>OY821740.1:4961313-10373813 GCA_963682055.1 Primula veris | reverse complement strand
TTGACGAAGCTCTACATATCGTGGTGTCATCTATTCCTTAGTCTTTACTTTCCGCATATATATTATTGTTTGTGTGAATGATTTAACTTTAATATTGATTATTATTGCACAAGTTTATTAATTGCGTAATTTAATCTCGTTAGTTGGTTTGTTAGTTGCGTTTAAGATTTAATTCTGCAAAAAACGCCTAAAATCTTATCCACCCCTCTAAGATTTAGTAATACGGGTCAACAAATACAATGCATATGTATATCATTTATATGCTTTTATAATTAATTTGACTCTATGTATGGTCGAGTATTGTAAACTTTTAAATCTATTTTCTTTACTTCAATAAATTTATATTGAAATGTCACGTGTGTATGTGCACACATGATTTACATGAGCACATACAATAAATAAATAAATTGAAGTAATAGTAATTTTTTAAATCCGGACAAAACTAGAAACTAAACATTTTGTCTGTTAATGTTAGGGGTGGGCACGGGGCGGATTGGGGCGGATTGGTCTCAATCCTAACCCGCCCCGTAAAATAAATGGCGGGACGGATTGGGGCGGATTAGTGGAATTCAAATCCCAACCCAACCCAACCCAACCCATTATAATTAAAACCTCAACCCAACCCAACCCAACCCATTATCAAGCGGGGCGGATTTGGTGCGGGTTGTTTCTTGAATTTTCATTTTAGTCATTAATTTTTCATTATTTCGCATAATTTACCTAAATATTAAAAAAAAAAAATCAAATAGAAATATAAACTAAAAGCCAACCAAAATACGTTTAGAATGTTCGAAACAAGTAACAAAGCTAAAACAAAACAAAACAAAATAAAACAAAACAAATTGTTATTCATCAACATAATCAAAATAAAGTTCAATAGCTAATTGAATCCACAAGTTCAATAGCTACAGATTTCGTAATAACTTTATATAACTTCATATTTGGCTATACTTCAATTACAAATAAAGTTTTTAAAAATAAATTAACCACCCATACTACCTAGACCCAGATTAAAAATTCCTTCTTTTTGTAAGTACGAGATAATACATTGAATTTATAAGACAATATATCAATCGAATCATTAAGCTTAAGTTTGGACAATCCAAAGATTTTTTGTCTATATATATAATTTTTCTTAAATCAATAATATTATAATATAGAAACTCTTATTAAAAAAGATTTTGAGAAATTTTATATATATATATGCGGATTGAAACGGGTTGAGGTGGATTAACCCGCGGTTTGGAAACCCCAACCCTAACCCAACCCACAAATTTTTTTACGGATTGGGGCGGGGCGGATTTAACTTTTTTTGACACCCAACCCGCCCCAATCCGCCCCAATCCGCACGGATTGGGTTACGGGGCGGGTTTGTGGATTTTTTGCCCACCCCTAGTTAATGTGATCCCCAATCTTAACAATTTTCTTAATACAGAATTAGGCCATTTATTCCTAAGTTATTTCAGCACCAATAAATTATTCTAACAGAAATAATATTTCAAACTAGGGATGAGTTAGGGTCGGGACCCGATCCGTAAACGTTCAATCCGTATCCCGACCTGATTATTTTTGGAAGGGAAAAAAAAATCCCAATCCCAAATTTTTGGAATCTCGTAGGGTCGGGATAGGTTTATCCTGAATCTCCCGACATATGTTTTTTATTTTACGACGACGTCATTTTTTATTAACAATTTTCATTTGAGAAGTCTAAATATGTTATTAACATTAAACATAATCCTAGTTTAAAAATTACATTCCTAATAAATGAAAAAAGAAATTAACATGTAGTAGAAAAAATACTGTAAAACTACAAATAATGGAGTAGATAAAAAAATTGATACGTTTTTTATCATATTCTTTTACTATTTAGTTTTAGCAACAATTATCATACAAATGAGATACATTATCATTATAATTTTTTTAATCGAAAAATAATAATCAATTATGTTTCTTGAAAATAACAATATAATTTTTTAATTTAAGTATATTTTTTATTTTAATAGTTTCATATATTTAAAACTACAAATCTATATTATACTTGTATAATTATAACTAATATGTAAAACAAAAAAATTATAGGTCATATGGTAAAATGCTCACATTGTATGTTAGAGGTAAAAAGTTCGATTCTCATCACTTCTATTTGATATAAATTAATTTATTTTTTTATATAAAATATAAAATAATTAAACAATCGGATCGGGTCGGGACACCCGACGAAATTAAAATTGTGATCCGATCCCGATCTCGAAGTTTACTGGGTCAGAACAAAACCCGATATTTTTGAATCGGGACTATTTTCGAATCGAAAAATTTCAGATAAAGATAGATATCGGTATGTTTTAGTACCTTAGAACGGAAATAAAAACACAAATTGAGTTACTACATATTTGTATTATTTCATTTTTTTTAAAAAGAAGTATTATTGACGATAGATTATAAAAGAAAAAACTTTAAATTCCATGATCAAATCTCTCTCTCTGCAAATACCCCGGAGAAGGGTTTTCTGAGAATTAGGGTTCTCAATTAGGTAATGAATTCTTAGCTAATTTTTGTTTATATATGTATGTTAGATAGACCATAATTTCATTTTCAATATTCTTTAGGGTTTTGCCTTTTTATTTGGAGACTCTTAATAAGATTTCCCTTTTTTTTTTTATTGTTCTCCACTTTTCTATGTGTGTGTGCAGATTCTGATAAGAGATCTTTAAGTTGTACTTGGGATTTGACTATCGAATCGAGGTATATAAATTTTATTTATTTTGAATAGTTATTTCTTTGATTTTGACAAATGTAATTTTCTGAGATACATTGCATTGTATTTGGATATTTGAAGCTGATTTTGATTTTTCAATCTCAAGTTTCCTTCTTTTTCTTTTTAATATGAAAACAAAGCTTATTTCTATGTATTTGGCTGTTAGGTTTTAAAGCGGTTTTATTTTTATTCAGAATTTTAAACTATTCTATGTTTTTAATCCCTGAGTTTAAAGGAAAAACGTGCTTTTTTGCTTGGAATTTACAACCAAACAAAACCCAGAAGAATTCAGTAAGTGATATATATATATTAACTGCATATATCAGTGACGGAACTAGAACTTCTTTTCTTTCGTAATTATGGGGGTGATGCGATTGTTAATTTGATAATAAAAAATTTCAGGATACATGGTAAAAGTTTAGTTTTTTTATCGATATGGGGGGTGATGGAGTCCCTTTTAGCCTGTTACTAGTTCCTCCCCTGCATATAACATGTTTTTTTTCTATCTTTTTTTGGAATTGGTTATGTAGTTTGTATGATATACTGTAGTTGAGGTCAAACTGTCAAAAGTGATGTGCTAATATGATTGTCCTTAGTACTAACTGTATAAAGTTTGTTACTACATCGATATATATACGTTTTTAGCTCAAGTTTTATCGACCGTGCCATGTGCTTGGCTGCGCTTGTGATGAATGAATTCTTTAATCGGGACTGTGTAAAAAAAAAAATAGTTCTCCTCTTCCTTGTGGCTTAAGATTTTGTCTTGGTGTACTGGCCAAGAAAATATTTTCGTAACTCAAAAATGTATTGCACGTAGAAGGACCTTTCTTGTATAAAAAAATAAATAAGAACCTTCCCAATTGCTTGGCCTGTTCCTACAACGATGCTTCTGTAGGAAATACTTGAACGAGAACTATTCATAGAATGGTCATCCTGGCGGAAAGTCAATATGAGAACAGGATAGCTTTACTAAACTATGATAGTTGATAGAATTGCAATTAAAGTGCTCATAAATATATTGGAACGGAATGGCAGGACACATAAAGGAATGCTTTTCGTTGCTGATTATTATTGTCCGTTCTCTTTTTATTGCTCTAGGTGGATCTGAAAACAGAAAACAGATTGCTGCAAGTTAATGATATAAATATATGGGCTCATGGTGGAACGTTTATAGTTACTGATTAGTTTTTCTTTTCTTTTTTGGTTCTAGATGGATCTGGAAACAGAAAACAGAATCGCTACTATTCTGATGAAAGAGGCAGCAGAAATGAGGCGGCAAGCTGATAAGGAAGGTGTGCATGCATATCTTAGGCAACCCAATACTAGGTTTCGACCGAATTCCCGTTTTCTCACCGCTACTGTTCTTGGTGTACAGCAAGGTTGGTTTTTCTTTTCTTGGCAGTTGTTTATCCCTATTTTAATGCTTATTGAGAGCTCTAGATAAGAAACTTTTATTTATTGTGATGAAAGTTAGTCTTTTATTCGTCAAATTTACGGGAGTTCAATTTCTTATAACCTTACACTGTTACGTTGTTTCTACATTAATGATTGAAATTTGAAGCTATGAAACTTGTTGATTCTGATTAAGTGAACTTTTACCTGTGCGTTGCATTCCTTCCTTCGATGCCCTTTCCTTCCCATTAAGTTGAGTGCTGGTGATTGCTTTATGTTTCAGTGTGGTAATTGTATAAGTCATAATTCAGCGAAATACAAGCTATATTATGCTGTAGAAAACTTTACCATCAGTATACTCTGATATACGATACATAATCCTCTGACAACCACTCAATATTGATTTGTCTTCCTCTTATTCCATATTGAATTCTACTGCTTCGAAAAAACCAATCAACCCCCTTGCAAATTTTATCTTTATTTGATATGTAGATTTCCATCTATTTTTCATGAAAAAGGTATAGGAAATTTAATCAGAAAAGGTTGGAAACCAGATGCCTGTATTTATTAAGCGAAAGACTTAAAAAGACGATGCTTTAAAACTAATGTTATGAAATATTCTCTTCAATATGTGTGAACGCTCGCTTTTAGTTCTTCAGGGAAAACAAATTTGTTGAAGAGCTCTAGAAGCTTAGGCTTTGCTGCTTCGTACGCCTTTCGAAGCATAAAAAACTTTCTTGCAAAAACACCTTTTCGTGCTTTGAATTATTGCATAAAACCAATAATATGAAAGATTCTCTTCGAAATGTGTAAATGCTTGCTTTTAGTTCTATAGGAATAAAAAATTGTTGAAGAGCTATGGAAGCTTAGGCTTCGTACGCCTTTCGGAGAATTTGTTGCCTTCCAGTCATCCAGAACAGAAACGTTCTCTACCAGAAACACTTTTTCGTGTTTTTAGCCATTGCATAAAACACACTTTCAGGCTTTCAATGTGGCCATATTTCATTCAGTGCCTTCTTTTTTTTAAGTCGTAAAATGCAATGGTTTATCTTGTCTTGGACATGTTAATATATTTTTATTTTCGTAACACTTTAATATATTCTTCTGCCAGCAAATCGAGCTGTGGATGTAAATGAAATGTGGAATATCCGCCAGAAAGAGCGAGAGCTGGATGACAGGCTTAAAGCCAGAGATAAAGATAGAGATAGGAGGAGAAGTGGTTGGCGCCATGGTGACACAAGTGACTCCCAAAGGAGTATAAGTAAGAGACATGATTTTGCTGAACGTAGCGATAGTGATAGTGGTAGAGGTGAATGTTCATCAAGTAAAAGGACATTACAAGAATGTTATTCGAGGGAAGATGAAGGTTTTGAAGACGATGACATTGATGAATTTCTACGCTCAAGGTCCCTCTCTCTCTACAAGCTTACAAACACACAAATATATGTATAAAAACAATGATTGCTGCCTGGCTTTGCTTCTTTCAGTATTTGGTTGTTTCATGCTCTTATGTCTAAGCTATATATGTAATAAATACTAAAGAAAGAAAATATATGTTTTCAACAAATATATGTAGCTGAAGGGTGTGAGATAGGAGTTAATAAAGCTCCAACAAATATATGTTTTAAGAATAATAGACAAACAAATAAATAGTGAGCATCAGCACAATACAAACTTATGTGTCAATTTTGTATTTGTTTATAGAAAAGATTAAGGTCCGCTACTTTGATTTTACCACCAATATGTAGCTGCTATATCGATCGACTTGAATTTATGTTTCATTTTATTTGGTTTTGCAATTTAAGCAAGTTTATAATTGATTGGATTTGTCATTTGAATGGCCCTTCCCCATGGTATTTGGAGTTAAGATCATCAAAATGCATCCTGCTAAAATAAATGTGGATCCAATGGTTTTTAGTAAATTAATGTTCACAACTGACCTTTATTTATTTTTTATTTGTTTAACGCAAAAGAGACACAGTAGAAACAAGGGAGCATGATTATATAGTCCCATGATATGTCTGGTGGCGAGCTATATTTTGTAGTTAAGTTCCTTCAAGATAAGTGGATCAATCATTTTAACAAGATCAATGCTCATGTTTGAGATTTAAGTGTCGGAATATATCAAATGGTCTTACAACCTAGATAGGTAATGTCTTTATAGTGAAGGTACGGATTCTGGCAAAGGTCATAGATGTTACTAAGGATTTCTAGGATAGTTCGAAAGCTTAACTGTAATGCCTGAGTAGTAAATACTAATTGCCAAAAGTTTTTAATTATATTAATCGTCAGAAGATCCGATTAATGATGTGTATGTCTATATATTGTTACAAAACACAAACCTGTGTTACATATTCTTAATTTGCCTATGACTATGGATTGTTGAACACAAATCCGTGTGTCTATTTTTGAAAGTGTTAGGTTAGTGAACATAGTCGAAATATGAAGTGACTCAAAAATGATTTTAATGATTTCGATGTTACTAAAGAGTATTAATTAAATTCAGGGCAAAGCGTGGAAGGGGTGCTGTTGGTACGAGGATGGATGAACCGGGTCCTTACCTACATACTTCTTTAGACACCACAGAATATCGATCAACAGATAATGAAAAATGGGGACGAAAAGTTATTCTTGGCCCAGAAAAGCCTTGGTCGTTCATATATTCAGAAGATGATGAAGATGACCCCCTTAAGGATAAGCGTAAGAGAGCTGATCAAGCTAGCTCAAGCAAGCGGCACTCAAAAAAGAGTAAATCAAAAGAAAAGTCGAAAGATAATAAGAAGAAGAAGAAGAAACGGAAGGACGAGAGAAGAAGCAAATGTCGTACGTAACTTTTTTTTCTATATTCTTTTAAAGTTTTAACAACTTTATGAGAGCATGCATGTATGTACCGTTTATTGATCATACTGTACAAATGAAATTTAACGTGTTGAAGCGGATCTTGATGTATACATGTGGATTGACACATGAACGTCGTACGTAACTTTTTTTTTCTATATTCTTTTAAAGTTTTAACAACTTTATGAGAGCATGCATGTATGTGCCATTTATTGATCATACTGTACAAATAAATTTAACGTGTTGAAGCGGATCTTGATGTATACATGTGGATTGACACATGAACGTCGTACGTAACTTTTTTTTTCTATATTCTTTTAAAGTTTTAACAACTTTACAAGAGCATGCATGTATGTGCCGTTTATTGATCATACTGTACAAATGAAACTTAACGTGTTGAAGCGGATCTTGATGTATGCATGTGGATTGACACATGGAAGAGATGATTAGCAGCTTGATTCTTTCGTTAGCAATATCGAGGTGTTAAATGTTGCCATGCCAGATATAATAGACTCAAGTTGTAGGTAATATCAGTAGACATTTGTTTTATGTTTATTATTTCAAATTGGTTCGTTGTAGTTTTCGTTATAAAATAGGAGTAGATCTTATTTTCCAGGTGTTAAAAAAATGAAGTAAACAGAACTGAAACAAATATTTGCAAAAAACCTCTTATTTTAGTAGTAATTACAAAATAAATAAATAAAATTGCTTAGAAAATAACTGCTGACAACCAATAAACGGTTAAAAGTTTAAAAGTATTGTTTCTTTTAACTTGAAAAATACTATTTTCCTCTCTCCTCTCTCAACTCCCTCCCAAGTATTACTATTTCTCTTTTTAAGATTAGGACTTTTTTTTTTTTTTTTTTTTTTTTTTTTTTTTTTTTTTTTTTTTTTTTTTTTTTTTTTGTAATTGAGTTTTTTATTGGCTATTTTTTTTTTTAACTTCAATAACAATTTACGCATATCTCGTATTATACAATTCTGCACGTTACATCACGCATCGCATGGGCATACGTACGCTAGTATATAATATAGTCAGTAGTCAGACCCTTAGGCCGTCTTTGGATGTGACGAGTCCCATTGAGAATTTGAGATAATAATGGGAATAGAAAAGATGATAGTATTTCTTGTCTGGGCAACTAATCTATTGCAATGTTGTTGACAGAATTAAGCAACACAGCTTTTAATAGTTGTGGTAGAAGACATAAATTCAATTTGTTTTAATCAGGAAAGAAGTAGCTGGAAATACCCCCCCCAAATTCAATTAAAAATTGATGATGAAAAATAAAAAAATTCAGCTTACATAATAGTTGTAGTAAAAGACATAAAATTCAATTTTTGTTATAAACAGGAAGGAATTAAGTGGAGATACTGGGGATGAATTACTAGGGGATCAAAATGAGAACGCTCCTCCTGTTAGCATCTTTATACTAACATTCGTTTGGTTAGCGGATTGATAATTCGAAAGAACGTTTGTGGGCACCGTTGGATAATGTTTGACGTGTAGCTCGTCAATGAATTAAAGTTTGATACGGTTCAAGGTTTGGGCAGGTTCGAAACAAAGAAACACGTTTGATATGGTTCAAACGGACTGTCGGTTTTGAATCACGACGACAGACTGTTCTATGATAGTTTTTAACCCTTGTTTTGTGTTTGTAATTGCCATGTACGAAATTATAAGTACATGGACAAATTTCATTATATTTTAGGAGAGTTTAGGGTTGAGAAACACTTGTAAAACATATGTAATCTGGTTCCTAATATTAACGGAATTATATTGGGTTGGCTGCGGCCGTAATTGTACGTGTGTGTTCATTTACGTTCGCTTGCGTTTACATATATATTACTTGTCTTAAATCTGTTCAGATATGAGCAATTACGTTGATTCGAAACGGACTGCGATTGAGTGATCAAACATGAGCGTTTGTGAGGCAAACACGAGTGTTGCGAGTGTTGGTTTGGCTGATCGTTTGTGACAACGATTAAGTCCATTAACGAGCCATCACGTGGCTATTTTATTAAGCGAAAAACAACCCCGCGGCACCTCCGTTATCGACCGAAAGCACGATATTTCTATTTTTGTTACCATATATGTCATATAAAATCTTGCTGTTCCGAGAAGAAAAGAAATTCTGATAGTACAAGCCTGGTTTTCTCACTATTGCTTGCAGTTATGAACCTCGGTTTTTTTTTAAAAATATCTGGTCTGACAACTTAGAACCATTTATGTTTATATTTAACTTGAAAAAAAAAATCAGAAATTTGAAGTTGAATGAACAATATTATTTTTCAACTTCAAATAAGCCACAACTTATTCTATGGGAAATATCTTTTTGAGATCTATAAACTTTAAAGTGTAGATCTTAGTGAGAACGATTAAATTTGACAACCACGTGATGGCAATAGATCATGATGGAAATAAAATAAAATAAAAAATATCATGATGGAAATAGTCTTTCTTTTATTAATATTGATTTACCCAGATATCTTGCACCTTGTTGCTTGTTTTTGGTATATTTCTAGTCTATAGAAATACACACATCATAGTCACACCCATTGAAGTGGTAACCATCATATTATCAAGCAAATATTTTATGAAATTTTAAATGTGATGATTGATTGAAGAGTATTTTGTCTTATTTGCGACGAAGGTTGTTGAGGTATATGATTTTTTTGGTTTATTTCATTAATTAGTATATATATAGTATACTTTTTAATCTTTTATTGATAATGCACCTCTTCCTTTATTAATCATTTCTGTTTATCTGAGTAAACTTGAAGCAGACAGACAATTTAGAACTAATCAGCTGAAACTGCTCATTTTGTTAAAGAATCTAAGTTTGGGTTCAGTTTTAGAGTTTGTTTTGTGAATGAGCCGAGGCAGGATCTATAACGACCCGGTCTTTTGATCAGACCGCCCCCATCTATTTACTACCATAAATACTGTCCGCTTTGGTCCGATTTCGTCATCGATTCTCGGGCTGCACGACTTTAAAAGGCTTTGGTGATAGTAAGGAGTGTTTATTTAACTTATATACCATATAGGTACTCACATATCTAGCCGATGTGAACAATATTTTCTCTTTACACCGGCATTTTTCTACGAAAATCCGGGTTCTTACACTCAATTGTAACGACCCGGTCTTCCGACCAGACCGCCATCATCTGCTTACTACCACCAATATTATCCGTTTTGGCCCGATTTCGTACCCACTTCTCGGTTCGCACGGCTTTAAAAAGGCTTGGATTTACGAAAATCCGGGTTCTTACACTCAATTGTAACGACCTGGTCTTCCGACCAGACCGCTATCATCTGCTTACTACCACCAATATTGTCCGTTTTGACCCGATTTCGTACTCACTTCTCGGGTCGCACGATTCCACCAATATTGTCCGTTTTGATCCGATTTCGTCCTCACTTCTCGGGTTGCACGACTCCACCAATATTGTCCGCTTTGATCCGATTTCGTTCTCACTTCTCGGGTCACACGAATTTAAAAGCCCTTGGTGATAGTAAGGAGGGTTTTTTTAACTTATATACTATATAGGTATTCGCATATTTAGCCGATGTGAGACAATATTTTCTGTTTACACCGGCATTTTCCTATAAAAATCCGGATTCATACAGGATCTGCCAAGTCCATCCTAGCTCGGCTAGTTTAAACTTCCATTATTTTTCGGCTTTATAGAAAAACCTTAACTATATTTTGCATTTTCTGTATTAGTATATACTATTCCATTCTTTACAATTGAAAAACAAATGCAGAAATGGTGGTCGGTTGGGGTACATCTAAGTTAAAAGATGGTTATAGAAAAGTAAAACAAGTAGTGCTGCCAAAGCATGTGAATTGCAGTGTTTCCATTTGCCAGTTTTGAATATCATGAATCATGAGAGCTGGTTTGCACAGACCAATAACAGAAAGTCCAGTTGAATAAACAAATAAGAGTAGACTTAATTATAATGTGCTGCAATTCAACGACTCAAAACTACCGACCATAATATTGCATAAGAAATAGTTACTCCCTCCTTCCAAAAAAATACAGTATAATTTCTTGTCATACTCTTATTAAATGGTCATTCCACCACCTTCAATCTCATATTCTAATGCCATTATTCAAAACCAACGAGAACAATTTAGGAATAAGATCGTTTTTATAACTATATCAACCAATTTTCTTAATTTGTTTGAAAAGTTAAACGAGATTATCTGTTTAAGGAATGAGGGAGTAATACTTTTGCTCACCCAATTAATTATCGAAGAGGTAAATTTAAGGGGTGAAGGCGCTACAATGTGTTATCAGACTAATATTTCTTTTTTTTTTTTTTTTTTTCTACACATGCATTTTTACTGATTTGTTGATTTTACACCCCCATATGCTTTTCATTCGTAACTCCTAACTTCACACGGGGGGTGGAACCAGTGGGGCTAGAGGTGTCACCGCCATCCCATTTTTTTATTTTTTTTATATATAGAAAATTTTGAAAATTTAGAAAATTTAAGGTTTTATGCATTAATTGCCTCAAAATAAATAAATAGTAACTTAATTCAAATAGTAAACATAAAGTTTTTGTGTCAAAAGGTCTCGAATCTTGTGGCTATTTTTTACTCTTCATTTAATTAACATTAACTTTATCTTTGACTTCTCTATTAATTAATTGCATATTTAATGTACTATTATAAGGTTTTATGAATAAATATTTTTGTGTAGTTTCATAATCATATTAAAACAAACTTTAAACTAATAAATTCGTATTTGTAGTCAATTTTTCTGTATCGTTTGAAATTTTTAGATCAATGAATAAGTTAGGTAAGTTTTAAATTCCGAGTTTTTTTGGTTTTTTATACCATTTATTGTTATTATGCTAAAAAAAATTCAATTTTTAAATTTTTTAGATCAATGGACAAATCAGCTAAATTTTAAACTCCAGAATTTTTATTTTTTTTATACCGTTTATTGTTATTGTACTAAAATAAAATAAAATTAACGACTTTTAAGAATTGAATCATGGTTCCGCGGGTGCCTTCACCTCTACGACCAATGTCTATTCACATGTGCATAAACGTCAGTTGCTGATATTATTGATTAAAATTATTGGTTTGACGTTAGATTTGTCTATTAATAGCTGTGCCAATAACGATGGCTCATATGTCAACCTGCAAACTCATATAGAAGTACACATAATATAGCTCTATAGTTTGGAAGGAGAGTCTCCCAAGTTCTTATAGTAAATTTATCAGTCTTTAAAAGTATGTCAATTGTTTAAAAGTTGTATCCAAACAAGTCCATTATCCTCAAAAGTCACAACATAGAAAAAAGTTGATATCTATTTCTTGCATTGTTCAAGTACATATATGGAGATCATGAACATGATGGGCTTAACAGACCTTGTAAGACATTTTTTCTCAGGATTCTAATTTGTTCTTTAACTTTCTGTGTTCAATATCTGATTCATCTTGGTTGAAGGTTTTAAACTACCTTATGTGATTTTTTGCTTATAAGCTGTAGTATTTGGTTGGCCAGTTAAAAAACTCGATTTTCTTGATTTTTTGTTTGTTCTGAGGCTAGAAGTTGTTTATGCTCGACGAAACAAACTCATTTCTCAGTGTCAAACTCAAACAAGCATCTCTATTTGCTTAAAAGCTGCACTTTTGGTCTGAATTAATTAATTAATGTCTCGTCTTTGCAGGGAATGGAGGACCCTAACTTCATCATCAACTCAATAGTTGACATAAACATTTCCTCTCTGGCAACCTCATTTGAGACTAATGAAACATATGATAGGCCCCCGAAAATGGTGAAAACCAACAGCTGGGATTCATCAATAACCGATCAGTCATCAAACCCTCAAGTTACTTTTCCTCACCTAATTGCTTTTGCCAATTCAAGTTATTCAACTCGGGTTAAACAAGAGACTACGCCAGCCCAAACAATAAATACTTCGTTTGAAGACAAAAATCGCGGGTTTAACAACACTTGTGAAGAATCTAAGAAGGCTAGTAAGAACAATAAGTTTTCTTGTAGTCAAGATCATGTCATTGCTGAGAGGCAAAGGAGAGAGAAGCTCACCCAGAGGTTCGTAGCTTTATCAGCTCTAGTGCCTGGCCTGAAAAAGGTATAATTTCTAAATTATCTTATAAATAAAAGTGCAGTAAGAATTAAGCAGGCTTTAGAAGATCCTGCAGAAGGTTCTGAGAAAAGATAAAAAACAGTTTACAAGATTTTGTATGAAGCCATGAGATTCGAAATCATTTCGGTTAAGCCTCTTGTTGTTTTTCTATCTTCTAGTCTATTAAATATTTTAATGCTAAAATGTAAGAATGAGAACAAAACATACAAAACTAAGATTTACCAAAAAATCATTTTATGTTTACATTTAATTTTTTACAAAAACATTAAAAAAAATATTTAAAAGGTTTAATCAATCCGATACGTAGGGTCATCCCTGTTGGGAACCAATGAAAAACGGAAGTTTGTAATACAAGAACATATTTTTATTCAAGTCAGTCATAGTTTTTCAGTATTTTGATGCAAATTTTTCTGCAGTGGCTTATAAATTATAAGTTGATGCTGAATATGTCCTAGAATCCTCCTTTACGAAACAGTTGTTGATCGAAAATTCTGGTGTTGTTTACAGATGGACAAAGCTTCTGTTCTTGGACAAGCTACTAATTACATAAAGCAACTCCAAGAGCAAGTGAAGGTGCTCGAGGAACAAACTAAGATAACGACAATTGAATCCGTAGTTTTTGTCAAAAATCAAGAGTTATATGCCAATAACGATGGTTCTAGCTCAGATAGAACCTTCTCTGATGATTCTCGTGATGAACCGTTCCTCGAAATTGAAGCAAGAATTTATGATGAAAACGTTCTTGTAAGAATTAATTGTGAGAAAAGGAAAGGAATTATTGTGAAGTCGGTGTCTGAGATCGAGAAGCTTGGCTTATCTGTCCTAAATAGCAGTGTCCTTACTTTCGGAAGTTCCATTATCAGTATAACCGTCATTGCCAAGGTAAATGTTTATATCTATATTGACTCATTGAGTGTATTCGAGGGCACAATGTCTTAAATTTTTTTAATATTGTACGAGAAGGGTTAGTTAAAGATTTATGTACCTACATATTAACAGATTTCAATTTCGTACATCAATGACTAACCTATAAATTTTAGCAATTGCCACTTTATAATTACATTTTTCGTAGATTTACTGCATCCTCATGAACTAGATAGAGAAAAATCATAGGCTGGGATACTAATTTGTTTCGGGAACCGTCTACTATTGATATTTTGTACTCTATTCCACCAATTAAGTTTTTTCCCCCTGCATTTAGGGTACAAAAGTGGACAAATTAGGGTGGTTATGTTAGGTTCAGTAAAACTGGAAATAAGTGATAAATTGATATGCAAAACTCCAGCCTTTGAAAAAATGATTCCGATTTTGAGAACGAAAACAAAAAAACAGGCCGGTTTGGTTCCAAAAACTAATACATGAACTTTTTTTTCTTTTGGTTCAGAACCATCCCACTCCTGTATAGAATATTTCAGTCAAGACTCGCAACACTCGTGAGAACTAGAACAGACATCCAAAATTTAAAAAACAAACTCAAGATTTAAGATACTTGTCGCTATCTTGAAAACAAAACGTGGTAGAAAATCTAATACCGATTGAAACAAAATGTTGCAGATGAATGTGGGAATGCTTATGTCGATTAAGGACCTCATAAAGCATCTAAGAGAAGCTCTGTGAGAAGAATTGTCGAGTCTCTGACACCGTAATAAACGAGGAACAAGTAATGTTGTCCTTGGCGTCTCAGCATTTTCCCACTTAGTCGGGAAGATACCTTTACGGTATGATGTATTCCATTATATGTTTTCGCTGTTGGATCTGCGTATATTTGTATTAATTTGAGGTTCATGTTACACATCCTCTTGTTAAGTGGTTGGAAAACAGGCATTTCTTACCTGTAAGATGATTTTTGTTCAATGTTTTTAGAGGCTTAATGAAGTTTTTCTTGTGTCTCTTTCTTTTGTACAATCACCTTGTTACGCAACATTGTACCAATAATAGAATTGCTATGTTTATTGTCAAAACCAGGTTTCTTTGCAAATTTGATTTTTTTGTGTGCACACTTACTTTGGCACAACCTTGTTTTATAAATTGTGTATAATGAGGACGAAAATGTGGAAGAGTAGTCACACTTGAAAAAGACAGCTATCTGTAAACGTGCATAATTAATTGCTGTGATGTGTGTGTGGTGTGGGGTGGTGTGTGTGGCTGTGTGTGTGTGTGTGTGTGTGTGTGTGTGGAGGGGGACACTGGTATGTACAATGAACCTTATACCTGTATTGGTATAAATTATAATACTTACTCCGTTTTCATCAGTACACGAAATTATATGCAGTTTTAATCGCTTTATAACTTATATCAAAATTATCGAAATGAATTTTTTTTAAATCTAATCATAAAATTTAATATTTGAACTATATGATCAACTGATACAAGTTATTGATCGGTCAAAATTAATTTTCCTATTTTTCCTTTTCTTGTTTATATTTTGTCATTAAGTAATTTTTTTTTATCACCGTGTATTTCAAGATTTGGCTCAAATTTTGATCCCAACTTTGACATAGTCATAACATCATGTACTTCAAAGTCAATTGAATTACCAGCATTTTGATCTAAGAAAATCTGTAAGACCAATTTCCAATCTATCTCAAATATTTCTCATGTGCTACTCAAAAGTATAATGAGAAAATAGGTTTCTTTTACTTGATTTTGGAAAAAATACAAAACATCACATAATTAACTAGCAACTTAATAAAAACTACTAATAACATAGTGAATTTAACAAGAGGGAAAAGGCAACTGGATTGCTTTAATCACTAGTAATTAAGTGGGAATTACAAGATTACACTTCCATAACAAAAGTTACAAAACTATACATGCATATAATAACATCACCTAGATGGCTAGATCCCAATCAATATTTTCCATGCAAAACTATATATACATACATACATAACAATTTCAAAATCACAACAGAACCTAAATTCCATGATTATACATGATAGAACACAAAAATCAGACCCGAATATTTTATTCGGGTCATAATCAACCCACTTTATAAATGGGCATCCAACGCTTAAATGGGTCATCTCATATTGGTTGTAGGGATTGAGGGGCTACAACACAAAGCCCAAGCCCAATCAAAGGGGGACCCTTGTCTGAGAAATCCCTGGGATGAAGACATTTGTCACTATCCTAGAAGGCGCAGTTGCCTATAAATAGCCCACTACCCCTCCTAGAAAAGGACCAGAAAATCTATCCAAAAAATATAGAGAGAAGTTAAGAAAAGAGAGAAACTAACCAAAGCATATCACTTCAAGAAACAAACCGAGAAAAGACAGCCGAGCATCGAATAAAAGAGGAGAAAGATCAAGACGAGGGATTAAATAGTTATATCGAGCATAATCATAAAATCGGAATACGAATCCGAACAAGTGTAATAGTCCGAACAAGGACAAGAATCCGAGTCATAATAAAGATCAGGAAGCATCATTTATTCTCGATCGATTTGTCATTTTATCTTTGTTGAAAAGCCTAACGCAACCGACCAAAGTTATGGCTTTATCAAATGGCGCCGTCTTCGGGAATCATCTAGTTCCCAACTAGTTTAGAATTCGAATACCAATACTCTGCCAGACGAGCGACAATGGTTACCAATGTAGAGGAAACCCATCCCGAGATAGTAGAAACCAATAACCAAAACACACAAATTAGCCAACAAGACCTCGACGATCTACTCGCTATCCGCGACAGATATGAAGCTATCCAATCCGGAAACCAACCAACAAACTCCTACGCAAACCAAGAACAACCGGTCGAACCACCCCGACATTTCATCGAAGGAATTGTCGACGAACACATTTCGTCCTCGGAGGACGAACAAGACGTGCCCGTATTAAGGCGTGCACGAAGACGCTTAACCGGGTCCCAAGCAGGGCCGAGCTCAAGAGTCCCTTTGCCCACGACCTCGGTCAACTCTGGTGCCCGTTTACAAACGGACGAGGCTCATCAGTTTGGCATGCCCGAGGAACGTGTACTCGGACAGTCGCCACGACTGCCGACTAATTCTCCGAGGATGATTACACCACCCACGGTGGAGGTACAACATGTCGTTCCATTAGCCGATGAAAGGAACTACACACAGCTACAAGCTCAGCTGGCGGCATGCATGACGGCCATGACAGCGGCCGGCATCGTATTGCCAGTTATCCAACCCGACAAAGACCCACGCCATGAAGTGGAAGATTCTGCCTACAGGGCCGCCCTGGAGGCAGAGGGTCGGCGACCTGATACAAGAGTGCCCCACCAAGGGGGCAATGTTCCAATAACGATCGTCCATCCGAACACTCATATGGAACGTGTCCACACAAACATGAAGGACGGTAGATATCCCGAATACAGGATCGGGGAAGGATATGGCCCACCACCACATCAGGGAGGATACCCTCCCCCCTACCAAGTCACGGATGACGCGTTCCAACAGGCTTGGAACGTATGCCAAGAAACCCCATGTACCGAACAGATCACGCGGTACCGCAATCCTATGGGGTTCGTCATCCCCGAATTCAGGCTCTATGATGGAAAGAGTTGCCCTATCGACCATCTGAGGCACTACAAGACGAAGATGGAACTGTGGAGTGACGACCATGCACTGATGTGCAAATTTTTCAAAAACAGCTTGGGTCAAGAGGCTTCGTCATGGTATCATAACTTACCACGGGGCTCCATTAGAAACTGGGCAGAACTGCTAAGAGCGTACTCCACCCGGTACGCTGCTCATCGAAAAAAGAAGGTTAGTATCGAAACCCTTCTTAAAATGACGATGATGCCAAATGAAAGGCTCAACGATTACTGCATACGTTTCATCGACGTAGCAAACCAGATTCCACGATACGCCAATAATATAGCCATCCAAAATTTTATCAATTCCATCCCTAATGGCTATTGGGCGAGAAGGAAGTTCATAGGCAAAAACTTCCCGACCACTGATTCCCTGCTAGCCTATTGTACCCACCTCACCGATAAAAACGACGAACTGCGTTTCCTAAACCGAACTCTACCAAGAAGAGAGTCGGTCCGTGAGGCACAGGTGGGTCGCAAAAGAGTTAGAAATAGCAGGGGAGAAGCATTCCAACCGACCAGAAAGGGCAAAGAGCCCGAGGTCCATAGCAGGGGAGAGCGACCACGAGCACTAGAGCCTAAACCGCTCCAGATTGCATACCCAACACCGACCAACGAACATAAACCGCTCCAGCTCACCTACCCGATGCCACCCAAGCCATTTCAACAGGTTCGGCCCCAAGAGAGGGAACTCCGAAACACTTTCGGACCGGTCGAACTGCGATACACTTTCAACCTGTCTGCTGAAGATATCCTCAAGGAGATATGCAGAGAAAGTTGGTATTCCCGACCACAACCGATCATCTCTCCCCCCAGTCAGAGAGATTCCAAGCTCTTCTGCGCATATCACGAGGATCACGGCCATCTCACTGAGCATTGCCGTAACCTACGATGGAGAATGAACCAGTGGGGCGATGCAGGATACCTAGCCAAGTTCATCAAAGGAGCTGGGAATAAAGGCAAACAACTGGCCATCGAGGGATCTGACAACCGGCAAGGCAAAACGATCAATGTCGTTCATATGTCACGACCCAAGGGCCCAGGCGGGGAACGATCACGACAACGGCAGCTGGCCCACTTTAGCCAAGTAGCCAAGACATCACAGGCGTCGACCTCAAAACGACAATGCACACCACGACGTCATCCGCCCATTTCTTTTTCGGATCTTGACGAAGAAGGGGTGATATACCCCCACGGAGACGCCATAAACCTCCGCGTTCAAATCGGCCTAGACACAGTCGGCAGGGTACTTGTCGACCAAGGAGCCTCTTGTGATATCATGTACAAAGAGCTTTTCGACAAGATGGAACTCAAGCTGCAAGATCTTCAGCCTACCGATGTCACACTGATCGGATTCATCTCCGAAACGACCAAACCTTTGGGTAAGATCGTCCTCAGTGTCACAACAGGGTCCATGTCGGTTCCCGTGGAGTTCTTAGTGGTCGACGACCATTCTGGGCACAACGCAATATTGGGCCGACCTTGGCTACATGCCATGAAGGCCATACCCTCGACCTATCACCAAAAGGTCAAATACCCGAATGATAGGGGGGCGATCGAGACAGCCAGAGGATGTCAAGAAGATTCAAGACGCTGCGAGGACATCACCGCGACCCTCCAAAAACAACGAAGCACTGTGGAACAACCCACCAGCATAAAGAAGCTGATCAGCCAAATATCCAAAGCCGAAAGGGTTGTCGAAGAACAAGTAGGAGAGACACTTAGGAAGGTGTATATCCCGGATATGGACGAGGAGCACTATTTCCTCCTCGGCGATAACCTTCCAAAACAGGAATCCGAGGAGTTAGAAGCGTTCCTTTTCAGCAACATTGATAAATTCGCCTGGAGTCCTAAAGACATGCCGGGCCTAGACCCCACTACAGCATGCCACCACCTAAGTGTAAACGCCGAGTACAAGCCAATAGCACAGAGAAGCAGAAAAGTCTCGGTACAGCACAGAGCAGCTATAGTCGCTGAAGTACAAAAGCTATTGGAGGCTGGAGCCATAAGGGAGGTTTACTATCCAAAATGGTTGTCCAACCCGGTCGTCGTCCCTAAGAAGAACGGGAAGGAAAGAGTCTGTATAGACTTCACCAACCTCAATAAAGCCTGCCCGAGGGACCACTTTCCCCTTCCGAGGATCGATCAACTGGTGGACGCAACAGCAGGAGCGGAACGGATGACCTTCCTTGATGCGTACTCAGGATACCATCAAATTCCCCTCGCCTGCGAAGATCAAGAAAAGACTTCATTTATATCGCCTTTGGGAAATTATTGCTACACGGTAATGCCTTTCGGTCTACGCAATGCGGGGGCAACATACCAAAGGATGATAACACGGGTATGTCGAGATCATATAGGGAAAACAATGGAGGTATACATAGACGACATGGTCGTCAAAAGCGAAAGAGCCACGTCCCACCTTCAAGATATCAGGGACGTTTTCCGAACGCTGGGCGAGCACAAACTGAAACTCAATGCGAGCAAGTGTGCATTTGGCGTCAGCAAAGGGAAATTCTTGGGGCATATGGTTAGCCGACGAGGAATAGAGGCTAATCCCGATCAAATAACGGCTCTACGAAACCTAGCGGCGCCCAAGAATAAGAAACAGGTACAAGAGCTCACGGGAATGATGGCCGCGCTGAGCAGGTTCATTAGCCGATCCGCAGATAAGGGACGGTCGTTTTTCGAATCGCTCAAGAAGAATAGAAAATTCGTCTGGGACCCGGAATGTGAAGTCTCATTCAACAATCTCAAAGAATACTTGAGGACACTGCCACTGCTGGTAAGGCCGAACAAAGGAGACATTCTGGCATGCTACCTAGCAGTTTCCACTACAGCTGTGAGCGCAGTCATCCTACGGGAAGAAGGTCGCGAACAATTTCCGATCTACTTCGTCAGCAAGACTCTGGTCGAAGCCGAAACACGTTATCTACCCTTGGAAAAGCTGTGCCTGGCATTGGTCGTCGCAACCAGGAAGTTGCCACACTATTTCATAGCTCATCAGGTCCGGGTATATACAAAGTTTCATATTAAAGAGTCACTTCGACGGACGGACATTAGCGGCCGAGTTGCCGCCTGGGGGGTCGAGCTATCCCAATTTCATATCGAATTCGCGCCCCGCCATGCCATAAAGGGACAAGTCCTGGCCGATTTCGTCGCAGAATTCACCGAAGGCTATGACGAGCCTTTGGCACTCTCTCCCCAATCACACTGGCAGATACATGTCGACGGATCAGCCACCAAGGACAGATCAGGAGCAGGGATCGTCCTGAAATCTAGAGAGGGAGCAATCATCGAAAAAAGCATAAAACTGGGCTTCCGAGCTACCAACAATGAGGCAGAATACGAGGCCATGATAAATGGCATGCTTATTGCCCGGTCCCTCGGATGCTCCCACTTAATTGCCAGCTCAGACTCCATGCTCATTGTCAATCAAGCCATCGGCGAGTACCAAGCGAAAGATGATAGAATGATCCTCTACCAAGAAAAAGTCCAAAGCTTGATGGCCACCTTCGAACATTGCGAGTTAGTAAGAATCAATCGCACCGAGAATGCACATGCTGATGCATTGGCCACACTAGCCTCGACATTAACATTGACCGACTCCCGGTCCATCACAGTGGAACTACTGCCGACCCCGAGCATAATGAAAAGGGTAAACCGGGTGACATCGATACAATACGAACTAGGTTGGATGGAGGACATGACCCATTATCTGCGAAGTGGAACGCTTCCGGTCGATAAGATAAAAGCGCTGAAGATTACAAGAAAATCTCCTCGATTCTGGCTATCAGAGGATGATAAACTATACAAATCCAGTTACCGGGGACCACATCTACTGTGCGTCCCGACCGAGCTACAACTGCCGGTCTTGGAGGAAATCCACGAAGGATCCTGCGGAGCACACATCAAAGGGCGATCCCTTGCAAACAAAGCAGTGACCCAAGGATATTGGTGGCCCTATATCAAGCGAGACGCCGATGCATACGTCCAACGATGCGACAAATGCCAACGATTCGCCAAGATACCACGGCTCCCATCATCTATGATGACCCCGGTATCAGCACCATGGCCGTTCGCTCAATGGGCAATCGACTTGGTCGGTAAACTCCCAAGAGCACCTGGGAATGTGGAATATCTAATCGTTGCGACTGATTATTTTACCAAATGGGTCGAAGCAAAACCCCTCCGAGAAATCAAAGCCAGCAACGTCAAACAGTTCATTTGGGAATACATCATAACCAGGTTCGGTATACCGTACGCAATAGTCGCCGACAACGGAACCCAGTTCAAAGATGCCAATTTACAGCTGTGGTACGAGGAACTCGGTATCCGAAAATTCTATTCGACGCCGACATACCCACAAGGGAACGGGCAAGCCGAAGTGTCAAACCGAACAGTACTAGACGGCATCAAGACCACCCTTGAACAAGCAAAGGGGAGGTGGCCCGAGCGGCTACTCAACGTTTTATGGTCATGCCGAACTACACCCAAGACGGGCACCAAGGAAACCCCGTTTAGCTTAGCATACGGTGTTGAGGCCATCATACCGACAGAGATCGGGCTACCTACGCTCCGAACAACGTTGGTCGAGCAGGGAAATAATGAACAAAGAATGAGAGAAGAGCTCGACATGATAGACGAGAAACGAGAGATCGCGGCCCTTACCTTAGCAAAATACCAACAAAGCGTAAAGCAAACCTATGACAAGAGAGTAAAAGGATCTAAAGAATTCATGGTAGGAGAACTGGTGCTGCGACGAGTGACGGTCTATACCCGCAACGAAATACATGGCAAACTGAGCCCTACCTGGGAAGGCCCATACGAAATCGTCAAGCGAACAAGTCCAGTCTCTTACAAAATCAAAAGCGTCCTGTTCGCCAACAGCCGCGGGGAAAAGAATTCTTGGAACGTGGCTAACCTAAAGAAGTACTACGTATAGGCAATGCTCCGAATACAAGTACAGGTGATACCTTACCTTTCTTGCTTAAGGGCATTATCTTTCTTCTTTTGAATGAATAAAATATATTATTATGCTGTCTACTAATACTATGAGATTCTCAACATGGCCGAAGTGCCTAAGAAATACTATGAAATCCCGTAAATGGCGTGTTACCGAAGGAACGTCTAGGGATACTATGAGATTCTCAACATGGCCGAAGTGCCTAAGAAATACTATGAAATCCCGTAAATGGCGTGTTACCGAAGGAACGTCTAGGGATACTATGAAATTCCCAACATGGCCGAAGTGCCTAGGAATATTATGAAAGTCCGTAAATGGCGTGTTACCGAAGGAACGTCTAGGCATACTATGAAATTCCCAACATGGCCGAAGTGCCTAGGAATACTATGAAATCCCGTAAATGGCGTGTTACCGAAGGAACGTCTAGGGATACTATGAAATTCCCAACATGGCCGAAGTGCCTAGGAATATTATGAAAGTCCGTAAATGGCGTGTTACCGAAGGAACGTCTAGGCATACTATGAAATTCCCAACATGGCCGAAGTGCCTAGGAATACTATGAAATCCCGTAAATGGCGTGTTACCGAAGGAACGTCTAGGGATACTATGAAATTCCCAACATGGCCGAAGTGCCTAGGAATATTATGAAAGTCCGTAAATGGCGTGTTACCGAAGGAACGTCTAGGCATACTATGAAATTCCCAACATGGCCGAAGTGCCTAGGAATACTATGAAATCCCGTAAATGGCGTGTTACCGAAGGAACGTCTAGGGATACTATGAAATTCCCAACATGGCCGAAGTGCCTAGGAATATTATGAAAGTCCGTAAATGGCGTGTTACCGAAGGAACGTCTAGGCATACTATGAAATTCCCAACATGGCCGAAGTGCCTAGGAATACTATGAAATTCCCAACATGGCGTGTTACCGAAGGAACGCCTAGGAATACTATGAAATTTATGTGCAGGTACAATGCAAGGAAGTATTCAGGTCCACTTTACGACGGCAATGCAATATATATTGGCTACAACGATGAAGGAGAATCAATCTAAACAACAAAACATCAACAAAAAGCATCTCCAAAACAGGAATAACGAAATAACAAATGATTTGGCAAGGAAAAACCGATCCGATCAATTAAACAGCAATACGGTAATGGAAAGGTACAAAACAGGAATAAAGAAATCACATATATAATCCTCGCCCGTATTACGGAGGCAACAAGAAGATCAACGGCACTAAAGAGATTCATTTAAGAAGAACTACTGCAGGAGGAGCACGACGGTAATTGACCGAGCTCAATCTCTTCGTCGTCCGTCGTTGTATACCCATCAGACTCATCACCATCAAAACGCTCCTCAGAAATGAGGGCATCGAAATTGGTCGTATGAGCCCCAACACAAGTCAGCGTCTGAAGCCGCGCGTTGAACTCGGCTTCTTTGGCGGACTCGTGAGCATCCGAGGCCGCTTTACGGCGATCATCGTCAAAGGAGAGGTCACGGCGAGCTTCAATCACAGCTGCGGAAGCATCGTATCTGGCGCGGGACAAACGGAAATACTTCACCAACACGTTGGCCTTGGTCACAAGCAACTTTAATTTGCCGAAGTACTCGCCTTTTGCACGCCAATATCGATCCAAACGACGCTCCTGAACCTCAACAGCATGCTCGGCACGGCGAACATATTCTCGAAAAGAGGCCGCCTGTGTTTTCAGCTTGGTCCGCAGTCGAGCACATTGGTCGGTCAATTTGACATTTTTGCTCATCAAAACAATGTAGGGCCACCTGTCAGGCACCTCACTAGCCGCACCAGATGAGACCTCGTCCCGGGCAGCACCAGTAGGTCCTAACCCCGGGTTAACTAGGCATGGAGAACCAGCCTGGTGCGACGTAGTAGCATGTGCCTATAAAAAAAAGGGGGGGAGGAGAAGAACGAGAAGAGATGAATAAAAAAAAAAAAAAAACGAGAAGAGAAATTTTTATAACAAGATACAAAGAAAACGACAACAAGCTATTTTATTACTCCGACAACCCCTCAGCAGACGCCGAAGTCTCTACTACATCGGCAAAATGAATTTCTCGCAATGAATTAATTTGCGTCCCCAAACGCTCACGAATGACCGCCTCGATTCGGTTCAAAGCAACAGTGGTTTCAGTCACCCCGGCCTTCGCATCAACCATGCGCTCTGCCCGGGATACACCACTCATTCCTTTTATAAGCTCAATCACCTCTAAAGCGCGAGCTCGGGCCCAATACGCTTTGACAAAGGATAGCAGCAGGTCCGCGTCCTCGAAAACGGCCCCAAGGACCAAGGTCAAGCTCGTCACACGACCTCGGGCTTCATCACGAGAACGTCGTAGGGCACCGAGAAGTTCCTTCGCTTTACCCTTATTTGCCGTGTAATGGGCGGTCTTTTTACTAAATTTCTCTCCCAAATCACGTAACCGGATCGCCAGGTTGGAAATATGAATATTCAGACCCTCGATTTCCTGATAGGCACAAGTCAATTTCGCGGTAAGGGACGCGTTAGACCTTTCCAAATCCTCCATTACGTCACCTACACTACGACTAGGCGAGGTCCAGACCACCATGGCAAGGGGGTTATTAGGTACCTGACAATATTTTGTTTTCATATCCTTCAAAATATGACGACCATCAAAAGAAATTGACCCAAGCAAGCCCAACAGAAAGCAACCATAACACTTATATTATCACTCCCCCAAAAGAATCTGTTTCTAGATACAAAAAAAAAAAAAAAAAAAAAAAAAAATAAAAAAAAAAAAATTTTACAATGCCAGAAAGATAGTCAAGGTTCCACCTGAAGAGATGTTGGTGGGGGAACAGTAGAATCCGGTCGAGGAGAAGACGCGGTCGACATAGAGTGAGGACGCAGCGCTGTCGAAATTGTCTGCCCCGGTAGCCGCGGAAGCTCTTCTTCACGAAGATTCGCCCAGTCCAAGGGTTTCGGCGGTGCACCATGCGGACACGGGTACACCAACTCCGACCACGCCCTATCCGACAGAGGAACATTCGCGAAGTTGAGCGCCCGCACATGAGCGCAGTATACAGAAAAGTTGGCCATCATTGCTAACTTTTTCCGCTCCTCCGCCTGTGCCGTTTTCAGGGCAGACACCTTAGCCTTCTCGGCTTCCACGTCCTCAGCCAGGAGCAAGTTCTCCTCCTCTACTTCGCCGTACTTAGCGGCCATGCTCTCTTTTTCCTCCCTCAATTTCTCGACCTCCTCGGTCAGGTGCAGGAAGTCCACCGACAGTTTGTCATAATTCTCGCCCAGGGTTTTCTTCTCGGCGACCAATTTCTCCTTATCGGCCTCAAGATTATCCTTCTCGGCCACCAATTTCTCTTTCTCAGCCCCGAGAGCTCCCAGCTGATCCCGTAGCGCCACGGCACTCACAGCAATCTGCACTTTAACACATTAGTTTCCAAATAAAATACAAGTACCCAACCTATATAGTGCAATACAAGCCCCACATACCCTCAGCGCATCCGCATGGGCCTGCTCTATCACTGACATTGTAGGTTGGGCAGATAGCTTTTCTGCATTCTTAAACACAAGGGGTTTCAGAGCCGTATAACCCATCTTCAGCGTTCTCGGTTGATCCAGCAGTTCACCCCTACATCGGTCAATGTACCGGGTCATTGCAACCCCATCCACCGACCCCTTCTCTGATCCGTCGAGAGCCTCACCCTCGACACCCACCACATCATCCCCGGCATTCTCTTCGCTGCCTTCCCTCCCCACCCCCACGTCCTCCTCCAACGGCTCAATCTCAGGGGCCCTATGCTCGATCTCTTCCTCATTACGGAGGGGCGAGCACACGGACAACTCTATCGGACCCTCGGTGGGGATAGGCGAGATGACCGGCAAAGTCATCGTACTATCTCCCATATTCGTCAAGAGGTTCATATATCCGAATACATCGTCGACCGACCCCTGAAACACAATAATACCCATAGACCGGGCAAGAGCGAGGGTAACCAATTGAGAAGTCAGTAGCTGAAACAAGACGACTAATAAAGCAAAGCACCAGCGAACCAAATGACAAACCACCAAAAGACAGGAAAATCATAATACATATACACATACCTCGCCCGGAGCAGAGGCATCCTCGGCGGTATCCCCTTGAGCAACGGCAAACACCCCCTCGCCCGAGCCAACGTTAGCCTCTTCCTCGGTAACCGACGTATCAGTTCCCCTAGCCCTCTTCGTTGTTTCAACGACAGGCTCAGCTGCGCGACGCTTAGAACGAACAGCTCTTTTCCCAAGCCGAGTAGCACACCGAGCCTGTACCACCTTTAAAAATTCCTCCTCGGGCTCTTTCGGGATCTCGGGTGCCGGATTCCCCTTGGTCACCGACCCCATAGGGTACCCGAGCAACATGGGAGCCGTACGACTCGCAGGATCAGGCGTAGGTCCCGGCCCCCACCATTTCCAAAGAGCTAACAAAGCCTCTACATTAGGAGCGCCGAGATCTGGCATAGTGGGAGCATTGGTAGCCGGTCCAGGAATCTGGTGTCCCGGACAAGCCCATTCACCAGACGCAATAACAATACCGAGATTGCGCTCTTTGTTGGTATCCGGCAAACCGATAACGAGCCGGCAAAAGGCACGCAGAGTCTTCAAATACGAGCTGCGACGCTCAAAGCTCAGACTATAGACTCCAAAGACGTCCTTCAGTTCAATCGGTATTCCGGACAACTCCGATAGCCTTTGGATACCATTCAGAGTACGGTAACCATTTAGGGCCAGTTGGGCCGGAGCAATTTGGACGGCCTCAAAGAACGAGGCCACCCAATTTGTAAAGGGCAGTCGAAGACCCCCAGTAAAGAAGGCCGACGACCGCACAGCTACCTCGCCGGCGGGAACAAATCCCAGCACCTCCTCGTCCGATATAGGAAGCCGAATATGTACGTTGTCGGGTATTCCGGCGAGTTCCTTAAAATCCTTCTCCACGAATGTGCCAACTTGGGCCACGCTTTGGGTCAAAATTTCCTATACAAAGATCATCAACAGTCCATCAATATACTAACCAAATACACAAACCAGAACCACATCAATAGAACGAGAGCCACCCCCCCCCATGCACATTACATCAGAATCATCAGACATATACCAACGACACACCTATGACCACAACGACAAATCAAATACAACCCCTACAAGCGGAAAAGGGGGAGAACGAAAAATCACTTACAGTTATCATTATGAGCAAGCGGCCGAACTCTTTTCCCTTTTTGGCGGGAAAAATATGCTTTAGAGAGAGAGATATTTTCTTCAGCAAATTTTGTGATAAAAATAAACAGGATTACTTGGCACAATAAAAAGGAGTGGAGTCACAAAAGGAATAAAATAATAACCGTCCTTTCGTGTACCAGAGGTTCGCCCCTTTTCCAACCATACAAAAGTCAACAACCGCTGCTCTTTTTAACATTTCAACGCTCCAGATTTCGCCACGTCAGCGCATATCCCACTACCCAAGGCAGTTCACATCATTACACCTAAATAAACGGCCAGTGGACCCTACCACGAAAAGCTTCCCACATACGCTACCAATATTATCACACAAAGAATGTCCCCCGATAAAGTTCCTCGACTCCCAACCATTTCTTACCCAAATGGCATACCGAACAAGGTGAACGAAGACCGTTTCTAGCTTAATGGCAGGGAGCATCAAGTCTAACAACGCTCTTCGGGGGGATAACCGGGCACATTGTTCGATGTATGCTCAGAAAAAAAAAGAGAAGCAAGCAGGAAATAAAATAGGACAGAATCAAATGCAAGACAAGTTTTATTCATCCACAAAGGGGGAAACACAAACAATACAACAGAAAAAGAAAATACACACATCCTACTTTTTCGAACTATCCCCCATAGCAACATCCCTCTTCGCCAAAAGTTCCTCCAGACGCTCATTCTCCCTAACCAAACGAGAAATCGCCATCTCAGCCTGTTTTAAGGCGTAAGACTGAGACTCGCATTTTTGTTCGGCCTTGAAACGGGCAGTGCCCTCCTCGTCCCAATATTGTTTAAGCCTCCTCGCTTCAGTCCGAGCACATATGAGATCATGTTTCAGCCATGACATCTCAATTTCTTTTAGTTGAAGAGGAGTCAAATCCTCCTCCCCAAAGCCAGGGGGACGAGGTAGCAAAAAGGTAGGCTCCTCTTCCATAAGGGTTTTCTTTTTGGAGGCAGACCTAGTGATGGGAGCCATCTCACGCAAAAGCAAGTTAGAAAACAAGAAGAGGTAGAAATTGATAATGAGATACAGGCAATAGGGAGCATTTATAGAGAATCAGAAGGCACAAAATACGAAGAGTTCCAATGGTTCACAAGACAGGCACGAGATACGAAAAGATACAACTGATTCATTAAATACAGAAGATAAAACACAAATGGCAAAAGGGGAAATACATAAGAAAACCAGCCCAATCTAAGGATCAATGGGTGGAAAAACCGAACTGCCAGACCGAGAGAAGGCAATACGAGCAGAACAATTCAGCCTAGCTTGATAGGAATCGTTCATGGCGACCAAATCGTCATTCTCCGAGGAGAGCCTATTATTTTCCGAGGTAAGAACCCTGACGCGTTCCACGAGCCGAGCATTCTTTACCATTAGGTTAGCGAGGCCCTGAGGAGAGTTGTCAAACTCATCTTGAGAATGGTCCCAAATTTCCTCGGCATCATACCAGGAGTTGGCCAGATGGTTTCTCTGCAGCAACAAGTGATCGAGCTGGCGACTCAGTGCCGAGATCTCGGTCCACTTCACCGTCTCTTCGGGATAAGAGCCGAACAGGCTCAAGGCCAAAACGCCATACTCTTTCTCAAGCCTTGCCATCCGACTGCGGACCCGAGATACCTCAGTATCCAAGCCCTTCATCTGAGCATGATATCTCACCACAGGTCCAGACATTCTGGGAAATTGTTTAGTATGGAAGAAAATAAAGGGCTAAAGAAGAGAGAAGCAAAACGAAAAAAAGAGATGATAAACTACCCAAGAAAAGAGGGTACTTATAGAACGAAGAGTATGATATTTTATAACCTTGCTTGGGAAATTGCATATTTCCTGACATGATGTGGGAGGCATGTGCATTTCCTGACCTACTAGGGAGCAGGCACATATGTTTGACAGTGATGGGGACATCTATTGACATCTGAGACTACAGTGCAGAAGAGATAAAGACGAGATATTCAAAGATCTAGATCCCAGACAAACAACAAACCACACGTACGATATAAAAAGAAAAGGGCAAAAATACTTTTCATTAATGAAGATGGAATACATCATTATCTATTACATCGAGGTCTATTACATTGAGGTCTATTACATCCGAGATAAAAATCTATTACATCGAGGTCTATTACATTGAGGTCTATTACATCCGAAAAAGATCTATTACATCCAAGAAGAGCTAGTACAGAAGATCAGGCAAAGGATCAACTATATCAGCTGACCAAGTGAGCAGGAGACGCCAAAAAGAAAAAGTAAGAAGAAAGAGAAAGGAAAATCAAGAAGAGGAAAAGAAGAAGAATGCAAGAAACGAAGGAAAGAAGCATAAAAAGAAAACAAAAAGGGAAGAAAGAAGCGAAGAGGAGGAACATAAAGAAGAAGTGATAAGAAAGAAGAGTCAAAAAGAAAAATGACAAAAACCCTAGATGTAACACAAAACCCTTAGGATCACAGGGCTGATTGTAACATCATAGTGGTGCAAAAAAAAAAAAAAAAAAAGAAAAAGAGTGACGGGAGAGAAGATGAAGAAAAAGAAAGAGGAGGCACAGAAGAAAAACAGATGAGAAGAAGATTAAGAGATGAAGGAGACAGACAAATAAAAAGAAAGTCAATAAAACAAAAAAGAAACGGAAAAAGAAAAGAATAAAAAGAGAGAGAAAACAGAGTATAAAAAGAAAATACAAGAGAGGAAGAGGAAGAAATGATGGAAACGGAGAAATAAAAAAAAAAGAGGAAGAGGAAGAAATGATGGAAACGGAGAAATAAAAAAAAAAGAGGAAGAGGAAGAGATAGGAAAAGAAGGGGAAAAGCAGAGAAAAATAAAAAAGAAGGGAGAAGGTTAGGGGGAAGTCGATCGGTATCGATGAGAGGGCCCGGCAGAGACATCCCTGTCCCTCAGTGTCGGGTTCCCCCTTAGCATCTCATTCTCTTCGACTAAAGCCTGACGAGCACGTCGGCAGTAAGCCAGTTCGGATCTTAGCCAAGTTAATTCCCGAACCATCTCGGTATGGTGATAACGCATCACCTTCAATTCCTCCTCGGCATCCCTCAACAGCCTTTGTACATGGTTATAGGAGGCCTCAAAGGCCTCCACTTGCAAAGCTAATGCTGATGGGGTGAAAGGACCAGACATCTTAGGGAAATTATAAGATGAGGGTCTATATATGGGGGAAAATAATATGATGAGAATTGTGGATGTAACCATGCTGTAAGCAGGTATTTATAGATCAAGCGTATGAGGGCTGGTATTGAGAGTCGCAACCGTTCGCCAATGGGTATTCAGAAGCAACGGCACTCAAAAGAGGTGACTGTTCAAGAGAAACGTTTGGATTCCCAAAAGACTCTAAAAAAGCGTGAGTAATTAAAAGCCACACCTGTTCAAGAAACGTTTGGATTATTACCAATATTTAAAGGGGGTAAGTAATAATGGCAGCAAAACACGCGTCATTTTTGGGAAGGACGGCGGATCGAATAAATATCCCAGATCTTCTGCGCAAGGCTCAAGAAAGCCTTGGTGATTGGGATTTTCTATGCACAAGGCTCAAGAAAGCCTTGGTGATTGGGATTTTCTATGCACAAGGCTCAAGAAATCCTATTAGTCCCTAGATATAAAGAGTAAGGAGGTCCAATGGATAAGATCAAACGCCAGGCCCAAGAAAAGCATTAATGAGGCCACAAGCGTGCGCAGTCAAAATAAATTGCATTGGGAAAGTAATTCAAATATAAACAAGAAAAAGAAATCTTTATTAATTGGTTGATACTTCGTTACAGAAGAAGCACAAAGAGGAAATACAATGAAAACAATAAAATCATTTCATAGAAGGGCCCGCTTCGTCATTCGGCTTCCGTTTCGACCGAGCATACACTTCCTTAAGGGCCAATTTGTAAGCCCTTTTGGAAGCGAGCTGCCTATCCCTGGAGGCCTCGAGCTCTTTGATCCGGGCACGAGCACGAATACTGTCGAGCAAAGACCTTTGGTGCTCCTTCTCTAGGGCATCCAATCGCTCGTCTAGTTCGGCGGCCCGACGAGCTTCCACTGACAGCCGGGCAACCCTCTTTTCGAGATAACGCACCTTCTGAACTTCCTCTTCCAGACGGGTAACGTATTCAGGAAGGTTGTCACCATACTTTTCAAGAGGAGAAGCCATTTGCTCGTTAGTAAAGAATGAACTGCACAAAAGATACTGGGACAGTCCCCTTTTATAAGAAGAAACAAGGAGTAGGTCAAAGGTCATCTCGAATAAATACAGCCTCTTGAACTTCCCAAGAGCATTAAAGGCGAATTAACCACAGTTCCAAATCCAATTAAAGTCATCCAAAAAGACATCAAGAAGATAAACAGACAAGAACAAGGAAAGGGAAATATTTTATTAATTCCAAAAACTTCGATTACAACTGAGGAGAAGACTCCCCATTCAAGAGAAATTACGACAGAAATTACAAAAGACTAATTATTTCGAGGAAGAGCCTTCTTCATCGTCATCCGAACTCGGTTTGGACCGAGCATGCAACTCCTTGAAGGCAAGCTTATAGGCCCTTTTAGCCGCCTTCTGCTTAGCCAGATTAGCCTCGAGCTTCTTTATATGCTCGAAGGCCCAATCCCGATCGGCCATCGTCACATGATGATCAGAATCCATGTCAGACAACCTTTTCTTATAGTTTGAAACCTTGGCCACGAGTTTCTTATTCGCGGTACGAGATTTCTTGATTTCCGTTTCTAAATATGAAATATAATTAAAGGAGCTCTCACCAGTAGAATCAGAAGAAGCCATTATGTCAAGGACAAATTAGTAGTAAGATGCCTAATTATGGAGGGAGCACACCCCTTTATAGGAGTTTTCCTCGAAAGAAGATATTAGGATAGGAAACATTAAATGTGCCCCCCTGGGAACCGTCACGAGTCTATTGCATTTCTCGATGAAGCATTTGGAAAAATAAGACCGAAGTAACGTTCTCGACAAACCGAACATGACTCCCCCGACATGGAAACCACGCCGAGGAAGTCAGGGAGCACTTGATAGAACACAAAAATCAGACCCGAATATTTTATTCGGGTCATAATCAACCCACTTTATAAATGGGCATCCAACGCTTAAATGGGTCATCTCATATTGGTTGTAGGGATTGAGGGGCTACAACACAAAGCCCAAGCCCAATCAAAGGGGGACCCTTGTCTGAGAAATCCCTGGAATGAAGACATTTGTCACTATCCTAGAAGGCGCAGTTGCCTATAAATAGCCCACTACCCCTCCTAGAAAAGGACCAGAAAATCTATCCAAAAAATATAGAGAGAAGTTAAGAAAAGAGAGAAACTAACCAAAGCATATCACTTCAAGAAACAAACCGAGAAAAGACAGCCGAGCATCGAATAAAAGAGGAGAAAGATCAAGACGAGGGATTAAATAGTTATATCGAGCATAATCATAAAATCGGAATACGAATCCGAACAAGTGTAATAGTCCGAACAAGGACAAGAATCCGAGTCATAATAAAGATCAGGAAGCATCATTTATTCTCGATCGATTTGTCATTTTATCTTTGTTGAAAAGCCTAACGCAACCGACCAAAGTTATGGCTTTATCAATACATATTATTACCAATAGCTGAAAAGAAGGCTATCTTCAAACCCTTTCTCCATTGCAGCATAATTATCATCCACAGCCTTTTTTGGTACATGAGAAAATTCATGTTTTGATGATACCCATTTAAAGATTGGACCAGCATTCACTTTGAACTCAGTTTTAGCCTTTGGTGGTGTTGAAGAATATTGATGTAAATCAGAGGTGGTTTTGTGATGGTGACTACCCAGTATTAACATTGCTGCTGTTGGTGCCATTTCAAAATTATTATAGTTTTGATCAAAATAAAATAAGAGTTTGTTTGTTTGTTAGAAATAGAGTGAGCAGTAAAGATGGAGTACTTATATATATATATATATATATATATACACAAAGCGGAATTAGCGTCAACATATGATTCACAACCCGTTTGCATAAAAATGTGTCAAATGGATAAAAAAAAATTAAAATTTGATTAATATTTAAGTTTAGGGTAGGTCTCCTAAGGTTCTATATTATTATTTGGGTTTGTAGTATGTTGTAGAATTGTTTTTAATTTATCAAATTCTAATTTGTTAAAAATAGAAAAAATAAATTAGTTATTGAAAAACATGATCGAACCATAAATTTTCTAATTTAACGATGGTTAAAATGACTATAGTATAAACTGTCATAAGATGACCGTGTCAAAGATACACCGAAAGTGAAACCGTTGGTTTATAACAAAAAAAGATACTGTTGGCGCAGCTGCTGGTTTTGTTTTTGTATGTTTTGGTGAATATTAAGTGGGTTTGAGATTGCAGGCATTTTAATTCTGTGGGCCAATAGACAATTATTACTCTATGAAAGTGAAAACTATAATCTTTCATTGACATTTAAACAGTTATAGTCTTATAGGCCATCATATATTGAATCATAAAAACATGTTAAGTTGTATTTTTTTATTTTTAAGAAATTATAAATAAATAATTATGTTTATGTTAATTGTTCCAAATAAATAATCTATAAATGCTTAACTGGTCACAAGAATGACATGTGATTTGAGAGAAAAAATTATTTATAACTAGTGGGTGATCCACTTCAAACCTAATTAGCTTCCCTCTTTTAGAAACTGCAATTAAATTTCAAACTGAATTAGCATGTGGAAAAAAAAAAGGTTACTTACAATCTAGTTAATCTTGAGCATCTCCATTAATTGTGCTCTTCACTAATTCATCTGTCACACCTACAAAATTATATCACTAAAATAGCTGGTTTAAGATTTATACACGAGTGATTGTCTAAGTCTAACCATGTTTAACATTTTAATGATGCTGTTTCTATTCTAGTGAAAGTAATTCTACACCCAAAAAAAACATGCCATAATATCTATAATTAGAATTATGTCTTTTTATAAATAAAATAAATACAATTTTGGGGAAAATTTTCTGCTAGATATATAGTCCAAACGACAAATAGGTGTACTTAGCCTATGATCACCACGTGTTGTCATTATCACTCACGCCGACTAACAAAAAAAACCTTATATTTCCATGCATCTTCATTCATTTCGTGTGCTCTTTTCTTTGATATTCAATTCTTCAAATCATCTTGTTGTGTTTTTGTGGTATACAAAAATGGGTAAACACGACTCACCCAAGTATGCCTATCCTTATCCTGGTCCTGGTATCCCATTTCTTTCTTTCTTATTTTATGGTTTGTAACTTTGTATATATGTGTTTCTATTTTGGTTTATTATATTTAAAGCTTATATTGTTTCAAATGTTTGAGAAGGTTATTATCAAGGGCCACCGGTGATGGCACCACCTCAGTATACGGTTGGTCCTCCACCACCAACAACCGGTTTTCTGGAAGCATGGTATATCAAAGTGAATATATATATATATATATATAAATTTGAATTTAGCCCCAGCACTTGAGCATGAAAAAAATACTGGCTATATTCATTATATTGATATTTTCAGGAGAAATAATGCAAAAATTAGAGGAAGAGCTGAAAGATTATGATAAAATCATTACAAGAGAGAATGTCATGATAGCTATCCTGACATTTTCCTTGTATCATTGTAATATTTTGTTGCTAAAAAGAAAGTATGTAAAATCCCCAAGGTTCCCTTGTTTCAAAGGGAAATTAGTAAACGAAAATATTTTATGGGAAAAATAGATTTTATGCATGATTTGTTTACAGTAAAATAAGAAACTAGGGAAAATAAGGAAAATAAGGGAAAATGACTAATTTCAAAATTGGACGGAAAAGATTTTTTTCGTAAGGAAAGACATAAAATTTTCACGAAATTATACATTTTATCCTTTTTATCTCGGTTTTTTTTTCTTTTTAATAATAATAAATTATGCCTGTTTGATAAATTAGCTTTTTTAATTTTTCAAAAGTTAGATTTCGTGAAAAAACTCAAAATCAGAGAAGTTATGAATTCGGAAACTTATTTTAGCTTTTACATAAAAAAAAAAAAAAGGTTAAATTTTCTAATTAAATAATTTTGTATATTTTCGTGTAACTAATAAGTTAAAAGTGAAAAATGACTTATTAACAAAAATAAGTTATAAGTCATTTAAAGCTAAAAAAGCTAGAAGTGATTTATTTTAAGCTAGTTTTTTGTCATTGTTTCCTAAAGGCTTCTTATTTTGTTTTTTGATAAAAAAAAGTTGTGGGTGCTAACTTTTCAAAAGTTATTTTTCTTATAAAAAGCTCAAAATCATATAACTTAGTAATTCAAAGACTTTTACACATCAAAATCACCAAACGTTAAAATTTTCAATTGAAATATTTGTACATTTTCAAATCACCAATGAGTTAAAATAAGTGAAAAATGACTTATTAACAAAACTAAGTTATAAGTCATTTAGAGGTAAAAAATATATAAGTGATTTAATTTATACAATTTTTTTCTTATTATTTTTCAAAAATAGCTTATTTTGAGCAAGTTAGTTTCTCATTGTAAAATCTATTTTTTTACTACAAAGGTTGATCGTTAACACGCCTTTAGTAAATAAATTTTTATGAAAAATTGAAATATCGTCAAACACTGAATAAACGAATATAGGAAAAACAATTTACAGAAAAATAATTCCCCTGATAAATATTTTGGAGGATAAATATTTTCCGCCCACTTCTCGTCTTTAAAGTAGTAAGCAGCGAGTGTATTATTGTTAATTGAACAAGGACACCGCAGTTTAGAAAGGACATTCTCAATACCTTTTTTGAAAAATTAACTAAGTTTATTGTTTTTCTAATTAATGTAATCATTGTTTTTGTAAGTTGCTTTTTAATACCTCCCTATTCAACTAGTATATTTTCTTGGAGTATTATTTGACCGCCTATATTGTGGAATTCATTTCCAAAATTTTCCTGATTTTATTGTGGACATCACCTCCATTTGTTCTATTTTTTGGTGCAGCCTTGCTACTTTATGTTGCTGTTGCTTCTTAGATGCGTGTTGCGACCCTTCACTATGCTGGATCTATTAGTAACAAAAAATATATCTTTTGCATGCAGTAAACAGATATATAAAGCAAAGAGTATCTAAAACTGTAAAAAAATTGTTTTTGTTTTTCTTGTTTATACAAAATTTGGGTTCACGTCCTAGCTAGTGTGTATATTTGTACCGCAATTCGGAAAGCATGCATGGTTGTAAACTTCTAGTTAGTAACATCAAAGTTGTACCTTAAATTTATATAGTTAGGGTGTCATTTCTGTTGTTGCTTAGTCCAGCATCTAAATACTGCGAGCGTCGTGGACATGTTCATTTTGATACCTGCAAGGCTGCAAGAATATGATTTTTGCCCCGTTTATTTCGAAAACTTAAAACTTGATGTCGAGGTGAATAGTATTTGCTACAACCATTTTTCGCAAATGTTGTCAGCTATATTCCCAACTAATAATCTAATACGATCCGGGATAATGTCGGGGAACCCAATGTCTTGGATTCACCTCGACATCAACTAAAAATCTAAAACAGATACACATGTGAATCTGAGATCTGCCCGAGTCGGTTTCTGACGTCGTTCATCAGGCCATAGAAGTAACCAAGTAGACTTAAAACCGCACCAAATCAATGTATCATTTTATTTGTAAACTGATATAGAAGAAAAACAACAAAACCTATGGACATAAGTTGCAAACTGGAGCAATAAAAATCTGGGTGGTAATATTGTCAAGTTCTATTTGTCTGTATAACGTCAATTTCATCCGTGCCCAGTGATGGAAAAAGGGGAGCTTTAGAAATTGGGGAAATTTTCTATGTTTCATATTAATGATGGAGAGCATAATACACGTTCCTTGTCATTTGATTACGGTGAACATACATACGACAAGAAAGACTGATACAGTAGCATTTAACACCACTAAACGGTGTTTCAAAAGAAAGTATTGTATCCGAACGTGATTTGAGTTGAGACAGCTTAAAATAAGCAAAATGGAAGACCTTGTTTTTGCTTACAAGTCATAACATACAAACATTGTCACAACAAATTTCGAAGAGAATATAATATACATCAGGTCATATTTAATCTATCCAAGGCCAGGCCCACCTACTTCTTCACATCCTCGTACTCGGCCTCAGAAACTTGGTCACCACCTCCCGAGGTCGGCCCACCACCACCGGATAAATGTTCGCCGATTTTAGAAACAGCCTTATTCGCAGCATTAAGTTTCTCCTTAATATCAGCAATATTATCCTTTGCCATGGCGTTTCTCAAATCAGAAACTGCATTCTCAATATCCTTCACAACCCCATCAGGAATCTTATCTCTGTACTCATTCAAGTTCTTCTCCACACTATAAATCGTAGAATCCGCATTATTTCTAACATCGATAAGTTCCTTCCTCTCCCTGTCTCTCTGGGCGTGCATCTCTGCTTCTTTAACCATGTTTTCTATTTCACTCTCTGAAAGACCTCCGGACGAACGTATAGTGATCTGTTGCTCTTTTCCGGAGGTTTTGTCTTTTGCGTAGACGGTTACAATACCATTGGCGTCGATATCGAATGTTACTTCGATCTGAGGTAATCCTCTTGGAGCTGGTGGGATACCGACAAGGTCAAATTCGCCAAGAAGCTTGTTGTCGGAGGCCATCTCACGTTCACCTTGAAGGACTTTTATACCTACCTGAGTCTGGTTATCTGCTGCTGTTGAGAACACCTGGAAAAAGAGAGATCAGGAATTTGGTCATCGAAATGCAGATTCACTATTTAACGAGAGAAGGAAAATTGGGTCGATAGTTCTTCTCCTTGCAACATTAAGAATGTGGATGGCATGTTCAAAATAATTGGTTTTCTACTGCCTGTCCTGGTTCCATTAGTTTTCACTCTTCACGATTGAGTCATAAACAACAATAAGAGCTTAAGTGACCTCATACCAGATATCAGACACATATCGAAGTTTAGTAATCACAGTTTTCGAATTGATGGACAATATTACTAACTCAAGAAAAAAACAAATGACAACAATAAGAAGAAGATGTTGGAATAAGACCGCTTTTATTTTTTATATATAAAAGAAAAAAAAGTTGTAGCTCCAAAAACTACATTTTTCCCAACAAATTGCAAATTGGACAAATGTCTACGGTTTGAAGTATTAAGAACTAAGCAGTAATTCATATCAGATGCCAAAAAGCAAAAATAAAATAAAATAGGCCATGCCATTTACTCAAAATTTTGTTAGCAAATTTGCAATTCTTAAAGCTCAAATTACAATCACTTCGATATCTCAAGTCTACATTTAAAGGGACTTACCTGGCTTTTCTTTGTCGGAATGGTCGTATTCCTATTGATCAACCTCGTAAAGATACCACCTAGAGTCTCAATACCAAGAGAAAGAGGAGTAACATCCAAGAGAAGCAACTCTTTAACATCTCCTCGTAGAATACCGCCCTGTATAGCTGCTCCGAGGGCAACTGCTTCATCAGGGTTGACACCCTTGCTCGGAGGCTTTTTAAATATATCAGCAACAACTTCTTGAACTTTAGGGACACGTGTCATCCCACCAACGAGTAGAACTTCGTCCAAATCTTTAGCCTGTTGAAAAATAATATGAATGATTGAAACGTTTTCCTTATACTAATATGGTAAGAGCACAGGGTCGTACTTGTGCACGTCATTCCTATTTCCTATAATTGGGTTTAATTAGAATTAGTGTGGGTTGCACGTAACGGGCAATCCCTGAGAATAGTAGTAATGAATAGAAAGTTGCACCTACTAACAACTTGAGTCTTTAGTTAAGAATTGGAAGCTTACAGATATATTAGCATCCTTCAAACAGTTTTTGCACGGTTCCTTGGTCCTCTCGATTAAGCTGTTGACTAAACTCTCGAATTTAGAACGAGTCAATGTGATATTAAAGTGTTTTGCGCCAGATGCGTCGGCTGTAATGAAAGGGAGGTTAACCTCAGTCCCTGATGTCGATGAGAGTTCGATCTTAGCCTTCTCAGCAGCTTCCCTAAGTCTCTGAAGGGCAAGCCTGTCTTTCGACAAATCAATTCCTTCCATCCTTTTGAAATCGCTCACCAAGAACTCCAGTAGTGTGTTGTCAAAGTCCTCTCCTCCCAAGAACGTGTCACCATTTGTTGCTTTCACCTACAAGTACAACATGCACAGGGTGCATGTTCATGTATAAAGAGAGACCACCTTATGGTGTTGAAAGAACAAAAAATGAAAAAAAGTTCAATCCCATCAATTTTTACTTTTTTACCTAAAATATACATTTACGATATCTTTGTAATTCAATGCATTTGACCTACTAAACAAAGACAATTTTTTGGAAAATTACCACCCATCCGTCCACATTAACATGCAGTTACTAGACGTATGAAACTGTTAGAACAAGGATTTCCGATGGTTACGATCTCTTTCAAGATTTCGGCTTTTTCAGGAGTTGCGTTTTAAAAAATAACGGTATAGTTTGACACTATCTATCATTCACACTATCCATTATTTGACATTGGTTTCATGTTTTTTGAAGCAGATATTGTGAAAAGGTTTAACAGAATCTTAGCAATTGTAACTGTAAGTGTTATCCTCCAAATTCTTGATCACTTTTTTTTTAGTATGTACATTTCACCCACCCATTTGCATGTCTATATTAAATGGGTTTCTTTGTTTTCACATCATTATATGCAACTCGGTATATTATTGTTTATATACCTCAAACACGCCATTAGAAATCTCCAAGATAGACACATCAAAGGTCCCACCACCAAGGTCAAAAACCGCAACAAGCCCTTCTTTATTGTTCAATCCATACGATAGTGCAGCTGCTGTTGGCTCATTGATAATCCTCTGCACATCTAATCCCGCAATTCTCCCAGCATCCTTTGTCGCTTGTCTTTGAGCATCATTAAAATAAGCCGGTACCGTAATAACAGCTTTTATAACCCCTTTCCCAAGATACGCCTCGGCAGTTTCTTTCATTTTAGTCAAAACAAAAGCACCTATTTGGCTAGGAGAGTACTGGGTACCGCTAACTTCTACCCAAGCGTCGCCATTTGGACCCCTAACAATTTTGTATGGAACCATTTGCATTTCTTTTTGGGTAAGTGGGTCATCAAAACGTCTTCCAATGAGACGTTTGGTCCCGAAAACTGTGTTTGTTGGGTTGGTCACAGCTTGGCGTTTGGCGGGGGTACCAACAAGAATCTCTCCCTTTTGAGTAAAAGCTACAACAGATGGTGTCGTGCGAGAACCCTCAGCGTTCTCAATCACCTTAGGAGTCTGCATAATATTTGAGACAAAGAAGTCGTTTCACTCCTGAGATATTTTAGAATAAATTACTGTTTTCTACACAAATTTGGATCTTGTGCATTAACCTACAGAAAATGGCAGTAAGTACCCCATGCTAACGTTTTCCTCGTTTTTTGTACACTAAATAGGAAAATCATCATATAATGGGGACTGAGTAAAACTAATGTAATCTAAAGCATGATAAAATGGTTTTTGTACCTAATCACTAATCAGTATCTGGGATATATTTTTTTTATTTGGTACACTAAGTGAAGTAAATTTCCGAATGAAGTAAATTTCTGAAAATTGTACCGGTAAAATGTTGATTGTTAATATTATTTCATAGGGTGGTATACAGAATAAAAAATTGATGATGCATAAATATAAGTGTAATTAACCCAATCTATCAGGAACAGGAGAATGAAAAGAAAATTAATCGAACCTTTCCCTCCATAATCGCTACACATGAGTTTGTTGTGCCCAAGTCGATACCAATGACATCATTTGAGGAACTCTTTGAACTGTTTAAGAGTAAGAAACACCAAGGACAGACTCAGGAAAAACAATATTGAATCATACTAGCACACCATATTCGGTAAAATGTACCTAAATGGTCTGGCTAAGTTAGCCCATCCGTGCCCAAAATGTGAGGTTGTCCAACACGATTTTGAGTTCAACTACAATAAGGTAACCAATTAAGAAACTAAAATTACAGCTCCATATAACTGATATCGAGAGCGATAAACATCCACAACTGTATTTTAAAAGTCTCAACTTTATGCAAACATCTAGCATCAAGAAAGTAAAAAGCCCAATTGAAGTGTCACACTAACAACTTGAGGATAACCTGGCTACACAAATACCACAAACGAGTATCTTCACATTTTATGATTTCGTAAGAAACATAAATTGCGCAATGTTAACTATTCAATGAATAAAATACAAAACATTCCTTCCTGATATTTGTTCCAGAAAATAAAACCGGTGCAATATCACTAGTTTTTAGCCACTTATTTAAGTCCCCCCACTCTGTTGTGCCAGGGTTATTTTTCTACAATTTTAAGTGACATTTCTATGATTTGGGCTATTCCAAATAAAGTGATCAGTCTTTTAGATTTCGTGCATCAGTGCATGCATAATTTTGTATTATTTCTAAACCAAAACACTACTCTATATATTACTCTCACGGAATAAAATAAAGCGCAAGTGATCAGATGATGAATTGTTAAGGACATACAGTTCTAGAAGCAGAAAAGGAAGCTGAACAGAGCTTACGGTGGCGAAAACACCTTGAAAACAGCATGCCCGTCACCATTTTTGTTTCAAATTAATATAAGCTTTTTGAGGCCAAGTTTAAAAAACAAAGTTTGGAAAAAAAATTGAATAGGAAAGGAAGCATCAAGAAGGTGTGATGTGTAGAGAGTAGAGAGGGAGTGAGAAAGAAAAAAGAGTGGTGGTTGGCTACGTGGCAGAGTTTAGTAGTTCAAGTAGCTTCTGGGGCTCAGCTGTTAATATATTCACTTAATTGTTGATCGATTTTGGTAAAATTAATTTTTTTTTAAATATGATCGTATAGTTATAAAGAACTGTATGAACAATTTTAAAAAAAATTCATTCCGAAAATTTTGATATAAGTTATTATCCGATCAAAATTACATATAGTTTTGTAATGTACAGTTAAATGGGAACGGAAGTACTAGTAAATTGTTCTTTATTTTCATTTTTCTTTCTCATACCAATACAATACTCGTAGAATCTAACCAAACTTGTTTACTAATTTCTGGATATTTTTTTTAGGAAAAAAAATATGGGTTTATGTAAAGGGCACGAATTATATAAATCCAGTGCAAAATCACAAGTGTTATTTTAGAAAAAAAAACTAAAAATTGGTTTTAGAAGTTAGAATTTGAATGTTGAAAAATTACAAAGACAATTTATTTTTTTGGGTTTTCTTGACTTATTAAGGAAAAAAAATCCAGAAGAAATAAAATTGAACTGGTAAAATTCAAAAGTAAAACTTAAATTTCAAATATTAGTTTTTTTTTTCCTTTTTTTGGGCAGTTTCTAACCTTCTTATAGACTTATCGTGAAAATTAGAAAAAATAAGATAAAAATTGAGTTTGAATTTTTTTTAACACAAATTTTCATAGTTTTACAAAAAAATAATTGATTTTTTAAATATAACTTTGAAAATTCAAGAAAATTCAAAATAAAACAAGAAAATGACTTATAATTTTTGAAACTCCGTTTGGAACCTTTCAAAATCCAGCTATATTATTTGAGTTTTTTTTTCTGATTTTTATTTTGTTATGTTTTTTATTAAAAAAAATCTTACATTTACTATTTGTTACCAACGTAATCAATTAAACGTGCGAATTTAGATTACTGACGAAAGATGGGACCTTATGTAAATTGTAACTAGTGAAAGAAATTCTACCCGTTAGCAGGTGCGAAGCCAGGATGTGTAAATGGAGGTGTCAAAATATATGTACAAGTAACATATTTTTATGGGGGTGCCAAATCTACACCTAAAAAGAAATTGTACTAAAAAAAAATTACGTCACTTGTGATTTCTAAAATTATGAGGGGTGCCGTGGCACCCGATTGTCCTCACTTAGCTACCCCTGCCCGTTAGGTCCACCATTCACCTATTTTAAAATTTGCTAATAAATACTGCTAGTAGTTTTGTTATAGTTCTTAAGCATATGATAAGGTACGTAATTACTAAATGAGCCCTAGTTAGAAGATAATACTAGTTATAGGTCATATTTTGCAAGATTTTTTAAATGGAGGTCCTGGCCCAAACTTTTTTAATTTCCAGTCATTCGGTCTAATAAAAAAGAGCTTAAAATCTATTTTTTAGTTTAAAAAATAACTTATAATCTATACGGGAAAGATATTAAAATGTAAAAAATATGTTAAAAGTTGTTTTTAAGCTTAAAAAAAATTATAATCTACACGATAAATATATCAAAGTGTAAAAAAATAACTTAAAAGCTGTTTTTTTAGTGTTTGTTTGAATTATTAAGTAAAAAAAAAGATACTAAAAAGTTACAAAAATAATATAATTTTTTTTATCACTTGTAAGGTGACCTACACTTAAAAGTATTATGAGAGTAGTGACATATGAACAAAAATATTATTGAAATGTGATCTCACACCAATAAGCTAAGTATATAAGGTCAAGAAAAAACCCGGTTCATCATAAAACCTCTAGCCACTTTTCAACCAAAATAAAACAGAAAAGCTAGTAGCATGGTACTAACTTCTCAATTTGACAGCCAAATGTTATCAATGTTTTCAGGGGGAAAACAGAAAAGATAGGCATTTAAAATGTTAAAGTCTAACATTTACAACCAAACAAGGCTACTGGAGATATTGCTGCTATATTGATGGAGTGGCTATTTTGATGCTAATTGTAATGTTGTCAATTTGATAGAGTTGTAACTTATAACCAACTCAGATGAATTGATTAGCAAAATTCTCCAGCATTGGATAATACACATTCACAACAATAGATTGAATTACATTGATGACTTTATATTGAAAATTTTCATCACCAAATATCTTTTATATATACATAATACTTCAACTCTGCAATGTCTTCATGATGAAAATTAGTGTCCATTCAGTTGCCATTAACAATAAGATTTTAGTTATTTGATGAACAGAGTGACGGATATTTGGTTTAGTGGTATGTCGCAAATCGCAATTTAGCTACGTAATTCTTGTTCCCAGGTTTTGCAAGAATAAGTGGTAGTGACGGATAACATGGTGTAGCTACCATAATAGTCTTCGTTCGCTATTATACGCTATAAGATAAATTAACAAAACATACTATTTTTGAAACTAAATTAACAAAAACATACCAAAAAGTTCATACCCTAATTTGTATATTTCATACCCTTATTTCAAAAGTTCATACCCTTATTTTAAAAGTCCATACCCTTGTTTTAAAAGTTTATACCCTAACTTGTATATTTCATACCCTTATTTCAAAAGTTCATGCCCTTATTTTAAATGTTCATACCCTAATTTGTATATTTCATACCCTTATTACAAAAGTTCATACGGTTATTTCAAAAGTTCATACCTTAATTTATATATTTCATACTCTTATTCTAAAAGTTCATACGGTTATTTCAAAAGTTCATACGGTTATTCCAAAAGTTCATACCCTAATTTACATAATGTATATACATAATTTTCAACTCAATACTCTTAATTCACGTAATTCATACACTTATTTTTCAACATTATACACTAATTAACAAATTCAACTCTTACCCGTCCTCCGATTTCGAACTATCACGTCGTCGTCGCGAGTCTCTCATTCGACGACCATCTCTGTCGATATCAACTTCGAGTTTTCGACCTCGATATACATACTCGCCGTGCATTCCAATAGATGTGTTCGTCTCAATGTTTACGGAAGAGGGAGATCGTAGAGAGAGAGGAGAAGAAAAAGATCGAAAAAATAGAGTTGGGATGATGAGAAAAATCGAAAAGAGAGAGAAAGTATGAGAGATCGGATAGAGTGAGAAGTATGAGGAGAGATAGATTGGAGAGAATGTGAGAGGATGAGATAAAGGAAAAAAATTGAGAGAGATGAATTAGATTTTTTATTTTTATTAATTATTAATTGAAATTATTTTTTTATAATTTAACTATATTTTTGTTAATATAATAGGGTATGTTTATGTTAAACAAACTAGGGCTGGAAAAAAATCCTGAAATCTCGACCCGACAAACTTCGGGATAGGGATCGGGTGACAATTTTAATTTCGTCGGGTGTCCTGATCCGACACGACCCTAATTTATTTTATTTATAGTTTTGAATATATGAAACTATTAAAATAAAATATATACTTAAATTAAAAAATTATATTGTTATTTCAAGAAAAATAAATGCTTATTATTTTCCGATTATAAAAATTATAATGATAATGTATCTCATTTAGTATGATAATTGTTGCTTGTGTGAATAAAACTAAATACTAAAAGAATCTGATAAAAAAGCGTATCAATTTTTTTATCACTCTATTATTTGTATTTTCACACCATTTTTTCTACTACATGTTAATTTTTCTTTTCATTTATTAGGAATATTATTTTTAAAGTAGGATTATGATTCGTGTTAATAACATGTTTAGACTTCTCAAATGAAAATTGTTAATAAAAAATAACCTCGTCGTAAAATAAAAAAATATGTCAGGAGATTCGGGATAAATCTATCCCGACCCTACGGGATCCCAAAAAAGTCGGGTCCCGACTTTTGTCGGATAGGGATCGGGAATTTTTTTCACTTCCAAAAGTAATTGGGTCGGGATACAGGTTGAATATTTGCGGGTCGGATCCGACCTACCCCACTCCTAGAATAAACCAAATGAAACATAAAAACTGCAGACTACTTGTCGATTTGAAAGAAATCAGGCATTGCTTTTTGATTCATTTATGCAATACATATCATTAGCAGTTATAAAAATTAGTTTTAATGGGGTCATCCAAAAATGTTTGCCTAATCATATTAATTAGTGAAACAAGCATTTTCATCGTGTACCCCAGGCTGCATTCACAAGTCAAACGTACAACTAATCACTTTTATTTAATTAAGGTGGAAACAAAACTTGGAGCCCAAGTGTATATCAATATATGTATCTGTAGAAATGCACATGATCTGTATATATCCTAATTCACAAACAAAAATGGTTCAGAACAAGGCAAAACAATTGTCAAAGAAAGGAGAGGTCGATACTACAGATACAACAGACACATGGCTAGATTTACCCGAATTGTTACATTACAATATTCAAAGGGGATCCCTACCTTTATTTGATTGGGCACGATCGGGTGATGGGGTCGTAAAAGCATGGAAACATTTTCCCAAAAGATGCCCAACTGTTGGAAATTCCGCCTCGTTATTGCCACAACTTTGCGAGACCACAGATGATCAAAGGTACATTGGAGGGTACCATATCTCAATTTGGGACAGTAATGTCCCGTGTAAAAAAGTAGCATTTGTTGGAAAAACATGTGAAAACATGGGTGTTTTCGAATGGTCACTGGACCAACTTCGAGTCATTATTTCGTGTAACAGCGCTGAGTTTTTTATACCGTACTCAACGTGGTTGAGTAGCCCGTATGACGAGCTTCGTAACGGTATATCACATGACCTATTCGGAGAATGGGTGTGAATACAAAGTGGCTTCAAAGTTGGTACCTCGGAAGCTCAAATCTGGAAAATCTGGAAAACGAAATGGTTAATGAGAAAACCATTTAGAATAATCCCATATTGGAAGATTAAGAGTTAATCTTACAATATATATACCATACCAACCCATGTAGTTATTAAACTAACATGTCCACATACACCTAAGAGTATTAGTGTGTACCACACACGCGCGCTGTCTCGGGTCTCGGGTCTCGGGTCTCGGGCACGGGCACGGGCACGGGCACGGGCTTGGGATTTGGGATTTGGGATTTGGGAAATGTCTCGGGTCTTGGGTCCAAACCCGAATAGGGAGTTTTGTATAAATTACAAAAGCAGTCCCTAGAGTTTCCAGCAAGAGAAACGCCAGCAATAAATGGGATTGATTGATGCGGTTTCAGAATTAAAGTGAGCGGATTCTGGGGGTGTAACTCCCAGAATTGATGACCTATATTTATGGCTGCGGTTTCAGTAGAGCCTATAAAAGGCAGCCCTCCCCCTCTCATTTGAACACACCAGAACACACAACACAGCATAAGCATCATATAGAGAGAGAGAACCGCACCACCAATAGCTCGACCTGTGGTTCGGTGCCGGTTTCCATACGAGCCACTCTGAGATAGAAGTTGTACCTTGGGAACAAAGTCCTGAAACCAGAAACCTTTAAAGGTGGTTCGGGAAATATTGTTTAAGGGAAACTGCTCAGCAGTTGCCTCTTTTTTTAATTTCTGTTATTTATTTTTCAGTCCTTTATTATTCTGTCCATTTAATTTCAGTACTGTTTCCTTTTTGTATTTACTTTCCAGTACCTTTAGTTTCTGTAATTTACATTTCAGTCTTTCCTATTCTGTAATTTACTTTCCTGTAATTTAATTTCCAGTATTTACATAACAGTCCGGGCAGTTCATTTAATAGCAGTCCGGGCAGTTTTTTATTTGTTAAAACAGTCCGGCAGTTTGTTTTATTTACGAAACAGTCCGGCAGTTTTTTATTTGTTAAAAACAGTCCGGCAGTTTGTTTAAAACCAGTCCGGCAGTTTTTTATTTGTTAAAACAGTCCGGCAGTTTGTTTTATTTACAAAACAGTCCGGCAGGTCTTATTTGTTGAAAACAGTCCTGCAGTTTATTTTATTTCCAAAACAGTCCGGCAGTTTATTTATTTGCGAAACCAGTCCAGCAGTTTATTTTAATTATGTACGAGTCAGGAATTGTAATTAATATTACAATTGTGAGAAATAAATTGTTATTTCCATTGCGTTCCTGTCTTCTTTATTTTATTGTCCTTTCTTTTATTGTATTCGAAATAGTACCAAAACCAACAATCTTAAACAATAGCCTTTTTGGTTTTACTATTTTCGAAAAGAAAAGGACTTTTCTTTTTATTTTTATTGTTGTTGACGTCTCGGTTTTTATTCTCGCAAAATCATTGCTAGTTTACTAGAAATTGAAATTTGCACATAGAATAAATCCGAATTGGTTTTTATCTTTTATTCTAGAATACTATAAAGAATTCTTAGTGAAATCAAAAGTGATTTGATTTTCACGCTAGAATCTCTTTCTTTGGTTTTTATTCTTTTGAAGCAATCGAATTAAGTTATAATTAGTATTTGCGATAAAGAATTTAGTTTTCTTGCAAGAAACTAAACGGTTTTTATATTGTCATTTCAGATGACTAATGAGGATCAAATACCCACCGTTTCTTCGGAAAACGTGCAGGGCGCACTTGTGATTGGCAGTAGCCATAACAATGCGAGCGCTGCGAGTGGGGGGGCTCAGGCTCAGGCTCAGGCCGAAGCTGCTGCGGCAAAGGCTGCGGCCGACGCTGCTGCGGCAGAGGCTGATGCTATGGCTGCGGCTGCGGCCGCAGCACAGGCTGCTGCTAAGGCTGCGGCCAAGGCAGCGCTTGTGGCTGCGGCCAGGGCAAAGGGCAAGGCTCCGGCAACACCGGCGATGCCAATGTTGCCAACCTCTCAACTGGAGAGACCGGAAAAGTTTAGGGGCAACAACTTCAAACGTTGGCAGCAAAAGATGCTGTTTTATTTAACTGCCCTTAATATGACCCGGTTTCTTAAGGAGTCTGTACCCGTCCTAAGCGAGGACGATGAGGACGTGCAGACGGTTTCGGCGGTGGAAGCGTGGAAACACGACGACTACCTATGCTGGAACTACATCCTGTGTGCTCTGGATGACACTCTCTTCAGTGTATTCGAGCCCAAGGCTTCTGCAAAGGAGCTTTGGGAGTCTCTCGAACGAAAGTACAAAGTGAATAACGCTGGCGCAAAGAAATTTGTCGTCACGGATTTTCATGAGTACATGATGACTGATGGGAAGAGTGACATCGAGCAGGTTGAGGAACTCCAACTCATATACCATAGGCTTGAGGTTGAAGGGTTAGTTATCAACGAACCTTTCCAAGTGGCATTAATGATTGAGAAACTGCCACCTTCTTGGAAACAGTTTCAAAACTACCTGAAACACAAGCGAAAGGCTATGACCTTGGAGGGACTCATTGAGAGGCTCAATGTTGAGCAAAGCAACCGCCGATCCGGAAGGAAAGGCGGTGGCGGAGCAGGCAAAGCGGTTGCCAAGGCCCATGTGGTTGAGGACGCTGTGTCTAAGCGGAAACGCTTTGACAGCGGAGTCGGTGCCTCTCTCAAGAAGAAATTCATGGGAGACTGCTTTGTGTGCAACAAACCGGGCCATCGTGCCGCAGATTGTAAGATGCGCACCGACAAGCCCAACCCCCCCCCCCCCCCCCCCCCCAAAGAGGAAGTTCCAAGGGAAAGGGAGGAAGAGGGCACCTGCTCAGGCAAATGTGGCTGAGGGAGGAGATGATGCTGGACAAGACTACATGCACCTGAGTGCTGTGGTTTCTGAAGTGAACCTGGTGGGGAGCAACCCAAAGGAATGGTGGCTGGACACAGGCGCCACTAGTCACATCTGTGCCAGCAAGTGGATGTTCAAGACCTATACGGCCGTGGACAATGAGAGCTGCTTCATGGGGAACTCGGCTACTTCCAGGGTGGAAGGAAAAGGAACTGTGTTGCTGAAGATGACGTCGGGAAAGGAGCTGACACTGAACGGCGTGCTCCATGTGCCGGAAATTCGCAAGAATCTAGTCTCCGGCTCAGTGATGGTGAACAAAGGGTTTAAACTTGTATTTGAATCCGCAAAAATTGTAATCACCCTTAATGAAATGTATGTAGGCCGTGGCTATATGACCAACGGCATGTTTAAATTAAATGTTGGTACTCCGGCACCTAAAGCCGAGTCTGCTATTGTGGGTACTAATGCTGAGGCAAGTACCAAGAATAATGTAATCGTTAATGTTGCCCAAGTGGCCAATAAAACTTCATTTGCTTATTCTTGCGATTCATTTAATTTATGGCATGGTAGATTAGGTCATGTGAATTCTAATTCTATGAAGAAATTAATATCACTGAATCTACTACCTAATTTTGTATTTGATAAACAACATAAATGTGAGGTTTGTGTTGAAGCAAAATTAACTAAGTCTTCGTATCAACATATTGAACGAAGTACTGAACCTCTCGGTCTAATACACACGGATGTATGCGACTTAAAGTTTATACAAACGCGAGTAGGGAAAAAGTATTTCATCACGTTTATAGATGATTGTACTAGATACTGCTACGTCTACTTAATGAGAAGTAAAGACGAAGCGGTAGAGAAATTCGCTCTTTATAAGACCGAAGTAGAAAATCAACTCAATAAAAGGATTAAAATATTGAGGAGTGATAGAGGCGGTGAATACGAGGCACCGTTTGCGCAGATATGCGCAGAAAGTGGCATTGTACATAAACCACAGCCCCCTACTCTCCGGAGCAGAATGGGGTTGCCGAGCGTAAGAATAGAACGCTCAAGGAAATGATGAATGCTATGCTAATAAGTTCTGGGTTACCCCAGAACATGTGGGGGGAAGCGCTGCTTTCCGCCAACTATGTGTTGAACAAGCTACCGCATAAGAAGCGTGATAAACCACCTTATGAACTATGGAAAGGCCATCGGCCGAGCTATAAATTCTTAAGGGTTTGGGGTTGTCTAGCAAAGGTCCTTGTCTCGCTTCCTAAAAGAACGAGAATAGGGCCAAAGACGGTAGACTGTGTGTTCATAGGATATGCACCAACAGTAGTGCTTATCGTTTTCTCGTGCACAAGTCGGATAATCCCGATGTGCATGTAGATACTATCATCGAAGCTCGAGAAGCTTCTTTCTTCGAGGAGATCTTTCCCCGCAAGTCTTCCATAACTGTAGAGACTGAGGAGTCAAACAGTGAGGAAAATGTGGGGGCAAGCGAACCGTTGGAGGAAGAAGAAGAAGAGCCTCGACGTAGTAAGAGGGCTAGAAAGGAAACGTCTTTCGGTCCATATTTTGTAACCTTCATGATAGAAGGCGAACCGGCGACATTCAAACAAGCAATGTCATCCCCGGAAGCCCAATATTGGGAGGAGGCGATCAACAATGAGGTTGAATCAATATTATAAAATCACACTTGGGAACTAGTGGATTTACCACCCGGGTGTAAGCCACTAGGACACAAGTGGATCTTCAAGAGGAAGAGAAAGCTCGATGGAACAATCGAGAAATACAAGGCAAGGCTTGTAGTGAAAGGTTTTAGACAAACCGAAGGTGTCGACTATTTCGACACCTATGCTCCTGTCTCCAGGAAGACGTCAATCCGGATAGTCATTGCTCTTGCAGCACTGTTCGATCTGGAAATACATCAAATGGATGTTAAAACGGCGTTCTTGAATGGTGAACTCGAAGAGGAAATTTACATGGAACAACCGGAAGGGTTTGTGGTTCCAGGTAAAGCGCATAAGGTGTGTAAACTTGTGAAGTCCTTGTATGGACTTAAACAAGCACCTAAACAATGGCACGAAAAATTTGATAGAGTAATGCTATCAAACGGTTTTCGGATAAATGAATGTGACAAATGCGTCTACGTAAAAGGAAATGAAAAGGACTACGTGGTAGTCTGCCTCTACGTAGATGACATGATTATAATAGGGAGTATCGATAACATCAACTCCACTAAGAGAATGCTGTCACAAAAGTTCGAGATGAAGGACTTGGGTGTCGCTGATGTAATACTTGGTATGAAAATTACCAAGACATCAGACGGATATGCGCTATCTCAAACTCACTATGTCAAGCAGATGCTTGACAAATTTGATAAAGATAGTAGAGCTACATCCAGAACTCCGATAGAGATCTCAACCACCCTGAAAAAGAATTTTGGGGAGAGTGTGAGACAATTGGAATATTCTCGAATAATAGGCAGTCTGATGTACGTCATGAACTGTACTAGACCAGACATAGCCAACTCAGTGAGTAGACTGAGTAGGTACACCAGTAATCCCAATGAGGAACACTGGAAGGCCATCATGAGACTTCTCAGATACATGAGATACACAGCAGACTGAGGGTTGTATTATACCAGATATCCAGCTGTACTGGAAGGGTATTCTGATGCAAACTGGATCTCGGATTCCAACAGTACACGATCCACTAGCGGATATGTGTTCGTGATGGGAGGAGCAGCTGTCTCATGGAGATCATCCAAGCAGACGTGCATAGCTAGATCAACTATGGAATCCGAGTTCATAGCGTTGGATCTAGCAACAGAAGAGGCTGATTGGCTGAGAAGCTTTCTGGAAGGAATTCTAATGTGGCCGAAACCTGTTCCAGCAATAAGCATGCACTGCGATAGTCAGTCGGCTATTGGACGGGCGCAGGATCATATGTATAATGGAAAGTCCCGACATATTCGTCGGAGACATAAATTCGTAAGAGAATTGTTAGCTAACGGTGTGGTGTCATTAGATTTTGTGAGATCTAAAGACAATATAGCGGATCCATTTACAAAAGGCTTGACTCAGGTAGGAGTTGAAGTTTCATCGAGGGGAATGGGGTTGAAGCCCATCAAACTGGAAACCTCCTCAGAGGCAACCCAACCCGAACTGGATTCTCCAGCCTCGGGTTCAACGGGAAAACCGAACTGTGGGGGTGATCGAACAAAGCACTCGGGAACTTAAGTTCCCAGCCCATTTCTAGGATGAAAGAGTGATAGACCTAGACCATCTTAAGGGTGAGCATGAGGCTCTTAATGAAAACAAGTATCTCGAAGGTCGAGAGGGGTGAGTCAGGACACCCTTGACTTGAAATCACCTATGACGAGTGTGTATGGCCGATACTATGTGATGAGCCATGGGCTAAATCACTAGAGCACTCGGTTGAATTTTGCCAAGGCAGTCCACGGCCAAATATGGACAACAACCAAAGGGCTTAGTAAGTGGTGTAGAGAGGACACTGTGTGCGCATTACCCTGGTATGCACAAACGCTAAAGGGTTCAAGGCTTAAAGGCTACCCAATAGTAGCATATCAGATTTTACGTCACTACGGCAGGTTCAAGGTGCGCGCTACCTGTCCTTATGCAGTGAACTCTTGCGGTTTTCTCTCGTATGCATTTAGGAGCATTTTTATTTTCAGCCAATTGCATTCATGTGGGGGATTGTTGGAAAAACATGTGAAAACATGGGTGTTTCCGAATGGTCACTGGACCAACTTCGAGTCATTATTTCGTGTAACAACGCTGAGTTGTTTATACCGTACTCAACGTGGTTGAGTAGCCCGTGTGACGAGCTTCGTAACGGTATATCACATGACCTATTCGGAGAATGGGTGTGAATACAAAGTGACTTCAAAGTTGGTACCTCGGAAGCTCAAATCTGGAAAATCTGGAAAACGAAATGGTTAATGAGAAAACCATTTAGAATAATCCCATATTGGAAGATTAAGAGTTAATCTTACAATATATATACCATACCAACCCATGTAGTTATTAAACTAACATGTCCACATACACCTAAGAGTATTAGTGTGTACCACACACGCGCGCTCGCTCGGGTCTCGTGTCTCGGGTCTCGGGTCTTGGGCACGGGCACGGGCACGGGCACGGGCACGGGCTTGGAATTTGGGATTTGGGATTTGGGAAATGTCTCGGGTCTTGGGTCCAAACCCGAATAGGGAGTTTTGTATAAATTACAAAAGCAGTCCCTAGAGTTTCCAGCAAGAGAAACGCCAGCAATAAATGGGATTGATTGCTGCGGTTTCAGAATTAAAGTGAGCGGATTCTGGGGGTGTAACTCACAGAATTGATGACCTATATTTATGGCTGCGGTTTCAGTAGAGCCTATAAAAGGCAGCACTCCCCCTCTCATTTGAACACACCAGAACACACAACACAGCATAAGCATCATATAGAGAGAGAGAACCGCACCACCAACAGCTCGACCTGTGGTTCGGTGCCGGTTTCCATACGAGCCACTCTGAGATAGAAGTTGTACCTTGGGAACAAAGTCCCGAAACCAGAAACCTTTAAAGGTGGTTCGGGAAATATTGTTTAAGGGAAACTGCTCAGCAGTTGCCTCTTTTTTTAATTTCTGTTATTTATTTTTCAGTCCTTTATTATTCTGTCCATTTAATTTCAGTACTGTTTCCTTTTTGTATTTACTTTCCAGTACCTTTAGTTTCTGTAATTTACATTTCAGTCTTTCCTATTCTGTAATTTACTTTCCTGTAATTTAATTTCCAGTATTTACATAACAGCCCGGGCAGTTCATTTAATAACAGTCCGGGCAGTTTTTTATTTGTTAAAACAGTCCGGCAGTTTGTTTTATTTACGAAACAGTCCGGCAGTTTTTTATTTGTTAAAACAGTCCGGCAGTTTGTTTTATTTACAAAACAGTCCGGCAGGTCTTATTTGTTGAAAACAGTCCTGCAGTTTATTTTATTTCCAAAACAGTCCGGCAGTTTGTTTATTTGCGAAACCAGTCCAGCAGTTTATTTTAATTCTGTACGAGTCAGGAATTGTAATTAATATTCCAATTGTGAGAAATAAATTGTTATTTCCATTGCGTTCCTGTCTTCTTTATTTTATTGTCCTTTCTTTTATTGTATTCGAAATAGTACCAAAACCAACAGCATTATCATATTCTTACCAAGATAATTATGTTTTGTTGGCGGTGACGGGGATTCGGAACCCAGCTTTCGTGTACTACAAACGAACTGGCCCTTGGGATAGGATGGTGGGCAATTGTTGGTTGAAGCATTTTCCAGAAGAGCATAAATGGGTTAACGAAGATTGTACCCTCATCGACCCTCATTGTTCTCGCCAATAGTATATGAAGTTATGTAACGCCGTTGGTTTGGACGGAAAATTCTATGCTATAAGTTTGCAAGGAACACTTGCTGTTATAGAAGAGGTCGATTCTCATATGGTTATTACACGTGTTAGTAAGACCAGAGCCGTCCCCTCTGTGTTTTCAAGGCATTTCAGGGAATATTTGGCAGAATCATGTGGAGAAATATTGCTTATTTTTCTGATATCCACAAAACTGATAACTGTTGTGGACAAAGTACACATTTTTCGTCTACAAGTATTGCCAGAACTTAGGTGGAAAAAGATAGACAGCCGTGGGGATAGGGCGGTGGTTGCTGGGGCTAATACTTGTTATATACTCGACAAATGCGAACTAAAGTGCAAAGGTAATCGCGTCTATTATACGAACCGTGAAGCCCATGGTTAGTGGGTGTATGACATTGCGAGAGGTGACATCTCCAAGGGCACCTGACGTCGCGATCTTGAAGACTTTTCTTCTCCATGTGTTCACAGAAATCGCATGATAGAAGACGAAGACGGAGACTATTAAACATAAGCAGTGTTTTCTGAGGTTTATATATGTTGCATAGTTAATAAAAGGAACTATTGTGCAAGAGTAATTGAATTATGTTATACCTGTGGAACATGCAATTACAAATCAGCTAGTTTGTGGGAGTGATTCTAGTGGCATGGCATTAATTTCGTATGAACCAGAAGAATAAAAATAAAGTCACAATCACAATTTAGTAATTTACAACTATATGTTCTGTAAGGCATGAAGAGGAATGATTGATTTTCCGCACTAAACAATTTGATTTGTATGTTTTGCTCCATTCGTTCATAGTATTAATTGGAGTATGATCTTCTCGTGTTTGAAAACTAAAAATGACTAATGAGAGCAAAGAAGTACAGTTGCTTATAGCAGTTACAACATACACGTCAAAAAACAGTATCTAATATTTTGCTTCGCCAAATGGTGATTCGAAGTATAACGAGAATCGAGAGAATATAATGTATAATTATTTATGTCTGTGTGTGCAAAAGGATAATATGTCAGGCTAATTGCGCAAAGGGTATCAATGAAAAGTGGTGAACTACATAAGGGGTTTAAAAATTGTAATTCTGTTGAAAATGCAACATTGACGGATCAAAAATAGGATTTACCTTTCTTTCTATTCCAAATGAGCTATTGAAATCAGAGGAAATGCATAAGCTTACCCTTCTTTCTATTCCAAAAAAATAGTCTTTATTCTTATAGTTAAGGAGCTACTTAAGCATTGATATCGCCATCAAAGTAACAGTGATAATTTATTAGTAACAAGCAAAATCTGCAGAATATAAAAACCATGTCTACATGCTTGCAGAAACCTTTAACTTTTCTGAATCACAACTGCTAAAATCAGAGGCAAATAAATAAAAAGAAACATAGGCATAGATCTCAATACCAATCTAAAAGATTCAAATAAAACTTCACTACCATCTGTATACTTAATAGCCAATTTAACAATTAAGATTCTAAAAGGCAATGTATTTTCGAGATTATGTTTTGCCCTTTGGAGTTTGTTCCGAAAGGCAATGTAGTTTGTACTAGCGCACATTATTGTCATCAATAATAAATGAAGCATGTTTGTAATAAAATAAAATAAAAAGATTCTGAAACATCGTATTCTGACGACTAACGCTGCAGAAAGTAAAACGCCCTATTTATATGTGTAACGGTTACACAAACAAATAAACTATGATTTAGTTGCATAACCAAAGTGATGAACCCACTTGCTTCTGGATTAACTAACCTAGCGTCGACACATTAGTTTGTCTACAAAGCTGTTGGATTTAGTGTTATATATCAGTATTCAAATTATAGATCAGGGAAATGTAAACTTTCCTAATCACAACTGCTAAACTTCTAGAGCAAGTACATATGACATGCTATGAGTCTATGATTGAGGCTCTGTCACCAAACTCAACCAATCTCTCTTCTATCCCTTTTATATATTTACTTGCAGAAATGTTCAACTTTTATTACTCACTAATGCAAAACTTGGAGGCCAAGTGCATAATATGATATAAATATTGATCTCAAAGTCAACTAAACTGATGAATATTCTCAACTATCTAATATCTATAGTCTATATATTCTATATTGTGACAAACAAATAACCAGAAATTAAATCCCTATTTAATAGTTAATACTAAATTAACAAATGCACTCAAGTTTTCTTAACAACTTGCTAAACTTGGAGACCAAGTACATATCATGATAAAGCCATCAAGTTTTTTGCCCCGAACTCACCCCATCTAACTTCTTTTGAACCTGACATAGTCCATATACCAATGTCTGAGAAAGCTAAGAATATTAGAAAAACCTCTTCGATAAAGGCGACGCCATGGTCAGATCTTCCCCAACAGTTGTGTGATGTAATTTCAAATGAACAGTCTCTACTACAAAATATTAGCTTTGGCGGTGTCACAAAATCATGGAGCTTTGTACCTAAGCGCCGACATTTGCTACAGAAACCAATGTTGCCACAACTCAAGTACTATAAAAGTGATCACAAAACGAGCAAACAACACATTCTTGATATTAAAATCCACAGAGAGAGAAAAAAAATTTCATGGTCTTACCATCCCTCTCAGTATCGAGATTGCAGCAGTGAGAACTTTGTGGGGTATTCTGGGGGTGTCTTCATGGGTAGAGAACCTGAAGAACAACAGTGCTATATGTGGGATCCTCTTGCTAGTTCCGTAACCCTACTTTCTCAATCGGAAAGTAAAATCCCTATGAAGAATTTTACTTTGTCTTCATTAATAAAAGGTTATCGAAACCGTTTTCATAGGAATTTGGTTGCAGTGACGGGTACTTCTCATCCTGCATTCCTTGTTAGGAAAGTTTCTAAATTCAGTGGGTGGAGAACTCTGGACTGCACAATTATTGACTTGCACTCTTCAACCCAACAATATATGCAATTCACTAACATTATTGAGCTCGAGGGAAAACTCTATGCACTAAGTTTGCAGGGGACAATTATCATGATGGAATTGACCTTAAAAATCGTGGATGTAAGCTCGAGCAGAGCTGTTCCTTCTGTACCCTCGTTGAGTTTCAAGGAATGGTTGATTCAATTAAATGGTGAAATCTTGTTAGTCTTTCTTATCTCGACAAAAGAGACCGGTGTAGTGGACCATATAGAAATATACCGTCTTTCAATACCTTCGCTTAAATGGATAAAAATGGGGAGCCTCGGGGATAGAGCACTGTTTTTTGGGGAAAACTGTTGTATGCATGTATTAGCAGATAAAATAGGATGCAGTCGGAACTGTGTCTATTTTACCGAAAGAGAGGGTGGTGGTTGGCTGGTATATGACATGGCAAGAGGAGAAATTTCACCCAGCAATATGGCATGTTCGTAAAATACACTGTATTTCTCACAGAACAATAATAAATAAAATTCTCCTTATTTCTTATTGAGTAAATTAGTTTTTAGTGACCTGGGTTTTGGCCTATTTTAGGATAAGTGACCTAAGTTTTTTTAATTTCGGTTTTGTGACCTAAGTTTAACTTTGTTAGCATTTAGTGACCTGCCATCCTATTTTTCAAAAAAAAAAACATATTTCTTGCTAAAAGGACTAAAATACCCTCATTAAACTGAAATTTTCCTCCAAAATCTGTGGGTATTTTAGTCCTTTTAGCAAAAAATATGTTTTTTTTTTAAAAATAGGATGGCAGGTCACTAAATGCTAACAAAGTTAAACTTAGGTCACAAAACCGAAATTAAAAAAACTTAGGTCACTTATGCTAAAATAGGCCAAAACCCAGGTCACTAAAGACTAATTTACCCTTTCTTATTCATTGTATTATATTTACTCTATTTAAAGGAATTTCTTTGACAGATGTAATTTTACTTTACCTAGAGCACAAGACAATCAACCATATTTCTTGGCAGAGCAACCGCATCAATTACTTCAAAATTTTCCTCAAATTAACACTTTTACAGTTTGAGGGTAACCATTTAAATTTACACCATTTTTAGTTTTTCTATATTAACATCTCTATCTTAACCAACAGGAGTACATATTTTATTATTTTGTATTTAACATTTTTCCCTCCATAACAATTTTTAATGATTACCCGGTCAATCAAAAGCATTGTATCTTTTAATAAAAAAGACAAACAATTGTGCATATAAGCTCAACAACGACAAGTTTGTTTGGTTGTAAATGTGAAGTTAAAATAAGTATCTTAAAATAGCCTATAAATATAAAATATGTATATTAAAATAGGCTCAAACCAACAGCAATTGAGCTTAAAATAAAAAGTAAAAAATAATTATCAAAGTGGCTAAAGAATTGCACATTTGCACTACACCATAGTGTTGTGGCCATGAAGATAAAAAGGGATGAAACAATAACAGAAGTAATAAAGTTTATTGGTATTTTATTGATAAAGAGAGCATCTGGTCTCCATGTAATTAGGGAATGCATTGGGGATAGTTTAAGGTAACTGATGCACTGTGTTTTTGTTTGCAAAATCTCCACAAAACAAGGAAACAATATCATTTGAGGATATTGATGCTGATGCTGAGTGTCGAGTCTATGCAAACAAACCATCAAATTAGATAAAATGTAAAAACCACTAAAAATGATAATCAATCGAAAAGATAAGAACTAGAAGTGTGAGCAGAATTCGGAATAAAATCTGAACATGAACCTCAATCTAAACAAAATCTCAGATCTCATGTTAGGACACCGATTTCAATTATAAAGAGTAGTACAAATTCAAATTCAGAAATCAGATCTAACCACTTGAGAAGTGTTATTCTAAGCCAAGTTAATTTATTAAAAGGTGAGATGGCGAAAATGGAAAGGAAATAAAAACAATGATTAGCCGGTTGAGTAAGCAGAGACACAATTAAGCAGGCATGATTTTAGGTTCTGAGAAAAAAGGACTTTCTATCAATTAATCCTTTTCAACTCAAAACTCTTTTTATCTTCAAGCAGCTATACATGTATATATAGTACAGAGTAACGAGATACAAGCGCACAAACAATAGTATCACAATGCATAGTAGAAACAAGAAAAATAATATACAAGTTTCTACAATCAATTGTATTAATTTGTGAACTCATATAAGAGGTTCAGCGAGCTTGTGCGGCTTTTTAGCTATAACGTAAAAGCAAAAAAAGATGATGTTTGACCTTTGAATACAAATATAAAAATAATGACAGTGTAAAACCACAATTAATAGCAAAATTCTCCAAATAAGCTCGACTCATATGTAGAAGTTAAACAAGCCTATTGACAAACATATCGTTTTACATTCTCTTAGTTAAGTAATGATTTCGAACTCGACTAAACAATGAACATTCTATATTTGTGACAACCAACTGTGCAAGAATTAGAACCAGCATGTCTAAAACACTAAACATCGCTATTTACCCCGCCATTTTTCATTTTCTGGTCAAATTAACACAGGTAGCTTGTACAAACAGACTATTAACGAACCTTACTTGTATTCACACTTTATGTGCTACTAGAGGAGGAGGGGTATATTGACGGGTTAAGTTGGTAGGATGAGAAAGTCATTTTAATTAAATTTGCGTAAATGTTTAAAGTTTCTTGATCGGAACTGCTAAACTTGGGGACCAAGTACATATCATGATTTAAGCATTGATCTCAGAGTCAACCAAACTATTGAATATTCTCAACCACATTTATATTCTATTTCGTGACAAGCAAATGAGCAGAAATTAAAAGTCTTACTTAAATATTTAAGCATCTTACAGCAAATTGCTAAACTTGGAGCCCAAGTACTTATCATTATATTATTATCAAGTGTTTTGCACCAAAGTAAAGCCATCTAAACTTCTTTTGAATCTCACATAGTCCATATCCAATCTATAAAAAAACTAAGAATGTAGACAAAAGCTCCATGAAAAAGGCGACACCATGGCCGAATCTTCCCCGAGGACTACGTAATGTAATCAGTGGCGGAACCAGGATTCAATTTTTGGGGGGTGTATTTTTTTTTTGTTAGTAAAATAACAATAAATGGTATAAAAAACCAAAAAAATCTGGAGTTTAAAACTTAGCTGACTCGTCCATTGATCTAAAATTTTAAAAACGTTGAATTTTTTTTGTTAGTACAATAACAATAAACGGTATAAAATACAAAAAAAAAAAACTGGAGCTTGAAACTTAACTGACTTGTCCATTGATCTAAAAATTTATAACAATACAGAAAAATTGACTACAAATACGAATTTATTATTTTAAACTTTGTTGTAATATGACTATCAAATTATACATAAATATTTATTTATAAAACGCTGTAATAATACCTTAAAAATGCAATTAATTAATGAATAAGTCAAACAATAAGTTAATGTTAATTAAATTAAGAGTAAAAAATAGTCAAAAAATTCGAACTAGGGACATTGTGACACAAACTTTATGTTTACCATTTGAATTAAGTTACTATTTGTTTATTTGGGGAGCTATTAATGTATAAAAGCTTAAATCTATGAATTTTTCTATATAAAAAAATATTTTTAAAATTTGTGGGGTGGCAGTGGCACCTCCTGGTTCCGCCCCTGGATGTAATTTCAAAGCAACCGTCTCTACTACGGAATATTATGTACAACAATGTAGAAAAATCATGTACGTTAATGCGTAATCCCTGCAATCTAGTTCAAAAACTAGCATTGCCACAACTCAATATCTTCAACGAAAAGGCCAAAAAAACAAATATTTTCGACATAAAAACTCACAGAGGTTTTACATGGTTTTACAAGCCATGTCACCACCGAGATTGTGACGGTCAGCACTATATGGGATACTCCCAAGGTGTCACAATCGGTCGAGATGTTGGGCCACTAGGATGTTATATTTGGGACCCTTTTTCAAGTCGCCTGATCCTACTGCCACGATGGGACAATCATATCCCAATCAAGCATGTTGTTTTATCTCCATTTCCGAAACATTATCTTATTCATAGTAGTCATATATTGGTTGTTACTGGTATTTCTGATCCTGCATTTGTGTTTAAAAAAATGAATGGAGTTACTTACTGCCGACACGTTCCATGTACAATGCCAAACTGCGAAAAATATTATTATCATGTAGAAATGCATCCATGGATAAAGCAAGACTGCACGCTTATTGACCCGCACTCTCCGGTCCAGCAATATATGCAGTTCACTAACGCCATTTGGTTGGAAGGAACTTTCTACGCACTTAGTTTGCAAGGGACTCTTGTTGCGATAGAAATCATCGACTTAAATTTAAGAATCACGTGTATAAGCTCGAGTAGAGCTGTTCCTTCTATTCCCTCGTTGAGATTCAGGGAATACTTGATCAAGTCAAACGGTGAAATCTTGCTAGTTTTCCTCATCTCGACGGAAACAACTAATGATGTGGCCAATATAGAGATCGATCACCTTTTGATACCAAGTCTTAAATGGGTAAAAGTGGAAAGCCTAAAGGATAGAGCATTGTTTGTAACTGTTGTATGCATGTACTTGCAAGCAAAGCCGGATGCAGGGGAAATTGTGTCTATTTTACCAACAACGGGAGTGGTGATTGGTTAATACATGACATGGCGAGAGGAGGCATTTTTCCCAGCTCGGATATCGCCGTGACATCTTTTTTATAGGTTGAATCAACTATAGAAGAGGAAGATATTGCCAATGCTCCCTGCTTTGTAAAAAAAACCCTCCCTACCTTATGTAGCTAGCGAAACATGATAAATTATAAAAAGCTCTTTTGATTTTTCATATCGACATATGCACTCTATTTGAACAAATTTCTTCCACATCCACAGTTTTTCTTCTGTTTCTTGTAGCACATTAAACAACCAACAGTGTATTGAAATAACTTAATTTTAATAGGTATTGTTTTCCCCTTCTTGACTTCCTGTGAATGCGACAACGATCTAGTCAATGTAATACTATCTATTACTGTATTAATCTGTGTTATTGCATGCTTGGTAAAAAAGATTAAAGTGGTTTGTTTGCTTTACTTTAGTCTCCTTTCTAAAGAAATAATCTGTTGACATTTGATAAGTTTCATTGTACTTTTACAACAAAGAAAAAAAAAAACTACTAGGAAATAAGTGAAAGGTTTATTCTTCTTCTACTTTCCAAACTACCTAACCCCCTCTCCCTCTGTTGGCTTATTTAAATTTATCCTTAAACCTCACTTTTTTTCATTTGCTAAAGGTATGACTATAAATGAAATGAGATGTTTGTAAAATGGTTGGTTCGTGTTCATGTTCGGCTCGGTTAATGTTCGGTTAATGTTCGTTCATTTATAAATGAACACGATAATGAACAACAATATAGTGTTCGTCTATTGAGTGAACTGAATATGAACATAACTCTGTTCGGTTCATCTAAACTCGTGTTCGTCTAACTGTATATAAAGTTTGTTAAAACAAAAAACTAAATCTATTAATGATGTAATAAAAACTAATATCACTACACAATTAATAAACTTATTTATGCTATAATAATATAAATGATATGTTCGTATTATTTCGAACTTATTATGATTATTTATATTATCATACTCTAAATACAGTTACCGATTTTATCGTTAAATGTTCAACTCGTTAAAGTAATCATACGTATGTAAAAAGAGATGTCTACAATATATAAACTTGTTATATATGAAATAGTTTATCCTATTTAATAATATAGTAATATAGGTTTAAATTAAAATATATTTTAAAAATAAAGTTTTTTTTAATTATTGAATGTTTTGGAATAAATTAGATATTCACGGACAACTCGTATTCGACTCGTCAAATGTTCAATTCATATTTATCAAATATTCATTCGTATTTAAATAAACATAACGAGAGTTTTAATTTATGATCTGAAATTTCGTTACCGGCTAAAGGTAGTACTACTTAGTTGACCAGTTTAAAAAATGGTTTATTTGGATTTGGCTTTGAAAAAGCTTGCATAACGCCTTAGAACAGTAAATGAAGTAATTAATATGCTAGTTTACCTTTCTATTGACCAGATTATAGAAATTGTATAATCTTTAGTCCAAGTGATATGATCATATATTTTGTCTTGTATCCTTCCAATTGGTGTTTTTGTTACGAAGTTGTTACGTTGCTTTAATTTAGTATTTTTTCTAATGAGAGATACTACATCTGTTCACAAGTTGCATTATTATATTTTTCCCGGAAAATATTTTTTAAAAATACGTTGCTTTAATTTAGTATTTTTTCTAATGAGAGATACTACATCTGTTCACAAGTTGCATTATTATATTTTTCCCGGAAAATATTTTTTAAAAGACCAACAGCTAGATAGCTACTAGAGCTTGCAAAACTACAATGAGTCCATTATGACTTTTTCAGGATTTATAAGCTTATATCATTAAACTGATGAACCCAACTCATTTGCTTAAACAATGAAGCAAATTACTCCCTTGTATCTAAATATGCCAATTTTCCTCTTCTTCTTCGCTTTTTTTATTCCATTATCCACTCAACTCACCTTTAATTACACTTCCTTCGACTCAAACAACACAGCAATCACATACGAACGAGCCTATGTCTCCGACTCAAGGATACAACTGACACGTGGCACCGCCATAATCTCACGCGCCACCTATTCTCTCCCTCTCCCACTCTACTTTCCCAACAAAACCTTAGCCGACTTCGAAACTCGCTTCAAGTTCATCATAGATGTTAATAACAAGACGTCTTACGGTGATGGCATCATGTTTTTTCTTGCTCCGGAAGGTTCTAGAATCCCTGAAAGGGTCACGAAAGGGGGTACCTTGGGACTCACAACAGACGCCCAGGTGCTGAATTCAACGGATAATCCATTTGTGGGGGTGGAATTTGATATTTATCGAAACCCGTGGGACTCAAATAACCACCATGTTGGAATCGACCTAAATACTCTCCGTTCGGTTGCTAACGAGACGTGGGAAAGTGATTTGACGGATAAAAGGGTGAACGAGGCGTGGATCAGGTATTGCTTGAGTTAAAAAAAATACTAGTATGATTATTACTACTTTCTGATTTTACTAGATTGAGGGTTTGTTTGGTTGCAGCTTTAAAAAAAAGGAAATAATTGAGATTCTGGAAATAAACTTTGTTGATGCTTTAAGATTCTAGCTTATTCAGGCCAAAGCACACTACACCACCTTTAAGTAGGTAAATTAAATGCAGTCCATTGTTTTAAACCAATTATGGCCTATATTAAGTAAAGTTCATAGCTAGTTACTAGATAGAGGGCTTATTTGATTACAATTTTTTACGAAAACTGACTGGATTTTCCTAGGTTCATTAAAGAAAGTTCTCAAGCTCGACCGAATGTACTCTTATCTTTTAAATTTCAATTAAACAAGGCCTGAATAAAGCAAGATCGTAACTAATATCGTCCCCAATAATTAATGTTGATAGCATAAGTTAGTTGCTTTCCTAATCACTTGTATTATGAACTTATGATAGGTATGATTCTTGGTCGAAAAACTTGAGTGTGGTTTTTACTGGATTTAGGGGCAATGCAACTGTGTTTCAAAGGCTTAATTATATAATCGATTTGAGGGATTATTTGCCCGAATCTGCGACTTTTGGGTTTTCGGCTGCTACTGGAAATACCTCCGCTAGTCAGAGTATCGTTTCATGGAGTTTCAGCTCAACTTTGCACTTAGATAACGAAAACAGGACAACAAATAGTACTAAATCTTTGCCAAATCATTCGAAAAAGAGCAGTTTAGGTTTGGTCATCGGATCAGTTGTAGGTGCGAGTGTTTTGGTATGTGGGTTGGGTTTGATTTTATTCTTTTTTTGGAGGAAAAAGAAAAGAGGCAAGGGTTTCAATGAAGATGATCAGGATATCATTATGGATGATGAGTTTTTACGAGGGACAGGGCCAAAGAGGTTTTCTTACCGAGAATTATCTGAAATAACAGGTAATTTTGATGATAAAAATAAGCTCGGAGAAGGAGGATTTGGGGGAGTTTATAAGGGCTTTTTGAAAGAATTGAACACCAATGTTGCTGTAAAGAGGGTCTCGAGCGAATCTAGGCAAGGGAAAAAAGAGTATGCTTCAGAGGTAATGATAATATCACGTTTGAGGCACCGAAATTTGGTGCAACTCTTAGGGTGGTGCCACAAGGAAAAAGAGCTCCTCCTTGTATATGAGCATATGTCGAACGGTAGCTTAGATCATCATATATTTAACGAAAAAAGCTTGATGACATGGCCCGTGAGGTACCAAATCGCTCAAGGGTTAGCCTCGGCTTTGCTATATCTACACGAGGAATGGGAACAATGTATTTTACATAGAGATATAAAACCGAGCAATGTAATGATGGATTCTAATTTCAATGCCAAATTAGGTGATTTTGGCCTAGCTAGGCTCGTTGACCATGAAAAGGGGTCTCAAACAACTATCGTAGCAGGGACAAGAGGCTATATAGCCCCTGAATATATTATCAAAGGCAAGGCTACTAAAGAAACTGATGTTTATAGTTTCGGTATTGTAGCGTTAGAGATAGCTTGTGGGAGAAAGTCGATAGATCATTATGCGAAAGAGAACGAAGTAAGCTTGGTGGAGTGGGTTTGGGAGCTTTATGGAATGGAGACTATTTTTGAAGCTGTTGACAAAAAATTGTGCGCTAAATTCAATGAAAATGAGATGGAAAGGTTAATGATTGTTGGACTATGGTGTGTTCACCCCGATGACAGGGCTCGTCCTTTGATCAGGCAAGTTTTTCAAGTACTAAATTGTGAAGTGGCGTTACCCGATCTTCCTTCGGAAATGCCTTTGGTGAATTATAACGTTGGGTCGAGAATTAGTAGGCATGGCCAGTTGTTGAGCGAAAATTATGACACTATTTTGTCGGGGCAAACATTAAATTCAACCATTTCTACCACGACTCATACATTATCTTCAGCTGTTTCAACCACAAACCATACATTATCTTCAGACGTGTCTACCACATTGTAACCACCCCTTAAGTTACAAATAGACCAATAATATCGGTGCAATGCATTCAGTTGGAAGTTAGCTATGGTCATTTCAGTCGATGTTTGTGACTGGTTTAATTCGTTTGTTGTTTGTAAAATACCACTTGCTAAGTCAGTTGTTAATATCTGCGACAAGCTATACCAACTTATCAGATAGAGTTGGTAAATCGGTTGATAAATTGATTATAGCGACGTATTATGAACTGATCTTTTCAAGTGTTAAGTCGGGGTTTCTTGAAGTGAGGTATTTTTTGTATGTCTCGTACTGTATGATAACTAATGTGTCTAGGTTTATTGGTTGTCCTTCTAATCTATCTGCACGGATCGAGTATATGCCACGTTGACGAGTTGTTCTCTAGACGTAATTTTGTAGAAATGAAGATGTTTGGTGCAGGTTGGATTCGCGTGTGTTCACCACACAACAAGTGCCCAACCAGCTAGCCAAATGGTTCAAAAGTCGAATTGATGACTAGGCTATAGCAATTGTTGAGGTCAGCGAAAACTGAAACATTAATATTTCGAAGCAAACATCAAACAGAACTTGTATTGTGTTCTTCTTACTTTCTTTACCGACGTCAATATGGAACACCTGAAGAGTGTTTGCGAGCATAGAGTTAACCACGAGAGCATTACTTGTATTCACGCAATTTCGTTCATATACGAATATGTCTATTTTTCTTTTTCTTTTTGCTGTAACAATTACACTAAATACAGACTTATTTTTATGAATCCTTTTGTTTGGAAATTTTGTACTAATTCGTATACTCTTAGTAAAAAACTGTAAAATGTTTGGACCAACATTTTTTTTTGTTAAATAAAATGCTAAAAAGATTTCCAAGATATTTGATTTTTTTACCAAGTTTTAGATGTTTCCGTCTTTCAGGTATGATAAGATTGAGTGTCCCGTTTATTTTCAATTACTATTTTCATCGCTATCCTATGTAATTTCTTTTTCGGAAAAAAATAGCTTTAGTCTATTGTGCTACCAGTGATTAATGATTTAGTTACTGAATTACCAATTTTAACAATTGAGCTATCAAACTATGAAATTTGTCACAATTAAGGGATTAACAACATAAATCGATAAAATTGCAATCATTATATCTCACATCTGCGGATCTATTTTTAACAATTGCTTATAAAATTAAACTCATCATGTGACATGCAATAAAAGTTTGTGTAATTTTATTATTTTATTTAAATATATGTCTTAAATTATATCAAATTTCATATTTTGATATATAATTATTAAAATTGATACTGAACAGCAATGTATCGTATACACTGTTTTTTCCCTTTCTTTTCGTGATGAGAAGATATACACTGCTCAGTCAGCAACACGTGCGTTACATAGTACAAAATGATTTTGTAGCTTAGGTACGAGGTTGGATTAATTAACATCAAAAAATCTGTATTAACGCGTAAACCGTAGATTAAATCTACGGTTTACAGTGAATCACTGTAAACCGTAAATTTAATCTACGGTCTGTGTGTTTTTCAGATTATTTGCTTTAAAAATTAAAATTAAAAATCTAATAATTAAAATTAAAATACTGAATGCCTTATTAAAATATTTTTTTCAAATTAAATATGATTTTTTTAATAAAAAAACTAAATGTCTTATTTTTAAAATTTTACATAAATAAATTACCAATATTCTAACAAACTCTCAAAATTTACACAAAATTTACCAAAAAAAAGTTGTTTTGATAAATTTTACAATTTTGGTTCGTGTTATATTTTTGTCAATTGTATAAGTTTATATTTATTGAATGATTAACTAAATTGTCAATTTTTGAGAAGTTTTTTTGTTTGGTTTTAAACACTTGTATAACGCAATATGAAACATTAACTAAGTCGTCAATTTGGAGTCAATAATCAGTTTTTTATTTTTAATTTTATGTAAATTACTCTTTTTACATAAATTAAAATTCTAATAATTAAAATTAAAATACTGAATATTTTTTTCAAATTAAACATGATTTTTTTTTAATAAAAAAACTAAATGCCTTCTTTTTAAAATTATACATAAAATAAATTACCAATATTCTAACAATCTCTCAAAAAAAAACACAAAATTTACACAAAAAAAATTGATTTGATAAATTTTATGTTTTTTGTTCATGTTATATTTAAGTGTATAAGTTGATATTTATTGAATGATTAACTAAATCGTCAATTTTTGTGAAGTTTTTTTGTTTTGTTTTTAACACTTGTATAACGCAATATGAAACATAACTAAGTCGTCAATTTGGTGTCAATCGACAATTTTCTTGAATGAAACAATCATAAATTATATAAATTTCATAAAAGAAATTAACCCAATATGCAAACATGAACTAAATTACATGAACTAAATTTCATAAAACAAATTTATTAAACATTTGTTTACATCATATAAATTTACAACAACTTGAAAAAAATAGTATTTTACATAAAATTAAAAATAAAAAACTGATTATGGACTTAGGTCTATAGGTTCTTCTTGATTTGCTTTTTGCTTTCCCGATTGCTTTTCCAGCGCCATATATAACTTGAAATTTGGTCGAAAAAGTTCCTTCCATGGTGCAGCTGTCTCAGTGCGTGTTTGTTCCCACCGTGCTATAATTCCTGGCATTGGGAAGATCCCTTCTTCTTTAGGAATAACCTGAGTATAGTGACAACTGTTGACGAACACCATTACAGTCGGGATGTAATTTGTCGTTCCCCGAGGCGGACCAGTATAAAGAGGTAAAAAAGTACTGTTCCACACGTTTACCCCTCCATCATTATTTTCCCATGAGGACAACAATACAATTGGAATATTGTAATGAGAAGCAATTAAACACCCATAAGACGGAAATCTCATCCATTTGTCAATAGGTGCGGGATCTGTAGGATGATAAAAATTTAAACTTGATAAAATATAATCATACCGGTAAGCTTCAAAGCCAACATTCTCAAACAGCTCATAGTAAACACCTTTCATTTGCTGCAGCTCTTGAAACAACTCACATCTTACCGCATACCAATCATCTTCCCCATGCTATTTACCCATCGCATTTGCAAGTACCCGGAACCCACAGTTACCATCCCCACGCACATCATAAACTGTTTCGATGTAACTATGTAACATGACCCATATTTGGTCACTGTACAAGAAGGTTGGCCTATTGGGGGTGGGTTTAGGGTTCTGGTTTCGCGGCCTCCTAGTTGGGTTTACCCTTACCTCCGCTGTTTCATCCGCCTTGCCTTTCCCCTTGTCCCTACTAGCACCAGCACTCTGTTCCTCCACATACTCCCATCCCGACTTATCCCTCTTACTAGATTTGTCGCCTTTTCTAGGTCTCCCCCTATTTGCTCTCACTTCGGGGTCACTGATGGATGTTCTGGCTGGAACGGTTATCTCTCGGAGTTGTGTTTTCATACGCCGTTTTTCAACATTAGTTTTGTTAGCATAAACACTTTTAAACTCTTCTAGATCACCCTCTACCCCATAATCATCGGTGTTCCCATTATCATCAATTACGTCTAATTTTTTCCAGAATGGATGAATATATTCTAGAGGAAGAGGCTTTCCGAATAAAATATGTTCACTCATAATATGATGACAAGGTAAACCGTGAGACAATTTGAAACCGCAAGAACAATTCTCATCAGCCTGGCCACTACATTTTTTGTGTTCTTGGAATAATAAATCAAAGGCATAGTGTGTGATATACGACCTAAGATTTATAAACAGAGGTGTTCGTTCAGAATGTGGAAAATAAGACTTGCATTTATCCAACTTCATCTTAATATCCTCAAACTGTTTTTCTAGAATTCTATTGACCTCTACCCAAACGGTTTCAAGCGTGCCAGTATTTGTGGAAAGGGATCTTTTCAGCTTAGTATGTTGTTGTTCGGCTCGATTGCTAGTTCTGTTACCTAGATGTGTTGTATGGTTGGTATAGCATGCAACAAACTTTTCAGCATAATCATTTAAAAGCTTGTCTACATACTTAATCACAGCAGGGTACGATTTGTAAGAGGAATTGAAATTAGTTCGGTTATAATTGTACTCCTCTATCGACTCAGAATCAACCAATAAACCCCAATCATCTAGAAACGTTTGCCACTCCTCGTCAGGGATCTTTTTACGGCAGTTTTTCAAAACATTTTTTGCAATATGAAAAGTGCACAAAATATGATGCTAATCGGGAAAAACAACGGATAAAGCATTTGATAAGGCCATTTCCCTGTCGGTTACAAACACCCTAGGTAGTATACACCCCTCCAATATAACTTTAAATTTTTCCAATGCCCATATATAACTTTCCTTTGTCTCGTCACTCATGAAAACAAAACCTAAACAATATGTTTGGTTCGTTGATGTCATTCCTACGACTTCTAGAAATGACATATTAAAACGGTTTGTCCTATATGTACAATCCATTAACAAGACATCAGGAAAAGCTTTGAACATCCTTATAGAATCGGGGTGTGCAAAAAACAAGTTCTCAAGGCAATGGGTTGATGGGTTCATATTATAGTAGAATGTGTAGCGATGTCTATCCAACAAATTAAAAAGTTCCTGTATCGGGTTTCTACCATCGCGTTCTTTAAATTTCAGTCCGGCCAAAAAATTATGTATCGTTTTAGTGTTTGATACATTTTCAGGATTTCGATTTTTAATGGCCTCTAATATAGCACCAACTTTAAAACTACTTTGCCTTAAAGTTTTAACAATTTCTTTTTCATCTTGGGTTAAACGAGCACGTCGTGCTTGCCCTTGGAGGTAAGTTGGAGGTGGGTGGTTATGTTGTCCATTTTCTATGTGACACATCCATTCACCATTAACTACGTAACCTTTAATGAAAAATGGACAGTCTTTTTTCTTTGTACCTGATTTTACGGAAGATGGTTTCTTTTTTTCGTAAACCCCCGATTTATCACACACAATATCAACATACGGTGTTCTGCTCCCATCACCCCCTCCAGACCTACGAATCGTAAGGATGAAATCCCAATTCCCAGCCACATCAGCAAGATCAGCAAGCATTTCATCCCTTGTTTCCCAAGTCAATTCATCAACTTCAAAGTGCTCTGAATAATCAGTTAGCTCATCGTTTGAGCCACTGGATGAATTCGTATTGTTGTTGTTATTCCATTGGTTGTTGTCATAACCATAGTTGTAATTCATTTTCGAAAAGTGGTTGTTTATATATTTTATTGGGGAGAAATGAGGAATTTTTTAGAGATTTCCGAAATGTGTTTGTGTTTGATTTTATGGTTTGTTAGAATTGGCAAAATGGAGTCATATTTATAGTGTTAATTTACACTACAAACCGTAGATTACTTTTACGGTTTGTAGTGAATTTTTGGTGTAGTCATTTCCAAACTTTAATAATGCATTGAGTAATCATTTTCGGATAGGGTTGTCAAATCATAATAATTCAAAAGTGATAAGGTCTTGTCGGAATTATTTTGATAGATATGGTATCCAATGTCATTTACACTACAAACCGTAGATTACTTTTACGGTTTGTAGTGAATTTTTGGTGTAGTCATTTCCAAACTTTAATAATGCATTGAGTAGTCATTTTCGGATAGGGTTGTCAAATCATAATAATTCAAAAGTAAGGTCTTGTCGGAATTATTTTGATAGATATGGTATCCAATGTCATTTACACTACAAAACGTAGATTATTTTTACGGTTTGTAGTTTTTTTTTTTTTTTACGTTATTAACGGTGATTCAGTGCAAAAAGTACATTCATAAAATGACGCTGCTTAAATCAGGGGTACAAACCGTACATTTAATGTACGGTTTGTACAGAATACATACAAACCGTACATTTAATGTACGGTTTGTATGAAATCTGTACAAACCGTACATTAAATGTACGGTTTGCATGTATATTTCAGAATATTTAGGGTTTAGGGTTTATGGTTTAGGATTTAGGGTTTAGGGTTTAGAGTTTGTAATTTAGGGTTTGTAATTTGTAATTTGTAATTTAGGGTTTAGGGTTTAGGGTTTAGGGTTTAGGGTTTAGGATTTAGTGTTTAGGGTTTGTAATTTAGGGTTTAAGGTTTAGGGTTTGTAATTTTGGGTTTAGGGTTTAGGGTTTGTAATTTTGGGTTTAGGGTTTGTAATTTGGGTTTAGGGTTTAGGGTTTAGGGTTTGTAATTTAGGGTTTAGGGTTTGTAATTTGGGTTTAGGGTTTAGGGTTTGTAATTTAGGGTTTAGGGTTTAGGGTTTAGGGTTTAGGGTTTGTAAAAACTCAATATTGGTTCTATCAATTAAAATACAGAATATTTTTTAGAAACATACAAATCAAACATACGACTCAAATTAAACTTACGAATTTATAATATTCCAACTCAGCTAAGAATAAAACTTACAAATCAAACATAGAAATCAAATACAAAAAACATTTACAAAAAACACAAATGTGCATTTATTTTTTTTTATAACGACTAAATGATTTAAAGTTGGACGTAGGGAGCATATTTTCGGCCGATGTTAATCTATCCGATGACGGCTCAGCAGACTCTTCGATTTCGTTTAGCTCCATACGCCGTCTCTGTCGATGCTGCGATTCTGGATACGGAGCACGCTCGTGGGATGTAAATGCTAATCCGCGACTCCAACTGTAGGTTAAATGCTGACTATGATAATCGAACGGAACATCATCCTGAACGTACTCCGACCCAGCAAAAGAAGCACGACGACCATGACCGCTTGAACTCGGACCCGGACCCTGATCTGTAGTCGGGGGTCGACCTCCAGTCGATCTTCTACCCCGGCTACTAGATTCGCCTTCCCCTCTGCCTCTTTCGTCGGGACGCCAAAAACTTGAAGCCCTAGTGAACGTTCTTGGGTCGTAACGTAGGTCGTCATCACCATCGTCGTCGTCGTCGTCATCGTCATCCTCCTCATCCGACTGTTCATCAGCTGACCCATACGGATTCAATCCCATTTCAGCGAAGTCCTTTCGTAGTAAGTCCACTTCCGTTTTCAATTTATGCTGTTTGAACGATTTGAAATTTCGGCGCAATACCGCTTTCTGAAAAAAAAAACCCAATCAAAAACGATTTATAAGTATTGAAATATACAAACAGAAAAATAACAATCAAATATTAATGAACTTTAATTAGTTGTTACCATTTTACTGAACAACCCTGTATGCTCCCGGAAACCGTGAGATGGCGGGGCAAGTTCAGGTGGGTTTATGAAGATGCGGGTCCTCTCTCTATACCATCTCATGTAATCTGGTGACGTCCCCGTACCAAATTCGCCATTCACAAGCCAGTTGTGGCAGTCATTCCACATGATAATAAACTCTGCAAAAAGTGCAGGCCAATCGTGTTTTTGCCCAATCCCAAATCTTCTATCCTTGCCGTGACCATTTCTGGGTTTCCAAATATATGTAGGGACCTGCTGAACAAAACCGAACTGTCTCATGAACCTGTCCGCGGGATGGAACTCAATCTTCTCATTACAAATGAGAGGCACAGAACAATGCCACATATAACGGCCCCGCGTGCAGTATTCCGGATACTGATTGAGATTCCCGTAAGGTTGCCACACTATCTGTAATCAGCAAAATTAGAATATATAAACAAGGGTTTAAAAATACTAGTAATAAATTCTGCGAACATAAGACCAATGCAAACATATACAACATATAATACGTAAGTTACATATAATACGAAAGTTAAAATTTACCTGTTCAGGCGACATATTGTCAAACTGGTCACGTATGTGGACCACATTATGTCCGTAGACATATGGCGTAAGGTTAGTTTGCCTCCAAATCTTCCATCTGTAATATACAAACAAAACCCGATAAACAATAAATATAACCGGCAGCTAAGTAAATGATAGATGACGCAATAAAAAAAAAAACCACAAATCCAAGACACAAAAACTAAATAATATCATACCTGTAACCGAGGGGGAACCTAGGCAAGCCCTCAGGTGGCTCGATATCTTCCGGCAGCTCTTCACATGGTCTAACCGGCAATAGTCTGGTAATCGCCCACATATCCAGAAACATCACCGCCCCGCTTACTCCGTTTGTCTTACAACGTACCACCCTGCATAGATTAGCCTCTAACCAGGCCAGAAGAGCTGATCCCCAACTATACTCAGCACACGTGTCAAAATCCTCCAGAAATGGCAGAGGCCAGAGTGGAATCTGATCACTGCTCTTATCTGAAAATACATGTGCCGCAAGTAATAACAACATGGCAGCCCTAGACTGATATAGCAAACGCTCCTCACTAGGGTTGGGGGGTAATTCACCAAACGTGTGTAACATCCAATCAAGTCTAACTGTCAGACAGTTTTTATCCACTTGATTGTCAGCCGGTCTAACACCCAACAAACTCTCTACCATATCTAACCTGCTCGCCCTGTTATCATTCCGCTCCGACCGGGTAACAGCAAGACCATCCACCCTGAGACCAAGCATAATCTCTACATCCTGTAAAGATATCCCCAACTCTCCACCGACAAAATGGAACGTGTGCGACTCATCACGCCACCTATCAACTAAGGCTGTAAGCAAGCCTCGGTCTACGGTATAATTACCTATACTGTGAATACCGTAAAAACCAGCCCTAATCATATTTTGAACTACCCTTTCAGGCGTCGGTATCTGCCAACTATAATTATAAACCCTAATCTTATTGGCATCTCCTCTACCCGCTTCTCTTCCAGCATCCCAAGTCTGATTAGAAATGTGACCGGTCTGTCGTAAAATACCCAACCTGCCTTTAATATGTGGACCTGGATCTGCCATTCTAACTGTGATAACCAAATATAACTCGGTTAATGATAACCAAACAATGATAAAATAAACAATTAATAACCAATTAATGATAACCAAACAATGATAAAATAACCAATTAATAACCAATTAATGATAACCAAACAATGATAACCAATTAATGATAACCAAACAATCATAACCAATTAATGATAACCAAACAATGATAACTCAATTATAACCAATTAATGATAACCAAAACAATGATAACCAAACAATCATAATCAAACAATAATAACTCCATTTTTTAATCATAACCAAACACATTTAATCATAAACCAAACAATAATAATCAAACAATAATAACTCAATTTTTTAATCATAACCAAACACATTTAATCATAAACCAAACAATAATAATTCAATTTTTTAATCATAACCAAACACACATTTAATCATAAACCAAACAATAATAATTCAATTTTTTAATCATAACCAAACACACATTTAATCATAAACCAAACAATAATAACTCAATTTTTTAATCATAACCAAACACATTTAATCATAAAACCAAACAATAATAACTCGATTTTTTAATCATAACCAAGCACACATTTAATCATAAACCAAACAATAATAATTCAATTTTTTAATCATAACCAAACACACATTTAATCATAAACCAAACAATAATAACTCAATTTTTTAATCATAACCAAACACATTTAATCATAAAACCAAACAATAATAACTCAATTTTTTAATCATAATCAAACACACATTTAATCATAAACCAAACAATAATAATTCAATTTTTTAATCATAACCAAACACACATTTAATCATAAACCAAACAATAATAACTCCATTTTTTAATCATAACCAAACACATTTAATCATAAAACCAAACAATAATAATTCAATTTTTTAATCATAACCAAACACACATTTAATCATAAACCAAACAATCATAACTCAATTTTTTAATCATAACCAAACACATTATCAACAATTATCAACAATTATCAACAATTGAAATTAACCAAACACAAAATAAAAAAAATGCAAAAATGAGACAAATATCAACAATTATTATAATTTCTATAATTAATATAAACAAACAACAAACAATTATATATAGCTAAGTGAATTATGGTTTTGCATATTTTATATATTTTTTCCTAGTTTACAAATTAAAATTACACAAAAAAAAAACATGCAAAAATGGGACAAATATCAACAATTATTATAATTTCTATAATTAATATAAACAAACAACAAACAATTATATATAGCTAAGTGAATTATCAATTTGCATATTTTATATATTTTTTCCTATTTTACAAATTGAAATTACACAATATAAATAATAAATTAGAGAATAAAAGATATACCCTTGAATTATGGATAAATTTGATTGATGATTTGGGGTTTTTTTGTTAATTAATTTGATAGGTAATGTGTTTGATTGATTTGGGTGGTTTTTTGGGATGAAAATTGGGGGTTTTTAAGAGAAAGAGAGAGAGTATAGTATAAAAGTTTATTTTTTAAAAAAAAAAAACGTGAAATTCTGTTTTCAAGGGACTGTCTGTGTAATTTTCGCGTATGGACTGACTGTGTAATTTTGAAAAGCAGGGACTGACTGTGTAATTTACAGACATTTGCTGCAAACCGTAGATTAAATCTACGGTCTGCATTGATTCAATACAGACCGTAGATTTAATCTACGGTTTGCAGCAAATGTCTGTAAACCGTAGATTAAATCTACGGTCTGTATTGAATCAATACATACCGTAGATTTAATCTACGGTTTCAGCGTATTTTCAGAAAAAATGAAGTTTAAAAATACAACCTCTTTACGTTCTCACTCACCTATTTAATAACTTTATAATTATATCAATGGTTCCGGAACTTTAGATCCAAACTACTATTTGGTATTCACTGTTTCAAATGGAACAACTAATTAATAATTCCTAACTCTTAAACAAAACGATCCTCAAATTTTTTGGAAATTGATTCTGTTGAGAGTTTGACTTCACCAGCGTGCAAGGTTGTCAAAATCGACGAAGGGTATATAACATCGGAATCCTTAAATCATAGATTCTAATTCCAAGACAATTTAGACAACTATAAACAAAAAATTATCATAGAGAGCAAAATATTTCACAAGACAAAAAACACGTAGTATATTTCCTTTCACAATACAAATAAGAATATACTCAAATAAAAATGTCAACAATATGTGTTGAAATTGTTCACTTGAGCATTATCAAATCTAAATTATAATATATAAACATCGCTTTACTTACTAATAGATATTTTAGTGGGGAATGTACGAGTTTCTACATGTTATCAGAATGGTCCATCGAAAGTCTAGGCAAATTATAAGTATAATGAATCACCTTTATTCGATTTGTTGATTACGCTCGTTGGTATCAAAAAGTTAACCAAGCTATTAGTATGATAGATCACTTCCATCCAATTTTTTTGATTACACTCGTTTGATTTTTCAAAAATGAACAATCCACGAATGAATGGGTGGGTATTCTTCTTTATTACCAATAGTCATTTTAACGAAGAATGGACGGGTTTGTACAACATGCAAACTTGTTTAAAAAACATTCATTATTCCACTTAATAAAATATTATTATTATTTTATTTATAGATGGACGTGGTAAATGGAAAGTATGTTTTTGAGCTATATCTATTCCAGGGCCATACTAAAAAATAACAGGAGCAACAGCTTTCATGTTTCATTTTGGATTTAACATTTTATTGTATTTGCCTTGGTCGGCTCTCAAAATGTTAACACTTTAAAAAGGAACATTTATTATTATTTAATCTCCCGATCAAAAGTAAAGAAACTATTTAAAATGAGGTTGGATTTTTATACTACACTTTTTCTGAAAAAACGCAAAAACCGTATTTTTTTTGTACGGACCGTACTTTTTTATTACGAACCGTAAATAAAATGTACGGTTTGCATTTTTCAGAGCAAACCGTAAATATTATGTACGGTTTGGACAAAAAAATTACAACACAGGTCCCTGCGTCAATTACATGTCTCTTTCAAAAAAAAAGAAACTCATCTTTCGTTTACAGTCTCTTTTGGTTTACAGACTTTCTTTAAAAAAGAAAAACCCAAATCACCAAACTCAACCAAAATAAAAAACATAACCACCAAATTTCGTCCGATTAAACCACGTTTAGGTTTAATTCACCGAATTAGATACAGGTATTTCTTTATTCCCTGGTTTATTATTTATTTCATATAGTTTCAATTTGTAAAATATGGAAAAAGATATAAAATATGCCAATCGATTATTCACTTGGTGATTATAATTGCTTCTTATTTTTTATATTAATTAAAAAAACTTAGGATTGTTGATATTTTTCCCGTTTTATAAAAAATAGGGTTTTTATTCAAATTTGTTTATTTAGATATTTATTACTAATTGTTTGGTTTCCTTATCTTGTTTTGATTGGAAAAAATAAAAATAGTTAGGGTTTATTAATATTTACCCGTTTTGAAAATTAGGTTTTTTTTTAAAAAATTTGTTGATTTATATGTTAATTACTTTGTTTGCATAAATATTAGTTGTATATTAATTAAAAAAACTTAGGGTTGTTGATATTTTTCCCGTTTTATAAAAAAATAGGGTTTTTATTCAAATTTGTTTATTTAGATATTTATTACTAATTGTTTGCTTGTCATTAAGCTGTTTTTTACACAGCTTAAAAACTGGTTTTTACACAGCTATTAAGCTGTTTTTTACAAGTTTTTAAGCTGTTTTTTAAGCAGCTTTTAAGCTGTTTAAAAAACAGAGTACAAGCTATTTTAAAAACAGCTTACATTAGCTAAAGACTTTGATGGCATTGAAAATGTGATGAAAACTATTAAAATTGAAAAAAGATGCAACCTTTCGGAAGATTTTTTTATAATGTTGTTAGGGTTTACGGGCTTTTAGCGGGTCGGATAAATTTAGTGATCGATACCCTTTTCGGTATTCCCGAGTACGAGTGTTGGCCGACTGTTAAAACGTTCAATTTCGTGCTGAATTTGCTTGTTAATACGAAACAATACGATATTATACATGAGGTTTACGTTAGTGGGTCTAAGTTGGGTATTAAAGTTGATGCTTGTTGTTTGAATATATTGATTAAAGGGTTGTGTGGGTGTGGGGAGTTTGATGCCGCGTTTAAGGTGCTCGATGAGTTTCCTAAGTAAGGGTTTAGACCGAATGTGAGGACTTATTCGACATTAGTTCATATGTTGTGTGACAAAGGGAGAGTCGATAAGGCATTCGGGTTATTCGAAAATATGGAGAGAGAGGGTATAGAACCCGATACGGTCATGTTTAATATACTCATTAAGGGGCTTAGAAAGCAAAGGAGAGTTGAAGAGGCGATTGAGCTTATGCATAAAATGAATCATAAAGGGTGTGAACCGAATACGGGAACTTATTTGGAGGTATTGTATGGTTTACTTGATGACAAGAAATATGTTGAAGCGAAAACTTTTATGGGTCGGATAATTTCCAAGGGTGAAAACCCGAGTTTTGAATCGTTTAAGAAGTTGATTTTTGGGCTTTCCAAGCATGTTTTAGTGGATGAAATGGATTGGATGTTGAAGCAAATGGTAAGGCATGGTTTTGTACCAAAGATGGGAATGTGGAGACAAATTATTTGGTGTGTGTTTCCAAGAGGTAGCATTAGTTACAGTTCTACTTGTATTATATTTGAAGAGATTCTTAACGACTAAATAATTTATCTAAGGTTTTGTTGTACTGTTAAACTCATTTTCGAAAGAAATGTTTTATTGTTTAGATTGTTTTGTATGATGAGATCCTAAATTCAGTTCTTTGAAGAAGTTGATTATGGATTTTTTTGTGAAATCCATCTAGGTAGAATATATGATTTGTGTTAAAGCAAAATGTAAGACAATAGTTAGTGCCAAGATTTGAATACTTATATCTGAGTTCATGACGATTGCTGAAAGTTAAGACGGAATGTTTTTCTTTGGCCCTTGAATCCTGGTTATTCTGCATTCATCCAACAGTTGTAGTTTTGTGCTTTCATCCGTGCTGAAAACATCCGTGCTGAATGGTTTCTCTCATTCATAAAACCAGACCTGTTTCTGAGCCGTAGTTGTATTTTTGTGCTTTCATGACTTGTGTGATGTCAGTGCCTAAACTTCTATGTCTGTAACGGTTCACCTTCTCCCACAGTATGCTTCAATATCTCGATGTAAGTTGCCACATACTACATCTAATGAAAATTAGGGGAGTGTTGCGCTTTCTGGAACTAGGCTTGAAATTCTAGTAGAAAAAATGTGCAATAGGTCAAAAGAGTATTGCTTTTGAATTTCTGTTTAAAGAAGAAAGACTCCTAGCTATGTTCGTTTATATTTATATATTCATATTAGGGAGTGTAGAATGCTAAACTACTTACAAGATAGAAGAAAGTGAACTTGCAGGGTTATGTTGACAAATGACGATTAGAACGAAGTTAGAGGAAAGGGATGTTTTATAAAAATGAACCACATAACTACCTGGTCCCTTTCAACAAACCGTTGATGAAACCATTCGCTTGCATTCAGCGTTTCTAGTAATTCATTCAACATGTATGGAACCAAGTTCCCGAACTTACAACTTTCAGATAAGAACTCGTTGACGATGATAAGACATTGGTATAAATGTAACACTAAAAGTCCAGCACAAACTTTAAACTATTGATATGCTCCTTTGGTTAAACAATTATGCAGATACATACAGAAGAATCAAATTATAACTTTCGCGAAAATTGAAGAAAAGGAAAAGTTTCTTCTAAACTTGGGTATGCAAAAATCTAGTAGTATACAACAAAAGTGTCATGTTTTATCTTTCAATACAGTAACAAAAGCCCTGCATTATTAACTTTTTCACACTTTAAGATCATTCTTATCCACATTTTCCTTGTTTGTCAACTCATTATTGTTCATAGCAAGTTCTCTTTGAATTTGCTGATCATTTAATAGCTCTCCAGAAACAGAAACCGAGGTTCGCCCAGAAGACAAATAGACTCTTCATAAGATATGTCTCTTTCTATCTCTAAAGAAGCTCTCTCCGGATCAATTTCCGAGTTTTTTGACCCTTTACGAGCAAAAGCTTGCTTAACACCATGCCCAGCATGTTTCAAAATACTCTTCGCCCTATCCTTCATGTGTCTCTTTTCCGCACTTTCCTCCACATTTCCGTCAACCGGAGTAGGGGTAGAAAAGTCATTTTCCAAGACGAGCTTCACTCTGATCTTTTGATCATTGGCAGCCTTAATATTAGGACGCGGAGAGAAAAGAAACTCTTTCCTTTTGTCCTCTTTTTTAAGTCGGATGGTTTCATATCTGCTGCTTCAATAACTTCCACCAAGGCATGGGCGACAGGCTCCTTCTCATCGACGAAAAACCAAGGTTCTGATACATACAAAAATGATATTAACTGATTATGGTAAACACTTTCACCAATTCCACAAGGACATGCTGAGTTTAGAATATTTTTATTATAAAACCTCATTTAATATAAATCAGCAATTGCAAAAGAAAGAAAACAATGTGGAAAAGCAAAACGCTAACATGTGCTTTACTAATATAATTTCGCCTCTGGTTTATGTTGAAAGAACGAAAAAATATAGTTTTCAGAAAACAATTGCCTAAAATGGAGTCTTGCGTATTGAAAACATAAATCGGAGTACTGGAGACCCTTCATAAATCCAAAGGACATGGGGGTAAAATAAGCTCACAAAGTTAGGCTCTTATAGTACCAACAACGAACCAAACACACAATATGTAAAAGTACCTGGCTGAGGTGAAACAAATTTCTCCATATCAACAACCAACATATTAGGCTGCAAATATTAGAGATAATCTTATTAGACACTTTTATTATAGCAATAGCACAACCATCTAAGTTCACCAATTCTATTAAACTTTCTATAACTAAAAGAAATTAAACAGAATAAAAAAAATGGAAACCAAGAAATTCACCTCGACCAGAGTCTGCTCAAATGCAAGGGCTAGAAGCTTATCCTAGTCACATAAGAAATAAAATAGATAAAGTGAGAACAAAACAACATAAACATTCCAATCAAGATGTTACATACTAAATGTGAAAGAAAAGAACTTACCAACCATCCCGCAATTCCAGGGACTTCCGTAACATCAAGGCCACGAGTGAACATGGGTTTTACAGTCATTTGAAAATACGGTGGCTCCGCAAAACAAACCCTCAAACGCCCTAAAAATGGCCAGTAGCTAAGGAACTTCAACCCTACCAAAACCTGAGAAGTACAAGGTCTTCTATTAAGTTTTATTTTAAGAGCGAGCTTGCTAGCTGAACACAGTCTCTTCGATAAATGTTTCAAAGATAATTTGTTTGCAGCTTTTAAGAAAAAAAATCTGGCCACAAAAAAGCAGAAAATCATAGCTTTTAAGCTAGTCAACCAAATACAGCCAGGTTTTGACAAAAGAACTGAGGTTATAAGCAATAGATAATCCATGGTCCCATAAATGTAACTTCTTGCTTTTCAACAAAATGCAAAAAAGAAAATCCTACCACTACATTAGTTCTTGCGTTACTGCAAAAATGGGAGGAGCTCGAAAGGGTAACAGGAGCCTCCCACATATCACCAAATTTTCTTTTTCTAAATAATTTTTTTCAAAAAAATCAAGTAAATGTTTTGGAATCCTCACAACTTTAATTTTTGTGTTTCACACCCCAGAATATTATTGTTGCTCCACCTCTGACTGCAAAGTATAGTAGCTTGGCAGAAACTAAAGCAACCACATGCTATTTCAATCATATAAAGTTTTGTCAAATAAAGATGCTATCCTTCTCAGGTTAATTTTATCTTTTGTGTTACTTTGAGTAAAATTATGCACTATGGATACTTTTACTGATAGTGCAGGACAGGAATTAAAAGTCATTACTTCTTACCTTCCCTTCTACATGCAATCCCATCAAATGCAACCTGGTCTTCATTCCAAAACCCAACCGTTTTTTCAATTTCACAGCTGTTTTTAAAATAGCTTGTACTCTGTTTTTTAAACAGCTTAAAAGCTGCTTAAAAAACAGCTTAAAAACTTGTAAAAAACAGCTTAATAGCTGTGTAAAAACCAGTTTTTAAGCTGTGTAAAAAACAGCTTAATGACAAGCAAACAATTAGTAATAAATATCTAAATAAACAAATTTGAATAAAAACCCTATTTTTTTATAAAACGGGAAAAATATCAACAACCCTAAGTTTTTTTAATTAATATACAACTAATATTTATGCAAACAAAGTAATTAACATATAAATCAACAAATTTTTTTAAAAAAAACCTAATTTTCAAAACGGGTAAATATTAATAAACCCTAACTATTTTTATTTTTTCCAATCAAAACAAGATAAGGAAACCAAACAATTAGTAATAAATATCTAAATAAACAAATTTGAATAAAAACCCTATTTTTTATAAAACGGGAAAAATATCAACAATCCTAAGTTTTTTTAATTAATATAAAAAATAAGAAGCAATTATAATCACCAAGTGAATAATCGATTGGCATATTTTATATCTTTTTCCATATTTTACAAATTGAAACTATATGAAATAAATAATAAACCAGGGAATAAAGAAATACCTGTATCTAATTCGGTGAATTAAACCTAAACGTGGTTTAATCGGACGAAATTTGGTGGTTATGTTTTTTATTTTGGTTGAGTTTGGTGATTTGGGTTTTTCTTTTTTAAAGAAAGTCTGTAAACCAAAAGAGACTGTAAACGAAAGATGAGTTTCTTTTTTTTTGAAAGAGACATGTAATTGACGCAGGGACCTGTGTTGTAATTTTTTTGTCCAAACCGTACATAATATTTACGGTTTGCTCTGAAAAATGCAAACCGTACATTTTATTTACGGTTCGTAATAAAAAAGTACGGTCCGTAAAAAAAAATACGATTTTTGCGTTTTTTCAGAAAAAGTGTAGTATAAAAATCCAACCTTTTAAATCTCTATCGTAACAATGAGGATCATTTTTCCAATTTAAAACTCTTCCTTTGAGCTAAATATAAATAGATATATACTACAATCGGCAACAGGTCAATTCAAAGTCTCACACATTTTTATCACTGTGTTTCCTTAAAAAAAGATGCTTCGCCTTTCACTTCGTAAAGGTACTTTTAATCATCATTTTCTATAATCCATTTGAATTAAATTTAATCTACAGTTTATTCATAAATCTAAACGTGTTTATACATACATATAAATTTATTACTTGTGTGTGACAGTGAGTAGCTTAAGGTCATTGAGCCCTCAGATTTACGCTCTCAATAATCACCATAGCTTCGCTACCGTCGCTGAACCATCAGCGAAGCAACCGACCCCTCCGGTAATTTTTATTTATTTATCTCTATGGTTATTTTGTTTGGTTTTGCTGTGAATTTGTTATGTTTATAGCTAGGACAAATTGATTGTGGAAAAAGGTTTCTTGTAACTTTTAAGTGTCAGGGGAGAATTGGGTTTAATTCTATGTATAAAATTTTAGTTTTGCTAGTTTTAGGCTTGATCATCTTTAAATGTATGCCTAAAATGTATTTAGAAATTATCGAGATGTTTTTCGGATACCCTTTATTCCTCAAGTATTTAGTAAGGATAATTATGTGTTCCTGTGGGAGGGATTACTTTGGTTGGAAAAAAAATGTTTGATTGTTTGTGAAATGTATGATCTTTTTTAGGTTTTGACTGATGGTTGCTTATGCTTTAGAATAAAAGCCTTGATCATCTTTTAAAGGTATACCTAAAATGGATTCAGAATTTATCGAAGCGTTTGTCGGATTCCCTTTATTCCTCAAGTAGTTAATAAGAATAGTTATGTTTTCCTGTCGGAAGGGATTACTTCGGTTTAAAAAAAAATGTTTTATTGTTTATGAAACACATGATCTTTTTCAGGTTGTGACTGATGGTTGCTTATGCTTTAGAATAAAATACTTTTGAGAAAAGTTCTTACGTTTTTTTTTTTCTTTTTCGAGAAATGGTTTTTTGATATTTAAAGGGATCTTTTAAAAAAAACATATGATCTTTCTAGGGTTTTGATTGATCAATATGTATGCTTTGGATAAGCTGTTTTGTATTAAGCTTATACGGAGCATCTTTTGGGGAATAAAATGGGAACTTCTACAAAGAGTAGAAGATTACTTAGATTTAGCTTTAGATTATTTAAAGTTTTTTAATCAGCAAAACCTACAATTACTGGATGCAAAACTTGAAGAAGAAAACCTGAAAATGTGTTTGAAGCATAGACACCTGAAATGACGAGTGAAGAGATTAATACCACCATACATTGAGTCTGTAGAAATTGGAAAAATGACAGGTAGAGAAAAAAAATGCTCTGTTTGATCTTATATGTTCAGATTCTTTTCCTCCTTTCAACTGTTGCTATTTCTTTTTCTGCTACTCCAAGGCTTAACGGTTTGATGGTTTAATACTTTATTCTGATTTATTATCGCTTATTGTGGCTAATAACGTCTGCATCTCATTTCATAGCTGCAAAATGTTAAAAGATTTCCTGTTTTTCTTGTGTATTTTAGAGGGTTCCAAATCTCATTGGTGGCAGCTTTGTGAACTCACGATCATCGCATTTTATTGATGTCATAAACCCAGTGAGTTTTACATGTTTTGTTTTTTTTGATATTGTTCTCCTTGCCTGTAAATGAGGATGAGGTTTCAGATATGTAGTTTACCGAAATCATCTTTATTTAAAATGAATACAGGCAACACAGGATGTTGTTTGTCAAGTTCCGTTGACCACAAATGAAGAGTTTAAAGCTGCCGTTACTGCCGCTAAAGAAGCATTCCCTGCCTGGAAAAACACACCGATCACAGCACGCCAACGCATTATGTTGAAGCTCCAAGAGCTTATTAGAAGAGACATGGTAAGCCCCTTAGATTTAGTACAAAAAAATATAAGTAAAATGCACTGTAATTATAGTGATAATTTTTTTACCTTGTCACAGGATAAGCTTGCTATGAGCATCACTACAGAACAAGGGAAAACTTTGAAAGATGCACAAGGCGATGTGTTTCGAGGGCTAGGTGGTTCGATTTTCTTTACGTGTTGGTCCTCAAAAAGTGACTCAGAAGACTAATTTATATTTTATGCTCCTGTAGAGGTGGTTGAGCATGCTTGTGGAATGGCAACTCTGCAGATGGGAGAGTTTGTTCCCAACGTGTCCAATGGAATAGATACATACAGTCTGAGAGAGCCACTTGGCGTGTGTGCAGGCATTTGCCCATTTAATTTTCCAGCCATGATTCCCCTTTGGGTAAGGTGTCTCTATCTCCCAACACTAGATTATATACACACGCATAAATGTTTGAGTCCACTCGGGATTTCTTGAGAAAGGTATCTTGTAGAGTTAGCAACTTTACTCTCCTTTCTTTTGTCAGCTATTTATATACTTATTATTATGTTTGTGTTTTTTATTGTATGGAAGAAGTAAGAACAACACCCTATTCCTGAATGTTTAATTTTTGCAGATGTTTCCGGTTGCAGTTACGTGCGGTAACACATTCATTTTAAAACCATCAGAAAAAGATCCTGGTAATTGCTGTCCTTTTCTGTTAATCTGATTTATGATGGTTTTAAGTGTTAACTTATAAGAAAATTATAATATTGTTTACATGTGCGTTAACACATTCTTTTCGAAACCTTCCAGAAAAGTTCCTGTGATATGCCTTTTTTTATTACAAGAAAATTGATATATGAGGCTTTTGAGCGGTCAATTTCGTAAAAAGTTGATTTTTGTGAGTATTCAATTATGACTACTTAAGTCGTTCTTTCATAGCTAACATATTTTAGTTATATATTTTTTTTTTTGCTCTGGCGTCTGAACCTTTATCTTTCACATTCAAAAACCTTAAACACAACTTGAGTTCAACATCAAGTACAAACAAAAAATGTAACTTTATCTTATTTATTCTCTCCAGGGGCTTCTATATTGCTAGCAGAGCTGGCAAAAGAGGCTGGTTTACCTGATGGCGTCCTTAATATCGTCCATGGCACTAATGTATGCTTTGGTTTGAAAACTTGTTTACTGAATATCATTCTTCGTAGATTCCAAACTATGGATCGTAGTTTCAGTGTGTTATCTTAATGGGTTACTATTATCTGACTAATGTTCGTTTTTGATTAATGGACTGTTTCTCTAGTTTCATTGATATTTTTTCTCTTCTAGCTCTTGTTGTATTAATTATTTTGTACCTGGATTTCGTACAGGATATCGTTAACGCTATTTGCGATGAAGATGATATCAGGGCCATTTCATTTGTCGGCTCAAATACAGTAAGTTACTCATTCTTTTCTATCCGTAGTTGTGGTAACATAGTATCTCTTCGATACGTTGCTGGATAATAGAATTCTTTTTCACATTATTGCTCACTGAAGACCTAATTTTGTTTACATTACCTTTTCTACTGTATGTAATTTTACCTTCCTCTTCTTAGGCCGGTATGCACATATATTCCAGAGCATCAGCGAAAGGAAAGCGTGTGCAGGTTGGTTAACTTCTCATCATTCTATTATAATAAGCCAACCCAAGTCAAATGAGGCTGCCCAATTTAGCCATTTTTTTTCCAAAAATACCCCTACACCTTTATATTAATTACAATAATACCATACTCACATAAAAATATAAAAAGCAAAAACTAATAAAACTATTTATCACTCTTTAACAACCAAACATTCTTTTAAATCTTAAATTATGTTTTTTTTTGTATTATTCACATATTTATATCATAATTATACATATTTTCTATATTTTTATTGCATTACGCATCACACACGCAAGGCGTGGGGCACAATTACTAGTATACATATATGCCAATATTACTTTAGAAATGTTTTCAATGTTTGATTTGTTTTACTGTTCTTAGTCTAATATGGGAGCTAAGAACCATGGAATAGTTGTGCCGGATGCAAATGTAGATGCAACTTTAAATGCTTTAGTAGCGGCTGGATTTGGGGCTGCAGGGCAAAGGTGTATGGCGCTCAGCACAGTAGTCTTTGTTGGCCCCTCAGAATATTGGTACCAGACGTTATACCTTATTTGTTTGCACTTCCCTTTCTAAAGGTCTCTGGTTTATGTAACAATTATGTATTTATTTAATATGGTATACTTGTGCGGTGGATATCCTCTTTGCAGGGAAGCGAATCTTGTAGAACGTGCTAAAGCACTTAAAGTCGGTTGTGGAACAGATCCTGATGCAGACCTTGGTCCAGTAATTAGCCAACAGGTGCCAACATGGTTTTAAGATTTTGACTGTTTCATTTTCCTTTGGTTTGTTCATTTGATTTGGATATCTTGAAATAAAATATTCACTTTCGATATAAACTGTTTTGATAGGCAAAGGAAAGGGTATGCAGATTGATACAAAGCGGGATTGACAGCGGTGCCAAAGTATTGCTTGATGGGAGAAATATTACAGTAGGTGTTTCGCTCAAGTTCTTTTTTATGGTGTCATATTTATTTATGTATATCACCTCATACTATCTTCTTTATGGATGAAAAAAAGGTTCCGGGATATGAGGAAGGGAACTTTATTGGTCCCACCATCTTATCGGATGTTACTCCAGAAATGGAATGCTACAAGGTATCTTTTTTCTTTTATTTCTCGACACTGTCTTATAGCCACCAAAGCTACATGCGTTACTATATGAAAGTTGACTAATTATACGCTTGAATGTATTCCAGGAGGAAATCTTCGGACCGGTTCTGATTTGCATGAAGGTTTGTCTATATCTCATGCTTTTCCAGTGGGTGAATGCTTTTGGTTTTGTAGTGGAGGTTAATCTTCTTTTTATTTCTCTTTTTCTGTTTAGGCTGAAGGCTTGGAAGAGGCAATAGCATTGGTTAACAAAAACAAGTAACCCCGACAACAGAAACTATATGATTTTTACTCTTTGTTACAGTTTCCTGGAAACTGTTCTAACACTAATCCTTACCCAGATATGGTAATGGAGCAGCTATTTTCACCTCGTCAGGCATAGTTGCCAGGAAATTCGTGAGTGAGATTGAGTCTGGTCAGGTAATTAGTAGTTCTTAATCATTATCCAACTCCCAAGTCGTAAATTATCAGCAAAACAACAAAAAATATTATAATTAAAATATGCTAAGAGTGTCTATAAAAAAAGTGTGTTTCTTAGAGTAGGAAGTCTCCGGAATACTATTTATTTTAAGGATTTAATTTCCATTCGCAACGTCTGCTTTGATCAGTAAATTAAACAACTAGGTTCACTTCTAAATTGTAATACTACCTCCCTTCAATTTCTTACAACTATTGTTCTTTTTTTACATTTCTGATTTTTGGTTTGGCTCAGGTTGGCATCAATGTTCCAATACCAGTTCCTTTACCATTCTTTTCATTTACTGGTGCCAAGGCATCTTTCGCAGGCGATCTAAACTTCTATGGTCTGAATCTATTCCTCCATTTAGAAAATATACTTACGGTTCAAATGTCTTTTCCTATACAATTGTGTTTCTGGAATTTAATTTTTTCATTTGAATTTTGCAGGCAAGGCTGGGGTTCAGTTTTTTACTCAGGTCAAAACTGTCACTCAACAATGGAAGGATTTGCCAGCTGGAGTCGGAGTTTCCCTAGCTATGCCTACTTCTCAGAAATCATAACCTGTGAATTGGATTCCAATAAGAAACATTTTGTTATCTGAAAATTTCAGTAAGATAAGGTGTTTTTTTTAACTATGAACTGGTAAAAAAAAGTTTGTTCTTGTTTCTGTCAATTCTTTAAATGACAAGTATTTCTTCTTATTTATTCCCCTTTATTTTATATAATAAATAACTAATAAAAGTTCCCTAAATTAATATAGAACTATAATTTTATTCGTGTGTTTCTTCCAATTTATTTGTTGTAGAAATCTTGCCATCGGATGAATGTGCAACTCTTTTTAATAACTCAAAGCTCGTCATTAAAAACTAGTAAAAAGTAAGAGTTAAGAGATTTTCTCAAGTTTAATAGTAATAGTTGTAGAAATTAGAAACATTGCCAGCCGATGAATGCGCAACTTCTTCCAATAAAAGACTCAAGCGATCATCGTCATCAAAAAGTAAGAGTTAGAGACATTCTTAATTAACCACATGCCGTATATTACGCAAATCTTCATGATCATAGCGATGAGAAAGTGATGCATTATACAAAACAAAAATGATAAAAACAGAAAATTAGATCAGTGCAATTTGCAAGTATACATGCATGCACAACGAAAAAAGAGATTATAAAGAGTCCTAGTATTATTATTTTTAAAATGAAAAGAGTCCTTGTATATCAGCCTCCAAACTTAATCGAAAATTTGGATCTGGTGCATATTTATGAACTGCAAAATTACAACCCGTTTTATTATTTTAAGAATAAATTCACAACACATCGAGAAACTCTAGAGCAAGATTGGAAAATGATTTAAAATTCGATCTAGTGCCAAATTCCAACCTTAAATTAGGTCAAGATAAAACAAAGATTCTACAAGACCCAAATTTAAACATCTAATGTCCATTTCGTGCAAACTTTCTGTCCCATTTCTTTATCAAACAGCATGTTAATATACTTGCCAAAATGGAACTCTAGAGTAAATATTAATGCGTGTGGGTTAGGTTGTGACGACCAGATAGACTCAAAATATTGATCAATTTAACTTTATTAAAGTACCTTTTATTTTTCAAAAGTGATGTTGAAGATGAGAACAACCATCTGTCATTGTTTAAATTAAAGTTGGTATCTTGCCACTTTTGCATGCACATATTACGAAAACCGGTTATAATTGTGATAATTTTAACAATATTAACGTTGACACATTAACATTTAATTGTATGTTAAATGATACATGTGTAACTTAAATTTAACATTCTTAAATTTAACATTCACATTAGTGCATTAACTTAACAAATTTATCTAATTTTAATTAAAATTAATTATTAATTAAAATCTTATTAATTAGTCATTTTGTAAACCCCACTAAAATAGGAACTAAAATAGTAATAGTTGAAATATATTTGAAGTTCAAATTAATGATATTTTGTCACATCGTCAATTAACAACATTAAAAACATTGTTATTTTTAACAATTTTTTTAACATCTATAAAGATAACACATGATTTAACTTAACTAATTGATTAAAAAAAACATATTATTAGGTAACTATTTTAGTTAATAATAAAGATAGCAACACAATTGTTATAGATAGTATAATGTAATTTGATAAATGTGATGAAACTTTTCAACCGGATAACGTGTAAGTGTGCAAATTAAGGATACGGAGTATCATACTCTTTGGTAATGAGGAGTACTCAGACCACTCTTTTAGTTACCATTGGATCCTATGCATTCTTATCCTATGGCTCACATAAAAACATACTACAAACCAATAAATCCTAAAAAAAACATTGATGAACACTTATGTTGCCTATAATTAAATAAAAATAAAATTTGAATACTGTTATAGGATATTATTGGCCATTTTGAATTTTACTCTATTGGGCATATATTGAGTTTTCCTAGCATATGTAACTATACCCTCTATTATATAAAGAGGGTCAGAGGTATCTTGATGTATCACTCTGTACAATCATATTAATGAATAAATACTTCATCTGTTGTTTCTCATACTTCTCTCTATATCTATACATATCTCTATATATATCTATAACGATCTAATATGTCACACAACACGTTATCGGCATTTTGCTCGCGGAGAATAGGATATACGCTCACGGATATTGGAGATTTTGGACAAACGCAATGATATTGGTTATTTATAAACTTTGAGGTTTATCCGGTTTTTTAGGGTTTTGCTATATCGACCTTCACCAACATAACGTGCATAAGGTACCGAATTCAAAACATAATTTATTCCATATATGTGATCGCACGTATTATTTTATGGATAACTAAAACATGATCAAACTGTCTATAAAAGCCTACTGATATGTAATATGTATCGTGTACTGTAAAATTGTATTTTTATACAAAAAAAAAAATCAGTAAAAGATATATAATCGGGTTGTAAATCGGAAATCATTTAATTGTAAAACATGTATTAATCTGTGGGATTAAATCTGTAACAAACTGAAAACCGTAGGACTGTTTTGTGATTCGCTGAAACTATTGAATGTGCATGTTAATTACTAAAGGACTAAACTGAAACATGTCTGAAATTATGGACTGAAGCTGTAATAATGCTGTAAATAGATATATAGTTTGCTGAAATTACACGAATAGTCCCTGTCGTATATTACATGTATAAAAACAGTATATATGTGTTATAAAAGTCAATATTTGGTGTAACACTCACATGCATATATATTTATTAAAAAGACAAGTGAATAAAAAACTGCATGTTAATTGAATAAATTGATGTATTTCCATATAAATTTAATTCATCCTATTGCATGATTTAGTTACCATGTATAAAACTTACACATAAAAGCAATAGATTTGTATAATATTAATTTATATCTTGCTAGTGTAAAATTGGTAAATAAAATATATTACTAACATGCATAATTTAGTTACCATGAATAAAAACCTACATATATAACAGTATAATTATAATATATTGTGTTAGATATTGCTGGTGTAACTTTGGTAAATACTAATATAGACTGATTACATTAATTTGGATTCCTTATTAGTAAATATGTACTACCATGTTAGTTAATCATGAAACAGGTACAATCTATATAATTGATCACTGCCATATAATATTTATTTACTGTCATGTGTAAAATATGGTAATTTGCGAAATCATATATTTTCACATTTAAGTTAGAAAAATTATGAAACTTCACCAACTAGGCTCACCTATTTGGATACGATGTCTAGGAAAGATATAGGCGGAAGTCGATATTCTAATGAGGTCGGGTTTTAAGTGGCATTCGTGTCCTCCACCCTCACCGTCTTTCCTGGTCGTGTTCAATTAGAGCTACCGAAAGGGGTTGACTAAATAATAATTTTTCCGAGTGTGTTTATATAGTGATGTATGTTTCGCCGAATTGGTATTTCAGTATCGACCCGTCGTTCGATCAATGAGAACCGATTCACATGAGAAGCAAAACTAATGTTTTCGAATCTGTCGTTTCGAAAAAAACGTTTGTGCTTATGCAAACCATAAACATATAAACCACTCGTTTTATATGATAAATAATCCAGAACTCTCAACACATGTTGGATGCCATCTATGATGAGAAAAATCGTAAAACATACTTGCCAAATGATTGTTTAAACGTTGATTTTAATCCGTCACCACATGTTACTCACCCTGATGTGTGAAAATGTGATGCCCAAATTTTTTGTTTGATGCCATATTTGATGAGTAAAACACAAGTTTGTTGTTACACTCAGAATGAATGCTAAGACGTTGATTTTATTCCGCCGCAACATTTGAGACGTGATGACGTCTATGGTGAACAAATGTCTTAAATTGACATATTGGAGCAATCTTTCACCAAAATACTAGCTTGGAAATTGTATTCCATAAGCAGTATCGTGAATTTATATTCACCATGTTCCTTTATCGCCCATCTGTTATTGGATAAGAAAATAACCTCGGTGAGTAGTTTTAATCCTATTGGGTCAATGACGAATTGTTTGCCCGATATTAATGCTCTTCGTGTATATTTTTTTTTCACGAATCGAGAACCGAGACAAGTGTTATTTGTCTCGAACTGTCGCGATCCCGATGAATCGCTTAGCCAAGAGAGATTTTAGACAATCGTCAAAATCGAAAACATGTGGCTCCAAGACAGTAATTGAAAGGAACAATATGGCCCGTTGTCACAAAGCAAGAGATAATGCTCAAGAAGCCAACTCTATGCTATAAAGACAAAGGTAATGCACAGTTACTCCTTAAATAGTTCACAACTATTATAAAGGTGGAAAAACCGATGATAATGTGGCTAAAGATAATTGAAAGGCAACTTTTGAGACCTCCGGTTTTGTGGCTCAAATAAGTTTGGATTTATTTATTGATTTTTATAAATCATTGAGCCGTTTTTTTCCGCTCATCTGGATTATATTTTTTCCATTTGGATTATGTTTTTTTTTTTCATTTGGACATACTTTTGTATTATGATTTGCCTGTTTACAAAATTTCTCGAAATAATTTAAAGTGTTTTGAGCAAATTTCTTTAACAAATGTGACCAAACTTTAAATTATAAAATTTTAGGCAATACTTGTGGTGTAGTTGATTTTTTGGAAATAGTGAGTAACAGTGTACCACATAATTTCACCAACTATTTGCCTAAAAGAGTACTCAGTGACAACGATTCTGGACTTGTCGTTCCAAATCAAAATCTTTGGTAAAACCAAATTGATTTGTCAAATATGAGGTCTTATACTCATGTAGGTCCTGCCGTACCTTGTTGAATTATAAAATGCGTACCAGTTGGTTACTGGTTATGAGCCAGACGTCTCATATGAACGCGTGTTTGAGTGCTTAATATTTTGATTAAGCCGCTATAGCGTTCAAAATATGGACCTCTGAAGGGGACATAAGTCGATTATGAATCTCATGGCTATCATTTGATAGAGTAACCTTGGCAAGCGATCTCTTTACCGCATGATATGGGAAAGTGACATCGCTAAGACTGTTCTCTCCGTCGTTATGGGGAGATTTGCATGTTACCGTTGATAAGGAACGACGTGAAGTAACATGGCATAACCCACTCGGTCTTATCTTGATCACCAAAATTGCACTTAGTGATAAGTAAGTGCATAGACTCCTTCAAGTCTAACTAAATGCCAAACGCATTTAATGACTTTATGATATGTCACGAGATCATTTATACCTGCTGCAAAATACTTGCAAGGATAGACGTCCTTGTCGGACGCCGTGTTCCAGTTGTAACATGTTGCTTTGGCCAAACCCGCCAAGCAAAGGACGCTGCCGTTGGCCGTCAGTCTGTCGTGCTTTCCAAGATATGAGGAAGTTGACCGATTCTTAATTCGTTTAGCCCCAGAGGTGATAAACTGAAACTCGTTTGTCGCACGAGATTATAAAGGATCAAGGAGATGTGTGATTTCCTCCTCATCCTAAGAATCTCGAAATATCCGTCGAGCATTATATCTTAGACGATATTGAAGCGAAACGAGTCTACCATTGATTTCTTGTTCATATATTCAGTGACGACTGATAATATTAACAAATTATAATAGAGAACCATGTACCGTTGCCTGAAGTCAACGTAGAATAGACTGGACTAAGGAAAACTTGCAATCCAAATAGACTCCTTAGCGAAAGTGTGTTCGGACCTGTAGCTCCAGCACCACCAATGTTAAACGAGTTCGTTTATTTGGTTATTCGTTAGGAAGAGTGATGAGAATAACGAGATTGTAGAATGCTCGCCTAGTAGCGCAAGGCTTCTCTCACACCTTGGAATTGATTACGAGATGGTTGATTTCTTCGTAATGGACATTATAACAGTCCCCTATTTTACCAGTTTAGTAATTTCCAAAAAACTGAGTATACAGCCATGAATGTGGTCACGGTTTTATCTCTATGGGAATTTAGACAGAGATATAGATGAAGGTCCATGTGTGACTTCATATGCCTTAATCAAGTAGTTCCTGACCACGGAACACGATCTCAATTAAATGAGACGTTCACTATATGGATTAATATAATCCGAGCGGATGTGGTATACCCGCCTAAGTGAGTACTTGATCATCTTGGGATACTTTAACAAGTATTATGCCCTTGCGTGTTTTATTACGCGATCCATTTTTGGATTTGCCCTTCGAGATGAAGGATCTTGGGAAGACACGGTAGTGACTCGGCACGATGATCGAGTCCCGTAAAGATTGAATCTAAGTCCATGATTCAGACTACACCCAGAAGGTGTTATGACGTTTTAGTCATCATGACGCTAAGTCGTCAGATTCTCTCATGATCGTTCGATCACTAGACATTGATATAGACCCAGTCCGTATTTGAACCATCATGTTCATATCTAAATACAATAAGCGCATCATTGTACTTGATCTAATGTACTAGGACGGACATATTGTCTGCTGTGAATGGTATAGCTCGACACAGCATCGCGCTAACACGCTGCCATCAAAATGGCACTAAAGACACATTTCCTTACTTTATACACATTCCCTTATGGTAATTTTGGAAGTGGGCTACTTTATCCCATTTGCGTCATCGAGTGTACCTACCCCCTTCGGTATTCGAATTAACGCAACCTTTTTTCGGTTATACCGATGCCGATTACTTATCAGACTCACATAAGGGATATTCCTAACATGGTATGTCTTTACCATTAGGAATAAAGCGATATATTGGAGGTCTTGGAATGACTTCAAACGAATCACTATGATCTGCTCGTGCTCTATGAGACGACTAGAGAGTGTATATGGCTTCGAGCTAATATTAGCCATATTTGAATTACATATGCTCTGTCTCACGATCCAGATAAAACACTTGTCTTATTTGAGGACAACTTGTTGTTATTGATCAAGAGATACATGACTAGATTATGTTATTTAGCATTTCTTGTCGAAATAAATCTTCATTTATGAAGTTTAAGAGCATCCTGTCGAATGCTCGGTTTATTCCACGTTATATTTTCTTGCATACAGTCGTGTGCAAGTAAACAAGGCATCCAGTCGAATGCTCGTACTTTTAGTCGAAATTCTCGCACCCTGTCGTGTGCAAGTGAGGGGGAGCATCCAGGTGAATGCTTATTGCACTAATTACTACTTAGTCGAAATCCTCGCACCCTGTCGTGTACAAGTGAGGGGGAGCATCCAGTCGCATGCTCGTGTACTCTTTTTGTCCTTAGACCAAGGTTTTTTTCCCACTGGGTTTTCCTTGGCAAGGTTTTTAGCGAGACACGTTCCCATTATATCTCACTTAAGATTGCCGAAATTAGGGGGAGTATCCTGTTGTATACTTCTTACCACTGTGTACTATTTTGTCATTCGACTAGATGTTTTTTCCATTGGGTTTACTCTAGCAAGGTTTTGATGAGGCACCTGTTTTGTGGTTGATCTCCTACTACTACCACTGTTGCACTCTTTTTCCTTCGATCAGAATTTTCCTATTGAGTTTGCTCCGGCAAAGTTTTGATGAGGCACACTGTTTTGTGATTAGTTAATTACATAGAATTTTGGTCTATATCATTCGGCTAAACAGTTTCTCCTAGGTATCGGTTTTGTCCCACACTGGGTTTTCCGTTCCTAAGCTTTTTATGTGTTTAGCATTGCGAATGAACTCGACTCACATCGACAGCATGAAGACGAAAAAATCAAGACGTCCAAATGGGGAGTGTTGTAAGATATTATTGGCCATCTTGGGCCTTACTATATTGGGCTTATATTGGGCTTTTCTATCATATGTAACTCTATCCTCTATTATATAAAGAGGGTCAGAGGTCTCTTTATGTATCACTCTGTACAATCATATTAATGAATAAATACTTCGTCTGTTGTTTATCATACATCTCTCTATATTTATAAATATCTATATATATATCTATAACGAGCTAATATGTCACACAACAAATACTAAAATATCTTAACCAATAAAACTCTAAGAAAGTATTAGAAAGCTTTGTTCAGCTACTGTTAAATAAAATAAAAATATCATAACCAATAAAACTCTAATAAAATGTTGAGAAACTCTTGTGTAGGCTATCCTTAAATAAAATTAAAATATTAAAATATCCCAACAAATAAAACCCTAAAAAAAATTAGTTGTGCCGTTCTTTGTAATTTTATATTTTTTTCAATTTCATTGAACTGCTTTTATCAGAGAGTATTGCTATATCATTTCTCCTTATCAAAGCAGGCGGCCAAATAAATTGGTATAGGTAAAAAAAAATTAAGTTTCTTTTAAGACCGGTGTTAGCCGTGAGAATTTTTTTTTATTTTTATTTTTTGTCCGTTGGATTATTTGGTCAAATATCCAATGGAATTGAAAGCCTAACAGTGTGAGGACTCTCTTTTAGAGAGGAGTCTGATCCCCCTTTTTGGAAAATTAAATACAGATGTGCTTTATTTTTTATTAATCACTATATACATCTTGGACATCGGTGAAAAACTAAAGATTAATTATGACAGGTGACAACAACGTTTAGAAGATGAACACTGGGTTGATAAGAGAGAATTTGAAATTGAAAAGGGATTTGGAGCAGATGAAGGGATATTAGATTGTGAAGAAGATTAATTTAGCGCCCAAAAGTTTCTGGTCCTAGTAATTAAAAAGGATTTTGAAGCTTGTTCTTCCTAATTTCTACTACTATTTGCTACTAGATAAATCTGCAGTTTATCTTTTGTTATAATCTGACATTTTTTAACCAAAGCCTCTTTGGTTTCTTTTGGTCAGATTATGGTTGCATAGTAAGATTATTTGTATTATTTTGCTAAGTCAAAAAATATTAGATTATATGAGAGTCAAATAGTGTTACAAATGTATCGTAAAATGATTTTTCTGTCATAAAGCTGTCAAAAATTATTTTTTGTCACAAATCCGTTACAAAACCCGTAGCTAATAGGCCCATCACAAAAAAAAACCGTCATAATTTCCGTAGCTATTTGTATTTTTTTGGATAAATTAACAAAACATACTATTTTTTAACCTAAATTAACAAAAACATAGCCAAAAACTTTTCATTATCAAAACATAACAAACAAATTTAAATTTAATGATATTTATTCTCTTCTTTATCTCTCTCTCATCTTATTTTCTCTCACATCCATTCTTATCTCTCACCAATTCTTCTCTGAATCTGTTCATTCTTCTCTCTCTCACCAATTATATCTATCTTACTCTGTCTTTCTCCTTTATTTTTTTATGTATATTTCTTTCATATCCCATTCTATCTATCTTTCTTCATCCAGCACGAAAACCCGTCACTCACTATCAAACAACATCTAGATTATATAGACATCAATATACATATAAATACACATATATACATAGATAATACACAAATATTACACTAGTTGATACCCCGTAATATATGAAAAATATATAGAATTGGTGAGATTATGATAAAGCAATAACTTTGATCGGTGGCGTTATGTTTTTCAACGATATTAATGCAAGTAAAAGATGGTAAATATTGGACACATTGTTGTTCTTTCTTATTGATCGGTAATTTCACTTGCTCGGATTACACTTTGTTATTACACTTGTGCTCGGTTTAACATCTAATCTTAATCTTGTTTTTGATCTCTATTCTTTATGCTCGGTCTTTGTCTTTAACTTCTCTCGGTCAGTTCCTTGTGTGATAAACTCTGACAATCTCTCTCTTATATATCTATTCTTTGTGATTTTTCTAGTCCCTTTTTCAGTGAAGATACTTGGCTATTTATAGGCATTTACGCGTTATAGGATGTTGACAAGTGTCTCAATCTCGTCTGCCATCTCATGGACTTTTCAACTTGTGGGGCCTTTGTTAAGTGGGTTTGGACATTTAAAAGTAACTTTCTTAAGGAAAGGTCTGTTATACCCTCATATCTATTATTCAAGCATTGGATACCCCTGAATAAAGTTGGGTTGAATTATACCCGATTAGACAAATTCGGGTCTAATTTTTGTGTTCTATCAGATTATTTTCTATTTATCGAGGTTTGAGACTATTGTAAATCTTGTGGGTTTCAAGTTGAAAGATGAGAATACATATGTACAGTATTGAGATAAATCCATATGTAACGTATAAAATTTTAAAATTAGGATATAAAGTTTCAAAATTAGGGTATGAAGTTTTGAAATTATGCTATGAAGTTTTAAAATTAGGGTATGGGGTTTTGAAATTAGAATATGAAGTTTTAAAATTAGAGTATGAAATTTTGAAATTAGGGTATGAAGTTTTGAAATTATGGTATAAACTTTTAAAATTATGGTATGAACTATTTTTTAAATATTTGATTGTGATCCAGAATATTGAGGGTATGAAATTTTAAAATTAGGGTATGCCGTTTTATAATTAGCATATGAATATTTTGTGAGTTTTTAGTCATTTTTAGAGAGATGGGTGATTAGCACGTATTAGAAAAAAGTGCGATTATCGTGTGTTAGAGAGAGATGTGCGATTAGAGAGAGAGAGAGTTGCGGTTAGAGAGAGATGTTAGATTAGAGATAGAGGTTAGATTATGGTCTGATTAGAATTAAAGAAATAATAAGTATATATAGTTATATTTTTGATAATTTAAATTATTAAGATATGTTTTTGTTAATATAATAGGTGTAGGATATGTTTTTGTTAATTCTCCCTATTTTTTTTCTTCTAGTGATCAGTTGTAAATCATTGTTCAATTTTATTTCTAAAGTTTTTTGTTTATAAAAATCTGTAAATTTTGATCTTTTATATATTTTTTATATATTTAATTGTTTATTTGACAATTTATAAGTTAGTAATATTAATAAATATCCAAAAAAAAAATATCAAATTTCACAGATTTTTTTAAACAAAAACTTTATAAATAAAATAATATGTTGATTTACAAAATAAAATAAAAAAAATTACGAATACATATGAAAACCCCGATAATTTGACGAAAATATGATCATTCGAACTTGATAAAATTTAAACCCGTGAAAGAGAAATAGAGAACCAATCTTATAATTAAGAGATAATCACCGATGAATATTGAATATGCATTGGAATTGTAAATGCTCCGCCCAGATTTTTTTTGGGTTTTGCTAACCTATATACTTCGTGGCATATATACGTTAAACATTTAATAAAAGTGATTGATCAATGTTATATAATTACTATATAGTATATTTTATTATTTCTTAATTGTAGAGAAACATGAAACACAAAGTTTATAATGATAATAACAATAATATTTCATCCAAAAATTTAATTAATGATGTCACAAGCTTTGAAACTAAATAAGTAAACAATAGTAAAATGGTATTTTCTTATACTTTCCTTTGTTTCTTTTTTAATTACTTAAAATGCAATCTATAATTTGATAAATCGGAATATAAAGATCCAACCCAAATAAAAATATAAAACTGTAATTGAGCCTAAACTAAATTTAAATATTAATTAAAAATAAAAAATAAAAAATGTATTACATCTAGTATTACTAATATATATATATATATATATATATATATATATATATATATATATATATATATATATAGGAAATGTTATATGAACATCATGAAAAACACCCAACTAGACACTTTTTCGTAAAAACGCTCCAAATCAAGATTTGGTTAATGCAAATCTCAATGGTTTCACGACGGGAACACAAATATGCGTCTTGTTTTTTTTTTTCGAGATGTATAATGACATGTTTCGAAATTATTGTAAAATTTAAAAATTCAAAATATGTCATTATACATCTCAGATTAATTATGCATAATATTACAAGATTAATTATGGTCATTCAATGTAATTTATATTTTCAATGACTCTATAATTAATAAATGTAACTTCTGTTGGAAATTCTTATTGAATTTAATGGTTGAATGCAAATTATTTTGTAACCTACAAACCTTAATATCCCTCAATAATGGCATTGAGGACATATAACTTTTAACATATTTTTTGGTATAAAAATATAGTTGCATTTAGCTTTTATTATAACAAGAAAAAAATAAAAATACATGTCATATACACGCATTCACACACATACACATATGCATACATATAGAGAGAGTACCGCACCACCAACGGCGGACCGTGGCTCGGTGCCGTTTTCGTCGAGTCACATGCGATAAACGTTGTACCTTGGGAACGAAGTGTCTCATTTAGCCAGAGCAGAGGTGGCGGGGCAAATATCGTTGAAGGAAAACTGCTTGCAGTTAACTCGTCTCGGACTTTAGTCCATTTCGGTATCATTTACCTACTCTTACTTTTGAAGGTTGTAATTGATATTTATATATTTGAGAAAACTATTTTTCTGTTTATTTGTCTATTTTTTTTCCGTAAAAATTAGTGTGTTTATTTATAACGTAACCAACAACTTCTATGATAATTGCAATAAATATTCTAAATATACGATGAAATTATATAGGAAATACAACCCTTTAACTTGTATCCGGGGTATAGGTTAACGTTTCTTTTTTCTTCAGGAAATCAAATTTCATTAAAATAAATTATCATAGAATTAGGATCACAAATGGAGAAGCAAGATGTGCATCCAAACTAAGCATAAAATTATAGGCACAAACACAAAATTGTTATGTACGTATAAGATTATTGTTATTGTTATTAATTAGCTTTTTCTTTGGGATTAGATCGTTTAGAGAAAATGAACCAAATGTGACATTAATGTTGTGGTCCTCTCACTCCAATTAACTGTATTTTAACGTCAAGTATGGCCCCCTATGTACATTGATGAACATGTTCCTAATCGCGTCCACATACTTCGAAAACCATTATGCGTACATCAAAACTCGAGAAAAAATTGATTTATCCGGTCCCCAACAAATGCACAATGTTAGGAAAGAATAACTAACATAATCTTTTTTTTTTGGGTGGCTAAGGATAGGTTATTATTGTCAGTCCAAACAGAAATGGTATTTTTCAGTATAATCGATTTAATTTATAGTGTCATGGCAGAATTAATATTTAAAGATGGGTGGGGCTGAATTATATGTTTATATAATTTTTTAATAATTGACGGTGCTGAAAACGATATAATTGCTAAATTTTCAGTAAAATACATAGAAAATTTTGAAAGTTTCTCAAAATGAGGATGCTTTTATCCCTTTTAATACGTTAACTAGTTTATCCCTGAGTCAGCTGATGCTGATGTATAAGATATAACGTACACATCATCACTCATTGAATTGTTTCCTTTATACCTTTTTCTTTTAATTTGAAAAGACGTTTTCTTTGTATATTTTTAATCTGCACTAGTAATAACTCGTCCAAAAGGCGTATTCTTTGGCAAGTAAATTAGTAAGAAATATATTAAACAAACAAACACGTAAATGTTAGTTTTGCGTACACTGCCGCAATTATCTAAAGCTCACAAAATATACTTTCAAGGAAGTAAATAATATGACTGTATGAGGGTGAAAACAGGAAAAAAATCAGCTAATTTTATCAAAACCAAAACCAATACCAGAACCAAAATTATGAAGAAACAAAAAGAAACAAAACTAATTGGCTCAATTCTTTTTTTTCCTTGAACTCATGTTGAACATGTTATTTGAAATCAATATAGCCCCTTTAGTAACCCAATATCCCATTACTCTTAAGACAAAACAAAACAAAACAAAACAATCATCACAATTCACAAACTGAGTATTTTTCCTCTTAATATCTTTATTTCCTTTTTTGTACTAGTATTACGGCCAAAGTCAGAGTAGATTATACTCTTGAGCTAACCATAATTACACTAAGAGTAGATTCACCAGGTACAAGCATGTCAAATTTCTCCACAAGACTCTTAATTAACACGATGAACTTCTTCCTAATCCCCAGTCTAAATGATCACGTCCATCAGAAACTTGCATTCATCATATATTCATGAAGTTTTCACTAAATTGACTTCTTTTTTCCGCCCCCACATAAAAGTTGATTGACAATCATTATTTCGATGAGAGTGCTTTTTACACAATTAAAAGTAACTTTACTCACACGTTAATGTTAGTCCAATATTTAGTCAGCTAGGTTAGTAAAAGGTATAAGTCTACTCTTATATTGCGAACAAGATGTAATTAACAAAGATGTAATAGTAAGAAGTATATAATGATGTACTAACTTAGATTTCGTTCCGCAGTTGTTGATTCATGTGGGAGTACTATCTCCAAGTGGATATTCTTTTTATTTTAATTTCGATCTACAAAAAATTATTTTATCTTCAAGAGATCATCAAAGAGAACTAGTTTAGTGTTGACAAATCTTATAAAGACATGGTATCTACCCACAAATCTTAACCGAAAAAGTAACTGTTTGCAACATGTACATTTTATTTAGTATATAAAAACGTACTGCCAACTAATGCCTTTCTATTAGTAGTAAATCTTATTAAGAACGAGTATATCTGCCCCTTGCGAACATGTGACGATATATATATATATATATATGCACATGACGAGTAAGAGCTGAAGTTTCACGTGATTCACGATCCAACCGACAGTTTTGACCTTTTAAACGATTATAAAGACATTTTGTCTCTACAACTTTTACCACCATCAAATTTTCATTTGTAGGTAACTTGGTACTCAGTCATATTTTTTAAAATTTACAGATCTTAATTAATAATAACTTTAGGGTTACTTGGTACTCAAATCATATTTTTATAGAAAATTTTAAAACTGTATAAAATGTCTGGTCCATGTAGGGGTGAATCCAGTATTAACACTTTGAGGCTACAAACTATAAAGTGTTATTTTGAATGTTTTCTAAATATGCATGCGGGGTGTTGTTGTCACGTCCCAAATTCCATAAACACGGTCATCGAGGCGTGACCTTTTTAAAACAAAAGGAAATAGAACTTGTTGGTACAAAATTAAAATTTTTAAAGAAAACATTTGCAAGCTAATGGAACTATTAAATGAATAAAATAAATTGTTTGCCAAACACGGCTACAAGACAGGATTTATAAAAGCTAAAAATAATGAACGAATGAATTTGCCCGTAGGCTACAACCTCAAAAACAATCTAAGTAAAAAGAAAGCAAAAGCCCGAACCCATGTGATGCCTTGCTAAAACTCTTAACCATACGCTTCAACCTAAGTTGTACCTGAAATACAAAATTGTAACGGTGAGTCCCACGCACATAACTAGACGGGACGGCACCACAAACACCGTCACTCCATCCCATAAATGCAAGAGCTCACAAATTCTACAACTACGGTAATCGATGTATAAGAAGAAATATAATGACATTCTACAACGGGATAAATTAAATAAATTAAATAACATCAACACACACATATAGCATACATGGACCTCTCACGCCACCTACCCCAGTCCGTAAGGTAGGTCATTCCCTATCCCTTCGGCCGTCTTCTGTCCCCGGAATTAGGGAGAGACAGAGACCATTGCAACATAAAAGTAGATTTATAGTGCGCACTTGGACCTCTCACGCCACTCATCCCAGTCCGTAAGACGAGTCATTCCCTATCTCTTCGGCCGTCTTATGCCCCCGGAATTAGGGAGAGACATAGACCATTGCTAACAATAAAATAAATATAGTGCACACTGGGACCTCTCACGCCACCTACCCCAGTCCGTAAGGTAGGTCATTCCCTATCCCCTCGGCCGTCTTCTGTCCCCGGAATTAGGGAGAGACAGAGACCATTGCCACTACAGCTAAATCACAAGGCCTCGGCCAATAATAATAAATCATCCAATTAACACAATCTCATACGTATAAATATTAAGGTCTCGACCAATAATATTATACTATTCAAATAACACCATCTCATACGTCACTTAACGTAATACAACATAACACATAACCACATGTACTAAATTCACAACTAGCCAAACGCTATAACAACATAAAATCACTTTCAGGCATTTTAACAAACACCTTGTAAGCGTAAACTACAATTCACCATTATTCAATATAAATTTATCCAATTTCATCAATAATTATATAATCACAATAATCAACGCATAAAACATGCAAACCCATCCATAATCTCATTAATCCGAAATTAATATAATTAACTCATCAATTTCTCCCATTCAAATAAGTGAATAAATCATACAACAATTAAACCCAATTAACAATTTATAAACCTAATTAAGATAAAAAGGCATAAACCCCCAATTTCTAATAAACGCAAAACCAAATCCTAACATACACCCTCGTCTAGTCGCAATGGATAACCCCCGTTACCTTAGAGCGTAGTGGAGATGCTTCCGGTATGAACCCGCTAATGGTGGCTTCCTCTTCTTCTTCTTCTCTTTTCTCTCTTTTTCTCTCTTTTCTCTCTTGGCTGATTTTTAGGTTTAAAGAATTGAAAAGTGGGCTGATTTTAGGTATAACAAAAACTGTTTTTACAAAGTTTGTGGAAGCGAACTATTTGGTCCCCAAAGTTCTAAAAGCTAACTCTTAATCCAAAAATATTGTTTTACTACTCAAAAATAACAAATCTTTAGAAACAAAACTATTGGGTCCTTTTTATTTATAAAATTAGTAACAGGTTTTTCAAATAAAGTTTTTCGGAAGAGTTTCGGTTTTTGGCTAAAAATTAGTCGAGTGACCGGTTTTTGGTAAAATTTGAATAAAACGTTTTTGGATAAATTAAATCATAAATAAAACCACTTATAAAAATACGGGATGTTACAACTAACCCTCCTTAAAAGAATTTCGTCCCGAAATTCCATTTCCTCTCTAGAGAACTACTCCCATAAATGATCAACTTTTATAAATAAGACCGTAAGAATTTAAACGTATAATTCGTGTATTAATTCAAGAAATAAAATACGCAGGGTTCACAACCCGTAACAACTCCACAATCCATAACTCAAGTACATGAACAACATGTAAGAATCTCAAATAAGGTAAACACTTATATATAATATTAAACAGCATAAAAGACAACTACTCAACAACTCCAAAACGCCCCAAGACTCAAAGTACGAGTCTTTCTAGCAAACTAAACTCTAATAAAATAAACTCTCAACCCAGACCCGGGGGTGTCACACGGCTGAATAACACGTGTGGCGGCACGTGCTAAACAAAGCCTAAATGAAATAATTTTTAAACACTCGCTAAATAACTCATTAAATAAGCTCAAATTTCTAGCAAAAGCTTCATTAAATAGAATCTCGAAAATTACGTTCATTACAAGAAGTTAATCTCTTACAACTAAAATAAAAATGTAATTGCAGTAGTAATAATAAAATCTTTTTCTTTCTTTTTATGGTAAAAGCAAAATGATAACATGTATATCTTATAGTACCAAGCCCGAGTGACTTCCTCAATCACTTTACCGTCGATCTTTTTCTAAAGTGTATAAACATACGTGCACTACGTAATTAAGGTCACCACAGCATGACGGCTGAGTCTATTCCTTAAAACGTTCCGGTTAACAAAACTATGTACAATTGCTAACCGTTGAGAACTAAACTCTTTCGTTTAGTTGCCAACGTAACGTCACCCCACTTTTCTCTTCCCCTTATTCGGAATTCTCCGTTCGACTTATTCTCATGGTCCCAAATACAAATCATAAGCAAATCATAAAATAATAAATTTAGAAACCTTATACAGATACACTGTATATAACCTTTATCTTTATAAGATACAAACTAGTTCTCTTTATACAGATCCACCGTATATAAATCACTTCTTCTTTTTCATTCTTTTCTCTTTTTTTTTTTATTGTCTTTGTTTTCGTAACAATATAAAAACAATGTTTCCATATATAAATAGTACTTGAAAAAATAATACCCATGAGCCTGTAAAATATTATCAAAAGTTGTAACGGAATATTTATAATAGCAAGACAAAACCCACTCACCTAATATTAATCCGAAAGAACAGAAACATTTCTACAACGAATAATCTAGTGCTTAGCTTTCCACTAAACCTTTTCCCTTGCTCAACATAGGACTTTAATTCTCTCATCTTTGTATACTATCGTTACATACATATAATTTTAATACAGTAAAGGAGTATATAATCTAATCAGGGAAATGCTACCTAGATTTCTTTCTTTATTTGCACTTGTGTATATATCTATATTAACAAGGAAGAATTCATTATAGGGACGTGTATATGGCATGACAATTGGCTTAGCATTTATACTACAATTCTATACCAATTTATTACTTCTGTTTCAATTTCTCATGCAAGGTTACCTCCTTAATAAATTACTAGCAACAGAAACTCTTTGAATACATGTAACATTATTTCTCCTTAAATATTCCACGCATAGTAGTTATAGGAATAAATACAAACATCTCGTTATAGAAACATCAAGATAATATTTACTATTCTTAATTGACATTTACTCTTCAGACAAGGCATCGGTTTTATATATGAATACAATCAAATCATGTCATTAATCATCTTAGTGAGGCATTCAAAGACTTATTACTTACACCATTATTCCTAATCATACGTTTATACAATTCCATATTTCTAACCGAAGTAAATTACATAATTACTAGGCCCAATTCTTACCAGCTAATCCCTAAAAGTACTACCATGTATCAATCCATGGTAAATCATTTTACCAATTAAATACCTCTAAATCCTTTAAAACCCTATAGCTTTGATAACGTGTAACCGTAAGGTCCTTAAATCACTTAAACAACTAAACATTAGTATTCTTACTTATGAAAACAAAATAGTCACATGAGTAATTATTTAGAAGAATAAATATTCAAAATTAAAATTTTAAATTAAAATACGGGATTTTACAGTTGTATCCCATTTTAATTAACCTATACATAGCTTCTCCATTGCCAATTTGTTTTGGTGAAGCTTCGAAAAGTGTTTTATAGAAGAAAAAAATCCCAGTCTTGGCAAGTTCTGGTCAATTCAGAATGCAGCCAGAATTCGAACTCTAACATTGAAGTCTTACGACAGCTTTCACCGTTTAGGAGTCATAGTTAATGTTACAGGGATCATTTAATTTTGGGAATTTTAATTCCAAGATAGCTTTTGACCAAATTGCTAATTAAGTTTTTCACAACTAAAAACTTGACCCATGCATTAATTACCGGTTCATAAAAAGGTCAATTTCGTTAATCCTAACAACATAAAACCCATATCCGTAGATCCAATAATTTATCAAATTCCATCTGGAAAATGTTAATTTAATACTCCCTCCGTCCATTTTTAGGTGTCTCTCTTGAAAATTGAGACTTTTTAAGAGTTAAAAATTTGATATATAAACTACCTATATTGTCATTATTAAAATTATAATTAAATTCATTTATGATAATGGAATATCTCATAAATGGTAAGTCTGTCACATTATTATGTTCATTTTATTTTATCATCTCTTTTTTATTTTAATATTATTTAAATGGTAAAATAGTAAGTTTGTTACTTTTTAATTACCAAATTGAGAAAGTGGACACTTATTTTGAGACAGCCTAATAAGAAATAGTGAACATTTAAAAGGGGACGGAGATGGTATATATTTAGAAAGTTATTTATAAAAAACCAAGTGGTTTTGAACTTGACGACTCTTTTACAAAAAATACATATTTTGTGAACTTATTTACAAATAGATACATATATCATTAAAAAATCCAAAATAAATTCAAAATCTAATTTTTTTTTTAAAATACATTTTTTATACAAAAAATATGTGTGATCATGTATAATCATGTTCAATCATGTATGTTGTTGAGTTGTGGAGCCAAATGTGTTTTGGTCATCTTCACTAATTATCGCACATCACTAAAAATTGTAATAAAACCCATTATGAGTTCTATATATGTCTCGCATATCTTATATTTTGATTATCACATATTTGAGAGAGAATATTGTAAAGAGAGGGTTCTAGTTGTGAGATAACCATAACTTTGTTATCAAGATAAATTACGTTTGTAATCCTCCTTATAATATATATAAGTGTCACGTATAGCGGTCCGGAGACGTAGCCATTGTTGGTGAACTCCGTTATTAAATTGTGTGTGCGGTTTTCATTCATGTCTTTCTTTAAATACGCCTGATTTCCTAACAAGTGGTATCAGAGCTCAGGGTTTGCAGAATCAAGGTCGAAGATCGGGAGAAAGATCAATGGCGAAAGAAGACAGAAGCGCACATAGGATCGAGAAGTTCGACGGAAAGTACTTCGCATTCTGGAGAATGCAAATAGAGGATTATCTTTACAGGAGAAAGATGCATCAACCACTTCTTCTCGATGAGAGACCGACCACGACCACCGAGGAGGCGTGGAAACACTTAAACCGACAAGTGTTGGGAGTGATCCGACTAACACTATCTAGGAGCATGGCACACAACGTCGCAAGAGAGACGACGACGATGGGCATGATGAAGGTCCTCACTGACATGTACGAAAAACAATCCGCAAACAACAAGGTACATATCATGCGTAATTGTTCAACTTATGCATGGCTGAGAACACACCTATCACAAACCACGTGAATAAGTTCATCGACACCGTAAATCAGTTGGATGCGGTCGAGATAACTTTTGACGACGAAGTGAGAGCCCTAATACTGCTAGCCTCTCTACCGAACAGTTGGGAGTTCATGAGAGCTGCTATCAGCAACTCAATTGGAAAGGAGAAACTGACTTATAACGGCATTCGAGATCAAATACTCGTTGAGGAACTCAGGAGACAAGATATGGGTGAATGCTCAAATGATAGAGCAGCATTGAATGTCGATTCCAGATACCAGGGTGAAGACATATTGGACGAAAGAGGTCATTCAAAATCGAGAGGTAGAAGGGGGCAAAGCCGAGGTGGCAAAAATAGAGATCGAAGCAAAAAGAATCTCTGATGCTATAACTGCCAGGGTATGGGGCACTTCATCCATGAGTGCAAGCAGCCGGAGAAGGAAACCGGCAGATGTCATGTGGCAAATGTTGCGAGCGACGAGGATTCATGTGACTATTTAATGCTTGCCGTACAGAGAAATATAGAGTCGTGGATTCTAGACTCTGTGGCATCATTTCACAACACCACTCAGAAGTATTTATTCGAAAATTACATTGCGGGTAATTTCGGTAAAGTGTATCTAGCCGACGGAGAAGCGTTGGATGTTATTGGATTGGGCGATGTGAAGATTTGCATTCTAAATGGGTCGGTATAAAAGCTGATGAAAGTGAGCCATGTTCCGAGGTTGACCAAGAATCTGATTTTAGTAGGACAACTCGATGCAGAGGGACACTCCATTTCGTTTAGCAGTAGAGTTTGGAAAGTTTCACGAGGAGTCATGGTGATAGCACGAGGAATCAAGGTCAGTACATTGTACATGACGACCAATGATAAATGTACAATTGCGACAGCTGTGTTGTAAAATTGCTCTGAACTGTGGCATCGACGTTTAGGTCACATGAATGAAAAGGGGATGAAGGTGTTAGAAAATGATGGGAAATTTCCAGGCTTGAAGTCTGTCAACCTCAACATGTGTGAAAGTTGCATCTTCGGAAAGCAAAAGAAGATGAGCTTCCAGAAAGGTGGAAAAGCTCCTAGGGAGGAAAATCTAGCACTTGTCCACTCCGATGTATGGGGGTCATCCCCAGTAACCTCACTGAGAAGATCTCAGTACTATGTGACCTTCATCGACGATTCGATGAGGAAGACATGATCTACTTCTTGAAACACAAGTCTGAATTGTTTAAGAAATTTCAAGAATTGAAAGCCATGGTCGAACTAGAGACCGGGAATAAACTGAAATGTTTGAGGTCCGATAACGGCTGAGAGTACATTGATGCGAAATTCATAGAGTTCTATGCACAAAGAGGCATTTGAATGAAGAAGACCATCCGAAGAACGCCACAACAAATTGGCATGGCCGAGAGAATGAACCGAACAATCAATGAGCGTGCTAGGAGTATGAGGCTGCAAAGTGGGCTGCCTAAAGCCTTATGGGCCTATATAGTAAGCATGGCGGTTTATCTCATTAACCGCGGACCCTCAGTGCCATTAGAAAAGAGAATTCCTGAGAAAGTCTGGATAGGAAAGCCTATCTCTTATGAACACCTGCGAGTGTTCGGTTGTCTGTCATATATTCATGTTGATATAAACGATCGTACCGAACTTGACTCGAAGTCCAAAATTTGTTACTTTGTGGGGTACAGTGGAGCTGAGTTCGGATATCGCTTCTGGGATGGTCAAACAAATTAAGAAGATCATTTGCAGTAAGGATGTTATCTTCAACGAAAGCATTTTGTACAAAGATCAACAAAATGTGGTGGTGGAAGAACACGCGCTCCCGTCCGAGAAAAGTGGTATAATCGACATGAATGCGTTTCCAAGAATGGAGTTGGAAGATAACGCTAAAGATGAGCCAGTGGTGCTCGACAACATATCAGCACATGCTGAAGAGGACGAGGAGTTATCCCAAACTCCTCAACCTAAATTGGGCCGAGGTCATCACGAAAGGAGACCTACTATCTGATACTCTCCTTCCATGCATTTCATACTACTCAATGATGCAGGCGAGCTCGAGAGTAGAGAGGAAGCTCTGGAGCTGAAAGACTCGAGGAAGTGGGAGCTCGCCATGAAGGATGAGATAAAGTCACTAAAGGAGAATGTGACATGGCAGTTAGCCGAACTGCCCAAGGGGAAAATGGCACTGAGTAACAAATGGGTGTTCCGACTAAAGGAGGAACAAGATGGCTCGAAACGGTACAAGACACGATTAGTAGTCAAAGGGTTCCGACAAAAGGAAGGAATTGACTACATTGAGATCTTTTCTCCGGTCGTAAAGTTGACGACTGTTCGGCTATTGTTGAGCATTGATGTAAATGAGAATCTTCATCTTGAACAGTTAGATATGAAAACTGATTTTCTCCACGGAGATGTTGAAGAAGAAATTTAAATGCTACAACCTAAAGGTTTTGCCGAAAAGGGAAAAGAGAGACTGGTCTGCGAACTAAAGAAGAGATTGTATGGGCTAAAACAAGCACCACGACAGTGGTATAAAAAGTTTGACAGTTTCATGGTGGGTACCGGGTTCGAAAGAAGTGATAGTGATCAATGTTGTTTCGTGAAGAGATTCAAGAACTCTTCGTGCGTCATTCTACTTCTGTACGTAGATGGCATGTTGCTCGTCGGGTCGAGCCTTGTAGAAATTAACAAGGTGAAGCAACAGTTGGCGAAACACTTAGAGATGAAGGATTTGGGTGCCGTAAATCAGATCCTCGGTATGAGGATTTCCCGAGAAAGGGATGGGTCTTTGTTTCTGTCGCAAGCCGAGTATGTGAAGAAAGTGTTGGCTCGGTTTAGCATGAGTGATGCCAAGGCTGTGGGCACACCGCTAGCCTCACAGTTTAACTTGTCGAAGGAACAATCACCCTCGGACGAGGAAGGAAAGGATCGTATGTCAAACATACCCTACGCTTCAGCAATTGGTAGCTAGATGTACGTTATGGTGTGTACAAAACCGGACATTACCCACGCAGTGAAAGTTGTCAGTCGTTACATGAGTAACCCGGGCAAGCACCATTGGGAAGCTGTGAAGTGGATATTGAGATATCTCTCGGGTACAGTGAGTTCGCCATTATGTTTCTGAAATACCTCGGTAGGCTTGCACGGCTATGTTGATGCTAACATGGCCAGTGATCTGAATAGCCGAAAGAGCACAACGGGATGTGTTTGTACCTATGGTGGTACTGCTGTGAGTCGGACATCTAAGCTGCAAAAGATTGTTGCACTGTCGACCACATAAGCTGAGTACGTCGCGATGACAGAAGCAAGCAAATATATGATTTGGTTGCAAGGTTTCTTAGAGGAGTTCGGTCAGAAAACCGACAAGGAAGTTCTGCACTGTGATAGTCAAAGTGCAGTTCAGCTAGCTAAGAATCCTGTATTCCATTCACGCACCAAGCACATACAGATTTGTTACCATTTTATCCGTGCTGTTCTAGAAGATGGAATCTTCGCGCTAGAAGAGATTGAGGGCGCTAAGAACCCCGCCGATGTGCTAACGAATGTTGTTACAATCGACAAACTGAGGTTATGTGCGACCTCATTAGGACTCCGAGCTTGAAACTCCTGATCGCCGCTACACTGGAAGTTTGGGTAACTCGCCGACGACGGAAGAGTACTAATTACTATACGAGGATACCGATGGGAGCATTCTGCTCGGAGGAGCACAGTGAGTTTGGTGGTTTGTGATAATTAGAGTTCTTTTGAAGTACTCAACATTTGACTCCAAGTGGGAGATTGTTGAGTTGTTGACCCAAATGTGTTTTGGTCATGTTCACTGATTATCCCACATCTCTAAAAATTGTAATAAGACCCACTATGGGTTCTATATATGTCTCACTTATCTTGTATTTTAATTATCACATATTTGAGAGAGAATATTGTAAAGAGAGAGTTATAGTTGTGAGAAAACCATAGCTTTGTGATCAAGATAGATTACGTTTGTAATCATCCTTATAATATATATAAGTGTCACGTGTAGCGGCCCGGAGATGTAGCCATTGTTGGGTGAACTCCGTTATCAAATTGTGTGTGCGGTTTTCATTCCTGTCTTTCTTTAAGTACGTCTGATTTCCTAACATGTCTAATCCCGTTTAATCATATCTAATCATGCTCAATCCTGTCTAATCTTGTTTAATCATATATAATCATGTCCAATCATGTATCATCTTATTTGATAGTATGTTAAAAAAAATCATTTTTTTTTAAATTTTTGATTTTTTTAAAATTTTTGATTTTTTGATTTTAAATTATATATACATATATATTGTTGATTTTTATGACATATGTATCTAATTGTAAAGAAATACACATGTGTGAGTTTTTTATAATTAACTTGATTGATATGTATCTATTTGTAAGTCTCACAATTCCATCTCATACTTTAATTAATTACTATAGATAAATAAATAAATAAACAAGATATTAATTACTTCCTCCTTTGTAAATTATAAGTCCATGCATATTTTGCGGAGCCACTATTTCTTATTCCAATTTACATAAATATAAACAATTATATAGATAATTTAACAAACTTTTAATTCTCGAATTAACTTTACTAAAACATCTATGAGAAAATTATCAACAATGTGAAGATTAGATGTAAAATTACGAAATTCAGCATGTTTCCTTAAATTAAGATTTAAGTAATTTTATATTCCTTAAAATTATTAATTAAAATAGTGAAAGTATAAACTAGTAAGTAGTATAAAATAAGGGTTGGATTAGGGTCGGGACCCGACCCGATTACTTTTGGAAGTGAAAAAAAATCATGACCAAACAAAAGTCGGGATAAAAAATTCCGAGATCCCGTAGAGTCAGATCCCGACATATATTTTTTATTTTACGACAAGTTTATTTTTTATTAACAATGTTCATTTGAGAAATAATAATTTTTCATACATATCTAAACATGTTATTAACCCGAAATATAATCCTAGTTTGAAAATAATACTATTAATAAATGCAAAAACAAATTAACATGTAGTAGAAAAACAGTGTGAAATTACAAATAATAGAGTAGATAAAAAAAATTGATACATTTTTTATCAGATTCTTTTATTATTTAGTTTTATTCACACAAGTAACAATTATCATACTAAATGAGATACATTATCATTATAATTCTTATAATCGGAAAATAATGATCATTTATCTTTTTTAAAATAACAATATAACTTTTTAATTTAATTTTTTTTTTTTTTAATAGTCTTAAATATTCAAAACTAAAAATCTATATTATACGTATCCAAATATAACTAATACTAGTAACCGTGACCCACACGCATTGCGTGCGTGAAAAAAATCTGTTAGGACCAGATTTCTGGTCTAAATATTGTTTATTGTCTATTGGTTTTTACTAGATAAATCCTAACTGTTATTAAGAACTAAGACAGTGTTGACAGGTTTCAAGTACCAGTTGCAACCTCAGTTACAACCTACTAAGATAGTAGTGTTAGGTTTTAAGTACCAGTTGCAACCTCAGTTATAACCTGCTTAGACAGCGTTGGTGGTTTCAAGTACCAGTTGCAACCTCAGTTGCAACCACAGTTCCAACCTGCTGTTCTGCAGAATTCTGCCTTGTTCTGTAAATCTGCATAACTGTTCTTTATTGATTATTATTTGTTCTACAGTATGCAGGATATATTCTCATATGATCTTAACAGGTTTAAAATGCGGTTATTGAGAATATCAAAGTGGTAAGGAAAGATTTCCTAAAAGATACAAGGAGATTAGTTTATAAAGATATGTTTCCTTTTAAATCTATATCTCTATTCTTATGCAAATCTTTATCACTTGTTTCAATCTTTGTTCCTTATCATATTCAGTAAAGATAAGTTTAAAGATTGAATGTAATATGGGGTTAGGTGTTTCATATATATATGGAAAGATATTATCTCTAAAAGATATTATCTTTATATGTTTCCTAGTTATAGGAAAAGACTAACTCCTACTTTCAAGCTAGTTATTTTAACAGGTATTAACTTATGAAGATTGATGTCAATCCTACAAAAGGCAGACGTGCAATATGGAGAGATTGAAGCCAATCAAAACAAGTCAAAAGCAATCTTCAAGATTAAAGAAAGAAGATTATTTTACTTGTATAAATAGTTGATAACCTAGCTTGTAAAAAGTGTGTGTTCTAAATTATAAAGAACTTATTTTCTAGAGAGAATACACGTGAGCTTTAAAAAGAAAAACAATGGTGGGATGCCATTGATTTATAAGTGATAGTTATAGAGTAGGAGCAATATAGTGATAGGCAGAAAAACATAGAGGGAGTCTAAGTTTTTCATTAAGACTTGAGTCATATATTGTAAGCTTTTTATAATATCATAATCTGGGTAAGTGCCCCGGAGACGTAGCCTAGTTAGGTGAACTCCGTTGTTAAATGTGCGTGTGAATTATTTCCAAGTACATTTAATTTTAAAACAGTTTCTGTCCATTAATACACTTGGTTCCAACTGCAGTTCCAACCTCACTTGAAACCTTATACACTTGGTTCAAACTGCAGTTCCAACCCCACTTGGAACCTTACTGCAAAACTGCATCTAGAACAACGGATAGGAATTTCAATTGGTATCAGAGCTTCACACTAGATCTTACTTAGTGTGGATTCTGTGTTCTAGTAACAATGGACTTAATGAGGGAAGGAAACGCCTTCAACAAACCTCCATTGCTTGAAGGAGGAGTAAACTATGGAGTATGGAAAATTAGAATGAGGTCTTTCATCAAACAGCAGAATGAACATGCATGGAAGACTGTTATGTATGGATGGAAGGCTCCAACTACCATGGATAATGAAGGAGAACTGATTCTCTTACCTGAAGACAGATGGTCTGCTGAAGAAGACAGAAAATCAAGTGCCAACTCAACAGCCATAAACTTGATTTTTGCTGGTGTAACTCTCAGCGTATTCAGGTATATCTCTCATTGTGAAACAGCTAAAGAAGCATGGGATATTTTGCAAGTTACTTTTGAAGGAACCACTAAAGTAAAATCTTTCAAACTTCAACAGTTAACTACCCAATTTGAGAACTTAAGAATGGAGGAAGATGAAAATATTGAACAATTTAATGGTAGAATCTGCCACATTGCTCATCAAGCTGGAACCTTAGGTGAAAAATACAGTGATGCTAAACTTGTTAAGAAAACTCTTAGGTCACTCCCAGAAAGGTTTGAAATCAAAGTTACAGCTATTGAAGAATCTACAGACTTAGATAATCTTAAACTTGAAGAACTTATAGGAAATCTAAGCACTCATGAGCTGAAATTCTTTAAACATAAAAGACCAGAAAAGGGAATAGCATTTCAGGCTAAGAAATCTGAACCTAATGTCTGTGATAAAATGAGTGATGAAGAACAGCTGGCTTTCTTTGCTAAAAAGGTTTTTAAAAAGTTTTATAAGAGAAAAGAGGATGATACTGGTTCATCTAAAAACTTTCAGAAAAAGGATAACCAGTTTAAGACAGAGTCTAGATTCAATAATAACTCTACAGGAAAGTGGAATTCCAAAGAAAAGGATAACAAAGAATACAAATCTAAAGAGATTCAGTGTAGAGAATGTAGAGGTTTTGGTCATATTCAGGCTGAGTGTGCAAACACTTTAAAAAGAAACAAAAATGCTTATATAACCACTCATAGTGATAGTGATTCTGAGAGTAACAGTGATGAAGAGGATGGTTCAAATTTTGTTAATTTCATGGGAATAATCACTGAAAAAGAACCTACTTATGAAAGTGACTGTGAGCATGTTTCAACCCCAGTTACAACTGCCTGTGAAACATATAGCAGTGATGAGGAAAAGCCTTCTGATGAAAACATTACTAAGCAATACCTTGTTCTGTATGAAAAGTATAAAAGTCTGAGTAAACAATGTTTGATCATAAGCAAGCTAAATGTTGATCTAAAGGATGAGGTCAAAAATCTTACTGAGAAGCTTAAATTACAACTGGCTGAACTTACTGAAACTAAAAAGATAATAAAATTGCTGAATGTCTCTGCTTCAGATAAATTAGATGACATGCTGTCATATTCTAGAGGATCCAAAGATATCAGTGGTCTAGGGTACTATGGTGGTAAGAGTACAGGAAAAACTACTTTTATTGAAGCTGTTGCTAAAGCTAAAACTCATGATTTTGATCACAAGGTTAGAAGCTCAGTTGCAACCAGAGTTGCAACCAGGAATAAAACGCAGGTTTATGTAAAGAAGGTTGGAAGCTCAGTTACAACCAAAGTTGCAACCATGAACAAACTGAATAACTTTAGGTTGAAATTGTGCAATTTTTGTAAAAAACCTGGTCATTCTGAAGTCCAGTGTTATTTAAAAAGGAACAGAAAGTACATTTCCCAGAAAACCTGGTTGGCTTCTGTCAATAAAAATTTGAAATGGGTTTGGAAAGTTAAAGAAAAAGCAATCTTAGTTGCTAACAACAAAGCTGTTATCAACTCTTTGAATGCTGTTACTTCTAATGATTGGTATTTTGACAGTGGATGCTCTAAGCATATGACAGGTACTGCAAGCCTCCTAAAAAATGTCACCATTCTTACAGGTAACACTGTTGTGTTTGGAGGAGGAGATACAGGTAAAATTATTGGTAAAGGTACCTTAAACAAACCTGGAATGCCTGATATTGAGGATGTTTTTCTTGTAGATGGTCTAAAAGCTAATCTAATTAGTATCAGTCAACTCTGTGATAATGAAATGACTGTTAAATTTGACAAAGAAAGGTGTCTAATTACTAATCTTAACAATGATTTAATCATGACTGGAGTTAGATCAACCAACAGTTGCTATGTGTTTGAAAAAGCTGAAAAAGAATTGCCTCAAAGTAGGTGTAATCAAGCTATTACTAATAATGCAGATATTTGGCATAAAAGGCTTGGGCATGTGAATTACAAAACTTTAGATAAGCTTGTTAAAAAGGAGTTGATAAGAGGAATTCCTAAACTCAGTGCTAAAACTCAAAGTGTCTGTGGTGATTGTGCTATAGGAAAACAAACCAAAAGTATACACAAAAGTACTAGTCTAATCTACACTAAAAGAGTCTTAGAACTTCTTCACATTGACTTGATGGGTCCTATGCAAACTGCCAGTATAGGTGGTAAGAAGTACATTCTAGTAGTTGTAGATGATTTCTCTAGATACTCTTGGGTAGTGTTCTTAAAGGATAAGTCTGAAACTTTTGAACTATTCAAAACTCTGTGCTTAAAACTGCAAGTTGAAAAAGGTTCCACCAGTGGTAATATTGCTAGGATTAGAAGTGATCATGGAACTGAATTTGAAAATATCAGGTTTAAAGAATTCTGCAACTCCTTAGGAATATGTCATGAGTTCTCTGCTCCTAAGACTCCACAGCAAAATGGCATAGTTGAAAGGAAAAATAGAACCATTCAGGAAATGGCTAGAGTAATGCTTAACTCTAAGAAACTTGCCAATAGATTTTGGGCTGAAGCTGTTAATACTGCCTGTCATATAGTTAATAGAGTTTATATTACTAAAGGTACTTCCATGACAGCTTATGAAATATGGAAAGGTAGAAAACCCAATGTAAAGTATTTTCAAGTTTTTGGATGTGTTTGCTATATTCTCAGAGATAGAGAGCATCTTGGTAAATTTGACTCTAAAAGTGATAAAGGGATTTTTCTTGGTTATGCTCAGAACAGTAGAGCATTTAGAGTCTTCAATCAAAGAACAAACTGTGTTATGGAATCTTATAATGTGTTATTTGATGACCTAAAAACTGTTGATGAGATTACAGGTGATAATGAACAGGCTGAGACTACAGAAAAAGAGAAAGAAGAAACACAACAAACTGGAAGTCCCAGAGTGGTTGGAAGTCCAGTTGCAACTGAGGTTACAACTGAGGTTGGAACTGAGGTTGGAACCACAGTTGAAACCCAAAATGCTGCTGAATCTGAAGAAGAAGAAGAAGAAAGTTCTCATGCTCAGTCAACTAGCAGGCCTCGCTATGTAAGGACTCAGAAAAATCATTCTCTTGACAATGTCATAGGAGAAGTTACTTCAGGTATGAAAACCAGAGGTAAAAGAAATAATGTTGTTCACTTTGCTTGTTATATCTCTCAGTTAGAACCTAAGAATATAAAAGAAGCTCTAGAAGATAGTGAATGGATTTTAGCTATGCAGGATGAATTGGCCCAATTTGAGAGAAATGATGTATGGACTTTAGTACCCAGACCTTCTAATAAAAATGTTATAGGAACTAAATGGATTTTTAGAAATAAAAGTGATGAGGATGGAGTGATTATCAGGAATAAAGCTAGGTTGGTAGCTCAGGGTTATACACAAATTGAGGGAATTGACTTTGATGAAACCTTTGCTCCAGTAGCTAGAATTGAATCCATTAGAATGCTGCTGTCTCTTGCATGTCTGTATGATTTTAAACTGTTTCAACTTGACATAAAGAGTGCTTTTCTGAATGGTGTGATTAATGAAGAAGTTTATGTTTGTCAACCTAAGGGATTTGAGGATCCTAACTTTCCTGAACATGTCTATTTGTTGAAAAAGGCCTTGTATGGTCTAAAACAAGCTCCTAGAGCTTGGTATGATAGATTAACCAAGTACTTGATTGAAAAAGGTTTTAACAGAGGGGGAGTTGATAAAACTCTGTTTACTAAGAAAACCACAAAGGACATAATAATTGCTCAAATCTATGTTGATGACATTGTTTTTGGTTCTACTTCTAATAACAGAATAAAAGAATTCATTTCTGACATGAAGAATGAATTTGAAATGAGTGGAGGAGGTGAACTAACTTACTTTCTAGGATTGCAAGTTAAACAGAATGAGAAAGGCATTTTTCTGTGCCAAAGTAAGTATGCAGACAATCTTGTTAAAAAGTTTGGTCTGAGTGAGAGTAAAGAGAAGAGAACCCCTATGAGTACTACCCTTAAACTGTCCAAAAATGATAAAGGTAAAAATGTCTGTCCCAGTCTTTATAGATCCATGATTGGAAGTTTGCTGTATTTAACTGCTAGTAGACCAGATCTTTGCTTAAGTGTAGGAGTTTGTGCCAGATATCAAGCAAATCCTTTAGAACCTCATCTTCTAGCTGTCAAAAGAATTCTAAGGTATGTAAAAGGAACACCTCATCTAGGCCTATGGTATTCTAAAGATACAAACCATTTTCTTAGTGGCTACTGTGATGCAGATTGGGCAGGAAACATAGATGATAGAAAGAGTACTTCTGGTGGTTGTTTTTATTTTGGAAACAATCTTGTTTCTTGGTTCAGTAAAAAGCAAAATTGCATATCTTTATCTACTGCTGAGGCAGAATATGTTGCAGCTGGAAGTGGATGCACTCAACTAATTTGGATGAAACAAATGCTAACTGATTATAATGTTAAACAAGAGATATTAACTCTGTTTTGTGATAACAAAAGTGCTATAGATTTAGCTAAAAATCCAGTTCAACATTCCAGAACCAAACATATTGATCTAAGGCATCATTTTATTAGAGAACTAGTTGAAGAAAAGAGCTTAATTTTAGAACATGTTTCAACTGAAAGACAATTAGCAGATATTTTCACAAAGCCCCTTGATACAAACAAGTTTGAATCATTAAGAAGTGACATAGGGGTATGTCATTATCAATCTAATTGAATACTTTTGCTAAATATGTCTGTGTTGAGTACCTTTAATAAGTTTTATTTCTAAGGTTAAAGTCTTATTTTGAGCTATGATGTTTTTGTCTTGAAAAAGCCGCTTTTTGGTGTCTCAAAAACAGATGTGAGGTAACTTGTCCTTAAAAACCTCTCTGGTAATAGAGTTGCAAGCACAAAGTGCAAATTTTTTATGATGGTTGCAAGTTCAGTTGCAACATCAGTTGAAACCTCACACTCTCAATAGTTGGTTGGAAGTTCAGTTGCAACTCCAGTTGAAACCTCGTGTTAAAAATACTGGTTGCAAGCTCAGTTGAAACATCAGTTGAAACCTCAGTCTACATTATAACTGTCAAGACAAAGTCTTATTTTTTTTGACATCACTTATACTCTTTCCTTGCTGAGGTCATCAAACAAGTTTTTGTGTAGAGATAAAAACGGATTTGCTCAATATAAGCTCCTAAAATCTAATCTTTATTAAGGCTATTCAATGATAAACATATTTTCTTAGGTAAATTGATAGATTTTTGTTTTTCAAAAGCTTAAATATCTTTCTAATTGCTATCTTTATCTTGAATCAATTCAAATTTCTTTCAAAGCTTCAACTCTTGTATTTTCAAATTTGGATAAGTCTGTTTACAAAGGAATGTTTATCTGTGTTAACTGCTTGATTTATCTTCAATGCCAACTGTTTTATTCGTTAGTTAAGAGTTATTAATTTTTCAAAAGCCTTGTTGATAAGAAACTTCCTAATTTTTTTTTGGCTAAATCTGTTTCATAATTGATTTGCATGTATCTCTTTCCAATTACAAAAAGATATGGTCTTTACTACCATTTATACAAAATCTTTTTACTATTTCAAATCAATCACAATTATCAGATTTATTCTCTCTCTCTTTCTACTTATCAAAGAAACCCTAAGCTTTCTGGAAACCCACACAGTGAAGTTCTAAGTGCAGCTCCAACCGTAGTTGAAACCATGTCTTTAGACATACCTCGTAACTAGTTTGTCTGGCTTATGACAAATAGGGGGAGATGAGTTTATTGTTCAGTTTAATGCTTTAATTTCAAGACTTAATATTGCTGTCTTTAAAGTTGAATTTATGAATGGATAAATTCTGTGCTTATTTAGTGCCTGCAATTCTAACATACAGGGGGAGCTTAAACAGATGACTCTTAAATATTGTTATGAGATATACAATTTAAGACTGTGTTGATATTGAATTTGCAGGTGGTTGGGATGATTTATAAACTTAATTGATTTGTCAAAACCAATGACAAAGGGGGAGATTGTTAGGACCAGATTTCTGGTCTAAATATTGTTTATTGTCTATTGGTTTTTACTAGATAAATCCTAACTGTTATTAAGAACTAAGACAGTGTTGACAGGTTTCAAGTACCAGTTGCAACCTCAGTTACAACCTACTAAGATAGTAGTGTTAGGTTTTAAGTACCAGTTGCAACCTCAGTTACAACCTGCTTAGACAGCGTTGGTGGTTTCAAGTACCAGTTGCAACCTCAGTTGCAACCACAGTTCCAACCTGCTGTTCTGCAGAATTCTGCCTTGTTCTGTAAATCTGCATAACTGTTCTTTATTGATTATTATTTGTTCTACAGTATGCAGGATATATTCTCATATGATCTTAACAGGTTTAAAATGCGGTTATTGAGAATATCAAAGTGGTAAGGAAAGATTTCCTAAAAGATACAAGGAGATTAGTTTATAAAGATATGTTTCCTTTTAAATCTATATCTCTATTCTTATGCAAATCTTTATCACTTGTTTCAATCTTTGTTCCTTATCATATTCAGTAAAGATAAGTTTAAAGATTGAATGTAATATGGGGTTAGGTGTTTCATATATATATGGAAAGATATTATCTCTAAAAGATATTATCTTTATATGTTTCCTAGTTATAGGAAAAGACTAACTCCTACTTTCAAGCTAGTTATTTTAACAGGTATTAACTTATGAAGATTGATGTCAATCCTACAAAAGGCAGACGTGCAATATGGAGAGATTGAAGCCAATCAAAACAAGTCAAAAGCAATCTTCAAGATTAAAGAAAGAAGATTATTTTACTTGTATAAATAGTTGATAACCTAGCTTGTAAAAAGTGTGTGTTCTAAATTATAAAGAACTTATTTTCTAGAGAGAATACACGTGAGCTTTAAAAAGAAAAACAATGGTGGGATGCCATTGATTTATAAGTGATAGTTATAGAGTAGGAGCAATATAGTGATATGCAGAAAAACATAGAGGGAGTCTAAGTTTTTCATTAAGACTTGAGTCATATATTGTAAGCTTTTTATAATATCATAATCTGGGTAAGTGCCCCGGAGACGTAGCCTAGTTAGGTGAACTCCGTTGTTAAATGTGCGTGTGAATTATTTCCAAGTACATTTAATTTTAAAACAGTTTCTGTCCATTAATACACTTGGTTCCAACTGCAGTTCCAACCTCACTTGAAACCTTATACACTTGGTTCAAACTGCAGTTCCAACCCCACTTGGAACCTTACTGCAAAACTGCATCTAGAACAACGGATAGGAATTTCAAAATCCCTAAAATAACATCTATGATTAGCGAATAAAAATGTTAAAAAAAAATAAATAGACTGAAAATTGAGTACGCGTGTATAGATTTTAATCCGGAGAAATTAGTTTATTTTTAGTGTGAGTGATGTGAAAGAGTTTCTTTTTGCATGTGTGAGGGATGAGAGATAATGTGATATATTTTAATATAACCGTGTATTTGACAGCATTAAAAAAAATTTATTTTTCTCTCTTCACTTATTATAATAAAAAAATATGAAACAAAAAGTCTTATAACTCATATGATAGAGTGATTTCATTACATGATAGATGTATAAAGTTTGATTCTCATCACCTTCATTTGATATAGATTAACTTACATTTTTAATGTTGAAATAAAAAAAATCATGTTATATAAAATAAAAAGTTGATTAAAAATTCGGATCGTGTCAGACCCAATAAATTCAAAATTGTCACCCAATTTTGATCCCAAAGTTTGTCGAGTCGAGATAAAAATCAATGTTTTCGGATCGGAACTCTTCTCAGATCGAATGCGAATCGGATGCGAGGGCGATTGGAATTTAAGAAATTTTATCCGGCCCTATATAAAACATGACCCCCTCGTTAATTAATTACCAGTTCATAAAAAGGGCAATTTCGTTAATATTAACAAAATAAAACCCATATCCGTAATTCCCAATTTCGTTAATCTCCCTCTCCCTCTTTATAATCGCCATGAAACGTCTCCCTCTCTCTCTCTCATCTCCATAACCCCCTCAAAATCTCCGCCACCTCTCTCTCTCTCTACATTACATACATTACATCTAAATATATATATATAGATATATATAGAGAGAAGGAGAATGGGTAAATACGCGGTGCTAATGTGCGCGGAGGAATCCGAATACGTGAAGAAACGGTACGGAGGCTATTACGGGGTGTTCGTGTCCATGCTGGCGGAGGAGGGCGACACGTGGCACGTTTTTAGAGTCACCGCAGGCGAGTTTCCCGGAGACGAAGAGGTGGAGGGGTACGACGGGTTCGTTATCACGGGGAGCTGTAACGATGCGTATGGGGATGACACGTGGATATGTAATTTGTTGGGTTTGTTGAGGAGGTTGGATTGTTTGGGGAAGAAGATGCTCGGGGTTTGCTTCGGTCACCAGGTCTGTATATATATATATATATATATATATATATATACATACATACATATGTATTTTGATGTTTATTGGTATGTTTAGTTATTTAATTAGTATTTAACTATGAGCTCATTCCTAGACCTTTGCATCATTTGAAGGCCGGTATTGAACTAAAAGTACTAAGCGATGTGTTTGGTTGTGTAAAATAAGTGTTTTCAAGACCGTAATCTTAACTAAACCATTTTTTGCAAGAGCTGCGCTAAAAACGTAAAAAGCATAATCTTTTAGCGGCATGTAAAGCTGAAAAGTATGCTTTTTAACCTTTTTTTAAGATTTGTATCAAGATTTTTTTACTTCGAATCGTGCTTTTTAAAACAGTGGGTAAAATGCAGTGAGACTGTTACCGGGTTACAAATTATGCGTTATTTTATGTATTTGAAATATCATAGGAGTGTAGTATTAATTTAGTCAATCCTGCTTGGATTGCTAATCCTACCTTCATTTCAAATTCCACTCACAATCCGCAACGGATCGTTAATCACCTGATTACTAATCCCGCAACCATACAAGTACATAGTGTTAGTATTGGAAAATTAATGACACTTTTCTATTGATGAAAATTTTTGTACCTAAATTGCCAAGAATACTCCTTTGCAGTGATATTCACATAGTATAAGTATAACTCTTTAATAGGTAAATGACATTTGATTTTGAACAAATGATTCAGCAATTCAGGACAAAAAATTTGTATCATAAAAAGTAAAAAAGATCTAATCTTTTAACAGGTTACTAGTATATAACATTTATACCTTTTGTGTTTAGTGCTTATTGTTTGACCCAGGAGGATTTGATGAAATGTTTGGCAGGTCTCTAATACAGTATGTAATTGTGAAGCTATAAATATACTATAAAGGGCTTAATTTTTAGCAATTTAGGTACAATTTTTTTTTGCATCATAAGAAATGTGTCATTTTCCAATGGGAACACTTAATTAGGGACCAAGGGTACATGCATAAACATATTTGATTTTTGTGTTTAGTGCTTATTGGTTGAGCCAGCAGGGGTAGATGAAATGTTTGGCTGCGGCTTAAATATCTAACTGTGATGCTATATATATCTAACTGCGACTAATTCTTGCTTTGGTGTAAATTAGAAGCTAGTTTTGTTCTAATAAGCTGCATTTTATTTGGTGTATTGGTATAAATATGAGTGGTTTTGAAAAAAAAATTAGAGTGAAGAACCTCTAAATCTAAGCAGTTAAGTTAAAGAAATTGACATCTTCTGTCTTTATTCATAGAAGCCAGCTCAAAATCCCTAAAGGTTGGAGATGAATAAAGCATCGTCTTCAGTTATACAATTTCATTTGGTATTACAGTATATTCCTCATTTTATTGATACTATATTTTAGGACATTCTTGTGATTGTAAATGTTAAATGATAAATACATGGAGCAACCACTATTACAGCAGCCTCGTCCCAATTTTTACCGGATAATATATGAAAAACAAAACTTAAAAGTCTGGTTTAATAATTTGAAAATCATAACTACTGAAAAGGTAGCCATTGAAGTGTACAGTTTCCTAACTCTGGAAAGAACTATAAAAAGCAATACAATTAAAAAGTGCTCTTAGCTGTCTCATTTAAGATCTCTTTCTTTAGGGTTACGTGTGTGGGTGGCCTGGTGGGGAATTACCGTTCTATTCTAGTACACTTAAAGATGGGATCACATGGGGAATCATTTTTTTCTGGATAAGAATATCTTTTCCTAGGCCACCTATGTTTTGTACAACTTTGATAATGTGGATCCATTTTTGTCTTGAATTTTTTTTTAAGACAGTGTGTCTTAATTTTCAGGATTGAGTTTGGTCCGGTTCGGTTCGGTTTTTAGTAAAATCGAAATTAAAACCGAGCTGATTTTTTTGTTCCGTTTTCAGGTTTTTTCGGTCCGGTTTTGGAATATTTTTGCCATGAACTTTGGACCGAACCGCACGGGGTTTCGGTTTTATTTTTGTTTTACGGTTTTTTTCAGTTCGATTTTATTGTAAACCGACCCGAAAAAGTTTCGGTTTTTTGGTTTCGGTCTTTTTTTGTTCGGTTCGGTTTTTTCGAGTTTTCGTCCAACCCTACTAATTGGTTTTAGTCCACTATTATTTATATTTATAGTGTCTCACATAATAAAAATATAACACCTATTAATGAACCCAAAAATATCTAAACTAAAATTAATTCAAAATTAAAACTAAAAAATACTATTGGTTGACACAACCTAAATAATAGTGCATTTTGGAATGAACACCGAACGATTAGCACTACCGTGAATCTAGTCCACTATTATTTAGGGTGTGCCACATAGTAAAAACCTAATAGTTATTAATGAACCCAAAAATATTTATTCTAAAATTAATTCAAAATTAAAACTAAAAAATACTAAAAATCTAACACATGTTAACGAACCCAAAAATATCTACCCTAAAATTAATTCAAAATAATAAAAAAATATTATTGGTTGGCACACCCTAAATAATAGTGCATTTGTTTTTTCATATGTTAAGATAATATATAATTTTTTTCAAACTTTTTATTGATACTCGGATGAAATTGCATTTTATCTACCTCAAACCCGAAGCCCCTATAATTGCTTCAGACCGACTTACACCATAAGTACTAGACTTTGAAAAAGAAAAGGGGGAGGCGAAGCTATTTAATACTTGAATTAGAATCGTAAAAAAAAAAACCTGCTGCCTTGCGTTGAAAATTTTAAGGCAGTTAAATGAACGGGATCTTGGATGAACTTTGGTTAGTGTTCATGTGAGCAACCAGATGCGGACATTGCAGGTTCTAATAGACATGATATTAAGGGACTACAAGATTACTTGTTTTCATAATGTAAAGTTTCAGTTTTTATAATTACATTGCCCAACTGGACGGCTAAAATGCAATTGTTTGGATCACCCTTTCAACCGTTCCTCTTTGGTAGTCGCTAAGATCTATTTCTACAGTTTTTTCCAACTCACTTTTCACATCTTTTTATCCCATTCGTCAAACTTTGAATCGATGACCACTTGTTTCATTTGCTACAAATCGTTTAGAATTGCAGCAACTCTATATCTGCTGCGATCAAGTGATTCACATGTGTCCAATCTAGTAAATAATTTAGATTACCCTCGCTTGATTTTTTTTTTTTTTTTTAACCAAACAAGGAATTTATTAAAAACCAAAACAAAAAGTTTACCATGGGACAAACCCCCATAGTAGTCTACTGTTGACAAAACATATTGAATTACATATAAAACTACAAGGTTCTAAATAGCATCATTTTTTTGGGGGTATAAGGCCGTAAAACAAAAGAACCAAATCCTAAAGCCTAAGCAAAGGAAGTTTATTACAATCTCAGCTTTTCTCCTTATAACCCCTATCCTTATCTCGCCCCTTATAACTACGATGGAAATGATCAAAAGCATAAGATATATAATCAATTACCTCAGCCCAAAGACAATAAAATATGACTATTTGAAACAGTAAAAAAATCCCCAAAAAGAGCTATAGTAATTCAAAACTGGAACTGTTTTTGGTAGTCAGCTTGCTATATTAGCATAACATCTATTCTAAGGAAAAAGGCTAGATATGAAACATTTCAGACCAAAGAAATAAATCTCAGGATAGTCCAGAAACTCAGAATCCAAATAGCATATATATTCTTGCTCAGCAGTTCACCCAGCATACCATTTTTATCTCATACCTGAATCTAAAATAAAGTTAATTAGCAGAAAAAACAAAGCACAACAAATTTCTCAGACCAAGTCCTCCTTGAAAAGTTGCCTTTTTAGAGCACAAAACCTCAGAAAAATATCCTCATAGGTTATAAAGATATGAAACATTTCAGACCAAAGAAATAATTCTCAGGATAGTCCAGAAACTCAGAATCCAAATAGCATATACATTCTTGCTCAGCAGTTCACCCAGTATACCATTTTTATCTCATACCTGAATCTAAAATAAAGCTAATTAGCAGAAAAAACAAAGCACAACAATTTTCTCAGACCAAGTCCTCCTTGAAAAGTTGCCTTTTTAGAGCACAAAATCTCATAAAAATATCCTCATAGGTTATAAAGATTGGGGTAGGCCAAGTCATACCCTTTTAAAATAATTACCCCTCAGACAAGGTAGGCTTTTTTTATCCAAGTAATAAGCAGCATAGACACTCTTGGGTAATTCCATAGCCCTGAACATCACCAAATCCTTACCATTTGAACCCAGCTTTGCCAGCCCATTAGCAACTTGGTTCTGTTCTCTAAAAACATGCTTAATGGTTAAACAAACATAGTCCATTAACATAGTAATATCTTCCCATAAATTTGAAAATTTAATGCCAGGAGAGGATTTACTGTTCCACCATTTTACAATCATCTCAGAATCTGTTTCCACAAGTATGTTAGTCATCCCAAAAATGTAGCAAATAAACAGACCATTTTTAAGGGCCATAAGTTCTGCATAAGTATTAGTATTTTTTCCAGTATAACAGGAAAAAGCTAGAATAAGCCTACCATTATTATCTCTTAAAATACCACCACATCCACTGGATTTATCACTGAGTGATGAACCATCTAGATTAAGTTTCAGTCTACCAGAAGGTGGACAACTCCACCATACCAAAATGGCTTTTTTCCTTTTACAAGAAATAGGCTGAACATTTAAGTTACTAAGTGTTAAGCAATGAAAATTATTAGCAGGTGTTTTAGGTTTGAGTAAGAAATTTAGGTCTCTAAGCCACTTAATCACTTTATTAATGATATTATCAACATTCGTTTTCTCATTATCAAACCTGTTTTTATTTTTACTTAACCAAATTTCCCATGCAATAAGGAAAGGAACTAAAGAAGCCAACATACCTGTTTGAGATTGGTCACTTAAGTTACACCATTTCACCATATTCTGTTTCCAGCAACTTGTTAAGCAAAAATTGTAACCAAAAACCTTGATGAAATAGGTCCAAACCTGGTTGCTAATATCACTATGTCCAAACAGGTGGTTAGCAGAATCAAGAGCATGATTATCACAGCAAGAACACATAGAAACTAAACAAATTCCAACCTTTTTAAGATCTTCATCCAGTTTAATAGCATCATGCCAAAGTTTCCAAGAAAAAAATACTAATTTTAGTAGGCAAAGTAGAGTTCCAAATATATTTGGCCATATTAAAAATAGGTTTCTTATCTCTAATGAAGTTATAAGAGTTTTTAGAGGTAAAAATTCCATTAAAAGAGAAAGGCCAGTATCTAACATCTTCCCCCTCTCTAAGGTAAAGTGTTTTCCTGGTAACTTTGAGCAGAAATTCATTCCCTCCAATGTGATACAGTATATTAGAGTCCCAACCCCCAGAAGAGATGACTTGATTTAAAAGCACATTAGGGAAAACAATATTAAAAGAGTTACAGAGAGGACCATCACCTAACCAGTTTTCATACCAGAAGCTGATTGATCATTCATTGATGTTCCATAAGCTGTTATTCACCAATATCTTAAAAAAAGGGTTAATCATTTTCCATACACAAGAAGATTTAGCATTAATAATAGGATTACTCCAATTGAGATTATTTCTGAAATACTTTTGAAACATGAAGATAGTCCAGGGAGAATCAATTTCAAGCAATCTCCAACTCATTTTAGCATGTAAAGCATTCATAAATTCCTGTAAACTTCTTATACCTATTCCCCCCTCATTCACAGGACAAGCTAATCTACCCCACCTAAGCCAGTGATGTTTAACCTGTCCATCAGTCTCTCTCCAAAAGAAATTAGCAATTTTTTTCTCAATTTTATCAATGACTAATTTAGGCGGATTTAAAACAGCAATAGTATGCAGTGGAACAGAAGATAAAACATGTTTAATAAGAGTGAGCTTAGCTTCAGGTGATAAAAAATTAGCTTTCCAGCTAGCCATTTTCTTACCAATTTTGTCAACCAAAGTATCATACATAGCAGAAGTGAGTCTAGTGTAATGTAAAGGAATACCTAGATATTTGGTGGGCAGAGGACCCTCACTGAAACCTGTGGTTCTAGCAATAATATTCTTTCTTCCATGTTTAGCATTGTAGGTCAAAAACACACTCTTAGTTTTATTCAACAATTGACCGGAGGCCATTTCATATTTATTAATAAAAAACATTAAGGTTTCTAGATTAGACTTGCTACCATTAGCAAAAATTAAGATTAGACTTGTAGATTAGACTTGCTACCATTAAGATTACCCTCGCTTGATTAATTAGAGGTAACACATCACTATTTGTAACGTGTACCATTATTTAGTGTGGCCACTAACTTTACTAGCTAGTGTTATTCACTCATCTACCTTTCATATCAAACTCAACATCTTACCAAAAATGTTTTATTGTCATGATTCATGACAGATGAAGTTACACTATTAACCTTCTCTTATGTAAGAGCTTAAAACAATAAAACTTCCCTATCTGACTCCTCATATAAAATATTTCCGTAACGAGGAGTTTCTCAGGAGTATCCCGGGATATGTAAATATATCTCTTTTGGTGGTCAGATTATTTTAACTAACAAATTTACACTTACTAATACTAAGTGATCAGTATTTTTCTATAAATTGTAAGATTTGTGTTCCCCATTGTTACCATTTAGTTCTTACCCCGTTCATATCTAACACTGATACAATTTATTTATTTTCTAGATATTGGCCCGTGCCATTGGTGGCAGAATCAGTCGTTCCTTAACAGGGTGGGATATAGGTGTACGAACTGTTCACTTCTCACCTTCAACGTCATCTCTCAAAATGCCAAAGCTACTCTCCATCATAGAATGCCACCGGGATGAGGTATGTTCTATTCTGAACTTCCTGCTAAATGCTTGTACTATTCATTATTGCTTACTTAAAAAATTATTGCTTATATTGTATTCTATGTTGAAGCAGGTGTGGGAATTACCCCCTAAAGCGGAGGTGTTAGCATGGTCGAACAAGACGGGGGTAGAAATGTTCAGATATGGTGATCATATCATGGGCATTCAGGGTCACCCTGAATATACAAAAGATATTCTTCTCCATCTCATCGACCGTCTCCTTCAAAACAATCTTATCATGGTACTACCATATACTAGGCTTGTTTTTGTTAATTGTAAAAAAAGTTGTATACTTTTCTTTCAAAATCTGTGTTTGTCATACCAAGAAAAATCTGTAATTAATACTTCAGAAGTAAAAAGATACACTTTTTGTATCTTGATCCATTTTAGTTCGTATACAATAATACTAAACACGTAATTTTCATTATCATCAACTGTAATATAGTACCCCCTATTCAAAAAGTAAAGTTCTTCACCTACCAAACCTACAGAATATGCTTAATAAAAACTGTTTTCACATCCACTAAATGGTATACCATCTTGCGTTATAGACCCAACTAAATAAGACCTCTACTCAAATAATAAGTTTATAAAGCAACAGTATTGTTTGACAAAGTTATCTTCGTCATGTGTGTGCAGAACACTTTTGCCGATGAAGTGAAGGTGAATGTGGAAGCTCTTGAACCAGACAGGGAAGCATGGAGAAGACTCTGCATCAGCTTTCTCAAGGGTGGATTATTATGATAAATGTTTTCAATTGTCGGAGGAGTTTTAAGTTGATTAAGATAATATTAAGAGGGATGCAAAGTGTATATATTGACTACATATTGGGGGGCAGTCCCTTTAATGTTATTCAATTTCTATCTATTATTTTGTTTTCTTTACCTCTCAGAATTTGATTACATACATTTTAAGTTCACAGGCGGCTTGATTATTTCCATTTGCTTTTGTGATCTGTTATCGAAAACTTGAAGGGCACATTTCCATTGGAGAAAGACAACCACCATGTTTTACACTTGATAGTTGATACTTTTATCCAAATATATTTACACACTTTAATCTCTAGCAATCGAATCTAGGATTGTTGGTAAAGTTTGAAGCAGTTAACCAAAACCATCCTCATTGTCTCATCGGCATATTTGTAGCTAAATTGTTGACGAAATTATAGATAGGCGCATGTTTAGTAACTTAATTAAAGCTAATCAGGCTTAAGTGATTTTTAAAAATAGGCATTTCCCCCTTCTTTTTCAAGCGTGTCCCTGTCATTTCGAATTCATTTGTTAGTTTGAACTTTGAAGGAATGGTTTGTGTCTGTACAGGTAAAGATGTACTTCATAGTTCATAATATAAATATGTATCTCCAGCTCAACCATGGGTCTAGGTTATACCTCGATTTTGTCTGATGCTCGGCTAAATAAGATTCAAGTACTACTTTTTCCTTGCGATCCATTTATTTGAATTACAGTTCCATGTGTCTTGCTCTATTCTATCCATAGTTATTATCAAACTCTAGTTGCACAAGTGAGTTCCTCGTGTACCACTTAAGCTGATGACTAACTTAATAAGCCGAAATCATTTTTAACTGAGAACCCGCAGCTACAAACATGGGTGATACGGCATATATAAGCCGCAACCTAATTGACTGCAACAATTCCAAGTAAACCTCACAAAGATCAGATATAAAATCATGGAGTTATAAAACAAATTTAAAACCATAATTTAATTTGGTGAGCTAGAAAATTCAACGCTCGACAAGAAATCAGTAACAATCAACAAAATATGCATCAAACAGAACCCAAAGTTACGGGAAAAATTGTGTTCTCATTCTTTGTCAATCAACCAACTTTACTGCAAATAGCTAGCAGTAAAAAAGAGTGGAAGTTGCAAAAACAATTGTTTAAGCCCTGATCGTAGAAGCAGAGATCGTAGAACCAGAGGTCTTTTTGCACTCAGTCAACAAGTTCATGTAGAACTGGCATTTGTTGATTTCACTGTCGTTGTTGTTCAAGCACTGCAACATAGAACGAAATCATTTAAAACAGTATGAAATCAAAGTATATTTGAAAGTGAATACAGAACGGCCCTTCATTTATTAACTTTTCCCTTAACAAACAAGATAAGAAAAAAACACCTTTCCCTTCGAGTAGGAACATGTAAGTTACAAGAGTTTGATGAAGCCAAAAAATCGTGAACGAGTTTACATCGTAGCAGTATACCTTTTTTTTTTCTTTCAAAGTATAATGTTTTAACATTTTCCCACTTTTTTCAAACAGTATACATCGTAGAAAGGGCAATCAAACGTCATTTCACAGCATTGTAGGGAAAGAGACAGAACCATCACGTAACATCACCTCCGTAAATAAGAAACTACCTACGGGAACGAGTATAATATGAAATGCTTTCATACTTGTATATAAACCCCTTAAGTACACTATTTGATTTTTAATTAAGTCTCATATCATGTATTTTACTTGGTATACGTATGAAGCCCAGAGGCGGAAAAGTATAATCATTGTTTTCCATTCAAAAGGAGTAAGGAAAGGAATCGCGAAATCCTGCAAGGCTGAAGCATCAACCCGACCAAGTGAGGTAGGCTTAACGTATCAAAGAAGATGAGAGAGAGAAACTACCTTGACAATTTAGACTAAGTGGTTAAAATAAAATAAAAATCACAGAGTGCAATGGCACTCTTATTATGTGCACCAGTGACCGCTCAGTTCTTCAAATACAAGAACGAAATAAACATATCAAGAGATATTACAAAAAACTGCAAGTGCTATAATGACGGGTAATGATACATACACTATTCTTACACTCATTGTCATACTTATAGGGGTCGAAACGTAATTATAAGAAACTCCTTTACACCTCAACATGTTTGGTGAAAATTTATTTTGATATCTGCCACGTAGGATTTGTGACGTGGTTAGCGTGGCAAAGAGTGTAGGTATCATTACTCTAATGATGGATGTTTCGAATAAACCTTGCTTTATTGTTTGAACTGTAAGACTATTTCTAATGCTATACTGGCTTCAAATACATCAGGTTGGAAACTAACTTATCACCGATGGGATACAAATACTACCTTTCACAATGTAAATTGTAATCATCAATCCTTTAAAGTTTAAAGTAATAGTTTTCTGGCTACGGTTTCATTTTAATCACGTTGTATGATGACCGTGCCAACTGCCAACAACAAATTAACTCAAGATTGGTGACATAAAGTGGACTACTCCCAACAAATATTACGGAGCTCTGCATCTTTTTTGCACCCAAAGAAATCAGAAACGGTAGGTAAAAATAGATTGATAAAAATATACATAAAAGTCAACTGTCAGACAAGATGATCTCACGTCTTCTGGTGACAACTTTTTTAGCACAATTGTACACGGTATTTAAACATAAAATTGTTGCAACCAAGCTCCATAAATATCAAACATCTAAAGCTATAAGATCCTCAAAAATCTTACATATACATTTTCCCTATTAGCAGCTTACGATCAGTCAGCAGCTACTGAAAAGATTCACCGTTAGACGAACTGATGATGGCTGAAGACATAGCATTTACCCCGTTAATTGCCACATTTACCCCGTTAGTTGCCAACGCGCTCTGCAGTTCAATAAGGAAAAGAATATTAATACTGCAGTAAGCAAAATATTAGTGAATAAAAGCAACTTTGTAACAATGAATACCTCTTTGGTGGCCTTTGATGGAGGATCCTGGAACCCGCCAGCCGGATTTTTCGAAAGCTCTTTTAGAACTCCCTAAAAAAAATTAATGGATCAGATAAGCATAGCCAAAATCTTTATCGGGTCCAAATTCATAATGAACATAACATAAGAGCATTGGATGGTGCCAAATGAAAATATAACAGAATATCGGTTGCAGTGGTGCACACTGAAGATTGTAGAAAATTAACATATTTTAAAAGAAAAGGTCCAGAAATACTTTTATTTATTTATTTCATAACTACCTTTCACTGACAATAGAAATGCTTCTCATTATTAACTATCGTGATGAAGATTGATTTAGCCTTCTTATTAGGGCATTAACTTGTAATAGCCAAAAATTAAAGTTTTATTAGATTCAGAACGTTACGACTAATCACTTAAACAGAGAATATTTTTATTTCGTTTCCAAAGAGGGTTAACCTTTGTCTAGAGACGTTAGCCTAAATGTTGGTTTTTCTTGAAAGCTTAACATAACATGCCACATCATTTAGATTTTGCAGCTTCAAAGTTTGGATAAATGGGAAATATTAAAAAATTCCTACCGAGTGAGATCATGCTGAATTTCAATATACCTCTACCAACAAACACACAAAGGACGGCACTAACCTTCCAAAGAAAAAAAGGACGGTACTATTCGTTTCTTTACGTGGAGTTTACCAGAAGCTACCAGTTGCAACATCAACTATTTACAGAGAACTTTTGTCTTAAAATACAAAGATCATGCAAATACTTGTTCTCCCCCACTTGGTCAAATCATTTAAAATTTGCACTTATACTCCAAAACCTTTTAAGAAAAAAAGCCAACATCATTCTATTCTTTCCTTTTGGGTGCGTATTGTTCTATTATGGAAAAGGGACTAAAGAGTTGGTTGAAAAAATTATATCTAAAACGAGAAGGAAAAATAGGAAGGAGCATTTTAACTCTAGTTCTCTCAACATAATGTAAAAAACAGGCTAGGACAACTATACTAAGTTAAAAGCAATGACGCAACACAACAAGCAGAGCTCTACAATTGTAGGGAGGGCTACATAACAAACAATATTTGGCATAAAAACAGAAAATTATCAAGTAACGCACAAACCTTATTAGCCCATTTAAGACCACACGCATTGCATAATGTTCTAGGACCTGCAGGCCCACGCCGCATCATTGGAGTTGACTTTGAGCTTATACCACAATGTGAACACCTGTGCAGATTTAAACAAAAAGAGGCATGCAGGTAAGGTGGGACAGCTCTGAAACTAACAAACCTTAACCTTTTTCTTAAGCATAGTTTTTACTTATGCTTATGGGAGTTGGGCTATGTTTGGCAATAGATTTTTATAGTCCAAAATCAGATCAAAAGAATTTGTTTAAAAAATCCACTGAAAATCCAGATTCTAGATTTTTAGCTATTTAGTCTAAAAATCTGCTTTTAAAAAGCTAAATAATTTGACTGTCCAAACAGTCATAGATTTTAAAAATCAAAAATCCTAAAATCTGCTAAAAAAATCTGTTACCAAACGGACCCTTAATCAAAAGGCCGCCTCATCCTGGGAGTTGGCGTTGAGCTTATATCATAATTTGTAAACCAGAACCCTCCAAATATAATAATTTGTAAACCTGTGCACAGATAAATTGGAAAGGCAGTGCAGCTCCCTGAAGCATATAATTGTAATCTTAAGCATAACTTGGTTTGTATTTGCACAGGCATCAACTAAGGCGTAACAGATTTTTATTAAAAACCCTACGTGCTTCCATAGAATTAATGTTGGGTTTCATACTATGTGAAAACAGTACAAAAAGGGACTTCGAATGTGCCCGTAATAAGGTTTGAAATGACTATAAGATGAAATTAACAGACACTCATGAGCTACAAGCCTACAACAGAAAAAGGTGATTATGCCTTCAAAAGCTAGACATCTGATCAAACTGGGAGGAGAATAGGATTATTTCTGTACTTTCTTTTTATTTGATGGTTGGTTGTCCTGTTGTGTTTTGTATAATGGTATTGGGAGAGGATATAAGATATGCAGCAACCAACATACGTCTAGATGATGCGAAATTAAATTTATGGTAAAAACAAAATTAAGACTGACATTGTTTCTGGTTCCTCTTGTCCAGGTCCCTGGGCTGAATTCCACTCTGTAGAAGAACCCTCTCCATCATGACCGGGCTTAGCTGAGCTGAACTGACCTTTTTTACGCTGCATCCTAATGATTAAGGTGAAAAAAATTGTCGATCGATGAGCACTCTTTCTCTAAATAAAAAACTGTGATGTGTAAAAAATTAAAAACAAACCAAACTTCACTAAGGACATTTCATCCAAGCCATCACAGACAACAGGAAAAACAGAAGACATACACACTAAAATACACACCAAGTAACGGAGAAAAACACACATTTCAACCCGCAAACAGCAAAACAGTGAACGACAAATTGCCAAAACTACAGGAAGAAAGAATGCAAATAATGTGAGGATACCTGAGAGCAACTTCTTTTCTAACTGTGTAACGAATTTTCTTTTCAAAATTTCTCTCTTTTCTCTTCTCCCTGAACCGGATCAACGATGCAGCTCTTTGTGGTTGACTCAGTCTTCCAGGCAACTCACCTGAACCCTATGAAAAGGCGAAAATAAGAAGATGAAAATTGACTCAAAACTATTGCCAATAAGAAAATGAAAATAAGAAAATGTTAGCATGAGTACCCTGTTATTCGGAGGGAGTTCATTCATTGTTGGAATACCATTGGGAACTTCATATCCACCTAGGAGCAATAAGACTGCTTGCACCTGCTCAATTTAACGAAATGAGATCTACCCACATTCATAGTCATCATCCAAAAGCAGTAAAGATAGGCATCTGAGAATTTCAACAAATCAATTGAAAATGCCTTAAAAGTCAGTTCTATTTCTACAAAGGGGAAGGGAAATGGAGAGGCAGGAACCTCCTCTATCTTCCTTTTGGTGGATTTTGACAGTAATGCTACAGTAGTTTGTGTGTCTTCTCTGGTTTGGCTTACGATTGAAGTAAGATTTAGAACATCTTTCTATTCAATTTTGTTACTATAAATTAAAAAATCTACAAACAAGCAGACTGATTTAAAATTCTAGCTTACACATAGCTTGTTTGGTTATAGTCCAAAAGAAATGCGTTTTACTTTATGGCTTAAAACAACCAAAAGTTCTAAGATGAACGAATTTAGAACTAGTTCTTAGTACATGGGACGGGTAAGAATGAGATCAAACTGCATTTGTGTGTGAGGAGCCATCTTTTTTTTTGTAGGGCACGGTTCTATTCATTTCCATCCCTTGCTTTTTCAAGATGGCAATGGCCTAAACTTCTCTACCATGATACAAATCACATATACAAACCCGACATTTAAAGAGGAATACAATTACTGATTGCACCATTCAACAAAAGTCATTCCCACTAATTTAAAGCTCGGTGTTTTTGCTTACTCGCCATGCACTTTAGACATATAACTTTCAACCCTCCCCTTTTGTGCTTTCGTGGCCCCAGAATTCTACAACTTTAGTTGCATGAGATTACCTTTAAACTTCTCTACCATGATACAAATCACAGATACAGACGGCAGACCCGATATGTAACGAGGAATAAAACTACCGATTGTGCGACTCCAACAAAAGTCATTCCCACTGATTTAAAGCTCGGTGTTTTTGCTTACTTGCTGTGCACTTTAGACATAATTTTCAACCCTCCCATAAGTGCTTTCGTGGCCCTAAAAAGCTACAACTTTAGTTGCATGACATTATCTTTACAGTATCAGCCACAAAGAGACCAACTAATTTTATTTCAATCTATCTTAAAAGCAGAATATCTACTGTGTAAACCATAATGCGTATGTCCTCAATTTCCAACTAGCGAGTTATTCAGTTCCTAGTCCAATTCTATAAACTTTCAGCTTAAGGAGACTACTTTTTGAGTTTCAAATTGCCCAGATAAATCTCTTAAAGTGTAACCGAGCAAGCTTACAAGTAAATGGATCCCGTGCTGGTCTAAAAATCTACAAGTTTTCAGCTAAAGGCCTAACTAATCTGCCTAAAGCTGTAACTGAACTATTAGTCTACTGCAAACAAACGGATTTACAGTTCATGCATGCACGAAAATGTGCCCATCATGCATTATTATCTACATCGTATTAAAATCACAATGACAACACTACAATTATAAGAACTAGTTCTCTAATTGCAAGTCATTTCAATTATTTGATAACATTTTTTTCTGTCTAAACAAATAAAAAACTGCTCCAAAACTAAATTACGAGCTTGCTCTTCTGCAATATTAAGCCAGAAAACTTTAGTTTAGATTGATAAAAGAAAATAATGTTCAACTTCAACTGGCTCAAAGGCAAAGCTTCTAGCTTTTTCTGGAAAAAAAAAGGTTCAATTTTTTTTACCTAACAACCAAATGAAATGCAACTTATAATCAAAAGTAACACATCTGTAAGCCTACTAGATGCAACTAATCAAGCTAAGCGAAACAAAAACATATTACATATGACAGGTAGTGACATGCTGGGGTTACACCCTCAATATCTAATAAATCTTACATTTTTAGTGAAACCTCAAACACAACACAATCGCAAAGTGTAATTGGCAATACTTTTTAATGTTACTATGCAGATTGCTGAAAGCCTAAAATTAGCAATATTTTGTGAAAAAACACATAGCAAAAAATTGGTCTTTTCTTAATAAGCGGGGTGTTTTTATACCCAACAGCCAACTTCTAGTTACTCCATGGATCTCAAAAATGAGTGGTGATGAAAACAGGAAAAGAATACGAGGGATCGATTATAATAATTTATATAGATCTTTTGTCGTAGTATGGGAGGATCGCTAATTTTTGTAACGTTTAACAAAAAAAAATGAAAAATCACTTTTACCACAGTCTAAACTCTAACCCTATCTACTTGTAGCTATCTATATGTAAATACATACACACGTATATGCAAGAGAGGCATGAATATACGGTGATAAAAAAGATATTGTTACCCAATTTTGACAAAATGACAAACTAGGACCTTATATTTCTAGATTTCATAATCTCTATTAAGCTAACATAACCAAAGTAAGCTAATATTATTAAGTGTGGAAATTAGAGCACTATATTACTTCACAAAATCACAGTAATTTTGGATAAAATTTCAACATTTATGATGCCTTATATTTTATACAGTTTGTTCTTTAATCCCTATTAATAGCCAATTGATTAATCAATTCCTATTATCTTACAAAAAATCCTGTTCACCCCCCTGACATTCACCATTGTCTAGCATGAATCTAAATGTATACATACATACATATACAAGAGAGGCGGGCAGGAATAGCGAGTACCTCATCAGGGACTGCCTAACACTAATATAAATGTATAAATACATACATATATACAAACAAGAGAGGCAGGAAGAGCGAGTACCTTATGAGGCATTGCTCGACACTAATCTAAATGTGTATACACATACATACATACATAGATAAATACTTCGTCCGTGTCCGCTACGAAAATTCGTGCAACCTTGACTTGCATATCTAAATTGCGAAATTGCAAAACTAAAAAAATCCCAGCGTATAGTTCCTAACCATCAACCATGTGATTAAGTTTTGAAAAGGTTCATTTCGGCAATCTAGATACGCAAGTCAAAATTGCAGTTATTTTCGCATCGTGAGTACCCTTATCAAGCCCTGCCTAACAGTCTAACACTAATCTGTTGAAGTATACATACATACATATATATTCAATAATATTCTTTCTTCGTAGAGTAAGACAAAAGTAATGCTCTTCGAGTCTTTTCTTTTGATGTTAGCAAACTAAAAAACCTTTTTATGTGTCAAATTCACTGTGTTTTTCACAATGATCATCTTGTATTTCTTTTTATAACCATAACATCGGGCGTTTAAACTCGTTTTCGACTACTTTAAGCGTTTTTTTCCTACGGTCGCCTCAAGGATTGGATCCTCGTTCCGCCTCTGCACATACACTAACACACACACATATACATGCATAGAGAGAGAGAGAGAGAGAGGAGAGAGGGAGGAAGGGAGAGTAACCTTTTCAGGTGAGACGGCATCAAAGACGTAAACCTCGCCTTGAAAAGAGAGAGTGAGCTGATCGGACCCACCACCTCCACCACTTCCGGGGAGATAAATACCGTGCTGCTGAGGTGTCACCGCCTCCATCCCAATCCCACCGTGGATCTGTACCCCTACGTTATTATTATGATTATGATTATTATTATTAATATGATTATTATTATTGTTAAGGTGGTTATGGTCTTCTCCTCCGGAAACGACGTCGTCTTCTTCTTCTTCTTCTCCAATCATCTGCTGATGCTGATGCTGATGCTGATGATTATTATTCATTATAGCGCGTTACCCTCAATTAATTAAATTGGTTTTCAGATTTGTATCTATTTTGTTCTATTTTACACACTGTGTGTGTGTGTGTGCGTGTGTGTGTGTGTGTGAATTGAATTGTTTCGATGAAAGATGGGATATTGGGGGGATTTCACGGGCACGGGGAAAGAGCGGATAGAAGGAAACGAGGGTGAGATTAAATGGACTTATTATATTTGGCTTTATTTACAAAATATGTCACTTTATTTACAACTTAATAACGAATTGAACACTAACAGCTGTCCATCAACTCTATCAACATATATCGTGTTTCTTTGTCTCGTTTACAGTTCATCTTTGTAACCAATGTTAATTTAACTAATTCAACATGAACATAACGGTGTGTTCGTTCCTCAAAATCAAGTTAAGAGTTAATATACACTAGTATGTATGTATTGTTATAACAGTATTCACATCAGTCAGTTACATTTTATAAACTCATCAAAATATATCTCTATCAATAATTGATTATTTTAACATTATATTTTAATATAAAATTTATATTTGAAGGAATATTATATACATGATTAAAGTAAGATCAATTGCTTATTAGTTGATGAGGAGTATTATTTATTCTTTATTTGTAAAGAGTCATTATTGGTCTTTTAAAAAAAAATATATAGTTCATTATGAGTTTGATTTAGTTGATTTTTGCAGCTAAACTCAACAAAATTATAAAAAAGTAAAATTTGGCAAATGAGATGTGAATACTCTAAATACACATTAATAAAATTTGTTCACACAATATGTGTAGGTTTTAGTACATGTGTAAAACCATGAAAATATAATATATTATTATCAACAAATCTAACGGAAATAAGTGTTTGGAGTTAAATGTTTCATATATTGTCCGAACGAAAAACTAGAAAAACCGAAACGAACCGAAAAAAACAAAAAAATACTGAAACCGAAAAACCGAAAAAATTTCGGGTCGGATTCGGTTTTTAATAAAAAAAAAAGTCTGAAACCGAAAAAGACCCAAAAATACCGAAAAATTAAATATAAAACCGAAAAATAACCGAAAAAAGCTGAAACTTAACCGAAAAAACCATTCCGGTTCAGTCCAAAAAATAAAAATACCGAAACCGAAAAAAACCGAACTGAAAAATACGCTCGGTTTCGATTTCGGTTTTACTAAAAATCGAACCGGATCGGACCGAACCAGCCCTATATTTCATAACTTGCAAATAGATTATGAAAAAGAAAAAACCAAGTGAAGTGAAAAAAAGGGAGTAATGGCATGAAGAAGCAAAACGTGACAAGTCGATAATGGTTATGAGAACGTAGGATTAAGGGGAGGTGCAACTTTTTTTATTCCATCCGTCTGTTTTTTTTCCTTTTATTTTGTATTTTGTAACTAATTTAAAAACAGACAAAAGTCCACATGTGTCAATTAACTTGCCAATTTCTCAATTCCCATATATTTAAGCATTGATGAAACCATGTTAACAAGGATAGAGTATTGTTTCGGTAATAAAGAAACATTCGTTATGCAACTATACAAAAGCTGTGGTAATAGTATATTTAATTTTGTGACGAAGTATAAACTCGATTTTTAAGACTAAAGTTGTTAATGAATCATTCGTGGAAAAAAATTGTTCGGTCATCAAACTTGTTTCCGTTCTGTTATTTTAAAAGGCTTGTCCTACTAAATGTTTCAATCTCTTTGGTTTTAATTGGTTTGCCTCATTAACTTTTAATATATATGGTATACCTAAAGTTACTCTTGTTTTACAAATGAATCGTCTCGGTCCAAATGAGTAGGATATGAGGAATAACATCCAGTCATAGACATTGTTTAGTTAACGATACATCTCGATAGTCGATTACGAGCAAAGTTTTGGGGTAAATTTTGGATTATTACCTTGTCTATAATTTAATTAAGGATTGTTTCATAAAAGTAAAGCTAATTAAGGATTGATATATTTCAGCGACGCTCATTCAGAGAGCGGCACGTGTCAAATAGGGACTGCGTGCGAAGCAGTAGATCGCGCCCACTGTTTGATGAATTTACAGCGTTGCCCAATAAGCTTAGATATTATCATTTAAGTCCCTTTAGTTTAAATCTAATTATAAAAGGCTATATATTCGAAATTTTAATACATTAAATCATAAAAATTAATTGAAAATAGGAATAACTAGGAAAAATTCAGAAAATTTTTAAACAAAATTTTAAGAAAATATGAAAAATTAAAATAAAAATCCCAAAATACTTTAAAAAAAAAAAGGCAAACCCCGAAAAAACACAAATAAAATCTTTAAAAAATCCTGAAAAATCTAAAATAAAAAAAAATCCAAAAACGAAAAAAACAAAACAGTCTAAGTAATTTTAAGTAATTTTAAAAACAGTCTGACTCATTTTAAGTTATTTTAAAAACACTCTGACCTATTTTAAGTCATTTTAAAAACATTCTGACTCATTTTAAGTCATTTTAAAAGCCGGCTGACCCATTTTAAGTCATTTTAAAAACATTCTGACCCATTTTAAGTCATTTTAAAAACAGTTTGACTCAAATTAACTTATTTTAAAAACAGTCTGACTCATTTTAAGTCATTTTAAAAACAGTCGGACTCATTCTAAGTTATTTTAAAAACAATCCGACCCATTTAAGTTATTTTAAAAATAGTCTGAGTAATTATAAAAACAGTTTGAGTCGTTTTAAGTTATTTTAAAAACAGACTGAATTTTAAAAACAATATGAGTAGTTATAAAATGTCGTTTTAAGTAATTTGAAAAACAATATGAACTATAAACATTCCGAGCTCTTTAAAAAACAGTTTGTTAATTTTTTTAAAACAGTATGAGTCATTTTAAAAACAATATGAGTAATTATAAAATAGTTTGAACCGTTTTAAGTTATTTTTAAAAACAGTATGGGCTATTTAAAAACATTTTGAGCTCTTTAAAAAACAATTTTGTTAATTTTTAAAAAACAGTCCGAGACTTTAAAAAAAAAAAACCATGGTCATATTATTAAAATTTAATAGAAATTTCGTTGTTTTTACCAATATATGTTCAATCACAATTCATTTAAAAGTATAAGGAACAGAATGAAACAAACCAAATTTTGTCTAACTTACAAAACAAACCCATAGATCTAATCTAATTTACAAATAAGGTCTCTAGCCCTTCTTGTCGGAGACGTCGACGGTGGCGGAAGGCGACGTAGGTGGGCGTCGACAGTGTTTGTAGAGAATATGGGTCATTTTTTTAGAGAAAGAAACAAAAGACATAAATAGAATGGAGAGACTTTTTATATTTAATAATTAATTGATCAATTTTTAATTAGTTTTAAAAACAATAGACAAATTTTTAATTAAAGTTTATAGGATGAACAATTATTAAATAGTTTAGTTTTTATAATCGAATGTATTCAATAATATTTCGCAAAAACACAAAAATAGCAATTTCAAGCTTCTATAGGACTATTAAACAAAATCCATAAACAGCGACCGTCAACCATTCTCCACTCGTTTACTTTTTTTTATTTCCCGGGAAATTTTAACCACAAAGTCCACAAACCCAAAACAAACAAAAAAAGACAGTTTCTCTGTCCTAAAAAAAAACTTAGATCTACAAATACAAAAAAAACAAAAAAAAATGAATGTAGAGGAAGAAGTTGAAAAACTTAAGGAGGAAATCAAGAGACTAGGCACTGTCCAAGATGATGGATCTTACAAGGTATAATATTTACGACTTTATATATGTATGTATATTGTATATATTTATACCTCTGTTTTTTTTGGAATTTGTATTGTTTGATACGTAGTAAAAGTTTGCTTAATGGTGGATCTATGGTTGTCATTCTTTTTAGATCTGACAGAAAATACAAAATAGTGGGTTTTGTTTGATTTGGCTGTAGCTTTTAAGGGGAAAATAAACATTGGTCAATTAGAATGTCAAAGGACAAAGGGTCATGTTTTGATCTGATCAAGTAAATACTTTGCATCTTTTAAGGTCCTTGACTTGTTTATTAATTTATGGTTTTGTCTTTACGATATAAAATGAACAATTTCTTTAAAAGTTTAAAAATTTATGAATTCTGCATAATTTAAAAGTTTTAAGTCCATTTGGCTCATTAGACTATCTTGTTGAAGTGTACATTAGAGTGTTCTTAGACTATCTATTAGATTCTCCATTAAACTATGTATTAGACTATCCATTTAGACTACCACTAATGTATTAGACTATCTATTAGAGAGTTCATTAGATGGACTATTATACCGCCTATTAGAATGTTTATTAAACTGTCACTAGTGTATTAGACTGTATACTATACTATTTATTAGTCATTAGTGTATTAAAATATCAATTAGACTGTCATTACTGTTTGGCACTTGGCAGAAAAGCAGTCATGAATTCCTCAAAGTTCCTTAATATTTATCTTAAAAGTAAAGAATTATCACACTAGAATTGCATGAAATAACTGTTGCGTCCTTACATACATTATTTGTAATATATCTACCATTTTAGGATTTACTCACGAGGAAACTAGTCACTCTTGATTGATATCTATCGGCTGAGACTTAAATATTAAATTTAGGTCACAAAGTGCCTATATCGCTTACCTATACAAGTTTTTGGCTCACGTAATTGCGATGCATTTGGGTTAAAAGGAAGTAGGTTGGTTACTTGGTTATACTGTCCCTTAATGGCTAAGAAGAGTGTAGGATCACGAGTAGAGTTCATTATGCGTAATGAAAGCCATACATGAGCCAGTTTAGAGTTGTCAATTCTCATGAAATATTTTGAATACTTTATGGCGTGGAAGTTTTACAGGTGACTTTTGGAGTGCTGTTTCATGATGACAGGTGTGCCAACATATTCGAGGCGCTGGTCGGGACGCTGAGGGCCGCAAAGAAACGGAAATACCTAACATATGATGGCGAGCTTCTATTACAAGGCGTCCATGATAATGTCGAAATTGTCCTCAAACCCTCCACAGCACCAACGGATGCAATTCATGTAATGAAGACTTAGAAAATAACACACAATGCCATCCACTTTTCATTTAAGCCATCAGTGTTCCATTTCCTAAAAGTATGGTTCTTTGGTTTTGCTACTAATGACTTGGGTTTTGAGGGACTTTATTGTAAACAAATATTTGCCTGTTTGGTTTGCAGTTGAATCATGTATGTTGTTTTTAAGCAATAAATCTCCATTTCTGAATAACAACAGTAAGCTTGTTGGTAAAAGAGAGGTTTATCATAAGATTATGACCAAGGAAAGTAATCATTTTCTGTTTATATAGCCAAGTTACATTTCCTGAATTACTTGAGTTCTGTTTCGACTCCTCTTTTGGTGCATTTTTTTTAATGTTATGTCCCTCAAAGAAGGGTCTTGCTGATCAAAATTGGAACCAGATAACTTTCAACTTCACGAGATCAAAACTGGCATAAGAGCCATTCCGAAAGAGATGAATGCATCGTCTTTGTAATTTATAATCCTTCATAATGATATGTAGATATTCATATCTAATTCACTTGGCCTTGGTAGCTATCGAAACTACAACTATCTTTACATTCATGAGAAAGCATCATACTGTAAGTATTCACAGCAATTAAGTACTCTTCCTCGCACGTTTAAACTATTTGAATCAGAAAAATAAACGCACCCCAAGTCAGAAACAACTGCATCATTAATTCCACGCGCCAAAAAAGCCTAGACAACGGATCCGACTGGCACTGCTTACACTACCCAAAATTTAGTCTATAGAGTCGGATTAAAAACCCTAAAAAGAAGACCCAATAAATCCATTTAATCTGTTAGTCATAATTGTCCAGTAAGTATGAATGCCTGGAGGAGACTCTGAGCGGCCTGGGTTTCATCAGGGCTTCCTGATATCACCACTATTCTATCTGTTGTTCCGTCACGAGGTTCATGAACCACAACCTTTGCGCCTGAGATCTGATCCACACAAACCAATACTTCTTACTTTAAGTGAATATAAGTCACATACAAACAAATAAACAGTAAGTCCAAAAGCGGTATGCAACCACCATAGCTGTCCCAACTATTTTAGAGCATCCATACCAGCCTCTTCACAATGATCTTCGAATTTAACACCAATCACACCTTTTCAGATTAAGCGATTTAGCTATTTAGTTACATACATCGTACATATTTTTTACAATTTTCTTTCTCTCACTTAAAAAAAAAATGTATGTTATGAATTTGAGAGAGCAATCAAAAGCACTATTTTCTTTTTAACTAGCTTTAATACATGCAGCATATTAGCTAGTTAACGAAACTCATGGTATATTTAGCCAGCGGAAGATAGTCGGATGTATAAAGGCCACCCTGATTAAATACATGTGGCTGCTCTAAGTATAGAGATCATGTTAATATAACTCTTTTATCAGTATAAGGAAGGATTTTAAATTGCATGCTACATTGGATATATAAAACCTTGACCAGCCATATGCCTAGATTTAAAACTTAAACAGCTTGCGAAACAGCTACAGCATAAGGTATTAGGCCAGTGTATTATGCTTAAAGTTTAAAGAAGACATGCATAATAATACAGAGCCATACCTCTCTGAGTTGAGTCAAATTACTACCATTCTCTCCATAAACCGAACTGATTATATCATCTGGCACTATAATCTCCACTGTTGTATTCATCACGATAGCTTTTCTGCTCCCACTGAAATAAAAAAACCCGGAAATGAGTGAGATATGAAAGTTCATCTTGTTGATTCCTTTTCCAAAATTAAGGCTACTAAACAATTTTAATTTATGCTTTCGCAGATCAAAGTCAGGAGATTTAATAACATAAGAGGATGTCAATGAGTACCCAATAGTTTGTCGATACTTAACGAACCTGATGATTAAGTATGGGGTCATAAGAGCTCAAAACAGGAAAATTCATTGTTGCGAAAACAAATGATTTCTCATATGGTTTCATAAAGCCAACCCTAAATTCTTTGGATAAAGGTATAGTTTGATGATAACGATAAGCAGCTTGATACAACAGACAAGGTTTTCAAAAGTAACTTAAATAAATGCATCAACCCAATCCCCAGGTCCAAGAAAATTATGACCTAAATAACTCGAGAAATATTATCAGAAAAGCAACAGTGGCCGAAAGCCAAAAAAAGGAAAATGAGAAAGAATATATAACCAGAGATAACCTGGTAAGGAAATCGTAAGGAACTCGCAAGTAAAAACAAATTAATTTAGCTATTAAACAAACATAAAAAGGGAAAAGCTTGATTTTTTTTAAGCACGGCCACTGAAACAACCCTTACAATTAAGGGTAGCTCAAAGCTGGAATTCTCGAACCGACCATTCCTAATGATTTTTATCGTCACATACAGAGAGGCAAACATGAATAGTACATGGAAGTGACAAATTATGGTCATGTAAAACTATAAACTTAAGTTTGCATAGGGGTTTTTAAACGGACCTGCCAAGCTCTATGCCACCTTTCACGGATGACAACTTTTGTCTGCCATCTCCATTGCTTCTCGAATTCACTCCCAGAGCTGTATGCTATATATCAACAACAAAAAAAGATAATCAAGAATCTCATTTACAATTTGCATACCCTATATTAAGACAGTAATAATAATTTAGTACCTGTGAGTAGTTATTTAATTTAAGACGGTCCATGCTCTCCGTTAAATTAGTATGCCTGAATATCTGAGATGCACTAGCAGATGCACGCATTCCAATAGGGGAAGGGGGCATTGATTTTTCATAAGTCATATTCCCACTCGTAAAAGACGGATTGCTCTTAGTCGCAACACCATTCAATATTTTACTTGAGAAATGATTATCTCGCAACTTACCAGTCACTACATATAACGCATGTCGTACATTTATAATCTCGCCAGTTATCTGTAAAACAATTCATCTAGATTACATATATGTCAAACTGAGGCAATCATGTAAAATACAAAATGCAACCTAAAACTGTATTCAAATTACATAAAGATTATTCTACTGGATGAAAAAAACAAGAAGATAACATTGTAAACAAACTACACGATCTCCACTTAGATGGTAGGTTTCTCCTCACTCCATTGCAGTCACAATTTGATTGAGTTAACTATGAAAAAAAAATTAATTCCTCATTGCACTTAAAGCGCCTTAGTAAGATACTACAATAATTCAACTGAAAGAAACACAAGCTTGTTACTCGGTCTAGATTGACAGACTACCAGATCAAGCACGTCTTATAATTGTAAGTGTCTCTTTCCTCACTATCTAAGAAAGGCCAACTGTGTAGTAAGCAGCAGTTGTATTAACATGCAATAATAAATAATTTTAAGAGCAACTCCCGTGCATCCAAACTAGCAAACAAAGTGCAGAAAGCAATCTTTCACCAACATATACTTATCACCACGTCATTTCCACTTGTAAATTGTAATACCATAACTCATTATTTATACATTTCCAATAAGCGTTTTTGAACACCATAAAGGATAATCCATCCTTTAGAAAGAAAAAGAAAGTCAAGATTGATAATGATACAAATCACAAAAGAAAATGAGCGGACGAACTAAAAGCACACAGGTATGTCCATAAGATAAAGGATACCGAAATAAACAAGTAGCAGAACTAAGAAGGAGCCAGAATATTAGGTGCAGGGGTAAAGTACTAAGAGCACCACTGCATCAAAGAACTAGCTCTAACCTTACACAGTTTAGATCTATCGATGTGATCAAACTTGGCATATACGCATATCACGGAAAGACAGGTAGAAAAACTTGCAGACACAGGAAACATTCAGGAAATCTTTACATAAATAACATCAGTAAAATCAAATCCATTGCCTATGTATTGAACAGTTGCACCTTATAATTTAAAGAGAGAAAGAACACATACATGTACCACTTCTTCATTTTCAGAAGCACATTTAGGTACTTGATCATCTCCAATAATCCGTATGAAGGAACCAGTTGCTTGTCTAATACCGGAAACTATTGAACCTCCTTTTCCCAACAAACATCCAACTTGGTTTGGTGAAATTAGAAGCCTCGCGGAAGAATTATCAATCCCCTTCTCTAAAGAAGCCTCTGCTATCCTGTTATAGACAGAAACAACTGCATTTTGTGCGGGGGAGTTTGTCGAGTCAGCGCTCTGCAGGATAAAAAAAATAAAAAAATCCATTTATTTGTCAAGTAGTTAACTGTCTAAGATAAGAAGGAAAAAGGATGTACTCCCTCCGGGTTTTTTTTTTGGCTTGTCCATTATTCATTTCTGGGGAATTCCAAAATTATGTCCATGTTTGAAAAGTCAACTTAGGCCTTGTTAGGTTGCAGACTTTAAGATCATTATTTTATTTTATCTTGGCTTAAAGCTGCTCTTTTCTGGTTTTTTGTCTTAACATTGGTAGAATTCTTAAGCTGGATAGACTCAACTAATTTTCTGAATCTTATAAATCTAGGTATTTTCTTAAAAGTTGCAAGCAGACAGACAAGCCCCAATGGGGATTAACAATCCAGCTTATTTGATCATAGTCTACAAACACGGTTACCTTGTTTGATTGCAGCTTTAAGTTCAGTTTTTGCCTTTTTACTGAAATATATTCGGCTGATCAGCTAAAAAAGTCTTTCCGGTTTCTTGGCCTGACAAAAGCTAGAAGCTTTAAGCTGGATAAACCCTTTTTTTTCTTAATCTAAAAAATACAGCTTAGTTGTTTAAGAGCTACAACCAAACATGCCTGAAAGAGAAAAAACTACCTCCATTGCAGATATGATGATTGATCGTTCAGGGCAATCATGTAAATAAGGTCCAATAACTACCCAAGCTCCAGTTTCTTGCTGAAGAGCCTTATGAATTGTGCCACCCTTGCCAATTAGGCACCCCACCATATCAGCTGAGCAAAGCATTCTAAATACCACTTCACTTTCTTGGTGTCTATTGGGTAAGGGATCCTTTGGAATCGTATCAAATGGTTGGTTATCAAACCTTCTCTGTTTATCGACGGGTGTTTTATCTTGAATACAACGGGTAACGGCTACAAGCGCTTTCTTAACCGCCAAAAAATCACCCTCAATCTGGACAAAAATGACCATAAGAAATAAAGCTCAAGTCTTTCTTGGTGAAAAGTAATTACATAGGAGTAATTAAACTTAGCTTTTCTGATTTTTTTCCTAAATACGAAGAATATAATTTTAGAGAGCAGCACAGGGAATGTATGTAGTAAACGATCATTAAAACAACAAAAGATACAACTATTACCTGACTCTAAGAATCAAAGGACACTTCAAATACAATTTCCTAAACGTATACGACAAGTCGACAACTCAACAAAAAGTAAACTTTAAACGCGCATTCAAATTCCAACGACCCAATATAAATGCCAAAATACAAAATGTCAATGCACTACAGCCGGATAAAGTTAATGGGAAATTTGTCGCCTTTGATAAAGACATAAGTTCAGGATTTACTAAAGTGGCATAAAAGGTGTCAGGTTGTGGAAGCACGCTATGAACGTATTCATATTTCAACCACATTATGTAAATGCTAAGTAACTATTTTGGAACATGCTGCATGCATTCCTTCTGTTGAAGATCTCAGATTTGTTGCATCACATATGGACATAAATATGGGATATGCGGAAGTGTAAAGAGTGCCAAGTCACTAAGCACACTTGAACACACGTTCAAACTATAACCATAAAATGTAAATGCACAATTACTAACTGAGAATATACACATAATCTATTTAACTGGAAAAATACTCACATTCAATATCATACTATAGATACAGGATTAGATAAAAGAGAGCATGAAATCAATAACTCCACAGCCAACCAAAAGCTACAATAACTAAACTAGTTATAAAAAGATTCAATACATGCTACATTGTGTGATTCTCGACAAAAGACTGCTTCAAAAATATTGTCCTTAAAGTATCCAATTAATCTGATATTAAGAACACTTTGATTCTTTGAAGATACGTCCAAAATTCTAACCTTACAAATCCCAGCTTACTAATTGTACTCTAATTTTTTCTGCTAGACAATCACGCTAGAATTCTCCTTTTCTGAAAAACAATTTTTTCCCCTCATTTTCAAGCGAGACAGAGAGAGCGCAAGCACACTATTTAAGATGAGTTCAAAGATGCAATTTACAACCATCCAATACAGATGCCAAAACAGATGCGTCAGCTTTCTAGTATTGTGAATGCAATGTATTCACAATACACTGCATTCACAATACTAGAAAGCTGACGCATTAATTATCGACATTATATGAGGGATTCGCTAAACTGTCATATTAAATTGCGCAAGAATCACATATCTCGACAACCTTGCCATTGTGACAGACAGAAGCAGGCATCAGTGGGTACTAAAAAAAAATGTCTTAAATCTATACGAGTTTACGACATCTATACACTGAGCACACTTTGAAAAGATATGCACGTGTATTGATCAAGGATTCACTGGATTCATCAGTGACACATTTTAGACTTATAAATACAGGATTTGCTAAACTACCATATAAAATCCCACATGAACCAGAATATCTTAGAAGCGTAATACAACAAGACACACTCTCACAATTTTCTTTTAATCACTTACAACAAGTTTGAGACCAGACACGATTTTGAATGTGTGTTTCAATTGTAACCAACCGATACAAATGCTAAGTTCATCACTATAAAACTAACCCTAAATACAAGAACGATATAGACATTTGAAAAGTGATTTCTTAGGCATATAACATTTCTATAATAACGACAGTAGGTTTCTAACTAAGAACATGGCGGAGATTTTCATTTTTCTCAAGTCTTCTCTTTCACCCAGAGTCTAAACCATATTCTGACATGATTAAACTGCCTTTTTGAGAAACTGTTGCATTAGATATAGGTACGTTACTGCATTCGGTGTCGGATACTAGGCACACTTAAAAAGTGAGTTCTAACTGCAACCAACCAATACAAATGCCAACTTACTAATACGAAATGTTATGCATGCGACATAGAGATACGATAAGGAACTTGCCAAAACACAAAAACATTTCCCTAATAATAACACTATAATTCCCAACTAAACAATCACGTCGGAATTTTACTATCTCAACCATTCTGTTACACCCTTAAACAAGAAATATTATAAACACACATTGAACATGAATACACTGCCTTGTCAAGCTGTCACATCCGATGTAGGCATTATAACAAAATATTCCCTAAACTATCATAAAACAGTCCTCAAGATAGACACAGCTCAACAAACTCGTCACCAGGCCAAGCAGAAGCAGGCACCTTATCACTCCCCAAAACCCTAACCCTACTAGACACATTTCAAACAGTGTTTTTCCGATAGTAACCGAGCGATACAACGCAATTTTTACCAATCGGAAACCGCATACAATATAGACATAAATAAGGATTTACTAAAACACATAAAATTTCCGTAATAAGTAATAACCACTACAATCTTCAACTAAAACAATCATGCTAGAACTTTCATTTTCTCAAAATATTCTCTTACACCAATAAAGCGAGACAAACAGAATGTAAGCACATCCTGAACACGAATAAACCCGCACGGGAGGGACTAGTAGTAGACTAAAAGATACACCATCACCCCCTATATTTAAGAAAATACTAATATTTAATCATTTACTATGTATCTTGATTTATTTATTTTTTGAATTTTTTTCGATTTTAGCCTTTCAGCACCTCATGACTAAAAAAACAGTTCTAGTTCCGCCCGTTAAACCGCCATCCTGAAAACCTGTTGCATTCAATATACATACATACATGCATGCATACATACATGCATACTACATACATACATAACTCACAAGACATGTGAAAATAAACAAACAAATAAAATACCTCGACGATCTCGTCACCAGGCCAAGCATAAGGAGGCGCCTCACCACAACCCAAAACCCTAACCCTACATCCGAAATCCCCCCTAATCCTCTTAACAACGCACCCACCCTTCCCCATCACCGCCCCCACGCTAAACCCCTCCACAAGCAACCTGCACGACACCACCATCCCCTCTCTCTCCTCCCCCTCTCCGCTCTCGGACGCCACCTCCACCACCCTCTCAAACACCCTCACCACCGCCTCCTGCGCTGCCGACACCTCCACAGTTCCCTCTCCTCTGCCGGCGGAGGTAACTCCTATATCCAAAAAATTACTTTAAAGAATAAGAAACAAGATCTAAGAAAGACGAGTTCTTTCGTACTACAAAATAAAATGCATATGATATGCATCAGTGAAAATTTAATAGTAAATGGAATCTAAGTATCTAATTAAATAACTTTCCTCAATAAAACGAAAATGAAAATCTAATAATAAAAAAAAAAATCGCGTGTTTAGTGAAAATCCTTGTATTATGATTTCTATTCCTATTTTACTTGGATTACAAATGGATTCCGGTGACTTTCACGTGTCATTTACATTCCCGAGTTTGTCAAAAAAAAGAAGAAGGAAAGATTCTATTCCATTTTGGACCTTTAAGCAATTGCATCAAACATTTCATTCTCCTCTAATTATAGAGATAATGGCTACAAAACACCCTCTACATCAATTTCCTTTTGCTCACCTCAAAATAACCATCCCTTTGATTCCACCCTAAATAAAAGGAGACCACCCTCTTCCTTTGAAAATAAAATATTAGTTTTTTCTTCTCTCTCTCACTCATGTTTTGCTTTAAAACTTCTCTCTCCTAAAAACATCTAATAAAGTAGTACTAGTAAATAAGGAGGATGTTAAGGGAGATTGGTATTTGTATAATTTGTAAGTAATACCTCAAAGCTCATAAAGTGACAGTTTTCTCCTCAAATTCAAAAAAAAAAATTAGGGGAATTAGTGCGGATGCTGAGAGGGAGAGGGTTCGCGTGTCATTTTAATTCTAAATCGAAAGGTTTATTTAGTTTCAAGAAGAATAAACAAACAAACAAAAACAATACAAGAATTGTATTCTATAATTCTATTCAGTATTAGACCTTTAGAGAGGGAGAAGGTTCGCGGGTCGTTTTAATTCTCGAGTTTGTCAAAAAAAACAAAATGAAAGATTTATTTAGTTTCGGGAAAGAATAAAAAAAAAAGAAAAAAAGAAACAGACCATTAGAGAAGGAGATGGTTTTGGAGGGGTAGGCGGAGGCAACGACTGCGATGACAGAGAAGGCAGAGTCGGGAGAGGAATCCTCGACACGGATCTTGGCGGATGTTAGGGTTTGTAGGTGTCTTATAACGGAGCCTGATTTTCCGATCACGCCACCGGTGCGGGACGAGTGGCAGAGGAGACGGAATAGGATGCATCCGACGGGTACATACAACGGCGGTTGACGACGGTGATAATCCGCCATTATGTATCTATAGGTTTGTAGAGAGAGAGAGAGTGAGAGTAAGTGAAGTGATGAAGATGGGTTGAGGCGGCGTTATGTGGATTACTAGGATTTTTACTGGTTTTTTTACTTATTTTGACACGTGGCAGGACTGATTGTGTTTTTGCATCTTACAGTAATTAATACTCGTACTAATTACTAAGATACTGTATTTTAGGGTAAATTTTGGATTGATCCATGAAAACACAAGTATTTAAGGATTGGTCCATGAAACTGAAACTAATTAAGGATTAGTCCATTTGCTGACATCATTAAAAAATTGCTGACGTCATAAAAAACAATTAAAAAATAAATTAAATAAAAAACAGTCTGAAAAATAAACAGTCTGAAAAACAGTCTGAAAAAAAAACAGTCTGAAAAATAAAAAAAAAACAGTCTGAAAAAAAAAAAACAGTCTGAAAAATAAAATAAAAAACAGTCTGAAAAATAAAAAGTCTGAAAAACAGTCTGAAAAATAAAAAATAAAACAATTAAATAAAAAACAGTCTGAAAAATAAATTAATTAAAAAACAGTCTGAAAAAAAAAACAGTCTGAAAAATAAATTAATTAAAAAACAGTCTGAAAAATAAAGAAAACAGTCTGAAAAACCTTCTCCCAGTATACCTACCCAGCACTATTTTAAGCTGACTGGTGAAAAACAATCTGGAATAGTGATTCCATCACTATTCCATAAAAACACAGTCTGAAAAACCTACGCAGCACTATTCCATATATAGATATAGATATATATATATATATAGAAATACATATATATTTCTATATATATATGTATATATATATATAAATACATTTGGGGGAGAAAACAGTAAAACAGTAGAGAGAGTGAGATTAAACAGTCTGAAAAACAGCAAAATATATATATATATATATATATTATGTGGGTATGTATGTAGAGAGAGAGAGATTTGGGGGAGAAAATGTTTTATCTGGAAGCTGTTTTTTTTTTTAGAGAGAGAATGATTAATTAAATAAATAGAATTGAGAGAGCTTTTATATTGGACCAATCCTTAATTAGTTTCATAAATAATGGACCAATCCTTAAATGAATTATATAGCCGGACCAATTCTTAAATACTTTTGTTTTCGTGGACCAATCCTTAATTTTCTCTGTATTTTATTGGTTATTGATGGTGGTAAACATACGGTCAACTCTATGTTATTCTATTTACTCTACATCCGGAATAATACTACGAGTAGTATTACGTATTATACTTCTATTTTGTGAAAATTTCAACTTATCTGCTATACTATTGGGTTGATAGGGACGAGGGGAGTAACATAAAGATAACTTATCACTTTTTTTTTTTCTACCATATCATTTTTTTTAGCGTGATATGTTTTAGTTTTCACTGTACTTTTAACGAGCGACGGTACTAAGATTTTTGTTCCTCGATGTTAACAAAATTTTGGTCTTTTTCGATTGTCGTTCTAATATGAATTTTCAAAATAAAATATTTTAATAGTAGAATAATAAAAAATTAACTCACACAAAAAAATTCATTGATATAAAAAGAATTGTGTCATTTAATTTACTTGTATTTTATTTTTTACTAGCGTATATTTATCAGTGTAATTTTTATATACATATTATATAATTATTTTTTATCGACATCATAGATTCATTGAAATCATAAAGCTCCGTGTCGCATATTCTGCACCCCTTAGGTCTACCACTCCGTTCAATCACTTAACCAATTAACCCGATTCCAATATTTTTATACCGGATGCATATTTGATGATGTGTGTCCAGAGATACGGTGAAGGAATGTTTACGAGAGATGAGTGGGGAGGCTATATATATGTGGAGACTAGGATATGACTGGGATTTTACTTTGACACGTGGCAGGACACTGATTGTGTTTCCTTCTTAAATTAATGCTGCTAATATACTGTATTTTATTGTTATTGGTGTTGAATAAACATAAGGTCAACTCTTACATTCTCGTATTAATCAAATTAAACCAATCTACTTTACTTGAACTGCTTATTGGGTTGATAGGGATGTTGATGATTAAGGTAACATATGCTATTATTTTACTACTACTACTAATAATTAATAATTAATCAAGGTATCATAAGCTATCACTGAATTTTCTTATTGTTTAGTGATGTAATTTCATATTTTCGCAGTGTTCCCAGAAGGGAGCTTGCCGAAGTTAGAGGGTCGGTGGATCGTAAGAACATATATGATTAGGCGGGACAAAACAGATTAGATAGGATTAAGCAGTTTTAGCTGCTATACAAATGACCAAAGTTCACCTAAAAAACCCATAAGTAACGACATTACTGCCACTTCACTCACACTGTTTTATCATCTGTCACTGTGAGGTTATCATTACATCGGGGAATTAACGAAAACGTATAAAACCGTGATATTATTCAATGAGAAAATACTAAACAACTAAAGAGTACTAAACCGAGATGGAGTCGTAAGTAGAGTCTTTCAAAACATAAAAGGCCTGCATAAGAATAGTTAACCGCATAAGAATAGTTAAAGTATGAAGTGTACCAAACAAACTCAACTATTTTAACACTTTTAACACTCAACATTTATGTTATTTCACTTTTATTTATATACACAGAATGGTGTAAAGCGCTAACCCTGTCAAAGTGTAACAGAACTGTGTGAGCAATAGAGCTACATATATAGAGTACAAAGTTACAAACTATGATGACTTAAAAACAAGAGATTAGATGCTATTAAGATACATAGTACATGCTATACAATGACCTGATTGAGCCACAAAATCAAAACCTTACACCTCATACCCAGGATTTATCCTCTGTTGAACATCTCCATAGCTCTCCAACTCTTCCATATCCTCTAAACTCCCCAAAAACAAAGGGAGCCTTTGATGAAGCTTAACAGGTTGACTAGACAAGATTCGATTTTTACCATCGGATCCTCGGCCACCAGCTTGTTCTACAAGAAAACTCAGAGGATTTGCCTCGTACACGAGGCGAAGATGCTCCCTAGGGTTCATAGCTACTCCTCCGTACATCAGAGTCCGATGAAAATCAGCAACGAGAGAGCATATGTAACGGGCCGAGTATTTCTTTGGATATTTACCTTTGCCTTGTCTGACAGTGTCGATGTATTGCCTTAAACCTTCCGGCCAATCGAAATAGCGTGCGTCATTTACAGAATAGATTTGACCTGGCATGCAATGGATGATATGCACGTGAGAAACCTAAAGAGTTTACTTCATCACTTTAATTCAATGAAGTAAAAAGGAAAAATTAAATGTGAGCCTTTTGCCTTTCGCATCACTTTTACTTGTAAATAGTAATAAATACATGATTTTTTGGTAAACAATAAAAAAGCAAGCTACTTTGGAGTTCTTCTCTGTTCGTTTCAGAAAAAACTAAATCGGCATGCAATCCTTTCTCTTTAAATTACAACTTCATATTGTTGTTTGGTAATCATTCCAACTTTATATCCCAAATTGCTACATTGTACATACAGATATAACGTAAGATACACACGTATAAGAGAAATGAAAACCATTTTCAGACTTCTCATTATAAAAGATCATTACTTAATTACTGAAAAGCAAGACAGAAGTCTTGCCAGTGTTATCCTCGCTTAATTGATGGTACTTTAGCTCATGTCGCAGTCAACTATACGGCTGTAATCAGCTTAAAAACACTCGGCCATTAACTATCTAAATTCTAAACAAAAAAGCAGCTTTTCAGCTTACAACTGTCAACGGAACAATGACAAAGTTTGAGTACCTAGAGTAAAGCAATCACCGGACAAATCTATGTTCCAAAAAAGTAAGAACTTTACTAGATTATCACTTAATCTCGGTAAAACAAACATAACGTAAAATAGTAAAACTAAATACTCTACCTCGAGGTGGAATCTTAATGCTAGGATGAGTGAGAATAAACTCTCCAGTAGAATGGTCCAGTGTAAACGCATGTGTCCCCGAGCCAAAGCTGGCGCATAAGATCGTAGCTGATGAATATAGAACATACCCAGCTGCTACAAGCCTATCCCCCCTCTGTAACGAATTTAGAGACGCTTTCTCTTCAATAGGCAAATGATCTGCTTCAAATAGACGACCATAAACTCCAAAAATAGTTCCTGTTGGGATCGAAGCATCAATATTGCGGGACCCATCAAGAGGGTCAGTTACGACCACAAATGGGGCGTCGTCGTTCAACCATATAGGAGCATCGTCTTCTTCTGAGGCCATAACTGCGACTTTATTAGAGTTGCGTAATGATGACAGAATAATCTCGTTCTGCACCATAATCATGGGCTTATTAGAAATCTCCTACTAGGGTTCATTCTAAGGGGAGAAGGTGGACTTGCATATGATACTCGGTGTTGACTAAGCACTTAAGGAAATTGAAACCAATTGAGAATCTATATTGAAACTCATAAACAATTTCATTTAAGTGCATTTGAGAACAAAAGGGGAAGGATCTCAATAAACTTATTGTGATGTGAGTTGTACAACGTAGGAGTCATCGTCAGGTAAAAGACAGTTAATATTCACTTCTCCGAATATACCAAAAATATTACCTCAATAGTCTCATCCTATAGTATAGTTATTTTCCAGAGCAGGAAATCCAGTCCAAGATTATTTCTGCTTTTGATTTTAGATATTCTCTATTGCTCTTTAAATACTGCTACATTCAATTGTCTACTACCCTTTTACATTCAACTCATCAACGAAAAAATTCATAAAACTATGATAACTTTAGTATGAGCTTGTCTGATTGCATCTTTTAACTTGTTTCCTGACAACTTAAAAGGTCAGCTGCATAGCCAATAAGCTATCACTAGTAGTTTGGGTTTGCCAAAGCACAATATTGTGATTTTTTCAGAAAGTACAAAATTTGGCGTTAGGTGGCAACCCTATTAATACGCATAAAGCTTCGGCTCTCTAAAATCCCAGGCATTTCGTTTCGTGACCAAATAAAACTGTAAGTTTTACACTGGAAGTTCATAAGCTAACTTATTTCACTTAATGGTTTAAAGACTACACCTAAACAACTCCTAATCTAAATTCTCCCTGCGATGTATGTATATTACCATGCTAATTCTGAAATTCTGTGATTGAATCATTTGTCAAAAAAAAAAAACTCCTACTCTAAATTCTCTACAAATCATAAAACACTATATCTAACCAGTGGCGGAATTAGGATTCGACATAATTCCGAAAAAATAATACTCCCTCCGTCCCTAAATAAGTGTCCACTACGAAAATGCGTGCAACTTTGACCATCAATTTTCTCATATGTAAATTGTCGGAAAAAATTCTTTCAAAAACCAATCATATAGTAGTTCATGGTTAGAACTATATAACGGAATTTTTAGATTTTCTATTTTGGCAATTTAGATATGAAAAAATTGATGGTCAAATTTGCACGTATTTTCGTAGGGGACACTTATTTAGGGACGGATGGAGTAACTTTAAGCGCAAAAATAATAGAGGGTGTTAATCAACTATTTTTAAAATACTACCTTATCTTTAAAACAAATCTCTAAATTATCGTTCTTTTAGTCACACTTCCATCCTTCGCTTCCCATATAAAGGCTAAAATCAATCAAAAGAATCCAGGATACATAGTAAAATATCGATTTTTTCTAAATACGAAGGGTGCTAGAGTCACTTTTAGCCTATTACTAGTTACTTGCTCATACCACAACTAAGGTTTAAGAAGTTGTATTGTATCCATACATACAAAGCCCTAATCTAAATTCTTAACAAATAAATAGAGTAGTATCTTTAAAAAGTTTCCCTTTATACTTAAAAGCAAATCTCTAAAATTATCGTTCTTTTAGTCACACTTCCTTTCCCTGCATTGCTTCCCATTTCCGTTTCACATGCTAACAACTAAGGTAAGAAAGTCGTATCCATACGATACAAGGACCTAATCTAAATCCATCATAAATTAAAATGAATAGAGCAGTAAACTTATCTATAAAAAAATAAAACAAAAAATAATAGAGTATTAAACAAACTAACCGAAACTAAATCCAACGGCTTAGGAGAATCTCTCTCCGTCCCGCCATCGCCACCGGAAACCCTAACTTCTGGCGAGCCTGATTTTCTTCCCAAGCTCGGCTTAATCGATTCGCGTCGGCTCCGATCTTTCACGGTATCCGGAGTAATATACGACGGCTAGGGTGACGGGGTGGCCTTCGTGCCTGCGCAAGAAACAAACAGGGGCCCGGGGTATGTACCGGGTTTTCCCTCTCCGACGATCAAGTCAGTATCGGTATTAACGGAAAGTAGGAATATAGTTAAGGGGGAGGGATCGGGCCGGTTACAAGCTGTCCTATCGAGTGGTACAGACGGTGTTCAAGGGGGGATCCGGGTTGTGTAGGCTTTATCTCTCCTCTCTGTCTTTTCCGTCCCCCTCTAAGTGGTATTAGTGGGGGTATTTATAGTGTGATCAGAGGCGTATTAGCCCTTGGATCACTGTACTGTGAGATGCTGATCCAACGGCGTCAGGTCATTTATGACTCTGACAAGGGTACTATCCTCTTCCGGGGCCCACAGGGAGGTGGCCTGTGATTGGGCCACGTCGATGAAACGCCAGGAGGGTCCCCCAGGGGGGGGTCAGCGGCATTAATTGGGGAAGCGTACTCGACACGCTTCTTTGGGCCGGCCTAGCTTCACCCCGTTTGGTATTGAGCCGGGGTGATGATACATCCGCTGTATAGGTCCCCGGATTGTATCTTTCTGTAGTGATATCGGTCCGGACGAGGGGACACTGACATTCCCTCGCCAACAGCTCCCTGTCCGGAGTCGTCGTTAGTGACAATGTCGGTGAGTACCTTCCTCACTTTACGGGGGCTCCGGTCATTCTGTCTTTAAATTTGGCTGTCTAGAGACACCTCGGCGTGACTCGTCTCTTGATACGTATTCAACCATACATGGATTTCTTACACGTGGAGCATGCCAGTCTTGTAATTATGGGGCGCCGCCTCTGTCTTTTCAGTTTCTCCAATGCCATTAATGCTAAAACGGCTGAAGGGTGACACTTGGCAGACGACCTCTCCTCATTGTACACGTGGAGGGCGTGGGTTGAGTGGCGGCTGTCCTTTGTGGGAGTTCGTGCAATGAGCCGTCGCGTCTTTTCACCTTCTGGTAAGTGTCTTTTCACCTTCTGGTGGGGGTCTATAAATACCCTCAGTGAAAATCATTTTTCACTTTTTTCAACTTCTCTCTACAAGCCTCCACAGTATAAATACTCTCTCTCCTTCTTCTCCCTTAGCAAATTTCATCTTCGAATACTCAAAGCCAGAAAATGGTTATTAAACACGGAGCCGGCAAGGGTCCGATGGTTGCCCCTACTCCTCAACGTTTGGCCGTGATGGCCAACGCGCTCCCATTCCGGGCCATGGTCCTCGACCCGTCCCTGAGCGTCGATAGCAACGACAGCAGTATCATGATACGGACTCATGGGTCCGATCTCGAAGAGTTCCGACAGCTCTGCGGGATCGGCGAAGGGTTCCGTCTTCGGAGGTGTCAGAACTCCGACGAGGTGAACGGGATCGTAGCGGATCCGAAGAGCATGGTGACGCTCTCTCTCTCGTCCCTTCTGTACGGGGGCACTCACCTCCCAATCCCGGAGCTGCTGGCGGAGTTATGCGCCTGGACGCAAACTCTTCCTTGTCAGTGGCCTCTGCAAGCCCACCGGATCTGTGCCGGGATGGAGGCTCTAAACGAGCTGTTAGGCTCGACTCTACCGGAGCCATTGGGGCTAAGGGAGCTGCTCGCTTGTTACGAGTTCTTACAGAGCGAGCCTAGCTCCCAAGCCAAAAGCAGGCAGCCGTACCTGCGGTGTCGGTCACACAACCAGCTTATCTTGGGTAACTCCGATTCGAATCGGGGTTACACACAAGATGTGATCGTGGTGGAGGGTGACTGGCTCCACCGGGATGATTTGACCCTCCCAACCAGACCGGGGAGGGTCTTAAGCAACAAAGAGAACAAGGCCACTGTGGCCGCGAGTCTAAGGGGTCTCGGGGACCCGAACGTGAGGTCCATAGAGTTGGCGTTGAACTGGTGGGGTCCGGATGGGACCGACGCAGGCGCTCGCGATGCGGAGCGTCTGTTACTCTGTAGCTCCCCTACCAGTTGTAAGGGGAATGAGTTCCTTTGGCCTCCTAGGACCTTCTGTCCAGTGGGGTACTCCCGGGAACGGTGGGAGAAAGAAAAGGGTTTTGAATCCACCCTCCCACCTAAGGCCATCAAAGAAGCTGAGGCCGAGGTCGAGGTTGTGACCGTGGCGAAGAAGGCCACGAAGCCGAAGCCAAGCGGCAGGGCGAAGGCCGTGGTGATTACCTCCTTTGCTCCTGCGTCGGCTGGGGTTATGTTTGAAACCCGGCCTGATGGTACCGTCCTCCATTATAGGGAGGGGGCGGACGGTACCCGCAGCTATATCGACCAGCATGGGAAACCGTTGCTGGATGTTCCTCCCCTGAGCTCGAGGGCGCCGGATTCGACGGGCCTCTTTCGTCTGGAAGATAGCTCTCCTGAGGCCCCACCAACCGGGCCAGCCTTGGGCACCTCACGGACTATGGTGAGTTAGCTTTAACTTTACAGTTTTATACTTAGACAAATTTTGTGGTTTTTGCGAATTTTTCTAACTTCATTCTCTGTTTGGCCACTATAGGTGATCCGGTCTGACGAGGAGGAGGAGGAAGAGGTGGTTCCTGCTGAGGTTGGGGATGAAGTCGAGGAGCCCGAGCCCGAGGTCGTTGAGAAAGAGGTCAATGAGGCCGTAAAGGAGGGGGCGGTCGAGGCAGAGGATGAAGAAGTGGTGGAGGTGGCCCCTGCTGATGCTAAGGCGAAGACCTTGGAGAGGTTGGGGGGCTTGGCGGGGCAATTGAGGCGTGAACGAGCCGCTAGAAAAGCCGAGCTTGCCGAGGCTGCCAAGAGAAAGAGGGAGGAGGCGAAGGCCCCCCGTGATGCGAAGAAGGCACGTACTGGGGAATCTGACCCACGGGAGGGCATCGTGACAATCCCGAAGCCTAGGGAGCCCGTGGTTGTAGATGAAGGGCGAGCGGTGTCAACCGCTCAGGCAAAGGGTCCGACGCCTAGCGCTTCAGGCTCAAGCTCAGGTTCTGGCTCCCCGTTTCCAAGGATGCCTATCCAGACTCCAGAGGAGGTCAAGGCGGCGACCGGGGTTCGGAGTATTATGGAGGGCCATCCCTCCGCTGGCCTGCTTGCTCTGGCCGCGCTTCAGCAGCAGACTGTCGAGGCCGACCAACGTGGTCGCGACCTTGCTTCCGCCATGGCGTCGGCCATGGCCATGATCCCGCAGGTAAAACGTTGTATTCGTTTACTTCTTAGTGATATTTGTTTCTTTTGTAATTTCTGCTAAGTATATCTCTTCTTTTGTAGGCCTATTTAACAATGAACCAGTATGTCTACCAGCAAGGGCAACTGGTGAGGTCGTGGGCTTCGAAGGCCGAGGCCAGCGCTAAGCAGGCCGACGACGCTCTAAAGAAGGCGGAGGAGGCCCAAATAAGGGCTGAGAGGGCCGAGGGCCTCGTCGAGTCCTTGGAAGCTCGGCGAGCTGAGGCCGCGAAGGCGAGTGCTGAGGCCGAAGAGCGTGAGCAAGCTGCGGTTACAGCTCTGAAGGAGGCTGAAGCGAGCTTGGCCGACAAGGTGAAAGCCGCAGTCGAAGCCACTGAGGCCGGAATGGCCGAAAAAGTAAAGGCTGCGGTTCTAGCCGCCGAGGCGGAGATGAGCGCCGCCTTGGAGCTATCAACACAGAAGGACTTTAATTCCTTCTATGTTGATGGCTGGTCTGAGGCAGCAGCTTTTATGAGGGCGGGACCGGATCATCCGGTGTGGAACATAGAAAACATCTTGGTTCCCGTCCCCTCTGCTCCCATTCCCGAGGTGGTTCCCTTAACCCCTCGAGCCCTCTCCGAGGATGAAGCTGATGATGATGATGAGGGGGCTGCTTAGGGCTTTTTGTAGTTCTTTATTTTGTTTTCGATGTAATCTTTTTTCTGCACTTAGCTTGTAATAGCTTTTGATTAATGAAATGAGAAAACAATTTTGGACTTGTCTTTTATTCTTCTCTATTTCTTGTTTCTTGTTTTTAATTCCCGTTGTGATTTATACCTCATATGCATGCTCCCAAATGAGGGGGCCCTTATGCTTCGGCATTGGGGCTCTCATTTTATATACATGATAAACCGAGTTGGCACGTGTAGAAACACTTAGAGAATTTTAAATGAACTAAAAAATTCAAGTAAATATGAACCGGGGTGCCGTATAGGCTCGTGTTCTGAAACACATAGAAACACAGAAAATTTAAATGAATTGAAAAATTCAAGTAAATGTGAACCGGGGTGCCGTATAGGCTCGTGTTCTGAAACACATTGAAAATTTAAATGAACTGAAAAATTCAAGTAAATGTGAACCGGGGTGCCGTATAGGCTCGTGTTCTGAAACACAGAAAATTTAAATGAACTGAAAAATTCAAGTAAATGTGAACCGGGGTGCCGTATAGGCTCGTGTTCTGAAACACTGAAAATTTAAATGAACTGAAAAATTCAAGTAAATGTGAACCGGGGTGCCGTATAGGCTCGTGTTCTGAAACACTGAAAATTTAAATGAACTGAAAAATTCAAGTAAATGTGAACCGGGGTGCCGTATAGGCTCGTGTTCTGAAACACTTAAGAGAATTTATAACAACAGTTTTCATTTATGAAGCCCATAGGCACAAATTTACATCACGTTCTTATTTACACAAAGACATAACGGCCGAGCCCTACTGGTAGTACTTCCTTAGATTGTTGACGTTCCAAGGTCGGTCTACCGGGACGTCGTTGGGAAGACGACCCAACAGGTAGGCCCCGTTCCCTACTGCACCGAGGATTCGATAGGGGCCTTCCCAATTGGGGCCTAGCTTGCCGTCGGACTGTACCCTGGTGTTGTTGTTTACTTTGCGTAGCACGAGGTCTTCGTCTTGGAAACGTCTGGCGTTCACTCTTTTGTTATAGGAACGTCCCAGTTCGTTTTTATACTCGGCGTTACGGATGGCCGCAACCTCTCTTCTTTCGTCGGCATAGTCTAGCTCGAGCCCCATCATCTTTTCGTTCAGCCCGTCTCCCACCATGTCCGTCCTTAGAGAAGGAAGCCCGATTTCTAACGGGATGATAGCTTCCATTCCGTAAGTGAGGCTATAGGGTGTCTGTTGAGTGCCCCGTCTTCTTGTCGTTCGGTAGGCCCATAGGACGTGATGCAGTTCTGCGGCCCATCGTCCTTTGGACTCGTCTAGCCTCTTCTTGATTCCGTCGAGCACGGTCTTGTTGGATACCTCGGCTTGTCCGTTGCATTGGGGGTACGACGGGGTCGAATAGTAGTTCTTGATGTGATACTTTGCATACATCGCTTTCAATTTGACCCCGGTGAACTGTCCCCCGTTGTCCGCGACGATCGAGTAGGGGATTCCGAATCTGGTGATCACGTCTCTCCAGAGGAAACGTATCACTTCGGCCTCTGTTATTTTCGCTAAGGCCACGGCCTCCACCCACTTTGAGAAGTAATCGGTGACCATAAGGAGGAACTTCTTCCCCCCCGGGGCCACGGGGAATGGTCCGACGATGTCCATGCCCCATTGTGCAAAGGGCCAGGGCGAGGTCACGCTGCTCATTTTTTGCGCCGGGGCATGGGGTATGGGTGCGTACTTCTGACACTTCTCGCACTTGAGCACGAAAGCCTTAGCGTCTTTCTGCATGAGGGGCCACCAATATCCATGGGTTAAGGCTCGGTTGGCCAGCGATCTGCCCCCGGTATGGCTCCCACACGTTCCTTCGTGAATTTCCTCCATGACCCTTACTACCACGTCGGGGTGGACGCAGAGTAAGTAGGGGCCAGAAAACGATCTTTTATAGAGCTTGTCGTTGGGAGCTATCCAGAATCCCGGTGCCGTTCTTCTTATTTTCTCGGCCTCTTTCTTATCATCTGGAAGATCACCGGAGCGATGGTATTCGATTATGGGGTCCATCCAGCTCGGCTCCGGCGGAAGGTCAGTCACCATGTTAATTGTTGCCTTTGCCTCGATGCTAGGCGAAGGGACATATTCTATGGTGATGACTCTCTCTTTCTTGTCGCTCATGACCGAGGCTAAGGTCGCTAGTGCATCGGCGTGGGTGTTCTCGTTTCTATTGATGTTGATGATTTCTTGGCATTCGAAGCTTTGGAGTATCCCGGAAGCGACGGCCACGTAGCTGGCCATTCTCTCGTCCTTCGTCTGAAATTCACCACTGATCTGGCTGCTGACTAATTGGGAGTCCGTATGCACCAGTATCTTTTTGATTCCGAGGCTTCGGGCCATTTTTAAGCCGGCGATAACGGCCTCATATTCGGCCTCGTTATTGGTGGCTCTGAAGCCAAGTTGGATTGACTTCTCGATCACATCCCCTCGTGGAGATCGGAGCACGACGCCGAGGCCGGACCCTTTCTTATTTGCGGCTCCATCCGCGTGCAAGGTCCAGGTCTCGGGGGCACAACCTGTGATGTCGGGGCATTGAGCCGTCCCAGTGAATTCTGCCACGAAGTCGGCCAGGGCCTGTCCCTTGACGGACGTTCGCGGCGCATAGCTGATGTCGTAGGCGTTCAAGTGGCAGGCCCACTTCATCATTCGTCGAGAGAGATCCCCCTTTTGGAGTATTTCTCGCACAGGCTGGTCAGTATAGACCACAATGCTGTGTGCAGAGAAATAGTGAGCAAGTTTTCGTGAGGCCACGACGAGGGCCAGGACGAGTTTTTCCAAGGGCATATACCTAGCCTCGGCATCGAGGAGAGTTTTGCTCACGTAATAGATAGGTCTTTGCTCCCGGTCGAGTTCCTTGATGAGAACGGCGCTGACGGCTATCTCGGACACGGCGAGGTATAGGGTAAGAACGTCGCCTGGATCCGGCTTGGTTAGAAGGGGCGGACTTCCGAGGTAGTCCGCCAGCTCAGTGAACGCACGCCGGCACTCATCGGTCCATTCGAATTTTTTCTGAGCTTTCAAGGCCGTAAAGAACGGCTTGCATCGATCCCCGAACCGGGCAATAAATCGGTTGAGGGCGGCAGCCATGCCGGCTAGCTTTTGTATGTCCCTTCTCTTCTCAGGTGTTTTCAAATTCTTCAAGGCGGAGATCTGGGACGGGTTCGCTTCGATGCCGCGGTGGGTCACCATGAACCCCAGGAATTTGCCGGCGCCTACCCCGAAGGCACATTTAGAGGCGTTCAGCTTCAGGTCATGCCTTCGTATTGTCTCGAACACCTCTCTCAGGTCGGATAGGTGGTCCCCCTCCTGGGTACTTTTTATCACCATGTCGTCGATATAGACCTCCATGGTTCGGCCTATGTTCTTAGAGAATATCTTGGTGACCATTCTCTGATAGGTCGCCCCGGCGTTCTTGAGTCCGAAGGGCATCACTTTGTAGCAGTAATTTCCCCTTGGGGTGATGAAGGCAGTCTTTTCTTGGTCGGCCTCGGACATAGGTATTTGATGGTAGCCGGAGCAGGCATCCAGGAAGCTCATTCTGGCGGCCCCGGCCGTAGAGTCCACTATCTGATCGATTTTGGGCAAGGGGAAAGGATCCTTTGGGCAGGCCTTGTTGAGGCTCGTATAATCGATGCACACCCTCAACTTTCCGTTCTTTTTGGGGACCACTACGGGATTGGCGAGCCATCTGGGGTAATAAATCTCCCTGATGGCCCCGGCCAGAAGAAGCTTCTCTACTTCCTCGTTTATGGCATCGGCATGCTCTGGACTGACACGGCGCCCCTTTTGCATCACGGGCTTGGCATTCGGGTTGACGTTTAATTGATGGCAAGCGAGGTCGGAGCTGATGCCTGGCATTTCGCTTGGACCCCACGCAAAATTGTCGAGGAATTGGAGAAGGAGTTCGACGAGGTCGGTGACCTCAGGTTTGGTAAGCTTTTCACCCACCATAAAAAAGTGGTCCTCGTCATACCCCGGGATTCGGATCTTCAGCAGTCCCTCCTCTACCTTGTCTTCGGTCTCAGGCCCCATCTTTTTATTTAGTTCCTTTAGCAGCTTAGGATCTTCTGCCTCGATATTCATGGCACTTTGGGTCGACACCATCTTTTTGCCGGAATACACGGCCATGGCACAGCTCCTTGAGACTTTCTGGTTTCCCGAGATGGTTTCCACACCAGAACCAGCTGGATACTTAACCTTTTGGTGTAAGGTGGAGGAGATTCCATCCATTCCATGGAGCCACGGGCGCCCCAATATCACGTTGTAAACAGAGGGGACATTCACCACCGTGAACTCCACGCTCATAACTTTCGTACCAGTTTTCACGGGCAAGGTTATGTTACCTTTGGGCCGGACGGCCTCCGAGTTGAATCCGTACAGGGGAGGGACGTCGGTTTCCAACTGTTCCTCTTTGAGTCCCATCTTTCGAAAGAGGTCTTCAAAGAGTATGTTGACCGACGCTCCTTGATCAACGAGGATCCGTCCTACTGCGCATAGGCCTATCTGTGCCGAGATAACGAGGGCATCAGTGTGGGGCACGTCCACCCCCACCAAGTCGAAGTCGGTGAAGCTTACATCCGGCTTGGAATTGCGCTTATACTTTTTCCGAGGGCTTGAGCTTTCTGCGAGGCAGACGTGCTGCTTCATCAATGCTTCCCGTGCTGAGGTTCTTTCTGCCCCATTCTGGATTGACCTTTTGGGCCCAGAGTGAATGACATGACAGATCATTACAGGTGGGGGGAGGTCCCGCTGGCTCTCGTCGACCCTTTCTCCATCTCGGTCAGATTCTCTTCGCGATTTGACATATTTATCCATCAGGCCATCCCGGACCCATCCCTCGAGCCTGGCCTTCAGGCCATGGCACTCGTTGGTATGATGGCCTCGACCCCTGTGGTATTCACATATTTTGTCGTTAGGCCCAGGGGCCGGCTCGTTCCGTAGCGGGAGAGGCCAAGAGAAGAAAGGCTCGTTCTCAATCTGGTTAAGAAGGTCGACGAGAGGTAGGCGAAAGGTAGTGGAATAGGCAGCGTCCGACCCCGAAACGACAGGGGTTTGATGCCCAGGTCGGGGATCCTCTTTTCTTCTTTTAGGGGCCGGTTGAAGGTTTCTTCCCGTTCGCGGCCGCTCCATCCTTTCCGCTATAGGCCGGTTTCTTCGAGGGCTCGTCGTGATGAACCGATCCCTTGGCTGGTCGATAAGAGCTACGGAGCGCGTCGCCCCAGCCGACCTCATGTCCTTCTCTATGTCAATGTGCTGCTTTATGAGGGACCTGAGCTGGGGGACGGAGCTGGGTGGAGTTGCTATCATCTCGTTTCGGATTCTGCTGCCCACGACCATGTTTTGTCTGAAAGCAGCTATAGCGGTGGAATCGGGGCAGTCCGCGCACTCCGCGTGTTTCAACCAGAACCGACTATCGTAGTTCTCAAGGGTTTCTTTTGATTGGACCCTCACTTGATAAAGCTGTTCCGGCTGAGTAACCCTCTCTTTCAAGTTTATGAACCTATGAGCAAAGTCGTAGGCTAAATCGTCCCAACAATGGACGGAGTTGGCAGGCAGGGACTGGAACCATTTACTAGCAAGCCTCCCCAGGCTGGCGGGAAAGCACCGGCACATCAGTTGGTCGAGGTGGGACCAATGGTTCATCTGATATCGATAATGGCGAAGGTGAGCTTCCGGATCGGAGTCTGCATTGAAGGTTTGGAAGACGGGGGCGACGAAGTTTCTGGGGGGAGCACTGTACTCGATATCATCCGAGAACGGGGTGCTACGGGTGGAGGCTACGATCTTCATTGCTGCCTCACCGGCAGCGTCGTGTCGTCCACGGCGTCCCCTTCTTCGTGTTCGGGGAGATTTGTTAGTATGGGCACGACTCGATTCCGGTCGGGAGCTTCGGCTGTCCTCGTGCCTATGGAGTCGGGAGTGTATGCTTCGCTCGTCGTTTTGACGGGAATTCCCTTCGCGGGAGTGCTCCGACTCCTCACCCCTAGTTGGCTCCCTGGGAGTCTCTAGGGGGGGTCGTCGGCGGGGTCCTAGTCGGGACATCACACTCTTAGTGGGTCTGGGGGCCGGTTCGCCTTGGCTTACGTCTTGGAGGACGGGCTCGGGCTCCGGTGCCATCAGCGTGGCTATCAGTGCCTTCTGGGCTGCAAGCGCGACGAGTTCCTTTTGATGGATATCGAGCATCATTTCGGTCAGTTCGGCTCGCGTTCGGGGGGTCGCAGCTATCGCGGCTAAGGGGGTCGGACCACTAGTACCCGCGGTTCTGGGAGTCTCATCAAAGGAGAGTGTCCTCGGCATTCCGAGGACGTGAGGGGGTCGGGATGACGGAGTATCGAAGCGATTATTGCCAGACATGTTTATTTAGGTCCTGTGTGTCGAAGCTAACGCGTTTTTCCTCCCCGGCAGCGGCGCCAATTGGCGAGCCTGATTTTCTTCCCAAGCTCGGCTTAATCGATTCGCGTCGGCTCCGATCTTTCACGGTATCCGGAGTAATATACGACGGCTAGGGTGACGGGGTGGCCTTCGTGCCTGCGCAAGAAACAAACAGGGGCCCGGGGTATGTACCGGGTTTTCCCTCTCCGACGATCAAGTCAGTATCGGTATTAACGGAAAGTAGGAATATAGTTAAGGGGGAGGGATCGGGCCGGTTACAAGCTGTCCTATCGAGTGGTACAGACGGTGTTCAAGGGGGGATCCGGGTTGTGTAGGCTTTATCTCTCCTCTCTGTCTTTTCCGTCCCCCTCTAAGTGGTATTAGTGGGGGTATTTATAGTGTGATCAGAGGCGTATTAGCCCTTGGATCACTGTACTGTGAGATGCTGATCCAACGGCGTCAGGTCATTTATGACTCTGACAAGGGTACTATCCTCTTCCGGGGCCCACAGGGAGGTGGCCTGTGATTGGGCCACGTCGATGAAACGCCAGGAGGGTCCCCCAGGGGGGGGTCAGCGGCATTAATTGGGGAAGCGTACTCGACACGCTTCTTTGGGCCGGCCTAGCTTCACCCCGTTTGGTATTGAGCCGGGGTGATGATACATCCGCTGTATAGGTCCCCGGATTGTATCTTTCTGTAGTGATATCGGTCCGGACGAGGGGACACTGACATTCCCTCGCCAACTTCCTTCCCGAGCCTCGAGTTATAAGGCGAAGCCACCAACGCCGCAATCCTCTTTGCCGCAAACTGTAAATGAGAGAACAGGACCGCTACGTCATCGCCTACGCCTTCCTCCTTGCTGATGTACTCCATCAAGCTGCAAAACCCGGTCTCGCCCATCTTCGAGCGGATTCTGAAGCTCGTTATCGGTGGTCTACGAGGGGAGTTGATTGTTATTTTTAGAGGTTTTAGCGGTAAAATTGGAGTGATTGATGGGTTTATTGAGGGAATTGAGAGTGTTATTGTGGATATCATTACATATATTTGTGTATGTATAGGTTTGGTTTTGTATTTGAGGGTTCGAATTTAATACCGTTTAAAATGGAAAAAATAAAGATGTTTAGCTACTTTAGTACCCTCTGCGATTAGGTTTTTTACCAATTTAGTACTCATCGTTTAACTTTTACCGATTTGGTATCTAAGCTAGCAAATTAATATCGTAGTGTTAAACCAAACGTTATTGTAGTCACGTTCTCTTATTTATCATTTAATTAGTGCAATTGCATAATCATTCATCAAAAATAAATATTTAACTGTGAGACATAGTGAATGAAATTTGGTCGATTTATGGTGTTAGACCCTTAATTGGACGATTATTGGTAGTTTGTAGCCTAAATTGGTAAAACTCAATCGATACGAAATTGTTAAAATTAATAGTTTTGGGTACTAAACATCTTTTTTTTTTTTTTTTCTTGACATTTGTTGAAATGTGTTGTTTATGTTATGTAGCACTTGGACCAATTAAGACAAGTGTATATGTAAACCTTAATAATTAACTAACCTTGATTAGGTGTTAACCGACTAATTTATCTCTCACTAAATTCTCTACTGCAAATTAATATCCTCATCATTTTCGGTATTTTTTTTTAATCAAACAAATCTCATATATTCTCCCATTTGATGATTAAATTTTAAACTCTTGAAATTTCCATCATAAAGTTTATTTACAATTATAATGAGTTATTGAGTATGTTTACAATTACTTTATAATGGAAATTTCAATTATATTCTCCCATTTTTTTTATATCATGGAAATTTCAACTAACATGTTATTTTACATTTAAAAAAATACCACAAAAATTATAAAATCAATACAAAATAGTTGTAAAATTAATATCTAACTTTTTCAACCATGTTTTATTAATTTTACAAATTTGGTAGTATTTTTTTTTTTGTTGTAAAAAGTAGAAATAAAAGACAAAAAAATAATAAAAATCAGTAAAAAAAATTAAAATTAACCTTGAAATATTTTTTACTCAATTTTTAAGTAGTATAGCTATTTTTAGATTTTGCATGGATTTTTTATGGTTTTTTATGGTTTTTTTCATAAAAAAAAATAAATTCAAACCGTAAATCTGAATTACGGTTTGTAATTTGTATTTACGGTTTGAGAGCGAAAAAATATTTTTTATAATAGAAAATTCCGACCTGGGGTAAAAAAACTAATTAAAAGCATGAGAGAGAGTTGTGAGGAGAGAGAAAACAGGTTACAACTTACAAGTTACAAAATGTAGCACTTTGGAATAAATTACACAATATATGTGTGAAATGGAATAAAATTTGTAACTACGTATCTAAATGGCTTTACCCCTTAATTTTAAACATCTGTAGATAGATAACATATATTGTAATGATGTTTGGTAAAAAGTTGTGGTCATATTGTTTTTTTAGACGTCAACAGAGAAATTAAGATTAGATATATTCTCTCGCCAAGTAGATCACGAGCCGTAAAAAAATAAAACTCAGATAGAATCATACGATGGAATTAAAACTTGTAATTGTCTAATATCAAGTTCTGCTTGACTTAGTTTATACCTACAAAATAACTACTCCGAACTCAAGTTGTTGCTCTAGCTTGGAGTCTGCAACTATGGTAACATGAATTGTAACCTAGTAACCCAATGAAAGGGCCTAAGTCTTAATTATATGGAGTAGAAAATATTGTTGGTTTTCGTGTACGTAAAAATAATAATTTAAAGTGAAATGACTAAAAAGAAATAAATAATTTTATTTATAAATTCCGACACTTGCATAAACTAATGCAGTTAATAAAAATTCCAGACAGATTAATATAACTTATTAAACTGCTGGACTGGCTTGTAATTAAACGAAACTGTCAGACAGAATAGTATAAAACTAAACTGCTGTACTGTTTGTTAATTAAAAAAAAACTGTCAGACAGAATAGTATAATTACTAAACTGCTGGACTGTTTCTGTAAATAAATAAAATTACAGAACTAAAATGTAAATTACATAACATAATAGAAATTACATAAAAGAAAATGACTGAAACGAAATTACACAACAGAAAAATAAATTACAGAATTGAAATGTATATAATATAAAATTATAGAAATGTAAAGACTGAATAAAAATAAATATACGAGACTACTGTTTAACAGTATGCCCTTAACCGATATTCACAAGGTTTCTGGTCGTGATGGCGCTTTGATCCCAAGATACAATGTCTCATATGACTCGCCGAAAACTGACGACGAGTCAATGTCGAGTTGTTGGTGGGTGACTTTGTTTATATTTCAGAATGTGTGTATCTGATGTGGGGGGTGCTGCCTATATATAGGCAATATCTCATGTTATTTATACAAAACTCCATTTTCAGTCTTGGGACTGGACACGAGACATTCCCCAAATCCTTAACCGATATTCACAAGGTTTCTGGTCGTGATGGCGCTTTGATCCCAAGATACAATGTCTCATATGACTCGCCGAAAACTGGCGACGAGTCAATGTCGAGTTGTTGGTGGGTGACTTTGTTTATATTTCAGAATGTGTGTATCTGATGTGGGGGGTGCTGCCTATATATAGGCAATATCTCATGTTATTTATACAAAACTCCATTTTCAGTCTTGGGACTGGACACGAGACATTCCCCAAATCCTAAATCACAAATCACAATACCCCAACGAGCGTGCGCGTGTGTGATACACACTCAATACACACATGTGTATGTGGACACACAACTTAATACCCACATGAGATAGTTTTGTATATATATTGTAAAAATGACTCCTTATTTTCCAATGTGGGACAATTCCCAATGAGTTATTCTCATTAAACTCATTTTTCGGCATTTAGAGATTTCCTATTTCTCAACCCGAATCTTTGATGTCAATTTCCATTCACTCTCATTCTCCGAATAGGTCATGCGACATACCGTTACGAATTTTGTCATACCATCTACTCAATCGCGTTGAGTACAGTGTCAAAATATAACGGCTGTCGCTTGAAATCTTGACTCAAAGATGGTCATGTGACCATTGAAAGAAAACCATGTTTTACATAGTTTTTCAACAAATACATTATTCAAATTATAAAAAATAAATATTTAACAAAATTGCAAGTTGAACTGAGCAAATGTTATTTTTAAACACCATGCAGATGGAAATAGTGGCGCAGTTTATTTATTGTATTTGTATAGATAACATATATTATTACATAGTAAAATTATCCATGCGTTGCGTGTGAAACGTGTAATGACATAAATCTCGTGATATATTTTATTTTGAACATAATATTCAGATTTTGTATCATTTATTGTAGTTATGCAGGTTAAAACGAATTGTTAATTAATTTAGACTATATCCGTAATTAGAAAAATACAGTGAGACCAAATTATTAATTAATTAGACTATATATATTGGTAATTATTAAAATATAGTGAGAGTATTTCTTATTTCTCTTGAATTAAGTTATTATAATAGAATGATTATAATTTTTAGCAAAAAAAATTATGTCTTATTGCCATACATTGCCATACGTTTGTTAAAAAAGGGAATCATCTCAATTAAATAAATTTCATTAGACTTACTCTCTCATCATGTAAATAATGAACGAGCCCTACAAAAAAAAACTCCGATACAATCCTACAATGGAATTGAAATTTGTAATCGTGTATAACTAGTTAAAATTTAGTCACCCATTGTTGCCATTTTAATAACTCAATGCCGTCTTTGAAAGGCTTGTCATCATTTTCTGAAATAGGTTTTATCTCCTTGATGATCATCATCAAGGTGTAAGGTGTTGCATATTCGTAACTTCTGATTTGATCGATCCCATTTCTTCGTCTATCAATAGTGTCTTTGATTTGTTTTTGTAGATCAAATAGAGAACTATCTGGGACGTGCTTGACAAAATCCCAATACCATTTGGTACCTAAAAATCATAAGTTAAGAAAGATTAGCATACGTCCTTTTGTTGCATTATTGTTTAATGTTTGATGTTGATTTGGCTGCGTACTTTCAGCAAATAAGCTGACTTATTTAAGACTGGGGGATCAGAAAATGTTCACTTAGACTTCTAGGTGAACAAATAATCAACTAATAAAAGTCTAAAACGATCTGGTGTCTAAGATGTAAAATCGAATCGGATATTTTAACTTAAGAGTACAAATTAAAAATAAGATTGAGCTTAAAAACTGCAACTAATTAAACTAGTCCCAATACATGAGATAAAGTCGGTTATAATAACACTTCCTACATTTTGTTGTTAGGAAAACGGCAAAAGACAATTCAAAGATTTTGCATGATTATGGTTCTTCATATTTATTGGAGAAAATAAAGTTATAAAACATTGAAACCAATTGAAAATTTAAGTTTATAAAATAGAAAAGATATATAGCATTTACATTCTTGATATATAGAAAGGTAACAAAAAACATACTATAACGTAGTAGTCCTTGCGAATTGCAGCGTAAGCACACCAGCAAGCTGCATTTAGCAGTAGTACAAACGATAAGAAGAACGACATGTACTCCACGCTCCTCGTCTTTATCACATAGAACTGTGCGCAAGAAAATAGAATTTGTTTAAGAAAGATCAAATTTTTAACAGAGACAAAACTTGATTAAAATTACTTTCTAAGTGATATACTAATAGTTAAGAATGATACACTCACCATGATTCTAAAAGGTGCTGCATACATTATTATTGTGACAGTCGCGCATAATACTCCCATGAAGATGCGTCTTTTACTTTCTTCTTGAAATAATACGATAGTCAAAATAATCACCAACCCAACAATTGCCAAGTTTGAAATAGCCATTAAAATCAATCCGTTCTGAAATATGTTATAGACGAGTACTCACTTGCATATCGAATCATCTTCACAAAATAACTTGAAGATTTGATATAGTTTCCTATGACTCTTTTCATACAACCATTGGATAACTTTTTTTCAAGTTACAACTTTCTCAATAAAAACTATAGGGTAACGAGAGAAAGTCCATAATACTGTATACAGTAAATGTACAATTAATAAGGAGGAGATTACCTTTATTTTTTTTGAAGCATAGATGAAAAATATGATAATATAGATGGACTCAGCAACGACACCGATTCCATTGACGGTGATGAGGAGAATACCATCCGCAGGGTTAAGTGCTCCGTAAAACGTCCATAGACTTTTGCACAATAGAGTTGTCACATATGGGAGCACGTCATATTTTTGAGATGATTTCAGCTTTACTATTTCCCCAAACGTCCCACTTCAAAAGTGAAGATAACATATAAATACAATTTCAGATATAAATTAATCTTGATTAAGGTCTATTTATACCCATTATTTGTGAAGTCGTTATCACATTAATGGCTTAATGCTATGATCGTCATGTTAACCAAGTCTGTGGACTCATGCATGATTCTCAGATATCTATATTGGATTCGAATACAAAAACACACACTTTTCCTTAGAAAGCACACTTTTACAGTTTACTGGTAGCGAGCATAGCGCTATATTCTTAAAAATAAATAACAAAATAAACATGCATGGTATCTACTTACATTGGAGCTGCATAAACCAGTACCGCAATTATATTTCCTGCAAAAATTGAAACAATATATAACTATGTAAGTTCATAATTAAATCATTAACTAACCAAGTAGATTACATACATAATTATTAAGTAGCGAATTAAGAATATTCCACCAATGCAGTATCTATGTGGTCTTGATTAAAGGGGAAAAAATTAAGAAGATATTATTAATGCCAACAATGAAATACAAAAGACGATACAAACCTATAATACCGACAATGAAATCCGGCGTAACCATGATGAGCTATAAATTGCAGCTAAAAAAAATACTCCTATCCTAGACCATTATGAGAACGTAGGTCAAGAAAATTAAAAATAACGTGGTTTTGGTTAAAAGATACTATTATTAATGTCAACCGAACTTTTATAGTTATATTTCCAATATTTGTTTCCATTTTCTTTCCTACCGATTTCCTTTTGTAGAGTATATAGTTGATTTCCTAGTATACAAATATGCACTACTTTAATATGTCTTACTATATATGATAAATATGACAACCATTCTTTCATGACAGGGTATGAACAACACGAGTAATTGTGGTTATTGTACCAATAATATTAATTAAATTTGTCAAACCTGTGTGAAAAATGAAAATACAAGTAAAGCTTACTTTTATTTGATGGAGAGAGAACTCAGAAAAGTAATGCTTCATATTAAGATGTTAGTAAAATTGTGTTGCATTTAATTAGTTGATTGGTTTCCTTAATTAATGCATATTCTGATATTCATTATTCAATGTTACCAAGACTAGAGAAAAGCTTGACGTGAGAGAAATCGATTAGTTTTAAGATTCTTTAAATCAATACCTTGCCATTTTGCAATAGATAAATAAATCCCAAATCTATCTAAATCGATACTATATTTCGTCCTCCCATTTTCATTAGTTGCGCTATTGTAGCCTTATGGCAAGTTTCTCTCAGAATTTGACATTAACCGGTTACAGATAATATTTGATAAATGTTGGTTATCGTTAATTGGATTAATATATGTCAATTTTAATATACTCTTAAAATATTAATTATACTTATGATTTGCAAATAACGATACTCATTATATTGGGGTATATGAGGAATAAATATTTTACAAGGCAATTGAACTGTTAAAATGGAATGGAGTAAAAAATCAATTGAATTGTTATTATGGGACAGAGTTAGTAGTAGTATATATTTTTTTCTTTTCTTTTTTCCAAATCTACTTTTCCTCCAAGATTGTGTATACAGTTACATGGCAAAACCTCATATTAGTGATACAATAATCTAGCACACAAATGTTTGATTTTGTTTCGCCACATTAACACCTGTGCTACGACTATCTATTCTTTAATTTGTTTAATCATTTACATGAAAGGCTATCCCTAGTTTTTAGCTATTTAATAAATGAGACATCTATTTTAATTTGTTTAGGAAACAGAATAAAGAAGAATGTTCAAGTAACGAAAGGAAGGAGAGTCAATTTCATTAGATCTTTATTTTTTTGGATATATATTTACTTATAAGTCAGGTTAGTGATTAATTTCCCCAAGTGCCAAGACATATTAATTACAGCATAAAGGAATTTGGCAAAATAACATTAATCAACTTCCCAAATTCCAGTAGAGTCAGCATGACCTTAAGTTCTAATACTGACAATAGCTAAATAAACGAATTTTTTGGCGCTATATCTTAACGTTGCTGCAGTAGGGTACAATTGTCGTCTACAATTGATTTTGCATATCGAGCTTAAAATGAGTACCCAAAAAGCATCTTATCCAACTTCCAGGGAATCACAATCACTTAAACTTCGTGTACAAAAATTGCCCAGCTAACTCGTAAAGCTGCAAGTCTTCTGAGTTGTTGCTCTAGAGTGGAGCTACAAGTTGGTAACATAAATTATAACCTACAAACACAATGAAAGAAGCCTGAAATCTAAATATCACGTAGAAAATAAATATTTCAAATGATTAGTAAAAATTGCGAGTTGAATTGAGCAAATAAGGATGAAGGGATGTGAAGGGCTGAGATAATAACATTTACGTCTCCATAAATACATGTTTGTTTCAATATAAAATGAGTGTAAACAAATCTTTACGGGTAAATCAAATATTACGAGTATTGTAACTTAGAGGATGTATTTTACTATCTCAGCAAAAATGAGAAAGAAGCAGTTAATGGGATTCATCGCAAAAAAAAGACATGGGAAATGAAAAGCAGTTGACGAATGTTTTTAAATTAAAATTAATAAGGTGTATATTTTTTTCCATCAAAATAATTATGATGTTTTAATCACCAATGTTTTTAAACTTTTGCCAATTTATTTATTTTTGTCACTTTAATTAATCTTTTATGTTATTCATCTTGAAGTTTTATGTTTAAAGTATGAATCATATCTATTTGTTTATGCATCGACGTTGTCTATGCTTGAAGAACTGAAGTAACTTTGAATTTCAATAAAATTTTACGTGGAAAACCTTTGACGCATCAAACATCCGTAAATGAAAAGAAAACAAAAGTTTTCACCACTGCAAACCCTTTACGGTGAAACAAATGAAGGGAAAAGTAGATGATGTGGCTTCATTGTTAATTACTTCCTATACTATCTGGGTCCTGCAAACTCATTTAAGATTCCTATTCAAATTCCAAACTCTAAAGTCCAAACACATGCAACTTATTTCACTCTACAAAAACGAAGCAGCATACATATTTAGGTTCCAACTTCCAAGTGACTCAAACATGCCAATTTTAGTTATTATAAGCAAGAAACTCTGAAAGGTACTAAAAAATCAAGCACACTAAATAAAGTATGACCATACCTGCTAAATCTGCATCCAGAAGAATGCAGAGAAAAAACTTTATGTACAAACTAGTTCATTGTTGCAGCCTCAGACGGTTGAAGAAAACCAAGAATTGATACTCCGGAGCCCAATACACAAATCCAACTACAGGGCCTCCTTTTATATACTGCACATGTATAACATAAGTTACATATCTAACAATCAGAATCTACTCGATGGACATGGAAAGAAAGCAGTAGTATCTACAAAAACCTTTCCATCAAGAACAACCAGCTCGCCATCGACCCAACGAGGTTTTTTATATCCTTTCTCAGCAAGCCTACCTTGACCCTTGTATCTAGCAATCTAAATTCACAAATTCATTAAACTGAAAGCTGCAACTGACAATAAAACAACATAGTTGTAGTCAAAGTTACATTTACTTTTTGGTTGTGATGTGCTCAGAAAAGGGGTATTTTAAAATCAAAGATGACTCCAGACAGAGAAAATGAAGGAGTTTAAGCTTAACAGAATAAAGAGGTAACATACCACTCCAAATTCTTCAGGGATTATGCCTTTATGAGGAAGCTGATATCTTTTCCCAACTTTTGCACGAAAAGCAACCTGAATGGAAAGAGAAATTACATTATCCAATAACCTATTTCCAAGGAAAGCTAAACAAGTAGACAACTATTGACAATAGAAAATGGAAAGGCACTGGAAAATCCAAACCAAGATAAAGCGATACATAACAGAACAATAAATAATACTCATTATATAAAAAAAAGGTGATCCAGCAACTTGTATTTCAAAAAATCTATTCAATGTAAAGTCCGTCTACAATTAAAATATCCTACTTAGGAATCACAAAAGAAAGACGGACACTATTAAAGGAACCCATGTTCATTTTCCGAAATGAGGAGAAGTTAATGAATAGAACGGTGGACGGTGGTCCACACCACGTGGTTACCACCAATAGTCAATAATAGAAATCTGCATAATACTTGTATCCAGATTATCTTGAGCATTGGTTGTACACATGAGTCATGCAACAATGATGTATCCTCCTGAAATTAGGGGTTTCTATAACAGAGCTAAGTTTCAAGATTTGTAACCGCTTCATTTCTAACAGGTTTATATAATCATAAACACTACCCTTCAAACAAGAATTCTTTCTGTTCACGTATCCGCACTTCCGAGACACCGCACACTATATCACATTCGTCAATAGATTACTTTCTGGGTTCCAGATGAGATCACAGCTTACTCCTTTTTTTTTTCTTTTGGAACAAGACGTGAGGCCTGTAACTGATGATCGCATAGTAGGTGAACATTTTTACAATTCGCATCAGCATATTCATTCTCAATGAGGAGAAGAGAACGAATAAATAAGTGAAAGAACTAGCTAGAAATTGTAAAACTAAAAAGTACAAAACAATGTAAAATGATTTTTCTGGCATTCATCTGATAACATGCACATACACTAAGATACACTCAAACCATAGCCAGGTCGGTGTTGGTGGTTGTTTAAGCTTGGTTGCTCGGATTATTGCTTAAAACGAATTGGAAAATATCATTTTCTTGAAACACCTTGAAATTGTGTTCTTAGCTTTTATTATACCAACGGGACTTGATAATAAATTCATAAAAAAATTGCCCATGTTTTAATGTCAGGCATAGCAAATATAAATCATCGAATAAAGGTTAGTAAAAGAAACCCAATATCTCTGTCATCTCTAACATTGAAAATTATTGAAAGCACCTGTACTAGGGTTTGGTCCGTTGGCCTGTCAGTGGTTGTTGATAGCATTCAGAGTATGTTTATATTAAGTTTTCATTTTGGTCTGTGTTAAAGGATTGCTTGATTTTTTATTTTATTTTAAATTATTTCTGGGTTGTCTAAGCCCAATAGCTGTCATGTATTACCCTAGGCCCAGCCTGACTACAATGCAAACACCCACCCTAAAAAGGAATAACTATTCAGATAAACAAGTAAAACGATGTACTACTGATCCTAGTCACTCCTGTATGATCGAAACCAGATTTAGGATTATTCAGTGTTTTCTGTAAGAAATAACTCATGAACACCACACTTGAATTATTATCTGGCTTGAAATCTAGAAAGCCAACGATTACTGATAAAAATCTCACCTGGCCAGCAGGCACATACGGATCCCCAGTTAGTTTCACGGCTTCAACATACTCATAAAACTCAAGTTTTGGATCCTCTTTATTTCCATCATCCGCTTTCCAGTGACCAAATTTGCGTCTTAGATGAATCACTTCTGAAGTATGAAGCCCATGTGTCCCAATGTAAAGTCCTATTAAAATCATTTATATGATGAGCAACAACGCCCTAAAATCCTCGAAAGTCTATACTATTTGTTAACAAGAGTAAAAATTTACAAGTTTACCACTTAGAGGGTCAGGGTATGATGGGATCTCAATCCGGTTAAATGTTGTCGATCCAGATAGTACTTGGAGATTTCGAGACTGGTTAAGCGAGAGATTGATCATTTCACTAATATCTTTGAGCACCTGCTTAAGAAGTATATCCAGCGGAAAAAAAAAATAGATTTCAGAAGGACTAGCAATAAACCAATCTTTACGGTCTTGTTTAGTTGCAGCTTTTTTACATCAGTTTTTTTTTTTTTTTTTTTTTTAAAAATGGACTGCATTTGGATTATCAGCTTAAAGCTGAAGCTTTCTAATCTCAGTTTATTAGCTTTTCTGCTTAAAAGACGGACTGCTTTTGGATTACCAGTTTAAAGCTGAGTTTTCTGTTATTGAGGCCTCAAAAGCAAGAAGCTTTTTAGCCCAGTTTTTTCCTGCAGACTAAAAAAGGTCTTGCTTAAAATCTGCAAACAAGCAAAAAGTAATTTGGGATTTACCAGGGGGAAGTAAAATTTGCTGATGGAAACTAACCTTAGTTGGTAACCTTCCCTTGCCGATAGACTTGGCAATTTCTGACAATATATGATCCATGCTACGTTGATCTAACATTTTAGGTTTCTTAGTCCTTTCTTTGTCATTAGTAACCACTGGGTTATCATCACTCTCAATGTAAAAAGAGAATGATGAGCGATCTCTGTTCTCTAACCTTGCTGGAACTCGTGTTACTTTCTTTTCTGATTGACCACCAGAAAATTTTTGTGCAAGATCACCCACAACCACCTTCACTGCAATTTCACTTTGCCCTATCCCATCAAAAATACCACCGCTAGAGTCGATATTTACGCCCTTCTGCTCATTATCACCGTCCCCAAAATCTACACTATCTCTATCAGCACTTTCTAGCTCGTTATCCTTCTCTTCGTCGTCTTCTTCAATTGTTTGCTCGACCATGTTAGATAGCATTTCACGATCTAAATTCCCAGGATCTGTAACTTTAAAAACCTTAACCTTCACAACAGGGGTTATATCACGCAAAACATTGTCGAATTCGGGTAATTTATCAGCAATATCAGAATCTTCATCCTCATCTTCACTGTCATCTTCTTCTTTTGAACCTGAAAGCAGGTCAGTTTTATCGGTTGAATCTAAGGGGATCAAGCTTCCAGCAGAAGTTGGCGACTTTGAAGGTATAATTGGAAAATCTCGAGGAGCTCTGGTCTGTTTTAAGTACACAGCCTGATAGTTTATGTCAGTGAGAGAATTAGATTCAAAATTAAAGAGGTTTTAAGTACAAGTCGCAGATTCATGTAAAAGTTTGCTAAAACATAAGAAAATACATAAATGCAGAAATGCAAATTAGGGTGTGCGAAAACAAACAAATGTCAATCTGATAAGGACAATATCATAATTACTTATGTTGGCATATGCTTCTAGCCTACTACGTATTTTTGTTTGTTTTGAGCAAGAAAGAACATAACAGTTCATCTTGCTGGCGTATGCTTCTGACACGGGTGATGAAACAACGCACGAATAAAAAAGATTTATAAAGAAGAAAGCAAATGCGAAAGGAAGGAGTAGAGACAATGAACATTCTGAAGGAAATAGAAATGAGATCGAACAGTGATATTAAATACTAATAGGAGACTTATAGAACGGATGAGCTGGATATTTTATCAATGAATTGTTTTGATCAAATAGTTACTCTTAATATCATGTTCTCGGAAAGAGAAACAACGTTACTTGTTTAAAAAAAAAAGAAGTGTCGACCACCTGTGATTGCAATATAAAAAAGGCCTCACTCTTGTTGTTACCACTCCATGTACGTATTTACAAAAGGTTCAGTTGGTCTTCCGAGTGAACATCTTTACAGATACACTGATGCAGGTACAGAGACAGCAAAGAGCAAAAAGATACCTGCTGTTTGTATTCACCTCTCTTATTGATGGTCAAGAAGATCTCAAACAGGGGAAGACCGGCTGAAGCTGCAGCTAGCTGACTGTAAAACAAGATCATTAGTCAACAACAGACAACCTACAGCCATGACTAAAAACTTATCTTTTAGTTAGCAATTTTTTTCTCACCCAATTTTAGATTTGGACAAACAAAGTAAATCAAAACATTGAGAAAACAGGTCCACTCTGTCACTTTGAGAACCTGACCCTTACTAAAAGCAATTAACCTACCGTGGACTATAACTTCTTGCCACGTATCTTCCGTGCTCAGCACTAATGCGAATAATAACACCATGTTGCTGAGTATCTTTTGAAACTCCAGACCACCAACCAACCTGGCATTCAAATGTAATATTCTATGCATGAGCCAAATGGAACTGTTCAAGCAGCTATGTAAACATTCATAGATGCTGACTACTAGGGAGCACTGAGAGTTAAAACTGCGGAGACTGGTAGACTTGTTAAACCAAATAAAAGTGTAAAACTACAAAATAATTACTCTGTTCCAAATCAACAGTTGCACTTCAGTAATCAAACATTTTCCGAAAGAAAGATGATTACGTATCTTCAGAAAGATGGTATAAACATCCCTACTTTTTAGTCACATCACAGCTATATATTAATTTTAATAAAACTTTTGCAGTTAAATCGAAGAGTAAAAGAGTACTTTTATCATTTTTGAATTAGTAGGTTGGAAAATGGACAACTGTTTAGGGACATCCCAAATAGAATAGTGTAAAATTATTACAGAACAGATAAGAGTATAATACTATGACAAAGTAAAGCATATAAAGATGACCTTCGAGCAGAAATAATTTGTTGACAAACAAAAATCCTTGCATATAAATATGCACACACACACTCCATAAGATAACCTAATTCTAAAAAAGATAAATAAACAAAAATTATAAATTTAAATTAACCATGATAATATATATATACAGCATGCCAATTGTATTACTGAATTTCGTATGTGCTCACCAAACCAGCCCCAGCAAAATCTCGTACGAAAGCTGCATCCTGATATCGTTCTTCCTTGATTGCTCTCTGCATTGAAAAAGTCGGTAGACATATGAGAGAAGTAAAAAAAAAAACTCAAATCGCAGATGATGTTTGTTCCGGTTACAATGGTGATAAAATAATTTCTTACATTGAGATAAGACATCACTCGGCCAACTGCATCGTTTGTAGCTGCAGCAGCAATTGCCACTTTGAGCCTCGAAGCATCTGTGTAATCTTCTCTTTTAACAGCATCAGCTAACTGTGACTGTAAACATAAACAAAATCAGTTGTTAACACCATCTCACTGAAACAACAAACAGAAGAGAGGGGATTGGTAGTTGATAAAGTCAGAATAAGCTTTCATGTGCAACAATCACCTTATCCCTGTGCTAACAAATATTTTTGTCCATTCCTCATCAGTAAAAAGAAAGGGAAAATAAAGATCTCCTTTGACTATATTAATATGATAACATAGAGAAGCGGGATACAATTTCGCAGAGGTAAATTAGAAAAAGGCTGTTGACGTATTATGTCCTTCACACTTGTGATTTAATGGTGAATGCCGCTAGCACTCTTTATTTAAATATATTCCTACTTCTGAAATTCATCTGTGAGTTTTTGGAGTCGGTGTAAGTACCATAAAAAGTAGCTAATTCATCCCTCTTGCAACTTTATATTCACATTCATAAACAATTGAGTTTCACGAAGTAAACAAGTGAGTGATAATCCAATAAAATAGTTGGAAAGTTCAGCCTGAAGGCTACATTTATTTCCACAATTTTCTCTTTCTTCCATTTCCCACCCAAAGTTTGGTATCTGGGTACATAATTATGGACTTATATTTGTTGCGTAATAACCCATACCATCATAGTGCAAAAAGCAATTGCCAATTGGGCTCCATCCCAATCGTTTTACAGATAAACAAGTTCTCTTAAACCCCCTAATAATTACAATCTGAAATTTTAAGTATCAAAAATCCAAAACCAACATTTACAGGTATGAACTGTCTTAAACCTGGTGTTACTTAACAGCACAACATTACCTTCAATATTCATCTGTTAGATAGCCGGCAATTAAAAATCATGTTTTTCGCAGAATTGACCACGGATTAGTTTCTTTTAATCTCATTACGATTGTATACTACAAAGTAACATCAAATCAACAAATATTTATGGAATCTATTGACATTTTCGGTGAATAAATGACCGCAATCTCATGATCATTCAACAATACAGATCAAAGTTCAATCTGGTCCTTATTATCATTTATCCATAAGTAACAGTTGATGTAGCTTCGTCTCACAATATAATGGCATTATCTCACAGTATAGTGGTTCAATGCAGTGTGAGAAAATATTTTTCCTATGTTACAATGACCATTAGATAATTCTCTCATAAAGGCATAATTAGTAACATAACATGATTATTCAAGGAACCAACACCGTCTACATATATCGGTACCCTAAAAACGGACACGATTTACTCTTGATTATCCAATCATATAAGAAGGTGGTATACCCTTTTCTCACATTATAACAACACTGTCTTACAGTATCGCCGGTTCCATGTAGTGTGAGTATGATACACCTATGTTATAATGACTACCAAATAATTCGTATATAAGGCATAAGTAGTATTATAACAAGATGTCAAGACTATTCAACGAATATGAACTGTACACCTTCTGCAATACATACAACCCTCACCAAAATATATACTTAGAATAAATCCCTTATTCAAGAATATTGGGACAAAAGTCATGTGTATGCGTTTCACCCCTGCCGGCAACCGTCTCACAGTATAATGTCCCACAGTACAGTGACCTGAGCATTATTTTCCTATCTTAACCATCAAAAAAAAAAAATCTCCTAAAGACGTATAAGTAGCATAAACAAATCATTCAACAAATTTAGCGGTACCTTGAGAACTTTGACCTGAAAATAATACTCTCCAAACGCATTTTAGTGTCTGCTTAAGTAACTCATATAACAAACTTAATAAAAGGATCGGCGCTAAATTTAATTTGCAATAATATGAACAGAGACGATTTATTCCTAATTATCCACACACCAGCCACAGTGTATCATGTGCGAGAAGGAAGATGAAGAAAACGTAAAATAATGCTAGTATACCCTCGTCTATATATAATGGCCCTATGTAGTGTGAGTATTCTATTCCTATATTACAGTATAATGAATCAATGATCATCAACTAATATTTTCCTAAAAGGAATAGTTAAATATATGAACAAATTACTTGATCAACGAATAATATTGTCCTAAAAGGATTAAATAGATATATATATATATAAACAAATTACTCATCAAATCGACACTGAACACGTACAGGGACACGATTTTCTCCGTATTATACACCAATCTTATGTAGTGAGATTAGTTTTTCCCTATGTTATACACTTATACTCTCTCCGTTCCAATTTACTTGTCCACTTTGGAAATACGCATTTTGACAAGCAAATAATTCAAACATAAAGTGCTCAAATAAATAAATTTGACTATGTGAAAGTTTTTTCAAAATTTTGCATTTCGGAAATTCAGTCATGGAAATTATGACTCCGAAAATGCAAGTATTTTTAAAGTGGACGAGTAAATTAAAGGGTCAATGCCCAAAACATACGTGTTATAAAATATTACCAAAACATACAAGTCAAACAAATTATTCCCAAAACATACAAGTCAAACAAATTATTCCCAAAACATACAATTGACCCAAATAGAAAAAAATATATATTTCTCCTCGCTTACCAAAAAAATTCTCTTTCTCCTCTCTCTCTTCGCGCTCTCTCTTTCTAAATCATCATTTTTTTCCCACAAAAGACTACCTTATTTAATGTTAAAATGACTTCTAAACCGAAAAAAATAAAATTACAACAAAAAATTCAAAAAAGTCGAGAATCCGAAAAAACCCAAAAAATGCGGAAAAAACCTTTAAAAAAGTCGGGAATCCGAAAAAATAAAAAAAATGGTAAAAAATAAAAAAACCAATAAAAATCCAAAATCACCAAAAAATGAAAAAAGTTTAAAAAATTCGAGAATCCGAAAAAACCGAAAAAAGGCTGGAAAAACCTTTTAAAAAGCCGGGAACCCGAAAAGGCCCAAAAAATGGTTAAAAAAAAGTAAAAAAAAAAACAAAGAAAAATCCAAAATCACAAAAAGAATGAAAAAAGTTCACAAAAGTCGAGAACTCGAAAAAACAAAAAAAGTGCTGAAAAAACCTTTAAAAAGTCGGGAACCCGAAAAAACTTCAAAAAAGTGGCAAAAAACAAAAAAAAACCAAGAAAAATACAAAATCACAAAAATATATAAAAATAAAGTTCAAAAAAGTCGAGAACCCGAAAAAAGACCCAAAATATGGTAAAAAACAAGAAAATTACAAAATTACAAAAAAAAATAAAAAAAGTTCAAAAAAGTCGAGAATTCAAAAAAACCCAAAATATGCTGAAAAACTTTTAAAAAAGACGGTAACCCGAAAAACCCAAAAAAATGGTTTAAAAAAAACCAAGAAAAACCAAGAAAAATCCAAAATCATAAAAAAATGAAAAAAGTTCAAACAAATCGAGAACCCGAAAAAACCCAAAAAAGGCTGGAAAACCCGTCGGAACCCTAAAAAGCCCAAAAAATGGTTAAAAAAAGTAAAGAAACAAAGAAAAATCCAAAACCACAAAAAGAATGAAAAAAGTTTACAAAAGTCGAGAACCCGAAAAAACCAAAAAGTGCTGAAAAAACCTTTAAATAGTTGAAAACCGGAAAAAACTCCAAAAAAGTGGCAAAAAAAAAAACCAGGAAAAATCCAAAATCACAAAAATATATAAAAATAAAGTTCAAAAAAGTCGAAAACTCGAAAAAAATGGTAAAAAACAAAAAAAAAACAAGAAAATTACAAAATTACAAAATTACAAAAAAAAAATGAAAAAATGAAAAAAGTTCAAAAAATTCGAGAATCCAAAAAAACTCAAAATATGCTGAAAAAACTTTTAAAAAAGTCGGTAACCCGAAAAAACCCCAAAAAATGGTTAAAAAAAAAAACCAATAAAAATCCAAAATAAAAAAAAAATGAAAATGAAAAAAGCTCGAAAAGCCCGGAAAATTCGATTGTGTATACATTTTTCTTATTTTTTATGCATTCTTTGCTATTGTGTATTTAATTTTTTGTATTATGTATGTACTTTTTTTATTGTGTATGCCTTTTTCTCGATCGTTTATGCATTTTTTTGGATTATGTAGGCAACTTTCTCGATTGTGTATTCATTTTTTTGGATTATGTATGGCTCTTTTTATTGGTTATGCACTTTAATATTGTGTATGCACTTTTTAAATTGGATAGACAATGGTTATTTTTCATATTGTTTGCAAAATTACATTGCGTATGCAATATGAAATCATCACTTTTTATGTGCAATGTATAACAATGTATTATGTATGTCTGTATTGCGTATTCCCATATTAAAAAACATGTATAAATTATGTGTTGTGTATGCATGTATTAAATAAAATGTATAAATAATGTATTGTGTATGCCCGTATTAAAAAACATGTATAAATTATGTATTGTGTATGCCTGTATTAAAGAGCATGTATAAAAAGGGTATTGTGTATGCATAATAAGAAAAATATAAAAAATGAACAATGTCAATGGATACAGAATGTATTGTGTATAAACGTATTAAAGAACGTGTATAAACAATGTATTGTGTATACCTGTATTAAAAGGCATGTATAAAATATGTATTGTGTATGTCTGTATTAAAGAGCATGCATAAATAGTGTTGTGTATGCCCGTATTAAAAAATATGTATAAACTGTGTACTGTGTATGTCTGTATTAAAGAGCATGTATAAATAATATATTGTGTATGCTCGTATTAAAAAACATGTATAAACTATGTATTGTGTATGTCTGTATTAAAGAGCATGTATAAATAATGTATTGTGTATACCCGTATTAAAAAAAAACATGTATAAACTGTGTATTGTGTATGCATGTATTAAAGAGTATGTATAAAATATGTATTGTGTATGACTGTATTAAAGAGCATGTATAAACACTATGTTAACAATTTAATCGGCATTTTTCATGTCGAGTAACAGAATATGTCAGCAACGCATCACTTTTATCCAAATGCGACCAAATATCACAAATTTTAGCCACCAAATTTTCAAAACTTATATCGATTTGAATTGCAATTATAACCATTTTAGAACTAGCAACCGTGACAACATCTAGATTGCACATCATCAAAATACTGCCCATTGCACTACAAAACAACATAAACAAAACACACAAAAAGTGTAAATGGATAAACAATGTATTGTGTATGTCTATATTACAGAACATGTATAAAAGATGTATTGTGTATACCTGTATTAAATAACATGTATAAAAGATGTATTGTGTATACCTGTATTAAATAACATGTATAAAAGATGTATTGTGTATGCCTGTATTAAAGAACATGTATAAAAGATGTATTGTATATGCATGTATAAAAAGAACATGTATAAAAAATGTATTGTGTATGTCTGTATTAAAAAACATGTATAAAAAACATATTGCGTATGCCTGTATTAAAGAACATGTATAAAAAATGTATTGTGTATGCATGTATTAAATAACATGTATAAAAAACACAATACATCTTTTTTGTGTATGGATAATAAACAAAATACAAAAAAAGGCAGTCTCAATGGATACACAATGTAATGCGTATGAATTTATAAAAGAGCGTATATAGCAATGTATTGTGTATGCCTGTATTAAAGAGCATATATAAACACTATATTGTGTATGTCTATATTTAATAGCATGTATAAACTGTGTATTGTGTATGCATGTATTAAAGAACATGTATAAAAAAATGTATTGTGTATGCATGTATTAAACAACCTGTATAAAAAACACATCTTTTTTGTGTATGGATAATAACCGAAACACAAAAAAGACAGTCTCAATAGATACACAATGTACTGCGTATGGATTTATAAAAGAGCGTATATAACAATTTATTGTGTATGTCTGTATTAAAGAGCATGTATAAACATTATATTGCGTATGTCTATATTTAATAGCATGTATAAACTGTGTATTGTGTATGCATGTATTAAATAACATGTATAAACAATGTATTGTGTATGGATAATAAAAACACAATACACTGTTATTAAAAAACAAAACAAAAAAACAAAACACAAAACAGTGTTAATATTCGGCATCTTGAATCTATTTTGTTTCTTTATCAATCATATTATTCTAACAAAATACCAATTTCCGAAAAAATATTGAGAAAATAACCAACGCAAACCCAAATATATCAACTAATTTCTTCGAAAAGTAATCCCATTTCATATACGATTTGAGATGAATAAAATCCGAATAAAACCCTAATCGAAAACAACCTCGTAAGTAACTCTGTATTTAAATCGATTTATGAAGAATAAACCCTAATTCGAACAATAAACCAGAGAAATCCGACGAAGAGAAACTGAGTATTCGAAACAATAAAAATACGGATCAAAATCGCCTAATTAAAAGCGAATTTATGGTTTGATAGAATGATTCGACGGAGGTGTATAAAAAAAATATTTTGTATAGATGTTAATTATGGAGTTTATATGGCGGGTGAGTTTGACTCCAAATTACAGGGAGATAGATATATAAATACGTATGTATAGATAAAGAGGGAGGGAGAGAGAGAGAGAAAGAGAGAGTGAGAGAACTGTTAAAAAAATATAAATAATTTAGTATTTATAATTTTAATTAGTTGTATGTTTTGGGAATAAAGTGTTGGGTGTAACTTTTTGGTAATTAGTTTAAAATAGTTGTATATTTTGGTAATTTTCCCAAAATGAAATAATCATCTCCCAAAGCTATACATAATAACTAACTAGTAGTGATATAGTAACATGATTATTCAATGAATCTAGAGCCTACACGTGTACTATTAAATAATTCCCTGTTATAATAACCATTAAATAATTATCTCCTAAAGCAATAATACTAAACTAACTAGTGATATAGTAACATGATTATTCAATAAATCTAGAACGTACACGTGTACCTTAAGAACGATCAAGATTTGCTCCTGCTCCTCCACGTCAGCAAAATGCTCCTTCCACCTCTCCCAATCCCATTCATCCCCATCTCTCTCCTCCACGTCGTCATCGATAACATCTCCGTCTTTTCCGGCGATAAAATCGTCGAGTTTTTTTATAGCGGACCTGAACACGTCACCGATCGCGGCGTCCCAGCCGCGGCTGACGGCGGCGGAGGAGGAGTCGGAGGAGGTCTGGCAACGGCAGGCAGAGGACGACGGAACCCTAGAAATGGAGAGAGAGTGTGGGGAGAGACGGTGGTTGTTTGTTTGGAAGGTGAGTTTGTTTGAGAACGTCGTCGGTGATATTAACGCCATTGATGAATATATATATATAAATATATATATATAGAGAGAGAGAGAGAGATTTTGTGTTTAATCTATTATTTCTATTAATCTATTACATATAGGGTTAATTCTATTTTGTCACCTTAGACTTTTAGCTTAGTTTCAATTTGCTCTTTAATATTTGAGTTGGTTGGATTTTCCTTCTAACTTTTTATGTAATGTAGTGCATTAGCATCAAATTTAACTCTGAAAATAAAATAACGTTTAGTACATGTTTTTCGACTTTATTACGGAAAACATTTTTTTGAGTTTTGATGTTGGAAATGTAGCATCATGCATTGTCAATGAAAAAAATGAATAAATATAAAGAGAAAGTAAAAATAGTAACGTTTGACATCTTTCAAAGTCGGTAATCGTTCTAGCTATAGCTTTGTATAAACGTATAAAAGTTATAAAGTTAAATGATATATGCTGGAAATTTTTGTTAGCAAGGTCATAAGATGAGTCAGTTAGGCGATTATGATTCACTAATAACACATGCGCGATTTTAATATTACACTTTTTTCTATTATACATACTGTAATTTAAACTTCCAACTAATTTTGACAAGAGTGATTTATGAAAACACTATTATCTTTTTAGAATTTTTTATATGTTCACTCATAAATCTTGCAATAACATTACACGTTCACTAGTAGCATAAGTTTTTTTAGCAACTATACAGGTTATGTGTAAGCTTTTTTTTCTTCTAAAGTATGTGATTGTTCCTCTGACACGTCAAGTAAAAGAAAATAAACTAAATCGAAACAAATGAACGTATAGGGGACAATTTGGATTGGCACCGAAAGGATAGGGGGCAAGAGAGAACTTACCCTTTTGTATGGATAAAGATGATATTGGGAAAGTTGGGGAAGCGAAACGAGGTCGTTTGCACTCTGATAAGCTAGCTTGCGTCCACATAAATAGTCTATGGTTCACTTCCATTTATATTTGTTCCTCTTTTGTGGTGGCAATGTGTTATCTATTTCCCTTTTCGTTCATTTTCCATAAAATATCAAACCGTGTTAGTTATAGATTGTACTTTGCCATATCTAGAAAATGAGGAAGGGTAATAGGAATATGGAATTCTCCATATCAAATTATAGTTTATTAATTTACAAATCAATGTCAAAGAAGACAAAATTAAATAAACTTAAAAGGTAGGTTTTACTCTTCTCTTTTACCTCGGGATCAATCTCACGCATTCACGACAAATTTTCCATTGTGGTAACAGGAAAAGATGCGTGAATTTGATACTAAAATAACCCAATTAGGAGTGTTCGCAATTTTTTTTAGTTCAAGCTCTATGCAGGAATTATTTACATGCTATGCATATGTATTGAAACTTGAAAGAACTTCAAATTTCATAAAATCTCTGCGGAATGGAAAATATCAAACACCTACTTTCTTTGGTTGCAAAGTTCAAACAAATAAGCAGGACTTCTTTAGTACCAGGAAAAAAAACACTAAAGTATGTCCAACTCATGGAGTTGTCCTTTTAAGCAGGCCTACCCTAATGCAGTCGAATTTTCGGGATAAGCTAAAAGAAAAACGAAACAAGGCCTTATATAGTTCATGACATCGGTTTTCCAGAACCAAAAACCATTTTGCAAGTTTATTTTCAAAAGATTTATCAAAACATCAATAGTTTTACCATTTGCAACATTATATACACTTTCACTTATGTAACAATGGGTCCGCAATAACTTGAGGCTCGAAATCAGGCTTCTGGTAACAAGCAAGCAATTCAGCATAAAGCTCATACCGAGCAGTCATTCTAAACCCCCACTTATCTTTCAACTGTCTACAAAGATTAAGATCCATATCTGATACCATTAACCCATCTTTGTACCGAGATAAAGAGGGTGTACACGAAGAATCTGGTGCTGAAACATGGCTAGATCCATAAAAATGGCCAAAATCAGCATGTTGAGGCTTTCCATCGCCAGAGGTGAAAGGGTTCGGAAAAATCTCGGTGCCTACGCGATTGATTGAGCCGACAAAGTAGCTGTTTGCTATTGCAGCATTACGAGCCTGTGAATATGTTCGTCATCATAATGTTCAGTACTGTCCCTCTAAAAAGGATGTTTAAAATGTCAAGAGTAACAGAGACTGTAAAGCCACGACCTTGGTAGTGTATGTAAACTGTGTAATAAGTCCCCAATGATTTGAGACCAAACATCAAATTTTAATTTAAAATGTCAAAAGTAACAGAGACTGTAAAGCCACGATCTGGTAGTGTACTAGTGTAAACTGTGTAATAAGTCGTCCCCAATGATTTGAGATCAAACCTCAAATTTTAATCTAAGGAGCAAGCCCGCAAAACAAGAATATGTTTGTAGACTATTAAAAAAAAGAGGCTGTTCCCATCAAGTGAGATTTTCAATTTCCTAACGTACAAGTGGTTTCATTTCCATTTAGTGGTACTAAATATTATCACTTATCAGTATGCATACACAACCAGTTTATCGAACTGTATGCAAATATATAGATAAACATTACGCAAAATAGTTTCACTGAATAGTATGTAGGCCAATCATTAATCAGTTCCCTAAAAGTTCAAATAAATGGCAATTGAAAATTGAGTTCAGTTATTAAGAATTTTCTTATGACCAAAGTGGAATTAAAAAATTCAGAATCACTTAATGACATGCTTCTATCAGAGAAAACTCGATCTCAATGTTATGTGATTCCACTTGCTATCCATATCAACAAATCCATGAAGACAATCTCAGAATAAAACATTGTTTTAGCAGTAAGCAAATAAGTGAATCGCTTCAAGCAAGTGGATGACACTACAAATTTTGATTAAAAGCAGATAATACGTATGAAAAGCAGGCAAAAGAGTACCTCGATGGGCCACATTGGTTCGCTGAGTTCGCCAACAGTAGCAGATGGGTTGAAAACAATTTCAGCACCATTTAAGCCAAATGCCAACCAATTAAGAGGGTGATGTCTTCCATAGCAAATGTTAACAGCTATCTTTCCAAATGTTGTCTCAAACACAGGATGACCAGTATTACCTTCCATGTAATATGTACTCTCGTTAAAATCTCCAACTCGAGGTATATGATTCTGCCACAATCAGTCAATTGGATTACTTCAGCTTGTAAAACCATAACCCAGAAAAAAAAAAACTATCTACATGGATCTATACATACTGATTAAGGCGCTGGGTCCACACATGAATTTAAAAATTCAAAGTTCTGACAGGATTGGTATTTAAAAAATCTGTCTGGTCCCCGCTGTCAACTAATTAATCAGTATATGGAGTCGTGTATAGACCTAAGAAATAGAAAATAGCATTACTATAAAAGAATTATGCTATAACCTAAGAAGAAGGAAAGGTACCTTGCGATGCTTTCCTATGATGTTACCATGATTTCCAATTATTACCACAGTGTTCCAAATTGTCTCTCCATGTTTGATATCCCTTTCAAGAATTGGACTTGCTATGACCATATTGTATTTCCTTGCAAATTCTTGAAGAAATAGAGTCGATTCTCCATCGACAGGCTCTGCAAATTCACACCATCTTTTCTCGCGAGTACAAAAGGCAAATGGCATTGTCCATGCTTCCTGAACAAGGTCATCAATTATAATAAGAGGTCAATTCCAATTTAGTGATATAATTTGGACTTATTATCATCAAGTGCTAATGAAACTTTTCATTCTAACTAGTCGTATTGTATATTACTCATTATGCATATCCAAATTCACTTTGTCGAAGTGCATGCCCGTCAAAAATGAAATCAGCACATTAAACAAATTGCCAAGTCAAAATCAGTTCAAGTTTATTCCCTTTAATTTATTAAACCACTATGTCATCAGAAGATCAGTTCACTAAAGCTTACAACCGTCAAAAGATAAGTAAAACATGATGTGAAGCAAGTTTTTCCTTTTGAATGAACGAGAAATAAATCCAAACTATCTAGCATTTAATAGTTATTTCATCTAATATATACATATTACATATGAGAAAACTGGTTGGAGAACATAGTCGATAATCATCTCCTTAATGTACCTGCAGACACAATATATTGACTCCTGCAGCACCTGCAGCATCAATAATGGGCCTCAATTTTTCGAAAATGGCCTTCCTTTGGTTTACAAATGGTGAAGTTGTTGGAAGAGCAATAGAGTTTTGAATAAGGCCAACTCGAACTATCCGGGGTTCTCTTAGCAATTCCTTGTCAGCGTGAAAGCAGAACCCCTACAAAAGTATGTACAAATGATCGACTTCTGGAATAGCCAATAACATAACAGAATGAATAAAAACAAGGGTGAATGGCCAAGTCCTATTACAAATTTGTACATGTACTTATATAGTTTAATATCCTCAATCATGAGTTTTAGCCTAATCCATCTGAGAGAAAATAATCACAGAGCACATGACAAAGTTAAACATCTTTGCTAAAGATAACTCTCTTGCTTTTCCCCTTTTCTGCATCTTTTTTCTTATAATCAGGAAGCTGGGAAGATAGGGTGCACTTCTCTAATTTACCTTAGAAGCCAAGAAGCATGGATCAAATTAATGTTCTTAAAGGCGCAAGGCCGGTCTTAGGCGGAAATTGGTAACCTAGCGCCTAATCATGCGTTATTACCGCCTGGTCTGCATATTCCTGTTTCGTCCCCTAGACTCCGCCTACCGCCTAATTAACACCTAGAGCTCACTTAATAGAACAATGTTACTTCAAATACTTTTACAAATTAACTAGCATCTTACATGCCCCCTTCGTCATATCCAAACAGACAACTAGCTTCTCTTATATTATATTGGTTATCAAGAAAAAGACAACGATATTAGGTACTCATTTGTTTAATCTTTGTAATTATCTTTTCCCATATGCTTAATGTTGCAGTAATTTTCAAACATCTTCCCAAATAAGTCCCAACTTAATAAAAAGACTAAAAAATCCACCGGCTGTTAGCGCAACATCAAACAACTTGGACTAATCATGCCATGTAAACTCTCTACTAATAGCAGCATGATTTTCCATGTCCCCATATGCTTATAAGTTTGCAAGAAAATAAACTTAATATGAATTCAAGTTTGAAAGAGTATATTATTGATCTATTTCTTACCTGAAGATCGAAGTCGTGCTTTGAAGATAGAGCTTTCGAAAGCTCGGGAAGAAAAATGGTTTCAACTGCTTTTCCACAATTTAATCCCAGAAGTAAGCGCTTAACTTCCTGTAAAACATAATTCATAACATCATCATAAAGAAAATGAAAATCGCATAGACAATATAATTTCAAACTTGCTTTTTATGACACGGTGTTAGTACTTAGTAGGGTATGCTATCCAATTGTGATACGTTTGTAAACCTACAGAAATAGCGTTTCTTCAATATTTCTATTGCATCTTTAAAAAATATTAAAACGATATTCACCAGGGACACTATTCCATTGTTGTTCTCCAAGACAACAAATTATGAAATCAACTACAACAATAAAATTGAACGGATTCTTTTTGGAAGAACAACTGAATCAGTCACCGCTCTCTCTGGCACAATCACACTAGCTAAGAGAGATCAGCAAACACCAAATCTTTAACTATCAAACATATGAGAGAAATGTAAAGAAAGCTGAAACAGTTTTATCTTTTATCTTTGGTAGGAATACAACATTGAAGCTAAAAGAACTAATTCATGAATCTATAGTCAGATGATTTAGGACCAAACTTAGATACAACCATAAAAGCCTGTTGTGCTATCTGCCCTGTAAGAAGGACGAAAAATCACAGAGATATAACAGAAATTAAACTCTCTATTGACAGCATTAAAGTGATATGACAGCATTGAAGTGATATGACATTATGACCTAAGACATTAAGCTTAGTTGCTATGGGAAGATGGATTACATTATTTACAGCATATTGCAGTTTCTCAGAAACAATTATTTGGCTTATTTGAGGTTAAGAAAATAATGGGTTACATTATCATAAGATTCTAGTTTTATAAGAAGCATTACTAAAGACGAAAGAAAGCCTAGTCAAATTATGAAAAACAGGTTATAACCGAAACCAACAAAAGCTATCACGATTTCTGAAACGAAACTATCCTTTATCCTCACTAGTGGTTTTAGCCAAACAACTACGATTCACTAGGATCAAAAAAGACTTGAAATTAAAAGTCAAAACCCATGTTTGATGGTCTAACATCTCCCCTAAACTTAGGGTGTGTTTGGCGGACAGATTGGAAGCACTTCCTAGGTCCAGAAGCCCATCTAGCAAAATTACGAGTGTTTGGTAAGTAAAATCAACCCACTTCCCAAAAAGTTAGGAGCATTAGAAGCCCATTTGGGAGAAGTTGTTTTTTGACACTTCTGAAAATAGACTTCCTCACAAAGTTAAAATGAAAAATATAGTGCGTCCTTTTTCTCTCACTCTCTCTTATACTAATAGAACTATTTTCTCTCTCGTCCGGTAGAATTTCTCTTTATCTGGTCTCAATCCTTAATCTATTCTTAAAATTTTTCACTCTATCTTTATAAATTAGTAGTTATCTTCTCACACAAAGTTACCGTATCTTTTTCAACATGGTGTTGAATTTCGTAGATCTTATCAAGAGGAGATGACCTCCATCAGATTCTTTTCCACCGCTGCAATTGCAAATTCTATTCTTGCATCCTATAACAATTGTTAAAAATGTTTTTTAAAATAAAATTATTGTTCCCAGTAGGTTGTTTTTGCATATTTATTTAGCAATAATGCTTTTATCGATGTTTTTTTATTTTTGTAATTGTTTATAAATATTTGGTTTTTAAAGTGATACAAAATTTATTAATATATTTTTATGTGTGTTTTCGTAGTATATGAATTATTGTGGTATTAAGTCATTTCGAAGTTATACATATCAAACGCAGACAAAACTTATAAAAATCAAAAGCACTTTTCCACCAGACGCTAATTTTTTCTAAAGTACTTTTTATAGCACTTTTCCAGACAGCACTTTTTAGGGAAGCACTTGATTTCCAAACAGCACCTTAATATATTAGAAGGCTGTTGCCTTATGAAACCCTAGTTTGCTATTTGCTTGCAGCTGTAATCTATTTTTTTTTCTTTCTTATAAGGCATTGACATTGGGTTCGACAACTTAAAGGCAAACATTTACATTTGTAACCCATAAAACCAAAAAGCTCTAAGTTGACTTGTTTATTAGCAACGCAGCGTTAAAGCTCGATATGCTTTTTGCTTAAAAGCCAGACCCTATTAGGTTTACCAACTTAAAACCAAAAAAGGTGATCTTTTCAGCCTGCAAAAGGTAAACTTTAAACCGGATATAAACCAGTATTTTATTCGGAAAAATGATAACTTGGTACATATTTGGAAACTTAATTATCAAAAACTAAAATATATTTTTAAATTAGGTGATCCCTCAATGATGCTGCTCCTTTTTACTCTTTGTTTTTACTTGAATGCTCATTGATGCTACTTGATATGTATCAATTGATAAACAAAAAACAGAAATTGGGTTTTTGATAATCAAGTCCGAAAACATGTATTAAACGTTAACTTTCCCTACAAAAAATCTTAAAGCTGCAACCAAACAACAAGGCCTGATTGTTACATCCAATAAACTAATAAAACACAAACCAATATACCATCCATCCATAGAATTAGCCTATATTGCTATAAATTACTCGTCGGGTAAAAAAGCAAAATCAAAATACTAACCATAAAACAAAAAGTAAAAAAACATGAAAATCAGCAGAGAGCTCAAAATGGTAACCTGAAAAACCTCTGGGCTGAGAGACGACAAAAGGAGTGAATTTAGAGACTCAAACCCACAAATTGACCCATCTTTTGCTGATTCAATCCCCTGACTTTCAATTTTACCACTTTTAGCCTCATTTTCCTCTTCGCTAATTCTCTCCATTCTCTCTCTCTCTCTCTCTCTCTCTCTCTTCAATGTCTGTCTGCGTGTTTGGACTAAACTACAGAAATTGTCTCTGTAGTTAATTCGTTATTGTCATTAATTTTCCATTTTCTTTCTTCTAGCACCCACGTTTAATATTTGTGACACATTTATCCTTTGATTTAGCAGCAAAGTTATCAATGACCGTAATCCATCTATTTTAGATGATTATAAATTGAGTGACTGACTATTCGATAGCTGGGGTGTGGTATACTAGAAATTAGTGAGCCCGTCAATATAAATTTATAATATAGAGTGAATTCTTATGGAACCCATAATTACTTAAATTATTTACAATTCTATTCTTTAATGGGGTGGAAATATCAGTGGTTTTTCTTTAAAAAAAACATACAAGTAATCATTTGGCGGTGGTAATTTGTTATTTTCACAATTACAATAGTATTGCTCAGTATACTTCAATTATAATTATGTTAACAGTTACAATCTGGTCTAATAATGAAGATGTTATTAGATGTGTGGATTTATTTGGATTTGTGTTTGTTGATTTTTTCGAAAGTTTATTGGAATGTCCAAAATGGAGAAGAATGATTGACAATTTTTTTAACGTTGTCAAGTTATAACCAATCTAATGCTTAAATTAGTTGAAATGTTTTAATAAGTTTGACGACCCGCTCTTGCGTGACCATAACACTTTCCCCCCACATTTGTTCAATTTTTGGAAAAGTGATAAAAAGTAACGGAGCTCAAAAGATGAGACTAAATACCCTTTTTTTTTTTTTTTTAAGTGCGTGCTATCAACATTAAAATTGAATCATGGGGTACCATATGAAGACTTTATTAAGTGGGCAGTTCTTGTAATTCACTTAATTTGGTTGGTTATACGTGGACCGATTGACTCTCTATCTCTATCTCTATGTTTATTTGAATTGTCAATTGATGGACAAAATCTGGAAAAAGATTTGGGGGGGTCTGTTGGCAGATTGTAAGGATTATTTTAAGCGACCGGCGTTAAATATATTAAAGAGTAGTGATTATTACTTCCTCTTTGTAGCAGACAAATACAATATTCTCTACTAGTTTTTTATCATTGTTACCATGTTCTTAACTTTCTAGTGCTTGTTGTATTCATATATTTTATACTCCTATTTAAGTTAGTTTTGCTCATGAATGTTCCAAAATTCGGAGTCTGTTAGTACTAAATAATCTTGGAAGATGTAATCTTACGTCCAACGGATACTCAATCCGTCAATCGATATGATTCTGGTTTTTATTGGTTAAGTTTTGTTCAACTCTAACAAGCATTGCATCAAAAACGTAGTGTATAGCAAGTTATATAGAAAAAAACAGTACATTCAAGAGGTCCATGGAGTAGTTGTTTAGTAAAACTAATGTTCGATAAAAAGCTTTCCTCTTCTTACTTTTGCCATTTTGGGCAGATAGCATTACTAATAAAGAACATAAAAACAAATAATATTTACCAAAGATAAATACAAGAAAGTAAGAAGGTGTATTGGCTTTTGAAAGACGTGTACTGCACTTGTAAGGATAGGAATAGTAGGAGCATTCTCAATTGTCGGTTTTAAGTCCTATGCATAACTAAATCAGGAAAATTGAGAAGAAGAAAAAAAACAATAGCCAATAGTCTGTCTTATGGGCTCCATACATTGACTAATATAAATAGTCCTATGTTATTTTTCTTGATTATTCTAGATAGGGTTCTTGGCCATGTATTCAATTATTTTAATATTTCTTTCTAAAAGTAAAAGATGTATTCCACCCCTCATTGAAAGTTAGTAACTAAAAAGAGTAATAAATAATTTAAATAGTATTATTTTACTTTGTTGTATAGAGAGTTAGTATAAACGGTTGGGCAACTTTCTTACATACAACAATATATGGTCTCATAGTGATATAAAGTCAAGTTTGTATATAATTTATAGATTAAACAGTTGGAAATGCTCTTGGAGCATCTACATCGGTAAAGTTAACATATATATATATGTAGCATTTAAATGATAAATTTATGCTTACGTGTTAATAGTTACAAATGAAAAACTAAACACCACCAATGTAGTGATTAAGAGCGAATCCAAATAGTTAACTAGTGTCAGTTCCTTGATTAGTAGGTGAAATATACTACATCCCTTACTAATTAATCGCAAATTACCTACAATTTTGACCGACTTATAACATGTATCAAAATTATTGAAATGAAAAGATTTCAAAATTAAATTATATAATTTAATGTTTGAACTATATGATTAATTTTTAAAATATTTCATTCCGACAATCTTGATAGAAATTATTACCCGTTTAAAATTACACATAGTTTCGTAGTGAAAATAAAATGATTAATTTAATAGCTTATCATCTCATCACACCTATATACATACTAACATACATACATACACACATACACACACATAAATTATAGTATACTGTACTGTATCAAATAGACAAATAGTATATTAAGAATTAAAAATGGCAGAGCCACCACATGAGTTGCAGAAGAGCAACAGCATGAGCAGTTCCGGCGCCAGCAATTACATATACACTTTCACTTATGTAACAATGGGTCCGCAATAACTTGAGGCTCGAAATCAGGCTTCTGGTAACGGGCAAGCAACTCAGCATAAAGTTCATACCGAGCAGTCATTCTAAATCCCCACTTATCTTTGAACTGTCTACAAAGATTAAGATCCATATCTGATACCATTAACCCATCTCTGTAACGAGATAAAGAGGGTGTACACGAAGAATCTGGTGCTGAAAAATGGCTAGATCCGTAAAAATAGCCCAAATCAGCATGTTGAGGCTTTCCGTCGCCAGAGGTGAATGGGTTTGGAAAAATCTCGGTGCCTACTCGGTTGATTGAGCCGACAAAATAGCTGTTTGCTATTGCAGAATTACGAGCCTGTGAAAATATGTTCATCAACATAATATTCAGTACTGTTCCAGAAACGGACATTAAAAACTGTCGAAAGTAGCGAGACTGTAAAGCCACAATCTTGGTAGTGCAATAAGTCCCCATTGATTTGAGACGAAATCTCAAATTTTAAACTCAGGAGGAAGTCCGCAAAACAAGAATATGTTTGTACCCTATTAAGAACAAGAGGCTATTCCCATCAAGGGACAGATCTAAATTCATCACGTACAAGTAGTTTCATTTCCATTTACTGGTACCAAATATTACCATCACTTTTCACTTTATCAGTTTGCATCCACTTTATCCGTTTATTGAACTGTTTGCAAACAAACATTAAGCAAAATAGTTTCATTGAATAGCACGTAGGCCAATCATTAATCAGTTCCCTAAAAGTTAAAATAAATTCCCATCAAAATTGAGTTCAGTTTGATCATATCAAGAATTTTCTTGTGACCAAAGTGGAATTAAAATTTTCAGCGTCACTTAATTATATGCTTTTATCAGATAAATGTCGATCTCAATGTTATGTTACACTTGCTATCCCATATTATCAGCAAATCCATGAACACAATCTCATAATAAAACTTTGTTTTAGCAGTAAGCGAATAAGAGAATCGCTTCAAGGAAGTGGATGACACAAGCGGTTTTGATTAAGGGAAGATAATGCGTATGAAAAGCAGGCAAGAGAGTACCTCGATGGGCCACATTGTTTCGGTGAGTTCGCCAACAGTAGCACATGGGTTGAAAACAATTTCAGCACCATTTAAGGCAAAAGCCAAACAATTGAGAGGGTTATGTCTTCCATAGCAAATGTTAACAGCTATCTTTCCGAATGCCGTCTCAAACACAGGATGACCAGTATTACCTTCCATGTAATACGTACTCTCGTTAAAATCCCCGACTCTAGTTACATGATTCTGCCACAATCAGTCAAGTGGATTAATTTAGCATGTAAAACCATAATCCAGAAAAAAACATTATTTACACGGATTCATACATATTAATTATGGCACTTGGTTCACAAATGTTTTTGATAATTTATACTTATGACTAAATTAATATTTAATAAATCAGTCTGGGACCCGCTGCCACCTGATCAATCTGTATATTGAGTCGTGTATAGACCAACGAAATAGCATTACTAACAAAGAATTATGCTATATAACCTAAGAAGAAGAAAAGGTACCTTGCGATGCTTTCCTATGATGTTACCATGATTTCCAATTATTACCGCAGTGTTCCAAATTGTCTCTCCATGTTTGATATCCCTTTCAAGAATTGGACTCACTATGACCATATTGTATTTCCTTGCAAATTCTTGAAGAAACAGAGTTGATTCTCCATCGACAGGCTCCGCAAATTCACACCATCTTTTCTCGCGAGTACAGAAGACAAATGGCATTGTCCAGAATTCCTGACAAGGTCATCATTTATAATAAGAGGGCGATTCCAATTTAGTGATATATTTTGGACTTATTATCATCAAGTGCTAAAGAAACTTTTCATTCACATTAGTCTTGTTGTATATACTCATTATGCGTATATCCAGATTCACTTTGTTGAAGTGCATGCCCATCAAAAATTAAATCAGCACATTAAACAAAATGCCAAATAAAAATCAGTTCATCAAGTTTATTCCCTTCAATTTATTTTAAACAGTATGCCATCAAAAGATAAGTACCACATGATGTGAAACAAGTTTTTATTTTTGACTGAATGAGAAATAAATCCAAATTTTATAGCACCTTAAAGTAATCTAAGGAGTATAATATATCATATCACATATGAGAAAATTAGTTGGAGATCATAATGGATGATATCCCTTTAATGTTAGAAAGTATTATATGAACGCGGTCCACTATAATTATAATTAAAGGTGTGCCAACCAATCAAATTTATAGTTTTAATTTTAAATTAAATTTAGGTAGTTATTTCCGGGTCACCTAATAAGTCTTAGGTTTTTAGTGGTTGGCATACCCTAAAAAGTAGCGGACCGGGTTCATCATAGTGTTACTCCTTTAATGTACCTGCAGACACAATATATTGACTCCTGCAGCACCTGCAGCATTTATAATGGGCCTCAATTTTTGGAAAATGGCCTTCCTTTGGTCCAGAAATGGTGAAGTTGTTGGAAGAGCAATAGAGTTTTGAATAAGGCCTGCTCGAACTATTCGGGGTTCTCTTAGCAATTCCTTGTCAGCGTCAAAGCAGAACCCCTACAAAAGTATGTACAAATGATCGACTTCTGGAATAGCCAATAACATAACAGAGAGAATAAAAACAAGGGTGAATGGTCAAAGTTCTATAACAAATTTGTACCTGTACTTATATAATTTAATATCCTCAATCATGAGTTTTAACCTAATCCATCTGAGAGATAATAATCACAGAGCACTTGAGAAAATCAAACATCTGAAGCCAAGCAGTGATGGAATTTTGCTAAAGATAACTCGCTTGCTCCTCCCCCTTTTATGTATCTTTTTACTTATAATCAGGAAGCTGGAAAGATTGGGTGCACTTCTCTAATATTACCTTAAAAGCCAAGAAGCATGGTTCAAATGAATGTTCTAAAAGGCGCAAGGTGGGTCTTAGGCGGAAATTGGTTACATGGTGCCTAATCCGGCTTACCACCTAGTGCGCTTAATCCCGCTTAATCGCCTAGGCTCCGTCTACCCCCTAATTGACGCCTAGGGCCCCCCTGGGATCTCTTTATAAAACACTGATACTTCAAATGCTTTTACAAACTATAGCATCTTACATGCCTCCTACGTCATAACCGAACAGACAACTAGCTTCTCCTATATTATGTTGCTTAATAAGAAAATTACAATGACATTAAATACCCAATTAGTTCATCTTTGTAGATATCTTTTCCCATATACTTGATGTTGCAGTAGATTTCAAACATCTTCCTAGAATAAGTCCTAACTTAGTAGAAAGACTAAAAAATTCACTGGTTGCTAGTGCTACATCAAACAACTTGGACTAATCATGCCATGTAAACTTATTACTACTAGCAGCATAATTTTCCATATCCCCATATACTTGTAACTTTGCAAGAAATTAAGTTTGATATGAATTAAGTTTGAAAGAGTATATTATTGTTCTATTTTTTACCTGTAGATCGAAGTTGTGCTCTGAAGATAGAGCTTTTGAAAGCTCGGGAAGAAAAATGGTTTCAACTGCTTTTCCACAATTTAATCCCAGAAGTAAGCGCTTAACTTCCTGTAAAACATAAATTTTTACCATCATCATAAAGAAAATGAAAATCACATAGACAAGATAATCTCAAACTTGCTTTTATGATAGTGTTGGTACTTGGTAGGGTATGCTATCTAATTTTGCTACATTTGTAAACCTACCGGAAAAGTGTTTACTCAAAAAAATATTTCCGTTGCATCTCTAAAAAATATTGAAAGAATATTCGCTAGGGACACTATTCCAGTGTTATTCTCTAGGACAACAAATTAAGAAATCAACTAAAACAATCAATTGAAGGGATTCAGTCACCGCTCTCTCTGGCAAAATCAGACTAGATAAGAGAGATCAGCACAAGACAAATCTTAAACTATCAAACATATTAGAAATACGTAAAGAAAAATGAAGCAGTTTATCTTTTGGTAGGAAAACAACATTGAAGTTAAAAGAACTAATTAATGAATCTACAGTCAAATGATTTAGGACCGAAGAACATTTATTAGTGAAAACAAGGAATAGTTAGTCTAACGACTAACTAAATAAAAAAGTATAGTTAGTCTCCCCCTCTTGTCTTATTTGACAACAATTCTTAAGAAGCAATTATTTGGCTTATTTAACAGCAGTTTCATAAGATTCTAGTTTTATAAGAGTATTAGAAAAGATGAAAGAAAGACAAGTCAGCAGTTGAGCTAGTCCAAGTATGAAAACAGCTTATAAGCGAAACCGACAAAAGCTATCACGATTTTCGAAACGAAACTGTCCTATCTTATTTTCAACAAGCCACCTCACAAGTGGTTTTAGCCAAACAAGTACAATTCACTAGGGTCAATAAAGACTTGAATTCAAAACCCATGTTTGATGGTCTAACATCTCCATTCTCCCCTATGGCTTAAGCTATTAGAAGGCTGTTGCCATGTAAATCGGCAGCTTAAAAGGCGAGAATTAAATTCATAACCCAAAAGACCGAAAAGCTCCAAGTTGCCTTGCGGCTAATAGCAGCTTTAAAGCTCAATATGTTTTCTACTTAAAAGCCGGACTCTATTAGGTTTACCAGCTTAAAACTAAAAAGCTTATCTTTTCAGCCTGCAAGAGGTAGACTTTAAGCCGGATATAAACCAGTATGTTTTCGGTTACCAAAAAAAACAAAAAACTTTAGGCTGCAACCAAACAACAAGGCCAGGACAGAACCAGAAACTTTCATGGGGATGGGCTGAAACGCTACTTTTGGTAGATAGGGGGCCGAAATGCTAATTTTTGAAGATTTTAATCAAAATACCTAGAAAAAAAATTACACTTTCTTGTACTTTTATCCAAGATAAAATAGGAGGGGTCGCATCGCCGAATGTCTCCTGGTTACTTTGTTGTTATATCCAATAAACTAATAAAACGCACACCGTCCAACCATAAATTTAGCTTATATGAACGAAAATACGTGCAACTTTGACTAGCAAAAATATAGTATTTAACTTGCTCAAATCGAAATTTTCAAAAATGTAATTATATAGTTAAACTTTTAAACTATGTGATTATATTTTGATGTTGGCAACTTAGATACGAGGTTGTTGCTAGTTAAAGTTGCATATAGTTTCTTAAGGAACAATTTTTAGTGACGGATTGAGTATTATCACCGCAAAACCAAAATACTAACCATAATTTAATTAAAAAGAAATTGAAAATCAGGTAAAAAAAGGTTACCTGAAAAACCTGTGGGGTGAGAGAGGAACAAAGGAGTGAGTTTAGAGATTCAAACCCACAAATTGACTCATCTTTTGCTGATTCAATCCCCGGAGTTTCAATTTTGCCGTTTTTAGCCCCATTTTCCTCTTCATTTCTCTCCATACCCTCTCTCTTGCTTTCTTTATCTTATGTCTGCTGCTTGTTCTGTCACTTAAAAGTACAAGCCATTCAAATTGAATTATTGGTAACCATATGAAGACTTTATTTAGGTATGAGGAAAATTCTTGTAATTCACTTGATTTGGTTTTATCTGGTTACGTGGACAGACTCTCTATCTCATCTCTTATCTTATATGTTGAATTTTCCATTGGTTAACAAAATCTGGAAAAAATAAATTGGCGGGCTATTGGCGGGTAGTTAGTTGGATGGATTTAGTTAGTTAAGTAGGGTAAAATAAGTCCATGAAACTATGGGTCATTTGCAAATAATCCCCAATAACTATAAATTCTTGCAATTAACCCCTGTAAACTATTTAACTTTAGCAATTAATCCATGATGTCATCTTTTAAATGATATAACTTTATGCTCGGAAATCCGTTTCATTTATAATAATCAGTTATTTGATATTCATGCATGCTATATAATTTTTTTTACGGAAAGACACAAAACATAGTTTATTTGACTTTTTTTTAATCGAGCCTCTTTTGATGATTTTTTTACGATAATTGTAATCTTAACTCATGTGAAATGATAACTACATATATCAAACAAATTATTTTGTAAAACAGACAAATGAATAAAAAGTTATGTCATTTTAAAGATAAATTTGGGGATTAATTGTAAAAATTTGATAATTAATGGGGTTAATTGCAATAAATGATAGTTTATGGGGGCTTATTTGAAAAGGACCCATAAATCCAGGGGGTTATTTGCATTTTACCCAGTTAAGTACTCCAGTAGTTATTCTTCCTTTTTGTTGCAGACAAACACAACATTCTCTAGTTTCTTTAAACATTGTTACCCGATGCAATGACGGAACCGGGAAGTCAATATGTGAGGACGAAATTCTAGATAATTTTTGTAAATTCTATATGCGTATTTTTTTCGCAATAGGGGAAAGGGGACGTTTGAATATTTTGATCAAAATATATATAAATTTTTTACTTTTTTAGTAAATTTTTTCAAAATGGGGGAAGCCATGTTTGTTGTATTTGTTATATTCACTATTAACATATAGAAAATTATGGCTCCAACTGCCCACACCTTGTACCTTAATGACGCCATGTTCTAAGTTACTGGTGTTTGTTGTATTCACTATTCACATTTTTCCCTCTATCTAAATTAGTTTTGCTCATGAATGATGTAAACTTTGGTATGTTGTACTGAATAATTTTGGAAGTGGAGCATGCACATCTCCCTAGCTATTATGTATTTTTAGCTAAAATTTGATGATTCTTTCTTCAAATTGTTGCTCCATAACATGTCGCTAGCTAGTTAAAAATAGAAAGCACATATTGGCTATCTAATTATGCATATCAAGACTTGCTACCTATATATCGTTTCCATCGAATCACATCTATTACTTTAGAATAAATTATCCACCAAAAATGTGTTAATATGCACAGGGCAATGCAACCAAATATAAGAAGAAGTAAAAAGCGTATTATACAAATAAATAAATAAATAGGAACTTTAATTTTAAAGTAAAGTATAATAGAGAGGCTGAGTTTTTTTGGAAGTGCGAGTTGATTAGCCAAAGTTAATAAAATATAAATTTTATGCTAAATATGTAGATAATTATATCGATACGGATGTGGTTGTTCTAATCTTACCTCCAAAGGGATACTCTTCTTATACTCCTATGATTTCTTATAATTACATTTGCAATACCAATATAAGCATGCAAAAAGCTACAAAAGTCTTGAATGACAAAAAGCGTACTCGACTATGTGTTGTTTGGTATTGAACTAGTATAATCAATAATTGATATATTGTTATCAGTGAAACTAAATGAAAACTAGTTTAATGCCCGTATTACTTATATAAGTATATTTATTGTATAATTAGGTCTAGGGTCTTTCAAAAAAATGAGTCTCTTCCTTGTGAAGGCTCTCAACTCAAATTCTTTTACATCTGTCACAATACATTCTTTCGCCGATCTTAAAGTAAATAAGAACACAAAATATCCAATTTAAACTATGCTCATCTTGAATAAAGTTGAACTCTCCAGCGTCACCAACACAACGCCAGTCGCCAGGAGAATGAGATTTCTATACGAAACCGTCTTGTGAAGCAGGCTGCATAAGCTATGGCCGTGTTCACCTTTGTGAAGCAGTCCATTATTTTCTCTAAGCAGTCTGTAATGAGTCATGGTTGACACCTTCCGTTTAATTTTTTATAGTTCGAATTTTGAAATTCGGTTTGAGAGTTTTGAAAACAGATTCTTTGAATAGATGATGAGTTGCTGATTAGTGAGAGTTTGTACAAAATATTAGCTAGCTCGTGATAAGAAGATTAGAAGACAATAACAAATTAGTATGCTTAGGCATTAGTGAGAGTTTGTACAAAATATTAGCTAGCTCGTGGTAAGAAGATTAGAAGACAATAACAAATTAGTATGCTTAGGCTTTTGATCGGTTCTTTCTCACCCCTAGCAAATGTTGCATCAAAACGTTGTTATTGAATTATGTTACGATATATCTACACCTTCTTCTATTTATTATTATACATGGGACAATTTGATAAAATGATTTTATTACAAACATTTTAGTATAAAATTTCATAACATTTCGATTTAAAAATAATATAAATAATTGAACAATAATTGGTACCAAGGAAAGGTAGATTTTAAAACATGTATAAATCTTAAATTTTCACAATATAGTAAAACTTATTAACAAAGACAACGGTGGGTAATTTGTCATAGTACTCTAAGTGGATTTTGAGATCTTGTACTCGCGGTGTTGTTTGTAGTTTGTACCATGAATTTATACTTAACATTATTACATATTAATAATCTTTTAAAAGCCTAGATAATATTAAAGCCTAACTATCAAATAAAAAGGGTAATGTGCAAATTTGACCAGTGTTGATAACTTATTAGATAAAAGCAAAGCTAGTAGAATATGAGAAAGAACAAAAACGCAAAAGTTATGCACCTATTTTGTTTTTTTTAAGGCAGGGTGCTCGGATTTTTTTAAACCTATTACTATTAGATCAAATGGAAACTCATCCAAGAGTAAAAAAAATGTATGGAAAAATTTGTGTATATTGTCTCGACATACGGAAAAACAATTATACGAGTGCATTCAGGGACGGATGTAGGTAGGGGCATGGAGGTTTTCATACCCCTAAAAATTTTCACCAAATGTAATTACGAAAATGCCTTTAAAATTTATATTAATACATAATATCTCTCTTTTTTTGTACATATACTATATTTTTAATTAACTTTTATTCATTTGGTAAGATAACTTTATTTTCTACAAGATTACAACAATACTTGTATTATAAACAATAATTTTCGTACAAGTTTACAATAATACCAGTATCATAAACAAAAAATAAGGGAATAAATCTATCTAGTCTCAAAGGCATTGAAAGTTTTTCCATAACAAATTAATTTGTTTATTAAAAGTGAATATTGTTGTGTGACATATTAGCTCGTTATAGATATATATAGAGATATGTATAGATATAGAGAGAGGTATAAGAAACAACAGACGAAGTGTTTATTCATTAATATGATTGTACAGAGAGATACATCAAGATATCCCTGACCCTCTTTATATAATAGAGGGTAGGGTTACATATGCTAGGAAAGCCCAAGATAGGCCCAATAGAGTAAGGCCCAAGATGGTCAATAATATCCTACAACACTCTCCCTTTGGACGTCTTGATTTTTTCGTCTTCATGCTGTCGATGTGAGTCGAGTTCATTCGCAGTGCTAAACACATAAAAACCTTAGGGACGGAAAATCCAGTGTGGGACAAAACCGGTAACTAGGAGAAACTGTGTAGCCGAATGATATAGGCCGAAATTCTATGTAATTAACTAACCACAAAACAGTGTGCCTCATCAAAACCTTGACAGAGCAAACCCAATGGGAAAATCTCTGATCGAAAGAAAAAGAGTGCAACAGTGGTAGTAGTAGGGGATCAACCACAAAACAGGTGCCTCATTAAAACCTTGTTAGAGTAAACCCAGTGGGAAAAACCTCTAGTCGAAAGACAAAAGAGTACACAGTGGTAAGAAGTATACAACAGGATGCTCCCCCTAATTTCGGCAATCTTAAGTGAGATATAATGGGAACGTGTCTCGCTAAAAACCTTGCCAAGAAAAACCCAGTGGGAAAAAAACTTTGGTCTAAGGACAAAAAGAGTACACGAGCATGCGACTGGATGCTCCCCCTCACTTGCACACGACATGGTGAGAGGATTTCGACTAAGTAGTAATTAGTGCAATAAACATTCACATGGATGCTCCCCCTCACTTACACATGACTGGATGCAAGGATTTCAAATTTCAAGAAAGAGTATGAGCATTCGACTGGATGCTTCATTTACTTACACACGGCTAGATGCAAGAAAATTTAACGTGGAATAGAACAAGCATTCAACTAGATGTTCTTAAACTTCATATGTGAAGATTTATTTCGGCAAGAAATGCTAAATAACATAATCTAGTCATGTCTCTCTTGATCGATAACAACAAGTTGTCCTCAAATAAAACAAGTATTTTATCCGGATCGTGAGACAGAGTATATGTAATTCAAATATGACTAATACGAGCTCGAAGTCATATACACTCTCTAGTCGTCTCATAGAGCACGAGTAGATCAGAGTGATTCGTTTGGAGTCATTCCAAGACCTCCAAGATATTGCCTTATTCCTAATGGTAAAGACAAACCATGTTAGGAATATCCCTTATGCGGGTCTGATAAGTAACCGGCATCGGTATAACCGAAAAAGGGTTGCGTTAATTCGAGTACCGAATGGGGTAGGTACACTCGATGATGCAAATGGGATAAGATAGCCCTCATCCATAGTTACCTTAAGGTAATGGGAAAATGTCTTTTATGCCATTTCGATGGCAGCGTGTTAGCGCGATGCTATGTCGAGCTATACCATTCATAGCAGACGAGATGTTCGTCCTAGCACATTAGACCAAGTACAATGATGCGCTTATTGTACTTAGATATGAACATCATGGTTCAATATCTCTTTGTCATCTCATCATGGACGGACCGGGTCTATATCAATGTCTAGTGATCGAACGATCATGGGAGAATCTGACGACTTAGCGTCATAATGACTAAAACGTCATAACACCTTCTGGGTGTAGTCTGAATCATGGACTTAGATTCAATCTTTACGGGACTCGATCATCAGGCCGAGTCACTACCGTGTCTTCCCAAGATCCTTCATCTCGATGGCAAATCCAAAAGTGGATCGCATAATAAAATACGCAAGGGCATAATACTTGTTCAAGTATCCCAAGCTAATCAAGTACTCACTTAGGTGGTATACCACATCCGCTCGGATTATATCAATCCATATAGTGAACGTCTCAGTCAATTGAGATCGTGTTCCGTGGTCAGGAACTACTTGATTTAAGCATATGAAGTCACACAGGGAGCTTCATCTATATATCTTTGTCTAAATTCCCATAGAGATAAAATCGTGACCACAATCACATGCTGCATAATCAGTTTTCCGGAAACTACTAAACAGATAAAGTAGGGGACCGTTATAACGTCCATTACGAGGAAATCAACCATCTCGTAATCAATTCCAAGGTATGAGAGAAACCTTGCGCTACTAGGCGAGCATTATACAATCTCATTATTCTCATCACTCTTCCTTACGAATAACCAAATAAACGAACTCTTTTAACATTGGTGGTGTTGGAGCTACAGGTCCGAACACACTTTCGCTAAGGAGTCTACTTGGATTGAAAGTTTTCATTAGTACAGTCTATTCTCCGTTGACTTCAGCCAACGGTAGATGGTTCCCTATCATAATTTGTTCATATTATCAGTCGTCACCGAATATATGAACAAGTAATCAATGACAATCTCGTTTCACTTCAATATCGTCTAAGATATCATGATCGACAGATATTTAGAGATTCTTAGGATGAGGAGGAAATCACACATCTCCTTGATCCTTTATAATTTCGTGCGACAAACGAGTTTCAATTCACCACTTCTGGGGCTGAACGAATTAAGAACCGGTCAACTTCCTCGTATCTTGGGAAGGATGACAGACTGACGGCCGACGGCAGCGTCCTTTTGCTTGGCGGGTTCGGCCAAAGCAACGTGTTACGACTGGAACACGGCGTCCGACAATGACGTCTATCCTTGCAAGCATTTTGCAGCAGGTATAAATGATCTCGTGACATCTCATAAAGTCATTAAATGCGTCTGGCATTTAGTTAGACTTGAGGGAGTCTATACACTTACTTATCACTAAGTGCAGTTTTGGGGATCAAGCTAAGACTGAGTGGGTTATGCCACGTTACTTCACGTTGTTCCTTATCAACGGTAACGTGCAAATCTCCCCTTAACGACGGGGAGAATAGCCTTAGCGATGTCACTTTCGCATATCATGCGGTAAAGAGATCGCTTGCCAAGGTTACTCTATCAAATGATAGGTAGGGGATTCATAATCGACTTATGTCCCCTTCAGAGGTCCATATTTTGAACGCTAGAGCAGCTCAATCAAAATATTAATTAATCACTCTAAGCACGCGTTAATATGAGATTTCTGACTCATAACCAGTAACCAGCTGGTACGCATATGGTGTTTGAGTGTCTATGGGCCTCATAACAGACCAATGCAGCAAAATAGCATAACCCCACATGGAAATATAAATCTTGGTGCGCAAGACCAAGAAATGCGTGCAATCATTTGTAGTCGCATCATCAAACTTTCCGTGAGTCCATTTGAGTTTGAACATAATCGACAGGATGTTCAATTTCAATTTCCAAACTCAAGTAATTCAAATCGAAATTTTAATTATTACTCTTCGGAATTATCAAGTCGACTAGACTTTTCAGGATAATCCGGATCATGAGCCATCAACTTAATGATAGGGCTAAAAGTTTGGAAAGTGCTGCATTTATGTGGACAACATTAAAATGTGACCATATTGTCGATGCATCAACCATAACCATTTATATTTATGATCTGTCTTATGGTTGGATAAGTCCACAATAACTCCTTAATTCTTTATAAGAATTCTACGGGTTCATTTCGTGATCTTTACACATACTAGTCTTTCAAAGTGAGCATTAGTGGCATTAATTTTGGATTAATCACGAAATATATCCTCAAAGAGAATCCAAATGCGATGCGATTATAAATCAACCATCGTCTTTTGACCCGGGAATATCTCATCCGGTCAATGCCACAATATCAAAATGCTCTTATCAATCGACGACAGGCGAATGATAGTACAAACAATCATGTCTTAGCATCTAAATCATTTATCATTCGACGACATGCGAAATGATAAGATAACTTTAAATGCTTTAAAGAATGTGGTAGCAACCACTTGAAAAACATTTCAACTCTTCTAAAATACGCTTTTTTTTTCTTCATATTGAATGGAGGCTATGTAAAGAAATTTTAATTCTTTCATGAGTTATTACCAGATAACACTGGTTTTCTCGAATATTTTATAACTCAACAAGGTACGGCAGGACCTACATGAATATAAGACCTCATATTTGACAAATCAATTTGGTTTTACCAAAGATTTTGATTTGGAACGACAGGTCCAGAATCGTTGTCACTGAGTACTCTTTTAGGCAAGTAGTTGGTGAAATTATGTGGTACACTGTTACCTACTATTTCGAGAAAACCAACTACACCACAAGTATTGCCTAAAATTTCATAATTTAAAGTTTTGTCATATTTGTCAAAGTAATTTGCTCAAAACACTTTAAATTATTTCGAGAAATTTTGTAAACAGGCAAACCATAATCCAAAAATATGGTCCAAATGGAAAACATAATCCAGATGAGCGAAAAAATGGCTCAATGATTTATCAAAATCAATAAAGAAAGGTATCAAACTTATTTGAGCCACAAAACCGGGGGTCTCAAGAGTTTCCTTTCAGTTATTTTTAACCACATTAGCATCGGTTTTTTCACATTTATAATAGTTTTGAACTATTTAAGGAGTAACCGTGCATGACCTTTGTCTTTATAGCATAGAGTTGCCTCCTTGAGCTTATCTTTTGCTTTGTGACAACGGGCCATATTGTTCCTTTCAATTACTGTCTTGGAGCCACAGGTTTTCGATTTTGACGATTGTCTAAAATCTCGCTTGGCTAGGCGATTCATCGGGATCGCGACAGTTCGAGACAAATAACACTTGTCTCGGTTCTCGATTCGTGGAAAAAAAATGTACACGAAGAGCATTAATATCAGGCAAACAATTCGCCATTGACCCAATAGGATAAAAACTACTCACCAGGATAATTTTCTTATCCAATAACAGATGGGCGATAAAGGAACATGGTGAATATAAATTCACGATACTGCTTATGGAATACAATTTCCAAGCTAGTATTTTGGTGAATGATAGCTCCAATATGTCAATTTCAGACATTTGTTCACCATAGACGTCATCACGTCTCAAATGTGGCGACGGAATAAAATCAACGCCTTAACATTCATCTCGAGGGTAACAACAAACTCATGTTTTACTCATCAAAAATGCATTCAAAAAAAATCTGGGCATCACATTTTCACACATCAGGGTGAGTAACATGTGGTGACGGATTAAAATCAACGTTTAAACAGTCATTTCGCAAGTATGTTTTACGATTTTTCTCATCATAGATGGCATCCAACATGTGTTGGGAGTTCTGGATTATTTGTCATATAAAACAACCGGTTTATATGTTTATGGTTTGCACAAGCACAAACTTTGTTTCGAAACGGCAGGTTCGAAAATAGTTTTGCTTTTAATATGAATTGGTTCTCATTGATCGAACGACGGGTCGATACTGAGACACCAATTCGGCGAAACATACATCACTATATAAACATACTCGGGGAAATTATTATTTAGTCAACCCCTTTCGGTAGCTTTACTTGAAAAACGACCAGGAAAGACGGTGAGGGTGGAGAACACGAATGCCACTTAAAACCCGACCTCATTAGGATATCAACTTCCGCCTATATCTTTCTTAGACATCGTATCCAAATAGGTGAGCCTAGTTGGGGAGGGTTCATAATTTTTTCAACTTAAATGTGAAAATATATGATTTCGCAAATTACCATATTTTACACATGGCAGTAAATATTACATAAATTGTAATTAAATATCTAAATTGTACCTGTTACACTAGCAAGATATAACACAATCTTTTATTATACTATTGCTATATGTGTAATTAATATTCATGGTAACATACAAGATACACTACAATCAAGCAGATTTAATAATACACGCCAATATTTACGGCCTATTTGGGTACTCTAATTCACCCGAATTCAATATGCTAAATATCTAGTTATGGTAGTATAAACATGTATCACACTGGGTTCAACATCAATATACTACAACAAATATGATGATGTACGGCCCAGAACATGCTTATAATTGAGATATAACTTAGTTGTACTTGAATCGTGAACTGAATTGCTTATAATTAACGTTTATTCATTTGATAAGATGACTTGAAAGTATTTAAGTTTTTTTCTATACAAATTAATCTATTTATTCTAGAGTTTGATAAGATTTTATAGTTTGCTTTGTTTTTTTTACTTTCTATTATATCGTGACGGTTTTTATTGTACTTTTATAACATTCAATATTCGTTCTGTCTATTTTGTTTGTAAGCAAATCGGCCAAACTGGACAAATCGAACAACAAACGTTGAATGAATTATTAATTGATTTGTTTTTTTGGGAAACTAGCTATGTAAACGAATTACATTAGTTTTGTTTTTAATTTAAATCAAACTGAATAGATTGTTCTAATTTATATACAAATATTATATGTATATATTGATTTTAAAGAATCTAGCTGAACTTACTTATTCAAATATTAGAACACATTATTCTAACTTCACATGAACTTATAAATTTTTCGGCACTAGTCATCATTATTATTATAAAAAATTGTGCCCCCGAATCTAAAATCATGGATACGCCCTTGAGTGCACTATTATTTATGGTGTGCCAACCAATAGTATTTTTTAGTTTTAATTTTGAATTAATTTTAGAATAAATATTTGTAGGTTCATTAATAGCTGTTAGATTTTTAGTATTTTTTAGTTTTAATTTTAAATTAATTTTAGCTTAGATATTTTTGAGTTTATTAATAAGTGTTAGATTTTTAGTATGTGTCACAACCTAAATAATATTGGATCGGGTTCACGGTATTGTTACTCGTTCGGTGTTCATTCCAAAACATTAAAATCAAAACATTTTTTCATAGTTTTTTGTTTACATTAAATTGTATTGATTTTGATTCAACGGTAATCAAAAATCTAATACAGACTATGCTAAAAATATTAGGACAACGAAAATAGATCAAAGTGGAGTAGTTATTTCGTAAAACTAATATATAAAAGCTTTCCTTACTTTTGCCATTTTGGACACACAGCATTAAGTTTTAAAAGTAAGAATGAAATTAATAAAATATAAAATAGTAAAAACAAAGAAAATTAAAAAGTAAAAACAACCACGTAACATAAATACAATAAAAAAAAAGGCGTGGTGTACACCTTTTTTTGCACTTATTTTGAGTAACTTATTTGTTAATCCAGTTAGAAGGCACGTGTCAGTAACAACGAATCTAAGGTGTCAGTTCCTTGACTAGCAGGTGAAATAAATATCAAAATAGCTTATCGTCACATCACACCTATACAATATATACATACAATATAAAATCATACTGTATATCAAACACTCCATATAAAACCCCCTCCAAGTTCTTCTTCATTTACAATTAACACCCCGAAGATTTAAAAAATGGCAGAGCCGCCACCTGAGTTGGAGAGGAGCAACAGCGCTAGCGGCTCTGGCAGCGCCGTGAGGGCACGGTCGAGGCCGGACCCTTTTCTCGTCGTGTGCGGCTGTTTCAGCTTCATCACCATTGTTTCTGCCGTTTTCTGTATCGCTGTTAACGTCCTCTCTGCCGTCCGGTCTTTCACAAACGGATCCGATGTACGTAGTTTTATTCTTTTTTATCTCTATTTATGTTTAAATTAGATTAGTGGAAGTTGAGTGTTAATTGGTTGTTGTTGTGTTTTTAATTAGATATTTGATGGGATATTCCGGTGTTACGCGGTTATGATTGGTCTGCTTGTGATTGTTGCCGAGACGGAGTGGCAATTCATCATCAAGTTCTGGAAGGTTTGAATTCATTATATTTATATGTGTTTGTATGCATATTAGTCCTACATTTGGTTTATCACGAATATTATTAAGAAATACAGTACTGTTTAGATTTAGTTGTAATAAATATGTATTTCAAATTTCAAATATACCCTTCAAATAGTAAGTAACCATGACGATGATTTGCAAATAACATACTCATTCATTAAATAGGGGTATATAATAAAAATGGACTATTTTTTTGTAACGTAGTCAAAAATAATTGTACTATTATTATGGGACGGAGGTAATTCAATAGTATAGACATAAGTAATGTTAGAATGAAGAAACTATGTTTACATTTTGTTTGGTAGGCTTGTTTAGGTCCAGCTTTTAGGCTTGTTGTTTGAGGATTGGAAAAAGGTCGGTTAGTAATCAATCAACCAACCTAAAAGTTTACGTTAGTTTAGACAAAAAATATTGAATAAAAAAAAACTCTGCATTTAAGATGATTAAACCAATGTAGAAAGAAAACACATGAGAGTCGAAAGTAATTTGCAAAAAAGACAACATTCAAGAAAAGACAGAGCCCCTCAAAATAAATAAATTATGTATATATGTGTGTGTGTGTGTGTGTGTGTTTGTGTTTATGCATATTAATTTTAATAGGATAGACATGAGCAGTGTTAGAATAATGAATTAATGAATTATATTTGTAGTTTGTTCAGTGGACTTGTCTGGGTCCAGCTTTTAGGCATATAAGTTAGCCAGATTGAGGCTTAGAAAAAGCTCCGTTGATTCAACCTCATACTTGTCATTATTTTAGGACAAAAAACGGTGAACAAAAAGTCGACATTTAAGATGATTAAACCAATATAGAAATCAAACACATATGTTGTAAAAGAAAACATTGGACATGTTAATGCTCTTAGGAAAGTCTGATTCATGTATGTAGAGTGCTGACCGCTTTTTTTGGGTAAGTAAGCGTATATCAAAGCGAGACCTAACCCAGATATTGCATTGAAGTTTGAACTACAGAATCCAGCTTAATGGATACAATCTTAACTAAGTCTAAACTAAACAAGTACATCAAAGATAGCTCAACTATAGTGAAACACATTAAATCTTATATTTCTAAATGCTTAAATCAATAATAACTCCTACGGGGGTTGACTTTTTCTTCTCTTTGTATCCAACGCATTCTGAACTGCTTTCATCTCCTTTTTAATTCGCTTTTTTGACCAATCACTTGGGTAGTCTTCCAACGACATTCCTTTAGGTGCCTTTGTAAGAGTAATTGTTGTTACCATTTCGTCCTCGTTCAGAAAAGTCGCATGCTCACTTATCAGATTATCCATATTTTTTCTGCAAGTGCTGACCGCTTGGTTACTGGAAAACATTTGTGATAAACTCAATCGCTATGGTCTTTATCCTTTTATATCTAATTGTTTATTTTATATATCAGTTCGCACGAGCTAATCTGAGGTTTCAATTTATCATGCCTAGGTACTGGAGTATTGGGCTGGTAGGGGTATGCTACACATCTTGTATGTTCCACATTTTTTCCTAGAAGACCTTTATGTTTATTTCCTTTCAGATAATTTCTCTGCACCTCTTTCTTTTTTGTTGATATCCTTCTGCAAGACATGAAAAACTGACTTGATTTTGCTGTAAAAATAATTAAGTTTCAAGTCAGTTTCAAGAAATCCACTTGAATTTACCTCTGTTAAATTTTTCTTGCAACATTATATACATGGAAATTTGCTAGTTCTATATCTGACTCGTCATCCATCATTTCTTTCAGTGTTGCAGTAATGACAAAAGCTTATCCTGAGGACTTCAAGAGTAGAAAAGACCTTATTCTTCTCCAAAGCATTGCTAGCTACATGCTTCTTTCCTGTGGTGTTATTTATCTTGTTTCGGTAAATTTTCTTCTGCAAATTGTTTGAGTTACTTTTATTTACTTTTGACATTTGTAGTTTTAAGCGGCTAGGCAGTCTTTCATTCCTGCAGGAACTTAGTTTTCGTTTGCCCTTTCTAGTTTATATGTGGGCTGATGTCGGATAATTTTATGGGATTTTTGCAATTTTTACAAAATAACTATCCTGAGAAGACGTCAAGAGTATTTTCTTTCTTGTCATTTTCCAGAGATCTTAGGTTTAGTGTCTCATGAATGTTTAATCGGGATAATGAGGCTATCCCTTATTTTCCCCCCTCTTTTGTTGAATAACACACCATTGGTTTATGTAAATTGTTATTGTTGATTCTGTTTATCTTTGGTCACAACAGCGACATGTGCATTTTTTGCATTTTAAAAAAAACTTAATAATTTTGAAGGAGTTTTTTCTTTTTTCTCCTTTTCTAGAGATCTTAAGTTTGGTTTCTCATGTTTTATAGTCGGGACAATGAGGTAATCGCTTTTTTGTTGTTGAACGATGGACGATCTTTTTTCCTAAAAAGATAACTTACTTTATCTTCTCAGGTGTTATTGTTGATATTTTTATTTTTTTTGGTGTCATGACAGGGACTTCTATGCATTGGCCATTTCAAACGTGCTCGTCAAAAAAAAGAAGTTTCAAGGGATCAAGCTGTTCAGGATCTGCAGGTAGGCTATCATGCCCTTGACATAGATAACTTATTTTTCCTGTACTTGTTACTTTCTACTATATCTTCCATTTAATTATTACACGGTATAAGATTAGAAAGCCATCCTTCAAATGCATTTGGTTTATGTCCGCCTCTTATGTACGGATTGATATTATATGTTTATATACAGGTCGGGGTCTGCCTAACCCCCCTCCATTGGAGTGTTTTGGGTGGAAAAAAAAAGTGGATAAGAACAAAAAAAAGGAAAATAAGTGCTTAGTGGTTATTCTGGTGACTTGGCATCGGTGTTAGCTATGTTCAAACCTAGTCAAAAGACTCAAAACGTCTTCTTTTTTTGTTTCGATTCTTATAGTTTCATGTTTAGGCTAGCCAAGTTGAGCTCCCATACTTGAGGGTGATTTTCACAATGTTGTCAAATATGGTGTCTATTAAGTGGATGGATTGACTGCAATCCATGAATTCTTAAGAATGAATAATGTGTAACATTGCCAGGCCTGTTTCTCGGTTTGACAAGTCTTATAATTTTGTGTTACACATCTGAACCGTCAACTGGTACATATTAGAAGCACTGGTTTCAATATATCTTATACAGTTTTGTTGGTGGTTTCAGTTTGTCAGTGTATATATTTTTAAAATTAGAAGTTTCATTGTCTGTAAATTGCAGGAGTTGGAGCGTCGTAGGGAGGAACTCCAAGCTTTGCTATTGATGGAAGAGAGAGTTTGAGACACATAAGAACTTCAGATTCACATTTCTGTTTCCATGATTGCTCTAAGGTGTGTTGTTGTCGGTACAGGCGTTGTAACCCTATAGTCTGTTTAATTCGTTAATAATACGCTCTGTTTGATTTGATTCATTTTTTTTTTTACTTGTTGTCACTTTATCTTTGTAATTTGTAGGACCTGTTTGTATTGGCTTTCAATAAATCTTGCATTGAGTTTCTTTTCGGATTTTATGTTGTTTATGAAAGCTATGATTGCGTGTTAAGAAAGTATTTTGTTTTTCCTTTATTGTTTTAATTTCAAACCGCTTTCCAGGGAATAAGGGCGTTTGAGCAATTTTGCTAAAAGGGTTAGATATTATCATATTAATGCTTATAGAATTCTATCATTGCTATTGCATTACGTTCTCTGTCTTTAAAGAGGAAGAAAAAGGGTATTGGTTCTCGATTATTGACTTTTGTGGCTTATATCCAAATTTTATATTGACCTGTTTCTACGAACAAACAACTACATAAACTGTGCAAGCCGAGAATCAACATTAGCTGACAGCACCAAATGGTAGACAATTAAATATCATGTCAGCTTCAGCAGAATAATGTGAAGGACAATTTAGAATTTCACCTAATTGATAAACTGTGATTTTTTACTTTCAGCATTTGTTTTGCATCTTCTTTGTGTTTTTGTTGTATCTCCCCCTTAAAGAAACTAAAGAATGCAGTAATTTTAGTTAAACATCAACAGTTCGCACATGATCTTCCGTTCTATTGAAATGTGAATGTTGGAAGGAAAATTATGAGGTGTTTACATATACTTCCCTTGCAATCTCACAAGCAAACTCAATATGATGTACTCAATGTCGTATGGCAGCACTTTAACGGGTAATCCATTCTATTTTCTAAACAATTTGAGCATGTGGGATTACAATTTGAGCCCCCCACTCTTATCTATTGTCTTAAACTATTTGTCAAGTTACTGCTTCAACTATATTTACACCGAGGCACAAGAGGCTTCTTAAAATACTGTTGCGCTAAACTTGTAATCTCATCAGCCGCGGAGCCACGATTTCTGTTGAGCGGGCTCAAAATATAATGAATATATATCTTTATTTTTTTAGATATGATAAACGTTTTACAAATGATGTTTCCAATTCTCCAATATTTTGCACTAATTGGTTAAATTGAACGATGACAATAAAGAATCAATTGCATTTTAATAAATTCAGATCATGTAGTTTATTTATATTTAGTACAACTACAAAACTAGTGATTTTAAATTTCAATATTTATCAAAATTTTGAGAAAATATACAATGTTTTTAGATTATTTTTTTTTGTAAAAATGAAACACACAAAAAATGTTCTTTATCACAACATATAATACACAGATAATAGTACCAATATAATATTTTTACCAAAAATTCAAAATATGATAATTTCTCATGTAGAGATTCAAAACAATAAATAGTTTTTCAAATTCTAACGGAGCTACAGCCCTCACTGGGCATACAGTAGCTCTGCCATGATCTCATTACCATATAATTAGTACTATTTAATCATTATCATCTACTATTTCTACCGTGTCTTATAAATTTTGCACTTAAACTTGTACTCTCACTGTCTTCCTCTTTCTCCGGTGATGCGATTGATTAAAATGTTGCCTTTGCTTTCTTGGTTTTAGATCTTCATCATATTACAGGTTTTTTTCTGAATTATTTGTTGACAAGACTTTTATATGGACTGGGAAGATATTTGGTTAGATGTGTCATGTAGATGTTACTAACATTGAAGTTAAATTCTTGCTCATCGTTTTTCTCTTTCAAGTTGTACTTCTCATTCTATATATTGGTGAAGTTTAATGAAGTTGTTAGGACCAGATTTCTGGTCTAAATACTATTTGTTGTCTATTGGTTTGCACTAAATAATCCTAACTGTTTGTTAAGAACTAATACAGGGTTGTTAGGTTTCAAGCAATGTTGCAACCTCAGTTACAACCTACTAAGACAGTGCTATTAGATTTCAAGCAATGCTGTAACCTCAGTTACAACCAACTAAAACAGTGTTTCTGGTTTCAAGTAATGTTGCAACCACAGTTCCAACCTGCTGTTCTGCAGGATTCTGTCTAATTCTGTAAATCTGCATTACTATTCTTTAATGATAATTATTTGTTTTAAAGTATGCATGATATATTCTCATATGGTTTTAAAAGGTTTAAGTTCATTTATCACTTGTTTCAATCTTTAATCTTTATCAAAATCAGTATGTTACGCTTAAGATTGAATGAGTTAATGTTTTATATGTTTGTTTAAAGATATTATTATCTTATATGTTTCCTTGTTAAAGGCCTATTTCCAAGCTAGTTATTAAACAGGTTTTATCCTATAAAGATTGGAGTCAATCCTACGCTGAAGAGTCTTGTGTTACATGGAAAGATTGAAGCCAATCAAAAGAGTCAAAGCAATCATAAAAGATCTTGAAGACAAGAAGATTGTTTTTACTTATATAAATAGTTGATAAGCTTGTAAAAGTTGTGTTCTAAATTATAAAGAACACATTCTTGAGAGAATACACAGTGAGGTTTAAAAAGAAAACAATGGTGGGATGCCATTGATTTTTAAGTGATAGTTATAGAGTATGAGCAATATAGAGATAGGCAGAAAAACCTAGAGTGAGTCTAAGAGTTTTTCATTAAGACTTGAATCCTATATTGTAAGCTTTTTATAATATCATAATCTGGGTAAGTGCTCCGGAGACGTAGCCCAGTTGGGTGAACTCCGTTGTTAAATGTACGTGTTATTTATTTCAAGTACATTTAAATAAACTGTTCTGTCCATTAATACACTTGGTTACAACTGTGGTTGCAACATCACTTGGAACCTAACTGCAAAACTGCAACTAAAACAACGGATAAGAATTTCAGAAGTGTTATCAATATACTTTGGTATCAAAATGATATTTCTATCTGTTCCATCAGGGGAAAAATATCGTCGAATTGATGTGTTGCATATTTTGCTTTCTCTTTGCACATATCATCTGGTAATTTATGCAATATATGGTTTGTGGGTCTTAGTAACTTTCACCGCCGTAAGGTTCTGTTTTGTATGTGTTAACTAATCATGTTCTAATTTGGAGAAAGCTTCTACTTGGTTTACAATCTGTATACTACAGATTGGGAAGGTTGATATTTTCCACACATATTTCTTTCGCTTGTTTCTCTTATCTTTTCCAATCTTTACCTTTTTATTTTTCTGCATTTTTTATACTCGCTGCTGCAGAAGTTTATCAAATAGCTCCTGCTATTTCTGCAAATATCGTCACTCTGGGTTGGCAATGCTAATGGTTGGCCTCGTTTGGCTTACAACTCGTAATTTAACCAAAGTAAAAAGTTAAATTTTTTTAGAGTCATTTTAAGAGCATACCTAAAGTCGCTCGCTAATGGCTTATTTAGACTACTCTTGTGAATTTGGTTTTATTAGCCGATCTAATCTATAACTTGATCAATTATGAAAGTTGTTCTATTTATAGAGCAGAGATTTGAGCTGGCATGTTGGGCCAAGGCTTAAAAATAGGTGCATTACCTTTTTATAGGTGGATTTTATCATAAATTTGAGCAGCTAAATGGTGTTCGCTTTGATTGTTTTAAAAAGGGATCATCTTCTAAAGTACTGCGACTACATGTTACTGAATTGGACACCTGGTCCAGAAAAAATTTAAATGCAAGAAATGATTTGCTGGATTCTTGATCCTAGTGAAATGACCGATTTGGTTGAAAGTTCATTCACCTCTGTACATGTACAAGGCTGCTAAAAAGTTAAAAAAGGCAATATCTGTCTCGTATGGTTTCTATTGAAGTCACATTGTCATGGACTCATGGTTGATATTTCCTCCACAAAATTGTACTTTTCCTGGCAGCTGTTTTGAGCAATCAATTAATTACACTAATGGTGTATACTGTATACTGGGCGAAAAACCGAACCAGACCGATAACCGAACCGAAAAAGACCGAAACAGAAAAACCAAAAAAAAATCGTGTCGATTTCGGTTTTCAATAAAACCGAAACCGAAAAAGACCGAAAAATAACCGAAAAAAATCGAAACTGGACCGAAAAACCCCGATCCGTTTTGATTCAAAAAATAAAAAGACCGAAACCGAAAAATATGCTCGGTTTCGGTTTTGTTAAAAACCGAACCGAACCCGGCCCTACTGTATACATGTGCTCCTCTGTCGTTAATATAATCTAAAATTTAAGTATATTCTATTTTCACCATGCATATATTTTGCAGCCATTGCATTTTTGGTTTGTTCCATCAACAACGATATTTATTAGTGCATTTCTGAGATTTTTTTGATTCCGGTATGCAGGGGCGGCCCAACAGTACTGCTTGCTCAAGGGTCAGTCCAATTAATTTTTATTTTTTTTGCACCAGCCCAGTTTTTGTCTCAGACCCAAACCTTACTGGATTTGAGTTTAGGCCACCTCTGCCGGTATGTTGTGCGCTCAACTTTTGGTTGCTACTGTATTTTATGCATGTAAGACTAGGAGGGCCACATTATAGGAAATCAAGAAACGGGAATGGTGATTGCTATGGGTCGGGTTCTACCAAAACAAATACGAGAAACGACAGCACTTGATTGATAGCCCTTAAAGTAACAAAATAGGAGTAATCTTTTAAAGAAGGGTGAACAGAGGCAATCATGTTAGGTCTTGTTTGTTTGGTGCTTTTGTAGTCCCCGTATTAGCAAAACTATTGGGACTATTCTTGTAATAGGAATGATACATGCATTGTGAATCGAGTTAATAGTCCGGTACTATAATGTTTGGATAGGACTATTATTTATGGGATAAATAACCATTCTCATGTTTGTGTAAGTACTATACTTTAGAAAGGACTAAATTATAATCATTTTACCATTTTATCCTTCCCTCCAAATTTTACACAAAAAATGGAAATCACTGATTAAATCGGTGAGTTCAGAAAATGACAATGATCAAAATTCAAAAGAATTATATACTAACAAACAAAGTGAAATCATTAATAATTTAAGCCTATTACATAAGTTTTAAAGTTACATCAGCTCCATTCATATTAAATAAAATTGACACCATTCTGCCTTCAAATTGAAAATGATAAACAACCCATTCAAAAGTAGCAACATAACTTATCTTCATTAAACTAGTACACAAAATATCAAAATAACTTAACTAGTAATGGTTGTAGATAGTAACCATGACATTAGTAAACCAGCAACAATACCACGAGGGATCGTTCATATTCACCATGCGAGAAGCATGTAAACCCATTCAAGACGATCCTCCTCAGACAAGCTAATAAATAAATCCACTCAAGCCGCATCACCAACAATCATACTCGCAGCCTTTAGTCGATACTTTGCTTCAAGAGGTAATTTCTTTAACTCACCGTTAACCTTTTTCCTTGATTCCGAAAGATCTTGATCGTAACCAATACGTTGCGCAATCTCAGTCATGGTAAGTTTGGTGCTCTCAAACATATTAGCAAATTGCTCTCCCATTGAGGCAAAACTAGAAGAGAAGGCATCATTTCGATTTCTTTTTCTTCCACTGCAAGATACTGATTGCATTAGTGTTGTTCCGTTAGCCGAAAAGTCGACATCGACAGGTAAAGGTGCCACAAAAGGATTCCCGCTCATTTGTATTTCCTGCTCGTTCATAACAGCTACAGCCTCCTCCGGATCCTCCGCTAATTCACTCGTTGCTCGGTCTTTACCAAATAAATAGCACCAATTATCATAATAGGGAAAAGATTTGTTGCGCATCCCACTTACGCTCAAATATTTCTGCAATTTCGAGAGGAAAAAATGATAAAGACCACAAACTAGTTATAATGTAATATATAACAGTTACAATTATTTTTTGTAACTAACACTTGAAATTACAAACATCAACACTACCACGGTATAGAAGAAAACAAAACCAAAACAAAATATAAACTCTGATACATAAGATGAATTAATTGTAAAGATCAATATCAGACCTATATATAGGCATTTTGGTGCTCCACTTTGTACTTCTATGCGTGCTATTAATCTCTTGATTTACTCTCACCCACCATAGTAGTTGAACGACTGTGATAATAAATTGATAGACCGTAGTTGCTGAGTTTTTTTTGTGAAATGTAAACTTTTTTATTGAATGAGAGGAGAGAGATAAATACAGATGTTCTCTGTATTGAATTGAATGGGAAGAATGAAAGTTGTGTGATACAGATGGAGGGTATAATTGTAAAAGTTAAATTCAGTCCGGACCTTACTTTTTTAAAAACCACCAACCCCCTCCCCCAATTAAAACAGATGTCATTTCACATCTTTTGTAATACACACTTCTTTTCTAATCCAGGCCAATTTAAAAATGTTTGAAACATATTTTATGGGTTTAAGTTCTTTCATAGTCCAATCCAATAGTAGAAAATGTCCAAACAAACAAGGCCTTAGACTCTATACTATAAAATATTCGAAATAGAGAAACCACACACGATAGTGGAACCTAACGACCAACTCTTACCGGCTCACAAACGCACACTTCTATTACACAACCAAAAAGGACATGCACAACTAACCTTCCTTTACACTTCAATCAATCAACATAGCATAAGTTTCCCAAAAAATATATAAACTTATTATTATATCAAGTTATCAACATAGCATGTGATTCAGTGATTGCATAGGCTTTTAAACAGCACAGTTTTTACCACATTAACCCCAACATTGATGGTTAGCTATCCCTTACCTTCACTAAACACCTCGCCCATGTTGCATCCAAAACTAGTTTTTGGACAAATTTCAATTAAGAAAAAAAATCTTATTTAGTGAGGACATACTCCGAGTCCCATGGTACATCAAAATAAAGTTTTAGACCCGTAAAACCAAAGCGTTTATGTTTTTTTTGTTGCCTCGACTCGACTTAAGATCATACTAAATAACATGAAACAATCTCACACAGCAAATCACTGCTAAGAGCTTGAAAATACGGAATCGCAAACTCATACTGCATAGGATAACAAAAAACTAAGAAACAGCTCTCAACAGAAAACAATAAGTACTTGAAAGAGCTACAATGTACCACAAACCAGCAACAGATGAAATTACACAACATATGAACACAGAACAAAAAAGCTTTGTATGACTTTTTTGTTTCTGCATCTGTTCAACTTTATTATACTCCACAACACAGAAAGCACATACAAAAGTACATAAATAACCACTCGAAAGAGCCACACCATAGGTAGACCAGACCAACTCACACAACCCAGGGTAACAAAGAACTAAGAAGCCATGTATGGCTTCTTTTTCTTCCATGGGCCGCCTTTATTATATTCCAAAACATTTTAAAACACAAACACACTCGAAAGAACTTCAACACAAACTCTCGCACAACATTGGAATAAAGGATCACGGCGAACGAAGAAGCATTGATAACCAAAGCCTCGACTTTTTATTTATTTTTATTTATGTAGGCTTATAATAACCTACTAACCCCACCATTGATGCACAGAAACCCCTTCTTCTCTTAGCTTTCCAAACAAAGTCAAACACTCCCAATAAGCCTTTTTACCCTTATTTCCCTCCCAAACACCATGCCCTTGAAATTCACACTCCAAAAACAGTTCATCCACCAAGCATATCGTCTTCTCTCTCATCATCTCCTCGACCAACTGTGCTTCGGCTTTTACCACAACAAAGTCCTCCTCCTTAACATTCCTCTTGATCCAACTTGTCATTCTGTTCGTCTTTATCTCCTCGAATTCCTGTTTTTTCTTAGGATAATTCTGATGAAACCAGCTTAAAACATCAATGTTGTCGATTTCGTCTGTGATGAAAATCCGTCGATTATAACTTTCCAATGAATTTCCTACTAAGTCTGCTAGAAACTTGATCTCGCTTGACTTTGCCAGTTCTCTACTAGGGGGTGGCTCGAATAGTGCATCCTCTAAGCTCTTCACCGCCGCTTTCTTGGCCTCCGATTGGCCACAAATTTGATCTTTTTTTTCAATGTTTCGTAGTTCAATAGATGTAGCCATTTTCCTCATTGCAACTATAGTAGAGTTGAATTTCCGGACATAAACAATCTTATAATTTGATGGTCGTTGAAAAGGGTTTGAACTGTCAGTACTTAGCTTCGTAACCAAAATGCCACCGGTTTTAAGCATTCTATCCTCAAACTCACCATCTCCAGAGCTCAATGCAAATACACAATCAAAAGATCCGTCATAAATCACGCTTTTGCTACCAAGATCTGATTCGAGTACCAAATCAATCTCATTGACCTCGTTGTCCTCCAACAATCCAAAACAGTCGACGAAATTCTCAAAATCAGAACTCATCACGAGAGCTCTATCAACTCTATTGACCAAACCTTTTTCCAACAAATCACGAATAAGCAAAGGTACTAAATCGACATCAGCTGAACTACACCCAACTGTTTTACGGGAGTTTAACACCCCCTGAGGTCGTTTTAAAATCGATCGGATCGAGGGCAATGCAAGGATAAACATCGCTACGAATAGCGATCTAGATAGTATCCTCAAAACGATCGAAGCAGGTACCTTAATGACCAAAATGTTACCGTTATTAGGTCCAATTATCTCCCTATTAGGCCTTTTCACCTTAATTTCATTTTTCGGCCGATACCCTTTTGCCAAATCCATTTCAAACTCCATTTTCGAAGTTAAAAACCGTTTCTTTACGAGATCCGAGGCTTACCCAGATGAGTAAATATATGAAGAAATTAATCTTGAAAGTTTAATAAGACAACTAAGTAAAGAAATAACTAGCGAGAGCAAAACCTAGCGGAGACGTGATTAGCACCGAGGAGAGCAACACGCGTACATCTGATTCTGCACCAAAGGAGCATTAGCTCCATTATCCTCTGTACCTCCATTTGAAAGTATTTATCTACATATATAGATGTATATTTGTATAAATCAGGTTATAGCTAAGGCATTGGTGAATTTCTTGAGGGGCTGAGTTGAGATTTAGAAGGTGAGTGTACTGCTTTGGACTAAAAAGGAAATAAATGAACTTTACAAGTTATATTAATTTATATTTATATATATATATAGAGAGAGAGAGTAGAAGAAAGAAGAGCCGTGTGAAAAGAAAAAGAGAGAGAAAGGAAGCTCGTGAGTTGTGGGGTTTTATTTAGTACTTCAATGTTTCCACAGACTAATTAAATGTTTCTTGGGTTCTTATGTAATAATTGAGGTTGTTCAAGTTTGGAGGTAAATTCTAAAATAAGAAATTCTCTTTCTTAAACTAAAATAAACAGCTACCAACTAAACTCCACGTTATAGTAGTATTTTTTATTATCATAATTGTTCCAGATCATTTGCCGGGAAACTCGTTTTAGAATCATGTTTTCGGTTTCACGTTTACTACCATTGAACTAGAATTTTAAGACGTAAGTATGAGATGGATAAAATTTAAGATAGATGGTAAAATATCTATTTTTTTTCTTGATATAGGCTATTGGAGTCTATTTTAGTCTAATACTACTATTTACCACTTTCTATAATTTCACGTTTATTCACATTTCACGTTTTCGTTTTTGTGTAACTATTACTATATGTAATTTTTTTTTATAGTAATAGATATACAAAAAGGAAATATACATGAAACATGAATAAAAATGCAGAAAATTTTATATTCACACGTTGAATGTAAAAAATTCTGCTTTTTTATTCACGTTTGTTTTTGTTTGGTTTTCCGATTTCGTTTCCTTGTTGTCAACCATGTTTTAGACCAAATAATTGATTCCAACTGATTCTCTAAATTAGACTATCAAATGCGGATTGTTGGGGTCATGTGCGACCTTTACAATTTAAATAAATTATTTCAATGATTCTCTAAATCAATTAGACTTGTTAAAGTGGATTGGATCTTTTGATCCGACGACCAGGATTTGTAATTGCATCGGTAGTAATCCCTTTCGGCTTGCAAAACTTCACTATCCACCTTCACCTGCTACGTATCGTCGCATAACACAATAATTCAAATTTTTAGAAATACTCATGCGAACGGGCAATTTCTATCAATAACTTAGCAAGTGATCAAGACCTATTTAGGAGTGTACATTCGAAATGTTGATCAAGACCTTACAAGAAACTATATGTGCATATACGGACACACCTAAATAGGATTGACAGTGTTAAGAACTGTAATTAGAGTGCCCAGAATAACAGCCCACGTTGCTTAATGATATCCATCGGGGAGCTTAGATTTTCCCCCCGCATAAATAACCCCACGATTATCATCCAATGACACCCTCATGGAATGATCTTAGACTTTTAGAGAGATGTTCAATACGGTTGTAAACCGTGGTATAGGTAATTTACTAACCCGCATTGTTAATGATAAGCCAGAAATTGGCTCTGTCGGAATGTTGAGTAAAACCTCTAGTCCAAAACTAACACAGGCCATACCGTCAGGCAAACTGCTCATCCTAGAAATAGATCAAACATTGAGATTTCTCATTGAGCCACTGTCTTCATTGAGGACCATGTTATCCAAATTAAATAAATTGGGTCCGGTTGACCAAGAATCATAGATCTTTAAAGGAAAGACTAGTTTATGAAGCATTTCTTAGTCACCGAATGACCGAAGTATGTTTTCTCAACTGTTCATGTACTCTGATCACCTCGGAAAATCCTTGCTCGGATTGAGAGTATGTTACCGAAAAAAGAGAGTATGTTTACCAGGTTCATGTCTCATTCTTTTTCTATTATTACTTATTCCTCCGACTATGTGGATACGTCTGCTGTATCTATATTCGTCAGTCCACGCAGGTAGAAAAATCGTCTCAATTTAACGTGATTATATCCACAAGACCTTAACATAAGACCAAATGCATACTTATGATCTACTGGGGAAATATGTCCGTCAAGCATGTCATTAATGAGTATTTATTCCTTTATCAAGGGTATTGATACCCAGGATGCGAGTTCATTTGATGGTGGTTTGCGTGGGCAGTGGAAGAATAGGATTGACACGGACATCGATGGATTCTAGATTTTTGAGGTGGTGTTTCGTCTGCTTGGTCTACAGCTTTTGGATGAGTTTCTTCAATAAAATCCAGTTTTATTTCCGGAAACGAAAGGAAATTTCATTGTTGTAAAAATTAGGAAGTAAACTTTCATTCTATAGAAGTTAAACATTGGTTAGAGGAAGAAATAGTTTCGGATCCCTTACGGAATCGTCAAATGGGGTATTGGACATATGAATCAATTCTATTGAAGGGTGCACCTTCTTTAATTGTGTGCATATAAATTGGACATTCTATAATATATTTCGGTAGACATTAATTGATAAGAGATATTACTGGAAGAGTTTACTTGTTCATCACTTTCCTTTCGCTCTGTTATTGGAACATCTCGATTTCGATCCTACATCACCTTTAACTCTTACTTGTTTCTCCATGCACCGAATAGAATACAGAAAAAGAACACCCTAAGTATTACAGTCCATAACAGTCGAGAGATCTCTCATCAACTATTACAGTCCATAAAAGTCGAGAGATCTCTTATTTTTAATCTCTCGACTGTCATTAGACAGCTTGTTATCGACTATTACAGTCCATAACAGTCGAGAGATCTCTTATTTTTAATCTCATCGGCACATTTCGATCCCACTCCGCAGGATAAGTATCTTGTGCCTAAATGGAAGTGCACTGGTGACCGTCTTCCTCACAGGGGAAGGGTCTCTCTTTGGCCTCTCAACCTGGATCAGCTCATGATCCAGTTATATGCATATTTGCTTTATATCAGCGAGTTTGAACCACCTATTTAATGAAAGTTGTGAGACATTGTTGCTTTTATCCACGAGGATGAGCAAAAAAATACTGGTGATGAGTTTAGTTCCAGGAGTGGCAAGTTTTTTTGTCCCACACCACTTAGTTGAGTCCCGTGAGATAAATGTTAATTTTGCTAACTTCACCCATCGTATTAACTTCACCTTAGTTTGTAATGTTGATTTTCTTTAGACAAGTCTTTTGTAAAAGTTTATAGGTTATTAAGAGTAAGATCATGTTGTATGCCATGCTCACTGAAGAATGAAGATTGATCCATCGTGATGTAAAACCACTGCCCAGTGCCCGCTAATATTGCAAGTTTGCGGTATTTAAGGATATTTTGTTTTACAGTGATGTTTAAAAGTTTTCTGGAAACTTTTTGTAGGAACTTATGTGGATTGTTTGGTACATTTTTCTATTTTAGTACGGGTTAACATCCACAGTTTATTCCGGAAATGCTTTTTATATCCTCACTGAAGCTCTTGCCGCTGCCCTGATCGATTGGCCGACAACAATACTAGTGATTGCCGCCTGTAATCTCCCGTATTTCGCACATAAATCTTCCCAGAGATGCTTTAGTCCGATGAATCATCACAATTTACAAGAAATAATGTACTAGTATAAAAAAGATGTGTAGGATGATATTATGTGGATGAGAGAGTTCTAAAGCAAGACAAGAGACTCAAATAGGGTTTTTTAACAAGTGTAGACGCAAAGATCGGCAACTGACAGAGAGACCTAAGCAGATTCGACATTAAGTCCTAAAATTGTAATCTGTCATAACAAATCTCCCTGATTTTGGTCTTTGGTTTGTTATAATACTGTTAAATTGTTTTAGGATGTCTTGCCCGTCTGCAGTTGACCTTATTTATCCGGAATAATCGTGTTGGTTCATACTGATATAAAGGGTTAGATGAAGCTCAAAATAATTGTACGACATCTGATCCTATGCTAATGTGTGTACCATTAGTTGTGATTTACAAATGAAGCTTGCGGAAATTGTTCATATTCCACTATTTCTCCTTTCGTTTGAGAGCCTTTGAAGAGACAGATTTGTAATCTACCTTTTTTCCTTTAGCTGATTACTTCTGAATTTTCATCCAAGTATTTCAAAACTTGGTTAGTAAAGGAAAACATGATTCGGATTGCATAATAAATCGTTGCATCTTGTTCTGGTTTGTAAATTTTGTTTTTTGTTTACTTTTCCTGCAACACGTTAACCTATACCTTCTCTGTTTCCGATAGATAAAAAAATGATGTATTCCACTAGCTAAAGACTTGTTTCTGGCAGCTTTTAAGCGGAGCTTATTATCTTTGATTCTCATAAGCTACAAACGTTATTTGCATTTCTGGTTTAATAAAAGAGAGAACCCTTCTACTATGACAACTTATTTACTTAAGAGCTGCTGTAATTGCTGGTCAGAAAAGCTAATTCCGGACTACACCTCAACTAAGCAAAGAAAAAGATAATAAAATAAGCCCGGTTATTTCAACCACAGAACGCCCCGAATAATCAACCCGTTTGCCAAGTAGAGTCTCACGAAATCTCCCCTCTCACAAATTTGTTTCTTCACAGATTCTAAGCCAAGGTTGTGCAGTGCTTTTGGTCATTCAGCTTTTCTCAAGCATGGAATGAGTCGACTTTTTGTTCCTTTTGAATCCCAAAATGCTGTATAATTGAAGACTTTAAATTACCAATCAAAATCATTTCCTGTGCTCAACTTATATATAACCTATAGCTCATAAGCTACAATTTTCATCTGGTAATCCAGGTTTCCCCCCAATCATCTAATAAACCAACTTATCTAAACTTAAAAGCCTACACTCCTCTGGATTCATCTTTCTTAGCTCTACACATGGAACAATAGCTTGTTTAATTTTTCCAACTTTCAAGTCCAAAAAACCCATATATTTGCAAGTGCCAATCGAAACTTTCCAACTGAGAAAGTAATATATGGGAAGACCAAACAAACCATAACCAACTGATATTCAACCAAGTTTATGTTTCAGTGTCATTATTTTAGACCACTTTGTTAACTAAAACTATATTCTCCAGTGAAACAAATCAAATTATAACTGATAACAAATCAAATTTCAAGTCCAAAGAAGGCCTATATTCTCCAATGAATCAAATTCAAGTTGCTGCTGATAATATTTGGAACCGTTTCAGTCTAATTTACATTACGAACTAACCATATTTTCGAGGGAATCAAATCAAATTAGTGTTGATAAATATAAATTAAATGTTATAAAATAAATAAATTTTAACTAAATTTGTAGGGCTGAACCCCAAGGGGAGCCCTTCCAGAAATTCTCTAAGGCCAAAGGCAGAACCAATGGCCAAAGAGGGGGTTTGGAAATAGTTTTCAACCAGCAATTGACGCGCCTCGGTTAGTACCTCACTAGCTGCGTCATTGCCCCAAGCGCAAAGATACTTTTAATCGATTTATGAGCTTTCTTTTTATAGCTCTTTGTATAGCTCTTGTTGTGTAAGATGCCAATGTGGGATATTTGTGGTTAGTTCTCTTTTGACCAATTAAAACACAATACTCTTTCAATACTTTTGCCAAACTTTAATGAGAAACTGCCATGTGTATAGAAAGCCAATTAATGTTTTTATGATAATTGTGTAGCAAATAGCAACAGACTTGTATATATAATTCTTTTTCTGAAAGTAAATTTTTTGAAAAAAATATTGGCAGTGAAAAACTACATATACATATACTTTGAAGTGGTATGTCTCGTGAGTCGTGACATGAGCTACTATTCAATGCTTTTATGATAAGAGTAATTCTGTAGCAACCGTCTTGTATATATTCCTCATAAAAAAAACTTGTACTATATATAATTCTTTTTGTGATCGTTAATTTTTTTTAGATAAATCTTGGCAGTGAAAACTAGTAAACTACATATACTTCGAAGTGGCATGTCTCGTGACATGAGCTACTATTCAAATTATCTTTTTTAATATAGTTGACTGTGATTATTTCAAGAAAAAAAACTAACTATGCTGTATGGACGAAAAGGTTAGAATTATTGAAGGTAAATCAAAATGTCATACGAAAATTGGATTGATATCCATGAATTTGAGTTTATAGCAGCATTATAATTCATAAGCCCCTTTGGTCAATCAATGTCTTTTTAAGCATTGCAACAAGCTTAATTATGTATTCCAATCACAAGATAAGTTTTTCCCCCCGATTTAAATAACCGTAATTTATCACTCTTCTTCTTTGATATACCGAATTTCCAAAACATAATTCTCTAATCAACAAATTCTTAGTGTCATCCTTTAAGATGCTTATCTCTACATTTGATAAAACGTAGAACATGAAAATCAAAATATAAATTAAAGTTTGAAATGGACATTAAATTAAAATGTAAACTTGCTTGCATAATTCTCTGTTTTGCTATAGTAGCAGCTCTTTAAATTAATATTCGGTAAATTAATAAATTATTTAAAATAATAATTTTCTCAGGTTCCGACTTGAATCAATGTAAAAAATCACCAATTTCGATAAATTAATAAGATAATGAATTTTCTGAAAATACTTATATAAATATTGGTCCCGACAAAATCATAAATTAATAATTTTTCAAAATGACAAACATATTTACTATGACGACTTAGTAAATTATGACTTTATAGTCGTTTGATTTTTCTTAAAATTTAAATCTACTTTAATCTCATCATTAATTTTTCTAACTGCCTCCAAAAGTTCTGATATAGTCTTTTAGAACTGCACCTAAAAAGAGTTATAGACGCCATAAATGTTTAATTTCGCATGACTAGTTCTAAAAGTACGGTATCATATTCAATTTCATCCTCTTTATTTGTTTATTGTTAGCAAATTCAGTATCCATAATTTCTTCTAACGTTTGTGAATATGTATCATTTTCACATGGGTAATCCAACAACCTATTGACATCCGTTTTACTGCGATAACCGAGACCATCAATAATTTTTTGAAATTAGTAAATATCTTGTTTTATCTATTAATTGAAATTTCATTGACCGAACGAATTTTGCAGTGTTGAAAACAATTTGATATATTGTCGATGAATATTAATTATCAAATTAATAAAAGCTTTTTAAAATAATTATTAATTTATCGATTAATTAATACCTTTCTAAATTAATAAATTTATAGGATTTGGACATTATTAATTTATAGATGTTTTACTCGAGGAGACCGACAACAAATTCTAAAAGCAGCATTAGGTTTCAACAATTTGTAAAATTTCAATAATTTGAAGTTTTTGTAAGTTAAATATGTTTTGTAAGTACAAACATCAAAATAAGTCAGGATGGCCGAGTGGTCTAAGGCGCCAGACTCAAGTTCTGGTCTTCGAGAGAGGGCGTGGGTTCAAATCCCACTTCTGACAGTTTTTTCTCTTTTTCTTTTTACCTTTTTGAAAGAATTTGGCATAAAATTCTGATGACAATTAAAAGGGATTCAAATCCATTTATGACGTTTTATTTCTTAACCTTTTCATATTAAAAGAATAAGCAAAATAAATATTCACAGATGAGACCAATTAATAATTTGAGGAATTGCGTAATTAGTATAACTAGTTACAATTGACATGCATTACATAACCAAATTCTCTTTTCTTTTTTACCTTTTTGAAAGAATTTGGCATAAAATTCTGATGACAATTAAAAGGGATTCAAATCCATTTATGACGTTTTATTTCTTAACCTTTTCATATTAAAAGAATAAGCAAAATAAATATTCACAGATGAAACCAATTAATAATTTGAGGAATTGCGTAATTAGTATAACTAGTTATAATTGACATGCATTACATAACCAAATTTAGAACATGTAAGGTCATACTTCATAGAAAAACTTCTGACAAGAGAAACAAAACCTTGCTAAATGTTCTATAGGCAGACATTACATATTTTGTCTCGCAATTGCATCATAGTGGCTTATATACATGAGGATTACACCGGAAAACAGTGTTATATAAAAGACGAGACTAGGCAGAAACTATGCGGAGCCTAGAAGATATGCGAGCTTCGACACCTAGTAGATTATGCGTGATTAAGCGATTAGCCAGATGCTAGGTGGATTTAGACGCTAAACGACTTGTATATTTTCGTCTAGAACCGCTTTCGTCTTTTAAAACATTGCCGGGAATTGAAGTTACTATGTGGTAATTCGAGTCTATTATTACTATGACATCATGAATAATATGCCATAATGTTAATATACATGTTGTTTTACTTTTTAGAAAAATACGGTCTCATCAAATAATGTGCAAACCAAGTATCGGGGGCATGAAAAGAATAAAAAATGACATAGAGGTGACATAACAAGTTTGATTATTATACTAAAGAAAACGTAAAAGTCTACCCTTTAATTTCCTACATATATGCATGTGTGAAGTGTACATATATATTTCTTAAACTTGCAAATTACAAAGTGTAAAACTCATAGCTTAAAGTCGCCACATTGAACCATGTACACGTCATAACTTGGAGTGTTAGATTACTATGAATCAATTTAATTATAAGTTATAACCATTCAACACTACAAAACTATTCCAACACGAAATTCAATCAACGCATTCTTAAATTCCAATTTTCATGTGCTTATTTGCTTACTATATATATGGTACATGCATTGAAACAAAAACGACTGTAGTATCTATTCGTACATAATTAAAATCAATGTCTGTGGGATCTGCCCAAATTCGAAGCTTGGCTACGGTGATTTATCGCTATCGGGTTCAATCAAGGACAAACTTATTACATGATCATCGACAAAATAACACTTTCTCATCAAACTACGGCTTGATGTTTTCAAGTTCAATTAATTCCAATACCGCAAAGAACTCAAGGCTAACACCTAATCATATGTAAAAATTTCACCTTATTTTTCTCCACCTTTTCTTTTGGGTACCAAGTTCTAATGTTAACTTTTTTCTTTTAATACAGAGTGATGAGTAATGATAAGAAGATTGCTGGGCTAACAGAATCTCCTGTTAAGCGTATCTTCTCGATGTTCTCGTCCTGGTACGAGCCTCATTCATTTCATCGTTTTGGAATTGTGGATAGGTGATATTCTGATATTTGTGTGAGAATCACAAATATCATTTGATTTAATATTACAGATTGGTTAATCTGCATATTCGGAACATACAAATGTAATTTCAGAGATATAGAAGATCCAAATCCTAATCGTTCTACTTAAACAGAAAACAACCTCAATATATAGCTTGTCCTGATATAACACACTTAATTTTATTAATCAATGATTTATACTTCATTTTCATGTGCAGGCCAACATGGTTTTTCGGTTCGTTCCTCTCAATAATCCTACCCTTTTGGAAACAGAAATGGACAGACTTGCTTATCTTGGCAGGTATTTGCAGTGGATGGGTTATTTCATAAGATCTCTTAACTATCTTTTGGAGGCATTACAATTAGTAAATTTTGCGCAAATGAAAACTTTCCTTGCAAATTGTGAAGTTTTTGAACCTTTACAATTTACAGTCATGAAATGTGATATGTAACATGAGTCGCTAAACTACCAGGACAACTAGTTCAGCATACCCATACTCGTAAAAGAAATAGTTTATGTTCATATGTTTTGGATGCCAATTAGGGACTGTGGAGAAGGTGGTAGAGGAGGTGGAAATAGTGGCGGAGGAGGTGGAAAAGGTTGCAACCACAGTGGATAAACTATCGGCTGATGTGGCGGATGATTTTCCTGAAAATAGCACAATCAAAGAAGCAGCTTTAATTGTTGAGCATGTATCTGTAGAGGCAGCAAAAGATGCGAAACTGGCTGAAGACATCATTCACAAGGTAACTATTTACTCGGGTAGTATAATCCTTATAATTTATAAAAATAAAAAAGCATTACCAGAGGTGAAAGCAGACAACACAGAACAAACCATTAGAGATCAAACAAGTACGTAAAAATTCATACGAGCGCCCAATTTAGTCACTGTTTCCTGACTTGAAAGTTAAAGACTATTACGTTGCGCAATGCGCATAAAAGTAAAAAGAAAACTTTTTGAAACAATAGGGAACTTCTGTTTCCCCCTTGGTTGCTCGTTTTCTAAGTTGGAAAACGTATTCCATGTTCAAAATAAAAAAAATTATGTGTTGTTTCATATTCTCTATCCCGAAAGAAATTATCTGTTCAGTAAATCCAACTTTAATGAATGCAATTACCGTACCTTGGATTTTTCTAAAAAATCTTAGAAAAGTGAACTATCACAAAATATGATAATACTACAGTATGAGCTCAATCATTTGGGACGGTTGGAAGTATGTTTTTAAGTCACTTACATTTGTATATTTTGTGATGTACGAACGCATTTTATTTTCCCTCTTATGATATGTACAGGTTGATGAATTGGAGCATGACTTGACAGACTTGGGAACAGTAGTCAAGCCTATAATTAATAAGTTCATAAAGAAGGAAAATTGTAAAAAGTAGATAAGTGAAAATTGCGAAATTGGTGGACTTATTGTATAAGATTACTCTAATCTGGAGTTTTAAGCCTTAACGGGTTTCTGTATTTCCATTCTCCTATCATTCTATGTAATAATATACCAATAGATATAAAATTATTGCAGGGTGGAGTGAGTTTCAATCGAATTTCCAAAAAAACTTTGAAACGTACTCAAGTGGATACCAACAATCGAGAGGTTCTCTAATAATAAATCCAAATTATCCAATGAATTGGCACGGTAAACCAATTTGCCCATATCAAATTTATTTTTTATACAATATCCCTGAGCTGTTCAAAAAACGGCCAACGGGTGACAAATAAGCTGCACAAGAGAGTTAGCTAGAAAGTGGAAGTAAAGAGATGCAATGCAATTTCAGTTATCAATCATGAAAGATGGTAGAAAAAATAGCTTATGCTAAATATTTAATCCTTTGCGAATCTCTGTGATAAGATAAACGAGTGTTCCATGAAAATGTTGCTTTGCTCAAGTATGTTACTGTTACATTAACACCCCTTTGTTGTGGAATCTACTCCTTTTGTTGGATTTCACTTTCCAGTTTGTACTTTCAGATGGTAAGGCAGTGTTTGGTAACACTGATTGCAGTATAAAGAAGGGTAGCTTTCAATTTGAACTGTTGAATTGTTGTATGCTTTAAGTTGATTCTAAGGCTGAGAAATATTAATGAAGCATTTCCTGATGCCTGTGAAAGCCAAATACCACTATAGATTTATATATGTAACAGTCATTAATCTATGAGAAAACTAACCCCTCAATTCTGATTGCAAAAGGACAGTATACTAATCTGGAGAAATTTATTCACGGTTATTAGACTAGATATATAATGAAAACACGATCAACCCGTAGAGTTTTAGGCCAACAAACTGGACGATTTCTATCAGGAGCAATAAAAATTACTTCTGCCAGCAGGAGGAAATAAAAGCTTACGGCGGAATCATTTATCAATATGGGCCTAAGAATTTCCACCAAAATGTTCTAACAACCCCCCAGATTACAGCGTTAACAAGGCCATAATGAAACCCATCTTGAAAACATCAGGTAGGTCTACATAACCAGCTGCATAAACAAGAAAACAAAGCCCTGTTAATCCTCAAATTCAATAGATGCCGATAGTTAAACTAAAATATTAGGCAGAAGAAACTCACTTCTGGAGCATGCCCCTATGACAGTAACAATCCAACAAGGAAAGCGGTCATTTTACAGTTAGCCAATTAGGTATTAAGACATAGCATTAGCAATTTAGCACACATCTAGTCCCAAGTTCAAAAATGGCAAAAGAAATAGGTATGAGATCACCTGTGCCACATGATCAGTGACTATAGTAAATTATAAGTACCCACCCTTACATTCAACACAAAATGCACATATGACATAGCATTGCATTCCCTATTAACTATCAATCATCTCCTCACACCCCTCAAACTAATCATCTCTACCTTGCCTCTGTGTTTCGCAATGCTGAGATTTAAAACTTCCCATAATTGTAACCGTACATAAAGCAAGCCAATTGGAAGGTTTAAAAGGGATTCAAATCCAACTTATGACGTTTTATTTCTTAACTTTACCATATTAAAAGAATAAGCAAAAAATTCTGCTGACAAGTAAAGGATGAAACCTATATATAATTCGAATAATTGCCTAATCAGTATAACTAGTTAGTAGTTATAATGGACGTGCATTACATAACCAAATTAAATCTAGAAAATATAAGATCATACTACTTCATAGAAAAACTTATGACGTACAAACTAAATCTTGCTAAATGTTATATATATGGCAGAGTTTACATATTTTAGCTTCATTTGTATTCTTCTGAGATATTTCATCTGGCAATCGGATGATAGTTGCTATAGGTGATCAGGATTCCACCGGGAAGAGAAGTTCCTATCCCGCAATTTGAGTCCATTACTATGGCAGAATGAATAATATGTTCATATTGTGGTATGCATTTGTTTTACTTTTCAGAAAAATATAGTCGCATCAAATAATGTGCAAACCAAGTCTTGTACTAAAAGAAATTTAAAATCCCACAGGGTGATATAACACATTAAGATTATTTAACTGAAGAATTTGGGATTGGAAACTTAGCATTTCTTTTTATGGCAATGGAATTTAAAAAATGGAAGAAGCGCAAAAGTATACCCTTTTCCTACATATATGCATGTGTAGAGTGTACATATTTTAAACTTGCAAGTAACAAAGTGACTTACTTGGGCTTTGTTTAGGTAATAAAACTCATGGCTTAAAGTCACCATATAAAACTATGTACAGGTCATCCCTTGGAGTGTTAGATTACTATGAACCAACTTAATTATAACCATTCAACACTTGAATATTATCCTGACACGAAATTCAATCTATGGAGTTGAAGAAACGTATTCTTCAATTTCAATTTTCATGTGTTTATATATACTATATGGTATAGGCATTGAAACAAAAACGACTCCATTATATCTGTTCTTACATTATAGAAGTCTTACTTAATGTCTGTGGGATCTGCCAAGATTCGAAGCTTGGCTACGGTGATTTATCGCTATCGGATTCAATCAAGGACAAACTTATCACATGATCATATACAAAATAACACCTTCTCATCGAACTATGGACTTATGTTTTCAAGTTTCATCAATTCCAATACTGCAAAGAGCTCAAAGCTAACACCCAATAATATGTAATTTTTCACCTTCTTCTGTACACCTTTTATTTTGGGTACCAAGGGATAGTGTTAACTTGTTTTATATACAGACTTATAAATGATGATAAGAAGATTGCTAGACTAACAGAATCTCCTGTTAAGCGTAGCTTCTCGACGTTCTCGTCCTGGTATGAGCCTTTTTCATTTTCACTGTTTTGGAAATGTGGATAGGTGATATTCTGATACTCGTGTGAGAATCACACATATCATTTGATTAAATATTACAGATTGGTAAATACTGGCATATTCGAAAAATACAAATGTAATCTCAGAGATATAGTTGATTCAAATCCTAAATTTTCCACTTAAACAGAAAAACAACCTTAGCATATAGCTACTAAGAATGGCACAATGTATTTCTCTTGATATGTAGTATACAAATAAACGAGCATTTGGACTAGATTGTCCTGACATAACTTTTTTAATTTTATTGACCAATGATTCATACTTGATATATATGTGCAGGGCAACATGGTTTTTGGGTTCGTTCCTCTCAATAATCCTACCCTTTTGGAAACATAAATGGACAGACTTGCTTATATTGGCAGGTATTTGCAATGGATTTGTTATTTCATAAGATGATTCAAACTATCTGGGAAGCATTACAATTAGCATTTTGGCGCAACTTTTATTGCAACTTGTGAAGTTTTTTACCCTAACAATTATGAAAATTGATATGTAACGTGAGTCGCTAAAACTTCGAGGCATGGTTTTTGATGTTCATATGTTTTTTTATGTCATTTAGGGACTGTGGAGAAGGTGGTAGAGGATGTGGAAATAGTGGCAGAGGTGGTGGAAAAGGTTGCAACCACAGCGGAGAAACTATCGGCTGAAGTTGCGGATGACTTTCCTGAAAATGGTATAATCAAAGAAGCAGCTTTAGTTGTTGAACATGTATGTGTCGAGGCAGCTAAAGATGCGAAACTCGCCCAAGACATCATTCACAAGGTGACTATTTACTGAGTAGTATAATTCTTATAAAAATCAAAAAGTATTACCAAAGGTGATACAGACAATTAGAAACACAAAGCAAATCATCAGAAACTAAACAAGCAAGCGAAAGCTCTTATGAGCCCGCAATTAATTAGTTGCCTTTTCAAGTCTTAAAAATTAAAGACCATATACGTTGTGCATAAAAGTAGGAAAAAATGTTGCTGAAACAATAGGGAAATTCTGCAATTTCCCCCTTTAGTTGCTCGCTTTCTATGTTAGAAAACGTATTCCATGTTAAAAAGATATAAAATTTATGGGTTGTTTCATATTCTCTTCCCCAAACTGAAATGATCTGTTTATCCAATCCAACTTTTAAAAAAAATGCAATTATTGTGTACCTTGAATCTTTCAGAAAATTCTAGAAAAAAGAAAAGTATTTTAAAATATTATAATGCTCAATCATTTGGGACGTCAGAAGTATATTTAAAAATTCACTTACATTAGTATAAGTATATTCTGTGTTGTACGAACACATTTTATTTCCCCTCTTATGATATGTACAGGTTGATGAATTGGAGCATGACTTGACAGACTTGGGAGCGGTAGTCAAGCCTATCATTAATAAGATCATAAAGAAGGAAAATTGTAAAAAGTAGATTTATCAACTATTCATTTTTATTTATTTGTATTCTTTAGCTGCCATTTGCAGGCATCTGTATAATGTATCCTAGTTTTTCATCAAATCTCATAAATAATATTCATTCTGGTTATTAAATTCAACTAATATGTAGCAGATAGCGTATTCGTCTAACTTGGTGTCTGCATTACTTGTACTTTCAGATGGTAAGACAGTGTTTGGTTGCAGAATAAAGAAGGGTAAATGACTTCAAAGGAAATTGAACGCTTTTAATTTAAACTGTTGGATTGTCGTATGATTTAAGTGGATCAGAGAGATGATAAATTATAAATGCAGCATTTCCTGACGCATGTGAGAGCCAAAATACCACTAAATATGATTTGTATAATCAACAGATCACTAATCTATAAAAAAAAACTAAACCCTCGATTCTGATTGCAAAAGGACAGTATACTAATCCGGAAAAAATGTATTCACAGTTATTACACTAGATATATTATGAAAAACGCGATCAGCTCGTAGAGGTTAAGGCCAAAAAACTGGACGATTTCCATCAGGAGCAATGAAAATTAGTTATGCCAGCAGCAGGAAATAGCAACTTACGCCGAAATCATTTATCAATATAGGCCTAAGAATTTCCACCAAAATGTTCCGACAACTCCCCAGATTACAGCGTTAACAAGGGACATTATAAAACCAATCTTGAAAACATCAGGTAGGTCTACGTAACCAGCTGCATAAACAAGGAAACAACACTGTTAATCCTCAAATTCAATAGATGCCATTAGTTAAACTAAAATATTCAGCAGAAGAAACCGACTTCTAGAGCAAGCCCCTATGACGTCACAATCCAACAAGGAAAGTGGTCATTTTACAGTTAGCCAATTATGTATTAAGACATAGCATTAGCAGTTAGTACACATATAGTCCCAAGTTCAAAAATGGAAAACGAAATAAGTATGAGATCACCTATGCCACATGATCAGTGACTATTAGTAAATACCCTTGCATTCAACACAAAATGCATACATGTATTACATATCATGTTTCACAATGCTCAAATTCACTACTTCGCATTTTTGTAACCGTACATATAGCATGCCATTTGGAAAGAACAACTGCAAACTTAAAAGTTTTCGCTTTTTTAAAACACTGTTTAAAACTACTCGGCACTCGTAAAACGCAAATATGTGCTTTTTTCATTCTTTTTTTTTGGTCGAGACATGCTTGTTTCTCGGATATTCCAGTCGAGTGCCTAATCCTGATGAGCTAATACCATGCCCATTCAGATATAGGTATATCAAATTCTAAACAGTTCTGGAACTGAAAGAAATTCAAGCTTCGCAATCTTAAAAGGACATGAATGGAAAAAAAAGAAAAAAAAACCTCCAAAGTATACTGCAGCTTGACCACTGCTGTAATGCGTCAAAGCACCAAACAGATTCGTATTAAAAGCCAACCCCAAAGCGGCCAAAACACCAGGTACCCCAGCTGCCAAGTTCATAGCAAGGAAAGCCGAGTATAATGCCCCTACATGACCGGTTTGACTTGCAAACAAGTAGTGAATGAGAAAATAAGCCGCTTGTAATACACCAAAAGCCGCAGGCCAGCTCAGAGAAAAGGACGCGAGTAATTTGGCAACACAACTGGACATCCACGTTACGATCCCGAGGTTTGTTAATTGGCTGGCCATACCAACTAGAACAGCAAACCATGCCAAGGTGTCCCATGCTGATTTCTCACTCAAGCAATCGTCCCAATTGAGGACGCCCAACAATAAGAGGATGGATAAACCAAGCATAGCGGCAACAACGCTTGCTATACCAAGAGCATCCCTGCAGTCGCAACAAAGTGTGGTCCATAAATCAAACTCATAAGCATTACACACCTATTGCACTTTTTGCTCTTTTAAAGGTAAACTTTAATCCATCTGTTTCAAAAAAAAATTGTCCTCTATTCCTTATTGGGTATTCCATTTAAATGAGAACTTTCCAAACATAGGCCTCATTGTTTACAGGTTTTAAGTTCATTTTTGGTTAAAAGCTGGATTGCATGTGGTTGGTCAGCTTAAAAGCTGGGCCTTTCTGATTTTTTTGCCTGAAAGGGCTAGAAACTTTAAGTTGGATGAACCCATTTTTCTTCTCAACCTAAAACAATGAATTTAGCTTATTCGATTAAAGGCTACAATCAAACAAGTTAACAGTAGTAACAAAACAATGGCACTTCCCAATTCCCATTTATGCCCTTCAGTCCCAATAGAACGAAGTATAGGGACAATATTGTAAAATTTAACAAAAAGGCAATTTAATCATTGATTTTTCGTTAAAGTATTTGTATTCCCGTAGCAGAAAATTTATTTTCAGAGGGGGAAAGTAAGTCATATTCTGTTAAAAAACTAATGGTGTACCACCTATCCTTTTCCGTCCAATTCAGACGTATCACCATACATACTTCATATTTCAGAAATAACTTACCCAAAAACCCACAATGTGACTGCAAGAAGCATAGTACCAACCATAACCCACTCATTTTTAGTGACGGGCCCCATAAGCTCCAGTTTTTTTGCAGCCATGGCAGGAGCTTCCGGTGTGTCTTTGGTTTCTGGAGGATAGAGTTTGTAAAGGATGAAAGGAGTAACCAGAAGAGATACAATTGCAGGTAAACTAGCAGCCTTAAACCAAGATACCCATGGACTTGAAATTACAACCCCAAGTTCCTCGGCTAGTTTTAGACAGAGAAGATTTTGAGCCGCAGCAGTTAGGAAGAGGGCGCTAGAGTTACCAGCAGACTGTCAGACATCAATAAAAAAAATTGTAGGTCGCAGATGAAGGAAATTATGGCAGAAAAAAATAAAGCCTAGACAAACATTCTTGGGCACAATGTATACATCACCAGGCACAGAAAATGTCTTAATACCTTAGCATTTGGTACCTGCTCATGGTTTTAACTTCACCTATGAAACAATCAGTTTAAAAACCTTCTTCAGAGTGATGATTAGTATAATATTCTTTTGGCTACCCCAAAGATTGGGGAAAGATCCATACCAAATTTAGGCTTCTCGGCCTACGGATTGAAAACAGAGCAAATTGTGAACCACTGGCTCAGTGTTTTCAGTGACTGAGAATCTTTTCCTTAAAACACTAAGATAATTATATGAAGGCAATGGTGTTTTAGCATAGTCAATTTGCTGAAAATAAAACGCAGCTTAAAAATGAATTCTCAAATAATGTATAATCAAGTGACACACCTATATGCATAGACCGAAAAAGAAGCCTTGTTTGTTTTATTTACAGATCATGAAATCGAAAAGACTATACATGATCAAAATGGAACCAATAGTTGAAGAACACTTTGGATCATCAATTTATCACACATGTTACGCCACACTCGCAAAGCAGCTAATTTGGCTTAGAAACACCATGTGTTTGTATATGAGGAATGCTCTATTACGCCCCTTTACCTTCAATTTGGTTACTAATTTTCTACACTTCATTCCATCATTTTACAAATGTATACCTCAACAGGGGCTAATTTCAGCATTATGCTTTGGACTACGTTATAAATGAATACTCCCTTTGGAGTATTTCCTGTCTCAAATAATAGGTCAATTTATCAAAAGCAGGTCTTAGTTCCCATTTGAGGTCTGGGCAAGAAAATAAAAACAAAAACAAAAAATTAGAACTTAGTCGTCGAGCATAACAGTTCTCTTACAATTCATTTTGACTTTGAAATGCAGTGTTGTCTTACTAAAATTTAAAGGGTTACAATGTCACTCACGCATCATCCCCAAGTCTAAATTTCATATATCTAATAATATTAACTCGAAGATATATATTCAAACAGCAAAAAAGTTGACTTTTCAACTAACAGTCCCACCCCTAACTCATGACTGATTACAGAATGAAAAATACGAAAAGACAATTTAGTTTGTCCTGTTGCAGCCTGTAAGGTCACCTGATATTTGATTAAATGATTGATAAATAAAGGTGCACTATATTTGGTTGGTCAGCTTGATAGCCAAGCTCTTTCAAATATTCGGCATAAAAATAGAAGTTCTAAACTGATTGATCCCAACTTCTTCCTCTGTCTAACTAAAGCCAGCTTCTTAACTTATAAACTACAGCCAAACAAGATCTTACTCCATTATTCCATAGCACAGTACAAAATCACCAAACACAAACAAGACCAAACCTGAAACTGAGACTGAACAAGATATGCCCCTAGTTTCTTCGACGAAGCATCCCCAGGCCTACTCCCTGCTGACAAAGATAACGATTTAATAATCGGCAAAAACACTCCACCAGCCCTCGCTGTGGTGCTCGGCATTGCTGGTGCAATCAACGCCTCGCTGAATGTAAGCCCATAAGACAACCCTAATGTGCTCTTCCCTAGCCACTTGACAAAATACGTGGCGATCCGGTCTCCAAGGCCAGTTTTGACAAAGCCTCGGGCAAAAAAGAAGGAGATGACAATGAGCCAAATAACCTGTTACAGAATATATACAATTAAAAAGATTCTTCAACTGCAAGCCCAGGACTTTACTAGAATTAAGGACTTAAAAAGGTGTCAAAGCAGAGATCATATATTTGTATGTCTGTTGATAAACTGCCTGAATTTGTTTAATATATATAACGGCGAAATAAAAACGAGCATGAATCCTCTGTAAATTGGGTTGGCTTACAAAAGGTACACGGCCTGCACATGACGGGTATCGTCTTGAGAACAATACAAATAATTAAAACATTGCTCACAAAATCATAATATATGATGGAAATTTTAGTTTACTTGTAACTTAAACTTTAGCACTAGAAAAGAACATTAGAAAAGAAAAGTGAGACTTCATGTGCAAAACCTGCCTAAAGCTTGGTTAGGCTTAAAAACGGGTATGACAGATACGTGACGAAGAGGATACAAAAACTAATTTTAAAAAATTGATCATAGTACAAGCTCAAGCTTTTCAAAATGGTATTTCAATATTCTATGTCATCGAATCTTGGCACATAGAAACAGGGAAGGAACTAGGTAGCGGAAATCGGGGCTGCATCACCCCCATTTTGATAAAAATTGATGAAAAAATAAATTGATTCTCTGTACCTTGATTAAAATATTCAAAAATTAGTGTTTCTGCCCCCCATTTACCAAAATTAGCATTCCATCATGCATACAAAACTACATCACTGTATAGAACCTGACAAGTTGATAGAACCAAAAGACCCAGAAAGTAAACGCTGAACTGCCTAAAATTGGCCTAAAAACAATCAAACTTTAATTACTCGAAAAGAACATTAGAAAAAAAAATTAACCTACATGTGCAAAACCTGCCTAAATGTTGGTTAGGCTTAAAAATGGGTATGCCATATAAGTTACGATGGGGATGTCGAAGAAAAATAAACACATTGTTTTAGCTTTGAACTATCATAGTACAAGCTCAAGCTTTTGGAAAATTGTACTATTTCAATATTCAGCGTTTTTAAGATCTTGGCACATACAAAGTTGATAACACCAAAATAACTAGAAAGCAAAAAAAAACGAACCGCCTAAAAACAAGCCTAAAAAACAATAAACAATATAAACAGAAAAAGTAAAAAAAAGTCGTTTAAACAACCTCAATGGTAAAAGCGGAGAAGGCAGCGGTAAAACTAAGTGTTTTTCCAAGAGCTACGCTAAAGCTTTTAGCGGGCATAAAAAGTGGAAAAGAGAGCTTTTAAAGCTTTTTTTAAGCCTCTTTACTACAAATCCAGCTTTTTAAAACAGAGATAAAATTAACTAAAATTGAAGACAAAATAAAAGAACTACCAAACTACATCACTATATTGAACGAATGAACCTGGCATCTACGGAGTACAAAACTACATCATAAGTTAATAACACCAAAAGAACTAGAAAATGGAAAAGTAAAAAAAGTCGTTTTAACAACCTCATTGGTAAAAGCGGAAAAGGCAGCGGTGAAGCTAAGCGTTTTAGTCAAAACGGTAGCGGTCAGCCCTAAAAACGCCCAGGCGCCAACAGGTAACGGGCTGAGAACGAGGCCCGCGATGGTTGATAAGAAAAGAGAGAGTAACTGCCACGCCTGAGGGGTGACCTCGACCGGTCTAGGCACAGCAAACCTGACTATCAAACCGACAGATACAGAAATGATGAGAGGGAGTATTGTCGCACCGCTCGGTTCAGAAACCACTGGTTCTGGTATAGCTGGTTCGGAGATGGGTTTAGATGAGGATTTTATTGGGGGAAGGAGTTTTGATCGGACGGTGGAGATTGGGGTTAAAGTAGGAGTGTGTGTGAGGGTGGGGAAGATGGAGGGTTGGGATTTGAGGAGGTGGTGACGGGATCGGAGATGGATGGAGGTGCGGTTGTAGGTGGTGGAGATAGGTGGCTGAGAGAGGAGGGCGAATGTTGTTGTTGACATTTTTGTATGTGTATATATATATATATATATATATATATAGAGAGAGAGAGAGAGAGAGAGAGAGAGAATGAGAGTGAGGATGGTGCGGACACTACAATGGAGAGGAGGAGAGGCCAAATCATCAGAAATTATTTAAAGTAAATATATAAAATTAAATAGTATTTTTATTTTTGAAGTTGGAAGGGGTAGTGTGTACAAATTATTCTATTTCAAAATAAATAGATTAATATACTACTTAGTAAGTAGTTAGTTTATTCCATTCACGCATCTTTCCAAATAGATACTTCTCATAAAATGATGGGATTTATATTACGATAAGTCGATAATAGTGAGGTGGAACGAAGAGCATTCTCATCCTCATTGGCCTCCCTAACGATTCAATTCTGTCCAAAACTACTCATTTAGTATATGTTTAAATGTAAGACTACAATATGATAATCTTGCATATCAGTGCAATACTAGCGCATTTACTATATTGAAAAAATAATGTATTATATATTTTTATATTTCATTTCTCTCATTTTACCCTCGAAACAAGCATAACTTTTTGGTCTGATTCTAAAATTTTTCATCATAGATGTTTTATCCTCCACATTATTCTACACATTCTTTTTACATTAGAGAGGTCATTTTTTATTTAAGTTAAACTTACTCTCACACTATGAAAATTAAAAATTTCTAATTTTTATAAGGTAAACTCTATTATTTTTCCCCATGGTAAATTCTAATCCTTTTTCAAAGTTTAATCTAATTGAGGGTTTCAGTAAGATAGAAAAATCCGCTAAAATGAGAAAGAAATGAGAAGTGTGGGTGACATGGAGATAAATAAGGATATTTACTTATTTTGAGAAACCTTTGTATGGGTGAGTTCTAGTGAGGGAGAGGGAGAGCATAAAATGGACAAATTATTTAGTCATCCAATAGCACAATTGATTTGGTTCTCTAATCCATACAACAAGTGACACGTTTGCATGTGGCCCATCTTATTCACCAATTTGACACCAGAACTTCTATATATCTTCACATTGACAATGCCTAAAAACTTAAGCGTTAACCATATTTACACAAAATTCAACTTATTTATCACGTAATTTCCCCTTTTAGTGTTTGTTTAGTTTTACTTTGTTTCATTAGTGATTGTGTTATAGTTCTGTAAAACCAATTTAACTTTTGTTTATAATCTCAAATTCAGTTTTTGTTTTTTTTTGCAAATATTTAATTATGGCAATATTAAGAAATTATCTATCTAATGACTAATAAATTATAGATCACAACAAGGTTGTAGTAGTATGATCTTGAAAATATAAGTATTTTCTTTTATCAAATGAATAATAGATTTGAAAACATAAAAGAAAAAAACTGATGACTTTCTTTTTTCTCTAAAAAATCTATTAAGAAAAACATAAAAGGATTTGTTTATTTTTACTTCCATTTTTCAATTCGATTAACACAAATAAAATGGAGTATTAATTCAATTTATAAAATGATAAGTTCTTAAAAGGGTTTTATTTATTAACATTGGAGATTTTTTTTGTAATTTGGAAAAAGAATGTGTATTTATTGACATTAATTTAATAACTAATGTAATGGATAACCCACATGCAAATGTGTCATTTGTTATGGTTTAGATGACCAAATCACTTGTTCTCTTGGAAGGACTAAATAATTTATCTATAAGACAATAAAATGAGGAATGAAATGAAAGTTATTAGCTTTTGTGTATTGATTATAAAATTAATAAAACAGTTTGGACATGTATCTCATTAATGTACATATATGTAGGGACGGAACCAGGACCAAATGTATGAGGTTGCCAAAATAATTAATAGAATCACATAATATTTTTCAAAGTATAAACACGCAGAAGTCGGATTTTTTAAAACCTTTTTTATCATATTTTCTTCATTTTTTAGTCTTAATTTGTTAATTAAAATGTATTTGATTTCTATTTTTTTTTTCCTTTTCGCTCAATTTTGATAATTACGACTTTTTTCAAACTTTCAAAAAAACTCACAACAGTAATATCACGTGCAGTTACGTCTCAAAAGTTTCAGCGTTTCAAAATTGACTACAAAATAAATAAAATAGAAAACTAAATGATACAAAAAGTTAAAATTAAGAATCAAGAGTAAAAAGATTAAAATACGAACGTAAAAAAATATAAAACATGAAAAAACCAAACATATATTTAATACTAGATATATACGAACAATCAAATATGTAATACACAATTTCATTATACTTGCTTCACTTAATTAAAATAAAAACCACTAAACGTTATTTTATAAATTTTATTTGTACTCACCACTACCTGTTGTTATATTTATTATTATTTTTTACAATTTTTGTAAGACGTATGTTACGTGTCAATATGATAAGTTGATGTAAAATGTTTTTTATTATCACTTACCTACGTGTTAGTTTTTAAGTAGTACTTATATATTATCATCACATAGAAAATCACAGTATGTTATTGCACTAACAATATATATTTTTGAGAGAGTGCCAAAAAAAATATTTAGTGGGTTGCTAAAATACCTTATATATTATTTTTAAAAACATTAATAAAAAAAATTCGAAATTGTGGGGTTGTTGTTACACCCGTGGTCATATGGCAGTTCCGTCCATGCATATAGGGACATGAAATGTATACACGTACTAATTTATGAATGTAGACAATATGTAGTATAAATAATTTATGAATGTAGACAATATATAGTATAAATTGTTGTGCATCGACTTTTGCTATCTTCTATATTAATTAGGACAATATTAATTACTCTTTTAGACGGGGTGTTGAGAATGCTCTTACTGACCTAAAAAGGAGCTACGCCTTCTTCGTATTGAGAAAAAAATATGATTTTTTTTTATCTTTTATTTTAAATTTTTTATCGATATAAGTCTTTCAACACCCTATAATTACGAAAAAGCTAGCGAGTTCTGTAAGTTAATTACAACTTATATTATTGTTATGTTATACACATTATTAACATAACTATTTAGGATCTTTTCTACATGATGATCATACATATTATAACATATCGAGGATATGTCGAAACACATACCTTAAGCTATGCGGAAGGGCGGTGAAACTTAAACCGGACATGATAGTTGAGTTCGGATGACGGATGTAGATCGCCGAGTTAGAGACTTGGGTTTCTCCTCCTTAACCTATCACTACACTACTTTATGTGTTGTTTATGTGTGTATGTTTTGACACAAATTGATATGGTATTGTGTCCTTTATATAGGTAGGAGGAGGACCCGAGACTTTTCATATACTTTCGATCTCTACCGTCCATCAAGGTAGGATCAATCTCAACCGATCATTATGGTGGAAATGTAGAGTTTCTTAACTCACAAATTTATGTTTAAATCATAAATTACATAACTCATGGAATGTATATCGACCATCTTAATGAGAAATATTTATTCTATTTTTAATGAATTAATATTTATAAAAGAATTATAAATAATTCTTACATTTTCCCACTTGGTCCATATCATAATTCCATAATCAATCATTAGTGCGCAAATAGATTTATAAGACATTTTACTAAACAAATCGGTGATGAGAGTCATGACGGTTACATACTACTTGAGAGCATGGTTCCTTTCATGTACTACGACGACACCAATTTATTCAATAAAGCCTATAAGGCGAGTATAACTGTAATAGTCCAATAATGTCTTAAGAAAAGATAGTTACATTAAACGTTCATAACTTTTCATTCTTGTACGTACTTAAGTGGACAATTGGAACAATAGAAACAATAAGAAATGAGATCTCTACCTATCAAATAAACAACCATCATTATGTAATACCATATAATTATCTACAATCAAGACACGTGATGTTAACAAAATCTTAATTGTCTTGTGTAGATATCGTTAATGTATATACGGTCATTATGTGTTTATTGATTGTATTGTTTCTAAAATTTGTCTCGAAAACTTAGCATTTACATTATGTGAACTCAACACCATTTGAATGCTAGTTATCAAGAATAATTGCAAACATTCATTTTCAGCGACTCAGTCATAAGCTCGACATAATCTAAGTCCTGAAATTAATTTGCAACTATTATTATGAGTTTTGTACTCAAATAATTATATAACTTTTCTTGACGATACATGTGATAATATATTCAATCAGTTATGTCATAAAAATTGCTCTAATCTTATATTGAGCAATAAGACATAGATTGCACAATACTTTATTGAGAAATGTAGCAATTTCTCCATACTTTTATTGAGCAATAGGACATAAAATTGATCAATGCTTTATTGATCATTATAGCATATATTAGCGTCGTAATTTAATAAGCAATGAGCCATTGTGAAATATTTAGTTATCACATTTTCTTTCTATGTATCACATCAATGATACGTGAGCATAAAATCTTTATATTCTTGCAAACATAAAACATAAATTAGGCATCTTTAATATTATGCAAAAGGTAATCCACTATAAATAATTAATATTTGAGTTTGCTTATAATAATATGTGTTTTAAGTAAAACTAATAGTTTCAACACATAAGAACCAGTTTGTAATACTATTAATGAGCTGTAAAACTCTTTTAAAATCTTTTATCATTTAGAAACCTTTTGAAAACCATTTTACAATTCATTATGGGTTAGTAAGCTACTTACATGAATATAACCATTAGTAAAATAATAGGTTACAAAAATAAAATGATAATGGTTATAACAACGTTTACTCCCACTAATCTAGTGGTTACTTCAAAATAATAGGTTATGATAACAAAATAAGTTACACGTTTTTATTTGAATTCAAAGAAAATGATAGTTCAAGTAAATCTTAACAATTAGCTTATTTAAAAAAATTATTACTTACTCCCACTGATCTTACGCTTACTACAGAAGTATATGGTTAAATAATACATCAATAGTGAAACGAGTAATTATCTCCCACTTGTTTAACCATTACTCTAAAACTTATGGTAAGTTACATATAACCTGATAGTGGGTGAACCTATATATTAATTATTTAATGGGAATTAGGAAAAACATTTATAGTGGGTGTTCTGAATAATATAATTCTCCCACTAATGATACCGTAACTTTATCGATAACCAAAACTCATTTTGTTTAATAAAATATCGATAAAATTCCATCAACTATAATTATTGGAAAGTATGAATCTACATGCACATAATGTGATTGAAAACGTTAAATTTCTATTAGATCTAACAACATAAAATTAGTTTCAACTAAAAACATTTTGTTTACTAGCAAACTAATATGCGACATATAAATAAAATATGAACAATAAGTCAAGAATTTAGTAAAAGATCACGAATTTGGACTTTGAGATTTAATGAGTTTAATCATATTAAAAGAATATCTCAACTAGTGTTAACATATTTCTCCTTTAAAAACATTAAACAATCATTGTTTTCTTACGGAGAAATCATCATGTAACACTACATAACGTTTTCATTCTTTTCTACTCTTATTTATTAAGTTAATTGATGGTATACTTTCATCAAGTAAATTTGTTATACGTGGGTATTCAAATTCAACTTGACTAATAATACACACCAAGAACCATATTAAATTGGTAAAACTTAAGACCAATCTCTTTACATATAAAATAACTTTTATTTTAACAACACATTTAAATCAAGCATATCATTTTGCAAGACAATTTATAACTAATGGAATAAGTCAATAAAATGGATCATTTTAAAAACTTAACTACAAAAATATGGCATCTTTATTTGAGCTATATTTTTATTCTTAATGTTAAATTTAAGTTTGTCCATAATATTTGTTTAACTTGGAAAATATGGTATCTGTGGATATCATATATTTTTCATCTTAATGTTAAACCTTAAGAAATCATTCATAATGTTTATGTGGTCAAAATAACTGGACCTGTGGGCAACCAAATTATAATGAATAATTAAACCATGATGAACATCCAATAGTTATTTTTATCATAATATTTTTGGACCTGTGGGCAACCAAAAATAAACATACATAAAAATCAGTTCTTATGCATCCCCGGCCCATAACAATATTGGACACAACCATAATTTAGCAACCATAATTAAGGCACTAATGGATGCAAAACATAACGTTTATCATCAAATACTCGTCTCCAATACTTTGTACCTGTGGGCAACCAAAGTCTGGACATACGATGTTGATGCAAAATATTTACTGGCACTAATAATCATTAAAAATATAGATTAAAATATACATTTGATTTTAATCGAATAATATTATTAGTTGTAGCGGTTAAGCTAAATATTCAGATTTGATCAAAGCCAATATTGTTTTTTTAATCAAACGATAATATGAATATTGACATTAGAGCATCAACAACTTTAATTGACACTTACGCATACACCAATGATTATTTAACATTCATCGGTTAAAATTTTGTGCCTGTGGGCAAACAAAATTTCACATAATATGAACGTTATATATATGATTTAACTTATAATCTATTACCAAACTTATATGGTATGAACATAAATTGACTTAACTTTATATGTCATAAAAATAATAGTAGGGACAATAATATGTAGACATAATGACTAAAACGTGCGTCATGTTTTAATCAAACAATAATATGTACATCACCCAACTTTCATATGTACATGCATCCTTATCAGTAATGTTCATTGTCACATGTAATATTAAAATTATATATTAAAACATTATTTTATTTTAAATAAATTTAAAAACTTATATCCAACCTTTCAAAAAGTTACATAATTTATTATACTTAGTGGCATGCATTGTCATGAGTTATATATATAATTAAGGGGTAAATGTCCATCATTCATTCATTCGTATTATTCATTTTATCTAACACATGTCATATCGATATAAAGACACCCATTCGACGAATATAAGTATAGAAACACAATCGGGAAAACTATTATATACTCTAACCCTTTCGGTAGCTCTAACATGATCCGACCAGGTAAGAGAGGGTGAGGGTTGGTGCAGCAAATGCTGCTTAAAAACCGACCTCATTAAGATACAAAGTATCAACCGAAGTCTTGCCTTGCCATCGCATCATCCTAGGTCAGCCTATTTGGGAAAGATTTATAATTTTCCAACCTTAATGTGAGTCTAAACCTTTTTTTTTTTCCGTAACCTTTCAACTACATTTACATAATTGTAGTATTAACAGTTTACAAACTTTCTAACTTCTAATTATGAAGTTATTATTGTGTCCATTTAATACAGTCATCGGACATTATAAAACCATTCGGCAACCAAACAATTCTTATTGAGAATGAATAAACAATAAACCCTTATAATTTACTATATAGGGAGATCAACCATTTATATGCAGTAAAATTTATCATTTAATTACAATATTTTTCATTTAATATAGAGCTTAATGGTTACCACAATAAAATAATGAAAGCTTAATGACATTACTTACTACGTAGTTTTGTAAAATGTCTTTCTATATTCATTCATGGAAATTCTTATCTTACAAAACTCTTTAATTCTCATTATTGCATAACTCCCAAAATCATTATAAATGTCTTATGCGACATTAATACAAATGAAGCTAATTCTCTTACTTTAAAACTTGAGCCATCATTAAACATTTAAAACGACTTACTATTAAAACCGTTTATAAACTCATATCATAATGTTGCTTGGCAACTCGAGAAGCATATCGGAATTAATTTTACACTTGTGAAGTATTTCATAAAACAAGTTAACGACATGTAATAATAAGTGTGAAGTACAACATTTATGAATTGTATGTTCATTACTACAACCCTTCAGTGCATTGAAACTAATTTTAGGGTCCAACCATTCAATAATCATAGAGTAGTTGGTTACATGAATATACGGCTAAATGAATCAACATTTACTACATTCATTTCTTAGTAATTAAACCAATTCGTTTTATATGAAAATAAAACCAAATCACTAGACCAGTACAAAACAAGGAGTAACATATGATTTCTTATGTTTAGTTTATAACCAAATCTTATTAAAACTATTATAGGATGTTATATATGCAGTGATCACGAAACAATATGTATAGCCCTTTCAATACATATTAATCACCAAAATAAGTAGAACATCATGTGAAAATATTAACCTATAGCTCTGATACCAAATGTAAGTTAATTACAACTTATATTATTGTTATGTTATACACATTATTAACATAACTATTTATGATCTTTTCTACATGATGATCATACATATTATAACATATCGAGGGTATGTCGAAACACATACCTTAAGCTATGCGGAAGGGCGATGGAACTTAAGCCGGACATGATAGTTGAGTTCGGATGACGGATGTAGATCGCCGGGTTAGAGACTTGGGTTTCTTCTCCTTAACCTATCACTACACTACTTTATGTGTTGTTTATGTGTGTATGTTTTGACACAAATTGAGATTGTATTGTATCCTTTATATAGGTAGAAGGAGTACCCGAGACTCTTCATATACTTTCGATCTCTACCGTCCATCAAGGTAGGATCAATCTCAACCGATCATTATGGTGGAAATGTAGAGTTTCTTAACTCACAAATTTATGTTTAAATCATAAATTACATAACTCATGGAATGTATATGAACCATGTTAATGAAAAAATATTTATTCTATTTTTAATGAATTAATATTTATAAAAGAATTATAAATAATTCTTACAAGTTCCGTCACAAAGATTGATTCTTTACTATCAAATACAAGTTCATGGTTTCGATTATCTCTGTGCAAAAACAAAAGATTACACCGGTTGTTTGTGTAAATTATATTGTACATTAAGGTAATAGTCAATAGACTGAATGCAAATAATCATTCTGCTCCCATCACAGTATTAGCATCTTCACTCGTCCAAAAGAAATTGAAGTGCTCAGTAATTGGTTTTTTTAAAAATAAATAATAAGAGCAATGGATCCTTCGCATTTTAACATCAGGTGCATCATTTGTTCAAATAAAAATTAAAAATAACCTCTTTTGATAAAGTACATCATATGATAGACGAGCGATTTAATTTTCAATCTTCAAACATACCATTACTTCTGCAGCTTCTGCTAGATTAATACCATTATTTTTTTTCTATTATTAAGCAATTGCTACTATTAATATGATGTACTTTATCTTTTTCAAGTTCCTGCACAACGTAAGATAAGGACCACAACGTGTACACAGTACATTCTGTCTAGGTAAATAAAAGATAGCAAGCAAAAGTAGCATTTACATTTCCCATTTACATATCAGTGCAAAGCTGTTCATCACCGGCATTTACAAATATCTTAAAAACTACTACTACTTAAGTACCACTTTCATAACTAGAATGACAAGAACAAAAAAAGGAATAATAAAAATACCCTACAACCGTTCATGCTTTTTATGTGCTGAATGATACCACTAGAATTCATCCATGGAGTTCAACCTGTCAATGATCAGCCGTTCCTGTTTGGCATCTATGTGAAGAACTCGAATCAAGGAATCACATCATGTTTAATGAAATTGACCAAGAATTAGTATATAGAATTATCTATAAGTAAAAGTTGTGAAGGATACATTCTTCGTCGGGGTTGTCAGTGAAATTTGAGTGCAGGGCATTCCCAACACTGTCAACTATTGCAGAGGTAGTCATAGATGATTCAATACACAGTATGGCAGTGATTGCGTCTAGTCTTGTGACCTCATTTCTAAACATTAGTCTTGCATGTGCTGCAAAATTATCCATCCTCTTCATACGTAAACATACAATCATAACTAATAATTTGGTGGTTATTAAAATGGATAAAAATGAACCTTGAGCAAGGCGGATTAAACTTTCCAGCATTCTAACAGTTGTCCTGGCTATAATACAGTACATATTAGTACAGAGGTTGACAAGGTGAAGAAAACCATTAGAATTGATTTCTCTGTAAAAAGCAAGAACCTGCATTTTCTGTTGCTGATCTTCGCTGTAACTGGTAATAACTGGAGATGACCCTTTCAGCCTCCTTGGTGAAAACAGGCTTGAAGTATCCTTTTACAAATTGAATATACCTGCAACAAATATCAGATAAATATAACATCGTTAACACATACATCCTATCCAGTCCCAGAATAAAAAGATGAGTGTGTACATCCATATATGAGACCAGTGACATTTAATTGGCATATATGTTCAATCTCAAACGAATACAGAATCTTTTGGCAAAAGGGTCCATTGAAAAATGTGAGAAGACAAAACACAGAAAGAGAAAAGAAGAAGTCCACAAGAAATTCAACAAAACATTGGACATTTGAAATGATGAAGAGCATCCATCTATATATGCAGACACATAATATGACATTCTAGTCCCCACACATTGTTAAATTGAGATGGGTCTTAAATATTGTTACATGCATGAAAAGGTTTTACCTTCTGAGCATTGACAGTGGCCAGGTAGTTGCCAAATCTTCATTATCCTTACTGTCCTTCGACTCAGCCTGCCAATTTTTCCATAACCAAATATTACTTGGCCATTCTGAATTACTTAATCACAACCGTGAATATTACTAAAAATTTGCAATGACCTCGCCAAGGATGTGAGAAGAAACTATTGCATCCCACTCGGGGTTTCTTGTATCTAACAAGACTAAGACTATATCAAACCTACTTAACAAAGGTCCAGAGAGTGCCGTATTGACCGAAAGAGCTGACTCATGTTAAAGAATGAACATTAGATAGAGAAGAAGAAATTATAGCAGAAGGACTAATATTGTAAGTTCATGAGTTGCACTTGTACCAAATGCTCTTTTGTAATTTACTTATATTTTTTTAGGTGCTTTAGCTTCTCTATATAACTGCATACAATATTGCCACATTAAAAAAGGAGAGCAAGCACACCTAGATTTGATCATCCCAAGTTAAGCTGACATTTTATATCTTTATATTTCTGGAGAAATAAATCTAAAATAATAGGGAATTGACTTGGGAACCCTAGCCTTTTAAAGAATAAAATATCTCAGAACAATTACTGAAATGTACATTTAAACTTGAATACAAAGTGACCAAAAGGATACGTTGACTAGGATCGTATTGTCCCTTAGGATTTGTTGCACCAAAAACAATCGTCCGAGTACTGAGAGTTGTAACAAGACCAGCCTGAAAAATCAACAAGTCACGTTCTCCCATTAGAACAAGAATGATCCAATTTAAGCTATTAACTTAGTAAGATTAAAAAAACAAAAAACTTGAATTCTTACTTACTTTAAACAATAAAACGTAACCAATTACATAATTGTAAATGCATAAGTTCAAATTTACCACTAGATTAATTATGACCTAATTAGTAAGTTGTGTGAATTGAATTAGATACCTTGGCGACGCTTATAGTCTGCTGCTCCATCGCTTCATGTATAGTTGCTCTATCGTGTTCTCTCATGCTATCAAACAAAACCAATGTGATTCACATTGTTGTTAAAAAGATTCATGGGAACTACCGAACTAATATTATATGCTTTCTGTAAATACCGACCAAAGACTATACCTGTCAAATTCATCTATGCAACAAAGACCACCATCTGCCAATACAAGAGCTCCAGCTTCCAGCATCCATTCCCCTGAACATGGAAAATATGCATTCGCACAAGAAAACAATGAGCACAGACCTAGTCAAGCTAAAGCTCCGGACTTTTTGAGTAAATCACCTCACGTCATGGAACATATATGAAGATAAAAAAAATTGTAGTAGATTGATGGGACGCCTCCAGGAGTTCAAAAGGAGACTGAGAATTTATGTAATAATATAAAAGAACGTTCATTGTAAGCTAATAAACGAAAGTCATAAAACTTACCCCCATCCTTGACTGCAGTAACAGTCAAGCCAGCACTTGTGCTTCCCAATCCAGTAGTTATGACAGACCGGTTGCTCAATTTGGCAGCAAACTTCAAGAACTGAGATTTTCCAGTGCCTATCAGAATAAAAAAAAATGATTTCCCTGTTCTGGCTTATAAGTTATAATACTTCATCAGGATAAATAAAAACGAGATTTGCAGTTGTATGAAAAAAATGAGATGGTATCATATCAAGGTACAATCACACTATGAGTAGATTGACCGAGGACTATGTGAATGTTATATGGGTTTGATGTGTTTTCTATTACGATACTTCTTAATTGTCGATTATCAATTACTATAAATATTGTATAATGGGTATCTGAAATGCTAAAATTCACCTGGATCACCAACTAAAAGCAAATGAGATTCCCCACGAACTTTTGTCCCAGACGCATCAACATGTTGCACACCTCCAATAAGTGTCAGAGCAACTGGAAAAAGGAAAACCACCACTGATCAGTATATATTTTAGTGTGAGATTGAAACCAATTCATTATCATATTCAAGGTGATTATTGGTACCTGCCAATTTTACAGTGAAAAGACCAAATATTTGAGGGCATACACCTTGCAAAATGAAATTCCTCCCTGAAATGATTTTAATATGTTACATTACAAGGCACAGATAGAGAATAGAGCCCAAACAAGAACATGTCTAGTGAGTGATCTGTTCAATGGTAAACATATAAATATAGCGTAAAAAAGCACTACAATTTACCTTTTAATGGAGTCTCTCTAAAATCCAACCACAACTTCTTGAACGACATGATCATGTCATCAGGAATATCAATATCTGACTTCATCTCATTAGTTCTCCTAAAATAAAAGAAGAATACAAGTCGGAACAATGTGGAAGATCCGAAGAAGCGAATTTACTTATATATTATTTTGACCTGCTTCTACCTATATGAACATAAATGTTTATCACATGATAATCATGACCTATCCCTCATCGTGCAAGAAAAGAATTCGAAAAGAAAAACATGCTCAAAAAATACAGAGTCAATGAGTACATTAGATGTATGAAAGTGAACTTAAAAGCATACGCTCTGTACTTCTCGTGGACACTTATTCTTATTTTGGAAATTCAAATGAAGCGAGTTCCTATGGTATGGTTCTCTTTGGAATATATACTCTTGTAAGAATAGGACTCTCTTCATTTGAATCATTTCCACTTAAACTTCCTGAATTTGAGTTTTATATCTTTCCATGAGTAAGAAATGACCCTTATTTTCTTCTTGTATGACATTAAATCAACTGATATTATATACAATAAAAAAATTACCTCACATAATTAGCAATTAGCACAGGTTCAAGGTCGCAGCGTACATCCTTCAGATCGGGAGACCACTTTGCAGTTAAAACTCCAGTAACAATTATGTCATCTGAAAAAACAAATAAATAAGCTTACTTCCTCAAGTAAAAAGCTTAATAATCCTCTTAAAAGAACAAAAGGATCCAGAAAAGGGTGCGTGGATATTTTAGGAATGACATAAGTAACAATAGTCCGAAGCAAGAGCCCAAAACGCTGTGGAATGACACTTGAATGATTGTATTTTAAGTTATTATTTCCCGAAACTAGATAGAATGCCTTTAACATGCTTTGAATGATTGTACTTTAAGTTATTATTTCCCGAAACTAGAAATAGTGCCTCTTATATGCCAATCTCATACAATTGTCTTTGTATATTAAGTAATCAGTTCCCAACTAGAAACAAGAGCTTGTCTGATGGCGATCTTCGATCGTCTGGTCACTGTAAAACTAATACTTAGATCCACTTAATTAAATAGAATTTAATCTAGTCACTGTCCAACTACATAGGATAGACAATTTCCTCTTATTTTTTCCCTATTAGACCATAATTTTAACAAACATACTGACCAAATATCAGCTAAAAGTAGCATAGTGAAACAGGCCTAAAAATAGCTTTAAATTGACCAAACAGCATGAAATGATCATGGATAATTGGATATCTGAACGAATGACTTACAAACTAATTTAAAGGAATTTTCAGAGCATTTGAACAGCTTAATCTAAATCTCTGTTTTAAAATTCGCGCTACATAACGCTATGTAGCGCGAAATAGCGCTTTTTTGGTAAAAAACACAACGAAAAATCACGATTTTGGGTGGAATTGCGCTAAAATCGCGCTATAGGGGACCAAAAGCGCAAAAATCGCGAAATTCTGGACCAAAAGCGTAAATAGCGAGTTAAAAAAAACAGCGGATCTAAATAATAAATATATATTGTGCAATTTTCATAAAAGTGTCTACAGTCCAAATGGTTAAGACTGTGCTGTAATTTCCAGCAGACCTGGGTTCGAAACTCACCAACAACAATTTTTTTTTTTGATTTTTTTTTATTACTATCTAATATAACTATATTTTTTTTATTTTTTTTTTTATATATTCTAAAGTTTAGTGCATATTTAGGCAAAAAAAAATACACCGCAAAGCGCTATATATCAACGCTATTAGCGCTTTTAGCGTTTCTCTCGAAAAAACGCTACGATAGCGATAACGCTATTTAAAACACTGATCTAAATTGATCCTTAATTTTACGTGATTAAACCATCTACATCTATTTTAGGAATTTTCTATAGCACACTCCTCCCCAGCAGATAATCTAAACAGATTATCTAATATACATCACTACATGCATCTAGATTATCTAAAATAAAGATTTTGTGATATATATTTATTTATATACAATTAAAAAGAATTGTATAGTAGTACACGAAGAAAAAAGTTTCAATAAACATATACAAAATTGAACACGGCCTTTGTATCTTTAGGTTGATAATTATATTTGCACGAATCCAAAAGTCATCAGTAAAAATGTTCAAATATCGTTTTTTTTCTAGGACCCGAGGCTCCATCCCCGCCTCTCCATCTTGAGACCGCCTAGTGACTTTTAAAACCTTGGTAAGTGTTGATCAAGTTGGAATTTTAAGTGATAAATACGAATATACCAACAGTATAAAATAAATTTTTGGTTTGCACTAAAGGTACCTCCAGCCTTAACACTGTCAACGAGATCATCTTTTAGAATAACAGGAACTGAACGAGGGATTGCACCAACACCCAAAACTTGGGTACTTTCTTGCACTTTAATTTCCTGATAGTCATGGCACAGGATACTGCCTTCTACAAATGAGAAATTGGTGCCTTCACATCTTTTAGATCCCTAAAGATAGTGGATTTAGTGATATATCACTTAGGATATTTAGTAAAGATCACCATTTTCAAAAACAATAGAAGACAATGTCGGAAGTACAATAAAGTTTTACGATATAGTAATCTCCATAGAAAAATAGTTTAAAGATATGGGACAAGAAAAAGGATCTTGCGCTAAAGAGGCCTCAAGTTGGAATCTTTGTTAAACCAATATAAATCTATGAAGCAACATAGCTTGACTATTTATTTAAGCCATAAGTCAATTTAATACAAGGAGAAAAAATTCCTGAGAACTATATCCTGTCTATTAGAATCCTGATATCAAGAAGATGATATTGTTGTTTCCCAAGTATATAACTACACTAACTGATTTAGTTATCGTCATCTTTAAACTTTGATCTTTATCCATGCGCATATGAAAGTACGTAATTTTAAAAACAATGTAAGAAAGATTTTAACCTGGGAAGGACAAATTGATGGTAGGGTTAGTGAATTTCTGGTTTCCAATTCAGGATAAGCTTTGAATCTGCAAGATTAACAATGCTAAAGATAAGAGCTAACAAAGCTAAACAAACATGACTCTAGAGTGATTTGGATCAGCCAAGGTCTGTGTGAACCCCTTATTGCATGGCTACCTTAACTGGAAGTTAATTTTGTACTATAAAAGTGAAATTAAAGGCAATACACAGCAAAACTAAAAGCAACACCTGTGCTTGCATTTCCGGCAAATAAACTCCTTTTCCCCTTCAATCATCTTCCCTGCTCCGGAGCGGATCACAGTTCCTTTCAGAGTGAGAAGAATTTTCCGATGCTTCACTCTTACGCGCCCAATTGTTGGATAGAACTCTACAGTAAACCAAAATTTTATTAAACCAAATTTCACGAAAATCTAATTTCTCAAAAGAGTACAATACATAGACTAATAGACAAGCTAACCCGCATGCTCCAGAGGAGAACCGCTGATGTTAATACGCACATGGACGAATTTCTTTACACTTGCATTTTCACGAGCTTCCAACTTCGACTTTACGACTTCCTAGAACCCAATCAAAGTTACAAAATACAAGTTCCCCAAGAGGGAAAAAGTCAGTGGGATAGAAGAAGACATACATATCATCACATTGAGAAATTGAAAGCAGTCACATATTTGGCTTCATATAACATCATAAAAAAGGGTGAATCGCCACTATATATAATGTAGTTTTATCTTTTGAAATCGATCATTACATACTATATGATATTTTCAATCGACTATTTCCGTCAATTTTGAAATGACATAAGACTGCACTTGATGGTCTGTTCGATTTAGCCTCTTCGGTTTTCTTAGTTTTTGCTAAAAAAAAGTCAAATTCCAATTTACCTAACCAAATTTCCCCCTCAAATACAGGGATGGCCCTAACACTTTTCATGGTAAAGATTAAATTCAATTTTGTAAACACAAGAAAATTCCAAAAAAACAACTACAAAATGAATAAGAGTACAAAAATCCTACGGATTGTTGTTTTTTGTGTCATGCCCTAGACCTTGCCTCGTTTGCCTATGACAAGTGCCCGCCTTGCTCACATTTATAAACACCTATGATTACGAATGCATGTGTTTTATGGTCTCGTTTGGTTACATATTGTTAAACAAATTAGTTATCTATAAATAATTAAGTAGTACATGATGAAATATAATTAAAATCGTAAAATTAGCCTTTAGACTATTGTGAATTTGCTAAGCCAGTCAACCAAACTTAATGTAATAGGTATGGGTTAAATCTCTACTACGGTTGCATATTATTAATAGAAATTTAAAGGCATGTTACTAATATATAATTCAGCACTTCACGATTTAAACAAATACCTGCGCCCAAACAGCAGATTCGTCGAACTTGCGTAAAAGCTCAGTGGGGTTTGAGTATAGCGCACTAGCTAGAGACGGATCGTCATCCATCAGCTCCGCAAAACTACACAATAGATACACAAATTGTCACAATAGTACAAACATATATATATATATAGAGAGAGAGAGAGAGAGAGAGGTTACTCGACTACGAGGGGGTAATGAAGGCGGGGATCGGGGGAGTTGATAACGGATTCAATATCGACGGGGTGGCGCCGGATTAGGTATCCGGCGAGGTCTTTCACTACACCCGGCGACTCCATCTCTAGAGAGAGAGAGAGACTGTAACTTGAATTTGGCGGGGAAAGGAATAGAGGAGGTGATTTTACCGCTAAATGGTCTAATTACTCGCTAAGATATACTATTAAATACAATATTGACCGGAGCTTGTATAACAATTGTTTTAAGTTTTAATCGTATAATTGAAATGTTGAATTATGTTGAAAAATTTATTTTCGATAATTTTGATACCAATTATAAGCCAGTAAAAATTACAAGTGATTTTGCAGAAAACAATTAAATGTAAACGGATTGAATATATTTTTGATTAAAATGCAAATGAGCCGGTATAGTCGAGACCGGTTCTATTTCAAGTCGGCTCGCTTACAAAACGAGTTTTGTAAAACCTGTTCAGACTTGGCCTGTTTATAAACGATTCTGAGCTGTCCGAGACGAGTGTGTTGACGAGTCGAGTTTAAACACAGTTTTACGCTTGTTTGGTTATTTAATCGTTGTGTATTATATTTTCTTTGAACTGTAGTTGAGAAAAACTCAATATTTTCCATGGAAAAGGTTCAGATTATGCGTCCAACTTGCTCATACCTAGTCGCGAAGCATGAGCAGTTCGAGCTTTGTTGGTCGAATTATGATTTGGTTCCAAAACGTTTAAAACCAACAGCTCTTAACTCTTCAAGTACACAACCTCTAGAACATGATACCATCAGGGAGTATAATTTAAACCCGATACACCTTTCATACAGTTCAAATGAACTTTTTCTTTTTTAATTTCAAGGCTCCTCTACTACTTAAGCTCAAGAAAGTTGATTCCATGCTACCTGGTTTACATTCACACAATGAAGCTCATTAGTGAGTACCTAGTTAAGAACTCGGCCCAAGCCCTTTTACAAAGTAAACCATGAAATGTGCTGGAAAAGTCTTAAAAGTTTAGAACTCATTTTGAACTTTAATTTTATGACGATGTCTTGCAATAGAGATCAGAACTGTCTTATTCATGAAAAACATGGCAAAGATCACATGACAATATTGTGTCCGTAAGGTTACTTCTTTCCCCAATAAGATCGGTGAATGCAAAAGACTTTAATTAACAAGAAGCAACTGAAGTGTTGGAAGATTGATAATTCTAAATGTAATAGTGCTCATCTTATGGAACATCAAGACACCCACTACTAAGCAATGTTAGATAAAAGGATACAATTCATTACAGTTATTCGACATTATCTTATACAACAGATAACGGCCAAAATGTTCCGATCTATTACAAGCGGAGTGAATTCCTAAGACACATTTGACAGACCTATATGCTAAAAATCGTGGACTGTAATTTTTTTTTATACTGGTAATACATGTATATACTTGGTGTGTGGATCTTTTTTTTCATTGCAGTGAGCTAGAAATCCGAAATTGTGATTTCAAAATCTCAGCACAATAGAAATATATCAAAAATGGTACACCTTCAACTCCCGTAAGCATCGGTAAACTGTCCCTAAAAATATGGGTACATCACCTTGAGCTTGAGGGCTTTCTTGTATCAGTTTGGTGATCATCAACATCATCAAATTCATCATCGACATAACTTTTATGACCCAAATTAGGCTGTTTTAATTTTCGGAAAATGTCATCCAGAGACTCAGTTGATGAGGCTCTGGAGTGTTCAATATCTTGACCTTGGCGAAGTGGTAGAAATTTCTTGGCGCCCATATTAGATTTTAAATTTTGGAAATTCGTCTTCATAGATAACCAAGTAGAGGCTATTTTAGAAGAGGGTTTGAGAGTTACATCTTCTGAAAATTCTGCATCTGGCGACGTAGCATTTAAGGCGGTTTTGTCATTTTCTGCAAAATCTACGTTGGACATTTCTCTGTTTTGTTGTGCCCTGATTGCGGAATACTTTCTGGCAATGGATTCTCTGCTGGATTGATGTTGGGCCTCCCTTTCAGCAGGTGTCGAGTAACTTCTTTGATTATCATCAATCAATTTGGATGTGTCTTTCATTTCGACGGTAACCTTTATAATTCATGTGAAAAAGAGTTATTATATAAAAAAGTGATTTAAATTGATGCTGAATAGTATTAAAAATAAATTACTCCTAAGAAGCAAAAACTTACCTTACTGCTGGTACCTGACTCAAGATCCATAGTTACATTGTGAAAATTCCTTGCTAACGGAATAGTTAGTTCGCCAACTTTATGTCCTTGTCCAATCCAGGATCGTTCTAAGAAAATGGAATGGAATCAAAGAATACTTATAAATACTAGAACTGCGACACATACATTTATTACTCTTCAAATAAAGGACACAGGAAAACGAGAGTGAATATCAATTCATACCTTTTTGCAAAATTATTAAACCCGATGGATCAAATCCATCAAGATCATCCGACTCTGTTCGAAAATACTTGAAAATCTTCCAGTTTCCAAAATATTCAATGACTCGATCAAAAAAGTTGCTTGCAATCAATATAGTATAGATAACCATAATAAGTGGGTATATTTTATTGAATCCTTTTCCAAAGAAAGGAACGGCATCATCAATGTTCCCCATTCTCTGCGAACATTATACCAAAAGAGTGTATTATTTACTGGACAAATGAGCCTACGTATCATAAGTCAAGTTTGAAAGTATATTTCCGACAAGACAATAATATATAGAAATATAAAGCAAAATCTATCCATAAGCTGACCTTTTCAAATACAGTTTTACGATCTGCGTCAAGACGAATGAGATTGAGAAAATTGTATGAAATTGGAGGAGCATATCGAGCAACCATTCTGATTTAAAAAAAGGGCAACAAATAATACCATTGCCTCAGGAGAGAAATACAAACAATATAGATTCTAAAGTGATTCAATATCACTAAGAGAGATAAGAGAAAAAGCACCTACGAGCATATCATAAGCAAGCTGACTGAACTTGTTTGCCTGGGAGTGAACGAATAAAACATAAGCATTCCAATTTTGAACAACGAATAATATGTGCACACACACATGTACATCAGAGGAATGAGAGCAGTGACCTGCATAGAAGAATAAGAAGAAAAAAATACATTTCAAAAGACTTGTTGAATTATGATCGAAGTTATGTACTATAAATATAGTTAAAACGAGTCTTTCTCATATGCAAATTAACTTAAAGGCAACCATGATAAAAAAAAAACTTTAGATCTTAGAAAAGAACAAGTGTGTATAAAATGATGAACTTTAGTGCCTTAACCTCGTCTGGTCAAAAAACTAAGAATTAAAATGACACTTTTAATAAGAGCACAATATCTGTAGAAAGAAGGGTCTTAATGATTCATTCAAGATATCCAGTATAATCATATAAACAGTGTTCAATTTCCTACAAAATGACTAGCATTGGTTAGTGGCATTTCTATTTTCTAGTACTTGAAATATTTTGTCAAAACAATCTTAACACGTGGCTTAGAAGATGAGCCTATCGCAACAAATAAGTAAAAAAGCTCGGAAAAAGAGCCGTGAAGTTAAGCATACCTGCACAACTACTTCTTCCCTCCCGACAGCATTAATTAATATAGAGAAAAATGATAAATCAACCCCACTGGGCAATATAGTAGCCTCAGCCAAAAGAATCGCAACGGACATAAAACCAAGTACTACAGCTAATACTTGCTCAACTTGTTTCCTTAGTATACACCGCCAGACCAATTCTGTAAATTTTACAAACGTGTGAATTTATGTGAATAAACTTGCAGAAAATATGAAAAAAGATAATCATAACAAGGAAACATTTATATAAGAAATACAGGATTAAATCATATGTAAAGATAGATGCTTTTTATCAACCAACACCTACTCACCAATCACATCAATAAACGATCCAACTCTGCCTGTTCGCTCAGGTCGGAAGCTTGAAATGTACTTCCTATAGCACAAGAAATATAAATTGAGTTCTCAACGAAATTGTTGGAAACTAACCTTCTATTAATATTAATAGTATTCAGATTAAGAACTATCCTTCTCTTTCCCTATCAAAGCGCTTAGATTGATGAAACTATAATTTACAGTAAAAAAGTGATATCAGTCATTAACTGCTTCTATAAATCAAATTCTTTTTGCCGTTTAAGATAAAACCAAGTCACGAAGATAAGTAAAGCTCAGTTTTTTAGGCGATATTACGTTGAGACTCGGTTGCATTAGGTATACTCATAAGCTGCAAACTACTTATCCACATACGTAGAATGATGAACTTAGCTCCCTGCCAATCCGACTCTAAAAGAATGTATGTTTTGTAAGTTTGCAATACAAATAAGAAGCTTTTTTTAACCCGAAAAAATAATATCAATAATGCTAAAATTTGAGGGAAAAAGAATTATCTTTCATAAACATTAAGACCAAGATTTTCCTAAGACTTGCAAAAGAAGATTTAAGCATTAGAATCTGTTTGCCCACTTCAACTCGTGATAATGTAAGCCTCAGCGCATTTTGTAGAGATTTTAACAAACATGATAAAGATACGAAAGAAGAAATTAAGAGCCCACCATCCAGTTGCTTCTCGGTGATCTTTGTTCTTGATTGTGTCTTCCAATTCAAGGGCTTCTGTAACAAAATTCATATATTCACTGCCAAAAGAATTTGATGTACAAAAATTAGAAAACCTTTATCCAGAAAGAGTTACAAAGGCCATATAACTAGTGTAAAAGAGCACCAAGGGGAAAACAGAATTAGCTGGAAATGCATGAACAATTCAATAAGAATTTCCACAAGGAAGTAATTGTCCTCATTCATATGGAAATTAAGTACACTTGCTTAAATAAAGAAACAACTTTTTCAGAAATACATGTACCTTTTGCAGCGGTAATATTCCTCTCTAGCTCTCTTAAGTTGGCGTCTAAGAGTCGCCATAGTCTTTTCATCGGTGTCATAATCCATATCGTTTTCTCCAAGTCTTCCACCTTGGGGTTTAAAGGATGGATCTTCACTCAACTGAGTGAGATCAGCATATTGTAGTCATTTAGAGAAAAGGTTATCAAAAAAGCTCAAAGAGTAACAAGATCTTGCTGTGAGATATAAAAATATACAAGTTTTTGGCCTTCCAAAAAGATGCTTACCATTTGAAGCAACATTTTGTCGATAATGGTCATGTAGGGTCTTAATGGATCACGCTTAGACATTTGCTTTGATGTTGCTTGAGCAACCTAGCACCAAGAAAATCATCGCAATTTGTCGTCAAGAAAATACAGAGATAATAACCCCAAAAATTCACTTACCGAAATAATGCACACTGCTAAGTGCCTTTGAATTATAATATATTACAAGTACCTTTTTTCCTGTAATTCGTGAACTAGAAAAGGAAAAGGAGCAAGAGAGGGACAACTCTTAAAGATATCGATAACCTATAGAGTAATCATGCGGAAAAAGGTCTGCAGAACCTATAAAATTTCTCCTCCACCCTTCAGAGAAAATTTCAAGAAAAAAAAAAGAAAAATAGAAAAAAGAAACATGGTAATTTTTGAAAAGCATGATAGTTAAATCATCATCGGAATTACACTTACCACAATAGCATTTGAAAAGTCTTGATGTGCATCGTCAAGCTTCACAGCCATCTTAGCCACTTTATGAGAGAGAGCCTTTTGACGGTTAGTCCAGTCAGCATTTTTCCAAATACTTTTTGGTATCTCAACCAAAGCAAATCCTAGAAGAAATGCTCCAGTAACTAGTCCAAAAGTGTTCGAGCAAGCCATGGCAAAACCAAGAATACCACCATTCCTGCGAATCAATTCATGGTATTCAGTAAAAAAGGTGCATTAATTAAAAATGGGTATCAACAAAAAAAAGTAGACAATAAAACATGCATAGCAAAGCAAATGGATTGCAAAAGACAGTTTTACCAATTTTTCCGCCAGATAATGAGCAATATAAGTCCAAAAAGTCCAATTGAACCAACAATGAGGTAAAAAACCAAGTTTGCGTGTACACTAGTCTTGAACCTCTCTGCCATAGTGAAGTCCCCAGCATCTTCATAACCCTGAATTATAGGCACCACAGCCCTGTTTAGAGAAATAATGTGACATGAAACTATGAGAATACATCATCTTGATCAAAGAAGAGCGAGAAAATAAAAATTGCATCTTAACAAATAAGGTCCACAGAATTATAAAAACAATAAGGAACCAGCCAGTATTGCATTACTATGCCGTCTTACCATACAGACTTTCTCATTTCAGAGGGATAAACATGCTAGACAAATATGGTGCATTACTCATAAAGTTGTCATTTTGAAAGAGCAATGGTTATTTAATGCAGCAGCTAAGCTATGTACTGTTATTCACTGGGAAAAAAATAAACTGGTGGCCAACCGCCAACTAATGATGGTGACGAGGATGAAAAAGTGAACAGACATTAGAAAAAAACACAAGCTAGGTGCTTAATAGAAAGCTACATGTTATATAACAGAATCAAAATATAATGCATAAATGTATTTTAAATGCTAAATGTAAATGTAATTACTAATACACAACTGCAACACTTTTATAAGGTGCTAAACCATTTCATCGTGCTTTATCTAGCTTACTTTATGGGCTATAATGGAAAAGAAGAGATCAATGAAGAACAGTTGAAATCTATCTCCAATCAACAAGAGTTCAAAAGGTTAAATCTTTTTCCATGGAGGTAAAGGAAGAAAAAGCAAAAGCCAAGACCAGTTGAGCACTCTTCATCATCCCACTAACGAATGACAAAAAACAAAAACCTCACCAGGTAAGTAAAAAGGTGCTCCAGTATGACCATCCCCAAAAAAATGAGATCCCTGCATTGTGACGGCCCATTATAGTCTGCATAATAGTACAAAAAGAAAAGATTTTTAATAACCGAACCATCTTTCGAGCATGGCCTCAATTTATATCAATATGGCTTTAAGTTTAAAAACATTCACATGATGACATTGATTAACAACTACGTTTCAGCATGAGATCATATCCAGTAATCAAGGGAGTGGGAAAGCTCAAGTGAAAAATTAAAAATAAATAAACTTTTACTGATAGATGATTCGAACTCAAAGTACAACTTTGACAAAAAATGAATGATATTGAAAGGAGTAATCACAGATACCCTGGCTTGGTAAGACTGGAATAATAAAAGTTGATTCTTTTGGCTTAAACTTTCTGGCCTTTTTGAGACAACTGCAGCTCATAAGCAAAAGTAACACTTAAATTACACACAAATTGTACAATAATCTTACATCCGAATAGAAATAAAAACACTCATGAAGTGCCTCAAAGGTAACATCCAAACCGTGTCTATTTGTACTCTTTGACTCTGGCTTAAAAATTGGAGATAGAATCACAACTCGTTTTCCGTCCATCAATAACAGAATTAAGTCCAAGAAGTCGCACAACTGACCCTCAAATTACAGAACTGTTAATAGATCACGCCCCTAACCAATATAACCGAATCGAATTGCAATTCATTTTCTCGTACATCAATAACTTAAATTAACTAAAGTAGGATCCATACACAATATTTGCTGAATATTCATCATCCAAGGGAAATACTCCTTCCGTACATAAAATCAGTACGTGCTATTAGATTAAAACAAAAAGCTACTTGTCAAATAATTATCCACCCTTTCCAAAGATATTTCTTTGAAATGCTTAAAATTGCATACCAGACACTCAAACTACACAAGTCATAACAACAAATTAAATTTGTTCCTATGCTACAAAATAGAGAGAGCATCGAAATTCAGTTTCCCGTCCATCAATAAACTAAACTAAGTCCATGAAATCGCACAACTGAACCTTGAATTACACAACTGCTAATACTGTCTGCCCCTCACCATTACAATTAAGGTCCAATCGCAAACCACTTTCTCGTTCATCAATCAGTTTGTTTACCCATTTCGAAGTAAACACACCCTTGAAAAGCCTCAAAATTGCACAAGTCAAACTAAAACTACACTTACAAAATAATTCTGACCCTGACCTGTAAATAGATGTCATAAAGAAACTCAATTTACCTTACACCAATAGACTTAACTAACTCCAAAAATACTCAAATTCACATAAATATTAATAGATTATGTCCCTAATCCAATAAAATCAATCAAAATTCCAATTCGCTTTCTCGTTCATCATTAACTTAAATTCACCCATTCCGAACTAAACATCTTTAAAATGCCTCAAGTTTGCATAACAAATCTATAAACTACACACCTGCAAGTAATTTTTGTTCCTGACACTAAAACCATAGATCGTAACGATATTCAAACTCAATTTACTCAATTGATTAAAGTCAGTCCAAGAAAAATGAAAAGACAATTGACCCTCAAACTACACCAAATATACCCCTAACCTAGACAACCGGTATCGAAAACGCAATTCACATTCTTGTTCATCATTTACTTAAATACACCCATTCGGAAATAAACACCCTGCAATTGCCTCAACATTGCATAACTAACACTAAATATTCACAACTGCAATATAATATTAATCCTGGCCAAGTAAATTCATTTTCTCATAAACCAATTGATCAAATAAAGTCCAAGGAAGATCAAAACACAATCCTCCCTACAAATTCATCATCCAGGGGCAACACTCCTTACATGCATATACCAGTAAGCGCTATATCTAAATATAATCTACTAATCAAAATACTATCCACCTCTATAAAATGCCTCAAAATTTCATAACTGACACTAAAATTGCATAATCAATTGGTCAAAGCAAAGATCAAAACACGCAACTCATCGTCTATGGACTATGGAGATACATATAAAATCCTAATCAATGTGTACATATATATACACAAAAGTTATATAATAGTAAATGTGATGAAAATGCAAAGATAGTCATAAAAAAGGGGGGGAGAGGGAAAAGAAAACGGACGGTCCAGATGTCGGCAGGGACGAGGATGATGATGGAGAGAGAGCAGAACCATGTGTATCCGACGGTGAATAATACGTATCGAGGGACATCGGGTCCGTGAAAGTATTTTAGGGTTAATATCACCATCCCCATCGTTATTGGTAGCGAGATCAGATAAAACACCCACATCCCTACCTCTCTTTCCTCTCTCTCTCTCTATATATATATATATATATGTATATGTATATGTATTTGTGTGTTTGTATGTATATGTGAAGGGGTTTGTCAATTGTCAGGTGCGTGACGAGTCTTTGATGTTAGGAGAGAGAGAGAGAGAGAGAGAGAGAGAGAGAAGGCTTGCAAACGAAACTACGTTAAAACTGGTAAAAGTGTTCACATTTGGTACCCGTTATTCACCCGGAGCTTCATTACTATTCCATGTCATCACTTTTCTTTTCTTTTCTTTTGTGCGTGTTTTAACTACATTGGGATTTGGGTCAGGTACCATTACAAGTAGCAGTTTACTATTTTAATAGTATATTAACATGTGTTTTAAAAGTTGACTATATACGCAAATTAGACGGCACATATGCAGTAGTAGTCAGAGCCTATAAACCTAACAAATTATGCCGGTTTAGAGGAAATTAGATGGTGACGCGGCATTCACAAATCTCCATTCTTTATTCATCGTATATATAAATACTAGTAAAAGTTGCCCACGCGTTACGTGTGAGACGCGTAATGACATAAATCTCGTAATATATTTTATTTTTAACATAATATTCAGATTTTGTATAATTTATTATAGTTACGGAGGTTAAAACGAATTGTTAGTTAATTTAGGGTACATCCGTAATTAGTAAAATATATTGAGGACAAATAGTTAATTAATTAGATTATGTATATTGGTAATTATTAAAATAGAGTGAGGGTATTTTTGGAAAAAAGTGGCTAAATTGAGCAGCCTCAATTTTTCTTGGGTTGGCTTATTATAATAGAATGATATGTTTTTAGTTTTTAAATTATCATATCTCCATGATGAGTCTCGTGGGACGTCAAATCATCATTTTTTAAAACATTTTAGTAAAAATACATGATTAAAAATAAATAAATAAATATTATTTTTGAAATTATAGTGTATGTCGTCGTCTCCAATGATTTATACTTAACTTGTTCCCCGATGTTGACCGCATTTTGCCAAATCTCTCAATTTCATGCTTTCTGCATATTTCTTTTATCATCTTACTTTTTTATGTCCTTTATTTCATGTTTTGGAAATATCTTTTTATACAATCTGAAACAAACAATTCTAGTCACTGTTATTTTCATATGCTCGTATTCTCCGATGTTAAATGTTTGAAGTTCAATGGTTTTCCGCTGGTAATGCTTATTGCTTTTAAAGGCGTTCTGCTAGTGCTTATTGCTGCTCATGTTTGGCCGTAAACAAGAATCACAAGATGTTCAAAAGTAATACATATTGCAAAGCTTACAAATTATCAGCTGTTTCAGTACAAACCAATTCAGCAAAACAAGAAATTGTTGGTCATCTATTAATTATGTTAATCATGTGATAAGAGAAGCAAAACTACTCAAAGTCTCAAATACATACAATGCTTGTTTTCTGCGGCTTATAATATAAGCTAAAAGCAAAGATTTCTAAAAGTGAGAAAAAAATAAGCCAGTAATAAATAAGAAAACACTAAAAAGAGTAAAATAAAAAATAAAAACTTGGCTTAAAAGTTCGACATCTAAAAGCACAGCAGTTGTCCATAAGCAAAAGAACTGCGCTTTTCTCTATACTCTGATCTTCTTTCCATGATGTGGCGAGTCGTCGTCATCATCATGATAGTGACCACCCCCATCACCGTCTTCGTACCCATCTTTCTCCATTTTCTTTCGGGCTAATATCTTATTGATCTTGTGAAGTTCGTTACTGATTTTCTGGTCCTTATTCTGCTTCCTTGTTTTTCGACCATCTTGCATCTTCACTCCAAACTGGAATGCGGCCTTTGGCATTGCTTCCTTCTGCTCATTGTATTTGGCCCATTCCTCCTCTGTCTCAAAATCCCAACGGTGTAACCGACCCTTTGCCTAAAGTACATCAACCACGAAATATTATTACTTCAAACACACCAATAGGAAATTTCTGAAAATGGTTCATAAAGAAATTCAGTTAAAACACTAATGTCAGGCAGAAATTTTCGGGGGCCAAATCATTATTTTAAACTTGTTCTGCTGAAAATATATAATACTCCGTAGTCAACGATTTGTATAATCATGGGGGTGTCATGTCACCCTACCGTGGTTCTGTCCTCTGATTATATACCACCCAGATTCAAGTTTCTGTCCTTTCCACACCAACAAAAGAAGATTCTGTGGAAATTACTCTCAGTGCATAGATAAAGCTGAGGCCTTTCCAGGATAATTATGTAACAATTGTTTTGAGAACAGGTTTTCAAAAGTATTTCTGGTTCATACCCAAAAAACAATTTTGCTAATGATAACAAATACAACTAGATGGGATCTTTCTCAAAGCTCATTCTTTCTGAGGCATATTCTCATCATCATAGTGTTTTCATATTCTCAGTTCTTCCTCTAAAATTGTGGAGAAAATGAAGACGTGTGATTGTGAAACACAATTAACTTGTTAACCTGTAAAAAGAAGAATCTATATCCTACTCGGAGAAAAGACGAATCTTAAACATGACAACCTAATGCATGCGCATCAATTTATAGTGATAATTAAAATACACATACCCGTCCACCCATATCCATTTTTGACAAATCAGCCTCGTCATCACTGTCAACAACCTCACGATTGTACTCTTGATACCCAGGATAGCATTCAGAGTAGCTCTCGGATATGAAATTGGGATCTTTCTCCCGAGAATCTTGCTCTCTCAGTTGCTGTAGCCTTTGATCATCTCTCTTGAAAACTGACCCTAATCCCCTATCCTTCTCAGCTTGAGACATAAAGTTTGGGTCCTGTTGAATGCCTGTTTGCTCATCATAATTCTGAACATCTTGCTGGTAATATTGTTCGGGATATGCCATTTGATCGGCATATTGATAGTCCTGCCATTCACCTTGGTAACCAGTAGCTAGGGTCTGCCCTTGCATCATATCATATCCATTCTGAAGAGAGAGAGCCATAATGTTATAATAAGAATAGCCTAGACAAAGTCAATGTAAGACTTAAAATAGCAATTCTTCTTTACTTATAGGTGTTAAGCTCCTTATATTTGGGGAAGGCAAAAATAAATCAGAAAAGAAACCCTTTTAATAACAAACTAAAGAACAGATAAAAGAACAGGTGAGGGGAAAGCCGGTTTCCTAACGCAACTTGTAGCTGTAGCCTTTGTTAACTGTGTCTTTGAAGCAACTGCTTCCTTCACCATGCTTACATTTTTCTGGAGGGTGTTATAAATAGAGAGAGAAAGTGCACATATATGATAGTAGACACAAAAACTCTCCCATATCTTCTTGTACTCGGTCAAAAGTGAGACAATGACTAAAATGACCAAGAAAGTTTTTTCTGTTGGTCCAGAAGTAGATATTTCTTTATTCTTTTTACAGACTTTTCACTCGCTCGCAAAAAATATCTATCCACGCCACCCAGCTCATCAGTGCTGCGATTATCAATCATGTTTAATTGTTTCAAGGATCTGCTTGCTTTGACAGAAGTCCTGTACATATAGTCTTAGAACTTTTTCAAACATCGCATTGATATCGTAACACAATCCCGAGACACGCAAGTAAGGTAATATCTCCTTTTACTTAATATATAATCATTAGAGGATACAATGGGAAAATCGAGATGCCGGCAGATGATATAAGATATGTGCTAGTCGCCCATATATATACACATCTTATGTTTCTGCCAGTCTACCTCCAAAGGAAATTTAGAAATAGGGAAAAAATCAACAGATTAGCTTCCAACTTGTTCCGCGATGAAAATTTAAACAATACTACAACTGTTCTGCATGCCACATAGTTGCAGAAAGAAGCCATATACAAAATCTGGATATTAATTAAATGCAACGATTTCAACTGTACCTTTTGAGGCAAAACATGACACTAACAACGGTTGCAATTCAAAGTTCTTGAAAGAAAGTAATCAAAGTCTATGGAAGCAAGTATTTTACAAATTAAAGAGAAAAGAATGAACTCACAACCTGTTGCCAATCTTGTGAAGGAGCAGAGGGAGGAACTGGGCCATAAACCGGTTCGAAATACGAAACCTTTTCCTTATTTCTTGGTGATTCTTCCATGTCTTCCGATACAGGGCTTTGACTCATATCTTTGCTAGGAACAGAATAATCAACACCTTCCCCCACAAAAATGTCATCGTCGTCTGCCCTAGCAACAGCTGGCCCTTGATTCTCTTTTGGAATATTATGCACGTTTTTTAATGGAGGTGGCGGCGGTGGTGGGGGAAGGTTTTCTCTTTCAAATTTATTTTTTCTATATTCACTCTCAGGTTTCGAGACCCGCTCGTCTTCATTGTATAAATTGTTAACAGCGGCTATCTTTTCTGTAAAATGTGCACTAATGTAAATTGTAAAAAAACAAAATTTAAAGGCTATATGAAAGAAATATCAAACTACTTAATCACCAATCCGTTTTGAATTTTTCAATATATAAAGAACCTTCCAAAATTATTAAGTACAATATAATTGAAGTACGTTTTTTACCTTCATAAAAAGATATTTAATATACAAAAAACACCGGGTACAATTAAATATCACAAATGACATCTGCAAAAACAATGAGAGGGTTTTGGGCAATAGAACAATTATTCATTCTTAATATTTTTTTAAGTATCCAAACTTCAAATTAAGTAGTTAGAGATGCATGATGCACTCCAATTTTCACTTCAATCATTAGGGAGTCATCATAACTGTCGAATCTTGTTATACAAACGATACCACTATGATCAAATCTATTAGTTTTCTTTTCTTTATAAAGTTTGTTTGGACACAGCTCACTTAAGATCCATTGCATGAAACCTTTCCAAGTGTAACAATCTCTTTGAAAGTATATAATAATAATGGTCCTGGAAATATTATAGCGGAACTGGTATTAAATGACGGGCATATAAATTTTCCATATGAGCTTCGCATTAATGGTAAAACAATTTCGTGAGGACACTAAAATGGACAGCAGGTAGGCGGTAGCTAAACCCATGTAAACGGCCCTTTTTGTAAGAAAACTTAGTCTTTAAGGTGAGATCAATTTGATGTTAATCAAAGAGTAAAATTCACATGCACGGATGCACCAGGTTATTAACACTGGAACTATCTTCAGGTGAAAGCATTTTCACAGCTAATCAAAGTGGCAATTTCACATAGATCATAGATCATGCACCAGATTGAAGTTTTAGTTTTATAGAGTTTCAACGTGCCGGTCTTCAAGAAATAGAAACTCTTGTGGTTCTTAAAATGCCAAGAAAATCTAGTGCTAACAGCAAGAAAAAAATATATATAGAACCTTTAACTTCTCTTTCTTTCTTCTTTTTCTTTAGAACCTTCCCAGATGATCCAAGGCGAAGATAGGACATGATTTTAGCAATCCGATCTAGCACTGAGCCATCGACGCTGACAGTGACCATTTCCTGCATGATATTCACAGATACAAATAAAACTACCATAAATTTTTTGACACCAAAATTAATTTGCAGAATAAAGAATTAAAAAACAAACCTCTGGAATTGGACAGTCAGCCTTGCTTCTATGCAATGTGGTTGGGATATCAGTCGAATATCCACCTTCCTGGTATAGTTTAAGATAACCAGAATTAAATCTATTTTTTTTTTAATTTATTAAAGAGCTACAACTTTTCTATAGAAACACTATATTGTGAAATGAGATGATACGGAGGTGATTTATCTAATAGATGAAGTTGACAACTAAATTTGAAAATAACATTAATGGGTGCCAAGGGAAAGTTTATAAGAATACCAACTCACGTCCTCTAAAAGGCATTCACAATGGAAATCACGCTATTAACAATATTGGAAATATCGTATTAGGCTTGTATAAATCTCAGAAAACAAACAGCTATCAATCCCCTGCCACGTCACATGAAAGATCTAAAGCATGGACAGGCTCCAAACTGGGCTGCTGCTAAAAACGCCTAAAGACCTTAGGGTTAAAACGGCATCTTCATGTTTCTATTATCGGGATTTCAATGCAATAGAGACATTCCATATCTAGCTTCCAAGCTACAATGCACACATAAAGTCCATACACATTACTAATTTCAACCATAATCTAATAAAAAGTCCAAAAACAACATATGCCATACACAAAAATGATCAGAGTAAATAGTCGCAGACACAAAGTTTAGATGTAAATAAAATCTAAAGCCACGCAAGGACACAATATGAATCTAGTTCGGCTATTCTTAGTATTTCCAATCATCAATGCCCATTGGACTCGTCATATTCCACTTCAACATTATCATAATCTTCAATACTCTTTTTTTTTTTCAAATGAGAAATACCTTAACAAATCCTTCCTAAATTTGAAACAGCAGAACCAACTAAGATTACGTACATCCTAAAGCAGGAAATTATAGTCGACATGGCAAAAACAATAAACAAATACACAACATGCACCTGTACAACCAAAAGTTCATGGTAAGGAATGAAAACATTGAGGAAATCAGCAGAGTCTAATCACGGACAACGCAGTGCGAAGTGTTAATGTAATTTCTGATGTTCTTTTTACCCATATTCTGCCGTATGCCTATTTATGTGCGTGTGTTAACATAAGTTTGAAAAAGAGTCAGATATCTAGAAACACAGATGGCTACATTTTCAGAAGCAGATATGAAATACTGCAAAAGACTGCGAATGACAATATATACTTAGGCTAACTCGTCCTAAACACACATCATCTTTTATGCTTCAAGAAACCCATAGAGTACAAGCAACTAATCAAACAAAATCTGCATGGATTTATCTCAGCCTTTTTGTTCTCATGCTTTCTCTACTGTTACCTTAGTATGACCACTAACCAGCTATAAAAATATTTAAGTGTAAAGAACGTTACCATGTTGAAAATAAACGCCATTCGGCCCGGAAGAAACATATCATTTGACTTGATTGTTGTTTGAGGCTTGACCATCCATTGATATACTGACTGTGGGAAGAAAAGATAACCACCATGACGACTTTCAGTAATTACAGCAAAATATATAATAAGCAAAAAAATATGGTATGCAATGCGAGTAACTAGACACAAACAGTATAAAATAGCAAGTACAAAGACTCTAGGGTCTAGTATGTAATAAGTCCGTTACCTTTGCGGTTGCAGTGCGAAATGACACTGGTTGGTCTTCTTTGGTTGCCCTGTCATCACATGGATAGTAAGAATATTCGGTCCGAATTTTTTAACAATTAGCTGACAGAATATTCTAGGTGAAGTTCTTTAACCTCATTGTTTTAGAACTATATACTTCAAAAACTCAGAACTCGCAATAACAAAAAAATTATAGGTAATTTTTGTAGAAGTACTACTGGATAGCTTCAATCAAACCCTTTCCATGATGAACCTTCATAAAAGACAAAAGACCATTTTATTTTTGTGTGTGTGTGTGTGCGACTAATAACTTGAGACTAAATACCTTGACTTCCCATCAACCTCGTCTTCATCATCCGGCTTCTTGTCAATCTCACTCCTCACTTTGGTAAGCAAAGCGTAATCTAAGCCCTTCACCAAATGGGTATGTTCCACATCACCTGAATTACAAGACCAAAAAACAAAAATGATGTAGCAGGAAAAAATAAGCTATAAAATGCAAACACTTTGAATATGAAGAAAAAACCCTTTGACCACCCAACTAAAAAGGAAAGAGATTTCCCTTCATTTGACTTTACTTTGCAATACCCTTCAATTAATTAACAAAACCAGAGATGCAATCATAACCTTTATGTTGAAATTCAATTTTATTGTTTAATTTTTCTTAATTAAACAAAAAGAAGTAAGGAACCCTAGAAAAGTATAATTTCCTTCCACAGTCTCAAGTCTTTATGACAGAACCTACGTCAACAAAGACTTGAGAACAACAAAACAACAGATCAAATTCTGACATCATCTTTTCGACTTAGTCCTGTACTTCTGTTAGCTTAACAATAACTGACACGAAAAAACAGTGACATTGGGAAAAGGAAACAGAGCAGAAACAGAAAGATATGTACTAATTCATGTCAAAGATACTTCCGTAATGAGATTGTAGTATTATTTTTTTTGTACTAAAAGCCAAAGTGCAGCAGTTAACCACATACCTCCAAGATACTTGCTCTTTTCAATAGATAGCTTGTGAGCGTCGGCAACACTACAACACCAAGATGGGGAAAAGATCAACAAGGATGCAAGGCTTGGTTTTGTACAGACTTGGATAAATACATTACGAGTCAATTTCCATACGGCTTTTGAGCTGTGCATTTTGGATGCTCAGCTCTAAGCTGAATCCCTATTTTTACAAAATAGAGTTGTATCTCATCTTTACAAAGTATATCTAGTTTGACTAAAACCTGCAACAGGATGGGTGTTAAGTTGGCTTTCCAAAAGAAAGCTAATTTTTTTCTTCTTTTTGAGATTAGAAATACTTCCACATTTTATGCCAAGAATGCAAATCTCCAACTTTTTAGCTTGCAAGCACATGACAACAGCTCACAAGGCAAAAAATGAAAACAGATAAAAATTTCAAGAACTGGAAATAAAACAGCAATCAGTGAAACCGAGCGAGAAAGGGAGAAGTGGTTGGTTTACTGGAGATCCATGGTTCCAGGAGGAGCCACTGCATGGAATGAGCCCAACTCAGAAGCTTCATAATCCGGGTTCTGGTCTTCTCTCCGCTCTTTAGCTCTGTCTCTGTACGTTGGCAATTCCGGTTCTTTGGCCTTTTCTTCCCTATATATACAAAATTTAACTCTGCTTTAAACCCCTTTGATATTCAATTCACTAGACAAATTTTGTATCTCACAACTTAAAACCGTAACCAACAAGGAGGCTATAAAAACTAAAAAGTTATGAACTTAATGAAAATTCAAAAGTTCGCAGTATGACCACCGTTTCGAAACCCGTAGCCAACAAGGAGGCTATAAAAAGTCATAAATTTAATGAAATTTCAAACGTCCGCAGTCTGACCACCGTTTTAAAACCCGTACCCAACAAGGAGGCTATAAAAAGTCATGAACTTGATGAAATTTCAAACGTTCGCAACATGACTACCATTTTAACATGGCAGATGACAAATATGAAGACTTAAACCAGCAGAAATGACAAACGGAATAGGATATATAGCCAGAGACGTAGGTAGATAAATGTAGAGCTGTGGAAACTAAATACATTACTAGCATGGAAGCTATATATGACATAATATATGTGTGCCCATTAAACTCAATATTTTCTTTAAAAATTCAAAGAAGATCCACCGTTTAAGTATCAGATTACAAAGACAAAAAAACTTATCGGCAGAACTAGTAACTAATATAAACTACACTTCTTAAACAAAAACAGATAACAAAAATCGAATACAGTGTATGTCATTAAAGACTTTTCTTTTTACTGTTAACTGAACAGTGAACATACAACATATATATCTCTCTTATTGGATACTTTTTTTACCAGCGAATTCTCTTTGAGACGCATTATCCTAACATTTTCCGAAACCAAACGTATCAATTAATTCTTCTCAACTCATTCAAGTTCAAAATTTCATACACAAGTTTTGATCAATAACAACAAAATCCAAAATTTTGAACACCACCATAATACCTGTCAGATTGGTTAGTTTTTTCTTTCCTTTCTCTCTTTTTCTTTCCCGATTCGAACTTTTTTTTGTCCACCATGATTTACCACACAAACCTAACCAAAAAATATATATGATTAAAACAATACATAAATCCAAAATAATAATAATTCATAATTGAACACCTTGAGAGCCTGAAAAATTCTGGTTAGACCTAATTCTAACAATTGAATCATTAGTAAATATGAAATTACAGGCTATTAATTTACCTAAAATCGATAGACGCCAAATTAGGGCTCAGAGAAGCTTGGTGGTTATGAAGGGTTGCTGACGTGGCACGGTGACGTCGTATTGGGGTTAGAAAAATAAGAGAGACGAGAGGATAAGTGAAAATAAAGTTGAGTTTAATTGAACAGAACCGATTACACTTTTCATTGTTGTTTTTTCTAATATTTTTTTTCTTTTTTTTTTCTTTTTTTTTTTTTTACCCGTACAGGGTTCCAACCCTGACGCCGAGCGTGATATTGCAGTTTCGTTTGTTACGCTGTTTCATTTTTTTTCAACTGTGTGGATTGGTTTCTTAATTTTACTATTTTACCTTACTTTCTATTTTTTTTACTTTTGGTCAATTTGTAATGTTGAAACTCGGACACGTGTCTTTATTGCTGCAAAATTGACTAAAAAGTAAAGCAAAAAAGAATGAAAATTTAGATGCCAAAAAATTAAGAAAACAAGGTATATAAAGGTGAACAAGTGATGGTACAAAAAGGTATAAAATCCCGATTATACGAAACTAAAACCAACTAATCTGACCTAGCTAATACGGAGATAAACTAATATTCGATGAATTATTGATCAATCTAAAATAATCAGTATTCCAGATCAATGTAGTTAATCAAATATTTATTATTTTCTGAAAACTTAGGTTCCATCAAATCATATATTAATAATTTTATAGAATTATAAATATAATTAAGATATTTTTTTATGATTTCATATCTTTTTTTTTATCCTTCCATGAAAGTTAAGTGTAAGTAACATAGTTGCATTTCCTCCCTAAATTTAACTATGTTGTGGTTTTAAAGTTCAATAAAAATTTAACTACTTTAAAGTAACATATTTTAAAATTGATGAAGTGGCCACATTTCCTCCCTAAAACTTTGGTGTTTTGGTTTTAAAGTTCAATAAAAATTTATAATATCAAAATACTTTTGTTTGTTTATATAGTGGCCACTTCATCAATTTTAAGTTAGATATCACTTAGTTTTAGTACAACAGACTCGTATATTTGATTGATTTGTACCCAATAGAACAGACATACCCAAAAAAACACATCACTAATTTGGTCAAATAAATTAAAACCAACATGTTATGTTTCAAAAGTCTCCGTATTGTTCCGATTAATCCCTGCCTAGGCGTAAGACCCTGATCTGACGTCCCGATTAACCATGGGCTTTGATATGGTCAAACAGATCAATCTAGTCGGAATTAGTGCATTTTTTTATTAAATCGTTTTAAAATTATTAGTCCAAAAATCATGTTTATAGTCAATCAAGATTTGTTTGTACAATTTGTCTTTGAATGCATATCTATATTTATTTTAGTTTATGTTCGACTGTACCTAGATATACTATTTACATACGTTTTTGTTAGATTATTGATACTATATCGATAAACTAATGATGTATACATTTTTAATTTAGCTTGTTAATTAAATTTACAACCTATATGCCGAATAAAAATCCAAAAATTCGCACTAAAATGTTAAAATATGATTTTTCCGCCTAAGCCCCGCTTAATCCCCGCTTATTTGTCTAGGTCCACATGCTCACCTCCCGCTTTTAGTCCGCTTAGCGGTAGGATGACAATTTCACGGGTTTCACCCTGACCCGATCCGAGAACAAACTCACACTTTTACTCATTTGATCCGACCCATTTGACCCGTTTTTAAAAATACTTTTTCCCTCTTTAAAAAATAAACCTCATAAATGTAAAAAATTTCAAAGAAAATTTGTAAGGTAGAGTAAAAAATCATTTGATTTAGAAATATAATATAAAAATACTAATGTGACATTAAATACTCTTTCACATTAATTTACAGATTTAAATTTTGCATTATTCTGTTTGACATTTTCATGTTTATTGAATTACTTTCGGCTCATTAATTTCGTGAATTAAGACATTGCAATATGTAAACATGTAATATAAATGTATATGATTGATATGATTATTTGGTTTATCATTCTATAAATAAAGATGATAATATATTAGTTATTAATTAACATGAATAAATTTCATTCATATTTAACATAAATATTGTTTCATTAATTGATAAATTAATTGTATATGAGAAAAAGAGTCTTAAATTGCACTTTTTAAGTTTCATTTTTACTCATTTAAACTATAAAAAGAATATATAGTTTAATTTATATGAGAGAGAAGAAAGAGTGTTAACTTGCATTTTTACCCATTTAAATTAAATGTATTTTATCTATTATTATAGGAGAGAGAATTCAATATAAATGAGAGAGTTGGAAGGAGAATAATGTTAACTTACAGTTTGTAAGCTGCACTTTTAACCATTTAAACTCAAACCGATCCGAATATAATTGCATTTTTACCTGACCCGCGACGGATCGGATCGGGTTGAAACCCGCAAATTTGCCATCGGACCATTTCTGGTAAGATATTTATCGAATCAAATGCATAATATACATTTACAATTTAGTATCTGTGATTGTGAATCGGGAAACGGGTGTGCGCTCGACCACATTAGGTCACAACTTATTATGGAGGTCATGTAAGCTCATGCACACTCCGAATCATTATTTCATTACACACTAAATCGTGAATTTCTATTCTGACTTATAATTTGTTAATAGATAAACAGAAAACAATATTAGTGTTATGGGAACACCCAAGGTCGTCAATTAATTCGTATTCTGAAATCTGATCTAATTTATTCAGGACATAAAAAGGGTTCTTCACGATTTTGCTAGCAACATCATTTTCTCAAATGGTCTCAACGATCCTTATAGCAGCGGAGGGTAAATAACATACAACACTTATTTATGCTTTTCTTTTTCTTTGTATTATTTACTTTAATAATGTGTTGTCTATTTTAGATATTTTTGGTTGCTTAGCATGATTGTTTTTTTTTCATCTTCAAAATTGTTAGGGTGTTAGAGAATATATCAGACAGTGTTGTTGCGATTACTACGGTGAATGGTAAGTTAATTTTAAACCAAATCAAACAAAGTGTGCAAAATGGTTAAAACTACATTTGCCCACGATTAGACTACATACTGATTGGGATATATTTAACACATGTTCAAAAAGTTACTCATCTTATATGTGCCTAACATCATTGTACTTGAGAAAAATAAATTTCACAAAAGTTTTTTTTTTTAATTCCTCAATATTTGTAACGTTGATGACATTTGAAGAGTTTAATGTACTTTTTGTTCAAAGATAAAATTATTGATTTATATTAGTTAATGTTATAATTATCGGTTGAACATTGTCCAATAGACAATGCTATGCACACAATTTACACACAACTCGCACACATAATTTCGGAGGAAGAAATGTGTCTTTTCTAACAAAATAAATTTTTTGTTTGAAAACAAAAAAAATAGATATTACTATATATGTAATTTTTTAACAAAATGGTCTAATAGTATTTTTTGGTATACTTACAAATCTATACATATTAATCAAATTAATTATAAAAACCCACGTATGTGTACTTGTTTACAATTAGATACATATACTTATTTACAATTAGCTACATATGTCATAAAAAATAACAAATTATACAAAAATAAAAATTGAATTTTCTTTAAAAAAAAAAATCAAAAAAATTGTACAATTATCAAACAGTATTAGACATGATCGATTATATATAATTAAACAGGATTAGACATACAAGATTGAACATGTTTGACATGATTAGACAGGATCAAACAGGATTAGACATACATGATTGAACATGATTAGACATGATCACACATATTTTTTGTATAAAAAATATATTTTTTAAAATTTTGATTTTTTTTTTTAATTTTAAAATATTTTTTTTTGATTTTTTAATGACATATGTATCTATTTGTAAATAAGTTCACAAAATATTTACTTTTTTTATAAAATGGTCATCAAATTCAAAACAATTGTTTTTTTTTAAAAAATAAATTTATAGATATGTACTAAATTATTATTTTCCCGTATTTTCTTGCACAAAATGTCTCCAAATAACTAAGGCTTCGAATTACATGATCTCATTGTCTTGATATCCTAAGAGCAAAGCAAAGCGACCCACACGATGGTTAATCGAACAAAGGGAGAAAGAAGTAGAAATAATTGAAGGGTGGATAGCAAAATATTAAGACGAACTTCTTTTGTTCAAACAATGACCATGATTTCTATTCTGTAATAATAACACATCACTTTGGCATATAAGATGAGCCAAAACTATTAATGGAAATGGACTTTTAAGCTTTTTACCTCTTAATACTTATCAATGGAACTTACTTTAGTTTGAAGAAGCGTTTGAAAAACGTAAACAGATAATATTAAAAGTGTTAAGTTCGTTCGGGTATATTTACAATTATAGTTTCGGTGGAGAGGTAATGCAATCAACAATCCATAACAAATGTAGAGATGTAATATTAAAAATCTGTTATGGAGTATTATGAAATAAACGAGTATATATTTAGAAAAATTAATAAAACATACTTGCATTTGAAATTAAATTAAAAAAAACATACACTAAAAAATTGGGTTATTAAAAACATACCATATCTCAAATTGTTTCTCTCTCTTCCTGTGACCCACTCTCTCTATAGAGGCTGAATTTTTCGATCGTAAAAAATCTGTTTTCACGTCAAAACCTAAATTCTAATTACAAACCGTAATTCTGATTTATGAGTTATCTTTTTATTTTATTAAAAAAAGATTAACCGTAATGCTGAATTACGGTTTATACTTTATAATTACGGTTTTTGCATGAACAAATATTTTTGGTAGTCGAAAAATTCAACCCCCTCTCTATATCAGACCTGGTTACTCTCTCTCTCTCCTCCCAGTCTCTATATTTCTCTTTCCCATCTCTGTCTCAAACATGTCGTTATTCGCCACGTCATCGATAAAATCGACGTCTGTCTCTTCTTTTCATGTGGTGACGTCGTCGGCGTCATCCTCCTACTCATCCCATAATTTGGATCGCACTGTATGAATATATATTTATGTATGTATATGTAAATTGGAGAAATTTGGGAATTGAAAACCATAGGTGTGAATTGGGGTAAATGAGTCTAATAGCATATGTAATTGAATCTCTTAGCCTATGATGCCATTTTACAAAAAAATTAAAAATAAAAGCTCAAAACTTATGTATAAGTTCTTTTTTTTTTCCCACAAGTTCATAGTGCTTGCCTTTCAATATTTACTCCGATGTATATATAAATTGGGAGAGTTACAAATAATTACATACCAATCAATTTAATTATAAAAAATCCATCTATGTGTACATTTTTATAATTAGCTACATATACTTATTTACAATTAGATATATATGTCATAAAAAATAACAAAATGTACAAGAAATCAAAAAAATTATACATAGTATCAAACATGATTAGACATATAAGATCGGAAAGGATTAGACATACAAGATTAGACAAGATAAGACAGGATCACACATAATCAAGAAAATACTGTCAAAGTAGGTCTGTCGAGGTTTGAATCCGAATATATAATTCGAAAACAGGTAGCCCATCAGACGAAGTTTAAAACAAACTTTATTTCCCCATAAATGTCAAGATGTCATGTAACTAGTCTTCACACCAACAATTAATCGTACTCATACTTATGATTGTCATGTACGTTGAAACTTTCTACCGATCTAATATCAAACTCATCGCCCTTAATACCATGATACAATTTAGAACAATGAATAATTAAAGGCCTAACACAATGGAGTGTAATTAATATATGTGTGCCCATTATGCTCAATGAAATTTAATTTAAACAAATTCAAAGCATATTCACCGTTTAGTATCGATCAGATTACAAAGACATGGAACCTTATATCAGCGCAGAATTATTGTAAGCAATATAAACTTCTTAAACAAAACAGATAGCAAAAGTCAGAATAAAGTGTATGTAACTTAAGCCTTTTAGTGTTAACTGAACTCATTATCCTGAAAATTTCCAAACCGAAAGTATCAATTAACTCAACTCAGCAGCAAATATGAAATTATAGGCTATAAATTACCTAAAATTGATAGATGTGAAATTAGGGCTCGGAGAATCTTGTAGGGAAGACGAGGTAGAGTCTGGTAGGATTTCATATATTTTTCTTATTCTCCATGAAAGTAAAATGTAATATCATCCCTAAATGTACTTAGGTCGTACAAAAGGTTTGGTGTTGCGTTTTTGAAGTTTTATTTTTACAATACTTTTGTATGATATAGTGGTCACTTTATCATTTTAAGTTGAAATCGCTTAGTTTTATAATAGGTTCAAGATTTAATTAAGTAATATGTAGTACTTAATTATTAACAAAATCATTATATTTAAGTAGTAAAATGTTAGCCAATTTCTCTGTTTATATATATATCATGCATGTGTTGTTATATATATAAATTCGCTCACTAAACGAAACTTCACTCATTAAATTAATAAATTATTAATTTATCAATTTAATTATAACTAGTAAAAGAGTTGTGTAATATGGTTGGAGGCTATTGGCTAACAGTTATTGTTTTGAAATTCTCAGTTTAATTACCCTGCCTACCTAAGAAATATTTACGAGAAAATGTATAAAAAAAAATCTGAAATATTATTACACTAATAATAAAGTGATCATATGGGATATGATAATATCAATAATAATCATCTGTAAATTAACTTAAAGAACATGCACGTTTTGCTATGTTTGGTGTTTTCTACCAAAATTTATTTAAAAGAAAGAGCCTAATTTCAAAACGTCCGTCAGCCTCCTCATTTTTGGCACCGGCCCTGACGATACAACACATCTGTTTAAAAAAAACACTTAGGAATTACGTATTTGGCAATTCAATTAAGATAACACCATTTGAAGCAGTCCACTTAATTTCTATCAATATAATTATACTTCCTTTTAACTTTAATTCACAGTGTTACAAGAGTGAATGTCTAATTATAAACTGATGTAATCTACAAATTGCTATGTTTTAATTATTTTATTGTATATAACATTCCAAAATCAGAGAAAACAAAAGAATAAACGTTTCAAGAGAGCCGCAGATAATAGATGATGCAACATACATAAGAGTGAACGTAGCCCAGTTGGATCACTTGTCTTTTTCTTATTGTGTTTCACTTATTAGTTATTATCGTTGAAGCAATGACAAAAGCCGAACTCCAAAAAACACGTGTGTTTTAAGCAAGTAAATACCATAACGATACTTTGTATTTCTTTATTTTGTATAAATTCACAACCCAGACTACTACACTTGATCAAGATAAATCGTGCATTTTCTACGTGTTAGCCATGAGCTATGCATCTTTGCAACTATTCAAATGGCTATCTCTAGTCGTTCTTATATTTGCTCTTATTTCACCTGCTTCATCTCGACTCAAACTCCCTAGGCTCGGAACGTTCTTGAAAATATTTCCAGAAGATCCAACCGTAAATGCTTCAGAATCAAAGTCCGTTGATTATGAAACATTTTTTTACAACCAAACTTTGGACCACTTTAATTTCAATCCCGAGAGCTATACCACCTTTCAACAACGATACTTTATAAATTTCAAGTATTGGGGTGGTGCGAAAGCAAGAGCTCCAATTTTTGTTTATCTTGGGGCTGAAAGCTCTATTGATCGTGATCCAGACTTTATTGGAACTCTTTTGGATAACGCCCCTCGATTTAAATCTCTGTTAGTGTATATAGAGGTACAATAAGGATCTAAGGAGCATATATGAGTTTACCGTTTTAATATATATGCATTCATATATTTGGTATTCGATTTCTAACAGATGATATGTTTTTTTTCAGCACCGGTTTTACGGAAAATCAGTCCCACTTGTTACTTTTAAGGAAGCATTAAAAAATAAAACTCTTCGCGGTTATTTTAATTCGGCTCAAGCTATAGCAGATTATGCTGAGGTTATATTGCACATTCAGAAAATGCTATCCGCCACATACTCGCCTATTATTGTTGTCGGAGGTTCATACGGTGGAAGTAAGTAGTCAAATTTTAAATACAAATTTCTCATGATCGATGTCAAAAATAAATTTTAATCTTAGTCTACTCATTCTTTGTTTTGATATTTTTATTAGTGCTTGCTTCATGGTTCCGGCTAAAGTACCCACACATCGCACTTGGAGCTTTGGCCTCATCAGCTCCCATATTGTACTTTGATGACATAATACCAAGCAATGGGTACTTTTCCATCGTCAGTAAAGATTTTAAAGTATGGCCCCATAAATGAAATTTTCTTCTTTTAAATGTTAGATCATCTTACCATATGTATAACTAAGGCTAGTTACAATGTGTCGCAGGAAGAAAGTGAAAGTTGCTATCAAACAATACGTGATTCATGGTCCAAAATCTTCGAAGTTGCTTCCAAGCATAACGGTCTCTCGATTCTTAGCCGGAAATTCAGGACTTGCAAGTACGTAATAAGTATTTCCAAAAAAAATCACCGGATTTTCATGGCTGTTTGTGTAACTAGCGAGTATTAAGTCTAGGCTGATCATGGCTAATTAAAAGCAGTTTGGAATAATATCTTACTCTAAGAAACATTTCCAACCTTTTTTATTCTTAGGCCCTTGAATACATCTACTGAGTTGAAAGACTACATATTCGGGATGTTTGCGGCAATAGCTCAATATAATCGACCGCCTGAATATCCATTAACTATGGTTTGTGGTGCCATAGATGGAGCACCAAAAGGAACTGATAGTCTTGACCGGATATTTGCTGGAATGGTTGCATATTTTGGCAACCGATCATGCTATTTCAACTATTCTGGTGAATCAACTAGTGAAACTAGAAATGGATGGACGTGGCAGGTTTATACCCTAATCTAAGAATTCTGGTGGAAAATTTAGTTATAAGAAATTTTATGTAACACTAATTATTTAGGGGAAATTTTGGAAACTTGATTTTCTCCTAGTTAAATGTTTACTGTCTATAAAAATATTATAAGTCTTATCCTTATTATATATGCAATGTTTTTACTAAGTTAAATAATTAGCCCAGGAATTATTGGGAGCAACTGATCATTTTTATTAAATATTGGATGGCTTCTCCGACCACTAACTTTCGAAAATTTTAATCAAACATCAATGCATGATTTAACGGTTTCTAATTCATTTTGATAGCAATTAAAAATTTGTGATAACAAATTTGTTTTATCTATGTGCATTTTTTTTTATATATAGACATGTAGTGAGATGGCCATGCCCATTAGTTGGGAAATGGCAAATGATACTCTGTTTGAACCAGCACCTTACGACCTAACCAGTTTCGAAGAGGACTGCAAGAGTATGTATGGTGTAACACCTCGACCACATTGGGTCACAACTTATTATGGAGGCCATGTAAGCCCATGCATATATACTCCGAATCTTTATTTCATTACACATCATGAATTTCCATTTTAACTTATTATTTAGAGTGATAATATAATCAGAAACTATTTGACATGAATTCTTACAAAGACTCACTGAGTTATTCTCAGTCGGTCTTTGTAATAGTTTATGTCAAATAGTTTCTACTTATATCATCACTCTATTAGTTATTCTTAGCGAGTCTTTGCAAATTTTATATCAAGTATATAGTTTATACTTATATCATAACTCTATTAGTTTGTTAGTAGATAAACGAAAAACAGTATTAGTGTTATGGGATCAACCTTCAATTATAGGAACCCAAGATCGATAGTTAAGTCGTATTCTGATCTAATTTGTTCAGGACATAAAAAGGGTTCTTCACGATTTTGCTAGCAACATCATTTTCTCAAATGGTCTCAAGGATCCTTATAGCAGCGGAGGGTAAATAACATACAACTTTTATCTTTACTTTTCTTTGTATTTGTATAACGTGTTATCTACTTTTAGATATTTTTTGCTCAACATGATTGTTTTTTTCATCTTCAAATTTGTTAGGGTGTTGGAGAATATATCAGACACTGTTGTTGCTATTACCACGGTGACTGGTATGTAATTAATTTTAAACCAAATAAAATAAATAAGCAAAATGGTTAAACTTGCACACAATTGGACTAAGTACTAATTGGGATAATAACCGTCACATGTTCAAAAAAGTTGCACATCTTACATGTCCAATATACATAATTTTACTTGAGAAACATAAATTTCACAAAAGTATTTCTTTTATTTCCTGAATTGTAACTTTGATAACATTTGAAGAGTTAAATGCCTTTTTTTTTTGTCAAAGATAAGATTATTAAAAATTATATTATTCTTAATTACTATATTATCAGTTAAAAAACTCCGTCATTCCAATAGAGTACAAAATACAAGCTAAAGTAAATAGAATATATATGTAAATTTTAACACTTTACTCCCGGAAAAAGACCTGCTTGTAGATTAAATAGAATTAATATATATGGTTAGATCTGAAATTTATTTTGTACTTATAGTCAACCAATTAATTATTCATATACGTGTTACACGAAACGTCTCAAAATAACTAGGCTTCGAATTACAGGAGCTCATTGTGTTGATATCCTAAGAGCAAAGCCAAGCGACCCACAATGGGTAATCGAACAAAGGGAGAAAGAAGTTGTAATAATTGAAGGGTGGATAGCAAAATATTACAACGAGCTTCGTCTGTTCAAAAACAGTGATTGTTGATTTTTATTCTGAAATTACAATAACACATAATTATGGCATAGAAGATGAGCCGAATTATTAATGGAGATCGACTTTAATCTTTCTCTCTCAAACTTATCAATGGAACTTTCTTAGATGTGCTATTAAAATTCTGTTATGGAGTATTATGAAATAAACATGGAACCTTTTTTACTTTCTTGAATTTTATTATCAAATGTTTTCTTTTTTCTTTTTCCAAAAAATCTGAAGTTGTAAAAGTAGGGCACTTTGAGAATTGACCGGAAAATTAATTTTATATGTAGAGAAAGAAAACTCTCGAGAACTAGATGTAAATGTATTTTATGAACCGAGTAGGTATAATAACCCTAATGAGATATTAATAATTTCCTGTATCATGATTATATAACAAAGATGCAAACAAACAAGTACTAAATATTCAAAATCATATTCATCACAACTAACTTTATATACCATTCCAACAAAGCAGAAAATGGAAATCTAGCTAAAATATTTTAGAATTCCAGCTAAAATATTTCAAACAAACTTTTGAAAAGGCTCTTCCATTTGATCTAACTTATCTGGGTCTATGACAGAGCCATCAATGGAATTAGGTTTGATTTTTCATTGTTTTTTTTTTTTCTATTAATATTGTTTACATAGGTGTATATCTTTTATATTAAACATACAAAGTTCTTAATTACGCACATTACCAGCAGTAAAGTTCTTATTTTTAGAATTGTACTATAGGTCCTTACAGAAAGTAATGTACACAAATCAATTTCTTTTTTCCTTTTTTAAATCTTCAATTTTTTTTTTTGATTTGTGTACATTACTTTCTGTAAGGACCTATAGTACAGTTCTAAAAATAATGAAACTGTGTTTTCATGTTTTCTTCATTTCTTGTTTCCAGTCTATTTTAAGATTTTCAGTGTGGTTATTGTAACTTTGCAATCATGATCTTACAACGAATCCTCAAGCAATGTTCAACACAAACTAAAATGGAAAAGAAATCATACTAGGCTTGATTATACCTGATTAGCTCAATATACCAGTCGTGATTAAGTCCCAATTACCCAACTAGTTCTGATAAACTTCTTAGGACTCTTATAGTTCTTTTTTTGGCATATATAATTACAGATTGTTATTTTTTAGATAAACCAACTGAGCAATTTAGTGTATCGTTTTCTAAACTATCAAGGTTTGATATCTTACATACATCTGTTGGGTTTCCGTGTACGAAATAACAATTAACAACAATTAAAGGACTAAACAATAATTAATCAAAACCAGTGTAATCTTTATTAATTTCCAAATGGAATACAATAAACTGATTACAACATGTAGGTACTGAAAAGTAATTAAAAGAAACTGCCGGACTGGAAAGTATAAACTTAACAGCCGGACTGTTCTGTTTTAAATTTAAAGTACAGGACTGAATTGAAACTATTCTAATTACAGAATTAAATTACAGAATAGTAATTACAGCAAAAAACAGAACTTTAAAGTAATTACAGAATAGTACAAACTGGACATAATTGAAAAACTGGACAGAATTGAAAACTGGACAGAATTGAAAAACTGGACAGAATTGAAAACTGGACAGAATTGGAAAAACTGGACAGAATTGAAAACTGGACAGAATTGAAAAAACTGGACAGAATTAAAAACTGGACAGAATTGAAAAACTGGACAGAATTGAAAAAATAAAAAAACTGGACAGAATTGAAATAATAAAAAACTGGACAGAATTGAAATAATAAAAAACTGGACAGAATTGAAAATAAACAAGACAAGGCTACTGTTAACAGTATGCCCTTAACCGATATTCGCCCAACCACCTTAAGGTTTCTGGTTGCGTTGGCGCTTCGATCCCAAGGTACAACGTCTCTCGGAAGACTCGCCGGAAACTGGAGACGAGTCTAAGTCGAGCTTTTAGTGGGTGGTTCTCTCTGGTCTAATATGTTATGAATAAAAATTATATGCAGCTTTTTAGTTAGAGAGAAGATACTGATTTGAATGTATGAAATGTGAAGGGATGGCTGCCTCTTTATAGAGAATTCTGAAACCGCAGAATTGAATGTGGTCATTTAATTCTGGGAGTTACATCCCCAGAATCCGCCTCCATTACTGCTGGAGTTTCAACCTTTCTGGAACTCTAGGGACTGCTCTTGCAAATATGCAAAATTCCCTTTTCAGATTTAGTACAAGACCCGAGACCCGAGACCCGAGACCCGAGACCCGAGACCCGAGACCCAAGACCCAAGACCCAAGACCCAAGACCCAAATCCCAAATCCCGCGTCCCGCGTCCCGTGACCCGTGACCCGAGGCCCGAGTCCCGAGACCCGAGCGAGCGCGCGCGTGTGTGGTACACACTAACCCACTCATGGGTATGTGGACTTAATTAGTTTACCAACTACATGGGATGGGTTTGTATATATAGAGTGAAAATCAACCTTGATTTTCCAATGTGGGATAACCCTCATGGTTTATTCCCACTCTCTACCCCATTTTCCAGATTTCGGTTTTTCCCTCTTTCGAGTACCAACATTCGAGTCCAATTATCATTCACACCATTCCTCCGAATTGGTCATGCGATATACCGTTGCGAAGCTCGTCGCACGAGCTACTCAAACGCATAGAGTATGGCCTCAGAAAAACTGAGGAGTCGCATTAAAAATTGACTCAAAGTTGGTACCTGACCACTTTGGAAAAACATGTTTAAACTACATGTTTTTTCCTATTTTTCCAACAATCCCCCACATGAATGCAATTGGCTCGAAAGCCCATGTCCTAAATGCAAATCAAGAGAACTGCAAAAGTTCACTGCCTAAGGTCAGGTAGCGCGCGCCTTGAACCTGCCGTAGCGGAGTACCACCCAGAATACTGCTATTAGGTAGCGGTAAAGCTTTGAACCATCAAGCTTTGTGTATCCCAGAATGGCACCCGCACAGTGCCCTCTCTACCCACGTACTAGGCCCTTTAGTTGTTGTCCATATTTGGCCTGGACTGTCTTGGCAACTTCAACTCAGTGCTCTAGTGAATTAGCCCAAGCTCATCACATGGTACCGGCCTTACACACTAGTTATAGGTGTTCCAAGTCGAAAGTGTCCTGACTCACTTTACTCGACCGTCGAGTTACTTGGATCATTAAGAGCCTCAAGCTCACCCTTACAATGGTACAGGTCTATCACTCTGTCATCGCGGAGATGGGTTGGGAACTCCAGGTTCCCGAGTGCTTTGTTCGGTTGCCCCCACAGTTCAGTTTCCCTTTGAACCTATCAGGAAAGATTCCGTTTAGGTTGGGTTGCCTATGGGGGGGCCACCAATTTAATGGGCTTTAATCCCATTCCGTTCGATGACGTCTCGATTCCCACTTGAGTCAAGCCCTTAGTTAATGGATCCGCTATGTTTTCCTTTGATCTTACAAAATCTAAGGATACCACACCATTGGATAACAATTCTCTTACGGATTTATGTCTCCGACGTATATGTCGAGACTTTCCATTATACATATGATCCTGAGCCCGCGCAATAGCTGATTGACTATCACAATGCACGCTTATTGCGGGAACAGGTTTCGGCCACATTGGAATTCCTTCCAATAGACTTCTCAGCCAGTCTGCCTCTTCGGTTGCTAAGTCTAACGCTATGAATTCTGATTCCATAGTTGACCTTGCAATACATGTCTGTTTGGAGGATCTCCAAGACACAGCAGCTCCTCCCATTATAAACACATATCCACTCGTGGATCTTGTGCTATTGGAGTCTGATATCCAGTTGGCATCTGAATACCCTTCCAGTACCGCTGGATATCTGGTATAGTGCAGCCCGTAATCGGCTGAAAACCTCATATACCTGAGAAGTTTCATTATGGCCTTCCAGTGTTCCTCATTTGGATTACTGGTGTACCTGCTCAGTCTACTCACTGAGTTTGCTATGTCTGGTCTAGTGCAATTCATTATATACATGAGACTGCCTATGACTCGAGAGAACTCCAATTGATTCACACTTTTACCGAAATTCTTTTTCAGGTTACAGTTGAACTCAATTGGGGTTCTTGACATAGCTTTACTGTCCTTGTCAAACTTGTCTAAAACTTGTTTAACATAGTGACTTTGGGACAAGGCATACCCTTCTGATGTTTTGGTAATCTTCATACCAAGTATTACATCAGCTATACCCAGGTCCTTCATATCGAAGTGTTGTGATAACATTTTCTTTGTGGAGCTGATTCTATCATTACTCCCAATTATGATCATGTCATCCACATAGAGACAGACTACAACACAGTCTCTTCCACTTCCTTTAGAGTAGACACATTTATCACACTCATTAATGTGAAAACCGTTTGATAGAATAATTCTATCAAACTTCTCGTGCCATTGCTTTGGCGCTTGTTTGAGTCCATATAGAGACTTTACAAGTTTGCACACTTGGTGCTCTTTACCAGGAACTACAAACCCTTCCGGTTGTTCCATGTAAATCTCTTCTTCCAGTTCTCCATTCAGAAATGCCGTCTTTACATCCATTTGATGTATTTCCATATCAAACAAAGCTGCGAGAGCAATGACGATTCGGATAGACGTTTTCCTGGAGACCGGGGCATACGTGTCAAAATAATCGACACCTTCCGTTTGCCTGAATCCTTTTACTACAAGTCTCGCCTTGTATTTCTCAATCGTGCCGTCAACCTTTAACTTCCTCTTGAAGATCTACTTGTGACCTAGGGGCTTGCATCCTTTCGGAAGATCCACTAGTTCCCAAGTGTGGTTTTGCATGATTGATTCAATTTCATTTTGAATGGCTTCTTCCCAATATTGGGAATCCGGTGTTGACATAGCTTGTTTATATGTCGCCGGTTCGCCTTCAACCATGAAGGTTAGGAAATCAGGTCCAAAGGAAGTTTCCTTCCTTGCCCTTTTGCTGCGCCGAGGCTCTTCCTCTTCCTCTTCCTCTGTCGGTTCACTTGCCCCCACATTTCCTTCACTGTTCAACTCTTCAGTTGGTACAGATGTAGGTAATTTTCGGGGAAAGATATCTTCAAAGAAAGAGGCCTCTCGGCTTTCCATATACGTATCTACATGCACATCGGGATTGTCCGACTTGTGCACGAGAAACCGATATGCACTACTATTCTGTGCATATCCGATGAACACACAGTCCACCGTCTTAGGACCAATTCTCATCCTCTTAGGAGTGGGAACTAGGACCTTTGCGAGACAACCCCAAACCCGCAGGTTCTTATAACTGGGTTGATGACCTTTCCATAATTCATATGGAGTCTTTTCTCGCTTCTTATGTGGTAACTTGTTTAAAACATAGTTAGCGGAAAGTACAGCTTCCCCCCACATGTTCTGGGGTAACCCAGAACTGATTAGCATAGCATTCATCATTTCCTTTAGCGTTCTATTTTTACGCTCAGCAACCCCATTTTGCTCGGGAGTGTATGGGGCTGTGGTTTGATGTATAATGCCGCTTTCAGCGCATATCTGTTCAAACGGTGATTCATATTCACCGCCTCTATCACTTCTCAATGTTTTAATTTTCTTATTGAGTTGATTTTCAATTTCGGTCTTATAAAGAGCGAATTTCTCTACTACTTCGTCTTTACTTCTCATTAAGTAAACGTAACAGTATCTAGTATAATCATCTATAAAGGTGATAAATTACTTTTTCCCTCCTCGCGTTTGTATAAACTTTAAGTCGCATACATCCGTGTGTATTAGACCGAGAGGTTCACTTTCTCGTTCAACATGTTGAAACGATGATTTCGTTAATTTTGCTTCTACACAAATCTCACATTTGTGTTGCTTATCAAAAACGAAATTTGGTATTAGTTTTAGTGAAATTAATTTCTTTAAAAAATTATAATTCACGTGACCTAATCTACCATGCCACAAATGAAATGACTCAAATAAATAATTAAACTCGGAATTTTTATTGGCCTCTTGGGCAACAGTCATTACATTACTTGTGCTAGCCTCAGCTTTAGCACCTTTATTGGGAGCAGGTGTCCCTACGTTTAACTTAAACATGCCGTTGGTCATATAGCCACGGCCTACATAGACACCATTTTTGGTGATTACAATTTTATCGGATTCTAAAACTAGTTTAAACCCGTTCTTCACCATCACCGATCCTGATACCAGATTCTTGCGGATATCTGGAACATGAAGCACATTTGTCAACCTCAGCTCTTTTCCCGAGGTCATCTTCATCACCACCATTCCTTTTCCTTCCACCTTGGAAGTAGCAGAATTTCCCATGAAGCAGCTTTCTCCCTCTACCGCTTCGTAGGTCTTAAACATCCACCTAGTTGAGCAGATGTGGCTTGTGGCGCCAGTATTCAGCCACCACTCTTTGGGGTTGCTCCCCACAAGATTGACCTCAGAGACCACAGCAGTAAAGTGGTCGTCATCTCGTCCTCCCTCAGCCAGATGAGCCTGAGCTGGAGCTTTCCTCTTCCCTTTGCCCTTGAAGTTTCTCGGGGGGGGGCTTAGGCTTAGCAACGCCTTTATTGTCATAACAGTCCGCCGCACGATGGCCGGTCCTGTTACACACAAAGCAGGTTCCCGCAAATTTCTTTGCGACAACAGCACTGCCTCCGGTGTCAAAACGTTTCCGTTTGACGTTGGAGCTTTCGACCACATTGGCCTTTGCCATCGGGATGACAGCACCACCGACTCTCCTCACGGAGCGACGGTTGCTCACCTCGATGTTGAGCTTCTCAATGAGCCCCTCCAACCTCATTTCCTTCCGCTTGTGCTTCAGGTAGTTTTGAAAGTCTTTCCATGACGGCGGCAATTTCTCAATCATGAGTGCCACCTGGAAAGGCTCATTAATAACTAGCCCATCAGCCTCAAGGCGGTGATAAATCAGTTGGAGCTCCTCAACTTGCTCCATGACACCCCTGCTGTCAGTCATACGGTACTCGTGAAAGTCCGTGACAACAAATCTCTTTGTGTCAGCGTTATTCACCTTGTACTTATTTTCGAGAGTCTCCCACAGCTCCTTTGCAGTAGCTTTGGGCTCGAAAACACTAAACAGCGTGTCATCTAGAGCACACAGGATATAGTTCTTGCATAGGTAGTCGGCATGTCTCCATGCCTCAACCGCAGAGAACGACTGCTTGTCCAGATCGTCCTCGCTTAGGACGGGAGCAGTCTCCTTAAGAAACCTGGTCAAATTCAGAGTGGTGAGATAAAACAGCATCTTTTGCTGCCAACGTTTAAAGTTGTCTCCCCTGAATTTTTCCGGTTTCTCCAGATGAGAAGTCGGCAAAGTAGGCACAGCCGAATACATCGGTGCCTTGCCCTTGGCCGCAGCCTTGGCTCTTTCCGCAGCCTTAGCTGTGGCCTTGGCCGTGGCCGCTGCTTCGGCCGCAGCCTCAGCTTTGGCCGTAGCATCCGCCATAGCCGCAACCGCGGCGGCCTCAGCCGCTGCAACTGCGTCATCGGCGTTAGCCCCCACAATCGCATCGCCCCCAGTGTTATGGACATCTCCACCAACCACTGGGTCATGCTTACTTCCGATAGGCAACTCAATAGGCGACGTGTTTGTCATCTGAAACGACAACACAAAACGTATGAGATACGTGTACAAACAATTCTATAAACAAACACCAAAACTGAAATTTGGGTTTGTAAAAGAATTACCAAACAAAATTAAAATAAACTCTTATTCCTTTAAATATCAATACGGTTGATATTAAAAGGATTGAAACGATTCTTATTGAATACCAAAACGGTTGGTATCAACAAGAAAATAAAATAAAATTAAAATTGTTTGGAATTTATTCTTTGTAATTCAATTTCTAATATAATTTAGAATTGAAAACAAGAAAGCATTATTCCTTATAAAATAAATAATTGTATTAATCAATACACGAAAGAAACAACAGACTATCGGTTAAGATTGTTGGGTTTCCGTGTACGAAATAACAATTAACAACAATTAAAGGACTAAACAATAATTAATCAAAACCAGTGTAATCTTTATTAATTTCCAAATGGAATACAATAAACTGATTACAACATGTAGGTACTGAAAAGTAATTAAAAGAAACTGCCGGACTGGAAAGTATAAACTTAACAGCCGGACTGTTCTGTTTTAAATTTAAAGTACAGGGCTGAATTGAAACTATTCTAATTACAGAATTAAATTACAGAATAGTAATTACAGCAAAAAACAGAACTTTAAAGTAATTACAGAATAGTACAAACTGGACAGAATTGAAAAATTGGACAGAATTGAAAACTGGACAGAATTGAAAAACTGGACAGAATTGAAAACTGGACAGAATTGGAAAAACTGGACAGAATTGAAAAAACTGGACATAATTGAAAAACTGGACAGAATTGAAAAAATAAAAAAACTGGACAGAATTGAAATAATAAAAAACTGGACAGAATTGAAATAATAAAAAACTGGACAGAATTGAAAATAAACAAGACGAGGCTACTGTTAACAGTATGCCCTTAACCGATATTCGCCCAACCACCTTAAGGTTTCTGGTTGCGTTGGCGCTTCGATCCCAAGGTACAACGTCTCTCGGAAGACTCGCCGGAAACTGGCGACGAGTCTAAGTCGAGCTTTTAGTGGATGGTTCTCTCTGGTATAATATGCTATGAATAAAAATTATATGCAGCTTTTTAGTTAGAGAGAAGATACTGATTTGAATGTATGAAATGTGAAGGGATGGCTGCCTCTTTATAGAGAATTCTGAAACCGCAGAATTGAATGTGGTCATTTAATTCTGGGAGTTACATCCCCAGAATCCGCCTCCATTACTGCTGGAGTTTCAACCTTTCTGGAACTCTAGGGACTGCTCTACAAGACCCAAGACCCAAGACAAATCCCAAATCCCGCATCCCGCATCCCGAGACCCGAGCGAGCACGCGTGTGTGTGGTACACACTAACCCACTAATGCGTATGTGGACTTAATTAGTTTACCAACTACATGGGATGAGTTTGTATATATAGAGTGAAAATCAACCTTGATTTTCCAATGTGGATAACCCTCATGGTTTATTCCCACTCTCTACCCCATTTTTCAGATTTCGGTTTTTCCCTCTTTCGAGTACCAACATTCGAGTCCAATTATCATTCACACCATTCCTCCGAATTGGTCATGCGATATACCGTTGCGAAGCTCGTCGTACGAGCTACTCAAACTCATAGAGTATGGCCTCAGAAAAACTGAGGAGTCGCATTAAAAATTGACTCAAAGTTGGTCCCTGACCACTTTGGAAAAACATGTTTAAACTACATGTTTTTTCCTATTTTTCCAACAACATCATCATCATCATTATTTTAATTCTTAATCCGAAGAATAAGATATGGGATTGGCTATATTTTGCAAATGGAAAATCATGTCATATCACGAACTGTGGAGGAATGGAAATATGGAGTCACTCAGCCTTGGGACAACCATTTTGGTTATTCTTGGGGAGTTGTGATAAGTTAATTTGCTCATAGTTAACTAGTGTTTAGTAATTCTCCTTGGAGTTTTCCGAGCTTAAACTTTAAAGCAGTTCCTTTTACTACTGATAAAGTGCAGAAATCAAATGGATATACATACAAAAGTGCACACTTAATTACATTAATGAAATTTACAGTGCATCACTATGATTTGATGTCCAAGACATGGTACGCGAGCAAACTTTTAACCTTATTCGTCTTCACCCAGAATGCATGATCTATAGAGCAATGTGATGTATATATTCTATCCACTCATTATACCTCTAATTTAATTTAATTTGCTTTTACTTCATTAGTTATGGTATTCAATTACTTCAGCTGCTTTGTTACGAAACCTTCAATCTTTTCTAGTTGAATTTTAGGAGAACCGTGCATTTTCGTTACCTTCTCCAGTGGTATATGAAAATCTCATAGGCTGGCCTTGATAATAAGTACTGAATGTAGAGTACCCCATGGAGCAAGGAAAATAACACGTAATTCATTGTCGAAGAATTCAGCTACGGGTATGGACAACGGACTAATGTGAAATGTTCAGTTATCATCCTTTTTGGGGTTGAGGAAATCGTAATCATCAGTTTATCTAAAGAGCAGTCTTGTGAAACATGATCTTGGGTTATGTAATGTATACTTTTTCACTTTGATGCTTTTGGTACTTTCTTTGCTATGCTGTATTTTTCGGTTGATTTGTTAATTAGTAAAATTTACTCAACTGCTTCTTCGATTGTGTTTTATGTTGCATCTTGTAATTTTGGAAATGAGGCTAGTTACAATGAAGCAGAAAGCAAAAGGCATTGTATCCCATGCTTTCGTCTCATGTGGTATATATGTCAGTTTGCCATGTTTTTTTTTTTATAATGTAGTTGGGTGTTGTTGGCAATTTAATTTGGTGCAAATTGGATTTTTGGAATTAGGATTGGACCTCCAAGTTTAGGGACGAGTGTGCATCAGATTGCATGCATTATCTATAATTGAGATTTATTTTCTTAATTGAGTTTTTACAAAGGAGGAAGAACAATGGAATTGATAACCTTGTAATGGAGAATAAGCTACATTTAACCCTGAAATAAGGCAATGAGTTCAAAAAGATTGCCTCTATTTTCTGGCATTTGTCGTTAAGCTTTAATATATAAACCAAATCGAAAGTACTTTTGGTCTTAACTCTCTGAACTTTCTTATCAAACAGATACATTTTGAAAACGATAAATTATTAAGTTTAAATTAGACAATACATGAACAAACACGTGGACTGCCAGAACTCCATTGCTTTACTCGTAGGATACAACGGTTTCACAATGCCACCCGAAGAAGCACACAATCGCGCGGCCCGAATGGACCTTTGGCGGTGCAGATTCTCTCTCTAAATTAAAGTATATGTGGAAAAAGTTATGATTTATGAACAACTTTCCAGAAATGTTGTATGTTACTATATGAATGAATGGCTATAAAGAGCCTCGTTTTTTTATAGGACATGAAAAGACATATTGTGGGACAAGACTGTTGAATTAAGAGTATACCGAACAATTGCAACTCTTGCAAGGTAGTTTACAGTTTACACTGCCAGAAATAAAAAAAAATGTCTACAACTCATGACCGTTAATCTACTACGGTCGATTAATCTGCTGAGTGTATTGGTGATGATTAGACATTTTCCGAACTTTTATTTTGCTCATAGTAAAACTAATTTTATTCATACTTAGTAGTATGATTTTAGCCCATAATTGTGCTTTATTTTTTTAATTGAGATTTTACGAAGGGGCATAATGGAACTGTAACCTACTTATGGAGAATACGCTACATTGATTTAACTCTGAAACTAAACAATGGTTAAATCGAAAAATTTACCTTTACTTTATGGCATTTGTATTTAAAGCTTTGTCTCTTTGATATAAAAAAACAAATCCATATCTTTAATTGAACTTTCTTACCAAACAGATTGCTTGTTTGCATTGAATACGAAAAATTATTAATTGTTAAGTTAGACAATACATGATCGAACACATGGACTACCTCTACCAGAATCTCCATTGCTGTTAGAATTAGAAATATACACTACAGAATCATCAGTTACTGACCACCAAAAAATAAGTAATGTATTTCAAACATGACAAACCCTTACCGCTATTTATCCAGAATCCACAATAGCAACAAGGTTTGATAAAACCAAAAATGATTAATCCCAATTTCAAAAAAAGCACAAATTAAGCAATTGAACATCTTGGTTCTTTAAATTGGTGTGTTTATAATCAAGAGTTTCATGATTCTTTTACTCCTTCAATTTAATCAATATTGCGATGCATATTTTTCTGCCTTGTTCTTCGACCATCTTTTTCATTTGGAAATTTATCTAAGTTCTGAAAAATTCTGTGTATTTTACTATCCGACCAAATGTATAAGCAATTAAGATTAAAGAAGTTGGGTTCATTTGAGGAATCGACGAGAATACTGAAACTCATTTGTGTATATTGATGAAACTACGGAGGAATAGAAATTAGAAACACTAAACCTCATGATATTAATTTAGCTTTCCCTTAAGTAGTCGTGATGCAGAATCAATTATATTCAAGTATATAAGACTTGGTATTCGTTTTTTGAAGTTTTCCTAACATAAAGTCTGAAGCAGTCCCTTTTGTATTGACAAGATGCACAAATTCATGCATATCTTTACACAAGTGCACATTAAATTTAGATTATCCTGTGTGTATGCAATATACAGTTTATCATTATGATTTCATGTTCAGGACACGTTACATCTGGAGATTTTAGCACCTTCGTCTTTGTACAAAGTTATTAAGATTTAAAGTAATGCCGGCATGTATATAAATGGCTGGCATGTTTTACTTATTACAATTTGTAATCAAATTATTCCTATGTTTAATAGATAAATAACTACACAAAAAATAAGGCTTTGAATTTCTTGCTTTTACATACAATGTATTGTGAGACTAATGAGAATGACTCTACGAAGGGTCCAAGCTCTACGATATATATGTACTGTTCGGGACAGGGCAGGCAGCCCACATAGATGAAGAGAGGGGGTTTAAATTAAACTCAAATGGTTTAAAGTTTAATGAATAGATGATTCACGTTATTTTGTGTGGCTCATCATCACTCATGCCATATGCAGATACTTTACAAGTGTCAAACTGATAGGAAGTTGCTGCGGTTATGGAAGAATGACATTTGCTGCAATTTTGATTCCCGTTCAAAATCTGACACTGCAAAGCGAAAATAACTAACATAGCCTTCAATTGCACATCTTACCTGTTGGATACTGATCCATCTACCGGATATCAAAATTTTCAATGCTGAATTCCTTCATAATTGCAGCGACTCCGCATCCGTGTCAAACTCCAATTTAATGAAGTAACATTCATAACTCAGCATGGGAGAGTTTAAATTGTACATAATTGATATGTGGAAACCAATAAATGCTGGATTAAAAAAGTATGTTCAAAGATTGGGAGTTGGATTTAGACTCAGCTGGTAAAAAGTATGTAAAAGACCTATAGCCAGTTAATGAATCAATTGGAAGATATGAAGTTGAGGATAAATAGATTATATTGCACAATTAGTGAACCTCTCTTTCATCATTAATACTATGTTATTGTGATTCAGATGACAATTTTGTGTTTATTTATCTCCAAATGCTTTACATGACAAATGTTTCACATGTTTGTCATGTAAAGCATTTAGAGTTTTCTTGTAAATTATTCTGTATATACAGATAGTACTAATTAGAAGCATGGCATTGTTTAACATAGAACTAGAAAATCACCATATTGATTATTGACCCAGATTTCATAACAAATCGAACTAGTTCAGTCTCAAAATTTAGTGATCAAGTGTTCTCCGTGTATCTACTAGATAACTTTTTTTTTTTCATAAACCTAGGGCGGATCTTACTCGATTACCAACCCTACACATGTTTTTTTTCTTGCATTTCATGTGAAAACTGGTAATGAATAATTATTACAGTGTTACATAATAGGGTGAGTTTTATAACATTGATACATGTTAAAGGGAATACTCACTTATATACCATATACAACAAAAATGCTGATTATTTTTTCAGTAATTTATTTAGTGAAATGGTTATGACAATGATACACAACAGAGTGAATTTTATTAGTGGATCAGAGATAATTATTCTAGGTATTTTTTTTTATCATAGTGATTAGTGCCCGCCAAGTTAGGCAAGAATAAAGTCTGGGGCCTCTGATTTTCTGTAATTTTAATGGGCCTCTAATTTTTTCATTAAACATAGATATCATCATTATACTTATTTAATGTAAGCATTAATTATGTAATGTCACTCACATGACTTCATTTGACCAAAGCAGTAAATTTGGTACTAACAAATTATTATGCTTCATGTTGTTCACGAAATTACTTTCATTTTGTCATCTCGTGTACATGCTTTCACAAGCAAGTACAATTGAAAAAAACGGTGCTTTGATCACAACCAAAATAAGGAATTTATGTGAGAAGTTGCAATGGTTCACATTAATTGCTTCATGCATGCTATCACTATTGTACATGGTTTTTATATATTATCAGCTCTTAGACTCTCTCTTTCTTTTTACAGAAACCAAGCATGGCATCCTCTAACATAGAACTAGCAGCTGACTACATTAATCCCAGTGATCAAGCGAGTACTTCTGTTGTAGATATAGAGAGTGGGAAATTACACAGTGATCAAGGGGGTGGGGGTGTATCCTTGACATGGGAGAATTTGTGGGTTAATGTTGTGAATTCACATAGAAAAGAACCTATTCTTCAAGATATAAGTGGTTGTGCAAAGCCTGGTCAGGTATTGGCAATAATGGGACCTTCTGGATGTGGAAAATCTACCCTCCTTGACGCCCTCACAGGTATTTGATATCGGATTTTTTCAAACGTGTACAGCGGTGCCTCTATATCGTTTCCAAACTATACTTTTAGCAAACTAGCAAAGTTCATCTAATTTTAATTTTTGAATTGAATTATAGTTTCAGTTTAATTAATAGTGCCATATCACAGAGAAAACTTATCGTACGGCGCAATGCTTCAGTGGGGATTGGGGAACACTTTTCCTGAGAAATTACTTAACTGGAAAATATTTCTCTGGATACCTTTCTTGTTTCCCCATATTTACATACATCAAAAAGATAGAACTCACCCACCTTCGTAACGCAGGGAGACTAGGAGCAAATACAAGGCTGGCTGGTGATATACTCGTCAATGGCCGGAAACAAGAACTGGCTTATGGAACATCGGTAAGAAAAAAAACCTAAAATTTTGATGAAAGACAATAAGGAAAAAGAAGGGCTGGAAATAACTTTTGTATAATCTTGCATTTAGACGTTACTGTTAGGAAATCAGTCGAGCTAAAAAAGAAAGACAGAAAACTCAAATCGAGCACACACACAATTTGATAACGGAATTCATCCGAATTGGCTACGTCTCCGGGCCGCTACACGTGACACTTAATATTATTAAGAGTATTACAAACGTAATCTAGCTTGATTACAAAGCTATGGTTCTCTCACAAATAGAACTCTCTCTTTACAATATAAAAGTGTAATTAAAATACAAGATATTTGGGCATATAAATAGAACTCTTAGTGGGTCATATTACAATTCCAAGTGATGCGAGAAAATTAGAAAACATGGTCAAACCTCATTTGGCTCTACAACTCAACAATCTCCCACTTAGAGTCAAATATCGAGTGCTTCAAAAGAATTCTGATTATCCTTGACCACCGAACTCACTGTACTCCACCGAGCAGAATGCTCCCATCGGTATCCTTGTATAATAATTATTACTCTTAAGAGTTGCTCATTTTTCATGTAGCGGCGACCCTGAGCATCAAGCTCGGAGTCCTACTGAGGTTGCACACAGCCTCAGTTTGTCGATTGTAACAGCCTTCGTTAGCATATCGGCGGGGTTTTTAGCGTCCTCAATCTTTTCTAGCGCGAAGATTCCATCTTCTAGAACAGCCCGAATAAAGTGGTAACGAATCTGTATGTGCTTTGTGCGTGAATGGAATACAAGATTCTTAGCTAGCTGAACTGCACTTTGACTATCACAGTGCAGAACTCCCTTGTCAGTTTTCTGATCGAGCTCCTTTAAGAAACCTTGCAATCAAATCATCTCTTTACTTGCTTCCGTCACCGCGACGTACTCAGCCTCTGTGGTCGACAGTGCAAAAATCTTTTGCAGCTTAGATATCCAACTCACAGCAGTACCACCGTAGGTATAAACACATCCCGTTGTGCTCTTTCGGCTATCCAGATCACCGGCCATGTCAGTATCCACATAGCCGTGCAGGCCTTTCGAGGTCTTTCGGAAACATAATGCCGACTCACTGTACCCGAGAGATATCTCAATATCCACTTCACAGCTTCCCAATGGTTCTTGTCCGGGTTACTCATGTAACGACTGACAACTCCCACTGCATGGGCAATGTCCGGTCTTGTACACACCATAGTGTACACCAAGCTACCAATTGCTGAAGCGTAGGCTATGTTCGACATACGATCCTTTTCTTACTCATCTGAGGGTGATTGTTTCTTCGATAAGCTAAAGTGTGCGGCTAGGGGTGAGCCTACAACCTTGACATCACTCATGCTAAACCGTGCAAACACTTTCTTCACATATTCGGCTTGCGACAGAAACAAAGACCCATCCCTTCCTCGGGAAATCCTCATACCGAGGATCTGATTTGCGGTACCTAAATCTTTCATCTCAAACTGTTTCGCCAACTGTTGCTTCACCTTGTTAATATCCACAAGGCTCGACCCGGCAAGCAACATGTCATCTACATACAAAAGTAGTATGACGTATGAAGAGTTCGCAAATCTCTTCACGAAACAGCAGTGATCGCTATCACTTCTTTCAAACCCGATATCCACCATGAAAATGTCAAACTTCTTATACCACTGCCGTGGTGCTTGTTTTAGCCTGTACAAGCTCTTCCTCAGTTTACAGACCAGTTTCTCTTTTCCCTTTTCGGCAAACCCTTCAGGTTGGAGCATGTAAATTTCTTCTTCAAGATCTCCATGGAGAAAGGCAGTTTTCACATCTAACTGCTCAATATGAAGATTCGCATTTACAATAATGCTCAACAATAGCCGAATAGTCGTCAACTTTACGACTGGTGAAAAGATCTCGGTGTAGTCAATTCTTTCCTTTTGCTGGAACCCTTTGACTACTAATCATGTCTTATACCGTTTCGAGCCATCTTATTCCTCCTTTAGTCGGAACACCCATTTGTTGCTCAATGTCCTTTTCCCCTTTGGCAGTTCGGCTAACTGCCAAGTCACATTCTTCTCAAGTGACTTCATCTCATCCTTCATCGCGAGCTCCCACTTGCTCGAGTTTTTCAGCTCCAGAGCTTCCTCTCTACTTTCGGGCTCGCCTGCATCACTGAGCAATATGTAATGCAGGGAAGGAGAGTATCGGGCAGGAGGTCTCCTCTCACGATGACCTCGGCCCAATTCAGGTCGAGGAGTTTGGGGCTCCTCTTAGTCCTTTTCAGTACTTGCTGGTAGGTTGTCGAGCACCACTGGCTCATCTTCAGTGTCATTTTCCAACTCTCTTGGAAACACATTCATGTCGACTATACCACTTTTCTCGGACGGGAGCGTGTGTTCTTCCACCACCACATTTTGTCGATCTTTGAACAAAATGCTTTCGTTGAAGATGACATCCTTACTGCGAATGATCCTCTTTGTTTGACCATCCCAAAAGCGATATCCAAACTCATCTCCACCGTACCCCACAAAGTAACACGCTTTGGATTTTGAGTCAAGCTTTGTACGATCATTTATATCGACATGGATATATGACAGACAACCGAACACTCGCAAGTGTTCATAAGAGATAGGCTTTCCTATCCACTCTTCTTCGGGAATTCTCCTTTCTAATGGCACGGAGGGTCCGCGGTTAATGAGGTAAACCGCCATGCTTACTGCATATGCCCACAAGGCTTTGGGCAACCCACTTTGCAGTCTCATACTCCTAACACGCTCATTGATTGTTCGGTTCATTCTTTCGGCCACACCATTCTGCTGTGGCGTTCTTCGGATGGTCTTCTCCATTCGAATGCCTCTCTATGCACAGAACTCTACGAACTTCGCATCAATGTACTCTCTGCCTTTATCGGACCTCAAACATTTGAGTTTATTCCCGGTCTCTAGTTCGATCATGGCCTTCCATTCTTGAAATTTCTTAAACACCTCAGACTTGTGTTTCAAGAAGTAGACCCATGTTTTTCTTATCGAATCATCGATGAATGTCACATAGTACTGAGATCCTCCCAGTGAGGTTACTGGAGATGGTCCCCATACGTCTGAGTGGACCAGTGCTAACTTCTCATCCTTGGGAGCTTTTCCACCTTTTCGGAAGCTCACTTTCTTTTGCTTCCCGAAGATGCAACATTCGCACATGTCGAGGTTGACAGACTTCAAGCCTGGAAGTTTACTGTTCCTTGCTAACACTTTCATCCCCTTCTCACTCATATGACCCAACCGTCGATGCCACAGTTCCGAGCAGTTTTGCGACACAGCTGCCGCAATTGTACGCTCTTCATCGGTCGTCATGTACAGTGTACCGACCTTACTCCCTCGGGCTATCACCATAGCTCCTCGTGAAACTTTCTAAGCTCCACAGCTGAACGAAATGGAGTGTCTTTCGGCATCGAGTTGACCTACTGAGATCAGATTCTTGGTCAACCTCGGAACATACCTCACTTTCGTTAGCTTCCATACCGACCCGTTTGGAATGCGAATTTTCACATCGCCCATTCCAACAACATCTAACGCTTCTCCGTCGGCTAGATACACTTTACCGAAATTACCCACAGTGTAATTTTCGAATAAATCCTTCTGAGGAGTTGTGTGAAATGATGTCCTAGAGTCTAAAATCCAAGAATCTATATCTCTCTGTACGACAAGCATTAAACAGTCATCCGAATCCTCGTCGCTCGCAACATTAGCCACATGATCATGGCCGATACCCTTTTTCGGCTGCTTGCACTCATGACTGAAGTTCCCCATACCCTGGCAGTTATAGCATCGAAGATTCTTTTTACTTCGATCGCTATCTTTGCCGCCTCGGCTCTGCCCTCTTCTAGCTCGGGATTGCGAACGTCCTCTAACGTCCCATATTTTGGCCTTACCCCGGTCTCTTGAACCCACGTTCAAGGCTGCTCCATCGTTTGAGAATTCACCCATGTCTAATCTCCTGAGTTCCTCAGGGAGTATTTGATCTCGGATGTCATTGTAAGTCAGTTTATCCTTTCTAATTGAGTTGCTAACAGCACCTCGCATGAATTCCCAACTGTTCGGTAAAGATGCTAGCAGTATAAGGGCTCTCACTTCATCTTCAAAAGTTATCTCCACCGCATCCAACTGATTTACGGTGTCGATGAACTTGTTCACGTGACTCGCGACAGGTGTACCCTCAGCCATGCATAGGTTGAACAACTTACGCATGAGATGTACCTTGTTGTTCGCGGATGGTTTCTCATGCATGTCGGTGAGGATTTTCATCATCCCCATCGTCGTCGTCTCTCTTGCGACGTTATGTGCTACACTCCTAGATAGTGTTAGGCGGATCACTCCCAACACTTGTCGGTCTAAGAGTTTCCACATGTTGAACCATGGGGTTCAATAATTGATTTTGATTATAACGTTGATTATGTTTTTAATGATTTTACGATTTCTCTATTTTCGATGATATAATGCTTGTCTTTTCCAAAAAGAGAATTTGTAAATTTCAGAATGCCAGAAAGATAGAGCACGGAAAAACGAAGCCACAGGTTCAAGCGGAACCAGAATCGGAGCTAAAAAGAAGAAGTTACGGGCTTTTGAAGATTAACGAGAAAACAGAGAAAACTGAAGAACGAGCGATCGTCTGTACAAAAACGACCGATCGTTTTTGTTCTGATTTCTTCCAGAGAGTCCACAAGAAAAATGATCGATCGAAACTCAGAAACGACCGATCGTTTTCTGAATAACGACCGATCGACTGTAGAAAACGACCGATCGTTTTCTGCAGATTTCGAAAACAGCTTTTCAGCTTATTCTGGAAAGTTGCTTAAAACCTGTGGATAAAAGCCTCAACCACTGCCAACGGTCATATACAGAAAAACAGACTTTTGGTCTATATAAACCAACCCAATCTCTCTTCCAAAAATAACAATTAACACACCTATTATCATCCTTCAACCCCTATATACAAAAACCCTAACAATCACCATTTTGGTGAAATTATTCAAAAAGAGGGAAAATTGAAGAAAAAGAGAGTCAAGCTCAAACATCATCAAACTCACCAATTAGCTTATTTAGAAGCAATTAAAAGTGTGAGTGTAGTTACATTGTTGTAACAAATTTTGTAAAGGGTGAAATTATAAACTCATTTGTGAGCGAGTGATCGGGTAGAGACTTTGTAAGCAATTGAAGCTTAAAATCTCTAGGTCTTTTCATTTCGGGATACTCATAAAGTGAGGGGGAGCTCAATCGGTTGATTAGCTCGATAGGATTTGTAATAATCCGCAAGGAGATTTTTAGTGAAATACTCGGTAGTACCGAGGAGAGGACGTAGGCCGTTTGCCGAACCTCTATAAAATCACGGTGTCATTTTCTTTCCTTGCTTTTACTTTCCGCAAATATATTATTGCTTAGCTTATTGCTTGCGTTTAGTAATTCTAGCAATTCTTTATCTTTTGTTAAACGCAATAAGCTTAAATTTGCGATAGTTGGGTTATTAATTGTGCTTAAGTTTAATTAGACCAAAAACGCCTAGAAACCTTATTCACCCCCCCCTCTAAGGTTTAGCCGCACCCGGGCCAACACCACACTTTCTCGGTGGTCGTGGTCGGCTTTTCCTCAAGGAGAAGTGGCTGATGCATCTTCCTCCCGTAGAGCTAGTTCTCTATTCGCATTCTCCAGAATGCGAACTCCTTCCCGTCGAACTTCTTGATCCCGTGTGTGACTCTGTCTTCTTTTCCCATTGATCTTCCTCTCGATCTTCGACCTTAGTTCTGCGAACCTCGGGCTCTGATACCACTTGTTAGGAAATCAGTCGAGCTAAAAAAGAAAGACAGAAAACTCAAACCGAGCACACACACAATTTGATAACGGAGTTCATCCGAATTGGCTACGTCTCCGGGCCGCTACACGTGACACTTAATATTATTAAGAGGATTACAAACGTAATCTAGCTTGATTACAAAGCTATGGTTCTCTCACAAATAGAACTCTCTCTTTACAATATAAATGTGTAATTAAAATACAAGATATTGGGGCATATAAATAAAACCCTTAGTGGGTCATATTACAAAGCTCATTTGGCTCCACAACTCAACAATTACGAGTTCTTGTATCTTAACGCTCCCATTTACTCAAGGATAAACTCTTTGCCATTTAGTTGTGCTTTTGATAAAAATATATTTCAAGGAACTAGTTTTTGAATTTTTTTTGGAAAATTGGTTCTTGATTGAAATGCTGTATAATAAACTGATTTCATTTTTTATGAACCGACATTTTAAACTTTTAACTAACTGATGTTGTGCTGCTAGCTAGTATATGCTTTGATGGACATAAACTTCAACAAATAAATTTTGGAATGTGTATTCTGGATAGAATGCAGTACAAGTATGAAAAGTGATCACTGTCACTTTGATAGGAATTAAGTTCAGTACATGTCAACTTGTGAGAATTGTCTCCTTTGTGTTTGATTATGTTTTATTTAATTCCTTGAATTAATTAGGCCTATGTTACACAAGATGAGACCTTAATTACATCACTCACTGTTAAAGAGACCCTGTACTACTGTGCTCAACTCCAACTCTCAAGCTCCATGACACAATCCGAGAAAAAAGAGAGAGCGGATATGACTATAAAAGAGATGGGCTTACAAGGATGTATCAACACTAGAATTGGGGGTTCGTGGGGGCCTAAAGGACTCAGTCATGGGCAGAAAAGGAGAGTAAGCATATGTATAGATATATTAACTCGTCCATGTCTCTTGATCTTAGATGAGCCGACTAGTGGGTTAGACAGTGCAGCTTCGTACTATGTAATGAGTAGGATCACAGACCTAAATCGTAAAGAGAGAAGGACTGTCATCGTATCGATTCATCAGCCGAGCAGCGAGGTGTTTGGGTTGTTTCACAATCTCTGTCTTCTTTCTATGGGTAAACTCGTCTACTTTGGCCCTGCTAGAACTGCAAATGCGGTAAGATACATTTTGTTTGAATTTATCACAATTTTGTAGTCCTACACTGAGCTTTTCTTTCATTGTTGATTAAAAGGATTTCGAAGATGTATTTAATTTGTCAGTCACATTAGTAGTTTGCAAGGGTTGAAAGTTGAATCCGACGCATCAGTACTTCTTTAGCAGTTCAAGGGTTCATGATTAAAAATTATTTTCATTAAACATTATTTGAGAACTAATATTCTGAGTTTAAATGTGGTTCAGTTTTTCGCATCCAATGGATTTCCGTGCCCGATTATGCATTGTCCATCGGATCACTTCCTTAAAACGATAAACAAGGATTTCGATGAGGTGAAACATTTGTACTTCTAATAAATGTTGATTCGAATTTTTGTAAGTGTATATATTGTGTAGTACCATCGACCATGACAAAAGTTGGGTTCATTTTGAGAGCAGGATAGGGAAGAAGGTTCTATCAATAAGAAACCCACAGAAGAGATAATAAACATTTTGGTGACATCTTATAAATCATCTGGTTATTATCAGGAAATCCAGAGACAAATTACTGCTACATATGAACATGTAAGCTGATGCTTAATTATATACCAATTGCCTGGTAGATGTTACTTTTTGCCTATGTAGTTTTCTGGTGGTTTACTTGCAAGTTTTTCAGGAAGGGGCAATACTTGAAAAGAGCGAAAAGCAAGCCAGTTTCATTAACCAATGCATCATTCTCACGAAAAGATCTTATATGAACATGAACCGTGATATTGGTTATTATTGGATGCGCCTACTTATCTATATCGGATTGGCCATTGGTTTAGGAACCATCTACATCAACATTGGCTCAACTTACAGTTCAATTCAGGTATGATAAGTAAGAAAAAAGTTGCTTCTTTTGATGTGTAAATTTTTCCGACGAGAAGGTTAAAATGTGTTTTTATCTTCACATTTAAGGGGAGAGCCACATTTCTTACCTTTGTCTCGACTTTCCTGACTTTCATGGCGATTGCGGGTTTCCCGTCCTTTGTGGAAGATATGAAGGTATATATTGAACTTCAAACTCCACTATTTTGCAAAAATAAATTGCTCCTTACAAACCTTTTAATTTATTTAGGTGTGGAAACAGCTCAATTCTAGACTGTTGCGAGTCTAAGTTTTGAAATTCTATATCTTTACACGTCCAATTCTGGAGTTTAAAATAATTTACTGAGATTTTTACTGGATTGTATCCGCCTTCCAAAATGCGACTCAGAGAGCTTTATGATATTATTGTAGGTCTTTAGAAGAGAAAGATTGAATGGACACTACCACTGTAGTGCATTTGTTATCGCCAACACATTCGCATCTGTGCCATACCTAATTTTAATATCAGTAATTCCTGGAGCAATCACATACTATCTAACAGGACTACAAAGAGGATTTTTTCACTTCCTATACTTTATTTGTGTACTATTCGTTAGCTTGTTAATGGTCGAGAGTCTAATGATGGTCGTGGCGAGTATCGTGCCCAATTTCCTTATAGGTATTATAGTTGGCGCTGGGATACAAGCAATAATGATATTAAGTGCTGGATATCGATTACCAAGTGATCTACCAGGTCCATTTTGGAAGTACCCTATGTATTACATTGCTTTCCACAGATATGCGTTCGAGGGGATGTATAAGAATGAGCTTGAGGGGCTAACTTTTCCTAGTAGTCAAAATGGATCAGGGGTGATCGACGGCGAAGCTATCTTAAGAGATTTGTGGCAGATGGATTTGGTTTTCACCAAGTGGGATGACCTAGCTGTTTTGTTCGGTATGGTGGTTTTCTACCGGTTCTTGTTTTTCGGGATTATTAAAATTAAGGAAAACACAAAGTGTGTTAGTTTTGCAAGCATCTTTATTCGGGCAAAACGAATAACTCAAATAGCGGAGGACCCAACAGCTATTCCGACTCATTCAGAGTAGAAGAAATTGTGTGAAAGCATATTGGACTATGAAGCATATTGTATACTAGTTCCATTCATTTTATAAATAAGCGATCATTATTTTGTGAAGTCTAAAAGAATAATCACCTTCTCACATTGGTTGTCAAGATATGGCAAGGCATAAATAGTAGTATACTATATATGTAACGTACCCATCTGCTATGGGTTGGAACAGTTGAAGTTTATATGCAGATTTAGGCTTAAATGCAGTCAAGGTTACTCAACTGATATTGTAAATTGTGTACTCAACTTATAATTAGTTTTATCCATAAAAATGTGAAGTTGTATTTGATTCGAAGCTGTGAGCTAAGATTGTGAGACTTAGCCATCTCGAATTGGCCTTATCATTATTTTGTTTTAGTCATGTATAATACATACCCAATGTCCTCTAAATTGTGTTCGTAACATCTTTCGATTCCAGAATTCCGACTCGTTTAGTATATTATTGTTACATTTGACTGTATTTTAAAATATATATCTCTTATCTTCTCATTTATACTGAAAGTCTAAATATGCAAAGTTGATCCCCCCAAATACTATTTATTTTGACTAGTGTTCTTTTGATGGTTTTAGTGCCTGAATTGCTTCATACGGTTATAATGTTTGTAATAGTTATAGTTGCCTAAATTTTATAAATAGGAACAAATGGTTTGGCAAGGGAATGTCGAGATCCCCCATCCGGACCGATACAACCTCCGAAGCGGGTAATCCGACCCCTGTCACCCACGAATGACATACCATTCCGGACCCCGAGGGGTCTAGGTGTGACCACTCCGGCCTATGAAGCGTATCGAATACGCTTTCCCAATTAATGTTGCTGCTCCCTTGGGGGACCCCTCAGCAATTCATCGACGTGGCCCAATCACATGCCATCAATTGTGGGCCCCGGAAAAGGACTGTACTCTTATCAGAGTCATAAATAACCTAAAGCCGTTGAATTAGTACTTAACAGTACAGTGATCCAAGGGCTAATACATCCCTGGTTCACACTATAAATACCCCTACTAATGCTACTTAGAGGGGGACAGAAAAATAGGGAGAAAAGAGATAAAATTGAAACAACCCGGACTACCAGAACACAACCTGTCAAATCCGATACCACGCTTCGGAACCGGCCTGATCCTTCTTACCCTTCAACTACATATTCCTTCCTAGTCGTCTCTATACTGGCTTGATCGTTGGAGAAGAAAAATCTGGTATCAACCCCGGACCCCTGTTCGTTTCTTGTGTAGGCACAAAGAGCACCCCGTCACCACGGCAAATACGATCCACATCAAGCACCTTGGAAAATCGGAACCGACACATATTGATTGAATAAGCCGAACCTAGAAAGAAAATTAGGCTCGCCATGATTTACTTATATTCTGCACAGATCTACAAATTTTGTTCAAAATATCTAGTAATCCTAGACAAATGGATATCAGAAAAGAGGTTACCTAAAGCACCCGAAAGGAGTATACATATGTGTTCTTCAAGCAGGGCCGGTTTTGAGCACGGGGCTAGAACCCTTAAAAAAAACTTACGGTTTTAAGAGCCCAAAATTTTATAAACAAATATTATATATTTAACAGTTCAATCCAAAAACCCATGTGATCAAATGCGTCTACAGTTCGGGTCTCGCAACTACTTTTGGTTTAATCCACATATTATTACATTGAAGAGGCTTATACTTTCAAGTAAAGTTTTATACGGTCCTATATATTAAATACATCAGAAAAAGGCCCCATAGTTTTAAAAGGTAACAGATTTGGTCGTTTATGACCAAAAAACTAGGATATTATTCTTGTATGATTTTTTTTTTTGGTTTAGTCACATACTTTTAAAAATTGAGAATCCAATAGGTTCAAGTAAGATATTTTTTTATCACATATAATAAATGCATCATAAAAGTATCTTTTTTAATTTATTTTTACGCATTTGGTCATTTATTCAGAAAATTAATGTCTGCTTTATTTTTGTTAGTACCATTGTTTTTCGGGTTTTATGGCTAAGTTTGTATAAAATCTTATTTGCTATTATTATATTGTTGGTTATGCATGCTTATCATTGCTGGTATATATCGAAATATTTAACAAAAATATTTTTGCTAGTTTACAACGGAAAACAGCTATATAATTATGGTGTCTTACATCCCCAAAACTCTGGAACCGACTTTGTCTTCAAGTTAATATCAACTCCATGTAGTTTATCTTCAACTGTGTGAGTGTGTTTGGATTCAGCATTAGCAAGAAAATGAACAAAATCGAGTGAGAAGTAAGAAATAAACCAGATTCACTGCGATAGCCGATATGTGTGGTTACATTAAAGAAAAATATTTAGCGCTTAATCTTTTACGATTAAGTTTATTAAATTGTGACAAAACTGATAATTCTCCCCCTTTTGTTCTCCTAAATCTACAATAGATAAAATTTAATTTGATGAAAACCTTCGACCAACCTTCATAGTTTCACTCAATAAAATAGAGAAACATGATTTATCACTAGTCAGTTTAGGGGGAGAATTGCTTCGGATGGTGCTTATCCACCAAGTTTCAATATCTAGTAGCGCGTAAACAACTAGGGCTTAAGCGGTAGATCATAGTTTTTAAAACACACACTTGCTTTTCCCATTAGTCGAGATGTGCGTAAGGGGACACATACGCTATTGTTTTTTAAAAAGAAAAAAATATGACAAAAAGAAGAAGAAAGGGTCAACTTGCAACATTCTCACTCATAGAGAACTATACTAGTATCTATTCATAGTAAAGGGACTATTTCATAATAAACATGACTTAATTAGAATACAAATTCAGCCTTTTTAATGGGATAGCTAGCCAAGCTATATAATATAATATAACTCGTCTCTCTCTCTCTCTCTCTCTCTCTATATATATATATATATATATTCGGCGGTTTACTGAAAATCGCCGATAATGGATGACGATACTGATATGGCAGGAGCTGAAAATGGTTCCCTTCCGGTATTATCTCTCTCTCTCTCTCTATATATATATATATATATATCTTATGCGTTTATACAGCTTCTCGGTTTTTTTAATGTATTACGAAACCCTAGTTGTGGTATATATAGAATTGAAATGCGGGTTAATTACAATAAATGCTGAAAACCAATCCGGTTTTCAAATATTTTTCTCTGTTTTGTTCTTAAGTGATAATTATTGGAGTAAATGGAAACCCTAACCGTTGGATTATTTAGGAATTATAAAATTAGATTATTACTTCTATCCTGTTTTAAAATGTTAATGAAACCGGTTTGTTGCTAAATGAGTATTGGATGGAGTAAATCGAAACCCTAACTTTGGAGTTATATGTAGGAATTAAAATAAGCTTGAATTGAAGTATTTTTTTATATATTTATTTCCTCTTTTTAAATGTATATTCACTGTTTTGTTTCTATATGAGTATTGGAGTAAATCGAAACCTAACTGTGAAGTTATGTATGAATTAAAATAAGAATTAATTAGAGTATAATTTATATCCTGTTTTTAGATGTATATTCTCTGTTTTGTTTCTAAATGAGTATTAGAATAAATCGAAACCCTAACTTTGGAGTTAAATACTCCCTCCGTCCCAAATTGTTAGGGCTATACGAAAATACGTGCAATTTTAACCGACAAATAACTCATATCTAACTTGTCGAAATCGAATTTTTCAAAAGTTAATCTCATAGTTCAAATGTTAAACTATATGAACAAATTTTAAAAATTTATATTTCAACAAATAAGCCCGAGACATTTGCCCGTCAAAATTGCACGTAGATACATAGTGCCCCAATATTTTGGGACGGAGGGAGTAGGAATTAAAATAAGAGTTAATTAGAGTATTAGTTCTTTACTGTTTTTAAAATGTTTATTTTATCCGGTTTGTTTCTCAATGAATATTGGAGTAAATCGAAACTCTTAACGGTGGAATTAATAGGAATTGAATGATATGAAAAGGAGGTTAAAAGAAATGGAAGACGAAGCTGCGGCTTTGAGAAAAATGCAGGCCAAGGTTGAGAAGGAAATGAGCTCTTCTCAGGGTACTTTTTTTTACCCCTAGTAAATTGTGTTTCACCGTTGTTTCTTGGGAAAATATGATTTTTAGAATTGTGGTTGAAATAGCAAATCTCAAATTGCTTTTAGTTGAAATATGTTTCATTGTTTTTAGTTATTTTGCCAAATCAAGTGACTGCTTGTGATTTTGTACTTAATCTAAGCAACCACTACGTTGGCCGCTATATTGGGTGTATTAATGTTATGATGTTTTTGTTAGCTTTACCCTTACATGTAGTTGCAGATATAATTAGTGATATGGTTGAAATAGCAATTCCCAAATTATTTGGTTGGTTTTTTTCTTCTTGTTTTTGGTTATACAAAATTTAGAAATCATGCTTAATTTAATGTCGTCTAATTTTTGTAGTCCGCTTAATTTATGTTTCATTGGTGTTTTATGTTTTTTTTTTTTTGTTTTGAGGGAAAATTCCATTAGAATTGTTCTGTCGCATTTTAGTAATGTTATTTTTATGTTTATTCCCGTTATGATTTCTGCATTCCTATTCCATTGTCTGACATATAACACTTTATTGGTCCTACGAGTGAGTCACATGACCAACCTTACAGATCATGTATCAATGAGATTATCATTAGCCATTAGGTACTCCACTGTTACAAACAATGCATGTTATGTTAGGTACTGAAGAAATGGTATGTCATTGATAAATCTAATATAGCTTGAAGTTCACAAGACAAAAGGTTAGGTCTAAATGAAACATAACTTAAATCCCTCCAGTTTATGATCCTTCCCATTACTAAATTTAAGGTCGAAATAAGCTTAAGATCTCCCATATATTTGCTTCCAGAACTAACTTTCATAAGTTGTTAGGGGTGACTTTCTTATTGCTTCCATGATTAAGATTATTAAAAGGTTACGAAATCTAAACAATCGGGAAAATCTTCTTATGAATTTGTTATAATTATGCTATTTTAGCAAAGTATGTCTAATGTGATCCTTGCATGTTACATAAAGAAATTCATTATGTAGTTTCTGGATGTGTACCGTGGTAGTTCAGGAGAGTAGGGACAAGTAGTACCAACATGGATATGTTATTTGTTTTTGCTAAAGCAGTACTGCATTCACATGAAACTCTTTTGGTCTTTTGAACTTGTGGTTTGCTTGTATTTGGACCTATGGGTATACTTTAGCGTAGAAGGGCTCTTGTGGTTTGATTGAATCTGATTCACATAAATAGAAAAGTTTTTGTTATGGTTTCCTTTTTGCTTTGTTGGTCTCGGTGATACTTCTGAGGGAATGATGTGGTATTTTCATACTTTTGATAATTCTTAATTTCTGGAAAATCTAAAACCAGAAAATCCCAATTACGGCACATTTGTCTTCGTTTGTTGATAAATTTAATTTTAATATGTTTGGATTAGAACTGGTTGGACATTTGATATTGTATGCAGGATTCTATTTTAAATACTCGAGAGAAAAATTTTGATGACATGTTCTTTGTCTACAGTTTGAGTTGGGGAAATGGGATGGGTTCATTTTCTCTATGTATATGTATATGCATTTGCTATTTTCATTTTAAATTTACTCACTGCTATACTTAATGTTTCAGATCTCGCTGCTGAGGCTGCAAGTAACGCAAACAAGGAGGAAGTAGACTCCCGTTCAGTTTTTGTTGGCAATGTGAGATTCAAATCTGTGTCTTTTATTAGTTTTATTATCTAGTTGCTTCTTGATTTATTTTTTCTATCAGTGTTGTCCAGTCTAATGCCAAAGTCTGTGTTAAGGGACATGCTGTTATGGGATTCTAGCTTGTTATGAGTAGAAAACCATTGTACTTTTTTTACTTATAATCCTTTAAGGTGTTTACTCTTTAGACCTACTATTATGTATTACTTTAATAAAGGATGTGTCAATTTTTTCATTTGGTGGCAATTTTGTGTCTCTACGTCACAGTTATAATATATAGAAACTTAATATATTTCCATATTACTTGTTACGTAGTTCTGCACAAGGGCTTAGTGATTTGTTTGACTCATGTTTGGTAGTGTAAGAAGACTTGTAAACCTATTTTCTAGCTGTGTTTTATCCTTGCTGGTATGTCAGGTCATTATTTTGTCCATCGAATCTTTCATGTGGAAAGATGACATCTTCTTCTCCCTCCCTCATTCTGATTGTTATATTTTTTCGTTTCCTTTTTCCTCACAAGAAATTACTGATTTAATGTTGAATATTGTCACACCTTATTCAGGTCCTTTTACGTTATTGTATCATAGGAATAATGATGTGTGTCTGCCAGTTCAGTTTTGAAGTTCTTGTTTGTCTCAATAATTAACCCCAGGCCCAAGTTTTGATTATATTTGTTGTCAACTGTTAGGTCTTAGGTGTGATTGGATTTGAAGTTTTTTCGCGTTAGACACTCTGTAGTAGAATAAGACTAATTTCTGTCGGGACAAATATAAAGCAGGGTATGTTATAAATAGAAGCATGGAAGGATCTATGAACAAAAACTAGGGAAACTCAAGAAGTTGTGGAGAACTTTACTGCTCGGAAATGTCACTTGATACTTGTATTATTGGTTCACCTCGAACAAATATGTCGTATTCTTTGAAAATTAAGTAAGCTATGGATAAGTTCAACTTATTAAAAGCATGTTATATTGGTGTCTATTTCCAATGCAAGAAAAATGTGGTACAGCATCGCTGATGGTTCTCATTTATTCTGTTCTATGTTTCAAGGATCTTTAAAATCAGAATTTTAGATTTATCTTCTTCCTCTGATTTTGCCATCACTACTACATTTTTCTTTAATTTACTCTTTTAAAGATTCACACTTGATCATCAACTTGCTAGATAGCTGAATTGATAGATTATTATTCTTTTATCTCCCTTGCTTATGCCTCGATATATCCGTACTCTCCAGCTGCGATCATGATGATTTGTCAAACTACAGTAGTTTTTTTTCTATGTTTTCTGGGAGGTTCCGACATTTTTTGTCTTAATAGGAGAAGTTGCCTTGTAGGTGGATTATTCGTGCACTCCTGAGGAGGTGCAACAACATTTCCAGGCTTGTGGGACTGTGAATAGGGTTACTATCCGCTCTGACAAGTTTGGCCAACCAAAGGGTTATGCCTATGTGGAATTTCTTGAAGCTGGAGCTGTGGAAGAGGCTGTTTTGCTTAATGAATCCGAACTTCATGGTCGGCAATTGAAGGTAAAAATAATAAATGTTAAATTATGGACTCTTGTTACGTTTCGATTTACTAATTAAATCTTCCCTTGTCTTTTTAACTTCACTGCTGCCAATTAAAGGCTAAACCAGTATTCATTGACGTCTAATACATTTCATGTATAAAGTTAAAGTTAATTAAATTTCAGTCATTATTGGGTTTTGAAGTATTCTGCTGGACTTTCTTCTATCTTTTGTTAGGTAACAGCAAAGCGGACCAATGTTCCCGGTATGAAGCCATTCCGGGGCCGTCGGCCAAACCCAATGATGGGTTTTGCACCTCGGGGTGCATTCGTCCCACCTTACATGTTTTCTCCTTATGGATATGGGTAAGCTACCATTTCTTTTCTTTTTTGGCAACTGGTTGTGATTCTGAATACTATTCTTTATAAGAATAGAGCATTATAGGATACGTGTTTTGCTAATCGGTTCTGGTAATATTATTCTTGTTCCAGAGGTCCCATAAAAAGTTAGTTACTGTGCTTTTAATTAATAAAAAAAGTTGTTTTTTCTACATTCGTTGTTCCATAATTAGTCAATTACAGAATGTGAATCATAACTGAAAATTTTGACAACTTGACATAGAAGTCGTCTACATTCTTGCAATCGTTGGTTGAAAAGGTTATGACTGTGCTGGTTATATATATGAAACTACTGACACTTTGGTTCTTCAAATTGTCGGGTTTTTGTTGAGAAGGATTTGCAACTCTTAACGTCCAATTTCCCTGCATCACATAGCTGATAGTTATTCACTTATTTGGTCCATTTCTCTTATGATTTCTGATAGTTCTTTATTCTCCTTTCTTGCAGGAAAGTACCAAGGTACAGAATGCCGATGCGCTACAGTCCGTACTACTAAAACCTATTTAAAGCCTAATGGTAGGAAAAACTTGATGGGAAATCTTTTATGGAGTATAATTTAGGGATTGTAATTTTTTGAAACTTGTGGGAGTTGCTTAAACTGAATTTGATAATTGTGATCATTCTTTAGTTTCATGTACTTATGATATTATCTAAATCATTTTGTCATTTCAAAAGGTCTTTATGTGCATTGGTTTCTTATTATTCCATTTGCTGCTTTGATAATTTGTGTGGAATAAACGGTTTGTAAATGGGTATTTGCTTGCTTATATCTCTCAAGTTAATAAGCTAGATCTTTCTAGTACAAGAAGATGTTGCTTAACTCCGGTTACAGATTTTAGCTTTTTAGCTGCCTTGTTAAGAGTTTTTGATAAGAAATTTTGCAAGTGTAACATCTGAATACAAAAAACAGAAAATTTCTCCTTATATGCCAACTTAAACGTAATTGCAGCTTACAAGTACACATGGTATAAACTACTCCGTTAAGGCCTAGATATAACCCGGTATACCGTATATTAAACTAGGAATCACTCCGTTCTGATTTACAAATCCAGTATGAGAAATCTCAAATGCAATGCCCCAATGTAAACAATTTCTAAATTTGTGGGTTACTTTTTCATTTAAATTTATGTAAAGAATGATGAACATGCAAAATTTACTAATAAATTACTTATGTTTATGAAAATTGGGAAAAATGGAAACATTTATCTATAATTTGGGACTTTTATTTTGTGCAATCAATCAATTGAACGGTATAAAGTCTCGTTTTCAAAATTAAATATTCAATTGTTATTTTTTTAAAAAATTTTGATTAATAATTAAATTTAGGGTAGTATCCACTAGGGTTAAATATTTTTATTTGAGTTTTTATTGTGTTGTAAAATTTATTTTTAATTTATTAAATCTTAATTTATCTAATATATAATAAAAATTAAAAATTTAAATTAATTATTAAAAATGTATCATTTAACATTTTGTTTTTTAATCCAATTATTATAAATATGATTGTACATTGTACTGTGTACAAAATGCGACCCTATAATTTGGAAGGTATTGGAGGGGGAGCAATTGCTTTGCAGCAATTATAATCTAGGCTGTCCATTTTATTTTATTTTGAAAGGTCATAATTGAATTGTCCTATTAATGATCACATTAGTATCTAATTAAAACTTATTTCCTCCTGCCTATCTTCCAATCACTCTCTCCTCTTATCCCCTCTTTCTCCAATGAATTTTCGTTCAGAAAAAAAGAATCATGGAATCTATCTTTAATTTTTTTGTGATCTTCTTTTTAGAGTTTTTTAGACACACACATACGCGCATGTACACACGCATGCAACGCGCACACGCGCGCGCGCACACACACACACACAATTAAAAGATCCAATAGGGATAAGAGGAGAGAGAATGATTGGAAGTACATGCAAGTCTAATTGTGAGTTTTTATTTCAAATATTTTTCCATAATTTGACAAAGACTCTTTTGGCACTTTCTGGATGACAATGCCACATTGGTCTTTTGTAAAATGATATTGGAACTTTATTCCATAGACCTTAGTGACTAATTTTAGAGATTTCCATTCCTTTAGTTATTCAGATGATACGAAGATTAAGTAACCGATGATAATGTGATTGGCTCATCAGGTTGGGATAATGGCTGGCCAGTTTGAATGAGTACTAAGTATTAATAGGAGTAGGCCCATATTAATTGAAAAACGGGATCTTAACTATGTCTATTCTAACAACAACAAAAAATACAAGTTTTAGCCTTTTAGCAACCCCCGTAATAATGAGTCCACACTGGAATCTAAGATCCGCGATGTATATGATACTGTGTCAAGAGCTTTAAGGAGTTTAATGCCAATAATATTAAGGATACTTTTAGGGTTCTGTTGCAAATGAGCGTCGTTCTTACGTTCAGTGGACAAATGCCTATCGTCAAGGTCTGCGTTCTTTATTCGTGTTCTGCTTATGTAGTACTTATTATGTATATTATTTAAATGAGTGTGAGTCACTAGTAGCCAGTGTTGGAGCTAGGAGTGGGCCTGTATTAATAGGCAAAACGGGTTTGAACCCTATATTTTTACAAAAAAAAATTTCAAATCTTAGTCTTTCAGCACCCCGTATAATAATAAGCGTTCTTTATCCTAATACAGATGCCTATCGTAAAGGTTAACTTTCTTTGTTTATAATCCTATTAATTATTATCCATAGTAACTGAATGAGTGTGAATCACTAGTAGCTAGGAATGGTAATTGGGTCGGGTTTCTCGAAACCCGACCCGACCCGTACATCAATCCGCACATAATCCGACCCGACCCGTTTATACCCGGATTGACCCGTTTAACCCGAAATTTTTTTAATAAGCCAAATAAGTGTAAACTATTATTAAGCATCTAACAATAACCATTTAATTAAATTGGAAAAGCTTAAAAATCTTATTTTTTCCAAATTTTTCATATTTACCTGGTAAAAATTTATAATAATCTAAATTATTTTTTACAACAATACCCAAAAAAATGAAAGAAAAAAAACTGACAAAAAAAAAGAAAATAATAAGCTAAAATAAAATAAGGATATATATATATATATATAGAGAGAGAAAGCTAGTACACAAGACTAATTAATTTGGTGAATGATTCTCTTTTAATATTTTATCGTTGATAATTAGATTTCTATCATTTTTTCATCACTAGGCACATATGCTTTATACATTGTATCGATGTGTGTATCTATGTATGTATCTGTGTATATATTAGAGAGGATGTGTCATGTGTGTGTTGGGTTGTGTTTTATTAGGGGTAATTCACTCTAAGCAACTCATAACAACTTATATTACTTCTAAATATCTTGATAAGTTCACATTTCTCATAGGTAACACTTTTTAATTATTTAGTTTATTTACTAAATTGTCATACAAACTAAAATATAATATATATATTTTATCTTTCTACAAACCCAAAAAAATAGTTTTTTATTTTTTTTTGTAATTTTTTTAAAATTTTATGATTTTTTTATTTTTTGTGATTTTTTATAATTTTATGTGATTTTTTTTATTTTTTATAATATTTTGTGATTTTTTTCATTTTTTATAATTTTTTATAATTTTTTTTGTAATTTTTTTAAAATTTTGTGATTTTTTGTGATTTTTTCATTTTTTATAATTTTTTTGTGATTTTTTTATTTCTCTGTGATTTTTTTTATTTATTTTTTTCATTTTTTGTGATTTTTTGCATTTTATATAATTTTATGTGTTTTTATTTTATTTTTTATGAAATATGTGTATGACGTTTTGGTAAATAAAATAAATATTTAAAAAGCGGTACATATAGAGAATATGAACTTATTTCTAACTTGCACAAAGTTGCACAAAAGTGCAAAGTAACTCAATCCAACCCGACCCAAATAATCTTGCACTTTTATCCAACCCGTACCGGGTCGGATCGGGCCAAAACCCGAAATTCTGCCATCCCTACTAGTAGCCAGTGAAGGCGGCAGGGAGGGAACTAGGTTAATGAAAATTAACTTTTTTATATGTATTTTGATTAAAATCCTCATAATCTAGCGTTTTGGCTCTCCCATATTATGAAGAAAAAACAAAATTCATGCAGAGTATCATAATATTCATGGAGTATTAGCCCTCACATTTGATCTTTATGGTTCCGTCCTTGATTGAAGGAGCTAGGGGTAGGCCCAAACTAATAGAAAAACCGGTTTTTAATCATATATTCTAACAAAAAAAAAAGAAGCAAGTTTTAGTCTTTCAGCACCCCTTGTAATAATATGAGAGAGAGAGAGGGGAGGGGGCACCTGGATTTAGCACCTACTATACCCGAACCTAAGATCCGATAGGTATATGATCAGTTGTTGATTTGAGAGAGGGAAGCGATAAAGAAAATTTAAGCTTTAGTAGAAATGAGAAATGTGGATTTGTTAGATGGCTGGATAAGGAATGGGGAATGAACTAAAAGGAGACAATTGGGGGCAGCATCCTCCGCTATTTTGATAAAAGTTGATGAAACGGTAAAAAAATTATATGTACTTTGATTAAATCTCCAAAAATTAGCGTTTTATCCCCTCCCATTTAAAATTCCTGGTTCCGTCCCTGTAAGGAATGTATGGAATTAGTTGGCAAATAGTAAAAGAGAATAAAAGTTAAAAGAGTATGTAAAGGATTGTATGGCATATCTTGGTAAATAGTACAACGGGGTAATAGTTAAGAGTATGTAAAGGTACCAATATGACATTGTAGTTTGAAAATAAATCAAGGTGCTAAATGTCTACTAAATGGGATTGCCGGAGCTTAGTGTGGTTAGAACCCAAACTCTTATTAATGCTAGAAACACTATAAGTATCGGCGGCAAGGATTTAAGCTGTTTTTTTTCTTGCGAGTTTCTTGGTTTTGTTTTGATTCGAAAATTTGTTCATGCAATGTCAACTTTACCTAAAAGCTTAATATTTTGGTTGAGATTAGATGTTAGCATATCACTTAACACTCATCTAATGATCGGTGGAGTTTGCTAAAGAGCTTTAATAGGTATCACTTCTTCTTTTGAAATACTTACTACTCAATTTAATAATTCATGGCAGAGATATGATTCCAAAACAGAAATCGAAAGTAAAAGTAAGGTAGACTACCCGTCATTCAATTGGGTATTTTAACAGGACCTATACCTGCCAATCCAAACCTTCACGGCCTCTTTTCCCGTTCTTTTATTTGATTTCTACATTTGTAATGGATAACTTCTCTCTTAAAATTCACCATTGTAACTAAACCTTTGCAAGATTAGTACAGCACTTGAAGAAACTGACTACTGCTGATCCAAAGTTTTTTTAATTTCACAACATTGTGAAGTAACTTTTGAATATGCACTAATATTTTATGTATGGATACCTTAGTTTCTTTCTTGTACAGTAGTCTTTTCTCATAATGTTAAATTGTAGAAAAAAGGAGAACACCTTTCATAGTATGATTTATGTATTCAGTACATGCAAGTCTAATTGTGAGTTTTTATTTCATTTCTTTTTCCATAATTTGGCAGTACTCTTTTGGCGCTTTCTGGATGACAATGCCACATTGGTCTTTGTAAAATGGTATTACAACTTTGTTCCAGAGACCTCAGTGAATAACTTCAGAGGTTTTCCTTCCTTAAGAAATTCACTAATTCAGATGATACGAAGATTAAGTAACTGATGATAATGTGATTGGCTCATAAGGTTGGGAGAATGGCTGCCAGTTTGCAAAGCCAAGGTTAGATTCGTTCGAAGAGAAAGATGGGGTGAAGCTGCTGCCTAGTTACCGGGGTGACAATATTAACGGTGATGCATTTGACGAAAAATCAAGAATTCCAGATCCTAACCGGATGCACAGGGCTTACTCGCAATCTGTGGCAACGTTGAATCTACTGAGAGCATTCGCCACTGGTGGATATGCTGCTATGCAAAGGGTTAACAGTTGGAACCTTGATTTCACTGAGCAGAGCGAGCAAGGGGATAAGTATGTCACATTCATTTACAATTCTTTTTAGCAAGATAAAATAACAACTACTAGTAAAGTGGACTGTTAACGTGTGCCTTCAGGAAACTTGTTGAACATAAAATTTGAGAATATTGTAGTATTTGTCATGTTGAGACACTTCTTAAATGACCACTGAATGTATCAAGACCTTAGCCCTTTGTTTACAAATATCATTTAGTAAAAATCTTAACATGACGAACGTATATAATGTTCACACGTTTAAATAATGTTGTCATGTTTTACTAGACCTTAGAGTCTTAAACTAAAAAAGGGCCTTAAAGACACTTAATAGGTTGAAAAGAAACTTATTACCAATCCCACAAGTGTGTTAGGACATCTTTTGAAAAGCGTGGGCGAAAAATCTATCTGAAAGGACCTTGCAAGTAAATTTTGTTTTCATGATTTCCCAAGGAAATTCAGGCCTTAGACCATTAAACGACTATTTTTAATGATCCTTGACAAAACATACGTTCAGTTTTCTATACTTCTCGTGCATTCCTCAATTTACTTTGGTGGTTTTGATTAATACGTTCGCTTTGGTCTTCCCCAACAGATACCGTGAATTGGCTCATAGGGTAGATGAAACCCTTGGGTTCATGGCTGCAGCTGGTGTTACAATTTCCCATCCAGTGATGACCACAACCGAGTTTTATACATCTCATGAATGCTTGCTTTTGCCTTACGAGCAGGCACTTACCAGAGAAGATTCGACTTCTGGCCTTTTCTATGACTGCTCTGCCCACATAGTATGGGTTGGTGAGCGTACACGACAACTTGATGGCGCCCATGTTGAGTTTTTAAGAGGTGTTGCCAACCCACTCGGCATCAAGGTACTTTTATAGATTTTAACTTTGAAGAAATGGGTTTGCAATCAAATTCTTGGATACATGTTATTTTTTTTGTAGGTAATTAGCTTATGAGTTGGTTTAGTGTAATGTGGGTTCTTTGATATCTTATAGTTAGGTGATTATGCATGTAACAAGGTGACAGAGATTCAAATCTTTTGATTGTGTGCAGACATACTAATTCTGTATTGATAGCATAATGTCAGGGATCAACCTTACCTTTTGAATGCCACCTACTTCAAAATTATGATGATCCTGGACTACTGCTTCTTCCAATTTTTGCTTAGTTTCCTTATTTATTTTTTGGAACTGTGTGATTGTATTTGTGATATAGGTTTCTTATATGCCATTTTTCTGAAAGAAGCAAGAATTTCTTGACTTCCCATGATAGTGTTGCATAATCTTAAAAACACGACATCTTTGTTTATATTTGTTGCATATCTAATGCACCAACTGTTTTAAGATTAACAAAAAATTTCTGGTTGGTGGTGCCTAATTTTGTGAATTTATCATTCTGCAGTACGCACTGATAAGTAGATGAAGTGGGTTTAACATATTTTAATATGTTAAAATGCAGGTAAGTAACAAGATGGATACAAATGAGCTTGTTAAACTTATCGAAATTCTGAACCCTCGGAACAAGCCTGGTAGGATTACTATAATTGGAAGAATGGGGGCTGAAAATATGAGGGTTAAGCTGCCTCATCTAATCAGGACAGTTCGTCCAGCAGGCCAAATTGTAACATGGGTTTGTGATCCGATGCATGGAAACACCACCAAAGCTCCTTGTGGTCTCAAAACTCGTTCCTTTGATGCAATCAGGGTATAATGATGACAAATTATTACTGTATCGTTGTCATCATTATTGGGACTTTAGTTTTCCTCCTTTAGTTTTACATTACAGCTCGAAAATTGATCATAAGTTCGACTGTTTGAGTTAACTTGCGACATGTATTGAACTTACAACTCTTTGCTACTTGTTTTATTTAAGTTCTGTTCATAGATGAGTTTTTTTTACATGTTAATGGTGGTGAGGTTTGATTACGAATTCCTGCTGATGTACACATCATGATTACCAGCTGCTTCTGATGCCTCACTGCTAAGGGGAAAAAACAAAATGTATTTGAATAATTTTGAAGTGACTGGAAAAACTTTTTTGAAGGTTAAGATTTAATCTATGTATAACTTTTTAATTCCATTTATCATCCTACTATTGTGATTATATATCTGAAATTACCATCAGTAGATAATACAGGCCGACTTGCACAAACATTTCCCTCTCTTGTATGAAAATGTAGCTAATTTAAATTTCTGCATGTAACAGGCTGAAGTAAGGGCGTTCTTCGATGTGCACGATCAAGAAGGAAGCTATCCGGGTAGAGTCCATCTGGAGATGACAGGGCAGAACGTGACAGAGTGTGTTGGAGGTTCATGAACAATTACATACGACCTTAGCTCTCGTTACCACACTCATTGTGACCCAAGGCTAAATGCTTCTCAATCGCTCGAACTTGCATTCATCATTGCTGAGAGACTCAGAAGGAGAAGGCTCGGGCCAAACCAGCCTTTTAGGGCTTAACTAGTTTTGTCAGTTAAACAAATCAATGTTTACGTTTTGCTTGTGTTTTTGTGTTCATGTAAAGTTGCTATATCCATGCAGTTTTTAAGTGTGGTAAAGCTAAAAAACAAAACAATACAACTTTGATATTTGTATGTGGTGAACAAAAGATGGAGGTTAAGCCGTAGCTAACCTCCCTTGTTTTTTCTCATGACCTTGTAATTCGTTTGCACACTCAGGCGGGGGTGGTTAAATGGTTGTTCGATATTTCATAATCATCGAGTTTACTGTGGGTATGTGAGAGAAACAAAGGCATAACAAGTCCAAAAGCAAACCATGGCGAGACATAATTATTTCATACATTCTAAGACCCAAAATCAGAGATTTAAAGCCATCTTCAAAAGCAACCTCAAGTTTCCCCACGACAAGGTTTCCTGCAAACAATTAGTTACGATATTTATTAGAAGCTCGTGATCTTGATTTTAGAAAGAGCAAAGCAACAACAAAAATACCAGTTAAGTGTTAACTACTCTGCCAGGAAGGTTATTTAACGAAAATAAATATATGTTAGGTGAAATTAAAGATGGCAGATGAATTGAGAAAATCACATTAAAACATAATCTATAAAGTATTAACAGGGTGAAAGCAAAATACTAAAAAAACGGAAAATAAGGGACAGGGATAGGAAAAATAGATATTCATATGTTAATGAACAGGGAGAAGGAAAAATAGATATTCATTTGTAAAATTTGTCTTTTTCTGGAAATTGAATGTGGATGCGAACGCTGACCATTTCAACTATCAGTATATTGTTTTAACGAGTCATGGGTGAATTGTTTTAAAATTATACATATATAGATTTTTTTATATATTAAATTAAATTTATATGAACTCAAATATAGCTTAAATATAAGAGATTAATATATTTTTTTATAATTAAAATAATAATAATTACTGCTGGTACTATATTTAAATGAACGGTGACCATAGTTGAAACTATAGTTGCACAAAGCGGGAGTGGGAATAATGAAGCGGAAAATAGTAGAAGTGAGGAAGCGTAGTCATAAGCGTCTATGAGACTTTTATTTTTAAAATTTTATGCAATAAAATACTATTGAACGGTAATAATTCTACCAATAATTAAAAAAAGAAAACATAATACTCTTATAGGTTAGCATATAGATATATGAGCCATATCATAGTTTTTATGTAAAAACTTTACATGATAAAAATTCTACAGGTGACAGTAACTTCGATACTTGAAAAAACCAATTTTTTCTAAATCAACCAAAGAATGTAAATTTATAGGTACCATGCTCTAGATTAAGTCCACGGATATCACAGTCATAAAAACATGATAACTTTATTCTTTAAAAAGAAAGTACAAGAAGCAAATATTAATATTAGGTATATAGGGAATGGATTTTGCTGCCCTTAAAAAATTCAGGACAGACTGTCTTGAATTTTTTCAGGCAGTAAAATGCTATTTTAATTTTTTTATATTTTTTTTTAAAAAAATGTAATTTTGTATGTTATATTTTGGGGTTTATTAATATGTGTTAGGATTTTATTTTGGAGTTTATTAATATGTGTTAGAGTTTTAAAATGTGTTAGGGTTAAATTACACTATTTGAAATAAATAAAAAATAATAATAATTAAAAACAATATTTTGCTGCCCTGAAAAAATTCAAGACAGGCTGCCTTGAATTTTTTCAGGGCAGCAAAAATGCATCCGTATATAGGGCCAGTAAGATATATGTCTGCAATAGAGGATATAAGAAAAGGTCATTCCTTTTATGTGGTCTAATTTGAGCTTAGTTCCTATATGTTGTTACAAAGAGCCCTTCAATCTCATTGAGTGTCACTACAAGCTACTCAGTACTCCGAGATCAGCTGAAGTGAATGCAAATCAAAAGTGATATTTATTTTAGTGTTATATCATTTGGCTTTGAATTACAGAAATTGTATACCCCCACCACATCACTCAGGTAAAAGAGTGGGCATATCCTTTTATTTATACATAGACTCTTAGGATTTTAATATGGTAAGATGACTTTATTTTTTATAAAATTACAATAATAGTCGTATTCTAAAAAAGAATTTTCATATAAATTTACAACAATACTAGTATCATAAACAAAAAAACAAGAAAATAGATACATCTAATCTCAAACGCATTGAACGTTTTTTCAAAACAAATTAATTTGTTTATTGAAAGTGAATGTGATGATATACCACAGAACATACTTATAACTGAGATATAACTTAAATGTACTTAATCGTGAACTGAACTGCTTATAATTAACGTTTATTCATTTGATAAGATGCCTTAAATGCATTAAAAGTTTTTTTCTAAACAAATTAATATGTTTATTCTAGAGTTTGATAAGATTTTATATATATATTTTTTTTTTTTACTTTTTATTATATCGTGACGGTTTTTATTATACTCTTATAACATTTAATGTTCGTTCTGCCTATTTTGTTTGTAAGCAAATCGATTAAACTGTACAAATCAAACAACAAACGTCAAATGAATTATTAATTAGTTTGTTTTTTGGGGAAACCAGCTATGTAAACGAACTATATTAGTTTTGTTTTCAATTTAAATCAAAGCAAATTCATTCTTCTAATTTATATACAAATATTATATGCATATATATATATATATATATTGATTTTAAACCGTCTATCCAAACTTACTTATTCAAATATTAGAATACATAATTCTAACTTCACATGAACTTATAAATTTTTTGACAGTAGTTATAAAAAATTATGCCCCCGAATCTAAAATTCTGGATTCGTACTTGACTCGAGCAGAACATAACTTTACTATGGTTCAGGTCGCTTTTACTAAACGATCTTCAAAACTTCTCTTGTTATTCGCACAACTAGTGTTTAGATTGAGCTCTGAACACAACTCAAAGCAAGTGCATCAGTTCCCTTATATGACTCATTTATCTTAAATATGAGAAAATTGTTCTAAAATTGTACACGCATCAGTTTTCTTATTCATTAACTTAAATTTACATTAACTCAAATATCATTCAAATACAAGAGATCAATATGTTCTCTTATAATTAAAATAATAATTTATCTCTCTTATTTTTCTCTTATTCTCTCTCATTTATTTGTACTTTTCACATATAAATTAATAAAATAACATAAAGATGAGTTGTATAATTTTGATAGAGAAATTGATAAAAAAAACTGATAATTTGTATAAAACAAAACGTTTACTTATAAGTTGTAAAAATGTACTTTTTACTTTAAATACGAGAAAATTTATAAGTTATTTAATATGATTGTTCTAGTAAATTAATTTTGGTTGAAAAAAATTGATAGAAGTATATTAAAATATAGTAATATTTAGTTATGATAATAAATTTGATAGAGAAGCTGAAAATGTATAAAGTTAAACTATTATACTAAAAATATAAAATTCATATTAATTAATTTAAATATGAGAAAAATTATAAGATAACCGTTACGCATGCTCTTAGACAATAACTCATAAGTGAAAACTGGTCATTCATCACATGAGCCTCGACAGAGCTCTTTAAATTATATTTAAAATAACTTATAAAATTTCAAAAAATTCTTCTTGCAGAAGGGAAAAAAAAGAGAATGCAAAGATGCCGAAAGCATCCTTATAGCAGAAACTTAAGCGAAACTCCATTTCACAGACAAATGCAAATCCATTTAGTTCCTTACAACAATCCTTGTCAAAACAGCACTAATATTCCTACAATAATTTGCACATACTATGAAAGAAAAAGAGCCATATAAATCTATGAAAACAAGGAAATCAACCACCACCGTATCACACACAGACTGAAAAGAAACGATCATACACTACAAGACAAATCGAGACCGTAATATCTATTTAAACCAGCTTTCATTTTAATAGTCTTCGAGCTTTCTTGCTTATGCAAGTTTATAGAATGTGGAGATCCCAAGCTGAGAAACCCCTGAATGTACAATTGTGTGACGGTTAATTTTTCTTATTTTATATTTACCTTTTTCACCCTGTGAAGCAAACAACGATACAAGATATATCATCTTTACTCTCTCTATTCAAAATAGCTAGTCATAATATGTAGCTACACTTTGGAGGAACGGGAGTTCTCCAAACAATTCGATACCAACTAGTTTTTTCCGATTTTGATTTACTAGAGTTCCAAGCGGAGCTAATGGAGAATTCCGTAGCGGAGCTAACGGAGAATTTCATAGTGGAATCCGGAGTCCAAGAGACCGATGGAGGTTCAACGGGACGGGTGTGTAGTGATAACGGTACTAAATGGATGCAACTAAATTAAATAGGTGTTATTAAATTATTTAACACATGTAAACATTTAATTGTCTTGGCATACCACGTCGGATTTTCTATGTGCTAGATCTGACGTGGTCTATCTAAGAATTACTCAAGCCATATAGTGCATAATGAAAACCATAGTTGACCATGCATAGTTTGTTATTTATGCAAATTACGTTAAATAAATTTTATTGGATGGAAATTTATTTCGTTCAATTTAGCTTATATCATATTTCCAATTAAGATCGATGAAAATATTTTTTCGATTTACTATGAAGTGTTGTGGAATTACCCTTTGCACCATTTTCATCTGATTATCTTTTCCAACCGAAACCAGTATTATTACATGCAATGCGTTAATACCGTTTTAGTGCCATGTATTTTGATATTAATTTGGTTTAGTGTACTGAATTTCTAAAATGTTGATTTAGTGTACCAAACTTTACAAATACGTTGATTTAGTGTTACTTAACTTCACAAGTTTTAAACAATTACAATACAATCCACTTAGTTTAGAAATTAATAAACTAGACACCGATTTGTTGAAACTGACAAAATTAACTCTTTAATTTTATAATTTTTATAAAAGACACGTTTTCCAATAAGTAATTTTTTCTTTAAAATAAATACAATTTTAAACATACTTTTTGAAATTGTACTTATGAGAAATTTTAATATACAAAAGAAGAACGACTTTGAAGACAATTTTTTCCTTGAATTTTTTTTTTTTCTGGAGAAAGCAAGTTTTCTTTGGAAATTTAAAATATTTTGGAAATAAATTCTATATTAACCAAATTGTTACGGATTAAAACCTTTCTGGAAATAATTTTTTTACATTTAGTGTTTATAAAAACTAGTAGTTATTTTAAAAAGTTAATCATTATATTTCACATATTTTTTAAAAATATTAAATAAAAGCAAAAATTTTTTTACAAGTTTTTGAATCACTCCGACAACTTTCAATTTTTAGTTATTATACATATTTCGTTCCAAATTGTAAGTTCATGCTTATCTTTTTGTCTATCCCATTTTAATTACAAAAAAATCCACAAATATAAACAAAATTTTAGATTAAATATATGGCTGGCTGTACTCATCAATTAAGAGTTGGTGAATATTCAACATAGTCCCCTTTCGCGAAACAATAGAAAAATACGTAGCACACCAAATCATGCCGTAAACCAAACCAACCCCTTTCACGTGCCATCTCCCCTTCCAATTCTCACTTATCTAAATATCTAGTACAATCTCTATGTACATAATACTATGACTACATCACAATTACCGTTTATAAGTCTGACTTACAGTTTTAATGGAAAATTACAAAATTGTTCATTCGTTGAAAATTAACACAATTTCGAGTGTGGTTGTCATTTGATCGGTTCTAAATCCCGATCGATCGGTTGTATACAATTTTTTGTATGTTTATGTAAAATTTTGAAAGTTCATACTTTTGACTCGGATATCCGATTGAGGTAATTTTTTTTGACTCCAGTTAATTTCTTGAGATCTATACATGCCAACTTGACCCAACGAATTTTCAAAAAAACACATTTTAACATCTTAATTTAAAATTTAAAATTTAAATCCTAGAAATCGCATAACAAAAATCAATCATAATTAACATTTACACATATTCGAATTCAGTTTTTACTATGTAGAAATACAGGTTATTATATGTTTTATAAAAGCTCTCTATCAAATTTTGAATATATGATATCATTATGTTGTTAACAATTATATATATATTTATTAAGTTAGTTAATTTATAATAATATTGTTATGGCACGAAAAACACATGAAAAACACACGGGGCTTATATCTCTCAGCCTCTCTAAATATCTAATTTCTCCTTCTCACTCTCCTACCAAATAACCAGAAAAAACAGAAAGTAGAGAGAGAAACATAAGCAAAAAAAAAAAAAATGGCCACAGCTCGCCTCACACCCACTCTCTCTCTCCCCAAACCTCTCTCTCTCCTCCCCACCCCCCGCCTCCTCCACCTCCCTCCTCTCTCCTCCATCTCTAACTCCTCCGCCTCCGTAACCTCTTCCCCATCCTCCACCGCCACCGCCACCGCATGGTCCCCCTCCAGCTGGCGCTCCAAAACCGCCTCGCAGCTCCCAGACTACCCAGACCAGTCAGAGCTCGACTCGGTCCTACAAACCCTAGCGACGTTCCCGCCAATAGTTTTTGCGGGGGAGGCGAGGAAGCTGGAGGAGAGGCTGGCGCAGGCTGCGTTGGGGAACGCGTTCCTCATGCAGGGTGGGGACTGTGCCGAGAGTTTTAAGGAGTTTAATGCGAATAATATTAGGGATACGTTTCGGGTTCTGTTGCAGATGAGCGTCGTTCTTATGTTCGGTGGACAGATGCCTATTGTCAAGGTCTGCGTTCTTTTATTGCTCTTCTTCTTATGTAATAATACTTAATATTGTATGGTAATTAAATGAGTGTCTACGTGTAGGCCCATATCTATAGGAAAAACAGGTTTAAACCATATATTTCAACAAAAAACTACTACTAGTTTTAGGTTTAATTTCCAGGTCTTGTTGCAGATGAGTGTCGTTCTTATGTTAGGTGGTCAGATGCCTATTGTTAAGGTTAACTTGATTTTCCTTGTTTTTTAAATCCTAATTGTTATTGTTTAATGAATGAGTGTGAATCACTAGTAGCTAGTGAAGGCAGGGAAGGAACTAGATTAATGAGAATTAATTAAAAAGTATTCCATTTTTTTTTCTATTTATTTTGATTAAAATCTTCAAAACTTAGCCCATATTAGCCCTCACATTTGATCATTATGGTTCCGTCCCTGAGAGAAGGAGCCACGAGTAGGCCCATATTAATGAAAATCAGGGTTTTAACCGTATATTTTAATTTAAAAAAATGCAAATTTTAGGCTTTCAGCAGCCTGCATATTATTAAAAGGGGGGAAAGGCCCTGTGGAATTCAGCCTTTTATATTCGGTGGAACGACGCTCACCTGTACATTCTCCAATATCTAGTACAATAACATTAGGGATACGTTCTGGGTGTTGTTGCAAATGAGCGTTGTTCTTATGTTCGGTCTGCGTTCTCTATTCGTGTTCTACTTATGTAATACTTATTGTGTATGGTAAATAAGTGAGTGTGTAATCACTAGTAGCCAGTGATGGATCTAGGAGTAGGCCCATATTAATAGGAAAACTGGTTTTAAGTTGTATTTAAAAAAAAAAATTACAAATTTTAGGCTTTCAGCAACCCGCATAATAATAAGCGTTTTTTATCCTAATACAGAATCACAGATGCCTATCATAAAGATTGACTTTCTTTGTTTTTTTATCCTAATTATCATTATCCATAGTGAATGAATGAGTGTGAATCACTAGTAGCCAGTGAAGGCGGCAGGGAGGGAACTCGGTTAATGAGAATTAACGAAAAGTAACTTTTTTCGAAGTAGTTTGATTAAAATCTTCATGGAGTATTATCCCTCACATTTGATCTTTATGGTTCCGTCCTTGAGTGAAGGAGATAGGAGTAGGCCCATATTAATATAAAAACCGGGTTTTAACCATATATTCTAACAAAAAAAATACAAGTTTTAGCCTTTCAGCACCCCTCGTAATAATGAGGGGGGAAAAGCCAACCTAGATCTCTGCATCAACTATATCAGAATCTAAGATCCGTGAGGTATATGATAGTTGTTGATTTGAGAGAGGGGATAAAGAGATTTTAAACTTTAGTGGAAATGAGAAATGCGGATTTGTTAGATGGTGAAATAAGGAACCACGGAATGAACTAAATGGAGACAGTCGGGGCTCGGGTGATGCAGCCTCCCCCTATTTTGATAAAAAATTATGAAAATGTAAATTTTTTATATGCACTTTGATGAATCTCCAAAAATTAGCGATTCAGCCCCTCCCACATTTAAAATTCCTAGTTTCGTCCATGTAAGGAATGTATGGAATTAGTTCGCAATTAGTAAAACAGAGTCAAAGTTAAGAGTATGTAAAGGAATGTATGGTATATCTTGGTAAATAGTAAAACGTAATAATAGTTAAGAGTAATAGATGTACCAATATGACTTATGTAGTTTGAAAAGAAATCAAGGTGCTAATTGTAACACGGCCGGTACTTAATTGGTTTGTTGGAGCTTAGTGTGGTTATTAGAACTCAAACTCTTATTAATGTTATAAACATTATAATTATCAGCTGCAAGGATTAAAGATGTTTTTTTTCTTGCGAGTTCCTTGGTTTTGTTTTGATTAGAAAATCTTGCTCATGCAATGTTGACTTTTCCTTAAAGCTTAATATTTTGGTTGAGATGAGATGTTAGCATATCACTTAACACTCATCTAATGATTGGTGGAGTTTGCTAAATAGCTTTAATAGGTATGACTTCTTTTGAAATACTTGGTACTCATTCAGTCATTCTAATAATTCATGGCAGAGATATAATTCCAAAACAGAAATCGAAAGTAAAAGTAAGGTAGACTACCCGTCATTCAGTTGGGTATTTTGACTGAACCTCCACCCGCCAATCCAAACCTTCACGACCTCTTTTCCCGTTTTTGTATTTGATTTCTGCATCTGGAATGTATGACTTCTCTCTTAAGATTCACCATTGTAACTAAACCTTTGCAAGATTTGTACAGCAATAAAAGAAATCTACTGATGTTGATCCAAAGTTTTTTTAACTTCGTAACATTGTGAAGTAACTTTTGAATATGCACTGATATTGTATGTATGGATACCTTAGTTTCTTTCTTGTACTGTAGTCTTTTCTCACAGTGTTGAATTGTAGGAAAAAGGAGAATACCTTTCATAGTATGTGTGTATTGGGTACATGCAAGTCTAGTTGTGAGTTTTTATTTCATTTATTTTTCCATAATCTGGCATTACTCTTTTGGCGCTTTCTGGATGACAATGCCACATTGGTCTTTGTAAAATGATATTAGAACTTTGTTCCAGTGACCTCAGTGAATAACTTTAGAGGTTTCCCTTCCTTCAGAAATTCAGATGATACGAAGTTTAAGTAACTGATGATAATGTGATTGGCTCATCAGGTTGGGAGAATGGCTGGCCAATTTGCAAAGCCAAGGTCAGATTCCTTCGAAGAGAAGGAGGGGGTGAAGCTGCCTAGTTACCGGGGTGACAATATTAACGGTGATGCATTTGACGAAAAATCAAGAATTCCAGATCCTAACCGGATGCACAGGGCTTACACGCAATCTGTGGCAACATTGAATCTACTGAGAGCATTCGCCACTGGTGGATATGCTGCTATGCAAAGGGTTAACAGTTGGAACCTTGATTTCACTGAGCAGAGCGAGCAAGGGGATAAGTATGTCACATTCATTTACCATTCTTTTTAGCAAGATAAAATAACAACTACTAGTAAAGTGGACTGTTAATGTGTGCCTTCAGGAAACTTGTTGAGGAGCATAAAATTTGAGAATATTATAGTATTTGTCATGTTGAGACACTTCTTAAATGACTACTGAATGTATCAAGACCATAGCCCTATGTTTACAATTATCATTTAGTAAACATCTAAACATGACATAACGTAAACAAGACATAACGTAAACAATGTTCACACGTTTAAATATTGTTGTCATGTTTTACTAGACCTTGGAGTCTTAGACTAAAAAAGGGGGCCCTAAAGGCACTCATTAGGTTAAAAAATACTTATTACCATTCCACAAAGCATGTTAGGACATCTTTCAAAAAAGCTTAGGCGAAAATCTATTTGAAAGGACCTTGCAAGTAAAATTTCTTTTCATTATTACCCAAGGAAAGTCCGGTTTTAGACCATTAACCGACTATCATTTTTACGATCCTTGACAAAACATACGTTCAGTTTTCTGTACTTCTCGTGCATTCCTCAATTTGCTTTGGTGGTTTTGATTACTTTATGTTCCTATTGGTCTTCCCCAACAGGTATCGTGAACTGGCTCATAGGGTTGATGAAGCCCTTGGGTTCATGGCTGCAGCTGGTGTTACAATTTCCCATCCAGTGATGACCACAACCGAGTTTTATACATCTCATGAATGCTTGCTTTTACCTTACGAGCAGGCACTTACCAGAGAAGATTCGACTTCGGGCCTTTTCTATGACTGCTCCGCCCACATGGTATGGGTTGGTGAGCGTACACGACAACTTGATGGCGCCCATGTTGAGTTTTTAAGAGGTGTCGCCAACCCACTCGGCATCAAGGTACTTTTACAGATTTTAATTTTGAAGAAGTGGGTTTGGAATCAAATTCTTGGATACATGTCGTGTTTTTAGTAGGTGATTAGCTTATGAGTTGTTTTAGTGTGGATTCTTTGATATCTTATAGTTAGGTGATTATGCATGCAACACGGTGACAGATATTCAAATCTTTTGATTGTGTGCAGACTTACTAAATTCTGTATTGATAGCATAATGTCAGGGATTAACCCTCTAGTACTTTTTAAATGCCCTCTAGTACTTTTTAAATGCCACTTACTTCAAAATTATGATGAACCTGGACTACAGTTTCTTCCGATTTTTGCATGGTTTCCTTGTTTTCTTTTGGAAATCTATGATTGTATTTGTGATATAGGTTTCTTATATGCTATTTTCCTGAAAGAAGCAATAATTTTTTGACTTCCCATGATAGTGTTGCATAATCTTAAAGACACGACATCTTTGTTTATATTTGTTGCACCAACTGTTTAAAGATAAACGGAGTTTTTCTGTTTGGTGTTGCTGTTGCCTAATGATGTGAATTTATCCTTCTGCAATACACACTGATAAGTAGATGAAGTGGGTTAACATTTTTATATATGTTAAATGCAGGTAAGTAACAAGATGGATCCAAAAGAGCTAGTTAAACTTATCGAAATTCTGAACCCTCGGAACAAGCCTGGTAGGATTACCATAATTGGAAGAATGGGGGCTGAAAATATGAGGGTTAAGCTGCCTCATCTTATCAGGGCAGTTCGTCAAGCAGGCCAAATTGTCACATGGGTTTGTGATCCAATGCATGGAAACACCACCAAAGCTCCTTGTGGTCTCAAAACTCGTTCCTTTGATGCAATCAGGGTATAATTCTTACTATACTGTTGTCATCATTATCGGGACTTTAGTTTTCCTCCTTTAGTGTTACATTGCAGCTCATATTACAGCTCGAAAATTGATCACAAGTTCGACTGTTTGAATTAACTTGCGACATGTATTCAACTGAAAACTCATTGTTTCTTGTTTTATTCAAGTTTTGTTCATAAATGTGTTTTTTTTTACATGTTAATGGTGGTGAGGTTTGATTACGGATTCTTGCTGATACAGTACACATCATGATAACCTGCTTCTGACGCCTCATTGCTAAGGAAAAACAAAACAACATGTATTTGAGTTGTTTTGATGTGACTGGGAAAACTTTTTTTTATCTCAGTAGTGTGGTTTTGCACTTGAAATCTCAACATTAGAAGGTTAAAATTTAATCTTTGTAGTCCAGTCGCTATAACTTTTCAATTCCATTTATCATCCTACTATTCTGATTATATATCTGAAATTACCATCAGTAGATAATAAAATCCGACTTGCACAAACAATTCTCTCTCGTCTCGTATGAAAATGTTGCTAATTTAAATCTCTGCATGTAACAGGCTGAAGTTAGGGCGTTCTTCGATGTGCACGATCAAGAAGGAAGCTATCCGGGTGGAGTCCATCTGGAGATGACAGGGCAGAACGTGACAGAGTGTGTTGGAGGTTCACGAACAATTACATACAACGACCTTAGCTCTCGTTACCACACTCACTGTGACCCAAGGCTAAATGCTTCTCAATCGCTCGAGCTTGCGTTCATCATTGCTGAGAGGCTCAGAAGGAGAAGGCTCGGACCAAACCAGCCTTTCAGGGCTTAATTGGTTTTGTCAGTTAAACAAATCAATGTTTACGTTTTACATGTTTTTTGTGTTCATGTAAAGTTGCTATATCCATGCTTTGTTTAAGTGTGGTAAAGCTGAAAAAACAAAACAGTACAACTTCAATGTTTTTTGTGTGGTGAACAAGAGATGGAGGTTAAGCCTTAAGATTCTCGGTTGGTTGGTTAAACCTTCGTTGTTTCTTCTTATGCTCTTGTAATTCGTTTGCACCCTTGAGCAGGGTTTTCTTCCCTCCTTAAATGAGTTTGGTTCGTTTAATCTTCAAAAAAGAAAAGGCGGAATATTTTTAAAGTTGGAAGCATGAGATGGTTAAATGGTTGTTCGATACATACGAGTGCGGTACTACATTTCAGCTATCCGCCATGACAAATGAAATACATATCAAAGCAATTAAAAGGGTAATTACACCGATGTTCATTAACTGAAGGGGCAAGGTTCAAGTCTTCTGAAGAGAGATGTGTGATAGCATTTGATTATATTAAATAAGATTTTTTTAAAAGTTCATCACCCTTTGATAAAAAAAAAAAAACAGTTACTCTTTTTCGAAAAATATTAAGAGAAATGGTTACATAAAGTACGTTCTCTGAAGTGATTAAAAATGTAGATAACTACTTTACATCATTGACTCGGTGTAACGCTTCACGACTGTATTCGACGCACATCGAATTTGGTCTTTGGAGCATCGCAATCGTATGGTACTACCGTTATATTTTCAATTACTCTACATAGAGCTAATTAGTTTTCATTTTCGCGGGGCATGCTTGCAAGAGTCTGCTAAAATTCTAAATAGCAATAACATAAACGTGTCTCAGTTATCGAATATACTTTATCGAGATGGTAATGCTTTATTAAAAGAATTCCATCTTATTGCTAACTGCAGTATCTGTTTAGAATCATTCAACCTATCGTTTTTATAGAAAATACATCAAAATTCCATATAATTGTCGTTGCAGAATAGTTTTCGTGAGGAGCTAAATATATAAAACAATTAGTAATTACTAAAGAAAAATTAAGAACAAAAGGGGTGGTGGCGCAGTTGGCTAGCGCGTAGGTCTCATAGCTTTATTAAAAACTGAGTAATCCTGAGGTCGAGAGTTCGAGCCTCTCTCACCCCATTCTTTTTTTCCAAAAACTCAATACTCTTTTTTAGTAATTACTCATTTACATTTATTCAATTCAAAATATAAAAACCCACAAAAATCATGATCTTTTCAAAACAATTATAATACTATACTAAATAAAATCGTTTTACGTGTATTTTGTATAATAAAAACATTATATTACTCATGATTTCTAATTTTATATATTCATTCAATCAATATACTTTTTAAAAATTTTATTTACCCAGATCATATATATAACACGCGTCGCTCACGCAACGCGTGGGTACCGATCACTAGTATATACATAATTTATCTACTACAAATTCAAGACTATACTTTTTGAATATTTCACAGCTCTGTTTATTATTAATTTGTATATTGTTTTTTTTGCAACTTATTTGTACATCCGACCTTAGCTCAGTTGGTAGAGCGGAGGACTGTAGTTGTTTGCTGTTATCCTTAGGTCGCTGGTTCGAATCCGGCAGGTCGGAATTATTAATGACTGATATTTTTTCATTTATTTCCACTCACATTAGAAAAAACTTGAAATTTTTTAATTTAAACCACGATTGTCTTCATTCAACGTTACTATGTCGAAGAAACACATAATTTCTGAGAATTTCATCCCATAAAAAATGGCAGGGGGGGTCCCGTATTACGGTGAGCTCTCCTCATTTTCTAATGTGTTAAAAATTCTATTTATTTTCCAGTTTGTCGAAAATTCTATTTATTTTTTAGTTTATCAAAAATTTTACTTACTTTTCAGGACAAATTGCATTAAAGAAACGTAACTAGCATGAAAAATATGTTTTTGTGTGATATAAAAAAAAAATGGAACTTGACCAACAAAAACAATTAAATGATCAAATAGACTAATATTGTCTCTTTGTAAAATAATTAATGAATATGTGCCATCACTATAATTGCTAAATGGGGGTGTAATTGTGTGATTGTAAATATCATCTCTTAATTTAAACAAGTCAGACTTACTCTTGATATTGTAATGTGCTTATACTATTGGTTTATATGGTGGCAACCTGGTGACGTTACTATAGGTTATTTTATGATTTTTATCGGATGTATGCTAAAAAAGATGAATCTCATAAGTTCTAATTTGCACAGTTTCTGTATGGGGCTAATAAAATGAGGGAGTTAAGGACCCGTCTCATGTTCATTACTGGTATAAATTTTGAGTATTTGTATGAATATTTTCCCTATATCTAAGAACATTAGATGCTTCATAAAAATTAAAAATAGGTAAATCTATGACCCCATTAATAACATTTGTTGTATATTATGGGGGTGCGAGTGCACCATTTTGTACAACTATATATAGATCCGTCCCTGTATGGAGTGTAGTGTGGCCGGTCATGTGAGAGAAACAAAGGCATAAGGGCATTAAAAGTGACAAATGATAAATAAATAATTACATTATTTAAGTATAAGCTAATTATATTTATACCTAACGCATAGCTAATTATATTTATAGTTAACGCATAAGCTAGACTCATCTGATAGTATATGTAAATTTTACATAAGTAGGTGATTTGGCTAGGTAGTTGTGGTTGCTCACAAGTCCAAAACCAAACATGGCAAGACGTAAATATTTCATACTCCATCTTAAAACGTATGGACGGAGCCAGTTAAGGCCTAGTAGAGGCTTGTGCCCCCGTTGGATTTTGGAAATTTAGTAAAATAGTATATTTATATCAGAATATTTATATTAGTTCAGTTGGTAAACTCTCTATTGTGGAACTAGAATGGCACGGGTTCAACCCAACCCTTGACAATTGTTATGTCTATTTTTTTTAATACTTTTCCTTTTTATAACTCATAAAGTAGCTACTATTTGCATAACAAACTATAATTGAATTAGATGTAAAAAAAATTTAATCCTATTCCTTTTTATAACTCATAAAGCTGCTATTGTATTTGCACAATAAAATATAATATATAGAATTAATTTAAGTTTCATTTATCAAATTATATTGCATGATAACTTACCAGTATGACTATTTTTTAATACTCAAATTCTAGAACTTATTTTGTTGTTAAAATCGAATGGGAAATGAGGATTTACTTTAAATTATTTCCGAAATGAGGTTTTATTCACTATTTAACTTATTTGATAAATTAATAAGTTATTTTTTTATGTATAATAATCTATGATTTGCACTATCCAAATACGTGGTTAGTTGAAGTTTTTATATGCAAAACATATCATTTATCACCAAATCAAGTATTTCATCTTGGTAGTGTTTATAATTTTGTGTTTATTTGGTTTTTTACGTGGGTGTATCGCATGTTTGATCAATTACCTATTTGTCTTATTCAATTGATTGTTTATTTTTTTTATTAACCATTAATGAAATATTATCTTAAAAGTTTCAAGCATATTTTACTTATCCAATATGTGCCTTTTTAAGAGTGTAGCTCTTTGGTTACGGTACAAAAAGAGTTCTGCTTAGAAAAAGGTATACCGATCATCTTCTATATATTAAAAAGAAAATCTACTTATTGTTGAGTTGTGGAGCCAAATGAGCTTTGGCCATATTTTCTAATTATCCCACATCACTAAGAATTGTAATATGACCCACTAAGGGTTCTATTTATATGCCCCAATATCTTATATTTTAATTACACATTTACACAACACATTTATATTATAAAGAGAGAGTTCTATTTGCAAAAGAACCATAACTTGTAACTAGGCTAGATTACGTTTGTAATCCTTTTAATAATATTAAGTGCCACGTGTAGCGGCCCGGAGACGTAGCCGGGTCGGTATGAAAGCTAACGAAAGTGAGGCATGTTCCGAGGTTGACCAAGAATCTGATCTCAGTAGGTCAACTTGATGCCGAAAGACACTCCATTTCATTTAGCTGTGGAGCTTGGAAAGTTTCACGATGAGCTATGGTGATAGCCCGAGGGAGTAAGGTCGGTATATTGTACATGACGACCGATGAGGAGCGTACAATTGCGGCAGCTGTGTCGCAAAACTTCTCGGAACTGTGGCATCGACGGTTGGGTCACATGAGTGAGAAGGGGATGAAGGTGTTAGCGAAGGACAGCAAACTTCCAGGCTTGAAGTCTGTCAACCTCGACATGTGCGAAGGTTGCATATTCGGGAAGCAGAAGAAAGTGAGCTTCCGGAAAGGTGGAAAAGCTCCCAAGGAGGAGAAGCTAGCACTGGTCCACTCAGACGTATGGGGACCATCTCCAGTAACCTCAATGGGAGGATCTCAGTACTATGTGACCTTCATCGATGATTCGACGAGAAAAACATGGGTCTATTTCTTGAAACACAAGTCTGAGGTATTTAAGAGATTTCAAGAATGGAAGGCCATGGTCGAATTAGAGACCGGGAATAAACTCAAATGTTTGAGGTCCGATAACGGCGGAGAGTACATTGATGCGAAGTTCGTAGAGTTCTGTGCTCAAAGAGGCATTCGAATGGAGAAGACCATCCGAAGAACACCACAGCAAAATGGCATGGCCGAGCGAATGAACCGAACAATCAATGAGCGTGCTAGGAGTATGAGACTGCAAAGTGGGTTGCCCAAAGCCTTGTGGGCATATGCAGTAAGCACGGCGGTTTACCTCATTAACCGTGGACCCTCAGTGCCATTAGAAAGGAGAATTCCCGAAGAAGAGTGGATAAGAAAGCCTATATCTTATGAACACTTGCGAGTGTTCGGTTGTCTGTCATATATCCATGTCGACATAAATGATCGTACCAAGCTTGACTCGAAATCCAAAGTGTTATTTTGTGGGGTACGGTGGAGCTGAGTTCGGATATCGCTTCTGGGATGGTCAAACAAAGAGGATCATTCGCAGTAAGGATGTCATCTTCAACGAAGGCATTTTGTACAAAGATCGACAAAGTGCAGTGGTGGAAGAAGATGCGCTCCCGTCCGAGGAAAGTGGTATGGTCGACATGAATGTGTTTCCAAGAGAGTTGGAAAATGACACTAAAGATGAGCCAGTGGTGCTCGACAACCCTCCAGCAGATGCTGAAGAGGACGATGAGCTGCTCCAAACTCCCCGACCTGAGTTGGGCCGAGGTCATCGCGAGAAGAGACCTCCTGCCCGATACTCACCTTCCCTGCATTACATATTACTCAGTGATGCAGGTGAGCCAGAAAGTAGAGAAGAAGCTCTGGAGCTGAAAGACTCGAGCAAGTGGGAGCTCGCGATGAAGGATGAGATGAAGTCACTCGAGAAGAATATGACTTGGCAGTTAGCCGAACTGCCCAAGGGGAAAAGGGCACTGAGCAATAAATGGGTGTTCTGACTGAAGGAGGAACAAGACGGCTCGAAACGGTATAAGGCACGCCTAGTAGTCAAAAGGTTCCAGCAAAAGGTAGGAATTGACTACACCGAGATCTTTTCACCAGTCGTAAAATTGACGACTATTCGGCTATTGTTGAGCATTGTTGTAAATGCGAATCTTCATCTTGAGCAGTTAGATGTGAAAACTGCCTTTCTCCATGGAGATCTAGAAGAAGAAATTTACATGCTCCAACCTGAAGGGTTTGCCGAAAAGGGAAAAGAGAAACTGGTCTGCAAACTGAGAAAGAGCTTGTACGGGCTAAAACAAGCACCACGACAGTGGTATAAGAAGTTTGACAGTTTCATGATAGATACCGGATTCGAAAGAAGTGATAGCGATCACTGCTGTTTCGTGAAGAGATTTGCGAACTCTTCGTATGTCATACTACTGTTGTACGTAGATGACATGTTGCTAGCCGGGTCGAGCCTTGTGGAGATTAACAAGGTCAAGCAACAGTTGGCGAAACAGTTCGAGATGAAAGATTTGGGTACCGCAAATCAGATCCTCGGTATGAGGATTTCCCGAGGAAGGGATGGTTCTTTGTTTCTGTCGCAAGCCGAGTATGTGAAGAAAGTGTTGGCACGGTTTAGCATGAGTGATGCCAAGGCTGTAGGCTCACCACTAGCCGCACACTTTAGCTTGTCGAAGAAACAATCACCCTCAGACGAGGAAGGAAAGGATCGTATGTCGAACATACCCTACGCTTCAGCAATTGGTAGCTTGATGTACGCTATGGTGTGTACAAGACCGGACATTGCCCATGCAGTGAGAGTTGTCAGTCGTTACATGAGTAACCCAGGAAAGCACCATTGGGAAGATGTGAAGTGGATATTGAGATATCTCTCGGGTACCGTGAGTTTGGCATTATGTTTCCGAAAGACCTCGGAAGGCCTGCACGGCTATGTGGATGCTGACATGGCCGGTGATCTGGACAGCCGAAAGAGCACAACGGGATGTGTTTGTACCTACGGTGGTACTGCTGTGAGTTGGACATCTAAGCTGCAAAAGATTGTTGTATTATCGACCACAGAGGCTGAGTACGTCGCGATGACGGAAGCAAGCAAAGAGATGATTTGGTTGCAAGGTTTCTTAAAGGAGCTCGGTCAGAAAACCGACAAGGGAGTTCTGCACTGTGATAGTCAAAGTGCAGTTCAGCTAGCTAAGAATCCTGTATTCCATTCACGCACAAAGCACATACAGATTCGTTACCACTTTATCCGGGCTATTCTAGAAGATGGAATCTTCACGCTAGAAAAGATTGAGGGCGCTAAGAACCCCGCCGATATGCTAACGAAGACTGTTACAATCGACAAACTGAGGCTGTGTGCAACCTCAGTAGGACTCCGAGCATGAGGCTCAGGGTCGCCGCTACACTAGAAGAATGAGTAACTCGCCGATGACGGCAGAGTATCAATTACTATACAACGATACCGATGGGAGCATTCTGCTCGGAGGAGCACAGTGAGTTCGGTGGTCGGGGATAATTGGAGTTCTTTTGAAGCACTCGACATTTGACTCCAAATGGGAGATTGTTGAGTTGTGGAGCCAAATGAGGTTTGGCCATGTTTTCTAATTATCCCACATCACTAAGAATTGTAATATGACCCACTAAGGGTTCTATTTATATGCCCTAATATCTTGTATTTTAATTACACCTTTACACAACACCTTTATATTATAAAGAGAGAGTTCTATTTGCGAGAGAACCATAGCTTGTAACTAGGCTAGGTTACGTTTGTAATCCTTTTAATAATATTAAGTGTCACGTGTAGCGGCCCGGAGACGTAGCCAATTTAGGTGAACTCCGTTATCAAAGTGTGTGTGCTCGGTTTTAATACTTTTGTCTTTCTTTGTGCTCTACTGATTTCCTAACACTTATATTATGTCTCTGCTGAACCAAAATCCTGGCTCCGACCATGCTAAGACCCAAAACTTAAAGCTTTAATATAGATTTCAACTTCAGAAGCAACCTCATGTCTGCCCACGACAAGGTTTCCTGCAAACAATTAGTTACGATTTTTATTAGAAGCTCGTGGTCTTGATTTTAGAAAGAGAAAAACAACGATAAAAATAGACCAGTTACCTACTCTGCCAGGAAGGTCGTTAACCAAAATCAGAGACTTAAAGCTTGAGTGTAGATTTCAACTTCAGAAGCAACCTCATGCTTGCCCGCTGGAACCCCTATGGCACGTGAACCCTAAACCAAATAAAAGACCGACAAAGTCGGATTCACAAATAAAGTGTCGGATCACTCATCAGATCCACGTATAGAGTCAATTACTCATGAAACCATACGCAGCACGTGAATCCTAAAAGAACTTTAAGAAGGCCGATGACAACAAAGGACTCACGAAAACATCATACCTCTCCTCGATTATTTAGCCTCATTATTCCACTTTATTCATTAGTTATATGATAAACATTTATAACACTCGATGGAAATCTATTGTACACCATCCGCAATAACCATCGTAATAATATAATATGAAATGGACTGCATACAAATGTAAATAACAACAACAATGATTAACATATACATCATTTGTAATAGCTGTCCATGAACATAAATTTTGGTTTCCGTAAAAACGCCTCGAACTTAGGTTCAGATAAATTCGGAAAGGTCAGTAAGTCTCACCTGGAAGATTCAACTTTCTATAAAGTACAACATGTAGTTAAGACTACTAAAAAACATGAAAAACGGCTTTAGGAAAGAAACCGATTCATGCCTAACATCATGTAGAACATTTCTCTCTTCGGTACCGAAACGGTACATCATCAAACACAACCAGCTATGTTCAGCTATAAACTACACCTATTAGAAGTAAAACTACTATACGCCACAAGCAAAAATACACAAGAAACAGTATCCCGCTCCTATCACGTAGTAAACTCTCCTCTTTGAGTACCGAAACAGTACTCGAAAGTATGTAATCAACCAGTTTGCAACTACAACTATAACAAAAACAAATATTGCTACTATAAGCATGGCTACTATAAACATCATAAACAAAAGGAAGCAGGGACGCGATTCCCGCATCGAATCAACATAAAAGATTCCCATATCAGTACCCAAACGGTACATCGTTTAAGTTATTATACAGCCAGATACAACTATATAATCTCAACTACGAAATATTAATTCTACTATAAATAACAAACACAAAAGACTGCCTTTAAGTACCAAAAATGGTACCTTGATAACTCAGCTATATAATTTCAACTTTAAGTAAAACATACTACTACAAGTAATCATATAAAAAGTAACATGAAAGCGATTCCAGCAAAATACCCCTAAAAGACTCCCCTTTTAAGTACCAAAAATGGTACCTTGATAACTCAGCTATATAATTTCAACTCCAAGTAATCATATAAAAAGCGGCATGAAAGCGATTCCAGCAAAATACCCCTAAAAGACTCCCCTTTTAAGTACCAAAAATGGTACATGGTTGCCGCTAAAAAAGGCTAGACAGATGGACAGCGGTGAACACGCAATGAAAAAGGCATGAAACTACTCCCTTTGCCTCAAATTTCAGCTTAAAACCTGCGAGCGACAAAACTACAAGAGCCTAATTAAAATAGATCACAATAAAGATAAGTTTCAGCCTATAAAAGGCTCAAAACAGACCTAGAAAGTGGAAAGCAACCACTGAATTTATTTATTACTAAAGAGAAAATAATAACAAGAGGGGTGGTGGCGCAGTTGGCTAGCGCGTAGGTCTCATAGCTTTAATAAAAACTGAGTAATCCTGAGGTCGAGAGTTCGAGCCTCTCTCACCCCATTCTTTTTTTCTCTTTTTCAAAACTAATTATCTTGTAACAAACGTGTCCAATAATAATTTTATCTTTTTCATAATGTATGAACTCTGATCTGTAAATTACTAAATCAAACCAGAAGTATTATACATAATTAATCTACTGTAAATTCAACACTACAGTTTTTTTAATATTTGACAATTCTGTTTATTGTTGATTTGAATATGCATCCGACCTTAGCTCAGTTGGTAGAGCGGAGGACTGTAGTTGTTTGCTGTTATCCTTAGGTCGCTGGTTCGAATCCGGCAGGTCGGAATTTTGTGTTTCTTATTTTTTTTCATTTCCAATGGGAAAAATTTGTTAACACTAGTTCCCTTATGGGAATTTAAAATAACGATCCTGTTTATACGACCAAACTGTGTCCGAATTGAGACAAATAATTTTTGAGAATTTCATCCAATTAAACTTTAGCAAGGGAGGTCCCTAAAGTGCCAAATGGGGTGTAAAAAAGTCATCCCTTAGTTTGAACAAGTCGGACTTAATCAACTGGTACTCTAATGTACTCATCTTGTAGGTTTGTAATGGCAACCGAGCGATGTTAGTAGAGGTTATTTAATGGTTTTTATCGGATGACCCTGAAGGGAGGTAAAGCTCCTAATTTGCACAGTTATTATTTCTTTACATCGGAAATTCAAAATAAACTAAAAGCTACAGCTGGTTCGCCCTATAATGTCCACCGAGAGTAAACCGTCTATGCTATCAGGAGGTTCTTCCCAAAGATGGAACTCTTCGATCATGTTTCTCCCCATTTTTGCTAAGTGGTCCGCATAAAGGTTGCCTTCACAATAGATATGCATTATGATTATACTGCTTCTACACAGCATGTATTTTACATCCGCCAACAAGTCATGAAACAAGCCGTTGGTATCTAATGGTTCAGTAACGATCTTAACCACAGTTGTCGAATGTGATTCCAAATCAAAGTTTGTAAAACCTTTAGCAAGTGCGATTGTTAATCCTCGATAAATCGCCCATATCTCAGCCTTCAAAGGAGAACGATTCCCCTCATGTTCATCAGTGGTATGAATTTTGAGTATTTGTCTGAACGTTTCCCCTATATCTAAAAACATTAGATGCTTCATAAAAATTTACACTAGATAGATCTCTGACGACAGTAATTAATAGTAACTGTCATAACATGCATGATCATAACCAGCTTTACTATGGTTCAGGTCGCTTTTACTGAACTAACTTCAAAAATTGTCTTGTTATTCGCATAACTGCTGTTCAGATTGAGCTCTCAGCATAACCCCCGTGAGACTAATCATAACCGGTCATTCATCAGACGAGCCTCCAATCAAACCCCAGGGTTTGAGACAGAGCTCTTTAATTATATTTAAAATAACTTATAAAACTTCAACAAATTCTTCTTGCAGAAGGAAAAAAGAAAGAAAGAGCAAAGATGCCGAAAGCATCATTATAGCGGAAACTTAAGTGAAACTCGATTTCACAGACAAATGCAAATCCATTTAGGTCATTACAACAATCCTTGTCAAAACAGCACTAATATTCCTACAATAATTTGCACATACTATGAAAGAAAAGGAGCCATATAAATCTATGGAAACAAGGAAATCAACCACCACCATATCACACACAGACGGAAAAGAAACGATCATACACTACAAGACAAATCGAGGGGGTAATATCTATTTAAACCAGCTTTCATTTTAATAGTTCTGGAGCTTTCTTGCTTATGTAAGTCCATAAAATCTGGAGATCCCAAGCTGAAAAACCCCCGAATGTACAATCGTGTGACGTTTTTTCTTATTTTATATTTACCTTTTTCACCCTTTGAAGCAAACAACAATACAAGATATATCATCTTTACTCTCTCTATTCAATGCTTCTGTTGCTAGTTGCTTAGCGGCCTTGCAAGGATCCTTTATTTTCTTCACAATATCAACAGCCTCTTGATTATCCACAACCTAATGGAAATCCGAGTAAGTAAAAAATAAAGGAACTTGAATGTCAGCAAAAGCGAAGATTAGAGAGACTCCGACCAAAAAGGGTATATTTAGTTCACTTTTGCCGTAAATATTAACAACATAAGATAGAAATTGACACCATACAACTCGCATAGTCAGAGACTACGGGGGAATTTTGTAATATAGTGATTCGCAGTATATATGTCCAAAAAAAAAAAAAAACTGTGACTTTTTGCTATAAGTCTAATTACGTCCTTTTTAGATTAATAATTGATACAAGAAGTGGGAGAGAGAGGGAAATTTCACCTTCCATATACCGTCACTTGCAACGATGAGAAAATCTGTGTTTGCATTTATATCAGCATTAGTTACATCAGGATCAGAACGTAGGTGTGTTTTCAAGTTTTTGTCTCCAAAAGCACGGGAGACGGCTAGCTGTCCATTTACTCTTGCAACATCCCCTGATATTATTGAAAAATTAAAGGATTTGTATTAATACTCAATTATGTAAAAGCCTACACTCTGCAAGCAGTATTCAGTTTCGACAACTCATCTGAAAATCAACACTAAGATTAGCCAAATTTCTAGTCAAAATTTCCAGTGTGGTGTAAACATCAACAAAGGAAAAAATACTTTTACGTTTAACCCTTGGAGATTTGGTAGAGATGTGAATTATTTCTTCATAGAATAACCATTGTGCAACAAATGCGGATATCCAACAAGTTATATCACTAATGGTCCTAAATAAATTGTCAATGCTCAGAAAGATTCAAATCTTTCAACAAATAAAGCAGCAACAGCCAAGAGTTTGTTAGGGTGCGACTGTTAAACCAACATCATTTGTTATTTAATAAATATTAACGGTTGTGAGAAAACAAGAATTAGGTCTCTAAAAGTACAGGGGGGGTTTCAAATGGGCCCAAGATTCATGGTTTTATAACTCAGAATAACTTGTTTACACGTCTCAAACTCAAAGACAAGTTGTAAAAGAGAAAAGCCAAGTTAAGGATCAATGATTAATGCGCTTTTACATTATATGCTGTGCAGGTTCAGAACCCTCAAGTCAAAGAAAAATCATAGCAAAACCAATACTATGCCCAAACCAAAAAAATTGATTGCATATCCAGACAGCACAGAAAAAATCAACCTTTTGTTTATATTAAAGAAAAAGTTTCCCATGCATAAAACTCACCATCCTTTTCTACGAAAACAAACCGCCCATAAACAAGCGCACACACATGACCCTCTGCCCATAGGACATATCTGAGAAAAAAAGAGTACAATACTGTACCTGGCATATTTGAGACGAAACCCCCTTTGTTTTCAATCATGCCACGCTCAGTATTAGGCTCGTGGTCAATGCTTAGCTGAATTGCGTGCCCTTTTTGAGAAAGAACTGCTCTTGAATCTCCAACATTGGCTACCCAGAGTTTTTTTCCATTAATAAGAATTGCAGTGACAGCTGTAGATCCACCTCTACCCAAGTCCGGGTTATGTGATAGAATGGCTTGGTCTGTTTTCTCATAGGCTTTAGATATAGACCTACTTGGGTCGGTCCAAAAGTCTTCCTGTAAATTATCACACCATGAAGTCAAAATACATTACTTCCAATGCAATAGAACATATTTCAAGCCAGGCTTATATTTTTAATGCCATTTCGAAAATATGGAATCTCTTTCTAAAATTACAAATTTAAGTTTTAGAGACCAGAGTTTCTAAATGCATGAAGATGCCAACCATTGTGCGATGAAGAAATCTATAGGACGCCATAAAGGTACAGTTTTTGGTCTATTTATGTTTAATCTAGTTCTTCACATGGCACAAGCGAAAGTAGTGTAGCTTGTTTAATAGCTGATACTTTATAGCACAAAATTTTACATTTGTAAGAATCCAAATACTTATAAAACATCTTGGACACACTCTTTCATTTTTTAACCTACTCTTTTATACTTGAACCTTAAAAAAAGATACATTGTGCGATGAAGAAATCTATAGGACGCCATAAAGGTACAGTTTTTGGTCTATTTATGTTTAATCTAGTTCTTCACATGGCACAAGCGAAAGTAGTGTAGCTTGTTTAATAGCTGATACTTTATAGCACAAAATTTTACATTTGTAAGAATCCAAATACTTATAAAACATCTTGGACACACTCTTTCATTTTTTAACCTACTCTTTTATACTTGAACCTTAAAAAAAGATATACCTTGAGAATTCTACCCCGGACATATACATCATAAATGTCTCACCCTCGTGAGAAAAACAAAACATAAGATTCACGAGAAAACAATCCCACGATTGTCCGTAAATGGAAACAAGGCCAACACTTTGAAACACAATAACTGCAGCTTTTTCACTGAAATAGCTGTCTGAACGGGCTCTCGAATGCAGTTGTATAGAACGTGCTATTTAGGGAAACCACTCACCTCTTTTATAATATTGTTAAACAAATGCTTTTGTAGGTACGCGGGTACACTATCTCCCAAGTGTCCATCATAAATAGCGAAAAGTCCAAGCTCACGCCCATGCGAGTGAGAAAACTTAGCGACATGATAATCCTCCATCGGATGATTTGATTTCCCTTTGACGAGACTAAATCCGTATTTGGCAGTCCCTGAACTGTTCCTTCCTTTTCCAGAGCCACATGACGATCGCTCCCTTGCATTCTAAGTTGGTAAAAAGGTATTTTTGTTAAATGCATAGCTTCGATGTATTTATGATTCTATATTTTATTTTATAGGATATCTTCAAATGTGAAAAGTTTATTAAAGCTGTGAAAATTCTAAATTTTGAAATTGAAGTTCATAAGTTCTAGTCCATCCAGAAATTTAAAACGAATCATGCCATAACATCCAGAACATCAAAACGAATCATGCCATAATAATATCCAGAACATCAAAACTATCCATCTTACACACACAAAAGAAACATAGTGCATCTGTGATATTGAAACATAGTACGAACAATTAGTCCAACACTAACAGGCTACAAAAGTTTAGTCATTTAGTATGAAGTGTCTTTTAGCTCACTGATCTTAACCGTTTCTCTTTGGCGTGTCCAACCAATGTCCATATCAGACTCTTTTTTTCTTGTTTTTTGTTTTTTAAGATCCAAGTGCTACATAGGGTTAACAACATTTGAGTGGAAAGGATTAACTCGTAAAGGTTAAAGTACTTAGTTGTGTTCTCAAAACTTTGGCTGTCTGCCTGATATTCTTTATAAAATAATATAGACATTCGCCAGAGAAAACTTAAAATATCGTCTTGCAAGCTCCTGAAACTGGCAACTTGATGCGATTAATGTTTAAATATCTATGAAAAATCAATTACCTGTTATTGGTTCTGAAACCAGAAAAAACCAGAACTGGAATAAACTCTATCAGAGAAAGGTAAAAATCTCATACTAACAAAGCTAGCATCACAGCTAATGATTCACAACATCTTCAAAGCCACAAACCAAATCGTGGTCTCTAGTCACGAAGCGAGCAATTAATCAAAGTTAAAAATATAAGACAAATGAAAAGAATCCAATGATTACTTGACACTCATTACTTGTTTTACAGCAGCTTTTATGCAAATAAGCTGGGTTTCAACGCTGAAACAAAAGTTTAATTCATCCAGCTCAACAGTTCTAACTTTTGTAGTCCATAATCCCAATAAGCTGGTCAGCCAGATGCAGAGCTTATTAACAAAATGCAATTATTCTAAAGATCACCTCAATACCAAGAAAACTTAACCATGAAAGAACTATTTCAAAACCACAATTTCACCAATAATCTGATTATATGAAGGACAAGAAACTGATAATTACGACCGATACAATAAACAACAAATTAATGAAAGATCCTCACCTGAGAACCGAAGCAACAAAAATTACCCATGATACTCTCAACCGGAACTCAGCTTTCGCCTGTCACAATTTAACATCAACCTACAAACTCCTGATTCTCAATTCCTGTATGAAAAGGAATAAAAACAAATAAGTGGCTGTTTGGTTGGATATTTTTAGTTACAGTAACTAGCTATTTTCATACAGAAAGAAGAGTAGGGCCAATCCAGAGCCTAATAAAAATTAAGAAAACGCTCAGATTAAAAGCTTAAATTAGGACAAAAAAAGATAAGAAAACGCTCAGATTTAAAGCTTCACAACCATAAATCCACCGCACCTTAAAACCAGGGGCGGATCTATATAGGTACAAAGGGGTGTACTTGCACCCCCACAATTTACGAAATTGTCAGTTTTTCTATAGGAAAATTTTAAAATAATTTAAAAACGATGAATCTCGCAGTCCCGTAAAATAACATTTTGATTTGTGCAACCCCTTATGGTTAATTCAGTCTCCGCCCCTGCTTAAAACTTAAAAGTCTATAAAGAAAACAGACTTGAAAGATGCACCCAAACAAACCCAATATTTAATCATCAGAATACAAAACAAGAGAATCAAAATAAAACTGAATCCAAAAACATAAAAGGAAGCAAATGAATAAGCTAAGAAATTACATACCAAATTCACAAAAAGGCAGTGAATAAAAACTGTAACTTTGTATGTGCAGCTGGTTCAGTCTAAAGACTTATCTTTAATAAATACTATAAAAATGATATTTTTTTTATTTCTATATCTAAGCAAAGGGAAAGTGTATGTGTATAGAAATTGTATAAAACTGGTTTTGGAATTTGGTTGGGAATGCGGACTTTTTCAAGTTGTTTGACTTTAGAGGAGGTTTGATTTATATACTTTGTATTAAATGTTTTGTTTTAATGAGTGTGTGTTTTTTAGCCCACAGACAGCTAAGACTTAGTCTTTGGTCAGAGTCATAAGTCTTTGTTTTTTTTTTATCTTTGATTTTGCTACCCAATAATGGAGTATTATTTCCTCTTTTATATCCAACTTTACCATTCAGGCCTTGTTTGGTTGACATTCCCTTTACTTTTCATTAATTCATTATTCCATTTTGCAAAATTACTTTTTAATTGTCCAATTTGCTAAATTAGTAAGGTCACCCTTACGAACATAATAAGGATAAACTTGGGAAATACATGCAAACAAAAGGTCTCATAATGTTGTCCTCATGATTCTTGACGACAGATGAAGTATTTTTCTTCTTACAGCTATGTTTTTTTTCTAATCATCGAATCAAAATTTCGCATCTTCGGTTGCCAAAATTAAACTTAGTACCCTTGTAATTTGATGTGCGTTTAATTTTATGGTGATTGATACCCTGGATATCGTGTAATTGTATAATTATCTGTAATTTTAGTAATGCAGCCTGCATAGAACATTAGTAGCCGTCTATCTCCATCCAAAGATGTGCAGAAAAAGTTAAAAGGAAAATGTAGAAAGCAAAACTCTATAATTACAAGCTACAACCGAAATCGTCATCCTCTCCCACTTCTCTGTGCAAATTAATGAAAAATAGTCATATTTATATCTTAAATCATTTATTCATTAATTCAAAATTTGGAAACTGTTAAATCATTATATTTAATTTATAGGTTTCAACTGCGTACAAATATATTTAATTTATATGTATATGCCCAGTAAGATACTGGAGAAATTTGTGAAACAAACTTACTATAATTGATGAGGTTTAGAGTTTAGACAGAGTTTGTGCATGAAAATTAAAACTAGTGTTGTTAATATTATATGACATGAAATGGCTTTGAAGTCGTGAGACAGGAAAAATAAGGAGTGTCACTGTATACAATCTCACAAAGTTATTTCCATGTCAATTTCTGACACAAGCACGATCGATAATAAAAACCTGAGATTAAACTAATAGAAGACAAATACGAGCCTTGTCTTTCGGTACAAACGACTTATCTGGCCTCGATACTAGACTAATGTGTAACAATTGCATTTGTGGTGATAACATGAAACCATACTTGACTGACATTGATCAATTTTTTCTAGTCGAACTGTTGTCGCATCAACATTTCTGTCTCACTCTTCCAGGTGGCATGTGATGATTGACCCTTCATTCTCTTGTTCTTCTCCTTGTCTTTTACAGTGGAACTTTTCTTTTTTGCGGACTCATCATTTGGATCAGCAGGAGGGCGGTCTCCGCAAATTGGGCAAACCATTCCCTTGGCATTAGAGAAAGTCTTGGGTACTCCACACTGAAGGCACATCCTATAACGAAAAAATCAAGTTAAATCAGGTAAGGGTATAATTTACCTGAATCACAGTTAAAGAATGTTGACAGAAATGAAGGTGGGAGAAAAAACTTATTCTTAGTGCTCTGTTGAGGAATCTTTTAAGCAAATGCGCAGACTTATTGGAGGGGGAATTTTCTTTATTCACCTTAAGATTTCTAGCTTTACAATTACAGGTTGCAAGTGATGGGCACAGACCAACAAGAGTTCAAAGCATACATATGACAAGTAATTTAGCCCCGCTCAGTGGAGACTGAGAAGAAAACTTCTATCCAACTTAATACTTCAAGCTTTTCAGGCCAAAAAAGCTACAAACTTATTATTAATCTGGATGAAGCAAAAAACGAAAAGAAAAAATGAAAAAAAAACTTAGAAGCTGCAAATAATTAGTGTGGCCGGGCACAGACCAAGAACATTAAAAGCTGACATAGTAACTTTTCTCCCCCACCAAACAGGCATCATCTTAATATTTATGATAACAATATGATGATTGTTTGGAGAGGGGAAAAGTATATACTACTAAAGAAAATTCCAATAGAGAGGCTAAAAGCAACAAGGATCTTATACAAATTTAGAAAGTGGATTGATATAGAAGGATAATTTTATTAAGGGCTCAAAAGAATTAAATAAACAAAACTCCACTGAAACGTTTCCCTAAACGAAAATGCATAAACTTAAAATCTATCCATCATGAACCTGCATCAGTTGTACATGTAACAAAGCCCAAGCATAAAAGTGGATTGCAAATTATGAAGGTGCGGGTGAAAGAAGATGGAGAATGGGCAAAGGGAGGGACGATTAAGAGAGAAAGTGTAGTACCTCAGCAGTTCAGCCGCATCTTGTGCACTTGGGTTGGCTACAGTGGCCACTCGCTTACCCCCTTGTGATGTGTTTGATGGTTCTTTAGATGATGCTGGAGTGCTACCACCCTCCATATCACTTCTTACTCTCTCATGTATTCCAACGAGCTGGGGTTTGGCCTCCACCACAACACCTTTAAGCAACATGAGAGTGTTTTAATTAAACAAAATACAATGAATAAGGATAGAGAAATAGAAGAGCACATCCAAACAATCTGAGTACATAGTAGCAAACCCAACATTCTTATATTACATAAGCAAACAGTTCTTATTTTTTAAATGACTATTTATGTTGCAGATTTGCGTATTTCCTATTACACAAGCTTCTGCAAGTACATCAAATAACAACACAAAGTAATCCATACCCCTACAGCTTCAAAAATGCAGTTGTGTAGGATGTGAAAATATGATTGCAGCAGATCATGAGACTGTTGTCAGCCTTTGCAAATTCAAAGCATGATGTTCGTTACCATTTGGAGGGAAAATAAATTCAGATTTTTCAAAACACCCAACTGTAGGTTAATAATACCAACCTTTAACTACAGAAGTTGACATGTTTCACCAAAAACTCAACCAAAGCATACTTTTTCAAAGAGGATAAACAAACAAGGGTGGCTGTTAAACAACATTTGTTGCTAATGGCCTGGAACTGTAAGTCTGTAACTATGGCAGAAAATATGAACTGACGAGAGGCATATGCAAGTAAAGGTAATGTAGCCTAACCATGAACAAGTGATACATAGGCTTATACCAGAAGATAAAAAAATTATGACTGGATAAAATCATGTGACAAGCGATATATAGCTATACGCTGTTGTATATGCTAAATATCTTGGAAACAGACAATTTGAACCTTAAATGGTACTTTTATAAGACCCTCAATGGAACTCTCATCTCTTCGAAGTTTTGGAATTTCTTTCCAGGATATGCCTAAGCAATGAATTAAACTCTCAACGTCTCCAACTAGAGAACGCGGGAGGTTGCAAATTATTCCTCTGAATCTTAAGTTAAAAAGAGTATTCTTTTTTAACGTTTAACTTAGGCAAATGAGGGGACACTGCAGAAGGATAGCCGTGTTCAGTGAGGAATATAAACACTTAAGCTTGCGACTAAAAGGTTTTTGCTTTTTGGTTACACTTCAGCTACAGCAGGACTACCCAAAATCATCTCAAACAATCAAACAGAAAAAGAAAATCTTCATGGCTTATAAGTATTGTGCATCTATCTCCTAGGCTTATAACACCCAAACCTTACGCTTTAAACCCCTAAGAGATGGGTAAATGTTTCAACTTCTGTCACTCAAGGTGCAAGAAAATCTGGTTAATGCGACACTGACAATGAGCTCGTTTCGTTTAGCTTAGAACTAAGCACACGAAATCTAAATGCACACCTCGTAAAAAAAACTGCAATGCCAAAATAAACTCGTAATAATCAGAATGTTTTGTTGGTTCTTACCAGCAGGCAAGTCCTTCTTCTCTTTCCGGTTTCTCCGGCGACCGTGTCGCCATTGCTGTCCGTCGTCTCCTGTTGCCCTCGTTATGGGCTCCTCTACACAATTGTTCAGAAACTGCGGCGGCCCTGAAACCTTGCGGAATTCACACATAATATGTATAAATCAACAAATCCAGAAACAAAATTAGGTCAAATAAAACAACTTGACCGGTTGCAGCTCTTATGTTTGTTGGTCAACTAAAAGAGTAAAAGATTAGTTCTTTTTTCTATTTTCCACCTAAGATGCTCAGCCTCAAATAAACAAGGCTATTCACTTGGAAAAAGCAGCAAAACAAATTTAGCTTGAAAATAAAGACTTGACTGGTTGGCTATAAGTTGTTATGCATTAGATTAGTTGTCTTTGAAAGCTACGTTTCAGATTCTGGCGTTGAAGGATCAAATAGATATACAAACCTAATCTTTTATCGTCCTCAGAATAAGGATGTTTGGTTTGCAAAAAGTTTCAATCAAACAGAACTAGGTCCAAAACAGAGATTATTTTTAATAAGTAGATTGCATTTTGTTGGTCATCTTAAAAAATTAAGTTTCTTTTGAATATTTGGTCTTAAATGGCCTAACTGTATGAACAAAACCAAATAAGCAAGTTTACCTCTTCAGAAGTTACAACCAATAAAACCCTAATAATAAAATAAAAAACTAAGATCAGCAAAAAATAACAATTTCACTTAGATTACAGTTAGATTTGATTAAACTGTCTTAAATTTAAAGTTTTTCCACAGATATCTTGTCCTACAACAACACCAAGGTAAGCTTTTAAGTTATATGAACCAAATATCTCGATGGCCATCAAAACAAGGCTATATATTTTGTTCAATTATACAAACCTAAAACCAATAAAACCAAAAAATAAAATAAAACCAGCATAAATAGTCCTAGTAATTTGGCTCAAATTAGAATTGGATTCGACTAAACTGTCTTAAATTTAAAGTTTCTTGTAAATATTCTGGCCTACAACAACAAGAAGCTTAGCTTTTAAGTGATATGAACCAAGTCTCTTGATGGCAATTAAAACAAGCCAATTTTGTTTTTGTTTTTGTTTTTTAAATAAACAGTCAAATATAAACTGAATAACAACCCTAATAAATTTATTGATAATATCTTGATTTCAGTCAAAAGAAGGCAACATATTTTGTTCAAATAAAAAGTCAAATATAAACTAGATAGCAAACCCTAATTAGTTAATTGAATAATATACTCTGTAAAATAAAAATAAAAATAAAAAGGAATAAAAGTATATACTTCAGCGAAAGCGTCGAGAGCGGAGGGGAGAGAGGAAGAGGCGGTTTCATCGGGAAGGTTAAATAAGGGTTTAATTGGGTATTGCAAAAAGGTGTCGTTTTTGTTATCATCTTCTTCGTCTGAGGAGTTTTGGAGATGGATATCATCGATTTCTTCTTCAGATTCTTCTTCTTCTTCGGGTGATGAATAGCCTTGTATCAGTGTTAAGCTCATTCTCTCTCTCTCTCTCTCTCTCTCTCTCACTGTATTTTTCACCGCAAGTTTTCCGGCAAAACGGTAATTCTGAATTAAATTTTGCAATTTAAGGTTTCAAGGTTTAAAAATATTTTTTGTAATGGAAAAATACAGTCTAATATCTAATTTATTTTTTGATAATCAAAAATTGGAGCAAGTTTTTCAACAAGGTACTCCTTAGGAAAATAAATAAAAACGAAGGCTATCATATCAAAGACGGAGATAAAAGTAAAAACCGTTGTTATTTCCTCGCTCCACTTTTATAGTAACACTTTTTATAATAAGACGAGTTTGACCGTTAACGAGTCATAAATCAATGTAGAAAGGTGCAACCAATCTAATTGTTAGATGCGACCGATTGGGCTTATGTTATTTATCCGAGAGTTTGCGACTGTGTTAATTTTCTTCAGTTTTCACTAGCTACGATTATGAAATTTTCTCCGACAATCATTATAAATGGCTGAATACTTCCAATCAGTGCATGGTTAAAAGAGTCGACCACTTCTGTGAGTCTAAATGAGAAATGATTGTATTCCATTGACAAACAACTACTAATTTGCTCGCTAAAAAACATGCATGTAATCATCCTTCAAACATATGTTTCTATGTTTTTATATGTTTTCCTTGGTATATTTTTTTTGTTTTCCTTGTCCCAACCGTGCTTACACTACCTAAATATGTTAATTGGAAGCAAGTTTTGGTTGATAAACATATAGTCCCACAACAATTAGTCGATACATGATTGAGTTAGAATTAGAAAAAAAAAAAAACTCTTATACTTATTATCTCATTATTATGAATTAAAACTCTCCTCAATCATTTTTCAAATGTACTAAACATGGGTTGTTCGGAGTCATAATCCGAACATAAAAAAATCGTCATCCATGTATTTTGTGGGCCCGTTGGCCTTCATGTTTAATGTCACCCCATATGAAAATATATCAAACTCATGTGTTGCATATTTTATAAATCTCACGTAATACTAGACATGAAGTACCGTATGTCCTATAAAATATATGTGTGACTGTATTTTGTATGTTCGAAATATATATCTAGCCCGCACCTTTTATTTTATCGACAGGATTCAAACTCTGACGATAAACATGTTATATTCGGGTAACGAGCACATGAATACCAACTGCGTGCTCAACTAGCCTGCACTCTAAATGACCCAAAATTAGAGTTTTTTGTATGTTGGTTTATGTTCATAGTTGTGAAGTTATACTATAATGCTGCCGTTTGTTTAAATCAACCCTTGTTCAAACCGTAGGACTGTACCTAGTTGCGTTGACCCCTCAACTGCACCTCAAACCATTTCCAACTCTAAAACACACACATATATATACATACATACATACATATATAGTATATACATATATATATATAGAGAGAGAGAGAGATACATGAGGAGTTGGAGTTGGAGTTGGAGTTGAAAGAGAGAGAGATGGAGAGAGTAGTGAGTAAGATACGGAATCTGGATGCGTATCCGAAGATAAACGAGGATTTCTTTAGTCGTACGATCTCCGGTGGACTCATCACTCTCCTCTCTTCCCTTTTCATTCTCGTCCTTTTCGTCTCCGAGCTATGTATACTTTCTACCTCTCTCTCTCTCTCTTTTCGGATTTGTGTCTGTGTGTGTAATTATGTTTGGTTTTGTGAATTTAGGCTTATGATTTAGCATTCTTTTGTAAACTGTATAACTATATCTTTATCTGGGTATATTGCACATTTAGGCTCATGCTTTGGTAATCTTTTTAAATTGTATTTACTGTTTTTTTTATGCCATTTGAGCTTGTGGTTTAGTAATCTTTTGAGAATTCTATATATCTTTATCTGGGTATTGCATATTTAGGCTTGTGGTTAAGGAATATTTTGAAACTGTGTATATCTTTATCTGGGTATACTGCATATTTAGGCTTTGCTTTAGTTATCTTTTGAACTATTTTTGTTTTTATCTGGTTTCTGTAGATTTAGGCTTGTTAATCTTTTGAAATTGTATATATCTTTATCTGGGTATGCTACATTTAGGCTTGTGGTTTAGTAATCTTTTGAAATTCTATTTGCTTTTATCTGGAATCTGTAAATTTAGGCTTGTGGTTTAGTATTTTTTTGAGACCTTTTTTTTTTATCTATATCTGGGTATTGCACATTTAGGCTTGTGGTTTAGTAATCTTTTGAAATTCTATTTGCTTTTATCTGGTTTCTGTAAATTTAGGCTTGTGGTTTAGTAATCTTTTGAGACTTTTTTTTATATCTATATCTGGGTATTGCACATTTAAGCTTGTAGTTTAGTAATCTTTTGAAATTCTATTTGCTTATATCTGGTTTCTGTAAATTTAGGCTTGCGGTTTAGTATTCTTCTGAGAATTATGTATATTTTTGACTGGGTTGGTTTGGTAATCTTTTGAAGATCGTAGATGTTTTTATGTCGTTTCTGTAAATTTTGGCTTGTGGTTTGATAATATTTGGAAAATTATAGTTTTTAGAGTTTTTTTTTATGGGTGGTCTGCAATTTTAGGCTCGTGATTTGGTAAATTTTAAAAATTGGGTATAAGTATTGCTGTTAAAAGAGATGTCTACTAGGTTCTGATACTGGTTAGCACTAAATACGAGAAGCGTGGTATTTTAAAATTAAATCCGCCATTAATTGGAGACTGAGATTAACCTAACACCTATATAGTTAGAAAAACTTGGATCTTTCTAACCCTCTTTTAGGTTTTGTTTTATATTAGAATTATTATGTTGCTTTTCTCAGTCTGAGCTGACATTGTCTAAATTGGACCCTGATATGACCGTACTTGTGTATTGGTATTGAAACTTGGTCGAAATGATGCTTCTTTTCCTGTTCTGTGTTTTGATAATCCTCATTTTGTCATTACTTAATTTTCTTTTCACTTTTCCCTATTGTTTCATCACCAACGTTTGTTTTGCTCTGAAATCCTACTACTACTCACAAACTTGGTCATTAAATTTTTTGTCATTGAACACTTGTTTTCTGATTGCAGCTTCTTATCTTAGTACTTCTATTGATACAAAGCTTGTAGTTGACACTTCAAGGGGTGGACGACTACATATTAATGTAAATTGGTTTGTCCTTTTCTTTGGCAGTTCCGATTTAATTGCGCTGTTCAACTCTCTTTCTCTCTTGGCTTTCATTTTCATTTACTTGTCACCAGTGTGGTTCCGTTTTTTTACTCATGGTTCATGTATTATGTTTTACTTTTTTCTGATTAAATGCTTCATTTGGCTTTAACTTGCAGTTTGATGTTACTTTTCCCGATGTTCCCTGTTCATTACTCAGCTTGGATGCTATGGATATAAGCGGAGAGCGGCATTTTGATATAGTAAGTGGAATTTGGTGTTGTTTATTTCTATTTATAATTCTGCACTTTGACGTTACTAGCTATGCTGCTTATGATTAGCTTGTTATTTGCATCATTGTTTACTAGTATCTGTGATTTTATCTTCTTATTTTTTTGCGAAATGATATGTTCACTTTTCCACCTTTTAGCAACGAATAAATAGATACGCGCAATCAAAATGCTTAGCCTACCCACTGTTTGTGTCATTCACTTGGTTGTATCCACTTGTTGGTTGGTGTGTAACTTTAATACATGGGTCGTTAATTTGCAGAGACATGATATATTCAAAAGAAGGATTGATTCCCATGGAAAGGAAATAGAAGTCAAACAAGGTGGAATTGGTGCCTCTAAGGTTAGTGGACTTTACGAGCTCTGGTACAAATTATCTTTAAGTGATAATGGACTGATTCTATATCATATCTGGAAAAAATATCAACTCTTTACTAATCTGGAAAACATATAGTATGATATATCTCTTCATTCCTATCCTATAAATGGTTTTAGTTGACATGAATACCATTGATAAAGAACCAGATATGTGCTTCCTAAGTTGTGGTTTTAATATCCTTTTTGTTGGATCTTTAACCCTTGCCTTGCCTTGCCTTGCCTTTTCTTTTTCTTTTTATTTAAGTGATGGGTAAACTAATTATCTGTGTCTTCTCTCTTTCGCCTCGCCACTCTCACTTCTTTTTTTATTTTTTTTAAATGCTGTGTAGATTGAGAAACCTCTACAGAAGCATGGAGGGAGGCTTGAGAAAGATGAAAAGTACTGTGGATCATGTTATGGTGCTGAAATGGTAAATTCTCCAAATTTACGAGTTGTAAGAATGCTCGTCAAGCGTTACCAAATTTCGGTGGAAACTATGATAACATTTTATTTTCCAAAAACTGAATGTAACTGACCTATTTAAATAACAAGTTCTACAGTTTATCAATCTGTTTCTGAATTGTACCATTTTCTTGTTGCAGGCAGATGACGAATGTTGCAATTCGTGTGAAGAAGTGCGTGAAGCTTATCGAAAAAGAGGCTGGGGCCTTACAAATGCAGAGGAGATCGATCAGGTTGGATTGTACAAAAAAATATGATTGTTGGACCATAAATTATTGATAAGTTGGATGGTGTAGTATAGTTGTATTCATTGTCAAACTTTTAAAACTATTGGTTGCAAATGTAGCTCAAGTGAAGATGGTTAAATCTGAATGTGTTATTTTGTTGATCTTTCTTTGTACGTTTAATATATAATATTGGGTTTCTGATTTATATTACTCTTGATATTCAGTGTAAAAGAGAAGGCTTTGTGGAGAATGTAAAGAACCAACAAGGTGAAGGATGCAATATTCACGGATTACTTGAAGTTAATAAAGTGGCTGGAAGTCTTCACTTTGCTACTGGCAAAAGCTTTCATCTGTCGGGTTTTAATTTGTTCGATTTGTTTGCACAGGACAATGATATACACAATGTGAGATACTGTCCCTAGCAAGCACCTTAATGGGGATCTTTTTAATATATAAAAGAATAGTAACGTATTGGAATGACATTATAACCCTTATTTTCTTAAATTAAATCATATTAATATGTAGATATTTAATGAATATGTATATTTTTTTTTGTCTTTTTTTAAATTTTATTAAAGGGCATCTGAGGTTATCACACCTACCCCTATAAGACTCGAACCCTACATCTCTTAGTTGGGAGTGCAGGTTCTGGCCGTCTATTAAATGTACTTTTGTATATATATATGTTCTTGTTGTTAGGTTGTGTTTGCATATCTTTTTGTTCTATTTTCTCTCCTTTAATTTCTTTTCTTTTATAACTGTTCTTGGACTACTTAATAGCTTAACTACAAGTGTACGATTGTGCAGATAAGCCACACCATCAATAAATTAGCCTTCGGTGACCACTTTCGTGGAGCTAAAAATCCTCTTGACAGGTAAATTTTGCAATCTAATCAAGACCCCATTCCTTCTATTTGACTATTAATTTTGCAAATTGTAACCTGTCCGTTCAGTTCTTTCAGTTTTTCCTTTCATATATTAATTTATGAAGAAGTATATATAATGTATGTATGTGTTGATGTATATGCACAATTCTAACCACCCGCTCCCGCTTCGTGCAACTAGGATACACACAAATAATATGTGCATACGTGTTTTATGTGTTTTTCTGAGGATTGTACAAATTTTTACTTGGGTGATTGGGTCAAATTCAAGAATTGCAGGTGATTGTTCTGAATTCTGATATTCAACGTTATGTTTGCTTAAACCATTTTTTTGTTGCACATGCTTAGTGCTTCCAAACGGGTATATGAGAACAAATGTAACTCTTAAGGTTTGGTCACTTGGTACCAATTACCATTATACTGTTCAGTTTGGTATAGGTTTTTCATTTTAGTCATAAGAGACTATATATTTACGGTTCAGCTCTGATTATCTACTACAAACGGGTGTGGTGCTTTTGTTTTGTATGAAGTCTTAACCGTACCCCTAGGGTACAAGTGAAAACCAATACCAAAAAGAAAAAGAAGGGGAAAAAAACACCTACCACCAACCTGCATTAGTTGAATTATATATAACTTATTTATGGAGCATGTTAGTTGTTTAATCCTTTTTTTTTTATTTAATGCTCTGTGAAAGTTCTAATTCTGCGGTAAACATATGTTGGTAGTAAATTTTCTTGGTTTTTTCTTGTTCTGATTCTTAACGACACATTGATATTGCATGATTCAGGGTGCAATGGGCTCAAGGCGCACAAAATGGGATTTATCAGTATTTTCTCAAGGTAAGCGAGTGTGTATGTACCGGGAATGGGAGTCTGCTCACCTCCAGACTTGTAAACTCCATACCCCTCCATACATAGCTTAGGATCAAGCCACGTGTACAATTTCTAATCCAACGGTCCAACATGAGAAATATTCTCTCTATTAAATCTTTTTCTTCTCCCTCTCACAAGTTACTAATTCCTATCACACACTTCGATCAATATTAGGTGAAATATTAAGAAATAAATAAATAAAAACTTTAATAGTCACATCCAATTGGGATGATTGTACGCAACTGTGAAACCTTAAATCGTTGTCAATAAGTTCAATTCCATTTAATAATATGGAAATATATAGCTTCATGTCTCAAAACCCAAATCTGATTTTCAAATTGCATTCAAATTTATATGAACTCAAAAACCAAATCTAGTATGAACTATAAGTAAATAGGTAAGTGATAAGATGCTGGTTCTTAAAACTGGGTTTTGATTTAAGAAAATCAATTTTCTTTTTTTAAGAAAAAGAATAAAATATGATTTATCTCAATTGTAAATACAGCTTGATTTTTTTTATAAAATTGAAACAAGCTTGGTCAGAAGAACGCATTGATTTTTTAGTATGTTAAAAGAAAATTCATGATTTTTTTTATTATAGATAGGTGAAGTGCAGTAATAACCAATAAGAATTTTTTTTAAGGAAGAGAGAGATGCTGTGGACTTTTGGATCAAATAGTATACACGTGGCTTGATCTTAGGGTATGTATGGAGTGGTATGGAGTTTACAAGTTTGGAGATGAGCAGACCCCCCCCCCCCCCCCCCCCCCCCCCCCCCCCCCCCCGGGAATGACCCATCTTTTGCTCCCTTGTTTTAGCAACTCAATGCGTAGTCCTTTTCAAATATATATACAAACAACATTATAGTTGGGAATATTGATTTTGGTACTGATTTGACATACAGGTTGTCCCTACAGTTTACAAAAATATTCGAGGTCGTGAAATTCAGTCAAATCAGGTACTTTTTTCCTATTGAAGGTTAAACTTTTCTGTTTATTGATAAATTATTAAGTTGTATTAATGTTTTACAGTTCTCTGTGACGGAGCATTTCAAGAGTACAGAATTTGGTGTCGCGAACTTACCTCCAGGAATATATTTCTATTACGATATTTCTCCCATTAAGGTTGTTATTTTTTTTTACCTGATAAGCTAGAAGAAAACGCTGTGATGATTTGGCAAGAATTCAAGCTTTTACTTTTTGTCACAGGTCACGTTGACAGAGGATTACGTATCTTTCTTGCACTTTATCACATACCTTTGTGCAATAATTGGAGGTAAACATCTTTTCCATAACTGAAAAGTGAAAATAGTCAAATACAATTCTGAACTGCACAAAGTGTGTAATATTAGTTGTTCCCTGTAACTTATCTTCAGAATGTTTCTCGAAGGGGCAGAGTTATTACATTGACGCCATCACTTTTTTCTTGAAACCAATGAAATGAAACCAAAATGATATTCGTACATTCCTGTATAGGAATTTCAGCTATGCATAACCACATACCATTATCTTCTTATACAGGCATATTTTCCGTAGCCGGGATTATTGACTCGTTTGTATACCATGGACAAAAGGTTCTAAAGAAGAAAGCATAAAGTGGCAAGTACAACAGCTAATGAAGGAAGTATTTCAATTATTAGGCAAAGTTATAGCATGGCAACCATTTTTTTACTAATAGATAGATCGGGTCGTATCTTGACCTTGCAGGTGTAATATTGGGTGCAATTGCCTAGAATTGCCGTTTTCAAATCAGGAAAGAATGGCAGTTTGGAAGGGATTTTATTTTAAAGTAATTGTTACTTGTTAGTTACTGAAACTCTGCGCTGAGCGAATCTTTTGGTTGAAGAAATTTGTTTGATATCGTAGTTTCAGAATTTCATGAAGCCATTTTGCATCGGCTGTTACATCTCACAACTGAACATATGTTAAACTAGCTCCAAGATATCTGTCTCTAAGAGAACTCAAAAATGAACTCGTACTGAAACTGGGTTTGCAGCAAAGCGAAAGACTGAAATAAGAGGTGATACATCGGCCATCGCTGTATAATATGAGTTGCTCCATGTAATAGCAAAAGATTTAGTTTTAACGGACATGTCTGGCGTTAAACTTTGAAGTTCATTTCATCAAATTTTGTGTAAAGACAATTAAAAGTTATCCAATGTATGAGATTATTCAGCACATAAGAAGATATATGCATAGACATTTAGACGCATTCTTTCCACATCACTAGATAACGATAGACTTTTGATACACAAGTGTGGTTCCATTACTGGTCGCTAGAAATGATAAGTCTTGTCATATTATGAACACCTCACTGTGGTCCTAATGCAAGAGAACATCACATAAATACACCCTTTGAAAAAAATACAAAAGATGTAAGTTCCCATGTGCCTGATATCAATAGCAAAAACAAAAGAATGGTCGTAGCTTGTAAAGTTCATCATATCCTATTTTCAAAAACCTGTTTCACAAGTAATATATGCTGATTCATCAAAGCCTTCATCCTATAAGCTCTCTATAAATACATGAAGACATGCTTCACTTCACATATAGAGGGAGAAAGAAGTAAATTATGGCTAACATATCGGAATGCGAGCTGAAAGAGACTAGGGACAGGGTTACCGCTATTAACTCATTTTCATCTACACTTGCACGAAGAAATCCAGATCAAGAGTCGAAGATGCAAATCCCTGCTTTTATCTTATCAAAGCCAAAAACAGAGACCCACAAGGAAAATGGAATTTCAGAAGCGACTTTGTGTTTGCTTCTGGACCGTTTCGCACCAGGTTGAAATACAGCAATTAAATGTAAATGCAGTCGGTAAAAACCTACTTGGTCTACCCGTATGCGTGTATCAATTATTTGATGTGAATGATCATAAATATGTACTACAAAAACAACTTTGTTAATATTCAAAGCACTGTCCATACATATATTTGGCTCAGGTCCATTCTCGTGTGACAAACTAAGGTATGTACTATGTACTGTTCAGTACTTCAATAATGTTAACGATTCAATCTTATTGATATATATAGACCATGTCCATACCACTAGGCAAGAAGGAACATTATACAAAATCAGCTAAAAGATCTATCCATGGTGCAGATGATGAAAATAGAAGCATACAATCAAGATTAACACAGTAAACCTAAATGATGACTAAATTATCCTTAGAGCTAAAAGTTAAATATCCTCTCGACACTCATGAGCTTCTTGACGATACAGATCATGAACGGGTGATATAGTCCAAGAAAGGGCGATCACTGATCAAGCAGTCCATTTTTTCAATGAGCACTAGTGTCTAAACTGTTGCTACTTTTTATGCATCCTTCTAAAAAATTCAGAGCATGGAAGTTGTTTTTAAGACTTTTGCACCAACACTAGGAAAGGTTAGCACTATGCAAAAATGCAATGACTCGTACATGAAACAACAATGCCCCAAAATGCTAAGGGCCACTAGTGTAATTAACCCAAGTAATGATGCAGATCATCTAGTTTTCAATTTAAGTTTTGTCTACGGGGGTCTAGCTATTATAGCATCATCCTCCAATGTCAAAACTCAATAGCTTGTCATTTTTCCATAGATGCCATGAAGAGGATAAGACTCTGGAGTTCGGTTTGATAGACCAAAGTGCAGAGAGAAATGATTCAGTTAGATGGCAGCGTTAATTCTTGTCACACAGATATTTTGGTTTAAAACATGCACGTTCCAGTCTATCAAACTTAACTAAGCTATTTTTCCTTATTCTTCAAACAGTGGGGGGGGTGCATCAACTAATCAAGTATTGAGAGAATCGAGGGGGGAAATGTCAAAGCATTCAGTAGAATCCATTAAATGAAAATTGAAGAAAATTTATAAATACTAAAACGAGAGGGGTGACCATGAACGCTGGCCTACAACCACCGCTTAGGCATTCAATTTGACATCTTATATAAACACAAATCTAATCTACTGTCCCGATAAATTGGGGTGAAAGAGAGTCTAAGCTGTGCCAAGTTAAAATTCAAGAACCAAAGAGGAAACAATAAACACAACATATGAATCAGATGTAATATTTGTAAAATCACTTCTTCTCAACTAAGCCGGTTCATATTTATCTCACTGGGCTGATCACTTTCACATATATAAAGTGAAAGATTATGTCCTGTTTCCATGTACTAGAACTGTACACGGTGATGAAAAACAGTTAAAAGTCAATATCAAAGCCAACCACAAAGAAAGCAAAGGCCATTAAATTAAAATTCGATCTCTATGAAACCAAAAGTCACAATTGCTCAATCCAGTAAGTTGAAGCTTATAGAGAAACACAATTACACAAATCGAATGGGGCATACATACAACAAAGGCAGTGACAACGTATCATTTCACAAATAAGTAACAAATACACCTACAGTTAAACCTAGAAAAAAACTCAACACAAAAGTAAATCATGCGAAACCTCTTCAACAAACCTTAAGTTACCAAAGTTCAGTAAAGCACCTTTCTTTCGCCTCGTTCACTTGGAAACCAAAAGCATTTCCGGCCTTTTCGCCTTACTAGGTGTATTCACCTTCGAGCTAGCACTAGCCACCATCGCCGCCCTCTCGGCCTCACGAGCACGCTTATCTAGCTGGATCAAGCTTCTAGTCGCTAGTATCGCCTGAGGCGCCAGGTCATGGGAAGCCCTAGCGTAAATAGCCCTCACCGCTACTCCCGCCGCCTCTTTCACCTCTGCTACGTTCAACGGAGCAAGCAAACAATGCCCTAGTATCCTCAAAACTGGTTGCAAAATCTCCCATGGAAGCGCAATCCTCGCCCCTTTAGCCCCTGAACCAACCCTGTTTTGCTTGTTTCCACCATTTTCCGTAATTTGCAAAATACCCGCCTCCCCATTTTGCCCATTTCTCCCGTTTTCCCTAATTCCAAGACTACTCGTCTCCCCATTTTCTCCGTTTTTGCCATTTTCCTCAATCCGCAAAATACACATCTCCCCATTTTGCTCATGTACCCCATTTTCCCCAATCTCCAAACTACCCATCTCTCGATTTTCTCCAAATTTCCCATTTTCACAAATTCCCAAACTACCCATCTCCCGATTTTCCCCATTTACCCCAATTTCCAAACTTCCCATCTCCCGATTCTCTCCAACTTTCCCGTTTTCACAAATTCCCAAACCACCCATCTCTCGCACGACAACCTCCCCCTCGGAACGATCAAACTCATCCCTACAAGGACAATCCTTCCCCGCCCACTCCGCAACAAACCTACAAAAATCAAGCTTCGACCAGAACGGCATCTGTGAAATCTCTTTAAAGTAACACCCAAGCGCCACGCCCACAATACACGCCCTCTTCGTGGACTTCACCGCACTCTGAGGTTCAAGAGGCTGTGAAACCACCCCAACCAAACCCTCCCATCGCGATTTAGTAAAACTAGGTTTAGTGTTATTGTTAGGGTTAGGTTGAGGGGTGTGGTATAGAGATGGACGGGATAAATCGGGGATATTAACCACAACAGGGTTACCACCCCGGGTCTTGACTTCGTCGGCATAGAGAGAGAGTAAGACGGCCTCAAAACCAGCTAAAGACCGATCGGGGGAGGAGAGGAGAGAGAGGTAGAGGTGAGATAGGATTGGAACAAAGGCGATAACGACTAAACGGAGGGTGGGATCAGAACAATTATAGGTGTCGTAAAGCCAGTGGCAGAGGGGATCAGATACGGAGCCGGATAGAGAGAGGGAGAGGGCGGAGTAGGCTTCGGGAGAGGTGAGGAGAGAGAGGGAGGGGAGCGAGGAATCGGAGAGCGAGAGGAGGGAGGTTGGGTCCGGGAGGAGGGTCGAGAGAAGAGAGATTCGGGTCTTGGCTAGAGAGAGAGATGAGTAGAATGACGTCATCGGGTCGGAGGTCGATGGGGAGGCCGTGGCGGTCATCGTCTGCCGGAGGTTCATTTTTTACTTTCTCTCTCTATATGTATATCTATGTATGTATGTATATTTAATTGTGATTTTGATTTTTGACCAGCAAGTTGGAAGGTGGGATGAACGATTTTACTTTTTTCATATGAATTGGTAAAAAAAATGGATTTTTTAATAATTTTTTTTTATATTATTAATATTATTATCTTATAAATTGTTAAACATACGATTAAAAATAAATTAAAATATCAAATGGTCAAATTTTACGGATTTTTTTAACAAACACTTTATAAAAAAAAATAGTACATTGATTTTTTTTTTATAAATACATATATGAAAAAATTGAAAACCTGACGAAAACCTGATCATTCGAATTTGATAAAATTTGAACCCGAACAATTGAGAGTAAATATATTTTTTCACCATGGTTATACTTTTACGAAATTGCAGTTTTGTTATATAACGGTTTTCGTCCTCAATACTCTCACAAGAAGAGTAACATGGGTGAACGTATCATTACTTAGACCTATTCGTGATATATCCATGTCTTGTTTGTGATCGTAATCCCAGCTGTGAAGTCTTAGCTAAACCGATTTGGAATAGTTATGCTTAAAGTGAAAAAGGTATTGTAATTTTTTAACTGTCTAAAAAACGAAAAAGTGGTATTTTTAAGCTCTTTATCGAGATTTAGATCAAGTTTTTTTATTTTATTACGAGACGCGTTTCTTGAAAAGGTGAAGTATTAGCTAAGCCGATTTGGAATAGTTAAGCTTAAAGCGGAAAAGTGGTATTTTAAAGTTTTTTATCAAGGTTTAAATCAGGTTTTTAATTAGGAGACGTTTTTTGAAAAGGTGAAGTCTTAGCTAAACCGATTTGGAATAGTTATGCTTAAAAGTGTAGAAAATATCAGATTTTAACGGACTAAAAAGCGGAATAAGTGGTTTTGTTAAGCTTATTATCGAGGTTTAGATCAAGTGTTTTTTTACGAGATGCGCTTTTTAAAAAAATGAAGTTTTAGCTAAACTGATTTGGAATAGTTATATGCTTAAAGCGTAAAAATGTAAGATTTTAGCGGTCTGGAAAGCAGAAAAGTGGTTTTTTTAAGTTTTTTATCATCGGTTAGATTGAGGGTCTGAAAAAAGCAAGACGCCTGTTTTTTAAACTGTGTAGGCGTGTAGCTTACTAGTACTGATAAACAAAAGTAAATTGTGATTTTGAGGGAAAGAATGAAATGTGGAGTTTGATGAACTTTGATAACATCGAGCATCAGGTGTTTTTTTTTTTTTTAATAAGTTTATTTAACTCTACTCCCTCTCCTCCTCATCAAGTGTAAGATTTTAATTAAAAATAATAATATCACTGTAGATGTCCATATTTGGAATATATTTTTGATGTAACTATAAGTCTTAAAGTTAATATTGTTACAAATTCGTGATGAAATCGGTTAAAAAATCCAACGAAACTAGAACAACTAGCTATCGCCAGACTTAATTCTTCTTCACTCGTAGTCGTAGGCATAAAAAACATTGGTAGTTGCATTTTACACATGTACTGAAATCAAGTTGTACAATAGAAGCTACGGACTCGGCTGGTGCCGTGACACCACATAACCAGCCAGGAAAACAACAACAACAATAAAATGTTTGTTTTTTCCTTTTAAAAACAGCATCCCAATTTATATTTCTAAAATGAAGATTATAGATTGAACATTGATTTTTTAAGGTTAGAAGTCTGTTCATAGTGTCCCGGAGGAATATGAGCAGTAGACACATACTTTGACGCCTTTCATGTACTCTTTACCTTGAAAATATAAGTATGTCCAGTGTTTGTAGGTTCCATGTAACTATGTAAGAATTGCCTGTATTCCGATTCTATATAGTATCATAAAGACCAATCATACACAGTGATACACAATATCAACTCCATACTTTTAGTCATTTAACAATCACCAACAAAGGCCAATTAACTTGTTCTGTTCTTGGATTGGTAGAAGATGCTATCTATTTTTAATACAAAACAACAAATAGTCATGCATAATGCATTAATTTATAATTGTGGTGTGATTGTTGCGTCTTTCTTTCCCAATATTATAACCTGTTAACAAGATGCAGACTACATGCCACAGTTTTCACATATTCATTGCGTAGTTGGCCACAGTTTTCACATATTCATTGCGTAATTGCATACATAAAACTGAAATCCTCCCTCTTTTAGAAACAATGAGCAGGCAAATGAACTCCAAGAGATAGGCCCATGTTTATCTCTGCAGTTAATCTTTATATACAAACACACACACACACACACACACACACAAAACGGACAGAGTGGATACGAAATAATGTCACAATCGGATGAAAATTCAACGAATGTCAATTGTATGTGTTTGCAACAGATTATGAATGCAAAAACTCCCTTTTTTTCCAATCTGACAGGAAATTATTTGGTCATCAAGATGACATTAGCAAATCAAATCCATCAAGATGACATTAGCAAATCAAATCCATCAAGAAGGGACACCTACGTACTTTAGCCTAACATAATAAAAAGTTAAGGAAAAAAAAGGATAAGCAATTAAGTTAAGCCTTTCATAATATGAGAGAGACTATAGCCCCTGTCAGCCCCCACCTAGCTCCAACCCTGCTTACCAGGGGAAAAGTCGGGTTAAATTTTTAAATAAATAGCAGAAGTGCCAACAGGGTGCAAAAGAATCAAATTTTGAGTACTTGGCAGCTGACCAGATCCATCGAATCAGCAACTTTGCTTGCAATAACCTCCCATGCAAGATAACTATTTGAGATAGTTGCCGGTGTGTCATGTGGAATACTCCTTAACTTTCTCTTTTTGGCTTGCATAACAATAATCTTATCGTTCTCGTCTTTGGTGACCACATGAAGCCTACCCATACAAGCCGAAAGTAGGCAAGGAGAAACAGATTTAACAAAGTTCTTCACATCTAGGCTCCCCTTAACGCTCCTCCACCTATTAGCTTTTCGGTCGTATACTTTGATCCTACCGCGATCACAGTTACTTGTCAGAGATATTCCATGTAAGTGGCCATTAAGAACCACAGTCGATCTTGCTCCTGCTCTCTTTCTAGGCCAATCGCATCCCTTGCCATCTTTCATTTCAATCCAAGAATTTGTTTTGGGATCATAAACATCAACACCGATATCTACAGCAGACCTCATATCGGGATTATTTGAATGGAACCATATATGTAACATGCTCTGAGGCGCGTATAGTTTCCTGCCGTATGCTGCCAATCCAGTAGCTTGGTACCTAGACGGGTTCAATTCTTTTAACTGATCATGAAAAGGGAACAAACGCTTAATTCCTGAAAATGGCATGCTTGGGATTGGAACCCACAACCCAGTAGAAGGATCAAAGACTTCACCTGAGTGAAGAGCAGTAAATTTTCCACCACTTTTACTCAACCCTCCAACAACATAAAGCTTTCCGCCTAATACGCTTGTATGGCAATACGCCCTACCCACAGACATGGGACACACTTCGCCCCAACTGTTCAGTATCGGGTCGTAACGCCATACACACTTAAGGGTTTTCTCATTACAAATCCCACCTAAGACATATATGCAACCTTTAACAGCCCCAACACCATAACCACGAACAGGGCAGCCTTTTGGTTTTTCCGCAGATAAGACCATTGATTCTTCTTCTCCAACAACACACGGCATTTCCGGGATCCTATGCCATTGTCGGGACATTGGGTCCAAAGCATTGCATGTAAGCTTACCATCTCTGTTTTCTGTAAAAATATAGAGCCATTTGTTCATATTTCCGATTTCTTTTCTTACATTATAGAGTTCATTAGAGAGAATGGCAGCTTTCCAGCTCCGACAAACTAATTTCAAATTCAAATAGCAGCTTCGAGGAAGTCTAGCTAAGACTATAAGAGATATTTCATTTGGAAGAGAGGGTATCAGCCTTTCATTCGCCTCGTCAAGGCTAGAAAATATCCTCAGTCTCTTGCAGCAATCCCTATCCCTCATCGATGGAGCCTCCATTGACGAATCAACCTGTTTCACGATACGGAACCATTTAAGCCTAATTTAGATCCTCCAACGTACATCCAACAATTAATCAGATTGTATGTTAACGAAAAATGTTAAGCTATTATTGAAAAAAAAGGCCATTGTATATTCATAATTGATTTATCTTGGACACTTCCCTCGCTTTTGCATATCTGGAAGATAAACACACGCGTTTAAATGGGCAGCAGCAAGACTTGAATCAATGACCTAGGACGGACTACTCTTTTAACATGATATATGGTGAGTGGCCAGTTGACGATAAAGCTAATATTGTTATAAAATACATGAATTGGATACCATGGTGAAAGCACATAAGTTGAGCTTGTAGAATGAATACCGATCGAGCTCTCTATTCCACTGTGTTATGTGCTTCATAAATAAACATAATAATTAAGGTAATAAGGTCGAGAAAAAGCTGAATTCAAGCCTTGTTTAGTTGCAGCTTGTAAGCTAAGGTTAAAAGCTCTTTGCATATTAAATGCAACAAATATGGCTTGCCAATTTAGAAGCTAAAATTTACGATTTTTTATTACAACTAGACTATTTGCTAAAATAAATTCAAACATAACCCTATTTTCTGAATATATGGAGACCGACGCAATTGCTAAAATACTAATTTCAAACTCAAGCCTTATTTTTTGAATAAATTGAAACCAAAAACAAATTTGCTAAGTTCATTCCAAATCACAGACCTATTTGCTAAATAAGTTCAGACCCTAACTCTATTTGCTAAATAATTTTTAACCCTAACATTATTTGCTAAATAGTGTCTTTAAAACGAAACAGACGTACCTAATTTTTTCAACATACATAAAAATAAAAGAATAATTCATGAAGAGTAACATAAGCGTGAAGAAGGGACTGGATAATCCTTGATAAATTAACTGATACAAAACATATATACTAGTGTAACAATGTTTGTAGATATAGTTGATGGGATTTAAGTTTACCTTTGGGGGGATTATATATAGAGATTGGTTATGATCGTGAAAATTTATTAGGGCTTGAGAGAGATAGAGAGAGAGAGAGATAAAACAAGTTAATTTTGCTTTCTATATATACTCCGTAATCCGTATTTCCTAGCACAAAGTTTATTTCACCAACAAATTACAAAATAAAAGCAGGTTTTACCCAAACATCCCCCGGGCGGCCGCCAACCCAAGTCACGCTTTAGCGCAAAAACTTAGGTTGGGATAATTTTTTTATTTTACAATCATGGGCAAATATAATTATATAAATATAAATTTATTATAAATTCAGTTTTATACCAAATTATCAAATGTATTAATTCAACATTTGCAAAATAAAATATCCGCGTATCATTCTATCATAATAAGTCAACTCATGTTAAATGAGTCTGTCCAATTTAGACATTTTTTTTCCAAAAATATCTATACACATTTATATTAATTATAATAATATTTATACACATTTATATTAATTATAATAATATCATACTCTCGTAAAAATATAAAAAGTAAAAACTAATAAAACTATTTATGCATCTTTAACAACCAAACGTTCTTTTAAATTTTAAAATATGTTTTTTTTTGTATTATCTACGTATTTATATCATAACTATATCTACTTTATATATTTTTATTGCAGTACGCGCCGAACACGTAACGCTTGTGACACGATTACTAATATATATATATATATTAATTAAAATAAAGCTGATTTTATTTTATTTTTGCTTGATAAAAATGCTACGGGCAACCGAATAATTTGAGTATTGGGCAATCCGTGGAGTCGGGCCATCCCTGCCTCCCAAAAAAAAATTGTCTAACCCGTAGTTAGCGATAACGGAAAAATAAACGGAAAACTAAAAACCGAAACATAAATGTAAAATGTGAAAAAATAAATGAGAGAATTCTAAGAATTATACGTGGAATTATGGGAAACAGAATAGAAAAAACCGCAAAACGGGAAATATGTTTTTTTTTATAAGTAGCCCAACGTTTGTTAAAAAGTAATAGTGAGTCTCCAATCACAGTAGTAGTCGAAATTTAACGGAAAGTACTATGTATTCAAAAAAATAACTTAAAAGGAAGAAATAGAAAAACTAATTACATTTATTTTTACATTCAAACGTTTATAAATAATAATTTAAAAGGTAAAATGAAAAAACTTAAACATAATTTAGAAGTTGCATAAGTCCGGTCTTGACAAATCAGCAGTTTTTTTTTTGCGCAACTGCACAAGCGTTTTTTAGCTTAAACACGATTCTCATATACTGGTATTTTTTTAAATGTTTTTGCGCTCCCATCACAAGTGTTGCTGCACTTTTTCTTACCACGGAACATAAAAACTTGGTAAGAGAAGGATCATCGGCATGATTCGAGTCAATGATGGAGATGTTAATTCATTTCTTGCAAGGAAACAGTTGGGTTTGTCGTCTGATATACTTACTCGAGGGATGAACATTTCAGCCTAAAAGTTTAAATTTTGGTCTCCTGACTTAGTAATTGAGTAAGTCTTAATCCAGTTCTTTTCTGGTCTAAAATTAACAATATACATATAATATTTGCTAAAAAAGTTGCATCAAAACAATCCGATATAGAATTTCAAACAGTCAAAATCCTTAATCAATTTTTTTACCACATTTTCAAGTCTATCTTCTATGTTTTCACAATATATTTAGCCAGAAAAACCCCACATATCCTTGTAGTCCCTAAGAACTCTGGTTCACAATTTTATCTTTGCACAAAAGGACCAGAACCTTAACTAGAGGCAGTCACAAATGCCACGTGGCAGTGGGAATATATTAGCTTGATATGGAGAGCACATTCCTATTGGTCCAAAATCTATCTATGGAGATATCACTTATCCTACTTGGCTCCATACACAGCTCACCATTAGATAACACACACAAACACAATCATACACACCATATATCAGCAACATATTGTGATAACTCAGCTCAATCTCAAGCATCCAAGACAACTATATATTCTATATATATATATATAACTATACATACATATATATTAAATGGCTGCGACTTCGGCTGCTGCGCTAAATGGATTGAGCTCTCGGTTCTTGGCAGGTGGTCGGACAAGCAAGACACTGTTGGATGCAGCTGTTGGAGTAAAAGTCGGCAGTGCCCAGAAAAGGCTAGTGGTGACGGCTGCAGCCGCAGGAAAGAAGTCTTGGATACCAGCAGTCAAGGGCGGTGGAAACTTTCTCGACCCAGAGTGGCTCGATGGCTCGTAAGTCCTACAAAGATGTTAAGACATTTTCCTTTCTATCATATTTTCTCACATGGAATTTTTACATCAAATGGAGCCTAGAAATTCAGGAAATGTCTTGATCTTAGATGTTTCCATGTAAGCAAACAGTTGATCTATAGGATCTTGCAAAGAAATCTACAAGGGTAGCAACATTCATGAAAAGAAAACAACATATAATGTATTTCAGTCGAAATTGAAAATCATATGCTTGGCAATTTGGCATGACACTTTGGCTTAAAACTTTGGCGCAAAGCTATGCACAAATGTACATGTTTGGTGTGCCAACTTTATGCTACTTTCCTCTTTCCAAACACGAAAATCAAACTCTGGACTAGTAGTCTCATCCGATCTAGTCATCTTTAATCTTTTGCATTCCATTACTTGGGATCCAGATATTGCAGAGAGATTTTTATCAATTGAACAATCAAAAAGCATAAAACAAAGCAAACAATGAACTGAAAAGTCGAGTCAGATACATGGTAACAAAACTAAACAGTTTTGAAAACTGTAGCAGTTTAACCCTCAACCTTGAGTTAATTATGTCTTTTTCTACGGCTGTATTGAAAAGCATATTTTGAAGCACTCTAAAGCCTGCTTTTCAACATAGATATGAAAGGAATCATTAAGTTTTCGCACTAGGGAAAAAAACATATGCATTATAAGCCAAGAGCTCTAAAATTGGGTCAAAAGCTCTTAAAATTTGAGCTTCACAATGGGATGTTAAACAAAACGAAGATAGTAAAAGATCTGGCAAGCCTACTTGCTCTCTTTATACAATATAACACGAGAAACTTTTAAATCTATCACAATACGGGACATTACCAAATACCAAGTATTGTTGGGTGAGCTCGCAAGAAATATAACTGAGCCAAAAATTACAAGAGCATGTGAAATATAAACATATTCTTGCTTTCAATAAGATAATCTTCTGTGCTAAACTTACATTTTAATGCAGGCTCCCAGGGGACTTCGGTTTTGACCCCCTAGGTCTCGGCAAAGACCCTGCATTCCTCAAATGGTACAGAGAGGCTGAGCTCATCCATGGGCGGTGGGCCATGACAGCCGTCCTTGGCATCTTCGTCGGCCAGGCTTACAGCGGCATCCCTTGGTTTGAGGCAGGAGCAGACCCAGGCGCAGTCGCCCCCTTCTCCTTTGGAACTCTCCTCGGGACTCAGCTCATTCTTATGAGCTGGGTCGAGGGAAAAAGATGGGTTGATTTCTTCAACCCTGAGTCCCAGTCAGTCGAGTGGGCCACTCCATGGTCGAAGACCGCAGAGAATTTCGCAAATGCCACTGGCGACCAAGGATACCCAGGTGACAAGGCCCGATATATTGTTGTTTATCTTATTTTTGTATGGTTGGAGCTTAGAAGCTTGTCTTTTCTGCTTAAAGTTGGGTGCATTTAATTGAGCAGCCCAAAATTAGAGTTTTTTGGTTTTTAGGCCAGAGGAAGCTTAAACTTTAAAGATGGATAAAGGTAGTTATTTTAAACTGAAGCACGTTAGAGCCATCTTAAGGCCTTAATTATTTGCAGCTATTTAGCCCAATTTTCTGCGCCAAAAAGTTAGACTGCATTTGATTAACTGGCTTAGAAGGCGAATGTTTCTGACTCTTTAGCGTGAAAACGTTATAAACCTCAAGATGTATGAGTTATGACCCAACCTAGAAGAAGCCAGGTTATTTGCTTAAAATCTGAAACAAACAAAGACCGGAGTATGTTTATCTTTTCGGATAATGGAATAAGAGAATAAAACCTTTGCCCATACCTGCTCCTATTCTGTCTAAATTCTCATCTCTTTCTGGTTATTTTGTGATACCAGGTGGCAAGTTTTTTGACCCGCTGGGCTTGGCGGGCACAATTGAGAATGGAGTTTATGTCACAGACAGTGAGAAGCTTGAGAGACTGAAGCTGGCTGAGATCAAGCATGCTAGGCTAGCGATGGTGGCTATGTTGATTTTCTACTTCGAGGCTGGTCAAGGGAAGACTCCTCTCGGGGCCCTTGGTTTGTAAAATAGATTATGTGAAAGTGTAAAAACCAATTCAATTAGAGAACAAATATGTAATGATGTATCAATGTAACAACATGGAGTACTTTGAGACCTGTCCAATCTTTTGACTTTTCTTTTGTATATAAGAATCCGATCTAACACTTGGGGAATCCACAAACAACAGTAAGGAATTTTGGATCCCGCTAACGAAATTCGGGTTTAAACTTTAAGTCAGAACTGAGTTTCAGTCAGAACTTCACCATCAGATATTGAGACAGTCAGATAATAAGCACAGATCTAACATACTAGAAGAATTATCTATTTTATTGCACCAGAATAACAAATACAGACTTACAAGAACTTTGCACATGCTAGACATGTATGATTAATTTCTCTAGAGACAACCAAATTCATCATCAAACGCAGCAAGAAAGTGAAAATGACAACCCCAGAATACACTAGAGAAGATGAAGGTCGAATAATTTAGAAGTGTGTAAGTGCAGTAAAGCTCCCATAAAGAACATTAGATGTATTATTACCTACCCATATATAGCCTTAATAAATCACTCTCATACACCACCCTACCTCTATTGTAAACTTTCCCGACCACATTTGCGATTCCAAAACGGTTCTGCAGTTTAATCAGATCCATTTTCATTACCAAGGTGTCGTTAAATAACAGGCTTTCAAATTCCGCTCGTCAATTTCCAATAAAGAACAAGATATAGCAGGATCCTTCTATTTCTGGCTGCAGCTTAACTACATACCGAAATTATATCAAATTAGTCAGTGAGAAAGTTTTGACAATTTTTAAGAAGTTCTAGAAATTTAAGTGATTTCATATATAAAGTGTACATAGAAACACATACCCCGCTGAAACTTGGATAAACAAAAAGATACGAACACAATATATAGAGCTATTCAGCAGAAAATGGAATTTATCATAAGTGTGGCGAGAGAATGGCTTAAACTTAAAGCCAAGAAATCTTTTTGTATTATGGCCTAAAGACACAAACACTATTAATCAAGGTTGCAAACAGAGTTTTTAGGAAGAGGAAGCGATATGCACAAAACTTATAGAAAGACCAATGTGTTATTTGAAGTAACTAGCTGTTTTACTAAAGTAATGGTACTTCAGGCTTTGAAAATGCAATATTGATCTAAAATTTTCCAAACAATTATCTTTTAGTCCTCAAAGCACAAACATTTGTTTTTCCTTCTTTTTTATGATACAATTGGTTCGATTTGTGGTTTCGAAATCCAAGCAAACTGAACGGAGCCTGTTATAAATAATTATATTTTTAAACATTATGCATGTTAAATGTATGAGTAAGATATAGTCCGGGGTGGAACCAAGATGATTTTCTTCGGAGGTCCGTGGTATAAAAAAATATGTCGAATAAAAAAAAATAAAAAAATATAATACATTTTTTTTTCGTTATGTTCAGAATACCATAAAATAAATATGAAGTCAAAACAAAATACATTGGACAATAAAATAATTTTTTTATGTAATCTTGTTTGGGAAAATACGAGTATTTAAAAAATTTCGTAATTTCAAAATAAAAACATAAAATTTTAGAAAAAAAAATGTAACATGATTTGAACTTGTAACATTCAGGTACTTTATGGTCCTTATGGTCCAATTTTACCATTACAGTAGCAACTCTTTTGTTTAACTAGGGGGCAATGTATATATTTCATAATTTTTTTAATTATATGTATAAAAAAAATGAAAAAAAAATTAAAAATCGTCATAGAGGTGGACACAGCCACCCATCCCCTTGTCCGCCCTGTATATAGTTAATATGTTAAAGTTGTGAATAAATACTTATTAACTTGAAAACCTAAAGCTATGAATAGGTAACTAAAAAAATGTACGAGTAAAATTACACGTTAAAGGCAGATCTGAATAGGTACTTATTAAATTAACACCTAAAGCAATGTTAAATATACATATTGAATCGTTTAACATCCAGCACCATGGAGATTAACAATCAAATTTGATTTTAACTCATTTTGTTAGTATTTTACAAACGGTCCAAAACATACTCAATCAAATCCAAACAGAATCAAACTAATTTTAGCGGTCTTGTTTGATTTGGTTTCTAATATTGATTTAGCCAAAAATAGAAACCGAACCAAACCGATTGCTTTAACTTGTCTTGGTTCATATTTTCATCAGAACTCGAACCGACCAATTAAAACTCGAACCGACCAATTAAAAGTAATATGATCGGTTTAGTTTAATTTTTTTTTATCAAATCGTAACTTTATCAAAAATCAAACTTTTTGTATCACTGTTAAATACTCCATAATACCGGACCAGCACAAGTAGTTCTTTTTTTTTTTTTTTTTTTTAACACAAGTACGTACTTAAACTTCAGCAACAGCAAACAAAAAAGGTTGGAATTTTTAACTGCATTTTATTTTATTTCACGTATTAATTGTGAAAAAAAAAATATTACGAAACGTAAGTTAAATTTACAGTTTGACAAACCGTAAGTCTGACTTACGGTTCGTAAAAAAAAATTACGGTTTAACTGTTAAATTACAAAATTGCTCTTACGTCTTAAATCAACCTATTTTTCAGTAAGGTTCGCCGATTGATCGGCTCTGACCCCGATGGATCGAATGAATACTTTTTTAATTTACCAAAATTAAATAAAAATAAAAGAATATAAATGAAAAAAATGGTGAGAGCAATAATTAAACCAAAAATATTTTCAATTGCCAAATACTTTAAACTAATCGAGACAAGAATTACACCACAACAACATTATTAAAAATTAACAAACTTGACAAATATATATAAAATTGTTAATAACATAATGATGTCACATATTCAAAAATTGATAGAGGATTTTTATAAAACATATAATAACCTATATTTCTAAGTAGTGATACCCGAATTCGGATTTATGTAAGGTTAATTAAGATTGGTTTTTGTTATGCGGTTTCTAGAGTTTTAAAAAAATAACGGAAGTTAAAAAAATTAACTCAATTGGACATCTGAGTCAAAAGTTACGAACTTTCAAACTTTTACATAAATATAAAAAAAATTGTATGCAGCCGATCGATCGGGGTTCAGAGCCGATCGATAAGAGAAACACACTGGAAATGTGTTACAGTACACAGCCGATCAATCGGGGTTAAGAGTTGATCGATGGACAATCACACTGAAAAATCTATTAATTTTCACAACAGATCCAATTTGATAATTTTTCCTAAGGTTAGCATAGGAAACACGAAACGTAAGTTTCACCTAGAAACTCAAAATTAGTTCGTAGGTCATGATTAGCGTAGCGTATTAATTATTTTTTACGCTTACCATAAAAAAAAATGAAATCCAAAAATACACGTCGAAAGTAAAACATAAACCGATTATCTCTCTATCTCTCTCTCTCTATATATATAATAATAATAATAATAATAATAATAATATAAAGCCCATAATTAATATCAGCAGCAAGCTCTATCACTAATTTCATCACAAGGTAACTATTCTACCTTTAATACGCTCATACTTGTCTATCTATTTTTGTTTTTTGTTTGTATCTGCATGTCAAAATGATCCGATTTCTCGTTTTTTACTTATCAAATTGTTTTTCCCAAGTTTAAGTTCAGATTAAGGAATTTGATTAAATTTCTGTTTAATTCATATGGGTTTAGGTCCTAATCTATAATACCTGTTTCTGATTAATGATTATATATCACTTCATTTTTTAATGAATTTTATACTATATTTGTTGCTTAATTTGTGTGTATATAGGTCCTAATGTATGTTAGCTACTGCTGATTAATTCTATTTAAACTGTTGTTTGATCCTAATTTATAATACTATTTATTTCTAATTATAGTTTGCTTAGATATCTAGTTGCCCTAAATTTACAGTAAACTTCTTGTGTGAATTAAATCATTAATATGTAGCTGTCGAGTTAAAAATATCAGGTGTAGCCACAATATGTGATTTGTTTCGTTGCATTTTTTAGCTTGCTTTGTGAGTAGGGAAAGAACTTGGTGGAGACAGTTCTATCCCCCTAATAAAAATGATGAAAATGCAATTGTTTTCTATGGATTTTGATTAAAAATTTAAAGAATAGCGTTTTAGCCCCCCATTTACCAAAATTAGCGTTTTAGCCCCGCCCCTTTAAAGTTTCTGGTTCTGTCCCTGTGTTTAAGTTCAACCGAAAAAAAATTATATTTTTGTAATCAAGCTTGAAAAAGCTAGACATTGTCACTCATATTGGATATTTGTTTCTCTGCATCTTTTAAGTAATAAAGGCGGTGAGGGAAAACCTGGGGTTTATCTAGGGTTTGAAGTTAAACTTGTTATTTTTCAGACCATAAAACAAAAGAAAAAAAAAAACCCAGGTTACCCCAAATTCACCGCATTTTATGTGCAAATCACTGATAACCATCTAAGCTTAAGCTACTAGACAGAAACAAACAAGCTCTGAATTTGATTCTTCTTTAGCCTCAGTGTTGCCATCTCATTTTTCAAAAAGTTGAGCACATATTTTGATAAGAATTGGGTGGAAAACATTCATACTTCGAGTTTAACATATATCCTAATTGTGCTACATTGGGTTTTGGGGGAAAATTTAGCAATATGATCCCTTTAACTAATTGAGCAGTTGTGTTTCAATTTTTTCTAAAAGTCCACGACTTGAGCTGTCTAATTGAATCAAAGAAGAGAAAGACGTGTACGTGTATGTATCCACTATCCAGAAACAGGAGCCAAGAAGCAACACCTAATTGTAGCATATTCATTTCTTGAATAAGAGAGCATCGATTATGATGGTTGAAGTGGAATATCACTTATCTTGTTGTGCAAAAGGATTCAGGAGAGATAAACTTTGTATCAGGCTATCAGCTAACTTATGTGAATTGTTGGTTAGATTATGGTTGAATACATGTAAGTTTGTTGACGTTACATGCTTAATTTAGCATGGAAAACATTTCTGCAACGTCTTTATTTTTTTAGAATAACAAAAGTATGAAAGAAAATATCGTCGAATCTGTTTACCTTTTAACCTGAAGAAAAAGGGCGTGTCTTCTAGATTAAGAAATAAAATGATGTCTCTCTGATGTTGGTTTGATATGAGAGTATAAAGGGGCATCTTATGCAATGCAAACTTCAGTATAATGGAATTTGAGTCTTCAAATTGTTTTCCTTTGGTTTTGAGCACAACATGCTCAATACCAGCTAGCAGAAGAGTTAAACTTGGTAATACAGCGTGTCTACTTAGAGTTTCTTTTCAAGTGCTAAACATTGGCCTTATTTAATAGTTGATCTTCCCTTGCATCTTTTTCGTTTGTCCGCCTCTTATTTCTTTGTGATATATAGCACGCGGGAGTATCTAAAAGCTAACTAAAATAGTTAATTATTTTGGAACAGGTTGAATCTTCGATGGAGATAGAGGCTCCATCGATGAAGGCCACCAATTGTTGCAAAAAACAAAAGTCATCGTCTAGCCTTAACAAGGAGAACAAAAGGCTAATACCCCCTCTCCCTGACGACATATCAATTGATATTTTTTCTCGGCTTCCTCGAAGTTGCTATTTGAATACAAAATTGGTGTGTCAATGCTGGAAAGCTGCTATTCTCTCTCTTGAATTGAGCGACTCTGGTAGTACCCGATACTACCCTGCAAAGTCAGTCCGACGGATATGAGGGGGGATTGCATATCCCCTTCTTTTTTTAATAATTATTTATTATGTCTAGATTTTTGTGTTTATTTTGTTGTGGGGGATTAAGGAACAAGTTAAGAGCATTAGGATTAAGTTTGTGATATATAAACACCATCGTTTGTTTGCTACTCCCCAATTAATTGTCCATTACGAAACTACGTGTAGTTTTGACCGGTCAATAACTTGTATCAAAATTGTTATAATGAAAATTTTCAAAAGTTAATCATATAGTTCAAACATTAAATTATATGATTTCTTTTAAAAAAAATTCATTTCGACAATTTTGATACATGTTATAAGCCGATCAAAATTGCACGTAATTTCGTAAAAGATAATTAATTTGGAATGGGGGTTGTAATGATTATACAGTCTCCTTTTATGTCTCCAGTTCTCTTTTCGTCTTTCTTTGTTTAATATTTCGTCTCTCTTTGAGTGTTGTTGTCAGAACCAGTTATTTATTTAACTTTGCCAAAAGCTAACACCTGTTTTAGAAAACTAAAACGTTATTTTCCTAAAAATATATATACTCTTTGAATTTCTACAGAATTCAGAAATATCATAACGTGAAACTTCTACAAACTCGTTTCCTTTACAAATTTAAAATACAACTCAATACGACCCAAAGTTCAAGAACATTTTTTCCTAAGAGCAGATAAGACAGTTTCCTAAAGAAAACGATATCACTTTAATTTGCCCACAACATTTCCTGAAAAATAATATAAGCGACAGGTCGAGTATTTCAAAGAGGTAGGCCTTAACACTAATTTAAGAGGTAGGCCTCAAACCGAACACCCTTACATATGTAATATTTGGGGGATTATTTTGATGTTGGAAAATTTTCGTAGCCTTTTATGTTAAACGTACAGTTTACCATCTTTCTAAAAGTATTTTATATACAGTTTTTCATAACCCGAAGAGCGAATTAGAGATTTTATAAACATGTATCTTAAACCGTTTCGGTTTCCTGAAAAATCAAACTGCCTAAATAAAAATGGCCTAAACAACCTTTGAAAATTTTATTTGGGTTCTGGTTTCTTTTACACAGCGAACCTAATCCAAATCTGTAATATCTCGTCCAAACAGAACTGGAAAACAATTGTTCGTCGATTTAGAAAATTTTGTTGTTATGCAAGCTGAAAAGAAAGAATGTAAGAGTACACGCCAGGGGCTAGCGTATTGGTATGAATGGAAGGCTATAGCCAGTAAAGCCGTTAGTTCAGAAGAACTGGTCAGCTGCCATGTATTCGGCATTTGAGCTTATTGTCTCTCCGCGAACACTATAGATCAGTGTGCAAATCTTAGAAGGGCCACAGTCCAACACTAGCTCTAAACACTCTGAAATCGCTGACAATGGTGTCCGGCTTTCCTGTTATGCGTTTTCATTTTCTTGATGAACTTTGTCTTTTGCGAAGTTGCCTTGTATTGTGCACCTAGTACAAACTTAAAAGCCTGGTAGTCAAAAACCACATAGGCTGTTTAATTTTGATTGTTTCTAATCGTTCCTCATGATAAGGTTACTACTGCCTGTCCTGTATGTATGGGGTGGTGAACAAATGCAGCTTTTTGCAACTGTCTGATCATTCATTTGATGGAACTGTATACATTTATATCATTGTGATGTGTTTTTTAGCATGTGTTTAAACGACAATGTTCTATGAGTATGGAGTTTGATCCTTGATAATCCGTGTTAGTTTAAATTCAGATGGTACCTGTACGGAGTCGGTGGATAGTATGATCTCACAAGTTGTCTGAGCCTGCTCATTATCTTAGGCTTGTCAAATCTAAGAAATGTACAGACGCTAGTTATCTTACAACGATGGACGCGGTTAAGCCTTAGGAATAGTTAGGATTCGATAAGAAAAACGTCATTGGTTATTTGCAGCAAAAATGTTGTTCAGTGTTGCATGACATTTGTCATCTTGTAGTTGTAGTACCTTTACCTGCAATTTCAGCTACTTAAATGTGCGAAGTAAGTAAATATTACTGACCTGATTTCATCCTTCAATCTATATTTAGGACGTCTCGATCCTTATCAAACATTAAAAAAAACTTTTTACTTAACCTGGTCCAATGCCTCCGGTATCGCAGCTCAAACTTGACATAGAATTTTGTTTAATCTCAAATTTGTTGGTTTCCGTGTACGAAATAACAATTAAACAATAATAAAGGACTAAACAAGAATTAAACAAAACCAGTGTAATCTTTATTAATTTCCAATAGGAATAGAAATTACTGATTACAACATGTAGGTACTGAAAAGTAATTAAAGCAAACATTATCAGATTATTATTAATTAATAATCTGATGTATTGAATTGCAATAAATAGAAACTGCCGGACTGGAAAGTATAAACTTAACAGCCGGACTGTTCTGATTGAAATTGAAAGTACAGGACTGAATTGAAACTACACTAATTACTGAATTAAATTACAGAATTGAAATTACAGCAAAAACCAGAACTTTGAAGAAATTACAGAAAGGTACAAACAGAATTAATAGCTACAGCTAAGGACAGCAATTGAAATACTGAAATAAAAAAGGACAAAATTGAAATACGTAAATGAAATAGACAGAATTAAAAGGCGTAAATGAAATGGACAGAATAGAAATAAATAAGACGAGACTACTGTTAACAGTATGCCCTTAACAAATATTCGCCCAACCACCTTGATGTTTCTGGTTGCGTTGGCGCTTCGATCCCAAGGTACAACGTCTCGGATGACTCGCCGGAAACTGGCGACGAGTCAAGGTCGAGCTGTTGGTGGGTGGTTTTCTCTGGTTCTAAAATGTAATGTGCTAATTTTTTACTGTGTTTTATTCTAGAATGTTATGAATGTTGTTGACATGTAGGGGGTCTGCCTATTTATAGGCTTGCTGAGTATCTCAGTTTTCGAAATTCGAAACTGCAGTATTAACTTTGCAATGAATTAATATTTATTGCAACAGTCCCGAACAGGCGCACTTTTTCCGAACAGGCACGCTTTTCCCGAACAGGTGAAACCCGAACAGGCGCACTTTTTCCGAACAGGCGCACTTTTCCCGTTGAGCTAAAAAACCCGTCGATCAAGCCCGCCCGTCGATCAAGCCCGCCCGTCGATCAAGCCCGCCCGTCGATCAAGCCCGCCCGTCGATCAAGCCCGCCCGTCGATCAAGCCCGCCCGTCGATGTGTGGTACACAATACACACATGTGTATATGGACACACTACTTAATATTCACATGGGATACCTTAGTATATATATTGTAAAAATCACTCATGATTTTCCAATGTGGGATAACCTTCATGGGTTAAATCCCATTTCTTTTCTCATTTTCCAGCATTGGCTTTATTGCCTCTTTCGAGTACCAACCTTCGAGTCCAATTATCATTCACACCCTTCCTCCGAATATGTCATGCGATATACCGTTGCGAAACTCGTCGTACGAGCTACTCAAACGCTTTGAGTATGACCTCAGAAAAACTGAGTAGTCGCATCGAAAATTGACTCAAAGATGGTCCCTGACCACTTGGAACAACCATGTTTAAAAACATGTTTTCCTACAATTTTTCCAACAAAATCTAGCATATGTATCGATAAGGATGAGTAACTCTTTATAAATCACATACTCGATCATTATCTGGTCGATGTGAAATAATATACTTTAACATGAGTCAATAAGTTGACAACTTAATATTTTAAGTTGCATCTGTTTACCTTTCAACAAGACAACAAACGCCGGGTGTGTGTGTGTGTGTGTGTGTGTGTGTGTGTTGTGTTGTTCTAGCTAAACAAAATAATAAATAAACGTGATGCATTTCTTCTTTCCAAATAAAGAATTTGAAATAAAAATGTTACAAAATTATCTGTAATGACGGATTAAATTACAGAATCATTTAAGAGTTTCGAGAGTCATTCTGGAGAGACATCTACGAACTAACGGAGGCTTCTTGGAGGCATTTTATGTTTGAGCTCTAGAAATCTTTTCACAGGCTTCACATGCCGCGGACAGCCTCCTCGAGATTCGTCATAGCCTCTCGGGAGGTTGCTAGAGCTCGACATAGTGTTTCTGGTGACATCCAACGGAAATGGTGGTGGCAGTGAGGTATGATCAGATTGTGGTAGCCGTTTCAAAGAGAGTGTTCGTTTCAGTTTGATCCGTTTCAAAGAGAGTGTTCGTTTCAGTTTGTGGTAGCCGTTATGGATAATTTTTATTGTGTGACCTCATATTGCTATGAGATGCTCTCCGACACCTATTGAGTATTATCACGTTGGCTTTTGGTATTTACGCAATAGTTTTTTTTTTATTTCTCTTATAATTAAACATTTTTAATTTCTCTAATAATCCATGAGTGATAGCTCTTCTTTTGTTTAATTATTTCAATAAAATACCAATTTTCAGTTTTGTTTCCAATAGCGATCATAAAAAAAACTACACTACCAGTCCGCATCTTCATAAAAAAGTTCAACTATACCAAAAAATGTCCAAAGAATTTAGAATTTCTAAAAAATTCCTTAAGATTTTTATAAACATAAAAATTGATATGTATACACTTTAAATACACATACGTATACACTTTTAAATACACATTTGCATACACCCCATGTACAATTGTGTTAACACTTTATGTACACGTGTATGCACTTCAGATATACATATATACACACCTGATGTGCATATATATACACTACATGTATATTTTATGTAAAATTCAAATACAGAAATGTAATATTTTAGCTCAAATGTGTGTATACACGAGTCATGGGTAAATTCACAATAGGGTATTGGGTAGCGCGTGTCCACCGTAATAGCTCACTAATCGAATGCTCTTGCATAAAAAAATGAACGTGGCTAAGCGATTTGCCGAATCTGTGGGATGTAAAAGTAGATCGGTAGGAGAGCGTTCTGCCTTAGAGGGAAGTCCCCACATGAGCGGGGGTGGACGAAGCAGAAACGAGAATGTCAGCTAGAAAGAATCCAGCTTCCGCTCTACTTCTCAAAATTCGTATGTATAATGGGGACAAGCTAATTGTGAGCATACTCGATGCCGATGCGAGGAGCTATATGTGAGCCACGAATTACTAAATAGTGCACATGTGAGCCAAACAATTCTGCAGTCTCTCCACTTGCTTGTACAAACTAAGAAATAGAAATGAAAGCCTAACTTATAGAACTTAAAAATTTGTACATATACCACTTCCCGACAGAAAAATAGCTTAACAAGTCCTGTTATAGTTTGCTCTGCTTATTTGTTGTTAAGTAGATTGTATGCTAATATCGTTTTTTTAAATTAAACGGATCAACAAGGCAACTATATTAATAAAGGGGAACCCCATCCGAAGGCAAAACAACTATGTACAATAGCTAGCATAACCTACGCCAAATGCTAGCCTCCACCAAAATTTGGGGATTAACCTACACCACTGATAAAAAAACCTCTCCCAATAAGAATTATCAAATTTATGTTTTTATATTAACGTACTTAGATATTTGATCCGGTTTTATGCCCCATTCGAAAAAAATTCCAAATCCTCCCTTGTCCGCCAACCAGCAAGGCTATAATTTTTTTGTTGCTCATTGTTACTTATGTTGCAATAGAAAAAATAGTTTTTTTTTTAATTCGAACCGTTTTGAAAGATGAAATTAAAAATGCAGCCAGTATCATGCATTGAACTATACACCTCCATATAGTTAAGTGTTAGAATAAATAATTATAATACAAATAGCTGTATAATTGAGTTGTTGTTGTCTTAAATTTTGTTAGACTTCTTCTCTTGCACAAACCTTGATGGAATTACGCCTGTACCGCCCTGCCGCCAACGAAAATATCAGTCATAGGTCACATTTTACAATATTTTTTAAATGGAGGTACTGAGCCGAAACTTGTTTAAGTTACAGTCACCCGGCCCAATAAAAAAACTTAAAAGCTGTTTTTAAGCTTAAAAAATAACTTATAATCTATACGAGAAATATATTAAAATATAAAAAAGAGGTTAAAAATTGTTTTTAACCTTAAAAAATATATTATAATTTACACGAGAAAGATATCAAAGTGTAAAAATATAACTTAAAATCTGTTTTTTTTAGCTTTTTTTAAAGTTTGTTTGAATTATTAAGTAAAAAAAAAAATACCGAAAAGTTACAAAAATAATATCTTTTTTTATCAATTATAAGATGACTTATACTTAAAAAATTTATCAAAATAGTGATATATGAGTAAAAATATTATTTAAATGTGATATCCGATCAACTAGCCGCGGTCAACACAACTTACACAACAATAAGACTTAATAGGATGGTTTTTCTCCCTTTTGTACCTATAGTAAAACAAGTCACAAAATATCGTACCAATCAGTAATATTTAATACTACCTTAATAGTTTTTTCTAAATTTCATTATAGAAACAAACCTGTAGCGTCTAACCAACGCTGTACCTCCATAGCGTCCGATCGACGCTCTACAATAACTATACATACACATCGTCTATATATATATATATATATAACATCTCTCTATATATACAATTACTGCGAATTCGTAGTATTTCTATACAAAACTAGGGTTTATTGGACCTTTCTTTAGTAGGATCTTTTGCTATGGCTAATTTTGGTGCCGCCGCTAATTACAATCCGAACAAATCCTTTGAGGTCTCTCTCTCTCTCTCTAGAATCATCTTTATTTTAAGTTAATTAGTTTGATTATACAATTTAATAATATATGTATTTATATATGTGTCTGTTTGCGTAATAGCAGCTGTAGGCCAGTTTCTTGAATTATTTGAGTCATTAAAAAGCTAGAATTATAAGTTGATGTAGTTTTATTGAAAATAAGTTGGGTTATTTGAGTCTCGGGTTTAAGTTTAAGTCTCTCTCTCTATATAATCATCTTTATTTTAAGATTAATTAGTTCTTGATTATACAATATATGTATATTAATGGGTCTGTTTGCGTAATAGCAGCAGTAGGCCAGTTTCTTGCATTATTTGAGTCATGAAAAGGTTGGAATTATAATTTGATGTAGTTATAAAGAAAATAAGTTGGATTATTTGAGTCCCGAGTTTAAGTTTCTGCAGTTCTTAAGCGAATAAGTTGGCTTATTTGGTTCTGAAGCTAGAAGTATAAGTGCTGATTATTTAGTAAATAAGCTGGGTTACTTAAAAAGGCGGAAATATAAGTTTCTTTTGTTTTTTAAGCATATAAGTTTGTTTAAAAGCTTACGATATATGTATATATATATATATATATATATATGGGTTTGTTTGACTGAATAGGAGTAGTAGGCCAGGAATTTAAGTTTATGTAGTTTTTAAGCAAATAAGTTTGTCAAAGGGAAAATTACTTTTTAGGGCATAGAAACAAAACTATTTGCTAAGTGATACTGTCGAAAACTAATTACCTTTTAGTACTAAAAAAAACATGTAGAAACATGCCTAATCATCTTTATTTTAAGATTAATTAGTTCGATTATACAATATATGTATGCATATGGGTCTGTTTGTCTGAATAGCAGTAGTAGGCCAGTTTATTGCATTATTTGAGTCATGCAAAAGTTTATAAGTATAATTTGATGTAGTTTTATAGAAAATAAGTTGGGGTTATTTGAGTTCCAAGTTTATGTTTCTATAGTTCTTAAGCAAATAAGTTGGCTTAAAGCTATATTTGTTAAGCGAATAAGTTGGATTAATTAAAAAGCCAGAAATATAAGTTTCTGCAGTTTTTAAGCAAATAAGTTTGTTAATAAGTCCTTAAGAGGCTTAGAACTTTATATTTTTGTGGAATATATAAGCAAACAAGTTGGCTTATTTAGTTCTGAAGCTAGAAGCGTAAGTGCTGATTTTTTAGAAAATAAGTTGGGTTAAATAAAAAACCAGGAATTTAAGTTTATGTAGTTTTTAAGCAAATAAGTTTGTTGAAGGGGAAATTCCTTTTTAGGGCATAAAAATAAAGCTGATGGCTAATAAGTTATACTGTAAAAAACTAATTACCTTTTTAGTACTAATCTAAACCAGCTACACAAAAACCGAGAACAAACACGGCCAAATTTTGCTAATAAGTGATACTGTCAAAAAGTAATTACTACCTTCTAGTACAAATTTAAACCAACTACACAAAACCAGAAAAAAAACATTGCCAAATTAATTGTTTAGCTAAATTGTCGATATTACTTTGGAAGCCAAAATACACACAACTGCAATGGCTAATACGAAACATGCCTTATCAGCTAACTTTCAATCTTCGTAGTCTAAATATATATAAGTAGTAATTAAGGGGAGAGAGGTAGAAATAATGAAATATTAATAGCAGGTTTAGAGAAGAGAGAGAAAACGTACGGACGTGGAAAAGGAAAAGTAACTTGGGTAAAAAGTGTTACTAAAACGGGTAATAGAATTTTTGCTAACCACTTAGCGGCAATTAGTATTCGAAACTTGTCTAAATGGTATCTATCTCTTTGTTAAGTAAGTCCTTAAAAGGCTAGAAGTTTACGTTACTGCGCAATTTTAGCAAATAAGCCGTCTTATTCGGTTCTGAAGCTAGAAGTTTAAGTTACTACAGTTTTTCTTAGCAAATAAGTTTGGTTTTTGTGTCCCTGAACCAGAAAAGACTTGGTTAGACAACTTAAAACGTATAGCTTTTTCAGGAAAAATGTTTACGAAACGAACTTTTAAAAGCTTACCACTTAAATACAGAACTCCTTGTGTAAAACAATGAAACAAGCTGGGCTTAAAGGCTACAGCAATCAATGTGCTAAAACGTGGAGGGTTTTGGCGGTTTGGCTGCAGCAGCGTGCAGATTTTATGTTTGCTTATTTGAGTCCAAGAAAAATTTGAGGTTAATGCAGCCAGCTTAAACGCAAAAGAAATATCGTTAAGCTAGTAAGCTTTGAGAGTTACCACCCAGACACTGAACTACTTACATTTTAAAACAAAAGCGATAAAACCTGATCTTAAATTCTATGACCAAACAAGCCCTAAAGTGTTATAAATTTCTGAAAGCTGGGTTAATTTCGCAGGTTCTTCCGTCTCCGAGTGATTCTGTTTCGAGTCTTAATTTCAGTCCAAAGGCCAATTTGCTCGTCGCCACTTCATGGGATAACCAGGTTCCACTTTTTCTCTTCATTTATTGAATTTTTAGTTTGTTTTTCTCTGGCTTAAGAATACAGTGATTATTTCTTTACATTTTGTTGGCATTTTGTACTACTGCTGAGTTGTTTGCATAAAGAGCAAAACCAGTATCCTCTAATAATATGCATCTATTTTGATTCTTATGTATCTGGATAAACATAGAAGTAAAACTATGGGTTTAACTGGACGCAGCTTTTAAGCAAATGAATTGGGTCATTTGAGGTCGTGCCACATTGCTTTAACTTGCCTTTTGTAGCTAGACAACAGAAAAAACTCAGTTTTTTAGCTGACCATCAAACTACAATACGACTTACAAGCAAAAACGTTGAGCCATGTAACCAGAAACTAAAGTAATTTTAAGATCCAACTCGACTAGAATGGTTGAATGTTATTAGTGGCCAAGGGAAACCTTATAGCTGTTCTTTTAGTGGCCAAGGTTTTGACCCTCTCCCCACACGGGTATTGCTCGACATATTTATTAAAAAAGAAAAAGAAAGTTAGAGACGTCAAAATGATTTTAGATAGAGTTCTGTACCTAATGTTTAGTTTCCTAGTTATATTATCTCTAAGGAAAAATGTATTGCAGATTGTTAAGGCCCTGCCAGCTCACACGACGTGCTTAAAACATGTGATGAGTCAGTAATTTTCGTAACATACTAATTTAATCACTTTCTTCTGTAATCTGAATTTTCGCAGGTACGATGTTGGGAAATTATGAAGAACGGAACCACTCTTGGGAGTTCCGCGAAGGCAGCGATGTCTCATGATCAACCGGTATGACCACACCTGCCTAAATCTCAATCATCTGTATTATTCTCCGATCAGAATTTTTCTGAGTTTTGACCAGGAAAATTTAGTTAAAATTTCTGTCTTATTTCCCTTTCTTGAAGGTTCTGTGCTCTGCTTGGAAAGATGATGGCACAACTGTATTTACTGGGGGATGTGACAATCAAGTTAAGATGTGGCCTTTGTTGTCCGGCGGACCACCTGTGACTGTCGCTATGCATGATGCTCCAGTTAAGGAGGTAGCGTGGATTCCTGAAATGAACATGCTGGTTAGTGGAAGTTGGGATAAGACTCTGAGGTATTGAGGTTTTTACCCTTCACGTTTGCGAATGCTAATGTTGTTTATAGTTCCCTTTTGTGGTATCTGGTATGTAAGAGCATGATCTTGGTGGTCTTTTTTGTGTCCATAATTTACTGACTTGTGTATATTAAGTACCTCTTATTTAGCTACATTTTGTCTCCAGCCGTATAATGAATCCGGTCTAAGTGATAGATTGGTTTCAGCTTTCAAGTAAAGGTTATCTATGCCTATTCTATAAACAAGAATATTTTCTGGATGCTAAGTCTATACATTGAATTGAAAAGCATATCTTTACTGTTAACCAAGTGCAAAACTGTAATAAGAATAATTACCAGTAATGCAAATTCTGTTTAATGCTCTTCTGTATCTTGAGAATAGTCACCAGATGTTTACTTAGGCAGGTAGGTTATCAATGGGACAATTTACGTTATTAAAGGGGAAATTTCCTTCTGCCAGTTCTTACTTGGTCACTTTTCTGTTCCTTACATTGTTCACTTTTCTACCCTTTGATGATAATTAACAAAGGAAAAATTGTATCTCTTACTAGCTACCACTCTCTGTTTGGTTGTATGCATTTGATGTGAACAATGCAATTCTATCATCTTATCTCATATGAGTGTGAGGAACTGGAATGATGAACAGTACAAATTTATTATCTTATGTCAGATATTGGGATCTGAGACAGCAAACTCCAGTGCACACTCAACAACTTCCTGACCGCTGCTATTCATTGTCAGTGAGACATCCTTTGATGGTTGTGGCGACTGCAGATAGAAATATTGTCGTTTTTAACCTGCAGAACCCTCAGGTACTACTTTTACATCAACTTTTGATTGGTTACTGTTATCTACTATTTTTTTCTATTACAAGCCTAGTATAATAGTGGCAGACTTATTACATTTTCTTCAAGAAGATGTACAGTTGTATGCAATTTGTTCAACATATATCTTTAAAGCCTAAATTGAAGTTGAACTTCGTGTCCATGTGAGGCTATGTAACCTGTGTTGAACACATGAGAGAGTGAAGTTCGGGGTAACAACTCTTGGTTTGTGAGAGAATTTAAAATATTGGATTACGAAACAAAACAGAGAAGCATATTGTAGACTAATATATTTCAAATTACTTTCTGAAGTTTTTTGAATGCTTCATTAATTTCAGGCTGAGTTTAAGAGAGTTATTTCCCCTCTGAAGTATCAGACAAGGTGTGTTGCTGCATTTCCGGATCAGCAAGGTTTCTTGGTAAGTTCTAGCTCAATAGGCTACCCCTTCAATTCTTCCTTTTGATATGCCTTATAATTCTATTAACATTTACCCTTTTTCTTGAATACCATATATAGTACCCTAAAAATCTGCAAAAACCCTTGAGATTTATCTATGGTATTATTATCACGTAAGTTTATGATCTTTGTATATCTCGGAATCATGTAAACACGAAGTTCTGGAGTCGAGCTTCCGGTGCCTGCAATTATGAACATCTTTGGCCAGATGTTTTTTTTATAGTTCTTTTTGGCTTTGAATTTTATGATCAATGTTGGTTTCATATTCCATCTGTATAGCTAGATGATGGTTGTCGAGGTAATCTTCTGAGTTCCGATAAGTAGTTAAATGAATCTGTTACATATAGACCGGAAATCCTTTGTTTCACCTGGGTATTATAGTCCGATTTTGTATAAGTTGATATAGAGGAGGTCATTTTACTTTAGTTTAAATTTCCACATGATGGGTACACAGTGGTAGTGCAAGCAATTTGCATTGTTCGCTTTGGTTTTCTGTAGCTTCCTGTTACAGACCAATCTGTTCTGGTTCTAAGTTGGTTTATTCCACTGCTACCTGCAGTTTCTTATATGCTTATATCAGTCGTATTTTTCGAATTTTTTTTCCTTATGGTGTTGTTTTTAGCAATGGACATTGTATATTTTAGTGTTTTCGTATCTGTTTGTGTCGATGTTTCACTCTGCAATTGAGAAATATCTATCTGTGCCGTTACGATTATTTCACTTTTGCATTTATGATATTATTAATAATTGAGTTTGGTTTCCTGTAGGTTGGCTCAATTGAGGGCAGGGTTGGCGTACATCATCTTGACGATGCACAGCAAAGTAAAAACTTCACTTTCAAATGTCACAGAGAAGGAAACGATATATATTCTGTCAACTCGTTGAACTTTCACCCTGTAAGTTCCTTCGTCCTAACTCCAAAAATTGTATTATTATAATATGACACAATTAGTATGGGTGAGTAGGTTCATCCTGTCCAAGTTATAAATTACCAAGATCTGTTTATTGTTTCTTATCCACATTTTACACTGTACGAAACTGCTTGTAAATTTGACCTCGAACAATATAGACTTGCAACGCAATGCTACTCCTGTGTTCCAGCTATCTAGACTTTCCTTTAGGGTGTGTTTAGAACCCGGAAATGTGGCGGGAAAAGAAAAGAAAAAGAGAAGAAAGGAAAAGAAATGAAAATTAACATGAAATCATTTTCCACTCATTTGTTTGGAAGATTGAAGATTGGGAAAAGAAAAGAAAAGAAAATGAAAATAAAAGAAAGGAGAGAGAGAGAGAGAGCTAACCTCACTTTTCTCATTTGTTTTACTTTTCCTCCCACTTTTGGAAGGAAAATGATTTCCCTCATTCTACACAAAATTTTCCCATACTTTCATTTTCTTTTCCATTGGTTTTCTTATGTAACCAAACACAAAAAATTGTTTTCTTAGGAAATAATTTTCCTTTTCCCATCCATTTTCCATGTGTCAAACACACCCAATGCGTTTTTCTTTTGTTACCCTTAGTTGTATAGTGCTTTCATTGTGTCGACCAAACAGTGAAAAGCAATTTTGGTGTCTTACATGAGAACTCTGTCTAGTCTTTTTAACACCATTGCTCATTATCTTGCCTTCTATTATCTCAGGTGCATCACACTTTTGCAACTTCGGGATCTGATGGTGCTTTTAACTTTTGGGACAAGGATAGCAAACAGAGGCTCAAGGTGTCCTATATTTCCTTTAACACATCATATGTAGACAAACTTTTTTTGTTTAAATTAATAACAACCCAAAGCTCTCAAGCTAATAAATGTTGCAACACAACTTTGGTTATATGACCAAAGTCGCTCCTTAGTTTTCTCATAAATCAATGCAGACATCGTCTAGTTTGCAGGTGGTGGTATGATTTGTATAGAATTGCAGATTTGGTCATTGCTTGCAGTTCTAAATGATACCTTTCTTAAATAGTGAGTAATTATGAAACGGGTGGAAACGACTTTTAAATAACTCAGACTTAGAAGTTCAGGATTAATTTCAGTGCATCCTATAAATCACTGTTCCAGTGATATGGTGGCTTTCATTACACGAAGGGTAGAGCCGTGGAAGTGAAAGAAAGACTTTTAGGCTATCCTTTATTCTTACCACTTGCAGCATATTACAATTGTATCCCCACTTCATGAATTATTTTGTAGATTTGCACTTATCTTTTACATTTGAAATGTCACTATTATTAAAATGGTCAATTGGCTAAATATGCCATATCCGTCCTTGTATGGCGGGTGCCGTATGTTTATCAAGACATGGCCAACATAGTTTTTAAAATAAAAAGAAATGTCACTGTTACAATTATTTTTTCCCCTCTCATATTTATAATATATTTTTCTCCATTTCTCCCTCTGCTTACTCAACTTTGGTTTTGTTGGTATTTAGGCCATGTCAAGATGCAACCAACCGATATCATCCAGTGCTTTCAACCATGACGGCTCTATATTTGCATATTCGGTATGTATTGTTATATCTCAACTGGTTTCCTCATTTTGAAGCTCTGTCCTTGTATGCATTTTAAAGCTTTGATATTTAATATGCTTTTTACAGGTTTGCTATGATTGGAGTAAGGGTGCAGAAAATCATAATCCATCAACCGCAAAGACACACATTTTCCTACACTCGCCACAGGTATAGTTCGTAATTAATGTGAAAAATATTTCTTTTACAAATTGTCTTGTGTGGGTATTAATAATTTTGTTCTAATATTGTTGGAGTTGTTACTCGTAATATGCAGGACGCTGAGGTTAAAGGCAAACCACGAGTTGCAACTGGCGGTCGCAAGTGAAAAGCTATCTGTTCTAACCTTCATTAAGATACAATGTTTTAGCAAGTTTAGGTGATTAGTTTGTCTGTTTATTTTTCCTTGGCCATTCGGATTTTCGACGACCTGAATGTGTCGTTACCATGGTGATTGTGGAGTCTGTTTTTCAGTGTTTAACTCTAGATGTAGAGCAAGCAGATCTATTTTACTAATATTAGTTAAGATTTCAAGTTTGTGCAGTGATTACTTGCTTTATCATTTTGCTGAATCACATACTCACCTCTACATTAATGCCAATTCACATGATTAAGTCTCGATTCTATAGACTATCACAACAGTTATGAAGTATTCAATTGGTAAACTGCGAAGCTGTGGACTGACTGGCAATTGTTGTTTTCCTATTAAAGTATTTTGTTGCAGGCATATGTGATTGTTAATAGGCTCGAATGAAGTAATTGATAAAAAGATGTGAAGAAAAATAAATACCCAATTTCAGTTTTAGGGCTTTTGAAGAAAAAAACCGGTTTCACGAATATACAGTAAAAAAGAGAGAGAAGGGAGAAGCAGACCACGTGAGTTTTTTTTTCTTAAAACTTTAGTTTTATTAAAAAATACCTTTATTTTGGAGACTTACAAATTCAACCAGCTGTTTCTATTCTATTGCATAAAAGTTATAAAATAACACAAGACGTCCAGAAATTGACAAAGGTAACAGTTTGATCATAATAATCAAATGACAATTGATCAAAAAAACCAATGAGTTAAAAGGCTTTCAATTAATTGTCAACTACCATTTTTACAACCTTGGGGAAATAAAATATTTGTTATAATTGCAATTGAAAAAGAGTCTAAAAACTACCCACTCGAGCTTAAAAAAAGCGCCAAAAAAATTGTTCGGCTTCGGTGCTGGAAGGCGCCGGACTGGCGCTGGGTGACGGCATGGAAGGAGTGAGGAAGGGACAGGTAGGCGGAAGGGAAGGGCGGGGCCAAGTAGAAAGGGATGGAATTGATACCACCTGAGTATATTAGTATTTATTTACTGAGGAAACAAACTTGATATAAAGTATCTCAAGCACATAAATGGTTGCACAAGGTGCTTCAGTTGCTTATGAAGTCATTTTCTTTGCCACCTGAGTCTCCAGGCATAAAAGTCGACCTCTATATAAATCATCTTCAGAGCCAGAAAATATATACCATGGACGATTATAATTGTTGTCAACCATCTCATCCCTTATGCTCATGGAAAGGATTCATGGGCCGGCTTAAGGGTAAGTCAAATAAGGCAAGTAGGTTAGGCACCGGTCTCCGAATGGGCATTAAAAAAACAGAAATAAGTCGTTTTGCTCTCTTATTATACAAAAAGAACATTTGTTATTTGATGGTATATTTTGTGTAACGTAAAAGACAATATTTTATTTTATTGTGACAGTTTTGATTTTATAATTTTTGTATAGTTTTTTTCCTTTACGTAACTTAAAGAATTTTTTCGAACAAAGTTAAAAAGCGTCCTAAAAATTGTATGACTTAGGTGTAGAAAGGCGTCTGACCGGCCCTGTTCATAAGGTGAAGGTTAATGTTCGGGTTGAAGGTTTTGGGGGTATATGGTTTGTTAAAAAAGCATCATATCATGTATTTCACAATCATTAGCATATTTAGGTAACTCAACAAAGCTAAATAAGAAAGGATGGTTTTCAGTGATGCTTTCAAATTGAAAGAATGTTTTTATTGGGGAACAAACCTAATACTACAATTTGAGTAGATACATATTGTATATTGGTGCCTCTTTGGTCTATTAGGCCAGTTTTTTGACACAACCGAGATTTTACAAACATACAAGTATCAAAACTCCATATAGGACTAATCTTTCGATGTGGAAAAACAAAACAAAAGAAACCCAAAAAACTTATGCACAAACAATACAGTTATAATGGAAAACCAGATAAACTTTCTTTTGATCATCGGGGTCCAGATAATTCTTCGGGTCGAAGATTGGGAGTAGAGTCCTCTATAAAAGCATTGGCATCATGTATTATCCAATCATTGTTTTGATGATGAGTTTGAATAAATTCTTGTCGGAACATTTCGTCTTTTTGCCACTCTTCCCATCTCTCTGCTAAGCCATCCCCTTCGAGCATTCTCACCACCTCTGACATTTTAGGACGTTCTGTTGGAGATCCTTGCGTACATAGAAGTGCTACCTGGATTAATTGCTCGACCTCTTCATCTATGTAATTACCTTTTAAATCCGCATCGACCAAAGTTTCCAACTTCTTTTCCTTTAAAAGTCCCTTCACCTGTAATTTTACACGAGGAGATCGATATAGGTCTCAGATGGTTAATACCATCTCAAAGTAATAACTCACATGATAACCCTCTCTTTCTAATGAGTAATGATACAAAGAAAGTTTTCTTCCAAAACCTCTTATATAAACATACGTGCCAATTGGATGCGTAATCAAGTTGGGGATCCCCTTTACTTTGTCACTAATCAACAAAGATTGACAAACAGATTTGTTTGTGAGCTTTCGTGGGGACAAAATTAGATCCGTATAATTTCTCCGTCCTAAGGGAAATCGTGCGTGCTTGGCTCTCAACAAAAACTACATCTCGCAAGTGAGTTATACTGGAGATAACAAACAAATTAATACAGCTTATGGCTTAAGCTTTTAGGTATCAGATGTAGATACAATTTGAGGATGTACTTAAACCATGACTTTACTTGAGGTGGCAACCCGCTAATAAATGGGATCCTGTTTAAGGGTGAATCACAGCTATGGTCACCCATACTTAGGGAGAAATTTTGATTTGAGTCTTAAATAGTTTCAGTTACAACTGTAATGCACTGTAATGCACTGTGAAGTGTAGGGAGGTCGCATAGGTGGTCCCGGTAGTTTCAATTACAAGAATACTGGTCCCCATAATTTCAGCAAGTTAGGGTGGGTCCTTGCCTATAGGGAATGATAGTGCTATACATGGGGACACTTGCGTAATCTAATCAAATGGTTTGACTGGTAACGTAATTACTTAAACTATGAGGACCAAAAATGGAAACTCCGCCTTGAGTTAGGACCATTAATGTTGCAATTGAAATTATGGTGATCCAATTGAAATGTCATCCAAAGTATGGGAATCATTAATGTACTCATCTTGATTTGAATGACAGATCGGAGAAATGTCTAAAGGACCTAACTGAATACTATAATCCATGAAAATAAATAAAAAGTACAAATTGCTTACCCAATCAAGCAACATGACATCATCATCATTTGCTAGTCGAGCAAGATCAAAAGCCCTCTGCCCGGTAATAAGCTCCAAAAGCATAACGCCGTATCCAAACACATCTGTTTTCTCTGAAGACTTTCCAGTGGATAAATATTCGGGAGCAATGTGTCCGATTGTACCACGCACAGCTGTCGTAACATGAGTGTCTTTGTAATCCATGAGCTTAGCGAGCCCGAAATCTCCAACAACCGCCTCAAATTCTTCATCTAATAAAATATTTGCGGCTTTAACATCACGGTGAATGATCTTTGGGTCACAGTGGTCATGTAAATATGCAAGGCCTCGTGCCGCTCCCAATGCGATTCGTTTCCGTATTGGCCAATCAAGGGGTGGTTGTGTTTCGGGTCTCTCTGTAAAGAGTACCAACATGGTTAAGTTGAATATATATTTGCGGTGTTTTCCATCCTTAATTACTCGAATACGGGAAGGATACGCAACAAACCAAAATGATATAGAACAGATATGACTGAAACAAAGTTGATTGTACTTTTTTTAATAGAATAAAATTTATTAAATTTTAGGAAATAATGGAGTGAACATGTCATAGTTTAGAGAAGTGAGGGGACCAAATGTAAATTATCCTTATCTACTGTATATTACAACGACTACGTGATTGATTTTTTTGTTTAATCTGGACAGTAAAGCGTGAAGGTGTTGACCTACTCATTATGGACTAACTAATAAGATGCATAAATTTGAAGTTCTACCATTAGTAAGCAATATAAAATACATACATATAATGAAAAAGTACATGAATTAATATTAACATACTCTAGGCGTATGGTTTTCAACTTTTCAAAATCTATCATATCCCGCATTTGTATCCAACTGAATACGATATCCATACTTATGCTACATAGATACCGAGTGTAATTCTTTCTCATCTTCAAAAACAATAACAAAATACTGTTAAATTTTATTCCACTGTGCCACTTACAAATTTTCTAACGAAGCATTACCTCTTAAACATGATGCCACACTTCCATTAGCCATATATGGATACACCAGCACACGTTCTGTCGGTGTCATACAAAATCCACGCAAGCGTAATAGATTTCGGTGAACGGCCATACTGATCATTTCTACTTCAGTTTGGAACTGCAACTCACCGCCCTGAGTTCGCTCCTCTTTTAGCCTTTTTACCGCTACAAGAGTGCCGTCGGCCAAACGGCCCTTGTAAACCTTACCAAAACCGCCTCTTCCCAGAATATTTTTATTGCTAAAATTATCTGATGCCACTTGAAGCTCACGCAAAGAAAATCTCTTGAGCTGACCCAGATGAACTTCTGGATCCTCTTCAGCTGTACAATAAAATTGAAAAAAGAAACATTAAATGAACTGTCGATTTAATAAAAGATGCGTATCTAACTTCTCAGCGCATTGAGACATGCATGTTTCTTTAAATTTAGATTATTCAAAAACAAGGCATAAAAAAGCGTTGAAAGGCACAAAAACTGCGCTTTTAGACGTAAGTAGCGTTACTTTTAGAAAATTTTCCTTTCCTTTTGGGGGTCTTGATTAGAGTTTTTCTAACAAATATATTTATTCACGTTTTGAATGTGTCATCATATTGTGTTTTTTAGTACTTGTCAGTGTTTACACTATTGCTTAATTATTATGAATTATTGAATTTGAATAGTGTTTTTGTAGATGAATATACTTGTAGCATATATTTTATTTCATACTAAGAATACACTTCTCCATGCTGAAGCTTACATTTTAATGGAGCTCATGCAGAGATGCTTTAACGACTTAAAACATTGCAAAATACAATAATGTATATATTTAAGCAGTTTAATGTTTAAGCCACTAACCAGGTACATCAAAGAAATGTTCCTGCGGTTTTCTTCGTCGGTACCAAGCAAGGGCAATTGCAGGAGCAGCAAACAATAATGCAGCACCAGCAGCAACTCCTCCAGCAATAGCTCCAGTGGCACTATTTCCCACTGAAAAACAATTTGTCAATTCAAATACAATATTATCCTATGGATGAACAGAACAGCTCGAAATACAAAAAAAGCGAGTTATGGTATCAGCGGATAAATCAACTCCAGGTATTCTGAAAGAATTCGATTCAGTTGGGATAATGATGCAGTGCTTCATGGGAGATACTAAATTACTGACTTAAGAAATTTCCTTATCCCAATCAACAAAAATCTGAATTGATACTATATCGAGAATGGCAACGATATCTATATTGTTATGGTGCCCAAAAGCAAGTTGACAAATGATGCCTTCTATAAAGCCATAGACATATAAAATAATTATTCTAAAAAACTAGTTTCCCTAATTCAAAATTCTCGGCCTCTCTAAGAATGTGCCAAATCTGTGTTTATTTATTTTGAAAGTTGAGGAAATTAAAAATTGGAGGACTAAAAATAGTAACTTTTGTTTGCTTTAAGGTTAAGCCACCCTCTGACGTTAGACCAAAATTATTGTTAAAGCAAACAGGTTTGCTCGTTTAACGTCTGCAGTGTGAAAAAAAAGAAACCCGACAGATAAAGTGTATTGCTAAATATCTGTGAAATATGTAGACAAATACACGACACACCGGTGCATCAACATAGGAACGAAAAGGACTGTCAACACTTGACACAAGGATCGAACATTTTAAATCTAGAACATAAGAGTGTTAACACAACAAATATTCCTCATAGAACTGTACCTGGAGAACTACCTTGGGGTGTCCTCCTATTGGATATAGTTTGAAAAGAGAGAGAAACATCATAATAACAAACGGTACCTGGAGAACCAGAAGGAGTTGTTGGAGAAATAGGAGGTGATGGAACAACCGTTGCTTTGTTCAATCTGTTATTTGCAAAACTGAAAAGGAGAACGATGAGGTCAGCGACAATACTATGAGAAAACAAACCTTTGTTAGTCGGAACTATAAAAAGACACAAGTGAAAAGACCAGTAAATTGAATAATGTTATGGCTATAGATCTATATGCAGAATTGTAAAAACGGATTCATAAGGTAGCACGTGGACGGTAAACCTCATATATGATCGATAACTTTTACCAATTCTGATTGGTTTGGTACTCTAAATGCACCCCAAATCATGCAAAGACGCTTGTATAGATAAATAGTGTTACTCGACTAAAAATAACATACCTGATGGGAGTGAAGAGCGAGAAAGAGCCATTAACCGGGATGTCTCCAATTAATTGATTGTTTGATAGATCACTGTTAAGGGCAAGGTACATATCATTTTTGTTGTTTTATTAACTCAATATTCTATAAGACAAAAAATTTAAATTTTATACTCACAGGACTTGAAGTGTGTTGATAGTAGTCAACGAATTTGGAATTGTCCCGGTAAGAGTATTATTGTTAAGCCGGCTACCCTTGCATACAAGTACATGGTTAATACATAAGTACACTGTGAATAGTAACTGAGAAACATCAATTAGAAAGAAGAGGAAGTTCCCATTAGGTGACATATATTGAACTTTTTGCCCGTTAAGTGCTAGAGAGAGTTTTCATTTTAACAATTAGTTGTGCTGATTAATTGTCAAATTGAAAATTTGAAGTCATGTTTAGGCACATCAAAAAAATAAAATCAGTTCATCGAACAGTATGCCAATTAAAAAATAAATTTAAATCACACAAAACTCGAAACAATCTTCCCTAAATGAAATGGAGCAAGTACTCTCTTAATGGTAATTTACAACAAAATAAACTTGATGTCTGAACTTTGAACTAATTAGAGAAGTAAAAGTCACTAGATCTAGACATTCAGTTTCAATATTAACCAAATACTTCAGTTGGTCACAGATTAACGCTAAATGATAAACCAAAAAGTATAAGATGAAGGATGCGTAGTTCATACAGAAAACGTAGTTTTTGAAGATTCCCCAAAGTGTCTGAGATTTGACCACTCAGGTTGTTCAAGTAAAGATCCAAGCTCACCAAATTCGTCAAATTCCCGAGTTCATCAGGAATTCTTCCACTGATGTTGTTGCTATAAAGCTCTCTGTCACATAAGATGTAATAAATAACGTAAATACTCAAGAGAAGAACTGAAAAAACACAAGTTCAAGCTCAAAGCAGCAAATGCTAGTTACAACATGGGTTCTAACTAAACAAATTTAAAAATTAGTAAAGCCGTAGTCAACGAAGGCACTACCGTGAAGAAACTACTACGTCCTAGAGCTCGAGGACATAGTTTTCCAATAAAAGGACCTACTTGTCATATAACTATTGGAGTGAAAGACATATCTTTAGATGAAGATGAATATATGACGATTCAGAAAATAATACAAAAATAGTGATCAGTGTTAGGAAGGAGATTTAGAAGGTTCACATATGATGACAGCACGGAAAAAAGATGGTTAAGATATAGGAGGCTGTTCCCTTAGCAATGTCATGTATGCACAAAACATAAGCAGGACAAAAGAAAAGGCCAAACCCCTCATAAAGATGCTTTAGATAATACAAGATAATATTTTTGTGGAAAGAGTTGTGATTAACTCCCTGTTTTAGGATAATAAGCAACAAGTACAAAGCACTGGAAAATTTTATTTAGGAATTATGTTCTTATACTAGATAAAAGAAAAACAATGACAATATTTCTCGCTGTTCCTATTCGTGACTGAAGTGATGATTCTTGTAGTATCGTTTTACATAGTTAAAGGACGGACAGTTAAAAGATGGACAAGGGAGAGAGAGACAATACTACCAGTTAAGGGTGAATATTAAGTTATTTCACTACTTAACAAAATTGATGTGCGACTTACAAGTACTGCAAACTGGAAAGCGACCCAAGTTGCGAAACTAGTTGACCAGATAAGTTAGCATTTCCAAGATCACTGTGACATATACATACACAAACAATCTTAAGACAGGTAATTAAAAATATAGAAGGTTCTTAAGATGAAAATTTTAATTTCAATTTCAATTTAAGGTGAGACATGGTAGGAGTTGTCCCAAATGCAAAGAATCTTACACTCTCGTAACACTATTATCGCCGTTACACGTCACATGAAACCATGTGCAAGGGTTGACAAGGGTAGGATCCCAGCTTTGCAAGACATTATTTGGATCAGCTAAATTTGTCTTCAACGCATTTAATGCATCACCTTGTTTTCATGAAAAAACAAGTATCAGTTTCTTGGCAACAACACCTACCTCAAGAACAGAAGTGTTAACAAGATAGAGATTGATTGAGTTATTGAGGCTTTCTAAAAAAGCCAAACAAAGCATGAAGATGCTAAGCAAATTTAAAACCTGCTAACTTTCAACATAACTTGAATACAGAAACTTTACTTGTAAACCTTATGATTTGATTCTGAGCAAATATATAGTCTATAATAAATAAATACTGGAAAGCTTTTTGTGTGCAGTAAACAAGTACCAACTTATTAAAAACCAACTTACTAACTTCCAATTCCAACATCATGTCATCAACAACTACAGAACCATTCACAACTGCTAACGGTTTCACGGTTGGGAAACAACTTCTTCGTAGTTAATCTAAGTAAAATTCTAAGCATATTTTGACTGTGAAATCAGAATCTTACTATTGAAAGTTTGAAACCAATGCATCAAACTATTGTGAGTCAACTGTGAGTCAATTCCATATTAGAAAAGCAAAACACTTCAATTTTAAACCTAAGATTCAAATATACTGTACTAATAGAAAAAGAACTAAGCAAAAATCTACAAGTGTTTGATTGCACTTTGCATCTTTTAAGCTCGGATTATATGCTTCATTCTTGTAAGTTATAGTTTCTTCGGCTGGCTGGCTTAAAGGCTGAGTTCTTTTGGTCCTTGTCTTGAAAAAGGTTAAAGTTCTTATCTAGATGACCCATAATTTTTTATCCAACATACATAAATTTGACTAAGAAACCTATTACGTGTAAGTATAAAGAAGACTGCTAACATCATTTCCGGGATACGGGACAACATGAAATTACAATTGAAAATATACAAGTATAAACAGCACTGAATCTCAATATTTGCTGCTTTACAATTATACAGTCCTTTTCTAGCTTTTCACCTACTCATTTTTGAACTGGTCCTGTAGTTACATGCTATCTAATAATTGAGAATTTGGGCAATCAAAAGTCAACTAACCAAAACCTCAGATGTATAAGTCTTATTTGGTTGCAGTTTTTAACCCAATTTTTTTTACTTAGAAGCTGGATTGCATTTGATTAATCGGCTCAAAAGCTTAACTTTCCAAGATTTTCGCCAAACAAACTAAAAATCTTCAAGCCGGATATAACAAGTTTTCTTACAACCAAAAATAACAAAAAAATTGTTCACAAGCTGGACTGCATTTGTTTGGCTGCCTTAAAACCTGAGTTTTCGCCTTTTCAAAAAAGCAATAAAGCTTTCAGCTGGATGTAACAGTTACTTTTAAAACATTAAAACAAAAAACGGCTAATTTGCTGAATACGCAGATACCATTTATTTAATTCCCTCAAAGCTAACCTTTTTCGCGGCTTTTCCTGAAAAAAGTCATCTTTATTGAAAAATACATACTCTACTATTTTTCTCAACATTTTTTTAAAAAAAACCTCATTAACTTATAAGCTGCAACCAAAAAGTAAAAAGAACAAAAAAACATCAAAATTCATTAAAAAAAACCCAACACTAAAATAGATAAAAACACACCTTCAGGATTAGCAAAGACTTGAGAGAGAAGTAAAGATAGAGAGAGAAACACCCAATAAACACTCCGATCCATAACTGCTCAGCTAAACACACAGATTTATCATCGACCCGTTATTTAAATTACCAAATTGGATATAATTGGAGTCTAGATTGAGTGTTTAATCAAATTTATGACAGCAGCAGATGCAAAAATAGATAAATATCTATATTTATATGTATTTATGTATATGTATGTATATATAGATATAGATATATATATAGAGAGAGAGAGAGAGATTCAACGGGGAGAGATTAGTCGTTGTGAGGGAGAGTAGTCAAAGGTTCTCTCTCTCTCTCTCTCTAGCTGTTTTGCAACTCGAATGTTGTTCTTTTTCGGTGTACTAAAAAAGTTTACTTTTTCTGTTTTTCGTTTTTAGTTTTGGCTTTTGCCTTTGACAGTACTATGATTAATTGACATAAATGGTTGCCAACTCAACTAATAACACCCATCCCCGATAAATTTGGTTACCTGTTGCTAAAAATAAGTAAAAAAACACTTTATAACTTATATTCATACAATTTAATTTTAAATTGTATTGTTTTTTTTATATTGAACTAACTAGTTTTGACTATTAAAAATATATTTTATTAATATATTGGTATTAATTAATGATATAAGTGAGATATATGATTATTAAACAATTTAAAATAGAATGAAATGATAAATTGATTGACACCTCGCATGTTAGTGTGGTATCACAAAACTTAATAATTAATTGACAACATGATATTTAATGAGTGTGTTATCGAGTAAAATGTGATCAAAATATCATCACTTAGCTAACAAGTAACATTAAATGGTGATATATTATTTAAAGAGATAGCACTACACATGCTACATATACCGTTCCTACTGTCATTTTGACACTTATAAGGGTCGAAACATAATTATAATAAACTCCTTAACATTTAAATATATTTGGTGAAAATTTGTTTTAGCTGCTATCATATAGAATTGGTGACGTGGTTAGTGTGGTAATAGTGTAGGTATGACAATCCGACTATCTCGTACACAAGTACTAATCTTAAACACAAAGACATGACAGTCTATATTTTTGGAATTTTATTGATTATATTTACTACTATCCAAAATATGAGTTGATTATACTATTTTGGGTTGTTTTTCACTTTTTCAAAATATAAATATTACATATTTGTTTCTATTTTATTGTTTATAAAAAAAATGTGCATTAACAAGAATAAAGGGAAAAGGGAAAAGTGAAAAGTGAAAATAGAGTTTAAAAATTGACATTGACAGGGTGATTTTAAAGTATTTTGAATCATTTACTATATTTTTTTTAATAAAGATATTCTTTTGGGAAGGGTCTTATCCCTCTCCTCTTTATTTGACTTTTTATCACAATATTCAGAGGCTTAGAGCTATTTTAGTGTGTATTTGTCCATTTCTTTACATTTTTAAGTTGGTCAATTATGATTTAGGCTGAAAATGAAGCAACCCTCTTAATATATCTGATTAAATTAATCCTGTGGAAGGACTTGGTAGTAAATATGTCTCGTTAAAAGGTTGAATTTTCAAAAGTGACAACTATCGGGAATTTACAAAGTTTTACAAAGTGTGGTTGTCCAACATTTCTCGAAACAGTAAAACGGTAAATTTTTAAAATTTAGGACATAAGAATATTTAATCGATTATATAATTATAGTTTTCATATACGTCTCACATTATTTTACATAACCAAACAACAATAATTTTGTCATACATATTAAAATACAGTTCTTTTGTGTGAAATTGAGAATTGTTGTATTGCGGTAGTATAATTGTAAAAATTCCATAATTGTCTTATTTTGATCCAAGTGTTACAATGCATGTTAACCGGTACGTATTAATTATATATATAATATATTTTAAAAAAGTTAACTCGTTGTTTGAATTACCCACGTAATGTAATTCTTCAAACATGTTCAACTCGTGTTTTTTCAAGTTGCGAACTAAAAAAATATATGCAGCATATGGCAAATTATATCGGATACACCGTTTTATCGTGTCCACATTCGTGTCCAACTCTCATAAAGGGAACATTCCAAACACCAGGTCTAAGGTTTATGACTACGTAGTTAACTTTTTAAAATAATTGGACTATTTATGTTTTCTGTTATAAGTACAGGGTAAAAAAGTGTATATTTGTGTAATTCAGGCCAATCAATCCTTGGATGTGGTCAAAATACCGTGCACGAACAGGTGGGGCCTGCACAAAATGCCAATTGTATTATAGAAAGTGATGGGTCTGTAGTTCTTTTTTTCCTTTTTACTTATAAACTTGCTAAAAAACAGGTGATGTTTTTTGGTGTATGAAATAGTACTAGATCTAATATTCCTGCAAAATCTTTTAATTAAATTACTTTATTTAAAACTTTAATTTGAAGAAACTCATTGGTTTTTTACATTTCTTGGAAAATTTAATCAAGTTTTTATATGTTTCACCGATAAAGTTGTTAGGAATTATCATAAGTGAGTTTTGAGAATCAATTTATGACTACAATAATTTACCGAAAGGTTTGAGTTTGTTGGCGTAACTCATAGAATGTTGATACTATTATGGTAATTAATTTGAGTGTTCGACTCGCACAATTCCAACACACCTATACACGAGTTTAGAATTAATTTGAAAAGAAAAAACAAGGCAACTATGGTATATGTTCCAAACTTTTTTTAATAATTGTTCTTTTTAGATATATCATGTTTTACTTTAGTGTGATAATAATTTATTTCATTTTAATTTACTAATTAATGTCATAGAAGAAAAATGTGCACAATATAATATATAATAATAATATTTTAAGATCCAACTCTCATTTGACATTTTAAAATAAATACCAAAATAACATGCCAATGTAAAAAAAAAAAAGTGCAAACGGATCACGATCAATCGACTTTGAAACTGATGATGAAAAGACGTCGAAGAGATTTCCGTCTCGGATAAGTTTAAAAATGCCAAGGGTTGGAAAGACGCTAAAGCCGACTCACGATTATTCAACTTCAAACCAAATAAGGAACGGGTGAAGACATACAAGACGGAGCAAGATGAAATGAAAGAATACTCGATAAATACATAGACCGTCTCTAATGGCAGATACAACCGATAGATAGCCTAAATTGTCAAGATACAACGTGAAGTTGCCAGCTAAAATTATGACAAATTTGTAATGTTTTTAATTAATGTAATTCTTTTTTGCAGTATTTCTTTTTAATTGATATAATCTTGTTTGAGTATTTTCTTAATTAATTAATTGATTTTTAATAGAAATAGATGTTGAATTAAATATTCAAGTGTTTAACTGAACTTTAGTTTTTAATATGTATCAACTAACATAATAAAAATTATAATTGAATAAAACATTTATTTGATCTGGTTTTTTATTTTGTAGTTCATGAGAAAAACCTCAACCTCGTCTATAAACTTCAAACCGTCAGATTTGACAAATCAATCATCATAAACATCAATCGTTTCCTCCCGATTACGACCGAATTGATTATATCACCGTTAAACATGCTATAATACCAGTATATCACCATTGCCCAAACACACTTAGTACTCGCGTGTGTTTAAATATTTGAACAATACTTAAAAGCATAGTTGTCATTGTGGGAGACGAAAACGGGAAAACAAAATGGGAAACGGAAAATGTTTTTTTTTCCAATCTACTCGTGAAATATTAGGAAGATTTTTGAAAGAGAAACGAGTTTTCTGTTAACTATGCTTAGAAGTAAAGAGAAAAAAGGACTAAATAGAACATTACTCAAAACTACAAGGACCGTATCGTTACTAAACCATACAGCTTTCAGCAGATAAGCCTTTTAAACAACACGCAGCAAAACCCCGTCACTCGTTTCCCTCTCTCTCTCTCTCTCTATATATATATACATATTGTGTGTGTGTATATATATATATATATATCTATATAATTAACCACACTATCCCTATATATACACTTAAAAAAGAATGACGGGAAACGCAGAAGCGGTGGAGTCCGAGCAACAGGACGCAAAGGCGTCGCTATATGAGGCGTACAACGAGCTGCACGGACTAGCGCAGGAGTTCGTGACGCCGTTTGAGCCTCCGGCAGTGCTGGTGGTGGGTCACCAGACAGACGGCAAGAGCGCGCTTGTCGAAGCGCTTATGGGGTTTCAGTTCAACCACGTCGGCGGAGGCACCAAGACCAGACGCCCGATTACGTTACACATGAGGTATGATGCCGAAGCGGATTCTCCGATGTGTTGCTTGATGTCGGACTCAGGGGATGAGGGTGGTGTTGGTAACCCGATGTCGCTTGCTGATATTCAGGTATATATATATATATATACTAGCGGACCTGCCCACCCGATGGGTGTGAATTCAAAAAAATATATGCATACATACGTGTAATAACAAAATACGCTGGATTCTATATTTTAATTTGAATAATAAATGGGATAAAGATTGAAGTAAAAAGTAGAATAAATGAAGAGAAATGATATTTACCTGTATTTTCAATGCTTTTCTGGTTTTTTTTGTAGAAAGAGTTTTTTTGCTGGTGTAATTTCTTTTTTCTTGGGGCAGTTCTATTTAATGGAACGGCAGTTTTATTGTGGCAGTTTTATTTAATGGAACGGCATTTTTTTTTTTTTTACTTGCTGGTGTAACTTCTTTTTTCTTGTTTGGTAATTTTTCTATTTATTGGGGCTTTTTTGAAAGAAAAGTGTTTCAAGGCTTCATAAGACCCTCTACACATATATTAATAGTATAGATATATACATGCTGTGTTATACTTGCTGATATTCAGGTATCGAATTGCCGTAACATTAAAAATCTATCTCACCAAAGCTGTTTACTAGCCTGTATTTTTGAATTTTTAACATTTTAGAACTCAACCTGTATGTTTTAACAATTTGGGTATCAACCAACCGATTTTCGTCCAATTAGGGGTCCGACAGCAATAAATCAACGACATTACGGTCACTATATCTCAAACGTGGATTTTTTTATGGACGTTGACGTGTTGCACACGCGTGATAGGTGAGAGAACAATTCCGTCAATTTATATAACGCCGGCCCCCTAATTGGACGAAAATTGGTAGGCTGAACCTAAATTGGTAAAACTTAAAAGGTTGGATAGCAAAATGGTAAAAGACAATGTACAGTTCCCCATGTATGTATGTTGTATTTACATTAAAAAAAAATTGCTTAAGAAAAAAAAAAAGAGAGGTGCCAAGTCTCAATTTTCAACTTTTGGGGTCAAAATAGGAATTGTGCCAAATCACCGTGGCGCTTACTATCATGATGCTCTTGATAACATTATATCACTTCCAGATGCATGTTGTGTACTTGTGTTGTATAAAAGCCGCTCCTACTAGTTTGATAATCTGATGATTTTTTTGTCTTCCTTTGTTTTTAGTTTAGATATCTTTTAAATTAGAGTTTCTTCCTCCCGCTTAAGTTTCTGTTTCCTCCCCTTATCATATCACAATTTACAATATGATATGTCTATAGGCCTAGTGTAGACCATAACAACCATGTCGTCGGTAAATCCAGGAATTGAAGATAAGTGGATGATGAATTTACAATTAAACAAAAAATGTCGGGTGATGAAAAAAAAATAAAAATTACGGGGGTGCAAGATGTCTATTTTTAACTAATTGTAGTCAAAGTACATGTGTGTTCAATCAATGGTTGTTATGAAATTTCCATTTTTTTATGGGATGGAAAATACATTTAGGGACTTCTGGGATCTGGCATAGCTTTTGAGCTGTGCTGTTCTGCTTACTTTAATGAACTACCTGCTTAGAACCTTGTCTTCCCTTGTGTGAACAACATTGCTTAGATAATTAATCAAAATCCTTTTTGATTGCAAATATCTTATAATCAGCAACTTCATATATCTGGGTTGAATGTGTTGCATACTCTTACTGGATCTTCAACCCACCATCTTGTATAGGCGTACATAGAAGCAGAAAACAAGAGACTGGAGCAGGAGCCCTGCCAATTTTCTGCCAAGGAAATTATAATTAGAGTGGAGTATAAGTGTTGTCCCAACCTTACCATTATTGATACTCCTGGGCTGATTGCTCCTGCACCGGGTCGAAAGAATCGGGGTTTACAGGTATTTTTTTCTTGCATTTTTCAATGCCGTATTTACCTATTATGCTTATAGCGCTTAGTGGTACTAAACATTATTATCATATATGGGGCAGGGACTAGCTCGTGCAGCAGAGTCTCTCGTACGTGCTAAAATGCAGCATAAAGAATTTATTATATTATGCCTTGAAGATTGTAATGACTGGAGTAATGCAACAACCCGGAGGGTGGTAATGCAGGTTTGTGTTTGGCTTGACTAAAAGCCTTTATGTTATAAGTAAAATCATAAGCGAAGAGTCGAAGACTCGAAGAGATAATAGCGACTTTACAGGAAAATGTCACTTTTGTACACCAAATTATCGGTGTTTCACATAAATTACACCAATATATCAAAAAGAATAGTGGGTTGAAGGGAAAATGTCACTTCTGTGAAACAAACTATTGGTGTTTAACAAATAGAACGCCAATCTATCAAAAAACACATTTTACTCATCAATGTACATAAAATCGAACTATTAATTTTTATTAACCAACACTATAATTTCAACTCAAAAGCACCAAGTGTGTAGTAATCTTTCAATGCCAAGCGCCAATTCCCAATTCGCACCAAATCGAACAGTTAGTTCACCAATTACTAATTAAAAATTAAAACATTAAAGCACTCATCTCTTTTAATAGGTTGGTGTAGTAATTGTTCCACTTCACGTCGACTGGTTTCTAACTTGTGGACTTTGATAGGTTGGTGTACTATTATTTGATTATGTGTAGGTTGGTGCCTAAACGATGATATAAAGCCGTATGGTGTACTAATTATTAAAAATTTATAGAGTTATGTGCAAACGTGACATTTACCGATTCTTAATATATAATTAAAACATGTATCTTTTATGAGCCGCATGCCTCGTCTTCAACTCAAGATAGTTGAAACTGCGGCTTAAAAAATAGACTTAGAATTTTCCCTGCATTTGGTTCTGTGGAATTGATTAAATTTCTCCTTGTTATACTCAGATTGATCCTGAGCTCGCAAGAACAGTGATTGTCTCTACAAAGCTAGATACGAAAATACCACAGTTTGCACGTGCCTCAGATGTAGAAGTGTTTCTTGCACCCCCTTCATCTACACTTGATGGTTTTATGCTGGGAGACTCCCCATTTTTCACATCCGTGCCTTCTGGAAGAGTTGGTTCTGGACATGATTCAGTTTATAGATCAAACGATGAGTTTAAGCAGGTATATACCTATAACATTAAAATCTCTACCCTTGAGTTTCTACCATTTTATAAGACCTTCGGTGGCAGTTCTATGATTAATTGTCCCGATTCTGGTATAACGACGAAATCATTAAGACAATACTGTTCGATTGAAAAAGATCGAGGATTATGTTGGTATTACACATAAACTAAGGGATCAATGGTTTCTATCGAGCTCACATAAGACGGGAAAGTTAATATTTGATAGTCATCATTAATAATATTTTTCCTTTCTCAATCTTTTGGGGAGTCATGCATTTGTTTCACCAAGTTTCTTTATCAAGGTTCATTTTCAAACACATTGACTTACGTTTGTACCCCTACAGCCAAAGTAGTTGGATCTTCATGGTAGTTGAATTTACTTTTCTTAATTTGTTTCTTATTGTTTGTTATTCTTTAAATATCTTTTTGAAAAACAAAACTGTTTCCTTTTATCCTAACTTCTGATTCGATGCATTTTTAGCCATCAGACTCATGCATATTCTCCTACACTAGCAGTATACTACTCCCTCCGACCCTAAATAATTGCCGCCTTCGGAAATACGGGCAAGTCAAAGTTGCACGTACTTTCGTAGGCAACAATTATTTGGGAGTACATAATTTGGAACATTGTCCAAGTTAGAGCCTTTAAGGTAAAATAACAGAAAATCATTCGCTTTATTTTTATGGTTTTTAATTTATGTCTGGATAGGGACTTGGTCCATCTTTTAGCTTTCGCTATTTACAAGGGCTATTTTTCTTGGTGTTACTTATGGCTTTTATCTGGAACTCTAGTAATACTATTATTTTGGTTCTTCTTGGAGGCTATATCACTAAGAGAGATGGATGATATTACATCTTTAGAGGAGAAGTTAGGTCGTTCACTGTCAAAGCAGGAAAGAAGTAGGATAGGTGTGAGCAGCCTCAGACTATTTTTAGAGGAATTGCTACACAAAAGGTAAGTTGATTTTGCTGTAACTTGAGGTATCGATGATAATTGGCTGTTTGAATTTGCACCTGTTTTTTGTTTGTTTTATATTTCTAGGTATATGGACAGTGTTCCATTGGTCATTCCAGTTCTTGAGAAGGAATATCGAAGTACAACTAGAAAGCTAAAAGAGATAAATGAGGAACTCGGGTTTGTACCCTTATTTTACTTTCATTGTTTTGTTGATGAAGGCTAGTTGGTAGCTTTTGACCTTTCAAAAGACATAGATGAACCAACTTCAGTAGGAACAGACAAATAGGTGCATAAATTTATCTCTCTAGTTCTTTTTCATTAGCAGATTCTGTGCCGTTCTTATTCTATTTCATTTTTCCAGCTCCGTTGATGAAGCGAAATTGAAGGAAAAAGGAAGATCTTTCCATGATCTTTTCTTGACCAAGGTATGTGTCCAATGGGCATTTCGTCTCCCCTTCATGTTACTTATTCTTTGCTCCATAAGAAATTTTGTCTTTTCATATGTTATCCGATTGGGAAGTTTTTGAGTTGTTTGAAACACTGTGCTGGTGTTTTTTCCAATTGTGCCTCGTATCTTTTTATTAATATGTAAGAATTTAAATTGGAATTTCCTCTTGCGATCTCTTGGCTAAAGTTTGCTTCCAATTTTTTTTAGCTCTCACTGTTATTGAAAGGGACAGTTGTTGCACCCCCAGACAAATATGGTAACTCAGTGGTCACCCCATTCTCTCATTTAATTACTTTTGGCTTATGGTATATCTTTCACCGGAGTATACACGCATAATTATCTTTTTATAAGCTAGTTGAGTTATTGATATGGTTGCAATAAAAAATGTTAGCTTCTTGCGTTTATGATTGATTGCCAGGGGAAATTCTACAAGATGAGAGGATAAATGGAGGGACATTTATTGGTGTTGATGGAGTTCAGCTTCCACAAAAGCTAATACCAGTAAGTGTTCGCCACGAAATTTGTGATTTTATTTATCTTAAGAAATATTTGGGTACTTCTGGGTGAGAAATGCTTTGCAGAACGAATACGGCAAGTTTGCCAAAATGAGGAAATGGAAAGACTATATCTGGGTTTTTTTTACTCAATTGCTCACTCAATAATACCAATAATTGTTTATTAGTTTTGTTAGTGTTGAATTAAAATAGCTCGTAAAATTGGAAATAAAAATAAAAGTTGAGAAATTGGTGTTTCATGTTTATGTTAGTTTCTCAAGTTAGTCATAAATTTGTCTATTCTCATTTCTAATGTAACTAAGGGTAGATGTTTCATTAAGCTGGACTTGCCACATCAACTGCCATTATTTATTTGATATAGTGATATATTTTGCTTTGTATAGAATGCAGGAATGCGCCTTTATGGGGGAGCTCAGTATCACCGAGCCATGGCTGAATTCCGTTTTGTTGTTGGAGCAACTAAATGCCCTCCAATTACACGTGAAGAAATTGTTAACGCTTGTGGAGTTGAAGACATTCATGATGGGACGAACTATTCTCGGTATCACTGCTTTTTTTACATCCTTAAAAATGTGCTTCCAATTGTAGTCAAGTAGTTATTGTTTCTTGTGAGTTTTTTTTTTTGTTTTGAAAATTTGCTGTTTTCTCTCTCTCTCGATGAAATTAGAACAGCTTGTGTGATTGCTGTTGCAAAGGCTCGCGACACATTTGAACCTTTAATTCATCAGGTGATTACAATATCAGTTTACCTAAAAGTTCTATTGAAAACTACTTTTGACATGTTGTAGGTGTTTTTGTATATTCCAGAATTGTGTTTATAGAAAGATAGTGGTTTCCAGAATTGTGTAGATGGAGTGATGTTGTTGCTACAATTTATGTACTTCTGGTTTCCTTAGAAGTCTTTACTCCCTCCCTCCATTCCACTTTTAATGACCAATAAGGAAAACGTTCCATTATGGGATGCCAATTTTTGGTACGTAAATCACCAAGATATCCAATTTCAAAATGTATGCACATAGCTAAATCAATTTACACCAAAATTTTGCATCCCATTATATACCGTTTTTAGCTAGTGGACACTTAAAAGTGGAACGGAGGGTTATGAGACTTTCTTTCATTCGCTTGAGGAATCCAGTTTAATTGCTGAGTAACTTGTCGATCTCTAATCCCAAAATTAAAAGTAAACGTTTTGGTAATATAGCTAAATCGGCATAAGCGTATTCTTTTTCTATTGCCCTGATATCTCTTCCCACTGTGGAAATCCTATATACAGTTGGGCTTCAGACTCTTGCACATTCTAAAAAGGTTGCTTCCCATTTCTGTCTATCTCCTTCAGGTTTGGTTTTGCCTTGTGATTTATCATATCTCCCATGCTTCAGACTGTTTACTAAAATTGATGCATTGGACTATTTTCTTTATCTGACATGCAATTTCTTCTTTCCCTATAATTAAACAGAAAGAAGGTGAGTTTCTAAGTGGCCATGAGGTGTTTCTAAGGCGTGTAGCATCTGCTTTCAACAATTTCGCTGAAACCACGGAACGCTCATGTCGCGATAAGTTAGTAACTTTACGCCCTCCCCCTTCTTTTGTTCAAGTAGCTTAACAGTTTCACTTTACCCTTCTGTTATTGCCCATGTTCAAATCAAGACAGCTCTGAAGCGAAAACACATCTGGTCCCTGTGATTCAGATACCACATCCGACATTTGAGTCTGATATAGAGTAACAAAATCAAGCTGGAAACAGGATTAAAACGAATATAACCCTTATAAAGATGCGATCTTTTGACACTAAACCCAATGAAAAATATACCAGATTCTCTGAATCCCTTCTTTCGTATTAACATGTACACCAAAGTTACCTATTCTACTGTTAATACTCGAGTTAAAAAAAAATCATAATTAAACAGTAAAAGAACACTATTAAGCTTTGAATATGGAAAGTCTCATAAAACTGTCAAAGACTCTTTGATTAAGGTGTCGTAACCAAAATAGATTCATATGCGACAGTTGATCAGCATCATCATGTCTGTGAAGCAATCCTAGTTAAATCGATTTTTGACTTGTTATCCTCTTCTATTTGTCGGCAGATGTATGGAGGATCTAGTAAGTACCACCCGTTACGTGAGCTGGTCCCTCCACAATAAGGTTGAATTTGCTATATGTTCTGCATGATTTCCGTTTTTTAATATCCTATATGTGGCTCGAGTCATCCTTTTCCCTATATTTACAGAACCGTGCTGGGTTACGTCATTTCTTAGACTCCTTTAGCGGGACCGAACACTCAACAAATAGTATCAATTCTGCATCTGCGTCTTTCTCTCAAGAAGCAACTCTTAATTCGATCACAAATGAAAAGGAGTCTAAATCAAGGACAGATGTTAAACTCAGTCATTTAGCCTCAGGGATAGACTCAAGCACCAGTATACAAACGACTGAGATGAGGCTAGCTGATCTTCTAGATAGTACACTTTGGAATAGGAGGCTGGGTCCTTCTTCGGAAAGGATTGTCTATGCTTTGGTTCAACAGATATTTCATGGCATTAGAGAATACTTTTTAGCTTCTGCTGAGTTGAAGGTAATAGTTAAATTATATTGTTCGTCAGAGGGTTGATTCAAGTTTATTGCACTCGACTATTACGTAATTCAGTCAGTACTAGACTTGAATGTTTTTCTCCAGTGAACTGAATTATGCTTCTCCTAATTTTAGTGTACTGCCATCAGTTATGTGCTTGTTTGGTTGCAAGTTTAAGGAAAATATTTTGGATATCTAGAGTTCCAACTGAATATCTAGATTCATACGCTTTTAAACTTTCTGTATTTTTCAGGCCAAAAAATACAGAAAAGTAAAGCTTTTAAGCTGGTCACCAAATGCAGTCTAGCTTTAAGCAAAAGAGCTAATAAACTGAGCTTAAAAGCTGCAAGTGGACAGAATTTGTAGCCTCAATTTAAAAAGATATCTTAATTAGTCTAACTCAAGTTGCACATCTTTCCAATCCCTAGGGATATTTATATCACTTTGTCGAAAATGACTACAGTTCGGTGCACAAAATTTTAAAATCATGTACGTTGGAGTTGTAATTTTGACGGCAGTATATCACTAAATCGAGAAAATCATTATTTAATGTACTATTTTGAAGTTTTCCCGGTCTAGTATCGAAGATTATAAACTAGATCGAAGTTTTCCTGGTCTAGTATACAAAACAAAAACTATGTAAATTTAGCATAAAACTTAATAATTCAGTTCGTCACTGAAGCTTATTTTTAGTCTCATTTGGATAGAACTGTCATTTTTACTTGATTAACCATTTGTCCGTATCAAACATTTTGTTTTTACAGTATTTTTATTTCGGATTCACAGTACAAAATTATTTTCCCTATTGTTTCTCACCATTTGGCTTACCCGTGTACATTACTAGTTTAATTCATCACATTACTAGTTTAATTCATCAGCACCTCGTCTGAAAACCGAGAAAAAATTGTCTATGCTTTATTGTGGTGGTTAGCTTATAATTCACATTTTGGGCAGTTCAACTGCTTTCTGCTTATGCCGGTGGTCGACAAGTTACCTGCACTTCTTAGGGAAGATTTGGAATCTGCATTTGGAGATGATATGGATACTGTGTTCGACATTACTAATTTGAGGAACTCGTTGGAGAAAGAGAAGAGAGATATTGAAATCGAACTGAAACGGGTATCGAGTCTATTTACTCCCTCCTCAGGCACTCTCATATTGAATAGTATTAGTGGTAGCACTTTTTCATCTTAACTTTGGGTTGATTACGAGTTAAATGCTCAATTTTGCAGATACAAAGGCTGAAAGGAAAGTTTCGGCAGATCCATGAGCAAATTGATTCACATAATGCTGCCTCGAGGGCGTAGGTACTATTTTCATTTTTAGAGACCAACTGCAAATATGTATTATGACTTTTCACCTTCTCTTTTCCTCTGAATTTTTATTTCAAGATCATAAGTTACTTATGTTGGTGGTAGCATACCTTCTGAGTTATTGTAGATAAAATGATTCTACTTCTGTCTATATTGACACTGACATATTAATCAATTTAGAGGTACAATTTTACCTTGATTTCTATTTGGTCATTAATGCTGATTTTTATAATAATTGTTGGTACTTCCTCCACTAGCTTCCCTCGATGATTCACAACTGAATTATCCAAACCCTCCATATTTGAATTCAGGCGATCGAAAAAATCCTTTAGTTATCAAAAAATTCCAATGGCTGAGATGCATTTTATATTTACAAAAAAAATAAAGAAACAGATAGTAAATTCTCGTAATCATAGTCACATAAATTAACTCTTTCCTCTTGTGCTGTTCAGACTGATAAATTTATAGACTTGGGGAGACTTCAGTACGTATATGAGCTCAACTCTTTCCTCTCTATACACAGCAAAGTCAAATTCTGGCATAAGCTCTTTCCATTGAGTATTTAGTGGTTTACACCAAAACGTAAAGCTTCCCGTGTCTCTTTGTTCTTATTTTATTGCTTCATTTATTTCCAAGATAGTTATAATGAACTAGTCGGAAGAAAATGAAATTTTCTTTCATATACACATAGCTTTATTAGGAAGCATATGTTATTTTTACTTATTACAGATACAAACTCTAGGAGAAATGTTTATTTTGAGAATATAAATTACAATGAAAGAAAGCCTTAGTTAGCAAGTAGCAACTCTTTTGGCTGCCCTTTTCTTCAAATGCTGAGTTTACCTAATCAGTTCTTACAGGGACACGTCACCTCAAACACTCCATTGCTTCATTCAGATTAATGAAACAAAACAACTTTTATTAGTTGTTGAGCAAGCTAGGACCATGTCTCTTGTCATTTCATGTTACCTATAGTTTTGTCTCTTTACACACTTGGTAGATGATCCAAGCTTTCGTTCCTATTATCAGGCTTGGTACATATATGATTTGCTATCATGATTTTGAAACCTACCAAATAGGTTGGCAAAAAGTGTGAATGACACATATATAGATAAGATGGTTATTTAATTGGCCGTATTTTCTAAGCAAGTAAACTGGCTTAGAGAGTGGGAAAGAGTTCGCTCATTGAACTTACGGTTAGCATATAGAGGCCTGATACCAAAACTCGAGCCTTTTAATTTGTTCAGAAAAGATCTGTAGCGTATGCGTATAAGCAATAACTAGATGCTAAAGCTTAAGATCTGTAGCCAAACATGTCCTGTGTATGTCATTTTCTTAGGTGGTGGCTTCTTTTTACCACAATATTTGGTTGCTGAGCTATGAAAATCGGGTTCAGGTAAATTTAGTTGCATACCAAGAGAATTTAACCATTTGTGATCAGACTCGGTTAATAATATCACTGAGAGCTCAGTCCAGAAGAAATCTGGCGTTAATAGAGAGAATTAATAGGGCTCTCTTTAGTTTGTTGAGCATGGAACAAATAAATAGATGACCGTAGACCGTATGTATATGTAGAGGCCTATTACAAAAAAAATACCTGTATATCCCTACTAATAAGCTGCCAAAATTAGGTACTGATGCGTGACTCTGTGAGCTTTGAATTAGTTTATAAGAAACTTAAAGGTCCATCTACGGGTTTTACGACTTTTATTGATTTATTGTATTATCATAATTCTAAGAAATGTCGAGTAGTCCCGTGTGTCGGTGTATGAATGAAATGGTGAACCAAAAATACAGAATACAAGTACAACATGTTTAAAGGGTTTTCAACTCATCAATAGGGTGTCGGTGTATGAATGAAATGGTGAACCAAAAATACAGAATACAAGTACAACATGTTTAAAGGGTTTTCAACTCATCAATAGGGTGTCGGTGTATGAATGAAATGGTGAACCAAAAATACAGAATACAAGTACACGTTTAAAGGGTTTTCAACTCATCAATAGGGATAATAATTGCAAAACAAACGCCTAGCTAATTATAGTGATTCACTGTTAGATGGATAATTGCTTGCAAATGTAGGAACACACATGTATTTTTTGTAAACATATCACATGCATACCAACATAGTATAATTTTACAATGCCACATGTACCAGTGCTTGTAAACCGAAACTTACCTTGCAAGTACTTTTTCCTGATAAGAAAATGTATACACACACTGAAGTGACTAAATTGGAGATGTACAAAGTTAGTATACTTCTTGAAGTCGGGGAAAGGAACCTTCAGTATTTTTTATTTTGGACATTATCCTACTAGTTTTCATAATTTAGCATAGGTCGACACCAAATCGATCAATTTGAGTAAAATTCTGTTAAACTGAAAGAATTGGTTGATTGAATCAAAGCTTTTACTATTTTGCCTTTGTTCTCTCTTCTAAGAAAAATCTCTCTCAGGTGATTTATTTCCTCTCCGTGCATGTCTATGATTTCTCTATCTGTCTATCAGTGATCGTAGGCGTCTACAGAAGCGGTGACATGGCTACTATTTGCACATCATAGAGTTTTCGAAACCCAGGAAAACGGTATAAAAAGCGTGCAACCAATTCATGCCAATTATGTCACGAGATCACACGTAACTTGGTTTTGGTTTAATGATTTTAAGAGAGTTACCAAATTATTTAGTTTGGACCCAAATTCTTAAAAGACTGATTTGGCATTATCCGACATTAATTATTAATCTGATAGTGCTCTAATTAAACAACTTCTTTTTTTCCATTTACAAGATTAAAATATGTTTCTGATCATGTACATGTAAAACATCTTTTAGGACGACTGTAATAAGTTCTATACGTGATACTAACAATGCGTAAATTACAGTTAGTCAATTACCAAATGATGCATTTGAATGACCCACTACACTAAGCATCATCACTGGCTAATGTGTTATTAATTTTTGGATTATCCAAATTTGTGCCGACCTAGATTTGGTAGGTAATTTTTAGTTTCATTACAAATTTGTGAGCTAATAATTGTATGTATAGTCTAGCCTTTAGTTTTTATTTTTTCATCTATTTTTGCCTTACAGTTCTTTACTAGTAATTTATTTTCGAGGTCTAGTTATTTTGCTTCTGCGTACACAAGTAAAGTAAGAAACGGACATGGCATATGTTTATTGGGGAAAGTTAATATTCAATATATACTTATCGATAAGTTAAAAACAATGTGTGAAAAGAAACACCATCATTAAATATTTATACTTAATATTAAAAGTGATTTTAACCATACCTTTTAATAATTAAGTTTTAAAATATGTACTAAATGATCATTTTTCTATGTTTTAACTTATCATTCTCTTACTTTTAATTAGTATGAGATGATATATTAATACTAAATTCCATTTCAAACAAAAATCCATGCATGTCAACATCAATTAATAAATCTAGGTATATAGTTTTTTAACCACAGTTTTAAGCTTTATTTAACTCTAAATATATTTCTCTTTCATAATGTCTTTTAAAAGATTAATTTCCGACATGTGTATCAATGCAAGCACGCTTGCCAAAAATATTTGTACAGAAAAAACAGGCTTGTGCAAATAATGGACTAATCCAACCACCCATTACAAGTTTCAACTTATTCTTCACATAAACATTTGGTAGGTTAATCTTAGGCAAGTACTTATGGATAAGGTTGTGGCTCCCCATATCGATTATTGTTTCCCTTTCATAGTTTTTTATTTGTTTCTTTTTCCCATTTTAAAGATTTCTGTATATTCATACAGACTTTTCTTGATTTTGATGAAGTCAATTTAACGTTATTTGTCACATGCATGGTGTTTAAAACTGCAACGGCGGAGCTAACTAGGAGTGAACGATCAAAGTATAGAACCCTCCCCATGCATATATAGAAATACCTCATACACATACAATACTTAAAAACGTATAAATTTTTAGAAATTGTGAACTAGCATCGACGTGTATTTTAGGCGCTTGAATTTGTTTTTTTTTTATGAAACTTCGACACCCCTCATTACTGATCAGTCCTAACTCCGCCATTACCGCATAACCGGTTATAGTTTTCCTTAATTTGATGCTCTACAACCTCCATTATGTTTTGACAAGATCTCTGAGCGCCAGTAAAATGCCATTTGCGTACACCCCAAATATATATATTACACTTTTTTGGTCTTTTTTTTGCCAATTAGCACAGAAACCGTCAGGAAAAAAAAAAAACAGAACCGTCATGGTTGGAATAGGGTTTTCATTGCGAATCAGGAAATGCTATTTCAACAATAAAAACGCTACTCAACTACTATTATTTTGTTTATTTAATTATAAGGAGATGCAATAGAACAGTCAACTGAGACTACTTGAGTACTATAGGTAGAAAGGATTTATTTTACATTTAGATTTTAGAGGAATTTCTGTGAAACGGTAATCTTTCAAGTTTTCAACAGAGACTTACGTAATTAACTTTATTTTAGCTAGATTGGTTATTCAAGGGCTTTTTATATCAATGTATGTAATTAATATAGAAGGGCAATAGCCTATTTCTAAATTACAAGGGAACACGATCCAAGATAATTGCAGAAAAACCAATAATTAATTAGTATATAAATTGCAGAAGCACCAATATTTAATCAGTTCATATGTGTACCCTTTTTGATTTAAAAAAACAAAAACAAATTGTGAAGGCGTGTAAATTAAATGTCTTCCGGCTTCGTTTCTTTTTCAGCTCAGCTAGCTAGAGAAGCTAAACAAGGATGTGCGCGCATGAACGAATATGTTACCGCCATGTATATATAGAAAGTTCTAATTAAGTGTACCATTCTCTCTTTATAGAAGAATATGGAGTACTAAATACTTCGAGTCAGCTAGTCCTTGAAGTGAAAGAAAAACCCATTAATTAATACATAGTAGCAATGCGTAAAAAGTAGACATCTAACAAATTATTCAGTGTCCAATAATTGCGTAATATAGAAAGGGAGGAAAATGAGCTGGAAATAGAGTACTGCAAATAGAAGATTTTCAAGGTTGGCCCGAGTTGAGGATTTAAAGGTCGTGTAGAAAAGTGAGAACGATCGAGGAGTTGCGAAGTCAAGTGAATCAAAGTTTAAAGAAGGATGTAAGACTTTACAAAAAAAAAGTTGCATACATGCAAAGGGAAATATTCAGCAAGATTCTGGTTGGTTTTGTTTTAAACTTTTAATATCAGTTACACTAAGAAACTCATGGATTAGGTGGTTCACTTTTGCAGTAGTTCCTGTGTATGTGAAGTAGGAACATCTATATCAAATGATACGAAGCTGATCACTTGGGAGTGTTTTGTGTTTTGGGGGACAATTTTTTCTCCACATCATCTTTTACAAAAAGACCCAGTCTGCCTTTTTTGCTTTATACATATTGTTGTAAGAAATCTGCAATAGCCTAATAGGTAGTAAAGAGTTTCTTTTTTTTGAAAAAAAAAAAAGGTAGTAAAGAGCTTGTAATGTTTTTCTAGTTTTTCAGATTTTAGTACTGTTAATTAATTATTTGCTAAATTCTGTGCTCTGAGGCAGCTTTGTAACCAGCTAGGTTTTAGCTAGTAATGGGCGAGTTTGGTCTCAACTCTCAACTTATATTAATGGAAATGATGGTGCTTTTGCTTAAAAAAGAAGAAGAATAAGTACACACACATTACATTATTATTTTTGTAAAATCTTGTGTGTTCTTTAAACTTAAATCATTTTCTTTGCTGTATCACACATGCATGATAGTGCTTCGCCAAAATAAGATGCGGCCAAAACCACTATTTCATTTCTTTCCTCACTAAGGTTAACCATTCTGAGAAATGAGAATGATAAGTTTTTTTTTTTTTTTTTTGAAAAGAACAATGATGGAAAATGAAATAGGTCAACTGACCAACTATATGCACCTTAATGCCAACATAGGGATGATCTAAGCATGAAGTATGGAAGTGTGATGACCCACGTCTTGTTCTAAAGCAGTACTATATTATGGAAGTATTGAACTTGAAAAGACTCCTGGTCCACAGCTGAGGGCCTTACATTTTCTATCTGTTTCTCCTTGAAATTACACATTACTGTGTATGCTAAAAACATAATTTGTACTATATTTTAGTTTAAATGGCAACAACTCAACAAGGTGTTAGATAATATTGATGTCCTTAATTCAAGTCACAGTTGGGGACATTTAGGACAGATTAAGTCAATTTTTACGTATCATTTTTTAAAAAATAAAATCCAACTTAGTGTTAAGCATGAACTTGAGCATAGGATGGGCTATGAGTGCAAAACCAACCGTAATCACCAACTAACACTGATCTTACCTTGGTAACACTACAATAAAAAATTCTATTAACATCATAATTTTTTTTCGGTTATGTTGCTAAAATGATTGTGACTAAATTTTAGTAACAGTTTAACAACAAATTATGTTGCTAAAATTTAACCACAATTATTTTAGCAAACATAACCAGAAAAAAATTATGGGGGTAATTAAACTTTTTCTTACAGTGTAAATACATTCTGACCATTCAGTACTTGCCACATAAGTACTTCAAACCTAAGTCATACCCAGTATATATACAACAGAGAAATCAGAAACAATAAAATACGGCATATATATCCAAATCAACATCAATTCATAGAGTGGAATAATTAATACCGTATATGACTAGACTTGGCTAGTTTCCTTCAACTCTACAAACTGATAAGTCAACCAAGTATCGATTTATTGAAATACATGAAAGTTCATCTCTTCATTTATTATCGTTAATAATTTTATCTATGTTTAGATTATTTGCTTGCCATTATTTTAAAAAACATAATGCGCCACCTTTTTCCCAACGGGGAAAAAACCCTGTATTACACTAACTAATTGTTTTTAATCATTTTCTAACTCAGACTAAGTTTTTCTAACAGTCATTCACCTACCTATTTCATCCAAATATATAGCTAGTTTAATGACAGAATTAACTGCTCTCACTTGACAAATTATGAGTATAATCCCGTGAAAAATTCATTAAAAATAGATCTTTGTGATTGCAATTCCGTTAATTTATTACCGTGGATCCGAATTTGATAGGGTAAAACATAAGGGTTGGGATTAAATCCAAAATTTATTTTCCAATTAAACTAATGAAACTATACACTCACTCACGCTTCAAAAATAAAGAAACTATATTAGTTTATTCTATGAATCTATATACTCTCTCAGCACTCATCTATCCCTCTCTATGTATTGTAGTCAAATTGTATTTCTTCATTAGTGATTAAACCCATAAACACTCACCTTCAACCTCACGTCAAATGACTTATTTCTATTTTACTATCCATCTACCTCACTATAAATACTTACATAAAGATACATATCATGATCCCCAACCATTCCTATATATATATATATATTCTTCTCCATCTAGTTCCTCCTATATATAGCATTTCTTATACTTGACATTATATAGATATTCCGATAATGGGTGATAACAATGCTAACCTCCCACCAGGCTTTCGATTCTATCCTACCGATGAAGAGCTCGTGGTTCATTTCCTACAGCGGAAGGCCTCTCTATTGCCTTGTCACCCAGACACAATCCCGGATCTTGATCTTAATCCTTATGATCCTTGGGATTTGGATGGTAAGCACTTGTTAGTTTATCTATATGCATAATATATATTAGAATATAACGGCTTACGTTAGAATTACAAATAATAATAATAAAAACAACATGTTATTTACTTCATTAGGAATATGATTATGGATTTGGAGGTACACCGCGAGTGTTGTTAATCAATCGCCTCTTGGTTCAAGATTAACAATCTCAACTTAGACATACAAAGTTCTTTTTTATTTTGCAAATTGGATGACTTGTCTATTTTGTAAAACCCAATATTAATAACGTTCAAATGAGAGCATCATATAGCATTGCAATATTACTACGAGTCTACGACTTATTAATGCAACTACACTTATGTTATACGGAAAATAAAATGCATGTGCTTTTTCTTATTTTGAAGGTAAAGCTATGGCGGAGGGGAAGAAATGGTACTTCTTTAGTCGAAAAACATCAAACCGGATTACAGAAAATGGGTATTGGGAGGGACTAGGTGTTGAAGAACCAATATATTCAAGTGCTTGTAAAAAAATTGGAGCGAAAAAATACCATGTTTTCTACCTTGGTGAAGCACCTAATCAAGAGGTAAAAACAAATTGGATAATGGAGGAGTATAGGCTATCTGATAATGGTTCTACGAGCACGTCTAGGTCATCATCACAAGGACGTGGCAATAAAAAAGTGGTATGCAATTTAATTAGCTAAAAAGATCATGAAGAAAGCATGAAAAAATAATTAGTAATATTTTTAATTAATTGTTTTTGTATATTGTCGTGCTTTCTTTTGTAGGACTGTAGCAAATGGGTACTATGTCGAGTTTACGAGAACAATGATGGTGGTGACGAGACAGAGCTTTCATGCTTGGACGAGGTCTTCTTGTCAATGGATGATTTTGATGAAATTAGTTATCCAAATTAGTTGGAACAAATATAATGCATGCAATCTTATTTACTTCCTGAATTTTGTAGTTTTAATGTTGTGAATTTCATTTCAAGACCAATGTTACAACGGAGTTATTAAGATTTCTTAATTTATGTTATTGAATATTTGACGATATTTTGAAATTCTTGAAGATATTTACGTGTATAGAGAGACCATGCACATATGGCCACACAGGCTGCTCTTTGAACCCCATCGTTATATAGTCACAACAATGACCTTGTTTACTTTTAAAAATAGAAATTCGGTCTAATTATAAATCCAAAAGCTTAAACACATTGCAGACTAAAACGAAGACTTCAGTTCCGAAAACCTAAACTACATTGGGTGCTTAATTTTTATTTCTTTATTTACAAAATGTTTATAGTTAATTTGTTGCAGTACTCTTCGAGACATTTTAATTTAGAACTCCTAAGTCCTAATATTGACTAATACTTTTACTGCAGTATTGAATTACTATTTTGTTTCAATTTAGTACATTGTCATCGATGGAAAACTGATCATTCATGGTATATGTGTTGGAAAAATATGTTTTACATGGATGTTTTCGAATAGGACCAATTTCGAGTCGATATTACATGTGACAACGCTGAATTGTTAATACCATACTCAACGTGTTTGAGTAGCTCGTGTGACGAGTTTCGTAACGGTATATCGCATGACCTATTCGGATAATGGGTGTAAATACTAATCGGCTTCAAAGTTGGGTTCTCGAAAAAGGAGAAAACTTCAATGCTGAAAAATGGATTAAATAAAGGATAAATTAACAAAACATATTACTTTTTAAACTAAATTACAAAAAGCATACTTTTACAACTTTTCATTATCAAAAACATACCAAACAAATTTAAATTTAATACTGTTTATTATTTTATTTATGTCTCTCTTATCTTACTCTCTCTCCTTCATTCTTCTTTCTCACTAATTCTTCTAGTATCTCTTCATTTTTCTCTCTCACCAATTTTTCTCTTTATCTCTCTTTGATCTTACTCTCTCTCTCCTCACTTATTCTATTTATCTTTTTTTAATATATCACTCTATCTCTCTCCCTTTCTCCACCACATCACTAACTACCGAACACCATCTAGATTATATAGATATTCATATACATATAAATACAGATATATACATACGTAATACACAAATATTACACTATTTGATACCCCGTAATATATGAAAAATATATGGAATTGGTGAGATTGTTTTATATTTATTGAGTTTTGAGACTATTGTAAATATTGTGTGTTTCAAGTTGAAAGAGAAGAATCCATATGTACAATATTAAGAGGAATTCATATGTAGGGTATGAAATTTTAAAATTAGGGTATGAAGTTTTGAAATTAGGGTATAAAGTTTTGAAATTAGGGTATGAAATTTTGAAATTAGAGTATGAAATTTTAAAATTAGGATATGAAGTTTTAAAATTATGATATGAAGTTTTAAAATTAGAGTATGAAGTTTTGAAATTAGGATATAAAGTTTTTGAAATTAGGGTATGAAGTTTTGAAATCAGGGTATGACGTTTTATAATTAGTATATGCATATTTTGTGAGTTTTTAATCATTTTTAGAGAGAGATGGGTGATTAGCACGTGTTAGAAAGAGGTGCGATTATCGTGTGTTAGAGATAGGTGCGATTAGAGAGAGATATGTTAGGTTAGAGAGAGATGTTAGATTAGATAGAGAAATGTTAGGTGACAGAGATATATGTTAAGTTAAAGAGAAATTAGATTAAGAAATAATAAGTATATATAGGTATATTTTTGTTAATTTAAATTATTATGGTATGTTTTTGTTAATATAATAGGGGTATGGTATGTTTTTGTTAATTGCCCTTAAATAAATGAAAAACTAACGAGAGTTATCCCATATTGGAAGATTAATAGTTAATTTTACAATATATATACAAAGTCCAACCCATGTAGTCGTTAAACTAACATGTCCACATACACCTAATAGTATTAGTGTGTACCATACACGCTCGCTCGGGTCTCGGGTCTCGGGCGTGGGATTGGGATTTGGGGAATGTCTCGGGTCTCAGGTCAAATCTGATAAGAAAGTTTTGTATAAAATACAAAAGTAGTCTCTAGAGTTTTTAGCAATTGAAACGTCAGCAATCAATGAGAATAAATTGCAGATTAAGTGCTGCAGTTTCAGAAATTGATTGAGCGAATTTTGGGGGTGTAACTCACATAATTAAATGACCATTAATGACTGCGGTTTCAAAAAAGCCTATAAAAGGCAGTCCTCTCCCTCTCATTTCAGACACAACAATTCACACAACACACAGCATAAGCATCATACTAGAGAGTGAGAATCGCACCACCAACAGCTTGACCTGTGGTTCGGTGCTGGTTTTCACACGACCCACTCTGAGACAGAAGTTGTACTTTGGGAACAAAGTCCCGAAACCAGAAACCTTTAAATGTGGTTCGGAAAATATTGTTTAATGAAAACTGACCAGCAGTTGCCTCAGCAGTTGCCTCTTATTTTTATTTCAGTCCTTTCAAATTCTGTTCCTTCATTTCAGTACTGTTTTAATTCTGTAATTTAATTTTCAGTCTTTTACATTCTGTAATATACATTTCCAGTATTGTTTATTTTCCTGTATTTACTTTCTAGTCTTTTATATTATGTAATTTATATTTCAGTTATGTAATTTCTTTTGTTTACAGAAACAGTCCAGACATTTAGTAATCATACTATTCTGTCTGGCAGTTTCTTTTAATTGTTAAACAGTCCAGCAGTTTAATAATTATATTATTCTGTCTGACAGTTTCAAACAATTACAATCCAGTCCAACAGTTTAATAATTTATATTAAATTTGTCTGGAATTTAATTAGTGTAATTTAAATTCTGTACGAGTCTGGAATTGTAATTTATATTCCGTTTGTAAGAAATAAAATTGTTTATTTCCATTTTAGTTTTTTGTTATTTATTTTATTGTTTTTCGATATAATACAAAACCAACAATACGTGGGTTTTCCATTTATCTCAAAGGAATTATTGTCATTTCTTTGACATGCATTAATTTATACTTTATCGTAATTGTATTAGACAAATTGACCCATCGACCATAAAATTTGAATAGATCACGTGTTTTCAAACTTATATTACATGCTCCAATGGATATAATAGTCTATAAAGAGTTTCAATAAATAAAAACCAATTAAAAAAACAACAATTACTCTCTTATCTCTCCGGCAAGGCACAAGACTGTGCGATTCACCCACAACTTTGTCATTCAACCTTCACTATTGACAACTTCATTACATGTTCGATGAAGTGTAAGGTGTGCAAAATCAATGATAAACATGGAAAATAAAGATGAACTATATCCTCCTAATTTTTACTTCACGCTCCCAATTTTTGATGATTCACGAATAGTATGGTCGTTCAAAGTTCTCTTGAGTATGTTACGGAACATCGATTATTTGACTTGTAACGACTATGCAAACATTAATACTCTATCAATGTAGTTAAACTATAACAAAAAACGTGGTCAAGGACTACTTAATATACGAAGATTTTAGTTGTTGCAAGTATATATATTAGTCCAAATCGTCTAGTTATAACTTTTTGCCCCTCCTACTTAAATTAGGAGAAAGAGTTTGGTGGAACCCAATGATGACTGCAAGGGGTCTTTTGTTTGAGGGTGCATTTGAGCATTACTTGCTTAGTATAGTACTTAGTGACCTTTTTAGCTTCTTTTTTGTGCACTCATATGATATGGATGTATATATATTTGGAAGTAGTACTCTTTGGGTCACACAAAGGATATGTATAAATTTGGTTGGTGTATGCTTAGACAAGCATGAGTCATGCCTGATGCAAGCACTTATTCAATTTTGTAGGTGAAAAAACGTGCATCCTGATCGAGAATTATGGTATACATATATCAAGTAAGAGAGGATGATGAAACTTATCTTGACTATTGTCCAAGTACTGAGGAATACTACATAATACGAAGGACTTTAATTACTCGAATTTGAATTTGTCATCGAAAGTCTTTGTTGCATCATGAGTAGTGGTGTCATACTGAAAGTAGTACAAGCCCTATAAGGTAATATTAATACTAGCTAGTATAAGTTACTTTATTTTCGTCATTTGCAACTGTAATTTAGTATCATGGTTAGGGCCGGCCTCGGTCCAAACCGGTTAAGTCAAGAGCCTTGAGTGATTGCCCCTCCGAACATGAACACGAAATGATATATTGAGGAACCCCCAAGTCCTATTTTTTCATAATTATACGAAACAATAAGTCATAATTCATTAATGTGTTGCATTGGCTTAATAGATAAGAGTAGAACTTAATGGTCACGGTTTTGATACTCTTTAGTAGTAAACTTTTATTTTGGTTACTCCAATTCATAATTTTCGGACAACAATCCTTAGGCATTTTGCATACCTTAATTTAATAATGTCGTTTCTACTTCGACTTTGTAACAGACGATTACCAAAAGGAAATTAATTCAGTGACCGATTTGCTAATTGTTGTAGTGAATTTTAATTATTTACTCTGGTAGAATCAACAACAACCTCTTGATGAAATTGTGAAATATACATGTAGATACCTAGCTAGATGTACATTTTTTTCTTTAATTTTCTTCAAGACTAGATTGGCCAGATTTGAGATTTATATAAGACTTAGATATACATGATTTTCGTTTGGCAATAACTACATTATTTGCATGTCTAACTTCCTCAAACAGTAAATATTTTGCAGCTTACTATTGGTTAGTGAGGCGGTAGCAGGACTACAGGCTACCATTATGATTACTTTTCTAGTTTAAAAATGTTACGTGTGCGAGTCAATACAAATTTCACGTGCAAAACCCAGTGATTTTATAAAATACTTTTTAGTATCATATTAATGTACAGAAATGCTTTAATTTGAAAACTTAAATGGATAATCGCGTGACAGTAGCGTAAAACTCCGACAACATAGATTACAAACCTAAGCAACCTTAATATGTACGAACAATCATACAATTTCTTTGTGTAGCTATTGATTACAAAAAAAAAAATTAAAAAAATTGTGTAGATATCCATTTTATCCATTATAAGCAATATTTATGATTTTCTTTTTACTACTCCATGTGCTACCTTATTATATGCTAGATACTTGACAGAGTATATTTATAGTACTACCTCTCATTGCGTAAATAGTTCGTAACCACTAAGTACCAATCTAATCATCTCATTCAACATGTTTTGAGGTTTAATCAATTGAAAATCAAATGTAGTTCAACTAACAATATCTTCCCATACTTGCTCTTGTATTATTGAGTTCCAGGGGGAAATGTCCACGTTTTCCCAGTCTTTGCCTCTAGAAGAAAAAACATGCCGGAATGTGACAGTACCTCTCTCGTCTACGGGTCAAGGAAATAATAGTATTAAAAATAATAATGATCATTAAGGCCGCACCGGGTAGCGACACACTTAACTGACCACGCTTAACATTGATATTTTACTTTTTTCTCACGAATGAAACAATTACTGCAAATTATACGCATTAGTTTTATATTGATTCTGACGACAGCAGTATGTAACTTATTTTATAGGTGTATGCATTATGTATACAGTGTTTGTGTAGACGTTAAGCCTTGTGTTTGAACTTTATCTAAAGTTGCCTAATTTATCCAAGTGCAAGCTATTATGATTGCATAAACATGCGTCCTCATGGGCTAAAATTTACCTTTGTTCATAAAGCTATTTTTTCTTAGACAAAGACATTCCAAATAGGAGGGAGTGCAAAGAAAGAGACCAAGAGAGATTTTGGAGAAAAAATAGTGTTTTGCATAAACGAAAATGCATTAATTACATAATCATGATATATTTCATAAGAGAAAGAAATTTTCTTATTTCATGGTTGATGACTAGTGTATCATTTTATTTATCATTTATATTGTTTACCAAAACCGCATTAAAAATTATTAATGGATAAATCCGGTCTCCTTTTCCGTTGAACCATCAAATCTCTTTTTCAGTTCCTTATTTAGGCATGATGATAATTTTATTGGCAAAGAGTAACGAAAATGATTGTTGGGCCAAGATGTGGCTTGAAAGAAGGCAATTTACTAAATAAATTCTTCTAACCAACATCATAAGTAATGAAAGAAAATCTTAAAATAAGTCAGCACTCACTTGTTTGTGGAATAAAAGTAAATGAGAGGAAGTTCCTTTAAGCATTTGACGAGTGAAAAATCATGAGGTGTTAAAACTTGTGCCGAAGTGGAGAATCGTTTGTTACAAACTTGACTAAAAAGTTGGTTGTCCTGGTCGAATTTTGCTTCAAACCCGCTCCCATTGCTTATGGACGGGATAGAAACTACTCATTTCTAGTTCAAAATTTGATCGTTGGATGTATTTGAACTATCATTTAAATTTGGACAATTTAATCGGAACAACTATTTTAATGTTAAAAATAGCAGTTCCTGGTCTTGACTAACATAAGAAATCAAGGACAGAATCCTTTTTGGTTGAACCTTAATTTGTTCACGAAACTGGCAATGAGTAATGACCTTTTCACTTCTCTGAATTTCACGTGAGCAACAAACTAATAAAGAGCTTATATATTGAGCACTTTATCAGCCAACCAGAAATTGGATAGAAAGATCAAATACCCTTAAACATTGGACATCAATGCAGAAATGTGATTTACTCCAAAAAAGAAAAACATATAACATGTACCCAGTTTGAAAGTGTCAAATATAGTCACGGACTCTTGTTTATTTCTAATAGATATGGGGCACGGAATTGAGGACACATCAAACCGATTTGAGGTTTACATATTCTATAGATGAGGACATCAAAATTTCAAACCAAAAGATGTTATTCATTGCAAAATAAGAGTAGATAAAACTTGTACAAATATTATAGTTTGGATTTCTTTTCATTTAGATAAACTCATCACCTGATGAATTATTTGATTGTATGAGATATTTCAAAATTGATTATCTTGAAACTAAATAATCTACACTGAGTAAGTAGCTACCTACAATAACAAATGACGCGACTCCACTTCGAGCCATCCGCAAGCCAATGCCGCGAAATAAGATATTTCGATCAGCAGGATGAATTCCCGTAAATCTCTCAAACCTCTTACCCGGTAGTCTCCACCTGAGAAGCTTCCTTTCCATGGTCATATACTGCACAAACAACAAAAGCGAAACAAATTAGTAAAGATAGGCAGTGAATATGATCATGTTTATAAATCACTAAGATGAATTTGCAGCCTTGTGGAGCATTTAAGATGTAAGAACATGGTATTTATGAGAACGGTGCCATAAAACTTGAAGTTAAGCGAATTTTCCACTTTAACTAGCTAAAAGGGAATATAAGGTGAGATAGTCCTGCCTAGAACTTATAAAAAATTGTATGACACAGATATACTATCTTTTTGACAACATCAACTCGGAAAGAATTGTGAGAAATCCTGACTACAACTAAGGAACAAATAGTCAAATGTACCTGAACACCATATTTTAATTTACTAGGTTTCATTAGAAACCAAATTTAGTAATATAACTTCTATTGCTTTTTTGCTTTTGTCCAAGTAGCTGTTGATTAACAATTCCGAATCTTCCTAATGGATTAATATTGTACCTGAAGTATGGAAACACACTAGGACTAGCCAGTGGGCCAGAACCCGCTTTCTCAAATAGGAGGTGCAGGGTTCGAGTCCTATAGAGGGGGTATGTGTGATAGCATTTGATCCTCTTTAATAGTAAGATTTAAAAAAAAACTTAAGTACGGAAGTATGGTACTGAACGTGCCTCATCAAAAGATGGAAGAAATGACACAAGATGTTTTGGGTTTGTAGAGAAAGTTCAACAACAAAATAGTATACCATCATGCTAATATGCTATGCAGCAAAGGTGACATATAGAAGGAAATAAAAAATAACTATAACTATATATTACAGAGCTTCCATGTAGAAGGAAATAAAAAATATACAATTTACATAATCGTATAGGTTGCTAAAGCATAAAGCTGGAGATTGAAAATAAAGTTTATCAGAAGAATTCTATACCTTTGGCAGCACAGTACATTGTGACCGACTCTTTGCTGTGTCGAAAGCATGCGATGAAGCAGCAGCAACTGAACCTGAAATCCCAGCTGCTACACTCAATGCAAGTGGAGACAATGGGCCGATTTCTTCATCAGTCCTGATAGTAGCAAATGGCATTAAGCATATGCAAAAGTAAGAGAGGAAGAATATATTTATATCTTAATAAATAAAACGAATTTTGTTATTTTTGTTAATGATTTATTAGTAAGTTTTTCATACATTAAGAAAGAAAATACATGTAGATGTAAATTTTAGGCTTAAGCTTATTAAATTATGTATTTAATGAGATTTTTTTAAGTGGAACGACAGTAAACAAAATTCAGATTAGATGAAGTAAGGAACCAGACTGATTTTTTCTGAAACTATGACGGCCATTGTTGTAATTAATTATTAGAAAAAATGAAATGATGATGTGGCACTGTAAATAACAAAAAAAATAAAAAACTGGGGGTATGTTCGTCAGATAGCATTTTTCATCTCATTTCCGTCATCAATTTTAATGGCAGTATGCAATTTTTCCACTTACCAGTATGTTGGTATATAATCCTCTAACCACCAAAAGTTGGTGTTCTAATCATAATTAACCCTAGTATTACATACACCAAGCAATTATTATTTACAAACTATTTCATCTTGACATATGCTGAGACTAGGCAGCATAATTATTATTAACGAAGTTCCCAATAAGAAAAATACTAAGAAAGAGGTGTTCACACCTGGGTTGAGGATTCATCTTTACTGCCTTCCAATCAAGCATCGCGCGGTGTAAAAACTGCCAGCTTGAGAAAAAGACACCGCCAAATACAGAATCCCTAACTAAACCCGATCGGATACCTCTCCATAGAGAACCCCATCCTTCCAAAGAAATTACATCTGATACCCTTCTAACATTGCAAACAGAAGGTGGCTTTCCGGATCCAGTCATCATCCAGGGGTACTCCTTTAAGGCACCGATTATATCAATACGTTTGCTTGTAAGTGTGGATAAAAGCCCAACGTTGTGGTTCAATGCCTTCATATCTGGTGAGCAGTTAGGTAGGAGCTTTGATATTAGAGGACCACCTACTGGTGTTTTAGTGAGAGATGTAGAGTTTGAAATTCGGGATGCTGAGGTGACCTGTGCTCGGAGTTTAATAAGTTCAAATGGAGATGTTATCAGTGATTCAATAGCACCGGCTGCAACTCCTGCCAAGAGGGCTTCGGATACATACACGTAATTATCTACTCTACCATCTGTCAAGAAAGTATGGAACCCCAGGATTTTTTAATAAAACACAGATGGGTGGTGCATATATGAAATAAACTCAAAGAATTTAAGTCCATGAATTAATATTATATCCAGAGTCGAGTCTAGACTACATATTCATACGGACTGTAACAGATTTGGTTTAAGAGTAATCGAGCATAACAATTGAGGATAATTCAATAAGTCAATCCTTCGTAACATTTTTAGTAAAAGGAAAGTGATATACAACAAGCAATAATGACAGCATACCTTTAACGTAAGCAGTTACAATTTCGTAAGTACCAAAGCGAGTGCCCACACCCAAAATTCTTGCGAAAGCCAACCATCCAAAGCCACTGTACAGACCTACAATCGTCGATGAAGAAACAATTAAATTTAAATGGACATAAAACGATTCATGGAAGCAGCTTATAGTAATAGAGACCAGCACTAGTTGTTGAAGAGTTTCATAATTTTAATGAGCTGCAAAATTAACCAAGCGTTGTCGCTGGAATTGGTTATCAATCTTAATGGACTAAAAATAACATTAAAAAACTGCTTCAAAAATGAATTACGAAACATTTAAATTATCAAACGTTTAAACCGACTGAGATCGACTTTAAAGTCTAATAGCGGCTGACAACAGAGAATAACACCTTATAAGCTCAAATCGGTCACTTGTCAAAGGTCCAGCATTCAACTAGAAGTATACTCCACTTATTGCATGTTACCATTTGATAGAAAGGAAACAAAAACAAATCATTCAGTTCAAAATTCGAATTACCTGAATTTCCTGATAATTTTCTAATTCTGTCAATGATGTGGCTCGTAGTCAATTTCTGGTTGGAACTTGACCCTACCTGTAAACATCATAAGAACTTTTGAGTGTGATCATCAAAACGTTGTATGGTTTGAATACCATCTCTTACATGTAAAATGTATTTGTGAAGTAGTACTCTTGGGGTGAAATATAAGATCTGGCTATTGAAAGCCTTCACATCTCCTCATTAGATTATTGAAAGTTTCCACAAAGAACTTGCAAAAGAAGATTTAATGCATCTTTTACAATGGGATGACTATTAAATTTCAAGTATTATACCTGTATAAGGACTTTTATAGTATCAAGAGGGTAAGTGAGGGCTGTGCCCAGAGTGACTGAGCCAGCAGCAGCGACGGCATGGCTAACAAAAACTTGATTCTTTAACAGCTCATCCATTTGAAAGGATTTATCCGTGTGTTAATACATGATTGACGGGAAAAACAACGATGTTTTATCTACACCAAATACTAGAAATCCTTGCCGTTCCTATCAAAAAGCCAGTGTCAGTGCAAAAGCTAAATATTACAATATCAAAGAATCTATATTACAATGGGCCTGTTTGGTGGCATCCTAATTCCTAGAAGTCAAAAACATAGTGTTTTGGTGAAAGTGTATGGCAATATAATTGTGTTAGGTAGAAAGTCAAAAATTAGCCAGTACTTCACTGCATTCGAGTAGCAAAAACTAGTGAGATTAGTTAAAAGCACGGAAAAATTAGCTATTGACAAAAGTATGAATCAAACTTCTCATTTTCTGCCTCGAAAGAACAATTAAGGGAAAATTTTGCTACAAACTTTACGCAGATAAGATGACTTATTTGAGTTTGAGAAAACAATTGGCTTCATTTCGCTCTAAACTTTTACTTTTATAATTTCAGACGAAACGAAAATGCTAAATTCTTAAACATATCAACCGCATTCAATGCAACTTAAAATGAAAAACAAATAAGCTGAGGTTAAAATCTGCCACCAAACAATCCCCATTTATAATTTCTCAAATTACTCCAAACACGTTAAACCACAGAGCCCAAAATATGTCAAGTATTTGCAACATTTTCTGATAAAGATATAACCTTTCGTGTTTGCCAAAAAAAAAAACCAGTATAACCAAATCTTCCATATGATCATAGTTCATAGCTAGCCTTTTTTTTTATAGGTAAATATAAGATAAGCTGAACCCTAATATAAAAATTTGATAAAAAAAACAGTGGGGCATTTTCTCAAACACTTAGTGGGCATAAGAAAATAAGACAGAGATACTTAAACAAATGAGAGTTATGAAGAAAATTAAACTCACAGTCTTGTTAATATTAAGTGACTTAATGAAAATTATAAATTATATATCTGTGTGTTAAGAATTGCTTATTGTTTACCTGAAAACGGAAGAATTTCAAGCGAGGCTAGAGAGAGAGAGAGAGATAAATCACTCTATTTTGAGGAGACACTTTGTCTAAATTATAATTAATACCCTCATAATTTGAAAATGTGCTAAAAGTCTATAACTAAGACCAATAGTTTATGACTTTATGCTAATATAAATCATGAAGTTCATATTTTGCTGCTTTAAATTAATTTAAGTCACAGATTTCTAATAAATTAAGAGCAACACATCACCGATCTTAACTATTTAATTAAATATAACATATTTTATAAATTTTAATTAACCGTTTACATTTACACAAAATTTCAACTTACTTATTAATTTTCTTATAATAACCCTACATTTTATTTATTTATTATTATTTAATAATCATAGTAATATTTCAATCACAAAAATATGAATCCCAATATAGTTTATTACTATTATATTCACAAATGAAATCATATACATTACTCATATATAAGGTGTATTTTTAGAGAATTTATACGGCTTCTTCCACGCCATTTTTTATATTATAATCATTAAATTTTAAGAAAATTTATGTTTTGAGATAACAGATACGGATGCGAGTTAGCAAGCTCATGATTAGCTAAAATCATGTACATCGGTTCATTTAGACCTTTTATTTGTATAAAACTTTAAGTAAAGACTCTAAATAAAGGTTCCACCGTGAACAAATGAAGCCTTTTAACTGGTTGGAAAATATATAGTACTATGTATTGTATCCTTTGTGTTTTTTTTTTTGAAAATATATGGGTCGCGTCTTTTATGTTTAAAAGTATACTTTTTGTAAGTAGGTTGAAAAATATACTTTTCATATTTACTTTTTAGTAAGTAGTGAACACCATAAAAGTATACTTTTCATTAAAAATGTTGTTTGGTAAAATATGTTTACTTTTACTTTTTGAGTGAAAATGAATTGTTTATTCAAATAATGCACAATAGGTACCACTTTTGAACTTATATTACTCCTAGTTACCTCCATAAGTTCATATTCCCTATAGGTACCACTTTTTAACTATTTACTTTATTTACCATAATGTCATATACATATTTCATAAAAAATAGAAAAAAAAACACATAAAATTATATAAAATAAAAAAAATCTCAAAATAAATGAAAAAAAATCACAAAAAATGAAAAAAAAAATTATAAAAAATCACAAAAAAAATAAAAAAATTATAAAAAATCACAAAAATCACAAAATAAAAAAAATATAAAATATAAATTTTTTATAAAAAATCACAAAAATCAAAAAAATCACAAAATCACAAAATTTTAAAAAAATTACAAAAAAATTACAAAATTACAAAAAAAAAATAATTTTTTTGTGATTTTTTATATTTTTTTTGATTTTTCGGTATATTGACAAAAAAAATTATATATATTTTTTTTAATTTTTTTAAAAGTTTGTGATTTTTTGTAATTTTTTAAATTTTTTAAATTTTTATAATTTTTTGTGATTTTCAATAATTTTTTGTGATTTTTGGTGATTTTTTATAATTTTTTGTATTTTTTATAATTTTTTATAATTTTTTATAATTTTTGTGATTTTTATAATTTTTTGTTTTTTTTTGTGATTTTTTTCATTTTTATAATTTTTTTGTGTTTTTTTTAATTTGTTGTAATTTAAAACTATTTTTTTGGATTTGTAGAAAGATAAAATATGTATATTATATTTTGGTTTGTATGACAATTTAGTAAATAAACTAAATAATTAAAAAATGGTACCTAAGGAATGTGAAATTATCAAGGTATCTAGGAAGAATATAAGTTGCTATGAGTTACTTATAGGGAATTACTCCTTGTTTATTTCGATTAATAGAATAATACAAAATAATTAACTAGCAAAAAAAATTTCATTATTTAAAGATTAAAAATACAAAATTAGGAAAATATAATGATGATAGGAACTAGGTTTTGAACTGTACTTTAAAAGAACATTCAGATTAAAACCTAAATTTTAATCTGGTTAGGAAAATTTGAGTAATATAACAGATTTTGTTCATTCAGATTCAACAAGTTGGATTCAATACTGAAATAGGTTTATCATATAACATATATAAACAGTAGCAGTTACTTACTAGTAAAAGTATCATCAAACTTACTTTTAAAAATTCTACTTATAGACATTTACTTTTTACCAAAAGTATACTTATGAGATGACATCTAAACAAACTAAATATAAGTAAAAGTAAAGCCAAAAGCATACTTAATGGTTTATTTTTGATAAAAATAAACTTAAAAATGACAGTCAAACAAACATCCGGAAGTAAAAGTAAAAGTAAGAAGTAAAAGTAAAAGTAAGGAAAAATAAAGGTAACCAAACAAGGCCATTGTACATATGATGCAAAAGATATATTATGAATTAAATATAGATATTCTACAAGAAATAGGTGTTTAGTTTCGGTTGTAAAATTATAATTGCATATTCCTTTTCTTCTAATTAAAGTGTCCCGGTTTATATTTTAAGACGTTAGAAAATAGAAGTCTAACTAAATATTTTTTGATATAATTTTTTAAATAAATTTTTTTGATAGTTAAGTCATATCTTATACTAGTATCACACTGTGTATAATCAGTAGTTTTGTCTGATAATTTTGAAACTTTAATGTTTTTTTATAGCGAATATTGTATTTTTAGATTAATTATAGTGAAACTGTTTGAAATCGTAAAATGACACTAGAAACCTGAACCAGTCTTAAATTAACACATAAGACCACTCACATGTGGCTCTTCATTTGTCTATGCTATGTAAAATTTGTAGATTTAAACATAACAATGACTTCATATCAGGGTAGCTATGTGTTTGAGATGCTATTATTTTAAAATAATAAGCATTGATATGCGAGTTAAAAATAAATATCAAGTTTCACTAGTTAAACATATAAATTATTATTATATGTATCTTTCTCTCCCCTTCTACTAAATTTGTTTGATGTATTTCCCACTTAAACATTACCTTATTTAATTGAAATATATAACAAGTCTAATATTTAAAAAAATATATAAATTAAATAGCTAAAATTAAGAAATTGAATTTTTATTATTAAATATAACTAGTACACGGGATTGCTCTCATCATCAAGCAAAAAAAAGGATCAATCCCACTTGTCTGATTCTTCTTTTTCTAGAAGTCGGCTAGAAATAGTCAAAAACAAATCAAATTGACCAATGTTCCAATTCCAACTTAACAGGGGTCACCTTAAAGGGAACTTTCTGAAGATGCTGTATTTTTAAAGTGTAAAAAATCCGTGTGAAAACCGTAAATTCAAATTACAAATCATAATTATAATTTACGACTTATCTTTTTATTTAAAAAAAAAAAAGAAAAGACAAACTGTAGTTTTAAATTCGGTTTGTAATTCGAAATTAAGTGAAAATAATATATTTTTTAGTAAAAAAAAAAAAAAACATTTCTTAAACAAATAAAATACTACCGGTAGCAGTTATTTAACTTATTTCCCTGACCAAATTTATCCCCCCTTCTGTCAATCACAAGCACCACTCTAGAGAGAGCATACACATACATACATACATACATAAATATAGATATTATTTAGAGAGAGAATGGGACAGGAGAGCTCGAAATCGGACCGTACATCGTCGTCCTCATCCGAGGGTTCTTCGCCGGAGAAATCCCACAGACTACGATCACGGTTATCGTGCCTAAAAGGACGGATCCATCGCCGCAGTCTCTTCCGCCGTAAGAAAGGCGGGGGAGCATCTAAGTTGCTCGAATTGGACGATTTTGCCGGCATCGCCCTCGTCACTCTCCGCAGTGTAATTAATCTACTTTACTATATTTGTTTATCTAATAGGTTTAATTATGTTTTTTTTTCTAATTCTATTTAGTCCTACCTATGTATATACTGACCTATTTGTCTGCTTAATATGTTCACACATTTACTTTATTTATTTATTTATTTGGTTTAATTCTGTTTTCTTTTTTCTATCTAGTCTATATTGGGCTTACTGAAAATTATGAAAATTAAGGAATTTATAGTAGCTCATGAAAAACTCGAGTAAAACAAGTTGAAAGTGAATAGTACCTATAAGAAACATAAACTTACGTACAGTATATAATACATCTAAGTGTTCTAAAAGGCGCGCCTAGGCGCAAATTAGGCGGCGGATTAGGTGCAAATTAGGCGGCGTCTAGGCGGTCAATTTCGCCTAAAGTCCGCCTTGCGCTTTTTAGAACATTGCATCTAATAGCTTCATACATGTGCATAGTTATACTCTTTCAAATGATAAAAGCTTCTTTCTTTTTTCAAAATATTATTTATTGTTTCATAAGCCAACTTGAAACTAGTAGCTTTATGCTCAAGCATGACTTTTAACTTCATTCAAATTCTTTCTACCTCAAGCTTTCCATTTTTCTTTTTCAAAACTTTTTGGTGTGCAACATTGGGAATCTGAGTTCGTTTGGTGGCAGATTTTAGGCTACTAAGTTAGTTTTTTCAGTTTGGGAACAGAGTTGGTGCGACTCGGCTTACATATTCTAGCCTATTTGTACAGAAAAGCACAAAGACCAAATAAAGTAAAAGGCACAAAAAAATGTGAGCCTTTAAAGCTGCCAGTCAAACCAATAGTTTCGTCAAATGAATCTCACTTGCACATTTCTATACCGTTGCCCGTGTCTGTTGATTTACCAACCATGTTCTAAGTGTCAGTATATGCTATATAGATGGTGTATTATACGTGTCAAATCTCAGACACCTCAAAGAAGATTACCTAATACGTCTGTTATTCATGAGTGGAAATTGACACTTTTTTTAACAAGTTCTTCATTCCACAACATGTGTATACATACACATTGGTGTATTTGAATTTTATACTTGCTGTTCAAGGCGGAGATGAAGTTCAAAGACAAGTGGCTTGCTTGCATTTCTTTCGGAGAACAGACTTTTCGCACCCATGTGACTGATCAGTTAAGCACCTCTGGTTTACATATGTCCGCTATTGGCTTCACTGTTTTATTTTAAGCCTTTTTTTAATTTTTCTGGTGTCCCTTAATTTAATTTGTCGATTGTTTCCTCTGGTTGCTGCAGAACGAACAAGCCCGTATGGAACACTGTAAGTGTGATGTGAAACTATTCCTAATTATATATTTTAGACTTTTAGTTATTCAAAACAAACTTATTGCTTATTTATTTTTTCTAGGCATGGTAATATGATAAGATTCCAGAGTGTCTATGGCATGCTTACTCATTAAGTAAAACATTTGCTTAAAGTGGTCAATTATAATGCTTATGCATTGTTTATTTGTTCCTCTATGCACTTTCAAAGTTTTCATTACTGCCGAAAGTTTGAAAGGACCACAAGATTTTGCCTAACAAAGCTTCCATAGTAAATGAAGTTTGACATTATTATTTTGTTTCAAACTGGTTCTGGATAACGACGTAGCAGTCTTACAACTGGCTTCAATCAACTATTGGGATCACCTTTTGTTTATTATCTTACGGTGGAAAATGTGAAGCTTCTTAGTGTTCACACTTCGCATTCTTGTTATCCAATATTCACTGTTTTCATCATAATTGAGTTCATATTTTTTTTGGCAGGAAAAGAAATTTCTTTTGGAGAAGAATGGACCTCGTGTTGCCCGAATATCTGTATTTGAGGTATATTCTGTAAGCCAATAAACACATGAAAACTTTGTTCCATTATTTCTCTCCTAAGGATTGCATATCTCTGTTTCAAATGATAAAATGTTTGAGTGAAAAGGGACTGCTCCAAGTTACAGTATTACTTGTTATTGACTTTGGGATCTCCTGTAATGCAGACTAATCGAGTGTCGAAGAACAATATCGTTGGATATTGTGAAATTGACCTACTTGAATTTTTGTCGCAGGTGAATAAAATATTACCTTTTTCTTTCCTAGTTAAATTATTAAATTACCTTGCTACCTGTTATTTCATTCACTGCATCAGGTATTAGTCATTATACCACTGATGACCTTTTGAAAGAATAATAGTGGCTGCATGAAAGTTTAATTTCGTTTTCTGAAGTTTGTAAATTAGAACTGATTGGAATTCCACACTGAAATTCACTTGAGCAAATTCACTTCAATTGAGAAATATCAGAATTGTCTCATAGTGGCCAAATGCATTCCGCTACCTTTTAATATTTTGTGATGTTTGAACTTGATTTCAATATACTCTACACTTTTTTCAAAACTTGATTACAGTACCTGATTGATTGCTTTGGACTATGTGAAAATTATTACGAAATTATTTCGCAGGATTCAGATTCTGATACGGAGGTATTTGACTTGTTAGATCCATCTTCAGCTGGGATAACAGTGGGGAAGATTTCTTTTTCATGCTATGTTGAGGTCTGAGTTATTAAGTTACATTACTGTTTTGATAGTTGAGACTTTGAATAAATTTACCAATCCGTTTTTATTGGTTGTGTAATCACTATCTTGAACTTGGACAGGATCCAATTGAAACGGAGAAAAGCTTTGCAAAGCGCATATTAGCTGTAGTGGTAAGCTCTTGGAAATCTAGCTCAGTTTACCAATTATTTGTGTGATTCTATTTAAGAGAAATGATTGGCATACATAATAAGGTGGTATCTGTTGGCTGTGGCGATGCAAGTTTTATGTGGAAACTCCTCCGTCCCATTTTGTTGTGGTAGTATTCCATTTGGAATGTCCCAATTTGTTCGGGCACATTGACACCTTCCCAAAAATGGCACACTAGTTTTTTGACACTTTTCCCTTTTACCTTTTAAATTTCAAAGCCCACTGGAATGATGTTACTCATAAAGGGCAAAATTGTAAAATTAACACGACAGTAAGTAATGATGATGTATCCTTTTTTTCTTGTTCCCCATAGGCCATAGTGCCCAAACAATTCGGGAAGGATGGAATAATTGTTAGGCACATTCATTTTTTTTAGTGAGTAGATGAGAAGCTGCCAACAAAGTTATATACTAATTTAATTGTGTTTGCCTATTATCACCCTTCTATTACATCCAAAACATAACAATTGCAATATAATTGCTAATGAATAAGGTTGAAATTATATATTTATATTTCACCCATATATGACATGTCAGTGTTTGGGAACAGTAGTCAAGCAAAATAAACAAGGGCGGAGCTAGGAAGGGGCTGACAGGGGCTACAACATCTCCATATTTATAAAAAAAAAACCATAAAGCAGTACATATTTTGTGCGCTTGAGGTCGTTTTTTTGGAACTCCAGCTCCACTCATTATTGATTTCTAGCTCCGCCACTGAAAATAAACAATTTTTTGATGTACATTGTCTGATTCCCATTCAATCAGAACTTGACTCACTATTCACATTTCACATGTCTCAGCTTTGCAACTTTTTTGTGACATGGGACTGGATACATGAAAGGCGGATCACAACTGTATATATGTACTTGATTGTGGAACCAAAGAACGCAATTCCTTTAACTGAGATCTTATTCTTTGTTTAGGATTATGATGGAGATGGAATGCTCTCGTTTGCTGAGTTCTCAGAACTAATCAATGCGTTCGGCAACAAGCTGGCTGCAGACAAGGTTAATTTTTAAATTAATTGTATTTATGCCAATTGAAAATCCTGTTCCATTGAAATGCATATATTTTAGGGTTTCTTTTTGGCAGGACTTTAAATTTGAACTTTACTTTCTGCCTTTACTTAAAGTCAGATCTATATATTGTTCGCATTTTCAGCCTTGATTATATCGATTGAGAAATAGATGGCATGTGCATATTGTGGTGACAAAATTTACTTTTCACCTTACTCTACATGCTTTTATCTCATTTTTTTTTATTTAAATTAGAAAGAAGAACTCTTCAGAGCAGCTGACAAGAATGGAGATGGTACTGTGAGCTTAGATGAATTGTCAACCCTCCTCGCTATTCAGCAAGAAAAGTAAGCCCATATGAATATTTCACTTGGTACTTTGCTCAACACTACGATTTGGCATGGAAAACCATGTCATGTCCTCAAAGAAAAACTCCAATTCCTTTATTTATATTGAAAAGTTTTATCATGTGAGTTAATATTATTACGAGAACAGAAGGTGTTTTAAAAAACTTTTTAAATTTTTTTTTATCTTTATTTACTTTCCCTAAAACGAGGACATAAAACTTCTATTTCGCGTATCTGTTTATTTATGGTGTACATTTTTGTTAGTCAGTAGTTATGGACTTATGCTGGGGGATATTTGACTGGCGGTGTTGAGAGACTGAAAAGTTGGGAGTAATTTGTAATTATTTTAATATGTATTTATTTGTTGCAGGGAACCTCTCATCAATTGCTGCCCTGTGTGTGGTGACACACTTGATGTTTCAGATGGCTTGAACAGTATGATTCATTTGACACTGTGTTTTGATGAAGGCACCGGAAACCAAGTTATGACTGGGGGATTCTTAACCGAAAAACAGGCGTCATACGGGTGGGTGCTTTTCAAACCTGAAAATGTTTAGTACACTCAATTATTGTGTAACTATAATTATGTGACACTAAACTATGATGATTTTGATTGTGTAGATGACAGTAAATTTATTCAGTTTAGTACCCTGCCATTATGATCAGAAAACTTTTTTTTTATCAGCAGAATATTTTGTTCCATGGTTTTGTTTATCAGAGTTAATATATTTATAGATGGATGTTTAAACTGAGTGAATGGGCCCATTTCGCTTCCTATGATGTTGGCTTGAGATCTGGCTCAAGTGCTTCACAAATTGTGGTATGTACCGTGTGCCGATTCAGTCCTTTGAAATGCTTTTTTCTTCTTTATTTTAAATCGCTTCATCAACCTAGACTTTTCTTGAAGACGAAACTGGCTGCATCCCTTTCTCAGTCTTGTTACGAGGTTGATAAAGAAGTTGATAAAGTTGAGCAAGAAAAAGACAGTGAAGAGATGCATAGGAAAAACTAGAGAACTTGAACTGCTGTCTGAGAATACGAAGATATTTTACTCAAGGAAAGCACATAAACATTAAAGTTTAAACTAAAACACTTTTAAATATACAGTGTTTTATCCGCGCAAAGATAAATTGCTCTAAACTAATCATTTTGAAAGGGTATTTTGTGTTTCATGATTTTAGCGACCGCTTAAAAAATAATAATTAGGAAAACTGTACACGCCAGTATGTCAGGAGAATAAGGAAACAAAACCGCCGATGATTAGCGTGCACAACCTTGTAACAGTTTCAGATACGGCATTGTGAAATCTTAAGAACAATAAATACCTTACCTTGTACTTTTCTGGTGCTCCCCTTATTTTAATTAAGTTAATGCATGATTCATGATAAAGACTTGTCATGCTTTTACACTAATCTTATGATTAATAGTTGATTGTAACATTTATCTGATCGTTTCCAGCACTGTGCTTGGGAAATAGTGGAATTGATGCATTATCTGGGATGAAAGTAAATTAATTTCAGGAATTTAATGGATGTTGGTTCTGATAAATCTCCATTTGTTTATTATTCTTTTACAGAACCACATAAAGGGTACGAGGATCAATTGGTAGTTTTGCATTCATTAAGATAAATCTGTTTAAATGTTGTAGGTTTTCGATCGGAAGTCAAAAAGACTAGTAGAGGAAATAATTGATGGAAAAATTGTTCTGTCAATGAGAGCCATTTATCAATCCAAAGTTGGCCTCGGCCTTATGGACAAAGGTAAGGTATTTACTGTTCTTAAGATTTCACAATGCCGTATCTGAAACTGTTACAAGGTTGTGCACGTTAATCATCTGCGGTTTTGTTTCCTTATTCTTCTGACATACTGGCTTGTACAGTTTTCCTAATTATTAATTTTTAAGCGGTCGCTAAAATCATGAAAAACAAAAACACTGTATATTTAAAAGTGTTTTAGTTTAAACTCCAATGTTTATGTGCTTTCCTTGAGTAAAATATCTTCGTATTCTCAGACAGCAGTTCAAGTTCTCTACTTTTTTCTAGGCATCCCTCCTCTTCACTGTCTTTTTCTTGCTCAACTTTATCAACTTCTTATCAGAAATTTGAAATCCATACCTGTTCGAAGTTTTTCTGATTATGACTAGATTCATTGTTTTTTAAATGGTGCAGGGGCAAAGGAAATTTTGCAAAGTGTCTCAGAAAAACAGGGGAAGAAAATGGATACAGTTGAATCTGCTAAAAATATACCCAAGTTCATCGAGTCTTTCAAGGCATGATATTTTTATTTAGAAAGAGTAGACTTTTAATTTTGCTACTTTTCTGCAAGGTTACAAAGTGTAATGTTGCTAAAATTCTGATGTCTATTTTAATTTCCCCATAAATGTTTGCTATATCACCTACCTTAACACCAGAGACTTTAGAAGACTTTTTCCGGTTATATTACAGCACGCAGCTATAAATTTTACCTTTATCTAACTTTACCTGGTTTTACGAGATATATAAGCTATTCTTACTTTAAAATCTTTTGAAGAAGTTTAAATCAGATTTGAGCTGCTATCATTATGACATTATGTAATAAACCATTCATGAAACAGTCTTTTTTTTTCTCTTTAAAGTTTTCCAGTACTCTTTGTAGGATCAAATCAAGTTGTCTGAAGTCAAGTACCCATTGGAGCATTTTAAGGTAAGATTGGATTTTGGAATGACAGCTGTAATTTAATTATAAATCATTCATTTCTATTCTCTATAGATAAATAATAAGAAAGGATATAATCGTGATTCTGTTGATCTTAAAGTAAATCAAGATGCTAAATAAATTATTCCTGGTAGGAATCTTGGTTCATTTACCAGAATGAGGTGTGTAGCTGCGAAACTTGTTATACTGCAGCTACTAATACATCGATTGTTAATTTATAATTATTTTAAGGTTGTTGCATGTAACGGATTTTTTTTTTGTCTGTGTAACTGTGTCCGGTGATATTATGATTTCCAATGCAGACATTTAATGAGTTTTTCATAAGAGAGTTGAAACCCGGTGCTAGACCAATTGCTTGCATGGACCGTGATGATGTTGCTGTATGTGCGGCTGATTGTCGCCTGATGGCATTTAAAAATGTCGAAGATAGTCTAAGGTTTTGGATTAAGGTATCATTTCGATTTATTTATTTTATTTCACAGCCTTTCTTAGGCTACTTTGAAAAGCTTAGTATCAATACAGTGCGATGTAAGTTGTTTTTTTAAAACCAGCAGGTTTTGATTAGTGACTACTATCATGAATCTTATTCATGGCATGTGTTTAACTTCAGTAAGCATGAGTTGCCCATCAAGGTCAGCTGCTGGATTAAGGAAATTCTTACACCTTTAATGGGTTTTGGCACGGATAAACTATTTTTTTCCCTTCACACCAATCAGATGATGACTACTAACATGTGCAAAAGTTAAGAGGCAAATAGCCAATCAGCCAACTGCATCATCAACACAATTATATGCATTCTTTATGCAGAATTTCATGTGTGATTATATTTGAAATTTCTGGTTATTGGGTTAGTCACATTTGCGTTCATGCATTTCAACCTTCGTGCCATTTTATATCTTCTGTGATTCAGAATTTCAGACAAGTGCTGTGTTTTATTTGTATTAGAAATTATTGAAAGAGTTTAAGTTGCTAATTAACTTAGTATTTGACAACTGCACGCCTGTGTTCATTTATTTTTATCTTATCCGTAGGGTCGAAAGTTTTCTGTTCAAGGTCTTCTTGGAAAAGAGTTACCCTCCAGTGACTTTAAGGATGGGTCATTGGTGATATTCAGATTAGCACCACAGGTAGTTTGGGCACCACTTGCTCACATTCATTTGAGTAGAATTCTTATTTTCTTTTAAATGCTAGTTTTTCCAAGTAATGTCTGCCAAGTTTAGTGTTTTATCTTATATTATAGGATTATCACCGGTTCCATGTTCCAGTATCTGGAACTGTTGAGAAGTTTGTTGACATACCTGGATGCTTATATACAGTATGTAAAATAAATTTTATATTGTCAACATTACAATATTTGTTTGACCTCAAATTTTAGTGATGGTTGATTTGTATTTGAATTGTCCTCCAGGTAAACCCTATCGCTGTTAATAGCAAATATTGCAATGTATTTACCGAAAATAAGCGGGCAGTGTCTATCATCTCGACGAGAGAGTTTGGTAAGGTTAGTAATATGTGTGGGGAAATTATTTAAGCTTCTCTTTAATATATTATAGACTAATGATGTTCCACCATGGTTAATCTGGCTATTCTTTGTTTGTGAGCTTTCTTGTGAAAACTAGTTTGCGGCATAAAGAACAAATAGTAAAAATCTATTAGAAAGATTTATGACAAATCTTAGTACAGGTAGCGTTTGTCGCAATTGGAGCTACAATGGTTGGCAGCATCACTTTTACAAAGAAAAAAGGGGACTATGTCAGGAAAGGAGACGAGGTTAGTGCTTTTGATATAATGGGTTAGCTTTCCTGGTTTTTTGTTTTTCAGTGTCGGTTAAAGCAGTGCTAATGCCTAATTATAACCTAATTTTGCAGTTTGGATATTTCTCATTTGGTGGAAGTACTGTCATCTGTGTATTTCAAAAGGTTAGTAGTTATTACCATCTACTTATTCTCCACACTCAAAAGAAAAAAAAAGTTTTATATAGTAATGTAGTTTTGCCGAGTTCGCTGACCCTAAATGTAGTTTATCTGGTTCTCTTGAACTGCTATATCTTGTCCTTATATTCACCTCATCACTTCTAGGTATCTGATTTCATGTACTTATCTCGAATTATATGCTTAAAAGTTTTTTTTTATGTGATCAAGGATCACTTGTACTTTGTCAAGTGCAAATAGTTGTTTTAAAGGGACAAATTGGAAAGGAAAAAGTCTTGTATATGCAGGGACTTCTTACAACAAAATTTATATTGCCTTGTTCTACAACAAATCTTTGCGCCAGGGGCATGTTTGCAACGTGTGGAAGGATATTTAGTTGAAATTGTATCTATAATTCCTTGAAGAATCGAGGTTGTATGAACATTTGTGTAAATGCATGATTGGCAGGTTCAGCTGACTCGTTGACATCTTTATGTGATATTTACAGGACAAGATACAGATAGATGATGACCTCTTGGCTAATAGTGCAAGATCGCTTGAGACATTAGTTACGGTTGGAACAACGTTAGGTGTCGCCATATAAAGTACCCTATAATTGGAATCCTGAACTTAGAGAAATGTGTTCGGGAAGCGTAAGGTATTTCCACAGATACTGCTGATTTCTAGAGTTAACTTCAACGCTGCGGTTATTCAAGTCCTGTATATGCCGTTAGTCTGATCTTAGCATCCTGATCTAGGAAATCTTGTTTTGCCATGTGACTCTTCCTTACCCTGTACTTTTGGATATGTATCACTGCATAGTATATATGCATATATAAAAGATATTAGTTGTGTGATTTGATTAGTTAAGGTTTAATTAGATAGCAATACCATTTGCAGCTCCTCCATGTTAACTAAATAAATAATCAAATAAAGAACAGAAAGTAATCATGTTTACATAATGTATCGAAATGTTTACTTAAAACTATCTATTAAAATATTGATTTACAAGTGAACTTTTTTTTCCCTTTTCCAAACCTCGACTATTTAGTTTTTTGTTTTAAAGAACAACCAAAATGTCAAAATACAAATGTAGAGAGCAACCCATGGGGCCCCTTTCGGTTTGTGTGGTTTCCAAATGCCATTGCAGGACAGTACCATGTTTAAGTGGATAGATAGAGCCGTTGGATCAAACTGATCCAATGGCGTCGGGTTATATTATCTTTTATTTTCTTTAACAGTTGTTGGATCATTTTGATGTAGCAGCTCTTATCTATCCATTTAGGAATTCTCAGTCCGTTTTATGTGTGTCGATAACCACCCATATGGTAAGGATAAGGGTTTTGTTGCATATGATGATTATACCCTCCCTGCCCTTGCATCCCATCCATTCTATACTGCTGCCACATCATCTGTTCCTGCACCAGCAGCATCTGCTTCTTCTCCATCTCTGTCATCTGCACGTACGATGGTGGTGGCACCGGAACCGACGCATAAAATGGGTCGAAACCTGTTGCGGAAGCCGCCATCCCTGAGGCGAGAGGAGGCGCTGGCAGTGCCAACATCGCAGGCTGTCCTGCGGATCCAATCGCAACGCTGCTGGCGCTCCCGGTCCCCATGTAACCTGAGTGATTAGCCGATTGGATTGTTGCTCCTCGTTGATACATGCTATCGAGAAGCATCGTATCAAAACCACCAGGAAACGACGTCTTTTGATTCGGCAAATTGGTTGTGGATTGAACGAGGGCCGTTTCCCAATTCTCGGTGTCTTTAAAGGCTTCCCATGGCTGTGTACTTGTTCCGACTCCGCTTGCTCCTCCGGCACCATCAAACAGAGCTAGAGCTAATTGGTCTCCATGCGCCACTCTGGTTGCCACATCATCACTCATATCCAGTAAATCAGCCTCCTTATGAACGACTGTGGGCTCCGCTGGAGGCTCCACCACCTCATCTTCCTTCTTCTCCTCCTCCCATCCTTCAGGTGGTGGCAAAGCTTTGATTGCATTCATATCCTCCTCGACGACATCTGTTTTCGTCTCTTCTTCATTCTTCTCCTCCTCCTTTATTTCGATACCTATTAGGATTTGTAATAGACTGAGTAGTTTTTTTTTTTTTTCCCTTTTCCAGAAAGATCTATATCCCATTTAGTAAACTTCCATTATTGTTAGCGTCATATTTAGGTTATTTGGTTGCAGGTCTTAAGCAAAAGAGCTGTTTTTTAGTCTTAAAAAGCAACATTTATCCTGCTTATTGCTTCTGTTTTTTTCCGGGCATAAATCCAAGAAGCCTCTTAAAGTTGGTCAGCCAAATGCAAAGCAATTTTAAGGCAAAAAGGCTAAGCTTAAAAGCGGCAATAAAACGAGCTATTTTTATTTCCTGTACGGTCTAGGATTACTATCTACAATTATTAGTTTTAATTTGGATTAGATCATAGGTCTGGTGTGTTGATTGCCTATATAGAGGTTTGCCTTGTGTAATTCAGCCCAGCACTTCACTAAAATTTTCATTTACTCGATCATTAAAATACCTGATGCTTTTCTTTGTAACGTAGTCCCCGACTTCTCCCGTATGAATTCATCCATGAGTTCGAGGCTCTTCTGTGGGACCTGGTCGACCTCTGGATACTCCGTTGACCTGGCGATTGCAGCGCTCTTGCTCCATCCGTAGAAGCTATCCAGCTCATCGAACTGCTTTGCCATACGACAAAAAATCTCATAGGCTTTAGCGCAATCGGCAACTTCTAGTCCAATAAACCGGTCCATTAGAATGTGTTGTACTTCTATCAGGTCATAGTAGATTGTGAAACTCTCTTTCACTATTGGATATAGAGCCACCATCACAAGCCTATTCTGCTTAGCTAAGCCTGTCATTCAAACAAAGATAAAGCTGTTATCTCTGACTGTAGAAACATGAATTAGCCTTCTCAACGACTCTTAGGTGTCAAAATTTATCCAGATTGGCGTTTTTTAGTTCCTAGTATTCTGACGAAGGGAGATATTTTGAACCTAATTTTTTTAAAAGCAAGTATCAACTTTTCATTTCCATTTAGTGCATGCAATTCAGTATGCATATCTTAAATCAGTTTATTGAAGCAAATGTTAACTGTTAAACACTGCAAAATCAAATTAATCTATTGAATCGTTTGTCCATCAGAAGTTAAATCAGTTCATTCAGCGACAAAAGTACCACAAAGTGGGAAGCAACTTTTTTCCCTGTGATTGTGACTAAATGAGAATCAAGTCCTGTATATGTCCATTACCACGTTATTTCCAATGGCGGAATCAGAATTCAATTCTTAGGGTAATTAATTTTTTATTTTATTATAATAACAATAAACGGTATAAAAAACCAAAAAAAACTTGTAATTTAAAACTTAGCTAACATGTCTATTGATCTATAAATTTAAAATGTTAAATTTTTTTTGTTAGTACAATAACAATAAACGGTATAAAAAATAAAAAAAAAACCTGATGTTTAAAACTTAGATGACTTGTCCATTTATCTAAAAAATTTAAACGATACAGGAAAATTGATTACAAATACGAATATATTAGTTTAAACTTTGTTGTAATATGACTATGAAACTATATAAAAACGTTTACTTATAAAACCTTGTAATAGTACTTTAAATATGCAATTAATTAATGGAAAAGTCATAGAGTAAACTAATGTTAATTAAATGAAGAGTAAAAAATAGCTATAAGATTCAAACTATGGACCTTGTGATACAAAAACTTTATGTTTATCATTTAAACTAAATTACTATTTGTTCATTTGAAAAGTTTAAATTTCCTAATTTTTCTATATTAAATTTTTTTTTTTATAGAATTTTTCAGGTGTCACGCCCTGTTAATTCCTGTATTATTCTCTAGGAGCTTAGCAATCTACGTTTGCTTGCTTGATGAAAAAACCCAACCTGTTGGGCGACATGCCAAAAACCTTTCCAACAGCTGCATCAGATGCTGAAGCCTAGAAAACAGTCTCTCACTCCTCAAATCCTGCACCGGCGTCCCGACCACCTTCGGGGGCTTCTTCTCTCTCCCCACACTGTACCTTTCACCACCTCTCTCCTCCTCCCATCTCTCCTCTTCTCTCTCCTCCTCCTCGTAGCTCGCAAACGCCACCCTCTTCCCTCTCTTCCCCTGCATCCTGAACTCCAACTGCTCATCCATATACAATGCGAAAGTACGTACGAATGCCGAGTAGTCCCACCCGCTACTCGACCTGGAAGTGTCCCTAAAGTCTGACATGTTGAGGAATCGGGTTCCACGTCTTGTGGCGAAAAAGATTTCCTGCTCGTAGGATGGGTCACCGTCCGATATCAGCCTTTGGATTAACATTAGGGTCTTGAGGGCCACCACCCAGTTCTTGGTCTTGTTGAGTCGCCTTGAGAGAGTTTTGATGCACGCACCCACGTTGGCACGAGAGTAGGATGTCAGACTGAGAAGCTCCCTGGTGTTGATGAAAAATGACCATAGTTACCAGTGTTGGATTATAGTACCCGTAGAGATAATTGAAAAGGCTGTTTCCACCGATAGCTTGAATTTTTCGATACTTATAACCAGTATTTGGTGAAAAAAGTTGTTTTAACGGCAGTAAAAAGAAAAAAGCTGACTGAAAAGTATGGCATAAGTTTTTAAAAGACAAATTATTTTCAAAACTTTAACTTGGTTTTTAGAAGAATTACCTTTCCAAAATATATTCTTACTACTCCTATGTTAACGTTTCTTGAGAACATTGAACTTGGAAATTAGGGTTCTTTTTACGAGTCTTATGAGAAAATATCAGACTCTGCTAGTTGGCAAAAGGATGATTTTTTATTTTTTTTGGATTTCCTCTTTTTCTCCTCTTCATCTTTTTGTAGCTATTTTTAAAAAATATTTCTAACATTTCAAAACACCTTGAATTTACTTAAAAGTTATGATAAGATCTCAAAAATGTTGGTGCAACAAAGGCTTTCGTAAATTAACAATGTAATACCTGATATGGCGCTCATCGGCCGGGTACTCCTCGTGGCGTGTGGCTTTCACAATAGCCACCTCAATGTCTGATATGCTTGTGCTGGTGTTGACACGGGCCAACCCGATACTGGTCTGGTCCTTGACCGCATCTATCGCTTTCTTTAGCTTGCTTGGAGCCATTTTGGTGTTTCTATTGAGTAGTATATATTGTGATGATGGTTTGGTGTTTGATTTTTTATCTACTTAACTAAAGATAGTCTTCACCTGAAATGAAATGGGAAGATAGTCAAGTGAAGAGTGTTTTCAGATTTCCGTTCAGAATTGGTGTTTATGACGAATGTATAAGTCTGGTTGTACAATGTTATAAAAGCGTGTTTTGCTAAGAACAGAGATTTGTGCAGTGTAAGTTACATTTTGTACGTAAGTTCGAGTCATCGTTGACACTATAAGAAGTTGAGAATTACGTTGGTTCTACACTTCTACTTCTACGGTGTCACTATTAAGTTACTTATTAGAATTGTCGATGATCAACAATTCACCCCTGCCTCCAAAACACCTCAATGGAGTTGAGTGTCGAAAGAAAATAAGCAAACAATTATGAACAATTGGAATGAATATGAATATACGAATAAGAAACAATAAGAGATATGTTTGTGGTTTCGGCCTCGCCTACGCCACTAATAATAACTATAATCTTGAAGAACAATATATAATGATTACAATCACTCATAGACTTGCTCTCTCAATACCTATAGCTAACTATTGTTATTCTCTCAAAATTGTTGAATGACTTTAACGATGAATACATGCACTATTTATAGGAGTAGTATCCAATCCTCATACGGTAATGGATGTCCTAATTCAAGGCCACTTCTATCTCCTAAACTATAGCTAATTCATGTACTTCAATCCTTGTCCAATTCCAACTCTATCAAGAGAGTTTGTAGCCCATCGAATTCCTATGTACGTGCATGACTTTCATGCAGGCGAGGAATCCCAACAATTCTCCCCCTTCCGAGCCGTGAAGGAGAGATTTCTAGCTCCATCTTCAATGGACACTTGAGGTTAGGACTGCACCTAACCCTGCAATGGAACAGCAGACATCATGCTTTCCTTTAGGTAATACCTTAGTTAACATGTCGGCCCCATTGTCTTTTGTATGAACTTTGTCAATGTAGACCTGCTTCTCTTCAAGAACGTCCCTCACCCAATGATATCTAACCTGGATGTGCTTGGATCTTGAATGGAAAGATGGATTCTTGCTCAAGTGTATAGCACTTTGAGAGTCACAAAGAATTGTAAACCTCTCTTGCTTAATACCGAGCTCCATGAAGAACCTTTTGAGCCATAACAACTCCTTACAACATTCGGTAATGGCGATATACTCAGCTTCCGTGGTTGAGAGTGCCACACACCTTTGAAGCTTAGATTGCCAAGATATAGCTCCCCCTACATATGTGAACAAGTATCCAGATGTGGATTTCTTAGAGTCTATATCACCAGCCATATCCGAGTCCGTAAATCCTTCTAAGATCGCCCCTCTTTCTCCATAGCAAAGACACACATTGGAGGATCCTTTTAGATATTTAAGTATCCATTTGACTGCCTCCCAATGCTCCTTCCCTGGTTGAGATAAGAACCTACTAACCACTCCTACCGAGTATGCTATATCCGGCCTAGTACACAACATTGCATACATCAAGCTTCCAACTGCCGAGGCATAAGGGATTTTCTTCATCTCTTGAATGTCTTCCATTTTTGTCGTATCACACTTTGAGCTTAATTTGAAGTGAGCACCCAAAGGACATGAAACTGGCTTGGAGGACTCCATGTTGAATCTAGCTAATACTTTGTGAATATATTTCTCTTGAGACAGCCATAGTTTCTTCTTGAGTCTATCCCTCCTAATTTCCATGCCAAGGATGTATCGAGCACTCCCCAAATCCTTCATCTCAAAGGCCTTGCCTAGTTGATGTTTCAACTTGATAATATGATCAATGTTCTTGCCTATTATCAACATGTCGTCTACATAGAGTAGCAACACAATGAAGTCCTCACTAGAGAATCGTTTAATGAACACACAATGATCTATTAGTGTCCGTGTGAAGCCTTGCTCCCCCATGAATGAGTCGAATTTCTTGTACCATTGCCGAGGTGCTTGCTTCAATCCGTACAAACTTTTCTCTAGCTTGCAAACTAGATGTTCTTTACCCTTAGATGCGAAACCTTCCGGTTGATCCATGAATATAGTTTCTTCCAAATCACCATGTAAGAACGCCGTCTTTACATCCAACTGTTCTATTTCCAAATCTAGATGAGCAACCATTCCAAGAACCACTCTTATCGAAGTCATTTTTACCACCGGGGAAAAAATCTCTTCGTAGTCGATTCCTTGTCGTTGTCCAAAGCCTTTTACAACGAGCCTTGCCTTGTATCTTGGTTTGCCATTGTTCTCTTCCATCTTCAACTTGTACACCCACCTATTCTTTAAGACCTTGTGTCCAGGAGTTCTATCAACGAGTGTGAATGTCTTATTTTTATAAAGTGAGTTCATCTCCTCCTTCATAGCATTCAACCATTCAAGTTTGTCTTCCCTACTCAAGACCTCTTGGAAACATGTTGGTTCACCCTCATCGGTAAGTAACACATACTCGTGGGGAGGGTATTTCGTGGATGGAACCCTTAGCCTGGTGGATACTCTAGGTGGTGGTGCTTCATTATTTTCAATGGGATCATTTGGATTATCTTCAACTCTTTCTTCCACAATTATATCACTTGTATGATCAACCCTTTCTTCCTCTAGATTGTTATCACCTTCAAGATGGTTGTCACCTTCAAGATGGTTGTTGATCATTGAGTGATTTGCTTGTGGTACTTCCAAGGTTATAGGTTGCTCAAGTTCTTCTACTTCTTCTTCCGAATCAAAGTTACTAAGAGCTTGATCACTAGTCTCGACTTGCATACCTTTGTCAAAATCTTTAATGGTTTGATCCTCGAAAAACACCACATCCCTGCTTCGAACTATCCTCTTTGCTATTGGATCATAAAGTTTGTACCCAAACTTATCATCCCCATAGCTCAAATACACACATTGTTTGGACTTTTTCTCAAGCTTGGTTCTCTCATCCTTAGGAACATGCACAAATGCCCTACAACCGAACACCCTAAGGTGTTTGTATGATTGGCTTTTACCACTCCATACTTCTTCCGGCACCAGTCCTTCCAAGATTGTTGTAGGTGATAGATTAATTATTTGAGCTGCGGCACACAAGGCTTCTCCCCAAAAAGTAGTTGATAAATTAGAGTGAGATAGCATGCATCTAATTTTCTCAACAATTGTTCGATTCATGCGTTCGGCCAAACCATTATGTTGGGGTGTCTTTGGTACACTTTGTTCATGTCGAATGCCATGTTCCTTACAATGTTGATCAAACGTACCTATGTATTCACCACCATTATCCATCCTTGTGCATTTGAGGGATTCTCCAGTCTCTCGTTCTACCAATGCATGGAAGTGTTTGAACACAATTGGTACTTGATCCTTAGTTTTCAATGGGTATGCCCATAGCTTTCTAGAGTAATCATCGATGAATGTGACGAAGTATAAACAACCTCCTAGCGTTTTGGTTTTCATAGGTCCACAAACATCCGAATAGACTAGCTCAAGTACTTTGGATTTTCTTTGAGCAACTTTGTTGAAGGATCCTCTATGTTGTTTCCCAAACAAACAATGTGTGCATTCGGTAATATGATCATTATCAAGCTTTGATATGAGACCTCTTTTGGCTAGGATTTTCAATCCTTTTTCACTCATATGCCCAAGTATATGATGCCATGTTTTTGCCTTTGGTTCTACAACATGAATATCATTCACAACCGTACTCAATCTTGACCTATATAGTGTACCTCCCCTAGTGCCTTTGGCTATCACCTTCGAGTCCCTAATGAGCTTCCATTGACCCTCTCCAAAGGTATTGATGTAGCCTTGATCATCTAACTTGCCTGAGGATAATAAATTCATACGGAAATCCGGAATATGTCTCACATCTTCTAAGACAATCTCATGGCCTAGACTTGTCTTTACATGGACAGTTCCTACTCCTATGATCTTTGATACTCCATTGTTACCCATCCTAGCTTCTCCAAACTCCCCCAGCTTATAAGTTCGAAAGAAGGATTTATTGGGTGTTACATGAAAAGAGGCTCCTGAGTCTACAACCCATTCCTCCTCATTCGATGTATAACATACATCACTTAAGCCGACGACTATCAGATCTCCTCCAGAATTCACAATTGCAACTTGATTGCTATCATTCTTCTTATTCTTGACAGTTCCATTGGCGACATCCTTCTTGAATGTATAACATTCGGATTTCCAATGACCAACCTTTCCACAATAATGACATTGATCTTCCTTTTTGGATACTTTCGACTTGGGGAGATTGTTCTTGACAAACTTCTTCTTCCCTTTCTTGTGATCGAGAGTTAGGGTGTCATTGTTGTTTGTTCCAATACTCCCATTCTCCATTATACTTCTCCTACGTTGGTCTTCATTCAAAATAGCATTTGACACCAACTCTTTAGACACCACTCCCTCGGGTGCCGATGCAATTAGAGATACGGATAATGTCTCCCATGACTCAGGGAGCGATCCAAGTAGCCAAAGAGCTTGTATATGATCATTGAACACAACTCCCATTGATGCCAATTCATTGAGAATATGCTCCAATTTGCTAAGATGCTCGGTCATGCTTCCACCATCCGAGAACACAAGCCTTCCAAGTTGTCTAAGGAAGCTAATTTGTTGGCCACCCGTTCTCCGCTCATATAGTCCTTGAAGTTTGGTCCAACAACCATACGCCGTGGTGACGTTCTCTATGTGATGAATAACTCCAACATCCACATAGTCACGTATGTAGCCGAGGCATCTCCTATCTAGGTTGCTCCATTCATAGATGTCGGCATTAGGAGGTCTAATACCAAGCTCCTCGATTGGTCTTGCCAATCCTTTCACGTATAATCTATCCATCATCTTGACCTTCCAAATTCCATAGTTGTTAGCCGTTAACACCATCATCTTGGGCTTGTCACCACCCATGATTTTCGAACCTGTAGCTCTTGATACCACTTATTAGAATTGTCGATGATCAACAATTCACCCCTGCCTCCAAAACACCTCAATGGAGTTGAGTGTCGAAAGAAAATAAGCAAACAATTATGAACAATTGGAATGAATATGAATATACGAATAAGAAACAATAAGAGATATGTTTGTGGTTTCGGCCTCGCCTACGCCACTAATAATAACTATAATCTTGAAGAACAATATATAATGATTACAATCACTCATAGACTTGCTCTCTCAATACCTATAGCTAACTATTGTTATTCTCTCAAAATTGTTGAATGACTTTAACGATGAATACATGCACTATTTATAGGAGTAGTATCCAATCCTCATACGGTAATGGATGTCCTAATTCAAGGCCACTTCTATCTCCTAAACTATAGCTAATTCATGTACTTCAATCCTTGTCCAATTCCAACTCTATCAAGAGAGTTTGTAGCCCATCGAATTCCTATGTACGTGCATGACTTTCATGCAGGCGAGGAATCCCAACAATTTTTTGGTTATGGTGTGCATAAAATTGAACATAGCCAAGTTTTTTTTTCCGTCCAATCAACTGTTCCTATGAACTTGTACTTCGTGAATCTCTTGACTCCGATTCGTGTGCACGCACACTGACACATAACATGAATCACATGATATATGTTCTCTGTGTGTGTGCTCGTGATCGATATAGCAAACCCAAGTACCTATCAATGCCAGTGCGTACCGGTGCGACTTTACCAGGCTTCTAAACCTTAATAGTTCTTTTGATTTCTGATGCATACATAAATTATAATAAACAGAATCTGTAGGAAAAGGAGATTAATGCTATACATGGAAATTGGAATATCGTATATGAAATAATAGTTTTGGGAAACACTTCTCCCTGTTCATATCATTTCTTCATCAAAAATTGTATTTTACATTATCTTCCAATATTATAAGGATAATACCTATAAACCCCATCAATTGTAACGAGTCTTTTGTTAAACAAAGCAGCTAGGACATTCTTTTCCTTTGATGATAATCGGATCTCTTATTTACTCGATTATAAATTGGCAGGGTTAAGTAGCTCGAAGGTGTAACAATCGGATCGTACCTTAGGCAAAGAGAAACCACGAGAGCCCTTGTCTAAAAATATTCAAGATCTCCATGTATGGACTCACATGAAGGCTTAATTACACTCTTAACAATGCCCTTCGGCGAAAAAATGTTTCAACCTGGAAAACTATTGAATAGAAATTTGGGAGAGAAAAAAGTTAGATTCGATATCTAATTCCTATTTTTGTATTAAGTGATGACTGGCTATTAGTCTTGATGGTTATTCACCATGAATTATCCATAATTTTAGCTTGAGGGCAATGGCTATAAATGGAAAGTGATGATCCAATTGACCTTGATAAGTTTTGAAATAGATTTTTCAAGTTTAACTTCCTAACCAAAGAAAATTTTATTTTGACAAAAGTCGGGACCCGACTTTTTTGCGATCCCGTAGAGTCGGGATAGATTTGTTCCGAATCTCCCGACATATTTTTTTATTTTACGATGACGTCATTTTTTATTAACAATTTTCATTTGAGAAGTCAAAATTGTCACCCGATCCCGAAGTTTGTCGGATCGGAACAAAACCCGACATTGTCGAGTCGTGACTATTCTCGGGTTGGAAAATTTCGGGTCGAGACACGGGTCGGGATTTTTCCCCAGCCCTATCAATACATATTAAATGCAAAAGAAATATTATAGAGATGAAGTATTGATTTTCACAGATAGTCGAATTAACAATTCGGTCCCATCATGATTAATTTAATGCCGCCCAGAATTTGCAAAAACACATAAACATTTAAAAAAAAAATAGACTTAGATTGTACAACACAATATTAGAGCGTTTTAGGGGAGTGATGGCCCAAAAAACAACATGACACAAAATCAAGAATCAAACATGTTAAGAATAAAAGTAATCATTCCCCAAAAGATCAATGTGAATATGCCATGTTTGAATTACACTTCTTATCGATTAAATAAAACAAGTTTTACATAATTCTGAATTAAAATAATGCTTTACACTATAAAATAGTCAAATTTCATATACTTATATCTTCTTACTTACTTCCCCGGTCCTCCGGGGAACACACTGCCACGACGACCCCATGATATTAAAAAATAATTTTTTTATTAGTGTTTTTAAAAATAATTTATATATAAGTTATCCTGTCAATCATTTAAATATTTTTTTGCAACCCCTCTCAAAAATATATATCGTTAGTGCAATATATTAACATAATATGATTTTGTATGTGATGATAATATATAAGTAATACTTAAAAACTAATATATACTCAAGTGATAATAAAAAACATTTTACACCAAATTATCATGTTGACACGTAACACACATCTTGAAAAAATTATAAAAAATAATAATAATTAGAACAACAAATAGTACAGTGAGTGCAAACAAAATTTATAAAATAATTTTTGATGGTTTGTATAACTGTATTTTAATTAAATGAAGTGAGTACAATCAAATTGTGTAATAGATATTTGATTATTCGTATATATCTGGTATGGTTTTTTCAGGTTTTATATTTTTTTTTTACGTCGTATCTTAATTTTTTTACTCTTGATTCTTAATTTTACCTTTTTCTATCGTTTTGGTTTCTATTTTATTTAATTTTTAATCAATTTTGAAACATTGAAATTTTCAAGACGTGACTGCATGTGACATTATGTTGTGGTTTTTTTTGAAAGTTTGAAAAAAAAGTCGCAATTGTTAAAATTGAGCGAAAAGGGATTTTTTTTTAGAAAATCAAATATATTTTAATTAAGAAAGTTAAAAATGACACTTTTATCGGAATGACACTTTTGTATAACGCCATGTGTGTTTTTGTAAGTTTGTAATTTAATAAACAGTCTATATAAGTGGAGCGAAGAATGAGTAGTTATGGATGTCTCTTTTGGATTTAACACAAAGCATGCGAAATGTATATAAAAATATTGATAAAATTTGTTGTTTATTGTGGTGATTTTATTCATCTTCAACCATTTTAAAAAAAAATGGTAATCACGTCATAATACTGCATAATATTCTTTTTTTTATAAGCAAATTATGTGTTATGTAAATAATCTTCATATTCATAAATGGATTGATTTTAGTTAATTTATTTGATAATAGGTTCAAGATTATAAATTAATCTATGCTTAACTTACAAAGGTGAATTATTCAAAAATAGATGGTGAAAAGATTTATTATACTATTAGTGATTAACGATTTACATACGAAACTACCAATTTTAACAATTAAGATACCGAACTACAAAATTTCGTATAATTAAGGAATTAACAATTGGATTGCAGTCGGTTCATTTCACATTTGGAATTTATTTTTGACGTATGTTGATAGAATTGCATTCACATGTTGTAAGCAAGATAATATGAATATAATTTTATTATTTTGTTTAACTTAGAAATTTGATAGTTTGGTAATAATTCTGTTCCTTCCCAATTAATTATCTGTTATGAAACTACATGTAATTTTGACCGGTCAATAATTTGTATTAAAATTGTCACAATGAATTTTTTTAAAATTTAATCATATAGTTAAAACATTAAATTATATGATTTAGTTTTAAAAATTTTCGTTTCGACAATTTTAATATATTTTATAAAACGATTAAAATTATAGGTAATTTCGTAAACGGAAAGGGGGAGGAAGTACACTTTGATTGAAACTCGCAAACGACAAAAAGCAGAAGAAAAAGAGGAATCGTAAAAATAGATAGATACAGCATATCTTCATATGTATACATAAACATAGGGCTTCCTTTGCTTCTTTAGAAACACTAAAACCTTGTTTTCTCTCTCCTCTTTTTCCTCAGGTAACTCTCTCTCTCTCTATAGATATATATATACACATATATTGCTCCTCACTGTTTATGTTCATCTATATTTACAAATTATTGTTGATTATTATTTTACATCCCCAGTTATTACACTGTTGTGTTACATGCTCTTTTAATAAGCTAAATTTAGGCTAATTTTCAGTTAATTATGGTAGTTTATTGATGATGTAAAGGTACGGTGTGGTCATATTAGCAGCTCTTTATTGATTATTGCTTGTTTGTTTTGCTGAAATTTATGAGCTAATAAGCTGCTTTGTTTGAGGTTGAGAGTGAAAAGCTTTCATATTTTTGGTCAAAATTGACCCAAAAAATTAGATTTGTAAGTGAATGGGCTGATTTATTTAAGTTTGAGAGTGAAAAGCTGTTGACAGTTTAAAGCTTTAATCTTTTCTGATTAAAACACCAATAAATAGAAATAATAATTTTACTCATCCGTACCACCTATTCTGTGGCAGGTTATTAGGAAATAATATTAATAATCTGGGATTAAAAGCTGCAATCTAACAAATCCCACAGTTTGCATTATGTAGTCTGTATCTGTGATTTTTGAATAACGTACAATGCGATGTAAATTCTTACGCTTTTAGGCAAGATTTCAGGTTATCACGGTATATTATTGATGAAGGGGCGAGGAATCGCCATTAATAGCTATTTAGGGTAAGTGATGGTTTGACTACAAAGACTATTAAGAAATTAAGATGGCTTATTTGAGGCTGATTAGAAAGTGTCAAAACACCGATTTTCCAGATAAAAAGTCAATGTTGAGTTGTCCAACCAAAGGTAACGCAGCTTATAAGCCGTAAGACAAATAAGCTTAGCTCTAACGCTGCAGTCTAGCTATCTTATAGGTTGGACACTTGCACATGATACATATAATTGCCTTTGTATTACTAGTTTATATATAGCAAGTTTATAATATTGTTTTATTAGTACTTGTGAAGATGTGAAAAGTGAAGTGAGCAGCCTATTAATAGATTGCAATTAAATATATTATTTGTCAAGAACAGCTTATTAATAGGTTGCCAATAAATAAATGTACATTTGGATATGTGGAGAACTGAAGTGAACTACAAAAGTATTACCATTAAATTGCTAGGAGTTTTTTTTCTTTATGTGTACGTGTGATAATGAAGAAGTGAAGGGGCTACAAAGTCAGAGATGGGAAGGTATATTATTCTTAGACATGGATTTTGTAAAGAAGTGAAGCGAATTGCATATCAATCAGTTGCATGGTTTCTAAAGTTTGTCTACATGACTATTTCTGAATATGAGGTGATGTGAACCGGAAATATAATAAAATGCAAGGAAGTCTTTGTTTTCTATATACTCATCTCATCATCTGTGAATACGTAAAAGATTGAAAATGAACACAAATTAATCCTAAATTACAAGGGCACTTAATTTTGTAGACGGTATGTACTTGTTGTGAGTATGTGATCAAGTGAAGTGAACTTCTCAATTACTGTACTAGCTTCCCAACAGATTTTGAAATTATTAAGAGGATTTAGATAGTATCATGGTAATTACTTTTCTTTGGAAAAGGTAAGGGTCATATAGGTCGAATGAATTATATAATTACTCAGTTAAAATCTTTTAGAAGTTTTTACGGTTTAGTTGGGAGTTTGTTTGGTCACTGCTTCCTGTTTGGTACGAGATAATAAAATTGCATTAATTTCATATGGAATTTAATTCTGTAAATTTTCCTCCTTGTTGATTAATCTTATACATGCCATCTGCTTAACATATAAGGCCGTAACTCTCACTACGCTTTCCCATTTCTTTTGATGTTAATAGTGTTCATGTTATGATACTATTTTCTTTCTTGATATTGATATAGGCTATAACACACTATGAAATCTTTGAAGTTGTTGCTTATGGTTAAATCTTGTTGTGTTGCTTTCTGGAGTCGAAGGTCCTATTTTCACATGACCAGTTTTTTTTTGGGTTTCAATAGCGGTTATTTTCATATAGATTTTTTTTCTGCTGAAGTTAAGGACCAGTTGGAGATATGTCGGGAGAGGGTGAATATCGCTGTTTTATTGGTGGTCTTTCCTATTCAACGGAAGATAGAGACTTGAAAGATGCATTTAAGAAGTTTGGCCATCTTCTGGATGCAAAGGTATGTCGCCAGTCTTTCTTATTTTTATCTTTCTTGGATTTTATGTCAATTTATAAGATATCTTTTACATTTTCGCTTTTGTGTGCCTTTCCAAATATGTGAGCAACTCTTGTTCTAATTGACATTTATCAATTCAAAATCGATTACGGGGTATAGTATTGTGAAATACCCAACATTAAGCTCTTTTTGTTGTGTGTCTGCGTGTGTCTGTGTAGTGTAACATACAATCTTTTTGTCTAGTCTTTTTCTGGTAGTTAAAATATAGAAGAGAAAACTATCAATGCTCATTTTCTGCTTTCTTGAATAAAGAAGAAAAAACACACCAATACTTCTTTTGTATCTTTCTTGCATATCCTTTTTTCACTTTATTTTTGACGAGTGAGATTTTTCACATACAAGAAAAAAACTCAATTTAAATTAACTTTAAAAATTTACCTTAGAAGCACATGATCTGTAAAAAGCAGAGAAGAATCTAGGTCACTTATTTTACTACTACTATATTTTAACTATTAGCAAAAAAAATTCACCAAATGTACTTATATTGTTTAAAAGTTTACATTTGTGTATAGCTTTTTATCACATCAAGGAAAGTTTAAAAAGATGAAACCGAACAAACCCACCAAGCTCTACATTCTTTTTGTAATTTAAGACTTATGCCATCTGTTTGGAATAGGTTTCCGTCGACAAGTTCTCTGGTCGTCCTCGTGGATTCGGTTTTATAACCTTTGAAGATAAGGCAGACATGGAAGAAGCTATTGAAAAAATGAACGGTGTTGATCTCGATGGGAGAAACATCACAGTTGAAAAAGCGCAGGCCCCAGGGTCCGGGAGAGACCGAGGTGGTGGTGATCGGCCCCAAGACAGAGACCGTGACTATGGCCGTGACCGCGATCGCGGCCGTGACTATGGAGGTGGCGGCCGTGGTTCTGGCGGTGGAGGCTGCTATTCATGCGGAAAGCCAGGTAATGCAGAGTCTGAGAGAGAGCGAGAGAGAGAAGAGGAGTGAGATAACGAGAGAAAAGACAGTTGAGTCAACTTTAAATATCGGTGTATTCTTATTCGACAAAGAAAAAAAAGGAAATGTTACAATCTTACACACCGATTGATAGGCGATTAGTTACAACTTTTTGCTTCTAGGGTTGCATTGCTTCCTTCAGACGCTAAAAGTTTTAACACAGTTTTCTAATATAGTTCATAACATCTTTTCAAATAGAAAAGAAATTTAAGTCATTAATCATTCATAATTGAACTATATAAAGATTGTAAATATCTACATAAACATTCAATTTGCTTTTTTCATCTTCAGGTCATTTTGCTAGGGAGTGCCCTGATGGAGGAAGGAATGGTGGTCGTGAAGATAGGTATGGTGGTCGCGAAGATAGGTATGGTGGTCGCGAAGATAGGAATGGTGGTCGCGAAGATAGGAATGGTGGCCGCGAAGATAGGAATGGTGGTCGGGAAGATAGGTATGGTGGCGGTGGTAGTGGTGGTGGTGAAAGGCGTTCAGGGCCTGATAGAGGTGGAGATAGATATGGGGGTCGAAGCAGCAGGGATTCTGATCGTGATGGGGGAAGTGACCGATATGGCCGCGACCGTGACCGTTCCGGCCCTTATGATCGCAAGAGTCCCGGAGGTTACAGATCTTGAAGAGTATATCTACTGGAGTTCAGGTATGCATATTAGTAAGCAGTTTTTTTTAGACATTCTACAAATTGGATTTTGGGAGCTTGTGTTTTCCATGAATCAACTGCTGTTTGCCAACTATGTTTGGGTGAATTAAAGCAGCAATGGTCACCATATTTAGGAAGAAATTTTGGTCTTGTCCTCGTAGTTTCAGTAAGATACACATGCACTAGTGGCCACTTCCTTTTTTTTGGGACTATTAGTGTTATACATGGGGTTTGCTTGTGTAATCTATAAACTCTGGGGATTACTAAGTGTATGTTGCTTAAACTATGAGGATGAAAAGTGTTCTGAATTGAATCTATGTGGGCTAGATAGAATTTCTACTTCAAGTATGGGGCCACTAGTGTTGAAACTATGGGCACAAGTTGAAGTTTGATCCAACGTATGAAGGTTACTGTCTTACTTTACCCTCTATATATGTATGTTTAGCAATACCCTTGTCGTTCATGACAAGTGGCGTATTGATATGGTAGTCTCATGGATTAACTTTTTAAAGTGATATTTGTGATGTACCTCTATGAGTTTTCTTTTCAACTCCCAGTCGTCTCCTCGTGTGTGAAGTTGAAAAGAAATTCGAGAAGATTCTTGTCCATTTTTCCTATGACTGAACGGTCTTCTATTTTCATGTTTGTCGTGCAGTCGAAGAACCGTCGTGGCAGCAACTGTTGGGTTTAACGTCAGAGGTTTCTTTTCAAAGGACATGTTTGTTTATTGATGCTTTTGTTAGCAGTACAATTTAGTTCGTTTAAAGTGTGATCTTGGCACTGATGAATTGCTCAATATTTGTTCCTAAGATGTTGAATTTCATGGTCATATGGGGATCATATTTGCTAGCATATCTTTTTGTTACCTGACCTTGTCCGCGGAGAATGATCAGATGGTGACGATTTGTCCATCCTCAAAAATATTTTATGGGTGAAATTTTAAAAGTGAAAAGCTGTAGGTATCTTTCAGTTTGTTCTAGACGACTGCTGTTACAAAACAGGAAAATATCAGGTTTTTGGAGGAGTAAAAGGGTTATCCTATGGCCGTTTTTAGTATACAGTGTGTTTCTCTGTCTCTGTTTGGAGTGGAAGTTTTGGTAGTTCTTTGAATGTGTGTAGTATGCCTCTTGTTGTGCTTCTAGTGATAATCTACAACTCATTCTTATGGTTTAGACAGGGTAGATAAACTACCGTGCTTCTAGTCATAATCTAGATTACTAAACCATTTTACTTGGCTTGTCTAAAAGTGATTGCCATCTCTGACTAAACTTGACCTTTCCCATTTTTTCTTTTTGGTACAGCGGAATAACCACTTTCCCAATTAACTAGCTACGAACTATCAATGCCAAGCTCAGCCATAATAATCATCCTCACTTTTACGGTTTACTTGCAGGACTAGAATATTTACAGGGAGGGCCTGGAGTTCATATACAGCCGGGTTTATTTATCTGGAGATGATCGACTACAATTTTAACTTTTACATCAAAACAAATTGTATTAATGCGATTTTAGAAAAAAAATCCATGTTGCTCACCTAATGATCTTGAAGAAACACATCTACCTAAGGCACCAATGCCCCTTATATAAAAGCAGGAGCAAACGACTGCTACTAAGAATGGGTTCGGGAGCTGAGCTGATCTCTCTTCCTCTCATTTTTTGTTTCAACTGCATCAACGTCTCTTTTTCACATAAGAACAATAGACTTCTTTAATATTTCAAAGTGACTGCTAGGGCATGCAAATCACACAGCAAATACATCATTACAAACACACATTAACTGAGTAAATCTCAATGAATGATTTCGAGAATAAGCTGATAATCAAATTCTCACATCAAAATCGTGTACATGTACGAAGTCTCTTGTAAATCGGGGTATCAAGACCACAGTAACCAGAAAAACGTATCTAGTAGTTTTCTTTTATTGACTTGACTGAAACTTCTTCACTTAATTAGAATAAAAACATAGAAACAAAATTAATGAGATGGGGTCCCTCTTTAAAGAAGCTTGCAAACTTGCACATGCGTCATTTCAGCTTCGCAAACAGCTTGGCTGCAACCTGTAACGAGAATTCAATTCGGTTAATCCATTCATGGGAACAAAACAATCATTCACATTCTGATACTACCAAATTGTTTTAGTGAGATAGTACATATACAAATCTTGTTTGCACATCATTAACCTCAACAATTTAGTCTTTTATTGAAGTATGACGCTACGAAAACACTTACACATTTGTCAATACAAGACCAGTAATCGAAATACTGTCCCGTGCAATGCTTTTGTCCGCTTTCATCATCTTTAATCCTTTTCATACATTTCTGCAACACATTTTAAATAATTTTATAAAACATTTCTGTCAACATCAAATTTAATAGAACTACGGAATTTTTAGCAACATCATTCAGGCATGAGTGATGCTAATATATTGGGTTTACACAACCTCTCTCTTGGTTAAAATGTTCCATCAATCAATAATGCATGCAGTGATTAGTTAGACATAAACAGTAATATACTCATAGTGCCATTTTGAACTTACCCGATAGTCACGCAAAGGATAAAAACACGCCCCCATGCAAGATTCTTCAAGATATTTTTTTGGATCAACAGGATCTTCGTCCGCCCTAACATGCAAAAATGATTAGCAGACGTGTAAGAATAACCACGTTAATGCCGAAAGCTAAAAGATCAAAGCTGTATACATGCCAATTGTAGGGATCGTTTCTAACAAATTTTGCATCAACGAGTCTTAGCTGTCTGAGATCAGACTGAGTCAAACAAAGAAAAGACAATGCGGGAATGATTTCCTATGGTGTATTATGTATTCTTATTGTGTTTCCTCAAACTCTTTACCACTTATAATAGCTTTGTTAAGTTGCATCCAGTCATGTAACAATTGTATTTTTTATGTAGCATTGGCAAAACCGCAATATTATGCATGTTCAAGCTTCTCATTTATTTTTATTTTTCCTTTTGAGTGTAATTAGGTAGCCATTGTGTTTATAGGGTACCACTGGAAGTGGTTAAAATCAAATTACCCAGTGTTTCTCCAGTTGTTAGATTAAAGCTTCTCCGGAACTAATTGTTTCTGCTCAAAAATAAAAACTTATCTGTCTCAACTTCCCCATTTCCATCAATTATTAATGGCCTCTCCTTCAAATAGAAACTAGAATTTATCAAATTATTGCCTAAAAAATTATGGGTTACAATGGGAAAGAAAAATAGTCTACGGCGCACTCACTATGTCATGTGTAAGCATGTGTATTTTAGCATGATATACTCCAGATACGAGTAACTGTTCAAGTTCTAATCGGAGTTTGGTCTTATAGATTCAGTTTCTTGACGCATGGGTGTAGGAGTGCGTTATGCATTCAAGATGCTCCTGAACCATGGCTATGAGGCTTGTTTGGTAACTTTACTAGTAGCATTTAAGCAAATAAGCAGATTTAATTGAGACTGGAAAAAACAGTGGGGTTCATTCAGCTACTAACTCCTAAGTTTTTCAAACCAGATAACCACAAAAAACTTAGAATTTGAACTGATCAACCAAATGAACAGAAACTTATGAACAAAACAATTACATTGAACTATAAAGTAGCAACCAATTTATCCCTTTATTAAACCCGCACACCAGAACATTCAAATCACAACGCCCTTATAAATCAAAGGCAATCAGAGATAAACCTGCTATTCAGTATTAAAATTACGGCTACGCAACGGAAAAAAAAGAAGAGAAATAGTAGCTTCATTAATTAAAGACAGACTTGATTTGCTTTAGCTTTATGATATTAGGGGTCTTCATTTGTACAATTTTTTAATACGATAAGCATGGAAGGAACTAGGTGAAGATAGTCGGGGATGCAGTCCCCCCAGTTTTGATTAAAAAAAATGACGAAAGATTAACTTTTTTTCTATGTATACTGATTAAAATCTTAAAAAAAAATAGCGTTTCAGCCTCTCACGTAATATGGGAAAAAAAACTCATCTAGAGTATAAGAAAAAGTCATAGAATATCAGGCACTCTCTATTTGACTTTCTGATTCCGTCTCGATGATAGCACCAAAAATGTATACTTTTAATAGTATGCAGGCACTAATCCAGCTATGTAGAAGGTTAAGTCAAAACCCGTGAATTACCATTTAATTCCTAAAATTGCCACTCAAAGTTTCAAAACCGTGCTCGTCACATCAATTTGCACACACATAATGAGCATCTTAATTCCTGCTAACTTAACGAAAATCAATTGCTAATCTAAAGTTACACAGACACCACTAAAAAGTACAAAAAAAAAAAACAATGAGGCAGCGTTACACACGCTTCTATGGCCTCGTATTTATTGAAACTTTTCTATATTCATCAAAAGATGAATGGTATTTCGATAATCAGGTCAAAAGGTGAGCTTCCTAAAATTAATTTAATTATAAAGCAAGAAAGTGTTAAGCGAGACAAACCCAATTCTTTTCTCTCAATCTCTAACAAACACAGGCTTATTACTAGCTTAAAAGCTGCAACCAAACAAACCCTACATACCAGCTACAACTAATTCTTTATTTTCCAAAAATAAAATAAAATAAAAATAAAATGTAATAAAGAGAATTAACACTTACATTAGAATTGAAGAGAAGAGAAGATCTAATGCAATAAACTCCCAAAAAGAGGTACCTGTAAACATTAAAAAGATACTCACATAATAAAATAAAATAAAACAAGGCCTATGTAAATAGTATAATCAACTGTGTGAAAAAAGTGATCTAATCAAAAGGAATTGAATATATTAACAATTAATTGTATAAAAGTATCGATTTGGTTTAGCGCTTACTTTTTGATAGAGAGAGTAGAGAGAGAGAGAGTAGAGAGAGAGAGAGAGAGTTTGAGATTGGTCTATTGAGTGCGTATTTTTGGGCGATAGTTTAGTAATTAAAACCCGGCCCAAGGTCCGAAACTGTACATTATTTACACTACTCTTAGTATTACAATTAAAAAAATAGAATTTGATGGTAGTAAATTGGAGATGGGCATACTTTTTAAATTTTGGTATTTATATATAATTAAACAAAATATACAATACTTAAAACTTTCTTTTCAAAATATACGAATATACAATTACACATCTTTAATACAATTATATGTCTTGTGAATAAAAGTTTTGGTTTGTACTTTTTGATAATTAGACTTGAAAAGTCGTATGTGTTTTTTTTTAGTTTTTTTTAGGATGTGTTTGAAGCCCGAAAATGTGACGAAAAAAGAAAAAAAAAAAGAGAAATGAAAATTAACATGAAATCATTTTTCAATTTCAATCATTCTATACACAAAATTTTCTCCTATTTATTTTCATTTTCTTTTTCATTTAACAAAATATAAAAAAATATTTTCTTAAGAATTCATTACCATCAAATTTTCATGTTCCAAACACACACTTACTCTCAAGATCCTAAACCATGAACTTGGAATCCCCAGCTTCAAATTCTACATTAGTTTATCTTTCTAATATACACTCTCTTTGTCTCTTTTCTCACTCTCGCCGTCTCTCTTTCCGCTGATTTGTTGTTCTAGTTTATGGTGATCAGCGGCAACGCATTGGGCATTGATCGAAGGCGGATCCAGAAGAAATATTTTTGGATTCCTAAATAAATATTGCATATAATTTTACGTGGCTGCAAAATATAATATCTTATAACTTACTTTAATTTTTTAATAGAAAAAATAGTATTTTGCAACTGTAAAGTAAATCCAAAGTTGAAAATTATATTAATTTTTTTAATGTACTCACAAACTAATTGAGTTAATTACGATTATCATTATATAAATAATTTTGATAAATAATTGATATTAGTCTATTACTCTTTAAATGTGAAATGGATCAAATTATTCTTGTTTAGCTTTATTAAAGGTTTAAGTTAAGTGAACCATTCGTAAAGAAAAAATTGTGCTCGTTCTATCACATGTTTCGGTTGATAATCGTTCGTTAGAAAACGAACATGAACAATTTTTTAAACAAATGAACATAAAATGAGACTCTTTCAGCTCGTATAGTTCTCTCTGCGTTCGTCAGGATTTGTGCTTGTGATTCTAGCTCATCCTTGTTGCACTTTTTTGCTAAGATTGATGGTGGTCTTATGAGCAAGAAAATTGTGGCAATTTTATTTTGGTATGTATATTGAGAATAACGTAATTATAAGACTAGTCTGTGATCTTTTAAAACTTAAAGTTTCAATTGCTTATCAAATCGTCCGATTAATTTTCAAAGCTCTACAACTATGTCATTAACTTTAATAGTATATGGTTCACGGCAATAAGTCGTATTTGTATTCACCATATCGTTGTTGATCTGAATCAAGGAGAGATTGATGCAAACAAGAAACGATAGGACAAAGAAAGAAGGATAGAAAGAAAATGAAGCGGACAAAGATAGAATGGGGAGATATGTCATTCTCCATTAGAGGTGTTGTCTTATATCATGTCTGAACCATAGTGAATCGCCAGCTTTGTTGTCCCCGTATTAAGAAATAGTGATGTACAAATTAACGATTTACATATATCGGATGAGATAGGTTGAGATTGTTGGTGGGGATGGGGTGGGGGTGTTGGAACTCAAACGACAGAGATACGTTAAAAGTGATGTTGGCGACGGAGCTCCAGAGTTGTTAAGATACCCGCCCGTCATAGGTAGAGAAATTATATTATTGCTAATGTAAAATTAGAATCACATTCATGTGTTCAAATTTTAGCAGGTTCGAATTATAAGGTTTTCGTCAGTTTTTTTGTTTTTTCATATGTATTCGTAATTTTGTTTTTGTAAATTAACATGTTATTTTATTTTTAAAGTGTTTGTTCAAAAAACTGTAAATTTTGATATTTTTTTGTTATTTATTAATATTACTAGCTTATAAATTATCAAACAAACAATTAAACATAAAAAAAAATATATAAATGTCAAATTTTACAGATTTTTTTGAACAAACTTTAGAAATAAAATAGTAAATTGATTTACAAAAGAATCAAATTTTTTTTACGAATACATATGAAAAAATTGAAAATCTGACGAAAACCTGACAATTCGAACGAACCTCACATTCATGCATACAGGTTTTTTTTATAAATATCATCTGGTCTCTATTTTTTTACGTTTAAATGACCAAAGCATACAACTTTTCCAGTCTAATTATCAAAAACTACAAACCAAAATTTTTATTACTAAAACATACAACTTTACTAAATATGTGTAATTGTATGTTTGTATGGTTTGAAAAGAAACTTTTAAGTGTTGTATGTTTTGATAATATGTTTTGGTTAATTGTATGTATTGTACATTGACCCTAAAAGTTTAGTCGTGACTGAATAGGAAATGAGTCCGAAAAACAAGACTGAGTGATAATTAAAAAAAAAAAAAAAGAAATCTTTCACATTTGAAAGGTCAAAAGACTCAAAACCAAGTCAAACACGTTTAAAAAATAAGTGAGATTGCATATGATTTCATTAACAAAGTTAAGACAGGTGATTGATGATTAATGACAAATTAATGAATGTATCTACAGCCTGTTATGAACAAAACTCCAACTGTCACTTTTTGACACATTTTTCATACATGCATATCCATGTCATTACATAACATCTTCCACAGAATCCCGAGTATATCGCATGCACTGCCTATAAATACATATGCACACTATACTTATTGATATAAACCATTCCAATACCATAATTCCAACTCCAAATTTTCTTCAATATCTTTCTCTCATTCTTTTTACAAAAGGAAAGAAAAAGGGAACGTGATGGGTGCGTGTGCTAGTTTTCCCAAGGGTATGAAGAAGAAAGCACAGCAGGCTCAGCTCCCGGAACAGCCGAAGGATGTGGACCCCATTGCAGCTGTTGCTGCTGACATGGCGAAGGTCGATAAGGATATCGTGAAGGTTGACGGAGAAGGGAATAAGGAACAAGATGGTGATAAAGAGAAAGCTATTGAATCGCCAAAGAAAGAGGTATTGTTCTTTTATAATTTATTTGCCAGTTTGATTTATAGATAAATTAATGTTTATATGATATTGCTTTATAAATTTGAGGTCAAATTGCAGATGAAAATAGTGACTGGATTTGGTTTCAAAAGTCTTATATAATTGCAGACGGCATGACGACAGATTTAGATTTAAGTTTCACTGACAATATTATTCATTTAGAGACAGATTTGACCGTCCGTGATAAAAAAATGTAGTGAATTGTTTAACATCTAATTTGCATATCACTGTATTTTAATGGTTATTTTAGTATAATTAAATTGAGTAAATGTCAATATAGTATTTGCGCAATTGCCTCAACGTGAACAGATTACTCAAACATTTTATGTCCGATTGCATGTCCGCAATACTATTGTGTTACCTTGTACAAAACCTCGCTACAACTCTTAAATAAATTAATATTCTTGCCCTAGAGATGAAAAAAAAAATACTATATTGTAACAGATTACACTTCAGCATTGCAAATTTATATATAACTATATTAAGCTATATGTGCTGTAAAATTATTGCCGGGTGAAATCGTACATATAATCTATAGACAATATTACGTACATGGATATACTTTATTTTCTTTAGTGATAACTTAATTTGGAAAGATTTTCTAGCATAGGAACATATTGTAATTGGATACTGTAAATACTTCAATCTCTGTAAATTTAGGACATGAGCTGAATGTTATTGAATATTGACTTGACAATAATATTAGTGGACAAATTAATCATTATGTCACTTCGTAAATGTAAATCTAGCATTTTTTTTTTGACAGTTGGAGAATTATTATTTTTGGTATAAGGTAAAAATTTGGTATGTTCAAAATGTCACTCATTGCAGGGAGAGATCACAGCGGCAACTAACACAGCTCCGATCGAAGAAGAGACTAAACTTTCGGTATCTGAAACAAAGGCAGAGAACGATAATGCACTGGTTGCACCCGTAACCAGTGACGAGAATAAGGAAACTGCAGAAATCAAGGATGAGAAATGAAGAAATGCAACGATATCTGAAGATAACATATGGAAATATATGTTTAAATCTTTTTGTGACAAATGATTTGCCTAATTATTTTTTAATCAAACATTGTTGGTGATAGTTTTTGAACTAGTTTTAAGGGAATGATTGAATAGTTTTTATGTGACTTATGTTTCTAAGTTTCGAATGATTAATTGTTTCATGGTCTCTATTACTTGGTATGTTTATGACCATGTTGCTACAGGCTATTGTTTAATTACATTAGGTGAATACTACAATGCTTTTAAATGTTTAAGTAGTTCCCTTTTTTTTTAAATGGCTCATAGTTTTTTCTAATTTAATAAATATAAATAAGAATACTGAAAACCACAGTTATATCGAAGCAATCAATTTTTCATATAATTCTGAAATTATATATTCTGTCTATAATATATAATTTCAGAATTATATTGTCATTTGAGGGTTTTTTTTTTAAAATTTTTTTAGAGAAAAGGGAATTAGAAACAATCCGTTTTTTTCCAAGAAAGCAAGCATGTATTTCGAAAGGTAGAAACTTCATATTTGTTTGCAGTATAGTATAAAAGTATATTATTTATAACTATTAATATGAGTATTATATATAATACTCTCTTATAAGTGTTATTAGTTTAAATGAACTATAATTAGTCATATGCCCATATTATTAGTACTAATTGCATTTTGTGTAAATAAACCTGATATAAGTAAGGTTTATGGTACTATTAATACTATACCCTCTCTAATATATCCCGCAAACAAACATGCCCCGTAGACTACAATTAAAAGGACATTAGATAGGACTCCTCTCACCCAACGAGCTATCCAAATTCTTTGTATACCAAAATCTCCAGGGTCTCTTCCACATTTGAATCCGGATTTTCCAAGACATATATATTATTCCAAATACGCCTAGAAAAATAGAATTGAAAAAAAAAAAAGGATTCAGTTTGCTCCATTTGCACCTACAAAACTCACATCTATCGATCAGTTGGACTAGACCCATCTTTTGAAGGTGCTCAGAGACCGAGGGTGTATTCAAAGTAGTTAAATACTCCTGGGTAGGACTTTAAATTGTTCCAAACAACTCTTGCAAAATATACTTTTGACATAGCTAGTAATGCAATTGTCTTCCCAGCGAAGGCGATGCTAAAGCCTCTTGCGGGGCATGGTCTCCAACGAGCTAGCGGCATCATTCCACACATTGCCTACCTTGATAAGATCTCTAAAGATTTCAGAATTAGTTGTAAAAGCTTCCGGCAAGTTCAGGAGCAATTTGATGGAACCGAAATCTAAAATTCTCGATTTCGGAAAAAGATAGTGACCCACTCACGTCTTCCAAATGGATCTACCTAGAATAGGATTAACAAGAACCCAAATCTTCTTGCAATATAATCGTAGTTCCACTCCTTCACCTTTTTAGTACCCAAAGCCACCCTTCTCACAGTGGCGATGTAACATCAGCCCAAGCGACTACCAAGCCAAATTGTTCCGAAACCGGACCGAACCAAAGGAAACAATATCTCAACCATGTTTGTCTGTCTCAGTCCACGTCAGTTTTAAGAAACAATTCATATAATAAATTTCAAAGTACATTTATTTTTTAGATCTTAATTTATTTTACATGTTAGTCAATGATAACAACTAGCCGTGTATGCATGACATGAAATGATCATAAGAAGCTTTAAAAGATGAATTTTTAATATGAATATATATTTATTTATTTTTTATTTTAGCAAACAAACGAAAATTTTCATTAGAAATTTAAGTGAAAACACCTCACTCGTTATCATTCTCCGTTCCGAAATAATTGTTTTGTTTCGAAAATTATGATATTTAAGTATTTAAAGCAATTTCACTTAAAATTCGACAAACTATGATATGATTTCACTATCAAAAAAAAATATTTCAAAAAAAAAAATTACTAAAAAAGAAAAGTGTATACTTGTTGTGGGACGTCCCAAAATGAAAAACAGTATAATTTTTTCGAGACGGATGAAGTAGTATATAGGGAATTCCCCCTGTATAGAATAACAAGAGAATGAGTTTAAACATTTTTAATGATTTAATTAATATTGAAGACTGGTCACGACTAACGAGTGGTGGGTATTTTGGTTGTAGATATAGTTTTTGCTGATATAATGTTAAATCCTTTGTGAGCTAAAGTATTACATGGGGTTTTGATGTATTCCGCGTTTTCGATGAATTATATAACGTACAATCTATTGTTACTTAGGGAGGTTAATTTCTCCAAAAACTTTACTCAAAAAATTACAAATCTCAATTACCGTATTTGCCACTTTTGGTAAATATTTCCATATACACACTCATCAACCCATGAAATGCAAATTTACCTAAATGTGGACAATTATTGGATTGCACGTTCCATAACGGCCAACGATTTCTTGAAATATGGATGTTTCATGAATAACCGCAATATATTTTAGTTACTTGCACAAATCTTTTCATTTAATTTACACATCTGGAAATTATAATTTTATGCTGGAGTTTCCATTTTAATAAGTACTTTCTTTATTCATAGGTATAATTTTTTTTGATTTGCAGGCAGTCTTCAACCCTTTTTTTTTTTATTGGAAACAAAATGCCATTTTTCTGTTTACCTTTTTAGACATTATATTACCCTTATTGATATTTTTTGTTCAAATGGATATGAGTATATCTTATATCCTTATATATTGAAATAAATGTTGTAGCAAACATTATTAACCAAGAAATTCACCGAAAACAAGTTTAGCATTTTAAATTGCCGTAGCACATATAACTGGTAAACTTATACCTTACCCCAAAAAAAATTGGCACGTTAACGATCTATAATGTCTTCTTCGTTTTACCTATATATCTCTGGTACTATAATCATCATACAATATAACCTTCATAAATTAATACTCGCTAAATTAATAAACTTTTTAAAATATATTTTTTTTCCGGTTTCGACTTGTTTCAATGTAAAAAATCACCAATTTCGATAAATTAATAAGATAATAAATTTTAGAAAAATCTTTATATAAATATTGATCTCCACAAAATTATAAATTAATAATTATTAAAAATGACAAAGATTACGAGAACAGTTTAGTGAAATATGACTTTATATTCGTTTGCTTATTTTTAAAATTTAAATCTACTTAAATCTCTTCACTCATTTTTCTAACTGCATCCTAAAGTTTCGGTTTAGTCTTTTCGATTACACCAAAAAATTAGGAAGAGTTCTAAACGTAATAAATGATTCATTTCACGTGACTGGTTCAAAATGTATTGTACCATCTTTGAGGCACACTTGCAAATATTTTTGAGTGCATGTTGAGTGATCTGTTTTATTCTCACATATTGCTTTACGTATTTGATGTTTTTCAAACCCCTTTCTAAATGGGAAGTCATTCTTTGAATAAAATTTTAGAATATTTTTCATGTTGTATTATAATAGTTTATTTCACCACCTAAATGCATCAAATTATTGTACAATAAACCAAATAATTGTAAATGAGTTGTAACTAATTTATTTATTGAACTTTATTTATAGTCAAAATTGTACTGTTTGAACATACAACTTACTAAAATATGTTCAATGAACATATAAACTCATATAACATACAACTTACTAAAATATGTTCAATGTACATGAAATTTATTCAATCGAGAAAAAGCTCTTTAAAATAATAGTAATTATTAATTTATCGATTAATTAATATCTCTAAATTAATACATTTCCACGGTCCCGACATTATTAATAGCTTTTACTGTATTCCCATTTGTGTTCAAAATTTGTAGTTCAACCCCTATTTTAATCATATAAATTTCAGTACTTTTTTAAAAGTACAATGAAAAACTGAAACACATATTAAAGGTTAATAATCCGCTTGGCAACTGATTTTTTTAGCATATTTTTGGATTTTAGATTTTAAAAATATGTGAGTGTTTGGCCAGCTAGATTTTTCACCTTATGAAATCCGATTTTTAGGTTGAGAAAGCCAAAAATAATCTAAATTTTTTAAATCTATATTTTCAGTAGATTTTTAAAACAAATTTTCAAAATCTGATTTTTTTTTTAAAAAAACCTCTTAGGAAACGAACCCTAAGTATATTTTTTTTGTACAGTAGAAACTCGATAAATTAATACTCGATTATTTAATAAACTCTCTAAGATAATATTTTTGGCCGGTCCCGACTCGGGGATAGGATGCTAAATTAATAATTCGCTAAAATTATAAGATAATACATTTTTGATAATTTCTATAGACCCCATATAAAATATAAATTAATAATTCCTTATATACTACATATTACATGAATGATTTATGAAATTTTCTTGAAAAATGACTCAATTGTCTTTTGTTTTTTGTTGAAATCAATTTCATATCGAATCCCGTCTCTAATTTTCCTTATCATTGTAAGAACTTCTGGTGTTGTTTTCTCATAGCTAAACAAAAAATTATTCAATGTGATTGCCGCTTTAATAGACACGTTTCGCGAATGGGGCTCCATGATAGAACTTTCATCATCATCTTCATCATCTTTATCAGTTTCAATAACGCTCTCAATAATTTCTTCATCAGTCAACAACTGTGCAACTACATTTTCTTCTGGATGGTTCGGGACATTTTCGACATCCATTGCATTGCGATAACCCAACTCTTCGATCAAATTTCGGAGTTCTTGAGTGCTTTCACCACCTACCTGATCATCGGAGTTCTCAAAAGCCATGTTATCTGTTGATCGAAGTTTACAATGACGAAAGCAGCTCGCAATTTTATTTGCACGAACGTCCATAGTCCATGCTGAAATTGCAAGATTCATTGCATAAAGTGATACATTGAACACAAGAAGCATATAATAAGGTGAGAGATTAAATGGTTCTTTCAAATTGGACCCTTCATTTGATATACGTACATGTATTGTACAATAATTAAGTGGAACTTTGAAAGGTGTTTGTAAATTGAGTGTTTCATTATAAATTAATAAAATATTAATTAATATATAAATTAATAATTATTAATTTATCGATTAATTAATAATTTTTTTAATTAATAAATTTTGATGGTGTCGTGAGTATTAATTTATAGGGTTTATACTTTACTTTGGTGCTTGCATGGTACTCACAATGCCGTATAGAGTTTCGATTTTGACTTTAGTGATTTTCCTAGAAAAAGCCAACACAAAATGGGTTACAGCTTTGTATAATTAAAGCCTTTTTTTGAACTACCTCATCGCCGATGCCATGTCACCTACACAAGTCTGTACAAATACAACTTCTTAAATTTTTTACACGTGTTATGCTTATTTAGAAATCAACGTAATTTTGCTTGCTCCAAACCAGAAACATAAATTATAACGTGCACTAAAAGCATCTCATTTACTCTCTTAGTGAGTAAGCTAAGGCCAGGGTGACGTCATTTTTTTTAATTTTTTTTTAACCAAATTGATACCAGCTTACTTTGACTCTCCAGAAAAATTCACCATAATGTAGCCTATTATCTGAAAGACGTATACACGGAATTCGTGACAATTCTAACGGTTTACGTGTGTATAAATTTATTAAATATAAGCGAGTCATTACATGCATAATTTATTATATATGTTGATATTAATTATCTCTAATTCTATATTAATATTCATGATATTTGAAATTAGGAAAACGTTATCAAAGAGACATACCGAGTCAAAAAAAAAAACTAATTAAATGAAAAAAATTTAAAATCGATAATGCACACATCATGACCAATAAATAACCTTTCTCATTATGCTAAGTTGTTCATCCGGACTTAAAAAGATCGAACATTATTTGGTTCAAATCCAATCACTAATTTCAAGTACATTTGAAAGTCTTGATTCAACAAAAAAGAAATCGTAATCAAACGAAATTGGAGGGTAGTTAAACGGAATTGGGTAACCGACTTCCGTTAAAACCCCGCATTGCGACGTTTAGAACATCGGAAAAAACAGCTGGCCAGCAGGGGCGAAACCAGAAATCATATATGGAGGGTGTCAAAATTTATATCAACTACTAATTAAGTGTAATAAAAAAATTGAAAAAATATATTCACACAACTTTAGCACTCTCCTGCACACTCGCTTACCTGTATTGCACACCCCCTTACATGTATAATAATATATTTTTGTTAAAAAATAATTTTTTATCCCTCCAAATATACATGTATGAAGTGCGTGAGTTATATATAATACAAAATAATGTTTGATTTAATGAGAGTTAAAAGCTGTCACAAGCCTGTCACTAATTTAAAATGCTGTCACAAATCTGTCACAAATTGATTAAACTTTCAAAAAACCGTCAAAAAACCGCTGTTAATAAACTCGTAACAAAAAATACCGTCACTAATTCCGTCGTTATTTGGGTTTTTTTTAGTGTGTATATATATATTAGTAATACTAAATTTAATAATTTTTCTATTTTTAATTAATATTTAAATTTAGCTTAGACTCAAGTATTGTTCTACTATATTTTTATTTGGTTTTTTAATAGTTTGGATTTTTATTATGTTGAATATTTATATTTTGGTTTAACAAATTATAGATTGTATTTTATATATTTTTGGAAGGATAAATATGTATTTCATTAATTAGGGAGTGTGTGAGTTGTGTACAAATTGTGTGTCTAGCATCACTCAAAAAAATTGGAGATGCCAAATATTCGGTTTTAACATATTTGAATGAATTTACATAGTTAAAAATTAAAAATTACATAATTTTATAAATTATGAGAGATAGTCGTCATCACCGATAATCTGCACTTAAGTAAGCCCAAATGGCCACAAAGGAATACAGTAGTTTAATTTATAACATTCAAGAAAACGACAATCTTCTAATAAAAAAGTAAAAGCATAGTGAGCAAAAGGGGTAATTTTAAGCCAAAAATCTAAAGTCCATGCAGAGAGGGAACGGTACGTGGTTGATACACGAATTACCCCTAACACACATGTGAACCATATCCTACACGTGTGAGTTAGCTTTAAATAAACACAGCGGTGGCGTGGGGAAATAGAACAAAGCCATCGTAGTTTTCAAAATATCATAAATGCCCCCACCTCTTTCTATTCTTTCAATAAACACCCCACCCTTACGACTCGCTCTTTCTCCCCCCCCCCCTACCCCTATACAACTTGTATTTATACATACATGATACATCTAATCCCACTTTCTCGCTACATACTTGAGGCTCTCTTTTCAAGAACTATCCATACATAGTTTCTTGATTCTCTTCTTTATAGAATTTTATATACATATATATATAGATAGATAGGTAGATATATATGTCTATTATGGGGATGGGGAGGGTTGGAAATGTGCTGCATGGGTTGAAACCGGCGATGATGATGGTGACGGTGCAAGCCGTGTTAGCAGGTGTGAACGTGTTTTATAAATTAGGTGCCGATGTTGGGATGAGTCTTCGAGTTTTGATTGCTTATCGGTTTATTTTCGCAGCGGTTTTTATCGTCCCCATTGCCGTGGTTGTTGAAAGGTAATAAGTGGTATTCATCGTATTTGTACATCGTGTATAAAGATATAGTACTACTACTACATTTCATATTAGTAGTCTCAGAGTGTTGTAAATTCTCTTCATGGAGAAAAGGTTTCATCGTATATATATTTTTGGAAGGTTAAAAGTTGTATCATTATGCCTATTATTTGTAGTATATATGATTTTATCATTCATGCCTATTATTTATGGTATGATTTCATCTGTATGCCTATTATTTGTAGTATGATTAATTATTTTTCTTGATTTCAATGTTCTTAAAATGTAAAGGGGTTTTATTTTTGTAACATGTACTTTTTTTAGTTTAATTTGCGATGCCTACGGAAATATGAATGACAATTTTTTTAAGTTGGTTTGATCATAAGGATGCTTCTTAAAAAATAATAATACTAGTTTCCAGAGAGGCTAAAGACAGTTTTAGACTTTTTCTCTTATTAAACTAAATAAACATTTCCTTCTATAATAATTATCAAGCAATTGATTTTTTAATTTATTAATAAATCTGATTACGAATGAGAGCTCGATTTATAACAAAAATAGCAAAGGAACAAACGAACATTTAGAGGAGTGAAGATGGTTTATATTACAGTACTACTCGAAATTTCTTGAGAGTGACAGACTGTACTTATACTTATAGCATAAGACACTTAAAAGTTGTATGTATTTTTTTTTAAACCTAATCATTATATTAACCAACCAAAAAAAACTTATTCCACAAGTCGGAATAGTTCAAAACTGTTCTCGTCCGACATGATGCTTTTAGCTCCTTGTCCAGCTCAAACAAATAAAACTTATACACAGATAAACAAACTTAATTATTATTTTGTGCATGCAGTTATACTTTAGATGATAATTCAATTAATGGACTTTTTTTTAAATAAAATTACATTTATAGTTTTTACGTAGGTGATACAATACAAGTATCGAATATTTACATCGTTTCAGTATTTTTATTCAGAAATAAAAGACCGAAGCTGACTTGGACGGTAGTGGGGCAGTCTTTCCTCTGTGGGTTACTAGGGTAAGAGTCTTGTTTGTTTTACTTAATTTTGTTATTTCATCAGTTACTTTCGCTGACGAATAAAACTTTGCAAACCGTCTTATTTGTAATTAAAACATTTGTTTTTTTTTCCACAACTAAACATACTTTGTTTAATTATTACTCGAACAATCCATTTGCGTCTCATATACGTATTACTTGTAAAGCCAACTTTTATAGATATATTTTTTATTTTCATTTTGAGACTTTTTCCATTAACTACCCTTTAGAGTACACTAAAGGAACTGCACACAAAAAGTAACTTTTTTGCATAAATTATTGCGTTTAATTGCTACTTTTGGTTCCAACGATTATACAGGCTAATAACAACTGTCATGTGTGTTCCTGAGCAAGTTAACGGAACACCTAGTATATATTGAGCTTCTTGACTAGATCTATAACCACCTCTGAATAATTTATCAAAATATTCGATACCTCTCAAATTCTCTATACGTGTTGATACATACACGTAAAACTCAAATTAGTACAACACTTAACCCATGAAACTATTTTTAGGCAATGGACTACTTAACTAATAAAAGCATTAAATTAATGATATTGTACTTGTACGCTATTCAAAAGAAACAAATATTGTGATGAAGTATAGTACTGACTACTAATTACTAGAGTGAACTAAAAACCAGAACAATCAAAAAGTTTAGTTTATTTTAGAAAAACGTTTCGGTAATAACACGAAACAATTACAAAAACATATTTATTGATAAAATTATTCAAGGCGGTTTAAATACATCCCCTTATTATTATAATTGATATTTTGATTAGTTTTGTTGTATAATGATTCTTAACATCTTTCCAATTCCTGCAATTTCGTTATTGTTGTATCATTGTATGTACTAAATTACAATATATTATGCAGAGGATCCATGGCACAGAATTTATATGCACAAAGTTTGGTGCTAACTTCTGCCACCTTTGCTGCTGCAATGACCAATATCGTTCCTGCTATAACCTTCATTTTGGCCATTGCTTTTGGGTACATAGCCCTCTCCTTATTCATTGTATATTTATTTTACATAATTTATTTCATAAAACAAATATTATTTCTAAGAATTTGTTATTGATGGTTTTTCTGCCTGAATAAATTTTCCCCATAAATAAATGTAACGGCCACGTTTTTTTTAAATATCAAAAGTATTAGGTCAGTGGTTCCTAATTTAACTAAAAAGGAACTTAATTATGTAACATGTCTTAAGACGTAGTAATGCTGGCTTTCAATCCGAACATAATCACATAAAATGTCCCCATTAATTCATGCTTACTTTGTTTTGATAAGTTTATATTTACTTTGTTCCCATTTAATTGTCCACTACGAAACTATATGTAATTTTGATACAAAATTTTGACCGGTCAAGAACTTGTATCAAAATTATCGGAATGAAAATTTTCAAAAGTTGATCATATAGTTCAAATGTTAAGTTTTATAATTAGATTTTGTTGATCATATAGTTCAAATGTTAAGTTTTATGATTAGATTTAAAAAAAAAATCATTTTTACAATTTTGATACAAGTTATAAACCAGTTAAAATTATTACGTAGTTTCGTAATGAACAGTTAAATATGAACGTATAGAATATATATATATATATATATATTACCACCCAGACACTATGCTAGTGGCACGCGCGCACACACACCCACATATATATATATATATATATATATATATATATATATATATATATTCTTATTCATAACTTTGCCATGCATTAGACAATAGCCAATAGAGAAACCTTACTAACATATTACCACTCAGAATTAAAAAGAAAAACTTGTAATTTAATCTCGATATATATACTTATAATTATATATGCTAATCAGTTCTTGATGAACAATAAACTGTTGCTACAAATTATTACTGAAAAATGAATTTGTAATATAATGTTACGTGTTTAATTATAACATACAGATTAGAGAAATTGGGATGGAGGAAAATAGCAGGCAAAGCTAAAGTGGTTGGGACCTTAATGTGTATAGGCGGGGCAATGTTGCTCACTTTCTATAAAGGTGTGGAGATTAATTTATGGTCAACCTCTGTTAACCTTCTTCACCACAAGGCTGGACACGTGTCAATACCAGCTGGCAACCCCGTGCTCGGAGCTTTTCTGGTCGTTGGTTGTTGCTTTTCTAGCGCTATCAGCTTAATTATTCAGGTGAATATATTTATTTATATAGATCTCACCCAAAAGCATTTATTTTACTACTACTCTTTTTACTTGTTGAGTTGTTGTACATGAGTTCATGTGTTATATTATTATATATGTAAGTTATTTTAAAATATAAGTGTATAACTTTAGGTTATGTTACTAGCTAGATCAACAAAGCTAATGCAGCTTTTGTTCTGGTTCATAACAGATTTTACTTATATGACAGGATAATAAACAAAAGCAGGTCTAAATTAATAATTTCACCAGTAATTTAGTGGACTAGAGTTTTAATATCTCACTCGGTGAGAATTTTGGACATTTTGAACCTGTTCTACCATGACAAGCTAAATTTATTTCTCTAGTTTCATTGGCATGTTGGCACAGTATATAATTGGAAATTTATGTAGGTATACTGAAGCATAACTGATTATTCCTACCATGCAATCTTCCAATTTTATTTTATTTTTAACTTCTCCTTTCTTTTTAAAGGCTAAAATGATGAGAGAGTACCCATGTCCCTACTCGAGCACGGCTCTGATGATGCTCATGGGAGCAATCCAGGCTGCTGTTTTTGCGCTATGTATGGAGCGGTCGCGTTGGAGCCAGTGGAAATTGGGATGGAATATTAGACTCCTAGCCGTTTCTTATTCGGTATGTATATTATATATACGTACTGTTAACGAGACCGAAAAAGAAAATATAATAATAAAAGCAGCCCCTTTAATGATTAGTTTTAGCATATATCTTACCAGTGTTTTCATTAATTTTATCGGTTTTGTAGGGAATCGTCGGTTCTGGTTTAACATTCACATTGATAGCGTGGTGTGTACAAATGAGAGGGCCCTTATTTGTCTCGGTTTTTAACCCTTTGATGCTTGTGCTTGTAGCAATCGCTGGGTCGTTGCTATTGAACGAAAAGCTGCATTTAGGAAGGTATATCATGATCTTTCAAATTAAAAAAATAATTTTAACAGGGACTTGCTTCCTGTACAATAATTTAGTGCATGTTTATCACAGACTAATACATATTCAAGTGTTATCTTATGTTTTTTAGGAGTGTTTTTTCTTTTAAATATTTTTTGTCCGAGATTAGTAACCAAGGCATGTTAAGAAATTTACGAAGCAAGAAATGAAATGAACTGAATAATTACTTCTGGTGTATAATTTTGGCAGTGTGATAGGAGCTGGCATAATAGTTTGCGGACTATACATCGTCCTATGGGGAAAAGGAAAAGAGCTGAATAGGCTATCTCGACTAGTGCCCACAGAGGACGATAATAAATCGGGAACAATAAATATTATTGTTACAACTTCGACCGACAATAACAACCTTGATGATAATAAATCAGGAAAATTTGATATCATAGTCACAACATCAACCGAGAACAACAATCTCGAAGGAAGTACGAGAAGCAATACTAGTATAGTTGGGATTATTCCTAATGGCATTGCAGCGGTACCGTATGGTGATTCTTTTGATTTTGAATCGGAAGAAGAAAATTTGGATGAAGGAAAAGGAGAAGATAAATGCCAAGAAGAAGAAGAATCGAAGATTAATGTGGATTTTTAATGTCAGAAATATTATGTTTTTTATTAGGAACTATTAAGAGTGGTTATTCCGATTTGCCTACGAGATGTGTAGGCGTTTTTGGTAGTGTTGGAATTAGCTGCCCTTAATTTGTCCATCGTTTCAGCGTATTATTAGTACTAATTAGTATTCCTTAAGAATAGATTAGTTTGTGTATTAGATCCATGTTTTAATAAAATTTCTGTTACTTTAATTTCAGCTTAATCAATTAAGCGTTTTCATATATAAATCATTAAACTCTATCTAAGAGTGTTAATGACAGGAAATAAATATTCGTATTCAAAAAAGTTTATAAAATGCAATATCAGTAATTTCAATAAAGACGCCAAATTCTGCCATACTATTTCCTGTTAAGAATGTTGCACAAAAGCATCCTATTAAGAGTGGTTATTCCGATTTCCTGTTAATTGAAATGCTTCGTTTAATTTCTTTGAAGAAAAAACTTACATTCTTATTTATTGCAGACGCCACATTGAAATTAGTACGTATACCTCCACGTTTAGGGTTTATTAGAGAAAGTCATATATTTTACTGACCTGTTTTCAGTAAAATATATCGATCACCTTATATTCCATACCAAATTGGAAAAACACTATACTATTAATACCAAACAAAACATACCTTAATTCCAAAAGTTTATACCGTTATTTCAAAAGTTCATACCCTAATTTATATTTTTCATACCCTTATTTCAAAAGTTCATACCATTATTTCAAAATTTCATACTCTAATTTGTATTTTTCATACAATTATTCCAAAATTTCATACTTTTATTTCAAAAATTCATATCCTGATTCGTAGATTTTACCTTTATTTTTAAATTTCATACCCCAATTTATATAATTCATATACATAATTTTCAACTCTTATTCCAAAATTTCATACCTTGCTTAATTCACGTAATTCATACATTTATTTTTCAACATTATACACTAATTAACAAATTCAATTCTTACACCCGTACTTCGATCTCGAACTAGAACGTCGTCGTCGTGGGCCTCTTTTTAAACGACCGCATCTCCGTCGATATCAATATCGCTCTATACACTCGCCGTCCATTTCGACAGATGTGTCCGTCTCAATTTTCATGAAACAGAGATATCGAAGAAAGAGTGAGGAGAATAAAAAGATCGAAAAAATAGATGGAGTATGAAAAGAGAGATCAGAAAGAGAGAGAAATGATGAGAGATCAGAGAGAGTGAGAAGTAAGAGCAGAGAGATCGGAGTGATAGAGAATGACGAGAGAGATAGGAGATATGGTGATAGGCAGGGGAGTGAAATGAGAAGATATATGAGAAACAGATTAAGAGAGATGAATTAGATTTTTATTTTTTATTAATTATTAATTAAATATATATTTTTGTTAATATAATAGTTTTAGAGTATATTTATGTTAATTGTCCAATAGTTTATTCTTTTAAATTTTAAATTATTTTTTTATTTTGTTACATTACGTGCCGCACATAACACGATAAATATAGTATAATTTATATAGGACAATAATGAGGCCACCAAAAAACAGTAATTATCCATAATTTATGATGATAAACCTTCTCTATCCATCAAAATCAAGGCACGTTGTTAGCATGTTAAAAGCATATCCTGTGTGTCGGCCAAATTTTGCACTATTCAAACGCACAGATATGCAGGCTTTTTTTGCTTCTCTGAATATATGCTTCAGACCATTAACTGTGGCAAAATCATTTAAAAAAAAAACTACTTAGTTATCAAAAACTATTTTATGTTCCGTAACGTAATAAAAGATCTTTTGTTGATGGGACTTATTATCTTATCCCTTAATGAACGTGGCACATGGGCCTTCTACCTTTTGGCCTCAAATTTCAAAAGTGGTGTGCTTATGGTTTGGGATGGGGCCATGCAACATGCATGCAAGTACTAATCAGGCTCTATATTTATATCAAACTCATCAACATGAGCTTTGAAGACAATAGAAAGTAATTTGAGAAAAGTGTGGTGGGAAAATGACGAGGTTGATGAAAAAAGTGTTGGTATTAGCTTTGGTTGTTATGTTAATATCTTGTTATGAAATGGAGAGTGTTGAATCTCAAGGGTTGGGCTGCTACGATAATTGTGAAACCGCATGTGTCGGACTTGAAGGTAAGCATTACTTATTACAGTATATATAACAATGTAGGGAACTACGTTTGAAAACCCACAAATCGTAATAATTTAAGAGATGATCTGTTGTTATATTGTCGCTAAAGCGGGCGTGACTCTTTATTTGGTGTGAAATACTAATAACTTTCTTATTAACTGGGGTTTCTACAGCAAAGCTCTATAGGCGATGCGAACGAAAGTGCAGGATTAGATGCGGAGGTAAGTGTTATGTTTCAATTTCCGGTCGTCGAGAAAAATAAAGTCCCAATAATTTTTCTTCTAACAATTTTGTCGGAAAAGTTAGTTTTTGTCAAAGTTAGCTCTGACCCTGCTAATAAATCATCAATTTCTATCATGTTTTTGACTATTTTTCCCTTGAACGTGTAATGTAAAATTTTCATAACAATTGCAATGTGAAACGATGTTATTAAGTGTTAATTAATTGAATTTATAACAATTATTCCGTTCATGCCACAGAAATGGACCACTACAAAATAGCATTGCCAATTTAGATAGCAAAATCCTAATACTCAAATTGCCAATTTGACCAATTTTAAAAAGTTAGTCACATGACAATTAACAACATGATTAACAATTGAAAATCGATTATTTTGACAATTGAATTTATAACACGAATATTTTGTACCTAAATTGTCAAAATAACCGTGTTCTAAAATGATGTGATATTTTTAGTTTTTCAAAAGTTAATTTAAATAATATATAAAAAAAATATAATATTTATGAAGCAAGTGTGAATTAATATGTAAATTTGTTAAGTATGAAAAGGATAGAGGATTTTCAAACCTATTGGGAAATTTGGAAATCTGTTTACAATAGTTCATGAAATAAATATATTGATGTAATATTAACTGTTGAAAACAAAAAAACAAATACAAACATACCTTTGATTAGTCCATATGGTTTTGATTATATACAGAATAAGATTACTATTGATGAATAAACAAACAAACAAAAAAAACTTAGTAAAAAGTTGTGTCCATACAAGTTACAACCCCTAATGAAGATATTTTCTACATAACAATTAGTTGGTTTGTTGATTACTTGAGTAAGCATGTTGGACTCAACTACCCCGCATATATATTTTACATATACTTTAAAAAACAGTGGATTAACAAACTGCATATTTTCTGATGGAATTCCAGTACCCCCACTTTCGGCTTCTGGCTCCGCCACTGATGTTGGCCTAAACGGCCGCTGATCATTTTCCACAAATGTTGCCATTGAAGTTGAAGGACACTTGAAGTGAAATTAAAGTTTAAGGCAGCCCCATGTACACTGAGATTGAACACCATAAAGGAGTTATCTCGTAGTATTTGTAAGCCATTAAGAAAAATAAGTTTGAACTTTGAAGTTCAGCATGCTAGTTTGCTATTATTTTTACAGCTTATGTAATTTTATTCTATTATGAAAGCAAAGCTTGCGTAGATTAGCAAACAATGAACGTCATTTCAATTGGAGGGGTCTTGGCAGCACAAGTTAATGCCTGAGACACTAGCAAAAATGGTCAAAAAAAGGTGCAAAATACATCATCTATAACTAAAATATATGAATGCAAAAAAAAAATAAAGTAAGCAGAGAATGAAGCAAAAAATTGATCTTCAGTGAGATGTTGATGAGCAAGCAACAAGCGTGATTATATGCACTTCCAAATGAGTCCTGATATATAAAAGAAAAAAAGAGAGGGCTTTACGGCACCTGCTAAAAGTCTGATAAACTTTGAGTAAGATCTCAGAAAACCCGAGCAAGAGCAACAGTACTTGGGACTCTTAAGCGCAAGCCTAACATACCTAAAGCCAATACTAGGTCCAGAAGGTCTCAACTAGGCATATTACTCCACTAGGAAATCAACATTGACTCCGACATACCATGAATACGAGTTTAAATAGCGACCTTCTCACCTTCAAAGCTCCTTGCAGTATTGCTACGGCTATCAGCCTATCATTATCGTACTTTTGACTTAGAACGACATCATTTTCCTTCTTCTTTAACATCTTCTTTGCGCTAGCTGCTGCTCAAGCCAGTCAGAAAATATAAAGATAACAACAGTACGTAATCACTAAATTAATATATGAGGCACCATTGGTGTATCCGGCTTTCGTATCATCAAATCATCTGGCGAGCTTGATTTTCTTCCCAAGCTCGACTTAATCAATTTCGCGTTGGCTCCGATCTTCCGAGGCGGTCAGGTATGCTCCGGCAGTCAGGTGGTCTTCGTGCCTGCACAAGGAACGAACAGGGGTCCGGGGTTGTTGCCGGGTTTTCCCTCTCCGATGATCAAGTCAGTATCGATGTTAACTGAAAGTAGGAATATAATAAAGGGTGAGAGACCGGGCCGGTTACAGGTCGGTGTATCGAGTGGTACAGTCAGTGTTCAGGGGGTCCGGTTTGTTTAAGCTTTATCTCTCCTCTCTCTATTTGTGCGTCCCCCTCTAAGTAGGATTAGGGGGGGTATTTATAGTGAGGTTCAGAGGGGTATTAACCCTTGGATCACTGTACTGTGAGATGCTGATCCAACGGCGTTAGGTCATTTATGACTCTGACAAGAGTACTGTCCTTTCCCGGGGCCCACAGGAGGTGTCCTGTGATTGGGCCACGTCGGTGAAACGTCAGGAGGGTCCCCCAAGGGAGCAGCAGCGTTAATTGGGGGAGCGTACTCGACACGCTTCTTTGGGCCGGCCTCAGCACGGCTCGGCCCTCCCAATCCGGGGCGTCTCATCATTCAGAGTTGATGAGGCCCGGACGGCCCGCTTTGGGGGCCTTATTGCCCCGGATGAGGGGATGCTGACATTCCCTCGCCAACAGCTCCCTGTCCGGAGTCGTTGCTAAGGACGAGGTCGGCGAGGATCTCAGGTCGTTACGGGGGCTCCGGTCATTTTGTTCTCGTGCTCGTCGGTGCAAATATGCTCATGCATGGCTGTTTTATGACACGTGTGCAACCATTCATGGATTTCTTACACGTGGACACGAGGCGCCGTCTCTGCCCCTTTGATTTCTACAACGTCATTAATGCTAAAACGGCTGGTGAGTGACATTTGGCAGATGGCCTCTACATGCTGTACACGTGGTGGGCATTGATTGAGTGGCGGCGGTTATTTGTGGGAGTTCGTGCAAGGAGCCGTTGCGTCTTTTCACCTTCTGGTAAATGTCTTTTCACCTTCCATTAGGGGCCTATAAATACCCTCAGTGAAATTCATTTTTCACTTTCTCAATCTCTCTCTAAAATTTTCACAGCAAACCATTCTCTCTCTCATCCTCCACCCTTAGCAAATTTCATCTTCGAACACTTAAGCCAAAAAGATGGTTATTAAACACGGAGCCGGCAAAGGCCCGATGGTTGCCCCTACTCCGCAACGCTTGGTCGTGGTGGCCAACGCGCTCCCATTCCGGGCTATGGTCCTCGACCCGTCCCTGAGCGTCGATAGCAACGATAGCAGCATCATGGTACGGACTCACGGATCCGACCTCGAAGAGTTCCGACAACTCTGCGGGATCGGCGAAGGGTTCCGTCTTCGGAGGTGTCTGAACTCCGACGAGGTGAACGGGATCGTAGCGGATCCGAAGAGCATGGTGACGCTCTCTCTCTCGTCCCTTCTGTACGGGGGCACTCATCTCCCAATCCCGGAGCTGCTGGCGGAGTTATGCGCCTGGACGCAAACTCTCCCTTGTCAGTGGCCTCTGCAAGCCCACCGGATCTGCGCCGGGATGGAGGCTCTGAACGAGCTATTGGGCTCGACTCTACCGGAGCCATTGGGGTTAAGGGAGCTGCTCGCTTGTTATGAGTTCTTACAGAGCGAGCCTAGCTCCCAAGCCAAAAGCAGGCAGCCGTACCTGAGGTGTCGGTCGCATAACCAGCTTATCTTGGGTAACTCTGATTCGAATCGGGGTTACACACAAGATGTAATCGTGGTGGAGGGTAACTGGCTCCTCCGTGATGACCTGATCCTCCCAACCAGACCGGGGAGGGTCTTAAGCAACAAAGAGAACAAGGCCACGGTGGCCGCGAGTCTAAGGGGTCTTGGGGAGCCGAATGTGAGGTCGATCGAGCTGGCCTTGAACTGGTGGGGTCCGGACGGGACCGACGCAGGCGCTCGCGACGCGGAGCGCCTGTTACTATGTGGCTCCCCCACAAGCTGTAAGGGGAACGAGTTCCTCTGGCCCCCTAGGACCTTCTGTCCCGTGGGGTACTCCCGGGAACGGTGGGAGAAGGAGAAGGGTTTTGAATCCACCCTCCCACCTAAGGCCATCAAAGAAGCTGAGGCCGAGGCTGGGGTTATGCCCGTGGCGAAGAAGGCGACGAAGCCGAAGCCAAGCAGCAGGGCGAAGGCCGTGGTGATTACCTCCTTTGCTCCTTCGTCGGCCGGGGTTATGTTTAAAACCCGGCCTGATGGTACCGTCCTCCATTATAGGGAGGGGGCGGACGGTACCCGCAGCTATATCGACCAGTATGGGAAACCGTTGCTTGATGTCCCTCCCCTGAGCTCGAGGGCACCGGACACGACGGGCTTCTTTCGACTGGAAGATAGTTCTCCTGAGGCCCCACCTACCGGGCCAGCCTTGGGCACCTCACGGACTTTGGTGAGTCAGCTTCCCTTCTTCCACTCTTCAGCTTCACAGTTGACTGAATTTTGTAAAAAAATTTCTAACTCCTTTTCTTTATCTAAACCATGTAGGTTGTCCGTTCTGATGAGGAAGAGGAGGAGGTTGCCGCCGAGGCTGGGGGCGAGGAGGAGATTGCCGAGGCCAGAAGTGGCGAGGAGGCGGAGATTATTGAGCCCGAGGCGGGTGAGGGAGGTGTTGACGGGGTAAGGGACGAGGAGGTGGAAGAGGTGGAGGCTTTGGAGCCCGAGGCTGAGGAGGAGGAGGGGGTTGTCGGGACAAGGGACGACGAGGTGGTCGAAGTGGCTCCCCCAGATGCTAAGTCAAAGACCTTGGAGAGGTTGGGAGGTTTACTTGGGCAGGCGAGGCGTGAACGAGCCGCTCGCAAGGCCGAAGCTGACAAGAGGAAGAGGGAGGAGGCGAAGGCCCCTCGTGAGGCGAAGAAGGCCCGGACCGGGGAACCCGAGCCGAGGGAAAATGTTGCACCCATCCTGGAGCTTAGGGGGCCTGTGGTCGCTGCAGAAGAGCGAGCGGTGTCGTCCGTTCAGGCAAAGGGCCCGATGCCTAGCGCTTCCGGCTCAAGCTCAGGCTCTGGCTCCCCGTTCCCAAGGATGCCTATTCAGACTCCGGAGGAGGTCAAGGCGGCAACCGGGGTTCGGAGCATTATGGAGGGCCATCCCTCTGCTGGCCTGCTTGCTCTAGCTGCGCTTCAGCAGCAGACTGTCGAGGCCGACCAACGTGGTCGCGACTTTGCTTCCGCCATGACGTCGGCGATGGCCATGATCCCGCAGGTAAAACGTTGTTTTCGTTGTGCCATTGTTTTTCGTTTATTTCTTGAATTCTTGCTAAGTGTTTTTCTTTTTTCGTAGGCCTACTTGACGATGAACCAATACGTCTACTAGCAAGGGCAGCTGGTGAGGTCGTGGGCTTCGAAGGCTGAGGCCAATGCTAAACTGGCCGAAGACGCTCTGAAGAAGGCGGAGGTGGCCCAAAAAAGGGCGGAGAGGGCCGAGGGCCTCGTCGAGTCCTTGGAAGCTCGGCGAGCTGAGGCCGCGAAGGCCGGTGCTGAGGCCGAGGAGCGCGCCCAAGCTGCGGTGACGGCTCTGAAGGAGATTGAAGCGAGCGTGGCCGATAAAGTGAAAGCTGCGGTCGAAGACGCTGAGGCCGGGGTGGCAGAAAAAGTAAAGGCTGCGGTTCAGGCCGCCGAGGCAGAGATGAGCGCCGCCTTGGAGCTATCGACACAGAAGGACTTTAATTCCTTCTACGTCGATGGCTGGTCTGAGGCAGCAGCTTTTATGAGGGCGGGACCGGATCATCCGGTGTGGAACATGGAAAACATTTTTGTTCCGGTCCCCTCTGCTCCCGTTCCCGAGGTGGTCCCCTTAACCCCCCGAGCCCTTTCGGACGCCGATGCAGATGATGATGAGGGGGCATCCTAGGGCTTTTTGTGGTTTTTAGATTTTATTCTCGATGTAATTTCCTTTTTTGTACTTAGTATGTAATAGCTTTCCATTGAATGAAATGAAAAAACAATTTTGGACTTGTCTTTTATTCTTCTGTGTTTTATTTCTATACTTCCGTTGTGATTTATACATTGTATGCATGCTCCCAAATGAGTGGGCCTTAGTGCTTCGGCGTTGGGGCGCTCGTTTAATACAACTCATAACTTGTAAACCGAAGTAACACAGAAAATTTAAATGAACTGAAAAATTCAAGTAAATATGAACCGGGGTGCCGTATAGGCTCGTGTTCTGAAACACTTAGAGAATTTAAATGAACTGAAAAATTCAAGTAAATATGAACCGGGGTGCCGTATAGGCTCGTGTTCTGAAACACAGAGAGAATTTAAATGAACTGAAAAATTCAAGTAAATAGAACCGGGGTGCCGTATAGGCTCGTGTTCTTAAACACTTAGAGAATTTAAATGAACTGAAAAATTCAAGTAAATATGAACCGGGGTGACGTATAGGCTCGTGTTCTGAAACACAGAGAGAATTTAAATGAACTGAAAAATTCAAGTAAATAGAACCGGGGTGCCGTATAGGCTCGTGTTCTGAAACACTTAGAGAATTTAAATGAACTGAAAAATTCAAGTAAATAGAACCGGGGTGCCGTATAGGCTCGTGTTCTGAAACACTTAGAGAATTTAAATGAACTGAAAAATTCAAGTAAATAGAACCGGGGTGCCGTATAGGCTCGTGTTCTGAAACACAGAGAGAATTTAAATGAACTGAAAAATTCAAGTAAACATAAGTAACAGTTTTCATTTATAAAGCCCACAGGCATAAATACATCGTCTTCTTATTTACATTAAAACGCAAAAACGGAGCCCTAAAAGCGGAGCCCTATTGATAGTACTTCCTCAGGTTGTTGACGTTCCAAGGTCGGTCGACCGGGACGTCGTTGGGAAGACGACCCAACAGGTAGGCCCCGTTCCCTACTGCACCGAGGATTCGATAGGGGCCTTCCCAATTGGGGCCTAGCTTGCCGTCGGATTGTATCCTGGTGTTGTTGTTTACTCTTCGTAACACTAGGTCTTCGTCTTGGAAACGTCTGGCGTTAACTCTTTTGTTATAAGAACGCCCCAGTTCGTTTTTATATTCGGCGTTACGGATGGCCGCAACCTCCCTTCTTTCTCCGGCGTAGTCCAGCTCTAGCCCCATCATCTTTTCATTAAGCCCGTTTTCCACCATGTCCATCCTCAGAGAAGGGAGCCCGATTTCTAACGGGATGATGGCTTCCATTCCGTAAGTAAGGCTATAGGGTGTCTGTTGAGTGCCCCGTCTTCTCATCGTTCGGTAGGCCCAAAGGACGTGATGCAGCTCTGCAGCCCATCGTCCTTTGGACTCGTCTAGCCTCTTCTTGATTCCGTCAAGCACGGTCTTATTTGACACCTCAGCTTGTCCGTTGCATTGGGGGTACGATGGGGTCGAATAGTAGTTCTTGATGTGATACTTTGCATACATCGCTTTTAATTTGACCCCGGTGAACTGTCCCCCATTGTCCGCGACGATTGAGTAGGGGATTCCGAATCTGGTGATCACGTCTCTCCAGAGGAAACGTATCACTTCGGCCTCTGTGATTTTCGCTAAGGCCACAGCCTCCACCCACTTTGAGAAGTAATCGGTGACCATGAGGAGGAACTTCTTCCTCCCCGGGGCCACGGGGAATGGTCCGACGATATCCATGCCCCACTGCGCAAAGGGCCAGGGCGAGGTCACGCTGCTCATTTTTTGCGCCGGGGCATGGGGTATAGGTGCGTACCTCTGACACTTCTCGCATCTGAGTACGAAAGCTTTGGCTTCCTTCTGCATGAGGGGCCACCAATATCCGTGGGTCAAGGCTCGGTTGGCCAGCGATCTGCCCCTGGTATGACTCCCACACGTTCCTTCGTGAATTTCTTCCATGACCCTTATCACCATGTCGGGGTGGACGCAGAGTAAGTAGGGGCCAGAGAACGATCTTTTATAGAGCTTGTCGTTGGGAGCTATCCAGAATCCCAGTGCCGTTCTTCTTATTTTCTCGGCCGCTTTCTTGTCATTGGGAAGATCACCGGAGCGATGGTATTCGATTATGGGGTCCATCCAGCTTGGCTCCGGCGGGAGGTCAGTCACCATGTTAATTGTTGCCCTAGCCTCGATGCTAGGCGAAGGGACGTATTCTATGGTGATGACTCTCTCTTTCTTATCACTCATGACCGAGGCTAGGGTCGCTAGTGCATCGGCGTGGGCGTTCTCGTTTCTATTGATGTTGACGATTTCTTGGCATTCGAAGCTTTGGAGTATTCCGGAAGCGATAGCCACGTAGCTGGCCATTCTCTCGTCCTTCGTCTGAAATTCACCACTGATCTGGCTGCTGACTAATTGGGAGTCCGTATGTACCAGTATCTTTTTGATTCCGAGGCTTCGGGCCATTTTTAAGCCGGCGATCACGGCCTCATATTCGGCCTCGTTATTCGTGGCTCGGAAGCCAAGTTGGATTGACTTCTCGATCACATCCCCTTGGGGAGATCGGAGCACGACGCCGAGGCCGGATCCTTTCTTATTGGCGGCTCCATCCGCGTGCAAGGTCCAGGCCTCGGGGGCACGACCTGTGACGTCGGGGCATTGAGTCGTCCCAGTGAATTCTGCCACGAAGTCGGCCAGGGCCTGTCCTTTGACGGATGTTCGCGGCGCATAGCTGATGTCGTAGGCGTTCAAGTGGCAGGCCCACTTCATCATTCGTCGAGAGAGATCCCCCTTTTGGAGTATTTCTCGCACAGGCTGGTCCGTATAGACCACAATGCTGTGTGCAGAGAAATAGTGAGCAAGTTTTCGTGAGGCCACGACGAGGGCTAGGACGAGTTTTTCCAAAGGCATATACCTTGCCTCAGCATCGAGGAGAGTTTTGCTCACGTAATAGATAGGTCTTTGCTCCCTGTCGAGTTCCTTGATGAGGACGGCACTGACGGCTATCTCGGACACGGCGAGGTATAGGGTAAGGACATCGCCTGGGTCCGGCTTAGTTAGAAGAGGCGGACTTCCGAGATAGTCAGCCAGCTCGGTAAACGCACGCCGGCATTCATCGGTCCATTCGAATTTCTTCTGAGCTTTCAAGGCCGTAAAGAATGGCTTGCATCGGTCCCCGAACCGGGCAATAAATCGGTTGAGGGCGGCAGCCATTCCGGCTAGCTTTTGTATGTCCCTTCTCTTCTCAGGTGTTTTCAAATTTTTCAAGGCAGAGATCTGGGACGGGTTCGCTTCGATGCCGCGATGGGTCACCATGAACCCCAGGAATTTGCCGGCGCCTACCCCGAAGGCACATTTAGAGGCGTTCAGCTTCAGGTCATGTCTTCGTATAGTTTCGAACACCTCTTTCACGTCGGACAGGTGGTCCCTCTCCTGGGTGCTTTTTACCACCATGTCATCAATATAGACCTCCATGGTTCGGCCTATGTTTTTAGAGAATATCTTGGTGACCATTCTCTGATAGGTCGCCCCGGCGTTCTTGAGTCCGAAGGGCATCACTTTATAGCAGTAATTTCCCCTTGGGGTGATGAAGGCAGTTTTTTCTTGGTCAGCCTCCGACATAGGTATTTGATGGTAGCCGGAGCAGGCATCCAGGAAGCTCATTCTGGCGGCCCCGGCCGTAGAGTCCACTATTTGATCGATTTTGGGCAAGGGGAAAGGATCCTTTGGACAGGCCTTGTTGAGGCTCGTATAATCGATGCACACCCTCAACTTTCCGTTCTTTTTGGGGACCACTACGGGATTGGCGAGCCATCTGGGGTAATAAATCTCCCTGATGGCCCCGGCCAGCAGGAGCTTCTCTACTTCCTCGTTTATGGCATCGGCATGCTCTGGACTGACACGGCGCCCCTTTTGCATCACGGGCTTGGCATCCGGGTTGACGTTAAGTTTGTGGCAAGCGAGGTCGGAACTGATGCCTGGCATCTCGCTTGGACCCCATGCAAAATTGTCGAGGTGTTGGAGAAGGAGTTCGACGAGGTCGGTGACCTCAGGTTTGGTAAGCTTTGCTCCCACCATAAAAAAGTGGTCCTCGTCATGCCCCGGGATTTGGATTTTCAGCAGTCCCTCCTCCACCTTGTCTTTGGCCTCAGGCCCCATCTTTTTGTTTAGTTCCCTCAGCAGCTTAGGGTCCTCTGCCTCGATGTTCATGGCACTTTGGGCCGGCACTATCTTTTTGCCGGAATACACGGCCATGGCACAGCTGCGTGAGACTTTCTGATTTCCTGAGATGGTTTCCACACCAGAATCAGTTGGATACTTAACCTTTTGGTGTAAGGTGGAGGAGATTCCATCTATCCCATGGAGCCACGGGCGCCCTAATATCACGTTGTAAACAGAGGGGACATTCACCACCGTGAACTCCACGTCCATAACTTTCGTACCAGTTTTCATGGGCAAGGTTATGTTTCCTTTGGGCCGGACCGCTTCCGAGTTGAATCCGTACATGGGTGGGACGTCGGTTTCCAACTGTTCCTCTTTGAGTCCCATCTTTCGAAAGAGGTCTTCAAAGAGTATGTTGACTGACGCTCCTTGATCAACGAGGATCCGTCCTACAGCGCATAGGCCTATCTGTGCCGAGATAACGAGGGCATCAGTGTGGGGCACGTCCACCCCCACCAGGTCGAAGTCAGTGAAGCTTACATCCGGCTTGGAATTGCGCTTATACTTTTTCCGAGGGCTTGAGCTTTCTGCGAGGCAGACGTGCTGCTTCATCAATGCTTCCCGTGCTGAGGTTCTTTCTGCCCCAATCTGGATTGACCTTTTGGGCCCAGAGTGAATGACATGACAGATCATCACCGGTGGGGGGAGGTCGTGGTGCCTCTCATCGACCCCTTCACCATCTCGGTCGGATTCTCTTCGTGATTTGACATACTTATCCATTAGGCCATCCCGGACCCATCCCTCGAGCCTGGCCTTCAGACCATGGCACTCGTTGGTGTGATGGCCACGACCCCTGTGGTATTCACAGATTTTGTCGTTAGGCCCTGGGGCCGGCTCGTTCCGTAGCGGGAGAGGCCAAGAGAAGAAAGGCTCGTTCTCAATCTTGTTAAGGAGGTCGACAAGAGGTAGGCGAAAGGTGGTGGAATAGGCAGCGCCCGACCCCGAGGCGACAGGGGTTTGATGCCCCGGTCGGGGATCCTCTTTTCTTCTTTTGGGGGCCGGTTCTTTTCTTCCCGTTCGTGTCCGCTCCATCCTCTCCGCTATGGGCCGATTTCTTCGAGGGCTCGTTGCGACGAACCGATCCCTTTGCTGGTCGATAAGGGCTACTGAACGTGTTGCCCCAGCGGACCTCATGTCCTTCTCTATGTCGATATGCTGTTTTATGAGGGACCTGAGTTGAGGAACAGAGTTGGGGGGGGTCACGATCATCTCGTTTCGGATCCTGCTTCCAACTACCATGTTTTGCCGGAAGGCAGCTATGGCGGTGGAGTCGGGACAGTCCGCGCATTCGGCATGCTTCAACCAAAACCGACTATCATAGTTCTCGAGGGTCTCTTTAGATTGGACCCTCACTTGATAGAGTTGCTCCGGCTGGGCAGCTCTCTCTTTCAAGTTTATGAACCGGTGTGCAAAGTCATAAGCTAGGTCGTCCCAACAGTGGATAGAATTGACGGGCAGGGATTGGAACCATTTACTAGCGAGCCTTCCCAGGCTGGCGGGAAAGCACCTGCACATTAACTGGTCAAGGTGTGATCAATGGTTCATCTGGTATCGGTAGTGGCGGAGATGAGCCTCTGGATCAGAGTCCGCATTGAAGGTTTGGAGGATAGGGGCGATAAAGTTCCGGGGAGGGACACTGTATTCAATTTCGTCCGAGAACGGGGTGCTGCGGGTAGAGGCCACGATTTTCAACGCTGCCTCACCAGCTGCATCGTGCCGTCCTCGTCGGCCACGTCTCCGTGCCCGAGGAGGCTTATCGGTTCGGGCATGACTAGATTCTGGCCGTGAGTCCCGACTGCCATCCTGCCAACGGAGCCGTGAGTGTATACTCCGCTCGTTATCGCGGCGAGAATTTCCTTCTTGGGAATGCTCCGACTCCGCACCCCTAGCCGGCTCCCTGGGAGTCTCTAGGGGGGGTCGTCGGAGGGGTCCCAACCTGGACATCACGCTTTTAACGGGGACGGGAACCGATTTGTCTTGGCTCGCGCCTTGAGCGGGCTCGAGTTCCGGCTCCATCAGCGAGGCTATCAAGGCTTTCTGGGCCGCAAGAGCGACGAGCTCTTTTTGGTGAATATCGATCATCATCTCTGTCAGCTCGGCCCGCGATCGGGGTGCGGGAGCTGTTGCGGTCAGGGGAATGGGCTCCCTGGTGGATGCGGTCCTAGGGGTCTCATCAAAAGAAAGCGTTCTTGGCATCCCAAGAACGTGGGGGGGTCGAGACGACGGAGTGTCAAATCGGTTATTGCCAGACATGTTTCTTTTAAGGACGGGGAGTCGAAGCTAACGCGTTCAGTTTCCCACAGACGGCGCCAATTGGCGAGCTTGATTTTCTTCCCAAGCTCGACTTAATCAATTTCGTGTTGGCTCCGATCTTCCGAGGCGGTCAGGTATGCTCCGGCAGTCAGGTGGTCTTCGTGCCTGCACAAGGAACGAACAGGGGTCCGGGATTGTTGCCGGGTTTTCCCTCTCCGACGATCAAGTCAGTATCGATGTTAACTGAAAGTAGGAATATAATAAAGGGTGAGGGACCGGGCCGGTTACAGGTCGGTGTATCGAGTGGTACAGTCAGTGTTCAGGGGGTCCGGTTTGTTTAAGCTTTATCTCTCCTTTCTCTATTTGTGCGTCCCCCTCTAAGTAGGATTAGGGGGGGTATTTATAGTGAGGTTCAGAGGGGTATTAACCCTTGGATCACTGTACTGTGAGATGCTGATCCAACGGCGTTAGGTCATTTATGACTCTGACAAGAGTACTGTCCTTTCCCGGGGCCCACAGGAGGTGTCCTGTGATTGGGCCACGTCGGTGAAACGTCAGGAGGGTCCCCCAAGGGAGCAGCAGCGTTAATTGGGAGAGCGTACTCGACACGCTTCTTTGGGCCGGCCTCAGCACGGCTCGGCCCTCCCAATCCGGGGCGTCTCATCATTCAGAGTTGATGAGGCCCGGACGGCCCGCTTTGGGGGCGTTATTGCCCCGGATGAGGGGATGCTGACATTCCCTCGCCATCATCCATCAACGGATCCAAATACAACTAATAATACGTACTGACCGGCCTAGATAAAGCTAAGTCTCCTATCCAAAATATGGCGATTAATGAGTCTTTTAAGCTTTAGCCTAGTACCAATGAAAGCATTCTTATCATATATGCTAATACAAACACTTTCGAGATGTAAATTTCTGATATAAACTACTACTAATTGTTTATGAAGACCTCGGCTACAGACCAAGTTTAACCTTGTTTGTTTCTAATATATGCTTCAGACCAACTGTAACAAAATCATTTAGAAGACAAATGCTGAACTAATTATCCTAAAACCGCAGTTAATTGCAAAGTAACTAGCCCAGATACAAGGCGTAAATTTCAGCAAATGAACTTGAGCAAGAGTTTAAATTTTAAGCAACACCAAACACCAATATTTGTTCGTAAGTTTATTCGTCAAAGTTGCATCTAGCAGGCTGGCATATTAACTAATAAAACTGGCGAGCCTGATTTTCTTTCCCAAGCTCGGCTTAATCAATTCGCGTCGGCTCCAATCTTCCGAGGTATCCGGACTGGGCCAGGTTGGCTACGGTGACGAGGGGATCTTCATGCCTGCGCAGGAAACAAACAGGGGCACGGGGTTGGTACCAGGTTTTCCCTTTCCAACGATCAAGTCAGTATCGGTGTTAACTGAAAGTAGGAATATAATTAAGGGTAAGGGATCGGGCCGGTTACAGGTCGTTGTATCGAGTGGTACAGATAGTGTTCTGGGGGTCCGGGTTGTTTAAGCTTTATCTCTCCTCTCTGTATTTGTGCGTCCCATCTAAGTGGTATTAGTGGGGGTATTTATAGTGTAATCAGAGGTGTATTAGCCCTTGGATCACTGTACTGTTTGGTGCTGATCCGACGGCTTCAGGTCATTTATGACTCTGACAAGGGTACTGTCCTTCGTCGGGGCCCACAAGGGCTGGTCTGTGATTGGGCCACGTCGACGAAACACATAAGCGGTCCCCCAATGGGGACAGCTGCATTAATGGAGGAAGCGTACTTAACAAGCTTCTTTAGGCCGGCCTGGGCACGACCCGGTCTCTCCAGGACCGGGGTGATGAGTCACCCATGGTAGATAGGCCCGGATAGCCTGTTGCTGCGGTGATATCGGCCCGGACGAGAGAATGTCGACATTCCCTCGCCAAAAACTTTATCCGTTAAATTATAAGTTTACAGAAACCGTGTTTATTAAGTGAATATATGACACATTTTTTACAATTACATTCCAATAATAATCTTCAAAATTACTTTATCAACCCAACTGGGTTTCATTTCCAAAAAAAAAAAAAAAAAACCTAACTGGTTCAAATTACATAATAGATCTATTGTTGGTGGGGCTCATCTTTCAATCCCTTAAAACGTGTCACATGGCCTTCAACCCTTTGAGTCTTTGACTGTATTCAAAATTGGTGTGCGCATGGTTTTGGGATGGGGTCATGCACATTTATAAAAATGTACAACGTATCATTTTTTAATTGGTTCAACGTTGATGGCTTAGATAGTCAGGCTGTGTATTTATATCAAACTCATCAAACATAAAATCTCTTTATCTACAGCTTTGAAGACGATAGAAGTAAAAGAGTGCGTGATATAGAGAAATGGAAAGTTCCATGAAAAAAGTGTTGGTATTAGCTTTGGTTGTTATGTTAATATCTTGTTATGAAATGGAGAGTGTTGAATCTCAAGGGTTGGGCTGCTACGATAATTGTGAAACCGCATGTGTCGGACTTGAGCGTAAGCATTACATATACTATATAAACATTTATGGAAATTTTTCGTACTAATTTAAGAGATGATATGTTGCTATATTGTCGCTAAAGCGAGTGTGATTCTTTTTTGTGAAATACTAATATTTTTTTATTGACCGGGATTTCTACAGAAAGGCTCTATCAGCGATGCGCACGCAAGTGCAGCATTAGATGCTCAGGTTAGTGTTATGTTTCAGTTTTCTTTAGTAGAGTATAATAAGGTCCTAAGATTTTCTTTCTAAAAATTGTCTGAAAAGTTGAATTTTATCAAAGTTAGCTCTGACCCTTTTAATAAATCATCAATTTCTGTCATCTTTCCACCATTTTACCTCGTGAAACATATGAGGTGAAATTTGCAAATCAATTGAAATGTGAAAAGATGTTATATCGAGTGTTAATTAATTGAATACATAACGATTATTCCCTCCATCCCAAAGAAATAGACCACTACGAAAATAAAATTGTCAGTTTTAGTCTTTTAGATGGCAAAATTCTAATACTCAACTGGCCAAATTTGACCAATTTCAAAAGCTAATCAGATCACATGTTTAAACAAAGTTATTAACTTTTGAAATTGATTATTTTAACAATTTAAGTACATATTCGCATTCTAAAATGATGTGTGTGTTTTTACAGTTAATCCAAACAATTTATAAGAAATTATATTTATGAAGCATGTGTGAACATGTAAATCTGTTCAGTATGAAGGATACATATAGAGAATTTTCAAGCCAATAGGGAAATTTGGAAATCTGTTTACAAGTTCATGAAAGAAAGATACTGATGTTTTTAACTGTTAACAACAAAAAAAACAAATACAAACGTACCTTTGAGAAGAAGAAGACTACATTTGGTGAACAAAAAACAAAATAAAAGAGCTTAATTTTGCTGTTCCCTTAAACGACCCCTAATTAAGATGATATTTTCTACATAACAATTAAATGAATACTTTGTTGATTGCTTGAGTAAAGCATGTTGGTCTAATCGGCTGCTGATTATTTTCCACAGATGCTGCTACTGAAGTTGAAGGGCACTTGAAGTGAAATCAAATTTAAAGGCACTCCCATCTACACTGAGATTGAGCACCATAAAGGATTTATCTCAATATATTTGTACGCCATTATCAAAAATAAGTTTGAAGTTTTCAGATTGCTAGTTTCCTATAATTTCTTACAGTTTATGTAATTTTCTTCAACAGCCGAACCTCCCTGCACTAATACTCTATACGAATAAACTCTCGGTATCAATAAAAATGATCGGTGCCAACTCGGACCAGTTCAAAATAAGAATAATCTTCGTATTGTAATATTTCATGCTTTTTAATGGCCACGTCTTAACAAATTTGCCTCTGTATAAGAATAAATTACATAAATGTGTCAAATTATATATATGTGGTTACATTAAACTTAAAACGATTTAAAATATTTATCTAATATGTTTTGTGATATTGTCTTGATTTTTTGGTTTGTCATCATATCATTTAACTTGCGTGTATGTTTGTCCACGTGAACACTTTTTTGTTGAATCCAAAATAATTCCAACTTGTCAAGCATGGTTAACGCTTCTTGACATAAAACTTTTTTGTATTTCTTAACTATCATCATCCGGATTATCCTCTTCCACCTCTTGTCTAATTCCAGCAATAATTTCTTCGTCCGTCAACGCATACACAACTTGTTGCTCATTTGGATAATTAACAAAAACTTTCATATTAATTTGGTTATGATAGTGAATTTGCTTAGCCTGATTACTTAATTCCGTAAATATTTGTTGATTCTCTTGATCAATTTCATTTGTAATATGTATTTTATCGACATCAGATGTGGTCCGGATTTTGTAATGCTTGAAGCAATTCTGGATGGTCAGTACCTTCACATCCGGTTACCATGAACCAACTGCATTTCATATCCCATCAAGAATAGAGATTTTTTCTTGTTCGAGGACATGGTATTCAATTCGTTTCAAAAATAGACGATTAAACCGATAACGATAATAACCCTTGAAATTTCTAATGGTACCTGCATCGCATGGCTCAATTTTAGAAGTGCAATTTGGCGGTAATAACATTATGTTTATATGACAAATATGGAGGAGATTCTCTTTTTTTCCATGTGCATTACAGTTGTCCATAACAAGCAAAAAATTTATGTCTAAACGATTATCAATCCACTTCAATCATTCTGTAAAGAGTAAGGATGTCATCCATGCATTTGAATTTGCTCGATAAGTACAACCGAGGGTATCACGGTTAACACTTTTAAAGCATCTAGCATTGAAAAACTTGCCAGTGATCCAAAGTGGGAGTTTGTCAGAACCATCACCATTGCAATAAATAACAACCGTAATTTTCTCTTTGTTTTGCTTTTGACCTTCCAACTACTTCGTTCCGAGAGAATTATCAGGTTGCATTCCATAAAATAAACCTGTTTCATCCATGTTGTAAATGTCTTTCCAAACCCACTTGTCCAATTCTTCTCTTATTGACGGCAAAATAGTTTCGATTTTCTTCATATCAACATACCCACTCTTCCCGGCGAAAAGAATGGATTGCATGTCTTTACTGAACTTTTCTAACCACATTTGAAAATTCAAATGACGTGGTTTCTAGATAGAGTTGATTTAAGGATATGAGTCTCTTTTCTTTTACTAACTAAGTCACCATTAATATTGACATGCTCCTGATTACATACAAACCATTTGTATAGGGTAGATTCCATTAATTAAAGTTTCACTTGTTTTAGACATTTTACATTTGGGTTCACTAGTCCTTCAGGTTGATGGTTTTAGATATTACTGATTGTGATAATTTGAGGTCATGAGTTTTTTCTAACCATTCCGTGAGATCTTTTTGTTTCGGTTGGAGTTTTCTTCTCTCATTTTGCACAACTCGACTCGAATTTTTTCAGTAATTTAAGTACGTTCAAATTTGGGTGTCATTGTATAAACTTGTTTTAGGTAGAAAAAATGAATGAAAATCTATGCTATATTATACCTAGTATTTATGCATATAAAAAAAAGTTTTAGATAAATTTTTAGATGACTTTCCACCTTTCTAAATACATGTATTTAATTTTCCAAATATATATGTACTTAGTTAAAATTTTTTAAATTCATGAATATACCAGTTTCGCGACTTTTCAACTCTTTTGGATTTATGTGTTTGACTTGTTACATAGATACATGTATTTGTCTATTGAATATTTATGTTAATTAGTTAAATTATATACACATATAGCTTTTATTATGCGTAACATTTATTTAATTATTTTTTTATATATCAACTTCCGCATAGAAGTAAGCTTAAAAATATTTTCTCCCGTCTAGAGGTTATTAGGTCCGGAGGTTATTAGGGTGGGCTACTATATTGTGATTTATGAAGGCAAAGCGTACGTAGAACATAGGTGAAAATCGGGGTCTTTGGCAGCACAAGTTGCTGCCTGAGACACTAGCAAAAAGGAAAAATTGGTCAGAAAAAGGTACAAAATGTACATTATCTATAAATCAAAAATATAAATGAAGAAAAGAAGAGGAATGCTTCGAATTTGAACACCACATGTATCAGAAATTTACATTTCAAAAATATAAATGAGATGACGTTTATACATGTACAATTTGACCACTATATATTCATTAGCCAACTAAAAATACTTCGGATTGCTTAATTAATTATCATACTGTCAAACTTAATTGCTTAAAAGGTTGCTCCAAAACAAGCCTCAGTTGGAAAACAATAAACCTGATAAATAGTGGTATTGGCATAATTTGTGATCAAGGACATGTGACATCAGAATTTGAAACGACTGTAGGAAACATTTTGAAAGCAATATATATTAAAAGCCAACTGATTTATTGATATCATGTATAAACACTCCGGCAACAGCAATCAACTTAAGCAAGTTTCTCTACTTCTTCTAAGTACGGCACGCATTTATGTATGTTGAGAAACACTATGTCATAATTACATAACCTTCAGCTCTGTACCGTCGAATTTACTCTTAAGGTCATGGATGAGCTAAATTAGCTTTCTTTACAACTGTAACCGAACTTTTGTATATTGTTTATATATTATGTCGTCTTCAGCTCCATATCTTTATCATTAGCTAAATGGAGGATTTCTTTACCAGCCAACAGAATGCACTCTTCGATGAGCTCGTAGCGGCGGTCTTTCTTTCTCCCCAACTGGAATCAGATTTTTCATGAGCTGCAGAAGGTGAAAGTGCCATTATGCATAATTCAAGAAATATAAGCAAAAACTTTTAAGAAAAAGAAAAAAGTCAAAGAGAAAGTCGAGACATCATATCATAACGAGTGAAATACATTCGTCTGGCCTGCAAAAACTTTGAAGCTGTGTTTTCATTTGACTTCAGCCTGATAGTGAAGGAATTGAAATATTTTCTTCTCAGCTAATTAAAATTAAATTTTGAAAGCTAAAGTTCCCTGTGACCGGAGACTGTAGTTTTATTAATATCTCACCCTTAATCGCTAAATACAACCTTAATCCATATATATGTTCAACATTAATTTTGTGAACCCTTCTCCAGACATGATGCGGGTTCACCGCCATAATTGTGGTGAACAAGGATGAGCATAACAGTGATATGAGGATGTACATAGGTAGAGTGTACAAAGGACAAGTCATTAGAATCCTGTTATGGTGTAACTATCTCTTATAACGTACAGAAAACAGTTCTTAGTCTTAGAAGCTGAACCCTTTGAAAAGAACCTCTTCTGTTCAAACAAACCCGTCTAATTTGAACTGACAAAGTCTCAGGTGTCCTATCCCTTTCCTCAGATCATACAATTTAATTAATTTATTTTTTCCGAGAATACAGATTTAATTACTGCCCAATATTCCAGAACCAAAACCCTAAGCTTACCTACTTGCAAAACTGGTGTTCTCATAACTAATCATTTAATTAAAATTAAATTCTAGAGTAGACTTGATTTTCTTCTCCACTGCCTTGAAAATTCTCGCAAGATGTCATATAAAGGGTATACTATCAAAGTTACCTTCTTAAACCTTTTCCTTGAACGCTCAGCCTGTAAATTACAAATCCCCCTGGTTAGAGATCTCATAACTTTTAATAATGACAGGTTTAATCTGGCTAACATTCAAAAAGAAATTAAGACAAATTTAATCTTGTTAGGAAAAATGTGGGACTTCTTCTCGCAATATGATGTGTTTGTTTGTGTTGCTACAGCCTATAACCAGCAATAAAATATTCTGAAAATTTTATGCTCTTAAAACTTTATACTTAGATAACCTGGCTTTGTTTAGCAAGAGACTAAGAGTCATTCAACACCATACTATATTACCCCGGAGAGGAACAAAATAAAGACATGGAGAAACCACCTTTGAACTTCTTCGTGAAAGTTGGTTTCTAATTTATACAATTGATAACATCATACCTATGTTATAAACAATAAACTGGAAACTCAATTTTAAAAGAAATACGAGCAGACAAAGACGAACCATGGAGCTAAGGTGACAAAACAAATGTTTTTTATCATCATAAATCTTATCCAAAAATCTTAACCGCTAACGTGACAAACTATGTGAACCAATCACGACTTAGATGTTTTTCATTTTCGATTAACAATTAAAGCTTGATTGGTCCACACATGCTGTCACGTTAGCTGGTAAGCTCTTTGGGTGGGATTTGTAGGTGGGAATAGCAATGCTCAAACATAAAAGATTCATAAGGAAAGTTACCCACAGACAAAATTTCTTATCTAAAAAATATCCAGTATGAACCCAAACCTCTAGAGAAGTAGGCTAACTAGGCGCGTCGAGATTAGCAGAGTATGTATGCCTAACTCGTTCTCACGCATCATTTTTAATTTGATCTCATCAGTTCTACTCAACATCAGTTTCATACACCAGAAGCAATTACTAATTCAAAATTTACGAGATATATGGAAGACAAAATATTTTTTGGAATAATCCAACACAAGCAAAGTTCTTTAGACCCAAATACCCAATATCACCAAAGTTTTCTTTTCCTTTTTCAGTATCCTAAATCACAACAAGCAGAGTAATATTGCAAGTGACCTCGAAACCAAAAACAATGTAACAAAAAGCCAATTTCATTTAAGAACAATGCCAAAAAAATTTAAAATTAAGCATACAATACCAAAGTCACTTGCAACGAGGATGAAAAAACGTAAACTTTTCACATCCTAAAATACCCATGTTCACCAATGACAAAACACCTCGTTTTTAAATTCAGTATTACAGACTACAGTTCAAAACAAGCTATCTAATATACAGGGACCAAAAATAATACCCCTTCTCTGACAAGCCTAGCATTATCCTCCTCTAGCTGCATCACCAAAGCTTCGAGCTCCACAGTATACGCCTGGAAATATCATAACCCCAAACATGCACACAATTAGTTATATATCCCAACAAATCAAATTCCACTTTACTTTCAAATATTTTAAAACATATTAAAATCTGCAATATCCAACAAATTGATAAAACCTTGACGTGCCACGAATCCTATTTACTTCAAGGAAACCCAACATGAAATTATTCAGTTTACAGAGCTCACTAAACCAGAGTTGCAATTCGCTTTCGAAAGACAAAATAAAAACAACCAACATGCAACAGTTCAGTTACAGACCTTGATCTACCAAATATTAAAGTTATTTTCAAGATCCCATGCCCAACAAAGATATAACCAATAACGATTTGCGTCAAACGAGTTAAAAAAACTGAAAATAGAATCCCCAACACAGTTCAGTAACAAACTTGCTAGCACTAGCCTTGAGGATCAAAACCTCGGGATAATGCATGTATCTTCAAGTAGTCAAACAACAAAAAGTAAAATATCTTAAACAATAACAGTCATACAAAGTATACCAATGTTCTACTTTTAATTCAAAATGCACATGCAACAACTCAGCTTTAAACTTCAATACACCAAAACTACGAATTACTTCAAGAAACCATAAAAATCATAGCTCAAATAATCCAAAGAAAGTCATTCAATAAAGCACTAACAAAAAATTCCTTGCAAAAATAAAAACAACCAAAATACAACAGTTTAATTACCAACTACAAATCTCAGAGTATTACCAAACATAGGTTCTACTTCAATTCAAAGAGCTCTTTTTTATCAAAAAAATTCCCAACATGCAACTCGTGGCGAAGCTAGGATCCACCTACGAGGGTGCTGAAACCGATACTAATTTTTTTACTTAGTATGGGCGTGATAAAAGGCTAAAATATGCAGTCTTTTGTTCAAATACATGGTTAAAAAAAACAATTTTTCTTCTTAAAATGGTGTTGCTCCTCCCCTGTGAATGCAACAAATCAGCTATAAACTTCAATACACCGAAACTACAAACTACCAAGAATTTTTTTTAAAAATGCTCTTTTATCATAAATTTTGGAAAAAATACTGAATTCTAGGCTATCACCACCCATTATTACCAAAAAAACTCCACTGATAAAAACATAACTAAAAAGATCCCATCTAACCCAACAGTGTCAACAACCTCTCAATATTCAATAAATCGATTTTTTTCTAAATATGGTCTTACTCCTTCCCTGCATGCAACAATTCAGCTATAGACTTCAATACAAACTACAAATTACTTAGAAAATTCATAAAACCAGATAAAAGCGACTACAACACCCTTATATTGAAAACCATTTTTTTTTACCGATTTTAGCCTCTCACCACCTTCCGTAACTACAAAGAAAAACAACACCAACTGATAAAAGCATAACTAAAAATATCCCATCTAACTTAACAACCATTCAATGATCAACACCAATTAGTAACAAACTAAACAAACAAATATTTTTTTTTTTAAAATGGACCTGCTTACGCTCGCGTGACCTAGCAGCGGACTCGCGGTTCTTAATCATTCTTTTCTGCCTCTGCTGAGTGGCCCGATCCATCGGCAACTCCTCCGCCGACACCAGCCCCCTCCTCCTCCTCCCTCCTCCGTACTCCTCCTCCGCCACTTCACCGGGTGCGACTGCCCCTGCCTTGGTTAAAAAGTCTTCTAGAGTCATCTCCGGAGATCTTCCCTCCGCGGTGATCTCGCACCAGACCTTCGCCGCCGCCGTAGTCGCCGGAGGATCAACGTCATCGCCGGAGTAGACGTTGTTGAGAAGATCGTCGACGTTGATTGAGCCGATTAGGCTCTCGTTTATTAACGTTGAAGACGCCATGAGAAATTTCCGATTTACTGAAATTATACAATAATATGTATGTATAATAATTGTATGACTGACTGTATGTGAAAAAAGAAAGGCAGTTGAGAGTTGAGATAAAAACTAAAAAGCGTGAGGGTAATTAATTGTAGAGTCAATTACTTCTTCTTTTTTAAGTGTATCTTTTTTTAACTAATTATCACAAACTTATATTTTCAAAAATAATTCTATTTTGGTGTATGTTTTTTCATTATTTAAATTTTTGAAGTGAATGGATTTTGTTTGATACGAAAAAACTGAAATGAGTGTATTTTTGTTTGTTATTTGAAAGTTAACAAGCGTTTGTTTACTTAATAATATTGGAGTGAATGATCGTTTGTTTGATTTTTTTGAACTAAATGATATTTTATTTGGTATATTCACTTTAAAAGACCGAAATGAATGGGTTATTTTTTGTCAATTCATTTTAAAAACTTGAAGTGCATGAGTTTTTGTTGGGTACATTCACTTCAAAATTTTGAAGTGAACGAGTTTTTTTATTTTATTTTTTATACTAAATGATATTTAATTTGGTCTCTTCGTCCTAAAATCTTGAAGTGAATAAATTTTTTCTATCTATTTTCTACAAATTTTTTAAGTGAATCAACTTTTTTTTTTATGTTTTTTTTTAAGGGAATGAGATTTTGTTCGGTCTCTTCACTCTAAAATATTGAACTGAATAAACTTATTTTATCCATTCACTTTAAATTTTTGAAGTGAATGAAATTTTGTTTGGTTCATTCACTCTAAAATCTTAAACTGAATTAAAGTTTTTTTTATCCATAAAGTGAATGAGCTTTTTTTGTCTTTTTTTTAACCGAATGAGATTTTGTTTAGTGCATTCATTTTAAAATCTTGAAGTGAATGAACGTTTTTTTTATCCATTCACTTCAATTTTTCAAAGTAAATGAGGTTTATTTATTTATTTTTTAAGTTAATGAGATTTTGTTTGGTCAACTCACTCTACAAATATTAGAGTGAGTGAAGGTTTTTTTTTTTTTTTCCATTTTAAAAATATTTTTTGATTCTTTTGATTTTATATTTTTTTAATTATTTTTAAAAAAATTATGCATTTTTTATTTTGTTATTTATATATATTATTTTGGGTTTCTTATATTTTTTTTTTATATTTACGAAATGACTAAGATACTAGCGAAGTGAATGAGAAAAAAATTACACAAAAAATGAATTAGTTTTTTGGACTAACACTAAAAGTTTTTTTTTTTTTTACTAAAAATGAATTGCCCTAAGGAGCAATAAATCCCAAATGGGGCGAGTCGATATTCTATATAAAAAAAAATATACTCTATATGAGTATTTTTTTTATAATTTGGTGGGGCCAAATGCGAATTGTTGAAAATTTTGATTCAAATTTTACTTTTTCATTAACTTTTTTTATTAAAATGAGAGAAACTAGTTCTTTCTCACTCTTGCGTTGGTAGAAAGTTCTATCGAAAGAATCACTTGTTAATCATTCATGAGCAAATCTAAAATTGAAAGGTGGTCCTTATTAATTGGGATAAATCTTTTCCCAAATTTTTTTATGATTATTATTATGCATGTTCCCATAAAAAAAAGTACCGAATATAAATGTTTTATAGCAATAGGGATGGTTCTTGCACTTTACTCATATGGAGTAAACAAGTTGGATTGTAGGGCCTACACCACTATACGACATTTGAGCTGACTTATCAACGTACTTTTACTGTAAACAATTAATAGCTGAGGAGTATTTTATTTAAATATATGCACATGATTTAAATGATCCATTTTGACTTCTGCACATTATTTTAGCATAGTCCACTATACTCATTTTGAGTCCGGTTTGGTGGAGTAATGTGAAAAAACAAGACAGTTTCATCTCTTCAAAAATGGGAATCGAAGAAATTTATAAGACCGTCTTGACTCGAAATAGAGATATTTGGCTGTTCAACGTTAATGACTCACACTCACATTCTACGGAGCAGAACACCATATTCTAAGGATACAAGATGAAACTCGGGAATTGCAGACTATTTGCTCCATCCGAAAATGGAAACTTGATGATTTGTGTAAAGAAACTAGTCTCGGATTTTTCGTAAAGAAACTAGTCTCGGATTTTTTGAGACTATGCCGATGCATGTTAATAAGGTCAATGGAGAATAACACATCCCAAATCTATTTCAAATACTCGTATGAGATGGTTAATGAGATTTTAACTCAAGGAGGCCACAATGGCCCCTACAGTCGCTACCTAGTTCTTCCACTGCCAGCATCACTTTCACATCTCAGAAAGCAGGACAAAGGGACTCTTCTTAATGCACTTCTGTAAGAAATTATGTTTTTTCAAAATTAGATAGAGTAGAAATGGATTATAATTACTAGCAACTTTGACCATTCCGCTACACAATAACCACCGGCTCAAATTTGACTCATTGCGGGTGACAAGAGAGTACTAAATAGTAAATAGTCTTAACAGAAAGTTTTCGTTAGCTAAATATGGGTAATGTAGTCCCATAATTCCATGAAAATGTTAAATACAACATAAGCCGGAGTGATAAATGTTGAAAACTTCGAATGTTCTCAAAGGGAAAAAATATAGAAATGGAAAGAAGTCCTATGCTAATATAACCTCAGAATCTGAAATCTGGTTCCACATCCATCGCCCAAGAAAACTTTTCCAAGAGCGCCTTGTTAAACATCTGCATCATAAAATAGCCCGCGACTAAGAAAATATCACGAGAAAATATAGGGAGAATTCAATTAGGTAAAATTTACCCAAACTCATTTCATAAAAAGTGAAGAGTCTGGTCTTTATATTCTTTGGGTCACGTGATTGCAAAATAGTATGCTATGCAAAATTAGTAAGCCACAAAATCGGGACTTCCCCTCTCTCTCTCCGTGGTGGTAGACTTTCGTTCTATATAGTAGAATAGCGATATACATGACTCAAGCGAAATAAATATCACACCCTTAAGTTATTGCCATATTTGCTAATATTCCAAACAATACCTGAAAGGAAAGGAAAGGAAAAGGGAAGTTTTTTACCTTCTCGATTGGAACTTCGTATCTCTTGCACCATGCAACTGTGATCCTAGGATCAAGGTAATTGATCTTTGAGGTACCCAATGCAACAGTTTTCAAGTCTTCTTTGGAATCCTTATCCCGCTCCATTTTCTCAATCTTTGCGTTGGTTTGAGCAATCTTTCTCTCCAACCTGTAAAAAGAACATTATTCTTTTTGCTATTCGCAACTTCCAGCAAGAAGATAAACAAAAAAGCTATACATACGCATCGGGGTTCAAGTTCCTCTTGTTCTTTCCATCAGAACCCTTCAATGGGGGTTTTCCTTTCTTCGCTCTAGACAAGTCTGTCTTAAGCTCGTCTAGAATTCCCTGCAGATTATTATAAATATGAAAAAGGTGTCAATATAGATGCCACAATTAACACAAAAGGACTTCGCTTTTCCCAAAAGTTTCACTTAATCTTTTGACTTTGATAATGAGTAAACACAGACACAAATTATGCTTAGCAAACCTAAAAACGAAAAATACAGTAAACAATAGAACCCTGTTATCGTGCCTCCGGCTCAGAAAGCAGAGACCACTCAAAACTCAGATTGTGCAAATGTCATTCCACATCTCCAGTTCATTTACTAGAAATCTACACTCAAATATTATTACCACATGTACTGCTCCTTATTGCAGCTTCCTTTTTACAATGAAAGGACGTGTGTTCTTTATCAGATTATCACCTACCAAGTTGGGCCATAGAAATTACTACCTTTAACTCATCAATCTTCTCATTCAGCTTTGTCATTTGTGCAGAGTGTGTCTTTGAGACAGTACGTTGATGGTTACAAATAATAGCGACCTGGATAAATCACATCATTAGCAATATGAATAATAAATCCCAACCAAATAGTGCAGTATACTGACTTCAAATTACCTCCTTATTCGCGTGCTGATAAACGACAACTTTCTCAGCAAGATCTCCACCTTTCGTTCCTTTACTCAGCTGTATCAGCCCAAACAATTCAGATAAGAACCACAGCATATGAAATTAAGTATTAATGACTGTAGCTGACAAAATAGTTGAGAATAGAATGATAGGTACTTTGAAATGTGTGCTCTTATGTTGGGGTGTCTAAAGTGCGTGTTTACCCTCCATACTACCCCCCCCCCCCCCCCCCCCCAAAAAAAAAAAACCTAGAATAAAGAGTAAGTTAGTAACTGTATTTTTCACAAAATAAATATTTATTCCCCCTGACCCCTACCCATTGTATTCTCCTCATCCTGCACCTAGTTTCCCAAACAAAAAAAAAACAGAGAAGAAAAAGAGGGGTACTAGCTAATGAAGAAAACCAAATTTATAAATTGTATACAATATTATAAGGTTTTTTTTTTTTATTTGAGTTCCTATTCTCTGGGTTTTCTTCTATGTTTAGTGTACAAAAGTGGAAAAATAGTTGGCTTAGGCATCATTTAGAATTTGGTCAAGATACAGCACAAAATCGGAGAGGCTTGATAGGTTGCTCTATAAAACTACTCCTATATTTAACCCGTTAAGAGTCTAAAACAAACCCATAATCTATCTCATGCATGTGGACAGAGTGAATGCATAAGGGGTATAGGTTAGCTTGTTTCGTTGCAGCTTTTTAGCAAACAAGCTGGACTTTTTTAAGTTCAGAGAAAACTAGGTCTGTCCTCCTTGACGCTTCTAAGCTTTATCCAGGCCAAGAAACCAGAAAAGCTAAAGTTTCAGGTGGTCAACCAAACGAAGTCCAGCTTTTAAGAAAAAAGAAGAAGAGAGAGAGAGTAAATCCCGAGTTATAAGCTGCAACCAACAAGGCCCGAAATAAGCTGAGTCGAAATATCTTGGCATGTGCCTTACCATTTCGTCCAAAGTAATAGACGCGTTATATGTACGAAAAACTTTAGCTGTGAGGCCAGGCATGAGTTCTTTAAGAACTGCATTTAATTTACTGGTATCTAGCTGATCAAAGAGATTGTCACCTCCCTTTTTTCCTGTGGAAAAAAAAAATTTACCAACACTCAAAACATTTCTCAAGCATGAGGCATATAATAAAATTTCTTATGCAGAGATCCTCTCACCAACTCGGAACTGCTGAATTGCCTTGAAAACCGGAAGTTCAACTTCGACCTCGTTTTGGTATCTAATCGAATCTTTACCGAGGAAGTCAAACTGCAAAATCAGATGATGGAGACTGTCAACATTTCCTACTTTACAAAGAATAATAAATATGCTTCTGTTTTAGCAGCTTAAAAATATGTAGGTACTTGAGTTGAGACACAAAATTCGACATACCTTCAGAATATTTGGAGGTAATGGTTCCACGTTTTCTACTTTTAGCGTGCAGCAACCCACAGTGTCAGCTTCATCATCATCCTACAAGATACCAAACAACTACAATTACAATACTCTCTCTAAACCCGCTTATTTCAAATGGATAAGAAGATTTGATTTCCATAAAATGATTAAGCACAACTTCGAATCATTACATAGCATTCAATAAGAACAAAAGGGGAATATACATACAAAATTCCCCATGCGTTTTAAATGCAAGTAAAAGCACATCATACCTTCTCATTCCCGGCCCTGAGAGCAAGTTTGTCAATAAGATACGTAGCGATGGCAATTTGCTTTTTCGTCACATCCTTACTGGTAAAATCTTTAGTATAAGCTGCTCTTATTCCTTGTATATAGTGCTACAATAAGAACACAAGTGAGGCTTAGCTCTGGAAAATCAACAATAAATTCATAATAAATAAAAAAGATAACAAAGGGGCAATGTTGACTATTTCTTGGGCCATTTTTATATTAAAAAAAATACCTTTAACGTCCTTGCTTTCTCGTATTTCTCCTTATCACTCTGCCCCTTCCACGAACTGCTAGCTGCCAAGAACACGTATTTGAATTCCTTAGGATTAATTGGATCATTCCAAAAGGCTAGCCATGTAACCGTATTATCATGCCTTACTTCTCTCCAGCTGCAAAGACCAAATAAAAGTTATAATATTTGGTTAATTATGAAGAGAATCTCAATCAGATACACCCTTAATCTTTTCTTTCAATTTAACAATGGATATAACAACCTTTCACCAGGAAAAGGGCATTCTGGAATTGGGGTGTTCTTCCCAATATTAATGGTGATGTCACTAGGCCGAATCCGTTTTTTAAGCTTTCCCATCTGAATCACAAAATCAATACAGTCAATTCTGATGAAACTTGGGATAATAGAGAATATTTTATGATTTTAACACAATAAGAGCTATATCTAGTGTATTCTTTAGCTAATTAGCTATACAAGTGCAAATGTTACAACCTTTGGGTGCTCTCCACGTCCTCGGAACAACCCAGGTGGTTCAACCCTAAAGTTACCAACCTGCAACATCAGACTTTGTCAAATATTTTCTCAACTAAGAGCATAAAATTAAAAAAAAAACAGGGTATTAGACCAATTATGGATAAGCATGATGTCATATTTTATGAGAAAGGAACAAGATATGAAATGTGGAGTGGAGTGGAAAATTAAATAGAAGAATGATACAGTTTCACGAGGAAAAAAACTTGTCTACTAATATTAGTCCACTAAGTTGGAGAAACTTACGACGATACAGAACAAAATTTAGATAATGCCAGAGATAGAGGTAACCTTCTCTTTAACTCCATCGACAATAGCCCACATGTACTTCTCCTCTTGCTTCAGTTTTTCTTCTTTTAAAGCCTTCTTCTCCTGCGTAAAATTCTCAAGATTATTTCACATAAATTTTAATTTACCTCTAATATGGATCAAGAATAAAAATTCAACATATTTTTAGAAACAAAATTTCTCTTGCCAAACTATCCGAATCTATCATCTAATTCAATCTAAAACTACAGATATGAGTTGAAGGTTAAATCTGTATGATCCAATCACGGAACACTCAACCAGTAATGGTTGTTAGCTATTCTAATGAAACTACTTTAAAACTAAATTTATCACAGTAGTAAGGCAAGTAAATGAAACCAAGGACCGACAAGAAAAGATTAACCTCAGTTAAAGGCAATTATGTCCTACAAAATATGACCTCCCAGGGAAACAATTCCACACAAGAAACTCCCAACTGAGCAAGAAATCACAACATATGGGATGAACATACAGAGATGGTTGTGCGGGAATTATGTAGTTAAAAGCATTTTTGTTGGTCTAAATCTTGTAAATACACATCGTGACCACATTCATTGCATCACAAGGCCAGATAGTTTACAGGCAATTAACTTACTTCTGATGTCATTTGCTTTTTCTTTTCCTTTTCTCTTTGATGCCACTCGTATATTGGCCCAAAATCACAGTCTTCCAGTTTTTGGATTACATGGTTCTTCCCAAGTATTTTTCTCCAATCAGACATGAAATTTTCTTTGAATTTTGGTTTAGTCATATAATCAGTTTCCAACATTACTGCATACATAGATGCAACCTGAAACAACAAAACCAACATACATGGATTCAGTTTCAGCATAGGTCTATAAAAAGTAAAACATAATTAACTATTTTTAATCACATCAGTTGAAAGAGAGATGAGGTTTACCTCTTCCTGGTCAGGAGTTAAATCTACTGGCTTGCCCTTGTAGAGCATTTTAATTCCATGTGGTGTATATGACGGTGGAAAGATAACGCCACTGTGAACTAAAGTATTCCATTTTTGCCCTTCGCCGGAGCCCGGTTGCATCTTTGACGATTTGGAGAATTTGGAATTTTTAACCGTTTTTTTATTGGTCTTGGTTGTTTTCTTGAACGTAGTTTTTGAGACAACTTTGGTCGCTACTTTTTTAATCGACGGAGACTTACTAGCTGATGTGGACGCCTTCTTTATTCTCTGGGAAATAGGAAGATGGTCTTCTTCTTCATCATCTTCTTCCTTTTTCGGTTTTGCTGGTACTTGCTTAGAACTACTCAGTAAAGACTCGTCCACAAGCCTTCGCTTTTTAATTGAAGAATTACTTGAATTATTTACCTCACTTATAGGCCTCTTATTTGGCACTATAGGTGATTTCTTAACTTGGCTAGCCCCATTTTGTTGGACTTTCGAGCCTAAAGGTTTTTTGTCATCGGCATTAGGTCTTTGAAATTTTGTTGACAAAGGAATTTCATCATCCGAGACTTCAGTTTCTACTTTTGCTTTTTGATTAGAATTATTCACCGAGCCTAAAGGTTTTTTGTCATCGGCATTAGGTCTTTGAAATTTTGTTGACAAAGGAATTCCATCATCCGAGACTTCAGTTTCTACTTTTTCTTTTTGATTAGAATTATTCACCGAGCCTAAAGGTTTTTTGTCATCGGCATTAGGTCTTTGAAATTTTGTTGACAAAGGAATTCCATCATCCGAGACTTCAGTTTCTACTTTTGCTTTTTGATTAGAATTATTCACCTCTTGATTGACATGACTAGAAGTAATCTTTGATGATCCAAAAGATAATCTACCGCTCAATGGCTTATTATCTTCAGAATCTTCAGAGTCATATTCGGGGTTTTCTGGTTTAGCAGCAGAACTGTTTGGATGTTTCTCCTCGTTAACAGTAGAAGTTGGTCTATTTGGAGGTGGACGTTTCGATTGATCAGCACCAGGGGTACAAGCCTTTGGGTTTTCTGTAAGTGGTGACTTGGAAGATGAATTTGATGTTCTCGAGCTAATTGTAGAAGATTTTTCTTTAATAGTAGGAGTTGGCTTTAAAGGTGGACGTTTCGATTGATCAGCACCAGAGGAGGAAGCTTTTTTTAGATTTCCTATTAGCGGTGATTTGGTAGTTACATTCGAAGTTTTCGAGCTGATTGTCGGACATTTCTCGTTATTATGAGTTGATTTTTGTGGAGGTGGAAGTTTCGATTTATCAGAACTCGCGGAATTAGCTTTTGGATTTTCCGTATTTGGTGACTTGGCAGATAGATTTGACGTTTTTGAGCTAATTGTAGGGGATTTCTCTTTACTGGTAGGCTGAGGTGGACGTTTTGATTGATCAGCACCAGAAGAGGAAGCTTTTGGATTTCCTATAGGTGCTGATTTGGCTGATGAATTTGACGTCTTTGAGCTCTGACCATTTGAAGACCGTAATTCAGATGACTTTAACTCTATTTTTGAAATTTTCTTGGGTGCAGTGTTGTTGCGTTTGAATATTAAAGGGGTGTCATCCTCATCACTGTCGGTCATGATTACAGGTTTCACGTGATCTTCAACTGCCATCGTACAAATGGCATGTATACCACCCTGATATCTGCAAGCGTTACAGTTTTCATTATTATTCTTATTTAAAGAAAGATATGAAAGGAAATGCATTAGATATTCAACAACTTCTAACAATCACTAGTTTTTTGCAAAGTATCCCATGTGACAATGTCATAATTCAAAGAATGTTAACAAGGAAATAACCTACCACCATTTCGCACTCGTTGTATCCAAGTAAATTCCCCATGAACACTAAGGGGATGTTTGGCAGAAGTATTTAAGCAAAAAAAGAGCTAACAAAAGGTTATGTTCATCCAGTCTTATAAAATCAAGCTTTTACCAACGAATGCATAGCAGAAAAGACAATTAATTTTAGCTTAAAAGCCGCAAATAATTTGACGATACCATACAATCCCCAACAAGAAACAGGCAAGAAATCTCATAAACTAATTTTCGCCTTATTGTATTCGACTAATCTCCTCAAAAATCAAATCCAAATTAATATTATCCTATTAACTAACTAATCAAATAAGATTAAACCCAACATCCTCATAATTTAATTATTTTTCCTAACCATAACCTACAAAACCAATATATCTGCACATATATACTATAATGTAAAAAGATCAAAGTTTATTTCACAAAACAATTTAGTACATAAAATATTATAAAAAAAGAAAAATAAAAAAAGATGCGTATATATAAAAATAGTTAATATTATTAAAAAAGGGAAGGGGGAAGTTACCAGCGGTGGTGATAGTGAGCTGTAGCGGCGAGCGATGAGGCGATATTGAATATATATATATAGATAATTATATGTATGTATAGGTTTATATATATATATATGTATAAAGTTGTTATAACTTATAAGTTACATAAAATGGTAGAGAGGCTGAGAGAGAGAGAGAGAGAGAGAGAGCAGATGTGAAGGGAATGGGCAAAGTATACTATTTACCATTGAGGATACATTTGGTATTTTAATTTCAATGTTTTGTGTTTTATTTTGTGATATAAGGGGGGTTAGCTGGGTTAGTTAGGTTTATTGTGACAAATACGTGGAATTTTGAAAATTTGCGGTAATTTCAGTGTTTTGGTCCATTTTCCAACTTATATCGAAAATATTACTTACAAGAAGGGTTACAAGATTACTTATTCCAACTAGCGTACTTAATAATTTATTTGTGAGACAATTTGTCATAGGTATTAAAAGTGGTATTATACTATTATATATATATATAATATAGGAAATTAGTTTTACCGACTGATAGCTGTTATTAATAGTACATATGATCGAACTATTTATACCATGTTACTAATAGTAACTATTTATTATATCGATAAACAATTATGGTCTTACGGTACTAAATGTATTTCTCCTTTTCTAATGTAGTGTTGAATGAAACGTGGTGAATTGACCCATTGATTATGTGAAGTTTGTGACCATTTTTTTTATTAATAAAAGACATAAAATTTATTGATAAAATTTGGGGCCGAACTCAGTTTTATATAATAAAATTAACAAATACCGACAATAACAAACTGGGAAAAAATAAAATTTGACGTTTATGCACGTCTGACATATTACAAATATATACTTGAAGTTAACACAACAAAGCCCTAAACAAAATTGGAAAGAAAAATCGAATGATTAAAATAAGCAACTTAGGAAGTTGCTTCCAAAATTAAATCACACCCCAAACATAATTAATGATCGGTGATGAGATTGTTTTCGCATGAAACTACTCGGAAAAAGAGGCTTGGGCTCGTACATATTGTCGATTACAATTTTTGAGACCTGTGTATTTTATAATACTGTTATGTTCCTTCAATCTCTGTCTATCTAGTTAGACATTAATGTTAAAAATATATAAATTTTATTTTCTTTATATATTGACTTATACTTGTAATTTTATTTTTGTGTGTCGATGATAATTGAATGGTAAGTATGAATTATCAGTGTAGTAATAAAGTTCTAATTTTCGTATGAGCGAGGTTAAACTCATGTGATTTTGTCGAAAATCAACTGATTGGAGTATGCTAAATGACTCGATAGGCTAAGAAGAGGTTTTACACCATGACAATGGAGAACTTGCAACCATTTAGGCCTCGTCGAACAACTTCGACAATGGTCGTTATGTTTCTCGAGGACAATTTCGAATAATGGTTTGAATCGTTTATCATTATCTAATATTTTGCAAAAAAACGGATACAAGTTTCAACAGTAAAATTCGAGATCATACCCGGCCCAAGACAAGTAGGAAGTTGGGTTTAATGGCACGAGTTCTCCATACGAAAACCGATCCCATTCATTCAAATTTCAACATGTCAACGAACAGTGTTGATTTCTATTCGATAAAAACCAAATCGACAAATATACAAAGTAAACAGCCCAAAAATGGTAAAATTGAAGATAACAATAAAATTATTCTATAAAATTTGAAAGAATAAAGTAAACTAAAGAAATTCCCTTCAAATATTTTACACTAATAGATTAGATATTCCAAGCTGACCTTATCAAACTTTTCCCTCAACCTAACAATTAGTAAAAAAAAACTTTTTCATAAATTTCCAAATCACTGTAAATCTTTTAAATTACACCACCAAAAAAAAAGCTTTTCTAAACCAGACTGTTTTAACTCTGGCCGGAGCTCCAAACCCTAAAAAAACATATACATATATACAAATATATACATACATATATATGTACAAAACAGTCTTTTACACACCCAATAATCTCTCTCTCTCCATTTCTCTCTCCATTTGTAAAATCTGTTTTTTTATAATCCAAATGGAATGACAAAAAAGGCGGAGCAGACCAATTATGCAATTTCGGAGCTCCATTAATTGGAATAAAAAAATCACTTCCCCAATCCCGTATCGAAAAATCACCACTTTACAGGAAAACGCTCGCCCGAACCGAAACCCTAGCTCATCCGAGGCTTGGTTTGTCAAGATCGTGTGCACGCTTTGTTTTCGGTACAAAACGAGGTCTTTTTTAGATGTTTTTAACTCCGATTATTTCCGAGTAAATGTTGGTAATGTGGTGGCTTCTTGTGTTGTTCATCGGCTATGTAGCTATCATCGTAGTCCCGAGCTAGCTTTTAGCTTCTTCAGGTTTACTAGGGTTGATTTGGACCTTTTTCATTCTCCGGGGACGTGCATTGTGCTTATTAGGTCCCTTTGTCAAATGGGTTTTCGTGATTTTGCGAAATTGGTGTTTGGGTACATGAAAGAGGATGGGAGTTTGTTTGAAAGTTCGGTTTTCGAGATTTTGGTTAGGTCGTTTTCCGATGCGGGCATGTTTGATGACGCGAAGAATGTGATTTCTGAAGCCGAGAACAGTAATGTAGAGATTCAGCCTTATGTATATAACAATGTGTTGAGTTTGTTGACGAAGAAGAATCGGGTACGAGAGGCTGTTTGCTTCTTTCAAGATTGTATCTTGAGGTCAAGTTGTTACCGTCCCGATACTTGCACATTCAACATTGTTATTCAAGGGCTTTGTAAAATAGGAGAGGTCGACGAAGCTTTTGGCTTTTTCAATGAGATGAAGAGTTTCAACTGTTTTCCCGATGTTTGGACGTATAATGCTCTTGTTAGTGGATTTTGTAGGGTTGGCGAGATGGATAGAGGCCGTGAATTATTGAAGGAAGTTGATTCCGGAGATGCTGTTTTTGCAGATGTTGTGACTTATACAGCTTTAATATTAGGATATTGCAAATCTGGTGATATGCGTATGGCTTCGTGTATATACGAAGAGATGATTAAGTCTGGGATAAAGCCCAATCTAGTCACCTTCAACGTTCTTATCGATGGTTTTGGTAAGAACCACGACATGGCATCTGCTCTAAACATGTATCGAGAAATGTTGCAATTTGGGTTTTTTCCCGACGTTATGACTTTCTCATCTTTAATCGACGGTTATTGTAAGACTAGGCATGTAGACCAAGGATTAAAGCTTTTGGATGAAATGAAAGCTAGATCCGTTACCGCTAATTTGTATACCTTTTCCATTCTTATCAATGCTTTGTGCAAGGAGAATAGAATAACGGAGGCTCGTGATCTATTAACACAGATGAGTTTGAGAGATGACATTTTTCCACAACCTTTTGTCTACAACCCCGTGATTGATGGGTTTTGTAAGGCTGGGAATGTGGACGAGGCGAACGCCATAGTTACGAAAATGGAGGCTAATAGATGCAACCCTGATAAATTTACATTCACCATTCTTATTATTGGGCATTGTATGAAAGGGAGAATGATAGAAGCAATAAACATTTTTCATAAGATGTTGGCTTCGGGATGTACCCCGGATATGATAACAGTTAATGGATTGGTCTCTCGCCTTTCAAAGGCTGGGATGCCCAATGAAGCTTTCAAAATAAAGCAAAGTATGTCAGAGATCTTAAATCTAAAGAAGCCATATTCGATGAGAGAGTTCTCAATCAAGACAAAAATGGAGATTCCAGTGGCTGCTTAGTTGGAGATCCTTTATGCAAATGCATATAGTTTTTATATCAGAAACTGGTGTTGCACGAGGCCCACCAAATTAGCATGCATATGTTAGGATTGCTCTCATCCTATTGCATCAACAAGCTAGCAAGTGGTAATATTTTGCACTTTCACTGCGATGATGTACATTGAGCTAGATATTTACTTTTGTATTGCTCTTTGTATTTACACATCGAAGGATGCATTATTGGTAGTTCATGATGGCTGGATTAGCAAGATATAATTTTTTTCTGATTGATGAAAATATAAGAAATTATGTTGATAGAGCATATGATTAACTAAAGGCTATTGGTAATATCTCGGATGTTATGCTAAAATTGAAAAATAAAGTATAAGATCACAGATCTAACAGGTTAACTAACAGGTTAAGTTCTACATTCTCATGCTTGGTTTCTGTTCTAACAGTTTGGGAAGAAACTACTTAGTAGAATTGGGATTGTTAGTTGAGACTGATCAGCTTAAACAAAAAACTTAAATAGCACTTTCTTTTCATCTATGGTTCATGTGTATTTTTAGATCTTCTTGCTGACTGAACGTTTGCTAATCCACACTTGACTGTTGTCTGTGGATTAGCAAAATTTCTGTCAACAAGAAGCTCCAAAAAGAGAATGAAGCATAATGAAAAAGGAAGTATGCCGTCGTCTCTGAGAGACTCAAAAAGTTGAACTTCTTGTTGTACTTAAAGCTTATGAAATTACATATCCTGTATGGCATATATTATATTTTAGTAACTCAATATTCTAGACAACAATGGTTTTGTGATTCTATGAAATCCAGAAGTAACTATAGATTTTAATTCCACCTTTTGTGAATCGGCGATTTAGGTGACAAGAACTGAACTATTTCCAGATTGCTGAAATGATTTGTTAGTGGACAATATGACTTCAAAGAGAAACCATAGGGGTTCCAATTATGGTTTTGATTCCTGAGATTAGTTTTATTTCAACTGTTACTCACAACTTTAGGCTTATTCTTTCACTTCTTTATTTTACGACACTCTGTTTATGTTTTGTTGGAATGATTATGGTTCTCACTTCTTCATTCCATCTGAACCTTATAGTTTTGGTCCTTGGATAGATGCATACTTTTGCCGATATAAATGTAGTCAAATTTGGGATATTTTGTTGGTTGGTTTGTGCCATTTTTCGTGGTTCTTCATTTGATAGATCTGTTTTTAGTAGTTGTTCCTACAGTTTTTCAGTTTCCCCATATTTTATCTTACTCAGCTGCTCACTAGTTCCACATGAATTCCAACTAACTTTTCACATTTCCCTTCCTGTTTATGATATGCTTTATGGTTTCTTTATTGCAGAAACTAGATTGACCAAGGGATTTAAAGAGGCCAATATTAGCAATGCGCCCTGAGGTTGAGATGATGGCACTTTGTGGGAAATGCAATGCGGTCATCCATGAAAATTTTATAGAAGGTAATAGTTTATGCCATCTACATTGTCTTTTTTTATTTGCTTATGAAATTGAAATTGAAACGGAGAAGTGTCCAAAAGGTGTCTATATTGATACTAAGGCATATATTGTATATTAAATAGGTAAATCTCTCTGCGTATAATGTTTTTTATCAAGATAAAACTGGGCAGCTTAAGTTTAATCATTAGACAGATTAAAAGCTTAATTGCTTTACTATGAGGCATTCTCAAACGAGTGTGAACGGCTTTCCTTTTTGGAGTTTTATAGAACAATATCATTCCAATAAGAAGCTAAATATTCGAAACTATTTTTTTTTTCCGTGGCTGAAAATCTATATGCAGGGTGTTGGAGTGGTTCTGGCAATTTTTATTTATCAGATTCATAAGGGTATACTTTCGTTAATGTTAAAATGAAAGGTTTTAGTGGTATACAATATAGAGAGAGATAGTGATGGTGAAAGCCTTCAATGTAGTGAGTTCTCTTCAGATTCCCGATACAGGAAGATAGTTCGATATCATCTTCTCAAATTAGTGTTTATGATGTAAATTAATTCGCAGTGAGAGTGCCGAGGGATTCTAAACACTGAAATTTTAACAATTTGTCATAAGAAGAGAGTTCGGCTGGGCATGATGATGTCATCACTTTTTCTATGAGGACTACCTTTCAAGATACTTATGTAACCATGTTCTCAAATTGCTTTCAGTTTTTCATAGACCTAAAGCAAGAAATGATATGGATACTTGTGTTCTCATATTGTTTTCAGTTTTCATCGATCTAAAGCAGAATTATGTGGATATTTGAGCATACTAATTGAAGTAATTATTATAGACTTTTAAACAGAGAGGATTGATGCTAATGCAAATTGCTTCTTTCATTGTGTTGATAAAATGATTTACTATCTAGATCTCCGGTTATCTGTTACTTATCTATATTTGATTTGGTCTGCAGTTGTTTGGAATCTTGGAGGGAAGAAGCAACGGTCTTCCGAATTTGGGTGGTGAACAACAGAAGATTGTCGATTTGGGTGACAAAGGTTATGAATAGTGCTAAGCCGCATATGATGCTGTTATTGGTACTCCTGGGTTGTAACTTGTAAGCAATCCCTAAAGAATGTAAGGACTGTAAAGAGCCTTAGAGTTTTCACAACAAGGACAACAGCTAGAGCTTCATTCTACTGGCCTTAACAAAGAGAAAAATGGAATTATTCCAAAACTCAAAAATCAGGTTTAGGAACTATCAAGTGAATCGTTCCTATGCACCTTAGAATGATATTGTTTCTGTACTTATCTACATATATGATTGCCAACAAGATGCTCGTAATTTTCAATTACAGATGCATCTTTAGCAAGAAACAACTTGTTCTCTGCTCCTAATCTATGTAAAGCTTACTTTAGTACATCTATTTATGTCATACCAAAGAGCAAAGGAAGATTTGTTTTACACTACTGCCTTGGTGTCTCGGTTAATGCATGCATACACTGGTATTGTAGAAAATAGAACTATTTGCAGTAGTATTAGAACGTTGTCTGTTAACTATTTGACGAATTACCTCATTTCATGTATGCCATGGACCTTTATAATTAAAATACTATATATTAACGGCCAAAAACACCCTTATATTTTGTCTCTGCAAGGCAGTGAGATAAATCTGGGTTTGGTCAATAATATTATCTGAGGTTGGTCCTATTGTCTGGCATTACAATTTTACTTACCTAAAAAAGGGCGATGCGATAAAACAGTACAATTTGGGCGGTGTAATTAACATCACTCCGTCTTTTTAGTCATTCTGCTTCCTTTATAAAGGGTATATATATACATAAAGCAGCCCCGGCATTGTTCATGAGTTTTCCACGAGCACTGATATTTGTCATTCTATCACAGTTTTTTTTATTCATGCCACTAGCTCAGAAGTACTCAACCTATATGATACTTTAGGAATAAATTCTATTTGGTGTTCCTTTTTTTTAAAAAATTAATACGCTAGTCGCCTTAACTACCAAGTCTTGGTTTTTTTATATCCTAAGGATTAGGGCAAAGGAATTAATAAGCACTGAACAGAAGAAAAATATCGATTATGATACTCTTGTGACTGGCTTTCTAGATAAACCTTTGATTACTTGTGTAGTTGTGTGCAAATTCATCATAAATCGACATCATTAGTCTCTGGGTATTATCTCTATATAAGAAACCTAAACCGTATTATTCCTTAATACTTTGGGAATTGTCTCTATTTTATCCCCAATAGTCTCAACCACGGTATTATCAGTCTCTACATCTGAATAAGTTACCTTGGTGACCCTTTTATGAAGAAAGAAAAGGCTCCCCAAAGTATCTGGTTGATATCATTAACCTCCTGCCTGGTGGATGTGTCAAATCTGGCAATAATTTTACAAATTCGAAAATAAAATTTCTGACTAAAAGTGCCAATAATATATTACCCCTAGTATATAAGACGGTTCACACTATACATCCGGAATATAGTCCAGTTGGTCAAATAAATAAATAAATAAATTTATGAATCAGTAAATGTTTTATATTAGCATCAGGTTTCTCCAAGCATCAGCAGCGAGAAATGTTCCTGGAAACACCAGTTTGCGGTGCTCAATAGGAGGTGTCAGGAGCATAAGCCTTTCATTAATTTTGCAATGTCAAAATTTACCTGCTTTTTGATCTTCAAAGAAACGTAAATAGAATAAAGAAACCCAAAAATGCTTCTATACGTGCTTTCTCATTATTCGTGTCGGGACACCATAACATACAGGAGCTGCCCCAATCAAGTAACTAAGTTTACAGGCTTCACGGGCCTTGCCCACAAAGGAACCAATGTTGGGTTTATGGTTGCAACAATCGTTACCAATACTCGAATCATTAAATTTTTTCCTCAAAGTTTTCTTTTTAATATTTCCTTTAGTTTCTACTATCTGCAATGCTTTAAGCTTCTCCGTTACTAAATTTTTGCATATGATACAATACGACGAAGCAGCTGATCTTTCTGTTAACCAACTATCAAGCATGGTCTTACCAAACCGATCGATATCTCTGTCTGTCACATCCCACAGATTGGCTATAATAACTGGAGAGCCCGCCAAGAGATAGGAGAGTGGAGCGCCTTTAGGTGCGTAAGAGCCATTTAGAGAGAGAGACCCACTACTGCATCCCATCAAGAAACTAGCAGCGCAGTTTTCAAGCTTTTGAATTTCATGCCCAGGAATGTATTGTACCCCTGAATTTACATGTAACAACATTTGATCATAATGATTATTTTGGGAAATGTTATGATAAATTATTCGAAGCTCAACTGAAACAATCCTACATGTACAAAAAATAAGGGAAATGACCGATTCTTTCCCTCTATACCAGCTTGATGCCTTGCTTTTTCACTTGCACAAAAAGGATTGATTGGAACTTTGAACTTATGAATCAGTTGCAATTTTGTCAAAATAAAAAAGTTTCATAGACACAAATTTCATGCTTCAAATGATTAGTAATTTACAATTAAGCATACTGCAACTGTTTGAAAAGGGTGGTCATTATAACAGAAGGTGATAAAAAATGAGATTGGGGAAAATAAAGAACTAAACGTGGCTATAATGTTTAAGGAACATACCGCTTCCATGGCCAAAATAGATATACAAGTCATGGCTGCTCAAGGCCAACACCAATTCATCAACCGTGGGTGAAATTCCTACCTTTCCCTGTAAATAGTAGAATTGAATTGATGCAGATTGAACTTGGTTAAAAGTTCTGAAAATCCAAAATTCATTTATAATTAGTTCACTTAATTTACCAAATCCATCATGATCATCAACAAAATTGACCCTTAATCTAAAGAATTTGGGTCAGCTATATAAATTTGACTATAAATTTATTGCTTTTGTCTTGTTTGATTATAATTAATCTATGTTATACTTGCATCACTCTAAATGCAGCAGAAAATGTTATTTGATAAAGTTAACTTACTAACTTAGGTAAGTTGCAATTATTTTGGGACGTTCCGAACTGGAACAGTGACCAACTATTTTTGGAAGTAGAGTATTATTAAACATAAATTAATTGGGCATGAGCAAATAAAGCAAGGTGCTAATAGCGAATCAGCAACAATGCTTCACCAGGCAAAATAAATGAAAAAAAGGTTTCAAGCTTTCCAACAGACAAGAGCTGGAAAGAGAGGGGGAGACAGATACCTCTAGGTTTTGATCTCGAAACCAATCTTCAAATTCAGTCTGTGTGATGGTGAGATCACCACTAGGATTCAACACATAAAAAGCATTCAAAGGATCGATCATGGGAAAAGCAACAGGCTTTCTACCAACTTGGTCGTGAAATTGGTGGTTTCTATCAAGTGTGGCAAATACACTTCGAATTGAGGGCATTCGGTAAACTTCTTGTTTCTTCAATATCGGTAGACTCTCCCATGGAAGCATCTATACATTAAGATAAAGGATAATTTAGTTATTAGACTGTCGTGTTCCAAAGTAGAATTTTAAAAAATAAAACAAAATTATGAGTACAAACTTGAACAAAAGAATGAAAAATATTACGCTATTTCTTGCCCAATATAAGGTCATTTTATCAAATTAGTCAGGACTCTAAATTAGAATGCCCCCGCACCAGAATCGTTGATACGATTCCACTTAGGGAGGGATGCCCCAAAAATCTTGGAACTTAATTTTTTTTTAAGTAAAAAATTGATCAAATAATCGCTTTGTTCTTAATATAAAGTGAATCAAATACAAAAAGAAGTAAAAAAAAAAAAATGAATAAGACAAAAAAGAGGTCTTCCAATCAAATTCCAAGGGATATCTTTTGTAATTTATGTACAAAATAAATGCTTAATAAGTTACATTCTTTACAAGTTTCAACTGGCTTGAGACAGAAAGAATAGATACATAATTTATGCCTCACACACGCATACACATGCTTTAATTCAAAATATCTAATAATTTTTTTAGGAGCAGAAATACTTTATCCACCTTCAATATGAATATAACTGAAAGAGTAAGTGGACAATGATATAAATTAGATACACCATGAGTATCACATGTCACTTAACATAAAAAGGATTAAAGTTTAACATCTGAAAAAGAACCAGCAGCGAGAAAATGAACGTGCACCTGAATATCATAATCTAGTATCAGAATTACTGGCTCTCTGTTTAGATCCTTATCTTTATCTTCCCTCTTAGACAGGCTTTCAGTACCACCATGTCTGTCAACATCACCAACAAAACATCCTCGATTCATATACATTGACTCTTTATCACAGCCACGGCACTCCCCTAGGAGTAGGTGATTCCAGGAACCTAACCATTCTTCCTCTAGATCACTGGAAATAAAAGGGCGTAAAAGTTAAAACTAAAGTTACATATATCAAAAAATAAGTACAAAATAAACCAATGTCTGACAAAAGTAAAACCGTGACTAGGACCTTCACATTAGCTATTGACCAGTTGTGATAATCTTGACACAATGATTTTAACCTATGGAGGACATATGCCAATACAAGAGAACAATAAAATGTGGAACTATGACATTTTACAATATTTATATGCGCCAAGAATTAACGGTACAATAGTGTGTCACGGGTCAATGACAAACAACCATGTTCCTAACACGAGATGATACTCGATATATCCTGGCTATAACTATACAACAGCTACTCTTATTCTAAAGTTCTCTATAGGGTAGAGGGTGAATATGTAGCTACGCACTTAAGCTATTGATACAAATCTATTCTATGTGCAGGTGCAAACTAATATCAAGACAATTATAAGAGAACGAGACCACTAACATCGTAAACTTTTTCAGTTTCTGATCGAGATCCATTCTCTGATTCCACCATGAGCGCCTGTTATCTTGCGTATCTTCCAGTGGACCCACAGAAGATGATATGTAACTCTTCTCCAATATCTCTCTAAATGCAGGGGCAACTTTGTCAATTATGGTAAAACCCCAAGGGCACTGCCAGCAATTGGTAACTTCTTCACCGCCAAAAAGATTTCCAGAGCCCCTTTTTCCAGAGCAATTTGTAACTTCTTTGACATCTGAAATCACTGAGCAAGTGCAACAAAATGAAAGCAATGAAGATTCTTGCAGTTTTCCTAGTCTTTATTGAGAGTGAATTATATCAATTGTCCTCATAATTAGAGATAAAAATTGCTTTTGTTCCCATGGTTTCGTTTTCAACACTATTTCTCCTCATAGTTTAAATAATTTACTGACATGGTCCCCATAGTTTTAACTACAACAGTATTGGCCCCCACAGTTCCAGTAAGTTATGTTGGTGATCCCTTCCTTTATGGAACAACATTGTTATAAACTGGGACCCTCGTAGTAACTTATTTAAGATATGCAGAGTCTGCAGACTATTAGCATAATTTACACAAATAAAAAGGACGAATAGTGTTTCAATTGAAACTACAAGAATCAAATAAAAAATCTACCTAAAGTATAAGTACCACTACAGTCGCAGTTGAAACTGGGGAGTGGGGACTAAATGGAAGTTTTATCCGAAGTACGAGGATTGATGCTGTACTTCACCCCTTGGATAGAAGTAAAATTAAGTTACCTTTTAATACGGGTCGGAGGAGGACAATTGGCTCAAGGTTTGAATTTAAGCGAGATATCAAAAGCCATACAAGAGAATTAGGAGATTTCAGAATTTTCGACAATAGGCTGGTAAAAGGATCACCAAGCAAGCTTATGCCGATGATTGTTGCCCAAGGAAAACCATTAAAGAATCTTGACGCATGTCTTTCAAGATCATGAAGTTTTTTAGGTACAAGCCTGTGACACGTTGGACCAAGATGATCATATTTCGGTAAGCTTATACTTAAGTGGAGCTAATATTAACAACATTATGAGGGCAGAAGAGGGTAAAAATCCTGAGAGTTTTATTGTTTTGGAGACATATACCTTGAGTCAGCGAGGCAGCAATTCTGAGTACACAAATAATAAATTGTTAGAAATTGTTAAGAAAAATTACCGTTGTAAAGGAAATTAAACCAAATTAACCAATGAATAAAAATAATATCTTGCAAAGGGTTCACTCCCAAAGAGTAATCAAGATGCAGTTGTGCTTTAAAGGGAGAATTCTTGTAACTTCTTATTAGTAATATAACATAAAAAGAAGATATTGATAGAAAAAATTGAGGCATTAGAGAAAACAAAGATACACCTGAATTAAAGATCTGTAGCGTATCTAAAAGGTGATATGAGTCTTATGACTGACGGCTGAATTTAGTAGACAATTACAAACATAAAATATAATTTAAAATAATTCCCTTAAGCACAAAAAAAGGGAGTGATATAATGAGGGAAAGAAACACAATTTTGAAAATTGCGCAGTCTTTTACTGTGAAATTTCTGGGTGTTGGGCTCTGCAAGAATCATTATTGACAAGACAAGAAAATGTTTCCCCGTTATTTTTAAAGGAAAACTGTTTTTATTTGATAAATAACATATCCTTTGTAATTCAAAAAGCACATTTCAAACCTGATATTCAGAATTTCCTATATTCAACACACTTTAGATTCCATATATTATTCAACATGCAACAACTTGTATCCATATTATTTATCTATTTCCATGCAATATAGCTTCTGAGAGCAGTAAAAACAAGTGAAACTAGAGGTATTAATTAAACTCTACAAAGTAACAATTTAAACAACGTCAGCCCTGTAAATGATTTATATATTTTCCACAGAGAACTTAAACAAGAGAAAAACACATGAGGGCAATCATATACCTTAACAGCCAAAGAATCTTGAACTTTTTCCTTTACAGTAACACCCTGATGGTTAACATGTGTGCCGATCGAGGCTTGATGAAAGTAAGAAGCCCACTGACTATCAGAAATTGTCTTGCAAACAGCAGCACGCTCTCGAGGGAGCTCAGTTGAGGCAAAAACCAGATAAACAATAGCAAGCAACCTTGAAACCTGTTGTTATACTCCGGGGGAAAAAGAAAAAGAAAACGCAATCACAAACTAATACGGGGTTGAGCTTTAGCTACAGTAAGAGCTAAAATCTCCAAGGGAATTGATAACCTTCGTCTTATATGTTTTATATTAGTGATACCAATGCATAAAGTAGACATTTATCTATGAACTTTTTTCAAAAGAATGTGCCTGTCAAGATTATAATCACATTTTAAATTTTGAAAGTTTCTGTAGATTTACTATCACCTGATAAATTATAAATATTGTTAAGTACGCATCAATAAATTATAAGGATTGTTAAGTACACATAATGGAAGCTTCCTCGCTCCAATTACTGTATCCGACTTCAATTTCCAGCTCCATAAAGTTATGAGTAGAATTTTAAGTTCATAACTTATTCATTTCATAATCACTGTTAAAATGAGAATTTAGTGCTTTGCCATAACTTTGTTTAGAATTAAGGCTTAATAGTTCCATTTGGTTCATTTCACTCTGAACATTCATTTTCTCCTTCTCTAAGTCCCTTCCATGAGGGGGGAAAAATAGCCAATAAAAAGAGGAGTGAGGAAAAAAGGGTGAAAAACAAGATCTTACCTTTTGGAAAAGTACAGGAATCTCTCGGCAAAGTACAGATGCTAGCTTTAACCAATATTTGATATCAGAAATCTGAATATTAGCCGTGTCACAATCACTAATCCTATAAGAATAGACCAAATAAAGAATGTAAGTATTACAGTGGTAGCACTAAAGTTTGCAATCAAAAATCAACCTATATGCAAAGGCATAAGTTCGGTGTTTCCATGTCCTCGCATGAAGAAACAGACTAACAAAACCTATACACGCTATCCTTCTAAAAAGACCAAAGCAAAATAAACTAACTAGTTATCAGCTATTACCACAAAATGGTAGTATTGGTATTGGACAAGAATTTAGCATCTTAACAAAGACGGGAATAAAATACATAACTGCAGATTAAAAGAACAACTTATAACCCAATGGTGAAGGAACAAACCGTGATTGTTCTGTGCATGGCAAACTTAAATCGATAAACAAAATAAATAGTGAAACAATACATAGAACTTTTAAATTGGTGTCAAGATACCTCAGATCCATGCAAGGGTAGCTCTTTAAGGTGATAAAACAAATATTCAAAAGTAGCACTGCACGTTCAATTGCAAATGCATCTTCTGGGATATCTTTCCCAATCAAATCAAGCATTAAAGTTAGAGGCACAGAGGAGAGCTCCGTGAATGAGTTTCTGCTGACCAAGACAGATATGCTTTGGACCAACTCTTCTTTTGATTCTTCACTTTTCTCACATGCATCCATACATTGTCCTGCACACACCCTAAATCAGTAAAACAGCTACAGAATGGGGAAAATATCGCATTGCAATACAAACCTGTACGCTCTCAATAATTAGTAGTTTAGTACATCATACAGATATAAGTCACAATTTCCGTAACAACAAATTAGACAGTAAGAAACAATTAGTAGATCAGCATTGCAATTTCAACTCAAAAGAATCAGTTACATGATAGTTGCCCAAATAGATGATATATTAAGCACAATTTTACACAAAGTTAAACAGTGTGTACACCAGCACTCAGCTGTGTGTACTTTTTCTGTGATTTCGTGTACATTGGTCTCTAAGTTGAGACTTTTTGACAGGTTGGTTCACCCAAAAAAATTGTAGATTGGTGCCTAGATTGTTCCATCTCCCTTAATACAAAATTTAACAGCGTAAATCTTCAAAAAAATAAAAAATAACAGCGTAGTCTAAGCAGAATTGTCACTAAAAAGTAATACACATAATCACATAGCATACCTAAGCCTGAAGATACTTTGAGTAGAAGTTTTCGGCGGGCAAACTCCCATTTCATCAGCACAAAGTCATTAATCAACCCAGATTGCATAACTTCAACTTGACGACAATACCAGCACTTCTTTTTGTTGCAAAAACACGCCATTCCATTTCCAAATTTCACCGACAAACTGCAAGTTTCTAATGTTGGGCCTCTGTCATTGTTTGTCTGTTTAGTTGGTCCTACACGTACCCCCACACACTGAACATTCTCACTATTTATCTGACATTTAGACCTAGACCTAGTGACTATTTGATTCTTTCCCTGTACCAAAGGTTTATCTGAGCTCTTGGTTGTTTGGGAGCTCTTCTTCTTTGTTTTTGGCACATTACATGTAGGAGCATCATGCGGAATTTCGTTATCATCCCATAATACCTCAGGATTACTAACTGTGTTTTTCCACTCTGAACAGTTGAGCGTGTCCATCGCTGATTTATAACAGCATTCTATATCACCTCTTAGTTCCTCAAAAGAACTGAGAGATTTTTCCGACTCACAAATATTAATCTTTCCTAATGCTTCTTTATTCTGTCTTCCTGCTTTACTTAAAAATAGGTCTCCTCTCTCCAGGTTTATGGTGGTTTTCATCAGCAATTTGCACTTCAAACAGGAAGAAGAATTCTCCAAAATATTCTCAGCCCTCAAAATTTCGTCTCTAGATTGATCCCATAGTTGCTTTTTGCGGTACACTCTTCCTACAGTATAGATGGATAAAAATAACTTTAGTGTACCTCCACGAATTTTTCTTAGCAAAAAATATTAATTGCAGAATTGACTGAGAAAACAAGAGGAAACTTTGCAAAAAAGTATTAATGTATGTACCCAAGGCTATACAGAATGCAAGTTCAAAGAGAGGCAAGCCTTGTAGACTTGAAATGCTCTTTCCCCATAGTAAAAGAGATTCAGCTTCCAGTCCATCACCCATCAACTCGTGAATAATCCCTACCTTTAAACCAAATATGTCAAACACGTGCAACAACAAAAAAAACTTATTTTTACAAGGGAATAAATATATTAGACCTGTAAAGTACTCTCCAGATAACATTGAAGTACATTCCATGGAGTGAGAACCGTGTCTTCAAGGTTAAGTGTACTGTTATCCTCAGGCCATGTCCTTGTCGCCACTGAACTACGTATCTGAAAGTAACTAAAGGTGTAGCGACTTTTCTTAACATATTTCCCAGATTCGACATATTTTTGGGTCTGCTCATCCATAGCGTACCTAAAGTTGTCTTGAAAAACCTTACAGCGCAAGCCATGAGCTTCTTTTGCAAATGGAAGAGCCTATGAAGTGTTAAGGAAATAAAGAGAGAAAAAAATCAAATTAAAAATCAGAGTATGTAGATGCATGCTCCCAGGCAAACAGGAGGTTGAACTACTGGAGTACTTTTCTTTGAACTAGCACAGTTTAAGTGCATGTTTGGCATCAACTTTTTTTGTTAGCTTTTTGATTTTAAAAAGCCACATGCGTTTGGTATCACTGCTTTTTTTAGCTTTTAAAAATCTAGATTTTGGAGGAATATAACTAGAAAAGCTAAAAGCAAAAAAGGCACACATTTTGGAGATTTTGGTAGCTTTCTCGCCACCATTTTAAGAATTTAAATGAATATTGATGTTATCTCAACTAAAATTTTATTCGTATACTTGACGTGCTACTTGCTCGTTTAAATATGATACTTTGAAAATTTATCAAAAAAATGTCATAAAGTTATTTTTATTGAAAAAGCAAAAGATTATTAGCTAATGCCAAAAATAAATATGTTGAAAGTTAGCTTTTTTAAGTTTTTGCCAAACACTCGTGTATATTTTGGAAAGCAAGCTTTTTTCCTACTGCTTTCTGAAAGCAGATTTTTGACTGAAAAAGCTGATACCAAACGGACCCTAAATGCTAGAAGCTAGAATCGGTGAACAAAATCTCAGCACGTAGCTGAATGTTCTAAAAGGTTTTAAATCCAACCTCCTACCTATTCGGAAGAAAAAAGCAAAGCATAATTTATATGCAAACTACCTCACTAAGTCTTCCATAAGATATCAATCTTTCACACAAGTCATAATAAAGATGTGCAGCAAGAAAAGCTGAATCTCTGGATAGAGGAACCTAGCATGGAAATATACTTATCAATAAAAGCAAAAATATATAGATATATATAGTAAGTAATAAGGGTAAAAAATAGAAAGTAACTACTATAAAGATCTTACAGAGGATGTAAGATGTGAAGCAGCCTGCTCAACATCATCAATTTTAATTTTGGATAAAATATTGGCGCCCATGAAGAAGAAACGCTGCCAGAAACCAATTTCTAGAGGTAATGACCCGCTTAAGCAATTTTCCCACCAATTCATCGATTGGGAAGATTCTTTACAATGCTTTGACAAAGTTAAAAGCGAAGCCTCATTTAGCGGTGAAGGACAAAGTGCATCTGAAAGTCTTCTGCACTGCCATAACAGGGACACACACTTGGCTAATGGAATCTTCTTCTTCTTGAAGATCCTGATTATCAGCTCATATATGTCGGAGTGAAATTGTGTACAGCCCTAAAATAATAGAAACAAGCAATTACTAGGAGATAGACAAAATAAGGAAGCTGTACGAAAATTCAAACCCTTGATAAAATTAAAGACGTTACCTTTAGTGATAGCATATCAATCACATGGTACAATAGGATCAACACATCTTCATGAGCCCTTTCACTGAGTCTATCCACCAGAAAATCTGTGCTAAGCCATATCTTTAATGCAGCTTCAATATCTTTAAAAGGAATCTGTTAGAAAATGAAACCGTGCAAGCACTTAGAAAAATAGCAACTTCTTAAAATTCTAGATTGACTGAAAAGAATATAATTATGAGAAACCTCTGAGTTTGGTTCAGCCTCTTGAGTACATAATGCACGGAGGGAATATGCTACAGCTAAGAGCGTCTGGCGAACTCTTTCATCATTACCACCATTCTTTTTGAATACCTAGGTTGATAACATAACATGTGTCACAAATAGCATAGAGTATATACATTTTTGCAAACGACTCTTAACAGTTTCCAGAAAATTACCAATAAAGCAATTGCTTCTGATAAGCACTGGTTACAGACATCTAGTCTTTCAAAGCCTGAGATCCGCAATTCTCGTCCTTTTGCAATAAGAAGTTTAGATCTCTGTAATCTATCGTCTTTATGATACACCTTCGTTAGGAGGACATCTATGATATCCATTTGCATCTTATGGCAAAATTTGGGATTCAGAACCATCAATTCATTATATGATGAAAGCTCCTGTTGAAGATGAAAATAGAAAAGTCATCATGTGGTAATTAAAACAAAGAAAATATATGTAACCAAAGGACTAACACGAGTTTAAACAATCGCGGGCCTTACCAGCTCCAAAATAATACCAAGATGTCTTTTAACTGACACACTTGCCGATGACGACAACAAGGAGTGCAAGGATACAACATCACCATCTGTATCTGGATCCTTATAAAGCTTATACTCGATCTGAGTATCAAGCAACAATGAAACAGAAGAAACACAAATCACAAGAGAGGTCTCACAGGAATTTTTAGATGGAAATAAAATATTTAAATTTAAAATATAGATAATTCAGAGATGACTTATAGAAACTTACCTTCACCCACTGCTTCACCAAATCACAAGGAACTGGAAGTGTCTTAAACACGTTTGCAGCTGCAGACCACCCTTCAAGACTATATTTAATGACTTTTTTGGCCTTATTATGGTCTTTGCAGTTATAAAGTAAATCGAGAAGAAATGCACTTTTTGCACATGCCTCATTTACAAAATTATCATCTTCTGAAACATCATCAGAAGACTTACATGATTGGTCCACAAATGTTTCTGAAAGACGAGAAACACACTTCCATGCTACCCTGTAGCATAATTTCATTGCCAATGCTGCCTGCAAAGAATTGTATAAGTTAAGTTCCACAGAAAGCACACATGACGTTCGAAAGAGTAACCTCAGTTAACTATTAGTACTTCAAAAGTAGGGCTAGTAATGGTGCCGTTCCCAAATACCTCTTTCAGTTTATCACTTCTGAACAAAGTAACACCAATGTTGTAAATACACACAAAAAGGAATTTTAAAGCATTAGTCTGAATCCAATCAGCGGAAACAACTTGCTTGACAACTTTAACACTCTCCTGCAGCAAGGAAAGTAAAAGTAATGAGCTCATAAATAAATCAACAATAAGTCAAATACCCATATAAGGGGATCGATAATAAAACATAATATGACCGAGGTGATTGTGATAATTTAAAATAAGAACACGACCTTTATACAAGAATTGATTCTGATAGAAAGAGTCAATGCAGCAACAGCAATAGCAGGCATTGTTCTGTCGTAATCATCAACCTCAATGCTTTTTTGATCTAATGTACTGAAAAACAATAAGGCATTCACCCAGTCATATCTCGTTGCCGTTGAGAAGATAGAGCCACACATGAAAAGCCTTTAGCAGTGATAATGCCGATAAAACAACAAAAATCTCTCTATACCCATTACCTCATAGTTGAAAAGATAATGGCATATACCAGTAGTAAACATTTACCCGATAGACTTCATTTTGTTGGTTGTAACTAAATATGCGCAAGCCTTTTGTTACAAAAACAAACACTTGAACATAAACACAAAGGTTGTTTGTTTTTTAAATTCAATACTTCACGAATGATGTGTGTGTGTGTTGGGGAGGAGGGAGTGAGAATAGATACTAATGATGGAGTTTGAGAAAACACAGTAGGAACAAATACTGAAAAACAAACCCAGATTCTCAAACAACATTGGTTCTTTCAATGTGGACAGAAAATGCAACACATATTTCATGCTAATAAAATCACTTATGCGTTTCAAAACGTTTGTCCATTATACGTGTCGTCAAATTTCAATTAGACAGATAAAGAAATAACTCAAAAATATGCACCAGATCATTTCAATTATTATTGTACGGTTCCCCATAATAAAAATCTTCATTCGGGCATTAAAACGGAACACCTGGATAATTAAGTACCAAAAGACATGAAATGAAATGTCGGTGTACCTGTGACACAGCAGAAAAACATCACAAAACTGAAGGAGAGCATCCCGAATAGTGAATAGCGTGGTGGGACGGAAATCATATTCAACTTGAGCAAATATTTCTTTTCGTTCTGAAATTATGGTCTCGGCAAGTGGCCGACAGATAAATTTTAACGCATTATAGAAAGGCAGCAAAAATCGATTTGTATTCTTGCCAGCATTGGTGGTAGGCAAAATGTAAGTTTGGCGAATTTTGAGCAAACCAGATAAATCATTGAGCACTTTGTCCTTATCAAGCAAAAATCCGAGAATAGGCTCAGAATTATCGTTTCCCTTGGTAGTTGTATCAAGAACTAATCCGCAACTATATAGTCGCAATATCAGATCAAACTGCATAAATTGGAGCATTCAATGACATTCAGCAAGGATCATGTTTACATCTGCTGATAAAATCAATCCAAACCATGAAATCAATGTTTAAAAATACGGTCTAGGCGGCCGCCTAGGCGCTAGGTGGAAACCAGGCGCCTGGGGAGTATGCGGGCTTAGGCGGGGGGAAAACGGGCTAGGTGGGAAAAAGTCGGCTTAGGTAACCTCTTATCCCCTAGCCCCGTGAAATAAAGGAAAAACTACAGAAACAATAAGATACCTGATTTGAATCGCCTGCTAAATTATTAATGTGAGTAGCAAGATCAACACATAGATTTTTTGTTGCAATGCGACATTTGTTAGCACAATAGCTGATAAGTTCTAAAAATTGGATTGCGCTGCCTTCGTCATCAACCTGCAAAGCATATCCCGTGCACCGTTGTAAGCGTAAACAACCAAATGCAGCTAAAATGTAAAATGGGCTGCTTGTAGATAAAACTGGATTAATTTAGGATTAACCAGTAAAGTTTAATGCTTACACTATGTTATTTCAAAATAGATGAAAGGTGGACTATGCAACTAAAACTAAAGCACGGACAACCTTTAAAGGACATATGTCCAAAACATACATGCCTTTCAAGTTTTCTTTTATAGGTAAAGCCAGGACTTGTAGATGCCTTCCAAATTCCAATATCACCACAATATCTCTCACACGTTGCATCATGAATCTTTTGTGAAGTTATAGGTTAATAATATAAGTTACGTGTATGCACTGACTTCAAGGAATCTGATTATCTAATTCACTGAAACTGCTATAGCCTAAGGTATAGAGAACTTATATAAACCCTCTACGAGAAAGCAGGTACAGACCATAAGGTAAATGAACTGCAAGGGTTCTTGTACGCCTAAACTTCAGGACGTGGATAAATACTACATCCTGACCTCTCCTACACTCCAAATATGAGGAAACAAACATGTCCTTTAGAAATAATAAATGCAAGATGATTGATGCAGTACATCAAAAAATTGTTTAGTAATTGATACTCATTGTGATATTTGGGATAGCACAATAGGAACGGATAGACAGAAGGCACTTCGCCAAGTAACAAAGTACCCTTATCTAGGTTGTGAACTCAATCTTATGGATTGGTGCCCTGTATATCTCTATTTAATAATACATACAAAAATAAGTTAATAAACACTACCTTGCTGTCGATAGCTACCGTGTGCAGAATACATGATATGATAGTCAAAGATTGGTCATCTTGTAAAGAGAACAAGGAAGAGCATACCCTCGCCGCATACTGTAAGAGAACAATCAGTACAAAAACTACTCTTATTAGTGTGATTATGCAAGTCTGCTGATGTCACTTTAAACATGCATTATTAACAACAGCTCACTTTATGAATTTGGTCATGCATAGACGATCTTCGATACTGAGCAAACGTTGCTACCAAAAAATCACTCACCAGATCCTTATTGGAGGATTTAAGCTCTCCAACTAAAAGTATTGTGCATTTGGTCATTAAATTCACGAGCACTCTGTGATACTTTTCACGAGCACTTCCGTCCAGAATACTGTAGTATCACACCAACAGAGAATTATTTGATATATAGTGAGCTTCTGTAGCTCAAACAAACATTGGATACTGCTCCAAGCTGTAGCTACTACAATCCAGACTCGTGAATAAATTATTAGGTATATTTATGTTACCAAAACCAACCTGCAAAGGAATTTTTCACCGAAACCCAAGAGTCTTGCAATTGTTTAACTAACCATAGAACATCACTACACATGCGGTTTTGTAAAACACACCCTGAGTTAAAATTAACCTAACTTAAGCTCTGAATCATAGTGAAAATATTACGTATCACGACCTGATAAGTTATTAGCTGAGCATCACATTCCTAAAACCACTCTTCTTTTTACCCTCCTTCATACGCACAAACTACATTATTATCACACAGACCAATAGTAATTCTTTACTAAACATGTATCTTAGAATAACCAAAGTTACAAAAGACATGTTCTAATTGTTGACGTGGTACATAGGTTCGGTCATTAACTATTTTTTTTTTAGAGAAATTTTTATTTTTTTAAAAAAGTTGCAGTGCATTTCATTAGTCAGTTTTAAGCTAAGTTTTTTCCAACCTGCAAACAAACAATCCTACACCAATAACCCTAAATCCAATCTTCGATAAAATAATAAATAAATAAATAACAGAATAATACCTTAACCAAGGAGCAACCTCGTCGACCAAACCCATCACATCCCGATAATCACTCTCTCTCTTCCCCTCCTTCATATAAACGCATTTCACCACCGTAACCACCACATCCACCACCAACCCCGCCAGGTCACAGTCCACCTTCTCCCCCGGAACAAACCTCCCCCCTCTCTCCTCCCTCCCTCTAAGCCTCCGTAGCACCGAAAGCCCCTCTCTCTCCCCCTCTAAAAACCTCCCCCAACTCTCGTAACACCTTACAAGCCTCCCCCTCTGTAAATCCACAACATAACTCTTACAATTAAGCTCCGGAGATATCAAATCAAGGCAGTCTAGGGCTAGGATGTAGGATTTAAAGAGGGAGTCGGCGGAGACTGGGTCGATTTTTGGGGTCTCGGAGAGGCGAGATGGGATGAGAGAGAGTGAGCGGTTGAGGAAGGAGAGATGTTGTTTCGCTAGGGCTCGGATTGTGGGGTTTTTGTTGGTTAGGGTTTGGAAGGGGCGGAGATGGGCGGAGATGAGGCGGTAGATGTGTCGGAGATTTGTGGAGGTTTGGAGGGTTGTTAGGATTGCGGTGGAGTCGTTGTCGGTGTCCATGGAGGAGAGAGATAGATACAGATAGATAGATAGAGAGAGAGAGAGTGGGGGTGGGGGAGATGGTAAATGGGCGGCAAATAGTGATGAATATAGTGTTTGGGATGATTTGAAAGGTGGGGTGATTGTGTAAGTTCTTGAAATTCGTAATTTCGTGTTTACTACCAATAAGTGTGTACTTTTAGAAACTTGTCACCAATAAGATTCGACTTTGATTTTTTGTTATTTTGGTCTTTTACTTTTTATCAAATTGACACTTTGACTGGGATAAAAAAAAGTACATATGTTCTTTACATATACATATGATTGTTTTTTGGCTGAGATTTCGACACCGGTCGGAGATGATATAGGGCAAGAGATTAAAAAATCGGCAAGGCTCGTGGCCATGTCAACCAGTCCCATACCCATTGGGTCTACGTTATGGTATAGCTTTTCTTCTCATACCCGTAGACCTGACCATTTCGTACTTGCAATCTGACTAGAAACGCGTTGTGAACGAAAAATAGGGTTTATCCATACATGCTTTTACACTTATATTATTGGGTATGAGTCTGGTAAAAATAGTAATTTCCACAAATATATTTATTGTCATAATTGGTTTTAATGATTTAATAGACGCAAGTTGACTTGTAATCACAATTAGGTATCCTAACGCTTAACGTTGTATAATTTTCTCAATTACGTACCGTTTAATTTACTAACAGTGTCTAATTGGTTAGGATAGACTCTGCTATCGTTTAACGTCACTTGCTAAAAAACTTTCCGAGCTACTCGATCCTCGTAGACCCAAAACCCAACGGACCAAGCCATGTTGGGTAAAAATAGCACCCCTAGATACATATAATTTGTTTTCACCAAAATAAAAAAATAATCTCTTTGGTGGTCGGTTAACTTTTAAAAATATTTTTGTTGATATGTAACTGCTTTCATTAATGTAGGCTTGCCAAAAAGCTTACATCGATACCCGGCCCAAAGTTTTACCCGAAAATGTGGACTAACTAGTTTGTCGTGGGCCTTAAACATCAGCCCATGCCCCGTTAACTTTGTCCCTTTTTTAGTATGCAATAATTATTGAGATATATACCACACTGAATGTTAATAAAAAGTTGATAAAACCCTAGAGAGAGGTTTTTTAAACACAAGAGACGAATCAGAAACAAAGCACAGTAGAAAAATGCCGAAATCTAAGCGTAACAAAATTGGTAAATTACTCACTTTTTTCAACTCACTATTATTACCATTTTCTATTTTTTTAATTTATTCTGTAATACCAGTCATAACATGTTTTTTCATATATATCCACACACTATAGTTGTAATACTTTTATGAAACTTCATTGGAAATATATATAGATGGGTTTATTCGAGTTGTACTAAACATCTTCAATCAGTCTAGAATATTGATGTTTAAAATTACTTAGAAAATTAATTAAACATTTGTTGAATCGGTAGTGACAATATCGAAGACGAAGAAAAAGGGAAAAGACCGAAAAGAAAAGATTGTGAATTCGATAAGAGAAGCTTCTGAAAACTACGAATCGGCTTATGTTTTCACCCTCGAGAATATGAGGAATCTTAAGTTCAAGGAGTTCAAAAACCAGCTCAAATCGTCCTGTCGGTTAGTTACATTATCTCATCTCCTTATTTGAAATTCCATTTTTGCTGTTAATTGTTAGAAATTTGAATATCTGATATTTATCTGTCTCTTAGGAGTTGGAACTTTGTTTGGTTGCAGTTTTTATAGCTCGTTTTTTTGTTTGGCTTTAAAGATGTATCGCATTTTGGTTGATCAAATCTAAAGCTGAGTTTTTTGGTTTTGTTTTTTCTTGAAAAGCTAGAAACTTTAAGAATAATAGGATGGAATTAGGCCTTTTTTTTGCTCAGCCTCAAGAAAGCCAGCTTATTTTCTTAGAAGATGTACCCAAACAAGCCCAGGCCAGATAAACGAAGTTATGCTGTACACTAGGCTTGTGAGCCTTGCGGTTTTAAAAGTCACATTTTTGCGAGCCAGCTGAACAAATCCACATATTAATCTGATAGCATTCGCAAACTCAAGAGGAAAAACACATATGTAAATGCCTGTCGCTATTCAAAATTACATAAGCATCATTTTCACTCAATTGTGCACATGCTATATGTGGTACAGTGTATGATATATGGGGGCGTATTTGAAATATTGCTGTTCCTTACATGTGAATTTAATCTATTGGTGTCAGATTTTTCCTCGGACCAAACAAAGTAATTCAAGTATCTCTCGGTCGATCTGCTTCAGATGAAATTAAACCAGGGCTTCACAAAGCTTCCAAGGTAGACATGCCATTTTTTACTACCATGCTTACAAGCTGACAAACTTTCAATTTGGTTATATTTAGCCTTACTGGTCTATTTGTCATCTATTATTTTTGTCTTCTCCTTGAAATACAGCTTGTTCGAGGGGGTTCTGGGATTCTTTTCACCAATTTGCCAAAAGAAGAGGTCCTTAGGTAACCTTTTCCCCCTTAGGTGTCCTATGTACATGCTTCTCATTTATGTCTCATGTGTCAGTGGATAGAAAGTCGGATTAGAACATCCACTTCCTGCAAGCCTATACTTAAATTCGTTGAAGTATTATCAAGTTAATTTGCAAATTCAAAGCTAGAGTTTTGAATTCAGTTTTGTGAACGTGTGTCAAATCCAGGTTATTTAGTGACTATGAGGAACATGATTTTGCAAGGACAGGCAGCATTGCCACAGAGCAGGTAATTATCATCATGATTCGTGTGTTTTGCATATAGCACTACTCTTCCGAGTTTATATTATCGATAGGCTAGAATAGCAGGTAATTTTACACAGCAAATCTTTAAGATTGATGACGTCACATTCTGTTTATTGTACGTTTTTTACTTTCTTAAAGAATGATCTTATAGATAGATATTGAAAAATAGTTGCAAAAGCGGACCTTAATGTGGCTTCTAAGTAATGTGTTAAATAAGCAAAGTTGAGTCTATTAAAATGCTTTACATTGGTAATCCCTACTGTGGTTGTAGAGTCGATGGCTTATATAATTCTAGGAAAAATTAGTAATGTTTATAGAAACAGTACCTGTTTAAGAAAACAGCAGTCCTTAAGATTTATGTTTCACATTCTCATTTTAGCATCTATATTAGTTGATTTAAGCTAATTGGGTGAAATGGTGCCCATTGTTTTTTTTAAATCCTTCGTCTAGTATTTAACTATATATCCTTCAAATCCTGGAAGGAATGATGTGAATTGTGGTACCCTTGTTCCTCGTTACACTTAAAAACCTTTGGAAAACTTTCAAATTTTGCAGGTGGTTCTAAAAGAAGGTCCTCTTGACCAGTTCACTCATGAGATGGAGCCCTTTTTGCGTAAGCAAAGTATGCCCGTCAGGTTGAACAAAGGTCTGTCTTGTGTTTCTCCATTTAACTTTTCATTTTCGAAAGCTTTCAGAGCCTAGTTATTGACTTGGCTTCTAACTGGAGCAGGAGTGGTGGAGCTTGTTTCAGACTTTGTTGTGTGCGAGGAGGGAAAACCGTTGTCACCAGAAGGCGCTCGTATACTGGTATATTCTAAACCATAATAGAGACATCTGATTGAAATGTTGAACTTATGTACCATTATATGGCAAATGCTATTTATAGATATAGAAGTAACTTTACATGTCAAGCGTTTTTGAAATATTGACGGCGTAATCCTTGGTTGCCTCCTGTTTATTATTTGCCAGTTTCAAATACGTTTCTTCATTTATACCACTTCATTTTTTACACAAATCTTACATATATGGATTTCGATTACGTCATTTCAACGTGTAAATTTGATGTTAAAATCCTTGTACGCATATGCATGTATTTCCGATGATCTCCACGATGTTTTTTGGTAATGTCTTTTCTTATTGCAGCGACTGCTTGGTATCAAGCTGGCTACATTTCGACTACATTTAGTATGCAGATGGAGCCCTGAAGAATTTGAAATTTATAAAGAGGGTCTTGATATGTCAGATGTTGAATCTTCTTAAACTGACTAGCATAGCATCATCTGGCTGTTGTGGTGAAAAACATATGCCAGGTTTTATCCTTGGTGCATAATTTTGGCTGTTGTACTGTGCCTTTTACTCCTACAGCTCTTGTTTTTTCCTTCTTTTTATTTGATTGATATTATTGTAAAATCAAAAACTCATGGGATACTACCGTTTACATTTATCAATTCCTAAACTTGCAATGGAAATGCCAATTTGTCAAATGACCTTTATTTCTTTTGTAAGATGTCTTTTATAATTTGACAAGGACGCTTATGTAAGCTATATTATGAAACATGTGAATGTGTTGAAAGTAGTAGTTGCTATCAGCAAATATGTTGTATACTTCGTTTTTACACAGTTAAAAACGTAAAATGTACAACACACTTATCTGGCTATTGTCCTATCTATAATTTTCAACCTTAGCAAAGAGTTCAAATCATGTGTTTTTCCATAATTTCTCATGATAACTTGTACTTTAAGACACTTACTAATATCCGAACCGACCCTTCAACAGTATGTGACGGGGTAAATTCTGCAACTAATGCTAAACGAGCAAACAACTTGTCTCATTTCCTGGCCTAAATCCAATCATTCGTGTCTCAGCAAAGGCAGGGAGGTGTGATATTATTGTAGAATGAATTCTTATCTTATGTACAAAAGATGTTGAGATATAACAAAATTTCAAATTACAATGATTTAGCGACTTTATAGAGCTCGAGCTGAATTTAAGTTGGAACAATCAGTCAAAAGAAGAAAATAGAATAGAAGAAATATTCAAGGGTTAATCCTTTAACTTTCTATCACTAGTATACGAAACGTGTATACTTGAATTGATTTTGATGGTGGTTAAAAGTTGTTCCAGACACATGAGCGCTTGACCGGAATATCATTGATGCGTCTCTTCATTTACTCTTTATTCTTTAACAATACATTTTTCTCATTTTGGATTTCAGAACCCACTGCTTATCATATACTGAACACCAAATTTCACAAAGAACCTCATATCCGGGGCGCTAAAGGAATGAAATTTCATTACAAAAGAGTTGAAATGACGAAACTGGCATTTAGGGAACTTCATTTTACAAGCTATCTAATATAGTTGTTTAATCACCAAAATGTTGTAAATTATCCCCTTTGTCCAGAACGGTCTTTGCATTCCAATAAGGCACAGTAATCAATAGGAAAACAAGTTCCTCACAAAATAACAAACCTCTGATCTATTTATAAAGCTAGCTTTGCTCAGACTTTCTGTGTTCTAGTTGTTTCAGCTCCTCATGCCACCCTTCTAACTTGGTAATCTTTTCCAATTGTTCTGGCTTCATATCGTGTTTTGCAATTTTCTCCAGTTGAGATTCCGTCAGCCTTATCTGTTAGTAGAAACAAAGGAAAACCAGGACTTAGTATTGCACATATGTACTATCTTCGTTCATGTCATTTTCATGAACTTGAAAGTAGCGTTTTCGAATTTTTAGTTCTTACGATCCTCAAAGTTTGATTTTATGATTATAAACAACAATAAACAATTGAAACATGTATATAACACTCTCTTAACGTTTTCGTAGATTACTTTCTGTAGGGTCCAGAACTGGCTATCTTAATACTGATACAGTGATACCCGACTGCAATTCCAGTGGTGTTGTATATTTCAAAATCAAAAGGAATAGGAATTCAAAACCATACCTAAGTAAATAACACCAGCAAATGTTGGAAGAAGCAAAATAGAGTTCCATTAATACGTTATAAGTAAATACCGCTCAAGTATGTTCGTTACAAAAAGAACATTCACAATGTAACAAAGTTTAATATATTAGAGGTGGTTATGAGAATATGTTGATTGCTGGAATCATTTCTACTTTCACTGATATAGACAAGCTTACCATTCACAAAACTTTTATGTGACACTCTTCTTGAAGATACAGTTATTAAGGAAATTATAGAAAACCCAGCATATACAAATAGCACTAATCAGGCAGTAATATCCTTCAGACTATATATGGAATCAGCTCCTAGCTATTACTCCGCATGCACATATTCCAACGATAGAGACATAGAATTGCTAGCATGTACAAATCCTGATAAGCATAATAGTATATGCAAGTAGCTCCAAAAAAACAATATATCAGGAAGCATGAACATATCCCAAGGATTAACTAAAGTTGCCAGCTTTATATAAATAAAATTAATGTACTAATAAAATTCCTATAGCAATACATCCAATTCGGTAAGCATTATCTCGAAACAAAATCGAAAATAGGAATGGACCCTAAAGGGAAATATGAGTTAATATTATCTCGAAACAAAATCGAAAATACAACATACACTAAAAATAGAACCCCGGGCTTATTAGGTAAGCATCGAAGACGGATATATCTGATTCATTTCACATAAATTAGATCTTGAAGACATATTTGTCTCGAGTGCAAGACAAAGCAAAGCAAAGCAAAGCAAGGTATACCTTCTTTTTGAGTGCTCTAATTTTTTTATCGATATCTAGAGCCGAGTCTACTGGTGCTGAATTTGAGGCAGGTGCAAGGTCGGCCACATTGGAAGAAATAGAAAGGTCATCCATTTGAGACGCCACCGAGGCGACAGATTTCGATTCATCACTTCCATCCTTATCAAGGGCAGCCTGCAACCATAAACCAACTGAAATCTTTACATCACAACAAAATAAAAAATAAAAAATAAAAAGTTCTGCCATCGCAGACCTAGAGACTTTTCACTGTAAAAAATAACATTTCCATGCATGGTTCAAAGACCAAACTTAAAGAAAGATCACTCGGATATTTATCGAACGGTATTCATCCTTTCCAACCCTTTTAACTTTAAACTGAAAGAAGAATGGATATTAATGCAGAAGTTCCAACATGCAGAGTTATAAGGAAAAAACTACGGTCAGACATGTATTGACACAAACGTGTGTGGTATTGCTATATTTCACATGAAATCATCTATTAAATCTACCTTTTAATTTAACCAGTGATAAAAGGAGTGACGAAGTACAAGGCTTCATTAAAATGTTTAAATCACACGACGCTTCTGTAGAAACAAATATATCATCTAATTTCCACATCATTTAAAAAGCTTATATTTGCCCTCATCACAAGTTTTCAACTTACTATGTCAAACCGAATACCTTTTAAGTTATTCTCATAATTTTATTTTGATTCTTTACATAAGATGGTATCACTCAAGTCTTCCTCGTATCCAGGTAACTTCAAGGCTTAGACTAAAGTCACTAAACTCATCACCACCTAAGAATCACGAGATTGTGAAACAATTTGTTAGATCAAATAAAGATCTTATAAACATTATTATAACTCAGTCATAAAGAGAATTTTGTCTACTTCTAAAATTTATTCCTAGTATTAGCTTTTAAACAATATGCGAATAGGCCATAATTTTGAAACTTGTCTTCCAGTTTCATAAGGCAATTATAACAAAATGGGGATGGTAGCGCTGCAGTGCTAGATATATTTAGCAGCAAGCAATCATTAAATCCCCTTGGTTAAGAAACCTGGCCTACTTCTCGAGATCCTCAGAATGGCGAAATACAAGAAACCCTTTTACTCATCCAATTAACAACTAAAAAGCAAAGCAAACGGGGATAAACTCCTGCTTTTATTTTCTTGAGAAGCACAGAAATTGTAGAAGGGAATTAATAATTTAATACCCTAATAAGTAATATGAGACAAAACAAGAAAGCAGCACAGGAAAAGCTAATGCTAATAGCCTAATGATAGAGAATGAAAGTCCATTTCCGAGGCCAAGAACAACAGTAAATGCCCAACAAGTCATTACAGCCAAGTGTTCGACTTAAAACCAAAAAAAAGTAAAAAAATAATAATGTAAAAATAAAAGAACACCTGTAATCGTTTCTCCTTCTTCCGCTCATTCCTTTTAGCAGATTTGGTCTTTGCCTTCTCATCCACAACAACTAGAGGACTGTAACCCGGAGGCACCTCCTTCAATGATTCCACTTCTTTTTTCCACTGTCCAGAAGATAAAAAGGCGGAATATAGATAAAATTGATTTTTCTGGCAAAACTTAATCTATTCATAAAATACTTTCCCCGCATAACATTTTAATTTATAGAGTAGTTATGAATATACAGTTTTTGTATGCGCTTAATCTAGTTAGCAAACACCCATCCACTCAACTAGGAAGAAGTCATCAATGGAAGGACTCAATTTAAAAACCAAGACACATAGCTGCTATATATCAGTCACTATCACATTACTATCTGTATATAACTTCGTCTGATAAATCATTTTCTTAGTTCAACAATGTATTTGAAGTAAGTTTGCCCCTTGTGAATAGAAGTTATAAACCCAAACCCCGTGAAACGCCTCCATATCTCATTGTCACTCAAAGATTTCACTTCTTCTATTGCAACATCACTTTGTAATTTACAATTTCTTCATGCACAGGTATCATAACTTAGTTTTTAGTGAAACATTGTTTGTGAAGAAATATTGCTCTTATTTCTATGGTTAACAGTTTGGAACCTTGTTCTGCAAAGACAAGCTCAAATCACAGTTTCAATAAAAACCATAAAAGCGTATTTCGTGCGTCTATAGACTCTATACATGTATGATATATAGTGAAATACGATGTCTGTAAACAATGTAATTGATGAACACCTATCCACCTAAACCACATAAAATACTTCAAAAATTCAGAACTGCCACTTTAGTTTATAGAGTTGTCATCGTTGTCAATATGTACAGACACAAATTTGTATAGCTATAGTTTTTATTTTTTATAGAATCTTGATAGTTGAATTCATAATTAAACAGTGCAGTTTTTAGAGCGGGGGCTTCAATTGCAAAATGTTCAAGATCCTTTGATCCCATTTCCCCACAACACCAACCCTCAAATAAGACAGCGAAAAGCTATTAAGCTGCAGTAAGCAAGCCTGTAGCTGAAGAACCGTTGTTCCGAGCTGCTAAAGTTCAAAAGCCCTAAGCCCTGTATCACAATTGTCTTTGACACAACCCCAATTTACAAGTTGCACCAGACCGTAAAACAAGAACAAGAATTCAAACACGCACATGGGATGGATCTAACTAGTGACAGGAGGGGGACATAGACCCCTCCATATTGACAAGATTTTATTTTCACCAAGTCAAAAGTATCTCATTTTGACTCCAATATTTTCACCAACTAAGTTTTGGGAATGAAATTAAAAGTTATATCGTCCCCTCCCATTTTAAATTGCTGGTTCCATCCCTGCAACACACACACACACACATACATATATATGAATGTAATGTAACTAGGTGAGTTTTTTTTTTCATAATACGGAGGGCCGAACGCTAATTTGTGAAGATTTTGATTAAAAAAAACATAGAAGTTTTTACTTTTCTATCAAAATGAGGGGAGCGCAACGCCCCGACTCCCGACTGTCTCCACCTAGTTACTTTCCTATAAGCAAACCCAAAAGTTGGCTGAGGCTGCTAAAGATTACTTTTTTACAAAAAAAAAAAAAAAGCCCTACTATTTTTATTAATTACCCGTGCTCTCATTTCATTCTGAATAAGAAAAACAAATACCCATAATTTAAAACCTCCACGTTCTCACCCGCATATTAAGAAACATTTACGAATTTCATGCCATTACGCGTCGCACCACCATTACTAGTAAATTGCTGGTTCCATCCCTTCACACACAAACAGATAGATACATGTATATGGATGTAATGTAGAGAAAACAGCAAGGGGGGATAATAAGTAAAAAATAAAGATAGATACCAAAGCGCCCTTGGATTGGTACTTGGCAACTTCATCTTGAGGGACGTAACCCGCCCTAATCCGTATGGGTTTCCTTAGGGTTCCGTCTGGCCTACGTGTCGGCGCTAGTAACCTCTCTCCCTCTTTCAATGTTTTGCTCAGCTCAGCTGCTATCTTATCCGCTTCTTCTGATGATCCCTTCACTCCATTGCTCCCTCTACTGCTACTCATCTCTCTCTCTATCTCTATATCTATCTCTATCTCTATCTATGTGAATGTATAAACACTCTGATGAATTGTACTCTGTTAGTGATGGATTTAGTATTTTGATTTGTTGATTCTGGGAGAGAGAGAGAGAGAGAGAGAGAGATGGGTTTAGAAATTGGAGCTTTTTTCTATTTTGGGCTATAAAGCTCGTGATATTTGCCTTTTGGCCTAGATTATAAAGCTCCACAAGTACCATCACTTTAAAAAATCAATAACGTACCCACAAAAACCACATAATAATAACGATTTGGAGAAATAAAGCACAATGAATCTCTGCTTGATGTAGATATTTAAATAATAAATAAATAACAATAAAGCTTTAACCAAACCCCCATCCCGCACCGATACAATACGGATCTGGTACGACACATATACGGTGATACTTTAAAAGTTAAAATTTTTAGATAAACTTTTAAGTACGGTACGACAATGATAAAAAAAATTTAAATAATTATAATTATATATATTTAAGTTAGAAACTTCAAAATTTATATCCTTTCTTTGTAAATTCTTAATTTTGGATGTCTAATTATTGTTTTTAAAACTAAAGGGGTTTATGTCGTACCCTTGCCGTACAACGAAATTAAGGTTACCACAAAATTAAATAATTACATTTTTGAATGTATCATTTTAGTTTTAAAAGTAGAGGGGTTTATGTTGTACGTTTGTCATACGACAAAATTAAATAATTACATTTTTGAATGTACCCCTTTAGTTTTTAAAATAACAATTAAACATCAAAATCAAGAATGTACAAGAAATGATATAAATTACATGGTCCACGATGAAATTTTGAATGTACCCCTTTAGTTTCAATTTCTATACCAAATAGAGCTTCATTGTTTTTTATTTATTTATTAACGTTATTTATTACATGAGTGTTTGATAGGCGAGGTTTTTTAATTTTTAATTTAAAGCTCTACACCAAGTAGAGCTTCATTGTGTTTTATTTCTCTAAATACTTGTTCCGTGGTTTTGGTGGGTCCCTTATTAATCTTTTGAAGCGTTGCTCTCTATGGAGTTTTAAACTAGGCCAAAAAAAAAATATCATGAGCTTATATGCCAAAATGAGAATATCACTAGGCTAGTATGTTAAATTAGAAAAAAAACTCTAAAAATTAAAACATTTTTTTAAAAATATATTTTGGGCCTTTTGGTTTTGAGAGGAGTGATGACTGAGATATCATAAGTAACTTATTCTAAACGTATCATTTTGGGAGGAAATTAGACAAAGTATATAAATCTACAGATTAGACGGAATTAGACAAATAAGGTAGGTGAGATTAAACGCTAGCCGATCAAATTTCATTTAAGTTCCACTCAGCACTTTTTAGAACATTGACCATATAGTCGCGTTCGTTTGCGGAGTTTGTCTCAGGACTAATTTCATTCATAGTTTCGTGACTATTAGTACCATAATACTTATGTTATTATAAATATATCATTATGGGTTTAATGTCGGAAATGTTCATATCTAAGTCAAACCAAGGGACCCTTACAACTCAATGATGCTAAAGCATAATTATCACACTAAACATTCAATATTTAATGCATGACATGAGTTGTAAACCCACAAACATCAAATAAACAATTAAACGCGACAAATGTTCAACATATAAAATGATTTTACAACGGTCTTTTCCCCCAAACGGGATTAGGAAATTAATAAGGAACACACTAACGAAACTTTTCAATACTCAACACTTATGATAATCCCGCAAATGTCATAAGGTCTCTTATTTTTTGAAGAAATATCGACTAGTTTAAGAACTCTTTGGGTCTGAGCTAGGTGACTTAAGTAGCATGCATCCAAAAGCAGTTTCACCGGGGGGAATTTGGTTGTTGGGTGGCGTAATGAGCAGTTCTTCTTCTTCCCTTAGGTGAGCACATTCTGGTTGATTGAGAATGTGTAAGAGTTCCCTATGTAGGAGTCCAACGGTTGTTTGGACATGCTTTGTTCTTTTTCCTTTCGGTATATAAGGATCTGAAAAACGAGAATCGATTAAACCTGAATTTCCACAAACAAACGTGGTGATACAAACTGAATTAACAAATTTTAAGTCACGATACACAAAAAATACATATGAGTGCCATCTTTGAAGATTTGACCTTTTGATCTATAGCTTAAAAAGTAAGATATGGATATAGTCATATATGTTTCAGGCTCGAGTAATCGACTTATGTGGTTGATAGTTGAACGGAAAACCTAAATGGGTAAAGACCTTCTACTTGGGAAAATATTGTCAATTACCTGAATCTTCTTTATCGATTTTACTTTCACGCTCGATATTCTTATTTAAAAAAGAAATTGACGATCCGCCACTTGACGAATTTCCAGCTGATTTGTCTGAATGTTTTTGTGTCTGCAATTTGACTGAAACATTGGACTTTTTAGCATTGGATTTAGAAATCATGTGCTTGGGAGTGTAATTATTTAAGTCCCCGTGTGTTTTCCACCTCAACCCACACGCATTGCATAAAGTTGGTCCACCGTTTGGTCCACTTCTCCATAATGGTGTATCTGTTTCAAGTAATTAGTAAAATATAACATTTTAACTTATTATTCATGTTTTTTATTTTGTTCATGAGACTTAAACAATTAATAAATTGTTTTGTTTGAGCATTATAACATAACACCAGATATGCAAGTAATCCGGTATATACTACTTGAGAAAAACAAGATCTGTTCATTCACAGTAAACATTTAGCTTCACGAGAACTCGCTAAAGACACAATAACATTAAATCAAGAAGATTGAGTTAAGACTTTCTTATTCTTGCTATTCATAACACACTTTCTAATAGAATAATGTCAAATAACAAATAATGTATGTTGTTTTTTGTCAATTTTGTTATTATTGAGTCTTATTTCCACATAGTTATTGTTTATGTAATCGATAATCAACTAAACCCCTTCATTTTCTTCAATTTAATAAAAAGTTGTCGTTTCTTATAGCGAGAAAAGTATAAGAAATTTCTTTAGGTGACATCAATGATATACAACCAATTACTCGTGTTTGGTAAGTAAAAATCACCAAGATATAGAAAAATTATAAGAAATTTCTTATGAAACATCAATGATAACAATGAAATGCTCGACTTATGTATGCGGAAATCATAAAAATCAACCAAGATAAGTAACAAATGCTAAAACACATGAAAATTGATCTAAAACTCACATTCTACACCACATTGGCTACATGAACCCTTTTCTGCCATGCAAAAAGTGTTCTTAGATGACTTGGTTTTTGTTTTGCTGATTCTCGTTGTCATTCTTAAAGCTTAAATAAACTTTGAATGTCGATCTAGTTGGTGATTTCATCAATACTCGTAACTAATTTGACCATAATTCAATCGCTTAAAATTGTCAGTATTAGCATTTAATGTGTATGCCTTTTAACCTTTCCTTTATGAGTTATTTTTTAATCAGAAACATCAAAAAAGTTGAGTTAGACTTTCTAATTCATCCTATTCATAACACAATTTTAAATAAAATAATGTCAAATAACAAATAATATATGTTATTTTTTTTTGCCATTTTTGTTATTATCGAGTCTTATCTCAATACACGTATTATTTATGTAATTGATAATTAACTAAACCCTTTCATTTGCTTTAATTTAATAAAAAGTTGTCGTTTCTTATAACGACAAAAGTATAAGGATTTTATTGGGAGGCATAAATGATATACAATCAATTGTTCGTGTTTTGTATGCAAAATAATCACCTAGATACGACAAAATTATAAGGGATTTCTTATAAGACATTAACGATATACAATCAACTGCTCGACTTAAAAATCACAAAAATCAACTAAGATAACTAACAAATGGTAAAAGTCAAAAACACATGAAGATTGATTTAAAACTCACATTCTACTCCACAATGGCTACATGGACCCCTTTCCGCCATGCAAAAAGTGTTCTCAGCTGAATTGTATTTTCTTTTGCCAATCTTTGTAGTCATTATTATAGTTTAAATACACTTCGAATGGAGATCAAATTTGTGATTTTATGAATACCCATAATTATTTTTTACCGTAGTCCTATCGCTTAAAATTTGTCACTATTAGCATTTAATGTGTATCTGTTTTAATCTTTCCTTTTTGACTACTTTTTGAATGAGAAACATTGCACTTTCTTGGTCAACACCGTTCATATTTAATTTTATTCACACTTTAAAATATCATAAGGATTAATGAAATTTATTGAATCCTAATGAAGCATTGCACTTTTCTGGTTGCAAATATATTGCTTGATTTGCACCTTCCTCATTTAAACTTGCAGATACATTGGTTGACCGATGGTTCATAATTAATTTCCTCAACACTTTAAGAATATGACAAAAATTAATGAAATCTATTGATCGAAAGTGTAGTATTGGAAAACTAGTTTGAATTGAGCTTATTTTGGATTTCCCTTACAAGTTGTCGAAAGACTCGAAACAATTCATACAAAAAGTTGTATGTACACCATTTATAGCTTTCCATATATAATATTTTGGAAACGGGAACACCTCGACCGCATAACATAATCAATGGGCGATATAAACTTTTTTTTTTTTAATTTTATTATCTCAATCATTCATCATGTTAAAAATCTAACGGGCCTAATGTGTTGTTCCACTTTTACATTTATAAAATATCATATGAATCGGCCCAATATAAAATAATGAGTATACATATTAACGATCTTGGTAAGCTTAAATTTACTTACCGCAGTTCAAAGAAAAATGACTAAACTTGTCTTCACGGTCAAAATCATTTAAACATTTCACTCTTTTCCCAATGCCGATTTTGGGCGATGTAGGTACTTTTTTGGTTTGTTGCTTTTGATTTTTTTCATATAAGTTTTATGGTTTGTGTTATTCATTTGTATTGACTTAAAATCCTACCTACATGGCAAAACTCGGAAAAGTTTCTAAAATATATAAGTTTTGTTGCTTTTCCATCATAACGGCGCCGCTCAACCGTGTTCAACCTTCCCATAACAACATGTTCTTTAGTATTGGGTTGGTCGATTTTTATCGATTTCCAAAATGATCAACCTTTAACCCACATAACCCCAACTGCAAATATTTAATAATCGATTAAAGAAAGTCAATAATTGTGTGTATCTTTGATAAAAAAAATGTTAAACTTGAATGTTGTCTAAGCTAGAACAGTTGGTTTGGGAACATGTTTTTTTAGTTGAATTTTGGATTTTAGATTTTAAAAATTTATGGATTTTTGGACTGTCAGATTATTTAGCTTTCGGAAAGCATATTTTTAGCCTAAAAAGGCTAAAAATTCCAAAATCTGAATTTTCAAAATATTTTTTTTTACTAAATAATCTGTTCCCGAAGAGATCATAAGTATTAACATTCAAAGGCCTACTACATACAGAAGTATATCAAAATAAAATAAAAGAAGTCATAAAGTGTCACAAGTTTAGAATCAAGATATAATATTATGTTCTTAAAATAACCCCATTTTGTTGATAAAATAAAAAATTCCGTTGCCGGGAATCGAACCCGGGTCTCCTGGGTGAAAGCCAGATATCCTAACCGCTGGACGACAACGGAGGTTTTGTCATAATTTTTGCTTTTATTATATATATTTAAAACTAATCAATAGCTTTTAATATGATTCGGCCGCGCAATTATCAATATCTTTTAGGCTCATGAGTGGCCCCAATTATATTGCTTCGATAGCTTTTATTGCTATAAAGTACTATTGTCTTACACCAGAAAAAAAGAGATCATGGTCGTGCAATTTGTCAGGTTAAAGTTCAAGAAGTAAACGTCTAACAAGGTCAGTAAAATTAGTTCAACAACCATATGCCATCGGAAAAACTCGACTATTTCTAAAATCGAGAATTTGAGCTATCAGAGGGGCTGATATGCTACTCGTAGAAAATTATGAACTACCATATGCTTATATTTTATCGAATCCTAGCCAATATGGATGTGTTGGGTTTTCCGACTTTAATTTTGGCGTTGATGATTCCATAAGTTCCGAACTGTCAGACCTTTTACCTCATGGTTTTTTTTCTTTTTTTGCAATTAACAGGCATATTTTGTTTAAAAAGAGTTGGCGTTTTACAATATTAAGGATAACTGAAAAATATAACAATTCTATTATTTTTGTCATGAACACAAGCAAAAACAACAATCCCAAGTAAACTATACTATATCGGTCCGGTATATCGGAATGTCTAAAACTTGTTTTTTTTTTCTCGATAAATACAAATCAAAATAAAAACAAAATTAAATTGTACATTATGAGTTTTGAACTCATGATCTACTATATTGAATATCAAATTACTCTACCATTTGAGCTATTACAACACATTATAAATCAATTGATGTTTAATATTTTTATTTTAACTACCAAATATATTAAAAATATAGTCGGATGATATCCGTAATTTTTTTTCCGGATCAATTATCCAAGGGTTACTCGACTTGGGCCTGAAGCACCCCTGAAACTACAATTGCTCAGGAAAGAAACTGAAATTTATACGATAAACACAAAACTTTAAATTATTATAGTAAGTAGGACTAGGAGTAGTTCAATATATCAGACTTTGTTTCTGTATTAACTGTGACTTAGAGCAACCGCATCAGTTGCACTAAAAGAACATATTTCTTAAAATTGAGGAATATTTGATTAAAAAACGTGTTGCATCAGCTTGTTTATGGTGCATCTTAAATTTAAGCGATGATTCCGTTCTCCTTGTATACACGGAACCAAATCTTTTCCTTAAACATTTTATATATATTTTTTCTTTCTCTCACCTACTTTATTAGTTTTTGATAGATATGTAAGTTGAAAGCAATTATATAAATATTGATAGATAATATAAAATCAATAAAAAGTAAATATGAGAAAAGTTATAAGGAACTGGAATTATGAACCAAATTAAAATGCAACGTTAAGGTTGAAAAAGTGGGTGTTTCACCTTATATATACGAGGAGTATTGTAAGAATGTGCATCGTAAGATCCGAGCAAGTGCACGTGTGGTACACACTAACCCACTCATGAGCATGTGGACTTTATTAGTTTGACAACTAAATGAGATGGACTTGTATATATAGTGTAAAAATCACTCATGATTTTACAATGTGGGATAACCCTCATGGCTTAAATCTCATTTTTTTTTCTCATTTTCCCGCATTGGCTATATTGTCTCTTTCGAGTACCAACCTTCGAGTCCAATTATCATTCACACCCATTCTCCGAATAGGTCATGCGATATACCGTTGCGATGCTCATCGCACGAGCTACTCAAATGCTTTGAGTATGGCCTCAGAAAATCTGAATAGTCGTATTGAATATTGACTCAAATATGGTCCCTGACCACTCGGAACAACCATGTTTAAAATACATGTTTTTCCAACAAGAACTGCCTACCAGCTCCGGTCATAAAGTTCATATTTCTCTGGTTTAGTCAGAAATGATTTCCTCAATCAGCACATTTTTATACTGCTTAGTTTGTAGTAATAATAATAAAATTCTAACTAGTCAAACATTCGATAAGTTCATTTTAATTTATGACATTCACGATTGAGGCTGTTCTTTGTATTCAGATATGTTGTTTCTCCCCATCTGTGTTCAAAACGTACGCATAATTTGAAAGGTAGAATCTTGTAGACAGAAGAAGAGGGATACGGTATAGGTGTCGAAAGATGATGTAATTTTGTTATATAACACTATGTATGTATTTAGGCAGGCTTCAGGCTGGAATTCTATAGGAAGGATCGATCATTTTCAAGATGAATAAGTTCCCTTTGTCGCCTCTTGATACACTGCCAAATCAGAAAAAGCATAAATTATATTATCTGAAGTCTGAACACATGGGCTATAAAACTTGACAGGAACATTTAGAAGGTAAATAATTCATGCTTCCAAGTTTTCCAAGAACCCAAACAATCGATATAGTAAAGAGCAATGCTATATTCATAAACTAATGTGCACAGGGATGTGTACAGAATGAAATAAATGGTTTAGATTCATCCACATCGCAATCTAAATTTTACATTCAACAGATACAAATTTATTATCTTTTACAGACCAAAATACCCTCACTCTCTCTTTTTATCTCTCTCAAATTTATAATCTCCTAAAAACTTAAAACACCCACAAAAACGTTTGAACATTTGAACCATATTCTTCAAACAACTTAAGGAAATAATATGCTTCAAATCAATTATTATAACTATATAATCAAATTAAATACTTTTAAGATTTTTTTATTGATATATCAAAAGGCAATTACACAATCTGGGAGATTAGATGGGATTATTATTCTATTTCGACACAAACACAAACATATACATATATATGAATATAAATATATCTGTATTTATGTAAATATATATATATATATAGAGAGAGAGAGAGAGGAATTTCAGGAGACAGTAAACAGATTGGAAGAAAGAAAATGTAATTTTTCTTAAAAATGTTTCCCAAGGATAAATGTTTAATTAGGTTATTCTGTGCAAGTTTATGTGTAAGCATGGTTGTATGTGCATGTATCATTTCCCTATAGTAAAATAGGTGGGCACGCAGTATAGAGGACTCTTTTAACTACCATGCGGCCATTCAAATCTTTTGCATTTAAACGCCGTTGACGAGTCGCAGGTCATTCGACTCAAGTAAATACTATTTACCCTTATCAGAAGTATCTACTCTAACAATTGTTATTGGATATATATATATATATATTTATTTTGTTATATGTCTAATAATTAATTTTCTAATTCAATTGACAAGTGTAGCTGATAGCTAATTCTATATACTCACCGCAACTCTTCATCCAAATAAGTAATATCCAGTTCCCCTTGAGCTCTATCAGGCGCTTTCACAGGTATCTGTATGTAACAATATAAGTTTAAGGACAGCTACTAATATCTGAATGGTGTAGCTATATATACTAGCCGAATTATTAGTACTAATGTCCAAATCCACCTGCAAACATTTAGTAAGAGTAACACCAGGGGTTTTTAATTAAAATTATACGACAATGAGTTTTGGATACATGGAAAAATATAGTGTTTACTTGCCATATTTCTTCCTGTATCCGTTTATGAACTAGTCTGTTTCTAAAGCTATCATAAATATGTACTTTTGTTGTAATATATAATATAAAGAACACATCTTACCAGGCCTCCAATTTTGAAATAATCAAATTTTACTGCCACTTTGCTCGAACTCAGCGGAGTTAAATCAGCAGTAACCTGAATAATAAAAAAAGATAAATTAATCATGGCTACTTTAAGGACCAAAACTTACGCTACATCAGCCATTAGGTTGCCCATTGGGTCGTTAGACGAGGGTATAACATTTTTTTACTTTATCACTTGTTTTCCCCTCACCTGTAGTGTGTAGGTAGTGACTGATATAATGAAAATAGCAAGGCCAGTACAAAAACTTTCAAAAACGAAGGAATAGTAAAAGATGAACCAGAGACTAAGAGAAAAATTCACTGATACCTGATTGAAAAATGGGAAAGACTCCATATTCTGAGCTCGAAGTGTGTCCCCATTAATCGCTTGGTAATTTGTTCTAGATCTTAGGAACTTGGGTCTCTATCAAAAAATCACTTTGTAAGTACATATGAAATGTGATCAGCTCAGTTATAACAGACCCAAATAACATTTAGCTTGATTCTTCACTGATTTTAACTGCAACTACTTTTTGACAATGTTAAGTACCTGGGTCTGCAGAATTGATACAGAAGTTGTATATATCAGCTCCCATTTTCCATTTAGCAAATCAGATTTCAGAGGTTGTTTTGTAGGATTCACTGCTTCGAGTTGGCTTGCAATCTAGAAGTAGAAAATTTTATGCACACAAAAGGAAGACCAAACGTTACACTACTAGTTTACATATTATCTTTAAACTGACAAAATCGACAAAAAATTCATGAAATTGAATTGGCAACTAATATGAAAGCTAAGATTCTGAAACACCTACAATACTCACGTACAAAGTTTATTTTTGCAAATAGTAAATGCCATAACCAATATAGAAGTTATTTTATGTTGAAATAAATCAAGTACCACCTAGTAATCTCATCGGTGTGGTGTTAGTCAAGCTATGCTTACACAAAAACCGAAATATACGTACGACTGTACTTATTGGTTTGGAATAAGTTTGCACACTAATGAACTCAAACTATACGCATTTATTCTATGTGGTTTAGATTCTCACAGGCGGGTGGCAGAATTAGAAGTCAGAGAATGGGGATCTTAGAATTCGAACAGAAAATGTGGGGGTGATAATCCATTAATTTTAAAAACTTATATGTAAGGGTTTTGAATAATATGTGGTGTTTTTGGCCCCCGCCAACCCTCTCCCACTGCCATATGTCACATCAATAAACAACTAAATGTAATAGTAAAAACATCTCAAAGTAAAGCTATCAATCAAATGGCGGTTATATTCCGATCATAATCCCACCCGGTTGTGCACAATCTTATCAAAGCCATCGTCTTTAAATAAATAAAAACTATCTAGTACTCGACCGGTATAATCCAATTATGGTTTCACTGTTTCACAGGTCCCGCTTTAAGTTGTTTGAGACAGGATCTTAATAAGTCTAACAATGTTTATAAATTGTAAGTGTTTTACTAGGACATTCAAATTAAGGATCTAATAACAAATATATGTACTGATTAAAGATTAGCTCGTAAACTAAGTGCCTTTTCAGCTGCAGTTTCTAATAAACACTAGGTTATTTCGAAACACGAAAAATGGTGATTGTTCAGCTTAAAACCTCTATGCTGTTCATGCCTAAATACCAAGAAGCTTAAATATTTACTTGGTCAAGTCAACCAATATACAACATACAAGAAAAAAAAACTAGAGAAGGTTGGTTTGGGACCTCATCAATTCTTTGCTGATCTTCAGGAGAAGCATCTGCGCCACGGTCCAGGGTCTCTATCGCTTCAAGCAACTCCAGTTTGATTGCTTCGGCATCTTTTTTGGTAGTTTTGGTGAAAAAAGATGGAAAAAAGGAGACACTTGTTCTCCAATTTGTATCAATGAAAGAAATGGAAAGTTGGTTAGTTACCTTGGGTGGAAAAAAGATAGAATTGTGAGATTGGTGTAGTTGAGAAAGAGACTTTGTAGAGTGGTATGGAGTGGTGGTGAGAGACAGAGAAGATAATGAAGCCATTGGAAGTGGAAAGTGTTTTTGAGTTTGTTTTGTGAATGAAACTACTCCTAGTAGATTTTTAAGAAATGTTGTGAAATTGTGGAGGGGAATAGAGTGAGTGGTGGTTAAGGACTGTATTATAGTTCTTTTTTTCAACTAATTTTTTATTTCTTTCTTATGAAATTTAAGCAGATGTGAATATGTGATCATGTGAAAAGCACAACTCCTTTTAAGTTGGAGCATTTTTATTTCTAAAACCACTTTTTAAAGTTACTAGCATATAAGGCCATGGATAGGATTGATCTGGTTGGAATAATTTAGTACTGAATAGAGGAAAATATATTGTATTTTGCTAAAGACCAAGCTACTATCGTACTCTATCTATAGGTTACTCTTTTTTTTTTTTTTGAAAATATCTATAGATTACTCTTTGCAAGGAAGTGCTACCATGTCTAATATGACTTCTCAAGTCCAAAATGCCAAACTTGATCACTTTTGTATCATTAACTAATGTTCATTCACTCAAAAGTATTAAAATGCCACTAAGAAGATGAAGAATTGTGAATGGTAAAGTGTTACGAATTCTTCAAAATACGATTGGACTTCTTAGGTTTGTACTTATTTCATTGTAGAATTAGCTAACTCGACGTTATTGCAGCAAACCTGCTAGTTAAGAACTTTCATAGATATTAATCAATTATACCGTGCATCCACGATGACCATATCACTACTTAAAAAACTTTTGAGACAAATCGTGACTGATGCAGCAACCTGTGACATACGCAAAAGGGAGAATGGACCACAAAAGGCAACAGAATGGGTATGTGGTAAGCAGCACATAATTAAACTCTGAACGACTAAAATTCTATCGAGTTTTAGGCCACAGTACATGTACAGAAATCAATACCAATATATGTAATATTTCGAAAATAAAGTCGGGACCCGATAAAACGGGCCAGTTACATGATGGGTCAGGGGTCAAATAAGATGTGTACAACATGCGGTATGTGGTTGCTCTTTACTTTTTAAGAATACATACTGAGACCCACTACCACCCAGTCAATCTATGTACAGATCTGTATATAAGCTGCAGCACAATTTCTGTTCTTTTTGCTGTTTTTTTCCTTTCTTTTTTCCAGGTATTGCTAAGTATTCTGTCTATCTAGATTTGCTACCGTCTTGTAATACATTTTTGTTGTCAAGGTGTGTTGTTTGATTCGATGACGTAGCAGTGTCTCCTTGGTATGGTAATACAGCAACGGGAGTAGCAGGCACAGTGTCCCAGCGCTCTTTGAGCAGACTATTAAACTTAATCACCGTCTCTCTTCTGAATTCGAGCTCCCGTGTGAAGAGATCAACGATAAAAAAAGAAAGAATGTATTTGAATGGCACAGTTAAAAGAACCACTGAACCAATCAACAATACCACAGCAATCTCAGTTGTTACCTGAAACAAAATTTTGAATTCGAACTTAACAACGTTGCATTCAGCAATAAGGAGACTGTATAAAGTGGTTAGCATATCAAATTTAACTGTTTAAGAGTCTAATGCAAATAACCCCTACGTATTATGACTGTCTGCAAATTATCCCCCTGAATTTATGGAACTTGTAATTAGCCTCCTTATACCATCTAATATCTACAAACAACCCCATACCAATTTTTGAAGTGACATAACTTGTTGCTATATGGTTAGTTTTGAATAATTGTTCTTCTGATGCATGTATTTGGTATTTGGCATCATCTATTAACATAAAAGAGTTGTTATCTCCAGAAAACCAATTAGATCAGTTTTGCGCAAAAAAAGACTTACTAAAGCAAGTTGGTGTTAAACAGTGTTCATTGCTTGCAGGGAATGTACCACAAAAAATACGTTTCAAAAGACCATCGCCCAAATCTAAACCAATTTAAAGTCAGACATGGGGTAATTGCAAAATCTAACAGTATGGGCAAATAACGAAAATAAATGGGGGTAATTTGCCAAACACTCATAGTACATGGACTCCGTTTGCATTTTACCCTAAACTTAGGGTGTTTGGTTGTAGCTTTTAAGTCCACCCTTTTTGTTCTTTTGAAAAGCTGGACTGCATTTGGTTGACCAGTAAATAAAATGAGCTTGCGGATTCTGGCTTCAAAAAGGTAAAATCTTTAAGCTGGATGAACGAGCTTTTTTCTCGACCTCAAAAAAAATTCCAGCATTTCCACTAAAAAGTTGAAACCAAACAAGCTCTTAGAACCAACTAGAAGTATTCAGTCCTGAGGCAACTTACCTGAGGGTGGCCTGCAAGAAGAATCGTACGCATCTTTAGAAGCGAGACATTTATATTTTGAAGAGACTTCTCCAATTCACGCATGGCCTCTTTAACGGCTATGATCTTCTGAATCGTATTCGATGGTGGCTGATCGCGTATTGTGATTTTTCCGAAATATCTTCCAAGGCGACCTTGGTCTCTCAGCACTTTCAGAAGTAACATGAGGGTTGCCAACATCATCAATGCCGTTGGGAATATATATGAAAGCATGTTTCTGGCATAGACAATTATTAAACTTGTGAGTTGTCACTATGTTTAAACACAAAATAATTTCATTAAATAAAGGAAGATCAAGTTATCTCTGACATGTTCATCACAAAATTAAACGGAAGGTCACCTCCAACAGCTCAAAGGGATTAATAAAACCCAATTAGTAAATACCGGATTTGCATCCCGTAAGAAACCTCTCTAGAGCAAAGGTCGCTATATCATAAAGTAAAGGGAAAATTCTAATACACATCAATAAAACAAAAGCTTTGGTCTAATAAGATGTGGGCATATTAAGTATATCTAACGCACATAGCTAAAGTATTGTATTGCGTAGTGGTTACGTTCAATTTAATGCAGAAAGAAGCCCCAGATCCTCTTTTAAAATAAAAAAGTTCAAGATGAGGGGAGGAATTTTGTCTGCTGGGAGGGAATAAAACGCTATAGACCTCTCTCATATAAATGATATAGACTAAGCCAGTATCTCGACGGAGATCGAAAATAGAAAGACATCTCCAATATAAGAACGGATAGATCAATCTTCAAGGTAGAACATGGATCGTATTACGTATACTAGATAGAGGCTATATTTTATATGTTAAATTAAAAGATTAAATACCTGAGTATCGCAACATAGGTAAATGCAAGGAAAGCAAGAGTCAATGGTGGTTCCTCCCAGCGCCTGAGCTTTTCGAAATGTTTGCCAACCGTTATCAAAGGAAGCATAAGTTCCTGTGAACAGGCACGTCTTCTATTCAAAACAAATTACAAAGGGGAAGGAAGGAAAAAGGCAAACTTAAATTCATAAACGCCAAAATCAATAATTTCTTAAACTGTTTGAATATAAAAATGCTCATGTGACAAGTTCTTTGTCATATATTCTCTAATTCGGGATTAATTTAACAAAAAATGTTAAGTGTATTAGTTTATTATGTCAACAAGCATTCAACATCAGCAGATCAAATTAAACTAGAAGTATATAAAAATTAAAACCATGTTCATTATGAATGTAACATAAAACCCCACCGTAAATAAGTCAATGTTGGTGGGTATTCCCTCGATCATTGCAGCATCAATAGTTGCTTGTAAATTTTCAACCTCGCTATATTTTTCTTTATACTTGATTGCCGCCTTTTCAACCAAATTTTTATCAGCTACAACAAGATTCTTACTCAGCACGATCCCTTTTTTAACTGAGGAGTTCTTCCAAAAAAAAATTGAAGCATTAGAAGCCCACGACGGAGATCTCATCCACTTATTTAAGTACACACTTCCATCTACATCAAACACATCATTTCTACTATCCGAAACATCATTCGAAACTCTCCCAACAACGCCTAAGACTTCATTATTGAACTTTGTAACTAGCTGACCTCCCCAAAAATTTACAGCTAAAGCTTGGCAAACAACAGAACCCTGTGGCGAACTTCGCAAATAAGAAAAGGGGGCGAGTTTAATTGGATCTTCTAATAGTTTACGCATGTATTGAAGGGTTTGAAGCCTTGCAATTCCATTTATAGCATGCGCGGTGGCTCTTATTTTACCTTTTTGAGAGCCATAAACATGTTTAATTGACTGATCATCATCCTTGGGACCAAATTCCTGTGTGAATTTGTATAAAGAGATTACTTCACAAACAAAGGCATACCAAACATCTCTCCTCATTTCTCCTCCCAAGTCAACAAACTCAAGAACCCAAGTTGACGACCTAGCAAATCATAGATAAAAAAAAAAAAAGGCTATGTCCTTTATCATTCAGTTACAAAACAATACTAGCTCTGGGGAATACCTTGTTGACAAAATTAAAACAAACTAAATTAGTTAAGAGGGTAACCTTTTTTTCTTATTTTAATACGATGACTAATAGGAGAAACCTTTCTTAAATGGCCCTTGCTCTTTTTGACTGAATCAGCTTAGCAACATGCAAAACACTTTGTATTTATCATTGTATAGATAAAATCATCAAAGACAATCAAATATATTTAGGATTACTAGTCTGAAAGGCAGTACTTATTGTAATTGCAATGAGATAAGTTTTCAAAGACTTTGGCTAAAGCGAACACAGGAGAAGAAAAGCTTACTCACTCATCACCAGATGAAACTGAAATTGCAGAGTCAAATAAATTCGTTCCAAAAGGCCCAACTCGTGTTTTCTCTACTTTAGTGCCATGTCTTGTTAGGTCCAATCTTATAGCTCCTTTTTTCCCAGCCAACCCCTAGACAAGTACAAAAGGTGCAGTATAATATATCAAAATTGCACATAGTCACATGACTCTTAAAGTCTTAATGAAGTAAAAAAAACATACTCTTTTACTTCGAAATTGTTAATCCACTGTTCCTTTTTGAGAAATCCCCAATTTTTTGTCCATCTCTATGAAGTCAAAGTGAAAGGTTGTACCGTGACAATTTTGCTCTTGCCTTGTTATCGCAAATTAAAGCCATAAATCTCCATAGAATAATTAAATACATATAGACTTTGCAACGATAGAAGCGAAAAATCATTATTTAGTCAAAGCATCTATTTCATTTATTTATAACTTGTTATTTTAAACTTCCAAAGAACTTGGGGCGAAGGGGGTAAGTGGGAACCCACAAACGCCGCATAACTTCTGTAAACACGTTTTAACTCTACGACCTCTCACTTGTAGAGAATTTAGTAACAGGTAGTTACATCTGAAGATCAAAAAACACATTTCATTGCAAAACCGGTCAACAAAAAGCGACAACAGATACCTCAAAGTAAAGTGCTTTATCAGTGAGAGTAAGTTTTCCAGGCCAAGCCATATTATTCTCCCATTTCAAAACTGGTGGCTTCCTGCTTGCACCAAGACATAAGACTCTCTCACTAGATGCCTGAGGACTTTGTTGAAACTGGTATAGTTTCCGCCCATCATGCACTCTACGCCAAAATCCAGAAAAGAAGAAACAATGTCATTTATATAGTTTTCTATGCAAAGTGGTACTACAGTAAATTAGGTAAGTATCTGTTTTGCTCATATACACAAACAAAGGATCAAACAATTCACGTGCCAGTGGATGCACATAATACGTATAAACGAGAAAGGAGAAATTGTGGAGAATAAAAATGATGAATTGGCAAGGAGGCTATGCATAAAGATCTACTAAGAATAAATGCAAGATAGAATGAGGTAGTTAGTTTAAATTTAAGACTCTGAATAGAACTCCTAACCCGCCTTGATTAGAAGCAGTAACTGTTGACTATGTACTACAGACTCAAGTTAACTTTTGAATCAGATCTACAGAGAAACTAACTGATGTTTGCCTGATTTGAAGTTTCTGCATACAACAGGCGCCTAAAGTCCATTTACGTCAATCTGATGTTGAATATTTAGATCTTTGGATACTTTGATATAGAAATATGAATAAATGAGAAGACAATTGCAACTTTCCACGAGAATAAAAGAAAATGACGAAGCTCACTTGATAAGTTCAATAATGTATGAGGACCATGTGTTGTAAGAGATGCCTTCTTGATCTCCAGCAAGAGCTTTGAAAAGGTTATGAGCTGTTGCCCAGTCAGCAACACCAGAAACAGCAGGAGCAATACGAACAAAAGCCGCTTCGCATACAAATCTCTTCTGCAAATCCACAAAGAAGACTATATTTAATCATAATTGCCTGTTATAACTTTTAAAAAGTAATCAACAAGAAAATAGACAAAATAAGCAGCACTATAGTTTTCCGCATTGTTGCACTACAGTGCATTCAAACGAATAGGTACTGAACAAAGGCAGGAAGAGATTTATTAATTGACAAATTTGACAACTGGAAAAAGGAAATTAGCTTTCTGTACCAAATCATGGAAAATATAGTACTTATATTGCAGGCTCCTTTTAAGTCCAACTTCTGTCTATAGTCTAAATCTATATACATGATTGAAATCTTAAAAAGCAACCTTCATGGAAGCTTTCTCAGATGTTATAGTTCCTGGAACGTTTCCTCTGCTGTAAGGTTTCTCCCATGCCAGCATAGTCAGGAAAAGTAGTCTACGAAATGCAGGTTCCTGGAAATGGAATATATTTAAGAAAATTAACAACTTTAATAAAAGAACAAAAAATAATTTAATAAAAAATGATTACACGTACAATAAGACAGATATTACTATACAGAGTGTTAAAGCCAGAAACAATTTCATAAACCATCCTCATTTAATATGTCATAACTTGAAGTCTTTTTAGATAAGAAGGATACTAAAAATTCTTTAATTCAGCCGTTTGTAGCAATATGTAAAGAATCTTCAAAAGGACTCGACGCAAACCTCCTTACTCTTGTTCAAGTCCTAGTACCAAACATAGCCTAAAGAATATGCTACAAATCATGACATGCATCTAAGGTGCAACATTATTACATATATACGAACTCTAGACGAGAAGGGCTCAAGCATGTAGCCCTTTACATAAAGTCACATGACATGATTGATTGACTTCAAAAAGCTACTTCACATTTTTTTAAAAAGTAACACACAAGGTAATATGCTTGTTCGCTTGTTTGTTTTTGTACGAAAATATTTGCAAATATAGCAATGGTTACTATATGTTCCATCTTTTCTCCAAAAACCCTGCTGCAAACACGACCAGAAAAAAATAAGAAAGGCATAGTAAAAAACCTTGAGAAATTGATGAACTTCTGAACTATCTCTTGATAAGAACCTGAAGCAGCAATATTCCACCAAATTACGGGCATCGTTATATATAGATTCAGTAACAAGAGCCTTAAATATTTTCTGCATTTTCACCCCAGTCAACCCATTCATCCTGCACATTGAGTATTTGAAATGTCAATTTAAATTCTTATATTCTAAAGAACGACGCATTAGGTCTGCTCCATTTATTTTTGCAAGTAGGAAATTGCCTCATGCCACTCAACAAAACATCACTTAGAAAGATACAAAAATGCCAAGGACATTTTTTTCCTTAACAAATTGTAGTCTTCACCTGCTAAATTGCTCAATGGAAATAATAGCGGCTACAGAAAGATTCCCATTTGGGGTTGTTCCGTTAATAGTTTGCTCTGCTATGAAGATATCCTCAGTATCCTCAGTATCGAAGACATTTTCAGAAGAATTAGGTTTTCTATCCTGAACTGTTTTTACTAGAGGAGAAGTCACTTCATTAAAGGCATCCCGTGTCTTTGACAGCCAATGGCTCAAAGTCTCTTGCACTGCAGCTGTTAAACAACAAAGTTGAAGTAAAAAAGCAATATTAGGAGCATAAAAGGTTAATTTCTAAAGATAATTAGTCATATGTATAAGTAACATCAAACACAGTAGAAAGTTGAAAGAGACGCAAGACCAACAATAACTAACAACTTCCAAACACTTTAACGACAGAATCTAGATAGTCAAATTCCTCCAGCAAACATAACTGAAAGACAATTGGAATTCACTCTTTATTTCAATAAAAGGTTCTTCAAAAAGATCCCTGTATCCTCTTTTACCATATTCCATTAGAAATTTAAAGACGCTGATTGCTCATCATTAAAATACATAAAATAAAATTGTAAGCCTCAGAACCATATTAGTCCAGAAACTGTGGCTATATTTTCAGATCTTAATCACCCGCATCCAATACGAAACTGTCTTTTCAGAAACTCGGGATGGAAATTTACTGTTAAGGTTTTCACTTACCAAAATAGTTTTAAAGAAATCAAAAGTTTTAAAATGCAACCCACCATCGTCCTCGTATTTTTCTTTCATCATTATATTCGGTACACAATAGTTCGCACCAACAATATATCAGTCCTTACTTTCCTATTAAGATTGCTTCTCACTTCGGCCTATATTTATAGGTCTTAAAATTCAGGATCATTCCATTAACCCTTCTTTACGCATAAACAGACGACTTAAAACAAGTTTACAGGGGCATGCTTGCTTTTCTCTGAAAAGGAAAGCTCGGTTTTGTTGGTAAACCGAATAACGAAAGCGAAGCTTCTTTGGTTTTCTAGCCTAGTAAAACTAAAAGCTTCGATCTTGGGGTTTATTTGGCGGAAACTCATAATCTGCTATTTTTATTTTTTTAGTTTGGTTTTAAGTTGCTAGACATTTGCCTATCCACTTAAGTCCTAACTCGACTGCGGTTCGGGTCAAAATAAGTCAGAGACGGCAGATTAATACAGTTTTTCCTAAGTCCAAAACAAACTTTTTTTGCTTAAAAGATGCAACAAAACAATAACAGAAAGAATCTATTTTCCTCCCAATGCTCAACAAAGCCAGCTTATTTGCTTAAAGCAACAACCAAACAAACCCTGAGTCAACATAGAATAACCCTTAAAAGGCATATCACTTAACATAACAGTTTCTTGTCTTATTCTAACATAACCCAACAAATTACTAAAGTCAGCAAACATATTTATTAATAATTAAATAAAAAATAAGAATTAATCTTTTACTCACTAGTATCAACTTCATTAAGCTTCCATTTAGTATAGGGCTTCCCCAACAGGTTAAACAAAGGCTTTTTATTTTCCGAAGATGAAGACGGTTTTTTAGAGCAACACTTAATATTACATAAATTTCTGTAGGAATATATTGGAATTTGACAAAAAGGCAATGATTCTACATGGGTTATAATTCTCATGTTCATATTTGTGTTTTGTACTTGGTATTTAAACAGGATCTGATAATTATAGTTACAGAGGTGAGAGAATTTGCAAACATGATACATACATATATATTTATATAAATATTAATGTGAATGTTAATGTGAATGTGAATGAAGAAAAGTATTGGTCTGAATTTCTGTTTGTAGAGATTTTTCACACGTGACAAATTAATGTATATCTACTTATACAATAATACAATCGTGGTACCACAAAAGAAAAAAAAAAGGAGCACGTATCCAATTTGATCATGTTTCCGAGTTATAAAAATAACATTTATTTATTTTTTTGAATTTTTTTTTAAATCAACGTTTTATTTTATTTATAAAATGTTTGTTCAAAAAAATCAGTAAAATTTGAATTTTTTTATATTTTTTTTTTTCGTATGTATTAATATTATTACGTTATAAATTGCAAAATCAAACAATAAATACTAAAAAATATATACAAAAAATTGTCAAATTTCATTAACTTTTTTGAACAAACACTTTAGAAATAAAATAAAACGGTGATTTATGAAAAAAAATTATTAAAAAAATCGAATACATATTAAAAAAGCGATAATATAATCAAAGTATGATCAAATGTACTCTCCTTCTTTTGTCATTTTTTTTAGCTATTAAATTCTACGTTTTTACAAATATTATTTTTCTGAATATGTGATCAATTAGGGTAGCAAATAGCAACTAGGGTACCATTGCTCTAAAATATTATATAACAAACAATTGTTGATAAAAATAGTGACCGAAATATAGAGAATTTATTAAGAAATAATGTGGCATCGATAATATACAATCACGTGACGGAATTATGTATGTCAGATTACAAAAATCAAGCAAGTAAATGATAAACGCTAAAACACACGAGAATTGATTGAAAAACTTTCATTCTCAAAACGTGTTTTATGGCGCAATGACTACATGCATGACCCTCTTTCGCGATGCAAAAAGTGTTTTGACATGATTTGTTGTTTGTTTTGCGTAACCTCATACTCAATTCAAAAGTTTGAGCGTTCTTTGAATGTGTATCCGGTGACTCGAAATAGTTTTTTTGTATTTTTTGACTTAAAATTTGTTAATACAGACATTTAATGTGTTTTTGTTCTAACCTTTCATGATTTTTATTTTATGAAATCTTTTAGTTTCGAATTAAAATTTGGAGATACGTAGGATCACCTGGTCAATGTTCGTAATTAATTTCATTTAAAACTTTAAGAAGATAGCTAAAGAGATCATTAAAAATTATTAAATAATACCTGGAATAGTGTAGTATTTTTATTTTTATTTTTTTAATGGAGTACATTTTGAATTTCCCTTCTTTAATCTTATTAATTGCATGAAGTTGTTGGTACACTAATAAAAAAAGGTTTACGTACACTACTGTATATATACAAGAACCATATACATCTTGGCCGCTAAATTTAACATGAATATGATAGTCGATATATATAGTTAAATTTGACTTTTGATATCAACCATTTGTTGTGTTAAATTTAACTATTGAGATTTGTTGTCTTTACTTATTTTTTAAGGTTATACCTGACCATATATAAATATTCCTATATAATAATACTTCATTCGTTTCTAATTAATGTTCTGTACCAAATTACATGCAATTTTGATCGGCTTATAACAAATATTAAAATTATCGCAAATGAAAAATTTCAAAAATAAATCATATAATTTAATGTTTGAACTATATGATTAACTTTTGAAAATTTTCATTCCGACAATTTTGATACAAGTTATTGAACGGTCAAAATTACACGTAATTTCGTAATGAACAATTAATTAGGAACGAAAAGAGTATAAAATAATAATAATAATAATAATAATAATAATAATAATAATAATAATAATAATAATAATAATAACAACAACAACAATAACAATAACAATATTTGTAAATTGTAATCTTAATCTTGATCGATGACTCCAATGATGGTGACTAACCATTTATAAAAAGGTACGCAACAACTTCATAGCCACGAAAAGTAATTGCTAACCAAAGTATGAAAATAATATCTAAAATTTTCTTTATAGTTGTAATTATTTTAGCATCTCATTCTTTTCACAACACCACCGTTTCAGGGGATGATAATTTTTTCTTTTGGTATCTTGATATGGAAGTAAGGAGCGTGATTCCAACAGATTTACTGGTTCATTGTCATGAAAAGGGTCATGATTTTGGTGTATGGACCTTGAAATTTGGTACTATTTTAAAGTGGAATTCATCTGATAGTTGGTTTTCTCGTCGATTGTTCTTTTGCCATTTTTATTGGGGTACCAAGCAAAAGGTATTTGATGTGTATAACAAGCAAATATCAAAAAAGTGCGTATTTGTTAAGAACAAAGACGGTTATGATTGCTTTTGGGAAGTAAGGCCAGATAGGTTTTACCTTCTGATTGGCCCTAAAGTTACTGACTTTGTTAAGATGCATGATTGGATTGATAAAATGTAACACCAATAAACCAATACTCAATTAATTATAAACAACATGGATTGATAATATTCTCGAAATTTTCTTATGTATATGGTTTGTGATATTCATTTTTATTTATTTATTTAGCCACTTAGAATACTACTTACTTTGAAAAACTAGGGAAAAAAGTCCTAAAATGTATGTGATTTCTAATAATATCAACTTTGACAACTCTATTACCAACATATCGGTGTCGTTGGACCATGTACGACCTTCCCATGATGACAAATTCATTAGTAGACAAACAATTCATTTAACTTAAAAACCTTACATACAATTCATTTATTTCCCAGCGGCTTAATCTTCACACAGACCATGAACGGAACTTATATGTAATTTATACATAAACTTGAAAAAAAAAAAGTTTTGTAAATTACAACAAGCCGAAACCTACGTTTTCTTGAACATCCCATAGCTAGTTTTTTTTTTTAATTCATTAGCGATTGATCAAGAACTTTATCTCATTCTAATCGATATCCCAAGCTTGAACTTAAACCGTGAAAGTTAACAATTTTATTTAATATCGTTTTTTTGTTGCATTATCTATAAATTTAAATATCGAAATAACGAATGCTAATTTGTATTGATATGGTTTCTTACTCATCCCTTGCTTTCTCGGGAAGAAGATTAAGATGGCAATACTCATCATTTGGTTTGGCAAAAATGTAGTCTCAAGGACTAGAATCTATTTAGTATACAAAATTGGAACAACAATACCTTTCTTCCTCTTCACAATACTAAAGATTTATATAAACAACCTCCATTATAAGTTCATCTTTCCTACCAACTTAACTTTATTCTATTCACGTTTCCAAACTTTACGAACTAAGGACATGTCCTCGATTCGTCACCCTAGAGCTATACTAAATGGAGCTCAAAGAACGACAACCAACGATTATTTTTGGTGTCGACGATGCGAGCGGTCCGTTAGAATCTTTTTCACCTACCCGTATGAAGCGTCATGTCCACATTGCCTAGGTCAACTTCGTCACGAGCCCGACCTTTCTAGGCCTCGGCTCACGGCAAATCTTACTAGAATTGACCGCAATTTGCTTGACTCATTGGCCGAAATCTTACAAAATACGAATTTCGATTGGAGAATCCGATGGGAATCAGAAAATGGTACCCTGCCAAGTCAAAGCGACACAATTGATTTCGATTTCGTTAACCATACTCATTTTCCAAGAATTACATATCCAAACGAAAATACAACTCCAGTGAATACTAACTCAAGAGAAACACCATCTGATAACCAAGACGAAAGGCCAGGGCCAGCTCCAGATTCGACAATAGCAAATTTGGAAATAATGACACTTAGGCAAGCTCATTTGGACAACAACTCAGATTGTCCTGTTTGTAAGGAGGAATATGAAATTGGGGTGGATGTGAAAGTGATGCCATGTAAGCATTTTTATCATCCCGAATGTATCGACCCGTGGTTGTGCCTTCACAACACTTGTCCCGTTTGTCGATATGAGTTGCCAGTATCACGATACGACTATGATGCTCAAGACGGTGATTTTGGTACTCTTCGGTTTAATGATATAACGTATGCTGTGGGTTGGACTTGGGATAGATTGTTGTCTTTTTGGCCTTTTCGTTTGTTTACGAATTTGGAATATCATGAACCAAATTTCGAAAATGATAGTGAAGGTGATATTTTCTTTAGCTAATAGTTATTCACTTCTTCGTCCATTTTCGTGCGTTTATACATTTGCAATAACTGAAAATTAGTCCATATATAATTCTACTTAAGGCCTTTTTGACTGCAGCTTTATACCCTGATTTATTCGGGAGTAGATATATATTTTTTAAGCTTCTATCTTTCTCGGGATCGAGAAACCAAAAAAATAAAAATGCTCGAGGAACCGAATGCAATATTACAAATTTTAAGAATAAAAGCGACAAAAAGAATATAAGTATAATATGGCTCAGAAGGGGAAACAAACAAGTGTGTGTCCTTTTCTATTTTGGATTTTGACAAGGCTGCAATTTGATTTGCAGCAAACCCCTGGTGGCGATCTTGGCTAAGTAGCCCAACTTTATAGCAGAAGCATGTCAACAAATATTAGATTCAGCCTTATAATTAGCTTCTCTGTTTTTACTTCCATAATATGAAGGTAAGTAGCTCTTTTTAGTTATATGAAGAAGTTGTTTAAGGCGAAGACGTGAGCCAGTCCACCACACGACGTAACTCGTGCTGTTTTAGTTGCACATCTAACCCGGTACACGGACTAAAGATGTGATTTAAAGTTCTTTATTACGACTTGTTTGGCTGCCGGTTTAAAAAACAGAACTGGCTCATTTGAAACCGAAAGAAAACTGGTTTCATCAAACTTAAAAAAAAATCTTTATCAGGCCAGAAAATAAAAACAAAAACAAATGATGTAGTACATCTTTATAGTTTATACACAAAGAAACAAACTGACCTAAGATTCAAAGCAACTATCCTAAAAACCCTCATTTATTTGCTTAAATGTAATACACCACTCAGATCAGCTTATATACTTGGATTTAACTGGCTCTTCTGGCCTGGAAGAAACAAATATTTTAAGGTGAAAATAAGTTGTCTTAACTGCATTTCTGACTTCTGAGTGACAAAGTTCAATACTATTTTTTCACCGAGAACAAGATTTACTTTCTTGTTACGACCTAACATCACCTGAGTACGAGATCGAATATACAACCTTTTATGATGAGTTCTACTATAATGTGGTGTATCACTTTCTAATGGCTGGTTCTTCTTGTCGCATAAACAGATTTCTGGCAGAAGATCGATACAGTAAAGAAAACAAAAAAATGAAGAGACTAATGTCAGGCTCAACTTTCAGTGTCTTTAATTGCTTAAAAACAACGTGTACTCACACTTGTATGCTCAAAAATTGTATGTAAATATATACACATACCTCAATATGTACATGTTAACTTTTGAGAACATGTTATTAGAAGGCGTAAAAAACCTTCGTCTGGCTGGATGGTTAGAAACTTTAGATTGCAGTTTTATAACAATGCTTATTCATACTGAGATTTAATGTGTTTGTGTCCTATCCTTTCTTTTAAAGTGTCGTGATTTTCATTTTGGTACGTATCAAATAAGTGTGCATTTTCTTTTTTTAATAAATTTTCTCATTTTTATTTTTTTAAATATCTATTTTTGGTAGTGAAATCATATTAAATTTAGAACTATAATCTTATATTATAATTAAGAAATAGTTTTTATCTCCAAATTTTGAAATTTTAATTTTTTTTTATCGATTTTTAAGTAAAATTGGTTCAAATTCGCTTAGGTGAGTATGAGTTTTTTTAATGAAATCATTACAATTGTGGACTAAAATTTGGAGATACATAAGATCACTCGGTCAATGTTCTTCGTAATTAATTTTATTCAAACTATAAGAGAAAGTCAAAGATCAATTAATTTTATTAAAATCTGGAGATACATAAGATCACTCTGTCAATGTTGACTAAACCGTCTATAAATAAACAACTCACCAAATAAATTATGTACTTACCAAAGTATAAGCAAATGACTAAACTTTTATTCATAATCGTAATCCTTTTAGCATCTCACTATTTTCACAACACCTATTCGGTTACCTATTCGGTTACTGGTGTCTGGTGGTTTCTTAGAATGAAAGTAAAGAGCGTAATTCTAGCGGATTCGATAAAAGTTCGTTGTCAAGAAAAAGGTCACGATCTTGGTATACACACCTTGAAATATGGTGATACTCAAGAGTGGGAATCTACTGATAGTATTTTTACAAGTCGATTATTTTTTTGCCATTTTTACTGGGGTAACAAGCAAAACGTATTTGATGTGTATAATAAGAAGATATTGCAAAAAATCCCTTGGAATAATGTTGTGGATGCTTACGATTGTATTTGGGAAGTAAGAACTGATGGGTTTTACCTTCGGAATGGCCCTTCTAATACTGACTTTTTAAAGAGACATAATTGGACTGAAAAAATGTAGTAGTTCTTAATCCAAGACTCAAATCAAATAATTAATAAAAAATATGGATTGATAATACTCTCGATTTTTTCTTGGTGTCTGATATTCACTTGTATTAACACTGAATTCTATATATACTATATTGCAATTACGACAGTTATGAAATACTATAATCATCAACTTTTCAGTAAATTACATCGGAAAATTTTGTGTTTTTCGTAATACTAGAGGTTTTGTAGCCCATTTTAATATGTACCTAGTTCCTTCACATATACTTGAAAATATTCGAAAAAAGCCTTAAAATACAAATTAGTGGATACTTGGTAAATAAACAATTAAATAAGAACATTTGAAAAAAATATCCCATATATAACCTTTTTGTCATGGAACTCAGGATACAAACCCACAATGATTTTTGATGGGTATAATTTTGAAATTAACGGATGTGAGTAACATATTCCCCTTGCACAGATTGATTAAAAATATATTTAACTGTTAGTATGCATTATTATTTGTCGGTGAATGTTCCTACTGGGTTGTTAAGTTAGTACAATTCACTTAATACTTAAACCAGAGTTTCAAGATACTAATACGTGTTTCAGTTACAAACTAAGCTATAACTTAATAATTTGTAAGTGAATTCGTCTGGAATATTAAAGATACTGAATACACGCAACTTTGATTACGAAGTTCGATCTAGTACTGGATTTACGTCTTCGAGCCCATCATCCGATGATTTATTGATATGTCAATGACAGTAACGAGTTTTGAGAGTTACAACACTCAAATACGTATATGCATAACTTTATAACTCACAAGTTAAACATTATCAATCTTTCTAGATCTAAGCTTATGTTTTTATTTGAAAATTTTGATTCCGTTTTATCGATTTTTAAGTGAAATTAGATTAAAGTCCGGGAAGGAGCGAGCACGGTTTTTTTTTAATGAAATCATTACAGTTGTGGACTAAAATTTGGAGATACATAAAATCACTCGGTCAATGTTCGTCGTAATTAATTTTATTCAAACTATAAGAGAAAGTCAAAGATCAATTAATTTTATTAAATCATAGTGTAGTAGTATTGGTTATTGGACTATCTATGACTCCAAGGACTTTCAAGTTTCAACGCACAATAAATAAAAGATGACACATGTTGGCTAAAGCGTTTATAAAAAGGGTACACAACAAGTCCATAGCCACCAAAAAATTATTAACTAAAGTTTGAGCAAATGACTAAAATTTTCTTCACAGTTATAATCATTTTAGCGACGTCTCACTCTTTTCACAACACCGTTTCAGGCCATAATGGTTTGGGCCTCTTATGGTTTCTTTACATGGCAGTGAAGAGCGAGATTCCAAAGGATCCGATACGGGTTCATTGCCATGAAAAGGGTCATGATTTTGGTATGCAAACCTTACATCAAGGTCAGAGTTTGAATTGGAGTTCGTCTGATAGTCCCTTTTCACGCCGATTGTTCTTTTGCCATTTTTACTGGGGTACAAAACAAACCGTATTTGATGTGTATAACAAACACATATTAAAAAAATGCGTCGCGGTTAAGAATATAGGGGGTTATGATTGCTATTGGCAAGCAAGACCGGATGGGTTTTACCTACATACTGGCAATGGGCTTACCGATGACTATGTGAAGATGCATAATTGGTAATAAAATGTAAAGAGTTATATAAAAGACTGGAATAATTATAAACAAAATGTATTGGCAATACTCTCTATTGTATCATATGTGTTTTATGGTTTGTGATATATATTTATCGGAGCCGCGCTTAACGGGATGTGAACCGTCCATACAGACTTGACATCCTACCCCTAAAGCAAAAAAATATAGTCAATTTTTTTTTTATATATATACTAGACGTTTCTATTTTATTTTCATTTCAGATAAAAATCATGTTTTCCCAAATAAGCAACTTGTCTAAAAAAAGTTTTTGGCCGACTCTGAATTATTTGTATTGGCTCATTCAAATGCTACTTACTTGGAAAAAGAGGGAAAATTTCCTAAAATGCATGTGTTTTTTCCGGAGTTATCAACTTTGGCAACTCTAACCCCATCGCGTCGGTGCCCCTCGACCGTGTCCGACCTCTCCAGGATGACATGTTCTTTAGTAGATAGACAGTTAGTCAGTTTTTTACCAGTTTCATACATTTCAGTTTTTTACCAGTTTCATACATTTTCAACGTTTAACTCACGTACTTATCAAATGCAACTATTAAATTAACAACAAAAAAGTCAATAATTGTAAATTTAAAAAAAATAAAAGGTTAAATTACAATATTATCTAAGAAACATCAAATTAAGTCCAGAATATGTCTTATCCAAGACTCAAATCAAATAATTATTAACAATATGGATTTTGTTGTAATACACTATTAGCTACGTATATAGGGAGACAGAAGTAGAGAGAGGGGAGAACGGTATAGTCTTTATTATGAATGAATATCTGAATGAATAAAATACAAGACCCCTAGCCCTCTTTATATAGATAGAGGGGTAGGGTTATAAGCCCACTTGAGCCCAATCAGTAAAAGACCAAGAGTCCAATAATCTTACAACACTCCCCCTTTGGACGTCTTGAATTCTTCGTCTTCATACAGTCGATCTGAGTCGAGTTCATTCGCATTGCTAAAACACATAAAAACCTTAGGGACGGAAAACACAGTGTGGGACAAAACCGGTACCTAGGAGAAACTGTGTAGCCGAATGATATAGGCCGAAATATCATGTAAGTAACTAACCACAAAACAGTGTGCCTCATCAAAACCTTGTCAGAACAAACCCAATGGGAAAATCTCTAATCGAAGAAAAAAGAGTGCAACAATGGTAGTAGTAGGGATCAACCACAAAACAGGTGCCTCATCAAAACCTTGCTAGAGTAAACCCAGTGGGAAAAAATCTCTAGTCGAAGGACAAAAGAGTACACAGTGGTAAGAAGCATACAACAGGATACTCCCCATAATTTCGGCAATCTTAAGTGAGATAAGATGGGAACGTGTCTCGCTAAAAACCTTGCCAAGGAAAACCCAGTGGAAAAAAAACCTTGGTGTAAGGACAAAAAGAGTACACGAGCATACGACTGGATGCTCCCCCTCACTTGCACACGATAGGGTGCGAGAATTTCGACTAAGTAGTAATTAGTACAATAAGCATTCACCTGGATGCTCCCGCTCACTTGCACACGACTGGGTGCAAAGATTTCATATTCCAAGAAAGAGTACGAGCATTCGACTGGATGCCTCATTTACTTGCACATGACTGTATACAAGAAAATATAACGTGGAATAAAACGAGCATTCGACGGGATGCTCTTAAACTTCATATGTGAAGATTTATTTTGACGATAAATGCTAAATAGCATAATGTAGTCATGTCTCTCTTAATCGATAACAACAAGTTGTCTTCTATGACAAGTGTTTTATCTGGATCGTGAGACAGAACATATGTAATTCAAATATGGCTAATACTAGCTCGAAGCCATATACACTCTCTAGTCGTCTCATAGAGCACGAATAGATCAGAGTGATTCGTTTGGAGTCATTCCAAGACCTCCAAGATATCGCCTTATTCCTAATGGTAAAGACAGACCATGTTAGGAATATCCCTTATGCGGGTCTGATAAGTAACCGGCATCGGTATAACCGAAAAAGGGTTGCGTTAATTCGAGTACCGAAGGGGGTAGGTACACTCGATGACGCAAAATGGGATAAGACAAGCCCTCATCCACAGTTACCTTAAGGTAATGGGAAAATGTCTTTTATGCCATTTCGATGGCAGCGTGTTAGCGCAATGTTGTGTCGAGCTATACCATTCACAACATACGAGATGTTCGTCATAGCACATTAGACCAAGTACAATGATGCGCTTATTGTACTTAGATATGAACATGATGGTTCAATATCTCTTCATCGTCTCATCAGAGACGGACTGGGTCTATATCAATGTCTAGTGATCGAACGATCATGGGAGAATCTGACGACTTAGCGTCATGATGACTAAAACGTCATAACACCTTCTGGGTGTAGTCTGAATCATGGACTTAGATTCAATCTTTACGGGACTCGATCTTCGGGCCGAGTCACTACCGTGTCTTCCCAAGATCTTTCATCTCGAAGGCAAATCCAAAAATGGATCGCGTAATAAAACACGCAAGGGCATAATACTTGTTCAAGTATCCCAAGCTGATCAAGTACTCACTTAGGCGGTATACCACATCCGCTCGGATTATATTAATCCATATAGTGAACGTCTCAGTCAATTGAGATCATGTTCCATGGTCAGGAACTACTTTATTTAAGCACATGAAGTCACACAGGGACCTTCATCTATATCTCTTTGTCTAAATCCCCATAGAGATAAAACCGTGACCACATTCATGGCTGCATACTCAGTTTTTCGGAAACTACTAAACTGGTAAATTAGGGGACTGTTATAATGTCCATTATGAGGAAATTAACCATCTCGTAATCAATTCCAAGGTGTGAGAGAAGCCTTGCGCTACTAGGCGAGCATTCTACAATCTCATTATTCTCATCACTTTTCCTTACGAATAACCAAATAAACGAACTCGTTTAACATTGGTGGTGTTGGAGCTACAAGTCTGAACACACTTTCGCTAAGGAGTCTACTTGGATTGCAAGTTTCCATTAGGTCAGTCTATTCTACGTTGACTTTAGGCAACGGTACATGGTTCCCTGTCATAATTTGTTCATATTATCAGTCGTCACCGAATATATGAACAAGTAATCAATGACAGTCTCGTTTCGCTTCAATATCGTCTAAGATATCATGATCGACAGATATTTCGAGATTCTTAGGATGAGGAGGAAATCACACATCTCCTTGATCCTTTATAATCTCGTGCGAGAAACGAGTTTCAGTTCACCACCTCTGGGGCTGAACGAATTAAGAACCGGTCAACTTCCTCGTATCTTGGGAAGGACGACAGACTGACGGCCGACGACAGCGTCCTTTGCTTGGCGGGTTCGGCCAAAGCAACGTGTTACGACAGGAACACGACGTCCGACAGGGACGTCTATCCTTGCAAGCATTTTGCAGCAGGTATAAATGATCTCGTGACATCTCATAAAGTCATTAAATGCGTCTGACATTTAGTTAGACTTGAGGGAGTCTATGCACTTACTTATCACTAAGTACAGTTTTGGGGATCAAGCTAAGACTGAGTGGGTTATGCCATGTTACTTCACGTCGTTCCTTATCAACGGTAACGTGCAAATCTCCCCCTAACGACGGGGGGGGGGGGGGGGGACAGTCTTAGCGATGTCACTTTCGCATATCATGCGGTAAAGAGATCGCTTTCCAAGGTTACTCTATCAAATGATAGGCAGGAGATTCATAATCGACTTATGTCCCCTTCAGAGGTCCATATTTTGAACGTTAGAGCGGCTCAATCAAAATATTAATTAATCACTCTAAACACGCGTTAATATGAGACTTCTGGCTCATAACCAGTAACCAGCTGGTACGCATATGGTGTTTGAGTGTCTATGAGCCTCATAACGGACCAATGCAGTAAAATAGCATAACCCTACACGGAAATATAAATCTTGGTGCGCAAGACCAAGAAATGCGTGCAATCATTTGCAGTCGCATCATTAAACTTTCCGTGAGTCCATTTGGGTCTGAACATAATCGACAGGATGTTTAATTTCAATTTCCAAACTCAAGTAATTCAAATCGAATTTTCGATTCTTACTCTTCGGAATTATCAAGTCGACTAGACTTTTCAGGATAATCCGGATCATGAGCCATCAACTTAATGATAGGGCTAAAAGTTTTGAAAATACTGCATTTCTGTGGACAACAATAATCATGTGACCTATTGTCGATGCATCAACCATTACCATTTATATTTATGGTCCGTCTTATGGTTGGATAAGTCCACAATAACTCCTTCAATTTTTTATAAGAATTCTACGAGTATTTTCGTGATCTTTACACATACTAGTCTTTCAAGGTGAGCATTAGTGGCATGAATTTCGGATTAATCACGAAATATATCCTCAAAGAGAATCCAAATGCGATGCGATTATAAATCAAGCATCATCTTTTGACCCGGGAATATCTGATCCGGTCAATGCCACAATATCAAAATGCTTTGATCAATCGACGACAGGCGAATGATAGTATAGACAATCATGTCTTAGCATGTAAATCATTTATCATTCGACGACAGGCGAAATGATAAGTTAACTTTAAATGCTTTAAAGAATATGGTAGCAACCACTTGAAAGACATTTCAACTCCTCTAAAATACGCTTTTGATCGTATTTGAATGGAGGATATGTAAAGAAATTTCAATTTTTTTATGAGCTATTACCAGATAACACTGGTTTTCTCGAATATTTTATAACTCAACAAGGTACGGCAGGACCTACATGAGTATAAGACCTCATATTTGACAAATCAATTTGGTTTTACCAAAGATTTCGATTTGGAACGACAGGTACAGAATCGTTGTCACTGAGTACTCTTTTAGGCAAATAGTTGGTGAAATTATGTGGTACACTGCTACCCACTATTTCCAAAAAAATCAACTACCCCACAAGTATTGCCTAAAATTTCATAATTTAAAGTTTGGTCACATTTGTCAAAGGAATTTGCTCAAAACACTTTAAATTATTTCGAGAAATTTCGTAAACAGGCAAACCATAATCCAAAAGTATGGTCCAAATGGAAAAATAATAATCCAAATGGAAAACATAATCCAAATGAGCGAAAAAATGGCTCAATGATTTATCAAAATCAATAAAGAAATGTATCAAACTCATTTTAGCCACAAAATCGGGGGTCTCAAAAATTTCCTTTCAGTTAGCTTTAACCACATTAGCATCGGTTTTTTCACCTTTATAATAGTTTTAAACTATTTAAGGAGTAACCGTGCATGACCTTTGTCTTTATAGCATATAGTTGCCTCATTGAGCATTATCTCTTCCTTTGTGACAACGGGCCATATTGTTCATTTCAATTACTGTCTTGGAGCCACAGGTTTTCGATTTTGACGATTGTCTAAAATCTCTCTTGGCTAAGCGATTCATCGGTATCACGACAGTTCGAGACAAATAACACTTGTCTCGGTTCTCGATTCGTGGAAAAAAAATTGTACACGAAGAGCATTAATATCAGGCAAACAATTCGCCATTGACCCAATAGGATTAAAACTACTCACCGGGGTAATTTTCTTATCCAATAACATATGGGCGATAAAGGAACATGGTGAATATAAATTCACGATACAGCTTATGGAATACAATTTCCAAGCTAGTATTTTGGTGAAAGATTGCTCCAATATGTCAATTTCAGACATTTGTTCACCATAGACGTCATCACGTCTCAAATGTGGCGGCAGAATATCATCAACGCCTTATCTTTCATCTCGCTAGTAACAACAAACTCGTGTTTTACTCATCAAAGATGGCATCCAAAAAAAATTGGGCATCACATTTTTCACACATCAGGGTGAGTAACATGTGGTGACGGATTAAAATCAACATTTAAACAGTCATTTCGCAAGTATGTTTTACGATTTTTCTCATCATAGATGGCATCCAACATGTATTGGGAGTTCTGGATTATTTATCATATAAAACGACTGGTTTATATGTTTATGGTTTGCACAAGCACAAACTTTTTTTCCGAAACGACAGGTTCGAAAACATTAGTTTTGCTTTTAATGTGGATTGGTTCTCATTGATCGAACGACGGGTCGATACTGAGACACCAATTCGGCGAAACATACATCACTATATAAACACACTCGGGGAAATTATTATTTAGTCAACCCCTTTTGGTAGCTCTACTTGAAAAACGACCAGGAAAGACGGTGAGGGTGGAGGGCACGAATGCCACTTAAAACCCGACCTCATTAGGATATCGACTTCCGCCTATATCTTTCCTAGACATCGTATCCAAATAGGTGAGCCTAGTTGGGAAAGGTTCATAATTTTTCCAACTTAAATGTGAAAATATATGATTTCGCAAATTTACATATTATATACATAGCAGCAGTAATAATTTTACATGACAGTGATTATTAACATGGTAATTCTTATTCACTTAACATGTAATTTTTTTTATTAACTAATCACTAAACAATATTCATGCATGTATGTATATTAATATGGGCAGAGTATTAAGCTAGAATTAAACTCATATATACTGTTTTAAATGTAAGTACAATACTAGGGGTCTCTCCTGTAATTAAGTAAACTATATCCAGTTTGATTATAATTATAATTACATAGGCAGTACACAATTCTTGACCTGTTTCAGTATGATTCTAGTGCTTTCAAACATAATAGCTTAACTTCTAAAGGTTTATATCTTAGCCAATTTAGACTGTAAATTCATAACCACACATACGGCATAATAATAAAGCATACGGCATATACATGTTAATAATAATCTAATCAAACATATCCATATGAGTTACCATGTCTTTACTTATCAATTTGTTTCACATGCAGACAAAAAAAAATGCCTTATTACCCAATATGTTTTACATCTTTCATATAATTTATCATGTTTTAATTATCCATAAAATAATATGTGCGATCACATATATGGAATAAATTAAGTTTTGAATTCGGTACCTTACGCACGGTATGTTGGTGAAGATCGATATAGCAAAATCAGGTTTATTAAATCTATAATCCGTACTTCGATATCCGAGAGCAGTGGTGATAACGTGTTGTAATACACTATTAGCTACGTATATAAGGAGACAGAAGTAGAGAGAGGCGAAAACGGTATAATCTTTATTATGAATGAATATCTGAATGAATAAAATACAAGACCCCTAGCCCTCTTTATATAGATAGAGGTGTAGAGTTATAAGCCCACTTGAACTCAATCAGTAAAAGACTAAGAGTCCAATAATCTTACAACAGATTTATAATACTTCCGATTTTTTTCTTGGTGTGTGATATTCATTTGTATTAACTCATTTAAAATGTTATTACCTACTTGGAAATACTCGGGAAAAAGTCCTAAAATGCATGTGATTTCCACTGATATTAAGTTTGACAACTCAAACCCAACGTGTCGGCGCCGCTGGACCATGTTCGACCTTCCCACGATGGCATGTTCTTTAGGAGATAGTTGGTCGATTTTTATCAGTTTCATTAAATTTCAACATTTTTAACTCATATAAAAACCAAATGTGACTATTACATTAACAAATAAAAGACATTATTTGTGACATTTTTTAATAGAAAATCAAACTAAAATATTGTCTAACTAAGACACATTAAATTATTCGAGAATATGTCAAAACTTTGAACGACCTACCAAGCCACATCAAAATAAAGGAGGCTATGAAAGCGCACAGCTTTATAATCAAAATTACAAAATTATTATCAAACATTCGGTACTCAAAGGAACGGGATGATTAACACGAGTCCCCCTTATTAGGAAGTCCATCAATCAAGTGGACCTGAACTTCGATCCCAGTAGTGCAAGGAAAATTGAACTTATCTCCGAAATCCGTAACCCTTTTACTCTTATCCATCGACAATGTTAGCAACTAGCTCTCTTGTCGACTTGGACTGCATAATAACTATTAGAATAAGAATAAAATAAAATAATGTTTGATTTGATTGTGTTAATTTTGATTTAATTATATTTATTTCTATGTTACGGATATTTAACCTTGGTATGCAAAAAGTGTTTTTAAGTGATTTATTTTTGTTTTGCCCAGCCTCATACTCAATCCGAAAGCTTGAAAGTTTATTGAATGTGTATTTATCGACTCAAAATAAATCTTACTGTAATTTGATGACTTGGATCGGTCAATGTTTGTAATTAATTTTATTCAAACTATAGAGAAAGTCAAAGATCAATTAATTTTATTAAAATTAATACCACATAGACATGTTGACTAAACCGTCTATAAATAAACAACTAACCAAAGAAATTAGGTACTTACCAAAGTATAAGCAAATGACTAAACTTTTATTCATAATCGTAATCCTTTTAGCATCTCACTGTTTTCACAACACCTATTCGATTAATGGTGTCTGGTGGTTTCTTAAAATGAAAGTAAAGAGCGTGATTCTAGCGGATTCGATAAAAGTTCGTTGTCAAGAAAAAGGTCACGATTATGGTATACACACCTTGAAATATGGCGATACTCTAGAGTGGAAATCTGTTGATAGTATTTTTACACGTCGATTATTTTTTTGCCATTTTTATTGGGGTAACAAGCAAAACGTATTTGATGTGTATAATAAGAAGATATGGAAAAAAATCCCTTGGGATGATGTTTTGGGGGGTTACGATTGTTTTTGGGAAGTAAGAACTGATGGGTTTTACCTTCGGAATGGTCCTTCTAATACTGACTTTTTAAAGAGACATAATTGGACTAAAAAAATATAGTAGTTATTAATCCAAGACTTAAATCAAATAATTAATAAAAAAATATGGATTGATAATACTCTCGATTTTTTCTTTGTGTCTGATATTCACTTGTATTAACACTGAATTATATATATATATACTATATTGCAATTACGACGGTTATGAAATACTATAATCATCAACTTTTCAGTAAATTATATCGAAAAATTTTACGCTTTCCATAATACTATAGGTTCTGTAGCCCCTTTTAATATGTACCTAGTTTCTTCACGTATACTTGAAAATACTCGAAAAAGTCTTAAAATGCAAATTAGTGGATACTTGATAAATAAACAATTAAATAGGAACAATTGAAAAAAAATACCCCATATATAACCTTTTTGTCATGGAACTCAGGATACAAACCTACAATGATTTTTGATGGGTATAATTTTGGAGTTTTTTGCCAAAATGGCTCACTGGGTACAATTAATGCCCAGAATGGGCTACCTTTCTGAAATATTCCCAAAATGGTCTACTTTCGAAAAACGACCGATCGAAATGATTAAAACGACCGGTCGTTTTATTATTGAACTTTCTGAAACAATTTGGACAATAAACGACCGGTCGAATTGTACAATACGACCGGTCGTTTTTCAGACAAAAACGATCGGTCGTTATGTACATTTCGATCGGTCGTTTTTGGTCTGAACTCACTGGAAGAAATCATACCTAAAACGATCGGTCGTTTCTGAAAAACGATCGGTCGTCTGTTGAAAAACGATCGGTCGTTTTTCAGAAACGACCGATCGACTGTAAAGAATTTACAGAACAAGGATTTTTTGCAGTTTTGGACACTGATTTGACAAAAAATATATAAAAACATGATCCCCTTTTTGAACATGATCTCTTAAAAAATGATGTCGTAAATTAATATGTTTAGTACGAAAGTGTTGGATCGGATTTTTCGAAAGATTTATGCACTAGACTAGTATTATCACATAAAATGATGTCGTAAATTAATATGTTAGGTACAAGATGTGTAGGTGACGTTTTACTAAACATCCGATTTAAAACAAGGAAATGTCACAACATCCGATTTAAAACGAAGTTAAACAAATCTAAACGATTAAGGAAAACGAACGATCAAATGCAAGCGAAAAATTGGCCATAGTTTTGCCTAAAAACGGTCAATCGCCACAAATGAAAACAACAAAAATAACCCAATCAACTAGATATATATGCGCACAAGTTATAATAACATCAAAATCGCATTTGTAGAATTATAAATACGCAATCTCACAACGTCATACAAATTAACACGTAATGATAAATAGCAACATAACATAAAAAAGATTCATAACATAAAAACGGTCAATCGCCACAAATGAAAACAACAAAAATAACCCAATCAACTAGATATATATGCGCACAAGTTATAATAACATCAAAATCGCATTTGTAGAATTATAAATACGCAATCTCACAACGTCATACAAATTAACACGTAATGATAAATAGCAACATAAAAAAGATAAAAACGCATACTATAAGTGCACAAACTCACAACGCATAAGCAACATAATAATGATTCATAAAATAAAGCGTTTGCTACTTATTACATCAAAAACCAACGTTGTTCGAAATCGAAAGAAATGAGAAATACAACGCAAAAACAAAATGAGAAATACATCATCAAAAATAACAAAAAAATATCCGCCTAGTCGCGGTGGGAGGTTGCATCATCATCCTCGTCGTCGTCGTCGTCGTCGTCGTTGTTTGGCCCGGCAAGGTTGGGAAAGAAGCGATTGAACTTGGCCCTTTGCTCGGTGCTCATTCGATCAAGTTCTTCGAGTTCTTCTTGACCCGGGTTCATGAATCGAAACATACGACGGGTCATTTGAGCATTGCGATATTGGTTTATATAGAGAGCGTTGTAGAAGTCGTCCGTGCGCGGGGGAGGGTTGGAGGATCCGACTTGGGCTTTTCCTTTGCCCCGAACTCGAGAGGGACGAGAGGAGGTAGGGATATCGGTGGGGGGAATGGAATCGGAGGAGATAGCTACGTCCTCATGAGAAGCTCGCGGTGTTGGCTTAGGGCCGACATACTCTTCCTCTTCGGGGGTAAGAGAGGTATAGCCGGGGCCGGACACCCGCTTACCGAACCAAGTTATAGACTTGTCGGTATTATGGAATTTTATGGACATTTGGGAAAGATAGGAAGTGTCCCAAATATGTTTGTCCTTATTTTTGAACAACGTTCCACCGGGAACGAGATTTTGGTCTTTCAAGATGGCCGAAATTAGGGCACCGTAAGGTAACCCATTCTTGGATTTTGTTTTAAGCGAATCCATCTTAAAGAGAATGAGTGTCGCGAAGTCAAGTTTGACTCGGCGATGGATACACCCAAGAAGGAAGATGTACTCGTTAGTAACATCCGTAAAGTTGGACGTATGAGGGAGGACGATGTGAGAGAGGATGTGGTAGGTTAGTTTGTTGCGGAATAGAAGGCCATGGGCTTTGTTGGAGCGATTCATATGGTTAGGATGAAAATTTTCATCTTTAAGATCATTGAAGTTATCGATCTGAAGAGTCTCACAAAGCTCTTCACTAGACTCATGAACACCGTCATTATCTAGGCGTAATAAATTTCGTAAACGGTCTATACCGTAGACGAATGGTTGTCCATTAAACGATGAACGCAAGCGAAGTGCGCCATCATTCCTATCAAGAGCGAGGTTGTAATAGAATTCATAAACGTTTTCTTTGTAAAATGGCTCTTTTAGAGTAAGAATGGTATCGAGTTTGTGAAAACTTAAATCTATCATAACATCGGAAAATCGTTCACGGAAAAGAGGCATGTCTAGAGTGAAGTTGGTCAATATACCTCTTTTACCCATCTCGGGTGGATAGAGAGGAGGAAGAGGGCCGGAAGAGGAACCGGGAGCGGAGGAGGAGCCGGTGCGCCGAGCGCGAGGAATAGCCGGACGACGAGGGGGCGGAGGCACGATCTCGTCCTCATGTTCATCGGCGAGGTTGAGTGAGGCTCTCTTTGTACGAACCATAGTTGAAAAAAGAATTAGGGTTTTGAAGAATTGGGGTTTTTTAAGAAAACGGAATGAATCGAGAGTGAATATACGGATAATAAGAGGAATTGGGTAATATATTTATAGAAAATTGGGATTTTTGGGTGATTTGATGAAGAGGGGCGAATTTTTTATATATAAGAGAGAGAGATAGTTTTGAGATAATGAAAAATTTAGGGTTTGAAACAATTAGAAGGCTGAAATACAGAAAAACGATCGGTCGTTTTAGGAATCGATCGGTCGTTTTTGTACAAAATTCTTCCAGTGAGCACACTTAAAAAACGACTGGTCGTTTTTGCATAACGATCGGTCGTCTGTGTAAAAACGATCGGTCGTTTTTCACAGAGATCGGTCGTTTTTGTACAAAATTCTTCCAGTGAGCACACTTAAAAAATGACTGGTCGTTTTTGCATAACGATCGGTCGTCTGTGTAAAAACGACCGGTCGTTTTTCACAGAGATCGGTCGTTTTTGTACAAAATTCTTCCAGTGAGCACAATTAAAAAACGATCGGTCGTTTTGTAATTATGATCGGTCGTTTGCACTTTCCGACACTGATTTGGCAAGAAAAATATATAAAAATATAAAAATATGTATAAAATCAATCAAATATATATATTTATGTTAATTGCACTTATTTATTTATGTTGTTCATTCTAATTTTTATGTTAATTGCACTTATTTATTTATGTTGTTCATTCTAATTTTTATGTTAATTGCACTTATTTATTTACTCTCATACTTAACAAACAGTTTATCTTCTCAAAAAACAGTATGAAAAAACACTGAGAATAAATATAGATATTTCATATTAAGACAATTACAATCGGAAAATTAAAATAGTACAAGATACATATTGTCTCGTTTAAGCTACAGCTAAAATCATAAGCGTCGAGCACGTATTGGATACGGACACTTACGACAATCATGTCCTCGCCCTTGACAACTAGAACATCTCATAAGTGCTCGTCTCTCCGACTGATCCATACCATTATGAATACGAGTAGATCTTGGACGACCCCTTTCTCTTAAAAGAGTAACATCCGGAAGAAATAATCTATCACATGAATCCCAATAGTCTTGATGCCGAAGAGGACAAAATTGCGCCGAGTACGTACCTTCGTATGATTCAAGACTGTAATATTTTACTATGTAAGCTTCCCAATCAAGACGGTTTGCAGCGCATACGGAAAACACATGTGAACAAGGGATTCCATCACTCTGCCACTTACCGCAATCGCATTGCCAAAGTGAAAAGTCGACAACTTGAGTATTGCCTCCCCTGGAATTTCTTGAACTTGTACACACGGAATAAACCCCTCTTTCATAATCGAAAGTAACATTGGTATGACCAATGTCCGACCTACGTTTCTCTAAAATTTTAAGGATATTGGGACCATATCTTGTGCCGCTGTTTCTCATCCCGATTACTATCTTTTTCCGCTCGCAAAAATAGTGTACCAACTTATAGAAAATAAGCTGCACAGCAGCAGTGATTGGTAAATTACGAGCAGCTTTTAAAACATTATTGAAAATTTCAGCCATGTTTGTGGTCATGTTACCATGTCGCCTCCCTTTATCATGAAAATATGACCATTTTTCCGCATGCTCTCTTATCAACCATTGATATGCTTGAGGATTCATGACTTTTATTGCTTCCATGATTCTTTTCAATTTTCTTTCTTGTAATTCCCAAATGGCGTTCTCCGCTAACTTGTGTAAGTCAGGATCTCCTTTGAAAGCTTTCTTAAAATTATCCAAAAAATGATTTGAACAATATCGATGAACAAAACCTTGACCACGCCAAACTCCTCTCACTGCACTTAGAATACCAGCATGTCTATCCGAAATTAGACAAATATTCACGCGCTCTTTAATCACATGTCGCATAATGTTAGAAAGAAAATAGCTCCACGAAATTGTACTCTCCTCAGCAACAAATGCACAACCAATGGGAAAAACATGATTATCTGCATCCGATGCCATGGCCAACAAAATCTTACCTTTATACTTCCCATATAAGTGAGTAGCATCAATAGCGATAACTGGCCTACAATACTGAAATGCATCAATAACGGCCTTAAATGTGAAGAAAAATCTGTTCAATACCTCACCCACTGGATTTCCTACCACATCGTAAACTGGCGTGGTCTCATAAGAAGCAACGGTACCGGGATTATACTTTTGAAGCGCTTTCATAAATTTAGGTAAAACCTTATACGAGTCTTCCCAATTACCAAATATCTCTGCGATTGCTTTTTGTTTACCCAAATAAGCTTTTTTGTATGAAACTGACATTTCAAAGCGGGCATTCACAATCTCTTTAACTAATGAAATCTTCATCATAGGATTAGTTGTGATGGCATTTCGAATGGTTTGGGCAACAAGATTGGAATCTAACTGTGGATGATCAGTTGTAAGCTCGGCATGAATGCATGTATGAGGACCGTTGTACACCGACACTTCAAAAAATCCATGTTTCTTTCTTAGTGAAGCTCGTAGTTTCCATTTGCATTGCTGAGTTTCGGCCAGTTTACAACGAATTTCCCAAAATTTTGCCTTCGAACTTTTAGTGGAAAAATGGATGTTACGTTTGATTGACCAAAGTTTTATTCCCTTTTTCAACATTTCTTTATCCCTAAATAAAAGACCAATAAAAGGATCATTAACTTGAGGATCCCAAAATCCAGGATACATCATATAATTTCGTCTCTGGTTACTATAATTTTCTTGAGTGTCGAACGGTTCATTAAACAAACTTGACATTGGTTGATGCATAGGAATTTCATCGGGAATAGTATTATTCGCCAATTGTGACCCACTTGATTGGTCGTTTTCATCCTCATCCATATACAAGCCCATTTCAGATGATAATTCTTCGTACTCAACTTCTTGTACATTTTCTTCGTCATCGTCAGACTCGTTTTCGCTAATATTGAAGTCCGGATCTTCATACTCTGGTTCATCCCCAAGTTCTATCGACCAACCAATATTATCTGCCAATCGACACACTGCATCCAAATGTGTCAAATCTGGTTCGTTGTTCTCAGAATATACCTCTAGCATTGGCTCTTGTCGAATGGGTGTTCTACTTGATGTACCGATTTCATGCATTGGCTCTTGTCGAATGGGTGTTCCACTTGATGTACCGATTTCATTAGTGGAAAGAATATTATAATACAACCCGTAATCTTGATCAGAAGAGTAAACTTGCTCAATTTCAACATATACTCTATAAACGTTCTTCCATTTTCTTCTATTAACTCAAGCATGGTTTCCAACGAATCATTATCATCAACAGCCAATCGCATATATTTAAACTCAGTAAGTGTAGTCAGATATGGATAACGACATGTTAAACTCAAACAATTTGAAGTCGATGATACATCAAGTACCTTAAACAATTTTTCCAAAAATTGGTCGTATGTCGTGTTTCTAGATACCTTAAAAAAATTTTTATAAGAAATATCATAAGATAACCCCTCGCTAGTAGTTTCCATTATCGTACCTCCCCAATAACACATAATTGTAGGATTTTTCATTTCGATAACCACACGGTAAAATTAACAATTTTACTCAAATAATACTCCAACAACAACACAAAATATTGAGTTTTTACCTGTTTTGGAAGAGATCTGAGATTTGCCCTAAAATGATCTAAGAGCTCTGCTTTTTTTATTTTTACAGTGGTCTGGGAAATGAGATGAGTACAGTGGTCTGGGGAAATGAGATGAGTTTTTTAAGTACAAGTATTTCTGAAAAACGACCGATCGAAATGTACATAACGACCGATCGTTTTTGTCTGAAAAACGACCGGTCGTATTGTACAATTCGACCGGTCGTTTATTGTCCAAATTGTTTCAGAAAGTTCAATAATAAAACGACCGGTCGTTTTAATCATTTCGATCGGTCGTTTTTCGAAAGTAGACCATTTTGGGAATATTTCAGAAAGGTAGCCCATTCTGGGCATTAATTGTACCCAGTGAGCCATTTTGGCAAAAAACTCATAATTTTGAAATTAACGGGCGTGAGTAACATATTCCCCTTGCACAGATTGATTAAAAATATATTTAACTGTTAGTATGCATTATTATTTGTTGGTGAATGTTACTATTGGGTTGTTAAGTTAGTACAATTTACTTAATAACTATATTTTAAATGCTAATTTTATTAGTTGACGTCGTAAGTGAATTCGTTTGGAATAATAAAGATACTGAACGCACGTAAATTTGATTACGGAACTCGATCTGGTGCTTAGATTTACGTTTTCGAGCCCATCACCCAGTGATTTATTGATATGTCAATGAAAGTAACGAATTTTGAGACTTACAACACTCAAACGTATATTCATTACTCTATAACTCACAAGTTAAACATTATCAATCTTTTTAGATCTAATCCTATTATTTTTTTTTCTCAATAATTACTCGTGTTTTTTTTTGCTCTCTAAAATAATATCTCTCTGATATTTTTCTTTTTTTTAAGAGCTAAATAAAATCAATACACTCATCCGCTTATATATTACGGTTACAAGACTTAATCACATCAGTCCAAATTTTCTTTTCTTCTCTTGAATATCTTCGGTATTTGCTTGATTTATTTTATTATGATATTTTAAAATATATACCAATATAGTTCCTCCGCTTGTTATTTCCTTATTAGCGTACAATTTGTATTTACCTTGCTCCACAATCTTGTCATTTGAATTGATTTGATTCGATTAATTTGAAAGATCATTCTGATTAATTTGATTCCATATATTAAAGAACACAAACTAATATTTAATCACCAGTATTCACGTTGGCATAATCTTTCAAGTAAATTCGTCGTTAACTAAGTTATATGTGAGTTATAATTAAAAATGTAATATGTAGTCACTAGCTGAGTTGAAAGTTCAGTCATAACTTAAATATCTTAGTAACATGTAAACTCACATAAAATCAAACAATTAAACGCGGCAATTTATATCACGATTAAGATCGGTATAACAGATGTAGATACGGTGATCATGGGTTGATCGAAAATGTTTTAAAAAGATAAACTCTAAAAATTTAAATGTATTATATTGATCAATCAAATGTTAGAAGAGATTCAAACGGATATTTATAAACAATCCGCTAACCGACTAATTAACTAACCAACCAACCGTGTATGTATCTCAACCATAGAAGCACTCACTCAACTTGGTAAAATGCCCAACAGAAGCAGTGAAGTTTTGTGAAAAAAATAGATTTTTCGTTATGAAAAAACAGTACTAGTATTGTATATTTAAATATAAAATGGAATTTTAAAATGAGAAATACCGTTTTTGAAACAAGGAATAAAACAAAAGAAGAAAATGAATATAGAATTGATACAAAATAATACTTGTATTTAGCGCAAATAATTTGTGGTTTGGAACTTTGGTCTAAACGGTCCCAAATTCAAAAAACATTTCAAAACAAATACAAAAAGAATACAAAGCGGGGGGTTTTATTTTAAAGCTACTCCAAATCTCAACCTTTTTTTAAATTTTGAAATAAACCCATCTTCTATATATATATACGCGCCTCTCTCTCTCTCTCTCTATATATATATATATATATATCGTGTTTGAGCTTTTCTTCACACTAGTAAGCTCATTTTCTACTATTTATGTTGCTGATTTAAGCTCCAATTTCTCCTTATAAGCTGTATTCTAGTATTATTGCCAACTTTAATTTATAACTTTTTTGGTTATTTAAAATGAGAAATTTAGATTTTGTTTTGCTGCTTAAACTCGATCTTTTGTTTACTTGCAGATTTGACATTTTAATGTTTTTTACTTAATAATTTGTACAGTAATTGAATTGATTTGGTTGACTATTTTGAAAGATGGGTTTTATGTTTGTGAGCTTTGATTGAATTTTAAATTACTTTCTAAGTCACATTTATGTTTTTGGAAAATGTATGCTGAGGATTTACTTAATTTCAGATTTTAGGAATATAAGTTGTGTTATTTGCCTTAAATGTAACCTTTTTTAATTATATTTAAATAGATAAGCTTAGCTTTTTGAGCCAACCCAACAAAAGTAATTGAGGTTTAAATCTCTCTTATTATAGCTAATTTATTTTCCTTTGAAAGTTAGAGATTTGTTAATTTTTGTACCAGTTTACATAATATTGCATATCACCTGTTTGATTAATTTTCTTAAAGGCCCACCATTGTAAAGAATCAATATATTGAATTTAAGAAAATACACAAATATGTAGTAAGAAGGGTTAAGTGTTATTTAGGGTGGCAGCTTGTTTGGTCTCAGCTTTTAAGCAAAAAAGTTGGATTATTTGGGGATTTAGTTAAAGTTAGGTTCATTAGGCTTAAAGGGTTTTAGCGTGTTTTTATTGAAAAAAGCTGGAAAACAAAGCTATTAAATCCAATACTGCAAATTTAAACCAAAAGGTAAAGAAAAGAATGCTTAAAAACTGCTATCAAACATGGCAACAAACCCGCAATTAAATTATTTAGCATATTTTTCCCTTTTGTTGATTTAAGAAAAGGAAATAAAGTAAAGAAACGAAAGCTTAAAAGCTTAAGGGTGTAGCATATTTTTCCCATTTGCTGATCGAATAATCAATTTGATCATTTTTCTTAGATAATGGAATCTCTTCCCGACGCCCTAGTCCAAACGATTTTGTCGCAAATGAGCAATGCCAAGGATGTGGCGTCGTGCACTTGTGTTTCGACCAGGTGGAAAGAGTCTCTGCCTTACTTGAAGAGTTTATACTTCCCTCGTAACCTCAGTGAGAGCCTTGCCAATGGGTGCATGACCGACAAAGTCGTCGAGCAGATGGTGGCCACACTGTGTTGCTTAGAAGAACTCGTCGTATACTGCCCCTTCACCAATGCAGGTATGGGCGTAAATGGGACTAAATTGTTTGGAAACCTTTTATACATGTTTGGACTTATACAGTTTTTTACTGTCTTTTTTAAGAGGAAGCTTTTATTGGAAGGTATGGTTTTTTTGAAGTATGGATCTGGTAATTATCAACTAACTTACGCAACTCCATATACAGAAAGTTAGCTTTTTAATTTTCTTCTATTTCGTGTGATTACGAACATACTAGTTCATATGTTTCTGGTGCAGTTAAGTGATTGAACACTTTGAAGCTGGGTTGCTGTTATGCTCGTGATATATAGTTTACAGTTATAAACTTAAAACTATACTGAATGGTTTTACAGTTTTAACGGGTTTTACAGATATAGCTGGTAGTGCAATTATTGTTTTGGCAAATTAGTAGTTGTATATAGTGTCTTTGTGGAGAAAAGTAACTATTTCACGAGCTATACCGACTATTTTAAGTAGCTGTCTTGATCTAGATGACCATCCAGTTTTAAAAAATCTTACCAGATTCAGATATCCGAATCTAATCGGTTAAGAGCGGTTTTCAAATTCCCAAACCCAGATCTAGATAGTATGGTTCATACCAGTTTGATGGTTTCATGGCTTTTTTGACAGGCCTTGCTGCGTGGCTTTCTCACACTAAATCATCTCTTCGCCACCTCGAGCTGCGGATGGACAATCTCATTGAAGACACACCTTCCGTCAGCAACCCCTCAAAGCTGGATTGCGTAGCTACTGCAACAAATCTCGAGTCCCTAAAACTCTGGGGGGTCCTTATGGTCCAATCCCCAAAATGGGACGTTTTCCAAAAATTACAAAATTTAGAAATTGTCGGTGCAAGAATGGAGGACAGTGCTTTGAATGCTGCTCTTCTTGCTTGTCCTAATTTGACTCATTTGTCCTTGCTCGCGTGTGAAGGGTTGAGGTCTGTTGCGATTGAATTGCCAAAGTTAGAGCAGTGCAAATTGGACTTCTATGGGATGGGAGATTGCTATCTCTCGGTTGTTTCTCCAAAACTTGAATCTCTCGAAGTTCAGGGTTGCAGTTGGGTTCGCATCCGTGAGACTCAACAATTAGCAAATCTTTCCATTGCCAATAATTCAGGTGATTGTTTGCTTTCATTGCTCCAAGTTCTTACTGGTCCCGTTTTCTGCATATTGGAATGTAGATAAAGGAGCATGCTTTTATCATTAAGCAAAATAAACTTCTGTTCTGCATTTAGAATTAGCTACAGTTTCACTCATCAAAACCTATCACATTCTTGTTTACCCTTTCTTTTCCGCATTGTTACAAAATTTTCGTTTTTACCCCGACTTTTTACTATAGAATCTTACTTCTAAAAAATAATTTTTTCAAATTTAAATAGCTGCAAAGCCAAAAGAGGCTGCAAAGAACCGAAAGCCCTTTTACTCCCAGATACATGGCTTACGTACCTGGCTCAACATTCTTGGAAAACAATCCAAGGCCAGGAGGAATATTGGACATTATCTAGAACGAAATTTGAGAAAGAGATACGGACAGAATATTAACCAGTCGATAATTTGTACACTACAAGAAATAGTTTGGGACTTAATATAATTCTATACACAGTTTAAAGTAGAGAGTGAAACTTTTGGTTTTTGTATTTTGTAAAGTAGGTCGTGGTACTGATTAATAGATTAGTTAGCTTGCTGCATCAAATTAAAAAACATCATAGGTTGGTGTACCAAACTGTATTTCGCCTTGCTGATACTGGATTCTGTCAGTACAAACACCTTTAAAGTGGTCGTAGTGGCTGAGCTCCCCTAAACAACCTCGTTATGTTAATATAGCGAAATCAGCCTGATGACTTGAAACCTGGCTTGAAAAAAGCCAGCTTCTTTGGTAGGGGCGCAGTTTTTTTTTTTTGGGTACATGGTAGGGGCGCAAATGAATTTCTATATCTCCTCTGAAAGAATATTGTTTATTGTAACTGCTTCTTTTTTCATAGATAAGAGGGTTCACTTCTTACTTCTTAGGAAAAGCAGTACAAGGCAACCCAAGTACAATTCTGAGCGGAGTTTTAACTCTGGGGATTAGGGTCAACCCTAAGATAGGTCATGTTCAGTTGCAGCTTTAAGGCAAATTAGTTGGATTTCCTGCAGTTGAGAATAAAGTAGGGTTGATCCAGCTTAAAGTTCTGAACTTTTTTTAGTCCAAAGAACCGAAAACTTACCTTCAAAACTGATCCAGCAAATTCGGTTTGACTTTTAAGCAAATTAAATGGATTTGAGCTTAAATCTGTAAACAAGACCATAATTACCAATTATCAATTGAAGCTGAAGATGGATTGCATTTTCGTCTGATAATTTATTTAAAAAATGATATGCAGGGAGAGTTTACATGGTGGATTTTGGAAAACTCGTGGCACTTGAATACTTGTCCATAAGAGGTGTTCAGTGGTGTTGGGACGCAATAAACAAAATGCTCCAAGCCGCTAGCGAGGTGAAGCATCTATACATGAAGGTTGAATTCACCGGGGATTTTGATGCCCTTTTAGCCTTTCCGGAGGTAGATTTGGTAGATTTTTTCAACAGTCATCCCAAGCTTCGAAGGTTTGATATGCATGGGGCCATGTTCGCGGCTCTTTGCCAGAAAAACAGCTTGAAACATGTAAGTGATGATTTATTTCCACATAAGCTATTGTTGAAAGAAAGGACATTCATAAGAACTAGTACTGCTTAGGAGACAGTTTTTTAGTAATACCTCGACAAATTTAATGTGGTGGCTGGAGCTGCACTAAGCTCGTACGGGTATGGGTATCGGTCTATTGCCATAGCATTACGTCATGAACATTTAATGTTTCTCCTGACGTATAAAGCTAGAACCTTCATGCTTGAACAGCAAAGTTCCACGTGAACCCTTGAAAACGCCATCTTTATAAACAGAGCGATAATCGGAGTTTTGTATGCTTACGTATCATCAAATTTTGATATCACATCCGAACCTATTACAATTAAGACTTACTAGAGAAATGTTACATTTCTTGAAGATTTAGACGGTTCAGGTGCTTGTACGATATGAAAATAAGATATTTTATGAATTATTCTATCATATTTTTTTTTTATGTTTGACGCACTGTTCTAAGTTACCCCCTCTATTTTTCATCAGTATAATAGTGTTAAAAGGCAAAAGTTATGTTGGGTTGGGTTGCTGTCTTGCTGATTTTAAAATTTTGTAGGCCGATGCACAAAATCGAAATTTTGATGATACAGCGTTTAAAACTCTACTAACCTTATAAACGGATGTAATGATCAAGCTGGTTGGTCCAAGTGGTTGAGACCCTAGTATACCATGCTCACCATCAGGATTCGATCCCTGGCGCCTGCAAAGCAGGCTACCTCCAAACAGGGGCGGAGCCAGGATTTCGATTGAGCGGGGGCACAGTATGATGAATATTTATATTATGTTTTAGATATATATATATATATATATAAACAAGCTTTTGCAAATAATGTTCTAAACTTTAATAATTTATTAAGTACGCTTGGAAAAAAAATTCACTTGCATTTTAGTTATTTATGACCATATACTTTATTTTTAATAAAAGTACTATGAGAAGTACTACTAATAGTTTTAGATTTGAATATTTCTGAAGATTTTTAAGAAACTTTAAAAGATTTTTAGAAAAAATTATTTCATTATAAAAATGTAATAAAATCAGACAATATACACAATTTATATTTAATACAACTATAAGAGAGACGTGTACTAATGGTTTTCGATTTCAATATTTCTGGTGATTTTTAAGAAACTATAAAAGATTTTTAGAAAAAAATATTTCATAGTGAAAATGTAAAACAAAAAAAGTGGTGAATTTCTCCAGCTGCGACCTTTGGCCACAACAGACCTTTTAGTTCCAGCATTTAACCACTAAGCTAGATATAAAATGGTATTTGTTCACATTCCAGTGGGCACTAGGCATACACTGTCTCCGCCCCTGCCTCCAAAGAGAGGGTTGTTAATTATATAAAAAAAACGGATGTAATGATCATTATTTATTTATTTTATTTTTGGAAATAAGAAACAGATGTATAGAATAGAAATTTAGTATTTGCATTTTCGTTTTGAAGGTTGATTCAGACTTTGTGATACCTTGCCTCGAGGAGACGGTGATAACAGTGAGATCACCACTGAATGCAGAACAGAAACTCAACACCCTTGAATCACTGACAAAGCATGCTAAAAAGTTGAAGAAGATGAAAATTAGAATTCTTGATATGAAGAGCAACCATAGTAGTGCAGATGATTTTTTCCAGGAAATTTGGAAATTTAAATGCTTGAACCACAGAGTTGTTTCGATTGAGTAACATCCACAGGAGACTTTCCCCTCATCCCATCATTTGGGAATACCCTTTTTGTTATTTTGTTATTTTATCGACTACTAACTTTCTAATCGATTACTGTTGCGTACTACTTCAGAATTCTTTCTATCAATTGAGTTAGTTATTTTCTGCTACTCCAATGCGCATTTGGTTAGAGAGTAAGCAACTTCTGTTAGCATGGGACCTTGAGTTCCTAAAAGGGGACGGGGGACCTTCCCCTCAGACTATCATTTGGGAATATCTATTTTTGGTTTTTAGGTTGCCTGTTTTTTGACTAATATTAATGTTCTCTTTACTTTTCCAACTTTTTTTCTCGTCAATTGAGTTCATATTAGTCTACTAACTAAACATGTTTCCAGTTAAATGACAGTTCTTTTACTGAATTGGTGATCTGAATAAAATTCCACAAATTGAAATCTTGTGGTTGGGGCTTTAAGTAGAGATCCAGTTCTTGTTTTTCAATTTAAAAGATATAGAAGTTAGAAGATATAGACTAGCTAGCAATTTCCCAACGTCAAGTGAAAATAGTATTTGTTTAGTACTCGTAATTAAGAGTTAAACAAATTCGAGTTCATGCTCGAGGTATGTGAAGACAGTTATGTATGGAGAGCCTGAAAACATGCTGATATAAACACTTGGTTTTGCCTTTGCAGCTATTAAATCTTCACATTTGTTTAAACACGTCGCATTGTTTCTGTTAACAGCAGAATATCCAATCAGTTCACTGAAAAACATACGGCTAACAACATAAGTACTTGAGTAGTGTTTTCAAACTCGCAAAATTTTCAAATCTACATTAATCAATCAATAACCTTTTCACCAAAATCATATATCTTCGTGGAAAATGCCCAGATGATAATCTGCAAACAATAATGGGATTTATTGTATCTCTAATTATTCGCTTCGCCTTTTGCATGATACATTTGGAAATTTAATATAATACTATAACTTCATGCATACCCAATGATCATCTGTATATAAATTGTCAAATTTAAAACGCATTATCCCTTCAAAATCTGAAGGCTAAAAGATAAAATGGAAGCAACAATCGTTACAGTCAACTCATGTAGTGGATTTCAAAATAGTTCGCTCTCCTCGCTAACAGAAACAAGTAAAATAAAAAAATAACAGCATCAGAATTTGGCACCAAATTAATAAAAAATGACAAATTCAGAACAGTTGAAACGATGAGGTCTGCTACTATAATCGTCTGCTAGTATGACGGAAAAATATTAGACTTAAATTTAGATCAACTTCTTCTTTTGAAAGAATCTCTTCAAGTACCACAACTGTGAAACCGAAACCACGATGCAGATCCCTAAAGACATGATACTGTACCATGCAACTCTAGAGTTTGTCTTTTCACTTACTTCCCTCATTTCAGCTTCCCTGCAACATCAGAAGGACAGAATTAGTAACAAGACAGCATGGAAAAAAGTTTAGCCGGAATAGATAAAATAGTGCTCACTGCATTATTTAAGGAACCATTTGAAGTATATATCAACAAAAGAATTCCAAAAAGCCATGGTCATTAACTATTTGTTGTAGAACTATTATGACAAAGATGCAGAGAAATTTAGTAACACCATCTACTAAACCCATATAAGATATACATAGTATGCAAAAAGAAACATTTTACTTTCTATTCTTCTGATACCAAAAGATACAACCTTGGTAAAATTCACTTATTTCCGTAAATTATGATCCTAGTTGTAGCAGTAATGGTAATTTACCTAGTCCTGAGATAGATCAAGTTTTCATGTATAGCTTCCACTGCTCCTTCAAGCTTTCTCAACTCAAGCTCAACGCCCTGGAAATAGAAATAAGGCGCATGAAAACATATGTACAGGATGTGAAAGATTGAGAAGTTTAGTTGCTACTCTAGCAAATTCAAATTTCACATGCGATTTACAACTAAGCAACTTTATTGAGCTTCAGAAAATGCATCTTGTTAAAGTTAATAACGAGGCTTTCGTGTAAAGGTGATTGACTATGTATCTTTTCTAGCAATAGCCATGCATAAGATTTACATCAAGTGTCAACCACAGTATTATTCCGCTATATAATAACCGTTAGGAACATCTACTTGGTTCTCCTTGGAGGCAAGGGATAATCCCAAGACGAACGCCTCTGCAAATTTTTTGTTTCCGTTTACACCAACTAAATCTAATGCCGCCAAAGAGAAACGGACCAAAAGATACAGAAACCTTATAAAGTGGGTCAGAAAGGAAACAATTTTTATTTTGAAAAAAAAAAGCTAAATAGCACATGTTGAATTAAATCTTTGCACCTCTTTTCCAGTGTTTCCCAAGGTCATGGCCCCTTTAAAAACAATAACGCTTTAATTTCCCCTGCGTAGTTAGTTCTTGTCAATTCAAAGTTTGAGTCAGTTATGCATCAAGTGATATGTAAATGCTGAGAGTTCAGTATTGCGAAATTAACTTCTTAATCAATCCTACTGTTAGTCAAAAGGTTAGTAAAGGAGGGATTAGTTAAGATGAGAAAGTTCTTACAGAAAGAAAGAAAGTGACACATTCAAGCGACTAATGTGGTTATACATAAACACTGATATTCTTTTTGAGAACACAAACTGATTATTTCGACATCATTTGACTACACTTTACCTTAACGCATAAAAAACTGCATGCATCTACATCCATGACAAAACTACTCTACATCTACGGTAAAACTAAATCAACCTCAGTAGAGGTTTTCACTTTTATATTTGTCCAGTGGTAGTACTTTTGATGTTCATTACGTTGAAATTGTTCAGATACTCATGAAAGGCTTTTAATTTTCTCCATTAGGTAGTACTTTAGTAATAAACCTAAAAACAGAAATTATTATAATTTGTAAAAGAGGCAGAAAAAAGGAGAAAAAACTCTTATAACCCACCTCAATCTTTTCCTTTCTTGCTACTGATTCCCAATCCTTAGCAGCAATTCCAGTTTTCCACTCAAGATTCACACTTACATCTCCAGAACCTTGATAGTGACTGTCCAACCAAAAACATGCAATGTAATTTCCTGACTCTTTAGTTGTGTATGCAAACTGACCATGTGTCACATTTTCTTGGTGATGAAGATTGTTCCCATAAGGAGAAGTTACCTATACGAGGAAAACAAAACATAGCTTGCATAATTAGCAATAATTCGGTTAAAAAGATGAAAAAGGATGACGACCCACGACGAACAGCTTGAATTGGTCGTTCACTGTTAACTGCTAACCTTATTTAAATTAGTTATAAAAAATACATGTTAAAACTTAGAATGTACTAAAAAAAGGGCCAAGTAGCAAGCATTGCAAGACTTGCAGCGTCTTCAGAAAATATTGAAAGGTAAAGGAAATTACTTGACAAGAGTTACATTAAAATCAAAAGCCCTACCAGGTTGTTGATGTGCAACAGTGCAAACATCGCTATACAAATAAATCATAGGTATACCTTACGACTACAGCTTTTCACGCTTAGAATTTTTTTGAATGAATTCAAGTCTTTCAGAAAAATGCTGGCTTCACAAATTAAAAAATTAGAGAGAGAGGTATGCTAAAATGGTGAAAAAAATTTAGCGCATGAAATGGGACGGAGAAGACATTAGTACAAAAAGGATTCTAACATCTGAATTCTCACACAGAAAACTAAACATCTAACAAGAAACTAAATCATATGGCTAAATGCTAATAAAAAAAACAGAAAATAGCTAAAAGGTGGCCAAATAAAGCAGGATGGTATTTATCTACGGGAGGTAGTACTTCTTTTGATAGACCAGATTGAAACCACAAATACTACAGGCATCAAGAACGATATGACGCGAAAAAGCCCTTCAAACACAATTTGATAAATAATAAAATTACAAGGAACAAAACGGTTATATCAACTGATTCAAATTCAGGAGATAAAAAAACGAATAGAATTACAAAATCAAACCAGTGCAATCAACTTGATATCACACAATAGCAAGATCCTAGTCCTACATAATGAAGAAATGTGATACCAATATAATTCATAATTCATTGAACACTATTAGTCCGTTTGACTTATCTGCTTCCTGATCTTAAGCTAAGCTTATTTGCTAGTTTCCAATATATATTTACCTAAGTTCAATTGATGGATCAGCTCAATATCTAATGCTACTTGTTTTTTATTTCTAGCATTCACAGTCTTTATACGAACATTGCATCCTTGCTCAGCTCTAGCTCATATTTTTTTTATATTTAAAATAACCATTCAATTCGGCTACAAATCTAATCAAACAACCACAAAAAATCCCTAGACAAATGAAAACGAAATCTTAAAAAGTGAAAGATATAAATAGTAATATAGTGATGGGCTAAAAAAAGGAAACTGCTACGCTCACACAACTGTACAACTTAATTTGCTTGCCGGATATAAGCTAAGCTTATTTGTTTAATCAACAGAAATCATTAAATCATACTTTACATCTAATCAACCCATAACACAAAAAAAAAAAAAAAAAAAAAAAACGGACAGATACAGAAAAAACAAAAAACCTGAAATATAAATGATAAATTAGAGAGGGGGTGAAAAAAAAGAAGGAAAATTAAAAACCTTAGCGGAGATGGTGGGAGAAGGATGAGTGTGATCATCAGGTATAACAACATAATCAGCCAAAACGACGACGTTATTCTGTATCTCTTCAGATACACATTTTGTACCCGTTTTAGGCATACTTAACCAAATCGCCTCGATCTTGATAAACCAATGACACGTCATCATCATCACAACCAACACTAAACTCACCCCCCGCTTCCCCATCTGTATCTATATATAATTCTGTATCTATCTATAATTCTAATTCTATATGTAGATATCTATATATATCTGTTGTGGATCTGTTTTTGTGGCGAATTGGGGAATTGTCAACTCTTTTCTTTATTTCTGATTTCTGTCTTGATTTTGATTAAATTATTATGTCTACTGTGATTTTACTTTTTAGCCGCCGAGTGTTCTAGGGCTGGGTTTGTTTAGCAAAACCGAAACCGAAATCGAGCATATTTTTTGGTTCGTATATTTTGGATCGAACCGGACTGGTTTTTTTCGGTTTTTCGGTTCTTTTTCGGTTATTTTTCGGTCTTTTTCGGGCTTTTTCGGTTCGGTTTTATTAAAAACCGAAATCGACTCGAAAATTTTTCGGTTTTTCGGTTTCGGTCTTTTTCGGTTCGGTTATATGTCCGGTTTGGTTTTTTCGGTTTTTCGTCCAGAGTGTCGTATAGAATTTTTACTGGCTTTTAAGGTTTTACCCCGTACTTTTCAATAATTGTTTCTTTTTACCCTCTTGTTTTTTTTTACTTTTTACTCATCCTCATCCAACTAGTTTTCATTTATGATTTTCACGTTTTTTTTCTTATCATTTCAAAAAAACAAAAAGATATTCATTGAGTGGATTGGTTTTACAATTTAGAAAGGATTAGGAACGCAGTTTGTTACTCGTCTGTCTTTTATTTTCGTGTAAACATTTTCTTGTTTTAGTTTAGAAATTTATATATATAAAAAAATCATGTTTGTTGATAAACTTATTTATGCCTGAACGATATCCACCTGAATCGGCACACACATGTGACCGTCGTTGACCGAAATTAGATTTAATATAATTTGCCTACCTGAAAGCCAGATGGGTTGTGGTCGCCTAACACATTATATGCGTCTAGGCTCCCATTTTAGAGCACTGATCCGGTTTATGGGTTGATATAGCATGCATCATTTGATACCACTACTATAAGTTCTCATAACCAATTAACCATATAAACCGTCAAAGCTAATATAATGCTAAAAAAATGAAATTTTAGTTCAAAACAAAAGACATGATTAATTTGTATGACAGGATGAGTAATGAAAATACATTTGTTTCTCCATTTCATTTTGTACCACTTCGAAGATACTTCTTGACGTAACAGTAAAACAAGTGACATGTGACTTGTAGGTCACGGGACGGGTCGTGAAAGCAGTCTCTTGGAGAAATACAGAGGAAAACTGTCTAAATTAGGCCTAAAGTTGTCGACGCCTTACTATACCCCGTGCATAGAGAAATCTTTAGCAGCATGTTTTGATCACGAGGGCAAGGCTTGACGTAACGGAAAGTTGTATCCATGTGACATAAAGGTCATGTGTTCGAGTTGTGGAACCAACATTTTCCTTAAATACAAGCAAAGACTGTCTGCATCATGCCCGAAGTGACGCGACGCCTCCGTGCATAGCCGAAAGTTTTAGCACCGGGTTTTTGGTTTTTCACATTTTGTACCACGCATAGTTTCTTTTAATGAATTTTGGTGAATTAAAAGTTTATATAACAACTTTGATTTACCTAAAATAAAGTATTTCAAAACATTTTCATTTTTTAAATCAAATTGTTTCATTGTCAAATTTAGAGAATTCACCTCAGTTATTTTGAATAAATCTTTGTTAATATCATTACTCGTTCGAATACTGGAACCATGGGGGGAAGCTGAAAGGGAAACTGTAGCCTACAGAGGGGGTGATTTTTTGCTACGTCTACGTTGCTGGCGAGGCACAGGTCAGGAATAGCGGCAGGAATTCGGTAGAAAGATAACCCCAAAACTGTATTTGCGTAATAGGCTATATATGATTTTATTTTTTTAAAAAGAATAGGCTATATATGATTGCATCATAGTATGATATGTAAGTTAATTACAACTTATATTATTGTTATGTTATACACATTATTAACATAATTAAGTAGGATCTTTTCTACATGATGATCATACATATTATAACATATCGAGAATATGTCAAAATACATATCTTAAACTATGTGGAAAGACGATGGGCTTGTTACTTAAACAGAACATGATAGTTGAGTTCAGATGACGGAGGTAGATCGTCAGGGTTGGAGACTTGAGTTTTTCCTCTTTCGTCTATCATTACACTACTTTATGTGTTGTTTTTGTATATGTTTTGACACAAATTGAGATGGTATTGTGTCCTTTATATAGGTAGGAAGAGGACCCGATACTCTTCATATACTTTCGATCTCTACCGTCCATCAATGTATGATCAATCTTAACCGATCATTATGGTGGAAATGTAGAGTTTCTTAACTCACAAATTTATATTTAAATCATAAATTACATAACTCATGGAATGTATATGGACCATCTTAATTATAAATATTTATTCTATTTTTAATGAATTAATATTTATAAAAGAATTCTTACATCATACGCATACAATTAATATCCCTAAGGCCATGTTTGTTTGCATCTTTTCTTTAGTGGGATAGGATTGTAAAAAATATTGGGTCCACAAAAGATATTTGCAATTGTTTTAATTGGGGTTGGACTATTAGTGAAGACCGGAATAGAAATGATGCCAAATTGAATCTTTTCTAATACTAGGGGGAGTTGGGTTTTGTAAAAGTTAACTCTACACTAAAATAAAACTTTGTATTTACAGCCTATAATATCACATGTTCACATTCCCCTTTGGTTTTCTTTTAACTAATATAATTAATTTGATTTGTATAAATTTCAGTTTTGATTATATGTTACACTTTATTTAAAAAAAAATTATATGTCACACATGCATTTGTTTAAATTATACTTAAATTTCATTGATGAACTCAAGTTGTTTGTTTGTCTTTTTTATTTATGTGAAAATTGAAGTTGTTATATAAATATGACGGGTATAAGGATAAAATGGTAAAATAATGATACTTCATTATTTTTCAAAGCATAGTATCTGGAATAAAATAGGAATTTGTTAGCAGTATCAATTACACTAGTACTATCCGACCGTAAAACCATGAAACTAGTCAGTAGGATTGTGAGTCCGAACATCATTTCTAATACAAGCATAGTCCGACCGGGTTTGTTAGTACCGGGACTACCAAAGTTGCAAACAAACAAGGAGACATCCATATTCCACGTGAGCTGGTAAGATCTTTGCATTGGAAAAGGGTCAACGCAAAGATAACATATTCCTTGGGGGATACAATTAGTTTTGGAGAATCGATTTATCTAACATGCTCTTATGCCTGCAAATAATATATGGATCTATGGATGCATATGTATTATGTAACACAATAGTACTATTACACTTGTTACGTGTTATTTATATATTCTATTAATTTAAAATTGAAGCATCGACACTGCGCTACTAACTTCAGTGTTTAGCTCTTCCAATAGCAGATAATAGGGATTTTTCTGATTATCTTGATTCTTATGAGTTTTGATGAGCTTAATCTAATGATATTCTACCTCCTTGAGCAGAAGTTGTTGAGATCGCTAACATTGACAGGATTATGTAACATATACATTAGGCTGCTTTGCACAGTAGAAGGGCTTGTTTGATTGCAGCTGCAAACAAGCTGGATTCTTGAAGTTAAGAAAGCTAGTCTCGTTAAGTTAACAGATTTTAGTTTAATTAGGCCATCTTACCTTTAGCTATTCAGTCAAATAGAGTTCAGCTTTTAAGCAAAACTGAAAAATTACTTAGCTCATAAGCTTAAAATGAACTAGGCATTATATAGCCCTTGAATTCTAGAAGCCATGTTATATATCCTGAAGATCACATATACCATTTCATTCGCTGGCCAGTTTTGTTCAATTTGAAGAAGCACCCCAGTTTGTTTATAGCAGTGATTGAGGCTACTGTATTTCCTTCTGTATTTGTACATGGTGGTTTAGGATGATAAAGTAACATGTTTTCTAAAGTATAAAATCTGATTTGGTGCTTCGTAAAATTTTATAAAAAATTATAAGACTGTTAAGGGACAAATAACTGAACAAGTATAAGTTCCTCATCGTCTCTTGTAAACTAATTTCCCTTCCCAAAGGCCCAAATTATGGCTCAATAGAGCGTGATGCCAGTTTAAAATTTTAAAAGGAAGACAAATAATGAAATTTATGTGCGCAAACATAGCAACGCATCGTAAATCTGCAATTACTTCTTTTCTTTTCTGAAGTATCAAATGACCATTTTGCTTTTCCTGTTGTTATATGTTTTCTTAGGAGCACCTAGCTTTGTCATTTACCATTTGTACTGGTCTTATGGATGACTCGTTAATCTGCCGTTTGATAGCACAAATTTCCAAGTATAAAATCAGTCTTAAACTCTTAATTCATTGTAGTTGCCAGTTGGAATAAAAACCGATTGAAAACATTGTCTTAAACTTCTGTAAATATTGATATTTTGTGCCTTCTTGAGGTAAATAAGGTCTGTTACTGATTACCATGTGAATATGCCCTTTTCTTAGGAGCATAAAATCAATGACAGACCTCATGTAAATTTTGCACCAGACTCGAGCCTTGAAGAAGAAAATAAGAGAGTTTGAACTGCAAGGAGATCAAACTTGAAATAGAGATCAGACAATGGGAGGAAGGCGGGACCAAGCTACTAAATGAAGTGGCAGGTCAAGTTGCGGAAGCAATGGAAAATGATCTGTTTGAGGCTAAGCGGAGAGTGATAAAATTTTAAGTAGAACACAATTATATTATAAAACTTTTGAACTATTGCATATGTACATCTAAAAATGGAAACATTTGAAATTACCCTAAAGAGGTAAAATACATAAAAAGTTTAGACAATGTAGGAAGCAAATCGTCATGTATGGTGTTTTTGGCAATCTTTTAATGAAATAAGCTGGGGTCGTCATGGCTAAGGAAAAGTTGGGATCATCTGGTTGAAGGCTTCTCGCTTGTTTGGGCCAAAAAAACATAATATATCTTTGTCAGCCAACTGGAGTCCAGCTTATAGTGAAGAAGAAAAAGCGAAATAAAGGAGAAAATCTGAGCTTTGAAGTTGCCCTGAAAAACAATACTCCATGTTTCATGTTTAAACACTTTCTGTACATATTCTCTTGACCATGCATATATATAGTTAGCCCGATGAAGCCCACAATTAGTGAGAACTACTTTCGTATTTTTAGTAGAAATGTGATTAACATCAATTGCATTTTTGTTATCCCTTGTAAATTATTTTTGATTGATTTTGCTGCCATAGTTAAAGTAACATAACCATTAATATGTTATCATGTCAGAAACAAGCTCCTATATGTAGAGAAAGAGCTGAAAATGGTGATGAAAGAGAACAAAAGAAGGTGGAAGAAACTCAGAACAGGAAATTTAAAGAGCAGCAATATTGGAGGGAGGAACTCATAAACCTGATGAAATTATTGAGAAAAAATAAATGTCTCCCAGAATATCCGTTTGCCCTCTCGGTTTAAATAACTGGAAAAATAAACTTAACAGATCGAAGCATTTTGTTAACTAAAGTTTTAGACTTTTAGTTCCTGAATTTGTTTTAGCATGTTCTGATTTGCTGCAATTTGAGGAAAGTACTTTTTTTGAACAATCATGTATGGCGTAGTTGTAGCTTACAGTTATCTTAATTTTAGCAATAAAATTCATGTGATGGTGAAAATTAAAACCAGTAGGTCCAGAACAAACTGAAATTTATCTTTTTTGTATAATTGCTAGCATTTGCGAATTCTTTTCTGGTTATAGCTTGCATTGCATGAGACAAACTCACAAGCTAGTATTTTGTTCTAAGTTTATCACAAAATTAAAGTGAGTTTATGACTCGGGTGTACGTTACTTTCTCTGATGGACTAATGTCAAGCAGAGCTGGTCCTACTCATAGTAAGATCAGCCAATGGGTTCAGTAAATGGCACAGTGGTCTTTTTTTAACCTTAATATGTGTGTAGGTATTATATTCAAATATTTCATTTAACTCCCATCTTAATACTTCATCCATTCTCATTTAATTGTTCATTACGAAACTACGTGCAATTTTGACCGGTTTAGAACTTATATAAAAATTGTCGATATGAATTTTTTTAAAATCTAATCATAAAATTTAACATTTGAACTATATTATCAACTATTAAAAATTTTCATTCCGATAATTTTGATACAAGTTATTGGCCGGTCAAAATTGCACGTAGTTTCGTAGTGGACAATTAAATAGGAACACAGAGAGTATTTCAGTCGTATTGCATTTGTATGTATAACGTAACTGGTGAATGGTCTTGGCTTTTGTCTTTTGGCATTTAGATCAGTAAATAGAATAGGATTATTCAAAACTTTTTAACTGGATCATCTTAATTAAAATATTTTTCCAACATGTTTGAACTGGAGAGGAAGCTAAATTGGTAAACCAGCTAACTTTTTCGATCCTATTGCTAGATTCGGCGTCTTTTTGAACATGCCATTGGTCGTGGACCTATAGCTAGATTCTATGGCATGATGGGAAAAAAAAATTGAACATGCCACATTGGTCGTGGACCTGTAGCTAGATTCGGCATTTTTTGGTAAACAATATGTTAAGTTCAGATAAAGGTACACATTTCACACAAAACCCCTTTGACACAGCCTCTTGGGCTATTGAACTAAGACCTTGTTTGGCTGTGATTCAAGATGGTCGAGTGAAAACCCTAACTCATATGTACATTACTCAGTTACTCTCAATTTTTGAAAATAAACTTATGGCGAGCCTGATTTTCTTCCCAAGCTCGGCTTAATCGATTCGCGTCGGCTCCGATCTTTCACGGTATCCGGAGTAATATACGACGGCTAGGGTGACGGGGTGGCCTTCGTGCCTGCGCAAGAAACAAACAGGGGCCCGGGGTATGTACCGGGTTTTCCCTCTCCGACGATCAAGTCAGTATCGGTATTAACGGAAAGTAGTAATATAGTTAAGGGGGAGGGATCGGGCCGGTTACAAGCTGTCCTATCTAGTGGTACAGACGGTGTTCAAGGGGGGATCCGGGTTGTGTAGGCTTTTTCTCTTTTCTCTCTCTTTTTTGCGTCCTCCTCTAAGTGGTATTAGTGGGGGTATTTATAGTGTGATCAGAGGCGTATTAGCCCTTGGATCACTGTACTGTGAGATGCTGATCCAACGGCGTCAGGTCATTTATGACTCTGACAAGGGTACTATCCTCTTCCGGGGCCCACAGGGAGGTGGCCTGTGATTGGGCCACGTCGATGAAACGCCAGGAGGGTCCCCCAGGGGGGGGTCAGCAGCATTAATTGGGGAAGCGTACTCGACACGCTTCTTTGGGCCGGCCTAGCTTCACCCCGTTTGGTATTGAGCCGGGGTGATGATACATCCGCTGTATAGGGCCCCGGATTGTATCTTTCTGTAGTGATATCGGTCCGGACGAGGGGACACTGACATTCCCTCGCCAACAGCTCCCTGTCCGGAGTCGTCGTTAGTGACAATGTCGGTGAGTATCTTCCTCACTTTACGGGGGCTCCGGTCATTCTGTCTTTAAATTTGGCTGTCTAGAGGCACCTCGGCGTGACTCGTCTCTTGATACGTATTCAACCATACATGGATTTCTTACACGTGGAGCATGCCAGTCTTGTAATTATGGGGCGCCGCCTCTGTCTTTTCAGTTTCTCCAATGCCATTAATGCTAAAACGGCTGAAGGGTGACACTTGGCAGACGACCTCTCCTCATTGTACACGTGGAGGGCGTGGGTTGAGTGGCGGCTGTCCTTTGTGGGAGTTCGTGCAATGAGCCGTCGCGTCTTTTCACCTTCTGGTAAGTGTCTTTTCACCTTCTGGTGGGGGTCTATAAATACCCTCAGTGAAAATCATTTTTCACTTTTTTCAACTTCTCTCTACAAGCCTCCACAGTATAAATACTCTCTCTCCTTCTTCTCCCTTAGCAAATTTCATCTTCGAATACTCAAAGCCAGAAAATGGTTATTAAACACGGAGCCGGCAAGGGTCCGATGGTTGCCCCTACTCCTCAACGTTTGGCCGTGATGGCCAACGCGCTCCCATTCCGGGCCATGGTCCTCGACCCGTCCCTGAGCGTCGATAGCAACGACAGCAGTATCATGATACGGACTCATGGGTCCGATCTCGAAGAGTTCCGACAGCTCTGCGGGATCGGCGAAGGGTTCCGTCTTCGGAGGTGTCAGAACTCCGACGAGGTGAACGGGATCGTAGCGGATCCGAAGAGCATGGTGACGCTCTCTCTCTCGTCCCTTCTGTACGGGGGCACTCACCTCCCAATCCCGGAGCTGCTGGCGGAGTTATGCGCCTGGACGCAAACTCTTCCTTGTCAGTGGCCTCTGCAAGCCCACCGGATCTGTGCCGGGATGGAGGCTCTAAACGAGCTGTTAGGCTCGACTCTACCGGAGCCATTGGGGCTAAGGGAGCTGCTCGCTTGTTACGAGTTCTTACAGAGCGAGCCTAGCTCCCAAGCCAAAAGCAGGCAGCCGTACCTGCGGTGTCGGTCACACAACCAGCTTATCTTGGGTAACTCCGATTCGAATCGGGGTTACACACAAGATGTGATCGTGGTGGAGGGTGACTGGCTCCACCGGGATGATTTGACCCTCCCAACCAGACCGGGGAGGGTCTTAAGCAACAAAGAGAATAAGGCCACTGTGGCCGCGAGTCTAAGGGGTCTCGGGGACCCGAACGTGAGGTCCATAGAGTTGGCGTTGAACTGGTGGGGTCCGGATGGGACCGACGCAGGCGCTCGCGATGCGGAGCGTCTGTTACTCTGTAGCTCCCCTACCAGTTGTAAGGGGAATGAGTTCCTTTGGCCTCCTAGGACCTTCTGTCCAGTGGGGTACTCCCGGGAACGGTGGGAGAAAGAAAAGGGTTTTGAATCCACCCTCCCACCTAAGGCCATCAAAGAAGCTGAGGCCGAGGTCGAGGTTGTGACCGTGGCGAAGAAGGCCACGAAGCCGAAGTCAAGCGGCAGGGCGAAGGCCGTGGTGATTACCTCCTTTGCTCCTGCGTCGGCTGGGGTTATGTTTGAAACCCGGCCTGATGGTACCGTCCTCCATTATAGGGAGGGGGCGGACGGTACCCGCAGCTATATCGACCAGCATGGGAAACCGTTGCTGGATGTTCCTCCCCTAAGCTCGAGGGCGCCGGATTCGACGGGCCTCTTTCGTCTGGAAGATAGCTCTCCTGAGGCCCCACCAACCGGGCCAGCCTTGGGCACCTCACGGACTATGGTGAGTTAGCTTTAACTTTACAGTTTTATACTTAGACAAATTTTGTGGTTTTTGCGAATTTTTCTAACTTCATTCTCTGTTTGGCCACTATAGGTGATCCGGTCTGACGAGGAGGAGGAGGAAGAGGTGGTTCCTGCTGAGGTTGGGGATGAAGTCGAGGAGCCCGAGCCCGAGGTCGTTGAGAAAGAGGTCAATGAGGCCGTTAAGGAGGGGGCGGTCGAGGCAGAGGATGAAGAAGTGGTGGAGGTGGCCCCTGCTGATGCTAAGGCGAAGACCTTGGAGAGGTTGGGGGGCTTGGCGGGGCAATTGAGGCGTGAACGAGCCGCTAGAAAAGCCGAGCTTGCCGAGGCTGCCAAGAGAAAGAGGGAGGAGGCGAAGGCCCCCCGTGATGCGAAGAAGGCACGTACTGGGGAATCTGACCCACGGGAGGGCATCGTGACAATCCCGAAGCCTAGGGAGCCCGTGGTTGTAGATGAAGGGCGAGCGGTGTCAACCGCTCAGGCAAAGGGTCCGACGCCTAGCGCTTCAGGCTCAAGCTCAGGTTCTGGCTCCCCGTTTCCAAGGATGCCTATCCAGACTCCAGAGGAGGTCAAGGCGGCGACCGGGGTTCGGAGTATTATGGAGGGCCATCCCTCCGCTGGCCTGCTTGCGCTGGCCGCGCTTCAGCAGCAGACTGTCGAGGCCGACCAACGTGGTCGCGACCTTGCTTCTGCCATGGCGTCGGCCATGGCCATGATCCCGCAGGTAAAACGTTGTATTCGTTTACTTCTTAGTGATATTTGTTTCTTTTGTAAATTCTGCTAAGTATATCTCTTCTTTTGTAGGCCTATTTAACAATGAACCAGTATGTCTACCAGCAAGGGCAACTGGTGAGGTCGTGGGCTTCGAAGGCCGAGGCCAGCGCTAAGCAGGCCGACGACGCTCTAAAGAAGGCGGAGGAGGCCCAAATAAGGGCTGAGAGGGCCGAGGGCCTCGTCGAGTCCTTGGAAGCTCGGCGAGCTGAGGCCGCGAAGGCGAGTGCTGAGGCCGAAGAGCGTGAACAAGCTGCGGTTACAGCTCTGAAGGAGGCTGAAGCGAGCTTGGCCGACAAGGTGAAAGCTGCAGTCGAAGCCACTGAGGCCGGAGTGGCCGAAAAAGTAAAGGCTGCGGTTCTAGCCGCCGAGGCGGAGATGAGCGCCGCCTTGGAGCTATCAACACAGAAGGACTTTAATTCCTTCTATGTTGATGGCTGGTCTGAGGCAGCAGCTTTTATGAGGGCGGGACCGGATCATCCGGTGTGGAACATAGAAAACATCTTGGTTCCCGTCCCCTCTGCTCCCATTCCCGAGGTGGTTCCCTTAACCCCTCGAGCCCTCTCCGAGGATGAAGCTGATGATGATGATGAGGGGGCTGCTTAGGGCTTTTTGTAGTTCTTTATTTTGTTTTCGATGTAATCTTTTTTCTGCACTTAGCTTGTAATAGCTTTTGATTAATGAAATGAGAAAACAATTTTGGACTTTGTCTTTTATTCTTCTCTATTTCTTGTTTCTTGTTTTTAATTCCCGTTGTGATTTATACCTCATATGCATGCTCCCAAATGAGGGGGCCCTTATGCTTCGGCATTGGGGCTCTCATTTTATATACATGATAAACCGAGTTGGCACGTGTAGAAACACTTAGAGAATTTTAAATGAACTAAAAAATTCAAGTAAATATGAACCGGGGTGCCGTATAGGCTCGTGTTCTGAAACACATAGAAACACAGAAAATTTAAATGAATTGAAAAATTCAAGTAAATGTGAACCGGGGTGCCGTATAGGCTCGTGTTCTGAAACACATAGAAACACAGAAAATTTAAATGAATTGAAAAATTCAAGTAAATGTGAACCGGGGTGCCGTATAGGCTCGTGTTCTGAAACACATTGAAAATTTAAATGAACTGAAAAATTCAAGTAAATGTGAACCGGGGTGCCGTATAGGCTCGTGTTCTGAAACACAGAGAATTTAAATGAACTGAAAAATTCAAGTAAATGTGAACCGGGGTGCCGTATAGGCTCGTGTTCTGAAACACTTAAGAGAATTTATAACAACAGTTTTCATTTATGAAGCCCATAGGCACAAATTTACATCACGTTCTTATTTACACAAAGACATAACGGCCGAGCCCTACTGGTAGTACTTCCTTAGATTGTTGACGTTCCAAGGTCGGTCTACCGGGACGTCGTTGGGAAGACGACCCAACAGGTAGGCCCCGTTCCCTACTGCACCGAGGATTCGATAGGGGCCTTCCCAATTGGGGCCTAGCTTGCCGTCGGACTGTACCCTGGTGTTGTTGTTTACTTTGCGTAGCACGAGGTCTTCGTCTTGGAAACGTCTGGCGTTCACTCTTTTGTTATAGGAACGTCCCAGTTCGTTTTTATACTCGGCGTTACGGATGGCCGCAACCTCTCTTCTTTCGTCGGCATAGTCTAGCTCGAGCCCCATCATCTTTTCGTTCAGCCCGTCTCCCACCATGTCCGTCCTTAGAGAAGGAAGCCCGATTTCTAACGGGATGATAGCTTCCATTCCGTAAGTGAGGCTATAGGGTGTCTGTTGAGTGCCCCGTCTTCTTGTCGTTCGGTAGGCCCATAGGACGTGATGCAGTTCTGCGGCCCATCGTCCTTTGGACTCGTCTAGCCTCTTTTTGATTCCGTCGAGCACGGTCTTGTTGGATACCTCGGCTTGTCCGTTGCATTGGGGGTACGACGGGGTCGAATAGTAGTTCTTGATGTGATACTTTGCATACATCGCTTTCAATTTGACCCCGGTGAACTGTCCCCCGTTGTCCGCGACGATCGAGTAGGGGATTCCGAATCTGGTGATCACGTCTCTCCAGAGGAAACGTATCACTTCGGCCTCCGTTATTTTCGCTAAGGCCACGGCCTCCACCCACTTTGAGAAGTAATCGGTGACCATAAGGAGGAACTTCTTCCCCCCCGGGGCCACGGGGAATGGTCCGACGATGTCCATGCCCCATTGTGCAAAGGGCCAGGGCGAGGTCACGCTGCTCATTTTTTGCGCCGGGGCATGGGGTATGGGTGCGTACTTCTGACACTTCTCGCACTTGAGCACGAAAGCCTTAGCGTCTTTCTGCATGAGGGGCCACCAATATCCATGGGTTAAGGCTCGGTTGGCCAGCGATCTGCCCCCGGTATGGCTCCCACACGTTCCTTCGTGAATTTCCTCCATGACCCTTACTACCACGTCGGGGTGGACGCAGAGTAAGTAGGGGCCAGAAAACGATCTTTTATAGAGCTTGTCGTTGGGAGCTATCCAGAATCCTGGTGCCGTTCTTCTTATTTTCTCGGCCTCTTTCTTATCATCTGGAAGATCACCGGAGCGATGGTATTCGATTATGGGGTCCATCCAGCTCGGCTCCGGCGGAAGGTCAGTCACCATGTTAATTGTTGCCTTTGCCTCGATGCTAGGCGAAGGGACATATTCTATGGTGATGACTCTCTCTTTCTTGTCGCTCATGACCGAGGCTAAGGTCGCTAGTGCATCGGCGTGGGTGTTCTCGTTTCTATTGATGTTGATGATTTCTTGGCATTCGAAGCTTTGGAGTATTCCGGAAGCGACGGCCACGTAGCTGGCCATTCTCTCGTCCTTCGTCTGAAATTCACCACTGATCTGGCTGCTGACTAATTGGGAGTCCGTATGCACCAGTATCTTTTTGATTCCGAGGCTTCGGGCCATTTTTAAGCCGGCGATGACGGCCTCATATTCGGCCTCGTTATTGGTGGCTCTGAAGCCAAGTTGGATTGACTTCTCGATCACATCCCCTCGTGGAGATCGGAGCACGACGCCGAGGCCGGACCCTTTCTTATTTGCGGCTCCATCCGCGTGCAAGGTCCAGGTCTCGGGGGCACAACCTGTGATGTCGGGGCATTGAGCCGTCCCAGTGAATTCTGCCACGAAGTCGGCCAGGGCCTGTCCCTTGACGGACGTTCGCGGCGCATAGCTGATGTCGTAGGCGTTCAAGTGGCAGGCCCACTTCATCATTCGTCGAGAGAGATCCCCCTTTTGGAGTATTTCTCGCACAGGCTGGTCAGTATAGACCACAATGCTGTGTGCAGAGAAATAGTGAGCAAGTTTTCGTGAGGCCACGACGAGGGCCAGGACGAGTTTTTCCAAGGGCATATACCTAGCCTCGGCATCGAGGAGAGTTTTGCTCACGTAATAGATAGGTCTTTGCTCCCGGTCGAGTTCCTTGATGAGAACGGCGCTGACGGCTATCTCGGACACGGCGAGGTATAGGGTAAGAACGTCGCCTGGATCCGGCTTGGTTAGAAGGGGCGGACTTCCGAGGTAGTCCGCCAGCTCAGTGAACGCACGCCGGCACTCATCGGTCCATTCGAATTTTTTCTGAGCTTTCAAGGCCGTAAAGAACGGCTTGCATCGATCCCCGAACCGGGCAATAAATCGGTTGAGGGCGGCAGCCATGCCGGCTAGCTTTTGTATGTCCCTTCTCTTCTCAGGTGTTTTCAAATTCTTCAAGGCAGAGATCTGGGACGGGTTCGCTTCGATGCCGCGGTGGGTCACCATGAACCCCAGGAATTTGCCGGCGCCTACCCCGAAGGCACATTTAGAGGCGTTCAGCTTCAGGTCATGCCTTCGTATTGTCTCGAACACCTCTCTCAGGTCGGATAGGTGGTCCCCCTCCTGGGTACTTTTTATCACCATGTCGTCGATATAGACCTCCATGGTTCGGCCTATGTTCTTAGAGAATATCTTGGTGACCATTCTCTGATAGGTCGCCCCGGCGTTCTTGAGTCCGAAGGGCATCACTTTGTAGCAGTAATTTCCCCTTGGGGTGATGAAGGCAGTCTTTTCTTGGTCGGCCTCGGACATAGGTATTTGATGGTAGCCGGAGCAGGCATCCAGGAAGCTCATTCTGGCGGCCCCGGCCGTAGAGTCCACTATCTGATCGATTTTGGGCAAGGGGAAAGGATCCTTTGGGCAGGCCTTGTTGAGGCTCGTATAATCGATGCACACCCTCAACTTTCCGTTCTTTTTGGGGACCACTACGGGATTGGCGAGCCATCTGGGGTAATAAATCTCCCTGATGGCCCCGGCCAGAAGAAGCTTCTCTACTTCCTCGTTTATGGCATCGGCATGCTCTGGACTGACACGGCGCCCCTTTTGCATCACGGGCTTGGCATTCGGGTTGACGTTTAATTGATGGCAAGCGAGGTCGGAACTGATGCCTGGCATTTCGCTTGGACCCCACGCAAAATTGTCGAGGAATTGGAGAAGGAGTTCGACGAGGTCGGTGACCTCAGGTTTGGTAAGCTTTTCACCCACCATAAAAAAGTGGTCCTCGTCATACCCCGGGATTCGGATCTTCAGCAGTCCCTCCTCTACCTTGTCTTCGGCCTCAGGCCCCATCTTTTTATTTAGTTCCTTTAACAGCTTAGGATCTTCTGCCTCGATATTCATGGCACTTTGGGTCGACACCATCTTTTTGCCGGAATACACGGCCATGGCACAGCTCCTTGAGACTTTCTGGTTTCCCGAGATGGTTTCCACACCGGAACCAGCTGGATACTTAACCTTTTGGTGTAAGGTGGAGGAGATTCCATCCATTCCATGGAGCCACGGGCGCCCCAATATCACGTTGTAAACAGAGGGGACATTCACCACCGTGAACTCCACGCTCATAACTTTCGTACCAGTTTTCACGGGCAAGGTTATGTTACCTTTGGGCCGGACGGCCTCCGAGTTGAATCCGTACAGGGGAGGGACGTCGGTTTCCAACTGTTCCTCTTTGAGTCCCATCTTTCGAAAGAGGTCTTCAAAGAGTATATTGACCGACGCTCCTTGATCAACGAGGATCCGTCCTACTGCGCATAAGCCTATCTGTGCCGAGATAACGAGGGCATCAGTGTGGGGCACGTCCACCCCCACCAAGTCGAAGTCGGTGAAGCTTACATCCGGCTTGGAATTGCGCTTATACTTTTTCCGAGGGCTTGAGCTTTCTGCGAGGCAGACGTGCTGCTTCATCAATGCTTCCCGTGCTGAGGTTCTTTCTGCCCCATTCTGGATTGACCTCTTGGGCCCAGAGTGAATGACATGACAGATCATCACAGGTGGGGGGAGGTCCTGCTGGCTCTCGTCGACCCTTTCTCCATCTCGGTCAGATTCTCTTCGTGATTTGACATATTTATCCATCAGGCCATCCCGGACCCATCCCTCGAGCCTGGCCTTCAGGCCATGGCACTCGTTGGTATGATGGCCTCGACCCCTGTGGTATTCACATATTTTGTCGTTAGGCCCAGGGGCCGGCTCGTTCCGTAGCGGGAGAGGCCAAGAGAAGAAAGGCTCGTTCTCAATCTGGTTAAGAAGTTCGACGAGAGGTAGGCGAAAGGTAGTGGAATAGGCAGCGTCCGACCCCGAAACGACAGGGGTTTGATGCCCAGGTCGGGGATCCTCTTTTCTTCTTTTAGGGGCCGGTTGAAGGTTTCTTCCCGTTCGCGGCCGCTCCATCCTTTCCGCTATAGGCCGGTTTCTTCGAGGGCTCGTCGTGATGAACCGATCCCTTGGCTGGTCGATAAGAGCTACGGAGCGCGTCGCCCCAGCCGACCTCATGTCCTTCTCTATGTCAATGTGCTGCTTTATGAGGGACCTGAGCTGGGGGACGGAGCTGGGTGGAGTTGCTATCATCTCGTTTCGGATTCTGCTGCCCACGACCATGTTTTGTCTGAAAGCAGCTATAGCGGTGGAATCGGGGCAGTCCGCGCACTCCGCGTGTTTCAACCAGAACCGACTATCGTAGTTCTCAAGGGTTTCTTTTGATTGGACCCTCACTTGATAAAGCTGTTCCGGCTGAGTAACCCTCTCTTTCAAGTTTATGAACCTATGAGCAAAGTCGTAGGCTAGATCGTCCCAACAATGGACGGAGTTGGCAGGCAGGGACTGGAACCATTTACTAGCAAGCCTCCCCAGGCTGGCGGGAAAGCACCGGCACATCAGTTGGTCGAGGTGAGACCAATGGTTCATCTGATATCGATAATGGCGAAGGTGAGCTTCCGGATCGGAGTCTGCATTGAAGGTTTGGAAGACGGGGGCGACGAAGTTTCTGGGGGGAGCACTGTACTCGATATCATCCGAGAACGGGGTGCTACGGGTGGAGGCTACGATCTTCATTGCTGCCTCACCGGCAGCGTCGTGTCGTCCACGGCGTCCCCTTCTTCGTGTTCGGGGAGATTTGTTAGTATGGGCACGACTCGATTCCGGTCGGGAGCTTCGGCTGTCCTCGTGCCTATGGAGTCGGGAGTGTATGCTTCGCTCGTCGTTTTGACGGGAATTCCCTTCGCGGGAGTGCTCCGACTCCTCACCCCTAGTTGGCTCCCTGGGAGTCTCTAGGGGGGGTCGTCGGCGGGGTCCTAGTCGGGACATCACACTCTTAGTGGGTCTGGGGGCCGGTTCGCCTTGGCTTACGTCTTGGAGGACGGGCTCGGGCTCCGGTGCCATCAGCGTGGCTATCAGTGCCTTCTGGGCTGCAAGCGCGACGAGTTCCTTTTGATGGATATCGAGCATCATTTCGGTCAGTTCGGCTCGCGTTCGGGGGGTAGCAGCTATCGCGGCTAAGGGGGTCGGACCACTAGTACCCGCGGTTCTGGGAGTCTCATCAAAGGAGAGTGTCCTCGGCATTCCGAGGACGTGAGGGGGTCGGGATGACGGAGTATCGAAGCGATTATTGCCAGACATGTTTATTTAGGTCCTGTGTGTCGAAGCTAACGCGTTTTTCTTTCCCACAGACGGCGCCAATTGGCGAGCCTGATTTTCTTCCCAAGCTCGGCTTAATCGATTCGCGTCGGCTCCGATCTTTCACGGTATCCGGAGTAATATACGACGGCTAGGGTGACGGGGTGGCCTTCGTGCCTGCGCAAGAAACAAACAGGGGCCCGGGGTATGTACCGGGTTTTCCCTCTCCGACGATCAAGTCAGTATCGGTATTAACGGAAAGTAGTAATATAGTTAAGGGGGAGGGATCGGGCCGGTTACAAGCTGTCCTATCGAGTGGTACAGACGGTGTTCAAGGGGGGATCCGGGTTGTGTAGGCTTTTTCTCTTTTCTCTCTCTTTTTTGCGTCCTCCTCTAAGTGGTATTAGTGGGGGTATTTATAGTGTGATCAGAGGCGTATTAGCCCTTGGATCACTGTACTGTGAGATGCTGATCCAACGGCGTCAGGTCATTTATGACTCTGACAAGGGTACTATCCTCTTCCGGGGCCCACAGGGAGGTGGCCTGTGATTGGGCCACGTCGATGAAACGCCAGGAGGGTCCCCCAGGGGGGGGTCAGCAGCATTAATTGGGGAAGCGTACTCGACACGCTTCTTTGGGCCGGCCTAGCTTCACCCCGTTTGGTATTGAGCCGGGGTGATGATACATCCGCTGTATAGGGCCCCGGATTGTATCTTTCTGTAGTGATATCGGTCCGGACGAGGGGACACTGACATTCCCTCGCCAACTTATACTGTACTATAATACCACTCAATATGCCTAGAAAAGGTTTTTTTAAATCAGTACATGCCTAGAAAAGTTAAATCAACTTTGTAGTTGGTGGTAAAATTAAATGTGACTGACAAATATCTGTTACATTTCAAACTCCAATAACTTCCTTGAGAGAGAGAACAAATACATGTGGCATCGATCTGGTTTGTCATCATTAACATATAATTTGGTCTCTCATCATCAACTTATAATTACCTTTTTATTTGCCAGAGTATTGATTTTGGCCCCCACACCAGTCAAAAGGTTATGATACAGTAAATTATTCAAATAACGGAGTTTAGACCCAAAAACTATTTGACCCCATAGTTTCACTTGAAAACTTATACTATAAGAGTGCACTACTTTTCGAAAGTGGTTGATTGGACCCTAACCAAGTTTTTTCTACATAAAACTCCTTGTTGTGATAGAAGTAAGTACTATACCAACATATATAACTATTATTATATCTGTTTAATTTTGTTTGTCCATAATCCTATTTTGTGAAAATCCGGTTAGTTTGTCCATTTCCAAGACTAGGAATTTTTTCTTGCTATATATTTTCAAGATTTTTTCCTTCCTTTTCTTATAAGAGGAGAAAAAAACTATAAAAAATAATAATCTATTAATAGTTTTATCATTTATAAGTGTTTTTATACCATCGTAAATTTTAGTAAGTGAGTAAAACGTTATATGTAATTACTAATTTATTGTTTCCAGTTGTCAGTTGATGTTGATTTGATCTCATTTACGACTTTTTAAACACGCCAAATAATAAAACTTATCTAATTTACCCACTATACGTAATTGATAAAAAAAAATTCAAAAGTTGTTGATTAGCCATATTCAAGTTTTTTTCTAGATAAAACTCATTGTTGTGATTGAAGTAAGTACTGATACCAACATATATGATTATTATATATGTTTAGTTATGTTTGTCCACAATCCTATTTTGTGAAAATCCAATTAGTTTATCCATTTCCAATATTATGAATTTTTTCTTGCTATATATTTTCTATTTTTTTTTTCTATTTTTTCATAAGTTTTTACAAAAAATACATCATTATTAGTTTTATTATTTAAATGTGTATATCCTCCTAAATTTTATCAAGTGGTCAAAATATTATACGCAATTACTAATTCACGGTTTGCAGTTGTCAGTTGATGTCAGTTCGATATCATTTATGACTTTTAAAACATGATAAATAATAAATTTTGTCAGATTTACCTATTACGTAACTGATAAGTACTTTTCTATATTAGCCCTGCATATCCAAGTTTTCTCTCTCTATAAAACTCATTGTTATGATCGAAGTAAGCACTGATACCAACATATTTGACTATTAAATATGTTTAGTTTTGTTTGTCCGCAGTCCTATGTTGTGAAAATCAAATTAGTTTATCCATTTCCAAGATTGGGAATTTTTTCTTGCTATATATATATTTTTTTTTAAAACTTCCTTTTTTATAAGAGGCAATTTTTTTTACAAAAACATATCATTATTAGTTTTATTATTTAAATTATTTATATCCTCATAATTTTAATAACTAATCAACGGTTATATGTAACTTTTAATTAACTATTCTTATAAAAAATAATAATGAACTGTTTTGAGTTGTTAGCTGACGTCAGTCTGATTTCATTTATGATTTTTTGAACACAACAAATGGTAAAATTTGTCTGATTTACCTACTATGTAACGGATCAATAGAAATGACGTTAGTGCTTTAAAAGCTTTGAAAAATAAGTATATTGAAGTTGTTGTCTTCTTTTATAACATCTCGACAACGAGTACTTTACTATAGTATTGGATTTTTTTAATTTTATCAAAACATAATGGATTATCAATTTGTTGCTTATTTGATATCACTTAAAATTTTACAAAAGCTTTTAACTATAACTACACATGAAATACTAAGTATGGAAATCGTCATTGCATAATGGATATTTTTATTAATGCAACAAAAACCATTTCAAACCTTTAAGATAAGTTAAAAAAATAAAAATGCAACTTTGAAATATTTCCATCCATATCCATTCTGAACTAATATCGTGATTATAATTTGAACCGCTCTTACCAGCAACATCTTCACTAGAACATAAAAAAAATAAAAAATTATATGATCCCAATTACTTATGTGGAAATTAATACTCTCTCCGTTCCTATTTAGTTGTTCACTACAAAATCACGTGTAATTTTGGCCGGGCAATAACTTTTATCAAAATTATCGGAATAAATTTTTTCAAAAGTTGATCATATGGTTTAAATGTTAAATTTTATGATTAGATTTTAAAAAAAAAAAATCATTTCAACAATTTTGATACAAATTATAAGACGGACAAAATTACACGTAATTTCGTAGTTTATAATTAAATGAAAACGGAAAGAGTAAAAGATATAATTTAGCATGCAATATTCCTCATAGATCTATAAACCTACTTAGTCAAAAATTGGTAAAACTGATCTCTAGTACATTAAAACTAAACGGATGAAATAAAATAATAAAAAGTAGGAAGAGCAAAAGTTGGAATAATCCAAAAGTAGTTGAGATTTTATTAAATGGTGAGGTGTCGAAGTGTCTCATTCCATGCAGATGGACCCCACGTGCATTAACAACGAGCACGTGATAGGCTGACTGTTTTAACCTGTGTACTTGTCTGGTAGAGCGATCTCAGCCGTCCGTTACGGGGGTTTCTCCTGATCCAAGGGCTACTCCTCTGCCGTGATACACGCGCTCCATGTATTTTTACTATTTTATTTACTACTATTTATTTTAGATAAATACGTATAATATTTTTGGCCCACATGTATTCATGTTACAATAATCATGCTTTTATTAGATTATGGGTTTTTTTTTTAAGAATATATAAGTAATTATTTTTTTGATTTATTTTAATAATTAACGTTATATATTATTTATAAAGTGTTTGTTTAAAAAAACCTGTAAAATTGATAAGTTATTGTTGTTTGTTAGACAATTTATAAGTTATTAATATTAATAAATACCAAAAAATTATATAAAAATTTAAAATTTACAGTTTTTTTTTTAACAAACATTTGGAAAAAGTTGAAAAAAAAATTAATAGTAAATGTGCATCCACATTTGGAATTTTTTTTTTTTAATTTAAATGTAAATGTGCATCCATATTACTCCATTTGGAAAATTTTGACTAATCAAACCATTATATAAACACTAACGAAACTTTAGTAGTACTTCCTTTTCTCATTCTAATATTTCTATAAATAGATAAACAAAGTTATGAACAATTATGTGTTTTGATGGTCTTTTTATAGGCATAGTCGCATATATAGAGATGCACTACGGTACGAGTACGGGAAGGTTTGTACTGATGATATGTTAAAAAAAACAATAAGAATTGAGTATGATACAAAAAAGATTCGATAATTAATTAAACTAAATATATATTTTTAATTTCTGATTCAAGTATTGATTTAACACATACACACCCCCCCCCAAAGGCCTAACTATAGAAAAAAGACAAACCTATTATATGGTCTAGGGTACACTTCATGAATCTGTCTACATAAATTAATTAGATATGTCACCTCTCTATTTTATTAGGATTTATATATTTTGAATCAATTTTTTATAACGAAAAAGTTGAAAAACCCACTGCCCCTTGATCCTGAAAACCCGACTCTGGAATGTGATAGTGTCTTTTATTGATTTCTCATAATAGTTCTTGTTATATTATGAATTTATATATCATTTCTATTCTTAATTGTTCAACACCTAGTGTATAAATTAATCAATATAATTAGAATCATTAGACAAGTATATTACAAAACATTCACATTCTCATGTGTAATTAAATTATTTTTTAGGGAAAACAAAAAAATAATTTTCTCAGAGGTGCCGAAAACCGGAAGTGTACCCATGCTTGTAATACCCGGTGGCCAAATAAAAAAATATTAAACGATACTTGAAGTGCCGTTTCAGGTACTTGAAATGTCGTATCATACATATACTCATATATTGTACCTAACATGGTAAAATGAAAGAAAAGAAAACCCGAAGGTGTACATATTCATAGAATTGAGTTTGACAAATCATAACTTGCTAAAAATTTGAAAAAAATGGAGTATGAGTCCATGCGGATCACAATATTTATATATAGCCTAATTATATGTATGGTCTCTCGAATTAAAAGAAAAAAAAACTCCCTAATTGCTACATATATTGGCTATAATTCAAAACCATTCCGGTCCTGGTAGATTAAAACCTTCAGACTTATTTCTCTAAAAAAAAATTAACCAAACTGTTTGAACAAAATACAACAAATTTAGCCATTTTTTTTCAAAAATACCCCTACATTTTTTTCTTAATTACCATATTATCTACTTTTATAAAAAATAAAAACTAATTGCACTATTTCTTACTCTTTAACCACACAAAATTTCTTACATCCTATATCTTTTTTCTTTAAGTATTTGTATCATCATCATAATTTATATTATCTTTTTTTCTTATATCCTATATTTTTCTTTTTCTAAATATTAGTATCATCGTCATAATTTACAGCGTCTCATACGCAATGCGTGTGTATCGTTTAGTAATATTAATAGAGTGAAATACAAGTGCCAAATTATACTGGTAGTTCTTTGTATCATCAGATTAACTCCTCAGCTACCTTGGCTCTTTAATAATACATTGATTTTCCGATTGTTTTTCTGTAATCAGCTATTCAAACAATTAATAAATTGTTAAAAACAGAATATATTTAAAGAAATATACATTTGTAATTTTTTTTCTCGTTACAAATTATATGATTAAAAAAATCGCCCTTTGGGCACATTCCAATATTCAATACAATAAAAAATTGATGGTCAAAGAGCCAAGTGAACTTCAATGAAAGTTATAAGCTATGGGTCTACGATGAAATCAATTTATTACACCTGAGAGGCTGAGACTGCTGAAGGGACTAAAATATTGAAATTATAATACACCGAATACAATTTTACTTAATTTATATTGTCCATCCTCAAATCCATTTATTTTTTATATTTAGCAAAGAGATCCGGAGCTAGGATGACTAAAGGGGGTTAATTTTAAAATTTCGAAGAGTCTAAATAACTATTTTTCGTTTTTTTTTTCACTGTAAAAAAATATTTTTTAAAAATATGAAGGGTTATAGCTCTGCCCCCTAGCTCCTCCCCTAGTGAGTATACTACTACTTCATCCGTTTCCAATTAATTGTCCACTACGAAACTATGTGCAATTTTGACCAGTCAATAACTTGTATCAAAATTGTCGGAATGAAATTTTTTTAAAAGTTAATCATATAGTTCAAACATTAAATTATATGATTCAGTTTTGAAATTTTTTATTTCGACAATTTTAATATATGTTATAAGTCGGTCAAAATTGCACGTAATTTTATAAATGACAATTAATTGGGAACGGAGTGCGTAATATTTTTCCCTATTCTAAATTGATAAGATCAAACTATGACTTCTTGAAAAAATTTATACAGCAGTATTATTCTCTAACAAGTGTGATATTGTATTAATTTATAGCTCTTGGGCATTGTGTTAGAATGAATAGTACGTACATTTATTCACCAAATTTCTCTACATGGCAGTACTAATATCTACATGACCGTAGGCTTGGATACATATCTGAAGATATTGTATTAATTGTAGTATATATCTTTAATTTAACAAAAAAAAAACTGTAACGCTAGCCTTAAGGATTATTGGAAAAAAAAATGGTTGGAATAATGCTGTTGTAACACTACCCTACGGTTAAGGGAGGGGGGTAAATTTTGGATTGGTTATCTATCTATAACTTAATTAAGGATTTAACCATAAAAATAAAACTAATTAAGGATTGATTCATTTGGTAACATCGTTAAAAAAAAATTGTTGACGTCATCAAAAACAATTAAAAATAAAAACTGAAACTTTCTCTCTCTCTTTCTCTCTCTCTCCTCTCTCTCTCTCCGAAAAAACGTATTTGGACTGTATTCTCTCTCTAAACCGCCAACAAATCCCGCCATCAGACTGTATTATCTCTTCGTTGATTTCAGAAAACAACATGATAAAGGTAATATTATTCAGACTGTTTATATTATTCAGCAAATACTCTTCGTTGATTTCAGAAAATATTATTCAGACTGTTTATATCGACAATACATTGCTAAATCAAACGAATCCATCAGAAATAATACCTGTGCACAAAAAACATAACAGCAATTGATCTCTAAAACAGTCTGAAACAGTCTAAATAAGAATAATAATAAAACAAAAGCAATTGATCTATAAAAAGAACTCTAAATAACTGATTTGTAAAACAGTCTGAATATAGGAAATATGAACTCTTGAATACAATAGCTCAGACTGTTTTAAATTTAAAACAGTCTGAATACAAGAAAAAACAGTATTAACTCTTAAAATTTAATAATAAACGCAATTGATCTCTAAAAACCTAACAAAAACATGAATTGTGTTACAGAAAACAGCATGAGTTATTATATAACAAGAATACAATAACTCGGACTGTTTATAATTACTCAGACTGTTTTCTGTAACTCTTGAATATAATAGCTCATACTGTTTTTTAAAACAGTCTGAATACAAGAAAAAACATTATGAACTATTAAATTTTAATAATAAACGCAATTGATCTCTAAAAACCTAACAAAAACATGCATTGTGTTACAGAAAACAGTCTGAGTTATTATATAACAAGAATACAATAGCTCAGACTGTTTATAATAACTCAAACTGTTTTCTGTAACTGTTGAATACAATAGCTCAAACTGTTTTTTAAAACAGTCTGAATACAAAAAAAAAACAGTATGAACTCTTGAATTTTAATAATACAAAATCATACATTGTGTTACAGAACAGTCTGATTTATTATAATAAATCTCTAAACCGAGCTAGCAATTTGAGCTAAACTCACCAAGAAAAATGGAGTTAGCAATAAAAAACAGTCTGAAGGTTCTAGAGAGAGAGAACCTTTCCGTCGGAGATAGATAGAGCAATTTGAAAAAATTCGTTCAGTGAGAGAGATGATTTAGAGAGAGAGATACAACAACTGATAGTTTAGAGAGAGATACAACATCTGATAGCTTAGAGAGAAATGGTTTAGAGTGAGAGATACAACTGATAGTTTAAAAAAACAGAATATATATATTATATATAGTGGACCAATTCTTAATTAGTTTCAGAAATAATTGACCAATTTTTAAATAAATTTTATAGCCGGACACTTGTTATATAATAACTCAAACTGTTTTCTGTAACTGTTGAATACAATAGCTCAAACTGTTTTTTAAAACAGTCTGAATACAAAAAAAAACAGTATGAACTCTTGAATTTTAATAATACAAAATCATACATTGTGTTACAGAACAGTCTGATTTATTATAATAAATCTCTAAACCGAGCTAGCAATTTGAGCTAAACTCACCAAGAAAAACGGAGTTAGCAATAAAAAACAGTCTGAAGGTTCTAGAGAGAGAGAACCTTTCCGTCGGAGATAGATAGAGCAATTTGAAAAAATTCGTTCAGTGAGAGAGATGATTTAGAGAGAGAGATACAACAACTGATAGTTTAGAGAGAGATACAACATCTGATAGCTTAGAGAGAAATGGTTTAGAGTGAGAGATACAACTGATAGTTTAAAAAAACAGAATATATATATTATATATAGTGGACCAATTCTTAATTAGTTTCAGAAATAATTGACCAATTCTTAAATAAATTTTATAGCCGGACACTTGTTATATAATAACTCAAACTGTTTTCTGTAACGGTTGAATACAATAGCTCAAACTGTTTTTTAAAACAGTCTGAATACAAAAAAAAACAGTATGAACTCTTGAATTTTAATAATACAAAATCATACATTATGTTACATAACAGTCTGATTTATTATAATAAATCTCTAAACCGAGCTAGCAATTTGAGCTAAACTCACCAAGAAAAACGGAGTTAGCAATAAAAAACAGTCTGAAGGTTCTAGAGAGAGAGAACCTTTCCGTCGGAGATAGATAGAGCAATTTGAAAAAATTCGTTCAGTGAGAGAGATGATTTAGAGAGAGAGATACAACAACTGATAGTTTAGAGAGAGATACAACATCTGATAGCTTAGAGAGAAATGGTTTAGAGTGAGAGATACAACTGATAGTTTAAAAAAACAGAATATATATATTATATATAGTGGACCAATCCTTAATTAGTTTCAGAAATAATTGACCAATTCTTAAATAAATTTTATAGCCGGACCAATCCTTAAATACTTTTGTTTTCATGGTCTAATCCTTAATTTTTTCCGGGGGAAAAATTTGATGATTATGATATAAAAAGTGGCATGCATTATAAACCTTATAAATTAACTAAATTTCACTGAACACAAAATTCACCTATATGAGTAATTTATATGATTCATTGTACGAATATAATAGTAATAACCTATCACCGGGTCCACATTTCTGTTCTTGTAATATTGTTATGATTATTAAATAATAATAAATAAATAAAAATGTAAGGTTATTATAAAAAAATTAATAAAAAAGCTAGAATTTTGTGTAAATGTAAACGGTTACTTAAACGATATAAAATGGGTTATGTTTGATAAAATTATTAAGGTTGGTGATGCGGTTGTTATTTGGTCGTCTGACCTCTAATATTAATGATTCTTTTCGCCAGTTTCACCTACTTTATATATAACTCAATTAATATTAATGGTGAGCATCCCATCAAGCATATCATTTATGAGCGAATCATCAAGAAAAAATGCTTACAGTAATTTTCGGTCTTTGTTTTTCAGTAAATGTCTGTATTTATGACTGTTCTTGAGATATATTTCATTGAAAACGTTTGAATAATTTGAGCTATGACTGGTATCTAATCGTACAATCAAAAGTAAGGTACGTATCTTTTAGGCTTTTACCGTATTAATCAAATAATAGCATCAAAACTGAAAGAAATTTTTTACCTTTTGAACTGCTCTTTGAGCCTCTTGACTCTTGAGGCAGCAAGCTGGTTCAAATTTTCATTTTTTTTTTTTTTGCGTTAATATATTATTCATTTATTCTTACTTGCCAAAAAAAATGTCATCAAAACTAAGTTGGAGCTTACTACTATTTTTGTCCTTGATTGAATTTTTTTCCTGTGTTGAACTTATAAAAAAACAAATGAAAAATAAAGTTGGTTTCTAATTTGAAAAAAACTACAGTAAAAACTTTCCACCTAAAGGGTTTTTTTTTCTCAATCTCTTTTTGTATATATTTCTCATATTTCCTTGAAATCTGTGGCAATAAATTATAAATTAACATTAGATTCCGTGTCAAATGAATGCTGCTCAGTATTCATAGCTAAATTAGTCATAATAAATAAACATCTCTGTTGTTTTGTTAGTTGTAATAAACGTTTGGATTGTCCTTGGCCTTTTCAGGTGGCAGGTCGGGTAGTTGTTGACCTGCAACAGTTATTTATAATTTTCCTTGGTACACTTCTCTAAACATTTTTCATAAAAATATTTGTTCTCTTTATATTTGTTTTCGAAAACACAAAAAGTAATTTTGTTCTTGCGTCTTTGAATTCATGTGGTGTGAAATTCTTTTCCAAGAAGTGGTTCATGAGCCACTTAGAAAAAATCCCTTAACAAACATTTTGCTTAAACTTAGTATAACAAATTACATAATAATCTGTTCTAGATAGAGATTTTGAATAAAGGATCTTAATATATATAGATTAGAGTTAGGTTGCACTAATAAACAATAAGCTGCCTTATTTAAAGCAAATTTTATTTGTTCATTCAATTTAAGAAAACAGCTATTCTATATATATATATATATATATATATATATATATATATATAATGCATAGCTTAACTTTAGAATGACCCTAATTAAATGTAATTTATAAATGGGAAAAAAAAAAAAGCAAGCTTAAATATAGAATCAAGCAAGCACCAGGGAGACACGTCTCGTGCTAGAAAACAACTCGTGTCTGCAAGAGGTGAAGAGCTGACTTCGAGTACGTTTAAATTGATGCCGATTTCGTGATATGACTAATTTTTACAACTTTGATATACATCACACTGTCCATATGCGAAGTTTCAAAAACATTTAGATCCATTCAATATCCATATTCTCGCTGTCCATTCAATAGGGGGCGTGTAGATATTGGACGATTTGAGTATTACTGTTTTTTTCCAGAAAGCAGTAGATTTGTGGATCAAAGGAGTAATTGCTTCTTTTATTTCAAATAAAAAAAGGAGTAAATTGCTTCTTGTCATTAATTCATTAATTTTAAAAGATGCTGACACTAAAATGTAAATCGAAGTCCGGTAGATCCAAATATAAGAAAATGACCAATTGTTGCATTAGCATAAAAAAATATAAAAAATGTGTTGAGAAGCTTGAGGTAGTCTCCAAAAAATTAGGTCTGCAGCCTGCAGGCGTGCTTGGTTAACAATATTGTTTGTGATTAGGAAAATACTTGCTAGTTGTAAAATCATACAATTGCAAATTCTTTTTTGTCTTTTCAAAGCATAAGATGATTAAATACAGAGGGTTGTGAAAAAGAAATATCAAATTCAATAGAAAATAAATGCATACTTATTAGATCAATGTTAGTAAAAATTTCATGAAAAGAGGATGAACCAATATGAACACATTGTCACACTGCTATCAAAAGGTCCAAAGGATCCTAAAAAAGAAATATAAAAAACATAGGAAATAAAATCATGGAATATCAATATTAAAACAAATAATAACTAAAATGATCACATTACTTTCACAAACTACTCCATTAACTATTTCCTTTTCTAAAAACCTTATTTCCAAAATGACCATATATTTTTCAGACCATTGTAAAATTATCACCTCTCATGTCCACATAATTAAACTATCAGTATATTTACAAAATTGATTTAGATATACAGAAAAATATTTTTCTTAAAACAATATCAATAACCTCAGATATGATTTGTTTAAATCTCATATATCCGTATTTTTCTCTAATTTGTTACTAATATATCGTAGGAACACGCGCCAGAAGATATGCGTGGACTTATCTTCAGGAATTTAATACCAATATATTTCTCTATAAATAATATGTTCCTAGGGTTCTTAGTTTTGTGCCTCATATTCACCAAATGTGGACTAGGGCTTCATGTGAGTCAAGATGCCCCCTCTCCCTCTAATTTTTCTCTCTAAATATACAAATATTATGTTCCTAGGGTTCAAGAGACTATACGCATGTATATGGAAGTGTTTGAGGGGTATGTTGGCTGGCTCGATGATTTCTAAGCTTTTAATTATAGCTCGTTGAAAATATCGGACCAGGCTTCATTCCTCCCAAACCATGCCTTTATCATCATGTCGTAGGTTGAAGAAGAACGGGCGAAGGGGAATCTTGTAAGAAGTTCATGTATCTCATTAATTGAAATTCATGATAGTGCTTGTTAAGTTGAAGTTTTAATTTGAACCAAAAGTTTTAATAAGTTTAGTTTTGCCAAACAGCCGTACAGTTTTCCGTTTAACCGAAGTCATGAAATAAATTTTCACTATTTTACAAACAAAAGAAATGAAAAACTATTGTACTTTAAGTTGCAGGTTTGCACCCGTAAAACCAGCAAGTCTTTTAAGTATGGGGATTTTCAATTGATGTGCCAAGGATTTTTGGTTTGTTATTTTTGCTTATTTATTTGCCCAAAGAAGGTAATTTCATGGAATTGGTGAATCTTTTCTCTCTCCTTATTTTATTTTACATGTTTTTTTTCTGGGGGAAAAGAATAGTGACAGCTAGTGATTGTAACAATCTACTCCATTAATAGATGCCTTTGACTTTTGTAGAGGTCCGAGGCTACAAAATTCTATGCTGAACTTTGATTTAGGCTTTTGTTTTTTGGCCTGATACTAAAGATTTTCTTGTTTTGTGCTCTACTAATAGCAGTAGTGGGTTATATTGCAAATAACCCCATGAACTATGGCTATTTTGCAAGTTAACTTTGTATTTTATGTTAAATTATATTTTTTGTATTTCACTTTTTGTCTGGGTTTTTTTTAAGTGTAATAGAGTTATTTACCATCTTTATTAATTAAATCAATAAATTGAGACTTCCAGAAATAGAATACTGTCCAAGTAAAATATAACAAACAAAAAATGAACGAATATTTTGTTGACATAAGTTATCGAATGTAATTTAAACCGGCATATAATTAAGCTTAAACGCTCCAGGCAAACAAACTCTGAACCGAGAGTGTTGCCTGATTAATTAAGTGGCAAAACTTTGGACCTTCGGTTGTGAAACCTGAAAAGCGTTTTATGTACTCTTGTTTTTTGTTTTTTTTTGAGATCTTAGACTTTAACAATTACTATTATTATGGCAACTTGCTGTATTATTTGAAGATTCCAGTTATAAGATCATATATTTAGTGAAACGGCAACAGAGATATACAGAATTATCAACTTAATATTTCTTTGTGCATCTAAGTTATGGAATATAGTCACTTTACAAAAAAAATCCCAATTTTATACAAGACCTCAGTGCATAGTTTTGACTTGAGGAGCTCAGTAGGTAAACTTTACAAAGCCTTCTGATCTGTATTTCAACTCACAAATTAATGAACTCCCATTTACTAGATTAACACTTGATGAGTTTAGGTAACATAAAAGTTTGTATAATCATGCTTTGTTTTTACCATTGCTTATTGGTGGATGTGAAGCATCTATGCAATTAATTGGTGATGTGTTCATTATGATTTTCATTCTGTACTTAGATTTAAGAAGTAGTATATATTTGGGTTTGATTTAGGTTCTTCGGGACTGATGCTACCTTATCGTCAATTGTGTGCCTTGACTCGCAATTAAGCTTCGATCTTCTAGCTGTTGTACTGATGTTAGGTATTACACAAAGTAAATAAACTTTCGATTTTAGTTGATTTACTTGTTGATGTTACATTGCTGCTCTTGTTACTAAGGACTGTTTTTGGATGGTTATGTCTGTAATAACAAACTTGCAAACTGTTTGAATTTTTTCTTGAGTTTGCAGCTTGTGCTTCAATATTTTTGATTCTCCTATATGACATTTCTTGCTTGCTGAAAAAAAATAGATAAATATGGAAAGTAAATGATATTACAGTGGTTTTACTATAATGATAAACTAGGAAATCAAATTAGAATATAAAATATAGGACCAACTGACCAAGGATATCATTATATATATATGTTGCCTGAAAAATGAGTTTATTCCAAGGTTATCTTTAATCTTGATCTCCTAAGAACTTGATAGCTAAAACTGTATAGTAATAGCCCAAATACACTTCCAAATTCTACATGAACTACTACCACCATCAGGGGGAAACCACCATAACATATCTTTAACCTGTCATACAAACACTTCTATTTTTGGTGAAAGTTGGAATAAACCTACCCAAGTCAAAAACAAAATTCCATCAGAGATACTAACTGTGTAAATTGTTTATAACGAAGATAGACGGTAATTATGCCACCAAAGACCAATATTCATCTTATGAGCTCTACTCAAACAATACTTTCCTATACCATGCTGAAAAGTCTCTTAAAACGGATCATTATATAAGCATTCATGCATGTATTTAAAGAGCAGGCAGAGCAGTAACACTTCATGGTAATTAGCAATAACTGGACTCTCGGGATGACTTAATGAGCTCCTTGCTGCCTTAATGTCAAAACCATCCTAACCGGATACTCCGAGTTGAGTAACAAGATTTTGGTCAGCCAAGCTCAAACGAACTCATGAATTGTTAAACCAGTAAAAATACGCAAAGTAAATGGAGAAGACGAACTCTGTATAGATGTATAGAAAGAGAACAAATATTATATTGAACTAAAGAAATATTTGTTAAACCTCTATACAGCTGGTCGTTTCCATAGTTTGCACTAATTACACATAGACATTACAACTAACATAATAGACAAATCAGCCCTTAACAATTGCAAAGTAACAGCAGCAGTCCAAAACACTTGTATAATCTCAACATTAATCCCATATAGAGTGACAATCAAACAGACACCGTCGTATATATAGTAGTGGCAACTCACAACATGTCATGATAAATAGTATCAAAAAAATTAAAAACATCGAGCCACTCCTACAATTGTAATAAGCAGTCGAGAAAACGTTTAGTAACTCGCAACATTTGGTTTGTCATTCAGTTTTAATAATTGATTATTGGTTGTCATTACATGGATCAATATAACTAATTTTTTTTACTGTTTTGTTCATTAAACTAATATTTCATTTTTGGTATGCGATATATCATAAAACCTCTATATATTGACGTTACCATTAAAAATGTCTACATAGAAAAATATAATGTTTAAAGGTTAATTACAAAACACGTAATATAATTTTTTCTGTTTTTAATCAAACCATTTTTATTAACGGGAAAATGGGACCAATCACCAAACCCAACATACACATAATATAATATACATGTACAAATTTTATGTAAACAAACACATGTCAACATTCCAATTTAATTTTTAATCCATTCCAAATAATAGTCTAATTTGCTATTTAAGATTAATTATTCGTTTTATACTCTTATTTATTAGTTTTGTAATAAACAAACACATTTATCATCATCCCATCATTAAATGGTAATTTTATGACAAATGTGGGAAACAATATTATTTTAGAGTGATGTTATTGTCACCATCAAAATCAACCTAAAAAAATCAAGAGGGTGGTGTGGATGTCAAAGTAACGGAAAAAGAATTGAGAGAGTAACACAGACAATTATATAGACAACATTTAATGACCCAACCATTTAATTATTTTCCATATTCGTCTAATTTTCTTTATAATAGATAACATCTTAATCAAGTCAATCTCTCAAAAAAATATTTGTTGTCATGTAACTTTATTCACCTAAAATACCCTTGCATGTTTACATTCACTTGTAGGTTTTAACTCCATATCTTAATTTAAAATTTTATTTAACTGGTCATTGATTTTTTAATAATTCTGCTCTCGTTGACCAATGCATAAATAATAAATTTATGACGAGGGTGCCGAAATTAACACTTAAAAAATCGTCTCCATGTGGTTTTTTATGGAGGTGTTGAAATGTTAATTTTAAACAAATCATAATATATAAACAAAAAAAAAAAACTTATAATTATGGGACGGGTTGTCTCACCCTACCATCTCTAAATAGCACGTCCATTGTTAATGTGTACATTATTATACTATATATGATGTAAATGTGTGATTGTGAATGAGTATATAATAACTTTTACTAATCACATAAGTGAAAAGAAATGATAAATTGATTGTTATTTTTAAATAAAGTAAAGTACATTTTTTTAAAAATTTATAGCGTAAATAACTGTTAGTTATTTTTCTTTAAATAAAATTCCGATTTCTACTGCTTTCACGTGTAAATAATAATCTTTTCACAAATTTTCGTTCCAATCTTAACTTCACATAATAAATTTGACTATGTTTTCATTTTAGTTTGTGAAATAATGGTTGCCCAAATTTAGCAGTAACGCTATACACTCGGACTTGTTCAATCAGACTGATTACCAAACAGTCATTTATGTAATTTTTAGAATTCTTTTGACACCCACATAAAACAAAAATAAAATCTCAAATATAATATTTATGGAACCCTAGTTGAGATTATCATAAATTTAAATATTAATTTAAAATATTTAAAATTTTAATGGTTTTAATATATTTTATTTGACTATTCAACAAAATAAAACCTCAAATATAATATTTATGGAACCCTAGTTGAGACTACCATAAACTTAAATATTAATTAAAAATATTTAAAATTTTAATATATTTTATTTGATAATTTAACAAAATAAAAACTCAAATATAATATTATAGCACTCTATTTGAAACTACCATAAACTTAAATATTAAATATATGACCGAATAACATACTCTTAAATTTCGGGGTGAAAATGAAATTCTAAATTTACATTAAAGACTGTTATGTTAATAGTCTGGTTGAGTTATCTGGTTCATTAATATTATTGCAAACTTAGCGGTGATATTATTAGTCATGACAAATTTTTATAATTGTTGAGAGAATAAAATTTCTTGATTAGGTAATTTCAAAATTAAGGTCTCTCTCACTTCTTTTAATATAGTAAATGCTAATGTTTAGTGTATTGGTGACATGCCATGTGTGCATGTCACATAAGTGGGTAAAGTTTTTAGATAAGAAAATGTTTGACCAAAAATATTTCTCATTATTTTACTACCTTTTTTTAGATCAATTTAACTACATTAACAATCTTCTAAAACCATGTGAAATATGTGAATGGTTTGTTGTTAATTTATCATGAGAGAGAGTAGATATAAAATTTCCACACATTTTTGTGTTATTTTGTTTTTTAGGTTTCAGTTTTTTATACGGTTCCTAAGCCTTTTTGAAAAAAATTGAATATTTGGATAAATCTGCCATTTTTATTTTCGTCTAACCCTTACGATTTTCAGAGCTTATATGATTTTTTTCTACATATTTATGTGTATTTTTGGACCTTTCTTTATCTTTTAGAACTTTCATTTCGTGAATTTTTCCGGGTTTTTGTTGGGTTTTTTTATCCATCACCCTTTTTGTTTCTTCTGATTTTTTACGCTTTTTTCTCTACCTTTTATGGTTTTTCTGAAATTTCTATTTAGTATTTTTATATTCCTTAATTTTCCGTTTTTCTGGCAATTTTGGTCGACGGTGATCGGATGACGTGGCGGCAGAGGTAGCGATGGTGGCGGCTGGAGATCTCACCGGAGATCATATATGTATCTATACATATAGAGAGAGGAAGAGGGGGGAGGATAGATAAGAATTTATGAGAATAGTTAGAGAGAGCATAATGCGAATCTAGGTTGCTTTTATATTTAGAGTAGACGGTATCAAAACCAAATTAAAATGTTTAAATATGATAAATGCTAATAAAAAATGCAAGAGATACTAAAACCTAATAATTATCTTAAATGGTACCGGGTTTCAATTAATTCCAAAATCCCCCACGATGATTGTAAATTACAGAAATCCGATATGATTCACTACAGAAACTAAAAGTAAACCAAAACGAAACCTAATCAAACAAGGTGCGAACTGCAAAGCGGGCAAAAAGGATCTAGCTAAAGCTTTTCAAAAACCTCATTTACAAAGTTTAATGAGGTAAAAAAAACACCACTTTACTCCTTCATGCCCTATAATCTTATAACTCTCAAGTTTCAACACCACCACGATCAATGTGAATCTAAAAGGTGCTTTTTGACAACCAAATACTCAAAGCTTACAAGCCTTTTGAAAAAAGCTTTAACCTTCAACAAAAAACCTCATAATTGCAAAGTAAAACTATTAGAAGCACGAATAGAGAAACAAGCTCTCATGTCTACAATAATGGACCAAAAAGATGGATTTTTAAGAAAAAATCTTCCCTGGAATAAGCATAAAGATTTCCACTTTGAATGATCTTTGTTCAGAGATTCAAACCTGCAAATTACTGAGAGCAAATCCATAAGATCACTCATAAAGGATAGAGAAAAGCAAGCTTCAGCATCACTCATCATAAGCTTGGTAAAAGCCTCAATAAATTATCATTGGCTAAAAGAAGGTTAAACCTTCAAAAAAAAAAGAACAACTTTGCAGGAACCAAATCTTCAGAAAAACTTCATCCTTGGCCAAAAGCACTAACAAACGTTGGTGACGCCTCTAAAACAAAGCACACTTAATTTCTTTGGGGTATTTGAATTCCTATGACATTTGTTAATTGAGATGGTGTTGTGGAAAGGATTAAGGCCTTGTTTGGTTGGATGAGATTAAGATGAGATTGGATTTCAAATGAAATGAGTCTCACAAATAACATGTTTGGATAGCTAAATATGGTTGAGATTATTAGTGAAACGACATTACAAATGACCTTCAAATGATGTATTTACAATACCATGGGGAGTCCCAGGACAATATATGAAGGGGTATTTGTAATCTCGCTTGAACTCCTAGTCCGGAACTACGAGTCCCGCAACCAAACGAGGTGTTAAATAAAAGATTTATTTAAAATTTAAAACAAATTTAAAATGCAAGTTTTGATTTATTAATGTATTTTTTGAACCAAGCATTTACAAGGTTTTTTCATAAAAAATTTCAACTAATCTGGTCTGTTTGACCTGGGTTTGACCCGTAGTAAAGCGTCTCTATATTAATCACAGCACCAAATCGAGCCCCTGCTCCTAGGCAGCATGAGGCATGTACTTTTGAGTTTTGAAACAGAGACACAAACACAAACTAATATACTGCAAACTTACCCATTGTATATGAAAGCATTGAAATTTAACTAATTCAGAAGCAGTAATAGCATTTCATAAGCAAGAAATAAATCGATAAAAATAAACAACTAACAAGCAGAAGGGTTAAGAGCATGCCCTCTTTTTGAAGTTTTTAAGAAAGTTCTTTAGAAATTGGGAAAGAGCTGGGTGGATTAACCAAATGCAATCTAACTTGTACCAGAAAAACAAAAAAAAAGAAGCTGCAATGAGTAAAAGGATGTAAAAAATCTACAACCAACGAAAAACAGACAAAATCCAAGTTAAGCTCTTTATCGATAAAAAAAAATCATCAATACAGGAGTTATAGCCAAAACTGAAGAATAAGTTGCTGCAACGACAAAGGTGAAACAACATAAACTCTTCTCGGTGCAAGAGTATGCCCTCAAATTACGAACCCAAACAAACCAAGTATAATGGCATGCGGTATATTATATTATCTTATTTTATATGTATATCGACAGTCATCTCCTTCTGGAAATGCCGGAGCTACCAAGTGCCGGAAAATCATCCTCCTTGTTGAAGATTGGCTCGACACGCTTCGCCGCAACGCGGGTGGGCTCACGATGTCCCTTCTTTTCATCTTGCGGTTGGTTTTGTTGAACTCTTGAGTTAGTTGTAGAAGAGTTAATGAGAGGCTTAACACCGACAAGCTCCGGATCAGGTAAGTACCGATAAGGTAATTTCCGATCATCCATTTTTCTAAAAGTTATCGAAATTCTACGATAAAAGAAAACAAAATTAGAGAGATTCGACAATTTGATTACTTTACAAGTGTCAAAAAATTGTACAGAAAAATAAATGAACCAGACACTACGAGATATTAGGAGACGGACAAAAAAGGAATCCATAATTACCTTTCACTATAAACATAAATACCGCTCTTGGGATAACTATATATAAAAATTGAAAGAAAACAAACGAAACATTATAATTCAAATGGGAGGAAATATAACAAACCTTTTGGCAGGCACACCGGGAACACAATGTTTTGCGACGTCAGCGCCATTACCACTTAAAATGAGAACAGATCTGCATAAAAAATCATGTTGGCCCACATTAACTGTCTGAAATTTGTTCCGAGATACATAATCCGTTCTTTATAAGTTATGACGTGCAATATAAAAAGCAGAATACAAAACTCATTTTTTTTCCCATTACAGAAGAGATGCAGATATTCTTTGTGCCATCCAGTTATTCCCTTAAATAATGAAGAATTACCACACTTAGGGATGGAGACAGAGTATACAGAAGCACTTATACTTGCATCAGCAACATCAAACCCCTTGAAAAGAAAAACTAGAACCACACTTGCATTTTATTGATCCTATAAATTTTGACACACAGATTCAAAAAGACTAAAAAGTTGGCAGAACAATTGTACTGTAGTAAATTACTTAAAATCTAGCTAAACATAAAACCTTGATCACTACACTATCTACCCAAAAATATCAAAACTAGTACCAGCTTGCTGAAATCAAATATATTAATCCCCCCACCTCATACTTGCCATGCCTTTTGACACATTAACTCCAAAAGATGACACACTAATTACGAAAGACCAAAAGGTTAGTAAAACAATTGTAATTAATCGCTGATACTAGTAAAACATAAACCCTCGATCACTAAACCATCAACTGAAATACCAAAATCAAATATAATTAATGATATAATAGAAAGAAACATTAGGGCATACCCGACTGGTAGAGGGACCGAGACAGGACCATCAAACTCTCCCTCATCGATGACTTTCAGACTCGTCCCGAATAATATTTTACACTCGGACAAGAACGAAACAGTGCAAAAGGGACGGAGAAAATCATGGTGATCTATGTGAGGAGGGATACAATCCCCTGCATTATAGATGTTGACAATACAGCTATCCGGTACACATGTCGAGGGAAGGACTTGCCACCTCACCATCCTCTTGATCATCTCCTTGAACAATGGTGGTAGTGGATCAACCTCCTCGTCCCTACTTATGCCAGGAGGGTTACCATATCTATCCTGTAAATGGGAGCGGAAAATAAATGATGTCAAGTATAAGTCAAAACCAAGAGTTAATAATATAGGAGATAAATGAATATTAGTAATGATACCAACCTTTGCATAATTGTAGCAACACCCAAACTGGATAGTGACACGCCCCTTACCGCGCATCCACTTCTTTGGCTCCAAGTAAGTTCGTTCTGGAATGAATTCATAGCAAGAATGGAAAAGCAATTAAAGTACGTAAACGGTTCAGTATTATTTGTTACTAGAGAAGTTAAATAAATTTATTCACTATATAAAAAACAAACACAAAACTTAAATCGTATTTAAGATGACACTATATTTCCGAAATATCTACATCTTTTAGAGTCTAACGGTAAAGAAGTGAAATACAACCAACCCAATATAAAGCATAAGAAACTTAAATCATATTTAAGATGACACTATATTTCCGAAACATCTACATCTTTTAGAGTCTAACGGTAAAGAAGTGAAATACAACCAACCCAATATAAAAGCATAAGTAAGTCAACGAGGCAAATCTTCTTTAGATTTGCAATAAGAGGGTAAGATTGCAGCACGAGCTGCAAAGGATATAGGGATCTACCGGTTCGACTCCATTATTAATAAATAAATACAATATACATATAAGAGTATTCATACCTTTAAGCTGACCACGCTGACCCATACGCTGCAAATTATACACGCAATCGACGATCTTCTTTTGCTCCTCGGCGTTAAACACCCCAGTGTGAAGCTCGAGCCCTTTAAGCACATTGGTCTTCATTCCATCAACCCTCTCAATATAATTAAAATCCTTTTTCCTCCCAACCTTAGCAATTCTATACTTCTCTTCTTGGTCCTCCAATAATAGTCCATCATTTGTCTTCACTTGGGGAGCCGAATACTGCAACGGTGATATTTTGCTTGTGACAGACGCTGGTGATTGGGTAACATTAGCATACCCTCTTCGTGATCTGACAGGCTCGGGGATCCAACTAACAGCTTTCGGGTTCAGATCTGATGAAGAAGTTGTTGTAGAAGAATTCGATGACCAGAACTCTTCAGATAATTCGCTAGCTCCGTTTAGTACCTCTGATTTATTACTTTTATCTACAAAAATGTGAGCTAAAATTATTTAGGCTTGTTAAAGACTCAGAGAAAAACATATACATGGGAACATTCTATGCAAATTTATATAATAGTTTATAGTAGTTTTTTGGCGTTTTGCGCATATGTAATACACAGATATAAAACTATGACAGATCAGGATTTGAAAAAGGAAAAGGCCGGATTGTAAACATTTTTTTCTTATGAATGGAGTTGTGCATTAAAACATTTGAAGATCCAATTTAGGATTTATGCAAACCTTTACAGAAGTAAAGGTCAATGAGATACATGCTAGCTATATACTAATGCATCTAATATTGAACATCATAAAAATAAAAACATGAGATTTTTTTTGGTAACGCCGATCTCTCTACTCTGACAGGCATGCACTTATCCTATCATTATGCAAAAAGTGAAAACATGTATCTCATACAGGTACAAGTGATAGAATTCAGAAGTAATAAAAGAAAACCTATGAACCTAAAAGCAACTTCTAAATTTGGTACTTTACTTGTTGTTCATGTATAAACCAAGTTTTCAACTCAATTCCATAAACTAAACTTGCTAAACCCTTATGTTGTCATAAACTAAACTCTTAGTTTATTCAATACAACTATACAAATCTACAAGCATAACTACGTACATGCATGTCAGCAAATTAACTTTATCTTAATGCAGTTGAGAAACGAGTTCTAAAACATCATGCAGATTTTAACCCTCTCCGACCCCATGACTAAAATCATGTACAATCACATAAATACCCCTACAATTTATTAGCAGTGAAGAGATTTACAAACCAAAAAAAATGTTTTTTCTCGAGATAGAAAGTTTATCCATTGTGTCGGTACGGTCCGCACAATCCAAATCGCCCCTTGATATATTACAAGCATAACTGTTTACATACGTGTCACCAAATCAAACTATTTCAACCTATTTGAAGAACAAATTCAAAACATCATTGAAGTAATACATAAAACCGTTTGCAATCTAAGCATAATTCGAACTGTTTACAATAAATCAATAAATATTTGTATAGATATTACAATCAAACAAACTATATACATCAGCGTCGTCGAAATAGAATTCTTTAATCTATCTAAAAACGGCACTAGAAATATCATAGTTCAATTCAACCTGTACGAAAACGGAGACCAGTATACATGGCCAATCTCATAAAACTTTTAGGATTAGCAGCAATAATATAAGTGTACAGAGCCAAAGAGAGTGCTAGCGAGTTCAAGATAAGCTTAACTTCTTTTATGTTAAACTAAACTTGCTAAAACCCTAGTAAATTGATAAACCCATACGACCTTATATAAACAATCATACATATATATATATATATATATTATATTTACAACTGTACATCTATGTCACCAAATCACACTTTATCTAAACATCATAGACAAATCAACCTTACATAATCATCAAAATTAAAGGTCAATCTCATGCAAAACATATGGTTGATTTGAAATAAACAACTCAAATATATAAGCTAAAAAAAAGAGAGATGATCTTTAATTACTCTTGATAAAATTCTGAATCCGAGTCTTGAGGCCGGTATGGCAATTTCCACAAATACCTTCACCTTCACACAAAACTTTCAAAATCTCCTCTTTACTTAGCTCATTCAACAAAACCAAGCACTCTTTAAAATCTCCCAAAAATTCCTCACCCATCTTAACTAAATATCTCAAAAACCCAACTTTAGAAACAAATACAATTAAGGAATTTATATATAAGAGAGAGATGAATATATGTATAAATACAGGAGATGGGCCGGGGACTGAATACTATTTATTGAGAATTTAGAAAGAAGAGATCGAATTGGAGTAGGAATAAGTGAAATATGACGCGGTGTTGTTAATTTAGTTATATTTCCTTTTTTATTTTATTTTTAGGAGATACTTTAGTTTTCTATATTAGGTTGTTTTTTTTTGTTATTTTAGGAAATAAAATAAATACGGACTTGTCTTGTCAGAGTGCTTATGTCATAAGACAAAAGTAATAAACTGAATGATGTGTTCCGCTATTAGATTTTATAGATATTAATTTTATGCGTGAGAATAGAATATTGATACTAGTTTTGTTAATTTTTTATTGTTAACTAGTAACACATTATTATTTAAAAATCTATTAAATATATTAAGTTAAACACTCATATTAGTTTTAATTTTAACAATTTTATCTATTTTAACTAAAAATTAATTATTCAAAATATAGTACTATGAATAGGTGCTGCGAGAAAATAAATAGCAGTATGATAGAGATATGAAAGATATACGTGAGAAATAACAGTTAATTGTGGGTGTGGATAGACTTTTTTGCGATATTATGAACTAATAACAATTAAAAAGATTGTTATATTTAACAATATTTTTAACATATATAAAGTTAACACACATTTTAACACAACTAATGGGGAGACAAAATTGCATTGTTAGCTAACATCTTTAGTTAACAATATAAATAACAACATTATTGTAGATGCTCTTATAGTATTAATAATCACAAACAAACAATTATTTTCGTAACTTATTAGTTCCTTTTTAGTTTTAAAACAGTGCTATTTGATATGCTTATTCTATATGGGGGGTTAGGTTGTATTGGGATGGGATTAGGGTGTGATTAGGGTGTATGAGCCCATAAATACTGTGTTTGGTATGAAAAGTTGAGACGGAACTATTAGTAACATAAGATAAGAAATGATGAGAAATTTAGGTATTTGGAGTAATGGGATGTGTGGTATTGGAAATATGGGTATTTGGAGTAAAGGAGATGTGTTATATATATACTAATAATCGTAGCTCATGCGTTGCGTGTGTGACACGTAGTTGCATAAATATGATCCGGTATAAATAAATTTAACATTTTCAAAAAGTTTATAAAAATAATTGGTTGAATATCGTAAAAATATAATATTTTATTGTTATAGTAATATAAAAATACATGTATGATGATTTGTTTGACAGATGATTTGATATGTGAAAAAAAAAATTATTTATTTATTTAAATTGCATTAAGTTATTTTAGTAATTAGTAAATTAGAATAGGAGCATTTTTTTTAAAAATGGATAAAATTGGGCAGCCTCAAGATTTCTTGAGTTCACTTATATTAATAGTATATATTAAAATCATATATATATATATATATATATATGTATTTTGCAAGTTTATTTATTATGGATATAAATGTAAATTTGTAAAATAGTTCAACCACAATAAAAATTAAATAAACACTTCATTGATATTTCATGTCTATATAGGGTTATAACTTATACTTCCTCCGTTCTATAATATAATAAAAGTGCACTGATTTTACACATACTTTTCAAATTTACACATTAGTTTTTCATACATTTTCTATAGTAGAGTAATTGTTAGAAGGGCAATTATGTAAAATTGTCTAACAAAACTTTCTATTTATAAAAAGTGGACTTATAAAATGAAACATGCCCCACGAAAATATATAATGAACTTCTATTGTGAAACATCTGTATTACCTTTAGGCTCTGTTTGTTTTGTTGTAAAATGGGGGTAAACAAATATTTACGGGTAAAATAGATTTTTCGGGTGATTGGTTTAACGTAAAACATTTTTTTTGGGAAAACTCTTCCCACATATCCAGTAAAATTGGGGGAAATGATTACCCCGCAAATAAAGTTGTAAACGGTTTACGGGCCTCTCTCTATATTCTTTCTAATACTAGTATTATAACTATTATTAATTATAGGTCTATTCTTTCAAAATTATTTAATAATTAGTCCATTCTATCTACTAACCAATAAAAAAAAGGAAAAAACACGAAAAATTCTAAAAAATAACAAAAATGGAAAAAAAAAATCCGAAAAATCTAAAAAACCCAAGAAATTTTGAAAAGCTAAAATCTAATTAACCAATAAAAATATAAATAAATAGGAAAAAATCTAAAAAATAACAAAAAAATGCAAAAAATAAAACAAAAAATTCCAAAAAATCTAAAAAGCCCAAGAAAATTTGAAAAAGCTAAAATCTAATTAACCAATAAAAATATAAATAAATAGGAAAAAATCTAAAAAATAACAAAAAAATTGGAAAAAATAAAACAAAAAATTCCGAAAAATCTAAAAAACCCAAGAAAATTTGAAAAAGCTAAAATCTAATTAACCAATAAAAATATAAATAAATAGGAAAAAATCTAAAAAATAACAAAAAATTCCGGAAAAAATAAAACAAAAAATTCCGGAAAAATCTAAAAAACCAAAGAAAATTTGAAAAAGCTAACATCTAATTAACTAATAAAAATATAAATAAATAGGAAAAAATCTAAAAAATAACAAAAAAAATGGAAAAAATAAAACAAAAAATTCCGAAAAATCTAAAAAACCTAAGAAAATTTGAAAAAGCTAAAACAAGTCAATAATATCTTCTATACTTATAATTTTATGAGTTTATATGCTGAAAAATTATAAGTTATTATAAGTGACGTATATGAAATAAAATATGTGTTTAGGTTAAATTTCCTATACATGTTGACGAAGTTCCTTTCAGAAAAATAGACGAACTTTTAGCTTTTTTTCCGTCAAAATAATTGTGATTTTAATCACTAATGTTTTTAAAGTTTCACGAACTTATTCATTTTTGTGACTTTTAGTTAATTTTTGATATTTTTCATCTTAAAATATTTTGTTTAAAGTATGAACAATGTTTATTTATTTATGCATCGAATTTGTCTAATTTAAATAACTAATAGATTTTTGAATTTCAATAGAATTTGTTGGAAAAACCATGTTTAACATGGTAGTTTCCGAATGGTCACGAGACCATCTTTGAGTCAAGATTCCAAGTGACAGCCGTTGTCTTTTGGCACCATACTCAAGACGGTTGAGTAGATGGTATGAAAAGGTTCATAACGGTATGTCGCATGACCTATTCGGAGAATGAGAGTGAATGGAAATTGGCGTCAAAGAATGGGGTTGAGAAAGAGGAAAACTCTTAATGCTGGAAAATGGGTTTAATGAGGATAACTCGTTGGGAATTGTCCCACATTGAAAAGGAAAAAGAGCTCCTCCTCGGGAAAAAGAGCTCCTCCTCGGAAAAAGAGCTCCTCCTCGGGGAAAAGAGCTCCTCCTCGGAAAAAGAGCTCCTGCTCGGCCAAGTGTCATGCTCGGCCAAAGTGCCCAGCTCGGCCAAGTGTCCTGCTCGGCCAAAGTGCCCAGCTCGGCCAAAGTGCCCTGTTCGGCCTAGTGTCCTGCTCGGCCAAAATTTCCAGCTCGGGAAAATTTCCAGGTCGGGAAAATTTCCAGCAAAGCGGTAACTGTTGCAATAAATATGAATTCATTGCAAAGTTAATACTGCAGTTTCGAATTTCGAAAACTGACAGTAGTAAAATGACTTTAATGGCTGAGATACTCAGCCAGCCTATAAATAGGCAGACCCCCCACAGGTCAAAAAATACACAACATTCTGAAATCAAACAAAAGCAGCATATATCATCTCTCCAAATTAGCATTACATTTTAGTCAGAGAGAGCCACCCACCAACAGCTCGACCTTGACTCGTTGCCAGTTTCTGGCGAGTCATCCGAGACGTTGTACCTTGGGATCGAAGCGCCAATCATAACCAGAAACCTCAAAGGTGGTTAGGCGAATATCGGTTAAGGGCAGACTGTTAAACAGTCGCCTCGTTTATTGATTTTTCCCTGCATTTTATTCCGTCTTTACATTTCTGCAATTTTATATTCTGTAATTTATTTTTCCTGTTCTGTAATTTCATTTCAGTCCTTTTCTTTTCTGTAATTTCTATTCTGTTCTGTAATTTACTTTCCAGTCCTGTAATTTTATTTAATTCCAGAAACAGTCCAGCAGTTTAGTAATTATACTATCATGTCTGGCAGTTTCTTTTAATTAACAAACAGTCCAGCAGTTTAGTAATTATACTATTCTATCCGACAGTTTCATTTAATTACAAACCAGTCCAGCAGTTTAATAATTTATATTAATCTGGCTGGAATTTTAATTAATTGCATTTAATTTCTGCAAGTGTCGAAATTTGTAATAGAGTCATATTCCATTATAGAAATAAAATTGTTTATTTCTTTTTAGTCCTTGCACTTTAAAATTATTGTTTTTACGTACACCAAAACCAACAGAATTCTCATGGGAAACCTTTGACGCACCAAACACCCGTAAATAAAATGCAAACAAAAGTTTGCACCGTAAAACTTTACCCAAAAAATATTTTTCCTCCGTAAATATTTTACTACGAAACAAACAGAGCCTTAATTTGAATCTATTATCATGTGTGTCCTTGTATTTAAATTAATAAGTCGACTTATCATTAGAAAAGTTATAAATTTCAAATTTTAGATTAAATAATATCCTAATTATTACTCCAAAACAGAATCATGCATATTTTTATCTAGAGAAAACAATAAAGCTATAGATTCAAAGTTCTACATTTTGACCAATACAATGTCCATAGATTATGAAATCCGTCAATAATAAATTTAAAAAATATACATAAACATTTATTCAATAAACATAAATATTAGTTTGGTTGTTTATGTTCTCTCTATTAATTTGAATTCTTACATGTTTTTGTTATATATATATCTAGTTTATCAAAAAATTAAGTTTATATTTCTTGACATATAGACGACTCTTTAATTAGCTAACCAAAAGATGGACCGATTCTGGTGATGGTCTGAGAATATTTTTATTTATTTTTTGAAAAGAGAGTAAAAATATATGATTTTTCTCTTGTAAAAGTGAACATGTTAAGTTTGGACTAAAGTGATAACTGGCGAGGGAATGTCAATGTCCCCTCGTCCGGACCGATATCACCACGGAAACGAACAAACCGGGGCCCTATATAGTGGATGTCTCACCACCCCGGCTCATTACCAAACGGGGTGAAGCTAGGCCGGCCCAAAGAAGCGTATCGAGTACGCTTCACCAATTAATGCTGCTGCTCCCCTGGGGGACCCTCCTGGCGTTTCATCGACGTGGCCCAATCACAGGTCACCTCCCTGTGGGCCCCGGAAGAGGACAGTACCCTTGTCAGAGCCATGAATGACCTAACGCCGTTGGATCAACATCTTACAGTACAGTGATCCAATGGCTAATACACATCTGATCACACTATAAATACCCCCTCTAATACCACTAAGAGGGGGACACAAATACTGAGAGGAGAGATAAAACTTAAACAACCCGGACCCCCAGAACACTGCCTGTACCATCCGATACTACGACCCGTAACCGGCCCGGTCCCTCACTCTTAATTATATTCCTACTTTCAGTTAACACCGATACTGACTTGATCGTTGGAGAGGAAAAACCTGGTACCAACCCCGGGCCCCTGTTTGTTTCTTGCGCAGGCACGAAGGCCACCTCGTCACCATAGCCGACGTAAATCACTCCGGATATCTCGGAAGATCGGAGCCGACGCAAATTGAGTAAACCGAGCTTGGGAAGAAAATCAGGCTCGCCAATAACCGTAATTTGGTCTGAATCTTTTTATTGACAACCCCAAAACTTGATGTTCTGGTTCCACTCTATACGTTGTGAATGCTTCGTGGTTGTGGCACAGTGTGTTACAATTATTAAAGCAATGAGTGAAATGCATTATAAACAGAGTACCAAATAATAAGTTCTTCTCCACAACCTTCGCTAGACGCAAAATAATTAATATGGGGGGGTGTTGTTTTCATCATTTTCATTTTCTCCTTCGTTTTAACCTTGTATGAAGTTGCTGGTGAGAATTCCAATGGAGACCATTAGTAAGTCTACAAGCTTATGCATTATTTATCCCCATGCATTTTTCCACTATAATAATCAACCATCCAATATGAAAACTGGTATAATTTTAATTATCAAAGAACATTATATAGGTGTGAGTTGCCCGTATCTCACTAACAGTGTGTCGATAACCTTGATTACTTTATAAGTCAAGTATTTTTAGGATTCAAAACCTTGTCTTACTCTATTTTCTAAATTTATTGTATGGAGCGCACGAATTTATTTGAATTATGCGACCCATGGCTAAAAGTCAGGTACCTTTACAAAATTTTCATAGTGATGGTGCTACGAAAGTTGATCACATGGTGCATAAAACCGATAATAGTGAGGAGCATCGTCTGGACAAGTAAATATGTAGTCTGTACCATGTCTTTTTATTATTTGGATTTACCAGGAATACTGTTATGTTCTAATTTGTTGGGATTTCTTCATATGTCCAGCATGGGTTATATATAAAGTTCGTAGCTTTCATAGATACAAATTACAAAATACAGATGGTCTGAGACTCTGAGTCCAAGATCATTAATTTTTGTTAGCATAATTAATCTTCCATAATGATCAGATCACGAGGACATGAGGTTTCTACGATTGGAATCTTTTAGGAAATTAATTTATTGACGCCTTTCGTCGCACATATTTCTCAGTATTGGTTGGTTAGTAAAAACTGAAGTCCAACGACTAAACATTACTTTTCATCACTTCTTATATTTGATAATAAAAAGTAAAAACTAGCAAGGGTTTAAAATCTCCTGAAAAACAAAACAAAACTGATAACTAGAGTATATATTGTTGTCCTATAAAGACCCTATATTTTCTAATTTGTTTTGTATTATCATGTGTTGGTAGTGATCACGGGAGACAACTGGTCAGCGTCCCTGGGTTTGGAAGAGCCGATGGGTTTATAAGAGTAATTTTATAAGAGCTTATGGGTTTATAATTTGTAACTATAATAATTTCAGTTGATATATAGTAACTGAATACCAAATTACAATTTTCAGTTGGTAAATACCAACAGAAATAGTAACTAATACTTTAACGGTTAGTATTTACTAACTAATTGGTGACTACAACGTTATCAGTTGCTAAATACTAACTGATCACTAACTAAAAAATTTCAGTTGCTAAATACTAATTGATTACAAATACCAATCAGGTTAACAATGTTTGCTCTTTTAGTTAGTATATTACCAACTAATTTTTGATTGTTAAATAATAATTTAATATCCAATATCAATATATTTATTTTTATATCTACAAACTAACACAACCACGTATATGTTTTCCCCATATATTCCATTAATTATGTCAATAAACCCTCACATAACACAAAAAATATTGAGAACCCGTTTATTAATAATATCGCTAAGGGATCACTAAATAAGTTGGTAAATATTTGAAATCAATAAAATTTTGCACCATCAAAAGTAGAGCAATTATTGACGTACTATCAATAATTGATAGAACTACCGGTTAAGAACATGTTGCGTTCAAAGATAATGAATAAATTGTGAATGCTTCTTTTTTATATATTTGGTTGAAAAAAGACTAATTATCAAACATAATGGTCGAAAAGACATACATGTATATGCATTTATCGGTGAAATCGAATTTGGAGATGAAACCAAATAACAAAAAATAGAAAAAAGTATTACTAACATGAGATGGAAGATTATAAATAATACAGTATGTTTATATTTATGTTAGAATTATGTTTACTATGTAATAAAATGGTGTTTAGTGTTGTATATCACGTTTATTTTTGCAATATCTTAAACTATGTGTTAAATAATTAATTTTGATTATAAGTGTTTTAATAACTTTATAATTTCTTTGAGTATTTTTCAAAAAGATAAAATGTATATTTCAGAACTTAAAATGATAGAGCGTTCAATAACAAAGTTAATGGTTCAAACAAAAGTCGATTTGGAGTCCGATCAAGCAATTTGTGAGCACTTAAAAAAATGGAAGAGGAAAAGAGTAATATTTTTTATATCTCACCAACATAAAATGTATCTCACCAATTTCATATATTTTTTATATATTACGGGATATCAACCAGTGTAATATTTATGCATTACGTATGTATATATCCGTATTTATATGTATATGGATGCCTATATAATTTAGATGGTGTTCGGTAGTCAGTGGTGGATTTTCGTAATGGAGGAGGCGAGAGAGATGGAGTGTGATATGAAATAAAGATACAGAGAAAAATGGAAGAGAAAGATTAAGAACATAGAGATACAAAGAATGGAGGAGAGAGAGAGTAAGATGAGATAGAGAAAGAATAGAATAAACAATATTAAATTTGTTTGTTATGTTTTCTATAATGAAAATTTTTTAGGTATATTTTTGTTAATTTAATTTAAAAAATAATATATTTTATTAATTTAGCCTAAAAAAAAATATATCAAAATATAAATTTACGGGGTATATAATAACTTTAGTCTCGGCTAACGGAGTAATACTTTTCTTTACGATGTACTCCGATATATTAGTATTTATTAGCTTAGTTGCTGTTGAATGCCGTTTGTCTCTCACGTATTAGGTGAATTTTTTTTTTAAAAAAAAGGGATAGTAAGGACATAAAGTGGATAAAATATTGCAACGGCCAATCTGCTGCTGCCATGTCAAAGTGTGACGTGGTTTCCAAAAGTTTTCTTCTTTTTTTGTGGTGTACATGGAAAGGTTTCAAAGTTTTTCAGTTTTCATTTTTCTCAATTATGATGACGACTTGCACCAATTTTCCACATAGTTCGAACTGGTCTTCATTGTTTCAATTGATTCAGTAACAGTAACAGAGCGAAATCTAACTGTACACCATTCGTTGGAGTGCATTTTGATACAGATGAATGATTTATCACTTTCGATTACCAAAACACTTTCTTAGCAAACTCTTACGTGGATCCATTAAATGATCAATCAATAGAAAAAAAATTACTTTGTAAAAGCTGCACTGCTAGACAATATATGGTATGAATTTAATAACTTGGTGCGATTTCTATGTGGATATTGAGAACAAATTGTAACGTTTAAAGAATAACATACCAAGTTACTAAATATTTGCGCCATGAGCCTCTAATACTTATTTCTCAAACTATATTTGCTAAAAGTGTCACATTCAAATCTTTCATTATTGAAGTACATACCCATTCGTCGCAAACTGGTACTTATTTTCCCACTCCGACGGCAAATCTCCGCTAAGGTTATCTGAGGTCTGGTGAAACCATGCATGCATGGCTACCACCGTTCATGTCTGGCGACTAAAAACTGTGCACTTTTACACATGGATATGCACTTCGACAGAGCTCCAGCGAACTTACCGAAAGTTTGTTAGACCACTCCCGACCTACGCCGTTGGCCGGACACCAATAGGCATGGGGATGTGGCATTAGTTGACATTAGTTGTGGAGAGTAGTAAAAAACTATGACGAGTTTGGGTTGAGGAAAAATAAAATGATAGTATATTTTAGAAAAAGATAATAAGGCATAATTATTAACATATACAAAGAAAATGAACAAGTAATTTTTCTTTTGAGACTATGAAGGTCATATTAGTGTAATTAACATCTGCCTTAATTTCTTTTTTTACAAAATTAGACCCTATAATTAAATAAACAACCAAAAAAGTCCTTCACAAGCTAGTAAACTAAAATCTCACCATCTCTGCAACTTAATCAACCAAATCCCTAACTCATCAAACCAAACTATCACTCTCTCTCATCAAATTGACTCACCAAAACTCAATCTTAACACAAATGAACCAATTCTGATCAAACTCAAATCGCTTGATCACAATCAGGATTCGTCAATGGGGATCCGATTCCGATCTGGGTTTCGATCACCGATAGCTCTTGTTATTTTTCTCTATCTAACTGGGTTTATAGTATCGGTTAATAGCTCCACTAGGCCTAAAAATGTACAGGTGGCACTTAAGGCCAATTGGCCTGGTACTCCACTGCTTTTAGAAGCTGGGTATGTTCTTATTTTGTTTTTAAATTTTATGTTTATGTGTTTAATTATGTTTGGTATAGCAATAATGGAGTTAGATTATCTTTCTGATTATTTTTGTTACTTAACTTTCTCTTCCGTCAGAATTATTTAATTGGGTTTGATATATCAAAGCTAGAATTGGTTTTATTTTTCTGATTATTTTTGTTGCTTTTATTTTTTCCCCATCATAATTATGATTATGGGTTTAATTGGGTTTGATATACCAATGTTAGAATTGGGTTATTTTTGTGATTGTTTTTTGTTGCTTATTTTTGTTTGTTTATTCGTTCCAAATTATAATTATGGGCGTTATTGAGTTTGATATATTGATGCTTGATTTGGGTTTTTTTTTTTCTGATTATGTTTGTTGCTTAATTTTTTTTTTTTTTTTTCTTCGGAATCATGATTATGGGTTTAATTGCGTATCTGCGTTTGCTACATCAATGCTAGAATTGGGTTATTTTCTGATCAGCGTTGTTGTCTAATTTTGTTATTTTTTACTCTTTAAAATATTGATTATTGGTTCGGTTGGGTTGCTATATCAATGCAAAATCAGGTTATCTGAATCCATAATCAGACTTGTAATCAATATTTGTCAGCAAGTTCGTTTATAAAAAAAAAAACTAGGACTTTGGCATTTAGCTCCTCCATTTCCGGGTTTTTATTTATACATGCTTGTTTTATAGAGAATTGCTGTCCAAGGAATGGAAAGACCTTTATTGGGAGTTCATAGACATTTGGCATCAAAACGAAGATGTTGATTCCTCTACAGCCAAAGACTGTTTAAAGAAAATTGTTAAACTTGGGAAATCTCTACTAGGTGACGACATGTTGTCGCTTTTTGAGTTTTCCTTAACTCTTCGATCAGCATCCCCTAGATTAGTGTTATACAGGCAATTAGCAATAGAATCTCTCTCTTCATTCCCTTTGTACGACGAGGTCAACCCTAGTTCAAGTGATGTTGAAACTAATGAGAACACCAAAGGAGAAAAGGTAGAGTCTTTGTTAAGAGGGATGAATCCGAAAAGTCCCGGGGGAAAGTGTTGTTGGGTGGATACTGGTGCGGAGCAGTTTTTCAACGTTGCTGAGTTTCAAAGTTGGTTGCAAAACCCTAACGAATCGTAAGTTGCAATCCAAGATTTTACATTGATTCATGTTTTTTTTTTTTGATAAAGATTTGTTGTAGGATGTGTATTGGGCTGTTATTTGGACAAATCCAATTACTTAACAATTTTTGAACTACTTACTCATTAAGTGCTAGCGAAATTTGTCATTTCTATTTAGTGGTACGGGAGACTCTACACTAGTATATCCAAAACCAGCTTATTGAAGTTTATCGAACACTAAGCCAATTAAAATACTGTTAATTGTAGTGTATGCTCATCAAAAGTGAAATCAGTTATCAGTTATCAGTTTATTGAACACTAAGCCAATTAAAATACTGTTGATTGTAGTGTATGTCCTAAAAGGTACCATTAATTGAGAACCAAGCTTTTCCTTGAGACAAGTTAGGAAGTAAGTCCAATATTTGTCTCTTGATGATAATATATATTCTAATTTCTCATTTCTCATGACAATATATTATTTTATTGCAGGACTGTGGACTCGTCCCTACAGCCCGATCTTTATGAATTTGATCATGTTCATTTTGATTCCGAAATAGGAAGTTCTGCTGCAATCTTATATGGAGCACTCGGGACTAAATGCTTCAAAGAATTTCATCTAGCGTTGCAAGCAGCAGCCAAAGAGGTATAAACATATTGCTATCCTAGCTTTTCTGTTTTACAATTGTCCCACATTTCATTGCAGGAATGACATCTTATGATTTCCCAAGTTTTTTATGATTTCTGCCTTTCAATTTGCGTTTAAAGAGGCTTGGATTGATTTCTTTAAGGATGAGGTTTCTTACTCTGTAGACTTGTATTGAAGTAGTAGTTGCAAAAGAAGTGTCGTACCCTGTTTTAAAAGTACTACTAGTGAAAGGTAATCGCTGGTGACGTTTGTCATTATAGGAATATTTGTGCATTGAAAGGGTTTCCAATACTTAGTCGGGCATTTGTGTCACTCACAGTTCCCAAAAAATAAACAAGAGAAGATTGTGGAAAACTATGCTACAAGACGGTCGGGTTGACCTGCAAATAAGACATTCAAGTTTTTTTTTTTTGTAGATACATGAATCAGAAAATATGAATTATCTTTCTTGTAGGAAAAAAAATTAAATGTGGAAAAAGAAAAAAATAACAAGGAAAGTGAAGAGGTTGGTCTTCAGATCAATAGGGACAATATCTGAGTGAAACAAGTTTCAGGACGATACAAACTTTTATTTCATTCGTTTAGCTTCCACATTATCTATCATACATAGTTATTGCCGTTTCTTATATGCTAATGTGTTATCTACTGATACGAGCTATCTCAACTTCCAGGGAAAAATTAAATATGTTGTGAGACCTGTTTTACCTTCGGGCTGTGAAATGGAAAATGGACATTGTTCCGCAATTGGGGCAACCGATCCTGTAAATTTAGGTGGTTATGGTGTTGAACTTGCTCTGAAAAACATGGAATACAAGGCTATGGATGACAGTGCTATTAAAAAAGGTATTGAGATCTTCATATTCTTGTTTTCCACTTGATCCTTGAACAAGGTCTACCCAAACGTTGTTTTTCCACTTCTATATTGTTAATTGCTGCAAGAGAGAATAACAGCCATGACGCCATCTGTCCATAGAATATAGTTCACATTTCTATTTTAATGTCCCAAATCATAGTTCAGTTCACTCATTAAAAAATCAGTTAAGAGTGACACTTTTACCATTTGGATCATTTTTTGAACATTGTCATTTATCATTAAGTTATAATAGGGTTAGTTTGATAGCATCTGTAGATGGTGAAGTAAGTATTCTAGGGAGGCAATTCAATGTTTTAGCTACATTGATTAGATTTTCTTAATCTATGTGAAAATAAGAGTGGTTGTCTTTTAGTGATGGAGAGAGTCCGTTATAAAGTTTAGCGGGCATCAAATTTATTTGGAAGTTGTCCTCAGTAGGTTAGAATTTGAGATAGACTGCGGGAGGGGGGAATGCGTACACGCTGTGGACGTGCAAGCTTGCATTCGTTATTTGTTTGTTTGCTGAGTTATGGTCTTAGACTTCTGATGTTTGAGGTGCAGGTGTAACGCTCGAAGATCCTCACACCGAAGATCTCAGCCAAGACGTCAGAGGGTTTATCTTCTCTAAAATTCTGGTTTGTTTCTAACTTTTCGCAAATGCTTTTTTGTGTTGATCTTTTACCAGAAATTGGTTGATTCATGCTTATCACTATTATTATTATAATTATAATAATTATTATTATTATCCATTGACCTCTTATTATCCTGCAGGAAAGGAAACCCGAGCTGACTTCTGAAGTAATGGCTTTCAGAGACTCTCTTCTCTCATCAACAGTATCTGATACACTTGATGTGTGGGAATTGAAGGGTAAACTACCTACCAATATGATAAGCAATTGATTGGCTGTAGTTTTTAAGCAAAGAAGTTGGATTCTATAAAAAATTGGGTTCATCCAGCTTAGAGCTGTTAGCTTTTCAGGCCAAAATACCAGAAAATCCCAGCTTTTAAAATTTAAATAGAGCCTAGCATTTAAGCTAGAAAGGGAAAAAAACTGAGCTTAAAAGCTGAAACCATCTTTTTGTTTGCTTGTAAGTTATTTAAACTATCTTATAACTGACTACAACTTATTCGTTGGCTTGTAAAATTTTATAATATTTTTTTATCTTACTTTTACTTTTCACGTAGTCAATAAACCAGTTCATGTGATGATTATCCGGCTTATTTCTGAGATTAGATGCACTCGACTCTATCGACTATCTAAAAAAAGTCCAGCTATTTAGTGTAAAAGTTGCAACCAAAAGAACCCATACCTCTTGTTCCGACCTCTGTTAAATCAGTTCATTTTGGTTTTGCCCCACAGATTTAGGGCACCAAACTGCTCAAAGAATTGTTCATGCTTCTGATCCGCTGCAATTGATGCAAGAAATAAATCAAAATTTTCCCAGTGTGGTCTCTTCCTTGTCACGCATGAAGGTAAAACTTTCTGGGCAAACAATAATATCTGGAGTGCAAAATACTTCAAATGCATATAGTCCATAGTTAGTTCCATTTTCCCGGGCTAATTCAATATTGATGAACTGTAATTATGTGCAGCTTAATGAGTCTGTTAAAGACGAAATAGTTGCAAACCAGAGGATGGTTCCTCCTGGCAAGTCCTTGATGGCCTTGAATGGCGCATTACTTAATATTGAAGATATTGACCTTTATCAGTAATGCTTTCTTTTCTTGACTCGTCGTAAGAATATAATGTCTTTCAAGTTTATTATATTCTCTTCTTGCTCATTGTGTTTTATCGTTTTAAGTTTGTTGTCATTTGTTTGAGGTCGTCAAGGTTTTTTGTTACACATGGATCTCTTGACAATTAACATTTGATTGGATTTTCTGCTTCACAGATTAGTCGATATGGTTCATCAAGAGCTATCCTTGGCTGATCAGTATTCAAAGTTGAAGGTAACTTGTTTGCTTGCTGATTCCTATATATGCTACTTTGGCTGATTCCTTGCTTGCTTTCCTCGATATCCTCCTTTTCTCTAAAAATAACATGCTTGATTATAAGAGCCGGCATTTTCTTTGGTTTGTATCGACGAATCAGCAAATCACGTGCTGTTTGTTGTTGGTTTGGTATTCGGATTTGATTATGTAAATAGTTATCTGTTTAGTCCAAAGTCCAAACACATGAGTTTATCTTTGTTTGCTGAACATGTAGTTACCTCCAAGCACAGTGAGGACACTCCTATCAACTTTACCTCCTTCAGAATCAAGTGCATTCCGTGTGGATTTTCGATCAGATGATCATGTTCATTATCTCAATAACTTGGAAGAAGATGCAATGTACAAGAGATGGCGGAGCAACCTTAATGATGTAAATCTTCCTTTTAATTTATTAGAAGTTACCATTTAAGTGATTTGTGGAAGACTTTATTATTGTTTGGTCCCTATGAATAACTTGTTTCTCATTTAGTGATACTTGTGATATTTTTTTGTTTTGCATATCAATCAATAAACCAATTTCACTTTTGATAGGCAATACGCTTCAGTAAACTGATATTTTTATTATCGGCAAACTGCTTTTAAACTCGAATCACTTTGATGCACTTACACTTCAATAAGCTGTTTTTTTGTTGCCCAGCTGTTTCTAAAAGACTAAAACTGAAATCATTGATGGTCATAAGATACTGATTTAGGATATGCCTGAAGAATAGTATACAGCACGATAAAATGGGAATAATTTTGATGGGATCTTAGGAATTAAGTTAAAAAAAACAATATATAAGAAAATCTGAATATCTCTTACCTTCATGTGTAATGCTATTTTGTATTTATTTCTCTGCTGCAGCTTTTGATGCCTGTCTACCCTGGGCAGTTACGTTACATACGTAAGAATCTATTCCATTCGGTTTTTGTCTTGGATCCAGGGTCCACATGTGGGATTGAGGTAAGTCATTATTGTTTCTTTTCAGCTCTTATGTCCTACAGTTTCGGCTATAAGAATGACTAATGTATATTTTATTTTTGGTGATACTTTTAGTCAATCGGCACAATTATTTCCTTATACGAGAATAGTTTTCCCATGAGATTTGGCGTAATATTATATTCTGGAAAGCTCATCAACGCAATTGAAATAAATGGCGGGGATGCTCCTCTGGATCTTGTAGATCGGGAAGATATATCCAGTTCGGTAAGCTTGTTTTCTATTTCATTAATTTCTTGTTTTTTGTAAGGAGGTGTTTGTTAAAGTCTTTTCTAATATTTTGGATTGGACTAGTACTTCATTGGTCCCACAAAAGGGTAAATCATTTAGTGCTAGCATATCTCATTCCTAGATTATTAATCCAATTGAGGCAGTAAAACACTAAAAGAACAATATATTAGATCCGGAAAACTGCGCTTGGTGTTCAGTGACAGTATGTGTGTATCTTCTTGCCTCCAATCTAATGGTCAGCCTTTGAATTGATTAAGACAGATTATGTTACAATTTTTTTTTCTATTTTTGGTGCTGACTGGGGGTTTTGATTTCATCTCAGTTTTCTAGTATGAGGTTGAAAGCTGTAGTGAAGTTAGTCGGAAGACCATTGTCTTATTGTTCTTTTTTTTCTCTGGCGTATAGATGGTGCTTCCCTTTCTGCTTTCTTTCTTCAATTTCATCTATTTGGTATCTCTTGGATGAAACAACTGATGCCCCTTTTCTCTTTATTTTGCAGATTATACGATTTTTTCTGTACATTAAGGAAAATCATGGAAATCAAATTGCTTTCCAGTTCCTGGGCAATGTGAGTACTTCCAAATTCTAATCTTTCCCGAATTCTCATCACAACATGCTCTCATCCACTAAATTTTCCGATTTTACCTTTTGTACTTTCTGTAGATACTAAAAATGTAAATATTTTTTAAACTTGCCAAACAAATGTTCTCGTTTCATAATCACTGAAACTTTTAGGGAAAATATTGTTTACTACACTGATCTATTGGCAGTTAAGGAACTGCATGCCCACCTTTCAAGATTAATAATTTGCATACCCACCTAACGCACATCCTCCAATTAACATACCGCCGTTAAAAAACATAACGGAAATAGGTAAATGACAGATTTACCCTTGCTTTTCTTTCCTATTTACAATGCCACGCCATTTTATATATATAGAGAGAGCGAGAGAGAGATAGATAGATAGAGGGAGGGAGAGAACACCACCGCTGCCACTGCCACCGGCACAGTCAGTAGGACCCATCATCGCCATCATTGGCCGCCATTGGCTTTATGTATGTATACCGTTATGCGTATACATAAATCAATATACGATATATATATATATATATATATGTCTGCATCTATTTGTATGTATATATATCCTAGCTATTAGCGACCAAACTATTCCTGTAGCTCCGCCACCGCTGTCTCTGCCCCCGTCGCTGTCGATTCTTTCATCGAATATCCTCCCCCGCCAAATATATATATATATATATATATATATATTTATGTATCTATATGTGTGTATAAATATATATCTGTATGTATTGGTAAAGTTAGTTTTAACCTTTGGATCAAATTTAAACGGTCCAGATTTGTCATTGTTTTCGACCTTTAGATCAGATCTAATGGTTCACTTTATTTAATATGGGAAATGACAATATTGTCCCTTAAAAACGCACATGTGCTGGCATGTGACCAAATTTCCGTTAAAAAAGTTAACGGAAGTTAGTTGTGGTTTGCTGTTTTGACGAAATCATATAACTGAGTATGGAAATCGTTAATGTTAAAAGGTGGGTATGCGTTTTCTTAACCACCAATAGGTCGGTGTAGTAAACAATAATTTTCCCAAACTTTTATTAAAAAATTGTAATAAACACTAAAACTTTTGATCATCATTAGAATTGACATAAATAACGGTTTTGATCAACTATAAGTATAATAAGCACCCTATGCTCAAAATTGAAGGCTAGCTTATTTATTACGAGATTTGTGTTTGCTTCAGGTCAATAAATTGCGGATGGAGTCTGGAGATTCTGAGGATGCTGTTGAGATGCATCATGTCGAGGGTGCATTTGTTGAAACATTGTTGTAAGTATCTCTATTTTGGTTTCACTTTTGTTTCTTTAACTTTGAATTTTATACCTACTCTTATTTCTCTTTTGAAGACCTAAGGTTAAATCTCCACCGCAAGATACTTTGTTGAAATTGGAAAAGGAGAAACTTTTCAGCAAAGAATCCGAAGAAAGTTCCATGTTTGTTTTTAAACTTGGCTTAGCTAAGCTTCAATGTTGCCACTTGATGAATGGTCTCGTTGGTGATGCGAATGAGGTACTTGATTTTCTTCTTCTTATGGTTTACACGTCCTCAAAACAAGGGACTTATTATTTTATTTAGCACACAAACAGCTTCTATGATGAAAATTAGTCTATGATATCTGTAGATATACAGAAGTGACAGTATATAAATTAAATATCCTATGTAATAAACTCGTTTTTATTTCCTTTTCCCCATTGCCAGGATGCAATTTTGAACGCCATGAATGATGAGCTTCCTAGAATTCAGGAACAAATTTATTATGGCCATATAAATTCTCAAACTGATGTGCTAAACAAGTTTTTGTCAGAAAGTGGAGTTCCACGATACAACCTTCAGGTATTCAATTGAAATTAGAAAATTTTCTTGTTAATCTTTGAGGTTTTTGCCTTCAACTATGTTATTATTGATGTTCATATGTTTTGTGGTTGGTGTAGATAATAGCTGATGGAAAGGATAAACCGAAATATGTATCGTTGTCAACAGAAATTATCGACAAAGATTCTGTGCTAAATGATATCAGTTACTTGCACTCCCCAGAAAGTAAGCTTTACCACAATTTGCTTTGGATTTTTATATATTCTATAATTTGATTTTGCAAGTATTCAGTAACTCTTAAGGCGATTTTAAGCATCATAACATTTATTTTGGACTTATATATCTTATTGATTTATCGAGTTTGTGGTTCTTTTATTCCAATTTGCCAGCGTTGGACGACTTGAAACCTGTAACTCATCTTCTCACCGTAGATGTCACTTCAAAGAAAGGGATCAAGTTTTTCCATGAAGGAATTCGTTACCTGGTAATGTTTGTTTTTCATTTAATCTTGAGTCGATTCAGATTTATGGTTTGATTCTTCTTCCATTCTAAGTATATGTTCATTCTTTGCCGATTACCGTGATTGCTAAATCAGTCCTAACATCTTGCTTCCAGGCTCAACCTAAGATTTTGTTAGTAGGACAAAGCTGCAAAGCTACTCGAGTTTGTATGTTTGTATATATATACATTCTACGATATATGATTGCATTATGCAACGTGGTTACGACAATGCAGTGGCAAGCTTTAGTTGTATGCTATTTGCTTATCGTTTTTTTATACATTACAAGCGGTTGAGACTTTTTGCTATTTTCACAGAGTAAAGGTTCTAAAATTGCTCGCATAGGGATTTTATTCAATACAATTCCTGGTTTAGATTTCAGCGGTCTTCTCTTTGTAAAGGCGGCTGAAATTGCTACCTCATCATACAGGTACTTCAATACGAGCAATAGTTATTTGTGTATATACTCATAATATAATATACGGAGGTAATCATTTTCGTGTGAGTGATTATAGGCAAAACATTACAAAACTGCCATTCAAAACAATAAAGCTGCCTCCGATATATAGACCATAATTCTACATGTCAATCATATTTATTTACATCTATACTGCCTGAATTTTTATGTGGGGCCTTGCAGTCACAAGGAAAACGTTTTGGATTTTCTGGACCAACTGTGTTCATATTATGATAGAGAAATGGTTCCATCGGCTATATCAGCTGAAAATAGTCAAGTATTTATCGACAAAATATGTGATATTGCCCACTCAAATGAGTTGCCATCGAAGAATATTCGAGTAGCTCTCTCTGAATTATCTGTTAAAGAGTTACGAAGTCGACTGGGTAAGGTACATACTATGTTTTCTCTGTAGCTTCTTTATATTAGAATTTACACGAGGCTATAACAAAAACTATGCTACAACTTAACTCAAAATTTGTTTTGCAGGTTAGAAAATTTGTTTACAGGCGATTTGGCATTGAACCTGGGACTAATGCAGTTATTACTAATGGAAGGGTGAGTTATAATTATTTAGTGTGACCTTTTACCAAATTTGTTGATATTGCTACGTGTTCTGTTAACCCTTTAGTTTATGGTAATAATTGACTATAGTTGGTTTATGTCTGATCTGGTTCATGGTAGGTACTCAAACTAGGCGACTCTTCGTTCTTGAGTCATGATTTGCATCTTCTTGAATTATTAGAATATAAGCACAGAATAAAGCATATTGTTGATGTTATTGACGAAGTAAAGTGGGAGGACATCGATCCTGATAGACTGACAAGGTTTGCTATTTCTATTTTTTTCTCGCACTTAATCTTTGGTAATGTTTGCAGCCTATTTGGGAAAAATGACGTAGTATAAAATAAGATTTATATTTAGATCACAATAGGTTTCTGACTCCAGTTTTAGCTATTTTTTTTCTAGTAAAAGAAGATGAAAAGAATATCAAATATAATATATTCTTACATGCCTAAAGACAGTTACCCTAAAGCCTGAGGAGAAACTCTGTTTTCTTAGTTTATTACATGCCCTTGTGCTCGTTCTATCTTTACGTGTTTGCTTAAAGCATGGACGATGTAGTTTATACTTTATACTGTGTTGTGATATTCGACAAGTCATCCTCTTCTCCAGAGAATTTTAAGCATTAGTCTCACTTTGTAGGTGATGTTTCTTGTCCGCTTGCAACCACCTTTTTCTAATAGATAATTTCTTCTTGCAGTGGATTTCTCAGTGACGTAACTATGTTGGTCACATCTTCACTTTCTACTCGAGAAAGAAGTTCCGAGGGTGCTCGTTTTGAAGTTCTGTACGCGGATTACAGGTAGGAAGCTTTCATCTGAGAACAAAACCAGTTTAATTCACTTATCTCAACCTCGTAGTTTATTTCTGTTTTTGTTATCACAGTTCTTGCTTTATCGGTATGTACTTAAATATGTGTATATTTTTTTGGAGTTGATTTCTCTTGTTTTTGTTGGATTTTTTACAGTGCTGTTATTTTAAATAACGAAAACAGTAGCATTCACATAGATGCTGTTATTGATCCTCTGAGTGCCTCTGGTCAAAAGTTGTCATCGATTCTTCGCATTTTGTGGAAAAGCATTAAGCCAAGCATGAGGCTTGTATTAAATCCATTGGTAAGTCAATTCCCTCATTTTGAAATTGCACCCTTTTCATTTAAGAAGGACCAAGTTGTAAATTCTGAAATTAGTCAATTACACAAGTGGTCCTTCTGATGTAATCTCAGGGTAACTGGTGTACATATCAGTGTTCTTTAGTAAATTCTTGTTCTCATTTGCAAATTTACACTATCCTTTAGTATCTTCGAACTATCTGTTTGTTTAGTTGCTACTTTTAAACTTTGACACTGATATTTCTAGGTGGTCGAAAAGGCCGAGTGATATAAGTTGAGCTCACTTTTGGTAGACCAAGGCATAGGCTGGCTTAAGACTTTCCAAAATGTGAATTTGGAATATTTAAGATTCAAATTTAGTATTAACAACATTTAATTTTGAGGAGACTGTAGCTTTGCTACAATTACAAAAGCTGGAAAGCCAGCATTTGCTAGTGGAAAAATTATTCGTTTTAAAAATAAACAAATAAACTAACCATTTTAAGCTACAGTCAAACAACCTCTTTACTTTAACATGCGGTATAGTTACTTTAAAAAAAAGGTTCTAACTGGTTTATCCAGCAGTCCTATATTGTATCATTTTAAAATTCAATGCGCTCATTTTTGGGTAAACATTGCAGAGTTCCATGGTTGATCTTCCTTTGAAGAATTATTACAGATATGTTATTCCCACAATGGTAACTCTTTTACACCCCACTCTTAATGATTATTAGCTCGATCTATCAAAATGCTTTGATAGTTTTCATTTTTTGAGTTATCTTGTATTTCTCTTGTCTACCACAAATTTGCAGGATGATTTCAGTGGCACTGATCAAACAGTTTATGGTCCCAAAGCATTTTTTGCAAATATGCCATTGTCAAAAACCCTCACCATGAATCTAGATGTTCCCGAGCCATGGCTTGTCGAGCCTGTGATTGCTGTGTATGTTCTTTACTCAATGTCTAGCAAGATATCTCCAAATTGTCCAAAGATTTTAAACAGTAATTGTTGAAATTTATGATTTATTGTTAACTTTGTTTCTTGTCTCTTTTCTTCTTGGGGTTAATTTAACAGCCATGACCTGGATAATATATTGCTTGAGAACCTTGGTGACACAAGGACGTTACAAGCAGTATTTGAACTTGAAGCCCTTGCCCTCACTGGTAAAGTCTTGATTTGAAGCAGCATCGTCTTTATTAACCTTGTTCTTCTTTGTTGGGTTTCTAATACCATGATATTGTGGGACTTCGAACTACAGATTGAAACCCTTTTTTAAATAAGAAAAATAAATGACATGCTTGCTGTCATAGGTTATATAAAATTTAACCGCCCTGGTCCAACACTCATAATTAACGGGCTCTTCCATCTAAAATTGAAAGACCTTCCCTGTTAGTCTATTACTAATGGGGAAGGATATAACATTCAAGTAAGATCGTCGTTATTTGCCTCACCTCGATTAGATATACTTCACAGTTTGTAAGGACTTTCCTTCATCCTCACATTAGGTCATTTCATACGCACCAAAGGAAGTAATACCAATACTAAGTCATTTTATGGAAAGGTGTAAGGGATTTTAATATGGTGTTGGAGAGGGATATCCGCTCTGTCAATGTTGGGATTCACCTGCATCTGTGGATTATATCCATTTGACGGCATGTAATAGGCTTACCTATGGGCCATAAGGGAGGGTTAGGTAGTAAAAGATTCTTGTGTGTGCCACAGGCCACACCAATTATATCTCCTTTTTAACAAATAGGAATTCTCACTTTGGAATTGCAAAATTTCAAGCAAAGTTTATAGAAAAGTACCCTTCCTTTTAGACTTTTAGTCAAATCAATTTCATTTCTTGTTTATTCACTTTTTTGGTTGTAAAATAAGAGGGGGAAAGAGAACTTTTGATCATCTTTTAGCTGCTATTTGAAAAATGTACAGTTATTAAGCATCCCCGAAATTGAAGTTGTGGACAATTAATTAGTGACGGAGGGAGTTATTGATAAGTCTGTAGTGCATGGGATCTAAATGGTGATATATCTTATAACGAATGTTTTTTTTTCAATAACCAGGTCATATATCTGAGAAAGATCGAGAACCACCTCGAGGCCTTCAACTAATCCTCGGAAGTAAGAGTAGACCCCACGTGGTAGATACGATAGTTATGGCTAATTTGGGGTATTGGCAAATGAAAGTTTCTCCTGGTGTCTGGCAGCTTCAACTTGCTCCTGGTAGAAGTTCGGAGCTATACACTTTTAGAGATATTTTAGGATCAACCGGATTATCGAAACGTATTACAATAGATGATTTGAGGGGCAAATTAGTCCATTTGGAAGTGGTGAAGAAAAAAGGGAAGGAGCATGAGAAACTTCTGGTTCCTTCTGATGATGATAACTATAATAAAGAGAAAAAGGTTAGTAGCTGTTAATGTTTTCCTTTTGTGGCTTAGTATTGTGCTTATTATAAAAGCTGAAATTTCCGAACAGTATAAGAATTTACCAAAGAATTGGAAATTTATAAGACTTGACTAAAAAAATTATAGATGTTAAAGCTTAATAATTTAATCAACTATACAGAAAATAGGTTATTGGCTGTCTATGAAAATTGTTTTTAGGTGACTCAATGTTTTTCTTATCTATCATAGAAGTTGAGAATTTTGGACATTATGAAAATGTCTGGAAGAGTTGGAATTTCCAAAAAAAAAAAAAAAAACTAGAACTGTTCACCTTATCTGAGCTTAATAGTTTAATCAACTAAAGACTTGTTCTTTAATACGTTTTGAAGTATGGCCTTAATGTATAATACCTAGTCCAGGTTTTAGATAGTTTCAGATTAACACACTATTCGACAATGTCATGAATTTTATAGAGTATAGGTTCTTTTCGTATAGCACATTGTATTTGGTACTAACTATCAGTGTTATGTTCAAAATTGGCCTCTTTTTGTGAAATAATTTTGCATCACATGGTCACTGATGACTGCTCTTTTTTACTTTTCCCGAAAATGGCCTTTGTAATGGTATTATTACGTCGTTGATGTTTCTTTCTTTGTCCCTCTGGAATGGAGAACTGGAAAACAGAGATTTTCTTTGGTGGGTATATTTTTTTGATTATTTCTGCTGGACTTTTGTGTCAAAATAAATCCCTGGATGTTATCTTGTGTGTTGGGCCTTATGTTAGTTTGTGTTTTCGTTTAGGGAGATCAAAACATTTGGAACTCCAACATTTTGAAATGGGCCTCTGGTCTTATGGGTGGCAGTCCAAAGAAGAGCGAGAACACTTCACTGGTAAATGTCAATCTTGAATCTTCTTATTAAACTATATGAAGATTACATGACCTCCAAAAATGTTTAAACTCGAGTCTCACTCTCTTGATATGCAAGTATTATAGACCTCTTAAACATGCTCACATTTCGTGTTAATGGCATGCCTACTTTAGGAGCGCGGAAATCGTGTGCGTCATGGAAAAACGATTAATATATTCTCTATAGCTTCTGGGCACTTGTAAGTTTCTTCTTTTTCTCTTTCTAAATGATTACTAGTCTCCTTAACTTTTAATATTGTGAGTTCCAAACTTTTATTTTTATTTTTCTTTTTAATTTTTCTTATTATCTGTAGGTATGAACGTTTTCTGAAAATTATGATACTAAGTGTCCTGAAGAACACCAGACGACCAGTAAAGTTTTGGTTCATAAAGAATTATCTTTCTCCTCAATTCAAGGTATTCTTTCTTTTTGGTATTGTGGTCTTCATATTATTGTTAGTTCAATTTGATAACATGAAATTTATTATTTTAACTAACTTGCACAGGATGTAATTCCTCATATGGCACAAGAATATGGTTTTGAATATGAGTTAGTTACGTATAAGTGGCCAACTTGGTTGCACAAGCAAAAGGAGAAACAAAGAATTATCTGGGCATATAAAATACTGTTCCTCGACGTTATATTCCCTATTTCGTTAGAGAAGGTACTTTAATTGCTTGCTCTGGTTTAAATATACCGATTTTATACATGCTTAGTATCTTAAGTTCTTTTTGTAGGTTATATTTGTTGATGCAGATCAGATTGTTCGAGCAGACATGGGAGAACTTTATGACATGGATATTAAAGGAAGACCTCTTGCTTATACGCCTTTTTGTGACAACAATAGGGAAATGGATGGCTTTCGATTTTGGAAACAAGTAGCCATCCTCCCTCCCTCTCTTCCCCCTCAACCCCCCTCCCCTCACACACACACACACACTGAATGTATGTTTCTCTGTCTGTGTGCACTCTGATATTTATACTTTCTTGTTGATAATTTTTTAGGGTTTCTGGAGGGAACACTTACGGGGAAGGCCATACCATATTAGGTAAGAATATATTATTTATTTCATAGGAATATGTTAGATCTTCTTGACATCATAGACAACTTATGTATGGTTGACGAATTGCAGTGCTTTATATGTTGTTGATTTGGTCAAGTTCCGAGAAACAGCAGCCGGCGATAATTTAAGAGTATTTTACGAAAACCTCAGCAAGGATCCCAACAGTCTTTCCAATCTGGATCAGGTATGCAAGTTTCTTCATTAGTAACAGTATAATCTAAACTTCCGCACATAAATTGATTTTCTAATATGCATGTCCTACATAATAAATTGATATATTCTGTAAAGTATGATATCCTTAAAGCATTACTGCATTTGGTAGTGTTTGTATTGAATCGTTGAGTGTTTACATTGGCATCCGTATCCAGGATCTTCCGAACTATGCCCAGCACAATGTCCCAATCTTTTCTCTACCTCAAGAGTGGCTGTGGTGCGAGTCTTGGTGTGGTAATGCGACAAAATCCAGGGCTAAAACTATCGACCTATGTAATAATCCAATGACTAAGGAACCCAAATTGCAGGTATATTTTCAATTTTGTTTATCTTATGAGCATCATCATTTTGCTCGATAACGGCTTGTGCTAAATCTTTCTTGTTTTTTCATTCCAGGTTTTCATATTGTTTCTTATGGTATCATTTTAAAAGAACGAGAATACAAGAAATTTTGAAAACATGCAAGTTTCGTTGTTAGATTTAAGTATTACCATTTCACTAACATTTCTTGAAAAAAAATTGATTATGTTTTCTCAATGGAAAATCCAAAGAAAATACATTAAGACATTTTGGAAAAACACAAGCATACGCGACCTTTGCCAGTAAATTTTGGTTCACACCTTTAAAACTAGAAGTCCATACTACCCTCTCCACATCAGCAATCCTACATGGGACGGGATGAAAAGAAAACGATAGCAAACTCCACACCACCGAAGGAAGTTGGTCGATCTTCTTTTCAATAGCTGTAATGTAGGATGCTGACATGGGGGTCTAGTCTGGATTTTAAAAGTTTTGAACCTGACAAAACTCGACGTAAATTTGATTGCTGTATTCAAAAAGAGGCCAAATTTGATTACTTCATTATGTAATTTTGCTCAACTGGTTGATTTTCTTTTGTTTTCTCTAGGGTGCTAGAAGAATAGTTTCGGAATGGCCAGATCTTGATTATGAAGCGAGGCGTTTCACTGCTAAATTTTTGGGTGAAGACGTTGAGCCTCAGGAGCAGATTGTATCCCCAACTCAAACACCGACTCAAGTCAAAGATGTGTCGCCTGAAGATAGGGAATCTCATGCAGAGTTATGAATGCAAAAATAACGTTTCTCTGCTATGATAATATAATCAATTCAACCAATGCCAGTATGGACCCTAAGTGTTGGCTACACTGAAATATTATGATGAGTTTCGGTTACATCATCATCAAACTCGAGTATGGCCACAAGTGAATCTTGATAGAAAATTTGGTCTTGTGTAATTTTCCAATTCATTCGGCCAAGTTTTGCTTATAGTTATATTAGTTACTCGCCAAAAGGGTGATATGCTAAAGGGGTCGATCTTCTTAGTGTATTTTTGGTAATGTTATAGGGAAATTTTTGAGGAGGTGAAATTTTGTTATTTTACAGATATTTGTAACTTGATTGAAGATAGCTACTGGATACAATATGAAAGATAGCTTCCTCTTCATGAATAAGTTAACTGGGTCATGATAACGTAAAAAGAAACTACTCCAATTTTGTAGTAATGGCTCGATAATTAACCTTCATTAATAGTGTTACAACTTACAATAGAGAGTTTATGATTGCACACTCACACTTAGCAAACGGGTTATCCTTGCTTTAGAGACCGATAATGTAATTATGTAAGAGATTGATTACTCAAAATAAAAAATATATAATGCCAAATATACACTGTTAATTTCGGAAGCGCACAAATTCAATTATAAGATGCAAGTGATGTACATGAAAAATAATTTGAGTCCATTTCCATTAGCTAGCACAGCACTACTTCAAAATTGATGACCCAAATAATGGAGGGGTCATAATTAATGGGAAGAATTGTTTAATTACTACTTTTAGGCTAGCTTATCTACTTTGCTCTAGCATATAAACTGTTGGAGATGGAACCAGGTGTCGGTGCTGTAACTCATCTATAAATGATGCAATGTAGACATGTCAAATCCATAGTGAAATAGTGAAGTTGAATCATTTCATTTTCAGTATTTCACAATTCATTGGTGATCACTTTCTACATCTTCAGGGCCTGTCATGAAAGAGGTTTCGGGAAATAAATAAATATAAAACTCAAATGACTCTGTCCGAATTTTCAGGGTAAATTATGTTTTAGTGACCTGAGTTTTGGTCAATTTTAGAATAAGTGACCTAAGTTTTTGTAATTTCGGTTTTGTGACCTAAGTATAACTTATTTACCAATTTAGTAACCTGTCATCCTATTTTTCGAAAAAAAAACATATTTCTTGCTAAAATGACTAAAATACCCTCAGATTTTACCCTTTTAGTTAACAGACGTGAGGGCACGTGATAGCACGTGTAACGTATTCCGTCCACTGAATTGACGCAAGGTCACTAAAACAATACAAAAGTAAACTTAGGTCACAAAACCGAAATTGCAAAAACTTAGGTCACTTATCCTGAAATTGACCAAAATCCATGTCACTAAACCATAATTTACCCGAATTTCCATAACATGTGTTCTGGTTCTCCAGATTTCCGGTAGCAGGAGGCGGCAAGAGGATGTTTAATAAGTTTAAACCCAAATAAAGAGTTCAGTAGATGAGAGGTTTTGCGTATTTAATTACCAAAAGCAAAAATTAATAAATGAGATGAGCTTAAAAGATGAAACAAAACAAACCCTAATACGATAGTTATAGAGTCTACTTCTCTCATATATCAATATGGTAGCATTGTCTTTTTTGTCTAGAAGAATCAGTTTTTTATACTTTATTCCCATGTGCAAATACATTCTAGGAATGTATCTTTTTGGCTTGAGAACTTCTTTTCTTTTCACTGAAGTCACGTTTGTCTACCATTGCATTCTCCTTGTTTCTCAGATAAGCCATAACTAACTCGCCTTTTATTTATAAAAAAAAAAACGAACAGAAACTTGCTTTTCTTAAAAGGAAAGGGTGATAAAGTCTTTCCTTAAGGAAAAAAACAATAAATTCTTGAGACATTTTTCTGAAGGAGCAAAAGAGGTTGAAACAATAAAACAACAAAGCTAGCTAGGAATTGAAACTTGAAGTGTACCCAATCCAAACTTGCATTACCGTTTACTTCATCGAAATTTGAACTCTTTTTAGCGTATAAATTATAGAGACAATTCACCATTTTATCGATATTACATACAAGATCGTACTAATGATTACCAATCTTATACCTAAATGAGTAATTAGATAGTAACAGCATGGCTCACAACTCCTCAAAACTATAAAAATCTACCCACCAACTTGTATTTCAAGTCTTAATCTTCGAAAACTAAGAAAAATATGCTTTCCTCATGAAACATAAAAATTCAAATATAATTCCAGAGCTAGCCAACTCCAATTATTTTCCGGCCCGCTTCTGGCAACAGTAGAAGCATGACTGACATTTTTTTCAATATGAGAGCAAGACAGTAATTCCATACTACCTACTTGCGCACATGTCCAAAAGCTTCTTTCTTCCCTCCACAATTTCATCAAAGAAATCATCAAGTTGCATAATCATATTCTCAACCCCACACTTTAACAACCCAAAACAATCTTTCAAGTTCTCAAATTCCTCACTAAGACCAATTTCTTCTCCACTTTCTACATTTTTCACCAATATCTCCCTCACTTCTTCAATAGCAACTCTTGACATCCGAGACTCGTATAAAAACACTCCCATGTCTCCGTTGATTTTACTTGCCTCCCCTTCTACTCTGTGGTACAATCTCATTGTTGAAACCATCAAACTTGATCCGGGAACCATGTTTTCATCGTAGTTTTCGTCACATATTAAGCTTGTTTTGGGCGAATAATAGACTAGTCCATTGAATAATATCGTCAAAAGGATGGAACTCACATTCTTCATCGTGTAAAGTACCCCTCTAAACCCTTTAAATGCGTTGAATTTTGCTCCCATAGAGACAGTCACGTCGAGTTTTAGTGATAAGGGTCGAATTCTTGTTTCCATGAGGTTTTTGTTCTCCTCTTCTAACCCAATTACCTCCCTTCGGCAACCATTGATTAGCCTAATGACCTGATAAAGAGACAAAATTTTACTACTATAAAGTGTCAATCAAATTTTTCTTGATAATTCTAACTAATAACCTATAAGGAGAAACTTTCTTAGATAAAAACAAAATTGACATGATAGTGATAGAGTTTACAGCAGATATTTTACTTTTCAGTTTCTTTTCTGACTTGAATAATTATCAATCCATTTAAGCCTTTGATTTTTCATTTGCTGCAACCGCATCCCCTAAGCCCTCCAATATAATTTGAAAAATAGCCAAATCCTTACATTTCACGCTTAGTCAGTAAGCCATGGATAAGAGCATGCAATTATTTGTTAAAACTCCAATACTGAAGAAGTAGTATGTTGCACTCCCAAAATTACAAATAGAAACTCAACTTAAAACACTACCAGAATGAACAAAAATCTATTTAACCATCACTAGATTGAGATGAGTAACTCAATCTTCTTTTTTTTTACCTGGCGTGAGATTTGAGGAGTAAAAATACGATGATCATCAACAGAAGACGCTAAGTTGACACCAGACGAGTAATAACCTTCCATATTCTCCAAGCCCGATTTCATAACATGACAAGCTTCCCAAAGTCTAGAACTCTCATCCATGTACTCATCAAGCCACTTCTCACCCACAGGCAAACACAACTTTTGCACCAAAACAGTCATTTGAGTATTAAAAGATCTCAACAAAGACAAAACATTTTGAAGAAAATGGATGGACATGAAGTTGTGAGAGGAAAAAGAGCAATCAAGGTCATTTAGGTTTTGTGTTAAGAAGGTATAGAAGCCATTGATGGAAGAAGTAGGTGAAGAAGAGTTGTTGTTGTTCATCATGTGAGGGATTAAAGTTTTTATAAATTTGAATTGTGTGTGATTTTATGAGAAATGTGAGAGAAAGGAAGGATGTTTCATGAGTTTGTTACTTGCTTATAAAGGATTTTATTTGAGGGTTGGAAGAAAATATCAAAGCTTATTTTGCATGTTGGCTTTAAAAAGAGAAAAAAAAAAAAAAAAAAAGAGTCAGAAAAGCTAGGAACTCAGCTACTAGGCTAATGAAAAAGATTACAATGAATACACTAGTGAGGGAAGAGGTTAAAAGCGTTACACTTTTGATAAAATTGAATGAGTTTTTATATTTTACCATTTATTTTGATACATCTTCAATGTCTCCCGTAATAAGAAGAAAAATTGAAACTTGTAATTTAGTCCCTCCCATATTCAAATCTTAGATCGTGACACTATGACCTCCCAAACATATTTAGAAGAATCTTTATTACTATTATCACATGTAGTTTCAGAGTAAAAATTTATTTACACATAGCATCCTTGTTTTCTTATAAGCTAAAAAATAGTCTTTCATTGTATGAATTTGACCTCTTTCCAATCCAAATCCTAAATCTTCCACAGACACTACAATTTAAAAACAAGAAAATTAGAAAAAAAACCTTAAAAAAACAGTCCAAATAAAAGAGGGGGAGGGGGAGGGGTCTTGAAATGATGAGAAGAGTGTATTGTTGGGGGCAATTATGGTTGTTGCCTATAGAGTGGAGGGGATGATTGAGAATCTTCTATTTTCATTATTTAATGGTTAGATGACTAGATTTTTAGAGTATAAGAAGAAAAGGTTGAGGGGGAAGTGTTTTGGTGGTCCAAAACTTGAAAAATAAAGAAATAGTTAATGATATATTAATACCGTCTTTCTTTATGATTAGCAGTTTTATGCTACGCTAATTGTTTTATATCTTATTTTAAGAATGAAAATGTACGTTTTGCACTCAATAAGATACTTTACACACTTTAAAGTAGCATTAGGTGTCTTCGCAGAAACTGAGACAAATAACCGATATTAAACTTACGACAATCATGATGAACCACGACATCGATCATGTATGGCATAGCAAGAGTCAAGACCAAGATAACATTACATCAATGATATTCAAGTGACAATGATTTAATTTTAATTTTGTTTAGACTCCTTAAATGTGAATAATGTGTTATCTTTGTGAATACTCGTGTAATTTAGAGAGAAAAAACTGCACTGTTTTTGGTCAGTTTATATCATGATGGCACTTTAGTAGTATTACCTCCGTTCCCTATTAATTGTTCATTATGAAACTACGTGTAATTTTGATCGGTCAATAACTTGTATCAAAATTGTCGGAATAAAAAAATTCAAAAGTTAATCATATAGTTCAAACATTAAATTATATGATTTAGTTTTGAAATTTTTGATTTCGACAATTTTAATACATATTATAAGCCGGACAAAATTGTACGTAATTTCATAAAAGACGATTAATTGGGAACGGAGGGAGTACGTGTTTTCTTCGGGTTTATGAAGTTTGACTGAGATTACCATTCTCTTCTTATTCTTCCATTTTGGTTTATGCGTTGATTTCTCTTTATTTGGCACTTTTTCATCACTCTCATTTCAAGTTTATATTCTTTTTATCTTTAGCTACTTTTAGGTATATATTCCATTTTAAAAGATAATTCTATTTTCTTTCGGCCTGCTTGTTTAAAGAAATATTGGATAATGGTTTGCTTGGGTTAATATAATGTCTAGTTTTAACGATATATTCCTTTGTTTTAGATTGTATTCTTTGTTTGATATGGTCAACCACTAAAATCCTTTTTTTTGTTGTTATTTTATCATCCCATTAACCATACTAATAACGAAAAACGTAAAACTAAGAAAATGTAGGGGAAAGAAGAAAAGGAGATATATTAAGCTATAAGAATTCTAAATTTGTGAGATAATTATGAGATATAGGAAAGAAATTTGTTGTAGTACATACATACTAGATAGGGTGATTTTATATTAATCAGTGTGATAAGAAAATCAATTAAACGTATTTTACATTTTATTTCGCGAAACACCAACAGGAAGAAACTTTTCAAAAGCAAGTTTCCACTTCGAAAAATAAATGATTTCATATCAAAGAAGTAAGAACGATTCCTTAAGAGTTTTCGTATTCATAGAATAGAGATTTACTAATAACTGTTGTAGTTGTTGCATAACTAGCAATAACGATATTTTTCTTGGTTTTGAGTATTTGAGAATTGTCTTTTTATCAAAATGTCAGTCTAGAATCTAGATATCGATCAAGTATCAACAACAACAAAAAGTACAATATAACATGAGTAATGTATTTCTTAAATAAATTGTAATTATATATATATATATATATATATGACTCAATAAATATTTCAGTCGCCTATATTTAGGAACAATAACGTCCTATTTTGCTGCAATATATAAGCAAATAAACAGCGATTTTTTAAATTTTGGGAAAAGAGATGAGAGAATGAGCTCATCCAGCTTTAACATATACTTCAAGCCTCCGACCACAAATATTTCAAATTTTCGAGGCGAAAAATAAGAAACTCCGTCACTAAATTGGTCAAACTATTTACTATATTAGTATAATAACTTGTATTACATCTTAATATTTAATTTTATATTACAAAATTATAATTTTAATCGATTAATAACTTGTATTAAAATTATCGGAGTAAAAATTTTAAAAAATTGATCATATAGTTTAAATGTTAAATTTTATGATTAAATTTTAAAAAAATTCATTTCGATAATTTTGATACAAATTATAAATCGATTAAAATTACACGTAATTTCGTAATGAACAATTAAATGAAATCGTGACCGACTAAGTATCAACTAAGTCATATCAACTAGTCAAAAGGGCATGATTTTGCCTAAAATAAAGAAAATGGTGTCCCCTTTTTCCATGACAATTTGAAAACATTATGAGATAGTGACAGAGATTGCAAGATCAAATCAAACAAACATTACTACTATTGCTTACTAACAGCAGGCAAACAACTACTAATGCTAAAGAAAATTTCCCAAATCTCTCTACCTTAAGTTGTCTAATTAACATTATTTTTGCTTAACCAGCCGTATACAATTAGTAATCTAAAAGAATGAAAACTTGTGAATTTATCACCTTTTCGTGACCATTGTAACCACGAAAGCTTCTATAGGTTTAGACCTATAAGAGCATTATATTGTTAAAATATACATTGATTTTTTAAATGTGACCGTGAATCAGGTCATATGTAAGGCTATAACCATCATACATAATATGTATGATTTTTGAATATACTGTAAAATTGTTTGGATAGCATTTTACTGTAGTAATGGTTATTTCTCTCACACTTATTCATATATTCTCTCTCTCCATGTCACATAACGTGTATACACGAAACAACACAGGCCTTTTGCAAGCATTTATATTCATTTTAAATAGTTATATATGAAAATATACTTAAAAATAGGCCGACTAGTTCATTAGGAATATATTCAAAACTTGATGGAAAATAATTTCATCATATTCAAAATTCCAAGCCAAAAGTGGATTTAGTACTAGCTAGTGTAATTTTATTGTTTTAATTTGGAGGGTTTTATTTTTGGTTAAGTTGAAAACATTATAAATTTATATGTAATTAGTTATATAATAACTTTTTATTATGTATAATATTTATTTTATATGATCTGTTGGAGACAAAATTTTATAAAATGGACGTGTATTTTAGATGAGAATGCTCTAAGACTTATGTTGTTTTATAATGTAAAATAGATTATCATTATAGAAGAGAATGCTCTAAGACTTATTTTCTCTAAAATCCCATCCGGGTACGCGATTTTGGGAATCTTGATAAGATCGAATCGTGTTAAAAATATTATATATTTGTTTAGACCACTATAGTGCAAGAACTTTGATACTTTAATCTTATAATAACTAAGTTAATTACTCTGCCATCATCAATATTAGACGAAAAAATAACAAATATACCCAAACATCTTCTGATTTTATATACTTTTACCAAAGTTTACCGATAAATTAATCATCAAGTAGTCACTTGGTTGGCTTGAAGAATATATACTGTTCCTTATCTAATTAAGTATTCTAATAATACATGAATGTTTGGAAAAAGGTAAAAGAAAAGGGGAAAAAGAGTGAAGTGAATAACACAAGAAATCAAACTTTAGTGGTGGGGCATTGTTCTCCAACTTACAAATACAAATCTCGTGCATACGTACATAAAACAGATTCTTCGAAAGTGTGCTTAGTAAAACCTCTAATTATATATTGCCATTTCTGAATCCTCAATGATGGAGAAGTGCAAAATGTGAGGGAGATTCGTGTGATTGCTCTTCCAAACTAAACACAGAAGAAGCTTTTTTCTGTGGAAGTTTATGCCTTGTCTCATTTCATTTTTTCTATTTTATTTTTTGAAAAGAAAAAGTTTGTCGACTGATAATTATTACTGCTGTTTTTTTTTTTTTTTCTGCTCATGGTGATTACTAAAATTCTTCATGGACAGTGATATATGTACATTGATTGGGCTAAACCCTGACATGTTAGCTCCACTGTTTCTATGTTTTCTGTCCTTTGTTACCAAAATCAGTAACCAAATTATTAACTCCAAGTCCCACTATGCTTTCCAGCCTAGAAACTAGAAAGTTACCTGAGCTAATTTATCTACTATTTTTTCCCTGGTATTTCTAAATGCTACATTTTGACAATGAACTTTTTTCAATGACAAACATTCCAGCAAACTAGCGAATAAAACTTCTCTCAAGGGTCTTCCGCTAGGGGGACGAGTTGTTGCAGTAGCAGTGCCGTTGCAACAATAACCTTCTTTGCTGCTTGCTTTTAAGCTCAGCTTTTCTGTTTTCGACAATTTAAAAGCTTAGCTTTTTCAGATTTTAGAGCTTTATTCACATACAATTTCCTTTAGCTAACTATGGGCTTCTTATGAAGATCGTTAAATCGATCTCCTTTCAGGAAAATCAAAATGTTCAAATACTGTTATTCAGGAACTTGTTAATAGTATGAAATACTGTTAAATCGATCTCCTTTCAGGAAAATCAAAATGTTCAAATACTGTTATTCAGGAACTTGTTAATAGTATGAAATACTGTAATCACGGGAGGAGTTTGTTATTGGGTTTCCAACCAAATAGGTTCGTTCCATTTATATAGACTATATTGCTAAAATATCCCTAGAGCGTGATAATGCGAAACTGGTTGAAATGGTGTTTGAGAAATGCATTTTCAATAAATTTCTGGCCAGGCATCAGTACCATTACTGGTAAGAGTTGGTTGAATTTGAAGAATATGGACTATCCAGATTGAAACTCTTTGACGAGAAGCTTTTTATAAAAACCCAAAAAGATCGAACATGCCGTTGGAGCATAAACATGTACAAAAAAACACACTAAAGCAAACAATATACACATACCCATAAAACGAATAAATACAATTTGTATAGAAAAAAAGGAAGAATACTGCTCCAATATAGTAATTAAGTTCCCAAGCAAGCCTCGTTATGGCACTGATTTAGACTCATATCCTTAAAAACATATACCGAAAGCCTAGGTTCCAAATCCATCATAACTGCACACCTGAACACAACCTTTAAAACCTTTTGCTTCTCACACGACTATAATATACAGAACATTTATTCTCAAAAGACTCTGCACACCCACGAAAACTGACCAAGTTTTTTTCGCAAAAAAGATCCAGTCTTATAAAAATAGGTAGATACGGTAATGCAATTTACACAGATCTTCACACACATCTGTACGCAAATTTGAGAGGCCGCAGTAGTCCCCACACAAAAATAACCCATCAAAGAGCGAATCTCTGTGGGATCCACTGCCAACTCATAAATCGTACATATCTGCATAAAGATCCATGTAAAAAACATTAAAGTTACTTTTACTCATGTGAGATGAACTTCTCCGCTAGCATGCACCGCCTTAACTTGTTTATCGTACTCGTCTTCTCCGTCTTCCTCTTCAACTTCTTCTTCATCTACTTCTTCTTCTTCTACCGCTCCCCATCCAAATGCTCCAACAGGCCGAGAAGATGGAGGTGGGGATTTAGCCTCTTCTACAATTTTCATGATACTCTCCACCGGTTGAAGGGAAAAGCTTGGGTTTTCTCTTCTGTAATATAGTGCTTGTGCTGGCTCGGTTAGCTCCCTTGGAAGATTTTTTAAAAACCACGGATGAGATTTGATTTCCTTGATGGTAATCCTCTGCGAGAGAGACAATGCTAAGTTTAGAATTGTAAAAATCAAAGTGGTGTTGCTGTTTGAAAGATTAATTTGTATATAATATAATGTCAATATGAATCTACATTGAATGCCTACGAAATTGTTCATGCTCAGATCTGAATTCCTAAGCTGGTTTTGTGGTCTTAAAGTTAAACTAAATAAAACTTAGAATAACACCAAAAAGCAGAAAGCAAAAAAAGATTGTTGGATATTTCAAGCATCACAATTTGCTACATATTTTTCGATGTCATTAAATATGCTGGAAGCTATGATGTTTTAGAGTACACGCATTGACAATTTAAAAGATTATTTTTCAGGGTTTCACTTGGACTTAAATTCAATGCATAAACAGAAAAGAATAGAATAAAAAAAAATTATGGCAGTTAAATGTACATATGTAACCGTCTTCAAGCTTAACCAATAGGAAATGCGTCTTGCATCAAATTCCACATTACCACATAAATGGACAATTTAGCAACATAGCAAGTTATTATAGAGTCTATTAGATGTGAATTCAGAGTTGCTAAATCCAAGGCATCCAAGTGTTTTCAGTGGGCTGGGAAAATTTTGGTGTCGAAGTCTAGAGATTATCTCTTTTAATAGAAAAGCCAGAAGTAGCTAGCATCTATAAATAAATATAGTTAAATTAAATCAAATTAAAAAATAAAATTAAGGAAACGGTATACTAGCCGTAAAACAAAATCTTAATTCATGCAACTCATTTTGAAATATTTTATAGCGACGTAAGGAAAATCTTCATTTAGCGGGTTCATTTAACTTTTTCTTGATTTGTTTATTTTAAACCAAGATAAGAAGAGTGAAGACATTGACAGCGGGTGAAGAGAATATGTCAAAGTGCATGATGGTACGACTTACGGGCACAAAGCCATCCAAGAAACTTCCGACTTTGGATCCATGCAATGTAACAAGTTACAAATTTGTAAAGATTTCACTAGTGAATTCAGAATTGTGTAACATAACCATTCAAGCATACTAATCTTAAGAAACAAAAGGTAAGAGACAAGAATATCAAATAAGCATAACCAAATTAAGATATAGAGATAGTCAAAGATCATGGATACATACCCTTGCTGAATTAGCAACAAATATGCGAGAAAGCAGGTGTCTACAATCTTGAGAAATATGAACATACTCAGGGAACTTGTAGTTAACAGCCATTATCCGCTAAAGAAAACAAGAAAATCCCGTTAAATAACAATTTACTTTAAGTATGTTGAATAAAAGTAAATAAATTTTGGTAAGCTCACTTGAATAGTTTTCCTGAAATTCTTTGGGTCTGCTTGATCTTCGAAAGGATATGCTCCGACTAGCATCACATATAGGGTCACTCCACAAGACCATACATCTGCTAACTGAACTAACAAAAACTAAATAAATAACTTTACATAAATAGATCTCGGACATTTTAATTAAATTCTAACCAAGAACTTAAAAATTGACAGTAAATCTTTTCTACATAATGATGCGAAATCAAGAACCTTTTGGCGGGATTAGATGAAAGGAAACCCCGTTCCTATAAGGATGTACATAAAATATAATAAATGTTTAACTTTCATAGAAGTTGGAAAATACAAAAAAGCATATCAGATATTCAGAAGTAATGAACCAATGCAAGATCTAGTCATTGGTTGGAACTTGGATAGTGACATCCAGAAAACATTACTACGAAGATCTGATTATTAGATATCACTAAAAGTGGAAAGGGTGACCCCGGAAAGTGTTTTAATGATTGCTGGATTCATACATACCCAAACTTACCCTATGCAACCTCATTCCACCGCATGAACTAGTTCAAACACCACAGATTGTATATAGAAGGATCTACAGTTATATATTGCAAGTTTATGTATGGATGATATATTCTGAGTTTGAACTGTGAATATGAATGTGAATGCTTAAAGACAAATATTTAATACAAGGGTTTAATCTTTCTAAAAGCTTAAACACGTAATATGCATCGGAGTATTCATTCACGTATTTTTATATATAGGATACATGAGAAAGAAAGTAAGCAGGGAATAAAGCCATAAAATAGTAATCTACTAACTTACAATTGGAAGAATTTCCCAAACATATTATGCAAATAAGAAACTACAACACGGTTAACCAGTCATTTCTACTTGAAAAACTTTGTAAACAGAAACTAAATAGACATCATATCAAGTTCACCTTGCCATCATATTCTCTCCTCGACAGAACCTCTGGAGCGATATAAGCAGGAGTTCCAACTGTTGATTTGGGTCTTGAATGCAGTATAGATGACTAGACCAGTAAAATGAAATGGTAATCATTAGACATTATTTTCTTCCTTACTAGGCAATAGCTAAAGTACAAACACCAACCTTAGAGTACCCAAAATCACAGATTTTCAGTCGAGGTGCAGGGCTTCCATCCAACAGTGTGTTCTCTAGCTTCAAATCCCTGTGGCATATTTGCTGCAAAATAAAATATGTAATGATTAACAACACTGGTGTACCAACATAAATACTCGCTTTACATTCAAATCTAACAAAAACAAGAGTAAACAAGAATTTAACTACCATGGAGTGACAGTAGCTAACTCCCGAGATAAGTTGTTGGAAAAAGTATCTGGCCTGTGAATTTAAAATAGTAAACAATCATGAAACTCGGATACTATATTACCGATAATTAACAGCTAAATTTGGTTGATAAAACTAGCATACCTCATCTTCACTGAATCTCCCAGCATTACAAATTCGCTCGAATAGTTCACCACCGGCGGCATACTCCATAACAATTGCAAGATGTGTTGGAGTTAGAAGAACCTGCCCAATAATGATCCACATATTAATAACAAATAGTTGCTATGAGCTATAGTAAACCAAAAGGGGGTCAAAATAGTAAACCTCTTTGAATCGAATTATATTTGGGTGACGTAGAGATCTGTGATTTATGATCTCCCTTGCCACATTCTCATCGATCTGAAAACACCGAATAAAATTAACCACATAATAAAATCTACTTTTGCTAACTAAATACATGTTGCTTAGGGAGATAGCAGATGGGTTATATGTTTAAATTAACTTTTTTTTCTGGTGGATTGAATCCATAACTAACTACCAAGACTGTGATATGTCACACAAGACGTCATGGGGATTTATAGCCAAATCGTGAATCAACTGAAATACATAATCATTAACTGACAAAGTTGTAATTATGGCCGATGGGATGATAACGCAAGTATGCTTTACAACCAATATTTCATTTAGTACACAATTCATAACTGGTAAAAATGCATAGTTGGGCAGAAAAGGAAGAGTTATTACAATATAATGAAAATGTAACTTTGTGCAGATCCCCAAGGGTTACATATGCTAACATAACTACTAGGTTCGTAATATACTAATGAAAGTAATTGAGCTTTGCATGCAAATTACATAACATATTACATGAAGATATAATTAACAAATAAAGCTGTGACATTGGCTGATAACCTGTGACTAATTAAACAAATAACAGATCAACCAAAATTTATAGAATTATATCAATCCTGATTGCCGGACACGAGAACCATACGATGATATGAGCACTCCAGCTACAAATACTAAAAACTTCACCTTCCAACTTTGTAAAATTTCTTAAAATTACATCAGCTACATAAAGCTACATCACTATTTCATGCTTATTTGGGTTCTATCATTATTAGGAGAGGTATAGGCTATGTCAAAATCATCTTTAAAAAATCTGTTTCAAAAATCCACGGAAAATCCAGATTTGTTTAGTCTTAAACTAAATGATCTGTTTTTTTTTTTAAAAGCCATCTTTCAAACAGGCGCGGATTCTTGAAATAAAAAAATCAGCTAAAAAAACAGACCCGTATATTCTCTTCATACACCTACTTTAAAGTCCAAAGTCCAAACAATAAAAAATTATACTCAACTGATAAAACTGTACACATGGATAAAATAAATGCAATATACATACTATTAAATGGAAACCTACAGGCTAAAGCTATATACAATAAATAGACATCGTTAAATATTAAAACAGTAATAAATACAAACCTTATGTCCTCTTTCTATATATTTCATAGCAACAAGCTCTTTTGTCTCCTTATTCCTCATTAGCCTCGCCACACCAAAATTACCAGATCCAATATCCTTCACTAGCTCGTACTTATCCATTTTTATTATACCAAAAAAAAAACAAATACCCTGGTTTTTTTTAATCAATAGATATCTTAAAATTGAGCTTCAATTCATGTCCCAACACAGTCAAACTTTTTGAATATATAAAATTCGATTGATTTCTAAGATGGGTTTTGAATTTCAGAGATCAAGGGAATAAAATCAGAGATAAATTGAAAAACCCCTACTTATTTTAACCTCCAAGATATCCAAAATTGAGCTTCAATTTATGTCCCAAAACAGCCAAACTTTCTCAATATCTAAAATACGATAGATTTCGAAGATGGGTTTTGAATTTCAGAGATCGAGGGATAAAACTCGGAGCTAAATTGAAGAAACCCTAATTTTAACCTTAATAAAAATATCCAAAATTGAGCTTCGATTGATGATCTAGCTCAGACCAAGCTTTGTAATATAAATATTATTTGGGTTTTGAAGATGAGTTTTCAATTGCAGAGATCTAGAGGTACAAACTGAAGTTTTTTTTTTTTTTAATCAGATACAAATTGAAGATTAATTGAAGGAGAAAAGTGCAAAAAAGGAGTGAGAATAGGAGAATGTGGAGATAGAGATTGTAATAAGTGAGCAAGTGGGTATATACATTATAATAATAATAATAATAATTAAAGAGGATACTTATTTCGTTTGTTATGTGTATAATTATGTAAACGGCTAATATTTTTACTGTAAATTTATAGAGAGAGAGAGAGATAAATGAATAGAATGAAGCGGTAAAGAAGAAGGACCAACAATGGGCCTTAATATTGGGCTTTAATCTAGCTCAGCCCAACTTTATTGTATGGCCCCAAGTATGTTCCAAATTTTAATAATATCGTTTTGTTTTTAATTAAAATTTAATTTTTTGTAAGTTAAAGTTACGACAAGTTTCATGACAAGAAGTATTATGAAGTGGAGGTCAACTTGTTAAACAAATTAAATATTTGTTACCAAAGTATTATTGAATAATAATTATATATAATGTTAAATTGTAAGATGTTTACATTTAATACTTCATGGTCAAACGATAAACTCAAACACATCGGCGGAATAAAGCTCCACTTATACGAGCTGTGAATATCACGATTTTTGTAGAAAAAACAGCAACCATAATTTTGCCTCAATACTGAAGTTTAATATTGGAGTCAAATATACGGTGGTTGACTATTTAGAGATCCATTGTGCATAACTTGATAAAGTATATTGTTGGTGTGACGGGTTAAATGGCGATGAAGGCTAACTTAAAATAAATGTATGATATGATCTCCACCATGAGTCCATGAAGAACAACTTCGGCAATAAAATTGTTGACATGCTTTCACGATTTGTTGCTCTAAGCGCCCCTCATAATCAACTGTTTGGTTGCATTCCTATTTGGATAATCTCGATAGGACCGTTGCCACCAAACTTCTCCACACATGAAACCTATACTATGATTTAAAAGAAATGTCAATAACTTCCGACCGGCAGTCGATAATTAAAGTTGTTGTTGGATTTTGAGCGTATTTTTTTTGGTATGATGGAACTGAAGTCGACTTACTTTGTGTAGTCTATCGCCTCACTTTGGATAATGCTTTGTAAGACTTTGTATAGTTTTGTAAAATAGGAGTTCAAACTCGTGACTATCGGTGACATTTTAACATAGTCTCGCGACTTGGTTGTAGTACTATATTTATGCAAGCTCTCGACCTGCTCATGGTAAAAAAAGAAAGATAATTATTACAAGTAAAAAAGAGCTAACTGTTATATTTTTCAAAAACGAATGTGACTTATAAACGATAAACTAACTTGGATACATTCCAATATCAATATTGGAATGTAAAAGCATGTGTTTAAAAGAAAAGTAGTTTCCCCATCCATTTTGGTCTTGAAGTAGGGCAAGTTTAAAACTCATGAACAAAGCTACTTAAAACTAAATGCCTTGTTTGGTCGGTGGTATAGTAAGGTGAAATTAGATTAAAAATGACATGTTTGATTAAAAATTATAGGTTCGGACTATTTGTTCACTTTGGAAATCAAATGACCCGGAAATGGTTATTTTAGAATATCATGAGGGATGTAGTATTAATAGTCATGGACAAGGTTTAAAAAGCGCAACTCGGATTTTAAACGGAAACAAGTCGTCCAAACCGCTTATCGTTTAATCCCGTTTAATCCCGTTTAATCCATTATTTGCATATGGTATGCCTACCATTTAGACTATAATTAATTTCCATCGAGACTCGTCTTTTGAAACACGGATCCGAAAACCAGATGTAAAAAGATCATTCATAATCCCAATTACCAGAATTAGGAGTAAGTGCACCAAAGCAGGGGTAAGACTAAATAAAATTATTTGGTGTAGCTTTCAAGTCTAGTGTAGAAATAATAATATTTATTTATTTATTTAGATAAAATAGAATAAACAGCGAAATTGCAACGGCGTTACAGTAAATAACTACTCCACACTATCGTCTTCAATCCTCATTTAATTCTCTACCATAAATCTACATATACATACATATATACATACACACAATATATATATATACACACACACACATATACATACAATATAATATATCACACCCGAAGGAAGGCAAATCTTGTAAAAAAAAAAACAATGCAACCGATGATCAGATCCTCTCTCTATCTACTCTCTCTCATCCTCCTTTTCACCCTCTCTCCAATATTAGCTTCTGATTCAGATCACAAGGTATATTTTATCCTCTTCCCTTTTTTAAATTTTTAAAAAAAACCCTATTTAAATAATATAAATTGACTTATTTTCTGTGTTTGGTACTTGCATTTATTCCCAGATCTGTTTCTGTGGAGTTTAGGATAATTTTTGTTTGGAATTATGGTTAAAGATGTGATCTTTTAGTGTAGGGATTTTGTTTTTTGTTTTTTTCAACATATTGTTTTATAAAGTAAAAAAAGGATGAGTTTTTTTAGTGTAGGTACTGGAGATAGATTTTGGGTGATTGGGATAATTGATCTTTTTGGAATTAGTGTTTATTGAGATGGGTTTTGAGGGTTAAGTAAATTTTGAGCTAGTTTAGGTTGCAGGGTTGCATATTTTACTGTGTTTGGTACTTATAATATTTACTATAAATTGACTTATTTACTGTGTTTGGTACTTGCATTTATTGCCAGACCTGTTTGTGTGGAGTTTAGGACAATTTGCGTTTAAAATTACGGTTAAAGAAGTGATCTTTTTAGTGTAGGGAGTTACTGGTGATAGATTTTTGGTGATTGGGATAATTGATCTTTTTGGGATTAGTGTTTATTGAATTGGGTTTGAGGGTTAAGTAAATTTTAAGCTTGTTTTGTTGCAGGGTTGCAGATTTTAACTCAAATTAGTGCAGTTGCGGAACTAGAAATGTTTTTTTTTTGTAATTTAGTGGGTGCTGAAAGGCTATAATCGATAAAAATAATAAACAAATTAAGATACATGGTAAAAGATCGTTTTTTTCTCAATATGTGGAGTGATGGAGTCCCTTTTAGTCTGTTACTAGTTTAGTTCCTCCACTGACTTAGTGTCGTTTTTGCTTGTAAGCCGCAATGTTGGTTGACCCAGCCTAGCTCCGGGTTTTTTTTATGACATAAATTTTAACCTTGATAAAACAGCTTACCAGCTTCAAATAAGTTAGATTAGCATCTCAACGAGCATTTTGAATAGGAATGTAGTTGAAATATATGTTTGGCGCGGTAGTTAGTTGGTCCTTTACAAGAGTGTTGTGCATTGAATTGGGTTGCTTTGTAAAATCTTAAGATGGATTAGTTTTAGTACTAAGAAAGAGATTATTAATGAGCGGATACTTAAGGTGGTTGATGTACATGAATCGAATATCGTATGTTTAATGAGATACTTAAGATGGTAATAGCATGAATGACATGCAATGTAGGACACTTTAGGAGCAGCAGTAACGTTGTTAGGGAACGAGACTATTAATTAAATTACTTGATCAAATACGGTTCACTACTTAAATTTTATTTGAGTGAAAATCCGTTGAAGTTGTTGTACAGGCCAATTTTACCCTACTTAAACGCTCATTCACGGTGAGGACAATTTTCATGTAACTTCTCCTTGAAATCGACCGAAACTCATGTTAAACTTAATTACATATATGTACTGAACGGAATAACTTAACCGTGTTACTTTTTCCCGCAGTATCAACCAGATGACCCTGTTACCCTTTGGGTAAATAAGGTTGGGCCTTACAATAATCCACAAGAAACTTACAATTACTATAGCCTTCCATTTTGTCATCCATCTGAAAATGCGGCTCACAAATGGGGAGGCCTTGGGGAGGTTCTTGGGGGAAATGAACTTATCGATAGTCAGATTGACATTAAATTCCAAAGTACGTCGTTTATTATTATTATTGATATTAAACGTTTTGATTTTCTATGCTCAGTTTACATCAATTAAATGACTATAGTGATTTGTTTTTTTTTCTTTTTAAATGGCAGAAAACGTGGATAAGACCTCTATTTGTGAAGTTCAACTTGATGAAGCCAAGGTGCAGCATTTTAAGGATGCTATTGAGAATAGTTACTGGCTTGAATTCTTCATGGGTATGTCATGTTCTATATTACTTAAGTTAGATCAATGGGTGAATATGCCATAGTTTAGGGTTGATTACAGGTTTGTAGGGTTAAGTGTCCCCATATTATGATTTTGTAGTCTAACTTTACATTGCTCGAGAATTATAGTACCCTTAGTGTACGAAATCAAATAAGAATTATAAGGTGCGTACTAAATTGTTACAAAAAGAAAAGAAAAAAGTATTACTTGTTTTTTCCTTGATATATTTTGCTCACCATTGTATCATTTTTTCACCTACTTTGGCCCTCAGTCTATGTTTTTCTTTCTAGTTAGTCCCCGATTTACAGTTCTTTATCTATGTTGTGTACTATAACCGTAGTAGATACACCATTTGTGTATTTGTTGGTAGTTGTTGTAGGTTTGGTTTCCAAAAGTCAGTGTACAAAACTGTAATTTCCCCACAGTTATGCTTCTTGCCAATGATTTCAATGCATTGGAAACATGATTACTTATGCTGGTCGTTGATTTTGTTTATTGGAATTTCGGTTTGAATTGGAGTCCGTAAGATTCTTATCAAGAACCTGTTGAATTAGTGTCTGATTTTTCCTTCTTTTAATGGGCTTAAACTTTAAAATCTTTGTTTGGATTATTGTTATTCGACAAATTTTATATCGTCTTAATCTCTCTGATCTTGTTTTGTTGCTCTCCCGGTGCTGACTTTTGAATACTGGTCCAGACGATCTGCCTATGTGGGGTATGTTTATACAAGCTTTCTTATTTTTTTTCCTTTGTATACTTATATCTAAATAGTAAATATTTGACCTCACGAATATTTGTGTTGATTTGTTATTGTTATGTACTGATTTTAGGTTTTGTTGGTGAGCTGCACCCTGGCAAGAACAGTGATATCAACAAGCATGTGATATACACACATAAAACCATAACGGTCAAGTACAACAAGGATAGAGTATGTGATTTTTTACCCAGGTGCATTTTGTTATAGTCCTTTCAGTTGCTGTCTTAATTTAATATTTCATTTTCATGCAGATCATTCATGTCAATCTCACTCAAGAGAGCCCTAAACCATTGGAAGTTGGAAAACTTCTGGACATGACATATTCTGTAAAATGGAGTCCTATTAATATTACCTTTGCTCATCGTTTTGATGTGTACTTGGATTACCCCTTTTTTGAGCACCAGGTAACTGTTTTACTCCCATTTTGCTATTTTCTAATTCATTTTCGATCCAATATAGTACTTTGGTCAATAGTGCATGTTCACTAGGCAGTTCCTTTCACTTATTTCAGTTGAACATGATCTGATATATGTTTGAAATATGCAGATACATTGGTTCTCTGTCTTTAATTCTTTTATGATGGTTATCTTCCTCACTGGACTGGTTTCCATGATACTAATGCGAACTCTCAGAAATGACTATGCAAAATATTCCCGAGATGACGAGGATTTGGAGACTTTGGTATTACTCTCAGAGCCCTGTAAATGTTTTGATCTTTTATTTGATTTGCTATGTTGTTATTCTTGTTTTTACTCTATATTCATCCCATTCTATAATGATGATATTAATCTCTGTAAATTCCAAAATATTCAGGAGAGAGATGTAAGCGAGGAGTCTGGTTGGAAGCTTGTTCACGGGGATGTTTTCCGCCCTCCTCGAAATCTTGTTCTACTTTCAGCTGTTGTCGGGACTGGTGCTCAATTAGCATTGCTCGTCCTTCTTGTCATATTTTCTGCAATTATTGGAATGCTGTATATCGGGTATATCCTTAAACTTTTAAGAACTTGTATCAAATTACGAATATGTAGGTCAAAACTATAGACTATCATTGATTATACCCTTTTGGTAATCAACAGTGGCAACATTCTGCATGTTAATGATTAAAATCTGTGCCATAATTTTTTTGGGGTGCTTTAGGGTCAGTGGTTCTAATAAGGGTTTATTCCGCCAAGTAATTCCGTTATAGGATTGGATCATTGTAGTGTTATACTTTATATTTCATGGTTGGTTCAATATCCTTTTAAAGTACTATTGACTTATTGTGGAAACAAATCCCATTTAGTCAGAATGAGAGGTTTGTTTCCAGTAAGAGGTACTTCCGATGAAATTCACCTCAATAAGCTGATTTCGTTTTTGGTGTGCAGACACTTCAATGAACTGCTTTTGGTTGGCATAGTGTTCAATAACTTGATTTCACTTTTGATGGGTATACATTATAATAACATTATTTTGAATTTGGATTACTGAATAGTACCCAGTAGCACTAAAAGGGAATGAAAGTTCCCACTAGCACTTAACAGGATATATGTCAAAATTTACCCCACTTAATATTGGTCAAATTTATCTCACTTAATAGGGTTTGTTTCATCAGTGTCTTATGCCACTTCTTGCCTAAAACAGGAGAGGGGCAATAATCACAACCTTCATTGTATGTTATGCTTTCACATCATTCATTTCCGGCTATGTGAGTGGTGGAATGTATTCACGCCATGGGGGTATGTCTTTCACACAGTCCCTTGCTATATTAAACTTACTTTCTTATATATTTTATCTATTAACACAAACAACCTATATTTGCTCTTTCAATATGTCAGGTAAAAGCTGGATAAAGTCAATGGTCTTTACAGCATCTTTTTTCCCACTCACGTGCTTTGGAATCGGATTTGCTTTGAACACGATTGCTATATTCTATGGATCATTAGCAGCTATTCCTTTCGGCACAATGGTGGTCGTTTTCGTCATCTGGGCTTTCATCTCTTTCCCCCTTGCTTTGCTTGGCACTGTCGTTGGGAGAAATTGGAGCGGTGCACCAAATAATCCGTGTCGGGTGAAAACTATTCCTCGTCCAATCCCAGAAAAGAAATGGTATTTGACACCTTCGGTAGTTTCTTTGATGGGAGGATTATTACCCTTTGGCAGTATTTTCATCGAGATGTATTTTGTTTTCACATCATTCTGGAATTACAAGGTAAAATATGTACACTCATACGCTGTGATTTTTATGGCTGTTTACAGTGCAATTGCTTGGATGTTCTTAATACATAATGGCATATACGTAAAATGACTTCCACTTCGTGAGATTTACTGTCTTCTTGAATAAGAGTCTCATCTGGGGAGTTATAATTTCTAAGAGCAACAAATATTCCTTTTTTAAATGCAAAATTAACATTAAACTATGTTCACGTATTTGTGCTAAGTGGGAGTGCAATTAGTAGTTAGTAATTACATTAATTCCAACCACCTTTTCGAAAGAAGTGAATATATTTTTTGCAAGATCAACTCCCAAGATACTACACAACACAACACAACCTTTAGTTATTGGATCTTTGGGACTTGGTATGCGTGATTATCGAACTTGTCCAAACTGCCTCTATTAATTTTATAAATAAGAAATTAATTTGTGTTTTTATGTACCCAATTAAAATCCTTGATTTTATCAATCTCTTGACTAGTGTTGTAGGATATTCCCCTTGCCAAGCAAAGGAAAAGAAATGCTTAATGGGTGTGACTATTAATTAAAATTCTTGCTTTGTTTGTACTTGGCAGGTGTACTATGTTTATGGCTTCATGCTTCTGGTTTTTGTAATTCTGATTATTGTAACAGTTTGTGTTACAATCGTGGGGACTTATTTCTTGTTAAATGCGGAGAACTATCACTGGCAATGGACTTCATTTTTTTCTGCCGCCTCAACCGCTGCCTACGTGTATCTTTACTCGATATATTATTTCCATGTGAAGACAAAAATGTTTGGCTTCTTCCAAACCAGCTTCTATTTCGGATACACACTCATGTTTTGTCTTGGGTTAGGAATACTCTGCGGTGAGTTCGACTAATTCATTTTCATTTTTCTGGAAAATGTACCCTTGTCGTTGTTGCAAACATATTGGTTTGTTTTGGCTGCAGCTTTAAAGCACATAAGCTGGTTTTAAGGACTCAAGCCCTGTTTACTTGCAGATTTTGAGCACATATTTTTAGATGCTGAAAAGCTGGTCTGTACTTGGTGATTAAATTAAAAAGCTGAGATTTTCTATAAAAAAAATATTGCCTGCGAAATCTAGAAGCTTAGCTGAATGAACCCAGTTTTTTGTCACCTAAAAAACCCAGCTCATAGCTTATAGTTGCAACTAAAGAGTTGAATTCATCCAGAAAAATTGCTCCTTGCCTTTTTAGCCAAAAATCTGAGAAAAACATAGCTTTCGGAAAAGTGATGGGAAAATGAAATTGATTTCCCAAGAAAACTTTTTATTGTGTTTGGATACGTAAGAAAATCAATGGAAAAGAAAATGAAAGAAAGTATGAAAAATTTTATGTGTAAAATGAATGAAACCAAATTCCTTCCAAAAGTGGGAGGAAAATGAAAACAAATGAGAAAAATGGGACTAGCACTTTCTCCCCCTCTTCTTTTCTTTTCTCTTAATTTCCTAACCTTCCAAACACATGACCGGAAAATGATTCCAAGTTTCTTTTCCTTGATTTTACTTTCTTTTCTTTTTCTTTTCTTTTCTGTGACATTTTCCGGTTCCAAACACACCCTTACGCTGGCCAACAAAATAAAGTGTAGCGTTTTGAAAAATATAATAAATAACTGTGCTTGAATCCGGCAATCAAGCAAGGCCATTATTGATCTTATCTCTTGCATTCCTTTTTCTGTTATTGAAAATGCAAATGTAAAAAGAGCTACCTCTTTATAGCTTGGTATATCTTGTTACGCTAGTTTTGGTTACTTACATACCTGCTATCATGTTAGAGTTATCAATTATCCCAGTTCGATGATCATATTAGTTACCTGTTTACAGTGTGATATGTTTTTTCACGCTGTTTTGTTACTTGCCTGCGGAGTATTATTTACAAGTATATAAACTAATCCCAAAGTTTTACGGTGCCTCTATGCTTTTACTTGCCCTTCTTTATTTACAAAAGGACTCATATCTTATCATTTGCTGGTTCTGTTTATTCAGGAGCTGTTGGTTATTTAGGATCCAATTTGTTTGTAAGGAGAATCTACAGAAATATCAAGTGCGATTAAGGGAGGGATCTGTGAACAAAAAACGAGCCCGATGGTGCTTTCTGGAGCTTTTGACTCTTTCATAATTGAGATTGAAAATCGAGAAGAAGTTTTGGAAGTCATTGTTGGAACCTGTAGACATTTCAAAAATGAACAAACATGTTGAGGGGAAATTAGGAGACCCCTGAAATTCTTGTCATAGGACTTAGACTTTTATTTATTTCAGTTATGTTGAAAGGAGCTGAGATTGTTGTTATAAGTTGAAAGTATGATACTGAAACTTTTTGTACCTCAGTTTCATTTTCGGTTAAATCTTTATGTATCCATATGAACTGAATTTTTGTGTGGATGCAAATCAGACATGATTTCGATATTGTGAAAAGTTGCCACCTTGGACATTTACAGCCGGTTTGTGATAAATTTGTCCTTTCTAAAGCAAAAATAAGAAATGATTCTGTTTCTCACGTGACTGACTGGTTATGGTTCATGTTGCTAACACAGCAACCGAGAAACGTGATGGAACATCCGTTTCCGTATGATTACTCTGTCATGTAATTGTGTTTGTGTTGAGGAATTTTAAGGAAGGATGAGATGCAGAAATATTCAACGTTGCACCGATAGCTTGTTGAAACAGAGCGAGTGTTTTTTGGATGGAAAGTTTTTTTTTTTTTTTTTTTGTTGATGCAAGGGTCTTTGAATTTCACTGATAAGGTATGTTTTATTTGCGTATCATATTGTTATCACATTGAAGACAGCCATCATAGTAGGCAATTGACAGTAACACCAATGCTCGATGAATGGCCAAGAAACAATTAGGATTACACACTCTAATCACTCATGACATATCTAACATCATATGTATTTATAAATATTTATGCATTTCATTGGTGTACAAATTCTACTTTCCTAGTGATAAAGTGATAGAGTGAGCTACCATAAGCTGACACGTGGAGGATAAAACCCTTCAAAGGCACACTATCTCCACAAGCCATCCCCATATCAAACACAACCCTTTAGAGCTCTCCTATCACCCAATTTTCCAAAGAAAGATAAAATGGCAACCCTTTCAAGTTTCATGGTTAGCACCTCTTTCATCAGGAACCAACCCGGTATCAGCCTCCGGGCTCTCCCGAGTGTTGGCCTGACACAGTTTGGTGTCAAGGGTGGCCGAGGCGGCAGAGTAACAGCCATGGCTAGCTACAAGGTGAAGCTAATCACACCCGAGGGACCGCAGGAGTTTGAGTGCCCCGATGATGTCTACATTCTAGACCATGCCGAGGAGTTAGGTACTGTCAAGTTGGCAATTATACTAAAAACTCAGGATTAACTTTTGTTATCGTTTATATAATCATGGAGTACTACACCTCAACTCTTACTGAATGCATCTGGCTTGAATTTTTCCTAGGGTAACTTCATAGGAGTATAAGAGTATTGTTATCCAACACTTTCTTAAACAGAAATTACACGTTTAACTTCTTGTTTTATTATTGTTATAACCTGAATGTGAAAGTGGAAGAAGTTTTAGAACAATCTATCTGTGAAGAATCTAATTTAGGCTATGATAACGTGTTTGTTTGTCGATTCTGCTAAAAGCCAAACTGCTCGTGTGGAAGACTATACTAATTTTAAACCAGTTTAGTGTATGGAGGTCTTTTCATGTGTATTTTCAGTAAACAAATCTCATGTTTATTCTTTGTATTGTGAGAACTTGAATAGAGTGGTGCACAGTATATCGAACTCATTAGTATTACATATGCTATTATAAAATGCTAAGTTATATACTACCAAAAGATCGATATGTTACTAAGGCCGCAGTGACAACTTATTAACATTTATATTACAAACAAATAGGTATCGATCTCCCATACTCGTGCAGGGCGGGGTCGTGCTCCTCGTGTGCTGGCAAGGTGGTAGCCGGGGCAGTTGACCAATCCGATGGGAGCTTTCTTGATGATGAGCAGATGGAAGAGGGTTGGGTTTTGACATGTGTTGCATACCCTACCGCTGATGTTGTCATTGAGACTCACAAAGAAGAAGAGATGAGCGGTTAAAAGATGTAATCCAATCATATACGTCTTTTCTTGATTGTCTCTGTTTCGGAAATATTTGATACTATTATGTTTTATGAATGAGAAACCTTTCTTATTGATGGTGTGATAAAAAGAGGAAATTTGCCTTATTGCATGTAGACTCTGGCAGACTACTACCCCTTTTTCAGAACAACTTACTCTGTTCATCTTTTTTAGTATATGAGCATTAATTTTATGTACATCTGTTTGACTCGCCATTTTACCCAGTCTGGTTGAAGGGAATTATTACTTTCAATAAAAAGGTAGAGCTACTTATGGCAGTTCTTCATGTTTTCTTATAAGGTGGGTTGTCTGACGGAGTCAATAAGCCGCGTCCGATTCATTTTGATAGCTAGAAGCATAATTACAGAGAATTACTTAACTGCGGATTTGTTTGTTTTTCTGCTTTTAAGCTGCTGAAAATGCCGTTATCCGGCTCTTGAAAAATCGTAGCTGTTTTTCCTTTGACTGAAGAAAAAAATGCTTAAAAGGCCGCCACCAAACAACCAAATAGCAGTCCTCTTTTCACTAAGAAGAAGAGTTAAAACATCTTGTGACCACATTGTCTATACAAATTACTAATACAAACATAAGCCAGTCCACTAGTTTGTACAATTAAACGATAGGTCTGCAGCTAATCTACAGTGTCCTGAGTTCATAATGGAACAATATCACGCTCTGAATAACGTTAAATATCTCAGATTCAAGTTCTTCTGTTTGCCATTCTAAATGCGTAATTTACCAATACTCTGTATTTAGAAGAAAAAAAAAAACAGAAGCTAGGCTAATAGAGAGAAATGTGAAGCAACCCCTTCATGTTTTTCGAAACAAATCAAAGAGAGTCTCAACTTTATTGCCCTCTTCACCATTTTCCATTGACTCTAATGAACTATAACTCAAGGTGCTTAACGGATTTTCCATGACCCTAAACGAGTATTCATGTTGGGGTAAATCCGGAATATCAAAAGTTATTTCCGTCTGTTCATTCCTTGTCAAGTTTTTTTCATCAATATCAAGGGTGCCTGCAGAAGAGCTCCTAGATAGAGTACCTGATCCAACGGTGATTATCTCGTCTCTTTCGTCAGGTGTTGAATCGAGGGAACACGTAGATCTCGTGGCAATCGAATTGCGGGCGTCTTGTTTGGATTTCTCTTTTACTCTTTTGCACCAGCTGTGGAGTGATTCTCGGACACTCGCGGCAATGACAGCTTTTTCGTATTTTGATCCCATCTGAGGACGTAAAATGAGGGTTATCCTTGGCTCTAGAATTTGAGCAAATAAGTCGGATATTTTGAGGTTGAGTAAATACTGGGTTCGCCCAACATAAAAGTTTTTGGCCTTTCCAGGTAAACGCTAAGGTCTAAAGCAGGTCGACTGATATGGTTCTGTTTTTTTTTTTAAACTGGGTTTTATTTTAGAATTGTGCTTTTTTCTGGGATATTAACTTTTATCCAGAATCACAGCCTAAGGATGAAAACTATAATAAAATCAGGAAATTCTGTATTCAATGAATATCCGTAGTGGCGGTTGTAAGAGGTTAATCTTTAATGAATATACCTGTGTGATAAGTACATTCAAAGGCACTGTGCTATAGCTACACCAAAATTGAACAAGAACACTGCAAACAAGAAAATAAAATACGGTCAAGGTCCGTGAAAAATTTCGTGTAACTTGCTCAAAGAAAATCTTAAGACCGTAAATCTTAAGCTAATCAGACCCGATTCATGGAAAATTGTAAATACGAAATCACCAAATATACATAAAATAACTGTATGATAAAGTCATGTCAATTCACACTCATAAATGGCACATAACTATGTTGTCTTACATTAAGAACAGATAATTCAACAAAGAAAATCTGAAGACCGAAGGTAATAGTGATTTATTAGCTTCACAAAGAAGGTATTTAATTGGCAAAAGAGAAACATACCCAGAGACCAATCTAATGATTATCATAGCATGGTTCTTCATAAAACATGATCGCTGCTTGAATCCCCACTAAAACGCAGAAAAAAACAAAAAAGGAGAAGGTACTTGTAAATAAACAAGCGACTTTACATCAAAGATATTTATGATTTAGAATTTACCAATGACCACAAAAATGTCGCCATCTCGAAAGCATTCTGCAGATAAAAGAGTCGTTATCAGAACTATTGTTTATATATTAACGTATTCATCATTCATCATTCATCAAAGATATTCGACAATTACCTGAAATGATATGAACTGAATTAGCCATAATAGTATCTCGGGTTTCCTAAACCAAAAAAGATCGTCACGAGGCTTTACTTGGGTTCCAACAAATTGCCCCTTTGGCTCCACAGTTTCGAGTGCTAACAATGAGACTACATGTTGGAGCTTTGTTCCGACCAACATGACAAGCTTTGAGAATATGGCAAAAATGTAGACATACATGAGTTAAACTATACTATATTGGAGTATTTGTTAGTTGACGTTAATTAATGAGATAATAGAACCACTCACAATTGCAGGTATAAAAGAAAGCCAGAAGTATATATTCAAACCTGTGATGCCAAAACACAAAGATGTCACAATATTACATCAATAAACTACAAAATAGGGGTGTTCGATTAGAGTAAAAAAAGGTTTTACCATGAACATTTACGAAGATACACAGAATGGTGTAACCCCAAAGAGGGTAACTGCAAAATTGAACAAGCCGGGTTGGAATATCAGTATTTTCAAAGTGATATTAAATGATTAATCATTTAGGTATATGTAGTTAATAGTTATCCTTTTAAGCGGTGTTAACCTGATCCCAACAATGACATTGAACCCATCTTCCATGCTCCTAACCATATATTTGTGGAAATTATAAGACCCTGGAAGCTTGTGTTTCTGCCAATTTAATTAAATCTCATTCAGTTAGACATTTGAATAGCATGCAAACATTCAAAGTTACAGTTACAGATCAGGCTCAGACAACAGAGAATCCCTGGTCATAACTCATAACTAACATGTGGTCTTATTTACCACTTTTCACTTAATTATTTCGAATATTCGAATTTTGAGCATAAACAGAAACTTATTCTATTTCATTTGATTCAGATTTCTACCATGACATGTTGCCTAGTGTTCCTTTTACATAGGTGTCCTTGGTCTTCTTTTAAATGTAGTGTCAAAACAAAACAAAAAATATTGAGAGGAAGTGGATACCCACACTGATGAAACCTGATCGAAGGGCCAAGTAATCCGACTTTTGTATTGAGCTTTTAAATTGCCGAAGAAAGCATAGCTGCATGATTAAGCATTAAAAAAACCCTCATTTTATATCATGCATTAACAAAAATTAAAGTTGCTATCTATGCATAAAACAAAGGAAAGCATCAATGCATAATATAATTAAATAGGTGTTGTCTAGAAATCAGAACGCCGATATCAAGTAAAGAAAATACACCGAAAAGGCTAGAGAGGCATACCTTCAAATCCTAATGGAACGTCTTTATGATTTCACATTTTTCCTTCCTTGTAGAACTTTACTTATCTCAAAGAAAATACACTCTTTTAACTAGAAAAATCATATTGGAATAGTTGGAGGCTTATAGACTTCTTGTTTTAGGAGAGATAGTCTTTACTCTTTCTTAAAAAACTGTTAATCTCTATGTAAATAGTTCAAGAAAACTAATTTTACACCGGAGATAGAACTGAGGCCCAAAATCTCAACCTTTGTTCCTTAATATTATAAGATGATTTATGCATGAACATGAAGGCATAGTTCAGGAGGAACAGACATACAAGTGAAACAAAAATCAGATACATAATTGCACGAAAGTATCATAAGTATTACTTAATATTTACCATCCAAATAAGGACTCTGCTTCTGCTCCATGGGTGAGATGCATGATGTATGACAAACGTAGATTGTCGCCTCATTACCTTATTCACCCTTGCTATTACACAGATGATAGACCAAGTTATAAGAAAACGTATGTGTAACAAAAATTAGAGAATTTGAGGAGTTTTAACTCAAAAATGATAAATAAGCAACTTTGAAGCTCAGGTTCCCTCCCTTAAAGGCTCAAGGCTGTACTATATTTTGATTGGTGAGCTAAGAAATTGAATTTTTCTGGTCTGAAAAAAAAAACATTAACCGATTAGCTAATTTTTTTTTTTTAAATAACTGTTTTGTTTCCAAACTGAGACCAGTGAAGCTGTTGTAGCTAACATGACGTTTTCATTTGTTGTGTTTTCTTAAACTCAAGTTTCAAAACCTTATGATAACACATGAAACGAAGAAAGTATCACGTTTTAAGATCCTTTTATATTCTAGCAGTCATAAGTACAAAAATAAGACAAGCCGGCCATGTAAACTTCTTAGGCAGTGTCGGTACTGGGTATGTGTGATTTAAGCTTTCGTAATTATCTTTTGCTATGTACCTTGCAGATTTGCATCAAGTGCAAGGCTTGCTTGATTTTCCCATTTCCTCCAGCTGTATATCTGCAATTACATTATCATCGTCTCAATAGTCTTTACTTTAAGAATTAGTAAAATTATCCTTTATCACGCAACATGATCAACAATTTAAATAATGCCACTTGAATAAAATACTTTTAGGTCTCAAAATTTTAATATAAAAACGGAGGCTACCTTACTCATAGACAATCCAACTGCAATGCAGCTATATAACACATGGGTGATACCAAGAACAAACAAGAAACGATGGAGCTGTTCAAGTCCTTCCATTGAAACAAAAGGTTCGCGTCCCTAAAAAAAATCAACAACTCATCATTAATAGGTTAATCTGATTTTTTTTTAACTAATGTTCCACCACATCACATGAAAAATTAGGTTATATATGGAGACTGGAGTGTGGCAGTATTTAATAACGTGAAGTCTGAACATGCCTCATCGCTTGTATACTTCTTTGTGCATAAAAAGTTCAGAATCAATTATTTATTTCAGTTAAAGTAATGACATCATTGACATGGCAGACTGGTAAAGAATAAAGGCAGCTGAAAAGTGAAGTGGTGTACCTGACCACAATGATGAGACGAGGCATGCTTGAGTTTCTTCGGATGAACTTCCGTGGCATTTAAAAAAGACACGAATTTAGTGAGCGATAACTTTTCAATTCCTGCGAAATCTTCTTCGGAGCAAATATAAAAACGACTACTGAAGAGAGACGAATTAATGCATATATGAGAAATCCAATTTGCAGACTGCCCCAACATCAAGGATATAAGACCAAGTAGCATCAACTCTAGAACAGAAATAGAATGCAAACTTAGTTCCGCTCAAAAAGATGAAAATCATATGCAACATCAAATCGTGCATATCATTTTTCAGTACATAGCACAATCCAGAGCATAAAATTGTAATAATTACTAGTATGGACTATGGAGTATTATCTAGCATGCCTTGATAAACAAACACCCTGTTCAAACCTGCTTTAATCTTCTCCAAAGCAGCAAATAGAGCTTTCCTTCTAGTTTTCTTCAGCCACTGTTCCCCAAATATTGAAAATAATATAAGATATTTATTAAAAATCTGCTTTAATCTTCTCCAAAGCAGCAAGTAGTACTCTTACGTCACACCTCAAAAAGTAACAGATAATCAATTGTATTAAATGTTTATTTGATGCTTGCCCAATTCTATTTATATTTTGTTTGATAGTTACCTACATAAAACAAGAAAGTACATGATTTGATAACTAACTAAGCCTACCTGACTGCTGCTTTAAGTAAATAATTTGACTTCATAAATGCATTGGAAATAAGCAAATAAGCAACTAAGCTAAGCTTAGATGACAGAACCACTCAAGCCTTTAATTTGATAGATACGTAGATTTGTTTCACTACAATTGCTAAAAAAATAAGTTGGCTTATCGAAGTGAGAAGTAAAACTGGTCTCATCATCATCTTCCTTATAATGTCTAGCTTTTTCACTCCATAAAACCATAAAAAGCTAAACTTTTAAGCTGACTAGTCATCACTGCAGCTTATAAGCAAAGAAACAAGTAATCTGTCAGCTTCAAGCAAGTAATACTGCTTTCAAGACTGAGTAGAAGTAGGACTCGTTCAGTTTAAAACTCCTCTATTTCAAGGTCAAAGCGTTAATCAGAAAACATAAATCCAAGTTTTTAACTGACCAGACAAATGTATTGCAACTCAAAAGCAAAAAACGGACACAAATAAACGACGTTTGGAGACTGCAACTAAACAAGCATTAGATTAAGAATACAAACCTTTCCAAAACGGTAGATAGATCTTTCAACCATGAGACAAAGGAAGACCATCACAGTGGTAACCGAGGCCACCGACCATGTAGGCGTCTCCTCGAGAGACCGACCTTTCCTTATCACATGCTCCATTTTCTGGTACTTTTAGTGAGAGATTCTACATAAGCAGCAGCTCAAGTAGAAGCAGATAGGTAGTTATAAGAGATACACAACAGCACGTGCCTCAAGATTTGTCACACTTTATATATATACATGCACATGAAAGTAGTATGATAAATGCATTTTCTCACCAAATATTTTACTAGAAAGCCTACCTGGTGACAGTCAGGTATTTCTGAATGAATTATGTATATATTTTGTTTTTCTTTTATTAATGGCTGATGCAACAATCATACACATGCATCAGTTCAGCATCTATATTTTACATAAATACTATATGAAGGAGGAACTCAAGTAGTCAAAGATGCAAAAAAACCCATATCTCAAGATTTGTCTGATACTGTGATACATAATGTTTAGGGACTTAGTATACCATGGTCATTACAATAATTCGATCTCTAGCGACCCCAAAGCGGAACACAACTCCAAAGTGAGGTTAATAGTAATAAACTCGTATTTATATCATTGTTTGAAGTATAAAATACTTTTCTTGCTGACAAGAATACTGAATATCTATTAGTGTTGATTCTAAAAGAAAACTTATTTCCATCCAGCACATGCATGGAGCATCTTCATATGCAGCTTTAAATTTTTATTCTTATTTTACTTTACAGATATAATACTACCACTGACGTCTACATTGCCACCTAACTCAAAGCTTAAGAAGTTCTTCATTTTCTTGTAAAAAAAAAAATAGTACGTACAGTTTAATGGGACAATTTTTTTTCTCAGTCAAAAATTCCACATTAAAATGCTTCCAAGATGCACTTGGGCATATGTGGAATCTGCATTGGTAAACATTATTTTAAGTAGTTTGATGCAGGCCACTTTTAGTGAATACTTAATTTATGCATATTGTTGAGTTGAGTGTTATTACACCACGTCATTTGTGTATTGTAGATTGATCGTAGTATGTGTATTAAGTGTGTTGTTCTACTTATTTATTATGAGTCATTTTAGTGGATAACAGTATGAGTTTCAATATAGTATCAGAACCCGGTTAGTCTCAAGTGATGTTGGGTCATATTCCCGTCCCATAATGGACGTTATATTACACTTATTAGACCCGTTCCGATTTAGTATAACACATGAGTGAAAATGTGAAGTGTTATAAGTGGCATGTGTACAGGCGAGGTGGTCTCTATTAGGATATTTTTTTAGTGGGTAAAAACACGAGAGTGAATACATATATCAAACCATTTTTAATAGCCTAGAATTGCTGCGATATCTCTCATTTTTGTATAGTACTATTCCGACAACCTCCCCACATGATCACGAGCTCATACTATCCTTTGTTTAATTGTTTATATCTCCCTAAAAAAATGGTAGTCGTTGGACGAAATTGTGGCCCAAACAATAGATTTAAGATTATAAATACTAATTTCTTTGACATATTATAAATTAAAATCTCAAAAAAAAAACTATATATACATTCTTCCTCTCTGAGAACCAATTTTCTTTTTTCTTATTTGTTTCATTTTGTGAATTAATTCTTATATTTCTTTGTTAGATGTCAAAGTAAATAAGCCCGCTACTCTGGATTGCTAAATAAAAAAAGGTGTGTTTTGGGGTTTGGAAATCTTAAGATATCTTATTATTTTGAAGAACTTCTATTTATTTTTTATTATAAGTGAACCCATTTTGCAAAGGAGCTGTTTAGAAACCACGTACTCCATGTCGACACGATGTTTTATAGTGATTTTCTGTTTTTAAAAATCACTGTAACATTAACCGTTGCTAATATATTAAAATAGATGCTTGTTTTTATTATTATTATTTCATTTAATAAAGATTATTTCATTTTATGAGTATTTAATGAGCAATGGTTATTTAGTTTGTTTTGTTAAATAAGCGTATAATATTTTATTAGTAGATGGTATCGTGTGTAAAGTTGGACTTACACACATAAAATTAGACAATTGGTCATAATATTATACGTTTACAACTTTAAATGTATTTGAACACACCATCAGTAGAGTTGTGACACTTGGTTTTAGGAGCATGTCTTGACTGCATTGAACGGTTGAGTTCCAGCTTTATGTGTCAGTACAACTTTGTGTGTATTAAACAAGACTGTATAAATGTTATGATTCTTGCGCTGACTATAAAGAATTATTAATGTCTTATGATCATGAGAAATGTTTATTCTCTTGATCCGAATATTATTAATGTGACATGTGTATTTAATATTTGTCGTTTTGATTTATAAAAGAGTGAGACCATTATTAATTGAAAGAATTCACGTCCCATTTAAATACCCCATTACGAGCTTATAAATTTTGACAATATTAAACCATGCATGTGGATTAATTATCCGATACGTCAAATAAGTTAAGCAGTGTATTAATAAAGAATATAATATGTTTGTTAAACATAAAATCGTCAGTAATTTAATTTAATGAATGAGTATATGTTAATTTTAACGTGGAAAGTAAATAGACGCGTTTGATATTGAAAACCGGAATATTTTCGTGATATAAATGGAGAGTGCAATCATATTTTTTAGTGGAATAAATTGTGAATAATATTGATTCATAAAAGATCTCGATGGATGAGATAATATATTTTGGTTGATAAAAGATAGGAACCGAATATTTATCAGAAGTTTCATCTTTATCATTTCATCAACTCCCTACCCTATCCTATTTAATCATACTATTTTGGCAGATTTAAGAATTATTATTCATGAACCGAAATTCTCAATCACATAGAAAGAAAGATTTTGAATCTGCCAATATAAGAGAGCCCACACATGTCTTCAAGAGCAAGGTGCTAGACGGGAATAGCTTAGAAGACTCGGTGGTCAGTTTGTAACAGGATTGTCCACACATGATTTGAATTTTTAAATTTTACCGTAGTTTCCAAAACATGCAATTATACATCTCGAAAAAAAACAAGAACGCATATTTGTGTTTCCGTCGTGAAACCGTGTAGATTTACATTTAATCAAATCTTTATTTGGAGCATTTTTATAAAAAAATTATCCAAGTTGATATATAAATTGATATCCATATAACCTCCCTCTCATTTATATAAATTTTCTCCTACATTAATTGGCTCCAAATGACCACTTATTTACCCGTAAAAATAGTCGTATATGATTAGTCGTGGAGAAATAACATATATCAAAACAAAAGTGTTTTAAAACAAAATAATGATTTCAAAATGACGCCATTTCAATGATCACCATGATAGCTTTCGCAAATCTTAAAAAATAAAAAAATGATAGATCTACAAAAGTTACAAAACTATAGGGGTCATTTTGAAAAGTTTAAAAGTCTACAGGGGCTAATTGCAAATATACCATAGTTCGCGAGAGCTATTTCCCAAATAGACTGAATTTTTCGACTGCATTTTATTTTTTTCACGCCTATGACTTACGGTTCGTAAAAAAAAATTACTGTTTGACTGTTAAATGACAAAATGCTCATGCATCTTAAATAAAACTATTTTTCAGTAAGGTGAATACTTTTTTAATTTACGAAAATTAAATGAAAATAGGGCATAAAATAATATAAATATGACATAAAATGCTAAGAGCAATAATTGATCCCAAAACCTTTCCAATAGTCAAAGACATTAAGGTAGGGAGAACAACCATCACACAACAACAATATTCTTAGAAATTAGCTAATTTAACAAATATATATACAATTGTTAATAATATAATTATGTCATATATTTAAAATTTGATATATGGCTTTTATAAAACATATAATAATCTATATTTCTACATAGTGAAAACCGAATTCGGATATGTGTAAAGTTAATTAAGATTGGTTTTTGTTGTGCGGTTTCTAGGGTTTTAATTTAAAATTCCAAATTAAAATGTTAAAAGGTGTTTTTTTGGAAATTCATTGAGCATGTATAGATCTCAAAAAAATAACAAGAGTAATTTTTTTTTATCTTAATCGGACACCCGAGTCAAAAGTTACGAACTTTTAAAATTTTACATAAACATACAAAAATTTTATACAACCGATCGATTGAGCTTTAGAGTCGATCGATCGGCCAATCACACTGGAAAATATGTTAATTTTCAATGCATGAGCAATTTGATAATTTTTCAGTAAAACCGTAATTATGACTTACGAACCGCAAGTTTCACTTACACTATGTGTGCATGACTTACGAACCGTAATTATTTTGTACGGTTTTGAACGTTAAAAAAAAATGCAGTCGAAAAAATACGGACTCTTCCCCCAAATTGGAACAAGAGGCTGGATTTTTCCACTGCAATTTATATGTTTTCACGCTCAAATCGTAATTTTTTTTTACGAACCGTAAGTCAAATTTATGGTTCGTTAGTCCGATTTACGGTTTAAACTGTGAAATTACCAAATTTTCCCTGCGTTTATATGTCTAGAGAATTTTCTTGAGATCTTGGCCGATCGATCGGACTTCACAACCAATCGATCGGCCAAGCTCTCTGGAAAATTTTCCAGACATATACATACATACACTCATATACATATCTCTCTTTATATTACTCAAATTTCGCCCATTTTCATAAAAAAAAACTCAAATTTTCAACAAAATCAATATTTTTTTGTTAAAATTCTCCATTTTCATCATTGTAATACATACATTTCACATCACTCTAATACATAACTTTCACATTAATTCAACCCCAAATCCATTGATTTGCCCCAAATCCATTGATTTGCCCCAAATCAATTCATTTTTTTTAAAAAAAACCCTAATTTCTCAAAAACCAATTTTTTCAAAACCCTAGTTTCTCAAATTCAATCAAATGGTTCGAGAGAGAAGCTCTTCGAAGGCGAATTCTAAAGATATCGGCTCATCCGCTGCTCGTTTGGGTAAGTCTTCTAAAACTAAATCCGATATCTCAAATAACACAATTGTCAATCATATCTCTATTGATTATGCACAATTTCTTCGTAAATTTTATCTTCTTGAAGAGAACATCAGTTTTCAAAAATGGAAAAACCTAATTTCTTTATCTAATGATATATATATTGATGAAACTTATCAATTTTACGAAAATCTTATTGTTTCTACTAATGACAATAATGATCTTCAAATTACTTTAAAGATCCACAAAAAGAAATTTATTTTTTTCGCATTTCAATTACGCGACCTCTTAGATTTAGAATGTAATGGCGTCTCAAGAGCCGAGGAAATATTTCATTCATATAATGTTTCAAATCTTCTTGAAATTGGTCCATTCGTCTTTCACCCCGATCATCGTGAAGAGCCAAAAAGTAATGGTCTATACTTTCAAAATAAAATTGCCTTTTTTGTTATGGCTAAAATAATTTTTCCTGATAGCTCAAATTTCACCGATGTTACGGAAGATAACATTTTCACTCTAGCTTGTATTCAATGAAAAATCAAATTGGACACCGCCACCTTAATCCTAAAAACAATGAGAGAAGCCAAATAGTATACAAAACACTCTCTTCCGTATGACTCTCTATTACAAAAATTCTCAATTTTTTTAATATCAATTGCAAAGCCGTTAAACTCGAGTTTACTAGTGTTCTTGAGACAAAAAATCTCTCTCAAATGAAAATTCGGGTCATCGGTAATAATATTCTAACTTGATATGGCCGAGTAGTTACCGGTGATTTTTTTACACCCCTCTCTCTTCATCTAGAGCCCTATGTAGGCCCTAAAGCCATCACTCTCGATCCTCTTTTGGGAGCCGAGGATCCCCTCTAGCTCCCAATACGGATCCCGATTCCGACGGCTCATCCGATGACCAATATGGACCAAACTCCAAAACTTTTCAAGCTCATTCTTCTTCTCGCCACTCAAAAGAAAATTCCAAATCACAAGTTCCTATTTCTCCATGTGCTCGATCCGAAAAAATTTACACGGACTTGTATAATAAGGGATACGAAAATGGGCGGCTTCAACGCAAAATGTATCGAATGATCGAAAACTCCTAAGGTGGGGATAAGAAAACTTTCGATAAAATTGATCGCATTAGCGCCGAACAATACAAAGCCTATTGTGAGCATTTTCCGGGATATAGGCGAGACAAGAGTGGCGACGACGACGGTGTTTCGGCACCGGGGTTTAGATGATATCATTTATATTTTACATGATATCTCATATTTGTAATTTTTTTGAACAATGCGTTATTTTATCAATTTTCTTTTGTTTCGAACTATTTTTACATTTATGTTTGCTTTTAAAAGTCATGTGTTGGCTAATTCGGGACTTGTTGCATTTGGACGATTACCGTTAATGTTTATCTTTTGTTATCATTTTATCGTATGTTTCTATTTGTGCGATTGATTATTGTAGTGGTGTTGTATTATTTATTTGTTATATTGGGTTGATCATTATTTTTTTTTTGTGGAGATGATTCATTTTTAAGCAAAATTATGACGAATTTTTCGCTCGACATTTACAAACCAATCTCTTGTATTTGATTTATACTCATGTCGGTGTTTGATTCTCTTTATTGGTTAATATATAATTCTTTAAATTTTTTTACATTTTCATAAAAACTACTATTCGTTGGTTATTTGCGCAGTTGTTTTGATTATAACAAAACGTATTAAAATGATAGACGATTCAATAACGAAGCTATAAACTCTAAAACATGATAAAATATCGTTTCGAGTATTAATCATTTTATCGAGTATTCCAAAAGATGTTAATTTGTTTAAAATGATAGACGATTCAATAGCGAAGCCAACGGTTCAAACGGAACTAAATTTGGAGGCTGAACAAATAATTTATAATCCGTCCTATACGAATAAATCAAACCAAATTTTTTTTGGAAATTAACCTCTGCTGAAAATAATAGATTTTCCAAACAGTTTGACCGATCGATCGGAGTTCACGATCGGCCAAGTAATATGTAAAATTTTACATAAAGTCGATCGTTCTTCTATAAAATTTTCAGATTTTAATACAATTTATTAATTCTAGAATCAAACCGTAAATACACTTCCGAATAGTAAATCAAAGTCGACTTATGGTTCATTTAGGTTCCTAACAAAAATAATTACGAAAACAGATAAATTGTGGAAAAATTCAGCCTCTCTCTAGGGTTCATCTCTCTCTCTATCTCTTTCTGTCTGATACTAAACTGTATATATTCTCTATCTGTATGTATATGTTATTCGTATACAATTATTCAATTTCATATAACAATATTACTCTCTATTAGACTTTTAGCTTATCTGTGTTGTTTTTCTTGAGTTTTTTTTTTTCTTTCTTCTTTATTTAGGATCCGTTCTATGTTTTATCTGAGTTTTGTTATTTTGTGGACAATTTTTTTTTTCATTTTCGTCGTTCTATATTTAATCCCTGCTCTATATTTTAGCTTTTTTTTTTGTTGTTTTTTGGGAGAATTTGAATTTATAGTTTTTCATTTTCGTCTTCTATATTTAGCCTCCGTTGTATATGTTTTATCTGAGTCGTTTTATTTTTTGAAGAATTTAGGCTCCGTTCTAACTTTTAGCTGAGTTGTGTTTTTTTTTTTCGTTCTATATTTAGGCTCCGTTCTAACTTTTAGCTGAGTTGTGTTATTTTTTTTGGAGAATTTATAGTTTTTTTTTCTTCGTTTTTTAAGGCTCCGTTATATGTTTTAGCTGAATTGTTTTTTTGTGTGGAGAATTTATTGTTTTTCTTTTCCGTCGTTCTATATTTAGGCTCCGTTCTATGTTTTAGCTTACCTGTGTTGTTTTTCTGGAGAATTTATAGCTTTTCATTTTCATCGTTTGATATTAAGCTTCATTATATGTTTTAGCTGAGTTGTTTTATTTTTTGGAGAATTTATAGTTTTCATTTATGTCGTTCTATATTTAAGCTCTATTCTATATTTTAGCTTATTTGTATGTTGTTTTTTGGGAGACTTTAAATTTATAGTATTTCATTTTCTTCGTTCTATATTTAGGCTCCGTTCTAAGTTTTAGCTGAGTTGTGTTATTTTTTGGACTTTTTTTTATAGTTTTTCATTTTCGTTCTATATTTAGGCTCCGTTATATGTTTTTAGCTGAGGTGTGTTATTTTTTTTAGATAATTAATAGTTTCATTTCCGTTGTTCTATATTGCAGCTTATAAGCTTGGATTTTTCTTTTTGCTCAAAAAATGAGATCTTCTGCTCTTTTAAGTCTGAGAAAGGAAAAGGTATTTAAGCCCGATGTACCCAGCTTTTTTCTTTTCAATGTAAAATAATTTACCTTTACTAAAGCTGCAAACAAACAAGCCCTAAGTTTTTTGTAAGTTAGTGCTAAGAATTCTAGAATCCGAAAGAGGTATGTTTGTTGTGTCGTTTAGGTTTAGTATTTTGTGTATAAGCTTGGATTTTTCACCTTTTGATCTGCAGTGATTTCGTAGTTCAGGGAAAAAATGTATTGTTTTTGGGCTGGCTCGAAAAAGCTACCACTTTTGAGCTACACGTGCTCGCTTTTTCGTCAGTAAGAAATTTGCTTCAAATATAAAGTTAAACATCCTTTCTTATGACGTCTCAATTTCTCTTTTCGAAAAGCACTAGTTTTTCCAGAGTTGGAAAAGTGAAAAGTGTCAAAGTTACGATCTTGATTGGAGTTTTGAACTTGTCTTAGTATAATATTGATTGCATTGTTACATATACGCGTAATTATAATTACAAATTCAAAAATATTGTTTGATGCTTATAGTCAAGTGAAACTTTTGTCTTAGTGGCTACTCTTACCAAATACTTCTTTGTCTTTTTATTTTTAAATTTAACATGGAACCAAAACTGTGGCAACTATATTAAATAGACCCTGATATCCACAATGGATAAGGAAAACCTCTTCAGGTTCTGTATCTATGTTCAAGATAGAAAAGTGATTTACGTGTAACAGGCTCTGATTTACCCGTAGGAACTTGTGTGCAAAGTAAATGGCGTCAGCAGGACCCGCTCCTTCTTCAGCGTCTCTCAAGAGACGAGATCCGTCAGGGGCGAGAGAAGGCGACCAGCTGATTATTACTCCATTAGGTGCTGGCAGTGAAGTGGGTCGGTCATGTGTTTACATGTCATATAAAGGGAAAACGGTCATGGTACTTTTTACAAAAAAATAAATAATGTTTTTTAAACTAGTTATACTCAGAAGCTTGATTAACTTGTTTTTTGTATTTATTGTAGTTTGATTGTGGAATTCATCCCGCATACTCGGGTATGGCTGCTTTGCCTTACTTTGACGAAATCGATCCTTCAACGATTGATGTGCTTCTCGTCACTCAGTAATCCCACACTTTTTGCTTTGCTTGATGGTGTCATCTTCATTTAAGGCTTCTTTGGCTGCATATTATAAGCAAATAAGCTGGTTTATGATGTTATAAGAACCTCATCTTCATTCCACTTGATACTTGCTGACTTTTCAGTCTACTAATGCAAAAATCAGCTTGTAATCTGGCCAACAAAAATACACTATGATTTAAAAAAATATATATGAGCTTAAAAGCGGCAATAAGACGACCCCTTAGTTCATAGTAATGTTTAATTTTGGTACACTGGCATGCTGAGACCAGATCATAAAGTGCTAGAGCATTTCAGATATATTATATCCTCTAGTAATTGATTTTCTTTACATCAATTTCTGTCTGATGTGTGCTGTAGTTTGCCATTTGCAACAAGAGTTGCATAATAAGATTGCTCAATTTATTTCATGTCAAAGACTAATGTAGTCTATGGTTGAAGTTTATCTCCACTGAAATTGTTATGCGGTGCAGACGTCCTTTCTCTTTGATGACCTGTTCTTTTGACACGTGAAATGATATGAGTTTGCGAAACTTTACAATCTGGAATTTTTTACTACATTTGAATGTTTGCATGCTTTCATGTTGGGCCCGTTTGTTGAATATTTCTGCCGTGGGATATTATTGGGATTCCACTGGTAGTTTTTGCTTGTTTCGATTTAATTTTTAAATATCTGTTCTGCTTCTTAGTTCTCCTAACCTTTATTTTTTTTTTCTTTTATCAGCTTTCATTTGGATCATGCTGCTTCCCTCCCGTATTTTTTGGAAAAGGTTTGTTTCTGAGTCTCTGACTGTAATAGCTTAAGTTGTATAGAATTCAATATGTTCGTTAATGATGCTTTAACTTCTTCTTTTTTATGCATAGAGCACATTCAAGGGAAGGGTTTTCATGACCCATGCCACAAAGGCCGTCTATAGGTTGCTTTTATCGGATTATGTCAAAGTGAGCAAAGTTTCAGTTGAAGATATGCTCTTTGATGAACAAGATATTATTCGCTCAATGGATAAAGTCGAGGTACCTATACTATTTATTTTTACTTTCATCACACTTTTCTTTTTCATTTATAAAACCTGAGTTATTTTTTCCATATAGGTCCTATCTATTTTGTCCTAATCTTTGTCGATGTCCCTTTTATATCGAACGAGTGAATAGATGTAATGGTTAATTGTTTCTGTAATCTAATGCGGTGACATTTAAGAATATTTGTTTGAGATGGAGACGGGAGGTTTTTTTTATGATTAAATTTTTTTCTTCTTTTGAACTGTTCTCTCGTGTTTACTGTCTGCTCGGGCAACTTAGGGCTCAATTTCCAGTTGATGTATTAAGCGGAGAAGGAAAACATCATAATGATAGGGAATATAAGTGAAACCGTGAAGCATAATTAGTCTATTTCATAATTAGTCTTTTCAAAATGTATTTCTTATAGGCATGCATTAATTTCAGTTCTACCTTTGTATTGAATCGTCAAAGGGGTTTACTATAATGACTTCATAGACATTTACACATTCTATTAACCAAAAAGAAAGAGCATGTACATTCTTGGCTTTCCTAAAAAGAGTATTCAACATTATTTACAATTTTTTGTAGGTTATTGACTTCCATCAGACCGTAGAAGTACACGGCATACGCTTCTGGTGTTACACTGCTGGCCACGTCCTTGGAGCTGCTATGTTCATGGTCGACATTGCCGGTGTACGTGTCCTTTACACAGGTGACAATTTTTTCTTTAATTAATACTATATAATTATTGGAAATCGTGGGCTGTCACTGGAACCCGAGACCTATGTCAGCTAACCCATTTTGTCGTTTGTTACGCAGGTGATTATTCACGTGAAGAAGATAGGCATCTTCGAGCTGCTGAGCTCCCACAGTTTTCCCCTGATATCTGCATTATCGAGTCAACTTATGGTGTCCAAATCCACCAGCCTCGCCTTGTCAGAGAGAAACGCTTCACCGACGTCATCTACTCCACTGTAACCCAAGGCGGCCGTGTATTGATTCCAGCTTTTGCCCTCGGCCGTGCCCAAGAATTACTACTTATCCTTGATGAGTTCTGGGCTAACCACCCTGAGTTACACAATATCCCCATCTATTACGCCTCTCCCCTCGCGAAAAAATGTATGGCGGTTTACCAAACTTATATAAACTCGATGAATGAGAACATCCGTAAACAGTTTGCGAACTCGAACCCTTTTGATTTTAAATACATTGATGCCTTAAAAAGTATAGATGATTTTCCTGATGTGGGGCCCTCGGTGGTGATGGCGAGCCCTGGTGGGCTCCAAAGTGGATTATCTCGCCAACTTTTCGATAAGTGGTGCTCTGATAAAAAGAATACATGTGTCATTCCGGGTTATGTTGTCGAGGGAACTCTTGCGAAAACTATTATAACGGAACCTAAAGAAGTTACCTTGATGAATGGTCTCACAGCCCCTTTAAATATGCAAGTCCATTATATTTCTTTCTCGGCTCACGCCGATTATGCTCAGACGAGTGAGTTCTTGAAAGAGCTTATGCCACCGAACATAATTTTAGTTCATGGAGAAGCGAATGAGATGGGAAGACTTAAACAGAAACTCATTACCCTCTTCGATGATGGTAATACCAAAATCATCACTCCTAAGAACTGTCAATCAGTTGAAATGTACTTCAACTCTGAAAAAATGGCAAAAACTATAGGGAAACTTGCCGAAAACATCCCGGAATTGGGCCAGGTTGTAAGTGGCTTACTGGTGAAAAAGGGTTTTAGTTATCAGATAATGGCACCTGAAGATCTCCATGTTTTCTCTCAGCTCTCAACAGCCAATGTAATGCAGAGAATAACTATTCCTTATAATGGAGCGTTTGGCGTGGTTAAGCACAGACTAAAGCAGATATACGACAGTGTTGAGTCATCGACTGATGAAGAATTGGGTGTTTTAACTCTACGAGTACACGATCAAGTGATGATTAGGCAAGATTCGGAAAACCATGTATCTCTCCATTGGAATGCAGACCCTATTAGTGACATGGTATCAGATTCTATTGTGGCTATTATTATGAATATTAGCCGTGAGATGCCAAGAGTAGTTGTAGAGGAGGAAAATGTTGACACTGAAGAGGAAACCATGAAGAAGGCGGATAAGATATGCAAGGCATTGCTTGTTTCGTTATTTGGGGATGTGAAATTGGGTGAGGATGGGAAGCTAGTGATTACTGTTGATGACAATGTGGCTCTTTTGGACAAAGTGAGTGGTGAGGTAGAGAGTGAAAACGAAGGGCTTAGAGAGAGAGTCAGGACGGCTTTCCGGCGGATCCAGAGTGCAGTGCAGCCAATCCCGCTTAATGCTTCTTAGATTGTATTTTATTTTCTTCTGCGCCACTTTTAAACTTTTGTAACAAGAATAGTCCAGTTTTTCATTAATTTATCAAATGGGATTTTGTAGATTCTTTTTCTTCTTTTTGCTTCCGTAGTTTCTTTGAATTAAACTGAATGGATATTTAAACTATCAGAATTTCCTAATTTGTTTTGTTAATGGTCAAGCATGGTCTACTTTTCCTCTTTTCTGTTGAATCCTAATATACTGTTTCTCAATGCTCAATATTCGGAGGGCTAACCTGATCATATTTTCCCAAATAAAAGACACTAAACTGGTAGGTTGAGAATTAAGCCTAAGATGAATCATTAATGAGAATTGACTATTACAGTATAATTTTAGAATATAAATAATCATTGAAGTTTTAATCATTTACTGTTTATGGAAATTAAGTTTGTATGTATTTCCAAAAACCAAACAACATAAAATGTCGATGTGCTTAGTAATTAAAAGAAGTGTGGTCATCTCTTGCTCCTTTGCATGTTAAACATTTTCCACAGCCCATCACGCAAAAGTTTATTTAGTCCTCGTTAAACCGGAAAACAGGAAAAAGAGTTGCTGAATTATGCAACATGTGATAATTTCAGCAGTTGATGTAAGAGATCACATCACAACCATTGATTCGATTTGTTTGTTGTTCGTTTTAATGTGATTGCCATTGAATTCAGTTAAATATTTTTATTTGTAAACTGATCTATTGTGAAATGATTTCTAATTGTAATTCAGTTTATTTAATTGACGTGGTTTTCATTTTGTTCATTGAATTAACTCTTTGTTGTACGTCCAATATGTCCTTTATCAAGCATAAAAGTAGTAAAAATGCAGATGAAAAACCTTGTTGATGAACAATTTTTAGGCTTACGCTCCTTACAGACCGTCAAAGTTTGGCTCTGACTAAACCAGCAGGTCAAAACTGTTGGTTTGACCAAAATAGAAGGTGCAGGTCCCTTTCATTCACTCTTTTTTCTTGGTAATCACTGCTTTCTCGAAAAAATGCATTCATACAATTTTGTTTATAAAACCTTTTTGTGAATATACTAATTTTATCATGCAATTTTGGTAAAAAAAATTAAACAACATAAATAATTCAAAAAAAAAAAGCAATATTAAAAAAATGGGCAATTAACAAAAATATACCCTTACAATTTTAACTATCAAAAATATACAAAACAAATTTAAATTTAATTCTGTTTATTCTTTTCTTTATCTCTCTCATCTTACTCTCTCTCTCCTACATTCTTCTTTTTCATCAATTCTTCTTTCTATTCTATGTATATTTTCATTCTTATCTCTCATCAATTTTTCTCTTTATCTCTCTTCTCTCTGATCTTACTCTCTCTCTCATCCATTTTTCTATGTATCTTTCTTTAATATCCCACTCTATCTCTCTCTCTTCCTCAACCACGAAAATCCGCCACTAACTACCGAACATCATCTAGATTATATAGATATCCATATACATATAAATACAGATATATACATACGTAATACACAAATATTACACTATTTGATACCCCGTAATATATGAAAAATATATGGAATTAGTGAGATTGTTTCTATTTATTGAGTTTTGAGACTATTGTAAACATTGTGTGTTTCAAGTTGAAAGAGAAGAATCCATATGTACAATATTAAGAGAAATTCATATGTAGGGTATGAAATTTTGAAATTAGGGTATAAAATTTTGAAATTAGGGTATTAAGTTTTAAAATTAGAGTATGAAGTTTTGAAATTAGGGTATCAACTTTTTGAAATTAGGGTATGACGTTTTATAATTAGCATATGCATATTTTGTGAGTTTTTAATCATTTTTAGAGAGAAATGGGTGATTAGCACGTGTTAGAAAGAGATGCGATTATCATGTGTTAGAGAGATGTGCGATTAGAGAGAAAGAGAGTTGCGGTTAGAGAGAGATATGTTAGATTATGGTTTGATTAAAATTAGAAAAATAATAAGTATATATAGGTATGTTTTTGGTAATTTAACTTTTGAGGGTATGTTTTTGGTAATATAATATGGGTAGTTAATGTTTTTGTTAATTGCCCCTTATATTAATAAAAACATACCCTAATAATTTAAATTATCAAAAACATACCTATATATACTTATTATTTCTCTAATTCTAATTAGACCATAATCTAACCTCTCTCTCTAATCTAACCTCTCTCTAATCGCACATCTCTCTCTAACACATGATAATCGCATCTTTTTCTAACACGTGCTAATCACCCATTTCTCTCTCTAAAAATGACTAAAAACTTACAAAATATCCATATGCTAATTATAAAACGTCATACCCTAATTTTAAAATTCCATACCCTAAATGTTCTGGATCACAATCAAATATCTAAAAAAGAGTTCATATCCTAATTTCAAAACTTCATACCCTAATTTCAAAACTCCATACCCTAATTTCAAAATTTCATACCCTAATTTTAAAACTTCATACACTACATATGGATTTCTCTCAATACTCTACATATGGATTCTCCTTTTTCAACTTGAAATCCACAAAGTTTACAATAGTCTCAAAACTCAATAAATAGAAAACAATCTCACCAGTTTCATATATTTTTCATATATTACGAGGTATCAACCAGTGTAATATTTGTGTATTACATATGTATATATATGTATTTTGTGAATTAATTCTTATATTTCTTTGTTAAATGTCAATGTAAATAAGCCCGCTACTCAGGATTGCTAAATAAAAAAGGGTGCGTTTTGAGGTTTGGAAATCTTAAGATATCGTATTATTTTGAAGAACTTCTATTTATTTTTTATTATAAGTGAACCCATTTTGCAAAGGAGCTGTTTAGAAACCACGTACTCCATGTCGACACGATGTTTTATAGTGATTTTCCATTTTTAAAAATCATTATCATATTAACCGTTGCTAATATACTAAAATAGATGCTTGTTTTTATTATTATTATTTCATTTTATTAGTATTTAATGAGCAATGGTTATTTAGTTTGTTTTGTTAAATAAGTGTCTAATATTTTATTAGTAGATGGTATCGTGTGTAAAGTTGGACTTACACACATAAAATTAGACCATTGGTCATAATATTATATGTTTACAACTTTAAATGTACTTGGACACACCATCAGTAGAGTTGTGACACTTGGTTTTAGGAGCCTGTCTTGACTGCATTGAACGGTTGAGTTTCAGCTTCATGTGTCAGTACAACTTTGTGTGTATTAAACAGGACTGTATAAATGTTATGATTCTTGCGCTGACTATAAAGAATTATTAATGCCTTATGATCATGAGAAATGTTTATTCTCTTGATCCGAATATTATTAATGTGACATGTGTATTTAATATTTGTCGTTTTGATTTATAAAAGAGTGAGACCATTATTAATTGAAAGAATTCACATCCCATTTAATGGGATTGATAATACCCCATTACGAGCTTATAAATTTTGACAATATTAAACCATGCATGTGGATTAATTATCCGATACGTCAAATAAGTTAAGCAGTGTATTAATAAAGAATATAATATGTTTGTTAAACATAAAATCGTCAGTAATTTAATTTAATGAATGAGTATATGTTAATTTTAACGTGGGGAGTAAATAGACGCGTTTGATATTGAAAACCGAAATATTTTCGTGATATAAATGGAGAGTGCAATTGTTGAACGTAGTTTCTTCTAATCGATTATTTTGATGATAACAATATTTGTAAAACATGATAAAAGCTCGTTTTGCGTACTAATCATTTATCGAGTGTGTTAAAGGGTCTAAATGATTGAATGCGTAATTACGAAGCCAATGGTTCAAGCGGAACCAAAATCGGATGTGAAACAAGTTAGTTACGGGGTTTCGAAGTTTGTCGAGAAAACCGAAAACCGAAAAACGATCTAATCATTCATGTGCAGAAATCTTTCCAGAGAGTACAATCCAAAAACGACCGATCGCTACCCTAAAACGACCGATCGTTTTAGGCAGAAATCCTTCCAGAGAGTACAACCCAAAAACGACCGATCGTTCTTAAGTTGAATTTCTTCCAGAGAACACAGATGAAAAACGACCGATCGTTTTTCAGAAACGACCGATCGTTTCTGTAGTATTTCAAAATCCAGCTTTTAAGCTTTTCCTGAAAATTGGGCGAACCACTGCATTAACCAGCATTCAATTCTGCCAACAACCAGCAACGGTCTGAAATTAAATGCTGGACTTCTTCACCCTACAAAAGGCCCCAATCTCTTTGAAGAAGATCATCCAAGCATCCAAAACATTTTAAGCAAATACTACTAAGAAATTCTTAAAGCGTATACTACCAAAATCTCACTTGTATTATTAAATATTCTCGAGAGTATTATTCTTGTAATTCTATAAACTTCGAGATATTATTTGTTAGTGAGTGATCAAATTTGTAAAAGAGTAATTTTATAAACTCATTTGTGAGCGAGTGAATTGGGTAGAGGCTTTTAAGCAAGTGTAGCTTAAAAGCTCTAGGTCATTTATTCGGGATACTCATATAGTGAGGGGGAGCGTAATCGGTTGATTAAGCTCGTTAAGGTGTAACCTTGAAACGAAGATTTTAGTGAAACACTCGGTAGTGAAAATACCGAGGAGAGGACGTAGGCGCGGTTTGCCGAACCTCTATAAATCTTGCGTTATTTCTTTCCCTTAACTCTTACTTTTCGTATTAATTTATCGCTTACATTTATTGCTTGCTTAGATTTATCTAGCAATAATTAGTTAACGAAAGAGTTTTAGTTATAAATATCACACATTAACCTTGTTAATAACCCATAGATTTCATTCCGCGAAAAACGTACAAAACCTTATTCACCCCCCCTCTAAGGTTTAGACTCCTACGGACCAACAATTGGTATCAGAGCTTAGCTATTCTATTCATAAAAATCTAACGATTTTATAGTTTAAAGATCCACTATGTCTTCATACGCCGACTCTAAATCCATAACTAGGCCACCATTCTTTGACGGTACTAACTATCCCTATTGGAGAGACCTTATGAAAAATTTCCTTTGTGGTTTTGAAATAGACCAATGGATAAGTATTAGTAAAGGCTATAGAACGCCTAGGAGAAATGGCGAAGATAAACTTGTAGAGGAACTAGACACCGATGAACGCCTCGCATTTTCCCTAAATTGTAAGGCTATGACTTCTATCACTTGTGCGCTCTCGCCTAGTGAATATGATAAGATTTCCGGTTGTGACACCGCTAAGCAAATGTGGGATAAGCTAGCTATTATGCACGAAGGAACTAGTCAAGTTAAGGACTCTAAAATTAGCATGCTTATTCATGATTATGAATTATTTAAAGTCGATGATGACGAGTCTATTGCTTCTATGTACACTCGTTTTACTAAGATTACTAATGATCTTAAAAGACTTGAAAAGGTATACTCTAGCAAGGAGATGGTGACAAAAATCCTTCGAAGTCTTCAAAGGAAGTGGGAATCGAAAGTGACGGCCATACAAGAGGCCAAGGACATGAACACTCTCTCTCTCGACAACCTCATTGGATCCCTAAGCACTCATGAACTCGACATGACGACTCGAAAGCATGAGGATGACTCGAAAAAGAAGAAAGGCATTGCCTTCAAGTGCACAACAAATGACGATAGCGAAAATGATTCATCTAGTGAGGATGATGAGATGGCTCTCTTTGCCAAACGCTACAACAAATTCCTAAGTTGGAAAAAGAAGGGTGGACAACGATTTCGGAAAAAAGAATATAAGGAAGAGACTTCCGAAAAATCTAGCAAAAAGGACGAAATCATTTGCTACAAATGTCACAAACCCGGCCATATGCAAAACGAATGTCCCTTGAAGAAAAAGGACAAGTTCGTAAAGAAAAAGGAAAACAAGAAGGCATTCTTGGCCGCATGGGGGAGCGATGATGATAGCTCCGATAGCGACAATGAAGAAGTCGCAAATCTATGTCTCATGGCTAGAGACGATGATACCGAGAATGTAAGCTATCACTCCTCTAACTCCTCTATTTCTAGTGATGATTGTCTTGATATTAATGATGTGTTAGAGTCTTTAGAAAAAGCTAGAGGTAAGAACAAATCTTTTAGAAAATTGCTAATTACTCTACAAGACGAACTTGAAAATTTAGCTATGAAAAATGACTCACTCACAACTAAAAATGCCGAACTCACCCTAGAAAATGATAAGTTAGTTGATGACCTTAAGTCATGTAAACTTAAGGCGGATAGCGCCGAACTTACTCTCTCTAAGTTCACTAAAGGTAGTAAAATGCTAAGTACTATATTAGCTTCTCAACAAGGCGCGTATGATAAAACCGGTGTAGGTTACAACCCACTCTTAACGGCTAAGCATAAAAACCTATTCACCAAACAAACGGCTAAAAATGAAAGTAGACAACCAAATCACTCTCATAAAAACAACTCGTATAAAAAGAACTTAGTTTATAATCGTTTTGTTAAACCTATATCGCATGTTAAATGTATTACTTGCAACCGTAGTGATCACTATCAAGATTACATATATTGCCCTAATAGGTATAAGGTTAATAGAAATGATTTGGTTTGGATTCCAAAGGGTCGAGACTCTAACCCTCAAGGACCCAAAAATGGATTAGGGTACCAATGATCGTTTTGTCTTGTAGGTATGCTTGAGGTCAAAAATCAACGAGGACAAGTGGTTCTTGGATAGTGGATGCTCAAGACATATGACGGGAGACAAAACAAAATTCACCACTCTTGCACCTAAAGACGGAGGTTTTGTGACCTTCGGAGATAATAGCAAGGGAAAAATTATCGGTATTGGTAGTATCTCTAAACCATCTAATGTTGTTATAGATAATGTATTGCTTGTGGATGGTCTTAAACACAACTTGCTTAGTATAAGTCAACTTTGCGATTTGGGTCACAAAGTCATTTTTAAAAAATCTCATTGCATCATTCATTGTATTTCAAATAATAAAACTATTCTCATGGGTCAAAGACAAAATAATGTCTATATGATTGATTTGAATAGTTCGATGGAAAATGAAGTTAAGTGTCTTGTTACTATCAACGACAATGGTTGGTTGTGGCATAGACGACTTGGTCATGCAAGTCTTGATTTACTTGCTAAACTTTCTAGTAAAGATTTGGTAATAGGTTTACCAAAAGCTCCTTATATAAAGGACAAACTTTGTCACGCTTGCCAATTAGGCAAACAAACAAAGATTTCTTTTAAGTCTAAAAATATTATTTCTACTACTCGTTGTTTGGAGCTCATTCATATGGACTTAGTTGGCCCCTCCCGGACACTTAGTCTTGGCGGGCGTGCATATGCCTTCGTCATGGTTGACGATTTTAGTCGCTTTACTTGGGTGTTGTTTTTAACTCATAAGCATGAAGCATTTAGAGAATTCTCTATTATTTGCAAAAAGCTCCAAACACGAAAGGGTTATATGATCAAAAGTATCGGAACCGACCATGGTAAGGAATTTGAGAATACTCCATTTCAAACTTATTGTGATGAAAATGGTATTGATCATAATTTTTCGGCTCCTCGTACGCCCCAACAAAATGGGGTAGTAGAGAGAAAGAATAGAACCCTAGAGGAAATGGCACGGACCATGCTTTGCGAAAATAATTTGCCAAAGTATTTTTGGGCCGAAGCCGTAAATTCCGCTTGTTATATTTTAAATAGAGCCTTAATTAGGCCCATATTAAAAAAGACACCTTACGAATTATGGAATGAGCAAAAGCCCAATATTTCTCATTTACGTGCATTTGGTTGTAAATGCTATGTTCATAATAATGGTAAGGATAATCTAGGAAAATTCGATGCTAAGTCCGACGAAGGAATTTTCGTTGGATATGCTATATCGAGTAAAGCTTATCGTATTTTTAATAAAAGAACTTTATTGGTGGAAGAGTCGGTACATGTCTCGTTTGATGAGAATTTGCCGACGATTGATAAGCCTTTAATTGTTCATAATATTAATGATGATATTTTTCATAAAGCATCTTCTTCGAATCATGTTACATCTAGCTTAGAGTCAACGCCTAGCATAGAGGTTGAACCCGTTGATGAAGAAGTCACTATAGAGAGACTTCAAAAGGACTTAGAATCTAGCGTACATATTCACGAGGATTTGCCTCAAGAATGGCGTTTTGCCAATCACCATCCGCAAGATTTAATTTTGGGTAACCCGGGAGAAAGAGTGCATACACGTTCATCATTAAGAAATATAGTTAATCATTTTGCATTCTTGTCTCAATTAGAGCCCAAGAACATTCATGAAGCGGAACTCGATGAGAGTTGGGTATTAGCTATGCATGACGAATTAAATCAATTCGAGCGTAGCAACGTATGGACATTAGTACCTAGACCGCGTGAGAAAACCATTATAGGTACGAAATGGATATTTCGTAATAAGATGGATGAATCCGGGGTAGTCATTAGAAATAATATAAGTGCGGAAAATAAGAGTTAAGGGAAAAGAAATAACACAAGATGTATAGAGGTTCGGCAAACCCGCCTAGTCCTCTCATCGGTATTCACGCTACCGAGTATTTCACTATAATCTTCCTCCCAAGATTACAACCTAACGAGCTAATCCGCGGATTAAGCTCCCCTTACTCTATGAGTATCCCGAATGAAAAGACCTAGAGCTTTTAAGCAACACTTGCTTATAAATCCTCTACCCGATCACTCGCTCACAAATGAGTTTATAATTCACTCTACAATTTGAATCGAAATCTACCACTCACTAACAAATAGTATCTTGGTGTTTATATGATTACACACAAAAATATTTATGAATATAAGTGAGAAAAATGAAGTATAAGCTTGATTATTTATCTTGAATGAATTGCTTATTGTGTGTGAAAATTGGGGTGATTTCTTCAAAAATTTTGGGGTTATTTGAAGGCTAAAAAAATCTCCCAATTGGTCTTGTTACCGTTGCATAATGGTGTATCTTTCTAACCATTGGTTTATACCAATTTCCCAATTATCCAAAATAAATCAAAAAGACTATTTTTGAATTCTGCAGAAAACGATCGGTCGTTTTCTGCATTTCGACCGGTCGTTCTTTTACGACCTCCCTGGTTAATTTTGGACCAAAACGATCAGTCGTTTTGTCCAAGACGATCGGTCGTTTTCTGGCAATTTTTCGGTTTTCTCGCTATATTTCGAATACTCGTAATTTCTTCGTTTTTACTCCGATTATGGTTTCGCTTGAACCTTTGGCTTCGTATTTAAGTACCCTATCATTTTGAACCTTAACAAGCTAGATAAAATGATTAGTATGCAAAACGAGCTTTTATCATGTTTTACATATTTTGTTATCATTAAAACAATTGATTAGAAGAACATCGTTCAACAATATTGATTCATAAAAGATCTCGATTGATGAGATAATATATTTTGGTTGATAAAAGATAGGAACAGAATATTTATCAGAAGTTTCATCTTTATCATTCCATCAACTCCATATCCTATCCTATTTAATCATACTCTTTTGGCAGATTTAAGAATTATTATTCATGAGCCGAAATTCTCAATCACATAGAGAAAGAAAGATTTCGAATTTGCCTAAATAAGAGAGCCCATACATGTCTTCAAGAGCAAGGTGCTAGACGGGAATAGGCTAGAAGACTCGGTGGTCAGTTTGTAACAGGATTGTCCACATATGTTTTGAATTTTTAAATTTTACCGTAGTTTTCAAAACATGCAATTATAAATCTCGAAAAAAAACAAGAATGCATATTTGTGTTTCCGTCGTGAAACCGTGTAGATTTACATTAATCAAATCTTGATTTGGAGCGTTTTTATAAAAAATTATCCAAATTGATGTATAAATTGATATCCATATAACCTCCCTCTCATTTATATAACTTTTCTCCTATATTAATTCGCTCCAAATGACCACTTATTTCCCTGTAAAAAAAGTCGTATATGATTAGTCATGGAGAAATAACATATATCAAAACAAAAGTGTTTTAAAACAAAATAATGATTTCAAAGTGACGCCATTTCAATGATCACCATGATAGCTTTCGCAAATCTTAAAAAATAAAAAAAATGATAGATCTATAGAAGTTACAAAACTATGGGGTCATTTTGAAAAGTTTAAAAGTCTGCAGGGGCTAATTGCAAATATACCATAGTTTGCGAGAGCTATTTCCTAAATAGACTGAATTTTTCGAATGCATTTTATTTTTTCACGCCCAACCGTAAGTCATATTTACGATTTGACTTTCGGTCAAACAGTAAGTCTGACTTACGGTTCGTAAAAAAAAAAATTACGGTTTGACTATTAAATGAGAAAATGCTCATGCATCTTAAATAAAACTATTTTTCAGTAAGGTGAATACTTTTTAAATCTACGAAAATTAAATAAAAATAGGGCATAAAATAATATAAATATGACATAAAATGTTAAGAGCAATAATTGAACCCAAAACCTTTCCAATTGTCAAAGACATTGATGTAGTGAGAACAACCATCACAACACAACAATATTCTTAGAAATTAACTAAGTTAACAAATATATATACAATTGTTAATAATATAATTATGTCATATATTCAAAAATTGATAGATGGCTTTTATAAAACATATAATAATCTATATTTCTACATAGTGAAAACCGAATTCGGATATGTGTAAAGTTAATTAAGATTGGTTTTTGTTGTGCGGTTTCTAGGATTTTAATTTAAAATTCCAAATTAAGATGTTAAAAGGTATTTTTTTGGAAATTCATTGAGCATGTATAGATCTAAAAAAAGAACAAGAGTAAATTTTTTTTATCTTAATCGGACACTCGAGTCAAAAGTTACGAACTTTCAAAAATTTACATAAACATACAAAAATTTTATACAACCGATCGATTGAGGTTTAGAGTCGATCGATCGGCCAATCACACTGGAAAATATGTTAATTTTCAATGCATGAGCAATTTGATAATTTTCCAGTAAAACCGTAATTATGACTTATGAACCGTAAGTTTCACTTACACTATGTGTGAATGACTTACGAACCGTAATTATTTTGTACGGTTTGAGCGTTAACAAAAAAAAAAATGCAGTCGAAAAAATACGGACTCTTCCCCCAAATTGGAACAAGAGGCTGGATTTTTCCACTGCAATTTATATGTTTTCACGCTCAAACCGCAAATTTTTTTTACGAACCGTAAGTCAAATTTACGGTTCGTAGGTCCGATTTACGGTTTAAACTGTGAAATTACCAAATTACCCCTGCGTTTATATGTCTGGAGAATTTTTCTGAGATCTTAGCCGATCGATCGGACTTTACAACCAATCGATCGGCCAAGCTCTCTGGAAAATTTTCCAGACATATACATACATACATACACTCATATACATATCTCTCTCTATAATACTCAAAATTCGCCCATATTCATAAAAAACACTCAAATTTTCAACAAAATCACTATTTTTTTGTTAAAGAGATAATTAATGTTTACTGTATTCAATTATCACGAGTTTTCGATTTAGTATAGTGAACTAACAAGTTTATTGATTAGTATACTGTACTAAATGAAAACTTTCGATTTAGTATTTGCCGTCCAAATTGACGGTTAAATAGTGAGGTCAGTTGAAGGGCAAAATGATCTTTTTACATACTAAATTAACTAAAAAAAAAAAAACTATTAAATTAACTAAAAAAAAAAAAACAGCCCTTGGGACTCAAACCCTGGTCTATTAAACAAAATAGAGGGTTCTTAACCAACTAGCCACCAACACTTTTATGGCAATAACAACGTTATCTATATATATATATTCTATCTATGTGTACACTTTGGGACCGATTTCGTAAATTTGGGAAAATTCAAATTTTATGTTTGTTTCATTTTGGTCTTTACATTTTCAAATGTATTGTAATTGGGATGTAAATTTGTTCAGAATTAATAAAATTCATTAACAGCTTTAAAAAGAATTTGCAGCAAATGTGAAAATGACTAGATTAATCTTTTATACAGATGATTCAATTTTTTTTAAATAAACTAAAAAGGGTGCAACAAAAATATAATTTTTGACTATTTTTTTCATTACACGTTATCAATTTTACTAACTAAAATAATTTTATTTTTATAGTATAATTTTCTTTTGGTCTTACATGCTTGTTTTTTTTTTTTTTTTTTTCAGTAACTTCCTTTTAAAAAAAATTCTACTTTGTCCTGATAAGTAGTATTTAAGATACAATTTCTAGACAAATGGGTTTTTATGTTATAAACAATTTAAATTGGAATGGAAAAAACGAGTTCTTGTTTTTATCATGCATGTATCACCAAACGTACCAGCTAATTTTTTTTATTTTGGACATGTATTTTTTTTATTTTAATTTTCAGTTTTCTCAAATAGACTAAAAAAGGTGCAACAAAAATAAGATTTTTGTCTATTTTTTTCATTACAAGTTATCAGTTTCACTAACTAAAATTATTTTATTTTTTTAGTATAATTTTATTTTGGTCATATATGTTTTTTTAAATGACTCATTTTTTTAAACATTTCTACCGATCAGTGGTATTTAAGTTATAATTTCTAAACAAAGAATTTTTTTTTTTGTTATAACAATTTAAATTTTAATGAGAAAAAAATGTGCTATAGTTTTTATTTTCTATACATGAAGAAATGTACAAAATAAAAATACTTATTATTTGTAGTGTAAGTTATTAGCAATACATATTATTTTTTACACTTTCTTTTATTTAATATTTGGTGCCTTTTGAGATTATAAGTATCAGATTGATTATATTCATAAACTACAAGAACTACTTTATTAATAATGAATAAGTGTGAAGTTGATAGAAAAAAATAATGTACAAAAGTGAAAAAATATATTAGTAAAATATACTAAATCAAAACTAATTTAAGTTTCTTAAGGGTAATTTTGTACTTTACTTATTTCTATTAGACAATTGGACGGAAATATACTAATTCGAAAGTTTTCATTTAGTTCAGTATGCTAATCAGTAAATTTGTTAGTTCAGTATACTAAATCGAAAACGCATGATAGTTGAATATAATAACATTAATTATCTCTTTGTTAAAATTCTTCATTTTCATCACTCTAATGCATACATTTCACATCACTCCAATACATAACTTTCACATCAATTCAACCCCAAATCAATTCAATTTTTTTTTAAAAACCCTAATTTCTCAAAAATCAATTTTTTCAAAACCCTAGTTTCTCAAATTCAATCAAATGGTTCGAGAGAGAAGCTCTTCGAAGGCGAGTTCTAAAGATATCGGCTCATCCGCTGCTCGTTTGGATAAGTCTTCTAAAACTAAATCCGATATCTCAAATAGCACAATTGTCAATCGTATCTCTATTGATTATGCACAATTTCTTCGTAAATTTTCTCTTGTTGAAGAGAACATCAGTTTCCAAAAATGGGAAAACCTAATTTCTTTATCTAATGATATATGAGAGATATATATGAACATCAACTTAGACATCAACTTGGACACTTTTTTCGTAAAAATGCTCCAAATCAAGATTTGGTTAATACAAATCCCCATGGTTTCACGACGGGAACACAAATATGCTTCTTGTTTTTTTTTTTCGAGATGTATAATCACATGTTTTTAAAATTATGGTAAAATTTAAAAATTCAAAACATGTCATTATACATCTCAGAAAAAAAAAAAAAAAACGCATATTTGTGTTCCCGTCGTGAAACCGTGAAGATTTGCATTAATCAAATATTGATTTGGAGCGTTTTTACAAAAAAGTGTCCATTTGGGTGTTTTTTATGGTGTCCATATATCCTCCCCATGATATATATATTGATGAAACATATCAATTTTACGAAAATCTTATTGTTTCTACTAATGACAATAATGATCTTCAAATTAAATTACTTTAAAGATCCACAAAAAGAAATTTATTTTTTTCGCATTTCAATTACGCGACCTCTTAGATTTAGAATGTAATGGCGTCTCAAGAGCCGAGGAAATATTTCATTCATATAATGTTTCAAATCTTCTTGAAATTCGTCCATTCGTCTTTCACCCCGATCATCGTGAAGAGCCAAAAGCTAATGGTCTATACTTTCAAAATAAAATTGTCTTTTTTGTTATGGCTAAAATAATTTTTCCTGATAGCTCAAATTTCATCGATGTTACGGAAGATAACATTTTCATTCTAAATTGTGTTCAAAGAAAAATCAAATTGGACACCGCCACCTTAATCCTAAAAACAATGAGAGAAGTCAAATAGTATACAAAACACTCTCTTCCGTATGACTCTCTATTATAAAAATTCTTAATTTTTTTAATATCAATTGCAAAGCCATTAAACTCGAGTCTACTAGTGTTCTTGAGACAAAAAATCTCTCTCAAATGAAAATTCGGGTCATCGGTAATAATATTCTAACTTGGTATGGCCGAGTAGTTACCGGTGAATTTTTTGCACCCCTCTCTCTTCATCTAGAGCCCTATGTAGGCCCTAAAGCCATCACTCTCGATCCTCTTTTGGGAGCCGAGGATCCCCTCTAGCTCCCAATACGGATCCCGATTCCGACGGCTCATCCGATGACCAATATGGACCAAACCCCGAAACTTTTCAAGCTCATTCTTCTTCTCGCCACTCAAAAGAAAATTCGAAATCACAAGTTCCTATTTCTCCATGTGCTCGATCCGAAAAAATTTACACGGACTTGTATCATATGGGATACGAAAATGGGCGGCTTCAACGCAAAATGTATCGAATGATCGAAAACTCCTAAGGTAGAGATAAGAAAACTCTCGATGAAATTGATCGCATTAGCGCCGAACAATACAAAGCCTATTGTGAGCATTTTCCGGGATATAGGCGAGACAAGAGTGGCAACAACGACGGTGTTTCGGCACCGGGGTTTAGATGATATCATTTATATTTTACATGATATCTCATATTTGTAATTTTTTTGAACAATGCGTTATTTTATCAATTTTCTTTTGTTTCAAACTATTTTTACATTTATGTTTGCTTTTAAAAGCCGTGTGTTGGCTAATTCGGGACTTGTTGCATTTGGACGATTACCGTTAATGTTTATCTTTTGTTATCATTTTATCGTATGTTTCTATTTGTGCGATTGGTTATTGTGGTGGTGTTGTATTATTTTTTTTGATGGTATTATTTATTTGATATATTGGGTTGATCATTATATTTTTTTTTTTGGAGATGATTCATTTTTAAGCAAAATTATGACGAATTTTTCGCTCGACATTTACTTACCAATCTCTTGTATTTTGATTTATACTCATGTCGGTGTTTGATTCTCTTTATTGGTTAATATATAATTCTTTAAATTTTTTTACATTTTCATAAAAACTACTATTCGTTGGTTATTTGCGCAGTTGTTTTGATTATAACAAAACGTATTAAAATGATAGATGATTCAATAACGAAGCTATAAACTCTAAAACATGATAAAAGGTCGTTTCGAGTATTAATCATTTTATCGAGTATTCCAAAAGATGTTAATTTGTTTAAAATGATAGACGATTCAATAACGAAACAAACGGTTAAAACGGAACTAAATTTGGAGGCCGACGAATAATTTATAATCCGTCGTATACGAATAAGTCAAACGGAATAAAATTTGGAAATTAACCTGTGCTGAAAATAATAGATTTTCCAGACAGTTTGGCTGATCGATCGGAGTTCACAGTCGATCGATCGGAGCTGACAGACGATCGATCGGTCTTCTATAAAATTTTCAGATTTTAACGCAGACACAATTTGGTAATTTTACAGTCAAACCGTAAATACGACTAAGGAATGTAACTCAAAGTCATTTAGGTTCCTAACAAAAATAATTACGAAAACAGATAAATTGTGGAAAAATCCAGCCTCTTGGAACAACTTTCTAGGGTTCATCTCTCTCTCTCTATCTCTTTCTGTCTGATAAGGGAGATTCTTTTTTACATATCCAAAATGCTAATACATATAACCGACGTGGGATTGGGAATCCGCACTTGACTCCAATCATCGGCTCCTAATCTCATTCCCATTGCCTTTGCAATCACTCGAAACCCACAATGCCCATCACCGGCTACATCATTGACCGTCAATATATGATCGTGAAACATAGACGGAATCTGCTCCATATATTTAAATGACTTACGGAAATGAGGGATTGACTGCGATGTTGCTTTACATTTCTTCTTCTCATAAACTGAATACATAGGGGGTATGGGGGGTGATGTACCATAATTAGTTTTTGCACTGTTGTAACTGCGTCTTCTTTGTGTCTGTTGATCCTTGAAAAACTGAGTATATTCAAAGACAGATGGGTTCCGTGTGGTTGAATATTTGGTAGGTATTGTTGAACGATGTTCTTCTAATCGATTATTTTGATGATAACAATATTTATAAAACATGATAAAAGCTCGTTTTGCGTACTAATCATTTATCGAGTGTGTCAAAGGTTTGAAATGATAGATTACACAAATACGAAGTCAACGGTTCAAGCGAAACCTCAATCGGACTTAAAATGAACAAGTTACGAGCCTTCGAACTATGTCGAGAAAACCGAAACATTGCCAGAACAAAAAACGACTGATCATGAGGCATAAACGACCGATCGTTTATGAGTAAATTTCTTCCAGTGAGTACACTGTAAAAACGACCGATCACTAGGCTTAAAACGACCGATCGTTTTAGGTAGATATTCTTCCAGTGAGTACAGATGAAAAACGACCGATCGTTTTTCAGAAACGACCGATCGTTTTTGTAGAATTTCAAATTACAGCTTTTTAGCTTATCCTGAAAATTGGGCGAACTGCTGCAAACAAGTGGCTAATCTACTCAACAACTGCCAACGATCATCCATTAACCAATGGACCATTTTGGCTCTACAAATAGCCCCAAATCCTTTGTTGAAGAGTACTCAATAATTCACACAACTTCAAGCTTTCAAATTCAAAGATCATACAAGCTTATACTACTTAATTTTCTCACTTGTATTCATAAAATATTCTCGAGTGTATTATTATTGTAATCTTATAAACATCGAGATATTATTTGTTAGTGAGTGATCCATTCAAATTCAATCTTGTAAAAGAGTAATTTATAAACTCATTTGTGAGCGAGTGATCGGGTAGAGGCTTGATAAGCAAGTGTAGCTTAAAAGCTCTAGGTTTTTTCATTCGGGAGACTCATATAGTGAGGGGGAGCTTAATCGGTCGATTAGCTCGTTAGGTTGTAACCTTGGAACGAAATTCTAGTGAAACACTCGGTAGTGTGAATACCGAGGAGATGACGTAGGCGCGTTTTGCCGAACCTCTATAACTCTTGTGTTATTTTTTTTCCCTCAACTTTTACTTTTCGCACTTCTTTATTGCTTATATTTATTGTTTGCGTAGATTAAATTAGCAATAATTTGTTAACGAAATTGTTTAAGTTATAAAACCCACTAATTAGCTTAATTAATAACCCATAGTTTTTATTCCGCGAAAAACGTGCGAAAACCTTATTCACCCCCCCTCTAAGGTTTAGACACCTACGGACCAACATGTCTTTTCCCCCTTGACGATGGTTTATTTCGTGGTTTGACCAGAGGCTCTCTGGCTGTTGTTTTCAAAGGATCATACACAAGTTCAATTTGTTCCTTGAAATTCTCCCTCATGATTGGATCACTCGTTTGATCATACTTTCGCCTTAAAGCCATCATATGCTCAGCAATGTTGTCCTCATCCTCCGTTATATTCTCTTCGTCGAACCTTAATTTTCTCCAGTGAGGATCGATGCATTCTAGTGGAATAGGACAACCTCGCTCTCCGTAGTTACGAATAACATGGGAACATGGAAGATTGTAGACCAATGTTATATCACAGCTAGAGCATGTAGGGTCTGCTTTTATCCATTCGAGTTGCTTAACATCTTTTAGCATCATATCCATTGCGTGAAGAGAACATTTACCTGATATAAAAGTGAGAATGCAACTATATAAGTTCAACGGAAACAACTAAATAATTTGGGTGCATAAAAATATGAAATTTATGAAATTTCTAAAAAATAAACATTAATTAAATAATAGAATCTGACCTCTTAATTCTGAAAAATATAGAATTTCGTGTTGTCTTTTAACAACATTCATACTATTCCCCAATGACCCCCTAATTCGATTGTGTTGAATTGACAACAAGTCAATTATGTATATCACCATGTTTTCAAGGTCGCCACCGGAGGTTCCAATATATCTTTTAAATGTAGAATGAGCACCCTCGACCCTATTTCAAATAAAATGTTAATTAAACAACATGATTATTTATATATAAAAATCAAATACATATATCAGAAAAATTTGTAAATATCATACCTATTAGTCGTCCTGTTCTCGAAGTGCCTTGTCTTGTTAGTGTAACATGTCACAAACTTTTCTTTGTGACTATCTAATAAATCACACATATATTTCAAAGCAATTGGATATGTTTTGTAGACACTCGACAGTGTCATGCGTGCTGCTTCAAAGTCGTATTCAGTTTCACTATCAACAAGAGTTAACCAATCTTTATACATCTTCGCCCATATAGCCTTAGGGACTTTTGGACGGCAATGTGTTACGACGTTCTGCGAAATGTGAAATGTGCAAAATAGATGGTTTGTCGTAGGAAAAATATTTTGCACATCATTCGTTAACGCTTGATCCCTATCTGTCAACATTACTCGTGGAGTCTTACAATTTTTCATTATCATCCAGAGACACTCTAAAGCCCATTCGTAAGTAGGTTATTGCTCATTATGCAAACAAGCAAAAGCAACACAAAATGTATTTTGTGTCGATGTGACGCCCACAATTTGGAGAAACGGCATGTTAAACCTATTTGTACTATAAGTGCAATCCAAGCACAATACATTGGGAAATGCACATACCAACTTCACGGAATCTTTATGCGTATAAAACAAATCTTCTAGTTGATTTGTGTGTGGGTTGGTCCTATGAAACGATATAAACTATTTTCTATCCAAAAGATGCATGAGATATTGTATTTAACTTTTACCTACCCTTTCTTTAACTTTTTTCCTAGCTTTAAGATTATATATGTCTTTATTATTAGACTTATTGCCAGGAAATTTACGTTTTATTGCAGAAAGAATAGTCCCCGGCTTGGCAAGACTATCTACCATAGTTCTAAACATACCCTTTTCGTCTTTATTAAGTCTGCGCGCTTGTGAATGAGCTTCTAGATAAATATCATTTTCATGATTATGCGTTCCATTTTCTATGTAAAATCTCCAATTGTTTTCCTCCATGTAACACTCGATTTTAAATAAACAAAAACATTTACCAGAACTCGTGTCCCTGCTTGATGACTTTTTCGGTTTCGGATCCCCATGTTTTTTACACTTCAAAATGACTCGACTTTTACTATCAAAGTGTGCATTGATATTTTTCGAGTACGTCGTAGTCAAAAATAAACATAGATCAGTCGATATCCCGTACAAGTAGTCTTTCACTTCATTGAGTGAAGCAAAAACCTGTAGAAATAAGATATTAAGAAATAAGTCTCAAATAAGAAATAATCCATAACAAATAAATAAATTTTTTGATTAAATTATTTATACGAGTCTTAAACAAAACAAGTCTTTTAAGTCAATTTTGGGAAATAACAATTCATTTTATATAAATACCATACTTATAAAAAACAAACATTAAACGAAATATTTATCTAATAAATAACATTCATTTATCTAATTTATTCAATCACACTATAAACGATTGTAAAAAAATGTAAATAATTCTTTTTAGCTACAACATTAAACGGAGTATATCACGTGGTTTTCAAAATAAATAAAAATAGTCAATTAGTTAAAATATGGAAATGGTTTTTTGAGACAAACCAGAGTACTTTGGAAATAATTTCTATAATCATAAGCTATCCCGAATTCAGTTGGCGAAAAATTAATATTATGTTCGTTATTATATGTTTGAGGATTTTCATTATATCATGATCCGTTGAGGTTCTACAAACTGACTTGTAAAAACTTATTGTGATGCGCCAGGTTGGTGACTCGTGTAATTATAGTCACCACTTACAAACTGATTATCAAAATACGGATTGGGATGATTATTCAAATATGGATCATAAGAAAACTGAGCATTGTCATAAGTATCAGTCGAAAAATTGATATTTTGAGATGGAAAAAAAGTATTTTAATTAGAATCGATCCAAAATTGGGTGTTTTGGGGAGTATTATCCGGAGGAGATAAATTAAGATCGATTCCCCAAATATTATAATTGTTATGCATACTTGATAACACGAATGATCTTAATTTGATATATAAAATAATTTGGTGGTTGATGGTTATAGTTTATTTTTTTGTAAAATTGGGGGAAATTTTATTTTGGTAAATTGGGATATGTTTTTTTTTGGGTAAAATTGGAGATAAATGTAGTGGTAGAGTGATGTTGATTTGAGAAAAAAATATATTAATTTGATATATAAATGAGTTTGATCGTCGATAGTTAGGGGTTTTTTTTGGTAAAATTGAGAAATGGGTACAATTGGAAATAATTGTAGCTGTAAAGTTAGTTGATTTGATAAAAAAAAATATTAATATGATACGCCAATGCGAAGTAATTTGATAGTTTATGTTTAGGATTTTTTTTTATATAAAATTGGGCAAAGGCAGATATAAAAAAACGAAATCACAACAAAAAAAAACGAAATCATGCAGACGTGGGGATTCCCGATTAGACGTCACGTACAGCATTTTGGATATGTAAAAAAAATCTCCGGTCTGATAAACTGCTACTAAACTGTAAGTTTCTTCCTATATATTCTCTATCTGTATGTATATGTTATACGTATACAATTATTCAATTTCATATAACAATATTACTCTCTATTAGACTTTTATCTTATCTGTGTTGTTTTTCTTGAGTTTTTTTTCTTTCTTCTTTATTTAGGATCCGTTCTATGTTTTATCTGAGTTTTGTTATTTTGTGGACAATTTGTTGTTTTTCATTTTCGTCGTTCTATATTTAATCCCTGCTCTATATTTTAGCTTTTTTTTTTGTTTTTTGGGAGAATTTGAATTTATAGTTTTTCATTTTCGTCGTTCTATATTTAGCCTCCGTTGTATATGTTTTATCTGAGTCGTTTTACTTTTTGAAGAATTTATAGTTTTTCTTTTTTTGTCGTTCTATATTTAGGCTCCGTTATATGTTTTAGCTGAATTGTTTTTTTGTGTGGAGAATTTATTGTTTTTCTTTTCCGTCGTTCTATATTTAGGCTCCGTTCTATGTTTTAGCTTACCTGTATTGTTTTTCTGGAGAATTTATAGCTTTTCATTTTCATTGTTTGATATTAAGCTTCATTATATGTTTTAGCTGAGGTGTGTTATTTTTTTTAGATAATTAATAGTTTCATTTCCGTTGTTCTATATTGCAGCTTATAAGCTTGGATTTTTCTTTTTGCTCAAAAAATGAGATCTTCTGCTCTTTTAAGTCTGAGAAAGGAAAAGGTATTTAAGCCCGATGAACCCAGCTTTTTTCTTTTCAATGTAAAATAATTTACCTTTACTAAAGCTGCAAACAAACAAGCCCTAAGTTTTTTGTAAGTTAGTGCTAAGAATTCTAGAATCCGAAAGAGGTATGTTTGTTGTGTCGTTTAGGTTTAGTATTTTGTGTATAAGCTTGGATTTTTCACCTTTTGATCTGCAGTGATTTCGTAGTTCAGGGAAAAAATGTGTTTTTTTTGGGCTGGCTCGAAAAAGCTACTACTTTTGAGCTACACGTGCTCGCTTTTTCGTCAGTAAGAAATTTGCTTCAAATATAAAGTTAAACATCCTTTCTTATGACGTCTCAATTTTTCTTTTCGAAAAGCACTAGTTTTTCCAGAGTTGGAAAAGTGAAAAGTGTCAAAGTTACGATCTTGATTGGAGTTTTGAACTTGTCTTAGTGTAATATTGATTGCATTGTTACATATACGCGTAATTATAATTACAAATTCAAAAATATTGTTTGATGCTTATAGTCAAGTGAAACTTTTGTCTTAGTGGCTACTCTTACCAAATACTTCTTTGCCTTTTTATTTTTAAATTTAACATGGAACCAAAACTGTGGCAACTATATTAAATAGACCCTGATATCCACAATGGATAAGGAAAACCTCTTCAGGTTCTGTATCTATGTTCAAGATAGAAAAGTGATTTACGTGTAACAGGCTCTGATTTACCCGTAGGAACTTGTGTGCAAAGTAAATGGCGTCAGCAGGACCCGCTCCTTCTTCAGCGTCTCTCAAGAGACGAGATCCGTCAGGGGCGAGAGAAGGCGACCAGCTGATTATTACCCCATTAGGTGCTGGCAGTGAAGTGGGTCGGTCATGTGTGTACATGTCATATAAAGGGAAAACGGTCATGGTACTTTTTACAAAAAAATAAATAATGTTTTTTAAACTAGTTATACTCAGAAGCTTGATTAACTTGTTTTTTGTATTTATTGTAGTTTGATTGTGGAATTCATCCCGCATACTCGGGTATGGCTGCTTTGCCTTACTTTGACGAAATCGATCCTTCAACGATTGATGTGCTTCTCGTCACTCAGTAATCCCACACTTTTTGCTTTGCTTGATGGTGTCATCTTCATTTAAGGCTTCTTTGGCTGCATATTATAAGCAAATAAGCTGGTTTATGATGTTATAAGAACCTCATCTTCATTCCACTTGATACTTGCTGACTTTTCAGTCTACTAATGCAAAAATCAGCTTGTAATCTGGCCAACAAAAATACACTATGATTTAAAAAAATATATATGAGCTTAAAAGCGGCAATAAGACGACCCCTTAGTTCATAGTAATGTTTAATTTTGGTACACTGGCATGCTGAGACCAGATCATAAAGTGCTAGAGCATTTCAGATATATTATATCCTCTAGTAATTGATTTTCTTTACATCAATTTCTGTCTGATGTGTGCTGTAGTTTGCCATTTGCAACAAGAGTTGCATAATAAGATTGCTCAATTTATTTCATGTCAAAGACTAATGTAGTCTATGGTTGAAGTTTATCTCCACTGAAATTGTCATGCCGTGCAGACGTCCGTCCTTTCTCTTTGATGACCTGTTCTTTTGACACGTGAAATGATATGAGTTTGCGAAACTTTACGATCTGGAATTTTTTACTACATTTGAATGTTTGCATGCTTTCATGTTGGGCCCGTTTGTTGAATATTTCTGCCGTGGGATATTATTAGGATTCCACTGGTAGTTTTTGCTTGTTTCGATTTAATTTTTAAATATCTGTTCTGCTTCTTAGTTCTCCTAACCTTTATTTATTTTTTCTTTTATCAGCTTTCATTTGGATCATGCTGCTTCCCTCCCGTATTTTTTGGAAAAGGTTTGTTTCTGAGTCTCTGACTGTAATAGCTTAAGTTGTGTAGAATTCAATATGTTCGTTAATGATGCTTTAACTTCTTCTTTTTTATGCATAGAGCACATTCAAGGGAAGGGTTTTCATGACCCATGCCACAAAGGCCGTCTATAGGTTGCTTTTATCGGATTATGTCAAAGTGAGCAAAGTTTCAGTTGAAGATATGCTCTTTGATGAACAAGATATTATTCACTCAATGGATAAAATCGAGGTACCTATACTATTTATTTTTACTTTCATCACACTTTTCTTTTTCATTTATAAAACCTGAGTTATTTTTTCCATATAGGTCCTATCTATTTTGTTTGTCGATGTCCCTTTTTTATCGAACGAGTGGATAGATGTAATGGTTAATTGTTTCTGTAATCTAATGCGGTGACATTTAAGAATATTTGTTTGAAATGGAGACGGGAGGTTTTTTCTATGATTAATTGTTATTATTTTCTTTTGAACTGTTCTCTCGTGTTTACTGTCTGCTCGGGCAACTTAGGGCTCAATTTCCAGTTGATGTATTAAGCTGAGAAGGAAAACATCATAATGATAGGGAATATAAGTGAAACCGTGAAGCATAATTAGTCTATTTCATAATTAGTCTTTTCAAAATGTATTTCTTATAGGCATGCATTAATTTCAGTTCTACCTTTGTATTGAATCGTCAAAGGGGTTTCCTATAATGACTTCATAGACATTTACACATTCTATTAACCAAAAAGAAAGAGCATGTACATTCTTGGCTTTCCTAAAAAGAGTATTCAACATTATTTACAATTTTTTGTAGGTTATTGACTTCCATCAGACCGTAGAAGTAAACGGCATACGCTTCTGGTGTTACACTGCTGGCCACGTCCTTGGAGCTGCTATGTTCATGGTCGACATTGCCGGTGTACGTGTCCTTTACACAGGTGACATTTTTTTCTTTAATTAATACTATAAAATTATTGGAAATCATGGGCTGTCACTGGAACCCCAGACCTGTGTCAGCTAACCCATTTTGTCATTTGTTACGCAGGTGATTATTCACGTGAAGAAGATAGGCATCTTCGAGCTGCTGAGCTCCCACAGTTTTCCCCTGATATCTGCATTATCGAGTCAACTTATGGTGTCCAAATCCACCAGCCTCGCCTTGTCAGAGAGAAACGCTTCACCGACGTCATCTACTCCACTGTAAACCAAGGCGGCCGTGTATTGATTCCAGCTTTTGCCCTCGGCCGTGCCCAAGAATTACTACTTATCCTCGATGAGTTCTGGGCTAACCACCCTGTGTTACACAATATCCCCATCTATTACGCCTCTCCCCTCGCGAAAAAGTGTATGGCGGTTTACCAAACTTATATAAACTCGATGAATGAGAACATCCGTAAACAGTTTGCGAACTCGAACCCTTTTGATTTTAAATACATTGATGCCTTAAAAAGTATAGATGATTTTCCTGATGTGGGGCCCTCGGTGGTGATGGCGAGCCCTAGTGGGCTCCAAAGTGGATTATCTCGCCAACTTTTCGATAAGTGGTGCTCCGATAAAAGGAATACATGTGTCATTCCGGGTTATGTTGTCGAGGGAACTCTTGCGAAAACTATTATAACGGAACCTAAAGAAGTTACCTTGATGAATGGTCTCACAGCCCCTTTAAATATGCAGGTCCATTATATTTCTTTCTCGGCTCACGCCGATTATGCTCAGACGAGTGAGTTCTTGAAAGAGCTTATGCCACCGAACATAATTCTAGTTCATGGAGAAGCGAATGAGATGGGAAGACTTAAACAGAAACTCATTACCCTCTTCGATGATGGTAATACCAAAATCATCACTCCTAAGAACTGTCAATCAGTTGAGATGTACTTCAACTCTGAAAAAATGGCAAAAACTATAGGGAAACTTGCCGAAAACATCCCGGAATTGGGCCAGGTTGTAAGTGGCTTACTGGTGAAAAAGGGTTTTAGTTATCAGATAATGGCACCTGAAGATCTCCATGTTTTCTCTCAGCTCTCAACAGCCAATGTAATGCAGAGAATAACTATTCCTTATAATGGAGCGTTTGGCGTGGTTAAGCACAGACTAAAGCAGATATACGACAGTGTTGAGTCATCGACTGATGAAGAATTGGGTGTTTTAACTCTACGAGTACACGATCAAGTGATGGTTAGGCAAGATTCGGAAAACCATGTATCTCTCCATTGGAATGCAGACCCTATTAGTGACATGGTATCAGATTCTATTGTGGCTATTATTATGAATATTAGCCGTGAGATGCCAAGAGTAGTTGTAGAGGAGGAAAATGTTGACACTGAAGAGGAAACCATGAAGAAGGCGGATAAGATATGCAAGGCATTGCTTGTTTCGTTATTTGGGGATGTGAAATTGGGTGAGGATGGGAAGCTAGTGATTACTGTTGATGACAATGTGGCTCTTTTGGACAAAGTGAGTGGTGAGGTAGAGAGTGAAAACGAAGGGCTTAGAGAGAGAGTCAGGACGGCTTTCCGGCGGATCCAGAGTGCAGTGCAGCCAATCCCGCTTAATGCTTCTTAGATTGTATTTTATTTCCTTCTGCGCCACTTTTAAACTTTTGTAATAAGAATAGTCCAGTTTTTCATTAATTTATCAAATGGGATTTTGTAGATTCTTTTTCTTCTTTTTGCTTCCGTAGTTTCTTTGAATTAAACTGAATGGATATTTAAACTATCAGAATTTCCTAATTTGTTTTGTTAATGGTCAAGCATGGTCTACTTTTCCTCTTTTCTATTGAATCCTAATATACTGTTTCTCAATGCTCAATATTCGGAGGGCTAACCTGATCATATTTTCCCAAATAAAAGACACTAAACTGGTAGGTTGAGAATTAAGCCTAAGATGAATCATTAATGAGAATTGAGTATTACAGTATAATTTTAGAATATAAATAATCATTGAAGTTTTAATCATTTACTGTTTATGGAAATTAAGTTTGTATGTATTTCCAAAAACCAAACAACATAAAATTTCGATGTGCTTAGTAATTAAAAGAAGTGTGGTCATCTCTTGCTCCTTTGCATGGTAGAACATTTTCCACTGCCCATCACGCGAAAGTTTATTTAGTCCTCGTTAAACCGGAAAACAGGAAAAAGAGTTGCTGAATTATGCAACATGTGATAATTTCAGCAGTTGATGTAAGAGATCACATCACAACCATTGATTCGATTTGTTTGTTGTTCGTTTTAATGTGATTGCCATTGAATTCAGTTAAATATTTTTATTTGTAAACTGATCTATTGTGAAATGATTTCTAATTGTAATTCAGTTTATTTAATTGACGTGGTTTTCATTTTGTTCATTGAATTAACTCTTTGTTGTACGTCCAATATGTCCTTTATTAAGCATAAAAGTAGTAAAAGTGCAGATGAAAAACCTTCTTGATGAACAATTTTTAAGCTTACGCTTACAGATGGCCAAAGTTTGGCTCAGACTAAACCAGCAGGTTAAAAGTGCTGGTTTGACCAAAATAGAAGGGGTAGTCCATTCCATTCTTTGCTTTTTCTTGGTAATCACTGTTTTTTCGAAAAAATGCTTTCATACAATTTTGTTTATAAAACCTTTTGTGAATATACTAATTTTATCATGCAATTTTGGTAAAAAAAATTAAACAGCATAAATAATACAAAAAAAAATGCAATATTAAAAAAACTCTTAACCATTAATATTATTTGTAAAAAAAAATAATACTAAAACTAAAATTTAATTACAATAAACAGGTTATAAAATTGTTTACCGGTTGTTGTGATAGAAAGTGATCGAATGAACAAAAGAACCTAACCGTGATGTTGCAAATTTGATGTAATTTAAAATAATATATTGTGAGTGTGTTTAAAAAAAGATAAATATTACGAAGTGTTGTAAGAAAAATTGAACAAACTCTTCAGTGCGTGCTTTTGTAAATATATGAGGGAATATATATATATATATATATATATATATATATTATATACACAAACCAAAACACACGGAATAAAAAAAACTCTCCAACCCATAATTTTGTATTGTTCAATGATAAATATTCTTTTCAAATAAAAATCAAACCAAAAAATGCAAACAAAAAAACAAAACAACTGCTTAGCCTTTCCTTATGTGTCTACATAAATAAAAAAACCTTCTCCCCTAAAGGAGCAAACAACACATGTGTGACCCAATAACAAGATAAACCACATGTCAAATATATCGTTAATGTCTGCACCTAATTACTAACACATGCATTTAGCCCATTGCCCAAACCCAATTTTTATCTGGTAAAACTTTATTTTCGTTTCTTTACTTTTGCCACTTTAGCCCCTCAACTTAGTTTAATGTTATTCTAACTCTCCCGTTATCCATATATAGTCGATATGGTTATCTTTTATTAGCTACTAATAAATTGTGCATGGTTTGAAATCTCTAAAAAAAATTACTCCACACCTGAGGTGCTTGTAAAGAGTTAACTTATGAGATTTGTGAAAAGGGATATATATCAACATCTTAATTTAATTTAATTTTGTTTACTTGCAGGCCATTGCTTATATCAAATTACTAATTGCCCAACTATTGATGGCTTAATTTGTCATTTTTCACCAAAACTAATCACGTCTTAACATACACATTTATGCATTAATTACATATATGAAGGAGAGCAGATGGATTATTGCAAATTTGAAACACGTATTCTAACGGGTTTTGGAAAGAAAAAAAATCATTTAGTGTACTATACTATCAGTGGTTAACCATTTAGGTATTTCATTATCATTTTTAACAATTGAGGTACCGAACTACGAAATTTCGTCTAATTTATGGACTAACAACATAAATCGACGAAATTGCGGTCGTTATATCTCACATTTGGTGATATGTGATCTATTTTTTTTTACGGATGTTGATAAAATTTTCACTCATCATATGATATGTAAGAAAAAGTTAATATCATTTCATAATTTTGTTTAATGATAGACCCTCACAGTTTTCGTAGATTAGTACTTCAATTGTTAAAATTGGTAGTTTAATACATAAATCGTTAAACACTTGTAGTACAGTACACTAAACATTATTACTAATTTCAGGGTCCCTTTGATATGAGATTTTTTAGGCTTATTTTTGCATTTTTAGATTTTTAAAATCCACATGTGTTTGGTTTGTAAGATTATTTTATTTATTTTAGAAATCTAGATTTTTGGTCAAAATACACTTAATAATCTAAAATTCAAGAATTCAACTATTTGTAAGATTTTTTGATTTTTCCGCCATCTATTTAGGGAGCTAAATGAAATTTACACGGATGAACATATATACCCCTAATATCTTTGAAAATTTACATTATTTCTTTTTATAAACAATAAGTAAAGAAAAGGAAGGAATAAATATTTGGAAAGTAATATTCTATTTTAGGATATTCATACAATTTTGCATCATAAATAAAAAAAGTTAACGATTTTTATATGCCAAACACTTTGTAGTAGCTTTTAAAAATCACGATTTTTTGTCAAAAAATTTTAAAATCATATTTTTGACTAAAAAATCTGATTTCAAACGGATCCTTAGTTGATGTGCGTGTATAGTAAGTCACCATATTCCATGGTCACAAAAGGACATGTATGTAAATTCTACAAAAGATTATTATTTAATACATACTTACGAAATTACTTATCAAAAAACCACAGGATGCGGTATTTGTTTAAGATTCAGTACATATCAATATAACGTCAATGAACTTTGAAAGTAAAAACGATTAGTAAAACTGTAAAAATAGATAGCATCATTGAGTATAATCATATGTTTATTTATTATTAACAGGTCTCGAGATATTTACAAAACGATCAATTTTCCTAAATAAATATATTTAAAATGATTAACGAAAGAAAAGTATATACTATATGGTATAGCAACTGAATTTCAAAATTATTCAAATACATACTCTTCCGTCCCATTTTATTTGGACACTATACTATTTTAGAATGTTCCAATTTATCAGGGGCATTTACCAAAAATAGTAACTATTTTTACTACATTTACTATATTACCCTTATTTTAAATATATGACCAACACAAAAAGTAAGAGTAAAAAATACATTTATCATAAAATACAAAGAGAGTTATTATGTCTTTTTAATTATTTTGGTTTCTTATAGTGGTACAGTAATTGGGATGAAGCAAGAGCATTCTCAATGGTATTTATAGATCCACTTTATATCTTTCACTTTAAACAAACCCAAGAAACGTGCTATTCAACAATACCTATATAAGCCTTAAAATTCTATAAAATTAAAATATTTTACTAAACCTCTCTACATGTAGAGAGAAATTGAGTACTCTATGGTATCACATTTTAAGATGGGGCCCACCACTCAAAACCCTTCGGTGCTCCTTTTTCCTTCCATTTGTGAGTTATCTGTTTCTCTCAATTTCTTGTTGATGTTTTTCCAATTAATTAAGGTTCATATATAGTATACTTTATTATCCATGGAAGCTCCACACCACAAAATCTCATTCTCCACCTTGACCAAGATCCAAGTTCGTATGTGGATTTGGTGATGTTACATTCTCAATTCGTTACCCCAATCGTTTATCATCAAGGAACGTGGATCTAGATTTAATTTCTCTTTTTTTAAAATCATAAACAAGACTTTGATTCGTCTTGATTAACTTGAATTAATGTTTATCAGCGAAAATGGCTAAAAAATGGGTTGAAATGGCATGGATGTTAACTTAATGATGTGTGTGAGGGAAGATACTCGGCTAAAAAGAAAAAAAAGAAATAGAAAGGATAGAATTATTTTATTAACATATATTTTTACTTGCATAAAACTGATGTGGCACTTTTACAATTTTACTATATAAGGTGTATAACCTTGTAGTTATACATAATCATATATATATATATATATATATATATATATATATATATATATATATATATATACTAGTAATCGTTACCCACGTGTTGCGTGTGTGATGCGTGGTATATATATGATTCAGATAAATAAATTTTTAAAAAGTATATTGACGAATAAATATATTAACTTAAAAATCATGAGTAATATAATATTCTTGTTATACAAAATAAACGTAAAACGATTTTATTTGGTATATGATTATAATTGTTTTGAAAATATAATAATTTTTGTGTGTTTTTTAAAAGATAATGATTTATCAGGGGCATTTACCTAAAATAGTAACTATTTTTACTACATTTACTATATTACCCTTATTTTAAATATATGACCAACACAGAAAGTAAGAGTAAAAAATACATTTATCATAAAATACAAAGACAGTTATTATTTCTTTTTAATTATTTTGGTTTCTTATAGTGGTAAGTAATTGGGACTAAGTAAGTAAGTATATATATATATATACACTAGTAATCGTTACCCACGCGTTGCGTGTGTGACGCGTGATATATATATATATATGATTCAGGTAAATAAATTTTTAAAAAGTATATTGACGAATGAATATATTAAATTAAAAATTATGAGTAATATAATATTCTTGTTATACAAAATAAACGTAAAACGATTTTATTTGGTATATGATTATAATTGTTTTGAAAAGATAATGATTTCTGTGTGTTTTTGATATTTTGAATTGAATAAATGTAGATGAGTAATTAGTAAAAAAGAGCGGGAGTATTTTCGGAAAAAATTGGCAAAATTGGACAGCCTTGTTTGTCTTGATTTGACTTATTATAATATATATATATATATATATATATTATTAGATATAAATTCTGAAATTAAAATTATCAAATGTAGTAAATAATAATAAACACTATTTATAAAAAAAAAAAAAAAAAGTAATAAACACCATCCATATAGACCGACCACCCAGGAAAAAGAAAAAGGAAAGGATTAAAAGAATAACAAATAGTTTAACGTAGTACTAATAATCCCACATATTCTATTTTAGCCAAATAAAAAAACACAAAAAGCATCGTCTCCTTTTGATTCCCTTTTTGTATGGCAGAACAAAAAGACGAATCAGAAGACGAAGAAGAAGAAGAAGTTCATTCTTCTCTATTTACCATTACACATACCTATAATTATATAATTATATAAATACATACATACATTTAAATATATAAAATACATACGTATAACAGTGACTGGGAGGATGGGGAAAAACTGTTTCCGCCGCTCGACCTCCGCCCGTCGCCGTCTCAAGACTCCGACTCCGACACCTCCTTCCGCCGTGGCGTCTCCGATGATTGCGGCGGATCAGTCGATGGTGGTGGCTACGAAGCCGAAGAAGAAGGGTGGGGCTCGGCTATGGATGAGGCTGGATACTGTGGGGATATCGGAGCTTATCGAGTGCGAAAAGGGGACTATTATTAAACGGGCTTCGTTGCCACCGAGGGATTTGAGAATTTTAGGGCCTGTCTTCTCTCACTCCTCCAACATTTTAGGTATATACAATTATTTATATGCATGTATTTGTGTGTATATTTATGTATATAAGGTATGTAGGTATGTATATGTGTGTGTGTATGGACTACGGAATGTTTATGATTGTCATGCATCGACTTTGTTTTAGTTTTAGTTTGATTATCTTTTATGCAATTTACGGTTTGGTGGTTAGTTTGAGTGCTTATGAACTTTGTTGAAGATTTTAGGGATATTTTGGGTTAAATACGATTGGAAAATTGGAGCTTATCGAGTGCGAAAAAGGAACAATTATTAAAAGGGCTTCGTTGCCCCCAGGAGATTTGAGGATCCTCGGGCCTGTAGTCTCTCACTCCTCCAACATTTTTGGTATATTTAAATATTTATATGTATGTATGTGATGTTTATGGTTGTTATGCATGAACCTTGAATTTAGGTCGAGTTCAGGTGCTTTGGAATTAGGAATATTCAGGGTTAGCTACTTTGGGAAAACCGTAGCTTATCAAGTACAACATTTTAGGTATATATATGTATGTATGTATGGAATGTTTATGATTGTTGTGTTTTAGTTGGATTATCTGCTTTTTAAAGCTTTGTAGTTATCTTGAGTGCCTATGAACTTGTTGAATATTTGAGTTTAGTGTTAGTTTAGGAACTTTTTTATGATTGTAAGGATATTAGGAATTAGGAATATTGAGGGTTGATGGGGAAGTTGGAGCTTATAGAGTGCGAAAAAGAGCACGATTATTAAAAGGGCTTCGTTACTGCCGAGGTATTTGAGGATCCTTGGGCCCGTTTTGTCTCACTCCTCCAATATCTTAGGTATCAATATGTATGTATATGAAGGTATGTGATGTTTATGATTGTCATGCAGGAACTTTGTTTTAGTGTAGCTTGCCAAAAAAAACCTTTTTTTTTAGTTTTGTTTGATTATCTTTTATGAATTTTACAGTTTCGTGGTTAGCTTATGTGCTTAGGAATTTATTAAAGATTTGAAATTTAAGGTCAGTTCAACTGCTTAGGAATTAGGAATATTTACTTATTTAGGGTTAAATTTGATGGGGAAATCGGACCTTATAGAGAGCAAAAAAGGAACGGTTATCAAACGCTCTTCGTTGCCTCCGAGGGATTTGAGGATCCTCGGTCCCGTCTTCTCTCACTCCTCCAATATTTTAGGTATATATATATATGTATGTATATATATGCATGTATGTAATGATTATGATTGTCATGCATGAACTTTGTTTTGGTGTTTTAGTTTTGTTTGATTATCTTTTATGAAACTTACAGTTTTGTGGTTAGCTTGAGTAGTTATGAACTTTGTTGAAGATTTGAGTTAGTGTTAGTCTTAGGAATTTATTAAAGATTTTGAATTTAGGGTCAGTTCAGGAGCTTAGGAATTAGGAATATTTAGGGTTAGGTATGATGGGGATAGCGGAGCTTATGATTGCGAAAAGGGCACGACTATTAAAAGGGCTTCGTTGCCACCAAGGGATTTGAGGATCCTTCCTTGGGCCTGTCTTATCTCACTCCTACAGCATTTTAGGTATATATCTATATAAATGTGTGTGTGTGTCTTTATGTATAATTGTTGCATCTAAACCCCATTTTAGTTCTGTGACATTGTTTGATCATGCTTGATGTAATTTGCAGTTTTTTGGTTAGCTCAAGTGCTTATGAACTTGTTGAAGACTTGAATTTAGTGTTAGTTTAGGTCCTTGGGAACTTATTAGAGATTTTGTATATAGTGGTAGTTTAGATGCTTTGGAAGTTATTAAAGTTTTTGAACATAGGGTTAGTTCAGGTTCTTAGGAATTAGCGAAATTTTGAATTTAGGGTTAGTTTGGTGAAGAGAATAGAAACACAATTTAGGAGTAGTATTTTGGACTTGTTTGTAACAATTGAAACCTAGACTGCCATAAGCTACGATGGGGAAATCGGAGCTTATAGAGTGGAAAGGGGGACGACTATTAAAAGGACTTTGTTACCACTTAGAGACTTGAGGATTATCGGGTCAATCTTATCTCACTCCTCCAACATTTTAGGTATATAAATATATGATTCAGTTTTTGGGGGTTTTGATCTTGATTGATCATCCTTTTTGTAATTTAAAATATAGGGCTTAGGAACTTGTTGTAGATCTGAATAAGGGCTTTAAGGTGTTTCTAAACTTGTTGAAAGATCTGATTTTTTTGGAGTTAGTTTATGTGCTCAGGGACTTGCTGAGGAATTTTTTTAGGGTTTGTTTGGTATGCATATGAAGAGAATGGAGTGTTAGCTATCCTTCGTTTGGTGGAAATTTAGACCTGTTTTAGCAAAAGACAGGGCTGAGTTGAGTCTCAAGGCAAATAAATCAGCTTAAAATTGCATCTTTTTTAGGCCATAACTTTTAAAAACTCTTTGAGTTTTTTAAGCTGGTCCACCAAAAGCAGTACAACTTGTAAGGTACAGGCTTGAATCCTTTTCAAGATTCGAGGATCATTGGCCTGTTTTTCTCTAACTCCTCCAACATTCGTGGCATAAATAAATTGGCCAGTATCTGTAAGCTGGATAAACCAAGTTTTTTTTCTCTGACCTCCGGAATTCCTTTTTATTTGCTGAAAAGTTGCAATCTAACAAGCCTATGGTGTTTGAAATTTTGATTTAGTGTTAGTCTTGTATGTAGGAATTTTGGAAGCGAGTATAATGACAATTTCCCCTTGTTTTTTTAGAATTTTGGGTTTATTTGGATGCCTCCTTTTAGCAAATAAAATGGCTTAGTTGTCTGAAGAAAAAACAGTTCGACTTCCAATTGTATCATTTCCAGGTCATAGATTTAAAAAACCTAAGGTTTTGTAAGCTGCCCCACCAAAAGCAGTATGGCTTGTAGGCAAAAAACTGGAGCTTGAATGCAATTAGGATTAGCTGTTTCATTAAAAATTCCAATCTCCATCGTTTGTCATAACAAATCAAGGAACGACCATTGCATTTCGTTCTATTCACACGTACCAAACGAATTGTGACAGTGCTAATTTTCCTTTCTTTTGATTTAATATTTTTCTTGTGTGGCTCATAGTTTTTTCTCTTAAATAAAATTAACTTTGTAGCGTGTTTGTCAAAGTTGTAACCTAGCGCTAGGATTAGCTACTTACTGCCATATCCCAGTTTCTATTTGCTGTCTTGAGTTAATTCAATCCCATTCTGTCCGTACATAACAAAGTAGCCATGATGGGATTGATCAAGTGCTTATATATATGAGATATGTATCTCAAGAAAAAGTGTGGTGTGATTCATGGTTCCCAAAGGTGTGCGCGTTAGGGGAATCGGACACCTTGGGTATCAGAAAAACAAATTGCCATTGGTTGTCTTGAGGTCCATGTTTCTGAAGTTCACTATTAAGCCTTCGTCAACATTTTCTGGATGTTCATCTTGTCACTGCAATTTTCTACATATATCTTGAACAGTTGACCATTTTTTATCCCGTTCAGTTTCAAATTTAGAGACGCTATGGTTTCATTGTAGTGAACCAATATAGGGTACTGGATACATTTAATTTATGATTTCTATAAGAAAGAGTTGCCAGCTGACTGTAACATCTAGTTCCTTATTGATAATTTATTTACATGTTATTTGTCATTTTGTTGGATTGAATTGATTCAGCCAGTTTGGCTCCAGTCAGAAGTACACTTTTGTTGTCTCACTTATGATGTTTCCAGTCTCTTTTTGCTTGAAATTGAGTTAATGTTTCTTGCATTTAGAATAGAGATAAACTGAAGCAGTAGCTTCAAGAGTGTCGTCTTTTGTTTGCATAATATGTTTTCTTTCTTCTATCATTATAGTTTGTTCTTATGGACTTATGGTTCCTTTCCATATTTCCTAGTTAGGTTTGATAGTTTCATACTTTCTTGGATTCAAAGAACCAGTGAAATTCAACGGAGTACTTTTTTGTGTATCTTAGTTTTTTTAGTTCTCTTTTGATTAGGAACACACATTTTGAATCTTGAAACTCAAAACTCTCTAAGTCATCCCCCCCCCCCCCCCCCCCCCCCCCCCCCCCCCCCCAACACACACACACACACACACACACTATTCTGCTTATGATATACCGACATAGACATTTCCATTCATCTATTTTTTTTCAAGATAATTATTATTTTTCGTTATTGCAGCCAGGGAGAAAGCCATGGTCGTTAATTTGGAGTTTATAAAAGCTATAGTCACAGCCGAAGAGGTACTATTGCTCGATCCTCTCAGACAAGAGGTTCTGCCCTTCGTTGATCAGTTAAGGCAACAACTTAAAAACAAAAGCCCACCAAAAGTCCAAGGAACAGACACCCAAACACAAGATAATAATGATAGATGCAGATCAAATTCAGGGCAATGGTTACCTGTGCCGGAAGTAGTGGAAGGTTTACAAAGTGAATTGCCTTTTGAGTTTCAAGTTCTCGAGATTGCTTTGGAGGTTGTTTGTACCTATTTGGATTCTAGTGTTGCAGATCTGGAGAGAGATGCTTATCCAGTGTTGGACGAATTGGCAAGAAATGTCAGTACAAAAAATCTTGAGCATGTTAGGAGCTTAAAAAGTAATTTGACTCGTTTGCTTGCCCGGGTACAAAAGGTCAGGTTCCTTCACTGTCTTTTATGTTTTTTTTTTCCTTTTCTTTTTGGTGTTGGTTCATTTGGTAGCAGTTCTTAATGACTGGTTGTTTTTGAAAAATAAGGTCTTCTTAGCTAATTGAGTAATTGAAGTAGAATATTTAAGTTAAGAAAAGGAAAGCCATAGCTTACAGCAGGAAGTAAATACCAAGGCCTTGTTTGTTTGCATATTTTAAGTTCAGAAGTATACTTCTTTGCCGGAGGTGTTGAAAATACTTTTAAGAATCATTAATAAGCACTTTTTGGTACTTATATAAGTATACTTTTTTTTTTGGAGTAGTGAGAAACAGTTATTATTAATGAATAAACTAGATCATGAGTATATACTTTTGCAAAAGAAAATAAAATTGTATGGACCAATAATATACTTATAAAATGTAAATCTATTTTTTATAGAAAGTATAAATAAGTATATATTTTTGATCCACCTAACACAATTTTTTTCAAATTAAAAAGTAAAGGGTATGCAAAAATATTATTTTCTATTTACCAAAAATGCCCTTATTATCTTCTAGCTTCTGTTTGGATTACCCATTGATACTTCTTGCATGTCATTAAAGGTAATTTTCCATCTTTGTTTATGTTGGCATTTAACATTTGAGGAGCTATTCGGTCTTGATGTTAGGTACGTGATGAAATAGAACATCTCTTAGATGACAATGAAGATATGGCACAACTATATTTAACCAGGAAATGGATTCAAAATCAACAATATGAGGCTTTGGTAGGAGGTGCAGATAGTATTGTCAGTGCTGGTTCACGCCTTTGTCGCCTTAGTTCTAAAAGAAGTGCAAGTATTATTTCGAGTAATTATTTGGATGACCATGATGTTGAAGACTTGGAAATGTTGCTCGAGGCTTATTTTATGCAGTTGGACGGGACCCGTAACAAAATACTCTCTGTAAGTGTTCCTCTTCTTTGTCTTGTTAGTGAACTTAAGCCAGTATTACATAAAAAAAAATTAAAAAATCTCTCGAATTGCTTATTGTTTCTTCTTATTCCACCCATTACGTATACAGGTTTGACATAAAGTTATAACAAATTCTTGAATTTGTTCCACTGTTTTTTTGTTTGCCGCAGAATAGGATAAATAAAAATAAATAAATACTTCCCATCTTAATCAGCTGCAAATTCTTAAGTTATATATTTTGATTGAAACACCACCACCACCACCACTAATTATCACCTTTATTTATTTATTTATTTGTTGAACTTACCTTATTTTTCATGGTCACATGTCTTATTAAAAATGAGAAGAAGCTTTCGAGTTCTAAAGTCACCACCTTTGGTTTATCATAATTAAGATGGTCCAGTAAGGTTGACCTAGTTCACATGTCTTCTTCACTTACCCAAGAAATAGGCTGTTTATCAACAGTTGTTTAATTTTATACTTATCAATTACTACAGCTTTGTGCTTTTTCACTCTCCCTTCAAAAGTTTACTGCAACAAGTTCCATGAAAATTTTTACCATTTGGTATGATATCTGTCATTGTGGGGTATACATCACTCATCTCTAGTCATATTGTCGAAGTTATGCACATTTTTTTCCATAATCACCGGCGAGAATAACTTTATGAAATCTGAAAATATATCAATTTTTCCAGTGATCCGGGGGAGAACTAATTTATATATTCTTCTGCAAATTTCCAGGTCCGTGAGTACATTGACGACACAGAGGATTACGTCAACATCCAACTTGACAACCAGCGAAATGAACTCATTCAACTCCAACTCACATTGACAATCGCCTCATTTGCTATAGCTGTGGAGACTTTAATTGCTGGTTCATTTGGTATGAACATTCCTTGTCAATTATACGAAATTGATGGCATTTTCAACATATTCGTCGCATCCATCACTGCTGCTTGCATATTGCTTTTCCTGCTAGTTTTGGGGTACGCCAGATGGAAGAAGCTGCTTGGGTCTTAAGCTGCTTTATCCTCAAGATTGTGAAATTCATGTATATTAGTCATTTGAAATTGTTTACTACAGTGGAGGTGAGTGCAGAACTTTCATTTTTGGTTTAAGCTAATATGTGTACATTCTCAAAGTTTTCAGGCTGCAAGACCAAATTTTTTATGTATATTTTGGCTTGTTCCATTTGCAAGCTTGTTTTTTTTGTTTGTTTAAAAGTGCCCTATTTAGTTGGTTGGACACCTTATAAGTTTAATCTATCTGGTCTTTTTGCTTGAAATGGCGAGAAGCTTGATCTGAATCAACCGAATTGTTTTTTAACCTCAATTGAGCCAACTAATTTGCTCAATAACAGCAGTCAAACAAGTCTCAGAGCCATGCCGGGGCGAGATGCTGGATTTTAATCTAGATGAACACTTGTTGGATGTAATTAGCTATACTATAATTGTAATTTTAAAATTTTAAATTTAAGTATATGTGGACATGGAGGCTGTCGCATCATTGTTTATGTTCATTGTTGGGATGACCACCTGCGTGATCAATATCACAATCTGTCTCTAAAAGGATGTTTTTGTTATCTTTATGGTATAATTGACAACCACCTTTTGTAAAATATTCAAATTCTTGCCGATTACATACAGAGACACACAACCAGTTAACTTTTAATCTTTCAATTTTAGATTGGTTTTACGAGGTTTTTAGTTTGGAAGGTTTTTAATCTACCTTTTCTTGTCTGGGACAACTAATTGTCCTTCTCCGTCTTGTCGATGGGTGTTTTAGTTGATCTTAACCGTAAGGTAATTTTTAAATGACTTGTTCGATGTAAAGACCCTGTGGAGGTTATTCTATCTTTGGAGTCTCTACTGTTGTTAAGTACGTAGAATCTGTGAATTTTTGGTGTGGTAATCTTGTAATGTTAATTTCTTGATATGTAGTTGCCTTTTTTCTGAATCAAAATACTACGGCCTCTAATATTCCTAAACAAAATGGTTACGGTTTCAGAGCATTCATGTTGCACTTGATAAATTTGACTAGCTAACTATTGACAAATAAGCAAAAAAAAACACCAATTAACTTACATCCATACATGTTAACTTTAATTTGCATTTTTTGTATATATTGGACTAATTAGTTTTGGCTAGCAAGAGTATATTATTTTATTAATATATTTGTTCTAATTAATGAGATAAGTGAGACTTATAAATATTAAATAATTTAAAATATAATGAAATAATAAAATGATTGTTATATCACTCATTAGTTTGATTGTTAATTTTAGCACAAAACTTAACAACCGATTGCCAACATGACATTTAATAAGTGTGTTATTAAGTCAACTGTGATCAAAATATCACCATTAGTGACACTAAATTATGAGATATTTAGTCTAATACATTTGTTCTTAGATCTTTCAGTGATCACTTTATCACCATTAGTGACACTAAATTATGAGATATTTAGTCTAATACATTTGTTCTTAGATCTTCCAGTGATCACTTTCTCAAACCAACTGTCAAAATGTGTTAAATGATAGAAGTATTTTATCTTCTCATAGTTATACCGGTAAATTTACATTAATGGTAGTTTGACTTGAAAAGATTTTTTTTTTTAATTTTAAGTTCCAATGATCATATTTTCGAAAAGAAAATAGGTTTTCCAAGCATACCATATTATGAAAAGCTGGCCAAAATTATGAGTATTAATGTAGCATCAGCCTTCAGGATCTTCCCTATTTTATTTTTAAAAAAAATAATAAAAGATTGAACCATATGGTAAAGTTAAAGTAAACAAGAGTTGAAAAACGAAATATTACCACGAGGAAGGTTAATTAAAATTGTAGGTAACGTAGATCAAGTCGTATTTGAGAAAGAGAAAACTAATGGTTAAAAAAAGGTGTGTATTTGTGTCCTATAATAACTCATAACAGCTGTGACAACCTAGCACACCTGAAAAATAAAACAAAACTACAACTGTCAAACAGTTCATGTTTGCTTTTTCTAAATATTATCACTGTCAATTTTCATCATTTTAACCAAATCCACCGTTTTACTCTTTTATCAAAATGAAACAATGTACTCCCCCCACTCATTTTTGTACTATATTCCACACGTGTTACTACATTAATTAAAATGTTTCTCATTTTTTAAATTTCATTTATAACAGATAAGAGTTCGTGTATAAAAAAACTTTTATAGATGGAGGAAATAAAAAAACTATAATTACTTGGAATTTCACATAAACGTACAAATCTGAACCAATAATATACACTTGTTAAGATGTGTAATAATCTTAAATTAATAACTTGATTATAACAGACTGGTCACTTATGAAATTAGAAAGTACTAACATTTGTTTCACTCAATCCATCTTTTTTTTCTATAATTTTGGAAAAAATATACTTTATTTATATATTACAACCAAATCAGTATAATACACCTTATTTGCCAACGTATAATACACCCTATTAATAGCAATAAACATGTTATAAATAATATTAGAGTTCATTAACAGCATTACAAAAATATAGCTATAAAAACATAACCTTGTCTGGTTCAGAGACACAGAAGATTCAAGATAGATATAGAGAGAGAAACAAATATATACATATATATATATAGAGAGAGAGAGAGAGAAACGTAGGAGAGAAGAGTGATTCCCTCTCCGATCTCTGTTATTTACTCTTTTATATATACATACATACAATTTTAATATATTTATATATATAAATTTATAATTTTTGTATAATCACATTGCAAAACAAAGATCTTATTGCACCATCAATCACTTTCCAAGGTTAGCATTTTGTCTTCTTTTTTTTCCTTCAGATATTTAATTTAAAATGGAAAAATGTAATTGAAAGAGATGTTTATAATTAAGAATGTGGTTATACATATATTTGATGTCTATGAATTCTTAGCTGGTCTTAAGTCCATGATTAGGCATTAAAGCTATTGCATTTTATTTTTTCTCCCTTTTGATATTATTTTATGAGTTTGAGTATATTACTGATCCATTAAAAGCATGTCATATTGTCAATGTTACCCTTATTTGTGCTTTTATTTTGAGCTTCATTGTGTTTAATTAGAAAGTTTTTTTCTTTCTTTGAAGGGATTCGAGATTTCATAACAAAATGCTTGCCTTTCTTATACTATATTGTTTCTTTAAAAAAAAAAAATTGATTTGGGGTTCATTATAAAGAGGCTTGATTTTCTTATTAAAATACATTGACTGAACCAGAAATTGTTTAGGAGGGGTGCTGAAGTATTTTGTTGGGGGTGTGACTTGTGAGTATAATAAAGACGTAAATATATGCTTAAAGATGGATGTTTTTTTCCCTTCAAATTTCCGATCCTATAGAATACTCGGAAGTTGTTGACTGTTTCCTTCTATCTATGTTCACCACCAAATATTTGAGAAGTTGCGATAGTTTTTTTTTGGGTTGATTGTTTTTTTGAATTTTGAGTAACTTATATGATGTGATATAGAGTTGAAATCCCACATTGGTGATTCTGGTTTCTTGTCTGTTGACTTGTTCCGTTGTTCCAATGTGTGTTAATATCGGTCGAAAGTTGCAAGGAAGAGGGGAGAAAGAAAAAAAGCATTTACGCCAACTTGTAGTCATTTCACTGCTTGTAAATTACGTTAATTAGCCCACATTTGGAAGATAGGAAACCTGTTAAAGTAGTAAAAGATTATGATGTTAGTCATTTCTTTCCTAGTGGTATGCCTTATAATTAATAACGAACAGACAAAAGTTGATGCAACAGCTCAAGATGACAAAGCCTTATGGCTGTCCTAATGGAGTTGGGAGTAGCTGGAAGATGGTCGTTTGGGTGAGTGAAGGGTTGAGAGTGTTTATCTTTTCTCTTTTAAAATGGCATTTCCATGGCTTTTCTATTAAACATGCCAATGTAAAGAGCACTTTGACTTTATTTCAGGCATATATTATATGTCTGATATTAATAGTCGAAGGGTGGTTGATGTGTTTTTCTTTTGTTTATATTGGTACTGAATTGCTGCAAATCCTGTGTTAAACTGGATTCAGTACCTTGATATGTCCTTCCCTTGTTTGCTTGGGTTTTAACAATTTCTTCTTCTGTTAGTTAGGTTATTACCGGTCAAATACCAGTGATACATTTAGAAGAAATATGAGAGTGAAACCAAAGTATGTATTTTTATAAAGTCTTATAAATCAGAAGCTTTCTTCTGTTACGTCAAGTATGACCTTGAAATGGCTTGACTTGATGAGGTTCGTGTGTGTCTATTGACTCTATTCTTATCGAGTAGATTGAAGACTACAATTATTTTTAGCAGTTCTGATACATTTTTTTAATGCAGTTTTGGTATCCAATTGTACTTGAACTGCTTATTTAGCAGGGAGCAGCTTTACCTGTGTAATGGATAATATTAAGGGATCATCTCACATTAGAAATTCAGCTTATACTGGGAAGAACCCTTTACTCCCTCCAAAAATACCATTTCCCGGCATTTCTCCCACATATGTCGACTTTATACCTAGCTCTATAATTGGCCTAAGAGGAATTAATAACCCGAGAGAAGCTAATAATGTGCACCACCAACGAACATCCTCAGAGAGTGTTCTGCTAGAGGAACAACCTTCTTGGCTCGATGATCTCCTCAATGAACCCGACACACCTGTTCGCAAAGGTGGTCATCGACGTTCGTCCAGCGACTCATTCACATATATAGAAGAATCTAATGCTTCTACAGTGAATCATAGAAATATGGTTTCGATACCTTCATGGGGATCGCAAGATTTTGATAGATACAAGGAGGTTCAACACTCTATCTGCCCTGAACCTATACCTAACCTTAAGAATTGGGCTAGAGATAATGGTGTTGTTCAAAGCCCAGGTTCTTCGTCTGTTTCGCAAGAATCTGATGGGGTTTCATCTACAGCTTCTCAAAAGCAGGATATGACAGAGTCCGGTTTACATGATTCGAAATCAAATTCTGAATGGAAGGATTCTTTGACTAGTAATAAAGCTTCTACATCGGATTCCGAAACCAAAAGAGCTAAACAGTATGTTTTATCTGTCTTTTGTTAGCCAGCTTATTATTTGGGGAAACTCCCAGTGAGTGATAACTGATATGTTTTGGAATTTAACTTATTTCCCATAACGTGCTAGTGGGAATTTTTTTATTCCCATTTAGTGGTAATGGTGGCATCTACAAAACCTTATTGAAGTGTATGCAGTATGCCCATCAAAAGTGAGGTTTATGCAAAATCAGTTTATTGAAGAGTGCCAAAATCGCAAGTATATATGGCCATCAGGAGTGGAAATTTAGATTTATTTGACATGAGAAAAAACAGTTTTCCAAGAGTATGCCTAGCAAGTACCACTTAATGGGGAACAACTTTTCCCTTTTGATTAAATGGAAATTAGGTCTTCCTTTGGTCACTTGTTAATAATTTGCTAGTATATTTTTATTTTATCTATTCCTGGAAAAAAATAATTACAGGAAGATGCAACATTTGACGATAACCTAGGATTCCTGCTCTAGCATGACAACCATGTAATGCTTTTTTGCAGGCAATTTGCTCAGCGTTCACGTGTTCGTAAACTACAATACATAGCTGAATTGGAAAGGAGTGTCCAAGCTCTGCAGGCATGTTTTATTCAGAAGCATATTGAATGAAATTAACTCTTTGTTCTTACTTTTTTGTCGATTTACTCCTATTTAACATGCTTTTAACAACAACAAAAAAACTTAACAACATATCTACAGGCAGAAGGATCTGAAATTTCAGCAGAGCTGGAGTTCATTAACCAGCAGAATATTATCCTTAACATGGAAAACAAAAACTTGAAGCAGCGTCTCGATAGTTTAGCCCAAGAGCAGCTTATTAAGTACTGTAAGTTTCTTTTTAAGACATTCTGCATACACTAACAAAAGTTGTTCTTTTTGATCTTTTTATCAAAGGGTAATGCTATATTATATGCACATAAACTTTGCAAATATATCACAATGTTCCGCTATATTCTAGGCTTGTTTGTCGCAGCTCATCCAGTTCAAACCTTCTAGCCTTTTCTGGAACCAGAAAACTTCAGCTTTTAAGTTGCTTAACAAAATGACGTCTGGGTTTTACGCAACAAATTTAACCACTACAAAAGCTGCAATTGTGCGAGGCCTCTGTCAGTATTATTTCTGCGTGCATATAATTTATTCATTTTCCATCAAGAATATATCCCATGACCATGAGTGATGGTAGACACATAATTATGTTATTACATGGTTCTGTTTGTAGCTTCTCGTGCACTCATTCTAAATCAAGGAATTATTAAAGGGCATCACACATACAAAACTGCAACCCCCCTCATTGTGTATAACATGAATCATGATCAAGCATTCCTGTCATTTATTCCACTAGGCTGCATGAAAGCATGTGCCGCTTGTAAGAACTAGACATTGGCTTGCTTTAACAATGAGAAATAAAAAACACAAAAGTAGAATTCTTGCTTTAGAGTTTTTATTTATTTATTGTTTCTGCAGTGGAACATGAAATGTTGGAAAGAGAAGTTGGAAGGCTAAGAATGTTGTGCCAACAGCTCCAACTACAACACCAACAACCATCACCTTCTACCCACAGGCGCAACAACAGCCGCGACCTTGAATCACATCATAGGCGTATCAACAGCAAAGACCTTGACTCACAGTTTGCAAATCTCTCTCTAAAGCAACACAAGGACAACAGTGCGGGCCCACTTAACATCTGAGACAAGTTTGGCAGAGTTATGACCTAGTCGATTATGCGCCTCGACTGGTTAAGGACAGTTACCTTGTCTTACCGTTGTGGTTTTGGCCTTTTTCCATAAATAATGTGATATAGCCAGATAGGCCACCAAATCCGTAGCCAGATTACCCCGTGTGGAGACTCCTGAACCTTTTCAGATATTTTAAATTATATTTTGTGAACCACAGAAAATTTGTGGTGGCAGGATTTGGTTACATTTACCAATCTGGCTATGTATCATTTCCCTTCTTTTTTTTTTCCCATTTTCCTCTTCTATATGGTGTTTCACAATTTACTGGAAGTGCACCTGGTAGTCATGCCAGAAAAAGGAAAGAGATCTGTCCCTGGCAGGTGACTCGCCGGAGGTGGCGACTTGGGAAAAGCCTCCCTTTTTTCTTGTTCTGGCTAATAACATTCCTATGTTGTATCTATATATGTTTTGCCCCTTCTTGATTCTAGATTTTTGAGTCTACTAATAAGTAGTAGTTTTTCCTGGAGTAACATTGTAACGAACATAAATTGATGTGAACCCATTTCTATGAGATGTTTGGTGAAATATTTTACCCCCCTCTTATCTCCCTTTCTCTCTCTTTCTGGCTAATAACTAATTTAAACTTTGCTTGCCGTGAGATTTTTACCTGTGTTTGTTTGGTTGTACTAAAAACATAGCTTATGTTTCTACTAATAGCAGACATGTAAGAGAGCTGTTTGAATAATTCATGCAGCCCTTGGTCCGTCTTAAATTTGATTTTGTTGGTTATCTGACTTTTAAGAAAAACCATTTTAGGGAAAAACTTACAAATGGATTCATCGAACTTTTTTTTACAGCCACAGATAAGCCTTGCTTACAACCCACAGCTAAACAAGCAATCTACGAATTGATCATGGTATCAGTCTTCAACGGTTAATTAATGTTCCTCATGATCTACCCAACATTATAAGAACTTCATCTTGTAAAGACACATTTTACTTTAGCTTATACAAATTATTTTGTGCCGACAAGCGCAACTCAGCATGCTTGTAATTGGACCTGGATAATTTATAGGAAAAGATCGACGTAATGTAGTGCAGATTGGGACAACACGAAAGGCCATCAAATAACCAACAAAAACATTCAGCCACTGAAAAGAAATTCCAACGTTACATGGTTTCATGGTCCAATAAAATTTTACTAGAATATTTCAATATTGTACAAGCACATGTTTATGCCTGTCTGCGTCTCTTAAAATTCTCCTCATGGAAAGACTCCCAGTGCTTATGATCAAGGATGCTGATGTCATCAAGTTCTGCAATTGCGAGTAAGTATTGGGTGAGCTTCACTAACTCATTATCACTGTCTCGGTTTTCATGTGCCTTTCTGAAAGGCCTAATAGTCAACCCATTTTGAGGGTTCATTACAAAATTTCGTCTAAGATCGTCAAACATGATGGTGTTCTTGGAGTTGTAGAACTGCAAATAGAGAACGAGACCATAATAAGATGAAAAAATATTAACAACTTATAAGACAAAATGATTTATTAGGTCTTATCTTTCCATGGTTTGCTGAGACTTCGATATAAGCAAACTAGAGACAAAAAGTGTTGTTGTATAGAACATTGTCAACAAGATCTTCTCCACTGCATATGCATTATAAAACTCTCTAAGAGCGGTGAAGAAGCTTTCAGTTCTAAAATAGTGACTTGCTAACCCTTGATTAACTTCTTCTGACTTGTTTTGATCTATAGCATCTACGGTCATTATACAGTATAATAAGGACTAAGGAACATGCTAATAGTTATAGAACTGAATGCCTACCAGGGTCAGAAACTGCACGTGCACGGTGCACTATAATCATATAAAGTCATGTACCAAAAACATCGTAAGAGGACAGCTTAGCACCGTGTTGTCTTGTTTTTTGCTAAAAAATACTTACAGTTTGGTGAATGAATCTCTCTTTCTCTCTCTTTGTATACTTAAAGAATACAAATTTAGTGTTTTAGGTTTAAAAAAAATTAAGGGAAGGGTTCCCAAATTCTCTTTTGGGTTTTAATTGGTTAGCCTCACCACATTTTGGTAGACCATGTTCTATACAAACGTTACTCCTTCCGAGAAAGTGTTAAGTGGACCTGGTTTATACTTTTGTAAACTTTCATTCTCTCACACGCATACAAACACGGGCACGCTTACACATAAAAGTTATACTAAGACAAATAGAAAATCATCACACCTCAGGAAACTTTCCCCAAATGAGGCCAAGTGGCTTGCAGTCGAAGATTCCGCGAGTATCTGACTGAACAGTTATCATAGCCATGTGGTCCATAAGAGCCGTGATTTTGTAGTTAGGGTTGTTAAGGACCCCGAGCTGCGCCATTTTCACTTCCACCCACTTCATGCTGCCAACAAAAAGTAAAGAAAATCTGAATAAGGATTACACACTATAAACACTTGAATGTATGTGATTCTAAATTCAAAAAGGTCATGTTCTGTAAATGCATTTCGAGAAAGCAATGCAGTCTTGATTGTTCTTAAAAGCAATTTAAAGACGGTTCATAACTAGAAATGAATAGATGGGTAGTTGTTATAGGCAAAACGCAAAAAGTGAAAACTCAAAATATGTATTGATGTACAACATTAACCATAAGAAAATTTAAAATGAGACTGCAGTACTCTGAAATTATTGACAATGAGAAAAGAAGAAACCAAACCTGGTAGCAGACCAGATGATAATATCATACTCGGCATAAGCAGCCGTGAGGAACTCATGAAGATCTACAAAGTAGATCAATTTTTAGGAGTCGTAAAATGCTGAAAAATGGAAGTTCATGTTTACTTAAAAACATTCACACTTACAAGGGCGCATAAGTTGCGATGGATTCTCTGCCGTGGACCGGTGATCAAACAGTGTATAATCAATATCCAAAACCAGTAGCTTTTTCCCTTCACGGCAAGGGTTCCGGAGTTCAATCTACAAACACAACAAACATGTTGAAAAAAGAAAATGACAAGATTATATCCTTTAGAAGAGATCCTTCCTTAGACATAATTTTTGGAGATTTATTCTGATATGTGCAGAGGGAAAGCAGTTTCTAATTAATAAGAGATGTAATTATCATCACACTCTATGTGCGCAGTTATATGCATTCTTAATAAATCCTAATCCTATTTAAAAAACATTACCACATTCCTGCACAAGATCATTGTTCTTAAATCTGAAACATGAAAAATCAAGGTGCATCCTTGTATTAATTTATTTATTTTCTGTTCTAATTTATTTTTGGTTCTAACACTGTCGATTTACGCTACGATTTAGCAACCATCATGACATACCGACCTTGCATTGATTAATTCGCCTTCTCAATTTTTTTTGATTGACTTCTTTATCTTTAATGTCAACAGACTCTTCTTGTCCTAACTCGAAATCATCAACAATCTCTGGAGAATCCACTTGATCCACTAGAATATCATCTTCAACAGTTCTGCAAATAAATATATATAATAAACACCTACCAACTGATAATAAATAAATAAAAAAACACTAAACCACAGACAATACAATGTAATTCACTAATCTGATGGTAGATTTTTTAGGGGGATGGCAATATTTAGGTTCAAGGGAGAGTAATAAGTAAAGAGTGACGGACCCGATCATGGTAATTTTGAAGGTTGATGATTTGAGAGAGCTAAGAAAGGAATTATCATCGGTAAGTTTGATCTTAGGAGAGAGAAGCTTTTGGCGTTTAGGAAGGACGTTAGTGACCTCGCATATACGCCGTTTAAGCTCACCGACTGTGTCGTCTCCGCATACTCGAACCGTGTATTCTTTTCCGCTCCACTTCACCGCTAACGTCATCTCCTCCGTTGTCTCCAAAGAAGAACCCGGCGTTTTTTCCGTCGATGACATTTTAGTTTACAGTATTTTAGATTAGGCTGATTTTTATTCAACTCTCTCTCTCTCTCTATATATATATATATATGCTTCTATCTGTATTCTCGCTATAAGTTGGAAAAAATACGTTCATAAACTTATTTTAACAATTTTGTACTCAATTTTTTTTAAGTTTTACCGGTATCCAACTTTTAATTTTCTTTCGATCATGTAAATCGATGAAATTACACTTATAATATCTCATATTTAGATATCTATTTTAAATGTATACTGACGCAATTGCACTCAATATGTGATAGATGAGATAAATTAACTATAGTTTTGTAATTTCGTTAAACAATAGGGTACTTAATTCGTAGTTTGGGACCCAAATTCCTAAAATTTAAATGTTGAGTATTAAATTTGTAAAAGTTCATAGTGCATCTAAACAGTTTTTTTCCGGTTACAAATCTATTTGTCAAATTACAACTAATCTAGCTACATTACAAAAGTGTATTAATGTTATCGTAATTGTAACACACTCAAAATTCTATAATTAAATTCTCTCTTTCATTAATTTAGAATAAAGTTCTGTTATCATTAATTAAAAATAAAATAAGTGTTCCTTACAGTAAAACTCGTATGCTATTAGAAAAAAGCGTTTATCGTGGCAATGTTATCATTTCTCAATATCTATTTTTTCACGTGTAAATTTTAGTTTTTTTTATTTCTCTTCACGTTTCACTTTTTTGTTTTTGTTTCATTTCCCACTTACGTTCCATGGCAAGTATGAGTATACTTGTGTTTACAAGCAATCCAAATCAGAGGGTACATGTCCAGACTACTGTAGATTGCGCGATCTCCACTATCTACTTATCAATGATTTCACATCTCAAAAGTTTTTAGAAGTTATATGTATTGTAGTATATTTTAAGCCTCACCTCGTGTAACTATGTGGTGGTTCAGGAAACTTAATTTCAATGAAATGTGGTCGTCAGGACTTCGATAAGACGATGAGACTGTTCAATGAGATACAGTGGGCACTAATGGTACTTCAATCCATGTTTCTTGCATAGTAATTTGGTTGGTGAAATTCTTCTATCGAACATTTAAATATTTTCTCTGAAAAACCAAAATGGCCGACCTTTAAACAGTCAACCAAGTGTAATACTGTACAAAAGTAGTACAGTACAACATACGAGCAAATAAAAGTAGTACTGTACAAAACCCCTGAGCTCAAAATTTGCAAGCAAGCAAATTCAAACTCAAAAGAATCAAAATAATACCACCATAGTATATGTTTTCCACTTTTTTGTGTTTATTCTATTATCACAAAGATCATATACAATCACAAAGCAATTAGTAAATCATACAACTATGAAGCTCTACATAGTGAAATGTTAAGGTTCAACTCATTATATCATCACCAGTACAAGTTCACCTACTTTGTATAATTTCTTCAATACATCTGACCAATTTGCTTATGATAAAAGTTGAACTGCTGCGATGGCTGGTATTTTCTCTCTTAATTTTTGTGTAACAGCCACTCGAACTGTCATCACTCCTGCAGCTGGGCCTGCAATTCTAACTTTCACGATTGGGTCCTCAATTGATACGAGCTCAAGGGTTCCCCCTGCTGCTCCAACTAGGTAAGGTCTTAATTCTTCAAGAACCTGTAACGATTTAGAGTGATTTACCATCAGTTGACGCAACAGTCAACACCAAAACAAAATGATATAGGAGTACTTTACCTAATTATATCAAACTTCTTTCACACCACATTCCGGTTCTTACGTACCAAATCATGGTACTCTCTCTCACATACCAAAACACCATTTCTAGTAACCCAACATCCCATTTATGGGGCTCGAAGGCAAAAAATCACAAGAAAACAAAGATAGTCTGAATAACTTAGGTCAAGGAAAGATATACTCATTTTTCATCGTACTGCTCTTCATTTCTGAGAATAACTACCCAAAAAAACATAACAATTTACGACTAAGCCTAACCTCAAATTTCCACGTACCGAGAATAGTGGACTGCTATAAGCCTATACCCGTATCGTGCACTATAACTGCTAGATTAATAATTGACCCACATCCATATATCCAGTACATATTAATCAAGCTTGTGATTTATAAGGAGTTGTTTTTCTTCATCTAACAAGGTAATTATAAATCTAAGAAAACAAACCAAGTCCATGAGGTAGCAAGTTCTAAAATGAGCAAAATGAGCATGAAGAAGCTCTCAGATCTCAACACGAGGAATGAATCTAAAAGACTTACTGTACTAGATTAAAAAGATTTATCACTTTGTGGGGTCTAGCTTTCACATATTACGAAAACTAGGTGGTGTATGTCTCTCCTGATTATGTACACATAATTCCAATTCCCAAGAGATTATATTGAATTAAATGCAAGAAGATCAATTGTTTAATGCATCATCTAAAGTGAAATAAGCAATCAGCCTTTCAAAGGTCTCTCGAGCAGTTCCTCCCCACTAGAACTCAACAATAGATAGCAGAAAATTTTCACTCATATCCTTAAAGCAAAGAAAAAAACTAGATTTACTTCACCTTAAAACATACCCAGCTAGGCTTCAAAACTTGGAGCACTTGTGCACCCCCCCTCTTAACTTAAAATTCCTAATAAGAATTCATCAGAAAAGGGGACTCTCTTCCATTTCTGGCTAATCTAATTCTAAAGTACTTTTAACTTTGTCTCAATACGTCAACAACGATGTCCATCCTCAAAAACCTTTGTATTTGATGGATTCAAGTTACTTCCTTGTACTTAACCAGGAATGCCTCGCCAAAGAAAGAGCGAAAAAACTTTCACTCACACATTCTTATAGTCTCATGTAGTGAGAAACCTAGCTTGCTGAATATATCCTCTTTTACTACCACAAATGAGACAACTTTAATACGCAAGATATTGCAAAGGCAAATAAATAGATAACAGATAGCAACACGGCATGATTAAAAAGCTGTAGGATTATAATATACCCAAAAAGATCCATTTACCTTCTCTATGTTTTCTTCATTCATTTCCAAACCGCTTTCTTCGTCCGCAACTGCTTCAACTGCAACTACTTCAGGTATTTTTTCCATTAAACGACGCTCAATTCCCATCTTCATAGTCACAACAGAACTTGGACAAGAACCACATGCCCCTTGTAGCTTCAATTTTACGACATTACCATCAATTTCTTCTAGTGCTACATTACCACCATCAGCAATGAGATAAGGACGAATTTCATCCAACACAGTTTCCACATTTTCTGCCGTTAATGGCAACTCTAAGGTTGAATCCGGTGTGGCAACAGCCGTTACAACTGCAACAAAAGAAACAATCATCAACACTGCATAACGATAATATGGGAAACTCAATAATTCATTAATGTACAGATGGTCTCAGTTTTCCACAAAGCATCATATGTATTAATAAAACATTATTCTTAGAAGAACATCGTATTGAGATACTAGAACAGGAGCCACGTGAGTGAGCAGTAGAGAACATATGATGTATCCAGAAGACCACATAACAGCAATTGATGATAAACAAGATAACAAACTAAAAACTTATGATGAGGAACACAAGCAAACGAAAGGGAGAAAGACCACTACTACTAAACTTCAGTCATTCTCATAAATCATAATACTAGTAATCTAGATTCATAACATATGTGTAAAAGAGGGTAAGACCTAGAATCTTACATGAATACTTGCATTTTCTACATGTCCTCAGTCATGTAAAGATAATTGATTTGTCATTAATTAATAAAAGTCTTTTCATATTCTTGTTCACCCATATAACTTTTTAGCAACTTTGTAACTTTTAATCATCAAATAAATCACAAAGTATCAAGTTTGTAGAGTTCTCACTTAAATTTTTTAGTAGTTTTCTGGTCGATTCCCAGACTTTTTAGGTTTGTCCTCGAAACACTCGTTTGTGGGACATAAACAATATTCTTCTGTTTTATAGTTGTTTCCGTCCTAGGTCAAATAACTTTTTTGATTGCTGCAATTATGTTCTGTTTTCCCCCCTTAAAAGCTGGACAGCATTTGGTGGACCAGTTACAAGTTAAGCTTCTCTAGTTTTCTGGCTTAAAGAGTCTTGAAGGCTTTAAGCTAGAAAAACCCAGCTTTTCTGTCAACCTCAGAAAATCCAGCTTATTAACTTAAGGGGCAATTAACATAAACATACCCTATACCTATTATATTAACAAAAACACACCATTAAAAGTTACATTATCAAAAAATACCTTCAATTAATAATTAATAAAAAATAAAAAATCACATTCATTACTCCTATCTCTTTCATCTCTCTCTCCTCATCCTCCTCCATCTCTCCGATCTCTCCTCCTTCCTCTCTCTTTCTGATCTCTCTCCTCCTCCTTTTTTTCCGATCTTTCTCTCCTCTTTCCTCTCTCTCTCCGATCTCTCTCTTCGGTGGAGATTGAGACGGAGGTATCCGTCGGAGTGGGCGGCGAGAGTGTAGAGTGAGATGGAAAACTCGAGATTGATGCCGACGGAGACGTGGTCGTCGAAGGAGAGGCCCACGACGACGATGTGAAAGTTCGAGATCGGAGGACGGGTAAGGGTTGAATTTGTTAACTAGTGTATAAGCTTGAAAAATAAGTATATGAACTCCGTGAATTAAGGGTATGGAGTTGAAAATTATGGATATGAATTATGTAAATTGGGGTATGAACTTTTAAAATAAGAGTATGAACTTTTGGAATAAGGGTATGAAAATATATAAATTAGGGTATGAACTTTTGAAAATATATAAATTAGGGTATGAACTTTTGGAATAAGGGTATGAAATATACAAATTAGGGTATGAACTTTTGAGTATATTTTTGTTAATTAGAAATTTTTTGGGTATGTTTTTGTTAATTTAGTTTCAAAAGTAGTATGTTTTGTTAATTTATCCTTAACTTAAAACCTCCATTCAAACAACTCCGTAATAAAACTACAACCTTTAGACCAAATAATACCCGAGTTCTGTGTTCCATTGAACTTCAGAACCACTATAATAAAGATATTTATTTACTACAGAAAGAATTGAACCCTTGACCTCCCCAATTAGAACATGAAACTAAATGAGCCGATCGTCCCATAGGGTATTAGCATTATAGAATTAACGTTAGAATAAAGTACTTCTCTTGTCTAACCATGTTTAACTATACCATCTCTAACAACACTCGCTCTTCAACATCTCAAAGCATCGACATAAATACGACATATGTACATGTTCCACGGCATTGGTTTCAGATGACTAAATTTAGTTTGATACAGTAAGAACAAAAGATCCCCCAAAACCATATTTTTAAAGTGAGCATCTATCTCATTTATAAAATTAAAATGTTCCATGAATCCATTCTACTGGCCATAACATACAACATTTTTAATATGATTTAGGCAGGAAATGCTATTTCACGAAATATCCACCCAGCTATTAAAGAAACTCATCAAACGCATATTGAAACATAAGGGGAAAAAAGGTAGCTCACCCTGCCTTCGTCTCCCGGTCTTACTGGAATGGCTCTGACAGAAAACTGTATGTCTGTTATATACTGCAATTTGAGAACCAACGAATCTGAAATTCTGAAGAAGAAGAAAAAACAAAAGAATATAATCCAAGCTTTTTCATCTTGCAACAAGCTCGTAAAAGAGTAAAAATAGTTACTTCAAAAAACTGACTATCAGATGATTTTTTTTTTTATTTTTTCTGAAGATTATCAAATGAAAATTCTTGTACACACATACACACCATTAACAAAAATATTGATCATAAATTAAATAATTTGTATTTTTCCACATGTGTATCTCAGTCAAAATCTATCCACACCCCTTATTCACACAATCACTGCAGTAAATCCTCGAGCACACATACACACATACTGTCTCTATCTATCTATCTACCTCCCATCTCAACGTTCATCTATTTCCTGTACACATTATCTGTGGATATATTCTGTTTTTTTAACAGTTCCATAATCAATTTGACATAAGTTGGACTTATTTCCATAAGATACCAGCGAGAACTTTTCATTCCACTTTTATACGTTTGTAAACACACGGGAGTAACCAAGAATAGGCTATGAGAGGCCACAGTGCTCTGCATATTTCGAAAAAATCGATTTTCCACCATGTACTCTAACAAAAGGAAATTGCCGATCATAGCTTTAAGCCCCAAAATAATAATAATTATAAAAAAAAACCGCATGAAATTCAGCTCGTCCCATAGCTCCGCCACTATAAAGTATATACAAATATGTCCATCAAAAGTGAAACCAATATATTGTAAATAATTAGCTGTTTATTGAAGTATATGACCATTAATAGTAGCACAAAATCAAAAACAGGTTTTCGTGTGTCCGAAATTCTAAATGGTAGTAACTAATTTCAATATTTGTGAACTAATACTAATTTACTACAAACGATAGTATAACGTGGCGAGCCTGATTTTCTTCCCAAGCTCGGCTTAATCAATTCGCGTCGGCTCCGATCTTCCGAGGTATCCGGAGTGGGCTATGTCGGCTATGGTGACGAGGTGATCTTCGTGCCTGCGCAGGAAACAAACAGGGGCCCGGGGTCGGTACCAGGTTTTCCCTCTCCAACGATCAAGTCAGTATCGGTGTTAGCTGAAAGTAAGAATGTAATTAAGGGTGATGGACCGGGCCGGTTACAAGTCGTGGTATCGATGGTACAGGTAGTGTTCTGGGGGTCCGGGTTGTTTAAGCTTTATCTCTCCTCTCTGAATTTGTCTCCCCTTCTAAGTGATATTAGTGGGGGTATTTATAGTGTGATCAGAGGCGTATTAGCCCTTGGATCACTGTACTGTAAGATGCTGATCCAACGGCGTTAGGTCATTTATGACTCTGACAAGGGTACTGTCCTCTACCGGGGCCCACAGGGAGGTGGCCTGTGATTGGGCCACGTCGATGATACGCCAGGAGGGTCCCTCAGGGGAGCAGCAGCATTAATTGGGGAAGCGTACTCAACACGCTTCTTTGGGCCGGCCTAGGTTCAGCCCGGCCTCTTAAGATCCGGGGTGACGCGACATCCACTATGTGGGGCCCGGTTTGTCTGTTTTCGTGATAGTATCGGTCCGGACGAGGGGATGCTGACATTCCCTCGCCAACAGCTCCCTGTCCGGAGTCGTCGTTAGTGGCAAGGTTGGTGAGTATCTTCCTCACTTTACGGGGGCTCCGGTCATTCCGTTTTCATGTTTGGCTGTCTAGAGGCACCTCGGCGTGACTCGTCTCGTGATACGTGTTCAACCATTCATGGATCTCTTACACGTGAAGCATGCCCGTTTTGCAATTATGAGGCGCCGCCTCTGTCTCTTCGATTTCTTCAATGTCATTAATGCTAAAACGGCTGAAGGGTGACATTTGGCAGATGACCTCTGCTTGCTGTACACGTGGAAGGCGTGGGTTGAGTGGCGGCTGTCATTTGTGGGAGTTTGTGTAATGAGCCGTTCTGCCTTTTCACCTTCTGGTAAATGCCTATAAATACCCTCAGTGAAAATTCATTTTTCACTTTCTCCTCTTTCTAGATTTTCACAGCAAACCACTTTCTCTCTCAAGATTTCTATAGCAAATCACCTTCTCTGCACTTAGCAAATTTTTTCAAATTTCCAACCATAATGATTATAATCCATGGAGACAGAAAGGGCCCGATGGTTGCTCCGCAACCACGGCGCCTGGCCATAGCGGCAAATGCCCTGCCGTTCCGACCGATGATTCTTGACCCGGCCCTGTCCGTGGATGTGAACGACAGCAGCATAATGGTTAGGCTACACGGGCCTGACCTCAACGAATTCCGAGAGCTCTGCGGGATTGGAAAGGAATTCAAACTCCGGAGATGTGAGAGCGTCGATGAAGTGAACGGTATAGTGGCTCGTCCCAACGACATGGTAACCCTCTCTCTCTCTCTACTCTCTTGTATGGGGGTACCCACCTCCCCATCCCGGAGCTGCTGGCAGAGTTGTGCGCTTGGACGCAGACCCTTCCATGCCAGTGGCCCCTGCAGGCGCACCGCATCTGCGCCGGGATGGAGGCCTTGAATGAGTTGTTGGGCCCGGCCCTGCCAGAACCATTAGGGCTTAGGGAGCTCTTGGCCTGCTACGAGTTCTTGCAGACCGAGCCAAGCTCCCAATCCAAGAGCAGGCAGCCCTACTTAAGGTGCCGTGCTTACAACCAGCTGATCACGGGTAACTCCGATTCTAATCGGGGTTACACTCAAGACGTGATAGTGGTGGAAGGCCATTGGCTCCACCGGACCGACCTAATTCTCCCGTCCAGGCCGGGGAGGGTGCTAAGCACCAAAGAGAACAAGGCCACAGTGGCCTCAAAGCTTAGGGGCCTGGGTGAGCCCAACATTGAGTCCTTGGAGATGGCTCTGAACTGGTGGGGTCCAAACGGGACCGACGCTGGGGCGCGCGATGCAGAGCGTCTGCTAACTTGTGGTTCCCCAACCACCTGTAAGGGGAACGAATTCATATGGCCCCACAGGACCTTCTGTCCTGTGGGATACTCCCGAGAGAGATGGGAGAAGGAGAATGGGTTGGAGTCCACCCTCCCTCCCAAAGCGGTTGAAACCGAGGCCGTGATAGGGCCCGTGGCGAAGGTGGCGGCGAAGCCGAAGGCAAAGTCGAGCAGCAGGGCGAGGAAGGTCATAACGGTAACGTCTTTTGCTCCCGCCTCTGCCGGGGTAAAATGGGAGGTACGTCCGGATGGTACCATTCTCAATTATAGGGAGGGGCCGGACGGTACCCGGTGTTATATAGACCAACACGGGAACCCCCTGAAGGAGGTCGTTCCCCTTAGCTCCAGGGAGCCCGACGTGAGTTCCTCTCACCTCGAAGATAGCCTCGTGGGTGAAGAGCCTTCAGGGCCGAGCTTGGGTACCTCGCGGACCAGGGTAAGTCTAAGTCATTCCTTGTTCTTTACATCATTTGACACCTAGCTAGATTTTGTTAATCTTTCTAACTCCTTTTTTTTTTGTATGGCCTGTACAGGTGGTTCGTTTTGACAAGGAGGAGGAGGCAGAGGAAGAAAATGCTGTCGAGGCAGGGGGTAATGGAGAGGGAGAGGAGGTTGTAGAGCCCGAGGCCGCTGAGGAGGTCGCCGAGGCGAGGGACGAGGAGGTTGTGGAAGTGGCCCCGACTGACGCTAAGGCAAAGGCCTTAGAGAGGTTGGGAGGCTTGCTGGGGCAGGCGAGGCGTGAGCGAGCCGCTCGTAAGGCCGAAGCTGACAAGAGAAAAAGGGAGGCGGCGAAGGCCCCTCGTGAGGCAAAGAAGACCCGGACCGGGGAATCTGAGCCGAGGGAGGACGTAGCGCCCATCCTGAAGCCTGTGGTCGAAGTCGAAGAGCGAGCGGTGTCAACCACTCAGGAAAAGGGTCCAATGCCGAGTGCCTCTGGTTCAAGCTCGAGCTCGGGCTCTCCGTGGCTAAGGATGCCTGTTCAGACCCCAGATGAGGTCAAGGCGGCAACCGGGGTTCGGAGCATAATGGAGGGCCACCCCTCTGCTGGCCTGCTTGCTCTGGCCGCGCTCCAACAACAAACCGTTGAGGCCGACCATCGCGGTCGCGACCTTGCTTCTGCCATGGCGTCGGCTGTGGCCATGGTCCCGCAGGTAAAAAGCTGTTTTCTTTGTGCCATTCCTGAATGTTCTTTGTTTACTTCTCAAATTTTTGCTAAGTGTTTCTCTTCTTTTGTAGGCCTTCCTAACGATGAACCAGTATGTCTCATCAAGGCCAACTGGTGAGGTCGTGGGCTTCGAAGGCCGAGGCCAGTGCCAAGCAGGCAGAAGAGGCCCTGGAGAGGGCGGAAGAGGCCCGACAAAGGGCAGAGAAGGCCGAAGGCCTAAACGCCTCGGTGGAAGCTCGGAGAGCTGAAGCCATGAAGGCTAAGGCCGAGGCCGAGGAGCGTGCCCAAGCCGCCGAGGAGCGCGCCCAAGCTGCCGAGGAGCGTGCCCAGGCTGCGGTAACAGCTCTGAAGGAGGCTGAGGCTGGCATGGCTCACAAATTGAAGGCTGCGGTCCAAAACGTCGAGGCCGAGATGAGCGCTGCCTTGGAACTATCGACACAGGACTTCAATTCCTTCTATGTCGATGGCTGGTCTGAGGCGGCTGCTTTCATGAGGGCGGGTCCGGATCATCCGGTGTGGAACCTTGAAAATATCATTGTTCCCGTCCCTTCAGCTCCCGTTCCAGAGGTGGTGTCTCTTACTCCTCGAGCTCTTTCAGACGAAGAGGGTGGGGAAGATGAAGACGGGGCCAGCTAGGGCTAGGGTAGTTTAGATCTTATTTTCGATGTAATTTCCTTTTTTGTACTTAGTATGTAATAGCTCCTCATGAAATGAAATGAAAAACAAGACTTGTCTTTATTCTTTTGTGTTTTACTTTTAATAGTGTGCTCCGTTTATGTATGTGCTCCCAATGAGTGTGCCCTGATGCTCCGGCGTCGGGGGAATCATTTTACATAACTCGCAACTTGAATTAACACTTCATAAAATTCAAATAAATATGAGCCGGGGTGCCGTATAGGCTCGTGTTCTGAAACACTTATGAAAGTTTAAATGAACTGAAAAATTCAAGTAAATATGAACCGGGGTGCCGTATAGGCTCGTGTTCTGAAACACTTATGAAAGTTTAAATGAACTGAAAAATTCAAGTAAATAAGAACCGGGGTGCCGTATAGGCTCGTGTTCTGAAACACTTATGAAAGTTTAAATGAACTGAAAAATTCAAGTAAATAAGAACCGGGGTGCCGTATAGGCTCGTGTTCTGAAACACTTATGAAATTTTAAATGAACTGAAAAATTCAAGTAAATATGAACCGGGGTGCCGTATAGGCTCGTGTTCTGAAACACTTATGAAAATTTAAATGAACTGAAAAATTCAAGTAAATAAGAACCGGGGTGCCGTATAGGCTCGTGTTCTGAAACACTTATGAAATTTTAAATGAACTGAAAAATTCAAGTAAATATGAACCGGGGTGCCGTATAGGCTCGTGTTCTGAAACACTTATGAAAATTTAAATGAACTGAAAAATTCAAGTAAATAAGAACCGGGGTGCCGTATAGGCTCGTGTTCTGAAACACTTATGAAAATTTAAATGAACTGAAAAATTCAAGTAAATAAGAACCGGGGTGCCGTATAGGCTCGTGTTCTGAAACACTTATGAAATTTTAAATGAACTGAAAAATTCAAGTAAATATGAACCGGGGTGCCGTATGGGCTCGTGTTCTGAAACACTTACGAAAATTTAAATGAACTACAACAGTTTTCATTTATAAAGCCCGCAGGCATAAATTTACATCGCATTCTTATTTACACCAAGATATAAAAGCCGAGCCCTATTGGTAGTACTTCCTTAGGTTGTTGACGTTCCAAGGTCGGTCCACCGGGACGTCGTTGGAAAGACGACCCAACAGGTAGGCCCCGTTCCCTACTGCACCGAGGATTCGATAGGGGCCTTCCCAATTGGGGCCTAGCTTGCCGTCGGACTGTACCCTGGTGTTGTTTACTTTTCGTAGCACGAGGTCTTCGTCTTGGAAACGTCTGGCGTTCACTCTTTTGTTATAGGAACGCCCCAGCTCGTTTTTATATTCGGCGTTACGGATGGCCGCAACCTCCCTTCTTTCTTCGGCATAGTCTAGCTCGAGTCCCATCATCTTTTCGTTCAGCCCGTTTTCTACCATGTCCGTCCTCAGAGAAGGAAGCCCGATTTCTAACGGTATGATGGCCTCCATTCCGTAAGTGAGGCTATAGGGTGTCTGTTGAGTGCCCCGTCTTCTCGTCGTTCGGTAGGCCCATAGGACGTGATGCAGCTCTGCGACCCATCGTCCTTTGGACTCGTCTAGCCTCTTCTTGATTCCGTCGAGCACGGTCTTGTTTGATACCTCGGCTTGTCCGTTGCATTGGGGGTACGACGGGGTCGAATAGTAATTCTTGATGTGATACTTTGCATACATCGCTTTTAATTTGACCCCAGTGAATTGTCCCCCATTGTCCGCGACGATTGAGTAGGGGATTCCAAATCTGGTGATCACGTCTCTCCAGAGGAAACGTATCACCTCGGCCTCTGTGATTTTCGCTAAGGCCACGGCCTTTACCCACTTTGAGAAGTAATCGGTGACCATGAGGAGGAACTTTTTCCCCCCCGGGGCCACGGGGAATGGTCCGACGATATCCATCCCCCACTGTGCAAAAGGCCGGGGCGAGGTCACGCTGCTCATTTTCTGTGCCGGGGCACGGGGTATGGGAGCGTACTTCTGACACTTCTCACACCTGAGTACGAAGGCTTTGGCGTCCTTCTGCATGAGGGGCCACCAATATCCGTGGGTCAAAGCTCGGTTGGCCAGCGACCTGCCCCCGGTATGGCTCCCACACGTTCCTTCGTGAATTTCCTCCATGACTCTTATTACTATGTCGGGATGGACGCAGAGTAAGTAGGGGCCAGAGAACGACCTTTTATAGAGCTTGTCGTTGGGAGCTACCCAGAATCCCAGTGCGTTTCTTCTTATTTTCTCGGCCTCTTTCTTGTCATTGGGAAGATCACCGGAGCGATGGTATTCCATTATGGGGTCCATCCAGCTCGGCTCCGGCGGGAGGTCAGTCACCATGTTAATTGTTGCCTTAGCCCCGATGCTAGGCGAAGGGACGTATTCTATGGTGATGACTCTCTCTTTTTGATCACTTATGGCCGAGGCTAGGGTTGCTAGTGCATCGGCGTGGGTGTTCTCGTTTCTGTTGATGTTGACGATTTCTTGACATTCGAAGCTTTGGAGTATTCCGGAAGCGATGGCCACGTAGCTTGCCATTCTGTCGTCCTTCGTCTGAAACTCACCACTAATCTGGCTGCTGACTAATTGAGAGTCCGTGTGCACCAGTATTTTCTTGATTCCGAGGCTTCGGGCCATTTTTAAGCCGGCGATCACGGCCTCATATTCGACCTCGTTATTCGTGGCTCGGAAGCCAAGTTGGATTGACTTCTCGATCACATCCCCTTGGGGAGATCGGAGCACGACGCCGAGGCCGGACCCTTTCTTATTGGCGGCTCCATCCGCGTGCAAGGTCCAGGTCTCGGGGGCACAACCTGTGGTGTCGGGGCATTGGGTCGTCCCAGTGAATTCTGCCACGAAGTCGGCCAGGGCCTGTCCTTTGACGGACGTTCGTGGCGCATAGCGGATGTCGTAGGCGTTCAAGTGGCAGGCCCACTTCATCATTCGTCGAGAGAGATCCCCCTTTTGGAGTATTTCTCGTACCGGCTGATCAGTATAGACCACAATGCTGTGTGCCGAGAAGTAGTGAGCAAGTTTTCGTGAGGTCACGACGAGGGCTAGGACGAGTTTTTCCAAAGGCATATACCTAGCCTCGGCATCGAGGAGAGTTTTGCTCACGTAATAGATAGGCCTTTGCTCCCTGTCGAGTTCCTTGATGAGGACGGCGCTGACGGCTACCTCAGACACGGTCAGGTATAGGGTAAGGACATCGCCTGGGTCCGGCTTGGTCAGAAGGGGCGGACTTCCGAGGTAGTCCGCTAGCTCAGTGAACGCACGCCGGCATTCATCGGTCCATTCGAATTTCTTCTGAGCCTTTAAGGCCGTAAAGAACGGCTTGCATCGGTCCCCGAACCGGGCAATAAATCGGTTGAGGGCGGCGGCCATCCCGGCTAGCTTTTGTATGTCCTTTCTCTTTTCAGGTGTTTTCAAATTTTTCAAGGCAGAGATCTGGGACGGGTTCGCTTCTATGCTGCGGTGGGTCACCATGAACCCTAGGAATTTGTCGGCACCTACCCCGAAGGCACACTTAAGAGGCGTTCAGCTTCAGGTCATGCCTTCGTATTGTTTCGAACACCTCTCTCAGGTCGGATAGGTGGTCCCACTCCTGGGTGCTTTTTACCACCATGTCGTTAATATAGACTTCCATGGTTCGGCCTATGTTCTTAGAGAATATCTTGGTGACCATTCTCTGATAGGTCGCCCCGGCGTTCTTGAGTCTGAAGGGCATCACTTTGTAGCAGTAATTTCCCCTTGGGGTGATGAAGGCAGTTTTTTCTTGGTCGGCCTCCGACATAGGTATTTGATGGTAGCCGGAGCAGGCATCCAGAAAGCTCATTCTGGCGGCCCCGGCCGTAGAGTCCACTATTTGATCGATTTTGGGCAAGGGGAAAGGATCTTTGGGACAGGCCCGGTTGAGGCTCGTGTAATCGATGCACACCCTCAGCTTTCCGTTCTTTTTGGGACCACTACGGGGTTAGCGAGCCATCTGGGGTAATAAATCTCCCTGATGGCTCCGGCTAGCAGAAGCTTCTCTACTTCCTCGTTTATGGCATCGGCATGCTCTGGACTGACACGGCGCCCCTTTTGCATCACGGGCTTGGCACCCGGGTTGACGTTTAATTGGTGGCAGGCGAGGTCCGAACTGATGCCTGGCATCTCGCTTGGACCCCATGCAAAATTATCGAGGTATTGGAGCAGGAGTTCGACGAGGTCGGTGACCTCGGGCTTGCTCAGCTTCGTTCCCACCATAAAAAAGTGGTCCTCGTCGAACCCCGGGATCTGAATCTTCAGCAATCCTTCCTCCACCTTGTCTTCGGCCTCTGGCCCCATCTTTTTGTTTAGTTCCCTCAGCAGCTTAGGGTCCTCTGCCTCAATGTTCATGGCGCTTTGGACCGGCACCGCCTTCTTGCCGGAATACACAGCCATGGCGCAGCTACGTGAGACTTTCTGATTTCCTGAAATGGTTTCCACCCCAGAATCAGTTGGGTACTTAACCTTCTGATGTAGGGTGGAGGAGACTCCATCCATTCCATGAAGCCACGTGCGCCCCAATATCACGTTGTAAACGGAGGGGACGTTCACCACCGTGAACTCCACACTCATAACCTTGGTTCCTGTTTTAACAGGCAAGGTTATGTTCCCTCTGGGCTGAACAGCCTCAGAGTTGAATCCGTACAGAGGAGGGGCGTTGGTTTCCAACTGTTCTTCTTTGAGTCCCATCTTCTGGAAGAGGTCTCCAAAGAGTATGTTGACTGACGCCCCTTGATCAACGAGGATCCGTCCTACAGCGCAATGGCCTATCTGGGCCGAGATAACAAGGGCGTCAGTATGGGGCACGTCCACCCCCACCAGGTCGAAGTCAGTGAAGCTCACGTCTGGTTTGGCGTCGCGCTTATATTTTTTCTGGGGGCTTGAGCTTCCTGCGAGGCAGACGTGCTGCTTCATCGCTGCCTCCCGAGCTGAGGTTCTTTCAGCCCATTCGGGCTTGACCTCTTCGGTCCTGAGTGAATGACATGACAGATCATGACCGGTGGGGGTAGGTCTCGCTGCCTCTCATCAACCCCTCCTCCGTCCCCTCGTGACTTGACGTATTTATCCATCAGGCCATCTCGGACCCATCCCTCGAGCCGGGCCTTCAGGCCGTGACACTCGTTGGTATGGTGGCCGTGGCCTCTGTGATACTCACAGATTTTGTCGTTAAGCCCGGGGGCCGGCTCATTCCGTAGGGGAAGAGGCCAGGAGAAGAAAGGCTCATTCTCTATCTTGTTAAGAAGGTCGACGAGTGGGAGGCGAAAGGTGGTGGAATAGGCATTGCCCGAACCCGAGGCTAGAGGGGTTTGATGTCTCGGTCGGGGGTCCTCTTTTCTTCTTTTAGGGGCCGGTTGCGGATTCCTTCCCGTTCGTGGCCGCTCCAACCTTTCCGCCACGGGCCGGTTTCTTCGAGGGCTCAGCGTGACGGACCTATCCCTTGGCTGGTCGATAAGGGCTACAGAACGTGTTGCCCCAGCAGACCTCATGTCCTTCTCGATGTCGATATGCTGTTTTATGAGGGACCTGAGTTGAGGGACAGAGTTAGGGGGGGTCGCGATCATCTCGTTTCGGATCCTGCTCCCGACTACCATGTTTTGCCTGAAGGCGGCTATGGCGGTGGAGTCGGGATAGTCCGCGCATTCTGCATGCTTCAGCCAAAACCGACTATCATAATTCTCGAGGGTCTTTTTGGATTGGACCCTCACTTAATAGAGTTGCTCCGGTTGGGCAGCTCTCTCTTTCAAGTTTATGAACCGGTGTGCTAAGTCATATGCTAGGTCGTCCCAACAGTGGATGGAGTTGACGGGCAGGGACTGGAACCATTTACTAGCGAGCCTTCCCAGGCTGGCGGGAAAGCACCTGCACATTAATTGGTCAAGGTGTGACCAATGGTTCATCTGGTATCGATAGTGTCGGAGATGAGCCTCCGGATCAGAGTCCGCGTTGAAGGTCTGGAGAATAGGGGCAATGAAGTTTCGGGGGGGAGTACTGTATTCGATTTCGTCCGAGAACGGGGTGCTACGGGTCGAGGCTACGATCTTCAGTGCTGCTTCACCGGCTGCATCGTGCCGACCACGGCGGCCTCGCCTTCGCGTTCGAGGAGGTTTAACAGTTCGGGCATGACTAGATTCCGGCCGTGAGTCCCGACTGTCTTCCTGCCAACGGAGCCGAGAATGTATACTCCGCTCATTATCGTGACGGGAATTCCCTTCATGGGAATGCCTCGACTCCTCACCCCTAGTTGGCTCTCTGGGAGTCTCTAGGGGGGGGGGTCGTCGGAGGGGTCCCAATCGGGACATCACGCTCTTGGCGGGGACAGGAACCGGTTCGTCTTGGCTTGTGATTCGAATGACGGGCTCTGGTTCTGGCGCCAACAGCGTGGCAATCAGTGCCTTCTGGGCCGCAAGAGCGACAAGCTCTCGTTCGTGGATGTCAAGCATCATCTGAGTCAGCTCGGCCCGCGATCGGGGCGTTGCCGCTGTTGTTGTTAAGGGAGCGGGTTCCCTCGTAGACGCGGTTCTCGGGGTCTCGTCAAAAGAAAGCGTCCTTGGCATCCCAAGAACGGGAGGAGGTCGAGACGATGGGGTGTCGAATCGGTTATTGCCAGACATGTTTTCTTTAGGTACCAGTGTCGAAGCTAACGCGTTCTTCACGTTTCCCACAGACGGCGCCAATTGGCGAGCCTGATTTTCTTCCCAAGCTCGGCTTAATCAATTCGCGTCGGCTCCGATCTTCCGAGGTATCCGGAGTGGGCTATGTCGGCTATGGTGACGAGGTGATCTTCGTGCCTGCGCAGGAAACAAACAGGGGCCCGGGGTCGGTAACAGGTTTTCCCTCTCCAACGATCAAGTCAGTATCGGTGTTAGCTGAAAGTAAGAATGTAATTAAGGGTGATGGACCGGGCCGGTTACAAGTCGTGGTATCGATGGTACAGGTAGTGTTCTGGGGGTCCGGGTTGTTTAACCTTTATCTCTCCTCTCTGTATTTGTGTCTCCCCTTCTAAGTGATATTAGTGGGGGTATTTATAGTGTGATTAGAGGCGTATTAGCCCTTGGATCACTGTACTGTAAGATGCTGATCCAACGGCGTTAGGTCATTTATGACTCTGACAAGGGTATTGTCCTCTACCGGGGCCCACAGGGAGGTGGCCTGTGATTGGGCCACGTCGATGATACGCCAGGAGGGTCCCTCAGGGGAGCAGCAACATTAATTGGGAAAGCGTACTCAACACGCTTCTTTGGGCCGGCCTAGGTTCAGCCCGGCCTCTTAAGATCCGGGGTGACGCGACATCCACTATGTGGGGCCCGGTTTGTCTGTTTTCGTGATAGTATCGGTCCGGACGAGGGGATGCTGACATTCCCTCGCCATAACGCAATCACGAAAGAGCGTGACAATCGATACAAGTTCTTTCCTATTAGCTAAATGGAAATTAGTTTCAAGACACGTGACTTAATTAGTTAATTGTAATTTGGCATAAACTCTAGCATATGAAAACATAGAGCTAAGATAAAGAGTATATATATACACTATATATATGTATGTATACCTTGGATCGAGAACAGGGATGAGATTCTAGGATTTGTCGTGGTCTATCTAAGTAGCACGATGATGACGTGTACAACACCACCGCCTTCATCTCTCTCTCTATATATATATATATATGTGTGTGTCTCTCTCTCTCTGAGCTTTTAGCTGTGGGTGGAATCAGATGAAAATAGAATCAAAACAAACTTAAAACTCCGGTTCCGTTTTCAACCGCTTATTTTTATTACACGTGTAACGGCTCGGTTCGGTTTTTATGTAAAATGCAAACCAAATTAATAAAAAATAATTTGTTCGGTTCGGTTTTGAACAAAAAAAAATCACCGAACCAAACCAAATCAGTCATAATCAGTTTCATTTGGTTCGGTTTAAACTTTAACAAATAAAAAACACAATATTCAAAATTACACTAATTTCGTAATTTCGTAAATTTTTCGCTTATATTTCATTTACAACTTTAAACTGAAAGTCGAATAATAAGAAAATTTACAAATGGTTCAACAAAATATATTATTAGCAAGTACAAATAGCAAGTAAAACATAATATCTCAACTTATTGATCTATATATATATATAAATAAATAATTATATTATTTTATATATGAATAAAAATAATCGGTTTGTTTTGGTTTGGTTTAAAAACCATTGAAAGCACAAACCGAACCGATTAAATCGGTTTATCAAATTTCAAATCAAACAAAACTAATTACTAATCGGTTTGGTTTGGTTTGGTTTTTAATCGGTTCAGTTTGATTCGGTCGGTTTAGTCGGTTTATGTACACCATGTTAATTACTATCATTCTCTATAAAAATAACTCTTATAGTTTTAAAACAAGTTCTATTTGGACTTATTAGGGTTTTCTGTTTGGGGAAATGAATACAATGTGAAAGCTTGGAAGGATTTATTTAACAATTTCATTTAATTTTGCACTATAGTTCTACATCTAAGTATTATAGAATCGGACAATTTAAACAAAGCGGTTCTCAAAGTTTAGGACGTACGGCGGTTCTCAAATCTTTTATACAAGAAGACAGCCCTTTCCACTATTTGGAGAAAAAAATGTTTTTTTTTCCTTTTTTTATAATGTATCCAACAAGAGTAAAATTATTTCATGAAATTTAGCCTCTTCAACAAGGCAAAATCGTAGCCATTGAACACAAGTAAAAAGTGGTTTTGGAATCGAGGTGGGATCTTCGGAAAGATATCCCCAGAAGAATTTCTCCACCCAGGCTTTCGTGATATACACCAAGTTGGAAGTATGAATGAACTGAAAGAATAATTAGTTTATTGTTCCTTTCTCATTCTATTTGTTTAAGAACAAGTTTCAAACATGAAAGTAGCTGAAATGTAGTCAAAAAGCAATCCAGCATGAGTAAAAAGTAATTGGTGAATGATTCTAAAGCAAAATTATTTGGAATTTAAAACCTGAAGTTTAATGTAGAAGAAAGTTCAATTGTCTTTTGCTAAGTTGCTACAGTAGTTTGTAAATGAGTGTTTCAAGAGGTCAAAAAGTAATTAGTCTCAGAGAAAATACATGCAAGTAAAAACCAAATAGCAACCTACAACCTGCTTTCAACAAAACAACTTGAAAAAGAGTTGTACAACCGATTTTTCAATTACTGAACTATTTTCAAGATACAGTATAAGTTTTTCTGACTTATTATTTGGGTCTCCATCAGACCCATTAATGCCTATATGCTATTAATTTGACAACAAATAATGGTTCATTTCACTAAATGACAGTTCTTTTTATTTCTATATCATCCGCGGCAATCTTTTAGTAAGTTTCTTCCTCCAGAAAAATGCAATTCCTGATCCTAAAAGTGGCCATGTTGTCATGATAGCAATATATGCCAGTAGCCAAACTGATTTTCGACTGTGCCGCGAAAGCTGGTCTATGTTCCTTCGTACAGGTACAGTGGCATCTTTTGCCTCTTTTTCTTCTGTCGTGTGGTCGCTTTTACGAGTTTCCAATTTTATATCTTTTTTACCTTCGGAGTGAGTTAAAGACTCTTTGCTCGTATCTTCGAAATTTGTTGTTTGGCCATTGGCAGCAGCAATGACCAGTCCATCTTCAGTGATGTTCACAAATGGACCTTGGTCAATTAGAGATTCTTGAGGAGAATTCATATGTGGAATTGGCACCTGAAAATTACAACCATATTATTAACTACAAGGAGTGGCGAAATGTAGCTTCTTAGCTAAGCTTTAAGAAACATGGAGGAGTCTAAAATAACAACATGGTTAGAGATTTTGAGGCCTAAAGATATCTTGTTTCTGAGGTAAGGTCTCAGCAAAGTTCACTATAGCACCCAAGGCGCTAACAAGTAATGTGTATGGCTCATGATCTCTCTCTTAAAAGCCAAGCTCTATTCCCATTTCTTTTATTAAATGGTCTAAACTCTAGTGTGGAACTCGTTTTAGTTTATGACTTCGTACACTGCCTTTAGTTGTGGAGACATATTTTGGGGATCGTTTTGTGACTTGACCTGGTGCTTAGGATTATAAAGTATATGCGTACATAGCCAAACTCAACTTTTATACTGTTATGAAACAAAGTTCCTAGCTTCTATCTAGTTGAGACTGTAACCGAGCAAATTCTAAACTAACTGAGATCCCAAAAGTTCAGATAAATGAATGCACACATATGATAAGCATCTCTACAATCTCGTATCTTGGGTGAAAAATCATTCAGTTACAATATTATATAGAACAAGTTTTTGCGCACCTGTGTCTTTTTTTCTCTGTGAATGATTGGACTTGATTGCAGTACTGTTAAAAACTCATGAACAGCTCTGACCCACCTGAGAGGGGGAGAGATTAAAAGGAAATCACAGCCTCAAGGACATAATGCTAGTAAGGAAGTTGAATAAATAAGAAAAACTTGCCGTCAGCAAGAAGATGTGATGCTAAAATAAGCTACACAGATGCAAATGAATTTCCTAAAAAAAATCACATTTTTTTACTGCAACTGTCTTGAAAAGATGTATTTAGACTTGCCTGACCATGCGCATATATTGCTTTCATATTCACTTTTTTATCAATCATTGCAAAGTGCAGAACGGTATTGAACTTTTCATAATTTTAGTATTTGAACGTGTGCTTTCTATTTTTTTGCAGAAACAAAATGATTCATTGAAGAAAAAATAACTGTTTTCTAAAGACGTAGGATCTAGACTTTAACTTCAATCTGTGGTTATGTCGTTATGGTAATATCCAACCAACTGAAACCACCAGATAATAAAGACATTTTAAAAATGAAACTGTATATTACCATGAGCTATTTGTCGTTAGGCCTTCATAGTATGCTAAGTGACCTCCGTGCTGTGTTGTCGCTAGGACAACGTTTTTATTGGCCCTGTAGATAAAGTGCCAGGTAAGGTGCTCATACTGCGTACTGAGTAGTGAAAAATAAGGTCCTTCAAAGGATGTGATCCAAAACTAAGAGTTCAATAATTGTGAAGATAAAAATAGTCAATTCTGTTATCCACTAAAATGCCATACATCACCTAAAAACTAGAATAGTTTCATTATACAGTTAACATAGAATGCTCATACTGTTTCATTGAGATTTACCACTTAAGAGCATTTAAATTTGCAATTAAGGTGGATCTAGCTTATGTGTATTGTTTCATTTCATATCTTCTATTTGCCTCTTTTCGAATGCATACAATCTCTCTTTCCTGTAACGAGCATAAATTGTAAAGCATAAAATAAGGAGAAAATAGTATATTGGTACTTGCGTTATCCGAAAAAAGGTTACCTGCATTCATCGTACGGGATAGCTTCACTCGAACAGACAGGATCATCTAGTGCACTGATACAGAGAAGTGGGACCATTACATCTCTAACATAATTACTGCAGCTACAACGCCTGTAATACGTATCCACCGTCTGAGGGACAAGATAATGTGGTTAGAAATTGAATGCTAAATAAAACAAAAAACTCACATATATTACCTCGTAATTACCAGTCACTCGAGTTACATGATCATCAAAGTCTCGAAGAACACGGGTCTGTTGTGACATCATGAACATGTATCAAAAAACAATAGCAAAAAATTCTTGGCCGACTAGATATGGACAGTTGTCCAAACACTGCACGAACTATGAAGCATTTGAATAATACACACACTAGCCATCTAGAGATATGAACGCAGTAAAGCAAATAAAATATGCACATGGATGTAGTAGGAAGCCTTATTCAGCCAATATAACCAATAAAATTAACACCCAACCAACCCTCATCCACCCTGCCTGGAGAAATATAGTATTGTTAATAAAAGAAATGTATTGTTTTGCAGAATGCTCAAGTACTGATGCAAATATCAAAAGGGAAATCAAATGTATTCAATTCAATGCTTTTAATAAGGTCCATAAGGATTAGTATTCAGCATAGTTCCCTGATTATATAATTCTCTTCGTACCTCTAATGCTATCTGAGAAAAAAGTATATTACAAATTTAATGTCATTAAGTAGGAAAAATCACCTTACCAATGCCTTCCCAATCAACCATGCGAGATATAACTGTCTGGTGCCTATTAAAAATGCAAAATTAAATTAACTGAGGAAGAGCTGCATTCTTATCATTGACAACAAAAGATAAAAAGAGCTGTAAACTAATCAGAACGATTAAATGATTGAGATGGCAGATATACAAACTGCTAACAAATTTTATTCAATAAAAGAGACTATAATAAGGGGAGGCAGACATACAGCTGAGAATAACATTTAAGACCAGCCACTAGAGCTTTATTGTAGAACTGCTGCACAGCCTTACGGTTCAGAAACCTGTCACATATCTGTAAGAAAAACACATCAAGAGAAAAAGAAACTTTTTAGATGGAAATTTCAAACTCTCATAAGTTGATGAAAGGATTAGCAGCCATCAGTAACTATAAAAAAATATCCCATTGCCAATAATTGCAGTCACAGCTCACGATTATAAACAAAATGATTAATGAGTGCCACTTGCATTACTATAACAATTAAAACCAAAATCCAGATTAGCTGTGATTTTGATTTTTGAGTAGAATTAAATGCCATTGTGACATGTAAGTTTTGTCTCAATGGTAGTGCAGAAGTGACAAGAAAAAAGGAAACTCAGGAAGAAAAGTACCAGATTGCACACAAAAGAGCAAACAATGAAACCCACTTAGAGCATATCACTACGCATAAAGAAGAAGGCTCATGGAAGTTTGAGGAACGGAGGATAACTAGATTAGCCACTATTGTTAAAACTAAATTTTCTGCAATACAATACTAGAAAACACCATATAGTCAAAGTACCAACCAAGAGATCCCAAGGACAGCAGATAGCTGCTGCTCCGGAAACTGGTGTTTTGATCCCTTCCTCGCCTAGATATTTCACCTGAAAAGAGTAATGCAAAAAGGAGAGTAAAAACAAAGGCATGATTAAACTAAAGACCAATCACCAAAGACTTACACTTAAGAACTGTAGTCAGTTTTTTTTTGGCGTAAAGTGAATCCTATGCATTAAATAACAGGGCATGGTTAATTTAGAGTATGGTTGCAACACATTGGGCATTTTTGTGAACAGATTATTTTGACCAGCCCAGCATCTTTTATCAAATTAAAAAGGCCATCATTAATAGTAACAAGCATATTTGAAAAAGCGCTTTTCAGGTCTCAGTGTCAAGATCAATGTTTAAAAGCAAATGTGGCTTTGGCAACAAAATTAAAACCAAAGAGCAGTTAGAGATAACCAACTAGTTCCAATATATCAAAGAAAGCAAGATGTGCTGCTTCCCTTGCTCTCTGCTTCTATCAGATGCCAGCTATTTCAAATTCACAATGTTGCAAACCCAAAGTTTTTGGTAGAGAATAACATGACGGTAAAACCGTAAAAAGGAGCTAATAACAACCCAACATAAATGTGAAGGCTTTACAAATATGTGAAACTAATTACCACAACATTGGCACCAAGGCTACATCCAACAAGGAACAGAGGAGCTTCCGGTTTTTGATAGTGAACATGGTTGATAACTCTGCGCAAATCCTCTGTCCACCCAGCATTATAACAGCGATCAGACTGCCATAATTATTTATAACAATATTAGAAGTATTTATTAAAATTGCGTAGCTTATCGACTGCAAAATTTTCATCATGTTCCCACAACCTAAAAGGCACACAGATCTGAAGCACACTAAAATACCCCAAATGCTTTTTGTTACCATATATATGTAGTCAGACTCTTATACTATTTAAGTGCATTCGTGATCATTTGGCATTTGGTTATACAAGCCTATCTTTCTCTATTGTCAAACCCTTAGTTCATTTATGCAACACACTTTCTTTTCTCTTCTGTTCTTCTCTTCTTTTTGATTGGATTGTAGGATTTTTATAGTCAAATCCTTACCCATTTCATGTTGTCTTTCATTGTGATAGATAGGTAATATTATAAAGGCTTACAAATATATATCGTCACATAGAAAGCAAATAATTGTTGAGATGATAATCAATTGTCAGGTGGCAAGATAAGCTTTCCACTAAAACAAAATAGTTCAGTGACTTCAACAAATAAAAAAAATAACTTTTATTAATGATAAATGCTAATACTTACAGTTAAAGATACTCCTCCTAGACCCCGATGATTTATGACCACGACATTCCAACCACATTTCGCCATCTTGTAGGTAAATTTCTTTATATACTGCATTCAGTTCCAGTATTTCAGCAAAAGATATGATACAGAGATGAAAATTCTTGCTACACACTGTGAAATTTTGGGGGACAAAGAACTAAAACTATATGTAAGTGTGGCAGTTTAATTGCACATCAAAACTGTGATAAATGAGATAACTATGACTAGATTGTAAACGAGATAAGTTTTATCACTTAGCAAAGGAAAGACAAACAAAAACTCACAGCTGATTCAGAATCGCTAGTTAAGCCCGGGATAACAATTAGAATGGGGGTTTGGTCATCTTTAGGCACACCATTGCTAACTTGGAAAGAGTCTTCTGAAACTAGAAAATCAATTGCAAAAGTTAGACAGTTACCATGCTGATAACACACTGATACAGCACTTCATTAACAGATACTCGTTTTGGGTTATCACCGATTTAGTTTAGTAACATAAGTTGCAACTAACCACAAGGAAAAATGACAAACTATCCAAAGCTAAGCGAACACATAAAGAAAATGATCGGAATTACCATCAGAATAATTTAGCCAATCCAACGCCACTGTCCCACCATCATCAGAAAGAAATATTTCCCTGTCGCGGTGATAAATACTAGTAAGAAATGAACAGTTAAATTTGTATGTAAGCAAAGCAATAAATATAAAAGATTATTCCTTCATTAAACAGTTTCGTCCAGGATGCAAAAATAATTTAAGCATGCTATTTGTTTTTATTTTTGAAACATCCAATATAATATCTGCACCTAATCTACTTTGAACCCGGAAAGTGAATGCCTGTGAAATAAAATAAAAAACAACATGTCACCTTTGGTAGCTGAATACTAGGGGCCGAGCAAAGATGCTAAAGAAAATTGTTTGAAGATGTGGGCTACAAAGCCACGGATTTGACAAATACCTGCAGAATATTTTGACAGCACTAAGTTTCATTTCAATCCAAAACATCACAATCTAAATGCTAAAGTTTCCCATATATCGATCTAAAGATTTCCCTTTGGCAAGAATTTTTTTACCCTGCCATTTGAATCTTGTTGATTTTCCTCGAAACACTAGCATTGGGAGACACAACTTACTTATTCAATACATAAACCAAACCTTTTTACAAGTTCTACCAGTAAGAAAATAATAATTGATTGAACACAAAAATAAATAGCTTTAATGACGAAGAATAAACCCTGATCTAAAATAAACCATAAACTAAATCTTATTTGATTCGTTTAATATTCTAATGTTACTTGAGGGTTCAAAAACACTGAAAAGGACTATAGAGCCCCGTATGTAATGAATAAAGGACAAATTACATAATCTTTCAAACAAACAAAGCTAATTAAAACATTATCCGAATCCAAATGTTTTAACTGTTTTAGAAGCCACAATTCTTCAATTTGAGACACTTTGATGGTGCTCTCTTCCTCCTAACTCACAAGTCACTAGTTGATTTCCCTCTAATTACCAGTTAAATTTTGTTCAAGTACAAAGTTACATGATAACAAACCTCCATATATGCTTGGCACAGTTTCAACCAAATCTTTTCGTAGCAGTCCCATAACTATGCCATTACACATTATTGTAAATTTTACATCTAGTTAACTAAATGTCATTTATCAGCCAAGTGCACTTTTTTCTCGTCTTAACAGATCGAAATTAACACCTTGATGAGTAATGGGACACTATCTGTTTTGCAATCTCTTAATTTAGTGCACCACAACTAGCAAACGGAAAAGTATCACAATTTTGCCACAGCTTTTAGCAAGGTGCAAACATAACGAAAATCAAAAGTAAAAAAAGGAATACCATAGCAAAAATACGAAACAGGGAAGTAATTGGTTTCACCAAATCAATCAGATTCATATATACGTATGTAAGCTCTCTTACAGACACACACACACACACACACACACACATGGGAGAACTCGTAATAGACTAAAAGGAACTATAACCCCCGCATGCTAAAAAAAGATTTGTTTTTATTTTAGTTTAACCCAATACGTACCAATAATAGCTTCCTACATAATATGAACAAGATATACTGAAATTCTGCCCCTCCCTTAAGCATATTCTAGTTCCACCACTACACACACACACGCACACACACACACACACGTATACATATACAAAGAGAGATACACGATTGTAATTGGCATGAATAAGCATGTACTAGTAGTTCACTAAAAGGTACTCCGGCACCCCTGTATTGAGAAAAAAACCGATCTTTTACCATGTATATTAAATTATTTTTAATCGGTTTTAGCCTTTCAGCACCCCCCTATAATTACGAATAAAACAATTCTAGTTCCGCCAATGAACATGTAACATGGGTAGTGATGATAGCCTTGAAATTTGAAGTGGCTTTTTTGTATATTTTAATGATAATTCTGTCATTGTAGAAATGATTTATTTTCAGTATTTCATATTGGGTACATTATAAAATAAACAGCAAACATAATTAAGTTTCCTTATCATTACAAATCATATATACATAAATTAAAACTAATATATAAAATATAAAATATACCTTCCATGGAGAATTTGGCAATTTGACACAACATTTTGATAGAAATCTGAGCATGAGTCAAAAGTCAACGTCACCCGTTGACCTCTAAAACCAGTAAAAAGGTCTCTGAAAAAATGAATCTGGAGAAAATTATATAAAAACACTATACATATAAATAGGAAACCCAACAAGTAGTGATGAATCGGAATCTGTATAGCCGCCTTCAAAACCAGCATATAAGGAGACGGATAATCCATTATCTATATAAATCTATATAGATTTAGAGAGATAGATTAATTATTTGTATATCTCTTAAATGGAAAAAGTCATGAGAAATTGTGCCAAAGAGATATAGATTATTTATTTATTGGTTCGTTATTTTTAACGTTTTTGGTCATTTGAAATCTGAATAATTGAGTGCATGCTTTAGAGGAAAAGTATAAGACATTTGTTTGGTTGTTTGGTTGCCGAAGTCGAAGTTTCCATCATTTTCTAAGTAGGAATGGTTTTAAAAGTATAATTGAGTAAGCATAAGGTATTTGTTTGGTTGCCGAACTCGAAGTTCCCATCCTTTTCTAAGTAGGATTAGTCTTAAAAGTATAATTGAGTAAGCATAAGGCCTTTGTTTGGGTGCCGAACTTGAAATTCCCATCATTTTCTAAGTAGGATTGGTCTTCAAAGTATAATTAAGCACAAGGCCTTTGTTTGGTTGCCGAACTCGAAATTCCCATCCTTTTCTAAGTAGGATTGGTCTTAAAAGTATAATTGAGTAAGCAGAAGGCATTTGTTTGGTTGCCGAACTCGAAGTTCCCATCATTTTCTAAGTAGGATTAGTCTTAAAAGTATAATTGAGTAAGCATAAGGCCTTTGTTTGGGGGCCGAACTCGAAGTTCCCATCCTTTTCTAAGTAGGATTGGTCTTAAAAGTATAATTGAGTAAGCATAAGGCATTTGTTTGGGGGCCGAACTCGAAGTTCCCATCCTTTTATAAGTAGGATTGGTCTTAAAAGTATAATTGAGTAAGCATAAGGTATTTGTTTGGTTGCCGAACTCGAAGTTCCCATCCTTTTCTAAGTAGGATTAGTCTTAAAAGTATAATTGAGTAAGCATAAGGCCTTTGTTTGGGGGCCGAACTCGAAGTTCTCATCATTTTCTAAGTAGGATTGGTCTTAAAAGTATAATTGAGTAAGCATAAGACATTTGTTTGGTTGCCGAACTCGAAGTTCACATCATTTTCTAAGTAGGATTGGTCTTAAAAGTATAATTGAGTAAGCATAAGGCATTTGTTTGGTTGCCGAACTCGAAGTTCCCATCCTTTTCTAAGTAGGATTAGTCTTAAAAGTATAATTGAGTAAGCATAAGGCCTTTGTTTAGGGGCCGAACTCGAAGTTCTCATCCTTTTCTAAGTAGGATTGGTCTTAAAAGTATAATTGAGTAAGCATAAGGCCTTTGTTTGGTTGCCGAACTCGAAGTTCCCATCCTTTTCTAAGTAGGATTAGTCTTAAAAGTATAATTGAGTTATACAAACATAGTCTAAGATAAATATACTATTGTTAAGTCATTTGTTGTATGAAGTGGACAAATACGGTTCCTATCTTTCTACGTAGGACAGAGGGGTGCACATGTACCCCCACAATTTACGATTATGTCATTTTTCTGTAGTAAAATTTTAAAATAATTTCAACACGACGAGTCTAACTATCTCGTAAAATAACATTTTGATTTGTGCAATCTATGACTCCGACCCTCGAAATCAACCGGTCACACTAGCAAAATTTACATTCATTTTCTTCCAATGTCTTTTTTTATAAAGAAAAACACTCATATTGGAGACGACATGGATCGAACCGATTAACAAAGTAGACACTTGATCAATTCCCTCGTTCTATTTCTTCGGAAGAGCCTCACAAATAAGTAATAAATTTTCCTCTTCTGAAATAATTTTCCAGAAAAGCTCAAATTCTTCTTAATTATTTTCTGGGTTGTGAACTGTGATAATAATTGAGAGCTTATTGTGGATTCAAATTTGGCCCATCTAGAAGTTTTTGTAGTATACTCATCAAGAGTCCTTCCAACTGTAACAGTCCAATAGCAAAATATAAAGCTTTATTTTGTTGAAAATAGATTTGCTTGATTGTATTATACACAGTGGCGGAACTAAACAATTTTTTTCTCGTAATTTTGTGGGATACTGAAATGCTAAAATCGATATATAAAAAAATCAGGATATATCATAAAATATCACTTTTTTTTCTCGATTTGGGGGTGTTGGAGTCCGTTTTAGCTTGTTACTAACTACTCCCCTAATTACATCTCCATCTTAAGATAACCTTTGAGCCATTATTTTATATACTTCATTTGCTCAATATATTTAGTTGTACACTTGTACCCATTTGGATTATTTATAGAACTATGTGTTAGTTGTACAAATATAACTTCAACGCATTTAGAAGAAATTTCGGACTCTCGACTCTAAAGCTCTGAGTTTTTCATTTTATAATTCTCTTAATAGATACGTATACACTCACCCAATCCTAAAATAAGTTAGTGCTTGCTAATACGACTTTTTTTTACATTCTAGCCTGTCAATCCAAAACCCATTAGAGGTTTGTTTGAGACACCGTAGTCATTCGCTCATTATATGTTAAGGTCCTTAAGGAGTATAAGAGCAAAGGCTATGAGCCTCTTTTCGGGCTTTTAACCCTCTCAATTCATTCTACATATCTTTCACGATATTGATATAACCTTTCTGCTCAACATTGAGATGATTTTGCCTTGTGCTTTACTCATTAGTTACGGGTTTACACTGCTTAATAAAGAATGTACCGATACTTAACTATCTCTCCAACGCCGACAATAAGAAAGTTTCGAAGTGAGACAATTGTCCATAGGGAAGGTCTCGCCAAGAGGAGCAAAAGCTCATGATGGAAACTCGTCAAAAGGGGTGAGATGAGATTTTGACTCGTGAAGGCAACTACAAATGCCTTTGCTTAGGGAGATCGATAATTACGGCTACAAGCAGCAGTGGTGGAGCCAGGATTTTTGTTTAGTGGGGCACGATTAAGATATAAATCGTCAGTTTTCTTTTTGTAGTTGAGAGATGGGTGTAAAATTATATTTGTGTAGGTACATACTACATAACGATTTGAGACGTGAGTTTATTTTTTTGAATCCTAACCAACAAAATCATTCGCTTAGTGTTTTTTTGAAAAATTGTTCTTAAAATTACTAAATTTTGCTCTAATAATGTTAAGAAATTACTCATTACTTAACAATGAATTGGTTAATTTATTGATTAAATTTAGTAACGGAAGAAACCGAATAAAAACCAATTTGAAAAGAAACCAACCACTTGTTTTGATGAAAAGAAAAAATCGGAATGCGTAAAAACAAAAATAGAAGACAAGTATAATAGTTTTTTTTTTAATGTTAAATGATGTTTTAGTTGATTAAACCATTTCATATGATGATTGAAAAAAACATATAAAACCTTATAATTCAAAACAATGCACCATATTTGATTTTACATAAGGTAATAGATTTAGCATATTGATCAAGTTTTTTTTTTTTTTGATAAATTATCAATGTTAAATTAAGTTACCAACTAGGCTGACTTACTATTTGTTATTGCCTATACTCAAATATATAGTTATTATTAGAAATCAAGGAGGGCACGTGTTAAGGAGGGCACGTGACCCTTCTTGGCCCCTATGTGGCTCTGCAACTGACAAGAAGGGCTTGTGAATCGATATGTTATGTTGCCCACAAAACATCACTGACCACGTTAGCCAGTTGACAGTCGACCAGGTCACACTAGCAAAATTTACATTCATTTTCATCCAATATCTTGTTTATAAATAAAAACACTCGTATTGGAGGCAACATGGATCGAGCCTAAGTCATAAACAAGGTAGCCACTTGATCGATCCCCTCGTTCTTTTTCTTCCTAAGAGCCTCACAAATAAGTAATAAATTTTCCTCCTCTGAAATAATTTTCCAGAAAAGCCCAAACTCCTTCTTAACTACTTCTGGGCTGTGATAATAATTGGCAGCTTGTTATGGATTCAAATTTGGCCCATCTAGGAGCTTTTGCATTATACTCGTCAAGATCGACCCAACCAGTGTAACAGTCCAATTGTAAAATATATAGTTTTGTTTTGTCGATTTAATGATTTGCTTGATTGTACTGTATTATACAACTAGACAAAAAAATTATTGTAATTACATGGGATGCTAAAATGCTAATTAAAATCGATAAAAGAATAATCATGATACATCATAAAAGATCTTCTTTTTTTTCTTGATAGGGTATTGGAATCCATTATAACATGTTACTAGTTACTCCCCCTAATTATATAGTCATCTCAAGATAAACTTTGAGCCCTTATTTTATGGTCTTCATTTACTAAATGTATCTAGTTGTACTCATTTGGATTATTTATACAACTGTTTGTTAGTTGTACAGATGATATAACTTCAACGCGTTTAGTAGAAATTTCGGACTCTTTGACTCTTGTGATTATTTGCCATCAACAAACTTTGAAATGTCATTACTTGAATAGCTTCTTGCAGGAGTAAACTGAGGGTACCGTGTACATCGCAATATAAAAAGAAAAAAACTCTTGTTAGACTTGTAAGGTGTAAAATGTTGGCATTGGTTTCTTAATAAATGGTACTAGAGATTATTTATTGCTATATTCATAGACGAAGTAGTGTTTTTCAAGCATGAAAATCTTCTGAAGGGCGATGCAATGCCTATTTATTGTACATATACTACAAAATGTAACTTTAAATATAGTCACTTCCATTAATACATCAAATCGGACCCCTATTCAAGGGATTGAAATAACGAATCAAGGAATCTCTCATAAAGTACGTGTTTGAGCCCAATCAGAAGAAAAATGTTGCTTGAAATAGCCCTTATTTTATATTGTCTTGGTGATGAATAAAACATTTGGAAATGAAAAAAAAAAGGGATTGAAATAGCGAAGTTTATATCCAATACAAAGATGAATTAACAAGTCTTGCTGCTATTGCATGTTGTGTATGCTTATTACGTGTGTGTGTTATTTTATTGATTTAGCGGTACAATTTACTGCAACTCAACTGTATATTTTGGTTTTGACAGAAATTCGCATACGTGTGTGTACATTTTTATTTTATTTTTTAAATAAACATGCTCATTATTATTAAAATAACGGACGAAAGTACAGAGTTCAGTGTCTCTGGAACAAGCTCCAAGAGACTAAGTAAAATATAATAATACAAATTCACAAATAACACACAGAAGCTCGATAACTCATAAACAATGTTTAAATACGTGTGTATACATGTTTATATCAACAAATAATTACAAGAAATAATTATATATTATTTTTTTGGAAGTGGATATTTTTTTAAGTTGACAATATTGACCTAAGTGAATAAAAATTGACTGTTTGTGTTTTTGCATTAATAAGTAGTCAAATTAAAACTCAGCTTTTAAAATTTTAGAATTAACTTTCTAGATTCTTCCATACAATCATACAATGAAAGGAAATATAGATAGAATACCTGACGTCTCATTTGAGTTTCTTGTCACTGTTTATGGTTTTGCACGTTTTTTTCCCGTAGAGATATTATAGTGGGAGTGACTCATGAGTCATGACAAATTATTATTGATTTTGAGTAATTTTCACTTAAAAAAAATATACTCAAATAGAAACGGGATTAATGACGGTATTTTTTGTTACGAGGTTATTAGCGACGGTTTTTGTAACGGCTTTGTGACAGTTTAGTTAATTTACGACAGATTTGTGATAGCTTTTTAAATTAGCGACAGGCTTGTGACAGCTTTTGACTCTCACTAAATCAAATATTATTTTATAGTGTTTAACCGATCACTTCATATGTAGTAATGATCAAATTAGTAGTAAATGTCTGAATATGTACATTAAGTTACGCCGACCTTAAGCAATTTATCCATAATTAAGTGATAGATCTAGAATAACAAAAAAACAAAAAACAAAAACAAAAAAAACCGAAAAAAATCTGAAAAATCAATGTAAAGATTCCAGCCCTCTTTTGTTTTTTCATATCATACATAGTATGGCTCTTTCTAACTTTTAACGAAAGGACTTTGGAATGAAACTGATTGACAGAGGAGCTGTTCTAAGTGTTCCAGTTGGTGGAGTAACTCTCGCCACGGTTTCTGCTACTACAATAGTGTATTCCATTGCTCCCCTTTCCTGGAAATTAGTAACTACATGAGTCACAGAAGATGCTGCCCCACGAGTGAATCAAAAGTTGGATTTACATTAGATCTCACCTGAATCGGGATTAGCGGATGTCTGAAATGGAAAGTCTATGTAGTAATATTAATATGTCTGCCACTATCCTTAGTGGAACCATAAAGTGAAGAGGCATTTTTCAAGAGTAGAAGCAATTTGCTTAGCTTTACAACCGGCCAAGGTACCATTTACCTCGGTAATTTTGCAAAAGTTGTCATTTTTTCCCCCATGTCATCGTTTTTAAATAACATAGATTATACTATATATGTTGGTTTTGTATCCCCATAAAATAACAAGGAGAACTTATTCCGGTAGTTCATAAAAAAACCAAATGGTTTATGGCTAGTGATAAAGGAATAACTTTGATCGGGTCGTGTTACTTTTCAACAATATTAATGTAAATTAAAAAACGTAAATATTGGACACGTTGTTTTTTCTTATTGATCGGTAATTATTCTTGCTCGGTTTACAATTTATTATTACACTTATGCTCGGTCTGATAACTCAATCTTAATCTTGATCTTGAACTTGAACTTTATCCTTGATGCTCGGTCTTTTCTTTTAGCTTTTCTCGGTGTATGCTCTGGTGATATAAGCTCTGACAAATATTTTTTTTATTTATTCTTTTCTCTGTGATTTTTCAGGTTCCTTTCCCAGTGAAGGTACTTGCTATTTATAGGTATTTATGCTTTATAGTATGTTGACAAGTGTCTACATCTCATGCGTCATCTCATGGGCTTTTCCATTATGAACCTTTATTAATTGGGCTAAGATACTTATTGGATAATTGACCTTATCCTTAGTGGGAAAAATATTATTATACCCCGAGTCTTATGATAACTACGTTAGATACCAATCAATAACGTGTGGGTCGATTCGTATCCGAATATATATTTTTATATTCTATGATCCAGTCATTCCGGTAATAACTGTTGAATATTGATTAGTACTACTATTTCTTAAGTACTCTTGGTTTTTACAAAATGCATCTTTAAAAATTGTAACCATTTGTAATTAATTAAACATGACTCGTAAATACAAAAAAAAATAAATCAAAGAGTTATGGATATCTGACCTTTTCAAAATAATCAACGAATAGCTAACTAGAATTACACTAGTTAACCAATTTCAATATTAGCAATCTGAAAACTATATAATTAATGTAGCTAGTACCAAATGCCAAAAAGAATATGCATGTGAACATATATATCGGAATAGCTATCAAACATGTGATCACTAATTATTCGGGAGGGACCAAAAGTGACTTGATGAGGACCTCCGTTAATTATATGACATTTATAAGTGACAACTGACAATATATGGTCCCGTTATTATACGCACATACTCGTTTTTGGACGGTGCTTCTCAAAAAAAAAAAAAAAAAAAAAAAAAAATTTGTTTCACATATATATATAAACACATTAATAACTGATTTATTTTATTTCCTATTGATCATGTGATAGTCGATTTGTTCCTAATTGTTATACATCCAAAGCTGAATTAAACCCTCTTTTAAGTAAAATAGAAGAAGCTAGATACTGTCTTCTAATTAGAGAAAATTAAGAATTGGTCCACGAAAACAAAAGTATTTAAGGATTGGTCCGGCTATAAAATTTATTTAAGGATTGGTCCATTATTTCTGAAACTAATTAAGGATTGGTCCACTATAAAAGCTCTCCCAATTCTATTTATACAGCTCCCAGAGAAACATTTTCTCCACCAAATCTCTCTCTCTACATACATACCCACATACATACATACCCACATTATATATATATATATATATATATATATATTTTGCTGCCGCTCTTCCGTCGCTCCCTCCACCTCCGCCGCTGTCGTCGGAGGTTCGCTCCTCCTCCCTCTCGTCGTCGCCAGCAGACTGCCTCCACCACCGCCTTTGCATTTATGTATATATATATATATATATATATATATAGCGTATGACTGTGGAATCATATGTTTATTTCTTAATTTTCTCAACAAATTAATACTCATCACTAGTAGTGCTGCTGTGGAATGACTGTGGAATCATACGTTTAATCAGCTTAAAATAGTGCTGAGTAAGGTATAGTGGAAGAAGGTTCATAGCTCTATTCAGACTGTTTTCTTTTTTTTTTCAAACTGTTTTTAATTTAATTTATTTTTTAGACTGTTTTTAATTAATTTATTTTTTAGACTGTTTTTTTTTCAGACTGTTTATTTTTCAGACTGTTTTCAGACTGTTTTTTTTTTACGTTTTCAGACTATTTTATTTTTCAGACTGTTTTCAGACTGTTTTTTTTTTTTACGTTTTCAGACTGTTTTTTTTTCAGTTTTCAGACTATTTTTTTGTTCAGACTGTTTATTTTTCAGACTGTTTTCAGACTGTTTTTTTACGTTTTCAGACTTTTTTTTTACGTTTTTGGATTTTTGTTGATTTTAGATTTTTATTGATTTTTTGGGATTTTTTTTAAAAAAAATCATGTTTTTGCGGGGTTTTGCCTCTTTTATTTTTTATTTTTGGATTTTTTCATATTTTTTTTTTTTTTTCATTTTTGCATTTTTATTTTCTGGAATTTTTTCATTTTTTATGATTTTTTACATTTTTATTGGTTAGTTAGGGGAAATTGACCAATCCTTAATTAGTTTCAGTTTCATGGACCAATTCTTAAATACTTTTGTTTTCGTGGACCAAATTGCTAGATGTTTTCAGCCAAATAATTTTTTTTCCTTTCCGCCTGTTTAAGAATCTTAGTGCCAATTCTCATAAAAAAGAAACAAGAAATTGACATTTTAATCCGAAGAGAGTTTATCTCACGATAACCTGAAAGAGCATAAAGCTCACAGTAAATCAGAAATCACAATTATACATTTATACTTGTCGAATTAAAATTTAATAAACTAAAATATATCAGAAATTATAAAATAAGTACCTACTGAAAAATGACTTCCCAAAAAAAAAAAAAAACCCTACTGAAATGCAGTTTTTATTGCATTTCAGACTTTCAGTCCTTAAGTGGTTTTTAGTTTCTGGGTTCCACCGCTTTCTGCGTGAGAACTGACATTTAACAATTGCTATTGCTTGCTTATCAAAAAAATAAAATAAAATAAATTTGCGATTGCTATTAATTTCAGCTTTTTTAACAATTTTTTTTTTTGAAATGATAAGTAATAAGTTGCTATTTGCTTTGTCAGCTTTGGAGTGCCTATCTATGTACATCAAAAGATAATTATTAGGGGACATAAACTTTATATATAGGCCCGGTTCATTTTTTTAAAATTTTAATGTGTTTAACTAATCTCATATCTATAGTACTATTATATCTTTTGTCAATAAAGATAGTTACCATGAAGTTTTAATTGTCTTTACAAACTAAAAATAATGGACCTGCCTGTGTATTGATCGTGTACCCCGACTATATGCCTTTAAACTAGTTTCAGTCTGAGTTGTCTTACGCTGAAATATAATTCTTCATCATTCTTTCCCATACACAAAACGTTATTAATACAATTACCATTGCACCTCTGTATTATTTAAGCCGTTCTATTTTTTATCGGCTCTTTAATTACTTATCCTCTTTATATACTTCGATCGACGTCCCTAATTAATTGACCGTTATGAAACTACGTACACCTTTGAATTACAAAAATTCAGATACGAGATTTTTGTAAATTAAGGTTGCAGATAGTTTTCTATGGATAAAACATAAATTATTAAGGGACATATTCAGAAAGTATAACAGTTGAAACCCTCCTGCCCGTTTCAATATTAAGCTTTTTTAGCATTTCTAATTCAAAAGAAATACAAAAGCATGAGATTAGCACTAGTAATCTGAAGACTCTAACAACAAACGAGTCACTATCTATTTAAGATCAGGTTGTTTGAAGGATTAGCTCACAATCACTATCTTTACAATAAGCTATAACATCCTTGCATACTATTCCAGGCAATAATTACAGATACTTTTTTTGCAAGGAAAGGATAATTATATGACATAATCGTAACAATGTAATACTCCAATAATGCACATACTAACGAGGAACAATCAATAAGTACATGTACACTTGTAGTAATAACTATTAATAAAAGATAACTGATCATTTTAAGATTTTTTTTTTTAAAAGAGAGACGGCAACAAACAAAGTAACTTGGATAAAAAAAATATTTTTTTGTCCTTATAGGATAAAAATAAAATAAAATTATAACAACATAAGCAAACAATTTAAATCTGTCTCTACAAATCTTTTTGACACAAAAATTTGTTATACTCCTATCATCCCATGTAGATTAATGTATTTTTGACGACACATTTTTTTCAAAAAATTTAGTCCATAATATTAAATTTGGAGACAAAAAATTATTTTGCTCCCTAACAAAATACTTCACTTATTATTTAGAGATAAATTGTACGTGCATTATCTCTAAATAATTTGTCTATTGATTTTGATTTTCTTATGCTTATATCTCCACGTACATTTGCATCTGATAAACAGAGAGTGTTAATTAATTAGTCAGGTAGGAATTATGACGAATATATGTTGTGCAATGTTTTTGGTTATTTTATTTTGATCACAAAAGTCATCAATTTGACTATCAAAATCGTGGGACACTAGAGTTATTTTAAGATTTCATTTTATATTAAAATATAATGAACCACCAGTGGCAACATATATATGTCCACTTAGAATATCAACTAGAAATGATACATTCTAATTAATGATCATGGATAACGTGAACACACAAGGCCGGTTTTGACGGAATGCAAATAGTGTGGGTGGACTAGGTATCTCGTCATAAAGTCAAATAATTTTTCAAGAAAACAAAATTTAGACTACGTCTTTTTAGGTTTTCTTTAAATAGGCAAAACAAAAAAAAAAAAAAAAAAATCCACAAGAAAACCCATAAAAAAATAGTTTTTGGGCCTGTGATCACGTGTTGGTAAACCATGATAAAGTATGTTTTTTTTTAGTTTTCACCTATAAGTAAAAATATTGTTAGTGATCATTAAATAAATAAGTATTTTTTTACTAAGAGTAAACTCCTCGAGGTTGAATTTTTATACTATATTTTTTTTTGAAAAAACGCACAAACCATACATTTTTTGTACGAACCGTACATTTAATCTACGGTTTGGGCTGAATTGAATTTTTTTCGAATTTCAGGGACTTAAATGTAATTTCTGTAAACTTCAGGCAAACCGTACATTTAATCTACAGTTTGGACTGAATTGCAATTTTACAAAATGCAGGGACTGAAATGTAATTTCTGTAAACTTCAGCTAAACCGTACATTTAATCTCTGGTTAGGCTGAAGTTTGCAGAAATTACATTTCAGTCCCTGAATTTTGAAAAAATTTGAAATTAGTCCAAAAAAATTTGAAATTAAACATGATTTTTTTTAATGGAAAAAACTAAATTCCCTATTCGTATATTTAAAATAAAAAGGAACTTTTTATAAAAATTATAAATATTTTAAACATGACTTTTTTATATAAATCTTTTAAACATGATTTTTTTTATATATATAATTGGTCAATTCTAACAATCTCTCAAAATAAACACAAACATAGACTTACACAAATATAGATAAAAAAAGTTTAATTTAAAAAAAAATCAAAAATGTTTAATTTCAATTTTTTTGACTAATTTGCAATTTTTTTGAAATTCAGGGACTGAAATGTAATTTCTGCAAACTTCAGCCAAACCAGAGATTAAATGTACGGCTAAAGTTTTCAGAAATTACATTTCAGTCCATGTATTTTGTAAAAATTGCAATTCAGTCCAAACCGTAGATTAAATGTACGGTTTGCCTGAAGTTTACAGGAATTACATTTCAGTCCCTGAAATTCGAAAAAATTGCAATTCAGCCCAAACCGTAGATTAAATGTACGGTTCGTACAAAAAATGTACGGTTTGTGCGTTTTTTCAGAAAAAATATAGTATAAAAATCCGGACTCAAACTCCTCAAAGGGCTACTTATTTTCATCACATAACCCATATGCAACAACTTTAACCTTCATGATGAAAATTGAAATAAAAAGGATAAACATATTTCAGAATTCGTTTTGGCTAATTAACGACCCCCTGCAGGACACTACGTTGAATGGTAATTTCTATTTACCAATCGAACTTATTTTTTATAGTAAGTAAGCAAGCACAAGGGTTTGTATTTATGAACTACTTATGCTAGATTTTCCATTTTTCCTAAACCATTAAAAATATTTCCAATCAATAATGAAAAATTGAAATCGACTTATTTGACTTTTGGAAATGACGTCTTAATGAATCATTAATTCTTAATCTCTTAAACATGTTTAATCATCTTAATAACCGGTGGGTTTTCCCCTTATATTTATATACAAGTTTCGCGTATTCCAGAGAGACAAAAAATATGGTCCAAATCTTTTATCACTTATTCTCTATCCCTTCTGTGTCATCTTATTTTTATATTATATTGTATTCAAAATTTAAAATATTTGGACATAATATTGTTTTAAACAGTTTTTTTAAGATTTAATGTTTAATTTACACTAATTTATATATTTATTTCAAAATAAATTACTTGAATGTATTGACACATGTGTTATAGTAATTGTATAATTTTTTTCAAGTTTTTTATAATTTTTGTTTGAATAAAATAAACAAATGGGAACAAAAAAAAATAGAAAATATGGGCAGAAGATTTGTATGTAATATACAGATAACATCCTTAGCGGGAGGCATTATTATTAACACTTGAGTACATAGAATTGCCTATTTGCATTCTAACGTGAGAGATCCAACTAAGTTTAGAAAATTTATTTGATTACCATAAATAGTTTATGTATTAAGGCTTTAAGTCTCCATAATTGAGTTCCATAAGTTGGGGCAAATGAGAACATGTATTTCACTATAAGTTTGAAAAGTATTTTCTTATATATCAAATTATAATATTTCAAAAAAACGACTCATTCTAGTTTTATTATTACTATCCCAAGACCTGACTCGGGCAAAAAAAATCACTTTCATAGATTTGTATATTGAACAAAGAAAATTCACCATTATCGTTACACTGATTAAAAACTAAAAGATTCATCCTTAATCGACCTCTCCACCTTGGCCGATTGGTTCTATTGGCTATTGCCAAAGTTGACTGAAACAAGATGCAAGCTTACAATTTAAGAAAATTTAAAAGGAAAACGAGATCAATATTATGCTTCACCAATCTGAAGCATGAAACTAGGCCTTAATGAAGTTTTAATTTAATTACTTATTGTCGTATCAAAACTTTGGATATATATTAATACAAGAAAAAGGAAAAAATAACTCAAACGGATCTACATTTGGCTAAAGTAGTTGTGGAGATCTAGCTACTGGGCTATTCATCCTCAAAATATATCCACATTTGTTCAAGTTTTGTAAATTTGTGAAAACTACACAAAGATGGTAAGAATAATTAAGCATACGGGGACCAAATACTTAATTCCTTAAAAATTACTAGTAAGCAATAGTATAGTTCACAATTAATTGAATTAGTTGGGTACTCGTAGACTGAATCTTGGGACTTTCTTAAAAAAATGGAAACTCTACGTATTTTTTTAATTAAAATAAGAACGCATTTACTTAAAAAAAAGTGAAACTATTACGTAGGACTTTCTCAAACAAATTCACGATTTCACACTTATAATACTATGTGGTGTTCTCCAAAATGATGGTAAGATATATAATTAATGTTTGTGTTACCTTGCTACTTTCCTTAGACGGAGCATATTATACAAATACGAACAAGTCATGCAACTATATACTATAAAATTAAGATTTGTTGTGTAACATATTAGCTCGTTATAGATATATGTAGAGATATGTATAGATATAGAGAGAGGTATGAGAAACAACAGACGAAGTGTTTATTCATTAATATGATTGTACAGAGAGATATATCAAGAGACCCCTGACCCTCTTTATATAATAGAGGATAGGGTTACATATGCTAGTAAAGCCCAAGATAGACCCAATAGAGTAAGGCCCAAGATGGCCAATAATATCTTACAACACTCTCCCTTGGACGTCTTGATTTCTTCGTCTTCATGCTGTCGATATGAGTCGAGTTTATTTGCAGTGCTATACAGATAAAAATCTTAGGGACGAAAAACCCAGTGTAAGACAAAACCGGTACCTAGGAGAAACTGTGTAGCCGAATGATATATGCCGAAATTTCATGTAATTAACTGACCACAAAACAGTGTGCCTCATCAAAACCTTAGCAAAGCAAACCCAATGGGAAAATCTCTGATCGAAGGAAAAAGAGTGCAACATTGGTAGTAATAGGGGATCAACCACAAAACAGGTGTCTCATCAAAACCTTGCTAGAGTAAAACTAGTGGTAAAAACCTCTAGTCGAATGACAAAAGAGTACATAGTGGTAAGAACTATACAACATGATACTCCTCCTAATTTCGGCAATCTTAAGTGAGATATAATGGGAACGTGTCTCGCTAAAAAACATTGTCAAGGAAAACCCAGTGGGAAAAAACCTTGGTCTAAGGACAAAAAGAGTACACGAGCATGCGACTGGATGCTCCCCCTCACTTGCACACGACAGGATGCGAGGATTTCGACTAAGTAGTAATTAGTGCAATAAGCATTCACTTGGATGCTCCCCCTCACTTGCACACGACTGGGTGCAATGATTTCATATTCGAATAAAGGGTACGAGCATTTGACTGGATGCCTCATTTACTTGCACACGACTGTAGGCAAGAAAATATAACGTGGAATAAACCGAGCATTCGACAGGATGCTCTTAAACTTCATATGTGAAGATTTATTTCGGCAAGAAATGCTAAATAGCATAATCTAGTCATGTCTCTCTTGATCGATAACAACAAGTTATCCTCAAATACGACAAGTGTTTTATCTGGATCGTGAGACAGAGCATATGTAATTCAAATATGTCTAATATGAGCTCGAAGCCATATACACTCTCTAGTCGTCTCATAGAGCACGAGTAGATCAGAGTGATTCGTTTGGAGTCATTTCAAGACCTCCAAGATATTGCCTTATTCCTAATGGTAAAGACAGACCATGTTAGGAATATCCCTTATGCGGGTCTGATAAGTAACCGACATCGGTATAACCGAAAAAGGGTTGCGTTAATTCGAGTACCGAAGGGGGTAGGTACATTCGATGACGCAAATGGGATAAGACAAGCCCTCATCCACAATTACCTTAAGGTAATGGGAAAATGTTTTTTATGCCATTTTGATGGCAGCGTGTTAGCGCGATGCTGTGTCGAGCTATACCATTCACAGTAGACAAGATGTTCGTCATAGTACATTAGACCAAGTACAATGATGCGCTTATTGTACTTAGATATGAACATCATGGTTCAATATCTCTTTGTCGTCTCATCAGGGACGGACCGGGTCTATATCAATGTCTAGTGATCGAACGATCATGGGAGAATCTGACGACTTAGCGTCATAATGACTAAAACGTCATAACACCTTCTGGGTGTAGTCTGAATCATGGACTTAGATTCAATCTTTACGGGACTCGATCATCAGGCCGAGTCACTACCGTGTCTTCCCAAGATCCTTCATCTCGAAGGCAAATCCAAAAAAATGGATCGCGTAATAAAACACGCAAGGGCATAATACTTGTTCAAGTATCCCAAGTTAATCAAGTACTCACTTAGGCAGGTATAACACATCCGCTCAGATTATATTAATCCATATAGTGAATGTCTCATTTAATTGAGATCGTGTTCCGTGGTCAGGAACTACTTGATTCAAGCATTATGAAGTCACACAGGGACCTTCATCTATATCGCTTTGTCTAAATCCCCATAGAGATAAAACTGTGACCACAATCACATGCTGCATAATCAGTTTTTTGGGAAAACTACTAAACTGATAAAGTACGGGACCGTTATAATGTCCATTATGAGGAAATCAACCATCTCGTAATCAATTCCAAGGTGTGAGAGAAGCCTTGCGCTACTAGGCGAGCATTCTACAATCTCATTATTCTCATCACTTTTCCTTACGAATAACCAAATAAACGAACTCGTTTAACATTGGTGGTGTTGGATCTACAGGTCCGAACACACTTTCGCTAAGGAGTCTACTTGGATTGCAAGTTTCCATTAGTCCAGTCTATTCTACGTTGACTTCAGGCAACGGTATATGGTTCTCTGTCATAATTTATTCATATTATCAGTCATCACTGAATATATGAACAAGTAATCAATGACAGTCTCGTTTCGCTTCAATATCGTCTAAGATATCATGATCGACAGATATTTTGAGATTCTTAGGATGAGGAGGAAATCACACATCTCCTTGATCCTTTATAATCTCGTGCGACAAACGAGTTTCAGTTCACCACCTCTAGGGCTAAACGAATTAAGAACAGGTTAACTTCCTCGTATCTTGGGAAGGACGACAGACTGACGGCCGACGTCAACGTCCTTTGCTTGGCGGGTTCGGCCAAAGCAACATGTTACGACAGGAACACGGCGTCCGACAGGGACGTCTATCCTTGCAAGCATTTTGCAGGAGGTATAAATGATCTCGTGACATCTCATAAAGTCATTAAATGCGTCTGCCATTTAGTTAGACTTGAGGGAGTCTATGCACTTACTTATCACTAAGTGCAGTTTTGGGGATCAAGCTAAAACTGAGTGGGTTATGCCACGTTACTTCACGTCGTTCCTTATCAACGGTAATGTGCAAATCTCCCCCTAACGACGGGGAGAACAGTCTTAGCGATGTCACTTTCGCATATCATGCGGTAAAAAGATCGCTTGCCAAGGTTACTCTATCAAATGATAGGCATGGGATTCATAATCGACTTATGTCCCCTTCAGAGGTCCATATTTTGAACGCTATAGCGGCTCAATCAAAATATTAATTAATCACTCTAAACACGCGTTAATATGAGACTTCGGGCTCATAACCAGTAACCAGCTGGTACGCATATGGTGTTTGAGTGTCTATGGGCCTCATGACGGACCAATGTAGCAAAATAGCATAACCCCACACGGAAATATAAATCTTGGTGCGCAAGACCAAGAAATGCGTGCAATCATTTGCAGTCGCATCATCAAACTTTTCGTGAGTCCATTTGGATCTGAACATAATCGATAGGATGTTCAATTTCAATTTCCAAACTCAAGTAATTCAAATCGAAATTTCGATTTTTACTCTTCGGAATTATCAAGTCGACTAAACTTTTCACGATAATCCGGATCATGAGCCATCAACTTAATGATAGGGCTAAAAGTTTTTGAAATGCTGCATTTGTGGACAACAATAATCATGTGACCTTATTGTCGATGCATCAACCATAACCATTTATATTTATGGTCTGTCTTATGGTTGGATAAGTCCACAATAACTCCTTCAATTCTTTACAAGAATTCTACGAGTTTATTTTATGATCTTTACACATATTAGTCTTTCAAAGTGAGCATTAGTGGCATGAATTTCGGATTAATTACAAAATATATTCTCAGAGAGAATCCAAATGCGATGCGATTATAAATCAAGCATCGTCTTTTGACCCGGGAATATCTCATCCGGTCAATGCCACAATATCAACATGCTCTTATCAATCGACGACAGGCGAATGATAGTGCAGACAATCATGTCTTAGCATCTAAATCATTTATCATTTCGACGACATGCGAAATGATAAGTTAACTTTAAATGCTTTAAAGAATGTTCTAGCAACCACTTGAAAGACATTTCAACTCCTCTAAAATACGCTTTTGGTCGTATTGAATGGAGGCAATGTAAAGAAATTTCAATGCTTTCCTGAGCTATTACCAGATAACACTGGTTTTCTCGAATATTTTATAACTCAATAAGGTACGGCTGGACCTACATGAGTATAAGACCTCATATTTGACAAATCAATTTGGTTTTACCAAAGATTTTGATTTGGAACGACAAGTCCAGAATCGTTGTCACTGAGTACTCTTTTAGGCATGTAGTTGGTGAAATTATGTGATACACTGTTACCCACTATTTCCAGAAAACCAACTACACCACAAGTATTGCCTAAAATTTCATAATTTAAAGTTTGGTCACATTTGTCAAAGGAATTTGCTCAAAAACATTTTAAATTATTTCGAGAAATTTCGTAAACAGGCAAACCACAATCCAAAAGTATGGTCCAAACGGAAAATAATAATCCAAATGGAAAACATAATCCAGATGAGCGAAAAAAAATGGCTCAATGATTTATCAAAATCAATAAAGAAACGTATCAAACTCATTTGAGCCACAAAATCGGGGGTTTCAAGAGTTTTATTTCAGTTAGCTTTAACCACATTAGCATCAGTTTTTTTCACATTTATAATAGTTTTGAACTATTTAAGGAGTAACTTTGCATGACCTTTGTTTTTATAGCATAGAGTTACCTCCTTGAGCATTATCTCTTGCTTTGTGACACCGAGCCATATTGTTCCTTTCAATTACTGTCTTGCAGCCACAGGTTTTCGATTTTGACGATTGTCTAAAATCTTGCTTGGCTAGGCGATTCATCGGGATCGCGATAATTCGAGACAAATAACACTTGTCTCGATTCTCGATTCGTGGAAAAAAATGTACACGGAGAGTATTAATATCGGGCAAACAATTCGTCATTCACCCAATAGGATTAAAACTACTCATCGGGGCAATTTTATTATCCAATAACATATGGGCGATAAAGGAACATGGTGAATATAAATCACGATACTGCTTATGGAATACAATTTCCAAGCTAGTATTTCGGTGAAGGATTTCTCCAATATGTCAATTTCAGACATTTGTTCACCATAGACGTCATCACGTCTCAAATGTGGCGGCGGAATAAAACTACGCCTTAACATTCATCTCGAGGGTAACAACAAACTCGTGTTTTACTCATCAAAGATGGCATAAAAAAAATAATTTGGGCATCACATTTTCACACATCAGGGTGAGTAACATGTGGTGACGGATTAAAATCAACGTTTAAACAGTCATTTCGCAAGTATGTTTTTACGATTTTTCTCATCATAGATGGCATCCAACATGTGTTGGGAGTTCTGGATTATTTATCATATAAAACGACTGGTTTATATGTTTATGGTTTGCACAAACACAAACTTTATTTCGAAACGACAGGTTCGAAAATAGTTTTGCTTTTAATGTGAATTGGTTCTCATTGATCGAACGACGGGTCGATACTGAGACACCAATTCGGCGAAACATACATCACTGTATAAACACACTCGGAAAAATTATTATTTAGTCAACCCCTTTCGGTAGCACTACTTGAAAAACGACCAGGAAAGACGGTGAGGGTGGAGGGCACGAATGCCACTTAAAACCCGACCTCATTAGGATATCGACTTTCGCCTATATCTTTCTTAGAGATCGTATCCAAATAGGTGAGTCTAGTTGGGGAGGGTTCATAATTTTTCCAACTTAAATGTGAAAATATATGATTTCGCTAATTTACATATTATACACATGACAGTGATTAAATATATTTAGATTTTACCTGCTTGTAGTACATATTATAACAAGATATTCTAAATCACACTTAGCAATATCTAATACAATTCATCAATCTAAAATTTATTCAGAGTAATTACGACATGCATGAGAGTAGTATATTTAATTATTAAATTTTAATTATCATTATACATTATACATTATACATTATACATGCAAGTTCTATATATGGTAATTTTTAAATCCAATTTACTAATTACACTAGTAAGATCTAAATAAATATTCTACAAATCTATTGCTTTTATGTGTAAGTTTTATTTAGGGTAATTTTACAAGATATAGCATATAACATGCAAGTTAGTCAATTTATTTGGTTCACAGACAAAAAAAAAATATATATATGCCTTTGATTACCCAATATATATGCTTTAGATCTTCCATATAAAGATTTCACTATAGTAGCTATGACAACAGTTTCAACATACAAACGCATACATATATGTATATTTACAGTCGTTAGATCAAATTAAAAGGGTCCCTATCGTCCTTTAGATTTAGGCCAACCCACGTGTATTCTACATGTCATCAAATTTTGCCTCATTGATAACGCCTTATATGGCAACAGTTTCACTGTACTAGCTATGGCTACCAGACAAAAATTAGGTTTTGAAAAACCATGTACTTTCCGCACGGTATGTTGGTGAAGATTGATATAGCAATAACCTAATAAAATCCGGATAAACCTCAAGGCTTATATTGTACCAAATATCCGTACGTTTACCTAAAATCTTCAATATCCACGAGCATATATCTTAGTCTCCGCGAGCAAAGTGCCGATAACGTGTTGTGTGACATATTAGCTCGTTATAGATATATATAGAGATATGTATAGATATAGAGAGAGGTATGAGAAACAACAGACGAAATGTTTATTCATTAATATGATTGTACAGAGAGATACATCAAGAGACCCCTGACACTCTTTATATAATAGATGATAGGGTTACATATGCTAGTAAAGACCAAGATAGACCCAATAGAGTAAGGCCCAAGATGGCAAATAATATACTACAACAAGATTTACATATTATGAGATTTTATGTTCTTATTCTTAGCCGTATAAAGTCTTGCGTACATCTTTTCAATCCACACGAAAACTAAGTGTTTTCATACTGAGAACGCGTAGGGGTTAATTTTAATCTTTCTGGTACATGACCCAGAAATTTAAGCTAATCCCAATCCATATCGTGACTCGAATATAATTTATAATCCATCAAAAAAGCTTCAACAAACACATCCCCTTGTCCCATAATGACACATTTGACACTCCAAGTTTCGTTTCCAAATATATGTCTCAAAACTATAATATTAATTTACTTCCAAATTTTGGTATATTGGTTAATTAATCTCTAATTAGTTTCCTAATTCTGCCTTTATCAGATATGTCAAGTTATTCATATATACTAATTTACAGTATTGTTGTACTGTATATGAAAAAGAAAGTTAATAGTATATACTTAATTTTCCAGATTTTTATTTATTTATTTAAGTGAAAATAGAAAAAAGACCATCAGGGGCGGACCTAGGGGTGGCTGGGGTGGCCGTGACCACCCAGCGGCGATTTTCATTTTTTCTTTTTAATTTTTTATGTGTAATTTAAATTTTTTTTAAAATATATACATTGATGGCCCTCCTAATTAAACAAAAGAGTTGTTGGTATAGTGGTAAAATTGGTTTTAATGTATTGGAATGTTAGGAGTTCAAATCATGTTAGCTTATTTTTTTTTATAAAAAATTATGTTCTTTATCTTGAAATTACCCAATACCCTGTATCTTAACTTCATATTTATTTTATGCAATGTTAAACATAAAAAAATATTTTATTGCTCAATACCCTGTATCTTAACTTCATATTATTTTATGCAATGTTAAACATAAAAAAAAATCTTTATTTTGTATTAGACCATATTTATTTTATTTATATTCGACATATCTTTTACACTACGGTCCAGAAAAACTAATACTAATTTCGCCCCCGAAGACCATCAATATTCGATATAGCCACATAGGTAATATACTTACTTATTCAGATTTAATCAATGCTCTTCTACATAAGTTATATATATCCTACAGTATGGTCGTGGCGGATGCAGAGGGGGGGCGGGATTGGTTTTGGCTGTTTAAAAAATTCAATCGAGTCTGCGTAACAAAAACCGATCCCTCTTGGATCCATTTATTATATTTTTCAGTTTATTAATACATGTTAGGTTTTTAGTATGTGGCACAAACACAATAATAGTGTATTATATTCACGATAGTGTTAATCGTTCGTGTTACATTTCAAAATGCACTATTATTTAGGATATATCAACCAATAATATTTTTTAGTTTTAATTTTAAATTAAATTTATGCTAGATATTTTTTGGTTAATTAATGTGTTAGATTTTTAGTATTTTTTTAGTTTTAATTTTGAATTAATTTTAGGGTAGATATTTTTGGGTTCATTAATATGTGTTAAGTTTTTAGTATGTGACACAACCTAAATAATAATGGACTAGATTCACGATAATGTTAATCATTCGATGTTGATTACAAAACATTAAAACAAAAATGTAACATACAAAATTACACATTTTTGCTGCCTGAAAAATTAAGGCAGCAAAAATGGATCCGGGGACACGAGGTCACGTGCTCCCCAAATTTTTGGCATATGAAATTACATTTTACCCCTATAGATTAATAACCTATAATAATGTCATATAGTAGCATAGCCAGTTTATCCTCTCTATTTTTCTAATCTATTAGTTAGATGTTTTTATCTCATTTACAAATATCCAATGTGATATTGGCAACCCTTATCACTTATCTAAATAATTCATTGGCTTTATTTTATTTTCACTTATCTATCTTCTATTTCAATTGTGTGTATCACGATACTAGAATTGTGTAGTCAATTTTTTCTTCTCAGGCGTATTTTGATGAAAATAAAAGGTGTGTTAATTATTTATGTTTTATTAATACACATTTTATTTGGAAATAAAAATAATCTATATAAGTTTATACTATTTGTTATAATACTTGAGATATCTATTTGACTGAAGTCTGAGTTGTACTGAAATTTCTTAGTAAACGGAATAAAATGATGAATTTAAAATTGTTATAATACTTGAGTGGCATTGTTTATATATAATTAGAAGAATTAATATCTCATGGTATCACTTTTGAACTTTAATTCCCATTAGATACCTATGATAATTTGCATTTCACTTATGTACCATTTTTTCATACTATATAAATTAAAAAAAATCTAATTTCATAAAAAAACAGAAAATATCTCTCCCTCTCTCCCTCATAAATGAAAAAAATAATAAAAAATAATAAAAAAACAAAAAAAATCACAAAAAAATCACAAAAATCACAAAAAATTATAAAAAATCAAAAAAATAAAAAAAAAATAATAATAAAAAAAAAATAATAATAAAAAAAAAATCACAAAAAATCACAAAAAAATCACAAAAAATGAAAAAAAAAATCACAAAATCACAAAATCACAAAAAATTATAAAAACCACAAAAAAATTATAAATATCATAAAAAATGTCAATATACCAGTTTTTACACCGAAAAAGCGCTTTTTCATAAAAAAACACATTTTCATAAAAAACCACTTTTTTCATAAAAAAACACATTTTCATAAAAAAAATATTTTTTCATCAAAAAGTGAATTTTATGTATTTAACTCTCGTTTGACTCATTTCAATGCTTGTTAAAGTTTGAATTGACTTTTTAGAAACTAATTTTAGATCTGTAAGCTCAAATTGGTAAGAGTGCTTGCACCCAACACCAATGTTCAAGAGATTGGTGGTTCGAATCCACCCAGTTTTTTTTAACTTTAAAGTAAAATATATGCACATTTTGTGTTGTACTATATGCACTTTTATTGAACTTTATGCACTTTCGACTGTAATAAATGCACTTTCGACTGAACTATATGCACTTTCAGCTGAACTATATGCAATTTTTGCTGAACCAGATACACTTTTAGCTGAACCAGATGCACATTTTACAGAAATATATGCATTTTTATTGAACTATATGTAATTTTGGCGGAACCACATGCATTTTCAGCTGAACCATATGCACTTTTAACTGAACCAGATGCACTTTTAGCTGAATGATATGCAGTTTTATTGAACTACAGTAGAAACTCGATAAATTAATACTCGATTATTTAATAAACTCTAGATAATATTTTTGGCCGGTCCCGACTCGGGGATAGGGTGCTAAATTAATAATTCGCTAAAATTATAAGATAATACATTTTTGATAATTTCTTTAGACCCCATATAAAATATAAATTAATAATTCCTTATATATAGCATATTACATGAATGATTTACGAAGTTTTCTTGAAAAATGACTCAATTGTCTTTTGATCTTGTGTGTATGATTTGTTTGTGTTAACCTATTTTGATCTTGTATTTATATAGAAAATATTTTTAATGTCCATAAAGTGATACATTGAACACAAAAAGCATAATAAGGTGGGAGATTGAAGGTTTCTTTAAAATTGGGCCCTTCATTTGATATACATGCATTGTATACAATAATTAAGTGGAAGCTTGAAAGGTGTTTGTAAACTAAGTATTTTACTATAAATTAATAAAATATTAATTAATATATAAATTAATAATTATTAATTTATCGATTAATTAATAACTCTTTTAATTAATAAATTTTGGTGGTGCCAAGTGTATTATTTTATAGAGTTTCTACTGAACTATATTCATTTTCGACTAGACTATATGCACTTTTGACTTAACTATGTATACTTTCGACTAAATTAGATGCATTTTAAGCTGAAGCAGATGTACTTTCAGCTGAACCAGATGCACTTTTAGCTGAATTATATGCATACTCACTTTTATTGAACTATATTTACTTTCGACCGAATTGTATGCACTTCAACGGAACTAGATGTACTTTCAGCTCAATTGAATGCAATTTCGACTCAATTTTATGCACTTTTGCCTAACTATATGCACTTTCGACTGAACTATATGCACTTTTATTGAACTATATACGCTTTTGACTAAAATATACGTACTTTCGACTGAACTAGATGCACTTTCAGCTCATTTAGATTAAAAAAATACACATTTTCATGTAAAAACCACTTTTTGATGGAAAAAGTTTTTTTTATGAAAAAACAGTTTTTTCGGTATAAAAAGTGTTATATTAACAAAAAAAATTATATATTTTTTTGTAATTTTTTAAAAAGTTCGTGATTTTTTTCATTTTTTATAATTCTTTTTATTTTTTGTGATTTTAATATTTATTTATAATTTTTTGTGATTTTTTTAATGATTTTTATGATTTTTTGTGATTTTTTTAATGATTTTTTTCAATTTTTATAATATTTTATGATTTTTATGAATTTTTATGATTTTTTATAATTTTTTATTGATTTTTTTTTATTTTATTGTTTTTTTTTATTTTTTTGTGATTTTTTATATTTTTTATATTTTTTATAATTTTTTTGTGTTTTTTTTTTGTTATAATTTAAAACTATTTTTTTTGGTTTGTAGAAATATAAAATATGTCTATTATATTTTGGTTTGTAATACTTTTTAGTAAATAAACTAAATAATTAAAAAGTTGTACATATGAGGAATGTGAATTTATCAAGATAACTGGGAGAAATATAAGTTGTTATGAGTTACTTATAGGAAATTCCCCCTAATTAGAATTTGATTGTAAACTTTTCATTTAACTATGTTGAGATTATACATATTATTTATAAAGTTATTACCGGAAAAACACTCATATTTTCACACAATCATGTTACATTGTTTCTTTCTTATTTTTAAAAAAATAAAAAACGTGCACCTCCAAAATAAAAATCCTAGATGCCCACATGTACGGTGCTTATGAGCTTTATATGTATATATATTAATATATATAGCAAGGAATCTATTTAATTAATTGATTGATTGTGAAGTATATACCAGCTAAACATGGGACCATAATCTCACTTTTCTATGTTAAATAAATAGAGATAGATGTATACGGTAGTACTATTAAATTTTAAAAAATAAATTATAACGACTGTTCTTGTTTCCATTGTAATTTTACTTTTAAAAAAAAAGTACTTTAAGGAGGTCTTTTTCCTATCTAAAGCACACCTTTTAAGTGTAGAATATTTTCGAATTCCCATGGAACAAATTTGGTCCCAGTTTGTCTCTTTTATACTACGTACACTGGCTAGATGTCTCATTATAGATTTTTATCAAGTATGGATAAGCATCAACAGTAATGATTTTAAAAGAATTAAATTATTACTTAGGCTCTGTTTGTTTTGGGATAAAATGGAGGTAAACAAATATTTACGGGTAAAATATATTTTTCGGGTGATTGGTTTAACGCAAAATATTTTTTTTGGGAAAACTTTTCCCACATATCCAGTAAAATTAGGAGAAATGATTACCCCGCAAATAAAGTTGTAAACGGTTTGCGGAGCCTCTCTCTATATTATTTCTAATACTAATATTATAACTATTATTAATTATAGGTCTATTCTTTCAAAATTATTTAATAATTAGTCCAATTCTATCTACTAACCAATAAAAAAAAAAAGAAAAAAACACGAAAAATTCTAAAAAATAACAAAAATGAAAAAAAAATAAAAAAAAATCCGAAAAATCTAAAAAACCCAAGAAAATTTGAAAAAGTTAAAATCTAATTAACCAATAAAAATATAAATAAATAGGAAAAAATCTAAAAAATAAAACAAAAAACAAAAAATTCCGAAAAATCTAAAAAACCCAAGAAAATTTGAAAAAGCTAAAATCTAATTAACCAATAAAAATATAAATAAATAGGAAAAAATCTAAAAAATAACAAAAAAATGGAAAAAATAAAACAAAAAATTCCGAAAAATCTAAAAAATCCAAGAAAATTTGAAAAGGCTAAAATCTAATTAACCAATAAAAATATAAATAAATAGGAAAAAATCTAAAAAATAACAAAAAATGGAAAAAATAAAACAAAAAATTCCGAAAAATCTAAAAAACCCAAGAAAATTTGAAAAAGCTAAAAAAAAGTCAATAATATCTTCTATACTTATAGTTTTATGAGTTTATATGTTGAAAAATTATAAGTTATTATAAGTGACGTATATGAAATAAAATATGTGTTTAGGTTAAGTTTTCTATACATGTTGACGAAGTTACTTTCAGAAAAGTAGACGAACTTTTAGCTTTTTTCCCGTCAAAATAATTGTGATTTTAATCACTAATGTTTTTAAACTTTCACAAACTTATTCATTTTTGTGACTTTTAGTTAATTTTTGTGAATTTTAGTTAATTTTTGATGTTTTTCATGTTAAAATATTTTGTTTAAAGTATGAGCAATGTTTATTTATTTATGCATCGAATTTGTCTAATTTAAATAACTAATAGATTTTTGAATTTCAATAGAATTCTCATGAGAAACCTTTGACGCACCAGACATCCGTAAATAAAATGCAAACAAAAGTTTGCACCGTAAAACTTTACCCGAAAAATATTTTTCCTTCGTAAATATTTTACTACGAAACAAACAGAACTAACTTGAATTACATATGCATGCATGGTCACTTCAAAAACTCAACATTACGTACCTCTCGTCTATATATATAGCTTAGACTTGGGAAACCATTATTGTTTGATGTTTCAATCATTCAATGGGAATGATGTGGGTACTAGCTAGTCATGATTAGTGTAATTAAACACAAATGGGAGTATTTATTTTATGTGCCCATATAAATATTGAAATATGTATCAAATTAACAAGCGTTTGATATCAGGAAAATAACTAGACGAAGATAGTCATGCTTATGTGAGTGTTGATATCATTGTATAATATCATGGTCAGTACTGTTTGGGTTTGAATCGTGATGCTTACAAATTGAATTTTCTGGTTATACTTATTGTATATGTGTATAAAAATAGTAAATGACTTTTGGTAAGTCAATTGAGCCATGTTTTAAGTAGTCTTTAATTAAGTGACTTTAATTAGTCTTTGCCATACACAGTTGTCGTGAGAACTCAGATTGGAGTGAGTTAGAAGTTAAGTAATACTAGTATATAAGTTAATTATAAAACGTAATTATAACGTTTTATATAAACGTAATTATAACGCCTATGACGTTTCGCAAAACAACAAACAATGTTTGAAGGAAATGAAAAAAAAAAAAAAGTACCAAAAAAGGATTGACTAAGATATCCCACGAGATAAATGTTCTTCAACAGTGTCGTCGGTGTGGCAAATGGATAGACATTCACAACCTAATAATTTATCAATGTAGGGGATATGTATAACCATATCTACATATATACACATCATCGAACATTCATTTAAGAATTCCACACTTATGAGTAGTGCTTTGCACATGTATTAATTAGCATTTCACACTTGCCCATGTATTTGTATATTTGGACAAATTTAAACTACATTTTGCCCCGCATATTTCATCGTCTTTTCGATTTGCACCTTAACTTGTTTTGATTTACCTCCCCCTAATCTTTTATATAATGCATTAAACCAAACAAAAAGCAAACGGTGTCACAAATTATGGTAAAAGACCCGTGAGATGAGCCAGGTGGCCGTATTTCACGCCAAAATTAATACTTAATATTGAGTTAGTTGATTTTTAATTTAATTAGTACTTGCTCCATAAAATTTAAATTTTCCGACTGCTTTTTGCAATGATGATTTTAGGGTTTTCCCAAAGATTTTTATCGAACTTAATTATGACATTGCTTGTTTCTAATTGAATCGATTTGAGACGTTCAATGAAAAAGATGAAACAACACTAAAAAGATAAGGGGTTTTGGGAAATTAGCCTTTTGAATGCTGGGTCGATCAGTTACACACCGCATATATACCTAATCATAGATCGATGCTATTTGGTTTTAGTACTTGTAACTAATAAAGTATTGGTCGATTTTCATACGAAAAAGTGACATATATAATTGGTAATTATTATGGATAAATAAGGAATTTTGAAACTATGAAAAGACGAAAGAAGTAACTTTTCCAACAAAATACACATTAAATGTGATCAGATAAAAATGAATACAACTATAGTAACCAAAGTCTATATTTGTTTTTATAATTTAATTGATGATAAGAGGAATGGTGTGTACATGACCTAATATGTAATTTAACAAACGATTGAGAAACTAAATTTATTTCTTATGAAAACTTGGATGAATATCGTTGACATTAAAATTATAGGAGCACAGGTGTAGTTTACTCTTTCTATAATCACAATGTAAATAAATACACATTTATCCTAGTCAGACGCAATTATTCAAATAAACAAAATCCTAGTCAGAATTATTTTTTAGGAAGTTATCCTAGTCAGATTAATATCATCAAGTTATCACCATTCTCTACCTTCCAGCTGGATTAGCTTGTAGTTGTATAAATAGGAGTGCTTATCAATAGAGTATATCAACAACACATACATTTGACCTACCTATTTAATTTTGCTCAACTAAAATTAAAAGCTTGCATTTCTTGTCAAATAGAGAGATGGGGATTAGTGAGATAGTTGATTTAGGAGAGGAGGTGAATAATATGTTTGTGAAAACCACTACACATTCATCATCCTCATTGAAACAACAACCTTTGTTGTTGTTGAACCATGTGTCGTATGTTTGTAAGTCCGTTAGCACGTCCGTGAGATTCTACCAGGAGGTGCTCGGGTTTGTGCTCATCAAGCGCCCCTCTTCCTTCGATTTTGAAGGCGCTTGGTACGTATAGTTGATAAGGTCCTTAATTAAGTCCATAAGGACATTAATGTTTCAAAATATAGCCTCGTAAATGTATATGCTCAAATTATTTGTGTTATCAGTTATAAAACTGTTTTTAATCTCGTTGACCAACTAAATTACAATCCTGTATTTTGATTTTTGGATTGGAAAAAGTAAAAGTACTTGTGTGCTTGATGAACCCATTCTCTTTTGTACATAAAAAAGTCATTCGATATAAAGTCTGAGATATTTTTTAAAAAAACAGGGCTATTTTTTTTGGGTAAGAAAATTATGTAAGAATTCTCAAATGTAACTTCTTTTTTATACTTGACATCTACCAATTCTTAAACAAAGACATATATATACAGGGATTTTTTTATAATAATGATTAACGTGTGAAATTATGTACTAAGTATTAAATATCCTTTAATTAAAGAACTATAAATTCAAGCTTGATAACCCTTTTTTTTCGTCATTCTAAAATTAACAAATTTATCACAAAAGGTAACCTAACATCATATGGTAGTAAAGATGTGTTCATTAGTTAAATTCAATTAGTCCGGGTTGTATGTGACGGCAAGTGTTGGAGTATAAAGTATTATTATTTAAAGGGTTAAAGAATTCATTTTTTTCTACCAAATTTAGTTTTTAGTAGTCATATCTACCGATGAAGAAAATTACTCATAGGAGTAAAGTAAATTAATTGTTAAAATGATGATTGTGCTTATAATTAATTTGCAATTAATAAATAAATAAAAACACTCTATCTGTACAAACATTAGGTTTGAAAAAAAAAATGTACAAACATTTTAAATTAAACTACTTGAAATCTAATTAGATTGGTTATTTACTTGTTTGTTTGTTTTCAGGTTGTTCAATCATGGAATTGGGATCCACCTTCTAGAAAAGGAGGACTTGCAAAGGGAAAAAGGAAAAATAAACCCTAAAGATAACCACATTTCATTCCAAACCCCAGACATGAGCCTTATAATGTCGAAACTTGATGATATGAACATCGAATTTGTTACAGCTTTGGTCAAGGAAGGCGGTGTAGTGGTCGAACAGCTGTTCTTCCATGACCCGGATGGTTACATGATCGAAATCTGCAACTGCCAGAATTTGCCTATTCTTCCGATCTCTGCATGCCCTCTCAAGAAGAACACTGTGCCTACCGTCGTTACGACCAAACAAGCAAAACCCTCGCTGGATGGTGAGTATTTATTCTCTCGAAAAAAAGAACTTGTATTTTTATTAAACACACAAAAATATATTATAAACTACTTATTAACCGAGTGTGGAATAAGGGCAAGTGTCACTTTTTTTTTTTTGGTAAATTAAAGTAAATTGTTTAGAATAGGGACCATATATAGCGTCAGTATCCCAACTCACCATCATAATATTCATAAGTTTACCTCAGTCCATACACACTTTTAACTTTAAGAAGGAAATGTCCAATGTCAAGGACCCCAAGCTTTCTCACATGTTTCTTTTTTTTGTGTGATTCAATAAATGCTATATTTGTCAGTCTTCTCTTACAGAACTACTGAAAATTATAACACGATATAAACAATTAAAGATGCATGAACATATCAATAAACCTACTAATCGTGTAGGATAAGCTGTCATTTTAATACGGAATTACAAAGTTTTGGGTCATGTAATTTCCTTTAGGTACTAGTATATACAATTGACCTTGATCAAGTCATCAAATGAAAAGAAATTCGCATTAAATAATATAATCGTAAAACAATTTCGGTCACCAAATATAGAGATATGTGAGTGGTTGCTCTCTGAGCTATAATTAAGTTACCCTTTTTTGTTTGAACTGTATAAGTTAGGTCTGAGATTTGGGTATAACTAAGTCTAAACTCTAACTAGAAGAAATAAAAATAATGATAACTAGGGCATGCAAAGTCATGTTTGTACCGGCCACTCATTTAAAACACACCCACCAAAGTGTATTAATTGTAAAATCATATAATAACATTCAAAATTATTGAAGTATTATTATTCGCACCTCCTTAATTACAGTTATTTACAATTATTTATAATAATCATCTATTAACAAAAATCGTCATTATTATTTTCTCAGATAAGGCTCGGTCAGATAAGTGCTCCGGAGAAGTAGACGCTTTGATGGTGTACTTGGAAGCCAACATGATGGACATTTCCTTTTAAAAGTGAATTCGTTCAAGAGAAAGTGGAGAACATAAAAGAGAAAATTAGATTTGATGAAATTTTTCAATTTTATGTGTATTGAGAGTGGCCTGTTTATACTTTTTAGGGTGTATTGAATTCTTTTTCGTAAAGTTGTATTGCAATAAACATGTAAGGTGTCGGAAAATTGTACTTTTCGATCACTTGTTCATAAAAGTGAAACATTTTAGCCGGGAGTAGTATTGGAGTTTTTGTTGAATGCTTGAATAATGACTACCTTATTAAAGTTGTACTCCCATAGGCCATAAGTGCTATATAACGTCTTTTTCTCTTGGTAGAATTCATTACTCAACATGTTAAAGCCTAAGTGGCTAGGTGATAAATTCATTCTTGACAGTTGCAAATTTAAAACAATAAGATAAAAAATAAATAGAACATCTTGTGCAACACCCTCAAAATTATCAAGTTCTTTCGAGTCCGATCATGACAAACGTGCAATGAATATTACAGCAAACTTTTTAAATAAAGTAAAAATATAGACTTTGTATATCCATAGACAGCATGTAGTTTTGACTTTTGAAGCCATACATTCAATCGCTACCATGTCCAATTGTATAGGCTTACGTTTGATTTTTTAAAACTGTTGGTAAATGAATTTTTTTTGCAATGAAAACTGTTCGATCATTGGAGCTATTTATCATGGATCGAATTGATCGATAGAGCAGTCTAGTGGACAAATTATGCCATTGATCAGTCGAATGGCAAATGTGAAATTATTTAGAACCAAGATGTCTCAAGGTACTTTTTTATGGTGTAATTGAAGTTATTTATTGGTATATCATGATATCTTTAAAGAAAATAAACCTTTTTAGTGCATTGCTAATATTGGACGTACTTGCAAGAAGTTGGATTCATTGTTTTGTAGGTTTAATAACTATTTCTTAAAAGTAACTAGATAGTAAGTCGGTAATTTAAAAGAACACATTACATGTATCAAATATTATAAGTAAAACAGAAGACTTCATGTAGATGGCAGATACCCATTTTGATCAAAACATGAAGTTCATTTATCGTTCTGACCGTACTTTGAGAAACTTATATACTACATACAGTATACGATGTTACAGATCGAGTTGGAAATACATAAAAATTGGTCCACAATTTTGCATTTACTCAAGAGTGAACCAACAAAGGCCGTACCCACCATGTGAATAATGAAATGAAATGGGTCCGTGTGTCAACAATGCCACTGACTTAATTATAATATCATCCGTATCAGCTCCGCCAACTATTTTATCAAACTTAACGCATTTTATATTTTTTAATAAACCGTTTACATTTATACAAAATTTCAGTTTTCTTATTAATTTATTTATAATAACCCTACATTATTTTTTTATTATATTTTAATAATCATAACAATATTACAACCATAAAATTATGGACCTCAGGATAGTTTATTACTATTATACTCCAATCTCTTACGAAAATACATGTAATTTTGACAATCAAAATTTTCATATCAAAATTACTGAAATGAAAAAATTGAAAACTGCATAATATAGTTGTAACTATAAACTACGTGATTAATGTTTGAAATAATTTTTTTCGGTAATTTAAATATGAAAAAATTATCGGTCAAAATTGTACGCATTTTCGTATGAGACATTTGTTTAGAGATGAAATAAGTATTAATTTAGGAAATCATATGCATTCCTCATATATGAGGTGAATTTTGAGTTTTATTAAATTTAGGGAATTTATGTGGTTCCTGATACATGTCCCTTTTTATACCATAATCATCAAATTTTAAGTAAAATTATGTTTTGATGAACCAGATACGTATGCTTTCCCTCCTCGTCTAAAACTTTAAGTATCTACGTGTAACTTTGATCGGTAAATATATTATTTTTAAATTATTAAAATGTAAATTGTTAAAAAAAAAATTCATATAGCTTAGGATTTGCACTATGTGATTAACTTTTGAAAAATTCGATTTCGACAATTTAGATATGAGTTATTTTTAGATCAAAATTAAACGTAATTTCGTATAACCCCGATAATTTGAGACGGAGTCGGAAGCAATATAGCCTCAGAGAGGGGGCTGTTGCCCCAGCTAGATTTATTCCATTTATTATATGTTTATGTTTATAGATGCTTCTAGGTCATTTGGTTTATACACCCTCCTTTCAACCGACAAGCAGAAGTACTTCGAAATTCCATTGCTACTTTTTGCGAACAATTTTGTCTTTCCTCTCTATTACATGTATAAAATACTCAATTTATTTAGTTTACTTTTTTTTTTCAATAGTATAAAACATGAAATCTATCTCAAAAAAACTTTTTGTGTTGTTTGTGTATTGCTTAATATTCTGTAAGTTTCATTTTTGTATTCAATTAGGATATTGCTCATTTTATTTATTACTATTTGGTTCTATTTTTAATTAATAAAATTGTTAATAATCAATACTGGAGTTGTCATGAATTTCCATTTGTAGCCTATAATTCAATACATGACAATTCATACAAATTACTATTTATTTTATAGTATTTGTTGCTCGAAATACTAAAATCGTTTTCTGTTCTAAGATCAAAATTAGTAAGTTGTTTATAAAATTCAATTTATTTGGTATTCTATCAACATATTTAATGTTAAATTTATCATTTATTATTTTTCAATATATTGTTCATGACTACGAATACTTATATTCTAATTATGCTCTCATTGAACCAAATTGACCATTATTATGTTTATTTAGGCAGGTTAAAAATTGCTAATTAAAATCGGCATTAACAATTTTTAGGCGTCAAAGATAATTACAACAAACTCAATGACACTTCCTATTTCATATTTTTAGTGCTGTCTCATACATTACAAAATTCTATAACGACCTTCAACTATATTTTTTGGGGACGACGCATGTCATATTTCAAATCAAAATACCATAGATAGATATGAGATTATCAGTTTCTCCCTACATTCGACCTTTAACCCCCTACTCGACAGTGTCTCTCACTTCTCAAATGTCATTCGTCCCCAAAAGATGGTCTTATTTGCAATTTCACCGATATTAAGAAAGTTTAGTTAGAATGTTTAATATGCTTACAATTTTACTACTAAAATATGAATACTATTTGGAAACTAAAATACAACTACCACCTCATAAATGAAAATAAGACCATAATCCGGAGCAATCAAAAATGAAAATGAGACTATTTTTTGGTACCAAGTGTGTACATTTATTATCCCCCGTTGGAGAAGGTGGCTACTAAAATTGGGAGAAGAACTGTTACTGTACTTAAAAGGAGTATTCGAAAATATCAAAATATCACACTTATTCTTGGTGGGTAATGTTGTACTTATTCTTGGTGGGTAATGTTGTAAGTTGAAAATAAGATAGCTATCAATATAAGTTTCTTTTGAACTACACACTTATTCCATTATGTGTCGTAACAGCACCCAGCGCCGTACGACAATAAAAGAACTTGTGCACCAGGATTATAGTACAATATAGTCTTCATCGATGTTATTTGTTTGCAACCATTAAGGATAGGTGGGTGTATTTGGTTTTTGAGCTTAAAACATAAGATTTTCTAGTTTGCTGGTATGTTAGATGCTAGAAGCCGATTGAACTCAGTTTCTTCTCATAACTAATTAAGCCCAACTTATTAACTTAAAGCTGCAAGCAAACAAGCCCGTGTTAGCTTCATTATGATTCAATTTGATGGTGTGTACAACATCAGTAAACGTAATTTCTCAAACACCAAATAAGTATAACAAATATTGTCGGCATAATAATCAATGAGAGAGAGACTTAGAACTCCACCTTTAATCGCCCTTGTTATTTTGAAATAGTACAAACTCTGTCAAAGTAACAATAGTTATAAGTTATTATGACCAGAATTTTTAGTCCGTCAAAAAAAATTCCCCAAACGTGAAGGGAAGGGTGAGAGAACCAAGGGTTTCTTTTGCAATTTCTCATTGCGATCGTTATCTTCACTTGCAGTCTGGTGATCGTCACCGGTAGCTACCTCGTCATGCCTTGTTTCTGGAGAGGGATAAGGAGCCTTGCTTGTTATTCTGTACATAACAGGATAAAGATTTAACTCTTTAAATAGAACACTACTATTATTTACACAACTAATTTATTAACAGGTCCAATTTGGATATACTAAAACTGCAAGCACTACTTCTTGTCGTAGTAGGACTAGTATTTAATACTAGTCTGTTATATTTAATTTGTCGCGACTCGGCAAGACAGATATAAAATTCTTTTAAAAGATGGAATTTTATTCAACTATCATCGCTTGGGAAGGACCATCTAGATACGTTGTGTGTGGTATACTGTATACATGGTCCATATTTATCCACACTACTAGCTGTTAAGTTGATCTCACAAAAAAGATTGAATTGTTATGCCAGGAGATTAATGTTTTTATTTCAGAAACTTTACACTTAATGCTTCCGTTTACATGTATTTCCGGACAGAAAATATTCTGAAACCTTTGAGGGTTTCATCATTAGATTTTATTTCAAATTTTGTAGGAAAAAAAAATAGAACTAGCAGAAAGTCAGAAACCCTCTTCCGGAGTACAAAAGTTTTTTTTCCCCCGATAAAGTGAGTATGATTTTCTCATTTTATTATCCACTAAGAGTATGATTAGTTGCAGTTTCAAGCAAATTAAATTACTCAAACAAAGGGGTATTTCTACAATATCTCTTTCTTGTTTTTCCTCAAGATGGAAAAAATGAAATGAGATAAAAACTTGCCAAGAAAATACTTGTTTGCTTCTCCCTCTTTTACTATATGTCCCTCTTTTTAATTCTAAATACTAGTTGTTTGGTTGTAGCTTCTAAGCAAATGAGCTCATTTTCTAAGCTGATCTACTATATGTAGGCTTTTAAGCAAAAAAATCTTTGTATTATGCTAACACGCTATTGACAAGGTACGCTCCTCAAGTGTAGCCTGTAGGTATATAAGAAATCTGGTTTATTTAATAATGGTTTTCATATCCATCTGAAAGGTTGAGACCAGTAGGCAATGAGCTTGTTGTGCAGGTGAAGACAAGATATATCTATTGACTATTATCAACCGTTAAAGGATATAAGGTGCAATCCAAGTTCCAACACTATTATGGATTGTGAGAGAACTGATGCATACCTGTCACGACGCTTTTCAAGGAAACGTTTGAGGGAAAATTTTCTTGCAATAGGAAGATCTGGAGGACATGAATGAAAAAGAATAAAAATTGTATCAAAACTTGCAAAGTACGCATAAAGCTGATAAATTTCAACTTACAAGAAGGCAGGTTTTGTTGGTTATGCACTGGTTTTTCCACTTCTTCCTCTAGCAAGTTTGTGACAATAGGAGCAGATTGAGAGTTTTCTCCAGCAAGTAGAATTATGGCATGTGCCTATTATTTATTAAAATAAAGCATCCACATAAGAAACGACTAATTGCTTAAGCTTATCATATAGTAAAAGCTGACTAATTGCTCCTTAACTGAACGCAATCTTTAAATCACTTCTGCGTAATTAGTTCAATCGATCAAAATCTTTGCTTAAGGATAGCTTTTATCAGCGAACCTACATAAATAGTGTTATTTGCCCAAAACACCATGATGGTGTATTGGTGTGACTTTATTGAAGATATTTAGATAAATTAAGAAGAATACTTGATAGTTGATATCTATATGTACTAAAAGTGAAACTCTACACAAAGTAATGGACTTTTATTTCATGTGCCTCATAGCTCAGTTGTCTTAAACCCTTTTTATGATTTTCTTATATACACAAGCATTGTAAAAATAATGAACAGATAATTATAAACTACTTAGAATGAAAGTATAACATGCCTTTTCAAAAGGAACGTCATTGTAGACATTAATTTGCCCACCATAGAATATCGTTAGCTGCGCTTTAACCCCTTTGTCACTGGCTAAATTCGGAGTTGTAAGATCGCGACTATGCAAATCAAAGTAAAAAAGAAATCAAACGTGTTGTTTCAAAACTAAAATTCCTTGTAAATAATACTAAATTGTGCATTTTAAACAATTTCATTAATTTGGAACGGAATTTCAAATTAGTGGTTTACCATTTAAGTCACTTTCTATTTAGTGCCTCAATTGCTTAATTTAGTGCCAAATGTCTGCTATTATGTAGCAAGTAAGGTCAAGATCGGTATTACAGTAAAAATCAGACTTAATATTGGCCACATGTAGTTCATAGGTCTGACACCGAGTAATGATTACACCAAAAGATAGAGCGGAAATAACATAAATAATCATGAAAATAGGACGAGAATAGTAAGTTGAAAATAGTCGGAGAAAACCCGTGTTAAGTGGATTTGTGAGTTTCTCTTGCAAAACTTTTGGTTGTACCCAAAAAGCACTCATATGAGTATGAAGTTAAAAAAATCTATCAAGTTTTAAGCGAAATTCATAAATGTGCAGTTGTGCACTCGATTGCTACATTTTACCAGACATTGGGGAGTAAAACTGAACAGGTGTAAATGTTGGGGCACTAACTCGATGAAAGGTTGAGATATTAAAGTGAATATTTTCCCTAATGTATATACCTGAATCTCGGAAGTAGTGAGTTTTCCAGTAATGTCGGCTTGCGTTGGCCATTATCGAATTCCGGTTTCACCAAAGGACGATATCTTTTGAATAAATCAAGGGTTTGATTTGTATCATCAGATTCAACAAGAATTTTTTTGAGTTTCTCGATTTGATTATCTTCAGACGAGCACGGTTCTATACTTTTGTTTTTGTCATAACCAAATTCGGAATCAAATCTATTTGTAGGAGTATTCATCTTCAAGAAATCAATTGCACCACGAGAGCTGCAAGACATGTTTGTCTAGCTACAAGTATATAAGATAGAATAAATAAAACCTAAGCTTCAAATACATGATTATTATTTTTATTTAAAGAAAGCAAATTACGCACATGTAAACCTTGACCTTAAGCTAGTTGTCATTTGGAGCATAAACTCCAACTGCAACAATTTAATTACTAAATTTTACTAAAACAATGAAAATGGTCGTTCCAAGCAACATGTGCGGTAATTTGAATTAACATGTTTACCCTTTTCCTCTAAATGAATCGAAAATCACATAAAACTAGGAAACCGATGTTGAAATTTATCCAAAAAGGTAAGACAAATTATGTAATGACCAGGTCTCCTTTTGTGGGAAAGAATCTTTTTTCAAACAAACAACCAAAAGCATCATACAAGAAGGTGTTATATAAATTCTTAATAAAAAACAATTAATAAATTAAGTACATGTCAAAAGTTTGTTTTGTGAACTAAACACAAGTGACATTAAATAAGAAAGCTTTAGCAAATGCATTTTCAAGAATGAAATGTGAATTTGCCAGGTCGTGAGTATCAGTACACTTTTATTTACCATGACTTAAATGTTTGGTTCTCCAGAGAGTAAATACCAAGAAAAGAAAAGAACTGGGAATAAGTAGAAAACAAGACCACACTCAATACGGTTCATAATTAAATTGGCAAAGAATCTAATAATACGAGATTGTAAGGAGCTAGTTCTTATATCAGAAAATTTGAAGTACACTAAACTGTACCAAAAAGAAAGCAAATGCTGATTTAATCCTAATGAAGGTTTGATGGGTTGTAGCTCTCAGAAAAAAAATTAACGTTTCTAGATCAATAATAAAAAAGATAAATTTAGCTTAAAACTTCAGACTCTTCAAGTAAAAAAACCAAACAACAATATCCTACACAACTTAAAAGCTAGAAAATCAATTAACTTTTAGACTTTAGATATACCCAACAAGACTCAGGCCCTCAAGTAATAAGTTACACTACAATGCCACAGATTGTGTATTAACTACTACACATGAAAAAAAGGTAACTTGTATATTAGATGATGATTAAAATCATCGTCATTGAACAATTAGTTCTCACTAAGGACTTGTTAAAAACAGGGATGCCCATGGAGAACTAAATGTAGTCTAAATACTGTTGAAGGCATAAAAAAAAAAAAACAATAAAAAACAGGAAACTCGCTCATAAAAAAATGTTACATTTTCAACTTTCAAGGGAGTAACAAAACTAAAGAAAACCAAAAGCAAGATTGAAAACAACATTGTAACTAGGCTTCAATAAGGCAACGTAGCAAAATTATTATTTTTCAACAAGAGCAACAAGTATTCGGGCGGGAGGCTGAGTATTAATGAGGGTCAGTATGCTAAAATTTCACCAGTAGTATTTCATAATAGTATTAAAGTTTCGGTGACGATTTGGGATTATCACCCTTGGTGTCACTATTTAGTTTCTTGCTTTTGTTAGAGATACAATCTCTATCATTCATTCATAGTGTCATACATGAAAAGTAAGAAATTTAAATTGAATAACGTTATGCTATTCTGAAAACTAACCTGAAGAAAAGGGGAACCTGTCACACCTAGGGGCTAAAGAAGTTCACACCTGCATATACATACATACATACATTTACACACTGAGTAAGTAAATAAAGATCGAGGGAAAGTGTGGGTTAAACATGGGCATTGGACAGGTAAACGATATGTACAAAGGAGGTGTTTTGTTTGATTTGCTTAAACTTAAGTTTGATATGTTGGATTCTCTCATGCAACCTCACCCTTGTTGGTGCCACATGTACAACCAGGGCAATTGTTTACTGACAATATGGTCAATTCAAACCCACGTTTTTTTATTTTATTTTTTAATTCAAAACCCACACTTACGCACATTTTAATGTTGTGACGTTCTAGCCTAGGGTACCCAAAAATTAGAATTTACTCATTCGGAATGTTTCTTATCCACCACCAAACATGTTACCAAACATGTTTTTCTCACCTTTTTTCTGATTATAAATATTAAGTGCCAACATGTTTATTCAATGAAGTAATAAAATATATGGGCAAGACCAATGTGTAGGTATAGCATTTCCTTTCAAAAGCTGATGAATTTGGTTACCAAGTTTCGGATGAAATGACAGAGTCGGAACTTTTTGGATCTTTTATATGAGATTCAAGCAAAAGAGTTTGTTTTAATAAAATGGGTCATTTGATATGATTTTGGTTACTTATGACTTTCCATCTAGAAATCAATTCTGGGATTTCAAATTTTGAGGAACATTCTGTTGCAATTTGAATTATACAAGGCAAATTACAGGGAGGCATGGAAATAATTTTTTGTGACGATGTTGCATAAAAAAATATTATTGCAATTTTATCATAAATCATACTGTTGTGTACTTGTGTTCCCTCTGGTATTTTAACTTTTCATGGCAAAGAGTGTTAAGCCTACTGTCCATGATTTAGTATCTTGTAGAATTGCCACTCTCTCAACTACATTATCCAGCTAATTTTTTTCCAAACTTAAAGAGTTTCTTACTTTTCTTTCTGCTTATAAAAAACAATGCAATACGTAAAACAAATAAAAATTGAGTTGTTTTTCTGGGAACTAAAAAGGCTAAACCTTTCAGGGAAATTATTATTCCCAAACTCATTCATGGGAATACAAGATATCTTATTTGGTTAAAATTTAATAGTAACAGCGCCCGGTAGACCTGAACTCTAAAGTATTGAACTCAAACTCAAACTCAAACAAGCCCTTATATTACAAATCACTACAAACATTGATAAAAAATATATATAAGATGTGGGGTTGTGAATAGTTTTAAAAAAGAAAAAATAGGTTGAATACTATATACTCCAATTAATTAATGCAAGGATTGGTCTTATGTGGAACAGTTATACTTCTAGCTTTTTTTTTGCCAATTAGGTACCGTAAAAATTATTAAAGCATCAAAATTTACAAAGATACCGACTAAACAACGAATTAAGTCGTTTGCTTAAAGAAAATGTAACAACATTGCTAAACTTTTATGGTGTAAACCATAGGGGTGCTGAGCTGACACTTCCAAAAGGACTTAAGACGCTTGCTCTTCATAAATACGCACATAAAAAATAAAATGAGCATTTGGTACCAGTTTTAAGACAAGAATAATGGAGTACAAATTAGGAAGGGATACCAACTTTAAGGAGCGAAGCAAGTATATCAATTTGATCTATAAGTACATAACAGTCTCGTTAAAGCATAGGACGAATCGATCATCAACATCCTAAAAGAGAGAACTAATTGTTAGAACCTGAGTGGCACCGATTGATATTAAAGAACTATTTAATTGTGTTATATGGTCTAGTTTTGCTTAATGGTAACCCATAGAGTACAGATTACCGTCTAGCAAGCCGGGCCGAAGACCGCCCCTTATTGTTCGTATTCGCACAAGATTCAACTCGGAGAAAATGACAACTTTTCAAAAATAAGTAATAAAGTGTCTTAGTGACTCACAATTTCAAAGCAATACCTACCTGAAACAGACAAACATTTCTGCTAGCATCAACCAAATTACATTAAGTAACTGAACTTATTGCGATTGTGATAAAAAAAAAAGAAGAGGAGTTTCACCTTAAATCAGCGACTTCAGAGTTAGTGTTTGATTTAGAGGGATAGGCGTATCTCCTTTAAGAAACCACAGCCGTTATCCATAATGTTTATGATCCAGGAAAAATACATTCTAAAAAAAAAAAAAAAACTCATGGGATACTTTATATGTTTGTATTATAGTTAATTTCAAGCCTCGCATACTCTAATTTGCCAACCGTCGCTACTAACTTTATGGGGGTCCTCGGAACTATCGGAATACTTGATTAGAACTAGAAAAAAAAAGTGTATAATGGCAACCACAGGAAAGAATAAATGACAAACAAAATTATAGTGATCCAGAGCGAGAAAGAACCTATTTATCAACTATAAGACTAGTGTCTGTATCAGAGGGATCTAAATATCTCCAAAAGAAACCCAAACTGCTACCCATAATGTTCATGATCACAGCAGAGATGGCAGGGGGAAATGCGACCATCGGTGAGATGAAATGTGAGGCCGCTAAGACCACTCCTAAAGATGAATTTTGCATGCCCACCTGCAAAATATTGACCAACAGGTCGTGTTAAAAGCGATCATTCAAACACTTCCTGATTATGAAACTTTTGATATTAATGGGGCATTGTGAAAGCTAGAACTCGGATAGAACTTCACAAATCTCTACAACCTCGAATCAGTTTATATTTAGTACATTTAACTAGATATACCTTACGAATGTCAATAATGTACACTTGCCTTAAAGACTTTTAAATTCATGTGAAAACTTTGACAACATGACATAAACTATCCTACGAAAAAAATGTATGCCGACATGCAATATTGAGGACAGTACACAAAATTAGCGAAAAGAGGTAGTTTGGTACACTTAACATGCAAAATCATTAGTTGGGGATACTATACTGAATTCACAATGAGTTTAGTGTTTAAAAGATTAATTACCCTTTTTGAAATAATACGACCGACGGTAAGATTTCTAACGAACATCATACCTCAATTGAAATTGCACGTCGTTGTCGCTCTTTGAACCCCAAAAGAGCTGCTGACGCATACCTACAAATAAGTCTCGGCACACAAATCCTTCACTATTAAAACAAAGTGTCAATGTTAATAACTGATTAGCAGAAAAGGGTAATCAACTCTTACCCCAAAAAGAACCCTGCAAAATGTAGCAGCATTACAGAGAGGATGATGCCACCCAATTCACCAGATAAAATTGCTTGAACTCGATTAAAAGGAGACATGTCTTGTGATAATGGTGTCATGGCTATTGAAGATCTCAGACGAACAACATTTTCCGAAAAGATACTGACAAAAAACATATAAACGCAAACAAATTAGAAATGGACAAGATACAAAGTTAGAAACAACCATATTTACTGCATAATAACTGAGTTTTGGACTCAATTGCTATGGTTCCCTTTTCTACAAAAATTAAATCTGCACACTCAGTCACCGACTATCACTTAACAAACTCTCACTAACTAGGGAGATGAGTTGTAGCTTCTTCTGTCATGATTATGTAAAATTTACACCCGCATAAGATATGTGAGTTCACATCTTACCACTGTTTGTTCCTAAAATTACTCTTGTAAGGAGACAACTTTCTTCGAATTTTTAGGAATGAATGAAAAATGAAACTCATAAGCATCAACGTGAAATGGAGTTCAGGTTACCTGCTTGCAAGCAAAGATGCAGACAGAACAGCAAATAAAGGTGCAAAAGGTGCTACAACTTTCACAGCTTTCGGAAACCTACTCTGCAGAAATGAACCTAGCAGAATAGGAGCAACTATGACCTGGATAGAAAACAAGAAAAGTACAATAATTAGATTAGATTCATTATCCAGATATGAAGAACTGACCAAGAGAATTGACATACATAAATTCACCTGAAGGGTGCTGATGGAAAGTTTAAAAGCATCCACTGGAACATACGTTCCGGCTAAAAGTGTTGTCAAAAGAGGAGTAAGAAGAACAGCTCCAAGAGTAGTGCAAACAGTCATAACAACAGATAATGCAACATCCCCTTGAGCGATTAAGGTCACCTGCACTACTATTTCAAGGAAAGAGAAATGAACAAGGAAGTACCTAAAACTTTGAGTCTTTTATTTGGTTGCAGGGTAGACAAACTTGATTCAATTAGTGAAGTCTTAATCAGTAATTTATATGGTTTCTTTAACCATACTTCCGAACAACTGTATCACTATATAAAGCTAATCATTAGGCATTAAACAAACTCTCTGTAAACTGATTGGTATAAAAGAAAGCATTACCACGTTAGATGCCGTACCCCCTGGACAACAAGAAAGCAATATTAAACCAACCGAGACATAAGGTGATAGCCCTAACAATTTGCTTATGAGCACTCCAAGAATGGGCATAATAGTATATTGGGCCAAACATCCATAAATTATCTGTAAAACCAAGGGAAATAATCCGGGTCAATAAATTGACTACGAGTTGTTTACTTAAAATTTCATGCATCAAGAACTTTAGTAGCAAAGATATATGTTTATGGCGATAGACAGTGACACCAAATATATATATAAAAAAAAGGTTTTCTTTAGCAGTCTTCATATATTATGGACTTTTATTACACTAAACAAGTGCACGACAAGATTACAAATAACAAATTCTCCCCTAAGCCAAATCCACTTCGTTGAATATGTTTGGGGGCTTCTTTCCAAATGCATCATTTGCCATTTCGAGATTTATATCAATACACAAGGACCCCAGATGAGATGCACTTCAATATAATCCATTAAATAACTCATTTAATTCCAAATTGTTAACCCAAAATAAAGGATGATTGTAACCATATCCTTTTTTTATAAAATGGCCATAGAGGGCTACTCTGAATAATATTTCTGATAACATGTTTAATACGAGTAATGTTCTACCAAATAACCTTAGAACTTAAGCTTACTCGATAGAGAGACATAATGTACTCCTTTGTTCCTTATCATTGGTGCTTTAGGGGACTCCAACTTATTATGGAAATGTAATCAACTGCATTGTCTTAATACGACATTTCCAAATATCCCTTTTGATGAGCAGTGGAACGTTATGTGGTAACACAAAAGGGAGAAAATTGGCATCAATTTATCATTTGAATTTTTCAAAAAAGGTCTCAGATATTCTTCAATATTCCAAAAAGTTATGACCAACAATATGAAACAAAAGAAGATAAACGGAGTCATATTCGTTATCTTTACTTTTAGTCCCTTCAGTTGTGGCAACTCTTTTATCAATTTGATAGTCGATGCATTGCTAAGTACTACCTTACGAGTCCATAAACAAATCCGAAACCAAAGATTAGCTTGGAGTTTTCCCATCCGCCTATAATTTCATCTTGATTGTACTAGATATCTAACTCTCTCTTATTTCTCTTTACTGACTCGGTTAAGTTAAAACTGGTTTCATTTTAGCATAGCTGCTATAAGGGAGATCTAACCAATCAAGATCGCAAATCATAAACAAGAGCCTAGGCAGCTATGATAGTGTATCCAGGGGCGGACCTAGAGGAGGGCCCGGGCACAGGGGGAGAGCTATATGGTGAGCATCGGGTGCCACAGCAGTTCCTATATTGAATTTTACTAAAATAGTATAATATGTTGAAAATATTGATTCTGCACCCCCTGTTATATTTGTTTCACTTGACATTAGTTTTTATGTAAATTGCGGCCTTTCTCAATAATTCAGAAACAACTACTGATATTTAATTTAAAAAAAAAGTGTATGCCAGTGACGAGTTTTGTTATATTTAAAATCGATGTATGCGGTTATAAAATCTACCATATCACAGCCCCCAAAACAAGTGACGGAAGCAGAACTCAAATGACAGGGACTGTATTTTATATGTTTTTCTTGGAAAGTATGAAAGGGAATGATACGCTAATTTTAAAAAGATTGTAACCAATTACAAAGATGAAAATAACATCTTTCGTCAATTTTATCCAGATAGGAGGGGCTATTTCCCCGACTATGTCCACCTAGTTCCTCCCCTACGCAAGACTAACAACACATAGCCCATATATTTTTGGGTCCAAGACTAAATATATTGATAACGGGATACAAGCCTACAATTAACAACTTCCATTACATCTATCAAAATACTAACTACAGAAGAAGAAAAAAACGTAAAGTGGCCATTGTGATAACAAATTAATCAATTCATCGATCTCACTTGTTAAACCTTAGCTTAATATTTCAAATCATCTTAAATTTAATGAACCTGTATAGGAGTATAATTTTGTAATGTAACGCCATTCATTACCTAAAAAGATATAGCTACGACAATACGTAATTTAATCTTATTAACAACTGGTCCAAGTCGGGACCATAAATCATTATTCCTATAACTAGTTTTTTGTTTTTTTTAATCAGTTCCTAGAACTAGTCTATTCCTACTATACAAACTATTCTAATCGACATTAACAAAATAAAATAAAAAAGAATTACTGACATGAAGTGGCCTTTGCAAGAACAAATTAACCAAATCATCGACCTCGATAGTCAAACCCATAGCCAGCATTATAAGCCCTAACGTAACGCTATATGAACCCGGACCCTTATTAACAAACCAATTAAACGTATCAGGTTTTATAAAACCAACTAATCCCCCAACCGTCACATACGCAGGGTAAAGATTGGCTGCTGCCGATAGCACGGTTTCTAGCCCTTGATTTGATCGGACGGTTAGTAAAGAGATGTTGGAGTTAGGGTTTTTATGGAGAGATTTGACTTTGAGGGTTGGTGAGAGAGTGAGGTGGGGAGTAAGGAGGAGAGAGAGAGTCATCCTGGAGTGTAGAGAGAGAGAGAGAAGTTGCCTCTCAGAATCAGTATTTCACTATTTTCCCTCCCTAAAAATAATAATAATATTGTGTGACCGGACTTGTACTTAATAAAAACATGCCCTCTCGCTATTATATAAGTAAAAATATATTATCAAAATTTAAATTATTAAAAACATATTTATATATATTTATTATTTTTCTAATTCTAATTAAACCATAATCTAACATATCTCTCTAACCACAACTCTCTCTCTCTATAATTGCATATCTCTCTAACACACGATAATCGCACATTTTTCTAACACGTGTTAATCACCCATCCTCTCTCTAAAAATGATTAAAAACTCACAAAATATGCATATGCTAATTATAAAACGTCATACCCTAATTTTAAAACTTCATACCCTAATTTCAAAAATTCATACCCTAATTTCAAAAACTTCATACCCTAATTTCAAAATTACATACTCTAATTTTAAAACTTCATATCCTAATTTCAAAACTTCATACCCTAATTTTAAAACTTCATACCCTAATTTCAAAACTTCATACCCTATATATGAATTTCTCTCAATATTATACATATGGATTCTTCTCTTTCAAGTTGAAATCCACAATGTTTACAATAGTCTCAAAACTCAATAAATAGAAAATAATTTCACTAATTCCATATATTTTTCATATATCACGGGGTATCAAATAGTGTAATATTTGTGTATTGTATATATCTGTATTTATATGTATATGGATATCTATATAATCTATATGATATTCGATAATTAGTGGCGGATTTTCGTGGTGGAGAAAGTGAAAGAGATAAGGTGAGATATTAAAGAAAAATACATAGAAGAATGAATGAGAGAGAGATAAAGAGAAGAAATGGTGAGAGAGAAGAATGAAGAGATAGATACCTAGAATAATTGGTGAAAAAGAAGAATAGATGAGAGAGAGAGTAAGATGAGAGAGGGATAAAGAAAAGAATAAACTGCATTAAATTTAAATTTGTTTGGTATGTTTTTGATAGTTAAAGTTGTAAGAGTGTGTTTTTGGTAATTTAGTTTCAAAAGTAATATATTTTGTTAATTTATCTTTTAATAAATTAATATTTTGATGTGACCGATTTTGTATTTTTATGGACATTGTTGTATCTTCCTTTATAGTTTTACACACTTATTAATTTATTTCGATCATTCTCAAATTTATCAATTAAAAGCGGGACGGACGAGTACTTTGTTTGAATATTGTTCTATTTGTAAGTAGCCCCGTGTAATATGGGTTGTTTAGAAATATACCCCCAAGTGTTGCGTTTCGTGTCCGGATACTGCTTAAGTTTTAGAAACAACCCTCATCATGCTTAACTAATGGTAGGGTCGGACCTCGCATGATCCCCGATGGACTATAGCTTAGCTTCCGATTTAAAAAAAGACACTTGATTTTTGTTTACCAGAATACAATGCATATATGCGGATTGTGAAATAAGTGTATGTTATGTTCAAAGCTAGGAATACTATTAGGCCTTTAGACTTGTATTTTGTTCGTAAAAAAGAGTTTATTGGGTTTGATAAGATAGACAAACTTAGGTGAAACACATAGGACTGATTGTGATTATAAAAAGGGGCGTAAGTGATTGGTGATTTAATCGGGCTAAAATTGCCTACACATTGACAAACTATCGGTCTTTTATCACATTATTCATTAAAAGCATTGTTATATACTTTTTTAATCACCCGGACATTAGCAAAATTAAATCTGTGTGAAATTCAACTACTCTCATAAACATAGATCAAAGTTCCACCACTAATTGTATCTTTCTCCGATCGGTTGTATGTTCATGAACAACTTTTTTGTTTGTTCTACTTTTTTTTTCAATTTTTTAACTAGGTAATGAAGCTAAATTTTCCCTTAGAAGGTTTGAGCTTTAAGTATGTTGTCGTCTTTGTAAGGAATGAGAATATGTTGTATGTATACACTAGTGATCACAGTCATGGTTTTTTTAATAAAAAAAAATCTTACGCAAAATGTCAAAGCAGTTTGACTTTTAAGCTGCAGTCCAGCTTTTAACCAAAAACAAAAGGTTTGAGCGTAAAAATTGAAACCACTAAAGCCATAGTTCTGCATAACACGGCAACAAATTTGGAAAATGAAAACACAATAACACAGGTACAGTTTGACCAGTCACAAATTCATACCACAACTTCCAGTTCTACAATGGTCTGAAGGAGTCTTATGGGGTGCGCCTTCTCGTAGAAAACCGGGTTTGTCTAATTTAATGTATTTTGTGCCATCTAATTGGAATGAGATCAAAAGAAAATGCGATGTTCCTTTCTTTTTTTAGGCCTTGGATAAAAGCTAATTAGGACCGCCCTTACGGTAAAGACAAAACAGAAGCCCGTCGAGAAAAAAACTCCTCCAAAGTTATGCAAGAGCAACTTCGGCTATCTTTTCAATGGATGAAAGAGACAAAATGAATAGATTTTGACTAAGACAGCTCGTATTTGACACTTCCCAGATAGAGACCACAAGCAGGGGCCATGGGACTCACAGCACTCACCGTCTTTGCATTCAAAATGCGCTCGACTGTAAAATTTAATATCCTTCAAAAACAAACACTTAAAAATGGAAAAGAAAAAAAATGACTCGAACATGATTGAATGAGTACTACAATAAAGGAAGATATTTACCACCGTACTTACCATCAGAAATTGTAAGTTCTCCTGTGCCAACACATTTCAAGGCGCCAACCAACAACCTGACCTGATTGATGAAAATGTCATGTCATCAGCAAGAGCGGTTAACCCGGAACAATTAAAAAATCAATGGTGATATTTTTAAGAAACCAAGAGAAATGATTGGCATACATAAACTTGCATTTATAAGAGGTGGCAGTGACAATTTTGTCACTTGGGTGGCAGTTTAATAATTTTTAAGCAAATTCAGGTTGTTTGTTTATGAATGACTGGAAGAGAAACACAAGTCAGACAACCGACAAAATTGTGTTATTAAACTTGCCTATCAACTCAAAAATGGCTTATTCTATTTTTTGATTGGCTTAATTATAATGATAAGAGAGCTACTACAATCAGAGAGAATACAACTTCATCAACAATCTTAACATAAGCAGTCAATTACTCTTGTCTGTCTACCTGCTCCACATTTAAAAGCTGCTTTTGGTGCAAGGGATCCTTGTGCAATATGTAACGGAAAAGAAAATGGTGTTTTCCGATCCGTGATTTTTGTAAAGACATTTTATTTTTTGTTACATTTCCCCCGAAGTAACTCTTAACACCAAACAGGGTATTATTGCCGTATGTAACATGTAATGCTAATTACATACAGATTGCTTAGATGGCAACGGGTCCCACTCAGAATCATTAAAATCTAACCATTCGGTGTAAAGAATTATGTATGGGATACACTGCGACCTAAGCAATTATAAGGATCTGTGTAATCAGGTCCCATTCAGATTTATTACATATTCCAACCACTCAGTGTGAAGAAATATGTATGGGACACCCACCCACCCAACAACCAATCTTATGGACCTGTGTAGATTGCCTTATTTGTTTTTAGGCTCCGTTTGTTTCACAGTAAAAAGTTTCCCGGTGGGAAATATTTTCCTAGCAAAGCTTTACTGCAAAGACTTTTGTTTGCATTTCATTTACAAGCGTTTGGTGCACAAAAAGTTTTCCATGTAAAACTCTAATATGTTAAGATGAAATATCAAAATTTAAGTCCAATTAAAATCATTATTTTTAGGTAAAAATAGTTTTAAAAAGGTTGGAGTATGAGATGAACTAGAGATTATAGTTTACGTTTCGGTTTTAGAACTTGTAGGAAAATGAAGATATGGTATTAAAAATTAGAAAATGAAGACATCATACACAAATATGGTATTAAAAAATTAAAAAATTGTTTTTCTAAAGTATATTTTAGGGTCAATCTAATACCTCATGGTTCATGATCGGGTATATATGTTCATATATGTATGACGATTATATGCATATGAGTATTAAAAAATATATAATTTGGTTTTCTAAAGTATATTTGGAGGTCGATCTAATATATGATGGGTTAAATATATATATATGGTATTAAAAATTAGAAAATGAAGACATCATACACAAATATGGTATTAAAAAATTAAAAAAAATTTAAAAAAAATTCTAAAATATATTTTAGGGTCAATCTAATACCTGATGGTTCATGATCGGGTATATATGTACATATATGTATGAAGATTATATGCATATGAGTATTAAAAAATATATAATTTGGTTTTCTAAAGTATATTTGGGGGTCGATCTAATATATGATGGGTTATCATGTCTGGTTTATATATATATATATATATATATATATATATATATATTAAATAGGAAAGAGTGATTTTGTTATTATTGGAGGAATTGAGGTATTAAATAGAAAGAAAAACAAACGTTAAGATTAAAAGTTGAGCTTACAACAAAATTATTAAGGATTATAAATAAATATTGTAACACGTTGTTTCTATCTATATTATATATACATATGGATTTATTTATTTTGGTCTTTCAATGGGTACGTTTATATTAATTTTAAAATATACATTAAAAAAGGTATAGAAAGTATTAGTTGAATCTTTTCTGGTGGATTTATAAAAAAAAATGAGATGTATTGAGATAATTATGGATGGAAGATATTAGAAGATTGCACATATGTATATTTGCTTAGCTCTGCCGTAAATGTTTCCTTGGTTTTTTTCATAGGAATCTTTTACTGTTTTACGGAAATAAGGGAAACATTTTCAAAATCTTTTTGTTTTACTTTTAAACAAACATCCGTAATATTTATTTTACCCGTAAATATTTGTTTTCCGCTGTTTTACATTGAAACAAACAGAGCCTTAGAAGCAATATCATCAAGAAGTTTTAAAGCAAAGGCGAAATTTTGACCTGGTGATACAGAAATGAGCGAGATCTTGCAGTGACCACATAGCAGCGATGCGTTTCTCTTATGCCAAATATAGAGCGAACTTCGCCGTTTGAACTCTTGAGTCCATCTTCATTAGTTGTTAAAGAACAAAGAGGGGGTTCAGCTTCTGAGTTGTTGGAACATTGATATAGATCTTTTTCGATACAGTTGCTTAATCCCCTTTCTCTAATTGAAGGAAAATACGGAGTAGAAACCACCTCAGTCACATTAAACTCATCTAAGAGTCTGATAGGTGACTTTGCCTGATTTAAGAAAATTACAGATGTTTAAGAATAGTTAAATCTGACAGAGATCATATAAGATTCTTCAAACAATCTCCATATAGAACTGCGAGCAAAAAGTTTAAAAAATTGAAATGCTGAAATTAATGACCAGCATGGAAAAACTAAGAAGAGGTTGGTCAGAGGGAAATAGTGACCTCGCAAGAAGCTGCTCTGAAGGAACTGAAATCATGGAGTCCGACAAGAACTTTGCACGCTCTCTAGTCAAGTGTATACATTGTTATGTCTTATTTTATTAACGATAGATGAAAAATAGAAGTAGTCTTAGACAATGCATCCGAACCTGCATAGCTAAAATATCTAGATCCTCAGGAACATGCCAAGCCCGATCTTTCTCAAATATTGACAAAGGTTCTGGTCCAGACAACAAGCGATAAAAGTACCTAAAACAGAAATATAAAATTATATACTCAGATCCAATGATATGACTCCCTTGTACATTAAAATCAAATGAGAAAAATAGAACATTAATTCGCTACACATGATAAAATCATATACAAAAGCTCGAAAAAGTCTTTGATACCTACGTCCGCTCTTGAGCTTTATATCTAGCATGAAAAGTAGGAGCTACACATCGAACGTCTGTCACCATTATATCACCTTCATTTTTCTGCATAACAGAATGAGTTAAAGTTTAAAAAATCAGAAGAAAAGAGCAATTCTTATGTATACTTGTACTATTAAATTAATTAAAGCCTGCAAATTGGCTGGCACTTCAGAATTCCTAAAAACTACATCCTCAATCAAATCATACACGAATTTTCATACTAGAATCCACAACATAAGGTTAATTTCCCATCAACGTGCATGGAGATCATATGTTAGCGTCCTTAAACTCTAAAAGAAACTGCTAAGTAGCAAACTTTTGATAACAAGAACATAGAACACCGATAGCTAACAAATGTTCAAATATTGCAAAAAATAATAATAATAATTCTAATACGAGGGAAATAATGAGCAAACATAAGAAGTTATCAGATCAAACCTGTAAGAAATGATTGACAGCTTTTTTAACCACCGCCGGTTCATGGGGCTCTAACTGGACAAAATTTAAAAGATGTTAGAATATCATCACGTCTTATCCTTCTAAATTTTATTTGGGGATAGCTATAGATACAGTTGAAACTTCACTCGGGACAGTGTTAAAATTGCTATCCAGCAGCGAAAGCATAGCTATTTTCTTCAAAATTCATAAATAGAACATTACGTCTCTGGCCTCTCTAAACTAACGTACAACTTAAAGAGATCTTCATATTTCAATAAAAGTACCACATCACCAGGTTTTCTTTTGCTGACACGTTCAACGTCTATGTGGCAAACATTTGATAAGGCATGCACTCCTGTATCCTACAACAAAACACTAAAAATCAACACCTCAAAGGAAAATTAAACGGGTAAAGCAGAGAGCAGAGATATAGGCAATATTAACTTACTGTTCTGCTAGAGCAAAAGACAGAAACTGGCTGTCCAATGAATTTATGAAAAGCTTCCTGCAATATTTTTTTTTCAGAAACTAAGAAATATTAATAATTAGTCCAGGCAAGACAGAGAGCACTTATTGACTATTCGCACTTAAGGATTATTCGAACAAGCAAGTCAAGAAATAAAGTCATAGGTTAAAATTGCCTTTAATAATAATAGATTGATTGTTGATTTCTGTTCAACAAGATATACATATATTGGGCATTTTATTTCAAAGAGGTGAGCTCGGCTCGTTCCCTACTCGCAGTTAACACTCTTCCTTTTTAAACAAAGTAAAGATCAGAATTCAAGTAAAGTGAATGTGAATAATGCTTTGCCAACTGAAGATCTGTCTAGAACATGACAATGTGGACGAAATTCAGACATGCAGGTGACCCAAAAATATGCGAATTTGCAAAGTTGCTAGTGAGCAAACTCAGATTTTCAAATCCATACAAGCATAACAGAATTTAATCTCTATCCAACATACACTTTATGGCAAATAGTAAATTGCGAATAATGCCCATGTAGTACACATTGTTTAGGAAAACCACCACTATAACATAGTTTGATCTTTAAAAATCAATCGCAATGTAAAACCGTTTTTTGGCAAAAAGATCAATCATTTCCTTCCAGCTCTGACATGGCATAATTTTACGTTTGGTGGTGCGTGTAGGATAGATTTTTCATGTAAGTGTGCATTTTTTAAGATCTATTCACCACAAAATAGCTTCTCAATAAAAATGTTCTGATTAGAATACAGGAAAAGACTTTTCATACAAAAACTTAAACAGACTTATGTGGGTAATTGGTATACTAAGATATTAAGGAGTCCACTATTTTGGTTACTACTACTCCAACATAAGTTTAATCAACAGCTTATAGGCAAACATCTTTTTCTGCATATCTATACTCTATATGGATAAATGTCCTGTCATAGCAGAAACAACTTCTTCCCAGACGTCCGTGGCGCCAAACGACCATAAGCACACAAAAAAAATACAATACCAAAATTTGCAAATAAGATGTCAATTGCAAAATAAAATTAAAAATAGTGACAGTGATCATGACCTCATGGGAGTAGGTAGGCGCCTAGGCGGTGACATGAGTCATTAATCAATATAAATTCTTCCAATTATAGCATCCCCTCATTTCAAACAAAATATAACGAAAACTCTATACATAAAATCCAACCATGCTAAGATGACAACCGTTAAACACCAGCCACACTCACCATCTCAGCATTTCTAGGTGACAGGGACTGAAAACTGAACTTAAAGCTAACCCAACATCATCTTTATGTTGCTATCCTTTTAACCCGCGTAATCTGGCATATCTTTCTTCATACAACTTCAACCCCTCAGAGTATGAGGATCACTAGTTTCATTAATTTCATTACAACTAATAAATACAATGTTACAATACGTGACGAAATCAAACAGAAAAGTCAACAAAACTAGATTCGAGCAACTTCTTTATCCTACACTAATATGCATCAAAAAACCATTGGCTACCGCTAATTTAAATCATTAAATAACATAATTTTTATCTTTCGAACAAAAGTTCCTGAATGTAATATCAAATCAAGTTCTACACCGGGTAACTAATATAAAATCTGCTGCTCTATTTAAAAAATAAGCAAGAACGAAAATTCTAATAAAATTGTGCCTGAAAGGCAACAGCTTTATTTCTCAGCTTTTGTAATAGCTAGCTTTTTTTTTTTTTTTGGGGGAGGGGGGGGTAAAAAGGCTTAAAAGCTGAGAAACTATGAATTTGGGGATTTTTTTAGCTTTTTCTCATAAAAATTTACCAGAAGTAGAAATTTTCCAATTAGATCATTTTGTATATTTACAAGTCACTTATAACTCAATATAAGTAAAAATTACTTATCAAAAAATATAAGCTATAAGTCACTTATAGGCTATAAGTACAAAGCTAAAAAGGTGCCAAACAGTACACTGCACCTTCTTGTAAGCAAACTTTTCTCTCATTGCTTTTTAAACACATATTAACTTAGCATAACCGATGCCAAACTCTGTCAATCATGGACAAGAATTTAAGAAACATACAAAAACTAAACTGTTACCCAACCAGATAAAAACATACACAGGCACAATAAATCCTACATTCTAAAACAAATAATAACACGATTATATCCTTCTATTATAAATTTATAATAAGAGAATCCAATAATTGACAGTTACCCATGAGCCTAATGCCAAAGCTTGACACAAAAATGCCCCTACAGTTATTTTAAAAATTACCATACCTTAATTTCATTCAACTACTAGATATGGGAAAAATGAAAAAACAATGCTTTTATGTGTGTGTTTGGCAACAACTTTTTTTCTTAGCTTTTTTAGATTAAAAAAATACATGGGTGTCTGGTATGTCTGTCAGCTTTTTAGCTTTTAAGAAGCTAGTTGTTGGGTCAAAAAAGCTTAAAATGCTCAAAAACAGAGAAGCTGGGAATTTGCGTTGTCCAAAAATAAAAACTTTATAATATAATGTGATTGTATATTTACAACTCACTTATAAATTAAAACAGGTGAGCAATGACGTGTCAATAACAATAAGTTATAAGTCACTTATAAGTAAAACAGTTACAGTGGTGTCAAACAATACACTGCGGCTTTTTTTAAGCAATATTTTTTCTCGTTACTTTATAAAAGCAGTTTTTTGACAGGAAATCTGATGCCAAACGGGTCCTGTGTTCTGGTAATCAACATATCCAAGGGTAAGAAAGTTAATTGGCCTCGAGAACTCTGACATTCTGAAACAAATAATAACACAATAATATCATTTTATAGTAAAAAGGGAAGCTCAGAATTGACAATTACCCATTAGCCTGCCGAAGATTGGCACAGTTTTTCCAAAAATGCCTCAACTGTTTTTTTCTAAGATTACTCATATCCCTTAACTTCGTTCAAATACTAACAACAGGAAGAATAAAAAAACAATGCTTCTACGTTCTAGTAATCAACATATCCAAGGGTAACCCTCCAAAAAAAACATATCCAGGGGTAAGAAAGTAAATTGACCTCAAAAACTCCGACGACGGTCCTCTGGTTACTTATAAGTGACTTGTATACTATTTTTGTTTATAAGTCATTTTTTATTTATTTTAGCTTCCAAGTGTCTTGTAATTATATAAAACGATTCAATTGGAAAATTACTACTCTGGTAATTTTTACGTGAAAAGGCTAAAAAAATCCCTCAAATTTCTAGCTTCTCTGGTTTTGAGCTTTTCTAGCTTCTTTGACCCCAAAAGCTAGCTTTCAAAAAGGTAAAAAGTTAACATGCCAAACACCTCTATAGCTTTTTCAATCGAAAAGCTAAAAGGCGGAGAAAAAAAGTTGCTGCCAAACAGACACATTAATACACTAACCAAGGGTAAGAAAGTAAATTGACCTGGAAAACATCGAGGAAGGTCATCTGATTACTTATAAGTGACGTATACTAAAAACCAGAAAGAATAAAGAGCAATGCTTCTATGTTCTAGTGATCAACATATCCAAGGGTAAGAAAGTAATTGACCTCAATAACTCCGAGTCTCCGACATTCCGAAACAAATAATAACACGATTATATTTATATCATTCTATTATAATGAGGGAAGTCAATTGACAATTACCCATTAGCCTGCCGAAGATTGGCACAGTTTTTCCAAAAATACCCCTACTGTTCTTTTAAAATTAGTCATATACCTTAATTTCATCCAAATACTAAAAAACGGTAAGAATAAATAAACAATACTTCTATAGTAATCAACATTATGCAAGGGTAATAAAGTAAATTGACTTCGAGAACTCCGACATTCTGAAACAAATAATAACACGATAATATCATTCTATTATAATAAGGCAACCCATGAGATTGACACAATTTTTCAAAAAAAAAACGCCCCTATTGTTTTTTTTCAAAATTACTCCTATACCTCAATTTCATTAAAATACTAAAAACTAGAAGAATAAAAAGATCAATGCTTCTATAGTAATCAAAATTTCCAAGGGTAAGAAAGTAAATTGACCTCAAGAACTTACTTAAAAGTGGCATATATTATTTTTGTTGATAAGTCGTTTAATATTATAGTAGCTTATAAGTGTCTTGTAATTATAAAAAAACGATTCAATTGGAAAATTACTACGTGAAAAATCTTAAAAAATCCTCAAATTCCTAGCTTGTAAACTTTTGAAAAGGTAAAAAAGCTAACATGCCAACCTATATACCTTTTTTTTAATTTTAAAAAAAAATTCAAAAGGGCAAAAGGCTGAGATAAAAATTAAAAAAAAAAGTTGCGAAACAGGCACATTAATACATTATCAATATTAGCCAAGGGTAGTAAGGTAAAATTGACCTGGAGGACACCGACGACGGTCCTCTGGTTAGGCTGTTGCTGTGCCCCAGCGAAACGAGTACCGATATACTCTATCGCCACTAAGTATCTCTGCGCATTAGGGTTTCTTATCCTCATCATCTCCTCGTTGTTTTCCCTCGCTTCTTCTCCACCGTCGATTAGATCCTCCGACCCGACCCTTGGGATCTTCGCCGGCCGTTGGATCGACGGGTTAGCGATCGACGGCGATGATTGTTCTTCTTCTTCTTCTTCTTTTTCGCCTCTCATTGGGTACGCGATTTAATCTCCCGGTGTGGAAATTAGAAAATAAAAATAAGTATGATAATAGTTTTATTTCCCTCGCTGTGGACTGGTATTTTAGTAGGGTTTTTTGGTGTTTTATTTGTTATTTGGGGAAATTATGGTATTGTTTCAGTAGAGTCCTTTAAGGTTTGATAGCTACACAAATGACCCTACAGATTAATTTATTTTCCTGATATGCCTCGTATTGATTGATTGTTTGTTTTAGTTAGAGTAGCACTTGTTTGGTTGTTGAAAGTCCGGATTGAATCAGAAGTCTTATCGGGCCCATAAACGATTTGTTAGGTTGCTTAAAGTGTAACCAAACTATTTGCGGAGTACATATGATGCATTTTTGGTGTATATGCAATAGTGGGGTGTGGTGTTAGATTAGTACAATCCGTCCGGATTGCTAATCCGACCTTCAAATCGGGATTCCGGACCGTATTATTAATCATGAGACTACTAATCCCGTAACCAAACGAGGCCATATAGGTTTCGGAAAAAATAGATGAGACCGTTACCCGTCTATTAGACAATGTAATCGAAGTCATGATAGGTGCAATACCGACACAAGTGAATTCGGAAAGATCTTGTTATGAAAAATAGCATATATGACTTTAGTAAGGGTTTGGTGTCTACTGTTTATTTTTAGACAAAGGCTGTTGTGGACATGATACGATGAAATACCAACACAAGTGAATACGATCGTATAATTAACACTCTCAGGCCTTATTTGTTAACAGGATAAGGAGTGTGATTAGATATTAAATACATGCGGGCCCACTAATACTTGTTTGACAAACTTATTAGTTTTGGACTATAAATGACACTAGGACTTTAAATACTCAATATCGGGTTATATACAAACTCATGGGTAAGGGTGGTATTCGAATTAGTATAGAACTCTTTATAAAAGTGTATCATGTTATCCTTTCAGCTGTCTCCCAATACTTACATACACACATTCATATTTATATACTAGTAATCGTAGCACACGCATTGTGTCTGTAACACGTAGTTGCATAAATATGATCCGACACAAATAAATTTAACATTTTCAAAAAGTTTACAAAAATAATTGAATGAATATCGTAAAAATATAATGTTTTATTGTTATAGTAATATAAAAATACATGTATGATGATTTGAAAAAAAAAAAGAATATTTTTTTATTTATTTAAACTGCATTAAGTTATTTTAGTAATTACAAGGCCATGGGATTTGTAGTCCCGGACTACAAGTACTGTAACCAAACAAGGCCATACCCCAAAAAAAGCCTTATGCTTCCACCTTCTTCCTTCAGCAAGAGGATCCAAACAGCGTGACCAATCTCTAATTTTTTTGTCGCAATTCCCCTGCTGCTATTTCCCACCCCGGAATCAAGGGAATAGGTGATGCTCTCACATGATACTCCTCCAATCGCAGGAAGTGTGGATACAATCGTGGAAAATAAAATCCACGAGTATATGGCAGTTTTGGTTCTTATAGCTGTGTGCCGAAAGCATTATTCCTCAGGAAAAAGAACCATTAAAGTGTCTGCTTCAACTAACCTTTTATCGTACAAAAGAATCTCTTTTAAAACTACAGAACAAAAAAGCAATGCAAAAGTGCTACTTTTTCCACACAATGAACACAATGTTGATAAATATGTTGATCGAATTTTAGTAACAATACGAACTCCATTCAATAGCTCAAGGAAAATAGAGAATCAACTAAGTTTCAATAGAATTTCTTGTGTCAGAACATATAAAAGTAAATTCCAATTAGACAAGAATAACAATGAACTTACGTGGTGAAAAGATAAAAGCCCATACGTTGGCGTTTTCTTTTCGGTTTTCTGTTTCGTTTCTAAATACGTTCAGTCCGATACGAGAAGTTCCTAGGATGCCCAAACTCATGATGACGGTACCCTCGAGGAGGGCCGAATACATGAGGATACGACAGCTGAGATGGCATATGATCAAGTTCTTCCTCGACAGGTTTTTGTTCTTGATCATTCCTCTTATTGGTCTTCCAGAACAATAAAATCCTCTTAAACCTACTTCTTTTTTTGGGCTTGGGCTTCGGACCCGCTTTATGCGTAACGTGTCTACCTCCACTACCATAAGACCTCAACTCTGGGTTACTCCTGGAATTCGAACTATCAACGAAGTAAACCTGTTTTATAGATGCATAATGTTATTAAATTTCGGGTTCATTGTAAACCAAAAAAAAAAAAGGGCTCAGTTACAATTTGATGAGCTAAGTGTCATGATCCTTCGACTTTGTGCACAAAGTTAACAGTTAGTAACCCACCCTAGCATTTTCTTTCGCTTTTGCACTCTTCCTATGAACAAGCGAAACAAAGTTTGGGGACTAAAGTGGAAAAAAAAATTGATACAATATTTATAAACAAAATAAAAGTAAAAAATTAGTATCGTGATTCGAGCTACATAATTCGTTTTCTAATTACTACAATACTACCCCATTACCCCAACCTATGTATCTCTTTTTTCTATTTGGTACACCAGGGGCTTATTGGATTGCAGCAAAACACGTCCAGCTAAAAGAATCTTACTCATTTAGGGCCAAAATTTAATAAAATTGCAGCTTCTAGCTGGTCAACCAATTCCATTCCAACTTTTAAGCTAAAAAGCAAACAAAAACTAAGCTCATAAGCTGCAATGAAAAAAAGCCCAAGTACAATAAACGCAGAGAAAAGTAGCATATTTGTGTACTAAATGCTAATATTAGTAAGTTAGTCTGCAAAACTGTAATTAACCCTTAATTATTTTTCAGAAATAATGTTCTTGAGCAAGTTTAAACCGAAATTCAGATGACTTTTACAATATAAATTTTAAAATCTCACCGAAGTATCTTCACCACTTCCGAAGCAGCAAAAGTACCAACAGCCACCAGAGTAACAAGAGTCACAACCACAACAATTCTCAAGACAGGAATCCATGTCGCAACAATCAAAGTCGCAACAATCAAAGTCACAACAATCAGGGTCGCAATCACAATCAATGTCGCTCATCCTCGAACAAAACAATGTCCTAGTAAAATTAGCAATTTAGTTCAATCCCAAATTGATAATTAAATAGTATAGCATTACACCGAAATCCGAATACTAGCTTATTAAAAAAATTAAGATGGAAGAAGGAGCATGGACGTGTTTCCATATATCATGTAATTACTACTCATAAGTTACCTTTATGTTTCTATCATGCACTGATCAAAAAATTTAAAATTAATCCAGTGGATGCTTGTTGTCATGATCCCAGCTAAACCCTAGCCCCTAGGTCTATTATTCAGAAGATGAGTTGCAAAATTTGAGATGACAGATGTAAAACCTGGTAGAGACTAATATGGTTTCATTGAGTTAAAGTTGAGTGCAGTCACCCTACATAAACCAGGCAAAGAAGATTATATCTTAATGGGGGAAAATTGGTTTAGTTACCTCAACTACCATACATTAACAAAATGGGGACCAAACTACTGACATTAACAATTTAGGCACTGAACTATATATTTTTTCCTAAACTGGGGACCTCCGTCAATTTAATTGGACGGAAGTTAAGTTTAAATTACATTTCAGTCCCAAATTTTATAAAACATATGAATTTAACCTGAAAAATTTATAATTTTACATTTTTAACCCGAAAATATATATTATTTTATTAAAATTAACTTATTTTTTGAAAAAAATCAACTTATTTTTGAAAAAATCAACTTTAAAAAAAAATGACTTTTTTGAAAAAACAAACTTTTTTTTTGAAAAAATTGACTTTAAAAAAAACAAAAGAAGTTGCTTTTTTTTAAAAAGGAACTTTTTTTAAAAATATTAACTTTTAAAAAAAAATGTTTTTATAAAAAAAGTTAAATATTTTTAAAAAAAGCAACTTCTTTTGTTTTTTTTAAAGTTCATTTTTTCAAAAAAAACTAATTTTTTTCAAAAAAAAAGTTAGTTTTTTCAAAAAAGTCATTTTTTTAAAAGTTGATTTTTTCAAAAATAAGTTACTTTTAAAAAAAATAATATTTTTTCAGGTTAAAAATGTAAAATTATAAAATTTTCGGGTTAAATACATATGTTTTATAAAATTGGGAACTGAAATGTAATTTAAACTTAACTTCCGTCCAATTAAATTGACGGAGGTCCCCAGTTTAGGAAAAAATATATAGTTCGGTGCCTCAATTGTTAATGTCAGTAGTTTGGTCCCCATTTTGTTAATGTATGGTAGTTGGGGTTACAAAACCAATTTTTTCCCTATCTTAAGATACAAAAGAAATAATTCAAAGGGATACAAAAGAAATAATTGGGATATATAACCCACAAATCAAATAAAAATCCAATCAGTTAACCATGTAAACTCTTGATCGCTAATAAGATACTCCAAAAGATAACCCTTATTCTACCAAAAAAAACATCAGTCTACATGATCTGATGTGATTTCTTGCCTATAGATATGTTTGATTGAAGTCTTAAACAATTAAACTCATGTTTGGATCCCCTCCTAATTAACGGTGTTAGAAGATAATCTGCACACAATCTCACGGTGTATAGTGTATGGAATATTTTTTTGCGAACTCCTACACTATTAGCCAAGGTTTACTAGAAGAAAAACAAATTCCATAACCGTTTATTACCCAGAAAAGCTCGCCAGTAATTGAGTTACCCAAAGTAAGGTTGAATAATTTTTAAAACAAATTAAATGCAGAAATAGGACTATGACTAGCCTTGTATACTTAGCATATATAACACGGGTATAAATATACGCATGTTAAGTTAGTAAATTTGGTTAATATTCTATTCATGAGAAAAAGAATACTAATAGGCACTGTATGGTTACAAATCTAAATTAAGGAATTGTACAAATAAAAAATATTGTCAAATATTTTTATTATATTAACAAGGTCACTAATACTATGGATTACTATCCTTTTTTCTCTACCTCTTCCGTGCCCGCTTGGCTTTCAAACCCAAAATAATTATTCAAAAAAAATACTACAATATATCAATAACAAGTAGACATCCTACAAATTTTTTCTTACGGGAAAGTCATATACTTTCTAATTTGGAATAAAATAAGAGTTCATTTAAAATAAATATTATATAAAAGAAAATCATCTCAATATCTATTTTGTCCAAATATTATGAAATTTATCTAGAGTAAACATATGAAATCAGTTATAAATGTTCAAAATTTGAGCAAATATAGCTAAGGGGGTACGATTGCGGGGTCAAAAAAAAGGATAGAGGATCCGGACTCCAATAATGATCTGTGAATCTTTGCGAGTCCGGATCTTCTACCCCTCATTCGTACCCCTTTATATTCTACTTTGGCTATATAACGCAAAATATTTATTTAAAAAAGTCAGAAAAAATTCTACAATTTTGATTAAACATATATCAATAGATCGTAACAAGTATTCATAAAATAAAGCCATGCATAATTTAAATTGGAATAAATATCAAACCTAGTGTGAAATAAACATTTAAACAAAAAGAAAAAACGTTTACACCAATATTATGTCCAATTATAGTGAAATTTGCCTAAAATATATTGTAAAAATTTATACAAAGTTATAAAAATTTAAAATTTCCATTGAAATAGGCAAGGGGGATGGAAGAGGGCACAGAGAAAGAGAATACGACCCGGACTCATCTTTGGCCCCTTATCAATCCCCGTATTCTATACAAGAATTTACCAATTTTCATACGTCACAATTTACGAAAATACTATGTTTTCTTTGAAGAATTTTTAAATAATTTTAAAACAATAAGTATTATAACCCCGTAGAATATTTGTGTTATGCAACCCAAAATGTTAATACTAACGCTACAAAAAAAAGAAGTAAAAATAGCTATGGGAATTGTGACGAATTTTTTTTGTGACGAGCTTAATAGCTACGGGAATTATGACGGGTTTGTGACAGAACCGTCAATTTGTAATAGTTTTGTGACATGATAGTCAATTTGTGACAAATTTTGACTCACACAAAATGAATATTATTTTGTAGTGTAACTTCGCCCCTGCGTACGCTACGCCTTTTAATTTTACACACATCTTTTTAAACTTTCGATTAATCAAACTAACCCACATGGAATTCCCAAATTATAACACTTTGCCACTTAACTGCGGTTTAAACAGCCAACAACTGATTTCCTAACCGGAAATTATATCCAATCAAGATAGCTAAATATGAGTAAAAACAGTCATGAACAGATATGAATAAATTGAAACTAAACTAAAGTTATAACCAAAATTAGAAAACCAATATAGTATATTTGAAGTGAGTAAATGTAAGTAATAGAGCGATACCTTAGTTCAGAAGGAAATGGAAGTGACTAAATTTAGAACTTAGTCTTACTAAATTGTGGAATAGAGGTTAATGAGATGATCTTATATATAATTGAGTATTATTGTTATGTATATATGTATGTATGTATGTATGTATAGGCGGATGTGTTTAGGAGGGAGGTGTAGGGAGGGTGAGTCGCGAGTCATCAGAGAGCACTGAGAATGGGCAGAGATAACTAAAAAGGTCTTTTTTTTTGTGTTTACTTATGCGCAGGTTTGGTTTAATCAAAAATAAAAAAATTGTGAAAATTTAAAGATTTGAACAGGTAGGTCATGGCTGTGGAAGCAAAATAACTCTGATTCTGAGTCAGGTATTCTGCTTCCCTCGCTGAGTCTGTGAGCTTTTAAACATTTGGGTTAAAAGAAAAAAAAAACCCACCCATTTTGAATATTTTGTTTGATTTATTACCAAAATTTTAATAATTTAAATAAATATTTATCTTATCTCAGCTTAAAATTTATTCGTATGCTTGATGTGTGTTATTTGCTCGTTTAAATATGATATTTTAAAAATTTATAAAAAAAAAGTCTTATAAGGTTATTTTTATTGAAAAAATAAAAAATTATTAGCTAATGCAAAAAATAAAGATGTTGAAAGATAGTTTTTTTAAATTTTTGTTAAACACTCGTATATATTTTGAAAAGCAACATTTTTTTTCTACTGCTTTCTGAAAACAGTTTTTTGACTGGAAAAATTGATATCAAACGGACTCCTCTAATCTTCGGTATACTGGTTTGTTTTAGAATTAATAACATCTTACTATCACCAATACATGGGTTGTTCAATATATTTGCTTTCTAACTTTAATTTTAATTTTATATTATGTTAAGAAATTATCTATTTTAAAAGTATATTTCAAAGTACAGTTATGATGATATGATGATTCTTAAATTGGAGTAGTTTACGTGATGCACTAATAAATTACTAACATTTGGATTAGAGCGAAGAAATTAGGCGGAGGCGTCTAGTGTATTCAGCGGGATTAAACTACTAGACATAGATTAAGCAGAATCAGTCGGTACTATGTGCTAGTCGATCCATTTTCGTCTAGTTAGCGCCTTGCATCTTTTCGAACGTTGGATGTAAATATAAATTTGTAAGTTGACATGGTTAAATACTTTTTGACACATACTAATGCGTTTGATGAATATAGATTGGGCTAAACGAATGACTCCGGTAAGTCTATACAAAAGTGTGCGACACATAGTGTCTTGCATATATTATCTCCATATGAACTATACTCTTAACGTAGTACCATCTGCCATACTTACGCGGAACTTCGAGGCCACCAAGCCTCCCTACTATCGTTTGAACTCGAAAAAACATGACAATAGTTGGTACATAACTAGGATGATAGAAAAACTCGGGAAGGATAGTAAGTATTTTTTTTCCCAAAAAGGACAATGTCAAGAACTCCCAAGAGCAAGATTTACGCTAGGACTGCTTGCGATGAACGGTGAAAAAAATAAAAAGATGAAAGTTGTTGTTAAAGAGCGAATGATGACGGGAAAAGCTTCACGACGTAATTAAGTTGAAATTGCCCGAGAATTGGTTGAGTTACACTTTAAAACGGTTGAAGTACATGCTCATCGCATAATCATGGTATATTAATGTTGGTAGACTACTAGTTGAGATTAGCGTGCAATAACATAATCATTAACACACATGAAATATCTCGTGACAATAAAGTTGACGTGACACATATGCGAACAATAGTAAAGATGTGCAAGTGCAATATATGTGATATACAAGAGACATACATTCCTTTTACTAGTAGTCGATATAACATTAAAATACCATTACAATATTACAATATGTGGGATTTTATTTTTGATACCGTGGTGTCGGAGCCAACGTCATCCACGCGTATCTCGACTTAGTCCCGGGGAAGACTAGCATAGGGCCCCACTACTATGGTTTCTCTTTCACAACTTGATTATGCTGTTGGTGAGAATCGAAACCCGATGGATAGACACCACATGAAAATATTCAAGGAGATTATTCGATTTAGATGGCAACCTAGAAGTCCAAAGAAAACGAATACAGTAAGCACATAGTAGGTTTAAAAGTAAAAAGAAACAACTCTTTAAAAAATCAGAAATATAACATTTGAATAATTTTTTTTATTATTTTAAAGAACTTTCTGGTTAATTAATAACATGGGTCTCGGTACATATCACATAATGTTAGCATATTCGGCAACAATTAATCTAAGTGGGCTGTACGAGTCAATGTTGCATATCCAGGCCCAATAAACCAATGGTCTACTCTTAACGGGCCCGTATTACAAATATATCATGACATGAACATAGGGCTACTACTACACTTACCAAGTCTAAATTTAATAACGGCGAAATTAAAGACGTGGATTCATCCCAGCCGTTGATTACTTTATCAAAAGGCTATATATTTTCATATTATCCGTCTTATCAAACTAGGTTTTTCGAATCTATCTCTCTCTCTATAACTCCGCTCGAGGTAACGCCGTTCTATATTTCGACTATGGTTTTATTAATATCATTTTATATAGAATATGGTTCACTTTGAAGAACCTTTTCTCATCTTTGTTTCATTTAATCGTTAATTTAATAGCTATTTGCTGCTGCTTATTTTAAGATTCGTTTTAAGTTTTAACATCTTATATTCTTAACTTTAAATATATTTATTTATTCCATTTGCAAATCTTATTTTCTGGTGAATATTGGTTCGAGTCTGTACTTTTTACCGTCGATTGGGAAAATAAGCTCATTTGTTTTATTAAAATTATTAGCTCGTTTTATTTCCAGTTGTAAATGAAAGATTTATCTAGGAGAGGGTTCAATTTAGTCAGCTTTTGTAAATTGAAATTATAATAGTGTTATTTGGTAAAGTTTAAGTTTTATTATATAGAAACAGAGAAACTGTAATTATTGTTGACACTACATATGCGTGTACGTTGATGTGTGTAAATTTAGTTACTTTTTTTTTTTATATATAATTATTACAGACTTATATAATCAATGTCGACCTAAGCTAAATTTGGATTTATTAAGTGTTAACTGCAGTTATGTAGTCCTGAGGAATTTACTTGTTTTAAATAGACTGTAATTAATGTTTAGGCTTTACATGTTTGGTATTTGGGTTTGTTCCAATTTATTTTAGACTTCGTGTTCTAAATATGATAAGGTTCAATTTAATACAACTGTGGAATAGATTATATTCCGATGATATATATATATATATATTTATTTATTTACTTGTATTTTATCGTATTTATGTTTTTAATTTCATACCTAGCGACTGTTGTAGATACATTTATTTTCCACTATCCACTTGCTGGTTGAAATTGTTTCCCTTGAATACGTTATTAATCAAAGCTGGAATCTCAGAATGGGCTCTTTTTTACCAATACCCTTTTTGGGTATCTGGAAAGGAAAACCAATTGGGTCCGAGAATTGGCACTTTTGTGCCATAGGCTTTTGGTATGGGAACATTTCTAGTTGCTTGTGGTATTTAGTGGAATTGCACTGTGCCTACCAGTTTAGCGGGTTTTAAAGCTATTTTTCGTTTTTTATTTTATTTTGATCTATTATTAATTGCTCACTAGCTATTTGATAATTGATATTTTATTTTTCATTTCCCATTTTTTGTGTTGAACTTGACAGATTCTCAACCAGTTTAGTATATTATTATTAGTTTCTGCTATGATTAATCTGTTCTATTTTCATGTTTACTTTATTTTAAAAAGAAATGATGTAGCATTTACACTTTGAATAGTTTGAACTCATTTTACTGTGATTGGGTTCTATTTTGATGATTGTGTGCCGTGTTTTCATGTTGTATTTCCCTATTCATGTCTATAGCCAAATGAGACTGTCATACTTGTACCTACCCTTGCATGCTTAGTATTTTCTTTGAACTTTATTTTATTTTGAATTCGTTTGCTACCTGTTTTTCTATTAAAAAGCAATGAGAAAAGAAGCTGCAACTCTTTTTTTACAAGTGACAAATATTATTTATTTATTTTTCTTTTTACTTCGTATATATCCAAACATATTTTATAAGACAATTCTATTTTGATAACTATTACGTGTAAAAGCTAAAAATACTCTATTCCTAGCTTAGGTATGTGCTTTTAAGTTTTTTTTATAGCTTTTTTGACCCAAAAGCTTAAAAACGGGTTTATTTTATACTCACATAAAGAAAGGCCCATTTTTTATCCTTTGATACTGAGATTCATTGTCCTCATCAAATATACTTGGGAGGTAGAGGCAGAGTCCATAAAAATGTCTTTTTAATCCATCCCTAAGATAAATACCACATTCAAACAATTTATTTCATCCAATCACAGGAATCAATAGAAATTTGTAAAGCTAACAATTCAAGTATTCATGACTACTGTAGAGCAAAAAGCTAAAAAAAACTAATGAAAAAGCTGTTGATAAACAGGCACTTTGTTTTGTTGCTTTAATTCCAAGTGGATGTTCCATTTTGATGATTGTGTTCCATTTCCAGTTTCATGTTGATACCTAAGTTGGACAGTCATATCTACACTTTTTTTTTTTTGAACTTCAATTCATTTCTTTTACAATGCTGCTTTAATTACAATTGGGTGTTTAAGTATTGGTTTTTGTTGCTTAGTATTTTCTTTGAACTTCATTCTATTGCTTTCATTTCAACTGGGTTTTCTTTTTTGATGATTGTTTATGGTTTTCATGTTGTATTGTGCAGTCCTTGACTAAAAATATTTTTTAATAAGTTTTCAACTTACACTTTCCATCTTCAAGTGCAGGATTCCCCTTTTCCATTTGAAATAATAGTCTACCTGACGTTGTATATGTTGCCATTGTAGATTAATTTTATAAACTATTAGGTATTGCAGAATTTTGAGTGAGCATCATGTCACATCGCAAGTTTGAGCATCCAAGACATGGTTCTTTGGGATTCCTTCCTAGGAAAAGAGCTGCTCGTCACCGTGGGAAAGGTTGCTGTTGTTTTGAATCCTTAAATAACTGTATACTTTCACATTATTGATCCCATGGTTAGCGCTTATATGCATGTGTGGAATATGTTTTTGGTTTTAAGTCTGAAGATTCTTCTTGTAAGAGAATAATTGAACTGGATACAGCAAATAATTTCACTCCTGAAAGGTTCCGGTCTAGGAAATATGAAATACACTAATCTCGTTTTTTATGTGCAAGTCTTTAACAATAACATTTTTTGGGTTTCACTTTTATTAAGCTATATGGACAAACTTGTTATGTTGATTCACATACATTTTTGCCCATATTGTACGGTTTCATTTGAGTTGTCGTTGTAGCGTTCATGCTCTTGCGCTTCTTAAATTTTGCTTTCAGTGGATAACTTTCATGGTTGAAAAACCCACTCAAATTTGTGCTTTCACTGTTAGAAGTTCATTGCTTTGCCAATGTATTCTTTGATTGATAATTTCTGCCGGTTCTTATTATATTTCAACCTGTATTACTTTTTTCCATGTTATATTTTTAACATTAAATTTGTCGGTGTGTTAATTTTATGCAGTGAAATGCTTCCCTAAGGATGATCCCTCGAAACCATGTAGAATTACTGCTTTTTTGGGCTATAAGGCTGGGATGACTCATATTGTCAGGGAAGTTGAGAAGCCTGGATCAAGTATTCTCTACCTCCATTTTCATCGTCTTTTTTTCCTTTTTACGCAACATTTACTAAGCAGACAATAAAATTCGCGATCTGTGTTTTGTACTTTCTCTTAATGACAGAACAATATTCTACCCGACCTTTGTTTTTTAACCTAAGGGTAGATACAACTTTTGTACATAAACCTGCTACCTTCAAATATTAGGGCAAGATCCTGTATAAATTTTATTTAGTGATCAAATTAAATCAAGCAATTGGTTCACTAAAATCAACATCTTAGACATCAATTTTGAAAACGTCAGATCACGTTCTTGGTTCATTAGCTTATCAGATGAATAGTTTGTTTCTTTGTAAAATGATATTTGAACATAATTAGTTATTCAGTGAATTTTACACGTGTACAAGTTGTCTGGTTTGTATAGAATGGGGTAATTAAATTGTAAAAATAATTAGCATGCCATACTAATTGTTAAAAGTCAATAGTTTGGTGTATTAGAATGATAATTCTCTTACATTGACAAACAGATCTGGTATTTTTTGTATGTGAGAATGAGATTATGCCATACTACCATTGTTTTCTTAATTTCTGGTAAATTAATATTGTGTGTTATTTTGCTGATTAAGCCTTTTTTGCTCAGAACTCCACAAGAAGGAAACATGTGAAGCAGTAACTATCATTGAAACTCCTCCAATGATTGTAGTTGGAGTCGTTGGTTATGTCAAAACACCTCGTGGTCTTCGCTCGCTTAATACTGTTTGGTCTCAGCATCTCAGTGAGGAAGTTAAGAGGAGGTTCTACAAGAACTGGTGCAAGTCCAAAAAGAAGGCTTTCACAAAATACTCCAAGAAGTTTGAATCTGAAGAAGGGAAAAAGGACATTAATGCACAGTTGGAGAAAATGAAGAAGTATTGCTCTGTCATCCGTGTTCTGGCTCATACTCAGGTAGAATTAAGAAGTTTTTTTCTTTATGTCTTGATCAACCTAGCTAGGTGGAAAATAAGGAAATTATATCATTTGATGTTAGTGCTTTTAGGAACATTCTTTTTCGCAAAAGCATCACTTACAAACTGAAACAAAACCACATGATCTTTGTTAAAATTTGATAATACTTCAACAGCACAATCAGTCAATTTTTGGATGTTACTCTTCTCTTTAGATACTCAATATTATATATTTCCAAACTTCAGTGGTTGTGTAAAGCAAATTTGTTTTATTTTCTACACATACTTGCCCGGTAATACACAGCTCAATTGTGTTGTTACATATTTTAAGAACAGAAGCGCTTCACATATTGTAGTCTCCACGCTCGGCACACTAAAATTAAAGAAGTATAGCGATGCTTAGTCCGTCGATCCTTCTTGTATGTAGTCCTAGTTACACTAAGATATAAGAAGGTTAATACTAATATCATCTGGTTTTACCAATGTAGCATATATATGTTTATTTATTTTTAATTCTGGTCAATTTATTCATTTACACCTTGTTTCTGTTCGCAGATACGGAAAATGAAAGGCCTAAAGCAGAAAAAGGCCCATCTGATGGAAATTCAGGTGAATGGTGGTACCCCGGCTCAGAAAGTCGATTACGCTTATGGTTTCTTTGAAAAACAAATTCCCGTAGATGCTGTTTTCCAAAAAGATGAAATGATCGACATTATTGGTGTAACCAAGGGTAAGGGTTATGAGGGTGTGGTGACCAGGTGGGGTGTTACTCGTCTCCCAAGAAAGACTCATCGTGGGCTTCGCAAGGTGGCGTGTATTGGAGCATGGCATCCAGCCAGGGTTTCTTTTACTGTTGCTAGGGCTGGGCAGAATGGGTATCATCACCGCACAGAGTTGAATAAGAAGATTTACAGGCTTGGGAGACCTGGTGAAGAGTCTCATTCTGCTATGACTGAATATGACAGGTTAGATATATCTTGAAGGCTTGTAGCTCAGGAGCTCTTTTCATCTCCATTGCCTTGTTTGGTTGTATCCTTTAAGCTCGGATTTGTTGTATAGAAACTGCTATATTAAACCCTGAGCTTTTTTGTTTGACATGTTGAAAAGGCTTAAAGTCCGGCTTATTTACTTAAAAACTGCAGTCAGACGAGCCTTACTTTTTGGGGCCAGCATTGATTGCATTTGCTGTTGTCATTAATTGGATTGCATTTGGTTTTCTGCCTTTAAGCTTAGGTTTACCTTTTTAATGTCTAAATTCTGGATTGCATTTGGTTTTCTGCCCGAGCACCTAAACTTCAAACTTTTTGCACCCTATGCTTCAAACTCAACAAATCTAGCAGTAATTTAGAAATGTTGCGAAGCCCTTAGTGTTGGAGTAGTTTGTTTTCTGTTGCTGTTTCGTTGCTGGAAAGTATTTTAAATTCCTCAAAAAAATTGTCTGCTTTTCTAATTCAATTTTACTTTGTGTATGTTCATGAATACCGTTTCTCTACTCTGCTCTAGTTTTTGTAAGTTGTCCATGCATATTTATCTCCTCCCCGTGCATATCTTAAGTTAGTATGTATCTTTTTGCAGGACTGAGAAGGAAATTACACCAATGGGAGGCTTTCCGCATTATGGTGTGGTGAAAGATTCCTATTTGATGATCAAAGGTGGAATTGTCGGCCCAAAAAAGCGAGTTGTGACCCTAAGGCAGTCTCTGCTGACTCAGACATCTAGGATTGCTTTGGAAGAAATTAAACTCAAGTACATCGATGTCACTTCAAAGTTTGGCCATGGTCGCTTTCAAACCTCTCAAGAGAAGGCCAAGTATTACGGACGTGTCAAGGCTTAAAAAGTTCAAAACGCATAGGTTTATCTAGGGTTTCTACAATTTTGCTGAGTTATTTTGCTTATTCTGTGTCCAAGAGAGTTGTTTCAGATTTTTGAGTACTGGATTGTTTTTTTATTTATTTAGATGTTTTTGCCGTTTTATCTGAATGAAAGACGAATTTTAATAATGGATTCATCATTTTGATTTCCTTTTCCAGTTACATAATGCTTGTTCGGCCTTGTTTGTTTCTGTCATTGGAAGGTTGTGATTACCGTGTCTGCAAAATGTTGTCTTAATTTGGTTGCGTAGTGTAACCGGTCTAGTTAGTAGTATGATTTGTATTACAAATGATGCACTTTTTGAAGTATTTGCAAAACCATAAATTGTGTGATATTATATTAGTCCGTTCATGTCTGGATTGCCTATCGGACCTTAATTTCAAAACCTGCTCACAATTTGAACCGGTAACATCTTTAAGGTACACCCAACTTGAAGATTTCCTGCTTCCTTGCATAAGTAAGACGTATAAGCAAGCAAGCAAGCAAGCAAGCAAGCCTTTAAATGTCAATTACAACAAATTTACGAATCAAAAGTCGCTGATTTTTCAAGTTCCTGACTTCAGGATACTGCTTTTTCATCTTGAAAATCTCATTACAAAAATATTTGTGAATGCTTGAAATCATAAAGAAAGTTCCTGAACCCTTTTTGCAATAACATCATTTGGCTTTTGGTTCACTTCGCTATTGCATCGTTCCTAGCTTTCCAAACTTACCCGTTAGTAAAATAAACTGCCTGTAAAGTAAAATAATTAACTGGCTTAAGGGTAACAGTTAAAAAACCCAAACCCATCATTTATTTCAACGTGGAAATAAACTTCCCTTCTCTCTGTCATCTTTGCATTATCTAGTCTCAGGTACCATTATTTCTCCTCTTTAAGATTAGTAGTTTTTTTTTTTTTTAAAAATTGAATTTTTGTTAGTAATTCTTATTTTTCTTAATTTCAAGACCAATATACACATAAACATATACGCGTTACACAACGTACACTGGTATGAGTTATCTAATCAATGTTTAATGTATGTAACCGTAAATTAGTTAAACGAATGGTATTTGAGAATTAAAGAAGTTACGTGGTTAAAAAAACCCGCTAATTACAATTAGTAACAATTAAGAAAAACGGTGGGTGATTTATTTGGTGATGGTAAAAATTAAATAAACGGTCACGATCGGTTTGATGACGTAAAAAAACAAATGAGCGGTGTAGATGAAATCTGGAAGTAGATCTAAGTATTTTCACATAATTAAAAAAACCTTTCCTTCTTTCAATAAAAATAACTTCACTCTTATTTTGTTCCGATCTCTCTCTCGCTCTCTCTCTATATATATAATATATACATACATATAAATATCGGGTATGCATTGATCTCTATCTCTCATTAACAAGTACTGTTTCGTTATTTCCATATATTATTACTATTAAATCCACTTATTCGATCTGTTAATAAGAATATAAGATTTTATGTTTCTCAGGTACGTGATTTGATCTACGGCAAAACATTCTGTCGAAATGGTAACATTTCTCAAATTTCGCTTATCAACATTATAAATTTCAGTTTTGATAATATAATTCCTTCGGGTTGGTTTTTGTCTGCCTTGTTGTTAATTTCAGTTTTAATTCAACTTTATATCTTGCTCCATTTTTTTATTAACAGTAGATCACATAGAATTTTTAATTTTTAATGGGATTTAAGTGACCTAAGTAAACTGTAACTTAAATTTATGTGGATATCATTTTGTATCTGCATATTTTAATTTAACTTTAATATTTTACGGGGTTAAAATGCCAGTGCATAATGTCTATCGTAAACTAATTATTTGGAAACTAAGTATTTGGGGGAAAAAGAGCCTCGATTATAGTTACTAGAATTGCGGAAGAGCATAAAATTGACGGTAAAAAAGAGCTCGAAGTTAGTGTTTGGAATTTCTAATAAAACCCGTATGTTCTGTTTTTTGTTTTACGTGGGGAAATTATGTTGTACTTGATTTTCGTTTATAAGCTTATTGTTTTTCCTCTTATTACGTTACTGATTCAGGTTGTTCTTGCGGCTTCTGTTACCAGTAAATCTGGAAAAGGTGCGTTTTTTTTCTTCTTAACTCAGATGTGTTTATAATGGTCGCATTGCATTGCATTTCCGTATGATTTTTTTAATTATTTCTATTTCTATTGTATGCACAACATTAAGTTAGTGCCACAAGATTTGGCATTTTATTTTAACTATGTGGTTTCTCACTAATTTTGCCAACATATTATAATGATTAGCTGGACTTATTTTCTAGACTTATACATGAAAATTATTCGCTACATAGAAGATTTCTTTAGTTGTAGATTTTAAAATGCAACTTCTTTTTCGGCTTACAATTTATGCTGTGAGTTTTAAGCTGAGCTTTAGTTTTATTTATGGCCTAAATCTGGAAGTTTTTTTGTTAAGCTTAGCAAAACAATCTTTCTTCTTCCCCGCTGCAATCTTTCTTCTTGTAGTATCTTTTGTATCCATATTGTCGGTTCTTGACTCGTTACCTTTTTAATATATAAAACCAGAAGTTTTTATGTTCACCAAAGATCATACATCTATAACATCTCTTTTAAATGCTACCTAGGGATATAGGAACAATCAAGATTGAAGCATGAAAAACTTGATATTCTATCGCATTTCAACAAACTAATTGGAGGTCTGGCTATTTTTGCTTGTTTCCTACGCCCTATTTTTAGATTTTACTTCCTTCCAAATTTGCCGGATTTCGCTCTGTAGTGTTGACTACTTGACTCCTTAATTTCTCTAAGATTGTTGCATTCACACTCTTGTTGTATGTATCCATCCCCCTTGTTGTTTGGGTTGTTGCTTATTTGTTTATTTATGGTACAGTTCTTGTATCGAGGCAATATGTGGATATGTCCCGCATAAGAATTGAGGGACTCCTTGCTGCATTCCCTAAGTTGGTTGGAACAGGAAAACAACATACATATGTTGAAACTGAAAATGTGCGATATGTTTACCAGCCAATAGAATCTTTGTATCTGCTGCTCGTGACAAACAAACAGAGCAATATTCTTGAAGATTTAGATACGTTGAGGCTGCTTTCGAAACTAGTATCCTTTTATATTAGTGCTTTGTCGATTGCAGCTTTATTTATCAATCTTTGCTTGCTTTCATAGTAAACATGCACATGTTTTTAGTTGATTTTCTCTTGTAGTGTACTGTTGAATCTCACATGCATTTATTGCTAGGAAAACGTGAACAGAAGCAATTGCATACACTATGGGAGTATTAAAGACTTTAACCTTCTTACTTGGTTAAAAAAATTGATTTGGTCCTCATAGTTTTAGTTGCAGCACAATTAGTTTTCATATTTAAATAAGCTACATTAGTGGTCCCAAAGTTTTAATTACATGTTGGTCCCACAGTTCGGTAAGGTACACTGGGGTTCCCCTTTATATGGGGGCCTGTACTGTTTCACATGGGGACCACTTGTGCAGTTCATAGAGCATGGGGATATTAGTTTGAAAGAAATTATACCTACACTATGAGGACCATAATGAGTAGTTTTGCAATTGAAAATATGGGGATCCAATTAGAATTTGATCCAAAGTATAGAGACTATTGCTTTACTTCACCCTTATACTTTTCAAAGATATAGTTATCAAGCTGCATGCGAGTCTCTTGATCTTGTTGGCAACACCGGTTATTTCCATATGCTGGTTCCTTTTTTGCTAGCCTTTTTCTGTTGATTTCTTAACTATGACTAGGTTCCTGAATTTGCTTTATCTCTCGATGACGATGGCATTGGCAAGACGGCATTTGAACTTATTTTTGCATTCGATGAAGTTATTTCCCTTGGGCACAAGGAAAATGTCACTGCTGCGCAGGTTAAACAATACATTGAGATGGAGAGTCACGAGGAGAAACTGCACAAATTAATAATGCAGAATAAGATAAATGAAACTAAGGATGTTATGAAACGGAAAGCTAATGAAATTGACAAAACGAAGGTAATTTTTTCAGTAAGCATATTGTAAGTCTCTTGTTTTATATTTCTTTATTGCTTAAATATTCATTTTGTAATGCTTTGCAGATAGAAAAGAGAGGAAGTGACAAGGGAGGGTATTTGTCTTTACAGACGATGGGTTCTGGTAGCGAGATGAGCATTTCTAGTAGTGGAGCTGGTTTCGGAAGTGGCTCAGGGTTTGGATTAAGCTCTGATATTGATTCATTCTCCAGCAAGCCCAAAGGTTCGTTTGCTACTCTTTCAGAGCTCAAAACATGTTAAACTTTGTATTTGAATTTTTATATTAGTTGGTTATTCTTTTAGCACTAATTCATTTGTATTTATACCTGAAGTGGACCCTTTTCTATGTGGAGGGGAAAATGGAATCATTTAAAAATAATGTATATTTTCAATTTTGATCATGTTGTTGGAGCCACAGTCAATATTCGCTATTTTATTGTGTCTTAATCAAAGGCATTTCGTTTCTTTCTCTTTAGTTTGTTGTGATAAGATCTGTGTAATAAAAGGAAAATATTTTATGTATAATAGACTATCAATTCTTAATGGTCAGTATTAGTCTACTAAAGATTAAAAAATTACTACACCAACCTATCAGATTTCGCGATTAAGACACCAATTGTCACAAAATCAAGATATTGTTACATCAACTCATCAAAAATCACTTGTATTTGCAAGTCTAAATTTTACAATGGTGCACTAATTGTCCGATTTTATGCAAGTTGGGTCTCACATCTATGCACATAAACGTATTTGAAAAATTAGCTTACTATTGCTTTGAGTTGAATTCTTAAGAGTTGGTAATAATTGTTCGATTTTGCATAGACTGGTGTCTAATTACTGAAAGTTAATAGCTTGGTGTTATAATTGTGAATCAGTTTGGTATACACATTTGATCTACCATATCATAATGTGAATTGTATTGTAATTTGGATTTGTTTTTAGGTCGTCCAGCTGCATCTGCTACAGCTCCTCCGAAAGGTCTTGGTATGAAGCTTGGTAAAACACAAAAGGCAAATCAGTTTTTGGAATCATTAAAAGCTGAAGGTGAAGTTATCATCGAAGATGTTCGTCCTCGTGTTGGTTCATCTATATCATCTGCTCCACTGCCAACTGATCCGATCACTCTAACCGTTGAAGAGAAACTCAATGTTGCACTTAGAAGAGATGGTGGTGTAAGCAACTTTGACATTCAAGGAACTTTATCTCTTCAAATTCGCAATGGGGAAGATGGGCTTATCCAAGTCCAGGTAACATTTTTCTTGCTTAATGACATTTAACATTTTTATTCTTATTTGCTTCATATTCTGCATACAATCAAGGCTAATTTTTTTTATTAAATGTTATTTTCCATCTCTTGAGTTTTATCCTTTTCCTCATTACTATTTCGCTTAACAAGCTTTGATGCGAAAGGTTATTCAATGATACTTATTAGTACTTTTGGAGTTGGCACTTAAGTTAAAAGTCATCAGTTGTAGCTATGGTCTAAAGTAATTTTTTGAGTAAGAACTTGTTTTTTTTGTATGGGCATGAGGCAAATATATGTTCGCGATGAACCCATTGCATAAAAGCTTAGTTTTGAATAAGTTCAGAAGATAAAATTTGTCATTTCACCTGTTTTGGCATTGAATTTATTGTGGAATTACTTGCCATGTGTGGAGGCATATTGGAAGAAAAAAACGAACTTTTCTTTTGTGTTGTGGTCGTCGATTGGTTTTACGATTGATGTATTGTAGACACATACTGGGTTTTCGTTCTGAATACGCTGCCCTAATAAACATACTCATAAATTAAAAGATATCCTCTACATGACGTTGATGGTAGAAATGATGTCAAGTTTCCTGAAAGGAAAATGATATCAGGGTAACTTTCCATTATTTTTGGGAAGAGGGTGTCTACTGTATTTTTAAATTAGTTGGAAAAACTGGCGCTTATATTTGAGCCCTTGGATCTTAATAGATGAATCCCACGGTTATAACCAATTGAGTTCAAAAATAAATAAATAAACTACTCTTCCTCTTTCTACATCCTCTCTCATCTCCCATCTCACATCCCCATTCCGACAAGTTTATATCGCCATCCCTTTTAAAATATAATATAATTTCTGTTTCAGATAAATTATTTAGGATTTTTTTAGATCTTGGTTAACATATACACTATTTTTGTACAACTTTATTTTCGGAAAAATGTACTATTATTTGATTATAGCAAAGTTTTGATGTAAAGGAAGGACGATTTTCACTTGTTGGATTTGGAGGAAGTAAGAAGAAATAACTTTTTTTTAATGGTGTTTCGTCTGGGAAGATGAAAAGGGCTGTGAAGATAGGAGAGAGAGGACAATTTCAGCTTTTTTGAACCTAAGTTTCTCAACCCTGGATCTTGAACTAAATGACCAAGCGGTCTATAAAAAAAATTAGTTATCCTGACTACTAAAATTGTAATCAGAACCCCCCTCTTCCTTATTTTTGGATGCTTGCATCAGAGGATAAAAAATAATTTAAACATGTTGCCTTATTTCAGATCGCGAGTGGAGGCAATCCAGGTGTTATCTATAAGACACATCCTAACATCAACAAAGAACTGTTTTCTAATGAGAATATTCTAGGCCTCAAAGATTCTACCCGACCGTTTCCCACTGGTCAAGCTGGAGATGGTGTTGGTCTATTGAGGTGGAGAATGCAAAGTGTGGATGAGTCGGTTGTGCCATTGTCAAGTGAGTTATAGTTTAAATGTTTAATATACTCCATATCTTACTAAGAGAATTTTTTGAATTTTACAATTTAGACACCAATCTATACAGATTAGAACATCTTGTTCACAACCGTTAGAAAGTTAACTCAAAAGCACTATTTTTTTCATGATTGTGCACTAAACACCAACCTACTCAAAATTAAACATTTAATACACCAACAATAAAAGTTAAAAGTTTAAGCACTCGTGAATATTGATAGATTAGAGTATTTATTGTTTTACTATGTTAGGTGTTAAAAAATTGTGTTCTTGATAGGTTTAATTGTTCAAGTATGTACAAGTTTTATGTCTAAATCATGAGAGCTCATAGTTAAACTTTATAGTTCATAATATGGTGTATTAATTATTAAAATTTTAAATGTTGGTAAACAGAAGTGATGCATTCCCTCTTACTAATGAATAAGCTTTTATATTCTATAATTCATTGCTGATACATTGGTGTATGTTTTCTCAGTCAACTGCTGGCCCTCTGTTTCTGGAAATGAGACTTATGTCACTATTGAGTACGAAGCTTCGTCAATATTTGATTTGCAGAATGTTGTGATCTCAGTACCTCTTCCGGCTCTTAGGGAGGCACCAAATGTAAAGCAGATTGATGGTGAATGGAGGTATTTTGTTTTTTTTCATGTCTGCATCTCATATTTACCAGTTTGAAAAGTTCTTCTATACGAATATCAGAAAAAGTAATCTATGGGTTGAACAAAATTCAGTTTCTTACTGCCATACTTTTGTCCTACTTTTGCTTCATAAATTACTTTGACCATTAAATGGAGATTTTGGTTTCCTTCTTTCTCTTTCAAGTTTCAGCAATGTCCTCCTTTTCATATCACTTAGTTTAGGAGGGTAAAGCTAGGCAATTTTAGAAAATAGTTTGACTGTTCATTTTTTGATTTGTGTTTGCTCATTATCTCGGAAATTTCAACTTATCCAGGATATACTATCAGCTAACTACTTGCAACTTTTTTCCAGGTATGACTCCAGGAATTCCATTTTAGAGTGGTCTATTCTTTTCATTGATAACTCAAACCGCAAGTTAGTACGATACAATTTACTTCTTACATAAATACTACTTGTGAGCCTGGTTGTTTAATCTCTGATATTTTTCTGGTGAATTTGGCAGTGGAACAATGGAGTTTGTAGTCCCTCCAGCAGATACAAACGTCTTTTTTCCAATTTCTGTGCGTTTCACTGCTGTCGGTACATTCAGCGAATTAAAGGTTAGCCTCTTTTTTGTTAGTATTTTTTGTTTTGCCCTCCACCATCAAAGATGGTTGCAGTTATACCTGGATTTTTGGTGACTAAACAATATGCAATTCATTTTGTTTATACTGAATTGATTTAATAGTCATTAAGATTTGTACACCATTGGGCATATATCATCTAAATTTCTCAAATACTTAATATTCTTAATATAAGTGAAGATTTTTACAGCATTTTAACGTGTTAGGCTTTTATTTGAGGCACATGATCATATTTATGTGTTTGATTGTGTATAACCTTTTATGCAGGTTATTAATGTGTTGTCGCTAAATGATGGACCTAATCCAAAGTTTACTCAGAGGACCCTTCTATCAACAGAGAACTACCAAGTGGTGTGACCTATGCTTAATATTTAGGAACGTGAACAAACAAAGGATTTACCTTTTTTCTATATATTTTTTTTGAGTTTTCAAGTAGAGAAGTGTTATGATCACCTGCACTCGTCAAATTAAGCTGGTGTCCCCATACCTTGAGGCGGTGTTCCCAGTATATCTTTTAGGATCTATGTAACCCTATAGTATGTCTTTATGGTAAATCCGTTTACTCGGATTTCTTTTACTCGGATCACCTGCACTCGTCATATTTCTTTTACTCGGATTTCGAAGATTTGGGTAAATCCGTTTGGCTGGAATTTCTCATGCTCAGATTATTTCTTTTCTGATATGCAATATATATGGAGGTGAATTCCTCATGATCGGATGTTACGCTCTATTTTATTTTCACTTTATTTACTACCTTATTTTAGATCTTTCTTTTTCTGTGATTTGCTTGGATTTTCAATACAAGTTTTTATTCTGTCTATCATCTATGATAACAGGATTTGATCTATTATGTTTGTTTTTATTTAGTTATTAGTTTTCTGACATAACAAACTTATTAAGTCGAATTCTAAAGTTTTTTTTTTAATTTTGAGAAAATGGAGAAGAAAATGAGAAGGGTGAGGGAGAAAACTGGACTAAATATGGGATTGAATCCAGTGTAGTAGGATAGCGTTAATTATGCCACGTGGTCATTTTTTATTGGACATAGACAAACAGTATGAAAACAGCACTGTTTTCACCTTTGTTAAATGTGAACCCAACCAAAAGTATACTCATCCATACAAATGGAATTGGACAAGTCTAATTTATTTACGTATCTCGTTTCATGATCTTTGTAAAAACTTATATATTTTAGTATTTTTTACACAAAATAGTCATGAAGCCTGACCTGAAATTTTCAATATAGCCATCGAATATTAAAATAAAATAAAAAAACTGTGTAGTTAGTTGTTCGATGGAGTGATAGGCAATTTACTGTACCGTTCTTGTTTGACGAGAAGGAATAGATATTTTACTAAAACACGTACAGGATAAAATATCTTATTAGGGAACGGGAATAAATGAATAATACTATTATTAGCCTTTTTGTGAGGCTAGTTGAGTAAATTAGGGAACAGATTTTCCCAAACTAGAATCTTGTAATCAGCATTTAACACGGCTTGCCTATCTCTGCACCCTGCTTTTCATGGTAAAGAGTGAAAAAAGAAAAAAAGCAAATGGCATTTATATAGGGTACCTAATTATTCGGATTACTCCACACCATAAATATTACTTACATATGCATATGTACAATGTTTTTTCAACTTTTGAACGCTTAGCTTGTCACCAACAAAAACAATCCTACCTCTGATCTTTCTCGCGATGGAAGACAGCGGTCTAGATGGCGAAGGGTCGGCTCCAGAGTCACCTAGAAATAGTAGTAACAATAACAATAGTACCAATAAGAACAAAATGAAGTTTTTGTGCAGCCATGGTGGGAGGATACTTCCCAGGTCCGGTGACGGACAGCTTAAGTACGTTGGCGGTGAGACCCGAGCTGTTATTGTTCCTCGGAACATCACTTTTCCGGGTAATCTTTTTCATTTCCCTTTGTTTGTGTGTCTAATAAAAATCCATGAGAAGTAAAATTTGAGAAAACTGATTCACATTTGGCGCTAGGTGTATGTAGGTACACAAATCACACTATGAACTTGTGATTGTGCTACATAAGCATCACATATAGACAGTTTGCAGTCATAAAATTTCAATTATGATAAAAACAGTTTCGTTCTATGTCCTGTGTCACATCTTATGCACAATAGGTATATCATGCATACGCTAATGTACACGTTTAAAGAAAAGTTCTCGATAGAAGGCAAAAGTGGAGTTGGAAGCGGAGCAGTCCAAATTTTTAGTAGGTGAATTGATTGCTTAAACTGGGATCAACAGATGGTGACGAAATTGCTTTTTTCTTAAGCAACAAAGAGCTCCTAATCAATATATTTTCCGGATTTACATAAAGGATCAGGGGATGCTCTTTGTTGAAGAAGTTGATTGTTGATGTCACAGACTTAAATTCCGTGCCTTGTTTGCTTGCGATTTTTAAGCTCATTTTTTTTGTATACATTTGGCTGGTCAGCGTAAAAGTAGCTGAAAGACCCTACAATTTTCTCAACTTCATTTAAGTTGTCTTGCTTATGTTCAAGTTGCAGACAAACAAGAACAACCCCCAAAAGTCCTGCTATCGATTGGCGGAACTATTTTGTTCTCCATGTAAAGTAGCTTTCTTCCATACTTTTAGTCCTTTTATTTTCTCCTTCAATTCGTAGAGAATGTGCACTGATCTAATACAATACCATTTAGTGTACAATCAACACAAAATGGGATAAATAAAATCATCCGTTTGGCTGCAACTTTTATGCTTTCGTGTGTGCTTTTCATTTGGCTGCTCAATATTTAAGTTAAAGTTCTTTTTTCTGTCCACGAGCTAAAATCCTTCAGCTGCATTGACTGTATTTTTTTCTCATTCCGGAAAAAAACATTCTTTTTGCCCAAAAACTGCAAGGAACAACACTAAACTAACAATTACATGGTTGAATGTTTTGCAGAGTTAAAAAATAAGCTAGCAAGTATATCAGACGCCGACACAATCCTCAAATACCAGCTGATTCCAGACGACTTCGAAGCTCTAGTCTCCGTAAAAAACGAAGAAGATCTTCGTCACATGGCAGACGAATATGATCGCCACACATCCTTCACCGGTACCCCCAAGTTCCGAGTGTTTTTATTCCCCTCTTCACCAATAATAGTCGAAAATCATACAACTCCAATAGATCACCACACAAAATACATCGACGCTGTCAATGGAATAGTACGACCTGGAATAATGTGTGCTGCTTTGGCCGGACTCAGGTTACGCCAAATACCCCATAGCGCATGCACCTCCCCAAGGTCGCCAGACAGTTGTACTGGCGACTTTAGGGGGGGTCTTAACCAAGAGTCTGCACTGCAAAAGGTCCAACAAATACAAATGAGTCGTAAAGGTGGTATGCATAGAGTGCATAGCTCACCAAACGTCTCTAGTTTCAACCAACCGCAAAAATCGCCGCCCAACCATTATGGCTTTTATCATTACCATCAACCACAACAGATTCACCGTCTCGGCCACCTTTCACCGACGGGCACTCAGCCTGAGAGGCTATACTCTGTTAGGTCGATAAATAGGTCTGATTTGTCAAAGTTTCAAGGGATTTCTAGCTCGAATAACTATTGCCCGGTATCAGTGATGAAGAGGGGAAGTATGCAATGATGTAGTTCGTATGCTTTTCAAGTTATGTTAAACAGATTTTTGTTTTACCATTATGTACATGTACAGAAACTTATAGAACCATATTGGTTTTTCTTATGTGTTATTGACATACTGTATACTTCCTTTGATTTCAATCCAAATAGGCGAAATGGTAGAACGGTCCTCAGCGAAAGGAATGTCAGAGACGTTTTCTTAATCAAAATGTATATGGTTCAAGTTTGATGGGGCATTTATAGTAGGTGCTCTAAAGCCAGATGCCCAAAACTTTGGCAACTTCCCATTTTCTAGTTCGAGTCTTCCATGGGTGAAATCGGATATTTGGATTCAAGACAGAAACTGAAAAAATGAACAACCTTTTTTTCCTGATAAGACGAAGAGAAACTAGTGCAGAAATGTTTGGGACGTATTTTTACCACCAATTCTAATATCATCAGCTTTGTTGGCTTACAATCACATCACTTAAAAGTTCAGAACGCTCCGTACGAACTTGATGCTCATTACATGTTCGGTGTTCCATTTGGTCTAGTATACCTAACTATTAAAATTTGAAAGGTTAATATACAAAAATCAATCAATTGAGGAAGATCCAAGTCGATGTGGAGTACTCTCCTTACCAGGGGTTTGAATTATGACACTGACAAAGTAGGTTAGCTACAAAATGACATTCATTGTTGAAAGGAAACATCAATTAACCCTCCAAAAAATATTACGTCCTTAGAAACTTCAAACTTGGAATGATGGTTGGATTGACGTTCTTCTTATTTACTTGCAAAGAATAACTTATAATAGTGAAGCTAATACGAAAATAATGATCAAATTATTACAAGGGCAACAAGATTATTTTGAGAAGTCAGTGTGTAAGAAAAATGAGATATACAGAACTAACGGAATTGCATGAATGATTGTTTATTTCATAAATGGTTTGCTAAAAAACAAATTTGTAAACAGCATTATCATAATCAAATTTAACTGAAGAACCAGAATCAAAACAACGGAGTATTATGCATCAGGAAAATATAAAACAACTCCGTAGAACAAGAGATAGAAAACAGAATACCCAACACACGTCATGAAAGTGTCACCAATATGAAAACGACATTAATTTGTTACCACAAAGTTATGAATCATAGCGTGACCAATGAAGGGGCAAGGAAAAATATTTTGGGGTTGCTAAAAAGTATAATAATTTTAAAAACACATGAAAAATTACACTATTTAAGGATTATTTGGGAGAACTGACGTTAGAAATCACTCTTTGTAAATTGCAGGGTTGAAGTAAATCACAGAACGTGATTCAAAATAAAACACAAATAGAACATAAATGGCAAAACGGAACAATAGGTGTTGCCAAAAATGTAAATTAAGCATAGCAGTCTGAAGATCCTCACAAAAACATCACGCAAAATAAACATAAGTACCGAGTATAACTATTAAAAGCGTCACAAAGGCAGCTCCACTCTACCTTAAAACAAAAAACAATACGATCAAAACTAAGCAGAGTTAAACTCCTTACACCTCTCTCCTCACTTGAAGCACTTGGCATCAAGCAGAGCCTCTCCCTCAAAGGGCTCAAAATCTTCAATCATCTGACTGGCCCTCTCCTTCTGAGCCTCATCGGTAATGTCCACCTTAGTCCACTCATAGAGCTCCATGTCGTAGCACTCTTCCATAACAAACTTGGGGATCTCCTGACCACGGAAAAGCCATAATCCCTTCACCTTGAATGGGGGCTCTGAGCCAATAACCAACATCTTTCCAAACGCATACTTGCGTGCTAAATCCATACGCTGGAGGAATCCACCAACCTTGTTCATGGTTACGAATGAAACAGTGTTCTCCTCTTGGTATTTGTAATCACAAAACCACAAAGAGTATCCCTCGGGGTCATACATGTCCCAGAAACCTACAAATGAAAATGGTCTTTAAAACGTCAAATAAGAAATAATACAAACTTTAATTTATGAACTACGAGATTGATATCAACTTGCACAGCCTCGAGATATAACAAGAGCATTTTATTGTCCATTTAACACAATAATCTATCTACTTTTTTTGAAATAAAAATCCATCTGCTTTCAATTCACTATTTCTACATGATAAATTGTGCTGGTCATATGCCTGCGATTATGATATTATTACATTCAAGGCATTATGAACAGACACACTATGCATAGATAGAAAAGCTTCGGTAAGAAGCGTTAAGCTTAAAATATGTAATCAAATGAGCAATGATGTACACACCATTAGTACACGCACTTCTGACGTGGCAACCCAACATGGAATATGTTCAAAATATAGGACCTAATGTGTAAAATTGGGTTTAGTTACTGTATCACTCAATTCTCTATCTATCGCTCAACTCTGCAGCGCTTTTTCTTCCACCTCGTAATCGTTCCCTACCTACTTCTACTGAAAAGGTGAATTGCTATTTTATTTGTCACTAGATAAATGTTATCAAAATTGGATTCTTTATTTTTATTTCAAAAATAAGAATTGATTGCTTTGGTTTTTGGATAAATACAGGTTTCAATAATTTGGGTTTTTAAAAAGTTACTGTTTAAAGAGATTCAGGTTTGTTTTTGAGAACCAATATAAACAAAAGTAGAGCTGATAAACCAAAACCTAAAACCCATCAGTGAGTCTCGAGAGAAATTTTCGACAGTTTAAAGTTCCTCAAAAACCAATTTTATGGTTTTACAGAAGAGGTCACTGGATTTTGAAACTGTTCAACAGTGGTGCCGCCATGTCTGCAGTGTACTAATAGCGTGTATATCATTACAAATTATGAAAACTGAGGGGGGCTTTATCCTTACAGCTAGCCACCTATTGCATCTTGTGGCCTTTGCAAAACTTGTAGCAATGGCAAATTTTACTCATTTAGATTTCAAGAAAACAGGTTTAAATTTTCTAATTTTCCCAAAAGATCAACTTCACAACAAGCAAGTTCATACAAACTATACAGATAGGTAACGACAAACCAAAAAAAAAAGGAATCATCAAAGAGAATCTGACAAAATAGACAAGGAGCTACCATGTATAAATGGATACCTTTAATTGCAACCTCACGGAAATTACTCTTGGTGTTAGAGTAAAGCCTCTTCCAGTCATCCAAAACCATCGGACTAGGTGGCAACAAATCAAGAGGATTCTTTGCTTTGGGCTTTGGTGCCTCCTCTTCCTCTAAAGCTACTTCCTTGAGCTGCTCAACTACCTTGGGCTTTGGCGTCTCCTTGGGCTTGGCAGCTTCTTTCTTAGGTGCATCCTTCTTAGCAGAAGGAGCAGCTGGAATCTTCTCAGCCTGCTTAACCTCACCAATAATTTTGCTCACATTGGGTTGATTAACCATGGTCCAGAAGTATCTCTCCACATGAGGAAACTCAGAGGTGAAGGTCTTGGTCATGATACATGTGAACCCACTATATAAAACACAAGTCAAGACAATGTCGGCAAGGGTCACAGCATCTCCAACGAGAAAAGTTGCTGAGGTTAAGTGGGTGTTTAGTGCCCCAAGAGCTCTCTTCAAACGGGTAACTGCATCTTCCTCAGCCTTCATAGAAGGAAACAAATCAACAGATTAACATATGTTTTCTAAAGCGTGCATAGATATGATCTATATACAGATGGACAATTATCTTCAGTATAGATGTAAATACAATTTGGTTGATTGTGCATAGATTCGATTGTCAAGGCATTTTTAATTTGTACACTTTAAATCAAAATATTTGTTGTCACACTTTCTCCAAATAGTAAACATACTTTATAACATTTTCCAATGTTAGACTTTCTGGAAACATTAAAATTTAAGGCAACGACTAAAATAGAGGATGGAAAGTGGAAACACTTTTTCCAAATAGTAAACAAACTATATAACATTTTCCAATTTTAGACTTTCTGGAAACATTAAATTCAAGGCAACGACTAAAATAGATGGAAGTGTAAAATTTAACACACGTAATAGGCAGTCCTGATTACCCCTTCTATTTTGAGTTAACCAGAAAACGGGACTTATGGGCATCCATGTAAACAATTTTCTCACAATAATAACCTATTATATTTGAAACGTAACATGCAGAAGAAAATAATGGACACTAAAGTTAGTTACTGAAAGGGGTTAACATGCAAAAGAAAAGGAAACTAAAGGCAAGAGTCAATTTCCATAAGTTAGGTACCGAAAAGGGAAAAGCATAGGGGACACAGAACAGAAAAACAAGAATCAACTCACAGGAGGAAGGTAGACCATGTAACCCAATCTAGGGTAAAGCCACCTGGAGAGATTTGAATCAACCTCTGTTGCTGTAAAATCCATCCATTGTTCTACATGGGCCTGAAATAAAAGTGTGAAAAATCAATATAATTATATAAGTAGATAAAACACTAAACATATACGAGTATTTGACTGTTTTAGTAATGTAATAGACAGGAAAGATAATCAAGTACCAACTTACATAATCAATCAATGACGAACCGTAGAGAGTACTATCAGACTTCAAGCGCACGACTGCAATAATCATGCAAAAACTGGTATGAGCAAAATAAGGTTGCAGAAATCTTAAAAAGAGACAAAGATAAGAAAGAAACTATTCTGACCGTAACGGGCAATGGCATTGCTCTCAAAGACGGGACCTTCGGGAGTTTCCAAGACAGGAACCTGTTTTTTAAAACATGTCACTTTTAATAAATACCCAACGACGAGTCAAAGTTAGAATTCAAGATTTATTGCCAAAAAACAATAAAATCACCTTTCCAAGAGGATTCATCTTTAGGAATTCTGGGGTTTTATTTGACTTTCCCATCTCAAAATCTGTCACCGTTTTCAATTCGACGCCACAGTATTCAGCAGCAATGAGCGCCTTGTAAGCATTTCTGTTTGTGCTCCCAGCATGCAAGACCTTAAAGCAAAAATAAACCAATTAGTGAATTGCTTACATATATTAAACCATAATCATCTAATTTGCTTAGCATGGTGAGAAAATGAATCTGGAGTAGGGGACTGAATTCCTTTGAGTTTTGAGAAGATGCAAGGGATTACGGTAAACACTTTCAGACCAATATTGTTTAAACCCCAATTTAACATGCAATACAATTTTTTTTGTTATTTGTTTGTTTATTCAGCATGTTTGGGTTTGTTATGGTATGGGAATATCTACCTTTTATCACTGCTACGTACATAATCTAGTGTTGCCAACACCATACATACACACAATGTTGTCAAACAATCTCTTAAAAAACACTACAATTACAAAATTAAGACTGGTATAAGATTTTATAAAATTGTTTGGGACTTGTTCTTGTTCATAGTCTAGTAACATCGGAAAGGGAGGAAAATGTTATTAAGTACCAAATTGAACATAAGAGTAGCATATGCACACCTATACTTTAAACTTTATTCTGTTTGTTCCAACTCCTAATATTTGCCCAGTTCAGAATATTTTACATCACGGCCAGACTGTTGTACCATTATACTGTCATATACTAACAAGAACAGGTGGCCTCTCAAATATTTTATTGTTGAAACGTAACTAATCCTATGTTAATCCACCAAAACAACACAAAAGACATGTATACATGCACCTATATAAATTGTAGGCACGAAACTAATAGCAGGACAATTCACTAATGAGATATCAATTCCCGATTTCACAAATATAGTAAAGATGAATATCGTAGGTAAGCAATAAGTATTGTTATTAAGGACAAAAATGCCATAAACAATCTGTTTACATAAAAACCAAACACCGCAGTTATTTAAAGAAGACAACAATGACATTTAAGTACGTGTTTGGAGTGTTTTTTTCTCGTTCATAACCTCGTAGCTCTACAAAATTGAACACACACGAGGTTTAAACATTAATACTTAAATTTTTTAAACCCTCGTATACTCCGTAATATAGGATTGTTCCCTAATTTAAGATTAATTGATATAAGCATAACTAGTCTTACTTAGCTAAACCAATAATTACTGTTGTAGGCAATTATAGTCAACATAAACAACGTTTTCAATAATCCACTATGTAGCTACTAACGCCAATCTCACATACATATGTATAAATAATAATAATAATAAGAAGAATTATAAGCATGAAACTAAAAGCATGATAATTCATTAATCAGATGATCTCAAATCCCAATTCCAAATTCACAAACATGATATATAATTACAGTACCGATGCAACAAATAATATTAGATTTATTATATTTTTAGCAGTAAACAAAAAACTGAGCATTAAAAAAATAAAATCAACACGATAGTAATGAAAACTCACCAGTGCCATTGCTGCTGTGATTTATATCAGATCTGCAGAAAATAACACAGACAATAACCGATTAGATTAAATAAAAGTAACAAGAATAGATAAATAAATACTACTACTATGTATATATATATATATAGAGAGAGAGAGAGAGATCAATTTACATATTACGAGCGTCTTCTAGAGAGAGAAGGAGATGGAGGCGAAATGAAAGAAGGCTTATAAAAATTGGCAACCTAGGGTTACATAAACTTACAAATTAACCAATAATTACACAAACCATTCTTATTTTTATTACTTCATGTTATTTCGTCCCTCAATAGATTTTATAAAAACCGTTAGTACTCGGTCATGTTTTGATCAATTGGTTTTTAACGTTTTATTGTGAGTTTAGTCGGTTTAAATGAATAAACTCATATGAATGAATTATTTATATGTAGACTTTAAGATCTTAAAAACTATCTGAAACTTGTTTATTATTATTTTTTAAAAGAAACATCAGTAAAATTTTGCGCGCTTACCTTCTATAATCATTTCATTGCTTATAATAAAATCTTATAAATTAGTGGTATTATATTTTAATCTTTATATAATATTTCCGTAGTTGTTAACGATTTTTTGGCTCAATGTGTGGGTGGATGTAGTACTGTTGAGTTTTATTATTGTGAAACTTTGGAGATCAAACTTATTGCGTTTTCAAATGATGGAGGTTTTAGTGTTACAGTTCAATAGTGTATGTACCCAATACAACTGCTATCAAACTAACCGGGTCATTTACTGTGGTTTAGTTGGCTAAAATAGAACACGCATCGTATCGGATCTTGCGAATCTTTATTTTTTTTTAGGAAAAATTAAGTCGAAACAAAATATTTTTGGTCCGTAACATTTTTTTTATCCAAAATTAAAATTTAAAAATACATTGAAAACTCATATTTTAGTAATATGTATTTTTTTAGAAAGTGTCCAAACGCTCCGGAGCGGATCCTGTATTTTAGATTCGAGAGACAAAATTTTATAATAATAATAGTGACTGGTACCGAAAAATTTATAAGTTCATGTGAAACTAGAATCATGTGTTCTAATATTTGAATAAGTAAATTCGGGTAGACTATTTAAAATCAATATGTATATATATATATGCATATAATATTTGTATATAAATTATAATAATCGATTTGGTTTGATTTAAATTGAAAACAAAACTAATATACTTCGTTTACATAGTTAGTTTCCCCAAAAAATAATTCAATTAATAATACATTCGACGTTTGTTGTTCGCTTTGTTCACTTTGGTCGATTTGCTTGCAAACAAAATAGACAGAACGAACATTGAATGTTATAAGAGTATAATAAAAAAACGTCACGATATAATAGAAAGTAACAAAACAAAATAAACTATAAAATCTTATCAAACTCTAGAATAAACAGTTTAATTTGTTTAGGAAAACCTTCAATACCTTCAAACCATCTTATCAAATGAATAAACGTTAATTATAAGCAGTTCAGTTCACGATTCAAGTACATCTAAATTATATCTCAATTATAAGTATGTTCTGGGGTACATCATCAACCCCTTTGAGACTAAATAGATTTATTCTCTTGTTTTTTGTTTATGATAATAGTATTGCTGTAAACTTGTACGAAAATTCTTGATTAGAGTATGAGTATTGTTGTAATCCTGTAGAAAATAAAGTCATCTTACCAAATAAATAAAAGTTAATTATAAGTATAGTATATGTAACAAAAAAAAAGCGATATTATGGATTAATATAAATTTTAACAACATTTTCGTAATTATATTTGGTGAAAATTTTGAGAGGACATTGAACCCCTCGTGCCCCTACCTGCATCCGTCCCTGCAAACGCCGAATATTTAAAATCAAACATCCAAATATGCTCTAAAAAAACATGTTGCCAAACAGACTCTTAGACTAGGTTTTGAATGTATTTAATAATTAATTCAATTTAACGGTGTCTCTTTTGTATTTTGTTGCTTTTTCTTTACGTTTATCATTTATAATAAAATCATCACCCAATTTAATCAAGCTTATTTACATCGACCACGAATTTCATTGAATATAAGAGGACAATCAATTTTTATTTTTTTCGTTTTTTTTATCACCGTCACCGTCTAGGGCCACCATTGTCGTTGCCACATCATTGTTTTTATCATGCATCGATCTCTATGTGTCCTTCTATCTATCTCTCCCACAATTTATGATATTTCTATCTCAATCTCATATCATATATGTCTTTTCTATCTTTGTATTTCATGCGACAGTTTTTATGTCTGTAGCGCTCTCTATTATATTTTATATTTGTTCATTTCGTCTCAACAAATACAATAGTTTCGGTGGATTACTAGACTTCAAGCGACGTCAACGACGAATGAAGGTTATGGAGAACAAGATATACATGACAACTGGACTAGTTATGTAAGTTACATAGCGGATGTTATAGTTTTACCGATCTAAAGTGCATTCCTCTAACTAAATTAGTTAATGAAAAATGCTTAATGCAAAGTAATTAATATTTGGAGCGGTCCATTGATTCAAATCCATAAGAAACTGACTACTGATTGTTTACCAAACACCGAAAGAACAACAAATATTTTACACTGTTGTCAAACTGTTTTTAAATGCCCATATATTGTTTTAGAAATGAACATATAATGTTGTGAGATGACCTTATATTGTTTTCAAATGACCATATAATGTTATATATGACCATAAACTATCTTCAAATGACAACAAAATGTTTTAAAAATGATCATAGACGGTTTCAAAAGCAAAAACAATTTACAAATGCGTATTGATTGTTTTCAAATGGCCTTAGATTGTTAGATACCGTTTTCATTGTGTGGTTTAATTTGTCGTTCAGAGTTCTCAAGAAACAATCCAAAAGGTTTTTAGCGTTTTAGATTTTTTTTTTTTTGAGTTTTGCCATTTAATTTTAGAATAATTATTTTTAGATTAATTAATATGTGTTGAGTTTTAGTAAATAACACACACTAGAGAAGTATTACTCACCAATAACTCTTCTTAAAACAATGGATGTCTGGTATTAATATATCATACACTGTAAGGAAAAGATTTAAATTTAATGCGCGTCGTGGGCGTGAGTTTGCTAAAGAAACGCGCATGACATGGACAGGTGCCCTTCAAAGAGTGGTTCGCCTAAAACTTAGTATTATTACATAGTTGATCCGAAACTTAATTTAAAGTTTCAAAACAATACCGGGTTATAAATTCCGTATGCTAAATTCTCACGCATTTTTTTATTAAACGGCTCGAATAGTAGTTTCAAAGCGGTGTAAGTTGGGTATGGGCATACCTATGTAGTGTAAATTGGAAGAAAAGACACTTTTGAGTGTCTGTTTGTTTTGGTTTAAAATAAGGAAATACATGGCATTTCTTAGTATGTGGGGTCGGTGAGATAATTCTTAAAGGTAAATAATGTCTTTTTATTAAATGTTATTCGAATTTAAATATATAAATGGTTTTCAAAGCCTCTACTAAATTAGCTAGATCCATTTTAGTATATTACAAATGGTGAAGATATGTTACGTCAAGCAAAAAACTGTAAAATATCAAAAGTTTTCCCTTCTAAAATCTTCACATTATTTCCACCATGTTATATTCAGATAAATAATTTCATAAACATAAACTATTAAAATTTTATTAATTAGCATCTTGTTCAATTATGCCTGAATATTTGCAGTAAGAGACTCGTTGCTCACTTATTTTTCAACCGACCAATATGTTTACTCAATTCCTATCTTGCACTATGTCTGTTTTGTTTAACTTTCATAAACATTCACCATATGTGTTGCATCACAATCACATTGTAACCTTGTTTTATTTATATTGGTTGTTAGTTTCAGGTTAATATGTGAGGTATAATCGCTTACCATTTTGAAGCATGTAAGCTCGTTTAGTCGTTTTACAAGTCATTCAATTATAAGCCCATATCAGTTCGATTGCCTACACTGTAATTAAAACAATCACAACAACAATCCATCTACTTACCCCATAATCCATGATCTAACTCGTTGATGTAAAACAATCACAAAGCGGTTCAAATAAATTGCAAAAACATGCTAAAAAAACACAAAGTTGTGTCATTTATTAGATCCCGGACGAAGATGAGTTTTGAAAGAACATTGACCAAAACATACAACAAAGATTATTAAACAAAACATTCTCCAAAAAAAACTATTAATCAAAACAGACTAATTCACACATTTACCCCTTATTAATGGAGGAACTATAACAGGCTGAAAAAAATTCCATCACCCCACATTTTGAGAAAAACCTAATATTTAACTATGTATGCCGGTTTTTTAAAATCTTTTATAGACTTTCATCGCGCACATAATTTCAAAAAAAAAAAAAAAACTCTACTTTTCTCACTCTCACGTATCACACTAGTACTCTGATCAGAGAATTATTTGCAAAGATTAGAATTTACAAGGTTTATTTGAACGTTACCAAAAGTAGTTGGGTGTTTTGACAAAATACCCATAGAAAAGACCACGTCTGTGATCTCTCTCCCCGATTCAACTACTCTTCACTTTCATCGCCACTGATATAGATATAAATATCTATATCTATATATTTATAAATAGATATATATAGAGAGTGAGAGGATGAGCCGAAGAGCAGACGAGGAGTACGATTACTTGTTCAAAGTAGTACTAATCGGCGACTCAGGCGTAGGCAAATCGAATCTACTCTCTAGATTTACTCGTAACGAGTTTTGTCTCGAGTCTAAATCCACTATCGGCGTTGAATTCGCCACTCGTACCCTCCAGGTCCCCCACATTTATATATCTATATCTATATCTATATCTATATCTATATATATTAATTGTAATATTGCTACTTGCACGCTCCTAGTATTTGCTGATCTAGTCATTATATAGTGATACTAAGTAAGAATATAAATAATGACTATATATCTATTGGCTATATGTATGTAATTGTAATATACTAATTGTATTATTGCTACTATAGTATGTGCTGATCTAGTTATTATAGTGATTTTATATTGATACTAAGTAAGAATATAAGTAATGGCTATTTTATATATTTAATATTAGTTTTTAGTATGTAAATATACTTGAATTGCCAATTGTATTATTGCTACTAGTGTATATGCGGATCTGTTGATTATATAATGATACTTAGTAAGTATTTATTAATTATTATTTATATGTATATAAAAAACGAATTGCTAACTGTGTCATAATACTTGTTCACTTATAGTAGTTGCTGATCTTTTGATAATATAATGATACTAAGTAAGAGTATATATAATGATTGTCTATATACATATTGGTTATATGTATGTGGTATAATCGAATTGTTAATTGTATTATCGTTACTTGTCCACTTTTAGTATTTGGTGATCTGTTGATTGTATAATATTAAGAAACAATATAAATAATGACTATAGCTATTAGTTATATGTATTAAATTAATCAAATTGCCAATCTTATTATTGCTATTTGATCTTGTTTACTCCTAGTACTTTGTGGATCTATTGATTGTTTGCTATTTAGCTAGACTTCTAGAGATTATATGAATATTAGGACTATATACTCTCATTTTGATTGAGTTGGTGTGGCTTTATTTGATCTAGGCCTTGTTTGATTACATCTTTTGAGATCAGTTTTTTTTTTTGATTAAAAGTTGGATTGTATTACCAGGCCTCTTTCTTAATCTAAAAATCCAGCTTAAACTAGTTTTTTTTTATGGATCATGGGTTTCTCTCTTCGTATTTATATATAATGCTGCTAATATGTATATTCATTTATTGAATTGTCAATCGTATGTATCCTTATTTGTTTTTGTTCGCTCCTAGTTATTGGTGATCTATTGACTGTTCGTAACAACGATAGTGATTTATATTAGAACGGATCATTGGATTGCATTATGTGTATGAGGTGATATGGTGTTTTTTGATTTGGGCATTGTTTGTTTGCATCTTTTTTATGCTTAGCTTCTTTATATTATTTCTTAAAAGTTTGATTGCATTTGATAATCCGCTCAAAAACTTAGCTTTCTGGGTCTCTTGTTTTGGAGAACTTGGTTTTGATGGTTTAACTAGGCATCTTTGTTAATCTAAAGTAAAATCAAGTATATTTGCTTTTAATGTATAAAGATTCAGCTGGGCGAACAATGCATTGGTAATTGGTATAGATGGATCTGGTTAGACAGGTGTTGATTTGGGCAGTGGAATATTGACAGTAAATAATGACAGACCCACATAATTAGATAATACCTTATTAGCATCTTATAACTTCAGTGGAAAATTAAAAGTATGCTCCTTCGGTTCCGTTTAGCTTTTTCTGTGTTCTATTCTTGTGACGTCGCAGTTTACTTGGTCATTTTCCAAAATTGGTAAACCTGTTATGCTACTTTCAAGTTTTGCATTTTAGGTTCATAGGTTCATTAATTAGTTAATTACTGTCAATAAAGCTTTCATTATGGACCCATTTTCGTAAATATCACAACAAGAACAAAAAACACTGGTGACCAACATTATCCTGTTTCTGATTAATTTTCTTATCTGTTTCACCTCAGCCAAGTTAGTTCTACTAGTATTTGTGACTGTACTTTATTTGTTGGGAATTGGGAGTTGGGACTAATCATATTCTTGGGGAATGGCCTGTTGAGTAATTTTGAATGTAAATTTCAATGGGCAATGACAATTTTGTAATTTTGTAATTTTGCTATGCTTTCTGGGATTTGGTGAGAGAGTCTTGTAGTTCCTGTAGTGCCTCACGTGTCCCCTTGTTTGGTTTATTTCAATGCATGAAAAAACGTCGTTGCAGTTAAGTTAACGTGTTAGGTATTAAGTTGTGGGATTTTTGTATTTGTAGAAAGTTGGTTCTATTATGTAGCTCACACTTTCTTCAAAAACCTGCTTCTTCACGAGGTTTTCTGATATAAAATTCTTTGGCCTCTTTGCAATCCATATCTTGTCATTTGACTCGGTTCATTAATTCTTGCACTTTATAAAGATTCAGTTGCCCTCCTTTAAAACTTGTTAACCTGTTCAGGTTGAGGGTAGAACTGTCAAAGCGCAGATATGGGACACAGCAGGGCAAGAGCGATACAGAGCCATCACAAGCGCCTACTATCGTGGCGCCCTGGGAGCCCTACTAGTCTATGATACGACGAAGCCAACAACTTTTGATAATGTGAGCCGTTGGTTGAATGAGCTGAGAAATCATGCAGATTCTAACATTGTAATCATGCTTATTGGAAATAAAACCGATTTGAAACATCTCAGAGCTGTTGCTACTGAGGACGCTCAAGGTTTTGCTGAGAAAGAAGGACTTTCTTTTATCGAGACTTCGGCTCTAGAGGCTTTAAATGTTGAGAAGGCTTTTCAGACGATTCTGTCTGAAATTTATCGAATAATTAGCAAAAAAACTCTTGCATCAGGTGAGCCGGTGGTGGCTAGTGTGAAAGAGGGGACAACTCTTGTCGTTGGAGCTACAGAGAGCGATACAAAGAAGCCTTGTTGCTCTTCATAAAGGTTCTTGTTCTTTTACTCGTTTCTTAAAGCAAGTAAAATTGTAATTTTGGGTCTTTTTAAATTTTAAATTACTTTGGTCCTTCAGTTTCCTCGATTTACTGTATTTCTTTTCTTTTTCTTTCAACGGGTGCAATCTTGAGAGGATTGCTTGTAATTCGGATAATATTGTGTGTATGCAGTTTTTAGTTGATTGATGTGTATATTCACTTGATTTGAAGGGGCATTAAATCAAGGAAAGTATTTTCAAGTCGTGATGTATACTGTGCGCAATCATCATATATTGAACTGCGTATTAATTTTGCTTGACCGATCCGTTAATTGTTGAATGCAAACGTTGTGTCCTGCTGTAAATGCCTATATTTCAAACAGTTATGCATGTATTATCTCATGTCTAAACATCATATATTCAATGACGTAAGACTGTTAAGTGGGTACTTGCCTACTTGGTCATTGTGCTAGCTTTGGAACAAGCAACATCCCTGGTTGTGATAAATAAATAATTTCATTTGTCTAAATAAGACTTGCCATACATTTTGCTGAGTAGCCATGGTGTCATTGCTAATTACATACTATTCCAATTCTGAAATTGTAAGCTAGCAACTTTTGTTTGGTTTAACGGTGACCAAATTGGAAGAAGATAAAATCAAATAATCAATAGCTCTCATCAGTATCTTCATTTATTTGAGTAATCCAAACACTCCATCGACACACCAGCATTCCAAATTAATATTCATGATTGAGGATTCATTTTTTTTATGATACTAATTGACCAAAATATTTTAACAGTGCTACTGATTACTGAAGATAGAGAGTATTTTGATCAAAAGTTGAACCCCAACAAGGCAACAAGCTTGTTTACTTTGAGCTGATCCAGTTTTGATTTTGAAATCCAATTTCCTAAGCCACTTGATCAAAGTGAAGTTCAGTCACATGAGCAATTACGCTGTTCTCTCTGCAATAATATGTTTGTGTACATAGATACCGGTGTCCGTGTACTTATGTACAAGAATATATTAAAGCTGGTAGGAATACAAAAACACTAAAAAGTTAAAACAATCCCATAAAAATCCAGTTGTCATAACATGTTCTATTTGGTTTTCTTATCGTCACATTTCCCACAATACAGTTTAGAAATAAGAAATAACTCGTCAATTACAGCAGTTGCTTTTCTGCTGAATAGGCCGGCCCTTGATTTCAACACGTTCTGTCGACTTGTTTGCAGTTGGCTGGTTACCCATTCTGCACATAATATTTTAACAGATTATTAGAACTCGGAACAAAAGTGACAACGATATATGTAAGTACACGAGTAAAATATAATCCATGTATTTTAAAGACTAGGCCTCAAGCAGCTAAGTAGAGGTTAATAAAGTTGGCATTTAGAGACTAGAGAAATCTTGGTTCAACTCAAGCAGCTATAGTGAAAAGTTGATCTAAGATGTGCAATTAAATTATGAATTCCTCGGTCTTCACAAGCTTCAAAGTGTCAGTAGCACAGGTAATCAATTGCCTTTCAAAAACAGAAAACTGTAACAAAGCTTTACACACGGGATATGAGCTTTTTTTTAGTTTCTTAAGTCCCTCCGTTATCATCAAAGTAAACAACCGATCTCTGTAAAAATAATGATTTTATAAATGCACCTTAGTTGCATATACAGGCCAAGTGGTTTCATGAAGGCCAACTATCGTGATGCAACATATGATGCCTACTTAAGTAAAAGTAGTTACTCATCATCATTGTAATACTAGTAAACAGGTAAGACACAGATGGAATTTTGCTATAAATAGATGATAGAAAAGCATAAGAAATTATGATGGTTTATGAAAGAACTTTACTTTTTCTTTATCTCGCCAGCCATGGTTAGGAAAGCTTGCTCCACATTTATAGAATCTTTTGCACTGGTCTCGAGGAAAGGGATCCCAAGCTCATCAGCAAAAGCCTGTAATTATGCACATTTACAACATCAGAAGTTGGAGTGAGAAGGCTGAGAAGGCATTTTGTGCATTAGGGTGGGAGAGTGTGAGTCGAGGAAGGGACGGGCAATTTTCTCTATATAGACAAATACCTTTTTGGACATGTAAAACATTTTATGCACATCTTTTCAAATTTAACTATGTTAGCAATTTTCTCTATATAGACAAATACCTTTTTGGACATGTAAAACATTTTATGCACATCTTTTCAAATTTAACTATGTTATCACTTAACACTGAAGAAAGCAACATCTTCCTGTAAAAGTGGTTAGGGACGGTAGATAGATAATTCAAGAGTTTCCACAATGTAACAACAATAACAACAACATTGTGTCAACACAGAATGACTCGGGAATTCTATAACCCACTTAAGCTCCAGGAACTAAAGTTAAACTAATTATTTTTCGCAATTTCCTACTGGCAGAATGTCCAATCTAATAATATTTATCATAAGGAGTGACCACCATAATATTTAACCTAGTCAGATGATAGGGAAAATGATGTGGTGTGTTAACTAAAAAACACCCACAGTTCATATATATTAAAAATAGAGTAATAGTCAAAATTACATTACTGGTCTTACAAATTACAATATAAAATAGATATGAACTAATAACTCTTAACAACACCCCCCAAGCTGGAGCATACAAATAAAAAATGCCTAGCTTGAAACACATTTCCTGGAATAAAACCCGAGTCAAGGGCTTCGTCAAAATATCTCCCAATTGAGACTCAGAACGCACGAAACGGATACACAAATCCTTCCGAATAATCATATCGCGAATAAAATGACATTCGACCTCAATATGCTTAGTCCTCTCATGAAAAACCGGATTATTAGCAATAAACATAGCGGACTGATTATCACAAAACATAGGCATCGGTTTTGTAACTGGCACGCCAAAATCACAGATAAGCGAACAACCCCATAACATCTCGGAAGCAGTATGAGCCATAGCACGATACTCATCCTCAGCACTGGAACGAGCAACAACATGTTGCCTTTTACTACGCCACGTAACAAGATTACAACCAATAAACGTACAATATCCAGAAGTGGAACGTCTATCTGAGCTATCTCCAGCCCAATCAGCATCACTAAAACCCGTAATAGATAAAGAAGATGAACGATATAGTAAACCACGACCAGACGCATCTTTTAGATAATGTAAGATACGACAAACAGCATCAAAATACGGATTACGAGTAGCATGCATGAATTTACTGACGACTCCCACTGCGTAAGTTATATCTGGACGAGTAACAGTAAGGTAAATAAATTTGCCCACGAGACGACGATAGCGACTAACATCGGAAAATAAAGTACCACTCTCTGTATCAAGATAGGTGTATCATACGGATGGGAACCCATCATACCTGTCTCTGAAAGAAGATCCAAAACATATTTACGCTGAGAAAGAGACAATCCCTTCGAAGAACGAGCAACTTCAATACCAAGAAAATATTGAAGAGCCCCTAGATTTTTGGTATGGAACTTGTCCTAAATAACGCTTCAACAGAGCAATACCCTGTGCATCGTCCCCAGAAATAATAATATCATCTACATACACAATAAGAACAATAATACCAGAAGAACTATGTCGAGTAAAGACTGAATGATCTGAACAAGATCGGCGAAAACCAAAGTCAATAACAACAGTACTAAAACGATCAAACCATGCACGTGGAGATTGTTTTAGCCGATATAAAGCACGACGAAGTCGACAAACCAGATGCTCACTACCAGAAGTAACATAACCTGGTGGTTGGTCTATATAAACCTCTTCCTGAAGTTCACCATGCAAGAAAGCATTTTTAATATCAAGTTGATATAAAGGCCAGTTACGGTTTACCGCAACAAGAAGGTTGCGAAGGATCCAAACCGAATTAAGACGAGCAACAGGAGAAAAAGTCTATAATCAACACCATACGTCTGAGTATAACCTTTAGCCATTAAACGAGCTTTCAATCTCTCAATAGAACCATCTGGTTGATATTTTATGGTATATACCCAACGACAACCGACAGTCTTTTTACCTTACGGTAATGTAGAAAGTTGTTATTTTGATGGAATGCACTCATTTCCTCATCGATAGCCAGCTTTCAACCAGACAAGGAAAGTACCTCATTATACGATGATGGCACGGAAACAGAAGATAAGGCACAAACAAAGGAATGCAAACACGAGGAAGTGCGATGATAAGAGACGAAATTGGCAATAGGATGTTGAGTACAAGTACGCCTACCTCGCCGTAGAGCAATAGGTAAATCATCAGAGTTGGGCGGCTGAGAAGGACCAACATCAGAAGAAGAAACAATAGCTTCAGGATGGGAAGATGTCGTAGACTGGTCATGAGATATAACATTCCGGAATCGAGATCGCTGATACACTTTTAAGGTTGGTGGTGGAGGTTCGGCCTCAGAAGGAATATATGGTATAGAAAGAGGAATCGAATCGGCATCACAACGGAAAGGACAAGCAGACACCTCAACATCAATGCTAGATATGATATCGGGAAAAAGTCGCACCCCCCTCATCTGTGAAAAATGAAGTAGACTCAAAAAAGGTAACATCGGCACTCACAATGTAGCGACGAGAATCTGGATGATAACAACGATAACCTTTTAGTGTGCGAGAATAGCCGAGGAAAACACACTTCTTGGCTCGAGGAGAAGGCTTATCTTGACCAGGGTCAAGAATGTGAACGAATGCAACACATCCAAAAATACGAGGAGTCACTGAGGATAAACGAGCGAAAATGGAGATCGATGATTCAAAACCACGGAAGGCATACGATTAATGGGATGACACGCAGTTAAAATTGCATCTCCCCAAAAGTGCTTAGGAACTTTCATATTAAATAGCAAAGTACGAGCAAACATCAAGTAAATGTCCATGTTTGCGCTTCGGCAACACCATTTTGCTGGGATGTGCTAGCACAACTGGTCTGATGAATAATACCACGATCAACACAAAGATCCCATAACGGTCTGAACGTACTCTGATGCATTATCAGAGCGGAAAATCTTGATCTTCTCATCAAACTGAGTTAAAATTTCATTATAGAAACGAGAAATAATAAACGGTAGTTCACTCCGATTTTTCATTAAAAATAACCAAGTCATCCGCGAAAAGTCATCAACAAAAACGACAAAATATCGAAAACCGTTATGAGCAGAAGTACGAGAACGACCCCATATGCCAGAATGAACGAGATCAAATGGTTGAGCCTTCCTAGTAGGGTCCCGACTAGGAAATGAACTGCAATGATGTTTCCCAAGTTGACAAGCCTCACACTTTAAATTAGACAAATGGTGCAAGGAAGGAATGACTATTTTAAGTTTAGTCAGGGAAGAATGTCCTAAACGAAAGTGCCATTGCATAGGAGAAATAGTAGCACTTACGGCCGATAAACGTGAAGAAGCAAAACTAGTGGGATCCAAATAATAAAGACCACCTTTTTCATATCTTGAACAAATCATTTTTTTCGTTTTGAGATCATGAAACACGCATGATTTAAGTGAAAAAGTTACAGAACGATTTAGTGATTTAGTCAATTGACTAACGAAGGGTAAGTTGAAAGGAAAATTAGGCACCCAAAGGCTATCGGGCAGAGACAACGATCGATGAGGGTTAAGTGTTCCTTTACCAGATGTAGGTCGAGAAGAACCATCAGCTAAGACAATACGATGATCAAAAAAATTCAAATCAGAGAAAAGAGAAGATGTACCATATGAGAACTCGCACCAGAATCAATAAGCCACATATCAGAAGACGGGGCAACACAAGCAACCTTATGTGAATTAGCCAAAGTGACAACTGAACCATCAAAAAGGGAGGCACGCAATGTCCGAATAAGCTCATTAAGCTGATTATAAAGTGCAACACTTTCGGGTCCGGACATTTATTTTTTTCTTCCAACAAAACTAAAACCAGAAGAGCTAAATATAAAATCACAACCCCAAATAGCCAAAACAACAACCAAACCCGGCAATCCAAAAACAAGCGAGCAAAGACTGAACCGAAAGCTATCAAAACATCAAATCTCAACCAACAGTTTACTCGGAATCAGTCCATTAAACACAGCGGAATCACCAAAACAGTCATTCAAAACATAACAAATAACCAAATAGTCGAATAATATTCGGAACCAAATCGAGACACAAAATAAAGTATACAGAAGAGTTACATACACCCAGTCGACCAATTTAGCAGGAAAAAAAATGGCCGGAAAGTGAGCCACGCGCGCACACGCGCAAGGCGACGGTCGCTGGAAGTTTGTCGTGCGTGGCGGCGCGTGAGACGTCCAACTCCGGCGAAGTTTAGTGGGTTAAGGTCGGAATTAAATGAGGATAAAGTATATAGTCAATTTAGGGTTTCGATGATTATGTACCGGTCAATTGGCCGATACACAATTTGGGGCGGCTAGGGTTTCAGTGTTTATGTTTGGCTCTGGTACCAAGTCAGATGATAGGGAAAATGATGTGGTGTGTAACTAAAAAACACCCACAGTTCATATATATTAAAAATAGAGTAATAGTCAAAATTACATTACTGGTCCTCCAAATTACAATATAAAATAGATATGAACTAATAACTCTTAACAAACCTTATACATGAATGATTTCAAGAAATTTAGTTTCAGAAGTGATGATCATAAAGGCGCAAACGAGAAAGGCAAGGATAAACAATTTAAACTAAACATACGATGTTTGAGACAAGTATATAAACGCATGGCGCAAGAAGAGCGGAAAGGGGGACCGACTAAGTTACTTATTTTTTCTAGCATCATTAGCTAATCATCGTTTTAAATTGCAACTTCATCATCTAACAATAACCACCAGTGCCATACTGATAAACAACGCCATAATAATTAGATTAAAGACGCAAAATTTACCTTGGCCATTTCTGTGTCGACAACTTTGTTCTCGACTAAATCACATTTATTTCCTACTAGAAGCTTGCATACAGAATCATTGGCATATCTGTCAATCTCGTTCAACCATTGCTTGACATTGTTAAAGCTTTCCATATCAGTGACGTCATAAACAATCTGTTGTAAATGTCCACACTTAACAGTTAATTCGTTTCAAAACAGGCACCAATAATTATTCCTAAGTTATAGTTATACCGACAGCAAAACAAAATCTCAGATTATAAAATGACAAAATTAGACATTCACAACTTAAGATGGATTTCTTACAATGATGCCATGTGCCCCTCGGTAATAACTGCTAGTTATAGTTCGGAATCGCTCCTGTCCAGCAGTATCCCACTAAACAGGCAAACAGAAAACAAATCATTAGTTGTGTCAACAAGGCTTTGCAAACATTAATTAGCTAGTTATATAAACGAAATCCCCGAAAATCTTATGCCGGTTAAGACTTTTAAAAGGGTTCCATACAACACAAAAGCAACAATTTCTGACTAATATTCAGGCTGAATACGCGCAGGGCTGCAAAATAAGCCAAGCTGAGCTTGCGTAGTTCAAACTAGGATAGTTTGCTTACTTGAGGTCAAACCTGTTTGTTAAGTTCATTTGCAACACTAAATTTTTTTTTTTTAAAAATTGAGTATATCTAAAAAGTAAAAATAAGCAACCAATACTTACGATCTGCAACTTGCTTGTTTTCCCGTCCAGCTCCACTGTCCTAATTTTCTACAAACAAAAACACCAACCATATTTGTATCTTAGCTCAACATAACGAGAATGTCACATGTAGAAAAGATTTAAGCAGAAAATGTACACAAACTCATGGAGCTTGTTTATTAGCAGAATGCAGATTCTAACTCATGCCTTTACTAATATGTTTTCTTTGTGGAAGTTAAACATTATCACTTTACTAATATGTTATAATGCATTAAGTTGACTAGCTTAATAGCTTAGAGCTTTTCATTCTCTGCCACAAAAAAGTTACTTTAAGTCGAATGATATCAAATTTTCTTCTCACGCTCAAATAAGCCACCCTTTCTGCTTAAAATTTGACAGGAAAAACAGAAAACATAATATAGTACTCTTATAAACATGCTTATGCATAAATGTTTGTTTCCTTAAAGTTTTGTAAGCTCGCCTTCTCCGTGTCTCACTTATAAGCTGCAGAAACCTGGTTAGCAAGCTTAAAATTTTATTTATTATTTTTCTTCTGAAAATACTCAGTTTTTAAACTGATTTAAGTCGATCTTTTCTCATCCTCAAATAAGCAAGCTTATTTGCTTAAATCTACAACCAAACAGCTCACTAATCTGGTAAAATCTTATCAATAGTAGTATAAACTAAAAACTAATAGCAGAACCAACCAAATAAACTCGAAACCGAACCAAAATAAAATAAAGAAGAAAAAACTCACGAAATCAACTCCGATCGTGCTAATGTAGCTATCCACATACGAGTCGTCCTGAAATCAAATAAACAGCTGTTTTATATTCATATCAATAATAAACACACACAAATATTTCAAATATTAATAACTAGCTGTGAACTAGTTACGGCGAATCGGAGAAGAAGACAAGATTTTCCGACAGCGGAGTCTCCGATCAGCAGAAGCTTGAACAAGTAGTCGCTGCAAATATTGTAAATTAATTAATAAATAGTACTAATGAATAATATAAAAGGGAAAAATAAAAGAGGAACGATATATATATATATAAAATATATATACTTACTATCCGGAGTTCATTGTATTTGGTGATCGAAAAAGAATGAAAGTTGGGGGATTTATGAGATATATATAGTGTGTTTATGTAAGTATATAAAGTGTATATATATATGTATATATATATATATATAGAGAGAGAGAGAGAGATAAAGAGGAAGATAATGGGAAAGCGACGGAAAGTGGTCTCCTATCAGCTGAATAGTAAGGACGTGTTTGAAATATTGTGAAAAACAATTACTAAAGTGTTACTGTTTAAACCTATTATAATTGTATTAAAATTATCGGAATCAAAATTTTAAAAATTTGTTCAAATGTTAAAAATAAAACCATTTCTACAATTTTAATACAATTTATAAGTCGGTTAAAATTGCACGTATTTTCGTAATAAACAATTAAATAAGAAGGGATGAAGTATGTTTATATAACGAGACTTGAACCAAAAATAAAACAGAAAACATATATGAAACATGAAAAGTGAAATATATATATTTTTTTTAAATAACATACTAACTCCACCCGTGCATAAATCCGTGCATACTTCAAAAAGTGTAATATTTAAGTATCAAAAACAATTTTACTTAAAATTCAACAAAAAAAATCAAAAAATCAAAAAAATTGAAACATAAATTATTTACTACTTCAAATATGAGGCTATAAGTATGAATTTCATATGTTTTGACTATAAAAAATAGTCAATGCAAAAAATTAAAATGAGAAAATTATTTAAAATGTACATCAAAAACAAAAACATCACACTTATTTATAGACGGAGATATTAGATAATTGAAAATGGAAAATTATGTCAACAAAATATGCACTATTATTAATGTAACCGTCTAAATGTGATTCAAATTTTCTAAAGTTTATAGTTCAGTCACATGTTTTAAAGTTTTATCTAACGGATGAAATTAAAACAATCTAATTGTATGCATTTAGAAATGGTTTTTACAATTTTATTTTCATATAATTTTAATATATAAAATACAAATTATAATTTTGTAAATTAAAAACTAGGAAGAATTAACATAAACATACTCTACACCTATTATATTAACAAAAACATACCTTCAAAAATTAAATTATCAAAAATATACATTTTATTAATAATTAATAAAAAATAAAAAACCCCATTCATCACTCATGATATCTTTCATCTCTCTCATCCTCTCACTCTCTCTCCGATCTATCTCTCATCATACTTCTCGCTCTCTTCGATCTCTCTTTCTTCCTCTTTCTCGCTCTTTCCGATTTTTGCTCCTTGCTATCTCTTTCCGATGTTTCTCCCTTCTTTCCTCTCTCTATACTCCTTTCACTCTCTCTCCTCATTATTCTCCCTCTCTATTTTTCGTCTTTTTTCTCTCTCCAATCTTTCTTTCCCCCTGCTTCTCCTTCTCTCCGATCTCTTCTCATTCCGCTCTCTTTCCTCCCTCTTTCTTCTCATCCCCCTCTCTTTTCGATATCTCTCTCCTCCTCCCTCTCTCTTTCCGATTTTTCTCTCTTCTTCGCTCTCTCTCTCCGATCTCTCTATTCGTTAAAAATTGAAAACTCTCCGACCAAAGTGGGCGGCGAGGGTGTAGAGCGAGCTCGAAAACTCAAGATTAATGCTGACGGAGATGTGGTCGTCAAAGGAGAGGCCCACGACGACGACGTGTTAGTTCGAGATCGAATGACGTGCAAATGTTGAATTTGTCAACTAGTGTATAAGGTTGAAAAATAAGTGTATGAATTCCATGAATTAAGTGTATAAATTATGTAAATAAGGTCTGTAAATTGGGTTATGAACTTTGAAAATAAAGATGAAATCTACGAATTGGGGTATGAATTTTTAAAATAACGGTATGAACTTTTGGAATAAAGTTATGCAAATATACAAAGTAGGATATAGATTTTTAAAATAAGGGTATGAAAAAAATACAAATTAGGATATGAACTTTTGAAATAAGGGTATGAAATATACAAATTAGTTTATGAACTTTTGGGTATGTGCTTGTTAATTAGAAATTTTTGGGTATATTTTTGTTAATTTAGTTTCAAACGTTGTGTTTTTATTAATCTATCCAATAAGGACCAAAAACTAGTTGAGACTATTTTAAATTTAAATATTATTTAAAAATAGTAAAAAAATCAATAATTTTAATATATCTTATTTTATATATTAAAATTATATAAAAATAAAATTATAAAATTCACGCATAAATGTAGACAATTAGATTATTTTAATTTGATCCGTTAGATGAAACTTTAAAATATTTGAATGCATTATAAACTATAAAGAATTTGAACCAGTCTAAATGGACAACAAACCAATGAGCGAAGTATACTAACCTCCTAAGCATTTGCTCAATCCATATTGTTGAATGTTGATGATCAGTAGTGGTGTAAATACACATAAAGCACAAAATTTTATCGCGTGTTAATCGAATATATCGTGAAGAATATGGAAATAATCAATTATGTGGTTGAGATGAGCTTCATATTAACCGGTTAGAACACTCGTATCAGTTCTCTTAGATCATCGATTTACCTTAAATATGAGAAGATTGTTTTAAAATTGTATACGCATCAGTTTTCTTATCCATTACCTTAAATATATATGAACTCAAATATCGCTCAAATATAAGGTATCAATATGTTCCCTTATAATTAAAATAATAATTTATCTCTCTTATTTTTCTCTTATTCTCTCTGATTTATTTATACTTTTCATATATAAATTAATAAAATAACAAAAAGACGAGTTGTATAGTTGTGATAGAGAAATTTATAAAAATAGCTGATAATTTGTATAAACCAAAACGTTTCCTTATAAGTTGTAAAAGTGTAATTTTTACTTTAAATACGAGAAAACTTGTAAGTTATTTAATGTAGTTGCTCTACTAAATTAATTGTTGGAAAATGAGTAATTTTCATGAAGTGAATGCTATTAATTTAGTGGTTACAAAACCATTCATTCTCCCCATTTATGTGTGCCTTTAAGTGTAAAACGAGTTACAAAGAAAATGATTAAAAATGATGGTCTTGGTCCATTTTTTGATACACTTTTTCAAGAAAAATTTCATACATCATATACACATTCACACAAAAAACACATATGCATACATATAGAGAGAGAGTACCGCATCACCAACGGCCCGACCGTGGCTCGGTGCCGTTTCCGCCGAGTCACATGTGATAGACGTTGTACCTTGGGAACGAAGTGCCCCATTTAGCCAGAAGCAGAGGTGGCGGGGCAAATATCGTTTAAGGGAAACTGCTTGCAGTTACCTCGTCTCGGACTTTAGTCCATTTCGGTATCATTTACATTATTTTATGTTAAATGTTGTAATTGATAATTATCTATTTGAGGAAACCATTTTCTGTTTATTTGTCCATTTCTTTTCCGTAGAAATTATTGTGTTTATTTACAACGTACCCAACAATCTTAAACGATATTTTTTATGTTTGGTACGTTAATACAACAATTTCGGTGTATGGATTTGCAGAAAATTATTTATTTATCCGTAATCGTTCTTAGTAAAATCATTTTCTCTTAATCTTTGGTTTCGGGAATTTGATGTTTACGGCTATAATGGTTTCAGATTGTTATATCATGGTTTTAATTTTATTTGTGGTTTATCCTTGTTCTGGATTTTCCATACATTTAATTTGTATACATGCATGATTAGGTATATGTGTTGTGTCCATGTATATGTTTGTAGTTATATGTGAATTAACTTTTTGTAAAGCGCATTACATTCAAGAATTTCATATTGCTCGCCTTTTATGGGTAAATAAAGCAGCTGGTTTTTTCCCAATGTTTAATACATCACTTTTGATTTTTCTTTGGATTTTCTGGTTACGCAGAAATCGAATGATGACACAAATTTTGAACTGGTCCTGTTTCTTTAAACTCATTTACTATGCCATGTTTTCAATATAAATGCCTTCTATATATGCGAAATTGGGTGAATTTGATCTTGCATGCATGTGCTTATGAGCCTCGATCGAAGTATAAATTTATATATATGTACTGGTTATTCAACAACAGGGTGTAGTAGTCTTTTGACAGTTTAGAGTGCAATTGTTATTTTCGTACTTGTGATGTTATTTGTTGTTGTGTGATTTTGTACTATCCATCCATCTTTCCATTGTGTTTGTTGTTAGAAGTATGTCTCTGATCAGTTGAATATTTCATTTTTGATATTTGAAAGAAGTTGATTTACTTGATCTTGCCGCTCTTAATCTCAACAATCATTTTGTTGGAAAACTTATGGTTTTATTTGAATGAATATTATTAACTTTGTGGTTATAAAAAACTTTTATTCCCCCATTTATGTGGGTCTTTTTATTTGTAAAAAGGAGTTACAAAAACAATATTAAAAGGAATGATCTTGTTACTTTTTTATCATACTATTACAATATCTTGATAATCATCTAATGATGCGTTTAAACCGGGACATTGTTTCCAATTTTTGATTACATGTGTTTATGCCTGTTTTAAAGGCCATTTGTTTATCTGTTAAATATATGAAACGAGTAAGTAATGGGCACCATTAATTATTGTCATGTGAATAATTCTTTGTAACATATGAAACGGCAGTTGGTAGTAAACTTTTGTGGTTTTGTTGAATGTGTAACCGTTTTTAAAGTCAGGAAATAATAGAGTTTAATTTTGGACTTAAATGGTGATTAATTTTTTGTAGTAATGGGTATTGAGACACATTGCGAAACCGTTTCTTTTTGAACTATTACTATAATAAGTCATGTGAATAATTTAGTAATGAATGGATTTATTATCATTTCATTTTATGAGTAATCTAATATGGATCTCTGCCAAGGAATTGGAGGATTGCTGATTTTCGAAATAGTTCGTGTAAAACCATTAATTTGGGGCTTACGAAAGAACTAGTTTCGAAATAGTTCTTGTAAAACCATTTTCTGATTTTTCAGAATTTGGGGCTTACGACAGAACTGGTTGAATTCTGAGATTGTTCTGTGTAAAATCAGATTTATCTGGTGTTTACGGCTGAATAAATCTTTTAGAATTTGATAATCTTTTTCGGGAATAAACTAGAATACTCTTGCAAAATCAGTTTCTTGAAACCATGCGTGGTTATAGAAATTTGGTGTTTGCGAATGAGGAGTTTTAGTTTCATTTTTCGAAATTAGATTGTGCGTGTTTGTTATTTGAGATAACAAACAGTTTTCTGCGGGAAATGTCCGGAACACAGTGGGTGCTGGAACTGACCAGAACATTGTGGGTGCCGGTGTAACTCCTATTAATTTTGCATGAGTGCATATTAATGACGGAGGTTACAAATTCGAAATCACCATTATTAAAAAAACACTAATGTAGTGATATAATGGTTGGTGTCCTTATTAATTGTGATTTATTGCAATTTAATTTGGAGGGTTATAAAATTTGTAACGGTAATCATTAATGAGATTAATGACGAGTATTTATAACTTCTTATTAATTGTGATTAATCGCAATTTAATTTGGAGAGTTATAAATTATTGTAACGACAGTCGTTGTAGGCATTTATGGAGAGCTTTATTAGCTATCTACGAATTGCAATGACGAATCGGTTACATATTTGGATGAAAGGTTATTTAATAACCGACTTGATTCATCCAAGAGCAAATAATTTGATGATTAACAAATTATAAATGGTCGTTGAGTTTATTTTAAGAATAAACAAATATCGGCTAATTTATTATTTGTTGAAATATTATCTTATTAATTTGCTGAAAGAACATTTAATAATTTGTTGAAATTAACATCTTATTTATTTGTTGAAAAAACATTTAATAATTTGTTAAAATAACATATTATTAATTTGTTAGTAAAACATATTGTGAATATGTTGAGCTTGCTATTATTGAGAATAGTAATGTAGTAATATTATGTTACTATTATTGGGGGAGAACCCTAAGGGTCCCACAAATGTGGGGGTAACCCGTTGATCCTGTAGATCGAGAATCTAAACGTACCCCATAACGTCTGCGGGCGAGTGGGAGAATATCTAACGGTTTATTGGTATGGATTTAAAACGTCTAAAATAAATGATATTGTTCATTTACCATCTCGAAACCGATTGACTTTCTCTATAACAGTGTGCATGTTCTGAGTGAGGACAAAGAGAATGCACGAACTGTGGGGGCGTTAATGTGTGGAAACGTTTGGAAATCCACTAACAAGTGCAAGCATACAAATCTGAATCATGACTAGCAGTTTTTGAAACCTAAAGGGCAGTAGCCTTTCGGTAGCCAAAACACTAGGATCAAATTGTGATAATTTTGCTTGTTTTGTGGCAATACATGAGTGACTATTTGTTCAGAATGAGCATTTTAGTCGATACTCTTGTGATCAATAATGACATGTTGAATTATTCAACTAAGTCACTGATTTGACATGATATAGTAGGTGTTGAAAATATAAAAGGTTAAATGTTTTATTTTTCTAAATCTACTATTTAAATTGAAACACAAATATGAGTTTGTGTTTGAAGCAATGTATTGCTAAGTCTTCAGTTCGAAGTTTCGAACGGAGTACATAACCAAATGGTTCGATGCATTTGAGATGAGTGCAAAACCAAGAAGAGTTTAAAAGATATTTCCTCAATTTATTGATGGATGTATTAAACACTGATATGTCTACTTGATGAGAAGTAAAGATAAATCAGTCGAGATATTCATTCAAGTAAGAATGAATACGTGAATTCTATTGTTGAGGATTAAGGCTTGTCAGAAAACATGTTTAATCATGGGTGTTCTGTTGTGTTAATCTACCAACTTTAATCCAATGATTAAGTGTTAATCATTAAATGATAGACTATTTTTGGAAGTGTTAGATATTGTCTAACTAGTTCCGAAATGGTATATTCACATGGATATGAATACATGATCAGTGTGATTGAAAACGGTGAATATGAGACACTGTTCACATAATTGTGTTGATGGAATGACACTAATCGTTAAAGAACGACTTATTATGCTCTCGAGCAAAATGTAGTTCTTAAACGATGATTATCATGTTGATAAGTTCAGGATTAAACTCTGAATTTGTATGGGAAGTGAGCTTTCCGCAGGCTATGTTGAACAAACTATCGCTTAGGAAGTTGGACCAAACAGTCAGAATTATAGAAGGCATGGTGCCTGACTATAAGTTCGTGAAAGTTTGGTGCTACCTAAGAAAGGTCTCAATCTTGTTCCTTGAAGGATTTGGATAGGATCGAAAACGGTAGATTGTGTGTTCATCGGATAAGCACAAAATATAGTGCTGATCGGTTTCTAGTGCATAAGGCATATGGCTTTAAAGTGCATATAGAACATTGTTGTATGACCGAGAAACATATTTTCTAAAAGAGAAGTTTTCGCAAAACTCTAACGCCTGGCGAGTGTTACCAATACGTTGAGGGTTCAAAGCATTACGCTACCCAAGACAAGTGAACACTCAAACGGTGCTGGAAAAATGTGGAAAGTGAATCTTTTAAGGAAGATGAAGTGCATCGGCATAGTAAAAGGGTAAATAATGAAACTTCCTTTGTCCCTTGACCTTCATGAGTGAAGGTGAATCGACGATATTGAAATAATCAATGTTATCCATATAATGTGTATATGGAAAGATGCCATCAACAATGAGGTTGATAGGCACGTGAGAAATAAAGTCAATTACTTTAAGTAAACTGACGGTTTTGATAATTTTAATGTCTATACTCTAATCTCTATAAAATGACGCATCATTAATTAATGAGAACATGTGTTTTATAAATGGAGATCTAGAGAATTAGGAACAACCCATTGGGTCCTGGTTCCGTGTAAAGTAAGTCAAGGTGCGAAAATTTGTTAAGTCGTTATATGGACTAAAACAAACACCTAACTTATCATAGGTAGTCTCTTGTCCGTCAAGAACTGCACTAGACCAGTAATAGCCAACTCAGTGAGCAGACTCAGTAGATGTTGGTCCGTAGGAGTCTAAACCTTAGAGGGGGGGGTGAATAAGGTTTTCGTACGTTTTTCGCGGAATTAAATCTATGGGTATTTAACTAAGTTAATTAGTAGATTTTATAACCTAAACTTTTTCGTTACCAAATTAACGCTAAATAATATAAACAAGCAATAAATATAAGCGATAAATAAATACGTAAAGTAAAAGTTTAGGGAAAGAAATAACGCAAGATTTATAGAGGTTCGGCAAACCACGCCTACGTCCTCTCCTCGGTATTTTCACTACCGAGTGTTTCACTAAAAATCTTCGTTTCAAGGTTACACCTTAACGAGCTTAATCAACCGATTACGCTCCCCCTCACTATATGAGTATCCCGAATAAATGACCTAGAGCTTTTAAGCTACACTTGCTTAAAAGCCTCTACCCAATTCACTCGCTCACTAATGAGTTTATAAAATACTCTTTTACAAGTTTGATTTCGAATCACTCACTAACAAATATTATCTCGATATTTATAAGATTACAAAGAGAATATAATCGAGAATATTTTTGATTACAAGTGAGAAATGAGTAGTATAAGCTTGAAGGATTTCTTAGTAAGAATTGCTTAAAAGTTGTAAATTACTTGGGTAATCTTCCTTCAAGGTTTTGGAGCTCTTTTGTAGGGTGAAAAGATGCAGCAATAAATTTCAGACCGTTGCAGTTGTTGGCTGAATTGAATGCTGGTTAATGCAGTGGTTCGCCCCATTTTCAGGAATTGCTTAAAAGCTGGATTTTGAAATTTTACAGAAACGATCGGTCGTTTCTGTAAAACGATCGGTCGACTTTTATCTTGGCTCATTGGAAGAAAATACACTTAAAACGATCGGTCGTTTCCTCTTGGCGATCGGTCGTTTTTGAACTGAGTTCTCTGGAAGAATTTACACTGAAAACGATCGGTCGTTTCCTCTTGGCGATCGGTCGTTTTTGAACTGAGTTCTCTGGAAGAATTTACACTGAATATGATCGATCGTTTTTGCTTATAGATCAATCGTTTTTAATTCTGGGCATGTTTCGGTTTTCTCGACCATCTTTGAAATCCCGTAACTAGTTCGTTTCAAATCCGTTTTAGGTTCCGCTTGAACCATTGGCTTTGTAATTACGCAATATATCATTTTGAACCTTTAATACACTCGATAAAAGATTAGTACACAAAACGAGCTTTTATCATGTTTTACAATTTTTGTTATCATTAAAATAATCGATTTGAAGAACATCGTTCAACAATCTCTCCCTTTTTGATGATGACAAAATATTGACTTCAACATACTATAAGCTCTTTTTGTTTAAACAAGTATAATCGAAATGTTTAGATGACGCTTTACTTGGATAAAAGTTTTTAGAGAAAAAGCAAGTAAATGTCATAACATCCGATTTTAAAACGACGTAAAAACAAGCTAAACGATTAGGGATTATGAAGATCTATATGCAAGCGAAAATTTGGCCATAGTTTTGCCTAAAAATGGTCAATCGCCACAAAAGAAAAACAATATATATAATCCAATCAACAAGCAAACTATGCGCACACAATGCAACAATATCAAATAAGATCCAAACGCATAGTTAAAATCGCAATCACACAATGCCATATAAACAAGAGTAAATGTAAGAAGAAACGCATCATAATAATCAAGTAAAACCGTTTCCTACTTATTACATCAAAAACAACTTGTTCAACTCAAAGGAAATAGAAATACAATGCAAAGAGAAAAACAATATAGAGAGGTACTTCTCCCCCTTTGACATCATCAAAAAAACATGAAAAAAATATCCGCCTAGTCGCGGTGGGAAGTCGCATCATCTTCGTCGTCGTCGTCGTCATTGGGAAAGAATTCATGAAATTGTGCCCTTTGCTCGGCGCTTTCACGATCAAGTCGGTCTAGCTCTTCTTGTCCCGGGTTCAAAAATCGAAACATGCGACGAGTCGTTTGCGCATTATGGTATTGGTTGATGTAGAGAGAGTCGTAGAACTTGTCGGAGCGCGGGATACGAGAAGAAGATCCTACTTGAGCTTTTCCTTGTCGTCGAGAGGGACGAGAGGATGTAGGGATATCGACGGGGGGAATGGAATCAGAGGAGATAGCGACGTCCTCATGAGTGGCACGCGGGGTGGCCTTGGGGCCAACATACTCTTCCTCTTCGGGGGAAAGAGGAACATAGTTGGGGCCGGATACCCGCTTACCGGACCATGTAATGGTTTTATCGGCATTGTGGAATTTAATGGACATTTGGGAAAGATATGAAGTGTCCCAAATATGTTTGTCCTTATTTTTGAATAAGGTTCCACCGGGAACGAGATTGAGGTCATTTAAGATGGCCGAAATGAGAGCACCGTAGGGTAACCCATTTTTGGATTTCGTTTTAAGCGAATCCATTTTAAAAAATATGAGAGTCGCGAAGTCGAGTTTGACTTTGCGATGGATGCATCCTAGTAGAAAAATGTATTCATTTGTGACATCCGTAAAATTTGAGGTATGGGGTAGGACGATATGCGAGAGGATGTGATAGGCTAATTTGTTGCGGAATAAGAGGCCATGGGCTTTGTTGGATTGATTGTTATGGACGGGATGAAAAATTTCGGATTTGAGATCGTTGAAGTTATCGATCTCAAGAGTCTCACATAGTTCCTCACTCGACTCATGTATACCGTCGTTATCTAGGCGTAACAAATGTCGTAAATGGTCTATACCGTAAACGAATGGTTGGCCGTGAAATGATGAACGCAAACGAAGTGCGTCATCGGAATCCCTATCTAGAGCTAGGTTGTGATAAAATTCGTATACGTTTTCAATGAAGAATGGCATTTTTAGAGTGAGAATGGTATCGAGTTTTTGAAAACTTAAATCGAGCATAAGAGCGGGAAATCGTTCCCGGAATAGAGACATATCTAGAGTGAAATTTGACAAAATACCTCTTTTATCCATCGTGGGTGGATAGAGAGGAGGACGAGAGCCGGATGAGGCACCGGGACCCGATGGTGGAGCGGTGGAGGAGGCGGTTCGGCGACCGCGAGGGATACGAGGACGAGGGGACGGAGGCACGTATGCTTCGTCATCTTCATCTACAAGAGAGGTTCTTTTTGTGCGAACCATAGTGATTTTTGAAAAAAATGGAAAATTTGGGTGATTTTGGAGGAGGAGGCGAATTTTTGAGAGAGAGAATAGTGATTATTGGATTGAAATTAGGGTTTTGGAATGTTTTGTAACACTGGAAAGCACAAAAACGATCGGTCGTTTTTGTGACGATCGGTCGAATTTGGAACAAAAAGTTCCAGTGAGTAAGATTGAAAAACGATCGGTCGATTTGGTGAAACGATCGGTCGTCTGTAGCTAAACGATCGGTCGTTTTAGCCGACGATCGATCGACTGTAAAATAGGTACAGAACAGAAATTTTGGTACATTTCAACACTGATTTGGCAAGAAAAAAAAATATGCAAAAATATTAAAGTATATGACATTAATCAAATACACATATATATGTATATTTCACACATCAAACATGCCTAACTCTCGTCGAATAAAACAAAATTGTTCCTCATTAAGGGGTTTTGTAAAAATATCGGCTAATTGCCTATCGGTACTTATATATTCAAGTGTAATATCCCCTTTTTGGACATGATCCCGTAAAAAGTGATGACGTAAATTAATATGTTTAGTGCGAGAGTGTTGGATCGGATTTTTCGAAAGGTTTATAGCACTAGTATTATCACACAATATAGGTACACTATTAAAAGATAATTCAAAGTCGTTTAGTTGTTGACGCATCCAAAGGATTTGTGCGCAACAACTACCCGCGGCGACGTATTCCGCCTCCGCCGTGGAAAGCGCAACCGAGTTTTGTTTCTTGCTATGCCAAGAAACTAAGGCGTTTCCTAGGAAATGGCAAGTACCACTAGTACTCTTTCTATCTAATCGACAACCGGCAAAGTCGGCGTCGGAATAGCCAAGCAATTCAAAAGAAGTATCATGAGGATAAAATAATCCTAAATTACAAGTACCTACAAGATATCTAAATATGCGCTTAACGGCTATAACATGCGATTCCTTAGGGCAAGATTGATACCTAGCACACATGCAAACACTAAACATGATATCGGGTCTACTTGCGGTTAAATATAAGAGGGATCCAATCATACCTCTATAGAGCTTTTGGTCCACGCTTTTACCCGATTCATCTTTGTCTAGTTTTGTTGCCGGACTCATTGGAGTTCCTAGCGGCTTTGCATCGCTCATGTTGAACCGTTTGAGCAAGTCCCTCGTGTATTTTGCTTGATTGACGAAAATTCCGTCCTTTGTTTGTTTGATTTGCAACCCAAGGAAGTAGGTGAGTTCACCCATCATGCTCATCTCGAATTCACCTTGCATACACTTAGAAAACTCCTCGCACATGCGAGCATTAGTAGCACCGAATATAATATCATCAACATAAATTTGAATTAAAAGCATATCTTTTCCATCCTTTTTAATAAAAAGAGTAGTGTCTAAAGTACCACGAGAAAAACCCTTTTTGATCAAAAATTTACTAAGTCTTTCATACCACGCCCGGGGTGCTTGTTTTAAACCATAAAGTGCTTTTCGAAGTTTGTACACATGATTAGGAAACTCGTGATTTTCAAAACCGGGTGGTTGTTTTACATAAACTTCCTCATTAATAAAGCCATTTAAAAAAGCACTTTTAACATCCATTTGAAATAATTTAAAACGTTTAAAAGAAGCATAAGCAAGCAACATTCTAATGGCTTCTAGTCTAGCTACGGGTGCGTAAGTTTCATCGAAATCGATGCCTTCTTCTTGGTTATACCCTTGAGCTACTAGTCTAGCCTTATTTCTAATAACTACCCCGGATTCATCCATCTTATTACGAAATATCCATTTCGTACCTATAATGGTTTTCTCACGCGGTCTAGGTACTAAGGTCCATACGTTACTACGCTCGAATTGATTTAATTCGTCATGCATAGCTAATACCCAACTCTCATCGAGTTCCGCTTCATGAATGTTCTTGGGCTCTAATTGAGACAAGAATGCAAAATGATTAACTATATTTCTTAAAGAAGAACGTGTATGCACTCTTTCTCCCGGGTTTCCCAAAATTAAATCTTGCGGATGGTGATTGGCATATCGCCATTCTTGAGGCAAATCCTCATGAATGTGTACACTAGATTCTAAGTCCTTTTGAAGTACATCTATAGTGACTTCATCAACTACGGGTTCAACCTCTATTCTAGGCGTAGACTCTAAGCTAGATGCAACATGATTGGAAGAAGATGCATTATGAAAAATATCATCATTAATATTATGAACAATTAAAGGCTTATCAATCGTCGGCAAATTCTCATCAAACGAGACATGTACCGACTCTTCCACCAATAAAGTTCTTTTATTAAAAATACGATAAGCTTTACTCGATATAGCATATCCAACGAAAATTCCTTCGTCGGACTTAGCATCGAATTTCCCTAGATTATCATTACCATTATTATGAACATAGCATTTACAACCAAATGCACGTAAATGAGAAATATTGGGCTTTCGCTCATTCCATAATTCGTAAGGTGTCTTTTTTAATATGGGCCTAATTAGGGCTCTATTTAAAATATAACAAGCGGAATTTACGGCTTCGGCCCAAAAATACTTTGGCAAATTATTTTCGCAAAGCATGGTCCGTGCCATTTCCTCTAGGGTTCTATTCTTCCTCTCAACTACCCCATTTTGTTGGGGCGTACGAGGGGCCGAAAAATTATGATCAATACCATTTTCATCACAATAAGTTTGAAATGGAGTATTCTCAAATTCCTTACCATGATCGGTTCGGATACTTTTGATCATATAACCCTTTCGTGTTTGGAGCTTTTTGCAAATAATAGAGAATTCTCTAAATGCTTCATGCTTATGAGTTAAAAACAAGACCCACGTAAAGCGACTAAAATCGTCAATCATGACGAAAGCATATGCACGCCCGCCAAGACTAAGTGTCCGGGAGGGGCCAACTAAGTCCATATGAATGAGCTCCAAACAACGAGTAGTAGATATAATATTTTTAGACTTAAAAGAAATCTTTGTTTGTTTGCCTAATTGGCAAGCGTGACAAAGTTTGTCCTTTATATAAGGAGTTTTTGGTAAACCTATTACCAAATCTTTACTAGAAAGTTTAGCAAGTAAATCAAGACTTGCATGACCAAGTCGTCTATGCCACAACCAACCATTGTCGTTGATAGTAACAAGACACTTGACTTCATCATCCACCGAACTATTCAAATCAATCATATAGACATTATTTTGTCTTTGACCCATAAGAATAGTTTTATTATCCGAAATACAATGAATAATGCAATGCGATTTTTCAAAAATGACTTTGTGACCCAAATCACAAAGTTGACTTATACTAAGCAAGTTATGTTTAAGATCATCAACAAGCAATACATTATCAATAACGACATTAGATGGTTTAGAGATACTACCAATACCGATGATTTTGCCCTTGCTATTATCCCCGAAGGTCACAAAGCCTCTGTCTTTAGGTGCAAGAGTGGTGAATTTTGTTTTGTCTCCCGTCATATGTCTTGAGCATCCACTATCTAGGAACCACTTGTCCTCGTTGATTTTTTATCTCAAGCATACCTACAAGACAAAACGATCATTGGTACCCTAATCCATTTTTGGGTCCTTGAGGGTTAGAGTCTCGACCCTTTGGAATCCAAACCAAATCATTTCTACTTACTTTATACCTATTAGGGCAATATATATAATCCTCATAGTGGTCACTACGGTTGCAAGTAATACATTTTATATGCGAGATAGGTTTAACAAAACGATTATAAACTAGGTTCCTTTTATATGAATTGTTCTTACGGGAGTAACTTGGGGTTCTATTTTCACTTTTCTCCACTTGTTTGGTGAATAGATTTTTATGCTTAGACGCTAAGAGAGGGTTGTATCCTACACCGGTTTTATCATACGCGCCTTGTTGAGAAGCTAATATAGTGCTTAGCATTTTACTACCTTTAGTGAACTTAGAGAGAGTGAGTTCGGCTCTATCCGCCTTTTCTTTACAAGAACTTAGGTCTTTAACTAACCTATCATTTTCTAAGGTAAGTTCGGCATTTTTAGACGTGAGTGAGTCATTTGTTATAGCTAAGTTCTCTAGTTCGTCTTGTAAAGTAATTAACAATTTTCTAAAGGATTTGTTTTTACCTCTAGCTTTTTCTAAGGATTCTATCATATCATTTATATCAATTTCATCATCACTAGAAATAGAAGAGTTAGAGGAGTGAAAGCTTACATCCTCGGTATCGTTGTCTCTAGCCATGAGACATAGGTTTGCGACTTCTTCATTGTCGCTATCGGAGCTATCATCATCGCTCCCCCATGCGGCCAAAAATGCCTTCTTGTATTCCTTTTTCTTTCCGAACTTATCCTTTTTCTTCAAAGGACATTCGTTTTGCATATGGCCGGGTTTGTGACATTTGTAGCAAATGATTTCGTCCTTCTTGTTCGATTTGTCGGAAGGCTCTCCTTTATACTCCTTTTTCCGGAATCGTTGTCCACCCTTCTTTTTCCAACTTAGGAATTTGTTGTAGCGTTTGGCGAAGAGTGCCATCTCATCATCCTCACTAGATGAATCATTTTCGCTATCGTCATTTGTTGTGCATTTGAAAGCAATGCCTTTCTTCTTTTTCGAGTCATCCTCATGCTTTCGAGTCGTCATGTCGAGTTCATGAGTGCTTAGGGATCCAATGAGGTTATCGAGAGAGAGAGTGTTCATGTCCTTGGCCTCTTGTATGGCCGTCACTTTAGATTCCCACTTCCTTGGAAGACTTCGAAGGATTTTCGTCACCATCTCCTTGCTAGAATATACCTTTTCAAGCCTTTTAAGATCATTAGTAATTTTAGTAAAACGAGTGTACATAGAAGCAATAGACTCATCATCTTCAACTTTAAACAATTCATAATCATGAATAAGCATGCTAATTTTAGAGTCCTTAACTTGACTAGTTCCTTCGTGCATAATAGCTAGCTTATCCCACATTTGCTTAGCGGTGTCACAACCGGAAATCTTATCGTATTCACTAGGCGAGAGCGCACAAGTGATGGAAGTCATAGCCCTACAATTTAGGGAAAACGCAAGGCGTTCATCGGAATCTAGTTCCTCTACAAGTTTATCTTCGCCATTTCTCCTAGGCGTTCTATAGCCTTTGCTAATACTTATCCATTGGTCTATTTCAAACCCACAAAGGAAATTTTTCATAAGGTCTCTCCAGTAGGGATAGTTAGTGCCGTCAAAGAATGGGGGCCTAGTTATGGATTTAGAGTCGGCGTATGAAGACATAGCGGATCTTTAAACTATAAAATCGTTAGATTTTTGTGAATAAAATAGCTAAGCTCTGATACCAATTGTTGGTCCGTAGGAGTCTAAACCTTAGAGGGGGGGGGGGGTGAATAAGGTTTTCGTACGTTTTTCGCGGAATTAAATCTATGGGTATTTAACTAAGTTAATTAGTAGATTTTATAACCTAAACTTTTTCGTTACCAAATTAACGCTAAATAATATAAACAAGCAATAAATATAAGCGATAAATAAATACGTAAAGTAAAAGTTTAGGGAAAGAAATAACGCAAGATTTATAGAGGTTCGGCAAACCGCGCCTACGTCCTCTCCTCGGTATTTTCACTACCGAGTGTTTCACTAAAAATCTTCGTTTCAAGGTTACACCTTAACGAGCTTAATCAACCGATTACGCTCCCCCTCACTATATGAGTATCCCGAATAAATGACCTAGAGCTTTTAAGCTACACTTGCTTAAAAGCCTCTACCCAATTCACTCGCTCACTAATGAGTTTATAAAATACTCTTTTACAAGTTTGATTTCGAATCACTCACTAACAAATATTATCTCGATATTTATAAGATTACAAAGAGAATATAATCGAGAATATTTTTGATTACAAGTGAGAAATGAGTAGTATAAGCTTGAAGGATTTCTTAGTAAGAATTGCTTAAAAGTTGTAAATTACTTGGGTAATCTTCCTTCAAGGTTTTGGAGCTCTTTTGTAGGGTGAAAAGATGCAGCAATAAATTTCAGACCGTTGCAGTTGTTGGCTGAATTGAATGCTGGTTAATGCAGTGGTTCGCCCCATTTTCAGGAATTGCTTAAAAGCTGGATTTTGAAATTTTACAGAAACGATCGGTCGTTTCTGTAAAACGATCGGTCGACTTTTATCTTGGCTCATTGGAAGAAAATACACTTAAAATGATCGGTCGTTTCCTCTTGGCGATCGGTCGTTTTTGAACTGAGTTCTCTGGAAGAATTTACACTGAAAACGATCGGTCGTTTCCTCTTGGCGATCGGTCGTTTTTGAACTGAGTTCTCTGGAAGAATTTACACTGAATATGATCGATCGTTTTTGCTTATAGATCAATCGTTTTTAATTCTGGGCATGTTTCGGTTTTCTCGACCATCTTTGAAATCCCGTAACTAGTTCGTTTCAAATCCGTTTTAGGTTCCGCTTGAACCATTGGCTTTGTAATTACGCAATATATCATTTTGAACCTTTAATACACTCGATAAAAGATTAGTACACAAAACGAGCTTTTATCATGTTTTACAATTTTTGTTATCATTAAAATAATCGATTTGAAGAACATCGTTCAACAGTAGGTTTGCCAATGAGGCTTCTCAGATACATAAGGTATACTGCCAATCATGAACTGCATTACACGAGATGTCCAAAATGTTTGGAGGGTATTTAGATACCAAGTATATCTCGAACTTTAACAGTACAAGGTCCATTAGTGGATATGTTTGTACTTAAAGAGGTTGTAGTCTTATGGAGGTCTGTAAAATAGACCTGCATAGTTGGAGAAACTGTAGAGTTAGAATTCATAACGTTGAATCAAGCTACAGAAGAGGCAGATTGGCTGAGAAGTCTTGGGAAGTATTCCAAGTGGCTAAAATCTGTTCCCGCAATAAACGTGTACTGCTGCAGTCAGTCAGTTATTAAACGGGATCAGAATAATTTGTATAATGGAAAGTCCCGACAAAGTCATGACATATTCGTCGGAGACACAAATCCGTAAGAGGAATTGCTAGCAAAAATTGTGGTATCCCTAGACTTTGCAAGGTCTAAGGATAATAATGCGGATCCATATACAAAATGCTTGACTCGTGGAGGAGTTGGAGCATCATCGAGGGAAATGGGGTTTGAAGCCCAATAAATTGGAAACCTTCGCATAGGTAACCCAACCTGAACTGGAAACTTCAGTCTCGGGTTCAATGGGAAACTGAATTGTGCGGGTAACCGAACAAAGCACTCGAGAATATAAGTTCTCAGCCCATTTCTATGATGAAAGAGTGATAGACCTGTACCATTTTAAGGGTGAGCATGAGGCTCTTAATGAATCAAGTATCTCGAAGGTCGAGTGGGGTGAGTCAGGACACCTTTGACTTGAAATCACCTATAACGAGTGTGTATGGCCGATACTATGTGATGATCTAGGGCTAAATCACTAGAGCACTCAGTTGAATTTGTCAAGGCAGTCCAGGGCCAAATATGGACAACAACCAAAGGGCTTAGTAAGTGGTGTAGAGAGGACACTGTGTGAGTATTACCCTGGTATGCACAAACGCTAAAGGGTTCAAGGCTTTAAGGCTACCCAATAGTAGCATATCAGATTTTACATCACTATGGCAGGTTCAAGTCGCGCGCTACCTGTCCTTATGCAGTGAATTCTCGTGGTTCTCTCGATTGCATTTAGTTGCACATTGCATGTTTTAATCGCATTCATGTGGGGGATTGTTGGAAAATGAGTAATTTTCATGAAGTGAATGCTATTAATTTAGTGGTTACAAAACCATTTATTCTCCCCATTTATGTGTGCCTTTAAGTGTAAAATGAGTTACAAAGAAAATGATTAAAAATGATGGTCTTGGTCCATTTTTTGATACACTTTTTCAAGAAAAATTTCATACATCATATACACATTCACACAAAAAACACATATGCATACATATAGAGAGAGAGTACCGCATCACCAACGGCCCGACCGTGGCTCGGTGCCGTTTCCGCCGAGTCACGTGTGATAGACGTTGTACCTTGGGAACGAAGTGCCCCATTTAGCCAGAAGCAAAGGTGGCGGGGCAAATATCGTTTAAGGGAAACTGCTTGCAGTTACCTCGTCTCGGACTTTAGTCCATTTCGGTATCATTTACATTATTTTATGTTAAATGTTGTAATTGATAATTATCTATTTGAGAAAACCATTTTCTGTTTATTTGTCCATTTCTTTTCCGTAGAAATTATTGTGTTTATTTACAACGTACCCAACATTAATTTGGGTTGAAAAAAATTAATAGAAGTATATTAAAATATAATAATATTTAGTTATGATAATAAATTTGATAGAGAAACCGAAGAATATATAAAATTAAACTGTTATCATAAAAATATAAAAACGATACTAATTAACTTAAATATATATGAAATAAAGTGTAAATAAACTTGTGCTTTTGATCTTAGTAACACGTTCTTCATGGCTACAATATATACTTATTGAAAGGCACACAACCCCCAGTTTAGTAGGCACACCACCCAGTTTAGCAGACATGCCGTTGCTAAAAAAATTTATACAAACTTTGTTTTACTATAAATATATGTCAACTTAGTGGCCTTTCAAAAAAAAAAGTCAACTTTGTGGGTCCAACCAACTAAAAACGGTACACAGATCAATCTCCGATTGTCTTGTACTCATCATATCAATCGGTTGATCATATGATTGTAATCTTAGTCTCCTGGATAACCTATTACTTTCTAGGTAGTTAATAACATATACAAATATTTTACCCCCATAATTTTATACCATTTTATGTGTCATCTATTTTTAAATTCAAAATAGTTGATTTTTTTAAAATAATACAATTACAATTATATATGTATGAATACATTTCAATAATTTTTTTTCTTACAAAAAGTTCAAATATGTTATGTTTTGGAATAAATTAAAAATCAGTGTAAATTAAATATAAAATCCTAAAAAAATTATGTAACTCAACAATATGTCCCAAAATTATGAAATATGTGTAGAATACGTTGTAACAGTTTATAAACACATAAAAAAAATCTTAAAATTTTAAAATTTAAATAAAAATAGTTAAAAAAACACGAAATAAGATACAAATTATAGGGTGTAATATTTGGAATGCCAATACACATGTGAAAGATGACAAGGCAGGAAATTTAGGCTTGAGTTGAAGAAAATTTAAACTATTTTGCTTTTATCTTCTAAAAGTATTTTGTATTGAACTTCTAATAACTTGATGCGTATAGAAAGGGGTCATAGTCTTCATAGCATAACCGTAAATTTTTTTGTTCCTAATAATATACAAAAAATATAGTAGGTTTATCATTAAATTGCTCTCTAAAACTACAAGAAAACAGCCAAATAACAACTGAATATTCGGTTGGGAAACAATGCCGTTTGTATATTCGGTTGGAGAAAGGCTAGTTGCTAACATTTTACCAACTGAATTATGTGTCAGTTGGTAATTTACCAACTGAATGGTATATCAGTTGCTATTTACCAACTGATTGTGTCAGTTAGTAAATAGCAACTGAAATTTCAGTTAGTAAATAGCAACTGAAATTTCAGTTAGTAAATAGCAACTGAAATTTCAGTTAGTAAATATTTAGCAACTGAAATTTCATATAGTTAGAAATTAGTATATATATACTAATCGACTATATTAATATATATATATATATATATATATATTATTAATTATTAATATATTAATAATATATATATATATATATATTAATATATATACATAAATTCATATAATTTCATATTCAAAATGTAAGCAATTGTCATATGGATAAAAATATTTATGTTCAACTAAGCAAATCGAGATTTAATATAATAATTGCTACAATAAGATATCAAATCGAGATTAAAGTACAATTCAAAAGATAATCCTAATTAAACCTACATAGAAATTAATCTAGGTCATTGTGCTTGTCGTCATCGACATTAAAATACCGAGTCGAGATTTAATTACAATCCAAAAGATAATCGATCCATAGATACGTAGAAAATTAATTTAAGTCAGTTTGCTTGTCATTAACATTTTCAGAATCTTCACGAGCCAATCTTGTCGATGTGTTTGTAAATATTTCAAACATCCCTTGCATCTGGCGTATCTGTTGTTGCATTACCCGAGTCTCCTCATCCCTTCGAAGCCTTTCTTCCTCCCTTAAAATACCGAGTCGAGATTTAATTACAATCCACGGCCGTTACCTATTGCTGCAAAGCCTCCACGGCCGCTACTTATTGCTGCAAAGCCTCCAAGGCCACTACTGTCTGTTAAAAAGCCTCCTCGACTGCCGCCAAACGATGCATAACCTCCACGCCTAGAGGGTTCAACTCTGCCATTGTTAGCTGATCCTTGAGGACTTTTACTGTAGCTGCGTCCCGCCATCTTAAAACTCAAACAAAATTCAATGATTAATGTTAACCCTTGTCATGCATACTTTTTTTAAAAACCAAACTTACTATGAAACAGTCTAAAAAGAAGCAACAAAACAGTGTATACAATTATTTTTTATAAGCGCTATACTTATTATCTGTAGTATTCGCATTGAAAATCTCGTTAATATCATTGAATGATTTTGAATGTAAATAAAAAAAACAGACTATCATATATAAAATCCTAAATATTTTAGGTTTGTTTTATATATTTATACTTAAATCTTCGCCATTCAAACTTAATCAATCCAATTGTCATAACAAGCCCTAAATAAGCAGTAAAATATGAACCAAACAAGCCCTAAATAAGCTATGAACCAAACAAGCCCTAAATAAGCTATGAACCAAACAAGCCCCTAAATAAGCTATGAACCAAACAAGCCCTAAATAAGCTATGAACCAAACAAGCCCTAAATAAGCTATGAACCAAACAAGCCCTAAATAAGCTATGAACCAAACAAGCCCCTAAATAAGCTATGAACCAAACAAGCCCTAAATAAGCTATGAACCAAACGAGATATGTAGATATATATAGAGATAGACTTACTGTGTTAGCTAGGGCGGAGGAATGACGGAGAAGGAGGCTATATATATATATATATGTGTGTAGATATGTAGATATATGTATATATATATAGATATATGTATATTAAGACAGAGAGATAGAGGGGTAGATAGAGCGTAATAAAAGTGAGTCAGTAATGTCTGGGAATTATTATAAGTGTTGGGTTTGAAAGTTTGGTTTGAATTTTTGACAATTTACCCAAAAAATATTGGAGGCAAAATATGTGCCTTTCAAAATTTTTGATCAATTTTACAATGTGGGAAAAGCAACGTAACATAACATTTACATGTTTTTTTATCATCATCTTATAAAATTGTTAGTTAGGTAAATATTTAAACATTTAATAAAACAACAATCAACAAAAAAAAATTTACACGAAATATTAATTTCCACGTGACTTACACAGTAACATTGGATGCCTCAAAATACCAAAACATATAGTGAATGTCGTTGCAGATTCATTTTAAAATAAACTTGCATATTAAATATAAATAAATAAACGAAACAATGATTGCTGAATTTGCTATAATTATATTGTATTTCATATGTTGTAATGTTGAGCGAAACCATATATATGAAATTCCGTATAATACTATATAATTATATATATTTTTTTATTATCTGGTAAAGGAAAAAACAAATAGTCTAAAAGCCACGAAGGCTAATTAACCCATAAAACAGCTTTGCAAATGCTGAATGGTAAACAAACGCAAGGACGTGGCAGAATAGAAGAATATGATTTAGGGTTTAGGGTTTATGATTAATTGTAATTAATCATAATAAATGTTTGTAATTAATCATAATAAATATTTGTATTGTAAGATCAAAACAACAATTTCATGTGTTATCTAATATGAACGAGTTTTACAAAATTCACTACTTAATTCATGTATAATACATGTTAACCATTTACATTTCAAAATATAACCTATTTGTATTATTATAAATATCTAATAAAATCGTTTTGAATATTGTTAGTATGAAATTTTGTTACGGTTTGTTAATAATCTGTATAAAATTGAGTCAAAATCCGTAAATAATTGCATTACATACATTTTTTAAAATACAGAATAACGATTTGCAGCGGAAATGTTATGACAAAGATAGTGACGTGTCAATTTGCACTGTTTAAACCACCATTTACATGTTTTTTTGATCACCTTCTTATAAAATTGTTAGTTAGGTAAATATTTAAACATTTAATAAAACAACATTTACATGTTATTCGATCGATCGGTGTAAATCTCGATTGATCGAGATTTTACACAGTGAGCTTGGATTTTTTTTCTTCTCTATTTCACACTCTCTCTTTATACCCAATCTCAGCCGCCCCTTCTCTCTTTAACTTGTCGGTTATTATATTTTGTCAATATGTTATTGCACATTTGTTTTGTGAGCAAAAAAGTTCCAGTGAATCTCGATCCATCGAGATATAGGCCGATCGATCGAAAAAGCCCTAAAAAAGTTCCAGTGAATCTCGATCTATCGAGATATAGACCGATCGATCGAAAATGGTCCAAAAAGTTCCAGTGAATCTCGATCCATCGAGATATAGTCCGATCGATCGAAAATGGTCCAAAAAGTTCCAGTGAATCTCGATCCATCGAGATATAGTCCGATCGATCGAAAATGGTCCAAAAAGTTTCCAGTGAAGCTCGATCAATCGAGATGCTATTTACTAACTGAAATTTCAGTTGCTATTTTACTAACTGAAATTTCAGTTGCTATTTACTAACTGAAATTTCAGTTGCTATTTACTAACTGACACAATCAGTTGCTATTTACTAACTGAAATTTCAGTTGCTATTTACTAACTGAAATTTCAGTTGCTATTTACTAACTGACACAATCAGTTGCTATTTACTAACTGACACAATCAGTTGGTAAATTGGTATTGTTTAATAACAAAAGCTTTAGTTGGTATTTCGGTTACAATTCTTTAACTACCGGATCAGTTGCTAAATAGAGTTACTATTTGGCTGTTTTCTTATGGTGTAAAACTTATTTCAAAAGTTGCATTATCTGTTATCATCATTGTTGCCTTTGTATTAATAGAGGGGGAGATAAAATATACTTTCCCAAGCAAGTAACATGTCTTACAGCTAAACTTGCATTACCATAATCATATAGACAGCTAGTTAATCGAGGGTTATTTTATTCCCTACATATCAATACAAAGTATACCTGGTATTGGTTTTACCATTCTTAATCGCAACACTAACATGTATAATATGATCACACCACTTAAAAGATCCAAAAACCGATATAAGGGAGAAGGAAAAGGGTCCGATTTGCACGACATTTGAATACTCATAAAGTACCCCACAGTTTAGACGCTCGACGACACAATTTATGAGATTGAAATGTCAAATTAGAACTAAACCGATTAACAATGACGTATTGAAAGTCACAATACCAGAACCTCGTTAATTCTTAACAACATATTGTCATATACACAAATTATTCAAATATGTACAATGAACTTAATTAAACTTCTCTTCGATTCTTATCAAGTCATAGACATGTAAAACTGATGACTTTCTCTTCACTCGTCCCGTCCTCTTCGGTCTCCAATCGTTCGGTCCTCATGATTCTATTATTCCCATAATATATATAATAGGGCCTATAACCTATTACTAGAATAATAGAGGAAATTAAAGACATATTTCGGTCCTGCTAGGTTTTTTTCATTTTTGCTTCTAGTTTAAATTCGTAGTAGCGGGTCTTGATGGATAATATAAAGGAGGAAGTAAACATCCTAGAATTCAAATAAAGTCTAGACATTCTATTTTATTTTAAGAGGAACAAAATTACAATTGACAGAATTTCACTAAAAATACATATACAGTAGCAAAAATCAATTCATCTTTCAACATAAGTCTATAGCCCTCTTTTGGCTATTTAGAGCAAGCGTATCAGTTTTTTTATATAACTCGTCTATCTTAAATATGAGGAGATTGTTCTAAAATTGTACACGCATTAGTTTCCTTATCCATTATATTAAATTTACATGAACTCAAATATCCCCAAATATAAGAGATCAACATGTTCGCTTATAATTAAAATAATAATTTATCTCTCTTAATTTTATCTTATTCTCTCTCATTTATTTGTACTTTTCACATATAAATTAATAAAATAACAAAAGGATGAGTTGTATAGTTTTGATAGAGAAATTGATAAAAAAACTGATAATTTGTATAAATCAAAACATTTACTTATAAGTTGTAAAAGTATACTATTTAAGTTAAATTTTACCCATATTTTTCAAAAAATACCCCTATCACATTTGTGAAATTTCGAAAATACTATTTAAATAATAAAAAAAAAACTACCAAGAAACTACCCCCATAAACTAACTATTTAATTTTTAAAAACTAAAAAAAAAAACTATCCCACTTCTGGGCAGGGCACCTGTATTTACTAGTACTAGCATAGACGAAAGCATGAACTACTCCAGATTATCTGATTATGTAAATAAATTGGTCTTAATCAGGGACAAACTACACTAAAAGTCACTAACTTTAAAGTTTAGACTTTTTGACCGTTTATGTTACTTGTGCCTTCCCTAATAGGCTAAGAACATCTGCAATGCTCTTGCTTGTACTTGGCTTTAATGTCATGTTTTTTTGTTTTTGTTTTTTAATAAGAGACTGAATTTTTACATTACAAAAAATCTGTTTTCATGTTAAAACCGTAATTCAGAATTACTGTTTATTTTTTATTTTTTATTTTTTAAATAAAAAATAAAAAGATAAACTGTAAATCTGAATTAATTACGGTTTTGACGTTAAAACATATAGTTTTTACTCCAATATTCTAATGGTCAAATTTTGTGCTACATAGGTGTTTTTTTTTTTTTTTTTTTTTTTAAAAAAAGAGAGCATAGTTGTATAGGTGTTGTTGGTTAGATGACATGACAAGACAAAATGTGTCCGATGTTAGAAATACCTCTACAGTTAGCAAGTGTTTTAACATCCTAGGTGGCTTCATTGCATTTGATTACAATAAATGTTTTACTTTTTATACCAACATGGGCACATGGTAGTTACTTTTAACATTACTATAATATAATTTTATTATTATAATAATGTAAAATTGTTTTGTTAGTTCAAACAAAATTGTCCAATATAGAGTGTAATCATGTATATGTGGAATTTATAAAGTCAATTTATATCCATATGGTAAAGTTAAAAGTATCAACATTTAACATCGCTAATTTAGATGCTCTAATATGTAAAGCGTAAACTATATACCAGACCAAATCATTGCATGTTTGGCCATTGCCTATTCGTGATTATCATCCAACAAGTTGGGTCATAAATTATAAAACAAAATGAAAAACGATAAATGAAAGTGGTTCAAAATAGATAGCTTGCTGACTTGGTGTTGGCCACTTTTCCATGTCTCAAATGACACGCATTTACGAAATTCAATCTGGTCCACTAATTGTTAATAGTTAGACCAATGGCCCAGTAGTTAAAACTTACATCACATCTGGTTTTGTGACTTCCTTTTGAAACATTTATTATGTACGAGTTCTAAACGTGACAAAGTTTTCCCCTTTTCATGGTGGAAATTTGAATGTATGGATATCACATTGTTCGTCACATCTATAGACTATGCGTTTACTTAGAATTTAATAATTCTCTCCATTGTGTTGAATTGAATAATTTTAGTATCAAGTTGTTCGGAAATCAATGCACACATATAACGAACAAGAACATAAAACACAAACACTTTTAACGAGTTTCACTCAACAATTGCTACTTCATTTTCATCGGGACCGCTGTAAGTGGTATTTATATTAATATTATAAAGAAGATTAAAGTGCTGGATTACAAATATATGGTTTACTTATAAACAGACATCTCTATTTTAATATTATTTATCTCTCTCTCATCTGTGTGATAGTAAAATACAAATAATAGTAAGATATATATAGAACATACAATGGACTTTAATACTTTACAAGATGATGTGATATAATTAGTTAACATGACCAAAGTATATATGACTCCACAACTCAACACAACCCTTCCCAAAAAACCAATAATTGAAGTATTCTAATAACCAAAAACTCACTTAATTCATCAATAGCGTTACCTAAATCACACATTTATCTTGATCGATGCAACGATTCATTTGATTGTCCGTGACCTAAATCACACATTTGTCTTGGTTGATATAATGATTCACTTGATTGCCCGTGCGTGTTTATTCTTATCGTGTCTTATTGCCTATTTTTTAAAGTAAAATTCAAAAGTAATCATCTGTATTATTAAAATATACTAATACTAACTCTCCCAGATCTCTCATGTAAACAAGAACAAAAAATTCCAATTATCACAATAAAGTATATCCTTCTCAAACCATCCAACCCTTTGGACACTACAACTAAAACAAATGTAGCCAAATCGTCAAATTACGAACGGAAGAACAGTTCAAACCGGTAAAAGGAAAATAAGAAGGGGCTGTTATGAAATAAATTAAAATACGTGGGCTTATGATGAGTGAAAACGCAACAAAATTAACCATTTCCGGGATCTTTATACGTAATTGACTATAAATACATACATAATATTCTTTCTCTCTCTCTATACGTATCTTAATCATTTGCTGATTGAGTTTTAGATTCGATCAATCTCTATCAGGTTAGTGTTATAGTTGATTGCTATTTGTATTCTTTTGAATTCTCTTAAAGCAATTTGATTTTTAGTCGTTTGATTTTGTTAAATTATATGGAAATGGTAGAATTTAATCTGAATAACTGAATTGTTACTTAACTTGTCGAATGAGATTAAAGTAAATTCCTGAGTCAATCTGTTAGGAAATAAGCCAACTTAGGAGTAAGAATTTATTTTATATTCCAGTTGAATTTTCATTTTATTCATTAAATCGCAGGGAAATCGATTGAATGCATTAAATTAGAATATATATGATTAGTTTTTTTTTAATGGATGGAATACTTTTTGTTACAATTTTATATAGCTTTACAGGGAGGAAGAAAAGAAGTTAATTTTGGTTTTCAATTATTGATGATCAGATTACGTAAATGTGTCGTTTTTATCTCACTAAAGCATATACAATTGAAAAGCTTGACCTTTTACTTGGTAGTAGTTTTTTTGAAAAAGTTCTCTCGAGTATTTTTGTTGTGTAGTTGAATAAATAGCTGGATTGGAAAAAGAAATAATTTACATACAGTAGTTTCACAGTTAATTATTGATTGAACCATGAATTCTTTTTGGCTACTTAATTTAAAAGTCCCGGGCTTGTTTGGTTGCAGTTTTAAAGCAAATAAGTTTAACTAAGGCGGAAAAGAATTCCGAGCTCACCCAACTTGAGACTTGTTGCTTTTCAGATCAGAAAACCAAGAAAGTTGCTCTTGTTTAACCAATATGCAATACAGCTTTTGAGCCAAAAAGAAAATAAGCTGAACATAATTGTGGGCTCATCACTGGCCTTTTTTCATTACTGATATTTATGGTAAGTTACTCGTTTTATAGGACAAGATGCTGGCAAATGGTTTCGTTGAAGGAGAAGATGATTCTTCAGATTTTCGCATTGACGTGGTAATTTCTCTGGCGTGTAACATGTGCTCAAGTATATTATTTTAAAGATTTGATTTTATAAATCCAGTGTTTCATGTTTCTTATGCCTCGAATCATCACCATGACACTTCTCTTGTGTATTTCTTTTATTTTTGTTTTTGCTGCCACTTCCCTTCTTTAGATCAGTGTTTAAACCCTAATGTTTTCATGACTGCAGCGTTTATTACAAAATTATTCCACTTTGCTTGAATGTATTTTTTAAAACTTTATTTCCATGTTTTCTACTTCAAAATATGTAGCTGGAGTTTGATGACTTCTAGTGGGTTTTAGACCTGATTCGTTGTACCATTACAGTCTTTTATCACTAACAATTTTATTTATTTCCAGGATAACTCATCAAATATTGCCTCTTTGACCTGGCATCGTAAACTAAATAACGAAGATAACGTGCCTTTGGAATTTGGCCTAAAGTTTCTGGAAATAGTGCACATGGTATGTTGTGGTTACCAATTATCAATGTTTGGCACTTTTTCTTTTTTACCTCCAATGATCTCGAATTGCATCAGCTCCTTATGATTGATCTTCTACTGACCGAAATCAATCAAACATGTTCTCAACTAATAGGATTTCCTTTACATGTATTATTTTTGGTGGTAGTCCATTGGATTAACCAGTTACCCTGTCACATTCTTTTGAGTTCTTTTATTAATCCAACACTTTTCAGTTAGTTCATTACACTGTTTCAAATGTAGTCATCTAGTACATATGTTAATATAGAGATTCAGAACCCCCTTTTTTGGACCAATCATCTAGACAAATTGGTCGATACTTGTCTCTAATTACCTTCAATGCCGATTGTCAACCATTGATCACTCAATTATCGATCCAGACATCAAATTTAGTGACAAATAATAAAAAGAGAAATTTCTTCTAACTTGCTGTGAGGAATTTTTGCTCTCTCTCCATCTCTCAAAGGTTTCCTTACATCATCCTGTTTTTTTAGTTATAGTGGTTCATATCTCTTCCTTGCAAGTTCCCGTGAACCTCATATTGTCAAGTGTAGTTACATCCTCACTGTTAATCTTTGTTTCTTAGCCTACAACACTATTTTGTGAAGCATCAAGGTCCTACTGTTATCTGTTAAGATTTCCTTTTTTGAGTGTAAAGCATCAATGAGATAAACCTATAGAGGCATTCCTTAATTATGTCTAACATGATAATTTAAGATTCCTTGTATTGCATCCAAAAAAAGTAAAAAAATAAATTACATCTAACTCGTGGAAAATCTGGAACTTCTCTCACAAAGAAAGTTTAGTGAACCTTAAAGTGATACATTCGTTTCTGTTGGATGACAAACATAGTTCTTTTGCTGCTCGTTACAGTTAACCCTCTTAGGTAACTTTTAATACAGTTCTTGACATTGCTTATTAATGACAGATATTTTCTTTTGGTAGGCTCCAGTAGGCTACCGGTTATGGCGTCTTATCCGAGAAGAAGCTGCTAAAGGAAGGGTAGGTTTCTTCACTAGGAACTAATTTACTGATAATATCTTATGGTGGCAGACTAACCCTGTTTTGTTCATTTATCTATTGTTTTTATCTGCAGGGGGCAATTATAAATCCTTTTCAGAAGCGTCCTATTACATCATGTCATGGTATTCCACTAGGTGGTATGGGGTAAGAATATTGTTCATAACTGAACCCTGCTGTACTAGAATAATTTTGTTATATTGGGGCCGTTTTTGTCTATGTTGTTGGTGTGTTTCATTTAAAATACTCTTACACAAGATGTAAAGATTTGAATAAATAGACTCTAATAAAAACATTGGGGATATAGATTATTCCTTTTTAACAAATTGTTTCAGTCACATTGCAATACCAGTAAAATGCTCCAGTATCTTCTGTTATCCACCGAGGAATGAAGATGTCATTATGACCTTGAGCAGTAGTATACCTTTGTAGCAACAGATACCTAAAAGATAGTCAAAATGAAAAGTTAATCATCAAATTTGAATACGATAAGGATACGGGCATTACAGGATGCGAGCATCGGATAGGACACCTATACCCACACCCGTGTTATATAGTAGGCTACATGTTCTTTGCTTTATTCAGAAGTGACATTCATATGTTTTACTTATGATGTTTCTTTGTGAGAAACGAAGAAATCCATGTGTAGGTCTCCGTTAACCAGCTTATACCTCATTCTAAAGTTATTAACTATTGCTTATTGCCTATATACATATCATTTATTAAAAAAAAAAAAAAAGAAGAAGAGGATAGCGGTTTTGATGAAAACTTCATTTTCAGTGCAGGTAGTATTGAAAGGAATTATAGAGGGGAATTTCAAAGGTGGCAACTATTCCCAAATATGTGTGAATACAAGCCAATCCTAGCAAATCAATTCTCGGTAGGTTTAATTTATTCATGTAAAGGCCAATATATTCTGTATTTACCTGTTTAACAGTTATACACCTATATTGTCATACTTCATGTGTGATTCGGGTCCGAATAACAATATTTTTCATGGTCATTTAAGTACCTAGCCTGGAGGTAACAGATGAAAAACTAGTCCGATTTCAACAACATTTGTATATTTAATCTACATAAACCCAGACATAAAATAGTTTACAAAGACCACGCAAGATACATAAGCGTCTAATATCGATACATTACCGAACAACAAAGAAATATTGGATCAAGTTTTTACAGTCACAGAGTACTTATATTGAAGAGTCCAAGGCTGACGAAAATGATAATAATAATAATAAATAGTGGGAATCAAAGAGCAAGTTTTACAATTTATAACCTTTATAAACTGTTTATTATCTTCAGCTGATAGTTACACATTCAAACTATTTTCAGTCTTCTTATCTGATTTTTATTCCATCTAGGTTTTCGTATCACGTTCAAACCATGAGAAGTATGCTTCAGTACTTTCTCCACCTAATCCTGAGATTTTAAAGTGAGTAATAATGAGTACATTGGTAATATTTTTCTTGTTATTACTTTTTTGGCAGCATCTTTCTTTTCACATAACTACTTTCTTTGATCAACTTTGATGAGAGATTAGTTTACCGATGTTACATACTGATGTATAAGTAGTCCCACAATTAAATTTGTATTATTAACAGGGAAACTGCAGGATATGGGATTGAATCTTGGGACTGGAACTTAAAAGGAGACAGATCTACTTATCATGCACTGTATCCAAGATCATGGACTGTATATGAAGGTAGACTTTTTCCTATTTTGTTTATTTACATATTTATCTTCAAAATGGACTATCTGACTTGTGCATGACCACCTATTTGTTATGCAGGTGAACCTGATCCATTGCTCAAGATTGTTTGTCGTCAAATTTCTCCTTTCATTCCCAATAACTATAAGGAGACTAGTTTCCCTGCTGCGGTTTTTACTTTCACGGTAGGGGATTGAACTTTTTGAACTTTTCATCATTTGAACAACCGACTTTCCATCGGAAGCACTGATATAAAAAGATCATCTTCATTATCTTCAGCTTTCAAATTTGGGAACAACATTTGCCGACGTCTCACTGCTCTTTACATGGGCTGTAAGTTACTCATTTATATGTTATTTTCTACCGATTTATAGAAACTTTGTTTTCAAAGAATTACGATTCTTTATCCATTTGATTTTCATTAATGTTTTCTCATATGTTTATCTTGGAGGATTGAATCAATACCTTACATACTTGGAGTAAATATCTTTTTTCAAAAATGATCTCCCGTTTAAGTTTCTTGCTTATGCTTATTCAGAACTCCATTGGTGGGTTATCAGGATCAACCGGTGATCACCACAATTCGAAGATCAGGTATGGGATTTTTATTTATTTTCACAGCATTCAATATTGAGAAAATTGAACTTTATACCTTGTCTTATTTTGGTCAGTCATATTTCATGGCAGGATGAAGGATGGTGTACGAGGTGTGCTTCTACATCACAAGTAATTTTCCAAGTACTTCCTCTTCGATCTTTAATCAAAACACTTACTTAGCGAAAGAAAATGAAAAGATGCTGTGTAGAGTGATTGGCAGGAACACAACATTTAACCAGCGGAAATGTATCAAGCACCATTTTTTAACTCTAATTTACCGCTCTATCATTTTGCATATACTTTATACTTAAATTCATTCATGGGATACAGCTCCTTTTTTTAAAATCCGAGTACATTTTTTTTTATTAATTAGTCATAATGGGATTACATGTTGTCGCAGGACAGCGAATGATCTACCGCCAATAACTTTTGCCATTGCAGCAGAAGAGACAAACGATGTTCATGTTTCCGAGTGCCCTTCCTTTGTGATCTATGGAAACTCCCAAGGTATCACAGCAAAGGACATGTGGCAACAAGTTAAAGAGGTTTTTCTTTTTCCCATCCCAATGCAATGTGTACTAGTTTTGAGTTCTTGCTCTCTTTTTTTTTGCGGGTTTGTTGACATTGATTTTAAGTTGGCATCATACCACATACCCGCGCTATTTACATTTTCAAATGGAAATGTTTTCATATTGTTTTTTATTTCCTTTTTCAGAAACATTATATTCAAGAAAATGTAGAACTACTGTTTCCTTGATCTATATGTGCCAGCTATCTTGTCATTGTTTGGTCCCACTTGGTAACTTAAGCTGAGAGATTTCACATTGGATTGTTTTTACTTATGTATCTATTTTACCATTAAGAAAATAATCTTTAGTTCTTTCAAATGGCGCATCATATCACACTCATATACCTGCAGTACTTCCGAATATTACCAAACTTTATATAGTCACCATTTTCAATACCTTTTATTCTTTAATGTTTCAGATAAAGAAAAGTAATTGGGACAAAGGTTAGAAGTAAGGAGATGATCCTGTTAAGTTCTATATGCACGAGTAATTTTTCAGCAGAAAATGATGAATATGTTCGTAATAATGTAATATGATTAACTGAGAGTTTTTGAAGTACAAAATAGAGCGTACCATTCTATTTCACATTTCGTTTTTGTTTTTACTTATTATTTCTTATAAAATCGTATTCAGATGGTCGCCCGATCGGAACATAAATCCATAATTTTTCTCTGCTGTTAATTCTATACAATGGTTTCCATCTGAACATATACTTTTTCTCTGCAATTATTTTCTTTTTTTTCTCAGAACTTTATCTATTAATTTAGAGTATAGTCTTTGATGCTTTTAACCATGATTTATCAGCATGGATCATTTGATCATATCGATATTTCTCAAGCATTTTCGCCCTCAGAATCAGGATCGTCTATTGGAGCAGCTGTTGCTGCTACGGTAACAGTTCCACCCGATTCTGTACGTACAATCACATTTTCGCTATCTTGGGACTGTCCTGAGGTGAGCTTTCCAAGTGGAAGGACTTATTTTAGGTGGGTACTACAATAGTTCAAACCAATATTTGCATATTAATTTCGAATGGTTTCCTGATAAACTTTTTTTGTAAATAGGCGTTACACCAAATTTTATGGTAATCATGGTGATGCAGCTGCTAATATTGCCAGTGATGCTATTCACCGTAAGTCCTTTTAATTGAGCCAGGAGTGGAGAAGTAGACTAGGTTTTTGGGGTCTATCATCGAAAAGTTTTGTCTGAGATCCTCCAAATAGTGATAAAAAGATTGACTATATATCTGATCTAATTGAAAGTTAAAGCAGACATCAAAACCTCATTTGCAAAGGTTCTCCTAGTTCTTTTTTATTATTTAATTTTCCTATTAACTGAAAGAATGAAACCTTATACCAAGTAGGTACCAAGTCCAAATTAAAAAGTGCCAACACTACAGAACCTAAGATTTGAGCTGCTAGTACTGCTTTATTTCTATTTGTCTCCACCTTCCTTCCTAATTGCAGTTGTTTGGAACTTTTCATTCCATTTCTAACTTTGAACCCAGAGAATCACATTTGGGAATCTCAGATAGACGCATGGCAAAGACCTATTATTGAAGACAAGAGCCTACCCGAATGGTAATTTTTTTAGAATCCATTTTTTGTTGCATTTGTTGCTTCTAGAACTTTGAATAACATATTCTTCGGATGCAGGTACCCGGTCACCCTATTCAACGAACTTTATTATCTTAACTCTGGAGGAACCGTTTGGACAGGTAAAATTTTAACTTTGGCTACAGTTGTGGACTTGTGGTTCACATTTTGCAATGCTGGTGAAGCAACAGATTTAAGTTTTTTTTTATTCTTGTGCAGATGGATCACCTCCAATTCATACTTTGGCAAGCATAGGAGAAAGAAAATTTTCTGTAGACATGTGCAATGCTAATCTCAGTCACACCACTAAAAGTCATCAACAGAACGACACTGCTGTAAATATTTTTGGAAAAATGACTTCAACTATTGATGAGATACACACTCCGATGACATTAAATTCAGCTTTTGGTCCAAACCTTCTCCAACAAGGGGAGGAGAATATTGGCCAATTCCTCTATTACGAAGGGATAGAATATCACATGTGGAACACATATGACGTTCATTTCTACTCATCTTTTGCATTAATCATGCTATTTCCGAAACTCGAGCTCAGCATCCAGAGAGACTTTGCTGCAGCCGTAATGATGCACGATCCCTCTAAAATGAGACTTTTAACTAATGGGAAATGGGTCTCAAGAAAAGTCCTTGGCGCTGTTCCTCACGATATAGGCATGAATGACCCGTGGTTTGAGGTAAACGCATACAGCATATATAATACGGACAGGTGGAAAGATTTGAACCCAAAATTCGTACTCCAGGTGTACAGAGACGTAGTTGCCACTGGAGATAAGAACTTTGCGAAAGCTGTTTGGCCATCGGTTTATATGGCAATGGCCTTTATGGATCAATTTGATAAAAATGGTGATGGAATGATAGAGAATGAGGGGTTTCCTGATCAAACGTATGATACGTGGTCGGTTTCGGGTGTAAGCGCGTATTGTGGTGGGTTATGGGTGGCGGCGTTGCAAGCGGCATCGGCTTTGGCACGTGAAGTTGGTGATGGAGGGGCGGAAGAGTATTTTTGGTTTAAATTTGAGAAAGCCAAAAAGGTTTATGACGAGAAGTTGTGGAATGGGTCGTACTTTAATTATGATAACAGTGGTGGGAGTAATAGCTCTTCTATTCAAGCCGACCAGTTGGCAGGACAATGGTATGTTTTCCATAAATAGAATCATATACTGATGTCTTTGTCTAAAGGAAGTTACTGAATGTCTTATATCGTTTACTTCAGAATTTATTTACATGAATTTAACAAGTTATAGCATTTTACTTTTGTTTATTCGTTCGTGTTCCAATTTCAGAGTGATTCTTTCTCTATGTTGTGCTTTCTCAAGCCGCAAACTCCATCATAAATGTTTTTTAAAAACAACAATTATAAAGAGAAGAGAACGGTCCTTTTAAGCTTTGGCTGCACTGTCTTTATTCTGTGTGAGTATTTGGGATTTATGAAGCCTTTTACTCTTGTTTGAATACATCAAATCCCCTGAACCGTGTTATCAGTCTTCCAGTAAAGATTTCTATTTTATTTTTTGCATTTCTTCATCTTTCTTTTTGTCGATTCCAATTCCAAAGTGGCTCTTTTGTCGCTGTTATGCTTTATAAAGTCGTAAAACTTTTGAAGAATAAAATTCTAATAACGGATTGACCAATCATAGTTCCATTCATTTGAGTAAACTGCCAACTTCTTTTTTTCTGCATAGACTGGTATTTCATATTTCTGGTTTGTCTTCGGTATCCGTTGAAGATATTGATCTAGTTATCTGTCTTCTCTTCGAAGATTAATTCTGATTCTATTTCTTAAAGATGACCTTAACTCTAGTATATGAGTTAAACACAATAATAAGGCACTTTTGACCCTGAGTCACTTGGCTTCATGTGTTCTCCTATATTCTTTAGTTAATTTCAACGATATATTGCAATTTTTGTTGCATAGGTATGCTCGGGCTTGTGGCCTTTCATCTATTGTTAATGAAGAAAAAGCAAAAAATGCTCTTGAGAAGATTTATAACTTCAACGTGTTAAAAGTAAAGGGAGGGAGACGAGGAGCAGTAAATGGGATGCTACCGAGTGGAGAAATTGACATGTCATCGATGCAATCAAGAGAGATATGGTCCGGAGTTACTTATGGTGTTGCCGCTGGTATGATTCATGAGGGTATGTCTGATATGGCATTTAGAACTGCAGGTGGAGTTCATGAAGCTGCTTGGTCAAATGATGGACTTGGGTTAGTTTTACTCTCTTAGTTTTATCTTTCGGTTAAGTACGACCAATTGTGTATACGCAAATCTGTGGTATTGGAGTCCACATAATTAACCAATCAATGTGGGACAAATTTGGGATCTATTCTCACCTCACGTACATGTGTTCAAATCTGTGCATAGATCTATAAAAACAATATTTTCCTTGGTGGAATCTTCTTTGGCATAATTCTCGAAACAGCTTTGGACAAAGATGAACAATAGTTATAGTGGAGAAATTCTTAATATTATATTAGCCCATGTGTAGTCTTTTTGTTTTCTATCAAGTAGTTGTCTCGTGACTGAAAAATTAGCTTGTCAAACAACTTGGTTAAAGCTTAATTGCAGAGTATGACGGTATATTAGGGGCTAGGGAAAATATATGGGGTACTTGATGAATTAGTTAATACATCGGTAGATTATAATACATCGACAGACCGTGAAATTTGAACCCACAAGCCAAGGATTATCGGTTGGGTATAGTACGGTACCTTAACATCGTTATACCGGAAGTTCGACAAAGTTTGGTATGATATAATTTATAACGCGGTTGGTTGGTAGAATTTGATAGAAACTTCAACCCCGGGTTAACGGTCTTAAAGGTTTAACATTATAATGATATACATATGGTAAAACTACAGGCTGGAATCGGTCATGCTTTCCTTTTTGTTTTTAGGATTTGCAAAAGAGATTCTCTGCAGGAAACACTTCCTGAGGGATTGATGCCAAAATAGTTTTTGGAAACTTGTTTTCAGAACCCTTGAGGTTTAGATCTGTACAAATTTGGTCTTGAAATTGAAATGATGACAAAATCCTAGAAAGAGCTTACTTCAATCTATAGCATGTGGATAAAACAGTATGCTTTTGCCTGATAATAGAACAGCTTTTAATTGTTGCCCCTATGTTAATATACTAACCTTTTTCTTGTGACACAGCTATTCGTTTCAGACTCCAGAGGGTTGGAACACAGATGACCAATTCAGATCTCTTGGTTATATGCGTGCATTGGCTATTTGGGCAATGCAGTGGGCTTTAACTCATCCAAAAAACTTAACTATGGAAAGTAAGCTCGAACCAAATAAAGATTCCTTGGCTAGACACCACACGGAATTTAAGAGAGTCGCACGCCTTCTTAAACTACCAGAAGAACATGGTTTTAGGAGCCCTTTTCAAGTAGTTTTTGACTATACATCCAAGAAGCTGGGCTTGTAAGACAAGTTTGCTATCGCTTTTTCCAGATTCAGAACTTAGATTGCTTACATGATTTATATGTTCATTTTTTATGACCATCGTCATACATATTCTTTTTACTTCTAATTGAAGTAAATATGAAATGGTCGAGCTGATTTGGGAGTGATAAGTGTGGAATGATGTCTCAGAGTGACTATTCTGCGAAATGGTTTCCCGTTAAGAAAAATTAGATGATTTGTAAAAGTATACTTATTATTTTTGTGCTGTGTTATTATTTTATAACCTTTGTTGAAACTATGCAATCAATATTATGTTTAAGAAAACATATATCCCTAATTTTCAAGAGTGTCAATAATCAATCAGTTGTATGTTAATAGAGTTAGCTGACTTATCGGAGTCTGGGAGGAAGATTGGTTCCATTCAGCTTAAAACTTAGTAATTTTATCAGATGAAGAAAACAAAAAAGAAATGAAACCTTTGAGGAAAAAACGCTATTGTGTATACATTGTATTGAAAAATAAGTGGTAAATGTATGGTTCCATTCAGCTTAAAACTTAGTAAATTAGTAATTTTATCAGATGAAGAAAACAAAAAAAAAAATGAAACTTTTGAGGAAAAAACGCTTTGTATGCACAATTTCTTTCTCTTTGCCTTGTGTATACAAACGCTATCAACCAATGTATTTTCAATATGGTTTAATATTTTCAATGGGTTTCATTGTCGTCCATAACTAATGAGGAGAATGAGAAGCTTTGAAGGTAGCTGATAATTGTACATTACCTACATTTAGTATACTAGTATAACTGTACATTTAGTATAGGCTTTGAAATCTTGATAATACTTATAAATTTTAAAAAAAAAACTGCCAAGAAACTAAATATTCAATTCTTGGTATTCTTTTTAAAATTTAAAAGTATTTTCGAAATTTCACAAAAGTGACAAGGGTACTATGCGCCTAATTATTAAAAAGTTCTGTTTTTTTTTTTTTTGGATTCTCTTGTTATAGTAGAATAGATGTGTTGACTAGCAGAACAACAGATATAAATGCTATTTTATGGAATAGAAAATAGTACTAATGCTTACAAGTATAAGACTTTTTCATATGAAAAATTAATTAATTAATTAATTTACCGCTGGAAATCATGAGGATGATGCCACCCAACAAATACAAATCTTGGCCATATACAAATAAAAATTGAATGCCACGTGGAAACCACTTAATTACCCCGTTTTGAATATCCAATAACTTCCACAAGGTTTGGACCACCAACCGCTCCCTCCCAACTTCCCTATATATAAAAACACTTTAATAACTATTTTTTTAACAGTTTTTGCTACATTTTCTAACAGAAACAGAGGGGGGAAAAAAGGAAGAAAATTGATTTTTATCCCAGAGCGGTTTTCCACGTTACGGAAAATCGCTTTGGCTGATAATAATAATAAATAAACCTGGTAGCAATCTTCGTATAATCTCCTGTTTTCGAGTCACAAAACGGTCCATCTTTTCGTGTTTTATGAGTTGGACAATCTCAAGTGTTTTGCTTAAAAGTCCCAAAACAGATTCTGACCATTGATTTTATATTGTCATAAGTTTGTATACAACGTTGTATTTGGTGTTCTAGTTGGAAAATAGTTCACATTTTCAGTATTCCGAAAATTGTAGAAATTTGATTGTTTTCTTTTTGGAAATTCCTACGCAGAATTTGTCTGTTTACTTTGTATCGTCAGAAGTTTGAATTCGTTGTTTCCAGTTTATAAGTCTGAAAATAGTCAATATTTTCACGTATCTGGAAATAATCCAATTTCTTATTCCGCAAATAGTTGAATTTTTTGAAAATTTCTGAACAGATTCCAAGCAGCGTGTTTGTATAGTTACAAGTTTGAGACTGTTTTTTTCTTTTAGTTGGAAATTGTCCCTATTTTCGTAATTCAGAAAATAGAACGCTATTTGGTCTTTGTAAATTTCTTATCCGTAGAGGGGCTTCCAATTAAGTGGGATAAGGTTGTTTTGGAAATACTCACGACGAACTCCATTCCACTTTGTGATTCCACTTCTTTTTTTCCTTCCGAAAGCAGGTTTCTAATTTGTATTTTTTTCTCTGCTTTGCTAAGAATTATATGTTGTTTTAGTTCATGATATCAAGAAGACAGTATAAAAGTCTTTGAATCTGTTTTCATTTTTGTAACTTCAAAATCTTGACACCGGATTGTTCACTTCCAATATTTGTTTGATATGATCCCTCAACAAAGTAAGATGACGAGAGAGAAAAAAAACTGCCCCCCTAACCCTGGTGAATGGTTGAAGGGTAAAATGGTCGGTTCAGGTTCATTTGCTTCGGTACATTTGTCGATGGACAAATCTACTGGTGCCCTTTTCGTTGTAAAATCCGCTCAATCTGAAGGTGGAATCAAGTCTCTCAAAAATGAAGCTAAGATTCTCAAGAACTTGAATTCACCTCACGTTGTACAATATTTTGGAAGTGATCTAAAGAAAATAAAAAAAGTTGGAAAGGAATACAACATTTTTTTCGAGTACATGCCGGGTGGAAGCTTATCTGACGTGGCAGAAAAATTCGGGGGTGTGATAGACGAAAACGTAATTCGGTTATACACGAGAGAGATTTTAATGGGCTTGAAACATATTCATGAGAACGGGATTGTGCATTGTGATCTTAAGTGCAAGAACGTACTTTTAGGCTTATCCGGAAATGTAAAATTGGCCGACTTCGGCTGTGCAAAGAAGATAAAGTTACTGTCTAAAAAGGGTTCCAAAAATTCATTCGAGGGTACTCCATTGTGGATGGCACCAGAAGTCTTGAGAAATGAAAATTTTGATTTTTCGGCCGATATCTGGTCTTTGGGTTGCACTGTTATAGAAATGGCGACAGGTAGGCCCCCGTGGGATGATGACATGGTGGAACCAATGGCTACGATTTTGAGAATAGCGAAAGGAAATGAGAAACCTCGTTATCCAGTTGGATTTTCAAAAGAGGGTTCGGACTTTTTAGACAAGTGTTTGGAGAGGGATGTTAAAAAAAGATGGAAAAGCGAGGAGTTACTTTTTCATCCTTTTGTTTGGGGGATAAAAGAGGAAGGGAATGGCTCTCCTGCAAGTGTGTTTGGTTTAGGAAACTGCGAGCAAGGTTATGAGTCCGATGATTCAATGGATGGAAGTGAATTCAAGAGGAGAATTTATTCTTGCCAAACAAGGCCTTGTGAGGATAAAAAAGGTGTTTCTTCATGGGAAAATGAAAAGGAGTTCTGGGTTACCGTCAGGTCATTTTGAAAATTATGAAGTGAATATATGGTTTTCAAAGAGATGTTTATAATTTAGATTCATTATCATGAAATGATTTTGAATGTATCAATTAGAAGTAGGGATTATTATATTTTACTGGGTAGAGGAGTAATATTCTTTCTTTGTTCAAAAGTTAATGGTTACAAAGTTTGGTTGTCAATTTTAGTTTTAGTTAAAAAAATTATTATTTCCCTAATTATTCAATGGTAATTTCCCCCAGAAAAACTACCATTTTTGCAATCATAAAAGTTTCGACAAAAGCAAACCTCAGTAGCAACATGCTACATATGCATCGTCAATGCCAATTGGCAACTCGCAATTGTCGCAACTCGCAAGTACACTGATTAATTCGTATTTACCTCACATGGAAATAATAATCCTTCACAAAGAATTTTTTTTCTTTAAACAGTACCACAATCACATTAAGAGCATAACGCAAGGTTCAGTACATTCAGAATGTTACTATTAAATACAGACAACATTAAGTAATTATCACGTAATTAATAATTGCAAGCCCTCAACACAGTCCTTGGGCATTCAATATCTCAAACAATAAAAAGTACATATGCACAAAGATCCACGCTTACTAGGAACACTTTTTTTTTTTATCGAAGTAAAGGAAGAATACTCACACGGGAAGCGGCAAGAAAGAAACGTAACTCAAAATCCAGAAGTCTCACCCAAACAGAACAGTGGAAGATTCATAAAGTAGCATCATCACAGAAGCTAGGAAAATATGAGAGCTTAAAGTTAGAAATGAGTATGCAAAATCAAACGAACTAAAAGAAGTGATCTACTCAAAGGATTACCTGAACATCTGCTGAAGCTAAATTATTTAGCACTGGTCTCTTTAGCTTCGGTGCATTACTTCGTTTGATTGATAGATTTACTAAGCACGGACAGTTGGACACCTGAAGTTCTACCAAGGATGGCCATTCTAGTGAGTTCTCTTTGGAAATACACTCCAACTTGGGCATATCAATGATTTCTAATTTCTTCAATTTTTTCAGAACATAGGGTTTCCTCATGGAATCAGCTTTCTCAAATATTTCAAAAATTTCCGAGCAGTTTTTGATCTTTAGATCTTGCAAGTGAATGAGTTTTTGAACAATTCCGTGAGGAAATATTTTCTCAAGCTTAGGACATCCGCTCAAGAATAGAGTTCGAAGCTTCGTTAAGCATAAATGCTGCAGCGGCTCCTTCCAAATGCTTTTTAATCCCGGTAACTTATCCAAGTACAAATGCTCTATGCTTGACCACACGTCGCTATCTACTGTGCCAATGATAGTTTCAATATTCTCGCAGCTTCCAACAGAAAAGGCTGTGATCTTGTTCGCGCTATTAACAACATTGAAATCTGAAAGTTCTTTGATGTTCTTTTTGGCCACCAATTCAAAAGCAATTTCTGAATTTACGAATTGCTCAGGAAGTCGAAGATCCTTGCCTTCCTCGTTAACGTACTTGATGTACATGGGATACTTTTCGTGGTTTGGAACCCCAAGTGTTCGCGAATCATCATAATCGATGTAAATCCGAATATGTCCCAAGAGTTTTCCTCTTTCGTAGAAGCAAATTCCCTCAAAGAAAGCATGAAGGATGTCTGCATCAGGAATCTTGACGCAGAATTGGAATGGTGTAATCTCTATGATATCTATAATCTGTCTGTCAATGGAAAACTTAAGGGCGGTAAATTTTTTCAATGTAGCCACGTTCTTTATGACGCTCAATATAACTAATGTATTTAATAACTGCTCATTCTGTTCCACGTCAATAACCAATTCCTCTAATTTAGCCAACTTCGAGATTGTTTTAAAAGTATTCATAATAGTTGCGTCATCCAATTTTTCTGGAAGAGACACTCGTAAGAACCTTAGGCTTTCCAACTTGTCAATATATGATGGAATCCCACGTATACCACTGCGACTAATATCAAGCACTTCAAGATCCACTAGGTTCTCGAGAGCGAAAGGAAGCTCACCCAAAAATATGCAATCGGATAAACAGAGCACCCTGAGAGATTTAAGTTTGGATAGAGATTCTGCAGGTAGCAATGTAATTCCACTTCCACAAAAGTCTAAGACACGGAGTTCACCCATCTGATCGAAAAAAGATTTAGGTACGTCCTTAAGTCCTAAGTTTTCTTGTAGAAATAACGTTGAAAGCTCGTTGCTCTCCGGGTCATCTGGCAGCTTGTGGAAGTTGGAATTTCTGCTCAAAGATATATATCTCTTTTTTGACCATGATTCTGCGTCCATGGGTTCTAATAACACATTGTTTGTTTTCACCAAATATAAGCATGGGTCATTACTTGATAAGATATGCAAAGCCACTTGTCTTATAAATTTGTGCATGCTAACATGCTTACCACCCTCACTTTCTTCAAGGAGGGCAACATCTTTAAGGTGACTCATGATCGAGCTTCCACTTTGTGTTTCATACCTTTTCATATAATTCTGTCCAGCGACTAGGAAATCTTCCGCCCTCCAACGCTCTAACAAATATTCCGTATAAATTTCGATGTCTTCAGGGTACAAAGCGCCATAAAGAAAGCATTGCTTCTGGGCATCATCCAATTCATCATAGCATATTTTGAAAAAATTGAACATTTCTTTGATTCCTTGGCATTTTTGTTCAGGCCATTGTCGCCAGCTATTTAGTCCATCTAGCCAAAGTTGCTCATCATTTTTTACTTTAAAGGTGCTTGCTACCTTTTCTATCAAGAGAGGAATGCCACCACATTGCTTGCATAACACCCATGCAACACGTTTGATTTTATGATTTTCAAGTAGCCATGGGCATTGTAAGACATCAGTAAACATATTCCATGCCTCATCATCTGATAAGTAGGGGACCGTGACGGTCCGATTCACGAGTTTATGACAAACATGCCTTTGTCTAGTTGTCAACACAATCTTGCAACCTTTTCCGTTGTTAGGAAGTCCTACATAACACAAATTGAGGTCTTCTTTAACATCATCCATCAGGAGTAGATATTTCTTACTCTTCAACTCTTTTGATATTCTAATTGCCATATCATCAGAAGATATATTTCCTTTAAGCCTTAAATTTAATCTCGTCAAAATTGATTTTTGCAAGTGCTCTATATTTAAATTCTTTTGGTCCTCGTCTATGGAAACCTTCAGCCATACAACGATATCAAATATTTGTGCAACCTTTTCATGATTGTTCAAATTCTTCAATATGGCTGTTTTCCCGACCCCCTTGTTTCCGTAGACTCTAACCCCATTGACGTGTGGATTTTCCAATAGTTCCAGTATTATGTCAACTTTGTCTTCCAGAGTTTCATAGTTTCTAAAATCAGGTGCCTTCATCTTCTCAACAGGTTTTGGTGGTGCAGGAACCAACAGTTCATTCCTGATACTATCACCCTCTTTGACGAGATTTTTTACTTCTATGGTTAGATTTGTTAGATCTCTATCTGAAGGTACTTTTTTATTTATTTTGTAACTATCCATCAGAATCGCCAGTTGTCTTTCAAATTTTGTCACCCTCTTAATCAAATCCTTATAGGTTTCAGATGGTACTTTTCTTTTTTGTCTCTCAACTTCTTTTTGGCGGTCCAACATTATCGCTAGCAGTTTATTCATGTTCTCTTCAATATTCTCCAAGGAATGAGCTTCTCTGAAAAGATTAGAATCATCTAATAAAGGTATAGTGTCAGCCGTTGCAGATACAGAATTCGCGATTGCGCTCACAACAGCAGCACCGGCAGCGACTGCAGTAACCAGGGCCATTGAGAATTTAGGTTAGGAGTTCGTAAGTTCCTGAAGAAACAACAAAGGAAGTAGCCAAAAGATGAGTATAGACCATAGATTATAACATTGCAATTTACTTGATCACAGTTTTACATAAACTCCATTAGTGAAAGCACCGAGTACCACGACCTAACACTCGTGAAGTCGTGCCTTCAAAGAAAGAGATCATCAAATATTATAATTATTATGTTATGTGTTTCCAAATATACTCTATAAGTCAATAGCAAAAATAAAAGAAGAAATCGCCCAAATAAATGAAAATCAGATTCACATCGTCATTTGGATCAATCATTATCTGAACCGGATCAGAGTTTTTTAGGGTTTGAGTTACGATTTTTTTTCTGAGATATAACCTATAAATATGTCGAAGCTACCATAATTATCAGAACCCCCGACTCTGTACACTTTCACTACTTTTTTTTCTACTTTACTCTCAAATTCAATTGCTTTTTAGAATAATTTTTTTCCTTTTGCCCAGCCAATTTCAGTAGCTTCTTCTTCCTTTAACTTTTACCTACTGCATGTTATCTATTTTCTCTTAACTCTTTATTTACTGTTTTATTTTACTTGTTATTTAATTAAGCACGAAATCAACTCATCAACACGAATTGATAACCCGTGTATTTTAAGTTTTGCTTTGTTCTTGCTTGTTAGTATATCGGCATAGAAGTAAAAAAAGCTCGTTTGAATATAGCTTTATTGTTTTAGCATAATCTTCGTGGACGACCTGTTCTTACCAATTCTTTATAAATTTATTATTAAGACTAACAATCATATTCTTGCAAGTATAAGAGCTTAAAAATAACACCATTTTTAGCCAATCATAAGTCGGCTAGAAGGTGAAAGGAGAACAAACAATCCTTGAAATGCACAAAGTTAATATGTTCACCAGTTGCATTGATATTGTCGAGAAAGATGAAATAATGATCAAAATAATATCAGGGGGGGCATCGGAATGAAGAAGGAAAGATTCAACTTAAGACTTTTTACGCTCAATCTAAAAGTGAACTAAATGACTTCAACAATATAGGAAAATAGGCTAACAATCAGGATTGGAAAAGGGAAAAAGTATCTTTGATTTGTGTTGGAAATCTGTATCTCTACAAACAAGTGTAATTCAGCGTCTTTTATATAGTCGAGTTTTTCTTAATTCAGTCATAGTTTCGTTATTCGGAAATCAAACTCGTAATTCTGAAAACAAACTCGTAATTTCCAAGTACGAGTTTGTTGACTTTTCTAAAATTCGTATGTTCTTTATTTTAAAAGAGGCACGGTTCACAAAACAAGCAATACATTTTTGAACATTTTTTTAATATTTAATTAAAGAATATTGTATATTGCACTCTTACAAAGTGAAATTTTACTGTAAATACTTAACAACGTTATAATAAAAGTCTTGTTTTCTTTAGTGTTGAGCTGACTGTTATTTCTGATCGTAATTTACTACATGTGACACGTAATAAAAGTTTTTTTTTCATATTTTTTATTATTATTTTTGTCCAATGTATTGGATAATACTGAAATAGCTTATAGGGCCAATTCACAAAAATATGAATATTTTTTTGGGGATAAAGAATAGAAAAATTCAAAAAAGTCAATAAATTTGAAAAAAATTTGAAAAAAATTAAGGCTCGTACTTGAGAAGTATATATGAGTTTGTTATCAGAATTACGACTTTGATCTCCGAATAACGAAGCTATGATTGGGTTAATAAAAGCTCGACTGTAAAAAGACGCTACATTGTATAAAAGGTCCCGACACTATAGGAGCCAAAACCAAATGCTCCTTGTTTTGTAGGCAAGATTAACGGACCCTTTTGCAGGTTTTTCACCACGAATAGGAAAGATTAAGAAAGCAACATAAAAAAGCAAAAGAAGAAACTTGAGCATAGAGTCAAAACGTTGTTAATCAAAATACGAAACAGGAGTTGATTACTATTACCTTTTGGGGTGCCTTTCCACGAATTATTGGAGAAAATCTTGCACATATTAAACCAAAATCTTAGAAAATTAATATAAGTGACATTTTTACGTTACAACAGGTGAGAGAGAAACAGGTCAAAGTGTAGTGAATATTAACGCAATTTTAGTTTGCTATATTTGCATATACGTCCCTAAAGTTACTTTACAACTGTATTTGCTTCCAGTACGTTGAATTTTAACATTTTTTATGTAGCACTATTAGTATCATTTCAGAAAACGTACATAAAAAAAAAGTTAGTATTGTAAAAATAATAAGAGATTTCGAAATGGGTTGCCAAAAATAAAACGGAGTCGATATATTATTCAATGAATTTAGTGAACCAAATTAAATATTGAAAAGAAACTATGGCATACAATAATATTGTAATAAAATTACAGTGCATATATATCGTTTGAACATTAAATAAGTTCCTAAATTGATGTTTCATTTAATATAAATATTATTGCATTTATATCATAACATTATTTATTACCAATTTATGTCTTTAATTTACTCAAGTTACGAAAAATTTATGAATGAATTACAATAAAAAAAAAAAACTAATTGCAATAAACATGATACATGTTTAACCAATGACAAGGGACAATTGCCATATTTTCCTATCATATAATCAATTTTTGAAGAATATAAATTTAATGGGTGTTGTATTTTAAGACTATGACCTTTTATTAGCTAAAGTTTATGTGCTAAACGAGGTGACGATGATTATAGCTATATTCTTTTCGTTAAATTTAGTTTCGTCTAATATTAAATATATTTATATATATATATATATAAACTATATGTTTCATGTTTGTAATAATAAATCTAAGTATAAAAAATGGTTTATGAGACAAAACGAAATAAAAATTTCATATCTTTAACGAAACAAGAAAAAAAAAATCTATTTCGTCACGAAAACGAAAAACCTTCAAAATAAACAAAACGAAATAGACCGTTTTCGTCTAGTTTCGCCTCATTATCATCCCTAAGCATGACATGCCAAAATGATGCATTTTAAATTCTGAGCAAGTGGTTGGTAGCCATGTGCTTGTTACCCGAGTATACCAAGCTCATTCAGGGTTCGAACCCTGTCACCTGCAAAGTTTTGCAAGCTTTACATAATAAATAAAAAAATAAATAAAAACTCTGAAGCTATCATTTTAAAAAATAAAAATAAAGTATGAAGCTAGAGCAGTAATAAAATTAATATTCTCCCCAAAATCTAAAATGTGTGATATACATTGTCTCTCTGTCTTTCTCCTGTAGACAATTTGTACTTTGCTATATTGGAATTATGTGTACTTTAATAATTTGGGAGAGACTTTGAAATTTCTAAGAAATACCTTTAATAATTCAACTTCCAAAAGGGTCTTGAATTTCTAAGGGATTGGGCTGCGTCCACACCCTCAAAAAAATGTCCAGACTGACCAAATCTCTAAATTTACATAATTTTGTTTAATGAGTATCTAGCTAATATGTTTAGTCACTGTCTGAGTCATCTTCCCTTACGCATCAACTTAATCATTAATGGTGGAGATAGGATCGAACAACGGACAAGGAGAGCTTTAAGTAAAGTAAACGTTGTTTTGTCGACACTGATTAAGTTGATATGTGTATTAATAGGGAAAGAGAGAGAAAGAGACTAGTCACCCACGGTCGTGGCGGCCCATTGTTTCACTTTCTGTTACATTAATGATGCTCTAGTGAGATGGGTCCAAAATTTGCCCACTAATATAGGAAGAATCGTTGATTATAACATAAAAACATAGTTAAAATGATGTCTTGCATTCATTATTGACAATTTGACATGCTACCACATTTTACAAAGGCCAAAACGTATACCAAATATCAGAGAGTAATAGTATGAACATAAACATAGAGCCTCTCCCAAATTATTAAGCAAAGTTGGATGTCATTTTGAGTCCATGGTTCTTACTATTAACGATGCAGAAAGTAATGATATGGCCCGTGCAGATCAATTGGAAAACGAGTAATAATTATTTGCACATGATTCTACTCTATGTAGTTCTAACCATGAACTACGTGATTAATTTTTGGAAATATTTTTTTCGGCAATTTAGATATGAAAAAAATATCGATCAAAGTTACACGTATTTTCATACATTTCTTTACTACAATATTTATGAAGGGCCTTGTTTTTTTTTTTTTTTTGGGTGCAAAGCATGTGATTTTTATTAACGGGTAATGTAAACGTGTTTGCATGAGTCATGCTCTCATCCTAGCAAATCCGATATGACTATAAAATGAACATAGAACTAAGAAATACAACCCAAAAAGCCTAAAAATATTTTATTTTTTAAAAAATCAAAGCTGATAACAAACTGATTTTTTTCTTTTAAAAATATATTTAAAGTAAAAAATCAAAGCTGAAGGGTCTTGCCGCGTTAGCCCAGAAATTCGATTTTTAACTTGTTTTGTCATGTTTTTTAGATTCACTTAAAAAACAATGTACCAAGGAGTGTAAAATTATAATATTTGTGTGAATATAATCCAGCCTCTTTTAACAAGACACATGGAGGGGCCGAGGGGGGGTCCTTCATTTTGTCATATTTCAAAGTCATCGTCAACTGGAGCTTTATCTTTGATCGTAAGTAAAAGTGTAAAACGGTATTACTTTACTTCCTCAATTTTTTCTCCAACATCTTTATTTTATGATATACCGGCCCTTTAATTTTACACATATTAATTGTCGATAGGATTTTCCATACAACTCTACATCGCCGCCAATAGACATCCGTGACGAAATGATATAGAAAAATTAATCGCGTTAAGAAGAATTAGTTTTAAAATTAAACAACTCATTTGAAAATTTAAATTACATTGTTTCTTCCATTTTATAACAATTTTTTGAAAATATAAAAGCTAAAAGAAAAATTAGATTAAAACATAGTAATACAACAAGTATTTCACTTGTTAATAATTTTTTTATTGTGCGTCATATGACTGATAAACAAATTCTTGATCTACATTAGTCTTATACTATTAAGTTTTCATATCATTATCTACTTTCCATGTCATTAATTATTTTAAATGTCACCAGACTGTCGTTGTATCTAGTAATTTACATATGGATGCAAATTAAATTGACAAGTACTTGTGCAGAGTTGAATTGTCAAAATAGAAAGAAAAAGTTTGATTACTACATACCAAAAGTCTGAAATGATTGTTCAGACAAAGTTTGAGGTAGAGAGGATTAGTGTTTAACCTTAGCAAAAATCAGAATGATTTCCTTTAAATACTCCGGTTCAAATTTATTCATTGAAGTGTTTTTGAGGATATCCATATATAGAGTTGCTTGAGTTCTCTTAATCCGCTTCTTAATATTCGTTTCTTGATATGCATCCCATATATATATGTAACTTCTTTAAACTGTGTTGTTGCCAAGCTTTCTACACTTGTGGAGTACGTAATTTGGGGATCTGAAATTACTAAGCATTAACTCACCTGTGGAGTACAAAAAAAGGTTTCAGTAGTATTTTTATTTTTTTTATGTTCTAGGAGTTTTAATTTCCTCCCCTGTAATAAAATTTATGTCTCTTCATTTTCTTTTACAGTCACAGGCTATAATACTGCTTAAGGATACAGTAAGGGAACGAAGTTTGGATAATTGCATCTAAGTTGAAAAGGTATGGGCAGGATCAAGAATTCCAGATGATTAATCACTCTTTCAGTTGGTTCTTTCTAGAATAATCAAAACTTATCAAATATAACATCACAGTACTCCATGTTATTATAAAAAATTACAGACATGGTTCTTCGACCATTACACATTACCTAGGATTTCAAAATTGTAGCTGCCGCCGCCACTATGGGGTAGATAGAAGCGGTCACGTCGGGGATGGGTTAAGCTGGGCGACAGGAAGGACAGTGGCAAGAGACGGGTCAAGCCTGGAGACGGAGAGGGCAGTGGTCGGCTACGGGGAAAAGGGAGAGAGAGAGAACGGCGGCCGCAGAGGATGAAGGAGAGAGAAGACGAATGGAGGTGAGGAAGAGAGGAGATTGAGATGAAGATCGGATGAAAAGAGAGTCCTGACCTAAGTCATGTCAGTCATTTAGTTTAGGTATCCATCGTCATGTGGTCCATATGTGAATTTTTTTTTTTGGAAATAGTTTTTTAAGTAAGAAATTAGGTGACAAAATTTGTATCGGGACTGAGGTGCTAAAATTATAGCTAGGGCCGGCCCACTGAAAGAGAGAAGGAAGAACATTAGAGGATGAAAGATAAGACGGAGTGCAAGGTAGGGGGAGCTGCCTAGGAATAGGGGCGGCGAAGGCCGACCCCCACCTCAAGCGACAACGACGGCTTGATCTAGGGTTTGGGGTAGAGAGAAGGGGCTCGAGTCGCGTATTTTTTTCATACCAGCAGGCAACACCTTTATAAAAATATAAAATTGCATTCTGTAAGGGTCAAATTGCCACATCTGCTCTCTTAGTTTTCAATGCCGTAGCTATAGTTAAGTCTCCATTTGTTAGGCTGTAAAATATTTTCCAGCTCAAAATAACAACAGAAACAGAAAATTTTACTAACTATATATTTTGCATGTTTCCTCTCTTTTTTTTTCCAGAAGAATTTGAAAGAAGATGATGGAATTTCCTTATTTTACAAGTCTGGTTATCTCAGTTTCCCTTAATCTAGCATTGTCCTTGCTCAACTCAAAATACACGTTGTTGAAAGGTATGGAGAAAGACATTATCCTTCTATCGAGCCTCCTGAACATAATCCGGTACATGGTTGAAGATGCTGAGAAGCAACTGGATGACCCACATATCAGAGACTGGCTCGGGAGAGTCGCACAAGCGGTTTGCGATGCTGAAGACATCTTGAAGAGTTTAGAAACAGAGGCCTGCCTTTGGCAACAAAAACACAAAGCGACCTACTCCTATCGGACTCGTACTAGTGAAATTCAGATTGCATACCAACACCCAGAAGGGTCAACTGAGCTTAAGGATGTTTTAGCGAGGCTTGATGGTATGGCAATTGAATATGCTTTTGATTTGACTATGAATGCCATTGTTAGGAGGGAAACTTATGGGGCTGAGCACACTGAAGTTCTTGGTAAGGAGGATGCTCCTTTCCTGCCTGGAACCGAAGTTCTTGGTAGGGAGGATGATAGAGAAAAAATAATCGAGATATTGTTATCTCCAGAGCTCGATACAGAAGATGACATCCCTGTCCTTCCTGTCGTAGGGATGGGTGGATTGGGCAAGACGGTTCTCGCTGGACTTGTATATAAAGACGATCGAGTTGAGGAAAACTTTGATCTCAGAATGTGGGTATGGGTCGGTATGACCTACGATTATCAAAGAATCCTACAAGAAATGATAGAACAATGTACAAAAATATATATTGACATCCCTACATTGTCCCGCTCCCAATTGGAGACCCACCTGCTAGATATAATCTCTGGAAGAAAGTTTTTCCTTGTCTTAGATGATGTGTCATTAGAGAGTCAAAATACGTGGAAAGTGCTTCAAGATTTGCTAAAACAAGGGGCGAAAGGAAGCAGAGTAATGATCACCACACAAAGCACAAAAGTATCAACAGTTAGTAGCTCGAGTAAACCATATTGCTTGGATTTTCTGCCTGAAGACAAATGCTGGCTGGTGTTTAAAAAAAGTGCTTTCAAAGAACACATTTATATAGATGAAAACCTGCATACAGAACTAGAGATCATTGGAAGGAAAATTGTAAGCAAGTGTGAAGGACTCCCTTTGGCTATTAAGGTCTTGGGTCACATATTGCACGGTGAAACCAATGTGCAAAAATGGCAAAGAGTCCTAGAGAAATTTGACGAGTCGATAGTTTTTCAGCCCCTAAAATTGAGTTATGACCATCTTCCTTTACATCTGAAGCGGTGTTTTTCGTATTGTAGCTTATTTCCCAAGTCACATGTTTTTGATAAGAATGAGATAGTCAAGCTTTGGTTGGCACAATCCTTTATCCAACCCGATCCGGGTACAGACGATGCACTGGATGTAATAGGAATACGTTATTTTGATGAATTGTCTAGCAAGTCATTTTTCCTCACCATCCACGGAAACAATACGAGGTACAAGATTCATAATCTCTTTCATGATCTGGCAAAATACGTATCAAGCCCTCAATGCTACCAAATCAATGGCCAAGAGTCTTATTATCGTATTTCTCAAAGCTCGCGCCACGTTTCTTTGGTTTGTTATGATGTGGAAGAAGCTGCCCTAAAGCTTTCCAGTAAAGCCACGAAGCTTCGCACACTAATCATGTTAAAGAATGTATACCATGGTGTCTTTAGGGTGGAATCCCTTGACAAGATATTTCGCGCTTTTAAATATTTGCGGACATTGGATTTGAGTTCCAGCTTGTTGACCGAACTGCCGAGCTCAGTTGAAGAGTTAAAGTTGTTGCACCAGCTCGATCTTTCGAGAACCAAGATTCGGAAACTTCCCGACTCTATATGCAATCTTTACAATTTGCTTACACTGAAACTCTTGGAATGCCGTTTGCTTCTTGCACTTCCCCAAGACCTTCTTAAGTTGGTTAACTTGAAGAATCTCGAGCTAGATGATGATTTCTGGGTCAAGCTATACAGTTTGCCTCTGAGACTCGAATACTTGCTCAATTTACAGAATTTCCGGATTCATAACCATAGCAAGAGAAGATACATACCGAAAGTCTTCAATTACGTCAACGAGGGACCAGACTCGATCGACAGGCCATCATACTTAATCTCGCGTGACCAGGAATTGTTCAGCTTAATGTCAAATTTTGTGAGATTGACTAAGAGAAAGGACTTGTGGCATTTTTTCAAGTCATCATACCCGATGGACCACATGCCAGACCTTTATAACTTCTACGACCTTCAAATATATGCTCGTTTGAACTGCCTAATGACAACATGTAATGCACCTTTCCATGACAAAAACTATCAGGTTAGTCAGGAATATATGACCCTGCTCACTATTTCTTGCCGACACCTAGAGACCACTGCTAATCTTAATGCCTTTCCTCGAGAAATACGGCCATATTTACCAAAAGGCTGGACTTTGGAAAATGATCAACTATACATTAATGCTCCATCTCATCAAGCTACCTCATTTAACGTGATTCCGGATTGGGCAATCAAATCTGCAATCATCCAAGCCACACATTTCTTTACCAACGGATTGGGAAGACTGCTTGCTATTTCTGGACAGGATGCAGAGAAAGTAGCAGATCAATTGGCATTTGAGCCAGATGTTCTGAATAAATTTGACGTTGTCCTATACTTCTCCTTGTCACAATTTTGCAGCAATAAAGAGGTTCGAGAGGGCATTAATAGAAAAATTAATGAGTTTTTGGGAGCACGCATGTCCTATGAAGAATCACTGAAGTCCCTCAACTTTTTACTAATACTGGTCTGCATTGATAAGAGTTACTTTGATCTATACAAGTTGAAGATTCCAATAGATCATGGGTTTATAGTGCTTGCGACTCAGTCCGCCGACATTTATTGCAAAGTTGCAGTAGACATGGAGATCAAGATGGAGTATCATTTGTTACCATGGGAATTGTTTTGTAAGAATAGCAACAAATTTTGTCATATATCCTCTCCCTTTAATGATGTTGCGGTACGCTTAGTCCAACAATGCCTCGGTAATTTGCTCGCAATAATCTTACTTGCAAGGGCATTAAAAGATGTTGAAGTTGATGTTTGGGAAGAAGCGTGTAATGAAATAATGTTGATCGGCTCACCTTCAACAGAAGAAGCTGCAACTGAGGTTTTGATTCGTGTACTAAAGTTCATATGGAGCCAAAAGAATAAAATCACCAGAAGATGCATTCAACACTATGTAGAATATGGAAACGAAAGAGAAACTAACAGGGGATTTGTAGTTTTATGTTGGCTCTTAGATGGTTTGGTAAGAACAGCAGAAGAGGGAGGAGAAGTTGTTGAAGATCTTATTAGTTCCTTTTTGATAGATGATTCACAAGATGGCTCTCTCCACATGCACGCAAAAATTAAAACATTATTGTCAAATTGTATTTTGGCTCATTATGGATCCGAGGGGATGGGGACAACAATAATAGAGGCTGAAGCCAAATCAATTAGCATTCAAAATGGTGAGCTAAATGAGCTACCAATATCACCGGGATTTACCCATCTGAAGAAACTGATCATGAATGGGTCTAGTTTGATGAAGATTGCTCCTTCTTTCTTTGAAAGCATGCCCGTACTCCAGGTTCTCGACTTATCACATACAAGCATTATGACCTTGCCTTCAACTATCTCGAATTTGGTTTCATTGAAAAATTTGACCTTGAGATGTTGTGAGCTCTTAATGGAATTGCCTCCTGAAATTGGAGAGCTCCAACTTCTCAAAGTGCTTGATGCAAGGGGAACGGAAATTATGTATATTCCTAAGGAAATTGAAAATTTAAAAAGCTTGGAGGAATTGCAGTTATCATTGTATGGGCAAGGAGAGAGATTCAGAAAGGAGAAGGGAACAAGTAGAATATACCCTGGAGGGGTATTGTCCAAGCTCCTAAACTTGAAAATATTAAGAATCGATGCAAATCCAGACGAGGAGCAGTGGATTAATGAAGTGGAATATATTATATCAGATCTGAAAATGATTAATTTGAGAAATCTTGAATTATACTTGCCAAAAGTTGAACTATTAGGCCTATTAACCCCACCAAACTTCAAGCTTGTAGTTGGCCGGTACGAGGTACGGATGATATCCCGTATTCCACATGAAGTGAACGAAAAGTTTAAGACACTAGATAAATCTCTGAAATACATCAATGGTGATACCATCAGTACTCAACTTGTTGCTGCACTCAATTACACTCGTGCTTTTTTCTTAGATCGTCATTGGACTATTAGAAAGCTGTCAGAAATGGGTACTGCAAATTTGGTCAATCTAGAATTTGGCTTCTTGGTGGAATGTAATGAGCTGGAGGCGATCCTAGACGAAGACGAGTTTCACAAAGAAAATGACAGGCAAGATTTACAGTTTAATGAAAGGCTTGGATCGTTAGAGTACTTGGGTCTTTATTACTTGAGGAACTTGACAAGCATTTGCAGAGGCCAAGTTGGTATGGGAACTTTCTCCAAACTTAAGCACTTAAGCTTACGTACGTGTATCAGTTTAACTCATGTTTTCACTTTTGAATTAATCAAGAATCTCGAGAACCTTGAAGAGATTTTGCTCGAGGACTGCCCTAAGATCAAGAGCTTGGTTACTGATGAGTCTTCTGGCACAATTCCAGGCCCATATCTCCCAAGATTAAAGAAATTGTCTCTTCTTGGATTACCAGAAATGGTTAGCATCGGCAACGGTTTATGTATAGCTCCAGAGTTGGAAAGGCTAGTGGTTTTTTATTGTCCAAAGCTAGAGAATATATCTACAAAAGAGCTATCTTGTAAACACTTGAAGGTTCTAAAAGGAGAAAGTGAGTGGTGGGAATCATTGGAGTGGGATGAATGGGACAACGATGATCAAGATAATTTGGCTGAACTCTTTGTCCCGATCAAATGGGATCGAAATTTAAATGCCCAATTAACCAGAGATGGTTTATAATCCATGGGTCGAACGTGTCGCTCATCTTCATCACTTGGGTATTTCTTTACTGTTCTCGAACCTAACCAAAATGAATGCAATTTTTTATTTTTTATTTGCAACTTTGCTAGTTAGTGGTTTGATTTTGAAAATCTCAAGTTTTGAGTCATGTTATCTTCTGTTTATATTGTTAAAATCTGGTTTTAGGATTTGATATAACAAAAATTAACAAAATCATTATTGTTTCGTTCTTTCTTCAGTTTATTTAGAGAAAATGTTGGACCAAATACTTTTTTGGCTTCTTAAAACTCACGTGTTATGGGAAAAGTTTCCAATTGCGGTGAGCAAAAAATTCGCAAACTCAACATTTAATCCAACCTGTACGGATTGGGGCGGGTTGAGTGTCCAAAAAAATCAATCTGCACTGTCTCAATCCGTTATATATTTTACGGGTTGAGTTAAGGTTGAGCTTTCCAAAACGCGGGTTAATCCGTCCCAATCCGTTTCAACCTGCAATATAATATATATATATATATATATTGTGTGTATTTTAATATACGAACCTCCCATTTTTGTTATATTTTAGTTTTGTTACTTGTTCGCGAATGTTATAAACGTATTTTGATTGATTTTAATTTGTATTTCTTTTTGAAATATTAAATTTATTTTAAAATTTAGTTTGATTATGCAAACTATGAAAATTAAAGGAGCAAAATGAAGAGAATCAAACCAAACCTAATCTGTCCCAACCCGCAATTTATTTTTACGGGTTGGATTAGATTGGGTTGGGGTTTTAATTGTAACGGGTTGGGTTGAGATTTAAATTTCACAAACCCGTAACAATCCGTCTCGTGATTTTTTTTTTATGGATTGAATTAAGATTGACCTCAAGGTGGTACCCCTAGTTTCCAAAAGGTACAATCACAAAGTTCCAGCTTCTGAAATCTTTATTAGAAAAAAATAATCAGTTTTGAATCTATTGAAGCATCCAAGCTGTAAACAATCATGGTGATGCACCACCTTGTTTCGCACAAATTGTATGGTCAAATTTAATCCAGTGTGCAGTGCCCTGGTTAATGCGCACCGAACTTTTCATGATTACTAAAAGCATGGTAACAGTAACATATTAGTTTTTTTCTGGTTACAGATGCTTTCCTATGGGGATCTCAAGTTTAAAGTTGGTAAACCCTGAGGCAAAAAAAGGAAGAATGTTCAAAGATTATGGGTGATATGGCGTCAAGTCTTGCTATTGGTGTAAACCTTTTTTCATGTCATGTATTTACGTGTGTTCATGTATTTTGCTTGTTTTACTAAAAATAAGGACAGCCATATGCTCCGAATCCTCCGATGTATGTATGATATTAAAAGAGCCTGTTTCTATAAGGATCAAATGCATAATATCTAAGTCTGCAATTGGAAGTTGTGCTTTATACTATATGTTCTACTTTTGAGAAGATCTGCAACAGAGTCAAACTTTCATGTTTATACTTTTGCCAGTTTGATTAATTTTTTTTTTTTTTTAAAGATTAAAGGAACCGTATATTGATGAGCGAATATGTACAATTCTAGAACAAAACAATTACAAGAAAACACATTACATGATAGGCTATAAAGCTTAATCGCCAACAAAGTTCGGGCTAAACTTCCAATATCTATTAATAAACATATTTATACGATTGTTAGTAACATTAGTTAACTTGTTCATGCTATTAATTACATAAAACTCAATGATTCTAAAAACTTGTCTGGGAGTAGACTCCATTCATTCGTTAATTTTAGCATTGCGTTCCCGTCACAAACTATATACCGTTGATGCGAGTAAACACTTTCCTAGTGTGGCGGATGCCGATTTTCCTTTGAAAATTTCACTTAACCAATTAACCCATTTGTTCCAAGTCACACACGAGCCCATAAATCCAGCTTTTGAACAACCGATACTCCACACTCTTCTAGAAAACTCGCATTGAAAAAATAGGTGGTTTACACTTTCCGTATTTTTTAGACAAATCGGACATCCATTAATTCTAACAAGCCCCATTTTTTAAAGACGACTAAAAGTTGAAAGCCTATTTAAAACGGCTAACCAAATTATGAAATTACATTTTGGAGGTGACATTCTTGCCCACACCACGTGGTGCCAAGAGACTGCCTCACTTTTTTTACGTATAAAATCCCATGCGTACTTAACGGAATAACCATATGTAGGATCTGGTTTCCAGAAAACTTTTGGAGCCGGAGATGGAAGCGGGACAAAAATGGTAGAAAGATTATTCATAGGAATGGAAGGGTTTACACCAAAGTTTTGTTGAAAATTATTAGAGAAAAGATCAGCAGTGGGGACGGGAAGAATTCTACACACACATCATACTCACACAGACCACACAAACGCCCACAATTTTTTTTTTTATCAATTCCCGAAGATGTAAAATGATCCGCCAAGACCAAGAACATTGAGAAGGAACCGGAATTGTCCAAATGTCACGTTCTCGAATTAAATACGACCCAACGTTTCCAAATAGAGGAGTGAGTAGGGTCAATAAGGAACCAAAGATGTTTTCCCATGAATGCTCTATTCCAATCTTTTATGCGTTTTATCCCCAAACCACCTTCCGAAGTTGGACACGTCACTTTAGCCCACGCTACCTTAGCCTTGTGTATTCAAGTCGGTCCCCGACCAAAGAAAGTTACAGAGTATATTTTCTATAGAATTAACTATTTTTCCAAGGAGAATAAAGTGAGAGCTCCAATAGGATTGAATACTTAATAAAACGGATTGTAGAAGTTGAAGTCGGTCTGCAAAAGCAAGGAATTGTCCGGTCCATGAAGTCACTCTATTTGTGATACGATCAACAAGAACCGCACAATCTCCAGATTTTAGCCTAGAGGAAATTAGAGGAACCCCAAGATACTTGATAGGCATAGACCCAATACTAAAACCCACTAAACTCGAAATTGTCATACCCGTAGTTTCCTCCACACCGGCCATGAACAGTTCACTCTTCTCGTAATTTGGGACCAAACCGGAGAAGCTACCAAAATCTTTTAATGCTGATGCTAGTGTTGAGGCCGAAGATAAGTCACCATTCGAGAAGAGAAACAGATCGTCGGCGAAGCAAAAGTGGACTAACTTAAGCTTCTTACATCTCCAATGAAAACCGAAATCGGGAGAAGAGGTGAGAGTAACAAGGATAGAAGATAGGACATTCATACAAAGTACGAATAAATATGATGAGATAGGATCGCCTTGTCTTAACCCTTTAGCCCCTTTAAAATAACCCTCTAAACTTCCGTTTAAGGATACAGAATATGTAGTTGAAGTCACGCATTCTTTAACCCGCCTAATAAATTTTAACGGAAAACCCATTACATGAAGGACATCCCAAACAAACACCCAACGAACGGAATCGTACGCCTTCATAATATCAACTTTAAGTGCCATTCGAGGAGACCCCCTTGAAGGTGATAACCGTGTAACAGTTCTTGTACTAAGAAAATATTATCACTTATTCTTCTACCTTGAATAAAAGTCGATTGGTTATCATCGACCATATCTGGGAGAATCTGTTTTAGCCTATTGGCTAAAAATTTTGAAATGCAGTTATATATTGTATTGCAACAAGAAATAGGACGATAATCTTTTAACATAGACGGATTAGGGCGTTTAGGAACAAGTGCGATTATGGTAGCATTTGCTTGTTTAAGAAGAGAGCCGGACCGAAAAAACTCTTTGATGACCTCTTTAACGTCATTGCCCACAATATGCCAAGTAGATCGGAAAAACATGGCGTTAAAACCATCGGGACCCGGGGCCTTGTTAGGATGTAAACCGAGCATACAATCTACTATTTCTTTGTCGGTTACAGATTTTGAAAGAGTTTCGGACATGCCTTCTGGAATTTTCGTACAAGTAATGAGTTTCAGTGTTTCTTGTCCCGGATAAGGTGTAGAGGAACGTCGGCCAAGTAATGCGGTAAAATATTCTACAACGGCCTTTTTAACCCCAGATAATCAGAAACCGTATTATACTCATCAATCTTGACAGAAGAAATGCGTTTTCGGTTGTTTCTTTTATTGACACAATGGTGAAAATAAGCGGTGTTGTCGTAGTATTCAATCCTATTGGAGCTTTTTTGATGTTTTTCACTTTCTTCATTAACAAGAAGTAGTTTAAGATTTTCTTTGGCTAAATTGATAGACACAAGTATATCACCGGGTTCCCCGAATCCAAACTCTCCTGCAGATTACCAAGATATGTTCGAGCCTCGTCGACTTTGGCTTTAATTTCTTTACGTTTTCTAGCAGACAGTGATTTAAGTGCTTGTTTAACCAAATATAATTTTTTGTAGCCACAAACATTTTAGACCCTTCAAAAGAATTGCTTCATGCCTCTGCGACGGTGGGTAGATATTTGTCGAATTTAATCCAAGAATTAAAAAACTTAAACGGCTTCGGTGAACTAGCCCCCTGTATCCCGAAATGCACTACCATAGGAGTATGATCCGAAATACCATAAGGGAGAAAATTTGCATCGGAGTTTCGAAATTCATTTAGCCAGCCCTCATTCACCAAACTCTATCTATTTTTCTTTGAATTAAATTTTTCGGACTATTATTAAGCCAAGAATAGAAAATGCCCTTGAATCTGAGATCATCCAATCCCACACTGCTAATACAAACCGAAAATTTATCGTATGTCGACCCTCAAATATTTCGTCCCCCTTTGTTGTCATTAGGGAACCGGAGAGCATTAAAATCCCCCAAAACCATCCAGGAAATCGTGCTCAAAATATTTTTGTTACTAGTCAAATAATTCCACAAAATACGTCTATCATCCACCAAGCTACAACCATATATAAAAGTGACATTAGCGTGAACCGAATCATCAACAGCAGACAAGTAGCAAGGCATACATTGATTATTTTTTGACAAAACAGTGAGATTCCACACGTTTGGATCTCACCCAACAAGCACTCGACCATTAGGAGCCAAGCCAAAATTATCCACAAACCTCCAAGTAGGAGCTATAGAATTACAAATTCTATCCTTATTATCGACTGAAATTTTAGTTTCCAGTAACCCAATACAAGTAATCTTATTTTCATCAATTAAACTACTAACTTTCCTTTGTTTTTCGGGGCCATTGAGACCACGAATGTTCCAACAAGCTATCTTAATCATAACGAGATTGAGGGGAACGCTTACTTGGGGTGATTTTCCGCTTACTTTTCCTCCTTGTTTGGGGAGAACTCTTCATAGTCACTTTTTTCGAGACAAATATTTCTACATTCGGCTCACTGAACACTACTAGGTTGCGACACTCAGTGACTGGAGTTTGGCAATTCGTAGCATCAACAAGGATACTATCAATGTCCAGCATGATCACTTCGCACTCTTCTGCTAGAGCGCTAAATCTATTTTCCAAAGTTATCGGTACAGTGTTCACAAAACTCGCCAAGGAAACCAATGAGGTGTCGAGGAACTCAAAAACAGGGGTGAAAGGACCTGGGGGTATAAGGGGTTGGACAATCGCATTAAGGGTTGTCGAAGGGAGTGGCGGGATGTCGATAAAAATAGTAGCTTTATGAGATGGGTTTTGGGTTGTGTCGTTTGGCAGAACACTTTTTGGAGAAAGAGTTTTGGGTTGGCGATGAGTGGAGGATATTAAGGTGAATCCGTCCTCGGTTGTCTTAGGAGATGCGAGTTTGGTACTACGGGAGTGTTGTCCAGGGGATGGTTTTGAAAATGGTGGTACACCTAATTGTGTTATCGAGGCTTGTTGGAAAAAAAACCGTAACGGTTTTGAGTTGTGAATGCAATTTAATATTGTAACTTATTTTCCCCCATTTATGTTATTGAAGACATGTAACTTATGACTTGTTTTTTATATAAAAAAACATGCATGTTTCTAACTTTTAAAAGACAAGAAAATAAAGATAAACATACATGGCATATACACACATTCACACACATACACATGCATACATATAGAGAGAGAGTACCGCACCACCAACGGCCCGACCGTGGCTCGGTGCCGTTTCCGCCGAGTCACATGCGATAGACGTTGTACCTTGGGAACGAAGTGCCCCATGTAGCCAGAAGCAGAGGTGGCGGGGCAAATATCGTTTAAGGGAAACTGCTTGCAGTTACCTCGTCTCGGACTTTAGTCCATTTCGGTATCATTTACATTATTTTACGTTAATTCTTGTAATTGATAATTATATATTTGAGGAAACCATTTTCTGTTTATTTGTCCATTTCTTTTCCGTAGAAATTATTGTGTTTATTTACAACGTACCCAACAATCTTAAACGATATTTTTTATGTTTGGTACGGTAATACAATAATTTTGGTGTTTGGATAAATAGAAAATTATTTCCGTGGCTAAGACAATTCTTTGTAAAATCATTTTCTAACAAAATTTGGTTTTAAGAATTGGTGTTTACGTGTTTGGTTATGATAGAAGGTATTTTGTTGCTTTTGCTTTGTACATTGTCATCAAAGTCTGGTTTCTGAAATTGTATGGTGCCTTGACTTAAATCTGAGGGGTTCAAAGGTAAAAGATAAGATAACTGTGAGGATCATTTTTGAGCAGTTTTTAGCTTATGGTATAGGAGGAGCTCAAAAGTTATGACTGATTAGGATCTCATTACTTTTTATTTTTTCTGTCACAAACGAGTTTAACTATCTACCTAGCTTGTATGACGATCTGTATATTACTGCCTATGATGCAGTTAGGTTGATGGTGGTTTGTTCAATTGGATTATTGTTCTTCTTGTTCTTTGTTGCGACAACCAAGTTCATATCTAGATTCTGTTTTTTGATTTCATAGTATTATGAATTATGTGTCAGTATAGTATGCTGTACCTGAAACTTCGAATTAGTTGTTTTAAATTTGATTTGTGCAACCGTTACTATAATTGGCCAAGTGTTGGTTAAGGTTGAATTTTTCAATTCTGCTTTAAATTACTTTCTGGTGTGTGGCCTCTTATTGTATTGTAACTGTTACATGTAACTGTTATTTCCATTTACATGTGAATACTTTGTCTAGGGGAGTTATTGGTATCATAGTAGTAAAATGCATGCTAGTAGTGGCCAAACTGCTGGGTTTAAATTCCAGAGAAACCAGGATTACCATCATTGATGATGTCAGTGGTATTATTAAGCCAGGAACCTCAGGAGAATTATCATTTCATATTATGAGTAATCTCGTTACATTATATTGTTAGTGAATTTTATACATGTTTATTGTTTTCATGTTAATAAAATGACTAACAATTTCCAATGAGTTTTGTGTAGACATGGATCTCTACCATGGAATTGGAGGATTGATGATTATTCGAAACAGTTCTAGTAAAAGCCATTAAATTGGGGATTACGACAGAACTGGTTTCGAAATAGTTCTTGTAAAACCATTTTCTGATTTTCAGAATTTGGGGTTTACGACAGAACTGGTTGAATTCTGAGATTGTTCTGTGTAAAATCAGATTTATCTGGTGTTTACGGCTGAATAAATCTTTCAGAATTCGATAATCTTTTTCGGGAATGAACTAGAATACTCTTGCAAAATCAGTTTCTTGAAACCATGCGTGGTTATAGAAATTTGGTGTTTGCGAATGAGGAGTTTTAGTTTCATTTTTCGAAATTAGATTGTGCGTGTTTGTTATTTGAGATAACAAACAGTTTCCTGCGGGAAATGTCCGGAACACAATGGGTGCTGGAACTGACCAGAACATTGTGGGTGCCGGTGTAACTCCTATTAATTTTGCATGAGTGCATATTAATGACGGGATTACAAATTTTAAATGACCATTATTAAATACATTTATGTGGTGAAATAATGGGTCGTAACTCCTTTTAGTTGTGATTTATTGCAATTTATTTTGGAGGGTTACAAATTTTGTAACGGTGATCATTAATGAGATTAATGACGAGTATTTATAACTTCTTATTAATTGTGGTTTAATCGCAATTTAATTTGGAGAGTTATAAAGTATTGTAACGACAGTCGTTGTTGGCATTTATGGAAAGCTTTATTAGCTATCTACGAATTGCATTGACGAGTCGGTTACATATTTGGATGAAATGTTATTTAATAACAAACTTTGTTCATCCAAGAGCAAATAATTTGATAATTGGACAAATTATAAATGGCCGTTGAGTTATATTTTAAGAATAAACAAATATCGGCTAATTTATTATTTGTTGAACTAATATCTTATTAATTTGCTGAAAGAACATTTAATAATTTGTTGAAATTAACATCTTATTTATTTGTTGGAAAAACATTTAATAATTTGTTTGTTAGTAAAACATATTGTGAATATGTTGAGATTGCTATTATTGAGAATAGTAATTTAGTAATATTATATTACGTTATTGGGGGAGAACCTCGAGGGTCCCACAAATGTGGGGTTAACCCGTCGATCATGTAGATCGAGAATCTAAACGTACCCAAAAGCGCATATGGGCGAGTGGGAGAAAACCTAACGGTTCAGTGGTATGGACTTAAAACGTCTGAAATAAATGATATTGTTCATTTACCATCTTGAAACCGATTAAGTTTTTCTATAACAGTGTGCATGTTCTGAGTGAGGACAAAGGGAATGCACGAACTGTGGGGGCGTTAATGTGTGAAAACGTTTTAAACGTTTGGAAATCCACTAACAAGTGCAAGCATACAAATCTGAATCATGACTAGTGGTTTTGAAACCTAAAGGGCAGTAGCCTTTCTGTAGCCAAAACACTAGGATCAAATTGTGATAAGCTTGTTTGTTTGTGGCAATACATGAGTGACTATTTGTTCAAAATGAGCATTTTAGTCGATACTCTTGTGGTCAATAATGACATGTTGAATTATTCAACCAAGTCACTGATTTGACATGATATAGTAGGTGATGAAAATATAAAAGTTTAAATGTTTTATTTTTCTAAATCTATTATTTAAATTGAAACACAAATATGAGTTTGTCTTTGAAGTAATGTATTGCTAAGTCTTCAGTTCGAAGTTTTCGAACGGAGTACATAACCAAATGGTTCGATGCATTTGAGATGAGTGCAAAACCAAGAAGGGTTTAAAAGATATTTCCTCAATTTATTGATGGATGTATTAAACACTGATATGTCTACTTGATGAGAAGTAAAGATAAATCAGTCGAGATATTCATTCAAGTAAGAATGAATGCGTGAATTCTATTGTTGAGGATTAAGGCTTGTCAGAAAACATGTTTAATCATGGGTGTTCTGTTGTGTTAATCTACCAACTTTAATCCAATGATTAAGTGTTAATCATTAAATGATAGACTATTTTTGGAAGTGTTAGATATTGTCTAACTAGTTCCGAAATGGTATATTCACATGGATATGAATACATGATCAGTGTGATTGAAACGGTGAATATGAGACACCGTTCACATAATTGTGTTGATGGAATGACACCAATCGTTAAAGACAACTTATTATGCTCTCGAGCAAAATGTAGTTCTTAAACGATGATTATCATGTTGATAAGTTCAGGATTAAACTCTGAATTTGTACGGGAAGTGAGCTTTCCGCAAGCTATGTGTTGAACAAACTATCGCTTAGGAAGTTGGACCAAACAGTCAGAATTATAGAAGGCATGGTGCCTGACTATAAGTTCGTGAAAGTTTGGTGCTACCTAAGAAAGGTCTCAATCTTGTTCCTTGAAGGATTTGGATAGGATCGAAAACGGTAGATTGTGTGTTCATCGGATAAGCACAAAATATAGTGCTGATTGGTCTCTAGTGCATAAGTCAGATGACTTTAAGGTGCATATAGAGTTCTATGTCCGAGAAGCATATTTTCTAAAAGAGAAGCTTTCCCGTAAAAACTCTATCGCCTGGCGAGTGTGATCAATACGTTGAGGGTTCAAAGCATTACGCTACCCAAGACAAGTGAACACTCAAACGGTGCTGGAAAAATGTGGAAAGTGAATCTTTTAAGGAAGATGAAGTGCATCGGCATGGTAAAAGGGTAAGTAATGAAACTTCCTTTGTCCCTTGACCTTCATGAGTGAAGGTGAATCGACGACATTGAAATGATCAATGTTTTCCATATAATGTGTATATGGGAAGATGCCATCAACAATGAGGTTGATAGGCACGCGAGAAATAAAGTCAATTACTTTAAATAAGTGACAGTTTTGATAATTTTAATGTCTATACTCTAATCTCTATAAAAAAAAAGGACGCATCATTAATTAATGAGAACATGTGTTTTATAAATGGAGATATAGAGAATTAGGAACAACCCATTGGGTCGTGGTTCCGTGTAAAGTAAACCAAGGTGCGAAAACTTGTTAAGTCGTTATATGGACTAAAACAAACACCTAACTTATCATAGGTAGTCTCTTGTGCGTCAAGAACTGCACTAGACCAGTTATAGCCAACTCAGTGAGCAGACTCAGTAGTTTTGCCAATGAGGCTTCTCAGATACATGAGGTATACTGCCAATCATGAACTGCATTATACGAGATGTCCAAAATGTTTGGAGGATATTTAGATATCAAGTGTATCTCGAACTTTAAACAGTACAAGGTCCATTAGTGGATATGTTTGTACTTAAAGAGGTTGCAGTCTTATGGAGGTTTATAAAATAAACCTGCATAGTTGGAGAAACTGTAGAGTTAGAATTCATAACGTTGAATCAAGCTACAGAAGAGGCAGATTGGCTGAGAAGTCTTGGGAGGTATTCCAAGTGGCCAAAATCTGTTCCCGCAATAAACGTGTACTGCTGCAGTCAGTCAGTTATTAAACGGGATCAGAATAATTTGTATAATGGAAAGTCCCGACAAAGTCATGACATATTCGTCGGAGACACAAATCCGTAAGAGGAATTGCTAGCAAAAATTGTGGTATCCATAGACTTTGCAAGGTCTAAGGATAATAATGCGGATCCATATACAAAATGCTTGACTCGTAGAGGAGTTGAAGCATCATCGAGGGAAATGGGGTTTGAAGCCCAATAAATTGGAAACCTTCGCATAGGTAACCCAACCTGAACTGGAAACTTCAGTCTCGGGTTCAATGGGAAACTGAATTGTGCGGGTAACCGAACAAAGCACTCGAGAACATAAGTTCTCAGCCCATTTCTATGATGAAAGAGTGATAGACCTGTACCATTTTAAGGGTGAGCATGAGGCTCTTAATGAATCAAGTATCTCGAAGGTCGAGTGGGGTGAGTCAGGACACCCTTGACTTGAAAATCACCTATAACGAGTGTGTATGGCCGATACTATGTGATGATCTAGGGCTAAATCACTAGAGCACTCGGTTGAATTTGCCAAGGCAGTCCAGGGCCAAATATGGACAACAACCAAAGGGGTTAGTAAGTGGTGTAGAGAGGACATTGTGTGAGTATTACCCTGGTATGCACAAACGCTAAAGGGTTCAAGGCTTTAAGGCTACCCAATAGTAGCATATCAGATTTTACATCACTATGGCAGGTTCAAGGCGCGCGCTACCTGTCCTTATGCAGTGAATTCTCGTGGTTCTCTCGATTGCATTTAGGATGCATGTTGCATGTCATTTGATTGCATTCATGTGGGGGATTGTTGGAAAAAAAACCGTAACGGTTTTGAGTTGTGAATGCAATTTAATATTGTAACTTATTTTCCCCCATTTATGTTATTGAAGACATGTAACTTATGACTTGTTTTTTATATAAAAAAACATGCATGTTTCTAACTTTTAAAAGACAAGAAAATAAAGATAAACATACATGGCATATACACACATTCACACACATACACATGCATACATATAGAGAGAGAGTACCGCACCACCAACGGCCCGACCGTGGCTCGGTGCCGTTTCCGCCGAGTCACATGCGATAGACGTTGTACCTTGGGAACGAAGTGCCCCATGTAGCCAGAAGCAGAGGTGGCGGGGCAAATATCGTTTAAGGGAAACTGCTTGCAGTTACCTCGTCTCGGACTTTAGTCCATTTCGGTATCATTTACATTATTTTACGTTAATTCTTGTAATTGATAATTATATATTTGAGGAAACCATTTTCTGTTTATTTGTCCATTTCTTTTCCGTAGAAATTATTGTGTTTATTTACAACGTACCCAACAAGGCTTGGGCCAATAAAGTGGGTTGGGGACTAAGATGGGTTTCCATTGCCGCATTAACAATGACTTGCTTGGAACGCCAATCATAGTATACAAGAAACTCAAACTTTTCACCAAACTCCGTCTCCACCCAAAAAGAGTTGGGAAATTCAGCGTTAACCTTCATATCCATGCAAACTCGAGCAAATTCGAGTTTTTTAGCGGATGCAGTTATTTCATCAGTGTATAGTGGCTTCCCCACCCTACTTGTTATTCGACTCAAACCCGCGGCGGACCAATAGACCGAAGGAATATTAAAAAACTTACACCAAACTGGAATAGAACGAAAATCATCTTTAGACAAATCAGCTAGCCTCGTCCATTTTTTAAGAAAAATGGTCAAGCCTGCCATAACCCACGGACCCCGCCCAAGTACCCGATCACAAGCATCTAAATCCTTGAAAGTGAAAAGAAACATACATTCCCCTACAGATGAGGTGTCAATAAGACCAAGACGAGCCCATAGCCGGAAAGCCCTACTGTGCACCGCCGAGGAAGAAAGACGATCCCCCACGAAGAAACCGACTAAGGAGTCCTTCCATTTTTCCTCACCATCGGTGGACGTTCCTAAGGGGAGCTTAAGCATACCATCGTTCGAAGTTGGCTCAACAAATTGTAACGAGAGACGCGAGTTATTTTCCTTGACTATCGAAGACCACATGGAAGATTTAGGACCGGACAGCTTATTGCGTTTAAAATTTTGATTTTTTTTGGAATTGAGGGGGAGGATTGTCGAGAGAAGGAGCTAAGTTAGGGTAAGGCGAGTGAGTGGAGGCGGCATGGGCTTTGGAGAATGATGAAGAGGAGGTGTGGGTCAGGGTTGAGATTGGTGGTTGGGTCGGTTTGGATGGTGACATATGAGAGGAGTGGTTGTTGCTATGTGGTTTAAGGGGAGTATGTGTGGGAGTGGGCCCAGAAGCCACTTTTACTGGATCACAAATAGAAGTAGTATTGGTAGGCTTTTGTTGGGCAGAGGAGTTGAAATTTGAATTCTTAAAGTACGGGACAAGGGCTAGAGAGGTAGATGATACGGTTCACAAGGGTGGAAAGTCGGAATCTGTGAGCAAAGAAGCCAGTTCACCAATTCCGGCTACAGCTTCGATGCGGTCCAGCCACTCCTCGACTCCGGTTAGTGATAATTCGCATCGAGCGACATGGGAACCCGAGCTCGTATTCTCTTCTTCGACAAGCAAGTCGTCATCGCCATCCAAGCTTCGTTTCCAAGCCAAATACTCTTCTACCTTTGTGAAATTGCTATCCGCTGTTCTAGTTGCAGTTTTGCAGTTAGGTTCCAAGTGAGGTTGTAACCACAGGTTAGAACCAAGTGTATAAGGTTCCAAGTAATGTTGGAACTGCAGTTGAAACCAAGTGTATTAATGGACAGAACTGTTTTAAAATTAAATGTACTTGAAAATAATTCACACGCACATTTAACAACGGAGTTCACCTAACTAGGCTACGTCTCCGGGGCACTTACCCAGATTATGATATTATAAAAAGCTTACAATATATGACTCAAGTCTTAATGAAAAACTTAGACTCCCTCTAGGTTTTTCTGCCTATCACTATATTGCTCCTACTCTATAACTATCACTTATAAATCAATGGCATCCCACCATTATTTTCTTTTTAAAGCTCACGTGTATTCTCTCTTGAAAATAAGTTCTTTATAATTTAGAACACACACATTTACAAGCTTAGTTATCAACTATATAAAGAGAACAAATCAATCTTCTTTCTTCAAGATCTTTTATGATTGCTTTGACTCTATTTGATTGGCTTCAATCTTTCCAATCAATGCGTGATTCTTCAGCGTGGATTAACTTCACTCATCATTGGTTGATACCTGATTGATAACTAGCTTGATTGTAGGAATTAGTATTTGCATATGACAAGGAAACATATGAAGATAATATCCTTTAGAGATAATATCTTCCCATATATATATGAAACACTTAACTCCATAATTCATTCAATCTTTAAACAAATCATACTGAATATAGATAAGGAATAAAGATTGAAACATGTGATAAGGACAAGCATAAGAATAGAGATTTATCTTTAAAAGGAAACATAACCTTATAAACTAATCTCTTTATATCTTGTAGAAAACATCTTTCCTTAACACATTAATATTCTCAATAAACACATATAAACGTTTAAGACTATATGAGAATATATTCTACATACTTTAAAACAAATGATTTAACATTAAACAAGTAGTAATATAGAATAATGAAACAAGACAGAATTCTGCTTCGCAGTAGGTTGGAACTCGTGGTTGCAACTGAGGTTGCAACATTACTTGAAACCTGTCAACACAGGTTGTAACTTAGGTTGCAACTAGTACTTGAAACCTAATACTACTAACTTAGTAGGTTGTAACTGAGGTTGCAACTGGTACTTGGAACCTGTCAATCCTGTCTTAGTTCTTAATAACAGTTAGGATTTATTTAGTAAAAACCAATAGACAATTAACAATATTTAGACCAGAAATCTGGTCCTAACACTTTGCGATAAGGGTCGGATCCATCTCATGTTTACCCTTACTATCTTGTTTCTTACTTCCGATGACACTTGGATGTCCGTAACGGTAGAGGGTTTTGGCGTGGGCCAAACCGCCCGGGTTGCGGGAGTCTACTCCCCAACGCTCGTAATCATCCAACTTATTCCAAACTGCCAGATTCTCGGCGAGCACTAAGGATTCGAGGTCTTCGAACATCTCTTTGTTAGTAGCGTAGAGTTTGAAAGGGAGGTTTTTTGCCGGTGGCTCGTTGGAGGGAGTGACGTATTTTGGTATGTCGAGCTTCTTATTAGAAAACATGTTGCGTGAGGGTGGTAGAGGACTAGGGGCGAAAGCAAAGGGCAGCTAATCTAGCAGGGAAGGGCGGATAGGGGGGGGGGGGGGGGGGGGAACTCTCTCTTTCATCTCAGAAAGTCATTTCTATTTAATTTATTTTCTGTTGCCAGTTTGATTACTTTGTTTCCAGCTTTCTAGTGGAAAATAAGTTCTACTTCTGCGATCCGTAAGATGGTACATTCTATTGAGTGCTTTGTGCATTGCTTAGCATTACCGCCCTAAAGCGGTTTATGAGATCTCAGATTTTTGGTCAAATAATACGCCTAAAACAGTAAGCTTTTGGCTGATTTTTCTCACTGCTGAGATTCATATGTTGTTACTGATCATGATATTCCGAGGCAATATTAAAAGGCTTGTATTTACCTTTTTGCATTAACAAAATTCTGATACTAAAATGGATTTTCGCTCCCAAATTTTGTTCAATGAAAACTCTTCAACTGTATGAAAACAATAGTCGGATAACTGTGTGAAGGACAAAGTGGTCGGTTTAGCCTTTTAGGTCTGTTCGGCTCTGTATCTTTTATGGACAAATCCCAGCCCTTTCTTTCCATAGTAAAATCGGCTCAACCGGAGCTGGAATCAGATATCTAAAAAATAAGATCGTTCCTCAAGATTTTGAATTCGTTTACAAATTTTGGAGAGTGATCTAAAGAAAAGAAAAGGAAAGGAAGGAGGTGGTGATGCATGGTGGTTGACGGAAATATTAAAAAAAACCCAGATACATGCCAGGTGGAAGATTATCCGACGAGATAGACGTGAACATCTTTTGGATATACTGATAGATATATTTTATATTTTTATTGTCCTTAAACATATTCATAAGAATGGGATTGTTCATTGTCTTAAGTGCAAGAAAATGCTCGTGTCACTTGTGTGCTTATCTAGAAACTTATATTGGCCGAATTCGGTTGCACAATGAAGATAAAACCAATATTCTAAAGATTTTTTTTGAAAAACTCTATCGAGGGTACTTCGTTGTGGATGAAACACGAAGTCTTGAGGAACCAAAATTTGATATTTTTTCGCCGATGCTAATTGGGTCATTGGATTTAATAAAAATGGCGGCCGGTAGGGACCCATGGGATGAAAACATGGCCGATCCAATATAAAAACCCTCAACTACGGTAGTTGATATACCTGCTAACGACAACCGCTTTTACACACAACCTGAGATCGAAAAAGATTAGTCAAGATAACTTCTAACTTTTTTTAAGTGGATGGACACAAAACACAAGCACATTAAGGGTTTTTTATAACATCATCATAGTATGATATTGTTATGGCACCAATAACACATTTATTAACCTGGTGAAATGAGACAATAATCATCTGGATACAGGGACGGTCCAGTACTGTTGGTTGCCTAATGCCCAGTTCAATTTTTTTTTTTTATTCCAACCTAATTTTTTTTTATCTCAGCCCAGTTTTTATTTCAGATCCAAGTCTTATTGGAGTTGTGTCTGGACCGCCCATGTCTGGATATTAATATGACTCGTATGCAAAGAGTGCATGGGAGGCCTCCGATTATTCCCACTTTTTAAATAAGAGTAGAAGAAGAAAAATACTCTGAGTCCTCAACTTCTAAAATACTTCTATTTGGTCTATATTACACTATTTACTCTATTCTCACAAATAAAGATATTACTCCTTCCCAATTGATACACTTAAAATAATTCGGTACACTTAAGTATGTTAATTATGCATCGGTACACTTAAAATATCGGAATTAAAAATTTCAAAAACTATGTATATAATTTAACATGTTAACTACTCGTTCCGTCCCGAAATAAGTGTCGTGTATTTATTTCTGGGACGTCCCAAAATAAATATCCGTTTTCCTTTTTTGGTAAATTTTTTCTTTTTTAATTTTTTAAAAACAACTTTTTGTTAGTTTAAACATAACAAAATTATACTCAAAACATAACATTTTAATTAAAAAGTAGTTTTTGCTTGAAAATATTGATTTTTTAAAATTTTTTTGCCGTTTTATCAAAATTGTTTCAAATTCATAAATAACACAGTTTTCAAACAAAGACATTTATTTTGAGACGAAAGAGTATGCGACTAACTTAAATTTACAATTACGATAATTGAATAATACCAATTTAACACTATAAAATTACACGTATTTCTACCGTTATTTATAAATTGAGACGGATCGAGTAATGTGTCAAATTGACTATGGAATATTCTAACTTTTGTTAAACCTCTTTATATCTTAAACCCTATTTAACACAAGTACACCCAGTTTGCGTCATTCGAGAAAAAAAGCAACTCTCTCTCTCTCTATATATATATATCTATATCTATATCTATATAGACAATATATACATATATACATAGCTAGTAGTTAGTATAAATTAATAATAATTCAACCACTAGCGTTTCAGCATTCGAGAAAAGCAAACTTTTATGTATTTTTATTATAGTCTCATTCAACCCACTACCTTTTCAGCATTCACTTTTGGGCCTCTTTTTCTGGGTTTTTCTTAATTCCCAAAACCCACATTAAAGATTCTATTTTTCATAGAAATAAATAAAAACAATATTTTTGTGCTTGAGAGAGGAAAATTAAAAGTTTAAAACCATGGGGAATAAGAAAAAGGTGAAAAAAGTGGAAAAGAAAGAGGAGATAGCAGAAGATTGGTGCTTTCAGTGTTATGAAGGTGGATCTCTTCTTGTTTGTGATTACAAGTGAGTTTTATTTTTTTAAACAAATATATAATAATAATAATGTGCATGTATAAATACATATTTTACATGTCTATGTTTTTGGATTTGTAGTTTGGGCTTGTTTTGTTGCTTTTATTGGTGTAGATAAAAAACATAGTAGTATTAATGAACACTATATTAGATTAAATGTGTTGAATTGAAAGAGAAAGTTGAGTATATCTTTTTTCTTAATTGATACTTGGGATTGCTGAAAATTAATTGGTAGTGTTGTTAATTTAATAAAGAAACTCGTTTTAAAAATATTATAATAATATAATTGAAATAGAGAAATTATATTTCTATACTTGATGAATGTGCTTAGAGGGAGAAGGGGCATTGCCTCGGGTATTCGATATCCGATTTGATCAATTAGAATCTTCAGAGGTGGGATTAAAACCAGCTTCTTAAATGGTCAAAAGTAATTATTTTCCAGAAAAAAGGATGTTCCGTGATATTCAAGAATAGATATTAATTTAAACAAGTTAAGAACTTGGACTTGTGATAATTTGTAAAATACATACGCTTGTGAGAAAAAGACTAATTCATCTAAATTAGCTGAATTATTATTACTAATATTATAAAAGGGCTTTTGTATAGTTGAAAGAAAGTCCATTTTATTTTTATTAATTTGATTACTTTTTTCGTAATTTTTTTTAGTATTTAAAATAGGTTTCTCAATAATAGTTTTTGTATGTATTCTGGGAATATTAATCATAGATAGAGTGATTACGAAGTATATTTATTACCAAATCAGAAAGATAATTTTCAAAAATAATATAGATATAATCTTTTATCTTATCGATCTATTAATTATGAAAATACGGAGGACCCCTCCATTTATAGACCACTATTCCAAGTAAATAAAATTCAAAAAAATTCTTCTAATTATAATACAAAAACAAGACCAAACGATGCGGTCAATACCCCTAGAACCACACCCGTAACCCAAGTCAATTCACGGGGTTTTTTAAATTCACCAGTGAGATATACACGAAATACATGCAGTATCATCATTAGAACCATCATACTTGCCGACCATCGACCTGGCAATACATTAAAATCAGTTTTTTTTAAGTAAGCAAGCACTGATCATAGGTACTACTCGTCTTTGTATAGCTTTCTCAAATTTAGCTCGTAGTCAACAATATTGGTATATCTGGAATGTGAAGTCACTTGAACATGCCGCTAATCTTCAATATAAGAGTGATTGTGTGATGATTCTTGATTTCTGATCTTTATAGAAAGATGTAATCTTTTCACATTCCTACTATTGAAGTATCTACTTTTTGTTTTAGGCACTGTTTAAAAGCTTATCATATCGATTGTGTGAGGAATGATGAATCTTTAACCGCGTCTGACGATCCTTGGTTTTGTAGTGAGTTCCTCATTCTCTTTTCTTGTACATAAATTTTTACAATGTACAACTAAAAACACATATTATCCAAATGATAGAGTTGCGTAACATCATGTCAGTTGCCTAAAGTTTCCTGTAGATCCATCTTCTCTAGTTTCTTACCTTTGTATTAGTAGTAGACAATCATTTCGTTCATATTTTTTCATTTTACATTTATAAACACCAAATATTTATTGTGGCAAATTGGCTATGTAATTAGTTTTGATAAATAATACTCCTGTCACTCTTAAATTCAATTGATATTGATTAACATAATGTAGAATCACTCTTTTTATTCTTATTTGGTTGCAGGTTCGAAGCTTTTTTTTTCTTTTGTTGCTTTTAAGTTTTAAAACCTGGACTGAATTTGGTTTATCAATTGAAATGCTAAACTTTTCTGGGTTTTTTTAGTATGAAGCTAGAGGCTTTAAACTGGATGAACGTAGATTTTTTCTCGAAACTCTAAAAAATCCAGCCTTTTGTTACTTAAAAGTTGCAAGCAAACAAGTCCTAAATGTCTAAACTAGTAGTGGCTCTTTCTTTTTCTAACCATTTTTTCCATTTTATGGAGTCTAACATTGCTCTTTCTTGTACTGATAGAATTCGTAAAGCCATACATAGGTTATTCTAATTTGATGTTTTCAGGGCGGCATTCTTGCTACCAATGTAAAGAGAGCTCTAAATACCTATGCTGTGGCTGCCCAAACGCTGTATGTAAAAACTGCATTGATAAAGTAGATTTTGCTTGCGTTAAAGGAAAAGCATTATGTCATCACTGTGCAAAACTCGCATTACTTGGAGAAGAGGGCATGGATGTCGACTCTGATGGGGTAATATCATGATACTTTTAAACCAAACCCCAGGGCTTCTTTGGCTGCACTTCAGATTAAAGTCTATGTGGTAGCATTTTCAGCCAGAAACCTGCGGTTTTTAAACTGCCAACTAAATAGCCAAATTTTATTCAAAAAAACAAAAGCTGCACTTTGAACAAGGCTTAATTGATTCAGTGTTGTTATATCTTTAAAAAAATTAGGCTTTACATAAAAGAAAGAATGAAACCAACTTCAACGGTAAGTACTTAGTCGTATAGTCTGTTCTAGTCTTTCAGTCACATAATCTTCCCATTTACCATAACCAAAATAGTTTAACTGGAAATTCAAGTATTCCTGTAGAAGGCTCAACAAGCAATCATTAAATCAACCCACTAGGGGTAGCCTAGTGGGCTAGAACCCGCTAGGAATACCTTAGGTACAGGATTCGAGTCTTGTTAATGGGGGTAGGTGTGAAATCCCTTGATCCTCTTTAATAAGATTTTAAAAAAGAAGAAGCAAGCATTAAATCCTTTTGAGAGAGCAAATGGAACTAAGAAGGTTGTGTAGTCATTTATATCTTAGATTTCACATCATTTATGTTGTTATCAATTTGGTTGCAGATGGATTTCAGTTTCTACAAAGATAAACTATAATTTGTATCTCTATAATTGTAGGAGTGTGTTGACTTCAAAGATCTAGAAACATGTGAGGGTCTGTTTTATGATTACTGGAAAAAACTTGTGAAGGAGAAAGAGGGTTTGACGTTGGAAGATCTCCAATCAGCCGATATCCAGATAAAAAAGGGCGTAACCTACAAAACTGGTTACAAATCGAAAGATTCTGATAATGAAGAAGATTTTCAACCTATAACTTGTTCAGATTCAGATGACAATTCTGATTGTGGTGATGATAATGACCATGAAAATGAGAATGATGGTTCTGGTGATGATAAAATTGATGACATGGAAGGTTCAAGGCCAAAGCTAATGCAAAAAAGAAAAGGATCCAATCTTATGAAGAATCACGGTCCGAAGTCGAAAACTGCTATTCCAAAATCAAAAAAAGAGATTTCAAGTTGGGGATCAAAACCCCTTTTGGATTTTCTTACGTCAATGGGCGAAGACACGACTAATAAATATGAAGCGTATAAAGTTGCTTATATCATTCATAAATACGCCGAAGAGAATAAGCTCCTTGACAAAGTCAAACCGAGGAAAATTGTATGCGATGAAAAGCTAAAGAGTCTTTTGGGAAGGAAAATGGTCGATAAAAGCAAGATAGTCGACCTCCTTGAACCCCATTATCCTGAGTTTTTTGATTCATCTGAGGATGAGAAAGAAGAAACAAAGTGCTGCCCCAAAGTAAAGGAGAACGACATTATAGAATTGTGTAAAAGGCAGAAAATTGTAATTACGCAAAAAAAAAGCGAGGAGCCTGTACGGGCTCCGCAGAGCTATTTTGCCTTTGTTATTTCCGAAAATATTAAGCTTGTTTTTTTAAAAAAGAGTTTAGTTCAAGAGTTGTTGAAGGATCATGAGAATTTTGAGAGCAAAGTAGTCGGGAGCTTTGTGAGAGTTAAATTGGACATGGGTGTTGGTTCCAGGAGATATTCTTTTCAACTTCTTCCAGTCACAGGTTTGTCTTGGCGAAAAGACGGCGTTAAATACACTAAAGAGTTTGTTTGGTTGCAGCTTAAAAGATCTGCTTATTTGCTTGAAATCTGGACTACACTTTGGTCTACCAGTTTAGGAGCTGCGCTTGTCGGGTTTTTTGGCCTGAAAAAGCTAGAAGCTTTAAGCAGGATGAACCCAAGTTTTCCCTTATTCTGAAAAAATCCAGCTTATTTTCTTTTAAGCTACAACCAAGCATCCTTTAAAGGCTTACTATGTATTCTTTCTTGCTTTTCCTTCTATGTGTATAATCAAATTGATGGCGTTGCTCATAAAATTTACTTTTCGTACTTCCCGTATCAAATTAAAAAACTTAAGAGACAACATATATGGTTGCATACTTTTAGGTCCTTTTCTATCATTTACGTTCTGTCAACAAAAGTTTGTATTGCAGGTTTTAATGTACTTCTACAGTTTCTTTCTCTTTGCCTTCTGTAGCTGCATAATGTACATCTCTTTATGTTGGTTGATAGTTTTTTTTTTAAAATAATTGGAATTGGCTTCGCTTTATAGACTTAAAGTCTTTCAAAATTTTAGGAGGATCTTCATCCTTATTTAACATATTATATTGCCTATACCTGTTGAATGAAAAGTTGTTCTCGACAAATAATTTTTGCTCTAGAAGTTTAGTTATTTGTTGACATGTTTCTTGTTTCTAATACTTGTATTTTGATTATGGCATCTTATTTTACACATTAAACAACCATTTCTGCATGAATAAGACTAAGAGAGTGATCACCTAGTCTCCATTAACACATGGTAATTTTTTACTATAACTATTTTCTTAACGATAGTATTCAGACCCAAATTTATGGTGCAGGAATCAACAAATTGTTGAAAGAGGACAGTTCAGAGGTTCTCCTTCAATTGACAACTTTGACCAAAGATATCTCTATCAGTTTGCTTTCGGATGATTACTTCACTGAGGTAACTATTTAATATAACTCATCGTGCTGGTACTTAAATTTAATGGGAGTGCTAATTTTTTATCCTAGCCGGCAAATGAACAGAAAAAGAAAGAGGACGCAATCCAAATATAATAAATTTTTTAAGTCAAAACTCAAAATCCCGAATAAGGAAAGATAAACAAGGAAATGAAGATTTTATATTTTCAAGTGTTTTACTAGTAGAACACTGTATTTGACCTTTGTTGCTCACTGTCCCTTCTTTATCTTGAAGTTATCTTACTCGTCAACATGGTACTCAAATTCTCCTACATTATTCAATACAAAATAGTAAAATGGTAACCTGGAGTTCAATTCTTTATGTAGTTGAACACGAATATTGATGGTTCAACTGTCTTTCACTTCTTTTAATAATGTTTTCTGTTTCTAGGAAGAATGTGAAGATGTCAGGAAAAAAGTGAAAGCTGGGTTAATCAAAAGGCCTACCATAGTAAGTTACTGCGTACATTATTTTCTTTGTTTTTATTGTAACGGATACGTTAATAAGAATGTAAGTAATTTGACTGTAGTTTAACTATAAAACATATGGGTTCAGAATATTGTTATCTGTTGAAATCTCTGTCAGAGAAGAGGTAAAACTATGATCAAGAAAAGATAAAGTTACTACTTTGTAGTGAAATGTATATATTTTCCAAAAATAGACAGTAATTTGACCTTCATTAAAGTTATAAACACAAAGGGGTTCAGAATAATGTTATCTGTCGAAATCTCTGTCAGAGAAGAGCCAAAATAATGATCAAGTAAAGATATGGTTACTTTTTGTCGAAAATTTACATATCTTTCAAAAATTAGTAATATAAGCTTTTTGGTGTAAGGTCTCACCCACGACATCTAAACATGGCTCATTCCCTAGAATTGTCTTTTTTTAGTAGTTTTCAGTTTTCACCATGTATTGATAATATTTGCCTGGAAATAATTCTCACTCGATGCCAAGACTAATGATTAAATTTTTACCTACGCTCTGAATGTTAGTAGGTGGCAATTAGTTTTATGTTACTTACGTTTTTTGCTCATCTATATTCTGAATCTCTGATAGGTGGAGCTTGAACAGAAAGTAAAGTATCTTCACGAAGATATAACAAAGCATGTAAGAGCTTTCACTTCAGTTGTTTACAAATGTTAATTATAGCTTTGGTGTTCATCCGTGGAAGTTTTGACAATTGATCTGGGTTTTTTTTTCCTACTAATAATAAAATAAACGAATTTTTGTCTTTTGGATTTAATTGAGATATGAAAAAATCAAAATTTTGATTACAAATCGTGTTGACGATCGTAAAAAGGTATCTTTCGTGTTCACTTTGATATTTCACTTGACCGGGATTATATACTTTTATTGATTTTTTTATCTCATCTTGTTATTTTTCCTTTTTGTTTTTCTCTAATACTATTTCCTTTGATTCTGTAATTTCAGTGGATTGCCAAAGAGTTGATAACATTACAAAATCGCATCGATCATGCTAATGAAATAGGGCGGAGAAGAGAATATCCTTTTATTTAGTACAGTATTAGCGACCAATCTAATCAAGAAAGTCCTTAGGGCATTAGTTTGAAAACTTCTTATGTTCATCCAAAATCTTTTCTGCAGAATAGTGCAGTAGTATTGTATTACTCTCGATTGAAGCGATAAAAATACTAAAGATTGAACTGCCAAAAATAAAATAATAGATATATCTAGCGGTACATGTGAACAAAATCTCCTCTCCCACTGGTTCATCAAACGCATTTACCCGCACTCAAAATCAAATCTATATCCAGACTACAAGTGCAATCACAAAATGAAGCCACTGCTTTATTTGCGAGGTCTGCTGTACACTCGCAGTCTGGGTGTAGGTCTGGTTCGGAGTCTTTTAATAACATTATTGTGTTTGTAATGTAGTATAACAAGAGGTGACCCGAAAAAGTCTCTTGAAAACTGAAATACTATAAATCCGGGTTTTGATAATCTTGTCTCTTATAAAGTAGGAATTAAAATCCTCAGGGGTAGTTGAAATTGTGATATGACCCTTAACATATTTGTGTGTACATTTTACGAATGTTATGAGAAGCAACGGCTGCTCCAGTCACCAGAGGAACAATCACGCTTGCTGCGAAAGGTTCCAAATATAATTCCAGATATGACTGATGATGAGCCTATGGCCAATACTGGTGAACAAATCTCGGGGAAATCATTAATCGACGAAAGTCAGGAAGCTCCTAGCTCCAATGGGGAACAGAATGGAACTTATTCAGGTACATTAGAGCTGAAGTTGCGTAATTTTTGAAATTATTCCTGTATTAATTCTGTAGTTAGGTAACTAGAGCTCACTCCCAAAAGTTACTATCGTGGGTATATAATAGCTCATCAAGAGGTCACACTATCAAATGGGATTCTTACACGATCAAAGAAAATTTTGGTAAAACCTAATTTAAGTAAGTAGGCTTGATATTTCACTCCTTAACCTTCTAGTATTGAAGTAATTCTTGATTTCTGTAACAGACACCTCAGATCACACCTCGCAAACACAACAAAAGACGGAGACTATTGCGACTACAGAAAAGAAGAGGGAAAATAAACTAACTTACACAAGGAAGAAAAGACTTGCTAAGAGAACATATACACCAGTGATACAAGTGACATTGGACGTGAATTCCATACAAGATTATTGAAAGTGTCATAAGCGGGTTCCATGGTATCACCTGCCATATAGGATTAAAATTCATTGAGCAGCTGCTTTCTCAGACGATATCAGTATAAATAGGTGCTTATAATGTAACTGGAGTTCCTATCGAGATTGCAGCCGCTTTTTTATAACTTATTTGTTTCTTTATTCAGAACTATTAGCCTTGCAATTTCGATTTTATTTATGAACTAAAATCAGAAAATTTCACCTAAAAAACACTGTTCAATTCAATTCAGTTTTCTTGTCTATAATTTTTGACATTTTTGTGTTCTTACCTGAGAAGCACCTTACACTTCTGTGAAACAACAAAGATAACATTGGATGACCGAAGCATAGCCTTTCAAATTCAATACATTATTAGTGGCTATCACTTCATTCCTTCGGTTATGATAAGGTCCTAAACGCTTTGGGCAACAGCTCACAAGTTTGTGCATTAAAATCGTGTAACTGAAAATTAATTAATTCAGCCAAGTCACGGCAACCTAAGTGCAGTAGTGTATAATGTTTATTTTTCCTATCGAATATTTATGAATTGTGAAAAGAAAAAATATGGTTTCACCTGGACGGTTCTTTGGCTAGTGCGAGAAGTCTTGTACAGATAATTTTGAAATGGTTGATGCTTACATGTTCAATGGCGAGGTGATTGAGTTTTTGCGTGCTGATTCGTGATAAATTTGTGCAAACACTGAATAAAGTTATTTTGGTTTTTATCTTTCGATGAACAGAATATATTTTGCTCTTTGGCGGCCTAAGAGACGCATATATACTTCAAATGTGAGACGATACAGAACCTTTTCTTCTTTTGATCCGTGAGAGGCTAATGCTAAATAGCAAAGAAAACAAAAGTAGAAATTAAGAAAATAAGCTTCAAACTGATTTAACTTCCAGAAGGTGTTTTAGGCGAAAAATGACCGTCTAGCGCTCTATCCTGCTTAATAACCGCACAAAAGTAATTTCTGCCTAACACTTTATCTACATATATGCCGCATTGTAATCAGAGGCGGCCCAAGATGCAGTCTAATAAGGCTAAAGTCTTGGGCAAGGAAAGCCCAAATTTATTTTAAGGACAATTTTGCAGCTCAAAGTATTTAGTTATGAGTTAATTTTAAAATAATAATATATAATATTATAAATGTATGTAGTGAAGTGATTAATGATAGATCACTTAGTGGTTTTTTAGCAAATGGTTAAGAGTTCAATCCACCTTGCCATCTAATTTTAATTCTTTTATATAAAAAATCACAATTTGGGTCAAATATTTTTTTTTTAGCATCGGACAACCTTTGATAGCGGGCAGACACAAAATTAGTATTGTTATGCTATAGTGTATGTTACTGCTCAAAATTTTATGTACATTAGTGCATAGGTTCTGAAAAAAACATGTGAAGCAAATTAAAGGAGAACAAAATAATAAAGCCATATTGAAATAGAAGATTCAATTAAATTTGTAAAAATTAGACATTCCTGAGGTAAACTGAAATTAAAAAAAAAAAAGTACATGGGTTTATTTACATATCACCCAAAATATCAAGCGTTAATTTTCATTTTACAATTTCACCCTTAATTAACATTCCTACGCAATCCTATACGTATTCCTATTTCCTATATCTATTTCACTGATATTTATTTATATTTACTAATTTATATATACACTATCTATCTCTATATATATTTATATATTGTGAAAAAAGCCCTAGAGTCGAAACCAGCCGTCGTCGTTTAATTCAATCTCAGGTAACTCATTATGATTTAAATAATAATATACCCCAATTAATTTAAATCCGATAGGTTTGTATTTCCACATAATATATGTACTCTAATTATAATATACTTTATTGATGATAAAATTCTGGTAGTTAGTCTTACTGAGATGGAGTAAATAAATATTCTTACCAAGCAGTAATATAATCTTACAATCAGTATTTTTTTATTTTTTTATTTTGATTTTGTTATTATTGGGGGGCCAGAGATCAGTAATAGGAAGATTTGATCAAAATACATGATGAAAAGTTTTTAATTATTTAACCTTTTAATTTAGGTATTGATGGAATAATAAAAGTCACTGAATTTTTGTTGTTTGGTATTTAAAAAGATTGAGGTGATTGAGACTGATGGTATCCTTGTATGTAGTTGAGATATAAATGATATAATATAATGTTTTTGTTTGTCAAAATTCAGAAGAACGTTTTTCTGTTTGTGGGTTTGTTTGGTTTGATCTGAATCTGTTTGCCTTTTGCTTATTAGATGTTGTTGAAAAGCTAGATTTTTAATATGTAGTCTTAATTTTAGTTTTTTGTTTTGTTTTTTGTTACTATCTTAATCTTAGACTGCTCAGCAGTTGATGTAGTATTAATTTAATCTACTGAATTCGAGTTGTTAGGTATTTAGAAAAGCTTAAGGTGGTTGAAAATTTGAGATTGATGCTATCCTTGTATGTACGACTGTGATAAAATATGATATTTTTTATGTTTATATTTGTCAAAATTCATGAAATGTCTTTCTGTTTTTGGGTTTGTTTGGTTCCAGCTAAAGCTTTTTGCTTTTTGCTTATTAGATGCTGTGGAAAAGCTAGATTAGTTGAGTGGGGAATGGAACCTTGTATGTATTATTTACTTTAGCTTTTCCTTTTTTTGTTACTATTTTATCTTAGACTGCTCAGCAGTTGATGTAGTAGTAATTAAATCTACTGAATTCTAATTTTTAGGTATTTAGAAAAGCTTGAGGTAATTGAGATTGATGGTATCCTTGTATGTACTTAAGATACAATTGTGGTAAAATATGATAATTATGATGTTTTTATTTGTTAAAATCCAAGAGAACATCTTTCTGTTTTTGGGTTTGAGTTAAAGCTGTTTGCTGTTTGCTTATTAGATGCTGTGGAAAAGCTAGATTATTTATGTGGGGAATGAGTATGTAGTCTTAATTTAGCTTCTTTTTTTGTTACTATTTTATATGTTGACTGCTCAGCAGTTGTAGTGTTAATTTAATCTACTGAATTCTTATTGCTAGGTATTTAGAAAAGCTTGTGGTAATTAAGATTGATGGTATCCTTGTATATTCTTGAGATAAAATTGTGATAAATTTTTTGATATTTATGATGTTTTTCTTTGTCAAAAATCAAGAGAAACGTCTTTCTGTTTTTGGGTTTGTTGCGTTTGAGCTAAAGCTGTTTGCTTTTTGCTTATTGGATATTGTGGAAAAGCTAGATTAGTAGATTATATAAGTGGAGAATGAACCCTTGTATGCTGTCTTAATTCTGGGCTGCTCAGCAGTTGATGTAGTATTAATTTAATCTACTGAATTCTAATTTTTAGGTATTTAGAAAAGCTTGTAATTGAGATTGATGTTAACCTTGTATCTACTTGAGATAAATTTGTGATAAAAGTGTGGTGTTTATGATGTTTAGAGAAGCTTGTAATTGAGATTGATATTAACCTTGTATCTACTTGAGATAAATTTGTGATAAAAGTGTGGTGTTTATGATGTTTAGAGAAGCTTGTAATTGAGATTGATGTTAACCTTGCATGTACTTGAGATAAATTTGTGATGAAAGTATGGTGTTTATGATGTTTTTCTTTGTTAACAATCAAGAGAAACGTCTTTCTGTTTTTGGGTTCGTTTGGTTTGAGCTAAAGCTGTTTGCTTTTTGATTTTTGCTTATTGGATACTGTGGAAAAGCTAGATTATTTAAGCGTGGAATGAACCCTTGTATGCTGTCTCAATTTAGCTTTTTTGTGTTCTTTGTGTATCTTCTTAATTTTGGACTGCTCAGCAGTTGATTTAGTATTAATTTAATTTTATTGAATTCTAATTGTTAGGTATTTAGAAAAGCTTGTAATTGAGATTGATTAACCTTGCCTGTACTTGAGATAAATTTGTGATAAAAGTATGGTGTTTATGATGTTTTTCTTTGTTAACAATCAAGAGAAACGTCTTTCTGTTTTTGGGTTTGATTGGTTTGAGCTAAAGCTGTTTGCTTTTTGCTTATTAGATGCTGTAGAAAAGCTAAATTGTTTAAGTGGGGAATGAACCCTTGTATGTAGTTTTAATTTAGCTTTTTGATTTTTTGTTGTTATCTTAATTTTAGACAGCTCAGCAGTTGATGTCGTATCAATTATATCTACTGAATCTTAATTGTTAGGTATTTAGAAAAACTTGAGATAATTAAGATTGATGGTATCCTTGTACGCTTGTATGTACTTGAGATAAAATTCTGATATAAGTATGATGTTTAATGATGTAATTCTTTGTCAACAATTAAGCGAAACGTCTTTCTGTTTTTGGGTTTTATTTGGATTGACCTAAAGATTTTGCTTTTCTGCGTTTAGATGCTGTGGAAAATCTAGATTATTTAAGTTAGGAAGAAGTAGAACCCAACTTTTTTCTTTGCCTCAAAGGTACAACTTATTTGCTTAAAAGTTTCTGAAAGAAAGCCATCACTTTTATTAAGATAGAACCACTTCAATTTCTTACAAGCATGAGTTATGTTTGAATTGGACCCACAATCGGAATTGGGAGAATTTACACTATCATGCTTGGAACTTTTTTCCTTGTGTTTTCCTTGACTCCTTGACTTACTGTAGCACACTACTCGTGTACATTTGATTCCCGAGCCATCTGTTTCGGGCCTTTCGACTCACGGACAATTCTTTGAAATAGTTTTGCTAGTCGCACAAGACTCCCATCTAATGTCTTTCATTAATTATTTGATATGCTTGTTCTTTAATTTACTATTTTATCTGAAATTGTCATTAATTTCTTTCCGGGGGTATCTGCAGCAATCAAGTTCCGGTTTCTGTCTTAAGGCCGTTTGCAATTTCTATTTGCGAAGAAGCATCACTAGATGGAGGACTGGGGTAACATTTTCTGATTCTATTTTATAGTGTACTTGTTTTTGTATTTATGTAACATATTGCTATCTTAGTTTAAGGGCACTTTTTTTTTTTAACTACTCCACTTTGTAACCGGTAATGCGTTGAATTTGGAACAATGTGATTGAGAATTCTCCGCAAGTTCTAGAAACGTGTCCAAAAAACTACATTGTAGCAATACATGAGAGCAAAAAACTTTGAAGTTCGTGGAAAGTTTTTTTATGCAATCTTTTAGCCTTCTTTCTTGGTTTAAAGGTGTGGAAATTTCGAAAAAAACTGTGGTTTTACCGTGGCTCGCTCTATTCATACCCGCTTGTCTTTCTATATTGTCAGTTTGTCACTTTATTTTACATATCATTCATTGAGCCATGGATTGTAGTTAGGTTGCTTTATTGTTATTTGGAGGAGGTATAGGAAGGAAAAATTATTGAAAGAAAGAAACTCACATTCTATGTTGCGTTTCCCTGGCCTGTAATGACAAAAACCTTATTCTGTTTTCTATAAATTTATGAATTACGGCAATTTCGTTGATGAACACAGAATTGCAAGTTGCAACTTTTCACTTTTAGTGTGCCTTTGTTTAGTTGTACAGTAATAGAAAGCAAATGTTTAGTTCCGCTTTGATAGTCCCAAATAACTATCGATGTTCACTAAATGTTGTGCTGCTTACTTGGTGTGAATATTCTGCTATTGTTTGCAGTTGTTATGCTATGTTTCGTGTCAATCGTTTTCATGTCTGATAGCTTGATAATTCTAAGTTTTTCGCTGATGAATATTTTTTAATGGCCGTAGAGGATGAAGAAGTTCCAATCGTGTTGAAAAAGGTAGAACTGAAGAGCCAATGGGATGACGAAGATGAGGATGACAATGATGTGAAGGATTCTTGGGAAGATGAAGAAGAACCTGCTCCGGTAATGTCAATAATGTTCTTAAATAGTTTTTATCATAGTTGCAATCGGTAGTTGTTTATCTTGTTGTATTTTTGTGCTTTGGTTCAGTAAAGACTAGTTTCACTGACGGTTGCTGTGAAAATGAAAATATGGTAGGAGTAATAGTGTTCTTTCTTTTATACTGCATGTATTACATTTAATCTAGAATTCATTTTTTTTTTTGCAAATTATAGGGATGTCCGTAAGCAACTAGTTATTTTTGTAATGTTGTCGTTCTCGCTTTGTTGCTTGTCCTCCTGATTGATCCGGGATTGCTTTTGGTGTTCTAATTCCCTGTACTTTCCTCTCTCTATTTGTTATTTTCTCACAATCAGGCACCTGCACCTAAGCCTGCCCCTTCCCCTGCCCCAAAAAAGTCTACCGCAAAAGCTAGCGAAAAGAAGGGGAAAAGTGTTGAAGTATCGGAGAAAGTGCCATTAGACCCCATAGCAGAAAAACTTCGCCAAGAGAGGTAAATGCTATTGTTTTTGTCTGTCTTTATTTTGAAGGTTAAAGTAAAGAGCCTAAATTATTGAATATGCTAAAGCTGGAGGAAAGAAAACTATCACGTTTAACAAAAGACACTTGAGAACAGCATACCCTCTTCTTTGGTCAAAGTTTGTTATCTGCCCAATTTGGAGAGGATAATCTCTCAACTTCTTAATCCAGATTCCAGATAAATGTCACCTTCTGTAACTTGTACATGCCTAACTGTGTACGGTAGAACCTTTACAAATTAATTAATACTCGGTAAACTAATAAACTCTCTAAAATAATATTTTTCTCCGGTCTTGACGGGGGCCAATGTAAAAAATCACTAATTTTGATAAGATAATAAATTTTTGATAGATCATATTTGGTCTCCACAAAAGCATAAATTAATAATTCTTTAAAATTACAAACATGACTAGGACGACGTAGTGAAATCTGACTCTATATTCGTTTGCTTCTTATTAATATTTATATCTACTTGGATCTCATCCCTAGTTTTAATGTATCTAATGTCTATTCTTAGCTTGCTACGCGGTTTAAGATGTTGCAAAATTTATACATTAGAGCAATTCAAAACAGTCTGTTTAACAAACTGTCTACATACAAATTTTATACGTACACAGGAAATAGAGTTCCCATCAGTCTTTATATTCTGTTAAGATAGCTTATACATCAATTAGAAATATAAAAAACCTGTCTATAGGTATACAGCTTTTGTATACATGTATATCTATCTTGGGTTGTGTGGGCCCCAACACAAAACCCAAACTCTGCTTTTACTTTTTCATTTACGTTGCCTTCTTTTCTCTCTCTAGATATTTCTTTCTCAATTTTCCTATTATTCTACCTCATAGCACTTGACCATCAACAAACAACCATCATCAGAATCTTCGATTTATCAACTAGATCTGTTTTCAGGGTATATTTGTTCGTTTTTTACAATTTTGAGCTATGGGGTTAATGGGTTTGTATTCCACCACGTTCTATCTCCACGGTATGAGTTCTACTTAGATCTGGGTAATTGAAGCTTCAATGAATTGGTAATTGAAGGTCACCTAGGTTGATGACGATTGATTTAGGAGAGGAGATAATTTTTTTGTTTTTTTCCTCAAAAAAGTAAATATTTTGATTAAAATATTATTATTTAGATATGTTATACATTTTTAGTTATACACACTGATGTGCAACATTGGTAAAATATAACTATTTGCTGCCTATCTAGCTGTCTAAGCTTGTAGTTGTGTAGAATTTTTATTGAGACAGTTGTGAATGCTCTTAGTAAGTGAAGTAGTATATTTGCATTTACTAACGAGTTTAACGAGTATTCTTAGTAAATATATAATGAGTTTTATCTTTTATGTTATTAACAAGTACATCTATTGAATCGATAAAAAAACCTCTTTAAAATAATAAATTATTAATTTATCGATTAATTAATACCTCTCTAAATTAATAAATATCTATGGTACCAACAGTATTATTGTATAGAAAGAAGTCTTACTGTATGTATATGTTTTTTTATATGTATACATACATACACACATTCATGTTTCTTTTCTTATATTTTGAACTGATCACAAGGTATTATATCATTCATATTCATAATTAAGTTGTGTAAGCCTAGAAGCCTAGTTAGTTAGCTCTGCTTGTTGGAGAAGTTTATCAAGGCGTAATGACATATTGAATAGGGTTTTGAAATGTACCCTCCCTTGCACAGGCTTGTGGAAGAGGCCGATTTTAAAGCAACTAGAGATTTGTTTGGAAAAGATGGTTCTGAAAAGATCCTAGATAATTTCATTCCCAAATCCGAAAGCGACTTTGTAGAATATGCAGAGCTCATTTCTCACAAACTTCGTCCATATGAGGTACACAGTACCATCAACATTTTACATTTCTTTAGCATAACTTTAGGCGCATAAAGATATTTTAACCCATGTTACATCTATTGCAGAAAAGTTTTCATTATCTTGGATTGCTAAAAGCCGTAATGAGACTGTCAATGACTAATCTTAAAGCGGCAGAGGCCAAGGAAGTTGCCTCTTCAGTCACTGCTATTGCAAATGAGAAGTTAAAAGCTGAGAAAGAAGCCACTAGTAAAAAGAAGACAGGTATTTTATATTTTATGTTGTGTTGGAACTTGGTTAAAATTGTGTGGAGCTTTCTAGTTTTTTTGGGGGATTGATCTTCCTCATAGAAGTATATAAGCTTGTTTGGTTGCTGTTTTTTAAGTCGAGCTATTTGGTTTATGGCTTATAAGGTGTAGCGGATATGGTCTTCTGGTGTCAAATCTCTAAAAGGTTTAAGATGATAATCCGACTTTTTCTTAGGACTTAATCACCTAAATAAGCTACAGAACCTTTTTTGCTTTACAATACGAGGCACTCAGGTTAACTATATGTTTAGAATGGCATTTTAGTATTTTACAATTGATTTTACTTATAAAAGAAGAACAGTTTTTATTTTTATACTACTGAACAAGTACAAAATTATATCTTGTAGTTTTGATGTCACTTTTTGCTTATCTTGTCAACATTATGATAATGTTAAGAAAAACTTATTATTTGAATTTCGAGTTAGCTCAAGTAAATTTGGTAATGTTTACCCTTACAGGAGCCAAAAAGAAACAGCTACAGCTTGATAAGCCTGATGATGACGCAGTAGTTGATGCATATGAAGGTTACGATGATTATGATTTCATGTGAATCAATCATTAGAATGATCTCGTTTCCTCTACAAGTCTTGCGAAGAAAATTGTAATTTTATTTATTTTATCATTTAAGCTGAGAGTCCTGATATGTTTTTTGCTCGGAGTTGGAGATTTTGAATTTGACGAAATTGCCGCCTTCCTGAAGTTGAATGAATGAGATGTGTCACAATCCTTTGTTTCATTTTATTTTATTTTACGGGATGGTGAATAGCTGCTGGTTGTTAAACTATCCCTTCGTGTTTATTGTCAATTGTACTATTCTTCCATCAATATTTTTTTTTTTGATACAAATATAGCAAATTGGATGGTTTTTAATTCATGTCTTGATGCTTGGTTGTGATTCTATGGTCAGCTTATTTGCTTTTTGGTTATTAATTCATTAATTGTAATGCCTTTGTTGGGCCATATTACACGCTAGTTGTTTTAGTTTTCAGAATTGTTAAATTAGTTTTAATTGAACCCCAACATTTCTTCTTTGGCTCTGTTCATCACTTGGAAACTTCAGAACTTGGAATATGATTGAATGAATGCAAGTAAAATACATACAACTAGATTGAATCAGATTGATTTTACGTTATTTAATGTATATCAATATCATAACCCTTAGAGAATTCACATTAGCCTTATCTGTAGACTACAAGATATCAAGGATTGGATGTAGAGATTGCCCAAATGTGAGAGTACGGAAAATGAAATGTTCAGATGGTGACAGTGTATTAACGTCAACTTATGCAAGTAGGTTCATGATCTCGAATTTTTGATGACATGGCACAACTGGCAACTATCAATTTTGAAAAAGTCAAGTTTCTTATGCGTGAACGCGCACCATGAAACGATAAAAAAAATTAGTGGAAATTTCAAAAATGTATTAAAAAAAAAATATCCAGTCTATTCTGGAGTTGTTATTGTTATTTTCTGCATATTAATACATGACTACATCCATAAGAAAATCAATGTGTTGAGTTATTACAGATTGTCTTGTGCCTAGGAACTCTTTTCTTTATACTACCATATCTTCTGTAATTTAACGTTCTTTTGGTTATTGTGAATGTACTTACAAATCGCCAAAACATAAATATCAAACTCTGTCTATTTAGACTCTTTATCTTTTGAATCGTGATAATTTTATGTTACTCTTTAGCATAACTCATTGTGAAGCTGGACTGTTGGTATCGAGTCTACTAAATAATGGGCATCAAATTGTATGTTACTAGTTACTATTCTCTCCGTTCTCAATTAATTGTATTTTACAAAATTACGTGTAATTTTTATCGGCTTACAAGATGTATCAAAATTATCGAAATGAAAATTTTCAAAACTAAATCATATAATTTAATTATTAACTTTTGAAAAATTTCATTCTCATAATTTTGATACAAGTTATTATCCGATCAAAATTGCACATAGTTTCGTAGTGAATATTTAATTTGAAACGGAGAGAGTAGTATATTATAATTTCTGATTTTATTTTACATCGCTAGCAACGTAACCCATTTTAAAACTGTGATAGAAATAGACTAATTATGTAAATTCGACAAATGATAGGCATGGAATTAGACAAACTGTGATATAAATATCTTCTGGTTTTGATATACTGTCGCTCTCGTGCAATGGACAAATTCCATGAAGAATCTCGTAGTCTCATTTGTGGTATTTCTTGTTCATCTCCCTCATTTTCTACGTGGTGTATATAATTGTTATTATTAGCTATGCAGCCGAATTTTTATTCACAAAGACGTGTCAAGTACAACTATGAAGGAATTATGTTACAGTATTGACCCGAATTGTGACAATCTAGAAGAATAAAGATACGAATATATGTGGTTTGAATAAACTACCATCCAGACGAATATTTTCTTTCAGAAATATTCTTCAATAATACAAATCAAGTTGAAAAGGTTCCAGCTTAAATTGCACATGAAAAATACAGATGTAAGTAATTAATACTCCCATATTTTCATAAAGAGTAAGTTATAGTACTGTGGTTTGATCTTTATGCTCTGATATTACAACTGTATACCATAACTCAATAGCATCATATCATGTTATCACAAAGCCGAAATATTTACCTCTTTTAATTCAATAATCATATTAACCAACCTTTTTGAATTGCACTTTTGTTATTTTAATGATTTAAGTTCTAACACATGCTCTGGATGTGCAAAAAGGGGGTAGTCAGACTCTGTTAACCTTTTTATTGCTGTCCATGTTACGAAAATTTATTATCCAATGCTGCAGCTAAATATATAGCACTATATAAACGTATTACGTATGTATGTATTATATATTACGTACGTATTATATATACATACTATTTCGTATTACGAAAATTTATTATCAAATACTGCAGCTAAATAGTATTATTTATATACGTACGTAATACTTCGTATTGTTTATCCTTTTTCTTCAGTTGTATCACAGAAAAATATTGACATTTGATTTGTATCATGTAGCCAGTTATAAATAAGCTAACATGGATAAACAAAAATACAGAAGAACGGTAGACTGAAATAACATAGTTAACATTAACCAAAGATAATAAAAGCAGAAATTGCAAAATTTTGTACTTAAGATTGGAATGCTTCCAGCTAGAATTTGATGCTATATATAATGCAGGTGTTTGTTTTACTAATTTCTACTGTATTTAATCGTGATATGGTTTGCATGTTATTATAAAAATATATAATGTTAGAATAATTGCGTCCCAGTTACGCTTTAAATTATTCGGTAATCAAACACGACACGTAAAATATGAATGACAACATTCCATAGAGTAATTTATCGGCATAATAAGATATGAAAACGAGGGCAATTATACAATTCATAATTATTTCCAATAAATCACGAATATCTTAACATTTGACTTTTCCTATAATTAAGTTAATAACGACATGATGGTTCAAGTTATCTCAACTATGATCTCATAGTTCGTAATTTATTTTGTCCCTACACTTAAAACTAAAAATAATGGTCCTCGATGGTCTTAAAATTGAAATTTTCTCTCCATATATTGAAAGAATTATCATATTCACATAATGAAAGTCATTTATACTTACCCACATATGATCTTTTCGAGTGCAAAATTACGTTTATCATTTGCTATAGCATTCCACCACAAACATGATAGCATTTTTAAAAAGATAGGGATTGGCATATTAACATTTATAAGGAAGAGTAAATATTAACAATTTATTGTTTCATGACATACAAAAATTTAGTCGCATTGTCTTTCTACTATTCCTTCCATCCCTAATCTTATGTCCACTTTGTTGAATATACGTGATATATATATTATAATGAAATTGAACATTTGTTTAGCGATGAATAGAATATATAAAAGTCATTTCATAGAATTACAATTTTTTTATACACGTTTTAATTAATTACTTTCCAAAAAAAAACATTAAAAGGACAAAATCTATCTTCTCATCTTAAATTGGGAGCATAATTGTCATTTTATATTCCAAACTATAACTATGAAATCAAAAATATATATCGATCAAAACTCGGAAAATTTTCAAATAAATTGTATGTGTATGTTCTGTTGCAGCTCATGAATAATATCAATTCTTTGCTTAATCTGTGCACCGATTTTGAAAAAAATAATTAGTTTGAAGACGAAATTTATCAACTTCTTCAGATATTGAAACCAAATTCGTTACTTTTCCTTATTCAAATGTAACCACGAGTACCAAATAGAATAGTATGAAAAAACATGTGTCCCGTTAGCGTTACTTAAGTCTTAACTAATCCGTTATTAGTAATTTAGTAGTATTATTTTCCACATTTATGCTTCCCCCACTACGTTGGTAGGACCCACTCTTACGCTTACGTGGCAAGATATGCCAGCGAGTATGCTTGCTTACATTACTCTCCACTTTCAAACATTTTCCCGTGTTCACTTGTTTTTAAATAATAAATTAACAAATAGGTTCACTTTTTTATTTCTCCAAAGAAAACGACTTTATTTTTATGATCTCTTAAGTTTCAAATCATGATTTATTCGATAATCATACTTTTAGTTGAACCAGTAATAGCATATGTCTATGGAAAAAGTTACCCAATAGAAGTATTTCTATGGAAACAAAGTTTCAAAATATTAGGTTCGCTTACTTAATTTATCCCTGATCCTTCTTAGGAAATCAAGTCATTTTATATCGAAACATATATAAAAGCATGTTTTTAGAGTTAAAAGATAACCACGTCTCGTTTGGTTGTGTGATAGGTAATTTCGGGATTATGAGTCCGATCGGGATAAATGTGGTACTCGAAAACATTATTGGACTACTAATTCTGAGACTATCAATACCACCATCACATCACATGACTTTTAAATACACTTATTTTGGAGTCATTTGTAGTTAAGACGAGACATATAATCCCGAAAAAAAAATTGTACCAAAACACATCTTTTATGGGGTATACGAGATTTGAAGTCGTTGACTCACAAAAGGTGCAATCAAAAGTGTATGAGCTATAAGATAAAACACACCAGTCAAAAAACATGGTTTAGTAATACTATTTGAATAGTGATTAGCAAACTAAAATAAATATGACATGGGGTCGTTACTCCATACTTTATTTATTTATGCAATTTAAAAGTTTGGTCACTGGGAGAAACTCTTTTATTATAATCGATTTATAACAAAATCATGATTTGTCAATTTATCATTATATTTTTTGTATGGCATTAGTCTGGCCGAAAATTTTCACCCTTATATTTTTTGTATAATTATTTTTTGACCATCACCTGACTGGGTGTTTTGGCTAGCCATCGACATTAGTCATAACCTAGTTTGAAAAGACCAAATTTTGATGTTTTTATAGATCAAGAACTATTAATGTATCAAATAAGACTAAGGAACCCCAAAGACATTTAATTTAAAATTAAAGGACTATGACTAAGGCAAAGACAACGCTTGTATGAATGTGCCAAATTATTAATTATCTCGTCTCTAATTTAAAACTGATTATAAAAATAAATAAATGAAAAAAAAACGTCTAAAACCAACTCCTTTAATTGACTCCTAAGCTATGCTTTGTCAATGGAGTTGGGTTTACAACTAGGTGACTAAAAAACGCTGTCGTTTCAACATGCAATAAAAGGCTACTTTTACTTATTCGTTGCTTTACGTATATACAAAACTTTCTTCTTCTTTTTTTCTTTTTCCAAAAAGCCACTTTTTAAGAAACATCTAACCAAACTTTGGGATTTTCATGATGATAAAGGGGCATGCAACAACTATCAAGATGAAGACACTCAAATTTGTAAGTCCCCTTTTAAGTTTTATTATACATACATATTACATAACTTCCTTTTTTTTTTTATGGAGTTGATATTATGGTTAAATTTGAACTTGGGACCTTGGGTGATGACTTTTGTTGTTTATTTTGTACTTTTATCAGTTTTAGAAACCAAAATTTTCCTTTTCAAAATAGAGTCAATTTTGAGGAAAGAGTTAATTTTTAGTAAAATTTGAACTTGGTATTGTTAACTGTTTGTAACATGTTTATTTTGTAGTATTATCAGTTTTAGAAACCGCTATTTTCTTTTAACTATAGAGTTTTTTTTGTTTTTGTTTTGGAAAGAGTTTAAATTTTGGTAAAATTTGAACTAGGTATGAGTAACTGTTTGTAACATGTTTATTTTGTAGTATTATCACTTTTAGGAACTGTTTTTGTCTTTATAAAAGTACAGTTTTTTTTTTTTGGAAGGAATTGAAATTGAAGTAAAATTTGAACTGACTTTATTGTGTATTTATTGGGTGCTCTGTTTCTGTTCTGTTTGGTTGCTGTCTGCTGAGAAATAATTATGGCGGAAAATGAGAATAACAAATACTAATAGAATTCAAATATTTCTAAAAAATATTACCCACTCTTTTGAAATATTATCTCTTTTACGTATAAAAGAATTTGAATTAGGTAAGATTGATTTTAGTTAAATGGTATATTACTTTATATTTAGAAGATGAGTTTATTTAGTTGATGCTCTGTTTGCTTATCTTTAGCTGCTGAGAAAATCGGTTATTGCAAAACAGAAAACTTATTAATAGAATAAGTTTGATGATATTATGCATTGTTTGCTTGAGGCGGGAGTTCAGTTTTTTCGTTTTTTTAGTTAAAAGCTGGACATCAGCTTAAGAACTATTTTTTTAAGGGCTTTTTTCTCGTGAAATGTAAAGGATGGAAGCTCTAGACTATCACCCCCGTAATATTTCATATATTATGTTTCATCGGCGACTGTTTTATTTAGAGTATAACATTCTTCAATCAATAGACGTGCTTAAAGTAATAGGCACGATAATAATGGGGCATGAGAACGAAACCATGGTGATACGAAGTAAACATTTTTCATATGTGAATTTAGTTTTTGAAAATTGGATGTTGATGAAAATCTCATGTAAATCATGTGAAGCAAACTCATTGTGGGGACCAAAAAGGGCAAATGAATCAAAACACAGAGATGATTTTGTTTCGTATTGCTGTCTTGAATTGGTAATAAAAATATATGGTTTTGCTGAAACTTTTTTATTTTTTGTTGGCGATCTAGTTTTTGATGGGATGCAGATTTTAAGAAAAATAGCCAACTAAATAAGTGTGAGCATCAACGCGAGCTCTTTTGGTTCTGACTTATTTCTCAGGCCATAATGCCTAGCTTTAAGCGAAGCAACTAAAATTGCCTTACAATTTGTGAAGTAGTTCATCGCATACATTTTACACCTTGTCATATCTCTGAGTGGGATCGTGTAAAAGGTAGGGGTAAAACTGTACTTTCTCACATACTTCGTTTCAACATACACAAATTTGATCGAATCCAGTGATTAGATTAACTGTTTTGCACAACTTATGTGTAAGGAGGTCTAGTACACTATCCTAGCAAAGTTGCATAAGATGTTATTTTGTACTTCAAAGATGTAGCAATAATTAATTTTTTCATTGAACAACGACTTGTTGTTCAGTATCTAACGTTGCGGCCAAGATTAGTAATAATTGAATTTGCAAAACAATTAAACAAATATTAAATTCTCCAATGAAATTAATCCTCTTTGGAAATTCTGGCACCTACATCGTTAGTCATACACTTCTTGACATTTATTACCTTCCACATGAAAATCGTTGTTTGATTCAGTAATTTCCTTAGATGGTCAATTGGAAGAGTAATAAAATGGATCAAAAGGAGACGGTCAATATTCATGTTTGCGTTCATAATTTTAAATTTGGTAATATTACAAGCATACCGTTCCATCTGTTCAAATTTCTTAGCAAAATTACAGCTTTATTGTTCGTACCTTTACCGCTAGTACAAAAGTATAGCTCCTCTAGTAATCCTTTTATTTTATTTTTCGGATATTTCAGGTTCCTCCGTTCTCGGAGATAAAGAATGCATCTCTCTTATGGAGAATTTTTGTCGCAGTTTTGTTTACTGTTGGTGCTTATTTAATTGCGAATGCATTTCTTTCCGGAGATTATACGCAAGTATGATTTTTATTGAAGGTGTTTAGTTTTTATTTGTGCATGTGTTTGGCCCAATAAATTACCTTCGGAGAAACAAAAAATATACATCGTTCTTTTTTCTTTTCTTTTTTTGAAATGAAAATATACATCGTTCTTTTGTAATTTCCTTAGCTCTACAAGTAATATTATCTTACAAGTATTTTCACAGGCATTATCAAGAGCGAAATTTGGTCAGTTGAGTCTGACAACATGGGATGATAAGTGCAAGGTTATCTCATTTAAAAAGTTAACCATGCAATTTTTTGTTGAATCTTTTTAATAGTTTCTGATTGTATATATGTATATCTATATTTTTTATTTTAGAAACAATGCAGGCCTGTCGGTAGTGAAGCACTACCAGAAGGAATTGTTATAAAAACTTCGGACTTGCAAATGCGCCCTTTATGGGGTGATATCGAGAATGTATGTCCATTTTCTCTTCAATATTTCAAACTATTCTAAATCTTAAACCTTGAGTGCTATTGAATGCAAAGATCTGAAAATCTGAGGATTTGATATAAATCATATAATTGTCAACTTTTGGAAGGACAACAAATAGTTAATGAGTAAAAATCCGCATGTTGTAGCGTCGATACCACTAACAAATTGAATGAAAATCGAAAACTAAAGTATAACGTGAGCAAGTGCCAATTCGAGATGGTGATTCTCCTAGTTTCCACCAGTAAATCTGTAAACTATGACTTTAAGGATTAATCTGTTACCATTAATTTTTTTAATTTGAAAATTTCCCATTAGTTCTCTATGTTATCACAATGCTCCATCAGTTAGTTTTACCAGTGATTCCTATATCATTCGAGATAATCTGTTTTCCTTTTCAAACGAAGAAGGAAGATCATATGCGAACCACACATACTTCTGTTGCATAGGACTTGAATCCTTAGCAATAATTTACTTATAGTGTAAATATTAAGCTATACGGTATTTGTAATTTAATCCAGATTTCTTGTGTTTTTATATTAGAAACAGTCGAAGACTATGCCCGGTTTATTGGCTGTTGCAGTTGGAATAAAACAGAAAATAATAGTCAACCAAACCATTGAAAAGGTACAAACACTTCTCTGCAGTTTTCTGTTTGTTTTATTTTTCAGCTCGTGTTATTGGTTAATTATACTGACACTTTTGTTGCAGTTTTTGAATAATGATTTTGTAGTGATGCTTTTCCATTACGATGGAGTTGTGGATGAATGGCGGGAATTTGGGTGGAACGATCGTGTCATACACGTATCTGCAAGAAATCAAACAAAATGGTACCTTTATTTATTGATTTTTCAGTCAGTTTCTCTGAGACTGGCTCTTCTACTTGATATGAGGATGGAAATGCATTTATAATTTTAAGTTTAGCATTTATTGATCTAGGTGGTTTGCGAAGCGTTTTCTACATCCAGACGTAGTAGCTGAATACGAATATATATTTCTTTGGGACGAAGACCTTGGAGTCGACTTTTTTCACCCCAAACGGTATTGAATTCAATTAAAACACAAGCTGCTTACATCTATTTGATTCTTCTTTACATTGATTTTTTTAAGATAATAGATTCCGACTCACTGCTTTCTTCTTTCAACCAAAATGTAGCATACACATTGTTCAGAAAATGTTATATTGGTTACATGTACTATATTTCACCAATTGGTGCATTAGTTATCAAAGTAATTGTTGTATTTGTTTACTCAGCTATTTATCTATAATCAAGGATGAAGGACTCGAAATATCACAGCCAGCATTAGGCAATTCCAAGGTTCATCATCCGATCACTGCACGCAGGAGAAACTCAACTGTGCACAGGTTAATAATACATAATTCTTTAAGGCTACATAATTTTTTTATGTATCACTCTGTTTTATATAAAGTTAATTTTCTTTTGAAATTTTGTATTAAGTTATTTTTTTTAATCATATTCTTATATGTATACAATAAACAATAACACTAAAAATAGCAAGTGTATCACATGCTATACTTAATAATATCATTCATTATGTATTTCATTTACATGCATTGGTATAGTTAACAATCTCAAGGATGATAACTTTTATGTCTAGAATTAAACTTGAAGCCGAGTTAAAACATAAGGCTTGTTTGCTTGCGACTTATAAGCAAAATAAGCTGGATAGTCTCAGGTTGAGAAAAAAGTTAGCTTTATCTTACTAAATGTTCTAGCTCTTTTAGGCTGAAAACCAGAATACCGTCAGCTATTAAGCTGATCGGATAAATGTAGTCCATCTTCTAAGAAACTAAGCAAGATGACAATAAAGGAGCTTAAAAGCTGTAGTTGAATTCCTCTCACCATAAAGGCTTTGGATCAATAGTGATTGTCAACTATTTTAAATAGCGATCTTCAACTATAGCATACAAGGTTGCGTTCTTGTTGGTAGCAACGCAACGCAGTACATATATTTTATTGATTTCAAATTTTTAATCAAAATTATGTAACTTATTTATTTCACAGGAGAATATACAAGCTGAAAGGAAGAGGAAGGTGCTACAGTAACAGCACAGCTCCTCCCTGCATAGGGTAAAATATTAGTTTTTTAAAAAAAAGGATTAATGAAGCTTTTTTAATGTGGTAAATATTTTCTGAGAATGCTCTTACAATTTTTTTAATGAGAATGTGGAGTAATATTTATGGATAAAATACATATTTAACGATGGGAGCATCAGTAAACTAACCTAACTACCTTTACGAAAGTGGACTACAATTTGTAAATACAGAATAAAAAAAGACCCCTACAAACACATTATTAATTATTTAAAATAAGACCTTACAGTAATGAGTACTTACAGGCAAATGATATCATTAATGATAATGCAGTTGGGTTGAAATGATGGCGCCTGTGTTTTCAAGAGCAGCTTGGCGTTGCTCATGGTATATGATCCAAGTATGTAGTTTTTTTATTTGAAAGCATATATATATATATATATATATATTCGACATTATTTATTTCTTTTGCTTTCTGTTTTTTTGTGGATTGGGTTGGTCTCTAAGTTTGTCTATGCAATATAAATTAACAGAACGACTTGATCCATGCCTGGGGACTCGATATGCAACTTGGATATTGTGCTCAGGTAATTTCCTTATAATACCTCTTTATACATGTATGCTTTAGTTTTTCTTATCACTGTTTTCTCTCCCCTTTAAATTATCGGCTAAAGTTGCTTAGTTCTGTTCCGTCAACATGTTAAAACAGTGCGCTATCATCTTACCTAAATTAAAGCTTATATCAGAAGGAGGTTTCCTAAGAGTTTATTGTTTTATATAACAAAATTTACATAGTGATGTAATGTGATTATTTACTTATAGGGTGACCGGACGAGAAATGTTGGTGTGGTTGATAGCGAGTACATAGTTCACCTTGATGTACATACATTGGGTGTTACCCTTAGCAATATTGTAAGTAGTATTCTTATAATGACTGTGATTTGGTAGTAAATGTTAGCATTCCTTTACTGATTTTGTCCAATGATTTGGCCATACACAGACGAGTGATAAATCACTTAATCAATCTTCAGAAACAATTGCTTCGTTGGATTCACATGTTGGTCGCTCTGAGGTAAGTTGCACATTACTCTTTTTCGCATTTTACCCACTCCTTATTCATAATATCCAGTATTGAGTACTAAAGAGTAAAGATGTACTATATGTTAGAAAAGTACTTTTTGTATATGTATTTTGTGTATCAAATCAGTCATGGTGCACCGATCCCCGCAGGTAAGGATGCAGTCCTACAGAGAAATGAACATTTTCCATAAAAGATGGATTAATGCAGTCAAGGAGGACAAGTGCTGGGTTGATCCTTTTCAACAACCTGTAAATCATACAAGCCATTAAGGATATAAACACATACATATACGTATATATCAAAAGAAAACTTGTGCATAATTTGTAAGAGGAAGATATTAATGATCATTCTTCCCAGTGTACAAATATATATATGTATAGGAGAAATTCAGTCAAAATGTGCAGTTGTTTCATATTTCCTTCTTTTTTGTGTAGGTTATGATTCTTTTTGAGAAAAAAATAGCGAGAAGTTGTATTGAGCTTTGAATTATACAAGAAATAAATTTTGGGGCCCGTCTTTATTGGTTTTAATGGAAGTGTTTATTTTGTGATGATGTTTTTTTAAGTAAAACAAGTGTCTATTGTGAAACTCTCGTGTTATGGTCTAGTTTTTTTTTTTCTAATTCGAAACTCTCCTCTTCTTAGTTACCTATCTAACCTAGTAATCATAAAATGCATAATCGTAGATTTGAAGCGAAACTCTATTGTTTGTTTAGAAAAAAGTTGCAACAAATTATCACTTTATTAACTCGTTGAAGATTTCTGAAAATATGATAGAAAGGTTATAAGTTAAAATCGCACAACGCGTTATCTCGTATCCTAACGAGAAGGAAGCTAAATTTCTTATCATTATTGCTTCATACTTAAGTCTTAAGGTATAACGATCCCTGTGCCTCAATTTAAATCAGAAAACATTATCACATGATAGTATGTTCAAGATGGTTATTGCACACCTATTATAGAACAAATGAGTTAGCAATAACAAAAATAAATTTAATTCATTGCAGCTTTGAAGCTTATTTTCATATAATTTGTTGCTTTAAGAATACAACCGACTGATCGTCCAAAGAAACACACCATTGGACTCTTATTTTTTTCATTTTCGAGTAAATCAATATATTAACTTATAATTACAGTTAAATAAATCTAGATTAAACCATCTTATTTTTGATATGTCAACCAAAACATTATATTTTCACCCGAACTCACCATATTAAAGTCTCTTCATTTTTATTTATATGGACTTGCCATGCATATATTTGTCTTACTATCATTTAGTAAAATATAACAAAAATGCTTTAAATGAGCAAGTTTTCTAACATTTTTCATCGTTACAGTAATAGAAACTCAAACGAGAAACGTTAACATAAATATATAACACAACCTCTTAGAAAAAAATTAAAAATTTAACATTAATATTATGAAACAGAAAAAAAAGAAATCTAAACTTGTATTCCCATATCAAGGAGTAATGTAAAAGTTTTTTCTGTTAAATATGGCCTAAAGTGTTGTTAATCGAATAGTTAGACCATCCACAATAGTGTTGTTAATTTTAACAATATTAACTTTGACACATCATCATTGTTAAATGAGTAACTTAAATTTAATATTCACATTAATGTATTAACTTGACAAAGTTATCTAATTTTAATTAAAATTAATTATTAATTAAAATATCATTAATTAGTCATTTTGTAAACCCCACTAATACAGAAACTAAAATAGGGGCAGTTAAAATAGATTTCACGTTTTAATTAATGATATTTTGCCACATCATCGATTAACAACATTAAAAACATTGTTATATTTAACAACTTTTTTAACATATATAAAGATAACAATATGATTTAACAAACTATTTTAGTTAACGTATAAATAACAACACCATCTTTCCCCTTTAAGAAAAAAGAGAGGAGAAATTAGCTCATTCTTAAATTTTGCTCACCATTATCTCTCTCACGTTAATTCAAACTTTCGAATCTCACATAAAAATAGTTAAATTACACATTAAACTTCGTCATTCTCCTCCGATCTCCCTCTCCCTCTCTCTCATCGTATAATCACATTTACGCGCATCTTTCTCTCTCTCTCTCTCTATATATATATATATCATAACATACATATAGATAGATAGATATAGATATACGTAGCGATGGATGCGATCGAGGAATTGGCACAGCTATCGGATTCGATGAGGCAAGCGTCGTCACTCCTCGCCGACGATGACGTCGACGAAAACGCTCCTCCGCCTCCGTCACGACGTCCCTCCACTTTCCTCAATGTCGTCGCTCTCGGCGCCATTGTAATCCCCTCACCATTATTAATTCTTATTTATTCTATTTTAGGTTACAGATCACCGGATCTATCTGCATTATTTGTGACCTGTTATTATCTGCATTAAATTTCGCTGTACATACATACAAATTAACAAACTATCCGTAGTTTTTAGGTCGGAATTACAGAACTGCCACTGATATATCTATGATCTTTCTGATTTTGTTACAGTATTAATTATTTGATTAGATTTCTCTGCACGTATAAACAAGCAAAAAAACAAAAAACGTATGCGTGGTTTTGCAAAGAACTCGTTTGTTTTTCTAGGTCGGATTTACAGAACTGCCGTTGATACATCTATCTGATTTTGTGTAATTATTTTATATTTTTCATTAATTGTTCCACATAGAAACAAACCATCTGCATTATTTGTGATTCTGTTATTAATTATTTAATTAAATTTCGCTCCACGTACAAACAAACGTATGCGTGGTTTTGCTTAGAGTTGTTCATTTTTTAGGTCGGAATTACGGAACTGTCACTGATATATCTATCTGAATTTGTATTATTATTTTACAGTTTGATTGAATTGTTGCACATAGAAACAACTCGTACCGTTTTTTTAGGTTGAAAACACCCTTGATATGTTTTGAAATTACAGAACTGCCACCGATACGTCTTATCTATATTACAGATCTATCTGCATTCGTGGTTCTGTTATTTGTTATTTAATTAAATTTCGCTGCACGTACAAATAAACAAACGTATGTGTAGTTTTTAGGTCGGAATTACAGAACTGCCACTGATACATCTATCTACATTTGTGTAATTATTTTATATTTTGATTTAAATGTTGCACATAGAAACAAGCTTATGTGTAGTTTCGCGGAGAAATCGTCCCGTTTTTAGGTTGGAAAGGCCTTTGATATGCTTTATAATTACAGAACTGCCACCGATACATCTATCTATATGGATAATAGTCCAGAATAAAAATACCTGCAAATTTTTCGTGTCTAAATTGTATAAATGAAATTATTTTAAAGTTTGATCACATAGTTTGGTTTAACAATGTGATTATCTATTGATTTTTTTTCCGGCGATTAGATAGAAAAATGTGCATGCCAAACTTGCATGTATTTTCGTAGTGGACATTGATAGATGTGCCATTATGGGTATAAGATTATGTTACCAATTTAATGGATTCGATTAGTTAATGTTTATTACTCTATCGTTGACCATATTGTTTCAATTGGCAGCTTATATGAGATTTACTTTCCCGTTTCGTGATTGAGATAATTAGAGAGGATTGAGGAATGTAATGGTATCATGATGGTAAAGTTCAGTAATGAACTGGAATTCTTTATTAGTCTAAGCTCCTCTCAACCATATATAGTGATGCACAAGAGTGCCAAACATTATTATGTGTCTATACAGTAAATGCTTTTACTAGAACACCGTTACTCTACATTTGGTACGTATAACTGTTGCTCTACATTTGGTATATTATATATAACGTGATTCACATGACGTATTTTAGATCCATGAATCTAGGTTAGGTAAGTTCTTATTGTGTAAATGCTTTTTGTATTTTGGCACTCGTATCCTTCTTTTAATACGTCGGAGAAACCACAGTCTTGTTGTTGCACGTCTATTTTATATTTAAATGAGACCTGGATTGATGAAGAAATGTGAAAGATTATATTATGAGAGAATAGAGATCGAACTCTGAAGGAAATGAGAATGGAGAGGGGAACATAATAATGCATTCGTTTAGAATCTAAATATAGCTATATTGTTTTGTGATAAACAAGTTTTTGGAAGGATTTATTGTAGAACTGCTAAGATGTGAGTGTCTAATTACTAAGAGTAGGCTTTTTCAAAATGATCCTGTATGTGTTTCATATAAGTAGCAGTAACTAAAAATGTTCCATGATTCTTTTGTCGACACAGTTGTGTTTCTAATGATGACAGACAATAATGTATCAAGAGGTAAGTCATATATGGAGGGGTATTTTTTAAGAAAGAATCTATGTAAGTGAATTTTAGACTCTTTTTTTAGTAGTTTTTTAATACTCAAAAGGGGTTTATGTGTTTAAGTAATCTCCCAAAATTAAGAGGGAAACTTGTTTGTCTGTGGAGATTGTAATGAATGACTCAAATCTGTGTTGGTGTAGAAAACTTTTCTCAGATATACTTCAACACATTTCCAATATGATGAAGTGTTTCTTCTTTTCATGTATCATGTGACGATTTCTGATTTGTGGACGTCTTTATGTTGATAGGGTTTTCTATTTTTTTGTACCCTTTACTTTCATTATTTCGGTTTAGTCCTCTATTACGAATAATTCTTTTTAGTACCCTCTACTTTAACTACGAATAATTCTTTTTAGTACCCTCTACTTTAACAGCCTCACTGTTTTATACCCTACCGTTGATTATTGGATGAAGTCGTGATATTTTTTGCTGATGTCATTACCGCCACATTACCCAATTCCGTTTGATAAAGGGGTACTCTAGCCATTTTGGTGTTATTTCCACGTCATCAACGGTAGGGTATAAAACTGTGATATTGTTCAAGTAAAGGTACTCGACAAAATATTTTGTAGTTGAGAGCACGAAACCGAAATGGAGTGCAAGTAGAGGGTACAAAAACATAAAAATCCTAAGTTTATGTGCTAGTTACTTATTGTTATTGGTGATCAACTAATTAACACGACTATATATCTTAGTAATAAGAAATAGGAAAGAAGAGCAATCTTTTTCGCTTCTTTTCCTCTCTGTATGTAGCATGTTTTTTAATGATTATATACTCATGATAGTGCCATCTTTTGGAAATTTCCTTAGGGTGCCGGAAAATCAGCTGCATTGAATAGTCTAATTGGACATCCCACACTGGTGAGATCCTTGGCTTATATTTATTATTCCCATTTTTATTTAGCTCTAAGCTCATAGATGTTTTTTCTGTAATACTTGAATTTAATGTTATTTTTTGTCAACAGCCCACTGGTGAAGGTGGTGCCACTCGTGCTCCCATCTGCATTGAATTAACAAGAAATAGTTCTTTAAGCAGCAAATCTATTATTTTAGAGATTGACAGTAAGACCCAGGAGGTTTCTGCAAGTAAGACCTCTTGCTTCTGTCCCATTTTCCTTCAGGCTTCATCACAACAAATATTTTTGCTAAAATTTCAAGATTTCCTATAGTATCCCATGATTAGTTATTGGTTGCTGATTTTCTATTTGCCTGGCACAGGTGCTCTTCGACGCTCTTTACAGGATAGATTAAGCAAAAGTTCAGGAAGGAGCCGTGATCTAATACATCTTAAACTGCAGACAAGTACAGGTTAGCCTTGGGAGTCGGGACCTGCTTTTTGTTATTAATTTTTACAGGAGCACGTACCATGTGTATCAGTGCATTGGTTCTTTATCCCCCTTTTAGTAACATTCAGATGAGATATCAGTTGTGGGAGTTGAAACATGTGAAAGAAAAGAATGAAATCAGTAGGATTGTAGGAAAGATCTTCAGTTTAGTTTATCTCAGTTTATGACCTAAATTTTGTTCGTCGTCACTATCAGGAAATAGTCATAAAATAGCAAAACTTTATCAAGCTTTCAATGACTGGTATCAGATTTATATATAGACACATGACACATTGTGGAGTAGCTTTTGTTTTAGCAATATCTGTATGTTGTTCATATTTACTCCGCATTGCAGCTCCAGCATTGAAGTTAATTGATCTTCCTGGAGTTGATAAGGGTTTGGACGACTCTTTGGTTAGTTTTGCTAATTTTTTGTTTATTTTAACAATAATTGTACTTGTGTTATCTTATCTATTAAAACCATCTTTAGGTAGTTGCTTAGGTTTGCCTCTTCTTTTCTTCTTTGCAGACTCAATATGCAGAAAACAACGATGCAATATTGCTAGTTGTAATACCCGCTTCGCAGGCGTCAGAAATCTCCTCATACAAGGCTCTTAGAATTGCGAAAGAATATGATGGAGAGAGTAAGTATACTAATTTGAGAGCTTTTCTTGTTGGATCATTTTCGTATTTATTCGCTAAACTGTGTTTAATGTCCCATTTTTGTCCCTTTAGTTTTAGTCCCTGAACTATATAAGTTGCTCATTTATGTCCCTAAACCTAACAGTGTTAGTTTTTCAATCGAATAGAAAGTACTATAACTGTAAGACGATATTATTTGTATACAATTCAGTACTTCAAAAGGGAATCAGATATGAAGTTTGCGGAAAAAATGTGATTAGATAAGAAGAGAACTGTTCAAAAAGTATATAATTTTACTTTATGGAAAAACTAACAGCTTCAGGTTTAGGAACGGAAAATACACAAACTGTAGAGTTTAGAGACTAGATGTGAGTACTACAAAAATATTCAGATAAGTGTGATAAAGACCATGATTTAAGACAAAAAACTAATGACCAGTATTGATTAATGTTAGGTACAAGAACAATTGGTGTTATTAGTAAAATAGATCAAGCAGCTGGAGATCCAAAAACCCTTGCAGCTGTTCAGGCTCTTTTACTTGGTCAGGGACCACGAAGTACCGTTGATATACCATGGGTTGCTTTGATTGGCCAAACAGTATCTATCGCTACAACATCTGGAAATAATGATTCTGAAAACTCTTTAGAGACGGCTTGGAGAGCTGAGAGTGAGAGCCTGAAATCGATTTTAACAAATGCTCCTCAAAGCAAGCTTGGAAGATTATCTTTAGTGGAAACCCTAGCTCACCAAATTAGAAACCGGATGAAAATCAAGCTTCCTAATCTCCTCTCAGGGTATTAATTCCTTTTTGCCTGTCAGTTTTTATTTTATTAAGGATCTGAATCTCTGACTTTCTTTATGTTGAGTTTGCTTGGCCACTGGATGTTAACTTGTGAAACATCTCTTTTTTCTGTTATGTACAAAATTTACTTTTTTTTGGGCTTTTAAACTGCAACCAACGAGCCCATAGAAAATACTAGGTCCTCTGTGAATGCCAACACTTGTATCATGCTTTGTAGTAAACATCTTCTACAAATATTGTTATCTTGTTATGCAGTTTTATCTATAAATTGCTCAAATATGTCTGTATCAAGCGCTCTTAATTATATTAAAAAAAAATAAAAATTGCAGGCTTCAGGGTAAGTCTCAAATAGTGCAAGATGAATTAGTTAGGCTGGGTGAGTCGATGGTAAATAGCGTGGAAGGAACCAGAGCACTGGCGCTAGAACTCTGTCGTGAATTTGAGGATAAATTTCTTCAACACATAACAACTGGTGAGGTAAGAAAAGTTGTATCATTGGCTATGTGTTGTATTTATGACCGGGAAAGTCTTTTAATTGTTTAAGCTTTATGTAGATAGTCCTATCGTCTTATCCTTAGGGTTAATAGACACTTACTCCATCAGAATGATTTTGTATGCCTAGTGAATGCACTGACATGTTCAATTTTTAGAATGATAATATCACTCCATTCTACCTACTTGACCATTTAATGAAAATAAGAATTAAAGACCGTGAATTGGCTCTTCTTACCTCCTTTTGTGTATTATATAATTGCAGGGCAGTGGTTGGAAAGTTGTTGCTAGCTTTGAAGGCAGCTTTCCTGATAGGATAAAGAAACTTCCGCTTGACAGACATTTTGATCTAAACAATGTTAAGCGGGTATGTATTTATCCTCTTGTGATACTTTGTATTTATTTAATTCAGCCGAAGTAGCAAGGAGGCTAATGCGTAACATTGGCTAATATAACATTTTCAAAAAATTGAGGATACAACACAACGCTCAAATAACATCTCCTGGTCCTGCACGAAGCGGGAGCGGGGGTGAGGAAAAGGATGGTAGTAGAGTTGAGGAAACGTCGTCCGAAGCGTCTAGGAGGATTTATATGTATATTTTTTTTATAGTTTTATGTAATAACATACTATGAAACCATAATAATTGTCCTAAAATGTAAAAAATTGAAAACAAAAACGTAATATTCTTTTACGGGTTAGCATAGGGATATGATCCGATCTGGTAGGGTTGGGTTAGATATGGATGTGATTGGTATGGACAAATACAAATTGGGTGTTAATAAGGAAAGCTAAATAATTTTCCATTCCCTATACACTGTGATATGGAAGTTCCCCCTAGCTTCCTATGACGGAAGCACAGGATCGAGCTTCTGAGGCCGAAGCGTCGATGAATTAGAAGCTTCCTGCAACTTACTCCTGGATATCAAAGACCTTGTACTCTACTAACTTTTGTTCACCTCTAAGAATATTTTATTAACGTCAAGAAGTGTCTGACATATGCAATCATGAAAATCATATCCCATGCGAGGAATGATTAATAACTTGACATTTCATTTCACATTATTCTAAGATATTATAGCTGTACGTTTGGTATAATGTGTGTAATAGACACGTGTCCTCCATGGCTCCAAGAGTTAAAATTCTATATGGTTCTAAAATTTATACTTCGTAAGACATGTTTGGGTGTATGTCCCAACAGCAATTCATAATTTGTCCGTCTTCTTTATATTGTGATTATGTCCTATTTGCTATACCTCAACACCTTTGCCGTCAAGTGAAATTGACAAATAAGTAATAATAATTAACTCTTTATAGGTTGTGCTTGAAGCTGACGGGTACCAGCCTTATCTTATATCCCCGGAGAAAGGATTAAGGTCCCTAATCAAAGGTGTATTAGAATTGGCAAAAGATCCTGCACGTCTTTGTGTTGATGAGGTAATTAACGTTTCGTGTATTTGCTATTTGTAAGATCTTCTGCTCTCATAAGTCTCTTGCATATGCACTCCAATGTTCTACCTGATGAAGACATTGGCGTTTGTTAATGATAATACCGACTCTGTCCAATGTCCACCCTCTTGTAACCCATGGTTGGATTAAACATTGGCATTCATGATTTTTGCATGGAACTTTGCATGTGTGAAAGTTCTGGCAGAGCTTAATATTTTGATTCTGCTTTTTTCTTAATTTTTTTTGTAGCTCGACTTAGATGAAGTGTTAAATACAGAGTAACTAGCAAGGCTCTTGAATACTTAGTCCTTTCTGGTTACCAGAAGTTACGTTTTGCTGATATTAAAGTCAAAAACCTACTGTTTTCATTCTATTTGTTGTATTATCTATTAATTTGATTTGCACTGAATGTGAATTCCAGTTCACTGAAGGATTTATAATATATCTATCATTAAGTAATTGAATTATTGTAGGGAAATGGTCACATGATACTGAAGGTTATGATTCTAGTTTTCGCAATGTGTTAATATTTTGGGGGTTGGATTTGTTCTCTCTCTCTCATATCCACTTAATTATCTAATTTTTTATACCCTTGTGCAATCAGGTACACCGTGTTCTCGTGGATATAGTTTCTGCAGCTGCAAATGGTACACCAGGCCTTGGAAGATATCCCCCTTTCAAAAGAGAGGTACTTTATGCATTATTCAAGGCGAATATTTTCATTTGTCCGCGTCTGTTTATTTGTCTGTTAATGGTTTAATAAAGTCTCAAAATCTTAATTAGGTTGTAGCACTTGCAAGTGCTGCTTTGGATGGTTTTAAGAATGAATCTAAAAATATGGTGGTTGCCCTTGTTGATATGGAGCGTGCATTTGTTCCTCCACAACACTTCATCCGCTTGGTGCAAAGGAGGTATGGTAGAAAAGTATCTACTGGAAAATTCAAGTAGGAAGTGCAATTGGTTTCAAAGATGTTTAAGAAGTAAACTGTATCTGATGTTTGATAAAGAAAGAGCTAAAGAACGGTAGCAGTAAAATTTGTTAACGGAGAAGAATAAGCTCTCTGGTATTTTGAAACCGTTTTGATATTCTTTTCCTCCATAAAACCCAAAAGAAACATTGTTATTTACAACTCCAGTGAGTCGTTAAGTTATTTCTTAGTTTTAATCATAGTGTTGAATGAGTTACTTCTCTTCATTAATTTTCCAAATGCCTTTTCTTATTTTGTAATTAGAGTACAGCCTTTCTGTTTTACCACTTGTACTGTAATCTGTGATTCTGTTATATACTCTTTCAGAATTTTGGGACGTCAACCTTTAGTTTTAGATAGCGGTTATTATATCCTTTTGTTGTAAATTGCATCTTATTTTTTTCATCTATCTTGGGAGGCATGCTCTATCTGATTTGCTTTGTTAGTTTGGTCTCTTGGAATGCCCCTAGCTGATCAATTTAACGTTTAATTCTTTCCAGAATGGATAGGCAAAGACGAGAAGATGAAGTTAAAAACCGTTCTTCTAAAAGGGGTCCTGAGGCAGAACAATCCACATCTAATAGGGTATATACAATTTTCTATGTCTAGTTTATTAGGTTTTCTCACCTTGATGCTTGCTTAACCTATTAAAGTAAACTCAAGCCGTGTACTGCTTGTAAATTACCCTTTTCTATCACTAGTATGCTTCTTTCAGTAACCTTAATTCCTAGATAGCTATGTCTCTTATTTGTTTTAATGTTTATTTAGGCCAGCAGTCCTCAAACTGGGGGAAGCTTGAATTCGTTGAAAGATAAACCCGGTCAGCAAGATAAGGATTCTCCAGAGGGAAGCTCGGGATTAAAGACTGCTGGACCTGATGGGGAGATAACAGCAGGTTCAATCAACACCATTTTCCTCATCTTTTTGTATTTTATTTTCCCCCTTTATCTGATAGTTATTCACCGTCTTTAATGGTGGAACAGTGCCTTATACTTAGCCCCTTAGCTTTGTGATGAGTTGATGGTTAAGGGCATTTTTTTTCATTTAAGTAATATGAGATCCAATATATTGTGTCTCTTAGTCTTAAGTCCAAATCTTCTACCCCTATTCTCTACCTCTTTCCGTGTCCTATTGTTTATTTTCGCTCAAATTTTAAATTTTAAATTTTCACAACTTTTTCCGCAAGTTTATAAGCTTTTATATTATATTATATTCAAATTTTAAAACATTTGGACATAATATTGTTTTAGACAATTTTTCTAAACTTTAATGTTTAATTTACACTAATTTATACATTTATTCCAAAATAAATTGCGTGTGGATTTTCTTTTAAAAATAATTATTGGAATGTATATACATGTCTTGTAGTAATTGTACAATTTTTTTAAAAGTTTTTTAGAACAAATTTTTAGATAAAATAAGCAAGGGGGCACGGAAGGGGGTAGAGAATAGGGGTAGAAGATTTGTACTCCTTAGTCTTACATCACTGTGACCTCTAGAGTCCGGTATAGATTTGATCATGCATATAATTTTGTTAGATATGCCTGTAGTTTCTGGTTTCTTTCCTTGGGTAATTGTGTTTCTTTCTCGTTATTTTTAGCAATCTTTTATGGATAAGTTTTAAGGAGTCAGAGTTTATAGCAATAAAAATTTATGTTCATTGCAAATTCAGCCCTTAGTTTGACAAATTTTAAGCCATTTTGTCATTAGAGGTTTACATTTGTGACACTTCTCTTTTTTGTTTTTGGTTAATATAGTGTCACTTTACTGAATGATTGAAGTTTTCGTAGCCAAAGAATTAGTTATTACTTTACTCGTGCAGGATTCTTATCGAAGAAAAGTGCAAAAAAGAATTCGTGGAGTAAACGATGGTTTGTTCTAAATGGGAAGACTGGAAAGGTTAGCATTTGGCATTTTATGACTAAAATGCATATCCACTGAAAGGGAAAAACATAATAGAACTTACTGTTATTACAACTTAATTTTCTAGCTGTGAGTAGAATGTCAGGGGACTATATGAATGCTCTATTATATTTCATTGACACACTGAAGTGTAAGGTATTCAGTAGTCAGTGCTCCATTCCCCACTTCTACCTTTCTTTTTCTATCAAATACATTATGATTATGTACTTATCTCTACCGTATTCAAGCATAAACATTATGCACTTCACATCTATATGCTTCCTTCAACCATTCTTATTCCCCATTCTTATTCTTGAGGTAAGAAACTTATCGAAAGAGGGAAAATTATAAACTATCATGTCAGCACTTGCATATTGTAAAAATATTGTCTTGTTTTAGCACTTTACCCATTATTATACCTGCATATTGTGTCCCTATTTTTGGCCTTTATGTTGTTTTACTTCAATCTTCTGTTTGAATTTGTTTACAGCTTGGATATACCAAAAAGCAGGAAGAAAGACAATTTCATGGTGTTATCACGTTGGAGGTATAGCTTTTCGGGAAATTTTGTTTTCACTTTTATACTGAATCCAAGGATGCAACCTATTCTGAGTTGCATATACATATATCACGGTTATCACCAATTAAATTCAAGTCAGTACAAAGTTTTCTATTCGTAAATCATTATAGATGAGCACTGTATTTTCAGGAATGCAATATTGAGGAAGTGTCTGAGGAAGAAGAAACCCCTTCCAAAAGTTCCAAGGACAAAAAAACAAGTGGATCTTCTGGGAAACCGCCAAGTCTTGTGTTCAAGATTACCAGCAAGGTTCCGTACAAAACTGTTTTAAAAGGTAAAATAATATTTAATTATTAAACCTCTCGTATCTCGTAATTGTTTCCATTGGGGTGTTGTGTGCGCTAATATGTTAAAACTGTGCATCTTCTTACAGCTCATAGTGCTGTTCTACTAAAAGCTGATAACATTGCCGACAAGGCTGAGTGGTTGAATAAGATAGGAAAAGTGTCGCCTCCTTCTAACGGGGGTCCATCGGGTCTTCCTATGCGGCAAAGTTTCTCTGATGGCTCCCTTGTGAGTTAACATTTACGGTTTTTTTTCCCTTTTCTACGGAATTTCCCGTCCTCATACCAGGTGTTAGGTTCAGGGGAAGATAAAAGTATGATCATTAAAGTGCACCGGTAGTTTTTTTGTTAAACATAGGAATATTAACGGTGTTTGGGAGTAAAGATGAAATTGGCACAAATTAAAGTAGCAGTTCTTTGTAAAAAAAATGGTTAGTGACTGGAGTTGGGTAGTGAATGCGTACTTGATGCACTTGCGTTTTGAGATAATGAGAAAGCAGATGTTTTGTTGTCCTGTTTTTTATTGTACGTTCATTTCAAGCCTGAGGAGGTTCAAGGTCACTCCTGAGGCTTCAAGATTAATGTTTCTTAACACCATTCGCCGTTAGGTTAACTAAAAGGCCATAAAGTTTTTCTCAGTATGAGCTATACTCTACTATGTAAAATCAGTGTTTAACTTAACTTGACTAGGGTTCCAGAATGGGATTTTGTTTAGTTTGTGAATAGTGTTAGTTTGATACTTATTTTTTAAAATTAATTTTGGGGGTACCCACAGGTTGATTTTATAAAATCAGAGTAGTGGCCGAAGGCCTTATTACAATAACTCTGAAAGGTAGTTTGATATTTACCGCGACTTAGAACTGTTTATTTTCTATTTATTTAGGACACTATGACCAGAAGACCTGCAGATCCAGAAGAAGAACTTAGGTGGATGTCCCAAGAAGTTCGTGGTTATGTAGAAGCTGTGCTTAACAGCCTTGCAGCTAATGTGCCCAAAGTAAAATGTTTTTCTTCCCCTCGTGAAATTTGATTACTTTAGCTGATTTTCTAATCATTTCTAGGGATGGCAATTGGGTCGGGTCATTCAAAACCCGACCCGACCCATGTACAAAGTTGCACTTTTACCCATTTAACCCGTTTTTTATAACACTTTTTTTTTTCCTTCAAAAAATAAACCTCGTAAATGTCAAGATTTGGAAGAGAATTTGTTATAAACCCATATGGTAAAGTAAAAAATCATTTGATTTAGAAAGATAATATATAAATATTAATGTGGCATTAAATAGCCTTTCATATTAATTTAGGGATTTAAATTTTGCAATCTTCTTTTTGACATTTCCATGTTTATTGAATTAATTTGGCCTCATTAACTTCGTCAATTAAAACATTGCTATATGTAAAAATGTAATATAAATGTATATGACTGGTATGATGATTTATTTCCCGTAAATTCTTCTAAAAATAATGACGATAATATATTAGTCATTAATTAACACATTAACATTTACTATAAATATCATTAATTAATGCATACAAGATTTATTTCGAAAACCACCGAAATGTATGTATATGTATTACTATACCATTACTATAGGAGAAAGAGAGAAATTAATGTATAGGAGAGAGACAAGGGAGAGAGTATTAAGTTGTGTAAAGTTACACTCTTCAAGTTGCATTTTTACCCAATTTGACCCGACCCAAATAAAGTTGCACTTTTACCCGACCCACGTCGAGTCGGGTCAAAACCCGAAAAATTGTCATCCTTAATCATGCCTTTTGTGGTTGTACAGGCAGTGGTTCTATGTCAGGTGGAGAAAGCCAAAGAAGATATGCTCAATAGGTTGTACAGTTCTATCAGGTATGGTTTTTTTTTTCCTGGTATTTCTTAAAGTTATAAAATCCCTGCCGTTCCTGACAGAGCCATGACTGACTTCTAATAAACTATCTTATGGAAAGGAAGCGTTCTTTACTTTTAAACCTTTCCTTCCAAATATTACGGAAGCAAGAAATGTTTAAATACATTGGAATATCAATTTCTGTTATATATTTAAAATCATTATTATTAAGCAATGGAATGATTACATGGAGATGCAAGGCAAGTGCATATATATGATGGGGAAATTGTAAAGGTACAAATGCACATATATCTATTTATCCTTCAGTGAACTTACTCGAATATCCGAAGATAGAACTGCTTATTTAATGCATGTAACATTTAATATAGTCTGGGGGAAAAACATTAGACACTATTTATCTGTCCCCAACGTCTGCCATGTGCCAACAAAAGCTGCACTTACCATTTACCAATAGTATTGCTGATTTTATTCATGTTTTATTTTAAGTTTTCTTGTGCTTTTCTTTTTCTCTTTCTGGAAAATTAAATCTTATTTATATGTCTTATTTAGTGGCCAAAGTTCAGCAAGAATTGAAGAGTTGCTCCTAGAAGATCAAAATGTGAAACGTAAACGGGAGCGCTGTGAGAAACAATCAGCTCTTCTTTCAAAGCTCACCAGACAGCTTAGTGTTCATGACAACAGGGCTGCTGCAGCATCTGGCATGATGGACGATGGTGGACCAGGTGACATTGGTTTTAAATAAATTATTTTAATATTTAATCAAGTTTAGACTTCTCTTGTGCATTTATTTCTTATTTGTGTTTAGTGTTGGAAGTATTAACTATAAACAGAAAACTATTTTATGAAGGTAACTGTATAATATTTATTGTAAATGATAATTAAACGAATATGACCGACACTTCTTAATATGGAAGCTTGTATCTAGCAAATTCTAGGTAAGTGTTAATATTTTTTAACCTAGATAACGGTACATTAGGTGGCAAGACTAATACTATATGGATAGGACATTAAATGTAAATTGTTACTGATAAGTAAATGAATAAGACCTTTGGTAAATACAAATCCTTTATGTGGTGGGTATCTTGTCCGTGTAATTTACTTGGTAGCACCACTGCATAGTGAATAGTATTTATTCAGTGAGTAATACCTATATTCCATTTTTGAATTTTTAGTGTTCGTCGAAGTTATAAATTTTACTTTTTATTTACTTTGAACTCTTCTTGCAGAGAGCAGCCCAAGAACAAGTGGCGCTGGTGATGACTGGAGAACAGCCTTTGATGCTGCTGCCAATGGTCCTTCGGGATTATCAAGATCTGAATCCAATGGTCACAGTCGTCGGTACAGTGACCCATCACAAAACGGCGATACAAACTCAACCTCTAGATCAGACTCGAGCAGCCGACGTGCCCCTAACCGGTTGCCTCCAGCACCACCTGGTTCTGGATCTTCGTATAGATATTAGATTATGAGTATACACATTCTTGTTGGGCGAGTATTCTAGCTTGCAATGATAAATCGGAACCTTCCTATAGGAGAGAACTTACATAAAACGAATTATGGTTTTTTTCTCTCCTGATGGATGGTCCTGATCTATTAATGCAGGCTGCATAAAAAAGTATGCAACATTTCCCAACTCGTTCTGTCTCCCCTTGAAATTTAGGAGCTTTTGTACATGGTTACACCACCTGGTTCTGGTTTTTCATACAAGTATTAGCTAAGCAAGATACGTACATTATTTGTTCATTCTTGTTGCGCCAGTAACGTTCTCTTCTCCTTGTAAGCTCTTGTCCAGCTTGAGGTTTTTCTTCGGAGCTTCTGTAGATGGTTACACAGATATGTGTAGATAGATTGTGATTCCAATTCATCGGGTTCATATCTGCTGAACATGAGGCGTATTTTGCTGTGTATAAGTAGTGATTTTTTGATACTTGGTCTGAGAGAATTTCTTTTTCCTTTTTTTTTTCCGGTGGGTGTAACATAATTTTCTGATTATTGTTTCCTCTTAAGACCACAAATTTTATTTTATTTTATTTTAGCTATTTTTGTTTCCATTAAAAACCTTTTTTTAAGTTTGCTATACACGCTGCTCTGGTCTCATATTTATTAGAGAAAAGCTATTTATTTATTCCACTGTAACTACACGGAAAACAATCTGGGTCTTGCAGCCAAACAAGACTGTTGAAAACAATACGAGGGTAAATCAATGATCCATATTAAGTCTCTGCGAGAGTCTATGTAAAAAGTCTCTCATTATATTATCAGCCAATGTTAAAATCTTCCATGTCAGCAAGTTTTGCCCCTTGTAAATTGTAATGAAGTCCAGACATTGACCTTAAAAACTGTATGTAATTAGAAATTATATTTGTATGCATATTAGAAGTAATGCAATACTGACTTAAGAAGCGATGCATCTGTTGCTGACAGCATCTTTTAACAACGTGAAACAGTGTCAGTTATTTTTACGTAAACTACATTTGGTTAGCATCAATATTGTATGTCGTACTAGAAAGTAGAAAATTTTAGATATCTAAGCTGTTACGTAAAAGAACCAGATGATGAAAGGAGACAATTTTTAGGACTACACGCGCCTTTTACCACTTTCAGCAAAAAAAACAATTTGAAAAATAAAAAGCATACGCTTTTGTTGTTTTTCCAGAGTAATCCCGTTGTTATTGTTGCGATTGTATTAATGCACACACTGCCATATCTCAGTGAGACTTTAATTTTTTGTCCAAAACTTAGTAATTTTAGTACTATTCATTCACCATTAATAAACCCACTTTAACTTCTCGCCTCAATCTGGACTAATGAATATTTTCATTAATTAATTTGAATGTACTGTGTACCGTCACTGTTATTTAAACCTCGTTAATAGTACATATTGACCAGCACAATCGCTTAGAGCATCCGGATATATGGATTATCTATTTTTTTTCTAAAATTTGATAATTATGCTATAAAAATTGGCATACATCAGAAGTCATGTAAATTTACTAAATTTCAGTAAACACAAAATTAACCTTATATAAGAGTAATGTATATGATTCACTTGATGAATATCATAGTAATAAACTATCATGGGCTCCACATTTTTGTGGTTGAAATATTGTTATGCTTATTAAATGATAATAAACAAATAAAAAGAAATAATATAGAGTTATTATAATAAAATTAATAATTAAGCTGGAATTTTGTGTAAATGTAAACTGTTTCTTAAAAGATATAAAATATGTTAGATTTAATTAAATGGTTAAATTTGCGGATGCTGTTGCTCTTAACTACCTTAAATTTCTATTTTATCATCCTTGATTGCATGAGGTTCTATTATAATGTGTTCGATATGAATAATTATTGGCACACTCGTCTTACACTCCTTAATACGCTACTTGTGAGATGAGTAAATTTAAAATTATAGTTTTGTTTTATAGCGTTTTCGTAATTGATCATTTCATAATGACCGTAACAACGGTTGTATGTATATCATTCTCCGTCCGATATAATATGAAATCAACCATTGCATTATTTTTCATTTTTGTGTGTGAGCTGGGAGGCCAACTCCTAGGAGCACGAATCCAACATAGATAGAATATGCTTTAAAACAGGGGACTAATGGGCTTCTCTCTAAGAGGAAACACACAATTTGGTATAAAATACAAAGTTTTTTTTTTTATAACTTAAACTAAAACTTATAAAAATCAAACTAATAATGAAAGTTATCAATTAAGTTGTTCGAATTAAAGCGTAGAAACTTTTCATGCATCGAATCATGCATTTACTTACATGAATATTTGACTAACCGTTACAACTCTTACTTAGTTGAGACATGTTTTGTTTAAACTATATTTCATATTATCATTAAATCAGACAGTTATCCTTCTTAAAATTTTGGGGTAGTCATATGAAACCAATTGAAACTCATTTTTTACAAAAGTATGAATTCTCCTCCGCCATATGTTTCTATCCAATACTATTTGATTATCGATTTGTCTTATATCCATATCATTATAAATCAATTGCATCAAGTTTTTAACGATATACCTTTACCCAACTTTTGATTTATCGTCTCTCTCTCATTTAATTTTAAATCGGAGCCATACTTACCTTAGACCAGATATCGGCACTCCTGATCTTATTTTTTATAGTGTTTCCACACATGTATCTCAACATCTGCATCTCTACTACATCCAATTTTGTATTTATCTCACTGTTATTTAATAAAGTTGGTCTTATAGTATTGTACAAATCTTCTTTTTAAGTGTTGAAGGCATATTATGATCACTTTTAAGTGTTGAAGGCATATTAGGATCACATAAAAATCCTAACGCGCTGCTTCACTTCATCCAACCTGCTTTAATTTTATGGTTAACATCGCTTTTTATTTCATTGTTGTTTTGAACAAAAGAACCGAGATAACAAAACTTGACTAGACTACAAATGGATTACCATTAAAACTACATTTCATGTATTCAGTGTTTGATCTACTTAATCTAAAATCTCGAGACTCTAAAGCATGCCTTTATAACTATAAATTTTCGCTTATGCATGTTATAGCATTATCCACTCAAACTATCTCATTTGCAAACAACATGCACCAAATTACTTTATTATGAATATGTATAGTTAGTCTATGCATGTTTATAGCGAACTATAAATGACTCGAAACTTAATCATTTGTGTAACCATATAGTAATAGGCCGTCAGTTATAACATTCATAGTTACTTTCTTATACATGTCCTTAAGTTTGTTTATGTACTTAACATATAAATATATTTTTTAACACCCATCAAACCATCTAAAAACTGTCATAAGATTTCTTTAAATCGATAAAAATAAAATCACATGCGAGTCTTTCTTCCCGTCCTATATTTCTTCATCATTTGCCTATGAAAATACTAGTAAAATTTACCCACGCGCTGTGTGTGAAATGCGTAATGCCATAAATCTCGTAATATATTTTATTTTGAACATAATATTCAGATTTGTTATCATTTATTGTAGTTATACATGTTAAAACGAATTGTTAATTAATTTAGGATACCTCCGTAATTAGGAAAACATAGTGAGAACAAATTGTTAATTAATTAGATTAGGTATATTGGTAATTATTAAAATATAGTGAGGGTATTTTTGGAAAAATTGAGTAAAATTTGGCAGACTCATTTCTGATGGATTGACTTATTATAATAAAATGATAATGACTTTTGCAATGAATTATTGTGGCATAAACTCAAACTAATTTTCAGAATATCAGCAATATGCCTGAACCTATACCCAGTTACCCTCTCCCGTAATTTCCTTTATAATTAGAACAATTTTGTATATCACCCTTACTTTTCTTTAATGGTATCAAAGTAATTTATGCATTCATCAAGTATTTTTCGTTTTTGCTAAATATTATTAAAAAAATTGCTGCCCGTTAATCCCTATATTCCTCATAAATTTTCAAACTTCAACGGAAATACCATATGAGTTTATTAGTAATTTATTTACATTTATTTTCTTTAACGCACCCTTAACTTCACCTATCTTAACCCTACTCATGAAATCGCAATTAATCTCTTTTAGAGGGACTGTAAGTCTGTAACATAACATATGCTACTATTTTTATATTGAATGAAAAGTTTATCGAAATAATTACTTTCTTTATGTCTCCTAGTATCCTTATATTTATTATAAGTGTGACCATCCTTACATTTACTTAACGCCTTCTAACTTTCTTTTTTATCCTAAAACCTATATTTACGCTAATTAAGAAAAAAATACGTCAAGTTTGAAACTACATCGACTAAATATTTTTTTTGGCAATATGCAGATTTTTGAATTTTTGTATTATTATTAATGTCATTCCTTTTTGCACAAATTACGACGCCATCATCTGAGGAACATTCGAGACCGTTGATTAGTTATAAGTTACAACCGTTACACACTAAATTATGAAATTTTGAATCTTTACGGTGTGTGTGTTAAATTTTCACCCTTTTTGCATTATATTATGATGTCATCGGTTGAGCAACGTTGCAAATCAGTTATAACCGTTAACACTGTATATATTACCGACATAATCACCCGAGCAACGTTTAGAAAATTATCGATACGATCACCATTTATTTTGAAACATAATTTCCTCGTTATCCTCAACACTCTTTTATCGTTTATTCAATTAATTTATTAGTCGATTACTACGGTCACAATTTAATTAAAACAAGACTTCGTCATTATCCTCCCCATGCTTTTCTTGTTTATTCAATTCATTTATAATGAGATTACGACTATGCCCGTCGAGGAAATAATTAAACAATAACCAACGAATCCACCGATCCTGAACCCATCATTCATTGCTACCCACACCCAAAGCCCATACATTAATCCCACTAAATTTCCATAACCACAGTCTTGATCAAATCCCAACCCCCACCAACAAAATCCACACCGAATTCATCGAACACGGCAGGGGCAGAAAAGGTAATATGATAAACATCCTCTATCTATTCAAACTAACTTTTAAACTTTATTTAATACACCAAATTAACTTTTTTAGAGTTGTTGACCTGTCCAGTTTGTAAAGTACCGAATATGCCAAAATAATATTCAAAAGCAATTACTCCAATAGATACATAAAATACATAAATACATAGATAGATACATAAATACAATAAAAACATTTCTCAATTTAGGGCTTTCAATTTGGCGCGTAACGAGTTCCCGCCCAATCCAAAATCAACTTTTATTGGGAAATAAAACCCAAAAATCGACACATTTGTTACCAAATTAGATCCGAGAGTAGGGGTTTATTCTAGAGAGAGAGAGAGAAAAGATGAGTCCGGCGAGTGTAATGATCGCAATAGTGAATGAACCGATTAATACAGGTCAGATTCATCAATTAATCATTTAATGCTCTACTTTTCCTTTTTTGTCATTAATCTGATTTTCTTTTTTTGATTGATGTCATTTAATTTGGTTTTATGTATGTACATTTGTTTTTTTTGAATCGCATTTAATTGTTTAGGGCGAGTCTCGTGTATATAAGCATCATATTTGTTGTTTGTTTATCACTTGTGCCTGATACTTTTATACATATACATATACATATACATATACATATACATACATATATATATATATATAGAGAGAGAGATTTTGCATTTTCTTCTCATTTTTTGTTAAGAGGCTAAGGTATTTGCCTTTTCTTCTCGATTTTTGTTTATAAGCAAATGATTTTTTTTTATAAAGCTTTTTCGAATGTAACTAACTCAAAAGACAATGTTATTGGAGATAAAAAAAAATCTAGAAATATTTTGAAATGAATTTAAAGGATCTGTTGTTCATAAGTTGTATTATCAAGTATGTGTAGTGTTTTTCCGTATAAAAGGGCGGATTGTTTGTATATTTTATAATATTGTTATAAGAATTTTATGGTTATTCTAGATTAAAAAGGTTTCACTTGTTATGATATCAACATAAACTATAAGATATGAAAATATAATGAAGAAAAATGAAATAAATTATACAGATCTGTTGTTTATAAGTAGTATTATAAGATTAGGCACACGTATTTTATGCTTATAACTAGATGGAATTTTCATTTTTTAGAGTATGCGTAGTGTTTTCCCTTATTGTAGAGTTGAAAGGCTTGTTATTTAGAGAACACATATGAAAATGGATCGATTTAAATTAGAGGGTTGATTGTATTGTATCTAGATTAAAATTTAATTGTTTTGTTTGGTGTGAATAATGTGTTGATTTAGTATAGACTTGAAAGACCAGAACATATGCTATACGATCTGAAAATATAATGAAGAAAGATGAAATAAATTAAACAGATCTGTTGTTCATAAGTAATATTATAAGATTAGGCACACATATATATGTTTATATTTAGATTAAAAAGGTTTTAGTTTTTTGGTACATGTGTATAATGTTTTAATTAATCATAGGCTTGAAAGACCGGAACACATGCTACAAAATATGAAAATATAATGAAAACATCTGAAAATTTAATGAAATCAGTTTTACGGTTTTGTTGTTCAAAAGTTGTATAATAAGATTAAGCATGCATGTCGTATGCTTATATCTAAATGAAGTTTTCATTTTGTAGTTGTATGTGTAGTGTTCTCCCTTATTAAAGGGCAGGTTGTTTGTTAATAGTATAAGCATCTTCTGCTTTTATATGGATGAAAAAGTTACAGTTCTTTGGTACATGTGTTTAATGTTTTGATTTATCATAGACTTGAAAGGCTGGAAAACATGCTATAAGATCTGGAAATGTAATGAAAAAGGTCTTGACTTATTTAAGATTGTGTAAAATCAAGTAAACAAGTTGTTTGGACAATTCTCAAACAAATGGAAGAAATGATGTTTTATTTGTTGCTTTTATTAGCGATGTGAGTGGGTAGGGAGATTGGTCTGTTCGTATTTGATTAGGGGGTAAGTTTAGTTTTTTTCTTTTTTCTTTTTATATATGTTGTTCAACATTTGTTTGGCCAACTTCAAAGCAGAGTATTGTTGTTTTTCTGGCTTGAATAGACTAGAAATTCTGTTTTTATGAACTCCATTTTTTCTCGTCTTTAAATAGAACAACTAATCTTTCTTGAAGCTGCTTACTAACATTTCATATAACTGCTTGTACTTTTTCGTAAGATGCTTTTTGGTATGAGAAGTTTTCATTAAGTTTTTATCTAGAACCATCTTAGCTATGAGCAAGATGTATCCACAAACAAGTAAACACACTCTGAACTTAAGGCCTTCAATTGATTATCGACTTGAAACTCAATCTTCTTTCTTGATGTCTAAAGTAGTTTGCTTTTTTGTAATATACAGCAGCATAAATAACTTGGCTAGAGTTGTATATTTATATGCAATCATGTGAATGACATGAAGTTGCAAATGGGTAATTTGATCAGAAAATCACAGATTTTTAGTAAAGAAAATGTTTGTGCATTTTAATAGTTGCTGTAGTTGTTTCTACGCATACATTCTATATTTGTGTTTACTTAGTTTCATATATTTTTTTCATTGTTCATATGCTCTATGATATGGAATTTTTCATTAAGATGCTAGTTAGCGACTATTCAGTTTTATTTGATACTTTTTCGGTACGTTGCCTGCATGGTACTAGTGTCACATTTACCACATGCATGAAAAGTAAAAAGAAATCAGCACGTTTTTCTTTAACGGTCTTCTGCATGTCTCTTTCTTAGTTTGTAATTTATCATCCCACGTAGCGCTAAATCTCGTGTTGTTATTCATTATTACGCGTTATTAGCATTTCCTTTTTCTCCTCTTATGATTAATATTATTTGCTTTTAGTTAAACAACAAAAGTAGTTTGGTTAAGTAGATATATGGTAAAGAGTTTTCGACATAGGTTAAGATTAGATTTTCATTCGTAATATAAAGAAATGTAAATGACTTTCATGTTATTTAGGTCAGATCCTACGTACCTTTAGCTCCCACGGTGTTCATTTTATCAGGTTTTATAAAGCTGTTTCACTAGATTTCTTATGGAACTCACGACAAACACTCGCACAAATGCAAATTATACAACTGATGTTCATGGCACTAATTTTTTATGTTTTTAACTTTTCCATTCATTCGGTTGGATTGAATATATTTTTTGAATACAGTTTGGAGGTCAAGGTTATTTTCTCTCATTTGCTACCCCACTTCCATTCTTCCTTATTAAGTAATACATTTTCCCTTTATTATTATACTGTTATTTAGTATAATTTTTATTTGTTTTTAACGCTTCTCAATGTATTATACTTTTAATTTTTGTAATATTTCTATTATTGTGTATTTGAGAGTGCCAACCATATCAGTTTGTTATTTCGCTGATTGCTACCTCGTATGGTCATCACTCTTTGTCTTATGATGCTTATTTGGTTAAGTATGCTGTTATTTCTTGCTTAGCTTCTGATCGCCTCTTTCTTATATTACCTTTTCAAATATCGTTTCACCTACTTTTACCTGATAATTGAATCGAAGAGTTTTGCCGGCTGCTAATTCCTAAAGCACCAACTACATAATTATTTTGTAATATTCAACGCATACGAGGTTGCCTAAAATTTTATACACCACAATCCTTTTCCATTGTTTACCTTTGCAACATGTTATTCCTTTGGCTGGCCTTTTCATTCTCCTGCCCACTCATATTGAGATATTATGTATGATTACTAGTATGTTTTCGCATAAAAATTGTCCTACTTTAATTTTTACAAATATTGCTGGTTTTGGCTATTTTTAATTCATGCCTCTCCCTGCTTACCGTTCATCTTTATCTAGGTAAGTGTTTCCCTTTTCGTCTGACAATATTTTGACATTTTTTTTATTATATTTATTTAGATATGAAGAAAAAGGGAGCAAATATTAAATCAGAATCAAATGATGCTAAAAAGCGCAAGTCTGAAAATACTGAAGATGCTGTTGCTGTTCGAAAAATGCCCAAGAGAGCTGCTGCCTGCAAAGATTTCAAAGACAAACCTGCTCGAATTAATGAAAAATCATCAATAGTCGAGAAAAAACGAGATCAAATTGTAGAAGAAGAACTGGAAGCCATAGGGTTAACAACCGGCCATGATGATCCACGGCCAAATCGACGGCTGTCGGATTTTATCTTTCATGATGCTGAAGGACATCCTCAGCCGGTCGAAATGTTGGAAGTGATGGATATATTCATTTCTGGTATCATTTTACCCTTGGAAGAAACTTCCGGGAAAGAAAAGGAAAAAGGAATTCGATGTAATGGGTTTGGGCGTGTAGAGTCTTGGTCTATATCTGGATATGAAGAAGGCTCACCGGTCATTTGGGTCTCTACTGAAGTTGCAGATTATGACTGTGTAAAGTCTGCTAGTTCTTACAAGAATATGTACTCGCTTTTCTATGAAAAAGCGTATGCATGTAATGATGTTTATCAGAAGCTAACTAAAGCTTGTGGAGGTGACCCTGATCTTAGCTTTGAGGACTTAATTGCTAAAGTTATAAGATCAATGAGCGAAAGGAAGAGCTTACGTAATAAAGTATCTGTAAAAGAGTTTATTGTTTCACAAGGTGAGTTTATTTACAATCAGCTAGTTGGGTTAGATGTGCCATCCAAGAAAACTGATAAGAGCTTTAGTGAGTTACCTGCTCTTATAACTCTGAAGGAAGAAAGTATAAAAAGTAACGGTTTTACGGGTAGAGAAATGGGGGCATGTCGTACTGCATCTACAACTCTGAAGATTAATGATGGAGGGAAAACAAATATGGATATTGATGCAGATGAAGGAGATGAGGACATGAAAATGGCGAGGTTGTTACAGGAGAAAGAAAATTGGAAATCAGCGAAACAGACCAAAAGGCAACGAATGGCAACTCCGTCGAACAAATTTTATATAAAGATTAACGAAGATGAAATCGCCAATGATTATCCTTTTCCGGCGTATTACAAGTCTTCTGTTGAAGAAATTGACGAATATGTTGTTTTCGAAGACAATAGTGATGCAAATTACACTGATGACCTTCCTCGGAGCATGCTTCATAATTGGGCCTTATATAACTCTGACTCCCGTTTGATTTCTTTGGAGCTTCTCCCAATGAAACCTTGTGCTGACATAGATGTGACTATATATGGTTCAGGATTAATGGCCCAAGATGATGGAACTGGGTATTGTCTTGATGGGGAGTCTCAGGGATCTTCTAGTGCTGACATGGCGCAAGATGCTGGAGGACTTCCTCTTTATCTTAGTGCTATAAAAGAATGGATGGTTGAGTTTGGTTCGTCAATGGTCTTCATTTCTATTCGAACAGATATGGCCTGGTAATCCTTTTTTCTTATTTTCTTTCTTTCTTCTGTTCTAATATTCTATTATGTGAGTCCTATTTAATATGCAAGACATGGCACTATCCTATCAGGACCAACTTCCTTTCCTTATATTTCCGTTGTGGAATTTAAGTTCTATCATGACCATTTTTCTTTTGTAGCTACTTCGTATCTACTTTTGCAAAGTTTTCTAAGCTTGTTTGATAGCTCATGAAAAGTAACAGTTGAAGTCATTCGAACTTGTATAATAGTTTGTTGTTTCGTAAAAAAAGCATTATTTTTTCTCAAGCAAAGCTGGAAATGTTTACATCTATTTTTTTTTACCAAAGAAATGTGGCGAATATGATATTTTCGTAAATATTTCATCTCATTTTAAATTATCATTAATTAATTTTCATATCCTCAAATTAAATAGTATACTTTTTCATTTTTCACCAATAAAACTTTTTAATTTCAGATTTTACTTGAAAATATACTTTTTTGATTCAGAGATAGAAGTATAATTATATACATCTAAGTTATAACCAATCAAGCCCTTTGTGTTTGTAAAAAGTTATAGGAGTGGAGTGGCATTGGGGAAAGGTGTAACCTTGCTTTCATTTCTCTTGCACAGGTATAGACTTGGTAAACCGGCCAAACAATATGCACCCTGGTATGAACCTGTTTTGAGAACTGTCAAGCTAGGGATTAGTATTATCACACTATTGAAGGAACAAAGCCGAGTATCACGGCTTTCATTCTCAGAAATCATTAATAGATTATCCGAATTTGAGAAAGAACACCCTGCTTTCATTTCCTCCAATAAATCATTGGTAGAGAGATACGTGGTGGTCCATGGGCAAATTATACTACAGCAGTTTGCTGAATATCCAGATGACAATATTAAAAGAAGTGCTTTTGTGACTGGTTTACAAGATAAAATGGAGCAAAGGCATCATACTAAATGGTTGGTGAAGAAAAAGTTGGTATTAAAGAAGGAACTGAATACCAACCCAAGAGCACAAATCCAGTCTTTGGTGTCGAAACGGAAGGCAATGCCAGCTACTACTACACGATTGATTAATAGAATTTGGGGAGAGTACTATTCCAATTATTCACCTGATTTGGAGGAGAGAGAGGCCGGTGGAGTGAAGGAAGAGGAGGTAGAGGAAGAAGCAGAGGAGGACGTAGAAGATGATCTTGAAGAGGCCGAAGAAAATAAAGAAACGGTCACAAACAAAACCGAAAAACCTTCTTCGGCATCGAAACTAAAAAAGCCTAGCTCTTCTATAGAGAGAATCAAATGGATTGGAGAGGCAGTCGGTGAGACATACAGGGGCGAGTCTCTTTACAAACAGGCAATTGTCCATGGAGATGAAATATCTGTTGGTTCTTCTGTATCTGTGGAAACTGAGGATTCCGGAGAATGTATTCCTATTTATTTTGTAGAGTATATGTTTGAAGATTCGGATGGAAAACAAATGGTTCATGGGAGAGAGATGATGAGAAGTTGCCAGACTGTTCTTGGAAACACTGGTAATGAGCGAGAAGTGTTTTTAACAGACGATTGTTTGGAGTTTGAACTAAGCGATATAGTGCAAAAAGTGGTTGTTGAGACCCGGGTTTTGCCTTGGGGTTATCAATATCGTAAATCTAATGCTGCTAAAGAGAAAATAGAGAGAGAAAGAGCTGAGGAGAGAAAAATCAAAGGATTGCCCATGGAATACTTCTGTAAAAGTTTGTATTGCCCTGATAAAGGTGGGTTCTTCTCTCTCTTAGTTGACTCAATAGGTCTCGGTTCTGGGATTTGCAGCGAATGTAAAGTAAAGGAATGTGAAAAGGAGAAAGAGGTCTTTAAATTAAATTCTTCCAAGAGTGGGTTTTCATACAAGGGGATAGAGTATTGTGTTAATGATTTTGTTTATATTGGCCCTCATTATTTTAATGCTGATGAGAAGGATAATGGAACCCATAAGGGTGGGAGAAACGTTGGGTTGAGAGCTTATGTTGTTTGTCAGATATTGGAAATTGAAGGTCTTAAATCTGCTAAACAGGTTGACCCTGAAAAGCTTGAAGTTAAAATTAGGAGATTATATAGACCTGATGATATTTCAGCTGAGAAAGCTTACCGCTCAGATGTACAAGAGGTAATAGTTCTAATGTGGAAGTAGTTTTATCTTTTTGTGTTTGCTTGTACAATGTATAGAAGGATCCTTCGTAATCATAATTATATTTATCTGTTCTGAGATATCAACTGTGATTTTAGGTATATTTCAGTGAAGATATCACAACACTACCCCTTGTTTACATTGAAGGAAAATGTGAGGTCCTAAGAAAGCATGATTTTATATCCGTTGACACCCCTGGAATTTTTCAGCATGTTTTCTTTTGTGAAAATTTCTATGACCATGATAGTGGAGCAATCAAGAATGTAAGTCTTTCCCCCCCTTTTTTGTAGAATTAATCAAACATGCATTTTTTTTAACTTTTTGCTTTTATTTTTATAATGAATTATTTGTATTTGCATTTGGACAGTTGCCGACCAATGCGAAACTAAGTCCTCTTAAAGAAGGGGAAGTGGATTATGCCGCGATAAGAAAAAAGAAAGGTAAATGTAAAGAAGGAGAAAATGATTCTGTTGAACCAAAGAATGTATCTCCTACAAATCGTTTGGCTACTCTAGACATTTTTGCGGGTTGTGGTGGTTTATCTGAAGGTTTTGAAAAGTCAGGTATGTGTTTTTTTCTTTTCTTTTCTTTTTACCATCCATGTTTTTAAATTCTCTAAAAGTTACACTTCAGTACTTGATCCACGTTCGCTAATGAACATTTACAGGTGTGTCCCTGACCAAGTGGGCAGTTGAATATGAACAACCTGCTGGAGAAGCTTTTAGGCTAAATCATCCAGAGGCTCTTGTGTTTGTTAATAACTGCAATGTCATTTTGAGGTAGGACAATAAAACTTCTTAAATGCTCATTAATGTCATTAAAATTTTCTTCTCGTTACGAGTTGTTCACTTTATTATATGCACTGTGCTTTATTCGTTACCTTTCCATTTTTTTATTCTATTTTTAAAATGCTTAATTTTTTTTTTTATACAGAGCAATAATGACAGCATGCGGAGATGTAGATGATTGTATCTCAACTGAGGAGGCTATCGAATTAGCCTCAAAGCTTGACGAGAAGGATCTCTTTAATCTTCCAAGGCCTGGACAAGTTGATTTTATTAATGGAGGGCCTCCATGTCAAGTATGTATAGCCAACACTGATATTTTTGTATACATTATCAAGGAATTGCATGAGCATATGATAGATTTTGGATTTAATTTTATTTTTGGTCATTTGCAGGGTTTCTCAGGAATGAATAGGTTTAATCAGAGTACTTGGAGTAAAGTTCAATGTGAAATGATTTTGGCGTTCTTGTCTTTTGCTGAGTATTTCAGGCCGAAGTATTTCTTGTTAGAAAATGTTCGTACTTTTGTGTCATTCAACAAAGGACAGACGTTTCGGCTGGCTATAGCTTCTCTTCTGGAAATGGGTTACCAGGTAATTTTACTATTTTCCGCAATATTATCCTTCAATTGTAATCATCCATCAGAAAATGAAAAAGGAATTACAGTTCTTGAAAAACTGAAACTAGGATTCGTTAAGTTTAAAGCGTCTTTTACTAACTTTTTTTCTTTGAGAAGTGATTCTGTAATCTGTAAAGAGGAGGATTAGGTTTATCGGGACACCATTTCTGCTATAAATAAAAGGGCTTGTTCTTTTTCTTTCCAACCCATAAAACAATACGGGCTTGTTTAGTGAGCAACCATTAGCATATATTTTTTTTAACTAAAATTAATAATATCTTTCCATTCCTACATCAAGTATAGTTATCTTTATTATCGAGGCAAAATAAGTAGACTTTTCTTAGAACTATCAGAAAAGGATACTCTTTATTTATTCTATGCTACATTTGACCACTTTTCATCATTCCTAATACAAAAAAGTAAACATTTCTCACACCAAAAATATTTCTAAGAATTATCTCTCTCTTTGAAGTGTTTTAAAGTTTTCTCAAAAGTAAATTTTACACCTCTATCAAAAAAAGTACATCTTTAACACTTAAAATACAGCCAGATGAGTCATTGTTCATCAGTTCATCTAACTACCTTGCTCATTCCTAATGTGAATTACATCATTATCTAATATATTTTTAAAATCTTCTGATTTTGGTAGGTGCGGTTTGGAATTCTTGATGCTGGGGCATTTGGTGTCTCCCAATCACGGAAACGTGCATTCATATGGGCAGCATCACCTGAGGAAATACTTCCAGAGTGGCCAGAGCCAATGCATGTTTTTTCCGGTCCAGAGCTTAAAATATCACTTGGCAAAAACACCCACTATGCAGCTGCTCGAAGCACATCAAATGGTGCTCCTTTCCGGGCAATAACCGTTAGAGACACTATCGGGGAACTCCCTGAAGTCAAGAACGGGGCTTCAGCTGCTACAATAGGGGTGAGCTTCTTTTTGTTACATAATTTATCACTAGACTTTTTGGAAATTTGTCCTTACATGAACCTTGTGTCTTCTCTCTTATATGTTACAGTATTCAGATGATCCAATATCATGGTATCAGAGAAAAATCCGAGGAAATACGGATATCCTAGTTGATCACATAGCCAAAGATATGATAGAACTCAATCTGATTCGGTGCAAGAGGATTCCAAAACGCCCAGGAGCTGATTGGCGTGATCTTCCCGATGAGAAGGTACTTTTTTTGTAACTAATTTTTGGTTAAATTTTACTACTAATAACACAACTGTTAATAGATACTATTATTCTTTTACTTATACATTCTCAAATGCTTCCCAATAGCATTTGATGCTGATGCAATTTGTGATATATAATGTTGAGCTTTATCCAAGATAAATTTTTGCACTGTTTGCTGGCCATTGATTGTGGTATTATCTTTTTTCTGTTACTAATGATTATATCTAACTCATATGTCGTGGATTTGTATTTCGTAACCATAGTCATGTCTGTATCATTACACTTTAGACAAATCATATCACGTGAAACCCCATGATTTATTCTGTCATACATTTTCATGTTATTCATAGGTATTAAATGGCTTGAAATTTACCTTGTCTTAGTTGCTGATGGAATTTTTACCAAGCAGCTTATGTATATGTATTCATTATACGTTATGTGTGTAGGTTCGGTTGACTAATGGCCAACTTGTAGATCTTATACCTTGGTGCTTGCCAAATACGGCAAAAAGGCACAATCAGTGGAAGGGGTTGTTTGGGAGGCTGGATTGGGAGGGTAATTTTCCGACCTCTGTTACTGATCCCCAGCCAATGGGCAAGGTTGGGATGTGTTTTCACCCAGAGCAGGACCGTATCATTACGGTCCGTGAATGTGCTCGGTCCCAGGTGAGTATAATGCTTCAAGGCTTTACTTTACTGACTAAAAACTTACCCACTTAAAACAGCTTGTTGCTTGTGTCGTGAAATACCTAACTGCAAATGCTCCTCTTAAAATATTATCAGACAGTGATTGTTTTGATGTATATATAATACTATGTAGAACAATTGTTAGATTTATTAGAACTAGTTTATTGGTGTTTGATGATATGAATTGGTTGAAAGCTGAAAGCACGTAAAGCTATAGCATTTTTAGAAGAGCTTCAGCAAAATGTAAGCTGTTTAGTGTACAGAGCGCTTTTTGATCTTTCTCGCAACATGTACTTTTTCTCTAAATAAGTAAAAGTGATTTCTTTTAGATTAGAAGCGAGCTTTTATAACAGGAGGAAAATATAAATTTGAGCATCTGAAAGTCTTTAGCCAGTTCTCTTAATTGTGCCAAACAAGTTTCTCATTTTAGGAATATTGAAGTAATAACCATGCTCTTTCAAAAAAAAGTAATAACCATGCTAGTTTAGGCTATTCTTATTTTTAGTTTGTGCCACCAAATAAAGTGAACCTTGGTAGAAATAGCAACGATCTTTTGCTGATCAAATTGAGTGTTTGGTTATTTTGCAGGGTTTTCCAGACAGTTACAAATTTTCTGGGAATATACAGCATAAGCATAGGCAAATTGGCAACGCTGTCCCTCCTCCTTTAGCATATGCTTTAGGGAGAAAGCTTAAGGAGGCAGTTGAAGAGAGAGCGAAAAGAAGTTGAATTGCTCTATCTGCACCTTGTTTTTTCTTTGTTTTCTGCAGGGTTGGTGTATCAACCTTTTCAAACAATTTAATTTATTATTATTATTTTTATGTAATTTTATAGATCAAAGACTTCTTTATTGTCAAATGAGTGCCCGTTTTAATCAAATGGAGGCATAATGAGTTAATCAAGCATCATTCAGATCCATTTGTATAATAAAAACATAAATTGTTATTTCAGAAATGCTATTGTTATTTATATTTTTTTACCATTCAATGATTGTAATACTAGTATCTATTTTATCGGGACGTCATGATATTGGGTTTGGTAGCCTCTGTTTTTTTTCAGTGGTGCCAAATTGGCCAAGTTAGAAATCTATGTTTTAGGGTTGCCTATCTAAGAGATCAGTGTACATAACTGCATTAGCATCAACAATGGCTTGTTTTCTTGAAGCTTCAGCCTCTGTTTTTGCTTTGAAAAAAAAGTCTAGACTAAATAACATTTATACCAATTTTTTATTTTAGATTTGCAGCAAAACAAATCCCAATTTCTGTATATGCGACTATGCGAGTACTAAGTACTTAGTTTTCCCCTCTCAGACATGATGTGTTATGAATCTTCACAACTATGTTATTGAGGCTATTTATTGATCAATCAATGTACACAACTATGTTGGATATTTTATGCTTAAGAAAGAAAAGAAAACAAAGTTATCATTTTTTCAGGTTGTAAATGCAGTCCCAACTATTTTAATCAATTAATAAGTATATACAACCAAGCATAAGTTACCAAACAAGACCCTAGTGACCAGTGCTATATCCGAGGTTTACTATGGGGACCATAGTGGGTACAATTAAAATTGACCAATTCGATTTTTGGACCATAGTTGGTACAATTAAAATTGATCAGTTCGATTTTTTTCATCAAACTATATGGACAAAGTAGTGTAAATCGCTAGTATATAGGAATGTACCTTTAATCGTATGTGTACGTTACAGCGTACGTTTATGCACTCACCTTAATTAGGACTTGGGAGTAGTTTTAGTTTTTGTTAACCACCAAAATTTCAAAACATTTTCTCTTACCATGATCAACCACCAAAGAGGCCTATGATATACATGTCATGGGTTGGAAATAATAAAGAAACAAACGAACATGTGCATAAAAATTAAAATCTTTCGTGAGTTTTGAGTTAAATTAATTGTTTACAAGCATAAGCCTATCGAGAAAAGATCTATTTGCTAAGAAGCTACATGCTCAAATACGCAAACTCCATTTGTTAAGTATTTCTACATCAAAAGTAATTCTTGTAAATTTCACTGTCTTCTACGAACTAAAACGAATTAAACTATTAATATCCCACACCAGGTAGTCAGAATAAAAGTTTCTTCAAGCACTTAACTGCAGATAATCGGTAAAAGTTCATCTAGCAGAAAGTATGAACTCAATAAGAGGAAGAATGGTAGAAAAATGAAGCACACATGTTAAAACACATTTTATTCGACACACAGACTATAATTTTAATTTACAGAAGTTGCTAAACCTTTTTAGTTACATGAGTTCGTGACCCACCGGTCTCACTTAGAAGCGAATGGATATAAAATCGTGGTGGTAAACACCAGAAGATCATCTTCAGTTTTCCTTGATAAGAAGTATGTAACAAAGAATGAATTGGGAAATACCAGCAATTATATATACATAATTAATCATCGATATAAAAAAGGTGTTTAATACTGTCAAAACAATTTCTTAACAGATGACATGAAAATAGTCATTATGATTCTAAACAAAATATATGTATTCACATACAATTATAATTTCATTTAAAAGTGTGTTTCTTTATAAAATTTGGAAGCTGATCGTAGACTAACACATGCACATCTTACGTTCTACATATATCTAGATTTTTATACTTTGAAGCAATATTGGTGCTCTCACAAATAGACAAAGGTAGCGTTGAACGGGATGGTCGAGAGTGAAGTTGTAAATCCTACAAAGAACGTACATAAGTGTATTCTTTTTTTCACAACAAATCAATCAACTCATTATGGTTAACAATTACATGTTTTTTTTTTTTCCATATATAAAGTAAATTATCATTTTGAATAAAACCATTCATGACTACAATTTTGGCCTTTCTTGAGTATTTACTGAGCTCTTCTCATCGTGAGTATTAAGCAAATGGCCAAATAGTAGATAGTTTAAGTAAACAAATGACCCAACTGGTAACTCTGATGTGATGACATATAAAGTACTACTCTTTTTATCAATATCCTCATAAATATACTGACACTAAAAGATGTGATAACAAAACTGCTATCCTGGCTTTCACCGTCTACAAATAATCAGAAGGCAGTTAGTATGAAAAGGTTGAACTCTTAATTGTCTTCTCTTGCTACTTAGTTCAGCACCACCCTATAAGTATCTAAATCCTCTAATTATATTGTTCATATTAAGCACAATAATACCTGGACTCAAGAAAAAGAGAGATAACAAACAATGAAGAATTTCAGCTTGAAAATAGCATTTTTGACACTACTCGTGCTCGCCCTAATGCAGTTTTTGGGAGCAGAGGCGCAGTCTTGCAGACCTAGCGGCGCTATCAGAGGAATAAAACCTCCTTCCGGACAATGCAACACAGAGAACGACTCAGACTGTTGCAAGCAAGGAAAGCTCTATACGACTTATAAATGCTCTCCGCAGGTGGTCAGCCAGACAAAGGCGACCCTAACGCTCAACAGCTTCCAGAAAGGTGGAGATGGCGGAGGGCCATCCGAGTGCGACAACCAGTATCACGATGATGACATGCCGGTTGTGGCACTGTCAACTGGGTGGTACAAAGGGGGGAGCAGGTGTCTCAATGATGTGATCATCAGTGCTAATGGACGGAGTGTAAAGGCGATGGTGGTGGATGAGTGTGACTCGACTATGGGATGTGACGAGGACCATGATTACCAGCCACCGTGTCCTAACAATATCGTTGATGCTTCTAAAGCAGTTTGGGAGGCCCTAGGTGTGCCACACAACAATTGGGGAGAATTGGATATCACCTGGACCGATGCTTAAGCATGATACATATGTTGCTTCTACTTTTTCGAAAGGTTTGGTCTTTTCATTATGTTGTGAATTATAGTATTACTCTATGGTCCTTGTATGTTATATCAATATCTTGCAATTAAGTTGTGCATCTGTTGTCTAAACAAACGAGATTTGATTTAACCAGTGACATAAAAGTAGTTCTGTTTTACACTCCATAGTGCACAAATCCTTCATTGCACCTTGTACCAAAATACTCCATTATTGATCCCTTCACGAGCCATGACAAGAAGTTCACTTTATATTACCAATAAAATAGATAATGGACCATCAGTCGTGAGTCGCGACAAAGATAAAAAAGAAGGAATAATAACATTTATCTTCCTAATTCATATACCAAGTTGACAGACAAGCCCAAGAACTAGAAAAGAGTGGGATTAGGGTCGACTCAAAACTCGCAGTGAATTACAACAGTCTGATACATACACGTAAAGTTTATACAAAAAGTATGAAATACACCCCCCCCCCCCCCCCCCCGAGGTGTTTGGCGTACCCAAAAACTAGAAAAAAAACATTCAAACCGAAATACCTGCATTTATTAATAGAAAGTCGCTTATGAATTTTGTAAAAAGAGTCCCAATAGAAATTTTTAACCAAAAGTGTGTTTTCCATAAAAAAGAAAATAGAACGGAAAAAGCTTTTAAATATAGCACAAAAAGATATTAATACTGTGTTGGATGAGTGATACATGAGCACATTGAAGTAGCACTAATATATAACATAAATTAAATAAAGTAAAAAGTAAACACGTTTTTGGTCTCGAATTACTGTTTCCCGAGGAATTCACTTTGGGTAACAAAATTGCAGTAACAAGTTTAGTGGAGCAAAAGAAAATAGATATCATTAACAATATGGCGAGTCAAACTAGAATTCCAGTTCCTAGGATTCACAGATCTCGAATGATTTCATTCTGCTTTTAAGATCCACACATGCATAAATACTACACCTCAGAGAATATAAACATCAATCTAAATGCAGACAACATGTGGATGAGCAGCAACCGAAACCAACCATTTTATCCAGCAAACGCTAACAATATATTTGAACAAAAGTTCAAATTTTTTTCTATATGAAATCTTTATTGTATAAATAATACAAAAATATACCACAACAGAGTTGAAGAGGAGAAAAAAGTGAGAACAAATCAATTATAACTGCAAAATTTCAAGCACGAATTGGCGACAAATTAAACGGTACTCGTCCCTGATCTTACTCACAGGCTCTATCGGTCCTTACGACTTGATTCAAGTGAACCCAGTACTCTGGATGGCTCCTGGAACACATTAAACAAAAGAAATGATTCAGTTTTCAGCAAAATTGCCGCAATTCACAGGAAAATATATTGGGCTTAGAGCTGACAAAAAAGCAATGATGAGTGATGACTATGCGTAAAATATATGATCAGCATAATTTGAGCTAAACATAATTCCACGAAGTATGATCATTATCAGATAGCTAGCAGGTTAACAACTTATCATTTAGCACTACAAAAAGGAAAGAATCAACTCGGACAAATATATTTTGCATGAAAAATATGATGAGTTGATCAGTTAGGGGGGAAAACAATGAAGTCTCCCTTTCTATGCACATTACTACGAGCTCTGCTTTGGGAAGAGAATGTCTGAACTAAAAAAAGGATACCCTACTCATAGGTGCCTATTGCTCCAGCCTATAGTAATAAAATAAGCTCACTTTATGTACAGAAAAAAAAAACATAACGATTTTTCATTCATTCAACAAAAGAAGACAGTCCATGACTTAACCACCTCCTAAGGCACCAAAGAAAAACAATTGGGCATGCTTTATACTCGTTACAGCATGATATGTATTCACAAGCCAAAACATATTACTGTACATATATAGAGTACTAATTTCGCTACTTACGAGTTAATCCACAATTGTGAAAAGGTAGTCATAGCAATAGTGGAGATTGAAGTAAAATCATTGCAATACGCACACGAGTTTAGACTGAAGCAAAAAAGCAAAACGAATATGAACTTTACAAACATATACTATATCGCAAATTGCAATCAAGAAGAGATGGGCTTTTAACTTCTAAACAAGAATGAAAAAGCAATTCCACTAACAATGATCTTAATTTGTATACTTTAGAAAACAATACCTGGAAAGCCGTTTTAATCGTCGACCTCAGCTCTAATTTCCTTAAGCAGATCCTCCTTATATTCATCGAAACTACCAGGAAAAGTCCTCGCAGTCCCATCCTCCACCAACCAAATCTGGCTCCTCTCTTCATCGTCACACACCCGAGATATCAATCTTGAATCATGACTCACTAGAATAACCCCACCCGTAAACTCGTCAAGGGCGTCCGCTAGTGCATCTATACTCTGCATATCCAAATGATTAGTCGGCTCATCTAATAACAATATGTGCGGGTTCGACATAGAGATTGATGTAAACACGACTCGAGATTTTTGACCACCCGATAACTTTGCGATCGGTGTTAAATGGTTATGGCTCGGGAGACCAAATTTCCCAAGTTTTGCACGGACCGCCTCTTGCTTGCTAAAACCCTCTTGATCCGGATGAAGACGGAGAAGATATTGCACCTGAATGATCTCCCACAAGTTAAATAAGGTAAAACCCAATATTTAAAAATCAAAACCCAACATTTAAAAATTGTATCTAGAATATAACTAGATATGTCGACACAAGACTGGATATAAGTTACGTTATGAACAAATCAGACCTCGTTAGAAAACAGAACCAACCAAGACTGGATTGCAGTGTTCGACCGGGACTAGAGATTAGCTCAAAGCCTGCCTGCGTGGTCGAACGTTGCGGAGCGTGGTGAATTGTAACGATCCTAAGGGTGGTGTAGTGCAAACTACATTATTCCACATCGGTAGTGTAAGCTACATTTGTGTGCTCTATAAGCACCCTCCCTTAGTTAACCGGTTCTCTAGGGTGAGTTCTACCTATGGGGTTGTTACAGTTACGTTATGAACAAATCAGACCTCTTTAGAAAACAGAACCAACCATTAGTTCCCAGTCCCACCTATGGGGGGATCTAGGTCCAATGAGTCCGGATCGTCAACAACCTTCATATATCCCTTATTTATACTAGCACAAAACGTTTTGAAGAAAGGGAAAGACACAAATTTACGACGTTTATACCTTATTCAGCTATAATAGATGGAAAAAAAATTTAGTTTTTCTCAAGCAGATATGAAAACAAATGTTCACTTTGCACAAAAACTAATAGTAATTGGTAACTGAACCAATACCATGCCCAAAAATTATTAAATTTGTCAAGAATAGATTCCAAAAACATATAAACAAAGATAGAAACTCGTTACACTACTTAAATTGAGTCGATATAAATAAGGGGAATAGAAAAAAGAATATTAGGGGGCAGACTATCCGGACTCAAGAACGATACATACACCAGTTAATATAAAAATAGAAAAAACGTTTATTGTATCACTAACCGGAGTTTCATCCATAGTCAAAAGGTCGACAAAGTGCTGAGAGTATCTCCCGATCCTCAGCTTCTGACTTCTCCTCACTTCACCTTCACTCGGAACCAAATCACCAGCTAATAAGTTTAGCAAAGTGGATTTACCAGCCCCATTGGGTCCCACTATAGCCACACGGGTACCCATATCGATACCCACATCAACATTAGAGAGCCTAAAATCAGATCGGCTCGGGTAGCTAAAGCTAACTTCGACAAGCTGCAAAAGTGGAGGTGTAAGCTCGGTAGGTTCAGGAAAGTGGAATGTCACAGTATAATCTCTCCACTTTTGGGGAGCCTCGGCAGGCTCATCCTCGTCAACTTTTCCTTTTCCTCGATTTTTTGTTGCTTCTTTAGCAGCTGCGAGCTTGACTCGTTCTTTGACCTTATCTTGCTGAATACGACTACCAGATCTCTTGGCCGCTTTGACCTGCAGAGGTGCAGAATTTAATTAATTGATTTCTTTAACTATCATTTATAAGAACATATCTTACATTTTTTGTGTATTAAAAACAATGGTGGTGTACGGATCCAGCTTCTGAGCTCAGAATTAAAAATCTAAATCTATCCTACTTTAGGCCTGATTAGCTAGAAGCTACTAGCTGGATTTAACCCAGCCTTGCCACCGGGAAAAAAGACAGAAGTTTCTGTACTTAAAAAGCTGCAACAAAACAATCCCAAACTGCTCTTTTATTTTATGTCTTTCTATTACTTGTTTTGGTGGTTGTCCCCTGTAAACTTTAATGTTTTATGGGTTATTTAAAATTACAAAATCAGACTTCAAATTCGAGTAAAATCGGAGAGTTTGATTTTCTTTATTATTAGTTTTACCTGCTTTTCATAAATCTCGGCCTTCTTGTTCATTTCTTTACGCCGTTGCTCATACCCAGTCTCGAACTCATCAAAATTTCCGCGGTAGAGTTGGAGTTTCATGTCATGTAAATGAATAATCTCGTTACAAACCGTATTAAGAAAGTCACGATCATGAGAAACAACAACAAGCGTCTTTTTCCAACGGCATAAATACTCCTCCAACCACAGAACCGCTCTTAGGTCAAGGTGATTTGTCGGTTCATCCAACAACAACAATGTTGGTTGCACAAAAAGCGCCCTAGCCAACGAAATCCTCATTCTCCAACCACCGCTAAACGATTTAGTAGCACGCTCTTGCATGGCCGTAGAAAACCCTAGATGCAAACATAGACTGAAAACTCAGAATTTAATAAATTATATACTTATTTATTTCATTATTTCAGATAAATTGAGAGTTTATCAGAAGGAATATAGATAGTTAATTCTGAAAAGTTGCAACTGTAGGGAGTACTAGAGTTCAAAAAGATACTACAATTTTTAGGGTTTTAAAAGTGTTGTGCATATGTATCTGTTGAAAAATACAGATTCCGATGAATGAATAAAAGGACACAATTTTTCCCAATAGATTCTCTCTCATTCCCCACGTTCTCTTTTTTGTTCTACATTACCTAGCCCATGAAGAATCTTTGATGCCTGAGACTCAGCAGCGTCCGCACCAATGATCTGCAATTTCTCGTACAGCTCAGTAAGTTTCTCTCCGACATTCTCGTCAGCAGATGCTTGTAATTCTGCAGCCTCATTTCGCAACTTGACCAGCTCCTCGTTAGCTGAAACAACCGCCTGGATGGCAGTTTGGTCATTACCCACCACCTCTTGTTCGACCAAAAGTACATCTATGTTTTTAGGAACAGGTATCTTTCTCCAAGCTAGAAGCTTGAGTAAGGTAGACTTACCCATCCCATTGGGTCCCACCAACCCGTATCTCTTCCCGTGAGCTATTTTCACGGAAGTATTTTTCAAAAGCTCTTTCCCACGAGCCGACACAGAGAAATTCTCTATCGTAATATCTTTTACATTAGCATCGGCCTCATTTTCACCATCAAGAACTGAAGCACGACTACCGATAACAACGGTAAACGCATCTGTATCGTCTCTCATAGCCTCGTGCTTGGCCATCACAGCTGCTCTCTCTGCCATCATATCCTTCTTCTCTCTCTTCTTCAACTCTTTGTCAGTTACAGAGATTTCAAGTTTCTTTGGTTCTTCCTTTCGGTTCCTAGTTAGCTCTTCGACATCATCTTCCTCTTCATCAGATGAAGGGAGATCGACACCGTCCAAATACGAGGATCCAGTTGGAGCTTTAGACTTAGACTTGTTATGAGTAGTGCTCGAAGAAGCTGATCCTTTCTTGGGTTTATCAGGTTTCTCGTCCATGTTTTTAAGTACATCTGACACCACAAGTCTCTCTTTCTTCCCATCTTTTGCAGCATCTTTGTTGCTCGGCTTACCCTTTGTGGGTGGTAAACCCTCGTCGGATTTCTTTCTCACCATTGCAGAAGCTGGTCTGTTAAACAAAACCAGTAAAACACAATTAAATACATGTAGAAACAGTTAAATAGAATATACTACTATTAAATTTAAACTAGAAAAAAGACCAGCTTGTTCCTTAGTTTAAAAAGAACACCTTTTTATTGAGTTAATTGTCAATGTTGAGAACCTTTTTATACATAGATGTAAATATTTATCAACTAGTGCAACACCCACTAACAATTTTATCCACTTTCGCATTTTAAGCAGGCATAGAACAGTCAATTAGGGAATAAAAAACAAAAACCATGATAAAATACTAGAAAATACGGTACAAAACACAAAATACTTTTTTTTCCTAATCAGTACCCTAATCTGTGATATTGTTTTCCTATTTGATACATAGAGTGTACACATAATCGCCGAGCGGTTTAATTTGTTTTACGAATTACTAATTTAAAGGTAAAAGCTTCAATTAATCTTCTTCTTATTAAAAACCAGTCTATAATAATGCATCTAACTAAATACATACAAAACCCACTATCAATTTCTCTAATTAAGAAGAGTCGAGCCGAGATCAGAATAATTGAGAATTATTAAGTGTGCAAATTCCTTAACAAAACTGTACCATCTATATAAACATATATACCATCAATTTCAGAATAATTAATAATTGAATGAAATTAAAACAATTGCTTTTCTCCAATTCAGATATCTAGGTATTCACACAGGTTAGATAAAGAATAATAATAATAATAATAACTAATCTGTTAGTGTTTATACCTGAATTCGACTTATTGGAGATTCGTAAGAGTTACAATTTAATTTATTTATATATATATATATATAGAGAGAGAGAGAGAGAGAGAGAGAGAGAGGTGAAAATTAGGGCTCGAAAAAGATAGTAATAGAAAGATATAAGACAGGAAAAGTATATATATAGCTAACCCTATTACTTACAAAATTATGCTATTCAGTCTCTATGTTTTTAATTTTTAGCTTTTCCCTTTAGTTATAACTAGTTGGTCAATTTCAAGTTTGGCAAAAGATATTACCCTCCGTTTAATTGTTCATTACGAAATTACATGCAATTTTAACCGATTAAAAATTTGTAACAAAATTGTCGGAATAATTTTTTTTAAAAGTTGATCAAATAATTCAAATGTTAAATTTTATAATTAGATTTAAAAAAATTTCATTTCGACAATTTTGATATAAGTTATAAACCGATCAAAATTGCACGTAGTTTCGTAATGAACAATTATTTGAGAACAGAGGAGTATCAATTAGTGTTTAAGATTTTGGGTAATTAGTAAAACCCTACTACTTAAGAGTAAACATTTCATTATTCAATCCACTGTGTTTTTAGTTTTTTAATTAACTATCCAATTTCAAGTTTGGTAAAAGTTATCACTAACAAGAGTTTAAGATTTTGGATACGGTTTAAGCTTATATTTTCAAAGTTGTCGCTAACCGGGTATGACGACGGATTGTATTCGAAGGCGAGTGGCTTCTTCATTATACATACAGAACGATGTATCGATTTCCATGGATCCAATAACAAGAAGAACAAAATTTACACATCGTGAATAGTGATAGTTTTTTTTTTGTAACAAGTTGTGTAGCGACCGATTTTCATACGGTCATGTGACTATTTAATCTTGTATTTCAATTTGTAGCAAATTTTGATACTCACCTGATCAACATTAATAGTGTTATTTACTCCATAACGTTTAAATTAGATAAAAAAAAAGGGGAAATATTCGAAAGTATTACAAAGCCATTACCCGATTCATCCGACTTTTGTCTTCTTGTACTTTTATCTCGAGCTAAACTTATATATATATATATATATATATATATATAGAGAGAGAGAGAGAGAGAGAGAGAGAGAGAGATGACTACGATGATATATCAACTAAATGGGTCACTCTCCCCACGAAATCTACATTTCCCAAATCCCATTTTATGTCATTCCAATTCAACTAATTTCCCAACTTCACATTATTCTATTAAAACATTTAGTAATTATTGTTTGACTAGCAAGGCAGCTGGGTTTTTCAATTCTAAAATCAGTTGTTCTGCTAACGTTGTACAACCAAAGGTAAATTAATGTACAACTTATATACATATTTAAATTGCGAATTATCTGATTTTGTTATTGTTTTGGTTTTAATTGATTTTTAGGAGAGTAATGAAGGTGTGAAGGAGAGAAGCGTGTCGGTTATTCTTCTGGCCGGAGGAAAAGGCAAAAGGATGGGTGTAAGTCTCGCTATCTATATATTTATATGAACCAATACAGTTTATATATATATATGTGTGTGTGTGTGTGTGTGTGTGTGTGTGTGTGTGTGTTTTGAAAAGAGAAATCTTAGCTAAAATGTTTTTGCAAGAGCTCGCTAAAATCCTAAAAACGTTAAAAGTGTAAGCTTTTTGAGGCCTAAAAAGCGGAAAAAGGCGAGTTTTTTAAGCCTTTCTTAAGGTTTTGAACGATCTTTAAATTGAACTTTTTTTACTACGAAGCACGCTTTCTAAAACAGTGATATATATAATAGACATATATGTGCGTGTGAATATATATATATATATTTATATTTATATTTATATTTATGGGGGAGGATCCATACACACATAAAAAAACACATTATCTTTACACATCAATCACAACCCTCCATTTACTAACTTTTAACGGTCAAAATTATGTGTTTATTCTTGTTATTAGATGAATTAATCTTGACCATTAAAAGTAATTAAATGGAGGGTTGTGATTGATGTGTAAAGATAATGTGTTTTTTTATGTGTGTATGGATACATATATATGTATATTTATGCGTGTGTGTAGTTGAGGGGGTTGTGTCTGGAACTATTAGTAGACACTAGACAGTCATATAAGTTGACAGTTGAGAGGCAATACCCAAGATGCTGATAATCAAGGAATAAAATTGAGTGGGAGTTTTGGAATTTGACCTCGGAGTTGATTGAAAATTATCACCAACTGAGATGTTTCGTATCAATTTATGTGTAAGTTGACATTTAAGTGTCTTCGAAATATGTGTCTATTGATCTTTTACGATACGATTATATAAAGCATTGGTTCTCTTCGTGATTTTTTTGCATTTTTTGAAATGCCAGTAATGTGTTTGATTTGGGTATTTAGGCTTGTTCGATTGTAGCTATTAAGCTCGTCGTTTTGTTTTTGGCTTTTTTTTCCCCTTATTTTTTAAATCATACATCAAAGGTTATCACACCTGTCCCCCTCATAAGACTCGAACCCTGCATCATTTAGGAGAGTGCGGGGTCTGGCTCACTAGGTTAGTTCCGTTTTTTTTTTGGCTTATAAGGTGCACCTTTTGGGGATTTGTTGCAGAGCATTCAAACTCAGTTTTTGGCTAAAATAAAGCATTGCATTTAGTTTTGCAGTTTATTGGTTGATTTTGTGCGTGTGTTTTTCTTCTTGAAAAAGGTTGAAGATTTAAGCGGGATGGGTCAAAGTTTTTGTTTGGCACCAGATAAGGCAGTTTATTTGTTTTCGCTGGGTTTTTCAAGTTTTCGTCCTAAAAATAGTAAAAGTTTCAAGTGAGACGGATTGGTTTTTCTTCCCCACCAGAAAAGACGCTTATTTGTTTTTCACTGAGTTTAAGCGGGATCGATCAAGGTGGTCTAAATTTAATAATTAATAACCGAAAAGATTAACCCTCACTTTGAAGGAGCCGGATCTTGGTGGTAAGCAGGACATTACTAGCCCTCGTCACCAGGACAACGCATTTGCTCTAAGAATCGATGTTTTTGTTCACCACCAAATAAGCCAACTGTTATGCTGAGTTGTTTTGCATATTTAGCCTGGAAATTCTAGAATTTGATAGACCATGTTTTTTTATTGGCATCAAATCAAGACAGCTTAATTACTTAAAGATTGTCTTTATCCCTTGGTTCTTTTCTGTGCGTGAAGTTTTATCTGCCAGATGATGACTTTGTTTTGTTTGATGAACAGGCAAGCATGCCAAAACAATATCTTCCTCTTTTTGACCAACCAATTGCTTTGTATAGGTAACTAACATCACCTAATCTTCACGTTATACATGATTATCGCCATTGTATTTCTTTTTCTTTAATTCTAGAATGAAGGAAACTTTCCGATATTCTTGTAAGATGGGCAGACTGAGATAGAACTTACAGAATTCAACTCAGTACACATTGAGAAAAGGAAATAAAACAAACTTTATTAGCATGTTTGCCCATATTTTGTAGGCATATACTCCTATAAATTTGAGGACTGTAATTGGCCTTTTGGTACATAAAGCAGCATTCGTTTAAAAGCTCTACAAAAGAATTCATGTTGCACTTATCCGAAAAGAAAAAAGTTATTACTTGTAAAATATTTACTTCTGACATAGCATCCATGTATTTTACAGTTTCTACACTTTCTCACGCATGATCGAGGTGAAGGAAATTATTGTAGTTTGCGATCCATCTTACAGAGACATTTTTGTAGGTCCGTTGATTTGTTTCACTCAAATGCATAAACACTTCTTTGCTTGCAACTTTGTTTTCCCCTCCTTCTCTACACTGCTACAAATACGCTTAGACTGGGTGCATATTTTCATCTAAGTGAGAATGGGAAAATTTGACCTTTGTGTAAAATACTTTTTCAGATGCCAAAGAGAAGATCCAGGTGGATCTGAAATTTGCACTGCCTGGTAAAGAGAGACAAGATTCTGTATTCAGCGGACTTCAGGTGAAAGCTTTCGCCTCTATCTTCTCTATGTTTAGCTTTATATGAGAAATTTTCTATGCACACTCTTTGTGCACACCCTGTGTGAAAGGACAAAAAGAAGGGCTGTAAATAGAGGAGGGCGAAAGAGAGAAACTTCTGCACAAGAGTGTCTTGGCCTTTTCAGATAGATTGTGCAGGAAGGGTGTGCATATATTATTTTTATATTGGTAGGTTCTTTAACTTCTAGATACAGTCATGCTGTCATGCACAAGAAATTGTGAGAAAGACTCGTTTTTTTGGCCGGGAGTCTTACACTTCTACTTATCCGTATCCTGTTCTGCTTACAGGCAATTGATTTGAAATCTGAGCTTTTATGTATTCATGACTCTGCTAGACCCCTAGTTACATCCGAAGATGTCCAACAGGTTATCCATCACTCCATCAGTTTTTTGAATATTATTCTTGTATTTCTGTATTTTTTTAATAATATTTGCAATGTTACGTTTTAACTTATGATTTTAAACAATTGATTGTAAACACTCCTAATTGGTTTCATTCATATGGTTAGTTTCTAACCATCACATTGGTATATTGGTTTAGGTGCTTAAAGATGGGTGGCTGAATGGTGCGGCAGTTCTTGGTGTTCCTGTGAAAGCTACAATAAAAGAGGTCATTATCAAGTCACTCTCATGCATGCAATGCTTACAGTCTACATAAGCATTTAAAAACTTCAACATATATTGATGCAGGCAAACAGTGAATCTTATGTAGTAAAAACTCTGGACAGGAAAACACTCTGGGAAATGCAAACCCCACAGGTTTAACTATTTTATTACCATCAATCCACTTACGATTGGGTTGTCTGCAATTTTAAACAAATAAGTTTGTTTTCTTTGAGTCTGAGAGAAAGCTGAAAGCATTCAACTTAAAACTTCTAGCTTTCTAGACTTTTGAGAAAACCTTGATTTTAAGCTGGCAAACCAAATGCATTGCAATTTGTAATTAAAGAGGCAGATAAGCTTACCTTAAAATATGTAACCAGACAAGCCTTTAGTTTGTACTGCAAGGGGATTTCATTAATCGGTTTTTCCTTTATTTCCTTTGTATTCTTTAGGTGATCAAGCCAGAGTTACTTAAGAAGGGGTTTGAACTTGTTAATAGGTACTTCATTATGCGAGTTTTTTACTGCACCATGTTAATGAATGTACTTAATTTATGATCTTTTTCCTAGTTATGTTAGAATTTTGAAGTACTAATTCAAGCAAGGAAATGATTATTCAGGGAAGGTCTCGAAGTTACAGATGATGTGTCTATTGTGGAGCACCTCAATCATCCTGTGTACATAACTGAAGGAGCCTACACGAATATCAAGGTAGAATTTCATTTGCTGGCTCTGTGCTTGTTTGGCTGCAGCTTATAAGTGAAAAAATCGCCTATTCGGAGACTGAAAGAAAAGTTGTTTCATCCATCTAAAATTAACAGTCCTTTCTGGAGAAAAAAAACCCCAAAGCTCAAACTTCTAAGCTGACGAGTGAAATACTGCAGTTTATGAGAATAGGGGTAAAAAAGAAGTAAAGTTTAGAAGCTGCATCCAAAGAAGGCCTTTGCATTCAGTGAAAAGATTATTGAGTGATTCAATGCTAAACAGTTGCTTAGTAATATCTATTACTTGTTCATCTATGAATTAAGATGCTAATTTTAATCTATACGCAGGTTACAACTCCCGACGATTTGTTACTTGCTGAGCGAATATTAAGTCCCAGCTCCTAACAGGCATTCCAGGAAACCAATCTTCAATTATTTTTTCATTTTTCCTGTGGCGTTATCTTGTTGTTCGTCATGGTTGTTATTTACACAGTGAGAATTATATTTGTTGTATAAGGAATCATAGAGCTTACTTGTCAAGTGCAACATAAGAAAACAAATGAAAAGCATATTGTCATAAAACTTCAATTTTCCCTTCAACATTAGAACTTTTTGCTATTTGTAAATATATTTTCAGCATTATTCAATTCATAACAGCATGGTACCACAAACCCCCCAAATACTGGAATTTTTTTCTTTAATTATTCATTTTAAAATCATAATATTTTCTTGTCTTCCGCCACAACATTTGATCAACTCATCAGCAGGACAATCCTAGTTTTGTCTCTAATTAAATATATAAGATTAGTTAACAATGACAGGTTTGGGATATAGTTTTATCATAATTTTTGAAGTTTTACTTTATAATTAGTTATAAAGAAAAACTTGCATTGGTGTTAAATGTTTCCTTTTCGTGATATGGTAACGTACAAGAGCAAGGGACGGGTCATCGTTCGAGCGGGCCCAAAAGGACAAGTTATCTGGCGCAAATGCTGTATATATATGTCTTGTTTACCGACTCGAGTATTTCAATGTCGGGAAACAAGATTGATTGCATAGAGATGATCATCTCAGCCATGTCTCCGAACCCCTTCTCCGTCATAACTTTCTGAACACGGTCAAGTCTTATGGCTTGAGATGTCGTTGCCACTACAAGAATCATTAACATCGACACTGAAAGTGTTTTGGACAATGCCATAATGGAATGAAAATAAAACTAAGAATATTTTGATGTAGAGAAATATAATTTACTTAATTTGATATGTACAATTAATTCGAAGGGAGACATGGGTTAATTTAGGGGGTAAAAAATCCGTAAATCCGTAAATCCGTCCCGTAACCCAACCTGTATGGATTGAGGCGGGTTGGGGTAGGTTGAATGTCCAAAAAAAATCAATCCGTCCCGCCCCAATCCGCTATATATTTTGCAGGTTTGGTTAGGGTTGAGCTTCACAAACCGCGGGTTAATCCGTCCCAATCCGTTTCAGCCCGCAATATATATATATATATATATATATATATTGTATGTATTTTAAGATACAAACCTTTAATTATTGTTATATTTTAGTTTTATTACTTGTTCATGAATGTTCTAAACGTATTTTGATTGGGTTTAATTTATATTTCTGTTTGAAATATTCAATTTATTTTAAAATTTGGGTTGATTATGCAAACTATGAAAAATAAACGACCAAAATAAAAATTTAAGAATCAATCTAAACCCAACCCGTAATTTATTTTGCGGGTTGGATTGGATTGAGTTGGGGTTTTAATTGTAACGGGTTTGATTTGGTTGAGTTGAGATTTAAATTTCATCAATCCGCCACAATCCGTCCCGTCATTTATTTTACGAGTTGTGTTAAGATTGAAATAAATCCGCCACAATCCGTCGCGGCCACTATATTAATTTATAGAAGACGGAATCTCCTAGTTGGAATAGTAGTAGAATTCTTATGAAATTACCAAATCCTAGTTGGAATAGAACTAGAATTCTTGTGAAATTACTCCTAGTTGGATTGTATATTTATCTCTTCTTAGGCCGACTTTAACTCAAATAACGTGTCCAAATTATCTTATTCTTTTAATTTTCTAAGCCTTACATGATATAAAATTGATATATTTTTGACATGATTTAATCGGTTCAAATATTATTTTGTTGTGTTCAACTATTGTGTCGTTGTATACTTTCTATTATCAACTAGTTTTGTAAGTTTTGAATGTCCATTCTCCTTTATTAAAAAATAAAGCTAAGGGCTAATAATTATTACCCAACTTTTTGTGCATCTGTAATTTTCTAATAATATTCTCTTTATTAATAACAACCAATATTTAGATAGTGACGTTTTGTGAAAATGATCGGTTTTGAATATTTAAAAGAATTTGAAAATGTCTCTTTTATAGAAAGCCATTTTATTAAATTTTTTTATAAAAATTACATTTTGTAAACAAAATCAAAGTAGTGTTCTGAAACAACAAAAATTGATTTGACATTGTTTTTAATTTCAGTTCTCTAGAAGTGCTTTTAGCATAGTGTTGCCAAACGCCTCCACAAGTAAGGGTTCTTCAATATTTATGATAAATTTAACCTGCATGATGGGAACGTACTTAATATATTCGGATAAAAACATGCATACACAAACTTGTTGATTTGTATAAAAAGAGCTTTTGATCTTTGCACTTCCAAACCAACTTTCCGTTTGACAATAATCTGAAAGGTTAGTGTACTAAACCGGTAATACCTGAAGTTGTTTATTATTCAAGGTCAGAAAATAAAACTGAAAAACGGTGATAAGTTGTAGAAACAGCAAAAAAATAACAACGAATATTATCATTAAGATAAACTAAAGGTACTGAACTACCAGTCTACGTACCATGCACAATGTACTTCTAATAAACCATTCTAAGTTACTTTCCAATATATATATATATGATAATTTGATTAGATAAATAAATAAATAAAAAACCATTCTATGCATGTAAACCTTCAGCGTTAATAAATTCATTCTTAGTACAAAATTCAAGAACAAATATATCTACTTCAATACAAGCCAAGAACTTGTTAAAAAGCTATATTGGATTCAATTTTCTCCCTATTTTCTTCTACACTTCTTATCTGTATCTCTTGAATCGCAACAACTTCTTTTATCTTATGTGATATAGTTGTCTTTTTCTCACAAAGCGGATAGCTTTGGATATACCGATGAACGTAGCTTTCATTGAAGATAGCTGACTTTGAAGGATATGACGGACTTTGAGTTTCGTCTTTTGAACTCAAATTTCTCAAGAAATTTGCATCGGCCTGAACCCATCCCATCAATCTTTTCTCTGCCGCAAAATGAACTAATCGTGATGTATATTTGTAGAATTGTGTGGCTTTCAACGAGAAAATATGAGTTGTGATGTAAAAAAAAAAATTGTTTAATAAGTAAAAAAATAAGAAAACTTACAAGTTATTCAAACCATTCAGTAAAATCTTTCTAAAGAATTTCTGCAATGTTGATGTAGAATTGTTGTTATTTAATAAAATTATAACTTACCAACATAAACAATGTGATGCTGAAATTGTTGCTATTTTAGAATGCTAGTATTTCAGCAACAAATTTTCATGTTGCTAGTTAGAGGATTGATTATGTTGAGGGGGAGAAGGAGGATGATTTTTTTGGAGGGACCGTTGTAAAAAATATGTCGAATAGAGGATAAAATAAATAAGATCTAATACAAAAATAAAGAATTTTTTCTATGTTTAATATAGCATAAAATAAATATGAAGTTAAGATAAAGAGTATTGGACAATAAAATATTTTTTTTAGTAATCTTTGTTTGGGAAAATATAATGATCATTTACGAAATTTGGTAATTTTAAAAAAAAAACAACTAAAATGATTTGAACTCCTAACCTTTCACTACCTTGAAGCCAATTTTACCACTACATCAACAACTATTTTGTCTAATTAAGGGGGATGATTATCAATGTATAAATTTTAAATTTTTTTAAATTACACATAAAAAAATAAAAAAAATTGAAAATCGTCGTCAGAGGTCGTCGGGGATGGTCACGGCCACCCCAGCCACCCACTGGGCCGCCCCTGATTATGTTGCTATTTTTGTTGGTATCATGTTGCTAATGTTAGGTGGGAAACATCGGTAGCTCGTTCAACAACATATTTATGGTGTTGTTAAACAAATGTTGCTGAAGTGTTGCAATTTTGTTGCTGAACTCTTATGCTTAATCATGTTGCTATTACGTTGCTGTTATGTTGCAATTTAACAAATTAAATACGCGTGTTGCTGTTTTATGTAAGTAAATAAACATTTTCTTGTATTGGCCGAATTACCGCGTCTTTGGTGTCGCCATCTACTTTCATATTCTAGTTTTTGTGATCTGTATTTCGTGTTTATAGTTTTTCTCATTGTGCAATATGTATTTATAGGAATGAGAAGTATGATCTAGTTCAAATAGGAATAGGAATCCTACTTGTTTGATATGAGCTTTGCGATTTTATTAATATCATAAAAGGTTCATAAGGTTTCTTCCACTCGGAAAAGGATCGTTTCTTATGTTAAAGTCACGTATATATAAAAAGCCCAATAAAATAAGACTTATACCAATAGAAGCCAATCCAAACATAACACATGTCACATGCATATTGATAATAAAGGGCTTGACTAAAAAAAAAAAAAGTATCTTATTGCTAAAGTGATGTTTAAGTGACTGCCGTTAAATTTAACAACAATTTAGTAATAATTTTTGTTGCTAATGTAAATTTAACGACACTCAATTTGATATAAGTTTAATAACACGACGTGTAATGATAAACTGACATTTTATTATAGTGTTTAAATGGGCAATTACTTGCTACATGTTCGTTTAAACACATGCGGGTTTGTTTTCTTCTTGTAAAGGGAAATTGGAGCATACCAGAACATAAGTCATCTCCCCCATGTTAGAAATTAGGAGTAAACTAGTATATTACTGCATGGATTAAAAGGCAACGAAAACTTTTTTTATTGTCAAAATACTCATTAATAAATTTTTATATTGTAATACAGTGCATCTTTGCGTGGAGTATCGAAGCATCATTCTAAAAACATAAAAAGAGAACTGGGACGTTGTTAAAGGTTTCTAAACCATAAATTTATTAAAAAAAATGCAACCAAAACTAAATGTTTTATAGAAGGTATATATTGGATTGATATTGACATATAGTAAATAGTCGGAGTTTCGGACTCAACCAGAAGCCGCAGCCACCGGAATCCAAAAAACACTGACTATAATCTGACAAAAGTCGGGCAAACAGTAACATGATAGCCGCGTAACAACTCTGGATAGGATATTTTTTTCCAATACAAATTTTCAGGAAATTGGATACAATACTTTGTCGAACATAAGTTACCCTACCGAAATCCTTGGATGAGCAAGCTGGGGCATTCTGCATTAACTCAGTGTGGATTTGAGATAATTAAGCGACCGATTTGTCTTCCCAACCATGTATTCAGTTTGCGGTGGTAAAATAATGATTATTCTTTTGTGAAAATTGTCAGCCAGAAGACTCGAAGTGGCGTGCAGTTGAGAGTTCTAAGTAAATTGAACATACACATTGAAAGTATTTTCTTAATCGAGATATATATCTCGAAAATCTTGTTAAAGCGGCTCGAATTTTGGAGCCTGCATGTGATTATATTAGCTCATGGATGTGGTCAGTACTCCATTCGACGGGATGCTATTTGTCGAACTTTAGTTACTTAATTAGGCAGTTTATTGGGATTGCATGTTTACTTGTATCGAGAATCCAGATAACCGCAGGATTAAATTACAGCGTATTGATAATAACTTTAGACTAGTATGAGGTTCTGTACCAAATTATCTGAACTTCGATCGAGTTGCATGTTTACTTGTACCAATTAGCACAAATTACTACTAATGAATCAATTTGTGACGTTACATATCCATCATTGTCAATTAATCATAATCAAACTATGTAGACAATAAAAATAAAAAAACCATTAAACATCTACCTAATTAAGAACTCTAATACAGCAAGTTCTCAAAAGTTTGGGACAAATAGACTCTTGCCCAACTTCACCTTTGTGCTTTTTCACAACACCGCTCGTCTTTTCGGTCCTCTTACATCGTAGCAGCCTCTTCAGCTTCTCTCCAATAGTATTCTTTCTCTCCGAAAACGAATAACTCCGAATATATCTCTGTCTATGAACGTAACTTTTGTTGGCATTATATGAAAAGCGTTTGGTTTCATCTTCTTTTGTTGCATTACTCAAAAAATCTGCATCCGCTTTTGCCCATTCTTTCAATCTTTTCTCTGCGTCTTTACAACGTCTTTCGGACATGGTGCTTTAATTCTGCTTTAATCTTCTAACTAGTTAATAAGTATTTTATGATAATTAATAATCATATATTTATAGGGATCAGAATTAATATATGTTCGAGTTCAAATAGGAATAGGAAGTTCTTATTGCTTGCCAGCTATGTATAGTTTCCCTAGTTGTTGTTAACCTGTGTTATACTTTCACTCGGGATAGGAGATAGAATAATACGCGTAAATTAGTAAGTTTATAACAATTATTACCATATGTACAAACAGTACGGTGCCTTTTTCTTTAAAAACAGGCTACTATTTCTTGAAAAGTAATGGGATTCTTTTGTAATATATTTTCCAAAATTGTGGAAGTTTATTACCGGACTAATAAAGCAATGATTTTGTAGGGACCAAAATACCCCCAAAAAATTGATTAATAAGTAGCAAAAAAAATCTCAAATACATTTGCTTTAATATGAAAACACTATCGTCGAACAATGAATTAAAGTTTATAGTGTAGACAAAAAGAATACGCCTAAAACATGAATATCTATATTGCAAGAAAGTCATATATCTACTACTACTAGTACTTGATACTTTTTCCTATTTACAAATCACCATATTCAGTTCCACATGAGCATCCAATAAAAAATTGGAAATATAAGCACACACGATATTTTTTTACTACAATTTAAAATCAATCTATAAATATGGCCCTTTGCCAATCAAGACCAAGATTCACAGTTACATAGAACGTCTTCATTATTCTGACTAGCTACAAGGGTATCAAATTTTGAAGGGGACCAAAGAAAAACGAAATATTTTTTGCTTAATTTTACAAAAAACTATAAAAACAAAAAATGGAAAACAAAGTTTCAGGAACCACTAACGAGTAATGACTAAACCAATGTTTTAAATAGCGTTATCGTTAACATAACGTTTTTTCCGAGAGCTATGCTAAAAGCGCAAATAGTATAGCAACGAAACGCTTTGCGGTGTATTTTTTTTACCTATATAATAATTCAGATGATTATTATGTTAACACACTTAAAAATTTAATCCTAAATTACAATATTATAACTCATAAGAATATTATAACTCTTATTTATGTATACTTATATAAAGAAATAAACTGTGACCCAAAACGACGCAGTTGTATTATTTTTTTTAATAAGAAATATTAATAAAAGAAATATTTAATATTTTTTTGAAAAAAAAAAACTCGCTTTTTACGCTTTACTCACGCTATTTACGCTTTTTTCGCGCTATACCTCTAAAATAGCGATTTTGCGTAGACGGTTTTTTCCCGCTAAGCGTTATTTGCGCAACGTTGCGCGTTATTTAAAACAATGGACTAAACCCACCCATCCAATTGCCACAACATTAACTATGAGAAGGAAAATGATGCAACTGAAATTTATGAGAGCCAAACTTACTACGCATCGCACATGATCATAAGTTGGGACACAAAAACCCAGAAAGACGATAACATCATTTCGTAAGAAAATCAAAAGCTGCTTCTTCGATATATTTTTTATAAGTTTGTGCCACTTATTTCAAAGAAAGAAACTAATAAGTAAAACTTTACAAATCTACTAGACTTGTGAGTTGTGAGAAATTCCACTTACATTGTATTCACAACAAATACGGTACAAGAATATGGGAAAATTCAGAGTACAAAGATACTAAACAAAAAATGTTCAATCAATCTACACTCTTGCTCTTTGCAAAATAATGTGTAAGCTATATTACCAGATTAGTGGGAGATAAATGCCAGAACGGTATGGGTGGAGCCTCAGGTGACCAAAGTCTTAAAAGGTGTCGACAGGTTCAGTACTGAGAAACATATGGTCACATAGGCGCCCAAGCATACCTATCTTGGTATGCAATTGGCTACTAATCTGGTGCTACAGCTTTATTCTCAAATAACACTACACATTGCAACTACACGTAAATTTGAATGCCTTTAATCATCTTCAGAGGGGCTCAATTTTTGCAGTTGGAAACGCCCCACTATAAAGAAAAAGGCCTTTGTTTTCATTATAAGGATGTTCGATCCCTTTACTATTCTCTTCATAAGTGGTCGAAGTTGAAGCAGAGTCTGCATTGGGGTTTAAACCTGCGATTTGCATTATATTCTCAATCTCTTTCACCACCGTACCCATCGAAGGCCTGTTCTCTCCTGCTTCTTCGACGCAACTCATTGCTAAATCAACAAAATTTTCAAGACCAGTCAGTTTGCTCCCTGACAAGGCTGGATCGAGAAGCCCGTGAAGATTGTAAAGGCCTTGTGTTTTGTCGATAATCTGTCGCATCTCTCTCACTATGTGCTTGCCTTTCTCGATTGGCTGTCTTGCCGTTATGACCTCTAGCATTACGATACCGAAGCTGTATACGTCGCTTTTCTCAGTTAACTGCTGGGTCATGTAGTATTCTGGGTCCATGTACCCCTAAATAAAAGCATGAAAAAAAACTAAAGATTCAAATCAAAGATGGCTTTTGGCTCGGAACAGAAGAACTTTGAAGGGCTAAGAGTTTAACTTCAAAATCTGTTTAATTTGACACTCTTAACATGTGCACATGTGAGACACAGAGACAGTGAAAGCAAAGTGTAACAAAGGCTGAGCGAATTTTTTAATATTATTTTCATGTTTGTATTAGTCTAAAGTGGCCTGATACTGCTGTAATTTACACTTTCTTTGATACTCTTTATAAAGTTCATGATATGGTACTCGAAGAAACCCAGCTTGTTTGATTGCAGCTTATAAGCAAATAAGCTGGATTTTCAGACATAGAAAAAAGATCTGGGTATATCAAGCTTTATGCTCGGATTATACCAGAGCATCAAGTCAAAGCAATATTTTACCAGGAATAAGAAGAACTCGAAGGTTAAAAAAGTTGCAAGAGAAAAAGGAACAAATGTGAAACTGTATGCGCTAAGATGTAGAAGTGTAGCAGTGAACTTCATATCAGTGTTTTAAAAAACGCTAAGCTGATCAAAGCGTTTTTACGAGAGATACGCTTGAAGCGCTAAAAGTGTAGCTTTGAAGCGTAAACTTTTTATAGTATAAAAATATACATGTTAAAAATATCTAAAAAATATCGATGTTTAATATATTTTGAAAGCATCATTTAACGATTTTCTATATAAGAAAAATTGAAATATTTCATTGAGCGATTAACTATCATTAGCATATGTGGTAGAATTTGTTAGAAATTATGTTTTTCGTGAAATTGCTAACCCTAAATCAGCATCGTAGTTTTTTCGACAAATAATAATAATAATAAATACTACAAGTCCTGAAAAAATGCAAAAAGCATGATAAAAGCGCAAAAAGTGCACTAATAGTGCTTTACTGGTCAAAAGGTGAAAAAGTGTAGGTAATTTATTTTAGCAAAGAGTTTAATCGAGCTTTTAGCGATTTAAAGCGTCATTTTTAAAACACTGCTTCATATAAGAAAAAAAACTGAGATTGAAATTAAAATATAATATGGGAACAAAAGATGCAAATTGAACTAATATCTACCAAGTGCTTATCAAGGAATTATGAAGAATATGAAGCAGGGTTCTTTCTATAATTGAAATTATAAATATACTTACCATGGTACCCTTAACTTGAGTGGTTATATGAGTTTGTTCTGAGTCGCTCATAGGTTTGGAGAGACCAAAATCAGCAACTTTTGCAGTCAGGTTTTCGTCAAGTAAAATATTGTTTGATTTGATGTCCCTATGTATAATTGGAGGATCCGCAAGCGCATGTAGATATTGTAGACCCCTTGCAGCTCCCAACACTATTCGAAGCCGCCTCATCCAATCCAACACGATACCCGTTCTTCCTGAAGAAAACAAATCATATGCTTTTGTTTCCATTTTTTCGTTTGTTTGCGTTTTTACTTAATTTTATTTTGTTGCCTACGAAATGCTAAGAGCAATGGTAGGCGTAAACATAGAAAAAGTTAAAAACTAAACACAGATCTGGAAAATGGTACCTGAAAGGCCATCCGCGAGGGTACCATTTCGAATGTACTCGTACACTAACATTTGCTCACCCTGTGCAAAACAGAAGCCAGCGAGACTAACGAGATTCTTGTGATGAACCCTTGACAGAAGCTCAATCTCGGTTTTAAACTCAACAGCACCTTGCATCGAGCCTTGTTGTGCCCTTTTGATGGCTACAAGCTTCCCCGTAGGAAGAGTTCCTAGGTATACCTATACATAAATAATTATAACCTTCATAAGAGGAACTAATTATAGCTACATTTTCGTTTAGTAACATATTATCAGATGTTAATTTTGTGGACCAGCCTACAAAAGTTAGAATTTATTACCCCAACCTAATTTTTTTCCCGTTGTTGCACACTACACAGAAAGGATCATAGTTTGGGGACTAACATGGAAAAACGTGTTGCAATTATGTTGACTAAACAGCATAAAAAGGTGCAGTTAATATTTGGTATTGTATCTAATTATTAGCCACACAGAGGGTACAAGATGTTGAAATGTAACATTAGTGTACTGATTGCTAATGTTTGTGCACAAAATCGACATTTGAGGACATGGTAGTGTACAAAGTGTAATTAACCCTTGGAAATATTAATGACAAATAGAAGCAGATGCAAAATCTGAATATATTTCTAGAATAAAGGAGGTACCAAAAGTGTACCTTCCCATATCCGCCAGATCCAACACTATTAGCTTCGGAAAAGTTATTTGTGTATTTTTTGACATCTTCGAAGGAAAATAAACTAGCTCCTTTAAGTTGAGGAACACCACCATTCCCCTCGTTCTGGTCCCAGTCAACTGCATTATTGTTAGGTTGATCGGAAAACAATTAGAATAAGATTAGTATGTCACGCACAAACAAATAGCATTAAGCCTAAATCTTTAGCTTACCAAAAGGATTGTTCAAATTATCGGCCTTTTCAGCTCTCCGCTTGAGATGTAACGCATACAATCCTGCTAGAACAAATAATACCAAAAGGACAGAACCCGCAGCAGCTGCTCCTACAATTAAGCCGGTACTTGTGGACTTGGTCGTTTTCAGAACGCCTTTTGCAAGGAGAAAAGAGAGCTTAGGATGAGTGCAATACATCCATTAACGTATTTATTCGAGTAATACTATAGATTTCCAGACGGACCAAACGTATACCTAGGTACACGAGTGTTGCGCATTGAGAATGCTACATAGTCAGATTGACAACCAGATCCGAAACTAAATTAGCACATGTGTCCATTCTAGCACCATATGTTTTTTTTGGTCCCCGGTTTATTAGAATTTCTTAAGAATATGTGGTGCTAAGATTGGTCACATGAGCTTCCATTTATACCCATATGGGTCTAGGTAGCAGTCTGTGGCTATAGCATTACTCTATTTATTCAACATGTTTGATTACCTGTAAAATATTTATACGAGTTTCCCATGAAATAGTAAGGCCCAAAAGAAGTTGGGGGCTTGAAAGTTTGATTACTCAACACAAAGCCAGTCTCCAAAATTCCCGTTCGATTAAACCAACCCTGTCCTGAAGGGAAAACCTCAAGGCTTAACACCAAATAGTTGTTTGCATCTGTAGTTGGATTACTAAGAGAAACCGAATCCACGGGTAAATGATAATCTTTAAAGAAATTCATTAATGAGCTTTCGAGATATATATATATGCTTGAGTTTCCAAAATCTGAAAAAGACGGAGCTCGGAATATTAATGTACCCATATATGGGTATGCGCATTTGCAGTTAGGGCTTGATACTTGCTCAGATTTACATGTAGACCGCACACAGTTCTTCGGGGATGTTACGTATGATGGGTTAGACAGATGGGCTGTGCAGTATGATTTGGTGTTTCCTGATTTATCGCAAATTGGATTGTCGACGAGTCTGGATAAACAAATAAGAATGTTGACTTGTGAGTTGGTAGTTTACAAGAAAATAAAGAAGTAAAAATGTAGAAACTTATCCCCAACTTCGTACTTCATGAGAATCGCAAACATTTTTTTTTGGTTGCAGATATTAAGTCAAGAAACTGGAACTTGTGAGGTTGAGAAAAAGTTGGGTTCATCCAGCTGAGAGCTTTCTATCTTTTCATACTAGAAAAGTAGAACTCAGCTTTTAAAATGACAAACCAAATGCAATCCATCACTTGAGCAAAAGATAAATAATAAAAGAGCTTAAAAGCTACAAACAAAGCCTAATTTAGAATGTGTCCATCGTGAAGTCAAAGAGGCAATGTAATAGCAAGTTGTTGATACATAAAAAGACAAAAGTTTTATTTGTAAGTATAGGTTATTGCTCACATTAACGTAATATCCAATTTTCCCCTCTCGGTGAAATCAACTATTGAATTGTCCTGGAGGTCTATAACTTTCAGATTGCCGCCAAAGCTTGAACCAACATCGAGAGTGCCATTAAGACGGTTGCTCCCAAGTTTACTGCCACAACATGCCAATTAGAAAAGATTGTTATTAATTAACTGAATTTTCAATTTTTTATTGCATATAGCGTCTACAGTTATACTTGAATTTCAAGTGACCAGAATATCTAATAAAACTCACACAGTTTGTAACTGAGGAAGGGCGAAGAGTGCCACTGGTATTTGACCTTGTAATCTTATGCTTTGCATCAACCTATCCGGAAAGGCAAGCACAAATTTAGAAGACATCATCTTATACTAAACAATCTAATATTTAGTAGTTTTCAAGTATACGTTAAATGCCAATCATTGATACTCCGTGTCCTTGTCCAACGATAAAATCGACCAGATCAAAACGAAGACAAGGTTGAAGTAGGACTACTGAATACATGTTTTCATATAAGAGGACTCTGAAGGTAAATCATAAATCCGGGGAATGATATACTTTATATCTAAAATATAAGAAATCTGGATGCAGTAATGGCGGAACATACAAGGTTGTCAAAGACTGTAAAGCTGACACCCAAGAAGGAAAATCGGACGCATCAAAGTAATTGTTTCGCATATCCCTGCAAAAAATATCTGGTCAAAAGTAATACGGGAAAGGATCACATTGAAAAACATACCATAGATGCTAATCAGTTATCATTGAAACGAGGAAGTAATAAATATTATATTGATGAGTAAGCAACGTTTGTAACTTACAGATAACTGAGAAAGCTCATGCCTGTGAAATCTGGTAAGGGTCCCGATAGTTGATTATTTGATAAGAACCTGAAAGTGGATACCACAAGCTTGTTTAAGTATAAATCAAAACAGAAACATATAAGATAAATTCTCTTAAATGTGATGCATATGCCATATCTAAGAAAAAGCCTGCATAGGCAGAGAATTTGTATATCCACATCGTTTGTCTGCTTACAGAGCATTGATAAGAGTAAGGTTGCTGAGTTGGACAGGGCCGGTGAACGAGTTTCTATCTAGACGCCTGTTTACAGAAAAAAAGAGGGAAAAAAATCTTAATTACACTTGACCAAAAACAAAGCTATGCGATTACTTTAATTTTAGTTGAGAATTAGAGAGCGATACTCACAAGACCTCCAGAGTTTGGACTAGTCCAAGTGTGGACGGGATCTCGCCGCTGAACTGGTTGTTCTCAAGAAGCCTATATAAGATTGGTTTGTAATTCATGAAATCGATGTCTTAAACGTGAAGTGACACTTTACATTCTACATCTACACATATGGACCTACTATAAGACATGTCAGCAGATAATTTCAAGTGATATACTCTATAAGCACGAGCAGTAAACATTCAACTTGTGATGAAAAGGAAGTAACTCAGTGAAGACAACATTTTTTACATATATGTATACATAGTTACATACAATAATATCTACCACAAGTTTTCTCAAGTTGTGGTTTCTCTTCCAAGATGTCAGACAACCGTAACTGCTGGATTTTTTTTAAAATATTAATTTTCAATTTTTTTAAATATATAAAAAAAAGTAACAGAAAAATAAGGAAAATTCTAGAAACTATATTTACATATAAAAAAAAGCTTCTTGGATAGTTGAGGTGGGAGTTCACCAGAGAGCTTATTATTTGACACTTACAGATGTATAAGAGTCATATTCGAACTAAACAGTTGAGGTGGGAGTTCACCAGAGAGCTTATTATTTCCAAAGTGACTGTAATAGAAGAAAGTACAAAAACTGCAGCTGTTAGTATGTCTACGAAAATAGAGCAAATTCCGATAAAGCAAGTGTGAATGCATTAAACAAACGGAATTCAAAGATAGATCAAACTCACAAGTGCTTTGTATTGACCAATAAATCCAGACCCAGGCTGGTCCCATTTGATACAGGAATAGCTCCAGATAATTCATTATCAGCCAGGTCTAGCCAATATAAATTTGAGAGATTACCAATCGAAGCCGGAATTTGTCCACTGAAGTTGTTAGAATTGAGAGATCTGCAACGCCACATAAAAACTACATTAAGTAGATATGATCATAAACATAATTCTTAGCATTTGAAACATGAAAACTTCGGTACTTGAGCTTATGGAATATGTAAAATGAATAAAACTAGATTCAGATTTCATTTACAAATACTATAAAACTACATCGGTTCACTAATCAACTAAAAGAAATAAAAACTTCAGCCATTAGTGTTTAGAGATCTCATAACAGATAGACCAGAAACATCAGTACTTAAATGCTTACAGTATTTCCAGCTTTTGTAGAGATCCTATAGAGTCTGGAATGGGCCCGCTAAAGCCGCACCCAATCAAATATCTGACCAAAAGAAGCATTCAGTTTGTAGAAAATAAAACCATTCAACCAATTATCACTTCTCAGTGAGGCTTTTTACAGAAAATCCACTATTTTCCTTACATATTTGTTAAATCTTTGAGACTCCCAATCACAGGAAGAAGAGGCCCCGTCAAACCAGGGTTGTAAGAGAGATCCCTACAAAAAAATAAAAAAAATCAGGCACAGACTTTTGCATAGTTCTATAACAGTATTGATTTTTGAATGATCAAAAAACACACAAAAAAAGGCTTTAAGAATTTTGAGATTCGACAGAATACTATAGGGGGGACGATAATAATGGAGCACTTACAGCGTATGTAGTTCGGATAACTGTTGAATATCTCCAGATAACTGACCTATTATACCCATACTTGCCAGGACTCTACAAAAATTGAAACTGATGGTCAACATCTATACCATGATAGGAAAAAAAAAATGATTCAGGTATTAGTAGATTAAAAACAGCAGTTTTACATGGATGTTACACGACCACTCGTGCAGTTGATGCCTTCCCAATTGCTACCACATGGGTCCTGCCCAACCCAGTTGGGCGGCGTGTTCTTCCACACATTTTTAAGAACATGTAGGGCAATATCTGCATTATGCTAATAATCCATTAATGTAACTTTTAAGAGGGGTTATTACATGTACAAAAAAACTAAAATACATATTCAGGGAGCTTTTTCTTTATCTTATTGGTGGGAAAGGGTCAAAACTAGCTCGATTCCAGAAAAAAATAAAATCACGGCTAGATTTTTCAGGAAAAACAAAGGAATGACTACAAAGCCAACATCATTTGCTAATGACTTCACTTTGTCTAAAGAACAGCCGTAATGTTAATGTTATCATTCCTAAGTGACTGAGACCCATGAAGCAAATAAAGCATAGTATGCAATGCATATATAAATCGTGATGTAAATTACTACAAGGTAAATTGGAGAATTAAATACCCAAAGATAACCGTGATTTTCGTGAAAAAACAAAACCATATGCCCTTTAATTGATGAAAGGTATGTATATATGAAACAACTCTCGCATATCAGCATTGTCATAATTTGAGAACCATGAAGAAACAGACAAGGGAGAACGCGTAGTCATAGATTTATTTGTTGCAAATAATTTGTTTGCAACTAAATTCTCTCTGTGCCTATACTCCTTACACACTGATTCTAAAGCTATAAGCTTCTGTTCTGTTTAATGCATGCTAAACAAAGAAACAAAACCACATTTGTAGGGACACGAATCACTGATATGAGATTTCAACAAATAGAAAGGTCAGAAAGAATTGAACTTACAGTCCTGATTATTATTAACCGCTGTTGCTAGAAATATTTGAACGAAAATAGCTGCAAGATAGATTGTTATCCTTAAACCCATGGCTCGAGGGAAAACCGAAAGACTCTTGAACAATTTGAACTAGAAGAAACTATTTCAAGATTCCCACTGGTTAAATTGAGTTTTCATAATATCTGGCTATCAACTTATCTACATAAATTTCCAACTACAATATGTTAATAAAATGCCACTATCTAGTTCTTAGATAAGGAATAACATCAAAGAAGAGAGGGGAAAATGAGAAACTTAACGTGGGTTCAAGTGTTTGAAATGTTCCAAAGTCAACCAATATGAACAAATCAAGTCTTAACTAACCCCAAAAAAAGAACAAGTCTTTGTAAAGGATATTTAGAAAACAATAAAAGGCAAGAGGACACTAAAATATTTCCTAATGAAGTCAATTTGTTTGAAGCATACAATAGAAGAGAGCATCATGTATATTTGTTAATCACAACTTGCCTAAAGTTTTCACATGGAGTATTCACATGTAACTTGAGATTAAGAAATCACATTATGGGCTGGTAAGGATACCTCACAAGTCATAACTAGCGGTCTAAACAAGACAAATAGAGTACGGGCTCAAGCATTGTTCCTATGCTCAGCAGGGGAGCTCTGACTTAAATCTTATTATCTGGTGCTCATTTCATAAAAAAGCCATCTTCGAGGTTAGTATAGCTAGGCCGTGAGCTTTTAGTATAAACTTCATAGCTCTACCATTACTCTGATTATTTGATAGTAGCTTTGAGGACAAAAGGTCATAAAACTCGAACTAAGATGCGATTTTGCAAAAACCCGGGCAAGTTTGTTTATCTGCACTAGAATTTTGAACTGTGTTACCAGATGTTTTTTTCTTCTCAGCCTCAAATAACCTTGTTTGTTTGCTTGATATCCAAGTCTAAACAAGCCCTAAATTACCTATTTCTCTCTTTCCATCTCCCTTATCGACAACAGTTTATTGAGATTAAAGCATCCCCCGTATCACAAACTATAAATCAAAATCATGACCAAAAAGGAAAATAGATTTTCTTTATATCCAGAACTGAAATAAACAATTGGTTCACACATGTGTTTAAAATATATAAATCATCCATTAAGTTGACTTCCATCTTGTTGACAATCATGTTAAGGACCCTTTCTTTACAAACCCAAAAAGCTGCAACAGATAATATAATTTAGGGAAAATTATTGTTTACTACATCAACCTATTGATGGTCAAGAATTTACATATTCACCTTACAAGATTAACAATTTACATGCTTACCTATAAGAGATCTATAAATCAACACACTTTAGTTGATTTATGTTAATTTTGTAAGAGAATTAAGTTTGGTCACGTGTGATCACGTGACCACTTCTAGTTATGATTTAAAGGTAAAACAGACATCGCACATGACCAAAAATCAGTTAAAAAGTTAACATAATTTAGCTGCAATGTGTTGACTGTTGATTGATGAATCTGTTATACATGCGTATGTAAATTATTAAACTTGTAATGTGAGTATGCATATTCTTAAACATCAATAGGTTGGTGTACTAAACAATAATTATCCCTATAATATATAGGTACATCTGAACAAATTCAATTCAATATTTGGAGAAATAAACCAAGAAACAACCCTTATTGACCTTCCACATGAAGAACGCTGGTTAACACAGGCTCCAGCTTGTATTACCATCACCAAGTTGTAAATTAAGCAGTATATTCAACAAAATAGAGAAAAAAGGAAAATAAGAATAACCAGTTTTGCAACGGGCAACTTACAAACAATTTCAAATGAAACATATAAGTTTGATGGTGGTAAAATCATTGTTTGTATTTTCTCAAGATCTATGCACCACAATCTAATGTACTTGTGCAAACATTCTATTTAGAGCCGAAACAACATATTATTGGAAAGTGTCAAATCAGAACAGCAATTAATCTTTCTGTTTCTTGAGGTGCTTGGATTTCCCAGAAGTACATAGAAATCTAAAACATCTCAAACTATTGTCAATTACGATATCATGTAAAATAATAGTGATATGTCTCAAAAACCAGATATCGCATAATGGTCAGTTACATAAATACAAGTGTTTTAATCGAACCTTGCACTAGAGAATGCTTGGATTCCTGATAAATAATTAAGCTTCGTCATCAATTTTCCAGCGTAATAATCTGATGCTAGCTGAAATGGTTGATTGACTAACTGATATGATCTGGACACACAGAGAGATAAGATAAATAAGATAATCGAATGGTATCATGCTGTTCTTCTATTTCGGAAAGAACAAAGGATCATGAAACGGATGACTTAAAACATTGCTTGTAGAGTACAAAGATATACAAATTTCAATCGAGTAATTTACCATTGTAGAAAACCTTATTTAACTAAAGGAACCTTATATTTCCACTTACAAATAGCGTTTATCATTTCTGGAAATTCAGCTTCCCTTTAGTAAACCAAAAAAGAGAATCCAAACTAAGGGGTAAGCTACAAGAGCAATAGCCAGGAATGGTAATCGATCATATCGATATCCAAATATGTCTTAGAAAATCCACAGTACTTTTCATTTTTCCAAACACCATGGTCTCGTACTCCGCCATATTGTGACTTAAGCACGGCATTTGGATTCGAAGACTCAAGAACTAGGTAATATAAGTATATAACGCCAAATGAACCTGATAGATACAATTCCAAAAGTTTAATCTTTAGAGTTCTAATTGATTAAATAGTTATAGCAGTCGTTAGTCTACACCAGATTTGTGATAAAAATAACTAAGGACGCTAATGGCGCTAACAGCACTAACGGCAGAACCAGCTAAAATATAAACACCTAAATCGAAACTCACAACAGTAAACAGTTAAAAACTTAAAATTATCTGCTTACTTATTTATGTAATATAAACTCCGGGAAAAGGTTAAACATGACATAACAAGTTCTGTGCTTGTGTAACGACTCGGAAATTTTGGTTATTTATTATTTATTTGTATTATTTTTCTAAAGTGATATTAATGTATTGTGTAATTGTATATATGTGAAATAAATAATATAGCAATGCATATGTAACAATAATGTTGGGTTCTATTTGTAATTAGTAATAATTATGTAGGCTAATGTGGTTATTTAAATAAGAACTAAAACCTAATTATAAACCCATGACCTTCGTACATAGATATATATATATATATATATATATATATATATATATATATATATATATATAGACACATACAACGAGAGAAGACCGGGAGAGATGAGATACGAGAGGAGAGAGACCTGCGACGAAGTGAGGACGAGAGCAGAGGTCGGCGACCAGACCAGGTCAGGCTGCGGTGGTAGGTGACGGTAGTGGGTGCGGTTAGGGTTTTAAGGCTGCGGCTTCGAGGGGTGATTACGAGGTCATCGGGTGTACGTTTTTTCCGAACAAATATGTTTTATTAACCTATTTTTCGAGAGGTATCTATCCGTGTAAGCCGTTTCATCTCATTTTAAATTTTATAAAAACCCAGTTTTGGGATTTTAATAATAATCCGAATTTATAATAGTTTTATTAATCGGTAGCTTATTTTAATTGCGTTTAGGGGCTGTTATTAGGCTGTCCAGATCTGGTTCTAACTGTTCGGTGGGTTTTCGGCTTGAGTTTGGGATTATTTGACAAACGAGCCCTCGTTTGCGTAGGTAAGGGGGGAGGAATATGATTTCGCTTTAAAGTCGGGTTTGTGTGTTATTTGTTGCATGTTAATTTAGGCTCAGATATTGATGTATATTGTTAAAAGCAAATATGATGGCGCATTTGCATTATACTGATTAGGGATTATATATTTACTATATTTAGAACATAAATTGTGAAATTATGATATAAATTAAACCTTTGAGAAGTGTTAAAAGTGGTGACAATGTGTATACATATGTGGGGGTACCGTAATTAAAATGATGTGTTTCAAGTGACATTCGATAACTAATTAACTATAACATATCAAAGTGTTGTGTATTATTTTCGGTGTGTGGACTTTACTGTTTTTCGCCCTTTTGAGCTTTTATATATATATATATATATATATTTTCTGGGATTGTAGTACCAATGTGTGTGGGGTACCATTGTATATGGGTCCCTGAGCAGTGGCTCTAAATGTGGGTACATTTGTACCATTGTGGATTTAAGGATGAGCCCCGGAGGCTTACGGTGAGAGCCCGGAAACTTGCACAAGTATTAGGTGTATCGGTACCATAGGGATAGTGCCCTTAAAGCCGGCCCCATATCTCTAGTCACATACGGTAGTGTCAGCGTGTGGGTGGGGGTACTATTGTATTATGGGTCCTTGAGCAGTGACTCTAAAGGTGAGTACGTATGTGAGCAATCCCGACTTGGTTTTCGTTGAGTTTTATTTTTATTATCATAATCTATTTATTTAAACCTTGTTTATTTGTTCATCTATTGCGAATGTGTGAGTTGCTGAGATGGTTACGTTTCTCATAAAATTGTCTTGTCCTTATTTATCATGATAATATATTTGCCATGTTAGAATTGTGTGTGCGTGCTTAGTAGCATGCGCCGCTTTTTAAGCGAGATTGCTTTCTTACCTCATTTCTTTGTTTTCTGTACGTTTTGTTTTCAATCGAAGTAAGCCGTGACGAAACTTAGAGTGATTGCTAGTGGCTCAGTTATCGGATTACACTTAATCGCGAGCACGTTAGACTTTTTATTCACGTTGGAACCATTTATTTAGTTGAGCCATATTGGCCTAATAAGTGTTTATCGCGAGTTTGTTCGTTATTTACATACAAATATTTTATTCGTACCTTATTTATTTTGACTATATGTTTTGGACCTGCATGGTTAGCTGAATTGGATGTGACATTTTATTGTTGGATTCGTTTTTAGAAATATCGCATTGGCGAGTTTTAATTATCTATACCATGTTGTTTGAACAGGTTGATTTTTATGGAAACAAATAGATACGTAAAGGTTATGTCAAAATTTTTATAAATTATTTTATTAAAATTGATTTCTTTTCGTATCGTCACATTTGAACTTTGTTGGCTACCCTTAGGCCAATAGCGACTCAAATATGACTATCGGCATGTACTGAAGGATCTGTTTGGTTTTTATTTAGTGTGTTGTTAAATGCTTCCGCATATTTTGATATTTAAACATTTTTCTTTTAAATAATATTCACTACTCGGGTTTACCCAAATCCGGGACGTGACAGCTTGCGCCTGATATGACTATTGAAGATGTACCACTATGGAAAACAGAATATAGCGAAAGCAAATATTGTCAGTCATCGTCGTCCATCTAGAGCAAATGTACAACATTTATGTTACAAGCAAAAGAAAACCATTAACCATTACCTGAATATACTTATAGTTCAATGGTTGGTTTGCATATACACATTACCACACTGCCCCTCTATCCATGTCATTGGAAAAATTACTCACTATCTTCCAAATTCTAAGTACAAATGTACAATACGGTAAATCCCTCAATTCATACTTACCATATACGAAATAAACGAATAAAAAAAATAAACAAAACCAGTGTAATCTTTATTAATTTCGAATTGGAATAGAAATTTACGATTACAACATGTAGGTACTGAATAGTAAATAAAACAAACGTTATTCAGATTATTATTAATTAATAATCTGATGTACTTAATTGCAATAAATAAAACTGCCGGACTGGAAAGTATAAACTTAACAGCCGGACTGTTCTGATTGAAATTGAAATAACAGGACTGAATTGAAACTATTCTAATTAGTGAATTAAATTACAGAATTGAAATTACAGCAAAAAACAGAACTTTAAGGAAATTACAGAAATGTACAAACAGAATAGAAAAACTACAGCTAAATACAACAAATTAAAATACTGAATTAAAAAATACAGAATGGAAAGGACAGAATTTAAATGCGGAAATTAAAATGGACAGAATAGAAATTAAAATAGGCGAGGCTACTGTTAATAGTATGGCCTTAACCGATATTCGCCCAATCGCCTTGATGTTTCTGGTTGCGTTGGCGTTTCGATCCCAAGGTATAACGTCTCGGATGACTCGTCGGAAACTGGCGACGAGTCAAGGTCGAGCTGTTGGTGGGTGGTTCTCTCCGGTTTCTATATGCTATGAAAAAATAATGATGTTTTTTTTAGAGAGAAGCGAGATTACATCCTTAGAATCCGACTTCTCTTATAAATATACAAAAGTCGCCTTTTCAATTTAGTACAAGACCCAAGACATTTCTCAAATCCCGCGGCCCGAGCGAACGCACACGTGTGTGGTACACACTAACCCACTCAAGGGTATGTGGACTTTGTTTGTTTAACAACTACATAGGATGGACTTGTATTTATAGTGTAAAAATCATTCTTGATTTTACAATGTGGGATAACCCTCATGGTTTAATCCCACTTTCTTTTCCATTTTACAGTTTTGATTTATCTTTCTCTTTCGAGTAACAACCTTCGAGTCCAATTATCATTCACACCCATTCTCCGAATATGTCATGCGATATACCGTTGCGAAACTCGTCGCATGAGCTACTCAAACGCTTTGAGCACGGCTTCAGAAAATCTGAGTAGTCGCATGGAATATTGACTCAAATATGATCATTGACCACTCGGAACAACCATGTTTAATATACATGTTTTCCAACAATTTTCCAAAACTTTCACATTTACTTCCCAAATTTTTCCAATTATTTTTCCACATAATTCTAGTAAAATTAATGTAAGGAAAAATATGTAAAAAAATTAGCTAACAAAAGTTTTTTATTAATATGAAGTGAACTTATAAAGTGGAACATTCCAGAATGGAAAAATGGACTTAAAACTAGACAAATTCAGTTGGTCTCTAGCTAACAGCTTGTGTAAGTTCAGTCTGATTCTATTACGTACTATGAGATTTCATAAAAAATACTACTCCATATTATAGGGTTTTAATTATATGAAAATAACATCCTTTTGGAAAATACCATAATTTTGAAAAGAACGTAGTTGAAAAAAGTTACTTTATGAAATGCCTCGTTATAAGATGAAGAGAAAAACTATTTGAAAAGACTATTTATTTTCCCTTTTCAAAATCCAATTTTTTTCTTAAAAATAATTTCTTTTCTAAAAAAATTAATATTTAGAAAAACCATTAACCATATTATAGGGTTTTAATTATAAGAAAACGTCACTCTAACTTTCTGGGAACTGTTTTAAAATACCCCGTAGCTAATAGCACTATTTAATCATTTAAAATCTTTCTCTCTCCTTTTTATATTTGGCGTACCTGTCAGAAGTGCTTCCTGATGCTTAAAGTACTTCTGGAAAAGTTTTCTACGTTTGATAAAGAAATTTTGCTTGACTTCTCCAGAAGTATAAGTGCTTCAGAAGTCAATTTTGATAATGATATGATGCTTCTCCGGAAGTGCTTAGTGAAAATAAACATAATGTCAAATAAATTTGTTGTTTAAAAAACACATCTTTTGTTTACAAAAAAATAATTCTTCATAAAAAAATATAAATTCTAAAAAAATGGCTTTTTAAAAAGGTGAGTTATCAATTTTTTTATTCTTCTTTTACATAAAGTTCTTACGAAAATGTTTTCTTTTAAAAAATGACATATTCAAAAGCAACAATTTTAAAAAAAAAATGGTTTTCTAAATATTATTTTTTTTAGAAAAGAAATTATTTTTAAGAAAAAAATTGAATTTTGTTTGGAGAAAATAAACAGTCCTTCAAACAGTTTTTTTCTTTATCTTATAACGAGTCATTTCATAAAGTAACTTTTTTCAACTACGTTTTTTTTCAAAATTATGGTATTTTCCAAAATGATGTTATTTTCATAAAACGACTTTTTTGAAAGATTATTTATCCAAAATAGTGATGTTTTAAAAAAAACGTATTACTGGTTCAGATTTTCGAAAAGAAAAAAAATGCATTTAATCGATTAAACTAGTTTTTTAAAACTCACACGCACGTGTGTTTTTTTAAGTTGGATTTATAACGATTACAACAAGATTATTGTTAATTAGTGAAATGTAACTTTTTTTTTAACAAAAAAATCATCTTATTACCTTAAAAGAACATAGCCACGCTATACTTGTATTCCACCAAACTGTGTTAGTTATGTTCATTATACCACAAATTAATTAGTGCAAATAATCATACATTGTATCGTTTCATTTTGTTTTATTGTAAGATATTCTGTGTTATGTTACTATCAACATACATTTTTTTAAAGTTTTTAATAAGTTATTTTTGACTTTTATACTGGACACTAAAAAAAACATATAAAAATTAAAAAGTACCTTTTCATCAAAAATAATATTTTCTATTGATTTTCTGCAAGTCACTTTTAAAGCAGCACTTTTGTCGAGAATCAAAAACCTCTATCTGAGGTTGATTCATGTATTTTATATATATATGCGAATTTAGGTTGAAATACATAAAGAGAGAGATAATAAAGTGAATTTTCATATATCAAAAATAATAAACTGAGAAACTATTTATAATATAGTTTATCCTAATTACAAACAGGTCATTCAAGTTACAGAGTTCACTCAATTTGGTCTGTCAAAGTCCAATTTACATATTTTACAGAAGATTACAAATCAGTCCTTTAAACATACAATGTTATAGATAAAACTAATTACATACAAATACTTATACTTTACAGAAGATTACAAATCAGTCATTTATACTTAATACGCCTCCCTCAAGATGGAGAATGAAGTGATAAAATACCTATCTTGACAAGTAAATGCTTAAAACAAGCCTCACCAACTGCTTTAGTGAACAAATCTGCTACATTATCATTAGTATGAACATGTAATGGATGAATAACTTTCTGAATTATCAAATCCCTAATAAAATGGCAATCCACCTCAATATGTTTGGTTCTTTCATGATAAACAGGATTATAAGCTAAAGCTAAAGCACTTTTACTATCTGTAAATAAAGTCACTGATTTTTCAACTTTGAAACATAAATCTTTAACCAACTGTTTTAACCAAATAATTTCAGAACATGTAATTGCTAAAGCTCTATACTCAGCTTCAGCACTGCTTCTTGATACAACACCTTGTTTTTTACTTTTCCAAGAAACTAATGAATTTCCAAGGAAAACACTAAAACCTGTTACAGATCTTCTTGTATCTACACAACCAGCCCAATCAGAATCACTATATGCTTTTAAAATAATAGGAGAATTAGAAGAAAATAAAATACCTTGTGCTGGATCCTTTTTAATGTATCTCAATATCCTTAGAGCTGTTGCATACTGAACCTTACTAGGAGCTGCTAAAAATTGACTTAAAACTTGAACTGAAAAACTAATATCTGGTCTGGTTATTGTTAAATATAATAATTTTCCAATCAATTTTCTATATAAAGTAATGCCATGAAATTTATCATCATCTTTACAACTAAATTTCTGTTTAGTGTCAATTGGAAAATGACTAGGTTTAGAAGCTAAAAGACCTGTCTCAAGCCAGTATTTCTAGAGCATAATTTATTTGATTAATATGAATCCCATCTTTACTTCTAGCTACCTCTAGTCCTAGAAAATTTTTTAGAGGACCCAAATCCTTTAATTTAAACTATGTATTAAGGAAACTTTTTACCTCATTAATCAAGTCTGAACAAGAACTCCCTAAGATAATATCATCTACATAAACCAGTAAAGCCAGAAACTTATCATTTTTGTTAATAGTAAACAAAGAATAATCAGCTGAAGATTGAACAAAACCAAAAGAAATAAGTGAAGTACTTAACTTTGAAAACCATTGTCTTGATGCTTGTTTTAAACCATATAATGATTTTTGCAATTTACACACTAAACTACTGTCTTTTTGTACAAAACCAGGTGGGGGTATCATATAAACTTCATCATCAAGATCACCATGTAAAAAGGCATTATTAACATCTACTTGTGTTAAAAATCAATTCTGAGATGCTGCTATTGCTAGAAAACACCTAACTATTGTCATTTTAGCTACAGGGGAAAAAGTAGATTCAAAATCAATACCTTCTAATTGATTATATCATTTAGCAACCAATCTAGCTTTATATCTTTCTACTTTACCACCAACTTTGTACTTAACCCTATAAACTCATTTACAACCAATTGGTTGTTTTCCTAATGGTAACTTAGTTAAAAACCATGTTTTATTAAGATCTAAAGCCTTAATCTCTTCTTCCATAGCATGTACCCATAAAGAATCACTACTAGTTTGTTTATAAGTAGAAGGTTCAATAATAGATGAAACAGATAAACAAAATTTCCTGTGTTTTTCAGATATTTTATCATAAGAAATGAAAGAGGATATATCATAGGGTATTATTTTCTTATTAGTAGACAAAACAGTATTAATATTACAATGGAAATCTTTTAAATACTGAGGTGTAGAAATCTTCCTTACTGACTTTCTACCTAGACAGGTTGTATCAGTACTTGTATCATCATCATCTCTTATAGAATGTGTATTGGTCTTAGTATTAACAGATTCATTAATGAAATCAGAATCTTTACTAGTGTTTTCATTCTTTTGAAAAGGAAAAATATCTTCATAAAAAGACACATCTCTTGACAAAAAAACATCATTAGAATTAATATCAATAAGTTTATAGCCTTTAGTACTAGTTCCATAACCAATAAAAATACATTTTCTTCCTCTAGCATCATATTTAGTCCTATTCCTCACCAAAGTAGTAGCATAGCTTAAACAACCAAAAACTTTTAAATGATTATAAGCAGGTTTCTTATTATAAAACATCTCATATGGACTTTTATTTAACAGTAAAGGAGATGGTGTTCTATTTATTAAATAAGTTGCAGTTAAAACACAATCACCCCAAAACTTTAAAGGCAAAAAAGACTGAAATCTAAGAGCTCTAGCCATGTTTAAAAGATGTTGATGCTTTCTTTCTACTATACCATTCTGTTGTGGTGTTTCAACCCAACTGGTTTGATAAATAATACCATTTTTAGTATAAAAATCAATCAAATTAAACTCAGTACCATTATCACTCCTTAATATTTTAATCCTATACTGAAACTGATTTTCAACCATTGTACAAAAACTGGGTAGTATAGTAGCAGTTTCAGATTTGTGTTTTAACAAAAAAATCCATGTACACCTTGTAAAATCATCTACAATAGTTAAAAAATAATGAAAACCATCATAAGTAGCAGTAGCAGTAGCATAAGGACCCCATATATCACAATGTAATAGTTCAAAAGCATGAGTAGCACTATTATTTCTTAAAGAAAAACCCAGTCTATGTTGTTTTGCTACATGACAAACATCACAAGGAGTACAATTCTGAGTGGTAAACTTGACTTTTACATCATTAGAAATTAAACCTAACACTTGAATAGAAGGATGCCCTAACCTAAGATGCCAGATATTAGCCTTATTTTGTAAAAAACTACTATTACAACTAAAACCTTCAGCTCTCTTGAAAACATATAAACCATTCTTTGCCTTAGCCCTACCAATCATCCTCAAAGAGGCCTGGTCCTGAATATAACATGATTGTGAATTAAAAATAACAGACAAAGAAGAATCATTGGTTATTTTATTAACAAATACTAAATTAAACCCAAAAGAAGGTACACACAGGGCATTATACAGAATAATCCCATTTTTAAAAACCACAGTACCTATATGTGTTACATTTGCAATTTGTCCATTTGGCAGGTTAACATGAGACACTACTTCTTTAAAATTATTAAAATGTACTAATGAATTCACCATATGCTCATTAGCACCACTATCAATAATCCATAAATCATTATTATTTAATAAAGTAGTTTGATAACTATTCTGACATGCATTAGAGAAAGGAAAGAAACCATGTGTACCTAACATGCCTGTATACACCATACTAGAAAGAGATGATGTAGCATCCTGGATACTAGTAGCAGCTTGGTTTTGATTATCTAAACCATTCTTTTGCTGTTCTGGACCAGCAATCCTATCACTTTCCTGCTGAGTTATAGGATAAGGTGAATGAAAAGGGGTTTGTTCCAAATGATTATTCATACCAACCTAACACCCAATTCTACCATTACCCATACCATACTGATTCTTCCCATAATTTCCTTCTTCTTGATAAGAGACTTGATGAACCATATTATTTCCCCCAATATTAGAGTTAAAACCCCTTGGTCTAGAAACCCAATTTGGTGGATAGCCATGCAACTTAATAGATCCTGATGTAATTCAAGTTGCTATGTATATCCTGATGTAATTCATATATCATAGCCTCATTACCCTGTGCAAACCTCTCTGTAACTTCTCTCCACATCTTAGCAGCACTATCCACATACAAAATAGACTGTCCAATCTCACTATTTACTGAATTTATAATTCATGACATCACAATTAAATTGCACTGTAACCATGCCCCATGCATTGAATCATCTATAGGTGGACAAATTAGACTACCAGTAACAAAACCCAGTTTTGACTTAGCACCTATAGAGATCTCCATGGATCTTTTCCAAGAATGGTAATTATTACCTGATAACAAGGGATTAACTAAACTATTGCTTGTATTTTCATCTGTGCCTATATAATAAGTACTCATGGTAGTTATTTGTTGATTGGATATAGATGGATTATTATCCCTATTATTGTTACTCAAATCCTCAGACATATTTCAAAAGAAACAAGAAATCTTCTAAGTTGGAACCAATCTAATCAATTGCTGAGTCATAAACCAAAAACCCCCAATTCGAATATTCAAGAACCCTAATTTTTCAGATAATTCCAAAAAAATACCAATTAATCAATCAAACTAAAATAATAGTTGATTAGAATATACCAGATGACGAATTGAGACGAGCAACGAAATAAAACCCTAGCACGATCAATCTTTAACCAGATTCTTCAAAGGGAAGAATTTATAAAACTTCAAACGATTAACGCAGCGTACGATCACTATATCGCTCTGATACCATGTCGAGAATCAAAAACCTCTATCTGAGGTTGATTCATGTATTTTATATATATATGCGAATTTAGGTTGAAATACGTAGAGACAGAGAGAGATAATAAAGTGAATTTTCATATATCAAAAATAATAAACTGAGAAACTATTTATAATATAGTTTTTCCTAATTACAAACAGGTCATTCAAGTTACAGAGTTCACTCAATTGGTCTGTCAAAGTCCAATTTACATATTTTACAGAAGATTACAAATCAGTCCTTTAAACATACAATGTTACAGATAAAACTAATTACATACAAATACTTATACTTTACAGAAGATTACAAATCAGTCCTTTATACTTAATAACTTTCTTTCCAAACGTCACTCTCTTTCGTCATCACAGGCTGTAAACTGTAAAGTGATTGTTGTTATAGTTTATGATAATATATGTTGTGGTCCTCGTGTTCTAAATTGAAGCACCAATAGTCTTCTAAATCATTAACTAGTAACTAACCACCCAATTTTGATTATGTATTGTATGGATACTATTAATAAATGCAAAGTGAAAAAATAACTTAATTTTTTTAAGTTGACCAATTTCGTCACTTTTTTCTAAAATTACTTTTTTTTTTTTTTTTCAAAACAAAAGCTTATATAAATAAAGTCTCTATGAGATAAACCCCCATAGTGGTCATTACATCATCAAACTAAGCTGAAATTTGACTAAAAAACAGTCATACAAAAGATTATTGCTAGGCAGGTGAACAGATGACTTAAAAAACCCAAAAAACTCCATGTTTCACCAGAAAAAGAAACCCAAGAAATTAAAAGCCTCTTCTTATACCCCCACCACCTTGTTTCTCCCATATTAGTTTTTTCTAAAATTACTTCATGCTAATTGGGTGTGTATGATGTTATGGTTGGCGGGTCTATCTCTCTATATATGTGGCTTTGTAAAATAATATTTTCTATTGATTTTCTGCAAGTCATTTTTACGTAAAATGAACGTAGCCATAAAAGCTTTTACTAATAATTACGCAAAGAACCACACGAATTCTGATTTGAACAGTTTAATGGTAAAATTTTAGTTTATTCGCAAACAATCTACTTTCTTTATCAATTAAAAAACTTTTAACTTTGAAAATTATGGCTTTGATTATAATTATAAGATAACAGTAGCATTTAACATTTCTGAAACATTTAACATTTTGTATAGTTTGAGTGATGTTTCTTTTGTTAGATCTCATAACCGATTTAAAATAGATGCGAACAGTCAAAGCGGAGTGACAATCGCATCCTAAGCGCAAATAATTTTTGTAAAAAATTAATTTTTATAGTGTGTTTTTTCAAGGATTTATTTGAAGGGCAAAACAAATTCTTTTTTTAGGCACCCCGCCAAAATAATTTCTTCGGGGTCGCTCTGTGACTTTGTGTTTGTGATCTCGGGTGATCATGTGTCTGTCCCGATTCTTTGAGATATTACGCCTGGCTAATCGTGTGTGATCTCGTGTCCGCCAACATGCATAAAAAACATACAACTTAGGTACATAAAGCCGCTAGATCGGCCATGGATCCTATGCAATCCAATCTCCGCCTAATCACTATATGTGCTCATTTTTGGTTTTTTTTTTAATTTTCTATTTTCACCGGATTTTTGTAATTATTTTTTAGGTTTCTTTGGTTTTTTAGTTTCTTTTTGTAATGAATTTCCATTAATTTTAGATTTCTTTTCGAATTTTTGGATGTTTTTGTATTTCTCTTATTTTTGTGTGATTTTTTGATTTTTTTTGGAAATTTATTTTCTTTAAAAAGCATGCATTTATTTGGAAGCAAGTTATGACATGTGTGCCCACCAAAAACCGAATCAAACCGATTGCTATTCGATTTGGTTTTTAAAATTTTAAAAAACCCATTTATTATTTTCGGTTTGCGGTTTGAGCGTTTTTAAAACCGAACAAACCGATTCTTTTTAATAATATATAAAAAATTATTTTTAATAGATATATAACTTATTTTTTTGTATATATGTCATTCTGTTATTTTGCCTACGTTCATTTTACGTAAAAGTCGTTTTAATTAGAATGTCTAATGACCCATTCGTTACCTACATGTTCATTAGTATTAATAAAACATTTTTTGATCGGTTACTGTATTAAGTTAAATTTTAAACTGATTAAACCAAACAGACTTTAGTGATTTGATTATATTTGATTTTGAGTATTAATTTGGTGAACACCTAACAAAAGTGAACCCAGGGTCCTCGTTTTGTCCCGTTGGCATGTTAGACCGGACACGGTCCAATTAAATTGATCATCATCAGATTAGAAAATAGAGGGTTATATGATATCTTTTAAATAACCAAATTAATTTTTCTATTTTTATTATATATTAGAGATATTAGTTTTTGATAAATTAAAAATAAATATTACAACACAATAAAAATCAAAATCAAAATATAAAATTCTACTGAAAACTACCCTATATATAAATATTAATCAAAATTTATAAAAATAATAATAATTTAATAAGTTTTTTTGGCACGGAATTTTTTACCCTCCAATTCGTGGACTGGACAAAATAAAATAGTTTCGTTTGCCGCTCACCCCTGGTCTACGTAACTACGTTACATCTTATTCTATAGTATTTTCTTATAAAGCATCTTTAAGCTTTGTTTGTTTCTAAGGAAAACATTTTTAAAGGAAAATTTTTTAGAGGGAAATATTTTATGATATTTGTTTGATTTGATTTGATAAATTAAAAGCTTGGAAAAGATTTTCCTTAAAACATGAAAAAGATAGGAAAATATTTTATCTTAATTTTGGTGATAAAATATTTTGCGAAGAAGAATATAATAAGGTCCTATATTCACACATATTACTAATCTATATCATGCGTCTACTATTACACTATAAAAAAATCTATTATAAAAATCTACTATTAAACATTATAGTAATAAAAAATCTATTATTAAACATTATAGTAATAAAAAATCTATTATAAAAATCTAATATTATACCATTATATATACATTATAGCACCACAAAAAATCTACTATTAAACATTATACAGTAATAAAAAAAATTCTTCCCCTCCCCGAAAAACTTTGGTTCTCATAAGACATTTTCTTTATATTGTCTAATATATTAACAACTCATTGTTGATTGTTTGATCAATTTTTAAATTACAACTTGGTCTTGATTTTTATTGTCAAACTATCAAAAAAAAATTTACATTCTTCTACTAATTTTAGTACTATACCTTTTCGGAAGAGTTTTCCGAATATTTACGAAAAATTGCTCATGGGATTAATGAACTCTCCATACCCGTCAAGATAAATATTGGCCAAAACTACATGCTAATTTTAGAGTTTTATTAAGTAGCATGTCACCGGACTTTGCTCGGTAAAATGTGATTTTTTGTTTTTGAAATATCTTTAAGATTTTATTCTTCTAATTTTTTGGTTTTAAATTTTTATATGCTGATTTTGTTACTAATATTACGTAATTCTATTATTATGTTTGTTAAAAAATTATAAAGTATAATTTAGATTTTCCATGAAAAATTTCACGCAACCAAACACGAAGAAAATTATGAAAAATTATCTATTTTCCATGAAAATTTTCCTTGAAAAATCTTTTCTGTGGAAATTATTTTCCGAACAAACAAACAGATTTAAAAGTGAAATCATACACTGTAAAATAAAGTTTTTTTTTTTTTTTGAAATAATGCCAAAACCAGTTCACATTCAAACTTTCTAGGTCAATCCAAGAAAAGCTTCGCCTTCACTCCCATTGGGCGAGAGATCAACAAAAGATATTTGTGCAGAATTTGTTTTCAACAACACTAGTAACCAGGGAGGGGTTAGTGTCGGGATCCGACCCATGAATATTCAATCCGTATTCCGACCCGATTAATTGTGAAAGTAAAAAAAAAAATCCGATTCCGACCCGACTTTTGCAGGATCCCATAGAGTCGGGATAAGTTTATCCTAAATATCCCGACATATCTTTTTTATTTTACGATAACTTTATTTTTTATTAACAATTTTCATTTGAGAAGTATAAATATGTTATTAACACGAAACATAATCATATTTTAAAAATAACACTCCTAATAAATGCAAAAATAAATTAACATGTAGTAGAAAAAATAGTGTGAAATTACAAATAATGGAGTAGATAAAAAAATTGATAAGTTTTTTATCAGATTTTTTTAGTATTTAGTTTTATTCACACAATCAATAATTATCATACTAAATAATATACATTATCATTATAATTTTTATAATCGAAAAATAATGACCACTTATATTTTTTAAGTAACAATAAAACTTTTTAATTTAAGTATATTTTTTATTTTAATAGTTTCATATATATATTAAAAACTACAAATCTATATTATAATTAATATATGAAACAAAAATGATTGTAGCTTATATGGTAGAATACTTATATTACATGCTATATATAGAAGTTTCGACTCCCATCACTTCCATTGGATATAGATTAAATTACATTTTAGTGTTAAAAAAAAACCATGTTATATTATATAAAATAAAAAATTAATTAGAAATTCGGGTCGGGTCGGGTCGGGTCGAGACACCCGACGAAATCAAAATTGTGAGCCGATCCCGAAGTTTATCGGGTCGGGACAAAACCCGATGTTTTCGGGTCGGTACTCTTCCCGGGTTGGGAAATTTCGGGTCGGGTACGGGTCGAGATTTCGGGATTTTTTCCGGCGCAACTTATAACTACTGTATGTATTACTACTATTATTATAATCGTGTTCATATGTTCCGTCACTTTTCACGACTTTAAAATAGTACTATTTCATATATATTTCACCCAGGAAACAACTGGGCTTTCTATCTCTCTACATGTTTGCTATACCAAGAAAAAGAGAATATTAACAGATGCTTGTTTTATTTATTTTATTGGGCGGTACTCTCAAGTCCCAACGTGGCTATCCATTTAGGGTTTGGAGCTTTAACTTTTAATGCATGGATGAAAAAAACTCAACTTTATTGCTTTTATTAATTTGTTCAAACAAAATGCACTGCTTCTAATTAAAATGCAAAGAAGCAAAAACAGCTAGGTTTAGATGCAACAAAAAAACCCTATTTAGCAGAAAACAACAGGAAAGCTTGGAAAAAATCTATGTGTTTTTTTGTAGTTAGAGTTTTTTAGTTTCAACGTTTGGAATTTGCAAGGCAAATGATTAAAACAAATTGTTCTCCAGTGTCCTGTTAATAGAACTCAATTCCATTCAAGGGCTTGTTTGGATGCAGCAGACCTTGAGCAAGTTACTGAAAAATTTGAGGCTAATAAAAGTTGGGTTTATGTAGGTTAAAACTTGTAAATTTTTGCAGGCCATGAAACATGTACAAATTTTTCAGATTTGTACCTTGTTGCTTTTATTAGGAATAACTAAAAAAATTTATAGTACTACTAAATGTGGTTATATTCTATAAGCTATTATTAGGAAGGGAAGACTTATATAATGCAGGGTTGAACTTGTTTTTGTTAATTATTTCAAGAGAATAATATGGAATATGATGTTGGTTTCCGTGTACGAAATAACAATTAACAATAAATAAAGGACTAAACACGAATTAATCAAAACCAGTGTAATCTTTATTAATTTCCAAATGGAATACAATAAACTGATTACAACATGTAGGTACTGAATAGTAAATAAAGCAAACGTTATCAGATTATTATTAATTAATAATCTGATGTATTGAATTGCAATAAATAGAAACTGCCGGACTGGAAAGTATAAACTTAACAGCCGGACTGTTCTGTTTAAAATTGAAATTACAGGACTGAATTGAAACTATTCTAATTACTGAATTAAATTACAGAATAGTAATTACAGCAAAAAACAGAACTTTAAAGAAATTACAGAAAGGTACAAACAGAATATAAAGCTACAGCTAAGGAAAACAAATTAAAATACTGAAATAAAAAAGACAGAATTGAAATGCGTAAATGAAATGGACAGAATTAAAATAACTGAATTTAAATGCGAAAATTAGAATGAACAGAATGTAAATAAATTTAGACGAGGCTACTGTTAACAGTATGCCGTTAACCGATATTCGCCCAACCACCTTGATTGTTTCTGGTTGCGTTGGCGCTTCGATCCCAAGGTACAACGTCTCGGATGACTCGCCGGAAACTGGCGACGAGTCAAGGTCGGGCTGTTGGTGGGTGGTTCTCTCTGGTTCTAAAATGTAATGCTAATTTTTGGAGAGATGATATATGCTACTGGTGTTTGATTTCAGAATGTTGTGTATATTTGGCATGTCGGGGGGTCTGCCTATTTATAGGCTTGCTGAGTATCTCAGCCATTAAAGTCATTTTACTACTGTCAGTTTTCGAAATTCGAAACTGCAGTATTAACTTTGCAATGAATTCATATTTATTGCAACAGTTACAGCTTTGCTGGAAGCTTTTCCCGAGCAGGCACGCGTTTCCCGAACAGGCACGCTTTTCCCGAACAGGCGCGCTTTTCCCGAACAGGAACACTTTTCCCGAACTGGAACAGGCGCACTTTTTCCCGTTGAGCTAAAAACCCGACGAGCAAGCCCGCCCGACCGAGCATGCCCATGTGTGGTACACAATACACACATGTGTATGTGGACACACTACTTAATATCCACATGGGATACCTTAGTATATATATTGTAAAAATCACTCATGATTTTCCAATGTGGGATAACCCTCATGGGTTAAATCCCATTTCTTTTCTCATTTTCCAGCATTGACTTTATTTCCTCTTTCGAGTATCAACATTCGAGTCCAATTATCATTCACACCCTTCCTCCGAATAGGTCATGCGATATACCGTTGCGAAGCTCGTCGTACGAGCTACTCAAACGCTTTGAGTATGGCCTCAAAAAAACTGAGTAGTCACATCGAAAATTGACTCAAAGATGGTCCCTGACCACTTGGAACAACCATGTTTAAAAACATGTTTTCCTACAATTTTTCCAACAATCCCCCACATGAATGCAATTGGCTCGAAAGCCCATGTCCTAAATGCAAATCAAGAGAACCGCAAAAGTTCACTGCCTAAGGTCAGGTAGCGCGCGCCTTGAACCTGCCGTAGCGGAATACCACCCAGAATACTGCTATTAGGTAGCTGTAAAGCTTTGAACCATCAAGCTTTGTGTATCCCAGAATGGCACCCGCACAGTGCCCTCTCTACCCACGTACTAGGCCATTTAGTTGTTGTCCATATTTGGCCTGGACTGCCTTGGCAACTTCAACTGAGTGCTCTAGTGAATTAGCCCAAGCTCATCACATAGTACCGGCCTTACACACTCGTTATAGGTGTTCCAAGTCGAAAGTGTCCTGACTCACTTTACTCGACCGTCGAGTTACTTGGATCATTAAGAGCCTCAAGCTCACCCTTACAATGGTACAGGTCTATCACTCTGTCATCGCGGAAATGGGTTGGGAACTCCAGGTTCCCGAGTGCTTTGTTCGGTTGCCCCCACAGTTCAGTTTCCCTTTGAACCTATCAGGAAATATTCCGTTTAGGTTGGGTTGCCTATGGGGGGGCCACCAATTTAATGGGCTTTAATCCCATTCCGTTCGATGACGTCTCGACTCCCACTTGAGTCAAGCCTTTTGTTAATGGATCCGCTATATTTTCCTTTGATCTCACAAAATCTAAGGATACCACACCGTTGGATAACAATTCCCTTACGGATTTATGTCTCCGACGTATATGTCGAGACTTTCCATTATACATATGATCCTGAGCCCGCGCAATAGCTGATTGACTATCGCAATGCATGCTTATTGCGGGAACAGGTTTTGGCCACATTGGAATTCCTTCCAATAGACTTCTCAGCCAGTCTGCCTCTTCGGTTGCTAAGTCTAACGCTATGAATTCTGATTCCATAGTTGACCTTGCAATACATGTCTGTTTGGAGGATCTCCAAGACACAGCAGCTCCTCCCATTATAAACACATATCCACTCGTGGACCTTGTGCTATTGGAGTCTGATATCCAGTTGGCATCTGAATACCCTTCCAGTACCGCTGGATATCTGGTATAGTGCAGCCCGTAATCGGCTGAAAACCTCATATATCTGAGAAGTTTCATTATGGCCTTCCAGTGTTCCTCATTCGGATTGCTGGTGTACCTACTCAGTCTACTCACTGAGTTTGCTATGTCTGGTCTAGTGCAATTCATTATATACATGAGACTGCCTATGACTCGAGAGAACTCCAATTGATTCACACTCTTACCGGAATTCTTTTTCAGGTTACAGTTGAACTCTATTGGGGTTTTAGACATTGCCTTACTGCCCTTGTCAAACTTGTCTAATACTTGTTTAACATAGTGACCTTGGGACAAGGCATACCCTTCTGATGTTTTGGTAATCTTCATACCAAGTATTACATCAGCTATACCCAGGTCCTTCATATCGAAGTGTTGTGATAACATTTTCTTTGTGGAGCTGATTCTATCATTACTCCCAATTATGATCATGTCATCCACATAGAGACAGACTACAACACAGTCTCTTCCACTTCCTTTGGAGTAGACACATTTATCACACTCATTAATGTGAAAACCGTTTGATAGCATAATTCTATCAAACTTCTCGTGCCATTGCTTTGGTGCTTGTTTGAGTCCATATAGAGACTTTACAAGTTTGCACACTTGGTGCTCTTTACCAGGAACTACAAACCCTTCCGGTTGTTCCATGTAAATCTCTTCTTCCAGTTCTCCATTCAGAAATGCTGTCTTTACATCCATTTGATGTATTTCCATATCAAACAAAGCTGCGAGAGCAATGACGATTCGGATGGACGTTTTCCTGGAGACAGGAGCATAAGTGTCAAAATAATCGACACCTTCCGTTTGCCTGAAGCCTTTCACTACAAGTCTCGCCTTGTATTTCTCAATCGTGCCGTCAACCTTTAACTTCCTCTTGAAGATCCACTTGTGACCTAGGGGCTTGCATCCTTTCGGAAGATCCACTAGTTCCCAAGTGTGATTTTGCATGATTGATTCAATTTCATTTTGAATAGCTTCTTCCCAATATTGGGAATCTAGTGTTGACATAGCTTGTTTATATGTCGCCGGTTCGCCTTCAACCATGAAGGTTAGGAAATCAGGTCCAAAGGAAGTTTCCTTCCTTGCCCTTTTGCTGCGCCGAGGCTCTTCCTCTTCCTCTTCTTCTGTCGGTTTACTTGCCCCCATATTTCCTTCGCTGTTCAACTCTTCAGTTGGTACAGATGTAGGTAATTTCCGGGGAAAGATATCCTCAAAGAAGGAGGCCTCTCGGCTTTCCATATACGTATCTACGTGCACATCGGTATTGTCCGACTTGTGTACGAGAAACCGATATGCACTACTATTATGTGCATATCCGATGAACACACAGTCCACCGTTTTAGGACCAATTCTCATCCTCTTAGGAGTGGGAACTAGGACCTTCGCGAGACAACCCCAAACCCGCAGGTTCTTATAACTGGGTTGATGACCTTTCCATAATTCATATGGAGTCTTTTCTCGCTTCTTATGTGGTAACTTGTTTAAAACATAGTTTGCGGAAAGTATCGCTTCCCCCCACATGTTCTGGGGTAACCCAGAACTGATTAGCATAGCATTCATCATTTCCTTTAGCGTTCTATTTTTACGCTCAGCAACCCCATTTTGCTCGGGAGTGTATGGGGATGTGGTTTGATGTATAATGCCGCTTTCTGCGCATATCTGCTCAAACGGTGATTCAAATTCACCGCCTCTATCACTTCTCAATGTTTTAATTTTTCTATTGAGTTGATTTTCAATTTCGGTCTTATAAAGAGCGAATTTCTCAACTGCTTCGTCTTTACTTCTCATTAAGTAAGCGTAGCAGTATCTAGTACAATCATCTATAAAGGTGATAAAGTACTTTTTCCCTCCTCGTGTTTGTATAAACTTTAAGTCGCATACATCCGTGTGTATTAGACCGAGAGGTTCACTTTCTCGTTCAACATGTTGAAACGATGATTTCGTTAATTTTGCCTCTACACAAATCTCACATTTGTGTTGCTTATCAAAAACGAAATTTGGTATTAGTTTTAGTGATATTAATTTCTTTAAAGAATTATAATTCACGTGACCTAATCTACCATGCCACAAATGAAATGACTCAAATAAATACTCAAAATTAGAATTTTTATTGGCCTCTTGGGCAACAGTCATTACATCACTAGTGCTAGCCTCAGCTTTAGCACCTTTATTGGGAGCAGGTGTCCCTACGTTTAACTTAAACATGTCGTTGGTCATATAGCCACGACCTACATAGACACCATTTTTAGTGATTACAATTTTATCAGATTCTAAGACTAGCTTGAACCCGTTCTTCACCATCACCGATCCGGATACCAGATTCTTACGGATATCCGGAACATGAAGCACATTAGTCAACCTCAGCTCTTTTCCCGAGGTCATCTTCATTACCACCATTCCTTTTCCTTCCACCTTGGAAGTAGCAGAATTTCCCATGAAGCAGGTTTCTCCCTCTACTGCCTCGTAGGTCTTAAACATCCACATTGTTGAGCAGATGTAGCTCGTGGTGCCGGTATCCAGCCACCACTCTTTGGGATTGCTCCCCACGAGATTCACCTCAGAGACCACAGCAGTAAAGTGGTCATCATCTCGTCCTCCCTCGGCCAGATGTGCCTGAGCTAGAGCTTTCCTCTTCCCCTTGCCTTTGAAGTTCCTCGGAGGGGGCTTGGGCTTAACAGCGCCTTTATTGTCATAACAGTCCGCGGCATGATGGCCGGTCCTGTTACACACAAAGCAGGTTCCCGCAAATTTCTTTGCGACAACAGCACTGCCTCCGTTGTAAAAACGTTTCCGTTTGACGTTGGAGCTTTCGACCACATTGGCCTTTGCCATCGGGATGACAGCACCACCGACTCTCCCCACGGAGCGACGGTTGCTCACCTCGATGTTGAGCTTCTCAATGAGCCCCTCCAACCTCATTTCCTTCCGCTTGTGCTTCAGGTAGTTTTGAAAGTCTTTCCAAGACGGCGGCAATTTCTCAATCATGAGTGCCACCTGGAAAGGCTCATTAATAACTAGCCCCTCAGCCTCAAGGCGGTGATAAATCAGTTGGAGCTCCTCAACTTGCTCCATGACACCCCTGCTGTCAGTCATACGGTACTCGTGAAAGTCCGTGACAACAAATCTCTTTGTGCCAGCATTATTCACTTTGTACTTATTTTCGAGAGTCTCCCACAGCTCCTTTGCAGTAGCTTTGGGCTCGAAAACACTGAACAGCGTGTCATCTAGAGCACACAGGATATAGTTCTTGCATAGGTAGTCGGCATGTCTCCATGCCTCAACCGCAGAGAATGACTGCTCGTCCAGATCGTCCTCGCTTAGGACGGGAGCAGTCTCCTTGAGAAACCTGGTCAGATTCAGGGTCGTGAGATAAAGCAGCATCTTTTGCTGCCAACGTTTAAAGTTGTCTCCCCTGAATTTTTCCGGTTTCTCCAGATGAGAAGTCGACAAAGTAGGCACAGCCGAATACATCGGTGCCTTGCCCTTGGCCGCAGCCTTGGCTCTTGCCGCAGCCTTAGCTGCAGCCTTGGCCGTGGCCGCTGCTTCGGCCGCAGCCTCAGCTTTGGCCGTAGCATCCGCCATGGCCACAGCCGCGGCGGCCTCAGCCGCTGCAGCCACGTCATCGGCGTTAGCCCCCACATTCGCATCGCCCCCAGTGTTATGGACATTTCCACCAACCACTAGGTCATGCTCACTTCCGATAGGCAACTCAATAGGCGACGTGTTTGTCATCTGAAACGACAACACAAAACGTATGAGATACGTGTACAATAAATTCTATAAACAAACACCAAAACTGATATTTGGGTTTGTAAAAGAATTATTAAAAAAAAACTGTTTATCCTTTTGAATATCAATACGGTTGATATTAAATGGATTACAACTATTCTTATTGAATACCAATACGGTTGGTATCAACAAGAAAATAAAATAAAATTAAAACTGTTTAGAATTTTTCCTTTGTAATTCAATTTCTAATATAATTTAGAATTGAAAACAAGAAAGCATTATTCCTTATAAAATAAATAATTGTATTAATCAATACACGAAAGAAACAACAGATTATCGGTTAAGATTGTTGGTTTCCGTCTACGAAATAACAATTAACAATAAATAAAGGACTAAACACGAATTAATCAAAACCAGTGTAATCTTTATTAATTTCCAAATGGAATACAATAAACTGATTACAACATGTAGGTACTGAATAGTAAATAAAGCAAACGTTATCAGATTATTATTAATTAATAATCTGATGTATTGAATTGCAATAAATAGAAACTGCCGGACTGGAAAGTATAAACTTAACAGCCGGACTGTTCTGTTTTAAATTGAAATTACAGGACTGAATTGAAACTATTCTAATTACTGAATTAAATTACAAAATAGTAATTACAGCAAAAAATAGAACTTTAAAGAAATTACAGAAAGGTACAAACAGAATATAAAGCTACAGCTAAGGACAACAAATTAAAATACTGAAATAAAAAAGACAGAATTGAAATGCGTAAATGAAATGGACAGAATTAAAATAACTGAATTTAAATGCGAAAATTAGAATGAACAGAATGTAAATAAATTTAGACGAGGCTACTGTTAACAGTATGCCGTTAACCGATATTCGCCCAACCACCTTGATTGTTTCTGGTTGCGTTGGCGCTTCGATCCCAAGGTACAACGTCTCGGATGACTCGCCGGAAACTGGCGACGAGTCAAGGTCGGGCTGTTGGTGGGTGGTTCTCTCTGGTTCTAAAATGTAATGCTAATTTTTGGAGAGATGATATATGCTACTGGTGTTTGATTTCAGAATGTTGTGTATATTTGGCATGTGGGGGGGTCTGCCTATTTATAGGCTTGCTGAGTATCTCAGCCATTAAAGTCATTTTACTACTGTCAGTTTTCGAAATTCGAAACTGCAGTATTAACTTTGCAATGAATTCATATTTATTGCAACAGTTGCAGCTTTGCTGGAAGCTTTTCCCGAGCAGGCACGCTTTTTCCCGTCTCGGTCGACCGAGCAAGCCCATGTGTGGTACACAATACACACATGTGTATGTATACACACATGTGTATTTGGACACACTATTTAATATCCACACATGTGTATGTGGACACACTATTTAATATCCACATGGGATACCTTAGTATATATATTGTAAAAATCACTCATGATTTTCCAATGTGGGATAACCCTCATGGGTTAAATCCCATTTCTTTTCTCATTTTCCAGCATTGACTTTATTTCCTCTTTCGAGTATCAACATTCGAGTCCAATTATCATTCACACCCTTCCTCCGAATAGGTCATGCGATATACCGTTGCGAAGCTCGTCGTACGAGCTACTCAAACGCTTTGAGTATGGCCTCAGAAAAGCTGAGTAGTCGCATCGAAAATTGACTCAAAGATGGTCACTGACCACTTGAAACAAGCATGTTTAAAAACATGTTTTCCTACAATTTTTCCAACATATGATCCCTCTCCCAGAGTTATATATCTATTGCTTGCAAGTAGATGGTATTAAATTTGTAATATTTTCATAGTATCTTTTATGACATCTTCTAAATATGGACTCTTTTTAGCTTGTTTATATTCTAGTTTGTCATGTTTGTGAGTTTATCGATGAGGAAGTTAATAATTTTTAAGAAAATTATCTTTGTACCTGGTGGTTATGTTATCCCTTAACGATTTCAGCCCTCCAGAAATGATTATCTGAAAATTGCATAGTTGCCACAAAAAAATTGATTACTGGCACTACAAAAAAATCACTAAATAGCGACAGGATTAGTGACAGTATTTTTTGTTACAAACTTATTAGCGACGGTTTTTGTGACGAATTTACGACAGTTTAGTCAATTTGTGATAACTTTTTAAATTAGTGATAGACTTGTAACAGTTTTTAACTCTCACTAAATCAAACATTATTTTGTAGTGTAAAAATGTTCATTGAATTGTGATTGCTTGTTGTTTTGTTGGATGCTCTTTCTCTTTGAGTCGGTTAAATTGTCTATCTTGTCTTGCGGTTTTTGTAATTTGAGTATCGGTGAGCCTCGCTTGATTTATTTTGTATATATTTGTGTTGATAGTTGATTTAATCACTAATTAGAGAATTCGAGTCTAGGTAATGTTCGTTTCCAATAACATTTTTTATTTGTACTTATTTGGTTACTTAGTGTTGTGAATTGTGATTGCTTGATTGTGATACTAAATACTTGTAACAATAGTGAAACGCCTAAATATCTTTCCCAGTATAATGAAGTATCTTTTCTGCAAAGAATATAGTGGGTGTTGAAGAAAGTGATTTAACTCGTTACCTCAGTCCTCAGGATGCATTGTTATATGTTGAGCCGATATGTATTTTTTTTAAAGCAAAAGAGGCTTATCATATCGTTTAAATTTTAAACATCGGGACCTTACCCAGTGATTACAACCATCCATACTAGTACGATAAGGGAAAAAAATACAACACTACATCACTACCATTTGGCTACACAAAATACATCGAAATACAACAAATCTAAGCAAATAGTATAAACTAATTGCTAATTCCTTCAACATGGACATCGCCATAGCCGCTATGCGAGCCCTTAATTCCTTTTACATCACCATGTAATATCATTAAACACATGAGCCAAATACCACTCTCACTATCCAATTTATATATGTCACAGACAAGTACAAACTATCACCGAGCAAAAGTTCATAACATAAATCCATTGCAAACCTTTACTTTTAATTCATTGCCCATAATAAGTAACTTATATCATCAACTTTCATTTATAACTAAAAGATACCAACTTCCATACGATCACACCAAATGACCAAATCCAGTCCAACTAATTTTAAATAATACCCAACGAATCATCCATTACAAACTAAAAAAATATTGCCATGAGAAAGAAAACAAGCCAAAATACCCGAACACAATGACACGTGATCATTGCTCCGATTGACTCATGGCAACTATGCCTTAATCATATGAACAGCTCAATTTTTATCTCGCCGGGTTCAATGCAAAATGAGTCTAATCTGAACATAAACATAAACGAGTATGTGCTCTGATTTATTTAGCCAGCGACATCCGTCTTAGCCTTAAAAGCAGCTCAATTAGTAAGTCCTTAATTAGACAAAATATTGACTATATTCAAAAATTTGGGTTGGGTGAAGATTGAAGAAATAAGGTGAATGTTTCAGATCTAGATCTAGACTATTTTAATTTGGAGTAATTTTGAAATTTAGGGCTGGAATTCAAATCGAGGGTAAAAATCGTCAAATTGAGGATATATTGAACGTTGGAGACCAGGTCTATGTTAAAAATTGGGAAATATGTCTAATTAGGGCTCATATTCGAATTAAAGGAAGATTAAGAGTTCAAAGGTATTTATACCATCATTAAAAGTGCTACGAGAAAGGGTGGAGAGAAGGTGCGGCCCGCGGGGAGGGGGTGGAGAGGTGTGGAGGCCTTCTCTCCCACCCCCATCGGGGGAACCGGTGTGCGTGTGTGTTAGTGTATATATGAGCCAATATGTATCTACTCCGTCATTATTGGGGTATCTAATCACTAGGTTTCCCGTTGTAGGTTATATTTCGTCGCACACCATCATTTTATTTATTTTATGCCTTTCTTTTCTGTCTGTTTCATTTTCTTAATAGGTTATCAAGTTCTGTTTTATTGAACTTGCAGCATAAGGGAATCCACTTAAACAGCCCTGAGATGAATGTTAGGAAAATTCTGATTTTTTTGGGAGGTTGGAGATTAGTTAGTAAACTATGTAGACTTGAGCAGCCTACAAAACATCAGTGAAGACTTGCACATTTGCAGATATTCCTGCTTAATTAGCTAGAGGTAATAGCGTACTTGTAATCTTCTGACTTCCGGTGTTTAAAGAATTTTTAAGTATTTTAAAGTGAGAAAAGTGGTGATAGTATATCATACTATTATTTAAAGTAAGAAAATTAGTGTAACTGTCCATATCCGCCTACTACATATTTGTATTCTCTTTATTTTAAAACTTTAAATTTTTTTTATTTGTTCCTATGTTCCTATGTTCCTATGTTCAGCATTGTTCCTAACTTCAAATAGAGGTACGGTCTCGAGCATTGTTCTTATGTTCAGCAGGAGAGCTCTAACTTAAATCTTAATATCTGGTGCTTATTTTATAAAAATCCTTCCCAGAGCTTAGTATAGCTAGGTCGTTTCATAGCTCTACAATTACTCTGATAGTAGGTTTTAAGGACAAAAGGTCACAAAACTCGAATTAGGATACGATAGACCCGGGCACATTTCTTTATCTGCACTATAATTTTGGAATCGGGTTACCGCAGTTTCTTCTCTTCTCAGCCTTAAATAAGCTTGTTTGTTTGCTTAATATCTAAGTCCAAGGAAGCCCTAAATTACAGATTTCTCTCTTTCCGTCTCCCTTATCGACAACAGTTTATTGAGATTAGAATATCGCGAGTATCACCAATTATAAATCAAAATCATGACCAAAAGGCAAAATAGAATTTTTCTATAGCCAAAACTGGAATAAACAATTGGTTCACACGTGTTCAAAATATACTCCATAAATCATCCATTGAGTTGACTTCCATCTTGTTGACAATCATATTAAGGACCCGTTCTTTACAAACTCAAAAAGCTGCAACGGATAATATAATACTCCCTATAGGTACATCTGAACAAATTCAATTCGATATTTGGAATAAAAAAACCAAGAAACAGCCTCTATGGCCCTATTGACCGCTTCCACATGAAGAACGCTGGTTAACACAGGCTCCAGCTTGTATTACCATCACCAAGTTGTAAATTAAGCTGTATATTCAACAAAATACTGAAAAAGGAAAATAAGAATAACCAGTTTTGCAAGGGGGAACTTACAAGCAATTTCAAATGAAACATATAAGTTTGATGGTGGTAAAATCATTGTTCGTATTTTCTCAAGATCTATGCACCACAATCTAATATGCTTTTGCAAACATTCTATTTAGAGCCGAAACAATATATTATTGGAAAGCATCAGATCAGAGGAGCAATTAATCTTTCTGTTTCTTGAGATGCTTGGATTTCCCAGAAGTACATAGAAATCTAAAACATCTCAAACTATTGTCAAAAACGATATTATGTCAAATGATAGTGGTATGTCTCAAAAACCAGATATCGCATAATGGTCAGTTATATAAATACAAGTGTTTTTATCGAACCTTGCCATCAATTTCCCAGCGCAATAATCTGATGCTAGCTGAAATGGTTGATTGACTAACTGATATAATCCAGTGTTTTAAATAGCGTTATCGCTACCATAGCGTTTTTTCGAGAGAAACGCTAAAAGCGCTATAGCGTTGCTACATAGCGCTTTGCGGTATACTTTTTTTTTGTCTAAATATATAACAATATAACATTAGATAGTAATACAATTTATACTAATTATGTTAACAAACTTAAAAAGTGAAAAACAACACGATGTATATTATATTATAATCTGGACACAGAGAGATGAGACAAATAAGACAATCAAATGGTATTATGCTTTTCTTCTCTATTTCGGAAAGAACAAATAAAGATCATGAAACGGATGATTTAAAACATTGCTAGTAGAGTGTACAAAGTTTTACAAAAACGTTATTTAACCCGATGAACCTTATATTTCCACTTACATATAGCGTTATAAGTTCGTCATTTCTGGAAATTCAACTTCCCAAAAAAGAGAAGCCAAGCTAAGGGGCTAGCTACAAGAGCAATAGCGAGGAATGTTAATCGATCATATCGATATCCAAAATAATGTCTTAGAAAATCCGCCGCAGTTTTCATTTCTCCAAACACCATGGTTTCTTACTTCGCCATATTGCGACTTAAGCATATCATTTAGATTCGAAGACTCAAGAACTAGGTAATACAAGTATATAACGCCAAACGAACCTGATATATACAATTCCAAAAGTTTGATCTTTAGAGTTCTAATTGATTAAATAGTTATAGCGGTCGTTAGTCTACACCAGATTTGTGATAAAAATAGCTAAAGACGCTAACGGCACTAATGGCATACCAGCTAAAAATAAACACTGAAAACGAAACTCACGACAGTAAACAGTTAAAAATTAACTGCTTACTTATATTAGGTAAATATAAACTCCGGTAAAAGGCTAAACATGGCATAACAAGTTCTGAGCCTGCGTCTGATATGACTATTGAAGATGTACCACTTAAAGTAACATCTTCGTTACCCTACTTTCTAATTTATTTCCAAATTTGCGGATTCTTTTTTCACACATGTAAGGACAAATATGGAAAAGAAAATATTTAACAAAAGTTTCTATTAGTAATATAAACTTATAAAGTGAACTTCTAACATGCCAGAATGGAAACATGGACTTAAAATTAGACAAGTTTTAGTCGGGCTCTAACAGCTTGTGTAAGTTCAGTCTGATCCTATTTTGAGATTTCATAAAAAATACTGTAGCTTTTTGAGGTAAATGACAAAAACATACATATTACATGGTCTTATTTACAAAAAACGGCACTATAACTTTCTGGGAGCTGTTTTAAAATAACCCGTAACTAATACTAGTTAATCAATTGTCAAAAAAATACTAGTAAATCATATAAAATATTTCTCTCTCCCTCCTAGTCTCATCGGACGTCGTCGCAAACTCACAGGCGGCGGGTCTCTATCTCTCTATATATAGAAGATTTATATATATGTGGCTTTGTAAACTTGACTAATAGTTTAATTACAATCAGGTCTCTGAAGTTATTAAGTTGTTTTGGTCGAACTTTAATTAAGCGGGTCAGTGAAGATTTTTCTATTGGGACTCCCTACCCCCACCCTCGGGCAAGTCTACGACAGTCTCTATGTCACTGCACCACCGCCACTGTAGCGGCGGCAAACCCCCAACCCCATAACCCACCACAAATTTCAACCTCATCCCGTCCCATATCAACCCAATATATCTTATAAAACCACCTCTCACCTCACACCCACCGTTCACCTCATATCCGCCGCTCTCATCATCTCATCTAGTACGACCATGCCTATACGCAGTAGCTACGGGGCTGTTTCATAGGACGGGTCGTCGTTTTCTGTCTGAACTGCATCCATACAGAGGCGTGTCGCTCGCAGCAGATTCAGATCTATTTCGCGACATCTCCGATGTGTTGTGGGTCTCACCTCCTCTTTTCGGTAGGTCTGGTTTGATTGGATTTGGGTTTATGGGCTTTGTTGGGTTTTTGCCGCTGCAGGTTTGGTCAGACTATTTGTGTGCTTTTATGTTAGTGTTTCTTTATATTCGATTGCGGACGATTTGATCCTTTTGTTTATAGTTATTTTATAACGAGTCCCATTGGAGTAGACTCGAATAACTTTACTTTAGGAAATGGGCTTAGTCGGGGTGTTCTTGTGGCTCGGATAACTTAGTAGGGCTGTTTGATCGGGTCATTTAGTGTGTTGGCACCACAGTCGTAATTACAGCACCATGTTGAGTTGGATCTCTTTAGCTAACTGTGCATTTTTTCTACCAAGGGCCTTATGTCAGGTGTTCTCTTTTGTTTGAAGGAATATTGTAAATTTTGCTTGTATCGAGTAGAGTTTTTTGACTTGTATGTCGGATTTGGTTATTATATTATTATTTTATATACCATTTTGATTGTTACGTATATTATAATTTAGTCCCGACTATTGCTATTCGTTTGGCGACAATTGGAGCTTTGGAGCTATGTTTTAAGTATGAGTGGTTATTTCGTTCTTTTGAGTATTGAGTTGCCTGCCGGTTGGCCGCCCTACACCCATTTTGATTTGCACGCTATGTTTAGTTTATTTGATCATTCACTGCTTCGACAGACGCACTTGACGGAACTTTTTAGTTTGATAGTTGAGATAATATTAGTGTGTATGTTTCTCTCTTTTGGTGTATTTTGTTTTACTCATGTTGGATTTGAGCGGTAACACTTGAGTAGAGGCTTTCGTACACTCTGAATGATCTTGTATTATGTATTTGTACACAGTTCTTTGGAGTCTGTTACATGGAAATCTGTACTCTGGCCTGTTATTTACAATAATAATGAGCTTTTACTTATAATTTTTTTTTGTTTTGGTCGAACCATGACTTTGTAAAATAAAATAGCAATAGCCAAAAAGCTTTTACTAATTACGCGAAGAACCAAACAAATTCTGATTTGAACAGATAAATGGTAAAAGTTGAGTTTATTCTTAAACAATTCTGAAATTCCTATCCGTTGTTCTAGATGCAGTTTTGCAGTAAGGTTCCAAGTGGGGTTGGAACTGCAGTTGGAACCAAGTGTATAAGGTTCCAAGTGAGGTTGGAACTGCAGTTGGAACCAAGTGTATTAATGGACAGAACTGTTTTAAAATTAAATGTACTTGGAAATAATTCACACGCACATTTAACAACGGAGTTCACCTAACTAGGCTACGTCTCCGGGGCACTTACCCAGATTATGATATTATAAAAAGCTTACAATATATGACTCAAGTCTTAATGAAAAACTTAGACTCCCTCTAGGTTTTTCTGCCTATCACTATATTGCTCCTACTCTATAACTATCACTTATAAATCAATGGCATCCCACAATTGTTTTCTTTTTAAAGCTCACGTGTATTCTCTCTAGAAAATAAGTTCTTTATAATTTAGAACACACACATTTACAAGCTTAGTTATCAACTATATAAAGAGAACAAATCAATCTTCTTTCTTCAAGATCTTTTGTGATTGCTTTGACTCTATTTGATTGGCTTCAATCTTCCCAATCAATGCGTGATTCTTCAGCGTGGATTAACTCCAATCATCATTGGTTGATACCTGATTGATAACTAGCTTGATTGTAGGAATTAGTATTTGCATATGACAAGGAAACATATGAAGATAATATCCTTTAGAGATAATATCTTCCCATATAAATATGAAATACTTAACTCCATATTTCATTCAATCTTTACACAATTCATACTGAATATAGATAAGGAATAAAGATTGAAACATGTGATAAGGACAAGCATAAGAATAGAGATTTATATTTAAAAGGAAACATAACCTTATAAACTAATCTCTTTATATCTTGTAGAAAACATCTTTCCTTAACACATTAATATTCTCAATAAACACATATAAACGATTAAGACCTTATGAGAATATATCCTACATACTTTAAAACAAATGATTAACATTAAACAAGTAGTAATGTAGAATAATGAAACAAGACAGAATTCTGTTTTAACAGCAGGTTGAACTGTGGTTGCAACTGAGGTTGCAACTGGTACTTGAAACCTGTCACCACAGGTTGTAACTTAGGTTGCAACCAGTACTTGAAACCTAATACTACTAACTTAGTAGGTTGTAACTGAGGTTGCAACTGGTACTTGGAACCTGTCAATCCTGTCTTAGTTCTTAATAACAGTTAGGATTTATTTAGTAAAAACCAATAGACAATAAACAATATTTAGACCAGAAATCTGGTCCTAACAATCTCCCCCTTTGTCATTGGTTTTGACAAATCAATTAAGTTTATAAATCATCCCAACCACCTGCAAATTCAATATCAGCACAATACTAAAGATTCATCTGTTTAAGCTCCCCCTGTATGTTAGAATTGCAGGCACTTCATATGCACAGAATTTATCCATTCATAAATTCAATTTAAAAGACATCAGAATGAAAATTGCAGAAATTTAAAGGCCAAAAACATGGCACAACAGTGTCTTAGTACAGCAATTAAAAAATAATTAAAACCAGCAGCATTGAGTCTTGAAATTGAAATAAACAAAACATGAACTTCAACATAAACTTCACTCCCCCTATTTGTCAGCAACCATTGGAATTAGTCACTTGGAATATCACACTGTGGGGGTCTTTCTCTTAGAGGATTCTGCCTGACTACTTCTTCATCTTCTGCATTGTCATCCTCACTGCTGATTGAAACACCATCACTATCATCATCATCCTCACTCTCAATAATATCCACCAGCAGCTTATTGATTTGGTAATCATCAGCATCCAATTCAGCTCTCCTTTCTTGATTATAAGCCAGCTTCTGGAGTAAGTACCACTTTACTCCTTTCTTCTTTGCTGAAGGAGCAGATGAAGGTTCTTCTTCCTTTTCTTTCCCTTTGTCCCCAGAAATGTCATTGACATGTCCTTCCTTCAGTAGTTTGGCAGAAATATAAAGAGCAGAGGGACAATCTGTGATTGGTTCATTAGTGATACTAATGGGAGAATCTCTATGCATAGAAGAGACTTGGCCCAGAAGAAGACTAGATATGAGGCAAGGGAAAGGAAGCAGAATGGATGGTGAATTATCATCACTAAATTCCTTTATAAGATTAAAGATATGATGGCCAAAGTTGATGGGTAGTGAAGACATAATCCTGTATAGAAAAATAGCCATATCTTTGTTGACTTTGGAAGATTGTTTGGTGGGTGTCCAGTTAAACCTAGCAATTTTGTGCAACACAGCAGCACTTAATGTGAGAGAGGATGTTTTGATGGAATGACCATCAAACCTATTGTTCTTCCCAGTTAGAATTAAAGCTAGAATTTCTAAATCTGGTTCAGCATTGTTGTCTACAGTAGGACTGGGACAACACAGATAGTCATTAATCAACTTAGGGGTGAACTCCAAAGTTACACCTCTCAAAAACACTCTTCCATACTTAGGATTACCCTCTTCAAAGACACCACTGCTTAAATTGGAATAGAATTCTTTTACAACAGCAGGGTAATAGGAGTCTGCATAACAAACAGTTTTGGCTAATCCAACAGCAGAGAGTAATTTCTCAACATACACCTGTATGTGAGGATAGCTAACTAAATTAAGCCTTCTTTCACACAGAATTTCTTTACTAGCCATTCCCCTAACCTCCTATATGTTGTCCTACTCCAGAAACGAGGATCAACATTATTGATTGTTGGAACATACTCAAACTTAGCAATAACAGGGTCATTATCAAAATTCCTTCTAGCACGCTTCTTAGTGCGCTTAATTTTGGGTGAGGAAGACTCACTTACCTTTGATTTGGAACCTTGACGTGATGGAGATTTATTCAGAAAATCTCTGAGGGTGCAATCATCATCAGAATTGGGGTTTTTGGACATGGTTGCAACTAAGGGTTGGAAGTGAGCTTTGAACCTAGCACTGGGTTTTTGACAGTGAGCCTAGGGTTTTTGACAGTTTAGAGAGAGAGAAAGATATTCTGTAAATTGGAGTTGATTTTGGATAGTAAAAGAAGTTTGTATAAATAGCAATAAAGACCATATCTTTTTGAAATTGGAAATAGATACATGCAAATCAATTAAGGGACAGATTTTGGCTTAAAAATAGGAAGTATTTTATCAACAGAATTTTGAAAAATAAATCATACTATGATCACGAAAGAAACAGTTGGCATTAAGATAAATTCAGCCAATTAAACAGATAAACATTCCTTTTTCAAAACAGATTCATCCAAAATTTGAAAATTCAAAAGTTGAAGCTTTAAGGAAATTTGACTTGATTCAAGATAAAGAACACTTAAACAGATATCTAACTTTTAGGAGAACAAAAGAAATCTAGCAATTTACTCACGAAAATATGTTTATCAAAGAATAACTCTAATAAAGATTAAATTTTAGGAGCTTAAATTGAGCAAATCCGTTTTTATTTCTACACAAAAACTAGTTTGATGACCTCAGCAAGGAAAGAGTATAAGTGATGTCAAAATTTTACAAGACTTTGTCTTGACAGCTATAACAGAGACTGAGGTTTCAACTGATGTTTCAACTGAGCTTGCAACCAGTATTTTTAACACGAGGTTTCAACTGATGTTGCAACTGAACTTCCAACCAACTATAGAGAGTGTGAGGTTTCAACTGATGTTGCAACTGAACTTGCAACCATCATATAAAATTGCACTTTGTGCTTGCAACTCTATTACCAGAGAGGTTTTTTAAGGACAAGTTACCTCACATCTGTTTTTGAGACACCAAAAAAGCGGCTTTTTCAAGACAAAAACATCATAGCTCAAAATAAGACTTTAACCTTAGAAATAAAACTTATTAAAGGTACTCAATACATACATATTTAGCAAAAGTATTCAATTAGATTGATAATGACATACCCCTATGTCACTTCTTAATGATTCAAACTTGTTTGTATCAAGGGGCTTTGTGAAAATATCTGCTAGTTGTCTTTCAGTTGAAACATGTTCTAAAATTAAGCTCTTTTCTTCAACTAGTTCTCTAATAAAATGATGCCTTAGATCAATATGTTTGGTTCTGGAATGTTGAACTGGATTTTTGGCTAAATCTATAGCACTTTTGTTATCACAAAACAGAGTTAATATCTCTTGTTTAACATTATAATCAGTTAACATTTGTTTCATCCAAATTAGTTGAGTGCATCCACTTCCAGCTGCAACATATTCTGCCTCAGCAGTAGATAAAGATATGCAATTTTGCTTTTTACTGAACCAAGAAACAAGATTATTTCCAAAATAAAAACAACCACCAGAAGTACTCTTTCTGTCATCTATGTTTCCTGCCCAATCTGCATCACAGTAGCCACTAAGAAAATGGTTTGTATCTTTAGAATACCATAGGCCTAGATGAGGTGTTCCTTTTACATACCTTAGAATTCTTTTGACAGCTAGAAGATGAGGTTCTAAAGGATTTGCTTGATATCTGGCACAAACTCCTACACTTAAGCAAAGGTCTGGTCTACTAGCAGTTAAATACAGCAAACTTCCAATCATGGATCTATAAAGACTGGGACAAACACTTTTTCCTCTATCATTTTTAGACAGTTTAAGGGTAGTACTCATAGGAGTTCTCTTTTCTTTACTCTCACTTAGACCAAACTTCTTAACAAGATTGTCTGCATACTTGCTTTGACATAGAAAAATCCCTTTCTCATTCTGTTTAACTTGCAATCCTAGAAAGTAAGTCAATTCACCTCCCCCACTCATTTCAAATTCATTTTTCATATCAGAAATAAATTCTTCAATCCTCTTATTAGAAGATGAGCCAAACACAATGTCATCAACATATATTTGAGCAACAATTATATCCTTTGTAGTTTTCTTTGTAAACAGAGTTCTATCCACTCCCCCTCTTTTAAAACCTTTTTCAAGCAAAAACTTGGTCAATCTATCATACCAAGCTCTAGGGGCTTGCTTAAGACCATACAAGGCCTTTTTCAGCAAATAAACATGTTCAGGAAAGTTAGGATCTTCAAATCCCTTAGGTTGACAGACATAAACCTCTTCATTAATCACACCATTAAGAAAAGCACTCTTTATGTCAAGTTGAAACAGTTTAAAATCATACAGACATGCAAGAGATAGTAGCATTCTAATGGATTCAATTCTAGCTACAGGAGCAAAGGTTTCATCAAAGTCAATTCCCTCAATTTGTGTATAACCCTGAGCTACCAACCTAGCTTTATTCCTGATAATCACTCCATCCTCATCACTTTTATTTCTAAAAATCCATTTAGTCCCTATAACATTTTTATTAGAAGGTCTGGGTACTAAAGTCCATACATCATTTCTCTCAAATTGGGCCAATTCATCCTGCATAGCTAAAATCCATTCACTATCTTCTAGAGCTTCTTTTATATTCTTAGGTTCTAACTGAGAGATATAACAAGCAAAGTGAACAACATTATTTCTTTTACCTCTGGTTTTCATACCTGATGTAACTTCTCCTATGACATTGTCAAGAGAATGATTTTTCTGAGTCCTTACATATCGAGGCCTGCTACTTGACTGAGCATGAGAACTTTCTTCTTCTTCTTCAGATTCAGCAGCATTCTGGGTTTCAACTGTGGTTCCAACCTCAGTTCCAACCTCAGTTGTAACCTCAGTTGCAACTGGACTTCCAACCACTCTGGAACTTCCAGTTTGTTGAGTTTCTTCTTTCTCTTTTTCTGTAGTCTCAGCCTGTTCATCATCACCTGTAATCTCATCAATAGTTTTTAGGTCATCAAATAACACATTATAAGATTCCATAACACAGTTTGTTCTTTGATTGAAGACTCTAAATGCTCTACTATTCTGAGCATAACCAAGAAAAATCCCTTTATCACTTTTAGAGTCAAATTTACCAAGATGCTCTCTATCTCTGAGAATGTAACAAACACATCCAAAAACTTGAAAATACTTTACATTGGGTTTTCTACCTTTCCATATTTCATAAGCTGTCATGGAAGTACCTTTAGTAATATAAACTCTATTAACTATATGACAGGCAGTATTAACAGCTTCAGCCCAAAATCTATTGGCAAGTTTCTTAGAGTTAAGCATTACTCTAGCCATTTCCTGAATGGTTCTATTTTTCCTTTCAACTATGCCATTTTGCTGTGGAGTCTTAGGAGCAGAGAACTCATGACATATTCCTAAGGAGTTGCAGAATTCTTTAAACCTGATATTTTCAAATTCAGTTCCATGATCACTTCTAATCCTAGCAATATTACCACTAGTGGAACCTTTTTCAACTTGCAGTTTTAAGCACAGAGTTCTGAATAGTTCAAAAGTTTCAGACTTATCCTCTAAGAACACTACCCAAGAGTATCTAGAGAAATCATCTACAACTACTAGAATGTACTTCTTACCACCTATACTAGCAGTTTGCATAGGACCCATCAAGTCAATGTGAAGAAGTTCTAAGACTCTTTTAGTGTAGATTAGACTAGTACTTTTGTGTATACTTTTGGTTTGTTTGCCTATAGCACAATCACCACAGACACTTTGAGTTTTAGCACTAAGTTTAGGAATTCCTCTTATAAATTCCTTTTTAACAAGCTTATCTAAAGTTTTGTAATTCACATGCCCAAGCCTTTTATGCCAAATATCTGCATTATTAGTAATAGCTTGATTACACCTACTTTGAGGCAATTCTTTTTCAGCTTTTTCAAACACATAGCAACTGTTGGTTGATCTAACTCCAGTCATGATTAAATCATTGTTAAGATTAGTAATTAGACACCTTTCTTTGTCAAATTTAACAGTCATTTCATTATCACAGAGTTGACTGATACTAATAAGATTAGCTTTTAGACCATCTACAAGAAAAACATCCTCAATATCAGGCATTCCAGGTTTGTTTAAGGTACCTTTACCAATAATTTTACCTGTATCTCCTCCTCCAAACACAACAGTGTTACCTGTAAGAATGGTGACATTTTTTAGGAGGCTTGCAGTACCTGTCATATGCTTAGAGCATCCACTGTCAAAATACCAATCATTAGAAGTAACAGCATTCAAAGAGTTGATAACAGCTTTGTTGTTAGCAACTAAGGTTGCTTTTTCTTTAACTTTCCAAACCCATTTCAAATTTTTATTGACAGAAGCCAACCAGGTTTTCTGGGAAATATACTTTCTGTTTCTTTTTAAATAACACTGGATTTCAGAATGACCAGGTTTTTTACAGAAATTGCACAATTTCAACCTAAAGTTATTCAGTTTGTTCATGGTTGCAACTTTGGTTGTAACTGAGCTTCCAACCTTCTTTACATAAACCTGAGTTTTATTCCTGGTTGCAACTCTGGTTGCAACTGAGCTTCTAACCTTGTGATCAAAATCATGAGTTTTAGCTTTAGCAACAGCTTCAATAAAAGTAGTTTTTCCTGTACTCTTACCACCATAGTAACCTAGACCACTGATATCTTTGGATCCTCTAGAATATGACAGCATGTCATCTAATTTATCTGAAGCAGAGACATTCAGCAATTTTATTATCTTTTTAGTTTCAGTAAGTTCAGCCAGTTGTAATTTAAGCTTCTCAGTAAGATTTTTAACCTCATCCTTTAGATCAACATTCAGCTTGCTTATGATCAAACATTGTTTACTCAGACATTTATACTTTTCATACAGAACAAGGTATTGCTTAGTAATGTTTTCATCAGAAGGCTCTTCCTCATCACTGCTATATGTTTCACAGGCAGTTGTAACTGGGGTTGAAACATGCTCACAGTCACTTTCATAAGTAGGTTCTTTTTCAGTGATTATTCCCATGAAATTAACAAAGTTTGAACCATCCTCTTCATCACTGTTACTCTCAGAATCACTATCACTATGAGTGGTTATATAAGCATTTTTATTTCTTTTTAAAGTGTTTGCACACTCAGCCTGAATATGACCAAAACCTCTACATTCTCTACACTGAATCTCTTTAGATTTGTATTCTTTGTTATCCTTTTCTTTGGAATTCCACTTTCCTGTAGAGTTATTATTGAATCTAGACTCTGTCTTAAACTGGTTATCCTTTTTCTGAAAGTTTTTAGATGAACCAGTATCATCCTCCTTTTTCTTATAAAACTTCTTGTACACCTTTTTTGCAAAGAAAGCTAGTTGTTCTTCATCACTCATTTTATCACAGGTATTAGATTCAGATTTCTTAGCTTGAAATGCTATTCCCTTTTCTGGTCTTTTATGTTTGAAGAATTTCAGTTCATGTGTACTAAGATTTCCTATGAGTTCTTCAAGTTTAAGATTATCTAAGTCAGTTGATTCTTCAATAGCTGTGACCTTAATTTCAAACCTTTCTGGGAGTGACCTAAGAGTTTTCTTAACAAGCTTAGCATCACTGTATTTTTCACCTAATGTTCCAGCTTGATGAGCAATGTGGCAGATTCTACCATTAAATTGTTCAATGTTTTCATCTTCCTCCATTCTTAAGTTCTCAAATTGGGTAGTTAACTGTTGAAGTTTGAAAGCTTTTACTTTAGTTGTTCCTTCAAAAGTAACTTGCAAAATATCCCATGCTTCTTTAGCTGTTTCACAATGAGAGATATACCTGAATACGCTGAGAGTTACACCAGCAAAAATCAAGTTTATGGCTGTTGAGTTGGCACTTGATTTTCTGTCTTCTTCAGCAGACCATCTGTCTTCAGGTAAGAGAATCAGTTCTCCTTCATTATCCATGGTAGTTGGAGCCTCCCATCCATACATAACAGTCTTCCATGCATGTTCATTCTGCTGTTTGATGAAGGACCTCATTCTAATTTTCCATACTCCATAGTTTACTCCTCCTTCAAGCAATGGAGGTTTGTTGAAGGCGTTTCCTTCCCTCATTAAGTCCATTGTTACTAGAACACAGGATCCACACTAAGTAAGATCTAGTGTGAAGCTCTGATACCAATTGAAATTCCTATCCGTTGTTCTAGATGCAGTTTTGCAGTAAGGTTCCAAGTGGGGTTGGAACTGCAGTTGGAACCAAGTGTATAAGGTTCCAAGTGAGGTTGGAACTGCAGTTGGAACCAAGTGTATTAATGGACAGAACTGTTTTAAAATTAAATGTACTTGGAAATAATTCACACGCACATTTAACAACGGAGTTCGCCTAACTAGGCTACGTCTCCGGGGCACTTACCCAGATTATGATATTATAAAAAGCTTACAATATATGACTCAAGTCTTAATGAAAAACTTAGACTCCCTCTAGGTTTTTCTGCCTATCACTATATTGCTCCTACTCTATAACTATCACTTATAAATCAATGGCATCCCACAATTGTTTTCTTTTTAAAGCTCACGTGTATTCTCTCTAGAAAATAAGTTCTTTATAATTTAGAACACACACATTTACAAGCTTAGTTATCAACTATATAAAGAGAACAAATCAATCTTCTTTCTTCAAGATCTTTTGTGATTGCTTTGACTCTATTTGATTGGCTTCAATCTTCCCAATCAATGCGTGATTCTTCAGCGTGGATTAACTCCAATCATCATTGGTTGATACCTGATTGATAACTAGCTTGATTGTAGGAATTAGTATTTGCATATGACAAGGAAACATATGAAGATAATATCCTTTAGAGATAATATCTTCCCATATAAATATGAAATACTTAACTCCATATTTCATTCAATCTTTACACAATTCATACTGAATATAGATAAGGAATAAAGATTGAAACATGTGATAAGGACAAGCATAAGAATAGAGATTTATATTTAAAAGGAAACATAACCTTATAAACTAATCTCTTTATATCTTGTAGAAAACATCTTTCCTTAACACATTAATATTCTCAATAAACACATATAAACGATTAAGACCTTATGAGAATATATCCTACATACTTTAAAACAAATGATTAACATTAAACAAGTAGTAATGTAGAATAATGAAACAAGACAGAATTCTGTTTTAACAGCAGGTTGAACTGTGGTTGCAACTGAGGTTGCAACTGGTACTTGAAACCTGTCACCACAGGTTGTAACTTAGGTTGCAACCAGTACTTGAAACTTAATACTACTAACTTAGTAGGTTGTAACTGAGGTTGCAACTGGTACTTGGAACCTGTCAATCCTGTCTTAGTTCTTAATAACAGTTAGGATTTATTTAGTAAAAACCAATAGACAATAAACAATATTTAGACCAGAAATCTGGTCCTAACAAATTCACTTTTCTTATCAATAAAAAACATTTGACCTTGAAAATTATGGTTTTGATTGTGTTTAAAAATATAACAGTAGCATTTAACATTTCTGAAACATTTAACATTTAACATTTTGTAAAGTTTGAGTGATGTTTCTTGTGTTAGATCTCATATTGTATGCCTGATTTAAAATAGATGCGAACAGTCGAAGCGGAATGACAGTCGGATCCTAAGAGCAAATATTTTTTTGTAAAATTTTTAAATTTTATAGAAATTATGTTTTTTCAAAACTTTATTTGAAGGCCAATACAAATTCTTTTTTTTAGGCACCCCACCAAAATAATTTCTTTGCGGTCGCCCTGTGATATTGTATTTGTGATCTCGGTTGATCATATGTCCGTCCCGATTCTTTGAGATATTGCGTCTGGCCGATCCTGTGTGATCTTGTTTTCGCCAATTTTTGTGTGATCTTGTATATGTCCAATCCTGTTAGGGATGCGGTATAAGCCAGTTCGCTTAGGCATCGACCCCTAAACAAGCACAATAAATAGTGTTTTTTTCAATTATATGTCTTTTTTCCCGTAATACAATACAATAAAAAATCTATGTTATTTGATGGTCTATTACGTGGAAGGTAAAAGATAATATTTTGTTTTATTATAACATGGTTCAGATTTTCTAGTTTCTCTGTGTTTTACGCATGTGGATTTTTTAAGACAACATGCGTAAAAAATATACAACTCATGTTTCTTTTTGAATTTTCTATTTCCCCCGGTTTTTTAAAATTATTTTTAGGTTTTTTGTAATGAATTTCAATTAATTTTGGATTTCTTTTCAAATTTTTTGAATGTTTTTGTATTTCTCATATTTTTGTGTGATTTTTTGATTTTTTTTTTTTTTTTTTAGAATTTTACTTTCTTTAAGAAGTATGCATCTATTTGGAAGCAAGTGACATGTGTCGAGCCAACCAAAAACCAAATCAAACCAATTTCTATTCAATTTAGTTTTTAAAATTTTAAAAACCCATTTATTTGGTTCGGTTTGCGGTTTGAGCGTTTTTCAAACCGAACGAACCGATTCTTTATAACAATATATATACATATATAGGTAACTTAAATTTTGTATGTCATTCTATTATTTTTTGTAATTTCATTTTACGTAGAAGTCGTTTTAATTAGAATGCCTAATGACCTATTCCTTCCGTAGCATTATCATGACTTTTTATTACAACGAAACATGTTCATTAGTATTAATAAACTTTTTTTGATTTAGTACTGTATTAGTTAAATTTTAAACTGATTAAACCAAACAGACTTTTAGTGATTTTATTTGGTTTGATTTTGAGTATTAATTTGGTGAAAACCTAACGAAAATGAACGCGTAAATTTTAATAGTTTTGTTTGCATTTTTTGTGGGAAAACGAACCGATTTGCCGCTCATCCTGGTCTACGTTACATCTTATTCTATATAGTATTTTTTAACAAAAACATATTTAAATTTAAATGAAATCATATACGTACTGTAAAATAAAGGGTTTTTTTTTTTAATAATGCCAAAACCAGTTCACATTCACACTCTTCTAGGTCAATCCAAGAAGAAGCTTCGCCTTCACTCCCATTGGACTAGAGATTCAAAAAAGATATTATGCAGAATTTGTTTTCAACAACACTCATAATTATTGTATGTATTTCAGTATTACTATGATTAATTTATTATAATCGTGTTCATATATTCCGGCACTTTTCACGACTTTTTAATAACAAATTCTTGTTTTATTTTATTTTATTTTATTGGGCGGTACTCTCAAGTCCCAACGTGGTTATCCATTTAGGGTTTTGGAGTTTTAACTTTTAATGCATGGATGAAAAATACTCAACTTTATTACTTTTATTAATTTGTTCAAACAAAATGCACTGCTTCTAATTAAAATGCAAAGAAGCAAAAACAGCTAGGCTTAGATGCAACCAAACAAACCCTATTTAGAAAAAAAACAATAGGAAAGCTTGGAAAAAATCTATGTGCTTTTTTGTAGTTAGAGTTTATTAGTTTCAACGTTTGGAATTTGCAATTTGTGAGGCAAATGATTAAAAACAAATTGTTCTCCAATGTCCTGTTAATAGAACTCGAAATTCATTCAAGGGCTTGTTTGGCTGCAGCAGACCTTAAGCAAGTTACTGAAAAAATTGAGGCTAATAAAAGTTGGGTTTATGTAGGTTAAAACTCGTAAATTTTTGCAGGCCATGAAACGACATGTACAAAAATTTCAGTTTTGTAGCTGTCCAGCCAGATACCTTGTTGCTTTTAAGGAAAAATTGTTGGTTCTGGTACTATTTCGAATACAATAATGAAAGGACAATAAATAAAAAAAACAGGAACGCAAAGGAAATAAACAATTTTATTTCTCACAATTGGAATATGAATTACAATTCCTGACTCAACAAATAAATAAAACTGCTGGACTGAAATAAAGAAACTGCCGGACTGTTTTAAAGAAACTGCCGGACTGGTTTTACAGAAACTGCCGGACTGGTTTTAACAAACTGGACTGGTTTTAAAGCATAAAAAACTGCCGGACTGGTTTTTAACAAATAAAAAACTGCCAGACTGGTTTTTAACAAATAAAAAACTGCCGGACTGTTTTTTGTAAATACTGGAAATTACAGAACTGAAAAGTAAATAACAGAATTGAAAGACTGAAAGTAAACAGTACTGAAATGTAAATACAGAAAAGAAACAGTACAGGAAAGTAAATTACAGAAATGAAACGGTACTGAAATGAAATGGACAAAAAGTAAAAGACTGAAAAATAAATAACAGAAAGTAAAAGAAGAGGCAACTGCTGAGCAGTTTTCCTTAAACAATATTTCCCGAACCACCTTTAAAGGTTTCTGGTTTCGGGACTTTGTTCCCAAGGTACAACTTCTATCTCAGAGTGGCTCGTATGGAAACCGGCACCGAACCACAGGTCGAGCTGTTGGTGGTGCGGTTCTCTCTCACTAAGTGTATGCTTATGCTGTGAGTTGTGTGTATGATGGTGTGTTCAAATGAGAGGGGGAGGGCTGCCTTTTATAGGCTCTATAGAAACCGCAGCCATAATTGTGGTCATTAATTCCGGGAGTTACACCCACAGAATCCGCTCAATTTAATTCTGAAACCGCAGCATTTAATCTCATTCATTGCTGACGTTTCTCTTGCTGGAAACTCTAGGGACTCCTTTTGTATTTTATACAAAACTCCCTATTCGGGTTTGGACCCAAGACCCAAGACCCGAGACATTCCCCCAAGCCCAAGCCCAAGCCCGAGACACGAGACACGAGCGAGCGCGCGTGTGTGGTACACACTAATACTCTTAGGTGTATGTGGACATGTTAGTTTAATAACTACATGGGTTGATATGGTATATATATTGTAAGATTAACTCTTAATCTTCCAATATGGGATTATTCTAAATGGTTTTCTCATTAACCATTTCGTTTTTCCAGATTTTTTCCAGATTTGAGCTTCCGAGGTACCAACTTTGAAGCCACTTTGTATTCACACCCATTCTCCGAATAGGTCATGTGATATACCAGTGACCATTCGGAAACACCCATGTTTTCACATGTTTTTCCAACAAAAATAAAAATAAAAATAAAAATTTAAGCTTACAGGTGATTCTTCCTTGCCAACCTTATAAAACAAGAATTAAAAAGAATTTATAGTACTACTGAATGTGGTTATATTCTATAAGCTATTATTAGGAAGGGAAGACTTATACTAATGCAGGGTTGAACTTGTTTTTGTTATTTATTTCTAGAAAATAATATGGAATATGGTCCCTCTCCAAGAGTTATCTATATTAATACTTGCAAGTAGATGGTATTAAATTTGTAATATTTTCGTAGTATCTTTTATGACATCTACTAAATATGGACTCTTTTTAGCTTGTTTATATTCTAGCTTGTCATGTTTGCGAGTTTATCGATGAGGAAGTTAATTAATAATTTTTAAGAAAATTATCTTTGTACCTGGTGGTTATGTTATCCTTTCACGATTTCAGCCCTCTGGAAATGATTATCTGAAAATTGCATATTTGCCACACAAAAATTGATTACTAGAAATGTTCACAAGTTCAATGCATACTAAATATATACTTGAACAATAGTGAAACGCCTAAAGATCTTTCCCAGTATAATTAATTACCTTTTCTTCAAAGAATAAAGTGGATGTTGAAGAAAGTGATTTAACTCAGTTACCTCAGGATGCGTTGTATTGAGCCAATATGTATCAACTCCGTCATTATTGGGGGTATCTAATCACTAGGTTTCCCGTTGTAGGTTATATTTCGTCGCACACCATCATTTTATTTATTTTATGCCTTTCTGTCTGTTTCATTTTCTTAATAGGTTATCAAGTCCTGTTTTATTGAACTTGCAGCATAAGGGAATCCACATAAACAGCCCTGAGATGAATGTTAGGAAAATTCTGATTTTTTTGGGAGGTTGGAGATTAGTTAGTAAATTATGTAGACTTGAGCAACCTACAAAACATCAGTGAAGACTTGCACATTTGCTGATATTTCCTGCTTAATTAGCTAGAGGTAATAGCGTTCCTGTAATCTTCTGACTTCCGGTGTTTAAAGAATTTTTAAGTATTTTAAAGTAAGAAAAGTGGTGATAGTATATCATACTATTATTTAAAGTAAGAAAAATAGTGTAACTGTCCATATCCGCTCACTACATATTTGCATTCTCTTTATTTTAAAACTTTAATTTTTTTTTTGTTCTCGTTATATCTATCACAGGTACAATCCTCATTTTTATTCTATTTTTTGATTTTAAATGCTTATTAATTTGATTTATTTTTTAAATTAATATTATGGAGTTGTTATTGTTTTTTTTTTTTTTACATATTTTATATGTGTTCTATAAATTTACGTGTTTCACAATGCATCGCGCGTGTGCACGTTCGCTAGTGTTATTTATTTGATGTGCTTCTTCCATGATGAATTTAAAATTGTTATAATACTTGATTGACATTGTTTGTATATAATTAGAATTGATTGTAACCTTTTCATTTAACTATATTGAGATTATATGTATTCTTTATCAAGCTATTACCGGAAAAACGCTCATGTTTTCAAACAATCATGTTATATTGTCGCTTTCTTATTTAAAAAAAAATAAAAATCATTCCCCTCAAAATAAAAATCCTAGATGACTTTCATAAGACGACAAAGTCTTGGTGTCTAGAATTATGTCACCTTTTATAGTTGTACTATTAAAACAAGCATAATCAAGGGTGGAACTAAGGGCACGATAGCCCCTTTCACATGTAATATGTGTGTATTTTTTATTACTATAAACTTATAATACCATATTGGTCCCCCGTAGATCAGTAGTCTAAGATTTATATTTATAGTTTCCAGCCCTTCCCCCTCCATATTCTGAGCCCCAACTGAGTGTAATATGAATAGCAGGTTAAGATTATAAAAGATCTCCTAACAACTGATCATGTAATTCTTTATATTATGTCACCATCTCCACAGAACATTACAACTTTATTTATCTAGCTAGATTTCACGTAGGGAACTTTTTGATTAACGCACCACAAATCTATATTATGAAGGTCTCCTAACAAATGATGTCATTCTTTATAGTATGTCACAGAACATTACACTTTCATTCATCTAGGGTTTTTTTTTTTTTTTTTTTTTTTGGAATTAATTCATCTAGGTTTCATATTAGGAACTTTTTGATTAACGCACCACAAATCTATATATATTATGTGAAACATGACGTTAGTACTTAAATTTCTTTCATTCCGGGTTCTAAATTTACAGTGAACTAGGCGTAGATGCTGGTGAAAGTACATTTGTTTATTGGAAAGTCACCTTCTTAAAATATTGCAACATGGTTGGGTGAAGCCGGCAGTCAGAATTAAAATATTAATGACAGGATATAATTTTTATTTTTTTGGAAGTAGACAGAATATATATTGTTAATGTTTGTGATCTCAAGGTGCCTTCAACACCAAATGCATGCCTTTTTTTTTTTTGGGTTCTTTCAGTTTGTCTACGGATGTTGGAATGTAGATACCCCTCTGATCTCCATTTAATTGTTGACAACAAATAACATAGTAAACTTAACTTAAAAATACAATGATTTGCTACACATATAAACATCTTTTTTTCTTCTTCTTTTGCTTCCCTTGGTGTTAGAGCTTAATTGCTTATAGTCTATTCTCTACTAGCTATGTCATTCTTCTTTGTCTGGCTTGGTAATCATGCATGATAATAGAGATATAATGTGGTGTTTTACATAGACCATACACCCGCAAGTTTATCAATAATGCTAATCAGCCAGATAGACTCAATCAGACTCTCAACACATCAGTTTTAATATAAATTTAGAATTTCATTTTCATCCCGAAATTTAAGAGTATGCTATTCGGCTATATATTTAATATTTTTAATTAATATTTAAGTTTAGTGTAGTCTCAAATAGGGTTTTATAATATTATATTTGGGTTTTTATTTTGTTGAATCGTCAAATAAAATATATTAAAATCATTAAAATTTTAAATATTTTTAATTAATATTTAAGTTTATGGTAGTCTCAACTAGAGTTTCATAAATATTATATTTGAGTTTTATTTTGTTAAATAGTCAAATAAAATATATTAAAATCATTAGAATTTTAAATATTTTTAATTAATATTTAAGTTTATAGGTAGTTTTAACTAGGGTTACATAAATATTATATTTGTGGTTTTATTTTTGTTTTGGTTGGATGTCAAAATAATTCTAAAAATTAGATAAATGATTGTTTGGTAATCAGTTTGGTTGAGCCAATCTGACTCTATAGCGTTAACAAGTTTATATACCAGGAAAATAGAGATTGCATCATAACTCATCAACGTTACTAATAACAAACAGATAGAAAGACTTGTCAGACTAGAAAAGAAAACTTTAACACTTAGAAATTAATATTTACTTTTAATTAGTTTACAGCAAAAGATTGTCAATAACTTACTTTCACTCTATCAAAGAAATTGCATGACATATTATTATTTTAACTCTCTGCACTAGTTGACAACATTAACCATATTTAATAAAATACACCAAAAATCTAAGCTGTTTCCTCTCAACTTTGACAGTACTTAGAGTTGAAGTGCGAACCTGTGATACTAATAAATTAATAAATCACCGTCGACATTATCTTCCTCTTCTTATGCTCAAATTTGTATCCACCCTGACACACGTATCAGAAGGGATCTTCTTGAAATTGGTTCTTTATAGTAAAAAATGAATATGGAATAGCTAGTACTGGTCTGGTTATATTATTAGTCTTGAATTAATCATATGTATAGTAAATGATGGCTATTTGCTTAAAAATATACATTTGTCCTAGAGTTAACTCCTATTCCTTTCATCTTCTATTAGTTAATTTAAGTTGCTACAATTGTTCCTGAATAATGTATTCCGTGAGATTACAGGGAAATTGTCAAACCGACTTCATGATTTACATTATGGTACTTCTAGTCTCTAAACGAATAGTATTGAGAGAACGTCTTAACTAAGTATATGGTCTTAGATGATCCTTCTCATTTGTAATCAGTCAAATGATTAAGTACAGTATCCCGTGTGAATATTTGGTGCTTATCAGTTAGTTTCGATATTTATATCTGCTCAAAATGAATTTACCTCGAGAGGACTGTCTAGGAAGACATCTTTATGCCTTCGGATATTTAAGTGGAATTAATTGGCATAACTAGTTGTGGATTACTTATTTACTTGCATAAATGAAAGCGGAAAAAATACATTTTACTATACCAAACTATAGTGCTGTTAACGATTTGGGTATCCATCTTTTAAATTTTTCAATTTAGGTATTACACTATAATAACTTTCCAATTTAGTTACCACCGTCTAAATAAATTACGGAATTATGTCACGTGACATTTGACAAACCTTAATTTGATAGGCTAATTTGACAATTTTACACAAAAATATATCATTCTAGAAAATTTTTACCCCAATTTCACACTAAAAAAAAATTAGCATATAATCCAAAATTTTGTTATGTGTGAAATTGGGAGAAACGTTTTGATAGGATGACATATTTTTGTGCAAAATTGTTAAATTAGCCTCTCAAATTAATGTTTGTCAAATGTCACGTGATATGATTACTTGATTTATTTAGACGGTGATAGCTAAATTGGAAAGTTATTATAGTGTGGTATCTAAATTGAAAAATTTGAAAGGTGGATAACCAAATCGTTACAAGCACATAGTTTGGTGTTGTAAACCTATAAAACCTGTATGAAAGCCAAAACTAAACCATTACTGCATAAGGTGACAAAGCCTCGGGTATCTTAGTTATTCTCTTTTGTCTTTGTGGATCCTTGTGTCACAGAATAGCCGTAATAATCATTATATTATATTCTGAATAATTTAGAACATTTTTGTTAATTTGAACCTCTAACACCCTAGAATATTGCAACATGCATGGTAGAGTCAATTCCCCCGTCTCTCTCATTCTTAGGTAACAGTTCATTCTTTATTCTTCATTCCTCAAGGCTCAACTAAGTTTATAAACAAAATACAAGAAAAACCCTACTCGTTATTCATAGTAAACCAGTTCAGTATATATCACCTGATTTCCAATATGGATCAGGTGAGTGATACCAATGCACATGATCCATTAGGACTGGAACTGCCAAATATAGGAATAAGAAGTTTAACTTCGTCGTTTCGGCGCTTTGCTTCTAGTTTCCATAACAATTCAAGTGCAGTTCACACGGAGCATGAAACAGACCACGAACTGCAGCTGAAATGGGCTGAATTGGAGAGGTTGCCTAGTTTCGAACGGTTAAGATCGTCCTTGTTTGGTGAAGATAGCGATGATAAAGGAAAACGGCTTATCGATGTAACAAAGCTTGGTGCTTTGGAAAGGCAACTATTTATTGAGAAGCTCATCAAACACGTTGAACACGACAACCACCGTTTGTTGCAGAAACTTAGAGAAAGAATCGACAAGCAAGTTTCTTTCTTTTTAACACACACTATTCTTTATTCTTTCATTTTATTACAGAATAATTATAGAAGTGATTTACAAGTCTTTCTTGTAAAAGAAAAAGACATTGAGCTTTTTCCTGAAGTTACTACAATAATTTGTGTGTTTTACAGTTTTACTGGCAAGATGTGTATCCATAAAGCATTGATGTTTTTGCTTCTTTATTCTAGCCAGAAATTTAAGTAGATAACGTCGAGCTTTTATGTTTGAGATACTAAAATAATTTAACTGAACTGTTTATTTTAGAGTTGGTGTAAAGTTGCCCACAGTGGAGATAAGATATAAAAATCTACGTGTAGAAGCAGATTGTGAAGTTGTCCATGGGAAGCCTCTTCCTTCTCTTTGGAACTCTGTAAAAAGCATTTTCTCTGTAAGTTTCTCACTAAGTCACTATCCTGATTCCTGAGAGTGCCTAAAATGGATGCTAATTAAAGTTTTTATGGTTATTACTTTTTATTTCCATCTATGTCCATGAAATAATTTCATTTCTGAAGTGGTGATGCTCACTTAACTGTATAACATTTACTTGTGTTTTTTATTATTCTTAAAGAAGAAATTCAAAAAGGAGCCATAATTTATCGAAAAGATTTATTGGTCAGTTGACATTCCTACCACATGTATACTTTCAACAGAAAAGCACCAGGTTGTTTGGTGTGAAATCAGAGGAAGCTATTATAACCATACTTGACAATGTCAGCGGTGTCATCAAGCCTGGAAGGTTATTTCGAATGTTTAACTTTTACCACAATCTTCTTCTTTATGACTCATTAACATCCAAGTAGTTCTATTTAAAGTTTTTTTTCAAATTTTATTAAGGAGAATTAAGAGATTTCACACCTATATATCCCCGTTCTATTTAAAGTATACTGAGCACTTCTGAGCTAAATGTTTATCTTTTACTCGATTCTTAGAGGGTTGTTGAAAACATGATTAGTTTTCTTGAATATGCCGAAGAAAAGTTGTATTTTGCTAAGTTTTTTTTTAATTCTTTGTTGTAAATTTAGTATAAGTTATGGGTATCACTATTTGAGAGAAGATAGTTAATGGTGCTCATGTTGTTTTATGAGAAGTGCTTTGTTTTTTTTCTGGAGGCATTAAATGCATGATGATATCGAAGTTTGGAGCGCCAATGCAATTTAGAGTTCACTAAAATATGTTTATTTTTTAATTCAGGATAACCTTGCTTCTTGGCCCTCCCGGATGCGGGAAAACCTCCTTCTTAAAAGCCCTCTCAGGAAATCTTGATAAAGATCTCAAGGTACCTTCCCACATCTGAAAGTTTCTTAAATGGTGTAAAGTCTGAGGATTTTGGATACAATTTTTATTCCTCCGAAAGAGATTATTTATATAGATTTTCCTGAAAACAGTGACGTTGCAGTAAAATATTATAGGGACGGGTCACATAGAAGTTATCACTATAAAAAAATATCAGTTTACCATCAGAGCGTCTGTTGCTAAACTGATGGTAAAGTGAGTGTCGCTAAATTTAGCAACGTTTTTTGATGCTAAACTGTTGCTAAAATTTAGTGACACTCACTTTACCATCAATTTTTCTTGTAAATTAGAACCACTTCATTCTTATCGGAATCTTAATTTGAACATTGACAGTATCTTCTCATGAAAAAAACCAAATATTAACTGTGTATGGCTTCTATACTTCTAACTTATAAGTTACATTACATAAGATCTCCATCGTTATGGTATCATATGGTGAGGTGTTCAAGTTTTTTTCTTGGCTCCAACTTATCAAACAGGTGAAATCTCATGTTTGTTTATCTGTTTAGTTCAACTACTTCTAGAAAGTTAGAACACTACACTAATGAAATATCGTCAATTGCTTTTTGTTTCAAAATTTTGTGTTCAAAAGGTTTCAGGAGAAGTCTCTTATAATGGACATAACTTCGAAGAGTTTATACCACAAAAAACATCTGTTTATATTAGTCAGAATGATGTTCATATTTCTGAGATGACAGTGAGAGAAACACTTGATTTTTCAGCTCATTGCCAAGGTGTTGGAAGCCGAGCAGGTAAACTTTTGTCAATATTTTTTTTTTTCATAATATATACGTACAGTACTATTTTTATGATAGTTAATTCAACTTCTTGTTTCAATTTATGTAGACATTATGGCGGAGGTCAGTAGAAGAGAGAAGCAGCAAGGAATTATTCCGGATCCTGACATAGATACATTTATGAAGGTACCTTTTTTCTTTTATGATGTTGCATTGGAAAAATGGATTGAGTACTACTTGAGTATATTTTAGGTAGGTTGTTCATAAGTTCAAAGATAATTGTAATCTTGGTTTCTCGCTACAATTTAGGTTGTAACGTACACTGCGATTGAATCCTCACGTAATTTGTATACAACTCAAAGAAGGCCATAGATCTATTACTATCAACAGATTTGACCACTTAATGCAAAATGTAATTATTTATGGATCTGTGTTCATTGCATATTACTTAAGTCAACACCACAAAGTTTTTTTCAGTGTTCATGAGCAAATGATCTATTCATCCTCACTACTAGAGATCTGAATTTCCATTGGTCTCACTTTTTCTTTGTCATTTTTGTGAAATTTTGGCTTGCTTTGGTATTGCATGTTTACCGCATGATGGTAGAAGATTTGCTAATTTTGGATGATAATTCTACCAGATTATCATATTCCCCTAATTTAACACTGCAGTTCTGTACAATGATATACAGCAATACTAGTGACACAAGACTCGACAGTATTATCTCTTAAAGTTTATTCAAACTTTTTAAATGAGTTTGTGTTTACAGGCAATTTCAGTGGAAGGACAAAAGACGACCCTTCAGACTAACTACATCTTAAAAGTAAACATTGTTTAGATAATAAATCTCAAGTTCTTATTACAAATTATTCTGCAAGTTCCACTGTTCCTATATATTTCCTAACTGGAAACATGCCAATTGCACTCAGATTCTTGGACTCGATATTTGTGCTGACACAATTGTTGGCGATGTTATGAGAAGGGGTATCTCTGGTGGTCAAAAGAAAAGATTAACTACAGGTATCAAAATGAAGTTGTTGAACTCGCTAAACAGTTATAGACTTTGTCGAGGAATGTTTTTTTATTATTTTGTATTATTCTTGGTCATGCAGGGGAGATGCTTGCAGGGCCCACGACAGTTCTACTTATGGATGAAATATCGAATGGTTTGGACAGTTCGACCACATATCAGATTGTTGCTTCACTACAACAGTTAACAGATATAAATGACGCTACTATAGTTGTAGGTCTTCTACAACCTGCTCCAGAGGTTTTTGATTTATTTGATGACATAATATTGATGGCAGAAGGGAAAATAGTGTACCACGGACCTCGTGACGATGTTCTAGTATTCATTGGAGATTGTGGATTTATGTGTCCTAAAAGGAAAGGGGTGGCAGATTTTCTTCAAGAAGTAGGTTCATCATTAGCAGGGTTAATTGTTTCTTACTTTAAAGTTAAATAGGGAAAATTTTATGTTAGTCTGATTTTTTTCCTCATATTTTTACCTCTACTTTTGTATTGAGCGATATTAGTCCTGGACTTTAAAATTTTGCATTTCTTCGTCCCTAACACTTCGTTTTTTCGTTAAATTGTGACGACCCAGATTTCCAGGAAGGAAATTCTGTGGTTCGGTGTTGTGCGTCAGTCCCACATCGCCCAGATATGAGAGTACCCGTGTGGTATATGAGCTTAAAGATCCATTTCCTATCAACAAGGCCTTTTAAAGCCGTGCGGCACAACAGCGAGGACGGAACTCCATAGTTAAGCGTGCTTAACTTGGAGTAGTACCAGGATGGGTGACCCCCTGGGAAGTTGTGCCAAAGCGGACAATATTGTTGATACGGGCGTGGCGGTTTGGGGACTACTCCAAGTTAAGCACGCTTAACTATGGAGTTCCGTCCTCGCTGTTGTGCCGCACGGCTTTAAAAGGCCTTGTTGATAGGAAATGGATTTTTTAAGCTCATATACCACACGGGTACTCTCATATCTGGGCGATGTGGGACTGACGCACAACACCGCACCACAGAATTTCCTTCCTGGAAATCTGGGTCGTCACAATCACCCTCCCTTTAGGCACGACGTCCTCGTCGGGCACACCGTCCTTCAGGGGCTCACACACACGTGCTAGTCCCCACATTTCCGGCCAGATAGAGGCTCTGATACCATCTGTAACAACCCGGCCTCTCGGGCCGAACCGCCACGTCCGTATCAACAATATTGTCCGCTTTGGCACAAATTCCCAGGGGGGTCACCCATCCTAGTACTACTCCAAGTTAAGCACGCTTAACAGTGGAGTTCCGTCCTCGCTATTGTGCCGCACGGCTTTAAAAGGCCTTGTTTATAGGAAATGGATCTTTTAAGCTCATATACCACACGAGTACTCTCATATCTGGGCGATGTGGGACTGACGCACAACACCGCACCACAAAATTTCCTTCCTGGAAATCTGGGTCGTCACATAAATATTACATACTTTTATAACAATTTTGTATCCATTTAATCATCTTTTCGTTGTCAACTGCAAGTCTTGTTTTATTTAAGGTTAATTATATAGTAGTAGTATGGTTTTAGAAGTATATATTATTTCTTTATTTAACGGAAAAGCTAATGGTATTAGGTTTAGGGACTATAATTGCACAGTTTGTAAAGTTTAAGGACTACAATTACATTACAAGAAAGTATAGAGACTAAAGTTGGAATGAACTAAAGTTAAAGACTGAAGAATAAAATTAACCCTTACAGTTTTGTTTTGTTTTGAAAAGAACCCTTACAACTTTTTCATCTTGTCCAACCACTTGCTTTGATTTTCAGGTACTCTCAATAAAAGATCAAGCACAGTACTGGCATTCAACCGAACAAGCACACGTGTATGTATCTATTGATGAGTTATCAAGAAAATTTAAAGAATCACGGTTCGGGAAGATGTTAAATGAAGAGCTTTCCGAGTCTTTTGTAAAATCAAAAATTCAAACAGATGCCATTTCTTTTTCCAAATATTCTCTTTCGAGATGGGCTTTCCTAAGAGCTTGCATGTCAAGAGAGGTTCTTCTGATGAAAAGAAATTTATTTATTTATGCATTCAAATCAACTCAGGTGACCACCTACTTTTTATTTATCTTTCTCAGGAGTTTACCAGACGGTTATGCAAATTTGGTTCACTGAATCATTTTCTTAATTTTGTTATTTACAGCTTTTTATTATGTCATCAATCGCAATGACAGTTTTTCTTAGAACTCGGATGAAAGTGGATGTTATTCATGCAAATTATTATCTGGGTGCTTTGTTCTATGGTCTTATCATGTTATTTTTTGATTCAATGCCCGAGATGAATATGACTCAGGCAAGGCTAGAGATTTTCTACAAACAGAGAAATTTGTATCTTTATCCGGCTTGGGCTTATGCAATTCCAGCAGCTTTTCTCAAGATTCCTGTCTCACTTTTGCAATCTTTTATATGGACTTCGCTCACTTACTACGTAATTGGATACAGCCCAGAAGTTGGCAGGTTAGGTTATAGAAATCACTTACACAATTTATTGTTTTTTTTGTTTTGTTTATATCATGATTTATGGAATAAATGTTATAAAGAAAAGCGAGACACTCAGGTGAAGTTTTTTCTTAATTACAATTATCATATCTTCTTGATATGTTTTTTTAAATAATTAAATGATTCAAATTCTGTCTTAATGAAGTTTCAGAACAAATGTAAAATTGTTATAAATGAAGTTTCGCAAGATGTTTCTGCCTAAAGTCTGATACTCTTGTTTCGGGGAGATATAAGATTAGGGGTATAAGGAGAAAAGATGAGATATGGACTCATTTTTTCATGATTCAATGAAAGGCTATATGGCTAAGTTCTTATTAGTTTATTAGTTTACTGTTTAACTTAGAGACAAGAGCATGATTCTAAGAACACAACTGTACCAACTCTGAAATTTTCCCATTTTTGCTTCTTCTTCTCTCAGGTTCTTCCGTCAATTCCTTCTGTATTTTTCTGTACACTTGACATCTATGTCTTTCTTTCGTTTCTCCGCATCTGTTTCCCGCACTGTAGTGGCTACTTCACTCTTTGGGAATCTTGCAGCAATATTTTTCTATGTGCTCGGTGGCTTCATCATACCAAAACGTAAGCTCGTAGCATTTCTTAATTAATATTTTAAAGCATAAAACTAATTTTTCATCTTGATCACAGCCTCTATGCCGGCATGGTTGAGGTGGGGATTCTGGATTTCTCCGATAACATATGGTGAGATAGGCCTTGCTGTAAATGAATTTAGTGCGCCACGGTGGCAACATGTGAAGGTGTGTTTGTGTTATTGACTTATTGTTCTTCGCAGTTTGTTCGTATTCTAATACAAATATAGTGACAATTTCTGTGTAGAATCTGTCCATGAACATGACAATTGGGAAACAAACACTTACAGCGCGTGGACTGGACTTCAACGAATACTTCGTATGGATATCAATAGGAGCTTTGCTTTGTCTCTCGTTACTATTCAATTTGGGCTTCACATTGGCCTTAACTTATTTGGATTGTAAGTTTATCAGATTATTGTACGAAATAAGAAACTATTGAAAGTTTTTAGCTACTACAAATCTGCTTAATTTTTAACCTATATGCAGCTCCTCGTTCTCGTGCTATTATATCGAATGAAAATCTCTCCCAAGTAGAAGTAGGCTTATCCAAAAGTAACAATCTCGAAGAACCTTCCAGACAATCACCTCCTAAAAAAGTTGATGGAACAAACAAAGGTCAGTAGTCAAATGGTTTCTTCTTCTATTATTGCTTGGTTTTTAAGTTCTGAGATTAATTATGTGTTTATTTTCATGTTTCAGGTAGAACAATCTTACCATTTGAGCCCCTAACAGTTCTGTTTCAAGACGTGCAATACTTCATTAACACTCCTCAGGTATATAAAAAGAGTGATGAACTGATTATTAAGTGGGAACACCCTTGTTATACAGTGAAGACACGCAGCTCTATATAGTCGCACATTATGATTGTCCTATAATCATATATAGAAGATGCTAAGCATCATATGTTCTAGGAACAGTATTCACAAGACTGTTTCTTTGAGGGCACATTCCCATAATTGCAACTGGAGATGACTGTGAAATCAGATTGCAATACTGAAACAAACATCTTATTTGTATACTATTTCTCAGGCTATGAGAGAACGGGGGTTTTCCCAAAAGAGGCTGCAACTTCTTTGTGATATCACTGGTGCATTGAAGCCAGGTGTTCTTACGGCATTAATGGGTGTAAGTGGTGCTGGGAAAACAACTCTTTTGGACGTACTGTCTGGGAGAAAAACTATTGGGACCATTGAAGGAGATATACGTATTGGGGGCTACCCTAAAGTGCAACAAACATTTTCCAGAATCTCGGGATACTGTGAGCAGACCGACATCCATTCTCCAGAGCTTACTGTTGAAGAATCGCTCATTTTTTCAGCTTGGCTACGTCTAGATCCTCAGATTGATTCAAAAATTAAATATGTACGGCCCGCCCCGTTCACATCTTGATTATAAAAAAAGGATAAACCATTAAGTGATATATTTGTACTTGATTCTCATGCATTAATCATAAGGAAAACATGTTTTCCTTTAAGTGTTACTTGGGATGACACTTCACTGAGCTGCTCTTGATCGACAAAGTGTAAAGTAAACTAATTTCTATTTTAACGGGCATGCACTTCATTAAACTGGAAATGAGAAATTCTCACTACTCACTAGCACTTCATACAAATTATTCCATATTATGTCCCTTAATGGAGTCGCCCCTTGTGAAAGTTTACATATATCATTTTAGAGATCACTTTGTGTTCTTTTAACACTATAATGTCTATTTCAGGAATTTGTGCAAGAAGTTCTGGAAATCATTGAGCTAGAAGAAATTAAAGACTCATTAGTTGGCACGGCTGGTGTTAGCGGCTTATCAACGGAGCAGCGAAAACGGCTCACAATTGCGGTAGAGCTTGTTGCTAATCCTTCGGTTATATTTATGGATGAGCCGACTACTAGTTTAGATGCAAGAGCAGCTGCTATTGTTATGCGTGTGGTGAAAAATGTGGCTGATACTGGGAGGACAATTGTTTGCACTATTCACCAACCAAGTATCGACATATTCGAATCATTTAATGAAGTAAGTGTATCTGAACAAATATGCCAAATATTTTCTCAATTTTTTTCGTGCGTAAGATGATTATTTAACCAAGACATTTTCTCGAGATAGCAAAACTAAAAGGCTTCAGTCACGACTCACGTACAATGAAACCATTGGAAAAATATATGCAAAACCATTAGGCCAAACAAGGCAGTCTAGCAATGCTGAACCACTAGACAAACCAAATTATCACACAGTTAGCCGTTAATTCTACATAAACTAAAAACGTCGATTTTGGTCATGACTAATTCACAGTTCAAAGGACCTATTACTTTTATTACTTGGAACTTTTGGTTTTTATACGAGTTTCAGAGCTAAACAATGTCATCTAATACTCTCTTGAAATGCAGTTAATTCTGCTAAAAGCCGGCGGGCATATTATCTACTCAGGACAACTGGGTCAGCAGTGTAATAGTGTTATTGAGCATTTTGAGGTGAGTTTGCTAATTAAGATTATATGCCTCTTAATTTTTTTCCTGCTAATATTCTATAAGATATTAAGATATGCTTATATGAGAAAGCCAATAATTTATTATAACCGTGCCTCTTATTATTCTGATAGGGCATCTCGGGGGTACCAAAGATTAGAAGTAATTACAACCCAGCTACATGGATGTTGGAGGTCACTTCTACATCTTCAGAAGCTGAACTTGGTGTTGATTTTGCTCAGATTTACAAAAACTCCAATTTATATGAGTGAGTAACAGAAAACTGATCACTTCTTTAACCTAATAAAGCTTCTTTGACCTTTGCCCTTTATGCTTAAGTTATATTGTACTTCTCTGTTTGGTGCGGTGATTCAATATCCCCAAATTCAGGTGAAAAGTGAAATGTGGAAATAGCAGCTTACATTATTTTATGCTACTTATTTTTTCTAGAAAGTGCCATCGTATAGTTTCTTATCAAGGGGGAAAAGGCACATTATTGAATACCCGGAATAATGGATTTATTTTATTGTGATTTAGTAACTTTTAGTCTTTTACTATCATGACTATGTAATTTCGTACCATGTACTACCACTTTTTTCTTTGTTATACTCTATTCTAGTAATACTACTATAATACTATTTCTTGTCACCTTGGTACAAATCCATCAATTTAACTGATGAAATAATAAAAAAAAAAAACGTCAAAATGACCAAAATACCTTCAGTACAAAACCGCTGCAAATTTCAAAACACAGCTATACCTGACGTATTTGTAACTTGCAAAAAATGTATTACGATATAAGGTACAAAATACGTTTGCGTGATAGTACGGCTACTGATATAAATCTACAGTAAACCCATGCATAACTCATCTATGATCTCTCACATAAGCATAAATAAGTCTACTTTTTTTTTTTTTTTTTTTTTATGATGGCAGGAGAAATAAAGAGCTGGTTAAAAGTCTGAGTTCACCACCTTCTGGTTCCAAACCATTGTCCTTTCCAACTCGTTATTCCCAAAATGCTTTGGGACAGTACAAATCATGCCTTTGGAAACTACACCTATCTTATTGGAGAAGTCCTTCATATAACTTAAAACGATTATTTTACACATTTGTGACTTCCTTGTTTTTCGCACTACTTTTCTGGGGTCGTGGAAGAAAAATGTAAGCACTTCACTCTACAGATTCATAGAATTGAGTATTGTGAGTTTTTTTTAACATAAGAGGAATTCTAGTTCTCTAATTTCCTTTTGAATTTGGCATGCATTGTTGTATTTTGACACATTCCTCAGGAAATTACATCTTTGTTTCTCTTTAATGAATTTATTTTCTTCAACATCTTAATTTGTTTTCTTACATTTTTTTTCTTTTGGGTGGCAGAAATAACCAGGAGGACTTATTTATCATACTTGGTTCAACATTTGTTACTGTTGTCTTTTTGGGTGTAAACAATACCTCGTCAGTAATACCGTATGTCTCAACTGAGAGAACAGTTGTCTATCGGGAAAGATTTGCTGGAATGTATGCATCATGGGCATACACACTTGCGCAGGTATATATTATTATGTAGTCCAACTGTATATCGTAATTTCCAAAAAAGAAATATAGAGAATTATTTTACTTTTAACAAGATTGTGATACATATGAAATGGAGACGGCCTTCGCTACAAAAACGATCCCTGAGAAATTTTCAGTTAAAAGCTTTAAAGCAAATTGGGCAGCACCAATAAACTCCTGATTTTATTTTGTTGCATCAAATTAATTGATGTAACAAAAGATAAACGTGGACTCAAGAAATTATGTTTATGAAAATACAGAATCTGCGATCAGCGATTTCTAACTATCAAGATTTGACGACCAGGTTTTGTTTTATTCTTACCTTGTTATAATTAAGTACCCTGAGATAATTAAGGCCTATCATCAGAACGCTCTCATTGTGTAACTTCTCACTAAAGTCTGGTTTATCATCAGAACACCCTTGAACTTAGAGCACCGTATTATAAATTGTTTGGTTATCCCATAGATAGATTAGACATTTCCATATAAGATTTACGAAGATCTTAAAGACAAAAATATTTAGATATCTTATTTTAAAACTTTGAAAGCTTAAAAATTGATGAAAATTGTGTCTTATTGGGAAAAAGTTCTGTTTGCTATATGAATTCAGCCAAAATGTTAACAAAAATATCGTTAAAGCGTAGTCAAAGTGTTTTGTCTTATGAAATAAATAAAAGTTTTGTTCACTTATCATTGATGATTTACCGAAAATTCGAGTACCTAGTTGACCGAATTTAAAGTAGGTGGATGTTGACTCGTGATAGGCCAAACCTTATGGGTAAATCAGGGTAATAGCTCTTCTATCAAACCTTTCCACTACTAAAAAAAAGGTTGACATATGGTCCCGTCTAAGACAATATTCCCCTTTCACTTGTAGTCCATCTTCAATTCAGATTTCATGCTGCAACTCGCTTCATTAAGTCCAATATGTTTCAGCTTTTGGTTCTGTAAACTGTGTAATTTAATTTCTTTTGTTTCAGGACTGTAGTGTTAACTGAAGAACTTGGCTGATGAATAAATTAGTTTAGTATATTGATTCTTGATTGAATTCTCTTATCTCGATTAGCTCTCCTTTTCTTTATTTTTATTTTTTGGGTATGCAAACATTATTTTGCATTGCAGGTCACAGTTGAGCTCCCCTATATCTTTATACAAGCTCTTGCTTATGTGGTGATCACATATCCAATGATCGGCTACTATTGGTCGGTTTATAAAGTTTTTTGGTACTTTTACACCATCTTCTGTACATTGCTGTACTACTCGTACCTGGGAATGTTGCTGGTTTCGATCACTCCTGGGTATCAGCTGTCCACAATATTGCAGGGAAGTTGTTATGTCTTGTTTGGCCTTTTCTCGGGTTTTATGATACCTAAGCCGGTAAGCATTAAATCTTAAGTTGCTAACATTCTGCACCTTTTTACTAATATTTATCGTGTTATGCCGTTGGTTGTTTTTATATTTATACTGCATTATGCGATATATCAGTATTTTTTTGTGTTATCGTTCCTCTCACATGTGAACTCTGTAGTCGCTTCCGGTGCCATTACTTTTTGACCACTTTCCAAAGAAGACATATTTTGTCCGTCCATAGATTTGGTCTAGTCTACGGAGTCTCAGAACTATACAATCATTTAGGACTCCTAAGATTAAACTTTGCCTGAGGGATTCTTGGGAAAAAAAAATCATATATCATAAATACTACGATCCTTCTCTATTAGCTTTCTTGATATTTAAACTATAAATTTATTTTCCAATACTTTTAGAATCTAATACAAGTAAAAATAAGGTCATTATTCTACAAACAATGTGTCATTAATATACATTTGAATCTTTAATACACAAGCCATATATATATATATATTGGGTTTGTTTAATTAGTCTTTGGATAAGCTAATTATCAGTATTGACAAAACAATTTATATTGCAAAAATCTAATTTTTGGTTATTTTCAATCACTTTCCCCTATTAATAAGTATGTTCTTTTGAAGCTTAGCTAGAAATGCATGAACTTATTTAAAGTTTTGAATGCATCTTGGACTACAAAATATGTGAAATGTCTCACTGACCATTTTTCTGGCTTTTCCTTGTTGCATCATATTCCAAAATAGGGAATGCACCAATGCGATATTATTACGTTAATAACAATTTGTTAGAGGTTTAGTATTTAACGATACTAGTTTTTTCTGTGTGTTTATGTTTGCAGCAAATTCCCAAGTGGTGGATATGGTTATATTACGTGGTCCCATCATCTTGGACCCTAAATGCCATGCTCACGTCTCAATACGGTGATATGGAGAAAGAGATAATGGTGTTTGGAGAAATGAAAACTGTCGCGGCTTTTCTAAGTGATTATTTCGGATATCATTACGACCAATTGCCATTCCTGGCTATTGCGCTTGTGACTTATCCGGTTATTTTTGCTTCCTTGTTTTCCTTTTTCATAGGGAAGTTGAATTTCCAAAAAAGATGAACTTAATTATATGTGGTGTGTAAGTAAAAAGATATCAGTTTATTGGGTTAATTTAATAATTTTGCTTTCCTGTAGTGTATAACTCTTCCACAATGTTAGATTATCTTAAAATATTTTTAGTATATTATTTATATTTATATAATTTATGTTTCATGCAATTTTCTAGTAATGGCATACGTTTCGCAACTGGTTTTTACTTTTTACTTTTTAGTATAGTTATGTCAGTGCTGTGTACCAGGTCATTTTACTTTTTTAATTAATAAGAGTATAGATTCCAAGTTCTTAAATTTATTAGAGAGAAACGTAGGGTGTAAATTCCATGTCGGATACATATTTTTCAATTTTAATCCATAAAACAAGCAGCGGTTTATGTCTCCAAGTTAGGGCACGGCGAAAAATCGAAAAAATCGAAACGGACCGATAACTGAACGAAAAAGACTGAAACCGAAAAACTAAAAAAAAATCGGGTCGGTTTCGGTTTTCAATAAAACCGAACCGAAAAAGACCGAAACCGAAAATAACCAAAAAATAACCGAAACTGAACTGGAAAAAACCAGTCTGGTTCTGTCCAAAAAATAAAAAGACCGAAACTAAAAAAAACCGAACCGAAAAAAATATTTGGTTTCGGTTTTCCTAAAAACCGAACCGAACCAGACCGAACTAGCCCTACAAAATACATACATTTGGTTTTTTTTTTCATTTTTTGTAATGACCTGTTAAAAAAATTGCAAGTCATCCTAATTCTCTCTCTCCTCTCCTGAATTAACCTGCATCTTTTTCTTCATCCCTTATCAGTTATCATTGGAAGGAACAAAATATAATGACAAAAAAATAAAGGAAAAAATATAATAATAATAAAAATGAACTATAAAAACAGAATCAAAACAAAACATAGCTATACAAAATGTACTCAAGTCCCTCTATTCAGCAAAAAAGATGGATTTTTTTTTTTGGAAAAGATGGATAGAAAATAACTATGCATGGGATGGGATAGGAGAGAAGAGGAGAGGTGAAGAATGGGGTTTTAGGAGAAAGAGAGTTTTTTTTTTTTCAGATTTTATTTGACCTCGTTAAACTGTTAAACTGGTGTTTTGTATAAATGTAAAAAAGTTTTTAGTAGTGTTTTATGTTGAATAAAGTCTCTAAAATTGTAGTTAAATGGAATTTTCCCAGAAAAGTATCGTACTTTTTATTTTTGAAATATTTAATAGTATGTTTAACTGTACTTATTTACATAAATGGAAATTTGGCATACGCCTAATTTCTATTTTATAAAAGAATATAAGAGTTATCTTCATTGTTTTCATTCATTTTATAATTACTATATTTTTAAAAAAATATAAATTAGTTAATTTAAATTTATTATGTCCGAATAATTTCCTTCCTTTTCGAGAGTTTTTTTTTTTTAAAACGCATTGTGATCACTGTCCTATCATATTTTCATCCTTAATTGTTGGCTTGGTCAAAAGTAAACGTGATCCCTATTGTATTCCATGTCCCATTAATTTTTAGGGCAATTAACAAAAACATATCATACCTCTACTATATTACAAAAAACATACCCCAAAACTTAACTTACAAAAAACATACCCATATATACTTATTATTTCTCTAATTCTAATCAAACAATAATGTAACCTCTCTCTCTCTAACCGCAACTCTCTCTCTAATCGTACATCTCTCTAACACACGATAATCACACATATTTCTAACACATGCTAATCCCCTATCACTCTCTCTCAAAATGACTAAAAACTCATAAAATATTCATATGCTAATTATAAAATGTCATACCCTAATTTTAAAATGTCATACCCTAAATGTTCTGAATCACAATCAAATATCTAAAAAAGAGTTCATACCCTAATTTCAAAACTTCATACCCTAATTTCAAAAGTTCATACCCTAATTTTAAAACTATGTCATACCCTAAATGTTCTGAATCACAATCAAATATTTAAAAAAGAGTTCATACCCTAATTTCAAAACTTCATACCCTAATTTTAAAACTTCATACCCTAATTTCAAAACTTCATACCCTAATTTTAAAACTTCATACCATAATTTCAAAACTTCATACCCTAATTTTAAAACTTCATACCCTACATATGAATTTCTCTCAATACTATACATATGAATTCTCCTCCTTCAACTTCAAACCCACAAGTTTTACAATAGTCTCAAATCTCAATAAATAGAAAAAATCTCACCAATTTCATATATTTTTCATATATTACGGAATAGAAAACAATCTCACCAATTTCATATATTTTTTTCATATATTACGGAGTATCAACCAGTGTAATATTTGTGTATTACGTATGTATATATATGTATTTATATATATATAGATGTTTATATAATTTAGATGGTATTCGGTAGTTAGTGGTGGATTTTCGTGGTGCAGGAGGGAAGAGAGATAGAGTGTGATATAAAAGAAAGATACAAACAACAATGGAGGAGAGAGATAATAAGGGATGAGAAAGATAATAATGGAGGACAGAGATAAGAATGAAGAAGAATGGAGGAGAGAGATAATAAGGGAAGAGAGAGACTAAGATTGTTGAACCATGGGGTTCAATAATTGATTTTGATTATAACGTTGATTATGTTTTTAATGATTTTACGATTTCTCTATTTTCGATGATATAACGCTTGTCTTTTCCAAAAGAAGTAAATGAAAATTTCAGAATGCCAGAAAGATAGAGCACAGAAAAACGAAGCCACAGGTTCAAGCGGAACCAGAATCGGAGCTATAACGAAGAAGTTACGGGCTTTTGAAGATTAACGAGAAAACAGAGAAAACTGAAGAACGACCGATCGTCTGTACAAAAACGACCGATCGTTTTTGTTCTGATTTCTTCCAGAGAGTTCACAAGAAAAACGACCGATCGTTTTTCAGAAACGATCGATCGACTGGTGAAAATCGACCGATCGACTGTAGAAAACGACCGATCGTTTTCTACAGATTTCGAAAACAGCTTTTCAGCTTTTTCTGGAAAATAGCTTAAAACAGCCTCAACCACTTCTAACGGTCAGAATACAGAAAAACAGACTTTTGGTCTATATAAACCAACCCAATCTCTCTTCCATAAACACCAATCAATACACCTATTATCATCCTTCAATCCCTACATACAAAACCCTAAATATCACCATTTTGGTGCATACATTCAAAAAGAGGGAAAATTGAAGAAAAAGAGAGTCAAGCTCAAACATCATCAATCTCACCAATTAGCTTATTTAGAAGCAATAAAATAGTGAGTGTAGTTACATTATTGTAACAAAATTGTAACGAGTATTTTATAAACTCATTTGTGAGCGAGTGATCGGGTAGAGGCTTTGTAAGCGAGTTGCTTAAAAGCTCTAGGTCTTTTCATTTCGGGACACTCATAAAGTGAGGGGGAGCTTAATCGGTTGATTAGCTCGATAGGATTGTAATATCCGCAATAAGATTTTTTAGTGAAATACTCGGTAGTACCGAGGAGAGGACGTAGGCCGTTTGCCGAACCTCTATAAAATCACGGTGTCATTTTCTTTCCTTGCTTTTACTTTCCGCAAATATATTATTGCTTAGTTTATTGCTTGCGTTTAGTAATTCTAGCATTTCATTATTCCTTGTTAACACGCAATAAGCTTAAACTTGCGATAGTTGGGTGGTTAGTTACACTTAAAGTCTAATTAGGCCAAAAACGCCTAGAAACCTTATTCACCCCCCTCTAAGGTTTAGCCACACGGGCCAACAATTGGTATCAGAGCCGATGCTCTTGCATATAGGAATTTAACGTTTTAAGAGTTAAGATCCCGATGGCTAATTTCTACAATTTCGCATCCGGCATAGCTTTATCCCCAAATACTCCACCTTATTTTGATGGAATAAATTTTTCATATTGGAAGGATAGGATGAGCATGTTTTTACAAAGCTATAATGTTAGACTTTGGATGACCATAAAAGTAGGATATTCCGCACCTACATCCGAAAATAGCGAGAACCCAATCCCCGTAGAGGACCTAGATAACGCTCAACTAGAAGCCTACTCTACGAACGCCAAAGCGATGTATGCTATTGTTTGTGCCGTTTCTCCTAACGAGTACAACAAAATTTCCGCTTGTAAAACCGCTAAGGGTATGTGGGATAAGCTAGTAGTAATGCATGAAGGGACTAACCAAGTTAAGGATTGCAAACTCCAACTATTAGTTCATGACTACGAGCTTTTTAAAATGAGCGAGGGTGAAACTATTTCCAATATGCTTGCTAGATTTACTACTATTACTAACGGATTAACATCTCTTGGTAAGCATTTATCTTGTAAGGAAATGGTCTCAAAGGTGATTCGGAGCTTACCGAAAGAATGGGAGCCAAAGGTCACCGCAATTCAAGAGGCGCACGACATGAATACATACACTCTTGATGCATTGACGGGTTCACTCATTACTCACGAGATCACCCTCAATAGTCACAAGCCAATCTCAAAAAGGAAGGAGATAGCTTTCAAAGGAACTACTTGTGACGAAAGTGATGAGCTATCCAATGACAACGAAAATTCAATTCAAATCATTCGAATCGTCAAGGAAATACTCAAGCTAAAAGACCAACGCAAACATAAAGGTAAATCGTCAAATAATTCAATTTATTCTAACGATTTTGTTTGCTATACTTGTGGTAAGGAAGGGCACATAGCTAGAGATTGCATCAAGAATCGCAAGAGCAAAGGCAAGAAGAAGAGATCCGCTTCAAGCTCTAGCGATAGCTCCGACCAAGATGAAGTCGCTCACCTTGGTTGCTATATGGCCATGGAAGACAACCATGAACAAAGCCTCTCATCCTCAAGCGGAAGTGATAACGATGAGGTAAAAGAATTCTCCCATGATGAATTAATTCATATATGTGGAATTTATTCCGAAAAACTTCCTAAGCTTGTAGAGAAGGTTAAATCTCTTAAAATGATAAATTCTTCCCTCAATGAAGAAATAAGATCATTGAAAAGAGATAAAAATGAAAATGAGTCTATTCCAACATCGTCATTCTCTTTACATGATATAGATGACGAAAAGGAAGACTTGAACGACAAAAACAATGATCTCGTCATTCTCTTTACTAATCCCGTCGCTATTTGGATATTTTTTTTAGTGAGACATTGAGGTAAGGAGAGAAAATGACATGATAATAATTTATTTTCTATTTTTTTATGGCTGAAAAGGGTTATATAATTAGGGTTCGTGTCGAGTTTGAGGCTTTCAGTATAAGATTTGTTGTTTCACATATATAGGAGAACGTTTAAATCCCTAATCGTGGGATCTCACAATCTATAATTCCCATTAGTGATCGACCCAATTTTCTTCACATTATTTAATAAATTATAACTTGTCTGAAACCGAACTTCAAATTGATCACGCTTATAGATCAAATATACAACAATGATTGGCATCCTTTATAGGACTGTGTCAATGTGAATGTCGGACTTAATGGTTCGATATGGACCCTTAAACACATCAAGATAAATATATGTAAAGTTATTTAAAGATGGTTATATCGAACTTGAATAATTACTCGAGGTAGACTAATCATTATGATAACTTAAGCTTTGTTACCATTTATATAACGCATTTATACTTCGATTTATAAATAAAGGAGAAACATATTTACCACCCCATCAACAGCAATCACAAGTTTCACAATCTTGGCAGCACGTTTGATCATCTTAAATAGGTCATATTTTGATTATGTTATCATTTTTTTCATATATATAATAAAAATATTTGATTTTTTTTATTCTTAAATCATTTTTCTATTTTATTTCTAAAATGTTTGTTCAAAAAAATCTGTAAAAATTGATTTTTTTTAATATTCTTTTGGTATTTATTTGTATTACTATCTTATAAATTGTCAAATAAACAATAAATACCCAAATAAATATAAAAATCAAATTTTACAGATTTTTTTAAACAAACATTTTATAAATAAAATAAAACATTGATTTAAGAGGGGAAATCGAAAAATAATAATTAGAAATTCATATGAAAAAAACGATAACATAACTGGAAAACAAAATATGAACCACACAACCGTTGATATCTTATTGACAAATTTACAAAACATACTATTCTATTTTATCACTATCTTCTTTGAAAGTTAAGCCTCCCTATGAAATAGGCAAACAAAGAAGCAAAAGCAATAGGAAATAAAATGAGAATGGCACCCGTTAAAGCTAGTCGCTTGTGGTGAAATCCGAAATAATCTTTCACGAAGTCTGCAACCTTTTGGGATTTCCCAAACACCAAAATCTCTTTTTGAACATCTCCGTACTGAGAGGTAAGCAAAGCATTCATTGTCCAAGAAGTTGGTGTTGCGTAATATAGCCACAGCCACCACTTCGGAATTTGCTACAAGAGAAACAATTGTCCAATAATGGATTAGAAATTTAGAATGAACAAAATTATGCCGTTTTAAGGTATGAAACATTCTGCAACGTTTTAACTGTGAACAACTTGCATTATTTTTTAACAAATAAATATCTGACCCTGATGATCTCAAACTTTTCCAGAGGTCACTCAACTTCTTCTTTTTTTTTTTTTTTTTTCTGAGAAAAATAATCAACTTTTTTATAAATAAATGAGACTGCGTCCACCATTCCTTAAACCAATCTAGGGTATATTCAGGAATAGATGGGTTATTAAAGCCGCAGTTACAACTTACAAGTAGACTAGACAGAATAGAATCACAAACTTCCACATTGTTACATATGGTTAAGCGCGGTCATCTACTATACATTATTCTTCAATGAGTTATGCCTCATTGTTTCCATAAATTTCTATTTTTATCTATCTGCTTCCCAGTTTCTAACACCGATGTAGTGGGAAATTGTAGGAATTGACATGTTTTATGTTTCAGCATTGCCTCTAAAGTATAGCATGATGAATAAAGTTGTCCTATAAATTGAAAATTTGACCTCTACCAAAAGATTTAACTTAGATTAATTCATTTTTTGTCCGTAAACTATGATCTTTGTCCCAATTTTATCCCTACTTTTGTATTACGCCACTGTTGTCCCTTAAGCAACACGTGTTGTGCATGTCTCACCCCTATCGTAATCCTGTTACTTTTTTTCATTAGATATTTAGGTTTTATATGATTTTAAAAGTACTTCATTTCTACTTGGTCCCAAATTTTCACATCTAACACCCATTTAGAGAGCTGATAAAATAGAAATACAGTAATTTGTTGAAGTATATCGTACTGTTTTCTATAATTGATAAATTAACGGCATCGGGTTTAGGGACAAAGAATGCACAAAGCACAACGTTTTGAGACAAAAATGGGGTAAAAGCTTAGATTATTAGGGACCAGAAACGAAATTAACCTACATAGTACCATAGAGTAAGAACATCTTACCGGTCGGGGAACAAAAAAGCCAGAGAAGAGAGTAAATGTAGTGTAAAAGGAAGACTGAAGAATCACAGCCACCGGAAAGCTTGGTGTCATTGAAACAATCATCATTCCAACGTAATTAAAGTACGCCACAGTGCAAAATATGGTGTAAAAGTACCAGAAAAACTTAGAAGCTGACCAATAATATCCAATCATAGGATATGTTATGACCAAAAATGCAATCGACTGGGCTAAAAGATAAGGAACCTCAACAACCACCTGCAAACATCAGCATGTGCATTAGGCATTCATTACGTTACATTAAAAATTAGACAATTATCGATTTTAAGTGTAGACCGAGAAGTTAATTTGCTTTATTTCGTTTTCTAATGCCAGTCTTACCCAGTTCTACTTTACTCTTATAGAGCTAGCTCTGTTTAATTTAACTCAAAAGTTGTACATTAAGTTCTGTTGCCCACAATAATTCAGTATATTCAGAAAATTAAACTTCCAAGATGAGTAGTTAGATGATTAGAGTGCTCTTAAGTCTCGACAGGAATAGCTCCTCGTATTGTACTAATAGTTAGATTTGGGAGAGGACTAGATAATTATATTGAAGTCGGGGCAAACACCAGGTAAAAAACATACAATCGACATTATAAATGATTTCAAAGACATATAAGTTATAAACTCTAACAAGGTTATTATACTCCTGGTAGTTTTCTTGGCATGAGCCTAATTTGCCCGGCAAGCACATATCCTAACATTCCTTCAGGAGTAAGTGAGTAACCCTATGTTAGTTACTTACAAAAATGATTCTTTAAAAATAGAAACTTTAATATAATTTAGAAGAATTAAGTTCACAATCCTACTTCTAACTCTTTAAATTTTGAAAAAGTTGATACTTGACCTGCGATAAATAATTACGTGAAAAGGTACCTGAGCAAGAGCATAAGCCCATGGAGCATACATGCCTGAGTATCTTTCCCGATAAAGAACAGTTCTCTCTGTAGAAACATATGGTATAACTGACGAACTGTTATTTATTCCCATTAGTAGGGTACTAACGTACATTGCACCAAAAATAGTGAACAAACTTTGTTGGTCATGCCTGTAATGCAGAGGACATATTAGCATGGGATTAAAGGGAGAACTAACACTTTTATATTTGAAAATATCAGCTTTTAAGGATTTAATATAGCATACTACCAACTTTACTATTAGTAAGTAGCGCACCAAACTTACCAAAACTTACAAGTGCTTATATGTATAAATTTAAAGGCAGGTGCAAGAATTCTTCAATTATGTGTATATTCACTATTCAGTCATTGACACTAAGTTCACGAGCTTGATCAAACAGATAGTACATAGTACATACCCTGTGCTTTTGAGTTAAAACTCTAACAACGGTGTCCTAATTGATTTGAATTTCTGTAAACTGGTATCCGAAATTGTGAAGTTCAATTGTTTTTTATACTAATTTTGGGAAAAGCCTTCAGGTTGGTGTAAAAAATGAAATCATTCCGGATTTTAAATTGCATAAACGTAAGAAACTTGTAAAATCTATTTGGCATATGTAAACCGCTTGAGTCACAAGCTACAGATCTAACATTATTATGATGCTGAAGTGCTTTTCGAAGGTTCTATGAACATGTTGTCATATTATTCTGTAGCTAGGTCGAGTTTACTTACGTTTTTGTACCTTTATCCCAGAACAGTAACCCTAAAAGGAATGAGATTACGACAGCATATATGGCACGCTTGAGGTTGTATGAAGGGCTTCTCCAATATGACAAATATTGTTTCCAGAGGCAAGATTTGAATTGTCCCCAACCATTTTGTGAAAAACGGCTATAAAAATACAACTCTTTTGAACCTGGTGATGGCGATCTTAAACTCTTCACAAGCTCTTGATTTCTCCTAAATTTAAAAGGTCCCAAAAAAAATGAAGATGTCAGAGAGGGGTGGTTTCCATTATCCTCTTCTTACCAAATCACTAGCATACATTAATTAAATTTAAAAGATGGTTTATTTAATGTCCATTCTAAGTTTCTAACAACTATCAACGACCTATATAGGATCCTATCTTACGGATTAGAAAGTTTAAGATAATGGTTGTGATCTGTTAGATAATAATAATTAGGTGCGGAACATTGTAGTTCACGTAAAACTGGAGTTTGGTTTGTCGTTGTTGCATTTAGAAGGCATGTATAGTATCTGTCTATACATGAATTCTTACAAATAAGTGATAAACCGACATCAGTGTTTATTCACTCACTGATATAGCACCGAACTTCTATAAACTTGAGTGAAATCAACACCATGCTCAGCTTCTGCAGAAGTTGAAGTGGCCTCTAACATCCATGCTGCTGGGTTATAGTTATCTTTGATTTTTGGTACACTTGGTATATCCTGTTGAATAATTAAGAGGATAATGAAACTATGATTAACTGATGTTTTAGGTGCAACATCGAGAATATATATTATATATGAAAAATAGAAGAGAGTAAAGAGAATCCTACATGAAAAACTCACCTCAAAATATTTGATGACATGACTTGAATTTAGACCCAATGGTCCAGAGTATATAACATGCCCTCCAGGTTTCAACAGTAATAACTGTATATTAAACTGCAGAATCAGTGAAATGGACATCCAGCAGAACATATATAAAATTCTCGGGTTCTTCCACCAAGGGGGAAAATATGAAATAATTGTGCTTTGTATAACTTCATCAGATTTTGGGAATGCTTTACCAAAGTTCTATAAATAGTCTTTCATAACCTGGTTCAACCTAGTTTTAACTTCTGAAAAACACTATATTTTACCAAATTGAGTTTTTACTTTTTAGTAAGAAAATACCGTTTCTATACCTCGTCAAATGCTTCAAATATATCGATACTTGGCTGGTGAATGGTACAAACAATTGTTCTTCCAGTATCAGCAACATTTTTAACAGCACGCATAACAATAGCAGCTGCTCTAGCATCTAATCCAGTTGTTGGTTCATCCATAAATATAATTGAAGGATTAGCAACAAGCTCTACTGCTATTGTGAGCCTTTTTCGCTGCTCTGTTGATAAGCCGCTATCACCCGGTAACCCCACTAAGGAATCTTTAATTTCATCAAGCTCAATGGTTGCGAGGACTTCGTTCACAAAATCCTAGAGGGGGAAAAGAACCAGTCAAATAATAATTAAGTTTTAAAATAGGTAGATTTATAATTTATCATTTGTGGATTATTTAGCAAATGGTAACCAAGCTATCCTCACAACTTATACATCAATCTACACAAAATCGAACAACTAATGCTCTGACCTATCAAAGTTCATGAATTAGGTTCTAATCGACACAAAATCAAATTATTAGTATACCAGTTTTGTTAAAAAGTACGAGTGCTTAAAGTTTAAGATATAATGTTAGTGTACTATAAAGTGTTTAGTTATGTAAGTTGGTGCTTTGACACGACTGTACATCAGTGTTATGCTGTAATCGAACAATTGAACATAATTAGTGTGCCTGAGTTAAAAATGCAAAGTCATTGCTGTAATTGTCACATTTTGTGTAGATTGGTGTACATATTGTGAATTTTTTTGAAGTGGTGCAGTAATAGTAAAAAGTTGATAGGTAGGCATACAACAGTGGAGATACCATACATATTTTGTCACGGTATCAATTTGAGGGTCCAAGCGTAGCCAAGCAGAAAAAATCACCGACTCTTCAACAGTAAGTTGTGGCGAGTGAACATCGGTTTGCTCACAGTAACCCGAAATCCTAGCAAAAGTTTCTTGAACTTTAGGGTACCCTCCGATTTTAATTTCTCCTTTGACAGTGCCGCTATTTTTCCTTCCAGCAAGAACATCTAAAAGAGTTGTTTTTCCTGCTCCACTAACACCCATTAAGGCTGTAAGCACTCCTGGCCTAAATGCACCAGTAATATCACAAAGAAGTTGGAGCTGTTTCTCAGGAAACCCCATCTCTTTCATTTCCTAAAACCAAACATAAATCACAGAATAATGTAAGATACCAGACCCTGATACAGATTTGCGAACTCAATCCCTAAACTGATAGATAACCGGAAAGACTACCAAAAAAGAGATCTTTGGATATCAAACCCAATTAAATGAGAGTACGAACCATTCTCAAAATTCTTATTCAAACATCTAAATTTTGTGGTGCTGAAATATTCTATATATACACTGATCTAATAGACACAGGTACAAAACCCTAAGAGAGACATCTTTTGAATAAAAGAAAAACATCTTTAGAAAGGACACAATTACTAAACTTACAAGAAAAGGACACAATTATTAAACTTGAAAGAAAATGACACAAGAATTTTTTGTAATCACACTATGGACCACACAATTATTTAATTAAATAATCGTGTGATCCATAATTTGATCACAAAAAAAACATTTAAAGAAAATGCATATACCAGTGGAGCGTCAACATAGTAATGCATGTCTTCGAACACTAAAGCTAAGGGCACAAAAGGTAACACCATCTTTCCTGCACAAAAAGATAGGTAACATAAAAAAAAGTACATTTTCAAAAAAAAAATAGTTTGTCCCTATAAACAAAATGACAGAAGTTTTCAGTTCTAAGAGTAATACTTATCAATGAAGGAGAAGAAGCATGTAGGTAAACTACCATTCTGAGGTTTCATAGTATTGACAGGTTTTGTTTCTACACAGCCTTTTAAAGAATCTTCATTTCCTTGTAATTTTGATAGCTTTTCACTTGAAATAATTACCCGGGAATTAGGAGCTGCATCAGAATGAGACAGTAAGAATGCCTGCTTTTGCTATCATCTTGCTGGCCTATTATGATTATAAAACTGAAGTACTTACGATTTAAATAGGTTAAGGTCAACATGAACCCGAGGTTGAATAGTATTGTCATCCCGAATAAGGCACCAAGTGAAATCCAATAATAGCTTGCACTGTAATCTAACCCTCTATCTTTGAGTGTTTGGTTTCCAATAGTTGTATTCGATGGAAGTATCTAGCAAAAGAATAACAAATTGCACATCATCAGCAAAATCACAATCAGTTAAAGAAAGTATATATCCACTTGTCTCATTATAAATTTATAATACCTAAGTTCAATAATTGACACAGCTAGAACTCTTTATAGTTCTAATGTGGTTACCTTTTATATCAATAGTAGTATAGTGGCATACAACACTTTAATCACAAAGAACATTGCGAGAAACCTAGAAGGTTGCATTGAAAAAATTAAATAAAAATAACCAACTGATACCTTTTGCCATCTCGGAGAAAGAAACTCGTTCAAGGCAAGGCTCAACTCGCCATACGTCAAAGGGGAAATCCAAAATCCCCACTTCAGCCAAACTGGCATTGAATCTTGAAACATATAAAAGTTTGAGTTCATAAACCGAAATAGCAACAGGAGCTTATGCAAAGGACCAGAAAAAAAAAGTACTTCCAAGAAATAAAGGACTAATGAACCATACCTATTGGGATGACTAAGCCACCAAATAATAGGACAACCAGTATCATATAATTGCCAGCCGATGTGGCGGCAACAGCAGTTTGGAAGGTAGATGCTATGAAACGGAATAATGAAGTCGCTGCTAAATGTCCCGCAAATAGTATAAAAAACTGGCGAAAGAACCTAAGAGACACAACAAGAAACGGTCTTAGGATCTCTTTTAAAACCCATGCTATCTATATGAGAGAATGCAGTAAGAGTGATTTGATATTGCCAATGAATATAGCTATTACGGTGGAGAAAACAAGAATGTTGACCATTATTCACTAATCAAAACATGGAAGTAGCAACAATAAGCAGTTTTACTTACCCAAAGAAAAGGATAATTGGTTTAATGATCACATACATTTGAAATGACAAACAATTAAGCATTTAACAATAAAAGATAGAATATCATTTGATACACGGAGCTATCAGCTTTGCAACAATTTGGACACCCTGTAATTAAATTTCACATTTTTGGTCACCAATTTAAACAAAGACGTCCAAAACTCACCAACATGTCAAGATTTAAAATTCAGACATCAACTACAGAAAACTTTATATTTAGTATACCAACCTATCAAAATTCACTATCTATACATCAATTTGCAAAAAAATCTTACAGTTAATGCACCAAGCATAAAAAGCAGATGTGCATAGAAGTTTAAATTTTTTATACTGGTGTGCACAGTTTTCCTAATATATGGTGCATAGCTTATACAAGCTAGATCAGACTATCAGTACATAACTAGTGTTTTTCAGTTGAAATCTTGATGTATGTGACCTAATAGTTCAATTTTTTGTAGATTGGTGAGCAAATTTTGATATAATAATTTGCTAATTGTTAAAAATTTATAGGTTATACAAAAGTGAGATTTCCCCGTAGTAAAAAGAGTAAAGTTCTGAAAAGTAATTCTAACCTCCCCGCCTCAGGACTATATCCAATAACATAGTAAGTCAAACAAGTCCATACTAAAGCTGCCAATATTGAAAGTGGAACTTTGAGAATAGTGGCTGGAATCGCATATGCCCAAGCTGGGTAGAAATAGAAATCCCTTTGCTTGTAGAAAACCGGAAGTCTTGCAACTGTCATTGCCAACTCGGGGAATCCGTCGAAGAAAAGAAGCATGAGAGCATAAAACATAGCACCGAGAAAGTAATTTGCATGAACAACATCAACTTCCATACGTGTCCGCAAATATACAGTCATGGCTATGGAAGCACTGATGACAAGCTGCACGGAAGAAGACAACCCTTCAAATTTATAAAAGCCGTATGTGGACCGAACATAGCAAATAAAAAACAAGGATAAGCATTAATGTATAGTTAAAATGAAAAAATCCCATTATTCGTATCAACCTAGTAGCTTTTAACATTTAGTACATCAACCTGTCATATTCACATTTTAGACATCAATTTACACAAGATAGATACAAATCTACGCCCAATAAAATCGTTAGTATGCGTCCTATCAGAATTTATGAGTGGGTAAAAGCATAACTTCTAATGTTGTTCTAGCTGTTCGGGTTTCCAGACTTGTCCTTATTACGGAAAAATAACAAAAACAATAATAGATAACCAGAGCTTGAAATTTGAAACCCATTCTACTAATTGTTTCAATATTGTGTTTATATTAATAAAACTGAATATAGTAAAATTATTACATATGAGTTTGAGATAAGCGGACAACAAAATGCGCCGCTAGTTCTCTTTGAATAGAAAATCCTAACTTTCTAAAGACATATTCAGCCGAACTTTCAGTCAACACATTTTTGTTCATAACTTTATGCACTCTCCTGTTCATAACATTCAATATGGGTACATTGGTGCATTATGAGTTTTAACAGAATCTTATATTATTTGTTTAAAGCTATTAGATGGGTGTACAAACTTGTAATTTTCTCGAATTAAAAGGCTCTACTTCCAGAAACACAACATAAGGAAATTCAAACAAAGTAAAAGTGAAGTAGTCATCTTAACCTGTGCTGATTTAAATACGTAAATAAATGCATTCCTTCTCATCAGAAGAGCTTCTCTTGACATGCAGGCTCTAAAAAGAGCCCACTTTGAAAGGGAGTATTTATTAAATGAAAGTGCATTTTTGTGGCTCTCAGACTTCACAAAAGGGTTCCTGAGATCCTCATACAGTTTCTTCCCATGTACAGATTCTTTAAATTTTCTCGTAAATTCATCAACAGAAATGTAATTCCAAGATTGATCCATCCGCTGCCAGTACTGTGCTTGATCTTTTCTCGACATAACCTGCAGAGCAAATAAAGATATAGTCATTAAGAAAAAACTGAGGGTAACAAGATGAGCTTGTTCAGCTGCAGCTTTCACGTAAATAAGATGCGTTTTTTAGGATGACGAAAAAAACTGGTTTAATACAGCTTTAAGCTTCTAGCTTTCTTCTTGCCAAAAACCTAGAAAAGTTCCAACTTTATTAAGTTAACCAACAAAGTGTTTGACCATGTTTGGTCGCAAACCGTAAGCTTAATTTTTTAGTTTTTAGTGTAGAGCTAGATTGCAGTTAGTTGACCCGCTTAAAGCAACTGAGCTTTCCTGGATTTTTGCCCTGAAAAGTCTAAAAAGCTTTCTTCGAATCTCAAAAAGCTTTGCTTAAATGGTACAGTCTACATCCAAAAGGTCCAACAGTCTTAATTTTACTCAAACAAGTAAAAAAACGGAGGTTCTTAAGCTTCAATGAAACAATCCCTAAAATATTAGCAAAGCTATGCTGAAAAGGTTGCAACTGAACAAGACATATATTAGCACATAAGATTAACAATGAACTTACTTCTTGGAGAAAATCAGCCACACCTTTTCTCTCAGGACATTTAAATCCACAGTCCTCAAAAAATTCTATAACACTGTTGCGGGGCCCATGATATACAACTTTACCTTCTGCCATCATTACAATGTCATCAAAGAGGTCAAAAGTTTCTGGAGCTGGCTGAAGAAGTGCCAAAAATACGGTAGCATCGGAAATATGTGCAAAATGTTGAAGACAGGTGACGATCTGATATGTGGTGGAACTATCCAATCCATTCGAGATTTCATCCAAAAATAGTGCTTTAGTTGGACCAACAATCATCTCACCTGCATTGTATCATTAGAATCCATAATTTGAATAAACTAACAAAAATTATAGAGTGACCTTCAGGAATATATGGCTGTTCAACTATATATAACTTTCCTTTATATTACTTTATAGTTGACTACTTTTCATCATTTCTCAGTACATAAATTATACCTTTTTCACATTCGACCAGACAAACGAATGCAATTTTAGGCATTACTTAAAAAATAAACTTCAATAGTGGGCCCATTAAAGTTTTCGTGAGAAATCTTTACAAAGTTGCCGCTTTATGGCATTTTAAATTACTACCTGTATTGATCTGATAGAAGAAAGAATGGGAGAATGAGAAATGAGAATACCTGTAGTCAATCTCTTCTTTTGACCTCCGGAGATACCTCTTCTCATGATATCCCCGATTAGCGTGTCACCACAGATATCAAGTCCAAGAATCTATGAAAACATCGCAATAGTAGGCGAATTAGATACAAGTAAGCATATTAGAAACTAAAGAAACTTGAATATTGCAGCGTTATTAGGAAAATTACTTTCAGGATGTAGTCTGTCTGGAGGGTTGTCTTTTGTCCTTCAACAGAGATTGCCTGTTAAAACAAGAAATTAACATCCCATAGGACAAACTCAGTTTGCCAGAGTCCAGAATCATGTATCCAATGGGTACAAACAAACCTTCATGTATGTATCCATGTCTGGATTTGGAATAAATCCTGCATCTTTCTCTTTTCTGCTCACCTCACGCATTATATCTGTATACAAGAGTACAGCAATATTATTATTTTCACATATTCAGTTAGAATAAATGTTTTAAATAGCGTTATTGTTATCATAGTGTTTTTTCGAAAAAAACGCTAAAAGCGCAACTACCGTAGCAACATAGCGCTTTGGAGTGTTTTTTTTTTTACCTAAATATATAACAATATAGCATTAAATTCAGAATATCTAATAAAATTAACTAAATATATATAAAAAGTTGTAACTAATAATCACAAATTGATTGTAGTTGAGATGATAAAATATTTATTTTGTTTGCAAATGGTTTGGGGTTGGATTATCTTTAACCTCAAATAATTTCTTTAAAATTTTGACAGAAAAAAATAAAAAAAATGGACTGCATCCACTATTTACGTTATATCGTCCACTATAGCGCGCTATTTGCGCTATTAGTCACTACAACGCGAATTTAGTGTTTTTCCATCCAAATAGCGGTTTATCATTGTGTTTTTCGACCGAAAAACACTATTTCGCGAATTATAGCGCAACATAATGCGTTTTTTAAAACAATGCTTAGAAGATGGAACAGAGAATAATTAAATTAAATACGTTTGGTGTTAATGTGACAATATATATTTATACCTGTTCGTCTGCCAACTCCCTGGCAGCGTGCAGAAAAATCAAGAGTTTCCCTGACCGTCAACTCAGGAATATGCAGGTTGCTTTGACTTATATATACGGAGGTTTTCTGTGGAACAAAATCTTCCAGTTTATACCCATTGTATGAAATTTCTCCCGAAACCTGTCAATTAAACAATGAACTTATAACATTCAAAATCAACACCGGAATATAATCAACACCCAAATGGACTAACTCTCTCTCCAAAAAAAAAAAAACACCTCGAAGTATGCTCTCCGGCCTAGAACTCACAAATAGGGAGAGCACAACTTTGTAATCAATTAACATACATGAAAACAAACCCTAAAGTCAAAACATGCTCGTTAATGTTAAACTGGCAATGGTTCAGCATGAACTGTGTTAGTGAATAAAGCTAGTTAGCATGCATGGCCGAACTTCCGATATCTTGAGGTCTTGCTCCATGACCTTAAAATGGAACATTAATTGTACTTCAATTATCAGATTAAAAATTTACCAACAAAATGTACTTGTAGCTATCCTGCATAAGTAATATAACTCAAACTTGAGCACTTATAAACATACGGCCATGTAGATACATATGGTACACGCGTTTGGTTAAACTTTACGACCATTTTACCTGCTTGCTTTATAATCTGTTTATTTATTTACTTTGCTCCAAAAGAGAAGGGGTCAATATGTTATCATCAAGTTGATCTTTTTTTTAACAAGGTATAATGTGTATTTATGTAAATCGGTGCGATTTTTAAAGGTTAAAAAAAAAAAAAAAAAAAAAAAAAAGGAAAGGGACCTCATATGAGTGTTCTTGTAGTGCATGTATGCACGTAGAGTAAAATCCCGAAATCCCAACCCGACCCTGAGAATTGAAATTTGTACCTCTAACATGTAGAGTAAGCATCATACCATATGGGCTACAACTCTTTTTGTTTCATATATTAGTTGTATTTAGATAAGTATAATATAGATTTGTAGTTTTGAATATACGATACTATTAAAATAAAAAATATACTCAAATTAAAAAATTAAATTGTTACTTAAAAAAGATAAATGATCATTATTTTCCGATTATAAAAATTATAATTATAATGTATCTCATTTAGTATGATAATTGTTGTTTGTATAAATAAAACGAAATAATAAAAAAATCTTATAAAAGACATCAATTTTTTTATCAACTCAATTATTTGTACTTTGACACTGTTTTTTCTACTACGTGTTAATTTCTTTTGGTGTTTATTAGGAGTGTTATTTCAAACTAGTATTATGGTTCGTGTTAATAACATGTTTAGACAAGCATGAAAAAATAATTATTTCTCAAATGAAAATTATTAATAAAAATGACTTTATCATAAAATAAAAAAGATATGTCGGAAGATTCAGGATAGACCTATCTCGAGCCTATGAGTTCCTGAAAAAATCGGGTCCCGACTTTTATCGGGTCGTGATTTTTTTCTCACTTTAAAAAATAATCGGGTCGGATTACAGATACTTTTGTCTATGGTCAGATCCCCCTAACCCACCCCTATATACGTGTGTGTGTGTATATATATATATATGCAAATACATGCATGCTGGTGCTTTAATTTTGTTTTTTTGGGCTCCAATGCCGATTTAAGTACTATTCATTGGAATAAAAAATACTCTGGAGGATTTGCATTTTTGGCTCCAAAAGAGAAAAAGCCTCCTCAAAGTTAAACCAAAATTAGGTAAAATGTGCAATCATGGAGATCAGTGCAAATTTTTATATTTATTTTTTGGAAGTTATTCAATGCAATTTTTATACTCTGTAAAAAGAGAAGTGACCTTATAACTAAACACAACAATTAAGTTAAGATATCATTTAGACCTAGAGAGAGAGAGAGAGCACATTGACGGCGCATCTTTTTCTCCCTTTTCTTTCCAATCCCACACCTTAAAACCTCTTTATACTATACATTTCTTCACTGATCTTTCACTATGGGGTAGATCTATCTCCATCGAAGTTTTACTCTTGACGAAAGTTTAGGGTTTTCTGGATTGGTTATTTCATATGGCAACCCAGACTGGTAATAAGGGAGGCGAAGCCTCTAAACCTAGCTATGTTGCTGTTGTATCAGGTAAAGCATCTGGGTCTCCTTCTTTAGATAGTAAGGTTGACCTAAATTCCATTGAGGTTAATGATATCCAGTTGCCACTTAGACAAAGTAGTAATAAGGGATCTGAGCCTGCTGTTATTTTCTCTCATTTAGAGTTACAAAGATCAGAGGTTCCCCTACAACTAGGTTTTATTGCTAAATTTAGTAAGGGTAGACCTAAAATTGAAAATATTAGAGAACATATTGCTAAAAATTGGGGACTACAACAGATGCCCATTATTGGACTCATTGACTATAGACATGTTTTTATTAAAATGTTTAATAACAATGATTATAATAAGGCCTGGACTAGAACTTCTCATGAGATGGAAGGGGCTTTATATAGGCTTTTTAAATGGACAAGTGATTTTTCACTGTTTAGGGAATCAGCTATTGCACCTGTTTGGGTGAGACTTCCGTTATTGCCCTTAAATTTTTGTCTTTTATCTTATCTAAAAGCTATTACCCAATCTCTAGGTGGTTTTCTAGAAGCAGATATAGCTACACTCACACATGTAAGACCTATGTATGCTAGGGTTTGTATTGAAATGGATTTATCAAAACCTAGGATTCAGAGAATATGGATTGGCTCCTCTTTAGAGGAGGAATATGGTTTTTGGCAAAGGGTGGATTATGAAAAATCCCCAAAGTATTGTGATTTTTGTTGCCTTCAAGGACATGAAAAATTTGAATGCAAAAGAGTAAGAAGTGATGTAGGATACAGTAAACAAGTAATCAATGAAAAAGAGGCAAATGCTAAAAAAAGTGAGAGTAAGACTGAAATAGTTGGCAATCAGGGGAAAAAAGTGATTTTAAAGCAGGTCTATATGGCAAAACAAAACAATAATGAAAGAGTGATTGATGATACAGGATCAAAAAAGAAATTTTTGAGAAAAGAAAAGGGTAAATGGGTAGAAGTCAACAGTGAGGAAGAAAAAGAGCTTTCTAATAACATAAGTATATCTAATGAAAAAGCTGAACCCTCTAAAATTGATAGTATAATGGTTGAACAACCAAAGATGCTTACAGGAAAAGAAATCCCAGAAAGGAATATAGAGACTATCTTAGAAACTCCTAAGGTCACTAATAGTTACAGAGATGCTCTAGAAACTGGGGGGTTAGGATTAACAGGTGATATTATTGGTCAATATAAGGTGGACAGGGAGGAGAAGAATCAAAGTCAGTCAACTAACCTGTTTCTTAATAGCCAAAGGTCTGTAAAAGCTAAGAAAAATGCAAGGAATAAAGCTAACAAGAAGGGAAAACTCACACTGATGACCACAATTGAACCCATAAAGAGCACTGTGGGTTCACAACCCATAGAGAGCACTGTGGCTTCACATGAGATTGAGGTACTACATTCAGCTACCAAAATGATGGACTCTCTTCATCTGGACTCCTGTGTGGGGGTGTCAAGAGAGCAAGAGGAAATGGGATATTACTCTGATGTTCCACCAAAAAAAAGAGGAGGGAAGCCACCACAAAGATACTCACCTGAAGGTAAAATTACCAAGAAGGTACATTTTAATCCTTTAAATGCATAATTATCTTATTTGGAATGTCAGGGGTATAGCAAATGCCCTGTCTCAGGCTCAACTTATTAAATACATTAAGAAGTTTAAATTAGATTTTTTTGCTTTATTAGAACCTATGTTATTGTTTGATAAGGCTCCCCCACTTGCTAACAAATTTAAAATGGATTCTGTTATATCCAATACTAATGAAGGGGGGAAATTTTGGTTTTTTCATAATAATAATATTAATATTAGTGTTATACTTATGACTTCCCAATCTATAACTATTAAGATTAATGCCCTTAAGCTTTCTTTTCTGACCATTGTATATGCTAAATGCACTTATCAAGCTAGAAGAGAATTATGGTATGATTTAACTAACTTAGCTTTGCATAATGAACCATGGCAGGTTATAGGGGATTTTAATACTATTAGGTATGATCATGAAAAGTTAGGTGGAAAACCTAAAGCTAATGCTGATAAAAGTGATTTCCTTGAATTCATTTCCAATAATACTTTAATTAATATGTCTCACTCTGGATCTATTTATACTTGGAGTAGAATTAATCTAGGAAAGGTTATGTTTGAGCAATTAGATAGGGCCTTAGTGACTCCTGCTTGGGAAGCTATTTTTACTAATATGAGACTTGCTGTAGCAGAAAGAAATGTCTCTGATCATTCTCCTTTAATTCTCACCACCATTTTAGATAAAGCACCTGGTCCTACTAACTTTAAATTTTTCAGGATGTGGACTACACATGAGGGGTTCAGTGAAATGGTTGCCAGTAACTGGAGTATACAGAGCCACTTAGAGGGACTGGACAATTTTTGTTTTAAGCTAAAAAGATTAAAAAATTGTATTAAAAAATGGAATAAGGAAGTTTTTGGTAACATACATGGCAATTTGGCCAAAGCAAAAGATGAATTGGTTTTTGCTGAAAATCAACTAGTTTCTATAGGAAACAATTTTTGTGAAGAATACAGTAAAATTCTTACTAATTATAATGCTTTAATTCTTCAAGAGGAGATTTTCTACAAACAAAAAGCTAGGATTAAATGGTTAAAAGAGGGAGACAGGAACTCTAAGTTTTTCCATCAAATGCTCAGACACAAAAGAGCTAAAAGTAAGATTTTAAGTATCAATTTGGCTGATGGTACCACTACTGAAGATTTCAAGGTAATTCAAGGAGAGGCTGAAAATTTTTTTACATCACACTTTGCTTTTTCTGATACCAATATGGATTCTGCTCTATTTTCTGTTATTCCTAAATTGGTTAATGATACTGATAATTTTATGCTTACTCTTCTTCCTAGTGAAGAGGAGATTAAAAATGCTACTTTTGATATACCTAGTGATTCTGCACCGGGACCTGATGGTTTTTCATCTGCTTTTTATATAACTTGTTGGAAGATTATTAAAAATGATTTGATTACAGCAGTTCATAGCTTTTTTAATGGCAGCCCTTTACCTTTGGCTGCTATCTCCTCTCTTATTGTGCTTATTCCTAAAGTGGATAACCCTACTGATTTTACACAGTTTAGACCAATTAGTTTATGTCAGGTTCTTTATAAAGTGGTTTCCAAAATTCTTACTTCTAGGTTGGCTACAGTCCTACCTAAAATTATTTCTAGCCCCCAAAGTGGTTTTGTTGAAGGGAGACTTATAACTGATGCTATTTTACTTGCTCAAGAGCTTTTTAAACACCTTGGAGAGACTGTTAGGGGTGGTAATGTGGTTTTTAAACTTGATATGGCTAAGGCTTTTGATAGATTAAGCTGGTCTTTTCTTATAAAAGTGCTGGTAACTTTTGGCTTTAGTAATGTTTGGATTGATTTAATAATGAAATGTGTGGCCAATGCTAGATACTCTATTTGTTTGAATGGGGTTTCTTCTGGTTATTTCACCTCTGGAAAAGGTTTAAAACAAGGTGATCCTCTCTCCCCACTCCTTTTCATAATTGCTGAAGAAGTTTTAAGCAGGGGTTTGAGTGATCTTATGGATAGGGGCAGTCTTTTGCCTTATAAAACCTGTGCTAATGTGAATCCTATATCTCATATCTTATTTGCAGATGATGTCTTAATTTTTGCTAATGGTAGCAAGTCTAATCTGGAAACCTTAATGTTTTTTATTAATAAATATGAAATGGCCTCTGGTCAATTGTTAAACAAAATTAAGAGTGTTTTTTTGACTTACAATGCTAAACATGGAAGAAAGAATATTATTGCTAGAACCACAGGTTTCAGTGAGGGTCCTTTGCCCACCAAATATCTGGGTATTCCTTTACACTACACTAGACTCACCTCTGCTATGTATGATCCTTTGGTTGACAAAATTGGTAAGAAAGTAGCTAGCTGGAAAGCTAATTTTTTATCACCTGGAGCTAAGCTTACTCTTATTAAACATGTCTTATCTTCTGTTCCACTACATACTATTGTTGTTTTAAATCCTCCTAAAATTGTCATTGATAAAATTGAAAAAAAATTTGCTAATTTCTTTTGGGGAGAGACTGATGGACAAGTTAAACATCACTGGCTTAGGTGGGGTAGATTAGCTTGTCCTGTGAATGAGGGGGGCATAGGTATAAGAAGCCTACAGGAATTTATGAATGCTTTACATGCTAAAATGAGTTGGAGATTGCTTGAGATTGATTCTCCATGGACTATCTTCATGTTTCAAAAGTATTTCAGAAATAATCTCAATTGGAGTAATCCTATTGTTAATGCTAAATCTTCTTGTGTATGGAAAATGATTAACCCTTTTTTCAAAATTTTGGTGAATAACAGCTTATGGAACATCAATGAAGGATCAATCAGTTTCTGGTATGAAAACTGGTTAGGTGAGGGTCCTCTCTGTAACTCTTTTAATGTTGTTTTCCCCAATTTGCTTTTAAATCAAGTCATTTCTTCTGGGGGTTGGGACTCTAATATGCTGTATCACATGGGGGGGAATGAACTTTTGCTCAAAGTTACCAGGAAAACACTTTACCTTAGAGAGGGGGAAGATGTTAGATACTGGCCTTTCTCTTTTAATGGCAGTTTTACCTCTAAAAACTCTTATAACTTTATTAGAGATAAGAAACCTACTTTTAATATGGCCAAATATATTTGGAACTCTATTTTGCCTACTAAAATTAGCATTTTCTCTTGGAAACTTTGGCATAATGCTATTAAACTGGATGAAGATCTTAAAAAGGTTGGAATTTGTTTAGTTTCTATGTGCTCTTGCTGTGATAATCATGATCTTGATACAGCTAACCATCTGTTTAGTCATAGTGATATTAGCACCCAGGTTTGGACCTATTTCATTAAGGTTTTTGGTTATAACATTTGCTTAACAAGTTGCTGGAAACAGAATATGGTGAAATGGTGTAATTTAAGTGACCAATCTCAAACAGGTATACTGGCTTCTCTAGTTCCTTTCCTTATTGTATGGGAAATTTGGTTAAGTAAAAATAAAAATAGGTTTGATAATGAGAAAATGAATGTTGATAATATCATTAATAAAGTGATTAAGTGGCTTAGAGACCTAAATTTCTTACTCAAACCTAAAACTCCTGCTAATAACTTTCATTGCTTAACCCTTGGTAACTTAAATGTTCAGCCTATTTTTTGTAAAAGGAAAAAAGCCTTTTTGGTATGGTGGAAATGCCCACCTTCTGGTAGACTGAAACTTAATCTAGATGGTTCATCACTTGGTGATAAATCCAGTGGATGTGGTGGTATTTTAAGAGATAATAATGGTAGGCTTATTCTAGCTTTTTCTTGTTATACTGGGAAAAATACTAATACTTATGCTGAATTTGTGGCCCTTAAAAATGGTCTGTTTATTTGCTACACTTTTGGGATGACTAACATACTTGTGGAAACAGATTCTGAGATGATTGTAAATTGGTGGAATAGTAAATCCTCTCCTGGCATTAAATTTTCTAATTTATGGGAAGATATTACTCTTTTAATGGACTATGTTTGTTTAGCCATTAAGCATGTTTTTAGAGAACAGAATCAGGTTGCTGATGGACTGGCAAAACTGGGGTCAAATGGTAAGGATTTGATGATGTTAAGGGCTATGGATTTACCAAAGAGTGTCTATGCTGCTTATTATTTAGATCAAAAAAGCACCCCTTGTTTGAGGGGTAATTATTTTAAAATATAGAAGGGTAGGACCTGGTCTACCCCAATCTTTTCTAACCTATGAGGATATTTTTCTGAGGTTTGGTGCTCAAAAAAGCAACTTTTCAATGAGGACTTTGTCTGAGAAAATGTTGTGCTTTGTTTTTTCTTCTAATTAGCTTTATTTTAGATACAGGTATGAGATAAAAATGTTATTCTGGAAAGCTGAGCAAAAACGTATAAGCTGTTTTGGTTTCTGAGTTGTTTTGGCCTATTCTCTGAGTTTCTTTGGTCTGAAAAGTTTTCATTATGATATCTAGATGTGATGCTAAACATAGCAGTTTGTCTACCATATGAAGTTCTGGTTTTTTTGAATTACTAATAGCTCTTTTTGGGATTTTGCTGTTTCAAATAGCTAGATTTTATCGTCCTAGGGCTGAGGAACTTGATTATAAATCTTATGCTTTTGATCATTTTGATCGTAGTTATAAGGGGCGAGATAAGGATAGGGGTTATAAGGAGAAAAGCTGAGATTGTAATCAACTCCCTTTGCTTAGGCTTTAGGATTTGGTTCTTTGTTTTATGGCCTTGTACCCCCAAAAATGATGCTAGTTAGGACCTTTGTATTTTCTATGTAATTCGATATGTTTTGTAATCAGTAGACCACTATGGGGTTTTTTTGTCCCATGGTTTAAACATTTTGTTTCCTCTTTAATAAAATTCTTGTTTTGTTAAAAAAAAAAAAAAAGTGACCTTATAACTCGTAAAGTAAATCTATCGTATTTTAGTTCTAATTCTTTTAATTATTTATGTACTGTTTAATGTTTATTGAAAAGAAGTATAAGACCTCGAGGGATTTAATTAAATTTCCAGAAAGTGCTTTTAATAAAGTAGTCTTTCCGCATCCTGGAGGGCCAAGAAGTAACGTCATCCTGCAAGAAAATAAACTACTTTATTTATCTGCTAAACACCAAATTTCAGTGTCCCGGTCTCTACTATTCTACTTCCTTTTTTCCTAGTTTTTAAATAATTAAGTTATTGACTTTAGAAGCATATATGAGACAATGTCACCAGATTTGGATTAATTATTAAGGGACGGAAATGACATGTTAAGAGTTATTTCATTTCATTATTTATAAAGGTACTGTCATACCAAATTGGTGCACGGTATTAACATGATCTCATATGCAATATTATACGTAAAAATGTCAACTCTTTATCTACTATATACTCATATAATATTTGTATATATTAGGGAAATATTTAGAATATCATGTGGTTATCACTTCACCTTCCCGGCTTGATGATTCCGCTGACGTCATCAATGATTGTTAACTTTGTTTCTTGTGAATTCATACCAGCCAGCTTAGTAAACGCCTGTCCAATAGTTTTACCAACCAAAAATTAACACAGCATAATATTGTTTACTAGAGCAATTAATGCTAGACTATTAATTTGTACACAAATCTCAAACTATATATATATATATATATATACCAAACAAAAGAAATGATTTTTATATCCTTTCTTAAATCTCACACAAATAAAAACTTTTACCTTGTGATATTTAGACAAAAACTTGTATGCCGGCAAGCTAGTATTCCAGTCAAAAGTCCGGGTTGTACAAAACAAAATAAATCGATTTGAATTGACTAACTAGCCAAGACAAGACAAAAAGAGTATTTGTCCAGTAATATATAGAAAACATATAATGCAGTGAAATGAGGCACAAGTATATCCAAATTAAAAGCATGGTTTATGAAAGACTATAAACAACCCTAGTTTTACTTGGAAGTGATTTAATTTAGTAACTCACAGAAAATGAACTTTTTAGAGCGTTCCAGAGAGTTGGAAGTGGCTTGCCATGAACAACTTCGCAATGTGCTTCCACTATCAGATTGCTATATCGTACTTCTACAGTAGGCAGTTCGACACCAGCTCTACAACAAATTTATAATTTAACAAAATTAATAATAACATGTCGACGAAATCATAGGGAAAGCCCAAACTTCATGTGAATAATTTTCCCGTTTGTGTGCGGTGTTAAAAATTATATTTCTTGTATTTTTCTGTAAATTGTACGTAAAAATCAGATTTTTCTTATCCGTTAGGCATTTTGAGGCCCTTTCAGGCAAGTTACATCTCCTTCCGTGTGCGCACAAAATATTGCATTCATACAAAATTAAATTCCTGCAAGAAGTACTCTACATGTTCTAATTTTTAAATGAAAAAAATAAATAAATAAAACTGCAGTAGTGCAACGATAATTCGATACAGGACGTATAATCTGAACTATATATATTGACTAATTTTTATGCATACTTTAATTTGCGTAACTTTTAGTTTGCAAAGTGTTGATCGACTTAGAAGGACAAAATAATTTTCTTTTGAAAATAAAGGGAAAAATAATTTATCACATGCTATTTGCACTATATTACAGTAAGTAAAAAAACAAATTCATCAAACACCTTGTGGATGATAAATAAAACACATGTACAATATTTCTGATTTTGTAGTCATCTTTAACTGATGACCACACAAAAAAGAAAGTCAAATAAAGTAGAATAAATTAAATTAACTCGTATATTCATGATAAGAGTCTACAAACAACAAACTTGAATTTTTCAATAGTTTGTTTCCACCCCCAAAACAACTAACAATTGGAAACAAAAATAGGAAATCGTATAAACTCAATCAATTATATATGTTTTTATCACTTCTAAATTGTGGTGTATTTATTTAAGCTAGCTCAAAAGCCAGTTAGTACTATCCGTTCATCGTCTAGAAGTCTAATAATAAGCCACTTGTCTCCTTAAAACTCACAGCTAAGCAAACCCTAATTAACCATTCAAGACAAGCAATAAAAAAACAAAAAAACAAAACTATGGAAAACAGCTGAGCTTACTTATCGATTCTATTCCGTATTTTTTGCAATAATCCGAGATTATCATGCTCAACATGCTTAATTAGCTTCTCGATGAACAAATGCCTCTCCAGGGCACCAAGCTTAGTCACATCAACCACACCTTTGTCGAAAATGGACGATCTTAACCGTTCAAAACTTGGAAGCCGTTCGATCTCAGCCCACTGTGACGCCCACTCCTCGTCTCTCCCCACGGGTTGAGCCATCGGAATGATGAGATAGAAAGAGTGTGTAGATACATGTATGCATTAATTGTGTATTATGTATATATATTTGTTGCTCGGATGAGGTAAGGCAATGCGTCATGCATGATCATGTTATGGAGTTGACTAAATTCCAAGATAGAGGAGAGCAATTTTGAAAGTTTCTATACAACCGGGAAAGAGGGAGGGAAATATTTGTATATCGGAAAATGAGTTTTTTTATTTCATCTTGACTAAATTATTAAGTACGCCGAATTGTCTTTATTAATAATTTTTACACTAACGAATTGTATTTACTAATTCTTTTACACTAACGGTGGATAGATATATCATAAAGCAGCACTTATAAACAATAAACGATCACAATGGATCCTACCTCATGCACAACAATATTGAATAAAACACGTGACGGTCAACTTTCATTTTTATAGTGATGATATTATATGATATTAAAGTTATAAATAGTCTCTCTCTTTAGCAATTTTTATAAAATAATAATATAACTGACGATATAGTTAAGCTCATTCATTATATGTAAATTTGCAATACTGCAAACTCAAGAAAAATATTTATGTTGCATCGTATGTAGTACTTCCCACTGAATGTTGAAACCATATAAATGTTGACACTTTTGAACTTGTCACAACCATTTATGGATATTGTTTGTCGAGGTCGATAATAAAACCTTACATAGTTATATATTACTGTGTTTATTCTTGAAGCAAAATATGAGAACAATGTTGAATTGACTGGTTGATTCATTGATAATTAACCTAGACATTACCATTTCAAATAACTTTCAACCCTAATATATATATATATAATTAATTAAAATATATCATTATAAAAGCTTATATAGTTATATTACTCTGTTTATTCTTGAAGCCAAATATGAGAAAAAAGTTGATTTGGTTGGTTAATTCATTGCTAATTAAGCTAGACATAATTCCATTTCAAATGACTTTCAATCTAATTATACTTATATATATATATATATATATATATATATATATATATATATATATATATATATATAGTGGGGGCGATCAAGGGGCATCTCCACGGTTTTATGACGGTAATACAAATATGCGTTTTTTATCGATACGTATAATTGCATATTTTGGAAATTAAGGTAAAATTTAAAAATTCAATACATGCAATTATACATCTAAAGAAAAAAAAAACGCGTATTTGTTTTTCCGTTGTGAAACCGTAAAGATTTACATTAATCAAATATTAATTTGGAGTGTTTTTTTACATAAAAGTGTATATGTTGATGTCACTTAATCACCCATATCATATCATACTATTAATATAAGTCAATAAAATAAAGTCGAGTCTGTCAAATTTTATCCAAATTTTCCAAAAATACCGTCAATCTAATATTATAATTACTCTTAAATGTCATAATTCAACTCAAATACATAAATAACTTAAATGAATGTCATGTTCCACACATATTCATATTTCAAACAAAATTGTCATAAGAGTAAAATATTATATTACTCTTTATATACGATTGTTAATTTATTAGATTTATTCATCGATATTTAACTTTTTTTAAAATATTAATTTTTTTTGTCGGGATCATATATATGTCACTACGTATCGCATACGTAACGCAACAGTATATATATATATATATATATCATAGTATTACTTTATGTCAAGAGCCCGTATGAGGCATTAAAATAAATATTTACAAAAAAACCTCTTAATTTAATAGTAATTACAAAATAAATAAATAAAACTGCTTAGAAAAATAACTGTTGACAACCAAGAAACGTAAAAAGTTCAAAAGTATTGTTTGTTTTAACATGAACAATATACTCTCCCTCTCTCCTCTCTCCTCTCTCCTCTCTCAACTCCCCCCCAGGTATTACTATCTCTCTTTTTAAGATTAGGACTGCTTTTCTTTTTTTTCCTGTAATTGAGTTTATATTGGCTATTTTTTTTTAATATAGTTTATGGGTGGCCTTTTAAGTGGAGTACATAATTAGACAACTTATAATTCAAATAGGAATTCTAAATGTTAATTTTTTTCCAATATTAATGATTCCAAGTTCGAATAAATTTGTAAAACATGAATGATATATCCGGCCACTTATTTACAAATGCTAAATAATTATATATTCAATAATTACAAACATTTAGACAATATGCTGAATGAGTGAACGATCAGTTTAATCGTTGAATCTAAAGAAACGCTTAACTCTTACATGTTATAGTTAGTTTCTAGCTTTGAATGTTTGATTACTTTATTTGACGAATAAAAAAATTTGCCAAAGACGTCTGATAAAATATCATTTGATGAATAAGGTTATATGAAAAGGAGGATATAATTTTACAACAAATTAACGATATCGAAATGTTATTCTAATGAGTGATAGACTAATTTACCAGGGCTAATAAAATAGGAATCAACAATTTAGGTATCTCATGTACCAAATATCAACAAAAATGAAGGGAATTGCCTATCTCCTATAAAAATTCTAAATACAATAAAAACAAACGATAAGTTAAAATGAAACTTCAATATATATAGAAGTTTTTTTATTACAACGATAAGTATCATTTTTCCGGTCTAGGGTCGTATGTTGTATCACTAGTTAATTCTATAAACTAAACTAGCTTGAAATATAGCTCAAACTCAAAAAATGGAATTCTAGGTATATTACTAATATTTGTGTGAGACTTTGCAAGACTCAACCCACCCCTCGGCATATTTCTCATCAAATAAAGTTTTAAGCAATCAATAAAACGTTTTAACTAAATTTCACCCACGACCCAAACCGTTTGTTATATTTTCTATTCGTCCATACTTATCTACTTCTACATGACAATAAAACGAACTAGCGGGTATATTTTCCTTCTTTCAAAACGTGGAAATGTACTCGAAACCCTTCAACATTATTTCTATACCTAGATGAGTAAAGGAAATAGGACTCACCTAAACGAACACAAGCATTCTTGAATAACAAATATAGGAATGGTTGATTAAATTTCATAAGATTCCCTCTAAATAAAAGTCGTATGAGAAAGAATCGCCATATAATTAAAAAAAAATACGAACACAAGGAAATCACTATTCGTAGTCGGGAGCTACCTTCCATTGCATTGCTTATTTTTTTCAGTCCAACAAAAGTTGGGCTTAATTAAGCTCATTCATTTAAGCACACTAAAGTATTACCAAAATAAAGATATATAGATGCTTTCTGCCCTACATATTGAGTACAAAATCTGAGGTTAATACTGAATATTTAAAAAAGCTGCATAAAAAAAAAACAAGTTACCATATTAACAGAATGTCAAAAACTAAAGAAATGACACCAAATATGAATTTTATCCTCATGGAGCATTAACTTCCTTTTCTAGGCTAGCCACATACTTAACTTCGATTGCATCATAAGCTTTCATTTGCTCATCAAGTTTGCAAATCTTATACTTAACCTCCAAAACATGCAAAATCACATTGTTCTTGTCATCCTCAACTCTTTTCTTGTTGTACAAAGCAAATTGCATTTTAGATTTAGACACAATCTTATATATCCTCCTCAATCTACTAGATAGTAATTCCACTAGCCTCCCAAAATTTTCAAATCCATATAAAATTTGAAGTCGTTCTTCAACATCAGCTAACTTTGACAGTTTGTCGCAATTTCTAATCCAATCATAAATTTCTATTACCCCGATAACGATTCGAGTAACAAAAGAAGAGTTGATGCTTCCAGAGGCATAAATCAAAGTATTTTGTGCGAACATCGTCGTCAAGAACAGAGTCAATGTTATTGTCGTTCACAATTATTTTGAAATCTTCAAAGCACAACCAAGAGCATTGACTCTGATATTATTTGGATCTAGAAGACCGAGACCTGAGGTAGGTCTGAGGTCCAGCTGCTCAGGAATGCCCATGCTCTTCATTTGTAATTTTGGCTCTAGAAGACCGAGACATGAGGTATGGCAGTCCTGAGGTCCAACTGCCCGGGAATGCTCATGCTCTCCATTAGTAATTTTTGGCTCAATTTCGACAAACTTTGAGAAGGTGACCATGTTCGCCTCATCATCGAGATCTCCACTCCCAAATTCGGCTATCATGGTTTGTAAAATTTAGGTTTGCTTCTCCAAAGCAGGACGAACTTCAGAAGTATATGTATCATTTGCAGTTTGGACCGTCTGCAAGGAGGTTGTTGTGTTCTCCCCAACATTTTCTTCTAGATTTACACTCACTAGGTCCAAAGCTAATACGAGATAGGGTACAAAAGAGATACCAAAACCACGTCCAAAGCTGCCAACACATTCAGGCACGTTGATAATTGAAATACGTCTGTCACCTACATCGTCTTCATCAGCTGAGTCCGTCTCTAATGAGATACGAATGTAAACTGGTTGTGGTGGTGCTCGTCCTAAAGTGAAAGACAACGTCAGCAAAGTACGACTCTCTGTTCACACCGTATTCCGACGTGGAACACGTAAAATGAATTTCTTTGGTGGTGGAACAGCCAAAACACGGAATTTACCCATAGAAAAATTATTATTTTTTATTATAATTAGGGTATATTATGGTGGACTGTTTATATCTTTAGAGAATGCGGTGACTATTGATTTTGTTTGGTTATAATTACACGTAACCCAAAATCTCAAATATTACAATCAATTCAATGAATGATATTACAACAACTCTAAAAAATTGAAATATAAATATAACATATATAATCAATTCAATGAATTTTCTTAATTAATTTATTATAACTATTGAAATGTTGTGTGTCCCGACTCTCGCACCATTTTAACATAGAAAATATAAACCAAAAGCAATGATCAATCATTATTTGATGCGTGCTAGTGAAAGATATATAAATCGTCTATATAAATTTGTGTAGCGATTTGTTGTTATGTTTTTATTAACTTTTCTATTTTATTTACTCATCTATTGTAACATTGTACTCATTTGTTATATTAATTTTTTTACATTGTATTTAAAATAATAAGAATATATTTATTTATTTATTGTACCATGTGTAATGAGAATATTTATTAGATCAGTTAACACTAGTATGAAAAGCCAAGTAAACATTGGTTGAACATAATAAAAACTAGTATTACTTTATATATATTGTCTTAACTTCTATCATGATAAATATTTTTATCACAATATTTATAAATAAAAAATTGTCGTTCAACCGAATCATTAATTATAACTTATAAAAAAATTAATTGAGATTGGTTATGGAGAGAAATAAATAATCGGATGTTTGAAAATGAAAAATCTGAATCCCAGACAAACTTTTAAGTTCATTAAAAACTTTTTGGTAGATTGTATGAATAGTATGAAAGATTTAGAAATATATTCAGACACCTGCCACTCACCATCCTCAAAGTCTCATATTTGTTACATATGAAATTTGAAAATAAAATAGATGATAGTAAGGTCGAATTGTTCAACGATTAATGGTTTGCTCACTGGGCAAAGTCATTTATTGAGACTTTCATTTATGGAAAACATGTGAATAGCGGAGTTGAGTCGTGCGAAGTGACACACGAAGGTAATGGATATAGATTGCATCCCGATGTTTTGGGATTTTTTTCATATCTTTTACAAACTAATTTTATTTACCAAATTAGTTAATGATACGACATACGGTCAAGAACTCTCGATTTATTAATGATGTGTCACACCCAGTTTTCTTAAGAAAATCGGAGGCGTAACATTGTATCATGAGACTAAATAGAAATATTTCTTGTAAAATTTAAACATTCACCTCACAAAATATATCTATTTTTGACCATATTTTACATTACATATTATATTTACATACACACAAAAAAAAATGTAGTATATGATCAAACATACAACATCCCATTACAAATTGTACAGGAACTTGGTCAATAATCCCATTAGCATGCCAACAAAAGACAAAAAGCCAAAACAAAATCCAGTGACACTCAAACGAAATACGCCACCCGCAACTGTATTGTTTCACCAAAACATGAGTTAGAATCTGAATAACGGAAGAAACAAAGACAACAAAACAAGATTGTACGGTGAGTAGCTTAATAAGGATTTGGGTATATTAAGTATCAATTGCCTTGAAAACAATAGTAAACATAAGAATAATATCTTGATCGGAGCACCGGGACCTATGGGTCGGCTCAAGTGATACCAATGCATATATAATACCCTATATCGGGAGTGCCGGGACTTTAAAAATCGACTCAATAGAGTAATGATTAACGAAATGGGTATGGCATGTTTTCGGGAGCATCGGGATTCTGTAATGAATCGGCTCAACAAGGCTAAAATATATATGATGCAGTCATGTATACTTTTCTCAAATCATATGCAACAAATAATAACAATAAAGACATTATGCAAGTTCACCATTTTATTCACATGACTGAAATAGCTAACAAAAACACAATTTGATAGCATTAAGTAATGATGCTAAGAAGACTCCCGTACAACTCTCGCCGATACGTCTTTCCAAAACTTCAAAAGCGTAACTCAACAAAATATGAACTCCTCATTTTCGCTATTTACCTGTAAACATAAACTTCACCCAAATTAAAAACTTCCCCACTGAAATTTAACAAGAAACCAGAACATGTAGAAGTTTTCTCATAGTAAGATAACATTGTGTATCACTGAGACTAGCGAAAAGAATCCAAACACAATCGATCATGTTAAGTTCAATGGTTACTTAAAATGAAGTTTTTCTTTTGCTTCTTAATACTTGCATCTCCATCCCCTTGTACTCTTTATACCCAACTATTGACTAATTATTGACCAAATAAAATTTGATTCAAAAGAAACCCACATTAATCGTGCTTGGTCCTCAAAACCCAATATCAAAATAGTAAGAAAAAGAATTTCGGGCATTAAAAGTTAATAACATCCTAATAAATCAACCACCGTTTTCCTGAAAAATTAACACTAACTTCTTACATTTTTGTTCTTCATTTTCTTTTGGGCATCAATTTAATGAAAACCAAACATAAAGAAAATATTAACAACAAAGACAAGAACCTCTTTTGTTATATTCCTGTCATTTACTTTAGGCTACTAATACCACTATTTTATTTAAATATACGAAAACATCAAGAGACTAATGCTACCGATAACACGTAATCATAAAATGAATCAAAAGCTAATCAAGTCCAGCCCACCATAAAAGTGTAAGTAAGGCTCGAATTCGTTGTGACGAATCACACAAATCTTATAGGTTGAAACAAGACACATGATCTAGCTTACCTTGTATGGATATCCTGACTATTAAGCTTGATTGATAGATTTTTATTGTGTTATACCTCTCCGCCGACTTACACTAGTTACTTTTCTTTTTTTTGTTAACAGTCAAATAGTATACATATAGTTGATGAGGATTAGTAATAAGGCAAGAGTCATGCCCCATAAGTTTTTTTTTCTTTCTTTTAGTATTTTACAATATAACACCTACATAATAATTGTTCTATTATAGAAGTGTTCATAAGTTTTGAAGAAAATATATTACAGAAGCCATTAGATCATTGAAACTTAAATACAACATCTTCAGGATTTAATTGATTTTTTAACATCGTGTGGATACTACGATAATACATCAGAATATTTTTTTGCCGGCTATGCTCTTTATCCTAACGAAGGTCGTAATGTCTTTCCCTTTAGTAAATACATGCAGATATGGGAGTTGATTTATTGAGATTTTCATTCATGGAAAATGTGTGGATATGTGAGTTGAGAAGTGACACACTAAGGTGAGGAACCTAGATATTATACCGATGTTTTTGGATTTTTATGATATCTTTTACAAACTAGTTCTATTTATCGAATTAGCTAGTGATCCGACGTACGGCCGAGAACCATATACTCAATTTATATGTCTATCATATAAGTGTTCATGCGACTTTGAAATAAAATATTAGAGAAGCTATTAGAGCATTGAAATTTAAATACGACATCTTTGAGATTTGATTGACTTTTTAACAACGTGCCACACGATGATACATCGAAATATTTTTTTACCGGCTACGCTCTTTATCCCAACGAAAGTTATGATTTATTTCAATTTTGTAAATACATGTGGATAGTTGAGTTGATTTATTGAGACTTTCATTTATGAAACACATGGATAGGGGAGTTGAATCGTGTGAAGTGACACAACGGAGATGAGGGACATACATAGATAGATATGATTTCGATGTTTTTGGATTTTTATGATATCTTTTAAAAACTACTTTTATTTATCGAATTAGCTAATGATCTGACTTACGGTCGGGAACCATATACTCAATTTATTAAGTATGTCTATCATACAAGTGATCATGCATCTTTGGAAAAAAAATATTAGAGAAGTCATTAGAGTATTGAAACTTAAATACGACATTTTCAGGATTTGATTGACTTTTTAACATCATGTGGATACTACGATGATACATCGGAATTATTTTTTTCCGGCTACGCTCTTTATCCCAATGGAAGCCATAATTTAACTTGTTAATATCTCAAAAGTCATGGGGCGGAAACCTAGAAGAGTTGATTATGATAATTGGATATGTGATATCCGAAAATATTTTCGTAATAATCATGGTTTGGTCTATGGACAAAATATAGTTTCATGTCATTTCTTGATTTATTGAGACTTTCATTCATGGAAAACATGTGGATAGCGGAGTTGAGTCGTGTGAAGTGACACACGGAGGTGATAGACATATATAAGATCACGATGTTTTTGCATTTTTTTATGATATATTTTACAAATTAGTTCTATGCTTTGAATTATCTAATGATTCGACGTACGATTGAGAACCATATATGGAAGTGTTTATGAGTTTTCGAGAAAATGTATTAGAGAAATCATTAAAGCATTGAAATTTAAATACGATATTTTCGGTATTTGATTAACTTTTTAACATCGTGTGGATACTATGATGATAGATCGATTTTTTTTTTTTGCCGGCTACGCTTTTTATTCCAACAGAAGCCATGATTTCTGCCCGTTTCCGAAATATGAAATAAAAGTATACATTTCTTTAACTTGTTAATATGTCAAAAGTTATGGGGCGGAAACCTAGAAGAGTTGACTATGATATTTGGGTATTTGATATCCGAAAATATTTTCGTAATAATCGTGGTTTGATCAATGGGCAAAATATAATTTTATGTCATTTTTTGATTTATTTAGACTTTCATTCCTGGAAAACATATAAACGGGGGAGTTGAGTCGTGAGCATAGATAGGATCCCAATGTTTTGGGACTTTTATGATATATTTTAAAAACTATTTCTATTTATCGAATTAGCTTAATAATCCGACGTACGATCGAGAACCATATACTCAATTTATTAAGTATGCCTATCATAGAAGTGTTTATGAGTTTTCGACAAAATATATTAGAGAAGTCATCAGAGCATTGAAAGTTAAATACGACATTTTCACGATTTGATTGACTTTTTAACATCGTGTGGATACTACAATGATACATCGGAATATTTTTTTCCGGCTATGCTTTTTATCCAAATGGAAGCCATGACTAGCCGTTTCGGAAATACGAAATAAAAGTATACATTTCTAACTTGTTAATATATCAAAAGCTATGGGGCGGGAACCTAGAAGAGTTTATTATGATATTTGGGTATTTGGGTATTTGATATTCAAAACTATTTTCGTAATAACCGTGAAGCTCAAGGAAACGCTTTTCTGAAATGAAGATTATTGCGTTGATGGTGTAAAATTCAAGGAAACTTGAAGGAGGAGGATTGTGAGCAAGTTGTTATAAACGATAAAACCACCGACTTATGATGGTGTGGAGTAGCTGATCAAGTCACTTTAATGCATTCGTGACAAAAATGACCACTAATATATTCTTTCCATGGACTAAAAGTCGATGACAGAGTCTTTGATGAATTTGGGATTTCGGTTTGCCGGTTATGTCTATTATCCGTATAAAAGCCATAATATTAAGGTGTATGTAAAAATGTGAAATACAATCCTTCACTAATTTAACATGTTAATGTTGCACAAGCGGTGTGAATTTAAAAGAATTGATTATGATATTTGAGTTTATAAACGACTTTAGCTAAAACGTATCCATTTTTAAAAAATAAAATTAATAACATCTAGCATGCAAACCCTTATTTTATACCTTACCCTAACGTATTTTTTATTCAAATTAAACTTTCAATTCTTATTTTAATATTTTCTAAAAATATTTTTAAAATTTGATGTTTTTATTGCATTGTCATCATACCACACTTATGTGTTTTTTGACATTGTTAGTTTTTTTTCATACCACATTTATGTGTTTTTTGACTTTGTTAGTTTTTTTTTCTCCATAAATTAAATTGGATGAGTTAGTGTTTTATATTTGTTCCGAATTTAAGTGTTAATAATGTTCGGTTAATGAGGTGGTCTTGGTAGTAGTTAGTATAGTTAAATCCACAAGTTTCCATATAGTTTATTTTAGGTTAATAAAACATAATACGGTGATACGAAACTTGAATCTGAATATATATACTAGTCATCATTTATTCTAACCAAACCCTTTAAAAAAATCAACACTCATTATAGAACCATCTAAATTGTACTTCAATCACCAAGAAAATATATTATACAACAAATGTAAAATATAATGTTTGTTTTTCTCCAAAAATATCCACCTCATATGCATTCGTAGTCTTATTGCTTTTTTGACTTCTAAAATTATATTATTATGCAACCTGCCGTTGTTTATTGAGTCGGGATGACATATCTCATGCCTATACATTTTTATCAAGCATTACTTATCTAATTGGATATGTTTTGACTGATTTAGCGTAATTTTATCAAATCTTGATCAATGGTAGATACTAAAGTCGGTGTAAGCTTACGTGAGCCTCCCCGCCATGGTCATATTTTTTTCATTGTTGGATTTTTTGGGCTTTTTTTTTGGCTAAATACATGTGGTATATATAATACTATTTGATTAATATGTTGTGAAAAATGAATAATATTACAACAATTCTAAAAAATTGAAATATAAATATAACATATATATAATCAATTCAATGAATTTTATTAATTAATTTATTATAAGTATTGAAATGTTGTGAGTCCCGACTCTCTTCCCATTTTAACATAGAAAATATTACCCAAAAGCAATGATCAATCATTATTTGATGCGTGCTAGTGAAAGATATATAAATCGTCTATATAAATTTGTGTGGTCATTTGTTGTTATGTTTTGATTTACTCATCTATTGTAACATTGTACTCATCTGTTATATTAATTTTTTTACATTATACTTAAAATAATAAGAATATATTTATTTATTTATTGTATCCTGTGTAATGAGAATATTTATTAGATGAGTTAACAATAGTATGAAAAGTCAAGTAAACACCGGTTGAACGTGAATAAAAACTAGTACTACTTTATATTGTGCTAACATCTATCATGATAAACATTTTTATCACAATATTTTAAAAAACAAATTGCCGTGCAACCGAACCATTAATTATAACTTGTAACAAAAATAATTGAGATATGTTATGTAGAGAAATAAATAATCGGATGTTTGGGAATGAAAAGTCTGAGTCCCGGTCAAACTTTTAAGTTCATTGCATTTTTTTTGGTAAATTGTATGAATAGTATGGAAGATTTAGAAATACCTATCGGGATAGGTTTTTAATTAGTATATGGAGGTTAGTTTTCGATTTTCTTTTTACGTTCTTGTATTCGCTTATGCATTCGTGCGGTGTTTTCCCATTTATTAATACAGTTGGTTCGTTTAATTCCAAACAAAAAAAAACTTGTTACAAAAATCAACGGGTTTGAAATGCTAAATCTACAATTCTGTAGGACGAAAAAGTAAAACTAATATAAACATTACAAAATAAAAAACAGAAAAAGGAGCAGAAGAATTAAAAAAGACTCTCATTTCTGATAACTTCATGACCCCAACTAAGCAAAGCAGCGAAATTGGTAGATCCGGCGACTAAAAACTAGCCAATGTTAGTAGAAACCTATGTATAATAAATGTGGTAAAATTTTGTTAAATCGAAGAGAATAAGTACTATATACTAAACCAACCATTGGTTGAACTTGAAACTTTATTTTGTCTTAGCATCATAAACATTTTTATGTTTATCACATTATTTTAAGAAATAAATTGCATGTTAATTGTTAACCCAACCGTAACTTATACAAAAATAAAAAGGGGATCGAAATGCTACAATTATAATCACGTAGGATGAACGAGTAAAAAACTAATATAAACTTAAGAAAATAAAAAAAAAGAAAACAGAAAAAGAAGTATAAATAAGAAAGTTACAAAAGAGTCCTATTTTCTAATTTCTTCATGACCCTCTAGCTAAGCAAAGCTAGGGAAATCAGTAGTTCTGGCGACTAAAAAGTACAAAAACCACCCAATGTTAGTAAAATTAGACTTTGAATAAATCTGGTGAGAAATAATTAAATCGATGAAAAGCCAAGTGCATAAACAGTGGTTGAACTTGAAACTTTACATTGTATTAACATCATCAACATTTCTATTTTTATCACATTATTTTAAGAAATAAATTGCATGTTAATTGTTAACCCAATCGTAACTTACACAAAAAATAAAAAAGGGATTGAAATGCTAAAATTACAATTATTCAGGACGAACAAGTAAATAAAACTAATATAAACATAAGAAATTAAAAAACAGAAAAAGTAGTAGCGGAGAAAGTTTAAAAAAAACAATATTGTTGTAATACAATTATTAGCTACGTATTTAGAGAGATAGAAGTAAAGAGAGGGGAGAACAGTATCGTATTTATTATGAATGAATATATAATATAAGACCTCTAACCCTCTTTATATAGATAGAGAGGGGTATGGTTAGTCCAATAATATCTTACAACGCCCCCCATTTGTACGTCTTGAATTCTTCGTCTTTATGCAATCGATCTGAGTCGAGTTCATTCGCAGTGCTATCCAACCAACATGCGGACCATTTAAATATTTCATGGTTTTGGTTGATGCATCGACAAGATGGTCACACGTAACTTTGTTGTCCACAAGAAACGCAATGTTTCCAAAACTCTAGCCCAAATCATTAAATTGATGGCTCATCATCCGGATTATCCGATAAAGTCTATTAGACTTGATAATGCCACGGAGTTTACATCGAAAACTTTCGATGACTATTGCATGACTTTGGAAATTAATCTTGAACACCCAGTTGCGTATGTTCATATCCAAAACGGCCTTGCAGAAGCTTTCATTAAGCGATTGCAAATGATTGCTAGAACTTTGGTTATGCGCACCAAACTTCCTATTTCTGCGTGGGGCTATGCCATTTTGCATGCTGCTGCGTTGGTCCGTGTGAGGCCCATGACCACCCAACCACTATCTGCATACCAGTTGGTAACTGGATATGAACCCGATGTCTCACATTTAAGCGTGCATGGGTGTTTAGTCAATGTTCCAATTGAGCCGTCTAAGCGTTTCAAATTTGGATCTCAGAAACGACGGGCATATATGTCGGTTATGAATCTCCGTCCATAATACGTTATTTAGAACGCTTGACATGCGATATTTTTACCGCTAGACATGCGGATTGTGACTTTGATGAGACACTCTCCCCGTCGTTAGAGTGAGAAATACACGTTAACATTGATAAGGAACAACATGAATTAACGTGACATGTATCCACTATATATCATAAAATACAAGGCAAAAGTTCAATAATATATTAAAAAAAAAAAAGACATTATATTATCATCATCAACATTTCTATTTTTATCACATTGTTTTAAGAAATAAATTGCATTTTAACCAACAGAAAAAGCAGTAGAGGAGAAAGTTAAAAAAAAAAAAAAAGTCTCATTTCAGATTTTATTCACGACTCCCCCAGCTAAGCAAAGCTAGCAAAATTGGTAGATCTGGCGACTAAATATCAACCAATGTTGAATAAATCTGGTGAGAAATTTAATTAAATCGAAGAGTATAATAGTACAATAGTAAAAAAGATGCTACGATTAAGGGCATTTAGGGCGACGAATGAGAAGATCGTGAAGATACAACTACACCCAACACACCCTTGGATCGTCACCGCCGATGCCTCCGATCGTGTCTCCGTTTGGAATTGGGATCACCGCCAGGTCCATCTCTCTCTCTCTCTACATATATGTATATATATAAATATAGATTTGTATATGTATATAGATTTGTATGTGTTCTGACTTTGTAGACCAACCCACGCAATATTATTAACTTCGCTTTTAGGCTGGGAAATGAAATGAAAGAAGCGTGTTAGAAATTAGAATAGTGCACAAGATATAGAATAATGGGTCAAGGGCAGAGTAGTGGATTAGTGTTTGGTTTTTATGACTAGTTAGTATCGAATTTATGATTTGGTTTCGTATTCATACACTAAGTCGATGACGGTTGTTTGCAATTACTTGTGTAACGTGGGAACCAACTAATACTATGTTTGGTTGGATTTTTGTAAAGACGTCCTAAATGAGGCATACAGAAATTTATACTACATATACGGGTTATAAGCATAGTACGAATTATACCGCTTTGTACTGTTTTTCTACTATTCTGCAAATAAACATGGCTCATGTTACTATTGTAAATTAGGGTGTAGAATTGAAATGGTATGATACTTTAGTCAAAGAAGCTTGTAAATTGTGAGTAACCCCATATGTGTATTTATATTTATGTGTGATGTTGATTTTGGAATATGTTTATGTGATTTTTTTCAATGACGGTATATGCTGTTCTTTTGTGGATTTAGGTGATATATGAGCTGAAGGCAGGGGGTGTGGATGAGAGACGTTTGGTTGGCGTTAAGTTGGAGAAGCTTGCTGAGGGTGATTCAGGTCTGAGATAACTTCTTTACATACTTTCTCAGTTCTGTATTGTTGATCAATTATTTTGTTTTAGTGTTTGGGTATGTTTGTCGCTTATAAAATGTTTTACTCTCCAATTTGCGCTTCCCTGTTACGGTGTGAACTACTACATTTCCCTGGCCTCTGGCGTTTGCATCAGTCATACAAAATAGTATTGCGTGTCTGTGCAGAAGAGGATTCTGTTAACTCCGAAAATATATAGACTGATGTCTCACCTATAATCATAAGATATTAGGGATAACACTTTAGTTATCGTTAGCAAGTGAAAGAATCCATTGCTCTAAGTTTTAGCTCGTTTGCATTACTTTTTGCTGCTTACGAAGTGCTTATATTCATACTATTTTCAGTATTAGTAAATTTGTAAGCATAGTTACCCCATTAGAACAGACAATTAAACTAATTGTTGCAATGCCATAAATCAAGGCGACTGTGATTCATATTAGAAGAACACTAGCACAATTTTGTCAACTAAAAGGGGAGTTCACACTTGGTGTTTTAACTAGACATGTAATTTCATATTATAACGATGGTGCATACATGGCCCTTAACTCCATGATAGCCTCTAAAGGCTCTAATCTACCCCAGTGTTGTAACTTGTAAGATATGCTAGACTGCCAATATTGAGTTTTGTCTACATTTAAGAGACTCCGCCAGTTTTTGATTGGAGCATTGGCTGGTGTATTTATCTGGTTCTATATGCATAGAAAATCATGCTCGAGTCCAATAAATTTTCCTAATAATAATATGGTTTATCTTTATTTAAAATTTGAATTGAATCAAGCAATTGGGAGAAACTTCCGCTACATCATGAAGAAAGACATGATAAAGAGTGGTTTGAGTAAACAATAAACCCATTTAATATAAAGGGGTTCATTTCAGGGAAGGGTAGGGTATGCCATAACTTTTCCTTTCGTAAAATTTTGTGGATGAATCTCTTATTCTTTACATATTTGTTTTTCTTTTCCAGTTTAGGCGGTTTTGATTGACTTCAATTACTCTGAACACGTTTTTTCTAGTTATCTATATTGTTTATCAGACATTACTCACTTTTAGCATAATTTTGTTATATTACCAGAGGTGAAATCTTTGAAACTTTAATTTCCAGAAAATTATACTCGTACTGGGTTTCTATAATTTGCAATTTTCACTGTTTGAGCTCAAGTTATAAATCTTAACTATATTTTACGTACTGTAGAGCCTAGAGGGAAGCCAACTGAAGCCATGAGAGGAGGAAGGTAATTTTCGATTACCTCTCCTTAACTTTATTGGAACTTATTCTCTTTTTGGTTGAAAGCTGAATCAGCAACCGGTGTGATTAAAGTGTCAAACAGGTTAGTTTTTATGACGACGACGTGTGTTTTTGGCAATTGTGGCGCAACCGTTCTGCTGCTTCAGAGGCCCCTGCAGCTGTCAATCAAGTAACTTCTACCTTAAATTCACCTGCTGCGTCAACAAAAGGAAGGCATTTTCTTGTCATTTGTTGTGAGAATAAAGCGATTTTCTTGGACTTAGTAACTATGCGTGGCCGTGATGTACCCAAGCAAGATCTCGACAACAAATCACTTGTCTGGTAAGTCTCTATAATAACACTTTGTCAGTTCCATTCGAAGTGTAAAGCTTTCTATTTTGGTGTTCCATATTTACTTTCCAATTTCTGTGAATAGCAAGATTTAAAGTAATAAACCTACCCTTTGCACTCCAACTTTATTAAGACACAACGTAAAGGTAAAGGGTAAGTTTGGAAAATAGGTACAAATATAGAACAATGTCTCCTTCAAGTGGGGTTCATAATGGATATCTAATATGGAGCAGAGGAAGTATAGATAAAGATGTTCAGTTTCACTTTAAATTCTACTTTGGTTATTTATTTACAGTTACGCTTTAAACTGCTCTTTCATTTTTATCTTAGAGCATCCACAATAGTCATGTTATCTCACTTGTTACATAAATTTTTTAGTTAACAATCAAACTTTCCTTCACATTAGTCATGTTAAATTACCCATTAACTTTAATCTTGTTAAAAATGTTAACAACTACTTTAATTGATGATGTGGCAAAAAATTTAAAATCAACGATTCATTCCTATATATCAGTTACTAATTCTTTATTTTCTATGCATATAACTTTATTTCTTATTCATATAGCATTAAAACAAATGGCAGTTGACGGGTTAAAAGGTAGTAGTGGGTTATTAATAATTATAAATTTTAATTGAAAAATAGATAACAGTGTTAAAATAACAAAATAATGTGAGGGTTAAAATTAACATACACATTGTCATTTAAAATACAGTTAAATGGTGATGTGTCAATATTTAACATGTAAAAACTATTGTAGATGCTCTTTTGTAAGTAAGCCTAACTCTGCAGACTATTAATCTAGATGGCATGAAGGCTAGGGCTTAGTCAAAAATTCATTCTGAGAAACTGTACTTACTTACATGAATGCAACTTCCTTCCTTATTTTAACACAAGGATTCCCACTCTGTCTGCTGATTAGTACATAAAACCATTAGCATTAGTAATTGGTTCGCAGAATGGTCTACTTATCTGTGATGTATCTTCCTTCCTTATTTTTCTGTTGTGATCACACCCTGCCACATGCCCCATGTTGAATTATTTCCTGTTAGCTTTATTTGCTAGATTTACTCAAAGGTCCAAAACTAACAACATTTTGTTGCAGTATGGAATTTCTTTCACGGTCGGCTACTGGGGATGGTCCTCTTGTGGCATTCGGGGGATCAGATGGTGGAATAAGAGTTCTTTCAATGATTACATGGAAGGTATCTTTTGCATTTTCATTGGGTATAAAATAATGGAGTGTTGCTTTATCAAATTGACAAATTACTTCAATCATGCTAAATCTCTCATCTACCTTTTCAGCTCGCTAGAAGGTATACTGGAGGCCATAAAGGGTCAGTTTCCTGCTTAATGACCTTCATCGCTTCTTCTGGAGAGGTGCCTTTTATGACGCTTTCCTATTGAATTTTTTAAACTTGAAATTTCAAATTCATAATGATTCTATCATACGAACAGCTGTATCTAACAGGTCATCATTTTTTTTTCTGCAAATGACTAGGCACTTTTGGTTTCCGGTGGCAGTGATGGCCTGCTTGTGCTTTGGAGTGCTGATCACAGTCAAGATTCTCGGGAGCTTGTCCCCAAATTGAGTTTAAAGGTAACTTTCTTCATCTCTCTCTCTCTAGATTTGTGTCTGAGCCCGAGCTTAGCGATATTACGTTAGTGCTGTATGAGAAATGTAACCAGATTGGCATGTGTGGCATCATGCCATCATGAACCACCACATAATTAACATGAGGGTTCCAAGTTTACATTTGGGTAATGTTAAACAATTCCGAGATATATGTCACTTAAAGCGCTAAGTAACAAATCATTAATAACATTTTAAAAAAATGAATAGGATTTGTAGTAATAAGTGAGACTAGTTCCAACGTCACTTGTTACTGGTAATTTGCTGTCATTAAATAGTAGTAAAAAACTCAGAATTTAATACCAATATAAACAACTTGGATTTGCATTATCATTTAGGCTTTACCATGGCCACGGTGGAACTCGTGGACCGTACCATCATATATTTGTGTCCAAGTTATGACCCTGTCAATCTCGCCGCTCTAACGTCTGTCTCGGTGTATACCTTCGTTGTTGCCATTTTGCCAACTTCTCATTGCTACTAGTGTATAGCTGTGAGATAGTTGTAAATTCACATAGCTTTTTATTTGATTCCTAGGCACATGACGGAGGAGTTGTGGCTGTTGAGCTCTCTAGAGTAAGTGGAGGTGCACCACAACTCATTACAATTGGTGCTGACAAAACATTAGCTATATGGGATACAATCTCATTCAAGGTGACTCACAAACTTGGCTAACTCTTATTTTTTTATCATTCAATTTATTGCTTTCTGTTAATTTAATTTTCTTTCTCAGGAATTGCGTCGTATTAAGCCCGTTTCAAAACTGGCTTGCCACAGTGTAGCATCATGGTGCCACCCTCGAGCTCCCAACCTTGATATCTTGACTTGTGTCAAAGATTCACATATATGGTATGCTTATTGTTGGCTTTAAAGTATTTTAGATTTTCATCTGTTCACTTAGAGAAGGTTGCCCAAAAGCGGTATATAACAAGGTATATGTGACATCACTGACATGGTATTCTCTATTTACCATGTCGCATTTTATTTGTAATTCATTGGTTACTTACGAGGACACAACACGAAATGGGATTACTTCTACTCTTATCTACAATTTCAGCTTTTCTTTTTCTCCTCTAAAGTAAATCATAATTATTTTCTTTTCTTTTTGGTAGGGCCATTGAACATCCAACTTACTCGGCTCTCACTAGACCGTTATGTGAACTTTCCTCACTAGTTCCACCACAGGTCCTTGTGACTCATAAGAAACTCAGGGTAGGTATATTGGAATATTTTGATTCTTACTTCCGTAGTTCGATTATGGTTCGTGCATACATTTGAGAAGTCTTTAGTTTAATGTTTATTGTAGATTTCAGAACAATCTGCTCAAAAAGGCAAAATAATTGATCAAATACTTGGCACTAGCCATTTCTTTATATTAAACTTACTATAAGAAGGCAATAAATTTATGTAGGCTGCAGAAGTTTTCGCCATTTACTAAATGTGGAACAAAAGACAAACTTTTACAGTTACTAGTCTTTTATAACTCATGTTGATTGTCCTCCATAATGTGTTCCTGCAACAATTCGTGCTTCTGCTCAGATTGTTAGTTTTTCTTAGATTGCCTTCTTTTGCCTACTTTTTAACTAAATGAACTGTAAAAGTATGATTGGCCTGTTTTAAGAACATCTCTCATAGGAACCACATATATTGAAGGTACTTTTAATGTGTTTTTCAGAAAATTTAATGGTTAAAGTTGTGTCGTATTGGTTTACATGGGTTTTCTGGGGTATTAATGTAACTGGGATTTTTCTGTAGGCCCTATATCGTATACCAGATGGCAAGTTTAAATACCTTAATCTCCTAGTGGTTTTACACTCCTACTTCTCTCTTTCCTAATAGCATATCGAAATATATATAAAATGTTATTCTCTTAAAAATTTTGTTAGCTGTTTATTCAGGTGCTTTGAAATTGTTTTCTGGAACCATTTTCCTCCTTTGGGGTGACATGTAAGGTTTAATTGATCTGGCTTTGGAATGCAGGTTTATTGCATGGTTGCACATCCTTTACAACCACACCTTGTAGCTACTGGAACAAATGCCGGTATAATTGTTAGTGAATTTGATGCTAGATCTCTTCCATCTATCGCTCCCCTGCCAACACCGTCTGGTAGCCGAGAACATTCAGCTGTATATGTGGTAGAGAGGGAGCTGAAATTGCTTAATTTTCAATTGAATAACACTGTGAATCCCCCATCTCTAGGAAATAACAGCTCTATGGCTGGACCAAAGGGAGATTCTATCGAACAATTACATGTGAAACAGATAAAAAAGCACATCAGTACACCTGTTCCTCACGATTCATATTCAGTCCTGTCTGTTAGCAGCTCAGGAAAGTAAGTTCGTAATTTCACCAATTTTGTGTTGGTTCTAAAGAAGCTTACATATATAATATATTCCTAGGACTAACTTATTTACAATTTATATGTTGATAGAACATGTTTTGGTGTATGAAAAGAATATGCTTATAGCGGCGTTATTTATTCTAGTGAATTATCGATATACGTCCAGTAAATTTTAGTTTGGTATAATAATTGCATGCGATGTCATTTGCTGTATCAGTTACTTTGTACCCACAATGGCAACATAAGTAAATATGTTTCATCAATGATTTTGTCACCTTGCATAGTTCATGCCTTTTAGCATGTTTTGTCTCCTTTCACTTTATGCGCATTCTGTGTTTGTCGGCTAAAGAAACATACATACGTTTTTAGGGCTTATTTATCTGTAGCTTTCAAGTCAAAAGAACAAAGAAAATGCTTTGCAGTTTTGGTGAGTGAAAGAAAAGTGCTTATAAACAGTATCATTTTTGTAGTGAAGTAGTCATGAACAAATGTTCCGAAAAACTACTAGTTTGATCTGTCATTTGCTTGTATAAGTAACTTCTATCTCTTATCACAATTACTTTGTTTCGTGTGTGGCAGGTATCTCGGAATTGTTTGGCCTGATATTCCATATTTCTCAATCTACAAAGTCAGCGACTGGTCCATAGTAGATTCAGGGAGTGCTCGACTCTTAGCTTGGGACACTTGTCGCGATAGGTTTGCTCTATTAGAATCCGCATTACCTCCTCGGATGCCTATAATTCCCAAGGGAGGTTCAAGAAAAGCAAAAGAGGCGGCTGCAGCGGCAGCACAAGCTGCGGCAGCTGCTGCTAGTGCCGCTTCTTCTGCTAGCGTTCAAGTTCGTATCTTGCTCGACGACGGCACCTCAAATATATTAATGAGGTATTGTAGGAAATAATCTACAGAAAAACAAGCGGTAATCCAACATGTAGAAATTTAGATGTGGTTAAATGATCAAACTTCAACGTTGGATACATTGTTTATTCGATTTTGTGTAAATCGATGCTTAACACATCACAGTACTAGAGCTATTAATTTATACCCACCAATTTTATTTTGAAAACTGAACCATGATATTCTAATTGTTTCACTCCGTCCAGATTGTTGTATGAAATTGTTGAATTTAATAATACGGTATGCTGATAGTCAAAAGCTGATAGATTGGAGTAGAAAAGTGACATTTTCCCTGATATTTGATTCTATTTTGTTTCCATTTATCAAAATGTTTTTGCTCTGTTCGATCCTTCAAAGTATTTCTTATTGTATTGTTCAACCAGGTCTATCGGTAGCCGAAATGAACCCGTTATTAGTTTACATGGGGGAGCTTTATTAGGTGTCGCATATCGAACCTCGCGAAGAATTAGTCCACTAACTGCTACTGCTATATCAACCATCCAATCGATGCCCTTATCTGCGTTTGGTGGTAGTGGTTTATCTTCTTTTACAACTATGGACGATGGGTTTTCATCTAATCGATCTAATAATTCTGAAGCAGCGCCTCAGAATTTCCAATTGTATAGTTGGGAAACATTTCAGCCGGTTGGAGGTCTTCTCCCTCAACCCGAATGGACCGCGTGGGACCAGACTGTCGAGTATTGCGCGTTTGCTTATTCGCAACATATAGTTATATCTTCTCTTAGGCCTCAGTTTAGGTACTTGGGTGACGTGGCGATTGCACAAGCTACTGGGGCTGTTTGGCAACGGAGGCAGCTTTTTGTTGTTACACCAACCACCATCGAGTGTGTTTTTGTAGATGCTGGAGTTGCAGCGGTTGATATAGAAACGAAAAAGAAAAAAGAAGAAATGAAATTAAGAGATGCTCAGGCTAGGGCCGTAGCTGAGCATGGAGAGTTAGCTCTGATTACGGTTGAAGGGCCACAGTCAGCTTCACAAGAAAGGATAGCTCTGAGACCTCCAATGCTACAGGTAATGCAAACCAGAAAGAAACAATATTTGTATACGTAGGAGTATATAAATATATACTTACATACATAATACATACTTACATTTATAAAGACTTTCATATATATATATATATATATATATATATATGGGGGAGGATATATCGACACATAAAAAAACACACTATGGTTACATTTTAATCCTAACCATTCATTTAGGGTTTTTTCAATGGCCAAGATATACCTAAAACAAAAAAACAATCACAACCCTTAAAAACATATGTAATGAATGGTTAGGATTAAAATGTAACCATAGTGTGTTTTTTTATGTGTCGATATATCCTTCCCCTATATATATATATGAGCTTGCCTGGTGTATATTACTGTTTTTACTTTTGCAGTTTAAGTACAAAAGTCAAACTTGGTGATTGGTTACATTAAAAAATGTAAATGGGTATGTTCTTAACTCTTTAAGAATATAATTTATTAAAGTATAGGTTTTGGTACTTCTTTGACAAACATTTTTTTCCCTATAATCAACTACTTTTCGCTACTTCAAATACAGAAAGTACTTTTTTTTGTTGAACCAATCACATATATCGGTGATACTCGAGGGTAAAAATCTTCACCTCCACTTAACAACTAATAAAAAGTATACTTTTGTAATTATAAGATGCTGCTCAACGACATTTGTATAAATAGTTGTAATAAGAATCAATACTCCCTTGATTACAAAAAAATAAAATAAAAATAATCAATACTCCCTATATAAGAAAAAAAGTTCTTTACTCTTTTTTCTCATTTTCCACTTTGTACAAATTTATGTCTTGTGACCATCATGTACTTGTTCCGCCTTAACAGGTGGTAAGACTAGCTTCTTTTCAACAAGCTCCTTCTATACCGCCGTTTCTCTCTTTACCTAGACAAACTAAACCTGGTGACGAATCTGGGTTGCTAAAAGAGTTCGAAACAAGGAAGGTAAACGAGGTAGCTGTTGGCGGTGGTGGAGTTTCGGTTGCAGTTACCCGTTTTCCCTCAGAACAGAAAAGACCTATCGGTCCTCTCGTCGTAGTGGGTGTTCGAGATGGAGTTTTATGGCTAATAGATAGATACATGTGTGCTCACGCTATCTCTCTTAGCCACCCTGGCACTCGTTGTCGCTGTCTTGCTGCTTATGGAGATGCTGTGAGTGCTGTAAAATGGGCAAGCAGATTAGGGAGAGAACACCATGACGATTTAGCACAATTTATGCTAGGAATGGGTTACGCCACAGAGGCACTTCATTTACCGGGAATATCGAAACGATTGGAATTCGATTTGGCTATGAAGAGCAACGACTTGAAAAGAGCACTACAGTGTTTGCTAACAATGAGTAATAGCAGGGATATAGGACAAGAGAGTGTTGGGCTTGGATTAACCGATATTCTTAATTTAACGGAGAAAAAAGAAAACGTTGTGGATGCTGTACAAGGGGTGGTGAAATTTGCTAAGGAATTTATGGAATTAATTGACGCTGCAGATGCTACTGCACAAGTTGATATTGCCCGAGAGGCTCTTAAGAGATTAGCTGCTGCTGGGTCAGTGAAAGGAGCTTTGTGGGGACATGAGTTGAGAGGAGTCGCTTTACGCCTTGCTAATCATGGAGAGCTGACACGGCTGAGTGTACGTTTTTTTGAAAAACTCTCGACTTCAGTTTCGTCATACATTTTTTTAGAAAATAATGTATATTTTCCGTGCACCTATTTTATTTTATAAATTAGATTGTCATATGTTTTACTTTGTTCATATGTCCAGTAAAGCCTGAGCAAGTAGAAACAGTTGTTTGGGTTGTTCAATAGATCCTTTAATTAACACAACTTGTAGTGTTCAGATTTTGAACAACCGGGTATAATTTCTGTATGTTTTCTTGGTCTATGGGTACAGTTGGCTAGTCCTTTTGTTTTTCTGTAATCCGTCATCTCTACTCTTTTCTTCTTCTCTATCGTGCATACTTCAAATATCTTATGATCAGATGTCCGGGTGTAAAATGCGTCCCTTTTTTTTCCTATGCAGAATTTGGTGAACAATTTGATAGCAGATGGCTTTGGTCGAGAAGCAGCATTTGCAGCTGCAGTTTTGGGAGACAATATTCTCATGGAAAAGGCGTGGCAGGAAACCGGCATGCTTGCTGAGGCTGTCCTCCATGCACATGTATGTAAATCTCATCGTCAGTTATTATTTTGATTCAACTATGGACTTTAATTTAATGTTTCCTTAAAAAAAAATCTTTCATTCGGGTTTCAAATATTATGTACGAGGAGTAAAGTCGGGTTTCCTTGATGATTGGTTTTATAAAGTCGGACCAAAACTACCGATGCGCGTTGACCTTAAAAGAGTGCCTCCAAACTTATTTCTGATTGCCACATCGAAAATAAATTTTAGATTTCTTTGTAATCGCTGAAAAATCTCCAGGCACAAGGACGGACAACATTAAGGAACTTGGCTCAAGCTTGGAATAAAGTACTGCAGAGAGAGAAAGAGAACACACCATCAACCAAAACCGATGCGGCCTCGGCGTTTTTAGCTTCTCTTGAAGAACCCAAGCTAACAAGTTTAGCCGATGCTGCCAAAAAACCACCAATCGAAATTCTTCCCCCTGGTATGGCCTCTCTTTACGGTCCAATTCCTGGGCTTAAAAAACCCACCGGTACAGTCCCACAAAGTTCATTGGCACAACCGGGTAAACCAATGCTACTAGAGGCGGCACCTGGTGCTGCTGTAGCGACCACTCCACCGGAAACGAGTGCCCCACCTACATCTGATCTGCCAGCTCAGACCGAGACTGAGTCGACCAAGCCAGCAGTTTCCGAGACAAATGACCCAGTTTCTGAGACAAATGACCCGGTGCCCAAGTCAATTGACGCCGTGCCCAAGTCAACTGACGCCGTGCCGTCGGAACCAGGGCTTACTGTGGAAACAGAGTCCAAGTCACTAAATGCAGAAGATCAACCTCCTATTTCAACCTCAGCGGATGAAAAAGACCAAGTTGCCCTTGATGAAAGCTTGGCTGTGGTTCCTGTGGATTCTGTAGCCACAACAGAGGCTCCCCAGCCAGCTCCAGTTAGTCAACTAACCACCGCTCCCGTGGTTAGACCGATGATTGAATTTGACTTTTAGGCGGAACTTTTTTTAATGGGTGTAGATTGATAACTTGCCAGAAAGAGTGAAGATGACCTCGTTGCTATAATTTTGTTATATAGGGGAAGAATGAGGTCGATCTTAATTATTTGTTGTGTTCATTTTAGCTAGCGCAAGGGTATATGATTTTTTTACTTTTTATTTGGTGGTATTTTTTCTCTCCTGCGTTTGTTGTATCTTTATTCCTTGTCATTGGGTGGTGTTATGATTTACAGTTCGTAGCTTACCTATAGCATTAAATGATAATTGTGTAACTATTGATTACTTTGTTGACACGGAACAACAGTTTTGTTTTTCTGAATCATCATACAAGTTTGGATTTTCTTTTCAGTCTGATGTTGTGATTGTCACACACCCTTTCCTTCTTTTTATAGACGCAATTTAAAAACTATTGTCAAAGAAAACAATTGTATGGATAGCTCTGATAAAACAATTCTTAACGTATCGACGGGATTCCAGTAATTTCTGTTGTCTTGGTCTGTTGTTGTCTTCCATTCATCTTGATGTTAGTTTGTAAATTCACCTTCAAGAACGAAAAGGATTTCCTTGAAGCCAGTATCAATAAATATTATTCTAATTACATTTACTTTCAAACCTTTAAACTAATTTATTCACTCCTAAAGAGCTAATTTCCAAAATGTTGAGTAGATTTTAAATATGCAGCATGAGTAATGTATTAATCAAGGGAGGTGTTAGCGGTAATGGGTATGGTAGAGGATGGCGTACAATGGGACTCTGTATGAAGCCCAGCTTTGCAATTGTAGTCCTAAAAGATTTCTTCATGATTCGTTTTACCTGGGCACGTAGGGTGACATGGATCCCTATACAGGTTCCAACCACAGATCAAAATATTACGACAAATTCTTACAAACACTTGCAACAGTAAGAATGTTTAGCATAAAATTTAGGCTGCAAATAGAAGGAATCAAATAAAAAAAACAATTGGATCAGATTATACATATTGAAAATATATAACTAGGATTCAGATACCACACTTCAACTGTTCCATAGATACAATGCTTATAACCTCTTTAGAAGACCAGAGTAAACAAAGCACAGCTTTTGCTTAAATAAAAGATAGATACTGGTTATACCATCTTTCCTGTTCTTGAGATCAGAATATCACTGAAGCAACCTAGAAAGTCTTTACACTATGGATCAAGAACAAACGTCGCCATAACTAAATTTCCCCCACCAGATACAAATTTAATTTACTTGCAAATTTAGCACTATCTGGTTTTGCTAAACTTCTCATCTACAACAATAACATATAGTATTAGTTTTTACCATGAACCCTATTTCTTAAACAGTATGTTCTCAAGACCCTCCAATTCTGATCCTGGTCTGTCCTCCAAAACCTCTCTAATAGACTTCTCCTCCGGCAAACAGCCCCATTTCTTCATCTCAGTCGCAAACCCCCGCCCCTCCTCCTCCTTTCTCTCTCTAACATACCCCTCCATCAGAGCCACACAAGTATCTGCATTTGGCCTCATCCCTTGTTTTATCATATCCATTAGAATTTTTTTTGCCTCGCCCAACATCTCTTCTTCTTTTGCAAGACCCTTAGTCAAAACTGTAAACGTGTAAGTATTCGGCACTGTCTTCATCTTCTGGTAAGCCTGTTCTCAAAAGAAGGTATTCGGCTTATATAGTTGTAAGATCGAACAATTCCCCAAAATAAATAAAAAGGAGTTAACAAAAGGGTTATAAGTAGATAACAGAGAAATTCCTACTTCATCATCAACTTATATTTTATATAATATGAGAAAGAAGATTTTTTAAACTAGTCTGAACAACAAACTGCCAAATTGATTATTAAATCGCTTCACCGCTTCCAACTTTTTTAACCTACTTGCACCCATGATAACTAGCAAAGACTCTTAAAGAACGAGTTGTAGATATTATAGATGTACTAGTCGTTGAGAAGTTAAGAGATTTACCCCTGAGGTATGACAAACCAAAACTAGATTCAGCCAATTTCTCCAAACAAAAATAAATAATTATACCTTTTCTTCTTGTCGCTAATCTTAAGACACTGAATGTATAGCTGATTTTTACTCATCCTTCTCTTTCTGTTAAACATTAAAGAACTATTTTGTCATTAGCCTTCGAATATTAATCAATTTCCATAGTTTTAATCTGGCCCTATAATTTCATGTATATAAGCTTTAAACAAATTTCAAAGCATTTTGAATTCACAAACCCTTCAAGTTCTTAAATGAGTCTAGACATATAAGTGTATAATAATATCCTAATTATAGAAATGTTTAGTGACAAAATATTAATACAAATTAAGCAGTTGTTACTTGTCGAATGAATACTTCTTTCTGATGAGGTATTACTATGTCATATACTGATCACTGGTGTATGTAGCAGAATCTCTATTCTTTTCTTGAGGGATTGTTCAAGCTTTGCCTTTTTGCTACTTTGCTTAAAAAAAGATTACAAGCTATACAACATTCGGATATATGGCTTAAAAGCTAGTATTTCTTGGTCTTATGAGACTTATTTGGTTACATTCCTTAAGCTCATCTTTTTTTCTTTTATAATTATAAGCTGCACCTCATTTGGATGACCAGCTTGAAAAGTGAGTTTTTCACAACTTGAGGATGCTATAAGGATACAGTAGCTGAACCTAACTTCTTCCACTCGTTTAATAAGCTAGTTTGGTCTCTTAAAATCCAGAACCAAACAACCCTTGGCTTGAAAAAAGCAATTCTTGTTTGCCAAAAGCCCAAAACTTAGCAGTTACAAACTTTATTCTTCTATTCAAACATGTAAATAACTCTTCAAATTAGACGGGAATCGACAGATTTTCCCCTTTAATTTTTTTGCAGGTTTTACTTACTACTTTGTACACCAAATACACCAACTTTGACAAAATATATCAACTTCAGTATTTCTGAATATTTTGTAAACTCCGAAAAACATCCGTATTACTGTTCTATCCACTGTTCTCGGCAAAAACATTCATATATTTACAACCAAATCCCCAATGCTAGAGATATTAAAGAAGGGTGTTACTAGGGAAAATAATTCACATTCACGGGTACGATGTTATCTTTGCCCCATTCAGTCAAATTTCCCAATTATAGGATTGTTTGGTTGCAGATTATAGAAAAAAGGATGGATTTTTCAAGTTAAGAGGACAAAAACGGCTTCAACCATACCTCAAACCTCCTAACTTTTTTAGGATAAACAATACTAGAAAAGTTCAGTTTGTAAGCTGATCAACTAAATGCAATTCAGCTTCCAAGCAAAAAGTAAAACAGAAACGCTATATTTAAAACCTGCAAGCCTGCAACCAAACAAGGCCTAAACGAGAACCCACACATTTAACCCACACATTCAAACAAACAAAACGCTTTCTTTAAAAGCTGAAACCAAACAAGGTACGCTGATAAATGATACTTCCTCCGCTCCAATAAAATCGTCCTCTACAAAACTACGTGCAATTTTTACCGGTTAAAAACTTGTACCAGAAATTGCCGAAATAATAATTTTCGAAAAATAGTCATACAGTTTTAACTTTTGAACTATATTATAACTTTTCAAATTTTGATTTTCGGTAATTTAGATAAGAGTTATATGCCGGTCGAAATTGCACGTAATCTCGTATAGGACAATTAAACTGGGAGTAATACACATGTCATTAAAAAATTGCATATAAGGCTTAAATTCTAGAAAAAGTGACAGTATCATTGTTTTTTGAAAGCTGCAACCAAGCAAGGCCTAAACAGGAACCCACACTTATCCATAATCATTCAAGCAAAGAAAAAGCTTAGTTTAAAAGCTGCAACCAAACAATGCATCTTGATAAATGGGAATACACATGTCATAAAATATTTGCAAACAAGACTTAAAATCTAGAAAATGCGACAGAAGGGTACCACGATAGCCTGACGAGGCATGCCATTGTCGAGCAAGAAGCGGATGAGTAGTGTTTCATGAACGATCCTCGGAACATTGTATCTTTCGTGAGCCACTGGGAAAATATCAGAAGCTTGAAGGGCGAAACCTTCGTTTCTCAGCGCGCAACACATGTCGAGCATACAAACCATGAGTTCAGTCTTGAGATTTTCCGGGCTAAGGTTTTTAATCATGTACGCGTGTAAGTCAATGGGAGTGGCGGAAGTGAAGCTGGAGAGGGTTCGGGTGGAGAGAGAGAGAGGGTTTTTGGGATTCCGAGAGAGGCGGTAGAGGAGAGGGATCAAGGATTTTGCTGCCATTGTTAGAAGATGGAAAAACCCTAGAGGATGAGCTGACTGAGAAATGGTTACTCTGTATGAAAACTACACTTTTAATTATCAATTTTAATAATTAAATGTTTTTTTTTCGAACACTCTAAAAGTATACTTTTTAATAATAAAAATGTCGTTTGGTAAATTGTGTTTACCTTTCGCTTTTTGAACTAAAAAAGATTATTTATTCGAATTAATAGAATCACTAATAAGTATCGAATAGTATGTTGAAAATAAATCATCATAGCTTAGTAATAGAGAAAAAATATAATGCAAACGGTTTTTCCAAAATAAACTCCATTTAATTGAGGATTCAAATTTTAATTTAAAAAAAGCATGAAATGATATGCATGATACTTTTAAATTTGATAAGTTTAAGTGTAAAGGTAGCATTTGTTTGCAAGTTACAACTTACAACCACCAGATTGTTTTTGAAAATGTTTACAAAAACTCCAAAACATATCACTACTACATGTTTATAAATGTTGTAGCAATTTGTGAAGAATGAGGATATATATAGGTTCCAAAACTTAAGGTATACATGTCTTGCATTATGAGCTACAGTGAAAAGAAAGTAATTTTCTTTCATAAGTAAGATGAAAGTTACTTTTAATAAGTAAGCAAAAATGGAATTTACTTTTGATAAAAGTAAGATTTTAGAAGTACAACCAAACAAACATTTTACTTTTCATACTTATAAGTAAAATAAAGTAAAAGTATGTGTATGTGTATGCCAAACATGGATAATCCTTATGGACTTAATTTCCAGTAACACAATTTATGGATGAAGTATTGAGCACTCTTGGTAATGTTTAGAACTAGTTGTTCTCGACTCCAAAAAAAAAAAAATAGCGATTCTCAGTCGAAGAAGTTACCTAATCCTCTCAGGGTAATTTCACTGGTCTTTTAGGCATACATTTGTCGGGGCAAGAAAAATAAACAACAATGAGTGAGTAGGACTCCTCTAGGAGGTTACATATTTTATCGGTTCTAAGACCCGACATATTATCTAATCATATATTAATCTGCTATTATTTGCGAGGGCCACTGTTTTCTCGTGTTCCCGATCTCGCCAAATTACGATATGTTTCTTGCAAATAGGTATATGTATAAACACATAAAACCCCTTCTTGTTTTTCAAGTGAAACATCGATGATATTAGTTTCTCCGACTTACAAATGTTGTACGTTGTGAACGGTGAGCAACGAATTTGAACAGGCATACTTTTATTGCCTTTTCTATATGCGGAAATGGGGGTGCTCAAATATGGTCTATTGATAACCATGATCGAGTTAATCCATGACTTATCAACAAATGATGCACGCAGTATAAGTAGACTCGGCATCTCATTCCAAGAGCAAATAATTTAGCAAACTTGTCTTTTATAATGTATTTTTTTTTTTTTACTGATAGACAAAAGTCATATTTATCAAAAAAGAAAAGATCAACTAAGTATTCATGATCAAGTGTTCTTGAGACGAGATAAAAGCTTGGTACGTAACAATATAATTATATTCTGTATAATCTCTCAATCTACCTTTCTAAAGGAATCATCCAACCGGTTACCACAAGAGGGTAAAATTCATAGCATCCTTCAAAACACACACAAAAAAATGTACTAAAAAAAATTGAGTGGAAACCAAGAATAGAGGAAGTACTAAATTGTCATATTTCTTAATTAAGTAGACCCAACAAGCCAATAATTAATACGAAAAGACTCAAAAAAGCATCATAAAACCCCAATCTCTCTCTCTCTCTCTCACACACACACGCACGCACAGAGAGACTCATAAAAATGGGTTTATGGACGGCAGAGTCTCTTTTGAGGCCCCAAATGACTTTTTTTTAGGATGTGTATGAAAATTTCAGGTCCACGTCACATCTTATTTTTATTTATTTTTTCAATTCATTCCATTCAATTTCATTACAAAATAAATAAAACATTAGTAGGTTAACTTGAAAATGGTTAAATGTGGATAGGTAAATGTGGAATAAAATAATGACGTGCATGATTTTTAGGAATAATTTAATTATTTACTCATAAATAACAAAATTAATAAATAAAAAAATGCAAAATATAAATTAATTGAAAGTGTTAACTTGATATAATATTATGATTATAAAATATTTTAATTTTATATTTAATTCGAGTGAAAAAAAAAAACAGATGAATGTATTAATTAATAATGTGATAGAGTGGATAAATTTATTTATTTTGTAGATTAATGAAGTGTAATGATATATAATAAAGTGATATTAAATTTATTTATTTTATAATAAAATTGAGTGGAATGAATTAAAAAAATAAATAAAAATAACAGGACAACCTACGATTTTCATTCCAGGTCCTTAAAAAAGTCGTTTGGGGCCTTAAAAAAAAGACTCTGCCTTTATGGACCCTGAAACAGTCATTCTCTCTCCTCCGGCCATCTCTATCCTCGGTACGTAGGCTTTGCAACAACTCATACTTGAAAGAGGAGTTTTTAACCGATACGGCAAGCGATGAAATATGGCGTAACGCGACTAAAGACGGACTTATGAACATGGCATGTGGACTACACCAAGACGGAGACACAAAACAAGCATTAACACTTATAAAGTGTCTCTGTGATGAAATACCTGATAGAAAGTTCCTTTTACGCTACACCGATGTTGCTTCGACCACCGAGTGTATGAGCTACCGGTTCGCTTGCTTCCACCCTAATATGGCCCTCAAGGTGCTTTTTTTGCTATTTTTTTTTTAAATCTATTTCTGTAGTATTTTATATTTTTGGTTAGTATCTTCTTGTGCATTTATGTTTGGCAACAACTGGTCCAAAATCACCTTTAAAAAACATGTTTTGAAAATCCAGATTTTTTAGCCTGAAAATCCAGATTTTTTAGCCTGAAAATCCAGATTTTTTAGCCTGAAAATCTGCTTTTAAAAGCTAAATAATCTGAATGTCCAAACAACCAAAGATTCTCAAAGTGTTTGTGTGTGTATTCTTTTGATTTTTAAAGTAAGGCTGGACTTTTAAACTGTTTTATAATTGGTCAGTGGCGGAACCAAGATTGGATTTTTGTTGTTGTTAATACTCCGGGGATAAAATGATTTAATTGGAATTTATAATGAAAATGAACTGTGAAAGATGATTTCTTCATTTCTTGGTCGAATTTTTGAGTCTCTGTTGTAAAAAGCTCGTTTCGTAGTGAAAAAAATCGATTCAAAACTTAAAACCCACTTTTAGCGTAGCTCTTGCAAAAACTCTAGGTAAATTTTGCCTTTTAAAACACTGATTTTTACTAGTTTCTCTCCTGAAATCGGCACGTAGCGACGACTTGCTAAATACACTGGGCTTTTAGTAGAATTAGCAACTTAACAGTTTAAGTGGTACAAAAGCCTGGGTTCCACTCTATTGAAATTATAACAACAAAAAAGAAATTGAAACAACAGCGGGGCCTAGCCTGCATGAGAAGACGAGTGTTGAAGAACAACATAAATGCTCATCTCGAATCATGTTTACTCTGACTATTCTGTTTAGAATGTATCTCGCCTTTTTATTCATAGTTCTGGTATCAGTTATTTGATCTATTACTAAGACTCACATTTCCGATTTTTTGTTGATTTATGTCACTTGTTTCCCCTTTTTGGAAAACGAAACGTTTTAAAAAACAATTGAATTCGCTAGATGGTAAAGCATTTTTTTTTAAACCTTGCAAGCATTCTGATTGAGTAGGTTAAGGGGTGAGGAGCTTCAGGGGACTATTGTGGCATTGGGACTCCGCCATGAGTTACAATAAATAGTTGGCGACTGTAAAAATTATGTACCAGTTAAGGTAAAAGTGTTAGGAAGAGTTCAAATGATAGGTAGGGAAAAGTGGTAAATATTGAAGATAATTTTTGAAAGAATTTATTGCATCAAGTTGAATTTTTTTTTTCATAATAATTGAAGCTAGGAATAGTTCAATAACCTTTGTTATGCATCGTATGAAGACTTGACCTCAAAGTTTGATGTTTTGTGTTGAATTCTTCAAGTTTGATTTTTGTTGTCATCTCATCTTGAAGAATGGACATTTGAAGAGCCATATATTTAATGCTAATGCTGTCTTTAATGTGCTTAGGATTCAGATACAGAAGTTTCAGTTTTCTTGTCTGTGATGTTTCTAGCTAGAAAATTCACCCAAAGTTTTAATTGTTTGAGAATTGGCCATGCTCTGACATATTTTGCCATGCTAAAAATCACGTAATTTTTGGAATGAAGTCAAAACATAGAAAATCTTCTGGATATGATAAGATTTGGAGATGCTGGAGAATAGTATTTGACGAGTCGTCCACTAGGTGTGCTTTATGACAAAATGTTGGCTACAAATTACCGTCCAACATAATAATACTAGTTTGAGTGTTGTGGTGGATGTTTATAAAGTTCCAGATTGAGTGAACTAGAAAACAACAGGACTTAAGCGGTAGTTGTTTTGTTTAATTTAGACGTGATATAAGTCTATTATCATTTCTTGGGGTATTTGAATATTCTTTTCTGCATATAAACTTTAGAATCTTTGTGTTAGCTTTCACGATGAATTTAAGTTGGCAAGATACCCCGGAGAATAGACTACTTTTTATTCCCATTGAACTAAAAGTAAATCTTGATCATCCTTGATTTTTTTGAAAAATATTTAAGAATCGATTCAGTGCTAGAGTGCATTTTCAGTAGTTCCGCTTGTGCAATTTTTTCAATTCACCTTTAGAAGGGAATCAGGTGAAATGTTATTCAATAGATGATATTGAATAGTATTTCACTTCAACCCTGAAATCTCACGACTTTTTTCTTGTTAATTCATTTGTTTATGTCAAAGAGTACTGGCATTAAACATGTATCTGTGGCATAAACTGGCAATCAAACTTATTTCTAAGGAAAGATTATGAGTTTATATCTGAAAGCTTGCGTTTCATTTCGTTTAGTTTTTGTTATCCTAGCATTATGGATAATATTATGTAAAAAACACATCATAGCCTTAATATTTATCTACATATATTTCTTTCCAAAATTCACTTATTTTCAAATACACTTAGATTTATTATTTTATGGCTTATAATATTTCGCTTTTCACTCCCCCTGTACACATGTAAAGCCACATTTCGCTATTTTGGTTTCTTTACTTCACCCTTTTCCATATTGGAAACTGCACCGTTCAGTTATTTGATAGGATTCATGAGATGGTAAAATAGTACTTAATTGAGTATTTAAGGCAAGGGTTGAGGAGTCTTGGTTTACAATACAGTATCTGTCAACTGTAATAGGAGGGTAGCAATTAAATGAAGGTAATCATTAGAAAATGAGAGTTCAAAAGATAGGATGGAAGAGATGGTAAGTGTAGTCAAAGCTAAGTTTCTGGAAAGTCAATTAAGTTGGCTGCGCATTAACACAGCTAGTCTATTAAGCTATTTCACGCATGCCAAAAGTCCATCAGAAAGGAGCATTAGGACATTGCAGATGTATTTGCGTGTGCATGTTTTTCAATTGAGAGTATGCATTGCAGGTAGTTTTGCCTGTTCAATTTTAGTGTTCCAATTTGTTAGTAGGGAATGATGAACATTTTTTATTTGACTGCTGAGGTTAAAATAGTGTTGTCACCCGTCTTAACGTAATAACGGTTATTCGATTAAATAATATGTTTTTTGTATACAATTTTTTTTTCCCACAAACTAAGTTATTTGTTTCTTGTGAAAAGCTTTACCATGATATGCTTGAGGAGAGAATAAGCCCCAATGCTTACACCTACGGTGTTATGGTAAAGAGGGCTTGCCATGTATAAAGGAAAGGTAGGTGAGGCAAAGAAATTTCTATTGGAAATGATGAAAAACCAAATGAAGCCAAATGCAGCAACATGTGTGGCAGTAATTGAGGGGCTAGCTAGAGAGGGAATGGTGGAAAAGGGGGTGCAGCTGATGTCTTGGATGAAGGAGAAGAAGTTTTGGCCTGAAGAGAAAGCTTTGAGGAAGGCTCTAAAAGATAAATCTGCACCCGAGGTTGAGAATGTTCCGAAGATACTCAATAGCAAGTAAGAGTGGGTTATGACTAAGACTGCTGATTAGTAGTATAAGTTAGCAATGATCTATTCTGACTGTAGTAATTCGATTCAGATAGTGACAATCTTTGAAGGATTGATGTAGTTGTAAGATTTTGTAAAAAGGTTTGCCTGCACCCCTATGGCTGTTGTTTGTAATACACTGGTCCGTAACTATTGGCTTGTTTTGGTAAAAGGAAGTGAGATATTCGACTAGTTGGATAATTATTCTGTCCTTCGCTTAATTTTTAATATTTTGTATTTTGATTAGCCGTTGAAAGCATCGGAGATTGATGGATCTCGATTTTCCATGTGTTGTGATGAATTCTGATGTGTTAATTTATAATTGTAAAAAAGTAGTTGTGGATTCTATTTTCAGGAATTATGCTACTTCAGAATTCATCAGAGTTCGAATGTAAGAGGAAAATAAGCAGTGATATACATACAACTCATGGATAACTAAAAAAAAAATGGCTGTGATTTTGTTGTCGATATTAGCACCTATTGAGTGTTGTCATTAACTAATTTTGCTGTTATTTTCGCATAATTTTTTAGAGTGTTAAAGTGATGAAACTTTTGTGTTTGGAACTTTTGTGTTTGGGACTTTTTAAATATTGACCATGAGTTTTAAAAATCTCAGGGTTCCCCGACAAACGAAGCTTAAGAATATGTGGTGTTATAGAAGACGTTCTTGCCTAGTTGGATTAAGTAACACCTTAGATTAGAACAATTATCCATCATTAATTGCAAAATCCATTTTAAACATGTTTCGCCACCGTCTCTCTATATAGAAGCTTTTGTAGACAGCAGCAATGGTTCCCCCTGTTCGCCTCAAACTTTTCTCACTTCTTACTCCTTCACAAATTTCTTCTCTCTATTCGTCGTGTCCATTACTTTCAGCTGACTCGGCTCTCTTTATTACCTTATAATGCATTTCCAAGATGCGTTTTGACAGCGTAAGTTGTTAACGACATGGCCTTCCGAGACTGTGTTCATGTTCTACTTTGCCGGTATTTTGGCCTCCATCAGGATGAACTAAACAGTAAAGCCCTCGATAACCAAGACTAGAGGTTTTTTTTAACTACTAAATATATTCAATATTCTCACTTCCGAGTTAATCCACTTTTTGTAGACGTAGCTTAATTTGTGTATTAGTCTCAACCACTTTGATCAACAATCTTGTTTATTCAAACGTATCTAGAGTAGAAACTTTCATCTCGTAACACTTTATCACTATTTTCGTTTTATAATTTACTTAAATAACTAATTATTTTTCTCACGTAATAACCAAAATTCAATTAGATAATATCTCCTTTAATCAAAAGTAAGTATGAATGTAAAATACCCCAGCTATAATTAAATTAACAAAAAGAATAAAAACAAAAGTTCAATAAACACTTTTCTTGTCTTAAACCCTCACTCCTTCATCTCTCTCTCTCTCTAGGGTTTTATTACCATCATCATCTCCATTACAATGTCATCATCCATGCTTACTCGTTCTCTCTCCTCCGCCATCGCCTCTCTGTATCAGCAACCTCACCCAAAACCATGTTAACCTCTCCTCAATCATGTACTCAGAGTCGACGCTTGTTATCCACAGAACCCACAAAGGACTCAGGAGAGACGATTTACAAGGCAGTGGTGAGCTGTCTACTCGACACGTGTAAGGGTCTCCGACAAGACGGCCTTGATAAACAGGCATCTGATCTTTTTTACCAGTTTTTCGCTGAAAGGGATCTACCTCCGGTTGTGCTCACCGTAACTATGCAAGTCGTCATCGCCTTCAACCGAGGAGAACCCGTCAGCGCCTTATCAGTCAGCATTTTCCGAACCCACTTCTTTTTTGTATTTTTTTTTTCGCCTTGTCGCTTGTAATATTTGTTTGGATGAAACTGGTGAAGTTGTAGAAAGAAAATTTAGGGTAAATTAGCATTACTACCGTTTTGCCCAACTTATTAGTATTAGAAGTAAAACTTAAATATGTTAAAAAAACATAGAAGTTTACAACTGTTGTCAGTAGCGGAAGTAGAACTGTCTTTTTCGTAATTATGGGGATGCCTAAAGGGTAAAATCCCTAAAAAGAATCAAGACACGTGGTAAAAGATTGGTTTTTTCCTCCCCTGGCTGTTGTGAAATTTTTTTACCCCTCACCCAAGGAAAATTCTTTAGTGCTCTACTGTTAGCATTTTTTACCCTCCTTTTTTTTGTAATTTTTGGACTTTGTTTGGATGAAATAATCAGTTTCATCTAATACAAGGCAAATTGACCAGGGGAGGTATTATTGCTTGCGTAACCAATTTCATCTCATCGGCTACCAATCATGAAGCTGTGTGGATGTGTTTGTATTGATGAGGGTTTTATTTTGGGATTTTCTTTTGCAAGGAGAAATTTATCCCTTAAAGAAAAGTTTGACCAGCAAAAATAAATTTTATCTTTGTGATCTTTATATCGGGAAAGAAACGGTTTTGGTTGGGTATTCTCCGCCTTAACAATAAAAAAGTCCATAGCACGAAAGTTCATCTTCTTAAGCTGCTTATCATGTAAAGATGGCCAAGTATCCTGCTTCCTTTAAATTGGAGCCACGCTCCATAAAATATTATTGGTTGTATATAATATAGGTGCTGGAAGAAAAAAATATAGTGAAAGTCCTTTTCTTTTTAAGTTATATTTTAATAAGTTTTTTTCTTGTCAAACATTGCTTACCCTTGTTAGTAGTAGGATTGAGAAGTGTGAAGAATTCGACATGTGTAATAAGTGTTACAACCATCCAAATTAGTTTTTTTTTTTTATTAATCAGAAACCCTCCTTTGGAGGTAAACCTGCTTCGCAGGCGCCTGGGTTCGAACCCTAGTGGTGAGCGTGGTATACTCAGGTACCAACCCCTTTTGCTCATCCAAATTAGTTTTTTTTGGTACATCCAACATCCAATTATTTTAAATAACAGGCACCTATTTATTACATAAAACGTCTTACCATGGGACAAAGCTCCCATGATAGCTCATAAAAAGTGAATTCCTATTTAAGATATAACTGGCCATAACATAGGCTACAATAAACACATTACAGGGCACCAATAGCTGCAGTACAGAGGAAAAAAAGAGGAAATTTTAGCTAACTTTCTTTAACCATCATTTGAGTGAGCAAATGAGCTCAAAAGAACCTGCTTTTTCCCTTTATATCCCCTCGCCTTATTACTCCCCTTTTAGCACCAAAATCAATTAGATCAAAAACAGGCATTTTAGACAACCACAAGGGTCGCTCAAAGAGGCAATAGAAAGTAAGCAAAACATCCAGATTAGTTTCAAAACAAAGTGTGTGATGTTTTTAATCTACATCCTCCAGTCACTGATGTTTCAGATTGATTTGGACTTTGGCCGTAACGAGCTTTATATGTTTTCCTATATATTGGTTGCATATGTGATATTTGGTTAAAATTAGTTATATTTTCATATAAAGGTTAGTTGACTGGGCGAGGTATTCGTCTTGCGTGACCAATTTCATCTCCTCATCATGTTGGGTGTTTGTGCTTGTTTCTTTTGATGAGGGTTATATTTTTGGGACTTTGTTTTAGAAGGAAAGATTTTTTTCATAAGAAACATTTGACCAGCAAAATGAAATTTATCTTTCTGATCTTCATATTGGAAAAGGAAAGTTTTGGTTGAATATTTCCCACCTTACCCACACAAAAAACCATGTCATGAAAGTTCATAGTCTTAAGCTGCTTATCATGTAAAGATGGTTAACAATCCTGCTTCCCTTGCATTGGATCTGCGCTTCATTCATTATTAACGGTTGTACATAATAAAGATGTTGGAAGAAGAAAATAGAGTGCAAGTTCTTTTCTTTGGTTTTATTAATATTATGGTCAAACATTGCTTATCCTTTTCAGTAGCATAATAGGCATGAGAACTGTGGCTTTTAGAGCAACCACATGTCGTAAGCTTTTACTCATCCTCGTAAGAAATCTACATGTGTAATAACTTTTTTACGACCACTGAATTTAGTTTCAAAAGAAAGTAGGTATATATAATCAATCTTCATCTTCCAATCACTGATGGTTCAGATTGATTTGGACTTTGGAGGCAGCAAAATTCATATGTTTACATACATATAGAGTGCATTTGTGTGTGTTAATGGCGAACTTATCTTCCAGTACATGCTGCTGTTTCTACAACCTATTAAGGTAAAGCAGAAATAAGGAAAGAAAAGCAAAGATTTTAAAAGCCCTTCCTTTACCCAAAATGTATTTTAGTTGGAGGAGGGAAAATTATAGGAGTAAGATTAATATGTCAGAAGGGCAACTTACAACGTAGTGTGTTATTTTGGGCAGCCTCCGGGCATCTTGTAGGATTCAATTCAATCATTTATGTTTATGTGTTTTGACTGTTTTCCTAGGAGCCTTGTCCCAGATGCATTTAAATTTGAAAAGAGGTGGAGAACACATTGTTTTAATTCAGATATAAATTTCGATTTTCTTGATCTTTTGTAGATAAGAGCCAATGTAGTAATGACGTAACACTTGATAGTCTTGTCAGGTTTTCTACTCTTAATTGGAGTGAATAGTGAAAATTCCTTCATTGTTTTTTACTATTTGCTCTCTTCAATTGTTTTATCTTTTGGGATTTGAATATCTAGTGACATTATCTTGCGCAAACAGGAGTTCAATGAGTTTTTAAAGTTTGGAGGAGTGCCAAACGCTTTCATGTACTCAGTTTTGATAAAGGGGCTATCAAGGTATGGGCATTTGATTGGAGAAGCAAAAAGTGTTATGATGGAAATGGTGGGGAATAGGTTGAGGCCTAATGCAGCAACCATTGTGGCCCTGGTGGAAGGGTTAGTGAGAGAAGGTAAGGTGGAAGAGGGGATGGAGTTGGTGACGGATATGACAACTTGGGGACTTTTGCCGGGGAATGAAGCAATGGAAGAGGTTTTAGAGGGTAAATCGGGAGCATTGGATGGTAATGTAAGGAAAATACTGTTCTCCAACTAGGGTGTTTTACTTTTTTCTGCTTTGCAAGGGGTTAAGGACAACCTATTCTAAGTTATAACTACTAATCTCCCAACATTGTAAGCATTGAAGCAATCTTTGTTGTTGTATGTAATACCCGTTTTATTCAGTTTATTGCAAAGTATTAACCATCTTGTATGATAACTATCATTCAGTCCCATATTTAGTATATGCTATTTTGGATGAATAAGTTTAATGTGTGATTTGAGGAGAAAACCCTTTAGTTTTGAATTAGTGACGTAAACTGATTTTAGGAAGCTACTCACTCGCGGTACTAACGGACCTTAGGCCAGCCAAAAAATATGTAAAAGGAATTAATGAACATTTCACTCCTAATGATGTGGTTACAATGCTTTCATACATATTCCAGGCTAGTGTTTGTTTTAAGAATATTCTGTGGTCGCGGTTGTAGTGGTCTCCTCTTTCGGTTTTTCTTTTCTTTGGCCGTCTTTGTTTTTGCTAAATGGTGTTCCGGTGTTTGTTTCCGCAGTTGTTTTTTTGCTGTAAGGGAATTAGATTCAATTTACGTGCTGCTAGTGCTGTTTTTTTATGGTGTTTGGTTTTGTAACTTCATGTTGGACTGTTTTTTGGTTATGATCCCCTTGTTGGGAGCTTTTTCAGTTTTCTTGTATGGTTTTGTTTATTCCTTCCCTCGATTAAGTGTGTGTGTGTTATCTCTCCTTCAAGAACTTGAAGCTCCGAAATGCACATACTCCATAATTTACCGTGAAGAGATTTAGCGTCATACTAGGGAAGCCGAGTCGTACTTAAATTCTTAAGAGCAATTTTAATGCAAAACTAGAAAGTGGTAACCGGTTATAAAAAGAAAAAAATTACGGTTGTCTTTTTGTATGGTTTTTGTTTATTCCGGTTTCAAGTGGTAACCAATAATAAAGTGGTGTCTTTTGAAGTGTGTAGGTGTAATTTGCAAAAAACAACAATCTCACTCTCACATTTAAGCTGCTGAGATATTTATTTTAAAATAAATCACATAACTCCACATTTAATCTATTCGATTATATTTTTTAAATTAATTATCACATAACTCCACATATCACAGACACTCGTATTGTTGCAAAATAGGAGTAAAATATACACAGTCAATTAATTTGGGATTATATTGCAATAATGACGTTATAATGTCAACTAGGTCATGTTTGTTTGCATTTTTTTTTTAGTGGGATAGGATTGTAAAACATATTGGGTCCACAAAAAATGTTTACAATTGTTTTAATTGGGGTTAGACTATTAGTGAAGACCGGGATAGAAATAATGTCAAATTGAATCTTTTCTAATATTAGGGGGAGTTGAGTTTTATAAAAATTAACTCTACACTAAAATAAAATTTTGCATTCACAGCTTATAATATCACATGTTCACATTCTCCTTTGGTTTTCTTTTAACTAATATAATTAATTTGATTTGTATAAATTTCAGTTTTGATTATATGTTACACTTTATTTAAAAAAAATTATATGTCACACACGCATTTGTTTAAATTATACTTAAATTTCATTGATGAACTCAAGTTGTTTGTTTGTCTTTTTTATTTACGTGAAAATTGAAGTTGTTATATAAATATGACGGATACAAGGATAAAATGGTAAAATAATGATACTTCATTATTCTTCAAAGCATAGTATCTGGAATAAAATAGGAATTTGTTAGCAGTACCAATTACACTAGTCCTATCCGACCGTAAAACCATGAAACTAGCCAGTAGAATTGTGAGTCCAAACATCATTTCTAATACAGGCATAGTCCGATCGGGTTTGTTAGTCCCGGAACTACCAAAGTTGCAAACAAACAAGGCCCTAAAGTCTGAAATCATGATTTCCTAGGAAGGCTGTATTTTTTCACTGCAATTTATATGTTTTCACGACAAAACTGTAATTTTTTTTTACGAACCGTAAGTAAAAATTACGGTTTGACTTTTACGGTTCATAAAAAAAAATTACGGTTTGAGCATAGAAACGGATCAATTGTAGTGGAAAAATACAGGGACTTCCTAAAACCCGAAGAGTTTTTTTTTCATTACCCATATTACTCGGCACTATAACAAACCCGGGATTGACAATCCCGGATCTACGTGGTTTTTTATAGTATGAAAATATATTTTAATTTATCAATTTAACTTATTAATAAACAAATAAATATTTATCACTATTATAAAAGATTGAATAAAAACCCAACAATATAACGATGAATCCAATTTATAGTGATAAATATTTGTCTGTTTATTAATAGGTTAAATTGATAAATTAAAATACATTTTTATACTATAAAAAAACACAAATAATTTAATTTAATATGACGAATAATTCAATTTAATATAAACTAATAACCACGTACGTGAAGTTGAACAACAATCCGGGTTATAATTTATTTTTTTCATCCAATTATTTAGTTGTGAATTAAAAAAAAAAAAAAAAAAAAATGCTGTCACGTACACCCGGAATTGTCAATAGCGGCTGTGTTATACTGCTGAGTAACTGACTAAGTAACATGGTTAACCAAAAAAAGAACTCCCCCTAAAACCCTCACTCTCACTCTCTCTCTCTCTCTAGGGTTTTGTTCCACGATGGTTCGAGCTCTCTCTCTCCTCTTTCGTATCTCTCTCCTCCACCTCCCCGCCACACGGTTCTTCACAGGACTATGCCTGGAGACTCCGATAGAACGGATGTATATAAGAGACAAGTTCCACAATCTGTACAAAATGTGCAGCGGTTTAGACGATGATGGGTTTAGAGACGAGGCTATCGATATCTTTCTTCATTACCCTAAAAAAGGTATCAAAGAAAGCAACACCATCGCTTCTATCCTACGTGGTGCTAAATTCTGCCCCGATAAAGTCCTCTCCGTATTATCTCTCTCTATATATATATATCTATCTATCCATTTTATATGTCTCGTTTTTTTAAAGTTTAGACATTATTCTGCTTAAGGATTGAAGGATGAGTCAATGTTTAGCAAGAATACCGGATAACGTCCTCTGTATGTATCACATTGGTGAAGTTTAGAGATTATACTACTCCTTATGGAAGAAAGCTGTTTAGTACCCCTAAACTATTGATTTTTACCAATCTTAGTATCATTCTTTTGAAATTTATCAGTTTGGGTCCCTACCTTATTTGTTACATTAGGGGATTACTGTAAATAGAATGACGGAATTGGCACCTACTTTTTTTGTTCCTTTAGGGGACCGGTGTAAATAAAATGACGGAATTGGAGTCATGTGTTTTCAACTAACAAAATAGTGAGTGCAGTTCCGTCAAAAATAAATCCCCTAATGTGAGATATAGTTACTGAAATTCCGACAAATTAGTGTTGTTGGACCTTTATTGGATGATATTGGTAGGTGGGTACCCCCCAAATTGGTAAAATGTAAAAGTTGGGTACTAACACTGGCGGAACTGCAATGGGGCAAGGGGGTCAGCTGATCCCCCGGACTTTTATATAAAATTTACCAAAATACTCGTGGGGTGTTAAGTTAATTACAAAATTAGCATTTCATTTAAATAGAGAGTTTGTATTATACATACTCAAAATTCTATCTATATATAAGTGATGACTTTAACACTAACAAACTCCAAACTCAATTCCTTATACGATGACCAATCATACATGTTATTACCAATACAAGTTAAGTTGGAGTCACATTTGTTTTTTCCCTCTTTCTTAGTCTTTCTTTTTTATACTAACTACTTAACTAGCTTGCAAAATTAATAGTCTACCGTAATTTATTGATTCTATACTTGCTTGCTTAACAATTGTTAATTACTTTAAAAAGTTATGGTATTTTTTAATAGGTTTTTATTAGAAAAAGCTAGGTACTATATAAATTTGGGAAAATTTTAGTTAGTTCTTTATTAAGATAAATTCTTAATGGAACATGTATAAATCAATTATGCCTTTTAAATTAGTTAGTTGTTTAGTAGGTTGTTTACAGAATGTCTAGCTTGTTATTTACACGTATAAATTAAGTTGGGTAAACTTACTGTTGGCTTATTTTAGTTTATTTCGAATAAAATTGTTGTTTCACTTTGTAACTTACTTAACTAGTTAACTTCATTGGGTTTTTTCTTATTTATATGATTTAGTAGTTTATACTGAAAATGATATATTTGAAAGTTTGTTGAACGATGTTATTATGCATTATATGGGTGATCGTATGGGTCGATTGTAATTAAGTAACAATGTTTGACTTTTTGCAGTTTCGTTTTTCTTAATTTTAACTCTTTTTATTTTGTCAATATTTTGACCCCTCTGGTTTAAAGTTCTGGCTCCGCCACTGGGTACTAAAATGGTAAGAGCTAATAGTACAAGGGTACTAAACTAGTTGTTCCCCATTCTGCTTAATACAAAAGCACATGGATGGAATTGGGATAGGCGCCGTTGTTTACGGACCAAAAATGGATTTATTTCAAAATTATGAATTTGTAACTTACTCACAGATACCAAAAAAACATAGTTAACAGGTCTGGGGGTTAATCGCTGCTGTACAGTATTTTTTGTAAAATTTGTTCAAACCCTAGACTTCTGGCAGGTGTTGGATTTTTATTATGATTATCTAATTTGAATTTTGATGTAAAAGAAAGCCTCTGCCTTTTTAATATGTTCTGTTACAGAAGAACCTCTAAAACCAAGTACTACCATTTCTCAATTGTGAAACAAATTGTTGAGGAACTCCAAAATGGCATTTTCTTTAACCCAATTGTTGAAATGAAAGTTCTCTAGGACAGTTTCGTATTTCCCATGCTTCAGTGCTCTGTATTTCCTGTAAAGATCTGTGGATCTTTATTAGAGATTTTTCCCCCTCTATAGTTTCAATGTAAATTTTGCTGGAAGCATATCATGTGTTAGGCTACCATAAAGTAAATCAGAAAGAAGTTGGATGATTTGAAATATTTAATGTGGAGACAAGGAAAAGTTGATTTAGGATAGTTCGACATACCATGATTTTAAAGTAGGGGTTCAGCTAACATGTGTCTCGGTTGTGCACGTTAAAATGCAAGTTATTTCTTAAAATAATGTGGTAAGAACATTTACGATGTTATAACTTGGTACAAAATTGGTGCACTACTGTGGGAATTGGGATTGTATATCAAATATCAAGATGACAGTTAGGATGAGCGATACCAATTACCATGGTAGTTGAAGTATGATAAGGGGTAAAAGGTACCTCAATGAACTTTGTTTCAAAATTAAAGCAACAATTCATCAGAAAAGAAAGATTGAAGGTGCATTGTTGTGTTCTTTTTGCAATGATTAGTTCCTGACTCATCATGAAAGTCCAAACTGGTGACCAGAATCTAGTTTCCTGATAAGAAAAATCAAATGGTGTTTTCTCGTGGGATTTCGTTTCTTATTTTTAGTGTTTTTGTTATTATTATAACCTCTAGTGGCCATAATTTAAGATCTTTATTGCCTGTCCTGTTGAGCAAAGCGTAGTTGAGTTGACTTTATATGGAGCAAGTTTTTTAGTCAGCTAGAACTAGAAGAAGATAACATTAAAATAGGTGTCAGTAAAATGGGATTTATTGGAGAATTTTTAAATTTTAAAACAGGAAAATTTTCCGCAATAGTGAAAAAGTGCAAGAGTAGTCAGTGAAGTTGGTTGATTGTAATTTATTATTAATCCTTGGAATGTCTTTGACCTTCAGGAGAAGGTACTAATTTGATTCTTTGAGTAGGAGTATATGTTGAATTTGCTTGGTTGGTTTTGAAGTAAATTGAAAAGGGATTTGGTGATAAGATAGTGACCTGTTGTTCCTTATTAGCCGTAATCAGTACTCTGATTACATTTTTTCCCTTGTTTTATCCAATTCCTTGTGATACACATAAATATTTTCCTTTTACCTATATCTTGTTACGAGCACTTTGAGGAGTCTTGTCAAGTGTTTTTTTCTTTTGCTCACTTGGCTTTCATTGTGTAATAATTTACGAGTCGTCATAACATTGCCTATTACTTTTCAGCCTTTGAGGATGAAGGGAATCACACCTTGTGATATTTATATGTAATATTTTTGTGAAACTTTCATCTTTCCGAAACTAACATTGTTTTTTAATTTTTCTTATCAAAAGGACTACCAACAATTTCTAAAAGATGGACTAGTTCCTAATGCATACACATATGCGGTTGTGATAAAGAAGCTTGCGAAGTCTGGAAGAACACTAACTGAGGCTAAGAAGTACACTTTGGAGATGGTGGAAAAAGGCATGAGGCCAAATCCGGCAACTTGTTTGGTGGTTTTGGGGGGATTAGTGAGAGAAGGGAAGGCAGAGGAGGGAGAGCAGTTGCTGGCAAAGATGAGAGAGAAGGATTTGATGCCCGAGGAGAAGGCAGTGAGAAAGGCTTTGAAAGACTGTAGTGGAACCATGGCTGAGGGTGTGTTGAACTTATTGTTTGGCAAGTAAGTATTTATCGCTTGCTTGATTTGTTATGGATTAGTACAAAAAACAATATATTTTGGTCAAATCCGTAACTACGAGTACAAAAAGGTTGGATTTAAGTAGTTTTTCGCCCATGAAGCTTTGCTTTTGCCTAGGTTGATTGTAATATTCGAGAAAAAAAATGTATGTTTGGTGACGTAAGCTCTGTATTGTAAAATGATATTTTCAAGTCTAAACCTTGTGACGCTGTATGTATGGATCAGTAATTTCTTGCCTCCGGATTTCTAGTTAAAATCAAATATCTGTATCCTGATATCGTGTTCCTTGTTCTTCTCCACTTTCCACCCTTAAATTTCTAGTTAATAAAAGATTTCACATTGGAAGCATGGACATGTTTATCTTGTAATACTCGGATCCTCTTATCGGAATCTGCAAAGTTCACCGATCAAGTTCTGGAAATGGCAGTTTTGTCACCCAGGGCATGTTTTCTCAAATTATGAGCATGCATTCTGTAGCATTATGATACTTTATGGTCGACCATGACCACTGCACAGACTTTCCAATTCAGCAGTTCCATCCAAATTTTACATCGACAACTTTGTTTCCGTCTGTTCGGAATACATCTTTTATAGCATCTATCTTCTGATTTGTATCTGCAGTAATTCTTCGAAAACTACTACAACACAATATTTCATAACAGAACTATTTGCCTTAATTTGGGCACCCTCATTATAAATATTGTGTGCGCACAAATTTGCCTTAAATTTGGCTATTTCCTTATAAATATTTTATGTATGAGCTAAAGTATACAAGTGGCGAATTATCAAAACAGGCTATTGACTCTTGACTCCATCATTATGTCATTTAAATTAAACAAATTTATATGTCAAATATTGTTGTAAGAAACATAGCACACGAAAGTAATTTGAAATGAGTTCAACTAAAAGTGCGGTTATTCTAATTTTATTAATTGAAGTTGGGAAATTAATATGTTTACTTATTTACCAATGTGTGCAAATCGGTATGTTTTTATTGCCTTCCCTTTTTCTTGCTTTTAACTTTTTTATGAAAACTTTAAACTGTACCAATATGGCCTATGTGAGCTAGCTTGACGTACGTATTGCTTAAAATGAAGTATTTGATTCAAGCTACCATCATCCGAATATTCATTCCAAAGAACAAATGACAATTCAGAATTTACAATTGTTTCTGAAATTGAATCTGTCGTGTAAAATTCAACAAATTCACCAAGATTAAGACTAATGTATTTGAGAAAATAGAAACTTTACACATACGATTACTTCAAACTTATCTTCTAGACTTGTACTCTTGTAAGTATTTGAAAAGGTCTATGAGCGATAACGAAGCAATGAAAATTGTAAGCAACTTGCAAATACTCTTAAGACTCGTATTATGAAGAGGAATTATTTAGGAAATCAATACAAAAAGATCATTGTTCCCATCTTTTGTAGCAAAATTAGTGAGGAACACAATAGCTGGACGATTTGTTCTTTATACCTGATATACCGATAACTATGTTCATTTCCGACTTCCTCGTCTAAGATCAGAGTCGTTACACCCTCAATCGCTGACAGTGACACTGTTTGATCTTTTAGAAACTTCATTGTTTTCTCTGGAGAAAAAAAGGGAATGCAAAAAAAAAAGAAGTCATCTTCAAAACCATCACCAACGTGCAAGTTTGTAATATATTAGAGCTGTTGGTTCTACACTACGCTCAGATCTTTTACAGTAACTATAATCCCCGAAGGCCTAATTTTTGCTTCATCATGAATTTTAGCCCTAAGCCATGGCTCCCATCAAAGGTGATTGGAACTCTTACAATGGCTACAACTACTACAGGGATCAGAATATTACAACAGAAGCATGTGAACACTCACAAGTGAGCAAGCTTGGTTTTTAGGCCATAAATAGTTTAAATCATACTTTTTCAGGACATAAAGCTTAAAGTATAACTGGAGGTCCGAGTATTCCAGTATCGTAACTGTTCTATAAACAGATACTTAAGATGTTCAAAAAATCACACTCGACTTTTGTCTAAATAGAACATGTGATACTAGTAAAAAGCACTGTCGGTGTAATTACACTACGAAACAGAAACATAACAAGCCCTTTGAAAGAAATAGATCAATATGAAACAGCACCATAATTAGATCTCCGGAAAAGAGTATGTAGATCCATAATACATATTTATCACTAAAATTTCCTGCTTAAGTCATACAAGACTAGTTGTTAAAATAAGCCATATATGTGTATATATATTAGCTTAGTCATAACATGGACAACCAGACAACCAATCATCACATATACATGTGTATATATATTAGCTTAGTTGATTCAACCAGTCATAATCATAACTTCAGTTAAAAGTGGTCTCTACGGCTTAATCCAGTTGATTGTCTTCATCATACTCTTTCAAGTACTTAGCATCTGGAAAATTGCCCGATTTTTCTATCTTGCTCATAATCCTCAGCCCTTCCTCTCCTCTCCCTGCTCTTATATATCCTTGTGCTAGATTTACCCAAGCAGCTGGGTTTGGTTTCATCCCTTTCTTTATCATATCCTTTAGAATATTAGTTGCCTCTCCCAACATCTTCTTGGCGAGCCTGATTTTATTCCCAAACTCGGCTTAATCAATCCGCGTCGGCTTCGATCTTCCGAGGTATCCGGGGTGGGCTATGTCGGCTATGGTGACAAGGCGATCTTCGTGCCTGCGCAAGAAACAAACAGGGGCCCGGGGTTGGTATCAGGTTTTCCTTCTCCAACGATCAAGTCAGTATCGGTGTTAACTGAAAGTAGGAATACAATTAAGGATGAGTGATCGGGCCGGTTACAAGTCGCAGTATCAGATGGCACAGGCAGTGTTCTGGGGCCCCGGGTTGTTTAAGCTTTATCTCTCCTCTCTCTCTATTTGTCTCTCCTCTCTAAGTGATATTAGTGGGGGTATTTATAGTGTGATCAGATGTGTATTAGCCATTGGATCACTGTACTGTGAGATGCTGATCCAACGGCGTTGGGTCATTTATGACTCTGACAAGGGTACTGTCCTCTACCGGGACCCACAGGGAGGTGGCCTGTGATTGGGCCACGTCGATGAAACGCCAGGAGGGCCCCTCTGGGGAGCAGTGGCATTAATTGAAGAAGCGTACTCAACACGCTTCTTTGGGCCGGCCTGGGTTCAGCCCAGCCTCTCGAGATCCGGGGTGACACGACACCATCTATATGGGGCCCGGTTTGTCTGTTTTCGTGGTGGTATCGGCCCGGACGAGGGGATGCTGACATTCCCTCGCCAGTTGCTCCCTGTCCGGAGTCGTCGTTAGTGGCAAGGTTGGTGAGCATCTTCCTCACTTTACGGGGGCTCCGGTCATTCCGTCTTCATGTTTGGCTGTCTAGAAGCACTTCGGCGTGGCTTGTCTCGTGATACGTGTTCAACAATTCATGGATCTCTTACACGTGGAGCACGCCCGTTTTGCAATTATGAGGCGCCGCCTCTGTCTCTTCGATTTCCTCAATGTCATTAATGCTAAAAACGGCTGAAGGGTGACATTTGGCAGATGACCTCTGCTTGTTGTACACGTGGAAGGCGTGGGTTGAGTGGCGGTTGTCATTTGTGGGAGTTTGTGTAATGAGCCATTCTGCCTTTTCACCTTCTGGTAAATGTCTATAAATACTCTCAGTGAAAATTCATTTTTCACTTTCTCCTTCTCTTTTTAGATTTTCACAGCAAACCACTTTCTCTCTCTAGATTTCTATAGCAAATCACCTTCTCAGCACTAACGAATTTTTTACAAATTTCCAACCATAATGGTTATAATTCATGGAGCCGGAAAGGGCCCGATGGTTGCTCCGCAACCACGGCGCCTGGCCGTAGCGGCAAATGCTCTGCCGTTCCGTCCGATGATTCTCGATCCGGCCCTGTCCGTGGATGTGAACGACAGCAGCATAATGGTGAGGCTACACGGGCCTGACCTCAACGAATTTCGAGAGCTCTGTGGGATCGGAGAGGAGTTCAAACTCCGGAGATGTGAGAGCGTCGATGAAGTGAACGGTATAGTGGCTCGTCCCAACGACATGGTAACACTCTCTCTCTCTACTCTCTTGTATGGGGGTACCCACCTCCCCATCCCGGAGCTGCTGGCAGAGTTGTGCGCTTGGACGCAGACTCTCCCATGCCAGTGGCCCCTGCAGGCGCACCATATCTGCGTCGGGATGGAGGCCCTGAATGAGTTGTTGGGCCCGGCCCTGCCAGAACCATTAGGGCTTATGGAGCTCTTGGCCTGCTACGAGTTCTTGCAGACCGAGCCAAACTCCCAATCCAAGAGCAGGCAGCCCTATTTAAGGTGCCGCACTTACAACCAGCTGATCACGGGTAACTACGATTCTAATCGGGGTTACACTCAAGACGTGATAGTGGTGGAAGGCCATTGGCTCCACCGGACCGACCTGATTCTCCCGTCCAGGCCAGGGAGGATGCTAAGCACCAAAGAGAACAAGGCCACAGTGGCCTCTAAGCTTAGGGGCCTGGGTGAGCCCAACATAGAGTCCTTGGAGATGGCTCTGAACTGGTGGGGTCCAAACGGGACTGACGCTGGTGCGCGCGATGCAGAGCGTCTCCTAACTTGTGGTTCCCCCACAACCTGTAAGGGGAACGAATTCATTTGGCCCCACAGGACCTTCTGTCCTGTGGGATACTCCCGAGAGAGATGGGAGAAAGAGAATGGGTTGGAGTCCACCCTCCCTCCCAAACCGTCGAGGGAGCAACCGGGGTTCGGAGCATAATGGAGGGCCACCCCTCTGCTGGCCTGCTTGCTCTGGCCGTGCTCCAACAACAAACCGTCGAGGCCGACCATCGCGGTCGCGACCTGGCTTCTGCCATGGCGTCGGCTGTGGCCATGGTCCCGCAGGTAAAAAGTTGTTTTCTTTGTGCCATTCCTGAATGTTCTTTGTTTACTTCTCAATTTTTTGCTAAGTGTTTCTCTTCTTTTGTAGGCCTTCCTAACGATGAACCAGTATGTCTATCATCAAGGCCAACTGGTGAGGTCGTGGGCTTCGAAGGCCGAGGCCAGTGCCAAGCAGGCAGAAGAGGCCCTGGAGAGGGCGGAAGAGGCCCGACAAAGGGCAGAGAAGGCTGAAGGCCTAAACGTCTCGGTGGAAGCTCGGAGAGCTGAAGCCATGAAGGCTAAGGCCGAGACCGAGGAGCGCGCCCAGGCTGCCGAGGAGCGTGCCCAGGCTGCGGTGACGGCTTTGAAGGAGGCTGAGGCTGGCATGGCTCTAAAATTGAAGGCTGCGGTCCAAAATGCCGAGGCCGAGATAAGCGCTGCCTTGGAACTATCGACACAGAAGGATTTCAATTCCTTCTATGTCGATGGCTGGTCCGAGGCAGCTGCTTTTATGAGGGCGGGACCGGATCATCCGGTGTGGAACCTTGAAAATATTATTGTTCCCGTTCCTTCAGCTCCCGTTCCAGAGGTGGTGCCTCTTACTCCTCGAGCTCTTTCAGATGAAGAGGGTGGGGAAAACGAAGACGGGGCCAGCTAGGGCTAGGGTAGTTTTAGATCTTATTTTCGATGTAATTTCCTTTTTTTGTACTTAGCTTGTAATAGCTTTCCATTGAATGAAATGAAAAACAATTTTGCCTCTTTAGACTTGTCTTTATTTATTCTCCTGTTTTTTACTTCTAATAATGTATTCCGTTTATGTATGTATGTGCTCCCAATGAGTGTGCCCTGATGCTCCGGCGTCGGGGGACTCATTTTACATAACTCACAACCCGAATTACACTTCGTAGAATTCAAATAAATATAAACCGGGGTGCAATATAGGCTCGTGTTCTGAAACACTTATGAAAATTTAAATGAACTGAAGAATTTAAGTAAATGTGAATCGGGGTGCCGTATAGGCTCGTGTTCTGAAACACTTATGAAAATTGAAATGATCTGAAAAATTTCAAGTAAATGTGAATCGGGGTGCCGTATAGGCTCGTGTTCTGAAACACTTGTGAAAATTTAAATGAACTGAAAAATTCAAGTAAATGTGAATCGGGGTGCCGTATAGGCTTGTGTTCTGAAACACTTATGAAAATTTAAATAAACTGAAAAATTCAAGTAAATGTGGATCGGGGTGCCGTATAGGCTCGTGTTCTGAAACACTTATGAAAATTTAAATGCATAACAACATTTTTCATTTATAAAGCCCGCAGGCATAAATTTACATCACATCCTTATTTACATCAAGACACAAAGGCCGAGCCCTACTGATAGTACTTCCTTAGGTTGTTGACGTTCCAAGGTCGGTCTACCGGGACGTCGTTGGGAAGACGACCCAACAGGTAGGCCCCGTTCCTTACTGCACCAAAGATTCGATAGGGGCCTTCCCATTTGGGGCCTAGCTTGCCGTCGGACTGTACCCTGGTGTTGTTGTTTACTCTTCGTATCACGAGGTCTTCGTCTTGGAAACGTCTGGCGTTCACTCTTTTGTTATAGGAACGGCCCAACTCGTTTTTATATTCGGCGTTACGGATGGCCGCAACCTCCCTTCTTTCTTCGGCATAGTCCAGCTCGAGCCCCATCATCTTTTCGTTCAGCCTGTTTTCCACAATGTCCGTCCTCAGAGAAGGAAGCCCGATTTCTAACGGGATGATGGCCTCCATTCCGTAAGTGAGGCTGTAGGGTGTCTGTTGAGTGCCCCGTCTTCTTGTCGTTCGGTAGGCCCAAAGGACGTGATGTAGCTCTGCAGCCCATCGTCCTTTGGACTCGTCTAGCCTCTTCTTGATTCCGTCGAGCACGGTCTTGTTTGATACCTCGGCTTGTCCGTTGCATTGGGGGTACGACGGGGTCGAATAGTAGTTCTTGATGTGATACTTTGCATACATCGCTTTTAATTTGACCCCGGTGAACTGTCCCCCATTGTCCGCGACGATTGAGTAGGGGATTCCGAATCTGGTGATCACGTCTCTCCAGAGGAAACGTATCACTTCGGCCTCTGTGATTTTCGCTAAGGCCACGGCCTCCACCCACTTTGAGAAGTAATCGGTGACCATGAGGAGGAACTTTTTCCCCCCGGGGGCCACGGGAAATGGCCCGACGATATCCATGCCCCACTGTGCAAAGGGCCAGGGCGATGTCACGCTGCTCATTTTCTGTGCCGGGGCATGGGGTATGGGAGCGTACTTCTGACACTTTTCGCACCTGAGTACGAAAGCCTTGGCGTCCTTCTGCATGAGGGGCCACCAATATCCGTGGGTCAAGGCTCGGTTGGCCAGCGATCTGCCCCCGGTATGGCTCCCACACGTTCCTTCGTGAATTTCCTCCATGACCCTTATTACCATGTCGGGGTGGACGCAGAGTAAGTAGGGGCCAGAGAAAGACCTTTTATAGAGCTTGTCGTTGGGAGCTACCCAGAATCCCAGTGCCGTTCTTCTTATTTTCTCGGCCTCTTTCTTGTCATTGGGAAGATCACCGGAGCGATGGTATTCGATTATGGGGTCCATCCAGCTTGGCTCCGGCGGGAGGTTAGTCACCATGTTAATTGTTGCCTTAGCCTCGATGCTAGGTGAAGGGACGTATTCTATGGTGATGACTCTCTCTTTTTTATCACTCATGACCGAGGCTAGGGTCGCTAGTGCATCGGCATGGGTGTTCTCGTTTCTGTTGATGTTGACAATTTCTTGACATTCGAAGCTTTGGAGTATTCCGGAAGCGATAGCCACGTAGCTGGCCATTCTGTCGTCCTTCGTCTGAAACTCACCACTGATCTGGCTGCTGACTAATTGAGAGTCCGTGTGCACCAGTATCTTCTTGATTCCGAGGATTCGGGCCATTTTTAAGCCGGCGATCACGGCCTCATATTCGGCCTCGTTATTGGTTGCTCGGAAGCCAAGTTGGATTGACTTCTCGATCACATCCCCTTGTGGAGATCGGAGTACGATGCCGAGGCCGGACCCTTTCTTATTGGCGACTCCATCCGCGTGCAAGGTCCAGGTCTCTGGGGCACAACCTGTGATGTCGGGGCATTGGGTCGTCCCAGTGAATTCTGCCACGAAGTCGGCCAGGGCCTGTCCCTTGACGGACGTTCGCGGCGCATAGCGGATGTCGTAGGCGTTCAAGTGGCAGGCCCACTTCATCATTCGTCGAGAGAGATGAACCCTAGGAATTTGCCGGCACCTACCCCGAAGGCACATTTAGAGGCGTTCAACTTCAGGTCATGCCTTCGTATCGTTTCGAACGCCTCTCTTAGGTCGGATAGGTGGTCCTCCTCCTGGGTGCTTTTTACCACCATGTCGTCAATGTAGACTTCCATGGTTCGGCCTATGTTCTTAGAGAATATCTTGGTGACCATCCTCTGATAGGTCGCCCCGGCGTTCTTGAGCCCGAATGGCATCACTTTGTAGCAGTAATTTCCTCTTGGGGTGATGAAGGCAGTTTTTTCTTGGTCGGCCTCCGACATAGGTATTTGATGATAGCCGGAGCAGGCATCCAGGAAGCTCATTCTGGCGGCCCCGGCCGTAGAGTCCACTATTTGATCGATTTTGGGCAAGGGGAAAGGATCTTTGGGACAGGCCCGGTTGAGGCTCGTGTAATCGATGCACACCCTCAGCTTTCCGTTCTTTTTTGGGACCACTACGGGGTTGGCGAGCCATCTGGGGTAATGAATCTCCCTGATGGCTCCGGCCAGCAGAAGCTTCTTTACTTCCTCGTTTATGGCATCGGCATGCTCTGGACTGACACGGCGCCCCTTTTGCATCACGGGCTTAGCACCTGGGTTGACGTTTAATTGGTGGGAGGCGAGGTCCGGACTGATGCCTGGCATCTCGCTTGGACCCCATGCAAAATTATCGAGGTATTGGAGCAGAAGCTCGACGAGATCGGTGATCTCGGGTTTGCTCAGCTTTGCTCCTACCATAAAAAAGTGATCCTCGTCATACCCCGGGATCTGGATCTTCAACAACCCTTCCTCCACCTTGTCTTCGGCCTCCGGCCCCATCTTTTTGTTTAATTCTCTCAGCAGCTTAGGGTCATCAGCCTCAATGTTCATGGCGCTTTGGACCGGCACCGCCTTCTCGTCGGAATACACAGCCATGGCGCAGCTCCGTGAGACTCTCTGATTTCCTGAAATGGTTTCCACACCAGAATCAGTTGGGTACTTGACCTTCTGATGTAGGGTGGAGGAGACTCCATCTATTCCATGAAGCCACGTGCGCCCCAATATCACGTTGTAAACGGAGGGGACGTTCACCACCGTCAACTCCACGCCCATAACTTTCGTACCCGTTTTCACGGGCAAGGTTATGTTTCCTCTGGGCTGGACTGCCTCATAATTGAATCCGTACAGGGGAGGGACGTCGGTTTCCAGCTGTTCTTCTTTGAGTCCCATCTTCCGGAAGAGGTCTCCAAAGAGTATGTTGACCGACGCCCCTTGATCAACGAGGATCCGTCCCACAGCGCAATGGCCTATCTGGGCCGTGATAACAAGGGCATCAGCATGGGGCACATCCACCCTTACGAGGTCGAAGTCAGTGAAGCTCACGTCTGGTTTGGCGTCGCGCTTATATTTTTTCCGGGGGCTTGAGCTTCCTGCGAGGCAGACGTGCTGCTTCATTGCTGCCTCCCGAGCTGAGGTTCTTTCAGCCCCATTCAGGCTTGGCCTCTTCGGTCCTGAGTGAATGATATGACAGATCATGTCCGGTGGGGGTAGGTCTCGCTGCCTCTCATCAACTCCTTCATCTCTGCGAGACTTCACGTATTTATCCATCAGGCCATCTCGGACCCATCCCTCGAGACGGGCCTTCAGGTCGTGACACTCGTTGGTATGGTGGCCGCGACCTCTGTGATACTCACAGACTTTGTCGTTAAGCCCGGGGGCCGGCTCATTCCGTAGGGGAAGAGGCCAGGAGAAGAAAGGCTCATTTTCTATCTTGTTAAGAAGGTCGACGAGTAGGAAGCGAAAGGTGGTGGAATAGGCATTGCCCGAACCCGAGGCTAGAGGGGTTTGATGTCTCGGTTGGGGGGCCTCCTTTCTTCTTTTAGAGGCTGGTTGCGGATTCCTTCCCGTTCGTGGCCGTTCCAACCTTTCCGCCACGGGCCGGTTTCTTCAAGGGCTCAGCGTGACGGACCGATCCCTTGGCTGGTCGATAAGGGCTACAGAACGTGTCACTCCAGCAGACCTCGTGTCCTTCTCTATGTCGATATGCTGTTTTATGAGGGACCTGAGTTGAGGGACAGAGTTAGGGGGGTCGCGATCATCTCGTTTCGGATCCTGCCCCCAACTACCATGTTTTGCCTGAAGGCAGCTATGGCGGTGGAGTCGGGGCAGTCCGCGCATTCGGCATGCTTCAACCAAAACCGACTATCATAATTCTCGAGGGTCTCTTTAGATTGGACCCTCACTTGATAGAGTTGCTCCGGTTGGGCAGCTCTCTCTTTCAAGTTTATGAACCGGTGTGCGAAGTCATATGCTAGGTCGTCCCAACAGTGGATGGAGTTGACGGGCAGGGACTGGAACCACTTACTAGCGAGCCTTCCCAGGCTGGCGGGAAAGCACCTGCACATTAATTGGTCAAGGTGTGACCAATGGTTCATCTGGTATCGATAGTGTCGGAGATGAGCCTCTGGATCAGAGTCCGCGTTGAAGGTTTGGAGTATAGGGGCGATAAAGTTCCGGGGGGGAGTACTGTATTCAATTTCGTCCGAGAACGGGGTGCTGCGGGTCGAGGCCACAATTTTCAACGCTGCCTCACCGGCTGCATCGTGCCGTCCACGGCGGCCACGTCTCCGTGTCCGAGGGGGCTTGTCATTCCGGTCCCGACTAGATTCCGGCCGTGAGTCCCGACTATCATCCTGCCAACGGAGCCGAGAAGGTATACTCCGCTCGTTATCGGGGCAAGAATTTCCTTCTTGGGAATGCTCCGACTCCGCTCCCCTAGTTGGCTCCCTGGGAGTCTCTAGGGGGGGTCGTCGGAGGGGTCCCAACCTGGACATCACGCTTTTAACGGGGACAGTGACCGATTTGTCTTGGCTCGCGCCTTGAACGGGCTCGAGTTCCGACGCCATCAGCGAGGCTATTAAAGCCTTCTGGGCCGCAAGAGCGACGAGCTCTTTTTGGTGGATATCGAGCATCATCTCCGTTAGCTCGGCCCGCGATCGGGGCGCGGGAGCTGTCGCGATCAAGGGAGCGGGCTCCCTAGTAGATGCGGTTCTAGGGGTCTCATCAAAAGAAAGCGTTCTCGGCATCCCAAGAACGGGGGGAGGTCGAGAAGATGGGGTGTCGAATCGGTTATTGCCAGACATGTTTTCTTTAAGGGCGGGGAGTCGAAGCTAACGCGTTCAGTTTCCCACAGACGGCGCCAATTGGCGAGCCTAATTTTATTTCCAAGCTCGGCTTAATCAATCCGCGTCGGCTTCGATCTTCCGAGGTATCCGGGGTGGGCTATGTCGGCTATGGTGACAAGGCGTTCTTCGTGCCTGCGCAAGAAACAAACAGGGGCCCGGGGTTGGTATCAAGTTTTCCTTCTCCAACGATCAAGTCAGTATCGGTGTTAACTGAAAGTAGGAATACAATTAAGGATGAGTGATCGGGCCGGTTACAAGTCGCAGTATCGGATGGCACAGGCAGTGTTCTGGGGCCCCGGGTTGTTTAAGCTTTATCTCTCCTCTCTCTCTATTTGTCTCTCCTCTCTAAGTGATATTAGTGGGGGTATTTATAGTGTGATCAGATGTGTATTAGCCCTTGGATCACTGTACTGTGAGATGCTGATCCAACGGCGTTGGGTCATTTATGACTCTGACAAGGGTACTGTCCTCTACCGGGGCCCACAGGGAGGTGGCCTGTGATTGGGCCACGTCGATGAAACGCCAGGAGGGCCCCTCTGGGGAGCAGTGGCATTAATTGAAGAAGTGTACTCAACACGCTTCTTTGGGCCGGCCTGGGTTCAGCCCGGCCTCTCGAGATCCGGGGTGACACGACACCATCTATATGGGGCCCGGTTTGTCTGTTTTCGTGGTGGTATCGGCCCGGACGAGGGGATGCTGACATTCCCTCGCCACTTCTCATCTCCGGACAGACCCGTGATCAAACTTGTATAAGTGAATGTATTTGGCTCTCCCTTCAAATTCTTGTACGCCTTTGTCAAAACATGGTATTCATGTTAGTGGGTAAATAAAAAAGTTCAGAAAGTTATCAAAGGAGATTTACAAAGTAAGTTGGCATGATTAAAGCATACGATAAACATTTGTTCACTATTCATTTCTTTATAAAGGCTATAAAGTAAAAGGTAGCGCCTCCAGTCAGTTTTAATCATTTTCAAGCAACTCACAATGCACTCCGTTGTACAAAAATGAGAACAAAAGTAGCGAACACTCCAACACTTGACAAAATTCCTGAAGTGATAACGTAATGAGCAAAGAAAATTTTAAAATGTTTTTCTAAGAGTTTGTACACCAGCAAACCAACTTTAACAAACGGGTCTATGACCTAGGTATTTCTCGACTGTGTAGACTAAGAAATGGGTATTTCAGCATACTCTTTCCATCCACTCCTAAGAGATAATAGTCATTTACGTAGCATTCGGTGAACTTCCACAGATAAATGACCACTCAACATGCCATCCCCTCAAACAATGGCGGAGTTAGGAGTCAAAATGGAGTGCTGGAATTCCAACATGAAATATGTGGTGGGGGGAGGGGGTGTTAATCCACTATTTAAAAAAAAAATTATACATAATAATAAATTGCCGGTCAGTATCAGTTTTTTAATAATATGGGGGTGTTGAATCTCCTGCCAGACCCGCCCTAGCTATGCCTTGAACACACACACACACACACACACACACACACACACACACACACACACACACACACACACACACACACACACACACACACACACACACACACACACACACACACACACACACACACACACACACACACACACACAGATTTGGATAAAAACCTCCCAAATATAGGAAACGTGACTGAAGGATACCTCGAGTACCTTCCATATTAACACGAAAAATTGACATTAAAAAACTTTTTTCCACCGACCCTCATGGTTAAAATAGTCATTTCGTCTGGCTGAGTTACTTTTTCAATTAGATAGGAATCGGACAAGTGTCAGGATCATCCACAAATATCTAAAGCCCAAACTCATACATTTGCAAAGTAAAAATAAAAAATATTAACACGAAAAGTTGACAACAACAAAGTTTTTCATTCCACCCTCAAGGCCAAAATAGTGATTTCGTCTCCTTGAGTTAACTTTTCCAACTAGATGGAAACGATACAGACTATCCACAAAAATCACCAAACCAACATAAAAACCCCAAATCTATAAAATGTGACAGAAGGGTACCATGAGGTCTCTCAAAATTAACAAGCAGAAGTGACAATTAGATGCGAATCAGAAAACTATCCACTAATGAACATTTACAAACCATAAATATTAAAATCGATAGAAGGCTACCATGATATCTCTCTAATTTACAGGAAAAACGACACTTAGATGCGACTTGGAAAATTAACTAAAAACAATCATAAACAAACATTTAAAAAAAACAGAAAATTTGATAGAAAGGTAGCATGAGATTTCTCTAAATTAACATGAAAAAATGAGAATAGACGCGAATCAGCAAATTATCCCCAAACGATCACCAAACAACATAAAGACCCCAAATTTACAAAATGTGACATAAAGGTGCCATGGTCTCTCTCTAGAATCCAAATTATCAGGACAAAGCCCTGTTTTAAAAAACGCGCTTCATAGTTAAAAAAAAAAACTCGATTCAAAGCTTAAAAAGCTCGCTTTTCTGCTTTTTAGGCCGCTAAAAGCTTACGCTTTTAGACTTGATTCCGAACACTAGAAAATAAATGAAGAATCCACAAACAATCACAAAACATCAATAAAAAAAAACCAAAAATCTAGAAAAAATAAAAAGTGAGGGAAGGGGTGAACCTTGAGAGCCATGTCGTATTTTCCGTGGACGAGATAATCGTAAATGAACATAGTTTCATGCACTACAGCAGGAAAGTTCAGAGTATCGCCTTCCATAACCTCCGAGAAAATATCCAAGGCCTTGACGTAATTTCCCTCGTCTCGAAGAGCGATGAACATGTGTCCTAAAGTGAGGACGAAGGGCGTTAGGAACTCGTCCAGCTCCTCGGGTGACTTCATCCTGGGTGGCAAGGCGGAGGAGAGTGTTCTGGTAGAGAGGGAATGTGGGTGGTGTCACTTCACGGGGAGGCGGTGAAAGAAAGAGATAGCTATGGCTTTGGCTGCCATTGTTGAAACATGAGTAAAATCCTAGAGAGAGAGAGGGGGAAGATTCTTTTTTCCATACGGAAAATGCTCGATCTATAACAGACGTAATCGCATGTCTACGTGGCAATTTTTTTTTTTTTCTTTTATTATGTTATTTTGTTTTTGTATGTGATTTAGTTTTTATATATTAAAAACTTCACCAATTTTACCCAAAAAATTTATTAATTTTATTCAAAAAAAATCTTAATCATCAACCTTCAAATTACTTCATATATCAAATTAATATATTTTTTTATCAAATCAACATCACTCTCTACCACTACAATTATTCCAAATTTTACCAAAAAAAAAAGATCTCTCAATTTACCAAAAAAAAAAACTTTCCCAATATATTAATTTGATATATGAAGAATTTGATGGTTGATGATTATGTTTTTTTTGGATAAAATTGAAGAATTTTTTGATATATGAAAACGAAATCACATAAAAAAACGAAATCACAAAAGAAAAAAAAAATAATAAATAATAATTTCGCAGCGGACTGTCACGTAGACGTGGGATTTGGGTAAAATTGAGAAAGGTTTTTTTTTTTGTTAAATTGAGAGTTTTTTTTTTGTAAAATTTGGGATAATTGTGTGATAGAGTGATGTTGATTTGATAAAAAAATATATTAATTTGATATATGAAGTAATTTGATGATTGATGGTTAAGATTTTTTTTGAATAAAATTGATAAAGTTTTTGGGTAAAATTAGGAAAGTTTTTGATATATAAAAACCAAATCACATAAAAAAAAACGAAATAACAGAATAAAAAAAAAAAAAAAAATTCATCAGGTAAACGTGGGATTCCACATGTGTTATAGGATTGAGCATTTTCCAAAAAAAAATCTCCCGGGGGGAGAGAGAGTGAGAGGGGGAAAGTGAGTCTTTGTACTGGGTTTAATATATAGGAATATTGCTATTCACTCCTCTATTTTATCACCTTTTAACGATTTAGTACCTAATCTATATGATTGGGTGTCCATGTTTTTTGTTTACAACTCCAATCAAGACATCAATGTAGAACTAGGCATTATAGATCGGAAAACAAATTCGTAAAAGTAGGTAAGATATGATACAAGATTGACCTTGTGCATAGTGAGTTGGGTATTAAATTACAAAAAAATGATACTATATGGTATTCAATAGAGCATTAAGAATCGAGAGTGCTTTGATCGAACATAAAGCATTAAGGTTGATTACAATTTTATTTTTTTCTTTCGGTCGCGACGGAGGCTTTCCTTTGACATCATTTTTTTAATACTCTTAGAAACTCACCCGATAATGACGAAAGTTCGTGGTAGCTTAGAGATAGTAACTGTATGATTTTATGGTTAGATAAAGTGCTATCATTCCGTAAATGGGATAAAATTAGATGATATGTTTAGTATTACTGCAAATTTGATACATTCAATTATTGCAACTTAGTAAACTCACACCGCCAACTATCCTGAGCGTGTAAATTGTATGTCGGCCTCATTTCCGCACAATCATTTTTTTATAATCACTTATTTACACTGTAAGGACGTCGAGCTTAGACTCTAATCACGACCAGTTGAATCAACCGCCTTTCTCCATTTCCAAACAACCGTTACAAGATGCATTCGAGTGAATTTCAAATGTGTGTACTGTTTTTGATCGTTAAACAAACTTGTGGAATGTGTTTGATTATAACTCCTGAAAATTAAAACTATTACAGAGATAACAATAAGATTCCTGATGAAATCTTCTACTAATTACTAGAGTATATATTTTAAGACAACTCAATGACAAACTTTCATAAGATAAAGTATAATTAGACCTTTGATTACACTAAACTCCAAAACACCATCAGTACAAAAACCATTCTCCCCTCAAAACCCAAAACCCTAGACCAAACCTCATTCTCTTTCTCTCTAAAAAAATGGCATTGGTAAACGTGCTCCGTAGACCAGTTGCCTCCATTCCACCGCAGTTCATCGGAAGCAGCAGGCAGCTATTCTTTCTCTCCTCCACCACAGCCAGACAGTTCAGCAGCAACTCGGGCGAGCCAACGAAGGAACGCAAGACAATGGTCAAGAAGTTAGCGGTAGAGGGGCTGATGCAAATGTTCTGTGGCTTACTCGAAGATGATCTCAAAGAGGAAGCCCTAAGCGTTTTCCCTCACCTCAAGGGAAACAACGGCGTTGTCCCTGGGGTTGTCGTCCTCACACAAAATATTAACTACGCTTTTACTCTAGGAAAACCCAACGTCGCTCTCATGGTAATTAACACTTTATATTTTTAATAAAGAGTAATGGTAACTGGTAAGTAACATTGAATTCAATATAAAAATTGTTGGATATCTATTTACCATGTTATTTTTGTTGGATATCCAACAAAAATAACATGGTAAATAATACTTGAAGTAGTAATCATTCGATATAAAATGGTGTTTTAAAAATAGACAGTGTATATTATAGGGCATAGGCAATAGGCAGGGGCATGTGTTCATGTTTTGCTTATACATTTGAGGTTGCGATACAGATGATCGGTTACAGTAAATGGTCTGTACAGTTTCTTTCAATTGGTATTAGAGCTTGTTTGCGTGCAGCTTTTGACCGATAACATGGGTTGATTGAGTTGAGAAAAGGGTTCAATCAGCTTAAAGCTTCTAGCTTTTCATGCCAAAAAAACAGATGAAGCAAAAGGCTGAGCTAAATGTCATAACTGAACGATACCTAAAAAGATTTGTGATTAGAGGTTGCATAATCATGATTTTAACTTAGTTTTGTAATGTTCAAATATTCTATACTATCATGTACTATGTATATGGCTGTTTAGTAGCAACTTGTAAGGAAGAAGGGGTTTTTTGGATCCATCCCGGATAAAGCTTTTAGCTTGTTAGCCCAGAAAAGAATAGGTCATTTGAAACTGATCAACCATATGCACTCCAGCTTCTAAACAGAAAAAAGCAAAAAACTGAGCTTTAAAATCGGCAACCAAACAAGGCCATAGCAGACGACAAAAAGGTAGAACTTTTACCATTATGAGACGCCCTAGGAAAACCTCATATCATTTGTGTAATTTCCATAAACTTAGATGCTCTGTGATAAACTTGCATTGCTGAAAAAGATTTGGAGCTTTCAACTGAAGTCAAAACTTAGAGGAAATGATACGATATGAGGATGGTGGAGAATGTACATTGAAGACCATAAAAACATAGTAACTGAATAGTAGTAGGCTACCACGTGCTTTATGATAAAATACTGGCGACTGGGAAATTGCAGTCCAATTAACAACAGTAGATTAAAATGTTACTGCGGTTGTATTATAATTCTCTAGAAATCATGGATCAGTTACAATAAAACTCCAGATGTGCGATTAAGAAGTTTATTGATGATGGAATTCTGATAAGAATATTAAGCTATATTAGGAATTAGTTCTTGATGTGTTGATTTTGGAGTGTGGCAATGTATTACTTAATAGGTAGGACGAGCGGTTGCTGATGCTTATATAAACTTTGTTTAAAATTATAGGCTTTTTTGGGGTATGATAAGACTTTTGTTTTTTACAAATATCTACTGTAAATAGAAGTGCGTGTGAATACTGATGCCTGTTTAGGTAAGAAATAGTTTCTTTGAATTCTAAAACTCTTAGTTGTACAAATTATAGTAAAGCTAAAAAAAGTACAAGTTTTGGATGTGAATGTGGTGTAACTTCATTTGTTTTGGGCGTCTCAGGGTCTTGAACCTCTATACATTTAGAAGCCTTTGCTAGCTCTCCCGACGAGATTAATTTAGCAACAAAAGCCGGACAAGAGAGTACAGTTTTTCCAATATTCATGATTATAGATTTATAGTCGAGGGGATTTAATAACGAAATTGGAGCGACAAAGTATTTCCAGTAACTTTTCGTATGCATTTCTTTCATTTCCTTTTTCCCAGAAAAAATTATGAGAAACCTTATCAAATGGTTGATGCCTTTGAGTAGAGACATCACCCCAGTAATAGAGTCTAATGGTTTTTATTTTCTTATTCCATAAACCAGTTTTATTGTCTTTACTCATGAGATATTATGAATATTAAGTTGTATATTTGTTTCTGGTGAGAAGTGTTACCACGAGGGTGAAGAGACAAATAATCCCCAATGCTTACACCTACACCGTTCTGGTAAAGGGGCTTGCCATGTACAAAGACAAGGTAGGCGAGGCAAAGGAGTTTCTAGTAGAAATGATGAACAACCAAATGAAGCCAAACGCAGCAACATGTGTGTCAGTATTGGCAGGGTTAGCTGAGTATATAAGATGGAAGAGGGGGTACAGCTGGTGGATCTTATGAAGGAGAAGAACTTTTGGCCAGAGGAGAAGGATCTGAGAAAGGCTCTAAGGGATAAAACCGCACCCGAGGTTGAGGCTGTTAGGAAAATGGCTCTGATAAGTAATTGTATCAATCGATTCTGATTGTAATAATCCGAGACCAATTTCTTTGAGCGATAGTGCGATACTATTATAAGTATTGAAAGTAGTTCTAAGGTTTTGCACAGGGTTTATTCACCCTTGTTGCTGTTGTTTGAATATACTAGTTAGTAATTGTATGGATCGATTCTGATTGTAGTAATCTAAAGTACTAATTTCTTCGGGGAGTACTATTAGAAGTGTTGGAAGTAGTTTCCCTTATTGATGTTGTTTGAATGTACTGGCTAATCCCAATTATGTGTCTGTTTAAAGAAATGGTATTTTAATAGAAAGATACTAGTTCTGTTCTTTGTTATTCTTGTTTAAGCACGGTGAAATTGGTTTTTGCCATGTGCATATTACCCTGATATTTTTTTTTGTCTCTGTTTACGGTTATTCTTCGAAAAAGTTCTGTTCTTTGTTATTCTCGTTTAAGCACGGTGAAATTGATTTTTGTCATATGCATTACCCTGAGGAGTATCTTTTATGTCTGTTTACGGTTATTCTTCGAAAAAGTTTGAATTCAAATGTAAGATTGAAATAATCAGAGATATTTAACATGTGATGTCAGATTTGATTTTCATCCTGTCTTCTGTGGCTGTGATTTCCTTAATATGCTGTCAAGGACGCCGGTTTATTTTTTTTATCTCATGGTGGTGTTATATGCTACCCGTATATTTGAAAAAAGGTCTTGGATGAATTCTTTTTTTCCCCAAAGAATGGCATCGAATAGTTCTTTATGAAAAGAGAACGTTAGTCCTCTCACGTGCTTTCCAATCCTTTCAGCAAATTGATTCATTCCCGAAGAGGCGTTTTTCCTAAAACTTGAGTAAGTTTTTGTAGACTTGTATGAACATTTCAGGCTTTGAATGCTTTTAAGAGGCAGTGGATGCGGTTTTTTAAACCACAGGGCAGAAGAATACGGGAACGCAAATGTGATACTTACCGTATACAATATGTTCATATTTCATCAACTATTTTAGGTAGATCTTTTTTAATGAGCCATTTTTATGGTGCTGAAGTGAGTAAGTAGCAGTACAATTCCAGCTTCTTCAAATGGTCTAGGAAATGAAGGAAAAAACATTACAGGACTTTGCTAAAACCGTACAAGCCACATAACTGGAAAGAAAAAGATCCAAAACATTGAATCCCTTATTAAAATTAGTCTTCATTCAGGTAACACAGGAAAAACGTCTAAATAAAGAGAGAAAACAAAATCCACTTCTCCAAAAAATCTGAAACCACTCAGAGACAATAAACAGAAAAACCACTGGAAAAAAAATGTAGAAACCTTGCATAAACCAATGCGTTTCAACTTTTTTATGCCTTGACACGTCCATAATACTTGGCCTTCTCTTGAGAGGTTTGAAAGCGACCATGGCCAAACTTCGAAGAGCCATCGATGAACTTAAGTTTAATTTCTTCCATAGCAAGCCTAGATGTCTGGGTCAGCAGAGACTGCCTTAGGGTCACAACTCGCTTTTTTGGGCCGACAATTCCGCCTTTGATCATCAAGTAGGAATCTTTCACCACACCATAATGAGGAAAGCCTCCCATTGGTGTAATTTCCTTCTCAGTCCTGCAAAAAGATACATATACTAATTGAAGATATGCACGGGGAGGAGATAAATATCTATGGACAACTTACAAAAACTAGAGCAGCGAGTAGAGAAACGGTTTTCATGAAACATTCTAAACAAGTAAAATTGAATTAGTCAATTTTTTTGGAAAATACTTTCCAGAAACAAAACCGCAACAGAAAACAAACCACTCCAACACAGGTCTTTGCAACATTTCTAAATTACTGCTAAATTTGTTGAGTTTGAACATAGGGTGCAAAAAGTATGAAGCTTACTAGCTTAGGTTAGGTGCTCAAGCAGAAAACCAAATGCAATCCAGAATTTAGACATTGAAAAGGTAAAGCTGGGCTTAAAATCTGTAACCAATTAATGACAACAGGAAATATATTCTCTTATGTTAATGGAAGTAGAGTGTAATCAATGCCGGCCCCAAAAAACAAGGCTTGACTGACTGCAGCTTTAAAGCAAAGAAGCCGGACTTTTAGTTTCAGGAGCGGAAAACAAGGTTCGTCCAGCTTCTAGCTTTTTCAACATGTCCAACAAAAAAGCACAGGTTTTAATCTAGCAGTTTCTATACAATAAATCCGAGCTTAAAAGCTACAAGCAAACAAGGCCATGGAGAGGGAGAGAGCTCCTGAGCTACAATCCTTCAAGATATATCTAACCTGTCATATTCAGTCATAGCAGAATGAGACTCTTCACCAGGTTTCCCAAGCCTGTAAATCTTCTTATTCATCTCTGTGCGGTGATGATACCCATTCTGCCCAGCCCTAGCAACAGTAAAAGAAACCCTGGCTGGATGCCATGCTCCAATACACGCCACCTTGCGGAGCCCACGATGGGTCTTTCTTGGGAGACGAGTAACACCCCACCTGGTCACCACACCTTCATAACCCTTACCCTTGGTTACACCAATAATGTCGATCATTTCATCTTTTTGAAAAACAGCGTCTACAGGGATTTGTTTTTCAAAGAAACCGTAAGCGTAATCGACTTTCTGAGCAGTGGTGCCTCCATTCACCTGAATCTCCATCAGATGGGCCTTTTTCTGCTTTAGACCTTTCATTTTCCGTATCTGCGAACAGAAATAAGGTGTAAATGAATTATCTATAAACAGAATTAAATCACAAAAATCTAAAAGCGTATATATTCTTCATTGGTAAAAATCCAGATTATATTAGTATTATCCTTCTTATATCCTAGTGTACTAGGACTACAGTAAATGATACAAAAAGGGTTGACGGACTAAGCATCACTATACTTCTTTACCACAATATGTGAAGCACTTCTGTTCTTAAAATATGTAACAATATATACATCGTAAAAATCACAATGAGTCGTGTATTACCAGATAATAAAACAAATTTGCTTTAAATCACCTCTGAGGTTTGGAAATATGTAACATTGAGCATCAAAAGAGAAAAAGAAACATCCAAAAAATTGCCGATTCTGCTGTTAAAATAGCACTAGCTTTTAACAAAGATCACGTGGGATTGTCTCAGTTTGTAAGAGTTGCTTTTGCCAAATAGAATGTTCCTATATTTAGCTGATTTAGTGGCTAGCTTGATCCTGACGTGAATAAAAAATCAACTTCTTAACTCTACCTGAGTATGAGCCAGAACACGGATGACAGAGCAATACTTCTTCATTTTCTCCAACTGTGCATTAACGTCTTTTTTCCCTTCTTCGGATTCAAACTTCTTCGAGTATTTTGTGAAAGCCTTCTTTTTAGACTTGCACCAGTTCTTGTAGAACCTCCTCTTAATTTCCTCACTGAGATGCTGAGCCCAAACAGTATTAAGTGAGCGAAGCCCGCGAGGTGTTTTGACATAACCTACAACTCCGACTACAATCATTGGTGGAGTTTCAATGATAGTAACTGCTTCACATGTTTCCTTCTTGTGGAGCTCTGAGCAAAAAAGGCTTAATCAGCAAAATTACACATACATATGTATACAAAATTTATAATACAATAAGAAAACAATGGCAGTCGGACAAATAAGACATGATTTCATTCTCCCATACAAAAAAATACCACCTCTGTTTGTGTCAATGTAAGAGAAAATATCACTCTAATACACCAAACTATTGATTTCTAACAAATAGTAGCATTTTAATTATTTTTACTTGATATAACTAAAATATTCCGAAGTGTTGGGTCACGTTAATAGTTCAAAGATTATTTTACACAGAAACAAACAATTCAAAAAGAAGTGTGATTATAAAAAGTAAAAACTCGTAATTTCTGAGAAGCTAATGAACCAAGCAAGTGTTCAGCCTTTTGCAAATTGATGTCTAAAATGTTGATTTAAACAGGCTGGAGAACCAATTGATTGATGTAATTTGATGGCTAAATTTAATTTATATAGCATGTTGCCCTAATACTTGAAGCTACCAGGTTTATGTACAAAAGTTGTATCTACCCTATGTTAATAAACAAGGACTGAGTAGAATATTGTCCAGTCATTAAAAAAAGTATAAGATACAAATCAAGAATCTTGTTGTCAGTATAGCAAATGTAACATAAAAACGAACAAGAGATGAGGAAAATGGAGGTAGAGAGTACTTGATCCGGGCTTCTCAACTTCCCTGACAATATGAGTCATACCAGCCTTATAGCCCAAAAAAGCAGTCAATCTACATGGTTTCGAGGGATCATCCTTAGGGAAGCATTTCACTGCATAAAATACACATGGACAACTTTGATGTTATAGAAACAAATATAACATGGAAAGAAGTCATAAAGGTGGAAATATAATAAGAATCGAAGCAATTTTCAAATAAACAATACAGTGGCCAAGCAATGAACTTCTAACATTGACACACGTGCATTATCTGCTCTCCAATATATATTCAATTTAAGATGAACAATTTTGGGTGGTATATTTAATCACCAAAGTTATCCACTGAAAGTAAAATTTAAGAGGTAAAAGAGCAAGAACACTACAACCACAGATGAAATGCAACCGTACAATATAGGCTAAAATGTACGAACGTTACAGTTTTGTTCATATAGGTTAAGAAAGGAGAAAGCAGGAAAAAAAATTTGTAAAAGACTTTCAAGTCCAATTATTCACTTTCAAGAATCTTCTGGCTTAAAACCTAATAACTATTGATCACATGCATATAAGCTAATCACAAGAACAATAATGTAAGCATATACAGTTACTGGATGATAATGTAAGTTAAAAACAAACAGCAACCTTTCCCACGGTGACGAGCAGCTCTTTTCCTAGGAAGAAATCCCAAAGAACCATGTCTTGGATGCTCAAACTTGCGATGTGACATGATGCTCACTCAAAATTCTGCAATGCTGAATAGTTTATTATATTAATCGACAATGACAAAAGATACAACGTCAAGTAGACAACTAATTTAAATGGAAACGGGCATAACGCAATTGAAGATGATAATGCAAGTTAAAAAACTATTAAGAAATATACTTATCAAGGATTGCAAAGATAACATCAAAACGGAAAAACATGAAAACAGAACATAGTAATACAAAAGGAACACCCAGTTGGAATTAAAGCAATAAACTGAAGCTTAAATAAATTACTGAATAGTTTATTATTTTAATCAACAATGACAAAAGATACAACATCAAGTAGACAATTATTTTAAATGGAAAGGGGCATCACGCATTTGAAGATGATAATGTAATTAAGAAATATATTTATCAAGGACTGCAAAGATAACATCAAAACGGAAAACAGTCCTACAAAAGGAACACCCAGTTGGAATCAAAGAAGTAAACTGAAGCTTAAATAAAATACAAAGCAACAAAAACCCTAACTCAGAGTCAAAGTGCTACGTCTGTCTACCCAAATAGAAATAAAGCAATATAATAAAAGAAATGTATTGAAGTTAGAATACTGACAAATGGTAGATATGACAGTTCAAATTAGCTATAAACAAGAAAATGGAAATACATCTTAGTTATGATTGCTTGGTTTGTTAGCTTGACAAATTTTTGTCGATTCCTGTGATTGGATCAAATATTTTTTTTGAATGTAGTATTAAACTCGAGGGATGGGGATGGATTGATAAAGACATAAATAATAGGTCTACTTCATAAGTATACTTTACAAGGATGATATATCTTTTTACCAAAGGATAAATAAATGGGCCTTTCTTTGTATGTGGAACTTGGTCCACTTGGAAGTATCAAATAAACACTCTTCCAAGTACACAAGGTAGGATTTGACATTTTTTTAGCATTTTCACATAATAATTATCAAAAATAGAATTGTATACTAAAATATGTTGGTATGTATACAGGTCACTTGTGAGTTAAAATAAGCAAGAAAGGACTTATAATTAAACTATTATTAGTCACTTCTAAATAAAAAGAATATTTTTTTTAATTGCTTTTTAAGCAACTTTTGAATAGAAATTCAAAAAAAATACTGCATGCAAGGGTAGATATGAGTCATGACAGTCTCACTTGGCTATAAACATGAATACGGAAACACAACATGAAGAAATGAAACATCGTCGCCATCAATATAGAACACAATCACAATAAACAAAGTCAACCCATTCGAAGTAAAAGTGCTATATAATCCTTTTGTTCAAAATCACGGTAAAAATGAAAACAGAACACAGTAATCAAAACAGAAACAAGTAACTAAATACACACTAAACTCATTGATAATCTGTTAAATTCAACATAAATTATGAGAAATGAAAACACAAGTCAAATATCAATTATCAAATAGCTTGTCTGTAAACAATAGTAAATTGAAATAAAAAAAAATATACTTTAATTAAGAATACACCTGAACTGATAGACACAATGCAAATCCATTAAAAACCACAAGAGATTAGAAATGTTCCCATACCAAAAGCCTATGACACAGATGTGCCAATTCTCGGACTCGATTGGTTTCCTTTCCAGATACCCAAAAAGGGTATTGGTAAAAAGAGCCCATTCTGAGATTCCAGCTTTGATTAATAAAATATCCACGGGAAACAATTTCAATCAGCAAGTGGTAAATGGAAAATTAATGCATTTATATAACAGTCACTAGCTAAACAATTAAAAACATCACTAATGTAAAAATACAGGTAAATTTATAAAATAGCAAGTAGATATAATTTAATACACTGTTGTATAAATTTAACATGGATAAACAGAAACCACACTGAATCGCTACAATTTTAGCATACAACCACAAAGACAAGCAAATTCTTTGAGAACCCGTAAAATAGCAATAAACACCGAATAGATCTAAATTCAGCACGCAACAATAATGACCATAATAAAAAATACTTTGGAACAGATCTACATAACTACACATTATATAACATTCTATATTATATAATAGCATTCAAAACTTTAGAAATCTCAATTTAGAAAAAATGACTAGATTGGTTGCTCTCCTAGTATTTTTCATTTTTTTTTTAAAAACTAAAACATCAATGTTAAAATACGATAAATCAAATTAATTTACAGCACTTAGAGAACAAATAGTAATAATCAGAACTTAGAGATCTTAAATCCACAAATGGAAATAAAAGAACCTTATTATTTTAAATAATAGCAAATGAGCGTTTTTTTGCCAATCTACAGTAAAAGTACAAACTAAAACCAATATTCAGCATAAAATAAGATTTTCAAGAGAAATAAATGTATATACTCAAAGCTAAACATAGGAGATTAAATAAACAGCATTTACCAATTCAATTAACGATTAAATAATATAATAAAACCATAGTCGAAATATAAAAACGACGTTACCTCAAACGGAGTTAGAGAGAGAGAGAGAAAGAGAGCAAAACCTAGTTGATGTGAAGGAGAATATGAGAATATATATAGTCTTTTGATAAAGTAATCAACGGCTGTGATACATCCACGTCTTTAAAATCTTGATGCCGTTTAATTTAGACGGTTCATGATACACCGGCCCATGTATTACGGTCCGTTAAGACTAGACCATTGGTCTATTGGGCCTGGTAGAGTCCATTTAGATGAGTGGATGAATTACATACATCCACGACGACTAGTGCTGACCGAAAACCTGAAAAAACCGAATCGAAACGATAACTGAACCCAAAAATACCGAAACCGAAAAACCAAAAAAAAAAAATCGGTCGGTTTCGGTTTACAATAAAACCGAACCGAAAAAAATTGGAAAAAGACTGAAAAACCAAAAATAAAACCGGAAAAACCCGAAATCGGACTGAAAAAACCGGTTTGGTTCGGTCCAAAAATAAAAAGACTGAAACCGAAAAAAATCGAACCGAAAAATCTGCTCGATTTCGGTTTTGTCAAACACCGAACCGAACCGGACCAAATCCAGTCCTATCGATGACTAGTATGGTGGGTGAAACATAAATAATCGAGAATAAATTATCAAATGATGGGGCTTCGTTTCGGAACCTATAACATTGAATAAACCGGTAGATTACGTTACACAAATGCTCAGTTGCAAAAGTCAAACATTATAGAGCGGTCGATTATAAAATATTAAAATGTATGGTGCTGATTTGCAAAACAAGTAATAGTAGCTAAACACTTAAAACACCAGAGATGGTTGCTTTCCGAAAATGTTTTTAAAATCCAGTATTTTATTATATACTATAACGTTTTTTTCCTATGACACTAGATCCCATTTCGTTTGTTAATTGTCATCTTACTCGAGTAGATAGTGGATAATTACATAGACTACGAAACAGAGAAACGCTTTAAACAGACCAATGATTACAAAGTTATGTTACTTCAACGATAAGTATTGGGGTTATTTGCAAAAGTTAACAAATTAGTTGGGTCAATTGAAAAAAAAATCAATCTATATGAGTCTTTTTGCAGAGTGACATAGTTTTTGTGGGGGAATTCGCATTTTTACCCCGTATTTTTACTTACTATTTACACAATCAAATTTTTAGAAAAAATCGAGTTTATTTCATTCTCCAAAAACATTTACTTATTATTATTTTGCAGGTTACTGGGCTATTGTATTTCTCTCACTAAAAACTAAAGGTACATATGACTAACTAAATATCTAATGTTTATACGTAATTTATAATGATTTTTAAACATTCAATTACTGAGTAATAATGTTTTCTAATTTAGATTCTTTTGGGTTTGACACCCATACTCTGATCTTATTATTTATACTCCTATCTTTTATGCATAATTGAAGTGATAAATATTTTATGTTGTTTATTCCCAAACCCAACTTTGGATGCATATTTGTTGGGTTTTTTGGACTTTGATTTCCCAGATTTTGCTCAGTTGCAGCTTTTAAAGCAAAAAAAAAGTAAAATTTGAACTTAAATCAATATATTAAGTGCTTGACTGTCAAATGCACTAATTTAAAGCAAATAAAGGTGAAAATAAAAGCTGTAACCAAACATACCATATGATTAAAGGTTTAAGCACAAACTACTCTTTTCTTTTTCCCACAAATAGTTATGCAATTAATTGGCCAGATTAAAAGATGTTTTTTTTTTATTTGGGTCTGGAATGGTTTCTCAAAAAAGCCAGCTTTTTTAGTATAGGTCTACTGTCAGTTGATCCCGAATGCATGCTCCTAATAAATTCAAACGAGATTTTGAAATTACTGACAAATATACTGCAGGCTGTTGTTTAGACTTTATATATTACAGAAATTACTGTTAATGCAGGTTTGTCATGGCGGAATTAAGCTTAGGTATGCTTATTGATGTCGTTGATGAAGAATGGATGAGAGACACTCTTCCCAAAGATGGTATGTGTTTAACATTCTTTATATTCTGTAAGCATCACTTGTTTTTATCAAAAAAAATCTTTAGAGAATGTCGTTTAAGTCTCACACTGGGACTCTATATCTTTTTGTAGAGCTTCCGTTACCACCAATACTGGAATCACGGACCGATGAGAACGAAGATCCAAGTGAGTTTTTGATTAGTTATTATAGTTGAACTTAAATATTTTGAAGTTAAAAGATTTTCCAACTGATTCTAAACGATTCAAATTTTGATGATACTCATAGTTTGTAAGGGGAAATTTGAATCAAAAAAGATAGATGTATTTTTGTTATAATTTTGACGCTGTAGCTGAAACGCACAACTTGTAATGAAAATTCAAAATAGTCTGATCTCATAAACCAATTACTCGTAATTACAGCTTGATTAGCATAACTGTGTTATTTGAAATAGTCCCCGGAAGGAATGATTGGCTTGCTTTGTTGCCCGTCTTAATCTTAGATTGTCTGCCTTTTTTTAAATCTGCAATTATTATGTTTGTAAGCTTAAAAGTCGACTTTTCCTTTTTTGTTTTCAATCCCGGAAAACTGATGGGCTGATTCCATTACTTTTCAGCCTTTAATAAGCCATCTAATTTGCTCAGCATTGCAGCCAAACAAGCTCATTACGATATTAGTAGTCTAATGACACGTTTAGATTGCTGCACCATGACATAGCACTTATATTAGTGTTTACCGTTACGATATGTTTCAGACTAAAGAAATTTATTTTGTTATGTCATTCCACCATGAAATATTTAGAAGAGTAGCTGCTTAAAAAAGCATTGAAAAAAAGTTTGCTTAAAAAAATGCTTTGTAGTGTTTGGCACCACTGTAGCTTTTTTAATTATAAGTGACTTTAAGTCTTAAGTCATTGGTCACCATTATTAACTGATAAGTGAGTTGTAAATTTACAAAAACATATAGAAAGTTATTTATTTATTTTGGAAAATTTCATGTGAAAAAACTAAAAAAAAAAACCGCAAATTCCTAGCTTCTCTTCGTTTGAGCTCTTTTTAGCTTTTTTGACCGAAAAGCTAGCTTTTTAAAAAAGCTTAAAAAACTGGCATACCAAAAACATGGACTTTTTCAATCAAAAGCGAAAAAAGCTAAAAAAATAAGCAATAGCCAAACATGCACGTAACCACCAGTGCTAGCCTAGTACCCAATTGGCCACATGACTCACACTCTCAAATAGGAATAGGAGGTTGTGAGTACGAATCTGGATAGGGCCATAGGGGTAGGAATAATCCTCTTAAAAAAAGAGTATCGGCTTTTACAGTGAATTGTTAGCTTATTTGATGCTAATTATCATGAGGTTTTCTTCTTCAAAGACTTGTTTTTACCTGATTTTGCTAAGTCTAAATGTTGCGCCTGAGTTTGCTATATCATCATAACACTACATGTATCTCTTAGTGATTTCCTTGCGCCTGAGTTGCGCCTGAGCTAGCTCTCTCTCTCTCTTTCTCATGCCATTGTACATTTGTCCTTACCAAGATAAATATATGAATCACAGGATCAGTTTACCCCAAAAGTTATAATTTTGTTCATCGTAGATTTATACCTACGGATTGGTTGTTAATTGCATTTTGTGGGTTTATGGTCCTCTTGTGTATCCCATAATTTACACGTTATTTGAATATTATATATTTATATTGTTTAATTGATCAGATCAGGAGGCTCAAGTTGAAGTAGATACCTGGCACGACCTTGCTTTAGGAGGTCAATGAGGGCGCTTTGATATGGCTTTGATCTTCTTGTTTCTAGAGTGTAATGGATCGTGTTCGTGACCTTTTTCTATGAGTCACTTCTATTTTGTCTTTTGAAAAAGTGTTGTTAGTTGTCTCTTCAGACTCAATTTCTGCAACTTATGGTACCTCTGCTATATATATATATATGCGAAACTTACTTTGTTTTCACATACGAATCAACTGTTAAGCTATTAATGATCTTGAGAATCGATTTTGATCATTGGTATTAGTGTTTAAGAAACAAGCTCACTACTTGTGGTTGTTCATTACAGTTTCACCATAACCAACAAATTCCAACTCCGGCAAACCTTATTTTATAAATGTTTCGTCATAACTTTCATGTTTTCGTCACACCACCAAGGAATGAACCTTTTTTAAGCTGAAAAAGGATAGCATTTTTAATAATTGTACATATACCTAAATTCTATTTAATTGACTTATGGCTGATTAGCCGTCCATAATATTGTCATTTTCCCTTGTGTTCGTAGTCTAGTCCGGCATATAAAAGCAAAGATATGTATATCAAAAGAAATTGGGCTTTTAAATAGTGTATAAAATAACTTTGGCATGTCATAGGAGATAAGATGAGGAACAACAAAAGTAGAAGCACCATGATGATCAAAAGTGTTAAGAGAATCTTTGCCAGTTACATAACCAATATTATGAAATGGGGTCCGATATTTTAAAGAAAAAAAATTTATACCTTAAAATTTAAAAGTTTTAATCAAAATACATAAGATAAATATATTTTTTCATTAATTTGTCAAAATGGAAGGCTGCAAACTGTCACTACCTAGTTATTTTACCTATCTTTGTCTAAAAATCTTCTTCTTTGGACGGGACTATAGTTATGCTGCTTATTATAAACATCTACTAGTATTAGTACTATTTTGCAAAAAAAAAAACATCTATTATTTACTAGTACTATTTATGTTCTCTGTTTTACCACTTTATATTCCCACTAACATTATAAAATCTCTAAGCACATACTGCACTACCATATGAGTCCAGAATAATGTTTGGTTACCCTCTCAAAAAATATTTGCTATTGTGGACAAATGGATTATTAAAGGAGAACATCCAAAATAAAAGAAGATTAGTTAAAAAAAAAAAAGGAAGAGAGTGAGTAATTCATATCAAAAGGAAACACAACCCGGTCATTGAATTTTAGAATGAAATTTATACTTGAATTGTAATAATTCTTCTATATTAATAGGTAAATGAATTGGCAAAAAGATTATTATGAACTCAGCAAATACTAATCATAAATTGGACCCAAACTAACTTATTTTCAAGTTATTTTATCATAATTCTTCCTTCCATCATAAGAAATTGGAGTAAATACTTTTGAAGATTCTTGCTAATACTGCAAGTTTTTTTGTTCTGTTTTTCTTCTTAATTTTTATATTCTTATTTTTCCTCAAATCATAAAATGGTAAAAGGAAAAAAGAAGTCAAAGGTGACTGACGTGGACTGTAGTTGGAGTATGATGTTCACACATACCAACCATGAAAAATAATACAGTATTGATTAGTGATAAATTACTTGGTCATAGTGCACATAATTCTGCAAGACTTGACAGGTTTGTAATTAAATACTATGAAGTCATCTAAAAGGATCACGTAATTTCTATGACACAACTTCATCGGATTGTTGATTTCTTAACAGTTAACATCAGCTTTAATTTATAAAAATTCTATATATTTATGATCACAAAATAATCAAATACTGTATTTTATTTCTATGGATGACCAAAATGCCAAAAACTACTTTTAAATGCCAATTAGTCAGAAGGAAAACCTCACACTTTTTAAAGGGCTTATCCTCGGGTGTCTTTTTATAACCGTCACTTTATTTCTTTATTTGACTGTTTATGCAACAGTCATTTTAATCACCGTTAGATTAAAAAATAAATTGTTAGATAATGTTTTTCAATAACTAATTTATTTTTTCTATTTTCAATAAATTAGAATTTGATAAATTAAAAACAAATTATACAGCATACTAAAAACTCAAATAAAAATATAGAAACCTAGGGAAGCCTACCCTAAACTTAAATATTAATTAAACTTTAATTTTTTTAATTCATTTGACGCATTTTTATGCTAACGGATTTTGAACCATTCATACGTGTTCCTAATGCTTCCCCTTCTCCTGGCTACTTCTTCACTATATGTTCTCAACTCTCACCCCCTCCCTTCTATCTCTATATATCTCATATAGTTAATAGTCCTAATGTCATATGCAACCATGGCTTTGACCCAAGCAGGCACGGGTCCGATATTTAGGCCAGAGTCGGCTCACCCGTATCTATGCCACCCATACACTGACATAGAGAAAAGACAACTGTTCTTGAGAAGCTACCAATTTTCTATCAAGAAGAAAAACGGCACTTTTCTACAGAGGAGCAAAGGGTCATTTTTTCGGGTCAGGAAGGTCATATGGGTGGGGCTTCGATCGTCTAAAAAGATCCGAAGGTTGCTATGGCTTAGGCTCAAGTATGCCCTTCTGTTTTCTTCCAGAAAGAGAAGATTTATTCAGATTAATAGCGTTTCTAGCTTGAAAAACAGTACTGTCAGAACTTGGTCACTACCATCTTTCTTATGGTAGAGTTTCTTTGTTTTGTTTGGTTTTGTTCTTCCTTTCTTTTCTTTCAATCTTAAGCAAAGCCAGGTTTAGTTCTTATGGTTGGCTGTTGCAGCTTTTGCTCCCGGTTTATTTGTTATTTCTCAATTTACATATTGTGTTTACTGTTTAGTTGACCACTCTAGAAACTATATCTCATATTATGGCAAGAAAAGATATACATATCAGGCTTCTTAATATTTCTTGGTATCTTCAAGACTGTGGTGTTGTATATTATCTTGTCACCGTCTCTTCTCTTTCCTTTGTTTCTTAGTCCATGTCAAAAATTTGAAACTGGTAAAGTAACATCAATAGTTATTTGTCTCTAAGCTTGTCTTAAAATTTTTAGTTCAATGTAATCTTTTAGGTATCAGAAAGGTTTCTAATAGTAGTTTATTGGGGAAACGGCCAAATAAATGAGAATATCTCTTTTTTTTTTTAAGTAACGGACCAAATAAATGGGAATATCTCAAATACAGACAATGAGCAAAATAAAAGAGAACCGATGGAGTATTTGCTGTTTGTTTTTTCTGCAAGTAAATACGCTAATATACCCCACAGTTATATATGGTTACAATTTTCAACCTCACTTTATCTATTTATTGCAGTTGTTATTTGGTCACAACCTTTGATTTCTGTTTATCTATTACTCCATGCTGCACTGTACTTGCCTGACCAACTTAGAAAATTGAAATTTCCAGCTTGCATTTTATATAGTTAGCCCTTTTTTGAGTAAGTTAGCTTGAAGAGCATACATGATACAGCTAGCATATTTTTTATGGTGCGTATGTTAAAAGCTACTACCTACACAAGAGTACACATTTTATTGATCTTGACTTGAAAAGTGAGTAATTCAATACCAAAGGACCAAAGTCATTGGATAATGAGAAACCTAGCTACCTACACAAGAGTTGTGACTTTTACTTTACAATAAACAGACATGGAGCAATAACTGCTTTTCACTCATGTTTGTACATCTTTTTATTTTACAAAGATGTTATGCCCTGGCATAAGCACATCATTTGGAATGCATTTTCACTTGAATGCATTTTCACCAACTACCACTTTGACATTTGTGACACTACATTTTAAATTGTACTTATGAATTTAGCTTATTTTAGCCTAACAAAGAAGTTAAACATCTAGTCCATCACACCATTAACATGAAATTTGATCAACCACACTTTTGTGGCACTATTTGGCGAGCTTGATTTTCTTCCCAAGCTCGACTTAATCAACTTCGCGTTGGCTCCGATCTTTCGAGGCGGTCAGGTAAGCTCCGGCGGTCAGGTGGTCTTCGTGCCTGCACAAGGAACGAACAGGGGCCCGGGGTTGTTGCCGGGTTTTCCCTCTCCAACGATCAAGTCAGTATCGGTGTTAACTGAAAGTAGGAATATAATTAAGGATGAGGGACCGGGCCGGATACAGGTCGTTGTATCGAGTGGTACAGATAGTGTTCAGGGGGTCCGGGTTGTTTAAACTTTATCTCTCCTCTCTGTCTTTTTCTGTCCCCCTCTATGTAGGATTAGGGGGGGTATTTATAGTGAGGTTCAGAGGTGTATTAACCCTTGGATCACTGTACTGTAAGATGTTGATCCAACGGCGTCAGAGCCATTTATGACTCTGACAAGGGTACTGTCCTTTCCCGGGGCCCACAGGAGGTGTCCTGTGATTGGGCCACGTCGGTGAAACGTCAGGAGGGTCCCCCAAGGGAGCAGCAGCATTAATTGGGGAAGCGTACTCGACACGCTTCTTTGGGCCGGCCTCAGCACGGCTCGGCCCTCCCAATCCGGGGCGTCGCATCATTCAGGGTTGATGAGGCCCGGACGGCCCGCTTTGGGGGCGTTATTGCCCCGGACGAGGGGATGCTGACATTCCCTCGCCAACAGCTCCCTGTCCGGAGTCGTTGCTAAGGACGAGGTCGGCGAGGAGTTCTGGTCGTTACGGGGGCTCCGGTCATTTTGTTCTCGTGCTCGTCGGTGCGAATATGCTCATGCATGGCTGTTTTATGACACGTGTGCAACCATTCATGGATTTCTTACACGTGGACACGAGGCGCCGTCATTGTCCCTTTGATTACTACAACGTCATTAATGCTAAAACGGCTGGTGAGTGACATTTGGCAGATGGCCTCTGCTGGCTGTACACGTGGTGGACATTGATTGAGTGGCGGCGGTTATTTGTGGGAGTTCGTGCAATGAGCCGTTGCGTCTTTTCACCTTCTGGTAAATGTCTTTTCACCTTCCACTAGGGGCCTATAAATACCCTCAGTGAAAACCATTTTTCACTTTTTTTTTCAACTTCTCTCTACAAGATTCCACAGCAACCATTCTCTCTCACCTTCTCCACCCTTAGCAAATTTTACCTTCGAACACTTAAGCCAGAAAATGGTTATTAAACACGGAGCCGACAAGGGCCCGATGGTTGCCCCTACTCCGCAACGCTTGGCCGTGATGGCCAACGCGCTCCCATTCCGGGCTATGGTCCTCGACCCGTCCCTGAGCGTCGATAGCAACGATAGCAGCATCATGGTACGGACTCACGGGTCCGACCTTGAAGAGTTCCGACAACTCTGCGGGATCGGCGAAGGGTTCCGTCTTCGGAGGTGTCAGAGCTCCGACGAAGTGAACGGGATCGTAGCGGATCCGAAGAGCATGGTGACGCTCTCTCTCTTGTCCCTTCTGTACGGGGGCACTCATCTCCCTATCCCGGAGCTGCTGGCGGAGTTATGCGCCTGGACGCAAACTCTCCCTTGTCAGTGGCCTCTACAAGCCCACCGGATCTGCGCCGGGATGGAGGCTCTGAACGAACTATTGGGCTCGACTCTACCGGAGCCATTGGGGTTAAGGGAGCTGCTCGCTTGTTACGAGTTTTTACAGAGCGAGCCTAGCTCCCAAGCCAAAAGCAGGCAGCCGTACCTGCGGTGTCGGTCGCATAACCAGCTCATCTTGGGTAACTCTGATTCGAATCGGGGTTACACACAAGATGTAATCGTGGTGGAGGGTAACTGGCTCCGCCGGGATGACCTGATCCTCCCAACCAGACTGGGGAGGGTCCTAAGCAACAAAGAGAACAAGGCCACGGTGGCCGCGAGGCTAAGGGGTCTTGGGGAGCCGAATGTGAGGTCGATTGAGCTGGCCTTGAACTGGTGGGGTCCGGACGGGACCGACGCAGGCGCTCGCGACGCGGAGCGCCTGTTACTATGTGGCTCCCCCACAAGCTGTAAGGGGAACGAGTTCCTCTGGCCCCCTAGGACCTTCTGTCCCGTGGGGTACTCCCGGGAACGTTGGGAGAAAGAGAAGGGTTTTGAATCCACCCTCCCACCTAAGGCCATCAAAGAAGCTGAGGCCGAGGCCGGGGTTATGCCCGTGGCGAAGAAGGCGACGAAGCCGAAGCCAAGCAGCAGGGCGAAGGCCGTGGTGATTTCCTCGTTTGCTCCTGCGTCGGCCGGGGTTATGTTTGAAACCCGGCCTGATGGTACCGTCCTCCATTATAGGGAGGGGGCGGACGGTACCCGCAGCTATATCGACCAGTATGGGAAACCATTGCTTGATGTCCCTCCCCTGAGCTCGAGGGCACCGGACACGACGGGCTTCTTTCGTCTGGAAGATAGTTCTCCTGAGGCCCCACCCACCGGGCCAGCCTTGGGCACCTCACGGACTATGGTGAGTTCAGCTTCCCTTCTTCCATTCTTCAGCTTCACAGTTGACTAAATTTTGTTTACAAAATTTTCTGACTACTTTTCTTTGTCTAAACCATGTAGGTTGTCTGTTCTGACGAGGAAGAGGAGGAGGTTGCCGCCGAGGCTGGGGGCGAGGAGGAGATTATCGAGGCCAGAAGTGGCGAGGAGGCGGAGATTATTGAGCCCGAGGCTGGTGAGGGAGGGGTCGACGGGGTAAGGGACGAGGAGGTGGAAGAGGTGGAGGCTTTGGAGCCCGAGGCTGAGGAGGAGGAGGGGGTCATCGGGACAAGGGACGACGAGGTGGTTGAAGTGGCTCCCACGAATGCTAAGTTAAAGACATTGGAGAGGTTGGGAGGCCTGGCGGGGCAGTTGAGGCGTGAACGAGCCGCTGAACGAGCCGCTCGTAAAGCCGAAGCAGCCGAAGCTGCCAAGAGGAAGAGGGAAGAGTCGAAGGCCCCTCGGGATGCGAAGAAAGCCCGTGCCGAGGATTCTGAGCCGAGGGAGGATGCCAGGGAGCATGTGGTCGTTGCTGAAGAGCGAGCGGTGTCATCCGTTCAGGCAAAGGGTCCGATGCCCAGCGCTTCGGGCTCAAGCTCAGGCTCTGGCTCCCCGTTCCCAAGGATGCCTATTCAGACTCCGGAGGAGGTCAAGGCGGCAACCGGGGTTCGGAGCATTATGGAGGGCCATCCCTCTGCTGGCCTGCTTGCTCTGGCCGCGCTTCAGCAGCAGACTGTCGAGGCCGACCAACGTGGTCGCGACCTTGCTTCCGCCATGACGTCGGCCATGGCCATGATCCCGCAGGTAAAACGTTGTTTTCGTTGTGCCATTGTCTTTCGTTTATTTCTTAAATTCTTGCTAAGTGTTTATCTTCTTTTGTAGGCCTACTTGACGATGAACCAATACGTCTACCAGCAAGGGCAACTGGTGAGGTCGTGGGCTTCGAAGGCTGAGGCCAATGCTAAGCAGGCCGAAGACGCTCTGAAGAGGGCGGAGGGGGCCCAGAAAAGGGCGGAGAGGGCCGAGGGCCTCGTTGAATCCTTGGAAGCTCGGAGAGCTGAGGCCGCGAAGGCCGGTGCTGAGGCCGAGGAGCGTGCCCAAGCTGCGGTGACGGCTCTGAAGGAGGTTGAAGCGAGCGTGGCCGATAAAGTGAAAGCTGCGGTCGAAGACGCTGAGGCCGGGGTGGCCGAAAAAGTAAAGGCTGCGGTTCAAGCCGCCGAGGCAGAGATGAGCGCCGCCTTGGAGCTATCGACACAGAAGGACTTTAATTCCTTCTACGTCGATGGCTGGTCTGAGGCAGCAGCTTTTATGAGGGCGGGACCGGATCATCCGGTGTGGAACATGGAAAACATTTTTGTTCCGGTCCCCTCTGCTCCCGTTCCCGAGGTGGTCCCCTTAACCCCTCGAGCCCTTTCGGACGCCGATGCAGATGATGATGAGGGGGCATCCTAGGGCTTTTTGTGGTTTTTAGATTTTATTCTCGATGTAATTTCCTTTTTTGTACTTAGCATGTAATAGCTTTCCATTGAATGAAATGAAAAAACAATTTTGGACTTGTCTTTTATTCTTCTGTGTTTTATTTCTATACTTCCGTTGTGATTTATACATTGTATGCATGCTCCCAAATGAGTGGGCCTTAGTGCTTCGGCGTTGGGGCGCTCGTTTGATACAACTCATAACTTGCAAACCGAAGTAACACATAGAAAATTTAAATGAATTGAAAAATTCAAGTAAATATGAACCGGGGTGCCGTATAGGCTCGTGTTCTGAAACACTTAGAAAATTTAAATGAACTGCAAAATTCAAGTAAATAGAACCGGGGTGCCGTATAGGCTCGTGTTCTGAAACACTTAGAGAAAATTTAAATGAACTGAAAAATTCAAGTAAATAGAACCGGGGTGCCGTATAGGCTCGTGTTCTGAAACACTTAGAGAAAATTTAAATGAACTGAAAAATTCAAGTAAATAGAACCGGGGTGCCGTATAGGCTCGTGTTCTGAAACACTTGTAAAATTTAAATGAAATGTACGCCGGGGAGCTATTGAAATAACAGCAGTTTTCATTTATAAAGCCCACAGGCATAAATTTACATCACATTCTTATTTACACAAAGACATAAAGGCCGAGCCCTACGGGTAGTACTTCCTTAGGTTGTTGACATTCCAAGGTCGGTCCACCGGGACGTCGTTGGGAAGACGACCCAACAGGTAGGCCCCGTTCCCTACTGCACCGAGGATTCGATAGGGGCCTTCCCAATTGGGGCCTAGCTTGCCGTCGGACTGTATCCTGGTGTTGTTGTTTACTTTTCGTAACACGAGGTCTTCGTCTTGGAAACGTCTGGCGTTCACTCTTTTGTTGTAAGAACGCCCCAGCTCGTTTTTATATTCGGCGTTACGGATGGCCGCAACCTCCCTTCTTTCTTCGGCGTAGTCCAGCTCTAGCCCCATCATCTTTTCATTAAGCCCGTTTTCCACCATGTCCGTCCTCAGATAAGGAAGCCCGATTTCTAACGGGATGATGGCTTCCATTCCGTAAGTAAGGCTATAGGGTGTCTGTTGAGTGCCCCGTCTTCTCGTCGTTCGATAGGCCCAAAGGACGTGATGCAGCTCTGCAGCCCATCGTCCTTTGGACTCGTCTAGCCTCTTCTTGATTCCGTCGAGCACGGTCTTATTTGACACCTCGGCTTGTCCGTTGCATTGGGGGTACGAGGGGGTCGAATAGTAGTTCTTGATGTGATACTTTGCATACATTGTTTTTAATTTATCCCCGGTGAACTGTCCCCCATTGTCCGCGACGATTGAGTAGGGGATTCCGAATCTGGTGATCACGTCTCTCCAGAGGAAACGTATCACTTCGGCCTCTGTGATTTTCGCCAAGGCCACGGCCTCCACCCACTTTGAGAAGTAATCGGTGACCATGAGGAGGAACTTCTTTCCCCCCGGGGCTACGGGGAATGGTCCGACGATATCCATGCCCCACTGTGCAAAGGGCCAGGGCGAGGTTACGCTGCTCATTTTTTGCGCCGGGGCATGGGGTATGGGTGCGTACTTCTGACACTTTTCGCACCTGAGTACGAAAGCCTTGGCGTCCTTCTGCATGAGGGGCCACCAATATCCGTGGGTCAAGGCTCGGTTGGCCAGCGATCTGCCCCCGGTATGGCTCCCACACGTTCCTTCGTGAATTTCCTCCATGACCCTCATTACCATGTCAGGGTGGACGCAGAGTAAGTAGGGGCCAGAAAACGATCTTTTATAGAGCTTGTCGTTGGGAGCTATCCAGAATCCCAGTGTCGTTCTTCTTATTTTCTCGGCCTCTTTCTTGTCATTGGGAAGATCACCGGAGCGATGGTATTCGATTATGGGGTCCATCCAGCTTGGTTCCGGCAGGAGGTCAGTCACCATGTTAATTGTTGCCCTAGCCTCGATGCTAGGCGAAGGGACGTATTCTATGGTGATGACTCTCTCTTTTTTATCACTCATGACCGAGGCTAGGGTCGCTAGTGCATCGGCGTGGGTGTTCTCGTTTCTGTTTATGTTGACTATTTCTTGACATTCAAAGCTTTGGAGTATTCCGGAAGCGATAGCCACGTAGCTGGCCATCCTGTCGTCCTTCGTCTGAAATTCACCACTGATCTGGCTGCTGACTAATTGAGAGTCCGTATGCACCAGTATCTTCTTGATTCCGAGGCTTCGGGCCATTTTCAGGCCGGCGATAACGGCCTCATATTCGGCCTCGTTATTGGTGGCTCTGAAGCCAAGTTGGATCGACTTCTCAATCATATCCCCTTGTGGAGATCGGAGTACGACGCCGAGGCCGGACCCTTTCTTATTGGCGGCTCCATCCGCGTGCAAGATCCAGGTCTCGGGGGCACAACCTGTGATGTCGGGGCTTTGAGTCGTCCCAGTGAATTCTGCCACGAAGTCGGCCAGGGCCTGTCCCTTGACGGACGTTCGCGGCGCATAGCTGATGTCGTAGGCGTTCAAGTGGCAGGCCCACTTCATCATTCGTCGAGAGAGATCCCCCTTTTGGAGTATTTCTCGCACAGGCTGGTCCGTATAGACCACAATGTTGTGTGCAGAGAAATAGTGAGCAAGTTTTCTTGAGGCCACGACGAGGGCTAGGACGAGTTTTTCCAAAGGCGTATACCTAGCCTCGGCATCGAGGAGAGTTTTGTTCACGTAATAGATAGGTCTTTGCTCCCTGTCGAGTTCCTTGATGAGGACGGCGCTGACGGCTATCTCGGACACGGCGAGGTATAGGGTAAGGACATCGCCTGGGTCCGGCTTAGTTAGAAGAGGCGGACTTCCGAGATAGTCAGCCAGCTCGGTGAACGCACGCCGGCATTCATCGGTCCATTCGAATTTCTTCTGAGCTTTCAAGGCCGTAAAGAACGGCTTGCATCGATCCCCGAACCGGGCAATAAATCGGTTGAGGGCGGCAGCCATTCCGGCTAGCTTTTGTATGTCCCTTCTCTTCTCAGGTGTTTTCAAATTTTTCAAAGCAGAGATCTGGGACGGGTTCGCTTCGATGCCGCGATGGGTCACCATGAACCCCAGGAATTTGCCGGCGCCTATCCCGAAGGCACATTTAGAGGCGTTCAGCTTCAGGTCATGCCTTCGTATTGTTTCGAATACCTCTCTTAGGTCGGATAGGTGGTCCCTCTCCTGGGTGCTTTTTACCACCATGTCGTCAATATAGATCTCCATGGTTCGGCCTATGTTCTTAGAGAATATCTTGGTGACCATTCTCTGATAGGTCGCCCCGGCGTTCTTGAGTCCGAAGGGCATCACTTTGTAGCAGTAATTTCCCCTTGGGGTGATGAAGGCAGTTTTTTCTTGGTCGGCCTCCGACATAGGTATTTGATGGTAGCCGGAACAGGCATCCAGGAAGCTCATTCTGGCGGCCCCGGCCGTAGAGTCCACTATTTGATCGATTTTGGGCAAGGGGAAGGGATCCTTTGGACAAGCCTTGTTGAGGCTCGTATAATCGATGCACACCCTCAACTTTCCGTTCTTTTTGGGGACCACTACGGGGTTGGCGAGCCATCTGGGGTAATAAATCTCCCTGATGGCCCCGGCCAGAAGAAGCTTCTCTACTTCCTCGTTTATGGCATCGGCATGCTCTGGACTGACGCGGCGCCCCTTTTGCATCACGGGCTTGGCAACCGGGTTGACGTTAAGTTGGTGGCAAGCGAGGTCGGAACTGATGCCTGGCATCTCGCTTGGACCCCATGCAAAATTGTCGAGGTGTTGGAGAAGGAGTTCGACGAGGTCGGTGACCTCAGGTTTGGTAAGCTTTGCTCCCACCATAAAAAAGTGGTCTTCGTCATGCCCCGGGATTTGGATTTTCAGCAGTCCCTCCTCCACCTTGTCTTCGGCCTCAGGCCCCATCTTTTTGTTTAGTTCCCTCAGCAGCTTAGGGTCCTCTGCCTCGATGTTCATGGCACTTTGGGCCGGCACCATCTTTTTGCCGGAATACACGGCCATGGCACAGCTGCGTGAGACTTTCTGATTTCCTGAGATGGTTTCCACACCAGAATCAGTTGGATACTTAACCTTTTGGTGTAAGGTGGAGGAGATTCCATCCATTCTATGGAGCCACGGGCGCCCCAATATCACGTTGTAAACAGAGGGGACATTCACCACCGTGAACTCCACGCCCATAACTTTCGTAACAGTTTTCACGGGCAAGGTTATGTTTCCTTTGGGCTGGACCGCCTCCGAGTTGAATCCGTACAGGGGAGGGACGTCGGTTTCCAACTGTTCCTCTTTGAGTCCCATCTTTCGAAAGAGGTCTTCAAAGAGTATATTGACCGACGCTCCTTGATCAACGAGGATCCGTCCTACAGCGCATAGGCCTATCTGTGTCGAGATAACGAGGGCATCAGTGTGGGGCACGTCCACCCCCACCAGGTCGAAATCAGTGAAGCTTACATCCGGCTTGGAATTGCGCTTATACTTTTTCCGAGAGCTTGAGCTTTCTGCGAGGCAGACGTACTGCTTCATCAATGCTTCCCGTGCTGAGGTTCTTTCTGCCCCATTCTGGATTGACCTTTTGGGCCCAGAGTGAATGACATGACAGATCATCACCGGTGGGGGGAGGTCCCGCTGCCTCTCATCAACCCCTTCTCCATCTCGGTCGGATTCTCTTCGTGATTTGACATATTTATCCATTAGGCCATCCCGGACCCATCCCTCGAGCCTGGCCTTCAGACCATGGCACTCGGAGGTATAGTGGCCGCGACCCCTGTGGTATTCACAGATCTTGTCGTTAGGCCCTGGGGCCGGATCGTTCCGTAGTGGGAGAGGCCAAGAGAAGAAAGGCTCGTTCTCAATCTCGTTAAGAAGGTCGACAAGAGGTAGGCGAAAGGTGGTGGAATAGGCAGCGCCCGACCCCGAGGCGACAGGGGTTTGATGCCCCGGTCGGGGGTCCTCTTTTCTTCTTTTAGGGGCCGGTTGCGGGTTTCTTCCCATTCGTGGCCGCTCCATCCTTTCCCTTTATGGGCCGGTTTCTTCGAGGGCTCGTTGCGACGAACCGATCCCTTGGCTGGTCGATAAGGGCTACTGAACGTGTTGCCCCGGCTGACCTCATGTCCTTCTCAATGTCGATATGCTGTTTTATGAGGGACCTCAGTTGAGGAACAGAGTTGGGTGGGGTCGCGATCATCTCGTTTCGGATCCTGCTCCCAACTACCATGTTTTGCCTAAAGGCAGCTATGGCGGTGGAGTCGGGACAGTCCGCGCATTCGGCATGCTTCAGCCAAAACCGACTATCATAGTTCTCGAGGGTCTCTTTAGATTGGACCCTCACTTGATAGAGTTGCTCCGGCTGGGCAGCTCTCTCTTTCAAGTTTATGAACCGGTGTGCAAAGTCATAAGCTAGGTCGTCCCAACAGTGGATAGAATTGACGGGCAGGGACTGGAACCACTTACTAGCGAGCCTTCCCAGGCTGGCGGGAAAGCACCTGCACATTAATTGGTCGAGGTGTGACCAATGGTTCATCTGGTATCGGTAGTGTCGGAGATGAGCCTCCGGATAGGGGCGATAAAGTTCCGGGGGGGGGGGGGGGATACTGTATTCAATTTCGTCCGAGAACGGGGTGCTGCGGGTCGAGGCCACGATTTTCAACGCTGCCTCACCAGCTGCATCGTGTCGTCCGCGTCGTCCGCATCTCCGTGTCCGAGGTGGCTTATCGGTTCGGGCGTGACTAGATTCCGGCCGTGAGTCCCGACTACCATCCTGCCAACGGAGCCGAGAATGTATACTCCGCTCGTTATCGCGGCGAGAATTTCCTTCTTGGGAATGCTCCGACTCCGCACCCTAGCCGGCTCCCTGGGAGTCTCTAGGGGGGGTCGTCGGAGGGGTCCCAACCTGGACATCACGCTTTTAACGGGGATGGGAACCGATTTGTCTTGGCTCGCGCCTTGAGCGGGCTCGAGTTCCGGCTCCATCAGCGAGGCTATCAAGGCTTTCTGGGCCGCAAGAGCGACGAGCTCTTTTTGGTGGATATCGATCATCATCTCTGTCAGCTCGGCCCGCGATCGGGGTGCGGGAGCTGTTGCGGTCAAGGGAACGGACTCCCTGGTAGATGCGGTCCTAGGGGTCTCATCAAAAGAAAACGTTCTCGGCATCCCAAGAACGTGGGGGGGTTGAGACGATGGAGTGTCAAATCGGTTATTGCCAGACATGTTTCTTTTAAGGACGGGGAGTCGAAGCTAACGCGTTTAGGTTTCCCACAGACGGCGCCAATTGGCGAGCTTGATTTTCTTCCCAAGCTCGACTTAATCAACTTCGCGTTGGCTCCGATCTTCCGAGGCGGTCAGGTAAGCTCCGGCGGTCAGGTGGTCTTCGTGCCTGCACAAGGAACGAACAGGGGCCCGGGGTTGTTGCCGGGTTTTCCCTCTCCAACGATCAAGTCAGTATCGGTGTTAACTGAAAGTAGGAATATAATTAAGGATGAGGGACCGGGCCGAATACAGGTCGTTGTATCGAGTGGTACAGATAGTGTTCAGGGGGTCCGGGTTGTTTAAGCTTTATCTCTCCTCTCTGTCTTTTTCTGTCCCCCTCTAAGTAGGATTAGGGGGGGTATTTATAGTGAGGTTCAGAGGTGTATTAACCCTTGGATCACTGTACTGTAAGATGTTGATCCAACGGCGTCAGAGCCATTTATGACTCTGACAAGGGTACTGTCCTTTCCCGGGGCCCACAGGAGGTGTCCTGTGATTGGGCCACGTCGGTGAAACGTCAGGAGGGTCCCCCAAGGGAGCAGCAGCATTAATTGGGGAAGCGTACTCGACACGCTTCTTTGAGCCGGCCTCAGCACGGCTCGGCCCTCCCAATCCGGGGCGTCGCATCATTCAGGGTTGATGAGGCCCGGACGGCCCGCTTTGGGGGCGTTATTGCCCCGGACGAGGGGATGCTGACATTCCCTCGCCACTATTCATGTACAAGCAACCGATTTTGGATGTTGTACATGAAGAAATATTTCACCTGTTTGGCACTTCTTCAAATTCCTATATAAAGTTGTCGTTTTGGAGAAGCCAACTTTACAACTATTACACTCCCGATTCCCATATTTTTATGTTTTTTTAACTAGTTGATGTATATAAATGTTCATATTTTATTTGAATGAATATTAATAGTTAAAGATCAAGAGGGGAGCTTGAAGTTTTTTATATATTTTGTTTAGTTGGCAATATAGAGTAAGAAAAAAGATGTAATTATGGATGGGTTATTATTGGTGATTAATTGCATATGAAGGACAATAATGATTTACTCCACGTAGTATGACAGTTTAATTAAAAACATATAGTTTGAGTTCTAAACTTAGTACAGATGCAAAATAGCTAACTGAAAATGAAATTATAAGAGTAAGAAAAAAGAAATTGATTGCCTATGAAGCTCATTCAAGCTAACTTTTCGGCCTAAGTTTCTTGTTTGTTAACACAGTGACGGGCACAGTCTGGAACCAAGGGATCAACTAATCTACGTAAAAGAACTAAGCTCAATTGCGTATTCTCTAAATAAACACTTGAAATTTGGAAAAATCAGGCCACCTCTATTAATATTTAAACTACTTGAACCACATTATTTGTAAGTTGTAACTCTAATAATTGATCTTGAGAGGCAGTTAAGCAACTGTGACCATAAAAATGGTAGTTGCGTTGCCCCCTACCATAGGTATAATTATATTATAATAAACCGACCCAAATTAAATGAGTATGTCTAATTTATGCATTTTTTTTTTAAAATACTCCTATACTTTTTATTAATTACAATAATATCATACTCATATAAAAAAATATAAAAAATAATAATTAATAACACTATTTATCACTCTTTAACAACCAAACATTCTTTTAAGTCTTATCATCTTATACTACTATTATTTTTTGTATTATCCACGTATTTGTATCATAACTATACTTATTTTCTATATTTTAATTGTATTAATTACGCATCACACACGCAATACGTGATACACAATTACTGGTATATATATATATATATATACCAAATCTAATATTAGAGAAGAAATTGATTTTATTAAACCTTTATTAGTTGCAATTTTGCACTTTGCAATATATTTTTGGCATCCGAGCAACTCGCATCCCAAAACTTAAGCCAACCAATACAAAATTTGAAGTTATTAATTATGGTGGTCTTTTCATGTTCATTACGAAATTACGTGTAATTTTCATTGTTTAAGAACTTGTATCAAAATTTTCGGAATGAAAATTTTCAAAAGTTGATTATATAGTTCATATGTTAAATTTTATGATTAGATTTTAAAAAAATTCATTTCGATAATTTTGATACAAGATATAAGCCGATTAAAATTGCATGTAATTTCGTAATAGATAATTAAATGGGAACGGATGAAATATAAATAGTTAGGAGGAGTATTAAATTACATTCTACATGCTGTAATTCAGAGTATTTTATAGGACAGTCAAACAAGTACCCAGAGCCACGCTATTGGAATTTGAAACTTACAACGCATTATATTCTTTTACTATATCTACTTGTCCTTGTCCATGTTCAAGCCACATCCAGGTAGTAAAGTTTGAAAAATAATTTACCCATACAAAAAGTATATACCCAGTTTTTATAATGAAAATGATGTTAAGCATGCTGATAGGTAGCATGATAGAATCAATAAAGTTTTCAATATGTGTGACATTTCACTGTGGCATGTCCATGATATATATAAAAGAACAAGAGAGCATAATTACTTTACTCATTTTATTATCCAGCTTTCTTTTCTCATCTCCTTTGGTTTTGGTTTTGATTTTGAGGATTCCTTTTCATAGATAATCACTCTTTACCAAACATATGACTAGGGTTATAATACTAATTATCAGAATTGGCTATTTGAGTTACATCCAACTCAATTTACTCAGATTAAATCTTTATATTAAATGAATTTTATACTTTATAATCGGAGGATGAATTCAGTAATTCGCGATTTATACCAAAAAAAGACATATATTACTTATTCAATTACAAAATTGGTGTCCGTAACAGACATATTAACTAGTTAAAAGAGATATAAACCCGAAACTAGCTAGGAGTCGGTTAAAAATGACTATAACATTCCCCATATTCAAGAAAGCCGAACTTTTTCCCCGTATTCTACTGTAAAATTTACAATTCTAACATTTTATCACTTCGTATAATAATTTAGCTTCATTCTCACCCAAATCCACGCCATTGGTTCCGTTACTGATATATGAACAAGTTTCTCCCTTACTTTATGTTTTGTTAAATAAGCAATAACGTAATGAAGAAGTGAGCAAATGATAAACTTGCATAATTTTTTACTATTTTACAAAATAAAATTTTAAATTGAAGAAAAAGAACAGTGAGCAGTTATTCAAGACCAAGAGAAAATACATTCAGTATTGCTTTTCATCCTGCTATACATCATCCATAAAAAGTGACATGAAAATTATACCTTCTGATCTGTAATAGTCTTAGTCATCATTTTCTCATATCAACCGCCAAGTAGTCACCGTCATCATTTTCTCAAGTCAAAATTCTAAATTTCAAAAATAAAAAAGGGTACGTTTAAAATAAATTACTTATTGCTTATAGCATTTGTTTTCTATGGGGTTTGTTTTGTCCGTACGTTTTTTACAAAAATGAAGTAAACAGTATGGTTAAAGAAAAAATTATGTCCACTATCCCAGACATTAAAGAATTTTTTAAAAAAAATTCCAAATTAAATTTTTTCTATCAATTTACAGATTTATTTCTTAATTTTTTTTTGTCATTTATTTATCGAGTAATGTTAGACACACAACTTGCACACAACTTACGCACTGCATAAGCTAAAAAATACATATTTATTACTCCAAGTATACATAAAATTATATAATTTTATAAATTAAAATATAAATATACAATATAATAAAAACTCAAATAAAACAAAAATCCAAAATAGCACAAAATCCATAAACCAGACTTCTCTCCTAGGAAAAATATTAAACCTCTTCCCCTTTTTACTCTTCACAAATCATGCTTATGTACTTTTCAAAAATAAAATAAAATCATGGTTAGGGAGAATCATTCAAACTCATCTTTAGAATCTATTAATGCCCCATTTTAACAATAACCAGTGAAAGATTGTGATACGAATCAACATCCATAATTAATAACTTATAACAACGAAAATTGTTTATACAAATTTATGAAACTAGTTAAGCACGCTCAATAAGTCATTTAATTGGTATTTCGGGTTGAGAGTGTGTTCAATTGAAATCAACAATTCGGCTAATACATTTTCAAAAAAAAAAAAAAACAATTCGGCTAATATAAAAGGTATACCAACTCTTTTTTAATTGTGTGGGTTTTGAAGAATATATGGAAATATAGAAAGAGCACATAGACATGAAAGATAAAAGCAAATCTGGTTTAAAATGGTTGATTATGTTTTTTTTTTTTTTGGGTATTTAAAAGGGAGAGAGATAAAGAGATGGAGAGAGATAAAGGGGGATTCTTGATTACATATGAGAATTAGTTATGAGTATTAAGAGACCTGGGATTGCAATATTTTTATTTTTATTTTCTTTCCTTTTTTTTTTTTTTTTATGTGATTTTGTTTTTTTTATTTCGTTTTCGTATATCAAAAAATTCTCCAATTTTACCTAAAAACTTTTTCAATTTTATTCAAAAACTTCCCCAATTTTATAAAAAAAAAAAAACTATAACCATCAACCATCAAACTACTTCATATATCAAGTTAAACTACTTCATATATCAAGTTAATATATTTTTTTATCAAATCAACGTCACTTTACCACTACAATTATCCCCAATTTTACCAAAAAAAAAACCTCCCAATCTAAAAAAAAAAAAAAAAAAAACTTCTTCAATTTTATCCAAAAAAAAACCCTAACCATCGACAATCAACCATCAAACTCGTTCGTATATCAAATTAATATATATTTTTCTCAAATCAACATAACTCTACAACTACATTTATCCTCAATTTTACCCTAAAAAAACATATCCCAATTTACCAAAATAAAACCTCTCCCAATTTTACATATAAATTGGGATATGTTTTTTTTAGGGTAAATTGAGGATAAATGTAGTGGTAGAGTGATGTTGATTTAAGAAAAATATATATTAATTTGATATACGAACGAGTTTGATGGTTGATGGTCGATGGTTAGAGTTTTTTTTGGATAAAATTGAAGAAGTTTTTTTTTTTTTAGATTGGGAGGTTTTTTTTTGGTAAAATTGGGGATAATTGTAGTGGTAAAGTGACGTTGATTTGATAAAAAAATATATTAATTTGATATATGAAGTAGTTTGATGGTTGATGGTTATAGTTTTTTTTTTTGATAAAATTGGGTAAGTTTTTGAATAAAATTGGAAAAAAAATTAGGTAAAATTGGGGAATTTTTTGATATACGAAAACGAAATAAAAAAAACAAAATCACATAAAAAAAAAAGGAAAGAAAAAATAAATAAAAATTCCAGTGACACGTAGACGTGAGATTGCTGCAATCTCACGTCTCTTATACTCATAAGTAATTCTCATATGTAATAAAGAATCCCCCGAGGGGAGTTATTTTTTCATTGCGCTAATTACTCATAAACATTAGGGATTCGGGATTTCTACGTGGCTACCTGAAAAATGACCACGTATTTAACCTTTTTAGTGGAAGGGTAAATATTATACAACAATCATTTGACTTTTCTTTTTTTTCATATCTTCAAAATATGAAAAACCATAATAACCTACTACTAATACTTAAAGAAAGTATACTTAAAACCAATATAATTATTGTTTGACCCAAGCTTTTCAATCTCATATTTCATAGCCTTGATCTCATTTTTGAGGCTTTGATTCTCCTGTTTAAGTTCCTCATTTTTATTTAAATAATATTTTCCTATCTTCTTCTGAGTACTCATTCATTATTATATCTATTTACATAAAATTTAAGTTCAATAATAAAAATAAATATTTACTTGATAATTGTAGTGATACAGTGATTTTGATTTGAGAAACAGATGATCTTAATTTGAGATAAGAAGGAGTTCGATGGTTGCTGGTTGCTGCTTAGGGTTTTTTTTTTTTGATAAAATTGGGGAAATTTTTGAGTAATTAACGTAATTTTTAAGTAATACGTGACCATTTTTGAGTAATTAACGTAATTTTTAAGTAATACGTGACTATTTTTGAGGCAGCCACATAGGACCCAGGATTGACAATCCCGGGTCTCTAATATTTATGAGTAAGTAACGCAATGAAAAAAAAACTCGCCGAGATAAGGAAAGGGAGAGAGAAGAATAGTATGTAATCATCAGATCATGTCATTTTATATTTTCTTTTATTCTTTGATGTTTGATTTAATCTTATGGTTGTGAATACATGTGGAAATGGTACACTATCGTGAGAATTTTTGTGATATAATTATCGTACCTCACATGTATGATACACTAAATTTAAATATCATTATCGTATCACACTTTTGTATACCGCACTTTCGGTATACCGCAAGTGCGTTATGTTAACGGTCTGATACAGTACATTACCAAATTCGAAAATCAATACACAATACACAATGTTATGAAAAATATATCACTAGTAAAAAAATTTAAATATAACATTTAATTATGAATAGTTGAATAAGATTATAAAAATAATATTAATCTGTGCAACTTATTTTGTATTTTAAATGTTAAAGAATATTAATAGAATGTGAATACTTTATATATAAATGGTAATATGATATTAACGGTACAATACCATGATATTGAAAATCAATTACCATTACCGTAACATTAAATTGAGTGGTATGGTAATATCGTACCATATGTGTGGTAGTACCGTAATTACGGTACAAGTGATACAGTATGAATAGTAATTACAGTTGCTTGATACGTTGTGATACAAAATTTCACACGCCTGATTGTAAGTGTCATTTTAGGCTGCAATAAATTTTTTTATTGGATCGGCGAATAAAAGCAGCTCATTGGACTGCGAAACAATCGAAGCAAATTTTCTCCCTTGAAATTGGGCGTACACAATTCCAACGGAATTAAAACAAATAGTTAATAATGACTTTCCTATCGATGTTGGTTGATATATTTTCTTGGATTTTGTTTTGGTTCTGTTGTAACTTGACCAAAATAAATAAATCTTGCTATACAACATTACTCAAATATTCTGGAATAATACTTTTTAAAGAAATTGTTGTCTTCAAAATGGGAAGATTAAAACTTAAGAGACGAGTATCTTCAAAGTGGCAGAAGGTTAGACCAATAATTAATAGACCTTATTGACCTGATTTCAAGTTAATCACTGTATTTTATCTAGATAATGCAAGAATATTGCTGTCTTCTTTTAAACTACTAATACAATTACATTCTTAGTTCCACCAAGAGAATCATTGCCTTGCTTGTTTTTCATAGTAACATGCATGGACCTAATTAATCATTGCACATGCCTCAGTATCTTTGGATTTATCACTCTCACTCTTGCTATACAACATTAAGCTAAGTCTAAACGTTCTTCACAATCTTACAATACTGTATTACTCTAATAATTGGAGTAATACTTTTTGAAGTGTTTGTTACCTTCATAATGAAAAAAACTTAAGACCAATCATTAAATTCCTTGACTTGATTTCAATGTAAGCACTTTCAGTTGTTTAGATAACACAAGAAGATTATTGTCTTTTCCTGCAACTACATTCTTATAAGTTCTTTTAAAAGAATATTTGCCTTGCTTGTTTTTCATAGTAACATGGACCTTAATCATTGCACATGCCTTATTATTCCTCGATTTATCACACTCACACTTCCAAAAAAAAAAGGAACAAAAAAGAGACTGTTAATATGACTTAATTATTAAGTTGTTGATGTTAGTCATTAGTCTCCATTCTCATCAGAGTTCAATGGATTTAAGTAAAAGGGTGATGCTAGCCATGTGTTAAAAGAATCAGACCAACTAGATTTTTTTGGAATTTTCCTCTAGAATTTGTTTTAAATCTTCATTAGCGTTTTCCAGCCTTTTATGTTGTTTTTCTTCTCTCTATTTATACAACACTCGACATCTTCTGAAAATCACTTGACTGCTTTTAGAAATGGCTTTTCAAAGTGGGGTTATGGGTCGTTACGAGAAACTAATAAAGACAGGAGAGAAGTCACAGAGGCCGAAAAGGCGTTGGGCGATGAAAATGAATGGAAAATCTAAGGGATTTCGGCTATCAGTTAGGCCAAAAAGGTTGAATTGGAAGGCATTTTCAATGGTATTATTTCCAAAGAAAATAGCTGAAATTTATGACGAAATAATAAAGAGAATGTATGTGGATGATTTATGTCCTGGAATTGTTTTTTGTGGCCAATGGGGTCTCCCATTTCTTTCCCATTCAAGTGTTAAACGTAATGCGGATTATTATTACTAATGTTATCGTTTCTTATGTTTCCTATGTATCTTTAACGACCTATTTTCTTTCTCATTCACAACTTTAACTTTGTTTCTCATAGTCCTTTCCAAACTAGAAATGGCCCAAAAACATGTACTGGTACTACCTAAGAAGGTCTAATGTGGAAATCTTACTACTGCTTGCTTGGTTGAAAGTTTTAATCAAAAAAGTTAGTTGTTTGGAGAATGGGAAAAGTTTGGGCCAAACTAGCTTAAAGCGTCTACTTCATAGAAGTCGAAATCAGAAAATCAAAAGACTTAAACCTTCAAGTCTGAACAAGTATTTAAAAAAAAGAAGTTAAAATGTGTTCAAATTTTATAAAGTTTGAATGGTCAGGTTTTCGTCAAGTTATCGATTTTTTCATATATATTTATAAAAAAAAATCGTTTTTTTTTTTTGTAAATCAACGTATTATTTTATTTCTAAAGTGTTTGTTTAAAAAAATATGTAAAATTTGGTATTTTATAATTTTTTGTATTTATTAATATTACTAACTTATAAATTATCAAACAAACAATTAAACATAAAAAAATATATATAAAATGTCAGAATTTACAGATTTTTTTGAGCAAACACTTTAGAAATAAAATAATACGTTAATTTACAAAAAAAATAACGAATATATATGAAAAAACCGAAAACCTGATCATTTGAACCCGGTTAAAAGGTTTTGGTCCAATTGCCTTTAATAAACCGAGGAACCAAACAAGTGCAACTTTCAAATAAAAATCATAAACATCTTACTACTGCATATATGTTCTGAGCCCAGCTACAATAATGATTTCAAAGTTGTGCAATATTGGAATATTGAAGTGAGAATTGGGTGGGGATATAATTCTTAGTCAATCTGCCATCAGCTTCAAACCAAAGTGCTTAGCCTAACTAATTTAACAAGTCTCTTAAACGACATCTCCAGATCGACCATCGGTTTTGAATGTGACAAATGTAACATGCACTTAGAACTGTTAAGGATTGGTCTAATTTTAAATGCTGTAAGTTAAACAAAAAATGAGGTTATCGAGAATAGAAAATTAAACAAAAAATAAGGTTGCTTGCTATAAAGAAAACTTTTAAGCGAACCCGGATAAAATACTCTGGTAGCGAACTTGCTTAATGATGTGAGGTTCATGACCGCAACTCTCAAGAACTCTTAATCTTAATGTTTGACTAAATTGCATTGGAGACTCTGTAGGGTCTTCAGAGTGCTTTTTTCATAATCAATGGAAGCTGGTGATTAATGGACTTACGGTTCAAAATGGGAGAAACATGAGAATCCCCGATGGAGTATTTCTTTTCTCCGGTGATCTGTTTTCTAATTTCATTTTTTCCTTAATCCTCATGTTAAGTCTGTGTGGATTCTGGTGCTTCTCCTCTACATGTTGCGGGCCCTCTATTGGTTTTATAGCCAATTAAAGCAAATGGAGGTGCTTAGAGACTTAGAACACCATTTGAGGATCCTAGAAATGGTGGTATTATGATTTACTTGGAAAAGCGCTAATTTCTCCGATGTTAACTGCATTTTTTTTGTCATCGAGTAAGTTAATTGGGGTTCAAGTCTAGGCTCCTTATGTTTTTTTTTTTTCTAATTAGCCAAAGCCTAGTGGTACTAGAAGTGAGTTAACTTGCATCATGTTTTTTGGTTAAAATGTGTAACTTAGCCTTGAGTGAGGGTTTGTTTCTACTATTGAGTTCAAGTTCTTTAGTCAGTTTCATATTACTAATAGGTGGTTCTTAATTATATCTGATCGGAAAGCTCTTAAATCACAGCCATCTAACTTTAGCTCTAGTTACCTAGTCGATTTTTCTGACAAGACTGAGCTTAGTGAACCTAGAGCATGTTTGAGTTGTGTGTTGGTTTGAGGTTAGCTTATAAAATGGTTTAAAAGTTCGATAAGTTCTTTGCGTTGTTGTTATCCCAATTCCCAACAATGCTCACCATAGACTTATTCAGAATTCTCTCCTTGGAACACATTCTCAAGTTGCTTTTGGGAAGTGATAAACCACAAGCTTCCTAACTTTGCCGACTTCTGGCTAGCTATGCTGTTGCTAAACATTCCTTTGCTAATTTTATTTTTACTTATGAGTTTATGATTAATTTATATTTTTTTGTTAATTTTATTCTAACTTATGGGTCATTTATATTATTTTTTGTATTTTCATCTTTCAAAATTCTTTGCATAAGGCAGCAGCCTTGAGCTTCTTGTTTATAGTTGTGTTATATAGGCTTGATTTCAAAACAACAACGAAAAGATATCAACAGATATAGGAGAATTGTTGCAAACTAACTAGGAGTACGTTGTCAGGATGTGTTTGCAATCCGAAAAATATCAAAAAAAAGATAAAAATATTAAACCAAGTAAAATGAAGTTAAAATCATTTTCCTATGTTTGGTAGTTTGGAAAATAAATAAAAAATAATATAAAAAAAGGAGAGAGAGAGAGAGTGAGCTAGTCTCACATTTATCATTTGTTTTCGTTTTTCTCTCAATTTTGAAAGTAAAATGGTTCTCTCATTTTACACATAAAGTTTTTATCACTTTCTTGTGTTTTATTTTTCATTGATTTTTCTATGCAATCAAACACAATAAAATGTTTTGTCGGAAAATCACACCCTTATAAGCCTTGTTTAGCATACAGTTACTTTTACTTTATGTTAGTTATAAGTATGAAAATTAAAAGTGATGTTTGGTTGTACTTCTAAAAGTGTACTTCTATAAAAAGTAAATTCCATTTTATCTATAAGTAACATTCATCTTACTTACGAAAGAAAGTACTTCTTTGTCACTGTAGCTCTTTCAATGCACCACACACTTATAAACCTATATATATTCATAAATTGCTGAGATATTTATTCATACATTGTAGAGATATAATTTATTTGACAACCTGACTTTAAGTGGTTGTAACTTGTAAGCAAATACAAACTTTACATTCAAACTTGTCAAATTTAAAATATCATACATATCATTTTATGCTGTTTTATACTGTATTTAAAATTTGAATTCTAAATTAAATAGAGTTATTTATTCGAAAAACTGTTTGTACCATATTCTTTTCTCTAACTGATCAGTTATGATTATTTGAACATAGTTTATTTATTAAATATTTAGTATGATTCTATAAATTGGAATAACTTATTTTTTTTAACTCAAAAAGTAAAAAGTAAACGGATTTTATCAAACGCCATTTTTACTGAAAAGTATATTTTTACAGTATTCACCAAACAATATTTACTTATTAAAAATCAATCAGAAAAAGTGTATTTTTTTACCACTTGAAAAAAGTATAGTTTTTGTAATTAAAAGATGCAAACCATAGCTATTTACTTACACTACAAAAAAATACCTAAATAGCGATGGGATTAGTGATAGTATTTTTTGTTACGAGCTTATTAACGACGGTTTTTGTGACGACTTTGTGACAGTTTAGTCAATTTGCGACATATTTATGACGATTTTTTAAACTAATGACAGACTTGTGACAGCTTTTAACTCTCATTAAATCAAACATTATTTTGTAGCGTTATTTTGACTAATGTAGTCAGCCAAAGAGTATAACCATTTGAATTCTTCCTAGGAACAAAATATTAAAATTAGATTTCACGAGAAAGTCGTGTGACCAATCAGGTGTTTGTACAATTAATTAATAAAGCACACTCCCATAATTCATAATTCCATAATTCCGTATGGCCATGGGGAATTACATACTAATTCATATCCATAATTCCATAAGGCCATTTACTTGCTAAATCATCATGTTTTAATATTGTCGTTTTTACTTGTGCCATAAATCAATCCATGATTCCATAAGGAATCTTTAACTAGGTGTGTCAAAATTTACACCAAATCACCAACTACTAAATTAAGTAAGATATAATATAGGTAGTGCCAAATCATCGCTAAAAAACGTATTTTAGTGAAATACATGTTCAAAAAAAAATTCATAAAATTCAAAATTATGGGGATACGGTCGTCCTTGATAGCATGCACTTAACTTCCCCTGCATATGACGTATGTGAATCATAAACACGTCACTTCAAGATACAAATACGTAATTCAGTTGTACACCCTAACCGTTCCAATTAGTATATCTTGATTATTGTTGTGAGTCTTATTAGCTCACTATATATATTATATAGGAGACATAGAGAGAACATAGAGAGAGGAAACAATAAGTCTTTATTCATCAGAATGTATATGAATGGATGTAAAATACAAGACCCCTAGCCCTCTTTATATAGATAGAGGGGTAGGGTTACAAGCCCACTTGGGCCCATAAAGTATAAGCCCAATAGTCCAATAATCTTACAACACTCCCCCTTTGGACGTCTTGAATTCTTCGTCTTCATGCAGTCGATCTGAGTCGAGTTCATTCGCAGTGCTAAACACATAAAAACCTTAAGGACGGAAAACCCAGTGTGGGACAAAACCGGTACCTAGAAGAAACTGTGTAGCCGAATGATATAGGCCGAAATATCATGTAAGTAACTAACCACAAAACAGTGTGCCTCATCAAAACCTTGTCGGAGCAAACCCAATGGGAAAATCTCTGATCGAAGGAAAAAGAGTGCAACAGTGGTAGTAGTAGGAGATCAACCACAAAACAGGTGTCTCATCAAAACTTTGCTAGAGTAAACCCAGTGGGAAAAACCTCTAGTCGAAGGACAAAAGAGTACACAGTGCTAAGAAGTATACAACAGGATACTCCCCCTAATATCGGCAATCTTAAGTGAGGTATGATGGGAACGTGTCTCGCTAAAAACCTTGCCAAGGAAAACCCAGTGGGAAAAAACCTTGGTCTAAGGACAAAAAGAGTACACGAGCATGCGACTGGATGCTCCCCCTCACTTACACACAACAGGGTGTGAGAATTTCGAATAAGTAGTAATTAGTACAATAAGCATTCACCTGGATGCTCCCCCTCACTTGCACACGACTGGGTGCAAGGATTTCATATTTCAAGAAACAGTACGAGCATTCGACTGGATGCCTCATTTACTTACACATGACTGGATGCAATAAAATATAACATGGAATAAAACGAGCATTCGACAGGATGCTCTTAAACTTCATATGTGAAGATTTATTTCGGCAAGAAATGCTAAATAGCATAATCTAGTCATGTCTCTCTTGATCGATAACAACAAGTTGTCCTCAAATAAGACAAGTGTTTTATCTGGATCGTGAGACAGAGCATATGTAATTCAAATATGGCTAATACGAGCTCGAAGCCATATACACTCTCTAGCCGTCTCATAGAGCACGAGTAGATCAGAGTGATTCGTTTGGAGTCATTCCAAGACCTCCAAGATATTGCCTTATTCCTAATGGTAAAGACAGACCATGTTAGGAATATCCCTTATGCGGGTCTGATAAGTGACCGGCATCGGTATAACCGAAAAAGGGTTGCGTTAATTCGAGTACCGAAGGGGGTAGGTACACTCGATGACGTAAATTGGATAAACTAGACCACTTCCAAAATTACCATAAGGTAAGAAAATGTGTCTTTAGTGCTATTTCGATGGCAGCGTGTTAGCGCGATGCTGTGTCGAGCTATACCATTCACAGCAGATAAGATGTTCATCCTAGTACATTAGACCAAGTACAATGATGCGCTTATTGTACTTAGATATGAACATCATGGTTCAATATCTCTTTGTCGTATCATCAGGGACAGACTGGGTCTATATCAATGTCTAGTGATCGAACGATCATGGGAGAATCTGACGACTTGGCGTCATGATGACTAAAACGTCATAACACCTTCTGGGTGTAGTCTGAATCATGGACTTAGATTCAATCTTTACGGGAATCGATCATCAGGCCGAGTCACTACCGTGTCTTCCCAAGATCCTTCATCTCGAAGGCAAATCCAAAAATGGATCGCGTAATAAAACACGCAAGGGCATAATACTTTTTCAAGTATCCCAAGCTAATCAAGTACTCACTTAGGCGGTATACCACATCCGCTCGGATTATATTAATCCATATAGTGAACGTCTCAGTCAATTGAGATCGTGTTCCGCGGTCAGGAACTACTTGATTTAAGCACATGAAGTCACACAGGGACCTTCATCCACATCTCTAGTCAAAATCCTCATAAAGATAAAACAGTGACCACAATCACATGCTGCATAATCAGTTTTTGGGAAACTACTAAACTGATAAAGTAGGGGACCGTTATAACGTCCATTACGAGGAAATCAACCATCTCGTAATCAATTCCAAGATGTGAGAGAAGCCTTGCGCTACTAGGCGAGCATTTTACAATCTCATTATTCTCATCACTTTTCCTTACGAATAACCAAATAAACGAACTCGTTTAACATTGGTGGTGTTGGAGCTACAGGTCCGAACACACTTTCGCTAAGGAGTCTACTTGGATTACAAGTTTCCATTAGTCCAGTCTATTCTACGTTGACTTCAGACAACGGTACATGGTTCCCTGTCATAATTTGCTCATATTATCAGTCGTCACCGAATATATGAACAAGTAATCAATGACAGTCTCGTTTCGCTTCAATATCGTCTAAGATATCATGATCAACAGATATTTCGAGATTGTTAGGATGGGGAGGAATCACACATCTCCTAGATCCTTTATAATCTCGTGTGACAAACGAGTTTCAGTTCACCACCTTTGGGGCTGAACGAATTAAGAACCGATCAACTTCCTCATATCTTGGGAAGGACGACAGACTGACGGCCGACGGCAGCGTCCTTTGCTTGGCGGGTTCGGCCAAAGCAACGTGTTACGACAGGAACACGGTGTCCGACAGGGACCTCTATCCTTGCAAGTATTTTGCAGCAGGTATAAATGATCTCGTGACATCTCATAAAGTCATTAAATGCGTTTGACATTTAGTTAGACTTGAGGGAGTCTATGCACTTACTTATCACTAAGTACAGTTTTGGGGATCAAGCTAAGATTGAGTGGGTTATGCCACGTTAGTTCACGTCATTTCTTATCAACGGTAACGTGCAAATCTCCCCCTAACGACGGGGAGAACAGTCTTAGCGATGTCACTTTCGCATATCATGCGGTAAAGAGATCACTTGCCAAAGTTACTCTATCAAATGATAGGCATGAGATTCATAATCGACTTATGTCCCCTTCAGAGGTCCATATTTTGAACGCTATAGCGGCTCAATCAAAATATTAATTAAGCACTCTAAACACGCGTTAATATGAGACTTCTGGCTCATAACCAGTAACCAGCTGGTACGCATATGATGTTTGAGTGTCTATGGGCCTCATGACGGACCAATACAGCAAAATAGCATAACCCCACACGGAAATATAAATCTTGGTGCGCAAGACCAAGAAATGTGTGCAATCATTTGCAGTCGCATCATCAAACTTTCCGTGAGTCCATTTGGGTCTGAACATAATCGACAGGATGTTCAATTTGAATTTCCAAACTCAAGTAATTCAAATCGAAATTTCGATTTTTTTACTCTTCGGAATTATCAAGTCAACTAGACTTTTCAGGATAATCCGGATCATGAGCCATCAACTTAATCATGTGACAACAATAATCATGTGACTTTATTGTCGATGCATCAACCATAACCATTTATATTTATGGTCCGTCTTATGGTTGGATAAGTCCACAATAACTCCTTCAATTCTTTACAAGAATTCTACGAGTCCATTTCGTGATTTTTACACATACTAGTCTTTCAAGGTGAGCATTAATGGCATGAATTTCGGATTAATCACGAAATATATCCTCAAAGAGAATCCAAATACGATGCTGTTATAAATCAAGCATCTTCTTTTGACCCGGGAATATCTCATCCGGTCAATGCCACAATATCAAAATGCTCTTATCAATCGACGACAGGCGAATGATAGTATAGACAATCATGTCTTAACATCTAAATCATTTATCATTTCGACGACATGCGAAATGATAAGGTAACTTTAAATGCTTTAAAGAATGTGGTAGCATCCACTTGAAAGACATTTCAACTCCTCTAAAATACGCGCTTGGTCGTATTGAATGGAGGCTATGTAAAGAAATTTTAATTGTTTCATGAGCTATTACCAGATAACACTAGTTTTCTCGAATATTTTATAACTAAACAAGGTACGACAGGACCTACAAGAGTATAACGCCTCATATTTGACAAATCAATTTGGCTTTACCAAAAATTTCGATTTGGAACGACAGGTCCAGAATCGTTGTCACTGAGACTCTTTTAGGTAAATAGTTGATGAAATTATGTGGTACACTGTTACCCACTATTTTCAAAAAAAAATCAACCACCCCACAAGTATTGCCTAAAATTTCATAATTTAAAGTTTGGTCACATTTGTCAAAGGAATTTGCTCAAAACACTTTAAATTATTTCGAGAAATTTCGTAAACAGGTAAACCATAATCCAAAAGTATGGTCCAAATGGAAAAAATAATAATCCAAATGGAAAACATAATCCAGATGAGCGAAAAAATGGCTCAATAATTTATAAAAATCAATAAAGAAAGGTATCAAACTCATTTGAGCCACAAAATCGGGGGTCTCAAGAGTTTCATTTCAATTAACTTTAACAACATTAGCATCGGTTTTTCCACCTTTATAATAGTTGTGAACTATTTAAAGAGTAACCGTGCATGACCTTTGTCTTTATAGCATAGAGTTGGCTCCTTGAGCATCATCTCTTACTTTGTGACAACGGCCCATATTGTTCCTTTCAATTACTGTCTTGGAGCCACAGGTTTTCGATTTTGACGATTGTCTAAAATCTCGCTTGGCTAAGCGATTCATCGGGATCGCAACAGTTCGAGACAAATAACACTTGTCTAAGTTCTCGATTCGTAGAAAAAAATGTACACGAAGAGCATTAATATCAGGCAAACAACTCGCCATTGACCCAATAGGATTAAAACTACTCACCGGGATAATTTTCTTATCCAATAACAGATGGGTGATAAAGGAGCATGGTGAATATAAATTCACGATAGTGCTTATGAAATACATTTTCCAATCTAGTATTTTGGTGAATGATTGCTCCAATATGTCAATTTTAGACATTTGTTCACCATAGACGTCATCACGTATCAAATGTGACGGCGGAATAAAATAAACGCCTTAGCATTCATCTCGAGAGTAACAACAAATTCGTGTTTTACTCATCAAAGATGGCATCCAAAAAAAAATTTTGGGCATCACATTTTCACACATCAGGGTGACTAGCATGTGGTGACGGAATAACATCAACGTCTAAACAGTCATTTCGCAAGTATGTTTTGCGATTTTTCTCATCATAGATGGCATACAACATGTGTTGGGAGTTCTGGATTATTTTTCATATAAAACGACTGGTTTATATGTTTATGGTTTGCACAAGCATAAACTTTATTTCGAAACGACATGTTCGAAAAATAGTTTTGCTTTTAATGTGAATAGGTTCTCATTGATTGAACGACGGGTCGATACAGAGACACCAATTCGGCGAAACATACATCACTATATAAACACACTCGGGGAAATTATTATTTAGTCAACCCCTTTCGGTAGCTCTACTTGAAAAACGACCAGAAAAGACGGTGAGGGTAGAGGGCACGAATGCCACTTAAAACCCGACCTCATTAGGATATCGACTTCCGTCTATATCTTTCCTAGACATCGTATCCAAATAGGTGAGTCTAGTTGGGGAAGGTTCATAATTTTTCCAACTTAAATGTGAAAATATATGATTTTGCAAATTAGCATATTATACACTTGGCAGTGATTAAGTAATTATTTAGATTGTACCTGTTTGTAGTACATATTATAACAAGATATTTTAAATCACACTTAGTAATATCTAATACAATCCATCAATCTAACTTTACCAATCAGTACAGAATATATCACAGTTATTATTCTAAGGGCATATGTGTAAGTGTTATTAATGGTAATTTAGAACATGCAAGTAAAAATTATATTTAATTACTAATTTACCATATCACATGCAGGGAGGATAAATTTTAATTATCATTATATAATATGCATGCAAATACTATTTTAATTCGCTTAATCCAAGTTGCAGACGTGCGGATGTAATATAAGCATATTAATCAACATGGTCATGAGGTGTATGTGACATAGCATGGTATTACATGTATTTATGGTATTTTATCAACATACAAACTGTTTTGCATACATGTAACTATTACAGAACCATTTGTGTAATTACAGAAAACTATACTAATCCAGTTTCAGACGTATAACATAGACAATCCATAAGTTTCCAACGAATTTTAGTAAAGTCATTCATGTTTCTGAACATAGCTTCTACATGCTTTTATTACTTCTAATATACACACTTTTAATAAGTCATAGGAGTATATTAAACCAAACATGCAATATATCTATTTCAAGTAACAGAACATATTTTGCAAGCACACCGAAAGATACTAAACATGCAAACGTTTTAACCTTGAATAAGTGCGAAGCTATATATATTACCAAAAGACATGCAATTGATTAGTCCTGCTTACAAACGAGCAGATTTAGATTTACTATATATTTAGAGCATGCATACATACAGGGGTTATATCACCAATTCACCATATAGTAATATACAATATTACAAGTCACGGGGTAATAAAATTTATGTACCTTTCACACGGTATTTTGGTGGAAGTCGATATAGCAATAATCCAATTAAACCCAGATAAACCTCAAGATTTATAGATACCAAATATCCGATGTTCGCGAGCGTATATCCTAGTCTCCGCGAGCAAAGCGCTGATAACGTGTTGCGAGTCTTATTAGCTCAGTATATATATTATATAGGAGACATAGAGAGAACATAGAGAGAGGGAACAATAAGTCTTTATTCATCAGAATGTATATGAATGGATGTAAAATACAAGACCCCTAGCCCTCTTTATATAGATAGAGGGGTAGGGTTATAAGCCCACTTGGGCCCATAAAGTATAAGCCCAATAGTTCAATAATCTTACAACAATTATAAATTTATAGTATCAAAAAATATGTTGTGCCCTTCAAAGTTCACATAGATCTTTAGGTAGTTGCATGGTTAATTAATTTCCATCGTTTATAATACAAGTTAAATTTCCTTAATTAATTTATTTATTTTCTTTAGTTATGTAGCCTTTAGGATGACAACACCAAAATTCTGTATGTAAACAAAACCCACCGTAACACGTATAGTACCTGACGCAGGTATTTTATTCTTACTTTGGGTTTGACTCCATTACCGATTAATTGTACCTTACAAAATTATGTGTAATTTTAACCGGCTTATAACATGTATCAAAATCGTTGAAATTAAATTTTTTAAAACTAAATCATATAATTTAATGTTGAAACTATATGATCGAAAATTTTAATAAAAAGTTATTAACCGATCAAAATTATACGTAGTTTCGTAACGTATAATTTAATCACATATTATTTATTTTTCTTTAGAAATAAAGTTTGGGTTATAATGACTGACCGAGGAAGAGGACAACTGTGGTACTCCTGAACCTCATGTTAGTCCGACACCACTGCCAAACTCCAAAAGCTTTTGTTATACTATTAGTCCCCCTATTATTTCATCTAATATTATTCCCATTCTTTATTTACTACCCATTACTTGAGGTTCAATTCATTTGTTAAATGAGAAAATTTACACTATATATTGAACTAATTTTGATATAGTTCGGATTGATCCATTTCAATTGACTAATAAAAATAATACTGATAATTTTGAGACCATTCTTATGTTGAGCTCTTGATTTAAAAAAAAAAAAACTATACAATATAGTATTACTATATTTTTTTTTATCTTATGATTTACAAAAATGTTATTCTTCCAAAACTTGAAAAATACTATCTTTGTGATTTGAACAAATAGATTTAACCAGCCAACATAATTTCGTGGTAGTTGGGCTAAAGACCATAATTCTTCTCTAAAATTTAGGAAAAAATCAAAGTTAGAGTAAATATCAAAATATTAATTTAACTTATGTATTTTTTCACCTAATTCGATTATATGTTTTATTTTTGCATATACAAAAGAAATCAAACTTTTTAAATATCGATTCCAATTCAAATTATAACTTCGTTATCCACTTTCAATATGCCGCGTAAGATTTATAGGTTCATGAGAATTCTGATGCAGTTGTTGGTATGTCTGACAAGCTGAATCATAGGTTCATGAGAATTCTGATACATTTGTTCTACATTTGGCCAGATTTTTTTTTGGGTGAGATTTGAACACAATAACTTTTACAGCTTTACATTTATACGATAATGCTAATTTACCGTTTTACTCTATTAATGTCCGGACCAAAACCGAGAATTTTAACAAATTAATCATTTATAAATTTGGTTCTTCTCTTTAATTGCATGTTAAGGCAAAAAAAAAAAAGGGTTTTTCGAATAAACCGAGTTGTCCTTTTACTAAAAGACACCAGAAAAAAAAGGAAATAAAATTGAAGTTTTGTTAAAACCATGGGACCAATTATGTAACATACTCATTTAAAAAGAAAAAGAAAAAGAAAACCAAACTTTTCTATCTCTCCTTTCTCTCTCTATATATCTAAAGTAATCTATCTGGGTACAGAGTTCAATTTCATCTCCAATCAATTTCCTCTCATCTTTTTCCACCAAATCTCTACCAAATAGGACAAAAACACCAATCATTAAAACCTATTTACCAATATGATTATCAATCCTCCCTTAATTCACCCAATTCCGATCATTTAGTTACTAATTAAATTATTCCGTTTATGTCTTCTGGACCCGAAAGAGACCGAGTATCGGAGGCGATAGAAAATGGGTCTGGTAAAATTCTCTGTAAACCGAAAAGGGTCAAAAAGGCTAAAAACCGGTTACAAAGAAGAAAAAAAGATAAAAAGGAATCTAATTCAAATTCTTCTTCATTGGGGTGTTTTGGGGTATCATGTTGTTTGCGCTCTTTCGAAAAAGGGAAGGGTTCGGGTTCACCTACGACGAGTGATCCGAACAGCGCAGAGTTTAGTCATGAGTCGTTGAGGGGGTTGATCGAAACGAATGATTTCTATTCGAAAGCATGTAATTTCCATGAGGTTATTGATGACGATGATGGGTAAAGGGCCAAAGGCACTGGTTTGGATTCTTTTTTCGTTTTGTTATTCGGTGAGTAAATTAATTAGATTTATTTTGTATTTAGTATTCTGTGAAGAAAGTACAGAGTGCATTTGAATGCAATGGTGGAACTTGAATTTATTCCCAGTTTTCATAAATTGGGAATTTTTCTGAGATTTTAAGCAAATGCCTTTGGCGAAACTATAACTGTTATTTTTGTGATTATTGGGGTGCTGAAATTCTAAAATATAAAATAAATTATTTCAATATACATGATAAAAGATAGTTTTTTTTTTTGCAATATGAGGGTGTTTGAGTCACTTTTAGGCTAATACTAGTTACTGGCCCGGCCTTGATTCTGTAGGGTTTGTTTCATTTGTTAGCCTTTCAAGTGAAAATTTTCGGAGTTTGAGAACAGATAAGGGATTTTAGGCTCTTCATCAAGCTGCAAAACTGAATCTATTCAGATGAATAAATGCTGTCATCAGTGACACGTAACCGGGATAGTGAAATAGGTTGCTGATTTTCTATAAAATAAATAAATTATATTTTATATGAAATTATTTTACGGAACGAGGGCTGAAACAATTTTAGAGGTTTCGATCAAAATACATAGGAAAAATCTATTTTTTCAGCAATTTTGTCCAAAATGGGGGGCAGCTGTAGTGCCCGACTGTCCATACATAGTTCATTCCCTCGCTGTCATTCTTTTAAAGTAAAATGCCCAAACAGACTGCAACCAAACAAGTCTAAGGTCTGGTCTTTCGATGAGTGGTCTGAAGAAAAAAATGATTATTTAGCTGCATCAAACAAAGTAAAATGGTTTGTTTGTGTCTTAAAAAGTGGTATGGTATCAGACTTACAAACTTGTTTTGTGATTACAGTGATTTAGTAAGCCAAAATGTAACTTCTAAGCTATTGCATTGCTGTTTAGAGCAAATCATATCAAGGTTGCTATTCTAGCTATCTATGAAGTTATGTAATTATAAATGGCAATAGGTACTTTAGAGTTTAAATTGACAAATATAACGAGGTGAGGCCTGCTAGGTAGAAGTGAAAATCGACAACTCTTGTTTATCCTTCACAGTCACTTACATGACATTGTCTCTCTCCTTTTTTCTTAGAACGTTTTTTAGTAAAGATAGTTCAATGTTCCCTCCATCCCAAAATATTAGGGGTCTTTACGTATCTACGTGTAACTTTAACCTGTAAATATCTCGTTTTTAAATTGTCGAAATGTAAATTTTCAAAATTTCTTCCTATAGTTTAACATTTGAACTATGTTATTAACTTTTGAAAAATTCTATTTCGAGAACAATTTGTTAGTCAAAATTGTACGTAGTTTCGTATAACTCCGACAATTTGGGACGGAGGGAATATTTTAGCTGTGATTGTTATACTTAGAGAGCCTGAGATTTTGTGTAATTACGAATGGGATTGGTAAAAGAAAGGGTATGATTTTTGCTGTTAAAAATGGAGAGGAATAAGAGCATGATTTGAATGATCTTAGAAAGATTTAGAGCATGATGCGAATGATCTTTAGAAAGATTTACTTTTGGGTCGTTGGGATGGTTGCCAATTTTCTTACTTATAAGTGCATTTTATTGATACTTTTTATACTTTTTTATAACTATGAACATTTTTACTAAAATTTAATGATTATGCTATAAAAAGTGGTTATGCATGACAAGCCATATAAATTTTCTAACTTTTAGATAAAACAAAATTCAATTATATATAAGGAATGTATATGATTCCCTTACTGAATATAATAGTAAAAAATTATTACGAGGTCCATATTTTTGTGATTATTAAATGATAATAAACAAATAAAAATAAATAATGTAAAATTATTATAATTAAATTAATAAGTAAGCTGAAATTTTGTGTAAATATAAACAGTTACTTAAAATATATAAAATATGTTAGATTTGATAAAATGATTCGTTGATATGGGGGTTTATCTTAAAATGCAGAATTAGGTGATATTGGGACGATGATAGTGGAATCTGAATTAGAAATGATTGTTGTTGAATTCTATACGATAATTTATTGGAAGATAGACGGCACCATGATTATATTACGATATGCTCTGCTTTGTTTTTTATCTTTCCTTTTCTATTCATGCCAACTACACATGTATTTTGTATTTTTATTAGTATTTTAATGGGAAGATGTACTTATCTAGATGCATACATTCTCTAATCACTTCCAAAAGTAACAACATTAAAATGAAAAATGGGTGTCTTTATACGTTATTTAATATAGTATGAATTACAATCATTGTTCTTAGGCTTTAGCAGTGTGTATGTCGATGGACATGTGAATCAATCATATAATCATTTTTTCTTTTCTGATTTTCAATGAACAAATAATTAATTACGCCAAACCCTGATATTATATTAGAATTAAATGGTAGTTGTAATACTTTTTCATACGAGTTTTTGTGGATGCAGCGTAGGTCAGTCCACAGCCATTGAATATTGTTATAGTTAAAATATAAAATTTACTGTAACAATATCCAATGGCTGTGGACTCAGAGCCGCCTGCGCTGCTTCCGTTTTTGTTCCTTGGCCTTTTTTATACTTCCGTTAGCACACCCAATCTCAGCCCAAGGGACTAGAGGATAAATCGAGAAACGAGGTAGCAGCAATAGAATTATACAGCAGCAATTGTAACCGGATCCATTTTTGCTGTCTTGGAAAATTCAAGGCAGTCTGTCTTGAATTTTTCAGGCAACAAAAATGTGTAATTTATATGTTACATTTTTTTTTTTAATGTTTTGGAATAAATATCGAACGATCAACATTACCGTGAATCTAGTCAATTATTATTTAGGATGTGTCACAAACTAAAAACTTAACACATATAAATGAACCCAAAAATAAATATCCTAAAATTAATTCAAAATTAAAACTAAAAAATACTAAAAACATAACACATATTAATGAACCCAAAAATATCTATTCTGAAATTAATTCAAAATTAAAACTAAAAAATAATAGTATTAGTTGGCACACCCTAAATAATAGTAAATCAATTTGTTTTTCCATATGTTAATACAATATAGAAATTTTTTCAACCTTTTATTAATTATCGGATGAAAATGGATTTTATCTTCTCGTTATAAAAAACATGACTTGCTGTCTTGAAAGATTCAAGACAGCAAAAACCAATCCCTACATATCACTCAAGTATCGTACCCTAAATTTAAACCGCCTCAATTACATAACGGCCACCTATCTTTACATGAGCATTTCTCTTTCGAAATTTCTACATTACGAGTGTCCGTGTTACCCACGGCATATATATTCATGTTGCAACGTTGATATGTATAAAGGCAAATTACAATTGAACTTTTTTCAAGTATATTTCAATTGAAAAATATACTAAATGCATACAAGGAGCATTGATTTTTGCCGCGTTGAAAAATAAAGACAGACTGTCTTGAATTTTTTAAAACAGCCAAAACCGATCCCTTGTAACGAATTCACACCTTTTGCTTTTAAGCTGACATTTCAATTTGAACACACACATACATGCTACAATATGAATGCAATGCTGGGAGTTTATATTTATTGGACCTGTTACCTATATAAACTTTGGGGATTATAACGTAAGAACATTTATAATAGTTTTGATAAAAAAAATTTGTTAAATATTTACGCATCATCAATTAAATGTTTTTTAAATTACACGTGTTTACTAATTTTAAGTGTCACATTAGTATTAAATGTTAACAAAGTTATCTATGAGTTTTGTAATAATTTTTTAAAATTTACATTCATAGTACGTATTTACTATTCAGCCTACTCTTACGTTAGAAAGGAAAGCGAATAGTTAGTTGGTTAGGTCATTTTTATGCGGAGAAAGATGGAAATGGAAGTTAATTATGGTAGTGGTTTCAAAATTTTGCCAGGATCTATTAAAATACTTGTTAATTTTAACAGTATTTTTAACAATGTTCAAGTTAGTGAATACTTTAACATAACTAATATGAGTAAATTAATTTTTTATGTAACAAGTGAGTTACTATGGTTATTGTAGATGCTCTATACTTTTGATTTGTACTTTTCAGCCAAAACATCTCGGGGTTTCTTTGGTTGGGAAGAAACAAAGAGTAAACCAAACAAAGAGTGAAATGATACATTGCAGCTCATCTTTCACTGCCCTTCATCTCCATCAAATCAAGCACAGTATATTTCTCTCTTGGCATAGTTTCGCAAAGTCTCTTGTGAAATGTGAGAGATGCAAGAGTGTAGAGTTTCCCTGAGTCACAATCTAGCTCATCTCCGTAAGCCTAAATGATGTCGGTTTTATACTATGGGGTTATTGGTAAAAATGACTGAAATTAATAAAGCAAATTATATGCAATGCAGAATAATAAATAATGCAGTAAACGAACTTACACGAGTTACCAAAATTATAGTAACTAATACCCGAGTCGAGTACGAAACTCTCTCGTTAAAACTTATTCGTCCCCCAACGACTTTTGGGTTTTTACGGACGTAAGTTTCCCAGGATATAATGGGTGTCACGATCAATAGGAAGCTACAAATCAATCGCACGGCGAACCAGAGTGGTATTTGCACTCTCTCGGACACACATATGTAATGTAAAAATAATGCAGAATTTTGGAAAGATTTTGTAAATATAAATGTTATAATTTTCGAAATATATGGGGTTATACATATATAGTACCATTAATATATTTTCAAAATAAACACAACCTTTGGATTCAAAGGGAGTATCTGTTGGAATTGTGAGTGTTGGGGCTAAAAAGAACTCACGCGAAACAGATGCACCCATTCGGAACTAACTGCCAAATTGTAACGGCAACATGGAAATAATCATTTCCTCATGTTTAATTTCCAGTGGGCCTATCTTACACGTGGCTGTATCACCACATCAAACACAAAACTAATGTAGTATATAGTTGGAACTGTTATATCATATTATTGGTCATCTTGGACGTTACTCGAGCCTATCTTGGACTTTTCTAGCATATGTAACCCTATCCTCTATTATATGAAGAGGGTCAGTGGTCTGATGTATCTCTCTGTACACTCATATTAATGAATAAACAATTCGTCTGTTGTTTCTCATACCATTCTCTATATCTATACATATCTCTATATATATTTATAACGAGTTAATATGTCACACAAGAACATTATAATAGACATGTTAATTCATTTGTTACAAATTTTTTCAGTTAAAAGATAATTTTTTTACTCACATTGAGTGTGATAAAATACTTGTTAACTTTAAATTTGTTGTTAAATTTAAAAAGCAATTTAACTTTAATTGATGATGTTGTTAACTTTAAATTTGTTGTTAAATTTAAAAAGCAATTTAACTTTAATTGATGATGTGGCAAAGAAAATTAACCCACTATCAAAATTAACATTTGTTCCACACTATTAGTACTTGTTTTCCTCATTTTGTAGGCATGTAATTAATATATTAGATCAACTATAATAGTGTTATTATATTTATTGTTAACTAAAATAGTTAGCTAACGATACATTTTTATGTTAAATTATGTATTATGTTTATAGATGTTAACAAATTTGTGAAAGATAATAATGTTTTTAATGTTGTTAATTGATAATGTCGTAAAATGTTTTTAATGTTGTTAATTGATAATGTCGTAAAATATCATTAATTTCAACGTGAACTCTATTTCAACAGCTCTATTTTAGTTCTTATTTTAGTGTAGATTTACAAAATAACTAATTAATGAGATTTTAATTAATAATTAATTTTAATTAAAATTAGATAATTTTGTTAAGTTAATACATTAATGCGAATGTTAAATTTAAGTTACACATGTGTTATTTAACGTGCAATTAGATGATGATGTGTCAGATTTAATATTATTAAAATTAACATAACTATTATGGATACTCTTACCAAATTCAAAAGCTAGTGGACGATTTGAAAGGTATAAATGATACTTTTAATTAACAATAGATAACTTTATTAAACTAACAAACTAATGTGAAACTTAAAATTAATATACACATGTGTCATTTAACATGACGATTTGTTAATATTTAACATGTAAAAGTTAATAAAACTATTGTGCATAATCTTACATTTATACAAGTTGAAAATATATAGTCTAATAGTTTCTCAAATACTTACGATAAATATAGGAAATTATCCAAATGCCCATATTGTGTAAAATACACAATTGTTTTCCCAATTATAATTAGGACCAATTTTATTTCACAACACTAAAATTTTCCAACACAAAATAGCTAAACTCAATTACCCATAGTTGAATATCAAAAACACCATAGCCAAAAGAAGCACTTTAACTTTGATCAGAAACAAAGTCACTGCCTGCCTCAATAAGTAAGCGTGGAGCAACTTTGCTCATGTAAATTCATGTTTTAATCATGTTATCATTTTTTTCTTATGTATTTTTAATTTTTTTTTCTTAAATCAACGTTTTATTTTATTGCTAAAATGTTTGTTAAAAAAAGGTAAAATTTTATTTTATTTATATATTTTTTTTGTTATTTAATATTTTTATTGTTTGTTTTGACAATTTATGAGTTAGTAATATTAATAAATAACCAACAAATATAAAAACGTTAAAATTTACCCTTTTTTTTAACAAACACTTTAGAAATAAAGTAAAACGTTGATTTAAGAAAAAAAAATCGAAATTTTTTTACGAATACATATGAAAAAAACGATAACATGATCAAAACATGAGTTTACAACCATGATCGACTTCTTTTCCTCTCTCTCTAAACCCCTCTCCCTTTTCGCCACCAAGCTCGTCTCTCGCCCCCCTACTCCCTCTCTCCTAACCCCTCCCGCTCGTACCACTCATCAGGCAGACCGTCGTACACCCGTCCTCCTTCGAACTCTAATCCGCGCGGACTGGATTTTCACCACTGGCTTGTCGAAATGTACACGTCGGAGGTTAAACCACATCGGAATGATATTATTGATATTTATGTAAAGACCTTAGCTCAAATCCTCGGGATGTTTGCTGTCTATAAACCCTAGCTTTGTTTTTGTTTTTTGTTTTTTTAGTGATTACTCCTCGTTACGTGTGCATATTGTTAAGGGTCTATAATATTATATGTTTCTGTTCATCTTATTGTTATGTTATATCAGTGTTTTGAAATATGAAGACTTAACACTTAAATGTTTTTGCAAGAGATATGCTAAAAGATAAAAAAAAAAAAAAAAAAAACGTAAACTCCTTCTTGGCTTAAAAAGTGAAAAGAAACTTAGCCTTTTAGGGGGCCTAAAAAGTGAAAAGACGAGATTTTTAAGTTCTTTTTTTTTTTTTTTTAACTTTGAATCGATCTTTGGGTTTTTGTAACTACGAAGCGTGCTTTTAAAAAATCTTAAAAACGAGCTTTTTAATTTATTTTTTTTAAGTTTTGAATCGATCTTTTTATCCCACTTTGAATTGAGCTTTTTTTACTAAGTAGCACGTTTGCTTTAAAAAAAACTTAAAAACGAGATTTTTAAGCTTTGAAGCGCTTTTTATCCCACTTTGAATCGAGTTTTTTTTTACTACAAATAGAAATCGAGTTTTATGCTTTTAGCGGCCTAAAGGGCAGAAAAACGAGATTTTTAAACTTTTTTAAAATATTTGAGTCGAGCTTTGTTTACTACAAAGCGCGGTTGTTTTTAGAAATCCCATTATGATTTCATGAGGTATTCTATTAAACCCACAGTTTCGTCTTGTTGCTTTTGAACGGTTTGTGTGAACATTTCTCAGGTTTTAGTTTACAGGGAAATAATATGTAGTCATCCATTTGTATGTCATATAGGATGGAGTTCTATTATTATTGGGAAAGAAAACAAAGAGCACCTGGTCCACAATAGAAAAAAAGATAGGAAGATTATATGACAAATTGCTTCATGACTGAGCCCAAGTTTCACTTTACTGATAATTAATGCTTTCCGATGTTGGGTTATAGTTAACGACTCTATTAAGTATGTAATGATGTATCACCATTGTGTATGGGCTGCATTTTTTTAATTAGTTGTATGGGCATAAAATATAGTTCTGTCATGGATATTCAACTGTCGAACCGCAATTCATATTGTCAAGGAAGGAAATAACGTTCTGCGATTTTAGTACCAATTAAAGAAGGTCACCGTTTAATTGTTACTCTACCAAATTTGTCCCAGTTTAATTGTTACTCTACCAAATTTGTCCCAGTTTCACTTGATTGGTTTTTCGAGGGTCAGTTGCTTCATTCTAGGTCATATTGCACATGTAAACAATATGTGTGACGATGTTGAATCCCCAGTTTCCCACGTCTTTCTTTAGAGCTTATTCTTAATTGTTGGGTATTTCAGTTGCTTGAGGGAGTATATATATTAACTTAGAGACTTGTGAGTGAAATATGTTGCTAATTTAATTCAAACTAACATTGAGAAATTGTGACAAATGCAGTTCACGGGTTCTCTATAAAAAAAAGTAAAACTCAAAGGCATAGGAGATTCAAACCAGAACCCCAGTTCCACTTCATAAAGTATTTTGCCAATTGCATTTTATTTTAAAAATCTGCTAAAAGTCAACCCCACACAATGCGTGTGAATCCGGGCTGGTATGGATTATTGAGGTAACTGATTCAGTTTTTTTGTGAATACTATTGGAGTTTTGATCTCCTTTGATGTAAATACTACTATTTACTTGAACATGAGACCCATTGGTATGTGAAAATGAATGTAGAGGAAGTAGTATTATATGTCCATCATGACATTTGATTAAATATATTTTTTCTTTTATGAGAAAACCCGTTACTACAACCGGTATGCCGTATAACTATTTCATTTCAAAGTTAATTAGGTCTAATCTTGTAAAGTTTATAGAATTCTATAACAAAATATCAAGGTAAACCACTTAAACTAAGTAAGTTTTAGAGACTATGATGGGTATTTTGTTAAATTGTGATAACCATTTTGTTTCTAAAAATAAATTGTATGCGCTGTTTGGACTAACAAAACTAATCTTCATTTATTTCTTTTTATTAACTAATCATTTCTACTCTCTATTGGTATAGTATAAATCATTAATAAATAAAATTATACAATTATCCGCATATATAGTCTCTCTAATTACATTCGAGGCTCAAAACGACTGTTTACTAAATTGGGCTATGGAGTCCCTCACCATCCATTGTGAATGTTTATGAGTTCAAAAATACAAAAATTGAGTATAAGCCATGTTTCAAGAAAAAATTAAAGACGAAAGAAAATTATTATTTAAACTTTTGCGCCATCGTGTTAACCAAATAGAATCAATATGTAACTAACTATAGGATTGACTTGAAAAATGAAACTGATAAACCCATAACTTTGATCGGTCGCGTTAGGCTTTTCAACAATGATATAATGGTAAATCAACCGTGAATAAAGGACACTTCCTGATCTTTATTATTGCTCGGATTATTATCCTTGTTCGGACTATTACATTTGCTCGGATTAGTATTTCGGTTTTACAATTATGCTCGATATGACTATTTAATCTCTCGTCTTGATCTTTCTCCTCTTTTATTCGGTGCTCGGCGGTCTGTTCTCGGTTTATTTCTCGAAGTGATATGTTTTGGTTAGTTTATCTCTTTTCTTAACTTCTCTCTATATTTTTTGGATAGATTTTCTGGTTCTTTTCTAGGAGGGGTAGTTGGCTATTTATAGGCAACTGTGCCTTCTGGGATATTGACAAATGTCTTCATCCCAGTGACTTTTCAGACATGGGTCCCCATTTGATTGGGCTTGGGCTTTTGGTATTAACACCTCTATTCCCATAAAGAGTATGAGATGACCCATTTAAGCGTTGGATACCCATTTATAAAGTGGGTTGATCATTACCCGAATAAAACATTCGGGTCTAATTTTTATGTTCTATCAAGTGCTCCCTGACTTCCTCGGCGTGGTTTCCATGTCGGGGGAGTCATGTTTGGTTGGTCGATAAAATTACTTCGGTCTTGTCCTTCCCAATGCTTCATCGAGAAACGCAATAGACTTATGACGGTTTCCAGGGGGCACTTTTAATGTTTCCTATCTAATATCTTTCTTCGAGGAAAAATCCTATAAAGGGGTGTGCTCCCCCCATACTTTGGCATTTTACTTACTAATTTGCTCGTGACATAATGGCTTCTTCAGGTTCTACTGATGGGAGCTCCTTTAATTATATTTCATATTTAGAAACGGAAATCAAGAAATCTCGTACCGCGAATAAGAAACTCGTGGCCAAGGTTTCAGACTACAAGAAAAGGTTGTCTAACATGGATTCTGATCATCATGTGACAATGGCCGATCGGGATTGGGCCTACGAGCATATAAAGAAGCTCGAGGCTAATCTGGCCCAGCAGAAGGCAGCAAAAAGGGCTTATAAGCTTGCCTTCAAGGAGTTGCATGCTCGGTCTAAACCGAGTTCGGATGACGATGAAGAAGGCTCTTCCTCGAAATAATTAGTCTTTTGTAATTTCTGTCGTAATTTCTCTTGAATGGGGAGTCTTCTCCTCAGTTGTAATCGAAGTTTTTGAAATTAATAAAATATTTTCCTTTCCTTGTTCTTGTCTGTTTATCTTCTTGATGTCTTTTTGGATGACTTTAATTGGACTTAGAACTGTGGTTAATTCGCCTTAAATGCTCTTGGGAAGTTCAAGAGGTTGTATTTATTTGAGATGACCTTTGATCTACTCCTTGTTTCTTCTTATAAAAGGGGACTGTCCCAGTATTCTTTATGCAGTTCATTCTTTATTAACGAACAAATGGCTTCTCCTCTTGAAAACTATGGTGACAACCTTCCTGAATACGTTGCCCGTCTGGAAGAGGAAGTTCAGAAGGTGCGTTATCTCGAGAAGAGGGTTGCCCGGCTGTCAGTGGAAGCTCGTCGGGCCGCCGAACTAGACGAGCGATTGGATTCCCTAGAGAAGGAGCACCAGAGTTCTTTGCTCGACAGTATTCGTGCTCGTGCCCAGATCAAAGAGCTCGAGGCCTCCAGAGATAGGCAGCTTGCTTCCAAGAGGGCTTACAAATTGGCCCTTAAGGAAGTGTATGCTCGGTCGAAAAGGAAGCCGAATGACGAAGCGGGCCCTTCTATGAAATGATTTTATTGTTTTCATTGTATTTCCTCTTTGTGCTTCTTCTGTAACGAAGTATCAACCAATCAATAAAGATTTCTTTTTCTTGTTTATATCTGAATTACTTTCCCAATGCAATTTATTTTGACTGCGCACGCTTGTGGCCTCATTAATGCTTTTCTTGGGCCTTGCGTTTGATCTTATCCATTGGACCTTCTTACTCTTTATATCTAGGGACCAATAGGATTTCTTGAGCCTTGTGCATAAAAAATCTTATTCACCAGAGTTTTCTTGAGCCTTGCGCAAAAGATCTGGGATATTTATTTGAACCGCTGCTCTTCCCAAAAATGACGCGTGTTTTGCTGCCATTATTACTTACCCCCTTTAAATATTGGTAAGAATCCAAACGTTTCTTGAACAGGAGTGGCTTTTAAATACTCACGCTCTTTAGAGTCTTTTGGGAATCCAAACGTTTTTCTTGAACAGTCACCTCTTTTGAGTGCCATCGCTTCTGAATACCCATTGGCGAATGGTTGCGACTCTCAATCCCATCCCTCATCTAATTGATCTATAAATACCTGCTTACAGCATGGTTATATCCACACTTCTCATCATATTATTTTCCCCCATATATAGACCCTTATCTTATAATTTCCCTAAGATGTCTGGTCCTTTCACCCAATCAGCATTAGCTTTGCAAGTGGAGGCCTTTGAAGCCTCCTATAACCATGTACAAAGGCTGTTGAGGGATGCCGAGGAGGAATTGAAGGTGATGCGTTATCACCATACCGAGATGGTTCGGGAATTAACTTGGCTAAGATCCGAACTGGCTTACTGCCGACGTGCTCGTCAGGCTCTAGTCGAAGAGAATGAGATGCTAAGGGGGAACCCGACACTGAGGGACAGGGATGTCTCTGCCGGGCCCTCTCATCGATACCGATCGACTTCCCCCTAACCTTCCCCCTTCTTTTTTTTTATTTTTCTCTGCTTTTCCCCATCTTTTCCCATCTCTTTCTTTTTCTTCTTTTTATTTCTCAGTTTCCCACATTTCTTCCTCTTCCTCTCTTGTGTTTTTTTTTTTTTTATACTCTGTTCTCTCGTACTTTTTATTCTTTTCTTTTCCCCTTTCTTTTTTGTTTCATTGACTTCCTTTTTAGTTGTCTGTCTCCTTCATTTCTTTATCTTCTTCTCATCTGTTTTTCTTCTGTGCCTCCTCTTTCTTTTTCTTCATCTTCTCTCCCATCACTCTTTTTCTTTTTTCTTCTTTTTTTGCACCACCATGATGTAACAATCAGCCCTGTGATCCAAAGGGTTTTGTGTTACATCTAGGGTTTTTGTCATTTTTCTTTTTGACTCTTCTTTCTTATCACTTCTTCTTTTCTTGCACTCTTCTTCTTTTCCTCTTCTTGCTTTTCCTTTCTCTTTCTTCTTACCTTTTCTTTTTGGCGTCTCCTGCTCACTTGGTCAGCTGATATAGTTGATCCTTTGCCTGATCTTCTGTACTAGCTCTTCTCGGATGTAATAGATCATTTCGGATGTAATAGGTTTTTATCTCGGATGTAATAGGTTTTCTTTTCGGATGTAATAGACCTTGATGTAATATTGTCTATTGATGTAATGAACAATGATGTATTCCATCTTCATTAATGAAAAGTATTTTTGCCCTTTTATTTTTGCATTTCTTTTTATATTGTACCTGTGGTTTGTTGTTTGTCTGGAATCTAGATCTTTGAATATCTCGTCTTTATTTCTTCTGCACTGTAGTCTCAGATGTCAGTAGATGTCCCCATCACTGTCAAACATATGTGCATGCTCCCTAGTAGGTCAGGAAATGTGCATGCCCCCAAGCATGTCAGGAAATATGCAATTTCCCAAGCAAGGTCATAAAATATCATACTCTCCGTTCTATAAGTACTTCTCTTTTCTTTGGTAGTTTATCATCTCTTTTTTGTTTTTGCTTCTCTCTTCCTCAGCCCTTTATTTTCTTCCGTACTAAACAATTTCCCAGAATGTCTGGACCTGTGGTGAGATATCATGCTCAGATGAAGGGCTTGGACACTGAGGTATCTCGGGTCCGCCGTCGGATGGCAAGTCTTGAGAAAGAGTATGGCGTTTTGGCCTTGAGCTTGTTCGGCTCTTATCCCGAAGAGACGGTGAAGTGGACCGAGATCTCGGCACTGAGTCGCCAGCTCGATCACTTGTTGCTACAGAGAAACCATCTGGCCAACTCCTGGTATGATGCCGAGGAAATTTGGGACCATTCGCAAGATGAGTTTGACAACTCTCCTCAAGGCCTAGCTAGCATAATGGTAAAGAATGCTCGGCTCGTGGAGCGCGTCACGGTTCTTACTACGGAAAACAACAGGCTCTCCTCGGAGAATGACGATTTGGTCGCCATGAACGATTCCTACCAAGCTCGGTTGAATTGTTCTGCTCGTATTGCTTTCTCTCGGTCTGGTAGTTCGGTTTTTCCACCCATTGATCCTTAGATTGGGCTGGTTTTCTTATGTATTTCCCCTTTTGCCATTTGTGTTTTATCTTCTGTATTTGACGAATCAGTTGTATCTTTTCGTATCTCGTGCCTGTCTTGTGAACCATTGTAACGCTTCGTATTTTGTGCCTTTTGATTCTCTATAAATGCTCCCTATTGCCTGTATCTCATTATCAATTTCTACCTTTCTTGTTTTATAATTTGCTTTTGCATGAGATGGCTCCCATCACTAGGTCTGCCTCCAAAAAGAAAGCCCTTATGGAAGAGGAGCCTACCTTTTTGCTATCTCGTCCTCCTGGCTTTGGGGAGGAGGATTTGACTCCTCTTCAACTAAAAGAAATTGAGATGTCATGGCTGAAACATGATCTCATGTGTGCTCGGACTGAAACGAGGAGGTTTAAACAATATTGGGACGAGGAGGGCACTGCTCGTTTCAAGGCCGAGCAAAAATGCGAGTCTCAGTCTTACGCCTTGAAACAGGCTGAGATGGCGATTTCTCGTTTGGTTAGGGAGAAGGAGCGTCTGGAGGAACTTTTGGCGAAAAGGGATGTTGCTATGGGGGATAGTTCGAAAAAGTAGGATGGGTGTATTTTCTTTTTCTGTTGTATTGTTTGTGTTTCCCCCTTTGTGGATGAATAAAACTTGTCTTGCATTTGATTCTGTCCTATTTTATTTCCTGTTTGCTTCTCTTTTATGTTTCTGAGCATACGCCGAACAATATGCCCGGTTATCCCTCCGGAGAGCGTTGTTAGACTTGATGCTCCCTGCCATCAAGCTAGAAACGGTCTTCGTCCACCTTGTTCGGTTTGCCCTTTTGGTAAGGATTGGGTGGGAGTCGAGGAACTTTAGTCGGGGGATATTCTCGGTGTGATAGTAGTGGTAGCGTATGTGGGAAGCTTTTCGTGGTAGGGTCCACTGGCCGTTTATTTAGGTCTAATGATGTGAACTGCCTTGGGTAGTGGGATATGCGCTGACGTGGCGAAATCTGGAGCGTTTATATGTTAAAAAGAGCAGCGGTTGTTGACTTTCGTATGGTTGGGAAAAGGTAAACATATGTTACACGAAAGGACGGTTATTATTTTATTCCTTTTGTGACTCCACTCCTTTCTATTATGCCAAGTAATCCTGTTTATTTTTATCACAGAATTCGCTGAAGAAAATATCTCTCTCTCTCTAAAGCATATTCTTCCCGCCAAAAAGGAAAAGAGTTCGGCCGCTTGATCTAGGGTTTCGTGGTTTTGTTGGAAGACTTGCTGCTGTTCGCGCTTGCTTGCTCACAATGATTACTGTAAGTGATTTTTCGTTCTCCCCCCTTCCCTCTTTTAGGAGTTGTATTTGATTTGTCGTTGTGGTCATAGGTGTGTCATTGGTATATGGTTCAGGTTATCTATATATGTCTGATGATTCTGATGTAATGTGTGTGTGGGGGGGGGGGGTGGTGGCTCTCGTTCTATTGATGTGGTTCTGGTTTGTGTATTTGGTTAGTATACTGATGGACTTTTGATGATCTTTGTATAGGAAATTTTGACCCAAAGTGTGGCCCAAGTTGGCACATTCGTGGAGAAGGATTTTAAAGAACTCGCCGGAATACCCGACAACGTACATATTCGGCTTCCTATTTCTGACGAGGAGGTGCTGGGATTTGTTCCTGCCGGCGAGGTAGCTGTGCGTTCGTCGGCATTCTTTACTGGGGGTCTTCTACTTCCTTTTAAAAATTGGGTGGCCTCGTTCTTTGAGGCCGTCCAAATTGCTCCGGCCCAACTGGCCCTAAATGGTTACCGTACTCTGAATGGTATCCAAAGGCTGTCGGAGTTTTCCGGAATACCGATTGATTGAAGGACGTCTTTGGAGTCTATAGTTTGAGCTTTGAGCGTCGCAGCTCGTATTTGAAGACTCTGCGTGCCTTTTGCCGGCTCGTTATCGGTTTGCCGGATACCAACAAAGAGCGTAATCTTGGTATTGTAATTGCTTCCGGTGCATGGGGTTGTGCGGGACACCAGATTCCTGGACCGGCGACCAATGCTCCCATCATGCTAGACCTCGGCGCCCCCAATGTAGAGGCTCTGTTAGCTCTTTGGAAATGGTGGGGGCCTGGACCTACGCCGGATCCTGCGAGTCGTACGGCTCCCATGTTGCTCGGTTACCCTATGGGGTCGGTGACCAGGGGGAATCCTGCACCCGAGATCCCCAAAGAGCCCGAGGAGGAATTCTTAAAGGTGGTCCAGGCTCGATGTGCTACTCGGCTTGGGAAAAAAGCCGTTCGTTCTAAGCGTCGTGCATCTGACCCTGTCGTTGAAACAACGAAGAGGGCTAGGGGAACCGATACATCGGTTACCGAGGAAGATGCTAACGTTGGCTCGGGCGAGGGGGTGTTTGCTGCTGCTCAAGGGGATACCGCCGAGGATGCCTCTGCTCCGGGAGAGGTATGTGTATATGTATTATGATTTTCTTGTCTTTTGGTTGTTTGTCATTTGGTTCGCTAGTGCTTTGCTTTATTAGTCATCTTGTTTCAGCTACTGACTTCTCCATTGGTTACCCTCGCTCTTGCCCGGTCTATGGGTATTATTGTGTTTCAGGGGTCGATCGACGATGTATTCGGACATATGAACCTCTTGACGAACATGGGAGAGGGTACGATGACTTTGCCTGTCATCTCGCCTATCCCCACCGAGGGTCCGATAGATTTGCCCGTTCGCTCACCCCTCCGTACTGAGGAAGAGATCGAGCATAGGGCCCCTGAGATTGAGCAGTTGGAGGAGGACGTGGGGGTGGAAATGGAAGGCAGCGAAGAGAATGCCGGGGATGTTGTGACGGGTGTCGAGGATGAGGCACTCGACGGATCCGAGAAGGGGTTGGTTGACGGGGTTGCAATGACCCGGTACATTGACCGATGTAGGGGTGAACTGCTGGATCAACCGAGAACGTTGAAGATGGGGTATACGGCTCTGAAACCCCTTGTGTTCAAGAATGCAGAAAGACTATCTGCCCAACCTACAATGTCGGTTATAGAGCAGGCCCACGCGGATGCACTGAGGGTACGTGGGGCTCGTATTTCACTATATAGGTTTGGTACTTGTATTTTATTTGGAAACTAATGTGTTGAAGTGCAGATTGCTGTGAGTACCGTGGCGCTACGGGATCAGCTGGGAGCTCTAGGGGCTGAGAAAGAGAAGCTGGTGGCCGAGAAGGAGAAATTGGTCGCCGAGAAGAAAACCCTGGGCGAGAATTATGACAAGCTGCGGTGGACTTTCTGCACCTGACCGAGGATGTCGAGAAATTGAAGGTGGAAAAAGAGAGCATGGCCGTTAAGTACGGCGAACTAGAGGAGGAGAACTTGCTCCTGGCTGAGGACGTGGAAGCCGAAAAGGCTAAGGTCTCTGCCCTGAAAACGGCACAGGCGGAGGAGCGGAAAAAGTTAGCGATGATGGCCAACTTCTCTGTATACTGCGCTCATGTGCGGGCGCTCAATTTCGCGAATGTTCCTTTGTCGGATAGGGCGTGGTCGGAGTTGGTGTATCCGTGTCCGCATGGTGCACCGCCGAAACCCTTGGACTGGGCGAATCTTCGTGAAGAAGAGCTTCCTCGGCTACCGGGACAGACAATTTCGACAGCGCTGCGTCCTCACTCTATGTCGACCCCGTCCACTCCTCGACCGGATGCTACCGTTGTTCCCCAACCAGCATCTCCTCAGGTGGAACCTTGACTATCTTTCTAGCAGTATGTATATTTTTTTATTTTTTTATTATTTTTTTTTTTTTGGGTCTCTTTTGTATCTAGAAACAGATTCTTTTGGGGAAGTGATAATATAGGTGCTGTGGTTTCTTTCTGTTGGGCTTGCTTGGGTTAATTTCTTTTGATGGTCGTCATATTTTGAAGGATATGAAAACAAAATATTGTCAGGTACCAAATAACCCCCTTGCCATGGTGGTCTGGACCTCGCCTAGTCGTAGTGTAGGTGACGTAATGGAGGATTTGGAAAGGTCTAATGCGTCCCTTACCGCGAAATTGACTTGTGCTTATAAGGAAATCGAGGGTCTGAATATTCATATTTCCAACCTGGCGATCCGGTTACGTGATTTGGGAGAGAAATTTAGTAAAAAGACCGCCCATTATACGGCAAACAAGGGTAAAGCGAAGGAACTTCTCAGTGCCCTACGACGTTCTCGTGATGAAGCCCGAGGTCGTGTGACGAGCTTGAGCTTGGTCCTTGGGGCCGTTTTCGAGGACGCGGATCTGCTGCTATCCTTTGCCAAAGCGTATTGGGCCCGAGCTCGCGCCTTAGAGGTGCTGGAGCATATAAAAGGAATGAGTGGTGTGTCCCGGGCAGAGCGCATGGTGGATGCGAAGGCCGGGGTAACTGAAACCACTGTTGCCTTGAACCGAATCGAGGCGGTCATTCGTGAGCGTTTGGGGACGCAAATTAATTCATTGCGAGATATTCATTTTGCCGATGTAGTAGAGACTTCGGCGTCTGTTGAGGGGTTGTCGGATTAGTAAAATAGTTTGTTTTGTCGTTTTCTTTGTAGTTTGTATAAAAAATTCTCTCTTTTGTTGTTGTTGTTTTTTTTTTTTTTATTCATCTTTTCTCGTTCTTCTCCCCCCCTCTTTTTTTTTATAGGCACATGCTACTATGTCGCACCAGGCTGGTTCTCCATGCCTAGTTAACCCGGGGTTAGGACCTACTGGTGCTGCCCGGGACGAGGTCTCATCTGGTGCGGCTAGTGAAGTGCCTGACAGGTGGCCCTACATTGTTTTGATGAGCAAAAATGTCAAATTGACCGACCAATGTGCTCGACTGCGGACCAAGCTGAAAACCCAGGCGGCCTCTTTTCGAGAATACGTTCGCCGTGCCGAGCATGCTGTTGAGGTTCAGGAGCGTCGTTTGGATCGATATTGGCGTGCAAAGGGCGAGTACTTCGGCAAATTAAAGTTGCTTGTGACCAAGGCCAACGTGTTGGTGAAGTATTTCCGTTTGTCCCGTGCCAGATACGATGCTTCCGCAGCTGTGATCGAAGCTCGCCGTAACCTCTCCTTTGACGATGATCGCCGTAAAGTGGCCTCGGATGCTCACGAGTTCGCCAAAGAAGCCGAGTTCAACGCACGGCTTCAGACGCTGACTTGTGTTGGGGCTCATACGACCAATTTTGATGCCCTCATTTCTGAGGAGCGTTTTGATGGTGATGAGTCTGATGGGTACACAACGACGGATGACGAAGAGATTGAACTCGGTCAATTACCGTCGTGCTCCTCCTGCAGTAGCTCTTCTTAAATGAATCTCTTTAGTGTCGTTGATCTTTTTGTTGCCTCCGTAATGCGGGCGAGGACTATATATGTTATTTCTTTATTCCTGTTTTGTACCTTTCCATTGCCGTATTGCTATTTAATTGATCGGATCGATTTTTCCTTGCTAAATTATTTGTTATTTCGTTATTCCTGTTTTGGAGATGCTTCTTGTTGATATTTTGTTGTTTAGATTGATTCTCCTTCATTGTTTTAGCCAATTTATATTGCATCGCCGTCGTAATGTGGACCTGAATAATTCCTTGCATTGTACCTGCATATAAATTTCATAGTATTCCTAGGCGTTCCTTCGGTAACACGCCATGTTGGGAATTTCATAGTATTCCTAGGCGTTCCTTTGGTAACACGCCATTTACGGAATTTCATAGTATTCCTAGGCACTTCGGCCATGTTGGAAATTTCATAGTATCCCTAGACGTTCCTTCGGTAACACGCCATTTACGGGATTTCATAGTATTTCTAGGCACTTCGGCCATGTTGAGAATCTCATAGTATTCCTAGACGTTCCTTCGGTAACACGCCATTTACGGAATTTCATAGTATTCCTAGGCACTTCGGCCATGTTGGGAATTTCATAGTATCCCTAGACGTTCCTTCGGTAACACGCCATTTACGGGATTTCATAGTATTTCTAGGCACTTCGGCCATGTTGAGAATCTCATAGTATTCCTAGACGTTCCTTCGGTAACACGCCATTTACGGAATTTCATAGTATTCCTAGGCACTTCGGCCATGTTGGGAATTTCATAGTATCCCTAGACGTTCCTTCGGTAACACGCCATTTATGGGATTTCATAGTATTTCTAGGCACTTCAGCCATGTTGAGAATCTCATAGTATTCCTAGACGTTCCTTCGGTAACACGCCATTTACGGAATTTCATAGTATTCCTAGGCACTTCGGCCATGTTGGGAATTTCATAGTATCCCTAGACGTTCCTTCGGTAACACGCCATTTACGGGATTTCATAGTATTTCTAGGCACTTCGGCCATGTTTGAGAATCTCATAGTATTCCTAGACGTTCCTTCGGTAACACGCCATTTACGGAATTTCATAGTATTCCTAGGCACTTCGGCCATGTTGGGAATTTCATAGTATCCCTAGACGTTCCTTCGGTAACACGCCATTTACGGGATTTCATAGTATTTCTAGGCACTTCGGCCATGTTGAGAATCTCATAGTATTAGTAGACAGCATAATAATATATTTTATTCATTCAAAAGAAGAAAGATAATGCCATTAAGCAAGAAGGGTAAGGTAGCACCTGTACTTGTATTCGGAGCATTGCCTATACGTAGTACTTCTTTAGGTTAGCCACATTCCAAGAATTCTTTTCCCCTCGGCTGTTGGCGAACAGGACGCTTTTGATTTTGTAAGAGACTGGACTTGTTCGCTTGACGATTTCATATGGGCCTTCCCAGGTATGGCTTAGTTTGCCGTGTATTTCGTTGCGGGTATAGACCGTCACTCGTCGCAGCACCAGTTCTCCTACCATGAATTCTTTAGATCCTTTTACTCTCTTGTCATAGGTTTGCTTTACGCTTTGTTGGTACTTAGCTAAGGTAAGGGCCGCTATCTCTCGTTTCTCGTCTATCATGTCGAGCTCTTCTCTCATTCTTTGTTCATTATTTCCCTGCTCGACCAACGTCGTTCGGAGTGTGGGTAGCCCGATCTCTGTCGGTATGATGGCCTCAACACCGTATGCTAAGCTAAACGGGGTTTCCTTAGTGCCCGTCTTGGGTGTAGTTTGGCACGACCATAAAACGTTGAGTAGCCGCTCGGGCCACCTCCCCTTTGCTTGTTCAAGGGTGGTCTTGATGCCGTCTAATATTGTTCGGTTTGACACTTCGGCTTGCCCGTTCCCTTGTGGGTATGTCGGCGTCGAATAGAATTTTCGGATACCGAGTTCCTCGTACCACAGCTGTAAATTGGCATCTTTGAACTGGGTTCCGTTGTCGGCGACTATAGCGTACGGTATACCGAACCTAGTTATGATGTATTCCCAAATGAATTGTTTGACGTTGCTGGCTTTGATTTCTCGGAGGGGTTTAGCTTCGACCCATTTGGTGAAATAATCAGTCGCAACGATCAGATATTCCACATTCCCAGGTGCTCTTGGGAGTTTACCGACCAAATCAATTGCCCATTGAGCGAACGGCCATGGTGCTGATACCGGGGTCATCATAGATGAAGGGAGCCGTGGTATCTTGGCGAATCGTTGGCACTTGTCGCATCGTTGGACGTATGCATCGGCGTCTCGCTTGATATAGGGCCACCAATATCCTTGGGTCACTGCCTTGTTTGCAAGGGATCGCCCTTTGATGTGTGCTCCGCAAGATCCTTCGTGGATTTCCTCCAAGACCGGCAGTTGTAGCTCGGTAACTGGATTTGTATAGTTTATCGTCCTCGGATAGCCAGAAGCGAGGTGCTTTTCTTGTAATTTTCAGCGCTTTTATCTTGTCGACCGGAAGCGTTCCACTTCGCAGATAATGGGTCATGTCTTCCATCCATCCTAGTTCGTATTGTATCGATGTCACCCGGTTTACCCTTTTTATTATGCTCGGGGTCGGCAGTAGTTCCACTGTGATCGACCGGGTGTCGGTCAATGTTAATGTCGAGGCTAGGGTGGCCAATGCATCAGCATGTGCATTCTCGGTGCGATTGATTCTTACTAACTCGCACTGTTCGAAGGTGGCCATCAAGCTTTGGACTTTATCTTGGTAGAGGATCATTCTATCATCTTTCGCTTGGTACTCGCCGATGGCTTGATTGACGATGAGCATGGAGTCTGAGCTTGCGATTAAGTGGGAGCATCCGAGGGACCGGGCAATAAGCATGCCATTTATCATGGCCTCGTATTCTGCCTCATTGTTGGTAGCTCGGAAGCCCAGTTTTATGCTTTTTTCGATGATTGCTCCCTCTCTAGACTTTATGACGATCCCTGCTCCTGATCCGTCCTTGGTGGCTGATCCGTCGACATGTATCTGCCAGTGTGATTGTGGAGAGAGTGCCAAAGGCTCGTCATAGCCTTCGGTGAATTCTGCGACGAAATCGGCCAGGACTTGTCCCTTTATGGCATGGCGAGGTGCGAACTCGATATGAAATTGGGATAGCTCGACCCCCCAGGCGGCAACTCGGCCGCTAATGTCCGTCCGTCGAAGTGACTCTTTAATATGAAATTTTGTGTATACCCGGACCTGATGAGCTATGAAATAGTGTGGCAACTTTCTGGTTGCGACGACCAATGCCAGACACAGCTTTTCCAAGGGTAGATAACGTGTTTCGGCTTCGACCAGAGTCTTGCTGACGAAGTAGATCGGAAATTGTTCGCGACCTTCTTCTCTTAGGATGACTGCGCTCACAGCTGTAGCGGAAACTGCTAGGTAGCATGCCAGAATGTCTCCTCTGTTCGGCCTTACTAGCAGTGGCAATGTCCTCAAGTACTCTTTGAGATTGTTGAATGAAGCTTCACATTCCGGGTCCCAGACGAATTTTCTATCTTTCTTGAGTGATTCAAAAAATGGCCGTCCCTTATCTGCGGATCGGCTAATGAACCTGCTCAGCGCGGCCATCATTCCCGTGAGCTCTTGTACCTGTTTCTTATTCTTGGGCGCAGCTAGGTTTCGTAGAGCCGTTATTTGATCGGGATTAGCCTCTATTCCTCGTCGGCTAACCATATGTCTCAAGAATTTCCCTTTGCTGATGCCAAATGCACACTTGCTCGCATTGAGTTTCAGTTTGTGCTCGCCCAGCGTTCGGAAAACGTCCCTGATATCTTGAAGGTGGGATGTGGCTCTTTCGCTTTTGACGACCATGTCGTCTATGTATACCTCCATTGTTTTCCCTATATGATCTCGACATACCCGTGTTATCATCCTTTGGTATGTTGCTCCTGCATTGCGTAGACCGAACGGCATTACCGTATAGCAATAATTTCCCAAAGGCGATATAAATGAAGTCTTTTCTTGATCTTCGCGGGCAAGGGGAATTTGATGGTATCCTGAGTACGCGTCAAGGAAGGTCATCCGTTCTGCTCCCGCTGTTGCATCCACCAGTTGATCGATCCTTGGAAGGGGAAAGTGGTCCCTCGGGCAGGCTTTGTTGAGGTTTGTGAAGTCTATACATACTCTCTCCTTCCCGTTCTTCTTAGGGACGACAACCGGGTTGGACAACCATTTTGGATAGTAAACCTCTCTTATGGCTCCAGCCTCCAATAGCTTTTGTACTTCAGCGATTATAGCTGCTCTGTGCTGTACAGAGACTTTTATGCTCCTCTGTGCTATTGGCTTGTACTCGGCGTTTACACTTAGGTGGTGGCATGCTGTATTGGGGTCTAGGCCCGGCATGTCTTTAGGACTCCAGGCGAATTTATCAGTGTTGTTGAGGAGGAATGCTTTCAACTCCTCGGATTCCTGTTTTGGAAGGTTGTTGCCGAGGAGGAAGTAATGCTCCTCGTCCATATCAGGAATATACACCTTCCTGAGTGTCTCTCCTACTTGTTCTTCGACCACCCTTTCGGTTTTGGATATTTGGTTGATCAGCTTCTTTGTGCTGGTGGGTTGTTCCACAGTGCTTCGTTGTTTTTGGAGAGTCGCGGTGATGTCTTCGCAGCGTCTTGAATCTTCTTGACATCCTCTGGCTGTCTCGATCGCTCCCCTATCATTTGGGTATTTGACCTTTTGATGATAGGTCGAGGGTATGGCCTTCATGGCATGTAACCAAGGTCGGCCCAATATTGCGTTGTGCCCGGAGTGGTCGTCGACCACTAAGAACTCCACGGGAACCGACATGGACCCTGTTGTGACACTGAGGATGATCTTACCCAACGGTTTGGTCGTTTCGGAGATGAATCCGATCAGTGTGACATCGGTAGGCTGTAGATCTTGCAGCTTGAGTTCCATCTTGTCGAAGAGCTCCTTGTACATGATATCACAAGAGGCTCCTTGGTCGACAAGTACCCTGCTGACTGTGTCTAGGCCGATTTGAACACGGAGGTTAATGGCGTCTCCGTGGGGGTATATCACCCCTTCTTCGTCAAGATCCGAGAAAGAAATGGGCGGATGTCATCGTGGTGTGCATTGTCGTTTAGAGGTAGACGCCTGTGATGTCTTGGCTACTTGGCCAAAGTGGGCCAGCTGCCGTTGTCGTGATCGTTCCCCGCCTGGGCCCTTGGGTCGTGACACATGAACGACGTTGATCGTTTTGCCTTTCCGGTTGTCAGATCCCTCGATGGCCAGTTGTTTGCCTTTATTCCCAGCTCCTTTGATGAACTTGGCTAGGTATCCTGCATCGCCCCACTGGTTCATTCTCCATCGCAGGTTACGGCAATGCTCAGTGAGATGGCCGTGATCCTCGTGATATGCGCAGAAGAGCTTAGAATCTCTCTGATTGGGGGGAGAGATGATCGGTTGTGGTCGGGAATACCAACTTTCCCTGCATATATCTTTGAGGATATCTTCAGCAGATAGGTTGAAAGTGTATCGCAGCTCGACCGGTCCGAAAGTGTTTCGGTGTTCCCTCTCTTGGGGCCGAACCTGTTGAAATGGCTTGGGTGGCATCGGGTAGGCGAGCTGGAGCGGTTTATGTTCGTTGGTCGGTGTTGGGTATGCGATTTGGAGCGGTTTGGGCTCTAGTGCTCGTGGTCGCTCTACTCTGCTATGGACCTCGGGCTCTTTGCCCTTTCTGGTCGGTTGGAATGCTTCTCCCTGGTTATTTCTAACTCTTTTGCGACCCACCTGTGCCTCGCGGACCGACTCTCTTCTCGGTAGAGTTCGGTTGAGGAAACGCAGTTCGTCGTTTTTATCGGTGAGGTGGGTACAATAGGCTAGCAGGGAATCAGTGGTCGGGAAGTTTTTGCCTTTGAACTTCCTTCTCGCCCAATAGCCATTAGGGATGGAATTGATAAAGTTTTGGATGGCTATATTATTGGCATATCATGGAATCTGGTTTGCTACGTCGATAAAACGTATGCAGTAATCGTTGAGCCTTTCATTTGGCATCATCGTCATTTTAAGAAGGGTTTCGATACTAACCTTCTTTTTCCGATGAGCAGCGTATCGGGTGGAGTACGCTCTTAGCAGTTCTGCCCAGTTTCTAATGGAGCCCCGTGGTAAGTTATGATACCATGACGAAGCCTCTTGACCCAAGCTGTTTTTGAAAAATTTGCACATCAGTGCATGGTCATCACTCCACAGTTCCATCTTCGTCTTGTAGTGCCTCAGATGGTCGATAGGGCAACTCTTCCCGTCATAGAGCCTGAATTCGGGGATGACGAATCCCATAGGATTGCGGTACCGCGTGATCTGTTCAGCACACGGGGTTTCTTGGCATACATTCCAAGCCTGTTGGAACGCGTCATCCGTGACTTGGTAGGGGGGAGGGTATCCTCCCTGATGTGGTGGTGGGCCATATCCCTCCCCGATCATGTATTCGGGATATCTATCGTCCTTCGTGTTTGTGTGGACACGTTCCATATGAGTGTTCGGATGGACGATAGTTATTGGGACATTGCCCCCTTGGTGGGGGACTCTTGTATCGGGTCGCCGACCCGCTGCCTCCAGGGCGGCCCTGTAGGCAGAATCTTCCACTTCATGGCGTGGGTCTTTGTCGGGTTGGATAACTGGCAATACGATGCCGGCCGCTGTCATGGCCGTCATGCATGCCGCCAGCTGAGCTTGTAGCTGGGTGTAGTTCCTTTCATCGGCTAATGGAACGACATGTTGTACCTCCACCGTGGGTGGTGTAATCATCCTCGGAGAATTAGTCGGCAGTCGGGGCGACTGTCCGAGTACATGATCCTCGGGCATGCCAAACTGATGAGCCTCGTCCGTTTGTAAACGAGCACCGGAGTTGACCGAGGCCGTAGGCAGAGGGACTCTTGAGCTCGGCCCTGCTTGGGACCCGGTTAAGCGTCTCCGTGCACGCCTTAATACGGGCACGTCTTGTTCGTCCTCCGAGGACGAAGGGTGTTCGTCAACAATCCCTTCGATGAAATGTCGGGGTGGTTCGACCGGTTGTTCTTGGTTGACGTAGGAGGTTGTTGGTTGGTTTCCGGATTGGATAGCTTCATATCTGTCGCGGATAGCGAGTAGATCGTCGAGGTCTTGTTGGCTAATTTGCGTGTTTTGGTTATTGGTGTCTACTATCTCGGGATGGGTTTCCTCTACATTGGTAACCATTGTCGCTCGTCTGGCAGAGTATTGGTATTCGAATTCTAAACTAGTTGGGAACTAGATGATTCCCACAGACGGCGCCATTTGATAAAGCCATAACTTTGATCGGTCGCGTTAGGCTTTTCAACAATGATATAATGGTAAATCAACCGTGAATAAAGGACACTTCCTGATCTTTATTATTGCTCGGATTATTATCCTTGTTCGGACTATTACATTTGCTCGGATTAGTATTTCGGTTTTACAATTATGCTCGATATGACTATTTAATCTCTCGTCTTGATCTTTCTCCTCTTTTATTCGGTGCTCGGCGGTCTGTTCTCGGTTTATTTCTCGAAGTGATATGCTTTGGTTAGTTTATCTCTTTTCTTAACTTCTCTCTATATTTTTTGGATAGATTTTCTGGTTCTTTTCTAGGAGGGGTAGTTGGCTATTTATAGGCAACTGTGCCTTCTGGGATATTGACAAATGTCTTCATCCCAGTGACTTTTCAGACATGGGTCCCCATTTGATTGGGCTTGGGCTTTTGGTAGTAACACCTCTATTCCCATAAAGAGTATGAGATGACCCATTTAAGCGTTGGATACCCATTTATAAAGTGGGTTGATCATTACCCGAATAAAACATTCGGATCTAATTTTTATGTTCTATCAGAAACTATGGGAGCTATAAGCTATTAGTGTCAAATGATCCCTACACTTCCTGGTTCTATACGTGTATCAAATACAACATGTAAAACACATTTCAATGATACACATATCGTTTAGGCCTTGTCAGACTAATAATAAGATTACATTTAACATGAGATAAGATATCATAGGATTACATGTATCATGTTAATCCCGGCAACCAAGAGTTTATGGGTGGTACTAATTAATAAGAATGTGTTTGTTTTGCATGGTATTATTTTAGGTAGTTCAAATAGTTATCTTGATTTTCCAATTGGAGTTTGTAATTGAATGTATGTAACAACCGAAAGTGTATAGCAACATGTCATGGTAGTAAAAAGAGGGGCATTGTTGGCATATTTAATTGCTAGGAGTGTACTAAATTTTAATATCACCTTCCCCCAAAAATTCAAAATACATCTATCTGGAATTGGACTGAATTCCCCTTAGTATGGCATTGATTCTCTCCTTTGAGGAAATAAACACATGACCGGACGAACATTGATACCAGCCAAACACAAAACTTCGATTAAAAAAACTTCAAATCAACCCGCACCAACACGCTATATAAGTTTGTTTTACTTTCTTTTTGCTTAGGCTGACCAGCTCAGAAAGTGGATGAAGACGAACCCAACTAATATTTCTTCATGCTCAAATAAACTATTAAATGCCAACTCGTTTGCTTAAATTGCAGTCATAATGCCCTTAACATGCTTGATTAAATTAGTTTACTATTCATAAATTAGATTTTAAAAGATACCTCTGCTCATGTGAGGTGGTGTACATGATGGATAACATTATCTTTTTGACAATATTTTAAAGGATAATTATAGTTTAAGTACATGTGGGCAGTTAAAAATTTGCATATATACTCCTCTTATAAAATTAACAATTTACCTACTCACCTATAAGACATCTATCAATCAAAACACTTTAATTAGTTGATTTATATTAAATTTTTAGCCGATTTTTGGTCATATGCGATGTTAGTTTTACATTTAAATCATAATTGGAAAGCGGTAACGTGGTCACACGTGATCAAACTTATCTTAAAAAGTTAACATAAATCAATTAAAGTGTGTTGATTAATAAATATTTTATACATGATTATGTAAATTGTTAATATTGAAAGGTATAGTAAACAATAATTTTTCCATATTTTAATCATTACTAGTTTCAAATTTTGTTTAGTTCACTGGTAAAAAAAAAAAAAGGCTTGAAAATGGAACAGGTAGAGGCAATTTGCTGTATATTTTTTTTATTTCTATTTTATAAATAGTATTATTGTAGTGGTTCACTAGTTCTGTAGGATAATGCAAAGTTTCAAAAATAACTACTCCATTATTGATAGGAGTACGAAAATATTGAATTAAGGGCAAAGTAACAGGTAATATTAATTGTGTTTGGTATGACGTGACAATATGTTAACTGCTCCAACACAGGATTCTTTGATAAATCTTCAATTTCTTTTCACTATAAGCTCTATTTCAATGATTGACTAAAATCTACATTACCATAACTACACTGTGGTTAATAATTTACAAAAGTAAACTTATAATATTAATAATTTACACATTCGTATATAATAAATATATAAGTTAACAGTTTAATTGATTTATGTTAACTTTTTAATAAAAGTTTGGTCACGTGCGATCACGTTACCACATCATTTAATGATAAAAAAAATATCAAACATGATTAAAAATCGGTTAAAAAGTTAACATAAGTTAACGAAGTGTGTTGATCGATGAATTTGTTATAGGTGAGTGTGTAAATTATTAAAATTGTAAAATGTATATGCAGATTATTAACCACCAATAGATTAGTGTAGTTAACAATAATTATCCCTATAAAAAACAAGTATTTTTTTTTTTTTTTTGAGGTAAAAAAATTAGAATCGTGCAAAAGTTTAACCCGATGAAACTAGCCAACTCTTTTTCCAAGTAAAAATTAAGCCATCTAATACGATGACAAGGTAAATCTATTGCTCACAAGTTGAAATGCATTTGATTGTACACCTTAAAATTTGAGCGTTACTTCGGCGTTCTCGCCTAAAAGATGTACTTTTTCCCCACTCTGAAAATGCCTAACTTATTTAATTAAATTGGTTGTAACCAAATAAGCCTTGAAGAAGATAATGGGGTATTAGTTTTCGTTTATTATAAGAATATTATGACTCGTTTACTTGTAATTATAGGATAGTCAATTAGGCTCCTCAAGGAGAGAGAGTCTTTTATTCAAAGTTTGGTGGACAAATTTGTGTTAAGTTTCACCAATGCATCCTTAAGAAATGGGAGATCTACCAGCGGTCATTTTCGTCGAGTATTAGTAAATATTTTCACGGGGACATCTAATATTTTGTAAATAAATTTTATGACAAGGGTCAATTAAGTTGTTGTAGGTCCATTTTCAGTAGAAAAACATTTCTTAGGCTGAAGACTTCATAAGAATTGAAAGACCAACTAATTTTCAAATACTATTAGATAACATATTCACCCAATCAGGAATAAAACAATTTTTAGTTGATTTAATAATGGATTTTAAAAGTAAAATTTTAAAAGGATAAGGTGGCACTGCAATTTGCGATAACAACACGTAGCCAAAGTCATATTGAGACGTGAGCTTACATTCCATCTGAATTCTGCTAATTTAAAAGGAAAAACTTAAACTTAATCAAGAAGAGAGATTTTCTATGAATTTGAATATTTGATCAACTTGTCATTTACGTATCAAATTACTGATCTCAATAGAGATCTAGAATCCTAAAATCAAATACAAAAATACAATGCACCTGTCCCCAGAACTGGATTGAAGACAAATAGTAGTGAATTAAGGTTCTGCTATTATGAAATGTCAACATTTTATTTTTGGTACACCAATATCAATCAAAGTACGGAGTATATCATCATTATTGGTAAAAGTAAAAGAACAAAGAACAGAAACAACCAATACATCAACTGTAAAACAGTAAAAGAAAGCAAAGCAGTGTAATTAAAGATCAAATCATTTTTCAAATTTACTTCTTTGGTGTAAGCCTTGTCCTCATTTTCTCAACCTGCTTAGTACCAATCTGGAAAGCCTGTCCCAACACATTATCGGGCACAGAAGGCGAAGAGGTAAACAACGTCAACGCGATGGACTGAGTCCCAGCCAACTGGCTATTAAAAGCCGACAAAACAGAAGCGGCAACCTTCCCATTGTTTTTCTGGAAATGAACCAAACCTATCGGAAAAGTAAAGATATCGCCTTTCTTGATAGTTTTGGAAACGAGTACATTTGCGGTGGTGATGAACCCAACATCAAGTTCACCCTCGAGGACGAAAACGAGTTCTGTGGCACGTGGGTGGGTGTGGGGCGGGTTGATGCCACCTGGCGCGTAGTCGATACGGGCTAGGGAAATACCTAGGGTGTTTAGGCCGGGTATTTGGTCGACGTTGGCTGGGGTTACTTTTGACATGTATGTATTGTTGGTTAGGCCTGGTTTCGCTAGTCCGTTGAAAAAGAAATCGGTCGCGTTGAATGTGGATTTACATGGGAAACCGTTCACCTTCACGGCTGTGGAAAGACGGAAAACAAATCAATTTTGGATTAATGATTGGCATGGCAATTTTTTAATTGATACCTTGATTGTACCTTAATTGTAAAATGTCCTTAATAGCGAAATTTTTAGTACTTTAATTGTAAAATGTACTAAATTCCTAATTGATACCAAAATCGGAAACATATGCTAGCTTAGCTCAATTGCAAAGATCACCTAGTAATCATATATGGCAATTTGTAAAATAAAGTATATCTAAATACTAATGCATAACCATTATTCCTATTTGTAACCAAACAAATTCACTTATTGTTAGTCATTACAGACCCCCTAAAAGACATATTGTTGGCATTTACACCTTCAAGACAAAACTAAACTCCTCTTAACTTATTGTAATTAACCGACAAAAAGAAGAACTAATTTTTGCTTTTTATGCTAAATATTCCAGCAAAATGATGAGCTCAATCATGAAAATCAAGTAAAGTACTAATTAAAAAGCAAAAGAGAGGTAATGATTAGGAGAAAATATATACCAGAAGTTTTATCAGCAACACAAAGGTCTTGAAGATTATCTGGATCTGCATAAACAGGGCTAGAAATGATGCCAACTAATGCCACCATAATCATTGCTACCAAAAGCTTCCCCATAACTCTATTTAAATAGTATAATTATAGACTTTTATGAATTATATATTGCTAAGAAAAAAAAGGATTAAGAAAGAAAAAGAGGAGTTAAAGTTGGGAGTTTTAGGGAACAGATGATATGAAAGAAGCAAAAGTGGATGCTTTACTTATAGGCTGGAGTTTGTACAGAGACACAGATAAATTATAATTTTATTAAATACTTCTATTTGCTCCTACCAGTTCTAATTTTTAAATTATACTATTCAACTTATGGTCTGCAGGTTTAATTATTTTTATAATTTTATTAAATACTTCTATTTGCTCCTACCAGTTCTAATTTTTAAATTATACTATTCAACTTATGGTCTGCAGGTTTAATCATTTTTATAATTTTATTAAATACTTCTATTTGCTCCCTACCAGTTCTAATTTTTAAATTATACTATTCAACTTATGGTCTGCAGGTTTAATTATTTTTATAATTTTATTAAATACTTCTATTTGCTCCTACCAGTTCTAATTTTTAAATTATACTATTCAACTTATGGTCTGCAGGTTTAATTATTTTTGTTTTTTTTTGTTTGAAAAATGATTAGTTGCACCCGTTGTTTACACCGAAAATAGGACACCATGAGGTGTCAATATTCTATTAGTATTAACGAGATTAATTTCGAAAATTGAATCAACTAAGAGGCCCAAATTGTAATTAAAATATGTTTTGGATTTACACTTTGCCGTGTATTTTTCTTTGCAATAGTTTGGGACGAATCATATGCGATTCATCACAATTTATGCACTAACGTTATAGACTAAGACGGATTCAAACAGACTGATTAACAGACCGTCATTAATTAATTTTTAGAATTCTTTTAACACACAATCAAAACAAAAATAAAACTCTAAATATAATATTTATGAAACTATGGTTGAGACTATCAAAAACTTAAATATTAATTAAAAATATTTAAGATTTTAATGATTTCAATATATTTTATTTGACTATTCAACAAAATAAAACCCCAAATATAATATATATGGAACCCTAGATAGTTGATACTGCCATAAACTTAAATATTAATTAAAAATATTTAAAATTTTTATTATTTTAATATATTTTATTTGACGATTCAACAAAATAAAAACGTAAATATAATATTATAGAACCCTGTTTAAGACTACTTTAAACTTAAATATTAATTAAAAATATTAAATATATGGCCGAATAACATACTCTTAAATTTCGGGATAAAAATGAGATTATAAATTTACATTAAGGAGTAGTGTGTTGAGAGTCTGATTGAGTCCATCTGGCTCATTAGCATTATTGCAATTTATGCGTACACTACAAAAAAATATCCAAATAGCGACGGGATTAGTGACGGGATTTTTTGTTACGAGTTTATTAGCGACCATTTTTATGGCGACTTTGTGACAGTTTAGTCAATTTGCGACAGATTTGTGATAGCTTTTTAAATTAGCGACAGGCTTGTGACAGCTCTTAACTCTCACTAAATCAAACATTATTTTGTAGTGGTATCGTGATAGAAGGGAGTAACTTGTCGTTAGTTTTACAGAATTTTTTCAAAATTAAAGAAATATTTTCAGTCCAACAAATTATCGTTTTGTATTGAGCAAATTGTTTGAACCTTGTATATGGTCAGGGTAAGGTGAAATTAGAAGTTTCCAATACTAAAGAAAACTACGAGTAGCAAGCAGCCTTAAATAATAATGAGTGAAACAATAGAAACTAAATAGAATATTTTCTCAAAATATGGCACATTGATAAAAACGATAGTGCAACTAGTTGTAAAACGTAAACGCAAGGAAATAGAGGTGATCTGTCGTTCTTTGACTAAAAGGCAAGACTTTGTTGGCTCAATGAAGGTTCTAAATTTGGGCTTCTATTTGACACGACATGCTATAGAAATGGTCTTTGTTGATGCCCACATAGAGATTATCTAGATGATATGTATTGTTCTTGACAATACTCAAAATGGGATGAAATTGACTTTGCAACTGCAAACTTTGATGAAGAAATGATTCTCGAGGAAAATCTGGGTTGTCATAAATTTAAGGAGGAAAAGTTGACTTTAAAATACAGATAACCCATTTAATCAAAGGAGTAGAATTCAAGACCATGAAAATATTACTTTAGACTTTAGAGTATTAAATGAGCAAAGTGATCGGTACAAGTGGTTCAGACCCTAGTATATCATGATTATCGTCAGTATTCGATTATGACACCTGCAAAACAAGTTACATCCAAATAGAGGTTATTAATTATATATATAAAAAAAGAGTATCAGAGTAATGATATACAAGTACAATTTAAGCGCATTAGCCCAAGTTAAGAAGTATACTATTATTATAGAAAGCTTATAGATTAATCAAGTATTAATTGAGAGAGATTTTACTGTATTGGTCAACCTTGATGAAGAAATGATTTCGAAGGAGAAATGATTTTCGAGTAAAATCTGTATTATAATAAAATCTAGAAGGAAATGTTGAATTGACATAGTACGTAGTAGTTTAATTACCTACCTCTCGGAGTTAGATATTGAATTTTGTTTAAATAAGAAGTGCATTCCAAGTATATGTTTTTTACTTTTTGGTAGACATAACATTTCAATGAAAGAGAGGTGGTAGTAGACTATTACTACTTTCAATTTTTTTCATGAATAGATAGTCAAAGGATCCCATTTGCGAGTCTTTGATACAGTACAAAAACTTATTAATACAGACGCAATAGCTAACAATATTAGGCAAGGCTGAAAATTGAAGAGGGTCTAAACTCTTCGTTTTTAGATTTCTGATTCACTAATGTTATAGGGTCAATTTTGTTTGAAGTACTATTTCAAACTATATGAGATAAATTAAGGCTGCAAATGAGTCATAAGAGACCCGTACGTATGTCTGAACACAAAATCATCTTCAGCTGACGATTTTACGAGAATAAATTCCAATTTTCATGGTTCGTCACATCATTCTTATAACGTACTTATGCTACACCGAGAGAGAGGGCATCGCACAATCTTAATAGTTATATACGAAGTATATCTTGATTTGGTTAAAGTTTCCAGATAGCGGCTTTCATCCTCCGGTGTATTTGGAGAAATGATGAAAAAATACACTCTAGCCCATACTAACATACCATACTAATACAGTCAAATTAAATCATTTACCCGATACGAGCCTTCACTGGTAGAACATGCCATTGCTCAAATCAACTCCTATAAAACCATTGTCGTACGTGTTTATTTTGACCCAATTTGACTATTTTACAAACAACAAACATGAACCAAACCTTGAATAAGCTGGCCATAAATCTTTCTAATTAAGCATGGTTGTGTTTGTTCTGTGATCGAAGCTGGTGGCATTGGCGAATACAAAAGGTAACAAAGGAAAGTTGAACGATTTTAAAAACTCACGCCTTGAACCCATGTAACAAAATAATAATACAGAAAACCATAGATATTGTGCACCAATAAAAAGCGGTAAGAGCAAGTATTTCTTTTAGGCACTAATCACTCATGGTCAATACATAATCTGAAAGATAAATGATATATTCAATATTTTTGTATTCAATGACTAGGGACAACATACATGTCCGGGCGTGTTTGTTAATATATGAACATCAAACAGTAATAGCTTTTCACATAGTTTTATAATTCTATTACACTTTTAAGTTGTTAGTTGAGTAAATCTTTTGATGTAAGTTTGTAAGCTACTTGCCAAGCTACGCTAATCAATATGTTAAAGACTCCACATCTCATGATATACTCTCCCTCTTTGTCAAAAGAAAAAAACAACTTAATCTCGGATGGTAAGAGTAATTAAGACTAATAAGCGAATAATTGGTGAAACCTTTATTGCAATCTGAAATTCAAATATTAGCCGAGTATATCTTGCTAGGTAGGGACAACGTACATAACAATCTTTGAAGTTTATTCATATACGGTTACAGTGCGAAAAGGAAAATAAAAGAAGGCTATTCGAACACAAGATGATATTAAATTGCACAAATTTAAACCATATAAAGTTTTATGCCATGATTCTATCGAACAAGAGTAAACGCCGCCTTCATACTGTCGACTACTTCAGTACTAGTTTGGAATGCCTGAGCCAAGACACCGCTGGGCACACTAGGGTTTGAAGCGAACAACGTGAATGGAATGGACTGTGTACCTGGAAGCTGGCTATTAAACGCGACGATAGCTGAAGCCCCTGTTGGATAATTGTTCTTTTGGAAATGAACCAAACCTTTTGGGAAAACAAAAACATCGCCTGCTTTGATGGTTTGGGAAACAAGTACATTTGCAGTGGTTATGAACCACACGTCGAGCTTGCCGGTGAGTAGGTAAACAATCTCGGTGGCGCGTGGATGTGTGTGGGGTGGGTTCTGGCCTCCTGGGACGAAGTCGGCACGTGCCATAGATATTCCTAAAGTGTTGAGACCCGGGATTTGGTTCACATTTGCAGTAGTAATAACCGACCCCAGAAATTGTTGAGCGGTAAACGTTCCAGGTTTGGCTAATCTATCCGAGAAGAAGTCTGAAGCTGTAATGTTGGTAGTCTTGCAAGGAAAACCATTAACCTTCACAGCTGTTTCATATTAAAAAAATTGTCAAAAGAAATAAGTACGAACTTTAGTAGGAGTATATTTTAAAACTAAAATAAAACTACAACTAACGTCAAAATGGAAAGAGACTAATTAAAGAGAGTAATTTTTCTTTGGATAAGTGTATATTATATTTATATATACCTGAAGTGAGATCAGCGACGCAAACATCTTGAAGCATATCAGGGTCTGCGGTAACATAGTTAGAAATGGTAGATATTAATGTCACCATTATGATCATTGTTACAAAAAATTTCCCCATAACTTACTTGAACTTGTAATATTCTTTGCTAACATAAGAAAAGTAAGATTATTAACTTGGAGCACAGTGAGATATATAGGGAATGGTTCTAAAGTAAGGGGAGAAAAGTCTTCAAGAGAGATAGGGTCTGAGGTGGAAAAGATTATAAATTAGTTCACATGAGCCAAATAAATTAGAATTTTGACGTTTTTGGAATGTAGTGGACTTTTTTGGTGGGGAAACCATATAACGACTTGTTCAAGTGTTTGGCTTTCATTAATAGACGCGCAAAAACAAAATCATCACCGATTAAATAGCATATAGTCAATACTAGAAAATAAATCACCATTGATCATTTATAGTTCTACATATAGTTCACACTTGGAAAATATACGAATTGTCATAGTAGTACAGACTCTAATGGTTCACTCTACTAATTCCATTAGTTGGATTTTTGGGAGATAAATGTTCGCGTGCCAACTGTTTTTTCGAATAATTTTCATCGTTTGTGCCATTTCAAATTTCCGGGATATATTTGTTGTTCTTCAAGTTATTTCCATTACAAAAAGGGAAAAAACTTGTATTGGAAAAATTATAATGGTGAATTTTGACTATTCCTAACAAATACGAGTATGCCTTCATAAACATATAGACGGATGAGCAGATGACGTAAACAGCACTTTCCATTCAACATTTACCAAGAAGGTTACAGATTTAGACGTTTGTTTCGGCTCTTTTGAGCACAGCGTACTAAAGGATTAATGTAAAGAAATGTATCAAAAGAAACAAAATGTTAATGTTAATAAAGGGTACTAAATTATCATGGTCTCTTAACTAATTATTGACAGACTAGTTTTAGAAATATTTTATTTTTATTTGTATCCAATGACAACTTAATTAATTAACTTAAGACAAATTGGAAAGGGACTCACCATCATCTACTGGAAAACCAATAGGACATTGATAAATTGATATTGTCTAGGTATAGTATATGTTTCAGTTTATCAATGCCCAAAAGTGTACATAATATATAAAATTTGTTCACATTCTGATCAAATATTTTTTAATTATAAGGTCACATTTTGAGAAGGCTCTCTTCTGCTATGGCCAGGAAAGACTTTTTTCCAATAATCGAATTTAAGATTGTAAAAAACAGAGACAGAGTGAGGATGATAAATTCCACTTAATACCGTTTGGAAGCTCTAAGTCTAAGTTTTTTTTTAATAATCTAAGTCTAATAAGTTTGTTAACACCTAAAGAAGTAACGCAGTTATAGCTTTACCTAATTACTAGGCCTTTTTAACTTGGGAAAACTCTCGTCATTTCCAACCTAAACTTTATTTTAACATTATCCAATATAGATATAATCATAATTTACATGGTTTAAACGCTTATGTAGTTTTTATTGCAAAGCTTTTATCTTTCCGATTTTTTTTTTTAGAAAGATTCCCTAATTATTTAGTCCTAGGTATGTAAATCCAATATTTAGACGAGCTGAAGAAACTTCAAATAAAGTTCACATCTCTTATCTGAAAAAATTTAAACAGTCTGTCTATTCACTATATATTGCTTTACCTATTTTTCCCATATCTAACCGTAATTGACTGCTTGTACTATTAGCAAAATGCCTAGTAAAGTTGTACAATCCATAAGTTATATCTCAGTTATACGTATGTTCTGAGTTACATCATCACATTCACATTCAATAAATTAATTAATTTGTTTTGAAAAAACATTCAATGCATTTGAGACTAAATGGATTTATTCTCTCGTTTTTTGTTTATAATAATAGTATTGTTGTAAACTTTTACGAAATTTTTTGATTAAAATACGAGTATTGTTGTAATTTTATAGAAAATAAAGTCATTTTACCAAATGAATAAAAATTAATTATAAGTATAGTACATATGTACCAAATAAGAGAGATATTATGGATTAATATAAATTTTAATGGCATTTTCGTAATTATATTTGGTGAATTTATTTGTGTGTGTGTGTGTGTGTGTGTGTGTGTGTGTGTGTGTGTGTGGCATGGAACCCCCATTCCCCTACCTGCATCCGTCCCTGGTATGTACGGTAGATTTCTTCTATACTTGGTAATTTAAAAGGTAATTCAATCTGTCTCGTTATGTTAATTAGTTCAATAACGCTAATGACCCAGATAAGTTAATGCAGACTCTCAACACACCAATACTCAATGTAAATTTTATTTTCATCCCGAAATTTAAAAGTCTGTTATTCGGCCATATATTTAATATTTTTAATTAATATTTAACTTAAAGGTAATCTCAACTAGGATTCTATAATATTATATTTGAGTTTTTATTTTGTTGAATCGTCAAATAAAATATATTAAAATTATTAAATATTTTTAACTAATATTTAAATTTAGGGTAATTTCAACTAGGGTTTCATATGTATTATATTTGAGTTTTTATTTTTATTTTTATTTTGGTTGATGTGTAAAAAGAATTCTAAAAATTATATGAAGAAATGTCTGCCAATTAGTCTGGTTGAGCTCTGTTATTGTAATTAGTCAACGACTCAATGTACATGGAAAGGGACAGTATCGGTTCATGCAAAAAAAAAAAAAAAGGAAGGAAAAGGACGATCTCTAATGGTTATGTGTAAATATGTAATACTTTCATCCTATCACATCCTTTTCAAAATGAACTATTGTGGGCAATCAGTGATATCTAGCTAACCCCATATTCATATTAATTACTCGTTCATTGTCTCAGGAGTATTCAATATCAAACAGACTCCCGGGATTCAAGAAATATTACTTCGGAATTTATTTATTTATATCTTGCAAATCAGTACACTTGTTTACTTAGGAAGGTTTAGGTAGAGTCTTAATTAGTGTGAAGGAGGGGCTAATATTGGGAAGCTTTTGTAACTCGTGCAGAGTATCAAGAACCACGTAATCTGTTTAGAAGTTTCAGTTTTTATTCTGTCCAAGTTGAGTTTTGTGTATTCATGTTTGGAAATGGAATACAAACTGTGTTTGGAAATTCCAGTTATTAGTCTGTTCCAGTTGAGTTTGTAATTGTATACCAATTATTGCCAAATATTTGTTGCTTCAGTATGTAGATAGATATATCTTATGTCTCACGATTGACTAAATTTAGATAGACAAACACAAATCAAGTGCAACGAAGATGTGTTTGTTAATTAGGATGAATGTGTGCTAATGCTAGAACTGTTTGAGGTTAGGCATGACTCAGTTGAGGATAATATTAATGGGAGCCAAGTAAGATGGATTGAATATGGAATAAGAAAACCTTATTATGAATAATAAGGTAAAGGTAGACTTCAAAAGCTTAATTAGATACAAGTAATTAGAAAGAACATGTGTATTTAGAAAGTTGATGAACAAGTAGAGCACGAATGACAGAGAAAAACTAATACAACTGTCATTTGATTTTGTTATAGCCGATCAGGTTTAGGTTGATGATAGATCATAATTTTTTTTTTAATAAAGTCACTTTTGAATCCCCACATGTTGTAATCCAGAACCTTGGCAAGAAAAAAGTGGCAAGGAGATGGTGCTTAGAAATTGGAAGACTGTGTCTGTGCCAAGTAAAATATACTCCTAAGAGCAGCACATCAAGCCACTTATACAACCATTTTAGTTAAAAATAGCATATTACCAAATAAGGTGACTGTTCCAAAGAGTCGTTCGTTAAATTTAGTTTAGTATGAGTTTTGCGTTAAATATGGAGAAAAAAATGTGCTTAAAACACAATATAAAGGGGTGTTCTTTCAAAGTTTAAAAAGCCAATGTTTATTAAAACCTTACATGAATACATGATCTGATTCAGAGGTTTACATAGTTATAAATAAATTCCACGTAATCAACATAACATAAACTTATATAATTCATATTATATAAATTTGATTCTATTTTTTTTAAGCAAGCTTCATCTTGATAGCATCGACTTGTGGGACGCTAATCTGGAATGCCTGCGCCAACACAGGACTTGGCACTGCAGGTTTTGATGCAAATAACGTGACGGCCATGGATTGTGTTCCTTGAAGCTGGCTGTTAAAGGCGGCAATAACAGCTGCAGGATATTTTTTGTTGTTCTTCTGGAAGTGAACCAAACCTTTAGGAAAAACAAAAACTTCACCCGCCTTGATGGTTTGGGAAACAAGTACGTTGGCGGTGGTTATGAACCCAACATCAAGTTGTCCATAGAGGACAAAAACGATTTCTGTGGCGCGTGGGTGAGTATGAGGAGGGTTCTGTCCGCCCGGGGCGTAGTCAATGCGGGCCATGGAGACACCCAAGGTGTTGAGTCCAGGGATTTGGTTCACATTTGCTGTTGTCACGATTGAACCCTGTAGATTGTTGGTTTTACCAGGCATAGCTAGATTGGTCGAGAAGAAATCCAATGCAGTGAAAGCTGGCTTGCAAGGGAAACCATTCACCTTCAAAGCTGTATGAACAAAATTTGAAAAAAAACTTTAGGATTCTTGAAGGTACGGAACCAAGAAGTCGACCGAGGGGATGGAATGTCATTTTTTACAAATTTTAATCAAACTTAATAGAAAAACTGTACTTTTCTGCCATTTGTTTTACCAAAATAGGTGGGGGAGCAGTCTCGCGACTGTCTCCACCACCTAGTTCATTACCTCATTCTTCCATGTTACAAATAATAAATAAAAATCATTAAAACTTCCCTATTAATCCCTTTAATGTGCATAACGTAGATTGATTTGGTAAGGAGTTGTTATGAGTCATGCCAACAGCGTGTTCATGAAGAGTCAAAAGGCTTAAATTAATATCAGCTCTTTAGGATAAAACATACTATAATTTGTTGTTTCATGAATTTTCATTTTGCTCTGGGAAGAAATTTTTTTTTGAAGTCACAAGAAGTATCAACTAGAAAGTAATTCTTTTTATATATTCATTTAATCCAAGCTATGCTCTTGAAAATCGACCCATAATGGCCTCACTGTGTCATCATATAGGTCATTTATTTCTACGGATAAAAAAAAATGGAAAATGTATTATTTCCCATCAGCTGAAATTTGCCTGTTTCACTAAAACTATATATAGCTAGAAAATTCCAGGAATACAGGAAAACGAACAAATTAAAACAACTCGGATACAGTGAGACAAAATTTTGTATAGAAAATTCGTAGTGAATCCTAGTTATAAATAGAGACCGAGAGTGTATACCAGAAGCAAGGTCAGCCACGCATACATCTTGAAGATTATCAGGGTCTGCCAAAACCTGGTTAGATACAAATGCCAAAACCATTATCATCATCGCCACGAAAAGCTTCGCCATAGTAACTCTGGCTTGTAGAAATCTTTAAGTCGACCCTTTCTTTTACAATCTGCCAATGTGCTTGGACAAGATTAAGTGTACTCTATTTCTGTGAATTAAATCAGCTTAAAAAGCTTAAGGATTAGATGAGTTGATGAAAAATGTAAAGCGGGAGCTTCCTTTTATAGGCATAAATTTAAGATAAGAACAGGTATTAGAAAAGGTACGTTCATGCAAGGAACTTGCCTTTTTATCCCTTAGAAATATTTGACTTTCATTTTACTAAAACTTCTATTTCCTTCTTCCCAAAATAAATATTGGACTCCATGTATATACGTGTAAATTTGACCGGTAAACATATCGTATTTAAATTATCGAAATGTAAATTTTTAAAATTTGTTTATAAGTTTAACATTTGAACTATGTGATTAACTTTTGAAAAATTCTATTTTGACAGTTATATATGAGTTATTTGTCGGTCAAAATTGCACGTAATTTCGTATAGCTCTAACAATTTGGGACGGAGGGAGTAATAGCTAGATTATTATTACGAGTTTGATGCGGGAACACATCTATTTTATTAACAAATTGTTAAGTCAATGTTTGTTGGAATGACTATTTCAGAGAATATTATTAGGTATAATATCGAGACACTTAAAAATATAGATAAATTGATATTTGTCCGGGTCGTATGTGTCTGGCATCAAATGCCCTATATTATATCTACAATCTATAATGTAAATGCTTTAATAGTCAGGAAGTGTATATAATTTGTTCACATTTTGATCAAATGTTTTTTTTAATTATAAGGTCACATTTTGAGAAGGCTCTCTTCAACTGTGGTCGGCAAAGACTTTTTTTCCCAATACTGTAATCGAATTTAAGATGTAAAGAAAAATTATACAGAGAGAGAGGGGGAAGTAACAGTATGCGTACAGATTAAATTACATTTTTCCTCATATTTAACTTAATTAGTATCGTTTTTATATTTTTAGAATAACAGTTTAACTTTATATATTTTTCGGCTTACCTATCAAATTTATTATCATAACTAAATATTACTATATTTTAATATACTTATATCAATTTTTTTCAATCCAAATTAATTTACTAGAACAATCACATTAAATAACTTACAAGTTTTCTTGTATTTAAAATAAAAAAATACACTTTTACAACTTATAAGTAAACGTTTTGGTTTATACAAATTATCAGCTTTTTTTTTTATCAATTTCTCTATCAAAATTATATAACTCATTTTTTTGTTATTTTATTAATTTATATGTGAAAATTACAAATAAATGAGAGAAAATAAGAGAAAAGTTAGAGAGAGAAATTATTATTCTAATTACCCTTTTAATTATAAGAAAACATATATATTCTATTTGAGAGATATTTGAGTTCATGTAAATTTAAGATAATGGATAGAGAAACTGATGCGTGTACAATTTTAAAACAATTTACTTATAATTAAAATAAATGAGTACACCATTTGGCAGCTGTTAACTTGGGAAAACTCTTGTCATTTCCAACCTAAACTTTATTTTTAAATTATCCAAATATAAATATAATCATAATTTACATGCATGGTTTTAACGCAAATATTATAGTTTTTAATCGATGAGCTTTTATCTTTCACCATTTTTTCTAAAAAGATCCCCTATTTTGTCCTACGTAAATCCTGTATCTAGACGAGAGCTGGGCAAACTTAAAAATAATGTTCACATCTTTGATTTGAGTAAATTTAAGCAGTCTATTCACCTATTTCTTTACTTCCTTTTCCTATCTCTAACCCTAACTCACTCGTATGTGTTAGCCACATTCTTACTAAAGTTGTACAATGCATTTTCTTCCAAAGTAACTCGTGTAATCCAAGACAAAAATTCAACAATCTCTTGATCTACTTTTTCCATAAGATTTGGCATTACATATATATATATATATATATACTACTAATCGTTACCCACGCGAAGTTAAATAAATTTTTAAAAAATATATTGATAAATGAATATATTAAATTAAAAATCATGAGTAATATAATGTTCTTCTTATACAAAATACACGTAAAACGATTTTATTTGTTATATGATTTTAATTGTTTTGAAAAGATAATGATTTTTTTGTGTTTTTTATATTTTGAATTGAATAAATGTAATTGAGTAATTAGTAAAAAAGTGTAGGGTATTTCCGAAAAAAATGGGCAAAATTAGACAGTCTCATTTGTCTTGTCTTGACTTATTATAATAGAATGATATCTACATTGCAAATTAAATTTACTTCTTCGAAATTTAACATTAATATACTATGGGAGAATCATTGATTAATACATAAAAGCACACTTAATATCAAAAAACTCACATCATTAATTTTTATTTAACATTTGGTACATATCGACAATGAGCATCAAATTTAAAAGTGAGGAGTAAAAATAAGTAGCATATCTAACTTTAAAAGAGATTTTAACCATAATTTATTGATAACTAAGTCTCAAATGATGTACTCAATGATTATATTTCCAATTCGTTCCCATTGAGAGAGATGACTATTTCTTTTATATCCCTAAAAAGATTTTTTTTCCAACATAATATTTTCTCCATCGTAAAAAAAGGTCCTTTTACTATTTGAAATTTTTCATTGTCCTTTTTTCAAGTTTATTACATTGTTTATTACAGATCTTTTTCATTGTTTGATTTCCCAAATTTTTCATTTTCATTTTTCCCAAGTTACTTTGTTTTGTCTTTTACGTTCTTTCTATTAATATTTTTTTATTGTATTTTAATCGAGTTAAAAAGGAAAATTGAAGCGAAACAAGAAATAATCTATGTAATTCATTATTTATGTTAAGGAGTGAAACCATCTTAACATAATAAAATCTCTACTTATTTTTATTGCTAAAACATATCACAATCTTACCATAAATGATTAAGTGAGAGATTAAGTAAGAAATAGTATTTAAATGAATAGATACTAACCAGAAATAACAAATATTCATTAACTTATAGATAAGGCTTAAACAATGTCCCGGGGGCACTTGTTAGCCAAACCGATTAATAAATTCCCACATAATCAAATATTCAACACAACATAAACTTGTATAATTCATATTGTATAAATTTGATTCTATTATTTTAAGCAAGCTTCATCTTGATAGCATCGACTTCTGGGACGGTAATCTGGAATGCCTGTGCCAACACAGGGCTTGGCACTGCAGGGTTTGAAGCAAATAACGTTACAGCAATAGATTGTGTTCCTTGAAGCTGGCTATTAAACGCGGCAATAACAGCTGCAGGATAATTTTTGTTGTTCTTCTGGAAGTGAACCAAACCTTTAGGAAAAACAAAAACTTCACCCTCCTTGATGGTTTTGGTAACAAGTACGTTGGCGGTGGTTATAAACCCAACATCAAGTTTTCCATAAAGGACAAAAACGATTTCTGTGGCGCGTGGGTGAGTATGAGGAGGGTTCTGTCCCCATGGGGCGTAGTCAATGCGGGCCATGGAGACACCTAAGGTGTTGAGTCCAGGAATTTGGTTCACATTTGTTGGTGTCACGATTGAGCCCTGTAGATTGTTGGTGTTACCAGGCTTAGCTAGATTGGCCGAGAAAAAATCCCATGCAGTGAAAGCTGTCTTGCAAGGGAAACCATTCACCTTCACAGCTGTATGAACAAAATTGGAAAAAACTTTAGGACTAATCTTGAAGTTACGGAATCAGGAAGTCCGAATGGAAGGGACTGAAACATAACTTTTTACAAATTTTAATCAAACTAAATAGAATAACTTTACTTTTCTGTCATTTTTTACCAAAATAAGAGGGGAATAGCAGTCTCAAGACTGTGTGCACCTAGTTCATTCCCTCATTCTTCCATGTTAAAAAGAATAAATAAAATCACTAATTAAAACTTCCCTATTAATCCCTTTACTGTGCATAACATAGATTGATTTGGTAAGGAATTGTTATGACGACAGCGTGTTCATGAAAAGTCAAAGGCTTAAATTAATATCAACTGTTTAGGCTAAAACATAATATAATTTGTTATATCATGGAATTTCTTTTTGCTCTGAGTAGATACTTTAATTTCTGAAGTCACAAGAAGTATCAACTAGAAAGTAATTCTTTTTCTATATTCATTTAATCCGAGCTATGCTCTTGAAAATCAACCCAAAATGGCCTCACTGTGTCATAATAATATTGGTTATTTCTACAGATCAAAATTTAGAGAATCCTAGTTATAAATAGAGTGTAAATATACCAGAAGCAAGGTCAGCCACGCATACATCTTGAAGCATATCAGGGTCTGCCGAAACCTGGCTAGATACAAATGCCACAACCATTATCACCATCACCACAAAAAGCTTCGCCATTGTAACTCTGGCTTGTACAAAAAACTTTTAAGTGGACTATTTATTTTACAGTTTAAACGTACTCTACTTCTGTGAACTAAATCAGCTAAAAGCTTAAGGATAGATGAATTGATGAAAAATGTGAAGTGTGGGAGCTTCTTTTATAGGCATAGAAAAGAGAAGAATAGGTCATCGGAAAGGTGCGTTCATTCAAGGAACTTGCCTTCTTCCTCCTTAGAAATACTTGACTTAATCCTGCTAAAATTATTACTTGATTATAAATTTATAATTACCAACTTGATGTGTGAACACATCTATTTTATCAACAAATTGTTAAGTCAATATTTGTTGGAATGACTTTTTCAGAAAATTTTGAAGCTATAATACTGAGTCTTTACAAATATTATATAGTTTAAAGAAGTGGCAAATAACTTCCCCCAAAGCTTAAATTAATTATGTTTTTGTTCGCTAAAGAGAAATTTGCTATGCTGTCACTGGAGTCTGTTATGAACCGCTTTTCATTACCGGCTTATATTTTGGAGACGTTCTGCAAAAGGAAATTTAATTGTCTTGCCTCAACCGCCAGAAAAGGTTTTAATGACCACGCATACCCTCTTATACGCTATATTCAACCGCCTGATGCGACGAATTAGCCGTAGTACAATCGCTTCCTTGCTTTGATGTCTATCACTACAGTTATCATGCACTTAACAAAGCTTAATCTTTAATTAGGTGCTTAAACAAAGAGCATTAATTTATATTTCTCTTTTTAATGACAAAGTCTAAATTTGTTAGTTTATAGGGTGGTGGAGATAATACTTACCGGGTTTTTTTTTTGCCTGAATCACTCCCACAACAGAATGCCATGACTCTTATGTCGCTGTTTTGTTGCGTTCTTAACCAGTCTTAGAAATGGGAAACAAAAGATTTGTTGTTTTTCGTATAAAAAAGGAGTAGTTTGGTTATCTGGAAATAGGAAACATGTAGCAACTTCACATTGTTTCTTTCACTTCTGTCAAACAATGTCATGTTATTTTCAAATGTTGTCTAATTAATTGAACTTTTAATATTATTTGTCATTAAATGTATATACTACCTCAATATGGTGTATTTAACTACACATTAATCCAAATTGTACCCCTTTCACTTTATACTTGGGAAAAAATTGATTTAGTTATCTCAACTACCTTACATTAACAAAATTGGGACCAAACTACCGACATTAACAATTGAGGCACTGAACTATATATTTTTTTCATAAACTGGGGACATCCGTCAATTTAATTGGACGGAAGTTAAGTTAAATTATATTTCAGTCCCAAATTTTATAAAACATATGAATTTAACCTGAAAAATTTATAATTTTACATTTTTAACCCGAAAAAAAATATATTTTTTTTAAAAAAAACTAACTTATTTTTGAAAAAATCAACTTTTTAAAAAAATGATTTTTTTGAAAAAACTAACTTTTTTTTTTGAAAAAAATTACTTCTTTTGAAAAAATTAACTTTAAAATAAAACAAACGAAGTTGCTTTTTTTTAAAAAGGAACTTTTTTAAAAAGTATTAATTTTTTAAAAAAAAATTAGAAAAAAAAGTTAAATATTTATAAAAAAAATGCACTTCAAAAAGTGCCGCCTTTTTTTAAAAAATATTTAACTTTTTTTATAATTTTTTTTTTAAGTTAATATTTTTAAAAAAAGTTCCTTTTAAAAAAAAACTTCTTTTGTTTTTTTTTAAAGTTAATAAATAAATTTTTTCGGGTTAAAAATGTAAAATAATAAATTTTTCGGGTTAAATTCATATGTTTTATAAAATTTGGGACCGAAATGTAATTTAACTTAACTTTCGTCCAATTAAATTGACGGATGTCCACAGTTTAGGAAAAAATATATAGTTAAGTGCCTCAATTGTTAATGTCATTAGTTTGGTTCCTATTTTGTTAATGTATGATAGTTAAGGTAAATAAACCATTTTTTTCCCCTTAATACTCCTTGTGATGAAAAATTCAAATTTTCAAATGTACACTCATTCGCTTAAACGCGTTGGCTTTTTTCGTAATCTTTTATAGTTTATTTCCTATCTGAATACACACAAGTATAGCATGGTCATTGTTGCCATGGGATCACAGGATATATTATTATTATTTTAAAGATCCTTTACAATGATGCTGATATTATCTCAATACTAATTATGATTTATGTGTTCAGAATGATTAGATCAAAGTACTTAATTTAATTGTCATTGTCAAGAAAAAGTCATAGTATAGTTTGTTGAGTAGGTTAATATTTGGTAGAGACATTATGCACCTCTTGGAGTTTTTTTTTTATCTTGGTAAAGATTAAAACTGGATATGCTGGGTTGTTAAATTCATCAACATCCCTTTCATTTTCTTTAATCTAACTTGGAAAAGTAGACGTTCATGAATTCATGTGTTGACAATAATCTATCAGGACACAGTTGGGGGAGCTCGCTTAAATACTACGATAAGGTAGCTATGCATATAACTAAATAAACCCTAAATTCGGGTCTTGTAGTTCAATTCTGATAGGCTTGATGATTAATCCAGTTAATCCAAATCCTATCATTGAAGAACTAGATAGACTCAAAACCAACATTACCAGATCTCATTTTCCAGATTGTCTATCCATGCATTCACTTTTAGTTTAGTAGTTAAAATGACAGTTCTATTATTGTTGTAATACAACTATTAACTATGTATTTAGGGAGACAGAAGTATAGAGATGAGAGAACAGTATCGTCTTTATTAATGAATGAATATGAATGGATGTAAAATACAAGACTCCTAACCCTCTTTATATAGATAGAGGGGTAAGGTTACAAGCCCACTTGGGCCCATAAAGTATAAGCCCAAGAGTCCAACAATATCTTACAACACTCCCCCTTTGGACGTCTTGAATTCTTCGTCTTCATGCAGTCGATCTGAGTCGAGTTCATTCGCAGTGCTAAACACATAAAAACCTTAGGGCCGGAAAACCCAGTGTGGGACAAAACCGGTACCTAGGAGAAACTGTGTAGCCGAATGATATAGGCCGAAATATCATGTAAGTAACTAACCACAAAACAGTATGTCTCATCAAAACTTTGACAGAGCAAACCCAATGGGAAAATCTCTGATCGAATGAAAAAGAGTGCAACAGTGGTAGTAGCAGGGGATCAACCACAAAACAGGTGCCTCATCAAAACCTTGCTAGAGTAAACCCAGTGGGAAAAACCTCTAGTCGAAGGACAAAAGAGTACACAGTGGTAAGAAATATACAACCGGATACTCCCCCTAATTTCGACAATCTTAAGTGAGATATGATGGGAACGTGTCTCGCTAAAAACCTTGCCAAGGAAAACCCAGTGGGAAAAAACCTTGGTCTAAGGACAAAAAAGAGTACACGAGCATGCGACTGGATGCTCCCCCTCACTTGTACACGACAGGGTGCAAGGATTTCGACTAAGTAGTAATTAGTACAATAAGCATTCACCTGGATGCTCCCCCTCACTTGCACACGACTGGGTGCATGGATTTCATATTTCAAGAAACAGTACGAGCATTCGATTGGATGCTTCATTTACTTGCACACGATTGTATGCAAGAAAATATAACGTGGAATAAAACGAGCATTCGACAGGATGCTCTTAAACTTCATATGTGAAGATTTATTTCGACGATAAATGCTTAATAGCATAATGTAGTCATATCTCTCTTGATCGATAACAACAAGTTGTCTTCTATGACAAGTGTTTTATCTGGATCGTGAGACAGATCATATATAATTCAAATATAGCTAATACGAGCTCGAAGCCATATACACTCTCTAGTCGTCTCATACAGCACGAGATCAGAGTGATTCGTTTGGAGTCATTCCAAGACCTCCAAGATATCGCTTTATTCCTAATGGCAAAGACATACCATGTTAGGAATATCCCTTATGCGGGTTTGATAAGTGACCAGCATCGGTATAACCGTAAAAGGGTTCCGTTAATTCGAGTACCGAAGGGGGTAGGTACACTCGATGACGCAAAATGGGATAAGACAAGCCCTCATCCACAGTTATCTTAAGGTAATGGGAAAATGTCTTTTATGCCATTTCGATGGCAGCGTGTTAGCGCGATGCTGTGTCGAGCTATACCATTCACAGCAGACGAGATGTTCGTCCTAGCACATTAGACCAAGTACAATGATGCGCTTATTGTACTTAGATATGAACATCATGGTTCAATATCTCTTCATCGTCTCATCAGGGACGGACTGGGTCTATATCAATGTCTAGTGATCGAACGATCATGGGAGAATCTGACGACTTAGCGTCATGATGACTAAAACATCATAACACCTTCTGGGTGTAGTCTGAATCATGGACTTAGATTCAATCTTTATAGGACTCGATCATCAGGCCGAGTCACTACCGTTTCTTCCCAAGATCCTTCATCTCGAAGGCAAATCCAAAAGTGGATCGCATAATAAAACACGCAAGGGCATAATACTTGTTCAAGTATCCCAAACTAATCAAGTACTCACTTAGGCGGTATACCACATCCGCTCGGATTATATTAATCCATATAGTGAACGTCTCAGTCAATTGAGATCGTGTTCCGTGGTTAGGAACTACTTGATTTAAGCACATGAAGTCACACAGGGACCTTCATCTATATCTCTTTGTCTAAATTCTCATAGAGATAAAACAGTGACCACAATCACATGGCTGCATACTCAGTTTTTCGGAAACTACTAAACTGGTAAAGTAGGGGACTGTTATAATGCCCATTACGAGGAAATCAACCATCTCGTAATCAATTCCAAGATGTGTGAGAAGCCTTGCGCTACTAGGCGAGCATTTTACAATCTCATTATTCTCATCACTTTTCCTTACGAATAACCAAATAAATGAACTCGTTTAACATTGGTGGTGTTGGAGCTACAGGTCCGAACACACTTTCGCTAAGGAGTCTACTTGGATTACAAGTTTCCATTAGTCCAGTCTATTCTACGTTGACTTCAGGCAACGGTACATGGTTCTCTGTCATAATTTGTTCATATTATCAGTCGTCACGGAATATATGAACAAGTAATCAATGACAGTCTCGTTTTGCTTCAATATCGTCTAAGATATCATGATCAACTGATATTTCGAGATTCTTAGGATGAGGAGGAAATCACACATCTCCTTGATCCTTTATAATCTCGTGCGACAAACGAGTTTCAGTTTACCACCTCTGGGGCTGAACGAATTAAGAACCGGTCAACTTCCTCGTATCTTGGGAAGGACGACAGACTGATGGCCGAAGACAGCGTCCTTTGCTTGGCGGGTTCGGCCAAAGCAACGTGTTACGACAAGAACACGGCATCCGACAGGGACGTCTATCCTTGCAAGCATTTTGCAGCAGGTATAAATGATCTCGTGACATCTCATAAAGTCATTAAATGCGCTTGGAATTTAGTTAGACTTGAGGGAGTCTATGCACTTACTTATCACTAAGTGCAGTTTTGGGGATCAAGCTAAGACTGAGTGGGTTATGCCACGTTACTTCACGTCGTTTCTTATCAACGGTAACATGCAAATCTCCCCCTAACGACGGGGAGAACAGTCTTAACGATGTCACTTGCGCATATCATGCGGTAAAGAGATCGCTTGCCAAGGTTACTCTATCAAATGATAGGTAGGGGATTCATAATCGACTTATGTCCCCTTCAGAGGTCCATATTTTGAACACTACAGCGGCTCAATCAAAATATTAAGCACTCAAACACGTGTTCATATGAGGCGTCTGGCTCATAATCAGTAACAAACTGGTACGCATTTAGTGTTTTGAGTGACTATGGGCCTCAGACGGACCAATGCAGCAAAATAGCATGACCCCACACGGAAATATAAATCTTGGTGCTCAAGACCAAGAAGTACGTGCAACCATTTGCAGTCGCATCATCAAACTTTCCGTGAGTCCATTTGGGTCTGAACATAATCGACAGGATGTTCAATTTCAATTTCCAAACTCAAGTAATTCAAATCGAAATTTCGATTCTTACTCTTCGGAATTATCAAGTCAACTAGACTTTTCAGGATAATCCGGATCATGAGCCATCAACTTAATGATAGGGCTAAAAGTTTGGAAAGTGCTGCATTTATGTGGACAACATTAAAATGTGACCATATTGTCGATGCATCAACCATAACCATTTATATTTATGGTCCGTCTTATGGTTGGATAAGTCCACAATAACTCCTTCAATTCTTTATAAGAATTCTACGAGTTCATTTCGTGATCTTTACACATACTAGTCTTTCAAAGTGAGCATTAATGGCATGAATTTCGGATTAATCGCGAAATATATTCTCAGAGAGAATCCAAATGCGATGCGATTATAAATCAAGTATCGTTTTTTTTGACCCGGGAATATCTCATCCGGTCAATGACATAATATCAAAATGTTCTAATCAATCGACGACAGGCGAATGATAGTATAGACAATCATGTCTTATCATTTATCATTTCGACGACAGGCGAAATGATAAAGTAACTTTAAATGCTTTTAAAAATTGTGATAGAAACCACTTGAAAGATATTTCAACTCCTCTAAAATACGCTTTTGATCGTATTGAATGAAGGATATGTAAAGAAATTTTAATTCTTTCATGAGCTATTACCAGATAACACTGGTTTTCTCGAATATTTTATAACTCAACAAGGTACGGCAGGACCTACATGAGTATAAGACCTCATATTTGACAAATCAATTTGGTTTTACCAAAGATTTTGATTTGGAACGACAGGTCCAGAATCGTTGTCACTGAGTACTCTTTTAGGCAAATAGTTGGTGAAATTATGTGGTACACTGTTACCCACTATTTCCAAAAAAAAAAAATCAACTACCCCACAAGTATTGCCTAAAATTTCATAATTTAAAGTTTGGTCACATTTGTCAAAGGAATTTGCTCAAAACACTTTAAATTATTTTGAGAAATTTCCTAAACAGGCAAAGCACAATCCAAAAGTATGGTCCAAATGGAAAATAATAATCCAAATGTAAAACATAATCCAGATGAGCGAAAAAATGGCTCAATGATTTATCAAAATCAATAAAGAAAGGTATCAAACTCATTTGAACCACAAAATCGGGGGTCTCAAGAGTTTCCTTTCAATTAACTTTAACCACATTATCATCGGTTTTTCCACCTTTATAATAGTTGTGAACTATTTAAGGAATAACCGTGCATGACCGTTGTCTTTATAGCATAGAGTTGGCTCCTTGAGCATTATCTCTTGCTTTGTGACAACTGGCCATATTGTTCCTTTCAATTACTGTCTTGGAGCCACAAATTTTCGATTTTGACGATTGTCTAAAATCTCGCTTGGCTAGGCGATTCATCGGGATCGCGACAGTTCGAGACAAATAACACTTGTCTCGGTTCTCGATTCGTGGAAAAAAAATGTACACGAAGAGCATTAATATCAGGCAAACAATTCGCCATTGACCCAATAGGATTAAAACTACTCACTGAGGTAATTTTCTTATCTAATAACAGATGAGCGATAAAGGAAGATGGTGAATATAAATTCACGATACTGCTTATGGAATACAATTTCCAAGCTAGTATTTTGGTGAAGGATTGCTCCAATATGTCAATTTCAGACATTTGTTCACCATAGACGTCATCACGTCTCAAATGTGGCGGCGGAATAAAATCAACGCTTTAGCATCCATCCTGAGGGTAACAACAAACTCGTGTTTTACTCATCAAAGATGGCATCCAAAAAAAATTGGGCATCATATTTTCACACATCAGGGTGACTAACATGTGGTGACGGAATAACATCAACGTCTAAACAGTCATTTCGCAAGTATGTTTTGCGATTTTTCTCATCATAGATGGCATCCAACATGTGTTGAGAGTTCTGGATTATTTATCATATAAAACGACTGGTTTATATGTTTATGGTTTGCACAAGCACAAACTTTTTTTTCCGAAACGACAGGTTCGAAAACATTAGTTTTGCTTCTCATGTGAATCGGTTCTCATTGATCGAACGACGTGTCGATACTTGTTGGTCCGTGGGTGTCTAAACCTTAGAGGGGGGGTGAATAAGGTTTTCGTACGTTTTTCGCGGAATGAAATCTATGGGTTATTAACTAAGTTAATTAGCGGTTTTTATAACCTAAACTCTTTCGTTAACTAATTATCGCTAAATTAATCTAAGTAAGCAATAAATATAAGCGATAAATGAATACGAAAAGTAAAAGATAAGGGAAAGAAATAACGCAAGATTTATAGAGGTTCGGCAAAATTCGCCTACGTCCTCTCCTCGGTATTTTCACTACCGAGTGTTTCACTAAAATCTTCGATCCAAGGTTACACCTTAACGAGCTTAATCAACCGATTTCGCTCCCCCTCACTATATGAGTATCCCGAATAAATGACCTAGAGCTTTTAAGCTACACTTGCTTAAAAGCCTCTACCCAATTCACTCGCTCACAAATGAGTTTATAAAATTACTCTTTTACAAGTTTGATCACTCACTAACAAATAATATCTCGAAGTTTATAGAATTACAAGAATAATACTCTCGAGAATATTTAATAATACAAGTGGGATTTTGGTAGTATATGCTTGAAGAATGGCTTTGTAAGAATTGCTTATAAGTTGGTATACTTGGATAATCTTTCTTCAAAGACTTTTTGGGGCTTTTGTAGAGTGAAAAGGTTCAGCATTTAATTTCAGACCGTTGCTGGTTGTTGAGTTCATTCAATGCTGTTTTCGCAGTTGTTCGCCCAATTTTCAGGAGAAGCTTAAAAGCTGAATTTGAATTTCTAAAGAAACGATCGGTCGTTTCTGAAAAACGATCGGTCGTTTTTCAATTGAACTCACTGGACAAAATACGCACTAAAACGATCGGTCGTTTCTTGATATGATCGGTCGTTTTTGCGTTGTGCTCACTGGACAAAATTGACCTTAAAACGATCGGTCGATTCTTCATAACGATCGGTCGTTTTTACGTTGTGCTCACTGGACAAAATTGATTCATAAATGATCGGTCGTTTCTAGTTACGAGAGGTCGTTTTTGCCTTAGTAGATTTTTCGGTTTTCTCGACATCGTTCGAAAGCTTGTAACTTGTTCGATTTAATTCCGATTGACGTTCCGCTTGATCCGTTGACTTCGTATTTGCGTATTCTATCATTTTGACCCTTTGACACGCTAGATAAATGATTAGTACGCAAAACGAGCTTTTATCATGTTTTACAAATATTGTTATCATCAAAATAATCGATTTGAAGAATCAACGTTCAACAATCTCTCCCTTTTTGATGATGACAAAATATTGATTATAACATACTATAAGCTTTTTTTGCTAAACAAGTATAACCAAAATGTGTAGATGACGTTTTACTTGGATAAAAGTTTTTAGAGAAAAGGCAAGTAAATGTCATAACATCCGATTTAAATAAAACGACGTTAAAACAAGGTTAAATGATTAAGGATAACGAAGATCTATATGCAAGCGAAAAATTGGCCATAGTTTTGCCTAAAAATGGTCAATCGCCACAAATGAAAAGCAATATATATAACCCAATCAACTAGCAATCTATGTGCACCAAAAATTAACATTAAATACGATACACACGCATATTTAAGATTGCAATCACACAAAGCCATATAAACAAGAGTAATATAAGAAGAAACGCATCAGAATATCAAAGTAAAACCGTTTTCTACTTATTACAAAAAAAAACAACTTGTTCAACGAAAATGGAAATAGTAGAAATACAATGGAAAAAAAAAAGAGAGGTATTTCTCCCCCTTTGACATCATCAAAAACATGAAAAATAATGTATCCGCCTAGTCGCGGTGGGAAGTCGCATCATCTTCGTCGTCGTCGTCATCGTCGTCGATATTGGGACCGGCTAGGTTGGGAAAGAAGCCATTGAACTCGGCTCGTTGCTCGGCGCTCATACGATCAAGTTCTTCGAGGTCTTCTTGACCCGGGTTCATGAATCGAAACATCCTACGGGTCATTTGAGCATTGCGATATTGGTTTATATAGAGAGCGTTGTAGAAGTCATCGGTGCGCGGTGGAGGGTTGGAGGATCCGACTTGGGCTTTTCCTTTGCCCCGAACTCTAGAGGGACGAGAGGAAGTAGGGAGATCGGTGGGGGGAATGGAATCGGAGGAGATGGCTACGTCCTCACGAGAAGCTCGCGGTGTGGGCTTAGGACCGACGTACTCTTCCTCTTCGGGGGTAAGAGGAGCATAGCCGGGGCCGGACACCCGTTTGCCGGACCAAGTTATGGACTTGTCGGCATTATGGAATTTGATGGACATTTGGGAAAGATAGGAAGTGTCCCAAACATGTTTGTCCTTATTTTTGAACAACGTTCCACCGGGAACGAGATTAAGGTCTTTTAAGATGGCCGAAATCAAGGCACCGTAAGGTAGCCCATTCTTGGATTTCGTTTTAAGCGAATCCATCTTAAAGTATATGAGAGTCGCGAAGTCAATCTTGACTTGGCGATGAATGCAACCTAAGAGAAAAATGTATTCATTCGTAACATCCGTGAAATTCGAGGCATGAGGTAGGACGATATGAGATAGGATATGGTAGGCCATTTTATATTTGAAGAGTAGGCCATGAGCCTTGGCGGAGCGATTTTGATGTAAGGGATGAAAATTTTCTTCTTTGAGATCGTTAAAGTTATCGATCTCGAGAAATTCACACATTTCGTCATTTGGCTCATGAATGCCGTCGTTTCCTAGGCGTAACAAATTTCGTAGACGGTCTATACCGTAAACGAAGGGGTGACCATTAAATGATGAACGCAAACGGAGTGCGTCATCATGATCTCTATCGAGAACGAAGTTATGATAGAATTCATAGATGTTTTCGGTAAAAAATGGCTCTTTGAGGGTTAAGATGGTTTCGAGATTTTGAAAACTTAGGCTTTGCATGACAATTGGAAAGCGTTCCATGAATAGAGGCATATCGAGAGTAAAATTTGACAATATACCTCTTTTGGTTATAGTAGCCGGATAGAGAGGCGGAAGAGGGCCGGAAGAGCCACCGGGAGCGGTGGAGGAACCGGTGCGCCGAGCGCGAGGAACGCGGGGGCGAGGGGGTGGAGGCACGTAGGCTTCGTCCTCATGTTCATCAACGAGGGAGGTTCTCTTAGTGCGAACCATTGTGTATTGATTGAAAGTGGATAAAAATGGGATTTTTGACAAGTTTTGAAGAGATGGGACGAATTTAGAGAGAGAGTTGGCTGTGGAATTGTGAATGGGTTTGAAAATTTTTATTAGGGTTTCATGGATTTATGCTGAAAAACACAAAAATGATCGGTCGTTTTGTGTGTCGATCGGTCGAATTTGGAACAAAAAATTCCAGTGAGTAAGACTAAAAAACGATCGGTCGTTTTTGTGGAACGATCGGTCGTCTGTAGCAAAACGATCGGTCGTTTTAGCTGACGATCGATCGACTGTAAATGAGGTACAAAACAGAAATTTTGGCACATTTCGACACAGATTTGGCAAGAAAAAAATATGCAAAAATACTAAAATATGTGAAATTAATCAAATACATGAATATATGTATATTTCACACATCAAACATGCCTAACTCTCGTCGAATAAAACAAAATTGTTCCTCATTAAGGGGTTTTGTAAAAATATCGGCTAATTGCCTATCGGTACTTATATATTCAAGTGTAATATCCCCTTTTTGTACATGATCCCTTAAAAAATGATGACGTAAATTAATATGTTTAGTGCGAGAGTGTTGGATCGGATTTTTCGAAAGGTTTATAGCACTAGTATTATCACATAAAATAGGTACACTATCAAAAGATAATTCAAAGTCGTTTAGTTGTTGACGCATCCAAAGGATTTGTGCGCAACAACTACCCGCGGCGACGTATTCCGCCTCCGCCGTGGAAAGCGCAACCGAGTTTTGTTTCTTGCTATGCCAAGAAACTAAGGCGTTTCCTAAAAAATGGCAAGTACCACTAGTACTTTTTCTATCAAGTCGACAACCGGCAAAGTCGGCGTCGGAATATCCAAGCAATTCAAAAGAAGTATCATGTGGATAAAACAATCCTAAATTGCAAGTTCCTACAAGATATCTAAAAATGCGCTTAACGGCTATAACATGTGATTCCTTAGGGCAAGATTGATACCTAGCACACAAGCAAACACTAAACATGATATCGGGTCTACTTGCGGTTAAATATAAGAGGGATCCAATCATACCTCTATAGAGCTTTTGATCCACGCTTTTACCCGATTCATCCTTGTCTAGTTTTGTTGCCGGACTCATTGGAGTTCCTAGCGGCTTTGCATCGCTCATGTTGAATCGTTTGAGCAAATCCCTTGTGTATTTGGCTTGATTGACGAAAATTCCGTCCTTTGTTTGTTTGATTTGCAATCCAAGGAAATAGGTGAGTTCACCCATCATGCTCATCTCGAATTCACCTTGCATACACTTAGAAAACTCCTCGCACATGCGAGCATTAGTAGCACCGAAAATAATATCATCAACATATATTTGAATTAAAAGCATGTCTTTTCCATCCTTTTTAATAAAAAGAGTAGTATCTAAAGTACCACGTGAAAAACCGTTTTTAATCAAAAATTTACTAAGTCTTTCATACCAAGCCCGGGGTGCTTGTTTTAAACCATAAAGTGCTTTTCGAAGTTTGTAAACATGATTGGGAAACTCGTGATTTTCAAAACCGGGTGGTTGTTTTACATAAACTTCCTCATTTATTAAACCGTTTAAAAAAGCACTCTTAACATCCATTTGAAATAATTTAAAACGTTTAAAAGAAGCATAAGCAAGCAACATCCTAATGGCTTCTAGTCTAGCTACGGGTGCGTAAGTTTCATCGAAATCGATGCCCTCTTCTTGGTTGTACCCTTGAGCCACTAATCTAGCCTTGTTTCTAATGACTACCCCGGATTCATCCATCTTATTTCGAAATATCCATTTCGTACCTATGATGGTTTTCTCACGCGGTCTAGGAACTAAAGTCCATACGTTACTACGCTCGAATTGATTTAATTCGTCATGCATAGCTAATACCCAACTCTCATCTAATTCCGCTTCATGAATGTTCTTGGGCTCTAGTTGAGACAAGAATGCAAAATGATTAGCTATATTTCTTAAAGAAGAACGTGTATGCACTCTTTCTCCCGGGTTACCCAAAATTAAATCTTGCGGATGGTTATTGGCAAACCTCCATTCTTGAGGCAAATCCTCATGAATGTGTACACTAGATTCTAAGTCCTTTTGAAGTCTATCTATAGTGACTTCATCAACAACGGGTTCAACCTCTATACTAGGCGTACACTCTAAACTAGATGCACCATGATTTGAAGAAGATGCTCTATGAAAAATATCATCATTAATATTATGAACAATTAAAGGTTTATCAATCGTCGGTAAATTCTCATCAAACGAAACATGTACCGACTCTTCCACCAATAAGGTTCTTTTATTAAAAATTCTATAGGCTTTACTCGATATTGCATATCCGACGAAAATACCTTCATCGGACTTAGCATCGAATTTTCCTAGATTATCCTTACCATTATTGTGAACATAGCATTTACAACCAAATGCACGTAAATGAGAAATATTGGGCTTTCGCTCATTCCATAATTCGTAAGGTGTCTTTTTTAATATGGGCCTAATTAAGACTCTATTTAAAATATAACAAGCGGAATTTACGGCTTCGGCCCAAAAATACTTTGGCAAATTATTTTCGCAAAGCATGGTCCGTGCCATTTCCTCTAGGGTTCTATTCTTTCTCTCTACTACCCCATTTTGTTGGGGCGTACGAGGTGCCGAAAAATTATGATCAATACCATTTTCATCACAATAAGTTTGAAATGGAGTATTCTCAAATTCCTTACCATGATCGGTTCGGATACTTTTGATCATATTACCCTTTCGTGTTTGGAGCTTTTTGCAAATAATAGAGAATTCTCTAAATGCTTCATGCTTATGAGTTAAAAACAATACCCAAGTAAAGCGACTATAATCGTCAACCATGACGAAAGCATATGCACGCCCACCAAGACTAAGTGTCCGGGAGGGGCCAACTAAGTCCATATGAATGAGCTCCAAACAACGAGTAGTAGTAATAATATTTTTAGACTTGAAAGAAATCTTTGTTTGTTTGCCTAATTGGCAAGCGTGACAAAGTTTGTCCTTTATATAAGGAGCTTTTGGTAAACCTATTACCAAATCTTTATTAGAAAGTTTAGCAAGTAAATCAAGACTTGCATGACCAAGTCGTCTATGCCACAACCAACCATTGTCGTTGATAGTAACAAGACACTTAACTTCATTATCCACCGAACTATTCAAATCAATCATATAGACATTATTTTGTCTTTGACCCATGAGAATAGTTTTATTTTCCGAAATACAATGAATGATGCAATGTGATTTTTCAAAAATGACTTTGTGACCCAAATCACAAAGTTGACTTATACTAAGCAAGTTGTGTTTAAGACCATCCACAAGCAACACATTATCAATAACAACATTAGATGGTTTAGAGATACTACCAATACCGATGATTTTGCCCTTGCTATTATCCCCGAAGGTCACAAAGCCTCCGTCTTTAGGTGCAAGAGTGGTGAATTTGGTTTTGTCTCCCGTCATATGTCTTGAGCATCCACTATCCAAGAACCACTTGTCCTCGTTAATTTTTGACCTCAAGCATACCTACAAGACAAAACGATTATTGGTACCCTAATCCATTTTGGGTCCTTGAGGGTTAGTGTCTCGACCCTTTGGAATCCAAACCAAATCATTTCTACTTACTTTATACCTATTAGGGCAATAAACATAATCTTCATAGTGATCACTACGGTTGCAAGTAATACATTTATCATGCGAGATAGGTTTAACAAAACGATTATAGACTAAGTTCTTTTTATTCGAATTGTTCTTACGGGAATAACTAGGTGGTCTAATTTCATTTTTCGCCACTTGTTTGGTGAATAGATTTTTATGCTTTGCCGCTAAGAGTGGGTTGTATCCTACACCGGTTTGATCATATGTGCCTTGTTGAGAAGCTAATATAGTACTTAGCATTTTACTTCCCTTAGTGAATTTAGCGAGAGTAAGTTCGGCGCTATCCGCCTTGATTTTACAAGAACTAAGGTCTTTAACTAACTTATCATTTTCTATGGTAAGTTCGGCATTTTTAGACGTAAGTGAGTCATTTGTTATAGCTAAGTTCTCGAGTTCGTCTTGTAGAGTAATTAGCAATTTTCTAAACGATTTGTTTTTACCTCTAGCTTTTTCTAAGGAAGCTAACACATCATTTATATCAAGATCATCATCACTAGAAATAGAAGAGTTAGAGGAGTGAAAGCTTACATCCTCGGTATCGTCGTCTCTAGCCATGAGACAAAGATTTGCGACTTCTTCATTGTCGCTATCGGAGCTATCATCATCGCTCCCCCATGCGGCCAAAAATGCCTTCTTGTATTCCTTTTTCTTTCCGAACTTGTCCTTTTTCTTCAAAGGACATTCGTTTTGCATATGGTCGGGTTTGTGACATTTGTAGCAAATGATTTCGTCCTTTTTGTTCGATTTGTCGGAAGGCTCTCCCTTATACTCCTTTTTCCGAAATCGTTGTCCACCCTTCTTCTTCCAACTTAGGAATTTGTTGTAGCGTTTGGCGAAGAGAGCCATTTCATCATCCTCACTTGAGGAATCGTTGTCGCTATCGTCATTTGTTGTGCTTTTGAAGGCGATGCCTTTCTTCTTTTTCGAGTCATCCTCATATTTTCGAGTCGTCATATCTAGCTCATGAGTGCTCAAGGATCCTATGAGGTTGTCGAGAGAAAGTGTGTTCATGTCCTTGGCTTCTTGTATAGCCGTCACTTTCGATTCCCACTTCCTTGGAAGACTTCGAAGGATTTTCGTCACCATCTCCTTGCTAGAGTATACCTTTTCAAGTCTTTTAAGATCATTAGTAATCTTAGTAAAACGAGTATACATAGAAGCAATAGACTCATCATCTTCAACTTTAAACAATTCATAATCATGAATAAGCATGCTAATTTTAGAGTCCTTAACTTGACTAGTTCCTTCGTGCATAATAGTTAGCTTATCCCACATTTGCTTAGCGGTGTCACAACCGGAAATCTTATCATATTCACTAGGCGAGAGCGCACAAGTGATGGAAGTCATAGCCCTACAATTAAGGGAAAATGCAAGGCGTTCATCGGAATCTAGTTCCTCTACAAGTTTATCTTCGCCATTTCTCCTAGGCGTTCTATAGCCTTTACTAATACTTATCCATTGGTCTATTTCAAAACCACAAAGGAAATTTTTCATTAGGTCTCTCCAATAAGGATAGTTAGTGCCGTCAAAGAACGGGGGCCTAGTTATGGATTTAGAGTCGGCGTACGAAGACATGTCGGATCTTTAAACTACAAATCGTTAGATTTTATAAAATAGAAGAGCTAGGCTCTGATACCAATTGTTGGTCCGTGGGTGTCTAAACCTTAGAGGGGGGGTGAATAAGGTTTTCGTACGTTTTTCGCGGAATGAAATCTATGGGTTATTAACTAAGTTAATTAGCGGTTTTTATAACCTAAACTCTTTCGTTAACTAATTATCGCTAAATTAATCTAAGTAAGCAATAAATATAAGCGATAAATGAATACGAAAAGTAAAAGATAAGGGAAAGAAATAACGCAAGATTTATAGAGGTTCGGCAAAATTCGCCTACGTCCTCTCCTCGGTATTTTCACTACCGAGTGTTTCACTAAAATCTTCGATCCAAGGTTACACCTTAACGAGCTTAATCAACCGATTTCGCTCCCCCTCACTATATGAGTATCCCGAATAAATGACCTAGAGCTTTTAAGCTACACTTGCTTAAAAGCCTCTACCCAATTCACTCGCTCACAAATGAGTTTATAAAATTACTCTTTTACAAGTTTGATCACTCACTAACAAATAATATCTCGAAGTTTATAGAATTACAAGAATAATACTCTCGAGAATATTTAATAATACAAGTGAGATTTTGGTAGTATATGCTTGAAGAATGGCTTTGTAAGAATTGCTTATAAGTTGGTATACTTGGATAATCTTTCTTCAAAGACTTTTTGGGGCTTTTGTAGAGTGAAAAGGTTCAGCATTTAATTTCAGACCGTTGCTGGTTGTTGAGTTCATTCAATGCTGTTTTCGCAGTTGTTCGCCCAATTTTCAGGAGAAGCTTAAAAGCTGAATTTGAATTTCTAAAGAAACGATCGGTCGTTTCTGAAAAACGATCGGTCGTTTTTCAATTGAACTCACTGGACAAAATACGCACTAAAACGATCGGTCGTTTCTTGATATGATCGGTCGTTTTTGCGTTGTGCTCACTGGACAAAATTGACCTTAAAACGATCGGTCGATTCTTCATAACGATCGGTCGTTTTTACGTTGTGCTCACTGGACAAAATTGATTCATAAATGATCAGTCGTTTCTGGTTACGAGAGGTCGTTTTTGCCTTAGTAGATTTTTCGGTTTTCTCGACATCGTTCGAAAGCTTGTAACTTGTTCGATTTAATTCCGATTGACGTTCCGCTTGATCCGTTGACTTCGTATTTGCGTATTCTATCATTTTGACCCTTTGACACGCTAGATAAATGATTAGTACGCAAAACGAGCTTTTATCATGTTTTACAAATATTGTTATCATCAAAATAATCGATTTGAAGAATCAACGTTCAACAATACTGAAACACCAATTCGGCGAAACATACATTACTATATAAACACACTCGGAGAAATTATTATTTAGTCAACCTCTTTCGGTAGCTCTACTTGAAAAACGATCAGGAAAGACGGTGAGGGTAGAGGGCACGAATGCCACTTAAAAACCGACCTCATTAGGATATCGACTTCCGCCTATATCTTTCCTAGACATCGTATCCAAATAGGTGAGCCTAGTTGGGAAAGGTTCATAATTTTTCCAACTTAAATGTGAAAATAAATGATTTCGCAAATTATATATGGCAATAATATTAACAGCATAGAGAATATCTATCTAGATTAACCACACATATATAAACAATCAGTAAATATATTTTAGGATCTATCTAATCATGCAGTAGATTTGGTGTTATAAACAAATCAATTTAAGATTATCAATCAATCCATAAAAATTCTAACATATCAAATCAAATCAATTTAAGATTATCAATCAATCCATAAAGATTCTAACATATCAAATCAAATCAATTTAAGATTATCAATCAATCCATAAAGATTCTAACATATCAAATCAAATCAATTAGATCCAATACAATAAGTTACTGGCATATGTGATATTTATATATGATAATGTCAAAAGATATGATTATGCTAACAAGATATCAATCAATTATCTATGTTTATCGTCATATGAATAATTCAATACATGATAGTTTTAACATGCAAGCAATCAATATATTTTTAATTACCAATCAATTCTATATACGGTAATTTTTTTTTACATGCAAATAGGTTAAATTTACATGGAAACATATCAATTTATTCAATTAATATGCAATTTTTATTCACTTGCCTTTAAATAAAAAAATTTATATGCATGTGTATGTATATTGACCGAATATTGTATCTTATCAACCATATGTACTGTTTTCGTATAAGTATTATACTACAGGACCATGCGTGTAATTACAGCAAACTATATATATATTTACAGCATTATTACATATACAGTCCAGAATTTCAGACAAGTTTCAGTTTAGTCCATGAGTAATTTACAGAATAGTTTACAGCTTTCAGAGAATTACAAATCAGTACATACGTTTCAGTTTGTTGCATATTTAATCCGACAGATTAATACATAAGGTCAATACATAAATTATGTACTTAACACGGGTAAGCAATTCAATTTATATGAACCAGCAGCATATATTAAGAGATTAAGATATTCAATTCAATTCAATTGGAACCATCAGCAATTCAATTTAATACTATGCATGATATATTAAGAGATTCATGTTACAGCATATTCATGATACACATGATACACAACATATTCGGGACCTGCATAGGCCACCAAATAAAGTTTTTTTTTTTTTTTAACATGTAATACTATATTAAGTTTAGCTATGGTAAAGTCCTGTAACAATGGTTTAACATGTAATACGCATGACTTGTACAGTTAAAAAAAATTATATCCGGGTACCTTACGTACGGTATGTTGGTGAAGGTCGATATAGCAAAATCCTAATAAAAATCCGGATAAACCTCAAGGTTTATTGAATCTAGAATCCGTACTTCGATCTCCCAGAATCGTGCTGATAACGTGTTGTAATACAACTATTAGCTATGTATTTAGGGAGACAGAAGTAGAGAGAGGAGAGAACAATATCGTCTTTATTAATGAATGAATATGAATGGATGTAAAATACAAGACTCCTAACCCTTTTTATAAAGATAGAGGGGTAGGGTTACAAGCCCACTTGGACCCATAAAGTATAAGCCCAAGAGTTCAACAATATATTACAACAATTATAAATTTATCATCCGTTACAGCTGTAAATGATTAGTATTTGGAACAAATAGATATTACCAACGTCTTTCAAGTTTCAATACCAAGATTTGAATGAAAAAGATACGTGATTTATGATCCCGGTATTCAACAACGGCTCTAATACCTAATTTTACAAGTATAAAATTGTGGCTTCTAAATATTTATAAGGGCTTCATATTTTTCTATATAATATATTAAAATTCATAATTACTCCTATTAATTTTAAGTTTAAAAAATGTTATACATTACAAACACTCATGTATTGCCCATGAACTAAATAGCATCAAGACAAAATTCTACGGCATTTCAGTTTTTAATGGTTTTTCTAAATTTGTGTATTGAATAATCTAATCATTACATATTAACAAAATTATAATTTCAGTTTCAGTTATATGTAGTGATTTTCTTTTCATTTATTCATTTAATTTTTGTCTCGTATTAACAAATCAGTTCTATGTTCGGTTTAAACCATCATTTTTAAAAAAAATTACTTTATTTAAGTTTTGTACCATCATTTTTGGTGAAAATTTTAATCACGTAAAAATAAATAAAATAATGATGCAAAAATTCAAACGCATATCGACTCTAAACAGAATGTGAGCTCTTGAAAGAAATACATGAGTATTATTTTTAAAGTGATGCTAATATTTGAAGGCTCATTTTGAAATTCGATTTGAATCTCCAAAATGATAGAGACGACACTGTGGTTACTGTGAAAAAAGAATGCACCCTCTGTTTTAGCGAGAGAAAATTAAACAATTCACCATGTCAAACAAGTAGTTGATACTGTCTACCACCTGCCCAAGTTCTTTAATTTTCAAATAAATACACTAATCACCAAGTTGCCACTTGTCTTGCTTAAAAAGTTTAAGTTGATGATGTGAAGTGGGCTAATGCCTAAAAGTTAATCTTAAAAATTAAGAAGAACATTGATGCTACGTTCAAAATCCTTTAGGCCCACAAGAGTAATGTCTTGGACTCGAGATCGTAACAGTGCTAAAAGCATACGTTTTTGTTAATGAAAATGTAGATTATTGATAACAAAGTTTACACTAGCTGCAGCTACGATTGATTTCTTCCACACTTATATAATTGTCTAGCAATAAACTGTTGAACTTCACAAATACCACACTGAATGCTTCTTTTATCTTTTGTTTTGGTCTCTTGTAAATACTCTTAACTCACGAGCATGGAATGAACCAGCAGTACCTCCATTTTGATAAAAATTAACGAAAACGTAACTTTTTTGGATTATGAAAAAAGTATGAAAAAAACTCATATAGAGTATGAACAAAAAATCATATAGAATATCCGCATTCCCCCTTTAACCCTGTTCATGAGAAAGCTGTAACGTTATAAGTCTAGTTCTGAATCTAGAGTATGGGTCGCCTCTCTCCAAGTATCCACAGGCATATAGGTCTCGTTTGGTTGCGGTATTCGTAGTCCCGGAACTATAAGTCCAAGTGAGATTACGAATAAACCCTTCATATGTAGTCCCGCGATTTCTAATACCACACTTCGCATGATATTGTAAATACTCCATTTCGTTGTCATTTGTAATCCCGTTTCATTAATAATTTCGACCATATTTAGCCACTCAAACATGGTATTTATGAGACCCACTGCATTTGAAATGTAATCACACATTAATCCCACCCAACCAAACAAGGCCATAGGGTATTGGGCTTATTCATTCGAGTCTAATAAGGGCAAGAACTAAAGTGGTATGAGATTTATTAAAAAGAGAAAAGTTGGTTTCAAAATATATAATTAATAAAGTCATAATTTTAATTTCAAAAGTAGTAAAGAAGTAGTGCCTTGTTCCCTTTAAATTTTGCTAGAACCTTTGTTCAAGTCTCATTAGCTGCTCAGCACTGTCTAAGTTTTAGTATATATATTTTTTTGCATTGGGTTATTTTTCTTTTTTTGTGACATTAATTTGTATCTGTAAATGACCTAATCTTGTCTTGAACATTGAAACTTCAGATTTTTCTAGTTTATAGGGCAGAATCAAAGTGAACGAAACTTGGTTACACTTTGGACTGGCCCTGCCGAGGGTTAAAGATACTTCAGAATTAAGACCAATCTTCTCTGCTACTTCAGATTTAATTCTCAAACTATTTGCATAATCTAAATGATCTAATTAATAATAATCCATCTCTCTCCGGTTTATATTAAAAATTAATCAAGTATGGAACTCAAATCACTCAGCACGATTGCACCTGATTGTTTATGCCTTTGAGAAGTAAGAATTACCGAATAGCAACTCGAAGCTTTAGTCTTGTAGTGTTAGAAACATTGCTAGAGATGAAAGTAAGATATTGTTACTTGCCTATTTTCTCTTGTCTACAACTGCAACACCAAAACAAGAAACCTGACTATGAACGATTCGAAAATGATAAATAAAGAACAGAATGATTACATTTCCTTCAAAACTAAATAATCCATCTCTCTCCAACTTATATTAAAAATTATACTCGTGATACACAACAATTCAAACAAAACAAAATATTTAAGCCAAGTTAGTCTCAGAATTTTCTATTTAAATCATGCTAGCTTATTTCTATCAAATTCTTTGTTGTTGTTTCGATTTTTTTTTTTAATTTCAGGTTGTCACTGGGTTACAAAAATAACCGGTGTTTCTCCAAGGTTGCATAAGCATATTGTTAGTAGGGCTGTAAATGAAACGAAACTAACCGAACAATGCTCTGTTAATGTTCAGTTCATGAACTAAAACAATTGTTCATGTTCATTTAAATATGAACGAACATTTGACGAACATGAACTGAACATTTGACGAGCCGAACACGAGTTGTTCGTAAACATTTAATTTCTTCTAAAACATTCAATAATTGAAAAAAAAAATCTTTTTTTTTAAAATATATTTTAATTTTATGATATATTACTATATTGTTAACTAGGATAAACTAGTTCACATACATATAACTTTAAGTTTATATTGTATAAATTATTTTTTACATACGTATAATTATTTTAACGAGTTGAACACTTAACGATAAAATCGGCTATTGTATTGATAGTATGATGATATAAATTACCATAATAAGTTTGAAATAATACAAACATATCATTTATATTATTATAGCATAAATAAGTTTATTAATTGTGTAGTGATATTATTTTTTGTTACATCGTTAATAGATCTAATTTTTTATTTTATCAAACTTTATATATACTTACACGAACACGAGCTTAGACGAACCGAACAGAGCCATGTTCATGTTCAGTTCACTTAATAGACGAACATTATATTCTTGTTCATTTATAAATGAACGAACATGAACCGAACATTAGCCGAGCCGAAAACGAACTATTTCAGAAACAGTTCATCTCATTTACGACACTAATTATTAGAGTACTTTGAGATAGACCTGTTCAACAAACTTCAAAAGTTTGTGGACTTTTCATATCTGAGCTGTAGCTACAATAAATATGAGAACTTAGAGCTTTAGGTGGAAAGAGATATCTATAATCTATTTAGATTTTATATTAGCAAGTACAGAAAGAATAAAAATAAGGTCAACAATATTTTAAAGCAATACTCCTATTACTATACTTGTGAATAACTAGAAAGCTAAAACCTTGACGGATATAGAGAAAAAAATATTATACTTTATATTTTTCCGATGCATCCCGCATTAAAAGATATACACCTTCTACAAAAGAAAAAAAAGAGTCATGGAGCGATTTGTCACATAGTATATGCTAATGTAGGTTTCATTAGAACAAACAAATTAAAATACAATCACCCAATTCATGAAAGTTGCATACTAGTAATCCAAGACTATTTCAACACACTTAAACCACCTTTTGGCCACTGTCAATTGTTTACCTTTCAGTTTATCACCACTAAGCGCCCACTTATTGCAACAACCCCAATTGACTACTAAAAAAATGTACTGTGCTTAGCCAATGAAAGAACATACAATTATATATACACATAAATATAACATCAAAAGGATTATACGAGGTGTTTGATTTCAACCCCTCTTAAAGAAACATTCAATGCCAACCTTCTATAAGCTAACAAACATAGTATTATAGATGAAAAAAGGACAACTGATCAATCACATCTCCAAATTGATCGAAAACTATAGCTTATCAAATAAAAAGTGGGTGTAGTTTTCCATATTATAATAGTACTTATTTCATACATTTTAATTATTTACCGACATGGCAACATGTTTTCTTTTTATAAACAAATGAGTCCGAGAAAATTGTCAATGTCTTTATTTATTGTAATTAATAGCCAGGGCCTAGGCTTGTGGCTCAGTGCTACAAATAGATAGTGCTATTCCCATGCTTCATGAAACATTGTCATTAAGACCCTAACCATGGCCATACAGGTAATGTATAGTTAATCTTTCATCATACTAAAAATTTCCCCTAGGAAATAAAAACAATTTCAAGTTTTTCCTTCTTGACAATATTTTTTTCTCTCCAATAAGCAGAAAATAGAGTTGAAGGTCAACATTCACAACCGAGAGTGTAAGAAGAATTTACTGAAGACGGTTTCCAAACTGCAAGGTATATTTAGCATGGGAATAGATCCTGCCATTACTTACGGAAATCATTTCATTCAGGCTATGTCGTTTTGTTACAATGAGATAGCAAAATGACATAGTTTTATGAATTGATGCTAATCAGTGGCGGCCCGGTATTACGGAATGTCTAATGCTCGAATTTTGTTTGTTTCTTGATAAATATTAATCAAAATAAAAATTAAATTAAATTGTAACTAAAGAGTTTCGAACTCATGATATTCTATCTAAAATACAAAACTACTATACCATTTGAGTTATTACAACACAGTGTAAACAAATTAGTATTTAATATTTTTATTTTAACTACCAATTATATTAAAAATATAATCGAATGTTGTCCGTAAATTTTTTTCCGAACCAATTACTCAATGGCCAACCCTTATTCTACTTTGGGCTGGGCCGCCCCCGCAAGTAAGTAATGACAGAGGATCTCAAACAATTTAGCATGTACATCTTCGTACTTTAATTCAATCAAGAGTATGTTTTCTTTTAACTTTCCTAAATAAATCGTGGTAGTTTGAAATACATGCATTAGTAGTATATTTTTCTTCCTTCAGAAGAAGCAGGCTCTCTTTGCATACACATTTTGATGAGCATCTTTAGGCTTTACTTAATTTGAGAAATTGCTTCTGCTATATTGAACAGCTTTTATTATAAGCAGATATTTTTATTAGCAACTTTTTCTCCCTCGAAAAGCAGCACGTTTTGTACAGTCCATATTGACCTGCTTACAAAAGAATTACTTTTTTATTTTTATACTGTCTTAGAATATCTTCCATTTTGTCTCTGCTACATAAACAGATTTTGACTAACTAAACTTTTAAGGAAAATTACTTCCTCAAAAATAATAATAAAAATAAAAATATTCTCCTGAAAACAGGCATTGACGAGGTGTCAGTGGATAGTACAAAGGAGATTCTAACTGTGGTAGGGGACGTTGATCCAGTTTTGATCACAACTAAACTTAGAAAAAACGGAATGTTTGCACAGATCATCACTGTTGGACCACCTAAAAAGCCAGAACCTCCAAATGAAGAACCTAAGAAACTACCCGAACCCAGTTGTTGCTATCCTCGGTTATGTCCTTGTTATCATTGTCAGGTCAGGTATGTCCCTGTCTGTCACCCGCCTTGTGACGATGGAAATGTTTGTTCGATCATGTGATACGTGTATGAAGTATGGTTGGTGTATCAATTCTTTATCGGGCTTACGAGAGAGTAAGATGAAATTCAAATTTATGCCATTTTTACAACCTTGTATGTAATAGCCACTAGTCATTTTTCAACTACAGAACATATACATATAATCTTATTCAACCTTGAACTAAATCTCCACGTTACTTTTAGTAAATACGATTAAAACACATGTTGTTTTTGTTTTATTATTTTCTTTATCAGACGTTATTACATTTTTATGATATTTTATATTGACAATATGTTATTTATTTATTTTATTAATACACAAATAAGCGTCTAATATTATAATTCATAGATAGTCTAGTGTGTAGAGTACGACTTACACACGAAAGATTACACTATCGGTTCTTATATAATATAAGTAAATTGTTCACAACTTTAGATGAAAATGGACAGACCAACGGTACAGTTGTAATGTATAATTTTAATAGGTTTGTCTTAACTACAGGGAATTGAGAATTCCAACTTTATATATTAGTGCACTCTAAGTGTATTAAACAGTACCGTAACAAAGCAATTATTTTTATACTGACTAGATAAAATAATTAACGTATTTGGTCATAAAATTTGTTTAAACTCTTAATTCTGATTTTATTGATTAAGCATGTACGAAAAATGATAATCGTTTTAATTAATAAAAGAGTATGATTCTTTACGAGTCACAAACTAAGTGAGTTGGACGTGATGTTTCAAGTATAGTGTTTATTAGTAAATAAAAAAATTCATGTCCCGATATTAGAATTGATGATACCCACTTAAAAGCTTATAAGTATTTTTGTATCAAACCTGCAGGTGGATTTATTAATCCGATACATTAATTAAGTTAAATGGTATTTATTAAAAAATTCAATATGCTTACTAAATATAAATCGTCAGTGATTTAAATTAGAAAGTGAGTGTCTGTTTAATCTTAACGTGATGATGATTTAAACATAATGACATAAAACAAATTATCTTCTAGAAGATTCGGAATATAAGAGAGATTTCAGTTAGAGTTCTTTAATGGAATGAACTCTAAATTAATCAAATAAGAAAAGATTCATGTTGATGATTTAAGTTCGAATATGCTTAGGATAAGCTCTTCTTTGTTCAGCCTATCAGATCCCTAATGTAGCCTATATAAACATGATTCGTATCACTGAATATAAAGATTTCATAATATAAGTTTTTTATTGAGATAGTCCACCCAAGACGTTTTTTTTATGAATACCTTAGAAGACCCCATTCTCTCGGAAAGACAAGCTCAATATTACTGTAAACTTCTAAACATAAAGGGTAAAATAATAATAGTTTTAAATACTATCGTACACAACTTTAATAAGCTTTCTGGCCATTTTTCTACAGCTATAAAACTTTCAGTTACATGGTCGATTGTATCTGAAGCAACCTTAATTCATATGGAAATTTCAGCATGGAGGAGCACAAAACTGTCGAACTTCCTGAAATTCAAACAATGAGAGGAAGTGAGAGACCGTTTAACTTAAGTTGACCATTAATTTGATTGTATAAGTAAAGATTAAGACACCCCTCTGAATAGCAAGGTTATGAAGTCACGTTTTATGATTATTAAAGCTGAACTATACATGAAGAAAGAAGAATAAACATACATCACAATCGAAGTTGTTTAGAACAGTCTCAAAAATGGCTTTTATGCAAACATTATAACAAAGGTCTAAAAATAAACAGGAAATATAACAATGGTCCTGATAACTTGCATAACATAATTAGCAAATCAGCACAACAGAACCCACCTTTTAAGTTTTGGTGCCAGCTAATTACTTCTTCTTTCTACCACCAGCAGCCTTTGACTTTTTGTTGCTTGCCTTTTCATCTTTCTCAGTTGTTTCCTGGAATTTCAATGATCAAAATAGGATACTGTCAATCAATTATAAAATGAAAACCTCTCTAGTCACTATTGGAACAAGAAAAACAAATTTCTATATGCAGGTTATAGCTAAATAGAGGTTACGTAGAAAAACTACCAAGTGTTAAGATCTAAATTTAAATACATAATATATAAGATATATGTAAAAAGTTTATCAAAACAAAGACATGAATCTATAAAAGTTTAGTTAAATACAAAATATTTCCTGTCAAGAAACTTTAAGTATGTTTGACAAGTTAGAAACGATTTAGATTCAACAATAAGATGTCCATGAGGATGAGCTACTAAGTAAAAATGTGGTAAAAAAAAATAACAATCATCTTTATAGGAATAAACTCCATCTGGTCATAAATATCGTATACTCGTGGCAAACACCCTCAGACAAATCCCACACATCATTTTAAACTTTAACCAAATATATATTTTTGCAATGTAATGTCATTTATTACCCTGAGGAAAATTTTCTTTAGACAAGATCTGAATAAATATGGAATATGACAATGTAGAATTTATTTTTATTTATAACTCGTCCAAGTTGGGACTGGGAATTACCAAGACTTATGGAGTTTCTTCCTAGGTATTGTTATAGAGAAGTTTTACTGTATATCAATATTGTGCCTCTAATTGGATACCCATCATTTTTTCTCATATTTATAAAGCTTCAAATCTCAACCAATGGAAGAATCAAATATGAGTAAGCGTCAAACTCTCAGAAATGGGGTGGAAATGTATATAGTAATGATGTAATTTGCAATCAACCAGACAAGTTTTTTTTCTGATTCAGACTTTAGATGAGAAATACGGGGTTATAAAGCATAGGTATATTGAAAATAGGAAATTATTAGAACATCCAGTAAAATCTGAAGACACTTTTAAGGTTTAGGAAACAGGAAAACTTAAAATGTTTTCTAAGAAAAGAAAACAACAGTGTTTTCAGATGCATCTTAGTCTTAACAATCATATAGAGCCTTCATTATCACCTGTAAAGAATATCTTCCAACTTAAAAGTTAAAACCATATCTGGTGCTTTGATGCATATGGTCAAGCATACCTTTCGTTTACTCGGAGCTGAAGAGCCAACTACGGGTTTGAAGAATGACTCTAACCTGTTAAGGTAGGTAATAAGAGGAAAATACAAACATAAATACATATGAATCACAAAACAGAACAGATAAAAACCAAACCCCAAATGGAAATCTAGCGATGTTAAACAAAATCAAAAGGCAAATACAACAAAAAGTCAAGAAAATAAGCATTTTGAGCAGTTACATACCGGCCTTGAGTTGACTTGTTCTTAGCTGCTTTGATCTTTTCTATTGCCTAAGAACATCAACAATAATATTAGCTCTTTACAACTTCTAATTGCTCAATTGAACCACCTAAAAACATCAAAATTGCTCAAATGAACCAAATGAAGATTACAGTTGGGAATGGGTACCTTTGTAATTCTATCACTATTGAAACCATTTTCATTGACCAAGAAACTTAATAACCCCTACAACAAAAGAATTGAAAACAGTATAAGTTTAACGTACTCACACATATACAGGGGAGAAAGGAGAAGTTGATATACAATATAACTAAAATTTAAATTACACTCCAATAAGAAGGCTTTCCATTTTTTGAAATGAATGATTTGAAGACCTATTGATTCTAACAACTGATTGCAGAGTTGACTCTACTACCTCTTCATCTGGAGCACTCCATTTCAGGTCAAGTTGCTCTTCATCAGTGGAAACCAATGGTTCCTTGAAAAGTCGCCGAGCTTCTTGATATGGCCAATTCTCCGGTATCTGGTATCTGTACAGAAAGAATATAAATTTGAGGTTTTCATGGCAATATCATAAATGTAAAAAGAACATCAAGGAATAAGTCTCTGACATAAACTAACGGTGCAAGGTTGAAATGTGTGGTTGACGATTGTGATACAACTAACATTACATTGAAATATCTGATACTAACATGTTTACAACATGTACAGTAAAGTTATTTTTTTAATATGACCTGGGTAAATAATTGTCTTCAGTTTAGCAAGGAAAAAGGGGCTGTTAAGATACAGAAATAGAGATATGAAGGAATAGATCTTCTGGGATCATACATCGAATCATGGATTGATTATAAAAACTGTGAAAACAATTAACACCTTTCTTTGTTAATATTCTCCAATATCACTTCTATCGACCCATGTTGTCGGATAAGTTTTAGCGCAGTTTGACCACCAATACCTGAAGCAAGAATAATAATTCAGGGAAGTAGAAACAACTATCGATGTGGTGGTACTAAGCAACAGCAAACTAACATCACAAGGCAACAAGCACCTCCCTAAATACAATTTTTAGGAAAATACGAAACCTACATTGTTAACGAAAATATTAGCCACAAAGATAAAGTGAACATCAAACAAGGGACACAAAATAAATTAAGGTCCCCCACCCCGACAGCAATAGAACAAGGTCACTGTTGTTTCATTACTGCAATATGTAACAACAACAAAAAATCCTATGGTTACAAACTCTAACTGCGGGGTTGTAAATTTGCAATAATAATGTAGGTACTCAGATTTTTTTACTTGCCTAAGTTAAATAATTGATTGTAATGACAGATTTGGCGGATTCAGGGAAATACAAGTTTTCAGCCACTTTCTTATTTCACATCATAGACAAGCTTTTAAGGTAATATCTGATGCAGCTCAAGCATGCATTAACATAATCATCTAGTTAAAAACATGCACAAAGGATAACCGTAACACTGATATGGTTGATCTGCAGAGTACAAAACATGAAGCGACGCTTTAAAAAAATTAACAAAGAAAACGCAAAATGTACTTTCCCAAGTATGCAGCAATGCCTTAATTTTTAAAGGATGTGATAAACTTGCAGGTATTTCTTAACTATAATGAAATGAAAATATTTTCAATCTTATGACATTCACGAGAAATCAAATTACCTCGAATGCTATCACAATAGTCACATCCACAAAGTATGCACAGGTCAATAAATTGATCCATTGTAAGATTCAGCTCCTCCAAAACCTGGAAATTTAATTCTTTTACAAATATATCAAATTAAGAACTGCACGGAATTTCTGGTGTAATTTTGCACCTTTGAAACCTCAAACTCCATCACTGGGATCTTTTTTGAGCTAGGGTCCATCAAATGGCGAAGAAACTTAGGAGCTCCAAAAGTTAGAGAATCCATGTCTTCAGAGGCAACTGCGTAAACCTGGTGTGTATATAGAGAGAATTTTGTCATACTTCATTTGCAAACGAACAAAATTTGCATTAAAAGTTAAATGAGGAAACAGTTATTTAGAATTTCATACATTAACAAAACAAAGTAGAAACCAGAGCAACAAATGCAAATCAAACACTTGCCTTGCCAGCTATGCAAAGTGTAGCACACTGTGCTTCTGCTTCTGAAGGAGCCTAAATAACCACATAAGATTAAAACGGGAAGGCAAATTAAGGTTCGTAAGTTAAGTTTGATACTTTAAACTTTGCAAATAAAGGACCACCAGAGAGGAGACTTGGCAAATGTAAAATTAAGTACTATCCAAAACGCACAAAGAAGACGAATAGTTTGTTTAGTCACCTCAATAACAGGTACTCCCATAAGCCTCAGAAGCTTTTTGCAATCTTCATTGTGTTGCTTTGTCACCTAAAGTAACAATACAAACATCAACTCAGCTACAGAGTATATTGCAGTAATACTTATAAATCTTATGATATCTCGCAAGGATAATTAAGAAACAAACAAAAAGACAAGAACAGGGGTCTGCCTTTCAGGCTATCAAGTTCACTCTGGGTACATATTATGGATTTTTAATGGGAAGATAAACTGTAAAAGTGAGTAGTTGTCTAGGATTTGAAAGACAAAAAATATACAAGGTATATCATATTCAAGTGTATTTCATTTTCTTGTTTTTTGTCAAAGAGAGAAAAGAGGGGGATGAATGATCATTTTGCTACTAAGATGACGAATGCTTGCGTAAAGAAGTACAAATCATACGTTCGAGCAAAAACACAAGTCGCGTAGACAAGTTATTTCAGTCAAAATAGAATATGTAGTATAAAAACGTACAACCGTGTTGACTCACAGATATTAATAATAAAAATTGATATGGAAGTAACTCAAAATTGGCAGAAGATAAAGAAAAGGGAATAAGGAATAATCCACCTTAACGGTCCGCTTACTGAATTTTTCAATGTCTTCCTTATTGCCCGTCTACAAACACAATAAGAGCATCACGAATGAATCGTCTCAAGTTAAAGATTTAATTAAAAACACTTTAATGTAGCAAGTTATACTTGGCGTATTTGTTTCATGCGAGGCAGTTCTGTCATGTACTGTTACCTCTATGGCTGAATTCAAGTCCTCGGTAGCATCTGCTCTTTTTGAGTAACTGCAAATAGAATTCACATCAAAAACCATAGAATTAAAAAATAATAGTCGAATACTCGCACCGAAAGAAATAAATTGACAGATCCCAACTAGATAAAGAAGGTACCGTTTAGCAAGCTCTTGCTTTTTCAAATCCGGCGGAGCGCCATCAAAAACATAACTGATAAATGATTGGCAATTTTCAAAAACCAAGCAGTATGTTACCATAAGTCTATAAAGTAAAATAGATAGAGGTAGTTGATGAAATTACACTGGCTTCATTCCAGCTTCGAGAAGCCTTATTGTTCGAGAAAACATCCCTTGCAGATGACTGCAGAAAACAAAAGACACAGTGAACATAAAATCATTAATAACTAAATGATAAAGGACACACTCATAAAATTAATACCTTGTTACTTCACCTGCCTCATTGGTAAGCATTTCAGTACCAATCCGTCCAACCACAATCTACATCACAATTGTTATCGCTTAACTAAAAATACCCATAAAACATAACAAAAAAATCACGCATTTAAACTCTAGGCCTTATTAGACTGCAACTATTAAGAAAATAAATTGAATGAGTTCATCAAGCTTAAACTTCAAGTTATTTCAGATCGTGGAAAAACAATAACTAAAGATGGCCAGTCAAAAGTAATACAGCTAAAAAGAGAAAAGTGTAAAGCTTAAAAAAAAGGCTGCTACCAAACAAGCACTTCTACTCAAAAACTTGCATCAGAACAAACTAAAGCCTTATTTTGTAACCCCAAAATCTAAGTAATAAATAATCACAACAGACCAAGTAACAGAACAAAGGTATATATGAAGCGTAGTTTTTTTAAGGGTTATCAAGTCCCGAATAGTATCAGTGCACCGGCAGTATCACTGCTACCAGCCATGATTATCTATATACACAAAGGTCGACAAATTAAACTATATTTAATGTTCCCGAAAAAGCCTACATAAACATTTGCGTGTTTGTAAGTTGTGGCATTTCCATGGCATATGATATCTGCCCCTGACTTCAACATATGTAACAACTACTTACTATAAAGTTGGAATCACTAATGTAAAGAAAGGTTGGCACTAAAAACGGTTATTCCTAATGAAAGACTGCTACTTTATAATAAATAGAGTTTTACTTGGTCCACAATATACCGAATCCTAGTTTAATTAGGTCTGTTAACGGACCCCTATCTAAGTATCTGTGGTACACATGTTTAACCATGATCTAAAGTAACAATTGGCCATTGCTTAACAGACTTTTGAAAGTACCAACGCTTAAAAAGGTTTCTCTCTAATTATACCTGTATACCATGAAAGATCGCAACTTTATTAGGGACAGCGAAGGAACTAGGTGGAGACAGTCGAGGACAGCACCCCGATAGAAATTGATGAAAAATCATATATTTCTATGTATTTTGATTAATATCTTCAGAAATCAGCTCCTCATTTACCGAAATTAGCGTTGCAGCCCCTCCACTTTAAAGTTTCTGGTTACGTCAAACTTGATTGACCGTATACCATAATATATTGACCATATACCGTAAAAACTAGCATCCAATTTACCAAAAGTAGCTTCAGCTCCTCCACTTTAAAGTTTCTGGTTACATCAAACTAAAGTTGTATCTATTGACCATATACAATAATATATTGACCAGAGGGAAGCTACGTACAGACCATCAGGGGCAACGACACCCCCCATAATTCCAAAAAATGTGGTTTTTATTTTTTATTTTTAACCATGTATTTTCACTCAAATATGTTTAAAACAATGATTTGGCACCCCTCATTTTTTTATTTCACTTAATTTAGTAGTTTTATGTAAATTTTGGCACCCCCATAAACCATTATTGGCTTCGCCCCTGATATCGACCATATACTCTAAAAATTAGCATCCCATTTACCAAAATTAGTGTCTTAGCCCCTCTTAGCTCTAACAATTATTAATTCCCCAAATCACCTAAAATATTGCAACTTTAAAGATACACTATGATACATCAATACACACATATATGTAAAAATAGATATATATATATATATATAGAGAGAGAGAGGGTGGTGTTACGGACGAGGAACTGATAGATACTCATGCTCGCATCGATAGCGATTTTTCTACCGAAATAGCTCTCGAATTTCTGCTCTTTCATGCACTTTGGTGCATTGTCCGCTAAAAGCTTCGTTAAACCCTAACATCAAAACAAACAACTAGTATCAGATACAAAACATTGAAGTAAATACACAAAAAGAAATTAAAAATTGGAAACTAAAAAGCGAAATTAAAAGTACCTTGATACCCATTTAAATAAATTGGGTGATTTGATCGGAGATATATATATATATATATATATAGAGAGAGAGAGAGAGGGAGAGAGATTGGGTGACTGATAATGAGACTAGGGTTTGTTTCCCGCCGGAATTATTTCGATACACTATTTAGAGACAGGGATGGCTTTACTTATTACTTTTTTTTTTTTTTACTCATAGGAACTAATTTGGTTTTCAAAAATTAGTAGCATTACCGAATCAAACAAATCGGTATACCGACTTTCGACTTATTACTTTTTTTTTAACTCATACTAATACCGTACCGAACTAATTTGGTTTTCAAAAATTAGTAGCATTACCGAATCAAACAAATCGGTATACCGACTTTCGGTATACCGACTTTCGGTATACCGACAATATCGGTCGGTATCGGTTCGGTATCGGTTTTATACCAAACATGTAATAACTACAAAAAAAATAGAAACTTAACTATTCAATGACTCAGGAATATTAACTTTCAAAATCAAAATCAAAATCAAAATCAAATGAAGTACTATTTTCAGTTGGGCTCTGCACGAAAGTTGATCCTAAACTCTCTGCAAAGATATAAAATAATTCATAAAAGTATAAAATAAATTGAACAAGAAATAAAAAGTTAATTAAATCAATAATTTAACAATTTTGCATACCCTTTTCGACTTCTTCCAACAAAGTATAAAACTCGAGCTCAATCTCGGATGACATCGGTACGGTACCGATCTTTTTAAACTCATACCAATACCGTACCGAACTAGTTTGGTTTTCAAAAATTTGTACCATTACCGAACCAAACAAATCGGTATACCGAAAATTCGGTACCGACTGATTCGGTTCGGTTCAAAAATCGGTCGGTTGGTACGGATCGGTACAAAATGGCCATCCCTAATTAGATATATATATATTATTACATTTTGTGACCCTATTGTATATGTTGAATTAAAAGTGAGGTTGGATTTTTAAACATCAAAAAATCTGTAAAAACGCACAGACCGTAGATTAAATCTACGGTTTACACAGAATTGATACAGACCGTAGATTTAATCTACGGTTCACTGTAAACCGTAGATTAAAACTACGGTCTGTATCAATTCTGTGTAAATTACACAGTCAGTCCCTACTTTTCAGAAATTACACAGTCAGTCCATGCGTCAAAAATTACACAGACAGTCCCTTGAAAACAGAATTTCACGTTTTTAAAAAAAATAAAAAAAATTATACTACACTCTCTCTATTTCTCTCAAAAACCCCCAATTTTCATCCAAAAAAACCACTCAAATCAATCAACCACAATAACTATTAACTTTCTTAACAAAAAATCTCAAATCATCAATCAAATTTATCCATAATTCAAGGTATTTATTTTATTCTCTAATTTATTATTTATTTTGTATAATTTCAATTTGTAAAATAAGAAAAAAATATATATAAAATATGCAAATTGATTATTCACTTAGCTATATATAATTGTTTGTTGTTTGTTTATATTAATTATAGAAATTATAATAATTGTTGATATTTGTCCCATTTTTGCATTATTTATTTATTTTTTGTAATTTCAATTTGTAAAATAGGAAAAAATATATAAAATATGGAAATTCATAATTCACTTAGCTATATATAATTGTTTGTTGTTTGTTGTTTGTTTATATTAATTATAGAAATTATAATAATTGTTGATATTTGTCCCATTTAATAAAAAAATTATGGTTTTTATTGAAATTTGTTTATTTAGATATTTATTACTAATGGTTTGGTTATGATGTTACATGTTTATGATGGTTATTTGTTTTGATTGAGAAAAATAAAAATAGTTACGTTTTATTAATATTTACCCGTTTTGAAAATTAGGGGTTTTTATAAAATTATGTTTTTTAATTAGTTTGTTTGCCCAAATCACCAATAAAAATTGGGGTTGTTGATATTTTATCCGTTTTATAAAAAAAATTGAGTTATCATTGTTTGATTATCATTAAATTTGTTTGGTTATGATTAAAAAATTGAGTTAACATTGTTTGGTTATGATTAAAAAATTGAGTTATCATTGTTTGGTTATAATTGAGTTATCATTGTTTTGGTTATTATTAATTGGTTATCATTGAGTTATCATTATTTGATTATCATTAATTGGTTATCATTGAGTTATCATTGTTTGGTTATAATTAATTGGTTATCATTGAGTTATCATTGTTTGGTTATCATTAATTGATTATCATTGTTTAATTAGATAATTAAAATAATTGTTTGATTATCATTAAATGTGTATGTTTTTTATGTTGTTTTTATTGTTAAAAATAAAAATAGTTAGGATGGCAGAGCCAGGTCCACAGATTAAAGGCAGGTTGGGCATTTTACGACAGACTGGTCATATTTCTAATCAAACTTGGGATGCTGGAAGAGAAGCGGGTAGAGGAGATGCCCATAAGATTAGGGTTTATAATTATAGTTGGCAGATACCGACGCCTGACAGAGTAGTTCAAAATATGATTAGGGCTGGTTTTTATGGTATTCACACTATAGGTAATTATACCTTAGACCGAGGCTTGCTTACAGCCTTAGTTGATAGGTGGCGTGATGAGACGCACATGTTCCATTTTGTCGGTGGAGAGTTGGGAATATCTTTACAGTATATAGAGATTATGCTTGGTCTCAGGGTGGATGGTCTTGTTGTTACCCGATCGGAGCGGAATGATAACAGGGCGAGCAGGTTAGATATGATAGAGAGTTTGTTGGGTGTTAGACCGGCTGACAATCAAGTGGATACAAACTGTTTGACAGTTAGACTTGATTGGATGTTACACACCTTTGGTGAATTACCCCCCAACCCTAGTGAGGAGCGTTTGCTATATCAGTCTAGGGCTGCCATGTTATTATTACTGGGGGCACATGTATTTTCAGATAAGAGCAGTGATCAGATTCCACTCTGGCCTCTGCCATTTCTGGAGGATTTTGGCACATGTGCTGAGTATAGTTGGGGATCAGCTCTTCTGGCCTGGTTAGAGGCTAATCTATGCAAGTTGGTACGTTGTAAGGCAAACGGAGTAAGCGGGGCGGTGATGTTTCTCGATATGTGGGCGATGACCAGACTACTGCCGGTTAGACCATGTGAAGAGCTGTCGGAAGATATCGAGCCACCTGAGGGCTTGCCTAGGTTCCCCCTCGGTTACAGGTATGATATTATTTAGTTTTTGTTTTGGAGTTGTGTTTTTTTTATTGTGTCATCTATCATTTACTTATCTTATTTATATTTATTGTTTATGGGGTTTTGTTTGTATATTACAGATGTAAGATTTGGAGGCAAACTAACCTTAAGCCATATGTCTACGGACATAATGTGGTCCACATACGTGACCAGTTTGACCATATGTCGCATGAACAGGTAAATTTTAACTTTCTTATTTTCTACATGCAATTTATGTATTATATGTTGTATATGTTTGCATTGGTCTTATGTTCGCAGAATTTATTACTAGTATTTTTAAACCCTTGTTTACATATTCTAATAATAATTTTGCTGATTACAGATAATCTGGCAACCTTACGGGAACCTCGATGACTATCCGGAATACTACACGCGGGGCCGTTATATGTGGCATTGTTCTGTGCCTCTCATTTGTAATGAGAAGATTGAGTTCCACCCCGCGGACAGGTTCATGAGACAGTTCGGTTTTGTTCAGCGGGTCCCTACATATATTTGGAAACCCATACAGGGTCACGGGAAGGATAGAAGATATGGGATTGGGCAAAAACACGACTGGCCTTTACTTTTTGCAGAGTTTATAACTGTGTGGAATGACCGCCACAACCATCTTATTAACGGCGAATTTGGCACGGGGACGTCACCGGATTACATGAGATGGTATAGAGAGAGGACCCGGATCTTTATAAATCCAGGTGAACTTGCCCGGCCATCTCACGGTTTCCGGGAGCATACGGGGTTGTTCAATAAAATGGTAATAACTAATTAAAGTTCATTAATATTTTATTGTTATTTTTTTGTTTGTATATTTCAATACTTATAAATCGTTTTTTATTGGGTTTTTTTTTCAGAAAGCGGTATTGCACCGCAATTTCAAATCGTTCAAACGGCTAAAAGCAAAAACGGAAGTGGACTTACTACGTGCGGACTTCGCTGAAATGGGAATGAATCCGTATGGCTCAGCTGATGAACAGTCGGATGAGGAGGATGACGATGACGATGACGACGATGGTGATGACGACCTACGTTATGACCCAAGAACTTACACTAGGGCTTCAAGTTATCAGCGTCCCGACGAAAGAGGCAGAGGGGAAGGCGAATCTAGTAGCGGCGGGCGTAGCGGGGGTAGAAGAGCGAGTGGAGGTCGACCCCCGACTACAGATCAGGGTGGGAGTTCAAGTGGACAGGGTCATCGTCGTCGTGCTTCTTTTACTGGGTCGGACTACGTTCAGGACGATGTTCCGTTCGATCATCATAGACAATCATTTGGGTTGTACGACCATCATGCTAGTCAGCATTCAACCGACAGTTGGAGTCAAGGATTGACACTTACATCCCACGAGCGTGCTCCGCATCCAGAATCGCAGCATCGACAGAGATGCCATACGGAGCTAAACGAAATCGAAGAGTCTACTGAGCCGTCATCGGATAGATTAACATCGGCGGGAAAGATGCTCCCTACATCCAACTTTAAATCATTTAGTCGTTACAAAAAAAAAATGCACATTTGGGTTTTTTGTATTTGATTTCTATGTTTGATTTGTAAGTTATAAATTCGTAAGTTTAATTTGATTTGTATGTTTGATTTGTATGTTTGTAAAAAATATTCTGTATTTTAATTGATATGACCAATATTGAGTTGTTACGAAATACAGGGACTGATTTGTAATTTTCTGAAAATACATACAAACCGTACATTTAAAGTACGGTTTGCACAAAATACATACAAACCGTACATTTAATGTACGGTTTGCACAGAATTCATGCAAACCGTACATTAAATGTACGATTCGTATGTATTTTGTGTAAACCGTACATTAAATGTACGGTTTGTACCCTTGATTTAAGCAGTGGTCATTTTATAAATGTACTTTTTGCCCTGAATCACGGTTAATAACGTAAAAAAAAAACACTACAAACCGTAAAAGTAATCAACGGTTTGTAGTGTAAATGACATTGGATACCATATCCATCAAATGCATCCGACAACACTTTATGACTTTTGAATTATTATGAGTTGACAACCCTGTCCGAAAATGACTACTCAATGCATTATTAAAGTTTGGAAATGACTACAGCAAAAAAAAACACTACAAATCGTAAAAGTAATCTACGGTTTGTAGTGTAAATGACATTGGATACCATATCTATCAAAATAAATCCGACAACACCTTATCACTTTTGAATTATTATGAGTTGACAACCCTATCCGAAAATGACTACTCAATGCATTATTAAAGTTTGGAAATGACACCACATTGTGGGGTCTTTGAAATTAACACTATAAATATGGCTCATTTTTGCCAATTCTAACAAACCCTAAAATCAAACACAAACACTTTTCAAAAATCTCTTAACAAATACTCCTTTCTCCCAAAAATAATAATATAAACAAACACTTTTCAAAAATGAATTACAACTATGGTTATGACAACAACCAATGGAATAACAACAATGCGAATTCATCCAGTGGCTCAAACGATGAGCTAACTGATTATACAGAGCACTTTGAAGTTGATGAATTGACTTGGGATACAAGGAATAAAATGATTGCTGATCTTGCTGATGTGGCTGGAAATTGGGGTTTCATTCTTACGATTCGTAGGTCTGGAGGGGGTGATGGGAGAAGAACACCGTATGTTGATATTGTGTGTGATAAATCGGGGGTTTACGAAAAAAAGAAACCATCTTCCGTAAATTCAGGTACAAAGAAAAAAGATTGTCCATTTTTCATTAAAGGTTACGTAGTTAATGGTCAATAGATGTGTCAAGTAGAAAATGGACAACATAACCACCCACCTCCAACTTACCTCCAAGGGCAAGCACGACGTGCTCGTTTAACCCAAGATGAAAAAAAAATGGTTAAAACTTGAAGGCAAAGTAGTTTTAAAGTTAGTGCAATATTAGAGACCATAAAAAATCGAAATCCTGACAATGTATCAAACACAAAAACGATACATAATTTTTTGGCTGGACTGAAATTTAAAGAACGAGATGGTAGAAACCCGATACAGGAACTGTTTAATTTGTTTGATAGACATCGCTACATCTTCTACTATAATATGAACCCAACAACCCATTGCCTTGAGAACTTGTTTTTTGCACACCCCGATTCTATAAGGATGTTCAAAGCTTTTCCTGATGTCTTGTTAATGGATTGTACATATAGGACAAACCGTTTTAATATGTCATTTCTAGAAGTCGTAGGAATGACATCAACGAACCAAACATATTGTTTAGGTTTTGTTTTCATGAGGATGAGACAAAGAAAAGTTATATATGGGCATTGGAAAATTTTAATTGGAGGGTTGTATACTACCTAGGGTGTTTGTAACTGACAGGGAAATGGCCTTGATAAATGCTTTATCCGTTATTTTTCCCGATTCTCATCATATTTTGTGCACTTTTCATATTGCCAAAAATGTTTTGAAAAACTGCCGTAAAAAAATCCCGGACGAGGAGTGGCAAACGTTTCTAGATGATTGGGGTTTATTGGTTGATTCTGAGTCGATAGAGAAGTACAATCATAACCGATCTTCTTTCAATTCCTCTTACAAATCGTACTCTGCTGTGATTAAGTATGTAGACAAGCTTTTAAATGATTATGCTGAAAAGTTTGTTGCATGTTATACCAACCATACAACACATCTAGGTAACAGAACTAGCAATCGAGTCGAACAACAACATGCTAAGCTAAAAAGATCTCTTTTCACAAATACTGGCACGCTTGAAAATGTTTGGGTAGAGGTGAATAAAATTCTAGAAAAACAGTTTGAGGATATTAAGATGAAGTTGGATAAATGCAAGTCTTATTTTCCACATTCTGCACGAACACCTCTATTTATAAATCTTAGGTCGTATATCACACACTATGCCTTTGATTTATTATTTCAAGAACACAAAAAATGTAGTGGCCAGGCTGATGAGAATTGTTCTTGCGGTTTCAAATTGTCTCACGGGTTACCTTGTCATTATATTATGAGTGAACATATTTTATTCGGGAAGCCTCTTCCTCTAGAATATATTCATCCATTCTGGAAAAAATTAGACGTAATTGATGATAATGGGAACACCGATGATTATGGGATAGAGGGTGATCTAGAAGAGTTTAAAAGTGTTTATTCTAGCAAAACTAATGTTGAAAAACGGCGTATGAAAACACAACTCCGAGAGATAATCGTACCATCTAGAACATCCATGAATGACCCCGAAGTGAGACAAAATAGTGGGAGACCTAGAAAAGGAGACAATTCTAGTAAGAGAGATAAGTCGGGATGGGAGTATGTGGAGGAACAGAGTGCTGGTGCTAGTAGAGACAAGGGCAAAGGTAAGGCGGATGAAACACCGGAGGTAAGGGTAAACCCAACTAGGAGGCCGTGAAACCAGAACCCTAAACCCACCCCCAATAGGCAAACCTTCATGTATAGTGACCAAATATGGGTCATGTTACATAGTTACATCGAAACGGTTTATGATGTACGTGAGGATGGTAACTGTGGGTTCCGGGTACTTGCAAATGTGACGGGTAAACAGCACGGGGAAGATGATTGGTACGCGGTAAGATGTGAGTTGTTTCAAGAGCTGCAGCAAATGAAAGGTGTTTATTATGAGCTGTTTGAGAATCTTGATTTTGAAGATTACCGGTATGATTATATTTTATCAAGTTTAAATTTTTATCATGCTACAAATCCCGCACCTTCTGACAAATGGATGAGATTTCCGTCTTATGGGTTTTTAATTGCTTCTCATTACAATATGCCAATTGTATTGTTGTCCTTATGGCAAAATAAAAATGGAGGGGTAGAAGTATGGAACGTCACTTTTTTACCTCTTTATACTGGTCCGCCTCCTGGAACGACATATTACATCCCTACTATAATAGTGTTCGTCAACAATTGCCATTATGCTCAAGTTATTCCAAAAGAATGGATCTTCCCAATGCCAGTAATTATAGCACGGTGGGAACAAACACGCACTGAGGCAGCTGCGCCATGGAATGAACTTTTTCGACCAAATTTCAAGTTATATATGGCGCTGGAAAAGCAATCGGGAAAGAAAATTGCAAATGAAGAAGAAGCTATACACCTCTCAAGTCCATAATTAGTTTTTTATTTTTAATTTTATGTAAATTACTCTTTTTTCCAAGTTGTTGTAAATTTATATGATGTAAACAAATGTTTAATAAATTTGTTTTATGAAATTTAGTTCATGTTTGCATATTGAGTTAATTTCTTTTATGAAATTTATATAATTTATTATTGTTTCATTCAAGAAAATTGACAACTTAGTTAATGTTTCATATTGCGTTATACAAGTGTTAAAAACATACCAAAAAAACTTCACAAAAATTGACGATTTAGTTAATGATTCAATAAATATCAACTTATACACTTGACAAAAATATAACATGAACCAAAAACATAAAATTTATCAAATCAACTTTTTTTGTGTAAATTTGTGTAAATTTTGTGTTTATTTTGAGAGATTGTTAGAATATTGGTAATTTATTTTATGTAAAATTTTAAAAATAAGGCATTTAGTTCTTTTATTAAAAAAATCATGTTTAATTTGAAAAAAATATTCAGTATTTTAATTTTAATTATTAGAATTTTAATTTTTAATGTGTAAATTCTGAAAAATGATACATACCGTAGATTATATCTACGGTTTACAGTGATTCACTGCAAACCGTAGATTTAATCTACGGTCTGTATCATTTTTCAGAAATGACTGTAAACCGTAGATTAAATCTACGGTTTGCACAGAATCACTGCAAACCGTAGATTTAATCTACGGTCTGTGCGTTTTTACAGAAATATTGCTGTTTAAAAATCCATTCTCATTAAAAGTACCTTGATACACCATTTAATGATTTAATAAAAGAAAAAAGTATGTAATGTGCTGAATGAAGAAATATAAAGTGTTCGGCTATTTATATAATTATAGAATAATTCAAATGATAGGAACGGTTTTTGAACTTCGACCCGTTACGCAATAATCGTTCGTTTCTAAATGAACATGAATCAAACTTAACAAACTTATCAATTCATGAACATCAACATGAACATATCACTCGTCTGCTCGTTTCGACCATTTTCAAACCTACTCATATGTGTTTCTGTATATATATTTGTCTATGCACCGGACACCGTTATATGCCTATCAACTTTCGCCAAATTGATGAAATGTTGACTAATTTGACAATATATTTTTAATTTGAGAGTATTTACTTGAAGTTGATAATATTGACCTGGTTGAAAGAAAAAGTGAGCATTTATGTTTTTGCTAAAGAATTTGTCCAATTTGTATAACATTAGTGAATAATTCTTTTTTGTCATTAGATGCTAAACAAAAAAGTGAGATATATGAGTATACGACTACATTATTGGGCTTTTAATCCAAATGGGTTATGAACTAAAGTTAATGGGCCATTAGCTAAAAAAGGTCCAATCCATCTAGTTGATTACAAATACTTACTCAATTAATTTATAAAATCAATCTCCAACTCTAAACAGTTCATTTTCAGACCAATTTTAATTCAAGAACAATCGTTTCATACAAATTTAGTATGAAACATGTGCTGCGATGAAACAAGAAATGTGATGGATGATCGTAAATAGCATATTATGATTTTAAAAGTTATCATGGCGTTGAGACAGCGCATCGAGACAACACGAACATGCACATCAGTTTTCTTATAATTTTCCTCATATTTAAGTTAATTATCATCATTTTTATATTTTTAGGGTAACAGTTTAACTTTATAAAATTTTCAGCTTTTCTATCAAATTTATTATCATAATTAAATATTAGTATATTTTAATATACTTCTATCAATTTTTTTTCACATTAAATAACTTACAATTTTTCTCGTATTTAAAGTAAAAAGTACACTTTTACAACTTATAAGTAAACGTTTTGTTTTATACAAATTATCAGCTTTTTTATCAGTTTATCTATCAAAACTATACAACTCGTATTTTTATTATTTTATTAATTTATATGTTAAAAGTACAAATAAAGGAGAGAAAATAATAGAAAAATAAGAGGGAGAATTTATTATTTTAATTATAAGTGAACATATTAATCACTTATATTTGAGTGATATCTGAGTTCATGTAAATTTAAATTAATAGATAAGTAAACTGATACGTGTATAATTTTACAACAGTCTACACATATTTAAGGTAAATGAGTCATATAAGAAAACTGATGCGATTACTCTTAGTATTGAATCAGAGTTTTTTCCTTTAAAATTTTGTCTTTCATATGTACCCCAAATTCATGAGATGCCATTGCTTCCAAAAGCTTCGCTTATTCATCTTTGAGAGTCAATCTATCATGCAAATTTATGTGAGCAATGAATATCATGCATGGGGAAAATCACGAAAAGAAATTAAAGAACACAAAAACAAATACATGAGAACATGTGGCCGATTAACATCTAAACACTTATTAATTAGGCTAAAAATTCCCACGAGGCTTATTAATAATTTCTAATTTAACGTTTTTATTTATTTACGAATCTATACAAAGAGATGAACACATGGTAAACATATGTGACAGAATTTTTTGTTTACACGGAAAAAAATTGGTCATTGAAGATACAATAACGTAAACAACCTCTCAACACACCAGTGCTTAATGTAAATTTAAAATTTTATTTTCACCCCGATTTTTAAGAGTATACTATTCGGCCATATATTTAATATTTTTAATTAATATTTAAGTTTAGGGTAGTATCAAATAGGGTTCTATAATATTATATTTGGGTTTTTATTTTGTTAAATCGTCAAATAAAATATATTAAAATCATTAAAAATTTTAATATTTTTAATTAATATTTAAGTTTATGGTAGTCTCAACTAGTGTTCCATAAATATTATATTTGAGTTTTTATTTTGTTGAATAGTCAAATAAATAGATTAAAATCATTAACATTATAAATATTTTTAATTAATGTTTAAGTTTAGGATAGTCTCAACTAGGGTTATATAAATATTATATTTGAGGTTTTATTTTTGTTTTAGTTGGGTGTTAAAAGAATTTTAAAAATTACATAAATGATTGTCTGATAATGAATGTGTTTGATCCGTATGACTCGGTGGTGTTAATGAAAATATGATCCACTTGAATCTGCTTCTAAGATTATCCACATACTATTTAAAAGAGATTTATATATATCATGTCATATCTTCATGGAAAAGATGCTGGCTTGCCTTTATAATTAGTGGGGAACCGTTCATGTTATTTCGATGATGTGGCATTCTATTACCTAAGAAGATGACAATGATTATTTTCTTGTTTTCAAGTATATAAGCTGTCTATGTTTTTTATTAAAAAAAATTGGAAACCCTTGCACATGATTTTGACGAAACCATTGAACTCTTTGATCAAATGAGCTGGGTTTTTTTTATATATATATATATTAATTTGTGGGTAAATCTATTATTTTATTAATGAAGAACGGTTGTAATAACCTTATTACATCGAAAATCAATTTGAAACAATAAAAAATTTATACTGTAATATTAAGAAAATAAATAAAAAAGCAGAATTTCATCCGTTATTCTATGCAGTTCAACAATTTGTTGTAATTTTTTCACATGTTGTTACATCAATTGAGTATCTTTTTGGATGATGTTTAATGAACTTCGTAGTAGCCGAAAACACTATTTTTAACACTTTTGTGACCGTCGATCACATAAAAGTCACTTTGTTTGAAATTAAAATCTTAATCTCATTTTGATTTTGTTTTGAACGGGAATTTTGACACATAAAAGTCGTACATTTGGTTGGAAAGAACCCGCAAAGCTTCATGGAGAGTCACAACGCACCAAAATATGATTTGTCGGACCTAATCTTGCGAACCCCACCCATAAGTCACGGAATCGGAGAGGCGGGGAGTATTAGATCTACTCATTTAAGACAGGAATAGCACACCATTAAAAGATAAAGAAAAGTGGAAGAAATAAAAATAATTGAAAAAAAGTCTGGATCCGAAGAAGGAGTGACGATTGGGGTATCACGTTATGAACTCTGTGAGGGTAGAGGGGCACCGAAGCACCACCCTACCCCGAGGTGGATGACGTCTAGGGTTAGGAGCAAAGAGAGATATTTTATTTTAGAGAGAGAGATTACATCAATGAGCTGGTTACACTTTGTTTAGTTGGTTCAAGTGACAACGACATAGACTAAAGAACGGGGAGGTTATTGATAGTATTTTTTGAGAAAGAAAATAATTTACTCGCCACTTTTTGTTGATAAAAATATACACTAGATAAATTGAGTTTTTGGTTGTTAATTTGACTCGTATCTAAAGTCATTTAATTGTGTGATTATGGTTGTCAAAATAACTCAATTTAGATCGCATTGATTTTAATGTTATAAGGAAATATATAAAGTTACGCATTGATTTTAATGTTATAAGGAAATATATAAAGTTATGAGATACAGTAAATGTTTGGCATCAACTTTTTTCGTTAGTTTTTTTAGCTTTTTAATTTTAAAAAATCACATGCGTTTAGTATCACTGCTTTTTTTAGATTTTAAAAATCTAGATTTTTGAGTAATATAACTAGAAAATCTAAAAACAAAAAAGCCACATATTTTGGAGATTTTGGTACCTTTCTCGCCATCATTGTAAGAATTTAAATAAATATCGATCTTATTTTAATTAAAATTTTATTCGTGTACTTGACGTGTTACTTGCTCTTTAAAATATGATATTTTGAAAATTTATCAAAAAAAAAATCTTATAAAGTTATTTTAATTGAAAAAACAAAACATTATTAGCTAATGCCAAATATAAAGATGTTGAAAGTTAGCTTTTTAATTTTTTTACCAAACACTCATGTATATGTATATTTTGTAAAGCAAGTTTTTTCCCACTGGTTTCTAAAAAGAACTTTTTGACTCAAAAATCTGATACCAAACGGACCCATAAGAAGAACGAAGAGGTTTTGAAATCATTTTACTTGATCATTTGGTTTATAGTAGAACTTTTATTAGCAATTTTTTCTCTTAAATTTGTAGCAAAATAGTGCTCTAGAAGTTGTTATGAGAGATTAGCGAATTCGGTTTTATCTTATCGGACTTTATTCGTATTTAGGCCGGCCACCGTGGAGGTCTTTGTCCCATATTTTGATTAATAAAGTTTTGAGCTGTTACTTAAAAAAAAATACACTAGATCTATCATTTACTTAAAATATAAACTTAGTAAATTGAGTTAATATTTAGATTTGATTCCAAATCTCATCATACAGTCCCCATGTCACTATATCGTTTGATTGTGAGATTCCGAATCCGTGGATTAAGAGTGCAAGTGGAGTTCTTAGGGCTTGGATAATAATATCCTTTGTTTCTATTTTTAATTATTGAGTTTTACATATAATATTATTGACGTATTTCTCTTATTAGTAGTACCTTTCGATGTATGTCTATAAAGACAGGGATTGTGATTCTTGTGGCATTATTATGATCATACAACTCATAAATGGAAAACTGAAGACTCTTTTTTCTAAGCTATGTCCCATTTACAAATGGAGAAAAAAGCACCTTTAGAATAAATTTTAATGGATGAAGAAAAAGTAACTAAAAGATGATAGCTGGTCCTTAAATTTCTTATATAATTAGATACATTTATTTACGCGATGTGGAGTGAAAAGTGGGGTTGCAACCATGTTAACAGCATGTGGTTGTTTTACTCTTTTGCACACACATGTGCACGTAGTGATGGCCCCGGTCAATATTCTCCTTCTTTTCCACTTTTTTTCAAATGTTTTAGAGATATTTAAATTATAACCGATTTAAACTCTAGATTAAGATAACTAATAGTAATTATAGTAAGAGTGGAAAACCCTCAACAACTTGTTGCATGAAGAGGGCAATCGAATTAGTTTTATTACTAAAAGTTGCTGGTTAATATTTAGTCTTTCCTTTAGAACAAACCCAAAAGTTTAGCCCAGGAACTACACAAAATTGAAAAATTAGCTATAGTCAAAACGTGTCACGAAACCTTGCTAACTAACGAAGTCGTCGCAAAGTGGTTGCTTAATTGACATAAATCATCGCTAAACATTATAAAATCCACGTACTTGTTTCATCAGTCTGCCCTGCTGGTGAGAGTATATGTAATGATTATTTTATAAACGACAAAAACTTAGAAAAACTTCAATGTTTAGTAATTAAAATTTGTGTGATCACCTCCATTAATATTGAATACTTCATAGGCTTTACTTAATTATATTATAGGTTCAAGCTTTTAAGTTCTTGAGAAATAAAGTCAAACTTACTTTAGAAGTTGTTATGCAGTTTGTCAAGCACTAAAGCTTTACATGTGACAGCTTCTCGTCCGTGTAGTGACCACTCTTGTTTTTCCTTTTACTGTGTGATACTTATGTCAAAGATAAGAATATATATTATCATGGAGTAGAGGACAAGATTGCTAACTTACAACTGTTGGGATGGAAAGAAACTAGAACTAAATAATTTCACTAATATTACTTGAATAAAAACGTTATTTGTATCATATATGTAGGAGTACTACTATAAACCTAATTTTACACTTATCAGGTTAGTTATGTACCATATACTTTGGGTGACATAAACAATAATAACAGAATAAAAACTATGTGATACAGTTTGGATTTCAGTGATGTTATTCTTAAAACCTATTTTGAAATGATTGTTAATTGGTGGAAGAGTAATTCATCTTCTGGTCCTAAATTTTCATTTTATGGAACGATATTCTCACACTAATGGATTTTGTTTGTTTAACTATCACACATGTTTTTAGGAAACAAAACCAGGTGATAGATGTGCTATAGCTAAAATGGGCTCTCAATGTGCTAATCAGACTTTCTTTAGACCAACAGATTTGCCAAGTCACGTTCACGCTCCATATTGGCTAGACCAAAAAGAAACTCTTTGTTTAAGGGGTAATTATTTTAAATTTTAGTATTTCACCAATGAGGATATTCTGAATTTATTGCCCCATCAGTTAATAGTGCTCTTGCACTTGTTTGTCTTTCATTAGTTCTAATAAGTAAGCTTTTCTGAAGCACATTTAACTTGTATTTTTCACTTCAGAGATGGTTTCGACCTGAAAAGTGAAAATATTTTATATATTAAAGGTTTTGATTTCAGTTATATGGGATTTTAATGTCAATATAAGTCATTGTTAGGAAGACAAAAATATAGATGCTACAGACCTTATTTTGCACCAGCAGTACACTCAATTATAGTTCAACTTGAGAATTTTATATGTGATGTTTTTACAACATGTTGCTGAATTATAGTTTGTAAAAGGTGCCTTTAGGTTTTTTGTTGCTAATTTGAGTCATGTCTAAAAGGTTTGGGGTTTGGGATGTTATTTGTCAAAATAACTCATTTTAGATCACAATTAATTTTGATGTGTACGGAAGTTATAAGTTTAAGGGGTATAAAGAGAAAGAATAGTTTTCGACTCATTTTTCTTTTGCTCCTTACTTTTATGATCATAGCTTTTATTAACAATTTTTTTTCTTAAATGGCGTCTTTACGCTCTATGTTGTAGTTTTTTTTTATTTCACCTACTTGGTACCGAAATATTGCGATCTTACTATGACCATTATGGGGGTCCTTGTCCCATAATTTAATTTCTCTGTTAATAAAGTAGATTCGTTTCATTAAAAAAAAACATAATAAAAAACTATATTTAACCGTTGACATGCATACGTTTCACTTCGTTTCGTTTTAACACTTGTTTGAATGTAAAGTATTGCCATATAATTATACTAGTAATCATGCCCCACGCGTTGCGTGTGCGGCGCGTAATGCAATAAAAATATATAAAATATGTATAGTTATAATATAAATACGTGGATAATAAAAAAACATAGTTTAAGATATAAAAAATGTTTGGTGTTAAAGAGGGATAAATAATTTTATTATTTTTTACTTTTTATATTTTTATGGGAGTATGGTATTATTGTAATTAATATAAAGGTGTAGGGGTATTTTTTAAAAAAATGGTTAAATTGGACAGTCTCATTTGACTTAGATTGACTTATTATAATAGACTTGGTTTCGTTTTAACACTTGTCTGAATAAAGTATTGCCATGTAACTATACTAGTAATCGTGCCCCACGCGTTACGTGTGCGGCGCGTAATGCAATAAAAATATAAAAAACAGGTATAGTTATAATATAAATATGTGGATAATACAAAAAAAAAAAACATAGTTTAAGATTTAAAAAAATGTTTTGTTGTTAAAGAGTGATAAATAATTTTATTAGTTTTTACTTTTTATATTTTTATGAGAGTATGATATTATTTTAATTAATGTAAAGGTGTACGAGTATTTTTGGAAAAAAATAACTAAATTGAACAGTATCATTTGACTTGCATTGGCTTATTATAATAGAATGATACGATTGATGTATCATGCAACAAGGAATAAACATTTTAGCCGGATTAATTAAAAACAACTGAGATAACGAAGCATGTTTGTTGATTGACGATTACCATGTATGCAATCAAGCCCCAGCAAGCGGATGATCAAAACAAATTAACACGTGAAAGTTTGCATGTTGGACCCTATATTTTTTTTCCCATTAATTAAGGAAATTAACGTTGGAATAAGATCTTACAATAAGTGATATCCAAAGTAAAATAAGAAAGGAATATGTACAAAAAACTAATAGGAGAAGGTTCAAGCCTTGTTGATTCCCCTATAAGGAGAAAAAAAACGTCACAGTGGAGTGTGCAAGAAATCACAAAAGGGTATATAAGAAATCACTTACAAATCCTGAAAATGTCATAACAATCAGTTAATCCTGATGTAAACAATGTACCTCATGACTATCGTATGTGTTAATTTATTTTACTTAATAATGTCCCTCAAACTTACTTTTATAATGTATAAATATAAATTATTTACCAATAAACATCAACTCTGTTTTTTGTAATTCATCTAATTAGTCTTTGATGCAAATACAAATTATATAACTACTTGTTTTCTTAATACTGATGTTCTAATCAAATGCTTTTCAATTGATGACAACCCAAATATATATATATATAGCTTTGTGATATTTGATTTACTAATTTTCACTCCAACCCCAACAATAAAATTGGATGTTGTTCTCCGTTATGTTCAAGAAAAAATACGATAAGAAGATAGAAGAGCGAATGGCATGGGGATTGACAAAAGAAAAGAATTATTCCCCATGTTCTAAATTATAAGTCTTTGTTTATATTTTAAGATATTCCATTTTGAAATGTGCAGTAAATGAAAACAAATTAATCTGTGCTGATTTTACATATTTGTGTTATCGAGTCTAAATCTTCTACACTTTATTCTCTATTCCCTTCCGTGCTCACTTGCTTATTTTCATTCAAATTTTAATTTTTTCACAAATTATTCCATAAATTTATAACTTTTTATATTATATTGTATTCAAATTTTAAAACATTTGGACATAATATTATTTTAGACAATTTTTCTAATATTCAATGTTTAATTTACACTAATTTATATATTTATTCCAAAATAAATTGTGTGTGAATTTTATTTTAAAAATAATTATTGGAATGAATACATATATTATAGTAATTGTATAATTTTTTTCAAGTTTTTTTAAAAAAATAAAATTGGATAAAATAAATAAGGGGTACGAAAGAGGATAGAGAATATGGGTAGAAGATTTGGACTTTCACATTAATATTACTAAAATATGTGTGAAAAAATAATGTGCAAATTTACAAAGAAGTGCAAAAAGAAGGTAATCATTATGTGTACCTAAATTGAGGGATTTATGTACGCACTTGTGATTTGGAAAGGAGCGAGGCATTAAGAAATGCTCCTAGTCTTAATCCTTTTTCATAAGTTTCATTTATTTGTTGTTTTTATTGTTGTGGTTGGAGTGGACAACTAGAGAACGGCTTCTTTTTATTTTGACAAAAAATAATGAAAATTATTTTCTTCTATATAAATTAATTAATACTTTCTACCAATGATCCATAAGTGAATGACCTAGTAGTTTAACCATAAAGAATTCTATATAATTATGACTTAATATACAAAAACATTTGTAGGGTAATAGGGCCACAACTTTTACTTGGTTCGTTAGTGATCATTCACTATAGTTTGACACCGGTCCCAGCTCGGAGATGGGGATTTTTTTTTTATATTGTACTTTATTTACAATCAGGGGAAATAAATTTTCCATTAAATAATTTGCCCCCACACTAAAGAAACTCAAAGGAGTTAAAAAAAAAAAGGTACTAATGCCTGCACATGATACATTCCCTACATTTATTCCACTACTTCCATATGACTTAATATTAACTTTTTATGTAAGGTTTATTTCACGAATGCAACTTGGTTTCGGTCCAAACGTACTCATCTGTTTAAATGAAAAGTTTTGAGTTATCCTCACTCATCAGATATTCAATGAAAATTGACCATCCGAGTAAATATAAATGAGTACGGCTATTCCCACCTTAAATATCAACACAAAAATTTAATCGGATGACGTGGATTTGTCCTAATCAGCTCAATTCATATCTCATTAATTAAAGAAATGAAAAAAAAAAAAGTGAAAGAGTAACAAAGACAATTATGTCTATGACCAAATTATTTTCCTTATTCAACCAATTTTTCTTGTAATCATAGTCATAGATAACATATTAATCAAATGTTCAATCTCTCAAAATTCGTTGCCATGTTTTCCCATTCTTCTTACCTTACTAACCCAAATCAAAGGTTATAGTAACTTTATTCACCTAAAATACCTCTATTTTAATTCATGTTTTATAGGTTTTAACTCCATTTTTTTCTGAATTTATTTAACTGGTCGATTTTTTTTATAATTATTTTGCTCTCATTGGCCAAGACATAAAGCTATGACAAGGATGCCGAAATTGACACTTAAAAATCGACTCCAGGTGAATTTTTTAAGGTGGTGTTGAACTATTGATTTTAAACAAATCATAATATGTAACAACAAATATGTTTTCATATCATTACGGGATTACTCACATATTCTCATAAAAATAATGGTTCGATATTATTGGTGGTAGAGCGGGAAGGCATATGAATTGTCAATTTTTGTATAAAGGATAAGGGATTTTTGTCTTGTAAAAATGGGGACTTTGTGGTGATAGCTAATTAAAGGCTTATCCTCGTGGAAAGGTACGTGATCACACACATGTGCCTACGAAAACAACATGTTGATATTATCAATCACTCAACCTAAATTATATTGATGTCCTTATATATACGTGGATCGAATTTAAATGTCAGTTAATAAACCAATAATTTAATTGTCAAGGGAAAGAAAAACAATTTAACAAGGAAAAAAAAACAATTCGGCAAGGGATCAACGCATAATGTAATAAAAGATCATACTGACGTTGTATACGAAAAGCAAAAGAACAAATCATGTTAATGATACAGAGGAAAAACAATCAGTTATTCAAGTCATGATGCTTTCAGGCGTGTGCTCGGGTCTTTCTCGCTTCGTTTGTCATGGGTCGCGCCTCACCACATGCACTGAATCAATGAATTGAGTTCTTTTTCAGCTTGATGTGCTTGTCTCACACTCTCACTAATAAGCGGTAAACACTATGCAATCATAATAAAATTGAGGCTTAATTCATGTTTTGTTTATCAAACTATCTGATGTTAACCATTTACATACTCAACTATGAAATTTAACAATTTATATACTAATTTAACAATAATTGATCAATCAACATGTTTTTACTAACATAGAACGACGTGACACAAATTAACCAATAAGATATCAAATGACATGACAACTCATAATCTGAGTTGTTTTATTTTAAGATTTTTTTTTGCAAAAAGTCAAGAAAAAGAAAAAAAGAAATCGTAAATATTTAAAACTTGATTACACTCATCAGAATGTAAGTTTATAAATTTACAAATTGATTTTTCTAAATGTTTATTGATTTTTTATTTTTATTTTGCTCTTTTTAAAAAAAAATTACAAAAAATATAAAATTTGAGAAAATGGTTAGAGAAGTTAGAAAATGAGTTTTAAATTTACATAACTGTATTTTGATTTTCTTATTGATTTTTTATTGAATATTTTAATCTTTTTGGTCATTTTTAAAAAAAACTCATCAAAAAAATCAAAATACAATTCTGTTAATTTAAAACTCATTTTCTAACTTCTCTGACCATTTTGTACTAATTATATATTTTTTTTGTAATTTTGTAATTTTTTTTTTTAAAAAATCAAAAAAAGTCAAAAAAAAAAATCAAAAAACATTACAAAATTTAATTTGTAAATTTATAAACTCAAATTCTTACGAGTGTAAACAAGTTTTAAACATTTACGATTTATTTATTTATTTTTGATTAATCATAAAATAAAATAAAAAACTCAGATAATGAGATGTTGTCACATAATTTGACATATCACTACAAAAAAAAAATGCATAAATAGCGACGGAATTAGTGACGGAATTTTTTGTTACGAGCTTATTAGCTACGGTTTTTGTGACGGTTTTGTGACAGTTTAGTCAATTTGCGACAAATTTGTGACAATTTTTTAAATTAGCGACAAGGTTGTGACAACTTTTGACTCTCACTAAATCAAACATTATTTTGTAGTGTATGTTTGGTTAATTTGTGCGACGTCGTGCCATGTCAATAAAAATATACTGATTGATCAATTATCGTTAAATTAGTATGTAAATTGTTAAATTTCGTAGTTGTATTTGAAAATTGTTAACAGTAAATAGTTTGTTACACAAAACATGAATTAACCCTAAAATCTATAATTATAAATGACAGTTAATATCCTTCGATCTTCACCACCAATTCACAAATTATTAGTTTGTCAATATCAGTCATAGTTTGAAATTATATAAGTGTACTATATAAATTGAAAGCCTCAATCTTTAAGCAATCACTGACAAGTAACATCATCTGAACTGTACGTATGTACTCCAATTACCCATATTAACGATGGTGCAGTTGCACTCAGTTTTCTTCTTCCTAATAAGTAAATTACTCGTAGTATCGTTTGGTCACATCTTAAAAGTAAAAAACTATACTTTTCAATATAAACAATGTTTGGTAGAATTTGTTTAATTTTTTACTTTTTGAGTTAAAATGGATAGATTATTACTTTTTATTTTCAATTAATAGGATCATACTAAATATTTAATTAGCAAAAAAAATTCACTGAAAAATAAAGTTTCTTAAATACGTTATTATAAGTGCTTGCTTGGTTGTATTTTATAAGTATAAAAAATATTGTGCTTGCTTGATCGTATCTTATACGTATAAAAGAAAGTATCTTTTTTGAGTAAATAAATGTTGGTTGATCAACATTATAAAAAATATACTTTAAAAAGAAAATGTTAATTGGAAAATTTTGCACTTTTAAACTTTTTTATGTAAAAATAAATTTTATTTTGAAATATTTAGTTTTAAATTTACTCCAATTAGGAAAATGTTTTCCGGCAAAATAATTATGTTTGAAAAAAATAAAACAAAATGTTCAAAGAACAACAAAAGAAAATCAGAAAGCTTACTAGAGCAAAAAAAATAATGTTAAGTACCAAGATTTTTTTACCAAACATAATTTATAGAAATGTTAGTATAAAATATGAACCAACACAAGAATATCTTCATAAATGAATATTACAAAGAAAAGAAGTTGTAAATTTATAATTGAGGCTGATATAGTAATTTCAAGATTTTGTTTACAAAGATTAATAAAAGAAAAAGAAAATAGAGGGAATATGAGCTATTTTAAAATATCAAGAGTAAGTAACAAAAAGCAAATAGTAACCAAATTTTACTTTTATTGCAAAAGTAAGATACAACTTACTTTTTGAAATCTTACTTTTACCCATTTATTTTTGAAAAAGTATTACTTATTTGGTGACATTCAAACAACATTTACTTATTATAAGTAAATTTGCCAAAAAATATACTTTTTGTAAGCAACCAAACAACCCTGTGTAAAGTGCACAAGAAACATGTACACTTGAACTTCATACAAAAAATGCATGGTAACACGAGTAGCATACGGATGGCCAATCCAATTATCCAAGTGCATGCATATTCTCTCACTTGTGACTTTAATAATACGATCCATTTTTGCTTCCCTGTTATTTTTAGCTTAATTCATTGAATCAAAATTAATCCAATCTAATTGTACAAAAAAAAAAAAAAAAACAATTCAAGAAAACGTTAAAAAAAAATCGAGTAGATTGGAAAATTTATTTTTTATTTTTTTTGTCATGCGTACTATACTTCAAATGACGTACCGTATCCATAACAGAAACTTAGAAAAAAATTACGTATGAATGATAGTCGTATGTTGGAGTAATATTATCGTTAACCTGATCCATTATTATTTAGGATGTGTCTGTCACCCACTAAAACCTAACAACTATTAATAAACACAAAAATATCTACCTTAAAATTAATTCAAAATTAAAAATAAAAAAATCTTATTGGTTGACACCCGCTAAATAATAATGGACCGGGTTCATATAATTGTTTTTCCGTATGTTGGGAGAATATAGAAATTTTCCCAAAGTTTTCTTTACGTTTTGATTAGATTGAATTTGATCTAATGGTACTCAAAAATTTAAAGCAGACTATCCTAAAAAAAGTAGGATAGCAAAAATGAATCCCAATAATACTCCGTATAGACCAACTATGTGGCTGTTTTGTTGTAAATTATAGATATAAGCTGATTGATTCGAGATTGAGTGGTGAATTATGTTACAAATGATAATGATTACAACATCAAGCTAAATCCATGGTGGAGGTGAACTGAAGTAAAAGAAGCTAACTTATGAGAGTGATAGAGTAACTACTAGTCTAGACAAGCAAGTGATACAAATAACATACATAAGATGAGTTCAAAGTTCAAACAGATGTGTCTGTCTAAAATATCTCTTAACAAATATAAATCCAGATTGATTAGTACTTGTTTCGAAGTGAAAAAATGTTGCAAGGCCAACGAATTAGAACATGTTAAATGCTATATATACTTGCCCCTCATAAAACTCATTTAACAGACACATGACTTGCACCTGAGCTAATTTCCATTCCCCATTTGTCGGGGTTAACTAATAGGTGAAAACCAATAGGTTTTATGAAAATAAAATTCAATAAGTGATGTGCAAAAGTAAAAAGATTATGAAAGTATAATGTACCGAGTACAAAACTAAAGAAAAGTAATTAAAATGGTAAACAGGAAAATATATATAGATAGCAATGTTACCATTCGGATATGAACTGATATCTCATCTACCGTTATATGGATTGCTGACGATCATAATCCTCTATAGTATCCCTGTTTTTTTGTTTGTTTTGAAAGCAAGTATTTAGTTTATTTAAAAATTGGCCACTTAAGTTGTGACATGCGTTACTGCATGCGGAAGTGACATTTAAACATAAAATTATTAGCTCCAAACTTCCAAATGATTTATGAGCACTGCTACACCCCCCACCCTTAAAACTAATTTAAAAAATATACCCGAATGATGTGCAGTATCCTAATCAGGGTTTTTCTTAAAACTGTGACATGTGACGTATATAAAAGGAAGACCAACCCCATTTTCGAATGCTAATACTAACGATGTCATTTCCTCATTTACATTTTCATCGATTATTATCATTTATTTTGAGTGATGTTACACCTACTCATAAAGGTGACCTGAAAATTATATTCAATGAGCTGTAATAGCCGTATTCATCATTTTCTCAAGCAAAAATCTCAAATATCAAAAAGAGAAAAATGCACGTGTAAAATAAATTAGTTATTGTTTATAACCTTTGTTTTTTATGGGTTTGTTTTATTTTTAGCTTTTACAAAAATAAACTAGGACAATATAGTTAAAGAAAAAATTATGTCCACCGTCCCAGACATTAAAAATAAATTGAAAAAATTCCAAATTAAAATTTTTTCTATCAATTTACATATTCATTTGTTGATTTTTTTATCATTTATTTATCAAGTAATGCTAGACCCACAATTTGCACACACAAATCACACACTTCATAGGCTAATAAAATACATATTTAACCCTCCAAATATAAATAAAATTCTATAATTTGATAAATTAAAATATAAATATTCAATCTACTAAAAACTCAAATAAAAATATATTAGAACTCTAGTTTTGAGCTTACCGTAAATTTAAATATTAATTAAAAAAAATTGTTAAATTTAATATTACTAACAATCAAAACTCTTTATGAAGTGGATATGTCATATAATGTGACACATCAACGGATTGATTTTTTGGGTATAAAAAATATGTGATCAAAATCATTTTTCATTTTTTTATACACTTTCAATGTATAAAAAAATATAGATGCTAAATTAAAAGCTGCAAAAGAAGAAGAAAAAAAGTATTAATTGTATATAGTACATATAGTGAGCTGGCCTATATATATGTATGACGACCAACTATATCTGTCTTGATTATGTGTGAGAATATAGAAATAGAGAGCCGATGTATCTTATGCTCATCATCATCGTTATTTTCAACTTCCTTTTGTAAGCTAGCTACCTGCTTTGTAAATAAATAAACACACCACCTTTTACTTAGTATTCAATATAATTCCTAAATTCAAACTTATACATTCCATAGCCTGAGCAGCAAACATGGTAAGCCCTCTATATCTCTTCCTCTCTTTGAAGCAATGCTTTTAAAAGCTCGATTAAAAGCGAAAAAGCTCCATATAAAATTTCAAAAGGAGAGATTCGATCCCTATATATGCCAATAATTTTACACTAACACAAAATTCTTGCAAAAAAACGGTTTTAGTTATGATTTTGCTTTTTAAAAGAATTCCCGGTTGATTAATGTTTATACATTTTGTTGTAACAGGGGGATCATGAAGAAGTGATTAAGCCAGGTGACAATTTGTCTACGATGAAAACGAAAGGTGGATTTAGAGCTGTCTCGTTTATTTATGGTAAGCAATTAAATATTATGTTTATCATAATCAATTACATCCACCTGCTATTTATTTATGATGCGTTGTGTAAGTACATAAAATAGTCCCCAATTTCAAGATATTTAATTTTGATCCGATTGCTAATTAAGGGTCAAAATACCAGTGGTCCAGTGGTGATACAATCTGTCTGTAAATTTTGTTATCTTTCCAATAATCGAAAACACTAAAAGAAAGTTTGCTAGTAGTATCGAAAACACCAAGAAAAATGTAGGTTCTATTATATATGCAACCTACATTCTTCTTGTTTCTTCACTTATTGTTCACTTCGCCCCTCAAACTAATTAAATTATGTAAATTGACGATCTGTATATTGGTGTCTATTCACCAATCACCCACAAAATGTAATTTGCATATATAGGCTTGAGTGTTTCCACTAATTATTCATATTTTTACCAAGACAGTATCATTTTATAGTTATTAATTTGAAAACTTAAACAATGATTCATAACAAATCTGTATCGTATCTGTCTTTGTATAATGTATCATGTGAATTTGATAGAATTATATATTACGACAACATGTTGCTGGGGTCAAGAACAACGTGTGTCTTTAAAAGTGATGACAAAACTGACAAAGACAATTTTGTTGTATAATACTTTTAGTTAGAGATTTAAATTAATGGTATACTAGGTTATTACAATGTCATTACGAATATTTAATGAATTTGTAGTTTAATTTAAGCAAATACCATGCATCCTTTTTCTAATTTATCCACTAATCGGTCGTAAACCACGTGTATAACAGTGTTTACAAATCTTGACAACATGTCATTTGTGGCGAATATCGTGAGCCTGATGATGTACTTCCTCATACAAATGCATTTCGATCTGTCAACTGCCGCAAATACTGTTACAAACTTCATGGGATCCTCTTTTCTTCTCTCTCTCGTTGGCGCGTTTATCTCTGATACCTACTTGACTAGATTTACTACTTGTCTTCTTTTCGGGATACTCGAACTAATGGTAAGTAGGATATTAATTAGTATATAAATATAACATTCAGAAAAATACCATCTTATTTATCAAATTAACCGGCAATTAAAAAAAAGGTTTGTGTTTCTTGGTTGACTCTCGTTATAGCATTATGGTCCTTTTACAATTATGTACTTACATAAATAGTTATCAAATTCAAAGATGCAGGTACTGTACTGGAATAAAATTTTAATGTGTTAAATATGTCAATATGTAAAAGGTCTCTAGCTAAGATTTGGCTGCCATTAGAATAAAAGTGGTGGGTTGTACAAACCAAAGTGCACTGTAACAAACATGCCTTTTGTCAAATTCTTCTTTACTGACAAAACTGGAATAGTAGAAAAGTTATCATTGTTGTATCCAGCATTATAGCTCATGTATCTTTTTGTGACAAAACAATAGAAAAATCACTGCACGACTTTGCCACTTTCACAGATATAAACTACTTTCGATTAATGCTTTGACACTAGTTATCATATTACTTCTCAAATTATATTTTCAGCAGTATAAACACCAAAACACCCTTTTGTTCCAGTGACTACATTTATTGAAATTAAATTTTACTTTGCCGTATTCCACTTTAATTATAACCACAGGGTCTCGCAATGATGACAATCCAATCACACTACCCGTCCCTTCTACCTCAAGCATGCGGAGCCAAATCAAGCTGCGTCTCAGGGGTCATAGCCCTCATGTTTTACGCGTCTCTGTGCTTATTGGCGGTAGGGTCTGGCGGTGTAAGGGGAGCTCTGGCGGCACTAGGCGGGGATCAGTTCGATCAGAAGGACCCGAAAGGTGCCAAGGCAATGGCGACCTATTTCAACTATCTTTTGTTCAGTGCCACATTGGGTTCGGCCTTTGGGGTTACATTTATCGTGTATGTACTTACTAGCAAAAGTAGGTGGATTGGGTTCTTGATATGTACCGCATTAACTTCCGCTGGCTTTTTAAGTCTTGTTATGGGGAAGCCTTTTTACAGGCTCAACGTGCATCATGATAGTCCCCTCGTACGGCTTATGCAGGTAATATCTCTCGCGTGGTGGTGCCAATTTTCAGTACATAACTACATATAGTCATTTTTTAGCATAATTGTAACTTTTTATGCTAAAAAACTTGCAGCTTATGGGAGTTCCTGGGTCCAAAACCTCCCAAACCAGAAAATAACTTTTGGTTAATCTTTCTAAACATTAATCTAATACAGCTCACTTTATATATTTCATAAGGAAGTTTCAGTCATTTTGCTTAATTAAAAAAAAAACTAATACGGTCTTCTACAGAAGCCACTGCTACTCAACAGTTGGGTGGTTAAGACAGTTACAGTTTACAAAAGAATCTTTGCAGAAAATTAACCGATTCAGTTTTAACTGATTTTCATGTAGGTTATAGTCGTGTCCTTCAAGAACCGAAAGAAGCAGTTACCAGATAACTCGGAAGAACTATACGAGATCAACGAAAAAGGCAAAGTTTCCCAGGATGACAAGGTTCTACATACTAAGCAATTTAGGTGATTATCTCTTACACCTTTATAACATTATATCAAACTCGTTGGTTAGGAACTGTAACTAATAGTTATGGAAATTGGTCAGGATGGCCTGGAAAAAGACCTGACCTTTATATATAATCATTATGAAAGTAAAAATTAACCATGAAACTTCACTTAGTGATATTTTTTTGTGGTGCATCATACATGGACTTGTTTAGGTACTGAGCAAAATAAGGTGAAACTTTTATGGTACAAAGAAAATTAGGTTCCTTCAATTTCAAACTTCTGTTTAGCTAATTTGTTTATCAGGATTTCTATAGTTTTCTATTTTCTGCTGGACCAGGTTCTTTGACAAAGCTGCAATTCTTCCAAAAGAGGCCAAAGCTGCACCATGGACTGTATGCACAGTAACACAAGTAGAAGAAGTGAAAGTCGTAACTCGAATGATGCCCATAATTGCGAGTACCATCATAATGAACACATGTTTAGCCCAACTTCAAACCTTTTCAGTCCAACAAGGCAACTCAATGAACCGATATCTTGGTTCTTTTCAAGTCCCAGCATCATCAATCCCCGTTATACCCTTAGTTTTCATGACCATTCTCCTTCCCATTTACGATTCTCTATTCGTGCCCTTTGCTCGTAAAATAACAGGCCATCCCTCAGGGATCACACAGCTACAAAGGGTCGGAGTCGGACTAGTTCTATCCATAATCTCCATGTCTGTGGCAGCTATAATTGAAAAAATGAGAAAAAATCACTTTTTCCAAAACCCTTTACAACCCATTAGTCTTTTTTGGTTGTCTTTTCAATATGGGATTTTTGGGATAGCTGATATGTTCACTTTAGTTGGGCTATTGGAGTTTTTTTACAAAGAGGCCCCTTCAGGAATGAGGTCACTATCCACTTCATTTACATATATATCTATGTCTTTGGGGTACTTTTTGAGCACTGTTTTTGTGGACATAATAAATTCAGTGACTAAAAGAGTGGCGCCTAGCAAGAAAGGGTGGTTACATGGCCAAGACTTTAATCACAACAATTTGGATCTGTTTTACTGGTTTTTGGCAGTAGTTAGTTGCTTAAATTTTGTGAATTACCTATACTGGGCTTCTTGGTACAAATACAAAACAGATGAGCCTAAGGTTGAGGAACATCCCATGTTGAGTAATAATTTGCTCTTTGTCAAGGATGAAGATAAAGTTGATGCAGGGCCGAGTAACTAGGATATACAGAATAAATTCAAATTTATTCTTCTTTGTGTGTATTTGTGTTTCTTTTTGTGAGGTTGTGTAACATATAGGTTAGGGGAGAAACAGGGATGGGAGAAGAAAGATTTCCATTGGTGGAGCTTTGTTTTTGAGTTAATTTGGGGCCAGTGCCTAAAAGTGTGAATGTTTTAATACCAATGTTACATATACTAAGATTATAATAAAGTCAAATATAAATACAGTACATCTTAACTTAAGTAAATTATACTTCCTCCGTTTCAATTTGTCCCAATTTATAAGAAAAAATAGGGATACGTGTAATGTTGCAATGTAATTTTTGTATTATTTAAATATCGAAATTGTAAATTTTAAAAATTAGGCATATAGTTTAAATGCTAAATACAATGAATAACTTAGTAGGACGATGTAAACTTGATATATGATTAATAAATTTTATGTTAATGTGAGAGAAAAAAATAAATAAATTGTATATGCATGCCAAAAACGAGATTCAATATTGGTTTGCAATACATATTATAAATATTACGGCTAGGAACTTGTGCTAAATTTGAGATTAAAATAGTCCTTGTAGGCTTGTAGCCTTATTTTATGACCATGATATGGAATGTTGACCCAACATTCTAACATCGTTCTTAAATTTATGGTTCTATACGAAAGAGACATATTTAAAAGGAGAATTAATATTATGCAACGACAAGAGTCGAAGTGTAACTACAAGCTGATACGTAACTTACATGTGAGTATGTAACCTTGGGAACATATGCTCTGATCAGGTGCATACACTGTTACATTAACAAAATTGAGACCAAACTATTAACATTAACAATTGAAACACCGGGTTATATATTTTGTTAATGTATGATAGTTTGGATCACTAAACCTATTTTTTTTTCCTAAAACACGATCAATACCTAAAATCGAGCTTGATTGTGAGATCAAAATTCAATGAGTGAGAATTCGTTATAGATCAAAATTCAATGAGTGAGAATGTGAGATGGGGTCATGAAGATATGTAAACTTTTTTTTTCTTGAAGTATTTCCATCACAACAGCTGTTTTTAGACATAGTTAGAGATAATGACGGAACGGGTCCTTCAAAATAGAATTATGGGGGGTTAAAACATCATTTTCTCAATTTATACGTAAATTATACACAGACTAGTCTTTTTTTTTTTTCATAATATGTTTGTTGGGGTGTGTGTGTGTGTGTGTGTGTGTGTGTGTGTGTGTTTCGCTGTAGCCCCTACATCACTACGTAGCTCCTCCCATGGTTAAGAGGAAATATAGTGGATTATGAATTTTATATTTAACGCCAATATGGTAATTAATTATGCGAACTAATTTGAATATTTATATATGATGATTTCGGCAGAAGTTTTTTTAGTAACAAGTAAACAATGGATAAATGTATCTCCTATTTGTATCTAATTTTCTATTGACATTGAAAAACCTACGGATGGGTTAGGCTTGTGACCCGATCCGTAAATACTCAATCCGTATCTCGACCCGATTACTTTTAGAAATGAAAAAAAAAAATCTCGACCCCGACCTGACATTTTCGGGATCCCGTAGGGTCGGGATAGGTTTATCCCGAATCTCCCGACCTATTTTTTTATTTTACGATAACGTCATTTTTTATTAACAATTTTCAATTGATAAGTCTAAATATGTTATTAACATGAAACATAATGCTAGCTTAAAAATAACATTCCTAATAAATGAAAAAAGAAATTAATATGTATTAGAAAAAATAGCGTGAAACTACAAATAATGGAACAGATAAAAAATTTGATATGTTTTTTATCAGATTATTTTATTAATTAGTTTTATTCAAACAAACAACAATTATCATACTAAATGAGATATATTATCATTATAATTTTTATAATCGGAAAAAATAATGAACATTTATATTTTTCGAAGGAACAATATAACTTTTTTATTTAGCTATATTTTTTATTTTAATAGATATATTCAAAATTACAAATTTATATTATATTTATGTATATATGAAACAAATTAAAATCATTGTACCTCATATGCTAGAGTGATTACATTGTATGCTAGATATACAAGATTTGATTCTCATCACTTGCATTTGATATAAATTAATTTATATTTTAGTGTTGAAATAAAAAAATTCATGTTATATAATATAAAATATAAATTAATTTAAAAATCGGGTCGGGTCGGGATAACCGACGAAATCAAAATTGATATCCGATCCCGAAGTTTGTCGGATCGGGACAAAACCCGACATTTTTGGGTCGAAAAATTTCGGATCATGAAATTTCGGATCGAATACGGATCGGGACGCGGGTCGGGTCAGGATTTCGCCCTTAAAAAAACGGTGTCAAAGATTCTTAGATCTTAACTAGTGTTCAGTTAAAACTTTTTATTTAAAAATAAAAGCTAGTCTATGATATTTATCAACTGAACTTGTTGTTTCAATTAATGATGAATCTTTGACCGAACTATGAATTAATGTAGGATGCCAAATTTACATAAATATCATAAATTGTGAACTTGGCAAATGTAGATGCGTTGATGCAAGAGTTTTTTATATTACTAGTCTCTTTTAGTAAGTTTTTGTTTTAGCACTGTCAGCTAGTTTTTATATTTAAATATGCAATTTAGGTAAGGTCTTCTCAATTTCAGAGTGAGTATTGGGTTGAAAAGTGCAGGCTAAATGAGTATATGTCTTAGCTACTTATGGTGTGAGTAGTTGGTTAAGTCGTATGTTCGTTGTAGTATATCATAAGTCTGTTTGTTAGCAGTCCTAGTTTCTTATAGTTTATTTAAGAATCAGTTTATTTCTGAGTAGTTGACTAAGTCGTATGTGTTTATAATATGTCGGAAGTCTGATTTGTTAGTTTTTTTATTATTATTTGTTTTATCGGATGTAACTGGGTTAGGTCCGTTTATGTTAAATAAAGTGTGTGTGCTTAATTAAAAAAAATAAAAAATAAAATAAATTGTGAACTGAAAAAATAATGAGAAATGTTAAATCAGTTTTTTAAACAAAGTAAAACTACATGATAGAAGTTATAAATCCACAATTATAAGACGTACCATGGACCCTTAGTTTGAACTCATATCGTTAATCATTATTTCTTCGCAAATAAGCAATGACTCTTGTCGCTAAATTAAACACATTTTTTTATTTTAAAATATTACACAATATCAATAGTGTATGTACATTATAAGCTCGATATATATATATATATATATATATATATATATATATATATACCACAAATAAAACTAAGAATAAATAAATTCATGAATATTACCGTTAAAAAGGTTGGAAACATGAAAACAAGTACTGAAGAATTATATTCATTATTATTTTGAGAGTTTGAGTTCAATTGCAAAATCTGATAACCAAAATCAAATTTTCAAGCAAAACTAAAAGAATAGTGTCATTTATAGATCAAAATATTCATATATAAATAAAAACTAGAATTAATTAGAATTGTCGGTCATATTTTCTAAAAAAAAAAAAAACTAGTTTTTGAATAAGCATGTAGTATAAACTAGTTTATCGTATTTTCGGTTTTTTGCGTTGGGTTAGATTATTTTTCGGTTTCAAAAATATAAATCGAAACAAAACGAAAAATAGTATCCTGTTTTGGTTTGAGTTTCAATTTACCTATTTTTTTTGGAAACCAAACCAAACGGTTTGGTATTTCGGGAAAAAATCCCTGTATATAATAGTGAAAGCCAAGATGGACTGGTGGTATATGTTTGTTCTAGCAGGTGAGTGAGTGAGTTTTTATTTTCTTCTGAAAGTATGCATATATTACCATTACGAACAGGTTACATCCGAGTCTATCAAAGAGTAATGGTTGATTACTTCCGAGTTGTCTCACTCAAAAAAGACCTTTTTTTCCAATAAATATAGTGAGTGAGGTTGAATTCAAGAGGGTCGTTGTCTGCATGCGTAGAGAGGAAAACAGCTCAAAAGATAGTAGAAAACAGCACATATAATGATATAAATCTACATGCATATATAGAGACATTTGTTTATCATTGATGACTCCAAAATTAACTTGTTGCACAGATCACAAATAGACCATAACACATAATAACAAACACGTATACCGTCGGCAGCACACAGCTCCAAAAAGATTTATGAGAATATAGAAAAATATCGAAAATTAAACTTGGAACCATTAAATATTATATCTACTTCTAAATAATAATGCCATCATTTTTAGTCATTACAAAAATTTGATAGTTGGTATATATGCGCCACCATACTCGATGTACCATGCATGTATTAATTAAATTGAACTAATTTCGTGTTTGCGGTTGAGTTCATGAATACTAACTACTCCATATTGTGATAGCTACCTAATCTCTTGAGACCCACTAAAGAAAGTTTGTTAAACACTCCTGTTTTTTAATAATTAGGTTCACTCTACTTTTTTTTTTTTATAATCAAAGCCCGGTTCACTCTACTTTGTAATTAAGTTTTTCCTGGCAGTACTAGTTTTATACAGTTAAACTGTAATTTTCGTTAAATTTCACTTTCTTTTAGCAACAACCACTAATATATTAGTGGATGATACACTCATAAAAAAATATAAATAGTTATGTGTGTGTGTATATATATTACTATACTAATGAATCACCAAAACAGTACCAAGAGGAAAATGTGGATACTACAAAAATTAATAAATCTGATCTTTTAATGGAAATTTTATAACTAATACTTAATGGATAAACAAAAGTAAATTTTAAGGAAAGAAAATACTAATACAAGGACATATAATTATTTAATTTTTTATAAAAATTACTATAAAAATTACTAGCAGTATGTTCTGGCTTTTTCCAATTTTTTCTTGATAAGATAATTAGCATGAATGATGATAGAGAAATAATTAAAACGAATATGATAGCTAGAGATTTATTGTATTGCAAGTAAAGCATGTTAAACAGTTAAAGTGAGGAACCTGTACCTTGATTCAACCCCATGTGGCTACGGGATATATTGGAACGTATTTATTTCAATCCTAATCTAACCTGTAAAATAAATGATGGGGCGGATTGGGGCGGATTGATAAAATTTAAATCTCAACCCAACTCAATCCAACCCGTTACAATTAAAACTCCAACCCAACTCAATCCAACCCGCAAAATAAATTGCAGGTTGGGAAGGGTTGAGTTTAGATTGATTCTTAAATTTTTATTTTGGTCCATTATTTTTCATAGTTTGCATAATCAACCCAAATTTTAAAATAAATTGAATATTTCAAAAAGAAATATAAATTAAACTCAATCAAAGTACGTTTAGAACATTCACGAACAAGTAATAAAACTAAAATATAAGAAAAATTAAAGGTTGCTATCTTAAAATATATACATACAATATATATATATATATATATATATATATATATATATATTGCGGGTTGAAACGAATTGGGATGGATTAACCCTCGGTTTGTGAAACCCAACCCGCAAAATATATAGCGGATTGGGGCGGGATGCATTGATTATTTTTGAACATTACCCAACCCGTCCCATGCGGATTGAGTTACGAGACGAATTTACGAATTTTTTGCCCACCCCCGATTCACCCTATCTACTGTATATATTTACCCATAATTACCTGAAATCCACTTCCATGCCATTTTTTTTTGAAACTATGTTAGATCTTGTGTTTGGTTATCACTTCCATGCCATGATTCAAGACCAATTACATCAAAAAGATTTTTGAATTATTTGGCGCTCTGGTAACTAATTATTTTTTTTTGATTTGGTCAGTCTGAGTTGCCTTTTACATAAAAATTCAATTAGTTAACATGTGGTTCAAATGTTTTAGTACGTGGTAATGATTTCTACTACATTACATTGTCCTAAATTCACTTTAATACACCGTGCTTTGTCTGTTTTTTTTTTTTTATCATTTCTTTTCGAAAATGTTGATATAGTGTACTCAACTTAACATATTATTTGATTTAGTGACCCGGGTTTACAAAATTTTAATTTAGTTACAATCATTAATTACAAAAATTGATTTGGTGACCCTACTAAAATTCACAAGTTTTAAAAAATTATAATCTAATCCACATAATTTAGAAATTAATAAACTAGCCACTGGTTTGTTTAAAGGGACAAAATTATCTGTTTACTATTTTTTTTTAAATAACACGTTTTCAAATAAGCAACATTTCTTTTTAAAGAATAATTTTTAAACATTTTTTTCCAAAAAAGTTGGAGTTTTTTTAAAACAAAAGTTATGATTTTGATAAATTACTGATTTTTTTTTCCTTTTCACCGATAAGATTATGTCTTAAACATATTTTTTGAAATTGTTTACTTAACAAAATTTTAATATAGAAAAAAAACGACTTTGAAGACAATATATTTTTATTTAATATTTTAGCAAAATATGTGAAATATACTGATTAACTTTTTAAAAGAACTACTAGTTTTTTTAAACACTACGGGTAAATTTTTATTCTTTTTAGAAATGTTTTTTTCTCTAAGAAATTTGTTTAGTATAATATTCTCTTTTCAAAATATTTCAAATTTTCCAAAAAAAGTTTGCTTTCTCTGAGGAAAGAATTTTTTGAGGAAAAAGATTGTCTCAAAGTCCTTTTTTTCTCTATATTGAAATTTCTCATAAGTAACAATTTTTAAAAAATACTTTGAGACATAATTTTATCAGTCAAAGGAAAAAAAAATCAATAATCTTATCAGAAAAACATATTTTGTTTTAATAGAAACTCACACTTTATTGGGAAAAAATATTTGTTTTTTTTAATAAAAAAAAACTAAAAAAATAAAAGAAAATTTGCTTATTTGGAAACATGTTTTTAAAAAAAATTGTAAAAGAGTTAATTTTGCCACTTTCAATAAATTATTGGGTAGTTTATTAATTTCCAAACCATGTGGGATGAATTGTAATTTTTTTAAACTTGTGAAGTTAATTTGGTCACCAAATTATTATTTTTTTAATTATTTAAGACTACTAAATTAAAATTTTATAAACTCAGGTCACTAAGTCAAATAATATGTTAAGTTGTGGGCACTAAATCAATATTTTGAAAACAGGATACACTAAAACAAAAAACAGGAAAAACACATGGCACTAAAGTGAATTTAGCCCCATCTTATAAGTACAAAAATATATTTTTTGATAGAGGTAAAAAATTATACTTTTAATGTGTACTTTTAAATATGTAAATTTTGTTTGGTGAATTATGTAAAAATATACTTTTAGAGAAAAATATGATTTGGTAAAACTTGAGTATTTTTTTTTATATATATTATAAAAACATTTATATCCTTATTATTGTTGTAATACACTATTAGCTATGTATTTAGGGAGACAGAAGTAGAGAGAGAGGGGAACAGTATAGTCTTATTAATGAATGAATGTGTGAATGTGTATATCAGTACAAGACCCCTAGTCCTCTTTATATAGATAGAGGGGTAGGGTTAAAAACCCATCTGGGCCCAATAAGTAAAAGCCCAATAAGAGTCCAATAATCTTACAACACTCCCCCTTTGGACGTCTTGAATTCTTCGTCTTCATGCAGTCGATCTGAGTCGAGTTCATTCGCAGTGCTAAACACATAAAGACCTTAGGGCCGGAAAACCCGGTGTGGGACAAAACCGGTACCTAAGAGAAATTGTGTAGGCGAATGATATATGCCAAAATACTATGTAAGTAACTAACCACAAAACAGGGTGCCTCATCAAAACCTTGCCAGAGCAAACCCAATGGGAAAATCTCTGATCGAAGAAAAAAGAGTGCAACAGTGGTAGTCGTAGGGGATCAACCACAAAACAGGTGTCTCATCAAAACCTTGCCAGAGTAAACCCAGTGGGAAAAAATTCTGGTCGAAGGACAAAAGAGTACACAGTGGTAAGAAGTATACGACAGGATACTCCCCCTGATTTAGGCAATCCTTAGTGAGGTATAACATGGAACGTGTCTCGCTAAAAACCTTGTCAAGGAAAACCCAGTGGGAAAAACCTTATACTAAGGACAAAAAGAGTACACATGCATACAACAGGATGCTCCCCCTCACTTGCACACGACAGGGTGCGAGGATTTCGACTCCGACATAAAATGTCGCTCTAAGGTAGCTCAGATAGCCTACGTAGGCCAATCGCCCGTACGTGCTTCTGAAAAGAATGCTTTGGCAGTGACTTGGTGAACAAGTCAGCGTGGTTATTCTCTGAACCAATATGCTTCACTTCAATCTTTTGAAGCGTTTGTTGTTCATGTGTGAAGAACAACTTTGGCGAGATATGCTTAGTGGCATCACCTTTGATATAACCATTTTTCGCTTGATCAATCACAGCGGTGTTGTCCTAATAAATAACAACTGGTTCATCATGATCGTAAGCTAGATCACAGGTGCTTCGAATATGGCCAATAACTGCTCGAAGCCAGACACACTCTCTAGTCGCCTCATAGAGCGCGAGTAGCTCGGAGTGGTTAGTCGAAGTGGCCACTAGAGTCTGTTTACGAGACCTCCAGGATATCGCCGTGTTCCCAATGGTAAAGACATAACCAGATTGGGAACGTCCCTTGTGCGGGTCTGATAAGAAACCAGCATCGGCATAGCCGACAAGGGTTGCGTTATTTCGAGGATCAATGGAGCTAGATCCACTCGACGCAAAGGGATAGAATAAGCCCATGTCCGTAGTACCTCTAAGGTAACGGAAAATGTCTTTTATGCCAGTCCAGTGGCGGCGTGTTGGCGCGGTGCTGTGTCGAGCTAGACAATTCACAGCAAACGAGATGTCCGGTCTAGTACATTGGGCCAAGTACAATAGTGCGCCTATTGCACCCAGATATGAACACTCAGGGCTCAATATCTCTTCATCGTCCTCCTTTGGACGGAAAGGGTCCTTATTAATGTCTAGAGAGCGGACGACCATGGGAGTAGAGGACGGCTTAGCATCACTATGACTAAAGCGCCTCAACACCTTTTGGGTGTAGTTTTCTTGATGGACTAAAATTCCATCTATACGGTGCTCGATCTGCAGGCCGAGGCAATACCGTGTCTTCCCAAGATCTTTCATCTCGAACTCCTTCTTCAGGATTTCAGCAGTTTCGAACAACTCTTTCGAGGTTCCTATGAGATTCATATCATCTACATAGACTGCGATAATCGCATATCCTGAAGTGGATTTCTTTATGAACACGTATGGGCATAGTTCATTATTAACATATCCCACGCCGATCAAGTATTCACTTAGACGGTTATACCACATCCGTCCGGATTGTTTCAATCCATATAGTGATCGTCTCAGTCTAATCGAGAACGTGTTCCGTGGACGGGAACTACTTGATTCAGGCAACTTAAGTCCATCAGGGACTCTCATGTAAATCTCTGTGTCCAGATCCCCGTAGAGATACGCTGTGACCACATCCATGAGCTGCATATTCAGTTTTTCGGAAACTACTAAACTGATTAAGTAGCGGAACGTTATAACGTCCATTACGGGAGAATACGTCTCATCGTAATCAATTCCAGGGCGTTGAGAGAAACCTTGCGCCACAAGGCGAGCTTTGTATCTAACAATCTCATTATTCTCATCACGCTTCCTTACGAAAACCCATTTATGACCAACTGGTCTAACATTGGGCGGTGTTGGAGCGACAGGTCCAAACACGCTTCGTTTCGTTAAGGAATCCAATTCAGCCTGGATTGCTTGTTTCCATTTGAGGCCAGTCCGTTCTTCGCTGACACTCAGCAACGGTACGAGGTTCCATGTCATCATTGTTCATAATGTCAGTGGCCACTGCGTATATGAACACATCATCGATGACAGTCTCGTTTCGCTTCAAAATATCGTCTAAACTAGTATAATCGACAGATATTTCGAGGTTATCATGATGATTAGGAACTGGTGTTTCATCTGGAACACGCTCCTCTAATACATCACCGTGATCCTTAATGATCTCGTGTGGCAAAACAGATGCGACAGAATTTCTCCTCTTTCGAGGCAGAACATCCTTGGAACCGGACGGCCTTCCTCTTTTTTTCGGAAGGGCAGCGGACTGAACGGCCGACGGCAGCGTTCTTTGCTCGGTGGGTACAACCGGAGCAACGTGTTCAACCGGAACACGGCGTCTCACTGGGACGTCTATCCTTGCAGGCACATTTGCAGCAGGTATATGTGATCTCGTGACATTCGCTAGGTCATTAAATGCGTCTGGCATTTGATTTGCAACATTTTGCAGACCTAGGATTCTGTGCACTTCCTTATCACTATGTGCAGTTGGGGGATCTAGATGAGACATAGTGGGTACATGCCACGTTAATTCACGTCGTTCCTTATCAACGTTAACGTGCATTTCTCCCCCTAACGACGGGAAGAGTGTCTCATCAAAGTCACAATCCGCATGTCTAGCGGTAAAGAGATCGCCTGTCAAGGGCTCTAAATAGCGTATTATGGACGGGGATTCATAACCGACATATATGCCCCGTCGTTTCTGAGGTCCAAATTTGGAACGCTTAGGCGGCTCAATTGGAACATTGACTAAACACCCAAACACGCGTAAATGTGAGACATCGGGCTCATATCCAGTTACCAACTGGTACGCAGATAGTGGTTGGGTGGCCATGGGCCTCAGACGGACCAACGCAGCAGCATGCAAAATGGCATAGCCCCACGCAGAAATAGGAAGTTTGGTGCGCATAACCAAAGTCCTAGCAATCATTTGCAATCGCTTAATGAAAGCTTCTGCAAGGCCGTTTTGGGTATGAACATACGCAACTGGGTGTTCAAGATTAATTCCCAAAGTCATGCAATAGTCATCGAAAGTTTTCGATGTAAACTCCGCGGCATTATCAAGTCTAATAGACTTTATCGGATAATCCGGATGATGAGCCCTCAATTTAATGATCTGGGCTAGGAGTTTTGGAAACGCTGCGTTTCTTGTGGACAACAAAGCTACGTGTGACCATCTTGTCGATGCATCAACCAAAACCATGAAATATTTAAATGGTCCGCAAGTTGGTTGGATAGGTGCACAAATATCTCCTTGAATTCTTTCAAGGAATTGGGAAACCAATTTCGTAGGTTTCACACGAATTGGTTTGAGATTAGTCTTTCCAATCGAGCATGCTTGGCATAGGCTTTTCGGATTAATCACGAAATTCTTTCCTCCAAGAGGATGCCCATGAGATGCGTTCATCATTCGAAGCATCGTATTTTGACCCGGGTGTCCCAGCCGGTCATGCCATAGCATAAAAGTGCTCTCATCAATCGGCGCCCACCGAATGATTAGATTGCTTTCAAAGTTTTGGATTGTAGTAACATACAAACCACTTGAAAGACATCTCAACTTCTCCAGAATACGCTTTTGGTCGTATTGAGTGGAGGTAATGTGAAGGTATTCAATACCATTTTCACGAGCAGTTTCAAGATGAAACTTATTTTCTCGGATATCCTTAAAGCTCAACAAGGTACGACTGGACCTCGGAGAATATAAGGCCTCAGATACTTCAACAGGAGTACCATTTGACAACGTGAATTTAGCTTTACCAAAGCCTTCAACAAGGGTCGACGGGCCCGAAATTGTTGTCACTGAGGTTACTTTAGGCGTAAAGTTGATAAAAAACGATTTATCTTTTAAGATAGTATGTGTAGTGCCACTATCAACCAGACAATCAACTGCCCCACAATACATGCCTAAAAGTAAAATAATTTAAAGTCGGTCACACGAATAAAAGGAATTGCTCAATGAAATAACTTTAAATTATACGAGAAATGTTCAAAACATTATCCATAAAACAAACCATAATCCAAAAGAAATGAACAATATCCAAAGGAAAAAACATAATCCGAAATGGAATTGAAATAACATAATCCAGGAGCAAAACAACTCAATTATTAAAAGAAACGAAGAAAAAAAACTTTATTCTTCCATGTGAGCCTCAAAGTCAGGGGTCTCAAGGGTTTCTTTTGCACTAGCTTCAATCATGTTGGTTTCGACCCTTCTACCCTTGTGGTAGTTTTCAACTTCTTGGGGAGTTGCCCTACAAGTCCTTTGCATATGACCATTTCCACCACATTTATAACACAGAGTTGGCATAGCGGCCGGATCTCTTGCTTTGGGACGACTGGCCCGATTGTTCCTACCACCACGAGACTGCCTAGGAGGAGCCACAGGTCCTCGGTTCGGACGATTGTCCAAACCTCGCTTGGCTGGACGAGCATTACGCTCATCCCTGTTCCTTGGCTGACGGGACGACTGGCCCTTTTCTCGTTTCCCATATCGTGGACGAGGTCCACGAACAGCATTAGCATCAGGCATTGGAATTGCCTTTGAACCAGTAGGACGAGAATTACTGTTCATCATTAAAATGAGACTATTCTTCTCGTCCAATAACAACTGGGTGATAAGCTCGGGAAATTTGGTGAATTTAGACTGACGATATTGCTTTTGGAGCAAGATGTCAGAACTAGGAAATGTGGTGTACGTTTTCTCCAATAAGTCACTGTCGGTGAGCGTTTCACCACAGTATTGGAGAGTAGCACGAATTCTGCATACTTCAGCGTTATATTTTTCAACGCTTTCAAAGTCCTGAAATTGCAGATTCAGCCAATCACGGCGGGCTTCAGGAAGCCAAATGGTCTTTTGGTGGTCGAAACGCTCTTTCAGAGAGTCCCATAATGCATTTGGTGAGGTGGTCGCTATGAACTCAGATTTCATGGCGTTTGATAAGTGGCGGCGAAACAGAATCATCGCCCGAGCACTCATTTCATGCGTTACTTCCATTTCACGCTCCTCCTCATCATATATGACATCCAATAAGCCTTGGGCATCTAAATGGTTTTGGATATCCTGACTCCAATACAAGTAGTTCTTGCCGGCAGCATCCAAAATTGGAAAGTCAAGCTTGATTGACATTTTTCTACAACAGGAGAAAAGAAAATAAAGACTGGATTAGTCATCATATAAAACAACTGGTTTATATGTTTATGGTTTGTATAAGCACAAACTTTATTTCGAAACGACAGGTTCGAAAAACAAGTTTTGCTTTTAAGTGAAGAGATTCTCTTTGATCGAACGACAGGTCGATCCTGAGACACCAATTCGGCGAATACATATCTATATAGGCACATTCGGGGAAATTATTATTTACTCAACCCCTTTCGGTAGCTCTATTTGAACACGACCAGGAAAGACGGTGAGGGGGGTGGGCACGAATGCCTCTTAAAAACCGACCTCATTAGGAGAACGACTTCCGCCTTTATCTTTCCTAGACATCGTATCCAAATAGGTGAGCCTATTTGGGGAAGATTCATAATTTTTCCAACTTAAATGTGAATATATACGATTTTCGCATTTTATATATGGCAATAATATTAAACATAGAGAATATCTATCTAGATTAATTACACATATATAAACATGCAGTAAATATATTTTAGAATCTATTTAATCATGCAGTAGATTTGGTGTTATCAATTTAAGATTATCAATCAATCTATAAAGATTCTAACATATCAAATCAAATCTATTTAAGATTATCAATCAATTCATAAAGATTCTAACATATCAAATCAAATCAATTTAATATTATCAATCAATTCATGAAGATTCTAACATATCAAATCAAATCTATTTAAGATTATCAATTAATCCATGAAGATTCTAACATATCAAATCAATTATCTATGTTTATCGCCATATTAATAATTCTATACATGGTAGTTTTAACATGCAAGCAAACAATATATTTTTAATTTACCAATCAATTCTATATATGGTAAAAAAAATATTTTAACATGCAAATGGGTTAAATTTACATGGAAACATATCAATTTATTCAATTAACATGCAATTTTTATACGCTTGCCTTTTAATAAAAAAATTTATATGCATGTGTGTGTATATTTACCAAATATTGTATCTTTATCAATCATATGTACTGTTTTCGTATAAGTATTATACCACAGGACCATGCGTGTAATTATAGCAAACTATATATCTATTTACAGCATTATTACATATACAGTCCAGAATTTCAGACAAGTTTCAGTTTAGTCCTTGAGTAATTTTACAGCTTTCAGAGAATTACAATTCAGTACATACGTTTCAGTTTGTTGCAGATTTAATCCGACAGATTAATGTTTGTTACTATACATGCGACATACTAATTTTAGATGCAATCTACAAATATATATAACATGCAAACAGTCAAGCAGACCAAAGCAAACCATCATAATATGTCTTATGATTATTTAATATGTAAACAATGGACGTATCACATTAGCATATATATATATATATATATATATATAACCTAGTACTATTAAGAAGTAGTTATGTTATGACATGGGTAGCAGTAACTTAGTAGCAGTAACGTAGTACCAAGTTATGTTATAACAAGTAGCAGCAGTAACATGGTGATTACATAACATGGTGATTACAGCAGTACCAATTTACAGCCGTGACTACATATCAATATATTTTTATCAACCGTTAACAGGTAAAAGTTGTACAGTTAAAAAAATTATATCCGGATACCTTACGCACGGTATGTTGGTGAAGGTTGATATAGCAAAATCCTAATAAAACCCGGATAAACCTCAAGGTTTATTGAATCTATAATCCGTACTTCGATCTCCGAGAGCAGTGCTGATAACGTGTTGTAATACACTATTAGCTATGTATTTAGGGAGACAGAAGTAGAGAGAGAGGGGAACAGTATAGTCTTATTAATGAATGAATGTGTGAATGTGTATATCAGTACAAGACCCCTAACCCTCTTTATATAGATAGAGGGGTAGGGTTAAAAACCCATCTGGACCCAATAAGTAAAAGCCCAATAAGAGTCCAATAATCTTACAACAATTATTAATTTATATTTACTGTTATACCAACTAATTGAATAAATGCCAAAAACAGTAGTTTATAACTCTAAATTGGACTTCTTTTAAATAGTAATAAATCAACAATGATAAGTTTTTAATACTTGTACCATATGATTAGTGCGACTGTATAATGGAATTATGTTAAACAATAGATGATATAAAAGTCCAAAGACAGTTTGCAACGACTCATACGCGATAATATAGTAAATAGTAATACAACTTAAATCACTGATGCTTCATTTGGATTTCCAAACCAGTCTGAAACAAGTGGGAAATAATTAAAATATTGCAAACATATACCAACAGTCAGTTAAACTAACGCAAGCAAAATAAAATGTAGTTTTGCTAATTATGTGGCTGTATTATGAAACTTTACTAACCAAAAAAATATTGTACCGCTTGATTAGATTACTGGGCTTTAGGTTCTTTGTAGAACGAAGATATATGTTATCAATGAAAGCATTTTAATTTACATTTGAAAAAAAATTGAAATATTGGTTGGTTGGGGTGAAAGAGAACGTACATGTGAGTAGGGAGGGTAATTTCGTGAGTTTCAACCTGATCCGATCTGACCCGAGGACAAAGTTACACTTTTATCCATTTGACCCGATTTGACCCATTTGACCCGTTTTAAAAAAAAAAAAAAATCTTTTAAAAAATAAATTTCATAAATGTCAAATATTTCAAATAAAATTTGTTATTTTGATTAAAAAATTATTTGATTTAGAACTATAATATAAAAATAATATAAAAGAGAGAGTTTAATATATATGAAAGAGAGGAGAGAGGGAGTATTAATTTGTATTTTTTTAAGTTGCAATTTTACCATTTAAACCCGACCCGATTCGAATAGAATTACATTTTTATCCGATCTGTGACGGGTCGGATTGAAACCCGCGAAATTATCACCACTACACTACACGTGAGCAATATGAATGCTATAATAACCACTTATTAATTTACACCCTATCGGAGTATCAATTTTGATACTTAAGATAAGTATGCTTTTAAATAAAATACTTTTGACATAAGTGTACTTAATATTGCACTACCAAACAAAAATTTATGCTTTTATACTTTTAAGTATATTTAAGTAAAAATAGATGTGTTCCACATTAAGTCACTAGCGAGTCAGCTTTTAAGTGGCAACAACATAAGTTGCTACTTTTGTTTTGCAAACTAGTTTAAGTCCCAAATTTTGTGAAATGAAAATATGGGGTACCATCTTTTAAGTCTCGTATTTTCTATGACAGTCATACTTGTTTTGACCGAATATAGTTAGGCATTTATGCGATGAGGTCTAATTAAACAGGCTCGAAATCTTTTTCTGGATTAGGTAGTATTTTTGAGTGATAAAATCATCAAAATGGATGATGTTAAACATTTAAATAGGGAAATGACAAATACATTATAACTCAAGGTTCTGAATTGTCGAATCGGGTATGAGAATTTAATCGATCTAAATGCACAATAAATATATGTAAAGAATGTTACTACTATATAAATATTTAAATGGATACCCACCCCATAAATGACATAGACGGCAGATCCACCGGTAGAAACGTGAATAAGTAATTAATGCCAAATGCAGATGCGTCAATTAGTAGGCTCCACTAAATATACCATCATTAATTTTCAATCAACATCCATATATCTTTCTCGTGATTTTGAAATTAGTACTATGAAAAAATATCTACTCTCCTTTTTACAAAATTAATTTAAAAACTTCAAATTTAACACGTTTGATCCTACAAAGCAATAAAGTCACACCACTAGTTCAGATCTTTGGCCATCTTAAGTTCTTTTGGAGACGATTTATTCAATAGTTTTTCATGAAACATTATCTCATATTCTGAGTGTACTTAATTTCTTTACTAACATTATAACTTCATTTATTTTATTCACATCTATATCAAATACCAGAACACTTCTATTTAATTTTTTTTTTTTGCAATATAGGCCGTTTAGTATGGTTTTTTTTTTGGTGAAAGAGCTTTTTTTAAAAAAGAACAAGAAAAAAACGTGCTTAGTGTTTGACTTCACTGTAACTTTTTTACTTATAAGTAATTTATAACTTATTTTTATTGATAAGTCAGTAGTCACCTATTTTAACTTATAAGTGAGTTGTAAATTTACAATGACATTTTATTAGAAAGATTTTATTTTTGAAAAATATAATGTGAAAAATCTAAAAAAACAAAAAATATAATGTGAAAAATCTAAAAAAATATGTAATTCCTAGTTTCTCTGATTTTTAGTTTTTTTTTATACCTAAAATCTATATTTTCAAAAGATAAATAGGGTGACTTACCAAACACCCATGATTTTTTATAATCTAAAAGCTAAACAAATATAATGTGAAAAAAAAAAAAGGATGTTGTTCGTTCCTATAACTATTCTTTAGACTAGAAGACCAAAAATATGAGAACCTTTATTGTAATTAACACCAATGTTTTATTTAGATGTGCGTGTTTTTATAAATTAAAATAGTCCCGGACAAATAACACCGAAACAAAAGCATTTAAAACCTCTGTTTTACAATACTTGTAGAGCTCTTCTTTCCCCTTTCTCTTAATTTCACTCAACATTTCTCACTCTATATATAAATATACATACACAGTAGCTATATAGATATATACACAGTTTTACACATTGGGTCATTTTCAGCAATGGGACAGCTAACAAAGAGTATAATAATAATGGTGTTAGTTTTGGGAATTTTACTTGGTAAATGTTGTAGTGTAAAAGTGAATGGGATTGAGAATATGAACAAAACAGAGGAGTTTAATATTATTGAGGAGTCTTTATATGGACTTTCTTCTTATAATGCTCATATGGTCTCTATCACTTTCATTCATGGAGCTGCTGCTAAAGCTGCTGGTAATTTCTATCACTATCTATTACTAATTGTATGATACATATACATGCATTGTTACATTAATAAACACACATGTAAATTATTTGAATTGATTATTTGCTCTGTTTATTTTATTTTTAAGACAATTTTCATGTTTTTTTTTACTGTGATTGGTTGATGAACTTAAAAGCAGTTTCTTTAACATACCTGATCTTGAAAATATTGAAATTTAGAGTTTAACCAAATTAACTTATTTTCTTCAAATCTGCGGCAAATGAAGGCCCTTTGAACTGGATTATTAAGATTTGAGTGTTATTCGATCTAATCTCTTTAGTTTTACTTTTAACAATCTTGGTATATATACCCTTGACATTTTATTGTAGTTTATAGCAGTTTTAAGATAGTTTCAATTTTTCAAGCAACCCAATTAACTTTTTATCAAGTGTATGTCTTTTTGGAAATTAGTAGTTTTTCGTGTTTTTATTTTACATTTCTTATGGGGTTGGCATGCAATGTTAGGAATAAATAGTTGGATTCTAACACTGAAATTAACCTACCCATGTTTTCTATTTTGTAGACTGTAAGCCTGTAACACAGAAAGCAAAAAAAAAAAACATGTTGCTAAGGAGCATATGAATGTTTTGAACATTTTTCTATAATAAACAATATTACAAAACCTGCTCAAAATTTGATATATTGCCCTTTTAATACATGACCTAGGTGCTAGAGTACTTCCTTTAAGAGTCTTTGCAAGTTATACGTACTAGTTTACAAAGTCTATAAAAGTTTATCAAAGTGCTTTACTGCTTTTAAATGGCTATATGGTCACATTTGGATCTTGCACATTTGGAGTATTAATTAAGGAAAAGGATGGCTGTAATCATTGATATACAGTTTTGTAGATAATTATAACAAACAACCAATTGAGCTGGTGAGCTACAAAAGGGCCACTGTGCGATTTTCTCCATGGCACCTACCTCGGTTAGAGTTCGGAACTTAGGATGTTCTTTCTTGTATGTAAACTGATACGTGATATATCAACTTGTAATTGTATGGTTTGGGGTTCTAGATTTTACACATAAAGTGATTCTATCTTAATTGATTATAGTAATAATTATTGCCAACATAATTGTCTCCTATACCTGTGAAGTTAGGCAAATCATGCATCTTTGATTGGCATGGCTTCTTTTCACCTGTCAAGTTAGGCAAATCATGGAGCCTTTACTACTAAGGCCTTACCTGGTTACAGTTTTTGACATAATTTATTTCCTCTCTTTTTTCCTTTCTAAACTGCAGTGCTTTTGGCTGACCAACTTAAAAGCTATGCTTTCTTAGTTTAAGCTTGAAAAAACCATAAGCTATAAGCGGGATAGACCCCAATTCTTTTTCTCATTTTCTTTAAAATAAGCGCTTATTTACATAAAGTAAGATAAGTAACAATTCTGAAGTTTCTCCCTGTGTGTTTCACTTATACAGTGTGTTTAGATGGATCAGTACCAGCTTATCACTGGGACCGTGGATATGGATCCGGGGCAAACAACTGGCTCGTTAATTTAGAGGTTGGTTCAGTACTTGGTCTACCATATTTACCGCTATAGTTAAACAATTAATTAAGAAGCGTAATTTCAGTCAGATAAATTTTACTAAATTAATTAGCTGAATGCAAATAGTCTAAGTTTATTTTTAAAAAGTTAGTCACATTCACATATACGGAACTGAAGTAAGTAATACTGCAGAATTGGCGCGGCTCTCCCTGGCTCTCCGGTTTCATTACTGTTAAATTATATCACATATTGCCAAAATATGACTAACGAGAAATAAAGATCAGACCCTGTTTACTTACTGTTAAATTAGGCTGCTAAAGAGCATCATTTGCTAAATTTTCCTAAAATTACACGGGACAGGTAATTTCTGGAGCATTTTTTCTATGTCGAAGTTATCTGATAACAAAATTTGAACTCTGTGGTAGGGTGGAGGATGGTGTAACGATAGAAGATCTTGTGCTTACCGTAAAACGACTCTGAGAGGGTCATCATATCACATGGAGAAACAAATACCATTTACAGGAATACTTAGCAACAGGGCTGAAGAAAATCCAGGTATACGTTGCCAAAACTCATATCCGTTTATTGAGCTAATAAAATAGTAGGTTAGGCTGGTTGTGGCATTAACAATCTTTTTTCTTTTGGTTTTGTGCCACAGTTTAGGAAGATTTTTAAATCATTCTTAATTTTTTCACACTATATATTTATAGTTTAGGCTTCAAATTAGCACATTTTCTTTTTGAGATATGCTGTCATTTGCAGATTTCTTCAATTGGAACAGAGTGAAAATTCGATATTGTGATGGCGCCTCCTTTGCTGGGGATAGTGAAGATAAGGTGCATTTTTATATTTCCTAATTATATTTTATGTATAATAAAAACAGTAAGCACCGAGGAAGCATAACAAGTTTCAAAATATATTTTAAACATAGATTTAATGAAAAGATGGCTTTTGTAGGCCTCACAACTACATTTTAGAGGTCAGCGCATCTATTGGGCTGCTATGGAAGAGTTAATGTCGAAGGGAATGCGTTTTGCGAGACAGGTTTCTATTTTCAATGTTGTAGCACTAAATTGTGTTTTTGTAATGCCTTCTTTTTTTCTTAAACCATTTATCCGTCTTGTTTCAGGCTCTTCTCTCTGGGTGTTCAGCTGGTGGTCTTGCTACTATTTTACACTGTGACGAGTTTGGAAAGTTATTTTCAAGAAACGTTAGAGTGAAGTGCTTTGCTGATGCTGGGCTATTTCTGGACGCGTAATTACTTGAACTCGTACAATTTTACATTTTTTTTTTTAGTTTATTGTACATAATAGTCACTTCAAAATTATTGTTATTAACACAGATCTGTGTATGTACAGTAATTGCTAGGTGGCATTAAATCTCACGTAAGTTTTTCTTATCAACTAATAAGGCATGTAAAGCAATCGGCATACAGATCTGTGTAAATAGCATTACCCTTACTCCATAGTCCAGATAATGAGTATAATAGGAAATCATATCTAATAAAATCTCCCTTTCTTATATAGTAGTCTTTTTCTTGTGTGTAATTTTTTTTTTTTATTATCCAAAATAAATTGTCCCTAAGAATAAGAGACTCAAAAGGGTCATTTGACTCATTTAATAATTTTTGCTTACGGATGCTTTTTGTGACATATTAGAGTCGATGTTGCTGGTGGGCACACACTCCGAAACATTTTCAGCGGTGTGGTTGGCCTGCAGGTACGTACGTGGTTTAACAAACTCAGTTTTTTGTATATGTGGTCCGACTCACCCACAGGCGACGTGTGTTACGTACCTTATAAATAGCATTATTTTTAGATCTAGCTTGCTGATGGCCATTATGTTTTCAATTTGTAGGGAGTTAAAAACAATTTGCCACGCACTTGTACTAACCGCCTCGACCCAACTTCAGTAAGTTCTGTTTGCTTACGTGCATAGTGTTAATAATAACGAGAGCTATAAACCACCCATCGATGTGACAATTGTTTGATCCTTCTTTTCCAGTGTTTTTTCCCGCAGAACCTAATTGGCAACATTAGAACGCCACTATATCTCCTGAATGCAGCCTATGATTCATGGCAGGTAATGTTTTTGGATGGCTTTCAATAGTGTTAATTTTTTTTTTAAGGATTGAAATACAGTCTCATGACCTCATCCAATATTTATAAAATCAGGTGCTCTCTAGTTTAGCGCCTCGTTCGGCTGATCATCGAGGAATTTGGGATAGTTGCAAATACAACTATGAAAGATGTTCAGCCTCAGAAATCCAGTTTCTGCAAGGTGACATTTATAAGAGAAACTGTAAAGCCTTATAAACCAAGGTTAATTTGGTTAAGATTCCAGAAACAGTCAATTTAATGCACTATATTGCTAATGTTTCATCAATTAGCACCAAAATTAGTGGCGACGGAAATGAAAATAAAGCAGTAGAAATTTGAGAAAATTGCAATCAACAGCACCATTTATTAAAATAATCTAGATATATGAAACTGTTTTCTAATTGGATTTCTTTTTTGTCAAGCAGGTTTCAGAAACCACATGCTGAATGCAGTAAAGGGGTTCTCAATGTCCAGGCAAAATGGTTTATACATTAATTCATGTTTTGCTCATTGCCAGTCTGAGAGGCAAGACACATGGTTTACAAGCAATTCTCCGCGTATCCACAATAAGGTACTCAATTTTGGCGATAGAATCGTTACTCCATCGAAATCAACAATTTTATTTCCCAGCTAATCTATATTCGTTTTGACTGAATAACGTTTTTATCACCACTTTTATTACTTTTAGTATATTTTATTAATTGACCACTGATTAATACCATGAATTAATGGATTTTCTTGCAAACACTGGTAGGCGTGACGAAAAACAGTTTGAAAACATAGTACTCCAGTCAGTTTTTTTGAACTATGTAATCTGTTTGGTCATTGGTGTAATACAAAATGTTCTTCCACGTACCAACGTTTTCCATTGAATTGAGTTATGGAAAATGCAAAAACGGAAGATGGGGAAGAATAAACACTTCCCCATAGCTGATCATAACGAGGCATGGTAATATAGCTTCATTTAGAGTTATAATTTGTAAGATATTTCATTTTTTACAATTGCAGGGGATTGCAGTAGCTTTTGGAGATTGGTACTTTGATCGAGCGGGTTGCAAGGCTATCGATTGTGCATATCCCTGTGACAGAACTTGCCATAACCTCATCTTCCGAAAATAATCCATCATTCATATTAATTTTTCTTTCTAAATATAAAAAATACTCATTTACGCAGCGATATTATGGAGTGATCATTGAGGTCCCCATGCATACAAATCTTACATCATAATTTTGGCAAAAAATGCTACGTATACAAAAATTGTGTATCTAGGCTCTAGCTCAAAATTCATTGTGTCCCGTAGCTGCAATAACGGGCCGACATAGGCCCAATTGATTGGAAAACTTGTGTAAGACTGATAATTTTCTCTTTAATGTATACTTTAAACTTATTTGATTTTAAACTTTGATTTTTTAGTAATAAGTAGCTAGCTACAGCCTAGAGTGAAACCTTATGCGCGATGTTTCACCAAATTGTTTCAGAATTGCTTTAACGATTGCAGGTGGGTTGTGGCCTTTTTTAGAAAATTATCATATAAACCAGGGTTAATTGCCGTTTTGTACATTAATTATCATCCTTCTTTTGATTAGTATCCCAATAATTCCCCTCTTCTATATATTGTACACCTCCTAGCGAAAAATAAACTACGGATTAAAAGGTGATAGCAATGTTGGTTTTAGTGTACGTAAAATCAATAATTAAAAGTGCAAGGACTGAAAATAAATAAACAATTTTATTTCTATAATGAAATATGACTCTATCACAAAATTCTGACACTTGCAGAATGTAAATGCAATTAATTAAAATTCTATACAGAATAATATAATTATTAAACTGCTGCACTGATTTGTAATTAAACGAAACTGTCAGACAGAATAGTATGAAACTAAACTGTTGGACTGTTTGTTAATTAAAAGAAACTGCCAGACAGAATAGTATAATTACTAAACTGCTGGACTGTTTCTGTAAATAAATTACAGGACTGAAATGAAACTAATCTAATTACAGAATTGAAACAGTATTTTAAATAAACTACAGAAAGGTAAAACAGAATTTAAATGTTACAGCTAAGGACATGAAATTGAAATACTAAAATGAAATTACAGAAATGAAATGAAATAAAAAAAAAACATAAAAAAAATAGACGAGGCTACTGTTTAATGGTTATGTTTGGCGCTTCGATCTGTTGGTGGGTGACTCTCTGTGGTAAAAACTGTCAATTTTTGAAATTCAAAACTGCTGTATTAAATTTTGCAATGAATTCATATGTTTGCAACAGTTACAGATTTGCTGGAAGTTTTTTCCGAACAGACACGCTTTTACCGAACAGGCGCGCTTTTGGTACACACAACTTAATATACACAAGGGATAACTTTGTATATACATTGTAAAAATGTCTCTTCATTTTTCAATGTGGGACAATTTCCAATAAGTTATCCACATTTAACCCATTTTTTCAGCATTAAGAGTTTTACTCTTTCTCAACCCCAATCTTTGACGCCAATTTCCATTCACTCTCATTCTCCGAATAGATTATGTGACATACTGTTACGAATCTTGTCATATCATCTACTCAACCGTCTTGAGTATGCTGTCATTCAGAATCTTGACTCAAAGATGGTCTCGTGACCATTTGGAAACTAATATCTTAAACATGGTTTTTCCAACAAGTAATAGGTACGAAAAATTGTATGGTTTTGTAACAAACGTTTTCAGAAATACGAAACATTGAGCTTGAGTGTTTTGCTCCTAAACTGTTTAACTGTCTCATCAATGGTTCACTTTATAAGTGTGGTTATTTCCTTAATATAGAACGTTATACCTGCTTTAAATTCACTCTTAAATATATACAAATCAATTGGTCAAAATCGTAACTAGGAGCTACAACATTGTTTCCAAATATGACAATGGTTTTGGATGCACGACATTGAGATCGGATTCACAAAACTTTAACAGTATAAAGACGGTGTCTGTTGAGAAAAGTTGAAAGTTCATGCAATTGGTCAATTGCAAAATAAATGAGAGTTCATGAGCTTATTGGACATTCCCCTAAATGTCTGTTTTTTTTTTCTTTCTCTTCATCCTATATCTTCTTTAAACAAAAAGTCAAGCCATTGAGAGTTTTTGGGGGTTATTGGAGTACTGTAAGTAAACATGTTTATGAAATTGACATGATTAACCAGTACTATAATCACATGATATAAATATTGACCCTGGTTCATGACATTACATAGTCGGCTTAGGTGAATTTGTACTTGCCTTCTATATACAATATGTGAATTTATATTAGTGGTCTGCGGGATGGAACAAATTGCCACCACATAAGTACATATAAACCATATGTAAAATAAGTAAACCAATCATTATATGAGATTCTGAGAAGATTGTGGAATAGTTTTGGGACAAAATGTGACATGAGTGAGGAATATGTTACCAATTCTTATAAAAGTCGTGATTGGGGATGTTCTTAATCATTGTTGTCTTTAAGTTTTTATTTGTCTAGTTGATTCATTTTGTATTTTGTACAAAATCAAGTTGTTAATTAAGTATGTGATATGTGTCATATATTTTACATACATGCCTAAAACGATATGCAATACTTAACTCAAACGTTTGATGAGAAGATTGTAGAAAGATATCGGTACAACTCGTGATATTAATTGTTGAAGATTATGCGAAGCTGATGATTGGGGATGTTCTTAACTTTATGTTCATATTGTAACATCCCAGAACATAAGGGTGCTACACGGCCGACTAACACGTGGCTTGACACGTGCTAGACGAAGGCCTATAACTTAAAGATAAATAAAAAATTTAATTTAGACTCTAAACCAATAACTTCAAACATTCGTTCTTATTTCTGAATATCTCAAAAGCTAAAATCAAATTCAAATATCGATAGGAACTTATTTAAAAGAAAATCTTGTAATACTAAGAAACATGAATTGAAAATTATAATCTTGAAACTTTATTAGCAGCGGAAATAAAAGGGAATCCTATGAAGGTCTGGCTGATTCCCAACTAACTTAACTCTGACTCCTTAGAACGACTCCTTAGAACCTGTATACCTGAAAACATTTTAAAAGCGAGGGGTAAGCTAAAAGGCTTAGTGAGCGATAAACCTTGCAATACAATATAGGGTCGAAAATAGATTTTAATCCTTTAATCAATTTCCTTCGAAAAATCAATACTTTTAACTTTACAAAATTTCCAAAGCATAGTGTAATATAAAACGTTTCTTGAAAACTGAACCCTTCTCGAACTAATAAAAATATTAAACATTTAAAAGGTGTGATCAATACGATAATACAAATTAGATATCTATTCTATGATTGGACTTCCCAATCCTAGGTGGACTCTATAGGTCTCTTTTTATTCATTGTATTCACACTTCCTGAATATATTTTCTATGATTGGACTTCCCAATCCTACGTGGACTCTATAGGTCTCTTTAATCGTTGTACCGGTACTTCTCAAATATCTTTATATCATTTTTTTTTCTCAACTTAGATCTTAAATATAATACCATAATGATCACAAAAATAAAATAAACTTTGTAAGAAAACCACTCACATGAATAACGGTCGAATAATCCAGAAAAACTATAACCCGGCTAACGAACTATATTCCAGTAATCTTGAAATACTTACAGAACTATATTCTTCACTGCCTTGACAAACTTCGTTCTTCCTACCACACACCTCTTATAGTTTTTGTACGTGACTCTCAATATTATATGCTAAGATGGGGTATAAATGTGGTATTAGTAAAATAAAATGATGATTCTTCCTCTCTGCTTATGCCTCAGATATGGTCACATATATATGAATTGAGAAAAATATTTAAAAGGCTAAGGAACAACTCTTCCTAAAGGACATTTATGTATGCTATTACTGCAGGACATACCCCCTATACCAAACGTAGCCTTTTAATGCAATGTAAAACTCTATAGTCAAATACTTATATAACGTAAGATTTAAATGGTAACATCTGAACTAAAATGGACTAATGAATGACAATAACTCTAGACATATAATGCACATACCGTTTTACAATATTGGTATAAATTTCTAACCATTTGTATTCTATTTATAATTTAACGTAGAGTCAAGTATGATCATCTAATTATTAGCCCATCAAAATTCCAAAACTTATATCTTTAAAACTAGTGCAATCAATATTGAATTTCTAGAACCCGACACATTCAATACTCGTAACCTATTTATTTAATTACATGATCATTTATTATTCATTTTTTTTTCCCTGCACAAGGGTTCATTACATGCAACCAAGCTATTTTCCTTTTACATACATATTAAATCATAACTATGACAAGGATTGCCAAACTAATTCTCTAATTTCTGATAACTAACAGTGAAATTAAGGATACTAATAAGAAGAATATTTAAATAAGAACAACAATAAGATATTTAAAAATACGGAATTTTACACATATTCTTCATTCTGATCATATATGTGTTCGATTGTTTTTGTCTGTGACTAATTATCACCCATATGTGTAGTATGACCTACATATGCTATCACGTTTATATTCTTCCAATTACGTTGAGATTTAGGATTCCGAGGTTAATTAGAGGTTTAAAAAGTAATAAATAAAAGCAAAAGCGATGTGCGAAACTATTAAAAACACCCCTAATTTTCTTTTTTGATACTTAATCAATTTAGTTGCGAAGTTTGAAGTTTGAAGTTTGAATCTTGTTGGTATATAATTCTTAAAAACAAATATGGTAGTTTCCTCCAAAAAAACATTATAATCAAAAAAATCCAAGAAACAAGATGAAATTTTATCATACCCCATCCATAATAATAGAGAGAAAAATGAAGAGAAAAAACGGAGAGGAAAAGAGGAAGGGAGAGAGAGATAGAAGAAAGGGAGTGATGGATGAATTTAAAAAGTTGTAGCTTTTGAGAAAGAATAGTTTGTAATTTGTGTTTTGGTAAATATACTTTGAAGAAATATATTTTGTTAATTTTCCCATATTAGTATTACTAAAAAGTTGTTTGGTAAAAGTGTAATAAGTCTCTCATAAACTCATTTGTTTGATCACCCACGAAACTATTAAACTAGTGTACGTATGTTCCATATAAATAAATAATTTACTAGACTAACAATTTAGTTCCAAGAAAATGTCTTTTTATACATTCACTGTTTTTTGATTCAACAATAAAATTATTATTAATTATTCATGTTAATTTAATAATTACTTTGTAACTAATCTTATTAAGTCTATGAAATTTACATTTTTTTTCCACATTTATAGATAAAATATTTCACTGTTTAAATTTTAATCTTGCGTGACATAGAACTAATTTGAACTGTTAGGAGTACAATTGTCCAAACATGAAAACTAGTTTGATGAGTTTTATTATAAAACATAGGGGATAAATTACAAAGTTGAATATCAAACGAATAGAATTTGAATCGAGGGGTGTTTTGATAATTGCTTTATATTGTCGTATTAGGATAAATTATTTAGTTGATAGCTTTCTGCAAAGGAAAGCAGGAACTAATTAACAGAAAAAGTAAGTACACTAAAACGTAAATACATACAAAATAACTTGCAGAGAGACGGCTGCCCACCCAAATTTAATTAGTATTGTACTTTTGTGAATATAAGACTAATGTAGGGTATATAATTAGAGTACCAAATTATTGGGTTCACATGCATTCATGGTCACAACATTATAAAATCCAATTATAATGCATTCCTTGTATTGGCTGGCAAATAAATGAAAGGCTACTATTCTATTTAAAGTAATAATTTCAAGGTCGGATAAACATAGTAGTATAATTAATCATAATTATGTGTAAATCAATTATATATACAAAACACATATATGTGCACGTGGGCACCTTAAAGTTGCCGGTGACCTTCTACCCCACAGTTTAGTCTTCTGTGTTCGTCACAAAAACAAATTTTCGCACGAAAAATGAAAAATCACACTATCCCCCTAAAGAAAAAACTTGAACGAATTAACCTCAAATATATATACATTTATTTTGATCATACAGTGAACAGATAGCCAGGCTAGACTGATGTAAATTATAACATGCTTATACATGTAACAATAATCAAATTGTAGTCAATACGTACGCTTAAAGTTTTACAATTTTTTTTACCAAAATTTATATTTAAAGAGTTTTTCCAAAGTATGTACGTAGAACATTTGTTATGATAAATCAGTTTTAACTGGGCAGGCCACATGTTACGGTCCTTTGAACGCAATCTCGACACGATTGGTGCGCAAGGTACCATATTACGCAAATGATACCCTAATAAGATTTCTTAAAACAAAATTTCCATTAATTTTCCATCCCTGGAGATATGCATTAAGGTGATTATCTAGTTTCCACGTTTTCTTCTCATAGAACACAAATTGGGAAAAACTTTTTCCGTGACATGATTAATGTAAAACAAATTATTGTAGTTGTGACTTTGGGTGCACACTTTTGCCACCCAAATTAGTTTAACAAAAATTTAATGCCAATATGTTTTAATTAGAAAAACACACCAAAAAGGTGTGTTTTTTGTTTCCTCTCCCCCTTCAAGTTTAAGCATGAAATTATATAGTTAGGGGGAGCCATCCGTGTCTAGGAGGAGCTATAAATAATACAGATAATTTGCTATATACAAAGGTTTACATAATCTTTCTTTAAGGAGGGATTTAATGGTTTCACTACTGTCGAAAATTTATATACTTACCTTATATATTTAGTTCCTTACAATATGTTGCAGAACACAGGTCGATTAAACAATTGTAAAATTAAAAAAAAAATATTCAAAATTCCCCGCTTTAAAATAGTTAATTAAAAAAACGATTTAAAATATACTAATTAGTTTCCCGCTTTTTTGTTCCTTTGTTCATATTATAATATGCCACTTTTTTCTATAAAAAAAATAGCAAAAATCAACATGCTTAGTTTAACTACTCAATTACGTGCCCTAATTGCTGTGCATTGCTTTCTAGTAAAACAAGTCACATAGTGAATATAAGGGTATGTTTGCGAAAGAGTAAGTATGTTTACTGTTTTAACTACATTTTTTTTTGTGAAAATAAAATCATAGCTAACTAGTTTCGTGAATTAAAGGAGTAACTTAATTATATCAGTGAGGAAAGACCTAACAAGTCTCTGTTTCTATCTTCTCGAAACGCTTTTAATTTTGGTGTCACAAAACAATTTTGATAAACATATATACTAAGGAGTATATGTAATAGAGTATGTAAATCTCTATCAATTTTTTAATGAAATGATTCCTTCTCCGTCGGTGCTTTATAAAAATAATGTGCACTAGCCAAGTCAAGAAGTTTGTAGGGCAGGAGTATTTGACATTTAGTTGCATCTCTAAAGTCACTTTCTTTGTCCCTACTTTACAAAATGAGAAAGCATATTTCTTCAAGAAAATCCCATAGAAAAATATATGAAGTTTTGAGGCCTTTCCATGTTGATAAATAAAAGTGAGACATGCATATGTAATGTCTACAAATCCAGTTAGTTTTCAAACTTATTCAATCTACTGTCAAAGTGAAAACTATCCATATCTAAAGAGACCGTGATTGCAACATATTTTGGTTTTTAAGAATATTTTGCACTAGAGTTGTACGAATCCGGATTTTCGTAGAAAAATACCGGTGTGAAGAGAAAATATTGTCTCACATCGGCTAAATATGTGAGTACATATATGTTATATAAGTTAATAAAACCCTCTTTACTATCACTAAGGCTTTTTAAAACCGTGTGGCTCGAGAAGCGAGAACGAAATCGGCCCAAAGCGACAGTATTGGTGGTAGTAAGTAGATGGTGGCGGTCTGGTCGGAGGATCGGACGTTACAAGAGTTATATTTGATATTTCGTACATCGATCTAAGAACTTTACGTGATAAATTTATGCCAATACGATATGATGATGATGCCGGAGTTGTCATCATGCAGGTGATGGTCACTTTTTTTTTGTGAAAAGGGATTATATGGAAATAGAAAGTGATTGATGGTGCAACAGGACTTACAAAAAGCAACATAAATTTCACTGAAAAAAATGAAGTAACAATTTGATAACAAGTGAAACCACAATTGGGAAAACAATTTATTCTGTAATTCTATTCTCAACAGGTGGTATTAAAATTTCAGTTTCGTATAGGATCTATTTACAGAAATAAGAACAAGAAATAAAAATATATCACGCGTGAATTGTTATGCCAAACAAAACAAACTAAGAATAGTGTCCGAAAGTCGCTTGAAGTCTCTGAAAGTGCTTGTTGTATAAATCCGGGGTTTGAGATGATTGTTCTTGTTGTTGCAGCCGATTATGTTGCCAATTTGTAGCTGATCCTTCGATAAAAAATTGCGACTCTGGCTTAGTCACGCTATATATATTCTGACCATTTGTATCAAATAAAAATGGTGTTTCTAGATATTCAGAGAATTTAATCTCATCCTTTTCTATTAGTCGAAGTTCAGCTTCTTTTTCAAGTTTTATACAATCTGTCGGGCCCCATGAAAACTCATCCTTTTCGAAAGCGATGCTGTGGTTCCAACTTTGAGTATCATTTACATTAAATGGAAATAGGTTGGAATTGTTGGGGAAATTAATAGAAGGTTTTGGGATCAAATTCATGGAAGTGGAAATATTTGAACTGAAATCTGAAATCATCTCCGACGAAGTTGCTCGCGGATTAAAAGAAAGCAACGTGTTCATAAAATTTCCAGAATTAGCCCTCTTATAGGTCAAGTCCTCATAGGAGACATAATCTGGAAAATAGTTAGTTTTGGGAACAAATCTTTCCATGAAAAACTCATTGGCAGGAGGTGTTTCAAAACTACGAAAACTACTTTCGGAAATTGAAGAAAAATCTGAGGAAGGCCTCGGTTTCTGAACTAAAGTTCCTTTTTCGAAATTATCGGGACCCAATTCATTTGATTCACCCGAGACTTTGTCATTGGTGTTGCTGATGGTTGATGCTGTTTTTTCTTCACTTTCTGTTTCTGAAATTGGCTGGTGAGTATTAGGGTCAATTCCCTTTTGTTTGAGCTTTTTCTTGATAGAAGAGTTCCATAAATTCTTTATTTCATTATCAGTTCTTCCAGGTAACTGAGCTGCAATCTGTGACCACCTAAAAACAAACAAAAAATTAATAAGCGAAACAAAACACATGTTTCGGAAATCAAAAGTAATCAATTAAACGAAACCATCTAAACCTAAAATGATGCTAGTAAACTAAAAGAGTAAAAATGTTTTCACTCATTTATTTTCCTTTTTTTAAATTTGAAAACTGACACAGATGTCTCGATAAATCATTCATCCATCAAGTCATCGGTATCAGCGGACAAGATTCTTATATTGGTTCTTTTAAGTCAAGATTAATGGTGCTCCCCGCAATGTCTTATCAGTGTATAAGAAATATTAAAGAACCAATAACATATTTTTTTCAACTGGGGAAAGAAAAAATTTCAAAGAAAAAGCAATGTTATAAATGAAAGAAAGGTAAGTATACCTGTTGCCTAGAACAGCATGAAGCTCAATAATCAAATTCTCCTCTTGGTGAGAAAAAGTACCTCTTTTCAAATCAGGCCTCAAATAGTTTATCCACCTAAGCCTACAACTCTTGCCACACCTTTGCAAACCTGATAATTCATAGGAATCTATTACTAGATTGAATTTTTATTTTACCTTTTTACTTGCATATATAATACTGAGCTAAGGAAAATAAAGAAGAAAGCTGAAATTTAAGAAAATGTTGAAAAGGAAGCTCAAATATTATCAAATGGTCCCCAATAATTTGTCGTAACCATATTTGGTCAATATAATTTCACCTTTTGTACTTTTGATCCTCATAATTTGGTAACTTAAGGAAATTTTCCATAAATTGGTTCACCGTAAATTTGTTGGCGGTAGTGCGGAGTTTAAACAATAAGAACCAGATAAAAAATTCCCCAGAATTCGGAAGACAATTGTTACTTTTTTTTCTCAAACTGCGGGGATTACGTGTTATGAGTTCACTTTGCCAAAAGCTACCATTTTTTCAAAAAGTCCAACTTAGTATTTAAACTATAAGGACCAAATGTGATACAATTGATTTTACAGGGACCTAATTAATCTTTTTTGCACATAGTCTATTATGTGGAGCATTACTAGCAAAGAGGGAAAAAAATATTACTTACAACTTTCTCAAGAATAAGGTTTCTTAAGAAAGGAACAGCTAGCTAATTAATCTGTTAAACTGAGAATGCACAACAGAATACTCATTTACTTAAAAACTTTTAAAAGGAGAAAAAAGGATGGGAAAAAGAATAATTTAAAATGGTATTTTAGTAGTAGTAATTAATTAATAATGAGAATATAACCTGCAAGTTTAGGAACAGAGCTCCAACAGCCATGACCATAGTTAGTAATATGGTTAACAAGTTTCTCATCTTCTTCAGGTGACCAAAGCCCTTTCCTTAGCTTCTGCTTAAAACAACACGAGTGTCGACCCATATTGTCACCCTTATATGTATATATATATGTATGTATCTATCTATCTATTTATGTATAGAATTTTTGTTCTTGTCAGAGAAGAGGACTAGAAAGAGAGAGAGTTTGAGAAAATGATATGGAAGCTGGTCGGGAATCAATTTAATTAATAGGAGCAAAAACTGTTAAAGAGAGGTCTCATTGAAATAGTGATTTTTTTTTTCCTTAGTGAATTGTACCATAAGCTATTGATACTTATTATTTGAACCGTTAGATCTGCTGGTTTAAAAACCGTGCTTCGTAGTAGAAAAAACTCGATTCAAGTATCATAAAAGATCGATTCTGTTTATTATGCCACTAAAAGTTTACGTCTTTTAGTTTTTAGCGAAGCTCTTGCAAAAAGACTTTTGTTAAGATTTTTCGCTTTTTAAAACGTTGGTTAGATTAGCACATTGGTTTGTAGGAGTTAAGGATGAGGAAAAAGGCGGAAAACCGAACTTTTTGGTTTTTTATTTGAACATGTCTAAAGTGAACCGAATCTTAACAAAAGAGGAAAAATTATGAAAATATACATACTATTGATACTTAATTAAAGAAAATTTATATTCTAAAACAGTTTTAAAAATTAATACATGTATGCATGATTCTACTAAACATGATACATTATTCTAATTTTTTTATTTTTTGCTTTTAGCTTTGGTTCACATATGCTTACATTACATAAGCAAAATCTTAAACAAGACTTGGGGATGTGAGTTTTTAAAAATAAAGTAAGTTTTTTATGTACTAATCAATGATTTTTCCTAAAAACAAATATTAAGTGCGGGGAGGAGTACCAAGCATAATCAGATATGCTTTCAGGCAATGTATTTTTTTGTTTAGTCAATACTACAATATTAAAAGCAAACTCAGAAAATTTATAGTTTAAATTAATATATAAATGATGAGATTAATATATTTGGTAATAGAAAGAAGAAAACTTTGAAACACTAAGCATATCAGGCGCGTGTCCAATTTTTAATAACATGTTAAGCATTGTTGCCAAATGCGAATAGTTTTTTACTAAAATTAAGTTCAAATGTCATTTCAATAAAAGAAATGCCGATATACTAAAAGGAAAATGTGAGATGTCTACGAACTTGAAGTATTTTTGTATGAATTACTTGTACATTATTGATAAAAGTTCAACATGAAAGAAGTGAAACATGCCACACATTACACATGCATATACATTTACATTTATGTTTACACATAAGTAATATGAATTTCTATTTAGACAATGTGATAAACGTTAGGTTCCACCATTGACTCTCAAATTATTGTATGGCTAAATTGCCTTGGAGAAAAATGTCGTATGATTATTTGATAGTTAGATGTAAAAAAACGTTAGCAATAGTAAATGTCTAGGAATGGAGATAGATTGATTGTCTATGTACTTGGGAAAATTTTATAAAAACATTTTTAGCTCTACCTACTCCCACATCATTCATTCTTCTTATTCTCATCAAAGAATCAAATACAAAAAATAATAGGAAAAATAAATGTCCACAATTCATGATTGATTAAGAAATTGAAAATTATCATTAATTTACTTTTGGGTTAATTAGACTTTTGAATGCTGGCTGTATTCGATTGTGTGTCTAATAGATAAATTAGAAAAAAAAAAACGTAACCAAGTAAACTTGCCTGCTAATATACTTATAGATATGTGCTACAATAATTGCAGTTGTTCTCTTTTGTATAGTAAACAAGAAAAAAGACAAGTCTGAATAAATCATTTGCAGCCATGCATTAATTAATCGAACATTATCAACACTAAGCACATATAAAGCCAATATTTTACCACTTTCACCGAGTTTACGATTTCATTAAAACATGTACTATCTTTTTCCAAATTTGTCTATAGCTTAGGAGGGGGGAAACACCTTCCATATATTTTTTTTATTATAATTAGTTACCCTAATTGGAGATAAACCTGTTTTGTTGGTATCAGAATTCGAACTTTGACGGTGAGTGTGGTATACTCGGATGCCAACCATTTGGACCAACCACTTTTGCTAAAAACACATTCCATCTTGTTTCTAATAACTAAAAAAGTTAGATAGCATATAGAATTAATGACAGATTTTGGTTTTCAACACTTTAAACGGGGATGGCATGACGACGGATTTCAATTTTACTGACATATATTGTCATTTAGGGACAGATTTCTAACAGATTTGTTTGTAACTGATTGTTACAGTTTTCGGTATATCATTGTAAAACTTGTTACAATTATTTGGTCCATATCATGCTGCTAATTAATCTCGTATCTAAATCTCTAGTGTCACTGTGTCTGATGGCATACACTGTTAGTAATTAAAAGTGATAAAGAAAAAAATGCATATAAAAAGAACTCTTTTCTAAACCATTTATATTCTTATCAAGTGATGTAATTAGCGGTATAAAACGAGAAATGATATGGCTACATATCAAGTTACAGATATGCTTAGGTGTTGTTCTCTCATTAAATGAAAGAGTTAAAATGTAGTGGTGTTTTTTAAATTAATCATGGGGCCCATCTCTTTAGCAAATAGAGGTATGTAGATCAATCTGTAACTCAATATCTTGTTATATAGTATAAAACACATTCTTGCAAAATGTGTAACACAAAACTACGAGACTGTTACCGCTCTATCAAATTTACATTACAGAAAATTAATTTGTACCCTATCATTTCTTAATTAAAGTTGTGTGTGCATAATTGTCCCTTTGTTTTGACATTACGAAGCTTCCTTGGTCTTAGCAATGTCTTGACGACCATCTCTCAATGTTTAATATTTTTTTTTAATTAATTATGATGTACTATTAAAATTAAAATCAGGCCACATAAGTAGATTCCTCAAATCTCCATGCCTCATTATTCACTTCGTGAGCTTATTTTATCTTGTAAATGTTTATTCCTCCCCTATATATAAATATATATATATATATATATATATATATAGTATGAGCTGTGTTTATTTGTAAGTCAACTTTGGTGGTGCACGTTTATTCCCCCCATAATGTAATTTATTTTTTTACGCTGCAATCATTTGTCGGTCTTGTCCCGTACACTTGTAATTTTCTAATGTTAAACTATACGCATGGACTTTGCAAATGCTAAAGCTACATTTTTTACACACGGGAAGAAATTAAGTATCAGCTATGTATATAAAAAAATTTAGCAATTCTAACTGTTCTATGACGAAATTATATGTTTTCTCCCTCTTCATATTCCTAAAAGTAGAGAAGAAGATTGTTCTACGATCTGCTTCTAAAAGAGTAACTCGGAAATATTACAATTAAAAAGGTTGAAATAAATGAAAAGTTAAGGATGAGTCAGAGAAAGTAGAGACGGAAATATGACTCGTAGAAGCTCGACCGGTTCTTGATTAATTTCTATTATTTGTTTTTTCTTTCTTTTTTTTGTTTTTTGTATGCAGCTTTTTTTCCTAAAAAAAATATTAATAAAAACAAAAGGTTTCCCTCTAACTAATTATATTTAAAAAAAATGCCCTTGGCCTCCTTTAATATTGGACGTTTCAAGTGAACATTTTTTTTTATGAAAATCGAAGTATGCACTAGCTGAAGAGAATTTCTAAGTCCAAAGATATTTTATCTGCGAATCTTGTAAAAAAAATCCCCGGATAACAATTTCAAATTTCATGTAATTTTGGGTATTCTTGTTGGCACCGACGACAACAAATAAAATAAAGCTTATTCAAAACTAAAAACACAAGGTGCCACAGCAAACCTGAAGCTGGGTATTAATGTATCTTATCCATTATAGTAATTACTAGCTATATTATGCACAAGCATCCCAAAAAAGAATAAAATTGCTGAGCTGGGGTTATTATTTCGGTGGATGAATATTAACTCTACAACCCTAAAGACAACAGGCCTGTGGTCCCTTAATTTTCCTACGCCAAGAAAATTTTATGAATAAAAGCAACCCATAATACGAATGTGAATGACAAAGCAAAAGGCCATGGAACCTTTTCTGTTCATGAAAATGTATCCATTTATATTTGTTTGTTTTCACTTTGTGGATCGGACCCTGAATAAGCCTAATTAACGTTAATAGTTATTCATCTTCATATAACATCTTTGGAAAAAAAAAAGCTTTTTACCAATTCTGTATCCAATCTATGAATTTTTCCAAATAGGTTACTCATCTACGAAAATTTGACCAATCAAGGTTTTCTGTCAATCCAATTGGACGGCATGTACTTTATATTTTTATGAAAAGTTACATTTTTAGTATATAATCCAACTAAGTTTTTTGTTTTTTTATTGCCAATTAAATAAATGTTCCATTATGAGTTAGCTAGGTTCATATTGCGGTCCGTTATGGTATCACTACATTTTCAATAATTTTCAATTATACTGCAATTAGCCTTAATTTGGTACATAAAATACGATTGTTTTCCCTTTAGTTTATATAAATTAAATTACCATTTTTTTTGTGTTTGTATATAGATTTGAACTTGCTATGACAAAAAAAACACTATATCTTATTTGTTTTAGTTATTTTAAAAAAAAAATTATACTTTGTTCTCACGTAAAATTCAGTTCTAATAAAAAATTTATAATTAAGTTAAGTTATATATATTCGGCTTTACTTAGTCAATTGTTATTTTTTTTTTAAAGATTAAAGTACTATGTTTTTTAAAGTAGACAAACAAAAGGTAAGTTAAGTGTCATCCCGTTACATTGACGGCAGTACTTTAATCAATTGGATGAATTTTGCTAGATGGATAGTCAAATTCAAAAGGTTGAAAGGTTGGTAGGTATACATACTAATAAAGATATGTACTTTAGTCATTGTCCCGTTACCATGACTAGCATTATGGATGGTATAACAATATATGATGGTATTAATAGTACGGATAACTAGTCTATGTTTATTTGCAGTGTTGCGTATGGACTATATTTTTTAATTTACAATTTTACCCATCTTAAATGATACTAACAAATTAATCAAATTACAATTATTTATTTTCATTTTCACTATAATTTTAGGTAATCATTTAGTTACACCTATTAAGATATCATCTCAATTTGATGACTTTTGCAGTTTCTCATTTACAAAATAACTTGAAAATTTTGACTCAGGTTCCAAAAAATGTAAAACCCAATAAGACTGAAAATAAAGTTCACATGTTGTAAAATATGGTAAAGAAAAACATTAATAAATGTAATATTCTTGGTAGGTATTTTTTTTTAAAGAATATTTCTTGTTACACTTATAAAAAAATAATTTAAAGAGTTATAAAAGGTTAGTTTTGTTAACAATGTTATTGATGAGACCCGCGATATTTATAATACAATATATCCCAACACAAATACACCTCTACCAAACAATATTAAACAGATTTTTTCTCGAAAAAACATCTGGAGTGAGATTGTGATTGTCTCTCTAAACAATTAATAGTGCGTTGCTCGAACCCGATGTGTTCTGACCAGAACCTGGAAGTTGCTTTGGGTTAAGACATTACACTGGTCTTCCACTTCTAACATAACTTTCTCTTCAAATGAAAGTATTTCCGTGTAACTGGTTTTAACGTGTATTTTGTTGATTTTATGTAACATTATATTTATCGGTTATAATGAAAATTTATTTTTTTTCTTTTAAAAAAATAAAAAATGAATCACAATATTGATGATAAACGCAATTCACTGTTTTAGTTATCAAGTATTTAGTACATCATGTTTCTTTATTTTTTTCTTAACTACATACCTTACATAGTTCGGGAAAATTATGTACCAATAAATACAATTTAGAAACATGATTAACAAAACATATTATCTTAAACATTTTTTTCCAAAACGTACAACTAACTAACTAATAAGAGGAACATTTTCAAATTTCAAAAATATTAATAACAAATTAAAAAAAATATATATTTTTTAAAAATAACGTTGTTTAAAAAATTTAACTAATTTTTAAAAAAATATTATTTTTTTTATTAATTTTTTTTAAAACTTCAAAAAGTGTGTGCATTTCATATTAAGTTCGAATTATCGTAATACTATTGTAAGTTTCAGTTATTAATATCTTCAATTTTCTTTTTGCTAATCAAGTTGTTTATTATTTAATGAATTGGTGGGATCATTCTTTTAAGATTAAAGAGTAAAATAAAATAATCATTTTCATAACAAAAAGTAAAAAGTAAACAAATGTTACCAAACAATAATTTTATTTAAAAATATACTTTTATTGTGTTCACCAAATAACATTTACTTATTAAAAAGTATCCATAAATGTAATATTTTTCTACCTCCATCAAATAAATATATTTGTGTACTTATAAGATGTGATCAAACGAAGCCATTATCTCAAACATTTCTTTCCAAAACGTACAACTAACTAACTAATAAGAGGAAAAAAATTTAATTTCAAAAATATTAATAACAAATTAATTATTATTATTTTTAAAATAACGTTTTTTTAAAAAATTAACTGATTTTTTTTTTAAAAAAACTTCAAAATGTGTGTGCATAGTTGTAGATATGCGCACTTCAAAATAAGTTTTTTTTTAATAAAAAAATTAGTTGTTTTTTTTTTAATTTTTTTTAAAAAGATAATCATAATTTTTTTAAAAAAAACTTCAAAAAGTGAGTATACTTGTAGGTATGCACACTTCAAAAATTATTATTTTTTTATAAAAACTTCAAAAAGTGCGCATACATTTAGGCATGCATATTTTGATATTTTTCTAAAAGAAATAATTTTTAAAAAATTGTCTTTTTTTAAAAAAAGAAATTGAAAAAATTATTATTATTTAAAAAAAATATGTTTTTTAAAAATAAAATATTAATATTTTTTGCTTTTTATATATTTTTTAATTTTTAGTTGGTAGTTGTACCTTTTTGAAAAGAAATATTTGAAATTGTATGTTTTGCTAATTATGTTTGGTCAATTGTATGTTTTGACCATTCGTCCACGTAATTCGGATATACAAAGATCTCAGGGTTCAGAGCTTGAACGTTTAAAGGTACACATCATTACTCGTTCTGAGTAATGATACACTAAAAGAAGCAAATGATATAGAAACTAATCATTTAGAGACTATGAATTTTTATCCGATCAAATTGTTTTAAATTGAGGACCAGAAATATTATCAGAGACTTGAAAAATTTACTGTATTATACGAATGATAACATGTGGAGTGCTTTCTGAAGTGTACGTAAAAGCACTGAAAATATCATTACTCGTTTCGTTACTAGCTATAAGTATATATGCTTTTACTAGTAAAAAAAAAACCTTGACTTTTTCATAGCTATGGTCAGCATTGTGAAGCCATAAATTGTTTATAAAGGGATGCCAAAATTTAAATAAAATATTAAATTAAGTAAAATAAATAATAAGTAGTGCTAAATCATCGTTTTTAATATATTTTAGTGAAAATACATAGTAAAAAATTAAAAAAAAAAAAACATAATTTTCTGAATTATGGAGGTGCCGCTGTCACCGATAATTTGTACTTAGCTTCACCATGATGGTCAGGCTTATTTATGAGCATGGCATATGGTTATAAGGATATATACTCCAAGCCAAACAAAGCATATAGTGGGGTTATGTTGCATTCTTTTCTTTTGAGTTATCTCGTTGGCTAATTCTTCTATCTTTGTACGAGGATTGTGCGAATAACAAGATTACAAATGGCTTAAGGACCACATAATGCAATGCACGCCCCCCTTCACTTTTTGGTTACAATGGATTATACATAAAGCTAACTTATGTTATCATATATACATATATGTATATGATACATAATGGCTTAAGGACCACATAACTTATGTTCAATTATAGCCTCTGTTTGGGAACCATCAAGTTTAGAATTAGGATTGGTCACTCTCGAGTCTCGAGAGACCGAGCCAAGGAAATGATAGGCCAACCAACATCTCAAGCTCTTTAAGTAAATTCATGCTTAACGTGTTTCTTCTTTAACTTTATAATCTCAACTGCAATTTCATATCCTTGAATAGAAATTAATATATAATTACATGGTAAGTATGTATGCGTTATTCATCTTAGTAACAAGTCGTCTTTTATCTACTTGAGCATAAAACCATTCATTTAATATAAATTCGTATAAACTTGTATATTTACTGCTCGTTTTGTTTGTTTTTCTTCATTATCAATACGAAGGACTTGTTATCCTTAACTTTTTCTCTTAAATTCCTCTCCGTAAACTATGTGTCTTTAGAAGCAATTATTTGAGGTGTAAAAGTTTATCGCTCGGAAATAGACACTCTCGTGTATTGTCCACGAAACTAAATGTAGCCATATATACGAAAAGTGAATACTTCATTTTATTCAATACATTTCAGTCTATTACGTACAATTAATCAAATGTTACGTACAAAAACTAAGAATCCATAAAGAAAATCATAAAGACAAAATTATTCATGACGTTCCATCACTTGAACTTAGTGTGAAAGTTAGCATCATGTCGAGGAAGAAATTGGTCTCAGATGTTTATGTGTCCGTTTGATAACAAATTTTTTTAGTTGATTTTTGTTTTTTAAATTTTTAAAATCTGTGAGTGTTTGGCAAGTCAGATTATTCAGCTTCTGAAAATCTGATTTTTAGGCTGAAAAATCTAAAAAATCCAGATTTTTAAAATCTAGTTTTTCAGTAGATTTTCAAATAGATTTTTAAAATTTAATTTTGGAGCAAAAAATATGTTATCAAACATACCCTATACAAAGTTATTTAATATGCATCATATAATACTGGTAATGTGGAATTAGTGAAAGGAAACATTCGATTAAGGTTATGTGCCAAGAGATCACAATTTAACGGTCAAATATTGGAATTAAAAGATTCATAAACTCTACAAGAAACTAGTCATCTTGAGCCAATTTTTTAGAGATAATCCGAAATTTGTCTCTAAAACAGGTAAACGTTGTGACAAAAATTAATTTTGTTTTATCCTAAAATCTGAATTTTAGTGACCAAATTTATTGAGTCAATTTTTTGATTTAATTTGGCAATATTTTAGAGGAAAAATCAAATAAAATAAAAAAAAAAACCCAAAAATATATGATGTTTATTGATATACTGAAGCGGCTTCAGTGTATTCATTTTTCTATAAAAGAGAAAGAAAATGAAGAAAAGGAGAAGGAAACATGCCCACATTATTTGTAGGGAACTTTTAAAGTGATGATAAGATTTGATTAAGATTTAAGGGTGTTTCGAGAAGACACCCTCTTAATTAGTTGTACCTTTGTTATTAGTAGGAAACATACTCACATGGATTTTTAATGACATAATTGCTTAAAACCACAACTAAACACATTAACATTATATGTAAATATCTTATCACACGAATGATCACTGATGACCGCATCATTAAGTCTTTCATTAGTATAATCTCTTCAGAAGTTGAGTGTATTGAGAAACATAAGATATCATAAACCATTATAAGTAGTTAATTATCCTCAATGGTTTCCTCAATTCTTTACCCATTAGCATGAAGAAGTTCAACATAAAAAGTTATAAGCTCGGATTGATTGATGGAAGAAATTAGCTTGTAACTATAGTACGTAGGAGATCAACCCATGCTCTATTTTTCATAAACCATATAAACTATAATTATCACATGTTATTATAAAGTAAAGTGCAAAAATTTAACACATTTCTTCCCATCATAAGCTATTATAAATACGTTATTTTATTATATCAATTCCATCATTGCAGTTAATGTATTGGTTCTATACCATTGGTTTGATGTAAAGCTCAAGAAAGCAAATTACTCATTATAGAATGGACTTTAAGAGCTAGGCTCAAACATGGATGTAATTAATTTCTTTAATGATTCTACAAACCTCTTCAATCAAATCCATTATCTTAAAGCTTCATATAAGGACGTTAAACCCATGATGACGAAAAGCTTTGTCTGGTTGAAATGCTCCACTTTGACCCCTTAACTTGCGTAATTATAGCACTAATATACTGCTTTTTGTTTGGGAGAGGGAGGAGTAATGTTTGGGAAATACGTACTAATTAGATTTAACAACTTTTGTATCTAACTTTTAATTAGTACAAACAAATGAAACAAGTAGTTAACTAATACGTTCTTCACGACGTGTAATTCGTAGTAACAAAGACGTCCTGTGTGTCTCACGTACCAGCTGAAAATTTTCTAAACTTGTGCCTTTTGGAGAAATCTCACTATATTATTTATTTTTTAATTGTCGGTAAGTGTTATAAATAACATAAATCTTTTACTTAATATTGACGAAGTACGATGGCATGAATGAGTATGAAAACTAATATATCAAGATTGCGATATGTACATATAAAAAGTAACATGAACACTTGATAGAACAGATTATTACCAAAGTAAATAAATATCTTTTATGGATTCATGACGGGTTACTAGTTAATAGTATAATGTTTTTCTTTTGGAAGTTAAGCATGAAGTAATTAATCGAACAAGTAGGTTACATATGGAGGCTATGATAGCACAAGATGCTACCTAGATTATATTCATAAAAAAAATCATAAGCAAACCCTTTAGAGATCTTATAATAAAATTACAAATCAGAAGCTAAAATAGTTGTTACACAATCCCAAATGAATTGTTGCAAACAATACATCGCACAAAGATGGAAAGTAAAATCTCTAAAGTATAACCTATTTAATGTGGTGAAATAACATATTCAATGCGGTGAAAAATCCTCTGTATCACACCATCAAGTTTCAGAAATGACCAGAGAAAACAGTAATAACTAAAAGTAAGCATGACTATGAGTTAAAAACAAATACTACTCAATATTCAGATTGTTTAGAGAGCAACAAATCTCACCGAATAAATCAAAGTCAAATCATACTCGGCTTTATTCAGATTACCACGATCCAATCTGCAAGAGTTAAGCCCTAATCATAACAGACGCCAAATTCAACGGGTCCTTCTGAACAAATTAACAACATAATGTTAATGTTTATTTAACGAGTGATCATGATATATGCACTTATAGAATACACCGAAAACTTACACTCCATGTAGAAGAATTTTAAACATTTTGCAACAAAAATGATCCTTTAATTTTGTCCATTTATACCTAGATGTTCCTTTCATCTTACCATTAAAAATAAGCCACATCATGAAGTGTACAAATTATGTGTAATTTTTCGGGGCATAAACCATTTCTCTTATTTTAGAGATGAAAGTGTCTGTGCAAAATATCCACGTCACTATATTGGTGATGAATAATCATTCCACATGTTATTCTCGCAATTTAACATTTAACGTGTAATACAATTGACAAGTGAAATTACATGTGTGATGTGTCATTATATACATGTCTTCAAGTGGCAAGCGGCCACTTATTACATGTTTCAAAAAGTCATATAATTTCACCTCTAAACTTTTTTTACAAATTGATACATACCGCTTGCCTGATTAAGTTGGTGTGAAAAGATTGTTAGGAGAAATTGGCAACTCAAAGTGCTGTTTTCACAACAACATAATTAGGTTTCTACGGTACTAGTACCATATATATTTTCTAGATTCTATCATAGCTAGACTCATATATAGTAGATTAATTTATTTATTGTTTTAACAAAATTGCTAGAATGTGCCCCTAGGGAATATATGTATACAAACTTTACTATCTGAAATGTGATAATTATGTCGATCTATTAAGGTACTTAGTAATTTAAAAAAGAATAATAAGTAAGAGGTTAATTAAACATATTAAAACATTTATCACCTAGCATCATCAATGTTCTTATCAATTTATTTTAGAACATATATCATAGATTAAGTAACATGCTTGTGATGTTAACCGAATTCCTATTTTATTGTGAAAAGATGAAGAAAGTTAATTTTTTAAAATCCAGCTCTCCATATAGTGATCCTGACTCCGCCACTGGTCGGATTGGATCCAATATTTTATAAAAGCAAGGATGATATAATATTATTTTGAGCCTTGATGGGATTTTAAGGCTCTTTGTAATTATGGGTCCTTAGTTGAGTCTTATCAATCTTTTAAGTAAGAAATATCTGGTCTCAAGTTCTCATTGGATTAGGGCTTAAAAAGCTTATGCTAAATAATTAAATTAAGTGGGACATTATAAAATTTCTATCAATAAAGTTGATTAGAAAGTTATCTTCATAATTCATCCCTCAACATTTCTTAACCACCTCTTTTTCCAAATTCGTTTTGCCCATATATTTTCACCTCCTCTAAAGTTTAGAATGTCAATGGTGACGCATGCAGGGATTTATAGCTACCATACACCTAGTCCTATCTTTCGATTTCCTTGGATAAAAACACAAAATTAAGTGACGTTATCACCTTATAATTTATTTTTGTACTTGACAGTAAATAGTTTTTTTTGGTACAAAAAAAATAAAGTAAAATTCAATATTTTCACAGTCAAATTAGAATGTGCAAAGTTATGTTTCTTTTCGATCTGTTATTTAATGGAATATATCATGGCAAAACATAATCTTTATATACTAATTCGCTTTATGATTTAAATAACTTTTATGACATAACTCTGAGTCTTCTAATGGTCTATAGTTGGAGTGTCATCGTGTAGCACGAGTATATGAAAATTATAGTACTTTAGTATAACAAAAACGGGACTTTATTGAAGAAAACCCTGTTATAATCTCATTTAATATTAGATACGGTAGTTTAGTGATTTTTTTTTGCTTGAAGTTATTTTTATCATTTGATACTCAACATTCTCAATGACGCTATATTGATGTGTATCTATTGTTAAACAAAAAATGGCAAATATAATATTTTCTTGATGAAATAAAAAAGTATGTACCAAGTATTAAATTTTTAAAAGAGTACTCAGAGTCTTTTTTCCGGTCTTTCGTTCACATAGCAATTAGCATAGTTTAGATTAATGTACTAATTAGTTCAAACAAACTATAACAAATAATATCATTGGATTTGGTCACTACTCTTTCAGCTGAATTTTATTTTATCTTTTCGATTTGTAAAAAATAAATGATAAATGATAGAGATTATGCCTTGCTTTAATTTTGCTAGTTATAAATTATATAAAATGACCAATATCCTCAAATTTTGAGACTTCATTAATTTCTCACTGAGATTGTAAGTTTTTTTTTCTTCCTTTTTACAAATTTTCAGGTTACCAGAGAGATACTTCATCTTAGGGGTTTTCACTTCATGATCAAGTTTTTGAATTGTGGAGATTAAATTATTTCAATATGTTAGAACTTAGAAGTTACTGATCGAATACAAAATCAAATCATTAAGTTAAAATTAAGAAGACCATTTCTGTAATTAACTAGTAGGAAGGAAATTAGTGGACATCTGGACATGAAAACATGGTATCGTCATAGAAAAATGTGAATATTAATCATATTATAGTATTTATAGTTTTCCATCGTATTTTCATTATTAATTTCCTGGAAATATACAATTTCCTGAAAATATTTTGAAATTGGTATTTTAAGACAGCAATTAAAACTCCAAATATGAACCATTGGATGGGTTAATGAAATAATTGTGAAATTTTGAACTTTGGGCGAAAATAACAATTTATTACTAGTAATCTAGTATATGAAAATAATTTCCATCTGTTCAACCAACAAGATCCAGTGTAAACATCCCTTATTACTCCAATCCTTTATGCATTTGCAAAGATCAAAATCCATCACAATCAGTTCAAATGTCATAAATGATTAGTAAAAACTTGAACAAAATCAATCACAGGAACTTACAAATCAGTAAAAACATTACCCAAGCAGGTAATGGATATTTGAACAGTGCTATACATCTTCGCAAGGGAGAAAGATTTTATTTTTCGATTCCACTGAATTATTCAGGACATAACAGAATATATATTATCCTTGGTGTATGTTTAGTGTCTTAATTGTTGTTATATCTACTAGCGATTCTACCCGGTCTCTTCAGCTTTCAAAACTTCACAAATAACATATTCCTCGAATTAAGCTTTGGTTTGAACAAGATTGATCTTTGTGTTCTGAGCCTTTAAAGGTGCTTGTACTTGCAAACAAACACGTGGAATAGCCGAATAGGGTTATCAACCCCATAATATAGAGCTTGTAAAAGAATTTTCGTAGAGAAACAAGTTAGATTGATTATATTTATTTATAGCATGCATTACAGAGAATAACTGTGGGTCTGGCGTGGATACAAAACTCGGATTTTGGGATTTGTAACGACTCAATAGAACTAAATGAACCAGTGTCACAATGCTATTTTGCATAAAATAAGGCAACATAATCTGGCATCGCCTTCCTTATTTTGCCTTGTTTTTATCTAGGCAGCGGAATGTCCTACTCCTCCCAGTTCCCTGCGGAATGTTTTTAACTGGGCCCATTTTGATGCAAGTGCGGCTGCGCGGAGGGTTTAGCCTTGGCAAGCATTTTAATCGCAAGCCAACTAGCGTCAAGAAACTGTTTTTTTTTCTTTCTTAGAAATGATCTAATTTTGGAACATTTGTTTCCGTAACTCTTTTTTTTTTCCCAACACCAACCCAGAACCTTTGGTAGATAGTAGTCGAGGCAACACCCGAAAAATGCCAATTAGAAACTACACTGCTCCAACCGATAAAGTATTCTATTTCCAAACTATTCAGCGATAATTTGGCACTCGATGATTATGTTTCTAAATAAATTGTATTAATGAGATCCAAAGGTGAACAACCGCCTAAAAAGATTCAACTTTACGGATTTTTATGACCATTAGTAAGGTGCTCTGTCCCAGCCAATCAGCCCACATCAATACGTACCACCAGAAGGGCCATGTTCCCCCATCAAACTCGCGTTGCGAAAATATGTATATTATAGAAAATGCTAAGAATAAAGGACAAAAACAAAGAGGTTCCACTTTATAACTAGGTCAATAAGAATATTTACATAAGTTTTCTTATACTAATATAATTAACATCACTTTTATATTTTTAGGGTAACAGTTTAACTTTATACATTTTTCAGTTTTTCTATCAAATTTATTATCATAACTAAATATTACTATATTTTAATATAATTCTATCAAATTTTTTTCAACCCAAATTAATTTACACATTAAATAACTTACAAGTTTTCTCATATTTAAAATAAAAAGTACACTTTTACAACTTATAAGTAAACGTTTTGTTTTATACAAATTATCAGTTTTTTTATCAATTTCTCTATCAAAATTATACAACTCATATTTTTTTATTTATTAATTTATATGTGAAAAATACAAATAAATGAGAGCGAATAAGAGAAAAATAAGAGAGAGATTATTATTTTAATTATAAAGGAATATCTTGATCACTTATAATTGAAAGATATTTGAGTTCGTATAAATTTAAGATAATGGATAAGGAAACTGAGTTCATGTAAATTTAAGATAATGGATAAAGAAACTGATGCGTGTACAATTTTAAAAGAGTAAGGTCGTATAAGGCAACTGATACGCTTGCTCTAACAAAAAATAAAAACAGCAGCCAGCAAACCCATAAAAATTCTTGCAGGTTTCAATTGTTCCCATATGACAAATTTTGTTATTCTTGCCTACCTAAAAATAAGCATATACATTGAAGTGACGATTAAGGTGACTTCCCCAGATAGTAAAGTCGGACCATGTCGCACAAGAATCGTTACAAGGTACTATAATAATAATAAAAAAAAAGCAAATTAAAGATATATTCATACAACAATGAAAGCACAAATGATTCAAGACTCGAATTGTACAGAACAGGGAATAAGATACTCCACAAATCTCTTCACATAGAAAAACCTGCACAACTTGCTGTATCACATACATACCTCATACCACATATATAGTGTATACTCGGGGTTTATTGTACGAAAAAGGTATAAGGCTCAAGATTTATTCGCCTTCTCAGTAAACAGTTCTTCAACACAAACCAACCTGAACATAAAAAATACAAAAGTTCAATATATATTTCAGGAAAAAGGCTACCTACTTGAAAGAAGCAACAACCGCCTTATTAAGGGCTTTTTGGTGCGGGTTTTAAGCAAACAAGCTGGAATATTTGAGGTTCATTAAAAAAATTAAAAGATTAGGTCAATCCAACTAAACGCTTTTGAGCCCAATAGGCAGAAATTCTAAACTCAAAGATGATCAACCAAACAAAATCCAACTTTCAAGCAAAAAAGCAAATAAAAGTAGCTTAAAAGCTGAAACCAAGAAAAGGGGTAACAGAAGAAAAGAGTGCTTACAACACAGTTAGCTAGGTGGAGCTTCGTTAACTTCTTTTGCTAAGCTAACATGATTTGGCGTCAACTCCGGAGGCAAGGGAGCAGAAGTTGGAATGTCGACATTTGGCCCAAAGGCATTACTCGCACCCGGGTTTGTAAAACACGGTCCAGTGGGCCCAAAACATGGCCCACTGGGCCTGACCATCATCGGGAAATTGGGCCCGGAGAAGGGGAGGGTCCGTGGCCCATGGAAACGGGCACCACCGTTCATATCCATCATACCCATACCGAAGCCCATTCCCATCCCCATCCCCATCCCCATTCCGACACCCATCATTGGTGGAAAATGGGCCATATGGCCTGGTACATGTTGTAAGCCTGGCGGTAACATCATATGTGGCATATACATACCAGCTCCCATCGACATAATCTGCGGAAAATTTATTGACCATAGTATATAAATAGGGAAATGAAATAATGCTTTGAAAACAAATAAGTCATACAAAAACACTCGGACAAACTGATGTCGCAACGTTGTATTTATTTATCGTAAAGCAGTGTTGTCACATCAATCAATTTGTGAGCTTCTGTATATTTTGTTTATTTGCTCGAAAGAAAAATATAACACAACACAAGAAGAGAAAAGGGGTAAGAACAATATATACCTGTACTTGGAGTTGAAGGGTCTTCAAGTACTCGATGGCTTCGTCAAGCATTGAAGCTTTGTCTACCTAATATGCCCAAAAGGTGACAAAACTGAGAAATATCTAAAGGTAGTACAAAAAGGGTGACGAGTGGGAGACAACAAACTAATAAACGTTGAGCGGAACGGAGTCATCAAATGAACGATATTCCCAGCTAAAACAATTTGATTCATCTGATCCCATTCATCAAACAATTTTTTTTTTGTTTTTTTTTTTGTGGGCATTCAAAGTTATTGTCTTACAAGACCAAAGGTAAAGTAGAGATTGGTGAGTGTAAGTACCTTGTTGCAGTTGGGTATGAGTTCTTGCAAAGCACGCATCTTTTCGTTAATCCTATCTCTTCGTCTCTGTATATAGAATCCACAAGTACCATTACTCACACAAAAACTTACATGAACATCAGGCTTTGGTTGAAATTCTTAAACACATAAGCTGAATTTTATGAGGTTGCGAAAAGAAAAAAAACCGGGTCTATCCAGCTTCAAGCTTTTAAAATTTTCAGGCCGAGCACCAGACAAGCAGCTTTTCAGTAAATCAATCAAATGAATGACACCTTTTAAGCAACAAATTCAAAAACTGCGCTTAAAATCTGCAACTTCATAAACCCACAATATCTATTGCTCACCCTTTCGGATAAGTTATGCACTTCTGCAGCACGACTTCTTTTTGTTCCTGAACCTCCTCGGCCTTGAGCTGCTTTTCTTATACCCACTGATTCTTCTTCCAAATCCTGTGCATCATGATAAGAATTAAGCAAAAGGTAAAAGTAGATTGAAAGCCAAATATTTGAGTCCTTTGTACTTTGTACAAAACCTTATCATAACGCATAAACGTTTCGTCGACCAGATAAAACATGTTCATCATATACACTTATACCCAAAATTCAATAAGCAAGGATAAGGTTCCAAAAATCGATAGACGGGGTCTAGGTGGTAATGGGCCACCACCTGGCACCTAAACAGCCACCTAGACTTTTTTTTTTTTTTTTTTTTTTTTGCGTAAGTCCTCCTGATGTCCAAGCATCATGATGCCTGCCTGGACCGATTTTTGAAACACTGAGAAAGAACTATAGTAGTGTCAAGTATCTACATTTGAGGCAATTGGCCAGGAGTAGTTAACCTTTTCTACTCAAATTGCAGGTCAATTCTGCTCCAGTGTCATCTTTTTGATGTACTGCAGTCTGCACAACACATTTTGGTTGTGTTTTTTCGTCGGGCTATCAGTTTTGCATCCTTGACTGACAGAGAATTTTTTGTTCCTTTGAAAATTAATCTCATTTTGTTGAGAAGTTTTGTGTACAAATTCGAAAAAATAAACATGTAAGTTGAAGGCACAATATAGATTGCAGTGTGTACACCACAAAAGTTTGGTATTGTAGTATTTAAATTTGAAATAGTGTAATATGGAAGTGTACTACTAAATCTTAACATATTTAAACATACCTCACTTCTCCCCTCAGAATCATCTGTCTCGCGACTTTTCCTCTTTAAATTGCGGTTTTGATCATCAGAGGTCTGCTCGGTCTGCTCGGGATTATTTCCCGAACACACGGACGAAGAAGCAACAATGGGCTCTGCAACCTTCTCCCCCTCTCCCGACGCTTTACTCACACCCGCACCATCAAGTTGCTGACATGGCATATCATTTCTAACTGCATCTCTTTGGACAGCATGTTCAAGGTTTTCACTTCTTTGAGTATACACTGTTTTTGGCAAGAAGTTATGTTGGCTACTAGATCCCGTCTCGTTGGCAATAGGCATGATTGTTTTATCCACACCTGATGATGTGGTGAGGCCTACTATATTGACGTTACGTGTATCTGCACGAGCAAGCGCTGCGGGTCTAGAGAAATGGGAGAAGTTTATAATGCCTGAACTAGTATTAGAAAAGCCACTTGATGAAGCTTGAGCATGAGAGGGAGCGAGCGATTGATTCATGTTAAATGTAGAATTGAAAACATTCTTTTTGTTGACCAAAGCCATGTTATTCTCGTGAGGGAGATCATTTATGGTAACGGAAGAAAATTCTGGTAGAAAATCGGAGATAGAATTGCTATGCAAAGGGTCGTTGAAGTTAAACCAAGGGTGAATTTCATCATCTTGGTCCATTCCCAAACCGGATGATGGTACAGTTGGTGTGTAATCGTCCAAAAGGGAAGCAATTAATCCGTATCTTCCTGTTTTTGGATTATTACCTAAATCTCGGTCTCGAAATTTTGGAATTTGGGATTGGGAATTGTTGGGGTTAGTATTTCTCCTGACTCTACTGGACTGGCCTTGCATCATGATGTGACCGTTTTCCCAAACCAGCTCAACAAACTCCTCGTTATCTGGTCTGCCATCAAATCCATAACATCTTTTCAAAGAAACATACAATAAAATCAATATTTTCCTTAGCACGAAGAAAAAGTAATACCAATCTTTGAGCAAAAAAGAACAAAAACAAATGATGTTGTTTAGTATCCCCCACTTGTTTAGTGTTATGCAAGGTATACATATTTGTATCAAGATTGATACACGGATAGCTAATTGCTTGGTGGGTCACAACCCCAAATTAGAACAAACACACTTTATATGGGATGCGCGGGGGAGGGGCTCCAATAACTCCAATAAAAATTAGTATTGCAGCCTAAAATGAAAAATTCTGGTCCATTATATTTGATCAAGTGGCTGTGATTAAAAGTTTAAAAAAAAATACAAAATGATACAAATAAACCCAATGTAACCATATAAAATCATCTTTCTCTCTTTCCCCCAAACATCAACATCATTATCTCTCCTAAAGTCATAACCCAAACCAAAATACTAACTCCACACTTCACAAAAATCCATATAAAATAAATGTTCTATCAACCAAAATATAAACCTATTTATAAAAAACCCCTCCTAATCCATTTTGACAATTTCATAAAATAAAAATAGCAATAATAATTATCACCCACTAGTGAATGGAGCAAAATAAAAAAGTAAACTATTTAAATTATTGAAAAAGTAATAATAATTATCACCCACTATGCGCAAATATTGAAAAAGTAAACTATTTAATTTTGTTAATAATGGAGGATTATTGGGGGAGATGAAGCACAAAGGATTTTATTGTTTATGTTGGTGAAATTCTAATTTGGATGTTTTTAATGGGGAAAAGATAGAAAAGGTTGACGGGAGAGAGAAGAAGAGCCGGGACATTGGCTTAACTATTTGGATCAAATCTAATGGACCGGAATTTTTCCTTTTAGGCTGCAATACTAATTTTTATTGGAGCCCCCCCGCATCCCACTTTATGTAAAAGCTTACTGATTGAGGTTTTGACTCAAATTGCATAAACAATATGCGCAAATGTTATGCTGGTGATTTGGAAAATCCAAAAACGGTAACAAGCACAATCAGCGCTGATGTGTCCCATGATGGTGATACTGAAATCTAGAGGCTTGTTTGGTTACAGCTTCAAAGAAAATAAAAGCTTGAGCTTTTGTAGTTGAGGAAAAGTTAGTTCACTAACTTGAACTCTTAAAGCTGAGGCAACCTAATGCCTTACGGCTTCAAAACAGAATAGCAATAAAACTAGATTAAAAGCTGCAAAACCCAAATTTCTATCATTTTAAGTAGTAGCTTTTAAGCTGAAATTTCTTGTTTTAAAGCTAGTGTATTCCCAACTTTTAAGCTGATTGACAAAGGACTTCTTGAGAATGAAAAAGCTTATTTCTTCTATCTTACAAATTTGAAAGAAACATGCACCTAATGGTACTAAAAACTACTCATAATGATGCTAGTGAAGGTGTAATTGTTATATCATACAATTTTCAAATAAGTTTAAAAAGCTTACAAATGAGAGAAATCAGTAGAAGAAGAGGTTGGCTTCTGTTGGGAAGACTCAGTTCTCCCTCTAGCCATTCTGTATAACTCTGATAAAGGCATGATATATATATATATATATAAAAAAAAGAGAGATAGGCTTTTCTAGTCTAAGCACTTGTTCATATATATCTCTTCCACGTCCCTCTTCTACACTGGTCAAAATCCACTGCCAAAAATAGCAAGTTTGATTTTTAAATTACAAAAAACCTAATAAGTCAAGAACTGCTAATAAGACAATTACAGAACATGTTTAAGGATATAAGCATATGAATATAAAATACTTAAACCAAAGCTAAATAATTTCTAGTTGTGTCACAATCACTATTAGTTTATATACTTGAACAGGTGATAACAATTCTTTAATGACAGCATTAGAGAGTCAACAAAAGCAAGTAAACTGAGGAATTTTCAAAGTTAAATAAATTATCTGAAATTTTAAATTGCAAATCCAATGATTAGGAGCACAATCCTCTTCAAATCAGATAAATTCCAAATCAGCATCTAAACAAACAGTACTTACATAAAATAAAATAAAAACTTTAATGGAGCTTTTAAGCGTATAATTTACTTGTTTTTAGCATGGGAATAATAATTGGGTTCAAGTTTCTTCATATATTCATAAATAAGTAAAAACCAAATATAAACAACAAGCTTAAAGTTGCAATCAGACAAGCCCAATAAAGTGATGAACAAAATAGTGTACTTAAACAGTAGTTAACAATTCTTTAAAGACACAATTAAATAGTCAACCAAAATATTAAATTTGAAAACTTTTCTGATTTAACTAATAAGTGAAAATGTTAAATTACAAATCCAATGATTAGGAACTAAACCCTCTTTAATCCAGATAAGATTTCTCAAATCAGAAAAAAAAAATATATATATATATATATATAATTAAGATAATTAAGTAGAAGAAAACAAACCTAATTTCTTCAAATAAAGAAAGCTCAAGATCAGGTCAAACTTGAAATATACTAAAATCCCATGAAAAAAAATTCAAAACCCTTTGATTGAAAAGCTTTAAAGATTTAATCTTTGAAGGCTATACAAGTTGGGTAGTGATAATTTCTTGAACCCACCAAAATTTGCAAAAATAAAAGCAAAATTTGGATATTTAGGAAACAGATGCAATTTTTTTGAGCTCAAATAACAAAGCCTAAAAGACTGAAAAAGCTCATATAAAAATATTGAGATATAGAGAGAGAGAAATGTGTTTGCAAGGCAAGTGGAGAGAGAGAGAGAACGATGTTTTGCCTGAGAAAATAAAGAGTATGGTTAGTTAGCTGACCATGGTTTACTAAACTCTTTTTCTACTTTTAGAAAATTGAGCTTTGACGTTTTGTTTTTCTCGAAACAATGTATCGAGCGAGCGTAGATATTTTTTGACACGTCGTTTGATTCTTGTTTATCGAGATAGCAAAGAGAATGGTATTGAAATTGTAACATCATTCCTATTTATTTCCTCAAAACATAATTTTTATTAAAATTCAATGATTATGCTGTAAAAAATAATATGTATCATTAACCCAATAAATTATTTATGATTTTTTAGATTAATATTCTATCCGTTTCTAAACAAATATCTCATTCGAAAATACCTATAATTTTAACCGATAATTTTTTCATATTTAAATTGCCGGAAAAAATTATTTCAAAAGTTAATCATATAGTTTATGGTTAGAACTATATGATAAAATTTTCAATTTTTTCATTTCGGTAATTTTGATATGAAAATTTTGATGGTCAAAGTTGCAAGTATTTTCGTAGGGTATATTTATTTAAGGACGGAGGGAGTATAATAGTAAAAAACTATTATGGGGTCCATATTTTTGTGGTTGTAATATTGTTATGATTATTAAAAAATAAAAAAAAATAATAAAAAATGTAGGGTTATTATAAGTAAATTAATAAGAAAGCTGTAATTTTGTGTAAATATAAACGGTTTGTTAAAATGTATAAAATATGGTAGATTTGAGAAAATTATTGAGCTATATGTGAAACTTGCCATGCACACTGAGTCTACAAAAAGTATGAAGGGTAACAAGTTTTAGGTCTGGTTTGGTTGCAAGATTATTAACCTTTATGAACTATGTTTGAGGAGAGTGTCAGATTAAATGAGTTATGCGTGGTTGGACTATATTTAATACAATCTCTGTATAATTTTGGATATAGCAATGTTGTGAATAATTTTATTTCCAGGCCGAATAATAATATGTAGTCGGAAAGTGAATTACATTGACAAACACAATAATTATGAGGTCCACCAGACCCATAGTAAATTTACGAGTTGCATCTATATATATATATATATGTATATAAATATAAAGACAGAGATGATTGTGAGAGAGAAACAGAGCCGACATACTGTCGTCGTGGAGCTCCGGCAGCGGCGGAGCTCCGGTTAATACGTGGTGGCGGTGATGTGTATTATTTTAGAGAGAAAAAGTGTTTTGGTGTAATGGGGTAAAACAGAATTTAGACCCATTTTATATTTAGGGTATGTGGTACCAAAATCAAATTAAAATGTTTAAAAATTTTATTTTATGCTAATAAAATATAGAATTGATAACAAAACCTAATAAAACTTCTTAAAGCGTAACCGGACTCCAATTTATTCAAGAATCTACATTGGTCGAAGTAAAATGTTTGTTAATGTCATAAACTTTAAAAATGTTAAGAATTAGTGTTGCGTTGATCGTTTTAGTGAGCCGATGCAGCACTTTAGTTGGTACCATTTGTTCTGTTAGTTTCCCCTTTAATTGTAGCAAGGGAAATAACAAGGCTATGTGGGCCGGCCTTAATAACTGAAAGTCTTTAAAAATTATTCTTTTATTGTTTTGTGGATACTTTGAAATTATAAAGCATAAAATATTGAGTGTATGTGAACCATTTTATAATATAAAAACATAAAATATATTCTTATAGTTGAAATTAATTAAATAGACCAATTTATCATTCACAAACAACACAAAATTAATATGTAAATATGTAAATAAAATATCACTTTATTGCAAAAAGTAGCACTACCATAGTAGATTTTGTTTATATTATTTGTTCTTTGATTCGTCCTATTTGACCTATTAACTTTATTTGTTATGTTATATATTTCTCAAATTGTGATAATTTGGTTCTTGTAGGATCGAGTAAGCACCCACCGAACTATTCTTTGGCTTTTTACTAAAGAATTCCGTGTACTTGCAACAATCAATTGGCATACCCCTCCTTGTTTTTGGAGGGGGTTTCCCTTAGGAAGGTCTCCAAAAAAATGCAATTGACAATCTGTTGAGAAGGAAAAATCTTAATTTTATGTCATCTTAAATTTTAATATATTATATTGTGGATAAATTATTTAGACTTCTTGGAGTAAATCCTATTTAATCTCTTACATATCTCTCTTTCAACCCAGTTCCTCTAATTTAAAAATTACACCGGAGCATGCATATATTTTGCTAATCATACATTTATATAAATAAATCTTAACAAAATTATAATCATGATAACTTAAAAAAATCATAATTATAATTTTTTTTTAAAACCATAATCATGATAACCTTACAAAAATCATAATAATGATAAAAATATAATTTATCAGTGTAAATATTCATACGTACATCATATAAATATTCGTTATTGATCTTATCATAAATAAACACATTTCTAATAGTTTAACAAAACACTCTAAAGTGAAATCAAAATTTGACTCATACTAAACAATTAATCTATTTTATTTTTTTTAGAACGTGTTAAGAGTATAAATATTAGAAAGAATAATATATTATTTTATCTAAAACAAGATTCCAAATAGCAGATGTAAATGAAAGGTATTATCTATTTTATTTGGATTCATACAAATTTACAGAAACATAAAATATGGGTAAAAACGAAACATAAAACGTGAACACATTTATTTATTTTTATATAGTTTAGACTATATCAATTTTACCAGAGTTCTAATTTACTAGGGAACTATAACCAATTATTAGTAAATTAGTGTATGAAAAAGTGTAGTGTTAATATCGATGGTACTATTAACGGCTTGCATGGTATCTCTAAATTGTATTTCGCACTTAGAACTTGTTCATCACCGTCCTTCATAGATGCTTAAGAGTTGTTCGATATTGCTTTCAGACATGTCATGGATAGCATTGTTACATTAGAAGGTTCTAGTTTTGGTGATTTGCAATGCAGCATCTGTTCTTTGCCTATCAAATCGGGCAGACTTGGTATCTACTCCGTATCTGATATAATTCACTTTGCCTATTTAGTGTCAATGGTTCAATCAGTTGAGCTGCAGAATTTCATATTGAGTGGTTGCGAAAATATCCCATTAGACACGTACTTCACTGAGGCTTTGGACATGTTTCAAGCGATGCTTCCCAAGTTCGACTTTATAAGAATAACCACAAAGGGCGTTGTCCCTCAAAAACCAATGCACCTTCTCACAGATGCTTATTTTAGTGGGATTTCTAAGGGTTTACGCGAGGAGTTCGACTTGGGGTCTAGGGATCTTGATGTGCTTGGGTGTATTCGTACTATACATGCTCATGATTTCTTACTTGCCACCCCTATAGAGGGTTTGGGTCAGCGCATGTCCCCTACAGAATACCGAGTTATTATCAAGTATCGACTATTGATTCCTCTATACCGGGAAGAAAAAATGTGTCTGGCTTGTCATAGGGTTCGTCTTGACTCATTTGGTGACCATGCAGTCCATTGTAGGAAGCTTTCGGGGTTCAAATACCGCCACGACTTAGTTAGGGATGTATTGTATAACATCATTTGGATTGTAGGATTTTCAGCTAGAAATGAGTTACCTGTGAACTTTCTTACGGATCCATCTGAGGGGAGATCTACCCTTAGGCCAGCAGACATTCTTGTTTACAGCTGGAGCGGTGGAAAACATGTGTGTGTTGATTTTACCGGTGTTTCGCCCTTGGTGGGATTTGGTATTGTAGAATTTATCATGGGTCACGCAGCTACTACTGCAACGACATCGAAGGTAGAGAAACATGAGAATGATTGTCAAGACAATCAGCACAGTTTTATATCGTTTGCGTTTGATACATTTGAGTTTTTAGCTACTAAGTATGTTGAGTTTATCAGGAGAGTGTAGAAATTTATGAACAGAAATGTGTTGACTGCAGGTTCGGCTGAATATGTCTTTAAAATATTATGATTTGATATTCAAAGAGGATTAGCGGCGCAGTTTGTTGTCCGTTTATCTCAAATTCATATGTAATAATTTTGCCTTATTTTATTTTATTTTTGGTTCTTTGTTAAAAAAAATTAAAAAAATTAAAAATAAAGTCAAAGATGGACGGAGACTTTTAATCAACGCACCATTCAGCTAATGGTACAGAGGACCAAATAGGATAGTACGTAGGCCGTCACCTTCTATATATACGTTCGAGTTTGACTATTAATGAAGCTTTGTAATTAATAACAAAATCTAGCCTAGCTCGTTTAAAATAAATCAAACTCGTGCCAAAATAGGTCGATAGTGTGCTCTAAGAGAAAAATAAAACTGTCCCTAATGTTGTATAATATTATTGAGCTATTGGACCTTACTTATAGTGGGCCTAAGTTGGTCTTTTTACCTTGTATAACTCTAATTAGGGTCCACTTATATTGATACATACTGATTAATAAAGATTTTGTTGTTGTCTCTGTCTATCTTCTCTCTCTATATCTATATACATATATATGTGAGCTAATATGTCACACAACACCTAACATTTTATTTATTGTAATTTAGTTGTGCCTAACCCTACACTGGTAACTTCGTAATCTACCACACAAAGCATCTTTTGCTTATTTCTTTCTTCTGATTTTAAAGATTGTTAGTGTTGTATTGTTGCTAGCAAGGGTTGGCCTATTTTCGTAACTTGAAAGAGAGTCATCACGAAAAACTATTTACGGACTAAAAAGAACTAAAACACTCCTAATATTGAGAAAACACTTAAAAATTTCGTATGTTTTAATGAAAATTTTAATATTACAGGTTTTCAGCATCCACATAATTAAAAAATAGTTTACATGTATAATTCAGCCCGAGCCACTATAACATTCTAGTTTCCCACTGTCATTGATAGAACATAAAAATTAGACCCGAATATGTCCATTCGGATATGAATCGACCCATCCGTTATTAGAGGATACCCAATGTTAAAACTTAAAAGCTCATGGTCTAAGAGAGCTTTCTTAACGGCCCTTATCTATAAAGGTCCTAGCCCAGTTATTAAAGGTCCACAATGGAAAAACCCATGAGGTGACGCCTAAAATGATGACATTTGTCAACATCCTATGAGTCCTAATTGCCTATAAATAGCCAAGTATACTCACTAAAAGAGGATCCAGAAAATTTATCTAAAAAATATAGAGAGAATGTGAGAAAAGAGAAAAAGTTGTCAGAACTTATCACATCAGAAAGGAAACCGAGCAAAACTAAAGACCGATCACCGAAAACGAAGAAAGATCAAGATTGAAGAGTAAGTTGTAATATCAAGTATAAGTGTTATAATAAATTGTAATCCGAGCAAGAACAATTACTGAGCAATAATAAAGATCAAATAAGTGTTCAATATTTATTCTCTTTTACATTGTATTATCGTTGAAAAGCCTAACGCCACCTCCTATAAAACAAAATTAGTTCAACCATGACAAATATATAATAAGACAGTTTTTATATTTATTACCTTTAAAAAAATTGGTTTTATATTTATTGTTCATTGTATCAAGTAGTTTGACACTTGACAGACAAGGGTACCGCAGTGACCCTGTTCTTTTTTTTTTAAAATGCACATGAATGAAATGAACACACTATCCTTTTTCATTTTAATATGTTATCCATTCTAATTCTGTCAAAGTCACCACTTATACGGCTTTGGTTTTAATGACTTTAATTGTATATGCAATTGTAACACACACGGGATGCCATTGGTTATATAATATACTTTAATAATATTGTTGTCCCTTTTCTTTGTCTGTCAAGTGTCAAGTGTCAAGTGTCAAGTGTCAAGTGTCAAGTGTCAAGTGTCAAGTACTATTCCTAATAAGGGGTTTATAAAATTTGTTCTGGAATTAGTAAAGTGATTGACTAGCTCAAAAATGGTACTAAGCATCCACATTGTAATGGTTAGATTTGACTAGCAATATTGGCAACAACAAAAATACCCTTTTAACTAGTAATTGTACTCATTAGATTTAGCTATTTAGTTTTATACATATTGGAATCCTTAACTTTAGCTAGTATTGTCATTTTAAATAGTAAAATTAAAATAAATAATTAATGCAATCGATGCAGCAAATAAATTGTAGATAATTCACGTCACCTATTAGTAATATATATGCGTTAACTGTGGCAACATATATATAGCCAGTGAAACTAATGGGTAAATTTACAGAGCTTATTTAACCAATGCAATGGGAATACAAATTCACCTCATTCTAAATGTTATGACACTAAAGAGAAGCTAAATGGTGGACTATTGAGTCCATTGCTGATGCTATGAAAATTGTAGTTTAGCATTGTTGTTGGAGGGACATGTCGGTTGTTGCCATAGAGAGGGGTGCTTTCATATGGCCCCCAATTTTTATCTGCATAGTAAGTAACCGTGTGGTAACTGATAAGTAATCATTATTGTGGCAGCTTACTACTGGTAGTAGTTGCACAAGAATCCGTAAGTAACTTACTGTTTGTTTGCCTTATTATTAATATCACCAATACAATACAATACAATACATTCGGCATTATGAAAAATAAAATCGAATTAATATTACATAAGATATAAATGAAACGTTTGTTTATTTTTATTTGGTTGTACTATTTTACAAAATTACTTTTATATTCATAATAAGTAAACTAGTAAAATGCATATATATATATATATATATACACAGTAGAACCTCTCTACAAGAATGCCATCGGCACCGGGAGAAAATATTATTATAAGAAAGTTATTTCTAAGTGGAGGTTGATATATAAAAAAATAAAAAAATACTTAAATAAATTTTTCGCATAATAAAATGTATGTGTACCTAATTTAACTAATTAACATAAATATTCAAGAGACAAATACATGTATCTATATAACAAGATAAACACATAAATACAAAATAGTTGGAAAGTCACGAAACTAGGATACTCATGAATTTAATAAAATTTAACTAAGTACATATGTATTTAAAAAATTAAGTACATGTATTTAGAAATGTATAAAGCTATCTAAAAGTTTATCTAAAACTTTTTTTACATGTATAAATATTAGGTATAATATAGCATAGATTTTCATTCACTTTTTAAATCGTCTTAAGTTTAATGTAACGACATATATATAATTTTACACATTTATATAATTTATTTCTAAATTGAGGCAAATTTATTAAGGCGAGACCATAAAAAATCATGAAATATTACAATATGCAGGTTATTCTTATTTTGAACTGATCCGAGTTGGGACCGAGTATTTTTATTCTTATAGCGAGTTTATTCTTATATATAGGGTATTAGTATAGATAGATTCTACTGTATATACATATACATATACATATACATATGATTATAATTTTGATTTTGATATATATGTTATTATTATTTATATATATATATATAATTATGATTTTAGATATATATGTTATTATATATATAATTATGTTTAAAAATGTCAAAGACCGTATCATGATATATTAATAAAATGTCATATTCGTCTTTTCCTATACTAGTCCTAGTCTTTGATTTTCTAATGCCCACCATGTCATGGTATTGGATATGATACCATTTCACATCATTTCTAATATAATCTTTATTAGTAATACTACCTTAATTATACTAGCCAAACGTGATATATGTAGGGAGCATATCTATTATAGTCCAATCCCACTATTAATAAAGGGTAAATAAACAAAGGCCGAGTGTTATAGGAGTAATCGGAAGACTTGATCTAATTATTTAATTATTTCCAAACTTTATTTTAATGACACTTTCTATAGTATAACTGTGTAAGACTAGCTATAAGTTCCAAAATTTATAAAACTTTTCCCGCTCTAATTGCTTAATTTATTTTATTTAGCTTCTAGCCACTTTGCTCAGAAATCATAAAAAGATTGTTTCCTACGTATGATAATTAAACAATCATAACCGTAATCAGATACAGTATATCTGTAGTTGAATTGGCGGAAGAAACGGTCATAACTGGCTCATTAGAAAAACACTTAAGGATTTTTATAGTAAGTGAGTGTCCTTTAGGCTTATTAAAAAAATTGAAGTGTACTTTAGGTTTTTAACATACATCTTAATAATTAATCCTATATATAAAACAAATTATGCCTTTGTCCTTGTTTAGTACCAAGTGTAACTTTAACCTGCTTTAACCAAATTACTCATATAAAAAAAAGAAATTACTTTTTTAAATAGTTCAAATGTTAAAATATATGATATAATTTTTAAAAAAAATTATTTCAACAATCTGAATACGTATTATTTGTTGATTAAAGTTGTACATAATTTCATATAAAAGTTATAATGTGGAATGAAAGTAAACATACAAATAAGTGCAAGTTACAGATCTCAAGGAGTACTATACAAGGGTAGTTCAATTTTCCTGCTATCAAATACTATGAGATGTAAGAGCATGTTGAGGGAACCAATGACTTTCGGCCGGTGGGGGGCACATCGTCGGTGAGTCGGCAGGGGCAAAGCAGCTTGCGTCTACCCTTTTATAAATTTAAGAAAAAATAAATTTCATATTTAAATAAATAGTCCCCAAATAAACTAAAATTTATTTTTTAAAATTTCGTTTTGAATGCAAACCGACCCATGTATTTTTCTAAGCGATCAATCCAGACCCTAAACAGTTTTTTAAACAACTTTTAGCCATAATTTGTTTATATATATATATTCATAGAAAATATATAAGAAAAAGGTTTAAATATAAGTTTTGTTTAAGCAAACTTCATATTTAAGTAATCAAAGTATTTTTCATGAAAAATGATTTTATTTAATTATATATATATGTTTTATTATTTTATATTAAAAAAGGTGAACTTAAACTTGATAAATGGATCTCCAAAGTTGCATATACTTTACGTATCTTTAAAGTGACCTCGTTCTTGATAAATGAGTTTTGATAGTATATGAAAATAAAAGGTCGAAAATTAAACATGTGGAGCCTGCTGATCCAATGCAATACGAAATGGACTGTTTACGTGGACCATTAAACGAAACAGTAAGGGATTTCTATTATCCAAATGGACCCCCTACTAACAATCTCTCTTTTTCTTCCATGATACATATAATGATATACGTGATCTATATTGCCTGACAGGTTTCATGTGAATGTGCAGATAATATTTCAATTATTGATGGCCCAATATTTTTTATCCCAAGTATGTGAAAGATTAATTAAGGACCTTACTTTCGACAAATAATTACAAAACGTGTACTTCACATGATGCTACCCCGACGAGCCGGATTATATTTGGTCTTCGTTCGCTTCGGTCTTGAATGCGATAGACCAAATAATAGACTCAAAATTTCAATATTCTTAATTAGGTTTGATTTTGTGTTTTTCTCTAAAATTGAAACTAAACCAAATAAAGCCGGTTTGACTCCGTGGTATATAATTTGGTATTGGTCATATGTCGAGGCAAATAACTTGAATGTGGTATGACGTTAAGCCATTTTCGATATTAAAACATGGAAATAATTTTAAGTAAAACATTCTATATATTTCGACTCTTTTTATATAGATTAACAACGGCCTACTTGGTTTTGTTCTTTTAAGTGTTTGTGTCATTTTATCCACTCGGGTTATAAGTTTTCCGATAATTGGATGAAGTAATTTCGAGCGTGGTATCCCATTTTTCTGGCAATTTTTCATTTGCCTAGAAAAAGAAGAAATTAAGCTCCCTTCAAATGGCACTGAAATGACACATGGACTATCTCCATTGGAACACAAATCATTGATGAATAAAAAGAAAAATTGACAGCTAAAACGGCTGAAACTGTGTAATTTCCAAAAAAACAGAACTCAACTGCCAAAAAAAATGAAACCATGCATATTAGACCCAAAACCATGGTTTGATACTAAAATTGTGTGGTATTGGCTATCAATATTCCAACAAATTATATAGGGATGAGTTAGGGTCGGAACCCGACTCGTAAACACTCGACCTGTATCACGACTCGATTACTTTCCGAAATGAAAAAAAAAATCTCGACCTCGACCCGACAAAAGTCGGGACCCGACTTTTTCGGGATCCCGTAGGGTCGGGATAGCTTTATCCCGAATCTCTCGACATATTTTTTTTTATTTAGGACAACTTCATTTTTTATTAACAATTTTCATTTGAAAAGTCTAAACATGTTATTAACACGAAACATAATATTAGTTTAAGAATAACATCTCTAATAAATAAAAAAAGAAATTAACATGTAATAGAAAAAATAATGTGAAACAACAAATAATAGGATAGATAAAAAAAAATTGATACGTTTTTTATCAGATTCTTTTAGTATTTAGTTTTATTCACACAAGCAACAATTATCATACTAAATGAGATAAATTATCATTATAATTTTTATAATTGGAAAATAATTATTATTTATCTTTTTTGAAGTAACAATATAACTTTTTAATTTAAATATATTTTTAATTTTAATAGTTTCATATATTTTTAGTATTTTTTCAAAATTTATCGGGTCGAAACATAACCCGATATTTTCGAATCGGGACTTTTCTTGGATCGGGTCGGGATTTCGATAATTTTTACACCCTGCAATTATATACTTACATAAAGTTAAACATTTAGAGCCTGGTACCAAGATATGGGAGGAAAACACAGGATATATTAGTTAATTTCAGGTGAGTACCCAGTTTTGATATTTAATTCCACTTGTAAATTAGCCTCCATTATCAGACTCTGAATGAGTGCTTTCTCACTGCTATATCTGTGCATTATTGTTTCTGCACCCTGCACATGATTACACATCTTTAAATATTTAACCTTATTTTATATTTATATATGTAACAAAAAAAAAACATAATCATATTTAAAAATTTATTTATAAAAAATTCGGTTGTTTTGAAATTGATGACTCTTTTAATTTTTTTTTACATATTTTATAAACTTATTTACAAAAATAGCCATTAAAAATTCAAAAAAATCCAAAAATAGATATATGTAATGACAAAAAAGAATGGATTTCATATTAAGATGATACTTACTATAGTTTTAAAATAATACATTTTAAATTCAACATGTGACCTACCAACTTCGTCTGCGTACTTTTTAGTCCAGAAAAGTAGCTACTAGTTTAGTGAAAAAGTAAATGAAAGTAATCTTGTCAGCCTGACCTTAAACAACACCGCATGTGGCATGTAGTATATATATTACTGTCCGATTAATTATTTATTATGAAACTATGTGTAATTTTAATCGGTCAATAACTTTTATCAAAATTGTCGGAATGAAAATTTTCAAAAGTTAATCATATAGTTCAAACATTAAATTATATGATTTAGTATTAAAAAATTTCATTTCAACAATTTTAATCTATATCATAAGCCGATCAAAATTACACGTAATTTTATGAAGAATAATTAATTAATTGGTAAATCAAATATAGTATATTTAATTCCACTAGACTTATTCTTAAAACTCATGTACTCAGGCCTCATCATTACATACGACTAATATAAATTACTAGGTAGAAAAGGAATTCGGAGGAATTATGGTATATGTTAATATAAGATATGCTAAAAAAAATATGGTCATGACATTAAGTAGTATATATACTTCATAGGCATATTTACTAACATGGTAGATAACTAAGATGTAACAACTCTCATCAAAACGTAGTTTTCAAATATTAAAATACCGTGTTTTATGGAGCAAATGGTGATAGCGCATCTCATATGCTTCGAATATGTAAATCGTTTTGATGTCTCATGATCAAGGCCTGTATTGAGTAGCCATAATAGAATGTCGACGCTAAGACACCGAAAGAAAATAAATAATTTACATAATTAGTTGAAAACAAATTCTTATTATATGTTTTACCTAGTTAAAGTTTATTATTTTGAAGTTGTAATCTACAATATTTGTGTATGTAGTTAAAAAGCAAGTACAGATTATGCAGAAGGGGATAAGTGCGGATTTGCCCAGCAAACTCAAAAAAAGTTGAGCCAGTCAAATTTTATCAAATTTTTTCAAAATTACTCTCACTCTCTTTTAATAATTATCAATATACATAATCTAATTAATTAACAATTTGTCCTCACTATATTTTCCTAATTACGGATGTAGTCTAAATTAATTAACAATTCGTTTTAACTTGTATAACTACAATAAATGATATAAAATCTGAATATTATGTTCAAAATAAAATATATTACGAGATTTATGTTATTACGCGTCTTACACGCAACGCGTGTATAACTTTTACTAGTATAACATATATGAGCACTAACGTAGTCATGTAGCATTACTCTAACAGCATGTCGTGATATGGCTGGTAAAAGCTAAGGTAATGGTAATCGGAATGTGACCAAGAATACGGAGTATGATCTATTATAATGATATGATGACGATTAATAATTGAACCAAACTTATTTTCCGAATGATTGCTGTCTAGTATTCCCTTTTTATAAATTATCCCCAATGGTAAGTAGGTAGCTTCATAGTTGGTAACCTTCTCCATAATACAGACCATTTTGTCTGCAAATCCCTCAGCATTGATCTCAAGGGATAAAATTAGTACAAAAGCTCATCTTCTGGCTTTATTTTACTAAAATTAAGTGATCGTAGACAGTGGTGAATGACCACAAGAAACAAAAGGATTGCTAATGCTACAAATATTAACTAATATTTCTCCTTTTATAGTAGACGCACTTTAAAAATCATACAGGCAAGTTACAGAAAGGATTGCAAAGGGGGAAAAGAATAACTTTGAAACGAGCAAAGGGCACGAGAGTTGGTTTTACTCTCCAAATTTTTCATCAGAACTTGTGGAGAAGGGACAAGGAAACAACAAATTCAGATAAATAAGCAACAATATAATTAATTTAATCAGATATAATAGCTGGAATTGATCACCCTGTAAATTGCGATTCACAAATACATCAAAAGTTATGGTCGTTGCAACTGATACAGAGAGACTATTCTGATGATACGAATGGCATTCTAAATGAATGAAACCTTCAAATCGCATAAAAGGAATCACTTCCAAATCATGCTAAACTAAAATAGAACATGTGAATAATTATATTACACATTAGCCTTTGAACTGCCATTCTTGGCGGCAAATGGGGCAAAGAGCTGGAGGGGTCTTTGAATTCACCCACTTAAGTATGCAATGAAGATGATATGCATGATTGCAAGCACCCCAGACTGCATAATCACAAAAAAGTTAATTATGTTCTTAGTCGAATATCTGAACCAACTTTACATTGAGAAATTATAAATTTGCATTCCCAATAATTATTAACCTAAAATTCAAGCTAGCCCAGACCTTGGAAGGAATCTATGTAGATTTAGCCTAGTAACATCTCCTATTCTGGCGAAGCCATGAATTATATATGAGGGGTGCCAAATTTACATAGAAAACAATGTTCCCCTGCCTATTCAATCACCTTCAGGAAGAACTCATGTAATTTTCTGAAGTTGAAAAATACTGATAACAAGCAGTGGCTCGACATAGGGAACTAGTTCAATTGGTGAAACAGTCAACAAAACCGAAATGAATGAAAAATGATAATGGCATGGAGGTTGTCCATAGGAAAAAAAGAGACAGTTTTGTAAACAGAAAAGCTTAAAAAATAATAATAATTGTGGTACTCTAGTTTCTATCAGTTGATAGTGTGTATACCGTATTTGACCAAACCCAAATGCCAACTGAGAAATTAGTTGGAAGTAATGGAACTCTGAACATTCATTGGAGGCAATCATAGTTACCATGATCAAGGGCAAATTCCAAGTCCAAATTTAATTGACATATAGTTCCTAACCGCATTAAAGCAAGGTATATACGTCTATGAGTCACAACTTCAATCTGTAAATACAGCATATGATGCTGATTCTGATAAATGAAAATTTCTTAATATAATTCCAAAACTGTGACTTACTTAATGGGCAGTCATCTCCAGGTAGTTTACAATCTAGACAACAACCATCAAATGGCATCCTACATATTCCACAGGTTTCATCTTGTGCATCCCATGTCCATGAAGCAACAGCATGCCACCTGTTATCAAAACCGAAGTAAAATTGTAACAATTCTTACTATCCTAAGTAGAGAAAAAAGACATCGGAGAAAAAGAAGATCAACTTAACTTACTCTGTGCACAGTCACGATAGTTTCCCGGAAAGGACTTGGTCAAAGAGGAAACAAATTTGACTTTCAAACATATCAGGATTGTGAAAGAAATAATAAATAACTTAGTCCCCACTACCAGTAACAAAAAAAAAGGCTTTTCCAAAACCAACAAAGTACAAGTTGAGTAAGTCAAATTTTACAAAGAGTATTAGAGTCGAGCAAATCCACTTAAAAAATTGACAAATTCTGATGACAAACTTAATTATTTCCAGGAAATTTGTGCAAAATAGTCGGTTAAATCAGGCACACGTATCAAATATCAATTACAAACAACTTTCACCCGCCGTTTGAGATTAATCAAAAAATACAACTCTTTAGACCGAGCTTTGTTACAGGGTAACTTGTATGATAATTAACATTGCTTCCTAAGTTCCTACACCTCATCTTGATCTGCTTTCTACTTATGTACTAATGTTGAAGTTGCTAAGTAGCCTTGAGACCATAGAGTCGAAGACAAAACGCGTTTATACAGGTAAACTCTTAAGAAGCTTCTCTGAAAACCACACTTTCAGTATCGTAAACAACAAAGGCCTACAACCTGATGGTAGATACAGTACAAGGTGCATCGTGTATATATTAGACCACACACTTCAAAGATTTATTGGTCCTACATTCTTTATCCGCTTAACTTTTACTCACATTTGCTTTGTTCAAAATTATCGGGAGCGGTCCATGAATTAGTGGTCAGCAAATATCATACTTCAGATTTGTTGTCTTTTATGCACAATGTAGAAAACTTATAAAGTTGAAATCACCATGTAACATGAGAAACTAAATGGAATAATAATTCATGAATTAAACAGAAGAAGGACATTCAAGAAAGAAATACACTTATGACGATATAAGAAGGATACGCAAGAGTTTAACTTTCATCTTCTATATCCCCCTGCAAAATATGAAAGATATAAACTACAAAATTAGAACAAGCATGAAAGTTGAAAAAAGAAACGTAAAAGAATGAATGTTATAGTTCAGTTCTCACTTTATTTTTTCATTAGAAATTAATTTCATTTCCATCTCATCCCATTTTCGGAAGCCAGAACATGAAAATGTTTTATCAAAAATTGGCAATGACAGAACTAAGAACTTTAAAACCTTGGTAAACAACAAGTCTACATGGGTGCACTTTCTATAATTTCCTTTCACACATAACATATCAAAATCTGATTTGCTTTTTTATCTATGTGCTGTCTCGGCATCTCGCTATAAGATGTATGATAAGTCTCTTTCAGCTTCTTTTTCTGCCGAATTTTTTAGCAAGGTGTAAATAAATCATCTATGTAAAACAATCTTGTAAGTCATTGACAGCAAATATGTGCCTAACAAAACATAAAAAAGTGGAAATTTTATATCTAGATATTGCAATTATATCATACTCTGTAGATGACTAAAGTACAATAACAAGGCTACTGAGAATTAGCAGATAAAGCAGGAAGATAAACCAAAGTTTGACTTAACGTCTCTTAGAGAAATAATAAGGGACAAGGTGTAAAGGAACTAGGACATTTCTCCAGCATGCGATCTCGGGAAAACATTAAAAAAATATTCAAAATGACCTTTGAGCATCATCAATGTTATACCTCGACCTAGACATGAATTGAAAAGGCTACCGTGAAAACTTAAGCTTAAACTCGGTTGCTTATCTTTATATATGAAGATGCAGCTTGATAATCATATTCCGATTATATTTCGTGGCTAAAGACAATTAGGTTAATATCGGTTTGTTTTGGGAAACTTAAATAAATAAGCTGGTTACTGAGAACAATCTGCTTATCCCGTTATCTATGTTACTCCGAAACTACATTCACAATTCTTCGTACGTATAGGGTTAGAGAAAATGAAGAATGTAATATTAAGTGCATGTTTGGTTACAGTCTTACAGCTTGTAAATTCAGCGTTCGTTTTTTATTTTTATTACTTTTTTTGCTTATAAACTGCAGTGAAATTTTTTTCCAGCTTAAAGGCCGAGTGTTTTCTTTCGTATCCTCAATAACCCAACTTATTGTCATGTTTCTTTGCGGCTTTTAAACAAATAAGTTAGAAATTTTCTAGATTCAGAAAATAAAAGGTTCATCCAGCTTAAAGATTTTAGCTTTCTCAGGCCAATTACAAATTAGCCAAATGCAGTACATATCTAAGTAAAAAAAAGCAGGAAAAAGTAAGCTTCAACGCTGCAACCAAACAAGGTCTTATTATTTAATAAAAAAAAATGCAGCCAAACAAGCTTAAAACGCTGAATTAGAAAATGCCCACATAATAAATTCCCCATATTAAGACCAACATAATAAGATTAAGCAGTTTCAGGAACCCTAATTGGCCACAAAACAAATATACTCAAAGATCTCATGCCGTTTTTACAATTAAAATAAAGGGTTTATATTTTTAACAAGCAAAGAAATAGTAGCATAAATATATATATATATCGGGTTTGAGTATGAGATATGACTAACCTCCAATTATGTCGAGCAGAGAGAGAGAGAGAAAGAAGAACCTCCGTTGTCTATTATGGAGGGAATTTATGAAAGACTAAATTAACTTTCAATTTAAAAGCACTAATTCCAAAAAAAAAAAATCAAATCAAATTGTATTAGTTTTTGTTTGTTATTCCAAATGTATCAATTTTGTTTGCTCATAGTATTAATATTAGAGTGAATGACTTTTTTTTTTTTTTTTTAAAATGAATGAAGTTTGCTTCCTTCATTTCAAAATATCGAAGTGAATTTAATTTTTGTTTGGTATTTTGAAGTGATCTTTTGTTTGATGCATTCATTTCAAAATTTAATATTTTTTTAAGTGAATGATATTTTGTTCATTTACTTTAAAATCTTGAAGTGAATAAACGTTTTTTTTTTATATTTTTTATATTTTATATATTTTTTATGTATTTTTTATTTTTTAATTTATATATATTTTATTTTGGTTTTCTTATATTTTTTTATATATTGACGAAGTGAATCACATAAAAGTTACACACACACAAAAATTAGTTTTTTGCACTAGCACTAAGGAATTAAGTTTTTCTTTTTTCTTTAGTAAAAAGGAATTATCCCTTTATGAAACCGGTATTAATAATATGTATAAATTACAATTAATACAAAAGGACCAAATTGGTACAATTTTAATTGCAAGATTGTTTAAATTGGTAATTTTCAAGGTAAAGGGTACCGATTGTTAAAAATATATTATACAGTGTACAAATTACTACTAGTTATTTTCTCTTAAATGTCACACTTCGATACTTGACTTTGTTATGTATGTTTCTACCGGTAGGCCCATCATATGCGGTGTCGATAGTCTATTCGGATTGGATATCCCAAATAGATGCAAATAATTTTCAAAAAACCAATAATTTATACTATCCTTTTCTAAATTTTCTTTGAATGAGCAAAACAATTTTTTTCTTTTAGTCAAGTCGCAACTTTTTTTGTTTGGGCCCGCTCTATCTATCGGCGATGATTTACGTATTTATTGATACAATCATGAGTGGCGTTTGATCAATGTATATCCAATTTTGTTGAGAGTCTATGCATGAGTAAATGTAGAAAATATATGATAATAATATATTATCATTGCCCTATTTTCAACCAAAAAGTTAAATTCTATTTAACAGTAGGGTTGATATTTTTTTCTCGGGGAAAGGACTTGAATAAACTAAGTAGTACAAAATAAAATAACACTAATGAGGTGTGCTTGAACAAAACGGTAAGTAGGATACTTAAGTCCAGGTTGTGGATCGTTTAATTATTTCAATATTTTTTCATCATGCCTATATTTAATCGATTTTTTTTATATATTTAATCGATTAATATTACACAGATAAACTTTCTTTCATGTATAAACTATACACTCTTCTATTCTTATAAACTTTCAAGAAAATCCATCTCTAGTAGACATGCCAATCTATATTATGTCACCCGACTCACCCCTTTATATCGACTTGGCTTTCTTTCCTCTATAAACACGTATAGCTCCTCACATCGACGTCGAGTATATTGGCATTTTGCTTTTCCCGTTATACATGCTTTTTTAGAAGTAGAGCAGAACTTAAATTCTTTCAATATGTCATGAAGGATTTTTCTATTGAGTAAGTCGTGCAAATTGAGAATAGTTTTATATTATTTAACTAAATCAATATATTTATACAATCATATATAATACTTGTTTGAATCATCAATTATCTTAATATATATATACTACATTATAGTTAAATAATATAAAAAAAATTGTGAGCGAAACGATACCAAACGTTCCTAAAAATGTGTGTAGATTTGGCTCGTCATAGACTATGAGTCCGAACAAGATTTTAAGGCTCATATATTAGTGGCACTAGTCTTTATAGAGTTTATATAGCGAATTTTAACAAAAATGGAATATATTATTGTTGATTCTAACATAGAAATGGTTGATCAGTATTCAGTGAATCTCGTTTACTTAAAAACCCATTGTTCCGGCTATGCCACGGTTCAAGCATGTACGTAAGAATAAACCTCCGGTCTATGGTTTGGGTTCTCCTTTCATATTTTGACCACACTGACCTATGCATTATGTATATGTTGCAGAGAGGACTGCTCGAAGACCATTACAAACAAATCGTAATGTAAAATATACTCTCAGCCATTTAGTTGTATTTTAAAGATGGATCAGTGATATCACTCGATTTCTAAATCTTGCGTATTAAAAGCACTTATTGTACACAAGTCGTCAAAACACGGGCATAAATGTATAAAAATGGATAAGCTCCAGGCAAGAGAATGTATACAACCACATATACGTGACTTGGGCCTAAATTGTTTTTGGGCAAATCAAATCATATTTGAAGATGATAAATTTTTTTACCATATTTTCCAAAATATTAATATAATTTCCAAGTACGATGGACATGTCTCAGATATCTACAACCATTTACTTGTCAGCCGCCATGATAGTATAAATAGCGTTGTCTATTTGGACAATAAGACCACAAAAGTAAATATTCGCATACTAACAATATTGTCTTTGCTTCTTTGACCGTACCCATGACTAGAAAGAAGGTCAAACTTGCCTTCATAGAAAATGATGCCCCAAAAGAAGGGCCTGTTGAAAAAGGCGGATGAACTCTCGACCTTGTGCGGAATTGAGGCGTGTGCGATCATATACAACCCACACGACACCCAACCCGAGGTTTGGCCCAGTCTTCCAGCGGCACAGAGGGTGATGTCTAAGTTTAAAAGGATGCCAGATATGGAGCAAAGCAAGAAAATGATTGACCAAGAAAGTTTCACTAGGTAAAGGATTGTAAAAGTGACTGAACAGATGAAGAAACTGAGGGAAAACAACAAAAAGAAAGAGATGACGGAGGTGATGTACCGATGTTTGGCGGGATAAGGAGTGCAAAACTTGGACATGGGGGAATTGGCTCACCTAGGAATGTTGTTGGATCAAAATGTGAAGAAGGCTAGTAAAAGGATTGGGATATTGGCTATGGGAAAGGGCTCATCAAGCATGATGATTGGGATAAGACAATATTAGTAAAGCGCATATGGAGGAATAAAATGATAGTGTGAATTTTGTTTTGGAAGCTATGCAAAGGCCACAAGGATTCAGTGAGTGGATGAATAGTCAAAATGTGCATGTTAGGGTTGGCTAACGGTCTTGAGATGATGCTGCCTTTCGGAGATTACAACAATCGAAGTTGGTCTAATGCTTTTATGCCTTGAGAGAGATGAAAATATATGTCATTTTTAGCTTTTTGTTTGGTTTTTTTGCCCATCGTGTTTGATGTTTGATCCCCTTGGTGTTTAGAGTCTTGAGGATAAATTATTTAGTCCTCACGGAAGAGGATCGAGTTAAGTGGTCCTCCGATCGTTTCATTAAGTTACATGTGTATTTTTAATTTTATCGTATATTAATTAATATCACAATGATTTTCTCTCTTCCTTTCCATAACCTATGTGGGTCAATATATAAATTAACACTCACCAAATTCAATTACAAAATTTTTTTTATCTCTTTTTTATTTTCCATCCATTTATTAGAACATATCATTTTTTTTAAACATCTTGAAGCCGGTTATTTTAAGGAAAAAAAAAAATATAATAGATAGACACTATAAAAAAAAAGTTTGGGAGACAAAAGTTAGAAATCTAAATAATAAATTTAGTGACCAATTTTTTTTTTTTCCATAAAGTTGGAGATGAAAAATATAAAAAAAATTGGTCTCTTGAAAACAATCAAGTATCAACATAAGGAGATTATTTTGTCTAAAAAGATATTTAGAGACATAATTCCACCGGTTTTGAGGCGGAAAAACTCGCTTAGATCTAATAATTGTTTCTAATTGCAATAATGTGATCCTATAATGTTGGTAGCTCCTAAATTATCTATTCTTGACAAATTTTATAATTTATACACTATACTTTTTTTAAAATATGTATATATAACTTTATGGTTATTTTCTAAATTAAAATATACATAATTTTGTTGCATATATAATTATTGTAATAAATATAAAAATATGTAATATTAAATTTGAGATCATTTGATAAATGTAATTAATTAAAGACCATTTCTATTTTTTTTAATTTAAACCATTTTTTTTTATAACTTTACTAGGGGTTGTCTTGACAACTTTCGTTTAGGCATTGTTTCTTCTTTCCCGTTATTAACTAAATAAATATTTATTTAAGAATATGTTTTAATTTTTAAATGGAGAAGAATGGATATTTATGTGTGTGAAAAAAATTGGTCAAATTTACCGTGATTAAGTGATAAGAATTGAGAACTTTATGACATAATTAGTGAGATATTAATGAACATGTGAGTGTGATGGCCCCACAAGGAGAAAAGAGTGAAATAGTTGGTGACGCATGTGTAAATAACAAGTGACATGACTAAAAGTTACAAATATTGTATTATGAATGGTATAGAGGATCACTTCATTCGTACTTTAGAAGGACTAAATAATTTATCGAGTTTGACACCTTTTGTTATGTTTTTTCTTGTTTTTATCAATTCTGTGTCTCTGTACTTTTTCTTGTCAATCAGTTCAGTTAGCTTATCCTTCCATCCCTGAATAGAAAAAAAAAAGGTTTTTTCTTCTTTTAGAAATAAATTGTTTTTCTCCCTAATAATAATACAAGAAGAACATTTATTATTTGATGGTCTGTTTTGTTAATATTTTATTTATTATGATATGGTTCGTATTTTATAATTTTTATGCAAATTTTTTTCTTTATGAGAGTTATGAAATTTTTCCGAACAAAATTAAAAAGGCATCCTAAAAAATGTATGGCTTAAGTGAGAAAGGCGTTGGATCGATCCTATAATGCAATCAAGAAAATATGAATGTTGTATGTTGTTTAAGGCTCGTTTATTTACTTGTTTTTATCAGTTAACTTTAAGAAATACTCATTGTTAACAAAATCCATGAACACATATTGTTAGATAGTAAACAAAAATTCAACAATACGAGGAGTTGATGGAGAGGTGTAGCCCCTTCCAACGCCTCCGAGCTTTTCAGCAGCTTGTGTAGCTTCATCCCGGGTTTCTTTATTTCTTCTTCTGCTTTTCAACTTTTGTATAATTCTTAGATTTCAAAAACAGAAAAATATTTTCCAGTGCTAAATATCATCTCAACTCCCTAGAAAGCTCGGAAAAAGTTAGAAACGATACTAAAAAAAAGATCAGAGGTGAGTGTAAGCTCAGACCACAAACATACTAGTTACTTCACCTTCCTTTATTTCGTCATGCGCCCCGAAATACTTTTTATAAACAGGTATGATCTCAATTATGAACCAAATCACCCACCAAAAATGAATTTCTTTAATTAGATCCTGCGTAAACAAATTATTACATTACCCGATACTTATAAGAAGATAAGTAGTACTATTAAACACCTGAAAAATCAAATCAGATTACGTACCTAGCTACGTATGCTTTAACGTATAAATAGGTATACGGGTCTAGAAAAAATATATTAATTTACCTTCCATTTATTCCATTATGCTGGTGACTAAAATATATATTTCACAAACTAACTTTGATTGAATGAAGAAGCCCACAAAAAACAAATCATCAAATTACACTTGATCAGAAAACAATTGGAAAGGAAACTAATTAATATTACACAATACAGGAGTATATAGTTTCATAATCATTCATCCACATCATATCGAGTTGCTGCGTGTCTTTTGGCAATATAAGCAGAAGCTTTCCGATCGATCCCAGGCTCAGCCACGTATCGACCTCTATCTTCATCACTAGGCCAAACTTTGTAAGCCTTCATTGAGTCGTCCCCACAATAATCTTCCATTCTTGATCTTTTGGTTTTAAAAATATTAAAAATAGAAAAGGAAGAAGGTTTCTTTTGCCTGTTGTTTCCCCCCATGGCTGGCTTGTCTTTCTTGCCTTTACTTAAACCAAAATAGTATGTGTGACAAGAAACTAATTAGTGTGAAGAGAACTTGAAAGTGGGTACTTCTTCTATACTCTCATATGTTTGCATTTGCAATGAGCTAGAGTTGTATTTATAGTGGGGGAACTAGCTACCCTATTTCGGTTTTTTAGAGTGGGAATCTACTTCTACCTCAAACAAAAACCAAGTTTACATTACTTCAATCTATTTAGTCGCGTAAGAAAAAAACAAGAACCGTTCAAACTTAGGAAAATGCTATTCAACAATAATGGACGACCATGGCATTAAAATAATCATGTGCATTATGATTGTTTACTTTCGACTTTATGAATTAGATGGCTAATTATTAGTTTTATGATGGTATTCTATTTTAGAATTGTATGATAAATATGTAAAGATTAATTAGGCCTATCAGAACTCTCATTTCATCCAGTCCACAGAAAATTAAGAGAGAAAACAGAATGTTTTAGCTCAAAAGTTTGCTACCCAAATACCTAGCTACTTATAACAATTTGTAAAACTTGCATTCCTTTTTTATGAAAGTGTGTATTTTGTACATTTGTTCAAAAAGATCTTCCTGTAAGACCAGAGGTGGGAACATGACGGATTGGGACGGATTGACCTCAATCATAACCCAATTCGCAAAATAAATGGCGGGACGGATTGAGGCGGACTGATAAAATTTAAATGTCAACCCAACTTAACTCAATCCGTTACAAATTAAAATTTCAACTCAATCCAATTCGCAAAATAAATTGCGAGATGGGACGGGTTGCGTTATGATTGATTCTTAAATTTTTATTTTGGTCATTTATTATTCATAGTTTGCATAATTAACCTAAATTTTAAAATAAATTGAACTTTTTTAAAGAGAAATATAAATTAAAATCAATCAAAATATGTTTAGAATATTCGTGAACAAATAATAAAACTAAAATATAATAAGAATGAAATGTTGTTATTTTAAAATACACACAATGTATATATAAATATACATATTTATAATTATATATATATATATATATATATATATATTACGGGTCGTGACGGATTAACCTGCAGTTTGAAAACATCAACCCTAATCCAACTCGCAAAATATATAGCGAATTGAGACGTGACGGATTGATTTTTTTTTATACAATCAACCCGTCTCAATCCATGCGGGTTGAGTTACGGGTTGAGTTTGTGGATTTTTTGAGCACCTCTAGCTAAGAGATCAGCTGTGACAGTGCCATATGAGACTTTGATCAATGTCGGGACTCTTGCTTGAAAATAAAATTAATATTGATTGGCTGAATAAGACTGGCTTCCTAGGTAGGGTAAGGAAATTACCCTATAATCCATGTTTGGTTTACATACGCTTCCGCATTAGCCGGTAAATTTTTTGCAAAAAAGACATTGTAAAAATTCCTAGAAGCATTCAAAAAAAGTTCCACATACAAAACCTTACCATATTATATTTTAAATTATGGCAGATCTTTATATCATACTAACCATTATTTGTTTTTATATTAATTTACTTATTAATGTAAACTTTATAGATTCTCTTAATTTCTAATAAGTAATTAATACAGTATATATATAATTGTGAAAATTTCTTGGGAATGGAATACGAGGCCATATATGTTTATGTATGGCCTTGATCGAATGAATGACAGCATATGTAACTCAATAACCGGTAAAAACACATATCTTCTGCACCACTGCTTTGAAATTTCAAAAATTTGACCCCCAAAACATGTTTGTTAGGCTATTGAATGGCAAACTTTATGAATAGTTTCTTGCTTATATTCTTTCTAAAGTTAAAAAAAAAACCATTTAGCATATCTTTCCACCTTTTATTTCCTTAACTAAGATTCTTGTTACTGAATATTTCATGTACTACGTTCACAGGAATCTCATGTAATGTTTTACAAATTAAAGGGTTTAAATTGACTAAAGTAGTGTTTTGGTGTTTAATCAATAATTAATATGTTGCTATTGTATTTACAAAATCTACCAATACAACATCTGCAAGCGAATCACTTTTATTGATGTTTTTTCACAAGGGTTAAATTACTTAATTAGGCTCAAAATAGAAACAGGAGAGAGTAATTATTCATGTACATTTTTAGAACTTAGTGGATAGCAGTTTATGATAATAATTAACATTTCATAATATAAACTATTATCAATACGTAAATGGCAAAATCGAATTCTTTTACATGAGTTTTGAAAATATCTAGATCGGTGCATCTTTATGCTGTACCTAACTCAAGAAGAATATATGTGCAAAACTATTTTAAATTTGCGTATATCGTGTTTTAAAGGATAATCATTAGAAAGTGCAGAGTTTAAGTATTTAATTCAGAAACTTATCACTGAAGCATGCATGGTCAAAAGAAACCTTTTTGAATGATTAGGCTTTCATGTATTGGTTGTTTAGTAAACCTTGGCCTAATGGCTAATTGTGAGCTTTTTTGAAATTTCCGGCTCTTAAAATAATTGCAAGAAATCAAGTAACTATCTGCTTTTTAATAAGAAATTAATGATATGTGTAAATTGTGGACTAACCTTCTTCCAAATCAACACAGTGTGCTAAGCTAGCTGTCTATCTTTAAAGATTCCCAAAAAACTCTAACCCTAGCTTGAGGTTGGAATTATGCCGTTCAGACACATTCTGTTTAATCAAATGTTTAATTTATTAACATTGGGCCCGTCCGTACGAATATTGTATTCACAAGTGTTTTTTTTAATGAATAACATGTAAAAGTATAACCAAAACTAACATTGCGTGCTAGCTGTCTAGCTTTTGGGATTCTCAAATCAAACCAAAACCCCGTAACCTAGAGATATATAGGTTTTGCCTGTACTATATACTTTGTACTTCAAATACGAACAACGAAACTCTCAAGTTAATTAATATACTCCTTTTAAGGGTTGCTCAATTAAATTATACATTCTTATATTTCTCTGCTATCTTGCATTTTGGTTATTTTAATTGAGTATAGTGATAATTAAGCGTTCAATTCTCATAGAGATTTGCTTAAACATGTTACTATTTGATATAATTACTCAATGCAATGTTTGAGTCTAAAGTATGAACTAAGTCATTGGTTTATATAATCTTGAACGCTTACATTAACTTTGGGATACACGTTTTATATTTAAAATGAAATGATAGAAAACCAATATGCATGGCTAATTTAGTGATATTTAGATTTATGTATAAAGAAAATTTTGTATTTGGCAAATTAATTGAAAGACATTGTTAAATCATTGGGGTGAATGTGATACTGACTTCTTCTTCTTTTTTAAAAAGTATCACATTCATTCACCTAACTGAATTAACAACAATAAAGTACATGGATATATATTTTTGCCAAATAATTTGGCTACTTTTTACCTAACTCAATTTCCCTTTAATTATATTTATAAGAATAGCAAATTTATTTGACTTAAGCTCATCTAGATTTGCCTCATATTACATATATATATATATACACTACATGAACTCCCTCCCCGACCCGGGTAATGATCTTCTTATATCACTTTGTATATTTCATGATATATAAAACCACGTCTAAACCATCAAAATTAATATATTCTTGTATAAATGATTGAGTTTAGTTTTCTATATATAGTTCTTACCTACTAGTCAGTTTATACGTAGTAAGAATTACTGAAGATTGATGAAAAAAGAGAACCATTGCACATTGGTAAATTAATTTCGAAAGTCAGAAAAAATTAAAGATAGGTAATTATAACTCGGAATTATGTAGATCCAAGATAAAGAACTAATGTGAAGACGTATAACAATTAAACCCAACCACTAATGTAACTCTACATGTTGAATCTTACTTTGCATACGCTTTATAGGAGGTTCGTCTTATTCAAACCATTAATACGCAAGTTCTACTAATTAGACTCGAGAAAAAGTGGAACAAAAAAGGGAATATAAATTTCCACTAGTAAAGAGTAGCTACAGCCAACAAGCACCATTAGAATTTTTTTGCAAGCATCAAACCCTAGCTTAAAAAGTGTTGTCCTCTCTAAATAAGCAATTAAATTGATTTATATATCATGATTGTATTTGTACCTTTTTAACGAATTAACGTTTTGTAGAGCTTATTACTGTCTCCCATTACTATATTGAATAGCAATATAAGTTCTTTTGGAACTACTTTGTCACGAATCTAAGTTTTACATCTATGTAGCTTAAAACTTTGGTTGATTCTTTTATCTTTTGTGGCTAAATTATTGGTTCTTAACTTTATAATAAGCTGTTAAAGTTATTAACTGTAGAGGATTAAAGTTGTTTACCTTTTGAAAATGCTTCTAGTAAGTTACTTTTTACAAGATACCGAATGCATTACGAATGATCACGTGGTTTTTTCCAAATATTTTATGTTTTATAATTATTAATTAGTTGTTCGGAAAACTACTCCTAATTCCTATATGTTTTATTTTGATACTTTTTCACAATAGGGAATCGAACCAAAATGCATGCGTTCTCTATTATATAAGCACACCAAAAGCCGCAAATATAATTAATTCCATTATTAACAGTATAAACCTTTTCCAAAAAAATTACTCCAGTTGTAAGATTTTTCTTAGCTTTATTTCACATAGTCATACATATTAGATAATTTGTAAAAGTGTAAAATGACAAAACAATTTAGAGTGAATAACAAATCTTTCATAAAAATTAACTGATGAATTCATTACAAAATCCGGTAAGAACTGATGATAAAAATTTAAACTTGATAAAATATAATCATACCGGTAAGCTTCAAAGCCAACATTCTCAAACAGTTCATAATAAACACCTTTCATTTGCTGCAGCTCTTGAAACAACTCACATCTTACCGCATACCAATCATCTTTCCCATGCTGTTTACCCGTCGCATTTGCAAGTACCCGGAACCCACAGTTACCATCCCTACGCACATCATAAACTGTTTCGATGTAACTATGTAACATGACCCATATTTGGTCACTGTACAGGAAGGTTGGCCTATTGGGGGTGGGTTTAGGGTTCTGGTTTCGCGGCCTCCTAGTTGGGTTTACCCTTACCTTCGGTGTTTCATCCGCCTTGCATTTGCCCTTGTCCCTACTAGCACCAGCACTCTGTTCCTCCACATACTCCCATCCCGACTTATCCCTCTTACTAGATTTGTCGCCTTTTCTAGGTCTCCCCCTATTTACTCTCACTTCGGGGTCACTGATGGATGTTTTGGCTGGTACGGTTATCTCTCGGAGTTGTGTTTTTATACGCCGTTTTTCAACATTAGTTTTGCTAGCATAAACACTTTTAGACTCTTCTAGATCACCCTCTACCCCATAATAATCGGTGTTCCCATTATCATCAATTACGTCTAATTTTTTCCAGAATGGATGAATATATTCTAGAGGAAGAGGCTTCCCGAATAAAATATGTTCACTCATAATATGATGACAAGGTAAACCGTGAGACAATTTGAAACCGCAAGAACAATTCTCATCAGCCTGGCCACTACATTTTTTGTGTTCTTGGAATAATAAATCAAAGGCATAGTGTGTGATATACGACCTAAGATTTATAAACAGAGGTGTTCGTTCAGAATGTGGAAAATAAGACTTGCATTTATCCAACTTCATCTTAATATCCTCAAACTGTTTTTCTAGAATTCTATTGACCTCTACCCAAACGGTTTCAAGCGTGTCAGTATTTGTGGAAAGGGATCTTTTCAGCTTAGCATGTTGTTGTTCGGCTCGATTGCTAGTTCTATTACCTGGATGTGTTGTGTGGTTGGTATAGCATGCAACAAACTTTTCAGCATAATCATTTAAAAGCTTGTCTACATACTTAATCACAGCAGGGTACGATTTGTAAGAGGAATTGAAAGTAGTTCGGTTATGATTGTACTCCTCTATCGACTCAGAATCAACCAATAAACCCCAATCATCTAGAAACGTTTGCCACTCCTCATCAGGGATCTTTTTACGGCAGTTTTTCAAAACATTTTTTGCAATATGAAAAGTGCACAAAATATGATGCGAATCGGGATAAACAACGGATAAAGCATTTGATAAGGCCATTTCCCTGTCGGTTACAAACACCCTAGGTAGTATACACCCCTCCAATGTAACTTTAAATTTTTCCAATGCCCATATATAACTTTCCTTTGTCTCGTCACTCATGAAAACAAAACCTAAACAATATGTTTGGTTCGTTGATGTCATTCCTACGACTTCTAGAAATGACATATTAAAACGGTTTGTCCTATATGTACAATCCATTAACAAGATATCAGGAAAAGCTTTGAACATTCTTATAGAATCGGGGTGTGCAAAAAACAAGTTCTCAAGGCAATGGGTTGATGGGTTCATATTATAGTAGAATGTGTAGCGATGGCTATCCAACAAATTAAACAGTTCCTGTATCGGGTTTCTACCATCTCGTTCTTTAAATTTCAGTCCGGCCAAAAAATTATGTATCGTTTTAGTGTTTGATACATTGTCAGGATTTCGATTTTTTATGGCCTCTAATATTGCACCAACTTTAAAACTACTTTGCCTTAAAGTTTTAACAATTTCTTTTTCATCTTGGGTTAAACGAGCACGTCGTGCTTGCCCTTGGAGGTAAGTTGGAGGTGGGTGGTTATGTTGTCCATTTTCTACGTGACACATCCATTCACCATTAACTACGTAACCTTTAATGAAAAATGGACATTCTTTTTTCTTTGTACCTGAATTTACGGAAGATGGTTTCTTTTTTTCGTAAACCCCCGATTTATCACACACAATATCAACATACGGTGTTCTGCTCCCATCACCCCCTCTAGACCTACGAATCGTAAGGATGAAACCCCAATTCCCAGCCACATCAGCAAGATCAGCAAGCATTTCATCCCTTGTATCCCAAGTCAATTCATCAACTTCAAAGTACTCTGAATAATCAGTTAGCTCATCGTTTGAGCCACTGGATGAATTCGCATTGTTGTTGTTATTCCATTGGTTGTTGTCATAACCATAGTTGTAATTCATTTTCGAAAAGTGGTTGTTTATATATTTTATTTGGGAGAAATGAGGATTTTTTTAGAGATTTCCGAAATGTGTTTGTGTTTGATTTTATGGTTTGTTAGAATTGGCAAAATGGAGTCATATTTATAGTGTTAATTTACACTACAAACCGTAGATTACTTTTACGGTTTATAGTGAATTTTTGGTGTAGTCATTTCCAAACTTTAATAATGCATTGAGTAGTCATTTTCGGATAGGGTTGTCAAATCATAATAATTCAAAAGTGATAAGGTGTTGTCGGATTTATTTTGATAGATATGGTATCCAATGTCATTTACACTACAAACCGTAGATTACTTTTACGGTTTGTAGTGTTTTTTTGGTGTAGTCATTTCCAAACTTTAATAATGCATTGAGTAGTTATTTTCGGATAGGGTTGTCAAATCATAATAATTCAAAAGTGATAAGGTCTTGTCGGAATTATTTTGATAGATATGGTATCCAATGTCATTTACACTACAAAACGTAGATTATTTTTACGGTTTGTAGTTTTTTTTTTTTACGTTATTAACGGTGATTCAATGCAAAAAGTACATTTGTAAAATGACGCTGCTTAAATCAGGGGTACAAACCGTACATTTATTTTACGGTTTGCACAGAATACATGCAAACCGTACATTTAATGTACGGTTTGTATGAAATCTGTACAAACCGTAGATTAAATGTACGGTTTGTATGTATATTTCAGAATATTTAGGGTTTAGGGTTTAGGATTTAGGGTTTAGGGTTTAGGGTTTGTAATTTAGGGTTTGTAATTTGTAATTTAGGGTTTAGGGTTCAGGATTTAGGGTTTAGGGTTTGTAATTTAGGGTTTAAGGTTTAGGGTTTGTAATTTTGGGTATAGGGTTTGTAATTTAGGGTTTAGGGTTTAGGGTTTAGGATTTGTAATTTAGGGTTTAGGGTTTAGGGTTTGTAATTTGGGTATAGGGTTTGTAATTTAGGGGTTTAGGGTTTAGGGTTTAGGGTTTAGGGTTTGTAAAAACTCAATATTGGTCCTATCAATTAAAATACAGAATATTTTTTAGAAACATACAAATCAAACATACGACTCAAATTAAACTTACGAATTTATAATATTTCAACTCAGCTAAGAATAAAACTTACAAAATCAAACATAGAAATCAAATACAAAAAACATTTACAAAAAACACAAATGTGCATTTATTTTTTTTTGTAACGACTAAATGATTTAAAGTTGGACGTAGGGAGCATCTTTCCGGCCGATGTTAATCTATCCGATGACGGCTCAGCAGACTCTTCGATTTCGTTTAGCTCCGTACGCCGTCTCTGTCGATGCTGCGATTCTGGATACGGAGCACGCTCGTGGGATGTAAGTGCTAATCCGCGACTCCAACTGTCGGTTGAATGCTGACTATGATAATCGAACGGAACATCATCCTGAACGTACTCCGACCCAGCAAAAGAAGCACGACGACCATGACCGCTTGAACTCGGACCCGGACCCTGATCTGTAGTCGGGGGTCGACCTCCAGTCGATCTTCTACCCCGGCTACGCCCGCCGCTACTAGATTCGCCTTCCCCTCTGCCTCTTTCGTCGGGACGCCGACAACTTGAAGCCCTAGTGTAAGTTGTTGGGTCGTAACGTAGGTCGTCATCACCATCGTCATCGTCGTCGTCATCGTCATCCTCTGCATCCGACTGTTCATCAGCTGACCCATACGGATTCATTCCCATTTCAGCGAAGTCCTTTCGTAGTAAGTCCACTTCCGTTTTCATTTTTGCCCGTTTGAACGATTTGAAATTGCGGCGCAATACCGCTTTCTGAAAAAAAAAAACCAATAAAAAACGTTTTATAAGTATTGAAATATACAAACAGAAAAATAACAATCAAATATTAATGAACTTTAATTAGTTGTTACCATTTTATTGAACAACCCCGTATGCTCCCGGAAACCGTGAGATGGCGGGGCAAGTTCAGGTGGGTTTATAAAGATGCGGATCCTCTCTCTATACCATTTCATGTAATCCGGTGACGTCCCCGTGCCAAATTCGCCGTTAATAAGACTGGTGTGGCGGTCATTCCACACGGCTATAAACTCTACACAAAGTAAAGGGCAGTCCTGTTTTTGCCCAATCCCATATCTTCTATCCTTGCCGTGACCCTGTCTGTGTTTCCAAATATATGTAGGGATCCCCTGCACAAAACCGAACTGTCTCATGAACCTGTCCGCGGGGTGGTACTCAATCTTCTCATTACAAATGAGAGGCACAGAACAATGCCACATATAACGGCCCCGCGTGCAGTATTCCGGATATTGATTGAGATTCCCGTAAGGTTGTCACACTATCTGTAATCAGCAAAATTAGAATCTATAAACAATGGTTTAAAAATACTAGTAATAAATTCTGCAAACATAAGACCAATGCAAACATATACAAAGTTAAAATTTACCTGTTCAGGCGACATATTGTCAAACTGGTCACGTATGTGGACCACATTATGTCCGTAGACATATGGCGTAAGGTTAGTTTGCCTCCACATCTTCCATCTGTAATATACAAACAAAACCCGATAAACAATAAATATAACCGGCAGCTAAGTAAATGATAGATGACACAATAATATAAAAACGCAAATCCAATACAAAAACTAAATAAATATCATACCTGTAACCGAGGGGGAACCTAGGCCAGCCCTCAGGTGGCTCGATATCTTCCGGCAGCTCTTCACATGGTCTAACCGGCAGTAGTCTGGTAATTGCCCACATATCCAGAAACATCACCGCCCCGCTTACTCCGCTTGTCTTACAACGTACCACCCTGCATAGATTAGCCTCTAACCAGGCCAGAAGAGCTGATCCCCAACTACAGTAGAAACTCGATAAATTAATACTCGATTATTTAATAAACTCTCTAAGATAATATTTTTGGCCGGTCCCGACTCGGGAATAGGGTGCTAAATTAATAATTCGCTAAAATTATAAGATAATACATTTTTGATAATTTCTTTAGACCCCATATAAAATATAAATTAATAATTCCTTATATATAGCATATTACATGAATGATTTATGAATGTTTCTTGAAAAATGACTCAATTGTCTTTTATTTTTTGTTGAAATCAATTTCCCCTTGAATCTCGTCTCTAATTTTCCTTAGCATGGTAAGAACTTCTGGTGTTGTTTTCTCATAGCTCAACAAGAAATTGTTCAATGTGATTGCCGCTTTAATAGATTCGTTTCGCGAAGGGGGCTCCATTGTAGAACTTTCATCATCTTCTTCATCGATATCATCTTTATGCTTCTTGTCACATGAAGGGCCCTTCATTTGAAGCATAATTAAGTGGAAGCTTGAAAGGTGTTTGTAAACTAATTATTTTACTATAAATTAATAAAATATTAATTAATATATAAATTAATAATTATTAATTTATCGATTAATTAATAACTCTTTTAATTAATAAATTTTGGTGGTCCCAAGTGTATTATTTTATAGAGTTTCTACTGTATACTCAGCACATGTGTCAAAATCCTCCAGAAATGGCAGAGGCCATAGTGGAATTTGATCACTGCTCTTATCCGAAAACACATGTGCCCCCAGTAATAATAGCATGGCAGCCCTAGACTGATATAGCAAACGATCCTCAGTAGGGTTGGGGGGTAATTCACCGAAGGTGTGTAACATCCAATCAAGTCTAACTGTCAAACAGTGTGTATCGACTTGATGGTCAGCAGGTCTAACACCCAACAAACTCTCAATCATATCCAACCTGCTCGCCTTGGTGTCATTCCGCTCCGACCGGGTAACAGCAAGACCATCAACCCTGAGACCAAGCATAATCTCTACATCCTGTAAAGATATCCCCAACTCTCCACCGACAAAATGGAACGTGTGCGACTCATCACGCCACCTATCAACTAAGGCTGTAACCAAGCCTCGGTCTACGGTATAATTATCTATAGTGTGGATACCGTACAAACCAGCCCTAATCATATTTTGAACTACCCTTTCCGGCGTCGGTATCTGCCAACTATAATTATAAACCCTAATCTTATTGGCATCTCCTCTACCAGCTTCTCTTCCAGCATCCCAAGTCTGATTAGAAATGTGACCGATCTGTCGTAAAATGCCTAACCTGCCTTTAATATGTGGACCTGGGTCTGTCATCCTAACTATGATAACCAAATATAACTCAATTAATGATAACCAAACAATGATAACATAACCAATTAATAACCAATTATAACCAAACAATGATAACCAAACAATGATAACTCAATGATAACCAATTAATGATAACCAAACAATGATAACTCAATTTTTTAATCATAACCAAACACATTTAATCATAAACCAAACAATAATAACTCAATTTTTTAATCATAACCAAACACATTTAATCATAAAACCAAACAATAATAACTCAATTTTTTAATCATAACCAAACACATTTAATCATAAAACCAAACAATAATAACTCAATTTTTTAATCATAACCAAACACATTTAATCATAAAACTAAACAATAATAACTCAATTTTTTAATCATAACCAAACACACATTTAATCATAAACCAAACAATAATAACTCAATTTTTTAATCATAACCAAACACACATTTAATCATAAACCAAACAATAATAACTCAATTTTTTAATCATAACCAAACACACATTTAATCATAAACCAAACAATCATAACTCAATTTTTTAATCATAACCAAACACACATTTAATCATAAACCAAACAATCATAACTCAATTTTTTAATCATAACCAAACACATTATCAACAATTGAAATTAACCAAACACAAAATAAAAAAACATGCAAAAATGGGACAAATATCAACAATTATTATAATTTCTATAATTAATATAAACAAACAACAAACAATTACATATAGCTAAGTGAATTATGGTTTTGCATATTTTATATATTTTTTCCTAGTTTACAAATTAAAATTACACAAAAAAAAACATGCAAAAATGGGACAAATATCAACAATTATTATAATTTCTATAATTAATATAAACAAACAACAAACAATTATATATAGATAAGTGAATAATCAATTTGCATATTTTATATATTTTTTTCTATTTTACAAATTGAAATTACACAAAATAAATAATAAATTAGAGAATAAAAGATATACCCTTGAATTATGGATAAATTTGATTGATGATTTGGGGTTTTTTGTTAAGAAAGTTGATAGTTATTGTGGTTGATTGATTTGGGTGATTTTTTGGGTTGAAAATGGGGGGTTTTTGAGAGAAAGAGAGAGAGTGTAGAATAAAAGTTTATTTTAAAAAAAAAAAACGTAACATTCTGTTTTTTCAGGGACTGTCTGTGTAATTTTCGCGCAGGGACTGACTGTGTAATTTCTGCAGAAATTACACAGACCGTAGATTAAATCTACGGTTTACAGATTCACTGTAAACCATAGATTTAATCTACGGTTTGCATTAAATTAATACAAACCGTAGATTAAATCTACGGTTTACAGTGAATTTTAATCTACGGTTATAGCGTTTTAACATAAATTTTGAAGTAAATTAATCCAACCTCTAAAAGGATATATATAGTGTGACAAGATTTGAATCCATGATGTCAGGATAGAAATCAAAACTCTCTTCTTCTGTCACACAACATTATATATTTATATCTGATAATAATTAATTGGTGTTTATTTTTTTTGTTCAATCACAACTCAAACCAAGCGGTGGCACTTGACCCCACTTGGATTTATAAGGATTCGCACTTATCTTTGAGTTGCACACTTCAAATATTGAAATGTATACACTAAAAGTTAATTTATATTAGACATTTTGCAAATCCGTGTTCTGGAGCTTATCAAAAATTGTGTAAATTCTACAACTAAGCAGTTGCTGATATGACTGTTGTAGATTTAAAGTCCTAATCCTTCCACTTGGAATGGAAGAGAACAACTGTTTGTGATAGGCAGAAATCTAACTCACGGAAGCCTTGCAACAACCATACGACTCCTTTTAATCTTTGGTTTTAGTATCTTCATCTTTTTTTCTTTTTAAGATTTGTAGAAACTTCAGCACAGCCCGAATTGTCATAGTTACGGGCATGAATAGCAGCGTGTAAGCAGGGGCGGGGGGCTGGACCCATATTTTCGAAAAACAATTTCTTACAGTGAAAAAATGAAAACGAAAAATTGCTATTTAACCTTCTGATAATGAGATTTTAAAATTAAGTCCTCATATACTGATTCAGGCTCCGTTAATGCGTGTAAGGAGTAATGAGAGCAAGTGTAAAATGGTAAATACCCTAAAAATAAATAAAATGCCATTTAAGGGGCTATCGAAAATATAAAAGGTTTAAAAAGGTGCATTTTTTAAGCCGAATTTCTCTACCAAAATTAATATAAAAACAACCCAAAAAAGTAAGTAAAGACAAAACTCAAAAAAAATAAACAATCGTTCCTTTTGTTTCTGTCTGAGTATTTGTCAATTTAGTTCGATTCTAGTAAAATTATAAAATACGTACCAATAATATCAAATTTTAATTCAACTTGCACTAAAGAAAAATTATTAGATAGTTTTTGTCAATTTTGGTCAATATATTAGGAACAATAACTAATTCACCCCCTAAGTATCTCATAATTATTATTAGACCCTTTCTCTCCAAAAATTAAATCCAATTAATTAAATCCAACGTGGAGAGAGAGAGAGAGAGAGAGAGAAAAGACTTTGTAGAGACGACGAAGAAGTATCTATTTCTTATATAGGTATATTTATTTTCAATTATTATATGTATATATACATATCCACGTGTCTATTTTCCTAGGGCGAATTTTTTTTTTTTTTTTGATTCTTTATAGATTTGAAAGGATTTATTCAACGAGTTATTGTTTTCTTTTAATACCCAGAATTTTTTATTTTCAAATTATGTGATAATCTTTCATGAGCAGGTAAATTAGTGCAAGTTGATTAAACCTTGTTATTTTGGTCTCTTTCCAGTCATCATTTAAGGCTTGTTTGGTTGCAACTCTTGAGCCCACTTTTGCTTTTTTACTTTTTTTCTTCTTATAAGATTACTATATTAAAAGTTTTTTTTTTACTTCTTTGCTTAGAAGATTACTATATTAGGTTGGTATCTTAAAAGGTTGATTTTTTAATTATTTCTGGCCGAAAAAACTCGAATTGTTATTATCGACTTTATTTTTTTTGCTTGCGAATTGTTATAATCAAATTTTCTTTAGTGCAAGTTGATTGAATTTTGTTATAATGGTATATTTAGTCATCATCGGGCTTTGTTTGGTTGCAGCTTTTGAGCTAAGTTTTTCGATTTATTTTTTGCTTGTAAGCGCACTCTATCAGGTTAGCAGCTTAAAAGCTGAGATTTTTGCTTATAAGCCAGATTATCTGTTTAAAGCTGCAGACTGACAAGCCTCGAATGTCCATGTGTGCGAATTGTTGTTATCGATTCTTCTTTAGTGCAAATTGATTGAATTTTGGTATAATGGTATTTATAGTCATCACTGGGCCTTGTTTGGTGGCAGCTTTTGAGTTAACTTTTTCGATTTCCTTTTTGCTTTTATGCGCACTCCAACAGGTTGGCAGCTTAAAAGCTGAGATTTTTGCTCATAAGCCAGATTAATTGCTTAAAAGTTGCAGACTACAAGCCGTGAATATTTTTGCTAATTCTTATCAAAATCTTTTCTTTGGGTGGTTTAGGGTAGTTAAAAAATGGAGTACAGATGGATTGGTGGTAAAATGGAGCCACGGGCTACAGATAGAGGACAACCAAAGGTTTCCGTAAGTATCTCCCTTCTGGTTTTTCGTTAATTAAGCATTTTGTACACATTCAGTTGCGAAAAAATTGGGATATGATATTATGCGAATAAGTACCGAGTACTGACTAGTTCGTATGGTTTCCCCTTTTATATCATCGCTCCTTTTGTTTAATGAAAAAACTACTTGGAAGGAGGGTGATGAATCATGATAGACAAACAAATTGTATAAGCATAAATAGCAAGCAAATTGACGTTGCAACAATTTGGCGAGTGAAATAAAGTTGTGAGCTCATCGGGTTCCATTAACCTATGGATTGTTGCCACATCAGTTTGTTTGCAAGTTTTTATTTGAGGGAATTGTTTGCTTATCACTACTCTTTCATTAAACTTATTTAGGATATTATAATAACAGGTCTGCGATGCCTATAAATATTTGAACCGTAGAGCATAAATTTAGTTGTAGGCTTTTGGTTAGTCCTCATAGGAGTATAGCAGAAGGTACATTTCAATTCACCGTGTATGTTTAGCCTTTTGTACACATTTCACTTGGATGCTTGATATTAGTCCATATAAGCATTTGGGGGCAACTGTGCTTGCACATTGTCAACTGTCCAACTCCATTGCTTTAATAAAAAATTTAGAACTGCAATACAGTAACGAAATGCATTTAGGAAACAATTTTGAACCTTTACGGCTTTACCTATCTTTACCATTCATTCCATGGGTATCTACAAAGAGATGAGATGGTTCATGGATGTAAATTTTGAATTTACGGGTTTGGGATGCTTCATTTTTTAAGCTATTTTTAAATTTTGGCTTTAAATCTGGACTGCATTACAATGATCAGCTTAAAAGCCGAGCTTTTCATTTGATTGTCCTGGAAAGACTAGAACCTTTAAGCTGGATGAACTCAGCTGTTTCCCCAAGCGGAGATATTTCAGCTTATCTATTATTTAAGCTGCAACAAAACAAGCAGTACATCTCAGAAAAGAAGTGTAGTTTTCTGTTTGGTGAAGAAATTTATAATTTATATTGCAGGCTTATGATGAGGCTGTTTTGGAGGAGCTTGCAGATGATTTCCGCATTCCGATTGATGAAAGGCCAACAGGAAATGTCAATCTTGAATATGCTGGACAAGCATCATTGGATACAAAATTGACATCATCAAATGTTGGCTTTAGGCTTCTACAGAAGATGGGGTGGAAAGGAAAAGGCCTTGGGAAGAACGAACAAGGTATGTGGACCAAGTAATGCAATTAGTTAGTAATAACAATTCACCATGGCCAATTTCGGCATTCTATTGACCGTTTTATCAGCTTTATTGTTAGTTAATGCATGGATTTGCATTTGCTTGATTTTGCTAGTACAAGTAAGGTATTTAAGGTTCTCTGGGAAAATTCTATTGATAGAATTTGTAGAGTTTATGAAGAAAAATAAAACTGAAGAACAGTTAGGAAATAAAGCACTGTTTGAAATCACAAAGATGTAGGTAGGCCGGACATTAGCTTCTTCCATATGTGAATTCATTGGGAAAATATGGCGGGTATTGACTATGCATTATTATTAGGTTATTCATGTGATATAAAAGCTCAAACTTGGTTGGGCTTCTGTCACTTTAAAATATTATTAATTTGCTTTTGTGCCGTTACTGGACACCTTTGATGCCCTTGACATCGAATTCTATGTGTAGTATACCTATATGGCAACAGTTTAACCCTGAGGTCTAAAGCAGTTAAGCAGATGATTGTTAAGAAGAAAATTTGCCTTAACTGTATGAAAGCTTTTACCAAAATAATTCTTCACTAGGTCTGTGTCTTGAATCTTTAATTATTCTGTGGTAAAACCGTAAAAGTCATTAAAAATCATTCGATGCTTGTGGGTCAATAACAAAGTGCGATAAATGCCTTCGCATATTCTATGTTGTCTTCATTGAATGTCAAAGACAGAAAGACTTGATTGCTTTATCGCGGTTCGAGCTGGGGGATTTATTCTTTGACTTTATACCTATTTCCATTGGTTGAATCTTATGCTTTAGTACTCAAACCTATTGTATATAATCCTTCTCTTTTCTGTGAAGGAATGACTGAGCCAATAAGATCTGGTATAAGAGATGCAAAACTAGGATTGGGGAAGCAAGAGGAAGATGATTTTTATACTTCTGAAGAAAATGTTCAGCGTAAAAAGCTAGACATTGAGTTAGAGGAAACAGAGGAAATAGCAAAGAAACGGGAGGTATGGATATTTTATTTTCTGCTAAATTTTGTGTGTAAGTACGTAAATGGATAATTATGCTTTGTTTTTTGAAATACCCCGTACCGTACAAATTACAACGGTTAAACGCACTACGTAGCTTATATGTGGCCTTTTGATGGAAACAATTATTTTTAATCAAAAGGGAACACTTCAATGTTTCGGAGGTGTTGAAAAATTTTGTGCAGTTTTTATTACCTGGTGGATTCTATTGCCTGCTTGCTGCACATATTAAAAATCCAGGTCGTAGCAGAACGTGAGCAGAAAATTCAGACAGAGGTGAAAGAAATTCGTAGAACTTTCTTTTGTGAGCTTTGCAACAAGCAATACAAATTAGCTGTGGAGTTTGAAGGTCACCTTAGCTCATATGACCACAATCACAGGAAGGTAAAAGGCCTCGTACTGATAAGATTAAATGGAAGTGACATATTTTGAACTCCATTTCATATTCACAAAGATATACTTATTTCCCATATAGTGATACCACTGACGTGTATATTTTTAATGAACCGATTTTTTTTAGTGTCGTACTGTTAAATAAACTGATGTGCATACGCTTGCAAAAAAATGATTTTTGATTGGCATACTGTTTATTTAATTGGTTTACTTTTGATGACCATAGCCTTCGATGAACCTTTTCTAGGATCGTACTATATAGTTAGAATTGAAACAGAATAGGAATGAAAAGTTCCCACTTGCATTTAGATAGGAGTCCAAAATATATCACTTAATTGGAATTGCCTAGGTTCTTAAACCACTTATACCTTTGTTCACTCTTAACTATTCCAGCGTTTCAAAGAAATGAGAGAAATGCATGGAAGTGGTAGCCGTGATGACAGACAGAAACGAGAGCAACAGCGTCAGGATAAGGAGATGGCCAAGTTTGCTCAGATGTACGTGTCAGCCCTTCATTTTATTTTTGTCTAGAACCGTTTGTGATTTTGTTTCACTTGGTATTACCTACATACATGTATGAATATTAAAGCCTCGTTAATTTTCCTTTTGTAATCATAGTGTCGATGCAAGTAAACAGCAGTCACATCAGCAAGAACAAGAAGAGCAATCTGGCAATGGTGAGGCGGTGGTATCTTCTGCTGCAGTGAGAAGTGCTGCTACTGATCTTGTTGATCAAGATAAGAGAAAGGCGTTGAAATTTGGTTTTTCTTCCAAAGGCACCACATCCAAGGTTTGTAGTTCAACGAGGAACCTATAGTTTACATACTACAGTGTAGAGACCTTACTAGATAGCCACTGATATAAGAAACAGTGAAACTAGTTACATGAGTTTCCATGGCTCACATTCCGATTAGTTACTACCATTTTTCGGAAAAAAAGGCTTTACTGGTTTTTTGGTAATGTATAGTATTTCCTAACAAAATTATTAGCGGAAGTACGGGTTTCTCTGTGAATGAAATTCCATTGATGACGAAGCGTTCTCAAATGTGAGAAATAAGAGGTCTAGGTATAGGGAAGTGTGCTTGTAATCAACTATTGGAGTCTAGATAGCGGCTTGGTTGGACTTTAGCAAGTAATAACGATTTTTCCCTTCAGTTTTTATTACTATGTCATTCTGTTTTGTTCAATAAACTCCGCAGGCACTATGCCGTTTAACAAACATAAGCTCCAACAATAACTAGAGAGTATTAAATAGATCCATCCATGTCATAACATTTGTTTTTGTTTTCTTTTTTAAATGATTAACATTTTTCTTAGTTAATTCCTGCATTTGAAAATGAATATGACCATGTGTTTGGGACTTTTGAGGAACTTCAGTCCTAATTATGGTTGACTGTCATCATGTATTTATGAAGCTTTGATTTGAATTTCCTGTAATGTTGAACAGATATCTATTGCGAAAAAGCCGAAGCCAAAAGTAGTGGTGGCCTCAATATTTGGTAATGACAGTGATGAAGAATAACTGAAGTTTCTAGCTCAAGTTAATCGTCAATACATGAAAATATTGTTGTAGCTCACCAATGCTTTTGTTGCTTTTCATCAATGTAATGTACTTTTGAATTTTGAAAGCCTTCAAATTGGCATTTAACTTTGGTAGTCTTATACATTCAGATTCATCAATAGTAGCATATTCTCTCTGTGGATTTTGTGACAGTTTACCTTAATTATAATATAATCCTGGATGTTTATAAAAATTTAATTAAAGTCATTATGCTAAGAATTTTCATGAATTATTTTAAACAGCTTTATACGATCTACAAATAGCTGTTGTGTAAATAAGAAAATATGTCTCTTCATACAATACAAACATAGCTATTTACATATAACAGTGGCAAAGTCATTTAGAGAAACATCATATAAGAGCGATTAAGCAGCTTCGGCAAAACCAATTTGGAGATTTCCAGAGTCGAATACAGTATGGTACACTCCCATGAATACATCTCCGAGGATCCTGCAAAGCCAACACAAAATAAATGTTAATAAAAAGTGGAAAAGTGAAACAACTAATGAATTTGAGGTAGTGGTTTTGGAAACAGTTATTTAATAAATTTCTGCAACCAACCAACATTTATGATAAAATTTCAGCGTTCTAATATTCAATGAGACATCAATTACTGAAATATAAGAAACATGCCCCAACTCTACTAAGTTGGTAATATTCAATGCGGAGGAAGAATCTCCTTGTTGTAAAATGGAGTTTCTTGAAATACTTTCATAAAATATATTCAATACGGATCATTTTCTCAAGGTTTTTCCAAACAGAAGTGTGATCAATCCTTTATCAACGTAAAGGCATAATAAATATTGGACTTTTTTTTTGATAAATCTGTCAGTTATCAAGTAAAAGAAATATCTGCATTACTAGTCGAGATAACTTACCAAAGAGGATTACGAGGGAGGTCCAACGCAATAAACCCGCTAAGACAGATCGTAGCAGGGCCATCTCCAGTTTTCAAAATATACTGGGAAAGATAAAAAAATAAAAATAAAATCAAGCGGTGACACGAGTGAAATATAGTAAAAGTCGACAGGCCAAAAATAAATAATAAATGAATATTAAATGACAAAGAAAATATACAAAAAGAATTTGAAGTAGGCAAATGTAATAGGTTTTCATTACAACGATCTATTGCAGTCTCTAAAAGTTGTGACTTAAATGTGGAAATTCCTTTTCCGGAATGTGTATATTTCCGGTCTTAGTGCTTGTCTTTGTTATATCTTAGAAGATAAAGAGTCGTAAAAATAGGGTCAAATTTATTTGTAAATATAAACCACGTCTAGGTGCTGTTTTGAACGAAATGAAATTAGATTACTTGCTTGATTTACAAGGGTGATCTTTTATGAAATGTTTCCCATGCATTTCACATGCTTACACTTATTTGCAAAAATAAGGAATGGGTTTTTTCTTTTCCAATGCCTTGCTAACAAGATTCGAAATACCATGAATAAAAGTAAGACTTAATTGAGGACATGTAAGGAAGACATAATAATAGATTCTCAATGATCCACCACATAACTTTTCCGAAGGTCCTCTGGGCAGACAAAATTCTCCAAGTGGAAGTACAACAATTTCTTCTTCTTTTTTTACTGATAAATTAAAGCTAGGAGCAAGGTAAATATGTAAGAAGATCAAACCTGTTCAGGAGTGAGAGTGAAATCTTTGCCACCAATCCTGAAAGTAACATTTGGCATCTTAGACAAGGAATTGCAATCGATTGCAGATTCTCCCATAGGACTTGGCAAGCTCTCACACAGCTATTTAAGGAAAACATCTCAGATATGGGAAGAGTTACAGATAAATTGAGCTTATCAGATGTTTCTTTGTGATGATAATTGATTAATTACCTGGTTCACATATTGGAACACGGATTCTTTTGTTTCCTTTTGTTTTAGCTGGTTTTGGACCCAAACGACGAGGATCTCACAAGCAGTGCATAAAGGATCATTCCCGCCAGACATCGTCTCCTTATTCTCCTCCTCAATTACCATCTTGATATCAACAGCACTATAATCAAAATAACAAAATCAAGTCAAAACCCCCATGTGTAATTCTGTCCAGTCTATTTAAGCACCAAGGCCCATAAACAAATGGGAATTTCCAGTATGTCGGTTTGTATCTCAGAGAAAAAAAGAGGAACTTTAATATTATATATGGGAAGGGTATGTTTGGTAGGAGACTGAAGAACTTAAGGCTTCATAAGACATTATGAGAGATAAATTAACTTGGTATGTAAAGGACCATTATTACTTTTAAAAACTGCTAATACAGTCATCTTTATGTTTCTTAATTGTAGCATTTCAGAAAACTAGCATAAGAATTCATTTCTAGATAGATCAACCAACTGTTTTTTAATACAATAAAATGAGAGTTGAAAAACAGTTTGCAAGATCTTAACGTAAACATAGGCCTTGTTTGGTTGCAACTTTAAAGCTCGGGCATTTTCGCTTAAAAGCTAGACTGCATGTAGCTGATCGGCTTCGAAGTTGAAATTTTCTTGTTTTTTGGTCTGAGAAAGCCAGAAGTTTTCAGCGAGATGAACCCAATATTTTCCCAATCCCAAAAAAATCAACTTATTTGGTAAAAAGCTGCAGTAAAACGACCCCACAGTACGAGACAAATTTCATAAAAGTCCTCCCTAAATGCCATGTGGAGCACAATCACAAATTTTCATAAGCAAATTTGTAATTTATGCAAAAAGAAAAGAAATTCCTAACCTTTTAGGATGATTACTAGAAATGCAAAGACCAACTTGAGTGCATACTTTGTCCGGTCGAACCTGAAATTTTACAAAGAGTGTTACTACATTTATATTAAGATATAGGGCAAGCCAGTAGTCACTCATCCACATGGTTATGAAATGAACTAAGGTAGAGAGTCACAAGAAACAGAAGAGAACAAACCCCTGATACTAAAAGGTCCCATATCATTTCACCATAGTCCGAGATTATTTGTTTACACTCCGTACTTATTATCCCTTCAGCTCCAATAGCACGGTTGATTTGGGTTATCACGCCCTAAAATCATAGAAAATGTTTTGATGAAAGCAAAAAAACATATGTAGAGATACATTATCCGTACGCAAAACCATGCATCGTCAATAAAAGAAATATTTTTGTTGTTCACAAAGTTAAATTTACGCACAGTGGGACCAGCAAGCAATGATGTTCCAGAATCTACAATGGCAGCGCATCCACCCTCGCAAAACCCTAAAAGAAAAATACGACGACACAAATATAAGGAAAAGAATCTTTACAACATAAATTCTTGTAAAATTATTAACTTATGACTAGAAGGTTTGAAACTACCTGCTGAATAATTTCCGATAAGTACATCATCCATTTTGAACTGCAAAAACCAAGAAATCACAAATGAACCAACTTCCAAACGTCAAGATATACAGGGAAAAAAGAGAACCTTTTGGGGGAATTGCAGGTAGGTTCAATTTACTGCATTTATTTAGCAAAAAGTAAATTGGTATTTCTGTTGGTAATGCATACTGTTAATTTCTATGACCAGCGTAAAACAAAGACCACTTTCTTGACTTATCACATAAAAAGTCTTTTAACAATCATTTGTTTTGCTAAATTTCCTTTTGCTTTTATTTCCACGCACCTGCCAGTAACCCTTTCTAGTAACAGGAACGTATCTGTGTGAGCCCTTGAAATGGTTTGGATCGACACCACCAAATACAAGCTCACCTCCCACTTTTGCGTCTTGGTCACGACTCAACCAAAAAGAGAAAACTTCCTGTTCTACAAGACCTTGTTCCACCATATTGTACCTGCAAATTCATCATCACAGAATATGCTGGATGTACTTTGAACACTGAATTAGCAGAATTACAGAAATGCAACTGTATTCATGTCTCAATCTGTATGAAGACGTGTTTTTGGTAATTTTGGGGAAAGTTTTCCAAAAAAAGATTCATTTACTGCAGCCTTCTTTGTTTCAGAATAGGAATTGGTTTTAGATACAAAAACCATATGAGCGTTACCTTTGAGATAGATGGAGAAAATACAAGCGCTTTAAGAAAAAAATCAACTTTATACCAGGGAGGAATGACATCTCCTTCAGATATTTCTTGGAAGCCAAGGCCAAAAAGACCATCAAACTTTGCAATAGCAAAAGAAAGACTCCCTTCTTTCTTTGTCTCCATAAAGACCTAAAATCAAGCATGGAACACAATCACAAAAAGAAAAACATGTAGGACAAAGACGAGTACATGTCACATTAGGGGAATTAAGTCTTAACCTGATCTTTGATCACGAGACCACCAACTTCAACAACATCTTGACTGAGGAAGCCAGAAACAGATCCAGATCCATAATGTATTGCAATTGGTTTTCCTGAATTAACAAAAAAATTAGACACAGTCTGAGAAAATATTACTTTAACTAGCTTGATAAAAAAAATGTCACAAGCCTAGTATCTTACCATTCTCCTGATATGTACTGGACTTCGTGTGTTTGTACTTGGAATGGAAAAAGCAAGCGATCTGCAATGAGTCGCATATAATTAGGTTTATTTTCGGTTAAAAGTATAGTAATAGTAATAATAACGAAGGGTTTGGTTGCAGTCTTTAAGTAGATAAACTGCTTTTTTTTCGAGGTTGGAAAAAAGAATCAGTTCATTGATTAAAGCTTCTAGTTTTTCCAGCCAGGAAAAAAAAACATTAAATCCCGGGACAAGGCCTAAACTTCTAATTACTCACGGAGAAAATGCATTTCGATGATGGGACCCAGAGATTAGAGCTGCCCGTATCAAATATGACAGTGAAATTCTGAGGTGGTGAACCAATAGAAATCTCTCCATAGTACTGAGCGTCCATATAGTTTTTTAAATAGATAATGTCGATATCAGATGAGTCTCCAAGCATGTTTTGCAAACCCATCTTTTGGTTTGCTTGCATTCTAGCCTTTTTGGAAGCTTTAATGCCATCAATATCCAAAGGTTGTTTCTTTAAACCGATTCGAAATAAGCCACTTGGTGATGCTGATATAAAAGAGCATGTTAAAAGTAGTAAACAGAGAGGCCCCAATAGATAGTTTCGTGTCATCTTTACGAGTTTCCTGGTCAAATAATGAACAAAAAAGATAAAGTTAGACATGTACAGTTAAGGCCCTTGTTGAATGGTTAAAAACATAAGCTTTTCTGGTTATAAGCTGAAAAGGCTAGAAACTTTAAACTGGATAGAGCCAAAAAAAATTCCCAAACTCAAAGATCCAGCTTATATGCTTAAAAGCTGCTACTGAACAAGCCATGACCCTCGGATTTTAGAAACTTATTCACAGATTCCGACTGTGTTAAAGAGAACAATGGAAGAGAAGAATTAGGTAAGTACTTGTTTGGCATTATCTTAAGCTTGGTGGTTGGTGATCACATGGGTGTTCTCTCATAAAAATGCAGATGAGAGTGCTCTCCATTTGTTAATTGTCCAGATTTGTGAAAACATGTTTAAAACAAAAATGAAGAACGACCACATGTTTGTGAGTAACAAGTTTACTTTCGTTACGTGTTTATAAAATCCTATGGCTACATGTGGGATTTTTAAATTCATATAGAGTACTCTCGCTTCATTAAAGAGAACTCTCCCTTTTATCGTGAACTTAATTATGTTGTTTCCTTCTACAAATGGATAAGTGTTCCTAATCAACACTTAGTAAGTAAATGCTTAGGAGGTTATTTACGTAAAAAAAAGGTTTAGGAGGATTTGGGCATTTAATTAAGGAAAGTATACTTAATTCTCATGTAGTCTCGCTAGGACCCTAACGAACCCTACTTCATGACCAAAAGTTATGGCAAACAAGCTGACTTGTTAAGTCCAGGAAACAAAGATAGCTTGGTTTTTAGCTATTGACCAAACCGACTACAGCTTATAAACCAAAAGCTTATAGCCTTGGTTTAGAAGCTGCAACCAAACCACTCCTTAAAACAATCAAGAGTTTCAAGGATAAGCAGTAATTAAAGATAAAAGCTACACAAGCAAGAAACAAGTTATTCAACCAACCAGAATTAATTTTCACAAAATTACCGAAATTTTGCCAGGTAATAAAGATTCAGTGATACATGAAACATGCATGGTGAGTAATCAGATAAGCAATTGTTTCAACATAATCAAACCATAGTATACTTGAAGAAATCTCTAGTCTACAAATTGACCGCCTAAATTCTAGATGAAAATCACCATAAGCACAAAACAAAGTGCAACATCTGAGCAGAGAATAATAACTAATAAACTTTAAAAGGATATAACTAGAGTTTAAAAAGCTTACAACTACTCATTAATCATATGATCCTTAACTATAATCACATAAACTGTTTGCTAGAGTATAATCAAGAGATGAGTATTGAGTAGACCTTTTTAGTGAAGCTAAGAAGAACAAGCAGGTGCAGTTAGGTAAAGAGGCTTTGAGAAAACAGATATTTATGGAGAAAGTGGTGTTTGTGTGGTGTAATATTTTCCTTGGTTTCTCAGCTAACCCAATATATATACTTGAAGAGTGTGTAAAACGAGGCTAAAGTCAAACCAAATTTAGCTTTAAATAAACAAACTGTGAACGGTAGATCAAATAAATACTGTAAGTAAATTATAGTTAATTTTTTATTACGATTGATTGGTTTAATAGCCTAGAACACACATAAGCTCACGATAGATAGATAGATAGATAATTCAGACAATTATGAGAATAAATAAAGACCGATTATAGATGAAAGCGGGTATTTTATTAATATATGATAAGGTTACAAGTTACAAGTTAGAAGTTACAATCCATCCGGGATTAGGGTATCCATGTGTTTGATTTAATTTACGTCCGACCTCTATAGAGAAGTGTTCTTTCGTATTTAATGTTGTTGTTTTTTTTTTTTGTATGAAGAACCAAACTATTTTTCAGTGTCATCAATGTTGTATTTATAGTATCTAGCTTTTTCTAAGGTCCGTTAGATCTAGGTTTTGATCACTTTTCATCTGACGGTGGAACTCGTATCTCGGGTCGCATGAGGTGTCAGAGACACGTGACTTTCTTTTATTGGCGTAGTCAACGCGCCGTACGGGATTATGGCACCGAACATGTTGACTCTTGCCGCCTAGTGGATTAGGGTTCCCCTATCCTACCTAACCTCGTATTAATTACACCCGGAGTGCGCATCTAACCCGGGATGTGATGTCATCCTCTTTCAAGATAGTTCTGGTTGTCCTAGCCGAGGTGGACATACAAAAAGGTCCGAAATGGACACACAAAATAATCCGAGATGGATTGTGTACCTCGAATAAAAAGTTAATATTCAATTTTATACGAGTTATCCGACGTATGTATTTTAAAAAAGGGAATACATATATTTCCTTGTCAACTAGTAATTAGTTACACATTTTAAACATTATCTTCAATAATTCATAAGTCCTATTGTTTATTGTTATAAATAAGTAAAATACTGTTCCATAGGCTTGCAAATGTATGTGAGGGGGTCACTCATGGCTTTCGAACCATTTTGTACAATTACTTTGTACATATATGTTGAACCATAGGTTCAATAATTGATTTTGATTATACGTTTGATTATGTATTAATGATTTTACGATTTCTCTATTCGATGATATAATGCTTTGTCTTTTCCAAAAATAGAAAATGTATATTTCAGGACTTTAAAATGATAGAGCATTCGATAACGAAGCCAACGGTTCAAACAGAAGTAAATTTGAAGTCCGAACAAGCAAGTTACGAGCATTTCAAAGTCGATAGTTCAACACATAAATCTCCAGGGCACCCACCAGTGGGTATACAGAACCCACCAGTGGGTCAATGTTCCAGAACCAAGCAAGATTTCACCCACCAATGGGTCAGAAGACACCCACCAGTGGGTCAATGTTCCAGAACCAAGCAAGATTACACCCACCAATGGGTCAGAAGACACCCACCGGTGGGTCAAAGTGCAGATGAAAAAAAAACAGCTTTTTAGCTTTTTTAAAAAGTGGCTTTACCCAATTGATAAAACACTCAACCTCTTAAAACGGTCATATAATACCCACTGGGCATTTTGGAGCTAATAAAACCCCTCAAATACCTCTTCAAACACAACAATCTATCATTCTTCTACCTCTCTAAATCAAAACCCCAAAAATCACCATTTTGGTGAAATAATTCGAAAAAGAGGTAAATTGAAGAAAAAACAATTCATTTGTGAGCGAGTGATCGGGTAGAGGCTTTGTAAGCGAGTGTTGCTTAAAAGCTCTAGGTCTTTTCATTCGGAATACTCATAGAGTGAGGGGGAGCTTAATCGGTCGATTAGCTCGTTAGGATTGTAATATCCGGAAAAAGATTATTAGTGAAATACTCGGTAGTACCGAGGAGAGGACGTAGGCCGTTTTGCCGAACCTCTATAAATCACGGTGTCATTTTCTTCCTTAACTTTTACTTTCCGCAACTTATATTATTGTTTAGTTTCTTGCTTGCGTTTGGATTGGTTAACGATTATTAACGCTTAAGCTTAGAATTACGAAAGTTGGGTTGTTAGTTGCACTTAGATTTTAATTAGGCGAAAAACGCCAAAAAAACCTTATTCACCCCCTCTAAGGTTTAGCCGGGCCAACAATATCCAATCCTATGTATTTATTTTGGAAATTGCTATGAAATTTCTTCAACAAAGATAGCAGGCCCTACACTTTTGGATATGCAAATAATAATATAGGGAATTTGAAATATGGCGACCCATGGATATCAAATGCAAAACTGCATCATATATATTTCTGCATAGAACCATTTAATTTTGCGACTAATACAAATGTACTTCAACTAAAACATCGATGATTTCATACATAATTTATTTTTTTCTTTTGGTTCCAGACACATGGTTTTTCATTACAAGGCAAGTCACGACATAAGGCGACGGACAAAGTACTAAAGGATGTTTCGAAATCAGAATCGTGAAAGATTTACAATAATGATATGGCGTACTTGGTCTTAAAAATAATAAGTATACGAGTGGAGAAACATATAACAAGCCATAAATTAAACCGTTTGAATATAGACGAACTATGTTTTATAGAAAGTTTTTATTAGAAATGTCGTAGTAATTTTGATATTAATAGGGCTATGTTATTTTTAATTCCATACAAAAAAATGAGAAACACAATAAAAGCCGTCTTTGCACATATTAATTCTAACTTAAGTATACAGTAAAAGATATACCATGTAAAAAAACAGAAGAGAAATGTACTGTATAGTGATTAATTCAATAAAAGACTCTAATAAAATTGACACCTGTAATTTGTACCAAATTTTCTCCATAGTTACCAGATATACCCAACATCGCTTTCAAGTTACTCACACCATTAATTAACGTGTTAGACTAGACCATCTCCAATGATAGTGTTAAATTTTAAGAATCTTTAACTTTCCATGTAGGCATTAAGTTACACTAAAACTTTCATCTAAGACGTCAATATTAACATGCAATTATAGTCCACAATGGACACTTTAGGACCTGCCAAAAGTAATACTTATGTTATTTTATTCAAATCGTGTAATTATTGTCCAATGTATACTTGTGTACCACAAATATTATAAAGAGTGGAAAGGTAAAAAAAAGTTAATCATCCGATCTCGAACTATCATGTCGTCGTCGTAAGCCTTTCTTTCGACGACCGTATCTCCGTCTATATCAATCTCGAGTTTTCGAACTCGCTCTATACCCTCGTCGTTCGTTCCGACGGATGTCTCCGTCTCAAGTTCTACCGAAGAGAGAGATCGGAGAGAGAGAGGGAGGAGGAAGAGGAGAGAGATCGAAAAGGAAGAACAAGGATGAGAGATCGGGTGCGTCTTTTTTAGGACATAAATGTCTCAGAAACAAGCCCATACCGGACCTGTCAGTAGCATCATAGACTCTGAAATGGTGTCCCCCAAAAGATTTGTGTCCTTACCTATTTGTCACGTGAATGTTTAATTTTTAAAATTAATTGGTGTCCTCCCTTTTCAACTTTTACTATTTTTTGTGTGAAATGAGACCAACTTAACAGGGATGACTTTGGTATGATACTAATTTTTTTGACCATATACTAATACCGAACCAATATTATTATTAAAAGACAATTATTGATAATAATAAAATAGCAAAAAAAATTGTAAAAAATAAAATATGTACAACTATTCTTATATTTGCTACATTTATCGTGAACTTGATTAAAATAGTAAACACTTATAAAATAATAATTCTTTTAAAATATTAGACAAGAAAATGGAGAAACACAAAATTATTGTATTTGACTTCGTAAATAGAAAAATAAGTCGTAAGCAAAATTAAACTAAACTATAAGACAATTTATTTGTAAGTTATAACCGTGTAAATTTCTATATATTTTATAATTTTAATGTTTGGTTCGGTTCGGTATTATAGCAAACATACGAAATGGATACCGAAATCGAACCGACTTTTAAAGTTTGGTTCGGTTATACCGTACCGAAAAATTGGTATACCGTACCGAAAAGGAAGCTCTAATGGTGGGTAGATCTATAACAAATTGATATTATATTAATCTATGTATAATTATTTTTTACAAACTTTTTTGCTATTTTATTGTTATCAATAATTGTCTATTAATAATAATAATGGTTCGGTATTGGTATATGATCAAAAAATCGGTATCATACCAAAGTCATCCCTATTAAGTTGGTCTCATTTCACACAAAAACACAAAAAAAGTGAAAGTTGAAAAGGAAGGACACCAATTAATTTTAAAAAGTAAGGACAAAAATCTTTTGGGGGCAGTATTTTCGAGTCTATGATGTAGCTGACAGGTCCGATATGGTCTTTTCTGATACATTTATGACACACCATGAGAGACCTGAAAGAGTGAAAAGGAGGGGGAGAGAGATCGGAGGGAAGGGGAATGAGGAGAGAGGGGAAATAGATGGGAGTGATGAATGATTTATTTTTTTTTATTAATTATTAATTGAAGTTATGTTTTTGATAATGTAACTTTTAAAAGTATATTTTTGTTAATATAATAGACGTAGAGTATGTGCATGTTAAATCCCCATAAATCAATTGATATTCAATGTTTATTTAAAAAAAAAAAAATTAGTACTTATATTCTGTTCAATGTATACTATAATACCACAAATAGCTTTTAAATGAGTATTAATACCACTACATTTCATGTTACACTATGGTGTTGCCTGTTGTCAACTTTAAAAGACCCAATATGACACTAAAATACCAAAAATATTAACACCGGCACCAAAACATAAAGTAACATGAGCATTCTAGATGCACTTACGGTCATTTTATTTAAAAAAAAAAAAAAAACATAGTAAAAAATATGTCACCATTAAAGAAAACTCACATTTGTAAAGATACTAATTTAATTATTGAAATTAAATGCATAAATGGTCCCTGTAGTAATATTTTTCTTAATTTGACCCCTAATATTTTAACTAAAATATTATTACAATAGAACCTCTGTATAGTAATATTTTATATAAGAATAAGCTTCATATATGAATAAAAATACTCGGTTCTAACTCGGCCGAGTTCAAAATAAGAATAACCACCATATTGTAATATTTCATGATTTTTTATGGTCCCGCCTTAACAAATTTGACTCGAATAAATTATATAAATATGTAAAATTATATATATGCCGTTACATTAAACTTAATACGATTTAAAATATTTATATTTGGTGTCATTGTATACACTTGATTTAGGTATAAAAAGTCAATGAAAATATATAATATATTATGTCCAGTATTTATACATGTAAAAATAAAGTTAGATAAACTTTTAAATGAATTTCCAACTTTTATAAATACATCTACTTAATTTTTTAAATTACATATATGGAGCAAATTTTATTAAAGTTTATAAATTTTAATTTTTTTTTATTTGTTTGTATATATCAACCATGTAATAATATTTTCTCCCGCACGATTTATTTTTACTGTAGTTGTTAATCAACCATTTGCTGTCTCTCTCTCTCTCTCTCTCTATATATATATATATATCCGTACTATCTCGCCGGCGTCTACCTCCGTTTTTCACGGTTTGATACGTTTTATTTTGATCCTTTCTATTAATATTTCATGTTTTTAATGACACCCACCTTATAGCTTTAGTCAGGTTTTGTATTTAATGTTCTTCTCTATATATCCTACTAGTATATGACTATATGTATGTATATATCAATATCATGTTTACATTCTTCAAGATTTTCAGATAGCTAATTAAAAACTCTTAACTATCCGAGTGAAGAGTAAAGAGTAAAGAGTAAAGACTGTAGCTGAACTCCAAATTATTTTATTAGAATGAAGGGTAAGGTTTAATATAAGAGGCTCTAGGGATTGTTTGGCTACAGCTCTAAATAAAACCAATAAGTTGCTTTTTTGGGACTTTTTCTTTTCAAAGTTTCTAACTTTTCTAGCCAGAAAATTCAAAAAGTTATCGGGTTTTGAGCAGATAGCCATTGCAGTATAGAGCTCGGCAGGGACGGAACCATAAACTTTAAAGGAGATGGGCTGAAACGCTACTTTTGATACATGGTGGTTGAAACGCTAATTTTTGAAGAGTTTTGATCAAAGTACATAGTTTTTTTTTTTTACTTTTTCGTCAAATTTTATCAAAATAGGGCTGTCTCTCCATTTAGTTCTTTCCCATGCGTCAGGATTAGTATTTTCGGGTTGTTGGTAACAAATGTTGGTTTCGTAGGGGTTGCATTTTACATAATTTTATTTTTTTTAGAAAATGCCTACAGAAAAAAGTTGCAATTTGGTAAATTGTGGGGTTGTGGTGGCATCCTTTGTTCCCAGGTAGCTCTGTCCATGAGTTTTGAGCTTAAAAGGTGCACAACTGGTGAGAATGTCATGCTATGTAGGCATGATTTGATATATAAACTATCCATTTTTACAAGATAAGCCTATTATATAAACTTCTTCGTTAGTAGTCTGGCATCTCCCTTATTTTCAAAGGGCTGATAGTCTTAAATATTTGGATTTGCATGTTCTAGTACCACCTCAAAATCGCTTCAGAAGATGATATTGCGGTCTCCGTGTCTAAAATAATATCTAGCTGAGTCAATTTTAGAATTCTCAGCCTGGATTGAATTAATTTGGTAACCTTAATATTAAGGTGGATGTTTTGGGTTTGTCTTAGACTCTGAATCACTGCGTGTGGTTACCATAACATAGAAATTTGCATTCTGGTTTCGACATTCTTCAGAAACACATACTTGTCATAGCACTACAAGATAGATATGGTTTTGGTGCTTAAGATACGTCATATGTGTTAGCTGCTAAACCGTAAACGTTACATCTCCTATTTTGAAAACTTGATCTTGAAATTGAATTAACTTGTCAAAGCTGAAATCTTGGAGTTAAATGTGATGCTGATTAACTTTCCACAATCTTAAAATTTACGATTTCAAATGACTTTAGACTGTTCAAATGATCGTCATGCAGACTTTTTTCCGGGTTTTTTTTTTATGTAATTGGCCGTGACAATGTCGGCAGGATATCTAACATATTATCTGTCGTATTTCACCGCCCAGATAGAAGTTTCCTTTTTAGATACAAGCAGTCATAAATGCTTTAAAATGCCGTTTGAAAGTAGCAATCGTTTTTGGATTGCCTCTATTTGCAAACATGTATAAGAATCTTTCGAGGATATTACCAATCCGTAAAAAAGCTCTACGCTTCTCTCTTTTTTACAATTTTACAACTGTTTTTACTCAAATAGGTCTAGCTTTCTGAAGCAGCTGCAATTGTTATGATCTATAATGCAGGCCCATCTGTTTCAGATACAATACAAAATCCCCTTTTTTGACTCTTGCTATACAATGGTGGCAAAAGGCATTTAGCTGAGTTTTGAACCTCAATAGACCAAAAGAATATCATGGCATTGAGACGCTATTTGGGGTTTTCTGACGGGGAGCTAATGAGGTCAGATTGCAAGCCATGCTCAAGTTTAATGAGGCAAACGCATGGGATTTGTACAATTGGAGGATCATTGGGATTTTGGATTCTTTGTCGTTTGCATTACGGTACAATTTACTGATTTACCATCACCTATTTCCAATACTTCTATTTACTTGTAATCTATAAATATTGCATGTGTTGTATGTTTTTTTATCAATCATATGGCTTGTTCAGTCATGAAAGATTGTTTCTCATCAAATGGATTGCTAATGCAGGTTCCAGAATTACAGCTCAGAGGGGCATTAGATGGGCTGCATTTGGGGGCATCTTTACAAGCACCACCGCAGCTTTGCTAGTTCGGCTTTTCAGTCCCGAATGTGAACCTCAAAATATAGCCGCTTATGACAGTAAAAAGAAATGACTGCTCGTTAGATGGTGTCCAAACATTACATGCTTATATAAGCGAAATGGTCAGGCCCAGAAGGAGGCGCTTTACAACCATATCTGAGATACATGGATCATCTTGTTAGCAATTCTTTTATGTTAGTGTTGAATCTATGTATGTTTGTTCGAAGGCTTACTGATTGATTTTTATTCTGATCATGTCAGGGCACAACAAGAATGCTATATATATCTTTTTTGTCTGAACAAGTATATGATGTGTTGTTGCAACACTTGTGTAAGTTTTGAGAAAAGATAAGAAATAATGATATGTATGTTTTCCATTTATCCGGTGGTGACGAGGTTATGTGTCATTAGTAAAACAAATGTTTGCTAAAAGAATTTGGGACTTGGAAACCAAAAAAAGAAGTTCTAAATCGACCACAAAATACAACAATATTTTACAAAAAATAAAATAAAAAACAGTAGGTTGCTTGTTTTTAAAGACTGGGAATATGGAGACACAAAAACCGAGTTTTAAGTGGATCATCAAAACATGTTTTACCTAACGGATGAGGAGTTGTAGCAATCCGTTTTGGATTACAGCATTGAAATTCATGATTGGTCGTCGGATCAAGATACATAAGGTTGGTTGAGATGCAGTATCTACTAAAAATGCAAAGCATCTAATTTCTTGTAGTGTACCTTGATAGTTGGATCTAATTCCGACAACCGGGATGTGAATTTCAGCCTCTACAATCCATTTCAGATTGCATCAATTAACTATCGTAAACTTTAAACATGACATTAAGATATGGACGGATGGAGTATTAAAATCTACAACCAAACGGTCAACTAAGGAGGCCCTCTTTGATTCTAGCTTATTCTTTTTACCAACAAATCGAATGGGACTTGGTAGGTCGGCTCGAACATATAAAAGTTCTTACCTTAATAAGTAAATCCATCTTTTTATTAATTTTAAGAGATCTATTTGTGTTCGTAAAATGCTAAAATGTGTCCGACGTTTCGCTATAAATGATTAGCTAAAATGTGATACAATAATATTTATGGTAACTGTTAAATGATGTTAAAATATGATGAATAAATGGTGTTTATGAATTATTAAACATATACGTCACTTACCATGTATTAAAAATTATAAATATATTATATAATATTATTTTAAAAAATAAAATATATATTAACATGTGAACGGAGCTGCTAGCGAAACCGTTATTGTTTTACACGACTATTCTAAATTTTAACCAAAAAAACAAAATATACATACAGATAAATAGACAGTATATATAACAAACAAAATCTAAATTTTTAGAAGACTCTGGAATTTCAGCAAGTAAATAAATTTATAATATACAGATATAAATTACAAAAATCCAAATTTCGAAATAAAAAGAAGAGATAAATACAAAACCTCCCCAACCCTTAACTTTCTCTCTCTATATATCCATCTAATCTATCAGCTCTCAACCGACTCTAATCTCACTCCTTTTTTTCTCTCATAATAAAAAAACCCTAATTTTGTATCTCAATTCAAAACCCAGATTCAACTATTACCCATCTCTGATTCTCTCTCTAGAGAAATAAGGTACGGTTTTTGGGACTAATTTGTCTTGATTTAGGGACCAACTGTGTATATTGATTAAGTTACTCTAGTTTGATAGTTTCAATTGATTTATCAATCATTTTTTCAAGTGTTAGGGTTTCATAATAATTCGTCTTTGAAATAAGGTACGATTTTGAGGACTAATTTGTTATTTTCATCTATTTTCCCCCCAATTATGATTTAGGGACCAATTGTGTATATTGATTAAGTTTCTCTAGTTTGCTAGTTTGAATTGATTTATTAATCAATTTTTTGTAAAGTGTTAGGGTTTGGTAATAATTCGTGTTTTATAGGTTTTGATCTCTTCAGATATTGAGTATATATAGGTGTGGCCTGTATTTTTTTCATATTGTATAAGGTCACTTAAGTGATTTATTATTATATGGGTGCTAAATTGGTCCCTAAATCAGATATTTTGGGCTTAGCTTCCCCATTTTTGTTCAATTTTGAGGACTTGGTTTGTTTATGTATTGAGAAGTAACTATCTTTTTCAATTGATTAATTGTTTTTTTTTGCATTTTAAAAGTCTTAAGAGTTTGATAAAGATTTGTCTGTTATATGCTTTGATCGCTTTATATGTGTGTAATAGGTGCTGTTTATACTCCTTTTTTACTATATATCTCCACTGTTTCATGCCTTTGAATGTCTACTTAAATCTAAAGGTGCTAAATTGCTTATTATATTTGTCATATAAAACCCCAATGTGATGATTACCCATCTTTCGATTCTGTGTCATAAGGTGTAAGGTACATGATTTTAGGACAATTTTGTATTTATTTCCCTCCCTTTTCCCCAAATTCGATTTGGCGACTTATTGTATATATTGTGAACCAGCTCTCTTTTCATTGATTAAGTAGATATACTTACCTTTTTGGAATCTCCGGGTTTCATGAATATTCATTGTTTATATGTTTTGATCTCTTCATATATGTAGATAATTATGAGTGCTAATTCTGTCGACCATTTATAACCCTGAATTAACAATTTCTCATCACGCCTCTTCGATTCGCTATTTAAGAGGTAGCATTATTAGGTACAAGAAGGGTTGGTTGTATGTATAGTGAAGTTGCTCAAGTATTAATTGCATAAATAATTATTATTTTCCTATTTCAAATCTTAAGAGTTTCATTAATTTGCCATCGCTGTATGCGTAATGGCTTCATTTATTTCCTTGGTCACTGGATTGTTAAGAATCACGAAATCTATACTGCTAGACCGATGGGTATTTACTTATTCAGACTGGTCTCTATATATAGACTGATATTAAAATTTTGTCTTAGTTAATAAGTTTTTCTGTACCAGTCATTGATATAAGCACTCGGAACAAAAAGAGAGAGAATCAGTATATTTGTCAATTAACTGGATGTAATTGATCAATTTAATTTTCTTAATAATTATTTGATTTTGAAAAAGATTCGCGTTTTTATGTTTGTCGGTATCTTATTGTAGATATTTTTACGCAGACCTGTAAATGGAGGATTACGAATTGATTGGCTACTTAAAGCGGTCCTTTTTCTTGTTTTGATCTATCATTTTTGTATGGTCTGGTAGTCTTGGGGTAAAGTTTTAAACATCTTAGAGTTGAGTAAGATACGGAATGGAGTAGAGAGAGAGATCGGGAGCGAAGTGCTTTGTTGTTGGCATGAGATATGATATCAATACATATGAATGCATTCTTTTAGAGTCAAAATTATATTTTGGTGAATTAACATTCACTATAGAACAACTTGCATTCTGTTCTATTTTTTTGATTTGCATAAACATCGTGCTTTAAGGTTCCGCTTTGGTAATGATCCAGGAGGATACCCCTTAGTATTAGGATGAGCATGACTGTTAGAACCAAGCCTAGTTGGTATTAGGATTGGAGATTATTCAGACTCCTTATTGAACTAGGAGTTATTCTGGTCTTAATCCTGTTGAACTAGAAATAAGTTGTCATAATCCTACTTGTTATAGGATTAGTTATAGCCTATAAATAGCTTAGGCATTCCCTAAGTTAGATAGCAGTCAGCCAAACAAAAGCTGTCTCGTTAAACTTTAAAGTTGATTAAAGTTTAGCAGTTAATAAATTGTAACGGTTATTTTGATTATTAATCAAAGTTGCAGTTTCGCCAATTACTTTTCTCTTTATATTCTCCTTATATTGTTCTGTTTTGAGTGCGTTTTATCTAACGTAACAAGCGGAGCTCTTAGACCTGATCAGGTAAACTCAGTTCAGTAGTTTATCCATGTATGATAGTTTAAGCTATCTTTATGGATCTAAAAGGTTTTCAAATAAGAGCATGTGGCGAGCATAGATACAAGCTGCGAACTTTTGGTTTATCAGATCTATCATCTGGTATGCCAGTTGTGGTACTATTACATACCATACCTGGAGACCTTATGCCTTACAAAGGTAATTAGTAGTGCAGAAACTCGACCTCTGAACTATAGAAGGACTTGTAACTTTTCATATCTCTATTGTGATGCGGTTCACTAGTGAATTTCCTTGTTTTACAATGGTTCTAGTTACTGAAAAATAATATTTGTTTTATCACAATTATCAGGTGATGGCTGGACATAAAATTATAGCTATTTGTCAATTTGGTGGTGAATTTGTGACTGAAGAAGATGGTTCCTTGAAATATAAAGGTGGGGATGCTCATGCAATGGAGATTGAAGATAAGATGAAATTTGCTGATTTCAAGGCAGAGCTGCTCGAAATGTTCAATTTCGATTTTGGTACTGTTTCCATTAAATATTTTCTCCCTGGTAACAAAGAGACCCCCATCTCAATCTCCAATCAAAAAGACCTCAAACGTATGATCAGTTTTCATGGCAACTTGGCGACTGCTGATATATATATATTGAGGGAGGAAGTTGCTGTTCCTGATGTCGTAAACGTGCCTCCGCCTCCTAGTAGGTACCGCTCTTGCTACCCTCTCCGTCTAAAATTAGTTGCATGTTTGGAATTTTTAATTTTGAACCACATAAACCTTTTTTCACTATAAATGAGATGGAGAAAGAGGTACATCAACTCGATAGAACAACCAACTTCGAAATCCTTGAAATTGAATAATGATCACTTAATTTGGGACCGACTTAGTAGTTAACATGGTACATAAGGTATGTTTTGTAAGAGGACGAAGGAGGTATATTTTACCATAAACGAAAGGCAAAAGAGGTAAAAAAATATTAACAACCATTTTGTGACTTCACTAAATAGTAAAGTTATCGTTTCTTTAGGGATGGATCGAGTTAATGACATGGCGTACAAGGCGTGTTTTGTATGGGGTTTAAAAGGATAAAACAGCATTAGTTGTAAGCCTTTGCTGCTTTTACATTTGATGAATTTTCATTAAGCCATCAATTATTATTCCCAAATGTTTAGCAAACTGTGTCGAATTTAGTTTGTGAATATTCTATATGGTTCTTCCATAGTTGCTAACCAACATGAATAGATTGGTAAACTAAACTTTTTAGTTAACTTGAATTCAATAGATAGTTTTCTTAATGCATAGTTTTCTCCCTATTAATTTGTACTCAGTTAACATCTCTTAATGAATTTTAATGGAGAGAATATCTACCTTTTCGTATGCGTTTTGGTGCTTGGTACATTTTATGATATTTCTTCAGGCTAACAATTTGTTTGGGTCCCAAATGTTGGCAGACTATTAGGATATTTCTTTGTGAATGTTGGATATGGTTTTATTGTTGTTTCTAACCAATCCGAGTAAATGGGTAAAGTCGAACCTTTTAAGTTTTAAAATTCTTAATTTTCTTTTCAAGAGCTTTTGCTCATGTAAAATGATTTTTTCTCATCTACAGGTCAAGCCAGACAAGTGTATCCGAGGAAGGTGGGGACATGGTGGACGATACAGCTCTAGATACCGTAGAAAACACAACCCAGCACATCGACCTATTTGATTCGTCTTTTGCAATCGTAGACGACACCCCAAATGTTGTAAACGACATCCATATCCCCACTTTTGCACAATCGCTCCCAGCTCTCCCCATGGACGAGAACCAAATCCGAGCCACCCAACAGTGGCAGAACAACATAACAGGTGTTGGACAAAGATTTAACAGCGTCCATGACTTCCGTGAGTCTGTGAGAAAATATGCTATCGCAAATCATTTTGCTGTTAAATTTAAGAAAAATGACAGCCACCGTGTGACCGTAAAATGCAAGGCCGAGGGGTGTTTATGGAGAATTCACGCATCGAGGCTCCCAACCACCAATTTATTTTCTATCAAAAAAATGAACGCCACACATACCTGTGAAGGGGGCGCTATGACGATGAATCACCAGGCTACTAGGAGTTGGGTCGCTAGTCTTATTAAGGAAAGGCTTAGAGCTGACCCTAGCTATAAGCCGAAAGATATTGTTACTGATATAAAACAAGAATATGGAGTTCAATTAAACTATGTGCAGGCATGGCGTGGGAAAGAGATTGCTAAGGAACAGCTGCAGGGTTCGTATAAAGATGCTTATAAAAAATTACCTCTTTATTGCACGAAGATAATGGAGACAAATCCCGGTAGCTTAGCTACTTTCACGACGAAACAGGATTCGAGTTTCCAAAGCGTGTTTGTGTCGTTCCATGCTTCATTGTCTGGGTTTCAACAAGGTTGTCGTCCTTTGATTTTTCTCGACAGTGTACCTTTAAAATCTAAATACCAAGGAATGTTATTGGCTGCTACAGCTGCTGACGGGGATGACGGCGTTTTTCCAATTGCTTTTGCTGTTGTGGACTTGGAAACCAATGAGAATTGGCATTGGTTTTTGCTTCAATTGAAAACGGCTTTGTCTAATACTCATGGCTTAACTATCGTTGCGAGTAAAGAAAAAGGTATAAAAGAGTCGATTGCCGAGATATTTAGCGACGTGGGTGTTCACCATGGGTATTGCATCCATTATCTTTCTGAACAGCTTATTAGAGACTTAAAAGGCCAGTTCTCTCACGAAGTTAAGCGGCTTATGGTTGAGGATTTTTTCGCTGCTGCTTATGCCCCTAAGCCAGCTGGCTTTTTGCACCGTGTTGAAAATATAAAGAATATTTCCTTAGAAGCTTATAATTGGGTTATGCAAAGTGAACCTGCACACTGGGCGAACGCTTACTTTCCTGGTGCAAGATATAGTCATTTGACATCCAATTTTGGAGAATTATTTTACAGTTGGGCCTCGGAGGCTAACGAGTTACCTATAATCCAAATGATCGAAGCCATACGCGTGAAAATAACAGAACTAATTTATACCCGTCGCGAGGAATCGAACCAATGGTTGACAAGACTAACCCCTTCAATGGAGGAGTTGCTGAAAAAGGAAAACTCAAAAGTACGTTCTCTTCAAGTTTTGATTTCTGTTGGTAGTAAATTCGAGGTCAGAGGAGAAACAACCGAAGTTGTTGATATTGATCAATGGGATTGTAGTTGTAAAGGATGGCAGCTAACTGGGTTGCCTTGCTGTCATGCTATAGCGGTGATTAGTTGTCTTGGGCGTAACCCGTATGATATCTGTTCTAGATATTTAACTGCAGACAGCTACAGGTGATGCAGCTTATTTATTTCGCTTTTTTTGGTTATTAAATAAAGTGACTTTTCATTTCTTATGTCTTTTCATTTTAGTACTTCAATATTGTTAAAATGGTATCTTTTGACATTATTGTTCCTGATATAACCCCAATTAAATGACTTTAGATAATATAGAAAATCAACAAAATGAGGTCGGTTTTTAGTAAACTAAGCAACTAACCACGTTGCCTTTCTTTTAAGTCAGGTAAATGGACTATTTTTCGAGATGGGCCTAAATTGAAACTTCACCATTGTTTAGGGACGGAGAGAGTTGTGTGTTTTAGAAGGGTCAAAGAATGTGCCTTTTTGTAGTGTGCATCCTCGGGTGTTCCAAAAGTGATTCAATTTTATTTTAGTTATGAATAGGGCTTTTATGGTAAAACTAAAACACATGGGAATGGAGTAAATATCGAAGTTTGTATTCTTTTATTTAGGTTTGGTACTTAAAGAATAAAGATCCCCTTTCTGGTAAAGGGTTAATTCTCAGTTTATTTATCAAATTAGGGTTTGATTTTGACAATAGATTTTGAGTTTTTACCTTTATTATAATCTGCATCAACAGGTTAACATATTCAGAGAATATACACCCTGTTCCTACAATGGACGGGCCTTTGAAAAAAGATTTGACTCAATCAATTGTGAATGTGACGCCACCTCCTACTAGAAGGCCCCCAGGTCGTCCTTCTACTAAGCGCAGTGCTTCTCAAGAAATGGCGAAACGGCAGCTACAGTGCAGCAGGTGCAAAGGGGCGGGGCATAACAAGTCTTCTTGCAAGGAGTTTTTGTTGGAATGCTGAGCTATATGTAAGTGCATATATGATTTATTTTTTTGGAAAGAGTATAATTTATATAATCCCTTTGTCTCATATAGATAGTTTTTGCTTTCTACTCCCTCCATCCCGCAATGGTCATCCTGTTTTCGCTTTTTTATCTGTCTCAAATCATAGTCCACTTTCTTTTTATAAACTTCAAACTTGCATCAATTGCGTGGTTCACCTATATCACCTCTCCCTATAAAATATATTGATATTACTAAATAGTGTTATTGGAATATTAATGGAGGGGTATGTGTAAAGAAGATGGATACCTACATAACAATTAATATTTTCATAATCTGTATGGAAATAGAACTACCTTTACGGGAATGCAGGATTATTTTCATTTGTCCCAGATTTTTAGTTCAGCTTTTTTCGTTTGTAATTAATGTTTTAACTTCTTAAAATACTTATACTGAATACGCATAGTTATTAACAATACACTAGCTGTGTTTCCTGGGTTATCAATTGAGTGGTTGTTACTTGTTATTATAGTAAGAATTAGGGCTGGGCAAAAAACCGGAAAAACCGAACCGAACCGATAACCGAATCGAAAAAAAACGAAAAAGACCTAAACTAACCGAATCGAAAAAAACCGAAAAAGACCGAAACCGAAAAACCGAAAAAATTTCGGCTCGGTTTCGGTTTTCAGTAAAACCGAAACCGAAAAAGACCGAAAAATAACCGAAAATAAATGAAAATAAAATACAATGATATATGATATAATAGATTTAGATATACATATATACTTGGATGGACATGAATATATATATACATGGAGGTGCTGGCAGGTGTAGGGGGAAAGGGCGGATGATAGAGGAAAAGGAGGGGGTGGAATCAGTGGACGATGAAAGATCATGGGCGGTGGAGGAGATGTGGGTAATCGGTGGTAGGATAAGAATGGTGACCTGAGGTTTAATAGCTGTGATGAGATGGAAGGGATGATAAAGGTTTTTTTTTTCTTTCATACATAATTGTAGTATTGGCCCAAGTAGTTTTGAATTAAAGCAACTAGGCCCGACTAATATGGTGTGATTTCATTAAGTCCCAATCAATTTTGAGATAGTAGCAGGTAAGCGTACCTAATTTTATTACGGTAAAAAAATTGCCTTCATTTTATTAAATATCTTGTATCTATTTTCTTGTATCTCTTTGCTATTTGAGTTTTATATTAGAAGGCGATATATTTTTTACTCCTTTATGTGTGTTAGATGTTTTAAACCCGTAATGATGCAAAAAGTTTGAGTACTGGCTTGATTTTTTATGAAGTTGCAGTGACGATGAAGAAATTAACATAATAATTCAACATGGGCCATGCATATTTGAACTTCTTAGTTTTTTATCTGTTCTTATAAATAATTTTGCTAATATTTTTTATTTTCTTCAAATTTATTGAAATAATGAGTACCAGCTTGAGTTTGTTTTGGAACTATACAACCATTGTTGTTATAATACATAGGTAGAGATCACAATGGTGACATGGCAGTGCGATAAACCCCAAGTTCTGACAGTATTTCCTTAAGAAACTTTTTTTATGTAACGGCAATGTACCAATCCCCCTCACTGTATATGATTGTTTTTAGGTTTCTCTGTTCTTGCTCAGCTTCACTGTAATTCGGATTAACCTATTTCTCATTGTAAATACCTTAAATTCCTCTTTGCAGGTTTCATTTGGTAGAGAAGGGTTGAAAGCTGTGATATATGCACCTATCTTTTATTTGATGCAACTCGATCCAAGTGACGGTCTCGTACTTCTTTTAGGAGGCTTGTGTTTTTTTTTCTCGAATGCAAGAAAAGCAGAAGAAACCTAACAGCAGGCATGCTCGGATTGGTTGTGATGTCTTTTGATGTTTATCATTTTTATTATCTTGCTCAGTTGAATTTCTGAACGCTTTCTGTAAAGATAATCCGAATATATTAGATGTTTTTTTTTAACCAGAATATATTACTAGATGACAGTGAAATACTTTTTCCGTCTGTCTAGTGTAGCGCTCTTTATTAATGAGATTTTAGTTCGACTTTGCCTTTTGGTTTTCGGTGCATTTTTACGCTTGTGTTAATAATGATATGTTCTGGGTAAACGGGTAAAGCATAACTTATTTATTCTTTTAAGTGCATATCACGTTGATGCGGAATGACCAGTCAGTGGTCCCTATTTGATTGCAGCTTTTTAGCTCAATTTTTCTTTCTTGCTTTTTACTTAAAAGCTCAATTACAACTGGTTGATCAGCTTAAAAGCTCAATTACAACTGGTTGATCAGCTTAAAAGCTTTGGTTTTCGGAGTTTCTTGTCATGAAAAACCTAGTAGCTTAAAAATGGATGACCTTAGCTTCGTAAGAATTTTAAAAGATCCCCAGCTCAACTGATTAAATGCTTTAACTAAACAAATAACCGTGCGTGATTGTGTGTACTGTGGTAATGGATTGCAGCAATTTTTTTTTTTCATTTTCTGTGTGAGAGAGTACAATGTCTACTTTTAAAATTATATAATTATATATATGAGTTGTGGTTTTTTGGTTACTTGCTATTTTTATTTATAAATACACATTTTATGTTTAAACTATTATTGCTATGTAGACTGTAGTTGTTATTCAATGTTATGATTATGAATTTTATTTTGAAAATAAGTTGCAAAGTTCTAAAGCTGTTGTTTAAAATTCTGTGTTTTTATCGCATTAAAGTCAAACCAGCCATACTTGGCCGATCGGAGCCAAACCATGCAGACCGACTTGGTCTGTTTTAGCATGATTATTTAGTTAAAAAACGAAACTAAAGTAGACCGACTATCTTTTTATTGGTTTTGTTATTAAATTCCTGAAAAACTGACCCGATTCAATCGTGTAGACTCCAATCTGAGATAATGCGACTTTGAAATTTTTGAAGTGACTAATATATCCAGCTCACTAAATTCTACATAATTACTCCACTTTTGCATTGGTGTTGTTTGAAACCACATGTTTATATAGTTAAACCGTCACACATCAATTATGATAGTTACAAATCAAACCGACGGAAATTGGGTTGGTTAGTTTGATTTCATTTAATAACTTGATTGAAACCAAACCAAACCAAATCGATTACGATTACTTTTGTATTTTCCAAAAAAAAGGAACAAATCAACCCAACTAATCCTCTCTCATGTTTACAAATTGCAAGTTTAAATAAATTGACATAACCATCTCTTTTCTTGTAACTACACAAAAACATTTCCCAAATGACTCATCATAATTATCAATGAAACTTGTCGCTGTCCGTCACGCATGAATAATGGTAGAAACCGATCAAACCAAGCCAAATCAAACCGACTATAGATGATCAGGGCTGGTCCTATGACCTTGAGCACCTAAGTCATCAATTTATCACAAAAGAAAAAAGCGCCTTTAGAAGAATAAAACCGAACCATTAAAATATGAAATATTTAACTAATTGCAACATACTTACATATATTTGATGTAGGCTAACGGTGCATTACTCCCATTTGTACTTGAGAGGTATTGAATCCGTGCCCTGAAAACACTATGTCTGTGTTATTTTACATGTCAAAATGAAAATAAAAAAGAAATTGTTGAGCAGAAGATTTGAACTACTAACTTTTAATATGTGAAAGAGGGCTATCATCCACTACACTATATGCATTATGAACACTATACAGTTGCACTAAAATGTTATATTTCAACTTGAAACTGTATAGATTTACATTTTTACGATAATTTATTTTTCCGGTGCCTTTTATTAGTGGGCACCTAAGTTAATCGGACTATTTGGCTTTTACAAAGCCCGACAGATGATTTGGTCTAGGTTGATCTGTTTTAATTTCGGTTAATAATAAGGTCAAAAACCAAACCAAACCGATTAACGACTTACCGGTACTTTTTAGTTTTTTAATTGGACCTACTTGTATTTTGATTTTCCATAAAAAGAACCAACTTTTACTCACTCATGTTTGCAACTTAAATAAATTGATAAAACTATTTCATGTGACCAACACAAAATCATTTTCCAAAAAATGAATTATCATCTAAAACTATTACTCTTCAAACCCATTACCCGCCATTTCTCAACCACCACCATTAATCCACGTGTCATCACCAAGCAACATTACATAAAACTCCTAAAAGCTTGCAAATCAATTTACCAACTAAAACAAATCCAAACCCACATTTTCAAAACTGGATTTGAACAAAACAAAGACATTCTCAACAAAACCCTAGTTTTCGCCACTGACCCATTGTTGGGTAACCTTAGGTACGCCGAAAGAACCTTTATTTTCGTTGAAAACCCGTCTCTTTTTAGCTATAACTTGATGATCAAGGCGTTTGTTAAAGACAACAAATTTAAAAAGATTTTGTCGTTATTTGACCAGCTTAGGGTACAGGGTTTGTGGGCCGATAATTTCACGTACCCGTTTGTTTTCAAGGCGATTGCTCGGTTGGGTGATGTTTTGTTAGGTCAAAAATTTCATGGGTTTGTGATAAAATGTGGCATTGAGTACGATTGTTACGTATGTAACTCGATGATGGATATGTATGCTGAATTTGGGTGTGTATATATTGTGGAGAAGCTTTTCGATGAAATGCCTGAGAAGGATTCGGTTTCTTGGAATGTTTTGATTTCCGGTTATGTTAGATGTGGTCGGTTCGATGATGCTATTAACGTATTTCAACGGATGAAATACGAAGGTATTTTGAAGCCTGATGAGGCTACGATTGTTAGTACTCTTTCGGCTTGTACCGCGTTGAGAAGATTGGATCTTGGTAGGGAGATCCACTCGTACGTTGCGAATGAGTTTGGATATACAAGTATAATCAGCAATGCTTTGCTAGATATGTACTCGAAGTGTGGGTATTTAGATATAGCTAGGCAGATTTTTGATGCTATGCCGGTGAAAAACTTGATATGCTGGACTAGTATGGTCTCTGGGTACTCGAATAGTGGGGAGTTAGACGAAGCTAGACTTTTGTTTGAGCGAAGTCCATCGAGAGATATTGTTCTTTGGACTGCTATGATTAATGGATACGTTCAGTTTAACCGCGTTGAAGAGGCGGTTGATTTGTTTAGGGAGATGCAGATTAGAAGGGTAAAACCGGATATCTATACAATAGTAGCTCTCCTTTCGGGTTGTGCTCAGTTGGGTGCATTGGAACAAGGAAAATGGATACATGAATATATTTATGAAAATAATTTGAGAATCGATGCTATTGTTGGTACGGCTCTTATCGACATGTATGCAAAGTGTGGGTGTATAGAAAAGTCCCTTAAGATCTTTCGTGAATTGAAAGAGAAAGACACAGCTTTATGGACTTCGATTATCTATGGACTTGCGACCAATGGAAAGACCAGAGAAGCCCTTAATTTGTTCTCGGAGATGAAATTAGCCGGTTTTAGACCCGATGATATTACATTTATCAGCGTTCTTACTGCTTGTAGTCATGGTGGATTCATTAAGGAGGGACGACAGTGTTTTAGTTCGATGAGAATGTATCAAATCGAACCTAAGTTAGAACACTACGGGTGTTTTCTAGACCTCCTTGGTCGTTCTGGTCAACTAGACGAAGCCGAGAAACTAATTGAAGAATTACCGGATAAGAATAATGAGATTTTAGTTCCATTGTATGGTACTTTATTAAGTGCTTGTAGAACTTATGGTTATTTTGAGATGGGTGAGCGTTTGGTTAGAAGGCTTGCGGATTTAGAATATAGGGATTCAGGTGCTTATACTCTCATGGCGAATATGTATGCATCGGTTGAGAGATGGGAAGACGTAATGAAGGTTAGAGATAGAATGAAATCTCTCGGTGTAAAGAAATCACCTGGGTGTAGCTCGATTGAAATCGACGGTAATGTTTATGAGTTTTTAGTTGGAGATTTGTCTCACCCTGAGATGAACAAAGTTCATCTCATGTTGGATAGGATCGCAAAGTCGATGTTGAATATGGAAGAAATTGATTTGGAACATGATAACTACTCAGGCTCTTTTACAGTTTGAAGCAAGCAACGTCGAGCTCTTTGAGCTTTGGAGCAGTCCTCTTAAAACAGAGGTAAAAAGTACTAAACTGGGAAAAAGTGTTAGTAGATGGTACGAAATTGAAAATTCAAGATGGTGTAGGTAATGGTCCATATTAAATCTATAAGAATGATAATCGTATTAAGGTCTTGGTTTTTATAGTTACCAAAATATGCTACCATTATGTTTGATATGTTTGTGTAAACATGTGACAGGGTATGTATCAAAGGGAACTTTTTGGATACCTGACACAGGATCAATCGGGTATTCGGGTGTTTTCCAGTTGTAACTTTCTACATGCAAAATCCCTAGGCTGGTTATTTGGACAAGTTTGGGTGTATCAGATACTAAAATGAAATGGCCATGGAATTTAACAAACAGCTAAGGACCGAGTTAGACAACTCAGAATTCAGATCCCACATGTTGTGTTTACGCATGTAGACGCTATGCCGCAAAGTATGGCTTGATCAGCAACACCAATTCCCAAGGTAACTACCCACTTAACGCTGTTTTCCGGTTTTCCATAGAATGTGGTTTGGTAAACTGATTTTTTTTTGGTTGGGCAGTTTTTTAAAAGACCTACAGATTATGAGATTAAATTTAACGAATATATAGTATACTGGGTAAAGAGTTCTGATGTTTGAAAAGCGGAGACTGATGTTTGGCCTAATAGTCACATCTCCAGACTGTTTGTTTCATCCAGGTTGCCATGAAATAATGGATTCAAAATACTTAATTTGAAATGAGATATACATATAATGGACGGATGATAGAGGAAATCACGGGAGAGGTTGAGAGGACACATGTTTTGATAGAACATAAAAATTAGACCCGAATATTCTATTCGGGTAATAATCAACCCACTTATAAATGGGTATCCAACGCTTAAATGGGTCGTCTCATACTTTTTATATGAAATAAGGTGTTACTATCAAAAGCCCAAGCCCAATCAAATGGGGACCCATGTCTGAAAAACCCCTGGGATGAAGACATTTGTCAACATCCTAGAAGGCATAGTTGCCTATAAATAGCCAACTACCCCTCCTAGAAAAGGACCAGAAAATCTATCCAAAAAATATAGAGAGAAGTTGAGAAAAGAGAGAAACTAATCAACGCACACCACTTCAAGAAATAAACCGAGAAAAGACAAAGCCGAGCACCGAATAAAAGGGGAGAAAGATCAAGACGAGAGATTAAATAGTCATATCGAGCACAATTGTAAAACCGAAATACTAATCCGAGCAAGTGTAATAGTCCGAATAAGGATAATAATCCGAGCAATAATAAAGATCAGGAGGTGTCCATTATTCACAGTTGATTTACTATTATATCATTGTTGAAAAGCCTAACGCGACCGACCAAAGTTATGGCTTTATCAAATGGCGCCGTCTCCGGGAATCATCTAGTTCCCAACTAGTTTAGAATTCGAATACCAATACTCTGCCAGACGAGCGACAATGGTGACCAATGTAGAGGAAACCCATCCCGAGATAGTAGAAACCAATAACCAAAACGCGCAAATTAGCCAACAAGACCTCGACGATCTACTCGCCATCCGTGACAGATATGAAGCTATCCAATCCGGAAACCAACCAACAACCTCCTACGTCAACCAAGAACAACCGATCGAACCGCCCCAAAATTTCATTGAAGGAATTGTCGACGAACACCCTTCATCCTCGGATGACGAACAAGAAATGCCCGTATTAAGGCGTGTACGAAGACGCTTACCCGGGTCCCAGGCAGGGCCGAGCTCAAGAGTCCATTTGCCTACAGCCTCGGTCAACTCCGGTGCTCGTTTACAAACGAACGAAGCTCATCAATTTGGCCTGCCCGAGGATCATGTACTCGGACAGTTGCCCCGACTACCAACTAGTCCACCGAGGATGATTACACCACCCACGGTGGAAGTACAACACGTTGTTCCGTTAGCCGATGAAAGGAACTACGCCCAGCTACAAGCTCAGCTGGCGGCATGCATGACGGCCATGACAGCGGCCGGCATCGTATTGCCAGTTATCCAACCCGACAAAGACCCACGCCACGAAGTGGAAGACTCTGCCTACAGGGCCGCCCTGGAGGCAGCGGGTAGGCGACCCGATACAAGAGTGCCCCACCAAGGGGGCAATGTCCCAATAACTATCGTCCATCCGAACACTCATATGGAACGTGCCCACACAAACACGAAGGACGGTAGATATCCCGAATACAGGATCGGGGAAGGATATGGCCCACCACCACATCAGGGAGGATACCCTCCCCCCTACCAAGTCACGGATGACGTGTTCCAACAGGCTTGGAACGTATGCCAAGAAACCCCGTGTACCGAACAGATCACGCGGTACCGCAATCCTATGGGATTCGTCATCCCCGAATTCAGGCTCTATGATGGGAAGAGTTGCCCTATCGACCATCTGAGGCACTACAAGACGAAGATGGAACTGTGGAGTGATGACCATGCACTAATGTGCAAATTTTTCAAAAACAGCTTGGGTCAAGATGCTTCGTCATGGTATCACAACTTACCACGGGGCTCCATTAGAGACTGGGCAGAACTGCTAAGAGCGTACTCCACCCGATACGCTGCTCATCGGAAAAAGAAGGTTAGTATCGAAACCCTTCTGAAAATGACGATGATGCCAAATGAACGGCTCAACGATTACTGCATACGTTTTATCGACGTAGCAAACCAGATTCCACGATATGCCAATAATATAACCATCCAGAACTTTATCAACTCCATCCCTAATGGCTATTGGGCGAGAAGGAAGTTCATAGGCAAAAACTTCCTGACTACTGATTCCCTGCTAGCCTATTGTACCCACCTCACCGATAAAAACGACGAACTGCGTTTCCTCAACCGAACTCTACCCAGAAGAGAGTCGGTCCGCGAGGCACAGGTGGGTCGCAAAAGAATTAGGAGTAACCAGGGAGAAGCATTCCAACCAACCAGCAAGGGTAAAGGTCCCGAGGTCCATAGCAGGGTAGAGCGACCACGAGCACCAGAGCCCAAACCGCTCCAGATCGCATACCCAACACCGATCAACGAGCATAAACCGCTCCAGCTCACCTACCCGATGCCACCCAAGCCGTTTCAACAAGGTCGGCCCCAAGAAGGGGAACACCGAAATACTTTCGGATCGGTCGAGCTGCGATACACTTTCAACCTATCTGCTGAAGATATCCTCAAAGATATATGCAGGGAAAGTTGGTATTCCCGACCGCAACCGATCAACACTCCCCCAGTCAGAGAGATTCCAAGCTCTTCTGCGCATATCATGAGGATCACGGCCATCTCACTGAGCATTGCCGTAACCTGCGATAGAGAATGAACCAGTGGGGCGATGCAGGATACCTAGCCAAGTTCATCAAAGGAGCTGGGAATAAAGGCAAACAATTGGCCATCGAGGGATCCGACAACCGGCAAGGCAAAACGATCAACGTCGTTCATGTGACAAGACCCAAGGGCCCAGGCGGGGAACGATCGCGACAACGGCAGCTGGCCCACTTTGGCCAAGTAGCCAAGGCATCACAGGCGTCGACCTCTAAACGACAATGCACACAACGACGACATCCGCCCATTTCTTTCTCGGATCTTGACGAAGAAGGGGTGATTTACCCCCATGGAGACGCCATTAACCTCCGAGTTCAAATTGGCCTAGACACGGTCAGCAGGGTACTTGTCGACCAAGGAGCCTATTGTGATATCATGTACAGGGAGCTCTTCGACAAAATGGAACTCAAGCTGCAAGATCTACAGCCTACTGACGTCACACTGATCGGATTCATCTCCGAAACGACTAAACCGTTGGGTAAGATCGTCCTCAGTGTCACAACCGGGTCCGTGTCGGTTCCCGTGGAGTTCTTAGTGGTCAATGACCACTCCGGTCACAATGCAATATTGGGCCGACCTTGGTTACATGCCATGAAGGCCATACCCTCGACCTATCACCAAAAGGTCAAATACCCAAATGACAGGGGAGAGATCGAGACAGCCAGAGGATGTCAAGAGGATTCAAGACGCTGCGAGGACATCACCGCGACTCTCAAAAACAACGAAGCATGGTGGAACAACCCACCAGCACCAAGAAGCTGATCAACCAAATATCCAAAGCCGAAAGGGTTGTCGAAGAACAAGTAGGAGAGACACTCAGGAAGGTGTATATACCAGATATGGACGAGGAGCATTACTTCCTCCTCGGCGACAACCTTCCAAAACAGGAATCCGAGGAGTTGAAAGCATTCCTTCTCAACAACACTGATAAATTCGCCTGGAGTCCTAAAGATATGCCGGGCCTAGACCCCAATACAGCATGCCACCACCTAAGTGTAAACACCGAGTACAAGCCGATAGCACAGAGGAGCAGGAAAGTGTCTGTACAGCACAGAGCAGCTATAATCACTGAAGTACAAAAGTTATTGGAGGCTGGAGCCATAAGAGAGGTTTACTATCCAAAATGATTGTCCAACCCGGTCGTCGTCCCTAAGAAGAACGGGAAGGAGAGAGTATGTATAGACTTCACCAACCTCAACAAAGCCTGCCCGAGGGACCACTTTCCCCTTCCAAGGATTGATCAACTGGTGGACGCAACTGCGGGGGCAGAACGGATGACCTTCCTTGACGCATATTCAGGATACCATCAAATTCCCCTCGCCCGCGAAGATCAAGAAAAGACTTCGTTTATATCACCTTTGGGAAATTATTGCTATACGGTAATGTCGTTCGGCCTACGCAATGCGGGAGCAACATACCAAAGGATGATAACAAGGGTATGTCGAGATTATATAGGAAAGACGATGGAGGTATACATAGACGACATGGTCGTCAAGAGCGAAAGAGCCACATCCCACCTTCAAGATATCAGGGACGTTTTCCGAACGCTGGGCGAGCACAAACTGAAACTCAATGCGAGCAAGTGTGCATTTGGCATCAGCAAAGGGAAATTCTTGGGGCATATGGTTAGCCGACGAGGAATAGAGGCTAATCCCGATCAAATAACGGCTCTACGAAACCTAGCTGTGCCCAAGAATAAGAAACAGGTACAAGAGCTCACGGGAATGATGGCCGCGCTGAGCAGGTTCATTAGCCGATCCGCAGACAAGGGACGGCCATTTTTTGAATCACTCAAGAAGGATAGAAAATTCGCCTGGGACCCGGAATGTGAAGCTTCATTCAACAATCTCAAAGAGTACTTGAGGACACTGCCACTACTGGTAAGGCCGAACAAAGGAGACGTTCTGGCATGCTACCTAGCAGTTTCCACTACAGCTGTGAGCGCAGTTATCTTAAGAGAAGAAGGTCGCGAACAGTTTCCGATCTACTTCGTCAGCAAGACTCTGGTCGAAGCCGAAACACGTTATCTACCCTTGGAAAAGCTGTGTCTGGCATTGGTCGTCGCAACCAGAAAATTGCCACACTATTTCATAGCTCATCAGGTCCGGGTATACACGAAATTTCATATCAAAGAGTCACTTCGACGGACGGACATTAGCGGTCGAGTTGCCGCCTGGGGGGTCGAGCTATCCCAATTTCATATCGAGTTCGCACCCCGCCAGGCCATAAAGGGACAAGTCCTGGCCGATTTCGTCGCGGAGTTCACCGAAGGCTATAACGAGCCTTTGGCACTCTCTCCACAATCACACTGGCAGATACATGTCGACGGATCAGCCACCAAGGACGGATCTGGAGCGGGGATCGTCCTAAAGTCTCGAGAGGGAGCAATAATCGAAAAAAGCATAAAATTGGGCTTCCGAGCTACCAACAATGAGGCAGAATACGAGGCCATGATAAATGGCATGCTCATTGCCCGGTTCCTCGGATGCTCCCACTTAATTGCAAGCTCAGACTCCATGCTCATCGTCAATCAAGACATCGGCGAGTTCCAAGCCAAAGATGACAGAATGATCCTCTACCAAGAGAAAGTCCAAAGCTTGATGGCAACTTTCGAACAGTGCGAGTTAATAAGAATTAATCGCACCGAAAATGCACACGCCGACGCCTTGGCCACTCTAGCCTCGACATTAACAATGACTGACACCCGGTCGATCACAGTGGAACTACTGCCAACACCGAGCATAATTAAAAGGGTAGACCGAGTGACATCAATACAATACGAACAAGGTTGGATGGAGGACATAACTCATTATCTGCGAAATGAGACGCTTCCGGCCGACAAGATAAAAGCGCTAAAAATTACAAGAAAAGCTCCTCGCTTCTGGCTATCCGAGGACGACAAACTATACAAATCCAGTTACCGGGGACCCCACCTACTATGCGTCCCGACCGAGCTACAACTGCCGGTCTTGGAGGAAATCCACGAAGGATCCTGCGGAGCACACATCAAAGGGCGATCCCTTGCAAACAAGGCAGTGACCCAAGGATATTGGTGGCCCTATATCAAGCGAGACGCCGATGCGTACGTCCAACGTTGCGACAAGTGCCAACGATTCGCCAAGATACCACGGCTCCCTTCATCTATGATGACCCCGGTGTCGGCACCATAGCCGTTCGCTCAATGGGCAATTGATTTGGTCGGTAAACTCCCAAGAGCACCTGGGAGTGTGGAATATCTGATCGTCGCGACGGATTATTTCACCAAATGGGTCGAAGCTAAACCCCTCCGAGAAATCAAAGCCAGCAACGTCAAACAATTCATTTGGGAATACATCATAACTAGGTTCGGTATACCGTACGCTATCTTCGCCGACAACGGAACCCAGTTCAAAGATGCCAATTTACAGCTGTGGTACGAGGAACTCGGTATCCGAAAATTCTATTCGACGCCGACATACCCACAAGGAAACGGGCAAGCCGAAGTGTCAAACCGAACAATATTAGACGACATCAAGACCACCCTTGAACAAGCAAAGGGGAGGTGGCCCGAGCGGCTACTCAACGTTTTATGGTCGTGCCAAACTACACCCAAGACGGGCACCAAGGAAACCCCGTTTAGCTTAGCATACGGTGTTGAGGCCATCATACCGACAGAGATCGGGCTACCCACGCTCCGAACGACGTTGGTCGAGCAGGGAAACAATGAACAAAAAATGAGAGAAGAGCTCGACATGATAGACGAGAAACGAGAGATAGCGGCCCTTACCCTAGCTAAGTACCAACAAAGCGTGAAGCAAACCTATGACAAGAGAGTGAAAGGGTCCAAAGAATTCATGGTAGGAGAACTGGTGCTGCGACGAGTGACGGTCTATACCCGCAACGAAATACATGGCAAACTAAGCCCTACCTGGGAAGGCCCATACGAAATCGTCAAGCAAACAAGTCCAGTCTCTTACAAAATCAAAAGCGTCCTGTTCGCCAACAGCCGAGGGGAAAAGAATTCTTGGAATGTGGCTAACCTAAAGAAGTACTACGTATAGGCAATCCTCCGAATACAAGTACAGGTGCTACCTTACCCTTCTTGCTTAATGGCATTATCTTTCGTCTTTTGAATGAATAAAATATATTATCATGCTGTCTACTAATACTATGAAATTCCCAACATGGCCGAAGTGCCTAGGAATACTATGAAATTCCGTAAATGGCGTGTTACCAAAGGAACGCCTAGGAATACTATGAAATTCCCAACATGGCCGAAGTGCCTAGGAATACTATGAAATTCCGTAAATGGCGTGTTACCGAAGGAACGCCTAGGAATACTATGAAATTCCCAACATGGCCGAAGTGCCTAGGAATACTATGAAATTCCCAACATGGCCGAAGTGCCTAGGAATACTATGAAATTTCCAACATGGCCGAAGTGCCTAGGAATACTATGAAATTCCGTAAATGGCGTGTTACCGAAGGAACGCCTAGGAATACTATGAAATTCCCAACATGGCCGAAGTGCCTAGAAATACTATGAAATTCCCAACATGGCCGAAGTGCCTAGGAATACTATGAAATTCCGTAAATGGCGTGTTATCGAAGGAACGCCTAGGAATACTATGAAATTCCCAACATGGCCGAAGTGCCTAGGAATACTATGAAATTCCCAACATGGCCGAAGTGCCTAGGAATACTATGAAATTCCGTAAATGGCGTGTTACCGAAGGAACGCCTAGGAATATTATGAAATTCCCAACATGGCCGAAGTGCCTAGGAATACTATGAAATTCCCTAAATGGCGTGTTTTCAAAGGAACGCCTAGGAATACTATGAAATTCATATGCAGGTACAATGCAAGGAATTATTCAGCTCCACATTACGGCGGCGATACAATACAAATTGGCTAAAACAATGAAGGAGAATCAATCTAAACAACGAAATATCAACAAGAAGCATCTCCAAAACAGGAATAACGAAATAACAAATGATTTAGCAAGGAAAAATCGATCCAATCAATCAAATAGCAATACGGCAATGGAAAGGTACAAAACAGGAATAAAGAAATAACATAAATAGTCCTCGCCCGCATTACGGAGGCTACAAGAAGATCATCGACACTAAAGAGACTCATTTAAGAAGAGCTACTGCAGGAGTAGCACGACGGTAATTGACCGAGCTCAATCTCTTCGTCATCCGTCGTTGTGTACCCATCAGACTCATCACCATCAAAACGCTCCTCAGAAATGAGGGCATCAAAATTGGTCGTATGAGCTCCAACACAAGTCAGCGTCTGAAGCCGCGCGTTGAACTCGGCTTCTTTCGCGAACTCGTGAGCATCTGAGGCCGCTTTACGGCGATCATCGTCAAAGGAGAGATTACGGCGAGCTTCGATCATAGCCGCGGAAGCATCGTATCTGGCACGGGACAAACGGAAATACTTCACCAACACGTTGGCCTTGGTCACAAGCAACTTTAATTTGCCAAAGTACTTGTCCTTTGCACGCCAATATCGATCCAAACGACGCTCCTGAACCTCAACAGTATGCTCGGCACGGCGAACGTATTCTCGAAAAGAGGCCGCCTGGGTTTTCAGCTTGGTCCGCAGTCGAGCACATTGGTCGGTCAATTTGACATTTTTGCCCATCAAAACAATGTAGGGCCACTTGTCAGGCACCTCACTAGCCGCACCAGTAGGTCCTAACCCCGGGTTAACTAGGCATGGAGAACCAGCCTGGTGCGACATAGTAGCATGTGCCTATAAAAAAAAGGGGGGGGAGAAGAACGAGAATAGATGAATATACAAAAAAAAAAAAAAAAAAAAAAAAATTATACAAGCTACAAATAAAACGACAAAACAAGCTACTCTATTATTAATCCGACAACCCCTCAACAGACGCCGATGTCTCTACTACATCGGCAAAATGAATATCTCGCAATGAATTAATTTGCGTCCCCAAACGCTCACGAATGACCGCCTCGATTCGGTTCAAGGCAACAGTGGTTTCAGTTACCCCGGCCTTCGCATCAACCATGCGCTCTGCCCGGGACACACCACTCATTCCTTTTACATGCTCCAGCACCTCTAAAACGCGAGCTCGGGCCCAATACGCTTTGGCAAAGGATAGCAGCAGGTCCGCGTCCTCGAAAACGACACCAAGGACCAAGTTCAAGCTCGTCACACGACCTCGGGCTTCATCACGAGAACATCGTAGGGCACCGAGAAGTTCCTTCGCTTTACCCTTATTTGCCGTATAATGGGCGGTCTTTTTACTAAATTTCTCTCCCAAATCACGTAACCGAATCGCCAAGTTGGAAATATGAATATTCAGACCCTCGATTTCCTGACAAGCACAAGTCAATTTCGCGGTAAGGGACGCCTTAGATCTTTCCAAATCTTCTATTACGTCACCTACACTACGACTAGGCGAGGTCCAGACCACCATGGCAAGGGGGTTATTTGGTAGCTGACAATATTTTGTTTTCACATCCTTCAAAATATGACGACCATCAAAAGAAATTAACCCAAGAAAGACCAACAGAAAGAAAACACAGCACCTATATTATCACTTCCCCAAAAGAATCTGTTTCTAGATACACAAGAGACTAAACCACAAAAAAAAAAACACAACAAAAACAACAAAAATATACTATACATACTGCTAGAAAGATAGTCAAGTTTCCACCTGAGGAGATACTGGTGGGGGAACAACAGTAGCATCCGGTCGAGGAGTGGACGGGGCCGACATAGAGTGAGGACGCAGCGCTGTCGAAATTGTCTGTCCCGGCAGCCGAGAAAGCTCCTCTTCACGAAGATTCGCCCAGTCTAAGGGTTTCGGCGGTGCACCATGCGGACACGGATACACCAACTCCGACCACGCCCTATCCGACAAAGGAACATTCGCGAAATTGAGCGCCCGCACATGAGCACAGTATACAGAGAAGTTGGCCATCATTGATAACTTTGTCTGCTCCTCCGCGTGTGCCGTTTTCAGGGCAGTCACCTTAGCCCTTTCGGCTTCCACGTCCTCTGCCAGGAGCAAGTTCTCCTCCTCTAGTTCGCCGTACCTAACGACCATGCTCTTTTTTTCCGCCTTCAATTTATCGACATCCTCGGTTAGGTGCAGAAAGTCCACCGACAGCTTGTCATAATTCTCGCCCAGGGTTTTATTCTCGGCGACCAATTTCTCTTTCTCGACCTCGAAAGCCGCAAGCAGATCCTTTATCTTCTGCTCGTTCTCCTCGACTATGGCGTTCTTCTCGGCCACCAGCTTCTCTTTCTCAGCCCCTAGAGCTCCCAGCTGATCCCGTAGCGCCACGGTACTCAAGGCAATCTGCACTTCAACACATTAGATTCCAAACAGAATACAAGTACCAGACCTATATAACGAAATACGAGCATCATGGTATATATTACGAAATAAGCGCCCCACATACCCTCAGCGCATCCGGGTGGGCCTGCTCTATAACCGACATTGTAGGTTGAGCAGCTAGTCTTTCTGCATCCTTGAACGCAAGGGGTTTCAGAGCCGTATACCCCATCTTCAAGGTTCGCGGTTGCTCCAGCAGCTCACCCCCACATCGGTCAATGTAACGGGTCATTGCAACCCCGTCAACCAACACCTTCTCGGATCCGTCGAGAGCCTCATCCTCGACACCCGTCACAACATCCCCGGCAATCTCTTCGCCGCCTTCCATATCCACTTCCTCGACCGCCTCCTTCTCTGGAGCATTAGTCTCAGGGGTCCTGCGCTCGATTACATCCTCTGTACGGATGGGCGAGATACCAGACAGGTCCAACACGGCCTCGGAAAGGACAGGCGAGACCGCAGGCAGGGTCATCGTCTCCTTCCCCATAGCCACCAGCATGTTGATATGTCCGAACAGGCTATCGACCGACCCCTGAAACACAATAATACCCATCGACCGGGCAAGAGCGAGGGTAACCAATGGAGAAGTCAGTAGCTGAAACAAGATAACTAATAAAGCAAAGCACTAGCGAACAAACCGATAACCAAAAGACAAGAAAATCATAATACATATACACATACCTCGCCCGGCGCAGAGGCATCCTCGGCGGTATCCCCTTCGGCGGCAGCAACCGCCCCCTCGCTCGAGCCAACGATATCAGCCTCCTCGGTAACCGATGTATCGGTTCCCCTGGCCCTCTTCGTTACTCCACCAACAGGGTCAGACGCATGACGCTTAGACCGAACGAGCTTCTTCCCGAGCCGAGCAGCACTTCGTGCCCGGACCACTTTCAAGAACTCCTCCTCGGGCTCTTTGGGGATCTCGGGCGCAGGATTCCACTTGGTCACCGACCCCATGGGGTACCCGAGCAGCATCGGAGCAGTACGACTCGCCGGATCCGGCGTCGGTCCCGGCCCCCACCATTTCCAAAGAGCTAACAGAGCCTCTACATTGGGAGCGCCGAGGTCGGGCATAGTGGGAGCATTGGTGGCCGGTCCAGGAATCTGGTGTCCCGGACAGCCCCATTCACCAGAAGCTATCACGATACCAAGATTGCGCTCTTTGTTGGTATCCGGCAAACCGATAACAAGCCGGCAATAGGTACGCTGGGTTTTCAGATACGAGCTGCGACGCTCAAAGCTTAGACTGTAGACTCCGAAGACGTCCTTCAATTCAATCGGTATTCCGGCCAACTCCGATAACCTTTGAATACCGTTCAGAGTACGGTAACCATTTAAGGCCAGTTGGGCTGGAGCAATCTGGACGGCCTCAAAGAACGAAGCCACCCAGTTTGTAAAAGGAAGTCGAAGACCTCCAGTAAAAAATGCCGAAGAGCGCACAGCCACCTCGCCGGCAGGAACAAATCCCAGCACCTACTCGTCAGAAATAGGAAGCCGAATATGTATGTTGTCAGGTATTCCGGCAAGCTCTTTAAAATCCTTTTCCACGAATGTGCCAACTTGGGCCACACTTTGGGTCAGAATTTCCTATCCAAACATCATTCACAATTCCATCAATATACTAACCACATACACAAACAAGAACCACATCAATATAACGTACCCCCCCCCCCCCCCCCGCACTCACATTAACCAGATACATAAGAATCATCATACACATATAGACAACCTAAACCATATACCAGTGACACATCTATGACCACAACGACAAAATTACCTACAACCCCTACCAACAAAGAAAGAACACTTACGGTTATCATTATGAACAAGCACGGGAGAACAGCAGCAAGTCTTCCAACAAAACCACGAAACCCTAGATCAAGCGGCCGAACTCTTTTCCTTTTTGGCGGGAAGAATATGCTTTAGAGAGAGAGAGAGAGATTTTCTTCAGCAAATTTTGTGATACAAATAAAAAAGGATTACTTGGCACAGTAGAAAGGAGTGGAGTCACAAAAAGAATAAAATAATAACCGTCCTTTCGTGTGACAGAGGTTTACCTTTTTTCCAACCATACAAAAGTCAACAACCGCTGTTATTTTTAACATATAAACGCTCCAGATTTCGCCACGTCAGCGCATATCCCACTACCCAAGGCAGTTCACATCATTACACCTAAATAAACGGCCAGTGGACCCTACCACGAAAAGCTTCCCACATACGCTACCAATATTATCACACCGAGAATGTCCCCCGATTAAAGTTCCTCGACTCCCAACCAATTCTTACCCAAAGGGCACACCGAACAAGGTGGACGAAGACCGTTTCTAGCTTGACGGCATGGAGCATCAAGTCTAACAACGCTCTCCGGGGGGATAACCGGGCATATTGTTCGGTATATGCTGAGAGACATAAAAGAGTGAAGCAAACAAGAAATAAAATAGGACAGAATCAAGTGCAAGACAAGTTTTATTCATCCACAAAGGGGGAAACACAAACAATACAACAGAAAAAGAAAAATACACCCATCCTACTTTTTCGAACTATCCCCCATAGCAACATCCCTCTTCGCCAAAAGTTCCTCCAGACGCTCCTTCTCCCTAATCAAACGAGAAATCGCCATATCAGCCTGTTTCAAGGCGTAAGACTGAGACTCGCATTTTTGCTCGGCCTTGAAACGAGCAGTGCCCTCCTCGTCCCAATATTGTTTAAACCTCCTCACTTCAGTCCGAGCACACATGAGATCATGTTTCAGCCATGACATCTCAATTTCTTTTAGTTGAAGAGGAGTCAAATCCTCCTCCCCAAAACCAGGGGGACGAGGTAGCAAAAAAGTAGGCTCCTCTTTCATAAGGGCTTTCTTTTTGGAGGCAGACCTAGTGATGGGAGCCATCTCAAGCAAAAGCAAGTTAGAAGAAGCAAATTATAAAATAAGAGGGAGGAAGAATTGGTAATGAGATACAGGCAATAGGGAGCATTTATATAGAGAATCAAAAGGCACAAAGTACGAAGCGTTACAATGGTTCACAAGACAGGCACGAGATACGAAAAGATACAACTGATTCATCAAATACAGAAAATAAAACACAAATTGCAAAAGGGGAAATACATAAGAAAACCAGCCAAATCTAAGGATCAATGGGTGGAAAAACCGAACTGCCAGACCGAGAGAAAGCAAAACGAGCAGAACAATTCAACCGAGCTTGGTAGGAATCGTTCATGGCGACCAAATTGTCATTCTCCGAGGAGAACCTGTTGTTTTCCGTAGTAAGAACCCTGACGCGCTCCACGAGCCGAGCATTCTTTACCATTATGCTAGCTAGGCCTTGAGGAGAGTTGTCAAACTCATCTTGAGAATGGTCCCAAATCTCCTCGGCATCATACCAGGAGTTGGCCAGATGGTTTCTCTGTAACAACAAGTGATCGAGCTGGCGACTCAGTGCCGAGATCTCGGTCCACTTCACCGTCTCTTCGGGATAAGAGCCGAACAAGCTCAAGGCCAAAACGCCATACTCTTTCTCAAGCCTTGCCATCCGACGGCGGACCCGAGATACCTCAGTGTCCAAGCCCTTCATCTGAGCATGATATCTCACCACAGGTCCAGACATTCTGGGAAATTGTTATAGTACGGAAGAAAATTAAGGGCTGAGGGAGAGAGAAGCAAAAAGAAAAAGGAGAGATGATAAACTACCAAAGAAAAGAGAAGTACTTATAGAACGGAGATAGTATGGTATTTTATGACCTTGCTTGGGAAATTGCATATTTCCTGACATGCTTGGGAGCATGCACATTTCCTGACCTACTAGGGAGCATGCACCTATATTCGACGGTGATGGGGACATCTACTGACATCTGATACAACAGTACAGAAGGAAATAAAGACGAAGATATTCAAAGATCTAGCTTCCCGACAAACAACAAACCACAGGTGCAATATAAAAATAAGTGCAAAAATAAAGGGGTAAAAATACTTTTCATTAATAAAGATGGGATATATCATTGTTCATTACATCCGAAAAGAAATTTATTACATCCGAAAAGAAAGTCTATTACATCCGAAAAGGAAATCTATTACATCCGAAAAGGAAATCTATTACATCCGAAAAGAAAATCTATTACATCCGAAAAGAAAATCTGTTACATCCGAAAAGAAAATCTGTTGCATCCGAGATAAAGATCTATTACATCCGAGAAGAGCTAGTACAGAAGATCAGGCAAAGGATCAACTATATCAACTGACCAAGTGAGCAGGAGACGCCAAAAAGAAAAAGTAAGAAGAAAGAGAAAGGAAAAGCAAGAAGAGGAAAAGAAGAAGAGTGTAAGAAAAGAAGAAGTGATAAGAAAGAATAGTCGAAAAGAAAAATGACAAAAACCCTAGATGTAACACAAAACCCTTAGGATCACAGGGCTGATTGTTACATCATAGTGGTGCAAAAAAGAAGAAAAAGAAAAAGAGTGATGAGAGAGAAGATGAAGAAAAAGAAAGAGGAGGCACAGAAGAAAAACAGATAAGAAGAAGATAAAGAAATGAAGGAAACAGACAAATAAAAAGGAAGTCAATGAAACAAAAAAGAAAGGGAAAAAGAAAAGAATGAAAAGTAGAGAGAACAGAGTATAAAAAAAAAAAAAAAAAAAAGAGGAAGAGGAAGAAATGAGGGAAACTGAGAAATAAAAAGAAGAAAAAGAAAGAGATGGGAAAAGATGGGGAAAAGCAGAGAAAAATAAAAAAAAGAAGGGGGAAGGTTAGGGGGAAGTCGATCGGTATCGGTGAGAGGGCCCGGCAGAGACATCCCTGTCCCTCAGTGTCGGGTTCCCCCTTAGCATCTCATTCTCTTCGACTAGAGCCTGACGAGCACGTCGGCAGTAAGCCAGTTCGGATCTTAGCCAAATTAATTCCCGAACCATCTCGGTATGGTGATAACGCATCACCTTCAATTCCTCCTCGGCATCCCTCAACAGCCTTTCTACATGGTTATAGGAGGCTTCAAAGGCCTCCACTTGCAAAGCTAATGCTGATTGGGTGAAAGGACCAGACATCTTAGGGAAATTATAAGATGAGGGTCTGTATATGGGGGAAAATAATATGATGAGGATTGTGGATGTAACCATGCTGTAAGCAGGTATTTATAGATCAATTAGATGAGGGCTGGTATTGAGAGTCGCAACCGTTCGCCAATGGGTACTAAGAAGCGACGGCAATAAAAAGATGTGCCTGTTCGAGAAAAAAAACGTTTGGATTCCCAAAAGGTTCTAAAAAAGCATGAGTAATTAAAAGGCACTCTTGTTCGCAAAACGCTTGGATTCTTACCAATATTTAAAGAGGGTAAGTAATAATGGCATCGTAACACGCGTCATTTTGGGGAAAGGCAGCGGTTCAAATAAATATCCCAGATCTTTTGCACAGAGCTCAAGAAAACTCTGGTGAATAAGATTTTTTATGCACAAGGCTCAAGAAATCCTATTGGTCCCCAGATATAAAGATTAAGGAGGTCCAATGGATAAGGTCAAACGCAAGGCCCAAGAAAAAGCATTGATGAGGCCACAAGCGTGCGCAGCCAAAATAAATTGCATTGGAAAAGTAATTCAGATATAAACAAGAGAAAGATGTCTTTATTGATTGATTGGTACTTCGTTACAAAAGAAGTAATAAAAGGAAATACAATGAAAAAACAATAAAATCATTTCGTGGAAGGGCCCGCTTCGTCATTTGGTTTCCCCTTCGACCGAGCATACACTTCCTTAAGGGCCAGTTTGTAAGCCCTCTTGGAAGCAAGTTGCCTATCTCTGGAGGCCTCGAGCTCTTTGATCCGAGCACGAGCGCGAATACTGTCGAGCAAAAACCTCTGATGCTCCTTCTCCAGGCCATCCAATCGCTCGTCTAGTTCGGCGGCCCGACGAGCTTCCACCGACAACCTGGCAACCCTCTTCTCGAGATAACGCACCTTCTGAACTTCCTCTTCAAGACGAGCAACGTATTCAGGAAAGTTGTCACCATAGTTTTCAAGAGGAAAAGCCATTTGTTCGTTAATAAAGAATGAATTACATAAAGAATACAGGGACAGTCCTTTTATAGGAAGAAACAAGGAGTAGATCAAAGGTCATCTCGAAGAAATACAACCTCGTGAACTTCCCAAGAACGTTTACGGCAAATTAACCACAATTCCAAATCCAATTAAAGTCATCCAAAAAGACATCAAGAAGATAAACAGACAAGAACAAGGAAAGGGAAATGTTTTATTAATTTCAAAAACTTCGATTACAACTGAGGAGAAGACTCCCCATTCAAAAGAAATTACGACAGAAATTACAAAAGACTAATTATTTCGAGGAAGAGCCTTCTTCATCGTCATCCGAACTCGGTTTAGACCGAGCATGCAACTCCTTGAAGGCAAGCTTATAGGCCCTTTTTGCTGCCTTCTGCTTGGCCAGATTAGCCTCGAGCCTCTTTATATGCTCGTAAGCCCAATCCCGATCGGCCATCGTCACATGATGATCAGAATCCATGTCAGACAACCTTTTCTTGTAACTTGAAACCTTGTCCACAAGTTTCTTATTCGCAGTACGAGATTTCTTGATTGCCATTTCTAAATATGAAATATAATTAAAGGAGCTCTCACCAGTAGAACCTGAAGAAACCATTATGTCACGAGCAAATTAGTAGTAAAATGCCTAATTATGGAGGGAGCACACCCCTTTATAGGAGTTTTCCTCGAAGAAAGATATTAGGATAGGAAACATTAAATGTGCCCCCAGGGAACCGTCATGAGTCTATTGCGTTTCTCGATGAAGCATTGGGAAAGAAAAGACCGAAGTAACGTTCTCGACAAACCGAACATGACTCCCCCGACATGGAAACCACGCCGAGGAAGTCAGGGAGCACTTGATAGAACATAAAAATTAGACCCGAATATTCTATTCGGGTAATAATCCACTTTATAAATGGGTATCCAACGCTTAAATGGGTCGTCTCATACTTTTTATAGGAAATAAGGTGTTACTATCAAAAGCCCAAGCCCAATCAAATGGGGACCCATGTCTGAAAAACCCCTGGGATGAAGACATTTGTCAACATCCTAGAAGGCATAGTTGCCTATAAATAGCCAACTACCCCTCCTAGAAAAGGACCAGAAAATCTATCCAAAAAATATAGAGAGAAGTTGAGAAAAGAGAGAAACTAATCAACGCACACCACTTCAAGAAATAAACCGAGAAAAGACAAAGCCGAGCACCGAATAAAAGGGGAGAAAGATCAAGACGAGAGATTAAATAGTCATATCGAGCACAATTGTAAAACCGAAATACTAATCCGAGCAAGTGTAATAGTCCGAATAAGGATAATAATCCGAGCAATAATAAAGATCAGGAAGTGTCCATTATTCACAGTTGATTTACTATAATATCATTGTTGAAAAGTCTAACGCGACCGACCAAAGTTATGGCTTTATCATGTTTCTTGTCATAAATTTCAGTTTCTTTCTTTGCAGATTTCAAAAAACTTGCTTTTAAGTAGTAGTGAAGTTGGCTGGCAAGTGTTAAACCTAAATTCTTTCTGTTCACTCGCATGGAAAGGCTAAAAACTTTTAAGCTGATATGCCACTTTGCCTATCTTGTTATCATTATAATTTTGTTAAATAATTTATTATTACAAATTTCGAGTTAACTCAAGTTAGTTTGGTAATGTAACTTACAGGAGCCAAAAAGAAACGGCTACAGGTTGATAAGCCTGATGATGAGGCAGTAGTTAGTGCATATGAAGGTTACGATGAGTATGATTTCATGTGAACGACTAGAATGATCTCGTTTCCTCTACAAGTCTTGCCAAGAAATGTGTCATTTTCATGTGCTCGAAGTTGGAGATTTTGAATTTCACGAAATTGCAGCCTTGCTGAAGTTGAGTGAATGAAATGTGTCATTTTCTTTTCTTTTCTGGGATGGTGAATAGCTGTTGTCTGTAAAACTATCCCTTCGTGTTTATTGTGAATTGTACTATTCTTCCATCAAATGTGTTTTTTTGATACAAATACAGCAGCAAATTGGATGGTTTTAAATTCATGTCTTGAAGCTTGGTTTTGATTCTGTGGTCAGCTTATTACACGCGGGTTGTTTTAGCTTCCAGAATTGTTACAATTAGTTTAGGAGAACTTAAATCGTATCTTTCCAACAAGCCAGCTTATTCGCTTAAAAGCCGTTGCCGACATTTCTTCGTTTGCTCGCTCTTGTTCATCACTTGGGAACTTTGAATATGATGAATGGATGCAAGTAGAATACATACGACCGGCTTTAATCGGTTTGATTTTACGTTTTTGAATGTCTATCAATGCCATCACTCTTATCGATAAGGTAACAAGATTGACTGTAGTTATCTAGTGCCGTGGGAGGTCGAGATTATCGTGAAAGACATTATTAACATCTCCGGCAACAAAAATTAGAGTTTTGAGTGCTGCTAGATGTAGTAGATCAAATACTGTATTTTGTGTTCCTAAGGACAATTTACGGTCTCTTTTCTATGCAGATTTGAATTGATAAATATATGTTTAAAAAAAAAAAAAAATTGGCTGTAGAGATAGCCCAATGTGCAAGTACAGAAAATGAAATGTTCAGATGGTGAGTCTGTGACAGGGTATTGATGTCAACTTATGCAAAAAGGTTCATAATTTCAATGCTATGACACAAGTATCATTATTTAACAAGTCAATTTTTTTATGTATGAACTTCCACCATAAAACCATAAAATTTTATAGTAAAGAATTTCTCCAGTATATTCTGGAGTCGTCATTGTTACTTATAACATGTTTAATAAGTAAGTACTAGTAAGAATTCCCGCACAAGATGTGGGGTCATTATTATAACCACGTTATATATATATATATATATATTTATTAATATGTGATTATGAATTATTTGCTCTCTTAAGTCTTATTCAAAGTTTTAGTAATAAGAAGCCAATCTATTTTTTATTTATTCAAATACAGTACTTCTCTTATCATGAACTTGCTCAACTAAATTTAAATCTTTTCCGTAACTTAAATCTTAAGAAAATAGTAAAAATATGTTTATTTTCTTAAGCTTTAGTAATCAAATACACTGGTGTGGGTACGAGACGAATTGTAGCGGATTAACCTCAAGCCTAATCCAATCTGTAAAATAAATCGCGGGACGGATTGAGGCGGAGTGGTAAAGTTTAAATCTCAACTCAACCCAACCCAACCCAACCCAACTCGTTACAATTAAAACACCAACCCGACTCAACCCAACCAAGAAAAAAAATTACGGATCGAGACGGGTTAGAACGGGTTGATTCTTAAATTTTTATTTTGGTATTTTATTTTTCATAGTTAGCACAATCAACCTAAATTTTAAAATAAATTGTATGTTTCAAAGAGAAATAAAGATTAAAATCAATCATAATACGTTTATAACATTCACGAATAAGTAACAAAACTAAAATATAATAAGACCGGGAGGTTAGTATCTTTAAATACACACAATGTATATACAAATATATTTATATTTATATTTATATATATATTGCGGGTTGAAACGGATTGGGGTGGATTAACCCACAGTTTGGTAACTTCAACCCTAACCCAACCCGTAAAATATATAACGGGTTGGAACGGGAAGGATTGACTTTTTTGGGATACTCAACCCACCTCAATCCATATACGGATTGGATTATGGGTTGAGTTTACGGATTTTTTACCCATCTCTACAATACACAATTGCATTAAATAGAAAAGGTCTGATACAGAGGGAAAGAGGTCTAATGTTACTGAAATTTAACACATATAGGTGAAGTAGAACTTTTAGTAAACTATGGGGCCTGTTAGTTTCCAAGTTTTTTTCTTTGCAACCTGTCCTATTTATATTTATGTTCATATGGGTCTATGACTTGCTATAAGTGACTGAAAGCAATATAGCAATTTGCATGTTTTGTCTCCAAATCATTTGAAAAGATAACAAGTATACAAGAAAGGTTCTATACATTTTTCTTTTTGTAGATACAGAACTGAAAGTAGACTTTTGAAGAAAAATGGGACTAAATTTGTCATTTTCCAATGGTATATAACTATTACGGACTATCACAAATAACAAAAAACAAACAGTTGACTATAACGCTTGAAAGACAACTCCAACGTACTGCACTATCCCACTATTGCACCCTTCAACGTAGCACTAAATTAGTGTAGTTTTCAACACTATTTTAGTGTAAATATTAATTAATAAAACATTAGTAGTTTTGTAAAGTAAAAACTGAAATATTATTATTATTATTAAAGTGTTAATATATGTTACGAAATTTCTATGAAATATTTTATAGAATTGTTTTAAAGTTAAAAAGAAGAATATTATGAGGAATATTCATTTTAGTGTGATGTTTGATATTGTTGGGTTGGAGACCGTAAAATATGAAAATTTACACTATTTTAGTGTAAAAATTACACAATTTTAGTGTTTTATGGTTGGAGATGAACTAACAGGATCTTTAAGTATAGTACTCCTTAGTAGTAGATATAGTTAGTCTTAGAGGATGTGTGTGTACTTACAAAACGTGAAAGCATGGTTTATAGATATCATGCCTTTTTCTAAATATACAAAATAACCGGCAAATAAACTTCGGAATATTGGTTTGTTGTCTATCTTCTATATGCGGGAGGAAGCCATGATACTAAGGGTTATCGATAAGCATAAATTTGATTGACTCGTTAAGCTCGTTTGGTTATTTCGACGACACGTAAGAAAGCTGGTTTGTCCGGCTATTTTTTAAATCCGAAAAATTGTATGATACTAAGACTTATCTACACATGATAAACATAAATTTGATTGACTTGTTAACATAGTTTGGGTATTTCGACGACACGTCATAAATATTTGTTTGTCGGCTATCTTATATATGCGGAGGTAATAATGGGAATAAATTACTGATGACGGCAATCCAATCATTAACCAATAATACACGTCCAACCGTATACATCTATAGAACCGGTTGCACATAATAATTCCTCTCACAAAAACCAACTATCAATCGAAACATACTCTTCCCAACACATGAAATCAGAGATCGAAACACTGAAAAATGAAAAATAAAGGAAAATTAACTTTTTTTACTAACAAGATTAAAAATCTTTTTAAGCATGAGAACAAACCACAAAGTGAAAATGGGAAGTCTAGTGTGGGTTATAATATAGTGCAGTAATGGGGTAGCTTTCGATTCAGATTTTTGTTTCAAAACCTGAATTGTTTGAAAATCAAATTCTTGTGCTGGGTTAGAAGATAAACCCAATTAACATATGCAATCTGCAATTAAATTGTTTCAAAACCCAGTCATAAAGTTAAGAAAAACCAACCAGAACCTCTAAGTTGAATTTAAATTGATATAATATTTGATTTATTATTGACAAAAGGGTAGAATTTATAGAATTTGATTTTTTTACTCTTTTACAGAATCATCACAAAAGAATATCAAAGGTAAAAGAATTTGAAATTTGATTTAAGAATCATCACAATTTTGATATAAATTATAAGTCGGTCAAAATTATACGTATTTTAATAGTAGACAATTAAATGAGAACGGATAGAGTAAGTATTTATATGACATGCATATGGTCCCGATATTTTGAAATTTGATGGACTCGATAATCTCGTTTGGTTATTTCGACGACACGTAATAAAGTTGGTTTGGCGGCTATTTTCTATATCCGGAGAAATCCATGATATTAAGACTTATTTACACATAATAAACATAAATTTGATGAACTTATTAACATCGTTAGGGCATTTGACGACACGTGAGAAATATTTGTTTGTCCGGATATCTCCTATATCCGGAGTAATCGATGGTATTTAGACTTATCATCTACACATGATAAACGAAGTTGATTTTGATATTTGACATTTTAAATGAGATCACATGTTCATAACAAGGTTAATTCTAGCTAGATGTTAACTTCTTTATTGGTAACCCTCTAATTTCACTTTTTTTTACTAGAATTCATTTTATTACTTTTATGCCAACATTGGAAAATGTTTTTTTTCTATGGATCAATCGTTTACTATTTATTCGATGCAAATTATGGAAAGTTTACTAAAATCAACAATTTACATTAAACCATACACAAGTTATTTTATTTTTCCTCGGTTTTTTTTTGTTTACTCTCGTTTTATTTATTTGTAGACAGAGCCTAAAAGAGAAATTAAACGCGGTTATCCGCCGCACTAACTATTTCCGCTAAAATCCGAATTACTGACAACATTTTATCAAAAGCTACGGAAAGAAAGACTAAAATTAAATTAAATGCGATAAGCCGTCATGTTTACTATTTCAGCTAAAATCCAAATTATGACAACATTTCATCGAAAACCACAAAGCAAAGATTAAAGCGAAATTAGCCAGGATTAGTCGTCACGCTAACTATTTTTTTGCTAAAACTCGAATTCTTGACAACATGGCATCGAAAACCACTGTATAAACTGAATTTCTCAACACTTGGAGCGATTTATGAAGTAGAGGTTTAAACTCGAATGTGAAACCAATGTGAATGTATTTTTACAATTAAACTCTTCAAAATTCCAAAAAAATGTATTTTTACAATTAAACTCTTCAAAATTCCAAAAAAAAATATTTTTATTAGTAGCAGTAAACTTTCCTTATATAAAAACCAGTCATCCCTACAAATCAACAAAAATCAAAAATAAAAACCCTAAATGACGATAAACCCAGTAGACGTAACACCGCCCCTTCCGCCGCCTGCTGCCGCCATATGTGGGAACTGCGGCGCTGACGAAGGTCGTCTCCTCCATCACCTCCGTCACCGTGGTCTCTTCCGTCGTCTCTGCACCTCCTGCGTCCTCCGTCTCCACCCTCAGTTATACTGCCCCTCTTGCTTCTCTGTCTACCCTCCCTCCTCCTCGCTTTCCCCCTCCTCCCCTACCGTCTCCTGTTCCAAGTGTTATTCGTATACGCATCCCCATTGCCTTGTGGGACCCGTTACAACTGCTCCTTATGTTTGTCCTCCGTGTCGGAACCCTGGCTTTCCCATTTTTAATCCGGAGTCGACAAGGTTGCCGAATGGGGATGTTGTAAAGAGGGTTGATAGGAACTCTGCTCGGGTGCTCTTGGCTGCTGCAAAGATCGCTTCTTTGTCTATGGGTAATTGATAGTTTTCACTCCTCTTACACACTTAAAACGTAATGTAGTAAATAATTGTTTTTGCTTCTGTTACGGTGTTATTATGCTTCTGATCGTGGGAAAACGTAATGTAGTAAACTCTGTTCTTGGTGTGAACAAGGCTGGCTTAATTTCGTTTTGTCTATGGGTAAGCTCGATTAGTTAAATACTTAAATGATTGTTTTTTGCTTGTGTTGCGCTTTTATTGTGCTTCTTCTAGGTGGTCTTGAATGAACCTATCGAGTGTAATCTCGATCGTGTAATATATAAATATCCTTTTTTAATTGTTATATGTAGTTGTAAAGATATGTATGTAACGATTTAATTGATCTCTGTTTTTTTTTTATAAAGATCTAATATATATGTAAGTATGCATTTATGATATATATACGTATGTATTTATGATATATGTACATACAAAAAATGTTTATAAATAATGGCAGGAATAGGGACATTTTTTTTTGTGACGTGATTATTGGCTATGGTTTTTGTAACGGCATTTAGTAGATTCATGTCAAGATTTGTGACAGTTTTTCAAAGATGTGACTCGACTCTAACTAAATCAACATTATTTTGTAGTTAATTTCCAAAAAAAAAAACATTATTTTGTAGTGTATGTATTTATGATACATGTATGTACTGATCATATACATGTAGGAAATATATAACTAATATAAAACGGTAGTAATAAGGGTCATAATAGGAAACTATTAAAACCGTTTACACCGAATATTTTATTAGTATTAGTAAACTCTCCTAGATAAACGACGCCGTTTTAATACTCACATTTAAAACTTCCCTTTTCTGTACAGCTCCGTAAAAGACCCTAGCTTAGAGCATTCTCAACAGTGGTGTGTATCTCTACTATATAAGTATAGAGTTAGAGAGCTCACTAAGGCTTTTATAGATATATTTAGATGTACATGCACATCAGTACTATATAGTACCACAATATATTCTAATAAACTAGTAATATTTATTTTATCTGATTTTTTTTACACATGTTTGCTAGAGATCTAGTGAAAGTGAAACCACCCAACTCAATCGGAAATTAACCCACATCTCATCTCTTCTCCTTTCGGTCGATCCACCAAGATCACTACGATCTGAAACCCCCCTTAGACCCACTACGAACATGCTTTTGGTGGGTCGCAATGGGAACTAGAGTTTTGACGACTCATACTTGGACGGATCGGTGTGTGGTTGGGTTTTCATAGCTCGTACCTATGTTTCTATTTATGTATCATCATACTATTAATATAAGGGAACCCAAGAGTAGCGAGGCTGCCAAAATTTGCCCATTTTTTCCAAAAATGTCCCTATTCTAATTTACTAATTACTCAAATAGCTTAATGCAACTCAAATAGCTTAATGCAATTCAAATACATAAATAAGTAAATAAATATGCTTTTTTTCACACATACTAATTCATACCATAAAAAGTCATCATACATGTATTTTTATACTCATATAACAATAAAAAATTATATATATACGAATTTTAATTTACTATATTCATTTTATCATTTTTGCAATTTTTTTAAAAATATTAACTTTATTTGTTCAGGATCATATTTATACAAGTAAGTGTCGCACACGCAACGCGTGAGCTACAATTACTAGGGTATGTGTAAGAGATTAGGTGAAGTATGTCAAGGTAGATCTTGGATATAGATGTAGACATGAGAGCTTTGGAGAGAAAGATAGAGGTCTCAAATTTCTAGTGAGAGAATGAGATGTGGGGAATGACGGGAGAAAAAAGTAAACAAAGGTTTTGTTTGTTGAATAAAAAATGATTAAAATCTCTATATTTCTCTAAGCTTTCTCTTTACATGTAGAGAGTTTCTGAATAGATGTATAAGAATTTTAGCTTATACAGTATAGAGACTGATGAGTAGCAATTTCGAGCTTGATGTATAAGTTTATAGATATACCGTCTCATAAAGAGACTGTTGAGAATGCTCTTATATACATACTTACATACATACATATCAATATAAATATATAAACCCGGGATAAAATATAAAAACCACTCATCCCAACCTAATCAATCAATCAAAATCAACCCATTAAAATACCCTAAATGTCGACAAACCCAGTAGACCTAACACCGCCGCCGCTCCCCGCCGTATGCAGGAACTGCGGCGCCGACGAAGGTCGTCTCCTCCACCACCTCCATCACCGCGGCCTGATCCGCCGTCTCTGCACCACCTGCGTCCTCCGTCTCCACCCCCAGTCTTACTGCCCCTCCTGCTTCTCTCTCTACCCTCCCTCCTCCTCTCTTTCCCCCTCCTCGCCTACCGTCTCCTGCTCCAAGTGTAATTCGTATACGCATCCGGACTGTCTGGTTGGACCTGTGACTACTGCTCCTTATGTGTGTCCTTCGTGTCGGAACCCTGGCTTCCCCATTTTTAATCCGGGGTCGATGAAATTGCCCAATGGGGATGTTGTGAAAAGGATTGATAGGAATTCGGCTCGGGTCTTGTTGGCTGCTGCAAAAATCGCGTCTTTGTCCATGGGTAAGGCTGGCTTAATTTTGTTTTGATATGAAGTATGGTCTTGAGCGTAAAAATAGTGAATCTAATTAGGTGGAAACAAGTCTGAAATTAATTTCCTACTGTCCCTCCTGCTTCTCTCTCTACCCTTCTCCCTCTACAATCTCCCCCTTCCCGGCCTCGTCCCCTACGGTATCATGCTCCAAGTGCTTACTGGTATACACATCCTCAGTGCATTGTGGGGCCTTTGACTACTGCTCCTTATGTGTGTCCTCCGTGTCGGAACCCTGGCTTCCCCATTTTTAATCCGGGGTCGACGAAATTGCTCAATGGGGATGTTGTGAAGAGGGTTGATAGGAATTCGGCTCGGATCTTGTTGGCTGCTGCAAAGATCGTGTCTTTGTCCATGGGTAGGGGCGATTATTAAAAAAATGATAGTTTTTGCTCGTGTTATGCTTTTATTATGCTTCTTGTCGCAGGAAAATGTAATGTATTAACTCTGTTCTAGGTGTGAACAAGTCTGGTTTAATTTTTTTTTGATATGTAGTGTGGTCTTGAGTGAAAAAAAGGATCGAACATATCGTGGTGTAATCAATTCTTATTTAATTTCGTTTTAATATGTTGTGGGGTATTTAGTGGGAGAGGAGTGGAGCTAGCATTACCCATCTTTAGCACCCCCAGTCCTACTGCCCCTCCTGCTTCTCTCTCTCTTTTCACTCCCACCTTCTCCTCCCCGCTTTCCCCCTCCTCGCCTACCGTGTCGTGCTCCAAGTGTTACTCCTCTACGCACCCTCAGTGTGTCGTGGGGCCCGTTATGACTAGTCCATATGTTTGTCCGCCTTGTCGGAACCCTGGAATTTTCCTTTTTAATCCGGAGTCGACGCGCTTGGCTAGTGAGGGGGGTGGGGGTGGTTAAGAGGTTTGATAGGAACTCCGCTCGGGTTTTGTAGGCTGCTGCAAAGATCGCGTCTTTGTCCATGGGTGAGTAAATTTTGCTGTTTTTTGCCCGTATTATGATTTTATTACGCAATGTAACAAACTCTGTTCTAGGTTAAAACGAGTCTGATTTAATCTTGTTTTGGTATGGAGTGTGGTCTTGAGTGCCAAAGGAGTGTATGTATGTATGCACATGTATATGGCGAGTACAATGATAGTTTTCCCTCATGTTACAGTTTTATTACACTTCTCATCACAGGAAAACGTAATGTAGTAAACTCTGTTGTAAACAAGTTTGTTTGATTTCGTTCTGATATGGAGTGTGGTCTTGAGAGGAAGAGAAGCGAGAACCTATCTAGGGGATAAACAAGTCTGTTTTAATTTCGTTTTCATATGTTGTGTGGTCTTGAGTGGAAGAGCAGTGGAGCTAGCATTACCCATCGTTAGCACCCCCAGTCCTACTTCCCCTCCTGCATTACCCATTGTGGGGCCGGTTACGGCTAGTCCTTATTTTTGTCCTCCGTGTAGGTACCCTGGTCGGCTATTTTTAGCCCTGTGCCGACGAGGTTGGCTAGTGGGGTGGGTGGTTGTGAAGAGGGTTGATAGGAATGCCGCTCGGGTGTTGTTGGCTGCTGCAAAGATTGCGTCTTTGTCCATGGGTAAGGCGATAAAGTATAATGATTGTTTTTACTCGTGTAACAGTTTTATTATGCAATGCAGCAAACTCTGTTTTAGGTGTAAACAAGTCTGGTTTATTGGGTTTGGTCTTGGCTCATCCCCTCTCTGATTTAATTTCGTTTTGATATGCAGTGTGGTCTTGTGTGTACAAGGAGTGAACCTATCTAGGTGTAAGAAAGTGTGATTTAATTTCGTTTTGATATGCAGTGTGGTCTTGAGTGTAAGAGGAGCGATCCTATCTAGGCATAAACAAGTCTAATTTAATGTCGTTTTGGTATGGATTATGTAGTGTGGTCTTGAGTGTAAAAGGAGTTGAACCTAAACACGTCTGATTTAAATCTCGTTTATATGTTGTGTGGTCTTGAGTGGAAGAGGAGTGGAGCTAGCATTACCCATCTGTAGCACGTCCAGTCGTACTGGACTTCCTGCCTTTCTCTCTCTTTTCACTCCCTCCTTCTCCTCGCTTTCCCCCTCCTCGCCTACCGTGTCGTGCTCCAAGTGTTACTCTACGCACCCTCAGTGTGTCGTGAGGCCCGTTACGACTAGTCCGTATGTTTGTCCGCCTTGTCGGAACCCTGGATTTCCCATTTTTAATCCGGAGTCGACGCGTTTGGCTAGTGGGGTGGTGGTTAAGAGGGTTGATAGGAATTCCGCTCGGGTTTTGTAGGATTCTGCAAAGATCGCGTCTTTGTCCATGGGTGAGTAAATTTTGCTGTTTTTCGCCCGTATTATGATTTTATTGCGCAATGTAACAAACTCTGTTCTAGGTTAAAACGAGTCTTATTTAATCTTGTTTTGGTATGGAGTGTGGTCTTGAGTGCCAAAGGTGTGTATGTATGTATGTATATATGTACGTGTATATGGCGAGTAAAATGATAGTTTTCCCTCATGTTAGAGTTTTATTACACTTCTCATCACATGAAAACGTAATGTAGTAAACTCTGTTGTAAACAAGTTTGTTTGATTTCGTTCTGATATGGAGTGTGGTCTTGAGAGGAAGAGGAGCGAGAACCTATCTAGGGGATAAACAAGTCTGTTTTAATTTCGTTTTCATATGTTGTGTGGTCTTGAGTGGAAGAGGAGTAGAGCTAGCATTACCCATCTTTAGCACCCCCTGTCCTACTGCCCCTCTTGCTTCTCTCTCTCTTTTCGCTCCCTCCTTCTCCTCCTCGCCTTCCCCCTCCTCGCCTACCGTGGCGTGCTCCAAGTGTTACTCCTCTACGCACCCTCAGTTTATCGTGGGGGCCGTTACAACTAGTCCGTATGTTTGTCCGCGTTGTCGGAACCCTGGATTTCCCATTTTTAATCCGGAGTCGACGCGTTTGGCTAGTGGGGGAGGTGGTTAAGAGGGTTGATAGGAACTCTGCTCGGGTTTTTGTAGGCTGCTGCAAAGATTCCGTCTTTGTCCATGGGTGAGTAAATTTTGCTGTTTTTCACCCGTATTATGATTTTATTACGCAATGTAACAAACTCTGTTCTAGGTTAAAACGAGTCTTATTTAATCTTGTTTTGGTATGGAGTGTGGTCTTGAGTGCCAAAGGAGTGTATGTATGTATGTATATATGTACGTGTATATGGCGAGTAAAATGATAGTTTTCCCTCATGTTACAGTTTTATTACACTTCTCATCACATGAAAACGTAATGTAGTAAACTCTGTTGTAAACAAGTTTGTTTGATTTCGTTCTGATATGGAGTATGGTCTTGAGAGGAAGAGGAGCGAGAACCTATCTAGGGGATAAACAAGTCTGTTTTAATTTCGTTTTCATATGTTGTGTGGTCTTGAGTGGAAGAGGAGTGGAGCTAGCATTACCCATCTTTAGCCCCCCCAGTTATACTGCCCCTCCTGCTTCTCCCTCTTCCCCCTCCCCCTTCTCCTCGGCCTCGGAAACAACCGTGTCATGCTCCAAGTGCTACTCGTCTACGCAACCGCAGTGCATTGTGGGGCCGGTTACGACTAGTCCTTATTTTTGTCCTTCGTGTAGGAACCCTGGTCGGCTATTTTTACCCCTGTGTCGACGAGGTTGGCTAGTGGTGTGGGGGGTTGTGAAGAGGGTTGATAGGAATGCCGCTCGGGTGTTGTTGGCTGCTGCAAAGATTGCGTCTTTGTCCATGGGTAAGGCGATAAAGTGTAATGATTGTTTTTGCTCGTGTAACAGTTTTATTACGCAATGCAGCAAATTCTGTTTTAGGTGTAAACAAGTCTGGTTTATTGGGTTTGGTCTTGGCTCCTCCCCTGTCTGATTTAATTTCGTTTTGATATGCAGTGTGGTCTTGTGTGTACAAGGAGTGAACCTATCTAGGTGTAAGCAAGTGTGATTTAATTTCGTTTTGATATGCAGTGTTCTTGAGTGTAAGAGGAGCTATCCTATCTAGGGGTAAACAAGTCTAATTTAATGTCGTTTTGGTATGGATTATGTAGTGTGGTCTTGAGTGTAAAAGGAGTTGAACCTAAACAAGTCTGATTTAAATTTCGTTTTATATGTTGTGGTCTTGAGTGGAAGAGGAGTGGAGCTAGCATTACCCATCTTTAGCACCCCCAGTCCTACTGCCCCTCCTGCTTCCCCCTCTTCCCCTTCCCTCCTCTTCCCCCCTCGCCTCGGCCTCGGAAACAACCGTGTCATGCTCCAAGTGGTACTCGTCTACGCAACTGCAGTGCATTGTGGGGCCGGTTACGACTAGTCCTTATTTTTGTCCTCCGTGTAGGAACCCTGGTCGGCTATTTTTAGCCCTGTGTCGACGAGGTTGGTTAGTGGGGTGGGGGTTGTGAAGAGGGTTGATAGGAATGCCGCTCGGGTGTTGTTGGCTGCTGCAAAGATTGCGTCTTTGTCCATGGGTAAGGGGATAAAGTATAATGATTGTTTTTCCTCATGTAACAGTTTTATTACGCAATGCAGCAAATTCTGTTTTAGGTGTAAACAAGTCTGGTTTATTGGGTTTGGTCTTGGCTCCTCCCCTGTCTGATTTAATTTCGTTTTGATATGCAGTGTGGTCTTGTGTGTACAAGGAGTGAACCTATCTAGGTGTAAGCAAGTGTGATTTAATTTCGTTTTGATATGCAGTGTGGTCTTGAGTGTAAGAGGAGCGATACTATCTAGGGGTAAACAAGTCTAATTTAATGTCGTTTTGGTATGGATTATGTAGTGTGGTCTTGAGTGTAAGAGGAGTGGAGCTAGCATTACCCATCTTTAGCACCCCCAGTCCTACTGCACTACCTGCTTCTCCCTCTTCCCTCCTCCCTCCTCTCATCGTCCGCCACCATGACGTGTTCCAAGTGCTACTCCTCTACACACCCGCAGTGCCTTGTGGGGCCCATTACGACGTTGCCTTATGTGTGTCCTCTGTGTAGGAACCCTGGGTCGGCTTTTTTTAGCCCTGTTTCGACGCGGTTGGCTAGTGGGGTGGTGGTTAAGAGGGTTGATAGGAATTCCGCTCGGGTGCTCTTGGCTGCCGCAAAGATCACGTCTTTGTCAATGGGTGAGTAAAAGTTGGTGATTCTAGCTCGTGTTGTTTTATTATGCAATGTAGCAAACTCTGTTCTAGGTGTAAACAAGTGTGGTTTCAGTGACGGAGCTAGATCAGTAGAATGAGGGGGGCTGAATTTCAACAAAAAAAAATATGTGGGGTCTAAAACGCTATTTTCATTATATAAATGCAAAACCTACGTTGTCGGGGAAGGCGGGGTGTAGCCCATGCTAACCCCCTCTTGGCTCCTCTCTGTCCGATTTAATTTCGTTTTGGTATGGAGTGTGGTCTTGAGTGTACGAGGAGTGAACCTATCTTGGTGTCAACATGTCTGATTTAATTTCGTTTCGGTATGTAGTGTGGTCTTGGGTGTGAAAGGAGTGAACCTATCTAGGTGTAAGGCAGTGATGTTTCCACTCTTGTTACACTTCTTATCACGGGAAAAGGTAATGTGGTAAAATCTGTTGTCTGTTCTAGGAGTGAATGAGTCTAATTTAATTTCGTTTTTGTGTGAAGTGTGGTCTTGGTTGTAAGAGGAATGTATGTATGTATGTATGTATGTATGTATGTATGTATGTATGTATGTTTATGTATATGATGAGTAAAATAATAGTTTTCCTTCATGTTACAGTTTTATTACACTTCTCATCGCGGGAAATGTAACGTAAGTGTAAACAAGTATGATTCAATTTCGTTTTGATATGGAGTTTGGTCTTGAGTGTAAAGGGATTGAACGTATATACGTGTAAACAAGTCTGATTTAATTTCATTTTGATATGGGTTAAGCCAATGAGTATAATGATGTTTCCACTCATGTTACAGTTTTATTACATTCACGCGGGTAAACATGAATAAAATTGTGAACTATGTGATTGAAGTGTGGTATCAAATGTAACAGGGGTGGACCTAGCATTACTCGTAACTGGATGAAAAAATTTATGTTTGCACTGTTGTTATTGGTTACAGGTTTCTTACACTTGTCATCGTGGAAAACGTAATATAGTAACTCTGTTATAGATGTAAACAAGTCTGATTTCAAATTTGTTTTTATATGGAGTCTGGTCAGAAGTGAACCTATATCTAGGTGTAAACAAGTCTGATTTAATATCGTTTGATGTGTAGTGTGGTCTTGAGGGTAAAAGGAGTGGAGCTAACTAGGTGCAAACAAGTGTGGTTTAATTTTGCTTTAATATGTTGTGTGATTTTGAAACTTATGGCGGAGGAAAATTCATTGTTGCGAAAACGGATGATTTCTCATGGTTTCATATAGCGACCCCAAGTAAGGCATAGTTTGATGATGACGATATTGTGGTTTTGAGTGGAAGAGGAGTGTACCGAGCATTACTTGTAAGGATGGGGATGGTGGCTGTTCGGTTTTGGTTTTTTTTTTGTTGGGAAATTTACAAAACTAACCAATTTTTAATCGTCTGTTCGGTCTGGACCAAAATAGTTAACGAGACCAAACTAAACCAAACTGATTATACTATGTTTTGTTCTGTTCGGTTTGGCAAGCTTGAACTTTTAACCCAAAAAAATTTACATGACGGCAACACTAATATTTGAATTTTTTTTACTCTTATTTCGATTAATAATCAATAGTTGACATCAATTGAGTAACTGAATTAACAATGTCTAGATCATAAAATATAAATTTCAAGTGGCAGCTATGTATTTATATTTACAGAATAGTTGTATGCATAACAATAATTGGTTTGGTTTTTGTACACCCATAGGTAAGGCGGTGGTGGCAGCAAAGGTGGAGGCAGAGAAACGGGCAAAGGAGGCAGCGTGCGCTAAGGAGAGGGCAAGGGAGGCATTGGAGCACGTCGCGTATCTTGTTGGGAGGGAGAAGACGAAGACGAGAGAGAATGGGATGGATATGGTTACGGTGGGGAGGTCTGGGAATGGGGTTGATGGGCCAAGCGAGGTTTCGGCTAGGTTGAATGCAGTTGGGTTGATGGAGAGAGAGAGGGAGGTGGTTGTTCAGGTGGGTGGTCAGAATAACGGGGTGCAACATTTGCAAGAAAAACTTGGCAATTAAGTGGTTATAGACCTGTGATAAGGGATTCAAGGTGTGGTTTTGGTTGTTTTCGATGTTCTATTTTATGGAAAAATGCTATTTACATAGAAACATAGTGCTATTATTGGAAAAATAATACTCTTCTAAACTTAAAAGATTAGTTTACCCTTGTCAGATTGTCATCATAGCCTAGCCGGCTGGATGGATTGGCTAGCCATGGGGCATGAACTGTCGATGTTTGGTTGGATATTTATAAAATGTATAACCGCTACCTATTTAGTTTGTGTTTGGATATGTATCTGGATTTGTTTGAATAGCATTATTCTTTTATGTTATTTCTTTGGGTTTTTAGTTAGTTGATGATGTGTTGTTTGTGATTTTGATTTGCGGTTCGTGTGGAGATGAGTGTCGGGGATTGCATCAGCCAGATCAGTCACAGTTTTGGTACATAAACTTCGTTAATTTCTAATGTGGTGACTGGTCGGCTGTGATAAGATTGTGAGATATGTGTCATGTTCTTATGAATAATAGATTCCATTTATATATTTGTTTTGGTGTTTTATCCTTTTTGCTCTCGTTGCATCTTTGTCTCCTTGACTTCCTTTATTGCTCGTCATCTTAGATACCTTTTGTATATTGCTGAGAACCTGGGACACTGTATATCTTACTGAAGTGCAAAAAACGGGGTGATTTATATTTGTATACAGGGAAGTGTGAGCCACTTTGGCTCATCAGAATTATCCTTGATCGTTTGGGGGTTTTCATGAGAGTTTAGGGAAACATTGGTAGTTAGTTTGGTTCTAAGCCGATAAGGTTTTACTCCAGTGTAGGTGAATTTTATTTGACTTTGCTTGTTATAAGTAACTATCAAGTTCAAGTGGTTCCATTCAGACAATACTGCGATTTCCGAAATGGTAATGCTAAACATCGAATATACAAAAATTGACTTCCAACAGTACTGCATACAAGTAGAGGACCAATATTTTCGTCCCATTACCCAATGTGGATAGACGATAAAGTCGTATGTATATATTATATACAAATGTAGTTATCTATTCTTGCCTTTTAATCTTCATCCTTCCCGAAAAGTCTTTGTTGTTCAATTTCAACTCCGCAAGTGTCATTCAGGTTCACTCCTCGAGTGTTAATAACTAAGATCTTAGGTGGATTTGATTCAATACCATTATATGTTTTTAGCCAATTTCTTGTAGCAGTGATTAATTTGCTACCCCGTCTAATGTGGGGGAAACTTAGAGAAACAAATTAAACACTTGGCAAGAAATAGAGAATTATTGATGGGTTTATAATAAATGAAGCTTATGGGGTTTGTTTCTCACTTTCTTCTGCTTACTCTGCCTATTTTCCTCTTGGATCCTAAACTTACCGTGTTTGTTATTTGGTTTTTTTGTCGATATTCAAAATTTATGGTTCTATTTTCCCTTCAGGCTTGTATCCATTAGCACTAAAATTCTAATCAAGTTACCCACGGTTTAGTTTATCATTTCCAAAGTAACTTTTATGAGTTATACTTTGCCACTATTAGAAGTTTTATATTTAAGTGATATTTGACGGAGCTGATACTAAAAGTATTTCTGAAGAAGTTTTTTGTGTTTGGTGAAGAACTTTTACCGACTTATCCAGAAATATAAGTGCTTCAGAAGTCAATTTTGCAAATTCATGATATGATACTTCTCAGGAATCACGTCCGAAGAAATGAAAATAAAAATAGTCTCAAATCAATTTTATTGTTTAAAAAATACATCATTTGTTTTAAAAAAAAGTTATAAAAATTTATATTCTAAAAATGGCTTTTTAAAAAGGCGAGTTATCAAAAAAAAAAACTTGTGCTACATAAATTACTTACGAAACTAATTTTTTAAAAAATGATATATTCAAAAGCGTTCTTTTTCCAAAAACGGGTTTTTCTAAATATTAATTTTATTTTAAAAAAAAAAAAATGAATTTTGTTTGAAGAAAATAAATAATTTTTTCAAATAATTTTTCTCTTCATCGTAGACTCTTTTCATTAATTATATTTTTTCGAATATGTCGTTTTCAAAATTATGCTATTTTTCAAAAGGATGTTACTTGCATCAAACGATTTTTTTAAGGGACTATTTATCCAAAACAGTGATGTAAAAAAACGTATTATTGGTTCAGATTTTCAAAAAGAAAAAATTTCATTGAATCGATTAGACTAGTTATATCACTAATTAATTAGTCCCAATCCGACATTGTATTGTTTCATTTTGTTTTATTGTAAGATACTCCGTGTTATGTTATTAACAATATGAATTTTTTAAAAGTTTTTAATAAGTTACTTTTGACTTATATATCAAACAAACACTACAAAAAAACATGAAAACTAAAAGTACTTTTTCACCAAACATTAATTTTCCTATCAAGTGCTTTTTTACAATTCACTTTTACAGCATCACTTCTACAAAATGCATTTTTTCAGAAGCAAATTGTTTCTAAACAGCCCCTAGTTAATTACTCTAAATTTCTACTTTGAGATGCACAAGAACCTCACAAGTAAACATTATTATGGACTTTTTCGGTTAACATTTTCTCTAGAAAGTTCCGTCTCCTCTAAATATGCTGGAAACATTTTAGCTTTTTTGCTTTTTTTTTTTCCTCAAAAGTTAAATTGTATTGCCAAAGAGTTGTTTACATCAAGAGTCTCCGAAAAAAATGGAAATGACTAATCAATCCATTAACATAGATACAGCGAATAAAAAGGAAAATATCAATCCATTTTTGCTTCTTTTGGTAGTACTGGTACTGGTTTGGGGAGCATATCTTGTATCACAGAAGGGGGGGAATAGAGCACTTGGAAATTTTAGCTTGCTGGATTGTATTTTTAGTTGTGGAAAAGTATATCTCTATTATTTTGCCACTTCTAGACTGGTAATTGAGTTAAGGCAGTACTCAGTTCTTGAAATGTGGTAGTTGTAACTTTGTTTAGGATTTGTCTACTAACCAATGTTGGGAGGGGCATTGAGGCAGGAATTTCTCCCAACGTCAACGTAAACTCTAATTGATTAATATTAGTTCAATCTGAGCTGTCTTAAATCCCAACTTAACGTAACAGTCAAGAATTCAACGTTTGATGGATATTTCAATTGTATGTTGGGTGTGGTCTACTCGCTTTCTTCGTTTGTATACCTTTTGATGATATAAATACCTCATGGTTCACGGATTGAGGTGTGGATGTAATCTTTATTTTACATCTGTTTGAAGCTTAACGACTTATCCCAGCTAGCCTTGCGTCTGTACCCCATAACAATTCTGAAATGATATCCTCCAAAATACAAGATTTCCTCTTGATTAATTGTACATCTTTTTACATAATAAATGTTGTCATATGTCAATCTTAGACAAGGTGGATGACGGTGTATAAGTTACATAATACATGTATGTGTAAATCCCACAGATTACAATGGGGTTCTGTCCCCAGAAATTCCTATTTTAGATTCTCATATTCTTCCATTTTTGGACTTAAAAATGTAAACTTTTGTCCTGTTATTTGGTTTGTCTACTAGAATGAAGAGTAACCAGCGAAAACCTGGGTTGGTTGGCTGCAGCTTTAAAGCAAAAAAGCTGAAGTTTTCAAAATTAAGATTTAGGGAGAAAACCGGGATCATTCCGTTTTAAAAAACTTGCATTTTCCGGCCAAGAACCAGAAAAACTCGGCCTTTACGTTGATCAACCAAATATAATTCAACTTAAAATAAGCTTAAAATCTGCAACCAAACAAGGCCTATCTGTAAGTCGCACAGAACAGGAGTGTCATGTGATTTCTTGACCATCTGCCAAAGGGACGTCATTTCACTTCTCTGTTTCCAGATATGGAAATTGGAAAACAGTTCCAAGAACACACTGAAATATGACCTTATGTTCTTTATAAAGGTTTATCACACCAGCAATGGGATTTGGAAAATGACTGGTCAAACTAACTCCTGTCCAATCCCTCGGTTAGTATGCTGCTAACAGTATCTTGCGGGTTAGTAATATCTTTATTCTTTTCTAATTTTCCCTCTTCTCTTTCCCTAGAAACAGAACCCATAAGCAATCCATGAGCAGTAGCATCTGGAACCCAACCTTTCTCCAACATAACGTCTAATAACCGACACGCCACAGTTTTGTATCCCTCTTCCCAAAAACCCTTTATCAGCGTGTTCAAAATTTCGGAATTTAGAGTCCTTTTGTTTTGTATAAGCCTCTCTATGGATACCAAAATGGTGTGCAGTAGAGAGTGTCTCGAAAAGCATAATAAAAGGTTATTAAGAGTCTCTGAATGTGGTAACAGACCTTCTCTAAACATCAAATCAAACAAGAAAATGTAATCTTCAGTACGACCATTCAAAACCATACTTTCTAGGAGGATAGCATATGTTTCTCCATCAAGAGAGATACCCTCAACTATCATTCTTGATAGTAGAACTAAAAGATCATCTATATTTTTAGCCTTTAATAAACGAAGCAATATAATATTATAAGTCTCGGTTGAAGAACAAGTACCCGAATAGTAGGCTGAATATAATAACCTAATTGCTTTGTCAATATTTTCATCGGCACAAAGTTTGATAAACATGTTAAATGGTGATAACTGGAGAGGGACTCCTTTGTTAGACATATAAAGAAATACCTTCTTAGCATCTTGAGTCATATTTTTTTGGCAGAGATACTCAACTAGCTCTTCATAAGAACTCGAATCTAAAACCCAAGACATTGAGCAAATTCGATGGAATAGCTTAATTGCATCTTCATAGTTAGAAATTCTACATTTACCAACAACAAGGGCAGCATATGTGGCAGAGTTAGGGACATACGAAAAAACAATCATTCTACCAAGAAACTCCAATGCTTTATTAAGGCTTTTATTCTCTGAAAGCCATCGTATGAGAATATTCCAAGACATAGCATCGGCTAAACCTCTTTCTAACATGTCAATAATCATAATTTCTGCTTCACAGAATTTACCTACTTTGCAGTATCCTCTAATTAAAGAATTACGAGGAACACTACCCCAAATCTGCTTATCTTCCAAAAAATTGGTAGCCTCATCAAATTTTCCTAATTTACAAAGAGAATTGATTACGCTCAATAAAACATCATCTGATGGTGTCAAACCACAATGTATCATTTCTTTGACAAGATTAATAGCATCATCTAACAGCTGGTTTCCACATAAGCACTTTATTAAAGCCTCATAAACTCGAATACCTGGCGAAAGTTTTGAACTTTTCATTGTATGGAATAGCTTCAACCCTGCGTCTAGCTTATTTATCGTACATATTAAAGGTATGATAGAGCCATAGAAGCTTGAGTCTGGTTCGAACTTTAGCTCAATCATTTCATCTAAAACAACAATAGATTCATCGATGTGGTCTCTTTCAATAAGCCTACTTATAACTAACTCAAAGGTCCTGCTATTAGGGTCACATCTTTTCTTTTCCATTCGTCTGTATTGATCCAAAGCAACACCAACTCGATCAGAATCAAACAGAGCTTCCAATAAATAGTTTAATGTATCCGTGGTCGGAACAATACCCGACTTCACCATCTCCTTATAAACCAACATAACATCCGAAAAGCCTCTCTTTTCCTCCACTAAAGCACTTAACAACACATTGTACACGCCGATCGAAGGCTTAAATTTAGCCGAACATAAAGCTAAACACACCCTTAGAGCTTCATCGAGCCTCCCATTCTCAACAAACGAATCGATCAACGCGACGAGAGCGTCCTCCGTGCCAGGAAACCTCTCTCTCACCATCTCTCTACAAAAACCTTCCACCTTCTCGACATTTCCACTCATACCCAATTTCAATATCAACTTATAATACGTATCAACCGAATGGCGAAACCTATTTTGAAGAGAAGCCCACTTAAATAACTTCAAAGAAGAATCTAAATCATGGGTTGAGTCCAAAACCTTAACTAAGCTATCGGGTCGAAGCCTATTCTTTAAAAAGCAAATCTTTTCATCGAAACTAGACGTACTTGGTAATTTCAGCTCATTTTCTGGAATAATTGCAGATGAAAGTGAATAATTACATAATCTGAGATAAACCCAGTTGGGGAATTTATTCAAATACCTTAAAGACAAGAGCTTTATTGCCATTTAATAAGCTCATGGATAGTTACCACTCTTTTTGCATTCATAATATGTATCTATATACTATAAGTTTGTATACTAATTGGGTTTGAGAAATAAAGTAGTTTAAATTTTCAATTTTGATTATTTGATAAACTCAGCGCCAAGTAGTTTAAATAAGTTATTTACTTATTTGAAACCCTATGAATATTACAGTACTTGGGTTTTATTTGTATTCGGTAAATACATTTAGACCCCTGTGGTTTTAGGTTAAAGTCTTTTAAGTCCTATTGTTTTACTCTATACTTTTTCCTTTTCTTTCTTCTATTTTAAAACTAATTTTTACTACAATCGAAAGCAACCCTTCACGAACATATTATGTTCGATTCGTTAGCACCTCGGTCCACATTCTTTCATAGAATAAACGAACCAAACATGAGCAGAATTTTAACGTTCGTTAATTAAACGAACCAAACATGAACACGGCATCATTCATTTGTTAATTAAGAGTTCGGTTAATTAGGAGTTTGAAAAACAAGTTACGTTCATCGATATAATATATTATGGTTATGTATTAAATTAATAGATAAATTTTTTATAAAATATGACATAAATTTTACAAGATGATAAAATTTTGAACACCCACATTATGTAAAAACAATTCGCATACGAATCGTGTTTACAAAGAATGATTATTTTTTAGATACTAAAAAAGTCCAAAACATAAAAGTAATAATTAACATTATATGTATATCCTTAGTATAATTGTAAAATTGTATTTTTAACTAAGGTTGACTTATTAAAATGGGCTTTAGTGCATTTGCCTCTAGTATGCCATGTTCGAAATAAAATGCCAACAAAAAGCGTGGCAATTGCAATATGATAGTTTCAAGTCATTATACCGGTGTCTTTGGCTTTTGTATGTGTAGATAAATACTTCATACCGTTGAAATGGTGTTGTAAAATGACTTGAAAGTTTGTGTAAATTAAGTTGACAAATTATACTATATGTAATTTTGATCAAGTTTTTTAGTTAGTTGTACTTTTGAATTTGATATGGTTTGTGAAAATTATTTTGTTTATAAACGGCAATCAAGCCTATATGTTCTTGCTGGTATCAATTCTTACTCAGATTATATCTTAGTAAAATCAAGCCCTCATCATTTCCAAGATCAACCTCAATCAATTTTAATATATTTATTTGTAATAATTGTTCTCTTATAAGTTATCCTGCTTAACAAACTACTAATTCAACGATGTTTGTAATATAAATATCATATTCTAACTACATCAAACACAAAACATCCATTCATTAAAAAAACATACATAACATAGATAAACTTCTGCACATAGTTCTATATTGTAACTCGTAAACAAATGCTACTGAATAGCTCCCCACTGCTGATCATACGTCTTAAACCCTAATTTGTCGAACCTATCGGGTTTCCCATCTATGAATATCCACCGTCTATTTTTGTCTCTACATGTACAGAACGAATCTTCCCATGACTGTGGATGTTGCTAAGGTGATAAATCCAATGAACGGTTGCAAAGTAATAGACATGGAAGTCGATGAGTTCATGCCCGATGTGCCATCAACAGAATTGACCGACGGTGGTGTAGAAGAACTGCAACAAATTCGAGAAGAAAACCAGTGTTAAATGCCATAGTATGTGGAAAATACGACCTATAGTCAGTATATTGCTTAGGTATGAGAAGTGTGAACTTCAAGACGTGTTACTATTTATTACACGGTTATTTAAAAAAAAAATCATAGGCAAACTCATAATTATTTTGAGTTGAGGTAGGAAAATCGTACCCAGATACTGATCCTCCTCCTGATGACGATGTTGTCGGAGATGCAGTTGTTGATGTTGGATATATGCAAGTACCACTACCTGCAGATATTTTGTTGAATATAAGTGGAATTGCTTGGATATATTGAAACACCCAATTGGTAAACTATTTCAAGAGCCAACTACTCCAGAGTCAACTATAATTTCACTAATATATGCAAGTATATAAAACATTCAAGATAGCAAAACGAAACCAGGACTTGTTTGGCTGCAGCAAGTTTAAGGCTATGTTCTTTTTTTTATTGGTTTTTTTTTGCTTATAGGCTGCAAAGCTTTTGGTTTGTTAGCCAGAAATAAGATTCTCTTTAGCTTTCCATCCCTAAATATCTAGAAAAAATAAAAAACCAGTTGTTTTCTGAGCTTTTCGAGAGAGAAAAAGACCTAGTTTGCTAAAGAAATGTAGTTGAACAATTGCTATATGGCTATATAGAAAATCTGCTTTGTTGCATCTTTAAGCTCTATTCTGTTTGCTTTTTTGGCTTAACAAGCTACAAAGCATTTGGTTGGTCAGCGAAAAACTGAATCTTCTTGGGTTATTTTTGCATGAAAGGAATAAATCCTACGACAAAATCGGACTCCTATCTCCAAATAAGCCAACTCTTTTCTTTGCTAAGTTCAAAATTAGCCCTCTTATTTAGCTTAAAAGCTATAGCTCTTACTTGGGTTAGTAGTGGTGACCATCCCAGCCCCTCCAAAATCGCAGCTTGTTTGTACCGGATTCTTTTGATAATAACTGTTTAAAGCATACGAAGCGTGATTCTTTAGACTATTCGGGTTGTAACAGCTAGCGCCTTGCTGGATAGCCGAACAATCTGCTCCTGCAATACCGCAAGCATAATCCAAAGCCGCCTGAATTCCCGCCTCAGATGTCCCGTTCTTTACAACGCACCAACTTTGACCTGATCAATATTGTCAAATCTGAGGTTTGATTTCTTGTGCAAAATTTAAAAAGATAAGCAGGAATTGTTTAGGTTTAGAGCTAACATTTTATGCAAAGAATTCATCAATATCCACGAATTTTTCTTTTCAGACACATTTTCTTCTAAAATAGCCTTGCACCAAACGTAGCCTAAAGCTTCTAGCCTTTTCAGGCAAGAAAACCAAAAAACTCAGGGTTTAAGCATAGCCCTTCCAAAAACGCTTTAGTTAACATAAAATAAAAATAAAAATATATGAGCTTGAAAGCTGCCACACAACCAGGCATTTGTTTCTTAAATAATTCTTCTAATCGTAAAACAAACATTAACCTGCAGCTGCAGGAGAACCACCACTCACTGGCGGTGCCACTGGATTTGTTACTGGAGTGGTGCCTGGGACACCAACCGTTGGAGCAGGATAAGTTGTTACGGGGTTAGATACGGGCGTGGTTGTGGATGGGGTTGTGACAGGGTTTGTGATTGGTACAGGGCTAGTGGTGTCGGGGTTTGGCGTTACTGTGATGGGATTAGTTGATGGGACCGTGACCATCGTAGGAGGAGGATTGCTGGCTGGTAATATGGTACTAGGCGTCGTCGGTGAGGTGGTTACCGGTGGGTATATCTCGTCGTGTTGAGTAGTTTTGAGTGTTATTTTCCCTGCAGCCACGCAACCGATTTTTTTTATAATAAAATTTGGAACTTTTCAACAAATTCATGTGAAGTTTATTTGTTATTTTATCATATTATTTGTCGTTTTAATTATGACAACCTTGTGTCAACGTCGGTTCCTCTCCTGGTTCCTTTGTAGGCAAAAACAGTAGTATTATAAACAAATGGACATAATTTTTTTGACTTATTGGGAATATTTTGTAGAATGCATGTAGATTACATAGTACACGGACTCTAACAAACGAATTTCAAGTATAAAATTTAAGATTTTTGTTTATCATTGTCCGTTTGTTTAGGTGTGACCGACTGACCGTCTACATGATGCAATGGCTAAGAATTTATTAATTTTGAAGCCAGAAAAGATGAAAATTGGGGGGAAACTACATTCAAGTGCAAACAAAAGAAACATTAATTAGTCTATAAGTGCAAACAAAATTGTAAAAAGGCTGATTTTTGAAGATACAACAAATAAAGTTATACTAAAAGATATGTAAAATGTTCAATATATAGTTCTAACCTGAGGAAGAGATACATGGAGCAATAATAATGAGGAAACACAAGGAAATGTAAAAGCAATCTACTTGAGCCATTTGTAACAGCTAGGATTATGTTGCTTCTAATTCTAGGTAAAAGGAATAGTCCCAAATTGTAAGTCTTTTAGATAAAATAATTTCAGGAATAGGGTAGGAACATAAGAGCGAAAACTAAATAAGTTGATGATTACGTTGCATATATGTATATATAGGATGATAAAAATTAAGCTTGAAAGAAAGAAATAAAAAAGGGTTTCTTTGTAATGAAGGCTTGGAGTATGTGGAAAATATTCTGGCTTTAGAAAGTGGAAAGAATCATAGTTTGCTTTCTTGCATTTTTTTTGGTACTTTTGCTTTCATGCAGATAATGGACACGTTGAGATGAAAAAAAATGATAAAAGCAAAAAAAGCTATCAAAACCACTTTCCATTCACTGGTTTGAATATACCCAAGATTTAGACCAAACCCATGTGAAATTTATTTTTTGTATTAAAAGTTTTATCTTGGCGGAAAGTAGTTATAAGTAGAAACACAAAAGATATAGCATGATGCAACTCAATTCCATGCATAGTATTAGATGTATCATTTTTTATTGCTTAATAATGTAACAACACTTGCTTGCTTAGTCATTAAGGATGAAGCGATTGGATATCTCATAAAAGTTGTATCTCATATTGTTACACCTGGAAAAGCCCTTTAAAGTCCAAAGCCAGTTTCACCGATTAAAGTTAAGAAAGTAAAAAAACAAAAAACCAAATCGATTGATCCTCATGATATATAGTATTATATAGTAATATAGAAACCAAATCTGATTTTGTAGATAAATATTGTATGTAACTCCTGATTTTCTTCTTATGTAAGTCCTAATATCCATTACTTCATTTAGCATTTGTGTTCATGAAGTGTTGTTTTTAACCAAGTCATTGTTTTGTTAAAAGGCTAAAATTCCTTGAGGGGCTGTGTACATGATTTTACTAGATATTTCACATCAAATTTTCGTTTAAATAACTTTTTGAAGGAGGAAAATACATACTATTATCTTGAACGTTCATCAAGTCGTTTACATTTGTTGTTTAGCTTCTATGTAGTCTTGAAATATTCTCAAATCTTATCTAAATGTCCATTATCTAAGACGAGTAATTAATTGGTGGTTTAATCAAATCTGAAGGGTGAAAATGAAGATTGTCTTAAGAAAACAAATTAACAATGAAAGACAAAATTAGTTTTTACGAACACTACACCAAATTTGGTGGTTATAATTACAATCTAATTAGAAGGTGTCCGAAGAAGTAGAACGGCAAATGATTTTTTTTATTCGGTGGAGGAAACAATATGACTGTGGGCAAAAGGCAGACAAAAAAGAAAGTGACATGATCAAGATAATCCCACTTATGGAAGTATTATTTTACGTGAGATAATGATATTGAAGTTAAAAAAGAAATTGTAAATCAATTGTAATATTTGTACCGTAATTTGATATTCCAACTACATCAATTATATATTTACCCTATGTACTCTACATATACGAAAATGAAGATGTACGATACTACATAAAATACTGTTATCTTCGACAATTGTCTGATAAAAATGTATATATAGCCAGTCATTTACTAAACTAATTTAGTTTGAATATTAATTTTCTTTTGTACAACCTGTTGCCCCTTAAGTGTAACTCTATATCGGGCTATTCAAGCGGGCACTTATATTTTCTGAAATACATCTCATTTCTCTTGAACTACTTAATAAACCAAACATACTGAAAAATGATTGTTAAATAATTTGTGAAAGAATATTGCAAAATTTCATCCAGCGTTCTACTAGCAATTTCATTTGTGAGAATTAAATGTCGACACTAGACTTGACCCCGTCCCATATCTTATCAAGTAACAACCCTAAAAAAAAAAAAAAAAAAAAAAAAAAAAAAAAAAAAAAAAAGTAACAACACTAATAACGAAAAAAAGTTACATGCGCAACCTGGTTCGCCCAGCCATTTAAGTTAGGTTGTCCATGTTTCCTGTTCTTTTTTTGGTATATTCGTAAAAATAAACCTTGAACTTTTTAAGTAACAACTTTTGTCAGTAGCTAACTTTCATTTCATCAATTAATGAACCTTCGTTTAGTACAGAACACGCTTATGCAGTAGACAGATTTATTGAATTTAATGTTAAAACAATTTTCATTGTACAGTCACTTTTCATTTTCTAAATTGTAGTATGCTAAATATTGACAAAATAATATAAGACCCTAGTAATTTGAAATCGTGTCAGTTAAATATACCAAATTTGGTAGTACACCAAATTGACAGAAAATAAGTACTAAAAACAAAAGCTTCGTGTTTAGAACTAGGATCGTGTAATACTATGCGTAGAGAAGCTCATATTTTTATATATCTTCTTTCCATACTCAGCTACTCTATATATAGCCTATATGATTTTTTTCATAGTATAAAACGTTAAAAAACAAAAAACAAAAACAAAATACATAATAGAAAAGTTAATCTTTGTAAAAAAATCAAAATCAAAGAGACGCATCCGGACTGTGTCAACCTACTTTCTTCCCTCGTAGAGTTTAATAAACTTTCACGAACCATATTGCATACTAAGTATTAGGAACTAAATACAAAGAAGTCTGGACTAAATTCACGGAAGATCTTGAGCAGGCTGGTTTGTGTATATAGACAATATACGTGAAAACAAAAAGTGAAGATTATTATTATTATAAACATAGACAATCCTCTAGTATCAAATGACAAGAATGCCGATATAATAATATATACTCTATAAAAAAATCATGTACAGTATAATGAATAAGATATATGTACGTATATATCATATATGTATCCTCTTGTTTGAGTCTGCATATTCCATGGCTTCCTTGAACCAAGATATGAATGACGGTATTGTGGCCAACCCGAGTGGCCTAGAACAGAACCAGTTCATTGAGGATCCGATTAAGCACGTTGAGGATGACAATCTAGGGTTGCTCCAGAAGATTAGAGATAGACTTGAAAGGTTGGTTTGTACGTTTTCTTTCTCTTCAAAAGTAGTCAAGGTTTTACTTATACATAACAGATCTCTAAGTGTAATTGGTCAGGTAGAAGCTACAAATATATAAATAATTATAAGAAATCATTGTATGTAATATTTTAGTATAATGTCAGTAAATGGATTCCGGAATTCCACCGAGTTATATATATATATATTTTACTAATTTTTCATTGTAGTTTCGAAATTGATATTGCAGAGTTGGTGTACAAGTGCCTACCTTGGAAGTGAGATATAACAATTTGAAAGTAGAAGTAGCTTGCAAGGTAGTTCATGGCAAGCCCATTCCCACTCTATGGGACTCTTTCAAAAGCTTTTTTTTGGTAAGCCTCTCTCAATAGCTCGTTTTTGTAAAATTTCAATTTATTTAAAGAAAATCAAAGGTTTCCAAGGGTAATTTTTATTCACACATTTTTATGAGAATTATCATTACCGGTGTTTTAAATAGCGTTATCGCTACCGTATGGTTTTTTCGAGAGAAACGCTAAAAACGCAAATAGCGTTGCGACATAACGTTTTGCGGTTTTTTTTTTTTTTTTTTGTCTAAATACATATAAATATAACATTAAATTCAAAACATCTAATAAAAATTAACTAAATATATATAAAAAATTGTAACTAATAATCACAAAATAATTATACTTGAAATGCCAGAGTATTTACTTTGTTTGCAAGAGTTTTGCGGTTTGATTTTCTTTAATCTCCAATAATTTTATTAAAATTTTGACCAAAAATAAAAAAATAAATAAAAATGTTTTTTTTTTTGGGACTGCATCCGCTATAGCGTAAATAGCGTCCGCTATAGCGTAAATAGTGTAAATAGCGTTCCTATAGCGCGAATATAGCGTTTTTCCATCAAAATAACGTTTTAGCGTTGCATTTTTTTTTTCAAAAATCACTATATCGCATAACGTTGCGTAACGTTACGAGTTTTTTAAAACAGTGATCATTACTGCTTTCATGTTGGTGAACAATAAAAAAATTCTTGTTAAGTTTTTTTTTGGGTCAATGCCCAAAACATACAATGTGTTATGAAATATCACCAAAACATACAGTCCAAACAAATTATTCCCAAAACATACAATTGACCCAAAATAGAAAAAAATATATATTTCTCTTCACCTATAAAAAAATTTCTCTTTCTCCTTTCTCTCTTCTCTCTTTCTAAATTATCATTTTTTTCCACAAAATACTATCTTATTTAATGTTAAAATGTTTTCTAAACCGAAAAAAATAAAATTATAACAAAAAATAAAAAAAGTTCAAAAAAGTCGAGATGCCGAAAAAACTCAAAAAATGCTGAAAAAACCTTTAAAAAAGTCGGGAACCCGAAAAAATCCAAAAAAATGTTAAAAAATAAAAAAACCAATAAAAATCCAAATTCACAAAAAAGTGAAAAAAGTGAAAAAAAAAATCTAGAATCCGAAAAAACCCAAAAAATGCTGGAAAAACCTTTTAAAAAGTCGGGAATCCGAAAAAGCCAAAAAATAGTTTAAAAAAGTAAAAAAAACAAAGAAAAATCCAAAATCACAAAAAGAATGAAAAAAATTCACAAAAATCGAGAACCCGAAAAAACCAAAAAAGTGCTGAAAAAACCTTTAAAAAGTCTGGAACCCGAAAAACTCCAAAAAAATGGTAAAAAATTTATAAAAAAACCAAGAAAAATCCAAATTCACAAAAATAAATAAAAATAAAGTTCAGAAAAGTCGAGAACCCGAAAAAAGCCCAAAAATATGGTATAAAACAAAAAAAAAACAAGAAAATTACAAAATTACAAAAAAAAATGAAAAAAATTCAAAAAAGTCGAGAATTCAAAAAAAACCCAAATACGATAAAAATAAAACAAAAAAAGTGAAAATGGAAAAGGGGTTCAGAAATCACTGGTTCTGGTATAACCGACAGGACATGGGTTTAGATGAAGATTTTATTGGGGAAATAGTGGAGAGTTGGGATTTGAGGAGGTAGTGACGGGATCGGAGATGGAGGGAGGTGCGGCGGAAGGTGGTGGAGATAGGTGGCGGAGAAAGTAAGGCGAATGTTGTAGTTGACATTTTTGTGTGTATATATATATATATATATATAGAGAGAGAGAGAGAGAGAGATATATGTTAAAAAAATATAAATTATTTAGTATTTATAATTTTAATTAGTTGTATGTTTTGGGAATAAAGTGTTGGGTGTAATTTTTTGGTAATTAGTTTAAAATAGTTGTATCTTTTGATAATTTTCCCTTTTTTTATTTATCTTTAAGCTCATTTGAATTAACTAGCTAAGGCAAGTAATAACCATGTTTGCAGTTTACAAAACTATATTCAAGTAATATAGTATAAATGGATTTTTGGTTGTGGTGAATAATGAATATTGCATAACAGGACTTGATCAATTTTTTTTTTTTTTTTTGGAAATTAAAAGGATTTGATCAACCTGCGTCAGTCATTTTCAGAAGAAACCAAGATAACCATAATTGACGATGTCAGTGGAGTCATTAAGCCTGGAAGGTGTGCATGTCTATTTGTCAATCTATGCTATTATGTTAAACTTTCTTAGTCTATGTTCAATTAGAGCACTTGTTAATGACTTAACTTGTCATTAATGTAAATTAAATAAATAACACTTACTTTCTGATTCTACTGTTTATCTAAAGACTTCTAAGTTCTAAGTTTATATTCATGGGATGCAAGTACGACGTTATTCTCCTCGAGCCAAGTCCTTAAAAATATTCAAGTTTTGGAGGAAAAAAATTGCAGGTTGACTTTGCTGCTAGGTTCTCCAGGATGTGGGAAAACAACTTTATTGAAAGCACTTTCTGGAAATCTGAGCAAATCTATCAAGGTCACACATTTTCTTCTTGTTGGTTTTTTTCCTCTGAAAAATATAGTCTGCAGTTTATTTTGATACCCATGTCTACACGCAAAAGTGCTTTCTTTTTTAACAGCACTCAATTTATACCACAATGAAGTGTACCCGACGTTCCTCTGATTTTATGTTTAGCATGTGTTCTGTCAACTGCAATTAAGATATACAATCAATTTTCAATTAATAGGTTCACCAAGGGCTTGTTGTGTATCACTTCTATTACAATAATGTTCACATACATTTGATTCATGATGACAGGTTACGGGGGAAGTCACTTACAATAAGTATAAGCTGGATGAGTTTATCCCTCAAAAAACATCAGTTTATATTAGTCAAAACGACCTGCAAATTCCTGAATTGACTGTCAGGGAAACACTTGATTTCTCAGCTTGCTGCCAAGGAGTTGGAAACCAGGAAGGTATAAATGTTTTGAGTATGCCAATTGTGTTCTTATTCAAGGGGCAATTCCCATTTAGTTGCATATTGAACTTAATTTCCATTCAGATGGAAATAAGTGTAATCATTGGCATATAATATTTTATTGCCGTGGTCTCTCCTTCAGCTTTAATTCAAGATGTCTTCTAGTGTTGTCTGCAAAAAAATTATTGTATATTCTTGTAAGACAGCATATCAGATTAGAGTAAGTTAGTGAAGGTCTTTCTAAGTGTTTGTCGGTTTTAGCTTGCTATGATCAGTACTTTCAGGTGGTAATTTGCAATGTAATTGTGAGTATGGCCCCAAGTCATCATCTATTAGCGAAATGATGGTAAAAAAACTTATTTAGCACAGAATGCCAGTACAAACTTTACATTTTACTTAGTGGTACATTACTACATATTAGTCGGTGATCATATCCAAATCTTAGTATTTTGAGGTGCCAGCCCATCATGAGTGATATCAGTTTATTCAGGTGTATGGCCATCAAAAGTGAAATTCGCTTATCAAACAATATCCTTAAACAAAATAGTTTATGAAAGTTTATGCCCATTAGTAAATGAGAATTAAGTTTTAACACTATTCACTTAATGAAAATTCTATTTTATTTACTCCGGTTTTATTCACTCTTGAAATTTGAAGCCAAGGATCAAAACTAAAATTAGCTTATGCAGATATTCTTTTAGAGGTCAGAAGAAGGGAGAATGAGGCAGGGATTGTTCCAGATTCAGACATAGATACTTACATGAAGGTTTCTTATTGAAAGGGACTCTTTCTTTCAACAACTGAATATTTTCTTATTTTTGTACTCTTTTAGCAGCTCGGCCAGGAAACTGATATTTAATATAATTTTCAATTGTTTGGACAGGCAATCTATGCTAAAGGACAGAAGACAACACTTCAGACAGATTATATTTTAAAAGCAAGTCTCTCAAGATTTATCTCTCGACAGCCTTTCTCTAAATTTTCTAACTAATAATTTCTCCCTTTGATGACTTGTTCACAAATTTCGTACCATTTTAGATTCTTGGACTTGATATTTGTGCTGACACTATGGTTGGCAACGCCATGAGACAAGGCATTTCTGGTGGCCAAAAGAAAAGATTGACAACTGGTACTACTTTGCTTAGACCTTAATAAATAAATAAAAGAAGATTTTTTTACCGCTTTGACAAAAATTTATTAACAAACATCAAGAGAATTAACTAAATTTTAATGTGTGATTTCTTATGTTGTGCCAACTAATTTCTACTTATATTACATAGGAGAGTTGATTATTGGTCCCGCAAAAGCCTTATTTATGGACGAAATATCAAATGGCTTGGACAGTTCGACCACATATCAGATTGTTAATCATCTTCAACAACTTGCTCATATTACAGACTCTACAATTTTTGTGGCACTTCTTCAACCAGCACCAGAAATTTTTGATCTATTTGATGACATTGTATTAATGTCAGAAGGAAAAGTTGTGTATCATGGACCACGTAACAATATTCTTGAATTTTTCGAGGACTGTGGATTTAAATGTCCTGAAAGAAAGGGAGTCGCTGATTTCCTTCAAGAGGTAAGTTCACATTAAACTATGAACCGATTTCATTTTATTACCCACAAGTAGATGTTCTTATATACTCCATGATGTGATGAACGTCTCTTGTTTGTTGATTTTGCGTACCACCGTCAATTTTCACCCTCAACTTACACAATTTTTTAATCACGTATCATCGACTTGTAGGGACGTTTATCTCTTTTCATCAAAAAATTACAGTAGTCCGTTGAACAAAAATGAAAATCATGTTAGATACCACATAAACAAAAACTGTTGTTCAGTACAGATATAAAGTTGTACTTCTCCTAGTCTAGTGTACTAAACTGGAAATACATAATCTTCCTTTTTAAGTAATTGAATTTTTGCAGGTTATGTCGAAAAAAGATCAACCACAGTACTGGTACCGATACGATGAATCTTATAATTATATTTCTGGTCATATTTTCAATACATTATTTAAAGATTCGGTATTTGGAAAGAAAAACAGACAGGACCTTGCAATCCCATTCTCAAAGCCTGAGATCCACGGCAGTGCAATTTCTTTTAAAAAATACTCCCTCTCGAAATGGGCGCTCTTCAAAGCTTGTATGTCAAGAGAATTTCTTCTTATGAAAAGGAATTCTTTTGTTTATGTATTCAAAGGACTACAGGTTATTTTCCCCCTCCTCTTAAAATTCATGGTTATAATCATATTTGACTGGATTTCAAACCGCTAAAGTTTTTATTTTATTGTTTTTGCAGATTTTTTTCACGGCCTCTGTGACCATGACTGTTTTTTTCCGTACTGAGATGGAAGTTGATGAATCACATGCGAGCTACTACTTAAATGCTTTGTTTTTCGGTCTTATGATTCTTTTTGTTGATGGAATGCCAGAGTTGACTATGACGGTCGCAAGACTTCCCATGTTCTACAAGCAAAGAAATACATTTTTTTATCCTGCTTGGGCGTTTGCGATTCCTGCCTCAATTCTAAGAGTTCCTATTTCATTACTCGAAGCTCTTATATGGACTTCTCTTACATATTACGTCGTTGGTTTCAGTCCTGAGACAGGGAGGTTAGTGTCCTCGACAATTTTTATACTCTGTTTGTTGGTTTTGTTCGAGGGGGAAATCCCCGTTAAGTGATTAAAAGGGATTTATTATCATTGAGTGCTACTGATAACTTTCGTTCATACTTAAATGGTAATACAATTAGTTTAAGTATGCCAATCAAAAAACAGTTAAGTGTGTGTTCATCAAATGTGAAATCAATCTACTGTACAGTGTGCCAATCAGTTCATTTAAGTGTATGTCCATCAAAAAAGAAATTTGTTCGTTTAAAAATATGCCAATAAAAAATCAATTCATTAAAGTGACCTATCAAAAGCAGCACTGAATGGGAAACAATTTTTCTTTTTGGATAACTAGGAGAAACAAGTTTTCCCTTGCGACTTACTGTTATATTCTGTTTTATTCACTGTTATGATTTGAGTATGGTGAATAGTATTGCTACTCGAGCAATAGATTTAGGTTGAAAGTTATTTAACCATCGCTCTTTCATTGTGTTAATTGTCAGATTTTTCCGGCAACTAATTATTCTCTTTGCGGTGCACTTAACGGCAACATCCATGTTTCATTTCTTGGCATCTGTGTTTCGTACTATGCTTGCTTCTTTAATAGCCGGTACTTACGCGATACAAGTTTTCTTGTTATTCGGTGGTTTCATTATCCCAACACGTAAGGTCTCCGTAACTCTGTTGGTTTAACGTCAATAAACAAAATCTGTTGCATCAACTGAGGCTATCTAGTTGCTTTACAGCTTATATGCCTAGTTGGTTAAATTGGGGAACTTGGATTTCTCCCCTAACATATGGAGAAATGGGACTTGTTTTGAACGAATTTCTTTCACCAAGATGGCAAAAGGTATCAGGACCTTAAATCGTAGTTACTGATTATAGTGTTGTTTTTGTAGAGTTTGTTATTTCACATGGCTTTTGATTAGGTTGATATAGCTTTTGGTTTATAATGTGCTTTTTTTCATTCCTCTTAATATGCCTTTTATAGCATTCACATCAGGCTAGCTATTCTTTTCTTGTAACGGGTCATGTTTTTGCATTTTCACTGAGCCTTTTTTCTTTTCTTTGATAGCCACTTCCATCAAATAGTACCATCGGACAAGAAACACTCAGAAGCATTGGATTAAAATCTGGTGATAACTTGTTTTGGATATCAGTGGGAGCTTTATTCGGATTGACAATAATGTTCAACACCGGTTTCATCTTGGCCTTAACATTCTTAAACCGTAAGATGTCATCAGTTAATTATGGGATGGACTCGTATATTACTTTTGTCTTCTTTTTCTTTTATCTCAAAGTGTTCTACTGCATAAATCACTTTATCTGTTGTTACGTTGCTTAAATCAAGAGCTATACCCTTTAAAGATTGCTCATGTTTTGGAAAACTCGTCTCCTGTTTAAGTAATTCTTTATAATGTGGTCTTTATAACCTATGACTGAGTCAATAATTGTTAGGACTCATTATGAAAATAGCGGATGCATATTTTTCCCCCTTTTCTAATTTCTGTTTTTGTCCAGCTCCTGGTTCAAGTACTATTATTTCTAGCGAAGAACTCTCCAGAAAAGGAGGAAGTGATCAGATTTGCAAAAATCCCCGTAAAAGGACAAAGTCGAGGAGAACAATGCCTGAAGCTGATTCAAGCCCTCTTCATGGTAGTGTAAAGTCTGCTTATTTTTCTCTCTTTTGCGTTCTTCTCTTCATAATGCTTCATTCATCAAGTTAAGATTTCTACTTAGTTCTCTAATACTTTTGTTTTTATTTTCTCCGGCCAGACAGAGTGATTTTACCTTTTGAACCTCTGATTATTGCATTCGAAGATGTACAATACTATGTCGATACCCCTTTGGTAATCATCTCACAGTTGTCTTTCGAGTTCTCTCTAAATAATACATTAACTAATATTTTCCAACTCTTTTTCATTCATTCAGGCAATGCGAAATAGGGGTTTCACCCAGAAAAAGCTCCAACTTCTTTGCGATATCACTGGGGCATTTAGGCCAGGTGTCCTAACAGCCTTAATGGGCGTGAGTGGAGCTGGAAAAACAACCCTTTTAGACGTTCTCTCTGGGAGAAAAACAATTGGAAATGTTGAAGGAGATATTAGAATCGGAGGTTTTATTAAAGTTCAGGGAACTTTTGCTAGAGTTTCGGGTTACTGTGAGCAAACAGATATACATTCTCCACATCTTACCGTCGAGGAATCTGTACTTTTTTCTGCTTGGTTGCGTCTGGATCCACAAATTGCTACAAAAACTAAAACCGTAAGTCCTGCTTAAGGACGACATATCTTATTTTCAGAAACTCATCAATATTAGCAACTTACTTTATACTCTAATTCTCATCTAGTTTCGAGCAAGAACTTGTTTCCTATTTAGGGGTACTTTTAAGTTTTAATGAGGATACAATTCAATTAATTTAATTTTTATTGCCACACTTTTCAATAAACCGATTCCAATTTTTATGGGAATACTTCAATAAACTGATTTTTTGGACGTTGCATACTGTAAGTTAAACAGTACCACTAAATGGAAAGGAAAAGTTCTCACTATCACTTAATGAGAAATTAAAATATTACTGAACTAGAACTGCCCCATAATCTTTTATTATGGCTGTGGTGGCATATGTTTAGGAATTTGCAGAAGAAGTTCTTGAGACCACTGAGCTAACGGAAATTAAAGACTACTTAGTGGGGTTACCTGGTGTTAGCGGCTTATGTACTGAGCAGCGAAAACGGCTCACAATAGCGGTAGAGCTTGTCGCTAACCCTTCGGTTATTTTCATGGATGAGCCGACCACTGGGTTAGATGCAAGAGCAGCTGCTATTGTTATGCGTGCCGTGAAAAATGTTTCTGAAACCGAAAGGACAATTGTTTGTACTATTCACCAACCAAGTATCGACATATTTGAAGCATTTGATGAGGTAAAGATTTAATGGTCCACTCTCAAAACAAAAATTCAAGTACAAACTCAACTTAGGTTAAGTACTGGAGTAGTAATTTGAAGATACTTGAAACAGATCCACAATACATGAAACAGAAGATTGTTCTCTAGAACGGAAACTAGAAAATGTTAATATACAGTATAGTCTAAAACTTTTTTCTTAATATTACACTGTATTCCAACTCGACTTATGCTTATGACTTTATGGTACTTTGTGTTTGACTTTGCTCTGTAAGGATCTTCCATCCGACTTCATCAATTCGTTACAGATTTCCTTGATATCGTTTATTAATGTCGAAAATTTGAATAACATACCACATCATAAGTTGGGTTTTTTCAGTAAGTAATGCGAATTTAAAATGCATGCTAAACATAATCTTCAATCTAATATCTGACTTGTTGTAATGGAAAACTAAGGTCTGATTTATCTTTATCTGCAGTTAATGCTCTTGAAATCTGGAGGACATGTTATATACTTTGGACCTTTGGGTCACCACTCAAGCAGTCTTGTCAAATATTTTGAGGTAAGTGGATTTGAAATTTCATCATTTTAAGATTGAGATCATAATTGTATTCAACTATGTCTTCTTAACAGGATATCCCGGGAGTACCAAAAATTAGAGAGAATTTGAACCCAGCAACGTGGATGTTGGAGGTTACTTCAACTGCTGTAGAATCTGAACTTGGTGCTGATTTGGCGCAAGTTTATAGAAATTCTGTTTTATACCAGTAAGTCCATTTCTTAAGCCTTTCCTAAACTTAGGGATTCTAGCCTAAAATCCATTGTTAATTATCGAACACTTGATAAATTGTCAATTACACTCGGTAGACTGCAACTTCACGAATCTAGAAAACTCAGATTCAAATGATGTACACGTCGTTCACTTCATACTTTGAAAGAAAATTCTAAGTAAAACCAATATATATTATATATCAAGTAGTCTAATTTTATACCTAACCGAGAAAAGGGTTTATCTCGAATGTGATCAGCAGTTTTTATCTATTTTATGTCTTTGTTTTTTACTAAGAAAGAGGCACGAGTATATCACCTAAAACTCTTAGATCTAGTCATGGACTAAGTGCATCTCCTTTTCGTTATATTCGTATAGGAACAATAAAGACCTCGTAAGGAGATTGAGAAAACCACTCCCAGGTTCAAGACAGTTATATTTTACAAGCCGTTATTCGCAAAATGGATGGGGACAGTTCAAATGCTGCCTTTGGAAACAATATCTCTCTTATTGGAGAAGTCCCTCTTATAACTTAAAGCGTATCCTGTTTTTGCTTATCTCTTCTTTGGTCCTCGGGATTTTATTCTGGGATCGTGGGACAAAATTGTAAGTAAGAATTAAACAGGCTAATAATTTTGAAATTTATTGACTAAAAAAATAAAATTGAAATTTATTGGTCCGAAGCCTTTTATTTATTTCAACTTCGAGCTTAAGTGAAATGAGTTCCGGTATCACAATTAGATATGCTTTTTCAATATCATCCAGTAAATCTAGTTAAGAGACTGAAGCTTGAGACTATGAGTCGGTAGAGGCTTGTTTGGTTACAGATTTAAGTTAAAAAGCTGAACTTATGAGGTTGATAAAACGCCGGGTTCATTCATCTTAAAGCTTCTAGATTTTTCAAGTTACAAAACAAGAAAAGCTCAGGTTTTTAGCTAATGAACCAAATGGTTTCCGACTCTTTAGCAAAAAAGCAATAAGCTAAGCTTAAAACATGCAACCAAACAAGACAAACTGCCAAGCACAAACTCAATCTTACTAGAAAAATTTAAAAAAAAAAACACTTATTTCTAGATAAAAATACACATCTGCAAATTCTGGTTTTATGTTTGTATTCTATGCAAATGAGTGACATTGATATCCTTCTACTTGATAGGCAAGACCAGCGAAGTGTTTTCACTATATTTGGGTCAATGTTCTCTGCTGCTATTCTAACAGGATTAAATAATTGTGCATCCGTTATACCATTTGTTTCGACTGAGCGACCTATAATTTATCGAGAAAGATTTGCAGGGATGTATAGTCCATGGGCGTATGCTCTTGCTCAGGTGACAACATGTTGGCTAAAATCTTTGAAATAACTTATTTTATTTATCTCATGTCTTATACGAAGCATATGACTGAAATTGATGGTAACGATTGCCAATCTTATTAATGTCCATGTTTTACAAGATTCATCGATTCAAATTTAATGATGTGTTGGACAACTATAAATCATTCATCATTAACAGAAACAGTGCAAGAACGATATAAGATAAAGAAAAAATCCGCAATATAGAAAGAAGATTTAAGAACACCAATACAGCGCTTCTTAGCAAAAAAAAAAGCTCCAGTTCGCAAGCATAAAGCATTTGCCTTGTTTGGTTGCAGATTTAAGCCTTGGAATCTTTAAGCTAGACTAATCCAGCTTTTCTTTCAACCTCTTAAAACTGCAACGAAACAAGCCTAAAGCTTCTTTTGGGGTCAATAACCAAATAAGTCAGGCTTATTGGTTGGTGATCCAACCAACTTAAAAGCCACAAACCCAAAAAAGCTGATTTTTTGAATTTAATTCTAGTCATAATAGTCTCCTTTCTGTTTTCTCCAAGAGTAGAGGTTCATTCTGAAACTCATCTCAAGATTCAAGAACCTTGGTCGTTTTAAAAATTAAAGCCTTTTCTTTACGTGTTAATCTTTCAGGTAATTGTTGAAGTACCATACGTGTTAGCCCAAGCAGTTGGTTTCGTGATCATAACATATCCAATGATTGGCTTTTACTGGTCGGTTTATAAGGTTACGTGGTATTTCTACGCCATGTTTTGTACTTTACTGTACTATACTTACATGGGAATGTTGCTTGTGGCTATTACACCAACCTTTCCAATTGCTGCAACTCTACAATCTGCATTCTATACCACATTTAATCTTTTTTCGGGGTTCTTTATTCCTCGACCGGTAAGATTTAACTGATTTATATAGGTTCTCACAAAACTATATATATTGATGTTCATATTTTATGATGATGATTTTTTATACTAGCACTGGTTCACAGAAGTGGAACAACAATATTATTGAATAAATTGTTGTCTCGGTCACACTTCGACTAAAATGAGTGTTTTCTAGAAGCTAGTGAAATGATTTTCCTCAACAGCCATCCAACTTTTGACACAAAATTGATGTATAAAGATTAATCGAAGTTTCTTACAAATACAAAATCATCTTTTTGGGTAGCTTAACAGGTAGCGATATCACATCAGCATGATCATATGATTCATAGGAAAATTTCATATGACTCGTATATTATGGGAACTTTGCTATTTACATTTTATGATAGCTTTTGTGTCCTTTTGGGTTTTGGCTTATGCAGTGTCTCTCTATTGAAGTGCAAAAGCAATATTAACTAAAAGTGTTTTAACACAGTTTTTTATTGGACATTTTTTTCCCTTTTATATAGCGTTGCCAATAATATTTGGTCATTATGTTTCTTCAGCAAATTCCCAAATGGTGGGTGTGGATGTATTACGTAACGCCGACTTCATGGACAATGAATGCCATGCTTACGTCTCAATACGGAGATGTTGATCAAGAGATATTTGTGCTAGGAGAAAGTAAAACCGTATCGGATTTTCTGAAAGATCATTACGGATTTGATCATGATTGGTTACCTTTCGTTGCACTAGCGCTCTTTTTATACCCTATTATTTTTGCTTCCATCTTTGCTTACTGTATTGGGAAGTTGAATTTTCAGAGGAGGTAGGTCACCACTCACCCCTCACCATTCACCACTATCGAAATCGTAAAATAAATAATACAAGTGCGCGACTTTTTTGGTGCATGGTGTGTAGTGTGGTAATTATATAATTGGTTCTACAAAAAATATAATGGCAAGTCGAAAGCACTTTGATGTGGTCTTGAAGAACGGGTAAATAAACTTATAATGGTAGTTTGCCGGAATATAAATTAAGTATGTTCAACTTTTATTCACTTTTTGTAACCAAGCATAGGAAGCATGTGATGATTATCTGAAATAGATAAAGAAAGTTATTGTGCGCTTTAGTATTTAACTCGGATACCTTTATGTAAAAATTAGCAAAATAAAAGTTCAATAAAAGATAAGTGCTTTTAATTGTTCAGGTTAAATACTCATTATGTTCCAAACAACAACGTTTCCTAATTACTTTCTTTTCCACATTTTCGTTGCAACAACTATGTAAGAAGAGATATTAATTTGTTAAAAGTACCATGATATAATTGTTGGTACTAATTATTACTGGAGTCCGGATGGTTCTGTAAATCTAATTTATTTTATTACTCCCCCATTTCCTATTTATTTGTCTAATACGAAACTACGTGTAATTTTGATCGGTTTATAACTTATATTAAAATTGTCGGAATGAATTTTTTTAAAATCTAATTATAAAATTTAACATTTGAACTATATTATCAAGTTTTAAAATTTTTCATTCCGATAATTTTGATACAAGTTCTTGACCGGTCAAAATTATACGTACGACAATTAAATAGGAATGAAATGAGTAATTGTCTGCGACTATAAAAGATAAGGTTTTGGATGTTCAGTCTTCTAGAATTTTGTTGTCATTCATAAAAGCTGATTCGCTTCTTGGCCGATCAGCTAAATAATTGCAATTTGTGACAAAAAAAGCAAATTAGAGGTGTCTAAATCACTTAAAGGCTGATGAACATAACACAAATAAAAGAAGATACGCACCAACAGATATGTCTTTGACCGTAAATAGGTTCAGATTCGGCTAAAGAATAATAAACAAACAAACAAAAGGCAAGCAATACGAAATTTAAATAAAGCTTTTATGTAATTGGTTAGAACAACAGCAGCATCCTTAATTATTTTATGAAAAGTAACCCATTTTATATTTTTTAACGAACCGTTTACATTTATACAAAATTTCAGGTTGCATATTAATTTTCTTATAATAACCCTGCATTATTTCTTTTTATTTGCTTATTATCATTTAATAATCATAACAATATTAGAACCACAAAAATGTGAAAATCATGATAATTTATTACTATTATATTCATTTAGTGAATCGTATACATTACTCATATATAAGTTAAATTTTGTGTTTCTTGAAATTTAGTGAATTTATATGATTACGATGCATTGCATTTTTTATACCGTAATCTTATTTTAGTAAAAAATATATTTTGAGCTAGCGGATGCTCTGCAACACCAATTAAATGAGTCCAAATATTACTCATATTATTTATCCCATTTCGTGCCTCCTTACTTATTTTATCCAAAAATTTTAAAAAAACACTTAAAAAAAATTATACAATTACTATAAAATATTTATCAATACATTCCAATAATTATTTTTAAAAGAAAATCAACACGCAATTTATTTTGAAATAAATTTATAAATTAGTGTAAATTAAACGTTAAATATTAAAAAAATTGTCTAAAACAATATTATGTCCAAATATTTTAAAATTTAAATGCAATATAATATAAAATCTTATAAATTTACGAAAAAAGTTATAAAAATTTAAAATTTAAGTGAAAATAAGAAAAAAGACACGAAAATGGATAGAGAATAAATTGACTCAAATTAAATACCCCCACCCCCCTAGATTGTTCAGTATGTAAATGTGATTTTATGCAGATTATACAGGTTCAATGACATATGATATACTTATGTAATTGGTTAGAACAACCGCAGCATCCTTAATTATTTTCTCAAAACTATACTTATGTTAAATACAAATTTGTATTTATGATATACTTATAATTTACCTCCAATTAATGTGGGTATCTGATCCGTCCAAGTCCATTGAAATGGAAGAATTAGATAATTGTAATTGTCGTCTATTATAAGAGTGCGGATCGTGTGTCCCTTATTTCATGTCCACTTTCGTACCCTTTACCTTTTTAACTCAAAATATTTGTTAAAAAAAATTGAAAGAAATTCTACAATTACGATTATACGTATATTGATACACTCCAACAATTATTTTTAAGAAAAAAAATATCACATAATTTAATTTAAAATAAATAAAAAAACTAGTATAATTTAATTAGTAAAATTAGAAAAAAAATCATTTAGAGCAATATTATGAAGTTTGCATAAAATATATTTAAAAGTCTATGTGCAGAAAAAGTTGTAAAGTTTTAAAATTTGGATGAAAATAAATAAAAGAGCAAAAAATGGTATAGGGAATAGGAGACAGAGGATCTAAACTCGTATTATAACAATTATTTTGAGAAAAAAGAAAAAAAAATAGTCACAACAAAGTACTATATATAATAGTGCATGGCCACCTTTTACAGTTTACTACTGTTGGCCCGTGTGGCTAAATCTTAGAGGGGGTGAATAAGGTTTTTAGCGCTTTTCGCCTAATTAAACTTAATGGCAACTAATAACCCAACTATTCGCAATTCTAAGCTTAAGCGTTTAATAAACGTTAATGAAATGCTACAAGTCCAAAATGCAAGCAAGAAAATAAGCAATAGTATAAGTTGCGGAAAGTAAAAGTTTAGGGAAAGAAATTGACACCGCGATTTATAGAGGTTCGGCAAAACGGCCTACGTCTTCTCCTCGGTACTACCGAGTATTTCACTAAAAATCTTCTTTTGGATATTACAAATCCTATCGAGCTCAATCAATCGATTGACTCACCCTCTACCCAAGGTTTCTAATCTTGATACAAGTGCAAGCGAACACGTTTTACGAGTCAACGACTCCCCGTCAATCTATGAGTACTCAAGTATTTAACCTAGAACTTTTAACCAACACTTTGGCTTAAAAGCTTCTATCCAAACACTCACTCACAAATGAGCTTATAATATGCTCTTTACAATTTATTGAAATTGAAACAACATTCACAATTTGATTGCTTCTAAATAAGCTAATTTGTGGTTTTGATGATGTTTGATCTTTGTTTGAGCTCGAATTGCTTTTTCATCAATTTCCCTCTTTTTCGAATTATTTCACCAAAATGGTGATTTTTAGGGTTTTGATTTAGAGGGTTTGAAGGATGATGATTGCGTGTAATTGGGAGAGTGATTGGGGTGGTTTTTATAGACCAAAAGGTCTGTTTTGTATTTTATGACCGTTGGTAGTGGTTGAGGGCTTTTATCTAGAGGTTAAAGCTGTTTTCCAGAATAAGCTGAAAAGCTGTTTCCCAGAATAAGCTGAAAAGCTGTTCTTGAAATCTGCAGAAAACGATCGGCCGTTTTCTGCATTTCGATCGGTCGTTTTCAGAAAGCGATCGGTCGTTTTCTGTAGTCGATCGATCGTTTTTATAACGTTCTCTTTGGAAGAATTTGGACAAAAAACGATCGGTCGTTTTTGTCCAGACGATTGGTCGTTTCTTCAGTATTCCCGGTTTTCTCGTTAAATTTCGAACGCCCGTAACTTCTTCGTTTTGGCTCCGATTTTGGTTCCGCTTGAACCGTTTTTTTGGAAAAGACAAGCATTATATTATCGAAATAGAGAAATCGTAAAATCATTAAAAACATAATCAAAGTTATAATCAAAATCAATTATTGAACTCTAAGTTCAACAACTACCAAGATCTTAAGGATATTGAAATACATTTTAGGTTGGAATCAAAACAAAAGAACTGCTTCCTGCTTCTAACTGTTCTTATATATATGAGAATTTCCCGAGCAAGTGCAGTTAGTGCGATCGTATGTGATACTAAGGGTCTGTTTGGCAATAGATTTTTTGTTCAAAAATCATATTTTAAAATTTTGAATTTTTTTAAAAAATTTAAGTAAAAATCTGGAATTTTCAAATTTTTTTAATAAAAAATCTGATTTTTAAAATGTAAATAATTTGACTGTCCACCAAACACCTACAAATTTTTAAAATAAAAAAATCCAAAAATCAACTTAAAAAACATAAAAGATATGTTACCAAAGGGATCCTAAACTGAATGTTCAACTCCGATAGTTTCTTAAATAAATAAAAAGTGACAAAGCCATAACTTTGGTCGGTAGCGTTAGGCTTTTCAACAATAATATATAATGAATTGACAATAAACGATGAACACTTGTTGATATTTATTATTATTCGGCAATTGCCATTGCTCGGACTACAATTCTATCACGGTATTTATGCTCGGATTCGCTGCTCGATCCGGAACGTGATCTTTCTCTTCTCTTTGGTGCTCGGTTCTCGATCTTGCTCGGTTTGGCTATTGATGTGATACGTTCTGATAAGTTTTTATCTTTTCTCTCCTTCTCTCTATATTTTTTAGATATGTTTTCTGGTCCCTTTCTTAGGGGGGATATTTGGCTATTTATAGGCAATTATGCCTCCTCGGATGTTGACAAATGTCTCCATCTCATGGGATTTTTCAGACATGGGTCCCTATTTAAGTGGGCTTGGGCTTTAGTAATATCCACTCTTATTCTCAAAGAAAGGCATGTGATAGCCCATTCAAGCATTGGATACCCCTTTATGATGGGTGGGTCGATTCGTACCCGAATAGAATATTCGGGTCTAATTTTTATGTTCTATCAAGTGCTCCCTGACTTCCTCGGTGTGGTTTCCACGTCGAGGGAGTCATGATTGGTCTGTCGAAGAGATTACTTCGGTTTAGCTGTTCCCTATGTTTCATTCGACAATTGCCCCTATTTATAACTGCTCCTTGGGAACTTGCAAATTTGCTATTTGACTATGATATGACCCTTGGTATCTTTCTTCGAGGAACCCTTGACCTTTCCAAAAATCACCTTATTATAAAAAGAGAATACCCTTCCCACAATTACTTATTCCATCACCCCCTTGCTTGTGACTTAATGGCTTCTCCCAATGGTTCTACTGGAGACAATTCTTCAGATTATGTCGCTTACTTGGAGAATGAAGTCAAGAAGGCTCGCGTTGTGAAAAGGAAACTGGCGGACATGACAAAAAGGTTGTCCGATATGGATGTGGCCCATCACTTGACGATGGCTGACCTGGATTGGGCCTTTGAGCGTATAAAGAGGCTCGAGGCTTATTTGGCTAAGCAAAAGGCATCAAAAAGGGCCTATAAGCTTGCCTTCAAGGAGTTTCATGCTCGGTCTAAACCGAGTTCGGATGAAGTTGAAGGAGGCTCTTCCTCGGAATAATTAGTCTTGTGATTTCTTTGTATTGGGTGTCATCACCAAGTTGTAATCGAATCATGGAAAAATATTAATAAAACATCTTTTATTTTCATTCTTGCCTGTTTATTCTCTTGATACCTTCTTGGATGATTTAATTGGATTTGAACTGCTGTAGTTAACCATAAATGCTCTTGGGAAGTTCAAGAGGTTGTCTTTCTTCGAGATGACCTTTGATCTACCCCTCGTTTCTTCCTATAAAAGGGGACTATTCCTATATTCTTTGTGCAACTCAATTCTTTATTAACGAACAAATGGCTTCTCCTCGTGAAAATAGTGGTGACAACCTTCCTGAATATGTTGCCCATCTCGAGGAGGAGGTTAGGAAGGCTCGTATCCTCGAAAGGAGGGTTGCCTCTTTAACCGTGGAGGCTCGCCGAGCTGCTGAGATGGACGAGCGCTTGGAGGCCATGGAGAGTGAATATCAGAGGTCTCTGATCGACAATATTTGGGCTCGTGCTCGGATCAAAGAGCTTGAGGCTTCTAGAGATAGGCATATTGCTTCCAAGAGGGCCTACAAACTGGTCCTTAAGGAAGTGTATGCTCGGTCTAAGAGGAAGCCGAATGACGAAGCAGGCCCTTCTACGAAATGATTTTATTCTTTTTATTGTACTTCCTTTATGTTGACTGCCTCTTCTGTAATGAAGTATCAATCAATCAATAAAGACTTCTTTTTCTTGTTTATATTTGAATTACTTTCCCAATGCAATTTATTTTGACTGCGCATGCTTGTGGCTTCTTTAATGACTTTTCTTGGGCCTTGTGTTTGACCTTATCCACTGGATCTTCTTAATCTTTGTATCTTGGGACCACTGGGATTTCTTGAGCCCTGTGCACAAATCTTATCCCTTATATCTTAATATTGTTGCACTTTTTCCAGATTGACACGTGCAGAGGCTTTTCGAATTCTACCCTCTTTAAATACTGGCATGAATCCAAGCGTTTCTTCTCAACAGATGCCTCTTTTAATAAAGAATGGTTGCAACTCCCCACGCTAAACCTTCCTTAATTTATCTATAAATACCTTCTTAAGATATGGATTTCTTCACAATCTCCCCCTTATCTCTCTTCATTATATACAGAATTTCATCTTATAACTTCCTAAAAATGGAAGGTTCTTCAACCAAATCTGCATTGGTTATGCAAGTGGAGGCTTTTGAAGCCTCCTATGGCCATGCACTAAAGCTGTTGAAGGATGCTGAAGAGGAGTTAAAGGTGATGCGTTATCACCATACCGAGATGGTTCGGGAATTGACTTGGATAAGGTCCGAGCTGGATTATTGCCGACGTGCTCGTCGGGCTCTAGTCGAAGAGAATGAGGTGTTGAGGGGGAACCCAACACTTCGGGACAGGAATGTCTCTGCCGGGCCCTCTCATCGATACCGATCGACTTCCCCCTAGCGTCCCCCCCCCCCCCCCTTTTTCTTTCTTTTTATTCTTCTTTTTTATTTTTCTTCTGCGCTTCCCCTTTCTTTTTCTTCATCTTCTCTCCCATCACTCTTCTTTCTACACCTTTCAGTTTTTCTTTTATATTTTGTTCTCTCTACTTTTTTCCTTTTTCTCTTTCTTCCTCTTCTTTCTCACCACTATGATGTAATAATCAACCCTGTGATCCTAAGGGTTTTTTTGTTACTTCTAGGGTTTTTGTCATTTTTCATTTTCCTCTTCTTGCTTTTCACTTCTTCTTTATGTTCTTCTTCATCTTTTTCTTCCTCTTCCCCATCGTCGCCAGCTCGCTTGGCCTGCTGATACAGTCGATCTTCTTTGTATGATCTTTTGTAATAAATTTTCTCGGATGTAATAGATATTTTTCTCGGATGTAATTGATTTCCTTTTTGATGTCCTCTGATGTAATGAACAGTGATGTATCCCATCTTATTAATGAAAATTATATTTGCCCCTTTATCTTGCACTTCTTTTGTCTTGCACTTCTTTTTGTGTTGCACTTGTGGTTTGTCTTTTTCTGGAATGTAGGCTTACTCGATTGTCTTCTTTCTTTTATTTCTTACTGTACCGGTGCCATGTGATATCTGAGGCATGTCAGGCTGGTCAAACATGCGTGTTCCCAAGCATTGTCAGACAATACCATATTATCTTCGCTCTATAAATACTCTTCAACCTTTCTTCAGAATATATCTTTTTTCATACTGTGTTTGCTTCTCTTTCATCCTTCATCTCCTTCTGTATAAGAATATCTTTTCCTAATGTCTGAGCCCGTGGTGAGATATCATGCTTAGATGAAGGACTTGGATGCTAAGGTATCCCGGGTCCGTCATAGAATGGCTAAGCTGGAGAAGGAGTATGGTGTCCTGGCTTTGAGTTTGTATAACTCACACCCCGAGGAGACAATTAAATGGATTGAGATTTCGGCCTTGGGTCGTGAACTTGACCACCTATTGGTGCGTAGGAACACTCTGGCCCACTCCTGGTATGAAGCCGAGGAGATTTGGGATCATGCTCAAAATGAATTTGACAACTCCCCTCAAGGCCTCGCTAGTATGACTGTTAAAAATGCTCGGCTTAAAGAACAAGTTACTGCCCTTATTGGCGAGAATGCATATCTTGCCCGGGAGAATGAATGCTTGGTCGTCATGAGCGACTCATATGAAGCTCGGTTAGCTAGCTCTGCTCGGGAGACTGCCTCTCGGTCTGGCAGTTCCGTTGTCCCCCCCACTGATCCTTGATTAGATTAGTCTATTTTTCTGATGTATTTTTCGTTTTGGAACTTGTATTTGAACAGTTGTATCTTTTCGTATTTCGTGCCTTTGTCTTGTGAACCGTTGCAACGCCTCGTACTTTGTGCCTTTTCATTTTTTGTACCCTTGAATTTCTTTATAAATGCTCCCTATTGCCTGTACTTCATTATCCAATCTCCTTTTCTCTCTCTTGTTTCTTCTAACTTGCTTTTGTTTGAGATGGCTCCCATCACTAGATCTGCCTCCAAAAAGAAAGCCCTTCTGGAAGAGGAGCCTACCTTCTTGCTACCCCGTCCCCCTGGTTTCGGGGAAGAGGATTTAACTCCTCTTCAGTTAAAAGAAATTGAGATGTCGTGGCTGAAGCATGATCTTATGTGTGCTCGGACTGAAGTTAAGATGTTTAAACAGTATTGGGATGAGGATGGTACTGCTCGTTTTAAGGCTGAGCAAAAATGCAAATCTCAGTCCTATGCTTTGCAACAGGCTGAGATGGCGATTTCTCGTTTGATTAAGGAGAAGGATCATCTCCAGGAGCTCTTGGCTAAGAGGGATGCCGAGGAAGGTGGTAGTTCCAGGGCTCAGAAATAGAGAAGTATTTTAGTGTTGAAGTTGTAATTTTTTATTTTTCCCGTTGTAACTGGTTGTTTTCCCCTTTGTGGATGAATAAAACTTGTGTTTTGCAACTCGATCCTGTCTATTTTATTTGCTTTGCTTTTATGTTGATATCATTCGATGTCTCTCAGTATCGGACACGACACCGAGCACGGTGCACCGTGGTTATCCCCCCGGAGAGCGTTGTTAGACTTGATGCTTAAATGCCGTCGAGCTAGGAACGGTCTCCGTCCACCTTGTTCGGTGTGCTATTCGGGTATGACACGGTTTGGTGTCGAGGAACTTAATAGGAGGACATCCTCGGTTTGGTAATATTGGTAGCGTATGCTGGAAGCTTTTCGTGGTAGGGTCCACTGGCCGTTTATTTAGGTGTAATGATGTGAACTGCCTTGGGTAGTGGGATACATTATCTGACGTGGGCAGATCTGGAGCGTTGATTTGTTGAAAATAGCAGCAGTTGGGGATTTTTCTGTGGGTGGGAAAAGGTAAACCTCTGTCACACGAAAGGACGGTTATTATTTTATTCTTTCTGTGGCTTCACTCCTTTTAACTGTGCTAAGTAATCCCTTTGGTTTTTATCTCATAATTTGCTAAAAAAATATCTCTTATTTTCTCTCTCTAGGGTTTGTGCTTCCCTCCAAAAAATTTCTTGCCTCTCCATCTAAGGTTTCGCCTGATTGCAGATAGATTTGCTGCTGTTCTCGCTCGCTTGCTCGTGAACATGACTGTAAGTATCTTCGTATTTTGTGGGTTGTTTGTCTGGATACCTCTGTGATTAGGATACGTATTTGATTTGTGGTTGTGGTCATATATGGTCTTGGTTGTCGATATATGTCTATCTAGGTTGTTGAGTAGTGGTTTTTCTTCCTGTATAGGATAGTTGTTGGTTTGGTGGAAAACATTTAGGGTTTCTATCAATTGGGAGGGGGGACTTGTCGTGTCATGTGTTTTTGGTTAGTATTTTGATGGAGTTTTGATGATGTTTGGATAGGAAATTCTGACCCAATGCCTGGCCCAAGTTGGCCCATTTGTGGAGGAAGATTTTAAGATGTCAGCCGGAATACCCACCGACATACGTATTCGGCTGCCTGTCTCCGATGAGGAGGTCATGGGATTTGTTTCGGCCGGCGAGGTAGCCGTTCGTTCTTCGGCGCTTTTTTACTGGAGGTCTTCGACTTCCGTTTACTGATTGGGTGGCTTCGTTCTTTGAGGCCGTCCAGATCGCGCCAGCCCAACTAGCCTTGAATGGTTACCGCACGCTGAACGGTATTCAAAGGTTGTCGGAGTTATCCGGGATACCTATCGAACTGAAAGATGTGTTCGGGGTCTACAGTTTGAGTTTCGAGCGTCGCAGCTCGTATTTGAAGACTTTGCGCTCCTTCTCTCGGCTCGTCATCGGTCTTCCCGATACTAACAAAGAGCATAACCTTGGTGTTGTGATTGCTTCCGGAGAGTGGGGTTGTGCTGGACACCAGATTCCGGGACCTGCCACGACGGCTCTCGATATTCCAGACCTAGGTGCTGCAAATGTTGAAGCGTTGTTAGCTCTTTGGAACTGGTGGGGGCCTGGTCCGACGAAGGATCCGGTGAGCCGTGCTGCTCCCATGTTGTTAGGTTATCCTGTGGGGCCGGTGACCAAGGGAAATCCTGCGCCCGAGATTCCCACAGAGACTGAGGAGGACTTCCTCAAAATTGTCAAGGCTAGAAACGCTTCTCAGGGAGGGAAAAGGCCTGTTCGTTCTAAGCGCCGAGCATCGGACCCCGCTGTTGGTACCTCGAAGAGGGCTAGAGGGATTGAGACCTCGGTAAGTGAGGAAGGTGCCGCTGTTGGTCCTGGAGTGGCGGTGGTTGCTTCTTCTCAGGGTGATACCACCGAGGGGGCTTCTACTCATGCCGATGTACGTGTATATATTTTTTTGTGAATTATTTCTTTTAATTCTCTTGTTCGTCGCTTTATTTGTCATCCTGTTTCAGCTACTGACTTCTTCGTTGGTTACCCTTGCTCTTGCCCGGTCTATGGGTATTATTGTGTTTCAGGGGTCGATTGATGACGTATTCGGGCATATGAACCTCTTGGTGAACATGGGCGAGGATACGATGACCCTGCCTGTTACCTCGCCTATCCATACTGAGGACCCGATAGTCCTGCCTGTTTGCTCACCCATCCGTACTGAGGAGGTGATCGAGCATAGGGCCCCTGAGACCGGTCCTTCGGAGAAGGATGTGAGGGAGGAAGTGGAGATGGACGCCGACAAAGAGAGTGCCATGGATGTTGTGGTGGGTGGATAGGATGAGGTTCTCGAGGGACCTGAAAAGGTAGTGGTGGACGAGGTTGCAATGACCCGTTACATTGATCGGTGTTGGGGTGAGCTGTTGGAGCAGCCCCGAGTCTTGAGGATGGGGTATACTGCTCTTAAGCCCCTCATCGTCAAGGATGCAGAGAAAATAGCTGCTCGGCCTGTAATGTCGGTTATAGAGCAGGCCAGCACTGATGCGCTTCAGGTATGTTGCGCATGTATTTTGTTATATAGGTCGTGATGCTCTTGTTTTGGCTGGTGTCTGATGTTTCTAAATACAGGTCTTCATGGATATCGTGGTGTTAAGGGATCAACTGTCCGCACTAGAGTCTGAGAAGGAGAAGCTGATGGCCGAAAATAAAGCCTTGGCCGAGGATAAAGCTCAGCAAGTGAAGTTGGTCCCCGAGCTAGAGGCGGAGAAAGAGAAGCTGATGGTCGAAAGCAAAACAACGGCCGAGGAAAAATCCTAGATGGCTAAGTTGGCCTCTGATTATGATAAATTGGTGGGAGACAACTTACGCCTGACCGAGGAAATCGAGAAGTTGGGGGCCGAGAAAGAGCATTTGGTTGAAAAATACGACCTGCTGGAGGCCGATAACTTGCTCATGGCGGAGGATGTGGAGGCCGGAACATCAGAGGTTGCTGCTCTGAAGGCAGAGCAAGCAGATGAACGGAAAAAGTTTGCAATGATGGCTAATTTTTCCGTCTTTTGCGCTCATGTCCGAGCTCTAAACTTTGCGAAGGTACCACTGTCGGACCGGGCGTGGTCGGAATTGGTGTATCCCTGTCCGCAAGGTGCCCCTCCTAAGCATCTAGATTGGGCCAATCTTCGGGATGAGGAGCTCCCATGGCTACCGGGGCAGACTACATCGACGGCGCTTCGTCCCCATCACGGGTCGGTTCCCTCGACTCCTCGGTCTGCTGCTGCTGCTGTTACTCCCCCACCCGCATCTCCTCAGGTGGAGCCTTGACAATTTTCTTGCGGTATTTTCTATGTAGCTTAGCGTAAAATCTTTTGGTACCCGAATTGTGGGTCTCTTTTGCAACTAGAAAGATAATATAGGTACTACGTTTTCTTTCTGTTTGGCTTTCCTTGTTAATTTCCTTGTTTGTGGGTCGTCGTCTTTTGAAGGATGTAAAAAAAAAACGAAATCTTGTCAGGTACCTGTTAACCCCCTTGCCATGGTGGTATAGACCTCGCCTAGTCGTAGTGTAGGCGATCTTATAGATGGTCTTGAAAGATCTAAAGCGTCGCTAACTTCTGAACTGAATTCTGCTCGTCGTGAAATCGAGGGTCTGAATATTTATATTTCAAACTTGTCGATTCGATTACGTGACTTGGAAGAGAAGTTCAGCAAGAAGACCGCCTATTATACGACAAATAAGGGAAAGGCTAAAGAGTTTCTTGGTGCGCTTCGGCGCTCTCGTGATGAAGCCCGAGGCCGGGTGACGAGCTTGAACTTGGTTCTAGGGGCCGTTTTCAAGGACGCGGACCTGTTGCTATCCTTTGCCAAAGCGTATTGGGCCCGAAGTCGCGCATTAGAGGTGCTCGATCATGTAAAAGGGATTCATGGTGTTGCCCGGGCAGAGCGCATGGGTGACGCTATGGCCGGGGTAACTGAGACCACGGCTGCCTTGAACCGAGTGGATGCGGTCGTACAGGAACGTTTGGGGACTCAAATTGTCTCATTGCGAGATATTCATTTCGCTGATGCCGTAGAGACCTCAACGTCTGTTGACGGGTTATCGGATTGATGATTGAGTAGCTTGTTTTGTCATTTTACTTGTAGCTTGTATATAAAAAATCTTCGTTCTTCTACTTTCGTGTCTTTTCGTTATTTGCGGATGAATATTCATCTCTTCCTTTCTTCCCCATTTTTTTTTCTTAGGCACATGCTACTATGTCGCACCAGGCTGATTCTCCATGCCTAGTTAGTCCAGGGCTAGGACCTACTGGTGTTGCCCGGGACGAGATCTCATCTGGTGTGGCTAGTGAAGGGCATGCCAAGTGGCCTTACATCGTTTTAATGGGCAAAAACGTCAAGTTGGTCGATCAGTGTGCCCGACTTAGGGCCAAGTTGAAAATCCAGGCTTCCTCTTTTCGTGAATATGTTCGTCGTGCCGAGCATGTTGTTGAGGTTCAGGAGCGTCGTTTAGATCGGTATTGGCGTGTAAAGAAAAAATACCTCGGTAAACTAAAGTCGCTGGTAACCCAAGCCAATATTCTGGTGAAGTATTTCCGCCTGTCCCGATCCAGATACGATGCTTCTGCGGCTACGATCGAAGCTCGTGAGCTTCCCTTCGACGATGTTCGCCGTAAGGCGGCCTCGGATACTCACGAGATCGCTAAAAGAGCCGAGTTCTCCGCGCGGCTTAAGACGCTGGCATGCGTTGGTGCTCATACGACCAACTTTGATGCCCTCATTTCTGAGGAGCGTTTTGATGGCGAGGAGACCGATGGGGATACGGCGACGGATGACGAAGAGGTAGAGCTCGATCAATTGCCGTCGTGCTCCTCATGTAGTAGTTCTGAAATTGATTTCGTTGTGGTTGGTTATATCTTGTTGCCTCCATAATGCGGGCGAGGACTATTTGTTTTACTTCTTTCTTCTTGTTTTCGGATCTTCTCATTGTCGTACTGATATTTCATTGATTGGATTTATTTTTCTTTGCTGATTTCTTCGTTCGATGTTTCATTGCCTCCATAATGTGGGCCAGAACTATTTGCTTTATTTCTTTCTTCTTGTTTTTTGGATCTTCTCATTGTCGTATTGATATTTCATTGATGGGATTGATTTTTCTTTGCTGATTTCTTCGTTCGATGTTTCATTACCTCCATAATGTGGGCCAGAACTATTTGCTTTATTTCTTTCTTCTTGTTTTTCGGATTTTCTCATTGTCGTACTGATATTTCATCGATGGGATTGATTTTTCTTTGCTGATTTCTTCGTTCGATGTTTCATTGCCTCTATATTGTGGGCCAGAACTATTTGCTTTATTTCTTTCTTCTTGTTTTTCGGATCTTCTCATTGTCGTACTGATATTTCATCGATGGGATTGATTTTTCTTTACTGATTTCTTCGTTCGATATTTCATTGCCTCTATATTGTGGGCCAGAACTATTATTTCCCCTTTTTCCTTGATGGAGTTGGTACCTGCATAAGTGGGACTGAGCCATTATGTCATATGCCTCCGGTTACGTTGGAGGACTTTTTAGTATTCCTAGGCAATAAGTCATACATGCCGTTTAGGAATTTCTTATGCCCCCGGTTACGTTGGAGGACTTTTTAGTATTCCTAGGCAATAAGTCATACATGCCGTTTAGGAATTTCTTATGCTCACAGTTACGTTGGGGGACTTTTTAGTATTTCTAGGCAATAAGTCATACATGCCGTTTAGGAATTTCTTATGCCCCCGGTTACGTTGGGGGACTTTTTAGTATTCCTAGGCAATAAGTCATACATGCCGTTTAGGAATTTCTTATGCCCCCGGTTACGTTGGAGGACTTTTTAGTATTCCTAGGCAATAAGTCATACATGCCGTTTAGGAACTTCTTATGCCCCCAGTTACGTTGGGGGACTTTTTAGTATTCCTAGGCAATAAGTCATATATGCCGTTTAGGAATTTCTTATGCCCCCGGTTACGTTGGAGGACTTTTTAGTATTCCTAGGCAATAAGTCATACATGCCGTTTAGGAATTTCTTATACCCCCGGTTACGTTGGGGGACTTTTTGTTCCTCAACCGTGGTAAATAGCAAAATATCTTATGAATTCAAAAATAATGTTGTGACAAAGTAGGGGTACGTTGTGACCTGTACTGGAAGCCAGTTCATACGTAGTACTTCTTGAGATTGGTCACGTTCCACGAATTCTTTTCTCCTCGGCTATTTTCGAACAGAACGCTTTTGATCTTATAGGTCGCTTGGCTTGTCCTTTTGACGATTTCGTATGGGCCTTCCCAGGTAGGGCTCAGCTTGACATGTATCTCGTTTCTGGTATAGACCGTTACTCGCCGTAACACCAGCTCTCCTACTATAAATTCCTTGGTCCCTTTCACCCTTTTGTCATAGGTTTGCTTAACGCTTTGCTGGTACTTTGCTAGTGTGAGGGCTGCTATCTCTCGTTTCTCGTCCAGCATGTCGAGTTCTTCTCTCATCCTTTGTTCATTGTTTCCTTGCTTGACTAGAGTTGTTCGGAGTGTGGGTAGCCCGATTTCCGTTGGTATGACGGCCTCGACGCCGTACGCTAAACTGAACGGGGTTTCCTTGGTGCTTGTCTTTGGCGTAGTTCGGCAAGACCATAAGACAGCAGTCGTTCAGGCCATCTTCCCTTTGCCCGTTCGAGGGTCGTCTTGATACCATCCAGGACAGTTCGGTTTGTAACCTCGGCTTGCCCATTTCCTTGTGGGTATGTCGGGGTCGAATAGAATTTCCAGATACCGAGTTCTTCGTACCAAAGCTGCAGTTTGGCATCCTTGAACTGGGTGCCGTTGTCTGCAACAATGGCGTATGGTATGCCGAACCTAGTGATGATATACTCCCAGATGAATTGTTTAACGTTGCTGGCTTTAATCTCTCGGAGAGGCTTAGCCTCGACCCATTTGGTAAAGTAGTTCATCGCTACGATCAGATATTCCACGCTGATGGGTGCTCTGGGAAGTTTCCTGACAATATCAATTGCCCATTGCGCGAATGGCCAGGGTGCCGATACCGGGGTCATCATCGACGATGGGAGACAAGGTATTTTGGCGAATCTTTGGCACTTGTCGCATCTTTGGATGTAAACGTCTGCATCTCGTTTGATATAAGGACACCAATATCCTTGAGTGATCGCCTTGTTGGCGAGGGATCGCCTTTTGATGTGTGCTCCGCAGGACCCTTCATGGACCTCTTCCAAGACAGGCTGTTGAATTCGGGCCGGACGCACAGAAGGTGAGGTCCTCGGTAACTGGATTTATATAGTTTGTCGTCCTCAAATAACCAGAACCGAGGGGCCTTTCTTGTGACTTTCAACGCTTTTATCTTGTCAGCCGGGAGCGTCCCGTTCCGCAGATAGCGAATCATGTCATCCATCCATCCTAGCTCGTATTGTACTGATGTCACTCGGTCTATTCTTTTAGTTATGCTCGGGGTTTCCAAAAGCTCCACTGTGATCGTCCGAGTGTTGGTCAACGTTAACGTCGAGGCTAGGGTGGCCAAGGCGTCGGCATGTGCGTTTTCGGTGCGATTGATTCTTATTAGTTCGCATTGTACGAACATGACCATTATGCTCTGGACTTTCTCTTGGTAAAGGATCATTCGGTCGTCCTTGGCTTGGAATTCACCAGTAGCCTGGTTGACGATTAGCATGGAGTCGGAGCTAGCAATCAAGTGGGTGCATCCGAGGGATCTGGCGATGAGCATGCCATTGATCATGGCTTCGTATTCCGCCTCGTTGTTAGTAGCTCGGAAGCCCAACTTGATGTTTTTCTCGATGATCGCCCCTTCTCTGGATTTGAAGATGATGCCTGCTCTCGATCCGTCCTTGGTGGACGATCCATCGACATGTATCTCCCAGTGCGATTGTGGTGAAATGGTCAGGGGCTCGTCATAACATTCGGTGAACTCAGCGACGAAATCAGCCAGCACCTGTCCCTTTATGGCGTGTCGGGGTGCGAATTCGATATGAAATTGGGATAGCTTGACCCCCCATGCCGCCACCCGACCGCTGATATCCGTCCATCGAAGGGACTCCTTGACGTGGAACTTCGTGTAGACTTGGACTTTGTGAGCTATGAAGTAGTGTGGCAGTTTTCGGGTGGCAACGACCAACGCTAAACACAACTTTTCCAACGGTAGGTATCGTGTTTCGGCCTCGACCATAGTTTTGCTGACGAAGTAGACCAGAAACTGTTCTCGTCCCTCTTCTCTTAGGAGGACTGCGCTCACAGCTGTAGTGGAAACGGCTAGGTAGCAGGCCAGAATATCTCCTTTATTCGGCCTCACTAGCAGTGGCAACGTCCTTAGATACTCTTTGAGGTTGTCGAATGACTCCTCGCACGCCGGGTCCCATACGAACTTCTTATCCTTCTTGAGGGTCTCAAAAAATGGTCGTCCCTTATCTGCGGATCGACTGATGAACCTGCTTAGTGCGGCCATCATTCCCGTGAGCTCTTGCACCTGCTTCTTATTCTTTGGTGCTGCTAGGTTTTGCAGAGCCGTTATCTGGTCGGGGTTAGCCTCTATTCCTCTTTGGCTGACCATATGCCCCAAAAACTTCCCTTTGCTGATGCCGAAAGCACATTTGCTAGCATTAAGCTTTAGTTTGTGCCCGCCCAGCGTTTGGAAGACGTCTTTAATGTCCTGGAGGTGGAAAGTGGCCCTTTCGCTCTTGACGACCATGTCGTCTATGTATACTTCCATTGTCTTCCCTATATGCTTTTGGCATACCTTCGTTATCATCTTTTGGTATGTCGCTCCTGCATTTCGTAGGCCGAACGGCATAACCGTATAGCAATAGTTTCCCAAAGGCGATATGAACGAGGTCTTTTCTTGATCTTCGGGGGCAAGGGGGATTTGATGATATCCCGAGTATGTGTCGAGGAAGGTCATCCTTTCTGCTCCTGCTGTGGCGTCCACCAATTGATCGATTCTTGGTAGGGGGAATGGATCCCTCGGGCAGGCTTTATTCAGATTGGTAAAGTCTATACAGACTCTTTCCTTCCCGTTCTTCTTCGGGACGACTACCGGATTGGACAGCCACTTTGGATAGAACACTTCCCGTATTGCTCCTGCTGCCAACAACTTTCGGACTTCAGCAATTATTGCCGCTCTGTGCTGGACGGACACCTTTCTGCTCCTTTGAGCTATGGGCTTGTACTCGGCATTTACGCTGAGGTGGTGGCATGCTATTTTCGGATCTAGACCGGGCATGTCTTTGGGGCTCCAAGCGAACTTATCGATGTTGCTGAAGAGGAACACTTCTAGCTCCTTGGATTCCTCTTTAGGAAGGCTATCTCCGATGAGGAAGTAGTGCTCCTCATCAGTATCCGGGATATACACCTTCCGGAGTGTTTCTCCGACTTGTTCTTCAACGACCCTCTCAGCTCGTGCTATTTGGTCGATCAGCTTCCCTGCGCTTGTGGGCTGTTCGACAACTACAAGTTGTCTCTTCAACGTAGCGGTGATGTCTTCACAGCGTCTTGAATCCTCCTGACATCCTCGGGCTGTCTCGATCTCCCCTTTGGCATTAGGGTATTTCACCTTCTGGTGGTAAGTGAAAGGTATCGCCCGCATAGCATGAAGCCACGGTCGGCCCAAGATCGCATTGTGGCCGGAATTATCATTGACCACTAAGAACTCCACGGGGACAGATACGGATCCCGTGGTAACATTTAGGATGATCTTTCCCAATGGTTTAGTCGTCTCTGAGATGAACCCGATCAGGGTGACGTCAGTGGGCTGTAGATCTTGCAATTTGAGCTCCATCTTGTCAAAGAGCCTTTTGTACATGATATCACAAGAGGCTCCTTGGTCGACAAGCACTCTACTGACGGTGTCTATGCCGATCTGGACGCGTAGGTTAATGGCGTCCCCGTGAGGGTATATCACCCCTTCTTCATCAAGATCTGAGAAAGAAATGGGTGGGTGTCTCTGCGGCATGCATTGCCGCTTTAAGGTCGATGCCTGCGAAGCTTTAGCTACTTGCCCAAAGTGGGCCAGCTGCCGTTGTTGGGACCGATCTCCCCCGGTGCTCTTGGGCCTTGTCAAGTGGACAACGTTGATCGTTTTGCCTTGTCGGTTGTCCGTTCCCTCGATGACTAGCTGCTTGCCTTTGTCTCTAGCGCCTTTGATGAATTTATTGAGCAATCCCGCGTCTCCCCACACATTCATCTTCCACCGCAGGTTTTGGCAATGCTCGGTGAGATGGCCGTGATCCTCATGATAGGCGCAGAAGAGCTTGGTATCTCTGGAATCAGGGAGGGAGTGGATTGGTTCGGGTCGGGAATACCAACTTTCTCTGCATATATCCTTTAGGATATCTTCGGCAGAAAGATTGAAAGTGTACCTCAACTCGACCGGTTCATAACGCCTCTGGCGTTCCCTTTCTGGCCCACGACCTTGCTGAGGTGGTTTGGGCGGCGTTGGGTAGGCGATTCGGAGCGGCTTGGGCTCGGGCTCTATGGGTCTGTATTCCCTTCGCTGAACCTCGGGACCCTTGTCCCATTTGGATTGGGGGACTGGTTCCCCATGACTGTTCTTGGCTCTCTTACGGTCCACCTGCGCTTCCCGGACCGTCTCTCTTCTTGGTGGAGCCCGGTTGAGGACTCGCATCTCTTTATTTTATCAGTAAGGTGGGTGCAATAGGCGAGAAGGGCGTTAGTGGTCGGAAAATTCTTGCCGATGAACTTCCTTCTTGCCCAATAGCCACTGGGGATAGAGTTGATAAAGTTCTGGATGGCTATGTTATTGGCGTACTGCAGGATCTGGTTCGCCACATCGATGAAGTGTATGCAGTAGTCCTGGAGCCTCTCATTGGGTAACATAGCCATTTTTAGAAGGGTTTCAATGTTAACCTTCTTTTTCCTATGAGCGGCGTACCGGGTTGAATATGCACGGAGGAGCTCAGCCCAGCTTCGTATGGATCCCCGTGGTAGATTATGATACCACGACGACACCTCCTGACCCAAGCTGTTCTTAAAAAATTTGCACATCAGTGCACTATCGTCACTCCATAACTCCATCCTTGTTTTGTAATGTCGGAGGTGATCGATGGGGCAGCTCCTTCCATCATATAGTCTGAATTCGGGATGACAAACCCCGCAAGATTACGGTACCGAGTTATCTGATCGGTACATGGAGTCTCTTGGCATACGTCCCAAGCCTGTTGGAACGCTTCATCTGGTGCCGAGTAGCGAGGGGCGTATCCCCCATATGGGTGTTGTGGATAGTAACCGATTATGACCATGTGGTCGCCGTTCCTCCCATTGTTCGGATTTCTGTCGAGGTCAGGTAGAGGAGGAGCACCTTGGTGATCGTAGACCGTCGGGGTTATCCTCGGGATGGGTTCTCCTTGTCTCGGCATCCTCGTATCATGAGGTCGGCCCATCGCTGCCATCGCTGCTCGGTAAGCAGAATCTTTCGCTTCCCGTCGAGTGTCGGTTTGCGTGTTTGTCGGTTGGATGGGCGGTATCGTGATGCCGGCCGCTGCCATGACCGACATGCATGCCTCTAGCTGGGCTTGTAGCAGGGCATTACGTTTTTCTGCGGCCCGTGACAGTGCGGCCGTAGTCATATCATGTCGAACAGGGGTTTGTAGTTCCACAGTGTACGGTGTAATTATCCGCGGTGGGAAGGGTGGATATGGGACTACCTGTTCTAGTATGGGGTCGTCGGGCATGCCATACCGGTGGTTTTCGTTCGTCTGAAAACGAACCCGTTGGGGACTGGAGTTGACCGAGGCTACTGGCTGAGGGGCCTTTGAGCTTGGCCCTGTATTATTGGGGTGGCGGTTATCTAGCAAGAGTGTCCCCGCATGCCCAGTCGCGGATGGCGCTCGTTCCGCCCCCGTGTCCGTAGGGTTTTCGTCGACAAGACCGTCGATCTGAGGGGGATGGTCGGTTTGTTGTTCTGTTTGGACGTTAGAGACGGTATGTCGAGATCCAACCTGAAGCGCTTCGTAGCGGTCTCTGATGTTGAGGAGATGCGCTAACACGTCTTTGTGGACTGCGATGTCCTGGTTTGTCGATGTGCCTACTTCCTCTGGGCGAGTTTCTTCGTTGGTGTTTGCCATTTGTTGCTCGTCTGGTAGAACGTTGGTGTTCGATTTCGAAGCTAGTTGGGAACTAGATGATTCCCGGAGACGGCGCCATTTGACAAAGCCATAACTCTGGTCGGTAGCGTTAGGCTTTTCAACAATAATATATAATGAATTGACAATGAACGATGAACACTTGTTGATCTTTATTATTATTCGGCAATTGCCATTGCTCGGACTACAATTCTATCACGGTATTTATGCTCGGATTCGCTGCTCGATCCGGAACGTGATCTTTCTCTTCTCTTTGGTGCTCGGTTCTCGATCTTGCTCGGTTTGGCTATTGATGTGATACGTTCTGATAAATTTTTATCTTTTCTCTCATTCTCTCTATATTTTTTATATATGTTTTCTGGTCCCTTTCTTAGTGGGGATATTTGGCTATTTATAGGCAATTATGCCTCATAGGATGTTGACAAATGTCTCCATCTCATGTGATTTTTCAGACATGGGTCCCTATTTATGTGGGCTTGGGCTTTAATAATATCCACTCTTATTCTCAAAAAAAGGCATGTGATAGCCCATTTAAGCATTGGATACCCCTTTATGATGGGTGGGTCGATTCGTATCCGAATAGAATACTCCTTTATGATTTTGGTTCCGCTTGAACCGTTGGCTTCGTATTTGTTTACTCTATCTTTCTGGAGTTCTGAAATTTACAAATTCTCTTTTTGGAAAAGACAAGCATTATATTATCGAAATAGAGAAATCGTAAAATCATTAAAAACATAATCAAAGTTATAATCAAAATCAATTATTGAACTCTAAGTTCAACAACTACCAAGAACTTAAGGATATTGAAATACATTTTAGGTTGGAATCAAAACAAAAGAACTGCTTCCTGCTTCTAACTGTTCTTATATATATGAGAATTTCTGGAGCAAGTGCAGTTAGTGCGATCGTATGTGATACTAAAGGTCTGTTTGGCAATAGATTTTTTGTTCAAAAATCATATTTTAAAATTTTGAATTTTTTAAAAAAATTTAAGTAAAAATCTGGAATTTTCAAATTTTTTTAATAAAAAATCTGATTTTTAAAATGTAAATAATTTGACTGTCCACCAAACACCTACAAATTTTAAAATAAAAAAAATCCAAAAATCAACTTAAAAAACATAAAAGATATGTTACCAAAGGGATCCTAAACTGAATGTTCAACTACAATAGGTTCTTAAATAAATAAAAAGTGAAAACAAAAAGGAAAATATAAGCTCTTGTGGTTAGTGTCAAGGCAACGTGTTTATATATTAAAAAATTAATTAAATCACAAAACTTTCAAAGTTGTTATCTTCATTCAACAAATAACTTTTGATAGGGCCTAGGATGGAGACGATTTAAGGTCGTTGAATATCAAATATTTAGTTGGATACACTTAATTTTATGTACAAAGTACAATAATGCATCTATAAAGTCTGTCTTGGCGGCTTCCACCAAAAGAAGTAATCGCCCAACAGTTTAGGAGATAACTAATTCATGGCCTAAAAAGTTTTAACAAATTGTAATATCCCCTTTCTAAACTATACTATACTATTGTTTTTAGCAACACATAACATTAAATTTGGCTTGTAGGAGTAACCCCATGCTATTATGATTTGTGACAAATACATTTGCTCTAAAGACATACATTTAATTTGATACCATACTAATCAATATCGGGTTTTTTTTTACTTTTATATAACATACTATTGTGATTTTTTATATCATACTACAATATTATTTAATTAGTATATCATACTATCACTTTTCGATGATTTCATACACTTCCGTATAATAATTTACGGTTTTACGTCCACTCGATTTTCACATATTACACCCATATTTTTTCTTCTCATTCCATACTACATATTAATTATGTATAAACCCGTTTAAATTTTCAAGTGTAGCTTGAACTTTAGAGCAAATGATGAAATAATTTCTTATCACATATTCTTTTTGGACCAAATTTTTAATTTTATTGGACGGAAGTGTATAAAATCATCAAAAATTGGTAGTATAATGTATTAATTAAATAATCTGTTAGTATGACGTACAAAATCGTAAAAAATAATAGTAGGTCGAATAATTCCGCAACGCCTTTTAATAGGTGGAATTAACAATAAATCCCAATAGAGTGAATTAGTTAACATATGGTTTCAATTTTTTGCGTAATTCAATGACAATATGAGAGATTTTGATCCAATATATTTTGAGTCAAACTCATGACTAACCTAGGAGATTTATGGCCAGTCTATTAGCAGCCGTAGATGAGGTCCGAATTTGGTAACCCTATAATTTATAGGCATCCTAGAAAAATAAAACATATCATTAGATAGTAACGTGGTATGTAATAGGACTGACATCGATTTGCGGTCGAACATGCCGATATCGTATTAAAGTAGTTTGGTTTGAGAATTTTTATACCATTACCGAACCAAAAAATTCGGTATACCGAACTTTCAGTATACCAAACTATTCGATTGGTTCGGTTCGGTTTCGTTTTTATAACAAACTTTAGAGTTTACAAGTGATGATAGAAAAATTGTACGTATTGTGAAAAAAATAGTATAAAGTTTTAAAAGTAGTAGATTAAAAATATATATTTATTTATATTATTGTTACATTTCTTGTTTGTTTGTATAAAAGAGTAAACAATACTAGACATTTCTAGTAAATGTTATAAATAAAAGAAAATGTTATAAATATTCAGTAGAAAAAGTAATATAAGTATATTATAACAATATTAATAATTAAGTGTATATATGTCTTTTAGTTTATTAATCTATATAGTATATTTTAATATTTCGGTTTAAATCGGTACCATACCGAACTCACTAAACGAATACCGAAACCGAACCGACTTTCAAACATCGGTTCGGTTGTACCGTATCGTAATGTTGGTATACCAAACTTTTGGTACCGACTTGGTTGGATCGGTTTGAAAAATAGTCGATTGGTACAAGTCGGTAAAAAAGTCCACCTGCCATGTAATATGAATACTAAAACGAGTCCACCCCTGCCATGTAATATGATTACTAAAACGATCAAAATAAATTAAATCACACCCCTATCAAAATAATAACAGTAATAGTTCATGATATACTTTATTTGGTCAATGTACTTTTGATTGTAATATGTCCGCTCCCTTAGGGGAAAAAATGAATTCAACCGGTTTGGTTTTGTTTGGTTTTTGTATGTAAAACATGTGGACCCGAAGCGAATCGAAACCAAAGTTTGTAAAACCGGACGGGACCAAGTAAACAAACCCTTCAAGCCTAAAGTAAATCAAATTGCACTATATTGGTATGGTTATTATAAATAAGTTAGTCTTATCGTTATAAGTCTTTTTTTTAATACAATTTGCTCTAGTTGAAAATAACTTGTTTTTTTTATCAAAAATAATTCGCATCTTCAAAATAAATCACTTTTTTTGAAAACAAGTCAATCTTCATAAATAAATAATTTCTTTAAAAATAAGTCATATTTTTTAATGTAAGCTTTTTAAAAAGGAAAAAATACATTTAATGTAATGTATTACCAATAGTTAACGATTTAGATATTGAACTAACAATTTTAACAATTGAGCTACCGAAATACGAAATTTCGTTCAATTAAGGGACTAACAGCATAAATCGACGAGATTGCAGTCACTATACCTCACATTTAGGAATATATTTTTGGCGTATCTTGGTAGAATTGCACTCATCATGTGGTAGGCAAGAGAATGTGAGTGTAATTTTATCATTTTGTTTAACAATAGGTCCTTAATTGTGATAAATTTCATAGTTTGGTAAGTTAATTGTTACAATTGGTAGTACATTGACTAAATTGTTAAACACTGATAATACCGTACACTAAACGTAATTTTTTACCTTTTTAAAAATATGTCAGTTTTATTGAAGTAAGTTATATTCGTTGAATAAAGCCATTAACTTTTGTTAGAAAAAAGTTACTTTTATTGATATAGGTTTTTTTAAACATAATTTGCTCTTATTAGAAATAAGTTGCTTTTTTATCAAAAATAATTCATTTCTTCAAAATAAGTCAATTTTTCAAAAACAAGTCATATTTTTGGAAATTAATCAATTTTTTTTTATATAATATTATTTTTTGATTCAACTAACATAATAGAAAATGAAAATGGAGATAACCAAATGTGATTGTTTTATTTTCTTTTTTGTTTTAACTTTTCACAAGTCACTTTTGAAAAACACATAATCCTAACTTTTCAAATTTGACTTTTAAATGCCCAAACTTTTCAAAAAGTTGTGCATAAATGTAGAAACTCGTCCCCACTAAAAGATCTGTTAGTAAGGAAGCAAAGTTGCATATATTAATTATTGAATTTATAAATATATCAACGATGTTGGACTATTCCAACACTTCCTCGCACTCGTATATTGGTCAATTTCTGATAATTTCAACGAGTGCAATCAATAAATCGGGTGGAAGTGGCCCATCATACAAACGGGCTAGCATTTGGCTCTGATACCATGTAGAACCCCATCAATTCTCTACTAACAAACCTGTTAGTAAGGAAGGAGACGAGTATATATTAATTTTTGAGTTTATCAATGCATTAACGATGTGTGACTATTCCAACCATAAAAAATCACACCAAATACAAAAAAACGTTTTGAAAAACACTTTTAGCCTCAAAAATCACTTTTAAAATCACAGATAATCATTTTACCATATATGCACACCTCATTCCTCGCTCAATTATTACCTATCAAAATAAAGGCGAATATATGACAAAATAATGATTCGTCCTTTTCTAGTTGCATGCCTTTCTTATTTACAGTGAGTTGGTATTACTAGAGTTCACACATTTGGATTTTGTAACTGTGACTACAATAAAATGATATTTTTATAAGCTAAGATTACTATGCAATTATGGATCACTTATTTTTATGGTGACATAAATCCTGCTAAGTTCAATTTAAAGAAGTGAAAATGTAAATCTTTAGCACGTCAACTAAACCATAACAGAAAAACTCCAGTATTATACCCGAAACAAAACCGAAGACCAAAACTCAATCGGTTATGTTCACCATCCCAAAATTCAAAAAACGAAACCGTAGAGAGGGTTGAGTTCTTAATTAGAGTAAAACTACATTTACATATAAGGAAATCAGATTCATATCCAAATGTATATACACTACAAGAAAACAGTCAGATAACGACGAGATTCTGCTACACAAAATTAACTCGCTAATTCTGCTACAAACCTGTGACATAATAGTGTCACATGAATGCCTGTTAACATTAGCGACCATTTGGCGACGAAATGGCGACCGAAGCCGAAAGTCAAAACAGCTGCGAAGTTGACTTGATTTTAAGAAATGTTTGTGACACACTCTGTTACAGATTGGCGACGAAAAAAGATAAAGAGTGGGACCTGTGTGGGCCTTTTATTTTTGTTGAAAAGTCAACTAAGGAGAATAATATATTCGTCACAGTTATGTCACAATATTTTGTCCCTGTTAACGGAGTTGCATGCGTGTCAGTTAATTAATTGGTGACAGAATTTGTGTCTCCCATCCGTCACATAATATAATAAATTAACTGACACGTCATGTCTTTTACGTGTATTTTGACCGTCGTCTATTGACTCTTGGTATTCTGAAAATTTATTAATTCCTTCACTATTTCGTCACCAAATAACTTTATATATAGCCCCTCATCTTTCCCCACTTGTTAAACAAAATTCCAAAAAGTATAAACATACCATTGCAAAATATATTAGTACATATCGCCCGAAATTTGAACATGAGTTCGCGCATACGAATCACTTTGATAAATAATCCTCGAGCGGGAAAAGTGTAAGTTATTCATTTTTAATTACAATTATAAATTATGTGTTATATATTAATAGATACCCATTTTTTATTATATTTGCATGTTTTCTTTTTGTAGTATTTGTCCTTCTATCAAAAAGACGCTTCCAAAAATATTTTGCAAGCGACAAGAGTCAGATGGTTGGGATTGGAACAATATTTCAATTGATTTGAAACTATTTTATTTTGAACAATTGAAGGTAATTTTAATTTTGATATTTATATTACTTTGTCAATAATTTATTTTTCATAAAATAATATGTACTAATTAAACAAATTTTATTATAAAGGTCAATTACACATGGATGTTGGATATTGATGACGATGTTTACAAAGCTTTTATTTCATTATGCAAGACCCAATATCCGATATGGGCATCTTCAATAATGATAAGGGAGTATAAACCTTTTTGGATGAATAATGAAATTTGGGAAGTATGGACCGATCGCCCGGCAGAAATTGATCCCGATGAGTTACCGATTGTGATCGACGACAACTCGGAAGACACTCCGATAATCATCGAAAGCGATGGAAGCCAATAAATTTAATAGATAACTTTCGATTTATAATATGTATGGTTTTATGTGTGTTGGCCCGTGTGCGGCTAAACCTTAGAGGGGGGGGGGGGGGGGGGGGGGGGGGGGGGGGGGTGAATAAGGTTTTTAGCGTTTTTCGCGGAATTAAACTTCTAAGCGTGATTAACAACCCTACTACCTCAATATATATTTTTGCGACAATAAATGTTCTATGGAAATATGAATGAATTTAAACATGCGCACAATCACAAAAATGTAAGTTGCGGAAAGTAAATAGTAAGGGAAAGAAAATGACACCGCGATTTATAGAGGTTCGGCAAACGCGCCTACGTCCTCTCCTCGGTACTACCGAGTATTTCACTAAAAAACTTCTTTCGGATATTACAATCCTATCGAGCTAATCAACCGATTAAGCTCCCCCTCACTTTATGAGTGTCCCGAAATGAAAAGACCTAGAGCTTTTAAGCAACTCGCTTACAAAGCCTCTACCCGATCACTCGCTCACAAATGAGTTTATAAATTACTCGTTACAATTTTGTTACAATAATGTAACTACACTCACTATTTTATTGCTTCTAAATAAGCTAAATGGTGAGATTGATGATGTTTGAGCTTTACTCTCTTTTTCTTCAATTTTCCCTCTTTTGAGTATATACACCAAAATGGTGATATTTTGGGTTTTGTATATAGGGATTGAAGGATGATAATTAGTGTGATGATTGGTGAGTTTGGAGAGAGATTTGAGGTGGTATATATAACAGCAAAGTCCGTTTTTCTGGGTTATGACCGTTGAAGATATAACAGCTCTTTTCCAGAATAAGCTGAAAAGCTGTTTTCGAAAACTGCAGAAAACGATCGGTCGTTTTCTACAGTCGATCGGTCGTTTTACAGAAAACGATCGGTCGTTTTTATACTGGACTCACTGGAAGAAATTTGACCAAAAACGATCGGTCGTTTTTGTCTAGTCGATCGGTCGACTGTAATCCTGGTCCCGTAAATCTTCGAATGCTCATAACTCCTTCGTTTTAGCTCCGATTTTGGTTCCGCTTGAACCTATGGCTTCGTTATCGAATGCTCTATCATTTAAAGACCTGAAATATACGTTTTCTATTTTTGGACAAGACAAGAGTTATATCATCGAAATCGTAAAATCATTAAACGCATAATCGAAGTAATAATCAAAATCATTATTGAACTCTATGTTCAACAATCTCCCCCATTTTGATTATGACAAACTAATGATGATTTTACAAGATACAAGAAAAATATCTCCTCCATTTTAACAAAACACATTACACCAAATTATATCATTTTTCTCCCCCTTTGGCATTATCAAAATGCAATCAATAATAAAAAATATGGGGTTATGTGAAGGGTTTTTAAAGAAAAACCAAAACATGAAAAATGTAAATATGATGTATATACCCGACCCAACTAATCACATATATGTAGATAATAAAGGTTAGAGTATACCAAATATGTGATGTTGGGTCCGCTCGCTAATGACATTTGCATTGAGCGTTTCCGAGTCCAAATAGGTGGTACCATTTGTTGGTATGCCTTCCACCTTTGTCGATTAATGGCACCTCATTCTTGACGGTGGAGTCGATCTTCTTGACTTCCATGGCTTTTGTCGGCGTTGCCAACCACTTGTTGATTTTCTCCTTTTGGATGGAGATACCTTTTGTCGGTTTTGCCAACCACTTGTCGATTTTCTCCTTTTGGATGGAGATACCTACAACACAAGATTTCTCTTTTTGTACCCAATTTCTTTTGGGTCCGACATTGTTAGTGGCTCGGGTCTTTACTACCCATTGGTAAAACAATTTCTGCAACATATTTAACAAAATTAATGACATATTTAACAATTTATGTAAAAAAAAATATTTAATAAATAATAATACCTGAAATTCCTTCCAGTAGTAATCAACCAGTTTATTGTCCAAATCCGACCATGTCATACCCTTAAACTGTTGTCGTTTCTTAAAAATTATAATAAATTCATTTTTCGCTACTAGGTCAAACCTGTTTTAAAAATATATATAACACAATTAACACAAATTATATAAGTTTCAACATAATTTTTTGTTTGGTCTTTTTACGTTTCAGTATATAAGTTTAATATTTGAACAAACATATCACAGAAACTATACTGTGACCATAATTAATACATCTAGCCACGGAGTAGTGACGGACTAGAGAGATAAAATAATTTTCAAATTTAACAAATAAACAAAAACTTTATACAACACCAAACATAAACTTAATTTAATATTACAAATTATTAAATTATAAATTATTGAATATACAAAACCATTAACACAAATTCTAACAACAATTAAATTTTGAATATAGCAAAATATTACTTACAATTCCGTAACGCCGGGTCTAATAATTGCTTTAATTAGCTTTTGCGTTCTTGTAGACATTTATTCGGCAATTAACCTTTTTTTTTAAAAACAATTGGTTTTTTATACTAGTATTTTTGAACTGATTTTATCCTCTAGATTTTATCATTATCACAAACTTATTTATACAGCAACTATAATGTGATACAGATAGATGGAATTAATGCTGGTATAGAATCCTATGTAGTTAGATACGGAATAGTGACAAAATAGAGAGAAAATGTAGGATAGACATCAGACCCCACATGTTCAGAATATAAGTGGTTGTGGCTCACCGAAATCAAAGAAATCTTCGTTATGGATAAGGCTTCATCTCCATTCCGACACTTTTATGTCACTACATGTGTAGCATATATATATAACCCATTTCCACTTCACAGATAACAAGTGTCAAATTCACAATTAATTTACTCCACCTATGGTCCGACACTCAAGTAAATTTGGCACCCATATGTGGTTATTGAAGTAAGTAACAATTTAATTAATTGTATCAATATTAGTATTGTTCTACCCATCGTTACTCATAATTTATTATTATTATTGTTCAACATATCGTTAATTATGTATAATTTTTTAATCAATTTTACTGTTAAGTAACAATTTAATTAATTGTATCAATATTAGTATTGTTCTACCCATCGTTACTCATAATGTATTATTAGTATTGTTCAACATATCGTTAATTATGTATAATTTCTTAATCGATTTTACTGTTAAGTAACAATTTAATTAATTGTATCAATATTAGTATTGTTATACCCATCGTTACTCATAATGTACTATTATTATTGTTCAACATATCGTTAATTATGTATAATTTTTTAATCGATTTTACTGTTAAGTAACAATTTAATTAATTGTATCAATATTAGTATTGTTCTACCCATCGTTACTCATAATGTATTATTACTATTGTTCAACATATCGTTAATTATGTATAATTTCTTAATCGATTTTACTGTTAATGTTAATAATTTTTCCACAGAAAATGAACAACTTTCATAGGGAGTGGATGTATGCCCGACTGGATTCGAAAGGTTTTCTTTCCAGCGGCTTTTGTTTTGGCGTTGATGAATTTATTACATTCGCTATTAAGTATGGCGAATCTGAAAATGGAAATATGATTAGGTGTCCATGTGCCTTTAGAAAATGTCAGAATACTCGATTTGAGCACATTAATGATGTTAAGCTACATCTTTATAAGAATGGGTTTGTCGAAAATTATTTTAGATGGACTAGTCATGGGGAATCATGGTTGCCACCAGAATATAATACTTATCAAGCCTATAATCCGGAGTTTCATGTTGGCCAGTCTTCGAGTGGATCAGACTTCCAACAGAGTTACGAACCAATTATCAATAACGTTGTAGATGATATGGACTGCAATTCAAATCCTTTCCAGAGAATGATTAGGGATGTGGCGAGTCCTGACTTTGTGTATCCAACTGAGACACCCAACCCAGCAGCACAGGATTTTTATGAGATGATGAGATCTACCGAACAACCTTTGTACAAAGGTGCTGACTTATCAACGTTCGATGCAATGTCCCTAATGATGAACGTAAAATCGAACACATTTATGTCTGAGAATTCATACAATAAGGTTGTGGGTGCAGTCAAGAAAATGTTACCTAAGGGCAACAATTTTCCTGCTAATTTTTATCAAACGAAAAAGACGTTGCATGGTTTGGGACTACCGGTCGAGCGTATTCATGCATGTATAAACCATTGCATGATTTATTGGGGTATTGATAGTGAGAGAGATAGTTGCAAAGTGTGTGATGAGTCGAGATGTGGTGATGATGGTAAGCCAAAATCAGTTATGTATTACTTACCTTTGATACCACGATTACAACGATTGTACCAGTCTGAAGCTATATCTAGCCACATGCGATGGCACGCAGAGCATTACACTGATCCAAACGTAATGGAGCATCCATCAGATACAGAAGCATGGCGCCACTTTAATATGAAGAACACGGTGTTTGCTAGTGAGCCACGCAATGTTAGACTGGGATTAATGGCCGATGGTTTTACACCCTTTGGTTGTTTTGGGAAACAGTACTCTTGTTGGCCGATTATAGTAACTCCATATAACTTGCCTCCTGGAATGTGCATGAAAGAACAATTTATGTTTCTAACTGTTCTAGTTCCAGGACCAAAAGATCTAGGGCAGCTGATTGATGTGTACTTGCAGCCCCTTATGGCGGATATGCAGCACTTGTGGAGGTATGGAGTTAACACCTATGATTGCTCTCTAGGTACAAATTTTGACCTTAAAACAGCTATAATTTGGACAATTAGTGATTTTCCCGCATATTCTATGTTATCTGGATGGACCACTCAGGGGAAGATAGCTTGCCCACATTGTATGCATGAAACAAAAGGAATTTATCTGACTCATGGGCGTAAAGTAAGTTTGTTTGATTGTCACCGTAAGTTTCTACCCGCAGGACATCGTTACCGTAAAGACACAAAAAGTTTTACCCAGAAAAAACGTGTAAGAGAATGCGCACCAAAATTAAAATCTGGCACAGATATAATAGCGTGGATTGACAATTTAGGATTGAAGAGAGTTACAGACGTAGATGGTGTAGCAACTAATGCCGCAATATGTAAATCAGGTGGGGGATGGGGATGGAAGAAACGTAGTATTTTCTGGGATTTACCGTATTGGAAAGACAACCTCATTCGACACAATCTCGATGTTATGCATACGGAGAAAAACTGTTTTGAGAATGTATTTAACACGGTTTTTGATGTGAAGGGAAAATCGAAGGATAATCTAAAGTCAAGACTGGATGTTCATGCTCTCTGCAACCGTCCCCAGTTTAATCCTACTGCTGATGGAAAATATGATCGAGCTTATTTTACTCTTGGAAGAGAACAGAGAGAGAGCATTTGTGATTGGGTGCAAAAAATTAAATTTCCAGATGGATGTGTATCTAATATAGGTCGTTGTGTTGATCTAAGAAAGAACAAGTTATTTGGTATGAAGAGTCATGACTGTCACGTGTTTATGCAAAGACTGATCTCAATCGCATTTCGGCTTACACTTGACGAAAAGGTTTATAAAGTTTTGACTGAATTCAGTCTCTTTTTCAAACGCCTAACATGCACTACTCTGTCGGTGGAAGACATGCTGCTTCTTGAAGCGGAAATTCCAATTATATTGTGCCAGTTAGAACTGCATTTTCCACCAAGTTTTTTCAACATAATGGAACACCTTCCCCTTCACCTGTCATATGAAGCAAGAATTGCGGGTCCGGTGCATTATAGGTGGATGTATCCGTGTGAGAGGTTTCTTGGAAAACTTAAAAGGAGTGCAAGGAACAAGAATCGTGTTGAGGCGTCGATGATAAATGCGTATGTCACCGAGGAAGCTGCTAATTTTTCCTCAATATATTTTAAGCCAGAAGTTCAAACACGGAGAAGTCGGATTGAACGACATGATGATGGGGGAGAACGACCAATAATTCCTGGAAATCTGTCGATTTTTACACATCCGGGTCGTGCGGCTGGAAAATGTAAAATGCGATGGCTTAAACCGGAAGAACACAAAGCAGCAAGGAGGTACATCCTCACAAATTGTCCAGAGGCTCAGAAATATTTGAGGTGATCATTATAATAAATCCTTATATATATGTTGCATAAGTGTTTTTTATAACCAATAACATTATTTGAACTGAATTCCTAGCATTTTCAAAGAGGACATGTACGATGCCGGGTTTGCAACGAATCCTGCTGAATTTGAAGAATGCATCGATAATCATTTCGTCCCATGGTTTGAACGTTATGTGAGTTTTAATTCTTTTCCCATAAGTTAACAATGTAGCAATATTATGAGTTTTAAAATTATAATTCATTTTTTAATGTGTGAATAGGCTGAGCAGGATAATCATACAAACATCGATAATAATGAGTTCTTATTATCCCTTTCACAAGGACCTTTGAAAGAAGTCAACACGTATCAGATCTTCTTTGTGAATGGATTCGTCTTTCACACGAAAGTTCACTCATCCAATCGGAAAACTGCCAACAGTGGGGTTTGCATAAAAGGCACGTCAGACTACACTGAATCTACTTCTGCCACCGACTACTATGGTGTTCTAACTGAGGTTATTGAGCTGGAGTATCCGATGTGGCCACTTAAGAAGGTGGTTTTATTTAACTGTGATTGGTTTAACACGAGTTGACAAAATATACATATTGACAAAAAGTATAATCTTGTTAGTATAAACTCGAAGGGAAAATACCAAAAGTACGACCCTTTTATATTGGCCTCCCAAGCGATCCAAGTATGTTATTTGCCTTACCCAACAAGGTTTGGAGCAGAGCCGGATGAATGGTGGGCAGTATGCAAGGTTAAGGCTAGGTCAGTTATCCACATATCTGGATCAGACGGAAGAATTGAGAGGCACGCATTTCAAGACGATGAAGGGTCTTCGAGTCAACCTATTACTGATGGGGGTATGGATGGACCTTTAAGGCAACAATATTTAAACGATCCCGCTGACTTAGCAGCAGACGAAGAATCGGACTCTGACGTGGAATGCGAGCCCGATTCCGACGAAGAAGAAAACTTCTACGACGATGACGTAGAATACGAAAGTTATCCTTGAACTTTATTTGTGTTAAATCGTGAACTTCTGTTAACTTTATTTGTATAATATTATTAATGTTTGTGTTTAAATTTGTGGTAAGATTATGTAACAAATAAATGAAATTGTTGACGGTTTTAATTTTAAATATGTATATTACTAATTGTACTCGATTTTTTTATTGTTAAATTAACTTAATTCGGAAAATTTTTAGGGTTTGGTCAACTAATTAGTAAGTTAATGTATTTTTATAAAAAAAAATAGTAAGTTATTATTTGTTAATTAACATTTAAATTGTTTCGCATATTAAACAATTTCTTTAAAAAAATAATAGTATTATTGTACAATTAAAAATATATTAGAATGGGATCCTAAAGTATATATTCAAAAAATTTGCCCAAAATTTCAGAAAGTTTCGAAAACATATTCAAATTTTTTTCGGCAGACCGCTCATTTATTGAGCCAAAATTTCAACCTATACTAAATTGACAGAATAAAGAGAAAAACAAAAAAAAGAGAAAACCCACTCTCTCTGTATACTCCCAAAACCTACAGAGATACAACCCACCGCTCCCTTCTCTCTCTTCTAAATATCCACCGCTCCCTTCTTTCTCTCTAACCACCGCTTCAATCACCGTCACATCCACCACCGTAAGTCTCTCTCTAGCTTTCGATGTCTGTAAGTCTCTCTTTCTCTCTGATCTTCATAGTATTTCAATGTCCGTAAGGCTTGTACCTCGTTTTGGGTTTAAAGTATTTCATTTGTTGATTTGTTGATCTGCATGTGTAATTTTTTCAATTTTAGTTATAAGTTTTTTAATTTCCATGTTACAATTAGGTGTTTGCATATATGTACACTTTTTAAGCTGGATTTTTAATTGTGTTTTGAGAAATTACTGATTTTTATTTATTAATTGTAAAAAGCCAATTTCTATGATTAATTGTACATGCATGTATGTGTGTCAGTTTTAATTGAAGTTATTTGTTTATAGTTAGGGTTTTTAATTGGCTACTTTCCATTTTGGTTTTTAATTGGGCCTTTGCTTAGGGTTTTTAATTGTGGTTAATAACTGGGTTTTTAAATTGAAAATTTACAGTTTTAAATTGGGTAATTTAAATTGGAGTTTTTTAACTATGTATTAAAATTTGGGCTTAACAATAAGGATGTTTAAACACACACATAAGTTGCTATATATGTTGCATTTTATCATTTTATCAGGTGACTGTTTGATTAAGAGCAAAAACCCAGTTATGTTAAGACCAAAAAACATAAACCACTTTCTGTTGTTAGTTTATTAGATTTTCTTGTAATAAAACAGGGTAGTGTATTTTTCCATGCCAAAATTTATTAGACTGTTTGATTGCATTTGTTTGATTCTTTTACGAATTGGTTTTTAATTGGGCCTTTGCTTAGGGTTTTTAATTGTGGTTAATAACTGGGTTTTTAAATTGAAAATTTACAGTTTTAAATTGGGTAATTTAAATTGGAGTTTTTTAACTATGTATAAAAATTTGGGCTTAACAATAAGGATGTTTAAACACACACATAAGTTGCTATATATGTTGCATTTTATCATTTTATCAGGTGACTGTTTGATTAAGAGCAAAAACCCAGTTATGTTGTTAAGACCAAAAAACATGAACCACTTTCTGTTGTTAGTTTAGTAGATTTTATTGTAATAAAACAGGCTAGTGTATTTTTCCATGTATGTGTGTCAGTTTTAATTGAAGTTATTTGTTTATAGCAGCACTGTTCTTGTACACTTTTTAAATACTACTAATCTTGTTCTTTTTACTAGTCCAGCCATAGATGATGTCTATGTTATTTGGTCTCTTGATTTCTTGCTTTTGTACATATCTTGGTGTTGTTTTTCATGTGGAGTTTGCAAGTTTATTAGACTGTTTGATTGCATTTGTTTGATTGCAATCAAACAGTCCAACCTGATTTTTCAGAAGTAGACTTGTTTGTGATATGTTGCTATATAAGTAGTTGTTTTATTTGCAAGTAATTGTCCTTGTATGAATGAATGGTTCTAAAATTTAAAATTATTTGTTATATTGTTGTTTCTGCATCAAATGTGTGAGTATGGCATATTGACGTTTCTGTAACTCTAAATTTGTTACTTTACTTGGTTTATTTTTGTACCAAAGAAGACCATTTACAAATAACTACTTTTCTCCAAGTTTACCATAACAAGGTCTTGTTTGGTACCTTTCTTATAACTATTCTTTTAATCGATTATAGTGTATATCATACTATTATACCTGCAAAGGGTTTAAATGGTGAATTTATGATATGTTTAATTAAAAATCGGTACATGTACTAATATTACAAAAAATTGTCAGTTCTTCTAATTAGAATGTGATTAAAAATTTATATAACTGTGATTAAAAATGTTTGTGAAGTATTAAAAAACATTACCAAATAGGTGGGAAACTTTTTCTTAATGTATTAGCCCATGCTTATATGTTCAAAAGTATTTATAAGTTTAGGACTTTAGTGTAAGATTCGCAGTGTTGTCAACATTTCATGTATTAAATTTGCTATTTTCTTCTAGATGGGTCGAAGAACTATTTCATCTCCTCCTCCTAGTCCAGCTAGGCGCCACCCTCGTAATCAATCGACAACTCAAAATAACCAAGATTCTGAGTTCTTCCAGTTCCCAAATAGTGAACAACTGTCTGCCAACAATGTGGTGAGGTCACCGACTCCAACTTCAACTGCACGACAAGAACACCCGACCCGGTCGTCTGGTTCTGGATCCAGACAACAGAGGTCACCTTCTCAACCAATGGATGTTGAACTGCCGGTAGCAACAAGAACCTTAATAAGAGTCATTCAGGCAGACGGAGCCAAGTTTCCAGTGTAGGCAATCATTTTGGTCAAATTTAAATTTATTTGTAAATCTCAATTATATGTGCTAATCTGCGGTCTATTTTGTTGGACAGGTTTGTTCCCTCGGCTTCAAAGAATATCACCAAGACATTTAAACAGAAGCAAGACGAACAAGCCATCTCATGGAAACTAGTGCCGAAGGGTCTCAAAGAGCATTACTGGAGAGAGTTTGAGGTAAAGTATTGCAAAATGAAATTCAATTTATTTTATTTCTAGATATTTATTTATTAAGCATAATTTTGGTCTTGGCAGAAAGCGTGTACTTGGGAACCTGGGAATGAGTCTATAGTCCGCGGAGCCTGGAATCGTATCGCAGCTAAGCGGTACTCTGACTGGCAGTATAAGCTTAAGAGGAGGGTTAAGAAACCCACCTGGTGTGGTGCTAAAGTATGGATTGCCTGGAAGAAATCATGGGACAGTGACAAGTCGAAGGCCAAGGGTGCAATTAAATCGGCTAACCGGAGAGGGAATTCAGGCAAGAAGCCCTCGGTCCATCTGGGCGGCTCCAAGTCCCACTTAGAGCATGCACTGGATATATGTCGAAAGGAGGGAACCATGCCTAGCCTGCTACGACAGTTCCGGTTAATGCCCAAGAAAGGCGACAAGTTCTGCGATGAGAAATCGTCCGAGATCAACGTAAGTTGTTCTCATTCCATTGCTTGTAATTGAAATTTTATTGATAAATAATTATAGTGTCTCATTGTCTCACTGGGCTATTTCTTGATAACGTGAAAAAAAATCTGCAATGTAACAAATGTTTTGCATTGCTTCTTTAAAAGCGTAGGTTTTGATTGACTCTTATTTTTTACCATATTGTATTGTTTTATTATAAATTAAATACTATTTCAGATATGCCAACCCATTGTTATAGGACATGTATATTTAGCGAACTATATAATGTTTAGGATTGATTGTTGGCGCATTATGCGGTTTGCAGTAAATAATAAAATCTTCATTTTAAAACAGACTTTTAGTTGTATTGTTGATTTCTGGAAAGACTTGATATGTTTTTGTTTATAGTCCATAGCACTGTCAAAATTTGGTTTATGGGTTTCATTCGATAGCATCACTATGTTTTGTCCATAATACTCTATTGATTATGTTACGTATATGCAGGTAGCACTTGAAAAGAAGATGCTCGAGAAAGTAGCTGAGGCTGAATTGGCTGGCCTACCGGCATCGTCGGTTGACGAGGACCGTGTGTTTCTTGACGTGCTTGATGAACTTGGCTTCCTGGGCAAGGGGCGGATTTATGGAATCGGCAACCGGGCTTCTTCTGTTAGCACTGACGGCTCCTTTAGCAGCACAGCTGGCACTCCTACTCAGCCTGCTTGGACTGAAGATAAGGCTACAGAGCTCGTACGCCGTATTATCCAGGAAAACTACCACGAGTCGGTGCAATCTTTGATAAGGTCCAGTGTGCCCCACATTGTCGAGATCGTGCTAAGCCAGATAAACCAGAGGGGTTCACAGCCTACGAGGCCTGCAGCTTGTGAGGATGGTCAGCAAGAAAGTTCAAGTGACAGTGACAGTGACAATGACGATGGTGAAGATGAGGATGTGGTGATGCCTAGTCGAGTTGTCGTTTAATTAGTATTTTAACTTCTCAAGTTTCTGAACAATGGCTGTCTGTTTATGCCTTAAGGCATTGTTATTTTCTGTTTTCGTACTCTGTTTCGTAGCTGTTGAACAATTATCTTTTTGGTTGGTTGATGCCGAAAGGCACTGGTTTAGGTTGTTGACGCCGACGGGCGTAATGCTGAACTTCTAAGTAGTATTTTGGGTTTGTAAGTAGCACGGCTGAACTTCTAGGTAGTATTGTAGGTTTCCGTAGCTTGAAACGATGTGCGTCGTTTAATTTTGTAAAACAACTAATGATGTATGCTCATCGTTTATGGTTGTAGATAATTTTGCCTTGTCATTTAGTTATATTCAAATATCTTAAATAATACATTTAAAATGTATTATTTAAGATATTGTAATTTTTTTTGGTAGTCAAAGGTAGTACTATTTAATAAACGTAATTTAAATAATCAAATTTTATTATTTAAATAATAAAATTTGATTACTTATTAATAAAAATTAACCATTAAATAATAAAATTTAATCATTTAATAGATTCAAACAAATGAATTATCAAGCAAAAAATATTCAGATTGTTTTCAAAAAATGGCGCCAAAAAAAGGAATTTGTAAATTTGTGAAAACATAACGACGAAAATTTTAAAGCAAATTAAATAGTATTAAATTCCAAATATCCTCAAATAAAATAATCTACTATTTCAGTGACAAAAAAACGACTTAGTGTTGTCACAAAAAATATTATTATTTTAATCAAATACGCAAACAAATATAATAATGATATATTATTAATGACGAAACAACGACACAATAATGTCACAAACGATACCATAATTTTAATCAAATACAAATGCCAATAAAATAATGATATTTATTAGTGACAAAATCATATCACAAGTCCGTCTCAAAATAATGCCACATAAGCGTCATACGTCAGCATAAAATATTATATTTTTTAGCGACACAAATGTATCGCCAATGTAGTCGCTAGTATTTAACGGGGAATTTTCACCGTTTTCTCAGCAAAAATATGTGACGGAAGTACGTCACATTTTTGTCACTGAATTAGCGATGGACGGTTTTTTTCCGTCACAAGAGGGTTGTGACAACCGCTTTAACGATGGATGGCAGCGACATGAATTTTGTCGCTAAATGGTGTTTACCGACGGAATTAAGGAATTTGTGACGATATTTTCCGTCGTTATCTGACTGTTTTCTTGTAGTGATATATATATATATATATATATATATATATATATATATATATGATATGGGTTCAAATTTTATCCGGTTCGAATTACCAGGTTTTTCGTTTTTTCATATGTATTTGTAATTTTTTTTTGTAAATTAACTTACTATTTTATTTCTAAAGTGTTTGTTTAAAAAAATCTGTAAATTTTGACATTTATATATTTTTTATGTTTTTTTTGTTGACAATTTATAAAGTAGTAATATTAATAAATAACAAAAAAATATATATAATGTAAAATTTTACAGTTTATTTTGAACAAACACTTTAGAAATAAAATAATATGTTGATTTACAAAAAAAAAAACATTTTTTTGTACGAATACATATGAAAAAATCGAAAACCTAACCATTCAAACTTGATAAAAATTTTAACTCACATTATATATATATATATATATATATATATGGAGAACACCTCTATTATCAGTATCACATGTTAAAAACTAAAAAACACAGTAATAAAAACGTGTATTAACTAAGTACGTACGATCGCGTATTTTCATGACTTTGGATATGATATTTTACAAAGATAAATTCTTAAATTTAGAACATTTCCTTTGCAACTTGAATGGGCCGCCAATCTTTCTTTTTTCATAGAGTCAAATATCCCATACATCATGATCATGACCCTAATCATGATATATCAAGTCCTTTCCTCATCTATATATACATTTACTACCAATGTATGTTTACATATCGCTCTCTCTAGCTTCACTATTCCAATGGATCAACCCGTCGAGAGAGACGATATAGAGTCCCAGCTTAGCCTCGAGCTCTCCTCCTTCCACCACCAAATATCAAGTTCCGCCATAGGTGACCAAAATGATGAAGAATGGGCGTTGAGGTGGGCCGAGATTGAGCGTTTTCCTACTTCTAAAAGGCTAAGATCATCTGTTTTTGAAGAAGATGAAAAGAAACGTGTCGTTGATGTTACCAAGCTTGGTGCTACAGAGAGGCATTTGTTCATTGAGAAACTCATTAAGAATACACAAAATGATAATCTTCGATTGTTGCGCAAAATGCGGGAGAGGATTGATAAGTAAGGACTGATCATCAGGTCTTGTTAGTTAACATTTTTTTTAATGCGGAAAGGGAAAAACCTTGTTTTTCTTTTCCAAATTTGTGAATATATTATTCAACATGATTAACTGTTAAAATAATTTTAGTTTGGTAAGTAAAGCATGTTCTCATTAATTATAATAAACTGCTGTTAAGAACTCTTGGCTTTCAAAAACATTTATTTATTTAGTTTAGTACTCATGAATAAGAAAGACAAATATCCTATAAAATTTTGCGAAGCGGTAGTTGGATATGCAACATGCTTTACAGTATTACAGTTATGAACAAGTTAACTGAAATTTTAATTATAATGATTTTTTTTACTAATTACGTTAAATAACTATATCATCTATTTGATGAAATATATACCAGATGGATAGTATTCAAAAAAGGCACATATATAGTCCGAGAACAATTTATACCTCCTTTATGACTAGTGATCATTACTTTTTGAGCTGAAATTTTGAATGTTCTAAAAATTGAAGGCAATGTTGATGCAGTTCTAATAATCACAGTAGCTTAGGTAACTACCATCTTTTGTGAAATAATATTTTCTCTAGTTATCTGCTAACTTGATTGCTTACCATTAATGCACTTGTTATGTATGTTCTAAACATGTCGCCCCTCCGTCTTGAATTAAACTTTGCAGTTTATATTTTTGGTCGCTTTTTCCAGTTAACATTTTATTTATATTTATGATAATTTGTTTCACCGTCTTCATCATTTCATGGACCTTTTCACCATTATTATGATGTACTAAATTCCAGTCTATATTTTTGTTGTCTTGTCTCTATAGATTGCTTTATTTTATTAGTGCTCAATTTTATTTTTTTAAAACGTGCAGAGTTGGTGTTGACTTGCCGACTGTGGAAGTGAGATATAACAATCTACGAGTGGAAGCTGAATGCGAGGTGGTTCACGGGAAGCCCCTTCCAACGCTATGGAACTCTCTCAAAAGTTGGTTTTCTGTGAGTAAATAAATCTCTTTCATGTTAATTAACCTTCTTTTGTTATTGGGAAGGGGGAGGAGGACTGGCTTATAAACATATGACTACTAAAACTGCAATTTCTAAGACGTTAATTAGATGAGTTTATGTTAACCATTGAATTAATTAAAGTCTTCAGGGTAATATAATATTATAATGGGACTAATTAATTTTGCTATAAACATACTTCTATGCTCTTTTTTTTTGTTGAAGGGACTAAATTTCATCTATGATCTATGTTACCAGTACTCTGATATGAATTTTAATGTACGTATTAATAAAACGCCACCTTTAGACGAAAAAAGGAAGAAGAAAAACTCGCTTTTGTGACATCAAAGTTCTTGTTTTGGACCAACGAAAAGGTTAAGAATGGGCATCAATCATGCGTTTACTTTTTCCCTTCTTGGAAAAATAATAATGGCAATGAGGAATCTCACTTTTGGAATACAATATGCCAACTAAAATCTGACTGTTCATCATTCATATTTTCAATGCAAATAACTTGCTTCATTAGTTGGCAACTGTTTTTAAGTATGAAATAGTATATTCTTAATTATCTCCATCGTTCGCCAATTTATACTAAATGACTAGTTTAATCACAAATAATTGTTTTTGCTTCAACAGATGATTGATAGCTACGCAACAATATTGTAACTCGCGTAAAATGTAGTAATAAAGTAGAGAACTAGATATGCCTGTATGACTTGCTAACTCGTTTCTTAGAGCTTTTATGATCGTTTTCGATTTATGTATATTCACTTTTTGTTGGTAATTTTATGGACATGTGTTTTGCTTAGATTCCTGGTCTAAATTCACGAGAAACAAAGATAACCATCATTGATGATGTCAGCGGGATAATTAAGCCGGGAAGGTGAGGATTTAACCGGCAACTATTTTTATTTTTAATTTCCGTATTAATGATGCGATCTGAGCTCAATTCTCAACCATTCGGTCTTGCAAGGGCTAAAACATGTTATCAGACGAGTAACTATATACATGCTAAAATGGGCTAAAACATTGTCCATATTGAGAAAATTCCGAAATTTTTCTATGTATTTTGTTAAAAAGTTGACATTATGAACTTTCAACACCTCCGTAATTATAAAAATATATAAAAATGCAATTCAAGTACACCCACTTTTAAACCCTAATTCGGCCACTTCATGTTATATACACTACAAAATAATATTTGATTTAGTGATAGTTAAAATATGTTACAAGTTTGTCACTAATTTAAAAATTTGTCACAAATCTGTCGCAAATTGACTAAACTGTCACAAAACCGTCACAAAAACCGTCGTTAATAAGCTCGTAACAAAATATACCGTCACTAATGCCGTCGCGATTTGGCTATTTTTTTTTTATTTTTTTTTTAGTGATAATAAAATGGTTTTTGTGACCCTTTTGACTTCAAATGAGCTGTTTAATGGCTGTCCTTTTTGTCTATACATAAACAAAGGAACCATCGTGCACATGCCCGGTCCTTGGAAATTATTATCCAACATGCAAGGGATTGCGTATCATGCTTACAGTACATATATTGACTTTTAAATTGGTAAAAGAAGTAAAGTATTAGAAATATGAACCCTAAATCTTGTGGCTTAGCCGGTTATTAAATATTTAGGCTATTTTTTTGCAGGATGACACTTCTTCTTGGCCCTCCAGGATGCGGGAAAACTACCTTTCTAAAAGCGCTTTCCGGAAATTTAAGCAAATCTCTCAAGGTCTTATGTTTTTCTTTATTGATTAGTATTTTACTAGTAAAAGATGTTTAATTCAAACGTAACCGTTAAATGTAAAAAGAATAACAAGAAATCGATCATGCATGAGTAAGGACACCCGTTTACCATGAAATGATGAAAACGGCATCAATCTACGCTCTACAGCCTTAGATATTTCAAATAATGCCCAATAGTTACTATTTTTAAACTTATATTACTCATAACTACCTCCATAAGTTTATATTTCTTATATGTACCACTTTTTAATTATTTAATTTATTTACCAAAACGCTATATACATATTTCATAAAAAATAAAAATAAAACACATAAAATTATATATAATGCAAAAAATCTCAAAATAAATGAAAAAATAAATGAAAAAAAATTGTAAAATTTTTAAAAAAATATTTTTATAAAAAAAATCACAAAAAATGAAAAAAAAAAAATCACAAAGAAAATAAAAAAATCATAAAAAAATTATAAAAAATCACAAAATATTATAAAAAATGAAAAAAAAAATCACATAAAATTATAAAAAATAACAAAATATTATAAAAATATAAAAAAAAATAAAAAATTTATAAAAAACCACAAAAAATTTATAAAAAAATGAAAAAAATCACAAAATTATAAAAAAAAAATGAAAAAATTCACAAAAAAATCATTTTTATTGAACTTTATGCACTTTCGACTGTAGTAGATGCACTTTCGACTGAACCAGATGCACTTTTAGCTGAACTATATGCACTTTCAGCTGAACCAGATGCACTTTTAGTTGAACCAGATGCAAGTTTTACAGAACGATATGCACTTTTATTGAACTAGATGCACTTTTGTCTAAATCATATGCACTTTCAGCTTAACCAGATACACTTTTAGCTGAACCATATGTACTTTTAGTTGAGCCAGATGCACTTTTAGTTGAATCAGATGCATTTTTAACAGAACTATATGCACTTTCGACAGTAATATATTCATTTTCGACTAGACTATATGAACTTTTAACTTAACTATATGTAATTTCCACTAAATTAGATGCATTTTAAGCTGAACCAGATGTACTTTTAGCTGAACCAGATGCACTTTTAGCTGAACTATATGCATACTCACTTTTATTGAACTATATTTACTTTCGACTGAATTGTATATTTTTTGTAATTTTTTAAAAAGTTTATGATTTTTTTATTTTTTTATAATTATTTTTTTTTGTGATTTTTTTCAATTTTTATACTTTTTTGTGATTTTTGTGATTTTTTATATATTTTTTGATTTTTCGGTATAAAAAATGTTATATTGACAAAAAAAATTATAATTTTTTTTGTAATTTTTTAAAAAGTTTGTGATTTTTTGTGATTTTTTAAATTTTTTATAATTTTTATAATTTTTTTGTGATTTTTGTATTTTTTTTAATAATTTTTTTGTGATTTTTGGTGATTTTTTATAATTTTTGGTGATTTTTTTATTATTTTTTTATAATTTTTTTGATTTTTTGTGATTTTATAATTTTTTATAATTTTTTTTGATTTTTTGTGATTTTTTTCATTTTTTTTATAAATTTTTGTTATTTTTGTTATTTTTTTGTGATTTTTATAATTTTTTTGTGTTTTTTTTTATTTTGTTGTAATTTAAAACTATTTTTTTGGGTTTGCAGAAAGATCAAATATGTATATTATATTTTAGTTTGTATGACAATTTAGTAAATAAACTAAATAATTAAAAAGTGTTACTTACGAGAAATGTGAAATTATCAAGATATATATGAGAAATATAAGTTGTTATGGGGGTACTTTAGGGAATTAGTAAATAAACTAAATAATTAAAAAGTTGTATTATGAGAAATGTGAACTTATCAATATATATAGGAGGAATATAAGTTGCTATGAGTGTATTTATAGGGAATTAGTAAATAAACTAAATAATTAAAAAACGGTATTTATGAGGAATGTGAATTTATCGAGATATATAAGAGGAATATAAGTTGCTACGAGCTAGTTAGACGGGAATTAGCCCCAATATTTTACCTTCAGCAAAAGGTTAACTTGGGGAAACTTTTAAATGTTGGGGCAGAAAAGAGAAAAGGAGAGAAATGAAAAAGATTCATGATCAGAACCAGCTTATCCTATTGACTATACATAAATTAACTTAGCAAAACAACACCATTTTACCTTGGAAAATGGCTTCAATCACCATGCTTGTGGATGCTGAGTTTCTTTTTTTAACCCATAATTGGCAAGCTTATTTAGGTTGTTACCGGTAATTTTTTGTATGAGAAACTTTGTCATGCCTTTTGTTTTCTAAATTGCAAGAATTCTTTAGCCATTGATCATTTATTACAAATATAAGTCAATTGGTATTTTGCGTCCTTCGTCAATGTTCATATCCATTAAAAAATTGCATGTTAAATCAAGTTTAAAGTCACAGCATCGCCGAATAATAAATCAAAAGCAATAAAATTAAGCTGACCCTAATACAAATTTGCCCATTTATTAAAAGTTTAATCCATTACGTGGCAGATTTCGGGAGAAATTTCTTACAATGGGTACAAATTGGATGAGTTTGTTCCCCAGAAAACTTCTGCTTATATTAGTCAAAGCGATTTGCACATTCCTGAGTTGACCGTCAGAGAAACTCTTGATTTTTCTGCTCGTTGTCAGGAAGTGGGAAGCCGAGCAGGTATTTTTTCTTTAAGTTATTTTATTTAATCTTCAAGTGAATGTGAAAAATTACTGATATGGTCATACTAATTCCCATTCAGATATTATGCTTGAGGTAATCCGAAAAGAGAAGGAGGCAGGGTTTGTTCCAGATCCCGATGTCGATATATACATGAAGGTTTTTTTTCCTACCATATATATATTGAGTGTTATGACAGGAGTTATTACATAATGTTTCTTCATGGGGGCGCATTTTATCGTATTTACTGTGTAAAATTAATGGGCTTATTCTTTTGAACGTTGCGTAACTTCTTTTAACAGGCAATCTCTGTTGAAGGACAAAAAACAACCCTCCAGACTGATTATATTCTGAAAGTAATACATTGCCTTGCCTATTTCCTCAAGTTCCTCAAAAGTGCCTTAAAGGTTTAACCTCTATCTGATTTGCGTAAACTTATTCTGGTTCAATAGATTCTTGGACTTGATATCTGTGGTGACACGCTAATTGGTGACGCCATGAAAAGAGGGATCTCAGGTGGTCAAAAGAAGAGATTGACTACAGGTACCTTTTCACTCTCCTATATTTCAACTTATTTAGCGTAATTAGAAAAAACAACAATACAATAGCTGCATAATAATCTACAATTATTGTCACACTAATGTTTTGCTTGCTTACATCGTAGGTGAAATGATTGTTGGTCCAACAAAGGCCCTATTTTTGGACGAGATATCAAACGGATTGGACAGTTCTACGACATTTCAGATTGTAACTTGTCTTCAACACCTTGCACATATTTCCAATGCTACAGTAATTTTGTCACTTCTTCAACCAGCTCCAGAAACTTTTGACCTATTCGATGATATTGTGATGATGGCAGAAGGTAAAGTTGTATATCATGGGCCTCGTAACCAAGTTCTAGAATTCATTGATGACTGTGGGTTTAGATGTCCCGAGAGAAAAGGTGTCGCTGATTTCCTTCAAGAGGTAAGTTCATCAATGATCTTTTGTTAGCACATATGCCTCGTTTGGTTGCAGCTTTTAGGGTCAGTTGTTTTAAAAAGTTTGCCTTAAATACAGTGTTTGGTTGATCAACTTAATAAAATCTACGCTTTTCTGCGTTTTAGCCAGAAATAGCTAGAAGATTTAAGCTAAATTGTCTTTTTTTCTCAATGTTGACAAGATTCAGCTTATTTGCCTAGAAGTTGCAGCCAAACACCCCCCTTCATTTTATTCTCAAATTTTCCTCAATGGGTATATGCTTAGATAACTTTTTAGGTTATGTCAAGTATATATCAACTTCAGCCTTTTTGGCTTATAAACTAGACTATTTGGTTGACCAGCTTAAAGGCTGAGAATCTCTGGCTATTTTTGTCAAAAATCCTTAAAATCTTAAAGGTGGATTAATTCAACCTCTTTTTTCTCAGCCTAAAAAAATCCAGCTTATTTACTTGAAAGGTACAGCCGAAAATTACTTTTGTGTTCCTCCGATTTTTCCTCAATGGTAATTTTCTTAATCAATTTTCAGGTTATGTCAAGAAAAGATCAAGCACAATATTGGCACCGGATAGAACATCCATGGAATTACGTTTCTGTTGATGTATTTTCTAGAAAACTTAAAGAATCCGGACTAGGAAAGAAACTGTCTGAGCAGCTATCAAAGCCATTCATGAAATCTGAAAGCCACAAAAATGCAATCTCTTTTAACAGATATTCTCTTTCAAAGTGGGCACTTTTTAGAGCCTGCATGTCAAGAGAATCTCTTCTGATGAGAAGGAACGCTTTTGTTTACGTATTTAAGTCAGTTCAGGTTAGGTCTTAACTTTCACTTCTAGCTTAGATGCTGTGTTTCTAGACTTGCAACCTTCTAACAATGATCCTGCTTATTACGTACAGTTTCAAATTATTATTATTATTGCTTCTTAGTACTTTTGATGGTTATATACCTCAATTAACTGAATTTTGTTAGACATACTGGTCCATAAAGATCCTTTTTATCTGACATACCATTAGTGTGCTAATTTCTGATTGGCATTCTAATTAATATGCTGATTTTACTTTTGATGGGCATTACACTTGAATTAATTTGTTTTGAATATGCCTACAGAAAAGAAATGCAGTAGCACTAAAAAAGAAAGACAGGCTTCGACCAACACTGAATAGGGAATAAGTCCCAAATATCTTACTTGATATTTGATAATTTTCTCCTCAGTGTTTTTCGTCAAATACGTAAAAAAACTACATATGGTGTTTAAAGTTCTATAAGTTTTTCTTCTATTTGAAGCTCATCATCACGGCCTCCATAACTATGACTGTATTTTTACGCACACGGATGGAAGTTGATGAATTCCATGCAAACTATTTCATGGGTGCTTTATTTTACGGTCTTACAATTCTTTTCTTTGATGGATTGCCGGAGTTGGCATTGACTGTTACGAGACTTCCAGTCTTTTACAAGCAAAGAGATTTGTATTTCTACCCAGCTTGGGCGTACGCCATACCAGCCGCTATTCTCAAAGTTCCGCTTTCAATATTGGAAGCTCTTATATGGACAAGTCTTACTTATTATGTTATCGGATATAGTCCTGAAGCGGAGAGGTTAGTATTACCTGACAGGACTTCCGACCTTTTTAGATAATTTACAGAAAAGTATCATTAAGTGACTAAGTTTGGACTTAGTTCTCATTTAGTCATAAGCAAAGACTATTCAGCTAAACTTTGATATGCATACACTGCAATAACTGATTTCAGTTAGCATTCTGTTCAAATAAAACGTAAAATTTAATGGGCATTCACTTTTTTAATGATTTTACTTCTGTATACTAAATAAAACTACTCCGTATGCAACACCACTTCCACATGCGAATGAAAATCTCAATTAACAATTAATTGGAAATCAGTCCAAAATATGCCACTCAATGATATCTCAGTGTAGCTAACTTTATCAGTTAGATCAGATCATCTTAAAGTTGCAAATATTCTCATAAGCAATCCTGGATTTCATTAGGGATCCTAACACTTCTTCTTTTTACGTTCGTAGGTTCTTCCGCCAGCTCCTACTGCTCTTTGCTGGACATTTAGCAGCTACTTCATTATTTCGCTTCATAGCGTCTATCTTTCAAACTGCAGTCTCCGCCACTGCGGCTGGTAACGTTATGGTATTGTTTGTATTGTTATTTGGTGGCTTCGTAATCCCTATAGGTAAAAAAAACATCAGTCTTAACTTTTGTTCTTCTCAAGCTCTTCATGTTATCAATTAGAATTATGATCTCAATACCTGTTGTTGCTTTCAGATTCTATGCCAGTTTGGCTCAAGTGGGGATTTTGGCTTTCTACTCTGACTTATGGCGAGCTGGGTCTTTCTGCAAATGAGTTTCTTTCGCCAAGATGGCAAAAGGTAGTTCAACCTTAACTTCAGATATTTTGTAATGACCCAAGGCCCATATTGGTAGTGCGATTTAAAGATTTTGAGTATATTACATGGTCCAAAAAACTAGTTCTTCAAATGGAATTAAAACCGAAACAGAGTCGGTTCCTGACAGATTGATCAATGGGCTAACTGATTTTTTAAAGATTTACCGTATCATTTTTTAACGTGTTTCAATTGTTGGAACTTCTGAAATTCGCAATAACAATGATGAGTGGATTCATATGAGCTATTACTCGATAGCTTTAACATATGTTTTTTTCTTTTCTAATTGTGGTTTTGCTGATGTAGAGCATTGTATCATTGTTTTGCTAGTTACATTCATTTAATACAACACTAGGAAACAAAACACTCAAAGAGAGGGGGTTAGATTACGGTGCGAACATATACTGGATTTCATTTGGTGCCTTACTTGGGATGACAATACTATTCAACATCGGGTTCACATTGTCCTTGGCTTTCTTTAACCGTAAGAGCGTTAGTTGATCATGCTGGGAACAACTCAACGCAATAATTTCAAACCTTTTACTCTTTCTTAATTTGATACAGCTCCCGGTTCTCGTACAATAATTTCAAGTGAAAAACTATCTAAGATACAAGGAAGTGAAGATTCGTTAGACGACTATTTCGAGACAAAGCCTGATACTACTGTGAATCCTCAAAATGGTATGTGCATAAAGTGTTGAATAATTCCATTTTTTTGGTCTGACGAACTATTTCTCTTCATGGTTGGGCACATTATCACTTAGACGTATCTTTTCCCTGCAGATAGGATGGTTTTACCTTTTGTACCCCTCTCTATAGTGTTTGAGGATGTGCAGTACCATGTCGATACTCCACTGGTATATAAACTTCTATTTAGTGTTTTTTTTATTAATTTTTTTAGTTTTGCACAATGATATCAGGCCCCTGTGATCTACGAGCAACCATAAGTTTAAGGCAAAGCACACAACCGTTCAGGATAAACCTAAAATTGTGCAAAATGACAAACTGAACTTTTTATTTAATGGATAGGAGGTAAAATAATTGCTAGAACAACCCAAAAAAGTTTGACGCTTAATAACACCTCTGGCTATGATCTATGTCGACTGCTTTAGGCAATGAAAGAAAGGGGTTTCTCTGAGGAAAAGCTCCAACTTCTTTGTGATATAACCGGTGCATTCAGGCCAGGTGTACTTACGGCTTTAATGGGCGTCAGTGGAGCAGGGAAAACAACCCTTTTAGATGTTCTTGCTGGAAGGAAAAACAGTGGCACCGTGAAAGGAGATATTAGAATAGGTGGGTACCTTAAAGTTCAAGAAGCCTTTGCTAGAATTTCTGGTTATTGTGAGCAAACTGATGTTCATTCTCCACAACTTACTGTTGAAGAGTCATTGCTTTTTTCTGCTTGGTTACGCCTGGATCCTGAAATCAATACAAACACAAAATTGGTAAGGCATATCTTTCCAGCACTATTATTGTTCCTCTTTTGGGTTTAAATTTGAATTTATTTTCCAATTTTCTTTTCTGTGACCCGTGTTAGGATTTTGTGAAAGAAGTTCTTACGACCATTGAGCTTGATGAAATTAAAGATTCGTTGGTGGGGTTACCTGGTGTTACCGGCTTATCGACTGAGCAGCGAAAACGGCTCACGATAGCGGTAGAGCTTGTTGCTAACCCTTCAATTATATTTATGGACGAACCGACAACTGGATTGGATGCCAGAGCAGCTGCTATTGTCATGCGTGCCGTAAAGAATGTTGTTGATACAGGGAGGACAATTGTTTGTACTATTCACCAACCTAGTATCGACATATTTGAAGCCTTTGATGAGGTAAGGAAACCCTATATCTACAGATTTTATTTAAAAAAAAATTATAACTGAAAAAACAGTTTTTGGACTTGAAGTTAAATACTCCATAATGAAGTAAAGTTTGAAGCTAAGATAGATTTAGCATGTACATTTCAGAACTCAATAGTGTCACCTTGGACAAAGTTACTGGCTGTTTTTGATTTGGAAATGTAATAAAATATGGACATCATGTGGGGGTATTTTCATGATCTAAGGATGCTAAACGATTTATTTAGAATAATCTTACTTTGGGAAAAGTACATGAGATTATTTGCGTTTTCTGCAGTAAAGGTATATATAATTTTGAATCTCTACTGGGAAATGAAAAGTTGGGGGGATGTGTTTTTTTTATTGATGAGAGCATAGTTACTGGGAAATTATTTTCCTTTTTAAAATTTGTGTTTGTCATTTCCCGTTTCCTGATTCCAGTTATTTTCATAAGTAAACTCTTAATTAGGATTTTAATCATGCCTTTTGTTTTCAATCTCCCATCTCTTGATGATAATTTCAAATGGGTCTTCCATCTAAATTTCAATATTTGTTTCTAAATTTGGTTGATCGATCAAATACAGTTATTGCTGCTGAAAGCCGGTGGGCACATTATATACTCTGGACCATTGGGTCTAAATTCATGTTCTGTCATTAAATATTTTGAGGTGAGTTTTTCGTTAATTACATATGTTGAAGTTGCACTTTGAGTGTTCGTTTGTCATAGTTTCATTATCTTATTATGTATAACAGGATATACCAGGCATATCGAAAATCAAAGATAACTACAATCCAGCAACCTGGATGTTAGAGGTTACTTCAACTTCTACAGAAGCTGAACTTGATGTTGATTTTGCTAACATTTATAAGAATTCGGTCTTATATCAGTGAGTGCCTTATCACACACTTTTATGGCTTTGGTTTATGGACATAAAACAGCTTATTTACGACTTATTTGATGAACAAATTGAATGTAGGAGAAACCAAGAGGTTGTGAAGAGTTTGAGATCGCCACCGCCAGGTTCAAAAGCGTTAAATTTCACTAGCCATTTTTCACAAAACAGTTGGGGACAATTCAAATTATGCCTCTGGAAACAATATTTGTCATATTGGAGAAGCCCTTCATACAACCTCAAGCGTGTACTATATCTGCTTTTTTCCTCTTTGCTTTTGGGGTTACTGTTTTGGGATAAAGGGACTAAAATGTAAGTCATTTACATTGATCCAGAGTAGTATTTTGCAAATTATGTGAGCTTTTACTCCTTTCGATAAAAGTTTCTACATGTGTGATGTGTCTGATATAAATATGTTTTTCACTTTTTACTTGACAGAGATAGCCAACAAAGTTTGTTCACGGTATTTGGTTCAATGTATGTCGCTGCTATTCTCCTGGGCGTAAATAATTGTTCATCAGTTATACCTTACGTTTCCACGGAAAGATCTGTTCTCTGTCGCGAAAGATTTTCGGGAATGTACGCTCCATGGGCCTATGCTCTTGCTCAGGTATTTTTCCATTTATATTTTTTGCTTAATTTCTATGTTGTGCTGTTTTGAAACTACTATTGGGATACGTTAAACTATAGACCAGGCCATTTGATATGTAATAAATTAGGCATGCTCATAATTGCAGGTTATTGTTGAAGTACCCTATCTTTTAACCCAATCGATTGTGTTTCTGGTCATAACATATCCAATGATTGGATATTATTGGTCGGCTTCTAAGATTTTGTGGTACTTTTACGCCATGTTTTGCAATATGATGTCCTTTTCTTACCTCGGAATGCTGCTTGTTTCAATCACACCAAGTTTTCCAATTGCTGCGATTCTTCAGTCGACATTTTACACAATGTTTACTCTCTTCTCTGGGTTTTTTGTTCCCCGACCGGTGAGATCTTATTACACCTAGGCCTGGATTGGTTTAGCTCCTTCTTACTTTTTTTTGTTAAAGAATTGCATTGCAAATGATTGATCAACTTAAAAGACCTACCTTGTTTGATTTTTTGGTCTGTAGAAGCTATAGAAGAACCTAGTTTTCTTCTCAAGCTGAAAATAAACCAGCTTATTTGCCAAACCTGAAATCAAACAAGGCCTTAGTGTTTGGTTATATAACTTGTTGTGGCAAGATTTCCAGTACACTTGATAACTTCATTTAGTCCAAATCTTGTAACCCCTATTCTCTATCCCCTTCCGTGTCCCCTTACTTATTTTCACTCAAATTTTAAATTTTCACAACTTGTTCCGCAAATTTATAAGATTTTATTATATTGTATTCAAATTTTAAAACATTTGGGCATAATATTGTTTTAGACAATTTTTCTAAGATTTAATGTTTAATTTACACTAATTTATATATTTATTTCAAAATAAATTGCGTATGGATTTTTTTTAAAAATTAATTATTGTAATGTATTGATACATGTATTATAGTAATTGTACAATTTTTTTCAAGTTTTTTAGAATTTTTTTTTAGATAAAATAAGCAAGGGGGCACGGAAGAGATAAAAAATAGAGATAGAAGATTTGGACTCGTTTTACTGTCATGGTGAGACAAAATAAAGTGAATATAGAAAGTTTATGAAATGGCAATTCAGTGAAACTCTTACAGAAAGGGTTTAGCTATATTTTTGCATTTAACAATATCACTTTTATACGCTTTTTGACTTAGTTTTACATCCCTGTATTCATTTGGTTTAAGGTATCTACTAATCATGTCGAGCCACGTTCTATATGAGTAATACTAATCATTGTTGAAAACTTTTAACTTGTAGCAAATTCCGAAATGGTGGCTTTGGATGTATTACGGAACACCTGTATCATGGACCCTAAACGCTATGACTACATCTCAATATGGAGACATTCAAAACGAGATCATCGTGTTTGGGAAAAACCAAACTGTTGGAGCTTTTGTAGAAGATTATTTCGGATTTCATCGCGACCAGTTAGCTTTAACGGGAGTTGTTCTCATTTTGTTCCCGATCACTCTCGCTTCTTTGTTCGCCTACTTCATAGGGAAGCTAAATTTCCAAAGAAGATAGTGTTAAAATACTAGAATAGGAATCTAGTGATACGCATATGATATAAGATGCTAAAATTAGAACTTCAAGTGTAATATATATATATATATATATATATATACGTGTTACGTGAATAACTTGACTATTTTTCTATTACAATCTCTATAATATTGAATCAATAATTGGAAATGATATTTGGTCAAACTTCAAAGTTCACCAAACATTTTCTGAAATAGGGAGTGACATTGTACAATGGACAATGATAGGGGTTCGGAATATTTACAAACGAGAGATTATATTTCAATCTAAAAAAATCTATCTAAATTTTTTATCCGATGACATGACTTGTCTAATCATCCTCATACAAACACTATTATAGGTCCATGTAAGTCTAAATATATGAGTAATGTGTTATAAATATTAATAACAAAAAATACAAGTACAAATTAAGAAAAAAATGAATAAGTGATAATTGTATTTATTTTAAAAAAATATCGTTATTGTCACCTTCAAATTCAACCCAACCTGGAATTTTATAATCACACAATTCATAGACTAGACTCATAAATTACACACAACTTACACACTTCATAAGCTAATAAAATACATATTTATCCGTCCAAATATACATAAAATTCTATAATTTGATAAATCAAAATATAAATATTCACATAATAAAAATACAATCTACTAAAAACCCAAATATACTAGAACCTTATTTGAGTCTAATCTAAATTTAAATGTTAATTAAAAAGAATTAAATATAAAATCCCAATCCACTAAAAAACAAAATAAAAATATACTAGAACGAGCCTACTCTAAATTTAAATATTAATTAAAAAATTGTTAAATATAAAACTCAACCCACTAAAAAGCCAAATAAAAATATACTAGAACCCTAGCCGATCATAACATAAATTTAAATATTAATTAAAAATTAAATAAAAATTAAATCTAGTATTAATAATAATCAAAACCCTTGATGAATATGACATGTAATGTGACATATCAGCGATTTGATTTTTTGGCTAGAAAAAATATATGAGCAAAAATATTTTCCATTTAACATGAATTATTAAATTATTACTATTTAACATTAATAATTAAAACTTATGATAAATGGATTTGTTATGCGTATATATTACATCACCGCCACCCGATTGATTTTTTCAATAGTAAAATATATACTAAAATCATTTAAGTTTATAAATATAAACCCCATGTGACTTGGAACTGAATCAATTAATGTTTAGCAGATATACATGTATTTTCTCATATTCTGCGCATTATGAGGTTATCGACAGATAAAAATATAAAATATCTATACCATCTGATAACACTTATTCTTGTTAGTTTCCCTTACGATTCGTGACAGACCATGGAGGTATATTTTAAACCAATCATAACAGGTTGGAAAAAAGTTTAGCCCATACACTCTTACATAGAGAAAATAACGTAAACAAAATGTAGAGAGTACTTAAGTCATCGTCATCTAATCAAAAATCAAAATCCCTAACCTTTCTTATAAAATTCAAAAATAGAATAAGTCACACTAAAAAAAACAAGGATACCATTCAGAATGACTGTTATTAAAGCGAGTATCGATAAATTTAGCAACGGAATAACAAACAAATTATATTGTTGTAATATTACTGAATTTAACGAAATTCACTTTACCATCAAAATAACTATATCTATTGCTATACAGACATTTTCTTATACTAACACAAGCAACTTAATGTTTATAACTTAAAGTATGTAACCCCCTAACCATATAGTACAACATAATTAATATTATAACGTAAAATGTAACGCAATAAACAAACTCTGAGCTGACTCGTACAATACCATGTGTTATTGATTAAATTATAGCCTTTGACATTCTCCCTGTCGCATCAGGTTTTGTTAGCTCACAATAAAAGGAATATAAGATTTCTTTAAGAAAATGGCCACTACTAGCATGCATTTTACTACTCTACACACACACACACACACACACACACACACACACACACATAACTATTCATATACGTACAGAACACATGCACAATGGCTCAAGTGGCAGGGAGAGATGTAAGTAAGCTACAAGGAGATTTATTTATTGACAAGCTCGTCAAGAATATCCAGAATGATAATCTGCGCTTGTTGCAAAATATTCGAAACAGAATCGAAAAGTAAGTTTCGTTACCATGGATAATACTGCTACTTCTTGCTACTTTTCATCCTTCTTATTCTATTAGACACTAGTATTTTTACTGATTGACCGGTACTTTAGTTTTATTTCAGATAAAGCGAATCGAGAGAGGCATGCACAAAGGAAAATTTTACAAAAAATAAGAATTTATTTTAGAACATTAGTTTTGAATTATACAGATTAAATTTGTGACAATTTACTATATTAGTGAAATACTGTACCAGTTTTCGGTTTGTACCAATTACCAGAAATGCTAGAGCTGGCCCTAGATAAAGGAAATAAATAGTTAAAAGGGAAGTGTGGTGATTAAAATGTGGGATTAAGTTTAGTTATGCTGCTTATGCATATCAAAGCTCAATTATTAACATAGATTAGAATTTTTTTCACTTCAAGAAAATCTTAATGAAAATTGCTTTTTTGAAAAATTACCTTCGGACGGAAGGACTGGTGCTAAATATAATGTAATTTATATAGGTTATAACCGTGTTTGTTATTATATTTTGTATTTCATACAATAATTTATAACTCTCCAGTAAAGTCAAAATTTGTTCGATTTTTCAAAGCCATGTTTCCCATGCCAGGAAACTGTTTGAACAAATTTGGTGAAATTAGTGGAGTAATGTATATGAAGTAAAATAAGTTCAATCTTAAATGAATTGACAACCCAACAAAATCTTGATTGAAGAGAAAACCCTCCTTTTCCAAAAGAATTTTCGTAAGTACTTTAAATCTTGTATGATTTTCTGTTTAAGAACCCAATGTATACGGATCTTAGCTGATCAAACATTTCTACGAATAGTGGGAAGTGTTTTTCAGACTTGTTCCTATTAAAAAATAAAAAGATTGAGCTCTAAATTTTGACTTTTTAATTTTTCTTGCAGAGTTGGTGAAAAGTTACCAACAGTGGAGGTTAGATATAAGAATCTACACGTGGAAGCAGATTGCAAGGTTATTCATGGCAAGCCCCTTCCAACGCTATGGAACACTCTCAAAAACTTGCTTTCTGTGAGTATTTGATTCCCTAGAAAGAAGGCTTTGTTTGGTTGCAGTTTATAAGCTCATCTTTTTCCTTTTTACGTTTTTTTTGGAAACCAATAATATATTTGTTAGTTCAGCTTAAAAGTTTAGCTGTTCTGTAATTTTGACCAGAAAAAGCAAGAAGCTTTAAGCTGGATGTTTTTATCCTGAGACAATTCAGCTTATTTGCTTAAAAGCTGCAGCTATATAAACACAATATTATTTATTGTGTTGGTGTTTCGGCAGGAGATTTATTATGCAATTGTTTCTTTTTTTTACATTAGGATTATGGGGTATGAAATTGATATTGGACATCCACAACTATCTACCTGTCTTTTGTATGTCTAGTATAGACCTATAGTAATTAATTAGGTTACCAGTTTAACTATTCTACTATAATGCTTGACAAAAGTTCAAATTTGTAAGAATAATTTATCCTCTCACGCAATATGCAGTCTGATTCGCAATGTGTATGACTTAATCAGTTCACTGTAAAACTTTGCCGGACTCACCGTTCCTTGAGATGCGTATGACGTAACTATTAACTTTATGCTATTGCGTATGTAAATAAAAGTTATACTGGCAAGATCCAGGTCATCCATTAGTTTGAAGAGTAGATAATCATTCATGTCTAAGAACTCGTTTTGTTGATTACTTCTCTAATCAGTGAAGTCCGTTATGCTTAGAACTTTTAATATCTATTTAATTTTGTTCGTGAATTTTGGTTTGACAGGACGTGGCCAAACTGCTGGGTTTAAATTCCAAAGAAACCAGGATTACCATCATTGACGATGTCAGTGGTATTATTAAGCCAGGAAGGTGGGTTTTCATGCCCAATCTATTTTCCTTTTACTGTTATTAGTCTTAAGTATTAAAAAAGTTATAAGTCAATCCCCAGGCATTTCCCTTGTCATCTACACAAACTTCTTCCTTTATCCAGTCAATTATCGGCCTATTACAACCTTTGATCTAGTCCGAGAAATATCGTCATACTCATAGGCCACCTTCTCTCTCTATCCGCTCTCTCCTATGCGAAGAAGTGAGCTTCAATGTTCTATAACTTCCTATCGTCTTTCAGGCAGTGATTTTTCTCAATCTCGTGGCAATGAAAACAATATTATTTCTTTATAGGTGCTATGTTTAATTTTGACAGGCAACTGAGGTAAAAATACTCAATTGAGTTCCGAAAGTGATATACCTAGGTGAATCGTGTAATATATTAAAGCAGGGATATTTTATTGCAGGCTGACTTTGCTTCTTGGTCCTCCAGGGTGCGGAAAGACTACTTTACTTAAAGCACTTTCTGGAAATTTAAGCAAATCTCTTATTGTAAGTCGAAATTTTGGTTGTTATCACTACTCTGTGATAAAGACGTCGGAACAGCCGAACATGTTGATTTTCAAACAGTCTACTTATGCTACTTACTAATTGCTATTAATTATTGCTGTAGTTGATAAAGTATAGACTTTGGTTGGTTAAGTCGTGCTTCTCAACAATAAATATTTAGATGATCGACAGAAATTATTGCTGTAGTTTTTAGTGTTTTTCATAGGAACGGGCAACTTATCAATGTTGGTGGTGTTCATATACTCATAGGTAACGGGGAAAATTACTTACAATGGGTATTCACTGAATGAGTTTATTCCCCAGAAAACTTCTGCTTATATTAGTCAAAGTGATTTACACATTCCTGAGATGACAGTGAGAGAAACAATCGATTTTTCAGCTTGTTGTCAAGGAGTAGGAAGCCGAGCAGGTAGGTTTATTTTCAGCAAAAATAGTGATTGAGCTATCAAATTTGTTCCCTCTTTAGTTATAACAAGGGTACAATTAATATGTCCCTGCAGATACTATGCTTGAGGTTAGCAGAAAAGAGAAGCAGGCCGGAGTTGTTCCAGATCCAGACAGAGATATTTACATGAAGGTTCTGATTGTCATCTATATATTCTTAATTACGTGTTTAAAGTCATATCTATCGCAATTTTATTTCCTTATTGAAGCTGGGAGTAATATTGTTTGTGAAGGCAATCACTGTTGAAGGACAAAAGACAACTCTTCAGACGGATTACATCATGCAAGTAATTTTTTAATAAACCGTAAAAGTGCTAATTATCTATCAATTCTTGTTTCCAGTATTTTGTTTTCATTTCATGATTAACTTATTGCGGTGTTGCACCATATGTAGATTCTAGGACTTGATATTTGTGCTGACACGCTCATCGGTGATGGTATGAGACGAGGTATTTCAGGGGGTCAAAAGAAGAGATTAACTATAGGTATTCTTTACCATGCTCTCTCTCTCTCTCTCTATCTCTGGGGGTTGGGGGGATGTGATTGCACTATTTGGCACTACTTTATCTCCAGATTTGAGTTTAGAACCAATCTAAAAATTGGCAATCAATACATTGAATTTTGCATTTCGCGGCTATTTTAGCATGTTTACTAAAATGGGAAAAAACACAAGTTAGGATTAAAAATTGGCAACCCAAAATTTTAAAAAGAAAAAATTTATCTATCATTTTTAAAAGATTTTTCACTATTATATCGAGTTTTGCCTATTTTACTCTCTAATTTATGGCCTTTTCAACATCCTTACCTGATAAATGATTGTATTTCTGTGTAGTATACTTAAGTCGTCAGGATATATAACTTCAATATACTGAATGCTGACTTTCGTAAGGGGGTCTATAAAATCTGAAATATGATGAAAGTTATTGTACAAAATTGTAGTTTCCCCTATGAAATATTTATAACAACTTGTGAAAACCCTTCGCACTTCGAAGCCTAAATGAACGAAACTCTCTTGTGGTTATTGTACTAGGCAATAACTAATGACTAAAATATGCAGGTGAGATGATTGTAGGTCCCACACAAGCGCTATTTATGGATGAAATATCAAATGGTTTGGACAGTTCGACAACATATCAGATCATCGCATATCTTCAACAACTTGCACAAATTTCTGATGCTACTGTATTTGTGGCTCTTCTTCAACCCTCCCCAGAAACATTTGATTTATTTGATGAAATTGTACTAATGTCAGATGGAAAAATTGTGTATCATGGACCTCATAATCATATTCTTGATTTTTTTGAGGATTGTGGGTTTAGATGTCCTGAAAGAAAAGGAGTAACTGATTTCCTTCAAGAAGTAAGTTATATGGCTGGAATCGTCTTTTAAGTTCAGTTTTTTTATTGTGTTTTTCTTAAAAGCTAGAATATGTTTGGCCGACCCGCTTAAACCTCAGTTTTTTTGTTCTTTTGGCCCGGATAAGCTGGATAAAGCTAGTTTTTAAATTAAAAAAACCCCCAGAAATTCAGCATATTTATTTAAAGCAGCAACCAGACAACCCCTTATTGTTGTGCTTATGTCTTATTCTATGACTCTTTATAAATTTAAATGGATTTGTTTTGATCGATCTTAGGTTTTGTCGAGAAAAGACCAAGCACAGTACTGGCACCGCACAGAACAAACTTGTCATTACATTGTTGACACATTCTGTCAAAAGTTCAAAGAATCTGCTACCGGGAAGAATCAATTTGAGGAGCTTTCAATCCCTATCGTGATGTCCACTAGCGATAGAAATGCATTTTATTTTAAAAAGTATCCCCTTTCAAAGTGGACACTTTTTAGAATTTGCATGTCACGGGAATTTCTTTTGATGAGAAGGAATGCTTATGTATACGTCTTCAAAGCTTGCCAGGTTATAATGCCAGCGTGATTTTTCTGTTTTCCTCTAAAGAATTGGTGTTACCTTCATGTACTTTTATCATTATTATATTATCGTTTTTTCTCGGTTCATTAAAGTTTAATTCACTTAACTATTACTTAATTTCAGTTGTATACACTAGACTATGAAATTTTATACTTAGTATATTGAGCAACAAATTATTTTAAATTTAGTACCATTCCATCAATTTGGCACCCCAAGTTACATGAAATTTTAAATTTTAAATTTTTTAAAAATGTGAAATTTATATCCCAAAATTCTCAGTTGACAAAAGTAAAAAATCGTGTACGATGCGGGCACATAGTTTAAAGATTAAAGTTGTAATTTTCCAGACTGACTAGATTTATTTGTTACGTGAAATATTTAAAATTTTCATGTTATGGTTTAGAATTTTGAAATTATGTTGTAATTGAGTGTACAAAGATCCAGCATTGGATATAAACAATCTTCAATTTTCATCTTTGCAGCTTGTCATCGTTGCATCTGTGACCATGACTGTGTTTGTTCGTACACATATGAAAGTTGATGGTTTACATGCCAATTATTTCTTAGGTGTATTATTTTTCACTCTCATAACTCTCTTTTTCGATGGATTTCCGGAGTTTGCCATGACCATTGCGAGACTTCCTGGGTTCTACAAGCAAAGAGAACTGTATTTCTACCCAGCTTGGGCATATGCAATTCCGGTCACTGTTTTAAAAGTTCCTCTTTCATTCTTGGTAGCGTTTATATGGACTTCTATGACTTATTACACCATTGGCTATAGCCCCGAAGCGGATAGGTAAAACTGTTAATTATTATATTTAAAACATGTTTGACACCAATCTTACAAATCGAACAATTAGTACACCAACTTGTCGAAATTAGAAACTTAAATAACTATATAAACCAAACTGAACAATTAGTACACTGTCAGAATTTACGATTGCTTGAAACCTTTAGGTTTCAACGCTGGTGTACTAATTGTTTTGTTTTGTGTAGACTCTAGAGTAGTGCTTAGTACATCAAGTTAATTGAATAATAGTACAAAAGTAGTGATTTATAAGTTGAATTTGTAAGGAGAGTGTTCTAATTGTTTCCTTTATATATAAGCTGTGAAACTTAATACTCGTACAGTATTATGGTGTACCGATTGTTAAAAGTTGATAGGTTGGTATACAAAAGTGATTTTGTCACTGCTTAAAATGTTTTTTTTTTTCAAGTTGCAGTTGTTACTATCCATGAATTAGTAAATATTTGGACATTTGGCCATTCAATCTGTTTTTTATATGGCAGGTTCTTTCGCCAGGTCATTATCCTCTTTGCTTGGCACTTAGCAGCACAATCATTTTTCCGTCTTGTCGCATCTGTTTTCCGCAGTGAAGTTGCGTCAATTGCTGGTGGTGGTTTCTTAATGCAACTTGTCTTTCTATTTGGGGGTTTTATTATTCCAAAAAGTGAGATTTTTCTTACTCCCCTGGTAACATTCCCACTTACTATTTATAAATTTTCTAAGAAAAAGTAATAGTTCCATCAGATAATTTTATTGATATATTTGTGAAAAGAATTTGGAAGATGAAGACGACTAGTGTTTGCTTGCAGCCTCCATGCCAATTTGGTTGAAGTGGGGATTTTGGATTTCTCCCTTGTCATATGCCGAAATTGGCCTTGCTTTAAATGAGTTTCTTTCTCCTAGATGGCAAAAGGTAATCAAATCAATTATAAGCAAAATATTTAATCCCTTCTCTTTCTTTGGGCAGACTATTTTATTAAGCTAAAGAGCTATATATAGCTTCACACACATACACACACAAAATACTAAAGAGCTACATGGACCTTAAAAACAAGGGAGCATTAACCTTTGTCGCAGACTCGCAGTTGATCATGATTTTACTTTTATTCTATCTTATTTCTCAAATACGGCCGTCCCACATTGTTGTATTATCAAAACTGTGGCAGAACTCATTATTTGGCTAGTACACCATCTTACAGCTTGCACAAACTCGTTAATTTTTACCTTTGAAAAACTTTACAACTGCATATTTCTTAAAATAGGACCAACTTTTTTGTTTCAAATTCTACACAATACTGCTTGTGATTCCAACATAAAGTCTCTATCTTGTGCTTTCATATTTTAATTACAAGAAATGTTAAAACTTGATGCTAAAATTGTGTAACTTGAGACAACCATGGTTGAATCGACCTTGTTATATACTTGTTGTGTGTGTGTGTGTGTGTGTATAACTATATAATATATGTATATAAAGGATACGGTATATTAATTGACTTTCTTAGGAAGATTAGGGATGTCTGGCCTTACGCATATGGTTCCTATTTCAAGACGTATGTCACATATCTAAATATCTTTTGCATTCGTATCTATTTGTGTTTTTGTCAACTAAGTTCTTACTAAAGTTCTCATCCTTTCTATTAGATGCTTCCGTCAAATACAACCTATGGAGCAATAACACTTCAAAGTCGGGGGCTACACTATAGTGAAAACCTCTACTGGATATCAGTTGGTGCCTTGTTTGGCTTCACAGTAATATTCAGCATTGGGTTCATTCTGGCCTTAACTTTTTTGGATCGTAAGTTATATAAGAGTGGATTTAACACTCAACAGCTGCTCAGCATTCTAACAATATTGTTTAAAAGTGCTCTTAATGTACTTATTCCATTTACATTTTGTTCCAGCTCCAGGTTCCCGTTCAATCATTTCAAGTGAAAGTATCTCTAAAATAGTACAAGAAAGTGAAGATTCTTGTAGAGGGAGCCGTGTAGAAACAAAGAGTGAGAAATTTCGATTTTACCATTTTTTTCCTTTCGTTACATTTTTTCTCAATTTATGCACAATTTAACCTAGTTGTTATGAGAATAGCATCAGTTTCCTTAAAATGTTCCATGAATTTATGGTGAAATTTGAAATTCATATTTTATTAACACTGGCTACTAATTTTGAGTTAGTACCATATCTCAGTTTTGCTATTGTCCTCCTTAGATGTAAACTTTTTAATTTTTCTATTAAAAAAATACCACTATAGACTTGAACATTTTTAGGGGAACAAGACTCTTCAGTCCATGAACTTGAGGGATCACCTCATATTTGAAGTAATCTTTAGGATAACTGCTGCAAGAGTCTTTTCAAGCAATTTCTCCAAAATTTAGGTAAAGTTTTCGTTAAATTAATTAATGTTGATTATACATCATAAATGCAGGCCAAGTTGGTTTGCCTTTTGATCCCCTGACTATCGTCTTTAAAGATGTGCAGTATAGTATCGACACCCCTTCGGTAATCACATTTAGTTTCTGAGACTTTACATTATGAGTAATTCTAACGACAATAATATAATAGGAAAATTGTCTTTGGTTTCAGGCAATGAGAGAAAGGGGTTTCCCTGAAAAAAAAACTCAAAATTTTAAATGAGATTACTGGCGCATTTAGACCTGGTGTTCTTACAGCTTTAATGGGTGTAAGTGGAGCTGGGAAAACAACTCTTTTAGATGTTCTTGCTGGAAGGAAAACAAGTGGGACGATTGAAGGAGAAATCAAAATCGGAGGGTTTCCTAAAATTCAAGAAACATTTGCGCGGATATCGGGTTACTGTGAGCAAAATGACATACATTCTCCACAAATAACAGTTGAAGAATCACTCTTTTTTTCTGCTTGGTTGCGTCTAAATCCCCAAATCGACTCAAAAACTAAATACGTATGAAAGGATTAACAGAGCTGAATCCATTTTAAATCATATTGTTCCTTATGTCCCAAATAAGTTATCACTCTCCTAGTTCAGGATGTCGCAAAAGAATGAGCGCTCCCCAATGTAGTTATTAAATTAAGTTAATTAAAATTTTCCTTAAAGCTAGTTTGACTTCTTAAGATTAATTTAAGGATATTGGAGGTGTAATTTACGTTTTTTAAAGAAAAAATCGGAATTTTCAAGCATACGACTTTTTTGGGGACGGAAGGATTATTATTATACATTTTCTTTTCTTTTGATAACATGAGGTACTTTCAGGAATTTGTCAAAGAAGTCCTTGAGACAGTTGAGCTTGAAAGTATCAAAGATTCCTTGGTAGGTTTACCTGGATTAAGTGGCTTAACATCTGAGCAGCGAAAACGACTCACAATAGCTGTGGAGCTTGTATCTAACCCTTCTATTATATTTATGGATGAACCGACAACTGGATTGGATGCAAGAGCAGCTGCTATTGTTATGCGTGCTGTGAAGAATATTTCTGATACTGGAAGGACAATTGTTTGCACTATTCACCAGCCTAGTATTGACATTTTTGAAGCGTTTGACGAGGTAAGGAGATGAATCCTGATTGTATTGAGTTTCAGTTTTGAGGACCATTAGTCTAAAGACTCTAACTTACTCAGACTATAGAATTAATTGTGTTTTAGTTAAACCAAAGTGTCAATTTTTAATAATTGGGATTTCAAACTGAAATTTGATTCAAAGTATGGGACTTGTATTTCATTCTACTTTATATTTTAACATGCGCCCTCGTGTTTTTCATGTTTTTCAAGTTGTAGCAAAAGTTACAAATTCACGCTTACTTTCTAAATAAAAAATAAAAAATAGAGGATTAGAAAGTTTTAATTGTAGAATATGGAAGGGGTAGTCAACATTCCTGAGGACGCTTTTGTTACCAATTTTCTTTAGTCCAATGCAGATTTTATAAGCGTAGAGTATTGATCTAACACAGCTGACATTGAATGTAGTTAATGTTGCTGAAAGATGGAGGACATGTCATATACTCTGGACCATTGGGAAATAATTCAAGTTCAGTCATCAAATATTTTGTGGTAAACTGCTAACAATTACTCCTATTATGTTTCCACATAAGGCTAAATTTCACTAACAGAGATACTTCTTCGTATACTTGTTGGTTCACCGTATTAGTTAGTAAATGACAATTTGTCGAGCAGGATATTCCCGGTGTACCCGACATAAAAGATAATCATAATCCAGCAACATGGATGCTAGAAGTTACTTCTACTTCTGCAGAAGCTGAACTTGGTGTTGATTTTGTCCAAGTGTATAGAAATTCTTCCTTGTACCAGTAAGATTTATTATTATGATCTTTGATTTGGTTTATAGCATATAGGCTCACATCTGATGAGGAGATTCTGATAGCAAAAGTTCTCACGTATGATTTTGTATGATACTTCGCTTATTTTCATTGTAGGAACAATCAAGAGCTTGTAAATAATTTGAGTGCACAGCCACCTGGCTCACAAGAGTTGCATTTTTCTAGCCAATATTCACAAAATGGTTGGGGACAATTTAAATGTTGCCTCTGGAAACAAAATTTGTCGTATTGGAGAAGTCCTGCGTACAACTTGCTGCGTTTAGGATCTCTGGTTCTTGCCTCTCTAATTTTTGGTTTACTTTTTTGGAATCAAGGGACTAAAATGTAATTCATCGTTGCTCTAGTTGTATATTATGTTATATCGCTTCAATTTGATATAGTACATCACCATTTATCATTTTAGTTACAGACTTCAAAGTCATAGAGGTAAAAGAAAAAAAAAGTTATATGAGCGAAGGATGGCGCAAGTTTTGTGGTTTAGAAAGCAACAAAAGTACCTCTAAAAATAAATGTGTTATCTTTGTAATTTATACCTTTTGCAACCTATAGCATGCCTTTTAATCTTCAAAAAAAAAAACCCTACAGCATGCCTTGTTTATATTTTCTATTGGTGTGTTTTCTTTTTACAGAATAAACAGCTATGCTTTCAACCAAGTCAAATGATTTTTTGAATATTATGCATTTGTTGTTTAATTGAAATAGAGATAACTAACAAGTAGAGTAGTTAAACATATTGGCATTATCGGAATTATGAATTATAACTGATGTACTTGTTAAAATTTCAACTTCAGACCTTAGTATTTAATTAAATTTACGTGATACATTGAGGTATTGTTAGTGTAGCAGTGTTTTTTCTTGATCAATTCATAATTTTATGGGTTTATTTATTTTCTTAAGTAAAGGTTGTGCTATTCGCGTCAATAAGGCCCTTAAGATAAGGCTTTCCCAACACTTTCTGTTTTCAAACACTGATTATTTTCTGTTATGCAGATTCAAAGAAATGACTTTTTTATGTTTGGGGGAAAACGAGTTTGTGTGGTTTTTTGACGTTGTTATACTTTAATATACAGACATAACCAACAAAGTCTCTTCACTATCTTTGGTTCAATGTTTGCTGCTATAACTCCCCTGGGCATAAATAATTGCTCATCTGTCGGATCATACATCTCCACTGAACGTACTGTTCTCTATCGCGAAAAGTTTGCTGGAATGTATAGTACATGGGTCTATGCTTTTGCTCAGGTAACAGTTTTAACAAATTTGTTTTTTCATTAAGTGCATTTTATTGAGGTTTTGTAATTATTATGTTATGCCAATATGTACACCTTACCTTGGAAATTTTGATTTTGTATACTGAACAAAGAATTTTGTCAATTTAGCTCACTGCTGTTAATTTTACCCTCAAATTGCATGGGATTCCGATTTTTACATTGAACTATCAGATTTGGGGGTGTATTATGTTAATTCGGTATACAAAATTGAAATCAGGAGCGAACCAGTGGGATGCTGGGAGTAGGTTTTTTAGGAAATGTTTGAAAATTAAGTGTAACAATATAAATGTCCCCAGGATTTCTGGGTCCTCTACTGATTGAATATTTTTAAAAATGGCGTACGAATTTGATGGCATGGTACTAATTTGAAATCAATTCATTGTTCAGTACACGAACTTTCAGAGTCTAGTGTACAAATTCGAAATTTATTTGACAGTTGAGTGCACTAAACCATAATTATAATCTGTATCAAAGTGAGATCAAAAGAAAGTTTCCATACTTTGAGAATCTTAGGGATTAATTGAACATTTCAACTTCTAGGTGGTGAAAAAATATATGGTTGAGGATATGAAAACATACATGGGCTAGTTAAAACATATATTCAATTGTATTTCTCCAACACTTCTGTAAATGAATGGTGTTATTCTTGTAGGTGACTGTTGAGATTCCATATCTGTTAGCACAAGTTTTTGTGTTTATGATGATTGTTTACCCGATGATTGGGTATTATTGGACGGTTTATAAGGTGTTATGGTTCTTCTATATCTCGTTATGTACTGCTCTTTGTTACACGTACTTGGGAATGCTGATAATTGCAATCACACCAAGCTTTCCAGTAGCTGCAAGTCTACAATCGGCTATCTACATGACTCTTGATCTTTTTTCTGGTTTTTTTGTTCCTCGGCCGGTAAGTTAATTTTTTTCTTAAATAAATTGTTACCAAATTACAATTTTCTCTGTGGAATATTCATTACTACAGTAATTGAGAAAAATGACAAACAGTTCTTACTTGAGATTGTCTTTTAAAAGTTGCTCGAAATTTTTATTTAACAAGAAAAACTGATGCATATACTTTCTTAAAAGTTTAATTAAAAAAACAACTGTATAAAATTACTATGTATTGATAACTCAATTATTTTGAAAGGCCAACCATAATGCTGATATGGTGCGGTCCAAGATCATATGCTTCCCTAATATGAGATCTAAAAATCCAACATCTTAATTAGAGTCTCCTGAAATGCGCCTTTTGGCTTTTCCGATATGATAATCTTTTTGGACAAACAATTTTGGTTCCAAAAATAGAAATTAAAAGAAAATGATCTTCTGCGGTATCTTCCAAGATATATATGCATATATTGTTAGGAAATCAAGTCGAGCTAAAATAAAGACAGAAACTCAAACCGAACACACACACAATTTGATAACGGAGTTCACCCAAATTGGCTACGTCTCCGGGCCGCTACACGTGTCACTTAATATTATTAAGAGGATTACAAACGTAATCGAGCTAAACACAAAGTTATGGTTCTCTCACAAATAAAACTCTCTCTTTACAATATAAATGTGTTTGTGTAGGTGTAATTAAAATATAAGATATTGAGGCATATAAATAGAACTCTTAGTGGGTCATATTACAATTCCAGACGATGTGAGATAATTAGAAAATATGGTCAAATCTCATTTGGCTCCACAACTCAACAATCTCCCACTTGGAGTCAAATGTCGAGTGCTTCAAAAAATTCTGATTATCCCCGACCACCGAACTCACTGTGCTCCACCGAGCAGAATGCTCTCATCGGTATCCTTGTATAGTAATTGTTACTCTTCTGAGTTGTTCAATTCTTCATGTAGCGGCGACCCTGAGTCTCAAGCTCGTAGTCCTACTGAGGTTGCACACAGCCTCAGTTTGTCGATTGTAACAGCCTTCGTTATCATATCGGCAGGGTTCTTAGCGCCCTCAATCTTTTCTAGCGCGAAGATTCCATCGTCTAGAACAGCCCGGATAAAGTGGTAACGAATCTGTATGTGCTTTGTGCGTGAATGGAATACAAGATTCTTAGCTAGCTGAACTGCACTTTGACTATCACAGTGCAGAACTCCCTCGTCGGTTTTTTGACCGATTTCTTTTAAGAAACCTTGCAACCAAATCATCTCTTTGCTTGCTTCCGTCACCGCGACGTACTCAGCCTCTGTGGTCGACAATGCAACAATCTTTTGCAACTTAGATGTTCAATTCACAGCAGTACCACCGTAGGTACAAACACATCCGTTGTGCTCTTTCGGCTGTCCAGATCACCGGCCATGTCAGCGTCCACATAGCCGTGCAGGCCTACCGAGGTCTTTCGAAAACATAATGCCGAACTCACAGTACCCGAGAGATATCTCAATATCGACTTCACAGCTTTCCAATGGTGCTTGCCCGGGTTACTCATGTAACGACTGGCAACTCCCACTGCGTGGGCAATGTCGGGTCTTGTACACACCATAGCGTACATCAAGCTACCAATTGCTGAAGCGTAGGGTATGTTCGACATACGATCATTTTCTTCCTCGTCTAAGGGTGATTGTTTCTTCGACAAGCTAAGCCTACAGCCTTGGCATCATTCATGCTAAATCGTGCCAACACTTTCTTCACATATTCGGCTTGCGACAGAAACAAAGACCCATCCCTTCCTCGGGAAATCCTCATACCGAGGATCTGATTTGCGGCACCCAAATCTTTCATCTCAAACTATTTCGTCAACAGTTGCTTGACCTTGTTAATCTCCACAAGGCTCGTCCCGGCAAGCAACATGTCATCTACATACAAGAGTAGTATGACATATGAAGAGTTCACAAATCTCTTCACGAAACAGCAGTGATCGCTATCACTTCTTTCGAACCCGGTATCCACCATGAAACTGTCAAACTTCTTATACCACTGCCGTGGTGCTTGTTTTAGCCCGTACAAGCTCTTTTTCAGTTTGCAGACCAGTTTCTTTTTTTCCCTTTCGGCAAACCCTTCAGGTTGGAGCATGTAAATTTCTTCTTCTAGATCTCCATGGAGAAATGCAGTTTTCACATCTAACTGCTCAAGATGAAGATTCACATTTACAACAATGGTCAACAATAGCCGAATAGTCGTCATCTTTACGACTGGTGAAAAGATCTCGGTGTAGTCAATTCCTGCCTTTTGCTGGAACCCTTTGACTACTAATCGTGCCTTATACCGTTTCGAGCCATCTTATTCCTCCTTTAGTCGGAACACCCATTTGTTGTTCAGTGCCCTTTTTCCCTTGGGCAGCTCCGCTAACTGTCAAGTCACATTCTTCTCGAGTGACTTCATCTCATCCTTCATCGCGAGCTCCCACTTGCTCGAGTCTTTCAGCTCCAGAGCTTCTTCTCTACTTTCGGGCTCGCCTGCATCACTGAGCAATATGTAATGCAGGGAAGGTGAGTATCGGGCAGGAGGTCTCCTCTCGCGATGACCTCGGAGTTCAAGTCGAGCTAAAAGAAAGATAGAAACTCAAACCGAGCACACACATAATTTGATAAAGGAGTTCACCCAAATTAGCTACGTTTTCGGGCCGCTACACGTGACACTTAATATTATTAAGAGGATTACAAACGTAATCTAACTAAATACAAAGTTATGGTTCTCTCACAAATAGAACTCTCTCTTTACAATATAAAGGTGGTTGTGTAGGTGTAATTAAAATATAAGATATTGGGGCATATAAACAGAACCCTTAGTGGGTCATATTACAATTCCATGCGATGTGGGATAATTAAAAAATATGGCCAAAGCTCATTTGGCTCCACAACTCAACATATATTTCGTAAAATCATTATATAAAATACAACTAAGTAGACTAGCGTGTACTTACCCCAAAAAAAAGTAGACTAGCGTCTCTGTCTTTGTTATCGAATCATCTAACGAAGATTTTATACAATTTACTATATGGTCCTTGTATGAAGTTTATGAGTATTTGTAACCAAAAATTTAAAGCAGTTTCTTCTTGTCTAGACTTACGAAGTTACAGTTTATCTGTTTAAGGCTACTTGTTTTGGTACTTTCTCGCAACAGGCCATGTTTTTTCTTTGATGTTTTTATTAAGTAAGTGATACTGATCCAGTGCTTTAAATTTCACATTTTTTACAGCAACTACCAAAGTGGTGGCTGTGGTTGTATTATGTATCCCCAATGTCTTGGATACTAAATGCTTTGCTCACATCTCAATATGGCGACATACACAAGGAGATTTCGGTGTTTGGAGAAACCAAAACTGTTGCAGATTTTATTAAAGATTATTTCGGGTTTTACCACGATCAGTTGCCTTTGGTCGGTGTTCTTCTCGTCTTATACCCTATTGTTTTTGCTTTTCTGTTCGCTTACTTCATTGGAAAGTTAAATTTTCAAAGAAGATAATGCCAGAACTAAATCGATGTCGATATTACCACCCTTGTCTGTGTATGTGGGTTTTGGTATGGTTTTTTATATGTAGAAACTAGAAACAGCTTCATTTGGGTTTTTATTTAGTGAAGCTAGCTATGAAAACGACACTGTGGGGCTAATTATTTGTGTAATGTAGCAATCGATAAGTATAATTTCTTAAAATATTTCCTATCAAGCAGACTAGAACCTCATTTTTTCATTAAAAATCCATATGCATTTCACTCAAGTTTATTCTTCTTACCTAGTGAAGCAGAACTTTTAGACCACTAAATATTGTTTATTTTGTACTTTAGGATATATATAAATAGAGAGGAGCGGCTAAATTGCAGTATTAATTATTGAACTTGATTGTGTTTGAAGACATACAGAAAGAAAACTGCATGTGGTCTCTATATATCCAGTCCCTTTTCTGGACTTTGGCTGTTGACTTGCTGAAAGTAGACGAATTACATAACTCCTTAAATGATTTTGGGTTTGTAGTTCACATGATTTTTGTTCATGAGGTGATGACTAATGAGTTTGTAGAATATTTATCCCTTCAGTACATTTTTACAATTACACTACTCTTGAAAGGATTACCAGAAATGTGGACAGTTGAATGTTAAGGTCTCTAAAAAATAAAATAAAATATTAAGGTCTCTATAAGTTCAGCATATATAAATGCTGCATAATGATAGATTGATACAGATGAACTTTACCCTCAGGGCCTCATATTGTGTAATTTCTTGAAAGTAAACGGAGGATGCATAGACATTAAACAAAATGTTTAGTTCAATCACCCACGAGTTCTTTTTCCGGTGAAGTCACCACAAGTCCACCTTGCTAGTTGTTGTTATTGGCAATTTGAGCCGATATGCATGTATTTGGACCTTATATATTTGTTGACTAGCTATAAGCGCACATGAACTCGTACCGAAAAGCCTCTAAGACGTCTTATTTATGGCTCGTCATAGATGAACAGAGAGGAAATCTCGCATGTACAGTAATTACGTGATATTTTCTAATTCCAGTATTAGAAGAAGGCGAAATATGTTTCAAGAAAAAATTAAGACAATAATCCGTTGCTCTTTGGTTTTGTCTACTACTCTTCTCCTTCTACATCTATTTCATACTAGCCAGATCCCCCATGCGATGTGTATGTAATTTGTACAACCTGATTTAAAATAATTCTTATCAACACAAATCAGAAAATAATTATGTGTAGAATAATTAAAAATTTCACAATATATTACGTGACAGATGGGATAAAAATATTAAATGTGTAGATTGAATAGAAAGTTTTAAAATCATGGATGAGAATGGTAGTTTTTTTATGACAATTTTTATATTTTTATATTTAATTTTTAGTAGAGATCATGATAAACCTAATTTTGATAAATTTAAGTAGGTGTTGACACGTGTTAACTTTTCACTTTGCATATATTAATAGTAAGTATAGTATATATTAAAAAAAATAACACATGCATGAAAAAGACCTTAAAGTAGTTTCCGCAAGGCTTAGGTCATTTTAAATTTTAAAACATTGATAGAACTTTAAATCTAAATTTTATTAGCGCTTAGTTATAATCAAATATTATGGACACCCAGGGACCTCCCAACTAGTTACTAGAGACAAGTGCTACGGCGATTGAATGAATTAACTCAACAAACATGTCTCAAATGGGCTTCCCCATGTAGGAAGTGCTTCTAAACTGTTCGTCAAACACACCCTTAATATTAATAATCTTAACAAACCAGGAAAAAAAATAGACCAAATGTGTTATCCCCTTTGAAATTGTGGATCAAGTCAACATTTATTTTCCTCGTGCAATGGAGCAAAAAGCTAAAAAATAACCAATCCAATATTTTATTTAAGGGGAGGATATATGAACATCGTGAAAAACACTCAACTAGACACTTTTTCGTAAAAACGCTCCAAATCAAGATTTGGTTAATGCAAATCTCCATGATTTCACGACGGGAACACAAATATGCGTCTTGTTTTTTTTTCTGAGATGTATAATGACATGTTTTGAATTTTTAAATTTTACCATAATTTCGAAAACATGTCATTATACATCTCGGAAAAAAAAAACAAGACGCATATTTGTGTTTCCGTCGTGAAACCATTGAGATTTGCATTAACCAAATCTTGATTTGGAGCGTTTTTACGAAAAAGTGTCTAGTTGGGTGTTTTTCATGATGTTCATATAACATTTCCCTTTATTTAATAGTCATTTCAAACAAATTGTTACTCTACTAGTAGTTGGAATTAATTAACTACTACACATAGTTTACATTGAAATTTCTTTAGAATCCTATATATTCAATTAAGATTGTAATGGACATTTGATATAAATGGTCTTCACTACAAAACGGAAGTTTCTTAATGAAAAATGACAAAAATGGTCATTTCATAGTATTGCATTTGAACACAATGATTCTTTATTTGTTGAATACCGATATTATTATGGAAAAGCTCCTTTTTCTATATTCAATTTAAGATGCATTATTTTATATAAAAAATTATGCTAAACGAATAACAATGTACTATGCAGAATTAAACGAACACATGCAAAAGTTGGATCTATCAACGATTAAATCATAAGGGATTTATTTGATCGAGAAGTTTATGAATGTATTAGTTGATTATATTAGTTTCCCACCCAGCCAACCAATGTGTATGTACGGAACTAAACCTTAAACTTAAAAGAAACCCTAAACTCTAACCCCAAATACAATCCCTTTTAAAAATGGTATTGTTTAAGTGTTAGTGGTTTGATATTTTTCAAAACAAGACATTCTTATATGTTAACATAAAATCAAAATACTTGAAAAAAGATCCATTCATATTTGATATGCTAACGAATCAACTGTGTTACATTTATTATCTGAAACTGTCGATAAGAGAATATAATGAAATGGTAATGAGATCAACGAAAAGAAACAAGAGCGATAAGGTCTTATGAGTTGTACGTAAGGCTAGAGCAATAATTGCTCAACATCCAAATGCTGAATTGGAAAAATGGAGACAATTTTATTAATGAGTTCATTTGATTCAAGCAATGACGATGAACACGACAGTCAACCAGAGTATGGAAAGTATTTATGAGCGTACTAAAATAATTCTAGCTTTGTAATAAAAAAATTGCTTTATAATAAAATATTACATGAAGTATTAAAAAAAATTAGATATTTATTATCGAAAATTTGGCCCTTGATGATTGTTTCCCTCTTTGTTTTTTCAGATTTCCAACACTTATTTTCGTTTTGCTTTTTCATTTCCCCCTTATTTTTTTCATCCAACAAAAGATGCTAAAATATATGGGGGATTCTCTTTTCCAAACCCAAATTGCTTATATTTATAACAGACGTGGGGTTTTCAATCCCACGTCTGCGTGGCATTTATATTTTATTTTTATTTTTATTTTTTTGCCTTCTTTTCTCTTCACGTGCTGCGCGAATTTTTTTGTTTTTATTTTCTTCTTTTTTTTCTCAACATCTTTCTTATTCTCTTACTTCAGTGTAATTTTAATATATACAAAATTTCTCAATCTTACCCAAAAACTTCCCTAATTTTATCCCAAAAAAACTCTAAGCATCAACCATCAAATTCCTTCATATATCAAATTAATATTTTTTTTATCAAATCAACATCACCCTACCACTACAATTATCCCCAATTTTACCAAAAAAAAAAAAACATCTCCCAATTTACCAAAAAAAAAAAAACATTCCCAATTTTACAAAAAAAAAAACCCTAACCATCAACCATCAAACATCAAACTCCTTCATATATCAAATTAATATTTTTTTTTTCTCAAATCAACATCACTCTACCACTACATTTATCCCCAATTTTACACACAAAAAAAACTTATCCCAATTTACCAAAATAAAACCTCCCCCAATTTTACAAAAAATAAACTCTAACCATCAACCACCCAACTCCTTCCTATATCAAATTAATATCATTTATTTTTTCTCAAATCAACATCACTCTACCACTACAATTATCAAGTAAGTATTTCTTTTTATTATTGAGTTTAAATTTTATGTAAATAGATATAATTATTAATAAGTTATAACATTTATTAATTAAAAGTTTTTAACTTTTTTTATTGACCTTTAAATATTTATCTTCAAATTTGTTTAATCACAACTAATATTGAGTTCTAATTATATAATGTTATATGTTGCTTTAGATAAATGATTAAAAAAAACTTGTTTGGGCATGTACATGTGAACTTGTTTTGTTAGAGACATTTTATTATTTTGGAGTTTAGGTTACTAATTAACTTGTTCGATTCTTATAATTTTTTTGAAGTTGAACGTATTAACTCATATATTTAAATTTATGTTAAATATTTTATTGTATCATTTATATTTGATAGTGATATTTGTTAAAATATTCAATTGTTTAGGTACCTATGACAGAAAAAATAAAGTTAAATCCAGGTCTCATTGATGATACCGTTTTATATGAGCAGAAACATCATATTTGTAATATCATTTGGGGATCAAATTTGTTAGACGAAAAAAAGGACATTCGTAACTATAATCGGTTTCCGGTAATTGATGATCATAGAGTTTTATATTTGCTAAATGTGGCTGGTTTTTATGGGTTGTATAGTTTGGGATATAAAAAAGTTGATAATCATTTGATAACTGCATTTTTGCAAAAAAAATTTCAGGTATGGATAACAATTATAATATTTGGGGAATGGATCTTAATTTATCTCCTCCGGATAATACTACCCAAAACACCCAATTTCCGATCGATTCTAATCAAAATACTTTTTTTCCATCTCAAAATATCAATTTCCCGACCGATCCTTATGACAATGCTCAGTTTTCTTATGATTCATATTTGAATAATCATACTAATCCGTATTTTAATAATCAGTTTGTAAGTGGTGACTATACTAGGTATTCTGAATTCCAACACCAAATTCCAGCTAGTACTGGACTTCTTGTTGGCACAGTGTACGAATTCACAACTACGTTTGTATAGCCTCCCTCTGAGAATTGCTTGAAATAATCCGGAACAAATAAATAAATTTTTTGATTAAATTATTTATATGAGTCTTAAATAAAACAAGTCTTTTCAGTCAATTTTGGGAAATAACAATTCATTCTATATAAATACCATACTTATAAAAAAAACACATTAAACGAAATATTTATCTAATAAATAACATTCATTTATCTAATTTATTCAATCACACTATAAACGATTGTAAAAAAATGTAAATAATTATTTTTAGCTACAACATTAAACGGAGTATATCACGTGGTTTTGAAAATAAATAAAAATAGACAATTACTTAAAATATGGAAAGGATTTTTTGAGACAAACCAGAGTACTTTGGAAATGATTTCTATAATCATAACCTATCCCGAATTCAGTTGGCGAAGAATTAATATTATGTTCGTTATCATCTGGTTGGGGATTTTCGTTATATCCATCATGATCCCGCTGAGGTTCTACAAACTGACTTGTAAAAACTTCTTGTGATGCGCCAGGTTGGTGACTCGTGTAATTATAGTCACCACTTACAAACTGATTATTAAAATACGGATTGGTATGATTATTCAAATATGAATCATAAGAAAACTGAGCATTGTCATAAGGATCGGTCGGGAAATTGATATTTTGAGATGGAAAAAAAGTATTTTGATTAGAATCGATCGGAAATTGAGTGTTTTGGGTAGTATTATCCGGAGGAGATAAATTAAGATCCATTCCCCAAATATTATAATTGTTATCCATACCTGAAATTTTTTTTGCAAAAATGCAGTTATCAAATGATTATCAACTTTTTTATATCCCAAACTATACAACCCATAAAAACCAGCCACATTTAGCAAATATAAAACTCTATGATCATCAATTACCGGAAACCGATTATAGTTACGAATGTCCTTTTTTTCGTCTAACAAATTTGATCCCCAAATGATATTACAAATATGATGTTTCTGCTCATATAAAACGGTATCATCAATGGGACCTGGATTTAACTTTATTTTTTCTGTCATAGGTACCTAAACAATTGAATATTTTAACAAATATCACTATCAAATATAAATGATATAATAAAATATTTAACATAAATTTAAATATATGAGTTAATACGTTCAACTTCAAAAAAATTATAAGAATCGAACAAGTTAATTAGTAACCTAAACTCCAAAATAATAAAATGTCTCTAACAAAACAAGTTCACATGTACATGCCCAAACAAGTTTTTTTTAATCATTTATCTAAAGCAACATATAACATTATATAATTAGAACTCAATATTAGTTGTGATTAAACAAATTTGAAGATAAATATTTAAAGGTCAATAAAAAAAGTTAAAAACTTTTAATTAATAAATGTTATAACTTATTAATAATTATATCTATTTACATAAAATTTAAACTCAATAATAAAAAGAAATACTTACTTGATAATTGTAGTGGTAGAGTGATGTTGATTTGAGAAAAAATAAATGATATTAATTTGATATAGGAAGGAGTTGGGTGGTTGATGGTTAGAGTTTATTTTTTGTAAAATTGGGGGAGGTTTTATTTTGGTAAATTGGGATAAGTTTTTTTTTGTGTAAAATTGGGGATAAATGTAGTGGTAGAGTGATGTTGATTTGAGAAAAAAAAATATTAATTTGATATATAAAGGAGTTTGATGTTTGATGGTTGATGGTTAGGTTTTTTTTTTTGTAAAATTGGGAATGTTTTTTTTTTTTTGGGTAAATTGGGAGATGTTTTTTTTTTTTGGTAAAATTGAGGATAATTGTAGTGGTAGGGTGATGTTGATTTGATAAAAAAAATATTAATTTGATATATGAAGGAATTTGATGGTTGATGGTTAGAGTTTTTTTGGGATAAAATTAGGGAAGTTTTTGGGTAAGATTGAGAAATTTTGTATATATTAAAATTACACTGAAGTAAGAGAATAAGAAAGACGTTGAAAAAAAAAGAAGAAAATAAAAACAAAAAAATTCGCGCAGCACGTGAAGAAAAAAAAAAAAAAAAAAAATATATAAATGCCACGCAGACGTGGGATTGAAAACCCCACGTCTGTTATAAATATAAGCAATTGCGTGGGATTGAAAACCCACGTCTGTTATAAATATAAGCAATTTGGGTTTGGAAAAGAGAATCCCCCAAAATATATACGAGACACACAGATCTCTCTCACACACACACACACACACACACACAAACACACCGTACAAAAGCAATATATACAAAACAAAACCTTAAAAACTAAACTGTGGCGGCTCAACTCACAGGTCCCTCTCTCTGTCCCTTTTCCCTTCCTATCTTATAACCATCTTATATTAGTTTAATTGTGATTATTGTTTGTTAAGTAAGCGGAACTAATCTGTGATAATAAGTGTTGTTTCCCCCTTTTTTGTCTGTGTTTGTTTATGATAGTTTGAATCCGATTATTTAGCGGTCTATTCATTGTAAATTTGCTCTAATTGTTGCAATTATACAACGAATTTTACCCTTTTCCATTTTAAACCATGTATATGTGTATCAAAGGTACGTGTTTTACTTAAGTGTATGTTTATCTAAGTTTTTTCTTCAGATTTCGTTGTTTTAGGTGGCACATTCTTGTTACCCCCAAATTTTGAAATATTAAGTTATTAGATCTCGCTTTTAAAAAAAAAAGTGAAATTGTCTTTAAACTGTAAAGATGATTATGCCATTTTAAGTTTTATACACGTAGGATTTTTACTAAACTTAAAAACCCAAGTGATTTTGTGAAAAAAATAAAATTGAACAAAACCCATGTGTGTTAATTTTTCTTTTGCTTAAGTGACTATTTTCACAACAAAGGATCGCTATATTTCCTTAATTTTGTCACAGGCTGCACCGGCTTGATAATATATCAACGATGAAGTCCATGAATGAAGTAACTCAGTGTTGTGCAACTAGATGTGTTATATACTTACATTACAGGTAAATACTTATAGAGTTATAGTTGTATATTTAGTGAGTTTGGCTTTATGAATTTGTTATGTGGTGGGAGAGTGTTCCGAGTTTCAAAGTTTGAACTTAACTTTATTTTCTATTTAACTACTTTCAGCAATGCTTAACAATTCATGAAATAAATGCTTGCTTTGTTTAAGTTAGATTGTTTGGACTTCGTATAATTATTGGATGATATTTTATTAAGAAAAATAGAGTCAAAAGAAGAAAAAAAATCTGTATTAGTTTCCTTGGCGGTGGACATAGTTTGTACATGAGGATCTTCCGTAATCAATGATTTGGATTTTAATTTTTCATTATTTTCCTATGTAATATAAATTCAAGTTGTGGAAATCCTTGACATTAAACTTTGGTATCTTGGTGTGTAATATGTACTGAAATATTATTACCGGTTTAGGTAAAATACACATCACATAGCTTATTTGCTTGCAACTTTGAAATTCTGATTATTTAGTTTTATACTTATAAAGCTGCAATTAGAACATGCAATGTATTTGGTTCCTCAACTCTAAAGTTGTGTTTGTTTTTTTTTTTGCTTTTTTTCTTGAAGAGGTAGAAGTCTTGAGTATATATATTTACTACAAACCACTTCAAATATGTTACGTCTGGATGCAATTTTGCTGTCTTAACAACTTTAATGCACTGCATTAATACATCACAACTCTCGAGTAAAAATTTTGAAAGAAAGAAAGAGTAAAATCAGTCAAATGAAGTTTGAGACGAGATATATGAAATTCAATTTATATTGCCGGATCCAAACCATATGCAGTGCTGTAAGTTGCCACCATTAAGCTGCTTTTTTTCCATCTATTAGTTTTATGTATTGAATTTCTAATTAGTTGTATGTTAACTTTTAAAAGTTATGCTTTTTGGCATCAAAAGAAAGCCAACCTGCCATGAGTAGTTCGAGATCACACATAAGAAGAAAGACCCGTCTTTTGTCAATAAGAAGTCAGCTACCATCAATGTAAGAAAAAACTCTCTTGCTGCTGCATCATTCTTAGGGTACATAATTTCAAATCAGTATCCGTATATCTGGAATAGAATATGATGGGTAACTTGGTAATTTATTAGTAACTCATAATTGAAAAGGAATACTTTGTGACCAATTTAATTTATATTCACATGCTCGTATTCTTATTTTAGTTTGTGATAATGTGGCTGAAGTATTCATGTACCAAAAATTGTAGTTGAAGTATTCTGGAATCTGAATGCTTTATTACTGCTATGATTTCAAGACTTGATGTGCTTTGAGATAATTTTCATGGACTAGTTATAGTTTTAATAGTTCATAATTGCACTTTTAATCTCATCATTGTAGTACTCTGCAAAAGTATTTTATTTTTTATATCATGGAGTATTTGCCCAAGAGAAGATCATCTCTAAGTGTTCCCAACTTAATTCTAATTGCATCCTAATGCAAATTAACTGTCTTCTTTGTTTTAGGTAATCAGTTCTTTAATTACTTGCTCATTTTGAACAATACTATTAATTTAGCTCTTGGGTCTGAACATGTAACTTTTTTAGGAGGCGTTCAAAGCAAAGAAGTTGACGATTTCACATTAGTTGGATGAATCTGACATATATCTCGATGATGATGATATCTTTTTGGAGGTTGTTGGCGGCCCAAACAAGCAAGTTAGTATATATGGGTTGGCTTTCTAAGCTCATCGGTCACCCACAGAAACTCGACTTTTGCTTAATCGATGATGATATATATTAAGTTGCTTATGTGATTTTTGTGGCTATAACGCTGTAGTGGTAGTTGGAACGAGTGACCTATCTTTTGTATTTTGTGAGCCAAGTTCTTGAATGTTTTAGTTAACCTATTGAGGCTATTTTGAGATGGTAGTTTGAATGCTCTTAAAGTTGTAATATTTTGGTTAACTAATTGATTAGGCAATGCTAATTGTATTTTTCTTAGCATTTGTTTCAATATTATTTTATAATATATATATATATATATATAATGCAAATAACTAGCGACATAATTTAGTAACAAACATCATATTTAAACCTAGCAATAAAAAATAATATAAATAGCCACATAATACAAACAGTAATAGCTACAACTCGCTAAACATTAAAGAGAATGATTAAAATTTTATAACAAATCTCTGACATAAAAAAAATTATGTTACAAAAGTGTTGCCTTTTACATAAAAAAAAACTTGTCAAACAGTAACATAAAGTATATGTTCCAATTAATTTACTAGTGTAGCAACATAAAAAGTATGTTACTGTTTTGTTACAAAGGATAATTGTGTGTTGCAAATTCAATTGCTGGAATCTGCAACAAGGCAAACAATAACATACCGTTTTTTGTTGCTAAACTGTTGTTAATCTCATTTTGTAACAGAAATAACTTAAATAGCAATATTTTTTTTTATCTGAATTTTTTCTTGTAGTGATATTGGAAATATTTTACTAGAGACAAATGCCTACTCTATCTTTAGTTAAGCCTAATTTGGGGGAAAAGTTGTGGTTATTCCATATAGGATTTGGCTGTCCATTTTAGGCGCCCTATTTGCCAGAGCCGGTAGCATTATTGTGGAACTTGCATTGTTTTGTAATTTGTAGAGATATTAATACACCATTAAAAACCAAGCATTTTAGAAAAAAATAAAATAGATTACTAAGGTTAGTGTTCTACTGTAATACTTTCACGGTACTATAAACATGGTCCAGTTTGGCATTTTTCTCTGTCCGGTATTAGTTTTTTTTTTTAAGACAGTTATAGAGGTTAATTTGATCTTGGTTATTACTTTTATTGCCCCTAATTAATACAGAATGTTATTGGCAAATCAAAATTATATTATTATTTTAAGGGTATGTTAAAAAATTTACAAACATCATATTACTCCTATTAATCAAACTAACTTTTCTTAATATCCAATTTTATGGGACATGGAGTATATTAATTTACTGTATGCACCCAGAGAAAGACTATCTAAAAAGGCATCTTCTCTGGTTAGGTTCTTTATAGAGAAATGATGTATAAACACAAAATGAGTACTTTTTAACTAACTAGTTTGGCATCATTTTAAATACGTAAAAGGTGGAACCAATAAATGTATTTGCAAAGAGTCAACGCATATATAAGAAGGTAAAGCTTTAGAATATTTAGTTGAGTCTGGATTTTTATACTACACTTTTTCTAAAAAAACGTATAAACCGTACAAAAAAATGTACGGTTTGCAGTAATTTGGGGCAAACCGTATATTAAATCTACGGTTTGCAACTGTATAATTTTTCAGATAATTCTGACAACATGAAGTGGGCTTTAATTACACTTATTTATTTGAAGGCTACACGGTAGGGTACATCGGATTTTAATTGCTTTAGAGAAATGAGTGGTAGGTCTCCAGTTTGGACCAGGCTTTAGTATATTATATATATATATATAAATAGAATTTATATGAACATCAAATTAGGTATCAATTTGGAAAAATTTTCGTAAAAACGCTCCAAATTAAAATTTGGCTAATGCAAATCTCCATGGTTTCACGACGTGAACACAAATATGCATCTTTTTTTTTCCCCGAGATGTATAATGACATGTTTTGAATTTTTAAATTTTACCATAATTTCGAAAACATGTCATTATATAGCTCGGAAAAAAAAACAATACGCATATTTGTGTTCCCGTCGTGAAACCATGGAGATTTGCATTAGCCAAATTTTAATTTGGAGCGTTTTTACGAAAAATTGTCCAAATTGATACCTAATTTGATGTTCATATAAATTCTCCATACATATATATATATATATATATACTAAAACCTGGTCCAAACTGGAGAGCTAAGGTTTACTGTGGGGATTTATAGGGCACTCATTTCGCTAAAGCAATTAAAATCCCATGTACCCTACCGTGTAGCCTTCAAATAAATAAAAGTGTAATTAAAGCCCATTTCATGTTGTCAGAATCATCTGAAAAATTACACAGTTGCAAACCGTAGATTTAATCTACGGTTTGCCCCAAATTACTACATTACATTTTTTGTACGGTTTGTGCGTTTTTTCAGAAAAAGTGTAGTATAAAAATTTAGTCTCCATTTAGTTTTGTCTCTTTGATATTTGCTTGTTTTGCCCAAAAACCGAACTTATTTTATTAATAAAAGTTTTGTAATCATATATAATAGAATATTTAACAAATTTATACATCTCTATCTCGTTAGTTAAAGAAAGGGGCAATTCAATTTTAGTATATAAAATTAAAACTTAATTCTCATTAGTCTCATTCACTTTGGTGAAAATAAAAAAAAAATATAAAAAATTACAATAACAACAAAAATAGAAATACTATATTTTAAAAACCAAAAAAAATCACTCACTTCACGATATTTTTAAAGTGAATAGATCAAACAAAATCACATTCATTTCAAAATTCAAACCAAAACCTCATTCACTTCAAAATTTTGAAGGGACCAAATAAAAATGGAGGTGCGACGGTGGCAAGGAAAGATCCGATGATGGTGGGAGGAGGGGGGAGATCCAAAGGTGGTGGAGGTGTGGTGGGGGGAGGTCTGGCGGTGAGCGGATTTAGTGGGACTCTCTTTAGGATTAATATTTGATACTATGACTTTCTCATAATTTAATTTTGAAAATGATAATCAACTCTTAAAAGAAATATTATTCATTTATTTGTCCTAATGCTAAGCATTAGCTTACGACTTTATGGTCTAAAACACAAGGTCAGCATTTAAAAATCCCTTCATTTATTCTCTTTCGTCATCATGATCATCATCGTGATTTCGTCTATATACTCATTGAAGTATTAAAATATTGCAACACAGTGAGGTGAAGTATTCTTTTCTACAACATTTGAAATTAAAATATTGCTGACAGGATCGATAATTTAAGGCTTTTAGGTGCCTTTCTGGTCAAATACTCTGCAAAGTTTGTTACAAATATAACAACAAGTCATATAATAACACAATCAGCGGAGATAATATCATTTTATTGTCCTGAGTTTTGGGTCATATTTACTTAAGTGACCTGAGTTTAAAAAATATTGAATTGTTGATTCAGGTTTCACATATACTTTGATTTAGTGGTCTTTTTAACTTCACAAGTTTTAAACAATTGCAATACAGTCCACTTAGTTTAAAAATTAATAAACTAGACACCGATTTGTTGAAAATGACAAAATTAACACTTTAATTTTACAATTTTTGTAAAAGACACGTTTTACAATAAGCAAACTTTTATTTATAATAAATAGACATAATTTTTGTTTCTTTCGAAAAGGTTTTAATCTATAAAAAATTTGTTTTAATCAGTAAAAATTACACTAAATCCGTAAATAATTTTTGATAATTAAAGAAAAAGTGTACGGATTAATATTAAAAGTTGTCTTGTAAATTACAGAAAATTATGAAAGAAAATTACACGGAGTTATCGCACATAAAATTTTACGTCCCCATGACTTCAGCATGGAGGTATACTATTTTTTTTGTAACAAAAAGGTTCACAAAAAGATAAATTGGCACTTTTACCAGACTATCAAATAATTAAGATACACGTAGTGTAATTTTCTTTAATATTAATCAGTAAAATTTTCTTTAATTAGCAAAAAATATTTACGGATGTAGTGTAAATTTTGCGGATTAAAACAAATTTTTTACGGATTAAAACCTTTCTAAAAAGAAAAAAATTTATATGTAGTGTTTATTTTACTGGAAAAATTGTATTAAAAGTCGTTTTTTTTTCAAAAATTATGTCTAAAATTGTATTTATTATGAAGAAAAATTATCTTATTGAAAAATGTGTATTTTACAAAAATTATAAAATTAAAGAGTTGATTTTGTCATTTTCAACAAATCGGTATCTAGTTTATTAATTTTTAAACTAAGTGGGATGTATTGTAATTATTTAAAACTTGTGAAGTTAAGGAGACCACTAAATCAAAGTATATGTGAAATTTGGGTCACCAATTCAACATTTTTAAAACTCATGTCACTTAAGTAAATATGACTTAAAACTCACAATGTTAAAATGATATTACCCGCAATCAACAACATAGTCTTTGCTGCTAACCTCTGTTTTAAAATTCGCGCTACATAGCGCTATGTAGCGCGAAATAGCGCTTTTTTGGTAAAAAACGCAACGAAAAATCACGATTTTGGGTGGAATTGCGCTAAAATCGCGCTATAGGGGACCAAAAGCGCAAAAATCGCGAAATTCTGGACCAAAAGCGTAAATAGCGAGTTAAAAAAAAAACAGCGGATCTAAATAATAAATATATATTGTGCAATTTTCATAAAAGTGTCTGCAGTCCAGATGGTTAAGACTGTGCTGTAATTTCCAGCAGACCTGGGTTCGAAACTCACCAACAACAATTTTTTTTTTGATTTTTTTTTATTACTATCTAATATAACTATATTTTTTTATTTTTTTTTTGTTATATATTCTAAAGTTTAGTGCATATTTAGGCAAAAAAAAATACACCGCAAAGCGCTATATAGCAACGCTATTAGCGCTTTTAGCGTTTCTCTCGAAAAAACGCTACGATAGCGATAACGCTATTTAAAACACTGCTGCTAACCACTGTTTTTCTTGTAGTTGGTTATGTAGTGCCAAACTTTTAAAGTCTGAAAGAATATCTATTAAGAAGGTCCATCAACTCTTACCTTTAGCCTTCGTTATACTCGTGTCACTTATAGAGTTATAGTGATGACTATAAAGCTAAATTTAGTTGTATGTCATTTTAATAGTCTTATAGATATATGTCGCCACAACTATTTTTGTAATTGTGAACACATGTATAGTCAACCTATCTGTCACTCTCATTCGTAATTAACATTCCCTAACCAAGTTATAAGTAGAGAGTAATAAGAGAGATTTAATTAGTTGGTACGTATAGAAAGCCATTTTGAAATACACTTGCATTCCGACATGGATCAGGTGAATGGTAACAATATACAAGAGACACAAGGACTAGAGTTATCAGATGTAGGAATAAGAAATTTGAGTTCATCATTTCGACGTTTTTCTTCTAGTTTCCGTAGTAGTTCAAGTGCAGTTCACTCTGGGCATGATATAAACAACGAATTTCAGCTTATATGGGATCAAGTCGAGAGATTGCCTAGTTTTCAGCGGTTAAGATCATCTTTGTTTGATGGAGATGGTGATAATAAAGGAAAACGTGTAATTGATGTTACTACTCTTGGTGCGTTGGATAGGCAACTTTTCATTGAAAAGCTCATCAAACACGTTGAACACGACAACCTCCGCCTGCTACAGAAACTGCGAGAGAGAATAGAGAAGCAAGTTTCTTGTGTGCTTTTTTTTAAGGAAAAAAACATAAGAACACTGCAAGCTGTCACGTGTAGTTTTTACTTATTTAGATAACCATAACGGCTTGGTTGATTTTCTTTATTTTTAATGTTCTCTTTCATTTATACATTTCCAAAAATAGTATGTAGACTTTACTATATTCCTACTAATTAGCCATATATCTTTCCGATAGACATGTATCAATACATTCCAATAATTATTTTTAAAAGAAAATTCAAACGTAATTTATTTTGGAATAAATGTATAAATTAGTGTAAATTAAACATTAAATCTTAGAAAAATTGTCTAAAACAATATTATGTCAAAATGTTTTAAAATTTGAATATAATATAATATAAAAACTTATAAATTTGCGTAACAAGTTGTGAAAATTTAAAATTTGAGTGAAAATAAGCAAGGGGATAAAGAATAAGCGGTAGAAGATTTGGACTCGGATATTAAGCACAAAAGACAATGCTGTATTGATGTGTTCTTGGAAAAGATTTTTTTTCGGCAAGTATTGATGTTTTCTTGAAAAAGATGTTTCCATAACTGACAGATTATTGAATGGAAGGATATGATGTTTTGTGAAACTCCTGTGAACATTTTTGTATGGTTTTCTGACTATCATTTGAAGATGAGATGTAATTCTATCACATCAATGTTGTTTCTTCTTTTGATCTATTCAAAATAAACAGATAGCGGTGAACTACTTATTTTTTTTAACATTAGTATTGATTAAAATTTTCATTGCAGAGTTGGTGTAAAATTGCCTACAGTGGAAATAAGATACAAAAATCTACATGTTGAAGCTGAGTGTGAAGTAGTCCATGGCAAGCCTCTACCTTCTCTTTGGAGCTCTCTGAAAAGCATTGTCTCTGTAAGTCGCGCACAATTGATATTATTGAATTTTTATTTTTTAAAAGAAGAAGAGAAACTCCAATGGGGAACTCGATGTTTTCCAGTTTCACCAAGTTAAAAGAAAAGTTGTTAAACTCCAAATTTTGCTTACACTTGCGCACTTAAACCAAGCGTTTTGGCCTGGGCTACGTGAATCTTCTTTTACTATTATACTTTATCATTGAACATTCTTTCTATCATTAGACAATGTCTTACAGTTTTTTTTACCACATTAATTCAAGTTATATAAATGGAAAAATTATTATTTACTGCACCAAACTATTGGTGGTTAAGAAAATACACACTCACCTACGAACATTAACAATTTACATACTCAGCTATAACAAATCAAACAATCAACACGTTATTGTTAATTTTTGTTGAAATTTAAACGGAATTTTGATCATGTGTGATCACGTAGTCACTTTGAATGAGAATTGTTTGTTTTGCACATGATCGCACAAGACCAAACTTTTCTTAAAAAGTCAACAAACGTTAACTAGAGTGTTTTGATTGCTTGATTTGCTATAAGTGAGTATGCAAATTATTAATGCACGTAGGTAGGTATGCAGTTTCTTAAGCACCAATAGATTGACGTAGTAAACAATAATTTTCCGTATATAAATACATTTCTATCAACTCCCCTGGGTTATCTTCATTGGGGGTAATTATGATACAGTACTACACAAATAGGATGTTTAATAAAGCTACTACTTATGGCCAAACTGTGTGAGCATTTTGTTTTTTAATATATTCTAAAATAAGGGGCCCAAACTACTCGAGAAAACATTTTGGTTAACTGACTTCCACGGTTCCACCCAATATGTTACTTTTGACAGGGTAGTTTCAAATTGTTCGGATTTAAATCAGAGGAAGCCGTTATAACCATACTTGACGATGTTAGCGGTATCATCAAGCCTGGAAGGTGGATTTAAGTTTCTACCTTAACCGCATTTTCCTCTTTCTTGCTCATTTAACAACCAAGTCATTCTCTTTAAATTCTGAACTACAATAGGATATCAGGCAGGATTTTATGTGTATTCAATCTTAAAAGGATTTTTAGAAAAGTGATTACTTTTCCAGAATTTGCAAAAAGGATGATATAACAAGTGTCTTGCTTTTTACTCCTTTTATGTCAACTAATCTTTGTTTCGAACACATTGTAGGCTGGGTATCTGAAATTTCTATCCGCTGTTCTAATTGCAGTTATGCAGTTATGTTTCAAGTACAGTTGCAACTAAGGTTGGAAACTAATTATAATTAAATATACTTGAATTAAATCACACGCACATTTAACAACGGAGTTCACCCAACTAGGCTATGTCTCAGGGACACTCATCCAGATTAATGATATTATAAAAGCTTACAATATAGAATTCAAGTATTAATAAAAAACTCTCAGACTCTCTTTAGCTTTTTTGCTGATCTCTTTAGGTTTTTCGTTTTTAAAAACTCATTGTGTATTCTTTCAAAGTTGAATTCTTTATAATTTAGAACATACAATTTTTACAAGCAAATTTATTAACTATTTAAAGAGTAAAACAATCTTCTTTTTTTCAATATCTTGTTGATTGATTTAGACTCTTCTAATTGATCTCAATCTTTTCATAATTACACGATAATGCTGTAATTGATTGATCTCAATATTCATGTTAATACAGGTTAATAACTTGCTTGACAATAAGAGTTACTATTTCCTAAAGCAAGAAACATATAAAATAATATATTTTAGAGATAAAATTTTAATATAATTTGAAACCATAACAACATATAACATTCAATCTAATTAGATCATTAATGATTGTGTAAGCACATAGATTGAATCACGAGATAAAGACTTTGCATATTTAAAAAGATTTAGTTTCCACAATAAAAGGAACAATGTCTTCTAAACTAATCTTCATATATCTTTTAAACAACTTCCATTCTTTATCACTTTAATATTCTCAATATATATAAACTGAATCTTTTTAAACATGTGAGAATATTTACTGCATACTTTAATTAAAATAAAAGATTTTAACATCAAGTAATGCAGTTAGACAGAATTAGACAGAATCTTGCTTATTGACAGGTTAGAACTGTGGTTACAACTGAGGTTGCAAGCTCGCCTGTAAATATAAAACTGTCTCAATTCTTAACAAACAAATTGGATTATTTTTTTCAAATCAATTGAGAACAAAAGGTTACTAGTGCAGAAATATGGTTCTAACAGTATCATTCTCATATGAGATTTACTTTCTTCATTTTATTCTAAATAAATTGCTTCAGTTATATTCCATAGGGCCTCAATTACATGATGATTTGTCATGGTTCTGGTGTATCTATATAATTTGCAGTTCACTAATTTATTTTTTTTTATTTTTTTTGTAGGATAACACTGCTGCTTGGACCTCCGGGATGCGGAAAAAGCTCCTTTTTAAAAGCACTCTCAGGAAATCTAGATATAGATCTCAAGGTACTTCTTCATAAAAAAAATCCTTTATTGTGATCATTTGAGGCTATCTGGCATTACTTCTTTAGCCTAGTAATATATGAAATGCCTAAATACTAAAATTGTCTCTATTTGAAATGTGTATGACAAAGGTTGCTGGCGAAATTTCCTACAATGGATATAAGCTCAAAGAGTTTATACCACAAAAAACTTGCACTTACATTAGTCAAAATGATGTTCATATCTCCGAGATGACGGTGAGAGAAACACTTGATTTTTCAGCTTACTGTCAAGGTGTTGGAAGCCGAGCAGGTAAAGGTTGAATTTATATCATAAATTTAAACAGCACTGTTTATATGGTAGTTGATTCAAGCTTCTTGATTTGATCTGGTAGATATTATGGCTGAGGTCAGTAGAAGAGAGAAGCAGCAAGGAATTATCCCGGATCCTGATGTAGATACATTTATGAAGGTACCGTTTGCTTTAAGAATTTACCTTCCCGACTTTGTGGAGTAGAAAGTAGGAGGGATTGGATAACTAATAATTAGATTTTGTAAGTTAGTATTTCATGAGCTTCACTATACGTGTATCCTGATATAGATAAAGATATAGTTACTTTTTACTAGTTATCTCCCCAGATTGACTTCACAGACCAGAAAGATAAAAACTCAAAATTTGATATCAGTTGTATTACTGACAGGCAATTTCGGTGGAAGGACAGAAGACAACCCTACAGACGAACTACATCATGAAAGTAAATGAGTTGTTTTTCTTATTGCACGTTTTATATTTCTGAATGATTCACTAGCTGATAACTGGTCATTTCCACTCAGATTCTTGGACTTGATGTTTGTGCCGATGCACTTGTTGGCAATGCTATGATTAGAGGTATCTCTGGTGGTCAAAAGAAAAGATTAACAACAGGTATAGGCAATGACACCTATAACTCGCTGAACAGTTTTAATAACACTGTCGAGGAATGTCTTTCAGGACTCAGGTTTTATTATTTATCCTTGGTCATGCAGGGGAGATGCTTGGGGGTCCCATGACAGTGCTACTTATGGACGAAATATCAAATGGTTTGGATAGTTCGACCACACATCAAATTGTTGCTTCACTACAGCAATTAGCACATATAAATAACGCTACAGTAGTTGTGGCTCTTTTACAGCCTGCTCCAGAGGTTTTCGATTTATTTGACGACATAATATTAATGGCAGAAGGAAGAATCGTGTATCATGGACCGCGTAATGATGTTTTAGGATTCTTTCAAGATTGTGGATTTTCGTGTCCGGAAAGGAAAGGGGTAGCCGATTTTCTTCAAGAGGTAGGAATTTTATCATTGGCTTAATTGTTGACTGAAAGAGTGAAAGTACATATAGTAAATTTTATTCGGTAAATTGCAGCAGTGGTGCACATACTATAGATGTGCGTTCTATTTGGTTCCCATCGTTTCAATTGTAATACTCCCATTGTTTAAACTGTAACACGGACAATCCTCGTAAAAAAAAGTTATACTGATGGTCCCATACTTGTAATTACTCGTAAGTTATATTGGAAGTTTATTTAACACTATAGGTCCAAAATAAACAAAAAAGACCACCAGTGTAAAATGTTAAATTTCGGGAACAAAGGACTTGTAATTGAAACTTCGGGGTCTAAAATGTGTTGTAATTTAATCTAAGTGGATTAGAAGTCTTGTAATTGAACTGTATGTACCTTGTCTGTTATTCTTTTCAAACTATGAGGACCAACAGTATTGCAATTGAAAATTTGCGTACCAAATAGAAACAATTTTTAAAGATTGATATTTGTGGATAAAGGTGGGCTCGCGCGAATTGAACTCGATTCTAAATCAATCTGTAAAAAAAATCACAGAGCGAATTGGAACGGGTTGGTAAAATTTAAATTTCAACCCAGCTTAACTCAACCCGTTACAGTAAAAACTTCAACCCAACTCAAACCGCAAAATAAATTACGGGTTGAGTTTGGGTTGATTCTTAAATTTTCATTTTGGTCCTTTATTTTTTATAATTTGCATAATCAACTTAAAATTTAAAATAAATAGAATATTTCAAAAAGAAATACAAACTAAAACCAATTAAAATACGTTTATAACATTTACGAAGAAGTAACAAAACTAAAATAGAATAAGAGTGAGAAGTTAGTATATTGAAATACACAATGTATACATTGATATTTATATATTATATTGCGGGTTGAAACGAATTGGGACGGATTAACCCGCAGTTTGGAAACATCAACCCAACCCAACCCGCAAAATATATAACGGATTGGGCGGGACGGATTGTATTTGCAGATTTTTTACACAGTACTATTTGTGGGATAGCAGGCAGCAGCCAAACACTACTACCATACTTCTTTGAAGATAAATTCCATATTATATAAGTTTCTAATATATACTTTATTTATCATTTATGTCAAAAAGTGAATTTCTCTAAAGAAAAAATATATTTTGTTCAATGAATAAAGTATATATTTATAGAGAAATTCATTTCATGAAATCAATGATAAATTAATAAATCCGGGAAGAGATCTCTCACCCTAATCAACTGACAAATCTATTTTTTTTTAAAAGACCTAAAAATATTATTTTGAATGCTTAACAAAAGAAATGAATTTTATTTTATCTTTTTTTTAAATTAATAAATCCTAAACCCTAATCAACTGACATATCTAATTTTTTAAATTAATAGTGCTCTAAAAGAGTAAGTTATTTGCAGATATTCAATTCCTATATTTGATTGATAGTTAAATTTAATTAATGGATATGCAATATTTCATCAAGCCATTTACTACTGTAAATCGCGTGATCTTCCTAGGTGAGTTTGTATAATTACGTACATGCAATCAGTATTAGATATTCACTATGCATCCACTAATTTTCTTGTATGCAGCCAAGTTGTACTCCAAAAAAGAAAATAAAAGAAGAAAAAGAAGAAGAAGAAGAAGGACTAACTATATTTTTTTATTTTTTTTTCACAGAAAATTGTCCTTGTACTTGATTTTCCAAAAAATAAACTGAGCCTACCAAGAATCAAATATCACAGTCCATCAACAAAAAATCACATACAAAACATATACATAGATAATATAGAATTCCAAAGTCGAATTTAACTATTGTCAGAAATCAATAATTTTACTTGAGAGCCAAACCCTAACAAGAATCGAATGCCTCATTGAATCAATCCAAATTGCATACGAACATACAAATATGTGCATATATGTATGAATGTAAATTTATAGATATGTATATAATAAATGTATATATATACCTGGAGTGTTTGAAAGTCGACCGACTGAGAGCCGTACTACTTAAAAAGTTGGCTTTTCTGATTTCAGGTACTCTCAAGAAAAGATCAAGGACAGTACTGGCACTCGGCTGAGAACCCATATATGTATGTATCTACTCACGAGTTCTCAAGAAAATTCAAGGAATCACATTTTGGCAAGATGCTAAATGAAGAGCTTTTGAATCCCTTTGTCAAGTCCGAAACCCATGCCAATGCCATTACTTTTTCTAAATATTCACTTTCTAAATGGGCTCTCCTTAAAGCTTGCATGTTAAGAGAGGTTCTTCTGATGAAAAGAAACTCTTTTGTATATGCATTCAAATCCTCTCAGGTAATTACCACCTTTCATATATATATATATATATTTTTTTATGATTGGATTAACTTTAATTTTTGTATGTTAATTGGCTATTTGCAGCTTTTTATAGTGTCATCAATCGCAATGACGGTATTCCTTAGAACTCGAATGAGCGTCGATGTTCTGCATGCGAATTATTTTCTAGGTGCTTTGTTCTATGGTCTCGTCCAGTTATTCTTTGATGCAATGCCGGAAATGACTATGAGTGTTGCAAGGCTAGAAATTTTCTACAAACAAAGGGACTTGTATTTGTACCCAGCTTGGGCTTATGCAATTCCAGCTGCCGTTCTCAAGATTCCGGTTTCTTTTTTGCAATCTCTGATATGGACATCACTAACTTACTACGTAATTGGATTTAGCCCGGAGGCTGGAAGGTTAGAAATCAATAACATAAGTTATAATTGTAAAAAAAAAATGCCATAATTTACGGACCAGCATTGTTTTGGAAAGCAAGGCAACTAAATTGTTTTAAGGTTAATGACAGAGAATGAGTATGTATTTAAAGATTGAGTAGGAAAATTAATTCACACTGAAGTGATCGTCTATATGTATTTAACTTAAATTAGATGCACAGCGACAGCTGATAGTCTGAGCAGTGGAGGAACAAGGTGGTGGCATACGGGATGACTGCCCCCTCCATTTTACAAAAAAAAACTGACAAATATTCAATTATTTACAATGTTTTTTTGGCCACTGCCGTGGGCAAATTCTTCTTTGACTTCTGCTTTGCAATAATAGCTTAAAATACCTGAAGACGTCTATGGGTACATTCATTATAAATCTAAAAGCTGCTATCTAATTTTGAAAATGAGATCTGAAAATTTGCAGGAAAAAAATTGGGGCTGATGGTAACTATTGGAGACTTGTGGTGAAAACATTCTGCTTCCTTTTTGAAATAACTAAATTAGACACTATAAAATAGGTCCTAACATTTTTGTTGATAATTAGATTAAAGTTTCCCAGACTTGTTTTTTGAAGTCTTAAACCAGTCATCAAGAACACAAACTGAATATTGTTGAACATAATCATTTCGCACAAATTGTAAGTTTTGCTTTCTTTATCTCAGGTTCTTCCGCCAACTTATGCTGTACTTTCTTGTACATTTGAGTGCCATGTCAATGTTTCGTTTTTTGGCATCTCTTTTCCGCACTGTGGTGGCTACATTAACATTTGGCAGTACCGCAACAATTTTTGTCTACTTGTTCGGTGGCTTCATCATCCCAAAAGGTAAGCCTTCCGATACTTATATTCGATTTTGGTTGTTATCAATAATTTAGAAGCACGAAACCAGTTTACGATATTCATTGCAGCCTCAATGCCAGTATGGTTAAAGTGGGGATTTTGGGTTTCTCCTATGACATACGCTGAGATAGGCCTTTCTGTTAATGAATTTAGTGCACCGCGGTGGCAGCATATAAAGGTATGTTAGTAACTTAGTATGTAGCTATTTATATTCTGTCTCATATCACATTTGTTCACCTTCGATCTAGTGTAAATAATCTGATTATCTCGTGTAGAATTTGTCCACAAACACAACAATTGGGCAACAAACACTTATAGCTAGGGGATTGAATTTCAATGGATATTTCGTCTGGATATCATTAGGAGCCTTGTTTGGTATCTCATTGCTTTTGAACCTCGGGTTTACCTTGGCCTTAACTTTCTTAAATCGTAAGTTCATCATCTCATTGTATGTAGCCAGTAGCCGCTAATTTATTTTTGTGATAACATCTGATCATATGAAAATTGATGCAGCTCCTCGTTCTCGTGCTATAATATCGAGTGACAAGCTCTCCCAAGCCAAAAGTAACAATGTTGAAGAAATATCCGAACAATCACCTAAAAAAAATAATGACGCTCACAAAGGTCCATACTTCTATCTTTGAACTAGTGCATAATTGCTTCAAATAATTTTCCCTTTTCTATGTTTTGCTTGCTTCTTATGTTGACAGATTAATTCTATTGTAAAAATTTCATTATTCAGGCAGAACGATATTACCTTTTCATCCCCTCACAGTATCGTTTCAGGACTTACAATACTATATTGACACTCCTCAGGTATTTGAATAAGCCTTTGTTTGATTGCAGATTTTAAGCTCGATTGACCAAAGCTGAGTTTTTCTGGGGGTTTTGCCAGGAAAAGTTTAAAATTTTATGCTGAATGAACCTCACTTTTTCCCCCAAAGGAGGGTTTCTAATTATCAAAAAAAAAAAAAAAAACCTCACTTTTTCCCCAACCTAAAAAGTTCAGCTTATTTTCTTATATGCTGCAACAAACAACCCTAAAAGTTTATACCAGTGAGACCACTTCTCTTTCTTGCCAATGTTATGACTATCTCATAATGCCATACTTATAACTTATAAGATGGTAAAGAGCATATAAAGCTATGAAGAGTATTATTAAGTTTTTGTCATTTTATGAAACTAAGATCATATAAGACCGGAATAATCGTTGTACACATATTTTTTTTCTTTTTAGGCTATGAGAGACCGGGGGTTTTCTCAAAGGCGGTTACAACTTTTATGTGATTTAACTGGTGCATTAAAGCCAGGTGTCCTTACGGCACTGATGGGAATAAGTGGTGCTGGGAAAACAACTCTTTTGGATGTACTATCTGGAAGAAAAACTATAGGGACTATAGAAGGAGATATTCGTGTCGAGGGCTATCCTAAAGTCCAACAAACATTTTCTAGAATTTCGGGTTATTGTGAACAAACCGACATCCATTCTCCAGGCCTCACTGTCGAGGAATCTGTCATTTTCTCAGCTTGGTTACGTTTAGATCCTCAGATCAATTCAAATATTAAATATGTACGTCTCATTCACAACTCAAAATCGTTATTCAATGAAAGCTCAGTAGTTCGCTTCGTTCCATTTCGGGTTATTCGAAATTTTGTACACTATCTTATCAATAGATTTTGTACACCTAACAATAAAAGTTAGAAGTTGGTGCCCCAACCTAAGAATTCTCCTCACTTTTATACACTTCAATACTTTATAGAAAAATTGTCTTAATTTTGGGACTAAAATAGGATAAATTGATCGATTAGGTCATAAAGGCCAACATATATGATAGAATATAGTGTAAGAAACAGTATGGATTTCTTAATCAATTTAGCATCTGAACCTATGACTTTTTCATCAATTCATGGAATTGTATGCCGATTAGTAGTACCATAAACTGGCACATAAGTTTTTTCCTTAAGATTAAATATGAACGAAGTTAAAGTATACCAGTTTATGGTAATATTCTGTTCTTTTAATACGCTATATGTTTTTTTCAGGAATTTGTGGAAGAAGTTTTAGCGATCATTGAGCTAGATGAGATGAAAGATTATTTAGTTGGCACGAGAGGTGTAAGTGGTTTATCTACTGAGCAACGTAAAAGGCTAACGATAGCTGTGGAACTTGTATCTAATCCTTCGGTTATTTTCATGGATGAGCCTACCACTGGGTTAGATGCAAGAGCAGCTGCTATTGTTATGCGTGCTGTAAAGAATGTTGCTGAAACCGGAAGAACAATTGTTTGCACTATTCACCAACCGAGTATTGACATATTTGAATCATTTGATGAAGTAGGTCAATCTAACCCAATAGCTGAATAGAATTTTATTTTACGTGGAACGTGATCATTTCTTTGTTCTTTTGTTTAGGTGATTATTCACCCAAAACAGTTACCTTGTTCTTGAAATTGGCTTCTTTAGTTTCTGTAAGGAATCTTAGAAAGAGGGCATTTCATAACAGCTAGTTTCTTATAAATGCAGTTAATTTTGCTGAAAGGTGGTGGGCGTATAATTTACTCAGGTGCAGTGGGTTGGCACTCTAGTAGTGTCATTGACTATTTTGAGGTGAGTTTGTTATAAAAAAACTAAATGCCTTTTAAATTTTCCCTTCTAATATGAGAAGCTAACGGTTAATTTACTGTGCTACACCGCTATTTATTTATCCTGATAGAGCATCTCAGGGGTACCGAAGATTAGAAGTAATTACAACCCAGCAACATGGATGTTAGAGGTCACCTCTACATCTTCAGAAGCTAAACTTGGCGTTGATTTTGCTGAAATTTACAAGAAATCCAACTTATACAGGTGAGTAACAAAACTTGTGCACTTATTTAACCTGTTCGGTGGGTGATTCATATCCCTAATTCAAAGATAAATCTGATAGATGAAGAAAACAAACTTAATTTAAAGCTCTAGAGAGTGCTATCTTATATGGTCTTGTGCCATATACAGAAACTAACAAAAAAAAATTGTTAGTTACTGAACTGTCTTGTTTATAATGGATGTTCTATGACTCTGGCATAAGCTTATCGAAATTTAGTAATGTCTGCTTTCTATTTATATTACAGGAGAAATGAAGACCTTGTAAAGAGTCTGAGTTCTCCGCCTTCTGGTTCAAGTCCGTTATCTTTTCCAACTTACTTTTCCCAAAATGCTTGGGGACAGTACAAATCATGCCTTTGGAAACAGCACTTATCATATTGGAGAAATCCTTCATACAACTTGAAACGGTTACTTTATACACTTGCAGCATCCCTGTTATTCGGAGTACTTTTCTGGGGTCGTGGAAAGAAAATGTGAGTTAACCCTATTTTAAATTCACATAATAGATTACCAAATTTGATCTATTCCTTATTGAGTGTTTATTCCTTTAAATTTAGTGTTGTCTTCTATTATTAAGTTTTTTAGTATAAACTGTTTCTCCTCAAAATCTGTGGCAGAAATAATCAGCAAGACTTATTTATTATAGCTGGTGCGATATATGTCGCGACCGTCTTTCTGGGCACAAACAATTGCTCATCAGCTATGCCATATGTCACAACTGAAAGAACTGTAGTCTATCGGGAGAGATTTTCTGGGATGTATGCACCATGGGCATACACCCTTGCACAGGTACCTTTTTTTGTCGCACCAACTGTATATCGAAATTTTCAAAAAGAAGTGCAGTGTTCATTTTTCTATAAAATTAAATGGTGATTCATTATAAAATGGAGAAAGAAAACTGTTGCTACAATGGAAGCTAATGAATTAAACAAATTAAACAGCCACCAATAAACATGTAATGTCTTTCAAGTAGAAAAGCATATGGTTCAGAATTTTATGTCGGTTTTGGAAATACAAATTCTGATATTAAATATTTGTAGTATTAAAATTGGGATTTCAACTTTAAAATTATTTGTTACTTGGGCTTTGACTTCTTATTTATGACAGCGTATTTATACGGTCAGCATAATCTGAATCCAATCTCAGATTCGTATTTTGAAAAACAAAGTCGTAGTTCCGAAGTCAAGCTCGTTGTTCTGAAATCAACCTCGTACTTCTGAAGTACAAGCCTTGACTTTTCTAAAAATATTGGCTTTTTTGCTCTTTACTGCATTTCGCAGCGAGACACACAAATCATATTGGTGAAATTTTACTGGTCGCTATTTGAGCTCAAACTTATTTTATTTTTGCTTCTAACTTGCTTAATAATTTAGTTGGTCCACTTTAAAACATTTTTTTTCTTTTTTAGTATTATTTTGCATTATAGTATAGCGCTATTAAAATAATTAACTTATCTACCTAATTGCCAGAAACACACAAACAATCCAACAACGGATCAACAAAGTGTATGTTAGTGTGCTTTTTTTTTTCCCTGTTACGACACTGTTGATCAAAAAAAGTGTTGTCAAATAGCAATAAATTGGGAATATGTAAACGGAAAAGTGCTGTCAAATCTGGAGGTAGGGACGTAATTTGCAAAAAATATTTGTTAATAAAAGTAACGAGATAATATCACGAAATACAGAAAAGTCAAACATTTTCAGAAAAGTCAAGTCTTGTATTTCAGAAGTACGAGCTTGATTTCAGAACAACGAGTTTGACTTCGGAATTACGACTTTGTTTTCCAAAATACGAGTTTCAGACTGAATTAAGATTATACTGACCGTATAAAGACGTCACCCTTATTTATTCCATAGGTTTCATTTTGATTCCATAGCTTTTACATATTTCAATATTGCATGTAATCTTGTAGACCTATAACAAGTCACAAAAACTTAACTTTCAACAATTTCAACATTTTACTCAATTTATTAATCCACTTCTCTCTACTCAAGTATCTCTCTACCGGTTCTTCAAATTCATCAAACATTCAAACTTTCTGGAATGCACCTTTCTTCTGCATCAATAAACCTTACTCCTAAACTGCTTCATAATGTTATTGCAGGTTACAATAGAATTCCCGTATATCTTTATACAGGCACTTATTTATGTTGTGGTAACATATCCAATGATTGGGTTCCATTGGTCATTTATAAAGGTTTTCTATAACTTATACACCATTTTCTGCACGATGTTATACTATTCTTACCTCGGAATGCTGCTGGTTGCCGTCACTCCTACGTTTGAGTTGTCGTCAATTTTGGCCACAGCTTGCTATGCCATGTTTAGCCTGTTCTCTGGATTTATTTTACCTAAACCGGTAAGCAATTAATTTTAGCTTGCTCACCACACCTTCTGCTCTGATTTGTATTTTCTTTTTCCTGGGTATGCTTTTGATGTTACTTTTTTTTAATTTGCAAAGAACATACGTTTTAAAAACTAAATTATTTATGTCATATCTATTTTTTTCTTGAATGAAACTTACTGTATTCATTCTGGCAGATAGATTGAAATGATTTTTAACTCTTGTCTATTCGACTATTACTCCTTGTTACTTTTCATTTTCAACATTTTGAATCGTAAATTAAAATTCGGTAAATTAGATAGGATCTTACGGAATAATGTGTCCAAGATATACTTTATGCGCAAGTCAGAGTTGGTGGTTACTTTTCTTTTTATTAGCCAAATGTGCTGTTTTGAAACAAGTTTTCCTCTTTATGATTTTGTCTATAACCACAGTTTTTTTTTTATTATCAAATCTCGAAGTATTAACTTAATAATGATACTTATTTATTGATCTTTTTTCTTGTTACAGCAAATTCCCAAGTGGTGGAAATGGATGTATTACCTAGTTCCGTCGTCTTGGACTCTGAATATCATGCTGACATCGCAATACGGTAATAAGGAGAAGGAGATCATGGCGTTTGGAGAAAACAAAACAATCTCGACTTTTCTAGGAGATTATTTTGGATATGATTATGATCAACTACCATTAGCGGCTATCGCAATTGCTGCTTACCCAATTATATTCGCTTCTCTGTTTACTTTTTTTATATGGAAGTTGAATTTCCTAAAGAGATAGAACTTATAAATATGTTGTATGCATTGCAACCTGAATAACATGGTTCAACAGCATTGCAGTTAATAAAATCTGTTGTATATCAAGATATGACTAAAGTCTAATTCAGTAAAGTACCGTAGAATCGCTGATAGAGATTGTTGTGTGTTTCATGGTAATTAAAAAAGAACTTGCCAATTTCATTTCCCTCACTTTTATATATACTAGCAATTGTGCTCAATAGTCTTATACCACTTAGATTGAACATTAAGAAATTTTAACAACTACGTATATCGAACTACAAAAGATTCAAAATAACAAACAGAAACTTTTTGGAAGTTAACACAACCAAGATATTGTTTATCGATCCAAAGTCACCATCATTATATATTTTAAACTATATAGCATAACGATACAACAAACGATGAACTACTAGCTACAATGTACAGTTTGTTACGTATCTTATATAACCTCTTTTTTCTAATTTTTTTTTAAAATGCAAGTGCATTTCACTCGGCTTATTCTTCTTATCCTAACCTAGTGAAGTAGAACTTTTAGACCACTAAATGTTGTTTATTTTGAACTTGATCGTGTTAATTATACAGAGAGAAGAAATGCATGTGGTCTCTTTCCAGGTATTGGCTATTGATTATAAGTTTATCGCACTATGCTCACCAATAATTTGTTATACTTTTTCTGATCAAATTAAATTATTCTAATACTATGTTTTATCTGCATTTTCTGTGCTTCGCTTTTTAGTTAAAACACTATGGTGTGTGGGTGAAGTGGACCCTACAGAACCATCTCTAGCCTATACTGCTATTGTTACACGTGTGTTATTCCTAGTTTTAATTTTTCACTCTCCATTTTAGTAGTGTATGTGAGTACATTTTAGTAATTCTTGTCAAATTAGCAACATGTATCTATTTAATTATAAAATTACGTGTAATTTTGATCGTTTTATAACTTGTATCAAAATTGTTAAAATGAATTTTTTTTAAATCTAATCATAAAATTTAACATTTGAACTATATTATCAACTTTTGGAAATTTTTATTCTGATAATTTTAATACAAGTTCTTGACCGATCAAAATTACACGTAGTTTTGTAATGAACAATTAAATATGAACGGGTACTATATTAACAGTATGATCCTAAATTTATGCATTTTTTGTTGGAAAGTACAACATTTAATTCACTTAATGTGGGCCCATGTTAATATGATACGTCCCATAATAATAGATTAATAGTTCAATTAATTTTTTGATTTCATCACAGAATAATACTCCAATTTATTTAAAACTTTTTAGTTCCTCATATACCCCTAGCCATGTAACACCTTTATTTAATGAGTTTAGTTCCTTGCAAATCATGAATTTCATTGTTATTTTAAGGGTATAATTGAAAATTGATATACATATGTATTACTTTCTAAAAATACCTAAGTGAGCTTAATTTTTATGGGATAGGGAGTATGTGTTTTTTTGTAAATCATAAAAACCACAGTATGCAATAATTACCCTGGTGCAAGAATAAACCTAACTATTATATATAGTACCTCTCCATTATATTATTTGGTATATTTAGATATCTTCACAAAATAACTATTATAAATTGGTTTATCTGACTTATAACTTCGTTTCGTAATCGCTACATCATAGTATAAATAAGTTATCTAAATCCCCATAAAAAAACTACACTTAAATCCAACAAGTCTAATTTCGCTTGGATCCTCCGATTTTCTGGAGACGGCACTGAACCCTATTAGTATTATCAAGCACATGAAGGAAGAAATAGGGACCAAAACTTCCCGAAAGTAGACAAATTACATAACTCCTTAAATGTTTTGGGGTTTGTAGCTTACATCTTTTTGGTCCATGAGGTGATGACTAATGAGTTTGTAGAATATTCGTACCTTCACATTATTACAATTGCACTAGTCTAGAAAGAATTACCAGGAATTTAAACAGTTGAATATTAAGGTCTCTAAGTTCAGCATAATGATAGATTGATACAGATGAACTTTACCCTCAGTGCCTCATATTGTGTAATTTCTTGAAAGTAAACGGTGGATGCTTAAACATTAAACAAAATGTTTAGTTCAATCACCCACATGCAAGTTCTTTTTTTGGTGAAGTCGCCACAAGTTCACCTTATAATGTCAAATATTTGAGCCGATATGCATGTGTTTGGGCCTTATATAGTTGTTCACCATCAGCGGACATGAACTCGGACGTCAGACCGAAAGCCTCTAAATATGTCTTATTTATGACTCGTCATAGATGAACTGAGGGGAAGCCTTGCATGTACAGTAATTACGTGATATATTCTATTTCCAGTATTAGAAGAAGGCGAAATATGTTTCAAGAAAAAAATGAGGCAATAATCCGTTTCTTTAGTTGTGTCTGCTACTCTGCTCCTTCTACTCTATTTGGTATAAAAAACAAAAATAACACATGTATGAAAAAGACCTAGTTTCTCCTAGGCTTAAGTTCATTTTAATTTTGAGAGGATAGTTGATTAGTACATAAAAACATACTTAATTTTCAAAACCCGAATTATTAAGTTCTGTTCAAAATTTGCTACATATAATGTAGTATCATATAAAATCAAAGTTAAAAATAAAGAGTAAAAAGAAGCAGCATCATGTAGCATTTATACTCATTTTTAAAAATATTTTAGGGTCAGAGTTTTTGATAATTAAGTACCAGCTATATGTATTTTTGATCATTTTATCTTTAAATTTAAACCATGGATAGAACTTTAAATTTGAATCCTATTAGAGCTTTAGTAAGTAATCAAATAGTATTATCAACGCCAAGGACCTCCCAAGTTATTTGCTTTCCATAATTCTCAATTTATTTTAGCTATCCCCAGTTAAAGTTACATGAGGACAACTAAACAGAGATCAATCTAAGTCCAAAAAGACGAGCGAGTCATTTTGGGGCCGGTAATATTTTAACTTTCATATATAATAAAAGATACTTTTTCAAAAAACTAATTGTAAAATAGTAACTCTTATGACCTCTTCCCATTATTAAAAACAAATTGACTAAACAAGTTTGACCGGGACCACTTACCGGTCTCCGATTTTAATTGCCGGACCCGGCGTTGACCGAACATAGACCAAATATATAAAAACAAATTCAAATAATGGGAAAAGTTAAAAAAACAAAACAAAAAAACCCTAGAACAAAATTTTTAAAAGAAAACGGAAAAATTAAATATATATATATATATATATAATATATAAAAAAAAATCCAAAAAAATGATAGTTTAATACACTAATGACATTCTAATGAACAATTTACTGCACGGTCTAATACACTAATGTACATCCTATTAGACAATCTAATCTAATCTAATATATCAATACAGTTTATTAATGGACCGTCTAATAAACATTATAAAAGACAATCTAATACACAAATGACAGTCTTATATACAGTGTAATAGAGTAAATTACATTAGATGATAGTCTACTACATAACACTCAAAATACATAATTGTGTTCGTTAAAATGTCTAGTGTTCATTTATCAGAACAGTAATAGTCTAATAAAAAGTAATTAACATTTGCACAAAAAATGATTTAAAATCAATGTAACAAACACAAAACACGCAAAAAAAATAATTAATACGGTCTAATGAATTACACAAAGTACATCAAAAATAACTCAAAATAAACGATTAGTGTTCATTAAACTGCCTTTAAAACAAACACTCTAATGATAAAATTACACAAAAAATGTCCAAAACCAGTTTCATAAATATAGGTTAGTATATTTTAAAACACACGGTTTTTAAAAAAATCTCAATGAACACCCAAGTAGCATTAATATTGTATATATAGCTGTTTAAATTTAAAATCGGACTTAAATGCCACATTTTGTGAAATCAAGTATCGTTTCACTGGATTCATCTTAAATTAATCAAAACTATGAAAAAACAAAAACTATTCTGTAATTACTTTTAGGTTCTCGTCTTCCCAAAACAAAAATGAGCGGCTAGGGATTCAAACCCGCCACCACCACTGTAATCTACCGGACATCCGACGACGACCAACGACACCAGAGGCTCACTGTCGCCGTCGTAGAGAAGTGACAGAGTGTTACCGAGATCGAATATTGAATTAACTCAACAAGACATATCATTGGAAAATTTTGGCCTATATCTGTAGTCAATAAAGCAACATAGGGTTTGGCTCAATGTCCCCATCGTAGTGAAGTGACAGAGTGTTGACCTTATTTAGGATTATTAGTAATGATGCAAAATGGGGTATTTTCTAATAGCACGAGGGAGGTGGTATTAGATGAATTAGTACAACCCCATAATCAGTAATTACCGAAACACCTTTTAAATAAATATCAAATAAATAAGCAAGTATATTATATATATATATATATATAATATATATATGTATTTTTATTATTTACACAAAATATTAATATTTTATTATAGCTTGACATTTTCTTTATAAAAAATTAATAAATCTAATATGATAATACTAATAAGTATTTTTTTTACTGGTTTTTTAATAATATTTTTTTCCTAATATGTATATATAAAGGGAGAGTTTATATGAACATCAACTTGGACACTTTTTTTGTAAAAACGCTCCAAATCAAGATTTGGTTAATGCAAATCTCCACGGTTTCATGACGTAAACACAAATATGCGTCTTGTTTTTTTTTTTCCGAGATGTATAATAACATGTTTTGAATTTTTAAATTTTACCATAATTTACAAAACATGTCATTATACATCTCAGAAAAAAACAAACAAGACGCATATTTGTGTTCCCGTTGTGAAACCGTGGAGATTTGCATTAGCCAAATATTAATTTGGAGCGTTTTTTACAAAAAAAAAATGTCCAAGTTGATGTCTAAATTGATTTACATATATCCTCCCCGTATAAGAATGGTGGTATATTTCTTTACTGGTTTTTTATGAATATAAGTTCATAATTTCCCAATCATTTCTAAAATTAAAAAATTAATTTAAACTATGTCCTCTTGAATATTTTAATATACTCTTTTTATATATTGGTATGGTAAAATTAATAGTGGTTTACTTGGCTATGGCGAGGGCAAATTACATATCGTATTAGCCAGTAACCGTACTAACGGATCAGTACTTAGTTATGTGGTGCCAATAATTTAAAAAAGTCTGAAAGATCGAACATCTATTGAGAAGGTCCATTGCTGCATAAGATTGACTCTTGCTTTTAGCGTTCTTGAATACTCGTGTCACTTGTAATCGACCATAATGCTATATTTAGTTATATGTTACTATATTTTTCATAGATATATCGCCATAGAATTTTTATAAATTACTAATATTTGTTAATTGTGAAGACAGTTAAGAGTCCATCTATCTATTACAAAAGATGTCAACTATGTTGGTATTTGATTGATTTTCAAGATCAAGTTGTGCATAAATGTTTGATTGATTATCATTAAGTGTCACATATCTGAGCTTTGTTACTACTAATATTTGTTATAAGTGTTATAAGTGTTATAAGAATGTTGGAAGTGTTTAAAGATATCGGGAAATGCTCGGAGCAAACAATAAAAACACAAAGTATAAAAGGGAAGAAAGGGACTCTTTATTTATAATTTTTCTTTCTTTTTGGCTTGATTACAAAGGGCGGAAGAACCACCTATTTATACTAACCCAATATTTAGAACTTTCTTACATTCTCTCTCAAAATGTCTAGATACTTTCTCTCTAAACAATTCTAGAAAGTATCTAGAACTCTCCTTAATTTCTTTCAACTTCTATGAGAGTTATAGAAACTTTCTAGAATTCTCTACAACTTTTTATACTAATTGGATTTAGCTAAAAGTGTGATAAATTAAAACAATTGTACCAAATAAGTTTATATTTTCAACACTCTCCCTTAAACTTATTTGGTAACTTTGAGCACTTTTGCGGTATTTGAAATCTTCTTTCATGCGGCTTGATCATGCGAAGTTGAGTCCAAACCAAGTTTAAGATTCCAATACTCCCCCTTAAACTTGGTTTGAGAAATGGTTGCGATCTTGTGTCGATTCTTAACTAGCTAATTCGTTGTGATAAAACTTCATTGGCACCTCCTTCAATGAAGACAAGTTCCAAACACATTTCGGTCGATGTAACGCAAGTCAGAGATGGTGGTCACTTTTCTTTTCATTAGCCAAATATGTAGTTTTGAAACAAGTTTTCATCAGGATTCTTTTTCTTTATAATTTTGTCTGTGGTTATTTTTCAAACCTTTTCCCATCATTATTAAGTTTATGGTTACCAGGGCTAACAACAATTTTTTTTATTTATCAAATCACGAGTTATTAACTTAATATTGATCCTTATTTATTGATATTTTTTCTTGTTAATTACAGCAAATTCCCAAGTGGTGGAAATGGACATATTACATAATTCCGTCGTCTTAGACTCTAAATGCTATGCTTACATCGCATTAATACAGTATAAGGAGAAGGAAATCATGGTGTTTGGAGAAAACAAAACCATCTCGGCTTTTCTAGGAGATTATTTTGGATATGATTATGATCAACTACCATTAGTGGCTATTGCTCTTGCTGCTTACCCAATTTTATCCGCTTCTCTGTTTACTTTTTGTATAGGGAAGTTAAATTTCCAAAAGAGATAGAACTTATAATTATGTTGTATGCAATCTGAATAACATGCTTAGCAGCATTGTAGTTAATAAAACCTATTGTATATCAACATATGACTAAACAGTAAAGCACCGCGGAATTGCTGTCTGCTGATAGAGATTGAATACATAATTCAGTAAAGTTACTAAAAAGAATTTGCCAATTTCATTTCGTGTAAAAATAATTGAATTGATCGTAGTATAGACGCATATAGTGTCATTTAACGTCACTCCAGAGTTGACACATGCGACTTCACTTGAATCACTTTTTATACTAGCGATCGTGCTCAAACAGAAGAAATTTTAACAGCAATGTGATCGAATTTCAGAAGATTGAAAACAAAAAACAGAAACTTATAGAAGTCACAACCAAGATGTTTATCGATCCAAAGTCATCATCATATATATTTTAAATTATATAGCACAACGGTGCAACAGATGATGGACTACTACAAAGTACTCATCACATTAGGTACGATTACATTTTGAAGCATAGTTATTTAGCGAAATTAAGATTAACTTTAAAATCTTAAGCTAAAGGACCATGATCACCCGCGCCACCAGTTGTGCCAGCTGGTACAGTCTTAGGAGGCACAGCTATGGCGCATAGAGGATGTTTCGGTAGATACTTGCAAAGAAACTTAATATATAGACCCACAGCTGGGTGTAAAACAGGAGCTGGCTTGGCTGGGACCGGAATAACTGGGTTAGGGAAAAGCCAATGTAGGTCTTGTCGGGTTTCGTTAGCCTCGTTTTTGTTCTCGATTAGTCCTCTTGCCCCTTCAACATCTAGAGCACACACAACAAAGTAAAGAGTGAAGATAGCAAAAACATATATCTTCATTCTGAAACTGTTTTGTGTAAAACTTAGTGTTTGTTGTAGTAGTATGTAGTGAAGAGGTATTAGTTTGAATCTAATTTATAGGGAGCTAGGGTTTCACTTTTAAACAAATAGTTTGGAAGGTAGAGAATTTGTCAACCAAGTCAATTTAGTGATTGCAACCAACAATCTTGGCTTGTTTAGGTAGTTTTTAACACTCCAACCACTTTGTTTTAATGGTCAGTTAGCCCATAGAAATTGAGAACTTGTGTTAGATGAATTTTTGTTTACACAGGTCAGTCACTTTTGTATCCTAAAAGACTATGATTTGATTTAGTAGTCATCAAGTTCATTAACAAACTTGTACACATTTACAAAATCACAACTCAAAATCCCAATGTTTATGCTTCAAAGACATAGTATTCCCCCATATATGATTTCTCTAATTAATACTCCATATTCCATATCCATATTATCTAATTATTACTTCAGCAATTCATAACATCGTTTTTTTTTTCTCTTTCAATCTTATAACTTCATATCATGATATAATCAATCATCATACCTTATAATATCTTTTTTTTAAAGTTTTAAATTTTTTAAAGCTAAACTTCTTAAGAAAATCTAGTACTTATGTCATGATAAACACTAATATGAACCTCGTGCACTACAATTAAGGAGTGTGTCAACCAATAGAATTTTTAACTTTTAATTTTAGGGGCAATTAACAAAAACATACTCTATCCCTATTATATTACAAAAAACATATCATAATAATTTAAATTATCAAAAACATACCTATATATACTTATTATTTTTTAATCTAATCTATCTCTCTAACTTATCATATATATCTCTCACCTAACATCTCTCTAATCTAACATCTCTCTCTAATCTAACATATCTCTCTAATCGCACATATCTTTCTAACACACGATAATCGTAGCTCTTTCTAACACGTGCTAATCACCCATATCTCTCTAAAAATGATTAAAAACTCACAAAATATGTATATGCTAATTATAAAACGTCATACCCTAATTTTAAAACTTCATACACTGATTTTAAAATTTCATACCCTAATTTTAAAACTTCATATCCTAATTTCAAAACTTCATACCCTAATTTTAAAACTTCATATCCTAATTTCAAAAGTTCATATCCTAATTTCAAAACTTCATACCCTACATATGAATTTCTCTCAAATATTGTTGGATTCTTCTCTTTCAACTTGAAAGCCACAATGTTTACAATAGTCTCAAAACTCAATAAATATAAAACAGTCTCACAAATTTCATATATTTTTCATATATTACGGGGTATCAAATAGTGTAATATTTGTGTATTACGTATGTATATATATGTATTTATATGTATATGGATATCTATATAATTTAGATGGTATTCGGTAGTTAGTGATGGGTTTCGTGGTGGAGGAAGGGAGAGAGATAGAGTGCGATATTAAAGAAAGATACATAGAAGAATGAAGGAGAGAGATAAAGAGAAAAATTGATGAGAGAGAAGAATAAAGAGATACATAGAAGAATTGGTGAGAAAGAAAAATGGAGGAGAGAGAGAGTAAGATGAGAGAGAGATAAAGAAAAGAATAAACAACATTAAATTTAAATTTTTTTGATATGTTTTTTATAATTAAAAGTTGTAAGGGTATATTTTTTGTAATTTAGTTTAAAAATTAGTATGTTTTGTTAATTTATCCTTAATTTTATATAAGTTATTTTTAGATTCATTAACACGTGTTGTGTTTTTAGTTGATGACACACCGTAGATTATAGTGCACCGTCTTAAGAAAACCTAGTACTTATGTCATGAGAAACACTAATATAAACCAGGTGCACTACAATTAAGGGGTGTCAATCAATATAATTTTTTAGTTTTAATTTTATATTAGTTATTTTTAGATTTATTAATATGTGTTGTGTTTTTAGTTGACGACACACCCTAAATTATAGTGTATCGTATGTACCATAGTGTTAGTCTTATGTCATTGTAGCATTGAAGAACTTTCTTTTTGGTTGGAACTCGGAAGATACAAAGATTCTTTAAAGGATGCAATTAATGCTTAATTTTCCAACTAAATAGAGAAAATTTTATTACGATTTTCAAAGATTGTACAAATGTCGGGTTTAAAATGTCTAGAGTAGTACTGTCCCATATTATACCGAAAACTCTATATTGAAATAAATTACTCCCATAAGAAGAAATAATAATTTCTGTTTAGTTACTTGTAGTATGTTTTTTCAGTTTTATTCTAGAAATAATTCAAGGTGGGGTTTTTAATGCTATAAACGTTCAAAATCGACCAAAATAAATTTTAATTCCGTTTTCCTCATCTTGATTCTGAATGATTACTTCTGGACCCAATAATACTATGGATACCCAAAAAGACTTTAATAGCGGAAATTAATCAAAAAGTAAATGAAATTTTTAATGTAATGATATCTCCACCCAAAACACAAGAAAATAATTAGCGAGCACATAGTAGAAAAACAAAACCAACCTCCAAAGAACAAACATAAATTCGATATGATAATGAAAATAACAACTAGCATCAAATAAAACGAACAAATCAGTGCTTATAGAGTAACATTTATTTTATAATACAAGTGTTGGCGCAAACAACATAGAGAGCGCATTTCTTTAGCTAGATTAAACATGAATTTCGGAAACCAATACCACTAATTTGCGGGTGGGGATGCAACACATAGTTTATCTGTTGGGAAAAAAATGCAAAAAGTTCCTGAGCTCGGAGTCCCTGGGAAAGGAAATGGAAATGGAAATGGTGAGCCGGAGCCCGGTTTCGGAATGGGAAATCCTGGAATGGTCCAGGGAAAAGGTATGGTCTTGCTCTCAATTAGGGGCCTTGCTCCTTGGGAATTTGAGGCTAATGCTACCATAGCAGCAACAAGGACAAACAAACACTTGGTAATTCTATCCATGATTGTCTATCCTTTACTTTTATTAGTGTATTGTGATTGGTCTGGTTTGGGATTAAAGGTTTGGTCTTGCAATTTATAGTCGTAAGGGTTTAAATTTATGGAATGGTGCCATTAATGTGGAAAATATGGGAATTATTATCACATGATTTACATATCGCATAAAGATAACATTTCCATATGCTTATTACTCGTATTTGATTTGATGGCTGTTATCCGCTAATTGTTAATTTTACTCGCCCATTCAATAATAGGCAGGTTTCAAGGAATATAATCAGAAATTAAAGTTATACGATATTCAATCATTGTAAAAACTAACATATGGATTATCCTTTTGTAAATACTAAATAGTATGATAATATCCAAGATTGTTGATTACAAATAACGTGTATCGGTGTATATATAGTACTATTTATGTTGTTAACCAGAGGCCAGAGCCAGAGACGTACAATTTTTCTATCTTTACATAATGCACGTTTAAGATGAAACCATAATCAAGCGAGATCTGAGTTTTTAATTTAAAGTAATGTGGAAATGAAATGTGGGTGAATAATGTCCATAACTAGTCCATTGCACACTCACTATGTTTAATTTTTAATCGAAGAGAATACCATTCTTATTTATGTATTTATATAGGGTTGAGCCGGCGGATGTTTGAGATTTACAATTAGGACTTATAACCCCAACCTGCCCCCGGCACAAAATTATGGATAAATTTAATAACCAGACTTGGTCAAAATTGCAAATAAGTAGAACTGTTTGCAAACTCTATATATCATGTCTGGACTCTGGACCCGTAGAACTAGAGCTAAAAAATACAAGATAGTTAATATTTGGAGCTAGGTTAGTGTATCGAGCCACTACTAGATACTCTTAGACTCGTGACTCGTGACTCATGAATCGTGATCTATCGACCTTCAGAATGTGTTTATCTTGTTTTACTGGTACTTTACTTTTTCAGAAGAAGCATACTAGCATGTAATTAAAGATCACTCGAGTGAGTACGTACTAGGGAAGAATGTTAAACTTATACTCGAGCCATGTTTTTAATTTATCAGCAAAAATTTTGAACGCATATATAGATTCTCCTTTCATGCCTTGTTATGAAAGATCTGCCTCACTTTTAGCTCAATATACTTTTGTCGCTTTAGAGTGTTGAAACGAAATAAATATCACTTAACGTCTTATTAGGTCCATGAACAAGTATGAGGAGATAAGTGTCATTATGTTAGCCAGACAACTTGTTTTTTTCTCCCATGGAACATTAATAAGTTTGCATATGTATAATTTTTTGTTTTTCTTTTGTTTTGATAAATTTTTTATGATAACCAAAAATAATATTTCGTTAGTATAGTAAATTGCATGCAGTTGTCAGTTTTAACATCTCATGAGAAGTTATTTAGTGAGATCTTATGATAAAGAAGTGCTCAAACTGGTATAAAACTTTTTTGGTACACTAATCCTATTACTTTTTAGTTTCCTTCAAGGTGCAACTATAATTCGATAGAAAGACACATATGGTCTTGATGATGCAAATTTTAATTAAATATTACGCTGGCTTTAATTATTTGATGCTAGAGCTACTCAATTTATGCAGTTTGAAACTTCTAGTTTTAAGAGGTTATGAAATATGGAAAACTCATGAGTTTTGAACTAGTCATGCATATTGAAATAAAGTGACAAGTAGAGCTGCAATGAAACAAGCTTCTGCATAAACACAAACTCATAATTAGACAAACCACACTCACGAATCCAGCCTAAATCATAACATCAACAAGAACTGCAAATGACCCTAGAAATGAAACGATTATCACAACTAGTCCTGAAATTAGCAAACACACATACATTAACTCACAAACCAGAACCTCTTACTAAACTTATTAAAACTTGACACTTTGTAATTGCAACAACTCCTTCAAGGAGATTCACCACCAAGTGGGCCCACTGGGCTAGCGGTCCGGGCTTGCCCGCAGCCAGCACTAGTTGGGAAGAGAATGCAGATACTTCCTGCCCCAGGCTGCCCGAAATTGAAACCCGGGCTTGGGAAACCAAAACTTGGGCTCGGGAAAGAGAAACTTGGGCTCGGGAAAGCGAAACCTGGGCTCGGGAAAGCGAAACCTGGGTTTGGGAAAGTAAAGCCGGGCCAGTTCTGTGGGTTGACAACGGTATCTTTCTTCTCATTGGTCATCATAAGAGGCCTAACAGCTCCTACAACACTTGAAGATACATACATAAGTAAGAGGGTTATGAAAACCTTGGCAGTAAGATTGTCCATCTTTTTCTCTTTTTCTTGGTACTAAAAGATGAGTATGTGGTGATGGATTTATAGTAGGGTTTGCATTGTGCTTTGATTGTTATTGGGACCATATATATGTATAAATTTGGGAGGAGAGAAATGTAGGTGGAGCATAGTAAATGATTTTCTTGGTCGAATAAAGTACTTTGATTGATATTGGTCATACTGCTAATTAGTTTCTGACATGTTTCACTTGGGCGAAATAAATCAAATTTAATGAACAACTTTGAAGCATTTGTTTCGTGAAGATTATTGCCCTCTTTGGAACAAAAAAAAGTATAGTGGTGACCGGTAAATTGTGATGGGATTTATGCCTTTATGGCTTTATCATACTACTATATTTCCTTATGTCACTTGACAATATATCTGCGGGATGTTATGAAATTGTTTAAAAATTGTGTCAAGAAACTGTTTTCTACTATCAAAATTTTATTTCTTATAAATTTTATTTCGTGTTAATATGTTTTCTGAGCCCTACAGTCGGATTGCGTAACGAAAGATAACTTCTACATTTACTTGTATTTTGTAACAATAGTTACACTAATATCATTCTATTATAATAAGTCAAGTCAAGTCAAATGAGTCTGCCAAATTTAGTCACTTTTTTTCAAAAATACTTATATACTTTTTTATTAATTACAATAATATCATGCTCACATAAAAAAATAAAAAAAATAAAAAGTCATAACTAATAACACTATGTATCCATGTTTAACAACCAAATATTTTTTTAAATCTTATGATCTTATAATATTTTTTATTATTATTATCCATGTATTTGTATCATAACTACACTTATTTTTTATATTTTAATTTTATTACGCGTCACACACACAACGCGTGGGGTACGATTACTAGTAATAATATATTAGCTTGCCCTTCTTCTTATAAAAGCTTAGTTTCAAGATATAAATTTATAAACAATAAAATATTATATAGAGATAGAAGTCAAGGGAACAACAACATATCTCCTTACCCATTTCTCAATAGCAAAGTGAATCCTTATGGGAAAAAATGAAGTGGAGTGGTTTTTTTTAGGACGTTAGTCCTTCTGTGCATATATTGTCACAAGAATTTGAGTATGAAGTTTTTTTTTAATATATAAATATGGTTGTTTCTACCTAAATGAAAATGAGTTCATCGAAGGCATTGAAACCTGAGCGGACTACAAGTGTATATGCCTTTAATAGTTTACTTACCATTTATTTGGTCTTCAAAGTTTCATGTGCATAATTACCCTTCGTTGTCTCTTTTATAAAAAAATTTGAATTGTTGTGGGGTTGTTGGTGAGAAATTAATTGATTTCAAAGAAAAACAAATTGAATGTGTTACGACCAATTCGCTACTATTAGGGATAAAACTTGTACTTTTAATTGTTAGTTTAATTAATTAGTTTATCAAACTAAATCACGAGTACCTAACCAAAAGATTATAACATTAACTTTTCGATAAACCTCTCTATAGTTAAGAAAAAAAGCAGAAAAACATAAGCTCCGAATTATTATTTTATTAAGGGATTCATGGTATACTATTAAAATAATTAATATTTTATCATTATTAAATTATGTTCTTATTTTAGAAAAGCGGTCGATTTTTAGAGTATTTATGAATTTTTAATTAGTCCTTGACAATTATGTTATGTTGTTATAATTTATAGAATTTGGGCAAGAAATCGTTCTTATTATTTAAAAAAAAACTATAAAAATATCTAAATATGTCACAATTAATTGTTCATCTCAATTTATCATTCAGTTCATCTTTTACAAACTTTGGAACTAGTAAACTAAAATTATAAATTTTATAACTACATGTACCAAATGTGTTGTATTTACTCCTACTAAGTGATTTGTACTGTTTCCAGTGACATTAATATTGCTCATATGAGAGGGGTAAAAGTAAAAAAAAAACCAACTTGAATTTATCATACATAGATTTACACAGAAGGATAATGTTGTACACAAAAAAATTGAAGGGGGTTTGTATGGTATTTATCTTGTGGTAATTCCACATGGCCGTCTCCTTAAAACTTATTCATTTAAATTGTAAGCTTTTTTCATTTGGTACTACTCTTTCTACAAAATAGCATAATGTATTGGCAATCCCAATCTTTAGTGTTCTAGTATACTTAATTGAATCAATTGTGTCAAAAATGATAGACTGTATCGTCGGAATTATTATAATAATGTGAAACATTATAAGGTTGGATCAACATCTGCACCCCTCAAATGTTACATTGCTCTTAGAAAGAGCAATCCTTTAGAGCCTATTCCCGACCGCAAGACCATTCTGAGCCTATTCCTGACCGCAAGACCATTCCGAGCAAGGGCAATCATAGTTCAAAAAGCCAATGACGATATGCAACCGTCTTTTACTATATGTACCTAGTGTATATATATATTTATCAGTAATTTGTATTTTGAAAATACAGACGGCGTACAGCCCCGATATATAGATATTAGTACATGCACGACTAGCGAGTGTCCAAGTGCATTGCTAATCATCGGATGTTGGCGTCATTTGGTCGCATCTTATAAGTACAAAAGTATTTTTTTTATGAAGTTAGAAAAATATACTTTTGTTATATTACTTTTTATAAGTAAATTTTGTTTGTTGAACGCTGTAAAGGTATATTTTTTTGATAAAAATGTTGTTTGGTAAAATTTGTTTACTTTTTGAATTAAGATGATTATTTTATTCCAATATTAGAATAATAACTAAATAATTAATTAGCAAACAAGATTTCATTGAAAGCTTTATTAAACAAACATTTTTATTAAAATATAAAGAGTATACGAATACAAATAAGTTACAAAACAAAATAGTGGGTCTATGATTTTGTCATGTCTCTACAAATTTGATCATGAATTTAAAATTATATGATGTTAAACCCCACTCTTCTAGATATCAATTACGTATAACATTGTCATGTTTCGGATCAGAAAAATTTACAAAATAGTACCAAGTAGGGTGTTATTTATTCCCGAAAAACCGAAGAACCAAATATAAAACAAGAAAGGCTAACCGAAAACAAAGTATATTTTCGGTATTCATTTTTTAAACCGAAAGATAACCAAACTGAAACTAACGAAAACCCAACTTTTCATATATTTTATAGTGTTTTTAAATTATTTTACAACATACTTATTCAAAAATTAGTTTTTATCTACATATATAATCGACAATTTCAAGTGCTGGTTTTTATACACATGTATAAACTAAAAACTCGTTTTATACCAACAGTTTAAAAAAGATAGAATTAGAACATTATTTTTCTACCAATTGTTTCACACCATTATAACACCATTTTTTTTTCCAGCGATTGAGTTGTGGCAATAGTACATGAGTGAAAGTTATGAATTTTTTTTTTTAAAATGGTGTTGTAATACTAATACATGAGGCTACAGTGCTTGTATTATACTTTTCCATGATAAGTATAAGAAATGTTACTTAAGATAAGTGATAAGGCCATAACTTTGGTCGGTCGCGTTAGGCCTTTCAACAATGATATAATGATAAATAAACCGTGGGTAAATGATACTTCATGCTCTTTATTATTGCTCGGATTATTGTCCTTATTCGGACTATTACATTTGCTCGGATTAGTATTTCGGTTTTACGATTATGCTCGATATAACTATTTAATCTCTCGTCTTGATCTTTCTCCTCTTTTATTCGGTGCTCGGCTGTCTTGTCTCGGTTTATTTCTCGAAGTGATATGCTTTGATTATTTTCTCTCTTTTCTTAACTTCTCTCTATATTTTTTGGATAGATTTTCTGGTCCTTTTCTAGGAGGGGTAGTTGGCTATTTATAGGCAACTGCGCCTTCTAGGATATTGACAAATGTCTTCATCCCAGGGAGTTTTCAGACGAGGGTCCCCATTTGATTGGGCTTGGGCTTTAGGGTAGTAGCACCTCAATTCCTTATAAAAAGTATGAGATGACCCATTTAAGCGTTGGATACCCATTTAAAAAAGTGGGTTGATTATGACCCGAATAAAATATTCGGGTCTGATTTTTATGTTCTATCAAGTGCTCCCTGACTTCCTCGGCGTGGTTTCCATGTCGGGGGAGTCATGTTCGGTTTGTCGAGAACGTTGCTTCGGTCTTGTTTTTCCCAATGCTTCATCGAGAAACGCAATAGACTCGTGACGGTTCCCAGGGGGGGCACATTTAATGTTTCCTATCCTAATATCTTTTTTCGAGGAAAACTCCTATAAAGGGGTGTGCTCCCTCCATAATTAGGCATTTTACTACTAATTTGCCCTTGACATAATGGCTTCTTCTGGTTCTACTGGTGAGAGCTCCTTTAATTATATTTCATATTTAGAAACGGAAATCAAGAAATCTCGTACCGCGAATAAGAAGCTTGTGGCCAAGGTTTCAGACTACAAGAAAAGGTTGTCTGACATGGATTCTGATCATCATGTGACGATGGCCGATCGGGATTGGGCCTATGAGCATATAAAGAAGCTCGAGACTAATCTGGCTAAGCAGAAGGCAGCAAAAAGGGCCTATAAGCTTGCCTTCAAGGAGTTGCATGCTCGGTCCAAACCGAGTTCGGATGACGATGAAGAAGGATCTTCCTCGAAATAATTAGTCTTTTGTAATTTCTGTCGTAATTTTTCTTGAATGGGGAGTCTCCTCCTCGGTTGTAATCGAAGTTTTTGGAATTAATAAAACATTTCCCTTTCCTTGTTCTTGTCTGTTTATCTTCTTTATGTCTTTTTGGATGACTTTAATTGGATTTGGAACTGTGGTTAACTTACCTTAAATGCTCTTGGGAAGTTCAAGAGGTTGTATTTATTCGAGATGACCTTTGATCTACTCCTTGTTTCTTCTTATAAAAGGGGGCTGTCCCAGAATTTTTATGCGGTTCATTCTTTATTAACGAACAAATGGCTTCTCCTCTTGAAAAATATGGTGACAACCTTCCTGAATACGTTGCCCGTCTGGAAGAGGAAGTTCAGAAGGTGCGTTATCTCGAGAAGAGGGTTGCCCGGCTGTCAGTGGAAGCTCGTCGGGCCGCCGAACTAGACGAGCGATTGGATGCCCTAGAGAAGGAGCACCAGAGGTCTTTGCTCGACAGTATTCGTGCTCGTGCCCGGATCAAAGAGCTCGAGGCCTCCAGAGATAGGCAGCTTGCTTCCAAGAGGGCTTACAAATTGGCCCTTAAGGAAGTGTATGCTCGGTCGAAAAGGAAGCCGAATGACGATGCGGGCCCTTCTATGAAATGATTTTATTGTTCTCATTGTATTTCCTCCTTGTGCTTCTTCTGTAACGAAGTATCAATCAGTTAATAAAGATTTCTTTTTCTTGTTTATATCTGAATTACTTTCCCAATGCAATTTATTTTGACTGCGCACGCTTGTGGCCTCATTAATGCCTTTCTTGGGTCTTGCGTTTGATCTTATCCATTGGACCTTCTTACTCTTTATATCTAGGGATTAATTAGGATTTCTTGAGCCTTGTGCATAGAAAATCCTATTCACCAGAGTTTTCTTGAGCCTTGCGCAAAAGATCTGGGATATTTATTTGATTCGCTGTCCTTCCCAAAAATGACGCGTGTTTTGTTGCCATTATTACTTACCCCCTTTAAATATTGGTAAGAATCCAAGCGTTTCTTGAACAGGTGTGGCTTTTAATTACTCACGCTCTTTAGAGTCTTTTGGGAATCCAAACGTTTTTCTTGAACAGTCATCTCCCTTGAGTGCCATCGTTTCTGAATACCCATTGGCGAATGGTTGCGACTCTCAATCCCAGCCCTCATACAATTGATCTATAAATACCTGCTTACAGCATGGTTACATCCACACTTCTCATCATATTATTTTTCCCCATATATAGACCCTCATCTTATAATTTCCCTAAGATGTCTGGTCCTTTCACCCAATCAGCGTTAGCTTTGCAAGTGGAGGCCTTTGAAGCCTCCCATAACCATGTACAAAGGTTGTTGAGGGATGCCGAGGAGGAATTGAAGGTGATACGTTATCACCATACCGAGATGGTTCGGGAATTAACTTGGCTAAGATCCGAACTGGCTTACTGCCGACGTGCTCGTCAGGATCTAGTCGAAGAGAATGAGATGCTAAGGGGGAACCCGACACTGAGGGACAGGGATGTCTCTGCCGGGCCCTCTCATCGATACCGATCGACTTCCCCCTAACCTTCCTCCTTCCTTTTTTCTTTTTCTCTGCTCTTTCCCCATCTTTTCCCATCTCTTCCTCTTTTTTTTTTTTTTTTTTTTATTTCTCCGTTTCCATCATTTCTTCCTCTTCCTCTCTTGTGTTTTCTTTTTATACTCTGTTTTCTCGTACTTTTTATTCTTTTCTTTTTCCATTTCTTTTTTGTTTCATTGACTTCCTTTTTAGTTGTCGGTCTCCTTCGTCTCTTTATCTTCTTCTCATCTGTTTTTCTTCTGTGCCTCCTCTTTCTTTTTCTTCATCTTCTCTCCCATCACTCTTTTTCTTTTTCTTCTTTTTTGCACCACTACGATGTTACAATCAGCCCTGTGATCCTAAGGGTTTTGTGTTACATCTAGGGTTTTTGTCATTTTTCTTTTTGACTCTTCTTTCTTATCCCTTCTTCTTTATGTTCCTCCTCTTCGCTTCTTTCTTCCCTTTTTGTTTTCTTTTTATGCTTCTTTCCTTCGTTTCTTGCACTCTTCTTCTTTTCCTCTTCTTGCTTTTCCTTTCTCTTTCTTCTTACTTTTTCTTTTTGGCGTCTCCTGCTCACTTGGTCAGCTAATATAGTTGATCCTTTGCCTGATCTTCTGTACTAGCTCTTCTTGGATGTAATAGATTTTTTCGGATGTAATAGGTTTTCTTTTCGGATGTAATAGGTTTTTATCTCGGATGTAATAGACCACGATGTAATATTGTCTATTGATGTAATGAACAATGATGTATTCCATCTTCATTAATGAAAAGTATTTTTGCCCTTTTCTTTTTGCATTTTTTTTTATATTGTACCTGTGGTTTGTTGTTTGTCGGGAAGTTAGATCTTTGTATATCTCGTCTTTATTTCCTTCTGTACTATTGTATCAGATGTCAGTAGATGTCCCCATCACTGTCGAATACAGGTGCATGCTCCCTAGTAGGTCAGGAATATGCATGCTCCCTAGTATGTTAGGAATATGCATGCTATCTCCGTTTTATAAGTACTTCTCTTTTCTTTGGTAGTTTATCATCTCATTTTTCCTTTTGCTTCTCTCTCCCTCAGCCCTTTATTTTCTTCCGTACTATAACAATTTCCCAGAATGTCTGGACCTGTGGTGAGATATCATGCTCAGATGAAGGGCTTGGATACTAAGGTATCTAGGGTCCGCCGTCGGATGGCAAGGCTTGAGAAAGAGTATGGCATTCTGGCCTTGAGCTTGTTCGGCTCTTTTCCCGAAGAGACGGTGAAGTGGACCGAGATCTCGGCACTGAGTCGCCAGCTCGATCACTTGTTGTTACAGAGAAACCATCTGGCCAACTCCTGGTATGATGCCGAGGAGATATGGGACCATTCTCAAGATGAGTTTGACACTTCTCCTCAAGGCCTAGCTAGCATAATGGTAAAGAATGCTCGGCTCGTGGAGCGTGTCGGGGTTCTTACTACGGAAAACAACAGGCTCTCCTCGGAGAATGACAATTTGGTCTCCATGAACGATTCCTACCAAGCTCGGTTGAATTGTTATGCTGTTTTTGCTTTCTCTCGGTCTGGCAGTTCGGTTTTTCCATCCATTGATCCTTAGATTGGGCTGGTTTTCTTATGTATTTCCCCTTTTGCAATTTGTGTTTTATTTTCTGTATTTGATGAATCAGTCGTATCTTTTCGTATCTCGTGCCTGTCTTATGAACCATTGTAACGCTTCGTACTTTGTGCCTTTTGATTCTCTATAAATGCTCCCTATTGCCTGTATCTCATTACCACTTTCTACCTCTCTCTTGTTTTATAATTTGCTTTTGCGTGAGATGGCTCCCATCACTAGGTCTGCCTCCAAAAAGAAAGCCCTTATGGAAGAGGAGCCTACCTTTTTGCTACCTCGTCCCCCTGGCTTTGGGGAGGAGGATTTGACTCCTCTTCAACTAAAAGAAATTGAGATGTCATGGCTGAAACATGATCTCATGTGTGCTCGGACGGAAGCGAAGAGGTTTAAACAATATTGGGACGAGGAGGGCACTGCTCGTTTCAAGGCCGAGCAAAAATGCGAGTCTCAGTCTTACGCCTTGAAACAGGCTGAGATGGCGATTTCTCGTTTGGTTAGGGAGAAGGAGCGTCTGGAGGAACTTTTGGCGAGGAGGGATGTTGCTATGGGGGATAGTTCGAAAAAGTAGGATGGGTGTATTTTCTTTTTCTGTTGTATTTTTTGTGTTTCCCCCTTTGTGGATGAATAAAACTTGTCTTGCACTTGATTCTGTCCTATTTTATTTCCTGTTTGCTTCTCTTTTATGTTTCTGAGCATACACCGAACAATATGCCCGGCTATCCCCCCGGAGAGCGTTGTTAGACTTGATGCTCCCTGGCATCAAGCTAGTAACGGTCTTCGTCCACCTTGGTCGGTGTGCCCTCTTGGTAGGGGTTGGGTGGTAGTCGAGGAAATTTAATCGGGGGATATTCTCGGTGTGATAGTAGTGGTAGCGTATGTGAGAAGCTTTTCGTGGTAGGGTCCACTGGCCGTTTATTTAGGTCTAATGATGTGAACTGCCTTGGGTAGTGGGATACGCGCTGACGTGGCGAAATCTGGAGCGTTTATATGTTAAAAATAGCAGCGGTTGTTGACTTTTGTATGGTTGGAAAAAGGTAAACCTCTGTTACACGAAAGGACGGTTATTATTTTATTCCTTTTGTGACTCCACTCCTTTCTAGTATGCCAGGTAATCCTGTTTATTTTTATCACAGAATTTGGTGAAGAAAATATCTCTCTCTCTAAAGCATATTCTTCCCGCCAAAAAGGAAAAGAGTTCGGCCGCTTGATCTAGGGTTTCGTGGTTGTGTTGGAAGACTTCCTGCTGTTCGCTCTTGCTTACTCATAATGATTACTGTAAGTGATTTTTCGTTCTCCCCCCGTCCCTCTTTTAGGAGTTGTATTTGATTTGTCGTTGTGGTCATAGGTGTGCCGTTGGTACATGGTTCAGGTTATCTATATATATCTGATGATTCTGATGTAATGTGCGTGGGGGGGGGGGTGGTGGCTCTCGCTCTATTGATGTGGTTCTGGTTTGTGTATTTGGTTAGTATATGGATGGACTTTTGATGATCTTTGTATAGGAAATTTTGACCCAAAGTGTGGCCCAAGTTGGCACATTCGTGGAGAAGGATTTTAAAGAACTCGCCGGAATACCTGACAACATACGTATCCGGCTTCCTATTTCTGACGAGGAAGTGCTGGGATTTGTACCTGCCGGCGAGGTGGCCGTGCGTTCTTCGGCATTCTTCACTGGGGGTCTTCGACTGCCCTTTACAAACTGGGTGGCTTCGTTCTTTGAGGCCGTCCAAATTGCTCCGGCCCAACTGGCCCTAAATGGTTACCGTACCCTGAATGGTATCCAAAGGCTATCGGAGTTGTCCGGAATACCGATTGAACTGAAGGACGTCTTTGGAGTCTATAGTCTGAGCTTTGAGCGTCGCAGCTCGTATTTGAAGACTCTGCGTGCCTTTTGCCGGCTCGTTATCGGTTTGCCGGATACCAATAAAGAGCGTAATCTTGGTATTGTAATTGCTTCCGGTGCATGGGGTTGTGCGGGACACCAGATTCTTGGACCGGCGACCAATGCTCCCATCATGCCAGACCTCGGCGCCCCCAATGTAGAGGCTCTGTTAGCTCTTTGGAAATGGTGGGGGCCTGGTCCTACGCCGGATCCTGCGAGTCGTACGGCTCCCATGTTGCTCGGTTACCCTATGGGGTCGGTGACCAAGGGAAATCCTGCACCCGAGATCCCCAAAGAGCCCGAGGAAGAATTCTTAAAGGTGGTCCAGGCGCGATGTGCTACGCGGCTTGGGAAAAAAGCCGTTCGTTCTAAGCGTCGTGCAGCTGACCCTGTCGTTGAAACAACGAAGAGGGCTAGGGGAACCGATACATCGGTTATCGAGGAAGTTGCTAACGTTGGCTCGGGCGAGGGGGTGTGTGCCGCTGCTCAAGGGGACACCGCCGAGGATGCCTCTGCTCCGGGCGAGGTATGTGTATATGTATTATGATTTTCGTGTCTTTTGGTTGTTTGTCATTTGGTTCGCTAGTGCTTTGCTTTATTATTCATCTTGTTTCAGCTACTGACTTCTACATTGGTTACCCTCGCTCTTGCCCGGTCTATGGGTATTATTGTGTTTCAGGGGTCGGTCGATGATGTATTCGGATATATGAACCTCTTGACGAGCATGGGAGAGGGGACGATGACTTTGCCGGTCATCTCGCCTATCCCCACCGAGGGTCCGACAGATTCGTCCGTGCGCTCGCCCCTCCGTAATGAGGAAGAGATCGAGCATAGGGCCCCTGAGATTGAGCAGTTAGAGGAGGACGTGGGGGTGGAGATGAAAGGCAGCGAAGAGAATGCCGGGGATGTTGGGACGGGTGTCGACGGATCCGAGAAGGGGTTGGTTGACGGGGTTGCAATGACCCGGTACATTGACCGATGTAGGGGTGAACTGCTGGATCAACCGAGAACGCTGAAGATGGGGTATACGGCTCTGAAACCCCTTGTGTTCAAGAATGCAGAAAGACTATCTGCCCAGCCTACAATGTCGGTTATAGAGCAGGCCCACGCGGATGCGCTGAGGGTACGTGGGGCTCGTATTGCACTATATAGGTTTGGTACTTGTATTTTATTTGGAAACTAATGTTGTTGAAGTGCAGATTGCTGTGAGTGTCGTGGCGCTACGGGATCAGTTGGGAGCTCTAGGGGCTGAGAAGGATAATCTGTTGGCCGAGAAGGAGAAATTGGTCGCCGAGAAGAAAACCTTGGGCGAGAATTATGACAAACTGTCGGTGGACTTCCTGCACCTGACCGAGGATGTCGAGAAATTGAGGGTGGAAAAAGAGAGCATGGCCGCTAAGTACGGCGAATTAGAGGAGGAGAACTTGCTCCTGGCTGAGGACGTGGAAGCCGAAAAGGCTAAGGTGTCTGCCCTGAAAACGGCACAGGCGGAGGAGCGGAAAAAGTTAGCGATGATGGCCAACTTTTCTGTATACTGCGCTCATGTGCGGGCGCTCAATTTCGCGAATGTTCCTCTGTCGGATAGGGCGTGGTCGGAGTTGGTGTATCCGTGTCCGCATGGTGCACCGCCAAAACCCTTGGACTGGGCGAATCTTCGTGAAGAAGAGCTTCCTCGGCTACCGGGGCAAACAATTTCGACAGCACTGCGTCCTCACTCTATGTCGACCGCGTCCACTCCTCGACCGGATGCTACTGTTGTTCCCCCACCAGCATCTCCTCAGGTGGAACCTTGACTATCTTTCTAGGATTTTTTTTTTTTTTTTTTTTTTTTTTTTTTTTGTATCTAGAAACAGATTCTTTTGGGGAAGTGATAATATAGGTGTTGTGGTTTCTTTCTGTTGGGCTTGCTTGGGTTAATTTCTTTTGATGGTCGTCATATTTTTGAAGGATATGAAAATAAAAATATTGTCAGGTATCAAATAACCCCCTTGCCATGGTGGTCTGGACCTCGCCTAGTCGTAGTGTAGGTGACATAATGGAGGATTTGGAAAGGTCTAACGCGTCCCTTACCGCGAAATTGACTTGTGCTTATAAGGAAATCGAGGGTCTGAATATTCATATTTCCAACCTGGCGATCCGGTTACGTGATTTGGGAGAGAAATTTAGTAAAAAGACCGCCCATTACACGGCAAATAAGGGTAAAGCCAAGGAACTTCTCAGTGCCCTACGACGTTCTCGTGATGAAGCCCGAGGTCGTGTGACGAGCTTGAGCTTGGTCCTTGGGGCCGTTTTCGAGGACGCGGATCTGCTGCTATCCTTTGCCAAAGCGTATTGGGCCCGAGCTCGCGCCTTAGAGGTGCTGGAGCATATAAACGGAATGAGTGGTGTGTCCCGGGCAGAGCGCATGGTGGATGCGAAGGCCGGGGTAACTGAAACCACTGTTGCCTTGAACCGAATCGAGGCGGTCATTCGTGAGCGTTTGGGGACGCAAATTAATTCATTGCGAGATATTCATTTTGCCGATGTAGTAGAGACTTCGGCGTCTGTTGAGGGGTTGTCGGATTAATGAAGTAGCTTGTTTTGTCGTTTTCTTTATAGCTTGTATAAAAATTCTCTCTTTTTTTCTTTTTTTTTTTCATAGGCACATGCTACTATGTCGCACCAGGCTGGTTCTCCATGCCTAGTTAACCCGGGGTTAGGACCTACTGGTGCTGCCCGGGACGAGGTCTCATCTGGTGTGGCTAGTGAGGTGCCTGACAGGTGGCCCTACATTGTTTTGATGAGCAAAAATATCAAATTGACCGACCAATGTGCTCGACTGCGGACCAAGCTGAAAACCCAGGCGGCCTCTTTTCGAGAATACGTTCGCCGTGCCGGGCATGCTGTTGAGGTTCAGGAGCGTCGTTTGGATCGATATTGGCGTGCAAAGGGCGAGTACTTCGGCAAATTAAAGTTGCTTGTGACCAAGGCCAACGTGTTGGTGAAGTATTTCCGTTTGTCCCGAGCTAGATACGATGCTTCCGCAGCTGTGATTGAAGCTCGCCGTGACCTCTCCTTTGACGATGATCGCCGTAAAGCGGCCTCGGATGCTCACGAGTCCGCCAAAGAAGCCGAGTTCAACGCGCGGCTTCAAACGCTGACTTGTGTTGGGGCTCATACGACCAATTTTGATGCCCTCATTTCTGAGGAGCGTTTTGATGGTGATGAGTCTGATGGGTACACAACGACTGACGACGAAGAGATTGAACTCGGTCAATTACCGTCGTGCTCCTCCTGCAGTAGCTCTTCTTAAATGAATCTCTTTAGTGTCGTTGATCTTCTTGTTGCCTCCGTAATGCGGGCGAGGACTATATATGTGATTTCTTTATTCCTGTTTTGTACCTTTCCATTGCCGTACTGCTATTTAATTGATTGGATCGATTTTTCCTTGCCAAATCATTTGTTATTTCGTTATTCCTGTTTTGAAGATGCTTCTTGTTGATATTTTGTTGTTTTAGATTGATTCTCCTTCATTGTTTTAGCCAATTTATATTGCATCGCCGTCATAAAGTGGACCTGAATAATACCTTGCATTGTACCTGCATATAAATTTCATAGTATTCCTAGGCACTTCGGCCATGTTGGGAATTTCATAGTATCCCTAGACGTTCCTTCGGTAACACGCCATTTACGGGATTTCATAGTATGCCTAGACGTTCCTTTGGTAACACGCCATTTACGGACTTTCATTGTATTCCTAGGCACTTCGACCATGCTGGGAATTTCATAGTATCCCTAGACGTTCCTTCGGTAACACGCCATTTACGGGATTTCATAGTATGCCTAGACGTTCCTTTGGTAACACGCCATTTACGGACTTTCATTGTATTCCTAGGCACTTTGGCCATGCTGGGAATTTCATAGTATCCCTAGACGTTCCTTCGGTAACACGCCATTTACGGGATTTCATAGTATGCCTAGACGTTCCTTTGGTAACACGCCATTTACGGACTTTCATTGTATTCCTAGGCACTTCGGCCATGCTGGGAATTTCATAGTATCCCTAGACGTTCCTTCGGTAACACGCCATTTACGAGATTTCATAGTATGCCTAGACGTTCCTTTGGTAACACGCCATTTACGGACTTTCATTGTATTCCTAGGCACTTCGGCCATGCTGGGAATTTCATAGTATCCCTAGACGTTCCTTTGGTAACACGCCATTTACGGGATTTCATAGTATGCCTAGACGTTCCTTTGGTAACACGCCATTTACGGACTTTCATTGTATTCCTAGGCACTTCGGCCATGCTGGGAATTTCATAGTATCCCTAGACGTTCCTTCGGTAACACGCCATTTACGGGATTTCATAGTATGCCTAGACGTTCCTTTGGTAACACGCCATTTACGGACTTTCATTGTATTCCTAGGCACTTCGGCCATGCTGAGAATTTCATAGTATCCCTAGACGTTCCTTCGGTAACACGCCATTTACGGGATTTCATAGTATTTCTAGGCACTTCGGCCATGTTGAGAATCTCATAGTATTAGTAGACAGCATAATAATATATTTTATTCATTCAATCATAGTATCCCTAGACGTTCCTTCGGTAACACGCCATTTACGGGATTTCATAGTATTTCTAGGCACTTCGGCCATGTTGAGAATCTCATAGTATTAGTAGACAGCATAATAATATATTTTATTCATTCAAAAGAAAAGATAATGCCATTAAGCAAGAAGGGTAAGGTAGCACCTGTATTTGTATTCGGAGCATTGCCTATACGTAGTACTTCTTTAAGTTAGCCACGTTCCAAGAATTCTTTTCCCCTCGGCTGTTGGCGAACAGGACGCTTTTGATTTTGTAAGAGACTGGACTCGTTCGCTTGACGATTTCGTATGGGCCTTCCCAGGTAGGGCTCAGTTTGCCATGTATTTCGTTGCGGGTATAGACCGTCACTCGTCGCAGCACCAGTTCTCCTACCATGAATTCTTTAGATCCTTTTACTCTCTTGTCATAGGTTTGCTTTACGCTTTGTTGGTATTTAGCTAAGGTAAGGGCCGCTATCTCTCGTTTCTCGTCTATCATGTCGAGCTCTTCTCTCATTCTTTGTTCATTATTTCCCTGCTCGACCAACGTTGTTCGGAGCGTAGGTAGCCCGATCTCTGTCGGTATGACGGCCTCAACACCGTATGCTAAGCTAAACGGGGTTTCCTTGGTGCCCGTCTTGGGTGTAGTTCGGCACGACCATAAAACGTTGAGTAGCCGTTCGGGCCACCTCCCCTTTGCCTGTTCAAGGGTGGTCTTGATGCCGTCTAATATTGTTCGGTTTGACACTTCGGCCTGCCCGTTCCCTTGTGGGTATGTCGGCGTCGAATAGAATTTTCGGATACCGAGTTCCTCGTACCACAGCTGTAAATTGGCATCTTTGAACTGGGTTCCGTTGTCGGCGACTATAGCGTACGGTATTCCGAACCTAGTTATGATGTATTCCCAAATGAATTGTTTGACGTTGCTGGCTTTGATTTCTCGGAGGGGTTTAGCTTCGACCCATTTGGTGAAATAATCAGTCGCAACGATCAGATATTCAACATTCCCAGGTGCTCTTGGGAGTTTACCGACCAAATCGATAGCCCATTGAGCGAACGGCCATGGTGCTGATACCGGGGTCATCATAGATGAAGGGAGCCGTGGTATCTTGGCGAATCGTTGGCACTTGTCGCATCGTTGGACGTATGCATCGGCGTCTCGCTTGATATAGGGCCACCAATATCCTTGGGTCACTGCCTTGTTTGCAAGGGATCGCCCTTTGATGTGTGCACCACAAGATCCTTCGTGGATTTCTTCCAAGACCGGCAGTTGTAGCTCGGTCGGGACGCACAGTAGATGTGGTCCCTGGTAACTGGATTTATATAGTTTATCGTCCTCGGATAGCCAGAAGCGAGGAGCTTTTCTTGTAATTTTCAGCGCTTTTATCTTGTCAACCGGAAGCGTTCCATTTCGCAGATAATGGGTCATGTCCTCCATCCATCCTAGTTCGTACTGTATCGATGTCACCCGGTTTACCCTTTTTATTATGCTCGGGGTCGGCAGTAGTTCCACTGTGATCGACCGGTTGTCAGTCAATGTTAGTGTCAAGGCTAGGGTGGCCAATGCATCGGCATGTGCATTCTCGGTGCGATTGATTCTTACTAACTCGCACTGTTCGAAGGTTGCCATCAAGCTTTGGACTTTCTCTTGGTAGAGGATCATTCTATCATCTTTCGCCTGGTACTCGCCGACGGCTTGATTGACGATGAGCATGGAGTCTGAGCTTGCAATTAAGTAGGAGCATCCGAGGGACCGGGCAATAAGCATGCCATTTATCATGGCCTCGTATTCTGCCTCATTGTTGGTAGCTCGGAAGCCCAGTTTTATGCTTTTTTCGATGATTGCTCCCTCGCTGGACTTTAGGACGATCCCTGCTCCCGATCCGTCCTTGGTGGCTGATCCATCGACATGTATCTGCCAGTGTGATTGTGGAGAGAGTGCCAAAGGCTCGTCATAGCCTTCGGTGAATTCTGCGACGAAATCGGCCAGGACTTGTCCCTTTATGGCGTGGCGGGGTGCGAACTCGATATGAAATTGGGATAGCTCGACCCCCCAGGCGGCAACTCGGCCGCTAATGTCCGTCCGCCGAAGCGACTCTTTAATATGAAATTTTGTGTATACCTGGACCTGATGAGCTATGAAATAGTGTGGCAACTTCCTGGTTGCGACGACCAATGCCAGACACAGCTTTTCCAAGGGTAGATAACGTGTTTCGGCTTCGACCAGAGTCTTGCTGATGAAGTAGATCGGAAATTGTTCGCGACCTTCTTCTCTCAGGATGACCGCGCTCACAGCTGTAGAGGAAACTGCTAGGTAGCATGCCAGAATGTCTCCTCTGTTCGGCCTTACTAGCAGTGGCAATGTCCTCAAGTACTCCTTGAGATTGTTGAACGAAGCTTCACATTCCGGGTCCCAGACGAATTTTCTATACTTCTTGAGTGATTCGAAAAATGGCCGTCCCTTATCTGCGGATCGGCTAATGAACCTGCTCAGCGCGGCCATCATTCCCGTGAGCTCTTGTACCTGTTTCTTATTCTTGGGCGCCGCTAGGTTTCGTAGAGCCGTTATTTGATCGGGATTGGCCTCTATTCCTCGTCGGCTAACCATATGTCCCAAGAATTTCCCTTTGCTGATGCCAAATGCACACTTGCTCGCATTGAGTTTCAGTTTGTGCTCGCCCAGCGTTCGGAAAACGTCCCTGATATCTTGAAGGTGGGATGTGGCTCTTTCGCTTTTGACGACCATGTCGTCTATGTATACCTCCATTGTTTTCCCTATATGATCTCGACATACCCGTGTTATCATCCTTTGGTATGTTGCTCCTGCATTGCGTAGGCCGAACGGCATTACCGTATAGCAATAATTTCCCAAAGGCGATATAAATGAAGTCTTTTCTTGATCCTCACGGGCGAGGGGAATTTGATGGTATCCTGAGTACGCGTCGAGGAAGGTCATCCGTTCTGCTCCCGCTGTTGCGTCCACCAGTTGATCGATCCTTGGAAGGGGAAAGTGGTCCCTCGGGCAGGCTTTGTTGAGGTTGGTGAAGTCTATACAGACTCTCTCCTTCCCTTTCTTCTTGGGGACGACGACCGGGTTGGACAACCATTTTGGATAGTAAACCTCCCTTATGGCTCCAGCCTCCAATAGCTTTTGTACTTCAGCGATTATAGCTGCTCTGTGCTGTACGGAGACTTTCCTGCTCCTCTGTGCTATTGGCTTGTACTCGGCGTTTACACTTAGGTGGTGGCATGCTGTATTGGGGTCTAGGCCCGGCATGTCTTTAGGACTCCAGGCGAATTTATCAGTGTTGTTGAGGAGGAACGCTTCCAACTCCTCGGATTCCTGTTTTGGAAGGTTGTCGCCGAGGAGGAAGTAGTGCTCCTCGTCCATATCTGGTATATACACTTTCCTGAGTGTCTCTCCTACTTGTTCTTCGACAACCCTTTCGGCTTTGGATATTTGGCTGATCAGCTTCTTTGTGCTGGTGGGTTGTTCCACAGTGCTTCGTTGTTGTTGGAGAGTAGCGGTGATGTCCTCGCAGCGTCTTGAATCTTCTTGACATCCTCTGGCTGTCTCGATCGCCCCCCTATCATTCGTGTATTTGACCTTTTGGTGATAGGTCGAGGGTATGGCCTTCATGGCATGTAACCAAGGTCGGCCCAATATTGCGTTGTGCCCGGAGTGGTCGTCGACCACTAAAAACTCCACGGGAACCGACATGGACCCTGTTGTGACACTGAGGACGATCTTACCCAAAGGTTTGGTCGTTTCGGAGATGAATCCGATCAGTGTGACATCGGTAGGCTGAAGATCTTGCAGCTTGAGTTCCATCTTGTCGAAGAGCTCCTTGTACATGATATCACAAGAGGCTCCTTGGTCGACAAGTACCCTGCCGACAGTGTCTAGGCCGATTTGAACACGGAGGTTAATGGCGTCTCCGTGGGGGTAAACCACCCCTTCTTCGTCAAGATCCGAGAAAGAAATGGGCAGATGTCGTCGTGGTGTGCATTGTCGTTTAGAGGTCGACACCTGTGATGTCTTGGCTACTTGACCAAAGTGGGCTAGCTGCCGTTGTCGTGATCGTTCCCCGCCTGGGCCCTTGGGTCGTGACATATGAACGACGTTGATCGTTTTGCCTTGCCGGTTGTCAGATCCCTCGATGGCCAGTTGCTTGCCTTTATTCCCAGCTCCTTTGATGAACTTGGCTAGGTATCCTGCATCGCCCCACTGGTTCATTCTCCATCGTAGGTTACGGCAATGCTCAGTGAGATGGTCGTGATCCTTGTGATATGCGCAGAAGAGCTTGGAATCTCTCTGACTGGGGGGAGAGATGATCGGTTGTGGTCGGGAATACCAACTTTCCCTGCATATATCCTTGAGGATATCTTCAGCAGACAGGTTGAAAGTGTATCGCAGCTCGACCGGTCCGAAAGGGTTTCGGTGTTCCCTCTCTTGGGGCCGAACCTGTTGAAATGGCTTGGGTGGCATCGGGTAGGCGAGTTGGAGCGGTTTATGTTCGTTGGTCGGTGTTGGGTATGCGATCTGGAGCGGTTTGGGCTCTAGTGCTCGTGGTCGCTCTCCCCTGCTATGGACCTCGGGCTCTTTGCCCTTTCTGGTCGGTTGGAATGCTGCTCCCTGGTTATTTCTAACTCTTTTGCGACCCACCTGTGCCTCGCGGACCGACTCTCTTCTCGGTAGAGTCCGGTTGAGGAAACGCAATTCGTCGTTTTTATCGGTGAGGTGGGTACAATAGGCTAGCAGGGAATCAGTGGTTGGGAAGTTTTTGCCTATGAACTTCCTTCTCGCCCAATAGCCATTAGGGATGGAATTGATAAAGTTTTGGATGGCTATATTATTGGCATATCGCGGAATCTGGTTTGCTACGTCGATAAAACGTATGCAGTAATCGTTGAGCCTTTCATTTGGCATCATCGTCATTTTAAGAAGGGTTTCGATACTAACCTTCTTTTTCCGATGAGCAGCGTATCGGGTGGAGTACGCTCTTAGCAGTTCTGCCCAGTTTCTGATGGAGCCCCGTGGTAAGTTATGATACCATGACGAAGCCTCTTGACCCAAGCTGTTTTTGAAAAATTTGCACATCAGTGCATGGTCATCACTCCATAGTTCCATCTTCGTCTTGTAGTGCCTCAGATGGTCGATAGGGCAACTCTTCCCGTCATAGAGCCTGAATTCGGGGATGACGAATCCCATAGGATTGCGGTACCGCGTGATCTGTTCAGCACACGGGGTTTCTTGGCATACATTCCAAGCCTGTTGGAACGCGTCATCCGTAACTTGGTAGGGGGGAGGGTATCCTCCCTGATGTGGTGGTGGGCCATATCCCTCCCCGATCCTGTATTCGGGATATCTATCGTCCTTCGTGTTTGTGTGGACACGTTCCATATGAGTGTTCGGACGGACGATAGTTATTGGGACATTGCCCCCTTGGTGGGGGACTCTTGTATCTGGTCGCCGACCCGCTGCCTCCAGGGCGGCCCTGTAGGCAGAGTCTTCCACTTCATGGCGTGGGTCTTTGTCGGGTTGGATAACTGGCAATACGATGCCGGCCGCTGTCATGGCCGTCATGCATGCCGCCAGCTGAGCTTGTAGCTGGGTGTAGTTCTTTTCATCGGCTAATGGAACGACATGTTGTACCTCCACTGTGGGTGGTGTAATCATCCTCGGAGAATTAGTCGGCAGTCGGGGGGACTGTCCGAGTACATGATCCTCGGGCATACCAAACTGACGGGCCTCGTCCGTTTGTAAACGAGCACCGGAGTTGACCGAGGCCGTAGGCAATGGGACTCTTGAGCTCGGCCCTGCTTGGGACCCGGTTAAGCGTCTTCGTGCACGCCTTAATACGGGCACGTCTTGTTCGTCCCCCGAGGACGAAAGGTGTTCGTCGACAATCCCTTCGATGAAATGTCGGGGTGGTTCGACCGGTTGTTCTTGGTTGACGTAGGAGGTTGTTGGTTGGTTTCCGGATTGGATAGCTTCATATCTGTCGCGGATAGCGAGTAGATCGTCGAGGTCTTGTTGGCTAATTTGCGTGTTTTGGTTATTGGTCTCTACTATCTCGGGATGGGTTTCCTCTACATTGGTAACCATTGTCGCTCGTCTGACAGAGTATTGGTATTCGAATTCTAAACTAGTTGGGAACTAGATGATTCCCGGAGACGGCGCCATTTGATAAGGCCATAACTTTGGTCGGTCGCGTTAGGCCTTTCAACAATGATATAATGATAAATAAACCGTGGGTAAATGATACTTCCTGCTCTTTATTATTGCTCAGATTATTGTCCTTATTCGGACTATTACATTTGCTCGGATTAGTATTTCGGTTTTACGATTATGCTCGATATAACTATTTAATCTCTCGTCTTGATCTTTCTCCTCTTTTATTCGGTGCTCGGCTGTCTTGTCTCGGTTTATTTCTCGAAGTGATATGTTTTGGTTATTTTCTCTCTTTTCTTAACTTCTCTCTATATTTTTTGGATAGATTTTCTGGTCCTTTTCTAGGAGGGGTAGTTGGCTATTTATAGGCAACTGCGCCTTCTAGGATATTGACAAATGTCTTCATCCCAGGGAGTTTTCAGACGAGGGTCCCCCTTTGATTGGGCTTGGGCTTTAGGGTAGTAGCACCTCAATTTCTTATAAAAAGTATGAGATGACCCATTTAAGCGTTGGATACCCATTTAAAAAAGTGGGTTGATTATGACCCGAATAAAATATTCGGGTCTGATTTTTATGTTCTATCAATAAGTAAGATTTTCTTTGATTTACTTTTCATAAAAGTAAGCTTTTAAAATGGCAACCAAACAACAATTTTTGCTTTTATACTTATAAGTAAAAATAAGTATAAGTAGACACATACCAAACAAGGTCGTTATGCGATATTCAAAGTTACAAATATTTTGATTCCCTGGATTCATTACACCAGTATGGAGTTCAAATACATAACTAACCCTAAACCTTATTCAGACAGGTTGAGTTGACCCAAGGAAAACAATTCTTAAACTTCATGTATTTTTAACAATCTCGGTCAATGTTTATATAAGACGAGTTTATGCTGAAATCAGGCAAACCCTAGGCGATTATGAGAAATTAAGCAGACTATGCAATTATTAAGCAAATTAGACGAAATTAAACGTATTATTAGAAGTTATGCATACTATTTTTTGTTCAAAATCCGTTTTGCGCCTTCTACAACATCGGTCCCGCTAAATAATACGACAACAGAAAAATAAAATGTCAGCCCAAGCCCAATAGTTGTTGGAGTTGGACCAAAACAACGAACTAGTAGCCCATTAAACACCACTCGTACCAGGCCCAGAGTGGCATATTATGTAAATACAGACTAAACCGACTCCTATTAATAACACACTAAAACGTCAATATATAAACACTCCCTGAGCGCGAAATGAAATAATTTCTCCCCCTTTCCTATTTCTCTCTCTAAAATCCACTCTCCCAACTCCAAACCCTAATTTATCATCCCCACCAAATTATAAACAATTCGTTTCTGTATTTTCTTTTACGATTCGATCCATGTAAGTTTTATCTATTTATTTTTCTTCGATTTCCATCTATTTGAGCCTAATTTGTGTTTGTGTTTTCGATAAAAATTAGTTCTTTCGATTTGGTCTGATCTGCTTGTATTTCATCGATTTTCGTTGAATTTGTTGAATTTCTCGAAAATTTGATGTTACTTTATTGATGATTTTCTCTGGATTTTGATGCTTCTGCTCTTTAATTGAACTTATCGTCCTAACCATAGAATATGGATAGCTATGAATCGTTTTTTTTTTTAATTAATTTTTTTTAAAAATAATTTTTCAAAAATAATAATTAAACTTTAATTCTTGCGTGCTTATATCCACACATTTTCCTTGATTTACGTGTTTTAAGCTTATCCAGTTGTTAGGATCCCATCGTATCTCTTCATACATCTATTTTTTATTTTTTTGTAAATTTTATCAGAATAATCTGTAATTTTGTGTATGATTATTTCTGGATTTTTTTCGTGTTTTTGGGCTTCAATAGCAGTTATTATATCAACTCTAAAACAGGAACAACCAACTATTACTTAATAAAGTTATTAATTACTAAAGAATAAATAAAAACTAGAATTGAAATGTTCAAATTTTGAAATTCAAGTTTGTTGGATATAGAGAGAACAACCCTACAATTTACAGATCAACACATGAAATAATTGTAATATTATGCTATGAGAAATTAGCATAAAACAAGAAAATGAGTGCCATTTTTGTACACTGTATTACATTTGTGATTTATGTTTAAGAATATTCAATTAGTTTCTCTTAGATTTTGGTCATTAAGTTTTGCTAGTAACTTTTTTTCATTCAATTGTTAGCAATTTAATTAACCCATATGCATAAGGTACCTATATTCTGCTCATAAACTTGGATAATCTTAGTGTTTGTTGATGCAATCAGTTTTTCCCAACTTGTGTCGGATTTCCGGATTAGACTTGCCAGGTGTCCTTGAAGATTTTATTCTTTTCATCCCATATAGTAAATGTTTGCAGTTACTTAGGAATAATTTTTATTTCGAAACTGAACTTATATGACAGAAAGTACTACCCCGTGACCCTTAAACCACGTATATGCACGCGTTTTTTGCCCTGAGGATAAAAGCGATAACTGGACATTGTAATTTTTTTCAGTACTACTTAGTTGATTTATTGATCATCATCGAGTTTATTTCTTGCGGTTAAAGAAGATACAACTAAAGATTATTTAATATGTTTCGAAAAAGTTTAAACATAGCTACAATGAAAAGTATTAAATGATGCCTTACAATAATTTGACTTCTTTTTGGTATGGTTTTATTTTGATTACAAGTTTTCTAGCTTATTTAGTTATTAGAATTCCATCCTGTCTCGATTATCCTTATATATATTTTTTAATAAACTGTAATTTTGTCTATGATTCTTTCTGGATTTTTCACATGTTTGGGGCTTCAATTGCAATTAGTATATCAACCTCAAAACAGGAACAACCAACTGTTAATTAAGCTATTAATTACTATCAAAAATTGTGTCGGATGTCTGGATTAGGCTTGCCAGGTGTCATTGCAGAATTTAATCATTCCTTCCGATACAGTTACTTAAGAATAACTTTCATTTCAAAACTTAACTTATATGACAAGAAGTATCAAGTACTACCTCGTGGCCCTAAATCACATATATTCACTTGTTTTTTTATCGTGAAGAGAAAAGCTATAATTAGACATTTTAATTTTATCATTACTGTTGAGTTTTCTTGGTCGATTTATTGATCATCATTGAGTTCATATTTTGCGGTTAAAGAAGATACAAGAAGATTATTTAATATGTTTTTAAAATGTTAAAATGTAGCTACAACGTAAAAGTATTAGATGACGCCTTGCAATAATTTGACTTTTTTTTTGTATGATACAAGTTTGATTATAAGTTTTACAGCTTATTCAGTTATTAGAATCCCATCCTATCTCGATTATCCTTTTTCATTTTTTTTTTTGTAATTTTTGCAGAATAAACTGTAATTATATCTATGATTCCTTATGGAATTTCACGTTTTTGGTCTTCAATAGAAGTTATTATTTTAACCCTAAAACAGGAACAACCAACTATTACTTAATTAAGTTATTAATTATTACTGAATAAATAAAAACTAGAAATGAAATGTTTTAACTTTTAATTTCAGGTTTGTTGGATATAGAGAGAATGACCCTATAATTTAAAGGCCAATACATGAAATAATTATAATTTTATGATTTGAGAAAACAGCATAAACCAAGAAAACAAATGCCGTTCTTGTACTGTATACCTTTATGATTTCTATTTAAGAATATTCAGTTGGTACCTCCTCTTAGATTAAGGTCATTGAGTGTTGTTGGTTACTATTTTCTTTCAATTATTAGCTATCTAATTAATCCCTATGCATAAGGTATCTATATTCTATACTGAAACTAGGTTAATGTTGGTGTTTTTTCATGCAAATAGTTTTTCTTTTTCCAAAGTTGTGTTGGACTTCCGTATTAGACTTGCCAGGTGTCATTGTAGAATTTAATCATATATTCCGATACCGTTACTTAGGAATAACTTTTAACTGTTAGTTCCATTAATGGTAATTAATAAGTTTGATTTTGATTTTGATTTTCTGCAGACTAGTTCACGAATCTATGATGGCAGACAACAAAAAGACAAATGGTTCAGCAAGTGCTTATAGCATTGATTTGCAATCCTTCACCAAACGGTTAAATGCACTATATTCTCACTGGCGCGGGAACAAATCCGAGCTCTGGGGATCATCCGATGCCCTAGCAGTTGCGACTCCACCCCCCTCTGAAGACTTGCGATATTTAAAATCGTCCGCGTTGAATATTTGGTTACTCGGATATGAATTTCCCGATACGATAATGATTTTCACAAACAGGCAGATCCATTTCTTGTGTAGCCAGAAGAAGGCTTCTTTGCTTGACGTAGTAAAAGCACCCTCAAAGGAAGCTTTAGATATAGAAGTTGTTATGCATGTGAAGGCGAAGAACGATGATGGTACTAAGCTGATGGATAAAATACTAAATGCCATTCGTGATATTAATGACAGCGCTGTTGTGGGGTATATCACTAGAGAGGTGCCTGAGGGGAATTTATTAGAAACATGGGCTCAAAAACTTAAAGACTCGAAACTGGACCTTGTTGACATTGGAAATGGGCTTTCTGATCTCTTTGCGGTAAAAGATGACGGTGAAATAATGAACATGAAAAAAGCTGCTTATCTGACTGCTAGTGTGATGAAGAACTTTGTCGTCCCAAAAGTGGAACAGGTTATTGACGAGGAGAAAAAAGTATCGCATTCTTCATTGATGGATGATACCGAGAAGGTTATTCTTGAACCGATTAAAGCTAAGGTTAAGTTGAGACAAGAGAACGTGGACATTTGTTATCCCCCAGTATTTCAAAGCGGAGGTAATTTCGACCTTAGACCAAGTGCTACGAGCGATGAAGAGAATCTGTATTATGACACGGGTAGCGTGATTATATGCGCGATTGGGGCTCGGTATAGCAGCTATTGCTCGAATGTTGCGAGGACTTATCTTATCGACTCTTTGCCTATACAGAGCAAAGCTTATGATGTTCTTCTCAAGGCTCACGAAGCAGCCATTGGTGCTTTGAAATCTGGTAACAAAGTGAGTTCTGTATATCAAGCGGCGTTAGCGGTGGTAGAGAGTGAAGCTCCAGAATTGGTTCCAAACTTGACGAAATCTGCTGGGACAGGGATTGGTTTGGAATTTCGTGAATCTAGTTTAGCTCTTAATTCAAAGAACGAACGGGTAATAAAAGAGAACATGTTTTTTAACGTGTCGCTTGGTTTCCAGAACTTGCAGGCGCAAACTAGCAACCCTAAGAGCCAGAATTTCTCTCTCCTCCTCGCTGACACCGTTATCGTTGGTCAGAAAGGACCTGAGGTAATTTAACGATTTGCATTATTGTGTATGTGTATATATATAATATATATAGGGAGGATATATAAGCATCATAAAAAACACTAAGTTTGACATTATAATCTAGACCATTCATTTTAATGGCTAGGATTAAAATGCTAACAACTGAAAAAAAAAAAAAATTCTATTAACTAACGATAGTTAACCATCTACCTTTACCTCTGTCAATTTCTCCCTTACCAAACTTCTCTCACTTATTAGTTATTACTAAATAAATGAAGCTGAATAGAACAACACATCTAACCTTTTAATTACACATGAATTGGTGTCCCAATTTTATTTACAAATGTATAGAAAAAAGAAAAACCATGAGCAACAAACCTTTCCTCTGTTTATGGTTATATGAATGGGTTTCCGACAGATTTTTTTTCAATATTTCAATTTGGTGGCTGAGATGATCTTGTTCCAGTTCTACCAAACTCATTATGATAAGCATCAATCAATTCGTGTCTCAATTTTGAAGTCGAATGGTTAAATCAGGGGGGAAAAATCAGTCAAAACGAACATACGGTTACATAAAAATCCAAATTACAATAAATAAGTTGATATTTCTTAATTGTATGCAAAAAAAAAAAAATTGGGTCTTTAACTGACATGATGGAACTGACCAAAGACAGAGAGAGAAAGTAACTCTCCTAACTAATTAGTTTTAACTGTAGTTAAGTGTTGAGAATTAGCTTTTTTTAATCTTCTAATCCTAGCCCTTAAAATTGACGGTTCAGATTATAATGTCAAACTTAGTGTTTGTTATGATGTCTATATATCCTCCCCCATATAAAGGGAAGCGATCGAGGGACGTTATTTTATACACAAACATAGACATCAAAATCTCAAACGTTAATATCAAGGGCTGAGATTAAAAATTGCAAAATAATGTGCGCAATTATTCTACCAAATAACACATCCTTACAAGCAAAAACTCAGATCGATCAATTTTTTTTGGATATAAAAGCTCTTCAAAATTTTCAATCAGTTAATATCAAGGGCTGTCAATTTAAAGTTCCAAACTAAACCAAAGTTTGAATCATAAATCAAATAGGAGTAGTAACTAATCAAATGGGTTTTGACGTGATGGTTTTAAGATTTCTATTAATGACCAGGTGTTCTCAACCAAGTCTTGTGAATTATGAGATCAAGTTTTGACTAATGTATTAGCTTCTTAGTTGATAAATGGGAACGAGAATTGATTAAATTCGCAACCTGGGAGGAATAGATATTGTTTACGTAATTATTTATTATGTGTGTGCTAATGATTAGGTACAACAGATGTACAATCCTTTTTAATCGTAGCCCTTGATTGAAAACATTTTAACGGTTGAGATTTTAATGACTATGTATCTAAAATAATGTCCCTTGATCGCTCCCTATATATAAACATTTGCTTAATTGATTGACTTAGATAAGTAGTAGAGAGGTTGAAAAAGAAAAACTAATCAGACAAAGATGTCGGAGAAAAAAAACAATTGCTTTATTGGCGTTGGGTAAAAACAATTGCTTTATCAGCGTTTGAAACAGTCTGGTTGGCGTATCGATGAAATAAAGTCAAGCAATGATCTAGTTTGTGTTGGTGAGTTTAATAGATGAAAAGGTGAGTTTAATAGATGAAAAGGATGTATTTTCTCTTGTGTGGCCAGCGACATGTGTGGTCTGTGATGAATAACAGGCTGGTATTCAATAAGCTTAGAGTTTGAGGGTGTATTACACATTTGTTGGAACTAATTGATAGAATTTGCTTCTGAAATACCAATATATATATACACACACTAATGCAAGTCATTGCAGGTTATCACTACTTCAAGCTCTAAGGCTGTTAAGGATGTGGCTTATTCTTTAAAGGAAGGTGAGGACGAAGAAGAAGATATACCCAAAGTGAAAACAGAGGTTAAAGGCACTGGGAATATGTACTCGAAAGCAACCCTTAGATCGGACAATCATGAGATGACAAAAGAAGAGATACGTAGGCAGCATCAAGCAGAACTTGCCCGCCAGAAGAACGAGGAAACCGCCAGACGTCTTGCCGGCGGTGGACCCGCGAATGGTGATGGTCGTAATTCCTCAAAAACATCTAATGATTTAATTGCTTATAAAAATGTCAATGATGTGGCTACTCCGAGAGAGTTGATGATACAGGTTGACCAGAAAAATGAAGCGATTCTAATCCCCATATACGGAAGCATGGTCCCGTTTCATGTTGCAACTGTGAAGACGGTATCTAGTCAGCAACAGGAATCAAACCGTAACTGTTACATTCGTATAATTTTTAACGTCCCGGGTACCCCTTTTAGTCCCCATGACTCAAACTCTATGAAGTACCAAAACTCTATATTTCTGAAAGAGATCTCTTTCCGGTCCAAAGACTCAAGACATGTTAGCGAGGTTGTGCAGCTAATTAAGACGCTCAGGCGTAACGTTGTGGCCCGGGAATCCGAGAGAGCTGAACGAGCTACACTTGTTTCTCAGGAAAAGCTTGTTGTATCAGGAAATAAGTTTAAGCCGATAAGGTTGCCTGACCTTTGGATTCGCCCTACATTTGGTGGTCGTGCGAGGAAGATGACTGGTACCCTTGAGGCCCACTCAAACGGTCTCAGGTAATTACTTGTTTTTTTGCCAAATTTATATATCAATCAGATACATGTATAATATGCTTAGATATGTTTGAAGTTGAATATAATGACCATATATAGAAGACTAATCATAGGGTTTGCCTTATAAGTTAATAACTGACTAGAACATAAAGTAATGATTGTGCTTTTTGAGATGGCAAATCTCTATATTATAAAAGCGGCTTCAAGTAGTCATCTCTTCAATGTTTTAACAAGCGTAATTACAATGACAGTCCTCATCCTATAGTTTTCATTTTATTTCATTTTTTAATATACATAGTTTCAAATCGACCAGTAAAAGTCTCCTTTATTTTTCTTGTCGCTTGACCTTCGTTTTATATTGCTGCATCATGGTTTCTGTTAATTTTACTCATAACTTCAATTTAATTCTTATATTTTTATTCAAAATTAATATACCTAAGCTTTCCGTAACAGCTACAACATTAATTTAGTAAAGATAAAAGTGAGTAACATATCTGACCTTATCATGTCTTTCAAATTATAAATACACGTCTAATGAGTAAATTTAAGGTTTTAACAAGGATAAGGGATGCAAAATCAAATAAGTCTGCTTGGACCACAAAGTAAAAAAAAATGTTTTTGAGTATGATTGTCACACATGTTTTACTTATTTGATTTTCGTATTTTGCATTTAATAATTTGTTACCTATCTGCGAAGTTAAAAAATTAACCGGTTTTCCAACATTTGGTTACAACTTTTGATATATCCTATTTTCTACTATCTGTTTTTTTTATAACTTTGTGCAATATAGAAAATATGTTGGGTATTTGTAACCAACACTTCTATTCTTTCACTTTTGTTTACAACTTTTACTACTCACCAAACTGATAGTCTCCCATTTAGAATAAATGAGTGTACTAACATAAAAATAGCCTATAATATATCGTGGAACAGATGGAGTAGATGGTCTATTTTTTTTACAAAGTGCTAATTCATGTTTAAGCTATTATAAATTACTTTTCATTACACATGTACCATCAAACCATTTATAAATAATTTTATGCAAAAAAATTGTTGCCTATTTGAGAAAGAAATTTACGACATGTTTTCAACAAATTCTATAAAGATCTTGGCCAGGTAGTATTATTATTAAATTTTGTTAATTTTTCAAATGCAGTAGTGGCTTTTTAATTACATAGGCTATGATAAAAAAAATCATATATTCAGGCTTTATCACCACATTAACATAGGTCAATGATAAGTCTTTTCAAATATTAATTTGATACTTCACAGATTGGTTGATGAAACTACAGGAAAAGATGAACAATTTGTTTAGTCTATTTATAGTCGTAGTTATAAAAACTGGAAAAATATCTGCTACATGTTTGTTTTTGCTTTCTCAACCAAAAAGTTTTTCCTTTTTAAAATTTCAATATTAGGTCTATTAACCAAGAATGAATTAGAATAGCACAAATGTGACTGATCGAATATGAATTCACACGTTATAAGTTTCAAAGTAAAAACAATAAAAGTCAAATAGATAGCGTTACAGCCAAATTCTCCAGATAATTAGTTTTATTATTCTAACATATAAGAAATTACACAGTAAATGTAAGCAAGATATGCTAATTCGAACTGATCTGTTACAGGTACTCAACCTCGAGGCAAGATGAACGTGTTGATGTTATGTTTGGGAATATTAAACACGCGTTTTTCCAGCCGGCAGAGAAGGAGATGATCACCCTTCTTCATTTTCATCTCCACAATCATATCATGGTCGGAAACAAAAAAACCAAAGATGTGCAGTTTTATGTCGAGGTGATGGATGTAGTGCAGACTTTGGGAGGTGGTCGAAGATCTACTTACGATCCTGATGAGATAGAGGAGGAGCAGAGAGAGAGGGACCGTAAAAATAAAATAAATATGAGTTTTCAAACTTTTGTGAACCGGGTGAATGATCTATGGGGACAACCTCAGTTCAAAATGTTTGATCTCGAATTTGACCAGCCGCTAAGAGAGCTAGGCTTCCATGGTGTTCCCTATAAAGCTTCGGCGTTTATTGTCCCTACCTCGAGCTGTTTGGTTGAGCTGATAGAGACGCCTTTCCTTGTGGTGACTTTGAGTGAGATTGAGGTGGTGAATTTGGAGAGGGTGGGTCTCGGTCAAAAGAATTTTGATTTGGCAATTGTTTTTAAGGACTTCAAGAAAGATGTTCTTCGTATCGACTCGATACCATCCACTTCGCTAGATGGTATCAAGGAGTGGTTAGATACCACCGACATAAAGTATTACGAGAGCAGGCTGAATCTGAACTGGCGCCAGATATTGAAGACTATTATGGATGATCCGGAGTCGTTTTTAGCAGAAGGGGGTTGGGAGTTTTTGAATCTGGAGGCTAGTGATTCTGATTCGCAGGGCTCTGAGGATTCTGATCAGGGATATGAACCATCGGATGCTGAACAAGAGTCTGTATCGGACGATGATGAAGATTCGGATAGTGCATCTTTAGTTGAGTCTGATGATGACGAAGAGGAAGATGATTCGGAGGAAGAAGAGGAGGAAGAGAAGGGGAAGACGTGGGAAGAGCTAGAGAGAGAAGCGACGTATGCGGATAGGGAGAAGGGAGGCGATTCGGATAGTGAGGATGAGAGGAAGAAGAAAAAGATGAAGGCTTTTGGGAAATCTCGTGCTGGTCCAAGCTCTTCGAATATAAAGAGGCCGAGGAGGTAGCTGATTATTAGCATTAGTGTCTATTTCTTGCACTTTTTATGGAACTACATTTGTTTAGTTCTCTATCATGGGATTCTAAATAAGTACTGTACTTGGAAGTTTTAAGGGATTGTTTGTCTTTTGTTTTCTCAGTCATCTTAGTAGGTAGTAAGATGCTTGGCAGAATTTCCTTCTGGATGTGTTTTGTACATTTATTTTTATCTAATGGTCAGACTTGCTCTCTTATCTTTTAAAGTTTCTCTATCGGAGTATTTTTATTTACTGGTTTGGTTTTGTAATCTCAAATTTCTGAAATACATAGTTCTTGCTTAGAGGTAATCGTTTGCGTGGCATGGACTGTGCCGCAACTTTATTTATCCCCTTTACGTTTTGTGTATTAACTTGGGTATTCTGTGTTCACGTGCATTTGTGTGCATGTACACGTCTCTCTGCTAGAACACTTGAGATTTATGACTGTGTGCGCGTATTGTTCAGTGAAGAGATGTAAATGAAGACATACGATTGTATTTCTTTTTTCAATGTCGTGTTCAGATATAAACATTGGGCTTTCTTTTTCTGGCTATCCAATTTGAGAAATTTCTAGAAATATCATCTTAAATTTATAATATGAATACCTTGTGAAATTATTCAGTCTTTAATTGTAACATTATGAAATTATTCAGTCTTTAATTGTAACATTATGACTAGGTGATACAAAAAAAAATCCCATTACCACACCTATCAAATCACTCATGCAAGTGATGCAATCGCATTCTCAAATCATCTTATAAACTGCTGTTTTCTCTCAAATTTATTTCTAATACTCCTCATTGCCAATTTGACATGATGCCATCGCACTCTCTCTCCACCACCATAAAAAAAAACTCAAATGCCGCCTTCTTCGTATACAGATTGGGAACCCGATAAGGACACAAATACCTCGAAAATCCCAAAGCTTGCTCGAGACACAATCATGTTATACACTAAAAAGGGAAAGCCAGCTAGTTTTCTTAAGGCTCCCAAGTGCCGATACCATTCACATTGTTTGATTCCGGGCCTTCCAGCTCCCTTTTTTTCCGCCAAGAAAGGAATGTCGCGATGACTAAAGAGTAAAGTCTACAAGTATTAGGAGTTGATTGTGTCGGTGATTAATCCCTCAATTTTAACTTAAGCTCGTCTCTCTTGCAGAATGGATTAGAGTTGAAGTACCCCTTGCACTTCTTTTCTTCCAAGTTTAAATTTTTTGACAGTGTATAAAAGAAATGAATTAAGTTTGTAAAAATTTGTTCACCAACTTATCATCTTTCATTACGCGTGATGATATAGCCATATAATTTTTGATACACAATTCTGGTAGAGACTTTTTGATATACATTGATCTACCTTTCATATAAGACCAATAAGACACTCATGAAGTGTTTGCATAAGTATGTGTCAAAAACTGTACACCTATATTATTTTCATTAATTAATCATCTTTCTAATACAATGGAACTTGTTTTTGTGGTTCTGTACACAACATATTAATTTATTGATCTCGTACAACCTTATGTACATGTGCACGAAAATGGATAAAAGGTGGATGATTGATAAATCTCATGCAAATCTATCGATGAAATAGAATTAAGCCGCATGTCAAAAACTAGTGGATAGCCAGGAAAATTGGTACCAAAGGTATTGGTGGATTTAATAATTTTAGTATTGCCTATATATTTTGGATCAAACTTATATGACACGTCTCTGAATCTCTTATCCTCTTCTCAATTAACCACGTTTTTTTTATGGTACGCCGATTTTCTTCCCGGGTTTGGATTTAATTAAAAGAGTAACAATGAAATTACAAACCCCGAAAATATCTAGTCCTGTAAATCAAGGAAATTTTGTGTTCATTGGAAAATATCTAGTCTTGCACTTTGGAAAAGTAAATATGGGGAAATTGATAACAATAAAAAAAATACCATCCTTCTCACGCTAATAACGAAATTATAATGAACACCATACTTTAAAATAATAAACACCAAATCTCAGTTATTTTCTTTTCAAAAAAAAAATAAAAAATCTCAGTTATTTAGGAGAATTTTTTGTTTACTCAAATGTAGAGATTGCTTAAAATAGTAAAACCAATTAGCATAAAGTTATTAAAAATATGGTTTTATAAGCCCATTATCACCTAATATAGAAACAACAAATATCTCAATAACAACTCTTACAAAATTTGTCTAAAAAAAAATTTACCATTAAAGTCATCGTCTTCTTACCCAAGCAATTTATTTTTTGTTGTTTTCAACCCACACACAAACTATATATATATATACATTCATAATAAAATTTCTATATCAACCATTTTTCATTTCCTTTCCCAAGCAATCAAAAATATTATTCTAATCCTCTCTCTCTCTCTCTCTCTCTCTCTCTACAATTTCAATTCTCTTTACATATTCATGTGATTTAATTTTTTAAAAAAGATCACATCTTTATTAGTTTTTCTCTAATAGTTTTAATAAATTTAGCAAACCCAGATAGTAAAATAACCATGTCGATGAAACCTTGTTGTAGAATCCTATTCCATCGCCCAAAACCATCTTTTTCCTCTTTTTTTCAATCCAAAATTAGGTTTAATCCTAACCCTAGCATTAAATTTAGTACCTTTACGCCTCGTACCCTAATTCCCGATCGCCAAATTGGGAGATTAATAATTTCCCCTAGTTTTAATTGGGGTGGTCAATCTAGGTTTTTTTTACCAAGGGGTATAAATGTAATTTCATGTCTAGGACCTAGTAACACTCAAAGTTTTTCAACCTCGGTTGAGACCCGAGTGAACGACAAGAATTTCGAGAGGATATACGTTCAAGGGAGTGCTAATGTGAAGCCCTTGGTTGTCGAAATAATCGATAAGGACGAGAATATTGGGAGGGTGGTCGATGAGGAGGTTAAAAATGCTGACATGGCGGGAGGGGAGTCGGAGGTGGAGAGGCGGGCGTGGCAGCTGCTGAAGGATGCAGTGGTCACGTATTGTGGGAGTCCGGTGGGGACAGTGGCGGCGAATGATTCGGCGGATAAGTTGCCGTTGAATTACGATCAGGTTTTTATCAGGGATTTTGTTCCCTCGGCGCTCGCGTTTTTGCTTAAGGGTGAGGCGGAGATTGTGAGGAATTTTCTCTTGCATACCCTACAGTTGCAGGTATTTTCGTGTGGATATGTAGATCTTATTTTTACATTGGGTTGTTATCTGTTTGTTTGTTATGATATTAGAATGAGATGTACTTGCAGTTGGTTAAGAAGATATAATGTGGATTGGCTTTTTTACTATTTTTAGGAAAGGTTGAATTGGATTATGATAAGTTGTTACATTTGCTTGTTTTCGAGTTTGTTTATCGCGGCGACGTCGTTAATTGGTTTTTGTGTGCCTTAAGTATGCTTTGAACGCTGCGTTTAACATGTTTAATGTGCTCTTGCCAAAGGGGAAGAGGAGAAAAAAACATTTATGATCATATATTTTGGTCAGCCTGATGATGTGCATAGTTATTCTTATGGTATGGTGAAGCAGACAATCTTAGCTATTGTTTGCTGCCATGGAAAGTTGAAGATTTGGAATTGGATTTTAGTTTTGTTTGGTAGAGATTGTGACGTCTTTGTAATGAGATATTAATGTATAACGGTTAGCAATTGATTATTTGAGCCTTTAAGACTTCTCGAAAGAACCAACCGAAGAAAAAAGGAATCCATTTGTCATGGTAAAAAAACAAGAAGTAATAATTTTGGTTTTCTGTTTTTGATTTAAAACGAAAAGCACTTCCTTAGAATTTGGTTTACATATCTTACATTATCACAGTAGGAATTATTTATCTAAGCAAAATTTATCACAATAGGGATATCGTACAACAGTTGCCTCTCATTTTGTGTCCTAACTTGATCCACCTAAAATTGGCACATCAACTGAATTTTAGAAACAGTAAAACAGAAACTAGTTTCTTGCCAGTCCTTTCAAATTAATCCCGTGAGAAGCCAGGGACAATGTAGGAGCAAATGTTATAGCGTTGTCATTCTGGCACCTCACGCTCCAGTTGCGTTGTGTGCCGTAAAAGTGATTGGAATGTTTTTTTTTACATAAAAAAAGTCAATTTTAGTTCTAGGCATCTGACTCTTATCATCATATACTATTAATATAAGGGAATCCTAGAAAGCTTGAGGCTGCCCAATTTTACCATTTTTTTCCAAAAATGCCCCTATTCTAATTTACTAATTACTCAAATAACTTAATGCAATTTAAATAAATAAATAAGTTAATAAATATTCCCTTTTTCCACACATATCAATTTATCTCCCAAACAAATCATCATACATGTATTTTTATATTACTATAACAATAAAACATTATATTTTTACGATATTCATTCCATTATTTTTGCAAACTTTTTGAAAATGTTAAATTTATTTGTGCCGGATCATATTTATGCAACTACGTGTCACACACGCAACGCGTGGGCTACAATTACTAGTGTTCATACTATTAATATAAGGGAATCCAAGAAAGCTTGAGACTGCCCAATTTTACCATTTTTTTTTCCAAAAATGCCCCTATTCTAATTTACTAACTACTCAAATAACTTAATGCAATTTAAATAAATAAATAAGTTAATAAATATTCCCTTTTTCCACACATATCAATTTATCTCCCAAACAAATCATTATACATGTATTTTTATATTACTATAACAATAAAACATTATATTTTTACGATATTCATTCCATTATTTTTGCAAACTTTTTGAAAATGTTAAATTTATTTGTGCCGGATCATATTTATGCAACTATGTGTCACACACGCAACGTGTGGGCTACGATTACTAGTGTAAATATATTACTACATGGTAGTATACTTTTATTTTGGAGCTCATACATTGTATTAAAATTTGTGCTCTTTGAGAAATGCCAAGGGAAATACATAATTCATAGTTTCAGTACACTACTAATCGTATGTGCAATGGTTTCATTGGTTTGTTGAATTCAACTACCTAAGTCATATTTGGCGTCATAACTTTTTAAGCTTAGGATTCTAATTTGATAAGATGTTAGTTTGCCTCAAATGTGATTGGAAACGTTCTTTTAAATATAGGGGATTATTATCATGTCTTATCTTCTGATCCTCATTTAACTTTAAAACATGGTACTATGCTTCCTTTTCGGTTTTGAGACCCTGTATTGCCTTTATTTTTTCCTATTGGATAATTTTCTTTTCTTCGTATTTGTCTTTAATAGAGTTGGGAGAAGACTGTCGATTGCTACAGCCCGGGCCAGGGGTTGATGCCAGCAAGCTTTAAAGTTAGAAACGTTCCTCTTGATGATAATAAGTTTGAAGAAGTCTTAGACCCAGATTTTGGTGAATCGGCTATTGGCAGGGTTGCACCTGTAGATTCCGGTAAAGTACTTATTTCTTTTGACTATTTTGTGACTGGGTTTGTATTGATCACATTTTCAACCTTTTGTTTGCATTTTGACTACTTTGATAGGGTTATGGTGGATTATTCTGTTGAGAGCTTATGGGAAGATCACTGGTGATTATGCGTTACAAGAAAGAGTGGACGTCCAAACGGGCATACAACTTATTATGAGGTTGTGTTTAGCTGATGGATTTGATATGTTTCCTTCACTTCTAGTCACAGATGGCTCATGTATGATTGATCGAAGAATGGGAATCCATGGCCACCCTCTTGAGATCCAAGTGAGTTGATGATTTTTGACTTGTTTCTTCTCGATTTTGATGGTTTATTTTATTTTTGGCAATGTTGCTTTGCGGTTGTGGGGCCTGCTTTTATTTATTTAATTCAGAATGAAAAGATATACAGGAGACATGTTTAAGCCTTTAAGGGATTAGAATTTCAAGTAGCCGTAATTTTCTTTAAAATACTAGATGTGTCAAAACTTTGAACTAAGGGGTACTTTTTACAGGTTCATTTTATTTTCTCCCGGAACAAGTGAAAAGTCAGTATAATTTTTCTACTCAAAATTTGTTTAACATAATCAATATGTTCGACTTGTCTTTATAAAATCTTGATTTCCCAGCTTTTCATAAAGTGGGTCCTGGTTTAGTATAACTCGAAGAGTATTATAAAGGATAAAAAGTTGCCTATCCTTGTTATTTCCTTTGTATTACCATGAAGTTATGCCCAATTTACAAGGGTTTTCTTGGCTGAAGTGTTTGATTCATCTTTTAATAATCTTAGTTTTTTAGCCTTTTTCTTTGTCTCTGATTTACAACTTTCGTTCAGTAAGAAGAAAAAATTGCATGTATGCATAATTTTTCAATAAAATTGTTCCTTAAAACCTTGAAATTTTCATTTGAATTTCAACTGTATAACCTTAAAATTGTTCCCTTGTTCCTTAAAACCTTTTTTTAACCATGTAAGTTGTTTGTATTTTGCAGTCGTTATTCTATTCAGCTCTAAGGTGCTCTCGTGAAATGCTCTCTGTTGGTGATGGTAACAAGAACTTGGTTTCTGCTATAAACAACAGACTCAGTGCATTGTCATTTCATATTAGGGAGTATTATTGGGTTGATATGAAAAAGGTTAATGAGATCTACAGATATAAAACTGAGGAATATTCAACAGATGCAACTAATAAGTTCAATATTTACCCAGAACAAATCCCCGATTGGTTAGTTGACTGGATTCCTGAGAAGGGTGGTTATTTAATTGGGAATTTACAGCCAGCTCACATGGATTTTAGGTTTTTCACACTTGGTAACCTTTGGTCAATTGTTTCTTCTTTGAGTACTCCGAGACAGAATGAGTCTATTTTGAATTTAATGGAAGCTAAATGGGATGATCTCATTGGCCATATGCCTCTTAAGATATGTTACCCTGCTCTGGAATATGACGAGTGGCGCATAATCACGGGAAGTGATCCAAAAAATACGTAAGTGATTTTTGCAAACTTAAATCTCTTTTTATCATAGTATGTTGCTTTACTTTATTTTTTATCATATATATTGGTTTTGCAGTCCTTGGTCGTACCACAACGGAGGATCTTGGCCAACTCTTCTATGGCAGGTAATTTTTTTTGGATTTTATGCATGTGCATGATGTACTAGATAATGGATATTATGGAAATATATATGCTTGAAACTTGGTATATTATCATAGCCAACAAGTATTAATCTTCTAAGGGTTTTGGCTGTGGATCCGACCCTTCTTTTAATTATTTTCTCAAGAAATATTTATGTAAGTTACTTTACATCCTTTGACGAAATTGTGGAATTGCATAGTAGATAGTTACTCCAATTGTTAACCTTGTCTGAATTTATTTACCATAGGTTTGTAGGTGCTAGGCCTTGAGTTTTTTTTAAAAAAAAATTCATTTTTGAGCCAGTTAAGTGGTAATAGACTGTTACCAGCTTATATAAGTTTCAGACATATATATATATGTCTGAAACTTATGTAAATATATATGTATGTATGCATGTATAGGAAGATACAAAAGTGATAATAAACTAAAACTTGTTTGTATCCAATGAATATTTATACTTGTAGAAGATGTTTTGCGGACCAATATGTCAAAGCTTTTTAAGTATTATAGGCAATGTAGCTTTGGTTCTTTGTGTGGTCTTTTTTCATTCCTTTTGAGCATGTTTTTCAAGTTTTTTTTAGATTTATTGCTTATGTATTTCCACTTAATTTTTTTTTAGTTCACACTGGCATGCATGAAAATGGGGAGACCGGAACTTGCTAGAAAGGCGGTTGATTTGGCGGAGAAAAGGCTTCCAGGTGATGGTTGGCCAGAATATTACGATACCAGGAATGGGAAATTCATTGGAAAACAAGCTCGACTTTATCAAACCTGGTCCATAGCTGGTTTTTTGACATCTAAAATGCTATTGGAAAATCCAGAAAAAGCTTCTTTGTTATTCTGGGAAGAGGACTATGAACTCCTCGAGATATGTGTTTGTGCTCTTAGCAACTCTAATCGGAAGAAATGCTCTCGATTCGCTGCAAGGTCCCAAATTCTGGTCTGAAAGTCATATTCGTTAAAATTGTATCAAGTCATATTAAAATAGGAGATAATACAACATTTCTTTTTCTATAGAAATTCTTTGCACTTTATATGTTGTAGGATAATAACGTTTGATTTGTTGGCCGATCAATTGTGTAAGTTGATCATTGGCTTTCCAAAATAGTTTTAGGTACTTGTAACTGGAGATGATGATCTTGTGTATATATACAAAATATTGTACTAGCATATACTATAATACTACTGAAAGTTTATACTTCTGTTTGTTTTAACTTGTGTCAAATTTCGGCATGGTTTTATTTCTTATTTGCTTCTGTTCCTTATTTTGTTGAAAGCATTGGACTTCTACATTCATTTTCCAATAGTCGGTGGAAAAAGGCAGTGGGTGAAATGCAATAATAAGACAAATGTAGTGAGTCGGTGACCACCCAGAGTTGCTGTCTTAAGCCTTGTTTGGCTGCAGCCAATAAGGTCCGCTTTTTCGTTCTTTTGCTTGAAAGGTGGACTCATTTGGCTGACCATCATAAAGCTAATACTATCCTTGTTTGTCTGCCTCAATAAGCTAGAAATTCAAGCTGGATAAACACAGTTTTTTACTTAACCGGAAAAATTCAGCTTCTTTGCTTAAGAAAACTGCAACTGCAAGCAGTTAAATCCTTGCTATTCTTGGCGAGACGATAGACGGACACTATCAGTGTATCATATAAGTTATTGGCTGATGAATGATATGATCATTAGGCTGGTACCAACGTGTGATCTTTAATACACTTTCCACATAATGCAGGACCCAGACAGAAATTAACAGAAACGCAAACTTATAATAACGTGATTCTTTATTTCAACTTAAGCATAAAGATAATTCTGGATGCTGATCTTAGCAGCAATTAGAAGCGAGCATAACCATAGTTCATGAGACATGAAAGCACAAAAAACATAAACTTATAAATAGAAATCAAAATAAAACCATTCAGCCACTCAGAGCACTTCCACCTTCTCCTTCTCGGGTTCTGCCACCGCCTTCTCCTTCCCGGGTTCTGCCACCTGAAAAGCCGTCACAGGGAAAGTCCTAGACAATCCAGATGAGGCCTGGAAATGGATTTTCCCCGTAGGTGGATCGTCTACATATATATCGGTCAAAGTGAGCCATAACAAGAGCTCCTTGGCCTTGACACCAGTCAGCTTCTTTATCTTCTTTTGGGAAACAATAGCTGTTACCTCCGTCCCATAGGAGACCAGTTTGCTTATCTGTTCAAACTTGTGTTCGATTTTTTCCGCTTGCTTGAGCCAAACGATTCCCGATTCTCTCTCGTATCCAACCTCAATGATGTCCTTGAGGGGGAGAAGGCCATTGGGCAACTCTACTTCTTCAAGAAACTCTTTGATTTTCTCTTGGCATAGTTTGTCTCCCTGGTAACACTCTGCCTTGGCTTTGATCTCCTCTGTGATTTGAACCATGTTTTGGTTTTGGTTTTGGTTTTGGTTGTGCTTTCGTTTTGTTGTTGTGGTGAGAAAAAATGTAGTCTAGTAGTGGCTTTATATATAGCTGGGGAGAAAATTTGTTGCATTTATGTTTAAGGATAGTTGGCAGTTGGCCATTTGATAGAATGAGGTGTTAGAATTGGTAACCATATTCGAATTTTAGTTTTACTAATAATGTGCTAATAAAACGAAATTACATTTATGTAACATCAAATCAGTCTTAGTTTTCTTGAATGGTTAAAGATTATCTTTTTCTATTTTCACATAGTATTTGACAAAAAAGTAACTTTGTCTGTGCATTTCGATTATAATCTCACAAATTAAGCATACCAGTTTACCATAAATGTGAAGAAAACATTATAATGTCACAAATTAAGCATACCAGTTTACCATAATGTGAAGAAAACAAAATTCTGAATATCTCATCTCTTTATAGAAAACATTTCATGTTCCTATTTCATGTTCACTCCGTCTAAATTTATTTGTCGGTGTTTGAATTTAAAGAAGCCATTTTATGTAAACATACATTTAATATTGCAAGTAAGTTAAATCAATCACTATATAATTGGTTTCCGTCACATAAAGAATTTAGATACTTTTACTAATTTGCTAAACAAAAGTTAAATATGGAATATTATCAAAATTTTGGATTGACTGTTTAGATATAGATAAACATGAACATTCTGAAAAAGTGATAATGTAAACAATAAAAAGGAACACATGGAATAATATAAACATACGTTAATACATCAATAGGATTTTTTAATATCTATTGATAGTTACACGCAAGTTAACCAAAAAATTAGTTATACTTGCAAAATAAAAGTTAAAAGGATTGGTGAAAAAATAAAACAAAAGTGAAGAAGGATACGTTTCGAAATTCTGTCCATTAAGATATTGATGTTGAATTCAATGTAACAGATGGCAGTATTATTTTTCTTGAAAGACCATACCTTCATTAGTTGGGAACGTTGCATTAATTTCAGGATAGTAAATTTTCTGAGAAAGTAATAAGCAGCGACAGTTTAGTAATGAATTAAATTTGGACGGTTGGGAAATAAAATAATAATAAGATGACATAGAAATGTGGTACTAGTTGGTTGAGAGAGCGGATATAGATAGGATGGAGGGTTTTACCTAACTAATTAAACACAATCATAAATACTACTAGCGATAGTACCACCTTTCTTGGTTAGTGTCCTATCACTCGCTTTTAGTAAAATTATTTATATTAGAAATGAATTGATAATTATGGATAGTTGGATAATAAAGCATGTCAATTTTACATGTTAAAATGTGAAAACAAATGCGAAATCGCTCGGTCTGCGCATAAATTGAATCATGTGAATATGTTTCATGTTTGCAATCTATTTTAGTGTGATTGTGATTTTGCGATGCAGAAACTTGTAATAACTGAGGACTGCTATCGTAGCAGACTCGATGCCATATCGAAGTTACATAGTACAACATCCTCTAATATGTGAAGCCTCTGATTTACACCCTTCCTTTTAGAGGAAGAGGAAGTGGCCTACTCCAAGTTATTTACCTATTTTGAAACGAGACCCTACTTCTATTTATCCCTCGATCTGTTTCGAGTATATGACTATCATTTCTCAAAAAAAAAAAAAACAGACTTGTGAGGAAACTTAAATCTGTATAAATGTATTTACTTTAATTGTTTAGCTCTATTTATTAGCAGAAAAGTCTAGTGAAATAAATCATCACTCTTATGAAGGAAAATTAACCTAGGGGACGAAACACATAAACCTTTACGTATAGAAATCGACTTACGGCTATAAATTTCATAACACCGCTTACCCAGAATACATAATGACATAAAGAGCATATTGTACCAAGACATCGCATGACAAATAACAAACCATAATGCATAATAACACTACCATATAAAAGCTCAAAAGATTCAAACACTACATAGTAACACCAAGAGACGGGAGATCATAATATACATTTTCCTTGCAAAAAACCAAGAAACATAAAACTCTGAACCCTGAAGTAAGAAACCTTGTACTTGGAAAAAATATGGCAAACTCAGCCTGCCTGCCAGACAAAAACCACTGACCGCTAAGCCACAAAGGAATCGACAATATTTATAGTCTTATAAACGCGTCCAAAACAGGCAATAAGGACTATCCAAACACAAAGAAAACACTCTAGGAATAAACTCTTTACCCAAACTTGAACCCACCAGAAGGAAGATTTGGGGCCGCATTTCCAAAATTAAAACCCTCTTGATTTCCATTTTGTATATTCTGTTCTTCTTCGTCCTCCTCGGCCCAGTACTTCTCCAAAATCTTTACAGCCTTTTCGTATATCTCGTTGTTGTCATGTGTTTGGAGATTTTCGATTTTATCCAACCCTTCACATTCATCGACTGCTTGCGCATAAAGGTTAACACCACCATTTAGACCCATTTCTTTATCTGCTTCTCCCACTTTGAGAATATTCTCGAGCCCCTCGAGACACACGGTAATAATCCTTGGATCAGGGCATAGTAGAAGATCACAGAATGGCTTTATACAACCTTGGCTTGCCAAGAATCTGCAAGGGACATGTATATAATTAGAAGATGATGATAAAACAAGGAGTAATTAATTATAACATTTCCAACTTACTGACGTTAAATATTTTTAACCATTATATATATTACTATACTCATGATACATTGAGAATGTAAACCAATAGAAAAAACAACTTTTACAGGGAAAGCACATATAAAAATTTCTCCATAACTTTAAAATAAATCACAACTCACAATCGAAAAATATAGAAAACTACTCTTTGTATGAGATATTAAAACTGTATTTTTTGACAACACATTATTTAGTTTATCTTACTAAGGTTTTGTGCAGTTGTTGACTTGTTTCTATCTTATTTCTGAAAGTTGGAAATTCTAACATTTTATTAACTTGTATTTAAAACCTTTCCGTGACATATTCTTTTGCTCATTCAAAAACTGTTAAAATCATTTATAAAAAATCAGATATTGTTATGCTAAACAGCCAAAGAGAATTAATGATTTATTAATACCCACAAATATAATTTAGGATTTTCGAATATTAATGAGGCTTAACCTTTTTGCATGGATAGCAAGCGTATATAAATATATGGGGAGGGATAGGGAAGGGAAGGGAGAGATGGAGAGTGGCGCAAAGAAGGAGGCTAAGATGAGAGGAATGAGAAAGAGTCCCCAAGAACAACCGACATTGAGATGAAAATGTTAGCAATCCAGTAAAAATGGTTTAAAGCTCTATGCAGCATAAGTCACTTCTAGACTAGAACAGATTTTCTTTTTATATCTCTACAAAGTTCCCAAGGATTTAACCGCAATATGTAATCAATTTCCTTGTGTCAACCCTCTTGTAATTGTCCTTACCCAGTCATAAGACTCGAAACCAACATTGGCAAAAGATTCCCTCAAGGAATTTTCAGAGCCCTGGTTCTTGTAAGATAATTATGACACGTATGTAGAGGGATATTGAAAGAATACTACGGTGATAAATATAAATGGAAATTACAGACCTGATCTGCTCATGAGATCCTCCTGAAGTAGCGTTTGAGATTGCCCATGCAGCCTCCTTTTTTATATCGAATTCTGCATTTTGAAGCAGCTGCACTAATGGATGGATTATATTTGCTTCAATTACAGCCTGTTACAAATAAAGAACAGTCATATAGAGGCAAAAAGAAGTTAAACAAGAGCTGAGATGAGTTCAGGGGAATTTATCATTAAGTGGGTCTACTTGGTTCTATTTAGTAGTACACAATTGTTTCCCATTTACTACTACCGTTGATAGCATGCACTTGGATCTTTAATTGACATGCTACTCAATAAACTGATTTTCACTTCCATTTCCGAGGTGCATTTGTTCATTTTAACGAACTGGTTTTGGATACGCATACTGAATAGCATGCAGTGGTACTATATGGGACTGTGTCCAATAAATTGGAATAAAGTTCAATATTGCATTTTTTACCAAAATGTATACAATGGATTGAGTGAAGGAATCGGGATTTCATTAATTGCCAAATCATTTTAAGCAGAACACCAGTGGATATACATAAGACACTTCCCTAGAAATGTGCCTCTTTCTGACAAAGAACGTGAAAATGAAACCATAAACATCTGACTTCTACGTATAATGCAGAATTAGTAAACTGAATGCTTGTCATACAGGTAGCTGAAACAAAGCAACCAATTCTGTTGCAAAAATATAACATTTATAAGAATGAAATTTGGCATATAGTTCTTTTTGGAAGAATAAAGATTCTTTTCCCACAGTTTAAATGGCAGGATATTCGTTGTTTACTCATGTCTGACAAAGCATGTACAGAAAATGGAGAGAACAGTAATAACGGGTCACGTAATGATAATATTGATGTATGTAACTTTCAAATATTGGAAGATAAATTACACTTACCTGAATTTGGTTTCTATTCCCAGCGGTGATATTTGAAATTGTCCAACAAGTTTCTTTTCTGATGCTTTTTTTATGATTTTGCGAAAGAAGTTGGAATAAACAAGGGAGGACCTGGTTGTCAATCACAAACTGGAACAACAAATTAAGTCAATTCTCAGGATACGGAATCATTAAAAGTATAAATCACGCAAGTAAAAGAGGGAGGAGAGTGTTAACTCAATTGGATTCTATCAATAATGTTAACCTACAAAATAACAATCTTTATTTCCTTTTTTGACAAATGTAAGTAATTAAAAGCCATCCGCATCAGCTACCTCAACCATTTCCTCAAACCTAACACGTTTTATACCTTTTAAGGAACCGTTTACATTTACACAAAATTCCAGCTTCCTTATTCATTTCCTTATAATAACCCTACATTAATTTTTTTATTTTTTTATTATATTTTAATAATCATAACAATATTACAACCACAAAAATGTGGACTCCATGATAGTTTATTACTATTATACTCCCTTCGTCCCTAAACAAATATCTCATACGAAAATACATGCAATTTTGACCATCAAAATTTTCATATCAAAATTACCAAAATGAAAAAATTGAAATTTTCATCATATAGTTCTAACCATAAACTACGTGATTAACTTTTGAAATAATTTTTTTCGGCAATCTAAATATGAAAAAATTATCGGTCAAAATTGTACGTATTTTCGTAGGGGACATTTGTTTAGGGACGGAGGGAGTATTAATCTAGGGAATCATATGCATTCCTCATATATGGGGTGAATTTTGTGTTTCCTTAAATTTAGGGAATTTATAGGGTTCCTGATGCATGTCACTTTTTATACCATAATCATCAAATTTTAGGGAAAAGTATGTTTTGAGGAACCAGATGCGGATGCTCCCGGATGAAGGTAACTGAACACTTGAAGACAGATCATAGTACAATAGCTACTAAATTCCAATACTAGTAGTAATAATAAATAAGTAACATCTTAGTACCTGAGTTTGGGAATCATCACCAGTTACAATGTTCCCCACTGTCCTGAGGGCAGGTATGAGCACAGTAGGAGAAGGATGCCTGATATTAAGCAAAGTTGCTTAGAATAACAAAGGAGACGATTATTTTTTCTGCTCTGTGTACACCAACCAATCAAGGAAATCGATTTTGTACAGTCATTTATGATCTTTAACAATTGAAACACTAATCCAATGTAAATAGCTTAATCAGGGTACCCTCATCTTATTTAACTAAAAACCTCATTTATAGTCACTCTTGTACACTGCTATATTGAAATTATTACTTCCCTAGATTAACCTATATGCTAAAGTTGACGGGAGTCTGTTGATTGAGCAATTAACGTTAGGTTAGTTTACTATTAAAAAAACATTGTACAGGTATACATAATCGGAAAAAACATGATAGATTGGTGTACCAAAACAGAAAAAGAAAAAGAGAATCTAAATTAAGCAGGATGTAGAAATGTAAGAGTTTAAAAACACACATTAGAAGCTCCACAAGACGTGGGCAGACACCAGCATCAATTACAGCCTGGATTTTATCATTTGGACCATCAGAAAGATAGGACAGTGCCCAACAAGCATCTGTTAAAACTTCTTCATCACTTAAGTGGATAAGTTGCCGTAAAACAGGCAATGCCGGTTTTACCTATAAGATCACACAAAATTATTAACAACAAATACAGGAAAATTACAGTCGAAATGCAAGGCTGTTAACACCTGAAAACAAAAAATAAAATAAAAATTAACTAACTTGATACGCTTTCCCTAAACCATGGTTTCTGACTCAGTCTGTCCTTATACTGTTGTAACTCAGCAGTGCTATTCCTTACACTTAACCAAATCTGAATTATTTGTCCTTAAAGTAACGCAGTTAGATTCCCCGTTACATCTAAAAGGTACAGTCAACTTTCAAAACAAAATCATTTTCACTTAATCAGATTCAGATAAATAATTGACGCGAATTTGCAGGGGCGAAACTTGAGATGAAGGAAAAAATGGTTTTAAAGTATGTATTACACTTATATTTCATGAAAAAATTAAACTGAACAAGGCTTGTATAGGGACAAACGTGAGGAAAACTAATAGTTTAAACTTTAAAGAGTAAGATCAACCCTAAAAACTAATTGCAGATACATTATGATCCTACAACCTGCTCGAACGATGTTGGAGGCTTGCCGCGGCAGAAGTTGGACAGTGTCCAGGTTGCATTTCTGAGCATAGACAGCTTAGAGTGTTCATTGAGTTGAGATAGCAAAGGCACGAGAGCATTAAAACCAAGCACAAGGTCTCTACAAGTTGGAGAGTCCCCAGCTATATTTCCCAACGCCCACACAGCCTGGTTTTTAAAGATATTGAAAATACAAGAAATCAGAACACATTTTTAAGTCACCACCGTGGAATATATTAACTATACATTTGATAAATAAATCTAGGGAAAATATCCTTTTAGTACACTAACCTAACAGCTATTAACAATTAGTACGTTGACCTGTTAAAATTTACAATTTAGAAACAACTGAAGACAAAATCTAGCATCTAAATTCACAATTTACAATTTAGATACCAATATGCACACAATTGAACAACCACGACACCAACTTTTTAATTACGAATTCTTAATAGTTCAGAATTAATGGTCGGTTTATTAATTTTCAATCTGTACGCCAGTCTACTAAGTGCTAAAAAAAAGAACAGTGGCGGCAGGTTTTATTTTTCTCGGGGGTGGGGAGAGGACTCTGAAGGAAGCTTTTCTTTTTGGGAAGCAATTCAAAAGGAGCTACTTAATGATGGCTATTTTAAGCCCTCTTGTTAAAACTTAATATAGCAAAGAATACCTGTTCACGGACATCATCACTAGCAGAGCTCAAAAGTTGCACAAAACTAGGAACAGCACCATGGTCAATGACTACTCGAGTATGCTCCGATGTCCCAGATGCTACATTTGTTAACGCCCATGCTGCCTCAAACTACAAATGATATCACTATCAACAAGGCTTGGCTGAATTTATTCCCTAAAAATACTTACTAGATCGAAGAGGCAAAATAAATAAAAAAGGGACTATATTTCTTACTTGTAGTTGAGGCAGATCTTGCCTCCCAAGAAACTCCACAAATTTGGGCACAACACCTGCTTGAATCACTTCATCTATTGGAGGGCTGCGCTCTAAACACATTTTTAACCCAAAGTCAACAATCAATTATGTCCATGAATTTAATCAGAAGACTTCAAAAAAATTGACCATTGCAAAAATTGGCATACCAATTGACAACAACTTTCTAAACATAGTGGTTGCTTCAACTTGTGCTACAGGATCTTCAGACCATACTCCTTGGACCATCAAAGGAATACTGTCCAACTTTGAGACATAACAATGAACCCGGGGTGAGATTTCAGATATTTGTAAATGGTAACTGGTAAAAGTATTTGATTCATCAAATTGTATGAAAGGCAGTGATTGAATACAAAAAAAATAAAAACAACCACATCCACCACTAGTCTACTAGGCTCGGGAGGTAGTCTGACACCAAGATACTTAATTGCCCTGATTAGCTCATTAATAAATAAATGCTGAAAATGAACAGTGTTTTCTAACAATACATACAAAAAGCAAATTGCTGTTTATGTCTTCAGTTTTTACTCAGCCCATCCGATGGAGCAAAAATGGATGAAATACAACCACAAGAATATGAAAAAAGCTAATTGGATATCAGTACAGATTACAGAAGCATATCGTGCTAACAGGCGCTGATAGAATTAAATAAACATGCCATCCCCAATTCCAGCACAGATAAGTTTTTTAAAAAAGCACATAAATAGGAGATTGCGGAAACAGTTATCTAGTAATGCAAAACGAGCCTATGCCCTCATCTAAATAAAGTATGAGTATAGTACACAAAATTGGATTAATCCCTCACTAAATAAGCCAACAACTGACAGATCTAAACCCATCGAACAACTTAGTCTCCGTTTCCACCCAATCATTTAAAAGAAACCAAGATACCTTTCCCTCTATGCTCACCTACAAAAACAAACAAAAATCTAGAGAGAAGGAAGAAACGAACCGACCGACTTGTCCTGATCGAAACGATTTTGTTGACATGGATTGCAATTGGGTTGATGACTCAAAACATCATGAACAGAAAACGAAAATTGATGCACAGCTCAGTCTCAGTTCCGTACAGTAGTACAACTTATGAATTAAGTAACAGTTAATGCTAGACAGTAAAAAAAAACCCTAAACCCGATGCACAACTAAGTCTCCATTGCCACACAAACACAAAACACAACTAAAATACTTTAAAAAGTAAACAAAATTTGTCATAAGCATAAACAAATACGAATAATACAAAATCAATGAGCAAGGGACAACCAGGCATGCCTTGTCGATAAATTGAATTAGTTCGGCCGATCCCTCAACACAAAATAGAAAACCAATCCACAACTTATCATCAGCTAGTACTACTCAACTACTTCTATAGTACTTAAAAAAGGTCGTTAAATTGGGATCAAATTAAATTACGCAATAACCTAATAAATAATAGCAGATCTAACCCAAAATACAACTTCCACCCAAAACACACAACAGAAAAAAAAACTCCTTAAATTGAAGAAATATACAGTTAGTAGTCATAATTTGGAGATCAATTTAATAAGCCAGTAACTGATCATGAATCTAACCCAATAAAAACCTTGTAAAGAAATAATAAAACTAATTGCTAACATAAATTAAAGAAATATGCAGTTAGTAGTCATAATTTAGAGATCGGTTTAATAAGCCAGTAACTGATCATAAATCTAACCCAATAAAAACCTTGTAAAGAAATAACACAACCAAAATAGCTAAAAATAACCCCATAAATTGAAGAAATCGAGAGTAAGAGATATACAATCTAAACCCAATAAACAACCTTGTAAACAAAATAACAAAACTAAATTGGTAAATTGAAGAAATTTACAATTAGTAGTTATAATTTGGAGATCAATTTAATAAGCCAGTAACTGATCATGAATCAAACCCAATAAAAACCTTGTAAAGAAATAATAAAACTAATAGCTAACATAAATTGAAGAAATATACAGTTAGTAGTCATAATTTGGAGATCAATTTAATAAGCCAGTAACTGATCATGAATATAAGCCCATAAACAGCCTTGTAAACAAATAACAAAACTAAAAACAGGTAAAAACAAAAGAATAAATAGAAATAATTGAGAGTAGTTAAGTATGAGGAGATCAAATAAAAGTACCCTGTGATTAGCGTTGAGTGGTTGTTGGAGACCATTATTATTATTAATATTATTATGATTTAGATTTCGTTTTTTAAGGAGATTATCATCACGTTTAATTTTTCTGATCTCGACTAAGTTATCTTCTCTTCTCCTACGAGCCTCGTCAGCATCGACACCTGTTTTATATCCCTTTTTTCGTACCTCCCTACGACTATTCGGTCGTAGTGACATTCTCTCTCTATATCTATATAATCTGTATCTATATATTTGTATTTACTAAGTATCTTTTATCAACGACGCGAAATACGGAGAGTTTATAGAGATAGAGTTTATATATATATAGAGAGAGAAAGATTTTTGGACCGTAAAAGGTCTGTTTTAGTATTTGTAATTTACATTTAACTTTTTATTTTTGTTTTTATAAATGAAAAATTAATTCTCAATTACGGTTTGTAATTCGGAATTACGTATTTGGGGTGATAATATATTTTATATAGTCGAAAAATCCAGTCTTTTATTAGTAGTTTCCTCGTAATATGATGAACACAACAATAATGGTGATTAAGTTATTTTGTAACAATGGTAATAGCATCGTATTTAAAGTACTGCAATATCAAACGATGATGATTAAGTTATTCTGTATGTCTCAAAAATGAAAAAGAACAGTTGGTCGTCTCGTGAGTAGATGTTAATGTTTAATTTTATTTATTATTTTATTTTGAATGGTTTGTTCGAATGGTTATTTTGTTCATATTACGTGTTATTATTGTTGTGTTCATCATATTAAATGTTATTATTGCGGTATTGGTGTTGTTTGTTGGTATTAGATGTAAATTATTGGGTTGATCATTTTTTTAATTTTATTTGTGGCGCTGATCCATTTTTAAGCAAAACTATAGCGAATTTTTCGCTCGACATTTACTCACCAAAACTATAACATGTTTGATCTTTTCGAAAAAGAGAAAATGTATATTTCAGGACTTAAAATGATAGAGCACTTAATAATGAAGTCAACGGTTCAAACGGAAGTTGATTCGGAGTCCGAACGAGCAAATTACGAGTGTTTCGAAAAGTAGGAAAATATTAAATTCTATTTCGCTGATTCGAAAAGCGAGATAGAGTCGCTGATCCGAAAAGCGAGATAAAGTAGGCCAATTTTGTAATTTATTAATAAGGTATGCTAAAATAGTAATTTTGGTGCGATAATAGGCCAGTTTAGAAAAAATCTCTCTGATCTTAGTCTCTCTCTCCTTCATTGTTGTTTGTATCTTATTTTATATCTCACTCTATCTCTTTCCTTTCCTGCACCACAAAAACCCGAACACCATCTAAATTATATAAACATCCATATACATATAAATGCATATATATACATACGTAATAGACAAATATTACACTGGTTGATATCCCGTAAGTTTTTAGTCATTTTGAGAGAGAGAGAGATGAGTGATTAGCATGTGTTATAAAGATGTGCGATTATCGTGTGTTAGAGATATATATGTACGATTAGAGAGAGAGAGTTGCGGTTAGAGAGAGATGTTAGATTATGGTTTGATTATAATTAGAAAAATAATAAGTATATATAGGTATGTTTTTTGTAATTTAAGTTTTGGAGGTATGTTTTTTGTAATATAATAGAACTGGAGTATGTTTTGGTTTCTTCCCCCTTAAATAATAGTAAGATTCTATAATTAACAAAATGAAAATATAATTCTTATGTTAATTAAAAATTGGGAAAAAATACGTTTAGTACACCAAATTATGTTACTGTTAACGATTTGGGTACCAACTTTTCAACTTTATCAATTTGGATACCACACTATAATAAATTGTCCAATTTAGATACAACTGTCTAAATTAATCACGGAATCATGTCACATGACAACACGTGCTTGATAAACTTGAATGTGATAATTTTGTCATTATGCATCAAAATATATCATTCTACAATAACGTTTTTTCAAATTTAGATTATGTGCTAATTTTTGTTATGTGTGAAATTGGGGGAAACGTTTTTGTAGGATGATACATTTTGGAGTAAAATGATAAAATTACCCTATCAAATTAACGTTTGTCAAATATTACGTGAGATGACTCCGTGATTGATTTAGACGATTGTACCTAAATTGGAAAGTTATTATAGTGTGGTATCCAAATTGAGAAAATTGAAAGATGGATACCCAAATCATTAACGTAGTTTGGTGTATCAAACATATAAAACCTCAATAAATGTTTGTAGTTGAATAAACCGTTGATGAAAAATCTGGTGATCGTACACGCGGTTCGCCACCAAAACGATGAGTGAATTATAAACATGAACAAAACCTTGGTGTGATTCGTTTTCCTTCATGATTAGCCATGCGAACGGCAAGACTATTTTTTGGGGTATCATCTGATTGTTCTAAACTATTTGGTTCATCAACAGACAACAAGCCCTGACATTCACTCACCTGGACTAGGATCGTCAATAGTCTACCATTGCGTTCGCGCGCATCATTTGTAGGTATGATATTTAGCCGTGTCCATCCTAACAAAAGTAATGTTTCTGATTAAATCTAACTTATAGTTTGCAAAATTATCCTTTGGTATTTGTCTCTGTGATGGGCAAAAATCCCACAAATACGTGTTTTTTGTAGGCTAAAATAAATGAGGAGAAACATAGAACTAATGGTCATCTTATTTCGTATAAACTGTTCTGTTCATATGACGATTCAATGAAAAATTATTGTTTCTTTCCTAATCTTCATATTAAACATAAAATACAGTCTATGTACAAACTTAGATACATGAAAATTGTCTATTAATACCCCTCAAAAATTACAATCAAAGAATCATCTTCTTCAGCCCGGAATCACCTCGGCTTAATTCGGTCATTTTTTTATTACACATGCGATTTACTCGACTCTCCTGACATCAAATATGTCTCATCCCCTTTCGGTTCCAAACACTTGAAAGACGGTAGTTTCATCGTCCCCCTTACTGACTTTGACGACGTAGACCCTTCCCCATCCGCAACCTCAATCTTCATTGACGGACCACGAGAGAAGAACGGTGGTGCCATTGTGAACACCCAACGATCCGATTTCGAAACCGGGTCGACTTTCTTAAAGCTCTGCCCGAATCCGGTTCTGTACCCTCTTTTCGAGCTGCTTTCCGTGGGTAAAACTGTTGGTACTACCACGCAGCTTGCTGTACGGACCAGCGCTCGTGTCATCACTTGTTTCCTAAAATCCTCCGGTAATCTAAGAGTGAACCGGTCAACGTTTTCCCCTGGTTGCACCACTGAGTGACCGGTTGTGTGTGATCTAGCGAACTTGGGCCACACCTTCGACCTTACAGACCCTGATCTGCTTTGAGTCCTTGGCAGTTCGGGTATGGTAACATGTTCCGTTTGCTCTTCTGCTATTCTAATAGACACCTCTCCAGGTTGTTGTTCAGGTTCTTGGCTTTGAACCGTCGCATCTGGTTCAGCTAAGTTAGCCCGACAAACAGGGCAAGTCACGTGAGACTCGAGCCAAGCGTCTATACACTCAGGGTGAAAAACATGATCGCATCTCGGTATCAACCTCAGCGTATCCTCCTCTTCAAACTCATTCAAGCAAACTGCGCACTCAAGCGTCCCTTTTCCTATCTTCTTGTCTTTTATTTCGGAATATCCAAACGTAGGGAAAGTTTCTAGGATCGTCTTGTCAAGTCCTCTGGAGGCTGCACGGCGGCGCAGGGAGCCTCCCAGGTTGCGTACGCCAGCAATTGACGACGAGTCAGCACAGTGGCGTATGTATATTGAAAAGAAGCCCATGAAGAAAAGGGCGGCGATTAGTACCACTATGATCACAGCCATAGATGAACTAAAATTAGCGTATTCGTAGCCCGGTGGGGGTGAATTCAACCCGCTTTGAGCTCCGACTCGGAATACAAGTAATAAAAGTATAGCCGAGATCCGGACAAGTATCTCACTTTTGTTAGCCATATTATTTTAAAAACTGGTTTAAGAGATTTGGATTAAAGTGAGATTTTGAGAGTTGAGGGTGAGTAAATATATATATGTAGGTATAATTTTCTAGATGGGTGAGGAGCTAAGCAAGTGCCGTGATAAGCAAAACAAAGACTGGGTTATTTTTGCTGACTTTGTGGGTGAGTTTTTAAGTGACCATTGACTTTAAGCAAAGAAGCTTCTACTAATTTTCGTTAAAACTCTATATTAGTCTTGGGTCTTGCTCACGAGTGACGTGGTCTTCCAGTCATACTAAGGTGGCTATGATTTAATATCACCGAACAAAGAATCGTTCATAGTGACTAGTAAACAATTCAGTTGACCAGAGTTTAATATTTAAATCTTGAACAGGATTCTAAATGAATGCTCTCAATCTATTGATTTTTGTAGTTAATTATAATTCAATCAAACAAAGGATTAAGTAGTACTAGTATATACAGGAGATCACAAAGATGGCTAACACTTGAGCATGTTTTTTAGACTTACAAAATACATCAAGCTGTTTGGTACCAAGTCTGGTTAAGATTTAAAGAGTCATTTTCAGTTTGCTAGCGTTGGGCAACTCTATAATAGAACATTTATGCTAGCTTCATGCATATCCTTCTTTTTTATCATGATCACATCAACTGAATATTTCTATCTAGAATTTGGAAAGAAACTCGATGGCTAAATAGTTACATATCAGGATTTGCCTCCTCGGGAATCACAGTCAGGGTTGCAGTTTTACCATTCGCTCTCTTCACAACGGCCTTCACCGGTTTTCCAACTTTGTCCCCCATTATTTCAATTACCTGCAACAAAATTTTAAAAAAATATGCTGAACACTCGGAAAAAGCATAAATTATAACTAACGATCAATCAAAAGTCAAAACCGGTGTGATGGACAAAAACTAGAAAATCAAGATGTCAAAATTGTTATAATCTGTAATTAAACAGCTATTCTAGTTAAGAAAAACATATTAAAACTTATGAGAACAATTTATCTTTAAACATCCAGTTTGGCAGAACTCGATAATACTTTGGTGGAAAGAATAATAAAAATGACAAATAATAAATTTATCAGGCTACCTCCTTGATGCTCTCGACAGGCTTTCCATTAAATTCGACGACAACATCACCTGGATGGAACCCGGCTCGGTCAGCAGGTGACCCTGGAGTAACCTGTTACAGATGTATTAATCAAGACAAAAAAAGAACAATTATAATATTTGTTAGGATTGGTCAGTCATCTCAAGTGGATGAATCATAAACAAACTACCATGGTGATTCTTTCCTCTTTAGTGTTCACATGGTGATTCCAAGTGGCAACTTTTTTAGCCAAGAGTTATTAAAAAAAAAAAGACTTTTTGAAAAATAACAATTACTCGGCACTGTGAATCTAGAAACATATTGACAGAAATCTTCCTTTTATTATTTGTCATGTAACATGTAGCTAAGACTGTGACACTTATATAAATGACCATATAGGCTAATTAGGTCCAAACCCCAAACCATCATAGTTCAGATCAGAAGATTTTTTAAATACCAGTGTTACATCTGTACAGAAGTTCAAAAAAAAAAATCTTTAACTACTCCTGCTACTTATTATAAAATATTTAAATAATAGGATTTTGACATGTGTTGCAGCAAAAAAAGAAGTTATTCTTAGCTTGAATTTTTTACTTGCTGCTCTAGAAGACAAACAAATTGAGAACATCTGCTTTGCTAAAATTTATAAGAAAAACTGACATTGGAATAGTGGTGAACTTCTAGAACGTAGACTTCCCAGATAAAAGATAACGAACATAATCATCAATTGAGAAACAACAGGGGAACCTGACCCTTGTCGAAAGCAAAACTAATATAACACTAGTATTCTGACTATATTCATGTATGTGTGTATGCGAACGAGATTAAGAACTAACCATAGGTACTAAAATCCCTTTGTGGACATTAGGGAAGGTTGCATCCTTTTCTCTTAGCTGAGCTACAATCATATCATTAAGATCTAACATTTTCAAGCCAAGCCACGGTCGAACAACTCGCCTGCATACGGTCAATATCAGTAAGTTGTACTCAAGATGGAAAAAAAAACAAGAGATTCCACATCAGGTATCTATCCCTTAAATATGAAGTGGACGTGAAATTTATAAACTCTTGTAGAATTAGAAGCAGGCAGCACCGTAGTAGTAGAAAGAACGATCAAGGGAGCGAAAGACGTACCCGTTTCTCTTGAAGTGCTCTATGATAATGGACACAGCATCAATAGGTACAGAAAAACTCAGTCCATCAGCAGCCAATACTTTCATAATGTTCACACCAACAATTTCACCATCAATATTAACAAGTGGACCGCCAGAGTTACCCTATAATATGATAAGAAAGTGAGAAATATGACATACCGGTCTACTATATGAACGGGACCAAGAAAAGAACAATTAACAAGAAATATAACCATAAAAGTCTAGATTTACCCCTATCCATCAATCCACAAACCAACGAGCTCAGTTAGTAGGGTATATATGTTTAAATCCCTAGTAGCAAAGTTTACCAGTAAAAGATCTTATGTAGCCATTTTTATATTAAAAATTCGAGATCCACCAAATGGACACATAGACTGTTTTTCTCAACGGTAAATATGAAAACCTCGAGAATATGAGATTAATTGATAAAAGAAAAAGGTCCTTATACATAGTATCAAGAACTTCATTATGCGGAGGGAAGTATTGGCGGTTTGTTCTTCATATGAGTTTGATCCTTCAATAACTTCCGAATATCTTATTAAAACGTTATCTTACAGCGTTAATGGCGCAATCTGTTTGAAGGTATTCTCTTCGGATCCCTCCAAGGCCCAGGTCACTGCTTTTGCGATCAACACAACTGTTTCAAGTACGTAAGTGCAAACAAAGAAAAGTAATTAATTTCAAAAATCAGCATAAAAGAAGTGAATGTAGTTAAACTATTAAATAAAATTGCAAAACATACCTCACTATACCAGCTGTAATTGTATTTTGAAGGGAAAGGGGACAGCCCATGGCTATTACCCAATCTCCTGGACGAAGCTTAGCGGAATTACCAAGTTTTGCAGCTGGAAGCGGTGTTTTTGAATTAATTTTTACAATAGCGATATCAGAATGCATATCCGCATTCAAAACCATACCCTCGAATGTCCTTCCATCTTGTAAAGTCACTTCAACCTTGACACAACAAAAACATAAATATGAGTAGTATAAATGGAAGCGCTTTGCACTAGTGACATACGCAAGATTGAAGCCAATATGTCTTGGGATACTATTGTTGTCAATCATTTGAATATCGAGTCAGAGAAAGTCGCGAATGAAATTAGGTATTGAATATCAGCAATGTGGTGTCCTAGATCATGTATCATCGTTTGGAGATATAAGTAGGGGATGAAGTTCGCACCGCTAAGGAAAGGCAGTGAGCCAGCTTTGGTGCATCTCAAGGCGCCACTTTTCAGGGTAACTACTAGCTCACCCAGATCTCATGTATACGTGACAGTCCTAAGATAAGGAGAGTTGAATATAGCCCCTGCTTTTTTTACGTACTTTTTTTGAAACCAGACCTATCATATAAAACTAAACTTTATTATTTCCAAATAAAACACATCCAGCTTAAGAAATCCCAGGACTTTATCTCCCAGAACTACATCTAGCAGATTTTATACCACACCATATCTGATGCAGTGAAACAAAGGAAGATGAAGAGAACCTCCTAAAACTAGTAGCAAAGGTCAAAGACAAAAGGGGAACATAAGATGATGCCAAAAGTCCTTTCCTTAAAGACAAACGAAAAAAAGAAAAGAAAAAGGAAACTAAAGAACACTAGCTAACCTTCCCCTTTGTTGCTGTACGTCGGCCATGAAAATCAACCACCACGTGAGCACAAGTCAAAATAGTTCCATTTGGATCTATGATAGTTCCAGACCCCATGCTCTGTCCCACTGTCAACCCATGGAAACCTACAAAAATAGTACACCCACAAAATTAAAAACAGCATGCTCAATTTCTTAGGAAACATAAAGAGTAAGCTGCAAATATACTCAATATTTTTAGCAAATAACTTCCATGGACTTCAGCTATTAATAATTAACCCTCACGTACTATCTATGTTTTTTGCCATCGATCCCCGTATCAGTTTTTGAAATTGCACAACTTTGCGCTTGATACTCCGCTTTGTTAAATTCTTTTTCTTATTTCATGGTCCTTTTTAGATCTACACACTTGGTGGAGCTAAATGTCTACTGACACCAACTTTGAAAATAAAAAGTACACTTTATCGTTTTCATGTGTCTTTTTGCGTTAAACTAGTTTGGATAACTTTTTCATAAATATCTACCTTACGCACACAATAATCTAGAAAGTGCATGTCTAAAACAACAATCATCCAAAACAGACCATTAAACCACAAAGTTATACCATTCTTATATTGGCCATTGTTTTATCTGCAAAAATTAAAGAGTTAATGGGGGCAAAATGCTAGTAACCAAAGTACGTGGGGGTTATTTGCAAAATATCCATAGTACATGGGGGTTATTTGCAAAATATCCATAGCGCATGGCGGTTACTTTCATTTCATCCTTGGTGGTTAAAAGCATACCCTGTGGAACTGATAAATTGACAACTGCGGGACCCACCCTTGCAGCAGCATTGGCAATTGTGTCTCTACCCAAACATCCACGACAGGCTTTTGGCTCGTCTGCCATTATATCAGCTGATGGTGCAGCACTGGCTTTTGAAAAATACATTGGCATATTTCCTACAATTATATCAAATATAATCCATAAATGAAGGGAAGAGTCACTGGAAACTAAAAATGTAAAAAGAGAAGAAAAAAAAAGGAGCGTACCAAATAGCAGGGAACCAAATGAAGGAGAATGAATGTTCTGCTGCAAAGTTGCCCATGAGAAGGATAAAGATTCACAGATTGGCGGAGGGATTGAGATTAATAGCGAAGGCCCTACAGTGCATTGAGATATAAAATCAACTCAGTTCCCCACTATCTAAATAAAATGAAATGCGAAAACTATGTAAAGTAACTATGTTTCTCAGGGGTGGCCGACCCACTAGAAGAAATATAAAGACTGTTGTTTGGAAGGGTGACTAAAATAAATCATATATCTCTTGATAGCATCAAATAGACACCGATTAATCAAATTTGAGAGTTTAGTTCCAAAAGATATGGAATACTAGTGTACACAGAAGGTTACAATCTTCATACATAAACAGCAATAAAAATGAAAAGTTCTTTCCACATGAACTATGAGCTTGGGCAATGTCAAACAAACATCATCATGTACAAAACCTCCAGGTTTTTTTTTCCAACTTACTGAATACAAACAGTCCTACAAATCCATCTCCAAAATATATTCTACGCATGTTTCCCTCTCTAAAATCCTGGTCTCACTCGCCAATTCTTCCAATACTGTATATATCTCTTCACAACAAGGATGGGAGTGATCCTCCGCATTAAAACCATGAACTTCATTCTTAATCTCTACCCAACTCCAACCAGGCACCTTCTTAACCCCTCGTTTCCTCATCAACCTCTTTAAATTAGCCTTTTCATCCCATTTCTTAAGGTAACCATACAGGTTAGAAAGTATAACATAGGTACAATGCTCTTCCGGTTCTAACTCAAGCAAATGATTAGCTATTTGAGATGCTAAATCAATATTGCCACTAGTTTTACAAGCACCTAATAAATTTTTCCAGACCATTGCATTTGGTTCAAAAGGCATCGACTTAACCAAGGACTTTGCCTCCTCCAACTTTCCAGCTCGGCCATAAATATCAACACCACAGGCATAATGTTCCATTCTCGGAGGGATATTATAATCTGACTCCATATTTTTTAAAAGATGAATGCCTTCTTCTACCAAGCCGATATGGCTGCAGGCAGTTAAAGCGGCTACAAAAGTTATGTGATCCAATTTCGTGTTGCTACTTTTCATTACAGAAAACAAATCCAGCGCAGTGTTACCCTGGCCATGTTGAGCATATCCAAAAATTATGGAATTCCAAGTGATAGAGCTGTTTTTAGGTGTTTCTTCAAATGAAATTCGAGCTTCCTCTAGATCTCCACACTTGGAATACATAAATATTAATGAGCTAGCTACAAATTCATTACACTCAAGGCCAAATTTTAAAACTAATCCATGTACTTGTTTACCCAGTTGAAGAGTTGCTAAATCTGAACAAGACCTGAGGGTCGCTGAAAAGGCAAAGTGGTCGAGATTTAGGGAAAAGGTTTGCATTTTCTGAAAAAAAATTAAAGCACGTTCACTCAGCCCGTACTGTGAAAACCCTGTCAAAATTGAATTCCAAGAAACGCTGTCCTTTATTTCCATGAAGTCGAATATCTTTACAGCATCTTCAGCCGAGTCGCTGTTTGTTTTAAGATACATAGCTATTAATGCATTGCAGATTGGTACTGATTTTTCAAAACATCGCTTTATTACCAGTGCATGTAAGGACTTCCCTTGGTTTCGATGATTAAATTCGAAACAAGCACTTATAATGCTAGTGTATGTATAGATGTCTGGTTTGAGACGAAGCCCTTCCATCTCTCTAAAAAGTTCAAATGCAACAATTACCAGGTTATGTTCTAAATAGGCTGCTAACATTGAATTCCACGTTATTAAATCTCGCGAAATAATATCTTCAAACACTTTCTGAGCAGCTTGAATGGATCCACACTCCGAATAAGAAGTTAGCACGGCGTTAGACACATTATTCTCAAAATCCATACCAATTTTTTTTATTTTGGCGTGAATCCTAATAAGCATTTTATAAAACTTTTGATCATCAAGTAACGTCAAAAGGGGAGCAAACGTTCCATCATCAAGGTCCACACCTTCCAACTCCATCAACCCTAATAACCAGAATGAACTTTTTCGATCTCCCAGTTTTGCATAGCCTGAAATTAACGCATTCCACGAGACGGAGTTTCGTTCCGGCATATTCTGGAAAACCGTATAAGCATCACCGACCTTACCACACTTACAATACATATCTAAAAGAGCACTAGCAGTATAAACGTTTTCTCCAAACCCGCTCTTCAAAACAAGGGAATGTGTTTGTTGCCCGAGAAAAACAGAACCATCAAAAGCCACCCCTTTTAGAATGCTACCAAAAGTATAGCCATCCGCTAAAAACACGCAATTTCTCATCCTATGAAAAGTCACCCAAGCACCCTCGAAATCACGACAACTAACGTAACCACCGATCAAAGAGTTCCAAGTGACGGAATCTCTATTGGGTATTTCCTCAAACACCTTCTGGGCAATACACATTTCTCCAAACTTAGTATAATTACTCAAAATCCTATTCGCATAATAAGTGTCGCATAATATTCCTGATTTGGTTGCCCAGCATTGTTTCGCTAAAACCTCGAGCAACAACAACGACATCATTCATTAACGTTACGTTCACAACTAATTCAATTTCACTTAAAAACAATTAATCATCTCGTTTAACCTCAAGTCCGCATCTTTTCGTCTCAATCTAGAAAACCCATTTCTTGCACATTACTATTAATATTTGTACAACTTCAACAACCTTATAAGAACTAGAAGCCTTGTGTTATGTATAAGTAGAAAATGAGAATTTATGGAGATTATAAATTTATAATACTCACTTGAATATAGATTATTTTTGTTGGAATAAAAAAGTCCACCGGAACCAGTAGCGAAAGCCGCGAAAGTAATCAGAGTTGATCTTCTAGAACATCGAAATTTACCCTACATAATGGTTAAAAACACAATGTATAGAAGCTTAGAGGGTGTTGTAATATGTATATGTATATATATATATATATGTATATATATATGTATTATGTATATTTATGTATATATAGAGTTATTATACCATAATATTTGTCATGACGAAGATATAAATAATTCCTTCTACGAAATACGAAACTCCAAAACCCTACATTAACAAAACACAAAATAAAATAAATAAATAGTATTATGGGAAATAAGAAAGTCTAATATAGTTTTTCTTTATTTTGGAATGACTTGCATGATTTGTTTGTTTAATTATTATAAGTCTATTTGTCACTTGTGCTCTTTGTAGAATTACTATGAAACAGTCGCCTATACTTAACATCCGTTTCCATTAAATTTTTTTTTTTATTTAAATTCAGAGTAGGTCTCTTGGGATTGTATATTTTTATTTGGATTTTTAGTGTGTTGTACAATTTGTTTTTAATTTATCAAATTCCAATTTGTTTAAAATAGAAAAAATAAATTATTTATTAAAAAAAAATCATCTAATCGTCTATTTTCTAATTTAACGATGATTAAGGTAAGTTTATGAATACTGTTAAGTGTCAATTTTGAAGAAAACAAAAATAGGTTGGGTCATAACCAAATTAATATCGCATTATTACGTAGCGATTAGGTGTCAGTTTTGAAATTAAAATAAAAATGGACTATAATAATATAGCGTTAATTGTATAGTACAAAAACACTGAAACATCATAGTATTTTATATTATAATCAGGATAGGGGTCATTATACGAGTGCATCTTATAACGTGGACACGATATTTGGGTCAATGTTGGTATATTGGTATATAACCTTTGCATTTCTTTACAACTTAAATGCTAGCTGTAATAACAATACAAAGGTACGTAGTATTATTAGTTTTATATTTTGTTACTTTGTTAGTGTAATCCTATTTATTGTGGCTAATTGTGTTTATCAGATCGTAAGAACTCTTTTTTTCTCAATCCACTCGTTTCTTATAATTTTCTACTAGATCACTGCATCACGCGTATTAATATTGACCAATACTCTTAAATCTCTTAAAAATTAAGGTTCTCTAACTTGTACATTGTTCAATCATCTATGATCATCATCTTCAAAACTACTGGGAGCCTGACCATCATAGTTACAATGTGAACGTCCGATTCAGACGATGTGTTTTTGCTCTCAACAACTCACGGGGTTTATCGTTGAACTCGTGTACGTAAAAGCTTGTTTGCTTCCACATGATTTCTTTCTATTTTACTAAACTTACTTGAGAACTTCATTAGTACCTCGTGAAATTACACAATCATCGATTGATATATACTTACTTAATATCAAAAAACTCAAATGCGTGTTTCTACCGAGCATTATTCGGTCTTCTACCGAGCACTCTGGCTAATGTGGTCTGTGGATAATTGGTGCATTCATATGTCACAATAAAAAAGGAAAACAAGCTTAATAGCTTACTCAAGTTAAACTGCATATATATTACTACTAAAAACATAAAGTTAAAAGTGATATTTCCTTTCTCCTTGTTTATTTTATTCTCACCTTATTTTCCAAAGTCACCATCGTGTTGGTATAATCATTAAAAATTATGAAACTACAGTAAATAGCTTCAACATGATTTAACCTTCTTTCTACCAAATTCAACCAAAAGATGTAAAGAAATACTATAAACATATATAAATAACATAATTAATAAATTCGAAACTTGCCTAAAATTCAATCAACAATATACAATAAGCGATACAAGGTATATATAAACTGACTCTCTTATTTTGTATATTTACATATAAAAGACTAACAAAACTAAAATTAGGCAAATCGTGCTGGTATCTAGCTAGCTATCAAATCATTTAAACTATGAAACAATACTTCAACTAGGGTTTAACCTTCTTTATGGTATTGAGAGAGGTGCACGTTACAGTAAAACTAGAGTACATAGTTTTTATCTTAGAGAATTGTTTGCTTCGGTCCCATCGTATGATGATGTACTTACATAGCTGCATGGGCTATTCAGAATAGGGATCGGAAAAAAATCCGTAAATCCCGACCCGTCCCGACCCCGTCCTGCTCCCGACTTGATTTTGTCTCGACCCGTTCCGAAAAGGTCGGGATTTGTCCCGACCCGAGTACTCTCAGGATAGGGATCGGGTGTAGGGATGAATCCCGACCCGATTTTCCAAAAAAATAAATAAAATTTATCGTTTTGTATTTTTTGGAGGTATTTATTAATATTACTAGCTTATAAATTGTCAACAAAACAATTAAATATTAAAAAATATATAAAACGTCAAATTTTATAGATTTTTTTGAACAAAACATTTTAGAAATAAAACAATACGTTGATTTACAAAAATATAAATAAAAAAAATACAAATTTATATGAAAAAACAGATAGGCTGATAATAATCTGACCAAAATAACTTGAGAAAATTTGTTCCCAATAGTAACCAGATTAAAAGAGTTCAAAAAAGCATTCAAATATAAATATTCAGAAAATTGTGGAGATGTCTACATAATTCAGTCTTTAGTTGAATAGTAAAGAAACAAATACATACTCCCACAAACAATATTATCTCACGCAGAATGTATTATATTTTCCACTCCACAAATCCTTTATCTATTAATATATATCAGTAAAATATACTCTTGGTGTACAAATATATTGTCAAACTTGGAAAATATAGTACTTCAAAGTGAAACAATTTACAATATATTCTATGGTCAACCCAAAGTGCAAATTTACAATCCTCTCCCACTTAATTTATTATGTCAACTGTAATTTTTTATTTATTTTTTGTAATCATGTGAGCTGTAATTATGTGTGCTACAAGTATATGTTATCATGCACTTGTCATCGGATAGTACATTTTGGACGATATTTTATTTCACTAATAACAATATCAACTTTATTGACCTCATTAATCTAATATAAGATTTTGGGACCATACCCAGAATACAACAAAGCATCAACCATTAAAAGCAAAAGATAAGCCGACTTATAAGTACGCTACTTACTATAACATACTACATAGTACATACAAGCCAAACACTCGGTACTGTACGTACTTAGGCCCTGATACAAAGGATAAGCCAGCTTATAAGATTTCTGCTTACAAATACTTACTAGCCGATAGTCCTATAACTACCAAGGTTTAATAGAAACAAACTTCCACAATTTGTTATAGCTTTTATATCAAAATTTTAGCAACTAGCTGAAGGGGGAAACATTAAAAACATACAAAGAAGCCAATCATCAAGTACTTAAAACTTAAAAGTTAGTACTTGCTTCGCCAGGTTCATTTATCCTTCAACTCGAGCCCTCAACGCCTTCTAAAAATTTACTAGTCCACAATGATCCATGCAGTAAATCAGTAACTTCCATAGATCTTTTTAGGTAATTCTCTTTCATTCGACATAATATCAGAAATACCAATTAAACCCAATTTGGCTAATAAATCTGCAGCAACATTCTGTTCTCTCCAAATGTGAGTTATTGAATTACTCACTTGCCCTAATAATTCTTTGATATCCTCCCAGGCTTTCTTGACATTCCTGTCCACCAAACTTTTACAATCCGTTTCTACCAGTACATTTTCCAAGTTCATAGAATAGCACATTTTTAACCCATATAGTAGAGCTTCAGCTTCTACCTGTTGGAATTTTTAATACCATTCTTTTGGTATTAAATTTCAATTAAAAAAGATATTTAAACTTGAACTATGATATTATTATACTGCATAATCGCATAGCAGTATAGCACCATGCAGTGCTTCATTTTTGTTCTACTTCTATGGCACATGGTTTCATAAAACCGCACGATTTTCCCGTTTTGGTGAACTTTTGTTACCACAGAATGGAAGAAACTGAGATTAATTTGACAATAAGAGCCAAGGAATGAACTGGTACAGTTCCAATCTATTCATTAGATTTGAATCTAATTTGGCCCGATGCCCGGATCGGTCATTGCTTTTGGTTAGGATTAATCTAATTTTACCTGAATTTGATAAGACTGGTGTTAAAATTCCACTGGGTTGAACAAAAATCTCCACTGCAATCGGTCTGAACAGTATACACCCGATATATTACCATCTTAGGTGCATGTATGAACCGCGGTCATGTTCTATCAACCGAGAAGAGGTTATGGTCAGTTGTTATAATATTTTAACTATTTTGCATTAATTTGTACACTCTAACTGAAGAGATTTTTTATTTATTTTTTACATTAGTACACTGATGAAATTTACCAATGGCTAGTTGAGTTTATAGTACCCTGAAAGGATTCACGGCATACATTTAAGAAAGGAAAATAGTTTTGCTATATTTGATCGGTTACCTGTTCAATACAGAAACAGAAGAGTTGTTACTCGTATACTTGTTTTTCTGTGAGTACACTTCAAATAAACATTTATTAAGGTCTTAAAACTAAAAGAAACTTAAAATGACTAGAGGCTTGGAAATTGTCCAGGAAGAACCAGAAGCAGTACGTAGGCTGGGATTTTATGCTAATTACCTGCTTTAGTATGGTTTCTGATCTTACCAAGTGACTGTGATTAGATATCGAAGCATGGCAATATGTAATTTGAGTGGCAAATTGCATTAGTACACGGAACAAGTTTATGAATGATAATATGCCATTTGTAATCCGAGCTACTTAATATTTCTAAAAAATAAGACTGTTTTGTCTTTTCATAGTCCTATAAAAGATTATAGGGATATCTTTCAATGCTGGTAATAAATCTGCATTCAAAGAAGATCTCTCTCAAACACAGAAATTGATTATTTGATTTTGCTTACTCCATTACCTATTTTTACTATTCTAAAAAATTTCATTTCCCTTTATATTTAATTTCAAGCAGATTATGATGAGAAACATTACTACTCAAGCATTAATGAATTTTTATTACTCGGCGTTAACAATTGCCTATGTAATACTAGTAATATTCATAGAATCAAATTAAATGCTTTTTGCCTTTTCTTCATTCAAACACCATCTTACTGCCTATATATAATCCCCAACTGATTAAACACTTATTTTCATCACCCAAACAAGCCATGTCAACCATATTTTCCGTAGCCCTCCGATTTTTTATTACCGTTCTCTCTGTTCTGTCCCCCTCTCAAGCTGATGATTATGGATTTACCGTCGACTTAATCCACAGAGACTCTCCCGCATCTCCATTCCACAACCCTTCCCTAACTTCTTTCGAACACCTAAGAAATTGCTTTAAACGTTCTCATGATCGCACAAATTATTTTAAATCGATTGCTAAAAAATCAGACTCAGTTTATAGCAAGGTAATCCCCTCAAGTGGAGCCTATATGATGGAAATAACTCTCGGTACTCCAACATTCAATTTCTTTGCTATTGCTGACACGGGTAGCGACCTTACTTGGACTCAGTGTGAACCTTGTCCTCACTGTTATAAGCAAAAAGCACCTCTTTTCAATCCAAAAAAATCCTCGACATACAAAGAATTTCCTTGTAATTCCCGCACATGCCGCAGTCTAACAAGTCAAAATTGCAGTGTAGGCGGTACATGTCAATATTCCATTTTTTATGGTGATGGATCCTATAGTAAGGGAACTCTTGCTTCTGAAAAACTCACTTTTAATTCCATAAAACATCGCCCCATTTCTTTTCCTAAAATTATCTTTGGTTGTGGTTCACAAAGCGGTGGTTTATTCAATGATGATGGATCTGGTTTAGTCGGCCTTGGGGGTGGGTCTGAGTCTCTTATTGCTCAATTAAATTCTACTATAAACGGAAGGTTCTCCTATTGCTTGGTACCTATGTTTTCTGATAAGAAAAAATCTAGCAAAATTCATTTTGGAAAACGTTCAATTGTTTCAGGTCCTAAGGTTGTGTCCACTCCCATAATTACTAATAAAACAATGAAAACGTTGTACCTGCTCACGTTAGAAGCTCTGTCTGTTGGAAAAGATAGAATAAAGGTTGTCAACTCCCCATCTGATATTGGGAATATTATTATAGACTCGGGGACAACCTTGACTTATCTTCCGCCTAGTGCCTATACCGAATTTGAGTCGTTAGTAAAGAAAGCTATGGGAAATAAAACGGTCGAAGATCCTATAGAGACTTTAAATCTATGTTATAGAGTTAGCGATAAGCCTGTGTTCCCCACCATTACGGCACATTTTACTGATGCCAGCATTGAATTAAAGCCAGTAAATACTTTCATAGAAACGGGTGATGATGTAACTTGCCTTGCTTTTACACATTCAGATGTTGGTATTTTCGGAAATATCGCTCAGATAAATTACAAGGTCGGTTATGATCTCGTTAAGAAAACTGTGTCGTTCCAGCCTACTGTATGTGGATCATTACAGCATTCATAAGTTTCTTTTATAATTTTTTCCTTTTAAGGAAACCTTTGCTGAATGTTAGCAAGTGGCAATTCTTGTTTCATGGCTTAATGTTACCATTGTTGGACAATATAATTAATCTTTTCGAGCTGATGTGTTTTACTTATTTGTGAGATCGTATCAAGTACATTTTTCTTTTTTTTTTAGATCTTATCAAGTACATAAGGAGGAAAGATATCGGTAAATTAGTGTGGGAAATTTGAGTTTAATACGATGTTATTATATTATCGGTTGATCAGTAATGTTCATTCTTCATTTACATTTGGAAGCATAACGTATTGATGGATATGTATTGTCTTTATTATAATTATATACTCATTAAGATTGTATAATGTTTAAAATCATTAGTCAAACAAATTAGTAAAATTAAATCTCAATACAGGAATAGCAAATAGCAAACTTTAAGGTTTTTTATACATTTTTCAAGGAAAATACATAATTTGTATGGTGTCCTATAGATGTTTAACAATCGGTATCACGTGCTTTGGAAACTTAAAATATTTACTTTGGCAAATTTACGCTTGCAATACATTTTTCAAGGATTAGTTTTTTTTTCTTCTGATCTAAACATTATTATAATATCATCTTTTCGGATTTAGTTTGAGTTTTTTACCAACATATTGTTGTTGGAGAAACTATTTCTCAAACTATGGTCATTTCGAAACTATTTCACAATATATAGTTGTTCTATTTCAACATGATCCCACTCATTTTCAAAATCATTCTAAAAAATCCACATACTTCTAACTAATAACCTTAGATTACCTATATAATACTAATGGTTATGGTAATATAATAACTTCGTAATACATGACAAATTGACAATAACTATGTAGGACAATATTTTTTCATTAAGTCATTGTAACTAAATATTTTTTTAATATTAAATAAGATACACATCTAATCATTTGTAATTTAAAAAAGAAGCATTCCTACCATTCATTAAATTAATTTCTAACCCTTTCACTTTTTATATAAATAAAAACGAAAACCGAAAATAAGAAAAAAAAATGCAGTAAGTTATCGTATAGATATTAAGTATACACTATTTGACTGAAACCGTAAATATGCCCTTTTTGATAAAAATAAGCTTGGGATCTTCATGAATTTTTATAAACTATGTCATGAATGACTTTTCATAAGTTTATAATTAATAGATAAGAAAAATGAAACTATATATACATAGGTGATTTATGGATTCCGACTACCCGAAATTTAAATAGGTTATAGAAAAAGCTAAGAAAAAAAAACCTGAACAAACATTTTACTCAATCAAATGTTACCCAAAATCTAGCTAATTGAGTCATTACAGTCATACAATTGTTAGAGGTTAATAAGCCATACATACATGTATATTGTTGGCCAGTACGGCTAAAGTTTAGAGGAGGCTGAATAATCTTTTAAGCGTTTTTCACGAAAATAAAATTTTAAGCGCAACTAACAACCCAACTAATTCAGTATATATTTGCGACAATAAATATGTGATGATAATCTATGAATAAATTGAAACATGCGCACAATTACAAATAATATAAGTTGCGAAAACTAAATAGTAAGAGAAGAGATTGACACCACGATATATAATGTTTTGGCAAACTCACATACATCCTCTCCTCGGTATTCACGCTACCGAGTATTTTACTATAATTTTCTTCCTAAGATTACAAGTCCTATCAAGCTAATCAACTGATTTGCTCACCCTTTATCCAATGATACAATCTTGATACAAGTATAACAGTACACAAAATGCGAGTCAACGACTGCCCGTCAATCTATGAGTATCCAAGTGTTTAACCTAGAACTTTTAACCAACACTTTGTGTTAAAAGCTTCTACCCAAACATCCACTCATAATTGAACTTATAAGTTTCCTCTTTACAATTTTGTTATAACAATATAATCACACTCACTATTTTATTGCTTCTAAATAAGCTAATTGGTGAGTTTTTTATTTTGTTTGAGCTTGATCACTTTTCTCCTCGTTTTTTCCCTTTTTAAGCTTTTTTGTTCAACAATGTACTTTTTTTGTGTTTAAAATATATAGAGATTGATGGATAGTGATTAGTGTGTTTTGGAGAGTGATTGTGGTGTATTTGAATAAACAAAATATCTATTGGTCCCTAGATGACCGTTTAGAGTTGTTGGGTGTATTATAGAATAGGTAATGGCTTATTTTCGAAAAAACAAAAAACAACCTTTTTGAAACGGACTAAATCTCGATCGATCGGGCTGAATCTCGATGGATCAAGATTTCTTGAAAACTTTGTACTTACTATAGTTTCAATCGATCGGACTGTATCTCGATGGATCGAGATTCACTGGAACATTTTTGGACCATTTCGACCGATCAGACTATATCTCGATGGATTGAGATTTCTGCACTGATTTTTTCTACTTTTTGAAACAGTTGTAATTTGTTCGTTCGGACTCCGAATTGACTTCCGTTTGAATCGTTGGCTTCATTATTAAGTGTTTTATCATTTTAAGACCTGAAATATACATTTTCTGTTTTTGGAAAAGATCAAACATGATATCATCGAATTGTAAAATTATTAAATCATAATTACACTTATAATCAAAATCAATTATTGAACTCATGGTTCAACATATATATAATATATTTTAAATAAAATTTAATCTAAACAATATACTTTAAACGAAATTTAATCATCCAACTAATATTCCACTAGAATATTAAACTTGACATTTGATTAAAAAGTGCATATTTACGGTTTCGGTCAAATAGCACATATTTAATATCTATAAGCTATGTAGTTACATACGATAACTTATTGCATTTTTTTTTTCTTATTTCAGGTTTTCGTTTTTATTTTTATAAAAAAGTAAAAGTGTTAGAAATCAATTTAATGAATGGTAGGAATGTTTTTTTTTATATTACAAATGATTAGACGTGTGTCTTATTTAATATTGAGAAATACTTTTTTTTTTTAGTAGTTACAACGACCAAATGAAAAAATATTGTGCTACATGGTTATTCTCATGTATTACCAAGTTATTATATTACCATTAGTATTATTTAGGTACTCTAAGGTTATTAGTTAGAATTATGTGGAATTTTTAGAATGATTCTGAAAATGAGTGGGATCATGTTGAAACAGAACAACCATAAATTGAGAAATAGTTTCGAAATGACCATAGTTTAGGAAATAGTTTCTTCAACAACAATATTTTGGTAAATAACCCGATTTAGTTTATTTCTATCAATACATAATTTTTCACATATATACTTAAAAATGAAATAAGTATATTAATTTACAATCACATCTATATGTGACTAGTCAACAAACACAAAACATCAACAATTGTCTTAATGTAGCGTGGGAAGTGGAGGGAGGTGGAGGAGAGAGAAGAGGCTGTGATGGAGTAGCCTCCGTGGAGGTTGAGGGTTTGGGAGGCGGAGATGGCGGAGGACGAGGATGAGAGGAGAGATGGGAAGTGGGAGAAGGTGATGATCAAGAAGATGATGATTGTTGTTGCCATCTTTTGTGTGAGAATGGCGGTTATGGATTGGATTATATGGACTTTGAGGGGGTACTATTACTATATTACAGTGTTTATATAAAGGATTTGTTTTGGCGGAAAAATCAAGATCTAATTTTTTTCAATAAGTTCAGTTTAAGCTACCTGTTTAGTTTTGGATGGAAAAAAAACGGAGTGACTAAATTTAAGAGTCCGGAATCCGATATGTACCGTGCTTTTTAACGTCTATAGTTGAGTCTGAATCATGGACTTAAATTCAATCTTTACGGGACTCGATCATCAGGCCGAGTCACTACCGTGTCTTTCCAAAATCCTTCATCTCGAAGGCAAATGCAAAAATGGATGGCGTAATAAAACACGCAAGGGCATAATACTTGTTCAAGTATCTCAAGCTAATCAAGTACTCACTTAGGCGGGTATACCACATCCGCTCGGATTATATTAATCCATATAGTCATCTCAGTCAATTGAGATCGTGTTCCATGGTCAGGAACTACCTGATTCAAGCACATGAAGTCACACATGGACCTTCATCTATATCTCTTTGTCTAAATCTCTATAGAGATAAAACTGTGACCACAATCGCATGCTGCATAATCAGTTTTTCGGAAACTACTAAACTGATAAAGTAGGGGGCCGTTATAATGTCTATTACAAGAAAATCAACATCTCGTAATCAATTCCAAGGTGTGAGAGAAGCCTTGCGCTACTAGGCGAGCATTTTACAATCTCATTATTCTCATCACTTTTCTTTACGAATAACCAAATAAACGAACTCGTTTAACATTGGCGGTGTTGGAACTACAAGTCTGAACACACTTTCGATAAGGAATCTACTTGGATTGCAAGTTTCCATTAGTCTAGTCTCTTCTAGGTTGACTTCAGGCAACGATACATGGTTTCCTGTCATAATTTTCTCATATTATCAGTCGTCACCGAATATATGAACAAGTAATCGATGACAGTCTCGTTTTGCTTCAATATCGTCTAAGATATCATAATCGACAGATATTTCAAGATTCTTAGGATGAGGAGGAATCACACATCTCCTAGATCCTTTATAATCTCGTGCAACAAACGAGTTTCAGTTCACCACCTCTGGGGCTGAACGAATTAAAAACCGGTCAACTTCCTCGTATCTTGGGAAGGACGATAGACTGACGGTCGACGGCAGCGTCTTTTGCTTAGCGGGTTCGGCCAAAGCAACGTGTTACGACGGAAACACGGCGTTCGATAGGGACGTCTATCCTTGCAAGCATTTTGCAGCAGGTATAAATGATCTCGTGACATCTCATAAAGTCATTAAATGTGTTTGGTATTTATTTAGACTTGAGGGAGTCTATGCACTTACTTATCACTAAGTGCAATTTTGGAGATCAAGCTAAGACTGAGTGGGTTATATCACGTTACTTCACGTCGTTCCTTATCAACGGTAACGTGCAAATATCTCCCTAAGGACAGAGAGAACAGTCTTAGTGATGTCACTTTCGCATATCATGTGGTAAAGAGATCGTTTGCTAAGTTTACTCTATCAAATGATAGGCATGTGATTCATAATCGACTTATGTCCCCATTCAGAGGTTCATATTTTGAACGCTTTAGCGGCTTAATCAAAATATTAAGCACTCAAACACGCGTTCATATGAGGCGTTTGGCTCATAATCAGTAACCAACTGTTACGCATTTAGTGTTTTAAGTGACTATGGGCCTCAGACGGACCAATGCAGCAATATGCAATGTATTGTGACCCCACACAGAAATATATATAGGTGCGCATCACCAAATAACGTGTGCAATCATTTGTAACCGCTTAAAATTTATGTGAGTCCATTTTGGGTCGGAACATAATCAACATTATGTTCAATTTCAATTTCCAAATTCAAGTAATACAAATCGAAATTTCAATTCTTACTCTTCGGCATTATCAAGTCGACTAGACTTTTCAGGATAATGTGGATCATGAGCCATCAACTTAATGATAAGTCTAAGAGTTTGGGAAGTGCTGCATTTATGTGGACACCAGTAAAATGTGACCATATTGTCGATGCATCAACCATAACCATTTATATTTATAGCCCGTCTTATGGTTGGATAAATCCACAACAACTCCTTCAGTTCTTCACAAGAATTGTACGAGTCTTTTTCGTGATCTTTACACATACTAGTCTTTCAAAGTGAGCATTAGTGACATGAATTTTGAATTAATCACGAAATATATCCTCAAAGAGAATCCAAATGCGATGCGATTATAAATCAAGCATCGGCTTTTGAGCTGGGAATATCTCATCCGGTCAATGCTACAATATCAAAATGCACTTATCAATCGACGACAAGCGAATGATAGTACAGACAATCATATCTTAGCATCTAAATCATTTATCATTTCGACGACATGCGAAATGATAAGGAAACTTTAAATACTTTAAAGAATGTGGTAGCAACCACTTGAAATACATTTCAACTCCTCTAAAATATATTTTTGGTCGTATTAAATGGAGGGTGTGTAAAGAAATTTTAATTCTTTCATGAGCTATTACCAGATAAAACTGAATTTCTCGAATTATATTACTACTCAACAAGGTACGACAGGAACTACAGGAGTATAAAACCTCATATTTGACAAATCAATTTGGTTTTATCAAATATTTCGATTTAGAACGACAGGTCCAGAATCGATGTCATTGAGTACTCTTTTAGGCAAGTAGTTGATGAAATTATGTGGTACACTGTAACCCACTATTTTCAGAAAATCAACTACTCTACAAGTAAAGCCTAAAATTTCATAATTTAAAGTGTGGTCACATTTGTCAAAAAATTTTACTCAAAACACTTTAAATTATTTCGAGAAATTTCGTAAACAGATAAACCATAATCTAAAGGTATGTCCAAATGGAAAAAAAAATTAATTCAAATGGAAAAAACATAATCCAGATGAGCGGAAAAAAAACAGCTCATTGATTTATCAAAATCAATAAAGAAATGTATCAAACTCATTTAACCCACAAAACCGGGGATTTCAAGAGTTTACTTTCGGTTAGATTTAACCGCATTAGAAAATAAAAAACTAAACTAAATATATTACCTAAATAAGGGTATATTTTTCCTACTTCAAAATTTCCCTTTTGAGTGTTTCAACTGAAAAATAAGTACCTAGTACGTAAGAGGGAAAATCATCCTCAGTTAATGTTAGTTCGCAAAATACTTGCAATTCTTATAACACTAGTTTCTTTCTCTATAACCATCGGCTCCAACCCACCACAACAAACACCCAACATAACCTCCGGTTTTCAATTACTATCTGCCACCATTCACCGCCACTACCCACCTCCCCCGTCACGGTTTGAAATTTGGACGAGCTCATCAAAGTATTAGCTAGCAACATTCAATTTTTTACTAGTGCACTATAGGAGAAGTATTAGTGAAACATGTAACTTCCGGTATTACATTATGGGACAGTCAGAAAACATAGATTAGTTGTAATATCAACAATCACAGCCGAGTACATAACGGTCAGTCTTATGGTGTGCACAAATTATGTGGATGTGAAAACAAATATATATTACAATTTTAAATTTTAAAATGTGAAGAAAGTTCCTACTACATGCCTGTGATAGAATAATGATTCGGATATTGATTAAAAAAAAATATGACAGCTAGGGGGTCCGAAAATTGGTAGCCCGAGTGAACCCTAGTATGATCTCCACCATTGATTAAACTTAAATCTAATGGTGGAAAATAATATTTTCTTTCCTAGCCCTTACAACTCGGGCTACCAATTTTCGTGGGACTATTAACGGCGTCACTCAAGAACCAAATATATAGATACCAAGTAATCGTGCTCACGCGTTCCTTGTGTAATGCGCAATGCAATTAAAATATAAAAAATAAGTGTAGTTATAATATAAATATGTTGATAATACAAAAAAAAAAATAAGTATAAGATGATAAGACTTAAAAAAATGTTTGAGTTGTTAAAGAGTGATAAATAGTGTTATTAGTTATTATTTTTTGTATTTTTTTATGTAAGTATGATATTATTGTAATTAATAAAAAAATACAGAGGTATTTTTGGAAATTGACTAAATTGGACAAACTTATTTGACTTGAGTTGACTTATTATAATAGAATGATACACCACCCAAGTAAGATCAATTTTGTCTAATTAGAAGGGAATCAGAAACGATTGTTTCTAAAATTAAACTTCCAAAATTTAATTCTCAAATTTTTTTTCCAAATCTGAGTATTCAATACAAAAAAAGGAGCCTCAAAACACCTATATCTAAGCCTCCATGGACCATGAAGAAAGCACACCATTCTCATTCTTCCCTCTTTTTCATAAAGAATTCAAGATAATTTCTCAGCATCTAATTTTTATCTTTCAAAATGGTTTAGCATATTGCAAATCACACACAAAAAGCTCAAAAGTAATTCAGGTCAAGTAAATGAGAATGAGGAAATACTCTGGGACAATAATACAATGTTCAAGAATCGGTACTACACTCAAAAGTTTACCCCATCACAACTTGGATTTTTTATTTTTTTTTATGAAAATGACTCTTTGTTTTTTAAATGATATATGAACAAGCGTTTAAAAGTTTTTTCCGAGTGTAATGAGCTAAGCCTGAGAAAAAGTTGAGTATAAGCTCCTGAAATTAAAAGGAATTTCTTTGAGCAGTTGATTAAAACACGTGTTAATAGCCTCTTAAAATTCATAACAAATGAATAAATATCAATAATTAAATAACCAATACAAAAGCTCATCTACATGGGTACATTCTTTTACCGCTTGCGCTTCGATAACTTAATAGCTAACCTATTCCTGACAGCCGAGTTATGCGATTTTCCTTTATGTATATTTCGTCTCCCTCGTATTACATTTAGGCGTTGACGACGAATTACGGGATCCGCCCAACCTTTTCCCCATTCTGAGAAACTAGAATAAAGCATGTCCTTTTCCAATATCATATCTGCTTCAGAGTATACATCAAAGGCTTTATCCCCCTTTCGCTTTAAGAAAACTAATCCACATTCTGTTAGCTCCGGGTATTTTATTTGAACATGGACCTGCAAAATCCAACTGCTGTCAAAAAATACAGCTATAATACTAGGACACCAAAGTAGAAGAAGAACTCCCAGCTCTGGAGCTACTTGAATGATCTTCCATAATCTTACAAAGAGCTAACCAAGTTCCAGCATTAACATACTTCAATGATGAATTGATGATTCTATAGACCAATTTCTATCAGAGTTTTAATCCATGGATTATTTGAGATAACAACACTTTTAAGTTTGCCAATTGGTACTACTTTTGCACAGTCAGAAAATTTTCCACTCACTTCCTAAACCTTCTGTGAATTTTGATTGACTTAGAATTGGGCCAAAACATAACTTTTATCATTATATATTGAGTTTCAATTGATGGCAGAAGACTTAATAACCGATACTGGAGTTTTCATACCTTTTCATCTGTCTCTTTTATAAATCCTTTATCTTCTAAAATACGAGCAAAGCCTCTCCACCATAGCAGCTTACCGGCTGTTGGAAACTGCAATAGCACAGTGTTGCAGAATACCATTCATGATGAGTCATATTAGGAGTATTTTCTCCACGCTATCATTATTATGAGCGAAGATATGGTCACGTATGACAACTTTGATAAACTAATTCCAGAAAGTTACAACAGTTGGACAGCAACCCCATGTTAGTAAAATGAAGCTATAAAGCATATTCTAATTTCTAAATACTGGAGAGCTGCTATTACGGTAAGTGAGAATGTCAAACCTTGGGTAACAACGAAAAGCTTAGATAGAAAAATCTATCATATCATTAGTAAGAGAATAAATTAATAGGTAAGTCATGATTTAATAAAAAATTGTCGGGGTTGTTTAAGTTTTCGCCCACCAATATATTTCTTTTTCGTTTTTTTGTGCCTCGGCCAACAATTTAATTTATTACTGCCCTAGAAGGCTAGCATAGCAATTTTTGTCTGCATAACTACAGCGCGGAAAAACCATAAATTGGGGACAAAAACAAAAAACTTGATAAATAATAAAAACAAAAAGAAGATGAAATTGCTGATAATATAATTGGTTCAAGAGGGGGATAGATAAGATACCGACATTTTCCCTGATTCTACTTGCAATTCTATCAACACTTGGCTTGTCCATGAGCCTCCTTCCATGAAAAGTAGCAGTAGCATGATCATATGGACTGGTGCCTGCTGAACTGGTTTCTCCCTGAAATTCCAAAAAAAAAATGAATCATGACAAAATATTACCTGGAAATAGTAAAAATATATCTAAGAGGATTACATTATTCTGCGCTGAGAAGCAAAAATGCTTGAACATGTTACACTTCTAATTTAAGTAGAACATGTATAAATCTCTATTTTCTTTTGTTTTTTAACTTTGAGGTAAGCAGAACATCAAAATACTACAGGTATCATACAGGTGTACATTTCAATTTCATTAATAGCATAATTTATAAATATTAATGCAAAAATAGAAGAATAATAAAACACTAGTGTCAACATCACTTGCATAATGGGAAGAGAGATCATCCATAAAAGCGAGTGCCTCAGCTTTCAAGTTTCGCAGCTCAGGTGGGCCATTCTTACAGACATCACACCTGTATGAACAAAAACAACTTCTTGAGATATGTAAGGAAAAAGGTGGGTCTGACTGTTTATATTTACCAGTCAGGGAGTCACCGAATCATTTCGCATTTAGGTGTCGAGATGAGATTAAAAGAAATCCAACATTAAAATAATAACAATTTTCTCTCTCCCCCTTGTCATCTGCCATTTCTTGCCCAAAGAATACTCTCCTTTCTTCATAACTCATTCCTCAAATCAACAAAACACATTTTAAATTAGAATTTTTTTAAGATCTATTTGGTATAGAGTCTCGAAATAACCAGAGTTGTAGATATGTGATCTTATGAAGAAAAAATAAAAACAGGTCAATAATTGGGAATGATCTTCATGTGTCCTGAGTTTGAAGTATAACATAGTTTCAGAAATGTTTTTGTTGTAAATAATTTTTTTTTTGTATTTCATTTATATTTTTATTTTAAAGGATCTGACTGATCAGATACAACCAGGAGCGATGGTGAGGAATCACACATGGGTTGGAGACGCAAAGCCAGGAGAGAGATTTGAGAGAGTAAACAGAGAGAAATTAAACACAACCATTGGAACTATAATTTGAGATCCAACGGCTCTTAAATAACCAGTTAGCCTAACTGTCTGAAGAGCAGTCAGACGCAGAAGCTTTGCTTCCAATATAAAATTACTCAGTTTTTTCATGTAGTTTTTTGGTCTACACTCCTCTCCAAAGAGTGTAGCAAGGAGTGTAAGAGGTGTGTATATCATTACCGAACTTCTAATATAGAGATATACAAAAAAGCAGAGATCATAAAAGAAATTAGCTGTTACGTACATTTGGCACTTCTCTTGGTTAAATTGCTCCCCAAAATACTCGACAAGGATTTTGGCTCTACAACTTGAACGGTTCATACCATACCTACAATATTAGGACGTCAAAAAGAGAGAAAGAAAAGGGAAACAGTAATAAATTTAAAGGGAATCGTATGCTAGGAAAAAAAAAAGATACTTTTGAAATCAAATGACAAGAACCTGAAGCAATCGGATAGCATCTTGTAAGCTTGTCTTGTCTGTTCTTCATTTCTCTTGCTCGGTAAAAGTGATGGTGTTCCCAACAGGTTAGCATAAAGAACTGTGTTAATAAAAAAGTAAATCAGAATAATATGATCATTACAAAGTCTGTATATTAAGCTAAACATAAGTTAATGAGGTGAAACGGGAGATATGGTTAAAAATAAAAATCAACTGAAATTATTTATTTATTTGTTTGACAAAAGATCATACGAACTCACTGCAACTGGCCAATTTTCCATCTCGTCCAGCTCGACCAGCTTCTTGATAATATGCTTCTAAACTCTAAACACAAATTGAAAGAAATAAAAATACGACAAGCCTCAATGCTCACATGTTTAAAACCTAACTGCTAATCAAAATTGAATTTTTTTATAGCAAAAATAAAATAAAAATATTTGCAACTTAAACTATAAGTATAGAGCATTCTAAACACATTTTAGGTCTATGAGCGTACCTGAGGCCAACCATAATGAATGATTCTCCGGACGTTTAACTTATCAATGCCCATCCCGAAAGCAATCGTTGCGACAACCACCTGAAAAACACATAAGGAGGATTAACTTCTTAAAATTATAGTCAACGACTCAACGCTTATATAAGCCTGAATGAACAAATGTTCAAGACTAAGCTAGTAACGTAAACAAATTCTAAACAAGACCAACAAAAATCATAAATTAGGAACTGCAAATTAAATTTATTATACAGATTCTACAGGTCATACCTCCAGTGCATTTTCATGAAACTCTCTGTGCACGCGTCTCAGATGGGATTTCGGTAACTGAAGATAACACAACCATCAACAATTAAATTAAAAAAGAGAATAAACAACTCAAAACACTGAAAGAAAGCAGGACCGGGAAGTGAGAAAAAACATAAAAACAACAATTATCATATTCATAATGAGATTAAATATAAAACCAAACTGAAAATGACGAGCCAGGGGAACTTTGTCAAAGCATAGAAGTTCACTACCATCACTAACACACTAAACACAGAAATGAAGACGAAATATATAAAATAAACAGATAAAGAAAGCATTTACCCTGGCATGATACGGAGCAGCTTTCACACCGGCATTACAAAGAAACTTTGATATGCTTTCCGTTTCTTTTCTTGTAGGAGCATATATAATCGTAAGTCCTACTTCTGTATGATCTCGGCCAAGTTTTATTATACCTTCTGAATTTTTTGAAGAATCAAGTTTCTCAGATAAACGCCCAAAGAACCCACCACAGGAGACTACAGATATTGAAATCAGGATAAGGCTATTAACAAGCTTGAGAGACAACATATGAGATGTAAGGTGAAAGTAGATAGGAAAATGTACGAAAAAATACAACACCGAGAGAAAAGTTTCAAAAAGTAAGTTTGTAATTTTCATTAATTCTAATACTTTTTTAACGGAAAAAAAATGAAGTGATGAACCTTAAGGGTTATAAAATTCTGGTGAGAGATTTAGATACATATATGTATAGATAACATCACCACCTCCCTGTTCAGTTCCTCAACTTATTTGTTAAAGATAATGACTTTAATTTATAGCAATGTCTGGTCTACCTCTTTAATGTAACTCTTCCTCTGAGTTAGAATCCAGAGTGGGCATTAATCAATAGTAACAATATTTTCTATTAAAATTATTACTTGAGATGTGATGTCAAAATTCTAACCAATACCCAAACATTACAGAATTATAGTGAAGGATACATGATCAAACATTTTACCGTCAAAATCATCTACACCCACTAACACATCACTCTCATCTTCTAGAAATTCAACTGACATTAAGTCATCCCTCTGGTCATCCAGGGAGACTTCATCGGCCTCAAACACCCCACTACTGGAAAAGTCTCTGAGTCTATCTAGATCATGCGTCTGGATATCACATACGTTACTTCCTGAATATATATTTATCAGCTCATCAAAATCTTCTACATAAGGTTTTTTCCTCGTAAAATTATGTTTTACCTGCCAGAGATGAAAACACATGGAGCAGGTTAGAGCAGGATTACAAGAAATGTGAAAATCAGTGTTAACTACAGTTTTGTATGCTAACATATCATCAAATTTCGATTTTGTCCACCAACCTACAGGAATTAGCGATCCCTATAACTTTAAAATTATTTTTAGTGAAAAACAAAAGAAAAAGCGACTACTTTTGGGGATTAAAACTGGAAGAATATAATACAATAGTGTACGCAAGTGGAAAATATAACAGTATAGCGTAAAAATGTGATTTTTTTAACTATTTATTGTGCAACATGTGGTCTTATTTTTCCAGTTTGGTACACTAAGTGTAGTAAAATAAGATGATGTGTTAATGTACAAATTTGTGATCTCTAACAGTCCACTTACTGAAGACGAATTTTATTGGCAAGTAAAGAATAAAAAGAAAATCAGCGACAACTAGAGTATGGTGACTCACAGAAAAAATAAGATTTGGCCTGAAAAAAGAAGTCAGCACAATTTTTGTTTCTTTTGTCAGTTGCAATGACTTCATGATATCTTCTCGGACTCGAATGGTGGCTGTAGCAGTCAATGCCATAATAGGGATATCAAATTTTAGAAACTGTAACGTTTTGGAGTTGAAATGCTTTCGTAAAATGGACAACCGCCTGAAAATGCAGAAAGAACTTTTCATCAGAAGATTAACTAATCTATAAATTTAAACCAGAAAGCATGATGAATAATGAAAGCATGATATAACCAGGGCTGCTCATACCTAGATAAACATTCATAATTTTTTGTGAAATGATTAGAACATTGTTGTTTCTTATAAATTACATCTATACAATTGTAAATGAAACAGTGTTATGCTAGCAATTCAAACTTCAGTAAGTATATATTAGAGTATCCATAATAGAATAACTCAGGTACAAAACGTTCTACTTAGGTAGAATTGATTTCATACTGACATCAAATAAGGGTGAAAAGATTCAATAACTTTCTGTGTTTTTCTTTTTCATATTATCTTAACATTAATTAAGTTGAAGAAGACGAGCCATTAACGAGCTAAACATAGCTTTATTCATGATCAGTTCAAGTTTGGTTTATTTACAAAGCACAAAAAGAAACCGAGCCCCCAACGGGCAATGAGCCAGTTAAAAGGTTGTTCATGAATGACCTAATTCAATGTACCCAAGGTACCTACTAGTCTGATATCATACAGAAAATTAGGCATGTAATGTTCTTCTATGGTTGGCTGGTTGCTTTAGGGTGTTGATGAGAAATTCCCAAGCTGCACAATATTTTTCTGGTTACGATATTATCATTTTAAGTTGAAAGGGATTCGATTATTGACAATTAGCCTTCAAGTCTTCCTTAGAGTTCAGTTTCCCAATTCATTCTCTCGCTTTTACCCCATAATGGGGTTCATTACCATCATCCTCCATACAGTAAAAAATCCAGAGCTTTAAATCACTCATTTCATTATCGAGTAATGATATAAAAAACAAGTGTATTAGCAAACAAATGTCGAAACCATGAGCCTGAGAAAATTTGCATGCATCCAATGTATTAGGAGATAATTTTCCAACCAATAGTATAATTACAAGTGTAGGTAGCAGCTTCTGGCTGAAACCGATGCTAGTAATGTCCAAATTATGTCATATACAAATATTATACAACAGGAAAAGTGGTAAAAATACCGGTAATCAGGTCGAAAATCATGACCCCACTTGGAAACGCAATGAACTTCATCAATTGCAAACAGTGCTATACCACGAATTTGAGCAAGGTTTTGAAGGGGTTCTATCAGTCTGCAACAAAATACAAAAGTGAGTAAAATTTGTTTTAAAAGTAGTAAAATTCAACTACCCCCTTATACTAATGGTGGTTTGCAACCCCCCACCCCAACATACTATAAAATTTGCTATCAACCCCAATTTTAATTTGTAGGTTTTGCAATCCACTCCGTGTCCAATCTTATAAGTGGCATAATTTTAAGCTCGATGGTCTGTATTGGTCAATTCTGTTTTGGGTCTATGTATGTTGTTGAGATCTATCCGCACAAGAAATGAGGTTTGTAAAAACACAGATTTCTGTTTTGGCAGACGTTTTTGTGTGTGTAAAGTAGCTAAATAATTTTTCTTAATAACCCGCTATCATATGCGTAGACATTGACAACTGGAAAAGTATCATAATTTTTTTTATTACAAACGAACCCACAAACACAAAGTTATGCAACTTTAAAATAGGCCATAAGGGTTGCAGATATGGGATAGATATGTGGGGTTTAATTGCAAGTACTGAAAGTACATGGGACTTATTTGCAAAACACTCATGCGTTCTGGGATCTGGGTACCTTCCATTTTATCCTTGAAAAAAATCAAGAGCATGCCAATACAAAGAGTTCATGACATGATAAGGTCTTTTACCTTATTAAAGTCTCTGGACATACATAAATAATGCTATACGTGCCTCTCATTGCTTCACCTTCAACGTGACTATCCGGTTGTCCGGAACCCAAAAAGCAAGCAGACACCCCATGCTTAGCTAGCTTTATGCACTGGTCATGCATTAAGCTGATTAAAGGTGAAATAACAACCACAACTTTCCCAGTCAATAATGCTGGAAGCTGAAAACACAAGGATTTCCCTGCATGTTAATTCAAATCATGAGAATTTATAATGTTGTACCAGGTTGTACCAGGTTCAAACAAAGGCCCAACAATGCTAACATGAAGAAAGACAGATATACTTCTTTTTTTAAAATAATGTTTCACTAGGTAGTCAGTTTTTACTTCTTATGCTTTAATTTTTTCTACAAAGCATTTTCAAGAGAACATATATTTAATTTTCCTATAGAGCCAAACCAAACAAACAATAGCCTATTATGCTATTCTCGTTAACCAAGTGTAACCAGTTCCCAACCGTTGCATGACAAGTAAAAACTCAACTAACATCAAAAGGTTCCTCAAGACACAACTACAGTCAAAACGAAATGAAAAAGGCAGAATTTAGAAACTCGAAAAGTATCCACTTTATAACTACCAAGCTGCAATAAAATGGACAGACATAATTATGCAAGTATATAAATAAACCGTGGGACAAAAAGGTTACCAGATCCTGTTGCTGCAAGAACTAGGCAGTCTTGGTGGGCCGACCAAGCAGTAAGGGCTTCCTTTTGGAAACTTTTCAACGATGAATATTCAAAATGCTTTTGCAATAAATTTGTAGCTTTTAACTCCCAATCTGGACAAATATCGTCCTGTTCTTGGGAGGTACTATCAATTCCACAACAAATATTTTCCGTACTTTCTGAAGGATGCACAAAACTTGTTTCGGAAACACTCGCCTCAAATTCTGAACTTGTTTTAATTCGTTTCTTATTAGACTGCTTAGGGGCCCTGAAAGTCGATTGTCGTAGTGGTTTCTTAGAACTACTTGCTGTGTTATTACTATTTCTACGAGGACCGTTTAGTAAAAAATCTACTGCAGCCTCTAATGACGGACCAACAACTTTAATAGCTTCTGTAATATTCGAAAACTCGAATCCCATCTCTACCAATTCGGCAATAACATGGTCCGAGGATAAAATTCCGTCCATTGTCCCTTTTTAAATAAATCAAAGATAAAAAAAACCGTTCAGCCCCAATACTCGCAAACTAATGAAGGATGAATTGATACGGAACTCGAGCAAATATCTCCAGAAGTGCTTGTAAACTAACAAGTTATCCATAAGGAAAAGCAAATTTATAGTTTTTAACGCGAGTTAATTAATAATGCAAGGGAAAGTATTAAACAATTAAGAAAGTTTATAGTACAACACATTGCTTCAATTTGATAATATTTTTAATTAAATAAAAACAAAGTCTTAAAATAACTCCTATCAATTCACTTATATGCTCTAAATCATTCACATAACAAAACTATTTTGTCGAATAATAGAATATATACATATACATATACATATATTAAAATTAGAAATAGTATAAATTAGGGCAAATATATGAAGCAGAAAGTAGTACCTTTCAATTGATCGACGAGCGATAAAAGCTCTAAAAAGAGATAATTAAATATTGCAGGAGCCTAAACTGTATTGAAATTGAAGCGCACAAATTAATTTTATAGAACTATTTTTATTCAGATCAATTTAGTCACGCACTGATTATTCTTTATCGTTTTTGACCCTATTATTTTAAGTTGTTTAAGTACTTCCTTACCTTTTCATTTTATTTTTGTCTTACACGAATAAAATGATTTTGTAACTTTTGACCATCAAATAATTTTAGCCTTAGTTTTGAACTGTCAAAACCTGCACCTAGTTTGATACTAAAAATTTAAATTGAAACTTAGGAAGCAGATTATTTAATTTTTGCTTATTTTACTTCATTCCATTTTATCTAGGCTTTAATTATTTTAGTTGCATACGTTGATAATAGCTAGGGTAATTTTTTTACATGTCATCCCAAACTAGTTTGTTTTTATAATTTTTATGTCATTACCGAACCAAAAAATTCGATATACCCAACTTTCGGTATATCAAACTATTCGGTTGGTTCGTTTTTTTTTTATACCAAACTTTAAAGTTTACAAGTGATAATATAAAAATGGTGCGTATCGGAAAAAAAAAATATAGTATACACTTTTAAAAGTAGTAGATTAAAAATGTATATTGTATTTATTTATATAATTGTTACATTTCTTGTTTATTTGCATAAAAGAGTAAACATTATTAGACATTTCTAGTAAAAGTTATAAATAAAATAAAATATTATAAGTATTCACTAGAAAAATAAAATATAACTATGTTAATAAGTGTATATAAGTTTTCTAGTTTATTTGTCTATATATTATATTTTAATATTTTGGTTTGGATCAGTATCATACAAAACTCACCAAATGAATACCGAAACCGAACTGACCTTCAAAGATCGGTTCGGTTGTACCGTACAGTAATGTCAGTAAACCAAATTTTTGATACCGACTTGATTCGGCTCAAAAAGAGGTCGATTAGTACAAATTGAAACAGAAAATCCACCCCCTAATAATAAATTAGAAAATATAAAAATATTAATCTAAGATTCAAGTGAAATTTGAATAACTACTTCGCAAGAACGAGCCTAAAAGTTACACATTGCAAGGTTATAATATCAAAATTGAACGATGTGAAAGGAACTAATGAAACAAAGTTATACTATCATAAAAAAAACACAATGCGGATTAAAACTATGTAACTTATTATTTTATAACCATGTAAAATATTAAAAACGGTTGAAGGGTATTGTGGACTATTTGTGCATTGCTCGTTCTACTTATCCAGTTTAAAATTATTGGGACTCGTTTGGTTGCAGTATTTTTAGTATTGAGACTAAAAATCAATTGGTTTAGACATTGATTATAAATAACCGTTTTAGTTCAAATAAGGAGGTGCTTGGTTATACTGAGATTGCTGTAGATAACATTTGCTGTCCAATACTATTTTTGGTTCCAATGGACTAATCAATTACCATTGCACCATTTCATTACTTTTTATATAAACATGCTCAAGTAATAAAAATGGGTGAAAATATAATAATATACAATTTTAGCTTGTAGTGACAAAAACTAATTAAAAGAAACCAACTGGTTAAAAATTAAATAAATTTTACATGTTGGTAGATGAGAAAAGACAACATAAAAAATTGAAAAAGGACGTGGAAATATACAAATCTCACCATTGTTTGTATATGTTTAGATATGTATGTATACATGCAGTAAATATGTGAGCATGTATGTATTTTATATATGTTTGTCTATGTATGTATTAGTAATCGAGGCGTGATATATATATATATGAACCGTATAAATAAATTTTTAAAAAATATATTAATTGAATGAATATATTAAATTAGAAATGCTGAGTAATATAATATTTTTGTTATACAAAATACACGTAAAACGATTTTTTTTATACAAGATTATAATTGTTTTGAAAAAATAATGATTTTTTTTTTTGTGTTTTTTATATTTTGAATTGAATAAATGTAAATAAGTAATTAGTAAAAAGGATTTGTGGCATTTTTGAAAAAAATGATCAAAATTTGGCATAATCAATATTTTTTTTATTGACTTATATATATAGTATTATAGGTGTAATAAATATATGATTGAGCAAGTGGATGAGTGTTGTAAATAAGAGTAATTTACATTTTTTAAAATTTACGCATCTGACAAATATATCTTTCGATGACCACCCATCCTATAGAACATCCGTAATAGCCCCATATAACATATTTCAAAATCACACTATACTTGATGTGCATTACCATCTTAGTAATAATGCCAAATAAACGAGGCCTTGGTCTATTTCCAAGATTATTGCCATGAGTTGGGTAGCAAAACCATAGAAGTTTGTACAAAATTAACACCTTGTGGGGCTATTCACAAATCATCTATAGTTTATGAGTTTATTAAGAATTGACCCAAATAATAATTTCAAAAACCTCACACCCAAACAAAAACAAACTAGCAGTTTGTTTCGTATCTGGTAAATATTTTGAAAAAACGACTCCCCCGCCCCCCACACAGATAGAGATAGAGATATATATATATATAGAGAGAGAGAGATGGAGGAGGACCCTTTGCTGACGTGGCTAAAGGAAATAAAGGTAGCATTAGACGGAGTTTCATTATCGGGTAAGGATAGAGTAGATCTCGATAAGCTTGTATCGAACTGTATATTCACCTTCAAACACGATCCTCGATACCGCGATGACCTCAGATTCCTCAAGATTTGGTTCCTTCATGTATATTTTTATCTTCCCTTATTTAACATTTACTTATTCTTTTTAGTACTATTTACTACCGTGTTTGTTTTTCTAGGGATTATCAGTTATCCATTTTTCGGTTTTGGAGTTTGTTACTACTTTTATTTGTTGGTATGTTAATTGTATAACTTCTAAAAATCTATAGAAAAGTTATATTTTCTAGGCAATTTGATTAAAATCTTAAAAAATTACCCCCCTCCTTTTTATCAAAATCAGCGTTTAAGGGTCCGTTTGGCAACAGATTTTTTAAGTGGATTTTATATTTTAAAAATCTGTAGGTGTTTGGCAAGTCAGATTATTCAGCTTCTGAAAATCTGATTTTTTGGTTGAAAATTAAAAAAAAATCCAGATTTTTAGAATCTAGCTTTTCAGTGGATTCTCAAAGCAGAATTTTAAAATCTGATTTTGGACCAAAAAATCTGTTACCAAACGGACCCTTGTCCCTTGCCTTTAAAGTTCCTGGTCCGTCCTTGATTAGATATACGGTGTAAAAATTAAATCTTGCTTAATAAGTATTTGTTTACGCCTTTACGGTCTCCACCTGATTGGTAAGAAAAGGGAGGATATTTAGCAAGTCCAATTGTTAAGTTGAATAAAAGGGGGGAATATTTAGCCTTTTATCCATTTTCCACTCAGTGTCTAACTACAGTTTTGGTTGCATATAGATTTAAGGCATCATATTTGATAGTGTTGCCTTAGCAATAATTAGCTCTGAATCTCTAAATCCGGATACAACTTTGATTTTCCATATGCTTGTTAAGAATTATATAGTCCTGCAGATGGATGCTAGCTCTGATTTTGAAAAGATTTATGGTGAAATAGAGCAGAACAAGATATGCCAGAGTAATTCCGAGCTGTACTTGTGGTATGCTCTCTTTCTCGAAGTGAAAGGAAGGTTGACGGATGCATTTAAGGTTTATCAGTTGGGCATTTCAAGGTTAGTTACTTATCTTCCTCTGGACTGTACACACAATTTATTGTGGTTAGATTAGTAGGTCCCTGTCAGGATCTTAGAACAGAAGATCTTTGAAAAAAGAGTGGCGTTGTAGTTAATATTCAAGTTTGGATTAGTACTTATTTACTCTAACGAGGAATCTTCAGTTTTAAGAGTACCACATGCACGTTCTAATAAATTTGTTGGATAACTTTTTTATGCCAGAAAAGCTGAGCCACTGGAGAAGTTGAACAGGGCGAAAGTTCTGTTTTGTGAAAGAATGACTGAAATACTGAATGCGTGTCTACTCGACAAGGTAATCAATGATTTCATCTCAATTAACATTTCATATTTTACCAAAAGAATATCTAAAATTTGTCATACCACCCCCTGACACCTTTTCCAGGTTCTAACTATGGAATAACATGCCTTTTCTCATTCTCTTTTGTTCATATCGTCAATCTAGGTTTGCTAACATATTGGGAATTTTAATGCCTGAACCCTATGTGTTAGTTGAGGACTTTATCACGTGATAGCATTGGCGTTGTTGTCGGTGAAATGCTCAACAATTTAATAGGAGACGAAAGATGCAGTCTTAAATTTTATTTGGAAATAGTCCATTTTTGAATCCTTGTCTATAATTTATCCTTATTTCTTTACAATGTGTTGCCTATTTTTATTTCAACCATTTCCGATCAGCTTGAGGATTGAAGCTTGTATGAACCTTACAACAATGATGAATTGTTACATATCGTGAAAGAAATTAGGCTTTGTTTAGTTAATTTATGGTTGAATTTGGACTTGCTTAGTTGCATGTAGCATTTTTCTGGAGCTTTGTTTAACAGTTAACACAGTCACAATACAAGAGTAAGTCTTTTGTTTATTAGCTACAAATATTTTTCTTGGCCAAAGTAAATAGGAAACTGTAAATAGAAGGTTCTACATATCAGAATCTTATTTTTTTGGACGTGGTTTTTGCTTTAACTCTGTGTTCACACTGTATTTTTTTCTTTGCTGAAGTTGTACTATTATATCTACAATGGATTGAAACAAACATGAATCCATATGGTGAAATAATTATGTTCCACGACTTCACAGTAACAAAATATTTATTTTTGTTTCACAACAGAAGAGTGTTTGTTCTTGTAATACCGGTCAACAAAGGATTTCCAATGATTTTTGCAAGCATTACATTTTCTGTATATGGAATCATTGATGATAAATGACAGATGACACATACCTTTCTTTTTCATTTTCTTAGGGTGGTGCTGTTCCTGTTGACCAATGTGATATTTATGCTAATCCATGGTCAACTTCAGTTCTCAATGATCTACTACAGAAGATGCAGTCTCAAATTTCAAGATACAATGTAGGTGAATATTAAACATGGCTGAATCTGCTTCTAGTTACTGACTTATTATTGTCAGTGTTGACATGATTCTATTTGAATAAGTTTCTCTGTATTATTTGCTTCAAGTATTTATTGGACTTGTGTTAGGGATACCATATGAGCAGCAAACCATATTCTGGAAAAGTGCCCTTATCAAAGTTGGCAAAATCAGCCAGAAACAAGGTTGTTGACATAGGTACTTCACTAAATTCAATTGATTTCCTACTCTGAATAAATACCCCTATAATTCAAATAACTGTAAGTGTTAATTGATGGGTGTTTGTTATATCTTGAATACAACTTCTGGGCGAAAAATAAAGCTCTGACAAATTTTACTATTTCTGTACCTTGAAGGTGGAAAGAAATATATGATCAAAGGCTTTGCTGGTCAGGGTGGATTTGCTCAAGTTTTAAAAGCTTATGTGAACAGTAATGCTGACAATGTTGTTGCAATGAAGGTTAGGCAGTGGCCTGAACTTTGTTCTGTCATCTAATCCAGAAATGACAATCTAACTATAACGCCGTGTACAGTTGTACTAATGCAATGAAATTGTTTTTGCAGATACAAAAGCCTGCTTTTCCGTGGGAGTTCTACATTTACCGTCAACTTGATAAACGCATTTCTAATAAGAATGTCGGCCATAATTTTTTTTCAATCTTTGTTATAACTTCCAGAATTTCTTACCTTTGAACATACCTCTAACTGTTGCTTTATCTCCATTTCACCAGAGATCAAACTTTGGATTTGCTCATAGACTGCATCTATATCCTGACTATAGCATTCTTGTCTGTGATTTTTTATCGAATGGGACACTTCAGGTAGGTATAACACCGATCATGTTTCAATCAACTTTACTTCTTGTAACTGTTTCTTAGGTTTTAGTTATCAATCATTTGATATGCAGGATGCTATTAATTCTAATTTGGTAACTGGTGGATCCATGGACGAAGTTTTATGCATATATTACACAATTGAAATGCTTTCAATGCTGGAAACTTTGCATTCTGCTGGAATTATACATGGTGATTTCAAACCTGATAATTTGCTTATTCGTTACGCTAGGTAAAAAATCTCATTGGTGTTGTGTTCTTGTAGCACTGCAGTTTTCATATAAATAAGATACTTTTTTTAATATCCAATGCTTTCAACTTCCATTGAGGTTGTTACATGTATCAATTTAAAGTTCTGTGATTCACTTTATTACTTAGTAGGGATGATCTTAAAGAAGAATGTTTTCGGGATCGTTCTGGCTCATGGCTTGACCAGGTAATTTTTGGGTTGAGTTCACTTCACATAATAATTTTCTTTTTTTTATCTATATGAATCTTGACAATATATCGGTCGTTCAGGGGCTTTGCCTTGTTGACTGGGGAAGAGGTATAGACCTTACTCTCTTTTCTGATGGTACAAAGTTTAAGGGAGACTGTCGAACGTCTGGTTTCCGGTGTATAGAAATGCAAGATGAAAAGCCATGGACTTTTCAGGCAAGTGCGCCTCTTAATAATTCTCATGAAATCACCCATCATTTTCTTTTCTCATCTTTATTGATATGAGATTTCAAGGAAAGCTTCCCACTGATTATATTTCCAGGTTGACACATATGCAATTTGTGTCATTATTCATATGATGCTGCACGGTTGTTACATGGAGATTGAGAAGAAAACATCTCACGATGGTAGCTATCTATATTTACCCAAATCGACATTAAAACGGCAAGTGTTTTCTTTTAACATCTTTTTACCTATGGTATACATTTTACATACTCTTCTTACCCCCTTGTGTAGCATAAATTGCCTTAAAATTTCAAAACAGTTCTCTTTTCTGACCGTTTCCAGTTATTCTGTTGATTTCAGTGTTTGAGTTCCCTAAGAATACTTACTATAACAGAATATAGCAATGATAGAGGGTTGTATAGTAACAGTCGCAACTTGGTTGTTGGTACATAATTATAGGCTTGTTATCTTGCAACTCTTAATCTTACCACTTTTGCTTTTCTCTTGCCGTGCACTTGGTTGACATTAGAAGCTGGATTTTTTGAGTTTCCTGGTTTGAAATACGATAGAATTTTTCAGCTAGATGAATTCATCTTTGTCCAGCGTCATATATATATATATATATATATACATATTAGCTTATTTGCTTAAAACCTGCAGCCAAACAAGCCCTATGGAGTCTGATACTAGATACAACTAAAGTTGACCTTCACCAACCTACTTAGCTATCCCAGTCCTGCAAAGCCATATGTCTTTTAAATCGATTACTTATTTCACTAACAGTTTTTAAACGAACAAATCTAATCTCAATCTGCACTGCACATTTCAGCTATTGGCAGGTTGATTTGTGGACAAAGCTTTTCACAGAGTTACTCAATAATAATTACAATGAGAATCACACGGTCTTGCTGAACCACTTAAAGGAAACATTCCAAGACTATTTATGTTCAAATCCTTCACTGGTCAATAAACTAAAACAGTTACTGTTGAAGCAAAGAGCTTCTCTTTGTTCGGCGTGATCCATATCCAATCATGCCCTTCAATGAAAAAGTGTAACAAAAACACTGATTTAGTATTTAATTTTCCAGTATAGCATCTAAATGTGACTGCTAATAGGTTTTAGCGGGGTGTGAATCATGTTGTATTGTTACACTGGTGTAGCTTTATAATGTAGTATATTGCTGTCATTCTAATGATGGAGCTTGCATTGTTATCCTCAATTTGTCAATACTCAATATGATGGCTAGTTCTTGTTGCCAATTTTGATACAGTTTCTCTCTAAATTTTTCTTCTTCTGTGTCTTCACGGAATACAATGTAGCTGGTTTGGGGGGTATAGAAACTGAGCTAGTGAAGGTATCAGAGTGAATCAGCTGCACCCTTTTTAGGTTGGAAGTTATACATGTCCGGTGAATTTAATCAATTCAAACTTATGTTACTTTTGATCCTTTTGAACTTATGTTCAACAAATGATTTTCTTATAATGCCATTTTGACAAGGCCTTTTTCTTTTAGTCATTTGTTACCCTTTTCACTTTTCATGAAAAACAAGTCGATAGTCAGTTAATTTGAATTACCGAACCACATCAGAAAAGGTATACAGAGAGGACAAGAACTACAGTTTTATCGTATGCATGAGTTGTTTGTATTCTGTGGATGCGCTCAAGCGGATATGGCTATAAGCAATACAATGACCTCGAGACAGAATATACAAATTACGAAATTTATAAAGATGAACATACAAGTTGAAGTGCTTCCTTGTAGAAATTTGCTAGAAGATATGTAAGTGAATGAAGTACATGTTCCGAATGAACCTGGACATAGTACAAGTTTAATTTTCAATTTGAATTTAATAAGATGTGTTACAACTTGCAACCATCATTTCGTAGTGGTTGAAAGGACGTTGGGCTAAATAGTTTCATCCATAAATTTATTAATGGACTAAGCTGAATGTTTCGAAACTACACGAACCATTTTTTAAGCCTTAGTCAACTGGTAACACTGATTGTGAAATCCAATAGGGCCAATATTGATCTCGCATGGACTAGTTAGTACTTTCTGTCATTGTTTACACATGAGTCAAAATGGAATATACACCTACTATAAATTGGGGATTTAATCTAATATATTCTACTACGAAAAATACAATTTAATACTCTATATTACCAAAATCAATTAATTTTTTGTACCCTTATCCCTTAATCGCTTGATGAAATCGAGTGATTTTGGTAATTGAAGGTAAAAAATATAAAAAGGTGTACCGTACAGTATATTAAAGTGTTTTAAAAATTCAATGCCAATTTTGGTTAATCAATTAACGTAAATGGTATTAGAATTGTATGACTTTGATAGTTTATTGTTGGGGAATATAAAATTAAAAAAGAAAAATGTATTGTAGTTAGGGCTGTAAATGAGATGAGCTGTTCGTGAAATCGTTCGTGTTCGGCTCGGCTAATGCTCGGTTCATGTTCGTTCATTTATAAATGACACACGATAATGAACAAGAATATAGTGTTCGTCTATTAAGTGAACTGAACATGAACAACCCTCTGTTCGGTTCGTCTAAACTCGTGTTCGTGTAACTATATATAAAGTTTGATAAAATAAAATAAATAAATCTATTAATGATGTAACAAAAATTAATATCATTACACAATTAATAAACTTATTTATGCTATAATAATATAAATGATATGCTTGTATTATTTTGAACTTATTATGTTAATTTATATCATCATACTATAAATACAGTCACCGATTTTATCGTTAAGTGTTCAACTCGTTAAAGTAATCATACGTATGTAAAAGAATTTATACAATATATAAACTTAAAGTTATATGTGAACTAGTTTATCCTAGTTAACAATATAGTAATATATAATAAAATTAAAATATATTTTAAAAAGAAATAAAAATATATATTTTTTTCAATTATTAAATGTTTTGAAAGAAATTAGATGTTGATGAACAACTCGTGTTCGGCTTGTCAAATGTTTGGTTCATGCTCGTCTTTCCCAAACATCCACATTTTACTTGGTTGTTCGGTTGTTTCGTTACTAATTGTAGTGTTATTAAATCGTTGAAAAAACATTATACAGTATTTCCCGCCATATACAAAAACCCACTTTGCCTCCAATCGATTTGCAATTTGTATATAAGATTATGAGAGCGATACATACATAGATATATCTATATATTTAGAGAGAGAGAGAGAGGGGAATGGAGTTGAGCATAAGCGGTAACGCATTAAAAACATTTAATCGGTGTATAACATGTTTAGCTCGAATCGGTAACGAGCTCACTATCCAAGCTTCTCCTTCTCAGGTTAATTTACTCTTTTACCCCCCCTACATTTTTTCATCTTATTTATTTCAACTTACCATCTCATATTTACTCAGTTTGTACTAATTATCGCTGTTTAATTGTTGTTTCTATTCTTTTATTAGGGCTCACAAACTGAATCCTAGGGTTTCCACTGCCTTTTATTTGAATTGGATATTGAAGGATTTATTATGGAAATAAATGAATTTGGATAAAAAAAAATAATTGTATATGAAATAATTATTATATTATGTGATGTGCGCAGTTTAAATTTTATTTTAGGGCTGACAAACCAACTAAATTCTAGGGTTTCCACTGACTTAACATGAATTTAAATGGTTTATCAATTATCATGGTTGGATATTCAAGGGTTTATAATGGAGAAAATGAATTTGGGGAAAATAGTCAGTTACTCACTTACGGAATAATTAGTAGATTATGCGATGTGCCAAGTGTAGCGTTATTATTATTTATGTATTTATGGATTCAACCGTATGTAAGATTGTAATCATGATATGTGGTAAAGCCTGGAATTGTAAATCCGGGGTCCGCAAAATTAGCTTAAAATTTAAAACTTGATGGAAAGAGTCATTGGGGTTTGCCCAATCACTAATTTAAACAGATTATATATATAATTAAATTATTGTTAATTATTGGGGGAGGGTATGAGGCAAACACGACAAAGAGAGCAAGTATATGGATATCTATTGAAAGAAGAGTTTTTGTATCTATTGCTGATACGTATGTTTGTAAGTACAGATTTACCTACACAAACAAAGGTGCATAACATCTCCAATTTGTTGTTTTGATACATAACTAACAACCTTACTTTTTAATGATTTTTATGTAAAATAAGTATTCTAATACCTTTTGCTTGTTTCTTATATACGCAGCTTGCTTTTCATACTCTCAACGCATCGAGGTCTGCCTACCAACATATTACCTTTAAGCCCGATTTTTTTGACGTTTATACGATTTCTGGTAACCAGGTGCAATGTAGTGTTCTTTTGAAGGTACACTCCCATTACAGAAGAACTAAGATATATTTTTCCCATTGTCAAGAACTTTAATTCTTAAATTGATGTATATAGGCCATTTGTTCTGTTCTTAGGACCCCGCTTACAAGTATTGATCGTCTAAGCATGCTATTGCCCAACCCAGATGCGTCAAAAGTTCAGTGGACTTTAAACTGCTTCAATGGTAAGTGCGTACCTGCCTTTACTTAGTCTTGTTGTTCTTCTGAATTTTTAAATGTGTTGCCTAATTTTATTTTTACTTAAGCACCAGTCTGAAGCCCAAATGCAACATGTTTTTTATATATGCAGAAATGTGATAATATTATACGTTGATATCAAGTTTTGTCACATATAACTATAACAATGTGTTTGGACTTGGAACAAAATGATTAGGACACCAATTCAGCACAAACTTATTCTAGACAACATCTACAGTTCTACTGCTTTTATTTCATCTCAGTAAAGTACCTAGAAAATTTGAGGAATTTGTTATTGCCATCTAAAATGACAAAAATTATGTTTTTTAAGGCTTTACATTCAACGAAACATTATCGTAAATTGTGAAAATTGGCCTTTGCTTGGTGTGTGTAATCAACTTTCTAGGTTCCATTTTTTTTACCCATGGCATGAAAATCAATGTTAACTAGTTAGGAACCTCAATCATATAGTTTTCAACTCAATGCTGATATAGGGCCATTATGGGCAATATAGGCATTACCAAAGTTTCTCTTACAACCTCTGTTATGCAACGTCATGCACTAAAACTAGTACTGTTGCACAAATATCTGAATTTCACATATACCCAGTTCATATATCATGAGGGGTGAATAAAAGAAAAAAATGGTTTCCTAATTATGCAGTAAAACTGTATAATAAATGCACAAAAAAATATTTGGTCCTGATGTTAAGGTGCTTAGTTTCTTTTCATGTCTTCTTTTACTTGTTTTCTTTTTCGTAATAATAACTTTCTGCAATATATATGGTCTATGTATTTTAGGAATGAGGAAAACATATTCGATAACTTGCAATGTTGAACCCGACATTCAACAACTTGCTCTCGATAGGACAAATTTACCAAGCAACTTTGTGGTGAGGCCTCGTGATTTGAACAGATTGCTAGGTAACTTCCAATCAACCCTACAGGAAATCACTATTATTGCAACAGAGCCAACATCCATGCCTGCTGACCTGGCAAATGAAATTGGGGGAAAAGCAGTTGAATTGAGAAGTTATATAGACCCGACAAAAGGTAAATGCACGGTAGTTTTTTCTTTTTTCTGTTTACAGGTTTGAAGCTGCTTTTTGTTTATTCACTTAAAAACTAGACTGTCAGATTTTTTCTGTTTAAGCTTTTAAAAAATTAAGCTGGACTTTTTGAGATTCGGAAAAGAGCTAGTTTCATCCAGGTTTAACCTTTTAGCTTTTACAAGTCAAAAATTTAGACAGCGCAGTTTCTAAACAGGTCAACTAAATGCCAGCTTTAAGCAAAACAGCAACAAAAACAGAGCTTAAAATCAGTTTATTTTCTTAAAAGTGGCAGCCAAACAAGCCCTTACCCTCTTCTAAAGAAAGAAAGTTGATGGTGTATTTTTGTGTTATAGAGAGTGATTCGGCGCTACACACTCAGCTGTGGATAGATCCAACTGAAGAGTTTGTACAATACAGTCATGTGGGTGACCCTGTCGACATTACATTTGGTGTCAAAGAATTGAAGGTATTATATAAGACATACTAACTTAAACTTAACTTCACCAGTTCCATTGAGGTGTTAACCTAATAAAAATTAAAAACTGCCATCTGCTTGAAAGTTTGTGTGACGAACTCACTAATATAGTTCACTCAATAACTGAAAAAGAACAAAACGTATCTGTTTTTGTGGGAATATTTTCTGTTTATATCAACTCAAAGATTAAAAGTACAAAATCTAAATACTGGTAATTAAATTGCAGAATTTAAAGAACAAAATTTAAAGGAATAACTGAATTTAATAAAAGTAAATAAGGTTCCTATTTTTCCTTCTCTCTAATGAGCTCACTACAGTAATACTTATACTGCTAGTTCTGAAGAATTACAAAACGGCCCTCAAACTATAAAAATTAGTATTGAACTCCTATGGATTCTAAATCAATCAAACTTGAACCCTGATCTTGTTTTCTCTACCGAATCATTCATCCCTCTCGTTTATATCTTTTGTACCGTATCTGGGATCATTACAGTTTGTTCAATCTCTCTTTGGGAATATGTTCTCTCTTCTTAATAACTTTTTAAGCAATTCTGTAGTTATTGTCGATTTGAATTTCTACTATTTCCTTTGTAGGCTATACAAGTGATATTTCTCCCTTCGATTTTATTTTTCCTTATTCAGTTATTTGGTTTATTTCAGGCATTTCTTTCTTTCTGTGAAGGATGTGAAGTCGACATTCACTTATATTTTGATAAAGCTGGAGAGTATGATTCTTCCCTTCACGCTTAAATTTATTAGTCTCTGACTGTGACAAGATATCACATCATGCATCAAAATATACTAGTGTTCTGATTCTGGCTAATGTATGCATTGTAAGTGCAAAATTTACTTTACTATGGGAGTATGTATTTTATTCCATCAACCTGTGGAAGTATGGACTCATTATAGTGTGATGGTTTCACCAATTTTACTACTTCTAGTGCGGTTGTGGCGTACAAACTTTATGATCACCTAGTTTCTTTGGTTCCTTGAAAAGATCTAGCTAATGAAGTTTTATATCATATTTCAGCAAACCAATAATAGAAGAATAAAAACAGGATTAGAAAGTTACTATTTCAGTGGTCTGTAAGACTGTAACCACCCTTGTCCCATAATGAATACTGGACATGTTTTTATAGGCATCGGTATTAAATATTAATGGTGTTAATGATGAAAATAAATTTTAATTTAATGTCCAAAATCTACAGGCCTATTCTTATGGCACCAAAATTTGGCCTAGACGATGGCTCAGTTTCAAATTTTGATTCTACTCTAGTGCTAGCTACAATGCTAACGTCACAGCTCCAAGAAGGAAATCCATCAGCAGCTCAACCTGTAGCTCCCACAGTGCAAAGTCGAGCCAGTCAAGGGACTGGGTCCCGATCAGAAGAAAAGGAGAAAGAAAATGTCTCTGAACATCCATCTGATCACACCAGAATTTGGTCTGACCTTTCAGGTTACTTTTTAACAAGTGTAAAATAATGACGAGTTTGGGTAAACTGAAACGACCCCCATGTACTATGGGTTTTTTGCAAATAACCCTCATACTTTGTTTACTTGGAATTAAACCACCCTATTTGCTATTTGTTTTTGCAATAACCAAATTTTATGGGAGTTATCCGCAAAATAGCCGTATTACATGTGGGCTATTTGATGTTTACTTTTTCTCATATGACCTATATGTTTCTCAAATTTGACTTTAAACAGGAAGTGGGGCGAAAAGTGGCAATGGAATCGAACAAAGGAATGTTGAAATCGAGAGAAATTCAAATGATAATGAACGTATGGACATCCATAGGATCAGTACCATGCATATATCTAAGGACGGGCCAGCGGTAGTCAATATGGCGCCTGGTCCTACTCTGTATCCTAAATTATCTTCATTTTATCAATGTAGTTTTTGCAATGACAGCTTGATGGTATAAATTACTTTCATCTATCCCCTTCTATGCATAGTTTCACTTTCCCCAACTTCTATATTGTGATGACCTAGCCGTACGTTTTTGACTATGTTAAAAATGTGGCCCTTTTGTTAAGATGTGAATACAGAACATGTATCACTTAATGGGTATATCTAACCTAAATTTTGTAGAGGCTCGAATGTTGCAAGTGTGCAGTTATGGGCCATAACGAAATGGGGTCAAGAAGTTGGGTAGATAAAGAAATGCCCCATTTGGTCATCATCATTACTATAGATTAATTCCAGAACAGGAATGTTCTTAAAGCATCTAATAACCAGATGGGTTTGTAAAAGATTTCCTCATTATAGAAGCTTCCAGAAAGATCATTATGTTAACAACCAAACAAATGGGACCATTAGTAATTGCTTTCAAGTGATTTATTTGATGAATATTGTTCTTAACTATTGCATTAGACACAACCCCATGGAAACGGAGCATTCTCAAGAAACTCAAGGTTATCTACTGTGCTGAGTCTTTTATTTTTTGAATTGTTTTTTTTATCTTTTCCGAAATGCATTGGCTCTAAATTTTTGTTTTCTGGGGATTTTAAGGACGAGAAGAAATAGGTGGTTATGGTATGTCACAACGCCATCCTAGTAACTGGGTAGATGCTGACGAGGATGAAGACGATAGTGACGAGGCTGAACTATGTGTACAGTCAACACCACCATACCATGAAGAGTGATTGCACTTGTCAATCTCTTGTAACGGGGAAGGATGGAAAGCTATATAGCAAAGTACGTTTTTTTGTTCATTTGCTTTTTTACATATCGGAACTAGATTTGGCACTACTAGCTGAAAAGTTTCTTTATATTTATATTTACAATGCTAAGTTTATAATATCAAGTTATAACTAGACGAAACCAATTCTTCAAAGATATATCATTCTTGTTTCTTTTGGCCCTTTCTGCTTCTGGCATATTTGATGAACTGCTGATGTCTCTCATTCTTGAAAATCATTGAAAAGGAAACGGTAAGTTTTTCAACTAATGAAATTTTGAAAACCGTTAACGTTTTTAGTTTAAAACAAAATATGTAGGTTTATAGGCAGAGATGCTTAATTATCATTGCCTTTTTATATCACGACATGAGTTGCAGCTCACTTTTGAATTTACCTACCTAGTTTTAAAACAAAATTAGAAACTATCAGATTATCCTGCAAGTTGTGCTTACATAAACTCGTGGTGTTCTGATAATTGCCAGTCGATCGCTTGACAACCACAGATGTGATGTGGCAATCACGCAATTATAGACTGATTGTATTTTACGTGACTGTTGGTATTTAAGGATAACATGTAGCAATCGTGTTAGTGAGATTTTCAATATGCGTAGAGACTAATAAGTTCATCAGTTGCAAATGGGTCTGATTTTATTTTCCCCTTTCAAATACTGTAAAGGGATTGAAGATCTTCAAAACTAGAGTGAGATCTCCTTAAGAATAACTGAATAAGCACTCCAACTACAATGAAAAAGCCTTCTGAAGTTGGGTTTGGACTTGAGATTGTGCCATCACGTCTATTTCAAAATATTACTAGTTTTATTTTTAAGTTGATTGAAAATGGTTCATTTGAGATTAAATATTGAAGCTGACATTGGTTTCGTTGAATGGGATCTTTTATGTAGCAGGTTGGTGGCGTGCACATACAACTGATTACTCAATCAGACAATTGACATTGCAACTCATGGTTATTTTTTGAAACAACTTGATAAAAGAATAATTGTTTATACAGCCACAATAGGCATATCTCATAGAGATTCTATTCCGTTTTCTGTATTGTGGAATAGCACTTACTTTATATCTGGCTTATAGAAGTGAATGAATCTGGTTCGTGTCATTACTGTAGTTGATTTATTTAATCGATCTAATTTAAATAGGATGATGGTTTACTGAAAGTAAGTCACAAACGTAATTGGCCTTTACTCGCAATGCCTTACACAATTATTTTTTTCGTATTTAATACGAAGCAAAAGAATAAAAGCCCAATCCCGTGGGAATCATTCAGAAGTTGTAAGTTGTAAGTCGTAAGCTTGAGCGTTAGTGATGCTTAATCAATCAAAGCTCTTGCCAGCTTTGCTATTATTCTGTGTTGTGTCTCGGTGAATATAATGTACATATACTATTTTGTTACATTGATACCTTATATCAAGTATAAATCGCAACTGCAACTTAAAACCAGTCCATCGGGTTAGGAAGACGTGTCAAGGTGTCTGGTACAGAACCAAACTTTTTTTAATATTTGCTCAATGGGATACTTGTCCTCCCATGTATAAATTATTGGTAGTCAACGTATGATCATATTTTTTAAAAATAAATAAATATGATTTATTAAAGCCTACAAGGTGCACTGCATGTTTGCTAACATAATATTTTTGGAGGTCACTTTTTTTGGTCATAAGGGAATACCTTTACTTCTATGATGCGTCGGAATTTATAAAGGGGCAGGATGCAAATGGATGATTCCTTTTGTCGAATTTGTTTTAAGTGAAGTCGGTTCTATTTCAATTTTATGAAAACAGTTTTGAGTTCTTTTGGCCTACTGTTTTGGCTTCAAGCCAGTAAACCAATATATATATATATATATATTTAATTCTTTAGGGAAGTAGTTTCAAACAAAAACAAAAGGTTTCTAATGAAGTAATAACTCAAAAAGCATATTGAAAACGTGTTTTTTTGTCCATCTTACTATGTGCTATTTATATCAATTACTCCCTACAAGATACTTAAAAAATCAAATTCAAGAGAATAAATCATGTATATCGATAGTTTTTTTCAACTAATTTGTACGAGTACATATGTATTTCCATTAGCTATATATACTAGTAATTATAAAGTAAGCTGATGGTGATGGAGTTAATAGACATATGTGGTGTGTGATTTTTAGACTTTTTTAGTAGTCTTTATTGAGATTCTCAAAAGGAAAAACAGCTGTAACTGAGTAGGATTTTTTTGTTAACGCGGAAACACCGTCACTTTTACCGGGCCCACTTCCAACGGTTAGCTCTTAACCCTAAACGCCGTCCCACACACGTTACCTATTATTAATTGTACTAGTATTTATTTCGTTTTAGATACCGAATACTTTTGTTATCACCTTTTTGAGTCAAATTTTTTTTCAAAAAAAACAGTAGTAAAAAATATTAATTTTTAAAATATAGATGAGTTGTTTAGCAAAAACTTAAAAAATTAACTTTCAACATATTGAATTTTGATATTAACTAATAACATTTTGCTTTTTCGATCAAAATAACTTTATAAGATATTTTTTTATAAGTTTTTAAAATATCATATTTAAACGATCAACTAACACGTCAAATATACTAATTGTTGTGTAACATATTAGCTCACATATATATGTATATAGATATAGAGAGAGAATATAGAGAGAGACAACAACAGGTTCTTTATTAATCAGAATGTATATGAATGAATAAAATACAAGACCCCTAGCCCTCTTTATATAGATAGAGTGGTAGGGTTATAAGCTCACTTGGACCCAATCAGTAAAAGCTCAATAGTCCAATAATCTTACAACACTCCCCCTTTGGACGTCTTGAATTCTTCGTCTTCATACAGTCGATCTGAGTCGAATTGATTCGCATTGCTAAACATATAAAAACCTTAGGGACGGAAAACCCAGTGTGGGACAAAACCGGTACCTAGGAGAAACTGTGTAGCCGAATGATATAGGCCGAAATATCATGTAAGTAACTAACCACAAAACAGTGTGCCTCATCAAAACCTTGTTAGAGCAAACCCAATAGGAAAATCTCTGATCGAAGGAAAAAGAGTGCAACAATGGTAGTAGTAGGGATCAACCACAAAACAGGTGCCTCATCAAAACTTTGCTAGAGTAAACCCAGTGGGAAAAAATCTCTAGTCGAATGACAAAAGAGTACACAGTGGTAAGAAGTATACAACAGGATACTCCTCCTAATTTCGGCAATTTTAAATGAGATAAGATGGGAACGTGTCTCGCTAAAAACCTTGACAAGGAAAACCCAGTGGGAAAAAATATTGGTCTAAGGACAAAAAGAGTACACGAGCATGCGACTAGATGCTCCCCCTCACTTGCACACAATAGGGTGCGAGAATTTCGACTAAGTAGTAATTAGTCCAATAAGCATTCACCTGGATGCTCCCCCTAACTTGCACACGACTGGGTGCAAAGATTTCATATTCCAAGAAAGAGTACGAGCATTCGACTGGATGTCTCATTTACTTGCACACGACTGGATGCAAGAAAATCTAACATGGGATAGAACGAGCATTCAATTGGATGCTCTTAAACTTCATATGTGAAGATTTATTTCGGCGAAAAATGCTAAATAGCATAATGTAGTCATGTCTCTCTTGATCGATAACAACAAGTTGTCTTCTATGACAAGTGTTTTATCTGGATCGTGAGACAGAGCATATGTAATTCAAATATGACTAATACTAGCTCGAAGCCATATATACTCTCTAGTCGTCTCATAGAGCACGAGATCGGAGTGATTCGTTTGGAGTCATTCCAAGACCTCCAAGATATCGCCTTATTCCTAATGGCAAAGACATACCATGTTAGGAATATCCCTTATGCGGGTCTGATAAGTAACCAGCATCGGTATACCCGAAAAAGGGTTGCGTTAATTCAAGTACCAAAGGGGGTAGGTACACTCGATGACGCAAAATGGGATAAGACAAGCCCTCATCCACAGTTACCTTAAGGTAATGGGAAAATGTCTTTTATGCCATTTCGATGGCAGCGTGTTAGCGCGATGCTGTGTCGAGCTATACCATTCACAGCAGACAAGATGTTCGTCTTAGTACATTAGACCAAGTACAATGATGCGCTTATTGTACTTAGATACGAACATCATGGTTCAATATCTCTTTGTCGTCTCATCAGGGACGGACCGGGTCTATATCAATGTCTAGTGATCGAACGATCATGGGAGAATCTGACGACTTAGCGTCATAATGACTAAAACATCATAACACCTTCTGGGTGTAGTCTGAATCATGGACTTAGATTCAATCTTTACGGGACTCGATCATCAGGTCGAGTCACTACCGTGTCTTCCCAAGATCCTTCATCTCGAAGGCAAATCCAAAAATGGATCGCGTAATAAAACACGCAAGGGCATAATACTTGTTCAAGTATCCCAAGCTAATCAAGTACTCACTTAGGCGGTATACCACATCCACTCGGATTATATTAATCCATATAGTGAACGTCTCATTAAATTGAGATCGTGTTCCGTGGTCAGGAACTACTTGATTCAAGCATTATGAAGTCACACAGGGACCTTCATCCACATCTCTAGTCTAAATCCCCACAGAGATAAGATCGTGACCACAATCACATGCTACATAATCAGTTTTCCGGAAACTACTAAACTGATAAAGTAGAGGACTGTTATAATGTCCATTACGAAGAAATCAACCATCTCGTAATCAATTCCAAGGTGTGAGAGAAGCCTTGCGCTACTAGGCGAGCATTCTACAATCTCATTATTCTCATCACTCTTCCTTACGAATAACCAAATAAACAAACTCGTTTAACATTGGTGGTGTTGGAGCTACAGGTCCGAACACACTTTCGCTAAGGAGTCTACTTGGATTGCAAGTTTCCATTAGTACAGTCTATTCTCCGTTGACTTCAGGCAACGGTACATGGTTCCCTGTCATAATTTGTTCATATTATCAGTCGTCACCGAATATATGAACAAATAATCAATGACAGTCTCGTTTCGCTTCAATATCGTCTAAGATATCATGATCGACAGATATTTCGAGATTCTTAGGATGAGGAGGAAATCATACATCTCCCTGCTCCTTTATAATCTCGTGCGACAGGCGAGTTTCAGTTCACCACCTCTGGGGCTGAACGAATTAAGAACCGGTCAACTTCCTCATATCTTAGGAAGGACGATAGACTGATGGCCGACGGCAGCGTCCTTTACTTGGCGGGTTCAGCCAAAGCAACGTGTTACGAAAGGAACACGGCGTCCGATAGGGACGTCTATCCTTGCAAGCATTTTGCAGCAGGTATAAATGATCTCGTGACATCTCATAAAGTCATTAAATGCGTCAGGCATTTAGTTAGACTTGAGGGAGTCTATGCACTTACTTATCACTAAATGCAGTTTTGGGGATCGAGCTAAGACTGAGTGGGTTATGCCACGTTACTTCACGTCGTTTCTTATCAACGGTAACGTGCAAATCTCCCCCTAACGACGGGGAGAACAGTCTTAGCGATGTCACTTTCGCATATCATGCGGTAAAGAGATCGCTTGCCAAGGTTACTCTATTAAATGATAGGTATGGGATTCATAATCGACTTATGTCCCCTTCAGAGGTCCATATTTTGAACGCTATAGCGGCTCAATCAAAATATTAATTAAGCACTCCAAACACGCGTTAATATGAGACTTCTGGCTCATAACCAGTAACCAGCTGGTACGTATATGGTGTTTGAGTGTCTATGGGCCTCATGACGGACACGGAAATATAAATCTTGGTGCGCAAGACCAAGAAATGCGTGCAATCATTTGCAGTCGCATCATCAAACTTTCCGTGAGTCCATTTGGGTCTGAACATAATCGACAGGATGTTCAATTTGAATTTCCAAACTCAAGTAATTCAAATCGAAATTTCGATTTTTTACTTTTCGGAATTATCAAGTCAACTAGACTTTTCAGGATAATCCGGATCATGAGCCATCAACTTAATGATAGGGCTAGAAGTTTAGGAAATGCTGCATTTCTGTGGACAACAATAATCATGTGACCTTATTGTCGATGCATCAACCATAACCATTTATATTTATGGTCCGTCTTATGGTTGGATAAGTCCACAATAACTCCTTCAATTCTTTACAAGAATTCTACGAGTTCTTTTCGTGATCTTTACACATACTAGTCTTTCAAAGTGAGCATTAGTGGCATGAATTTCGGATTAATCACGAAATATATTCTCAGAGAGAATCCAAATGCGATGCGATTATAAATCAAGCATCATCTTTTCACCCGGGAATATCTCATCCGGTCAATGCCATAATATCAAAATGCTCTTATCAATCGACGACAGACGAATGATAGTACAGACAATCATGTCTTAGCATTTAAATGATTTATCATTTCGACGACAGGCGAAATGATAAGGTAACTTTAAATGCTTTAAAGAATGTGGTAGCAACCACTTGAAAGACATTTGAACTCCTCTAAAATACGCTTTTGGTCGTATTGAACGGATGTTATGTAAAGAAATTTTAATTCTTTCATGAGCTATTACCAGATAACACTGGTTTTCTCGAATATTTTATAACTCAACAAGGTACGACAGGACCTACATGAGTATAAGACCTCATATTTGACAAATCAATTTGGTTTTACCAAAGATTTTGATTTGGAACGACAGGTCCAGAATCATTGTCACTGAGTACTATTTTAGGCAAGTAGTTGGTGAAATTATGTGGTACACTGTTACCCACTATTTCCAGAAAACCAACTACACCACAAGTATTGCCTAAAATTTCATAATTTAAAGTTTGGTCACATTTGTCAAAGAAATTTACTCAAAACACTTTAAATTATTTCGAGAAATTTCGTAAACAGGCAAACCATAATCCAAAAGTATGTCCAAATGGAAAAATCATAATCCAAATGGAAAAACATAATCCAGATGAGCGAAAAAATGGCTCAATGATTTATCAAAATCAATAAAGAAAGGTATCAAACTCATTTGAGCCACAAAATCGGGAGTCTCAAGAGTTTCCTTTCAATTAACTTTAACCACATTAGCATCGGTTTTTCCACCTTTATAATAGTTGTGAATTATTTAAAGAGTAACCGTGCATGACCTTTGTCTTTATAGCATAGAGTTGGCTCCTTAAGCATTATCTCTTGCTTTGTGACAACGGACCATATTGTTCCTTTCGATTACTGTCTTGGAGCCACAGGTTTTCGATTTTGACGATTGTCTAAAATCTCGCTTGGCTAGGCGATTCATCAGGATCGCGACAGTTCGAGACAAATAACATTTGTCTTGGTTCTCGATTCGTGGAAAAAAATGTACACGAAGAGCATTAATATCAGGCAAACAATTCGCCATTGACCCAATAGGATTAAAACTACTCACCGGGGTAATTTTCTTATCCAATAATAGATGGGCGATAAAGGAACATGCTGAAAATAAATTCACGATACTGCTTATGGAATACAATTTCCAAGCTAGTATTTTGGTGAAGTATTGCTCCAATATGTCAATTTCAGACATTTGTTCACCATAGACGGCATCACGTCTCAAATGTGGCGGCGGAATAAAATCCACGCCTTAGCATTCATCCTGAGGGTAACAACAAATTTGTGTTTTACGCATCAAAGATGGCATCCAAAAAAAAATGGGGCATCACATTTTCACACATCAGGGTGAGTAAGATGTGGTGACGGATTAAAATCAACATTTAAACAGTCATTTCGCAAGTATGTTTTACGATTTTTCTCATCATAGATGGCATCCAACATGTGTTGGGAGTTCTGGATTATTTATCATATAAAACGACTGGTTTATATTTTTATAGTTTGCATAAACACAAACTTTTATTTCGAAACGACAGGTTCGAAAACATTAGTTTTGCTTTTCATGTGAATCGGTTCTCATTGATCGAACGACGGGTCGATACTGAAACACCAATTCAGCGAAACATACATCACTATATAAACACACTCGGAGAAATTATTATTTAGTCAACCCCTTTCGGTAGCTCTATTTGAACACGACCAGGAAAGACGGTGAGGGGGGTGGGCACGAATGTCTCTTAAAAACCGACCTCATTAGGAGAACGACTTCCGCCTTTATCTTTCCTAGACATCGTATCCAAATAGGTGAGTCTATTTGGGGAAGATTCATAATTTCTCCAACTTAAATGTGAATATATACGATTTTCGCATTTTATATATGGCAATAATATTAAACAGGATAGAGAATATCTATTTAGATTAACCACACATATATAAACAGACAATAAATATATTTTAGAATCTATCTAATCATGTAGTAGATTTGGTGTTATAAACAAATCAATTTAAGATTATCAATCAATCCATAAAGATTCTAACATATCAAATCAATTTAAGATTATCAATCAATCCTTAAAGATTCTAACATATCAAATCAAATCAATTTAAGATTATCAATCAATCCATAAAGATTCTAACATATCAAGTCAAATCAATATAAGATTATCAATCAATCCATGAAGATTCTAACATATCAAGTCAAATCAATTTAAGATTATCAATCAATCCATGAAGATTCTAACATATCAAATCAAATCAATTTAGGATTATCAATCAATTCATGAAGATTCTAACAAATCAAATCAATTTATATGCATTTTTTTTTATTCGTTTGCCTTTTAATAAAAAAAATTATATGCATTTTTTTTTATTCGTTTGCCTTTTAATAAAAAAAATTATATGCATGTGTGTGTATATTTACTAAATATTGTATCTTTATCAACCATATGTACTGTTTTCATATAAGTATTATACTACAGAACCATGTGTGTAATTTCAACAAACTATATATTTATTTACAGTAGTACACATAATTGTGAATAACATAGTAATCATGGCAGTAATCATGGCAAGTTTTAATAACATAGGAGTAGTATAATCACAGTACTAGTAACATGGCAGTAGCATAAGGTTTTTTTTTCTCTAAACCTACGCAGGCTGGAATTGTAATCATGCAATTGCAGTAGTAACATACAAACATGCGTTGTAATCATGCAAGACAGTACTAACATACAAACAGTACAGACTGTACAGTAGCATACAAACAGTACGTGTTGTAATATGTAACGTGTACGGTATAAAAAAAATTATATCCGGGTACCTTACGCACGGTATGTTGGTGAAGGTCGATATAGCAAAATCAGGTTTATTGAATCTATAATCCGTACTTCGATCTCCGAGAGCAGTGCTGATAACGTGTTGTGTGACATATTAGCTCACATATATATGTATATAGATATAGAGAGAGAATATAGAGAGAGACAACAACAGGTTCTTTATTAATCAGAATGTATATGAATGAATAAAATACAAGACCCCTAGCCCTCTTTATATAGATAGAGGGGTAGGGTTATAACCCCACTTGGACCCAATCAGTAAAAGCTCAATAGTCCAATAATCTTACAACACTAATATAATTTTAGTTGACATAAGATTAATATTCATTTAAATTATTAAAATTGTGGCAAAAAACTACCAAAATCTTTAAAATGTGTGCCTTTTTTGCTTTTATCTTTTCTAGTTATACTACTCCAAAATCTAGATTTTTAAAAACTAAAAAAAACAGTGATAACAAACGGATGTGGTTTTTTAAAATAAAAAAAACTAACAAAAAAAAAATGATGTCAAATATAAACTCAGTTTCCTCTGATTGTAAATTATAATTACAATCATAATTACTTGATAAAGGTCATGCAAGTTGAAAATTGAACTTATCCTATATTTCTGATGGAGCTCAAAATTTAAAATTAGTGTTAAACTTATAAATATTTGTAGATGGAGGTAAATATTTTAATTATTATTAAACTTATAAATATATGTTTGTTTTGGTAAAAGTATAAAAAGTACAACGTAGCCATGCATTATTATTGTGGAAAAGGATTATTTTTTTGTTTAATTATGAAATTAACTAAATTATATTAAGTATTTGTCTCGAAAAAAAAGATAAATATATTTATTTGGTGTAAAAAAAAAACCATGCATTTTTATTTTTGATACTTCTATAACTAAAAATTAAGAAAATTAGTGATGATCAAACCATTGTATAGTAAATTACAAACGCTTTACCCAACTCTTCTTAAGAAATGTTATCGTAGTTGACTACAGCAGTATTTATGAAATTATAGAGGGCTTAATAAAATGATCAACTGGGTTGTTTATCATAATGAACTAACGGAGAATGTGTTTAAAAAGTAACAGAAATTCGTCGTCAAATAGGTAGAGAGAGAAATAGACAGTAGGGAGGAGAGAGAAAGAGAGAGACGCGTTTCGGTTACACAATTATTGAACGGTTGGCCATAACCTAAAAGTCGGCACTCTTTTTTTAGTAAGCAAATTACTTTCTTTTTTTTTTTTTTAGTACCCGATAAAAAGTTGTAATTACAACTTATTTTTATTTATTTTTTTAATTCATTCCATTCAGTTTCATTACAAAATAAATAACTCTAACACCACTTCATTACATCTCATTACACTTCATTTATCTACAAAATAAATAAATTTATCCACTCTATCACACTGTTAATTAATACATTCCTCTGTTTTTTTTTCCACTCAAAATAAATACAAAATTAAAATATTTTATAATCATAATATTATATCAAGTTAACACTTTCAAGTACGAACTAATATTTTTAGAAGTGTGGATAGTTAAAGGTGGAAGAAAATAATGACGTGTAGGGTTTTTGGGGACAATTTAATTATTTACTCGGAAGTAACAAAATTAATAAATAAAAAAATACAAAATATAAATTACTTGAAAGTGTTAACCTGATATAATATTATGATTATAAAATATTTTAATTTTGTATTTAGTTTGAATGGAAAAAAAAACAAAAGAATGTATTAATTAATATTGTGATAGAGTGGGTAAATTTATTTATTTTGTAGATAAATGAAGTGTAATGAGATGTAATGAAGTGGTGTTAGAGTTATTTATTTTGTAATAAAACTGTATGGAATGAATTGAAAAAATAAATAAAAATGATATGTGATGTGTACTTGGAATCTTTTATCATGTCCTCGAAAAGTAATTTGCTTCCTAAAAACGACTCTGCCCTAAAAGCCACTATATTACTCTCCATCCAATAAATGTTCTGTATAAAAATAGAAAATTCGTTAACTTTTATAGGTAATTTTTTTGTATTTATATTATAAAAAAAATATTTTAAAAGTTAATCACGTATTTTATGAATTTTGATATAAAAAATTTGGTGGTTAAAGTTGCACTTATTTTTGTATGAGACACTTGTTTATGGACGGAAGAAGTAGTAAATAAATATTTGTATGAATCTGGTCTACACTTGGCAATTGATATGATAATTTAGTCTGAATTTTAAATTAAATTTACTGTAATTATTTTTAAATTATCACACATGTGTTGAGTTTTTAGTTTATGTCACACTCATAAACAATGTTGAGGACAACCGGTCTACAATATTACTCATTTTAGCCACATACTTATTACAGAAAAAAATTATTCCTTTTAATTTAATTTATTCTCCCATCAGAGGAACCTAAGTCATGGTAAATTACACGGTGTGATACCTATAGCTTTTTATCTTAATTATAATTGGGTTCTGCAGTTTAGTTGCTATACTAACTCTCTTAACTTAAATGGTGCCTATCTTTTTTTTTTGATAATTAATAACCCTAATTGGTTTATGCAGTTTAGTTGCTATACTAACTCTCTTAACTTAAATGGTGCCTACCTTTTTTTTTTTGGATAATTAATAATCCTTCAAGGTAACCTGTTTCGCAGGCATCATTGATCGAATCCTGGTGGTGAGCATGGTATAATAGAGTATCAATCGACCATATTGCTCAAAATGGTGCCTACATTGGTCTAAACATTAAGAAAAACAAATAAATTATTTTTTGTACTATGTTTCTTCTCTCATAATTTTAAATTTCTTTTAAAAGAAAAAATACATAATTATATGATCGAACCAAGACCAGATTACTAATAAATGGCAACATATGGATATAAGCCACTTAATAAGCTCCAAAAACTTAGCAATTATAGTCTCGAAGAAACCATTGGTTATCATGCCCGAAACGTGAATGTCTTATCTTCTTTCAAACTTTACGTTATGCGAGTCGCATCGTACGTAACCTAGTAATTTTAGATGTTTTGTACTCATATACAAATATAATTATCATTTTAGCAAAATTGGAAAGTATATGAAATCATCAAAACCATATTAAAGGTTTAATAAAATGTGGGGAATATATTTCATGTTATTAATTCCATTCACTTCTTACTCTTATAAATTGACTTGCATAAAAGAAATGAAATCATTAAAATAGTAGTTATATGATGCATCGATCCAAGCTTTAGAGTGACTTTTTGGAACAGTCAGCTTATTTGACTGTTTATGAAACAGTTACCTTAACCACCGTTAGATTAAAAAAAATGATGGTTAAATAATGTTTTTCAATAACTAATTTATTTTTTCTATTTTCAACATATTAGAATTTGATAAATTAAAAACAAATTGTATAACACACTAAAAACCCAAATAAAAATATAGAACCCTAAAAAAGTCTATCCTAAACTTAAATATTAATCAAAATTTAATTTTTTTTATTCATTTGATACTTTTTTATGCTAACGGGTTGTGAACCAGACATATATCATTCTAGCCTTATTTACAACACTATAACCTTATACTCCATTTTTTTTTTCATGTGTATCAATTATCATAACTAATCCAAATATTTTAACATAAAAATAATTTAACATATGGTCCTTTGTTTATTCACATTAGAACATTAGAAAAGTAGTGGGTACCATGTAAAATATCACCTAACATTACACATTTATTATTGTCCCAAACCTACATACTAATACATCTCTCTCAACTATCAATCCTCAACCCACAAAAAGTCTCCTCCTTTCTCTCACACCACATCTCAAAATAAAAAAGAGCAACCAAAAAATCAAAAAACACAAACAAAAAACCCAACAATGTATCTACTACACAAACCAATATTTATCATGATCATCACTACCCTCTTACTCCTCTCTACACCCAACCTGGTCTTATCCGGTTCCGACCTCCAGCTCTCGGAGTGGGTAGTAACATCTGGAGGAACTATCGGAGACTTTCTAGGGGAAGATGCGGAGTTTGAGATGGATTCCGAGACCAACAGGCGCATTCTAGCTACAAAAAAGTACATAAGCTACGGTGCGCTTAAGAAAAACAATGTGCCTTGTTCAAGACGCGGTGCTTCCTACTATAACTGCAAGAAGGGTGCTCAGGCTAACCCGTATTCCCGCGGATGTAGCAAGATTTCCAAATGCAGGAGTTAAATTCCATTTTATTGATTTTTACCGTGTTACTTTTTTTTTTTTTTTTTTGTGAAGAGAAATTGTTCTTTTTTTTGGGATTTGGAGTTGGGACTTGTTTTTATATTATTGTTATACATACTGAAAGGAATACTATGTGTTTAATTATTGAGATTGATTGTGTTGATGCTAGCTGTTTTACAATTTGTCTGTTACTCTATGTTATGTTTATGAATCAGTCTTATAAAAAGCGAAATATTAGCTAAAACATTTTTGCAAGGGCTCGACCTAAAAAGCGGAAAAAATGAGCTTTTTAAGCTTTTTTTAAGCTTGAATTGCCTTTTATGGAGTTTTGAATCAAGCTTTTATACTGCAAATCACACTTTTATAAAATAAGGTATGAATTGAATTGATTGATGAACCTGGGCAAACACATGGATTGAATGGGGTGCCAAATTTACATTAAAAAAAGTTTGATTATAGGTGGAAAAAAAATTCAAGTGTCACCATTTTAAAACTAAATTAGAAGTAAAAATGCATGGTAAAAGAAAAAACTACAATTATGAGGTCTATGTGGGGTGATGGTCACCACATAGACTTGAATCAGTGTACCAATATAAGTGAACCCGGCTTATCACGATTACAATGTGCTAATAACGGGGTAGATCGGTAATGGATGTTTCTCATATGTTTATTTGGTTGATTGTTAAGTTAATCGATGCTAATCGTTCTACAATTTGTTTACTGCTTTTTGTACAACTAGTCTACGAGTGTGGGTTTGTTTAAGTGGATCAAACCGTATGAGAATGACTTACGGTATTTATGTTAGTATGTAACTGGATATAGGTACCAATATTAGTTATGATTTCAGTTCAGACGATGATTGTAATCGTATATACGAGTGACTTGGTCGAGAGAGGAGCTGAAACTCACCACAAATCGCTACTTTAAATACTTAGTTTAAGTTATTTAATAAGTAACATCTAATATAATGTTCATTTTTCATGTTGTCTATTGCAAAATGGACTCTTGAAATGTGCTACATCTGCAATAGACAACATGAAAAAGATGTGCTACATCTGCAATAGACAACATAATGCTTTGAAACCCTGGTCCTAACTGAAACAACTTTATTTAGTCTTCAAGTGAAATTGAAAATTTAAATCCCCTCTTTAGAAGGATTTGCAGGCATTAGTGAGAAAAGATGGGCAATAGAATCGGTACACGACAGCCCTAACAAGAGGAGCATACATAGCAGCGAGGCAAATTTCCATAGTGTTCGACTCGGGTGTTTTGTCAAAGTGAATGCTAGTTCTATTTGCTATGAATAATGTGTAATTGATTGAATTAATTTAAATCAATTTCTCCAAGTCTTTCTTACAAATATCAGGTAAACTATTACAATCTTCAATTAATGGTCTTATTTGCTCGATTGAGGTACTTGTATCACAGCTCTCCGTCACAATATGAGGTCGATGTGCCTTCATAAACACAAAAAAGGGGACTAGAACGTATCTCGATCTATTCTTTTCCAAGGTTCAAGTAAAGTGGATTAAGTATGCACGTAACATATGTAGTTGAGCAGAAACTATGAGCTGACAGAAGTAAATCTGTACTCAATATTTGATAGGCTTGATTTGTTCGGAACGCAGTAGTATTTCTCAAATTCTGTCAGACCTTGAGTTCGACAAAAACCGATCGATCACGATTATAATATGCTACTAACTCCATGATTTCTTTTTAGAATCAAATTAAAACTAGCTGTCTTGGAGTTGGAGAATACTCGGGGCATAACTTGAACTTGGAGTTTATATCACAGTAATGCCTTTCAACTTTTCAAACCACTCTCACGTCCTCAAAGTCTTTTAAACAAGCTAGATTTGATCTAACTTTCTATATGACTGGTATCCCCCAAAAAATGGACTTAAGATGGTACTAGAAACCTATCAAAAATTCTAATTACAGAAGAGTAAACACATTTTCACGATTACGTAGCACAAAATCTTAAGAATTAACTGTCTGGATCAACGAACAAATAATGTGACATTAGCGCCATTTCCGCACCAAAAAATTGAATTCTCCTCCACATAAGAAGGAACTGGGGTTCAACGCCATCAGAAGTCATTGTTACTATCATAGGAGCATTTCCATCCATGATTGTTCACTTCACCCCTACTAGCCTAACTGCACTTAAATTTCAGATGCATTATGTTCTTAATAATCTTAAATTTCGCTTGCATTCCTTCTTCGAAATAATTAAGGAAAAAAGTTGAAAGTTATTCTAATCTTTTAAGATACTATGGATGTCCGATTTGTATCTATCTTAATTTCTCCAAGATACAACGACTATATGTTGCTGCCAAAGTATCGGACTACCTAAACTTCTGCTTGATAAAAAGACGAGGATTTACATTGTTTACACGGTCACGCCGAGATAAGAAAAAAAGTTAATTCGTTCATATATATACTTGTCCATCGTCTTTTATAATTAGGAAATAAGCCTCACAACAAAATTAAGTAAAAATTGAAAAGCATCTTTTGATCTTGAACATTCTTTTAGCCATACTGAAAATAGCAAATAGTTTGCTCTAAAAATAATATTAATCAGGAAAACCAGATTAGTTCAATTCTATTTTTATTTATTTATGAGAACCATATGCCGATGCCGTACACGTCACTTGGACAATTTAATATACAGAAACCGTCGGAATTAAGTTTGGGTTCTAGAACCCAGTGGGTCCTAGTCACAAGAAACTAATTAGTCAATTTATTTACTAGTCCCCAAATTTTACATTTTATCTGATTAAGACCTACAGATCTTCAAAAAGCAAACCAACAATCCCCTCAAACTTCAACTCATGTCCTAAATTCATACCTAATCAGTAATCATGATCATGCAAGCCACTTGATATGCCATTCTCTCTAGAAGCAAAAACGAGTCAAGATAGAGTCGAACTTCTCGAAGAAGCTTACAAGGCTAAAAGTTAAATTACCTCTAAAACATGTTGAAAATCTTAAATGAGTATGAAGAAGGTGATTCACAAAGTATACTGTTACATTCCTAAATCTGTTAGTTAAGAAAATAAATCGGCTTATTTGCCTCTCAAACAAGAATTTGAATTCATCAACTTGGAACTCTATTAGGCTAATATTAAGAAGATTTATACTAATAAAGAAAAAGGGTATAACTCAAATATGGACTAATTTCACTTTATTGCCATGTGTTTTGCCTGTTTTTTTATTTAGTGTACCAAGTTTCGAAAATATTAATTTAGTGTCCTCAACTTAACATATTCTTTAATTTAGTGACTTGAGTTTACAAAATTTTGATTTAGTGACATCAATTTATTAAAAAATTTGATTTGAAAACCTACTTAACTTCAAATTTTTTTTAAAATTACAATCCAGTCCACATAGTTTAAAATTAATAAATTGACCACTGAATTGTTGATAATGACAAAATTAACTCTTTTAAATTTTTTTAAAAGATGTTTCCACATCAGCAACTTTTATTTTCGTTTTTTATAAAAAAAACAACAACAATTTTCTTCCAATAAAGTGGGAGTTTCAATTAAAACAAAAGATGTTTTTTCTGATAAGATTACTGATTTTTTTTTCCACGACAATATACTTTGAAGAGAAAAAAAATACTTTGAGCATGTTATATATTTTAGCATAATAAAAAATTAAAATTTTTCCCAATAAAAAATTATTTACTTTTCTTTTAAGAGAAACTCCCACTTTATTGGGGAAAAAATATTTAAAATTATTCTTTTAAAAAGAAAAGTTGCTTATTTGAAACGTGTTATTTTTTTAAAAATGTTAAAGGGTTAACTTTGTCCCTTTCAATAAATCAGTGGCTAATTTATTAATTTTTAAACTATATAGATTGGATTGTAATTGATTAAAACTTGTAAATTTAAGTAGGGTCATCAAATCAATTTTATTAATTAACTGATGTAATTAAATCAAAAAAATATGTTAAGTTGATGACACTAAATCAATATTTTCGAAACATGTTACACAAAACCAAACACATAGGGCACTAAAGTGAAATTAGCATGTCAAATAGCCATTGTGAATTTTCGGTACCGAAAACAATTCAGAGTACTCATTTCGTTTCAAATTGTTTGTTCATTACGAAATTATGTAAAATTATGACCGACCAAAAACTTGTATCTAAATTCCTGAAACGAAATTTTACAAAAATTAATTGCATAGTTTAAAAGTTAATGATTAATCTCCAAATTATATATGAGTTTTTAGTCGGTTGGATGGAGTAGATTAAGTAAAACATGTGTTGAAATAAGTAAAGATGAAGTATTCAAAAGTTAAGGGGAAAATGGTGGTAAACCCCAAAGTAAAGGTAACACCAAAAGAAATAAATAAGCTTTTAACTTACAGTGTAAGGAAACAAATAGATGTTCAAATTTTATATAAACCAAAAATAAACAAATAAATAAAAATAGACGGTTGGTTCCTCCACACACGCTTTCAAACCCCTTATAAATCTCTCCGCCATTTATAATTTAGAACATTGAACAAAAATCTCATATTTATACAATAATTATTTCTCCATCATAAAAACATAACTAATACATACAAAAATAACCTCGGATCACAACAAACCTCTTTGCAATTAAAAATATGACTGAATCTGACTCTAACGCTCAACAATCCCAGATTGTATTTTCTCTTCTTTTTATTCTTTTAATTTTGTCTTTTTAAATATGTATATATTAATTGATATTATTTGTTTTATTATTCTGTATCTTTGATGTTGTTGTTGTTTTGAATTTGAGTAAATTTTGGGTGGATATGGATAATAAAACCTAGGAAAGATTAGGAGACCCTTGTGGGGGACTATCATTAATTTAAAAATAAAATAGTTAACTAAAATACTATTGGTTGGAAGCACTATTTTAGTGAGCTTATACTAATGTGAAAATATATTTCTTTTTTCCATCTATCTGAAATAAGTTATTTTGTTATAGGTTTAATCGCATATTAAGAACCGTGTCTGCGAAAAGAATGTGTTTTTTATGCTGTTTGACGGGTTTCAACCATTTTTTACGGTTGATATGGTTCGATGATATTGTTTGGCATCACCTTTTCATGAGAAATATCTGATGTACTAGCTAGGGATAATTGAATACGGTACTGCGGTCCGTGTTAAAACCTTAAATTGTTATTTGCCCACTTGCTCTTGTTTTTTTTTTTTTTGCACATTAGTGCGTTTTGATGATGTTAGACGAGTTTCGAGCTTTTTTTATGGTGATGTAGTTCGTCGATGTTTTTTACAATAAAGATTCGAAGGTACACTCCTTTTCATCTAATCGGAATAAATTAATTTGTTTTAGAGGTAATTCTATTTTCTAGGAGTATTTGTTTAGACCTTTTGCCATATGATAAATATTTTCTGCAAATTATTGTGTCCTTGATGCTGTGTGAAGTGGATTTATTGATAGTTTTGTGGTTCATTGATGTTGTTTGGCATCACTTTTTTACGCACTAATTTAAAATTCAATACTTTTTTGTGTATCGACAATAAATTCATCCTTATATTATTTCTTTTAGGAGGAGGAGAGGCTAAAGTACTTGGAGTTTGTGCAAACGGCAACGTTCCAGGCGTTGATGATGTTTGGAAGGTTGTATGGGTACGCCAAGGACAATTCCGGTCCCCTGAAGCCAGGTGTCGAGACCGTGGAAGGCACAGTGAAGACAGTGGTGGGCCCTGTCTATGATAAGTATCATGATGTTCCCAACGACCTTCTCAAGTTTGTTGATCACAAGGTTTGTCCAATATATTTTCATGTATTTATCTTTTATGAATTGATATGGATTTTTTATGCGTTTGATTGATATAGAATTGATTATTGATATGGTGACCCGTTGATTCGTGAGAAATTGGAAGTATACTTAGTTTTCATGGTATGGCAAATAGCTAAAAATCAATTAAATGTTTCCGATAGGTTGTAAAATAGTGACATCATTGTCAATAAACAAAAGAAAGAATTACGACTTGTTAGGTTGTTGCTTTTGAGCTTAGCTGTTTTGCCGAGAAGAGAGACTGTGTTTGGTTTGCTAGCTTAAAAGTTGTTCTGTTATGTTTTTGGCCTGGGTAGAAGGTTCAATTGAGTGGTCAATTTTTCTATGCTTCAAATAAGAAAATTTAATTCGCTAAACCTGGAGCCAAACAATATTCTTGTAGTAGAGGACTTTTCCTTCCATTCTCTCATGTCCTGTGAGGTAATTATTGTTTTATATCTTAAATGAAACATAAGGGGATTAGATTTTTGCAAATGTTGGGTTCTAACAACATTAGACACAAGGTAAACAATTAGAAACTAATTTCAAAAGTACAATTAGAAGTCCTTTTTTTTACTGAAGTTGTTTGCTTTAACTGAGCCTCTGATGTTATTGCAGATGATCAGTAGATAGAATTAGTCTTACTCTGTTGGTAATTGGTATTTTGTTCTTGGTTTCCGAAATGGATGCCCCCAACAAAGATTGGACAGCTAATGCCAATCTTACCAAAAAAATCCATACACTATATTTTTTTGTATTCTAGTCTTTAACGCTTTCTTGTATTAGTCCTCAATTTATAAGTTTTTCTTTATATAGTTCTCGGTCTAATAATAATCTTCCTGTGTAATGTACTAACATTTTCCATAAATGTTACACCAGTGTGATTTCTTGGTTGGTGTACGAATTTAAAAGTTGGTGATATATTAGTTTACACTGTACAGAAAGCTAATACAATATCAATGCAGGTTGATGTTTCCGTCCACGAGCTGGACCGCCGTGTTCCCCCTCTCGTGAAGAAAGTCTCAAGCCAAGCTTTCTCCGCCGCCCAGAAAGCTCCCTCCACCGCACGAGCCGTTGCTTCTGATCTCCACCCATCCAACACTCTCTCCAACGCCTCCAATCTTGCAAAAGATGTATACGCTAAATACGAGCCAACAGCTAAAAATCTCTACACAAAATATGAACCCGTTGCTGAGCAGTACGCGGCGTCCGCATGGCACTCTCTCCACAAACTCCCTCTCTTCCCTCGTGTCGCTCAGGTTGTTGTCCCAAAAGCTGCTTATTGTACTGATAAGTATAACCAAACAGTGGCTTCTTCGGCTGAGAAAGGGTACAAGGTTGCGGCTTATCTTCCTTTGGTGCCCAAAGAGAAGATTGCTAAGGTGTTTTCTGGTGGGGAGGGTGAGGTTGCTGCCCATTAAAAAAGTTTTAATTTAGCTACCATCAAATATGATGTAGTAGTTATATTCCTGTATTTAGTTTTGCTGCAGTTTTTTATTTGATTTTAATGAGTGAAGTTTGTGAGAACATGATGTATGTGGTTTTGGAACAGTTAATCTAAACTTGTGATGCGTTTAAAATTTCCATTTGTGGAGTTATTATGGATCGAAGATATTGTTTTCTGTTTGTGGGTGCTAAGAAAAAGAGAATGTGACACATTTCTGAATTTTCTGGAAGAGAGATAATTGACAAGAGATGGCGGTTTGGGTCTTTTATAGGCCAAGGCTCGTTTAATGCAGCTATTAAGCAAAATGGCTGGAGTTTCTTGGGCTAAGCGAAAAGGCTGGGTTCAGCCAGCTTTGACATTTTGGATGCATTTAGCCAAAAACTGAAAGTCTTAGCTGCTAAGTTGATCAACCAAATGCAGTCTAAAGCTTCTAAGAGCAAAAGTAACAGTTGTTTTCAAAGCTGCAACCAAATAAGTCCTTATCAAAAAAAATTCTTTTTAAAGTCTCTAAATTTTCCGTTCAAGCTTGTAATACAACAAGGGAACACCTCTTTGATGTCTGTGGTACCAAACCACCACAGATACAGTTGCATGAAAAAGAAACCCATTTTGCGGAGTGTGATGAAAGGTGAAGTGAGCGTCTACCAAGATTAACAAAATTAGTATGATCTTTACACTGCGTACAAGACAGCGTCCCTTGTTGGAACAAGAGTGTACATATGAACAGGACATATAACAAGTTTAATGCGGTATATTTAGTGTACTTTTATTATGGGAAAACTGCCATTTCTTATCCAAGAAAATAAGAACTTCTATATCAGACGCATTTCTTCAACATTCTGAAAAGTATAAGATTAGTAATAGGCACATGAAACTGCCATTTTTAAAGTAGAAAACTAGGCATTTTTCGGGAGTGGTGTATCTGCAAACTTATACGAGGAGCGAAGAAGCGCTTCACCTACTCTAGCTCCTGCAACCTCATTAATTGGAATAGCATCAACAATCTCTTTCAAATCATCTTTCTCAAGTTTCACATTCACAGCAGCAATATTCTCGTCCAGGTTCTTAATTTTAGTTGTTCCTACAAAAGTAATTAGAAAAGGAAAGAAATTAGAAATGCTCCTGAAAAGACGAACAATAATTCAAAATTATAATTTTGAACTTTCTCTTGCAATTTCTGGTCCCAGGAATCTCCAAAGTCTCCGATTTGATACTGTGCTTGTGAACATAGTTAATTGAAATCATGAGAAGTTGGATACTGGCAGTCTTGAGTAAGCTGTATAGTTGTATTGAAGTTGTGCTATCACATAGAGAACTCACATCAATGTCATTGTTTTCAAAGTCCAGATTATCAAGATTTATAGATCTAATACAAGCATAAGTGTTACTCGTTTGAGATGATAACCAATAGCGCGACAACTGAATTTTTTTAGCCTACAGCTGCTGCAAGATAGCAACTTGGAGATTTCAAGTTTTGTAATTTAGAGTATTCCATAGATTACAATTTACAAGTAGGGATAATAGAAGATCTGAAACTAAAGTAAGGGCATAATGTTTACTTATAAAGTTGATACGTCAAAAACACGTGTAGATCCTTTTAAAGATTTCTAGCATTATGTAGCAGAACTGACGGAGAAGCTAACCTGGAATAGGTGCCATATCATTCCCTTGATGAAGAACCCAAGAGAGTGCAAGTTGAACAGGGCTGCATCTGTGCTTGCTAGCTAATGCTTCTACTCGTTTATAAAGAATCTTGTTCTGCTCCAGATTTGACCCCGAAAACCTCGGGTGTGATGACTGGAAAGAGAAAGAGAGATTAATACGAGACAACTGAATAGTTCCAAGAAGAGATAGATACAGCTACTTACCAAGAAACTTATAGCTGAAACACTTTCAACAGCAGCTTTGCCACCAAAGAATCCACGAGCAGTAGGAGAATATGGAACTATACCGATTCCAAGTTCCCTGATATAACAGGAAGTGATTTATTTACATTTTAAATATTACCAGTAGTCGGAAAACAAAATTAAGTTAACCAAGTTTCAGTAGGAGCAAATAAACCTGCAAACTGGAATAATGTCTTCTTCAATGTCACGAGTAAAAAGAGAATACTCCATTTGTAAAGCAGATATAGGATGAACAGCATGGGCCCTCCTGATTGTGCTTATGTTTGCTTCTGATAATCCAATATATTTGATTTTACCCTCTTCCACCAACTTTTTAAGTTCTCCCATCTAAAAAGTACAAGATAAAATTCAAATTCAAAAACTTTGTAAATTGTCGGATCACACAAACAATTGGGGGGGGGGGGGGGTTATATACAGATCTAAGATGTGTAAACTCAAGATGCCAATTTTTTTTGCTCAGAGAAAGAGCACTAACCGAATTAAAGGACAATAATTTTTGGGTTAATTACAGTTTTATACACTAACAAATTACCAGATGTCATTTTTTTACAAAGCCTACGAAACTTAGCAATTAGTACAGTAATGTTACATTTTTCAATGCTTTTAGCACATATAGTGTACCAAATCGGAGAGAAACATAGGTTGGATCGATATCGTTAAAGACTTACAGTGATAGGATAAAAAGAGTAAAACACTGTTGTATCCTTCCTTTTATGTTTCCTGCACTATTCAATTATGTCTTCCTGTTTTTGCCCTAGCTGTGTTTATGTTTATTTTTATTCCCGATCTATGGATGTTTCCTTATGTAGTGTAGTAAAGTAGTTGAGAAATGTAACATTCTAATTGCTACTTGTGTAGGTTGGCGTACATAATTGAATTATAGTTATACGTTAGTGTACATAATTGTAATTTGCCTTTATTTTGTTTTAAAGATATTAACACGAGCAACGCCGGGGGGGGGGGGGGGGGGGGGGGGGGGAATCAAATTGCGGTCATTTTGTGAGGAAGCATGTTCCAACGTGCTAGGCTATCCCGCAGGGTTTAGTTAAGTTAAAAGAAAAATTAACCAGATACTTACTGTGTCCTCTATAGGTGTAGATGTATCGATACGGTGGACATAGTAGAGATCAATATAGTCCACACCAAGGCGCCTTAAGCTAGATTCACAACATGAACGAACATATTCTGGTGTTCCATTTACTATAATTTTTGAAGCGCTAGGGTCAAACCTCACAATACCGAATTTTGTGGCCAATTCTATCTTCTCACGGGGCAACTCCTTTAGTGCCTGCAGATTTTAAGTTCTACGCTGAGGTTCACTATTTCATTTAAGGTCATATTAAATCAAAACAAAAAATTACAAAACTAATTTTGCAGCTAATTTGTTATATTTGCAATGAGTGTTTTGTACCTTTTTCATGTATGGTTGCATCCAAAAGAAAATATGATGACAAGACAATACTAAGCAATGGTTAGAATGGTGTAACCATAAACCAGGAATCACTAAATAACAAGCTTATGCAGCTAAAGGCAGAGAGGCAGTAAATATCTATATATACGGAAAAAAAGCCTGTGTTTTAAGCTGCTTATAAACTTTTGTTGACATAACTGTACAACGTATCCTCTAATCCTCAAGAAACCTGATCTATCAAGATGCAAGTTATTACTTTGAGCTTTCGGATAAACATAAAAGAAACGAAAGGAGCTCAATGTGATGTTTCATAGCAGTTACCTTCCCCAACAGTATTTCATTAGCGTGATCAGCGCCATAAACATCTGAGCTGTCGAAAAACGTAATCCCTTTACTGAATGCATACTTTAGTATTGCAATGCCATCCTCTTCAGATAAAGGTGTATTGTAAATCCCAGTAATCCCCATGCATCCATAACCCAGTTTCGACACCTACAAATACAAAATTTATGTAAATAAAAAAAAAAATCAAAATAAAGGGATATTCTTCAAAATTCAAGCTATCATGAACTAAAAAGAAATGAAGGATAAGTGGATTAGACCCCTAAGATTTTGAGTTGCTAGTTAGTAATGGTTTCATCCTGATTGAATGAAAGAAACAGTTCAGAGTATACAGGCTCATATGCATAAGAATATCTACCATAAAAAAAGATGTAGATCGATTCACATTTCAAAAGCTTAGAGCTTTGAGCCCTTAATAGTTAATACTTAATACTTAATACTACTGCTTTTGGTGCAAAAAGTTTCGTACTTATTTCAACCTATTTGAAATACAATTTATCTCCTTAACTGCTTGGTTGTTAACTATGCTGCAACTTAAACAGGATGGCACTAGATAGTTTACCAAGTCGCATCTCTGTTTCTTTTGTTACTATAATCAAGATTTTATGGAATAGTAGTTCAAGCTAAATGTACCAGTATTAATTTAATTCTATTAAAATTTATTTTTATGCCAAAGCTTGCTCGATCACCCGTTTGTTATCAGATTTTTGGTCGAAAGCTACTTTTAAAAAGCAATGAGAAAAAACTTGCTTTAAAAAGCTTCAGTGTAGTGCTTGGCACAAATGTAACTTTTTTACTTATAAGTGTAGACATACAAACACATTCTATTGTAAAGTGTTTATTTCTGGAAAATTTAATGTGAAAAAGCTATAAAAAAAACGCAAATTCCTAGCTTCTCTACTTTTGAGTTTTTTTTACCCAACAATTAGTTTTTTAAAAACTAAAAAAATTGACATACCAAACACCCATGGATTTTTGTAATCAAAAAGCTAAAAGAGCTAAGAAAAGAAGTTGTTGCCAAACATGCACTAAGTCAACCCCGTCTCTTATCAGATGATCAAACTGAATCAGTTACTGAGTGTAGTTCTATAGAGTTTATTTTCTTGATATCTGTTACTTTACTTAATATACAGATTGATTTGAGTTAGTTTAGAACTAAGAGGACTGATAAGTGATATGTTAGTAACATGTAAGTACCAGAGATTAACCAAAATAGCTTAACACTTGTAAAGTGAATATTTGGCAATAAAATAGTTGGTCTAAATTTAGTAACAAATGAAACCTAACAACTTGGAAACAGTTTCTGTTTCCCCAAAATTGTAATCATTTATTTCCCAACTAAAAAAAAAATACATAATAGACATGCAGTCTGTAGATAATATATATCCAAAAAATAAAATAATCACAACCCATAATTGGTTTCAATAATTACTGAGAAATGCGATTGAGTTAGTTTCAATAATTACTGAGAAATGCGATTGAGTTAATTTCAATAATTACTGAGAAATGCGATTGAGTTAGTTTCAATAATTAAGAATAGTGCATAATTACCTCCAGACCTTGTGTTCCAAGCTTCACTCTCGGTATGTTTAGCTCTGCCATTGTTTTTCTTATATTGCTTTTTTTTTTATATGTATCTATCTATTTGTCTCTTTGTACCAACATATATATATATATATAGGAGTATATAGTGGGAGAACTACAACAACAGATCTCATAGTTTACAATAAGACGTTATTTAGTTCTTATATTTTCATTTGAAACGATAATGATATCTCTCCCAATAATAAGAGGGGGAAATTCCGGCCCTAGAAAGTTTTAAACGTGTTGTATATGGTTGCTTTCATAAGCTTTCTCTAACTTCAAAAAAATTGTCGTGTTAATTGTTAGAGGTAGTGTAAAAGGAGAGAATAGGCAGAAATCACACGAGCCTAGACAGTAAGTGGAGGCTAGACGCCTAATAAATTAAGAGAAATTATGTGAGATTAGGCGCTAGCTAATCTACTGCTTAAAATATGTCTTATGTCTTTTAGAACATTAATTAAAGGATTGAAAAAATAATGGATTAAAGGATGTTAAAGTATTCAAATGTCGAATAGAGATCCTTATACAAATGGATAAAATAATGTGCCAGGAACCAGATTTGAACTGGTGACACGAGAATTTTCAATCCTCTGCTCTACCAGCTGAGCTATCCCGCATCATTCTTATTTTACTAAATGACTTCGATTTATGTCAATTAAAAAAACAGAAGGTATTATTAAAGTCTTATGTGGATCCTGTAATTGCTTGGATAAAAAAAAACTATGTCAGTTTGAATACAAATAAGGTTATGGACTGCGAATCATTTACATGGAGATTCCTTGATTCATTTGTACATGCATTAAATAGCATACAAAACTTATAAGAAGAGAAAGAGTGTGTGTAGGGGGGCCATTATAATAAGAGAAAGAGTGGTGGGGGGGGACTCGTTATCTTTGTTATATTAATTTTTGGACTGTTTCGAATTTATTGGAAATAATAGTAGGTAAAAAGAAAGTGTGTCGGGGGGGCCATTAATCCTCCAATTGATTTTCTACCGAATTTTCAACAAAATGTGTTCATGATGCCGGAAGCGGTGACGTGGCTGTTACTTTGTTTGCTCACGGGTGAAGTCATCCTAAGGACTATTTTCGCTGTTTTAATGCTAAAAACACAAATAGCGTTGCTACATAGCGTTTTGCGGTGTATTTTTTTTTGCCTAAATACATATAAATATAGCATTAAATTCAAAACATCTAATAAAAATTAACTAAATATATATAAAAAATTGTAACTAATAATCACAAAATGATTATAGTTGAGATGTCAGACTATTTACTTTGTTTGCAAGAGTTTTGGGGTTTTATTCTCTTTAACCTCCAATAATTTCATTAAAATTTTGACCAAAAATAATAAAAAATAAAAAAATATTATTTTTTTGGGACTGCACCCGCTATAACGTAAATAACGTCCGCTATAGCGTAAATAACGTCCGCTATAGCGTAAATAGCGTTCCTATAGTGCGAATTTAGCGTTTTTTCATCCAAATAGAGTTTTAGCGTTGTGTTTTTATTTCAAAAACCACTATATCGCACAACGTTGCGAGCTTTTTAAAACAGTGGTATTTTTTGTACTTATTTTATAGAGTGATTAGTTAGTGTGTGTGAATATCAATTTCCAAGTAAATTTAGGAGACAAAGGAAATAAAAGAAAAATTAAGGTCTAGAAAATACTTTAACTATCGTCACAGGTTGCTGCCCATTGAAAAAGTTGTTTAATTTAGCTACCATCAAATATGATGTAGCAGTCATATTCATGTACTATTTAGTTAACCAGTTTATTACAGTTTTTTTATTTAATTTTAACGAATCAAGTGTGTGAGAACTTGATGTGTTTGGTTCTCCATTCTGGTCCTTCTGGAACAGTTAATTTATACCTGTGATGCGGTTAAAATTTCCATTTTTTTGTATTATGTTTCATGTTTAGATCAAAGATATTGTTTTCTGTTTGTGGGTGTTAAGATTGAGAGAACGTGACAAGCTTAGGGCTCGTTCAGTGCAGCTTTTAAGTAAATAGACTGGGTTCTTGTTGAACTAACAAAGAGAAAAGCTGGGTTCACTCTAAAGCTTCTAAAAAAGAAAAGGCAAAAGTCATTATAAAAGCAGCAACCAACCAAATAGTTATAGATGCAATGTTGCAGGAAAAAGAAACCCCGTTGTTTGATGATTGTGATTAAAAAACATAAAGGAGCATCTACCAAGATTAGCGAAATTAGTATGATTTTTACACTGCACACACATGTATGTGGTCGTTGCCGCCTTGCATGAACAAGAGTGCTTGCAGAAGAAATATATGAACAGAAGATAGTAAGTTTGATGTTATATTTATTCAATGTAACTTGTGTTGTGGAAAAACTGAATTCAATTCTTTTACATTCATGAAAGATTATAAACCTTCTACATCAGACGCATTTCTTCATCTTATACTCAATCTTCTTTAGATCAAAACATAATAAAGATAAGTATAACTAGGAGCAAACACAAGACTGACAACTGATAGGCACATGAAACTGCCATTTTTGAAGTGATAATTAGGCATTTTTCGGGAGTGGTGTATCCACAAACTCATACGAGGCGCGAAGAAGCCCCTCACCTATTCGAGCTCCTGCCACCTCATTGATCGGTATAGCATCAATAATCTCTTTTAAATCATCTTCCTTGAGTTTCACATTCACAGCAGCAATATTCTCGTCTAGGTTCTTAATTTTAGTTGTTCCTACAAAAGTATTTGGAAAGGGAAAGAGGTTAAAAATGCTCCTGAAAAGACAAACAAAATTTCAAAACTATAAATTTGAACTTTCAGTTGCAATTTCTGGTCCACAGGAGTCCCAGAAGTCTCCGATTTGATACTGTACTTGAGAACATAGTTATTTGAAATCATGAAAAGTTGGATCCTGGAGGTCTTAGAGTAAGTTGTGTAGTTATTTTGAAGTTGTGCTATCACATAGAACCCACATTTAATGTTTCTTTTTCAAAATTCAGAAAATCAAGATTTATAGATCTGATAGAAGCATAAGTGTTACTCGTTTGAGATGATAACCAATAGCATGACAACTGAATTTTTTAGCCTACAGCTGCTGCAATATAGCAACTTGGAGTTTTCAAGTTTCGTTATTTAGAATATTCCGTATATTACAAGTAGGGACAAGTATTCTACCATTATGTAGCAGATATGAGTGAAAAGCTAACCTGGAATAGGTGCCATATCATCCCCTTGATGAAGCACCCAAGAGAGTGCAAGTTGAATAGGGCTGCATTTATGCTTGCTAGCTAATGCTTCTACTCGTTGATAAAGAATCTTGTTCTGCTCCAGATTTGACCCTGAAAACCTTGGGTGATATGACTGGAAAGAGAGAGAGAGAGAGATTAAGACCAGACAACTGAATAGTTCGAACTTCCAAGAAGAGATGGATACAGCTGCTTACCAAGAAACTTATAGGCGAAATACTTTCAACAGAACCTTTGCCACCAAAGAATCCACGAGCAGTAGGAGAATATGGAACTATACCGACTCCAAGTTCCCTGACATACCAGTAAATGATATGTTTACATTTAACTACTGTAAGTACTCGGAAAATAAATTTAAGTTAACTACAGCTGGTGCAAATAAACCTGCAAACTGTGATAATGTCTTCTTCAATGTTACGAGTAAAAAGAGAATACTCCATTTGTAAAGCAGATATAGGATGAACAGCATGTGCCCTCCTGATTGTGTTTACGTTAGCTTCTGATAATCCAATATATTTGATTTTACCCTCTTCCACCAACTTTTTAAGTTCTCTCATCTAAATGTACAAGATAAAATTCAATTTCAAAAACTTTGTATATTGTCGAACCAAACAAACAATGAAATATATACAGATATAAGATATGCAAACTCAAGATGCTAATTTTTTTGTTAAGAGAAAGAGCACTAACCAAATTAAAGGACAATAATTTTGGGGTTAATTGCAGTTTTATGCACTAATGAATGCTAGATGTCAATTTCTTACCAAGCCTACAAAACTTAGCAATTAGTACACTAACATTACATTTTTCCAATTCTTTTAGTACAGGCAGAGTACCAAATCGGAGAAAAACATAGGTTGGATCTATATCATTTCAGTAATAGGATAAAAAACACTGTTGTATCATTCTTTATATGCTTCATATACTATTCTATTATGTCTTTCCTATTTTTGTCCTAGCTGTGTTTTTCTCTATATTTATTCCTGATCTATGAATGTTTCTTATGTAGTGTAGTAAAGTAGTTGAGAAATGTAACATTCTAATTTCTTCTTGTGTTGGTTGGTGTACACAATTAGAATATAGTTATAAGTTAAGTGTACATAATTGTAAATTGCCCTTATTTTGTTTTTAACATTGTAACACTGGTGACGCCAGAGGGGGAAATCGAAATTGCGGTCATTTTGTGAGGAACCATGTACCAAAACCTGCTTGGCTATCCCACAGGGTTTTAAGTCAAAATAAAAATAAACTAGATACTTACTGTATCCTCTATAGGTGTAGATGTATCTATACGGTGCACATAGTAGAGATCAATATAGTCCACGCCAAGGCGCTTTAGGCTAGATTCGCAACACGAACGAACATATTCTGGTGTGCCATTTACAATAATTTTTGAAGCGCTAACGTCAAACATCACAATACCGAATTTTGTGGCCAATTCTATATTCTCACGAGGTAACTCCTTTAGTGCCTGCACATTTTATATTCTACTCAGTGACAGGGCAAAAATAGTAATGGCTGAGAATCATTATTGCATGTAAAGTCATATTAATAAATAAAAATATTACAAAACTAATTTGTTATTTTTGCAGAGAGTGTTTTGTATCTTTTACGCGTTTGGTTGCATCCAAAAGAAACTACGATGACAAAAGGACGATACTAAGCATTGGCTAGAAATCAAGAATGGTAACTATAAACTAGGAATCAATAAATAACAAGCTTATGCAGCCAAAGGCAGACAGGCGGTATGCATCTATATATACGAAAAATGTCCTGTGTTTTAAGCTTCTTATAAATTTTTGTTGACTTAACTGTCAAACTTATCCTCTGATCCTCAAGAAACCTAACCTATCAAGATGCAATTTTCGAGTAATTTGGGATAACTTCAAAGAAATGAAAGGACCTCAATGTGTAATGTTTCATAGTAATACCTTCCCCAACAGTATTTCATTAGCGTGATCAGCGCCATAAGCATCTGAACTGTCGAAAAACGTAATTCCTTTACTGAATGCATACTTTAGTATTGCAATGCCATCCTCTTCAGATAAAGGTGTATTATAAGCCCCAGTAAGCCCCATGCACCCATAACCCAGTTTCGACACCTACAACACTAAATTTATGTAAATATAATAAAATAAAATAAAGTGTGCTTAGCTGCAAACTCATTATTCAAAATTCAACTTACCAAGAACGAAAAAGAAAGAAAGGATAAGTGGATTAGACCACTAAGATTTTGAGTTGTTAGTAATGGTTTCACCGTAATTGAATGAAAGAAATAAGTCGAGTGTACTGGCACATATGCATATACATATTTACCAGAAAAAAAATGTAGATTGATTAACATTTCAAAAGCCGAGAGCTTTGAGTCCTTAGTACTACTGCCTTTGGTGCAAAAAAAATTCATACTCACTTCAACCTATTTGAAATACAATTTATCTCCTTAACTGCTAGTCCTGTTAACTATATATGCTGCAAATTATAACAAAAATCAAAGAATTTGCTTCACAAAAATCAAACAGGGACATTTTTTCCTTGAACTGGATGGTACTAGCTAGCTTACGAAGTTGCATCGCTGCTCTTTTTGGTACCGTAATCAAGTTTTTATGGAATGGTTCAAGCTAAATATACAAATTTAACTCTATTAAAATTTATTTTTAAGCCAAAAATTGCTCTTTTTAGATGATCAAACTGTATAAGTTACTGAATGTAGTCTATTGAGTTTATTTTCTTAATATTTGTTACTTTATTGAATGTACAGAGTGATTCGTGTTAGTTTAGAACTCAGAAAACTGATATGTAAGTACCAGAGATCTATCAACATATACCAATATCTTATGTTTAACACTTGTAATAGACAATTGGTCTACATTTAACATTTATAGTAAACAAATAACCTTAACAACTTGGAAACAGATATATGTTTCCCCATAATTGTGTGATCATTTCCCAACCAAAAAAATACAGATGTGACATGCAGTCTGTAGATAATATATCCAAAAAGGAAAATAATCACAACAAAGTATTAATTGGTTTCAATAATTACTGAAAAATGCAATTGAGTAATTTTGAGGATAGGAATGGTGCATAATTACCTCCAGACCTTGTGTTCCAAGCTTCACTCTCGGTATGTTTAGCTCTGCCATTATTTTTCTTTTAATGTTTTTTTTATGTACCTATTTGTCTCTTTGTACAACTTTTTTCTGATAATCTGTCTCCTTGTACAACTACAGCCACACATATATGGAGCCAGGGGTGGAAAGGGTAGAATAGTTCATTTTCGTGATACCAATGTACGATGCTAGCTGCATTTCAATATCATTATCATACCTTACGATTAGTACGGTATAATGGTATTAAGGGTACATCATCATTTCTAAAAACAACTCATAATATTATAAAAAAAATATCTCATTAGCCAAAAAAAATTTAAAAATAACACTTCATTTATTCATTTATAAATAGTTAAACATGATCATATTTTTTGTAACTTATTTTGTATCTTAAAGGTTAAAGATTAATAATTATATTTAAATATAAGTATATTATATATATATATATAAATGATAATATAGTACAAATGGTACAATATCATGATATATAAAATCGATTACCATTATCGTACAATTAAATTGAATTGTACGATAATAACATATCATACATGGTGGTAGTATCGTAGTTACGGTATTCATGTTAATTGCGGTTGTTTGTTAGGGTGTGGTACAAAATTCCACTCCATTAGGCAGCATTGGGAAAACTACAATAATAGATGTTATCGTTTGCAGTAAGATGTTATTTAGTTCTTAAATTTCATTTGAAACGATAATGGAATCCCACAAATTCTAATAGGAAAAATCCGGCCCTTAAAAAGTTTAAAACATGATGTATTGCTTTCATAAAAAATAAAATCGTTTTAATTGCTGGTAAAAAGAGAGCTCATACGGAAATTAAATGGAGTCTAGGCCATAGGCGGAGGAGGCTACGCGTCTAATAACTTAGACGGGATTGAACAACCATCGGGTGATTAAGTAGAAATTAGACGGGATTAAGCGTTAGGTAACCTATCTCCGCCTATAATCCGTTCTGAGCCTCTTATAACATTGATTAGAGAATTGAAAAAACAATTGATTATATATATTAACGTGTTCAAAGGGAGGGAAAGAAATATCGTCATATCATGCACGTCCTCCTTTTGTCCATGTTGAGGACTAATTATTTATGTTCTACAACTTTGTGGACTGTTTCAAAATTATTGAAAATAATACTCGCAATTACTTGCTTGCGTCGCAGATGTCACTATCAAATTCCAATACCAATCGCATATCATTAATTTACCTTAAAATACATTGTTATTTTAAATATACATGTATTCAAATATAATTCAAATACAAGGAATCAACATGTTTTTTTATAATTAAAATAATAATTTCTTTCTCTTATTTTTCTCTTATTCTCTCCCATTTATTTGTACGTTTCACATATAAATTAATAAAATAACAAAAATATAAGTTTTATAGTTGTGATAGAGAAATTTATAAAAAAAACTGATAATTTGTATAAACCAAAACGTTTTTTTATAAGTTGTAAAAGTGTAGTAAGTTATTTAATGTTTTTGTCCTGGTAAATTAATTTGAGTTGAAAAAAATTTGATAGAAGTATATTAAAATATAGTAATATTTAGTTATGATAATAAATTTGATAGAAATACCGAAAAATGTATAAATTTAAACTGTTATCCTAAAAATATAAAATTGATATTAATTATATTAAATATGAGAAAAAAATGTAAGAAAACTTGGTAAATATATTTAGGCAACGAAGGAAATAAAAAGAATTAAGGTATAAAAAACTAATGTAACTGCGAACATGGAAAAACCAAAAACATGAAATGTATTAAAAATGAACCTTAAAACAACACAAAAATGTTAAATAACAAAAGAACGATTAAGAAATAAACCAGGTGTGAACAATAGGTCATGGGTCACGCCTCTCCCCATATTCACGAGATTCTCACACGACTATGTATAATTTTGGTTTTTTTTCACGTATACCGAATCTTCCCTCCTATAAGAATTTCAGCCTCATATAGTAATAGAAGAGAAGAAAAACATTGATTTTCAAATGGCGAAAAACCGAAAAAAACCCAAAAAAGACCGAAACCGAAAAACCGAAAAAATTTCGGGTCGGTTTCGGTTTTCAGTAAAACCGAACTGAAAAAGACCGAAAAACCCGAAAAAGACCGAAAAATCAAAAATAAAACCGAAAAATAACTGGAAAAAACCGAAACTGGACCGAAAAAATCGGTCCGGTTCGGTCCAAAAAATAAAAAGACCGAACAAAAAAAACCGAACCGAAAAATATGTTCGATTTCGGTTTTACCAAAAACCGAACCGGACCGAAGTCAGCCCTACATACAATATCGCGTTCCTGGATTTATTAAAGCGGGAAATTAGCTTCACAAATAAATATGGACTCACTTTAGACCAATGAAGGTAGAATAAAGTTTAAGCTTAAATTAAAAGGTCAAAGGCAATTCTTACCGGTTTCGTTCTCAAAGTCAGATGTAAATGGAATTTCATAATTAATTAACAAAAAAAAAGTGAGTGTTGTTTAATTTGGAGAAAATAATTTTGCCTGTAATTGGTTGCGCTGCTAATCGGTCACTTTTAAACTTCACAAGTCGTTTCCGTTGTGAAACAAAAACAGTAGAGTATATACAATTAAGAGGGGGAGTCTAACTATACATTTTTGTATAGTTTTCCTAACTATACATTGTTTTCACTAATAAATATGATTAAATTTTTAATTTTTTTTTGTAAAGTCAATGATTTCATCATTTTGTTAATAGTTACTTTTAAAAAAAATAATATTTTCATGTTTTTATAACTTTTGACAATTAATTTGTTTATTTGACATTTTAAAGAGAAATAATTCAAAAAAAATATAAGAGATAAAAACTGTATAAAAAATATATGTTATTGATATTAAAAATTGGTATGACTTTAGGACTACTACTTTTTCCTTTTTCTTTTTGGTGATACATTGCAAATCCACCATTACCAGGGGCGGATTCAGGAGTATGTCGCCACCCCCATAAATTTTAAAAACAATTTTTTTATTGATTTTTTTTTAGAAAATTAAGTTATATATATTAATAACTCCTCATAAGATATATAACCGTACTTAGCTCAGTTGGTAATGTTACCTAAAATTAAACAAGAGATCGTTGGTTCGATTATTTACTATCGTAATTTATTATTTTTTATTTTTTTCATGTTATTTAGTTACATGACTAATACTTCATTGCTCATTATTTTTAACAACAGCCTTATATTTATATGTTTCTTCTTAAAATCTCCAAATACTTTTCGAATAACTTATTTTGATGTTAGGAAACAAAAAAAAAATCTTTATAATTTTAAATTTACTGTGTTTTTTACAATTATCAACTCGGTTTTATTAACACTTCAGAATATACTTTTAAACCCGGCTTTGGTTGTTTTTATTAAAATTCTATTACCAATTTTTTTTCTAATCATCAGAGTTCCGCACTTACTATTACTTATTTTATTTATTTATATTACTGCTGAAAACTCGGGCTCCCATAGTTTTCCATGTTTGCTAGTAATAGGAATTCCATTTTAGGTAAAGATAAGACCATACGTTTGTTAGTTTTGTTTGTAATTTGTTGACTAAGAGAGGTTGCAAAAGTCTTATTTGGTCTCCTCTTTTTAGCCTCCCAAACTCATAATATAAAACATGCGTTACACATAACTCACTCTTCATTCGTGTTCAACTTTGATGTTACCACCCCTCTCTCTTTACATACACATTTATACATATTCAACACTAGAAGAAAGAAAGAGATGGCAGGGGCTGACACCAAATCCATGGCTCAATCAACGAGGGAATGGGTCGTCGAGAACAAACTTCGAACTGTTGGTAATATATTTAAATCTCTTTAGTCATTTGTTATGAAGCTTGTTATAGTAATGAGGAAAGTTTTGATGAAAGTAATATCTGCTAACTTGGGTTTTGTGAATTTTGTATTAAATAGGGACCTTGTGGTTGAGTGGTATAGGGAGTTCGATCGCATACAACTGGTCACAGACCGCCATGAAAACCAGCGTGAAGATCATTCATGCTAGGTTATTTCTCTCTCCCTTATTACTGACTTGATTCTTTAATTTCTACATTTCGATATTTGTAGTTTTTATGCAGGAAACTGTACTTTTTCTAGAGGAAATCCTTTTGCTATAGGAAATCTTTTTTTAGGTAGACCATGCTTTAGGATTATTACTTTTTTTGTTGTTACAAATTGTCGGTTCCTTTTACGTTGCATTTTTCTGATATTATTCGATGAAATCGTTTATGGGTGACTAGAGAGGACCCAATCCTTACGATTTTACAGAGGGAACTATGCTGTTTTCTTTTCTGAAAATGTGTAATCTGCTGAAGTTTTTTCATTAGACAAATTTCCCAATGATTGATTTGTTTTCGTATTTTACTGTTCTTTTTCAGAATGCACGCACAGGCGTTTACCCTGGCGGCGCTAGCGGGGGCAGCTGCATTAGAGTACTACGACCGTAAAAACACAGCTCCCCCAGAGCGAGTTCCGCAGTTCCTTAAGATGGATACGTTTTCTCACAAACACTGAAGATTTCACAGCACGGCATATACAAAAGTATCCTGCAATTGGACTTTGTTTACCAAAACTATTGTTGGCTGTTAAATAATGTTTTTTTGTATGTTTTCCGGGTTGTGTCTAATCATACTACTGGTGATAGTCCTACAACATCTCCACTATCCTATCGATATTCAGATTTGTTTTTAGTTTTGAAAGTATTATCAAATGAGTCAAACTTTGTATCTAACTTAAGTTGATTTGTTGAGCAGTTCAATATCATTTTCCGCTGATGTTTATCTAAGTATGCCGTCTTGAGTTGAGTAATTGAAATTTGTGGAATTTAGTGTGGTTAAACTTTGGCTTATTTGTACTTGGACCACATTAAAAGGATACCAGGTTGCTTCTTGATGACTGTTTTCCAAAGAGTTGGGAATTTCTTCGTCTCGGCTTTGTAATGCCTGATAAACGGAGTTCCAATTTATCTACGATCAAATTTCTATTCTGGATACTGATATGTATCCAGCGATAGTATATTTGTAAATTTTTAGCAGAAAATTGATACTGGTCATGCAATCCTTGTGATTAAGTACTTCGAAAAGCGAGGAGATAAATTCGGTAATTGATATTTCCTAATTACCCACAGGGTTGGTTGATTACGACCAGACAAATCATAGGCGATAAAATGAAAACTCAGATTGATATGCTTTTACATTGTTTCAATCAACAAATTAACAGACTATCAAGGTAATAGTTCTTCAGCCTTTAATAACTCATAAAAAGGTTCCAACACATTTCTTGCAATAGAGTAAAACCTTAAGAGCACACCTACTCTTTTCATTTGGGCAAAAGAATATGTAATTTTCTGCATAATATTTAATCTACTTCTAGCTTCTAAGCCTACACCTTTCAGCAAGATCTTTAACGAATATTTTTCCAGAAGTGCTTTTTGCAACAGATCCCCCCCCACAAATAATAAGTAGAATCACAAAAAAAAAATGTTGGAGATGGCTTTGCAACTCTCATTTTCGAAAAGTAGCTTAATTTGATTCGTCTTGACGAAGATACTGAACAAACTTGGATCTCACCTCCGGTGGAATACGAACAGGACGGTAATTCTTGTCAAGCCACACAGCTGTGCCCTTGGCTTCTAAAATTGGCTACACAACACAACCATGGAAATTAACGTTGAAGTTAGCCTAGTGTACTTCTTTTACCTCATTTTCAAAAGAAAGTAGAAAGATAAGAATAACTAACCTCTTCATTTGGTAATTTGACAATCAAGTGTTCGAAGAACAACCGAGCAGCTGAAGAATCAGACACCCTAACCTTGACAACGAACCTGTCTCCGCTCTGGTTGGACAAGGATAACTGTGAGAACACTAACAAATATAGTATATCATTAATATAAATTTGTATTAACATCTACAGCAGATTGGGTTGAAAAGAAGTCAGTAATTTACCATCAGAAGTTTTAATACGTAAAAAATACGCCAAGAAACAAACTTCAGAACAATTTTCTAAATGCTCAACTAGCTGCTATACAGAAGATCCCTTTCAACTAAGGAGACCTAAATGTTTGTCAACTATGTGGTCGTGAAACAGTTTAAGGAAATCTAACCAAACACAGCCTACCCATCAAGTACTTCAGTATAAACCATGGACCAAACCAAAGTGAAAAAGAAAAAGAAAAAATGCCAGTAATAAAAAAGATAATTTACTTACCCGTAAAGGTGAAAGAAACTTGAGTGAAAGCTCTGACAGAGCCAACGCACCACCAGCCCGAGCAATTGCATCAGCATTTACCCCAATTTTTTCCAAAAGTTCATGACGGCCTGTCATTGTTGAACAAATGAAATTTAGTATAACAAATTATATGCCTCTAGGCTCTATGGTTCTCACCTAAAAAGAAGAAAAATCATTTTCCATCATTATTACATCTTTACAACTTCGAGTGATACTAGATGAGCCACCCATTTTCATAGAGCTGAAGTTGTCAAACAACACATTTTTTTCCTCCTATACTTTCGTATAATTTTCTTATATGAGCTAGGATCAAGCAAACAAGGATACAAGGGTAACTTAAACCTAGACAATGTTTTCCAAAAGAACACATGTATTATGAAAATACATCTCACCATGTTGACAGTAACTCGCATAAATTGCATTGTTTACGACACCGTATTGATCCAATTCGTAGTCTCGAACCTTAAGCTCCAATTCATGAAATACGCTCATTCTGCCAATTAGGAACATCAAAGGCTATTCAATAATTCAGATAAAATTAACTACCAGTCATAGGTGTAAAGCATCGTTGAAATGCTTCATACCAGATTCGAAGAAGTCTGAAGTAAAGTAAAGATCTTCCTAAATTCCTAAGCTTATACATGAGCTACCAGTACGGATTCACTAAACACAGCATCAAAGTCTTTTAGCTTAATTGTTTATTTTGAATAATCCTTTACCATGTACCGTTTTCTAAATGTTAGACCACAAGTTTGTCGTTCTGTTATGTGATCCAACATAAAAAAATTATTGACATAAAGCGATTCTGATAAATACGAGTCCTTTTTTCTTTTAAGATCAACTGCAAAAAAAAGGCATGAAATTATAAGTGCAGGTATCATTTCCACTCAGCTGAGTCATTGACTCATTTATCATAATTTGTGCAGTTACGTTCATTACTATCAGTAATATTAATTTTATTAGTATATATCTTATTCACATAAAAATGATTTTTTGCGGGCAAAATAATACTAACCGAGCCTGAAAACATATTCTACCTCGTGAACCGGCTCGGCTCGGGCTAGTTTTTAAACGAGCCGAGTCTGAACATTATTGTGGAGGTGGTTTTAGTAAACAAACTAAAATTGAACAAGTCTGGCTCGGCTCGGATGGACTTGTTTGGTCTGTTATAGAATCATTTTCCCCCAATTTTATGTTTTCTGGGTAACTTTTGATTGATGTAATCAAATTATTTGAATACAGGTTCTAACCGGAGATTTAAGGGGAAATGCTAGAATGATGGTAGGGTAGGGATGCAAATGGGCCGAGCCGAATCAGCAATGTTTACCAAAGGAGCTCTAAAATCCTGTTATGTTCACGAGCCCACTTTGAACACGTTTAGCAGTGTTTCGCTTTTATATAAATCTATGATACTTAGCTAAAGTATATATGCTAAGATAATCAATAATACAAATAAGGATTCTAAGTATACTCAATAAGATGTGAAAACTAAAAAAAAAGGAAGTTACACACCCTTTGCCCCCTTTGAGGTCAAATCCAGACGCATTTATGCTCCTCGATACGGAGAGATTACACCGGGGCAGCTCACGTGGGATGGTAACCGGGAATGGACGGGGGAGATTGAGCCTGGTAGGAGTGAGGGATGAAAGGGACACGTGGACGGTGGATGAATAAGCAAGAGCCATTTCCCACGGTGATGGGTTTGGGCGTTGAATTTAGGAAGGGAGTACTATTATTTTTTCGGAAAAAACAGCTGACCAACCGGCCACGTTAATGATCAAGTACATGTATATTTTTTACTAAATTCGATACGTCTATTAAATTTAAATTACATTTTGCTCTTAAATTTTATAAAATATATAAATTTTTTAAAAATTTATAAATTTATATTTTTAATACAGGTATTAACAAATAATTAAATATAAATACTCATACATATAAATAAAATACAAAAAATATATAAAAAATACACAATTTATAAATATAAATATATAAATATAATGTTTTATAAAAAAAATAACTTTTTTAATATTTTTTAAAATTAAATATATATTTTAAAAGGTATGCACTTTTTGAAGTGCATTTTTTAAAAAAATAATTAACTTAATTTTATTTTTTTTTAAAAGTTAATATTTTTTTTAAAAAGCAACTCTTTTTTTAAAGTTAGTTTTTAAAAAAAAAAAATCTATATTGTTATATATATATATTTTTTAAATTGTGTATTTCTTTTTTTATGTGTATATATATATGTAACTATTTGTCTATGGATATGTTAAAAATGTAAAATTATAAACTTTTCGGGTTAAATTCATATGTTTTATAAAATTTGGGACTAAAATGTAATTTAAACTTAACTTTCGTTAAATTAAATTGACGGATTTCGCCTGTTGAACCATGAGTTCAATAATTTATTTTGATTATAAGTTTGATTATGTTTTAATGATTTTACGATTTCTCTATTTCGATGATATAATGCTTTGTCTTTTCCAAAAATAGAAAATGTATATTTCAGAACGTCAGAATGATAGAGCTATTAAAAACGAACCCAATGGTCCAAGCGGATCCATAATCGGAGTTAAAACGAATAAATTACGAGCATTCGAAATATAGCGGGAAAGCCGAAAATTGCCAGAAAACGACCGATCGTTTTGGACAAAACGACCGATCGTTTTGGACAAAACGACCGATCGTTTTGGTCCAAAATGTTCCAGTGAGGTCATGATAAAAACGACCGGTCGAAACAGACAAAACGACCGATCGTTTTTTATCCAATTTTGTCCAGTGAGGTCGTTATTAAAACGATCGGTCAAAATGCAGAAAACGACCGATCGTTTTCTGCAGAATTCGAAAAACAGCTTTTTAGCTTTTTTTAATAAGTGGCTTTAACCTTTGGATAAAACACTCAACCCATACCCAACGGTCATAATACATAAAACAGACTTTTCTGGTCTACAAAACTCATCTCAATCACTCTCCAAACACAACCATTCATCATCCTTCAACCTCTATCTATAAAAAAACCCAAAATCACCATTTTGGAGAAACAAGTTCGAAAAAGAGAGAAATTAAGGAGAAAACGATTCAAGATCAAACCAAGATCAAACATGATCAAATATTACAAATTAGCTTATTTAGAAGCAATTATATTGTGAGTGTTGTTTTATTATTCGATAAATTTGTAAAGAGCAAATTATAAGCTCATTTGTGAGTGAGTGTTTGGGTAGAAGTTTTTAAGTCAAAGTGTTGGTTAAAAACTCTAGGTTAAACACTTGGATACTCCTAGAATGAGGGGAAGTCATTGACTCGTAAACGTGTTCGCTTGCACTTGTATCAAGAGTAGAAATCTCGGGTAGAGGGTGAGCAAATCGATTGATTAGCTCGGTAGGATTTGTAATATCGGGAAGAAGATTTTTAATTCCACTCCATAATACTAAACTCACTTCTGTTATGTATGATCCTTTGATTGATAAAATTGGAAAAAAAGTGGCTAGTTGGAAAGCAAACTTTTTATCAGCTGGGGCTAAACTTACCCTCATTAAACATGTATTGTCCTCCATGCCTCTTTACATCCTTGCTGTTCTTAATCCTCCAAACCTTGTCATAGACAAAATTGAAAAAAAGTTTGCTAATTTTTTTTGGGGAGAAACAGAGGGTAACAATAAACATCATTGGATGAGATGGGGGAGGTTAGCCTGCCCTGTTAATGAAGGTGGGATAGGGGTGAGGAGCTTAAAAGAGTTCATGAATGCCCTTCATGCCAAGCTGTGCTGGAGACTTATGGAAATTGATTCTCCATGGACTGTTTTTATGTTTCAAAAATACTGTAACAACAACCCTAATTGGGGTGAGCATGTGGTGAATGCCACACATTCTTCCTGCGTTTGGAAAATGATTAACCCTCATTTTAAGATGTTGGTGGATAATAGTTTATGGGATATTAATGAGGGTTCCATTAGTTTTTGGTATGAAAATTGGTTAGGAGATGGCCCTCTTAGCCAGTCTTTTAATGTTGTTTTTCCTAATGTGCTGCTTAATCAGGTCATCAATAATAATGGCTGGGACACTAACTTGATTTGGCACATGGGGGGGAATGATCTTTTACTAAAAGTAACCTGTAAAAGTTTGTTTTTAAGAAATGGTGATGATGTTAGATACTGGCCTTTTACTTTTAATGGGGACTTTACTGCAAAAAACTCTTATAACTTTGTAAGGGATAAGAAACCTATTTTAAATGTTGCTAAATATATTTGGAATACTATCCTTCCTACTAAAATAAGCATTTTTTCTTGGAAACTTTGGTACAATGCTGTTAAACTGGAGGAGGATCTAAAAAATTATGGAATTACCACAGTAACTAGCTGTTCTTGTTGTAGGGAACACACTATTGACACAGCTAATCATCTTTTTGGATCTAGTGAGATTTGTAAACAGGTTTGGAGCTATTTTGCAGCTGTTTTTGGTTTCAATATTAGCTTTACCAACTGTTGGAAGCAAAACATGGTAAAATGGTGCAGGTTATGTGACCTATCTCAAACTGGTATGCTAGCTATTCTTGTCCCTTTTATTGTTAACTGGGAGATATGGCTTAGTAAGAACAAAAACAGGTTTGAAAATGAGAAAATGTGTGTGGAAAGCATTATTAAAAAGGTGACTAAATGGTTGCATGAACTAAATTTTTTGATAAAACCCAAAAGACCTGCTAATAACTTTCATTGCCTTACTCTTATTTCCTTAAATCTGAAAACTATTCACTGTAAGATGAAAAAGGCTAAGTTGGTTTGGTGGAATTGTCCACCCACAGGTAGATTAAAATTAAACCTAGATGGATCTTCTCTTAACAACAACAATAGAGGCTGTGGTGGCATTTTAAGAGACCATAAAGGCATGCTAGTACTAGCTTTTTCTAAAAATCTGGGCAAGCAAACTAACATGTATGCTGAGATGATGGCTCTCAAAGAGGGTTTAATTATCTGCTACATTATGGGTGTGACCAATGTTATTGTGGAAACTGACTCTGAAATGATAGTTACTTGGTGGAACACTAAGGCTTATACTGGTTTCAAATTTGGCTCTATATGGAAGGACATTATCATACTTATGGATTATGTTGGACTAACTGTGAAGCATGCTTACAGAGAACAAAACCAGGTTGCGGATGGCTTGGCCAAAATGGGCTCAAATGGGTACAATTTTACTACAGGCAGAGCTATGGATTTACCTAAGAATACTTATGCTGCTTATTTCTTGGACCAAAAAAGTACACCCTGCCTAAGGGGTAGCTACTTTAAAATCTAGAAAAGGTTTAAAACTTTACTGTTTTTAACCTTCTGACTTATGATGAAATCATTCTGAAGTTTACCAAATCACCAAAACAACAGTTCAGTGAAGATGATCAGTCTGAGAACATGGTTGTGTTTGGGATTTTTAAGATATAATGGATAAGAACAGTTTATTAAAGCTTGTGAGGAAATTTTTCTGAAGCTTATGTTTTTGATTGGTCTTGACTACAAAGGCAACTTTTTCATGAGGACTTTTGTCTGAAAAAAGTTTTTGCGCTTTTTAATTCTAACTAGCTTTTGTTGAAAAGATGCAGGTAGAGCACCTTTTAGCTTACTATGGTATATACAGATGATCTAGCAGTTTTAAGCTTTTTGCGACTTAGCTTTATGCTCTTTCATGTGGCAGTTTTTTTGGTAGATATAGTACTAGAAGGTCTTTGAATGCTTTAAACCAGATTTCCTTTTGCTAATTAGAAATGGAAAACCAAGAATCAAATGCCTTTGATCACACTGATCTAGGCGTTACAAGGTGGAGGGGGTATAAGGAGAGGCGTTTGGTTCTTTGGTGATCTTTTTCTGGTGAAACAAGAGGTCTTGCTGGCTGTTTGGCATTTTCTCACCTTTCTAGCAATTTGTCATATATGGCTTTTATAGTCAATCCCGATGTAAAGACCACTATGGGGGTTTATCCCATAGAGACTTTGTTCTTTTATATATGTTTTGTTTGGAAAAAAAAAAAAAAAAAAAAAAAAAAAGAAGATTTTTAATGAAATACTCGATGGATTGAATACCGAGGAGAGGACGTAGGCGGGTTTGCTGAACCTCTATATATCGTGTTGTCAATCTCTTCCCTTACTATTTAATTCCGCAAAAAAACGCTTATAAACCTTATCCACACCCTTCTAAGGTTTAGCCGTACGGGCCAACTTCGCCAATTTAGAACAAAATATATATAGTTCGATGTAATTTGTTCACTATTTTATTAATGTATAATAATTGGATCAATAAATCTATTTTTTACATTAGTTTTGAGTTTTGATAAAAACAACGGTGGCATGGCATGGCATTGTGCGCCACGCCAGACAAGTGCGCTCTTCTTTAAATTTTGTAACAACATGTCTGGTTCTCTCGTTACTTTAGATAAAATTTCAAATTTAGGTAGGAGTATATTATACAATCATTTATTTCAAAAATATAAAAAAAAAAGGTATTATACAATCAAATTATGACTAATTTGACTGGGTTCAAATGTTTTGGTCAAGTTATCAGTTTTTTCATATGTATTCGTAATTTTTTTTTAATTTTTTTTTAAAATCAACGTTCTATTTTATTTATAAAGTATTTGTTCAAAAAAATATGTAAAATTTAGCATTTTATATATTTTTTTATATTTAATTGTTTGTTTGACAATTTATAAGGTAGTAATATTAATAAATTCAAAAAAAGATATAAAATGTCAAATTTTACGTATTTTTTTATAACAAACACTTTATAAATAAAATAAAACGTTAATTTAAAAAAGAAATTTTAATTATAAACATGTAGGAAAAAACCAATCATCTAACTAAAACATAACCATACTAACTTGATCAAATTTGAACATATCCTTGTTCTGATTGGAAGTTAAATTGTTAGTTTTACAAATTCCGATTTGGGCTTTATATTCTACTTTCTTTCAATTTAGGCCTTAAACTATGGTTTTTTTTCCAATTTCAGCCTTATACTATCATTTTTTCAATTTAGACCTTATATTATTATTATTTTGATTTAATATATTTTTTATAATAAATATACTTGCACATATACTCAAGAATTAAGTACACAAATGAATTCACAATAATATTTATAGGAGGCTGATCAATGGACACAATACCAAACAAAAACCAAACACAAAATATCAACAACTGGTTTAAATTTCGTGCTTTGATTATATAATTGTAATGTTGTACATCAATGATTTAACCATGATCAACAACAAATTGTGATTTTTTATATCAAACTGCCAAAGATGGTGACCTGCTAGTATTTCCATGTTTCTCAACGATACTATTTACTCATAGTATTTTGGGAAAGGACTAAATAATTTATCCTGATAGTAACAATTCGGTACTGATCATTATGGTGAGTTGTGAAAGGGGGCCAGAGCCAGACCATCAATTCCATCAAGATGTAATTAATCTAACATCATGTCCTTCATGCTCAATATTAGCAATACTTCTAAATCTAATTAATTTAGTGGCAATAATCACTAGTTCAGTACTGACTTCCAAATGATGAAAGTAAACAAGGTTTAAGCAGGTGAAGTGGAATGGGGCTATCTAGTATGTAATTATAAATACGATTGGGGTAAAAATCTATACATGTCTTTTGTTTATAAAAAAAAATGTGCCAAACAAAAGAGTCAAACAAATAAAATATATAAAGAGGTACAATATGATGGACTTTTAAGTACACTGTTGAGAAGCATATATGTACGTACCATTGTCATTATAATCTCGAGCTAATAAAAAACAAAAGTTCCCGTGTCATGTCCATATCTTGACACTATTTAAAGTCCATCGGTGCATATGCCACTGTCGTTAATCATTGTTTTGTTTGTACCGAGTTATTTTGGCCTCTCAAGATTAGTTTGTACCGTAATTTTTTGTTCAATAGACATTCTAGGAGTGGAAAATATATTGTTTATTCGTGTACGAGCAAAAAAAATATCACTACAAATTTCAAGTTTGAGCTGAAAGAATTTTGGGAATCGAATATGTAGATGTTTGAAACTCGTATGATTTTGCATATAATTTAAACTAAAGGGAAAGACAATTTGGAGAATCGAATGGCAGACCATACTTGCGAATACATTTTTAATTTGTTGTTGAGAAAAATGACTTACAATGCTGAAATTTAATTTTAAAAAAAATGATTTAACTATGAACATTGCTACAAGCAATGTTAAACGTTCAATTCAAGGACTAAAATCCACAAAGGCTAGGACATATAATAACATTGTGATCAAAGAAAGATAGATTTGCGGAAAAGAAAAGGTAAATTTGCTTCATCTGGACTAGATTTATTAAAAGTACTATAGACTGAGGTGTTTACATAATTTATTTTTAAATTTTGTGCATATAATAATATTATGCGTGTGGTACCCAACTTTGGCAGAGGGAGATAAATAGAAATGGAGAATTTATTCTGGTTGCCATTAGTCACTCGACTAGCTATCTGTCACAGCTCTGATAATTCAATCTCTTATCATCCCTTTTACTTGTAAGTTAAGGTACCTCACTGTCATATGCATATCTTCTTTTCACTAATTAAATTCCAACTGCCCAGTTGTTTCTAAAAATGACTAAACCTCCAAGCTTTTTGTGGTAATGGCAGAGTCTCCCTTTTCCTTAGGGGGTTTGAGAATTAAAAACTACAGTACAAACAACTTTTTTTCTTTTTTACGGTATAATGTACAAACTCCCCCACGGATTCAGGAAATAAATACAGAAGTTATGTTCACGTGCAAATTATCACCTTTTTTTTCTTTTTTTTTAATGTATACTGTATACAACCTGTCCTAGATATCCATTAGATTACATATTAAACTTAATTTTTTCAACCACAAAATACTATGAGCTTAATTTTTAGAACTTCTAGTTATGGCAAAAAAAAAAAAGGACAATTGCAGTGATAGTAAGCAGAAATTTATTTTTAACAAAAAAAGAGGTAGTAAAAGATTTGCAATACGAGAAACTAATTTCCATGATGTCTATTCTCTTACTCCAAAAATATGTTTCACTACGTAATTAGGCATAACTGCAAGCGGGAGCTGGTGAAATTCTGAATCTCTTATAAGTTCAGATTTCCTGTAACAAAGTTTAATTATCAGAAAAGATAAAGAAAACTAGCTGGCCAAAAAAAGAGGGAACAACACGTTTTGGACCAATTCATATTATCAACAGGATAACTGAAAGTGATATGGTGTCTCACACTCTCACTGATGATAGATTACTAATTATTCAACTACCATAACTTCCCTATATATATATATATATATAGTTCAGTAATTTAAGACCACAATCAGAGTAATTTCATAAATAAATTCTTGAAACCGGTTTAATGCGACGAGTTATAAAGACTGAGTGTGAACTATCTTTCCAGATCACAATTCACAAGTAATGCTAGTAATTATTCACCTGACATTTACTAAAATACATGGAAAGGTATCATCTGGAAAAATGAAGAAATGAAAGCATCAAGTTCATTTATATTCGTAAAGAAGTACCATTACCAGTCAAATGCCAGAGTAATTAGACATGTCGTAGCAAGAGTAAGAAACCCGTGTTGGGGAAGAGGAGCACGTGCAAATCACCCGAAAAGTCGACAACTTGCACGTGCCCTGCTTCTCCATCAAGAGCTACTCACCCATATATTTGCATATCCGTTAATCTTTGGGAAACTATTTGACAACTTTCATGAAGTAGAAGGAGCTAACTAGCATGTATTTATAGAGGTAAAGAAATTAAGTTGAAATATTGAGAGAGGAAAGAGTTAAAGCGATTGAGTATTGAAGTGAGCATTCTTTAAGTTTGATGTTGTGAAGAACCATAAATAACATGATTGTGTTTCTCAATTTGGCGGTGAGGAAAAATAAAGCTCATAATGTCTTGTCTATACTAAACACTAAATACCAATACAGTACTCTTTTGTACTCAAATTAAACTTAGATCAAATCTCATTGTCATTAGTCATTGTTTTGTTGGATGAAATTGTTATCACAACAATATTTTGGTCTCAAAATATTTCTGTCAAGTTGGAAATTAATTACAATGTGCATGTAACCCTATTTACCAAGTATATGGTAGTTTTACGTTTGATTTTGACAATATTGTGGAAATTATATTTAAATTTCCTAAACATATACATGCATTCATGTTACTATAATGTATTATATTTTTGTATTTTACTATGCACACACGTACTAGCTATTTGTATGGGAACCTATTTTAAAATTTTAATAACATCGTTGCTTATGTCATGGAACATGACAATTTGTTTATTACGAAATGTACGAAATGCCCGCCCCTGCCTTTTAAACTATATATATTGGATTCACATGGTTAAATGTAATATAACTTAACTTTAAACCAAATCGTAATAGTAATGATGAGTAATTTATTATAAACCACGGACTAAATCATATTTTTGTCGATATGAGATAATTATTCTAATACGCATGTTTAAAACGTTATTTGTATGGTTGCAAAAATATAACAAATTTCACGGTTCACACCACTTAAGTTTGTTCTATCTATATTTTTCAAGTCCTACAACTTAATCTATATGTTTCACAATTCTCGAATGCTAGATCCACCATCGATGGGTACATACTACATAGTATAACAACAATTATAGACAAATAAGCAAATAAAATAAGCCAAACAAAACGAAATCGGCCACACCATTATGCAGGGTCCTGTTCTACTTATATTTTTCAAGTCCTACAACTTAATCTATATGTTCCACAATTCTCGAATGCTAGATCCACCATCGATGGGTACATACTACATAGTATAACAACAATTATAGACAAATAAGCAAATAAAATAAGCCAAATAAAACGAAATCGGCCACACCATTATGCATGGTCCTAACACCAATTGACATTATTATGATATCATTTTGTTTGAAAGTTTATGATTCTCCAACGATAACGGAACTTTCCCAGCAGAGAATTTCAAAGAGAAAAAAAATTGTTCCAACATTAAGATGGTCAATTTGTTTCCTTAACACTAAAAGACTAATTAACAAGTAGATCGAACTTTCTAGCATAAAGAGACATAATACATATTAGAAACATCGATAGTATTAATCATTATATATATATTATATATGCGTGTAGTACTAAGCTTTGGCAAGGGTAAATCGTGTGAAATTTATACTTGTTGTCCCTTGCCTACCCAACTAGCCGTCTGTCAAGTGTCACTTCTTTGTTGTCTCAATCTTTTTTTTTTTTAACCTTCCACTTTGCTTGCAATTTAAGGTACCCCCCGTCATATACGCCACTTTTATTTTTCTCTATCCATCAGCATGGTTTGTTTCACCAATTCAACTTGCAACAGTGCAATATTTTGGCTTTTATTTCCAAAAATGATAGAACCAATGGCCTTATGTGACAATAGCAGAACCCCCCACTTCCTTAGGGAGATGAACCTCAACTTCCCAAGAACTGTTTTGCTTTTACTTGCAATTCTATCTTTGACTGTTCATGAATGCATGCTTCTTTTATCCTCTCTGATAAAAACAACAGTGCATTGCTAAATACTTAAACAATAGTGCCTTGTAGAAAGTTGGTAGTATTAAAAATTATCTATAGGAAATTTTATGACCAAATGCTTTTTAACACATTTTTTCCTAATTAAGTAAGAAAAAAAATGCGGGGTCTTTATAAGAAGCTCGTCGTGGCCAACGGGGGTTGTTGTAGCTCACTAGGCTTCGCCCGTCCTTGAAACTCGGGGGAGGTTGCCATCGTGAGGTGTATGAGGTCGGGCAATAGTTGTAGCAGTCTAGAGAGTATGTGTTTTCAATCTAGTAAGGAAATTTTCACAACTAGAAATGACAACTGTTAAATAGATTATGGTAAATAAAAGATTGCATTATGACAAATAATTAAGTACTAATTTTGACATTGTTTAAAATGATCACCATAAGATCTTGCTTTTATAATCCTCACTCAACAACCCCACTAGACTTTCATTTCTAGTCATATGGTAGTAACAAGTGTCGGTTTTAATTTTTGTAAAACTCAAATGTTTATATTAATTTCAGGTCATCTTAACAGATGATTTTTATTCGGACTGTCCCAGTTATGGACGTCAGTTGGATTGCAACAACTATTCATGCCAGTGTAACTTGTCTAATGACGGAGAAAAAACAAAAACAAAAATAAAAACAAAAAACAATTTATTATTGTTGTATTTATTTATATGTTGTCGTATTAATTGATCTGTATATGTACATTCACCAATTTTCCACCTTATAAATTCTTGTTCTAACTTTCTAAAAAATTAGGTTAAGTTATGGTATAGCTAGTATACCAATCTTTCTGTGATTAGTCGATATATCACGTATGAAATTTAATTATAACTATACCGATCTATTAAAAATCACTTAAATTGCATACTTCGGCTCGATATTAAATAGAAAAACGAGATAAAATGTTGGTTTACTACACATGTAAGAACCTAGGTATAAAAAAAAATGGTTCAAATCTTTATTAAGATTTAGTGCATAGCACCCAAATTATTCGTGCATTGCATCTAGTTAACTTTTTAGAGCATCCATAATAGTTTTGTTAACTTTTTAATGTTAAATAGTGACACATCATCTTTTAAAAATATGTTAAATGACACATATGCATCTTAAATTTAATAACCACATTAGTTTCACGTTAACAATGTTATCAATTTTTAATTAACAATTTCTCTTTTATTTTATTGGTCACTATTCTTACGGCGAGAATTTATAGGAGATAATAATGTTAATTGTGGGTTGTGTTTGTCATGTCACCAGTTACAAACATTAAAAATATTGTTAACTTTAACAATTTTTTTAACATGATAACACATAATTTAATACAACTAATGCAGATAAAAAAATGCATTGTTAGCTAACTATTTTAGTTAACAATAGAGATAACAACATTATTGCAAATGCCCTAGTTTATTTATGGTTTATCTAATGATTCAAATTTTATCAAGTTTGAATGGTTAAATTTTCATCAGTTTTCGGTTTTTTCATATGAATTCGTAATTTTTTTCTGATCTTTTTTGTAAATTAACGTACTATTTTATTTCTGAAGTGTTTGTTCAAAAAAATATGTAAATTTTGACATTTTATATTTTTTTGGGTATTTAATTATTTATAAATATTAATATCTTATAAATTGTCAAAAAAATAATTAAACATAAAAAAATATTAAATGTCAAATTTTACATATTTTTTTTGAATAAACACTTAAGAAATAAAATAATACATTGATTTACAAAAAAAAGATCGATTTTTTTTTTTTACAAATACATATGAAAAAACGGAAAATATGACAATTCGAACTTTATAAAATTTGAACACTTATTCTCGGTTCTCATTTATCGTCACATAACTCTTGAAGATTGAAATCCAATCAATCAATCCATATCCCTCCAAAATACAAGCATAACAAATAAAAAAGGAGGATGCGTGACATAACTAATATCCCTTTTCTTTTTGTTTGGTATTTTGTATTTTTATTTTCTTTGGCATCATTATTTTCTATTTAGATTTTTTAGGTTTTTATGGTAACAATTCGTATTTTCTTAGTAAAATGTTATGGTAAACAGAAGAAGATACCACACGCCGTCTAAATATGTGAGTAACTATATGATATATATGTTACAAGTATACTATTTGTTATCACCAATTTCTTTCAAAACCGTGTGATCCAATAAACGATAACGGAATTGGGCAAAAACGGACAGTATTGATAATAGGAAGTAGATGGTGACAGACTGATCGGAGGACCGGGTCGTTACATCAGAGCCGATTTCTAGCTGATATCGGGACTAGAACAAATGTGTGAATCCGGAAGGACGGCGTGGCTGAACGAGAGAGGAGTGTAACAATCTGGATTTTCGTAGTAAAATGTCACGGTAAAAAGAAGAACCTATCACACATCGCCTAAATTTGGGAGTACGCATATGTTATATATGCTAGAAGTAAGTGTCATTTATTATCACCAACTCTTTTTAAAACCGTGCGACCCAAGAAACAAGGACAAAATTGGACCAAAACTGACAGTATTGATGGTATGAAGCAGATGGTGTCGGTCTGGTCGGAGAATCGGGTCGTTAAATTTATTTTATATTAGTGTTTTCTTTAATGATATTTTTTTTTCTTTACTACTTTAACTATTACCTATTTTATTTTTCATTCCGGTGATATTCTATTTTACCGATTTATACTCTTTGTTGCTCAACTATATTTGATGATAATGTTTAACTTTTATCTTTCTTGCTCTTTAAACTTTTTTTTAAATACTTGATGTTCTTTGTTGCCCCGTAAATATTATTTGATGTTGGTTGGATGCTCTCAAGAGTCTCAACCTTTCTCTCCTAATTTATAGTATTATTTTATCTTGATGTTTAAGTATTTTTTATTTATTTTTATAAACTCAAAATCCTATAATATCTAAGAAAAAAGGTAGAAGATGATAGAAGTTTTAAAATAAAATAAAAAATACTTTGACATTTTTTGTTGCTCCATAAACATTATCCTGTGTTTATTTGATGCTCTCAGCTTTTCTCTCCTAATTTATATTATTTTATCTTGATGTTTAAGTGTTTTTAATTTTTTTTGTAAACTCAAATTCTGTAATATCTAAAAAGAAAGATGGAACATTACAGAAGTTTTAAAAAATAAAAACTACTTGATGCTCTATGTTGTCCCGTAATATATCCGGTGTTCGTTTAATGCTCTCAACTTTTCTCTCCTAGTTTAGATTATTTTATCTTGATGTTTAAGTGTTTTTTATTTTATAAACTTAAATTCTATAATATCTAACAAGAAAGGTAGAAGATGATAGAAGTTTTAAAAAAATTAATTAATACTTGATGCTCTTTGTTGCTCCGTAAACATTATTCGGTGTTCGTTTGATGCTCTCAACTGTTCTCTCCTAATTTATATTATTTTATCTTGATGTTTAAGTGTTTTTTTTTATAAACTCAAATTCTGTAATATCTAAGAACAGAAGATAATAAGTTTAAAAAAGGGAGATTTAGGAGGGAGAGAGGTTTAAGGGAGGGCATTTAGTCCATTTAAATTTGTTATGTACTAAAATTTAAACTAGAAATACATTTTTGTGTTTTTTAACAATAAGATGGTAGAAACGTATTAAACATAAATTCCCCCTAAATTATAAAAATACCCTTTTGTTATTTCTAAATTACATCTCCATATAATTTTTTTGTTAAAGTTGAATGATGAAAACACGCAGATGATGTGCACATGACTGACATTTGTATACAAATCGAGCGATTTTTAACATATTGTTATGGCGATAAATAATCTACATATGAGGGTGTGCAATTCACTAAACCATAATGATTAAGCCAAAAAACTAATAAGAAAAAGAACTTACCAAAAAAAAAAAAAAAAAAAAAATATATATATATATATATATATATTATAGTAAGCATATATATAACATTTGAACTCCAGATAGTATCAAACCCGCTACGTTATGAATATCATAATATATGAATATGCATATACAAAAACAAAAAATACTAAGTTATATAATTTCACATATACATGCATAATGAAGGCAAGCCAATTTTTTATTTTTTTTTAACATAGATCATGCTCTGCATATAATTAAGTTGAGTTTCAGATACATGAGGGGAGACTGTATTTTTTGATACATAACACATGTTTCCGATAATAACTATATAGGCAAAATATCACATCATTTGATGATAGATATACAAGTATTCAACTGATTGTGATGACTTAAGCTTCATTCAAGGTGGCTTAAGGTGGCTTAAGCTGCTGCTATGATTGACTATGAACATAACTATGAACAAGTTCAACCGGTGCACATGCTTTTTTTCATGTAAAGATTGGTCCACAACCCCCTCAAGCTAGCGGGAACGGAGGGACGCATATATTGATAGGCGGTAGATAATGGCTTTGTAAAGCATGAGCAATTTGGTTTCGAGATGAAGCAAAGCATATTGCAGCTAGTTTTTCTCGTACAAAACAAAATTGTAATTCAATGTGTTTCATACATGCTTAATACACCGGATTGCTGCAAAATATGTAGCACCAATATTGTACAAGAGATTTGTTGAACCATGGGGTTCAATAATTGATTTTGATTATAACTTTGATTATGTTTTTAATGATTTTACGATTTCTCTATTTCGATGATATAATGCTTGTCTTTTCCAAAAAGTAGAATTTGTAAATTCCAGAATGCCAGAAAGATAGAGCACAGAAAAACGAAGCTACAGGTTCAAGCGAAACCAGAATCGGAGCTAAAACGAAGAAGTTACGGGCGTTTGAAGTTTAACGAGAAAACCGGGAATACTGAACAACGACCGATCGTCTGTACAAAAACGACCGATCGTTTTTGTACCAATTTCTTCCAGTGAGCTCGTCTTTTAAACGATCGATCGAATCTCAGAAACGACCGATCGTTTTCTGAAAAACGATCGATCGACTGTAGAAAACGACCGATCGTTTTCTACAGATTTCGAAAACAGCTTTTTAGCTTTTTCTGAAAAATAGCTTAAAACGCTGGGTAAAACCCTCAACCACTGCCAACGGTCAAAAACAGATAAACAGACCTTGGTCTATATAAACCACCCAAAATCTCTCTCCCAAAACCACCAATCACAATAACAATCAATACTTCAACCTCTCTCATATACAAAAACTCAAAATCACCATTTTGGTGAAATACTTCAAAAAGAGAGAAATTGAAGATAAAGAGATACAAGCTCCAACAAAGATCAAACATCATCGAAACCACATATTAGCTTATTTTAGAAGCAATCGATTGTGGGTGTTGTTTCAATTTTCGATAAAATTGTAACGAGTATTTTATAAACTCATTTTTGTGAGCGAGTGATCGGGTAGAGGCTTTGTAAGCAAGTGAAGCTTAAAAGCTCTAGGTCTTTTCATTCGGGACACTCATAAAGTGTGGGGGAGCTTAATCGGTTGATTAGCTCATTAGGATTGTAATATCCGGGAAAAGAATTTTTAGTGAAATACTCGGTAGTACCGAGGAGAGGACGTAGGCGCGTTTTGCCGAACCTCTATAAATCACGGTGTCATCTTCTTCCCTTAAACTTTTATTTTCCGCAAATATTTATTCTTGCTTGCTTGCGTTTGAATTTATTAACGTTTATTAACGCTTAAGCTTAGAATTGCGTAAGTTGGGGTGTTAGTTGCACTTAAGTTTTAATTAGGCGAAAATCGCCATAAACCTTATTCACCCCCCCCTCTAAGGTTTAGCCGCACACGGGCCAACAATTGGTATCAGAGCCGAGGCTCTTGCATATAGGAATCTAACGATTCTAGAGTTAAGATCCCGATGGCTAATATACTTAATTTCGCATCCGGCATAGCTTCATCACCCAATACACCACCATACTTTGATGGAATAAATTTTTCATATTGGAAGGATAGGATGAGCATGTTTTTACAAAGTCATAATGTTAGATTTTGGATGACCATAAAAGTAGGATATTCCGCACCTACATCCGAAAATAGCGAAAACCCAATCCCCGTAGAGGACCTAGATAACGCTCAACTAGAAGCCTACTCTACGAACGCCAAAGCGATGTATGCTATTGTTTGTGCCGTTTCTCCTAACGAGTACAACAAAATTTCCGCTTGTAAAACCGCTAAGGGTATGTGGGATAAGCTAGTAGTTATGCATGAAGGGACTAACCAAGTTAAGGATTGCAAACTCCAACTATTAGTTCATGACTACGAGCTATTTAAAATGAGCGAGGGTGAAACTGTTTCCGATATGCTTGCTAGATTTACTACTATTACTAATGGATTAACATCTCTTGGTAAGTGTTTTTCTTGTAAGGAAATGGTCTCAAAGGTGATTCGGAGCTTACCGAAAGAATGGGAACCAAAGGTCACCGCAATTCAAGAGGCGCACGACATGAACACCTACACTCTTGATGCATTGACGGGTTCACTCATTACTCACGAGATCACCCTCAACAGTCACAAGCCAATCTCGAAAAAGAGGGATATAGCTTTCAAAGGAACAACTTGTGACGAAAGCGATGAGCTATCCAATGACGACGAAAATTCAATGCAAATCATTCGAATCGTCAAGGAAATACTCAAACTAAAAGACCACCGCAAACATAAAGGTAAATCGTCAAATAATTCAATTTATTCTAACGATTTTGTTTGCTATACTTGTGGCAAGGAAGGACACATGGCTAGAGATTGCATCAAAAATCGCAAGAGCAAAGGCAAGAAGAAGATATCCGCTTCAAGCTCTAGCGATAGCTCCGACCAAGATGAAGTCGCTCACCTTGGTTGCTATATGGCCATGGAAGACGACCATGAACAAAACCTCTCGTCCTCAAGCGAAAGTGACAATGATGAGGTAAAAGATTTTTCCCATGATGAATTAATTCATATGTGTGGAATTTATTCCGAAAAATTTCCAAAGCTTGTAGAGAAGGTTAAATCTCTTAAAAGGATAAATTCTTCCCTCAATGAAGAAATAAGATCCTTGAAAAGAGATAAAAATGAAAATGAGTCTATTCCAACATCGTCATTTTCTTTACATGATATAGATGATGAAAAGGAAGACTTAAAAGATAAAAACAATGATCTCGCCATTCAAAACAAGTCTTTACAAACCGAGATCAATTTTCTTAAAAATGAGATGTCTAGCCTTGCTAAAACTCTTTCAAAACCATCTTCTTTAGATTGCGATTTATTAGAAAATTTTGAAGAGTTAAAGGATGCTTTCGATAAAGTTAAAAGCAAAAACAAGGTTTTGAGTTCTCATGCTTTTAACTTAAATGACAAGGTCAAGCTTTTAGAAACCGAGAATGAAACTCTGAAAAATAAAAACAATGAGCTTGTCATTTCCATTGAAAAACTAAATCTAACAATTTCAAAGTTTTCTAAAGGTAAAACCATTTTAGATAACATTTTGAGTTGTCAAAAAGATTTCAATAATAAGAATGGCTTAGGTTTTGATTGCATTGGTTCTACTTCAAACAAAACCCGCTTTGTCAAAGCCTCTAATATTTCTAAGACTCCTACTCCGCCTAAACAAGAGGTTGTTTTTACAAAAGGGAGTACTTCCAAGATTTTTCAAAAATCTTTTAATGATAGAAAAGGGTTAGGTTTTAAAACCAAATTGGATACTCCTAAAACCCGTTCCAAAACTTCGTATAACTCTCGTTATACTAAAAAGTCTAAGCTTTGTGTGCATTGTAGTAGAAATGAGCATATTTCTTCGAGATGCCCTTATCGTTTCCGTGTTAGTAGAAGCGATTTGAAATGGGTAGTAAAGACCCGAGTCACTAACAATGTCGGACCCAAAAGAAATTGGGTACCAAAAGACAAATCTTGTGTTGTAGGTATCTCCATCCAAAAGGAGAAAATCAACAAATGGTTGGCAACACCGGCAAAAGTTGTGGAAGTCAAGAAGATCGACTCCACCATCAAGAATGAAGTGCCGTTGATCGACAAAGGTGGAAGGCATACCAACAAATGGTACCACCTATTTGGACTTGGCAACGCTCAATGCAAATGCCATTAGCGAGCGGCCTCGACATCACATATCGGTATACTCTAACCTTTAATATATACATATATGTGATTAGGTGGGGCATATGCATCTTTATAATATTTTTCATATCTTAGTTTTTCTTTAAAAACCCTTCACATAACCCCATTTTTAATGCATTTTGATAATGCCAAAGGGGGAGAAAAATGAGATTTAGAGAAATGCGTTTTATTACAATGGAGGAGATAATGCGTTTTATTACAATGGAGGAGATATTTTTTTTTGTAAAATCATCATTATTTTGTCATAATCAAAATGGGGGGGATTGTTGAACCATGGGGTTCAATAATTGATTTTGATTATAACTTTGATTATGTTTTTAATGATTTTACGATTTCTCTATTTCGATGATATAATGCTTGTCTTTTCCAAAAAGTAGAATTTGTAAATTCCAGAATGCCAGAAAGATAGAGCACAGAAAAACGAAGCTACAGGTTCAAGCGAAACCATAATCGGAGCTAAAACGAAGAAGTTACGGGCGTTTGAAGTTTAACGAGAAAACCGGGAATACTGAACAACGACCGATCGTCTGTACAAAAACGACCGATCGTTTTTGTACCAATTTCTTCCAGTGAGCTCGTCTTTTAAACGATCGATCGAATCTCAGAAACGACCGATCGTTTTCTGAAAAACGATCGATCGACTGTAGAAAACGACCGATCGTTTTCTACAGATTTTGAAAACAGCTTTTCAGCTTTTTCTGGAAAATAGCTTAAAACGCTGGGTAAAACCCTCAACCACTGCCAACGGTCAAAAACAGATAAACAGACCTTGGTCTATATAAACCACCCAAAATCTCTCTCCCAAAACCACCAATCACAATAACAATCAATACTTCAACCTCTCTCATATACAAAAACCCAAAATCACCATTTTGGTGAAATACTTCAAAAAGAGAGAAATTGAAGATAAAGAGATACAAGCTCCAACAAAGATCAAACATCATCGAAACCACATATTAGCTTATTTTAGAAGCAATCGATTGTGGGTATTGTTTCAATTTTCGATAAAATTGTAACGAGTATTTTATAAACTCATTTTTGTGAGCGAGTGATCGGGTAGAGGCTTTGTAAGCAAGTGAAGCTTAAAAGCTCTAGGTCTTTTCATTCGGGACACTCATAAAGTGTGGGGGAGCTTAATCGGTTGATTAGCTCATTAGGATTGTAATATCCGGGAAATTTTTTTTTAGTGAAATACTCGGTAGTACCGAGGAGAGGACGTAGGCGCGTTTTGCCGAACCTCTATAAATCACGGTGTCATCTTCTTCCCTTAAACTTTTATTTTCCGCAAATATTTATTCTTACTTGCTTGCGTTTGAATTTATTAACGTTTATTAACGCTTAAGCTTAGAATTGCGTAAGTTGGGGTGTTAGTTGCACTTAAGTTTTAATTAGGCGAAAATCGCCATAAACCTTATTCACCCCCCCTCTAAGGTTTAGCCGCACACGGGCCAACAAGCCTCAATTGCCCTCGTGATTATTATGTCGTCAACATACACGACGACGTAAAGGGTAATCGTTTCTGTCCGCAATATGAAATATATGGCAATGTGCATAATAAATATATGGCCGAGAACCAACAGACATGCATGATCGGAATAAAAAATTTCCGTACCCTTGATCTCCCCAGCTTCCCCAGCTTAATCCGTAGGAGTTTTTTATCAAACAGAAATAATGTCCTGTTTCGGGATCGATATCCCATCCATAAGCAAGTTGATCGCTAGAGCCAATTGCATTAGAGTATCTTTTGAAGAGCTAGATCATCCAAGTATAAAAGCATGTGTGATCTTTTGGTTAGATAATCCCTTATTGTTTTAGAGCAATGATTTGTGAAAATAATAAAAAAACGGTTGTGCATATGTACTTCCCTTTTCAATTATTTTCACTTTTTTGTGTTCTAAACAGATAATACTCATCCCTCAAGTGTGTTTGGGAAAGGATTCATTCTTTTACCAAGCGATTGGCTTATATTGGTTTTTTGAACTTATGGTGATTAGTAGGACGATTGATTGATATTATTATTACTTGTAAATGCTTTTTGTATATTCTCTCAACAAACAAAAAACGGCTGATTACCATGTTGTGTGTGTCTATATGTCATATGATAACCACATGTTCGCGATCAGTGTGAGCGTAAAAGTGAGAGTAATGTGCATGGACTCAACGATATTACTTGTATGTATAACCTACCACTGGATATATGAAAAATACATTGAAAAGTAAGACAAACAATGACTAAATTATAAATTATTTCGTATTGAGAGATGATCTATATAATATAAATATTACTTACCATAACAGACACAAGATGAGCAAATTTAGCCATGCTAGTAACTATACATGACTAGCCCACAACCACGAGAGGGGTCGGAAATGATCGAATAGCATAGGTTAATTGTGAGCACGAAGATCGTCCTGAAGAACAATACGTCCACAATAGCAATCAATATCGTCTTCCGCCTTCGTGAAATAAATAAATTATAAGTAAACATGAGAAAACTTACCGATATATATATCTAGGTTCTCGGACTTGTTATATTGTATACGATTTTTGTAAGGTGAACTAAATGAATTTTACAAGGTTAATTGTACCAACCATTTTTTTTAAACTTGGCTATATAGATTGATATGTTGAACTGTATACACATTATAACTTGAGACTAAATACGTTTTATAACATTAATTGTGTATACTTTACACTTTTAAATCAATTAAGAAAAAATTAAAGACTAAATCAATTAAGAAACAATTTAAGGTCAAAGCCACCGATTTCTAATTATTATTGAGAGTGTTTTTATGTTTTGAACAATCAATCACTTGACATAAGCATTTTTTACTTAAATCTCTATATAAGCATTTTTGTTATAACCGAGCGATGAAAAAACGCACATGACGTGCACGTGAATGACACTTCATGCAAATCAAGTGATTTTTAACAAATTGGTATGATAATAAAAAATATTCATACGGGGTATACAATTCGCTAACTGCAAAAAAAAGTGTAATAAACCATAGCCCAACCACACATGACTAACCCACAACCACGTGAAGGTCGAAAATGATCAAACAACCACGATTGTGAGCATGATCGAAATTCGTCATGGAGAAAACTATGTCCACAATAGCAATCAATAGCGTCGTGCACCCTGTGAAATTAATAATATTAAGTAAATCTTACAAAATTTACCGATAAATCTAGGTTTTGGGACTTTCTCCCTCATAAACTAGACTATATACACTTCTTGTAAGATTAAACTAAATGAAATTTATAAGGTTAATTGTACCAATCTTGTCTCTAAATTCGACTATATAGATAATAGATTGATAGGTTGAACTGTATACTTATTACTTAATAAATGAAATAAGAATTCTTTAAAGACAAACGCACTGATAACCAATTAATGTTGATAATGCTTATACGTTTTTAACAATCAATCACTAGCTATAAATAAAACGGAAAACAATATATATATTATTTCAACTGTATGGACAGATCGTTTATCCATCTTCATATATATTAGATTAAGTATGAGTTGATATGAGAGCCGAATTAATCATTTTTTGACCCAGTTGATACTAGAGACATGTACACAGGGAAAAAATTTGATGCCGATTACATTAACAGTTAAACAAACTACATGATTACAAAAAAAAGAAGTTAAACGAACTGTACAACATATAAATGTTTGGGATTAAAACGATTGATGTCGTTATGTGGAGTATATTTCTGGGATTAAAATGATAGATGTCACGATACCTATATGTACCAAATTGAAAAAAAATATTCCTTAGGCACTAATTGATAATTCATCGATATTTCATCACCAAATCTCAATTTTCTCTTTTAGCTCAATTATATTTGCTAAATAAGACTATAAGTTTATTAATTTTAGAATAGCTTTCTCTTAAAAAGAACCGTCAATAGAACACTTACAAATCTATTTTGTTGAACTATTTATCAGAGCTTTACCCTTCACATGTTAGTTCTCTCTCTCCCTCCCTCTCTTTATTTATTTATTTATATATATATATATATATACTATCTCCCCAATTGATATAATACATGTATATATATAAACAATTGACAGTTTTTTGTTTGTTTATTTTGTTTTAATAACTTTTTTTCGTGTTCGAGTATTATGTATCACAACTGTTTGATAAAATGCTTTATTAGAAAGACAAATACATTGTTTTATTTGAGGTTATAGTAATGAATAAGAATTAAAAATATGATATGTGTGACAACTGTTCGATAAAATGACTAACTAAAAGGAGCAAAATAGGTGTTGTTATTTTGTTTATATTGGACTGTGATGTTACATTTTGATTTAACAGTGGTTAATTTCAATATTCTACTTTGGTCTCTGAGAAAATTATTAATACGTCCGCTCAATTTTGGTTGTATAAACCTTTAATCTGTAGATATAAACTGGCTTGGGAACAATTAAGTTTTTTAAGTATCCTTTAAGGTTCATGCTTAGCTTCTATCATGGTTTTTTTAACACCGTAAATCGCAAAAGATTAAAATTTCCAGTGTCAGCATATAGTGCAAATTGGACCGGGTACTAACATCAAAATCTGCTTTTTTCGAGGTAGGGTCATAGTTGTCGAGTTTCATGATTTATGTATGTCTTCGTTTCGTTGACAGTTTACATTAGTTATGCATTGAGTGGTCAAGCTCGATATTATGTTAATTAGTTGGCAATGGAGATTATTTACTTATGTTTGTACGTATTTGATAAAAGAATAAAAAGAATTTAAGCTCAAGAAGACATGTTGTAGTAGAGAATAGTTTGTAGTCTGGCGGGGGTTTATATAAGTGTCACCCACCAGAGAAGAGGAATACGATGTAGTGTTTCAGGCACCTTAAGGACCTATTACTAGCTCCTCAATTAGCAATCAATTCTCTATTTTCTTTATACTATTATTTTATGTCAACAGAGAGAGATAAACATGGAAATAGGATAAACTTATTCTGTCTAACAATATGATACTATCTAACGATATCCTATATTCATACCAAGTAAACTGAAAATCCATATCATTATGGCCTAGATAAACATAATTCTTGGATACTTTAAGATACGTTCTGGAAATGCCCAGTAACTTGTCTTTGAAGATACTCCTTGGACAATCCTAGATAAATATGTTAGAGACTCTGCATTCCGGTCAGGATGGATTCATTTTCATACATACTAAACCTATTGTTGAAGGTAGAAACTAGGAGTTTTGACATTTTCAATCGTGACTGGAGTTTGTTAGAACATAATCAGGCACTAGGTCATTTTTATTTATTTATTTGGTTATGGGACAACAAGTTTACAACTGTTAACATTGTGAAGACTTTTCGGTGGTATGAAAAAAGATGAAATGATATTCATAATTGCCACATGAGGATCAATGTGTTTAAGACCTACGTCTTTATAATTTACAGTTCCAAATCCTTGTGTTTAAATTAAAACCGTCTAATAATCTTTTAGTGAAACTTCATTGCCAGATCAGAGATGGTTATTCCTCCGCCCATCAAACCAGACAGACTTGTCAAGTTTCTCAAGCCTTATGTATTGAGGATGCACTTTACAAACAAATACGTATCTGCGCAAGTAATACACTCTCCAACAGCCACAGTGGCCTCTTCTGCCAGCTCACAGGAGAAGGCGCTTAGGCCAAGCATGGAGACTACTCGGGACGTTGCTGCTGCCGCAAAGATTGGTAAGATTTTGGGGGAGCGTTTGTTGGTTAAAGATATTCCAGCTGTGGCTGTTTTGTTGAAGAAAGAGCAGAAGTATCACGGTAAGATCAAAGCTGTTATTGATTCCTTGAGAGATGCTGGTATCAAGCTGGTTTGACAAAATAATGCAAATTGTTTCCCGTTCTTTAATGCTTGTGGACTTGTTATCACTTGAAACTTATGTTTTGCCTTCTATGGGTTTGTTAAATCGATGCAGATTGTGTTCTGGATATGGTTGTGTTGTTTAGGGTGTTCAGTGAAACTAGAGAAACATGTTCCATCTTTGTTAGTTTAGTAACTCATAATTGAAACTAAGTTTTTAATAATGCATGGATTTAGTTTGAAGTTAAAGTTTGTTAAAAAGGGTACTTAAAAACTGGGAGCGAATCAGCGAAATAGGAGTATGCTGGAGAGTTCAGTGAATGTCTGGTTTTTGTATTGAGAAAAGCTTTATGCACAGCCTGTTAAGCAGGGGTGAGTTAAACATCTGCAAAAATTAAGAATAGTTTTGTCATTACAGGTATCAAAAGATGACAGGTTTGTATACTAGTATAAATAGGATTTGCAAATATCACTGTTAATTTCTTTCTTGAATTATACATGTAGATAGATTCCAATTCATACTCCAAGTCTCTAACTACATTTAGAAGTTGAGATCATTTGCAATAGAAAGCAAAACTTGTAAGAATGAATGAAGTTTGATTTCCATAAGATCAGATGGGATGAAATTGAAATATGTCGAATTCAAGGGTTTCTTTTAATGTTATTAGAAGACTAATATTTCGCTTAAAGGCAGGTGTGACCTTCGGTGAATGGAAAATACATGTAGCCACACTTGTTTTTTTTTATGAAAGTATCTGTTGAGTGAGTTAAAAGGTGTTCAATATTCAAGTGTCTCCACCGTTGGACCCATTAGACTGCCAAAATCAAAATTAACTATTGTTTTAAGAAACAGCATTATTTAAAAAAGTTGGTTTGAAATAGTCTGATTCGAGTATTTTAAGTAAAAGTTCAGTTTCTTGTACTTGTTGAAAAAGGGCAAGAGGCAATATATACAAGAGAGCCCACGAAAAATAAACTACTACAGTAATATGTTAAGTTTTGAGTTTAATTGGCGCTTGTATTGTTCTTCCCGTTTTCCTTTAATTGTCTACCATTAAACTAAGTACAATTTTGATCGCCTAATAACTTGTATCAAAATTATCGGAATGAAAATTTTTAAAAGTTGATTATATAGTTCAAATATTAAATTTTATGATTAGATTTTAAAAAAATTAATTTCGACAATTTTGATAAAAAAGTTATAAACCGATTAAAATTGAACGTAGTTTCGTAGCGTCTGGATTAAATGGGAAAGCACTTGAATCAAGCAACAATACAAAGTGGTAACGCCCATGCTTTCATCAACTTGTGTATTCAAGCCAATCATGGGTAAAGTTATTGTTCCATGCTTTATTGTTTATTATCTTCCTTTGTGACAAATGATTTTAGTGGGGAAAGCTAATACGGAAATTGAAAAATTATTATCTTCAGCTAATAAGTCCGAAATGTGGGGCAACAAGGTTGATGCGGACAGCGGACCTGATTAGAAAAGTCAATTAATGGATTAATTTTTTGTATATACATGTTTTTTGCACTTAACTTGAATGTATCCAAGTTAAATCTTCAAGACGATGTTCATGACGACTGACCGAACCTGAAAACCAATTCAACCGGATAATCTTTGTACCCCTGCTGGATATGTTGGTGCAAAAACTGCAAAGTCTTAAACAATATTTAGTGTGAGAAAAAAGATGTTTGAACGGAATGGTTTCTTTTTCCTTACCAATTAAATTAAAGGGAGACTTGACATTTTTAAGTTAATTTTACTAACATGAACTTACTGAGAGTGAATATTATTTGGATAGATTAATTAGCAATCATAATCCCAGACCATCACATTCACAGTGGTCTCGATGGTCCTCTCCAAATTTTCCCAAAAAATGGAACCCTATCTAGATAAAGGAAGAAGTTTTCTTTTTGGTATAAAGATAAAGAAAGAATTAATAATGGAAACTTTTGCTAGTTGACAGTGCCCGTCACGTGACATGGCCCTCACTCACTCACTCTAAACATGACACTTGCCAAAGATCTACAAGTCTGGTACAAAAACCTTCACTGTTTCCCATTAACCGGGCAGAATGCAGTAGATAATGGGGATCATTTTAATGTCCTCAAATACTACAAATATTTGCATAGTAGTAGTAGTATTTGTTTAAATGTTACAGTCTTGTCACTGATAAAGTTTTATAATTAGACTATCCACAATTTATAAAACATTCAACGCTCTACTTTTTACTCCACATTATTTTCTTTCTTTCACCTGATAATTCAATACCCACTTAAGTTTTACACTTTACAATAACACCATGCCCCACCACTTTTATTTCATATTCTTATTTTCTTTTATATTTTTGTTTTTATGATTACATATTAATAATAATTATAGATTACAATTAAATTAAAATAATTTTATATTGTTTTTTTCTTTCTAATTTTTTTATTTCTAATTTTATATTCTTCATTTTCATTTTCATTTTCCATTGGAGTAGAAGAATAATAAGGGGGTGTTTGAGATGAATATGACATCATCGATCCGAGTAGTTAAAAGGATAATTAAAAAGGTAATTAATAGAATTTTAGGTGTTAAATAGATTATTGTTGGGATCCATTTCACTAAAAAAAAAAAAAAGGATATTTAGAGCTATAAACAAGAGTTTATTAGAAAATAATAGAAGAATTGTAGTAAAAAATACGTTTTTTTTTTCTGTGTCCAAATCAAGTGAAATAAAGCTCTATATATAGGGGATAAAAAATGATGAATTTTGATATAAAAAATTAAAAAAAAAAATTAATTTACAATGAAATAATAGAGCTCAAATAATAAGGATGGGATAAAATTTCCGAAAATGACAAGTGGAAGTGTACTACACTCTTCTTGCTTGGCCACACCAAATGATGACAAGTGGAGAAATGGTCATCTCCCTTTTGTTTATTCAATCCGTTGAATGGTTTCAACATCATTTAATCCACCTAACATTCAACACCCTATACAAAACCTCCATTAAATGCATTCAATACCTATTTTATTCATTCAACAAATACATTGTAACTAGTCTTATTGGTTTATGTTTAATTCTTAGTATTATATTACCATCGATAGTGTGGTTGTTCTTCATCAAATTATCCGAGTATAGCATGTTCACCGTCAGGGTTTGAATCCTATCGCCTGTGAAATCTTACAGGTTTTACCTCAAAGAATGGATAAAAAAAAAATAGTACCATCAATAGTCAATACTAATATTTTCAAAAAAAAAATGGCAATACTAAAGTTTCCTAACGTGACAATATAAGAGTATCCATAATATTTTTGTTAAATTTTTATTGTTAAGTAGTGACACGTCATTATTTAAAAATCTATTATATTAAATGACACATAATTATATTAAGATAAAAACTCACATTAATTTTAACTTTAACAATATTATTTATTTTAACTAAAAATTAATTATTCAAAATACAAAATATGGATAGGTGCTGAAAGAAAATAAATAGCAGTATGTTGTAGATATAAAATATATGCATGAAAAATAGGAATTAATTGTGGGTGTGGGGTAGACTTTTTTTGCTATGTCATCAAGTTATAACAATCTTTTTAGTTAACATTTTTAGTTAACAATAAAGATAACAACACTATTATAGATGATCTAATATATTACATGCTATATATTTCCATAAAGTTAGGTTACTTATCCACTTTTAAGACGGATAATTTGTTGAGGTTCTAAGCCATCTGCTAAATACAGACGCTAAATAATTTTATAATCCGTGTTTTATGACAATTCTTTCCAATCGGTTAAAATTGTCATTTGGATCAGGATCGTGACCAATCGTATGTGGTTGCATTTTACCCAATATGGATCGCCCAAAATGCAACCAAATAGTAGTCACAGACTCACAAGTCATGCATGAACACTAAGGTTTTCTAACGTGATAATATAACATATACTGCTATAATTCCAAAAAAAAAAGGTTACTTATCCACGTTAAGACATCGTTATCCCAGAATTTGTTGAGGTTCTAAATAATTTTATAAATCCATATTTTATGACAATTCTGTCCACTCAATTTAATTATTAAAGCGTCACATGTCAAAACAATTTTAAGTAAGCATACAAATCTTTAATGCAAGTTGTTTACATACTCCCAATCATTCTGGGTTGGTTGCGAAAACATTACTATCGAGACTAATATTCCGTTGCAGATTTGATTAAATTTATGATCTCACATCCGACACAACTTGTATATTGTAAAAAAAACTCAACTACATCATTTGTATTCCGATCATGACTATTGCATTTTGCCCACTCAAGACATATCATTTATGAACTAATCACAAGTCAAAACATACTAATTCCAATCTCAATCGTCTAAAATGCAAGCAAATAGTCACAAGTCACATATCATTTATAAGAGTTATATGATATATTATCAGTCACGTATCATTAATCTCGAGACTAACATTTTGTTACATGTTTGATTAATTTTAATTTGCGCCTGACATTAGTAGATTAAAAAAAAACCTTCAACGACATCATTTGTATTCCGATCTTGACTAATGTTATAGGGGCGGACTTGAGATCTTTGTTCCCCGGTGTAAAAAAAATTGAAGCTTTTATTCCAATTGTCGTTAGCACTATGAAATTTCATAATAAAATATCTTAACGTAGTACTAAATTAACTCTCAAAAAAAAAAAATTAATATATAAAGAATTATTTCAATTATTTGTAATATTTTTACTATCATATATTTACACGTATAATTTGTTTATACATATATATTTTATTTTTATTTTTTACTGTCGACGTCTTGTAACCCTGAATGATTTATCGGAATCGTGAGACCCGGTGTCTTCACACCCTGGTGTCACTAGTTAGGACCACCCCTTAATGTTATAAATGTAATGTTATAGTTGCAGTTTACGCCACATATTATTTATGGACCAGTCATAGTCACAAACACAATAATCCCGTAAACCAAATATTAGTAATAGAGAAGAAAAGCCATAAAATAAAAGAAGTACATGTAACTAATCTGTAGCGGATCCACTAAATAGAAATTCTCCATAATTTCCGATCTTATCTCTGGGAGTCGTTATCAAAATACACCATCCACGTCATCTATATCCCCACTCAGATCTAATCCAACGGCTAAAACACCATCTAGATACACAAATCTATCTCATTAAATACCCCTCCCCTCACTCTAGAATCTACACTTTGCTCACTCATTATTTCTCTCTCTCTATTTAATCACTTAAATAACAGATAGATTAGATAGATACAGATATATATATATATACACCGCTATATATGAGTTTATTAGATCATCTATGGGACGACACGGTGGCCGGACCTCCGCCGGAGACCGGTCTTGGGAAGCTCCGTAAACACCATACCTTCTCCTCCCGTCAAAACTCCGGCTCCAAGGGTACTCCCGGAAGAACCTTAATTTAATTTAATTATTGACTTTATATAACATTATTAATATGATCAAAACGCAAATTAACAGATGGATAAATAAAATGAGACAAATAAATTATAGTGGAAATGACTAATTATTAAAAACCTATGATTAAAATCTCTTTTCAACTTAGTTATATATGTTAACATGATGCTAATTGTTTTTACTCTTTGTTTTTTAACTTTGAGTTTATATGTACCAAATCTAAAATAAATTATGATAATGTGGATTTTTGGATATTAAGTGTGTTTTTATGTGCTAATCAATGAATCTCTCAATAAATTAGGTATGTGAATGGATTGAGATTAAATGTGTTGATTTGGTTGTTATTATTGTGTTATTAGACAAGTAAATAATAATTGATGAAAATGGAAATGGATTGGTCTTTGACTCAGATGGATAAATAAACCGAGACAAATAAAATCGGGGAAATGATCATTTAGTACATAATTCGAGACCTAATTGTAAAAAACACACGATTAAAATATCTTTTACTTGGGTATATATGCTACATGATGCTACTTGTTTTTACTCTTTGATTTTAACTGTGAGTTGATGTGTACCAAATCTTAAATGAAATATGTGAATGTAGATTTTTAGATATTAAATGTGTTGTTATGTACTAATCAATGATTTTTCGAAGAAATTAAGTAGGTGAATGGATTGAGATAAATGTGTTGATTTGGTTATTATATTTGTATAAAACACTTTTAGTACCGTTACGGAAATGGATTGGTCTTACCTAGTAAAACAGGTAGATGAATAAACTGAGATAAGTAAATTGAGATAAATAGTGCGTTGATTTGGATATTGTTGTTTGTGTGTTTAACAGAGGCGGTGAATAATGTGGAAGAGGGGATAAAAGTGAGTAGGAGTATAATGATAATGAAACCGCAGGGGACGAGTTATACCGAATCTCCGCCTGCTTCTCCTGCAGGCTCCACTCCTCCTATCTCGCCTTTTGCTGGTATGGATCGGCATCCATTAAATTAATTATGTATCTATACATATATATATATATACTCCTGTTAATGATAAAACAATTTTATTACCTGTATTAACCCTGTTTCTAATATATCATTGCTTAAATGGAATACAAGTGATAAAAATGTTAATTATCAGTGATTGTGTCCCTTTAATATTTTTGATTACCTGTAGCAACGATTATATTTGTGTGCATGCACATTAAGAAACATTTTGGTGTTCTAATTTTATTTTAGAAACTCTATAATCTGTGACAGTAAATTGATGTATCTAAACTTTAGAAACTCCTCCGATCTCGCCTTTTGCTGGTATGGACGGACTTTTATTAATTATGTATCTTTATATATATTCCCTCTTTTAATGATAAACAATTTTATTGCCGTTACTGTATTAATCTGTTTCGAATATATAATCGCTTATATACCGAAAGTAAGTGACATGAATGTTATTTATCAGTGATTGTGTCCCTTTAATATTTTTGATTCTCCGTAGCAAGGAGTGTATATATGAGTGTGTGTATACATGTATATTAAAGAAATCTAGGTTTTCTCTTTAGATTTTAGAAACTCTATGATTTGTAATAGTGACTTGATGTTTGAAATACTGACTTGTTTAGTTGGGATATGTTGGTTTAGGAATTTATATTTTGATTATGTTTGAATTAATCCAAAATTGTTAAAGCATGTGATGATTAATTGATTACTATTTCAATATAACTGTGTCCTAGAGTGGATGTATTATATAACTTTTACGCTTTTGAGAGTAAAACCTTGTTTCATAATGGTACACCTAATAGTTTATTAAATCATTAATTTCAGAAAATGGAACCTTTATTTGATTACGCTTATTGGAAAATAGTGTGGATGATCGAAATCTTAAGCTACATTTGATTGGTCATCCTACTTGGATTTGACTTATTTATTAGTAGTACTTACTAAGCTTTCTCTAATTTAAATAGGACATTTTTTTTACATATATCGGTGAGAAACTGTAAAATGAGATTGTAGAATTGGGGACTATTGAGGTCATTTGGCTGGGGACTATTTGAGGTCATTTGGCGTACTTTAAATCATAGGTCGATAAGTAAAACTGGGGACTATTGAAAATAAAAAGCTCGTTTTTAGGTTGATCTAGCAAAATAATTGCAGCTTAAAGGAGTAATGCATTCCAAATGAACTGAGCCTGAAAGATGGAACAAAATGTCGTTTTCTAGACGGATAAACCTAAGCTATTAAATGTTATGTAGATAATGACAATTGACATTGTTGGTTCTACAGACAATGACTTGCTCAGTTGCTTGTAGTATTGAATCTATTATATTGGTCCTCAATTATAGACACAGCTGTTTTGTCCTTCAGATATGTAAAAGGTTAAACATAAAAAATTGTTGTATGGAACAAATGAAGTGTTTCTGGAATAATTGAAAAAATAATTGAATCTGCCGTCTTAAGGAAGTGCTTCTGGAATAATTTAGTGGAGCAGCCTATAGGAAAAATCATCACTGCTGGAATTTTCCTTTTTGAGATTTTATATAAAATTGCCATCTTTGTAGAGATCTCGATGATATAAAGCTATAATCATAGATTCATAAAAAATTACAGTCAATTTGTATTAATAATACCTGAGTTTCGTTCTCATATATTGTGATGGCTTCCAGATTTCACTTGAAATATATCATTTGAAAAGGGATTTTTTTAACTAAATAGAGTATTGATGTATCGTAGTTGTTTTTTGCTAGTGGATATAGCTTCTTTTAGGTGACATGTAGTTTTCGTTACAGTTGAAATAGTAATTTTCAAGGATAAACTATAAGAAAAGATAGGAGGCAATAGCAAAGCCAAAGTCGTGGAATTTCTTATGTTTGGACCATCTTCTGATGGAACTTTCTACTATTTTAGAACTAGCAATTACTAAGTTGAAGCTGGTAGATGAAATAAAGTTGCCAGTATTGTCCACATTACCACATAGGGTGAAGGTATATGGTGGCAAGGTGGCAGCCTTATAGTTTTACATAAATGCATTTTTAAAATTAAAAAAACGATACTCCACATCTCCAAAATAATTTCTGTTTTTTGGCAGTTTTAGAATATTCAAGTTGGATCCACCACTGTTTGTTCGTATTGTCATTATTTTATATGCTGACAGAGTTGGTGGAACAGGGGCGGGAGAGGCATTTCGGTTCAGGAGGAGGTCGATATCGGACGTCTATGAGAAGGCAAATGGAATTAGACCTGGGAGCCCACGTCCTCCTCACGACCTGTGAGCTCTAAACCTCCCATCAAGATCCTCGTTCTATCCCTCCGATCAACGTTTCTCATGCTTTTGTTGTGTTTCCGTTTTGCTTGAAGTAGGAAGCGTATGTAGAAGTTTTGTATATAGATGTGTAGTTGTGGTTTGAGTTTTAAGAGTGAAGCTTTGGATGAGGCTATGTTAGCTGTTAAAAAAGTGCTGGTAATGCGTCTCTAGCTACTTTATGTAATATCTCAGATGCTTCCCTCCTTTATATATCTTCTGTCCGTTTTCCTTTTTGGCACAAGTTATTGCTCTTGGTCTTAGTTTCTTATTTTAGTCTCTGCCGTGGAGATTTAAGGCGCTCGATGAATGTTTTGAATCTAGCAAACTAAATCATGAATGAATTGCAACAAGGCTTGTCGCTAACGAGTTAAAACACAGGAAGTTACTGAATTTATGAACACAAATATGCAGTCTCGGAGTCGGTTGTAATCCCACTCATTGCCCTTAGCTAGAGGCCGAGTTGTAGCAATTATAAAGCAATTGCAACAGTTACAATCTCGGCTTCTAGAATTCATATGATGAAAATCCGGCAACCAATAATATTCATAAATACAGCCACTGCAACTCTTTTATCTTTCACCATCTAAAGTCAAATTTCATTAATTGAATTGTCCACTTAGGACCCCATTTGTTGGAAAAGTTTGTGCATTGTGTTGTCCGCCATAAATCTTGTTCACTATAATTCTATAGCTGAGATTACGTGTTATTCACCTTTTAAAATTCGGCCTTTCATTTCCACATATTTTAACGTCTATCTTCTATTCCTGTCTCTCTTTCTAGTTTGTATGGGCTAGGAGAGGTCAACCGAACCGTTTATGAACATGTTTGTTTTCGACTCGTTAAATATTTGGCTCGTGTTCATTCATTTACTAATGAGCCGAGTCTGAACACAATAATAAGTCTCGTGAACATGTTCGGATCGTTTGAAATCTCGTTTAATTATTTTTAATATTTTTTTTTATATTCCTGCTTATATATGTAAATTTTATTTAATATAATGTTAAAAAATCTATGAATACTTTTCAATTTAAGTAATAAATTTATTTTTTAAAACTGAATCTAATTAAAACTGAAATCACCATAACTAAATTTATTATTGCTTATCTTAACAATTATTTTAGCTAAGTAAAAAAGATTTTTTTATACAAATTGATATTAAATTTGTCAAAAAACGTGTTGAGAAAAGATTTATGAAAAGGCTTGTATGTAAATGAGACGAGTTTGAGCAAAATTTCAGAGCTCGTTTAGTAGACAAGCCGAGCTTGAATACAATAAAGTTTAGCTCGGCTCATTTGGAACCCTAGCGACGAGTCATGTCATGATAAGGACCATTCCAACAGTATGATTGTATATCAATTGTATTTTTAGTTTTTAACCATCTCATACACGTTAGTTTTTTACTTCTTTAATACAAGTTTAAAATTGAGATTCAACAACTTAAAAAAAGTTGTCATTTAGTTTCATACGTCGTATCTGAACGTAACACCCTCCACAAAGTCCACCATACATTCCTGGTTTTGCCGCGGCGTGCATTGAGTTATTACGATATTTTCCGGAACTCTATATCGCATGAGAAGAGAGAAACAAAAAAAACACTAACTTGTTTGATTGCAACTTTTTAGGAAAATAAGTTGGTTTATATGAAACTTGGAGAAAAACTGAAACCACCTCAAAACTTTTGGACTTTCCAAGTCAGATAAAAAAAGAAAAAACACATGTAAAGCTCAACATAAAATAAAAAACTTCTACTTCATCCAGTAAAAAGAAAAAACTGCACAGAAGTAAACTGCTAGTGCTGACAACCTCTTTTTCATTGGCGCAAACCAATAGTCTAGGCTATATCAGAGTTACTCCGAACAAGGTGAAAAAAAAGAAAGAAAATCCCTGTGAAACTGAAGTTGGGAGGAGGTTTAGAAACACCCCTATTAAATTCTATAAAGTCTTTTGGCAAACTTTACAAGCGAATGGCCGCGGGCGCCCTTTATTTCAGAACTTCTTGACAATTATTTTGCTAACTCTTAGAAGATAAAATAACATAAAGAGTAAAGCATAGCACGATACTGACATTCACAGAAGCAAACAATATTGTCACACGAATAAGTAAAGACCTTATCCGAAATCAGCATTCAAAAAATCAAATGCTAGAGATGAAATCAAGAGGAACCAACAAACACTGGGCAAGTCTTGGTTTCTGCATACAACCTAGTATGCCTCGTCTTTGTTAATTTACATCTAACTTTTCAGTATTCTCTAATCAATTAACCTATCTGAAAAAATCGAAGATCGAAATAATTTCATTATGGCAAAGTTGAATACAAGCAAGCGCTCGCTGATGTCAAAACTTCACCTCCTGGTCCTTTTTTTCAACTGATGATTTCCATGCATTTTCATGCCTTGCCATGTTTAGGAAGCTGTTCAAAGTGGACAAGGGAAAAACGAATTATGAGCTTCTATGTACCTGCCAATACTTTTTTGGGTTGTAAGGTCTTTTTTGCTCCTGTAATCATTTTCTACTTTTGCTAGTTCCCAGAATTAAAAATTAGGTTACCAATACTTTCTTTCAAGATAACATTTATTAGTTTCTGATGAAAACTTCCAAATTTCGTAATATTTGTTTTAAACTTGTTAGACATCTTCTTTCCATATGCAGTAGAAGATTTTGGATGTGCTGATAAAAGTAGAAGGGCTTAAATGATGCTAAAAGATAATTCTCTCCACCACGAGAAATTTAAAAAGATTGTAGACAATAACTAGTGATTTACCTTTTTGCCAATTATTTGAAGCGGTTTAATAATCTCAAAAGAGCACACTAAGTTGTTGTCGACAGTTAATAATGCGCCTGCATTATCAAACTCTCCACCATAATTTGGTGCTGAAAATATAGTCACAAGCCTTCTTTTAGCAAAAAACTCATAACCGTCCTCCACAACCTGAAACATTCAATTTCATTTTATTTTTGCGCAATCCACACCACTTTTATCCATCTAAAGGATTCAGTTAAGAGCATCCACAATAGTTGTGTTAATTTTAACAATATTAAGTTTGACACATCATCATTTAATTGCATGTTAAATGGCACATATGTAACTTAAATTTAACCTTCACATTAGTGTATTAATTTAACAAATTTATCTAATTTTAATTAAAATTAATTATTAATTGAAATCTGATTAATTAGTCATTTTGTAAACCCCACTAATATAGGAACTAAAATATGAGTATTTGAAATACAGTTCACGTTTTAATTAATTGTATTTTGCCACGTCATTCATTAACAACATTAAAAACATTGTTATATTTAACAACTTTTTTAACATCTATAAAGATAACACATGATTTAACATAACTAATGGAGACAAAAAAAAAACATTGTTAGCTAAGTATTTTAGTTAACAATAAAGATAACAACACTATTGTAGATGCTCTAAGAGGTAGACAGAATGAGAAGCAACAAACTAATGCCTTCACCTTTTCATCAATCACAGCAAAACAAATAAGATAGACTCAAAGCCAAAACAGAATAGCCAAATATAACTTGATCAAATATGAATCATTACTATATGGTCACCAATAATAGCTTATGCACAATTTGCTTCCATATAATAATTCTAGGTTCTTCAACGTGATCTGTATGTAAAATATACTTGGTGCGATAAAGTCGTGTTCACTTTCTTACCACAACAATACCAGTATACTCTTTTTCCCATTAGCATATCATTTTATCGTTAGAACAAGGGTAAAAAGAATCTACTAGCGTTTTCTCGTGACATAAACTATTTTCATTTTCATCAAGTTACTCAAATTTGTGATGTCAGCAATTTCCTGATTACCTAAACACTTAAATTTCATGTTACCTACTATGTAGAAATATTTCCCAACAAGAACTAAATGTTTTGGCACATATTCTAAGTTTCCACTTTTGTCCCGCTTTTATCTTGCAAATCATTACCGTCACACTTTGTCAATGACTAAGATGTATTATTGATGACGTGCTTGCAGGCTTATGACAAAACAACAAGAACCTGACTTCTTCGAGTCTGACCCAACACAAGAAGAAAATTACCTGGTGGCCCCGGCAAATGAGGTCCAAGTCATTTTTCTTCAAAAACTCAGCCACTTTGTCCGCTCCAAAAGTATACGAGACACCTCGATCACTATCACCCCAACCTTCGACCCTACGGTCAGGATCAGACCAGAGTAGATCACACAATAAACCAGTATCCGGAATATCCGTCGGCCTCTCAATTTCCTTAATTTGATCCAAATTTTTCAATTCCGGAGAAAGCCCACCGTGCATACAAAGTATCTTGTCATCAATAAGAGCCGCAACAGGCAAACAATTAAAACAATCCGTAAATACTTTCCAGAGCCTAACGTTGAATCTCCTCTTGCATTCGTCGTAAAAACCGTATATACGGTTAATTTTTGCATCTTCGTGGTTTCCCCTAAGAAGGAAAACCTTGTCTGGATACCTTAATTTGTAGGCTAATAGTAAGCAAATTGTTTCTAAACTTTGTTTTCCCCTATCAACATAATCGCCTAAAAAGAGATAACTTGAAGATGGGGGATAGCCACCGCGTTCGAAGATTCTCAACAAGTCTTGATATTGTCCGTGTACATCACCTGTATTACATAAGAAATGTAAGGGAAAAAAAATTCAAAGAAATGAAAGAATAGTGGCAACTCAATACCTCAGTTAAAAGTAATGGGCGAACTAAGAATACACGTTATCGTAATATTTTACAGTCAAGCATAATCAACAAATTAATTCCCACCAATTGAAAAAAGAGTGGAAGCGGGAATTGATCTTACTCACATTAATTAACTTCCTGAAAAGAAAATGTGAGCCGGAAAGAATGGGAACCTTAATTGGTGAGAAGATTTGATATAGGATCAATGCATGCTGAAAAAACATATTCCCGAAGTTCCGAGTGCAGTTACGCGTTTTCAGTTGTAACTACGGTTGCAACTGACGAATATAATGAAGTTAATAAAAAACATTGAACACGAGACGTTTTTAATCGGAGTTCGACATGATCACCTTGTCTACATCTCCGGAGCCCTCACTCAGTATTTATTGATATTGAAAGGAACAATAATAAGACTTGAGACTTACAATAACATGACTCCCTCACGTATATGCCTATCTTACCATCTCTAACTCACAACTATCAATTTCTAATGGCATCCCGCCATGATCTTTTTAAGTTTGTTTCTCTCTCATGTACAACGGGTGTTGTTGATCTATAATATCAGTATATCTACATTGTATTCAACACACAAAATACTAAAGGCTAATAGGCTTTATATATAGCCTTTACAAAAGATCCTAACTTGATCATTAAAGAAAATATTTCCTTTATCTTCTTTCCTTGCCCGACTTGGAGATCTTCAAATATATATCTTCTAGTTAATTAGTCTTTGTCTTCTAACAAATCAGATCTTGTTTAATTCGAAATTATACAAATCTTTAATTTAATTGTCTATGTATGTATATTGAGAGTTTATTATGAATATATAAAACTATATTTTCCAATATGATGACAAACAATACGTCACTAGAATCTCGGATCTAGGACCTAACACATGCCTATATTTAGAAATTCTTTTTAGTTCCATACTCGGTAAAAAAGCATTTCATTAATCATAGCGTAATAAAACCTAAAAGAAAAGGAAAAATAAAAACTCTTAACAATATCTGAATAACTCGTCAATAATAATTGGTAATCATAAGCCTCTTTGAACTACTTGATAACATGTAACCTATTGGGACAACATTATGTTTTTGTAACACAATAATAATGGGAAACCCAAATATATATCACAATCCAATAATTCAAAATAAAAGCAATAACACTAGCCGCCAAATCACCATTGATGTGGTTGGTCACTAAATCATGCGAGCAATAGAATCTTATTTGAAAATCATCACAAACAACAAGTACGCGATTAAAATTTGAAGGGAAAAACAAGGGTACACTTCATAAATCAATCGATTTTGATAGAAAACTATAACTCAAAAACAAAATTAAGACCCAATTCTCTGTAAAAATATCAGCTTTTGTGCATACTTAAACTCAATTATACACATAAAAAGAACATAACTGAAATCTCGCAATCAAACACTACAAGGTAACCTGAGAGTTACAAAAGAAGGTATATCCAAAACATCAATTTGAAGAAGATGACAAACTGACCAAGATTGTGTCGTACAAGTTACATACAGTTAAAGAGATATATAACACCAAATTTTGCAACTGAAAATGAAAACAATCATAGGAAGATAAAACACCGCCAAATCCCAAATCAAAACAACACCCAACCTTTTGCGGCAAAATAAGGAAAAATCTACAAATGTAGCGTAAACTACACATACAAATTTTTATTTTCTTCTAAAAGAACTCAAACAAAAAGTCTTATGCCACTACAATTTGTAAACTAAATTAGGATGATATAATAACTTTCTGTAAGGGGATACTATTTTATATCTTTCCTATATGCAAATAGTTGAACAAAACAAATACATAAATGCAGAATCAAAAAAGCAAATTCGCAGATGCTGAACAGTAAACATAATAATCACTTTAATTGGAGACACGGCTCGAGGTGGTAACTAACACACTAAAAAGCATAAAAAGTTTGAATCTTTTTCTACGCGACTGCTCATGCAAACTAACCGGCAGCATGGATATACGAATAGATACGGATATCTAGAAATAAAGGTTCTCGATTAATGATACAGTATACGAAAAAAGTTACAAAAACTTCAAAAAGATATAAAATTGTTGACACCTTCTATGATATCTAACTAAATTCTATCTCGGAGGTTTTGTACATGAATGATATCCCTTTCTGTAAATATTTACAGGGAATTAACTAGGTGGACACAGTTGGGAGCCGCCCTCCTAAAAATTTGATGAAAAAACATATTTTTTCTATGTATATTGATCAAAATCTTCAAAAATTAGCGCTTGGCCCCAACATATTATGAAAAAAAAACTCATGTGTATGAAATAAAATTATAATAGAATATCACCCCCTCCCATTTAAAATTCCTAGTTCCGTCCCTAAACATTTCATGTCAATCACAGATACAAACACATAAGAATCAAGGCAAGATTGCATTTTTATCTGCGGAAATCAACATGCAATATATAAAAACATATAAATAAAAAGGCGGTGGGGGAGCTGACCGCAGATATTGACCGGAGCATGGAGACGAAGGAGGTTCGGCTGAGACAGGAAAATCTGACGGCCGTTAACGCAGAGTTGTCGGATCTCACCCTCCGATAGCTTCACCTGTTTCCCATTTTTACCCTCTAATAATCTCATTATTACATCATCTAACACCTCTTTCTCCATCACAAAACAAAACTACAATAACCAAACAAATACCCTTTTGATTATTACTGTTTCTTTCCCAGATAAAAAAAAAGAAAAAAATGAAAAGTTGTGGGAAATTTGAAAGGACTTTGGGTTCTTCGCTTGCTTGATTTGGAATATATCTTCTTTGGGTTTATTTATTTATTTTTAATATTTATTGATCTATTTGTGGAGAGGGTTTGTCATATTATCATGATAACTATCAAATCCACCTAAAACAGAGAGATATATGGCCTATTTGTGCTCTGCTCGTCTTTTATTCGTTTCTATCTTATTATTAATAATAGTACTAAAGTAAATTAATAAATATTCAATGTTAGTTTTAAATTTGGAACTGGATAGAACAGGTCCTTAGATTTTAAAAAAATATTTCACATAATTTGTTACGAGTGTCTCGTAATGAAATACTAGGCATTAAAGTACCATGTAATATCAATAATAGAATAAAAACAAAGATTTGTTAATATATTCAATACAAATAAAATTATTATTTTGTTATAAGCTTTTTTAAATGATTGTTTTTATTGAATTTGAATAAAAACTAGGATAGTTCATGTAAATTTCTAGAATTTCAATTTTCAAGCAATGAAATACAAAGTTATAATTTTAGTTTTGAATCTTGATTAACCAAATAGTTGTACCAAACAAACCTGATAAGAGCAAAATGGGATGTCAAACCTGGTAAGAACTTAATTTACTGAGCTCTCACCACCAAGTTATATTGCAACTGCTTTAAATTGGGGGTTAGTTGTTGTATAAAAAAATTGATAAAGAAAGTTCAAAATTGAGGAATATTAGTGATATTTTTAATTTTAAATATATAGGATTGAATATAATTTTATGAAAGTTACAAGGATCTTATTGTAATTAATAATTTTTAAATATGTCTTGCTTGTGTTTGTGGCAACTGCCAGGAAAATTCAGTTGGTGGGGTTTGAAACATTCAAAAGTGGGTCCCCATTTAATTTAATTTAATTAAAATGGAATGGGCCATTTGGCTAAACTTAAGATTATGGAGTTATCAATATAAAAACACCACCTTAACATTCTTTTATACGCTTTTCTTTTGGTGAGTGATATCACTAGGGACCAAACAACAATGTTCTAAATGTTCTGGTTTAACGCCAAATCATTCACTAATTTTGTTAATTAACGCCTAATATGTTTAATCACGTCTAATTTTTTAGGATTTTAAGCTCTGACTATCATTTAAGTGTCGTCTAATTTGCACCTAGACACACATTTTAGAACACCGCTCATATGTCATATCAAAATAAGTACGGGTGTAAAAGTTGTTTACAAAATAGTTATTTAGATTGTCACCACATTACTACTCGGTTGCTTGCAGTATTAATAGTAACCGTACTATGAATACATTCGGAGTATAACAGGATAACAAATGAAAGTGCAATTAATAGTACGTGTTTGTTTGATTTTTATTGGGCTTGTACTATTTTACAAGTCCAATAAAAAGTATTAGAAATTGTTTGATTTTTATTGGTAGGATGAGATTAGAGCGGGATTATGGTAAGTTGGTATTAGAAATACCGTCGGGCCCACAAATACCGCGTTGATATGAAAAGTGGAGGCAAGACTATTACTCCAAATATAACGATTTCCCAATAACACACCCACTTATTGCTCTATTTATCCTCATTTATAATCTCACGTTACTAATAACATCGCCTCTGTTTTTCGTACCAAATACGGCCTTACTTGTAGTCGACTATGTTATTCTCTTTTTGCTTTGAGCAGTTTTCAATATACCTATCCTATCGTTTGGTTTCATTTGGGTCTCGTTGACCAGCTGATTTTAGTTTGCAAGGAATATTACTTTCCGCTTGAGTTTTTAGCTAAAAAAAACCATCACTGTAAGCTTTTCCATTCGATCCATCTTTGAGTTTATCAATTCATTGTCTCATTTTCTGGAGGGAAAATTAATTAAAACAAAATGTCTACTTAATTTGTCTTAGAAGTTAAAACTAATGTTTACTTTCAATGTTGTATTCTCGGTCATATTACTCGAAGTTGAACTTGAAAAAAGTGAATTAAGTTTTTTTTTTTATGAGGATTAAAGAGAAAAACAATACTATGGCCAAGAAACATATCGGAATGAAGACAAAGGTCAAGCGATCTCTTCTCAACCGGGGTTGACTCCGAGTGTAAGGCACTTTAATAGATTTTCAAATAAAAAAAAACTATTACTTTCTAAGACAGATCCATTCTTTCTCTACTAATTAACCTCTTTTCCAAACATAACGACATTGAGCTCCTCTCTCTCTTGGCCGTTATAAACTCATTATCGACCTCTATCCTATCCTTCTCTTGCTATCGTCCTTGGAGATATAGAATCAAGATTTGAGAGAGGCAAGCAAAATCTCTTAGAAGTGAAGGGATAGAATCATAGAAATAAAGCCCGTTCTCTTAATTTGCTGTCGATAGCCTATGTGAGCCAAGTAGCCAACCCTTTGCCAACATTTTCCCAGAGAAACATGGAAATATGACTAATTTAGAAATAAGTATGTAGCTACAGCCTGCAGGATTAAATAATCCTGACAGTTTACTTGCAAAGAGAAATGTATTCATGGTAGCCGACTAGAGGAGCTATATTTTGCATTGACAAACAATATTTTCTCCCCCTTATTACCACACAAGTTGTCTTTTTAATTTTCTGAATTCAATAACTTTTATTTTATCTAATCAAGCAATGCTTCAGCCTTGAGGTTATGGGATCGTACAAGTTACAACCACTTTCTTTTTTACGTGGCATCAACAAACAACACCCTTTTCTTTCACATAGATGAAGCGTAAACAAGCGAAGCAACAGAATAATTTCGGGAATAAACTAGTCAGGAGGTTCAATCAAAGAGAAGATTTGAGGAAAATAAATTATCATTCCTTATGGTGTCGGTGTGGTTTTACATCAATAAAAACCGAAGAAAGAAAAACTTCAGTTTATAAAACTATTCAAACTTCAGTTTATAAAACTATTCAGAAATTATGGTAAAGAAATCAGTACATGTATAAGCAGGTCATAATAAACCGAAAACAAAGCCTGATTGCTTTCAATAACTTGAAGGCAGATCCAAAATTTAGATCAGTGAAGTTAAATATTCAGAGACTTGCCACAGATACATCATCTTATGAACCTCCTTGGAAAACCTCAGTCTAGACGCTCCATCTGCATATACAAAACGTTACAAAACAGAATCAATTTATGACAGATGACCGATCTACTCTGAGAAGCTAATTGCATAAAACCTCAATTATATTACTAATTGAGGTAGCACTAGATGATGTTGCCAAGGAGAATGGAACAAAATATAGTCAGTGAGAGTGACTCAATGAAAACTGATCTGGTTTCTTAAACATTCTCATTGACTAGAAACATAATATTAAAACATGAAAATACCTTCCAAAGGCCATCATTCAAATAATGCATGGTATCCACGCCAATTCCCTTGTTGATTGATTTTCTGCAATAACAAGCAAACAGAAGTTAAAGAAAATATAGAAAGATGCTGCTAAAGTGACATTTGGCTCTAAGCACAATTCTATTTTGTCCAACTCTACGAAGCAAAAGGACCAAGAAGAGAAAAAGAAACAGAAAAAGAAGCAAGGAAATTACTACATTTGAGCAAAAACTAGACAATTTTTGGGGGGGAAACCGAGATGGCAGCGGTTTATTAAAAAGTGCCTCCTCTTTGATAAAAGAAACACGCCACATTATTCAGGACACTTTAACAAAAAAAATTCCTTTGTACCAACTGCTCAAATATGACTACCCTAGAAGCGAAAGTCATTAGCAATGGTTCTTCTTCATCAAGCTTTTGGTAACACTTTTAATTTCAGTAACATTGTTATACCCTCTTAAAGCAAAATAAAGATAAAAACGGAGTAGCTTAGCATAAAAGCAAAAACTATAACATCTGCATTTGATAGTTCAGTGAATATTGAATTAATGATTTCGACATCCAGTAATCTCCATAAAACTACCGCTAATGTGAAAAGACGGAAAATGCAAGTCCAGCCTGTGTTCAACCTGTAGGCGCACTTTCATAAATTCAGCAATATTTGATTCATACATTTTAGGCCTTTGCATAAGCCAACACTTGGTGCAATAATAAATTTGTTTTTTCTTTTTGTTTTTTGGGTAAACAGAATACAACTACGTATCAAATTTCACTACAGGAAAAGGATATTTAACTACTCTTTAACTTAAATATCGAAAACCAGTTGCTTTTTGTCCACCAAGTCTGACTTATTTGCACTCTTTCAAATATATCCATACTACGAAGCATTTTACAAGATAAGATGACAGAAAAATTAAATATGGCATGATCAGAGTATGGGTGTTGACAAATGAAACACGGTATTATGATAGTCATGGGTCATCAGATATGGTTGCAGATAAGCTGACAATGCATACTTCTAACATAGAAACACCAACGAGGGTCTGTTTTGTGATGGTAAGGTTATAATTCTGGACCCTGGTCTTCTTTTTTCTTACTTTCTTTCCCCTAGCTATTTCAAAAACTTGGTTCCAAACAATATTATACAGAACGTGTGATACTGTGTTTTTTGGTATCAGTATTGTAGGGCAGAGAGCAAATGATGTAGACTCGACTTTGTAAGTAGAGACTAGAGAACAGCTATGTTAAAAAGAATAGCTTAATAAATGATAATTTGCTGACATAATTCACACTTACATATCCTTAGCCGACATTTTTGTAAATCCAATAGCAAGAGCGTGTTGCTTCCCTTCTGCCAGTATGGCCTGAAAAAATGGCCATATAATCAGACGCATTAGATAGGCGGAGTAAATTATAAAAGAAATAAGCATAAAAATTAATACATACCACAGGCGTTTCAGCACCAACTTCCTCATCCAAGGCACCACCAGGAGATGTAAGCCCAGGACACATAATGTTTGCTCCAGATAGAACAAATTTGATAGCACCCCTGTCCACTTGCAGCTTTTTCATAATGTCAGGATCTGCAGAAAAGAATAATAGCTTAGAGAATGAGGAGAAAGCACCATAACCATGGTAAAACAGCACTTTATTGTGATAACTAGACAAGTTTTCTTATCTAAGAAGGTAAATCATTCTTTAACTTTATAGTGAAATTAAACGTACCGAAGGCTAACTTTTAAGAAAAAACATACCAAACCCCTACCATCTTGACACAGACACACACGTGGAAACACAAATGGCAGAAAAAAGCAGCAGGCAAACACAGGGAGAAAGAGAGAGAGAGAAATGTAATCATGACAAAACTGCACTTAACTGTGATAGAGAAGATTATAACTGTTTATACTAGATATTTTCCGGTGAAATCTAAGAGAATATGAATGAAACAAATCAGTTACTAAGTTCTGCGAGATGAAGAAACAGGAACATCTGATCAAGGAGGCATATTGTGGCGTCATCTTAAGAGCGAGCAGCAGCTTTCAAAGCTTTTCCTTCTCTCTGTTTTTATATATAAAGTTCAGCAAGACACAGAAACAGGAACAAGTAATCTACGCGGCATATTGTGGCATCATCTTAATTCTTAAAAGCAAGCAACAACTTTTAAACTTTTTCATTTTCTTGGTTTTTACACACACACACATGGCACACTGTACCAGAAAATGAGAACTGTGTTGTGACCATAGTAGCACAAAACAGTGTAAATGGGAGCGAAAACGAGAGCGGGGAGCACAGGAACAGCTTATAACAGAAGTATGGGAGCGCCATCAGGAACGCCGAATTAAAATTGTAGGCTTTTTCTATTAATAAGTGACATTTTAAAAATATATTTGTAACTTGATATATCGAGTTACATAGGTATAAGTAAAAAATAAGTAAAATCTAGACGATATTAATAGGGTTATGCTAAGTTTTCAAAACAAATAGAGCATTTACTATTCTATAATGCTCCATACATGTATGTACCAGCCGGTATAGATTGTCATAAACGTGCTTAAATAGGAGATTTATTTGATTCTTTAAAACTTTGGGTAGTTTTGGTAACCATATAACTTTATAAACCTATAGGCTTCTGTTTTGAGGGGAACGGGTTTCCAATGGGAACGTGTTCACATTCCCGGCTAAGAAACACCTAGGGTATAGAAGTTCCCTACAGCTAAGGTTGTTACGAATACAACACAAATAAGAGTCTTATGCACCGCCCGAAAAGTGTGGCCTATAAGGTGAATACAACACCAACTCGTATGAACTGTAATGGAACTATTTTCTAAAATTACCATAAAAATGTATCCGAGAAAGCACAACGAAAGTGAAATGTTCCTAGGTACCGTACGACTTTCTATGAAATTGGTCAAGTTGATTGCAGATTCATTTTTACTATACAAGTTTATGAATTAATCAAGTTAATAGTGAAGCGACGTAGCTATGAGGAGGTCATAACGATGAGTATGAGAGTGGTGTTTACCACTGATTAAGCAAAGCTGTAGATACTATGAGTGGAAAAAAAAGGTAGCACTAGTGGTGTAGTTAGACAATAGCATAGAGATGGTTATGGTGATAGTGGTAAACGCAGAAAATGTGGTTAACAAAGCCAAGATGCTTGAACGTTATTCAAGTAGTTGTTGCTTCTAAATCTATGTTTCGGACAGCTTTCAATACATATCAGCTATTTGTAGTTTACCAACTTCCATAAAATTCCGAACACATAAAAGCAAAGACTTTTATTACGGCTGTTAGCAGGTTTTCAAGTACAGAAAAAAGGAAACATAAACCTTCAACTTAACGAGACACTAGGCTCCAAGAGTAAACTCTCTCTTTCCCGAGGGATCTATTAACTATGTGCTAAACCAATGAGACACCAAACACACAGCATAATGTGATGCTTAAAATAAAGAGTACCTCAGACAGAACATCTATGCCTTAGAATATGTCATAACAAAACACTAGAATATAGAGGGATTTAACCATTAAGTATCCAGAAAAAAGACCTCAAAACACCAAATAACTACCATAAACGGGACATACAAAAAACAGATGAGTCGTAAGAACCATAAAAAAACTCTGGATGAAACACATTAGAAATGCAATTAGAAGGGGTCCACCGTTGCGAACTCAGGAAACCCTAGTCGATATAGAATTAGCAAAAATGTATTAATCATGAAAAGAAAACTTACACTGATGAAGAAGACGTAGTGTAGGCATATAAGGGCCATCACGTATGTTGAAAAACAGAGGCACACTGTTGACCAGAACCAAATTTAAATGGTTCTGACTGCAAAAATTAGGGATAAAAATAGTGTTAGAAAAAGGAGTAAGGAGTATGATATTGAATAACTAGTTTTGCAACAGGATATTCAAATGTATCAAATACTTATAAACCACAGAAAAGTAAAGCTGAGAACCATTTGGCAACAACTAAAGGGGACTTCTTTGGCATTAAGTCTTCCATCACCAGCTCAAGTCCTGGATACTGCATGATGCCATGATTTTTATTAATTCTCGTAAATGAATAGTGCAAATCAAAACGACGGGTATTAGGGGAAAAAGAATAATGTTATTAGTGCTGAGAATAAGAACCTCATCTGCAATGCTTTGTCTAATTCTGCGTTGTACTGATGCTTTGACTTGATTTTGCGCAGAAACTTCTTCCGCAGTAAACCTATTAAACATTTCATCTATAAGAATCTATGATAAAAAAGATCTGGAACTGCACTCAAAGAGTAAATGAGAAACTGAGTATCGAAACTTTGAGGAGAAAAAGATAACAATGTAGAGCTCTCAAGATACACGATACATGCTAAAGTTCTAACAGTTTGTTTCGAAATGTTTAGCTGATTTGTCTCTCTAAGAATATATCTTTACTACTCGTATTTTAAGCAACAGTGACACAAACAGTTTCTAACATTGACATAAAAGCCCTAAACAACTTGAACTTGTTAAAGAATATGTTAACAAGTGAACCAATTATTAGTTAAACAGTCACTTAACTCCCTTATAGAAGTTAAAAAGTGATATCTGATATAACACCGACTGATAAATTTCTATTAAAGTATGCTCGGGACTGAATAACATTACTAGTGAAAACTGATTAAAATTAGTGACAATAAGTGTAAGAATGCTCATATCTAAAAAGTTAAGGTCATGTCAAATTTTAATAGTTGTTTATCTTTTTTATTAAATAAATCAAATATAGCAAAAAAGAAGCTAAAACTGTAATATCTACAAGTCACAAAAAAAGTTAACCTGAAATTAAATTAAGAAATACAGTCGAAAACCATAATTTTCTCAACCAATACATCAAAAACAGTAAAAACTTAACCCACATCTCTATTAAGTTTCAATATCGATATCGTAAACTTTTAAAACCTCAAAAATTTAATGTACCCGAAATTCTATTATCTGTAACAATTCAATTGAGAAATTAGAAAACTCAAACAAGTAACAAAAGTAAACCAAGTAGGGTTAATATAAATATCAACACAAATTAACAAACAAAACTAAAAAAGAAACAAATATATAAATAAAGAAAGCAGAAAAAGTATATAAACACAGCCGCCAACAAAATAAAAACAATTCTAACAATATTTGAGGGGTAACGAAAAAGATAGGAAAATAGAGAAAACTCACTTTTTGAACATTTTTTGTAAGTGGGTTTTTGATTATTAACTGATTTAGAGCAGAAGATAAGTGAGATTGCGATAAATGTAGGAGAGAGAGGGAGAGAGAGAGAGATTTGTGCAGGGCTCGAAACGGAAACGGGTCGGGTATGCGGGTAAATGGACCTTGGATTTTAAGGGAAATAATAATAATAATTCGTTTAATACATTTTTACAAACTTATTTGTAAAAAAAAACATGGTTGAAATATTTATTAAAGTATAATACATACCATTATAAATATACCAACATTGTCCTTCAGTTATACTACTCGCTCTTGCTTATGAAATTAGTTACAATTTTGATACACTTATATTATGTATCAAAATTGTTAAAATAAAATTTTTTAAAACTAAATTATAATTTAATATTTAAACTATATAATTAACTTTTAAAAAAATTTATTCCAATAATTTTGATATAAATTATTGGCCGAACAAAATTGCATGACAATTAATTAGGAATGGATGGAGTAACATAAGTAAGGGAGGCTTACAAATAGTTACATATCAATCAAGTTAATTACAAAAAATCACATATTTACAATTAGTTGCGTATACTTATTTAGAATTAGATACATATGTCATAAAAAAAAATGTTTAAAAAAATTAAAAATTTGTACATATCAAACAGAATTAGACATGATTAGATAGAATTAAACAGTATTAAACATACAAGATTGGACAGGATCAAACATGATTAGACATACATGATTAAACAAGATTAGACAGGATCAGACCCATGTTTTTTTGTATAAAAAATGTATTTTTTAAAATTTTGGTTTTGTTGTGTGACATATTAGCTCGTCATAGATATATATAGAGATATGTATAGATATAGAGAGAGGTATGAGAGACAACAATAAGGGAGACTTTATTAATCATAATGTATGAATGAATGTAAAATACAAGACCCCTAAAGTACAAGCCCAATAATCCAATAATATCCTACAACACTCCCCCTTTGGACGTCTTGAATTCTTCGTCTTCATGCAGTCGATCTGAGTCGAGTTCATTCGCAATGCTAAACACATAAAAACCTTAGGGACGGAAAACCCAATGTGGGACAAAACCGGTACCTAGGAGAAACTGTGTAGCCGAATGATATATGCTGAAATTCTATGTAATTAACTAACCACAAAACAGTGTGCCTCATCAAAACCTTGCCGGAGCAAACCCAATGGGAAAATCTCTGATCGAAGGAAAAAGAGTGCAACAGTGGTAGTAGTAGGGAATCAACCACAAAACAGGTGCCTCATCAAAACCTTGCTAGAGTAAACCCAGTGGGAAAAACCTCTAGTCGAAGGACAAAAGAGTACACAGTGGTAAGAAGTATACAACAGGATACTCCCCCTAATTTCGGCAATCTTAAGTGAGATATAATGGGAATGTGTCTCGCTAAAAACCTTGCCAAGGAAAACCCAGTGGGAAAAAACATTGGTCTAAGGACAAAAAGAGTACACGAGCATGCGACTAGATGCTCCCCCTCACTTGTACACAACAGGGTGCGAGAATTTCGACTAAGTAGTAATTAGTACAATAAGCATTCACCTGGATGCTCCCCCTAACTTGCACACGACTGGGTGCAAAGATTTCATATTCCAAGAAAGAGTACGAGCATTCGACTGGATGTCTCATTTACTTGCACACTACTGGATACAAGAAAATCTAACGTGGAATAGAACGAGCATTCAACTGGATGCTCTTAAACTTCATATGTGAAGATTTATTTCGGCGAAAAATGCTAAATAGCATAATGTAGTCATGTCTCTCTTGATCGATAACAACAAATTGTCTTCTATAACAAGTGTTTTATCTGGATCGTGAGACAGAGCATATGCAATTCAAATATGGCTAATACTAGCTCGAAGCCATATATACTCTCTAGTCGTCTCATAGAGCACGAGATCGGAGTGATTCGTTTGGAGTCATTCCAAGACCTCCAAGATATCGCCTTATTCCTAATGGCAAAGACATACCATGTTAGGAATATCCCTTATGCGGGTCTGATAAGTAACCAGCATCGGTATAACCGAAAAAGGGTTGCGTTAATTCGAGTATCAAAGGGGGTAGGTACACTCGATGACGCAAAATGGGATAAGACAAGCCCTCATCCGCAGTTACCTTAAGGTAATGGGAAAATGTCTTTTATGCCATTTCGATGGCAGCGTGTTAGCGCGATGCTGTGTCGAGCTATACTATTCACAGCAGACAAGATGTTCGTCATAGTACATTAGACCAAGTACAATGATGGGCTTATTGTACTTAGATATGAACATCATGGTTCAATATCTCTTTGTCGTCTCATCAGGGACGGACCGGGTCTATATCAATGTCTAGTGATCGAACGATCATGGGAGAATCTGACGACTTAGCGTCATAATGACTAAAACGTCATAACACCTTCTGGGTGTAGTCTGAATCATGGACTTAGATTCAATCTTTATGGGACTCGATCATCAAGCCGAGTCACTACCGTGTCTTCCCAAGATCCTTCATCTCGAAGGCAAATCCAAAAATGGATCGCGTAATAAAACACGCAAGGGCATAATACTTGTTCAAGTATCCCAAGCTAATCAAGTACTCACTTAGGCGGTATACCACATCCGCTCGGATTATATTAATCCATATAGTGAACGTCTCATTTAATTGAGATCGTGTTCCGTGGTCAGGAACTACTTGATTAAAGCGTATGAAGCCACACATGGACCTTCATCTATATCTCTTTGTCTAAATTCCCATAGAGATAAAACCGTGACCCCAATCACATGCTGCATAATCAGTTTTTTGGGAAACTACTAAATTGATAAAGTAGGGGACCGTTATAACGTCCATTACGAGGAAATCAACCATCTCGTAATCAATTCCAAGGTGTGAGAGAAGCCTTGCGCTACTAGGTGAGCATTCTACAATCTCATTATTCTCATCACTTTTCCTTACGAATAACCAAATAAACGAACTCGTTTAACATTGGTGGTGTTGGAGCTACAGGTCCGAACACACTTTCGCTAAGGAGTCTACTTGGATTGCAAGTTTCCATTAGTCCAGTCTATTCTATGTTGACTTCAGGCAACGGTACATGGTTCCCTGTCATAATTTGCTCATATTATCAGTCGTCACCGAATATATGAACAAGTAATCAATGACAGTCTCGTTTCACTTCAATATCGTCTAAGATATCATGATTGACAGATATTTCGAGATTCTTAGGATGAGAAGGAATCACACATCTCCTAGATCCTTTATAATATCATACGACAAACGAGTTTCAGTTCACCACCTCTGGGGCTGAACGAATTAAGAACCGGTCAACTTCCTCATCTCTTAGGAAGGATGACAAACTGACGGCCGATGGCAGCGTCCTTTGCTTGGCGGGTTCGTCCAAAGCAACGTGTTACGACAGGAACACGGAGTCCGACAGGGACGTCTATCCTTGCAAGCATTTTGCAGCAGGTATAAATGATCTCGTGACATCTCATAAAGTCATTAAATGCGTTTGGCATTTAGTTAGACTTGAGGGAGTCTATGCACTTACTTATCACTAAGTGCAGTTTTTTGGGGATCAAGCTAAGACTGAGTGGGTTATGCCACGTTACTTCACGTCGTTCCTTATCAACGGTAACGTGCAAATCTCCTCCTAACGACGGGGAAAACAGTCTTAGCGATGTCACTTTCGCATATCATGCGGTAAAGAGATCGCTTGCCAAGGTTACTCTATCAAATGATAGGTATGAGATTCATAATCGACTATGTCCCATTCAGAGGTCCATATTTTGAACGCTATAGCGGCTCAATCAAAATATTAATTAAGCACTCCAAACACGCGTTAATATGAGACTTCTGGCTCATAACCAGTAACCAGCTGGTATGCATATGATGTTTGAGTGTCTATGGACCTCATGACGGACCAATGCAGCAAAATAGCATAACCCCACACGGAAATATAAATCTTGGTGCGCAAGACCAAGAAATGCGTGCAATCATTTGCAGTCGCATCAGTCCATTTGGGTCTGAACATAATCGACAGGATGTTCAATTTCCAAACTCAAGTAATTCAAATCGAAATTTCGATTCTTACTCTTCGGTATTATCAAGTCGACTAGACTTTTTAGGATAATCCGGATCATGAGCCATCAACTTAATGATAGGGCTAAGAGTTTGGTAAATGCTGCATTTATGTGGACAACGGTAAAATGTGACCATATTGTCGATGCATCAACCATAACCATTTATATTTATGGTCCGTCTTATGGTTGGATAAGTCCACAATAACTCCTTCAATTCTTTACAAGAATTCTACGAGTTCATTTCGTGATCTTTACACATACTAGTCTTTGAAAGTGAGCATTAGTGGCAAGAATTTCGGATTAATCACAAAATATATTCTCAGAAAGAATCCAAATACGATGCGATTATAAATCAAGCATCATCTTTTGACCCGGAAATATCTCATCCGGTCAATGCCACAATATCAAAATGATCTTATCAATCGACGACAGGCGAATGATAGTACAGACAATCATGTCTTAGCATCTAAATCATTTATCATTTCGACGACAGGCGAAATGATAAGGTAACTTTAAATGCTTTAAAGAATGTGGTAGCAACCACTTGAAAGACATTTCAACTCCTCTAAAATATGCTTTTGATCGTATTGAATGGAGGCTATGTAAAGAAATTTTAATTCTTTCATGAGCTATTACCAGATAACACTGGTTTTCTCGAATATTTTATAACTTAACAAGGTACGGCAGGACCTACATGAGTATAAGACCTCATATTTGACAGACCAATTTGGTTTTACCAAAGATTTTGATTTTTGGAACGACAGGTCCAGAATCGTTGTCACTGAGTACTCTTTTAGGCAAATAGTTGGTAAAATTATGTGGTACACTGTTACCCACTATTTCCAGAAAACCAACTACACCACAAGTATTGCCTAAAATTTCATAATTTAAAGTTTGGTCACATTTGTCAAAGGAATTTGCTCAAAACACTTTAAATTATTTCGAGAAATTTCGTAAACAGGCAAACCACAATTCAAAAGTATGGTCCAAATGGAAAATAATAATCCAAATGGAAAACATAATCCAGATGAGCGAAAAAATGGCTCAATGATTTATCAAAATCAATAAAGAAAGGTATCAAACTCATTTGAGCCACAAAATCGGGGGTCTCAAGAGTTTACTTTCAGTTAACTTTAACCACATTAGCATCGGTTTTTTTGCACCTTTGTAATAGTTTTGAACTATTTAAGGAGTAACCGTGCATGACCTTTGTCTTTATAGCATAGAGTTGGCTCCTTGAGCATTATCTCTTGCTTTGTGACAACGGGCCATATTGTTCCTTTCAATTACTGTCTTGCAGCCACAAGTTTTCGATTTTTATGATTGTCTAAAATCTCGCTTGGCTAGGCGATTCATCAGGATTACGACAGTTCAAGACAAATAACATTTGTCTCGGTTCTCGATTCATGAAAAAAAAATGTACACGAAGAGCATTAATATCAGGCAAACAATTCGTCATTGACCCAATAGGATTAAAACTACTCACTGGGGTAATTTTTTTTATCCAATAACAGATGGGTGATAAAGGAACATGGTGAATATAAATTCACGATACTGCTTATAGAATACAATTTCCAAGCTAGTATTTTGGTGAAGGATTGCTCCAATATGTCAATTTCAGACATTTGTTCACCATAGACGTCATCACGTCTCAAATGTGGCGGCGGAATAAAATCAACGCCTTAGCATTCATCCTGATGGTAACAACAAATTTGAGTTTTACTCATCAAAGATGGCATAAAAAAAAAATGGGGCATCACATTTTCACACATCAGGGTGAGTAACATGTGGTGACGGATTAAAATCAACATTTAAACAGTCATTTCGCAAGTATGTTTTACGATTTTTCTCATCTTAGATGGCATCCAACATGTGTTGGGATTTCTGGATTATTTATCATATAAAACGACTGGTTTATATTTTTATGGTTTGCACAAGTACAAACTTTTTTTCGAAACGACAGGTTCGAAAACATTAGTTTTGCTTTTCATGTGAATCGGTTCTCATTGATCGAACGACGGGTCGATACTGAAACACCAATTCAGCGAAACATACATCACTATATAAACACACTCGGGGAAATTATTATTTAGTCAACCCCTTTCGGTAGCTCTACTTGAAAAATGACCAGGAAAGACGGTGAGGGTGGAGGGCACGAATGCCACTTAAAACCCGACCTCATTAGGATATCGACTTCCGCCTATATCTTTCCTAGACATCGTATCCAAATAGGTGAGCCTATTTAGGGAAGATTCATAATTTTTCCAACTTAAATGTGAATATATATGATTTCGCAATTCTACCATTCATGGCAATAAATAACACGCATATCTATTCTAGATAACCACATATATATACAAGACAGTATAAAATATATTCATGATATATATCTAATCATGCAGTAGATTTGGTGATAAACTAAATCAATTCAGGATTATCAATCACACAAATTATATCATACCAAATCAAATCAAATCAAACAATTAACTGCCATATGGTATATTTATATCTATGGTAATATCAAAAGATAGGTTGATTATGCTAAGAAGATATCAATCAATTATCTACGGTTTATTGTCATATAAGTAATTCTATACATGGTAGTTTTAACATGCAAGCAAGTAATATATTTTTAATTACCAATTAATTCTATATATGGTAATTTTTAACATGCAAAGTGGTTAAATATACATGGAAACATATCAATTTATTCAATTAACATGCAATTTTTATTCACTTGGCTTTTTAATAAATATATATATGCATGTGGGTGAATATTTAGACCGAATATTGACTTTTATAACACATATATACTGTTTTTATACATGTAATATACTACAGGGACTATCCGTGTAATTTCAGCAAACTATATATCTATTTACAGCATTATTACTGCTTCAGTTCATAATTTCAGACAAGTTTCAGTTTAGTCCTTGAGTAATTTCCAGAATAGTTTACAGCTTTCAGAGAATTACAAATCAGTACATACGTTTCAGTTTGTTGCAGATTTAATCCGACAGATTAATACATGTTTTACAATTACATGATTTGGATTATTATGTATGATCTTATCAACAAATATGATTTTCTAATCAACAATATGCGTGTTACGATCATATATAGTTATCCATACAAGTAACAAACTCTAATACACATGGATTATATACTACGAGATATTTATCATGTTTTAGTTATCCATAAAATAATACGTGCGATCACATATATGGAATAAATTAAGTTTTAAATTCGGTACCTTGTGCACGGTATGTTGATGAAGGTCGATATAGCAAAACCCTAAAAACCCGGATAAACCTCAAGGTTTATAAATACCCAATATCCGTCCGTTTGCCAAAAATCTCCAATATCCGTGAGCGTATATCCTATTCTTCACGAGCAAAGTGCTGATAACGTGTTGTGTGACATATTAGCTCGTCATAGATATATATAGAGATATGTATAGATATAGAGAGAGGTATGAGAGACAACAATAAGCGAGACTTTATTAATCATAATGTATGAATGAATGTAAAATACAAGACCCCTAAAGTACAAGCCCAATAATCAAATAATATCCTACAACAGGTTTTTAATTTTTAAATATTTTTGGATTTTTTAATGACATATGTACTCATTTGTAAATAAGTTAACAAAAAATATATTTTTTATAAAATAGTCATCTAATTTAAAACAACAGATTTTTTTAAATATATACTAAATTATCAATTTTTCTTGAAAATTATGTATATGAATTATGTAAATTGGAGTATGAAGTTTAAAAATAAGAGTGAACTCTAGGAATCAGGATATGTATTTTTGAAATAGGGGTATGAACTTTTGGAATAAATATATGAAAAATACAAATTAGGGTATGAACTTTTGAAATAAGGATATAAAAAATACAAATTAGGGTATGGACTTTTGAAACAACGGTGTGAACTTTTGGAATAAGAGTATGAAACATACAAATTAGGGTATGAACTTCTGAAATAAGGGTATGAACATTTGAAAATTTTGAGTATATTTTTGTTAATTAGAAATTTTTAGATATGGTTTTGTTAATTTAATTTTAAAATTAACATGTTCTCTTAATTTACGGTTGCCTAAATATAAACTAATTCCTATTTTATAGCCCCACGTATCATCTCTCTCCATATTTGTAACAGTGCACTCGAACTAACGATCTCCCCCATCTCTGTCTTTTCTTTATGTATTTAGGATTGCATTATTTTTGTTTATCTTTTTCTTATATGTGTTTTTACTTTATTAAGCATCCGTATTTTCTTTATTTGACCTTGACCTTGTATGTTTTTTTTTTTCTTTTTGTTCCTTTGATGCTTTTACTATTATTTGTTGAGTATATTAATATTTTTTACTATATTGCTAGTAGTTTAATTTTTTGTTTGTTACTATTTGTTTCTATCTAAATTTTTTTGATATTTTTTTATACTATTTATTTTCATTTTGGTGCTTCGAACGTTAAACTATTATATGATGCTCTCATATGCTCAATTGTTCTCTCTAATTTTACATTGATATTTCATATTTATTTATTTCTTGATTTTAATTATGTTTTGCTATCTAAAATTTGCTTTTGTGTTACTTTTGATACTTTCCGTGACAAGTTGATTTTACTTTGATGCTATCTCGTATTTAACTTACCTACTCTTAAACAAGATTAAGTTTTTTGCGTTTTATTGTATTAAGGTAATAGCGACGTGCTAAACCTTATTTTCCTCATAATTCTAATCATTTACAAAAAAAAAATGAAATTATTTAAGATTTAACCCATCTTCCAAACATATTTAGGTTTGAGAGCATTTTTAACAAAATTATTTTTGAGTTTTGGCTCATTTTTTGATAAATAAAATATAGGATCTAAACAACCATAAATGCATCTTGAGTAGAAAACTGAAATAGTAACAAATAACTAGAAAAGTGAAATAACAAATAACTAGGAAACTAATATATATATATATACACACTAATTTGAAATTAGTTATTCTGGTCATGAGAAAAGTTAGAGTTTATTTAAATGTCTTAAATATAATGTCAAGACGAACAAGTTGGTCTTTGAAATGTGACCCGTCCGGACGTGAATATTATGGTAAAGTGGCTTATTAACATTAAAAAAACACCACATGAATAGCTAGTTGTATTTAGCAAACAGTGTATTTCTTTTTCCAAAAAGATTCGACCAAAAAAAGTTCAACGCAATGTCTTGGCCCTTGGGTGGTATTAGATGATGCGACAAAGAAAAACTAAGCTTCCAATTCATTACCAACTTATAGCATAGATGTACAAAATTTCCGTTTACTATAATAAAAGCTACTTGTACAGTAAGTAGTCTTTTTTTCATTACGGTTAAGTGTCAAACCATAGGTTTTCTTGTGATTTACTCTTATCGTGTTGTTTTGGCTGTCTATTCGTGCTACTTTTAGTCCTAAATCTGAATGCTATCACGTATGGAGAAAAAAAAAACATATAATGAGATTCATTTTCCCTTCTATATCGGTTATATAATGATTTTGTTACTTTGACGAAAAAAGTAATCTTACATTTCACAAAGTTTTTGTTTTGAAATCAATAAGTAATTAACAAGTACTTAAAATCCGTTAGAGCAAGCGCTATATAAGTTGTATCTGAATCAATTATCTATATTATGAGGAATAAAATCATTTTTTTGACAAAAAATATCACAAATCAACTTTCCTTATTAATTCACAAATTTTGCATATACTCAAAATGTTACTCAAATATAAGGAAACTGTTGTAATACACTATTAGCTACGTATATAGGGAGACAGAAGTAAAGAGAGGGGAGAACGATATAGTCTTTATTATGAATGAATATCTGAATGAATGTAAAATATAAGACCCCTAACCCTCTTTATATAGATAGAGGGATAGGGTTATAACCCCACTTGGGCCCATAAATTACAAGCCCAATAGTCCAATAATATCCTACAACACTCCCCCTTTGGGCGTCTTGAATTCTTCGTCTTCATGCAGTCGATCTGAGTCGAGTTCATTCGCAATACTAAACACATAAAAACCTTAGGGACGGAAAACCCAGTGTGGGACAAAACCGGTACCTAGGAGAAACTGTGTAGCCGAATGATATAGGCCGAAATATCATGTAAGTAACTAACCACAAAACAGTGTGCCTCATCAAAACCTTGCCAGAGCAAACTCAATGGAAAAATCTCTGATCGAAGGAAAAAGAGTGCAACAGTGGTAGTAGTAGGGGATCAACCACAAAACAGGTGCCTCATCAAAACCTTGCTAGAGCAAACCCAGTGGGAAAAACCTCTAGTCGAAGGACAAAAGAGTACACAGTGGTAAGAAGTATACAACCGGATACTCCCCCTAATTTCGGCAATCTTAAGTGAGATATGATGGGAACGTGTCTCGCTAAAAACCTTGCCAAGGAAAACCCAGTGGGAAAAAACCTTGGTCTAAGGACAAAAAGAGTACACGAGCATGCGACTGGATGCTCCCCCTCACTTGCACACGACAGGGTGCGAAGATTTCGACTAAGTAGTAATTAGTGCAATAAGCATTCACCTGGATGCTCCCCCTCACTTGCACACGACTGGGTGCAAAGATTTCATATTTCAAGAAAGAGTACGAGCATTCGACTGGATGCCTCATTTACTTGCATACGACTGGATGCAAGAAAATCTAACATGGAATAGAATGAGCATTCAACTGGATGCTCTTAAACTTCATTTGTGAAGATTAATTTCGACGAGAAATGCTAAATAGCATAATGTAGTCATGTCTCTCTTGATCAATAACAACAAGTTGTCTTCTATGACAAGTGTTTTATCTGGATCGTGAGACAGAACATATGTAATTCAAATATGACTAATACTAGCTCGAAGCCATATACACTCTCTAGTCGTCTCATAGAGCACGAATAGATCATAGTGATTCACTTGGAGTCATTCCAAGACCTCCAAGATGTCGCCTTATTCCTAATGGTAAAGACATACCATGTTAGGAATATCCCTTATACGGGTCTGATAAGTAACCGGCATCGGTATAACCGAAAAAGGGTTGCGTTAATTCGAGTACCGAAGGGGGTAGGTACACTCGATGATGCAAATAGGATAAACTAGCCCACTTTCAAATTACCATAAGGTAAGGGAATGTGTCTTTAGTGCCATTTCGATGGGAGCGTGTTAGCACGATGCTGTGTCGAGCTATACCATTCACAGCAGACAAGATGTTCGTCCTAGTACATTAGACCAAGTACAATGATGCGCTTATTGTACTTAGATATGAACATTATGGTTCAATATCTCTTCATCGTCTCATCAGGGACGGACTGGGTCTATATCAATGTCTAGTGATCGAACGATCATGGGAGAATCTGACGACTTAGCGTCATGATGACTAAAACGTCATAACACCTTCTGGGTGTAGTCTGAATCATGGACTTAGATTCAATATTTACGGGACTCAATCATCAGGTTGAGTCACTACCATGTCTTCCCAAAATCCTTCATCTCGAAGGCAAATCCAAAAATGGATCGCGTAATAAAACACGCAAGGGCATAATACTTGTTCAAGTATCCCAAGCTAATCAAGTACTCACTTAGGCGGTATACCATATCCGCTCGGATTATATTAATCCATATAGTGAACGTCTCAGTCAATTGAGATCGTGTTCCGTGGTCAGAAACTACTTGATTTAAGCACATGAAGTCACACAGGGACCTTCATCTATATCTCTTTGTCTAAATTCCCATAGAGATAAAACCGTGACCACATTCATGGCTGCATACTCAGTTTTTCGGAAACTACTAAACTGGTAAAGTATGGGACTGTTATAATGTCCATTACGAGGAAATCAATCATCTCGTAATCAATTCCAAGGTGTGAGAGAAGCCTTGCGCTACTAGGCGAGCATTCTACAATCTCATTATTCTCATCACTTTTCCTTACGAATAACCAAATAAACGAACTCGTTTAACATTGGTGGTGTTGGAACTACAGGTCCGAACACACTTTCGCTAAGGAGTCTACTTGGATTGCAAGTTTCCATTAGTACAGTCTATTCTACGTTGACTTCAGGCAACGGTACATGGTTCTCTGTCATAATTTGTTCATATTATCAGTCGTCACCGAATATATGAACAAGTAATCAATGACAGTCTCGTTTCGCTTCAATATCGTCTAAGATATCATGATCGACAGATATTTCGAGATTCTTAGGATGAGGAGGAAATCACACATCTCCTTGATCCTTTATAATCTCGTGCAACAAACGAGTTTCAGTTCACCACCTCTGGGGCTGAACGAATTAAGAACCGGTCAACTTCCTCATATCTTGGGAAGGACGACAGACTGACGGCCGACGACAGCATCCTTTGCTTGGCGGGTTCGGCCAAAGCAACGTGTTACGACAGGAACACGACGTCCGACAGGGACGTCTATCCTTGCAAGCATTTTGCAGTAGGTATAAATGATCTCGTGACATCTCATAAAGTCATTAAATGCGTCTGGCATTTAGTTAGACTTGAGGGAGTCTATGCACTTACTTATCACTAAGTGCAGTTTTGGGGATCAAGCTAAGACTGAGTGGGTTATGCCACGTTACTTCATGTCATTTCTTATCAACGGTAACGTGCAAATCTCCCCCTAATGACGGGGAGAATAGTCTTAGCGATGTTAATTTCGCATATCATGCGGTAAAGAGATCTCTTGCCAAGGTTACTCTATCAAATGATAGGCAGCAGATTCATAATCGACTTATGTCTCCTTCAGATGTCTATATTTTGAACGCTAGAGCGGCTCAATCAAAATATTAATTAATCACTCTAAACACGCGTTAATATGAGACTTCTGGCTCATAACCAGTAACCAGCTGGTACGCATATGGTGTTTGAGTGTCTATGGGCCTCATAACGGACCAATGCAGCAAAATAGCATAACCCCACACGGGAATATAAATCTTGGTGCGCAAGACCAAGAAATGCGTGCAATCATTTGCAGTCGCATCATCAAACTTTCCGTGAGTCCATTTGGGTCTAAACATAATCGACAGGATGTTCAATTTCAATTTCCAAACTCAAGTAATTCAAATCGAAATTTCGATTATTACTCTTCGGAATTATCAAGTCGACTAGACTTTTCAGGATAATCCGGATCATGAGCCATCAACTTAATGATAGGGCTAAAAGTTTGAAAAGTGCTGCATTTATGTGGACAAAATTAAAATGTGACCATATTGTCGATGCATCAACCATAACCATTTATATTTATGGTCCGTCTTATGGTTGGATAAGTCCACAATAACTCCTTCAATTCTTTGCAAGAATTCTACGAGTTCATTTCGTGATCTTTACACATACTAGTCTTTCAAAGTGAGCATTAGTGGCATGAATTTCGGATTAATTACGAAATATATTCTCTGAGAGAATCCAAATGCGATGCGATTATAAATCAAGCATCGTCTTTTGACCCGGGAATATCTCATCCGGTCAATGCCACAATATCAAAATGCTCTTATCAATCGACGACAGGCGAATGATAGTACAGACAATCATGTCTTAGCATTTAAATCATTCATCATTTCGACGACAGGCGAAATGATAAGGTAATTTTAAATGCTTTAAAGAATGTGGTAGCAACCACTTGAAAGACATTTCAACTCCTCTAAAATACGCTTTTGGTCGTATTGAATGGAGGCTATGTAAAGAAATTTTAATTCTTTCATGAGCTATTACCAGATAACACTGGTTTTCTCGAATATTTTATAACTCAACAAGGTACGACAGGACCTACATGAGTATAAGACCTCATATTTGACAAATCAATTTTGGTTTTACCAAAGATTTTGATTTGGAACGACAGGTCCAGAATCGTTGTCACTGAGTACTCTTTTAGGCAAGTAGTTGGTGAAATTATGTGGTACACTGTTACCCACTATTTCCAAAAAAATCAACTATCCCACAAGTATTGCCTAAAATTTCATAATTTAAAGTTTGGTCACATTTGTCAAAGGAATTTTCTCAAAACACTTTAAATTATTTCGAGAAATTTTGTAAACAGGCAAACCATAATCCAAAAGTATGGTCCAAATGGAAAAATAATAATCCAAATGGAAAACATAATCCAGATGAGCGAAAATATGGCTCAATGATTTATCAAAATCAATAAAGAAAGGTCTCAAACTCATTTGAGACACAAAACCGGGGGTCTCAAGAGTTTCCTTTCAGTTAGCTTTAACCACATTAGCATCGGTTTTTGCACCTTTGTAATAGTTTTGAACTATTTAAGGAGTAACCGTGCATGACCTTTGTCTTTATAGCATAGAGTTGGCTCATTGAGCATTATCTCTTGCTTTGTGACAACGGGTCATATTGTTCCTTTCAATTACTATCTTGGAGCCACATGTTTTCGATTTTGACGATTGTCTAAAATCTCGCTTGGCTAGGCGATTCATCGGGATCGCGACAGTTTGAGACAAATAACACTTGTCTCGGTTCTCGATTCGTGGAAAAAAATGTACACGAAGAGCATTAATATCAGGCAAACAATTCGCCATTGACCCAATAGGATTAAAACTACTCATCGGGGTAATTTTCTTATCAAATAACAGATGGTCGATAAAGGAACATGGTGAATATAAATTCACGATACTTCTTATGGAATACAATTTCCAAGCTAGTATTTTGGTGAAGGATAGCTCCAATATGTCAATTTCAGACATTTGTTCACCATAGAAGTCATCACGTCTCAAATGTGGCGACGGAATAAAATCAACGCCTTAACATTCATCCTGATGGTAACAACAAATTTGTGTTTTACTTATCAAAGATGGCATCCAAAAAAAAAAAAAATTTGGCATCACATTTTCACACATCAGGGTGAGTAACATGTGGTGACGGATTAAAATTAACGTTTAAACAGTCATTTCGCAAGTATGTTTTTACGATTTTTCTCATCATAGATGGCATCCAACATGTGTTGGGAGTTCTGGATTATTTATCATATAAAACGACTGGTTTATATGTTTATGGTTTGCACAATCATAAACTTTATTTCGAAACGACAGGTTCGAAAAATAGTTTTTTTCTTGTAATGTGAATAGGTTCTCATTGATCGAACGACAGGTCGATACAGAGACACCAATTCGGCGAAACATACATCACTATATAAACACACTCGGGGAAATTATTATTTAGTCAACCCCTTTCGGTAGCTCTACTTGAAAAACGACCAGGAAAGACGGTGAGGGTGGAGGGCACGAATGCCACTTAAAACCCGACCTCATTAGGATATCGACTTCCGCCTATATCTTTCCTAGACATCGTATCCAAATAGGTGAGCCTATTTGGGGAAGGTTCATAATTTTTCCAACTTAAATGTGAATATATATGATTTCGCAATTCTGGCAATAAATAACAGGTATATCTTTTCTAGATAACCACATATATACAAGGCAGTATAAAATATATTCATGATATATATCTAATCATGCAGTAGATTTGGTGATAAACTAAATCAATTCAGGATTATCAATCACACAAATTATATCATACCAAATCAAATCAAATCAATTAACTGCCATATGGTATATTTATATCTATGGTAATATCAAAAGATATGTTGATTATACTAATAAGATATCAATCAATTATCTACGGTTTATTGCCATATAAGTAATTCTATACATGGTAGTTTTAACATGCAAGCAAGCAATATATTTTTAATTACCAATTAATTCTATATATGGTAAAAAAATATTTTAACATGCAAAAGGTTAAATTTACATGGAAACATATCAATTTATTCAATTAACATGCAATTTTTATTCACTTGTCTTTTTAATAAATAAAATTATATGCATGCGTGTGTATATTTACCAAAAAATATAACTTATCAACCATATGTACTGTTTTCGTATAAGTATTATACTACAGGACCATGCGTGTAATTACAGCAAACTATATATCTATTTACAACATTATGACATATACAGTCCAGAATTTCAGACAAGTTTCAGTTTAGTCCTTGAGTAATTTACAGAATAGTTTACAGCTTTCAGAGAATTACAAATCAGTACATACGTTTCAGTTTGTTGCAGATTTAATCCGACAGATTAATACATGTTTTACATACCATACCAAAACATATATGTTCACATAAAAAACAGCAAACACGTCGTTTGTTAATATACATGCGACATACTAATTTGAGATACTATCTACAAATATATATAACATGCAAGCAGTCAAGCAGACCAAAGCAAAAAAACTAATCATTTGTGTGGGCTAGTATATGTATTATGTACTATTTCATATATATAGTTTGTTACCAAAGCAAACTATTTAATATATATATAACATGCAAACAGTCAACCAGAGCAAAGCAAACAATCAAGCAGCCGTATGTACTATGCATGTACAATTTTCTACAGAGCACTATTCATGGTGTGTATAAAAGAATCATTAGTTTACAATCAACGTGTTACCAAACAATTTATAATTCCAGTAATCTATTCAATGGTTCATGCGGCTGACTTTTCACATAGTATTACAAATTTAGTTGTCAAACCGGGATTAAGAATTATTTACCTTATGCACGGTATGTTGGTGAAGGTCGATATAGCAAAATCCTAATAAAATCCGGATAAACCTCAAGGTTTATTGAATCTATAATCCGTACTTCGATTTCCGAGAGCAGTGCTGATAACGTGTTGTAATACACTATTAGCTACGTATATAGGGAGACAGAAGTAAAGAGAGTGGAGAACGGTATAGTCTTTATTATGAATGAATATCTGAATGAATGTAAAATACAAGACCCGTAACCCTCTTTATATAGATAGAGGGATATGGTTATAACCCCACTTGGGCCCATAAAGTACAAGCTCAATAGTCCAATAATATCGTACAACAGAAACAAAAAAGTTACTCGTAATTTTTTATAATACTTTTTGGTGGATTTACTTGGTCTTATATAACTAAAAGATATGACTTAAAATTTAAATAATATAAATAAATGAATATCAAGTACTTTTTAAATATATGGAGAAAATATAAAGAATTATATGTTTTGTAAATGGAAAAAAGTAAAATGCAAAAAGGCTAGTTTTTTCTTGAATATGAGATAATAAAAGATAAAGTTTGTTTTCATTAATATTTTGATTTAAAACCATGCACTCAAGGCCCTCAACCGTAGTATAGGCCTCCACGTATGTCTCGTACTTTCTCTTCGCATTTCCCATATGTAGGATAGTCACGTAAGTTGGTGCTGTAGTGTCATGGTGAAACCCCTTCTAAATTGGAGTAATAATAAAAAAAAAAAAAAAAAAAAAGAGAGAGAGAGAGAGAGAGAGAGAGAGGGGAATCGCTGTATGTCAATTGCTATATAAAGTACGTAAGATGATGATATATATATATATATATATATATATATATATATATATATATATATATATATATATATATATATATATATGGAATAGAATATATACACACATAAAAAAAACATATTATATTTACACATCAATCACAATCCTTCATTTACTTACTTTTAATGGTCAAGATTAGTTCATCTAATAACAAGAATAAACACATAATCTTGACCATTAAAAGTTAGTAAATGGAGGGTTGTGATTGATGTGTAAAGATAATGTGTTTTTTTATGTGTGTACCGATCATTCCCCTATATATATATATATATATATATCATTATATTATAATAAACCAATCCAAGTCAATTGAGTCTGTCCAATTTAGACATTTTTTTTTAAATACCATTAAATCTTTATATTAATTACAATAATATCATACTCTAATAAAAATATAAAAAGTAAAAACTAATAAAACTATATATTTATCATTTTTTAACAAATAATTTTTTTTAAAATCTTAAACTATATTTTTTTTATTATTCACATATTTAATTTTATCATAACTATACATATTTTTTATATTTTTATTACATTATGAGTCGTATACACAACGCTGTTGTGTGAGACAATATACTCGCGTGTGTGTGTATATATATATATATATAATTGATGTGTTACCACTGCTAGTAGGGTCGTTTGTCTTGTTGCAAAATATCAAGATATTTTTTTTGTCACTTTTCTTTCGACCTTAAAAGTAATAATGAGTCTCTTTCAACCTTAAAAGTAATAATGAGTCGACACCAATTTTTTTACACCATTAGCCTCCCTATCCTGCATCCCAATTTACAAAAGGCTCATCAGACTAGAGAATTTACATTAAATAATTTGACATCATATTTTTCTTTCAAGAAAACACCATGTATATATTAATTTCATAAAAAAGTAATTATTAAATTTTTAAATAGCGTAGTAAATCACATATACATGAAATCATCATGGTTTTTCAGACCAGTTTAGCAAAAATGTTCACTTATGTATAAACTTTAAAAGGGGGGGAAATAGCAGCATTTTTTACTTCGAATGCTTCATTTTTTGTCTGATTCTATTGATTGTAGATATTAGTGATAATTACCGCGTCGAATGATGTCATCTCCTCTACAATATGATACTACTCATTAAGTCATTATCATCCCGTCAATTATTAACAAGTAATACCTTCATTCCATTTAATTGTTCAATACTCCATTCCTTTTATATTTATTTGTCCGAGACAATGTGTAATTTTATTCGTTCACTAACTTATAATCAAAATTGTCGGAATGAATTTTTTTTAAAATCGATTATATAGTTCAAATGTTAAATTTTATGATTAGTTTTTAAAAAACTTCATTTCGACAATTTTGATACAAATTATAAGCCGGTCAAAATTACACGTAGTTTCATAATGGACAGTTAAATGGGAACGGAGGGAGTACAAAATTACGTGCAATTTTAATCGGTTTATAACTTTTATCAAAATTGTCGAAATAATTTTTTTTAAATCTAATAATAAAATTTAACATTTCAAATATATGACCAACTTTTGAAAATTTTCATTCCGACAATTTTGATATAATTTATTGGTCAGTTAAAATTTCACGTAGTTTCGTAATAGATAATTAAATAATAACAGAAGGAAAGAGCAGTTAAAAATTTATTTTCTATATGATTTATGGACTTGGTATGCCTTTATGAGAGATAATTAGCAGAGTGCTTCAAACTTTTGTGCCCGTTGAATAAGAAGATCGAACCTTTAAAATTCTCTTCTATACTTATCTTGCCTTAAATAGGGTTGTGATGTTCGTTACGTTGAAAAATAACACATTTTGTAACTGAAAAGGTTAAATTTATTAGGAGGAAATAAATTTGAAACGGGAACTAACACAACTTACAAGTTAAAGGTACATGCTTTTTCGTTTGTATTCTTTTTTACAAGTAGCACGAACAAGCCTTTATGCACATGTTCTATAATTGTGATAAATTTAAAGGACACGCGTCACAAATTTGAAGATAATTTTTTTTTCCCCTAATAGCATTAACCCAATTTAAGGAAACATCCACAATTTTTTTTCATGACTAGCTTCACTTGGTAAATCTGTAATGACTTGCTTCAATGTTTACAGTTAATGGTTGGGGAATTTTCAAACGATCATTATATAGAATTTTAATAACTTTATCTATGAAAAATGAGAAAACCGTTGTTTCTCATGGTAACATCTTTAGCTCAGAATCCGAGTCAATTAATTCAAGATGATAAAAAAAAAAAGAACTCAATCCTTGATTATTATGATAACAGTTTTCAAATTAGAATCATGGTATCTAATAACATAAATGAACGAACTCGTAAGGACTATTATGGAGATCTATCCCATAGAAGACTTTTGTTTCTAACAATAATGATGAGAGCCGTTTATTAAAAAATAAATAAATATAAATAAAAAGAACATAAATGAACCATATAATTTTGAAGAAAACTAAAAAATCAAATAAATATAAGAATATTGTCTTCTTTTCCCGTAATAGGCCGGAAATATTAATATCTCAACAACAAAAGCTCATTTGCCTTTTAAAATGGGGTTAGAAGATGGCCAGTTTTTTTTTGTTTTTTTGCCTTGCTAAAGTTTCATGTTTCACTTATTGTTCAGTTATTTATTCCGATTTTGTTTATTAGAATGCGCTTTCTTATTAATGCCTCCATGGGGCTTCATGATAATACTTGATACTTCCTTTTTAATAAAATTTAGTTTTCTGTTAAAAAAACAAAATAAAATATCTCAACCACAAAGAGTTATGATTTCGCTACCGCAGGTCGGCATACATGCATTTGGTACAGAAAAACGATGTGAATATATTATGTGATTGGCAAAAACTAGTGCTTTAAAAAGGTAGTGGGACACTAACCTTTGTCAAAACCAACACGAATGAGACGTGGCAAAAATCGAACGATCAACATCATAAAGTAGCTATAACCAAAATTTTCACTTAAATTTAAAACAACCAACCACGCATTTGAACTACACATGCACTTGTTCTGTACTAAATCATTATATTCCATTAAACATTTCTCTATCTTTCTTCATGGCTAGCTTGAGCTTCTTCATCGGCATTTTAGGTTATTACAATGCACTTGTCATTGATTTAAGTCCTTAATATATGTATAACTCGTTACATTAGTGTTATTTGGTTTAATAATACCTTTCTTTATCTTTACACAGGCAATATCATCTCTATACTAGTGTTCACTTCACCAATGTAAGTGTAGTTTTTGGTGTACAATGATACGTAGCAACTAGCAACTTAAATATGATTACATCATAAATTTGTCCGAAATGAAACTTATTATCAGATGTTTCTTTACATGCTTTGACCACTTTATTGTAAGCTCAAGGTGACAAGGATGAAGATTAATTAAAAGTTTATCTGAAGGATGATCATTCCTTTAAATTAAATCAGTTCCCTTACAAATTTTTACATGTAACTTTCAAGTTTCAGATTCATTCCAAAATGGCAAAATGTAAGGATAAAAAACTAACAACATACAGTCATTCAGTTGCATTTATAGGCAAGGTAAAATCACATACTGCCCAAAATATTCAAATATTTTGAAGAATCTCACGTCATTTCCAGCTAAAACTGAATTCCTGAAAATCTTCTTGTACTTGATATAGCTATCTATGAACTTATAAAAAATGGTGTGATTTTTATTATGAAAGATTAATTGTTTTTTTATTATCAGTATCAGTGAACTGATTTGGGAACCAAATAGCAGAGTATATTTTCTGTGGTTCTCTTGTTTACAGAATCAGAGAATAATATCATAAACAGTACCAGAAAATGGAAGAACCTTTTAAACTTGATACATGATAAGTACAAAAATTATAGCATAAATTTTTTCTGCTCATGTAATTTCCTGCTTCGCTGGCTAATATCAGAACAACATTTCGACGGGGTGGTGAAGAATAAATCAACGGAGGACTATAAAGGGATTCCATACATAACTACCTTGTTGAGTACAAGCCTTTGGACATTTTACGGACTCCTCAAACCTGGTGGTTTGCTTATTGTGACTGTAAATGGTGCCGGTGCTGTTTTACAGTTCATATATGTTACTCTATTTCTTATGTATGCTCCCAAGAACACCAAGGTAATAATTAATTACCTATTTCGTTCGTTGATTGTTTTTCAGTAGGCGCAATTGAGTTTCTAATTCCTTGATTAGGAATTAACATGATAAATAATCATAACTTCTATCCAAGGAAAAACATGACAATTGACTAGGGTGAAAAACATCTGCGGTCAATAAAATACATGTCTCCTGCAATGCTTATAGTGACAAATGTTTTTGTTCTCAAAAAACTTGTCATTGTCCTAATTATTGGTTGAAAGTTGAAAAGATACATAATTTGTTTATTGGCATATCTAAATTATTATATATTGACTCTTAAGTCACTATCATATATAGTACTAGGTAATTTCAACATCCCACTTGAGGCTATTTCGACTTTTTCTTTGTACAAGTGAAGCTTTTGTGGACTTGAATTATGTTTGAATAGTTTTCTCGATTAAAAAGTTCAATTTTAAAATACTCTTGTATAGCTGACTAATTGAGTATCAGTCCATTCGATACTTCTAACCCCAGATACATGTGTTATTTATCAGATTAAATCAATGAAGTTAGTAGGATTGTTGAACGTTGGTTTCTTTGGGGCAGTGATTGCAATTACCCTTCTAGCCATTCCAAAAAGTACTGTCCGCCTTACCTTTGTCGGTTTTATATGCGCATTATTAACCATAGGCATGTATGCTGCACCTTTGTCCTCGATGGTACGTCTTTCAAATATTGAGTTTTATACAAGTGTTCTTAGAGTATAAATCATTTGATGCTTTGTATTAACACCTCCACAGAGAGCAGTGATAAAGACGAAGAGCGTCAAGTTCATGCCATTTTTCCTCTCTTTCTTTCTCTTCCTCAATGCAGGAGTTTGGTCCGTCTACTCCTCACTTATCAAGGACTACTACATTGGAGTAAGTCTAAATATATTGCTTCTATATATAAAGTTCTATTATTTTGCAATTTCATAATTCAAATAGTTGATCATACATAACATTATGACTGAAATTCATATGCTGACCATATTCAGATACCAAACGTGATCGGATTTGCATTAGGATTGTCCCAATTAATCCTCTACTTCATGTACAAGAACAAGTCATCCCAAACAAAGTCGAAGGAAGAAGAACCGGACAACTTATTAGAAAGTGACATTGAAATGCAAGGATTGGAATTAGAAGAAAATAGGAACCAAGTCGGACTTAAAAAAGGGAGGAGCCTCCCCAAACCATCACTTTCTAGGAAATACGAGGCCAATAAGCTTTTGAAAACACTTTCTTTGAGCCCACTAGACTGTAGTTTATCCCATCAAATATGTCTGAATTTGGAGACATGAAAGAACTAATCATACCTAAATAATGAACCTAATGATTACAGAATTTGAATATAGTCGTTGCACTTTAGGCCTTTGGGCTTCTAGTTATATGGGATAAGGCTGAGATAGATAAGCACCGTAATTTCCTTTTTCTTTTTCTGGTTCTTTTTTATTCTAGAAAGGTAATGACATAACATTGAGAATCTCAGTATATGAGAGAACCTTGAGTACATATTGGGTCCGTTTGTTATCAGCTTTTTCAGGTAAAAAGCTGCTTTCAGAAAGCAGTAGGAAAAAAGCTTGATTTTCAAAATATACATGAGTGTTTGGCAAAAACTTAAAAAAACTAACTTTCAACACATTGATTTTTGGCATTAACTAACAACTTTTTGCTTTTTCAATCAAAATAACTTTATAAGACATTTTTTTGATAAATTTTCAAAATATCATATTTAAACGAGTAAGTAACACGTCAAGTATACGAATAAAATTTTAGTTGAGATAAGATCAATATTCATTTAAATTCTTAAAATGGTGGCGAGAAAGCTAGCAAATTATCTTCCTTTACTATTATGGTTACTGCTACCTGTTTCAGGGTTTCTGTGCAAATCAATATTAATTCAGTATTTTTGAGCTTATAAGCATCAGAACCTATGCTAAAAATGAAATTGTGTTCTTGATAGTTAGCCATCTCAGAAGAATTGTGTGTGGGGCTTTCGTGTCATATGGCTGTATTATATCCCCCTACGTTGAAGACTTGAAACGATACGATGTGATAACAAGACTAATTTTTCTAGTTTAACATAATTATTAACTAACAAATATTCATTTACCACTAGACACCAGTACTTATACCTATAATATAGACAAATTTTTTTTCTTCATTTAATCCCTAATTCCCCAACCCAGCTGAGAACTTAACACCAGTGGATGGCAACCACGACAATCCATTAATAAACTTCCCAACAGTGAAAAACCTAGCGAGTCCAGCATCTCTAATAATATGATAACCGGGCCACCTGACCCGCCCAGACAAACCTGCTCCAGGACCATAGTTCATATACTCGCCATACCACAATGTGTTCAAAGCAAAATCCCCATACCACTCTAGCCACCCCCTAGGCTGTACCTGCAAAGCCGGGTCAAGCATTCCAGTTATTATCTTGAACAATGAATATTTTTGGTTTGTCCATTAAAGAAAATCAGAACTCAGTTAGTTATCGTTACTTCTGTAGTTCTGTTAGAGTCTTTCAGTTCTCAGTAATTAATCAACTTATAAACACATTTTAATCCAAGTAAGCTTATTTAAACTGCAGAACTTAGCTAACATACACTTCCATTTTTAAAGCACATAAAAGGTGTGTCTTTTGAGCTTTCCAGTACAACGTTATTTCGTCTATACTAGTAAAATTAGCTTCGATGCGCTTTGTAAAGAGTTTTCAAAACAGAACCAAGAAGAGAATTAATATATGTACAAGGGGTTTGGCTCTAAGTACCTGACCACTCATATATGTATTCAAGAAAACTGTTCTTGAATATAATTTCCAGGGTCTGCCCAAGTAAGTAGGTTGAGTTGCATAAACATGGCTGTCCTGAATCGAGAATCCAGTGCTCTGGTGAGGGTCTTTTCGTCCTTGCGCGGTGATTGTGACCTTTTGTAGAGGTAGTGGTTTTCTAGTAAATATTTTGCAGTTTTGTAAAACGGCAGCACCGTTTCCGAAAATGAAGTCGATGGTTCCATAAATGCTGCACTCACGGTAGAATTGGCGGAGAGAGTGAATGTAGAGGGTGTCTTGGTAGCCTTCGATACTGCATCTATAAAAAGCTGACTGGTCTGAGTCGACTCGTAGGGCCACGGCTTGGCGTGTTGTGGGACCTGCTGTATTTCGGAATGTCATGTCCCTTGCTATGAATCCTTTCCCAGAAACAGCTACGAACATCACATTGTTAAAGTAGATCATTGCAAGGAAGAATATAGGTGGAGATAGATCATACTTAAATTTACGGAAGTTCTATTTTGACCATTAATTTTGATTAAAATCTTGCTTTTAGAGCATTTTAGCCCCAATGATAAAAAGAATTGAATCCTGATCAGTGACTTTGCAGAGTCATCAAATGGCCCAAAACTGACTTTGCCAATTACGGATAGTAGATTGTTGTAGTCTTGTAGAGATGTACATCTTGAAATTCAAAACATATAACAGTTACAAGCTTACCAAAAATGTATGACTTGGAAAGTTAAGATGCGAAGTTCTGATTTTGGGGCGAACAAGGTCCTAATTCGTGGTAATTAAATTTTAATTTTTTGGTAATACCTTCCAGATAAAATCATAAAACCAAGTTCTTTGATTGTAGTTCAAAATATTAGCTTCAAGAAACTATATCATGAATTTCTGGATACTTAAGTTTCAAAGTATGTCTCAGGAAGTTTTTCATCTAAAGCAAAAGATCAAAAGACTTGTAGGTAATATAAGAAACTCTTTTTGAAATTCAACCAGGCTAGACCAAGAAACCAGCGTAATTTTTACAAACTCTGCTGCAAAAACTTGTTTTTTTTAAAGGTAGATAGTGAAAGTTGCATGTTTGAGTTTTTTGATGACAAGAATATCCGAATATACAAATCTCCCTAAAAAAGTAAATTGTAAATTGTGAAGAAATAACAAAAATGAGATGGTGTAAAAACTCACCAACAGTAGCTGTTCTAAATGTCGTCCACCCTTGCATAAAATTCCTGTTACCAGTCACCACTGTGGCTCCTATTCCGTCCCCCACAAACATGATGTTTGTTTTCTTCTTCTTCATATCTATGTTCTCCTCATAAACCCCTCTCTTGATATATATAACATATCTCCTCTTACTATAATTTGGAGCTTCATTAATTGCTTGGAAAATCGACCTATAATGGCCAGTCCCATCCAACGCCACGATCGCGTCTACGTGCATACCATTTGGACTAGACAGTAAAAGGGCCTGATCTCCCTCGGTCGTCCACTTGGGGAAATCCTCACTTTCATTTTTGATAGGAATAGGACTATTTCTTGGTGGTTTAAAAGGTAACTTATGTAATTCACTATACAGAGTTAATACATTGCTAATGAGGTGAGTGACTTGATCTAAGCTTCCTCTTAGAAACCTTTCAACGCGGCGATTTGTGCCCTCGAACCCTTCCAGACAAGTGTCTTGGTTGCTCAATGCGGCACTTAGCCACGCCTTCAAATTCCCTTAATAGTTAAAAGAACAATATTTTAGTTCCTTCCATATTAAAAAAACTCAAAAAAAGAAAATCATCAAGTAAGTTAAGAAAATGCATAGTGGTACATAACTACTATTTAACCCTTAAATTTAGATTCTTGCCAGGCACCCTCGGAACAATTCCTTTTTGAAACAGTTACAGTGATAAATGTTCTCTTTATCGCTCGACAGAAGTGATATCTAGAAAATATTCTTTCTAATAATACCGATTCTACAGTCATATATTCTAGACACCAGTGCATGCATCTTGAACTAAACTGAAATTAATGAAATAGATTTTTTTTTTACCAGGATTAGAATATGAGCCACCACGGATCTTATTCATCTCAGCCAAAGACCAAGCTAATTCTGAAACAGAGAAATCAAGGAGCTCTTTGCAATCCTGAATTGCCATCTGTTCACGAAGACTAATTGATAAGGAGTTGAAATTTGTAACCATATCAATGGCCTGTTGAGCCTTATCAATTGTGACCTCAATCGCAGCTCTTAAAAATGAACTCGGGTTATGAAATTCTGATTGTTCGAACCTGGTTTTTATATTTGACAAGCACAAGCTTTGGTTCTGAATATTTTTGCAATATTGTAAAAACATGGGTTCTTCAGCCTGGTATTTGTGTTCGCTAATAGTTCCATAGGAGAGAACTTGAGTTGTAGGTAAAAGAATGAATAGAAGAATTAAACTAGACAATGCCATGGATATTGGCTACTGTCATGGCAATTATTTTATGATTTTAAGGACTTTATATTGGAATTAATGATACTATTTGGGAATCTTTTATTGAGATTGTTTGAGGTGAAAGTAAAGGGTAATTCTTGATTGAAGCTGTATAAAACATGAAGATGCATTTATGCTTTATATATTAAAACAAGGCTGCAAGTTATTCTTCCTTGTTCCATGTTAGTTGATAACATTTATATTCTCCTTCTTTTTCCAAGACTTGTTGCTTCATTGACAATAGGATGAATTAGGCTAACACAAATAAGTTGTTAATTAAGATAAATAGGTTATAATGGTCATAGTAATCTAATGCTTGCAAAACAGCTTCTTTGTAGACGGTATGAAAAGTCACAACTTTTTATCTGATTTTGGCCCACTTATCATATGAATTGAGTGACTTATAGGAGTAGTTAATTTCCCACAAACCATAAGCTAGAAGTAATTAATAAGTTTGAAATGAGTGATTTTTAGCAGATTGCCCAAACTAAATAACAAACACATTGAAAGATTTCAAAAAATAACTCTGTTGAAAGATCTGAAAGAATTATAATGGAAAAAGAATACTACTCAAAAAAAAATCATCTTGTTTTTCTTATATAGGCCTAACTTCAATTCCTTCAATTATAAGACCACTTTTCAGTTGATCCCCTTTGACCTCCTTCAAACTCATTTTCACATCATCATCGTAATTTCCATCACCACCACTATGAAATTTACCAAGCTCAATCTCTAACCAGCCATCTTGCCTTTCACAAGGAACTCTACCCTCGCCATTTACTTCGATTCTTGAACTCGTAATATTCATACGGTTCTTGTAAAACAAGCGTTGCATCTCTTCTCTTCTGTTTTCAGAACTAAGCCTTAGATAGGCCGTATTCTTAGTTACCTTTTTCCCAACTTCAATTGAGACCACAGAGGGTACAGAATCAAGCCCATAAGCAGAATCAGATATTTTGATAATGAGGTAAGCTCCGTATATCGTGTTTTTTGAAAGGATGCGAGTGTTGATCTTGGCCTGAATCTCTAGCCATGAAACGCTCCTCAGAACTGTCACCTCATTAAATCTGAAAATAACAAAAAATGGTAAATTATACATACCATGGAACAGGAAAATTACTGAACATGGAATTGAATAACTTAATTTCGATAGTCATTTTAAAACATGGCTAAACGGTTAAAGCCATTTAATTTGTGGCCATAAAGTATAAATATATAATGAACGCACGTAGAAGTACTGTAGTAGTGCATGCAAAAACTATCATATGATATCAAAATAACAAAACCGTAGATCGTGAGTGTTTTATAGTTCGGCCTAGAAATCGTAGTTCAGTTTCGACCTAAATTTACGTACCAGACATATTCATTATTACGTTGGTCTATGATTGATTGTCTATACTTGTATAATAATTAGTTTGGAGTTTGACCTTGATTCAGGTAATGGTTTCCATGTCCAATACGAAGGATTGCCGGTCCATGCTATGGAAAGTTCTCTAGCAGATAGTATATATGATATTTTACCCGAGAATTTCTCCAGTTTGAAGCTCTAAATCATCGTTTGAAAAAGAAAAAGGAGAAACGGATTAGAAAAGGTTGTGCATGATAGTGAATTCAAAGTTTCCTATGCACACTGCATAGTGATAGACCTAAAGTTTGTCAATGCGTACCTTGTTAGAACCGTCAATAAGAATCGAACAACAGAGACGGAAATATAAATCTCTCTTAGAAGAGAACTCCAGTGAGACGCCTGATCTTGAAACTATTTCAAGATAATTGGACGGTAGAAAACTTTTCCACACAAGGTCACATTTCGATACATGTGCAAGTACAGACGAAACAAGTAAAAACGTATTAGCATCTGCAGGAGATGTTTGAGACAGGATTTTGCGTACGCAATCGTGAGGCAACATGGTGAAATTGTCCATCTTAAATTCTTAATTACAACTCTGCTTTATTCCAAAGAGGCTGCCCCTCATCCATTTTATAGATAAATACATAAGGATGTATATGGTACTCTTTTTTTTCTCTTAATTATCACCAAAGGCTGCCATATGCCCAGATTAGAATGTCTTTAGCTAAATTTATTTTTTTTAAACCAAAGTCAAAGAAACAATACATTTGTCAGTTTTTAAATTATGTTCACCCAACCCGTCTTTTTTTCATTTAAATAATTAAATAGTAACAAGTCCCCTTTTTATTCAAAATGAGCATTTAGTCCTTTCAATAGCTTATCAAATCCTCCAAAACAAAATAAACAATTTTTTAAAACAAAACACAAGAGGAACGTGAAAGGGAGGAAAGGGGAAAAGTTACACTTGAATTGCAGCATTTTTTTTTTTTTATAGTAGATAGACACTAACATAAATCCAAACCGCCTAAACTAAACTAGTTAGCTTTGATAATAGTCCCAAGTCCTAACTAGCTATTGAGCTATAACATGATAGACATATTTAATTAGCCACACGGTATATAGTTAGAGAGGGGTGGACAAAAAATCTGTAAACCCGTCCCGTAATTTAATTCGTACGGATTAAAACGGGTTGAGTATACAAAAAAGTTAAATCCGTCCCGTCCCAACCCGTAAAAGATTTCATAGGTTGGGTTAGGGTTGAAATTTTCAAACTGCGGGTTAATCCGCCATAACCCGTTTCAACCCGCATATATATATATATATAATACAAAAAGTGTATATTTCAAGATCAGGACGCTTACCTAGCCTACGTTTCGATCCGGCTCTACCCAGACTTTTCTGGTTCATCCCAACATTCCTCACTTGTACGACTGTTGTTGAGCAGTTTTTGGATATCAAACGGACCTCCCCATATAATTTTAATGTGGCCGATTTTCCCTCTTTTGCATTCAGTTTCACTACAACACCAGTTGCTCTAACTAATTGTCCACCCTTTCCAAGTGTGATTTCTATGTCAATTTTCTCATTTAAAATCAAACTCTTATAGACCCTTTCCTTACTGAATATATTTCTATGAAAAACGAGACCATTTTTTAGAAATATTTATGAACTATTTTCAAGCCGTTTTATGTTCGTTTAAAAGTTCTTCTTAATTACTATCTCACATAAATACGGCTGTCCTACTCTTCACTTCTCTATATTCAAAATAAACTCTTCACTTCCCATCTATTCAGTTCCAAATAGACTTTTCACTTCCCATCTTTTCAGTTTTTCATCTCTCCAGTTTCTCCAGTTTTATGCTCCTCTCTCCGCAAAAATATTAATATTAATATTTCTCCAGTTTTCTTTAATATTAATATTCTCTTATTTTATTTGTTTTCTGATGCTATACCTAAGACATGTAATTGTAATATATGTTGTATAATGTATAGTTTTTTGCCCATGTTTTCCGCCAAAATGGTAAGTCTATTCTTTCTATTGTCTGAATGCTCTATTAGTTTTATTTGTTTTCTTATGCTATACAATATACATAAACATAAGACATATGCGGTATATGAAAATAAAAATAACTATTTTTTTTCGTGAGTTTTATTACTCCTTCAATAAATTTACTCATGTAGCATGAGTAATTACAAATTCACAAAACAATGGTAACAAAGGACCACCGCTTAGTTCTGTATGATAATGAATTGGCATTATTAGAGAAGTTAAAATTGTCATGTTTCATAAATTCCAATTCATTTTAATTTATCATTGTCGATTGCTTTTGGGTTGTTTCTGGATAATTTTCAATAGTTTTAGGTTGTATTAATAGTTTCTTATTTTTATTAGTTTATATTTCTATTTGAAAAATTTATTTTTAAAAAAATATTTAGGTAAATTATGCGAAATAAAAATAAAATTAATGACGAAAATGAAAATTTAAGAAACAACCCGCACCCAATCCGTCCCGCTTGATTTGGGTTGGGTTGGGTCGGGATGAGTTTTTAATTATAACGAGTTGGGTTGAGATTTGAATTTTACTTATCCGTTCTGCTATTTATTTTGCGAGACGGGTTATGATTGAGATCAATCCGCCACAATACTTCTTGTGCCCACCCCTAATTAGATAAATGGGAAAGCTAGCTAGCTAGGGTCTGGAATTGAGACAAAAAAACCTACGAATTTATTTTAGCATTTAGCCAACACTCTGAAATATTTATACAAAATAAGTCACTATAATGTAAAATCAAGTTTTAGAGTACTAATTAAGTTTAATACATACATAGGGGGGCCAGTTTTAGTTGTGCGCATTTGTTCCAATCAATTTCTCTCATTAAAAGCAAAACAACCACCCCCTCCACTTTGCCACTGTCGCTGCCGGAACAGCGATGCCGAAGCAGCAATGTGGGAGAAGCACATCGACAACAAGCTGTGTTAGTCTAACACACACACATCAAGTTGCTCTTAATTAATCTATAAAGAAAAATGGGTTATACATTAGATATAACCAGGGGAAGCTAAGTGGGGACGATCGGGTGCCACGGCACCCTCCATAATTTTAGAAATTTCAAGTGACGCACTTTTTTTTTGGTACAATTTCTTTTTAGGTGTAGATTTGGTACCCCCATAAAAATATGTTACTTGTACATATATTTTGACACCACCCATTTACACATCCTGGCTTCGCCCCTGGATATAACTTACAAAAGATTAAATTAATTAAATACTTACTTGCAAAACAAACTACCTCGGATGAGAAGTTAAATTTTATCTCAGATAATTTAGGGCAAACTATAAATTGAGTGCATTTTACTTGTACATTCTCATAGCACAAGCTAGTACCAACAAATGTACAAGAAACTAGCTTTGTAGCAAAATGTCCAAACTGAAAAAACAGATATAGAAAGATTACAAAAAATAACCATCGTATTGGAAGAATCTCAACAAATAAAATAATGATGGACAAAGAATGCTGAAAAAAGAAAAACCATCTCCTGATGCAGTAACCGCTCTAAGCCACAATTTAAGAACTATAAAATGGAGGACTCCATTATATAGAGGCCCCCTAAATTTTCATACAATACATTGATATGTATAGTAATTATATGCAAAATAAAGTAAAACTTTCTGCAACTACTACTTACTATATGATGACTATAGTGTCTATATTTTCAAGTGGAGAACTAGATGACTCATTTGTTATAATTAAATTGATGGCCCATGTATATCGGTATATGTTCATGTATGTCATTTGGTTTATATAGTGTTTGCAATGATATATAGCTCTCATATGTTACTATGTCAATTTGATATATACAATTAAAATCAACTAGTGCGCTCTAATATGTTTTCAAATAGGTTGGTTTTACTCACTTATATTTTTATCAAATTCCAATGCTATCGGAAGATTATGAGCGAATACAAAAATATATAAATACGTGTAGAGTTGTTTTATATGTTTTCCTAGTATGAATTTTTCTATATATAATTGATATTATCTTTGAGTAATTAATTTTAAAAAATTGAAAAATTGTATTGTATTATTGTACAATTTTGAGTTTTATAACGTAATAGAATGACCTGTTTTTAAAATTTATCTGGGCATCCGAAATAATAGAGACGGTACTGTCTGACGTTGCCTTTATTTGTTGATGAATAATACATTTCATTTCTTAATTAGAGTTTATCGCTCTAAATCCTATCCGATCAAACCCCAATCACCATTTCAACAAACATATTGGAAGAATCTCAACAAATAAAATAACGATGGACAAAGAATGCTGAAAAAATAAAAACCATCTCCTGATGTTGCCTTTATTTAGGCCTTACTTCAATTCCTTCAACTATAAGACCACTTTTCAGTTGATACCCTTTAACCTCCTTCAAACTCATTTTGACCTCATGATCATCATAATATCCATTACCACCACTATAAAACTCACCAAGCTCAATCTCTAACCACCCATCTTGCCTTTCACGAGGAACTCTTCCCTCGCCATTTACGTCAACTTGGGAGCTCATAATTTCCATACGGTTTCTGTAAAACAACCGCTGCATCACCTGTTTTCTGTTTTCAGAACTAAGCCTTAAATAGGCCGTATTTTTAATTACTTTCTTGCCTACTTCAAGTGAGACCACTGTGGGTATAGAATCAAGCCCGTAAGCGGAATCAGAGATTTTGATGATGAGGTAAGCCCCGTATGTCGTGTTTCTAGAAAGGATACCAGTGTTGATCGTGGATTGAATATCTAACCATGAAATGGTCTTTAGAACTGCCACCTCAGGGAACCTAGACAGAAGAAAACCATTTGTAAATTTAGTTTATGGAATCTGAAACCAATTTGTGGGAATAATGTAGTACTACAATAAAAATTTAAAACTGTGAAAACTTGCAAGCTGTACTGATTTTATAATTGTTATCTAGATGAATCTATGACACGGTTATACAGTGTGATGCTACCTCTCGCTTATTGTTAGTTTTTTGGTTCTAACATACTAATTAACTTGGTTTTATAATACTGCCATATGTTGATCTGAATACTAACCTTGAATCAGGTAACGATTTCCATGTCCAATTAGAAGGATTTTCGCTCCATGCAATTGAAAGCTCTCTGGCAGATAGTATATAAGATATTTTTCCTGAGAATTTCTCCAATTTGAAGCTCTAATCATCATTCAGAAAACGGGAACAGGTAAGAAAGCTTATGCATAAAATGATAACAATTCATCAACACACATCACATTATTTTGTATTAAAATGAAACATTAGAATGAATCATAATTTGTTTCACACACACACACACACACATATATATATATGCATGTATAAAATAGAAATAACCTTAATTAAGTGCACATTTCTTACCTTGTTACCACCATCAATGAGAACCGAATGGCAGAGACGCAAATATAAATCTCTCTTAGAAGAGAACTTTAGTGAAACTTTTGATCTCGAGACTAATTCAAGATAATTTGAAGGTAAAAAACTCTCCCACACAAGGTCACATTTCGCGACATGTCCAAGGACAGATGAAACAAGTGAAAGTGTATTTGCATCCGCAGGGGATGTTAGAGAGAAAATCTCGCGTATACAATCATCGGGTAACATAGTAATATTTTCCATCTTCACAACTTTGATTCGATATTCCAGAGACTGCCTTCCCTTTTATAAATAGATAAAACCGTGTTATACGTACAATAGGAGAAAAACTTTCAAAATGGGTATACTGAGGAAATTCCAAAAAAGGGTATGTAAGGGGATATGTTAATTACAAATAAGTATATCCACTTAGCAGGTAGCTAGACAACTTGGTGTGATAGAGAAATTTCCAATATAAAGTGCAAGTTGAAGTGGCAGATTATATTTGACTCAAACTAAGGAATGTGGAATAAGTTTAGGTAATAATTAAGTATCATACAATATTGCTAGTATCACTTTCGACTTGTTTAATTGACACTTTTGTAGTTGGTCTTATCGTGAATGGTCTGATTAATCCAAATAAACGTCTCCGGGGGTCTAGTATATAAATATTGGGGTGATTTTTACAGTTTTAGATTTTTACTGTATAATATTGTTTATGCACTGGTCGGTGAGCTTAACCAAACTTATGGTCAATGTGCCTAGTTTTTTTCACCTTTTAGTTAATGATTTCTCATCTGGTTAAATTTAAATTTACATAACATCCAAAACCTGATGCTACACCAATGGACATTTTTCTAGATTATAACAAGTACGTACGTTAGCGTGAGTTGTTAACTTTGACTTCAAAATTAATACACGTACGTGAACATTCTTGACATCATACTTTTATCGAAAATAATAGTTTGAATAATTCATAATACTTGACTAAATAAAGTCAGAGTATTTATGTCATTATCATGTGACTTTTCAATCTTTATATAAGTCATGGTTCAATTCGAGTCAGCCAATTTTTAAAGACAAGATTAATGCAGCTTAAAATTAGTAAGTTATACATGACTATCACATCCATCATACTGTATATAAAACTCAATCCAACAAAATTAAGACTGTCAAATTTTGGCTAATTTTTTTTTTAAAATGTTCATACTATTTTTTATTAATTACTCATTTACATTTATTCAATTCAAAATATAAAAAACACACAAAAGTCATTATATTTTCAAAATAATTATAATCTTATACCAAACAAAATCGTTTCACCTGTATTTTGTATAACAAAAACATTATATCTAATTTAATATGTTCATTCAATCAATATACTTTTTAAAAATTTATTTACCCGGATCATATATATAAATATATATACCACGCGTCGCACACGCAATGCGTGTATAACGATTACTGGTTATTAATATAAGGGAACCAAAAAAAACTTGAGTCAGCCAAATTTTACCCATTTTTTCCACAAATGCCTCATATTCTAATTTAATAATTACTCAAATACATTAATGCAATTCAAATAAATAAATAAGTAAACAAATATGTCATTTTCCACACATCTCAATTTATCGCTTAAAAAAATCACCATACATGTATTTTTATGTTCTTATAACAATAAAATATTATACTACTCTTTATATACGGTTGTTCATTTACGATATTCATTCTATTATTTTTGCGAATTTTTTGAAAATGTTAACTTTATTTATCAGGGATCATAGTTATGTTAAGGTCGTATATGCATTGAGTGAGATAAGATTAGTAGTGTTGATGGATGATGAATCACTATTAGGCCTCGTTTGTTTGAGATTGTATTGGGATGAGATTAGGGTGGATGAGATTAGAAATACCGTCGGGCCCACAAGTACCGTGTTTGGTACGAAAAGTGAAGGCGTGATTATTAGTAACATGAGATTAGAAATGATGATAAATTGAGCTATTTGAAGTTACAGATACTAGTAAAATTACCCACACGTTGCGTGTGAAACGCGTAATGACATAAATCTCGTAATATATTTTATTTTGAATATAATATTCAGATTTAGTATCATTTATTGTAGTTATGTAGGTTAAAACGAATTATTGATTAATTTATGCTACATCTGTAATTAGAAAAATATAATGAGAATAAATTGTTAATTAATTAGATTAGGTATATTCGTAATTATTAAAACATAGTGAGGATATTTTTAAAAAATTTGGACAAAATTAGACAGTCTCATTTATCTTGGGTTGACTTATTATAATAGAATGATAAATATAAATTTGCAAAATAATCCAACCCCAATAAAAATCAAACAAACAATTTATTGATATTTCATATATGTAATATTAATCCCACCTTCATTTCTTATCCCGCTATAATCTAAGGCCTCGTTTGGTAGTGGGACTATTAGTCCCGGGACATGAAGTCCAAGCAGTATTTGAAAAGAAGTTAGGATTAATGTTGGACTATGAATGTTATTGATAAGTCCGATTGTGTGTGTGTTTGTTTGATATGACTAATGTCTATAGTATTTGTAGTCCAATGTCACGTTTGTTTGGTTAACTATATATTTTTGTTGTACTAATATCTAATCAATTACTATTCTACCCTTTTACCATATTTATTTATGTGTTTGTTTAATAAGAAAAAATAGCAATTGCATCAAATTAAACTCGTTTTCAAAACAATACACACTTTTATAAAATAAAATTCATTACATCATAAATCATGATCAAACTAACCATCAATCTGAGAGAAACAAAATTGGCATAAGTCATAACAAATGCATTTGATGGTAAACTTTTTAACCATGAACGATTGGATTCGAGCAAAACATAAAAAAAAAAACTTAAAAAGAGTACAAACAACCACATTTTACTCTAGTCAAACAACGTCGCCATTAAGTAATAAGTATACCTATTCGAGGCGTTCGTCGAGATTCGGCAAGCTAGAAAAGTGATCTACCTTGGCCGCATCTTTGCAAATCAAGTTTCCCGCTTTGAGTCTACTAGTACGGTCAAGTGGAAGGTCCAACAACTCGCTGTGAACTTTTTTCCTTGCCTCCGAGAGATCTTGATCGTAGCCGATGCGTTGTGACATCACATTAATACTACAAACCGTTTGTTCTAAAAAATTACCAAATCGATCCGCAAGTACTGCTAGAGCCTCATTGCGATTTCTTTCGCTTCGACTCCTCTTCCTCCCGCTCCCGCTACTACATCCTGTTTGCATAGAAGGTTGTGGATTGGCCGAAAAGTCAGCGGGTGAATGTGGAACATATGAACCATCATCTTCTGTTTGTATTTCTTCCTCATTCATAGAATTTAAAGTTTCCTCAGGACCCTCGGCTAATTCTCCAGTAGCTCGATCTTTACCGAACAAATGACACCAATTGTCGTAATCTGGAAATGGCTTATTACGATAAGCTTTGACACTTTTATCTTTCTGTAAAAAGTGCAATATTGTCATTGCAAAGAGTAGACTAAAACTGCCACATGGGGGAAAATGCTATAGTTAATATAGAAAACCAAAAATAAACACATGTCGAAAAATTCAACAAACAAACCCATAACAATTATGATCAAACAAACAAACAAAGCAAATGTCAAGTTCATTCACTTTTAACAAACAAGCCCATAACGGCTAATGACAGTAGCACAATTTATCTAATAAAAAATTCTTACCTTTACGTAATTTTCCCATACTTCATCACTTTCAACATTTATCGTTTTATCCATATCATTCCATCCAAAACCGCTTGTTTGCAACATATTCAAAACTGCATAGTATTGGCGTTTCCACAACTTCACTTTGGACTCGATATGAGGATTAACGACCAAATCGGTTCCTGCAAATAACAATTTTGAAACAGCACAATCGAATTGCGCAGTAACGAGTTTTCATCAGTAATGAATTATAGCATACCCATTATATTAGTTACATTAGCAACAAGTTGTAACAATATCAAGACTGCAATACTATAGAAGTGAATTTAAGTAGTAATAAGTTTTCATTAGTAACAAGTTGTAACAATTACAAAACTAAAATCACATAAGAAATAAACTATTAAACACCACTTTTTATAATTGAACATGGAGCACAAGCTCAATTTTTAACAAAAAGCTCAAAACAAAATACAAGCAACTTTCCAGTTTACCACAAAGAAGCAACACATTCACCGCATGGTTCAAATATACTAACACATACATAGTAATCATAGTTAGATCATTCAAAAAAATGGTAAGTGTGCTTCTGTTACAAGTTTTCTAATGTCCACCCCCCTAATAGCCAACCAATTGCTATACATATTTGCTGCGAGTTCATCTCTCCAATTCGTCCATTGATTTGAGGGCTCTATTGTGTCTATTGGATCTCCATCTGGCAAGTCTGGCCCTTGTTCATAGAATTCAGCTTCCATGGGGTCAATGTTCATTGACTTTCTTATATGATTATGCAGCAGGCAACACACTGTTATAATCCGGACTTGAGTTTTAATTGGATAGAAAGACGGACTACGCAAGATAGACCAACGTAGTTTCAACAACCCAAAACAGCGCTCAATACAGTTCCTAGCAGCCGAGTGCTTAAGATTAAAAAAATCTTCCTTAGATCTTGGAAAACAATCTTCTCTCTATAGATTCAAGTTGTACCGTGTCTCCCTATAAGGTGCAAGAAACCCGTTGCCATTTGTGTAGCCAGCGTCTATGAGAAAGTAGCAACCATTAGGCACCCGCAACCCGTTTTCACGTGATACCGCATATCGCAACACACAGGAGTCGACAACCGATCCTTCCCAACCGGATAGTACATATATAAACTGCATATTTTGATTACAAACCCCTAATACATTTGTTGCTAGCTGATCTTTTCGATTCCTAAACTTAGGTGCATCCTTTGTACGTACATGGACCCTAACATATGTTCCATCAAGAGCACCAAGACAGTTCTAGCAATTAAAAACATATAACAATTTTTAGTTTTTAGCGAGTGTGAGAAACTAGAAATTAATGTTTAGCTTATCAAAAATCAATAACTTTTTACCTCAAAATATTTCCAAACATGATCTGTACTATCAGCTGAGACAGGCTCCGGTGTTGCTAGTAGTTCACCTTGAAGTCTTATAATAGCGCGTAAAACATCATTGAAATGCTTACTAATAGTCTGACCGGACCGTCTAAACTCAAACCCCACGGTACGATTTTTAGTATGATGTGTCAAAATTCTTAAAAATATTGTCGTTTTCTCTTCTAATGACACGTATCTAGAATTGGTCAACCCCCCCTCATTTTGAAGTCGTATACATAATTGTAAAAAAGTATGTCTATCCATACGTAACTGAGATATGCAATGAGTGTCATTACCTCTTACCAAACGATTGATATGCTCTATTTACAAGTGGAAAGGATTCGGCCCTCTAGGTACGACATCACTACCATCAGTACATCCATCGAGTACCGAATGCAAATTGACCATGAAAACAACACAAGAATGAATTACCGTATTTACTATATGTTGAAAGCCTACATACGCTTCGAATAGCTGTGCCTTTTTGTCCATCTATAAAGAAACAACCAACAACTATTTTGTTACAACATAAAGATGCTAATCAACATGATTTTTTTTACATATCTTGCATTATTAGAGACTCCAAGCAATAACATTTATTGTTTCCAATAGTCCGCTAGCACAAATATTTAAGGTAAATTCTGATATGGAAATTGAATTACATCCCTTATATTATATGATGGGGATAAATCCAAACATTAACAAAAAAGTTTGAAGCAATGAAATTAAAGGGTCTGTTTGGATAAATTTCAAGCAAACAAGCTAGCTTCTTCAGACCAAACAAAGAGCTAAATCAACTTACAAGTTTTAAGTTACTACGCCAGCAAATAAATGATATATAACTTAGAAGGAATAACCAAATTTGACTCATTCAACTAATTTGAATTTTAGATATTCAACTTAAAACCCCTAGCTAAAGACCTTTAATCAAAAGAAAAACTTAGGTTTAACCTGCTACAAGTTGATGTCGTCTTTCAAACTTCCACAATACCTTTTCCTACTCCTGAGAGATCTCATTAGTGATAGGACTAAAGACAGAAGAAAATACAAATGTCATACAGCTTATGAGTAATAAAAAAGCTAGCTTGTTCAAATAAAAGATGTCAGTTTATACAAAGCTAAGATAAAAATGGGTTCTTTCAGCTGAAAAGCCCGAGTCAAAGACCTTAAAACAAAACAAGCTTCGTTATAAGCTGTCAAAACTAATAACGTACAACTTATAAGCAAAAATTGAAAAGATGCTAGTTTATTCGAAGCTAAGATATATATTAAAAAAAAAAAAAAGAATTCATTCAGATTAAAAGCTCTAGTTACAGACCTAAGACCTTAAAACCAAAAGTCTTAGTTTTAAGCTGTTGAATCTAAATTCAAACAACTTATTAGCAAAAAAAATCAAAGAAAGGAAAGCTAGCTTAATTGAAGCTAAGAATTACAGAAAACTCAAAAACTTTAGAAAAAAGTCTCAATAATTTTATTATTCTACTCAAAACATGCATTACTAAATACAAATATAAAAATTATATTTAAAAATAGGTAATGAGTGAGCTAACCCTTTTGTTTAAACAAGCTGAAGAAGATCACATAACACGTCCCATTTGTTTCCGATCACCTACAAAAGTACCATAAAAATATATAATTGTTTCACTAACAAAAGTTGAAAAATCAACAAAAAAAATAATACTTCATAAGCCTAATCAGACATAAAAAAAAAAGTTATTATTGAGGATATAAGTTAAAAAAAGTTGCTCCCAATTTTTTTGTGAACTAGAAAAGAGAAAGAATTGATAATAACTACAACAATGAAATAAAATCAGGTAATTAAAAATCAAAACTATCCTTAATTTTGTAATAAATAAACCAGTAAAAAAGCAACAATTTTAAAACTTGTTCCTAATTTTATTATCAATTAGAGATGAGTAAAAGATGAAAAAAGGCCGATTATTTATACTTAAAATAGACCATATTCCAAGAATGAGAAAGAAAAATACATCAACGCTGTATTTTGTTGGATATATAATGCCCATACTTTTGATCTTTATATAGAGAAAAGTTTCAAACGAATTGAAGAGAAATCTCAAGGTGGTTGTGCATATGAATATGAGTTGACATAAATGGGGCGTGAATTTAATTTTATTGAAAAATCTATTGCTATCTGCCATGCTGGTTGATATTGAATATGTGTGTATATATGTATGTATTTATCTTCTGTAGTTAGTCTCTTGAGAAAATAAAATAAAAGAGGAGAAAGATGAAGATAACCGTAAAATAAAGGGTAAACTGGTATATTTTCATTGAATGATTGCTGTTGGTATTTGTAATACCACTGTGGGGGTGGGATTCTATATACCTGTAAACTGTATCATTTGTTATCCATCTGTATTAGAAGTACCGTGTCAATAAAACCAACCAAACACCATATTAATGGGACCATCACTATTTTAAATCCAATCCCAGTGTTTTATCTGGTAAACAAACGAGGTCTAAAGGTATTCATAATACCGTTACTACTAATAACACAAACAGACGACTCGCCTACAGACGACTCGCCTTAGTCTATAACGATGAGTCAGAAGCTGCTTCTTTGCCAAAGTTCCACATCAAATGATTTGGCCTTCAACTCTTGCAAGTATCTCATTTTCTTTTTTAATTACTCAGCAAATCATATAGTTTATAGCGTGGTCTCTTATCAATTTTTTTTACCCCATTTTTGTTTTCCTGTCATTCGCTTTCATGCGGTCTTAATTAAATAAATTATGACTTTGTCGTAAGGAATTTATCAGTTTTGCATAAAACAAAAATACATGAGTAGTACCTAGTACGTACCAAAGGTTTTGAATGATACGTTTTTTATTCTCGGACTTTAATGTCTCATTCAATGTTAATCAAATATTCGTATTAATAAAAAGGCACTATTTTTTTTTCCAATTTTATCTCACAAAACTAGAGACACCACATAGGGTGGCTTCTATTGGCAGTCAACCATATCTTAGTACAATCTAAACTTCGTAACTTACACTTCAATACTTATATTGAATTGGTAGTTACAAACCTACTAATTCAATATAAGGACAAATAAAGAAGATATGGACCAATACTACCTCTGTCTTACTTCTCTTTTTTTTCCCAGCCACCATACCATATGAATACAGAATAATAAGTAACAAATTTATGCAAATTTTCTCATTCTTCCGTCTAAATAAAAAACCTATACATTTACATAATCGATATGAGATTTTAAGGCTAGAAATTATAAGAAGGAAAGTAGAGTTTGTAAAAAGTCATCATCTCTTCAAATTCTACTCTTCCAACTCAGTGCTATTTTTGCACTTTCCTCTTCTTATATGCCATGTTTAAAATAGTCATGTCTTTCTCTATATTGGGACAAGGGCAAGGTTTTCCAAAGCTAAAGAAGCAAAAAAAATGGTGTTCTTATTTGAATCGAAGTATCCGATAAAAGAGAGATTTATAGAGCCCTATGGAGTTTCAATTAAAAAGAAGATAAAATAAAAGAGCTAGGTCGGAGTTTATTTCAAAGAAGTTGGGTAAGATAATTGGATTTGTTGAACATAGAGTTCAATAATTGATTTTGATTATAACTTTGATTATGTTTTTAATGATTTTACGATTTCTCTATTACGATGATATAACGCTTTGTCTTTTCCAAAAATAGAAAATGTAAATTTCAGAATGTCAGAAAGATAGAGCACAAAAAAACGAAGCCACAGGTTCAAGCGAAACCAGAATCGGAGCTAAAACGAAGAAGTTACGAACCTTAGAAGTTTAACGAGAAGACCGAGAAACTGCCAGAGAAAACGACCGATCGTCTGGACAAAAACGACCGATCGTTTTTGGTCCAAATTCTTCCAGTAAGGTCGTCTGAAAAACGACCGATCGTTTTCTGAAAACGACCGATCGACTGCAGAAAACGACCGATCGTTTTTTGCAGATTTCAAAAACAGCTTTTCAGCTTATTCTGGGAAATTGCTTAAAACCAATGGATAAAAGCTCTCAACCACTACCAACGGTCATACAGACCTTTTGGTCTACAAAAACAGCCAAATGCCTCTCCCAAAATATACACAACATCATCCTTCAACCTCTTTCTATCCTACACACTTAAAATCACCATTGGTGAGAAAAAACTCAAAAAGAGGGAAATTGAAGAGAAAGCGAATACAAGCTCAAACTAAGATCGAACAACATTAAAATCACAAATTAGCTTATTTAGAAGCAATCAAATTGTGAGAGTTGTTTTAATTTCAACAATTTTGTAAAGAGCGTTTTATAAGCTCATTTGTGAGTGAGTGTTTGGGTAGAAGCTTTTAAGCCAAAGTGTTGGTTAAAAGTTCTAGGTTAAACACTTGGGTACTCATAGAGGGAGGGGGAGTCGTTGACTCATAGACGTGTTCGTTTGCACTTGTATCAAGAGTAGGAACCTCGGGTAGAGGGTGAGCGAATCGATTGATGAGCTCGGTAGCATTTGTAAAATCGGAAAGAACATTTTTAGTGAAATAATCGGTAGCGTGAATACCGAGGAGAGGACGTAGGCCGTTTTGCCGAACCTCTATAAATCGTGGTGTCAATTTCTTTCCTTAACTTTTACTTTCCGCAACTTATACTATTGCTTATTTTCTTGCTTGCGTTTTAGACTTTTAGCATTTCATTAACGTTATTAAACGCTTAAGCTTAGAATTGCAAAAAGTTAGGTTGTTAGTTGCCATTAAGTTTAATTCCGCAAAAAACGTTAAAAACCTTATTCACCCCCCCCCCCCTCTCTAAGGTTTAGCCGCACGGGCCAACACGATTTATGAGTAAAAAATGAAAAGAGGGGAGAAGTGGTATTGAATAAAAACACCGAGAGCTGATTAGTTTTTATTTTTTAAAAAGAAGTCCAGAAAGCCAAATGTCTTTTATCTTTTAGTTCTAGAATGAAAGATAAAAGTAGTCTCGTAACTCTGAAATATGAAGTTGAAATGGGGGGTACGAAGCTTAGGCCGTAATGAAATATATTTGACTATAAATAGATATTGCCACCACAGAGTGAGAAAAAACAAGAGGTTCATGTTTTGGTGAAGGATTGATTAGCTTGCCAATCGTGTCTTTTATTTAGACATCCGTGAATAGATGCACTAGGCGCGACTGCACCAAGCTTCATGACTTTGGGGATAGATCAGAACGTCGACATACAATATATATAATTTAATTTAATTGTTAATGATATAATGTTTTGTTTATATTAATGAAACTTTTTTTGTGAGAGTTAATTTTAACGACACTTGAAAATGGGTCTCGGATTCTTTTTCTGCACAGATTCCTAAAAACTTCAAGATCGACCAAGAGCATATGCATTGTATAAGTCCTATTCACCGGCTAAATGTTTTCAAATAAACAAATTAGAAGTTCCATCTTACATCAACACATTCTAACCGTACATCTTTTACTATCAAAAATATTTTCAATTATTATATATTATTTTCCTAGTGAGCTTTATTCAGTTTCAATTTTTTTAGTTTTTTCGGCAAATAAACAAAAAAGCCATGTTTTAAAAGTTAGGAATGTATGTGTTACATATTTTTTAATTAACTACATTTCTTTCGATTAACCGTATAACTAATAACAACTATAAGTTACCCTCTCCGTACTATTTAATTGTTCATTATGAAACTACGTGCAATTTTAACCGGTCAAGAACTTGTATCAAAATTATCGGAATGAATTTTTTCAAAAGTTGATCATATAAATTTAAATGTTAAATTTTATGATTGTTGTAGGTTATTATTGGACTATTGGGTCTTACTCATAGTGGGACTAAGTTAGACTTTCTAGCTTGTATAACCCTAACCTCTAGTATATAAAGAAGGTTAGGTCCCCTTGTATTGATACATTCTGATGAATAAAGACCTACTGTTCTCTCTCTCTATGTTCTCTCTATGTCTCCTATATAATATATATACTGAGCTAATAAGATTCACAACACGTTATCAGTACTGCTTTCGGAGATCGGAGTACGGCTAGGGTTCTAAATATACAATATAAACTTTGAGGTTTATCCGAGTTTTTATTAGATTATTGCTATATCGACCTTCACCAACATACCGTGCGGAAGGTACATGATTTTTCAAAACCTAGTTTTTTTTTTAACACCGTCTACCGCATATTAATTTACTGTATATTATGCATGAGTTGTATGATTTATCAATGGTAATTAATTCTTGTAACATCAATTGTCTGGTAGTGTACAGAGACCTATATTACAGACCTATATTAATTCATATATGTACGAGACCTATATTACAGACCTATATTAATTCATGTATGTACGAGACCTATATTACATGTTAATACGTGTATGAATATTGTCATATGTAAAATATTTTTGCAGGTTTAACTGTTTACAACGTATAACCATGTATATGTGCCCATATGTTACTCCATATTTGTTAATTTAGTAATTAATTACACATGTAAGATTAATTGTAATTGCATGTATATTACACATACAACAAACTGAAGTAAACCTACTATGTTCAGAAGATATAGGACCTTGTTAAGCACGCCTAGAACTTGTGGACTATCTGGGTAATAACGCTGTAATTAATTTAGTTGTGTTGAATTTACACTTCGAATCCCTGTTGTATAATATTGTATGTAAAACAGTATAGGAGTTTTTTTTTTAGCTTATACTGGGTCCATATGAACGCACATATATGCATGAATATTGTTTAGTGATTAGTTAATAACAATGTGTGTTAATCGAATTAATTTATGTATTACCATGTTAATAATCACTGCCATAAATATGTACAACATGTAAATTTGCGAAATCATATATTTTCACATTTAAGTTGGAAAAATTATGAACCTTCCCCAACTAGGCTCACCTATTTGGATACGATGTCTAGGAAAGATATAGGCGGAAGTCGATATCCTAATGAGGTCGGGTTTTAAGTGGCATTCGTGCCCTCCACTCTCACCGTCTTTCCTGGTCGTTTTTCAAGTAGAGCTACCGAAAGGGGTTGACTAAATAATAATTTCCCCGAGTGTGTTTATTTAGTGATGTATGTTTCGCCGAATTGGTGTCTCTGGATCGACCTGTCGTTCGATCAATTAGAACCTATTCACATTAAAAGCAAAACTATTTTTGGAACCTGTCGTTTCGAAATAAAGTTTATGCTTGTGCAAATCATAAACATATAAACCAGTCGTTTTATATGAAAAATAATCCAGAACTCCCAACACATGTTGGATGCCATCTATGATGAGAAAAATCGCAAAACATACTTGTGAAATGACTGTTTAGACGTTGATCTTATCCGTCACCACATGTTAGTCACCCTGATGTGTGAAAATGTGATGCCCAAAATTTTTTTTTGGATGCCATCTTTGATGAGTAAAACACGAGTTTGTTGTTACCCTCGAGATGAATGCTAAGGCGTTATTTTATTCCGCCGCCACATTTGAGACGTGATGACGTCTATGGTGAACAAATGTCTGAAATTGACATATTGGAGCAATCCTTTACCAAAATACTATCTTGGAAATTGCATTCTATAAGCAGTATCGTGAATTTATATTCACCATGTTCCTTTATCACCCATCTGTTATTGGATAAGAAAATTACCCCGGTGAGTAGTTTTAATCCTATTGGGTCAATGGCGAATTGTTTGCCTGATATTAATTCTCTTCGTGTACATTTTTTTTTCACGAATCGAGAACCGAGACAAGTGTTATTTGTCTCGAACTGTCGCGATCCCGATGAATCGCCTAGCCAAGCGAGATTTTAGACAATCGTCAAAATCGAAAACCTGTGGTCCCAAGACAGTAATTGAAAGGAACAATATGGGCCGTTGTCACAAAGCAAGAGATAATGCTCAATGAGCCAACTCTATGCTATAAAGACAAAGGTCATGCACGGTTACTCCTTAAATAGTTCACAACTATTATAAAGGTGGAAAAACCGATACTAATGTGGTTTAAGTTAATTGAAAGGAAACTCTTGAGACCCCCGATTTTGTGCCTCAAATGAGTTTGATACCTTTTTTTATTGATTTTGATAAATCATTGAGCCATTTTTTCGCTCATCTGGATTATGTTTTTCCATTTGGATTATGATTTTTCCATTTGGACATACTTTTGTATTATGGTTTGCCTGTTTACAAAATTTTTCGAAATAATTTAAAGTGTTTTGAGCAAATTCCTTTGACAAATGTGACCAAACTTTAAATTATGAAATTTTAGGCAATACTTGTGGGGTAGTTGATTTTTTTTTTGGAAATAGTGGGTAACAGTGTACCACATAATTTCACCAACTATTTGCCTAAAAGAGTACTCAGTGACAACGATTCTGGACATGTCTTTCCAAATCAAAATCTTTGGTAAAACTAAATTGATCTGTCAAATATGAGGTCTTATACTCATGTAGGTCCTGCCGTACCTTGTTGAGTTATAAAATATTCGAGAAAACCAGTGTTATCTGGTAATAGCTCATGAAAGAATTAAAATTTCTTTACATAGCCTCCATTCAATACGACCAAAAGGGTATTTTAGAGGAGGTAAAATGTCTTTCAAGTGGTTGCTACCACATTCTTTAAAGCATTTAAAGTTACCTTATCATTTCGCCTGTCGTCGAAATGATAAATGATTTAGATGATAAGACATGATTGTCTGTACTATCATTCGCCTGTCGTCGATTGATAAGAACATTTTGATATTGTGGCATTGACCGGATGAGATATTACCGGGTCAAAAGACGATGGTTGATTTGTAATCGCATCGCATTTGGATTCTCTTTGACGATATATTTAGTGATTAATCCGAAATTAATGCCACTAATGCTCACTTTGAAAGACTAATATGTATAAAGATCACGAAATGAACTCGTAGAATTCTTGTAAAGAATTGAAGGAGTTATTGTGGACTTATCCAACCATAAGACGGACCATAAATATAAATGGTTATGGTTGATGCATCGACAATATGGTCACATTTTACTGTTGTCCACATAAATGCAGCACTTACCAAACTCTTAGCCCTATCATTAAGATTGATGACTCATGATCCGGATTATCCTGAAAAGTCTAGTCGACTTGATAATACCGAAGTGTAAGAATCGAAATTTCGATTTGAATTACTTGAGTTTGGAAATTGAACATCCTGTCGATTATGTTCAGACCCAAATGGACTCACGGAAAGTTTGATGATGCGACTGCAAATGATTGCATGCACTTCTTGGTCTTGCGCACCAAGATTTATATTTCCGTGTGGGGTTATGCTATTTTGCTGCATTGGTCCGTTATGAGGCCCATAGACACTCAAACACCATATGCGTACCAGCTGGTTACTGGTTATGAGCCAGAAGTCTTATATTAACGCGTGTTTAGAGTGATTAATTAATATTTTGATTGAGCCGCTCTAGCGTTCAAAATATAGACATCTGAAGGAGACATAAGTCGATTATGAATCTTCTGCCTATCATTTGATAGAGTAACCTTGGCAAGAGATCTCTTTACCGCATGATATGCGAAATTAACATCGCTAAGACTATTCTCCCCGTCATTATGGGGAGATTTGCACGTTACCGTTGATAAGAAATGACGTTAACTAAAGTGGCATAACCCACTCAGTCTTAGCTTGATCCCCAAAACTGCACTTAGTGATAAGTAAGTGCATAGACTCCCTCAAGTCTAACTAAATGCCAGACGCATTTAATGACTTTATGAGATGTCACGAGATCATTTATACCTGCTGCAAAATGCTTGCAAGGATAGACGTCCCTGTCGGACGCCGTGTTCCTGTCGTAACACGTTGTTTTGGCCGAACCCGCCAAGCAAAGGACACTGCCGTCGGCCTTCAGTCTGTCGTCCTTCCCAAGATATGAGGAAGTTGACCAGTTCTTAATTCATTCAGCCCCAGAGGTGGTGAACTGAAACTCGTTTGTCGCACGAGATTATAAAGGATCTAGGAGATGTGTGATTCCTCTCCATCCTGAAAATCTTGAAATATCTGTCGATCATGATATCTTAGACGATATTGAAGCGAAACGAGACTGTCATTGATTACTTGTTCATATATTCAGTGACGACTGATAATATGAGCAAATTATGACAGGGAATCATGTATCGTTGCCTGAAGTCAACGTAGAATAGACTGGACTAATGGAAACTTGCAATCCAAGTAGACTCCTTAGCGAAAGTGTGTTCGGACCTGTAGCTCCAACACCACCAATGTTAAACGAGTTCATTTATTTGGTTATTCGTAAGGAAAAGTGATGAGAATAATGAGATTATAGAATGCTCGCCTAGTAGCGCAAGGCTTCTCTCACACTTTGGAATTGATTATAAGATGATTGATTTCCTCGTAATGGACGTTATAACGGTCCCCTACTTTATCAGTTGAGTAGTTTCCGAAAAACTGATTATGCAGCACGTGATTGTGGTCACGATTTTATCTCTATGGGGATTTTGACTAGAGATGTGGATGAAGGTCCCTGTGTGACTTCATGTGCTTAAATCAAGTAGTTGCTGACCACGGAACACGATCTTAATTGACTGAGACGTTCACTATATGGATTAATATAATCCGAGCGGATGTGGTATACCGCCTAAGTGAGTACTTGATTAGCTTGGGATACTTGAAAAAGTATTATGCCCTTGCGTGTTTTATTACGCGATCCATTTTTGGATTTGTCTTCGAGATGAAGGATCTTGGGAAGACACGGTAGTGACTCGGACTGATGATCGAGTCCCGTAAAGATTGAATCTAAGTCCATGATTCAGACTACACCCAGAAGGTGTTATGACGTTTTAGTCATCATGACGCTAAGTCGTCAGATTCTCCCATGATCGTTCGATCACTAGACATTGATATAGACCAAGTCCGTCCCTGATGTGACGATGAAAAGATATTGAACCATGATGTTCATATTTAAGTACAATAAACGCATTATTGTACTTGGTCTAATGTGTTAGGACGAACATCTCGTCTGCTGTGAATGGTATAGATCGACACAGCATCGCGCTAACACGTTGCCATCGAAATGGCATAAAAGACATTTTTCCATTACCTTAAGGTAACTGTGGATGAGGGCTTGTCTTATCCCATTTGCGTCATCAAGTGTACCTACCCCCTTCGGTACTCGAATTAACGCAACCCTTTTTCGGTTATACCGATGCCGGTCACTTATCAGACCCGCATAAGCGATATTCCTAACATGGTCTGTCTTTACCATTAGGAATAAGGCAATATCTTGGAGGTCTTGGAATGACTCCAAACGAATCACTCTGATCTACTCGTGCTCTATGAGACGACTAGAGAGTGTATATGGCTTCGAGCTCGTATTAGCCATATTTGAACTACATATGCTCTGTCTCACGATCCAGATAAAACACTTGTCTTATTTTGAGGATAACTTGTTGTTATCGATCAAGAGAGACATGACTAGATTATGCTATTTAGCATTTCCTGCCGAAATAAATCTTCACATATGAAGTTTAAGAGCATCCTGTCGAATGCTCGTTTTATTCCACGCTATATTTTCTTGCATACAGTCGTGTGCAAGTAAATGAGGCATCCAATCGAATGCGCGTACTCTTTATTCGAATATGAAATCATTGCACCCAGTCGTGTGCAAGTGAGGGGGAGCATTCAGGTGAATGCTTATTGCACTAATTACTACTTAGTCGAAATCCTCGCACCCTGTCGTGTGCAAGTGAGGGGGAGCATTCAGTCGCATGCTCGTGTACTCTTTTTGTCCTTAGACCAAGGTTTTTTCCCACTGGGTTTTCCTTGGCAAGGTTTTTAGCGAGACACGTTCCCATCATATCTCACTTAAGATTGCCGAAATTAGGGGGAGTATCCGGTTGTATACTTCTTACCACTGTGTACTCTTTTGTCCTTCGACTAGAGGTTTTTCCCACTGGGTTTACTCTAGCAAGGTTTTGATGAGGTACCTGTTTTGTGGTTGATCCCCTACTACTACCACTGTTGCACTCTTTTTCCTTCGATCAGAGATTTTCCCATTGGGTTTGCTCTGTCAAGGTTTTGATGAGGCACACTGTTTTGTGGTTAGTTACTTACATGATATTTCGGCCTATATCATTCGGCTACACAGTTTCTCCTAGCTACCGGTTTTGTCCCACACTGGGTTTTCCGTCCCTAAGGTTTTTATGTGTTTAGCACTGCGAATGAACTCGACTCAGATCGACTGCATGAAGACGAAGAATTCAAGACGTCCAAAGGGGGAGTGTTGTAGGTTATTATTGGACTATTGGGTCTTACTCATAGTGGGTCTAAGTTGGGTTTTCTAGCTTGTATAATCCTAACATCTAGTATATACTCTAGTATATAAAGAAGGTTAGGTCCCCTTGTATTGATACATTCTGATGAATAAAGACTTACTGTTCTCTCTATGTCTGCTATATAATATATATACTGAGCTAATAAGATTCACAACAATGATTATATTTTCAAAAAAATCACTTAGACAATTTTGATAAAAATTATAAATCGATCAAAATAGAAATAAATGAGTATTATTTATATAACATGACATTAGTGGCATTTACTCCATATTCTTCTTCGTTTAACTCGATCGGCACGAGTCAAATAAATAGATGGGTCAACTTAGTCTTCCATTTATCTTGTACTACCACAACCAGTAACTATCAATTATGAAGCATATATAGACTTACCCAAACAATAAATAAAATAAAATAAAGCATAGTCAGATGATGCAACAGATCACGACAACCATTGGTTGCGTACACGTAAGCACATATTTGATTCCAAATTCACGCTTGTGAGATTTATTTATATATGCCTGACTTAATATATAACCTTTAATCGTTTTCAACTGTTACGTGTGCGACGTATAATGTAATAAAAATATAAAAAATATGTATAGTTATAGTATAATTAAATATGTGGATAATGTAAAAAATAAAAGAATTTTTGTTTGTTAAAGATGGATATCTAATTTTATTAGTTTTTACTTTTTATATTTTTATGAGAGTATGCTATTATTGTAATTAATATAAATATGTATGAGTATTTTTGAAAAAAAATGACTAAATTAGACAGTATCATTTGGGTTAAATTGAATTATTATAATAGAATGATACATAGTACAATCATACGGGTATGGTTCAATCATTAGGCTCCTAGGCATATTCTAATTTGGTGATACAACTATTGGCATTATTAGGTTGGATATTCCATTAAGTTATCCTGGTATCAAACGACGTTATATAATTAACGTATGTAGCTAAAATTATGAAACCTTGCTTTAAATGGTAGTATTTGGTAAGAGGTCGATCTTTTGATGAACTCGCAAGGGAAAGGAGACACTTTCGATGTAGATGTATATGGGGGCGGAAATTACTTGTTGCTGTTAACAATTTGGTTATACATTTTTTTAACTTTTTCAATTTGAATAGCACACCATAAGAAACTGTCAAATTTAGCTATTATTGTCTAAATTAATAACGAAATCATGTTATATGACAGCACGTGCTTGATAAACTTAAACGTGATAGGGTAATTTTGTCAGTCAGCACCAAAATATATCATCATAGAACAACGTTTCCCTCCAAATTTTGATTATATGCTGATTTTTGTTATGTGTGAAATTGGAAGAAACGTTTTTTTTATGATTATATATTTTGCTAAAAAATGACAAAATTACGCTCTCACGTTAACGTTTGTCAAGCACTTGTTGTCACGTGACATGATTACGTGATTAATTTAGACGGTGATAACTAAATTGAAAAGTTATAATGTGGTATACAAATTGAAAAAATTAAAATCTGGAGTACCTAAATCGTTAAAACCCATAATTTGATGTAATAAACTTATAAAAAATATTGAAAATTTGAGAATAAAACATTTAAATAAATTTAGAATTTGGAAATTTAGAAATAAATGGAAATAACCAATTTTATACATTCAAACTGTAGTAATGCAAAAGTAAGGTAGAACTTGAAGAAAATTAAATCAGAGAAATTGAGAATAAAAATAAAAATGGAATGAAATAAACCTTTTTCATATATAGCATTAAAGTCTAGAATGAAATTGATTAATTACAAAAAATTTACAATTTCACATTTCCCCCCTTATACATCTCTCTCTTAGGGATTGCTCACAATTGTGAGCACGTTCTATATGAGATGCCCATAATGTTTTATAAAGGAAGCGTAGACGACGCTTAACATCAACCATAGAATTCTAAGCGGTTACGCGACGATTAAACATGATTAAGCTGGAGTCTCGATGACTAAACAAACTAAACAAGATTAAATGGATTACAGAATTAGGTTAGATCATATGTAATTAAATGCTAAACCGCCAATTCACGCCTCGAATGTAAAAAAAAACATGAGTAAATATACAAGAGTATTAACAAAAAAACAAAAAATAAAAGATGAGTATTAATTGAGTCAACCTATAGTCAAACTCTAACACAGGAATTTGAAGCAAATTCCAAATTATATAAATATATGATTTATCAAAATTATTCACTTCGTGAGATCTCACGTTATATGTCTTGTACGAAATCACGCGTAACTTTAATTGGTAAATAACTCGTATCCAAATTATCGAAATAATTTTTAAAAAAATACTATTATATAGTTTAATATTTAAACTATGTAGAAATTTATAAAAAAAATTATTTCAACAATTTAGTTACATATTTAAAGCCGATTAAAGTTAGATGTGGTTTCGCATATAACTTATAAAATTATAAAGTCAGACGATGAAGTAAAAAACAGTGAAACTTAAACTAATATTTTTCCTATTTCAACGAATTTATAAAATAACACATTAACACACCTCATTTATATTTAACGGATCTAAGCCCCCAAAAGTGCGGCATATGTGTCATCACTTCCTGTTAAATAAATATTCGCTCAAGCAAAACGAATAAACTCTTTCTCCCTCTAAAAATACACAATAATACACACATGTATATATACTCCCCCATAAAACCATACAAAAGTCTCCACTATTATAATCACCGGCTATTATGTCGCGGGAAAAACTTATTAACCGCGGTTACATTGAAGTACCGTCAGAGAAGATATTATTATCGTCTCAGTCTATACAATACGGTTCGGAACCCGAGAGGATATTCGACCAATTGCCTTGCGCCACGATAGTCTCTGTTTCTAGGCCCGATGCCGTGGATTTTTCCCCGTTACAGCTGTCTTACACTATTGAGCTACAATATAAACAGGCAAATCATTTTTATTTTTATTTAATCTCTCCCCTTTTATTTAATAATCTATAGTGCCGTTAATTAATTAAACAAGCTCGTGTTCGGCTCGTTAGAGTTAGTTGTATTGTTTCATTTACTATTGAACCGAGCCCGTACAAAATGATAGTGTTTAATTATTGTAGTTTTTTATTATCATGATTCATGCATCATGTAAATATTTATGGTATACAATATTTCCCCATTTATGATGTAAGTTTGTATTTTTTAACTAGGCTTATATATGACTATAAATTTAAAATACTTATTGATTATCTTAATGTATATTTAAGCTAAGTTAAAAAAAAGTGTGATTGATACAATAATGAACGAGGCTATAAATGTTTTTATAAACGAGACGAATCTGAACAAAATTTTTGTACATGTTGGGCTCGACTCATGCGCAGCCCTAATATTGAAAGTAATATTCATTATATATTTTGCAATAATGATTTAGTGAAAATCAATCTCTTTATATATACTATGTTTATGTATGTTTGTCCCAAAAAAAAATCAGCATAAAAGACACAAATATTTGCCAAAGGTTGAAGGTAAACAACCATTTAGTATGCAATTTCGAATGATAATTGGTGTTTTTAATTTTTACATGATAGAGCAATGAACTACAGGAATTAGGAAGTACTGGATCATTTAATTAATCATTATTTTTTGTGTTTTTTAATATTTTTCCCGCGTAATCTCGCATTTATTATTATATGCGGAAAGCATCTTCAGCAAGATTAGCTGCAAATATCACAAGGATTCTGTTGCTTGCTAACGTTAAATTAAGTTTACTTTACGTGTAGCCTTTGTTTGCCATTTTCATTGGATTACCTAATAAATGGAGCTACAACAGAATTGGCACCTTATCCTAATTTGGTACAATCTCTTTTAAATAATTAGTATCAACTAAGTCATCTCTGTCAATTTAGACTGGAGTTATTTTCGCATACTTGACGTTATGGGTATGTTTCAACATTATCCTATGGCAATGTGATGGATTTACTATTAGCCTATCACGAATTCTTTTATCTTCATTTACTATTTAAGAATGTTATTACTACGAGTAATTTATATTTCTTCTTATACAGTTCAAATGGCAGCTACAGAAGAAAGCTTCTCAAGTCATTTATTTACACTTTGCTTTAAAGAAGCGTGCGATAGTTGAGGAGTTCCATGAAAAACAAGAGCAGGTTTTCTATTCTCCTTATGCCCCGTTCTTTCTTTTCTAATGTCCATATCTTTACTATTATTCAATCTTTGTTGATTTTTTCCTTATTTTACATAAAGGTTAAAGAATGGCTTCATAACGTCGGCATAGGAGAACAAACATCAGTAGAGCATGATTGTGATGAACCTGACGATGGATGTGTTCCTGTGCATTATGAAAATGGTGCCAAAAACAGGTGGGCAAAACAAAATCCAGTTTTATTAAGTGATAAACACCTTGTTATCTTTGCATTCTTTAGTGTTTGTTATTAATAACAATAATTGTTGCAGATATGTCCCATCTCGGGCAGCTTTACCAGTCATCCGCCTGTCAATAGGAGCACAACAGACGATTTCTGAAAATGCAAAAATTACAATGCAAGGCTATCTAAATCATTTTTTGGGAAACATTGAAATTGTGAATTCCCGAGAGGTAAGTCAAGGCGCCCTTTAGGATTGGTATTGGGAAATACTCCTTTGTTATATTGTACACCAACTTTTCAGTTTTTCAATTGTCTCTAACCGTTGATCTGATAATCAGTGGTTAACCCTTATGAATTATGTGTTTGTCTATTTATTTTGTCTTAGTCAATTTGGACCGGTGGAGGTCTATGAAATCAACAAATATGTTTTAGTTTGCGTAGTTGTCGTCTAGTTCAATGAATAACCTCTATTACTTAGTGCTAAGGTTTTAATTCTTATGATTAATAAATTATTATTTTTACCGACTGCTATTATGAAAAGTCTTAAATTTTTTGTCACTCTTAGCAAGTGGTAGAGGAAATCTGGTGATGGTGGAAAAGTACTGTTTGTAACAGAAACAAACTTGCATGAGTTTATCGAATAAAAGAAGTGAACCCAATAATTGTTATAAAAGTCATAGTTTTCTGTTTGTACAACTTAATTCATTAAATGAACTTTAATAGTAAAAAAAATACAATATTTCCTAAATATCAAACTCAGCCTTCTGTAATTGCAGGTCTGTAAGTTTCTTGAAGTCTCAACATTATCATTTTCACAAGAATATGGTCCAAAGTTGAAAGAAGGTTATGTAATGGTAAAGCATCTTGCGAAAATTTCAAAGGATGATGATTGCCATGCTTGTCGCTGGTTTGACTGTTGCAGTTCCAGTTGGCAAAAGGTGATTAAAATGTTCAATTTGTATATTCTTTTAACTCTTCTTGGTCTTTCTGTTGAAAAGGAAGTGCAAAGCTTTATGTGTCTGTGACCTTAAGGCCTGCTCATATTCTACATGTCCTTGAATCATATACATGTTATCTGGGGCTTATCTAGATCTACAAGTTTTTGCTATTTGAGCTATTGTTTTTCCACTTCTTTTCATTAGATATCATGTAACTTGACCTTTTGCTATATTCTATCTGTAGGTTTGGGCGGTATTAAAACCTGGATTCTTGGCCTTACTAGAAGACCCTTTTGGCACCAATCTGCTAGATATTATTGTCTTTGATATGCTTCCCACTTCTCCTCAAAGTAGAGAGGAAAAAGTATATTTGGCAGAGGAGATTAAGGAACGTAATCCTTTGCGCTATGCATATAAGGTTAGCTATTTTTGACATTTAAGTTCTTTTTATAACTTCAATTCCAACACGTTCAACTCATAATATTTTTCTAGTTTACTAATATCTGATTATCCATCATTTGAATGAATGGTCTTGACTCTCGAGTATTGTTTGAACATAACAAATATTCTAGCAACCTTCTTTATTATTCCGTTGCTTATCAGCTATAATTTTGCTTTCTTATATTGAATTATGTACTGCAGTACTACGATAAGATGTACTCCTATCAGTTACTATCACTTGCAACTCTGGAGACTGAGAAACAATTTTGAACGCCATAATTTTGTTGTCCATATGAAAAAGAGTATATACATATATTCTTTTACAATTAAATATAGGCAATTATTAGATTTCATGTTGTATAAGTCGCACATTCAGAATTTCAAATACAAGCTTATCTTAATCAATAGCTCGCTTTCTGATTATCTTATATTCTGGTTAAAGGTGACTTGCGGAAACTATAGTATGAATGTACGAACTTCGAGTAGTAATAAAGTGAAAGGATGGGTTTCTGCTATAAATGATGCTGCTTTAAAGCCTCCAGAGGGTTGGTGTAATCCTCACCGTTTTGGTTCCTTTGCTCCTCCAAGAGGTTTGGTTGAAGATGGAAGCCTAGCTCAATGGTTTGTAGATGGAAAAGCATCTTTTGAAGCAATTGCTGCATCTATAGAAAATGCAAAATCAGAGGTTTAAGATTAAAACTTTCATCATTAAATCGTTTGATTATCTTTCCGTCCTGTTTTATATACACCAATCTGTCACATTTATTTGATTTATATAAACCAACCTACAAATTTTATCAATCAGGAAAATGTCACTTTTATGCACCAAACTTTTCACAATTGTACTCCATACTATTACAATACACATTATGTAAAACAATTTACACCAATGAAACAAATCACTGTTAATGGATTAATTGTTTGATTATGCAAATGTAGTAAGCCTTAATTGTAAAATAATCGAACAATTAAATTAGTACACCAAAATTGTAAGTTTAACTTTTAGATACTTGTAGATCCTGATAGCTACGTATATTACTTGTTCGACTTTTGTAGAGATGTATTTTAACTGTGAAATTTGAATGGCTGGAGCAATAATTGTTCAGTTTTGTGTAAGATTGGTCTTGAACTTCTGAATTTTGACTGGGTGTGCTAACTGTTAATTTTTTTTATATCAGTATATAAGTAATTACAACAACGTGGGTTTTCTATAAACGATAAACGTAACTAATGGTAAGATAGTGCACAAGGCGAAGTTATGTGACAGGTTAGTGTACAAAACATTAGAAAAATCCAATCCCTTTAGTAATTTCTCGAATGCCATTTACCTAATTATATGCGGTTTAACATAGATATACATAACTGGATGGTGGCTTTGCCCTGAGTTGTATCTGAGGCGTCCATTTCACAACCATGGCTCCTCTAGGCTCGACGCTTTACTTGAAAATAAGGCTAAGCAAGGAGTTCAGGTTTGTAATTTTATCTTTACCCTTAAATGTCAATATGGTCTTTCAGATGCTAATTTTCTCTAGTTATTGTTTTTGGCTTGCGTATTATTTTGTTTATCAAAATTCGAACTAATGTTAATAAACTAAAAACTATTATTTGCCCATCTTGAACACTATCTCTGTATTTACTTGAATCAAATAAAAAAATTGTGCACCTTGATCTATGGTTAGTTGATGGAAACAATAAAATGATGAGGCTATTTATCATAAAAAAACAGACTTCTCAAGGACATGACACTTTTGGATAGCTATGAGAATTCAGCAGTTTCAAATTTTTGTGGTTACAATTCTGTAGTATTGAATATTTGTCCTACTTGAGCTTCAATTTTTTTTTAAGGTCCTTCTTATTTCGCACATTCAAGATTCTTAGTAAGTAATGACATTGTAAGTCAATACGTATTGAGCTTCTTAAAGGTCTTAAGGTCGTTCTTATATCGCAGATTCATTATCTTGTTTACGTAATAAGATGACAAGGGTGCATTAATAGATACTTACTTGAATTTTCTTTTGGTAATTGTTCTTGATTTTTTTTTATTCTCTAATTGTAAACCTATTTGGTAAGTGGTTACCACTTATCAGCTGCAAGAGCAGATAACTACTTTATTGTACGACTGCAAGTAGTACTCTTACAAAATCTAAGCGAGCTTCTCTACTTCATGTGTCATTGAGAATAAGGGAATCTATATAACTATACTAATGTTATTTGCCTAAATATGCAGATCTACATCCTTCTTTACAAAGAGGTTTCAATTGCTCTCAAAATTAACAGCTTATACAGTAAGAAAAGATTGCTTAACATCCATGAGAATGTGAAAGTATTGCGCTATCCTGACCATTTCTCTACAGGAGTTTATTTATGGTACTGCATTTTCTGTTAATTCAAGCTTTGTGTCCGAAATATTAGCTTCGTTTTGAAGTTCTTTCATAAGGTTCATACTTTTGTCACTGTCTTCTTTTGCATTTCGTTACAAATCTTTTGATTTTAAGCGCTGCCAACTTTATACAGGTCACACCACGAAAAGCTTGTGATCGTTGATTACCAGATTTGTTTTATTGGGGGCTTAGATCTATGTTTTGGCCGCTATGATACAATGGAACATAAAGTGGGTGATCATCCTCCTTTTCTATGGCCGGGAAAAGACTACTATAACCCAAGGTAGATACCGTTTGATGTATATGGTTCTACATTAAATTTGCTGAAATATAGCTCCTTAATTTTATCATACATTTTTAGACTGTGTGCTCTATGGGATATGCATGTATTGTGTTACTTGTGTAGCATCTGCAAAGAAATTGATTCTTACCTTTTAGGTTGCCAAAAATTTTCTGTCAACCATGTATCATAGTAACTTTTAAATAAGATATAATGTGAATAGAACCATGTACTGCGGGTTTGTTGAAAAAACCCCCATGTACCTTGTTTCGGATAGTTTTTCTTTTAATACATGTGTCATTTTGAGCCATTTTAAGTTAAAAAAAGCCTCACTAGAGCCAAAACTGTGCTTTTATATTAATTTAGTTTCAAAACTGTCTTCCATTGCATATGTTGTATCGTTGTTAGAATAATATGTAGCATAAGAAAATAATAATCAAACTCAGACCTCTGACTTCAAGTTATAAATTTTGTAAGATGAGGGTCAATTACAAAAAACTATATAGTACATGGGACTTATTTACAATGAACGCAAAGTACAAGGGTTTGTTTGCAGATTCCCCTTCTTAATTATGGTTTGATTTTCCTCAATCTTACCTGTTTGCAATTAACTTACTGTTATTTCCATTTATATTGTGACTGAAGAGAATCAGAACCCAATTCTTGGGAGGACAGCATGACAGACGAACTGCAGCGCGAAAATTTTCCTCGAATGCCTTGGCATGATGTCCATTGTGCTCTGCGGGGGCCACCCTGCCGTGATATTGCTAGACACTTTGTTCAGCGGTGGAACCACGCGAAGGTTGCTTAATTATTTTTCACTTTTTAGAAATTTACCCACTATATTAGCATGTCGTTTTCTGGATCGTTTGACTGCCTTTGACGTGTCTTGGACATTTTTGTTTTTCTTCTAGTTTTTGCTTCTTCCCGTCTATTTTTTTCGCTTTTCAATGATAAAATGTTTTTTTTTCTTTACTTTTTGGCCTTCTCCCGACTTTTTAGATTTTTTGGTAGTATCTGATGAGGATGAGAGATGAAGATTTTTGCTATTATATATAAAATAGTGACAAAGAAAGTTTGGAAAATAAGTTTGCCATATTGTACCTCTAGCTAATTTCACCCAAATTTATGTGATTCAATGTTTCATTTGTCCAGCGAAATAAAGCACCAAATGAACAAAAAATTCCACTCCTGATGCCACATCACCACATGGTGCTCCCACATTACTTGGGAAGCAGCAGAAATATAAGTATTATCAAGGATGGGGAAGAAACACAGCCAAGAAACATCAATAGAAAAGATTCAGTTTCCTCTTTCTCACCTGTCGAAAATATTCCGCTTCTTTTTCACCATGAATCTGATGAAAATAAGTTAAATGGTGAGCATTTTACATCTCCCTCAAAAGAAACCGAAGATGCTACCATGATTGTAGACATGCAAATGAAGACTTGTGACGAGGATCTTCAATTTATGGATTTTGAAAGCGAGTTAAATGTTGATAAAATAACGGAGTACGGGAAAAGGAATGCAGAGAATTGGTGGGAAGAACAAGAGAGAGGGTATCAGGGTATTTCATCTGATGAAATTTCAGATGTTGGTTCTCAAATACCTTGCCGTTGTCAGGTTAATACTTTATGTTGGAAACTAAATAAGGGGGTTTGAATTGCCTGAAATACCTGATCAATGATACCTTTTAAAACAAAAATGGAACAATCTACGTTGAAGACGATAGTTTGTTTAAAACTTTGTCTTCAATATTTTAAAACAAAAAATCGTTTTTTTGAAGTATAATGTCACATAATTTCGTTAAGCACTTTATAACAAAACACAATTTTTTTTGAAAATGTCGTGGTTTGTGATTTTTTTGTTACTGAGTATCGTAAGTTTTATGTATCAGTAAGAAGCTAAATAGGGACGCTAGTTGGATATAGGTCTCTGAGATGATGTGACTCTAAGTTTGCAAACAAGTATGGGTGCATTTAAGTAGAAATCTATAGTGTAAGTGATAATGAGGCAAAATTAGAAGTTTATTTATTACGCAAGCTTTGATAATAAATTTGAGTTTTTTTTTTTTTTATAAACCAAAATCAAACTTTACCCGTTTTCTTTTACTAGTTAATGGGTGTCGGTTATATAGCTGGCCAGCCTGCAGAACCATTCTGTAATCAGTATGATGATTTCACAGTGTTACAAATATTCGTTATTTGCAATCATATTTACTAAATTTCACTCTCAGGCTTTTTTACCTTTTTAACCCACCTAAATTGCAGGTTATAAGAAGTGTTAGCCAATGGTCTGCTGGAACCAGTCAAACAGAAGATAGTATTCAGAGAGCATATTGTTCTCTCATTGAGAAAGCTGAATATTTTATTTACATTGAGGTAAAACAAAAGAAAAATCTCCTCATAATGCTCTACCTGCCAAAATATATTGTCAACTTGGAATTTAGTGACAAAATAGACTAATTAGTTTAGAAAGTTGTTTAAAATCAAATTATTATCATTACTGGGTTCTACCATTGGTTTTGCAGTTGTTTCCATTTTGAAATATCTGCTAATAAATTCTGTAAACTGATTCTTTCTTCTAGAATCAATTTTTTATCTCAGGTCTTACGGGAGACGACACAATTCAGAATCGCGTCCTTGAATCCATATACAGACGGATAATACGAGCTTACAAAGAGCAAAAATGTTTCAGGGTTATTATTGTCATACCACTCCTACCAGGTTTCCAGGTTACTCCTTCACTCTGAAAATTACAGTATTTTTTCGTGTTATTCAGGGACCTCATTTTCTTAACTTGATATATTTCTTGAAAATTGGTAGGGGCGCCTTGATGATGGTGGTGCAGCTACTGTTCGAGCACTTTTGCATTGGCAGTATCGCACCATTGGCAGAGGAAAAAACTCAATTTTGCACAACCTTACTGCTATAATGGGTTCTAAGGTTAATGATTACATTTCCTTCTATGGATTGAGAACATTTGGTAAACTATCTGATACTGGGCCAGTTGTCACTAGTCAGGTACTGAGGCGCATAACCTGGTTTCTTTTCATTATTGGCATATCATGAATTTTTTAAAACTTACATAATGGTTTTGCTTTTAATGTTAACGTGTCTTGTTCTAGCACATTGGATTTTTCAAAGTGGTTTTATAACAAATCAAGTTTTGTGTGTGTGTGTTTGAGTGAGCCTCTTGGTTTTCTGAAGATTCTCATGCTCGGTGTGAAATCGTAATCATTAAGGTCTTGCTGATCTGTGCAGGTATATGTTCATAGTAAAGTGTTGATCATCGATGACAGAATTTCTATGATTGGATCATCCAATATAAATGATAGGAGTTTGCTTGGATCAAGAGACTCTGAGGTAAATCTTTGTGTTTCTCATTTTTACAGTGTTATTGAGTACGGATCTTCTACCCCTCTTTTATACCCCTTCCACCACCCTGGCTATTTTCGCTCAAATTTCAATTTTTTACAACTTGTTTCGTACATTAATAAGCTTTTACATTAAATCTTAGACAAATTTCATAAAATTTGGACATAATGTTGCTCTAAACAATTTTTGTTAGATTTAATGTTTATATTATGTTTCCCCTTTTTCATTTAAGTTGGTCTGTTTAATCTTAAAAAAATGTTTTTATTATATTAGTTTTTATATTTATTCCTAATTAAATTTTGTATGACTTTCTCTTAAGAATAATTGCTAGGATGTATTGATACATATTTAATCCCGATTTTAGATTTTTATCTAACTTTTTTAAATAAATATTTCTTGTTATATAGACAAGGGGGCATGAAAAGGGATACAATACAAAAGAGGGGGTAGAGGATTCAGTGTCAGTATTATTGTTCCAAGATAATATTACCTTGTAGCTTCAAAGTCATTTGAAAGTAATATTTCAATAAAATGTTATAGAGGTGCAACTTTGAATTGTATTTTTCAGAATACATGTGACCAGCTTTGGACTAGGTTTTCTAGTCTAATTTATCATATACAGTTTCGTATAAATAGTGCAACATGTTGCCTTAAGTTGATGGAAATGCGTTTATATTACATAAATATATGAGTGATATATCAATGTTGCCAAATTCAACTGATGTTTGGTTACTAAATTTACTCATCAATTTTAGGGGTAGTATAATTTTCTTATTTACCTTTTTTTTCTGTTTGCAGATCTGTGTTGTAATTGAAGACAAAGAGTTCATGGAATCGTCAATGGATGGGAATCCTTGGAAGGCCGGTAAATTCACGTTGAGTCTCCGGCTTTCCCTATGGGCAGAGCACCTTGGTCTTTATTCAAAAGAGGTTTGTAATTAACCACATTTTGAAACTTTTGAATCTCTAAACAACTCTCTATACAAAAAGTAATTATTTTTTCGCCTTCTGCATTAGAATAAATTCTAAAACTATACTTTAGAATGTGTATGGATACCCACCCTTATGCTTTTTATCATTGTTTTCTATTTATTTTTCAGATGAGTCGTATCAGAGACCCAGTGTCTGACTGTACTTACAGAGAGTTATGGTTAGCGACTGCACAGGTGAGCATGATCTCGGATTATATAATGTGATTGCTGTTTCGGTGGTGCGATTAGTGTTTTTGAAGATTGTTTATGAATATTAAAATAAGGGAGCTATTCTATCGAGGACTTTTTATGATATCCCAGTTACTTCCTTGAAGTTCTTAGCGACTTCTTTAGTAATAGAAATTTGTTACTCATGTTTATTTAGATGTTGCTAATTCAGATGATCAAAGAACAAATTACTGTACAAATTAGTGTGCTTTTGCGCAGCTTCAAGTGGTACTTGCTTAAATTTTCTTATAACGTTTTTGGCAGGAAAATACTAGGATCTACCAGGACGTGTTTAGTTGCATCCCTAATGATGTTATTCACTCCCGGTAAAAATTGCTTTCGTTTTCTCTTGTTCATTTGTGCTATTTTAACGTAGGTTATCTTTTTTTAGGATGTCTTGCTTTTATCTTGATTAGCGTCGTATTTTTTTTTTTTGTAAGACAGGTCTGAGTTCAGACAAAGCATGAACTACTGGAAAGAGAAGATTGGACACACTACTATCGATTTAGGAGTAGCTCCTGAGAAGCTAGAAATTGATCAAGATGATAAAACTGAAGTGGTAGATCCCATAGATATTTTGAAGTCAGTGAGGGGATTTCTCGTTCTTTTGCCTCTAGAGTTCATGTCTCAAGAAGATTTGAGAACCAATTTTTTGGAGAGCGAGTTTTATGCATCTCCACAAGTGTATCATTAGGTTTTGTATCGACTGGGAATATATTATTTTATCATTCTGTGTATCATAATAGGCCGATGGCGTAACTCTGTATAGTTGTAATAGATCGTAAATGAAAGAAACATGAAGCCTGTATAATTTGTAGATGTTTGAAGGAAAATAGCCACATTGGCTGTAAAGCGGAGGTGTGTACATAAAATATTGGTGTTCAATGAAGAAAGGAGTAAACCTCATTAGATAGCGTTTGTTAGTACTGTACATATTATCCGTCTCCAAATATTTCTCACTCTATGAAAAGCAAAGTATTTATATTTATTTTGGTGAATCGAAAAGTAAAGTTGTTAGTAACGGTCTACAGTTTTTGTTTTGTTTATAGTAGATCACTATTTTTCCTAAACGTGCATTAATATTTTATGTATCATAAATTACAGCGAGTGAAACTATTTTCGCCATGTTAACTACTTACGTAGTAGTATAGAAAGGAATGAGTGTAGATTTGAACTTTTATTTGTCTTCGTTTCATAACTGGTTATTACCTAATTACTTGATGACATTACTGATCAGAAGATACAGAAGAGTGAAAGAATAGACAAATGGCAGAAATATCATCCAAGGCTATTCCTTTTCGCTTCTGTTTCCATGCCCGCTTGGCGTGCTCGATGAGGCACTTTGATGCTTTGGCTCGGTCCGGTGTTGAAGATACGATCTGAATTGCTTCTTGATTGGAAATAACATCCCACACCTATTTGGAAATTTGAAAACAATGGAAATCAGTAACATAAATAAAAAGAACTAACGTTCTATAAATATTTGTGGATGTCAAACTCTTAAACATGAGAATTTAGACGTTGTCTTTAAGGAATTAGTTTCTTGCTTTTCACTCTCTAAATGCAATATACATACCCCATCAGTAGCCAACACAACAAATTGGTCTCGGCTGGTTATATGTCTTTGTGTGACCTCGGGCACTGAGACGAGCCCGAAATCTTTAACGCAAAAGTCTCCGAATGCCCTCGACATTGCCAATCCTGGCAATTCCCCATTTGGCATCCACACCCTCTGAACACCTGGCTCGTCGTCCAGACAGAACACTCGACCATTGCACTGAACTATCCGCTCAACTTCCTCTGTAATAAATTGCCATTGTTAGAAGCAGTTGTTGTGAAAATACGTGTAAAAAGAGAGAGAATTTACAATAGTATCATATCTAGAATTAGGCATAGATAGGGAGAGAAAGAGGGATAGAGGCGTACGAGGTATGCTGGGCTTGAAATCAACAGTGAGCTGAACCGGGACCAAAATGTCATCGTGGGAAATGGTGGCTAAGACAGCGCGAGAGTCGCCAACATTTGCGACAAACAAAATGTCACCCTATTACAGGTTAACAACGTGATAAAGTGAGTTACTTGGCAGTTGAAAGTAATGGATTTTTTGACACACAATAGAGAAGTTTGATAAGAGGGGATAACGAACAAATTAAAAAGCAAAACAATATACCTATTTTTTTAGATAAATAAACAAGAGACAGATGTACGGAATTATGTCAGAGTATTCTCTTTAAATTCTTTAATTATTAATGGAGTCTGACATATTTGATCTCGCAAACATTATGCATTTTTCCGTAACCATAATGCCCGTTAACAGTTTCTTAAAAGATTTCAGTAATTTGCTTATAATTTAGAGTGGGTAACTTTTGTTAGAGAATAAATAGTAAGCTTGAAGATCTACCTGTCGCACAATTGTTAGAGCAGTGGTTCCGCTATAGTATGTATCAATAGTACGGTGCTTTCGAAGTTCCTGATCAACAGCTGCACAAGCGTTTAAATAACAATTCTTCCATATACTAAAGCTATTAATATTTGCATCTGATTTTAAACCCGAATTCGGATCATGTGAGGCGTCAGCAAGATAATTCTGCCAACAGCAAAGCAAGGATAAGGGAATTGTATCTCTAACTTTCTTCGCCACAAAATGCCCCCACGAACCATGACCATCGAAAATTCCACAAAACAACATGTCTTTTTGACATCCAAATTCCTACAAGACACATCCGCAATATTATTTCTGCTCATATGGAAAAGCTAAGTATAATCTGCAATCCTAAAGGAAATTTTAGCAAAAGAGCATTTGTGTAGTTTTCTTAGAAATAAAATTCACCGATATTATTCGGAAATTTTATATACAGAGAGTAAAATTCACTGGTACTACCAGGGGAAGTTACGGATACCATATATTGGTTCTTACTTCTTATCATACATATTTTCGAATAAAAAAGGGGAGAAACAATCTACTAAATCTAGTAGAAAGAAATTTGAAAATCGTTACCTCCCACACTATGAAGCAATCTTGATTAATCCCTTTCTCTCCTCCTTTCGATAAAGCTGATACAAAATTGTTACTTCCATCGATACTTATAGTGCCCGAAGACCTAATTACCAACCTGTTCTTTTTTGCTTCTTTCGCCATCAACTCAGCAGCTTCTTTTCCACTACAGTTATCATAGTTTTCCCCCTTTTTCAATAAAGATCTCGTTAATCCGTTGAACTTGACCGAAAAACGCCCCATTTCACCTCCCCACTACTTAATTTATTAGTTTTTTTCTAAAATTGATGACAATTGTTGTTTCAGTTTCAGAGTTGAAATATATAAAGTGATGTGTGTATATAAAGAGATTAATGCTCTTGGTTTGTGTCAACTATCAAACTAAGGTTAGGCAAAAAAAGGGTAGGCAAAAAAGTGCTAAACTTGAATGATGGGAAAAAGGTAAAACATGACTTGGAAAATTGAGAATCTAAAGTATCTAAAGACTAAAATAGATACAAACAGACCATGTTAATTCCCACATGGTATTCCAACATTACATGTTAACCTTTGTTTTATACAAAGAAAACGTAAAACAATATACAAAATAACTGATTACCAAAACAAAAAGACTATTAATTTGCACCCAAAAATTCTCTTTTCGAAGTTCCTGACCAAAACCAATTATTTGAATACAATTCTCTCCTTTTATACCCACTCCATGTTCTCCTCATGCAACCCCTAGATATATAATATGCCCATTTTGAACCCTTACTTGCTCTCTTTTAGTTGTTTCATAATGGAAAAGAGAAAGCAAAATAAAGTTCGGATTTAAAAGAAAACTAAGGCATCGTAACATGGGATATCGTTACAAAATAAAAATTACACATAATTAATCCAGATGAATTTAGGGAAAGTAGAAGAGATAGACCTTGATTATCCTGCTATTTTTTTATGACAAATTGATAAAATATGTGCTCAAGATCAGATAAGGTACCCTCGAAAAATAGAGTAACAGTAGGGTGAACTGAAGATTTGATTGGAGTTCTTTTTTGCTGTTAATATTTCAAAATGTTCTTTTTCCATATGTGAAGAAGAATACAAAGATGGACTGTTCGTTTGTTTCTAACTCACAAGTCAGAAGAAAGTTCCGTTCATGGCAACATAAAATTTATCCCTTACTTTGTAAAATTCCAGTTTTGAACAAATTATAATGGTCAAAACAATAAACATAATAGTTGACACAAGTAATTAAAATCTTAAGTACACAAAATTGGAGGACCAATTTTTTTCCAAATTTAGACATGTTGTAGTAATAATTTAGTTTTTGTAGGGCGGAAAAAATTACATGTTAATTTCATGTTGAACCGTCCAAACCATTTAAATGCTTCTAGGGATTTTTTTTTATAATTAAAGCGACATATATATTAATAAAGAGTAGGACCTAACCCAGATTACAAAAGGATTATATCAGAGATTACAAACAAAATTATAACCGCGATTACAGCCGACTAACTTTTCAGTTACAACTATTTCGAAAGTGTAACAACTATTTCGATGGTTGCGAAACTGCTAAATATTTTACTCGGAATTCTAGGTTATTAGACATATGTACCTAAGATTTGTTGTTACAAGAGAATAGTTTTGATTCTTGGTAATTATTTAAATTCTTTGTCTCGATACATTATTAGGCTTCTTTGTGTAGATGTTTTTAGTTTGCTTTAATTTTCATAGGTAAGAAGCCAATAAAAGTTTGATGTATAAGTTTTAGTTAGGTAATTAATGGTTAATTGATTAAGAGTCTCAAGACTGTTACCTTGGAGATGAAGGAGTTTGACGAAAATAATTAATTAGGGATGTGGCAATTTGCGCCCCCTTGATATTCTTGTGGAAACATAAGCCAGTTAGGTTGACCAAAAACTGTTGTGCTAACTTAAATCCAAAATTGGAATTCTTAGAAGAACGTTTGATGATATCATTTGATGAATCATGAAAAGATATACCCATGAGCTTACGTGACTTTCAACAACACATTAGAGGATTTGATGTGAGATTATAACTTAGACACTTCTTGCTTTGTTGAATATGAATATTCCTCGTAAGATGTATATGGATATCTCTCGGATTATGAAGCTAAGAAAAATAAAAAACATTATATGATCACTAGGGGACATATGATACAAACAAGATGGTAACAAATTCAGATAATAAATGTTTGAAAATTGATGGGTGTACAACCTGCTTGCAAGATAGGGTTTTTGTTATTTTTAGACATGTTGTTTCAGCATGATTCATAGTTGCAATTTCTATTCGACTCAGTCTGTAATATCAACAGTATATTTGATGTGTTTCTTTGTTTTGCTTTTTATTTTAGTATTACTAGTCATGGATGCTTGTTCCATGTTATGAATATTTGTGTTTTTTTTCCAATTAAATTCGGGTATATTTGATTTAAAAAAATAAAAAATATATATTTATATGTACTCGTGAACTCTATAAGCCCATTCATTGCAATTTTTCTAGTTGAACACCTAAAGATGTTGCCGAGTTGCGCATATACTTGGCATATTTGGATTCATTCAAGATTTGAAATCAATTAGGAATTTTTTTTAACACACATTAAAGATTTCAAGAAAAACTTGTAAATAAAACATAATTTTGTCTTTCGTTGAGAGATCAAATTCAGTGACAAAAAAAATTCTCCAAGTCATACATCCAAACAAGAAACATAAGAAAAGCTTATATTACTTTTCATCTTTAATCTATGGGAGGTTTATTATCACATCCAAACATAATTTTAAAACATAAGCATTACGGCACTCTTGTTATCAGAGCAACATATTCGTATCACACCACTTTCTTTATTAGCTCAAGAAAAGGAAAGATGAAAACAACGTAAACAAATCTCCCAAAAGCAAAAGCAGACGAACCACGAGACATGCAGCACACGCACCCTCTCCCTCTCTAAGCGTAAATATCGGGATTTTTCAAGAGAAAACCTTCAACGCCATCAAAGAGCATCTTTCCCCTCAATTTGTGGGATTCAAGTTCTTCTAGGCTAAGTTCAGAACCCTCTGCGATAGTATAAACCCTCTTTAATTTACTAAGACAGCCCCCATCTGCTGTGGGCTCGAGCTTGTTCTCAGCTGATAAGCCCTTGATTGTCTCATTTAGTTCCCCACCTTCGGTTAATGTGTACTTGCATATGAATTTTGCCTCATCAAGTTCATCAATCTTGTAATTGAAATAGGGGAAAGGAGCACCTAAAGAGTTTAACATGAAAGAATACAGACGGTCATATCAGATAAGATGAGAACAGACTTACAAAAGTATCAAATCCCTCATATGGTTTATGAAGTATTACAAATTTCTTTGAAAATGTTTAATTTCTTCGACTTTTTATATGATAAAAACTTCTTACATACTCCCTTTCTGTTTCAGGTTTTATTTTTGTTACCCTCTTCTGTGTTTCAAAATTTGTTTTTGCCTAAACCCACAGTATATCATTTTGTACCTAAGCTGCGTGAATCTGAACACTATCAGCCAATTTGGAAAAAGTGAAAACGGTCAAGGAGTTGGTTTTTACAATAATCACTTTGTTATTTGTTACAAGTTGTTGGTGAAACAATGGAATCATTGAAAAAAGAACAGTTAGTAAGCTTAAATAAAATTTCAAATAAATGTTAAATTAACTTAAATTCCAAAGCAATTTTAAATTATACCATCAGCAAGTTTGACTTGAATGACGCTGCCAACTCCTCCATCACCTTGGATAATTGCAGCACCTTTAATAAACTGGGGAGCGATTTTTGGTACTAAGTTGTGACTATCTGTGAACAAACCCTTAAACAGCCTAGTTGGGTGAACCTTAGATGCCCTCTCTTCATCAAAGCTAACAATACCCATGATTCTTTTCTTTTCGAATTAGTGAAAAGTTTCTATTAGCCAAGTGAGATTATTGGTGGTGAGAATATAGTGAAGCAGATTAAGTATATATAGGCTGTGAGAGGTGGCATTCCCTATTTGAAATTTGAATAAATAGACAATTTTTAAGATTATTCCAAGTAGTGGATTTGAAAATCGTTTAACTTGTCTCAGGTAAAGAAAATATGGAGAGTGCATATCTTGACTAACAATTCTTTGTTCACATTCTTTGCATACATTTGTATGCAAAATTTCATGTACTGACCAACTGATGTTATCTTACAAACGAAGTATTCACTGTCAAGGCCTTGAAATGTGTACCAGTAATTAGAACTAATTAGTGAGCTAAAATTCATCTTCTAGAAAGTCTCAGTCCACTCTTAGTAAAACACATATGGCTACAAAATTCTTAAAAAATTATTATATACATATACTAGTCATCTTTACTTTTTTCAATCTAGGAACCTTAAGTCAAAACATGTGATCTTCCAAAAAAGGTCTACATTAATAGATATTTCTTATTGTACCTATTTGACAAATATTTTTCTTTTATACTTTATTTCACTCAAAGAAGGTTAGAAGTCACAGATGACAGACCAGTAGATAAAGCAGCTTACACCAAAGTCTTGGTAAATTAACATACAAGACCAAAATGTATGTGGCTACTTAGATGATTCTTATGCAGCTAGCTATGCTTGTAAATTTGTAACAGTGTGGATGGATCTTCAGCACCTTACTAAGTTCTAAACCATCATTTGAGGAATCAAATTCGACGTCATACAAGAAACACTAAGGAGAAAATGTACAAATAGTAATGTCAATACACATACTGAAATAGCACGTCACGAGCTTTTCCCCAAAAGTTATGCCTATACTCCATGACACAAATAACCTACCAAACGGAACCAATATAATTACACAACAGCTTATCCAAATACTTTTCAACGTTTTCATTTACTAGGATTGCCTTTTTACAATTTGGGTCTTGCAATTTAATCGGTGAAAGTCCACATGTTGGTTTCAGTTACGCAACATTTTACTAAACTGTAACCATGAGGAATCGAATTCCAATGACTCAAGTGATATCACATTACTTCCTAAACAGTACATAACCATACTTCCGGTATAAGTCTTGCTAGTCCAGTTTTAAATGGTGCGAATCATCCATTTGGGAATGTCCTATGAAGAGTGAAGACATAATGATTAGAGTTTCGTAAAACTTAGAATTTAAAAAGGGAGTTTCAACTTTCAAGTGCTCATTAACCTAATTAATCACTGAAACAGGTTTGGGTGAGGTGCAACCTTATTTTAGCATCATGGATCATCAATTTTGTTGTACCAGAGATGGCATTGCCAAAAATTATACTCATGCTAGTGCTATTATGTGGACATAACTAGAAATAAAAAAAATTATCAAGGAAATGAAGCAAAAATCTTTTAGTTGCAACAATTTTTATACACTATCACACAAGGAAGTAAACTATCGCAGGCATGAGAGTGAATATAAATTTCAGTCATGAAATACGCGTACTCCTTTCTCTCTTGTTAATTTGTACTCTGTAAGCAAAAGAAAAACAAGTAATTGTACTGAAGCATTGCATTTAAACTTTTGCAAATGTAGAACTGAAGATGTTATATAAAACACATTAAGACTAATGGAGAAGAAGAATGTGGTAAACTTTTACTAATGAACAAACAAACAAAACAGAAGAAGCTACTCTTAAGTGCTAGCTTAGTCCTCAATTAGCAAAAGCCCATCTACATCATAGTGTAGTACACCAGATGAGTTTAATGGCCTACACTTCTTGCCCATTAAGATCCTCTTCTTGCAAAGTTCTCCATCTCCGATACTTTCCTCAACCGGTTCCTTTTCCATAATATTTTTTTTCTCAAAATCCCTATCCGTAAATGAAAACCTCCGAAATCTACTAGTAATACTACTACTACAACGCATTTTACTCTTTAAAGCATCGGTAGAATTAACGCTACTCTTTCTATCAAAAAAATCTGCCAGGAAAGTGGGAACCGTTATAGATTTCTTGAAAATAATCTTCGATTGTTTCGAGATCTTCTCATCGCTGTCATAGCCAATCGGTTGTTTTCCTTTCCCTTCCCAATTACCCGACACTCCCTTTGGTTTAGCAAAAGGTGAATCCCTTTTCTCGTTACGAAACAAGACCTTCAAACTTGATCTTTTGGATGAAGAAATCCTGCGCATGGACCAGTTCCTCTTATAGCTGCTGTTCTTGCTCTTGTTGAAGTTGATTTCATCACTATTTTCGTTGTTTTTGACGGTTTTGTCCTTCCGTTTATGGATAGTTTTCGATAGTAACTTGTGTAGTTTACTTGTGGTGGTTGGGTGAGATTTGTCAATGCTTAGGAGAGACGAAAGCGTAGTTTTCGTTGATGGTATTGTCATCGGGTCTCTTGAAGGACTAGCCATTTTTGGCTTTGTAGATTGTTTCTGAAAGCATGATATAAACTACTGCTTAAATATATACATACATATATTTATATAACTAAATAAAAGATAGAGAGTGGGAGACGTGGATTCCCTACTTTAAAGGCTAACTTAAATTTGCTTTCTTCTTGCGGTTAATTTTCAGGCTAATTAAATGGATTTAGAGTTAAGGGTATAGTAGTAATTGAGACATGGTTTATGGATAAGAGATGGGATTAGTTTTAGTTTTGAAATGTCAAATTTCATCGAGTACCAAACAACTTCAAGATTTTTACGTGGTGATCGACTAAATCTTGTTGCTTTTACTTCTTTTAAATACAATAATTATTATTTTTATATTTTCCGTGTTCATTTTTTTTCATTGTTACTCATTTTCATGAACTAGTAATGAATAGTCTAAATAATTAATTTCATACAAAAAGAAATTAAAAATATAATTTTCAACTTCTAAAGAAATGGTCACCAGTTTAATATCGGCTCTGTTTGTTTAGTAGTAAAATATTTACACGGAAAAAACTTTTACGAGGTAATGTTTTGCAATAAATTCTTTTGTTTACAATTTATTTTCGAATGTTTGGAGCATACATACTTTTTTCATGTAAAATTTTAGAAAATTTTCATTTTATTTGGAACCGCTCTATTTCTTTTATCCTTCTACAATAAACTTATAGGACAAAATTGACTTCAAGAAAAGAAAAAAAAAAGAAGAGAGAGAGAATATAAAATGTAGAACATAAAAAAAATTACAAATAATGATTGCAACAAACAAATAGTATTGAAAAAAAATTCTTTTTATAAACCTATAAGTTCATATGCTTTTAAATTGGTTTTTTATTACTATTGATTTGAAAAACATGTACTGAAAAATAATTATAGGGACCACAATAAAGTGTTAAAAAAAATTAATAGTATGAAACAAATGAGATAGTATAATAAAAAAAAAACAGTATCAAAAAGTTGAAAGAAAAGTCAAAAATGACAAATGAAAATTATATGCACAAAAAGAGAATTGAAATATGATATGATATGATATAATTGGTATTATCTATCGATATGACGCTAACTAAAAAGGAAAGTTCATAAATTTTATAACTCTGTTTAAATTGTGACAACTTAACATTCCCAGTAAACGTACGGTTTCCGTTGTTTTTTGTGGGTAATTTGTTTGCACTACTTTTCCTTGATATGGGAGAAATATTTTCCCAATTTTTACATCTAACCAAACAATTGCAATTTTAATTTTATCTGTAAATATTTGTTTGTACCTGTTTTACCCAAAATAAACAGAGCCCTAAAGTACAGTAAAAATTTAACAACTTTTAGTATTGAATAGCATATCGCATTAGGCTGATATAACTCTACAGTGTTAGACTCTGTTTGGTAACTGTTTTGTTTGTGTGTCAAAAATCTGATTTTCTAAATTATAGGCAAAAAAATTTGATTTAAAAAGGTGCAACAAGGTGTTTGACAACAGACACAAAAATCTAGATCTTATTTAAATACGTGTTTTTTTTTAGTTTAATAAAAAAAAATGACTGACTATCCTCATTCGAAGATAAATATACTCCACAAACCCTTTTTTCTATATAAATTTGTACTATATACAATTCAGAATTGGCTTAAAAAAATAAAAGTAACTTAATTATAATGTTTGTGTCAGATACTTACTAAATATACATGATTTCGGTTCCAAACCATTTAACTATTTCCTTTTTTATGGTTAATTAAGGTTATATATGTTTTTTTTTTTGTTATTGTATACTGGTAGAGCTTTTAAGCAATATATTGACTAAACCAAATATATGCATCATATAATAATTTTTAAGGACCGGATACACTTTATACTGCACTCTTACCCCTTAACCGTATACATTGGTACCTGATTACTTTAATTGAATGTGTAGAATTGAACTTTCACTACTATACTTTTCTAAAGACAGAAAAGATGCACGAGCCAATCTTTTTTCCCTTCCATATAGATTGTCGTGCCATCTTCTTTACCGCTCTAATGCCTCACAACATACATGTTAATATTGCTACAAAGAACTGTTATATTGCGAAAGGAGATTTAGTGATCATACCGGATTTCCTAGTGCTCCAAATATTAATAATGACCAAAAATACCCCACGAATGTTAATATGAAGAGAGACTATAGAAATATTCAAAAGAGAAATCTAATTAATGTGTATGAACAATAAGGCCAAAACATCATACATCATTATTTAGGATGTGGAGAGGCTATAATTCTATATAGGACTTCTAGTCTGACTAAAACTTGGAATATAATGGGAAATTTAAAACATTAAATGAAATATACACGAACTAGGAATATATACAATATGACATTCACAGACACAATAATTCGCAACAATATGCAAATTGTACTCTCTGGAATAATGGTGAATATATTACATTTCTTTTAGTTTGTAGACTTGTATTTATATATGAGTAGAAATCTGAAATTTTGAACATGCAAAAATTGTATCACAGTATCAATATCAACGTGTTCCTATGACCAGTTTTTTTATCCATCATCATGCGATAAACTAGATTTCAAGAACTGGGATTAGATCAAATTGCTTAGAAAGAAAATATTCATAGTCAGACAACCTCTATACAGAAATAATGTGAATTAGGACAAAAAAAAAATATTACTATAGCAAGATTATTCCTATATAGAATTTACATATTAAAAAAATAAAAAATATATTTATTTACATAATATTAGATACATATACATGGTTCATTATAAGTTAAAACAAACAAATGAATTTATCAAAAGTTTAGTTAAACAAATACATGTATGTAGAAAACAAATACTTTAACCGATGAAGAAATCGTTGTTGTAATTAGACAAGATGCAGAAGAAAATAACCCGAATGATGATAGTATAGAAATACAAAAAGTTTCATGTCAATAACCTTTTAAAATGCTTGACAAATCAGAAATGTTTTGGTTTTAACAAGATGGTATCCATGTCGGCGAGCTAGTACGGACGCGCAAGTTAAAAGATGTGGTAGCAACACAAAAAATTAAGTCATCATCGCATACAAACTTATATAAGTATTTTACATCATCATAAATTTATTATAACTAGATATATATATTTTTATAATGAAATGTATTTTATTTCTATAAGGAGGTGAATTTATAACTAACGCGACCATAAAAAACTACGAAATATGATAATAGAGAGTTTATTTCTATTTTGAACTGGTTCGAATTGGAACCGGGATTTTTTATTACTACATGGTTATTTTTGTATACAGTATAGAGAGGTTTTACTGTATAAATGCTAATTTTTTTACACATGACCTCCATTGTCCAGGTGTTTTGTTAATAGCCCCGTGCCTTTTTATAAATTTGCAATTACCCTTCACATTACTAATATCGATATAAAAATTTTGCTATTTGTAATAAAACACAAAAAAAAAAACATAAATTAAGGCTCCCATAAGAAAAGTCACCATATTGATATTGATATTCATTTTTCCCTCAGGTCTCCCATAAGAAAAATCACCAAATTGTATCAGATGATTCAGATCGTATGTGTTTCCGTGAAAACAAATATTTAACCAGTACTACAAGTATATAATCATTATTGTGTTACTTAATAAGTCAACACTGATAAGATTCATACTCCCAAATACACAGAGAAAAGTAGAATTCATAGATACAAAGTAGAACCATTATATATATATATGATCGCCCATTCGCCCTTGTTATAGAGAGCAAACTTATACATGTCACACTAGGTTCCCTTCTTTATTAGCTCAACAAAAGAAACGAAATTTAAAAACCAACTTATCGGAAAAGGCAAACGAAACACGATATATGGCAGCAGGAAACGCATACTCTCTCCCTCTCTATGCGTAGACATCGGGATTTGCCAATAGATAGCCCTCAACGCCATCAAAGAGCTTCTTGGCCCTTGCCTTATGGCCTTCAAGTACCTGTTCGCTGAGCTCAGCACCATCTGCAATAGTGAATATCATCTTTAGCGTACCTCGGCTACCACCGTCAGCAGTGGCCTCGAGCTTGGTCTCGAAAGATATGCTCTTCACTGTCTCGTTTAGGTCCCCACCTTCAATAATTGTGTACTTGCCTATGAATTGGGCCTCGTCTATTATGTCGATCTTGTACTTCAAGTAGGGAATAGGAGCATCTAAACAAAGAAAACAAGAACTCTTAATCCATGGTTACAGTGACACTGGGTAACTATATGATTTTCTTGATTCTGCCTTCTCATGTATTTTGTTATATTAGATCCGGTTTATTTTTATGATTTTTTTATTAACTTAATATATTCTGTAAATATCTTTAATATTTTTATAATCAACTGTTAACGAGCTGCTTCTGCTACTGATTCATGTTTTGTGACAAATGATAACTCGACCAAGGAAATTAAAATGCTAGTTTCTTAAAATGAATGTTTAATTCGACATAAAATGAATATTAATACCATCAGCCAAAATGAGATGAATGATGCTGCCAGCTCCTCCATCACCTTCGATAATCGCAGCACTCTTAATAAAGTGAGGCGCGATTTTGGGAACTAAGTTGTGATTATCTGTGACCAAAGCCTTAAACAGCCTAGCTGGGGCTACCTTAGATGATCTCTCATCATCAAAACTAAAAATACCCATAATTATTTTCCTTTTCAAAATGGTAAATAAGAACAAATTGTACTGACTGAGTGAGTGAGATAGTTGGTGATGAAAATTAGTGAACTAAGATCAAGTTTATATATAGGCTGAGAGAGAGGATGAGTGGGGCACTCATTTGTTGAAAATTCTTACATATGGGACTTTTCCATATTAGATGATGTGAAATTCGTTATGAAAAATTGAAAAAATAAATAGAAGAGAACACATATCTTGACTAACACAGTTTGCTCTCATCCTTTTCCAATACAAAAAGTATGAAAGAATGAGGTATATGCCATCCAGAAGCGGGTTATCCTTTCCGAATCTAAAATGACGTTTCCCAAATTAGTTTTTATTTTATTTTACTTCTTTGAACGTTAACACACGTACACCTGTATATATTACTCCCTCTCGTTCCCAATTAATTACCCACGAAACTACGTACAATTTTAATCGCCCAATAACTTGTATCAAAATTGTCAGATGAAATTTTGTAAAAGTTAATCATATAGTTCAAACATTAAATTATATGATTTAGTTTTAAAATTTTTTATTTCGACAATTATGATACATGTTATAAGCCGATCAAAATTACACATAATTTCGTAAAGAAAAATTAATTGGAACTTATACCGAAAGCTGATATTGATAATTTGATTGAAACTTATACCGACATGATACAGATATGTATGGTAATCCCTTCTACCAAAATAGATGCCCATTTTATAAATGCATGTGATGTGTATTCTAACGAAAATGGATGTTTTACAACGGAAGGATGAATACTATACTTCATTTATTGGAAAATGGACATTCATCAGTAGTAGAATTTTTTGTTTTGTTAATTTTAGGATAAGACGACATTGATAATGTATTGACCATTGATATTTACTCGCCATTGTATTATTAGAATCTAGATTAGTCCAATCTTGTCCGGATTACTAATCCTGACTTTCAACTCAAATCATGTCACAACACAAACTGGATAGTTAATACCGGGACAATTAGTCCCGCAGCCAAACGAAACCTCCGTATAAAATGTAAATCCAATCTTTTATCAAGATGTTCAATTGGATATCTTGCAATTATTAATTCTAGCTTAACAGTGGCGGCTCCAAACATCGAGTTCTAAACACTTTTAACTTAACTCTCACTCAGTACAGAACTACACATATTCTACTTTATACAACGGAAAAGATATGAGATAAGCCTTGTTCAAGAGGCGTATCAGCTATTTCCACGAGTTCAATAAGTTTTTTACTTCATAAAGCGTGTTCTTTTTTATAAGAACATGGATCTTGAATCGTTTTATATCATTAAGTGTTGCAGTGTTCTTTGTGTGGGTGAACGTTAATACCCGAAACTGGCAGCCAAGTGATTCAGCTTAAAAACACAGCTTCTTTGTCAACATAGACAGTCCAGTGTTTTCAATATATTCAAAGTTACGACCAAATGAACCCTATATTATATCAGCCTCTTTTTTTGGTCAAGATTATATCAGTCTTATGGTTTGTCAAATTGCACCTTCTACGAAATAAGCGATTTTACAGAGTTGAAAATTAAAATTATATTCATCAAGCAAAAAATTCCTAGCCTTTCCAAGCCAAAGAACCAGGAAATCTCATCTTGAAGCCGATCAACCACATACAGCCCAATTTTTAAACCAGAAAAACTAAAGAAAATTAGGCTTAATGGAACCAAACAGAGACGTAATTTAAATACAGAGCATCTGTGATTTGCGACACGCCTATCTTATCACCCTACAGTTTACTATTTTGGGGGGATTAGATGGATAATTTTGGATGCACGCAAGATTCGAGGCTGTAGGATCACTTATTGAATATACAAAGCAATATTTATCTTTTGGTAATAGAAAAAAGATCATTGATCAATTTAATAAATAAAAAAAAAAAAACAAAGAAAACAGATGACACAAGAGGCAAGAGCAAATGTCTCCTAAACCTAACTGGGGTCAATAAATTAATAATGGGGTGCTCTTCTGTCACCCAGGTTGTCAGCTGTTTTCTAGATACAATAGCACTAGTGGCCATACAAGTTACAAGAAATATATTTAATTATTTATATTCTACACCCCAAAACAAGGTTACCACCGGGTGTTATTATGAACAAAAGTGGTTGGTTCAATTGGTTGGTCCAAGTGGTTGGTACCGGAGTATACCACGCTCACCATCAGTATTCGAACCCTGGTGCCTGCGAAGAAGGTTTAACTCCAAAAGAGGGTTTCTGATTATCAAAAAAAAATGTTATTATTAATTTATTGTTTTGGCAAGTGTTTTGCCTACATAACAATTTTACAGCAATATCTCATATCTGTGATGAGAACAGTTTCTCGAAAATTAATTTTACGAACAAGTCATCGTTATTCAAATCCTGATGTTCTAAAACTCAAGCCAAATGTATCAGCAAACAAAATTCTTAGAATAGAACTTCAGGTTTAGATATATCCTTCACATATTCAGAAAATGACAAGGCATGATATTAATGAGAATAAAAATAGGCAAGTAAAGAAATTCAAATTAACTCAACTAAGCATGTTTCCTATTAATTAGCACTTGGCATTGCAAATAAACTTAAATAAAACAAAATTAAACAGTAGTATATAACTTGAAATACTCAACTTTACTTACATATCCAATTAGCAATCACACCGTCTTCTGATTCTTTGTCAGTCAAGTTAGCAGGTCAAGTTAGCAGGTCAAGAGCCAAGAACAAACCACAATAATCGACACGAACTATTACCAATTAGCCATACCTCACGATTTAAGAATTCCTATTTTACTCTTACACATCTTTAACAAAGAATATCAAGAGAATCCGCCATGCACGCTAGAGAAAATAAAGATAATCTAATATTTACTTAGGTTACCAGATTAGACGCTCACGGTTGCTCTCTTTCCTTCCATGGCATCTTTTTTTCTCCGGCATTGTGCACAGAGGAATGGGCCTTCCCATGGCTTTGACGAGGGAGAGAAAAAAGGCCCAGAGTTTACGGATAAACCATCACTTGGTGATTGTTCCACTTGGCAAATAGCACATCTGTGTAGCCCAGAATTTGAATCTAGGGGGAAATCCTTACCTAGCCTGTAGACCAAAGAGGACAAGCTTGAGAAAGAAGATCCAATAATTTCATCAAATGAAATTGGAATTCATCTTGAAAATGAAACAACTGGGTCGATGTCTAACTGGGCCATATGCCAATCTTTTGTTTGTTCACATTATATTATTTTGAGCAACCTTACTGGTAGCTTATTCAACTAGAGGGATCAGAGACTTCGATAATTTACACAATTAAGGATGTGTATTGCACATTAATCGGGCATAGGTAGTTTAGAGCGTGGCTGTTAGAAGTGAATGCCATTCTTTGCCAAACATATAAAAGAACAGATACTTCAATTCTGAGGCTTGGAATGTCTTATTATAAGAGAAGAACCTAGGTTTTATAAAAAAATTTAGCATTTCTAAGAAAGCAATGTGCTTGCTTATCAAAAACAACAATAACAACAACGTGTTAAATCTACTCTTTATGCAATTAAAAACAAACTATTAACACCCAACGACTATATTCAAGAGGCCAACTGTTTGTTATAAACAATTACCTTAATGGTATTACCAAGAGATTTGCTAAATTAGCTAAAGCTCCTAATTATATGAATATAATGAATGAATAAAAACGGAAGTCCTATTTCGAAAAATAAATAGAAAAATTCTTTGATATGAGACAAGTACTTGAAAAGTAAACACATTCCAATTGTTCACCTTGTACTGAAATATAAAGCGAACATAACAACTCTCAAACATGAATACCATAATATCAACCACTATGCTATTTAAAGTAAACCGAATAAAAGTAAAGAATGGTCGGGAGATTTGTTAATTACCTTTCTGCAAGCATTGCAGACCCCTCCTCAAACAATTCCTCCACCACCCCAACAGCAGAAAGCTTATTTGTAGACTTGTTTGCAGGATTGTCATATTTCTTCCCAAAAATAATTGATTTGAGCAGATTCGGTTTCTTTTTCCGTGTTGGAACTATCACCGGATGATCAAAAGGGATAATATCAACAACAATGCAAGTTGTATCATCTTTCAAACCTCTTGATCTAAGAGCCTCCTGTAACAATGAATTGGATTAAGTGCACAAGAGATTTATCAAGAAAACGTAAAATAGTAGAACTGTCAAGAAAATAAATTTACCTTAACAACCAGCTTGGCAGCAAGTTCGGCAGGCAAACCTCGGCAAGATTGTGCAGCCATATCTGATGGCAATGCATCCCATATGCCATCAGATGCAATTATCAGTCTTCCCCCCGCATTAGAGAGCTAAAAATAATAATGGGGATAAATATAGAATTAAGTGATAGAAGATTTAACTACATTTTCTCGAGAAACTAGATGCAAGAAGACTATATATATCCATAAATGGGCTAGTTTGGTTGTATTTTAGATGTACAAAAGTACATTTACTTTCAGGAATGTTTAAAAGTCCTACTAGTTACTGGTATGTATGGTGAAAAGTAAACTTCAAAGATAGGGAAAAGTCATAAGTGGTTGATTTTAATCTATAAAACAGATGAAAAGTATTCTTTTCTGAAAAAGAAAATACAGTTTACACCACTTTAAAACTGTAATCTAAAAGAAATGAAAAGTATTCTTCTTTGGAGTAGTATACTTTTAAAAAATGCCTGCTATACTTTTGGTGGCTGCACCAAATACTATTTACTTAGAAATAAAAATTAACTAATAAAAATATGGTAAGTAACCAAACTTAGCTTATAGTATTATACATACCTTCACTTGCTTAACATGAGGAACTGGGACAATGAATTCCCCAACATCTGTGTCACCGATCGATCGCGAAAGGCACAGTCCACCTGGCCAGCATCGAAGTGGACCAACCTGCAACACGGGCAAGGTTTACTGGGTTCATAAGTATTAGAAAAACAAGTAAAATAAGGAGAAGGAGAGCATTATGCTAGGTTGTCATGGGTGGTGTGCTTTCAAGCATGCAATTACATATATGAAAAACATAACATAGTGCGAAATGTGTTGCGTCCGGAAAGGGTAATGCATATCCAAAGAAGAATTGTGGAATTTGTAGAACTTGTAGACGAAATGATATGCACAACAATATTCATGCCATTCACAAAGAAGATTTGAGAAATTTGTAGATCAAGTGGTGTTACATAACAAAAATGTTGAAAAGGATAAAGCCAGAAATAAAGAAGATTTGCAAACAAAATAATTCACAACAATATAAATATTACAGGTGAAATTTTAATTTAGGAAGTTCAGGTGCAGTCGCAGGCTTCACACAAAGCACATTGATATAGTACTAAAAGTAAACATATTACAAATCAATATTTGCGAATGTTACTAACCAACAGATTTTGTACGGATATGTATTCCTTTGAGATATTGAAAACGAAGTCATTTTACCACATTGAAGTAACAACAAAAACTCGTGATTTACCTCAGTTGCCCCGTAAACATTTAGCCTTCCTACTTCACCCCCGCTGGCAGTAACACGCTCTCTCTCTTCTACATTCTCTTCAAGCCTGTGATCAACAGTTAACAAAGAAATCACACCCCCTTGTGTGTCCAATATACACCTAGAATCCCCAACAGATGCAACAGTCACAGTCCATCCGTCGATAACAACAAACGTCACAGTAGTCCCAGATGTCTCTCCTGCCACCAATTTCCATGACTAAATATAAGAATCAGCCAAAAAACATATAACTCGAAAAAGAGCACTGAAAGACCAAAACTATGAACCTTTTTGCTGAAACTCTATGTCGGTTTTCACAAAACCTGCGACTAATGCTCTAGGAAGTGCTTGAAGCCACTCTTCCCTGTTAATTCCTTCGGGAATAGCACTCAACACATTGTTGAGTAAATTCTCTTTCGTATATATAGCAGCTGATATGCCATTGTGTCCATCAAAAATCTATAACAAAACAATCCCATTTCAGTATTTACATTTACAATATCCGTACATATGAAATCTGCTGAAAATGGAACAAGATTTACCCCAAAAACTGAAAAAGATGTGTCTGGATTTCCAGGAATTCTTTGGCAATCGGGTTTGGTCAAAACGTAATCCTCTCCCTTCCTCGCTAAAGCAGCCTGCCCATACTTAATAGACGGTGTTTCGACTTTCTCTCTCTTGAGTTCACGACCAAGTAGAGTCGCTAGAGGAACCAGAGGCATCCTAGACTTCATTCTCGTAACTTTGGTCTGGCTCATTTTACTAAATGTCCACACATTTCATTATGATCCTAGTTTCGAGTCTGTAAAATATCAAAAATTAAATAAAAACCCTCTTCAGTTTAAGAAAATACATTGACAAAAGTAAACACTTTTTTTTCTGTACAACTAATTAAATCGTAATTCTAACGAGGAAGAATTGCATCTGGTGACAGAAACCAAAAAGGTCTTTTACAAAAAAAAAAAAAAACACATTTCAAGCTCAATACAGTATTTTCATAAAAGCGCAAACCTTGATCTAAACCATTTTCTCATCCTCTTATAAACTAAAAGAACACTACTCAGTTCAGCTAATAGCAACATAAATACAATAAATTTTCACCTAATACACCAAAATAAACCAAAGATTTGATATTTTCATAGAATTTTCAACTCGATCTACGTCTTTTTTCAACTAAAATACATCTACATAAAATGACATAAATCAAATTACCTCTAAAAATGTGACAAATAATAGCACAAGACATGCAAACAAACACATACAAAATGCAACTTATAAATAGATATAGCTACTCCCAGATGATGAGATTATATAAATAAATAAATAAAAGGTAAAAAAATAAAGTGGACCCAATAGTAGGAATGTTGGGGATCAATAGAGAAGTGAAAATGTACCTAAAAAGACATAAACAGTAGTGGAAATAAGCTGTCTTCAATTAGAAAATAAAAACCCTGAGATTAAAAATTGAAATATGGGTTTTATTTGAGCGTTATCAGCGGTGGGATTGAGAACAAAAATGTATATGTATGTATAAATTGTATAAATATATATATATATATATATATAGAGAGAGAGAGAGAGAGAGAGAGAGAGATTCGAGTTTTGGTTTATTTGGGGACAAAGCTGGGAGTAATAAAAATATGAAAGTACTGTACACAATATGACAACATTAATTAAAATCCACTAAAATCCCTCAAGTTGGTTTAAATTATCAAAAAACCCTAAAGTTGGCATATATTAGTGAAGTTTAGTTTCGTTTGGTTGCGTGACCATTGGTTTTGGATTTTAACAATAAGATCTATGTCGGCTTACGAGTGACTTTTGAAATCGTAATTCGTAATTGAGACCGCTTTGTAAATGATGGGAAAATGGTCATTTAATGAGACATATTTTTGTATTGACCATTATACTTGCGTATTCGATCGTGTCATGTAAAAGATGTAAACAAATAAGGGTTTAAAGTCCATAGGACATGATAATCTCATTGCTTAGATAATCACGTTTCCTGACTTTATCAATGTGTGGCTGGGAAATAAATTAATGCGAAATATGTTTAGGTGTTAATGTTTTTAATGTGAATTTAGTACGACTTCTGTAAGTATTTGGTTTGTGGTCATAGTGTCTAGTTGTGAACGTATCATTACATTAGAATGACTATAGTTGTCAGCTATAAAATAGAGTTGGATTCAATGATATCGGAAACCGAGTTTTCTCGATTTATATTGATCAAGCTTCACTTTCATTTTGTCACAATTCATAAAAGGTACTATCTAGTATTTTTTTAAGTCCCCCTCATGTTTTTTGAAACATTCTCTTGTTCCTTTCCACACGAAATTTGAAAATATATGTTGTATTGGTTTCGAAAACACGTTTTGGGCCCTAAGCCAAGTTTTTTTGAAACTATCAATAGTGATTAGTGAAAGTTGCTGATTTGGTGTGGGTTTTGTTATTCATTTCCTTAAATTCAACGTGCTTACTGCTTATAAGTTTCAACTTTTAAATGCAAAAAGACTATTTATTTGTTCATACCGTCAAGGCTGCTGTATGTTTGCTGGCAATGTTTAATTAATTAGGTGGATTTATATAAAGAAAGTGCATGCCCAATTGGCAAATAGCAGGACAAATTTGTAAAGCCGTGATTAAAGTACAAATTAAGGAATAGAAAATGGTAAGAAATATATATAATCGGCCAAACACTATTATGGTTTTGTTTTTCATATATTTTATGTTATGTACAATGGAGATAGCAAAACAAGAACGTGGATAAGATCCTAGATTTTATAACCCAATAATAGAGATCGTTTTCAAGGATCATTCATCCGCCTCAAACTGAACATTTTCAATTTGTTGTTTTGCTTTTATTGTTCTTTTCATGATCTCTAAACCCTAATAACTGCTCCGGGCTCGTTTGTCAACTTCTCGGTAAGACGGTAAGTCATGTCGGGAAAAAATTAGGGGGTTTCAAAAGAATATATGTGCATAGTCCAACTAAAAGTGAATTATCATCTTATTTAAAAACCCTCAGGTAATGGCTAATCATTGACAAAATAAGGTCATAAATCTTAATAGCTATAGTAGCTATCATAATTACTTTATTTATTAAGGGTGACTTTTTTTTACCGACTTATACCAACCGATCGTTTTTCGAACCGAACCAATCAAGTCGGTACCAAAAGTTTGGTATACCGACGTTATGGTACGGTACAATCGAACCGATCTTTGAAAATCGGTTCGGTTTCGGTATTCGTTTGGTGAGTTCGGTATGGTACCGATTCAAACTGAAATATTAAAATATACTGTATAGACAAATAAACTAAAATAGTTATATACACTTAATTATTAATATTGCTATAATATACTTATATTAATTTTTCAAGTGAGTATTTATAATATTTTCTTTTATTTAACATTTACCAGAAATATCTAATAGCAATAGTGTTTACTCTTTTATGCAAAGAAACAAAAAATGTAACAATAATATATATATATATATATATATATATATTTTAATCTACAACTTTTAAAATTTTATACTACGTTTTTTTTCCATTACGCACCATTTTTATATAATCACTTGTAAAATCTAAAGTTTGGTATAAAAACGAAACCGAACCGAACCAACCGAATAGTTCAGTATACCGAAAGTTCGGTATACCGAATTTTTTGGTTCGGTAATGGTATAAAAATTCTCAAACCAAACTAGTTTGATATGGTATCGGTATGTAGTCAAAAAATTCGATACCGAACCGATACCGCTATACCATTTATGCACAAATATTATCATAAGTGGGTCAGAAACTCAGAATTGAACGTGAACAATATTTCAAAAATAATGCATCACAAGTAATTAGAAAATCTGAGTGCACAATTTCTAAGATAGTTAATGCAAAGTGATCACTTGGTTGGGATGGACGAATTATGTGTTTATCTGCTGTTTTCTATTGATCTTTTCTTATTATTATTTGCATGCCATTTCTTCTAAAGATCAGTGTGCCATTTTCCGCTCCATTTACTTTCAGTAATAATTACTTTGAAAATTATTACAACACTTTCCTTTTTTGTTACATCAAAAGTGAACATTTACTTTCTTTACATTAAAAGTGAATTGCAAATGAACGTGTATTGGAAAAGTGAAAGTGTACCTCCTACTAAAAATTTAAAAATATTTGGAGGAAAAACAAACGAAAAAAGGAAAGAGGAGCTGTGGTCCTCGAACTGCCTTATTCAATCATCCTTTGAAAGTCGATAAGTCGTCTTTAGGAGTCCTATTTGACATTTTATATCGGATAAAAGTTAAAAAACTTGATAACTATAACAACGAAGTTAGCAATGTTAGGTGGATCATGCATATTTATTTTGGCAAATTTCTATTATACTTTCACTGTTACTTTAATATTATATTTCAAAATAGGTAATAATAACAATAAAATATATTAAAATAAATATAATAAAATAGATTTTATAGTTGAAACTAAAATGACTATTGTGGAGTTTATCACAAGATAGAGTTAAGATGTGCACTTTGCATTTTAAAATGTTACTTTTAACCTATGTGATATGTTTTAACAATAAAAACTTAATAATACCAATGTAGATGCTGGGCATTAGTTTGTCTCGTAAAATTCTTCCATTCTTATTCTGGTCGTAAGGGAAGAGAATTATTTTGGCATTACCAATAAATACAAGTCAATTGTGAGAATCATGCAAACTTCAAACAAATTTTCCTTCTCCATGTATTCATGCATTTCTTGATTCAATGTCACTAGAAAGTAGAAACTTGAAATCACTATTTTGAAATGTAAATCCGGTTTCTTATTTTCTGTTTTTCTTATTTTTACAAGTGAATTTTTAAACTAATTCTTAAAACTTAACGTTCGTTTTTTCCTTTTGGCGTATCTTGTCTCGTTTCATTTTCTCAAGGTGGCAACTATGGTCGATCATGGCTCATGACCATGATTATGACATGGAGCTAAGGCATGAAAGGGAATTCTAGTCTAATTTCCTTCTTTTATAGAATTGCAAATTTAGCTGCTTATAGTACTGTTCATAGATTCATTTTAGTGATAGTATTATATATATATATATAGGCTAATTAGAAGAATAAATCGAACATATTCTGGTATATAGAGAGGACTATCTACTGATAGGAGGAGACCAAACCCCATAATTACAAGAAAAGCATTTTGGTTTAAAACTTTTGGTATGATTTATCTAAACTTTTGTTGTTTGACTCCCCCACTTTTATTTTACTTGGCATTAATTAAATTTTAATCTGATTTTCCACATGTCGTGTGAACAATTTATGATCCAACGCTAACTAGATTGGAAGACTAAACGTGAATAAAAATAGATAAATGGAGTCCATTTGTAAAGAAATTCGCATCCATCTGAATTCTGATCATGTGCAAAACGAGAGACTCTTGGCTTCGATTAATGTATTAATCTCCCACTTCCTGTTAAAATGTTTTCACTGAATGTCTATTCCAAGTATAATGCAGGTGTAGTTATTGTTACATTTCGTTATGGATAAGAAAAATATAATAATAGTTGACGGTATGTATATATATATATATGGTCTGTTCGTTATCAAATTTTTTTTATCAAAAATCTGATTTTTAAAATCAAAAAATTTAACAAAAAGATGGATTATTTATTTTTAGATTTTTTTGACTAAAAATCTGGATTTTAAGAATACAAAAATTCAAAAATCATCTCAAAAAATATGATACCAAAAATATCCATATTGAGATTACAATACCAAAAACAATGTATTAATGTAATTAATTAGAGCACGACTAGTATGCAATGAGGTTGGATTTTTATACTACACTTTTTCTGAAAAAACGCACAAACCGTACATTTAATTTACGGTTTACAGAAATTACATGCAAACCGTACATTTAATGTACGGTTTGCAAAAATACATGCAAACCGTACATTAAATGTACGGTTTGTATGTAATTTTTTTTTTTTTTTTTTTTTTTTTTTGTAATTTCAATTTGTAAAATAGGAAAAATATATAAAATATGCAAATCCATAATTCACTTAGCTATATATAATTGTTTGTTGTTTGTTTATATTAATTATAGAAATTATAATAATTGTTGATATTTGTCCCATTTTTTGCAACTGTTCGGAAAGGAAGCAAGCAACTGTTCGGAAAGGAAGCAAGCAACTGTTCGGAAAGGAAGCAACTGTTCGGAAAAATTTTCGCTCGGGACGCTGCCCCGCACCCCGCCCGCTGTCCTGGCAGCGGGACCCCAGCCAGGGGCTCTCGCCCCTTGGACCCCGCCAGGGGCTCTGCCCCTTGGAACCCCGCCAGGGGCTCTGCCCCTTGGAACCCCGTTTCAATTATTCATATTCAATTATACGTTGCCTCGACGGGGTCTCCATAGCTAAAAGTTGTTTTTCAAAACTATTTATATGATCGATATCATCCGAGTTTTCTGATAAAACAGTTATATTTTTACCTTTCCCAATATTCAGGTTTTCTAGTTGCTGAGTTAGCAAATTAATTTAGGGTTTAGTGTTTAGTGTTTAGGATTTAGGGTTTAGGGTTTAGTGTTTAGTATTTAGGGTTTAGGGTTTGTAATTTAGGGTTTTTAATTTAGTGTTTAGGGTTTAGGGTTTAGGGTTTAGGATTTAGGGTTTAGGGTTTGTATATTACAGATGAAAGATTTGGACCAATATTGCTGAAATTACTAAACCCTAAACACTAAATTAAAAAACCTAAATTACAAACCCTAAACCCTAAATCCTAAACACTAAACCCTAAATCCTAAATCCTAAACACTAAACCCTAAATCCTAAACACTAAACCCTAAACCCTAAATCCTAAATTACAAACCCTAAACCCTAAATTACAAACCCTAAACTGTTGGTGATTTTAGTATCATCAATGTATTTTAGTAGTAATGTGATTTATTATAGGGCGATGCAATAATGCGTTAAACTCGGAAACGAGTTAGGGAAGTGCGGAGTGCACGCTCGTCGAGCCAACGTATAATTGAATATGTAATTTCTGTAAACCGTAAATTAAATGTACGGTTTGTGCGTTTTTTCAGAAAAAGTGTAGTATAAAAATCCAATCTCGTATGCAATCTCCTCCTTGATATAATAATTAATACCTTTGAAACAGAAAGTGTTTGGGTGCTACAATAATTCGTTAATGAATAATTTATTTGTTTCTGAAATTGAATAAGGTGAACTGTAATTGCAATAAAACACGTTCACTTTTAAATGCACATATATGAATCCAATAAACGCGTTAAACGTCAGCAGTATTCCACTATCTTTGGTATATCATAAACAAAGCTATTATGTGGTAATTTAGGACTTGTTTGGTGCAAGTGTGGAACATATTGGGCAAATAATTAAATTTGCTTGTTTGAAGTTGAAAAACAGCTACATCGGTTCACTCAAAACTAAAATAAGCAGGGTTTTCATTTTCAAGCTAAAGAAATAAAATTATGATAAGTTTTGAAGCCAAAATTGTTGTTGTTAAGTTAAAAAGTGTTCGATCAACCAAATTAAACTTCGAAAAGGTTTTGATAAATGGCATAATGCAGAAAGAATTGTATCTCTAGTATTTTTTGTGACGCGGCCATGTGGTTTATATGTCCCACATAGTCTTTTTAGCCACTCAACAAAAGGGGTCCAAAATCTAGCTGGAACAGAGGATATGCATCTAATCTAATCTTTCTACCAGTGGATGTTGGTCAGATCGGATAAACGTATTTTTGCTAAAAGCACCAGAATTTTCACAGGCCAAAATTCAGTATTTTGCACTTTTAATCTACATGTTTTTGTTTCAAAAAATAAAATAAAAAAATCTACATGTTTATTCAAAATTTAGTGATGTAGGCAAAATGGTTACTTTCAAGAGTAAATACATGTGATGGTACTGCAGTATAAAAGGCCATGCTACAGATGTTAATATTTTCAGTTGTGCTAGTTAAGTGGTTTAATTGGTGAAGTGAAATGTCCGATTTTTGCTTAGTAACTATAGCTGATTCTGCTTTGTTACATTTCACGATGACTAAACGCACTAATCTCTTAGACAGGACTTAGAATTATGTGACAGAATCGGCAGTGGAAATAAAAAATATACAGATTCATGAGGCAATAATATGAGTTATGAGCCCAAGACTATATCTGTAACATAATGTGTTGCGGTCAATAGCTTATATTGTAAAATTTTGCAGAGCAATTCTGGGAGAATAAAATATTCTGTATAAATAAGGGTTCAAAAGAATGGCAACTAAGTAGAATGACAACTGTGAAACATTCAGGCTTCTCAAGTCTCCCATAGAGAATAATAACACACAGGAAAATTATTCATCATCTTTATATTATCAAACTGTATATAACAGTCAGTACAATCAAGTCCTGAAACTGGACTCCTCTGCTCGCATTACAAAAAATGCAATACATGAGATTTAGGAATACAAACTCCACACTATAAACTGGCAACTGATTCGCAACAGGCAACAAGCAATAAATATAATAAACAAGTTCCTATTCACCCTTTTCTTGTTTCCAGATTTCGTTCCCCCTTCTTCTCAAAGAAATGTACAAAATAACAATAAAAGAAAGTATCGAAAATCGGAAAGTCCCCAGCAGACACCACGCCATCATCCGAAGGATCTTGGGGGGGAAAGTAAGTAGTAGCAGCCATTGCCACCTTTCTAAATGGAAAAGGAACTCTATATCTGTACTACCTCATTCACAAGGAAAACATAGACAACCAACCAACGAAAAAATTCACAAATTAGTGCACCTTATGCTTTTTTCACTTTCCATTTACTAATTTTTTCTTTCCATCAATAGGAATCAGCTTTCGGCCGGGCTTGCGCATTGGCAAGGTACAACCATTTGAGGTCCTGCTAACTGGCGGTGAAGGAATTGTATTCCTAATAAGAAAATAGATAATGGGTCATTTGAAGAACACCGGTAGCAATAAACAAGGTTATTATCAGCATATATTTATTCATAATCTTTTGCTGAGGAGCTTTTTATGCGGAGCGGATATTTACCTAATTGCTCAAATGAGGCGATAGTTCCACAATTTTAAAACCAAATTGTGCCATGAACATTCTGCTTTGTAATTCTTTCCAGTTTTTGAACAAAATGAACAAATGGTGTGCATACAACACCACCCAAGCAATTAACTCTTTCTAATCTTGCTAGGTTAGCTAGAAGATCATATTGTCATAACGTCAAGTATGAGCAATTAAAAGGTCATGAGAAGCACAATGATGTTGTATAAACCGCGTATTCACAACACAGGGTCTTTACATCAAAGTGGCCACTGTTACAAATAGCCAGATGTAGAATTCTGACATGATATGTTAGGTACTCATCACCCTGACACAATACACAGTATGCACAGGGAACTATATATTGCAAGATAAACAATAAGAAGGTACTAAAATCTAAACCATCACTCAGGATCAAACATTTGAGGTTTTGGGTAATCTGTGTATATAATTTTTCATCAGAAGCCATATTTATCGATAGACATTTAGAACTTAAATGATGTTAAAAAACAAAATGTCAGATGAATTACCGGTGGTCCGGTAACGCAAAATAAGTTGGTGAACATAAAAAAAAAAAGAGATTGGGAGAAAATGCTAATATAAAGAAAAGTTTATGCGTGATCAGATCAATACTACCAAAAAGAGTTAGCATTAATTTCCGCACTACGACAAATAAATGCAAGAAAAATAAAAGTTACCTGTTCAAGAATATAGCAAATAAAGCTAGTGCTTATTTAATAGATACCTGATTTCTGATCCCTTCAACTGCTTAGGGCTGGGTTTCCTGAGTTTTGACCGAAATCCAATTGAAACATTAGACGCTTTGCTAGGAAGATTTAATTGCATAAGCAAATCTGTCTCTGACGAATCACTTGTCATTGTATCAACGTCATCTGAGTCATATGTGATGGCCATCTCATATCTATTTCTGTTTACATCATTTTCTTTATAACACATTGTTGGTAGCTGACTCCTATTTTCCTCCCAACTGGATAAAAGGGTTTCGTCTTTACTCAGAGCAATTTTCTTAATTTCCACGGAACTATCAATCCAATTTCCAGAACTGGGTTCTTGCCCTAAAATCGGACTGCCAACGGGCGTCGAGGAAAGAGAGCTGATAGTGAAGCTTTGAGAATCTAAGCTCCGCCTTCTATGTTTTGAAGCACACAGGCTACCACCCTGCTGTTCCATCAATTTTTATGTTAACTTTAGAATAAGAAACATAAGGGAAAATAAGATCCCCATATTGGCTTCTCTTTCTTAATGATATACCTCTAGGACACCTGTATCATCAACCGGCTGCCTATTTGTGCCTGATAAATTAAGTGAGGGTGAAGATCCAAACGATTTCATTCGATACATTCCAGAGCTGTTATTCGTATTATTTTGAAGCTGTCCGGATTCTCCGTCCTTCCTTGCTAAGGCTGCCTTAAGGCTTGCAATCTGTAGTACCACAGGAGCTGATTATTTTCGACGGACAAAACTAAATATAATTAGAATACTATTAATATAGACCTAATGTTGAATAGAATTAAAAACCAAAGTAAACATTTGTAGGGAGCTTTTAACATTGTGGAGACAAAAGTATGCAGGATATGGATTCAGAATAATGTGGCTCTAGCAATTTGGTCATGACTCATAAACGAACAAAAAGTCCTTTTTTGTAGTGATAGAAACATTAGTTACATTATGATGCCACACTATATTTGATAATTATTCATTTGGATTTATGTATGTACAGTTCAGTATAATTTTTAGACTAGTATGCACCTGTTCCTTGAGTTCTTTAACATCTGAGCCGTCTTTGTTAACTCGAGCAGCACCAAGTTCAATGGTTGAAACTCTCTCAGCAAATTTAAGTGTACTAATTGTCTCTCCCACCGCATCAGGCTCGGGACTTATGTGCACAAACATCAGAGTTTTGGCTTGTCCTCCTGGTTTTAGCGTTAAAAAAAATATAAAAACGTTGTGATTATTGTAAAATCAAGAAAGTTCGGAGCCTTTACCTAGTGAATCTTGGAGAAGCTGAGTCAATTTGCTATTTCGATACGGTACGTGTGAATTCTTTTGAGCAAGAGAAGATATCACATCTCCTAAAGCAGAAAGAGATTTATTTATATGTTGTGCTTCTTTTAGTCTATCTCCAACCACCTCAGATTTATTAACCCTCTCACTCCCCGCAAGATCAACTAAATGCATACAACTACGAAGCTGTGTTCCTGACGCTCTCTCTCTTCCTTGAACATGGACCATGAGGCAACTGCAAAATATATCAAGTTTCTTCGTTAACTGAAACAACTAACAAGAATACGCCTTGAGATATTTTGATAAAGTAAAATAAAAGAATACCTATGTGATCGACTACTACGATCATTCATTGCAGTAGAACTCACGGCACGGTTCTTATGCCCGATGTTCATCAAATTGATGACATCATCAGTAGAAAAAACTGGGACGATGTTTGCATCTGGTACATTTATTCCTGTTTGGCCACTATTTCGGATTTCTAATGTGCTCAAGGTTAAGTAAACTTAAATAGCATGCAAAAGTTAAGGGAAAAAAACAAGTTTGCAAGTCTAAAGAAGATCAAAGGTGTAGAAAAGGATATCTCTTAATTTGGCCATCTGAAACGAGAAGATCCCTAACTTGCTCATTGTATATTTCAATCATCTGAACGGAAACTTCATAGAAAATAGTATCCTTCCTTTGTTCTGAGATGAGAAATAAATCACCCAGCGCCCTATAGTTCACACCCATGCTGTCTATTGTGAGCTCATCGGGTCCACTCTAGAAACCAAAATAGAAATGATACATGTGGCACAAGCTAGTATATCTCTATTCAAGTAAAATTGACAAAGATGATAGAAGTTTTACCATAGTAAAAGTTTTTCCTGATCCTGTTTGTCCGTAAGCAAATATACAAACATTATAACCATCAAGTACTGACCGAACCAAAGGCTGCATATCGGAAAATACATCTTCTGCAGATTATAAGGAGAGCTGTGAGTTAGCGTGAGATGCAATCACAAAAATAAGCTTTAATGAGAAAACTAAAATGGAACCTTAGTGACCTTGAGTTGCCAATGGACCGAAAACTTTGTTGAAAGTAAATGATTTTTTCCCATCTTTAACGTATTTCACGGGAGTGAGAATTGTAATGTTTCCTTCATCTATGTGGCCCACCGTGTTCACACTGGTTGGTTGCCCAGGCAAGAAAGGACGTACTCGACAATAAACCCTGATACTTCCTTCACAAACATAAAATTTGAAGGCTGTGTGTTACAAATGTATACACAAATGTGTTCTAAAAGAAAATAATATTACTCTGAAACAAAATTAATTCTTTAAAAGTTAAGGCTCAGTTACAAATGTATACACTAACATATTCCCAAATCTCAATTAGACTGACCTACAAAGTTAACGATCGGTGAATTGACCTTTTATTTTCTCAACGATATAGAAGTGTACTGGATAGAAAAGAAGCATATGTTGGTGTACTAAAGAGGTACTTAAACCAAACATATAAACTATCATTTCTCATTTCATTTTATTTTGTACACTATTTCATCACGTACTCTAGATTTGGTCCCAAAACCTATGGTGTTTTTTCTATGTAGTGTATAAAAGTGGAAAAAAATGTTCGTAAAACAAAGATTAAACCTACGAGGGGGTACCTTTGAGATCTTGCACTTGATTGTATAACTTGCGGTTTTCCTCAAGGACTCTTTGGTATCCAGATGCAGAATTAGCTAAGCCATGCAAATATATACCTACAACAAGGCCGTTGATTAGATAGAGACATCCTATTATAGATATATTCTGGGGGTGGTAGATGTGGTTTTAGAGCTGTACCTAGATTGTTAACCTCCTCTTGATACTTCATTTGTAAGAACTGGAAATCTGTTCTTGTACTCTGGAGAGTATGTTTCAGTTCCTACTAACAAACACAACAAAATAAGAAAATACTATGAAGTGTTAAAACAATGTTATATAAAGAGAAGTGATGTGAAAGCTACTTGGATATCTCTATGTTGTTGTTGAACAAGTATCTGCTGCTTCGGAGAAACAAATGTTGACCCTTCGTCATGATTATTCTCTTCATGTAGACACTCCATCACCGTGTCTTCCATCTTAGCCATTTCATAACAGGAAATAATCAAATGTCATTTTAAAAACAACTTTAATTTTACAAACTAATTATCTCTTTCTCTTAAAATTTAGCATACCTCTATTTCCCCAGTAGAAATGTCTGGCCCAGATTCATCGACAGTTTGGACTGTTGTTTTCGTCTGTGAATAGACATCATAAAGACATGACTAAGAATTTTTCAATCTAATGAAAAGTTGAACAGCTACACGAAAATAAGTGTTTCGTGTATGAAGCTGCTTACCTCTTCAGAGTGATTATTTAATCGTTGCTCAAACTCCTCCATAAATTTTCCCAGAAGGTTTTCCACAATCTGCCGTTATAAATGGATACAAAAGTTATCCACCTGTTAAGATGCAGTGTTAAAACAAGTTACTTAACACACTTACCATAGGAATCTCTTCTTGCCTCTTATCTGAAAGAAGTTCATGGACAAGTGTATGCAACGAGTTACCATTTACCTGTTGTCGAAAAGCAAAAAAAAGATATTAAAATACGGTAAACTTACAAACCCTTAAAATGAAGAGGTAGTAAAGCTACTTACATCAACCTACCATTTCATTTATGTCATTAACAGAATCACCACCTAGAGATTGATCACTCGACAAACTGTCGATAGATCTCTGACTTGACAAGCTCCTCAATGAGTTCATAAATGGCTCCGAGTTTTTCCTTAAAATCTGTCTTCCAGACGTTAAGGGTTTCATATTTCCACCAAATTTCCATAACCCATTACCACCATTTTGTTTCCAGTTGTAGTAAGATTTCAAAGCTAGTGCACACATGACGATCCTTGAAGTTTTCCCTCCCTGTTATTTAAAAATAATAATTAAAAAAATTAGACCTACATGTGATGCTATCATTAAACAAAGAGGAGGAAAGAGACTACGAATATGTTTATACTCGCAATGAGGCGAAGTTAGGTCTATGTGTCAATATTAAGTCTTGCTTGCATACAGCTTTCAAGGTCAGTTTCTTTTTCTTAATTTCTTTGATGCTGAACAGCATTTGATTCATTGGCTTAGAAGCTTAGCTTTCTGATGTTTTCACCTGAAAATGCCAGAAGCTTTAAGCTGGATGAACCTTGTTTTTTCCAGAACCTCAAAGTCCGGCTTATTTTCTTAATAGCTACAACCAAGCAAGTCCTTTACCGCAATTTTGTTGATTTACAAATTTTCATTTTAAGGTGGCTGTACAAATGCAAAAAATTTGCATCAATATGCCATGATACAATGGGGAAAAGTCTTAAAGAGGAGGCAAGAGACCTGAATATGTTTATACTCATGTAGATGTCACTTCATTTCAACATACAGAAACTAAGTGTATGATGCATTTCTTCATCATGATTTTGTAAGTTTAGGTGAAATCAACTTACTTGTTCTAGATCAGAGGCTTCAAATGTTGGAAGTCCCATTTCCTCCACAGCTACCAGAAAGTTTCTAACATTCTCGAAATATTGATATGCAGACAAAGCTGCTCCATCAGGAATGATAACAGAATCAGAAGGGGCTTCTACTACCTGATTCAAAGGATGTTTTCAACAACATAGATACATATAGTAGGGAAAACAGGAAATGAAGAAAATATCCGAGTGGGAATGCCTACTTTTGGTACAGCACCAGTTTGGACCTTGTTGAGTGCATTGCAGAGGATTATTCCACTTCTTAACGCAAGCCTAAATTCTTCTTCCGAAGGTTCAGCTGGAAGATCTTTGCTCCCAACAACTCCAACAGTTTTTCTTAGCCACCCAGCTGCTTCATATCTTCTCAGTGCTGCAAAAAGAAAGAAAAAAATGTACACAATAAGAGCCAAAAACACGCAAAAGCTGTAGTTTCTGTAAAGTTACAAGCACTTTCTACAATTTGGATACGAAAATATTATCGATGACACATAAGCCAAGATATGATGGATACGACTCTTCACTTAAATGGGAGGGCGCATGTATCTTATGATGAATCAATACAAATTCAAGTAAAAGACCATCGCATACAATACTTCCGATTCTTGTCGCTCAAGACTCTAGTCAACCAGATGCATTGAAAATTTCAAAACATACAAAAAAGGCATTGGTGATACGCTAGTCAAAGTTTCCAAACTAATGAAAAGAAGGAAATTTTTAATCAATAATAGTATTGTAATCCAATTATTTATTCCTTTTCACATAGTAATGTAATCAAGCAAACACACTTAGTTTCAACCCCTCCATACTACTCTTCCCTCCCCTTCAATACTGATAGTAAATATTACTATTAACAACAGACAAGACGACATACAACAGAAACGCAACAATGCAACACAACAACAGTTCGGAAATTTGAAGATCAAACAACCTAACTAACCGAATCACAATGAGAATCAAGAAAAACACTCGGGAGTAAAAAGAAGGCTAATAAAAAATTTTTAAAAAAAACTACTAGCTAATGTTGAAGTGTTCATCTTCTATCTCCATCTATTAACACCGAATTTTAAAGCAAGATAAATCATAAGCTAACACCACCCTGTACTTCAATAAATAAAATACATTGTTCTTCAAGAGGCTGGATGTTTCGACTACAAAAAATCTTTTTTCATGCCAAAACCGTAATTCCGAATTACAAACCGTAATTCAGAATTACGGTTTGTCTTCTTCTTTTTTTGTAATTTTTTTTTTTTGTAAAAATAAAAATAAAAAAGTAAACCGTAAATCAGAATTACGGTTTGTAATTCGGATTTACAGTTTTGGCGTTAAAACAGATTTTTTGCAGTCGAAAAATCCAGCCTCATTCTTCAATCCCCTTTCACTATCCCTCTCCATCCCCTTCCCTTACAATTCCTCTACAATAATCCCATCGCTAAATCCATATCCTTGCAGGGTTTTTTTCTTAAGAAAATTTCGTTTATGGATGTGCCAATATGTCTTCCTCTTTCTATAAATAATCAAAAACTCCTGCTACTTTTTGGTTTCTCCTAAAATACTACAACCAGAGAATGAACTGATGAATTTTTTTAAATGTATTTTATTTAAAATCGTCAAAAATCAGTATTCACCCCCCCTTTACCAAAATGAGTGTTTCAACCCCGGTTCCGTCCCTGACTACAACATTCAATAAAGTCATGGAAAAATCTTCAAAATTTAGTTTTCGGCCCCCATGTTACGAAAAAGTAAACTCATATAGGCTATGAAAAAAAAAATTATATCGGCTCCTCTCATTTAAAATTCCTGGTTCCGTCACACAAACATATATATGTATAAATAGAAAACATACATATATAGAGAGAGATAGAGAGAGAAAGAATGAGAATTACAGTGTTCGTGTGCTTTCCTTGAAGCGAGATCAACGTCGCTAAGCCGTTTACCGCTCTTCTGCATCAAAACATCGTCCACCACCGACGCCACAGAATACGCCATATATCCGTCACCAATCGACATTATTCTTCGCCAAAATAACAACAAAATTTATTTACTCACCTAACACAAATTCAACTATCCATTAAATCGGTCCGAATGTGAATACGAATGAAAAAAAAGGTTCAAAATAAATTGGAAAGAGGAGAGAGATTAGGGGGCTCTCTCTCTTTCTCTTTTTTTTTTGTGGGATATTTCTATAGCTGTTTGAAGAACACGCTTTGTTGCTTTTTTTTCTTTTGTTTATTTTTCTCTTTTTTTTTGTGTGTGTGAAAGGCTATAAGTTCGGAGCCGGGAGGCTCGGAATTTGCTATGGTTTATATTTCGCGGGCTAAACTATTTTAGACTTCTACTTCTTTTCTTTTTTTATAGTTTCCTATCTTGCCCTCATATTCTTTTTTTCTCTCTATTTATGATCACTCTTGGTGTAAAAAAATGGAAAACGACTCAAATGTGCATACCATGTATTGATACTTAATTACACAAAGGCGATCATATATCTGCACCAACTTATATATCAACTTGAACAATTTTTTTATAAAAACGCTCCAAATCAATATTTGGCTAATGCAAATCTCCACGGTTTCACGACGGAAACACAAATATGCGTTTTGTTTTTTTTCCGAAATGTATAATGACATGTTTTGGAAATTATGGTAAAATTTAAAAATTCAAAACATGTTATTATATACCTGGGAAAAAAAAAAACAATACGCTTATTTGCAGGGGCGAAGCCAGGATGTGTAAATGGGGTGCCAAAATATACCAAAAAAAAAAGCAACTTAAAATAATAATTTTTCATACTCACCCATAATCTATATACCCCATTTAAGTGTTGTTGAACAAATATCAAAGCATAAACACAAAAAATATTGCAAATAACTAACATGATACCTGATAAAATCAAAAGAAATGAACCCGACGGCTGCTCGCATTCGCAAATGCATCAATGATAGTTTCTGTGCTAAATTTTGAAGCAATATCTTTCTCAATATACATCATCATACAATCTTCAAGATAATCGGCTTCCATTTTATTACGAATACTAGTTTTGATGATATTCATAGCTGAAAATGATCTTTCTGCGGTGGCGGTAGAAACGGGAAGAGTAAGCACGAGAACCACAATTCTATAAACAAGCTGATATGTTGTAGACCATTTTGTTTCTACCAACCATTGACAAAGCTCGGAAATCGATGATAAATTCTTGTATTCAGGAAGAGAAATAACACAATTCTCGTAATGTCGAAGTTCCAATTTCAAGTTACTTTTCTCAAACTCCGTAAAGTCCTCCGGATAAAATTTGTCAACAAGTAGACAAATATCATCAATTTTGAATATTGAAGAGTGACAATTAGGATTCAAAGTAGAACTAAGAACTAACAATTCCATTACTTACTCATCAAAGCGACGATTTAGTTCTTGAATTTGAGAATCTATAGCACGATAGAAAATATCAACTATATAGCGGTCAAGTACTGAAAAGTTATCACGAGTGGGATCATACCTCGAAGAATATTTTGCATTCAAGTTTGGGATATCAATGTTGCGTGATTCACAAAAGAGTTTGACGGTAGCAACCAAATCATCGAATTCATCATCTCTAAGATTTTGAAGAAGGCTTTTAGTAGATAAAACCATTGAAGTAGCCTTAAGAATGTCTTGAGTTTTAGATTGCAAAGCTAGACAAAGAGAATTCGTGATTTCTAACATTGACTTCATAAGATGAAGTATAAAGACAAATTCAAAGGAAGTTAATGCCTTATGTGTTGAACGAGCTTCTCCCTTTAGAGAAGTAGGTCCATCTTCATAAATATTAAGTAAAACCATGCAAGCAGCACTATACATTTTTATCAAGCTAGAAATAGACTTTAGGTGAGAACTCCAGCGAGTATCACCAGGTCGTTGCAGATTACCAATTTGATTTAATCATCTTCCAGTCTCAAGCTCTTCAATGGAAATTAAGAAAGCAATATCATCGGCATGGGCAGCTTTCAACTCATCATTTCTCTTGCATGATGCACTAACAATATTCACGATCCGAAGCAATTTAGCAAAAAATCGGTCGACTGGAAGCACTTCTTTTGCTGATGCCACTGATGCTAATTGTAATCGATGTGCGAAGCAGTGAACATAATAAGCATATGGGCAATCACTTAATATCAAAGCTTGTAGTCCATGAAACTCACCCCGCATGTTACTTGCACCGTCAAATCCTTGTCCCCGAATATTCCGAATATCGAGATTGTGGTGATTGAGAACTGAGCATATGCTATCTTTTAGTGTCACTGCCATAGTGTTGGGAACATGAACAATACCAAAAAAACGCTCCCGTAAAACACCATTTTTATCAACAAATCTTATAACTACTGCCATCTGCTCCTTTTTTGACGCATCTCGAGCTTCGTCCACTATAATGCAGAATTTAGCATGTCCAATTTCTTCTCGAATCGCCTCTTTCACTTTTATAGAAAAGATATGTAAAATTTCTTTTTGAATATCAGACGACTTGTAAGTGGCATTCTTTGGAACATTTATCAATTCTTTGGTGGCTTCTTCATTATATGATGCTAATAAATCATAAAACTCAAGGAAATTACCACGGTTGTTTGATGTTGATTTCTCATCATGCCCTCTGAAAGGCATAGCTTGAAAGGCCAATCTTCGAACCAAGTCAATAGAAATTTTTAAGCGAATGCGATTGTTAAAAACTTGTTCGGCAGAAAATTTTTCAATCACCCTTTCAATATTTTGAGTTGGGTTTTGTATTTCCTTCCATTTATGTTCAGCGGTTCGATGACAAGAATCGGAATTAACACCTTCATGCAAACAAAAAGAACAAGTTTTCCCGCTATTGACCTTCCTCCAACCATCAAAACCTTCAACAACAAATGCACTATGTCCTGCAAAACTAGACCCATCCGGAGGCGCAAAAAGGAAACAAGGAAAACAGAAAGCCTTGTTCTTGGCCACTGAATATTCCAACCACGAAAATAAAGCAAACCACGGAGCTTGAAATCTTCGAGGACGAGCCTTGGCGGATGCAAGAGTATACGGATATTTTTTTCCTAAATCGGGACGATTTTGACCATGTAGAGTTATGTACGCCCTACGAACTTCGTCACGCCTATTAACAGGATACTCCCAAATTTTTCTACGTAATCCAGGATCACGCTCTAGCGAATTAATATCAAATTCTACTGTGTCGATTCTTTGAATTTTTGTTGGAGGACTAGGCGTATCGATTGTCACGTGATCAACACTACTACCAACATTCTCTTCCGTCGGAGAAACATTAGCTCTCTTAAAGAACGAATTTATTTTAGGTGTCTTTCCCATTTTATACTCGATAAAAATATTAGCGATGCCAGATCTGCAGATTAAAACTCTAAGAGTTAATAGCCTATTTTTTTTTCCCTTTGAGTACTTTAATCAAACACCTATGGTGCAACATAACATCAATACATATAATAAAAAGAAGCATATTAAAGGAAAAAATAAATAGAAGAGTATACCTTGCCGAACCAGAAGGATAGAATTGTTGATGTTTTTTTAATTAAATCTAACCCCAATCAATGCGGTGCACAGCAGCACAGAGGAGTGGAGTTTTTCTTTTTTCAACTTTGTTTTTTATTTTGATACACACGCTGACACGCACGAAGAGAAGTGTTGTTGATGTTATATTTTTTTTTAATTAAATCTTAAAGAGTGCAATATCAAAGAAAAATATAATCGGGTCTTTCGGCCCAAATTTAATTATTGTGTTTTGGATTCAAACATTAGCTATAAATATATGTACAAGTAACATATTTTTATGGGGGTGCCAAATCTACACCTAAAAAGAAATTGTACTAAAAAAAAATTGCGTCACTTGGGATTTCTAAAATTATGGGGGTGCCGTGGCACCCGATCGTCCCCACTTAGCTTCCCCCTGCTTATTTGTGTTTCCGTCGTGAAACCGTTGAGATTTGCATCAGCCAAATCTTGATTTGGAGCGTTTTTACAAAAAAGTGTCAAAGTTGATGTATAAGTTGATGTTCATGTAACTTCTTTTTTATATAAAACTCTCATTTTATAACAATCTTAAACTTTGGTACCTACGTTGCATGATATTACCATATATGTTACATGATCCTAGTTATTTTTGGTCTTTATTTTTTAACTTTTATATTACATTATATATCAAATATTAAACAAGGCTTCAAAATTTGGGTTTTTGAAAATTAATTATGTTTCTACGTACTAATCAATGGTTCTCCAAATGAAAATTTGTTATATAAGTATACCACTCAAAACACGCTCCAATCACTTTATATAATGTAATATTTTATTTCAGATGCAAACGGAACTCAAAAAATGTGTGATGACAAAGATGTCGTCGTTTTAAAAAAAAATGATACCTCTGTAATTAAATACACGAGCCACAATTCCAATAGAATTTCATCTCTGACTATACCATTATGTACGTTCAAAAATTTATTGCTATTTAAGAGTGGTTCTCAATATTATTATAGCAACATGTATTAAGTCAATATTTTTTGTTTGAAATTTTACAAGAAAATCATTTAAATACAAAATCAAAATCATCTTTATGTAAGTGAAAATATATTTTGATATTATTTAGGTCATGTCAAGTTGTACGAGCTTATGTTCTGATTGGCTTATTTCAATTACATATGCAATCTAATAATCTATTTTTTGCATATTGCAGTGACATTTGTATTGTTTTCGATCGGTGATATCTTTTTTATGCATAATGATTCCAAACATGTGAAATCCTGAAAATGAAAATAAAAGCGTAAATTTTTTTTTTCTACAACAAATCATTTGTATTTACTTGCTGGGCAACTTAATAAACTAACATACGCTAATTTGTAGTTTGAAAAAAAAATCAATGCCGATTAGTCTCATATATGTCAATCGCTAATAATTAAGTGTTCAAATGGCTAATAAGAAAAATCGAGTACCGACCAAGCAAGCGAATTTTTTTGGTGTACTCAATGTCAAAAAAAAAAGGGTAGTGATCAGCTTAGCATCTGCTAGTAATTAATCATCTCACTACTAATTTGTTAAGTTTTCAAGTTATTTCGACAATGTTCAAAGAAGACTAAATAAATTGTCCAGATTGAAATCATGATTCATCCAAATATATATTTTAACCTATTAACAAATACAGACTTTATAAAAGGATGGGATTACTAATGTTTCAACTCGAAGTAATAAATAGTAAAATACCAAATCGGATGTAAGATGATCTTTTTCTGTCTAAATTAGCAATATTCGTAGAGTGATCTTGTTTAGTTGGATTAATTTAAAGAAACAAATACAAAACAATTGAAGTGTACTGGTTTTGGTCTCGCCGGTGTGGACCAAATTTATCATCTAAGCAAAACATAATCAAACCAATCCGATCGATACTTGGTTTTGTACTTTGGACGGAAAAAAAAATAATCAAAGCAATACTGGCTCGATTTTTTTCCAACTTGTACTTCAATATTAAATATCAATTAAATAAACAATAGCTTGGACATAAAATACAGACAGAAAGTAGCAAGTAAATAAATACATTTTTCTACTTAAATGTTCGATACTAATATACTTATTTATAATTGAAGCTTTAACTATTTTATTTTCACCTATTTGACAATGTCATCAACTATTTACGTTTTGTTCTCTTTACAAGGTTGCACGTTAATTACTTCTTTATTTTTTTGGTTATTAATTAATAGGACTTCTAATATTACTTGACAATGTTTTTTTGTTACCTCCACCAAAACTATGCATATTGTATTTAGAAGATCAATAAACTGGGTTCAGTAAATGAGAAAGTATCTTTTTCCATATATTAATGGGGAGCAAAAAGAGGGCAAAATGGAAACTATTTTTTGTCATATTTTGTTCAACGTTCAAAGTATTCAAATGCTTGGTTTGGCACCCGGAGCTGATATTGGTTAGGCATGTTTTTTGTTCCAAAAACAATTGTGAATTGGCCCACAAAATGACCTCAAACTGGAATGATAAAACTACTCACGCCGGCAAGTATAATTTAGCCGGCGGTTACTCAACTCATGTCACGCCAAAGTTATATTACACATAGATACTAAAGTGTCCGGGTGAAAACCCGAAAAAACCGAAACGAAACGAATCGGAAAACTGAAACATTTTCGGGTCAGTTTCGGTTTACAATAAAACCGGACCGAAAAAAAACCGAAAAATCAGAAAAAACCCGAAGAAAAACCGAAACCGGACCGAAACAACCGGTTTGGTTCGGTCCAAAAAATAAAAATACCGAAACCGAACCGAAAAATCTGCTCGGGGACCGAACCGGACCGAATCCAGCCATATAGATACTGTCTACTTGAATATATTATATTTTTAGGTATATACTAATTTCTTTCCCACATAATGGCAATTAAAATTAAAAGATGGATAAGAAATTTAAGTACACAACCATCCTAACTTTTATTGTGCATTGCAACAATGACATCTCATATTTTGCATCAGTGAATATTCTAAAGAAGACTTGATAATAAATAATTCAAGCCTGTCATGACTATTCTACATTTATCACATTCCGATTGTTAAATTATTACTTTTTTATTTCAGAAATTAATATAGATTTTACATAGATTATGTATATACATTATCGTACGTAGTACGGAGTACTTCTTTTTTCCTGTCTACCAGCCCTTGAATTTTTCAAGCCTATTCCTATGTATTACCAATATTGTTGTAACTATTATAAGATCAAGTCATTAAAGCTTGTCCAATTGCTAACATCATTTTAAGTTTAAAAGCTAGTATTCTGTTATAAAAGTTCTCCAAAACCTTCATATTGATATCGAAAAGGCTATTTGGTTAAGTTGGAACAACGAAGTCGCAATGAGGACATCTGAAACTCAAGTTTTGACTTACGCAAATATTTATCATCAGATCCGTACATCGGTTAAAAAAATCAGGTATCGTATAACTAAACGCAAGTCTTGGCCGTCTAATTAATTTTTATAGATTTTTTTAACATCAGTTATTTTCTTATCCCACAGGCTAATCCATCAACAAATAAATGTGGAAAAGTTAGCAACTATAGGCATGTATATTTTGTTAATAGAAAACATAATGTCCATACATTAACGGAAAGCAAATTGTGTTCAGGGCTGGCGAGCTTGATTTTCTTCCCAAGCTCGGCTTAATCAATTTTGCGTTGGCTCCGATCTTCCGAGGTGGTCAGGTATGCTCCGGCGGTCAGATGGTCTTCGTGCCTACACAAGGAACGAACAGGGGCCCGGGGTTATTGCCGGGTTTTCCCTCTCCGACGATCAAGTCAGTATCGATATTAAGTGAAAGTACGAAGTGTAAAGAGGGATGAGGGTCCGGGCCGGTTACAGTTCGGTATGTCGAGTGGTTCAGATAGCGTTCAGGGGGTTCAGGTTGTTTGAGCTTTATCTCTCCTCTCTATTTGTGCGTCCCCCTCTAAGTAGGATTAGGGGGGGTATTTATAGTGAGGTTCCGATGTATACTAACCCTTGGATCACTGTACTGTGAGATGCTGATCCAACGGCGTTAGGTCATTTATGACTCTGACAAGAGTACTGTCCTTTCCCGGGGCCCACAGAAGGTGTCCTGTGATTGGGCCACGTCGATGACACGTCAGGAGGGTCCCCCAAGGAAGCAGCAGCATTAATTGGGGAAGCGTACTCGACACGCTTCTTTGGGCCGGCCTCACCACGGCTCGGCCCTTCCAATCCGGTATGGGGACGTTATTGCCCCGGACGAGGGGATGCTGCCATTCCCTCGCCAACAGCTCCCTGTCCGGAGTCGTTGCTAAGGACGAGGTTGGCGAGGATCTCTCGTCGTTACGGGGGCTCCGGTCATTTTGTTCTCGAGCTCGTCGGTGCAGATATGCTCATGCATGGCTGTTTTATGACACGTGTGCAACCATTCATGGTTTTCTTACGCGTGGACATGAGGCGCCGTATCTGTCTCTTCGATTTCTACAACGTCATTAATGCTAAAACGGCTGGTGAGTGACATTTGGCAGATGGCCTCTGCAGGCTGAACACGTGGAGGACATTGATTGAGTGGCGGCGGTTATTTGTGGGAGTTCGTGCAATGAGCCGTCGCGTCTTTTCACCTTCTGGTAAACGTCTTTTCATCTTCTGGTGGGGGTTCTATAAATACCCTCAGTGAAAATTCATTTTCACTTTCTCAATCTCTCTCTAAAATTTTCACAGCACAACCATTCTCTCTCTCTTCATACTTAGGAGATTTCACCAACCAACCAACCATCATGGTTATCAAACACGGAGCCGGAAAAGGCCCGATGGTTGCCCCGCAGCCACGGCGTCTTGACGTGATGGCAAACGCCTTGCCATTCCGGGCGATGGTTATCGACCCCGCCATCTCCGTCGCAGTAAACGACAACAGTATCATGGTCAGGCAGCACGGGTCTGACCTAGAAGAGTTTCGTCAGCTCTGCGGCATAGGGGAGGAGTTCCGACTTCGAACCTGTGCGACCTCGGACGAGGTGAACGGGATCGTGGCTGATCCCAAGAGTATGGTAACTCTCTCCCTCTCTACTCTTCTATACGGGGGCACCCACCTCCCCATTCCGGAGCTACTGGCGGAGCTCTGCGCCTGCACGCAGACTCTTCCATGCCAGTGGCCTCTGCAAGCGCACCGCATCTGCGCCGGAATGGAGGCCCTAAGTGCCTTGTTGGGCCCGGACATTCCGGAGCCATTGGGGCTTAGGGAGCTCTTGGCCTGCTACGAATTTTTGCAGACCGAGCCGAGCTCCCAATCTAAGAGCCGGCAGCCCTATCTGAGGTGCCGGTCTCACAACCAGTTGATCACAGGTAACTCCGATTCGAATCGGGGTTACACACAAGACGTGGTCGTCGTGGAGGGCCCTTGGCTCCTTCGTGACGACCTAATTCTCCCGAACAGGCCGGGGAGGGTGCTGAGCACCAAGGAAAATAAATTCACCGTGGCCTCTAAGCTCGGGGGCCTGGGCGAACCCAACACACAGTCGTTGGAGGTGGCCCTAAATTGGTGGGGTCCGGATGGGACCGATGTGGGGGCACGCGATGCGGAACGCCTGCTAATCTGTGACTCCCCCACATCCTGCAAGGGGAACACCTTTAAGTGGCCCCACAGGACCTTCTGTCCTGTGGGATACTCCAGGGAAAGGTGGGAGAAGGAGAAGGGTCTGGAGTCGACCCTCCCTCCCCGGGTGGTTGAAGGTGCCGAAGCAGCCCTCCCTCCCAAGGCTTCGAAGCCAAAGCTGAAGAAGGGCGGTAAGGCGAAGGCAGCGAAGGCGACGACCGTGGCCTCCTTCGCTCCTTCAACGGCCGGGGTTCACTTTGAGACCCGGTCTGATGGTACCGTTATCTACTTCCGGGTGGGGGCGGACGGTAGCCGCACATACATTGATGCGCAAGGGAAGCCTCTGACAGAGGTTCCTCCCTTGAGCTCTAGGGAGCCCGCTGTGGGGATCCCCCTTCAATTAGAAGACAGCCCAACTGAGGCGGAGCCATCCGGGCCTGCCTTGGGCACCTCGCGGACCAGAGTAAGTCACTCCTTGTTTTCTTCAAATTTTCGTTTTTACACTTAGCTAGATTTAGTTATAGTTAATTTCTCTAACTCTAACTCCTTTCTTGTGTGGCCTGTGTAGGTGGTCCGTTCCGATGAGGAGGAGGAGGCAGATGAAGAGGCTGAGGAGGTGGTAGCTGAGGTGGTTGAGGTTGGGGGCGAAGAAGAAGAAGAAGGGGCGATCGAAGGGGTTACTGAGACGGGGGAGCCCGAGGGGGTAGTGGTCGTTGTCGAGGCCGAGGGGAGGGATGTGGTGGTGACGGGGGAGAGGGAAGTGGCGATCCTGCCTCCGTCGGCTGGCCCGGACGATTTGGCAGCCCAAGCCAGACTCGATAGGCTGGCCCGCAAGGCCCTATTGGGGAAGAGAAAGGTGGAGGGGACGAAGTCCCTCCAAGGGGAAAAGAGGGCCAAGGTCGGGGGGAGTAACCCCTCCGAGGTTGTGGTCGTTGAGGGGCCTAGGGAGACGTCGGGCCCCGCTCCAGGCCCTACTCAAGGCTCAAGCTCCAGTTCTGCCTCCCCGGCCCACAGGATGCCTGTGCAGACTCCCGAGGAGGTGAAGGCGGCCACGGGTGTGAAGAGCATCATGGAGGCTCACCCCTCTGCCGGGTTACTAGCTTTGGCTGCGCTCCAGCAGCAAAGCGTCGAGGCTGATCACCGAGGTCGTGACCTCGCCTCCTCCATGGCATCGGCCATGGCTATGATACCTCAGGTACGTGTAGAGTGTTTTGTATGTTTTCACATGTTTTCACATTCTTTCCATATATTTTTGCTAAGTGTTTTGCCTTTTCCCTTGTAGGCCTACTTAATGATGAACCAATATGTCTATCATCAAGGCCAGCTGGTGAGGTCATGGGCCGCGAAGGCAGAGGCTAATGCCAAGCTTGTGGAGGAAGCCCAAAAAAGGGGGGAGGAGGCCCAGAAAAGGTCTGAGGAGGCCCTACTCAGGGCGGAGAAAGCTGAGGGCCTCAATGCCACGGTTGAGGCTCGAAGAGTCGAAGCCGTGAAGGCCAAAATGGAGGCCGAGGAGCGTGCCCAGGCTGCAGAGGCAGCCCTAAAAGAGGCCGAGGCTGGCATCACGGACAGGATAAAGGCGGCGGTCCAAACTGGCCAAGCCGAGCTGAACGCCGCCTGGGCCCAAAAGACACAGAAGGACTTCAACTCCTTCTACGTCGAGGGGTGGTCTGAGGCGGCTGCCTTTATGAGGGCGGGACCGGATCACCCGGTATGGAACATAGAAAACATTATAGTTCCCGTTCCCTCAGCTCCCATTCCGGATGTGGTGCCTTTGACTCCTCGAGCTCTCTCGGATGAAGAGGACGGAGCTAGCCAGAGCTAGGGTAGATTTAGGCTTTTGTTTTCAGTGTAGTTTCCTATTTTTGTTTTTGATGTAATCTTCTTTCTACACTTTAGCTTGTAATAGCTTCTCTTATGAAATGAAATGAAAAACAATTTTGGACTTGTCTTTTATTCTTTTGTTGTTTTGCTTCTATACTTCCGTTGTGATTTATACATCATTCATTGTATACATGCTCCCAAATGGGGGGGCCCTTATGCTTCGGCGTTGGGGCACTCATTTCATATACATCACAAATCGAGTTGGCGCGTGTAGAAACACTTGTAAAATTTAAATGAACTGAAAAATTCAAGTAAATAGAACCGGGGTGCCGTATAGGCTCGTGTTCTGAAACACTTAGAGAAAATTTAAATGAACTGAAAAATTCAAGTAAATATGAACCGGGGTGCCGTATAGGCTCGTGTTCTGAAACACTTAGAGAAGATTTAAATGAACTGAAAAATTCAAGTAAATATGAACCGGGGTGCCGTATAGGCTCGTGTTCTGAAACACTTAGAGAAAATTTAAATGAACTGAAAAATTCAAGTAAATATGAACCGGGGTGTCGTATAGGCTCGTGTTCTGAAACACTTAGAGAAGATTTAAATGAACTGAAAAATTCAAGTAAATATGAACCGGGGTGCCGTATAGGCTCGTGTTCTGAAACACTTAGAGAAGATTTAAATGAACTGAAAAATTCAAGTAAATATTAACCGGGGTGCCGTATAGGCTCGTGTTCTGAAACACTCAGAGAAACTTTATAACAACAGTTTTCATTTATAAAGCCCACAGGCATAAATTTACACCACATTCTTATTTACACAAAAGTCATAAAGGCCGAGCTCTACTGGTAGTACTTCCTTAGGTTGTTGATGTTCCAAGGTCGGTCGACCGGGACGTCGTTGGGAAGACGACCCAACAGGTAGGCCCCGTTCCCTACTGCACCGAGGATTCGATAGGGGCCTTCCCAATTGGGGCCTAGCTTGCCGTCGGATTGTATCCTGGTGTTGTTGTTTACTTTTCGTAACACTAGGTCTTCGTCTTGGAAACGTCTGGCGTTAACTCTTTTGTTATAAGAACGCCCCAGTTCGTTTTTATATTCGGCGTTACGGATGGCCGCAACCTCCCTTCTTTCTTCGGCGTAGTCCAGCTCTAGCCCCATCATCTTTTCATTAAGCCCGTTCTCCACCATGTCCGTCCTTAGAGAAGGAAGCCCAATTTCTAAAGGGATGATGGCTTCCATTCCGTAAGTGAGGCTATAGGGTGTCTGTTGAGTGCCCCGTCTTCTCGTCGTTCGGTAGGCCCAAAGGACGTGATGCAGCTCTGCAGCCCATCGTCCTTTGGACTCGTCTAGCCTCTTCTTGATTCCGTCGAGCACGGTCTTGTTTGATACCTCGGCTTGCCCGTTGCATTGGGGGTACGATGGGGTCGAATAGTAGTTCTTGATGTGATATTTTGCATACATCGCTTTTAATTTGACCCCGGTGAACTGTCCCCCATTGTCCGCGACGATCGAGTAGGGGATTCCGAATCTGGTGATCACGTCTCTCCAGAGGAAACGTATCACTTCGGCCTCTGTGATTTTCGCTAAGGCCACGGCCTCCACCCACTTTGAGAAGTAATCGGTGACCATGAGGAGGAACTTCTTCCCCCCCGGGGCCACGGGGAATGGTCCGACGATATCCATGCCCCACTGCGCAAAGGGCCAGGGCGAGGTCACGCTGCTCATTTTTTGCGCCGGGGCATGGGGTATGGGTGCGTACTTCTGACACTTCTCGCACCTGAGTACGAAAGCTTTGGCGTCCTTCTGCATGAGGGGCCACCAATATCCGTGGGTCAAGGCTCGGTTGGCCAGCGATCTGCCCCCGGTATGGCTCCCACATGTTCCTTCGTGGATTTCCTCCATGACCCTCATTACCATGTCGGGGTGGACGCAGAGTAAGTAGGGGCCAGAGAACGATCTTTTATAGAGCTTTTCGTTGGGAGCTACCCAGAATCCCAGTGCCGTTCTTCTTACTTTCTCGGCTTCCTTCTTGTCATTAGGAAGATCACCGGAGCGATGGTATTCGATTATGGGGTCCATCCAGCTCGGCTCCGGCGGGAGGTCAGTCACCATGTTAATTGTTGCCTTAGCCTCGATGCTAGGCGAAGGGACATATTCTATGGTGATGACTCTCTCTTTCTTATCACTCATGACCGAGGCTAGGGTCGCTAGTGCATCGGCGTGGGTGTTCTCGTTTCTATTGATGTTGACGATTTCTTGGCATTCGAAACTTTGGAGTATTCCGGAAGCGACAGCCACGTAGCTGGCCATTCTGTCGTCCTTCGTCTGAAATTCACCACTGATTTGGCTGCTGACTAATTGAGAGTCCGTATGCACCAGTATCTTTTTGATTCCGAGGCTTCGGGCCATTTTTAAGCCGGCGATAACGGCCTCATATTCGGCCTCGTTATTGGTGGCTCTGAAGCCAAGTTGGATTGACTTCTCGATCACATCCCCTCGTGGAGATCGGAGCACGACGCCGAGGCCGGACCCTTTCTTATTTGCAGCTCCATCCGTGTGCAAGGTCCAGGTCTCGGGGGCACAACCTATGATGTCGGGGCGTCGAGTCGTCCCAGTAAATTCTGCCACGAAGTCGGCCAGGGCCTGTCCCTTGACGGACGTTCGCGGCGCATAGCTGATGTCGTAGGCGTTCAGGTGGCAGGCCCACTTCATCATTCGTCGAGAGAGATCCCCCTTTTGAAGTATTTCTCGCACAGGCTGGTCAGTATAGACCACAATGCTGTGTGCAGAGAAATAGTGAGCAAGTTTTCGTGAGGCCACGACGAGGGCTAGGACGAGTTTTTCCAAAGGCATATACCTAGCCTCGGCATCGAGGAGAGTTTTGCTCACGTAATAGATAGGCCTTTGCTCCCTGTCGAGTTCCTTGATGAGGACGGCGCTGACGGCTATCTCAGACACGGCCAGGTATAGGGTAAGGACATCGCCTGGGTCCGGCTTGGTTAGAAGGGGCGGGCTTCCGAGGTAGTCCGCCAGCTCGATGAACGCACGCCGACATTCATCGTTCCATTCGAATTTCTTCTGAGCCTTTAAGGCCGTGAAGAACGGCTTGCATCGATCCCCGATCCGGGCAATAAATCGGTTGAGGGCGGCGGCCATCCCGGCTAGCTTTTGTATGTCCTTTCTCTTCTCAGGTGTTTTCAAATTTTTCAAGGCAGAGATCTGGGACGGGTTCGCTTCGATGCCGCGGTGGGTCACCATGAACCCCAGGAATTTGCCGGCGCCTACCCCGAAGGCACATTTAGAGGCATTCAGCTTCAGGTCATGCCTTCGTATTGTTTCGAACACCTCCCTTAGGTCGGATAGGTGGTCCCTCTCCTGGGTGCTTTTTACCACCATGTCGTCAATATAGACCTCCATGGTTCGGCCTATGTTCTTAGAGAATATCTTGGTGACCATTCTCTGATAGGTCGCCCCGGCGTTCTTAAGTCCGAAGGGCATCACTTTGTAGCAGTAATTTCCCCTTGGGGTGATGAAGGCAGTTTTTCCTTGGTCGGCCTCCGACATAGGTATTTGATGGTAGCCGGAGCAGGCGTCCAGGAAACTCATTATGGCGGCCCCGGCCGTGGAGTCCACTATTTGATCGATTTTGGGCAAGGGGAAAGGATCCTTTGGACAGGCCTTGTTGAGGCTCGTATAATCGATGCACACCCTCAGCTTTCCGTTCTTTTTGGGGACCACTACGGGATTGGCGAGCCATCTGGGGTAATAAATCTCCCTGATGGCCCCGGCCAGCAGAAGCTTCTCTACTTCCTCGTTTATGGCATCGGCATGCTCTGGACTGACACGGCGCCCCTTTTGCATCACGGGCTTGGCATCCGGGTTGACGTTTAATCGGTGGCAGGCGAGGTCGGAACTGATGCCTGGCATCTCGCTTGGACCCCATGCGAAATTGTCGAGGTGTTGGATAAGGAGTTCGACGAGTTCGGTGACCTCTGGTTTGGTAAGCTTTGCCCCCACCATAAAAAAGTGGTCCTCGTCATACCCCGGGATTTGGATTTTCAGCAGTCCCTCCTCCACCTTGTCTTCGGCCTCAGGCCCCATCTTCTTGTTTAGTTCCCTCAGCAGCTTAGGGTCCTCTGCCTCGATGTTCATGGCACTTTGGGCCGGCATCATCTCTTTGCCGGAATACACGGCCATGGCACAGCTGCGTGAGACTTTCTGATTTCCTGAGATGGTCTCCACACCAGAATCAGTTGGATATTTAACCTTTTGGTGTAAGGTGGAGGAGATTCCATCTACTCCATGGAGCCACGGTCGCCCCAATATCACGTTGTAAACAGAGGGGACATTCACCACCGTGAACTCCACGCTCATAACTTTCGTACCAGTTTTCACGGGCAAGGTTATGTTTCCTTTAGGCCGGACCGCCTCCGAGTTGAATCCATATAGGGGGGGGGACGTCGGTTTCCAACTGTTCCTCTTTGAGTCCCATCTTTCGAAAGAGGTCTTCGAAGAGTATATTGACCGACGCCCCTTGATCAACGAGGATCCGTCCTACAGCGCATAGGCCTATCTGTGCCGAGATAACGAGGGCATCAGTGTGGGGCACGTCCACCCCCACCAGGTCGAAGTCAGTGAAGCTTACATCCGGCTTGGAATTGCGCTTATACCTTTTCCGAGGGCTTGAGCTTTCTGCGAGGCAGACGTACTGCTCCATCAATGCTTCCCGTGCTGAGGTTCTTTCTGCCCCATTCTGGATTGACCTTTTGGGCCCAGAGTGAATGACATGACAGATCATCACCGGTGGGGGGAGGTCCCGCTGCCTCTCATCGACCCCTTCTCCATCTCGGTCGGATTCTCTTCGAGATTTGATATATTTATCCATTAGGCCATCCCGGACCCATCCCTCGAGCCTGGCCTTCAGACCATGGCACTCGGAGGTATGGTGGCCGCGACCCCTGTGGTATTCACAGATTTTGTCGTTAGGCCCTGGGGCCGGCTCGTTCCGTAGTGGGAGAGGCCAAGAGAAGAAAGGTTCGTTCTCAATCTTGTTAAGAAGCTCGACAAGAGGTAGGCGAAAGGTGGTGGAATAGGCAGCGCCCGACCCCGAGGCGACAGGGGTTTGATGCCCTGGTCGGGGGTCCTCTTTTCTTCTTTTAGGGGCCGGTTGCGGGTTTCTTCCCGTTCGTGGCCGCTCCATCCTTTCCGCTATGGGCCGGTTTCTTCGAGGGCTCGTTGCGACGAACCGATCCCTCGGCTGGTCGATAAGGGCTACGGAGCGTGTTGCCCCGGCTGACCTCATGTCCTTTTCAATGTCGATATGCTGTTTGATGAGGGACCTCAGTTGAGGAACAGAGTTGGGGGGGGTCGCGATCATCTCGTTTCGGATCCTGCTCCCAACTACCATGTTTTGCCTAAAGGCAGCTATGGCGGTGGAGTCGGGACAGTCCGCGCATTCGGCATGCTTCAGCCAAAACCGACTATCATAGTTCTCGAGGGTCTCTTTAGATTGGACCCTCACTTGATAGAGTTGCTCCGGCTGGGCAGCTCTCTCTTTCAAGTTTATGAACCGGTGTGCGAAGTCATAGGCTAGGTCGTCCCAACAGTGGATAGAATTGACGGGCAGGGACTGGAACCACTTACTAGCGAGCCTTCCCAGGCTGGCGGGAAAGCACCTGCACATTAATTGGTCAAGGTGTGACCAATGGTTCATTTGGTATCGGTAGTGTCGGAGATGAGCCTCTGGATCAGAGTCCGCGTTAAAGGTTTGGAGGATAGGGGCGATAAAGTTCCGGGGGGGGACACTGTATTCGATTTCGTCCGAGAACGGGGTGCTGCGGGTCGAGGCCACGATTTTCAACGCTGCCTCACCAGCTGCATCATGCCGTCCACGGCGGCCACGTCTCCGTGTTCGAGGTGACTTGTCGGTTCGGACGTGACTAGATTCCGGCCGTGAGTCCCGACTATCATCCTGCCAACGGAGTCGAGAATGTATACTCCGCTCGTTACCGCGGCGAGAATCTCCCTCTTGGGAATGCTCCGACTCCGCACCCCTAGCCGGCTCCCTGGGAGTCTCTAGAGGGGGTCGTCGGAGGGGTCCCAACCTGGACATCATGCTTTTAACGGGGACTGGAGCCGATTTGTCTTGGCTCGCACCTTGAGCGGGCTCGAGTTCCGGCTCCATCAGCGAGGCTATCAGGGCTTTCTGGGCCGCAAGAGCGACGAGCTCTTTTTGGTGGATATCGATCATCATCTCTGTTAGCTCGGTCCGCGATCGGGGTGCGGGAGCTGTTGCGGTCAGGGGAACGGGCTCCCTGGTAGATGCGGTCCTGGGGGTCTCATCAAAAGAAAGCGTTCTCGGCATCCCAAGAACGTGGGGGGGTCGAGACGATGGAGTGTCAAATCGGTTATTGCCAGACATGTTTCTTTTAAGGACGGGGAGTCGAAGCTAACGCGTTTTGTTTCCCACAGACGGCGCCAATTGGCGAGCTTGATTTTCTTCCCAAGCTCGGCTTAATCAATTTCGCGTTGGCTCCGATCTTCCGAGGTGGTCAGGTATGCTCCGGCGGTCAGATGGTCTTCGTGCCTGCACAAGAAACGAACAGGGGCCCGGGGTTATTGCCGGGTTTTCCCTCTCCGACGATCAAGTTAGTATCGATATTAAGTGAAAGTACGAAGTGTAAAGAGGGATGAGGGTCCGGGCCGGTTACAGTTCGGTATGTCGAGTGGTTCAGATAGCGTTCAGGGGGTTCAGGTTGTTTGAGCTTTATCTCTCCTCTCTATTTGTGCGTCCCCCTCTAAGTAGGATTAGGGGGGTATTTATAGTGAGGTTCCGATGTATACTAACCCTTGGATCACTGTACTGTGAGATGCTGATCCAACGGCGTTAGGTCATTTATGACTCTGACAAGAGTACTGTCCTTTCCCGGGGCCCACAGAAGGTGTCCTGTGATTGGGCCACGTCGGTGACACGTCAGGAGGGTCCCCCAAGGGAGCAGCAGCATTAATTGGGGAAGCGTACTCGACACGCTTCTTTGGGCCGGCCTCACCACGGCTCGGCCCTTCCAATCCGGTATGGGGACGTTATTGCCCCGGACGAGGGGATGCTGCCATTCCCTCGCCAAGGGCCACTCGTATTGTTTTCTTAATGAAAACTTTTTACACAAATGTGTAATGTCAAAGAAAAAAAAAAATTGTGTATATGACCCAAGCAACCATTATAAATATAAGTAACGATAAACTTGTAATGTGAAAGCATGATCATATTCCACATGATTTGGTAATGAAGGTCCATGAATGTTGCCTCGTATATATGGACCCTGTACTTTATCCATTTTATTTTATCTCGGGTCATAAACATTTCTACAGCAGCCTCATCTTTTCAAGGTAGAGCAGTTGCAATGTCCATTTAGCTAAAGTTTGAGAGACACGTCATTCTTGTAGATGCATTTACAAGCAAATTTTCTGGTAAATCTCAAATTAAGCTAACTTTTAATAGGGAGATGGCCCAGAGTTTTTGCCCCCTATCCACATTTCTAGGATCAATATTATTTCTGGTTAACAACTAAAGTAATGAAGAGTTGTCCCCTTATTAGTTTGCTTTACAACTATATATGTTTAGGCTGTTTAAAGCTACAAAAAAAAAGGCTGTTTAAAGCTACTTTATATATTAAGTAGATTATGTCTAAAAACTACTTAAAAAGGATGGTGTAACTATGTATACACATTTCTTAAGTTTGGGGTATGACATATGTCAGATTCAATTAACAAAAATAAATAAGTTCCAAAACTATATGAGCATGAAAGTTGCAATTGTAAACAGGTACAAGAAAAACCTCATCAAATTTAATTAATAGGTTGTGTTGTATTAATCAACTACTGCTCAGAGATTGATGACTACTTGAAACAAACTTAGCACTGTATGGGGAACTTAACTTCTTTTCATTTTCATATCAAAATGCATGTTCAGGGGAATCATTAGCTGGTATAATGCTTAGAGTGACCCCATTGTTTTCTATGAATATTAGAAAGGGTAAAGGTTGATCAATCCATCCTTTTTTCATGCCTAATGTCTGATCAAATTATTGGATTTAAAGAACTTTAATTTCTTACTGGATCCATTATTAATTAAGGAAAAGGAAAAAAGATAACCTAACAAATCGATTACTAGGACATTCAATGTGCTGTGTGTCCTCCTTTTTTAGGACAAAGCCTTATTTTGTGAATTGATGAACTATAGTAGTACCCTTTTTCCACCTCTTTACTAGAAAGTACCATTCAAGATTTAGATTGGGATATACTCGAGTCTCCATATCTGTAGATGGTTTTTGTTCCCTTTAAAAGGGACTTATGAACATAAAAAAGCAAAGCTAATTTAACTTCTTTATGATTTATATATTTTAAAGCACCAAATGTTTATTCGGTAAAAAATATGACAAATATAAGATGAACGTGAAAAATAGTTAGTCTTCACAATTCACATCACTGGTGTGACAACCCAGATTTCCAGGAAGGAATTTCTGTGGTGCGGTGTTGTGCGTCAGTCCCGCATCGTGCAGATATGAGAGTACTTGTGTGGTATATGAGCTTAAAGATCAATTTTCTATCAACAAGACATTTTAAAGCCGTGCGACACAATAGCAAGGACGAAACTCCACAGTTAAGCGTGCTTAGCTGCGTGCTTAGCTTGGAGTAGTATCAGGATGGGTGACTCCCCTGGAAAGTTGTGCCAAAACGGACAATATTGTTGATACGATCGTGACGGTTCAGTCCGTACGACCAAGTCGTTACAACTATCATTTTGGTTTGACAAGTTATCAGTTATTTCTGAATGTGTAATGAATTATTGTTCAAAACGAAAAGTAGCCATATGAGATATCCTGGCATGGCATGAATAAATGATTTAAACCCCAAATTAGATTTGAGTAGTTGAATTTCATAACGGGCCGGTGATCAATTCTGGCTTTGATTGTGCAAGATTTCTGGTATGGAAAGTTAAACTCTAATTAACAATTTTTGCTTCGATGTTGGGCTAGCACTAAACTACCTAATGGGTACAATGCAATTCCATATAAAAAAGGTTGCATATGACTACAGAAAATCTGTTCAAGGAAAAAATACAACAGGGCGCTCCTTGCAACTTTAATCTGATATTACTTATATATATGACTCGTTTTCTAAAAAATGTTTAGCACATACAGATCTGTTCTTTAAGAGAATTCCATGAGCTGACATAATATTTTATTCGACCTCCACTGTTAAATAAACCCCAACGCCTAACATTCTGTCATCAATAAAGAAACTAAGTGAAATTTTCATTTTTTGAACGAGGCGTGTGGATATCTATTTTGCAAAGTGAAACTCACATCCACGATACAGCTTACTGTCGGGAAGAGATAAGAGAGCGAACAAAGAGAGTTTACACCGTAAGACTAAGACATAGTAAGACTAACTATAGTTACCATTAGTAATTCTAGTATTACCCGGTACGTGTTGGGTTTTAATTAGATCGACATACTAAAAAATGTGGACCCGTTTTACAAATTAAAGAGTTACTCTGGGAATCGTCATTCGCTCTTGTATTCTAGCGAGATAATCTGTATCTTTCTATAAAATGAGTTACGTTTCAAATTTCCATTTGCATTTCATATTAGCAACCATGATACACTCTACCACGAATTCTCGTACCTAAATTCTCCTGAAAGAAATTATGTTGGTTTTAAGAATTGTTTATTAGGTTTGAGGATGAATCACAATAAGCTTCTTTCTACGAATTTGTTATCTTTCCATCTCCTCACATGTTTCTTGTCCGTGTGTTAGTCGATCTTCGATGCCATGTGATGGGCAGTGTAAGAGCAATGACCACCGACCGGGAATTCTAGATACTGCAGACCGAAGACAGCATTGGATTTGAAGCGGTCGCGAATTTAGTTTATGATAGTTTTTTGTTTTAAATTTACAAATTTATGTAACAAAAAAAAGGATCAAAGAAGCAGGTCTTGTCAAACATTTCTCCTAATATGTAATATATTATAATATATATATATATATATATATTATAATATATATATATATATATATATATAACAGTAAAATGAGTTCTGGTTTGATTTACACATTATTTACGCATGGACGGACACCTATTCTTAAAGCAACAAAACTAAGATCGGAGAGGTCAGCATATTCTAAGATTTTTTATAAAGAGTAATTTTCTACTCCATCCGACCTAAAAATATGTAACATTTCATTTAAATATTGTCTCTAATTACAGTATAATTTTGACTTACGAGATGATAGTTATGCTTTAGTTTCCATATACATGTACTAGTAATCGTATCACACACATTGCATGTGCGATACGTATATAAATATGATTCCGGAATTAATAATCGTATATAAGAAGTAACAGAAGTATGTGTGAGAATTAGTATATTTGTTTAGTTATTTATGTATTTGAATTGCATTACGGTATATGAGTAATTAGTAAATTATGATAGACGTATTTTTGCAAAAAAATAGATAAAATTTGTCAATTTCATTTCTTTTAGTTTGACTTGTAGTAATACTAATGATATAATATAATATAATTTAGGATAACAACTAATATTGATCACTTCATATTATTAAATTGTACTATATTATTTAATATTATAATCATAGTAAATAGTATTATAACTAATATTTATTTTATTAGCATTAATGAAAAGTTAATAGAGAATAGTATAGTTTTGGAACCAATATATTAATTGTATGGTACCAAATACTGGACTAGACAATTACTTAAGTGTAAAGTATTACTATGTATTTCCGTTACCCCCGCCTTTCGTATTGACTACCCAACCCAACCCAACCTCCCTCCAATAAACTCCATCTCCACCCAAAATAAAATTAAGAAATATCCCTCCGTCACCGTCACCGTCACCGTCACCTTCACCGTCACTGTCACCGTCACCGTCACCGTCACCTCTCCAGAAATCAACTCCTATAACCCAACTATCCCAATACAGATATTAATCCGCCACGTCATCTCCAGATCTACCCTCAATACATACATACAAACAAATAGAATTATATGTTGTGAGCTATTTAATTTGGTTTTGGATTATTTGATTAGTTAGAGATATATTAATAAATGGCGAGTCGGAACAGGACGTTATTGTTTAGAAAGTACAGGGACGCATTGAAGAGCGTTAGGGTTCCGTCGGGATCGTCTCCTTCGACATCCGGATTCGGAGATGGTCCGGTCATCGAGCTCTCCACCACCGCCTTTCTCAATTCTAATCGTGCTTACGCTCCTCTCAGCACCGAAGACCCCAATGGAAGCTCCAGGTCTCAATCCTTCTCCCTCTCTCTATATATATATTTTATATATTACTATATCTATGTATCTCTCTATCTCTCTGTGTATGTAATTGTAATTCTAATTGTAAGTATATGTGTATGTGTATGTAATTCAGTAAGTATATGTGTATGAATTTGTGTACTGTGTTAGTTTTAGTTTTGTAATCCATGAATGTGGCATTTTCGCCGTTTTTTGTGTAGGGAAATATTAGTTTATCACGAAGCTGGAGACTCTTTTAATAGTAAATAAAAAATAAAAAATTGGGGCGAAAATATCTATATCTATATATATATATTTGTGTATGTAACTGTAAGTATATGTATACCTGTGTCTGTGTACTGTGTTGGTTTTCGAGAAATGACATAAATCTCGTAAATGTGTTATACTATGAACATAGTAATCGCATTTGGTATCATTTATTGAAATTATGCAGGTTAAAACGTATTGTTAATTAAATTAGTATACATCCGTGATTAGTAAAATAGAGTGAGGACGAATTGTTAATTAAACAATAGTACATTGGTAATTATTAAAATATAGAGTCAGAGTATTTTGGGAAAAGTTGGGCAAAATTTGGCAGCCTCAACGTTTATATAGTTTGCTTATTTTAATAGTATATGATATATATATATATATATATATATATATACTTCTCTATGTATATATATACACACTTCTCTATGTATCTATATATCTCTCTGTGTATGTAATTGTAAGTATATGTGTATGTATTTGTGTATGTTTATGTGTATGTATATGTGTAAGTATGTGTAATTATATGTGTATGTTTATGTGTATGTTTATGTGTAAGTGTATGTGTCTGTATATGCGTACTGTGTTGGTTTTTATTATTTGTGTAGGGAAATTTTAGTTTAGCACGAAGATTGGAGACCCTTTTAAAATAAAAGATTCGGAGGGACGATTTATCTAAAGATTAGAATTAAGGTGTGAATGTTCAGTGACGCTCGTATTTATTAACCTTTGAATGTTCAATGATGCCCAATTAACATGTACCTAAAGTCTTAATCTAAACAAACAAAAAAAGATGCAAAAACGGGGTTTTATAAGAAAGTCTAAGAGTACCTAATTAGCTTCAAGGATGAATAATTAGCAACATCTCGTTCAAGGGAGGAAATGTAGTACAGACAGATTGATTATTGACTTGTTAAGCATGGAGTTTTCGCTTATGCGAATAATTATATTGAATTGTAGTTAAGTTAGTATTAGGGAAACTAAAGCTGATAGCTTGAATTATAGGCGGAACCAAGCGAAAGTAGGATTTTTTATTGTTTATATAGATGGAGTTGTAGTTCAGATAATGTGACGGAAAGTGTTGATAGCTAGTATCAATGGGAAGGATTAAGAGGAGCGGCTCTTGAGGGGGGTAATTGGGTTGAACAGATGTCGAATTGACTAAGAAACATTTTTTTTTTTTGGATTTTATTAAAAATCTGCTCATGTATGAAGAATTTAGAGTAAAATGGAGTATAAGATATCCATGTGGTGTTTTCAAAGTTACTAATGGCTTAGGGACAACATTTGTTCTTTCTTTCTATGCATTCGGTTGGAGACACAATAGGGATTTTCGTTTACCTCCAAGTCTGATGACTTGGGTATCCTGACACTTTTGTTCGTTGCTGAATATTTACTTTTGGAAAATGGTCTGAGCTGATTTATTTTACATTCACAATTAGAATTCTTTGAAATTAGCGTGTGGTATATTCTTGTGGACCTATGGTCCTAAATCTTCTTAATTTTTAGTGGAAAGACTGGTGAATGCAATGCCAATTTGCAAATGAGTAGAGTTCTTTGAGAAGGATGTAGGAGGGAGAAAGATTGAAACCGGCGCATGATTTCGTTGAGCGCTTCCTACCATAATGTCAGATACTTGCACTTCCTTTATGAAAAGAATGAGAAGAAAGTATATTAGAGCCCATATTCCTTACCATTAAAAGACCTGCACTTCCTTTATGAAAAGAATGAGAAGAAAGTATATTAGAGCCCATATACCCTAATATTAAAAGGCCTCGTAATGGTAAGGATGGTAACTCTTTATAAACCATGGACTTGATCGATATTACATCGATGTGGGATAATATAAACTCTAACAAAGTAAAGTATTTGACACTGGTTAGTCAGTTTCTTTCTTCGACAATTAGATTTTTCATTCCATTGTTTGCATTTTCTTTTTGTTTTGCATGAGGCTTCTTGGAAAAAGATCTAGGTCCACAAATTTGAAAGAGTTTGTTATTGGTACTGTTACGTGTTTCTTCGAATGTCTGCCTGCTTTATTGAACTTGATCCTTTTTACCTAAGCTTTCTGATAAATCAGAAAGTTTTGAATTGTTTATCTACTATGAAGGAAAAGTATTACTATAGAACTTATGGTTTTTTGAAGAAACAACCAGACTGTGTCTGGCAGATGATAGCTTAGAGATAAAGAATCTGATTGTTTCAGAGTAGATTATGCCTTTGGATATCCCTGCAACATATCGCTACTATCCCTCGCAAGTATGCCTTTGCTGTTTGCTACTTATTTTGTTGCTCTCTCTCTATCGGACTTACGTATCTTTATCTATTTGTAGTTACATATCTGTTTTCTGTTGCAGTAAAGGTGCACTTACAGTGGGTTTACCTCCGGCTTGGGTTGACGTATCTGAAGATGTAGCAGCAAATGTGCAACGTGTGAGGGTAAAAATGGCGGAGCTTGCAAAAGCTCATGCTAAGGCTCTGATGCCCTCCTTTGGGGATGGTAAAGAAGATCAACGTAGAATTGAATCTCTAACCTTTGAGATAACCGATCTTCTAAAGAAATCAGAGAAGAAGTTACAAAGATTATCTGCTGGTGGGCCTTCTGAGGACTCCAATATCAGAAAAAATGTGCAGGTATTAATCCATTTTTTCTACAATAAATTGACATATCATGGAGCGTGGTCTACATATTAGTACTCTGAAGTTGTGGATTTTAGGATGAATTTGATTCGAGATTAATTGGGCGGAGGCCATAATTATTTTTTTAGAGTGGAAAAGACTGCTAGTTCAGATGGGACTACTACCTACTGTTTTGAATTTTGTTTCCAAGCGCCTTGAACCTCACTTTTACTCCTGTAGGCAAAAAAAGAAAAAGGTTCGCTTAAGGCTTTAATGACGCTCTTGCAAAAATAATTTTGAGTTTTAAAACACAATAATACTACACTCTCCATGGTATTGATATTCAAAACGCCTAGACTGTTTCCGTGCGTATATACTGTTGCAATCAAAATCCAAGTTTGCTTTATATCCCTTCCCTTTCTTGTACAAAGCAAATATCAGTAGATATCCACTTGATTTTTTTTTTGATCTTTTTGGTGAAACTCACATGTTAATTGTGGTGTTACATTACATTCCCGTAAAAAAACAATACACTGTAAAATATACCCTTTTACTTATTTTCTGTGAACTTTAGAGTAAGAGAGCTCACCTTTAGTTTGAGGGAGTGAATAGGGGAATCGATGTCAGTAATTTTTTTGTTATAATCATCAAATTTAAGGTAGGGTGGTATTATGAGGTAATTGATGTGGATGCGCTTAGCTTCTACTTCTCTGCCATTCTCCAACTTTTTTTCCTTCCCTGTCAGTTAAAATCAGAAAGTTCTTGGAACTTCTGCTATGTTTGGTAACAGATTTTTTGGTCCAAAATCAGATTTTAAAAATCTATTTTGAGAATCCACTAAAAATCAAGGTTTTAAAAATCTGGATTTTTTAGCTTTTTCAGCCTAAAAATCAGATTTTTGGAAGCTGAATAATCTGACTTGCCAAACACTCATAGATTTTTAAAATCCAAAATCCAAAAATCAACTAAAAAAATCTGTTGCCAAACGGACCCTATATTTATTTGGGCACAGTGGTACACTGACGAGGTCTGTGAATAATAGGATTCAAGATTACTTCGTTACTATGTGTTAAATTGGCTTGTATGAAGGTTTGAACACTGGGTCTTAGGTTCACACTTCAAATCATGTATGTATATGTTTGGAAAATATATATCATGTTTTCTTAAAGGTTTTGTTGACAATCTTTGCAGCGCTCGCTAGCCACTGACCTTCAGAGCCTATCTATGGAACTTCGTAAGAAACAGTCAACCTATTTGAAGCGCCTACGACAACAGAAAGAGGTAAGAGTCTATTGCTCTTTTAGTCAGTGTCTCGCAATATTGATATCGTGCATGATCAAATGATGGTATTGTCGAATTTAGACTATGTTGAGCTACTCCAGCCATATAAGTCTAGAGAGTTTTTATCGCTGGTATATGCTTATGTGCGTTAAAGTACTTAGTTCTCTGTGTAGGGTCCTGATGGGGTTGACTTGGAAATGAACTTGAATGGGACTAGCTCCAGAACAGAAGATGATGACTTGGATGACCTGGTAATTAAGCTGATCATTTACTAACTATTAATGATTATGTCATATGTTGATATCTATCTTTATGCGTATTTCCTAAACATGCATGATTGAGGTGCAAACGTTCTTTTCGTCTGTTGTGTTTGAGTTTTTCATGCCCTAATCTACTGCTGGTTCCACCTTCGTAAGATTACTTGAATTTTACTTCCATCTATAACTCTTGAGGTTGAGTAAAGTTAACCTCCTAAAGTGAGTTTAGCCTTGGAGATCTAAATCATTGTACATTAAAAGTATGACGGATGCTCTCTCTGTCCCGTAAATATGGTCTTTTACTCCTTTAGTAATTTTCAGACAGATTAATCGAAATATTAGTTGATATAGTTGAAGCATTAAATATACAAGAAAAAATATTCATTATTATTTCACTATAACGATTGGATTATTTTGAGACCTTCAAAGTATGGACATTTTCTGCCCAGCGATTGGATTATTTCGAGATCTTCAAAGTATGGACATATACTATTCCATCTTTACAGGACTAGTATATTTGTAGGAATTGTTGGGCAGAAAATGTCGGAGGTTTCTTGCCCTTGACAATTTAAATTTTCTATACTTTTTGTGTCCTGTCAAACTTATATTAGCTTAGCAATTAATCGTTCATTAATAATTTATTAATTAGGGATTCAATGAGCATCAAATGGCGAAGCTCAGGAAAAGTGAGGCATTTACAGCAGAGAGGGAAAGGGAGATCCAACAGGTAAGAGAAGCGTTTCTCACTTCTTCTCTTGTTATCATAAGTAAACAATTCATCTTTTTTTTCAACCTATTTTTTTCTTGATTATATGGTTTTGTAGGTTGTAGAATCAGTTAATGATCTTGCTCAGATTATGAAAGATTTATCTGTACTCGTTATAGACCAGGTAATGTCTAGAAGCTTTATTTATAATATTCTATATGCTTATCGACCAGATCGTTTTTTGTAAATGATTTTTCTATTCCGAACAGGGAACTATAGTTGATAGAATTGATTATAACATTCAGAACGTTGCGACTTCGGTCGAGGAAGGGTATAAACAGTTACATAAGGTACAATTCTGCCTTTTTATTTCTATATTTTTCTTTCTGTTAGTGCACTCCATTAAGTGTCGTGTATTTTGATATTTTCTATTAGAAAGAGAATAAACTGACCTTGACAATCTGAAATACCATGAAGCACTAAGAGTCTGTTATTTTTAGATGCACCTTTCAAGATCATTTTTTTGTTGACAAAATTAATTTAACTTTTAAAGATATTGTTACCTTTTTTCCTCTCTACCTTTGGCTTTGAGCATTTTAGATAAGTTGAGAACGTCAGTTCTCCGTTTTTTTTTTTTTCAACTTTAAGTTTTCTCAAATCTTTTAAGGAAAGCTTTGTGCCAGACAGAACCTGATGTAGGTTCTTCATTTTATAGTTTCTGCATTACCCATTGAGTATAACCAACAACGTTTCGAGTTAAGTACATACAATCTTGTTTTAAATTTCGTCTCTTCTTATTATACCAACTATTTAAGTTTGTTGACATTTTCAGGCAGATAGAAGTCAGAAACAAGGTGGGATGGTTATGTGCGCAACAATTCTCATCATCATGTGCTTTGTCATGTTGGTCCTATTAATTCTGAAGACAATACTTTTCTGATTTGTGAAGTCCTTCCGTAAATTGATTTTACTGTATGTTATTGTGGGCTCTATATTCCCTTCTCAAGTTCCAATCTGAGGTGGCAAACGGCTAGTTGGATGATCCGGTGATAGCGGATGTGCCAAATCAATCATTTTATGTGCCAGATTAGTCATTTTTTTTAATTACATAGTCGCTACTATTAGATGGTATTATTTTTGGTTTTCATGGTGGGGTTGTGTGAAGGGGAAAATCTATTGTATTATACAAGAGTATACTGTGTTTCGGAGAGGGTTTTTATGTAAAAAGACGAATTGAATCGGATATCTAGTAGTTTTGTCGCTATTGCTTTTCCGTAGCGAAAAACTAAGAACTGATGTAACCATTTTTGGTTGTTACGCAACTGAATGCATAGTAACTCACATTAGTGCCTTATTTCTGCGTTTCAGCTTGCTTGACAGATATTTTGTTTTTGCTTATAAAAGTCTGAATAATATCACTATTGTTTGTTCCCTCAGCAACTTGGCCTATCACGTCTGTGAAACTTTACTTACCCATGTAGCAATACAGAAACTTACTATTTTCATGCATCAGTCTCTTGTAACATGACTTTCTTTCTTTCTCTTTTTCAAAATAAAATAAAACCTTTCTTCACCTTGGAAGGTCAAGGAATCACCCTGTCTGGAAAGCTTTGGTTTCCTTCACTAATCACTAAAAAGAAAGTGTGGAATTACTATACTATACCTTAAAAGTTCAGAATAACACCTAAACCCTGAAACATAGTAAAGGAGATCGGAAAGAAAGACGAATGCCTAATGGTGCTACAAAACAATAAAAAAAGGACCCTGTCTGATTATCGGATTCTTAGTCTCTTTGCTTTTTCATTAGAGGGTGGTACTCTGTAAAATTACATCGATAAATGTAGAAATGCCCCGTAGTTTTTTTTTTTTTACAGAATGTTTAAATCTTTTTCTGATCAAACCAACCATGGTCGATGCCTCCATAACAAGTGTCCTTGAAGGAAATATCTAAAATCGGAATTCTTGTGTGGATTGATGATCGAAATCTATTCCAGGTGTTATGGGAAAATTATGCCTGTTTTAAGGTTGCGAATTTTATATGTATATTGCTATTTCTCTTAAAAATAATAATAAATTCAATAGTCGAAACCAATCATAACAAGTAGCTCTCGTAGCTCAGTTGGTTAGAGCACCCGTTTAGTAAGCGGGAGGTCTTGAGTTCGACTCTCAACGAGAGCACTTGTTATTTTTGGTTAAACTTTAATTAGTTTTATGCAATAATGCAACTACGATTTAATTTCTTGGTTAAACTTTAATTAGTTTTATGCAATAATGCAACTAGGATTTAATTTCTTGGTTAAACTTTAATTAGTTTTATGCAATAATGCAACTACGATTTAATTTCTTGGTTAAACTTTAATTAGTTTTATGCAATAATGCAACTACGATTTAATTTCTTTACGCAACTACGGATTTAATTTCAAAAACCAGACAAAAGCAGTTCATTGTATGATGTATGGATTTGTTTTTTCTCCACGTTTCATCAGTTAGAATTGAATTTTATGTAATTGGTCCTTTGTTACAATATTTAAGATCATATATTTGCTTTACTGTTTCTTGTTTTAAGTTGCGATGCAAAGTATATTTAGTTATGTGCAATAATATAAATAAGTACTCTTCTGTTTTCTCTCAAAGAATTGTCTCCGTCCCGGCCTTTCATGTTGGCCCTACAGCCCGACTAGACCTTCCAGAGCCGGTCCTTGGACAGTAGCCAAGTCAGCCGACAGATTCGGTTGACGGACTGAAATTATATTTTTTCCAAAAAAAGCTATACAAAATGGTGGTATTTTTTGATCCAATAAAGTGTAACAGTGAAAGTTTTCAGTGGAAACTAAAGTGTCCTGAGCTGTTGGACCGACACTGGGAAGTCTAATGGAATATTTAGCCTAAAAGGGATTCCGACAGCCAAATATTGAGAAAAAACCGATATTTATGAAAAAATATAATCGAATTTTCACTCTAAACACCATAAGAAAACAATTTATTGACCACTTGCTCCTAACATCTACTATCCGCATACCTACACAGTCTACACTCTTCCAAACGATATACGTATGGCTATTTAATTGAAGTATGTTGTAGAAGCTAAATATGTATTCCAATCACGTGACAATCCGTAATATGATCATAATTGAATCAGTGTGAAGAAGAAACCCACTATGGATGGAAGGAAAACAAAATCTAGATATTTTCAAATAAAGGGAAAACAAATTAAACATGATTTGCTATTTATGATTGGACGGCAGAAGCCATCGTGACCGTCTAACACTACACCAACAAAAATGAGTACGAGACTTAAAATGGGTTCAAAAGAAAATGCCATTTTCGTAAAAGCATTCTATGGTAGGGTCCTTTTGTTGGGAGTGTAATGTATCTGAGCCGTACATCTAATCCAACGTTGCATAAAAATCAGGGCCAAGTTGCTTCATTATCTTGACTAGGCTGAGTTCCGTTAGGTCCGATTCGGTTTTTAACAAAACCGAAACCGAGCATATTTTTCGGTTCGGTTTTTTTAGGTTTCGGTCTTTTTTTTTTTGAACCGAACCGGACCGGTTTTTTCTGTCCAGTTTCGGGTTTTTTCGGTTATTTTTCTTTTTTCGGTCTTTTTCGGTTTTTTTTCGGTTTTTTCGGGTTTTTCCGGTCTTTTTCGGTTTCGGTTTTTTTCGGTTCGGTTTTACTGAAAACCGAAACCGACCCGAAATTTTTTCGGCTTTTCGGTTTCGGTCTTTTTCGGGTTTTTTCGGTTCGATTCGATTCGGTTCGGTTTTTTCGATTTTTCCCATAACCAACCACCCATTACTTTAAACTACCACTCCATTTCTTTAAGCTGGATGATTTTTTATTTTTTTTGTCAACCTCTGAAAGTCCAACTTTTTTCACTTCAAAAGTACCAACTATACAAGGTATGTGTAATTTTATACCAAGTTAGGAGTTTTAAAAAAACAGAGAAATAAAATTATAATAGAAGTGTCCCCAAAAAAAATCCTTAATCACCTAAATTGGTCATATATGTGAATTAAAAAAATAAGACAGGCACTTCAAAGTTGTTAATATAAATATACGAATTCTAAAATAAGATTAATACAAAAAAGTAAACCGTATATTGATTTTACCTTCAAATTTTATGAGTCGAGTATTTGTTGCTCAATCACTATCGAGTCTTATCTGTCTATGAGAGAACAATAATGTAATGGAACAAATGAACGGTTCAGATACATTACAACTGCTGCAGCTGTATTATCGTATATTATATTTAGATCAAATGCATCCATCATCTTAAATCATACATTATCCATGGACTTAATACCAAAACATAGCCATGCATCAGTTTTCCTAGTTTTACCCTATTTAAATGCATCTTAAAATTTTCTTTCATACTCCTTATATTTAATGAATATCTTGTTTCTCTTATAATTATTTTTATAATAATTGTTGTACTTTACTATACTTTAATATTTCTTTATGAGATAATGTGTAATAATATTAATTTAGAACTAGTAAAGTGAATATATGATATAATAAAATATTGATATAAGGAGTAAGCTACACAAGCTGATATTTTGTGTAAATATAAATTAATTTTGTAAAATTGTATGAATGATATTTTCATTTTAAATTTAAGATATGATATAAGGAGACGGGTGCGGATGCTATCAGAACTACCCTTCTCCCAACAAAAGGACCCTACCAGAGAATCCTTCGGAGTAACTTCTGAGTGCTTCCTTCTGATTCTTTTCGGTATGGACCACACAATAAGAAAAATTACAAAAAATATGTTTATACACCTTTACAAAAGTTTACAAACATTAGCATTTCGAATCTTAGTTACGACTAGGGGAATGTGTCGAGCGGAAGTTCATGTTACCTTCGTAACTCGTAAGTGTGGATGACTGTTCATGTATATGCCATGTTAATTAGTTTAGAACGGATGAAAATAAACCAAAGGCTTTACAAATCTACAGATTTGTTTGCGAATGGTTTGCTAGTTTTATTAAAATCTTATATCGCGTTATCAAATGTTCCTATTTTACTCTAGTTTATATGGAATGACAGGTTTATATAAGTAACTACACTAACTATTTAACTTTTACCACTTACCGGGAAGAAATTGGTGTTATAAATGTATGATATGTATCCATTATTAAAAGAAGTCTCACAAAAAAAAAATGCATCAGCGGTCCCCATAGAGATTTCACATAAATGTGTAAAGTTCATCTAAGCAAGAGATTGTCTATGATTTATTGATTTTGCAACCATATTTGTGCTATAGAGTCTCTTATTTAGATGTTGGGGATAATTTTGTTAAAATTAAAAGTTAAAACTAATGACCAAATCCTTGTACCAATATGCAACACCTCTTAGTTAATTATTTTTAGCACTTTTCCTTTATAATTTTTTTTGGTATTTCGACTTTTCAGAAGCCATGATTTTGCATTTACGTCAAGCAGTTGTCTATTTTGCCGTAGAGAAGAACAATTAGTTGTTCGTTTTGTCTAATTGAAAAACATGACCATTGCGTGGCCCACTAAAGCCGTTTTTTCTTCAACAAAACACAAAAGAAAATGAAGTTGTTTATCAATCAAGTTTATAGAAACATCAATAAAAAGTCAAAAAGTAAAAAAAGAACAGTTTTTTTACTCAAAGCAAAGATCAATAATTAAAGAAAGCGACCAACTAAATATCAAGCCAAGAACTACTCCCTCCAGAAAACATAATAAATGGCAAACTTTGAAATTCAACTAAAATGTTACACAATGGAGGGTTAAATGTAATTTAAGACAGATGAGCACAATCCTTTTACAAGGCAGGCTCAACATTTCGTCTCGTCTTGGCCTTTGTCGATCCATTGCGTGTCCTTTTCTTGGCCGTTGGATCTTCTTCACTTTCGTAATAGCTAGCGAGATCAGCACCAAATGTTTCCATGAAACTCCGTTGAAGGTCCTCCAAGCTCTCATGCTGCACTCGGAACCAAAAGTTAATTACATCACAACCTCATGGTTTACTTAATTTAAGAGTATAACCCAAGGAAACGAGATTTTGACATACCGCGCTTTGGGCTTGGTTATTATCCATCATCTTCATCAGATCATGCATAAAATCACCCATACCCTGATTCAAAAAAATTATTCATATCGATATCAGAAAACATTATTCACAGCAATTTCCTAAAAGGTGAAAAACTAGATCCAAACGAGAAAAAGTGAGATCAAGATTTTACTGACATCGTCTTCATCAAAGAGATCAAGGACTCCTGCGTCGTACATTGATCTTTTCCCCTCATCTGATAACACTGTAAACGAAGATTTATCAATAAATAAAGATCCATTAATTAGCATTAACGCTATCAAAACAGAAAATAATTATAGCGGGTAATTAAATCGATAACGTTACCTGAATAAGCCTCTTGGATTTTTTGAAACCGGTCGTTGGCTTCTCCCGCCACTTTCGGGTTCCTTGTCCACCTATCAGGATGCCACTTCTGCAAATATATATGCAATAAAATCATCAAACATGCACATTTTACAAAACCATTGGATTTAGAGTTGTACAAAACAAATAGTTCCTTTTGTCCAGCTACAGAGCACTCAACATCCCTTCTAACAAATTATACTATAAAAAATAATTATAACATAGAGGGGAAAAACAAAAAGAAAGTGCCTGCACCAGATTATGCAGATAAAATAAATAAATAATCATGTATTCACTCTTTTCCTTTTTGAGTTTTTGTCCTATATATACGTGGGGCTTGCTTGACCATGATAAGTTATAATATTATAAACACACTGTTCTTATTTTCTGACAAATTGTCATTATATTTCGTCAGATCAAACTCCAATAAAAATAAATAAAAAAACCTGACCGGAAAACTAAATGTTTCAAGCTGAAAACCCCCCTTGAATTAGCTTGTTAATTTTATCATTTGCATGAAAAATATACCCAATAACCTGATAATTCGATAACTTGATTATACAATAGAGACCAGTAATCTAGAAAACAAAACACATTACTTAATATTTATTTTTTGCACAATCAAAATCCATTGAAAACATAGCCAATAACCTAATAATTTGATACAGTTAGATTATTCAATAGAGACCGGTAATCTAGAGAACAAAACACACTACTTAAATTTTTTATTTTTTGCACAATCAAAAACATGCAATAACTAATAACCAATGTCTTAAAAATCTATCAAAACAGACTCAACCACCTAAATGGCTAAATCCTAATTACCAAAATTTGATAAAATGTTACAAAATTGCTAAAAAAGTGAAAATAATAATAATAGCGAGTGATACGTACAAGGGCAAGCTTGCGATAGGCGGAGCGAACGTCCGATAAAGAAGCATCCTTACGAATCCCGAGAACTGAATAATAACTCGATCCCTCTCCTCCTCCACGATCCATAACCGTCTCTAACAAAATATTAAGATCCAACGTCTTGGTTAGTTAATTTGTTGAAATTATAAATTATAAATACAACCTTATTGTTACAACACCATGGATTCTGTTTAATTTGGTTGTGTTGTTTGTTGTTTGTTATTTTTATTATTTTGGTTGTGTGTTGGAGTTGAAACAGAGTTATGTTTTAAAGGTAGGCTTTAAAAGTGATGTAATGAGAATGAGGCGTTAAAATATCTAAAAGAGACGAACGAAGAACCTTCGAGAGATTATTTAGTATGGAAAAACACACAGATATTTTTTTTCGGTTTTTGGGTATTTGACCTTCAATATTGGAGGAATTACAAAACGTGCCGGATCTGTTTTTCCTGCCCGGTTGCCTTAATTTTTGTTTAGCCCTCGGATCATAATACAATTCAATCCAAAGGTTAATAATTTTTTTTTATTTTTTATAATCAAGGATTAACAAAAAATATGGTAAAATATTTTTTTTTTGTTTTAACATACGGATTACAACATAGACACCACATGTACGGGTACGTTACACCATCTAAATTACCTGATATGACAAATGAAATATCGTTGACATTACTTCTTTGACCACATCGACACGGCTTGGGAACGGCACAAGTACATGAACGGTACATATACAGTAGTTTTCCAGCAAGCCAAATTTTTTTTATTTTTTTCTTTATGCGTACCGTATTTGAAATGACGTATCGAATCCGTACCGGTTACTTCAAACAAAAAATATGAAATAGTTGTGTTTAACTAGATGTTTATGTTTATAATTTTTGTGTTTGAACAAAAGTAATTTTTTCATTGTTTTTGCTAACCTTGCATTGTATTTATTTGATCCAATGGCTTAAAACAAAATTAAGACAGACTGTCCTAATATTTTCAAGGCAGCCAAATCAGATCCAGATGTGTCATTTTCATTTTTTTTATTATTTTTTTTTTTTTAACAATTCTTCTTCTTCTTATTGTTTATGTTTTGTGATGATTAATGCTCATGAAATTATTCTCATTTTTTTAGCCCCCTTTTATTGTCATGAAGCATGGGACAAAACCCCCGTGCTGGCTTAAAAATCAAGATCCGATTGAAAGTACGATAAGATAAGAGTCAATCAAGGTGAAAAACGCACATTTGCAAGGAGCCTATAACTACAGTAATGAGGAGAAAAAGAGGAAAAATTAGCCCCTTTCTATTTAACCTCAATTTGAGTGAACAAATGAGCTCAAATCAATGATCACTATGGGGTCTTGTCTCATGGATGAATCCTTTATTTTTTTAATAAATTGAACCCGTTACTTAAAAAAAAAAATGAGCTCAAATTATTCTCATTCTAGAAAGGCCTAATATATCTAATTCTGATGATGAATGCGGTAAATTAAGATGTTTTGTTTTCATATTAAATCTTTTTTTTTTTAATTTGGGGATCTTGATTAGTAATTGAATGTAAAATACTAAGGAAGAAATTGGTAAAACTAATTTGTGAGAAAACAATTAAGTATAACAGATATAGTCTTAATTACTAGTAAATTTGATTAAGTTGAATGCAAAAATAAGGGAATTTTATTGTTTCTATGTTTTTTTAGTAAATAAGAGGTTTTTATTTTTCGAATTTTACCTTTTTCCAACATTTCATCTAGTGGTTTAGTTAACAAGGGCCTGGTCAATTGTTATTCGCTTATTCTTATCTTCAACTTATTAGTAAATGCATACCTTGATAGTACCATGTTGTTTCTTTATATTATAGATAGCAATCAATCATTAAAAATTTAAAATCTCCTTCATTACTTGAACAAGCACTTTATGTCTTTTATGATTTGTGAGAACTAAATAGTAATTGCTTTTTTTAGCAACACAAATTGTGCAAGTTCATGCTACAACAATTTTTTAGCAAGATCGAAATTACCTTTTCGGGTTTAATTGAATTTACTCATTTAATTTCTTTTCTTTCCGGTTGGTTCATGTCGCGTTCAGGAATAAACATATCTTCAGAAGCTAAATTAAAAACGTGTATCAGCTTCTCTAAACACACTTGATCAATGACCAACATTTTGAGTAGGAAAACGGGATAAAACTTGATCAACAGATTGTAAAATTTGTCGAGCAGGTGGAAGATTGATTAAAGGCCAACACTCAAGTAAACACACTTGATCTCGGGAGTTGATATTTTTAATCAAAGGACGGGATTAAACCACACATCTACCAGTCAGTTGATTAAGAGATTATCGAAGACGAAAGATCATGTTTGTCTATGTAGCTGTTTATATAAGTAGACATAGACCGGTCATCAATTGCATGATATCATGATAATTAAGACATAGAGAGAACCTGTAAATGCCTGTTTATTCACTCTCACAATGTGATCACATTGCTAAGCTAGCACACATCTTTGAAGCAAACTGCATCTTTACATATACAGAGAGAGTATTCTTTTTACAGCCAGCCTTTCACATGAAAAAAATGATCACTTGTTACTATTTCAAATACATTAATATATACTATATATACGACCCACTGTGGTTGTTATTGTCTCATAGTACTAATTACCCTTAAAAGGGAGGACAATCGAAAGATTTCAGTGAAGGGCTGCAACTTTGGCAGGTGAGCTATTCCCTTTGGAACTGATTGGCATCAGGGTTTTTGCAGAATCCCAAGCTACTTCGGGTTTCCTTTACTTCGTTTTGCTCAACATTTAACAAAATCAGAATAGCGGAGAAGTAAACAAAAATATCGCATGCAACAAAAAGATTGTAAAAACTGGTCTCTTTGGAGACACAATTACGAAAACTGGAAAGTAAAAACTCCAATAGCCGCATTCCTTATATCCAAGAATATCCCTTTCTTGGCCAATTTACAGTTGACTGACATCTATATTGGTGAAATCATACGAGGGGAACTCAACGGCATCTTGAACTGGGGAAGAGGAAAAAACATATGGAGTAAGTAAATAAATGTTTTACTTTCCACTGCCGATTATCACAGAAAATGAAAAAAATCGTAAAAAAAAACATCACAAGCAGAAGCTGATAAGATTAGAAGTAAATCCATAAAGGATACTGAAATCCTCAAATGATCACTCGTGTCGGCAATGAACTTACATTTTTAGATGGAGAAGTAGATAGCCGACCACCAAGATTTAATCAATATTTATGAGTTTTTCTAAACTTGATTAATAGGTGAACACCATAACCTGAGAAAATATTTGAAGCCAGGAAAGGAAAAAGGAGGCAAATATTTATACCTTGTTGATAGCCTGAGTTGTTGGAGAATAACAGCATAGCAGATCCTAATGAAGATAGCTCATCGATCATAAGTAAATCTTTTTTGTTTTCATAAGCATGTTTCTTCAAGACGTCCACTAATCCCTGCCCAACAGAAAATCAACCAAGTATATGATATTTTGAAAATTTCAACGACAGTACAAGCCGCGTATTTAGAATTATTTGACTTAAAATACCAGAAAATAAGGTTGGTGACTAACCAAGGGATGTGATGATCAAAGGTAAAATGATATCAAGGATGCTTCATTATGCGCTTTATGTTCTTTTCTGTTCTCGTAAACTGGTCGTTCGTTTAGTAATATGACTTACAAACATCAGCTTAATAGTACCAAAATCTGTACAGGATAAGATATGGTAGTAGCCACATCACTGAAATGGATGTTCAACATTCACTTTCATTTAATATATTTTATGTTTTATATAGGCGAGTTCATCTCTGAGGTTACATTAGAGCTTTAGTTAGAAGGAAGAGAAAGCCTTGTAGCTATTGAGAAGGAAGGTGAGGCAAGTACAAGTCTGCAAGGTGTGCCACAGAGTTATCCTGAATTTTGTGGTTTTATAATTTTTATAAAACAGATGGGTCAGGCCGTGTTTGAGATTAGGTAAATAATCGAATAGGTCAAGAAACCTAGAGTGCAGACAATTAGATAGAGTGGAAAAGGAAAGAAAACTTATGCAATGTGTCGTTCAACAAAAACTAGAATTGTTTGAAATGATCTTGATTACTTTGTCTTCTCTATGAAATTTATTACTATATTTTTGGTTTCCATTTTGCAAAGAGCAGTTTGAAGCATATATATGTTCAGGCAAGTTCAACCAGCCAGCTATCAAATGTCCAAAACAAGAATACAAAGCAAATAAAATAGATGTTAGCTTATGAGAAATAAGAATACAAAGCAAAAGCTAAGAATATACCGTCTGCATCGCGTTGAGCTTGTCCAGAGAGACAGGGGTTAGGGAATCGAAGGTTACAGCTACAACCCGGAAAATGGAATTAAAAACAAGTCCAAATCCATTGCTATAATACAAGGAAAACTTATTATCTAGAACACATGTATTAGCGTGCTCGATAATGGCTTCCCATGTTTTACTTGAGATTGTGCGGCCCAGTACCTAGAAAATACATGACCAAGTTTATATTATAGCCAACTATAGTATGTGCATATAAATATTGATATAGTGAAGTTAGAAGATGCTTTCGAAATATTTTCTTACATTGCGAAGTGATGATGGGTAAATATTATATAACTGTAACAAGTCCTCAACTGTGAAAATTCCCTGTTCAGATAACCTTTTGTGGAGTACACCATCTTTTGATATCCCTTTCAAACGCCATACTTCATCTCCCAAGTTTGGAGGATAATGCTTCTTGTAAGCTGAAAATAAACAGATAATTATTGGTTCAGTGGACCAGTAACTAAAAGATGATGATCTTGTCTATCAAGGAAACTGAAATTAATTTGATATTTAACGCAACAGTCTAAAAACCAAAATCTAAAAAAGGCACTTGTGAGAATCCGTTTCTGGAAATCAAAGAAGTAAGCTACAAAGGGTATGTGAACCTTATAAGTTTTTTCATTTTCAGTTGAAGAGCCTCTATGCATCACTCTTTGACAATTGTTTAACCTAAATAAATGGGGATACTATATATATTCGAGGGTAAAAGTTTAGAACAATTTATCATAAGGACATGTACTAAATATAAACAAGATAACATTGGCATTTTCATGCATCATAAAACTGGTAAATGATTAATGGAGAGAGACAGAATATCACTCTGTTAACTGAAGCACCACTCAGTCATGTAAGATTTAACGCATTGTTCCCTGTTTATTTTAGCAATGCAAACAAAAACAATAAAAGCATGGTTCTGTACTCTAATATTTTCTAAGAGTGCTGATATATGACACGAAGTCACGAACTAACGAAAACATCAAAAAAGAACCAGACATTTATTTCAAAAATACACTTTGGTCCTTTGCTGTTTGTTTTTGTGTCATTAATTCGTAGTCAGAAGCATTTTCCGTTTCTTAATCTCTTGATACAATTTTAGTGACCACTTTAAATTGCAATTAAATAAGTCCTTTTCACGTTAGTATTTACGTCACTTGTAATTTTGTATTCATTAGGTGTCTTTCAGGTTCTCCATTAGTGTCTGTAAATGGGTTCGATTTAATAACAATTTAAGGAGAGTGGATTAACAGTAGACTATAAAAGAGCTTGGTATCTGTTTTCTTTGAGTTGTTCAAGGTTCCCCTTTTGACAGGGTTGATCTTATTCTATGAGCATAATTTGGATTTAACTTGCGTTCTATCTCAGATTGATTCAGAGCCGGCACAACCACTACATCACCCTAGTAGCTAAATTAAAAAACATAAAGAAATACCAAAAATGACTACAAGAAATCCCAACAATTAAAAATTAAATAAAATTATGCAGGAAGCCTTAGCGAGACGAGTCAAATGACACTAGTATGCGTAGATCTAGTACCGCCCGGGGTTACATGTTAAGCTTGGTGTCCTGCATAAATTTTTACTTAATAGATTAACAAATCAAAGAAATAGAGGGAACAAAGACTTACCTTCTCCCCTCTGATCCTTCACTACGAAGGCGTCAGTTTTGGCTTCTCTTATCCTTACTTCATTAGGAATGTTCTGAGCACATCTTACTCCTAACCTAAATTTTCCACTCCGTATCCAGCTTGAATTATCTGTAAAAGTTACATCAGATGCGCAACCGACTCCATTTTTCAAATTAAATATCACAGTTCCAGCCAATAGCGGCCTTTTTCCTTCTCTTGCCCGCACAATTTTTGCACTGTAGTTCTCCTTGGTCCAATTATCAACCTCAAAATCACCATCAAGGACACCGATTTCAACCTTAAGTGAAGATAGAAGTTCAACAGTTACGGGTTCTTTCGAGATAGCGTCGCGTAAAATAATTTTGATTGGTATACGGTTTTCAGATTCTATCCTATTTCCTGTGAAAAGAGTAGATGGTAATTTATCTTCGATGTGCAATTCCCATGAGCTTTCTTGAGCCAACTCAAATTGATTTGTAGATGACCTACAAGAGGTTATCCACATTCAATGAAGAGTATGGAAAGATTATGCAGCAATAAAAAGGAAATATCATTGGAATGATGTTACCTTGGACATGGTTGTTGTAACAGAAATGCATGCTCCAATTCCTCTCGAACCTATCCATTGAAGAGAAATGGGATAATTACATAAGCAGTGATATATATGACAAAGGAATTCTTCACCGAGATTTCAAATTTTAATTCAATCACAAATAGAAAAAGGAGAACCATGTGTATGAACTATAAAAACTACGTAAGGATGCGTTTCTGTCATTCTGATGCTCTTATCAACTACCAAAAAGTTTATATACCTTTAACGGATTTTTATAGGACCAACCTATCGGCTTTTAACGATTTGGATACCCATCTTTCAAATTTTCCAATTTAGGTACCAACCTATCGGCTTTTAACGATTTGGGTACCACCGTCTTAATAAATCACGAAATTATGTCACGTGACATTTGACAAACATTAATTTGATATGCTAATTTGACAATTTTGTACAAAAATATGTCATCCTAGAAATTTTTTTAGCATATAATCCAAATTTTTGTTATTTGTGAAATTGGGGAAAATACATTTATAGGATGACATATTTTTATGCAAAATTGTCAAATTAGCATATCAAATTAATGTTTGTCAAATGTCACGTGACATAATTTCGTGATTTATTAAGACGGTGGTACCCAAATCGTTAAAAGCCGATAGGTTGGTACCTAAATTGAAAATTTTGAAAGGTGGGTACCCAAATCGTTAACCGTACTATGGTTTGGGATAGTAAATGTATTTTTTCCCTACTTTTAATGGAAAGTACTAAAAAGAGTAACAATTAGTTTAATGTAATTGGCAAAAGTAAGAAAGAGGCTTTACTTCTCAAATCCTACTATTAGACAACAAAGTAACAATTAGTATCTCCGTTCCCATTTAATTGTCCACTACGAAACTACGTGTAATTTTGACCGACTTATAACTTGTATAAAAATTGTTGAAATGAATTTTTTTAAAATCTAATTATAAAATTTAACATTTGAACTATATGATTAACTTTTGAAAATTTTCATTCCGACAATTTTGATACAAGTTCTTGGCCGATCAAAATTACACGTAGTTTCGTATTGGACAATTAAATAGGAACGGATGGAGTAGCTTTCAGAACAAGGACAAGGATGTGTATTTATACAATCATGAGTATCTTAATACAGCCTCTATCTCGTAAAAGCAAAAGCAGGGTCGTTATTCTGTAATTATAGTCATATTTACATATACATAGATTTGACTTGTTTGACTTTTTAAAATAAAAATTATTTCTTTCATTTAACACCAGTTCCCACCTTTCATAATTTTTTCACAGAAGATCCAATTATCTACGGTTCAATCTCTTCATCAAAATTTTTGTGAGATCAACTCTATAACTTAACTCTCTATTGTTTTTTTATTTTTAATTGAAAACTCAAAAAAGTTGTTATTTTCAAAACATCCACTTGAAAAACTCATTACTATATGCTTGCCTGATTCAAATCAAAACACCAATTTTTCTAAGGCTTTTTTATAGCTATCAAAAGTAACCGTAGAATTTTGAAGAAAAAGGTGAAAAGTTGACACATGAGCTGATTATGAATTCCACCTGTGGGTTTAGAAGGGAGGAAAAAAAAGGATAGAGAACAAAGTAGAGATAAAATCTGAATCCATAATGATGGTGTAAAAGCTCTATTTTTTGTCTGATAAATAATTCATACCTTTAAAATCTCGAATGGATTATGGAAAATATAGATGCGATATTTAGAAATATTTAGAGTAAGAGAGAAAACTTTCCAGGATGGTGGTTTGAAATATAGGGAAAGAGTAAAAAAGCCAAGTTAAGTTTTTGAATACAAATTAGTGGTCCCCATGGCTGTCACAGTTCCAAAGGAAGTGTCGTAACTTCGTTGTACGAATTTGAATTTGGACTAACGAGACTTAGGTTGTAATAATATATTTTGAATGTAAAAAGATGCTGCCCAAGGATAATAATCTATAAAAGCAAAAAAAAAAAAAAAATCCTACCACTTTTCGGAGAAGAGGTTCTAAAGTTGTTCCAAACTTTTCAATCGAATTTTGAATCATCGCCTGTTGAACGACACTGCATAGAAACACACGCACTTTAGAAACTATAAAATAAGTTTACCAAGTTCTATAAGGAAAAACCATATATAAAAACACCCACTTTGTAAAGGTAAATCGTCGTTTAGGCTCCTGACATGGAACTTCTGACCCAACATCGTACCTTTGATCCTCGTTAAGGCGTTTCTGTACCATCCAATACCAAACAGATTTAACTGTCAATGTAAATAAGCAAACACTTCTAACCCGGAACTAGGTACCCTAAAATGTCCTTAAAACTTTGTATAAATAAGCAAACAATATGAAAGGTTTGAATGGGAACTACATGGAAGTTTCACTTATTAATACGTTGGTTGCAAAAGTCATACAAATATTCTTAATAATACAAAAAGGAAGCAAGAAATACCAAATGATACAAACAATTAATTTAACCATGGCTGATGTTAACAAGAACGGTCCTCCTGAATTGAGATCACATAGAAAATGATGTTTTCACCCGCAGTCCTTGAAATTAAACTAAAAACAGTCATGTGTTGTACTCAAATCATTTTCTGTAAAGAAAACTGAGGCAATATTCTTGGTTTAGTTTATTCAACAAATACTAAGCACCAACGCAAACTGATGTGGCGCCATAACAGGTGTCTGTATAAAAACTCGCATTGCAGTGGTCAGCCTCAACAGCCGGTTTATTAGCGACACATCATTTTAACAAATTCTCAAAATATCTTTCTTTTGGCATGATACTATTGACAAGATTATAGAGGAGAGAGACGGAGCGGAATTTGAGGAATGTACAACCATCATTTACAAAACATATAGATACTAAGTTAAGCCGTTCATCGATGAAAAATTGATAACAGGTGTATCTGGAAACCAAATTTAAGAACTACGTAAAACTGTAAAAGGCTTGAACAGACTCAAACTCATGACTAAACGGAACTACAACACTACGACATTATAATTGTCGAACATACGGGCTTGTCCGCCTGCAACTTTTTGCTATGATCAGTCGACGAGCATTTGGTTATTTAGGCTCTTTAGCTGACCTTTTAACTTTTCATAAAAAGCTAAAACTTTTCTTTTTCCATTATTATAATCTATAATAGATTTCTAAAACATAATTCATTTAACTTTTACCTATAGCCTGCCTTAATATCTTTCAAGGAAAAGATAAAACGAAGATTTTCATTAGGTCTTTGCCATGGTTGGTATGCAAGACATTAGTTTGTGTGAATGCAGGTTGTAACCAAAATAATTGGTTTCTGAGAGGTAAGGTAACGTTATGGATTCAGACAAATTAAAACTTATAGCTTTACGATGACGGGAAACCAAAAATCTCAGCTTTTAAGTTGGTAACCCAAATGCAGACACTTACTTATAAGCCAAAAAGCACAAAATAGAGTTTAGAAAGTACAACGAAAGACACCCAATGAAGGTAACATGTGGCTAGCTATACAAATCTCAACTTGGTAGTTGTTTTGGTTTTATGCCATTGCTTAGTTTTTCTTAATAAATTAAAAGCTTTAAGAGTAATTAATCTAGATAGTATTTGAAATCTTGCTTATACAAGTTTGCCTAAACCATCAATAAATATTGTCTGTGTCTTTATGTACACACAACAAAATCTATTTATTTGGAACTTTCCGTACACAATAAATAATTTAAAAATTAAGGTGAGATACTTATAAATATTCCAACTCATTGTAAATAACGGCGAATAAAGTTGGAAAGAGCCAAAGAGGTACACTGAAAGAGTACAAACGTATCTACTAGGAAAATAATAAAGAATATTAAAATAATCAAATAAAACACCAAGTAATGACGAGAAGGAGTGAGAAACTAACGCGTAGATGCTGAGTAGATTTGGAGAAGTTACAGAGTCATAAAATGATGTGGACTCTTATTATAATTAATTAATTTATATAGTATAACCCTTTTCTGGGGTTTTCATTTTATTTTATAACAGAATTTCCGTTGAGATTGGTATGTCACTTTCTATGTTTCTCCAAAATTTTGTGTTTTCTTAAAAAAAAACTAAATTTACTGTTTGGACGGTAGGGATACAATTGCCATCTACTTTACCATACCTACCGGTTTAAGAAATAGAGATGGGAGTGCAATTTTATTCCACTAGTTTATTTTTATTACAATTTGCATAAAAAAAAAGGTCTTCTGTTTACCACCGATTTATTTTAACTGGTTTTTAGATTTCTAATTTTAAAATTTTATTGGTCTTTGGACAGTCGGATTATTAAGGTTTAAAAAAAAATGTTTTTTAGGCTAAAAAGCCAAAAATAATAATTAAAAAATTTTGTATAAAATTTGAATGGATTTTTGAAATAGATTTTTAAAGATGATTTAGGCTCAGAAATTTTCTTGTATGGTTGATTAGCAGTCTTTTACAAGTGTTATTATTTGTTTTTTGTCAGAATATATGTACCATATTAGGTCCTAACTTCTAACAGCGGATATGAACCGTGTTAAGACCACAAGGACAATAAAGTTCTCTTTAACAATTTTGATTACGATTATTTTTTCAAGACTCAGAGCCCAAGAGGTGTAGTCGGTTATAGTACTTGTTGAACATAGAGTTCAATAATGATTTTGATTATTACTTTGATTATGCGTTTAATGATTTTACGATTTCGATGATATAACTCTTGTCTTGTCCAAAAATAGAAAACGTATATTTCAGGTCTTTAAATGATAGATCATTCGATAACGAAGCCATAGGTTCAAGCGGAACCAAAATCGGAGCTAAAACGAAGGAGTTATGAGCATTCGAAGATTTACGGGACCAGGATTACAGTCGACCGATCGACTGGACAAAAACGACCGATCGTTTTTGGTCCAATTTCTTCCAGTGAGTCCAGTATAAAAACGACCGATCGTTTTCAGAAAACGACCGATCGTTTTCTGTAAAACGACCGATCGACGGTAGAAAACGACCGATCGTTTTCTGCAGTTTTCGAAAACAGCTTTTCAGCTTATTCTGGAAAAGAGCTGTTATAACCTTTCAACGGTCATAACCCAGAAAAACAGACTTTGCTGTTATATAAACCACCCCAATCTCTCTCCTAAATTACCAATTACAATACCAATCAACATCCTTCAACCTCTCTCATAAAAACCCTAAAATCACCATTTTGGTGAATATATTCGAGAAAGAGGGAAATCAAAGAAAAGGAGATTCAAGCTCGATCATCATCAACAACTCACCAATTAGCTTTTTAAGAAGCAATTAGAATCATGAGCGAAGTTACATTTTTGTAACTAAATTTGTATCGAGTGTTTTATAAACTCAATTGTGAGCGAGTGAACGGGTAGAGGCTTTGTAAGCAAGTGAAGCTTAAAAGCTCTAGGTTTTTCATTCGGGTACTCATAAATTGAGGGGGAGTCGTAGACTCGTAGACGTGTTCTCTTGCACTTGTATCAAGAGTAGGAACCCCGGGTAGAGGGTGAGCCAATCGGTCGATTGAGCTCAATAGGATTTGTAATATCCGCAAGAACATTTTTAGTGAAATACTCGGTAGTACCGAGGAGAGGACGTAGGCGCGTTTGCCGAACCTCTATAAATCGCGGTGTCAATTCCTTTCCCTTACTTTTACTTTACGCAACTTATTTTATTGCTTATTTTCTTGTTTGCGTTAAGTAATTCTAGCAATTCTTTAACTCTTGTTATAACGCTTAAGCCTAGAATTGCATAAGTTGGGTGGTTAGTTGCTTAGATTTTAATTAGGCGAAAAACGCCTAAGAACCTTATTCACCCCCCTCTAAGGTTTTAGCCGCACGGGCCAACAGTACTGACCACTTACTACAATAAAAAGTTTATTTTACCAACAGTTTTGAAAAAGTAAACGGTTGGTAAATCAACTTTTTGTTGTTGTGACCGAAGTTTAAACAATATTTGAAAATGAGACAATCTTTTTATATGTACACAATTAAACTATCAAAATCCCATTTTTTTTCTCGTTTACCTAATTACACTCAAAACCGTCTCATCTTCAAGTAGTAAACTAAATAGTAACCATGCATTTAATTTACAACTTTCATATAAAGCCCTACATTTTTTTTTACTTAGAGAGAACCGGGGGAGTGAATAGAATCATTTTGATCACAATATGGTTACATAACTTGTACCAAATGAAGTCAAGGAGATGTTTGGCACCTGAAAGTTCACCTTATGCCAGCATTTACCGACTAGTACAACGAGAGAGAAACTAAACATTAACATTTCAAAATTAAACTAAATGGCGTATCAATTTGAAATATGATTCTATGAAGGTACTTCCTCGGATGGGAGACGAGAAAGGTATGGCAAATTGTATAAAAAAAATATAATTGATAAAGGGTGTAGAATATTGTGCGATTCACCGGTGTATGTTAACAGAAAGCCTTTAACAATGATCACTTCAACTCATACAGAATAGCATTTGGTAATAACAAAGCTACAAGTACTTATGCGGCTATGCAGCTGTTAAAAAAAAATCTCTACTTCATGCTATTGTACATGATATTTCTATAAAGATTCCTTAAAATTTGGTAATATCTACAAATTAGGCACCTTGAAACATTCTAATTAATCTGGTCTATAACAGAAAATGAGCTTTCCTACAAATCCTCTCCTCCACATTTTTCATAAATAAACATATGCATTCTAAATCACAAAACCAACTCAATCTCCACCGATCTCCTATTGTCCCTCTACATTCCTCAAAGGAAAGAGGAGGCGGAGAGAGATAGGGCGAGAGAGATGGGGGTCGATGACTACTCTTCTAGCTCATACAGAGATTATGGAAGAAAAGTCGAAGTTATGAATGGCAGAGGACCATATGCTGCCAATAGAGCCTATGTTGGTAAATCTCAACAGTCTAATACACACGATCATTATGATCTTTCGACACCAAAGAAATCGTCCAGTAGTGGGTCGTTCTTCAACAACCGAGAGATGCAGAGAAGAAAAAGGGTTGTTACATATAAATGGTATGCTGTTGAGGGTAAGATCAAGGCTTCTTTGAAAAATGGGCTTCGGGTTTTCAAGCGCAAATGCTCTCAGATAATTCATGGGTTCTAGAATTCCTAAATTGAAGCATTTCCGAGTTGGCGTTGCACCCGTAAGCGCTATTGTTGGTCTTATTGATAGGGCACCCATGTCACGAGATGGCATATTAAGAATTTGCATGTTTTACTATGTGTGGTTGGTCCTTTTTAAAGCGTTTTTCTTGTATCATTTGTCATTTGCTTAAATTTTTTGTTTTGTTTTTCCTAACTTTTTATGCCTTGTGATGAATGTCTTTTGGGCAAAAGCTATAAAATATCTGTCATATCCTTTAACATTTGACTATGGTAGTTCGTTTCCTTATTTTGCCTTTCTTGTTATCGACTATCGGTTTAAACTAGTAAAGTATATTACAAGAAGAGCTATACTAATTACATATTCATAGGAGGCTATGCTATAATAATCATGGCTTGTAATCATTATGTTATGTAGTTCTTGTGAGGGTGTGTGCCTATTGTCACTCTAAGTTAGAATATTATTTTGGAGCTTGAGATTACCATAGGAAGAATAAGAAAAACTAACGCAAAAGTTTTGGCGTACGTACTTTGCAGACTCATGTACGTAGGAACTCAATATATTCTTGATGCGAGTGTATGGTTTTTAGGAGATTAGTAAATAATTTATTTTATAGGATTCCTTGTTGGACCCTTTATGAACTCTTTGTTGACCAAGGAATTAGGAAATTGTCTCCTAATTAGTTTAGGAAATTGTCTCCTAATTAGGTCATGCCAAGCGCCCATTTGCTATTAGAACACAAAAAGAAATGAATAGCTAAAACCAATGATCATCTATATCCATTTTGATCAATTACTATGTGTTTATTTCTCATGTTTCTACTACCATCAAATGACATAATATGTCACAAAAGACAATCAATGATCAAAAACACGAATAGAATTGGAGATTAAATATTTCACATCTAGCATTAGAGCAAATTATTCAGATAGTTTCTTGAAACAATTTGAGATTTAACTTGTTTTGAGTAGCACAAATGTACTAAAAGTCTTTTCCTTTTCACAAGATACATGAGCATTAGGCCGCATAGCCTTTAGTCTTATTTTGTCCGTCGGGTTCAATAACCCTCCGTTTAAAAGAAGCGGTGAGATCGATATTCCAAGCTCAAGATGACGGGATGGGCGCATATGAAAACTAATTTGACATGGGACCAAAGGAAGTCAAGTAATGATCTAAAAACAGCAACAAAAACTTTTACTCATCTGTGAGTTTAATACTAATTGATTTTATATCTCCGTGACATAAACTATCCAATGATGTTTGACATGAAGTGCTACAAGAGTAACATGACAATATACTTGTTAAGCCTCAAAGTTAAGACACACAGCCTTGGACATAGTTTCATCATACTAGCTCAGTTTGGAAGTTCTCAAACTCCCACTAAGATTATAATCAATGCAGCTTTGGTAAACTAAAGCGCAAAAATTATGTATCATTCCGAATCAAGTCTCAATTGTTCATAAGTAATCTATAAGGTTGGACATTATTACCTTAGCCTCATGACAATATACACATTAGCTAAATGTTAAAATAACTTATGCTCGAGTAGGTACTAAACCTATTATTATTATTAACTCGCTGTTTACCGCCAAAACTTTGTTATTTGAGTTAAAAATTATTGAGAATTAATTTCTTTATACCTTTTTTTTACTAAAGCACTTATCTTAATACTTTATTTAAATTAACTAAATCACAAAAAACTCTCTCTTACACGACGACATCGAAAATTTCGCTTTTAATGCTAGTAATCATCTCATGTTGTGTAAGTTAGAATTATGTATTTATTAATTTCTAAATAAAATATAAGAGACCAAATCTCTTTCCACATTTTGACAAAATTAAATAAAAAGAACACATCTTTTATTTCTTTCCTTTTTACATCATGTTTACACAATATGTAAGTCCACTGAAGACTTAGGAAGAAATCATTAGTGCGAACACATCCTCTACTAAGGTACATAACAACATATATTCGATTCTTTCAATGACATCGAATCATAATTTACGGTTTTATATACCACATTAATCAATTACACAACAAAAAAATTATACCCATTAATTAATTACACAAATCACTTGAATACAATTCCAATATAAACGAATTATAAAATACACCAATTTTAATATTTTTTACGCACCTTCTTATTAAAAAAACAAACTGATAGTTAAAAGATGTAGCAATAATCAACAGATGATTATAATACGTTTCACACTAAATCAACAAATAACTATATTATGAACGTAATAGTTAGCAAATAACTATCAATAGAAGCAATAAAAAAAATTAATTACCATAAGCTTGGTAACTTATATATAATTACTCTGTTTTCCCAATAGCTACAAATAACTACTGATCACAACAATCCACACATAATAATTTCAATTTCTCAGTAAAATTTATCAAAATTTGCTAGACTGTTTATTATATAGTAATTAACATACCTTCATTAATTTTATAATTAACAAATAATTATAACGAGAATACACACACCATTAACACATAGCAAGTTATACAAAGCAACAAAAGTATAACTAATAATCAACTAATTATTAAATTAATCTATTGATTCAACAAATAAATGTAACTATGACTTTTAAAATAAAATAGTATCATAATGTATTATTGTGTGTTGAAACAAATTCAACAACAAGATTTATACTAATTGTGTACTAATATATAATATTATGGAATCAAAAAGCAAGTTTGTTTGATTGGTGAGTTTATAAAAAAAAAAAAAAAAAAAAACAATAGGGATTTAAGTGGAATGATTAAACTTATCAAAGAAAAATCACCAACTCAATTTTATAAAATCATTTGTTTCTGATAAAAATCACACAGCATGGGTTGAAACCAATATTCGCACGACCGTTAATAAAGAGAGGTCACGGCAACCTTATGACCATGCCTCCAGGTCTACCAGACTCCTTTGAGTTCTCTTTGTCATGAATTAGCCAAGTCCCATTTCGAACATATAACATGTTAAAATCAAAATCGTAACCAATATTCGTTATGAGACCGATCCATGACACAAAGTTGCACTCAATCCATCACAAAACACATAAGCTCTCCATTGTCCTAGTGATCACAGCAATGACTAGAGTCAACTGTGACACTCAGAGTTTTTGGTGTCGGTTATGCCTGCAGTTGCAAAAAATAACCGTTTAATTAAAAGAATCAATATTTCTAATCGACCAAATCAAGATACATCTTACCATCGAACGAAAATCAAGATGTCGAGAAAATAAAACTTAGAATAAATAATTTAATCCAAAACATAATCCGATTGAATAATACTTAAAAAATCCCTTGTTTTAGATGTTTCTCCTTACATCACATAGATAAAAAAAAAACCATATACACAAAATGGGAATAAAACAATAGGTGGAAGCAAATTTCATAAAAGCAAATAATGATCAAATATTTGCCAATGAATAATATAAATTAGATTTCAATTGTTAGAAACACATTCATTTATTTTCAGTAAAGTAATCACATAGATAATTTAATACTACTATTTGTGTATATTTATAAAGAATAACTTTAATAGATAATAGAACTCAAATTTCACTTTCTTTATTTACTTAGAATAAGTCTGTGTGAATAAGGTGTGTAAATGGTTACAATCCATAAATCATTTAAACCAAATCTTATGACCACTAAGATCAAAAATTACACAAACTCAATTATTTCTCTCAATCACACAAATCTAAAAAAATTATACATGCTCAGCGATAGCCGATATTAATCAAATTTCATCACAGTTTCATACTAAATGAAAATTTGTATCCCTTTAAAACAAATGAAAATACATCCAGTAGATATAGGAAAATCAAAACTTTTATTTCCTTTTTCTTTGTATAGAACGAAAACAACATTATAGGCTCTGATACCAATGTTAAAATATTTATGATCAAATACATGACTACCTATTACAAACTTTCATGTCTATTCTCGGTGTCTTATTTATATAAGTTATTGCATGAGCATGTGTGCATAAAATGAAAATAACCCAAATGATTAGACATCTACAAATTTCGGCTGACATACAACTCATCATGGAATATGGTTCACTATTTTTAGTTAAATTTTTCATCGACAATGTTAAACTCAACTATCTCTTACTAATCTCGATATATCTATCTTTAAGTGGATATTTCTTAGCTCTATCAACACATCAATTAGTAATCGTGATTCTATTCGTCGAAGCGGCGATAGAAGAGTTATTAAAATAGACGAAAGCGGCGATAGAAGAATTATTAAAAAAGAAGAAAACAACGATAGAAGAAATATTAAAAAAAGAAGCAAACGACGATAGAAGATGTATTGAATAAGAAGTAGAATGGTTACGTTCATATGTCAGTAACAATTTTCTTGTCTATTTTCTTTGCAAATTGATTATTGTCGAAAATCACTAATTTATGACAATATAAGTTAAACGTGGCTGATGAGTTTTTCGATATGGCGGACCGACCGATGGAGGTGATAGTTATCCCAACTAGGAATGTGTCGATCCCAACTGCAAAAGTGTGGCTACCAACTGCGGAAATGTGGATCCCGCTTGAGAATGTGTCGCAAATAACTATAAATAGAAGGAATAAATTAATTAATTACCATAAGTTTGGTAACTAATACATAATTACTCTGTTTTTTCAATACCTACAAATAATTACTGATCACAACAATTAACACATACTTATTTCAATTTCTCAGTAAAAATCATCAAAATTTGCTAGGCTTTTTATTGTATAGTAATTAACGTATGGTCATTAATTTTATAATTAACAAATAATTATAATGAGAATACACACTCCATTAACACATAACAAGTTATACAAAACAACATGAGTATGACTAATAATCAACTGATTATTAAATTAATCTGTTGATTCAACAAATGAATGTAACTATGACTTTTAAAACAAAATAATATCATAATGTATTATTGTGTATTGAAACAAATTCAACAACAAGATGTATACCAATTGTGTACTAATAAATAATATAATGGAATCAAAAAGCAACTTTGTTTAATTGTTGAGTTTATACCCACATAAAAAAAGAAGGAACAATGGGGATTTAGTAAAATGATTAAACGTATCAAAGAAAAATCACCAACTCAATTTTACAAAATCATCCGTTTCTCATAAAAAAAACACACAACATGGGTTGAGACCCATATTCACTCGACCGTTAATAAGGTCAACCTCCCGACCATGCCTCCAGGTATATCAGACTCGTCCGAGTTCTCTTTGTTATGAATTAGCCAAATCTCATTTCGAACATAATACAGGTCAAAATCAAAATTATAGCAAATATTCGTTATGAGCCCAATCCATGACACATAATCGCAGTTAATCCATCACACAACACATAAGCTCTCTATTGGCCTATTGATCACACCTATGACTATAGTCAACTGCGTCACCCATATTTTTTAGTGTCGGCTATGCCTGGAGTTGCAAAAAGCATCCGTTTAGTTAAAAGAATTATTTTTTCTCATCAACCAAATCAATATATATTTACCATCGAACGAAAATCAAGATATATTTTTACCATCGAACGAAAATTAAGATGTCGAGAAAATAAAACTTAGAACAAATAATTTAATCCAAAATATAATCCGATTGAATAATACTTGAAAAATCTCTTGTTTTAGATTTTTCTCCTTACATCACGTAGATAAAAAAAAACAAGCATATACACAAAATGAGAATAAAATAGGTTGAATGAATCACACAGATCTAAAAAAAGTATACATGTTCAACGATAGCCGGTATGAATCGAATTTCATCACCGTTTTATACTAGATGAAAATTTGTATCTTTTTAAAACAAATAAAAATAAATCCAGTAGATGTAAAAAAATCCAAACTTGTATTTCATTTTTCTTTGTATGTTTTCATTTCTATTCTTGGTGTGTTATTTACATAAGTTATTGCATGGGCATGTGTGCTTATGAGAATGACCTAAATGATTACACAGCTAGAAATTTCGGCTGCCATACAACTCATTATGAAATTTCATTCAATATTTTTAGTTAAAGTTTTCACCGACAATGTTAAACTCAACAACCCCTTACTAATCTCCATATATCTATATATATTTAAGTAGATATTTCTATCTATATCAAAACTTATATTTCCCTCAACTTATCGATTAGTAATCACGGTTCTATTTGTCGGAACAACGGTAGAAGAGTTGTTGAAAAAAAGAAAGCGGTGATAGAAGCTGTATTGAAAAAAAAGGAAATTAGATATCAAAATACTTCGACGGATAGACAAAAAAGGTTGGGGAGAGTTACTTTTTAAAATTATCTCATTTGCAAAGCTCATTTATAGTTGAGAATTAGAATATATCATAGATTTTTTTACTACGAAAATAATTTTAAAATAGTTATCACCAATTTTACTTTTGTTATAAAAACGAAATTAATTGTTAGTTTTGTTTTAAATCTAGTATGATACTCCTATAACTTAATACAAATAAATTACATGTGATATCATATACGTTTATTTATGGTTGATGGCCCGATGTCATATCTTATACGTTTAATACAAATAAATTACATGTGATATCATATACGTTTATTTATGGTTCATGGCCCGATGTCATATCTTATACGTTTAATACAAATAACTTGAGCTCGTAATGGTAAAAAAAAATAAAAAAAAATTACATTTGCTGATTTGTGTTATCCATCGCATAGTTTATAAATATCTACCTACCACCACATCACTTATTACCCTTATCTCTCTTTCCGTCTCAAATCCAAGACATGTTAAATCATCAAATTTCAAACCCGAATGAAATTCAAGAAAAATCAAATAACCAAAACACAAACCCTTGGGTTCCGACCCCATTTCTTACTAAATTTATAGTTCAAAGAAACATTGATCCCCTAAATGGCACTAAACTAGCTTTTTTTTTATTTTATCTAACTTCTGTTCCGTCCTATGCGTAGTCCTTCTATTTGCCTATTTCATTACCCTCTCAGATGATCTAACCTCTCAAATGATCTAAATTTTTACTATGTAGCCAAATCTATATGGTCTGTTTTTGGATGATATTTATACAATCTATTGCATGGGCATTTGTGCATAAGATGACAAGGGCCTTCATATTTAGCCACGTCTAAATTTCTGCTGGCATACATCTCGTTATGGAATATGGTTCCATGTTTCTCTTCACGAAAAAGGTTCAACTCAACAATCCTGAATTAATTATTCTCGGTGTCTTATTTATATAAGTTATTGCATGAGCATGTGTGCATAAAATGAAAATAACCTAAATGATTAGACATCTACAAATTTCGGCTGACATACAACTCATCATGGAATATGGTTCACTATTTTTAGTTAAATTTTTCATCGACAATGTTAAACTCAACTATCTCTTACTAATCTCGATATATCTATTTTTAAGTGCATATTTCTTAGCTCTATCAACACATCAATTAGTAATCGTGATTCTATTCGTCGAAGCGGCGATAGAAGAGTTATTAAAATAGACGAAAGCGGCGATAGAAGAATTATTAAAAAAGAAGAAAACAACGATAGAAGAAATATTAAAAAAAGAAGCAAACGACGATAGAAGATGTATTGAATAAGAAGTAGAATGGTTACGTTCATATGTCAGTAACAATTTTCTTGTCTATTTTCTTTGCAAATTGATTATTGTCGAAAATCACTAATTTATGACAATATAAGTTAAACGTGGCTGATGAGTTTTTTGATGTGGCGGACCGACCGATGGAGTTGATGGTTATCCCAACTAGGAATGTGTCGATCCCAACTGCAAAAGTGTGGCTAACAACTGCGGAAATGCGGATCCCGCTTGAGAATGTGTCGCAAATAACTATCAATAGAAGCAATAAATTAATTAATTACCATAAGTTTGGTAACTAATACATAATTACTCTGTTTTTTCAATACCTACAAATAATTACTTATCATAACAATTAACACATACTTATTTCAATTTCTCAGTAAAAATTATCAAAATTTGCTAGGCTTTTTATTGTATAGTAATTAACGTATCGTCATTAATTTTATAATTAACAAATAATTATAATGAGAATACACACTACATTAACACATAACAAGTTATACAAAACAACATGAGTATGACTAATAATCAACTGATTATTAAATTAATCTATTGATTCAACAAATGAATGTAACTATGACTTTTAAAACAAAATAATATCATAATGTATTATTGTGTGTTGAAACAAATTCAACAACAAGATGTATACCAATTGTGTACTAATAAATAATATAATGGAATCAAAAAGCAACTTTGTTTAATTGTTGAGTTTATACCCACATAAAAAAAAAAAAAAAGAACAATGGGGATTTAGTAAAATGATTAAACGTATCAAAGAAAAATCACCAACTCAATTTTACAAAATCATCCGTTTCTCATAAAAAAACACACAGCATGGGTTGAGACCCATATTCACTCGACCGTTAATAAGGTCAACCTCCCGACCATGCCTCCAGGTCTATCAGACTCGTCCGAGTTCTCTTTGTTATGAATTAGCCAAATCTCATTTCGAACATAATACAGGTCAAAATCAAAATTATAGCAAATATTCGTTATGAGCCCAATCCATGACACATAATCGCAGTTAATCCATCACACAACACATAAGCTCTCCATTGGCCTATTGATCACACCTATGACTATAGTCAACTGCGTCACCCATATTTTTTTAGTGTCGGCTATGCCTGGAGTTGCAAAAAGCATCCGTTTAGTTAAAAGAATTATTTTTTCTCATCAACCAAATCAATATATATTTACCATCGAACAAAAATCAAGATATATTTTTACCATCGAACGAAAATTAAGATGTCGAGAAAATAAAACTTAGAACAAATAATTTAATCCAAAATATAATCCGATTGAATAATACTTGAAAAATCTCTTGTTTTAGATTTTTCTCCTTACATCACATAGATAAAAAAAAACAAAAAAACAAGCATATACACAAAATGAGAATAAAATAGGTTGAATGAATCACACAGATCTAAAAAAAGTATACATGTTCAACGATAGCCGGTATGAATCGAATTTCATCACCGTTTTATACTAGATGAAAATTTGTATCCCTTTAAAACAAATAAAAATACATCCAGTAGATGTAAAAAAATCCAAACTTGTATTTCATTTTTCTTTGTATTTATAGAACAGAAATAAACATTATAGGTTCTGATACCAATGTTGAAACATTTATGATCAAAGACATGACTACTCATTACAAGTTTTCATTTCTATTCTTGGTGTGTTATTTACATAAGTTATTGCATGGACATGTGTGCTTAAAATGAGAATGACCTAAATGATTACACACCTAGAAATTTCGGCTGCCATACAACTCATTATGGAATATCATTCAATATTTTTAGTTAAAGTTTTCACCGACAATGTTAAACTCAACAACCCCTTACTAATCTCCATATATCTATATTTAACCATATATCTATATTTAAGTAGATATTTTTATCTCTATCAAAACTTATATTTCCCTCAACTCATCGATTAGTAATCACGGTTCTATTTGTCGGAACGACGGTAAAAGAGTTGTTGAAAAAAAGAAAGCGGTGATAGAAGTTGTATTGAAAAAAAAAGGAAATTAGATATCAAAATACTTCGACTGATAGACAAAAAAGGTTGGGGAGAGTTATTTTTAAAATTATCTCATTTGCAAAGCTCATTTATAGTTGAGAATTAGAATATATCATTGATTTTTGTACTACGAAAATAATTTTAAAGTAGTTATCACCAATTTTACTTTTTTATAAAAACGAAATTAATTGTTAGTTTTGTTTTAAATCTAGTATGACTCTTATAACTTAATACAAATAAATTACATGTGATATCATATACGTTTATTTATGGTTCATGGCCCGATGTCATATCTTATACGTTTAATACAAATAACTTGAGCTCGTAATGGTAAAAAAAAATAAAAAAATTTACATTTGCTGATTTGTCTTATCCATTGCATAGTCTATAAATATCTACCTACCACCACATCACTTATTCTCAAATCCAAGACATGTTAAATCATCAAATTTCAAACCCGAATGAAATTCAAGAAAAATCAAATAACCAAAACGCAAACACTTGGGTTCCGACCCCATTTCTTACTAAATTTATAGTTCAAAGAAACATTGATCCCCTAAATGGCACTAAACTAGCCTTCTTTATTTTATCTAACTTTTGTTCCGTCCCATGCGTAGTCCTTCTATCTGCCTATTTCATTACCCTCTCAGATGATCTAAATTTTTACTATGTAGCCAAATCTATAGGGTCTGTTTTTGGATGATATTTATACAATCTATTGCATGGGCATTTGTGCGTAAGATGACAAGGGCCTTCATGTTTAGCCACGTCTAAATTTCTGCTGGCATACATCTCGTTATGGAATATGGTTCCATGTTTCTCTTCACGGAAAAGGTTCAACTCAACAAATCTATCTTTAGTTTGTTATATACTAGCTCTCTCCAAACTTATCTTTCCATCGACTTATCAAGTGGTTATCATCGTGCTATTTGGTGAAGCCGCCATCGAAGAAGTATTGAAGGAGGAAGCGGTGACAGTAAATGAATCGAAAAAGAAGATGGCTTACATCCATAATTCACTAACTATTGTCTTCACCATTATAAGCGGCTTTGTAATCTTTCTATTTAAAGGGCTTATTGTGTCAAAAATTACCAAATTGTGGACGGATAAATTAGAGGTTGTTGAAATCTTTGATGTAACGGCCAAGAGGATGCACGTGGTGGACATCCCAACTGGAGAATAACTGAATCCGACTGGGAAAGAGCTGAACACGACTGAGAAAGAGCTGAACCCGACTGAGTAAGAGTTTAACTCGACTGCGGGAGAGGGGGTTCCAACGGAGGTTAGTTTTTCCTTTTGAAACCTGTTTTTATCCGATTTTTCTTTTTCTTTGTCTAACAAACTAGTGGTGTCTATGTATGCGTGTAACGATTAGTACACGCGCGTTACACGCGTGACCAGATTAATATTTGATAAATACTGTGTAATAAGTAGAAATTTTAGTTTTGGGGGAAAATTTAAAGTTAAAACCAGTCTCTATATTTCGAAGGGTTATTTCTATGATGTCTAAACGAAAAATAAGTAATAAAGGCAATGAAGTAAGCTCATTTTGGAATTTACGGCGCTCATCAGTCAGGTCCGAAACTTCACTTCCGAGTAAAAAGAATGATACTACTGACATACTATGGTCCACATGAGTTGACGTGGAGAAGCAAGAATTTCAATACAAATATGGTATGATTCCTTAAATTTACTAACATAAACAAATAATAGTATTATTATCATAAACACATTATTAAATTATGGCAAAATGTTAGTTATAGAAAATCGTATTACTTATACTAACATATATAAACATGTTCAAAAATATATAAAGGGGAAGATATATGAACATCAACTTAAACATCAACTTGGACATTTTCTTGTAAAAACGCTCCAAATCAAGATTCGGTTAATGTAAATATTTCACGACGGGAACACAAATATGCATTTTGTTTTTTTCCGAGATGTCTAGTGGCATGTTTTGGAAATTATGGTAAAATTTAAAAATTCAAAACATGTCATTATACATCTCGGTCAAAAAAAACAAGACGCATATTTGTGTTACCGTCGTAAAACCGTGAAGATTTGCATTAGTCAAATCTTGATTTGGAACGTTTTTACAAAAAAGTATCCAAATTGATATTTAAGTTGTAGTTTATATAACATCTTCGTGTAAAGGTGTTTAGTATGTTGGTTTTTACTTTAGTATGTTGGACAAATGCTTTTTTAGATTTTCGATGATAAGAATCCATGAGTTTCTGGTGTGTCAACATTTTTACTTTTTAAAAAAACTAGCTGAGATTTCAGAAAAGCTAAATAAGTTTAAAATTAAAGAAGCTATAAGCTTGTAGATTTATTTTTTCCTTTTCAAATTAATTTTTATTAAAATTTATCCGAGAAAGATGTATATATTTATCCAAAAATTTAATAATAATCACATATATCAATCTTGTTGAAAGTCAAATTTTCTATTATTAATTATTTACTTACAGTTTTGAAAAGTTAGTAAAATTATCTAAGTTGTTTAATCTGTAAGAATTACTTTATAATTCTTCTATTAATTTCAATTCATAAATTATAGAATTAATATTTCTTATTAATGTGATCCATATACATTCCATGAGGTTAGGGGTGTCAATTTTACCCGACCCTACGATTTTTAAGTATTTGGGTATCGGTTTTAGCGAATCTCTTGTAATCTACGGGTCGGATCGGGTCTATATAACTTTTTATACTTGTTTTACCCGACTCATACCCGTATTTACTATAGGTCTAACGGTTCTCGGTGTGGTTATATACCCAACCTCATTTAATTAGAAAAATTGTAGAAATAATACAATTTGATACAAGTAAAAAAAAGTTACCTTTTTTTTTATAATAGTTATTTTACTCTTTTAATATTTTCCTTTTGACCGGCATTTTTACAAATTGATAAGTAATATGTCTTTCCAATGAATTAATTAAATTCACTTGTAAAAAATGTATAAACTAATGGTGTACTATCAAACCTTTTGATTCCCCGACCATAATCAAAGTAAGTCATCTCATGTATATATACTTAGATATATTATTATTGTTTAGATTCTACGTTGGGGTACATGTGCTTCTATTCCCATGATGTACCTCCAATGATGTATATTTCACACCCTCTTACTAAAGTAATCCAAATGTATAATGAATGCATATATATTTTTTCAAAACATCGGTATATTGCGGTGTTTTAGACTGGTTTTACGGTTCAGTTCCGCGGGTCGGTTTTTACGGTATAGAGTTGAAAATCATACCCGATCCTAGAACCAATTGGGTCGGGTCAGGTTGGGTAGACCTGACAACTGTTCTGCGGCGGGTCGGTTCTTGCGGTTTTTTGATATATACGGTGCGTTTTTCAGATTTTGGGTATTTATAACACCACTACATGATTTACATGTTTTATAATTTAAACATAAATTTGTGAGTTAATAAACGATGTATTTTCACCGAAATGAACGGCGGAGATTAATCCTATCTTAATAGACGATAGAGATTAAAAGTATATTAAAAGTTTCGGATTCCGTTCCTACCTATAAAAGATTCAAAGTTCATCAATTTCATAAAATAGCGAGAATAATAGGTTAAGGGGGAGAAACTCATTCTTCTTCATCTAGGCCGGTGACCGAGTACGAGTCCTTGTCATTTCCTTTCGGCATAAATTGAGGTATTTACTCTAACAAATACATGTTTGTTGTTTGTATGGAATATCATGTAGATAAGAGCATCCACAATACTTTTGTTATTTAATGTTAAATAATGACACATCATCGTTTAAAAAGATGTTAAATGACACATATGCATCTTAAATTTAACAACCACATTAGTTTCAAGTTAACAATGTTATCAATTTTTAATTAACAATTTCTCTTTTATTTTACTGGTCACTATTCTTATAGAGAGAATTTATAGGAGATAATAATGTTAATTGTGAGATGTGTTTGTCATGTCAACAGTTACAAACATTGTTAAATTTAATAACTTTTTTAACATCTATAGAGATAACACATATTTTAACGTAACTAATTGAGATAAAAAATGCATTTTTAGCTAACTATTTTAATTAACAATAGAGATAACAACACTATTGGAGATGCTCTAAAGATACTATACTCGTTATATAACAACATTACATGCTATATAATATAATGTAAACTTACATAATCAAGATAAGAGGAAATCTGATTGTTAATTAATTATTAATATCCATTATGTTATAAGCTCTGATGTATACTACAAAAATTCAAGGTTGATATGTTCTATCGCGTCTTTGCGTGTCTAGTCACATTTGTTCTCTTTCTTTTTGTGCATTAAATATTGATAAAGAGATTAAAGAATCACAGATTAGAATCCCTGAAATAAAATCCCCGTAAAATTTGTTGTATACCAAACACCTGGAAAATAAATGAAAATAAAAGTTTACACTATAAAGTTTACCCGAAAAGTATTTTCCTCATGTATATTAGCGTGAATTAGAAGCGAAAACACAAGCTAAAACAATTAATGAAAAACGAGAAACACTTGAAGAATTAAAATTTTAGAATAAAGTATATAGAAAAATGTTCATATCCTTGAATATATAAATAATTAACTTGATTTCATCAAATTTTTGATGTATTTTTTTCACTTATCTTTCAAGTGTATTAAAGATTTTTAATACATTTTTTAATAGTTTCTCTATAATAAAGTTCTAAAAGATGTCATAAAGAGCTTCACATATTTTTCAAAAACGGTTTCCCCCTAGTTAGAAAAGAGTATTATATTTTTTTCTAAAACGCGTTTCCAATGTAACACGTTACCGACTCATTAGATAGTCATAGTACCCCGATAACTATGGTTGGAAACTAATATAGTGCTGAAATGAACAAATTGCCCCTGTAAATTGCCGCAATTGATTAATTTTATGTTCAATTAGTTTGGACATATTACTCAAACAGGGAATTTTAAAGTTAAGAGTATTAAATTGGAAAAGCACCTAAGTCGGGTGGGCAAAAACTAAAAGGTAAAACTTTTATATAGTCATATTATTGGAAATTTAGAAAATTATCGCTATAAAGAGATTATTACTATGTAGAGGTTACATATAAAAATACATAAACATTTTAAATTTATAAGTATTTACATATTATAAGATAAATGTATATAGAAACTTGCAAAATCATATGCAACTTGTATTTCATTGATATCGGACCGTAAATGTCAAGATGTCAATGACACATAAAATGAATGAAGAAAATCAAAAATTAGTTATACAAATGAGTAATCAAATCATACAACTTCACAATAATCGCGAAATTAATTTGAATGTTTTTTCAAATCATCCAAATTTAATGGAATAACATATATTTTTTTAATAAAACATTATTTATTACTATATGTGAATTTATAACTAACTGGAACATCAAAATTTACTGAATATGACAATAGAGAGTTTATTTCTATTTTTAACTGGGCTGGCCGACTTTGTATCGAAAATTTTTATGACTATAGACAGCTTATTCTTATATAGAGTATTTTTATAGAGATGTTTTACTATGATAAAATGTACTAATGGCGGCATATATGAAATGGCTACACACGTACAATCGATAAGTTCATTATACCAATATATGATATGGGTACATACACATGTATAATCGATGTCCTTATAATATGGCCATGACTAGTTATTTACTATAAATTAAGGATACCTTGTGTAATTAACATTTCTTTGATTCTTTAACAGGATACGTTCGTGAACGATGGTTTTATTTTGCCTTTATAATAAGCATGCTTGTTTTATTTCCCTTCATACAAAGTATGAGCCCTCTTATAGAAATATTCACAAATGCCGTTGATAATACGAAACTATTTTTCATCACAAATGGCTTATTTCTTGTGTCTATCCAAACGTGGTTAGTTATAAAGGCAAACCAGGTTAGCCCATACAAAAAACAAATGAGCGATGATCAGACTTATAAATTTGGACCATGGATTAAGACTTTAATGGAGATAGTGGCTTTCTTAATACTTATAGCTTTGAGATATTGTTCGGAGAATCTCTATGCTTGCTTTACTTGGATCATATTCATCGTACAGTTACAAGCTATCTTGAAATTAAGGTATGCTCCTTGTGATTTTTGGATATCAGACGTGCTCATGGGGGTTCTCACACCTGTTATGGTCGTTTATATGTTTTACTAATATCTTTTGGTCAATTGTATGTTTTGGGCATTGCCGCTTAAAAAAATCCTGATTTTTTTTCATATATTCTACTTAAAAGTTGAAGACTATAAATTTAAGCACCTCCCATAATTATAAAAAATAATACACATGTAATTCAATCTTAATCGCATTCAAATCGTGGTTCCGTTATTGTGTCCTTCTTCTTTCATCGTTCCCTTATTTTTTGTGTCTATACAAGCATGATCAGTTATAAAGGTAGACCAGGTTAGCCCATACAGAAAACAATGGGGCGATGATCAGACTTAAAAATTTGGACCATGGATTAAGACTTTAATGGAGGTGGTGGCTTTATTGATACTTATAGTTTTGCGACAGTGTTCAGAGACTCTCTATGCTTGCTTTACTTGAATCATATTTGTTATGCAGTTACAAGCTATCTTGAAATTAAGATACGCTCCTTGTTATTTTTGGATATCGGACATGTTCATGGAGATTCTCACGCGTGTTGTTGTCGTTTTTAAAATCAAGAAAGACTTGTATACCATGGTGGCAATGTCGGTACTCTGTTAATAATTTTTTATCATCGGTATTGGTATACACCATATGTGGCAATTACTCCTAAAGATCTTGGCGATATACAATCAACTGAAGCAACCGAGTTTGGAAATGGCAAACAAGTTGGATACGAGGATAAAAATCTATCTTTACATAATGATATTGCCAAAGTTGAACTGGGAGAGGTTTAATTAAGATGGTCGAATTTTGACTTCCCATTTTGGAAACTCTTATGACACGTAACTTATGTGTATATTTATATACGTGCGTCGTGCTTCTTTTGTCAAGTTAGAATCTCAAGTGACTATTTAGTATTTATGCATGCAACCAACGTTTGGATAACATGATGAATGTGTAAGTGAAAGTTGAAACACGTCAACTTAATTGGATTGTAGCTCTGGACAAAAGAACTGCTTCTAACTCAACTTCAGTTGTTATATCAAGAATATCCATATGATATACTGGAGATGTGCATGCCTTAAAATTTGTTTTATAATACATGCAATGGCCATTATGGCAGAAGAATATGTATTATGACTCTCCATAATATTCCATACATTAAATAGTATGATGACACATGTCTCATCAAATATCCAATGGTTGGGATATATTTTATTCATTTATTATTTATTACTCATGTTACAAACTTAGTTTTATCCATAAATGATAAAAATCCATTTATTTATAGCACCAAAAATATACTACACATACCGTCAATTTTTATGAAGACCAAACGTTTTTTTCCTCACCTTATTATGCACTAATTTTCTTTAATTTTCTTACACTCAAGCACAAAGGTAAAATACATTTGTATATTTGTTTATTATCTTTTTACACAACAATAATTTTATGAGTTCATGTTCATGTAAGCGTGCAACATGAGAAATAAACAATAAATGAATAAAATTTATATACATCATTGGATCTTCAATGAGACATGTGTTATTACATTATTTAATGTATGAAAAATTATGGAGGGTAATGTTTGGATGTGAGCAACCCTCACGTATTCTTTACTTATTGAAGTAGTTACACCGGTAAATAACACTAATCAAAGAGGAGAAATATTAATTTATTACAATTTACGAATAATGGAGATGCATGTATCGTAAGAATCCAATGCCGTAATAATTTAATAATTTTCATTTCGTTGAAATGAGCAAAACCAATAAATCAAAACTACCCTCGGCCGGAAAATACTCGTTAATTTCCATCTTCTCTTTCAGTTTTCTGTTATTGTCCGTCTGAATAAATTTCAAAGTCCAATGTTTATGTCTCAAGCATTGCCCATCACCAGAAACGGGTGACTGGAATGATATTGTCCCCCCTTAGACTAAGAGAAAAAAGTACTGTATATCCTTGTACATCATTCTAAAGCTTAATAACTCCAATCTCCAGAAACTCGTTTTCTTTTGTGACGTAACGAACCTGATTTTATTGGGTTTAGGTCCAATCGCCATCTACATAGTACCGCACTAGCTAGTAGATCAAAGTCCCCTTTACATGTAATTAAGCATCAATTTGAAAGGTGCCCAAAGGAACACCTCTCTCGAGCATTACATCAAAGATTCAAAAACTTTGCAGTCAAACGCTTTAACTGAATCTTCAGATATACAAATTATACACGGTACAACTGTACAAGCACAAGCCACTTGAATCCAACTTCAAACCTGAGGGTGTTCCCTTAATTAATAAATGTTTCGTAAAACTTATTAACACCAACATTTCCGATGCGATATCATAACTAATTACTGTATACACAACCTGAATCGGTAATAGATGGAGTAATAAACATATCTTCAGGCCACAACAGGACCAAGAAAATTCTCCACAGCAGGAGAGTATCAACTTCAAATTATAAATATCCAATATGGTGAGCACCAGATCATCAATTAAACAAAAGAAACAGCTTAAATCTTATAAATTTTGAACTAACATGTGCTTCATAGACAAGCCCCATTTCAGTAACACATCCCTCTCTTTTGACTCTCGGTCATCTTTTCAGAAATGTTTTCTAAGTCCATTATTGTTATCATTATTGCTTAAGTGCTTAAATGTGTATTTCCCTCCATTGTGCTTTATTTTTCATCTTTCACACATTGTTCATCACAGGAAACGGTGACTAACATGAAACCATATTTCCCTCCCCTGCGCCTATTTGTTTCCATCTCTAACCTCTCTTAGGATTGAATCAATTGATTCATTTTACAAACGTTCTTAAGAGGAATTGCTGGCTGAATCGCCCGCAATCTAAATCAAAGTCCATTGTGTTAGCTGTAAGATTGGTACAATAGTTAATTATGCAGCCCAAATTAATAAAAAATAAATACCCATTCTGAAAGTCACAAAAGGCCACTTCTCTAAAGCATTACATCAAACATCTTGCAGGTTCAAACAACTTCCAAAAATTAATCATACAAATCACAGTAGAGGCACAGACAATTTAAATCTAAATCTATGGACCAAGCATATATCCTCAACTACAAACCAATTCCCGGTCAATATCATTTTGAATCAATGTATATATAACTTGTGTACTAATATTAAAAGGTGACACTAAACATCTTTTCTGCACAAAACAGGTACTGATACTGAAAAAGAAGAGTTCTCTACTTCACAAAGTTTAACTATCCAAACTCGAGCATCAGATTAACAATTTAGAACTTTAGACAAACAAAAAAAAGGTTAAAATTCATTAAATTCCAAACTAAGTAACAAGCGTTAACATATGTTCATTTCACCTCGCAGTCATTGATTTCAACAAAAAAAATTAAGTCCAATATTGTGAATCATTTTTCGTAACAGGAAATGGTGACTGCACTGGAATATATTTCCTAAGACAATGGGGAAGAATAGTACGTTGTGCTCCTATGTTTAAGTTAGTAAGGCAATGGTGACTGCACTTGAATATATTTCTTAAGCTGCATAAGAAATACTATTCATCTGCTTCTCTAAACTATTTCCATTCTCCAGAAATTATTTTTCCTAGAATTTAATCATTTATTGAGCTGCAAGTCCAATTAAAAGAAGAAGCCACTAGCTGCTGCTGAGTCGAGCATTGAATCAATCAATCATTTAACGGGTAGAACGGCAGACTATAAACACATCTCCTAAGTACAACCCAACACAACAAGTCCTAGCCCGGTCATGAATTTAGCCCATACTTTACAAATTGCACATCTGCATTCGTTCAATCTCTCGAAATAGTCTCAAGTTAGATGTGAGAAAATATAAGTGAAATACTGAAATAGTAGTAATGTAAAAGTACAAAGTATCAGTTCAAAGGAGTTCTCTGTCAATCATAACATCAAACACCTTGCAAGCAGACTATTAAACCAACTTCTACATACAAATCAAAACGAATTATCTCATAACAAACCAACCCTTCATACCTCTAATTACATACTCTATCCGTTCCCAATTAATTGTCCATTATAAAACTACATGCAATTTTAACCGGCTTATAATTTATATCAAAATTATCGAAATGGTTTTTTTTTTAAAATCAAATCATAAAATTTAACATTTAAACTATATGATCAACTTTTGAAATTTTTCATTCCAACAATCTTAATACAAGTTTTTATCTAATCAAAATTGCACGTAATTTCATTTCATAATGAACAATTAAATAGAAACGGAGAAACAGAAAGTAACAAAGAGTCCAATAAAATATTATAACTAATCACTGTGTAAATATAAAATAGTATCAGAACCAGTACTAGTTAAATACTAAAGTGTACTGAACTAAAAAAAAACTGAACTCAAAAAGAAAATTCACTTCACAAATTAAATATAATCCAAATAAGAGCACCAGATTACCAAGTTAACCCAAATAAACATTACAATAAATCAACACTTCATACCTCTGATTAACAACATCAACTGTCCAATGAAATATAATAACTAATCACTGTTTAATTAACTTGCACTAGTAGTAATAAATTATATTGAATTTAAAAAAAAAAATCCACTCTTCAAAGTAAATAGAATCCAAAAAAGAGCATCAGACTATCAAATTAACTAAACAAATATCACAGTCATTAAACATCAAAGATAAAATTTCAGTAATTCCATACTACTAAGTTTTACACAATCAACTCATAACCATAACGCTAATCGTAATAAAACCAAAACACATAAACAAAATCAAATCTACCCACCAAACCCATACAAAGTCCTCCCCTGCCTCTTCAACGCATACACCACATCCATAGCAGTAACAGTCTTCCTCCTAGCGTGTTCCGTATACGTAACAGCGTCTCTAATAACATTCTCCAAAAATATCTTGAGCACACCTCGTGTCTCCTCGTAAATCAACCCGCTTATACGCTTAACACCACCCCTTCGAGCCAAACGACGAATAGCAGGTTTCGTTATGCCTTGGATATTATCCCTTAACACCTTACGGTGACGTTTTGCTCCCCCCTTGCCTAGCCCCTTTCCTCCCTTTCCTCGCCCAGACATTTTTTACAAATATATAGATACAGAAAATATATAGATTCAGAAAGAGAGTGATTTGAATTGTTTTTGATAGTTTGGGGGTGGATATATATAGAGGGAGGGAAAATCAAGGTGGATCCGCATGTAAGGGTTATAATTAATAGGAGCCGTCCGATTAAGAGGTGAGTTGTGCTTTCTTTGTTTGATCTGACGGCTATTATTAGTGATCCGCGTGAAAATAGATTTTAAGGTATGGGACCCGTTCGATTAAGTTTAAGTTGTGCTTTCTCTGTTGGATCCGACGGCTATTATTAGCGATCCGCGTGTGTAGAATGTTGTGCTTTTATTTGAAAATATTAAAGTGAGTTTTGGCGGGATCTCAATTTCTTTTCAGGATTATTTTGGGGTTCGTAGTTTAGATTTACATTTGGTACGTCTACTTTTTGTTGTAATGTTATAGGTCCATTGTTGTTGGAAAATAACATAACCATTCACTATATTGACGGGTTTTTCTTTTGTACACTCAAATTTTATAACACAACAAAAACTCAAATAAAAATATAGAACCCTAGTGGATATTATACTAAATTTAATTATTAATCAAAAATTGAAAAAAATAACAATTGAATATTTATTTTTTAAAACGGGATTTTGGGCCGTTCAATTGATTGACTGCCCAAAAGAAAAACCCGAATCTTATAGTTCTTTTAATTGATAGTCTCGTGTTATTTAAGTTGGAGAATACAATTTTTAAGGAAAAAATTATTTTGAAGAAGGATTATTATTAGGTGATACGTAACTGGATATTACTCAAAATATAAGATATATTTGAATATGATTAAGGTTGCAAATGAACCGAACCAATGTCAACTTTTGTTCAAGTTCGTTCGTTTACATAATGCGTGTTCATTCCATTTCATGTTTGTTTTTATAAATGAATATGAATCAAACTTCTTTCGAGCAAACATCAATTTGTTCACAAACGATTGGTAATAACAGAAGTCTTAATAATTTAAAAGACGATTTATATTGTCTATTTTTTCATAATTTTTGCCCATCAGTTTAAACTTTACATAAATGTTGAAGAATGGATCTCTTTGTGACAAAAAGGCAATGTTTGTTTAAGTTATAAGAGGTGGTATATGATTATTAGTACCGTGAGACTCACGTTATAACTTGTTTGTTTACACAAATTCAATTTAGTATTATATAAGCGATAGTACTAAATATATTACAAGTTATGCTAATAAAGGAGTTTAACTATAGATAATACCACTTATATGGTGGTATATGTATCTATCACATTAATAGTTATAAGCTATAACTTTTTATACAATTCTACAAACAAACAAATTATTTTGCGTTTATGTTGGAGGGCTTCATAGAAATTATAAATTAAATGCTTTTGATTAAAATAATTTCCAATTCCGAATGTACATGATTTTGTTGAATTTATAATCTTTCAATAATTAACGTATTTCGTTTCCATATATGGGTAGAAAGAACTTTCTATGGTGAATTTCTTACATAGAGTAATTGTTATAGACTTATAGACATTAAGAGTGTCAGATACTGTAAGACTTTTAAAAATCAACCGAACACGAACAAAAGTTTTAAAAACTCGAGGAGCAACGAATGGAGAAATCTAAGTGATATTCAAAGCAACAAATGCCATGCATACTTTATAATTTGGATTGTATCTACATGCAATGTTATTTTTCTTTAAAAAAAGTTTGCAGTGTAGTTTATAATTGCAATTTGCAATGTACATAAAAATTCGTATGCATAAGGAATTGATCGGTTTGGTTTATGGACCATTAAAACTGCCAAACGAAACCAATTAAATCAGGTTTTTTAATTTCTAAAATTAAACGAAACCAGCAGCTAATCATCGCCTTAGTTCTGTTTTGATCGATACTGTAAAACTCGAAGGATCGGGTTTGATGAGCCATAAAGTGTAATATGCCCAAATCCATGTAAAAATGTCATTATTCGTTAAGCGTAGTGTATCAGACTAAAATGTCGAGAACATAACTAAGTAGAAGCCTAACAGGCCTGAAACATGTGCGGTCTAGGCGAGTGATGAACCCACACGGCCTAAAACCCGTCCAACCTATAGAAGAAAGGCCCAAAAGTCGAACGGCTCATAAGCAACCCGTCCAGCTTGTCCTATCCGGCCAGTACAACCCGTCCGGCCCGTCTGGCAAGTGGAAGACAATATTGTCTATAACGTGTAAAAACGAAAGAAAGGGGAGGAAGGAGGGGAGGAGATAAAAAAACACTAAACTAGCTTATATACTTATCAAAAAATTGTTTAGAGAGCATTTTTATACGGCCAAAAGTTATTCAATTAGTATAGATTTTTGAGTTAATTTTACACTCATCAGGGTTGGTTTGGACGATTTTTTATCGTCCTTATTCATAAGGCCATTCAAACTAATGTTGACTATATATGAGCTGTGTTGCATGTATCGTGTATATAATTTGGTTTTTTACACAAAAAAAATCCCGTTGAACCATCGGGTGTATACAGACCATATTGGGCACCGACTACATATCGATTCGAGTCGGGTAAAACCACGAAACTCTCCTTGACAAGATGCATGATTGTCAAATTTTAAGACTATCAACTTAACAGATATTGCATGTATACTGTATCGCTTTTCTTATAATTATTCGGGAAAAGAAGGCAGGACAATTGGTATTTAAAGGGCAAGGTTACAAATCTTGTACATCCACACAGATGAAATTTCCATTATTTCACATTAATTGATTGACAGAAATGGGAAACAACTTATAATATAGTCTTACGACCATTAGTATTTCCCATGTTGGGTCGTTGTTTAGGACTATAAATGTTGCTGTGATCACCCCTCAATCATGACCTACTTCTGGTGTAACTTTAATACTCAAAAGACTTTTCTTTTTCTCCTATTAACTCTCCCTCTGTGTTGCCAGTGTTGCAAACATACAATAAATAAAAAAATTAATAATATTGTACACAAAACTCAAATAATATATTACGTACCAACTAACGAGTCTGCAGTAATATCAAAAAGATACACGAATGTTTTTACATTTCTCTGAATTTTATCATTTCTACCCCACATGGAAAATATAAATTAGCTCTAGCTAGCGATATCGACATGTTTCAACTTTCATGGCTCATGTGGACTAAGTCTTAGTCATGCAAACATGAATAAAACTCCCAAAACGACTCTATGTTTGGGATATCTAATTAAGCCCGACCATTTTTTTCCCTAAACGCTTTTAGTTCCAAAAGTTTAAGTGCCAAAATAAAACAAAGTGAATACAATACAATAATAGGACATTTGAGAGGTCTTGGATTTGACTTTCGAGCCTAGAAATTGTCAGTTTTTAACCTCAAATTGGAGAAACGGTTTTATCAACTCCACCACATATGCCAAGAAGATAATATATTACGGTAAAATGGATTGGTTTCGGACAATCTGTTTTATTTTATTTTTAACTGTTAGATAAAATGAAATTTGATTAATAAAAAGTTTGGAATTTTTTTTATATTGTCTCAAACATAGGCCAAAAATTATTATATGAATCTTGTGAACTATTATTTAGGTTGTGACAACCAATACTATTTTTTAGTTTTAATTTTGAATTAATTTTAGGGTTGTTGTGTGACATATTAGCTCGTTATAGATATATATAGATATATGTATAGATATAGAGAGAGGTATGAGAGACAACAATAAGGGAGACTTCATTAATCAGAATGTATATGAATGAATGTAAAATACAAGACCCCTAACCCTCTTTATATAGATAGAGGGGTAGGGTTATAAGCCCACTTGGGCCCATAAAGTACAAGCCCAATAGTCCAATAATATCCTACAACACTCCCCCTTTGGACGTCTTGAATTCTTTGTCTTCATGCAGTCGATCTGAGTCGAGTTCATTCGCAATGCTAAACACATAAAAACCTTAGGGACGGAAAACCCAGTGTGGGACAAAACCGGTACCTAGGAGAAACTGTGTAGCCGAATGATATAGGCCGAAATTCCATGTAATTAACTAACCACAAAACAGTGTGCCTCATCAAAACCTTGTCAGAGCAAACCCAATGGGAAAATCTCTGATCGAAGGAAAAAGAGTGCAACAATGGTAGTAGTAGGGATTAACCACAAAACAGCTGCCTCATCAAAACCTTGCTAGAGTAAACCCAGTGGGAAAAAATCTCTAGTCGAAGGACAAAAGAGTACACAGTGGTAAGAAGTATACAACAGGATACTCCCCCTAATTTCGGCAATCTTAAGTGAGGTATGATGGGAACGTGTCTCGCTAAAAACCTTGCCAAGGAAAACCCAGTGGGAAAAAACCTTGGTCTAAGGACAAAAAGAGTACACGAGCATGCGACTGGATGCTCCCCCTCACTTGCACACGACAGGGTGCGAAGATTTCGACTAAGTAGTAATTAGTGCAATAAGCATTCACCTGGATGCTCCCCCTCACTTGCACACAACTGGGTGCAAAGATTTCATATTCCAAGAAAGAGTACGAGCATTCGACTGGATGCCTCATTTACTTACATACGACTGGATGCAAGAAAATCTAACGTGGAATAGAACGAGCATTCAACTGGATGCTCTTAAACTTCATTTGTGAAGATTAATTTCGGCGAGAAATGCTAAATAGCATAATGTAGTCATGTCTCTCTTGATCAATAACAACAAGTTGTCTTCTATGACAAGTGTTTTATCTGGATCGTGAGACAGAACATATGTAATTCAAATATGACTAATACTAGCTCGAAGCCATATACACTCTCTAGTCGTCTCATAGAGCACGAATAGATCAGAGTGATTCACTTGGAGTCATTCCAAGACCTCCAAGATGTCGCCTTATTCCTAATGGTAAAGACATACCATGTTAGGAATATCTCTTATGCGGGTCTGATAAGTAACCGGCATCGGTATAACCGAAAAAGGGTTGCGTTAATTCGAGTACCGAAGGGGGTAGGTACACTCGATGACGCAAATGGGATAAACTAGCCCACTTCCAAATTACCATAAGGTAAGGGAATGTGTCTTTAGTGCCATTTCGATGGCAGCGTGTTAGCGCGATGTTGTGTCGAGCTATACCATTCACAACAGACGAGATGTTCGTCCTAGCACATTAGACCAAGTACAATGATGTGCTTATTGTACTTAGATATGAACATTATGGTTCAATATCTCTTCATCGTCTCATTCAGGGACGGACTGGGTCTATATCAATGTCTAGTGATCGAACGATCATGGGAGAATCTGACGACTTAGCGTCATGATGACTAAAACGTCATAACACCTTCTGGGTGTAGTCTGAATCATGGACTTAGATTCAATCTTTACGGGACTCAATCATCAGGTTGAGTCACTACCGTGTCTTTCCAAGATCCTTCATCTCGAAGGCAAATCCAAAAAATGGATCGCGTAATAAAACACGCAAGGGCATAGTACTTGTTCAAGTATCCTAAGCTAATCAAGTACTCACTTAGGCGGTATACCACATCCGCTAGGATTATATTAATCCATATAGTGAACGTCTCAGTCAATTGAGATCGTGTTTCGTGGTCAGAAACTACTTGATTCAAGCATTATGAAGTCACACAGGGACCTTCATCTGTATCGCTTTGTCTAAATCCCCATAGAGATAAAACTGTGACCACATTCATGGCTGCATACTCAGTTTTTCAGAAACTACTAAACTGGTAAAGTAGGGGACTGTTATAATGTCCATTACGAGGAAATCAACCATCTCGTAATCAATTCCAAGGTGTGAGAGAAGCCTTGCGCTACTAGGCGAGCATTCTACAATCTCATTATTCTCATCATTTTTCCTTACGAATAACCAAATAAACGAACTCGTTTAACATTGGTGGTGTTGGAACTACAGGTCCGAACACACTTTCGCTAAGGAGTCTACTTGGATTGCAAGTTTCCATTAGTACAGTCTATTCTACGTTGACTTCAGGCAACGATACATGGTTCTCTGTCATAATTTGTTCATATTATCAGTCGTCACCGAATATATGAACAAGTAATCAATGACAGTCTCGTTTCGCTTCAATATCGTCTAAGATATCATGATCGACAGATATTTCGAGATTCTTAGGATGAGGAGGAAATCACACATCTCCTTGATCCTTTATAATCTCGTGCAACAAACGAGTTTCAGTTCACCACCTCTGGGGCTGAACGAATTAAGAACCGGTCAACTTCCTCATATCTTTGGAAGGACGACAGACTGACGGCCGACGACAGCGTCCTTTGCTTGGCGGGTTCGGCCAAAGCAACGTGTTACGACAGGAACACGGCGTCCGACAGGGACGTCTATCCTTGCAAGCATTTTGCAGCAGGTATAAATGATCTCGTGACATCTCATAAAGTCATTAAATGCGTCTGGCATTTAGTTAGACTTGAGGGAGTCTATGCACTTACTTATCACTAAGTGCAGTTTTGGGATCAAGCTAAGACTGAGTGGGTTATGCCACGTTACTTCACGTCGTTCTTTATCAACGGTAACGTGCAAATCTCCCCCTAACGACGGGGAGAACAGTCTTAGCGATGTCACTTTCGCATATCATGCGGTAAAGAGATCGCTTGCCAAGGTTACCCTATCAAATGATAGGCAGGAGATTCATAATCGACTTATGTCCCCTTCAGAGGTCCATATTTTGAACGCTAGAATGGCTCAATCAAAATATTAATTAATCACTCTAAACACGCGTTAATATGAGACTTCTGGCTCATAACCAGTAACCAGCTGGTACGCATATGGTGTTTGAGTGTCTATGGGCCTCATAACGGACCAATGCAGCAAAATAGCATAACCCCACACGGAAATATAAATCTTGGTGCGCAAGACCAAGAAATGCGTGCAATTATTTGCAGTCGCATCATCAAACTTTCCGTGAGTCCATTTGGGTCTGAACATAATCGACAGGATGTTCAATTTCAATTTCCAAACTCAGGTAATTCAAATCGAAATTTCGATTATTACTCTTCGGAATTATCAAGTCGACTAGAATTTTCAGGATAATCCGGATCATGAGCCATCAACTTAATGATAGGGCTAAAAGTTTGGAAAGTGCTGCATTTATGTGGACAACATTAAAATGTGACCATATTGTCGATGCATCAACCATAACCATTTATATTTTTGGTCCGTCTTATGGTTGGATAAGTCCACAATAACTCCTTCAATTCTTTACAAGAATTCTACGAGTTCATTTCGTGATCTTTACACATACTAGTCTTTCAAAGTGAGCATTAATGGCATGAATTTCGGATTAATCGCGAAATATATTCTCAGAGAGAATCCAAATGCGATGCGATTATAAATCAAGCATCGTCTTTTGACCCGGGAATATCTCATCCGGTCAATGCCACAATATCAAAATGCTCTAATCAATCGACGACAGGCGAATGATAGTATAGACAATCATGTCGTAGCATCTAAATCATTTATCATTCGACGACAGGCGAAATGATAAGGTAACTTTAAATGCTTTAAAGAATGTGGTAGCAACCACTTGAAAGACATTTCAACTCCTCTAAAATACACTTTTGATCGTATTGAATAGAGGCTATGTAAAGAAATTTTAATTTTTTCATGAGCTATTACCAGATAATACTGGTTTTCTCGAATATTTTATAACTCAACAAGATACGGCAGGACCTACATGAGTATAAGAACTCATATTTGACAAATCAATTTGGTTTTACCAAAGATTTTGATTTTGGAACGACAGGTCCAGAATCATTGTCACTGAGTACTCTTTTAGGCAAGTAGTTGGTGAAATTATGTGGTACCGTGTTACCCACTATTTCCAAAAAAACCAACTACACCACAAGTATTGCCTAAAATTTCATAATTTAAAGTTTGGTCACATTTGTCAAAGGAATTTGCTCAAAACACTTTAAATTATTTCGAGAAATTTCATAAACAGGCAAACCATAATCCAAAAGTATGTCCAAATGGAAAAAATCATAATCCAAATGGAAAAACATAATCCAGATGAGCGAAAATATGGCTCAATGATTTATCAAAATCAATAAAGAAAGGTACCAAACTTATTTGAGCCACAAAACCGGGGGTCTCAAGAGTTTCCTTTCAATTAACTTTAACCACATTAGCATCGGTTTTTCCACCTTTATAATAGTTGTGAACTATTTAAGGAGTAACCGTGCATGACCTTTGTCTTTATAGCATAGAGTTGGCTCCTTGAGCATTATATCTTGCTTTGTGACAACGTGTCATATTGTTCCTTTCAATTACTGTCTTGGAGCCACAGGTTTTCGATTTTGACGATTGTCTAAAATCTCGCTTGGCTAGGCGATTCATCGGGATCGCGACAGTTCGAGGCAAATAACACTTGTCTCGGTTCTCGATTCGTGAAAAAAAATATACACGAAGAGCATTAATATCAGGCAAACAATTCGCCATTGACCCAATAAGATTGAAACTACTCACCGGGGTAATTTTCTTATCCAATAACAGATGGGCAATAAAGGAACATGGTGAATATAAATTCACAATACTACTTATGGAATACAATTTCCAAGCTAGTATTTTGGTGAAGGATTGCTCCAATATGTCAATTTCAGACATTTGTTCACCATAGACGTCATCACGTCTCAAATGTGGCGGCGGAATAAAATCAACGCCTTAGCATTCATCGTGATGGTAATAACAAACTCGTGTTTTACTCATCAAAGATGGCATCCAAAAAAAAAATTTGGGCATCACATTTTCACACATCAGGGTGACTAACATGTGGTGACGGAATAACATCAACGTCTAAACAGTCATTTCGCAAGTATGTTTTGCGATTTTTCTCATCATAGATGGCATCCAACATGTGTTGGGAGTTCTGGATTATTTTTCATATAAAGCGACTGGTTTATATGTTTATGGTTTGCACAAGCACAAACTTTTTTTCCGAAACGACAGGTTCGAAAACATTAGTTTTGCTTCTCATGTGAATAGGTTCTCATTGATCGAACGACGGGTCGATACAGAGACACCAATTCGGCGAAACATACATCACTATATAAACACACTCGGGGAAATTATTATTTAGTCAACCCCTTTCGGTAGCTCTACTTGAAAAACGACCAGGAAAGACGGTGAGGGTGGAGGGCACGAATGCCACTTAAAACCCGACCTCATTAGGATATCGACTTCCGCCTATATCTTTCCTAGACATCGTATCCAAATAGGTGAGCCTATTTGGGGAAGGTTCATAATTTTTCCAACTTAAATGTGAAAATATATGATTTCGCAAATTACCATATTTTACACATGGCAGTAAATAAATATTACATGCACGTGATTAAATATTTTGGTTGTACCTGCTTGCATGATTAACTAGCAATATATAGTGACATGGCAGTACATATTTACTAACACGAAAATCAAATTAGCATTATTAATCTAGATTAACCAGATACACAAGCAAGATATAACTCAATATTTTATTATCTATTGCTATATGTGTAAATTATAATCATGGTATTTGATTTTACAATTAATGTAAAAGGCAGTAAAAATTTTGTATCTAGCTAATCGTGATGGGGATACGACGAATTTTTTTTTAACGTTTCCTTTTTAGAGGAAATTAAGTCTAGGTTAACAAAGATTTACTCCATACAAATAGGCACTGACACAATCATGTCCAATTCCGAATATAGCATGCAATAGTAATTTAGTTCTTTTTCAAAAAAAAACAAGCTACTAACATGCACTTGAGTACTACTTCTGTTTACACACGGCAGTGTTCAAAATTTATGCAAGATGGTATCTTCTGTTATAAACATACAATGATACTAACTAGTTCAAAATTTTTGCATCTGGAATTTATGCAATTGAGTACTAACTAGTTCTTTTAATCCCAGATGGTATCTTCAACGATTTCATATAACATACATATGATACTAGATATTCACGGGAATATACATGCAATTTCATACAAGCATGATTACGAACGTCACTATATTCAATAGCAGTAAGCATGCAATTTTCACCCGGTCAGAGCTATAAATAAATTATGTACCGTACTCCAGGTATTTTGTAGAAGTTCGAAACGAACCCAATAAAAACCGGATAAACCTCAAGGTTTATAGATACTCAATATCTGTGCGTTTACCAAAAATCTCCCATATCCGCGAGCGTATATCGTAGTCTCCGCGAGCAAAGTGCTAATAACGTGTTGTGTGACATATTAGCTCGTTATAGATATATATAGATATATGTATAGATATAGAGAGAGGTATGAGAGACAACAATAAGGGAGACTTCATTAATCAGAATGTATATGAATGAATGTAAAATACAAGACCCCTAACCCTCTTTATATAGATAGAGGGGTAGGGTTATAAGCCCACTTGGGCCCATAAAGTACAAGCCCAATAGTCCAATAATATCCTACAACAAGGGTAGATATTTTTGATTTTATTAACAAGTGTTAGATTTTTAGTATTTTTTAGTTTTAATTTTAAATTAATTTTAGGATAGATATTTTTGGGTTTCATTAATACATGTTAGATTTTTAATATGTGACACAATCTAAATAATAATGGACCGAGTTCACGGTAATATTACTCGTTCAGTCTTCATTCCAAAACATTAAAAACAAAACCAAAATATTTTTTTCATAGTTTTTGTAACCATTAGATTTTATTGATTTTGAAGTAATGATATTCAAAAATATAAGGAAGTCTACCTTCGAAATATTAAGGCAACAAAAATGGATGGATAGTTAAAAAGATGCACATATATGTAATATTTGTTTCAAAATGAATTTTTGGAACGCCTCTAATTAGCTGACACCTAAGCTATATAATGAGCCGATAAGCTTGTAGAAAACGGGAAAATAGTTCATATTTTCATTGTGCATTAATTAAGCAATGTTTAATACTATAAGAAGTTAAGAACTGCCAAGCTTGAGGAACCACCAAACCATTATTATATTTAGTTAGATAAACACTAATATGAACTCGGTATACTATAATTAAGAGAGTGTAATTTATTTTAAATTAATTTTATAATAGTTATTTTTTAGTTCATAAATATGTGTCGGTTTTTTTAATGAATGACACACCGTAAACTCCTTTACTTTACTTAGTATACTCTTGATCCAGTAACCAAAATTTCGAATTGTTAAGGCCATTTGATATAATTGCAAACTGAATACATACAGATGTTAGGATACTAATCAGGTTTAAACATTAGAATAACATAAGATTTCCATAGAATATTTGTTTAATACTAATTCTTTACAGTTTAAAATAAATTAATAAATAAATAATGTAGTAGAATAGACTAATAGTGGGATTTTGACCATCTCATTGGAAAAAAGTGTGAACCTACTAAATACTGTAACGGCAAATGCGATATTTCTGCCTTCTTCACTATTTATTTATTTGTCTTCCTAAAATTAAATAAGTACTACTCACTCCGTCTCAATATAAGTGTTCTAAGTGTTTGAAACAATTTCACTTAGAATTCAAAAAAAAAACATAAAAAAACTGAAAAAATTTAAACAAATTTTTTTTCTTACTTATAATATTTGATTATAGTTGTAAATTTTATACAATTTAACTACCAGAAAATATGTTTCAAAAAAATAAAATTTATTAAAAAATAAAAATGGATATTATTTTGGTATGTTCACAGTTATTTTGGAGGGAGGAGTACTTACTAAACACAACCCAACAAATACATTAATTAAATATAAAAAAATACTACTAAACCACTACTACTACTACACATCTCTCTCTCTCTCTACCACTCGGTGCTCACTCAAAACCTAGTAATTGCAGATCTTTAATCGGAGCTCAAATTAAGGTCAATTTACTAATCTAATCTAACTCAGTATATTATTATTATTATTATGCCAGTTCTCTATTTTGGCTTCTTAATTTAACTGGTTTTTTGTCTTAATTGATTAGTCTTTTTTCTATCATTTGGAAATATTAGGTTTAGTATGAAGTTTGTTTATTACATTATCTAAATATTGGGTTTAGAGATTGTGTACATTTCATTATATGGATACAGTTGATTTGTGAATTTATAATGTTCTATTTTGTCCAAATAGGAATATTAATTATTAAAGTCCTGCCTTGATCTACTTTGATTGGTGATACTGGGATTGTTTGGATGCAGCTTTTTAGGAAAATAAGTTGGATATTTGAGGTTGAGAAAATGTTGAGCTTTATCCAGCTTTTAACATTATTAGTTTTAAAATGCCAGAAAAAAACATAAAAAACTCATCTTTAAAGATAGTCAACCAAATATACAGCAGCTTATAAGAAAAAGAAGCCTAAACTTAAGAGTTGATAAATTGCCTTTTTGGCTTATATGGCTTTTACCTGATTAGACATTGTAGCTTTTAATAGTTAGTTAATACTAACTTTTAATGGGAGAAATAGTTTATATTTTCATTGTGCATCAAGAAAGCAATATTTATTATTTAATACGAGAACTGTGGAGTATAAACTTTCATAATAACATAAATTTTCCCACCCGAGGGACCAATCTCTTACTTAATGCTTGATCTAGTAACCAAAAAATTTCAATTGTTAACGACGTTTTGATACAATTGCAAACTGAATATATGCAAATGTTAACATACCGCTTAACTGAAGTTTAGACTTTAGACACTACACTAAAATAAATTTTCGATAGAAAATTTGTTTAGTAGCTTAGATGTGGGATCTCAGGTAGTAGATATTGTAGAATAGTGGGATTTTGACCATCCCAGTGGAAAAAAGTGTGAACCTAATTAATTTATTTTGTAACGGCGAATGCGCTATTTCTTCCTCCTTCTCTATTTGTTTTGTTTGTCTTGAGAAAATTAAATACTTACTAAACACACCCAACAAATACATTAATTAAATTAATATAATAGTATAATACTACTACTACACGTCTCTCTCTCTGTATATATACGCACTCAGTGCTCGCTCGGCTCTCTCTCAAAACCTACTAATTGCAGATCTTTACAACTTATTCCCTTGCAATCGGAGCTCAAATTAAGGTCCATTACTTATCTTATCTGATTCAGTAAATTATTATGCCAGTTCTCCATTTTGCCTTCTTGATCAAACTGGGTTTTTTGTCTTAATTGATAGAAGTAATTAATTAGTCTTTTTCTCTCAATTGGAAATATTAGGGTTAGTAAGTAGTACTGTGTTTTATCACATTATCTTAATATATGGTTTAGAGATTGGGTATATTTCATGATATGGATACATTTGACTTGTGAATTTATAATGTTCGATTTTGTCCAAATAGGAAAATTAATTATTAAAGTTCTGCTTTGATCTACATTGGTTTGTGATATTGGGATTGTTTGGATGCAGCTTTTAGGAAAATAAGGTGGATATTTGAAGCTTTATTTATCCAACTTAACATTACTAGTTTTAAAATGCCAAAAAAGAGCATAAAAATCTCATCTTTAAAGATGGTCAACCAAATATACGGCAGCTTTTAAGAAAAAGAAGCCCAAATTTAAGAGTTGATAAATTGCTGTCTTTTTGGCTTATATGACTTTTACCTGATTAGGCATTGTAGCTTTTAATAGTTAGTTGGTCTTCAAGGTTTGAGAACTGGTCTAGGTGCTATAAGCTGTATATTTCCTGTGAAAATTTATTATCAATTTAATTCTTTGTTGTACACTTAAGCTATTTAGCTATCTGGATCTCTTTCTCCCTTGTGGGTAATATTAATGCTTATGAACCTATTGCAGATACATTTCAACCCATGTGAGATTTAAAAAAATTGTCATTCAGTTAAGAAATGGAAGCCGAGAGACGATCTTCGAAGGGAAGTTTCTTCCAACTGTTTGATTGGAATTCCAAAAGCAGGAAAAAACTGTTCTCCAACAAATCTGAATCACTTGATACAGGTTATCTACTCGTTATATGCACATTAGCAGTGTCCTTTTGCTCCTTTTTAATTCTTTTATTATATACTTTTGACGTTTTGATTGCAGAAACTTCAAAGCAAGGAAATCAGAACATTGTGAAATCCCTGAATTGCAATGGACTCGTGAGTTTCTTTTCCTTTTTCTATCTTTCCCTTTCCTGATCTATCTCGTCTATCCAACCTCACAATATATTTTTTCTCTATCTACGTATTTAGCTGGAGGTGCGTGAGAATGGGTATGGTCTACCAGGAACAAGGGATGGCAATTATATTTCTTCCTCTGTTGATGATAGATATGGGAAAAAAGCACCTGGAGTTGTGGCCAGACTTATGGGACTCGATTCTTTGCCCACTAAAGCTACTTCTGAGACCATAGTCACCCCATTTTGTGACCATTCTTATTCATCGAATTCTTGTTCCCAGAGGTGTAATTCCAATTTCCATATCGATTATCATTATGTGAATAACATTCCAAATGATAGAGGGGTGCAGAACAGGCCAATCGAGAGATTTCAAAGTGAAATGCTACCACTTAAATCAGCTAAGCAAATTTCTATGGCTCATCATCATAGGCTTTTGTCCCCTATCAAGAACCCTGGATATATCCCAACTAATGATCTTGCATATATAATGGAAAAATCATCCAAAATTATTGACCAATCGCCTCAATCGGCAGCAAAAAGTAAGAAACTACATCTTGCTTCTTCTTCTGTTCCTTTAAGAATGCGTGATGTTAGAGAGAGAATGGAAGCTGTTCCGAGACCCAGGGAACCTGTTGTTAATCAGTATAATAGAAGGCCGAGTAGAGAAAAAAACCATAGTGGATCAATAAATACACAAACTAATAATGCGCCAATGAGTCTAGAGAGAGAAAGTTCTGGAAGATTGAAAAATAAAGGAAAATCGACTTCTTTGGCAGTTCAAGCAAAGGTCAATGTACTGAGAAAAGAAGGATTCAGTTCAAGTAATTCTGAAAGCAGTCAAGCTATCCGAAGCGAAATGACTATGCAAAAGAGCGTTCAGAAAAAAAATTCTATAAGCAGGAGTTCTGGTATAAATAAGCAGAACAGACAAAAGCAAAATTGTGAAAGTGTTAGAGAAAAACAACCCCCTAGAGCCTCAGTTCCAGCTCAGCAAAATAGAAAAGCATCGTCAGTTACTGGCTCTGTTAGGCCAGTTAAGGCCCCAAATAAGGTTTCGATACTGGAGCCTTGTCCTGTGAAGATAAATACCATGGCGAAGGATAACAGAAAAACAATTCCTGAAAACAAGCAACGCGGTCATGGGAATCTGTATTTTGGAGACACTAGTAGGGATAATATCACAAGGAGTACCGATCAAAGTAAACAAATGAAGTCTAATATTACACATGATGATTGTTCGAGTTGGGATGAAAGTGGAGGGAAAAGCAGTATGGATATTGTTTCCTTTACATTTACATCTCCCATTAAAAAGTCACATACCGTGTCCGTGTCATCTGGGCATTGTGATGAAATTAACTGCAGCCCGGAAATTCCGAATTTATACTCTCCACGCTCAAATGTAACAGGTGGAGATGCGTTGAGTGTACTCCTTGAGCAAAAAATTAAGGAATTAACATGCCGAGTTGAATCGTCAAATTGTTATTTTGACAATGTCGGTAGTGGTTCTTCTACTAACAATGCTATGGACACCTCTACAAATGGCGAGTGTATTGGGTTTGAACTTAATTTGCGGAAAGCGAAAGTTATTGCATATGATATGGATTGCTCTTCTTCTAATGCTAAAGCCTATGGAAAGTTGCAGGTATATCTTCTTTGTCAGTATTTCAACATGCAGCTCTTTTATTTTTTAAAATTTAAGGTTATCCTGCCCTACGAGGGACTTTCATCAGCTATGTTTTCCAACTGGTTTTCATATGTAATAAGATCTTACAGATTATCATGTCACGAGGAATAAATTTAGGCAATGAATTGCAGACACAACTAGCTAATATTAACTTGACAATTAACGGTTTCATGCATCATGATAAACTATTTTCATCTTTCTCAATATTGGACCGGTTACGTTAGGGCTGGGTTCGGTCCGGTTCGGTTTAGTTTTTGGCAAAACCGAAACCGAGCAGATTTTTCGGTTCGGTTTCGGTCTTTTTATTTTTTGAACCGAATCGAACCGGTTGTTTCGGTTCGGTTTCGGAGTTTTTCGGTTTTATTTTTGGTTTTTCGGGCTTTTTCGGTTCGGTTTTATTGTAAACCGAAACCGACCCGAATAAGTTTCGGTTTCTGTCTTTTTCGGTTCGGTTCGGTTTTTCCGGGTTTTCGCCCAGCCCTGGGTTCCGTCACCCAAAAGGAGAAAAACTGGTTACGGATTACTAGTTTTTTTACATGTTGCAGATAATGTAGTTGGTAATTAATTGGAGTAAATACGTTTTGGATCTTATAAAAGTTTATTACTACTGTTCTTTTCTTTTCTTTTGCCAGCAATTGCCCCTTGGCTATTTGACAAATAACACATACTTGCACATGCATATTCTAAGTTTATGCAAATACAGTTGAGGTGGCTCTAAAATCATAGATACCTAGTCAATGGTAAAAGCATACTGATATGATGTTTGCCACTAAGAGGAGGATTTGTATCGATGATGATTTTACCAATATAATTATCAAAGATACCGTGTTTTTAAATGCTCATCAATCATCTCTATGCCCCTTTTGCTTTCTACCTAGTGAAATCCAAATAATTTCATACTCAAGATGTCACCTCTTCATTGCCAACTATAGGAAATACTAGGACTTGTCTTTAAATTAGAGGTTAATGATGTTGCGTAGCTTTTAACTGTATGAATTGTTCAATACAGAACTTTGAGTGGCTCATTTGTTTGAAAAATTTCCATAGTTGTGTTCTTGACGGAAGTTTTTTTAACGTTTCTTTAGGGTTTGCAAGAGACTGAAGGGCAAAGCAGTTGCAATAGCAACAGTAATAATTACAGAAAAGAACATGAGAATCAATATAGTAGTCTCATGTCAACTCTTGAATCGTCGTCTTCGGATGGAAGTTTTGATTCATCAGCTCTTAACAGCATTTCCATTACCAGAGGTATAGTGCCTAATTTTGTGATCTTTTAATCACTTCTTCCTAGCTCAATTTATTACCTTAATCATGTTAGATGATTATGATATAGGATCCCTGCAAGTTGATCTTTTAGCGAAATAAATGATGTCTGAGAAAACATATTGATGTTATTCATGGAGAATGATTTTATTGTTATTATTGAAACTGGAAATAGATCAGAATGTCGCGGGCTTTTCATGGAGGTTATGGTTGGCTTTCCCTCTCTTGTATACATATAAAACTTTTGTGCCTTTCTAAAAAAAAGATTTGATTGGCATGATTTCTTGGTGGATTGGTAAGATCAAGTTTTGAAATCAAAATCAGTGAGGTGATTATGGGGGTGTCCTAAATGACATTAACGCTACTGATTTTCTGTTGGTGCACTATAACATGGAAATCATCTACTTTACAACAGATATTGAACTTTATGCATCACAGGAAAGACAAAGATTGAACACTTGGTTTTCACCAAAATAAAATAAAAAAGAGGCTAGCTTTGTGATGAAGTTCTTTTGCTACTACTTGTTTTACTAACAATGCTTTATTTCAGGTAACAAGCGCTTTCATTTGCTTAACCCTCATGAAAGACCTGATACCATCTCTAATGGAGGATCTCAAACGTTAGATCTAGATTTGGAATTTTCAGATTCTGCTTCTTCCTCCTCGGTTACATTTAGTCGAAATTTTAATTCCTCCACAGTCGGTTCTTTTGATTTTAAGAGATCTTCAAAATGGGAATTGGAATATATAAGAAAAATACTTTTCAGTTCCGACTTAGTTATTCATGATCTTGTCTTGGGTCGAGTCAAGAATGTATTAGACCCTAATTTGTTCGACAATTTAGAAAATTCACTTGTATCCGCTGAAGATTTAGAAGAGTGCTTTAAACTCGAACGAAAAGTTCTTTTCGATTGTGTTGGCGAATGTTTGGAATTAAGGGGACAAGAGATCTTAGGAGGAAATAGTAACACGTTATCGAAGTGGGAAACATTGTTTCAAAACAAGGGTTATTTTGCGGATGATTTGTACAAAGAAATCTCTAGTTGGACAAGCATGGGAGACCTTATGGTGGACGAGCGTGTTGATAGAGATATGAGCTATGGAAAAGGGAAATGGGTTGATTTCAAAATGGAAGTATTTGAAGAGGGTGCAGAGATTGAGAAGATGATTATGTCGTCTCTCATTGATGAATTGTTTGCTGATTTTATTGATATTGATCTTTAAAATGGACCAAACTGTAATAATTTTAGGTAGACTGTTCGAGTAGTTAACAGTATTTTCACTCTCAATTGAAGAGTGAAATTTTGTCACAGAAATCATATAGGCAGCAAATAGAATGTTTGAAAAACGATGTGTATTATTATAATATTTCACTTCAAGTGAAAGGAATTGGCCTGTAAGAAAAGGGTCCCCCATCTCTTGAAATCATATTCGGATTTTAGTTCTTGTTCTAATTGGTAACAACTAAACTCTGTTTCGATGCTTTATATCAGAAGTTTTTCTATTTCTAAGAGATACTTTAAAATTATTTTGTGTGTCTCAATTGCAGTAGTTTTATCTTATTTCAACTATTAGTTTCTCGTTATGCTCTTATTCAACATTCTGTTAGCCATAAAGGATTGTTGGTCCGTTGGACAAGAAACAATGTGGTCCAAACTCGTACATGAGTACTTCCAATGTGGTTTGCATCTATTCCAGAAGAACCAGGACATAATTACCCATGTCTAATGGAGGTATTTAAATCCTGGTGGTGTGGTAATATTTTTGGTTCTCGACCGCCACACTGTTCAATATTGGTTTATTTATAAGTGGGTAAATGGTGACCCTTGCAGTGTGATTAAAAATCTCTAATTGTGCATAAAGATGCCCACTTGGGCCATGTTTGGTTTGTATATAAACAAGACTTCTGAAATGGTATTATACTGTTTCTATTCATGCTTATTACCAAAAATGTCTCTTAAATACAACTAACTCTCCCTGATATAAAGTATTCCATACCAAACTATCAAAACCAACACCGTATATAAACCATCTCAACAGAAGCATCCACGTCACCCTAACCTAATTCGCACCCATGCTTTTGCACAATTCTTGTCAGATTAGTGAGGACCTGGGGAGGAAAATGTATGTTTTGTCAATTTTTTGTTACTATACTAAATTCTTCTAATAAAGTGTAGGTTAAACGTATGTATGTGTGTATATCACTGCCTAGCATCAAAATATAAATGCTAAAACATTAACAAATAGTTTGTACACCTCGAAGGCCGAAAGCCTTGGATAGGGGTGTGGGAAAGATAGGCCGGATTGTGGAATTTACTGGTAAATAGCCATTCGACCAGGAAATAGAAAATAGCCTAGCAGGGTGACCTAGGCACCACCCTGGCCCTCGTTGTTCTTCTCCTTAGTCGTCCGTAGTTACAGTAGGCATATTAGATTTAGCCATTCCAATTGACGTTGGTGTTGGAAAATAATCAAGCAGATTGATTTGCATATAAAATTGTCTATTTTACAGATAAATTATCAAAATTATACAAAAATCATATTCTTCCATAGTTGCATAGAAATCTTGGTATAGAAATTTTAATTATTTTCAAGCTAAACTTTGTCACAAAATTTTAAGCTCAAGCGCGTACCAAGAGCCTTAATCAAGAAGTAATCCCACGCGCTAACAAACTCCGGTTGGCCACTAAACTTGCAAGCGCCTTAAGCGCATCTATATAGAATATATCTGCGAACCTGTGATAAGAAACCTACAATTGTTCAAATACTTGTTAAAAATAAGAGACAAACTCATGGTACAAATGCGAAACCATCTGCAGTCTGTTGTAACAATATTTTCATTTGAGGTCGGTAACGTCCATACAAAAAATGATTGCCAAAATTACAATTGCAAGGAGTTTAAGTTACAAATAGAACAATTGAACATCGTATTGAGTATATTAGACTGTTTTGTAATTAATGGAAGATGTATGTTTGTTTCTGTTATATTTCATATTCACTGGACCAGATAGAAATATTCAGTGTAGTACTATTACTGTCAAGTTTGTAATTGACAGGACCAGATAGAAACTTGTGTATATATATATATTGTAATCTCACAGAATAATATAATAAGAAAATCATTTTTATCTCTCTCTCTCTATATATATATACACGTATATATATACAGCTTAAAAGCTGCTTATATTGATCCGTATAAATTCCACCAAAACGTGGAAGATACGTTTCTACATGGTATCAGAGCGTTGATTAGCTATTCCGCTGTTTTTCTTTTCAGTCTGGGGTTTCTTTGGTTGATTGGAGTTTCTAGGGTTCTTGTTCAACATATTTGGGGTTTTTGGTTGGTTGATTGATCTATCTTCAATTCAATCATTATTACGCTCGGTATTCACTGGATCTCTCTTTTTTCTATTAGAATCTGTTAATATTCTTATTAGCAGATTTTCTGAATATTGGAATTAGGGTTTTGTTCTGCTTTATCAATTCTTTAAGGTTTCTGGTTAATTTTTTGGGAATCTTGTATTCAAGATTATGTCAGGATCAAAGGAAAATCAAATAGGGGCTAATTCTAGGGTTCTGCCTATTACTACTATGAGTCCTTACTTTATTGGTTCTAATGAGAATACTAATACTAGTTTAGTTAATCCTGTCTTGAATGGTCTTAATTTTCATTCTTGGAGGAGAGCAATGGAAATTTCAGTAGGTGCTAAATCTAAGTTAGGTTTTATTACTGGTTCTTTGGCTTGTCCACCTGAAGGTGATCCCATGAATGGGGCTTGGTTGCAGTGTAATCTGATTGTTATGTCCTGGATCATTAATTCTGTTAATAATGATATAGGACAGTCTATCTTGTATGTTGATGGTGCTTCTAAGATGTGGAAAGAATTGACAGAAAGATTTTCTCAAGGTAGTGAGGCTAGAATTTATGAGCTTCATCATGACATTCATACAATGGTTCAGAATAATTTGTCTGTTTCTTTTTATTTCACCAAACTAGAAACCTTATGGAACCAGCTAAGTGTTTTAAGCCCTATACCTAGGTGTACTTGTGATACTATTGGTAGTTATGGTTGTAATTTCATGGCTGCTATAATAGCAAGAGAGCATAGGGTTTTTAAAATGATCTTTTTAATGGGTTTAAATGAGAAGTTTGCTCATGTGAGAAGTCAGATTTTGTTAATGAAACCTCTTCCTAGTGTGAATGATATGTATCAGTTAATGGGACAAGAAGAGAAACAACAGAATCTAGGTGTTCATACGATTGTTAATCAACAGAATATGGTTCTTGCCTCTCAATATACTCATGGTAATTATGTTAGGGGTCCCATTAATCAAGGTTTTAGGCCACCTGTATCTACTGCTAATAGTTTTAGACCTTTTAGGCCTAATATGGGGAGGGGTAATCCTATGAAATGTTCACACTGTGGGTCTAATAGGCATACCAAAGATAGGTGCTATAGGCTACATGGTTATCCACCAGGTTGGACACCTAGGCCTAGAGGGTTTGGTCAGAATTTTTCTGGGGGTAATATGGCACACCAAGTTTCATATCAGGATGATGGGATGTTCAATCCTACTCCTGTTCACATTCAAGGGTCTGATGATCAAAGGAGAAACCAAGAAGATGAACAACAACAAGCTGCAGATACTTCTAATGCAATATCAAATATGGTGCATACTGGCATGACAGGTATGCCTATAACCTGTTCTACTTTATTTTTAGATAAAAAGAAACATGCTTATGATTACAATTTATGGATTATTGACAGTGGTGCAAATGAACACATGGTTGTTTCATTAGGACATCTTAGTCATTTTAAATTAGTTGATTCTCATGTTAATTTACCAAATGGACAAGTTGCTGCAGTAACTCATGTAGGAAATGTGGTTTTTAAAAATGGAATAGTATTAAAAAATGTTCTTTGTGTTCCTTCCTTTGGTTACAATCTTGTTTCTGTAAATAAGTTAGCTAGGGATTCTCATTATTCTTTGTTATTTGATTCAAATGCCTGTTATATTCAGGACCAGGTATCCTTGAGGATGATTGGTAGGGCAGAAGCAGAAAATGGTTTATATATTTTCATTAGAAAGGGTGTTCATAGTTCTTCTCATATTAGCTGTAATAGTTTTTCTTTGCACAATAAGCCCCATATTTGGCATTCCAGACTAGGACATCCTTCTGTATCTGTTTTGAATTTGATTTCAGAAGATGTAAAAGCAAAATTTACTGTTCGGAATTGTACTCCTTGTGATGTTTGTCATCTTGCTAAGCATCAAAGATTAAGTTTTCCATTAAGCAGTACTCATGTTAAAAATGCTTTTGATCTTATACATTGTGATGTTTGGGGTAATTATTCTGTTCCTACCTATGATGGTTTTGTTTATTTTTTAACTATAGTAGATGACTATACTAGGTGTACTTGGGTGTTTTTATTGAAACATAAGTCTGAAACATCTGTTATATTACCTGTTTTTTACAAGATGGTGGAAACCCAGTTTAATAGCAAAATAAAAATATTAAGAAGTGATAATGGAACTGAGTTTAATTTAGTGGATTTTTATTCTAAAAATGGGATTATTCATCAAACTAGTTGTGTAGAAACACCACAACAAAATGGAATAGTAGAAAGAAAACATCAACATCTGTTAAATATTGGTAGAGCTTTAAGATTTCAGTCCTCTTTACCTATGAAATTTTGGGGAGAATGTGTATTAACTGCAGCTTATCTTATTAATAGAACACCTACACCTGTGTTAAATAATAAAAGTCCATATGAGGTTCTTTATGGTTATAAACCTACTTATAATCATCTAAAAGTTTTTGGATGTTTGTGTTATGCTAGCACTTTAAAAAGAGATAGGTCTAAGTTTGATGCTAGAGGAAGGAAAAGTGTTTTTCTAGGATATGGTACTAGTACAAAAGGTTACAAATTATTAGATTTAAATACTAATGTTTTTTTCTATACCAGGGATGTTATTTTTTATGAGGAAGTTTTTCCTTTTCAAAACCAAATTCAAGACTATTCACCTGGTCACAATGTTGTTAATGATAATAATGATAGTGTTTCTAATACTGAGGGAGTTGGTAATTCAGAAGATGATTCTGTAATTATACCTATTAAGAGGACAAAAAGAACTGGTAAAGCTCCTGCTTATTTACAGGATTACCATTGTGCAATAAGCAGTGTTAATAGTTCTTTACCTACATTAAATCCTATTCATGCTTTAAGTTCATGTGTTACATATGATAAAATTTCTCATATTTATAAGTCTTTTTGTTTATCAGTTTCTTCTGCTGTGGAATCCAAAACTTATAAGCAGGCTAGTACTAATCCACTATGGATTAAAGCAATGAAAGATGAGATTACAGCTTTAGAGGTTAATAAAACTTGGTTATTAACTGAATTACCTAATGATAAACAACCTATTGGTTGTAAATGGGTTTTTAAAATAAAACATAAAGCAGATGGGTCAATAGAAAGATATAAGGCCAGGCTAGTTGCTAAGGGTTATACACAACTTGAAGGAATAGATTATGAGGCTACTTTTTCACCTGTTGCTAAAATGACTACAGTAAGATGTTTTTTTAGCTGTTTCAGCTTCTCAAAATTGGTTTCTAGCTCAAATTGATGTTAACAATGCTTTCTTACATGGTGAACTAGAAGAAGATGTTTATATGGTGCCACCACCAGGTTTTTTCCAAAACAATAATAAATTAGTTTGTAAGCTTCAAAAATCTTTATATGGATTAAAACAAGCCTCTAGGCAGTGGTTTTCTAAGTTAAGTAGTGCACTTTTGGTTTATGGTTTTAAGCAATCTATTGCAGACTATTCTTTGTTTACTATTTTCAAAAATGGTAGTTTTTTGGTCTTATTAGTGTATGTGGATGACATTATTTTAGGAAGTGCATCCCAAGAGTTAATAACAGAGATTAAGTTTTTTTTGGATAATAAGTTCAAATTGAAAGATTTAGGCAGTTTAAGGTATTTCTTAGGACTTGAAATAGCAAGAAACTCAACAGGTATTCATGTTTGTCAAAGGAAATATGCACTAGAAATTTTGGCAGATACAGGTTTATTAGCCTGCAAACCTATTTCTTTTCCAATGGATACAAAGCAAAAACTCACAAACAGTGATGATAATCCTTTTGAGGATATTACTTTATATAGAAGAATGGTTGGAAAGTTATTATATTTGACCATTACCAGGCCAGACATTTCTTTTTCTGTTCATGTGTTGAGTCAGTTTTTAGCAGCACCAAGTCAGTCTCATTATGCAGCTGCTGTAAGGGTTCTCAGGTACATCAAACAAGACCCAGCTCAAGGTATCTTCTTCTCTTCTAAGTCTTCTTTAAGTTTACAAGCTTTTAGTGACTCTGATTGGGCTGCATGTGTAGATACTAGGAGGTCAGTTACAGGGTTTAGCATTTTCTTAGGAACATCTCTTATATCATGGAAAAGTAAGAAGCAAAAGGTTGTTTCAAGAAGTAGTGCTGAGGCAGAATATAGGGCTTTAGCTATTACAAGCTGTGAGATTATATGGTTGCTTAGTTTGTTAAAAGATCTAGGAATTACAGCAGAACAACCAGTTTCTTTGTATACAGATAGTAAGTCAGCACTTGCTTTAGCTTATAACCAAGTGAATCATGAAAGAACCAAACATGTTGAAATTGATTGTCATTTTATTAGAGATTTAATTGTTAGGAAGATTATCCATCATCTTCATGTCAATACTGCTAACAATATTGCAGATATTTTCACTAAAGCTCTTGGAGCAGCTCCTTTTCAGCACTTATTATTTAAGATGGGTGTGTTATCTCTTCACAATCCATCTTGAGGGGGGCATATTGAGTATATTAGACTGTTTTGTAATTAATGAAAGATGTATGTTTGTTTCTGTTATATTTCATATTCACTGGACCAGATAGAAATATTCAGTGTAGTACTATTACTGTCAAGTTTGTAATTGACAGGACCAGATAGAAACTTGTGTATATATATATATTGTAATCTCACAGAATAATATAATAAGAAAATCATTTTTATCTCTCTCTCTCTCTGTATATATACACGTATATATATACAGCTTAAAAGCTGCTTATATTGATCCGTATAAATTCCACCAAAACGTGGAAGATACGTTTCTACACATCGTAAATGAAAATAAAATCGTAAAATCAATACTTCAATTGAACATCATCATCTGTAATTGGATTAGTATAAAGAAAAAATTTAGATTTCCTTGAAAGAAGAGTGTAATTAAGTAAACCACGAACTATTAGTAATCAAACGACCAAAAGTATCAACCGTATATGGCTAATGGCATGACCATACATACATACACGATAAAAGAAAGTTCATTGGTCATATTATATTTTATGGTTAATCACATGCTTGTGTAGCTATCAATACTATTCCCCTTTCTTGGGTATATGAATAACTCAGACGGACCACTACATTAAGTGACATGTACATATTACCATTATAGTAGTATGTTACTATACTATTAATAGTCGATGACTTGGCCACTAGGAGTAATATATTATCCACCATCACAAGTGTTTATGTCTCAATGATTAACTATTCATTAAGCCTCGTATTAGCTGCCTAAAAGTCAGGTGAGAAAGAAAGTGTATGGGCTCTGGTCTTATATTATTATTCCATATTAAACGAGTTAACTAAGAATTAAGAAAGTCGTCTGCATGAAGAACCTTAATTACAAAATGGATCCTTGTAGATTGAAAATCATATTACAATTCTTCTAATTGAATAGGAACGGCCGAATAAGCCGTCAAGGTTCAAAAACTAACATAAGTTTACTTTTAAAAGATCATCTTATACGCCACACAAGACGAAAAAATACATTTTTACTAAACCAATTCTGTCAATCTTAATTTCTCTTAGTAACAGAGATGGAATGAGGATGTTCAAAAGGAAAGGGCTAATATTCGGTATGGTTTTTATTTCATATTAATGGGAGCGGCAAAAATCTTCACTTTTAATTTTTTATCAAAACATATATATGTAAAAACTTTCTTGATATGTATATATTTTTTATCAAAATGAGAAGGACTGCAACGTTCGAATGTCTCCACTAGCTCGTAGACAAAATTCACAACTTTTTCAAAGTTGAGTACACTAGTTGCTACAACTGAAACAAAGAGATCATAGAGGTTTGTCCAAAGTAAATATTACAAAATAGTAAGTAAATCACTCATTTTATATTGTTGACCCAAAATCAGATCTAATCTAGCGGCTGTACTCATTTTGACTAAAGTGATTACCGTAAATTAATTACAGCTGATAAAAACCTCGCACGTGAGAAGGTGGTGCAAGAACGTTACGGTGTGATGACATAATACATAAGTTTGTAAATAAAACGAAACGAACCGAACAAAACTCTGTTTATATTCGGTTCATGAACTAAAACTCTTGTTCATGTTCGGTTCATGTTCATTTAAATACGAATGAACATTTGACGAACATGAACCGAACATTTGACGAGCCGAACACGAGTTGTTCGTGAACATCTAATTTCTTCCAAAACATTCAATAATTGAAAAAAAAAAACTTTTTAAAATATATTTTAATTTTATCATATATTACTATATTGTTAATTAAGATAAACTAGTTCACATATAACTTTAAGTTTATATATTGTATAAATTATTTTACATACATATAATTACTTTAACGAGTTGAATATTTAACGATAAAATCGCTGACTGTATTTATAGTATGATGATATAAATTACCATAATAAGTTCGAAATAATACAAAAATACAATTTATATTATTATAGCATAAATAAGTTTATTAATTGTATAGTGATATTAGTTTTTGTTACATCATTAATACATTTAGTTTTTTATTTTATCAAAATTTATATATAGCTACACGAACACAAATTTAGAAGAACCAAACATAATCATATTTATATTTAATTTACTTAATAGACGAATATTATATTTTTATTCCGATATTCGAACACGAATAATTACACGGTCTCATCGGATTCGAGTATCACATACTTGGTATGAAAATGGAGGGGAACGTGCTAACTGCTAAAACCTTTTTTTTTTTCCTCTAATTTTCTTTTTTATTTTATCTTTTTCCCTCTCTTCTGTAATTTTCAGGATTAAGGGTCCATTGTACTTTCCCATTTTCCCACCTCAATGCCTACTCTTGTACCAATGCAATCTCTTTTTATATTTAAGTTTAATGCGTATACATTACAAAAAGGAATCCAATGTTTAAATTATTCAGTACTATCATTTATTAATTATAAAATAACAATGCAAATTGCTTAATGTAATGAGACTCTAGATCAAAGAATATATGATTGTCAACTGTTAAATGTCTACAAACTTTGTTTAAAAAATAAGATATATTCTAGTAGGAGTACCATATGAGAAATGAACATGTTCTCAGCCTTGATAGAATCATTATAACCATAACAAATAGTCCAGAAATTGCTATAAACTTTTGATAAGAAAGTGTTAATTAGGTTCCTGAATGTAACAAAGTATGGTGAAAAGAATTCTAATAATCACTTGTGGGAAAATTTCAGGAACACGCCTTTTCGAGAATATCTTAACATGTAGAAGTATCATTGAAAAATGTTCACTTCTCGGGAAAAACAAAGCCTTTTCGTTATTACTTGTCGATGCAAAAACAAGCCTATGGCTATCTACAAGCTTAATAGTTAAAACAAAATGTTCTTAGTTTTTAGTACTTTTTAAGGTTTTACTTGGTCCCAGAGTTATACTGTACTTGCTTAATTACCAAGTTCTGCTTGGTCCGGAAGATAAATAAGTTATCCTTCTAACCTGACCACGAGCTTGACCATAAAGTGGTATAATATCGAACTTGGTAAAAATGATTTGAGCCTGGTGCCTTAGCCAAAAAAAATTTATCCTATTGGTTAAGATGCATTGCTTAACAAACCATTTCAATGTTTCAACAAAAATAAACTGCTCATTCCGTCACAAAATAAGTGTTATGTTTCGAAAACTGTGTTATTTAAGATTTTGAAACAATTTTGATAAAAACTAAAAAAAAAACATTAAAAAATCAAAAATTTTAAAAAAAACTAATTTTTAATTAAAATGTGAGGTTTTGAGTATAATTTTGTTATGTTTAAACTAACAAAAAATTGTTTTTAAATACAAGACACCTGTTTCGGAACGAAGAAAGTATATTACAAGTATTAAGTAGTGCTAAATATTTTCAAAGCAAGAAGAAGTAGTGCTAATTAAACATCACAAAGTAGTGCGAGAATTGTTTCATATAGAATATAAATAAATTTGAAATGACAGTTACCAATCATTAAATAATATAAAAGGTCTACTTTAATCTCAAAATTGACATACTAAAAGATAAATTTAGTCTTTTCATCCTCAAAACGATCTACAAAAGCCAAACATTCATTGAATCCGGATGATTTAGGCCTGAATAGAAGCCAAAAAATTCATCTTCAATTACTATAACGCCAAATTAAAAATCACCCAAAATTGACAGCAGTGGCAATTACGATATTAATACGAACACTCAACCCCACTTTCAAAACATACAAATCTCACCCTCCATCAAATACTCCTCACTTAACTCTCTCTCTCTCACACACACACATCCAACACACACATACATATACATATACACACACATACATATACATATACACACACATACATATAACTAACTATATATAATAATAATAATAATGGAGGAAGATCTGGAAGCACCGCACCGTCTATTCTACTCATCGGACTTCGACAGCGCTTGCTCCACCCCTTACGTAAGCGCTCCCTCTTCCCCCGGGCGCTCCTCCATCGGCGGCGCCGTTGGAGGAGGATACTTCTACAGCGCCCCCACCAGCCCAATGCACTACATCCTCTCCTCTAAACAAAAACCGCAATCAAAGATATCCGCTTATGAGCCCAACGCCTCTGTATCGAGCTCCGAGTTTGAGTTCTCAGCTAGATTCTCCGGAGAACCCTCTCCCGCTGCAGACGAGCTCTTCTTAAACGGCCAGATCCGCCCTATGAAGCTCAAATCCCACCTCCTTAACCCTCAGAAGCTCGCCCCCTTGATAGATCTGGACGAGCCTCCCGAGACCGATAGTGTTAGAGGGAGGGAGGTGAAGTCGCGTGATCGACGTAGGTCCAGATCCATGTCTCCCCTGCGGAAATCGATGACGTGGCATAGGATCGGTAAGGAAGAAGATATTGGTGATTCGGAGAAATGCGGGATTCAGGAGGAAGAAGAGGAGGAAGAGGAGGAGGGAGAGGCGGTGATGTCAGCGTCCTCGTCCAGATCATCGTCCGGTGGGAGAAGCTCGAAGCGATGGATTTTTCTAAAAGAGTTTTTGTATCGAAGCAAAAGCGAAGGCCGAAATAACAATAACAATAATAATAATAATAATAACAGTAGTAGTAGCAGTAACAAAATTTGGAGTAAATTCTCATTTTCTCCAGTTAAGGTTAAAAAGGCAGACGTGGCGGTGGCTGTTCCTTCACCCTCTACAGATTCTCTATCTACGATGCCGAAGGAGTCTGTACCGGTGAAGAAGAAGGTGGGGCCGACGAATGGGGTGGGGAAGAGGAGGGTACAGTTATCGGCACACGAGATGCATTACAAGGCGAACCGAGCGCAAGCGGAGGAGATGAGGAAAAAGACGTTTTTGCCCTACAGGCAAGGTTTGATTGGGTGTTTAGGGTTTAGCTCAAAAGGTTATGGTGCTGTTAATGGCCTTGCTAGAGCACTTAATCCTGTTTCCTCAAGGTAATTTAGTAGTTGTTGTGGCTATGATTTTAATAACTAAGATCTAAGTACTACTTTTGTATACACTTTTACTAGTGTTATTGTTCATGTTTGTTTATGGAGTAGTATTAAATGTGGTTCTACTACTATTTGTTTAATGGAGTAATTTGTGTATGTGTATTGGGAAATTGAGCTGTCTCTTTTTCTGGTAGCGCCGTTTCTTGGTTTTCACTATTAATATGAAACTTATGGTTACGGTGGATTCAAGCCTTTATTATTATCAGTTTATCCACCACTTGTTTTTTTTTTCTTTTTTTGTGTAAACATTGAACAGTGTTATTGTGATAAAAGCCTGTGGATTCCAGTTTTAGTGACTTGTTTGGTGATGGAATCAAGTACTCCTTGTCAACATTTCTAAGTTGGGAAAAGTTAAAAATTGTACAATATATGTATTGATTGTTGTAAATAGCAATAGGAGTACTATTTTAGTAAGTTGAATATAAACACCAATGGAAATCACCCCTACCAATTTTTATACGAGAACATCAAACATTACTTGTCAGTTTTCTTTTAATTAATATGAAAACAGTAAAAAGGCTCACATTTTATCCAAAGCCTATAGTCTACAGACTCTATACTCATATAGATATTCAAAATTAATGAGTTATAAGGATAACATATCATAGTCTCTGTATGATCTATATGGTCATGATTATGATGAGCTGGTTGGAAACTTGGATTGTTGCTAAGTTCAACAGCTGGTCTGAAATAGAAAAATTAGAAGGGACATGAAAAGCTTATTTAGTGAGTTGTTGTTGTAGTATATATATATTCTGAGGATTATAATGATTTATTTAGGAACAGGAAATAAGTTTATGTCGATCTAAAGTCTATGTTAGTAAGTAATGAATACATGTGGAATGATGGACACCAGTTTGCTGTTCTGTACAATTTACAGGAGTACTCCATAATAAAACATTTCACATTAAATAAATAATTAAGGGTTCTAAGTTTCATAAAGTAATGCAATATTATCAAAGTGAGAGCTGTAATAGGACTTGGCAGTATCCATAATAAACATTTCACATGAATAAATAATGAAGGGTTCCAAGTTTGATCAGCCAGTGGTGTGAAATTTGAGATCTCAAATTGGTTGTAATTAAGGGGGATAAGGGGAAAGAAAATATTCATAGGTCTATATAAAGTGGAAGAGTTTAGAGTCAGACTAGTATTAGTAGCATAACGTGATCAAAGTAAATCTAATTTATCCAGGATATTTATAAATGATACCTTACAGTTGATTGTTAAATTATTCATCGTGATTTTCTTAAAAGTATAACCATTTTATCAAAGTTAGAGATGTTATTGAAGCAAGCAAAAAGGTTGAGGTTTTATTACTAGAAGAATTTTATGGATGCTCAATTCTTGATTATTTCCTTTTGAAGTTTTTTTTTACTTTATTTACTGTGGTGTGGTAAATGGTGATTAAGAAATGAAACCACTTCCAAGTTCCAAGTCACTCTAGCTGTAAATAAATGTATAATTTACTCTTTATGAGAAATGATAGTACTACTTTACAGCTCATATCTACTTTCATAGTACTGTCTGTTTCCCCTGTTACATTTCTGTTATGGTCTCCCCGTAAATGTTCATCACCCATTCACATTTACCTCATCTTATTGGGTGATTGTTGGTACAAACAAAGCAATTCCTCATGCACTGCATAAAATATACTGGTGATTAATTCTGCTAACAATTTTCAGAATATTATCCCTTTCTTAAAACAAAATATGTCTTCACTTTTACATTTATAGAACAGGTAACCAAGTGTTTAATACTCTTATCCGTTTCTAATTAATTGTTTAATACGAAACAACGTGCAAGTTTGATTGTCCAATAACTTGTATCAAAATTGTTGGAATGAAAATTTTCAAAAGTTAATCATACAGTTCAAACATTAAATTATATGATTTAATTTTGAAAATTTTCAATTCGACAATTTTGATACATGTTATAAGCTGGTTAAAATTGCATGTAATTTCGTAGAGGAATGGATGGGTATGGTCTTTAAATACTAACAGGTAGCTGTAAGTAGTAAATTGTTAAAATTAAACGAAATAAGTTTGTTAGTATAATGTATCCAATGACTGAAGGTACTTGAAAGTTAGTAATTTTGTAAATTTATGTAACTAGAACGACATTTCAAGAATGATAGCCTTAAGATATTAGATGCATAAGTTGTGTTACTACAGAAGTATGGAGAAAACTGTAACCGATAATTATTATTGAGCACAATAATTCCATCCACGTGGGTTGAAACCAGAACCCATGTGCTTTCAACACGAGGTCCTCAAGGACCCACATTTTAATAGCAAGGGGCATAGTTGCTTGATCAATTACTGCAATATCATTAATATTTTCAGTTGCTTAATTTTTATTACAGTAGTATCTTCTTAGACCCATCTTCGTTTTCATGTAATACGTTTAATATTGGCCTGTGACAAAATACATTTTACTCAGGTCTTTCAACAAAAAATGTTATTTATTTTCATAGGCAATCTGCAATAGTATATTTAATTTACATTGCCGCATATCTCCCGGAAACTCGGTAAAGCGTAAATATGCAATCGTGATTCAGTTGAGATCAAGCAATACAATCATGCTTTTAGAGAAGGAGAATGAACTTTTACTGTCAATTATCTCACCTATTCTTTGATAATATGGCTATTATTAACTTTATAGATATCTTTTCATGTCACAGTACTGACCCTAGACGTGGAGTGACTTGTTATATGATTGACTTGTTTAGTTTGGATTATTTGATTTGTTTTTGGCAAGAGAACAAAGAGAGAGGCACACCATAATGCTTGAGAAACTGATTATTAGTTTAGTGGGTTCATGTTGTCTGCTAGATATCGACATAGTATATAAGCTTGAAGCAAAGGCACTTGACTTGTTTAATTGTAGTTGACGTTACAAATTGGAATTATAAACATTTTATTGTACTATGAATACTACAGCTCTATCGTAATAACACAGCAGTTTCCCGTCTTTAAAATGATGCGGAATTGAACGAGAAGTTAAAATTCCAGTTAACACTTGTTCTATTTTACATTACCTGGGAATTTTTAGTGGTTTTTCTACAAAGATGAAGTATATTATGGTTAAGTTTAGAGGGCAGTGGCTTCTTTGAATCGGGCTTTTTTAAAGTTCGATTTAGTAAATAGACTTGTGATCTCAACTTATTTTATTTACGTTCAATTCTAAAAAGGAAATCTTTGGAACGACTTAAAATCCATCCTAAGTTTAGTGTTAGCTTTTCATCCGAATATAAATTTTAGTTGGATATAAATTGAAAATATTTGTTTTCCCCCACTTTAAATCACTAACACTACAATATCACCATTTATTTACTCAAGTACCGATCGCGATCATATTAAATGTTATAAATTCAAAACTGATAATTGTACATGTTTCAATGATAAAGCCAAAGAGGTGTCTGTGTCTGTGATGAGTCTGATGACTGATGAATAATGATCTGGTATTTTTCATTTCTTTTTTACCATTTGAAATGAAATCAACAAAGACAAAAAGCGATACCTTGAATATACACCAATCCAAGAGGAAATCCTGACAACATTGAAGATAAGAAAAGGTAAAATAAACTGTAGCTACCAAGAAAGGAACTGTTATTTGAGTGAAATTATGTCATAGAGAAGAGAATTTCTAGGAAGCAAAGGGTAAAGAAAGAAACTGTAGCAAAATTACCAAGTATCAGATTCCAGATTCCTTTTCTTTTTTTTGGGTAAGTGAATTCCAGATTCCTAGTTTCACTTGCTTGGCACAAAAAAGTTCATCTGATTTTTAGCCTGGATTACAAGGCTAGAGTTAAAGTCACGGCCCCATCTTCTACAGGCTATTATTGAGTAACAACTTTTTTAATCTCTCCTTAGATCATTTTTTTTTGGTTTGTAAAAGCACCAAAGTAACTATTATAATCATCCTTGTCATGATCTTATGAGTTTTAGTAGGAGAGGCATATTTTGGAACTTCCGCAAGGCTAAAAAACCCACACTTTTGTTTGTATGCAAGCAGTTCAACTTCGTAATTTCAGTAAATGAGCAATGCCTTAAACGTTACATGAACTCGGACTTGTTTGGTTACAATTTTACGCAAAAAGTTCTTATCTTTAAGACGGAATATTTTGGATTTATTTAGTTTAAATCCTCAAGGTTATGGGTCCAAGAAAAACAGTTACTAGATCAACCAAGGCAAACCAACAAACAAATTATACAGAAACAAAAACCTTCACTATAAAAGCTTCAAATAAACAAGCACCAAGGCCAGTTTCGCCGGCATACCACTCAAGTTTTTTGTTTGCCTTTTCAAAATTTGTGAATAAAGGTAAGCTTCTCTGGCAAAACTAAGATTGTGTGGTGCATTCACAAGGATTGAAAAGGAACAAATACTTGCTTGACGAAGACAATAAGAGTCGGATTATATCGGAACTTCCCCGTTTTCTTGTAACTCTACCCAACATTATTTCTAGTTTTTCTAAATGGTTTTGTGAAACACCAACTTCACAAGAAGTTAATGGAAACAAGATCCTCGAACATGACTCCTGCAATTCAACACATTCGTTGTGAAAGACTAACACCTATAAGCTACTCCTTAGTTTAGGAACAAAATTGAAGTCAGTAAAAAGGATTGAGCGAAAGCATAGAATAAGTTGCTACTGGCTACTGAGCTTTGTGGACGGAAAGTCGAAAAGCATATCAATCGGCACACATACAATTCTTTATGAATATATAAGCCATCTATGATCCTCTATATAGTAACACCACATTTAAAATTAGCACAATTGTAGTCTTGTAGAGAAAGTAGCCGATATGCCTTTATTTTATTTTATAAAACTTAAGTTGCTATTAATATTTAAATTAAAACTAAAAGTACTGAATAGACTTCTCACCAAACAGAAGAGTGTATGACTATCACTATGCCTGCCAGGACCAAGTTGTGTTCTTGTTCAAATACTCGAGGCTTGTGAGTGTAATTAATCTTGTTTAAAGTAAACCATATAAATTATAAGGGTGTTGTGGCGAGATCGAACTCGACTTGTCACACCCGAAGCAAGAATCATACCACTAGACCAAATACCCCTTCGCTCATTATGTTACAACTTATGATTTTCTTTCTTTCTTATCGAAGATAAAATCGTAAATCCTTCTCAACCCCATGAGTATCTATGATCCGCAAATAATCATCATAAAGTTTACATTCTTGCAAATAATCCTCATAAACTATAAAGTATAAATTATAAACAGTTCTGACTCTTACAGTTAACCTTCATGCGGCCATGCCTCCTTTTAAACTGACATGAATTTATGCTTTATATTTCGTCTTAAACAAGAGCAGATCTAACCTTTTAATAATTATTTATTACTTATATATTTTAAGTGTATATATCGAGCAAATAATGATGTCAATAAAGAAGTTATGCCATATTGTAAATGTGAGGACTAATTGCGATGTTTTGATAGATTATAAGAATATTTGTAAGATTCCAAATTTATGGGGGTCATTTGCATTTTCCCCCAAACAAAATCATATTTTATCGTCTTAAAAAATAATAATTTATTTCTGAAACTAAATTCTAAATTCTAACTCTCTTTGAAGAAACAAAAAAATTCGTTAGAATATTTTTCATTCATTCGTTACTCTATCCTATCATTCGATTATAATTCCCCTTATATATATATATATATGCGAATTAGCTTTAAATTTACTGTAAAATTTAATTGAGATATTCCTCTGAAGCAAAAGTTATAAACAAATGGCTCAACCCAGCAACAATGTAACCAATCATCTCATCTCTTTATTTACAATTTTTTTATTTTTACTTTTAAATTACTCTCTTATTTAAGTAATATATGGATTACATCTTCCCAATGATCATTAAGTAGTCATACGTAAATATTTACTTTGGGATTAGGGTTTGTGATGAATTATTGAATTGTGTAGTTGAAAGTGATAAAAACTCCATATTATGCGCCAAATATTTTTGTTTTTTAAATTTATGATTGTAATTGTTAGTGCTAAATACCCTCTTTTTCAATTAGAGTATGAGTTAAGAGTTAAACAAAAAAAAAACTATTATTAGGTTTTATTTTGGGATTAGAGTTTGTGATGAATTATGTTGTTGAAGGTTTATTAATTATAAAAGCTTCTTATTATGAACTTAAGATCTTTGTTTATGAAATTTATGCTTGTAGTTGTAAATACTAAGTACCCTCCTTTTCGATTGGAGAGTGAGTTAAATAAATTAAAATACGAGTATTAGGTTTTATTTTGGGATTAGTAGGGTTTTATGACAAGGTTCGGGTGTTTTTCAGGCTGTTGGAGTTGATAACACCTTTCGGAGGAAGTTCGATAGAGAAGAGTACTTAGAACGCGCTCGCGAGCGCGAAGAAAAGGTTGGTTCTTGCTCCTCTCTATACTCGTATTTTTTATCCTTGTCATTTCCTTTTTTATATAAAATTCTTAATTGGGTATATTTTTTCTGTGTAGGAGACTGAAGGTCGGTCTAAATCCACATGTAAGTATTACTTGTATGCAACGACTTGCTTGTTTTATTGCACGCGTGCAGTTTTAAGCTCTTTTTTTTCTTTCTTCTTTGATGATAATTTCTATGGATTTTACTTTAGAGCTTAGAATCCTTTGATATTCTTAGCTTAAAAGGCTAAATTTTGTAACTGAGTGAGCATTTGTTTTAATTCAAGCTCTTAGTTGTTTAAGTGACGCAGTCAACAATACCCACATCACACGCTTCTATTCTTGTCCTGTTTTGTTATTTTTTTCTGCTTCAAATAGATTAGCTTATTTGCGAAAGGTGCATCCAAATAATGCTTATAGGCAATTGTATTTTTCCAGCCTCAAATACGCGAGCTTATCTACTTAGAATCTGCAACTAATCAAGCTCTATTTCACATTCTTGATCTTTTTGTGTCCTTCAGTGATTAATGTGCCTGTAAGCTTTTGCAGATAAAGTATTTTAGTGTAAGTGTTAGTTAATGGTCTTATTATGTATCCTTATGCAGCAAAAGGTCCATTTGTGCAAAGGAAACCTCTAAAGCACAGGGATTTTGAAGTGGACCTTGAATCCCGGTTGGGGAAAACTCAGGTTTAGCTCTATCCCTTTTGCCTTATAATCTTATCAAATATCCAAATCATGGCTATTTAAAGTTGAAAGCATTGAAATTTGTTATTGCCCCTGTAGTTTGTAAATAATCGTAAACTAGTTGACAAGGTGAGAACTTTTGGGAAAGTATTAAGCATATCGGGGCAAGGTAAAAAACTGTAGAATTTTATTAAGATTGTTTAGTGGAAAAGACCATCAAGAGTTAAACGCTAGCATGCTAGTATGCTAGGATGCTACTTTATCTGGTGTGAACGATATGGCAATACGGTTCTTGCTCGTCCACTTGATATTATAGTTTCTATGAACAATATATTTTTAGATCTTTCCCCCCTATTTTATTCGGATCTGTTTTCTTCTCCATGGCAGGTTGTTACTCCAATCGCACCACTAAGCCAACAGGTATGTCTTAACTATCTTCACTTCAATTATTTGAGGTCGGTATCTCGGGGCACCCAACAAAATGTTGTTTAAAGCTATTAATTACGCTTAGTTGTATCATGCCATTGCCCTATCTCTGTTTCTGTGGTTTTGTTTTGATGGTCCTTGGCATTGCCAAATGCAGATGTTATGACATCTCAATGATCTCATGTTTAGCATTTGATCCAGCTTCAGCTTATCATTTTAACTCTTACTCATTTAGTTTAAGAACTACGTCACTTGTATAATTACTGTGTTCGCGTTCATACTTGTTTCCAGTTTTCTGGTTTTAATCCTCATTAGGACATTCTATCGTGGCACTCTATACTGTAAGACGTTAAGATTTAGACCTCACTCAAAACCATTAAACTATACTCATAACTTAGAAGCACAGTCAACCTCAGAAGCGCCCCTAACCTTAGATAATATCTATGAAAAAGGTTCATCATACACAGTAGTTTGCTTTAATTTAAGAGAGCCATCAAATTGAGTTCCTCTAGGCATTGTGAGATAAGGTATGTTGAACCATTTAATCAGTAAGAGTCTGGTTTAGGCTGTGGGATAATATTGCTCATTTTTCTGTTGTACAGTTAGGCATGGATTTTCTTTTTCTCCAACATTAGATTTTATAAAAAAGTTTCAGAGGCATTAAATACGAAGAAGCCATCATATTGAATATTCCTTAAATTTGTCGATTTTGATGTCTGGGGATTACTTTATCTTTTAGCAGCAATGCCTAGAATTGTCAATTTATTTAAATCAATATTATATATTAAAAGACAAAAACACTTATAATTAGTGTCCTTACTTTGCGTCATGTTGGGGTGCTGTATTTGCGATTCTTAAGTTGTTATACAATCAAATTGTTTACAGGCAGGGTACTTCTGCCCAGTCTGCGAATGCGTTGTGAAGGATTCTATGAACTATTTGGACCATATAAATGGAAAGAAACGTAAGTACTGATCCTTGTAAAAGCAATTTAGTAAAATATCCATCAGTGTATTTCACCTTTCAACATCTTTTCTTTCATGAGTAACTTTTTTTTTTGGGTTCATCTAGATCAAAGAGCTCTTGGTATGTCTATGCGGGTGGAACGAGCCTCCCTTGAACAGGTACGTGTGTACAGTTTCTTTAATTTATGATGCTGAAGAGTCAGATTTGGTATTTTGACTTGTAATGATAACTCAAACTATAATTATTAAGAAATGTGCTTGCTGTTGAATGCATTAATAATAATTATAATTCAGTTTTCTAAAAGACTACAAAAAGTATCGTGAGTCGGTAAATAGATATAATCTTTATATTTCTCACCATCGAAGTTGTATTGTTCTCTGGCCAACTATAGTGAGTGAAATTCAGAGCAACTTTATTCTTATTTATTGGTCAAGTTTTAACAGCTAAATGTCATGTCTTTTGGTCAATATCAAAGTGCAACCAGAAAGGAATACATAATAGGACATGAGGACGTAATATTTACGAGGGAATTTACATGTTCCTCAATTAGGAAGGTTTGGACGTAAAAAGTTTCTCTTTTATTAGTTGGCATCGGATAGTTGACGTGAAACCAACTTGGGCATTCTCTTAATGAACCTAATAGTCATACTAAAGAGGATGAAACTTAAGGGAACAGACTCATATTTTATTCAGGGTACCAACTCACTTCATATTTGTACTGCCAAAATAAAACTTGTGTACAACACGTGTTAGGATGAATAAAGCAATACCAGTCCATGGAAACTACTCTTTGAATTAATCACAGATTACTGCTACCAAGTTTTTTTGTGTAAACTCTGTGTTTGCTTAATCCTGTATAGTTAAATCAGTTAATCAAGTTTGAGTATTTAGAACTTGAACTAAGACTACACTGTTCATGGTTATTTGCAGGTACAGCAGCGATTTGAGGTTCTAAAGAAACGAAAGGATGCCCCTGCCTTTAACGAACAAGGTAACCCTCAAAAGGTTGTTATTTAGTTATGAAACGGGATTTGCATCGCGTTATTTCACTTTCTATATTAAGAAGTTTCAGTTTTTAACTAAAGAATTGGATCGCGTTATTCCACTTTATATTGGGAAGTTACAGTTTTTAACTATAAAATTCAATCGCGTCTGATATGAACCTGTGTTGTTCCTTTTTTGTAGTTTTTGATGAGCGAATATTAAACCAGCAGAAAGAAGAAGAGGAAAGAAAGCGCCAACGCAAAGAAAAGAAGAAAGAAAAGAAGGTTAGTCTTTATCCTACATGCAAATATTGCAAATGAGTTCTATAATATGTTGGTCTAGTTCTTTTTTCTCTCAGATTTATACTCTGTAATCCATTATAGAATTAGATAATTTTTCTTACGCTAAGTTTTTATGATATCTTTTTACACATTGTATTTTTTATTAGGAGCAGAAAGAGAAGGCAGCAGAAGTAGAAGTTGAAATGGATCCAGATGTTGCAGCCATGATGGGATTCGGGGGCTTTGGTTCTTCGAAGAAATGATTTCTCTCAGTGATTTCCATTTTGTTAAAAAGGCTTGTAGTTTGCCCAACTAACCTATCTTCCACATTTTGTTTCTCTTCTTACAAGAATATTAAAAAATCGAAGAATAGAGGAGTCCTCAAAAATCTTTGTTCCACCTGTTATGAATTGTTTACTTCTTAATTTATGTGCATTTGTGATCTGGTGGTAGAAAGTCGTTGGGAAGTTTGTTTTAAACTTAACTTGAAATGTAATCTGAGTATTATGTAAAGAAATTACTAGCTGTTGAATACAAACTTTTGACGTATACCACTTAAGTTGACAGGAATTTTAGCAAAGAGATGACTTTTATCCATCAGTTAGTCCACAACGTAAATCATCTGCTTATCACCATATCATTAACTATCAAAATGTTTTTTTTAAGTATAATCATATGTATATATCTGATTTCTCATTTTTTGAAATATGAAATAGGAATTTACAAGAATAAGCTTCTTCTTTCTTTCTTTTGGTGATATACCGCTTGTTTTTGGTATGCCTTTTTTGTTCTTGTAAGAGGATTTTTTTTAACCACATAGCTAACGAGGTTTCTACCATGACCTGTGTAACAGTTGCTGCATTATCACACTTTTGTGTGATAGTAATATGGCACTTGGAAACATTAACGAACTACTACATCATGGTCGGTTTTATACTTTAATACTGTTGAGGAGTAAAAATTGCGGAACTTGGATATCCTTCATGAGACAGTTGAGAGAGTTGGTTTAGAGAACGTTTGGCCGAGTCAAAGACGAATTCTGGGGATGGAGCGGCTTAGAGTCAAAAGACAAAAAGAACGTACCTTATACCTCATTGTATATTATTGTACAAACTAGGAGCCGTTCGCCATACATAAACAACAAAGAGTTACGTCTTACCGCTTAAATTCATGTATAGAACTCGTAATATGAATAAGTGAAAACAGAAAAATAACTAATTGCATTGTATTATGGGACAAATATAATACCCCTATATCGTAGTCTAGAGTAACATGAGTATGGTTTACAGTAGTAGTAAAACCCATCCAACAGTCATCAATAGTGCTAGGGCATAAACGCTGGTTTGTTTGGCAAGCTTGGATGAGTTGCTTATCTCACTTCCCAAATAGTCTCCAATATTGAAATTTCCTACGAAATTGAACAATATCATTAGCCACTTACTATGTAAGCTGAAACTATTTTTCTAAATGATGCGTAAGAAAGTATCGACACTCTTACCCACTTGTTAAATGCTAAACTTGTTTTATGATCTTAGTGAACCATCTAAGTTATGGACTTAAGAAGATTATATCTACCTCTTAGACTCGAGAAACTGCAAGCGCCATTTAGCATGCCTCTTATGTTCCCTACTGAGGCCCCATTGTTGAATATGTACGTATTAAATCCGTCATTAACACATTTAAGCAGACCTTGAGTTTCTGATAAACAAGCCCCATTGCAAAACTCGCTTGTTGCCTCGGGTGGAACGTCTAATTTTCCGCTCTCATTTAGCCTGTACGCTCCATTACATCTGTTGTATATCTGTCATTTCAAATTAACCAAAAAAACAAAACTAAGATTTTGGTTTTGGTTGGGATTTGAACTTCTTTTGGGGATAAATGTTTCAGTTTCGATTTTGGATACTTGTTTAAGGTTACAACTTTTGCAACATGCACAAATTTTCTTTTCTTCTTTATATGTAGGATCAAGAAATAATTCTGCCTACTTATATAGCCTGCATAATGAAATACCAGGTCTTACAAAATTATTGTTGAAGCAGTACAAGGCACTATTGAGCAATGGTCCTGGGCCTCTTTGTGCAAGAGCTGCTCATATATTAAAAAATCGTGAAAAAAGAGCAATGATAAAGAGAAAAGAGGTACATATTTACAGACACTAAACAAAAGACTAGAGTGGACGTCTATGATTACCTGAAAATAAACAAAAAACAGCAACAAAAAACAAAAAAAGGGTAAATGATTCACGCCTTAAGAACACGGAGGCTTCTGTCATTTCTGAAACTTGATGTAAAGAACAAAGTTCTGGCGATTAATCTATACAAATAAGAGATTATATGGTGTGGTTTTATACACAAGATCAATGTGTACTTATCAAGTGGAATGCTATATATAATGTAACGAGATGGTGATAATTTGAGGACAAATCATAGTGTTGTGGAAACTAGTGTGTAGTTGTAACAACTGTAACTATATAAAGAAAAGTCATAAAAGTAGATGAGGAAATAGGTTCTGAAGGATTTGCACCTGGTTAAGTGACGGAGCGTATAGAAAAGGTAGGTGAGATGTAAGCCAACAAGCAACAACTCTTGATTTTTGCTTGTGTATTTACCCTTTTTCTCTCTTTAATTACTTTTTAAAATTTTATGAAGGAAGATTGTGCCCATAAACTTGGACCAAGGGAGTGGATCCTAGCTCGAAGCCTAGAAAAGTAGTTTCAGTCACAAGTTCGACGGGCTATCGGTGCTCATCTTGCTATCAAGGACCTTTATTTGCATAAGGTAAAGAATGGCTAAGGCCGTTTTATTGTTAAAACTTAAAAACCATAACAAGTGACGTACAAGTAACATCCATATCTATTCTGTGTCCCTTTTCATTCACCTCCACAATCCATTCTCTATATTTCGCAATTTCCAATTGAAACTGCATCAATCTTGCTTTCATCAATTTTATAGCACTTGGTTTAATCTTACGGCAGCTTCATAGTTGTAATGCTTTAAATGTGTATGTTTCACGACGACTCATTAGAATTCAAAACGAATGAACATATGAAAAATGTAATCAGAAGTTTTAGCAAAAGCACCAAGTAAATAGCTCTCAACTTGTAACTAGTCGTTTCTTCTACCTTGCAGCCGACTACTCTGGTCTGTCATAAACCTATAGACTGAAGCATGGCTAAATGATTGGTGTACTAGTGATTTCTTCCCATCCTGGAGGAAAATGCACTTGTGCATCGTAAATCCAGAATCATTTTGAGTACAGATTCAAGCATATGATTACTTGAATAACGGGCATAGGTCTTGTCGAAGTGCCAAACCCTACTGGTATCTCGTTCTATTTTCTGATCTGGATTACTTTGTTATTAGCTTACATTTGTTTGTATGTTTGCTTGCATGTTGTGGAAAAAGAATATTATAATTTGTGAATATTTAGAGCCCCGAATCAGAAGTCCCTCGGCTTGTAATTTATAAGCATTGTTTCATTGAAACATTAGGGTGTTAGACATCTCATCAAGATTTCAGAAAGAATTAAGAGAAGTTCTATCTCACCTTTCAGTATTGGGACCATATAGATCAATTCCATAAAAGACTAACAAGATCGCTGGAGTAATCAACCCAAAATTAAAAAAAAGATGAAAATAAAAAAAAGAAATAAAACAATTAGTGGAGATGCGGGGTATCGATCCCCGTACCTCTCGCATGCTAAGCGAGCGCTCTACCATCTGAGCTACATCCCCTTTGTTATTATAAAATATAATAAAGAACAAGTTTTAGTTCTCGAATTTAGGGAAAATATATGTTCATTTCTTTTTTGCATATTTGAAATTTCAGAAACTATCCGTATAAACAACCAATAAAACGATTATACATAGGCAGTTTTTAACATTTGCACACATGCATCTTCAATCTGGGTTCTCTCTCCTTTAGCTCAAAGTAAATCTGCAGTTTCTAGGTTAAATACGAGAACTGTTCAGTTCTTTCAGTTATTTCCAAATCGACCCTAGCTGAATCTTAGTTTCAGCTTCAGAGTCGTAAATTCCATGATTTGCATGGACAACGATGAACGTGTATATATATGACCATTAAGTTGTCTTGCAAGCAAGTCCAGATTCGGCTAGTCATTTGGCAAGCCTACCAGCTACCTCCGATATTATTAACTTTTGGTTGCAAAGGCTACCAATTTAACTCAAGGTGGCCTAAGTACTCGTATTAAGCATTGATTTAACTAAACAAATAGCACGCCAGACAAGGCAACTAAATTTCTAATCTTAACCTTATTACTTCTGAGAATAAGTGTTGTCTATCTTAACAATGTGATCCAACTGGATCAAAATAAAAACGAGAAAGAAAATATTGTTCTTTATGAAAGTTGAAACTGGAAGATACTGAAAAGAAAGATATGAAAGTGAGACTAATACAGATAAATTAACACATTGTTTTAAAATATTCACAAAACCAAATACATGCAAATCAAAAGCTTATTGGCAAACACTAAACAAGACATTATTGAGACAATAAACGTCTTACATTGAAAAAATCTAACAAACTCTGAAATAGGTCGCATAATCATCAAACGTTTGAGAAGCATGACCGTTTCACCCAAAATTAAAAAAAAGAAAGCTAGATAATATATCACGCATAGATTCTGAACACAGAGCACGAGTCTACTTCAACTCCACGAAGAAACACGTAAAATTCGAAATTCATTATTTATTTCCCTACTTGATGTACTGGGAGACCCACTTAAAGCCATCACCGTAGCCCATTTTCCGGACAATGCTACACATGAACACCTCCAATGGGCGAACACCAGAGTCAGCCAAATTAACTTTGCCTTTGCCAGTTGTAACTCCAGTTAGACCCATGTGGTAACGCAACTCTTCCTCTGAGGCGGCATATGGAATATCGATTTTATTTCCCAAAATAAGAAAAGGAACAGTGGCTAAGGACTCGTCGGACAACAGGGCATCCAATTCGTTCTTTGACTCGGCAAATCTCTCCCTATCGTTCGCATCTACCAAGTACACCACAGCATCCACCTTCATGTTCAAAAAGCATATATTTACAAATAATTAAAAGTTAATTATAAATCTTTGGTACTTATTCGTATACATGCATAATTATCTAAAATCGAAAACAGTGTGGCAGTGTTGGTAATGGAGGGGTGTGATGAGCAAACTACCAACTTAAATGTCTGCTTCTCAACAGTACTATATCGTCAGTACATCTGATAAAAACAAGAAACTTAAAATCATATGCAACCTGGTTAACCTTTATATAAGCAAAGAGAAACAAAACAAACCAGAGGCAACAAAAAAAATCATGTTACCTGAATTAGCACAAAAATTTATTTGTTCCTTCTATTCATAGTCTTCTATTTTAATCAAACCGACTCGTTGTTTTGAAAGTTAATATGAACATTGAAACTTTAATCGTTAGGATATACATATAAATGTGAATGCCAAGAGAAACAAAGCAAAAGATATGCATATAAATGTGAATGCCAAGGGAAACAAAGCAAAAGAACGCAAATGTATGGCAAGGTACTATTATAACACCTTGACGTAAACAAGGCGTCATCAGCGAACTTCCAACTTTAGTATCTGCCTTCCATGAATCAGGTAAACACATACACGCTTATCTGGGATTATGAAGGCAATAATAAACAGTACGAAATGCATCTGATATCAGAAACTCAAAGACATGCATGGCCTGGTTATGCCAATGTGTTTTAATTTAGTGAGGTTATATGTATATAAATTTAGAATATGCAAAGGGACAGTGATTCCATTAATCAGGGAGGAGAAAAGTTTCTTTACAAATACGAAGAACATAATTAACCTTCAATTGGTTCTAATTTTACCAAGCTCTAGGTTGGCCTGGGCTGAAATTGTCATCCTTTACGTTTGAGTACAAATCCCCCATCCTTTACATATAAGTTATGTGCGGAATGATTTGAAGAAAAGTGGAGAACCTGATTGGCTTCACCAGAAGAAGGTTTTACTTCAAGACGAAATTGAAGTATTTCTTTTTAAATATAGACTCAGAAATCACAATTCACACAGTTGTGATGGGTAAGTAAGAATCCACACAGTTGCATTGATATTTAAGTATTCTTGGTAAAAACATCCCCCAGTGAAACAATTACTACTCTGTTCCCATGAAAAACAAGAAAAATAAATAACTCTCCTAAAGCCGAGGAACACAGCTAAACCCAATGTCTATAAGTAGACAAAAAAGGGCAAATAAAGGAGAGCAAAGGCAAAGTATCACTTTCAATTAACTTCAAGCACTCAGCATTAGAATAAGATAAGATATATACCTTAGCATAGTAATCTCTCCAAACTCTACGGGCTATCTGATGGCCACCCAAATCAAAAGCCTTAAACTTGATTTTCCCAATGCTCAACTCTTCTGATGTCGGGTACTGGGTCGGCTGGTGCTGGGCCAATCTCTATCATTAAAAAAAAGCATTCAAGAACCGTCAGCACATGGTGCATCACAAGTATTCAGAAAATAAGTAAGCACTAACAGATGAAAAGACAACAAAAAAAAAACTAGAAGTTTACAAGCTAACAAAGAGCTAGCCCAAGCAGAACAATATAAACCGCACTTGCCTTTAAGAAACTCACATCTGTTCTATTCTACTTTTATGACACTTATTGTTCAGTTCACATCCAAAACATGCTCACTATTTAGGGGTACTAATGTTCATCTATGCAAGTTTTAGATCCAAAAAGGGTCCATTATTTGGAGGGATACGACAAACATCCTACAACAAGACACCCAAATATATCATCAAATCAGACGCTAAACTAACTCAAATTTAAACAATCCTCCGCAAACCTCACAACCTAACTCCTTACAATTCTAAGCAATATAAAAAATAATATTCAGAATTTGTATAAATCAATCAGAAGCTTCATTAGCTTAAATTCGAAAGAGCCTTCGAGACCAAACAAAACAAAACTTTATACAACATAATTTTCACACCGAATCAACAAATCCAAGAAAAAAGTGTGCAAATTCCCTAACCTCTCTCACAAACATTCAAAGCCTAATCTCACAGGATCCTAAGAAATAACCAAGACAAACCCAAAACAAAACTGTATATAATCTTCTTATACCAAATCAAAACAAGAACAACCATACATGAATCGCCCACCTCTTCTTCCAACCCACTTTACATATTCTTAAAAATTAGACGTAAACGAACTAAAGCTCTCCAATTAACGCACATACATAGAAATTTATGAAGAATTGGATAAGCTAAATAACCTCAATTTCATATGATCCCTCTCTACCAACCATAACAAAATCATAAAAAAGACCTTGATTTATACAAGACGACGTAAATGAAATAAAAATCAAACGAAAGTTACGAAAACCTAACCTAATTTATCCAAGATACAGAGCCTAAATTCTTAAATCTCAAATTATTAATAATTTTTAATAAAAACAGGGTAAACACATTAATAAATGGTAATTAGTGAAAATCAATCAGAAGGAAAATCACCTCAGTTTATTAAGGAGTAATAAAAGAAATCAGCGAATAAAAAGAAACCTAATCAAGTACTATAAATTTAACTTACATACATAATCAAGGCATATAAACATATATGGAGTAAGATAATAAAATAAAGAAAAAAGAGGAAACCTCGTCTTTGAGCATATGAAGAAGCGTAGTTTTGCCGGCGTTATCGAGACCTAGGAACAAGATTTTAGCCTCCTTTTGCCACAACCCCAAAGACGCTAATATCCCATAAAACCAATCAAACAAAAACATCCTCCTCCTCTTTTTTTCTTTTCTTTTTTATTCTTTTTTATTTATTTATCGATAATTAACTCTGGATCTAATTCAATTTCACCAGATCCTTATACAAACAACCCTACAGATATAAACACCTTAGTTGCACACATTTAATCTCTCTCTCTCTCTCTCTATATATATATATATATATCTATATCTATATATATATATTATATAGTCGTGTTGTGTGTATTTGGTAGAGAGGAGTTGTTTTTGTGCTGTACATAGTTGTTGGGTATTTAAACTATATTAATGGTCCTTATTATTCTCTACTTTAATATTTTCTCATTTGTAAATTTAAAATAAACATTTGTATTGGAAAGTGACAGATTTTGTCATGTAGGGAGGAAATATTAATAGGGTTGATTTACTAGTTGTTGGTGGTTATATAAACTGTATATTGATGGTCCTTATTAGTCTGGACTTTAAATTTTTCTCATATGTAAATTTAAAAGAAGCAAATGTATTCACATAATCTTGGGAAGTGACATATTTGGTTATACAAGGGGGGAAATATTAAAAGGGTTTATATAGTGGATTTTAGATTTGAGACTCTTGCCATTTACTTTAAAATTTTGTTTGTTTGGGTTTGTTCCTTTTATTGATTCGTATTCCTTGTAGGTTTATTATGGATGAATTGCGTTGCACCGACAAATTTTAGTTTATTTGATCTGAATGAAAACTGGAAAAGAAATGCAGTAATTATCATGTTTTTTGTGCTTTGAATACAAACCCTACAATGACATAAAACCACTCAAATATGAGAGAATTAGTAGTGAAAAAAAAAATACTATTTACTATAAAAATCAATGCATATATACATAATCAAATGATAAGATTTTTAGTATTTGAAATAATTTATATCGACAATAGGGGTGAGTGTGTAGTTTTTAATTATTGCGATCATTACTGTTATGAGTAAAAACGTAGCGGCATATAATTTGGTTTATGGGGTCTATTTTGTAAAATTAGGGGATAAATTACCAGCGTCACCTGGCCAATCAAAACTTAGTAAATAAATTTTTGAGTCATCAAATAGTTTCCAACCGTTGGATTTTCATCTAGCGGCAAAAATTGCCTTTCAGTGATAACATACTATTTTGTTAATTTTTTTACGGAAAATACAAATGAAATACTGTGTATTTAGCGAATTTCAATGACAGCAGCACTTATTCCACTGAAGTCCTAACCTTTGTTAGTCGTTAGTCAAAAAACAAAAAACCTTTGATATAATGTTTCACAGACCATAACGTGGGATATAATGTTTCTTTAAAAAAACCATTTAAAGTTTGAACACATTTCTACATTACATTACTGGAAAATTAGATTCTTTCTGGTTTTAATTTATATGTTATTATGCCATAAAAGAAGTATATAATTATTAGTCAAATGTAAAGCCAAAATTTCACATAATAGATAAATGGACATCTGTAGATTAAAATGTGTAATATTTCCGTATGTTCAAAGTGTTAGAATGGAATTAGTAATCGATACATTTAGCTAATTCTCATCAAGGCTTTTCTTCTTGAAAACAATATTTTATTTCACTTAGAATTATACGAACCTTTATGAATTTGTAAAATTGTCGTTTTTTATGTGTTATATACCATATCATTTGAGAAAAGTATAACATCTATTTGAGATCCTTTCTGACTTGAGGAAACTAGCAGACGGTTATAGCAGAATTAAATAAAATTACATCAACTAATTTGGTCCTTTTGGTGGTCCACTTCATAAAATCAGCAAATATGAGAAATTGGAAGGAAAACGAAGCTTAGACTTTCATATCAAACACAATAATCAAAACTGAAATTATCTTTAATACAATTCACTCTGGCGTTCACCTGTAGTTCCATAGTCGTAAAGCAAAATTGAGAACAGAATTACATAATTTGCTCTCTTTTAATTTGAAAAGAAAATCTCACTCAGAAATCGATTATTGACTGATTGCCAGGAGAAACTATGGGTATACATGTCTATGCAAGTGCCTGCTTTAAATTACACAAAATACTAGAAATGATACACCCCATAACTACATAGAAAAAGCACCCTCTACAATCGACTTTTGTCTTCAATTTCCATCTTTAGAAAAGATAATTTCAATGCTTCAAGATAAAATCCCATGACTATAGCTTATCCGAACCGCACTTCCCTGAGGAACTCAGACTGCCACTGGTTCACCAGCTGGGTTAGGAATTTTAAGCTGTATCATTAACAGAAAAACATGAGTCTTAAGAAAAATTAACTGTGCACTTCTCATGTGACGCTTCAAATTTCATGTAACAAGAAGTTCTGATCGTTTGCTGCTATTATAAAATGGTGCAGAATTTATGGACTGGTCATAAATATTAAGGTTTATGAATTTTGTTTTTATTGTTTCACCTAATAGCTTAGGAAGTAGAACCTTCGAGAAACAGTAAAGATTAGTGCCAATTATGAAAGATGAACCGAAGGTGGATCTATATGTGGGTAGAGTTCTGAACTTATTTATTTTCCTTCTGTTTCAGTAAGGGCTTGTAGAGACTAAAGTTAAAGAACTACAGGGGAACTCAACTAGGTGCTACTATTCTTTACTGGTTTGATCCATTAAGACAGCTCGTAGGGCAAGAGGTTGCTAACAAATTAAAAACAAGATTCCTCTTGTTAGTGGAAAACAATGAAAAAAATGCAATCCCTAAGATCGCTAAGCTATGAAGCATATGAGTTCTAAAGAGCATTCTCAACGGCCTTTATAAGAGACAAAGCTACGTTATCCCTCGCTCTTGAAACCCACTTTATACTAGAATCACCTCTCTTTCCTTTCTTCACTTTATCTGAACATAAAGTTAATCCACGACAAGATCTGATCTCCCACTGCCTCCAACCACCACATCTCAGATTTTCCAACTTCGTGGTGCACCTTGGTTACCGTCTCTGACCTGATCTGATCAGATTCCCATCGTCATTAACCCCAAAATATCCGATCAACTATTTTTTTAGTTGAATTTTGATTTTTTAATATTAGGATTTATAGGAGAAAATATTATTGTTGATCAATTTATGTAAGCTAGTGAGTATAGCACTGCTTTGCAACATACATGATTATACTATGTAACTCATTTGTTGAGCGATATAACTGTATAAGATTATTATAAAAGCCGTTGCCAGTGCTTTTACAGAATTAAATCTTTAAAATTACGTATGGATAAATGAATAGCATACCTTGGCAGATTTGAAAAGTTCATCAATTACTTCGGACAATGTTGGATGTGCATGAACAGCATACTTTAGATCCTGTAGAAAGACAAGTTTTAGAGCTCTCAATAAAGTATATTATCAAAATAATTCATTCTGAGATGATCTGGACTATGCCATATATCATAGTCCCGTATAAGTATGCAAAACCAGAGGAAATATGTATTTTTTTTGGATAAAGAGGTCCCCTTCCGTCAAGATGTTTTCTGCTTCTACATATGATTAAATATTATGCCTCTTATTTTTTAGCTTTTCACTACCATGACCTCTTTTAAAAGGCACATATCATTTTCAAAAGTGCAGTGTTAAGTTTTACAGACATTCAGTCACATTCTTAAGTAAAATAAAGGCATTTCTAGGGATTGCAGGGAAAAAAAACAGAAAAAACCAGCTAGTGACTTGGGGAAGTCGCAAGAGCGGAGCTGGAAAAATATTTTATCATTTAGAAAATTCCGCTAGGCATCCATACATAATAAATGTAGTATGCAATTTGGAGGGGAATGTTATACTTATATCTGAGTTCCCATAGCTTATTGCATTTGAGCCTTAAGAATATTTTATCATTTAAAAAATTCCACTAGGAATTTATATATACAGTAATAAATGTACAACCCAATTTGGAGGGGAAAGTTTTACTTGTATTCGAGTTCCCATAGCTATTGCATTTGACGCTTCATGTATAAGATCTGCAGCATGCAACCCAAATATATGAACTCCAAGGATCTCTCCATTGTCAGGTCTGTAAATCAACTGCAAAACAAAAAATGAAAAAAAGGTTAATGATCTGACTACAAGAATCCACTAAATTTTCCCAGGCACTATATTTCAAAAAACAAAACACGATTTACCGAACTAGAAATACAAAAAAAAAAAAAAAAGAGAATATATATGTACCTTTGCAATTCCTTCTCCTTCATTTTCAGCAAGGGCTTTCGTATTGGCCTTGAAACTAGTCTTGGCAATACTAACTTCAAAACCTTCCTTTTCAGCTTTTTCTCTTGCTTGGGGCTGCATGTTGTTTACCATTATACCATATAATTAAAATTTTCTCTCAGTTGGTGGAGTTATTTACAACATGTTATACACTAAATACTTTTACGAGATAATGAAACTGAGAAGAACAGTTACCATATCACTACTGTAACAAATCAAGGATTTTAAAGATTAATGTCATAGCAGTAAGGTAAAATGATCTGGAAAATTGGCAAAACAAATGATTAAGATCTTGTCTGATTTTAACTTAAGGCCAGCTATTTGCTTGTTTTTGTAAAAGTTAGACTACATTTGGTTGATCAACTTAAAGCTTAAGCTTTAATGGTATTTTGTCCTGAATAAGCTACAAGCTTTTCACCGGATGATTATAGTTCTTTTCAAGAATAAAAAAACAAAATACACGCTATTCGCGTAAGAGTTGCAATGGAACAAAACAAGCCCTGAGTTTCAGAAAACGGGACGGTGTATATACCTCTGTATATCCAACCATACTAATTTCAGGATGAGTGAAACATGCAGCTGGAATGCTTAAATGATTAAGCACGTGATCCTTGCCGCTTACTTGCTCAACGACTACATTGTAAAACCAATGCCACAAGTATTACAACTCAAGTTCAAATTCGAAATGACTAAAACTAAAAGCTTGATCAAGTTTTGATATAGTAATTACCAGATATTCCTTGCGCACTTGCAGCATGAGCAAGCATCAATTTTCCATTTGCATCACCAATGCAATACACGTGAGGTACCTAATTATCAAAAATCTGAATGAGCATAATAACAAATTAACATTCAAGCCACCTAGTAAGAAAAAAGAAAATTATTAACTTACCAGCTTTCCAGTTGCATCTACAACGTTCATCCGCTCATCAACGGGAATGAATCCACGTTGAGTTTGAACGTTAATCTATAAGTCAATAAAGAGTATATGGTTAAGGGTTGTGGACAGTGTTGTCTTTATAGTGCTCAAATAGTCGATATATACTGAAGATTCTTACATTCTCCAAACCAAGTCCGTCGGTAAACGGAGCCCTTCCAGTAGCAATGAGAGCAGCATCCACCTGAAAAGCATTTTTAATACTTTCAATATATGCCAGATATGCCGTTGAGTAACAGTAACTTTACATAACATTTGCACTATGTATGGCCTAAGAAATTGTGGAAAAACAATAACAGAGTTCACATTATTACATTTCTTTCACTAGTCCAGAAATTAAAGTCACCAGGGCAAAAATTAAACATATCTGTTACTAAATTGATACATTTGTTGTTTCCAGATCCCGTTGATTACCAATGTGCTCTTCCATTTTCTAATGATTCGTATAATTAAATTATGTCTGATATACCATTAGGTTTTGCAGAGCTTCGCTTGTGAATCATGGGCTTAATAGTTAAGTATGACCACAAGAATTACATAAATGAGATAAATCACCCAGATATAAGGAAGGAGGTACAAGATTATGGTTTTCCTTAACTTGGACTTACATGTTGCTTCCAATTTAGAAAAGTAAACATGTATAGGGTTGATAGAGAGAAAACTACTGAATGTTATATTACAACCATGACCATTCAAAATAGAAATAGGGAATTACCGACAAGGCTTAAGGCATTGCTTATCCAATACGTTTGCTACTTACCTCAATAGTACCCTTTGGTTCTTTCGTCTTGGCATCTATTAGTTCAATTATTACTGGCTTTCCATCCTTTGCTGGAGTGATCTGTATAAAACAGAAATAATTAGACGTAGAAATCAAATGTTGTCAGAAGAGAAATAAAAATGGTGAATTAGCTATGGAAACTAATGACAGAAGCGATGAGCTATTAAGCACCTTGCTTGCAAATACACCAGTATGATAATCAATTTTTCGAGGATTTATTAGAACCCTCTGCGCCAATTTGCTAATCTCAGGATCAAAGCCAGGCATAAGCTGATCTAAAGCTTCGACAAAGGTGACCTGCATAAGTTTGCATACGTCATAATGCTCACTTGGTTACACACATACATATTTCTAATAGTTCAATTACCAACTTAACGTAAAAGCAGAAAATATATTACTAAAATCAGAAACTAAAAAGATAAGAGTTAAGAAGTTGAGATAAAAAGGATGGAGGACCGAGTCATAAGAATCTTTTTTTTTTTGGTAAGTGATAAGAATCTTCCATGTGTCCATGTGCGAAGTACCATAAAATAATTCTTCCAACTTTAATACAAGCAAATAAAAAGAGTACGATATAAAATTTCAAATGAAACCCACCTCACTGCCAAGAGCTGTATACACATCACTGAACTCAAGACCAATATACCCACTTCCAACAATGGCTATCCAGTCAGGAACAAATTCCAGCTTGAGAGCATGATCACTGGTTATAACAGTTTTACCTGAAATTCACAATTAAATATAATTTAGTTATAAACATACAATGTATACAAAAATATATACTCTGGAGGGCTCTTAAATCCTTAGTAAAACCACAGAAGTAGACTTAAACAAAAAGACAAATAAGCTAAGTAGTTCTTTAAAAGTGATGCATTGAACTACAAACCAAACAAGTAACTTCCTTGTAGCTTCTTTTGTGGATAAGTTTGCACTTATTCTTTAGGTTAACATTTGATCCGCAACAACCAGGATAAAAACTAAATATAAGGAAATGAGAGGATGACGAATATAAACTTACCATCAACTTCAATTCCCTTAGGGACTAGAGGCACGGAACCAGTTGCAATGATTATGTCTTTTGCGGTTATTACATTTTCACCATATTTAACTTTTTGTGGGCCCTGAGTGCATGCATCAAAAGTAAATTTAAAAATATTGTATTTTGCATTAGTTATCTCTAAAGCACAACAACCTTGTTGCTTATCAAATCAACAAAACTGAACATACCACAACTGAGCCAACACCACTCAATATATCAACACCAAGAGCCTTCATCGAATTGGTTAAGTTACCCCGGATTTTTGTAGCAAGGTTATTAGCATGATCTGCAACAGCCTGTCTGTCGTAACCAGCTGCAGCGACCTAAAATAATAACAACAACAAAGTAAGTGTATATAAATAGGTGGTAACAGTAAAAGCCCATAACACTAAAAACCATAATACAAGGAAAGAGAGAAGTATATTATACACTAAAGACTAAAATATCAAGTGGACAATTAACAAACTCAATACAGTAAGGATACATAAAAGAAAGTTATCTAGTCTGCCAGCCAGTCTAGCAAAAAAAAAAGGTTCTTGATGTAGTTAATGACATAAACAAGCTCACAAACACAAAAAGTAAACAAAAAAAAAATGTAATGGTATGCCAAAAATAATAAGAAATATAAAAATATCCTTCAATTACTTCAGGAAAAATGTTTTATGTAAAAATCAAGGGAGAAATACTACAGAAGTTCCATATCTTAATAATTGCACCCAAAACTCTTCCCCAGAAGGAAGTATAACCCAGAGTCTCAAGAAAAACTAATAAGTAGCTATGCAAGTGATCTTCAATTTAATGGGATATCCTCATATGGCTACGTAACAGTAATCATACATAGTGATTTTCAAGTTAAGAACTGGAAACCACTTCCAAATCCTGATTTATAAATGCACAGCACCAACTCCAAGCCAAATAACAAAGCACTGAATGCTCAATGACCTTTTAGCATTATCTCTTGGGGAAAGATTGAACATCAAGATGATGTCTTAGGCATAAAAGAGCTTGTTAAAGCAATGCACCCACTACTTTAAATCATGGCATTGACTGGAGACCTTTTAGTATCAAATATCTTCAAAATAATGTTTTCTCATTTTTTTGTAACACATTAATTTGTGAATGAAAAGTTAATATTTGTTGGAAACAACTTTACCTGTAAACCAAAAGACTTCATGTGGTGTTCATTTTGAAGCTCACGCATCCGGCCACTTACAGCAAGAAGGGCCTTAGAAGGAACACAACCTCGATTAACACATGTCCCACCAACCACATCACCTTCAATTATGGCAGTTTTTAAGCCCTGTTAAGGTTGTATGCAGCGTCAATATACATATGTGCCGGAGTAATCAATTAAAGCATTAATAAAAGTCTTGCTCTGGAGTAGCATGCTATCTTATTTCGTAGATTTCTCATAGTTTTTTTTTTTTTTTTCGTGAACGAGCTCATATATTAAGAAACAAAAGAAATGTCTTAATCATGGAACAAAGCCTCCATGATGACTTACAATTCAGAAACACTATAAGTAGCCTAGTTACAAACTAAAATACAGCAATATGAGCTTAAGGAACCAAATAAGGAGAAAAAAGCTAATACACAACAAAACTTGACTTTATCAAGCTCAGTGACATTTTGCTTCGATGGCCTTAGAGATTTCTCATAGTTATCTTCGTTAGAAAGGTTGATGGTAAAAAAGAAATTGATTTTCTTCCCTTTTTGTTCATTTTTTTTATATACTTCATATCTTTCCTAACCTACATTACTATATGCATATATCCTTCCCGTACATGGAAAACTATTAAAAGTCATCCCAATTTGCATCCTAATAGAAAACTGAGGAAAACCAAGCGGAACCTGGCTCAAAATAAACATACTTTATGAAAATAGACATTTAAGTATCCCAGTGAAAGTTAATATCCTTCCCGTACATGGAAAACTATTAAAAGTCAGCCCTTTTTGTTCATTTTTTTATATACTTCATATCTTTCCTAACCTACATTACTATATGCATATATCCTTCCCGTACAAGGAAAACTATTAAAAGTCATTCCGATTTGCATCCTAATAGAAAACTGAGGAAAACCAAGCGGAACCTGGCTCAAAATAAAAATACTTTATGAAAATAGACATTTAAGTATCCCAGTGAAAGTTAAACAAGAAACAGATAACTGGTTGAGTTGGCCAACAACACATGACGAGGAGGGCTACAACCTACAAGTGACCAACTTTCATTTAGTTGAGTAAATATCTGGAATTTCATAAAAACAGAACTAAGAACTTATAATCCATATCATTATACGTGGGAAATATGTTCAAACTTCAAACTTCAAACTCTTATCTGTTGTATCTAAGGTACTTACATTTTGTAAAGTACGGATAACCCTTACTATCAACTCCTAGTATTGTCCCTTATGACGATCCAAATTATTAACCCAAGCTATTCTTTGAGACTCTTCATCACAACTATTACTATAGACTCGATGTTAAGTCCAGTCAATTATAGGGAGGCAATGCATGTGCAGATTCTTATTCCCTCATTAATATGCTTTTTTTTTTTTGTTATTATATATGGTAAGTGTTCTTTTTCTTAGTACTACGGTGTGGCACCCTGTGCCAGCCTATTCCTAGCTCCTCCCGTCGGGTGCCACGACACCCTTCCAATAGTGTAATACATTCGGTTTAATCATATACTCATATGTTTTACTCCACTATTAGCCGAAAATATAAATTTGGAACCCTCTCTAAAAAAAATTCCGGTCAACGTTATTCTTTTTAAGAACATTTGTCACCCTATCTACAATTTCCTAATCCTCTTTCGCACCACTATCAACAATCAAATATATTCATAACCAATTTAGTAAAATACTAATAAAAAAAAACGATTTTTTTTTATACTTTCTCAACAGCATGAAGAGCAGCGCCATGTCCGCCAACTCCAGCCCCGATTATAACCAAATCATAATCAAAACCCTTTGCGGTACTCTCATTCCCCCCCTCTAGAACCGCCGAAACCTTCCATACCGAAACACCACCCACCCTCCTCCTATCAGCGGTCGGGACTCTGCACCCGTACACCAACTCTCTCCTTAACCCGCAGAATCGTAGTGACCGAGGGGGTGCGATCGCGGATTTCGCGGCGAGAAACGGGGAGTTTGATCTGAGCATGGAGGGTGAAGCTGAGGAGAGAGAGAGGGACTGCATTTTAGAGAGAGAGAGAGAGGTGGGTTTTGGTTGAGATAATGAAGAGATGGATATTAAGGATTTTAGAGAGAGAGTGAGGGGGAAATAAGCTTCGGAAGGTCCGTTGGAGATGGCGGAGGTAACGAGAATTATATATTGATATGTATGTATCTATATTCCTAGTATTATAGTGTGCTGTTCAAGTTGAACAAGTGTGAAACTGAGGTTTTTTTACGGATCCGTTTGTTCTCAATTTTTTTCGAAATCAGTAGAAAAAAAAACTTATTTTTAAAATATACATGAGTTTGGTAAAAGCTTAAAAAAAATTAACTTTTAACATATTAATTTTTAGAATTAGCTAATAATCTTTTGCTTTATCAAATTAAAATAACATTTTTTTTGTTTAGACATTTTATCAAATTAGCTAATATTCCTAGTATTCCATAATAGTTTTGTTAACTTTTTATTGTTAACTAGTGGCACATCGTCATTTAAAAAGTTATTAAATGACACATAAGTATATTAAATTAAACACCCACATTAGTTTTAACTTTAACAATGTTATCTATTTTAACTAAAAATTAACTGTTCAAAATATGGTACTATGGATAGGTGCTGTGAGAAAATAAATAGCAGTATGGAGATATACGTGAGAAATAACAGTTAATTGTGGGTGCGGATAGATTGCATTGTTACCTAATATTTTTAGTTAACAATAAGATAACAACACTATTGTAATGCTCTAAGTCACTTCTATTCCCCCTCTAAACATATACATATACTAACGGACCTGCCCACCCGATGGGTGTAAATCCAAAAAAATATATGTAACCCGTTATGCTAGAATATTTGACGAAGGAAGTAACAATTATGGTTGAGAGAGAGAGAGTGGATGAATTTGATGATGAGGTTAATAATTAGATGGCAGTTTTTTTTTTTTAATTCTCTAATAAAAGTTGTCTATTACTATTTTGTAATTTTGTAAATTAATAAAACTCTTTTATAAATAATTGTTTCAAGGCTTCATAAGCACTCTTCAAATAAAACTAACAGTATATATATATATATATATAAATTGTATGTATTATTAATTTAATCACCGATTACATTTCATCATATATATTATTTTATTCTTTTTATTTGCTTTTGATGTTTCGTATGGGTTTCTTGTTGCATATCTTGTGTATCCGTATTAATTTTGAATAACTAAAATTATAATCTCTCGATCCATTCCTAATTAATTATCCATTACGAAACCACGTGTAATTTTGACCAGCCAATAATTTGTATCAAAATTGTCGGAATAAAAAATTTCAAAAGTTAATCATATAGTTCAAACATTAAATTATATGATTTAGTTTTGAAATTTTTGATTCCGATAATTTTGATACATATTATAAGCTGATCAAAATTGCATGTAATTTCGTAAATGACAATTAATTGGGAACGGAAGAAGTAACATTTAGTTTGTGCTTTTAGTTTGAATAATACTATTGTTTATTTTTTCTTAAATTAATAATAACTAGTTACCTTGTTTGATAATCAATTCTATAAACGAATATAATATCAACATAGTATTGTCACACTTTTTTATTTTGTTTAAATTTGAGAATTTTTTAACAAAATTGCAAGTTATGTTGTAACTTTTTAACAAATTTTTTTAGGAGTTCAAAGTATCAGAAAATCCCGTAATAACCTTTCGGGATCCCGATCTATCTGGAATCCATATTATCGGAACCCGACCATTTTAGGATCGGGATCGGAACTTTTTAATGGCATCCGAAAACTATTGGATCGAGACACGGGTTTAAACTTTTCGGGTCGGTTCCCGTGTCGATTCCACCCCTAGTATCATGGGGTAAAAACGACATTGTTTTGTAAATAATATTGAATTCTCAGGGACTGGCGCCTAAGTTTACCGGCTTAATTGACTTATGCCAAGACCGAGAACACAATAAAAACTCAAATAAACTTATCGAACCCTATTTGAACTTACCCTTACCTTAAATTAATTAAAAAAAAGTATAGATTTTAATATATGTTAAATTGATTGAACTTTGTCGAGTCCAACTACCTCACTCGACAAAACAAAAACTCCTAACGCACTAATTACAGGTTTTATTGAGTTGTGAGAGTTCAAGTAACGTTCCCAAAAAAAAAGTGACATACATTAAGGACATGTATAATATATATAGAATAATATTCCTTTGATTTGGAAGAACTCCTTTGATACAAATCATACAATCATACAAACGTAGAAAGTGTATTTAAATGGAATTATGTAGCTTTCTTCATGGCTATTTGTCTTTTATTAAACTAGGACAAATTTAAAATATGCAGTAGAAGTGATAATGAATAGTTATCAAAAGAGATCGTAACAACCTAATCTCAAAGTAGATATCGGCATGCATCTTATATATCGTATACCTCTTTCGTCTATAATCTATCTCTAGGCATAACACTATATATATAATATGCCTTCAAATTCCGATTCTCGAAATTAATTAAAGGCTACTATAGTTATTCAGCTAGATGTGAGTTCGTCTATTAACCTCTGTTGTATGACTCCGGTCCACCCCGTGCCTGAGCCAACACCAGCAACCGCCACCTCACTTTCCGAATTATCACGCTCTCGCTCAAAATTCATAGTAAAATATATTGTCTTCCCGTGCCTGCTTTTGGCTTTAATACTTGGTATTAGTATTATCGGTTATGTGGTATTTTTCTTAGTGAAAGTATATATTAATTCGAAACCGTTTGCGACTTTCGAAGTCGAATCCTTGTCCCTGGTCTCTCCTTATAACAAGTCCGAGGAGCACTGGAACATTGCTCTCCGGGTTGGAAACCCAAGGCCAAACACAGACTTTGGGGTCAACTTGTCGTACAATGTTTCTCATGTTTATTTTTCCTGGGGTGGACGACTCGTAGCCATGGGAGACATGTTGACGTTCAATTTGCCAATGGAAAAGGAAATTTTGTTGAACGGGACACTTAATGTTATTTTATCGCAACCAGAAGATACATTAATGCTTCACGATCTACATCTTTTTTGGCTAAATATTGTGGTTCCGGTGGCAGAGGTTGGTCCGATACAAAGACAAGAGATATATTATAGCACTCTTACGGTGACATGTTTATCGTTTCGAAACGTAAGTCCTTCCGCCACGCAGGGAATCCAATTGCAGTCAACAAAATGCTTAATCGAATTTTACGGTGAACCTTGACAGTATTGAATAATGATTATATATCACTCCTTTTCTGTTTCTTTCATTTAATCACCATTAAATTTAACGATACTTGTTTAGAAAGATTTTTGAGGACAGCACGTGTTTGTTTTTCAGTTTGATATGGCTACAGATGTCTCGTGTTTAATCTTACTTATTTATATTTGCTTTTATTTTTATGCCAACTCGAATGTTTGTTACATGTCAAAGATATTATGAGGACCAAACTTTCTTAACTTTCACGTTGCTGCACTCAAATTTTTAAATTAATAATAATACAGTAACCGGAACAAAATAAATGGTGACGTCTTACTGACAAAGTACTATCAAAGTATTGATCATCGGAAAACAAAGTTGAATTTTCAGTCATTAACTCATGATGCTTCAAAATGATTGGTATCAAATATGTCATGCATGGTGAATTGGTGATTAATATCTGGAATATAAAATAGGTTTTGATCATTTTGTGCATTTCGATATCTAATCAAAGCCTCAACTTGCAATTAAAATCAAGCAATTTTCATCAGTACACTTTTTCATAATTGTAGCAATAGTGATTAATGTTTTCTTTATATATAGCACTCAAAATGAATTTTACTTTCTAGATTTTCCCCTTTTATATGTTACGCCCGTCTAACGAGTGTCATCGACGCATCCTTTAAATGTTAAATGACTTTCAAAAATCACATCTCATCCTTGGTTTGTTATGTATTCAAACGCGGATTACAACCTTCAAGGTTATGACTTAATCTTCAACAGTCATGAGCATAAAAAGCGAAAATCAGGTTAGAGGCTATGTTCCTTCATATTGAATTCTTCAGGTTAGAGGCTATTAGTTTTTCAACTAATTAAGAAGCTATGGGTTGCGTTATAAACCTCGGTTATATAAAACAAGTTCACCCCGAAAACTTCCCTAAGTTACTACCACCAGCCGCTACCTCACCCTCCTTGGCACAGCGCCTTAACCTGAAATTGAGAAACTTGCTAAAAAACCTATATCTGCATATTTTTGTTTCCTAATTGTGCCTTCTTTTATTTATTGGGATTGCTGTGTGTGGTCTATCCTATCTTGTTTATTACTCGATAACAACTTTCCCTTTGCCACTTTCGAAGTGGAATCTCTCTCCCTTGTCTCTTCTCAGAACACGTCCGAGAAGCAATGGAAATTACCCTCCGAGTAGGAAACCCAAGGCCAAACAAAGACCACGGGTTTGGCTTTTCATACAATGCTGCATATGCATCTCTCTCCTTACACAAACAAACCATAGCTATTGGACACATATCGCCATTTCAAGTGCTCGCAGAAAAGGAAACTTTTGTAAACGGAACACTTAATGCTTTGTTTTTACATCCGGAGGATGATGTTTTTTTCCCTCTAGACCTTTTGAAACTGGATATTGTCGTATAAGTGAAACAAGTTTACCCCGAAAACTTCCCTAAGTCACCACCAACAGCCGCTACCTCACCCTCCTCGGCACAACGCCTTAACCTGAAAAATGAGAAACTTGCTAACAGACCTCTCCATGAAATGTTAGTCGTATTGCTCTTTCTTTTATTTGGGGGGATTTTTATTTGTGGTGGATTCTATCTTATTTATTTAAAAATAACGGCAGCACCCTTTGCCACTTTCGAAGTGGAATCTCTCTCCCTCGTCTCTTCTCAGAACACGTCCGAGAAGCAATGGAATATTACCCTCCGGGTAGGAAACCCAAGGCCAAAGAAAGACCATGGATTCAACTTGTCATACAAAAGATTTGCGACAAGCACTTTAGCTTCGGACTCTAGTGACAGCAATATCCGTTGCTATTACGTGTTTAGCGACGGATTTTGAGGTTTAGCTTCCGATTTTTTTGAAACAAATCCTGCCTATTCTTGTAGTGTATACAGACAAACCATAGCTATTGGACACATATCGGCATTTCAAGTGCTCACAGAAAAGGAAACTGTTGTAAGCGGAACACTTAACGCTTTGTTCTTGTATCCGGAAGATGAATCTTTTCTACGTCCTAACTTTTTAGAAGCGGATATTGTGGTATCAGTGGCAAAAGTTGATCCGAGTATAGGACCGGGGCCAATTTATAATACACTTAGCGTGCCATGTTATGATTTTCAAAGGATAAAGCCTTCCATCATGCCGAAGAACAAGTTTCAGGCTAGATCAGAATGTCGTGAATACGAATCGTATGAAATTGGTTCTGCATTATGAAGAGTAATAAACATAATCTCCATATACAACTCTTAAATCTCCATACGCATTCTAGCCCATGCTATTCGCTCAAAAAGGTTGTTTGAATAATATTTTTTTCTTTTCACACTCACATGTCTGCTCTCAATTTTCTAATTTTATTACATTTATGTAACAAAATGAATAGTGAGTTAATCCACAAGTACTAACTTCTAAATTATGGACAGTGAGATAATGATCGGATATAAGAAGCAATATTTTCTTCATCATCGATCAGTATAAGAACACAAGTCATACAAGCTAATCATCAATCAAACCAGCATAAGTCTCAAGGGGGTCCAGTTCTGATAGGTTAAAGTGGCCAAGTCTTGAGGGATTAGCAACATTTTACATTTTTAGATATTAATAAAAGAAAGTCTATTGCTTTATTCTGAGTCTAATCACCAAAGAGATATTTCACTTCTATTTTACAAGGAACAAGACAGCTTAAGACAGCTTTTTTTGTGTGTGGAAGGCTTGAGACAGTTTTTTTTTTTGTACACAAGGTTATTGTTTTGAGTTAAAGATCACAACCGCAACCTATCTAACAGCTGAATGATAAATTGAGGAGAATCACATGAAAAATACTTTGCTTTTCTCAATATCACAATCTAACCCTTGTTAATTGTAATTCATCAAATATAGCTTTTGTTTCCAGTTAATGTATCTACTAGGCAATAGACAAGTAGTAAAGAAGAGAATGATCAAAGATCAAGTTTAACATCGTTTCTATATATCTCATAAAACGAAAAACAACTCATTTCTTCTTTTGTTTCTAAGCATTTGATAATCGACTGAGGCCAAAACCAAATCAGATACTGATATCGGATATGTCACTATATAAAAAAGGTTACAACTATAAGAAAGAAAACAAAAAACTCATCATCACTCTATGATGAATTTGAGCAGCCTACAGTTCATCCTGCAAAAAAATGAAAAACGCAATAAAATATAAGTTTCGTTTCCAAAAACAAAAGACCTTTCTGAATTATAGATTAAAGCATGAAATTGCAGTTTATAGAATCAAAAGGCTTACATGAGAAGTCTCCTGGGTCTTCTCCTCCTTTGCTGAGCTGTCATCTTCTATCTTTGTCTCTGATTTCTCTTCAGCATCTTTGTCATCTCCAGCTTCACTTTCATCCTCAGCCTGCATAGAACAAATTTATATGGTAAGGATTTATTATTTTAATTTATCAGATTAATATTCAGCTAATACAAATGAGCTTACATCAACATCAGACTCTACAGGGTCTTCCTTTGCTTCCTGATAGAAAAAAACAAAATTCGAAAAGACACGTAAGAAGAAGCGATAGCCAATGGAATTGCATCTAATTCTATTTGTTTGGTTCGACAATGTGTCGAATGAAAGACTTTTTTTTTCCGAATTTAAGGGCAACTATCTCCCTACTAACGCTACTAAATAGTTCTGATTCAAAACTTTTAATTTTAAGTTTCTCACTTCCAGTTTCGTATCTCAGATTCTCAAGTACCCGAAAGTATTAGGCATCATATTTGGTATAATAAAAAGCACATTCTTGTTGATTTTTTCCTATGCTTTTTGTGGATTAAGATTAAGCTTAAAAAAACTGAACCCAATCTAATGGTTTCAAAATTCAAACGAAAATGAAATCCTTCCGAAAAATCCAAGTCATTCATTCTCATCTTTTATCAAATCACTCTAATTTTCAAATTACATTCATGGTAGAAACCATCAAAATAGAAGGAAGAGTTAGTTTTGTAGCTGCTCTACTTAATACAAAAACACTAATAAAAGTAAAATCGGTAAAATTTTGTTAAAGATGGATTAGCATGTATGAAATAGAACAAACCTCCTCCTCTCTTTTCTTCTCGGCCTCCTCAAATGCTGCCTTCTCAGCCTGCAAATTAGTATAGTCTTAATAATCGAAAAAAGGAAACAACTGGGGTCATAAATCTCAGGGTTTTGAGAGTCAAAAGAAGCAAGTTACATCTTTCTGTTTTCCCCAAGTTTCCTCGGCTAGCTGCTTAGCATACTCGGGGTCGTCACACACCAACACATTATCAAACAATGTTCCAGATTTTACCTGAAAATTGATCCATACCATAATTAGCCAAATTCCTGAGAAAAGTTAGGGACTGACAACAATGAAACAATTCTAACAAGTAAAAAATATATATAATCATACATGGTTGAAATAATATCGACGATAGCAAGTTTACTGATTAAAGGTTGACTAATATGAGCATTCATACACAAATATCTGCAAATGGATAGCTCTTACATCTAAATTGAGAGTGGCATACTAGCACATTGTTTTAATCAAAATGTGTAAGATATGTATAAAAAATGGTTTCATGTCACATACCATGCACTCTTTAATCAAAAAGGCAAAAAATGGAAATACCTGCCACAATTCGATGCCGACATACTTCAACTTGGGGTAAACATAGAGATCAGGGTCATCCTTGAAATCTGTATAAAGAAAGATTCATTAAGGATAAAATGCATATGATTATCGGGATTTTATAAAGAAAGTGAACTTTTGTATGCAGATAGGGTCGCTACTTGGGTTGTCAATCTTGGGGGCCTTCCACTTCCCATTGTAATTTTCATTCTTGATTTGCTGCAAACATATATCAAATTCTGGTTATACGAATCTCTTGTAACGATATGACATGTAAGAAAGGCCAATAAGGGATTGGATTTTTACAAACCTTTGGCTTCCATGGGCCATTGTACTCGGGATTGGGAATTGTTGGGGCAGTCCACTCACCATCTTCTTCTTCATCCCAATCCTCAGGCTGAAATTACAAAATTCCACTAAAATTATTAGATACATCCTTCAATAAGACGAGTATTTTCAAAAACCGTCTATATATGTGTGCACACACAAACATGTGATTTTATAAAAAAAAAAGACTACCTGCTTGGCATCAGTATCAGTAATTTCTTCCGGGATATCATCATAACCCTGTAAATTAAAAAAGAATGTCAATCTAACTGCAATAACACAAAAAAAATTACCGATGTCTTCTGAACTTGGCGAAAAAATAAACTAATTTAGAATGGTGAATGCCATTACCTCTGGTTTCTTGTCTTCGGGATCATCGATGTATTCTTTGTCATCCCAGTCCTCAGGCTATCATCAATAAGAATTCTAGTTATTTTCTAAATAAAAACAACATATATATTTGTACATGAATATGAGATCATGAAAAGAATCTAAGCAAGTGTAGTTACCTTCTTAGCCTCAGGGTCCTTAATCTTCCTTGGAGGCAAAATGCTCCAATCAGAGTATAAACTACCAGTTTGTTTCTCAACATTGTCGATTAAAATACTGTATGTAGCATCGGGACGTAGGACAAACGTGTATACGTGACTCAGCTGGTCAGTCTCGCATGGTACGTCTTTTTTGATCAAGTGGTTAGTCTCGTTATATGTAAGAATAGCATGGACTTTCTTGGTGCTGTATCCACAGATATCAGGTCCAAACATGATACTGCATTTAACCCATTCACGCATAATTTAGTCATTGATAGAATTAAACCACACTGAACATCAGAATTTAATTTTGTACACCAGCCTACACAACTTGGAAATTAGAACCCTATGTTTACATGTTTCGATGAACTAATAGACTTGGTGCACCAACTAGTACCCAAAAAAAATGGAGTACTAAATTGTTACAAAAACAAACTATTCTATTTAGTATTGTACCATACATATTAAGGTTTTTACGCTATTCTATAACATATTTGTCTATTTTAATCCCCAATCTATGGTCCATTAAAATTTTAATGTAGTTAACAAAATTATCGAATAGTATGCAAAATCAAAACTCTGATGATATGTTTATCCAACTAGCGAGGATAAACGGGGCAAGTGTTGTACCTGTATGGTGTATCTCCACCGAAATTCTTTTGGTCAACATCTCCACTGAGCAATTTCATGTAGCCACCACCACAGTCGAGTTTCTGCTCGTGCTTAACGGAAAATTGGAAAACCAAAGTCTTATCTTTGTTGCTAAACTCGGGGAATTCAGCCGATATAGCATAGAATCTGTAATCCTCGCCAGTCTGAATTCCTGTAATTTGCCCATAAAGCCGAATAAATAAAATGTGGACAATGAAAGTTGATAACTGAACAATTCACTACAAAAACATATCGGGATTTTGGAAAAGAATATACCTTTATCGTTCGCATCACCGTGCCATTTGCCAGAAGTGTAGTTCCACTCACCAGACATGTTTTCAGCTTTCTTCCACTCCGATTTAACCCACCGACTCTCCCAACCATCTGGAAATAAAATAAATAAAAACTCACAGAATAAGAAACTAAACTCCAAGCCCGAAAACGCTACATGATTTAACAGACAACTTATCATCGCTTAATTCATAACCTTCAAACAACCTGAGCATTTCTCTGTTCATTAAATTAAACTAAACCACTTAACAAGACATGCATAAACATGAAATATAATGCTTCATGATTTAAAAGAAAATTTCTTTTAAATCAACAGTTGAACCAAAGATATAATTGGTCCTTATAGTTTCAACTAAAACACTAATAGTCCTCTAATTTTACAGAACGTGACAATCTAGAATTTTCCTTATACTGAAAGGTTGATATATAATTATATTGGTCTAAGAGATAGGACCAGTGCAGCCTTATGCAGGTGATTCTCAAAAAAATCAACTAATTAAATTTAAAAACAACACACAATCAATTTACATTACTAAATTACTCTGCAATATCAACAATTACACAATTTTCAATTTTGCAAAATAAACTAAATTAGGTGCCTAGAAAAAAAAACGTACAATAATTTTCCAAAATCATTTTTTTTTAAATAAAACACTGTTTTTCGATTAAGATCTTCAAAAAATAGCGTTTCATCCCCAAATTACCAAAACTAGCGTATTTTCTGTCCGTGCTTGTAATCAAGTAAAAAAAAACATTAGAGATGAAACGAAGCGTAAGTACCATCGAAACGCTCTTCGAAGAACACCGTCGAAGAGGCGATGGAGATGAGAGAGATTATGAGGAGAGAGAAGAGAGTGCTTTTCGCCATTGCCACAGCTCAGTGTGTGTGTGATATTTGCGTGAATGTTATGAATATGAGAGTGATAGAGATACACAATGTCAATTTATATAGAGAGCCTTTACATTAATGGTCCTCATTGTTTGGATACAGTTTGATATAGTCCTTACAGTTTCAATGGATAGATTGTATTCTCTCGTATACGATCCCCAATTTTGAATTGGTGACCGATTTGTCCTATATCAATGCGTAATTGGAAAATATTCCGTTTATAGTTAATTGCAAGAAGCTATGACCGACGGTTTCTTAATTCTCTCCAGTGGATGACTTTGATGTCAAATAGGCTTATTCATGTGTAACTGGTTTGGTGCGTATTTTGTTGCTTTTCTGTAACATTCTTTTATCAGTTACAATTAAAAATTTATTAAGATATGGTATAAAACAATAACATTACAAAAAACTATGATAATAAAAGTGTTATAAAATTTATGGTTAGAATTAGAAAATAAAGAATTAATTTGTACGATTTCCATACTATATGCAAGCTTTTTGTCCATAACACTACTACTAGTTATGTTATCTTTTCATAATTTAGAAACTTTAGATGTTAAAACCGAATATTATGGATCAATTAGAGTTGTGCCCAAACTAATGAGTCCATTAGTGTAGCTACTATTTTTTTGTTAGTATGAGGACAAATTAATTGGTGGTACGTTACGAAATAAAAGTGGAAATTTTGACAGGGTGTAATCGAGTTGGACAAATTTGGATGACGTGGACCAATAGTGGATAAACACGTCATCATGGGCTGTCATTGAGAATGACGTGGAAGTTAGCGATTGGATTATACACGAAGTGGGAGTGAAATATTTTTTGGCAAATGCTTGTTTTGGATTTTATGGATTTTATAATTTAGCTTTGAATGCGTGGATTTGTCATCTAAAATTAAATGGGGACCGATATAATAGCATCTAATTTGATTTACTAACGATTCATCAATTTATAAGTTATTATAATTTAAATGTTTTGACTTCCCCATGTTGACTATTTTGTACTGAAAAAAGATTTTAGAAATCTCTGACTAAATTCAACTTGGTATATAAAAAGTCAAATATCGATAAAAGATTTACTAAATAACAAAGCAACTACCGGCTACTAAAAACAAATACGTCGTCTCTATTCTCGGTTTCATGTAGTGTTTACTTATATTTGTAAGTTAAAATAATTGTTAAAAAAAGGAAAAAAATTTCTACAATTACGATTATGCATATATTGATACGTTTCAATTATTATTTTTAAGAGAAATGTCTCACATAATTTAATTTGGATTAAAGAAAAAAACTATTATTATTTAATTAGTAAAATTAAAAAAAATAACACTTAGAGCAATATTATGTTCAAATATCTTGAAATTTGCATATAATATATTATAAAAGTCTATAAAAGTGCGAAAAATGTTTTTTTTTAAAGAAAATTAGACGAAAATAAGCAAAGAAACACGAAATTGAACAGGGAATAGAGGACAGAGGATCCGGACTCGTAAAAATATCATTGACTAGTAGTAAATTTTTGACGTTAAATCATTAATTGAGGTTATTACATATATATATATATATATTAATTGAGCTTATTACTGTATTTAATTAAATATACCTTTTCAATATTATTTTTTTGACCTTTTATCTTATTTTTCTAATATAGACAAAGATCTACAACATACTTTTCAAAATAAATTGGATAATCGATTAATGCCTCCCAATATATTAATATATGGGAATTTAAAGAGTGGCAATCCAATAAGACCGAAACACTTGGTTCTCGTGTTAGTGTGTATGGCAAAGGCTTCGAATAACGGACGTCGGTTTTATCCATGCCCGTGCACTAAATCACAATCCTTGTTATGTTAAATGCAAAGAAATATAATTCGGACGCTTGCAAGAACAGATTAGTTTGGTAATGAATGATTTGCAAAGCGAAACAAGTACTAGTGATTGAGTCGATATTGTACATAAGAATTGTATGTATTATTTGATACATTCGTGCATGTATATGTAATAATAGTCCAATTTGATTATGGCTCCGCATCAAAAATATAATCCAGCTTGTATTAAACAAAAATTGATTATTTATATACGCCTAACTAATGAACTATGTACTTTGTAAATCATGACTATTGTAATTATTCTTTCAACTACAAATTATTTAGGCTATATCTAAAAATTGACTCACATACTTATAATTACTCTAACTAACATTTCTTATAATCCTCGCGAAAACTCAAATTTAATTGATTTCATATGTGATTCTTCAAACTTTAGACTTCATCAATATGCAAGTGATACATTATTTTCTACTTATATGATGGATATAAACTAAATGTATACATGCTCCAATATGTCAACTATTGTTTAGATCTATAATGTAGACTACTGTTGTTATCCTGATTCAAATTTTCAATACAAAAATATTATTCGTTGATGTGACGGATTAGCTGTATCAATCATGTATTAAATAAAATTTATTTTTATAAATCATAAGCAAAATGATTAGTCCAACTAATCCGTCTCAAGTAATGGTTGGAAAGCCCAAACCATTAAGTATTGGATTTGAGCCTCCACATGTTAAAGGGCCCCTCATCTTTGTATATAAAGTACTGTTATGAATAATCAACTAATTCATCCGTTCCTATTTAATTGTCCACTATGAAACTACGTGCAATTTTGACCGATCAAAAACTTGTATCAAAATTATCGGAATGAAATTTTTTAAAAGTTGATCATACAATTAGAATGTTAAATTTTATGATTAGATTTTAAAAAAAATTATTTTGATAATTTTAATATAAATTATAAACCGATCAAAAATTCACGTGGTTTCGTAACGAGATGGGAGGAAGTACTAAAATAACGGAGTACTAAGCTAAAAAAAAAACAAGGTAGCCAAGTAGGAATATTTGAACTGCTGGTTATAAGTTGAGAGACTACGAAATAACACGAGTGGTGTATAAAGTTACATTATTAGCCCTTTAGTTTTATTAAGAATATACTTAGTCATATAGTTCATGAAGAAAATGAAAGCAATGATCACTCGTCTATGAAAACTATCATACTTAACTCTTGTAATAAAATTAGATAACTCAAGGCATATAGTCTAATTAAAATATATTGATGTAAAAACGCTCTAATTAATACGTTATAATAAAAAAAACGTCTGAAAAGTCTTGAGTATATTGTATCATGAAAAATGAAAACATTCTAATTTAAGGCCCTATTTTGGAATTCGATTTGGGACTCCAAAATGCTGGAAACGCCACTGTCCGTCTCATCATCGGGTAATGTCTTTGGGTTGAAAATTTGGAAAGAAAAATCATTTTCTTTTCGCATCCAATTCTTACATAAAAGGAACATCATACTTCGATGTTAGCTCGACTAAGCATACTTACTATGCCTCAACTCATTTAGATGCCTTAGTTGAGTGGTGTGATAAGTTAAAAATAAATTGATCATCATTTTACAAATTATGGTCCAAATTAAACTTAAAGTAGCGGGGTTTGTATTGCTTTCGCTCATTATCTTCCTTTCCATTTGTAGCGGATGATAAATACTAAATAAGACAGTTTACATTGAGTCATAATAAAGTTCACCGTTTATCTTAAATATTTTACGTAATTTTTTACATATGTAATAAAGAGTTTAAGGTGATTATATGATTGCATTAAACCGTAGTTATCAGGAAAGGAACGAAAAACTCAAAAAGTGAGAAAAAATAAAAATAAAACCGAATATTCACAACACCTATACCGACGGAAAACGAGAAGATGGATACCCTAAACGAAAAACGGATTTTTTATAATTAGATACTAGTGCTACTCTAAACATGGTCTAAACTCTAAAATAGCATAGTTGTCACAATGGAAAATGAAAGCGAGAAACGTAAACATAAAATGTGTTTTTTTTACTTAGATTTACATGTGAAATAATAGTAAACGAGAAACGAGAAATGAGAATCGTGAAACGGGGCTTATTTATAAGAGACCACCCCCCAGCTTCAGTAAAAACTAAACCCATTCTTCAATCATTCATAACCGAGTTTTTTGTCAAAATGGTCTAGTGGACCACTTAAATTCCCAGAATGGGCTACCTTTCTGTAATATTCCCAAAATGGTCTACTTTTGAAAAACAACCGATCGAAATGATAAAAACGACCGGTCGTTTTTATCATGAACTCTCTGGAACAATTTGGACCAAAAACGATCGGTCGTTTTGTCAAATTCGATCGGTCGTTTTTCAGACCAAAAACGATCGGTCGTTCTGTACATTTCGATCGGTCGTTTTTATTGTGATACTTCCTATTTAAAAAAACTCATCTCATTTCCCAGATCACTGTAAAAATAAAAAAAACAGAGCTCTTAGACCATAAATTAGGACAAATCTCAGATCTCTTCGAAAACAGGTAAAAGCTCAATATTTTGTGTTGTTGGAGTATTATTTGAGTAAAATTGATAGTTTTACCGTGTGGTTATCGAAATGAAAAATCCTACAATTATGTGTTATTGGGGAGGTACGATAATGGAAACTATTAGCGAGGGGTTATCTTATGATATTTCTTATAAAAAAAAATTTAATGTATCTAGAAACACGACATACGACAAATTTTTGGAAAAATTGTTTAAGGAACTTGATGTATCATCGACTTCAAATCGTTTGAGTTTAACATGTCGTTATCCATATCTGACTACACTTACTGAGTTTAAATATATGCGATTGGCTGTTGATGATAATGATTCGTTGGAAACCATGCTTGAGTTAATAGACGAAAATGGAAGAACGTTTATAGAGTTATATGTTGAAATTGAGCAAGTTTACTCTTCTGATCAAGATTACGGGTTGTATTATAATATTCTTTCCACTAATGAAATCGGTACATCAAGTAGAACACCCATTCGACAAGAGCCAATGCCAGAGGTATATTCTGAGAACAACGAACCAGATTTGACACAATTGGATGCAGTGTGTCGATTGGCAGATAATATTGGTTGGTCGATAGAACTTGGGGATGAACCAGAGGATGAAGATCCGGACGTCAATATTAGCGAAAACGAGTCTGACGATGACGAAGAAAATGTACAAGAAGTTGACTACGAAGAATTATCATCTGAAATGGGCTTGTATATGGATGAGGATGAAAACGACCAATCAAGTGGGTCACAATTGCCGAATAATACTATTCCCGATGAAATTCCTATGCATCAACCAATGTCAAGTTTGTTTAATGAACCGTTCGACACTCAAGAAAATTATAGTAACCAGAGACGAAATTATATGATGTATCCTGGATTTTGGGATCCTCAAGTTAATGATCCTTTTATTGGTCTTTTATTTAGGGATAAAGAAATGTTGAAAAAGGGAATAAAACTTTGGTCAATCAAACATAACATCCATTTTTGCACTAAAAGTTCGAAGGCAAAATTTTGGGAAATTCGTTGTAAACTGGCCGAAACTCAAAAATGCAAATGGAAACTACGAGCTTCACTAAGAAAGAAACATGGATTTTTTGAAGTGTCGGTGTACAACGGTCCTCATACATGCATTCATGCCGAGCTTACAACTGATCATCCACAGTTAGATTCCAATCTCGTTGCCCAAACCATTCGAAATGCCATCACAACTAATCCTATGATGAAGATTTCATTAGTTAAAGAGATTGTGAATGCCCGCTTTGAAATGTCAGTTTCATACAAAAAAGCTTATTTAGGTAAACAAAAAGCAATCGCAGAGATATTTGGTAATTGGGAAGACTCGTATAAGGTTTTACCTAAATTTATGAAAGCGCTTCAAAAGCATAATCCCGGTACCGTAGCTTCGTATGAGACAACGCCAGTTTACGATGTGGTAGGAAATCCAGTGGGTGAGGTATTGAACAGATTTTTCTTCACATTTAAGGCCGTTATTGATGCATTTCAGTATTGTAGGCCAGTTATCGCTATTGATGCTACTCACTTATATGGGAAGTATAAAGGTAAGATTTTGTTGGCCATGGCATCGGATGCAGATAATCATGTTTTTCCCATTGGTTGTGCATTTGTTGCTGAGGAGAGTACAATTTCGTGGAGCTATTTTCTTTGTAACATTATGCGACATGTGATTAAAGAGCGCCTGAATATTTGTCTAATTTCGGATAGACATGCTGGTATTCTAAGTGCAGTGAGAGGAGTTTGGCGTGGTCAAGGTTTTGTTCATCGATATTGTTCAAATCATTTTTTGGATAATTTTAAGAAAGCTTTCAAAGGAGATCCTGACTTACACAAGTTAGTGGAGAACGCCATTTGGGATTACAAGAAAGAAAATTGAAAAGAATCATGGAAGCAATAAAAGTGATGAATCCTCAAGCATATCAATGGTTGCTAAAAGAGCCTGCGGAAAAATGGTCATATTTTCATGATAAAGGGAGGCGACATGGTAACATGACCATAAACATGGCTGAAATTTTCAATAATGTTTTAAAAGCTGCTCGTAATTTACCAATCACTGCTGCTGTGCAGCTTATTTTCTATAAGTTGGTACACTATTTTTGCGAGCGGAAAAAGATAGTAATCGGGATGAGAAACAGCGGCACAAGATATGGTCCCAATATCCTCAAAATTTTAGAGAAACGTAGGTCGGACATTGGTCATACCAATGTTACTTTCGATTATGAAAGAGGGGTTTATTCCGTGTGTACAAGTTCAAGAAATTCCAGGGGAGGCAATACTCAAGTTGTCGACTTTTCACTTTGGCAATGCGATTGCGGTAAGTGGCAGAGTGATGGAATCCCTTGTTCACATGTGTTTTCCGTATGCGCTGCAAACCGTCTTGATTGGGAAGCTTACATAATAAAATATTACAGTCTTGAATCATACGAAGGTACGTACTCGGCGCAATTTTGTCCTCTTCGGCATCAAGACTATTGGGATTCATGTGATAGATTATTTCTTCCGGATGTTACTCTTTTAAGAGAAAGGGGTCGTCCAAGATCTACTCGTATTCATAATGGTATGGATCAGTCGGAGAGACGAGCACTTATGAGATGTTCTAGTTGTCAAGGGCGAGGACATGATTGTCGTAAGTGTCCGTATCCAATACGTGGTCGACGATTATGATTTTAGCTATAACTTCAAGGTCCCAATATGTATCTTGTACTAGTTTAATTTTCCGCTTGTAATTGTATTTTTTAAGATGAAATATCTATATTTATTCTCAGTGTTTTTTCATACTGTTTTTTGAGAAGATAAACTGGTTTGTTAAGTATGAGAGTAAATAAATAAGTGCAATTAACATAAAAAGTAGAATGAACAACATAAATAAATAAGTGCAATTAACATAAATATATATATTTGATTGATTTTATATATATTTTTATATTTTTATATATTTTTTTTGCCAAATCAGTGTCGAAAAGTGCAAACGACCGATCATAATTACAAAACGACCGATCGTTTTTTAAGTGTGCTCACTTTTATTTTACGTTGTATTTCCTTTGTTTTTCATTTTCTTCCAACGTTGTTTTTGATGTAATAAGTAGCAAACGCTTTGCATTTATGTTATGAATTTTTTTTATGTTATGTTGCTATTTATCATTACGTGTTAATTTGTATGACGTTGTGAGATTGCGTATTTATAATTCTACAAATGCGATTTTGATGTTATTATAACTTGTGCGCATATATATCTAGTTGATTGGGTTATTTTTGTTGTTTTCATTTGTGGCGATTGACCGTTTTTATGTTATGAATCTTTTTTATGTTATGTTGCTATTTATCATTACGTGTTAATTTGTATGACGTTGTGAGATTGCGTATTTATAATTCTACAAATGCGATTTTGATGTTATTATAACTTGTGCGCATATATATCTAGTTGATTGGGTTATTTTTGTTGTTTTCATTTGTGGCGATTGACCGTTTTTAGGCAAAACTATGGCCAATTTTTCGCTTGCATTTTATCGTTCGTTTTCCTTAATCGTTTAGATTTGTTTAACTTCGTTTTAAATCGGATGTTGTGACATTTCTTTGTTTTAAATCGGATGTTTAGTAAAACGTCACCTACACATATTGTACCTAACATATTAATTTACGACATCATTTTATGTGATAATACTAGTGCATAAATCTTTCGAAAAATCCGATCCAACACTCTCGTACTAAACATATTAATTTACGACATCATTTTTTAAGAGATCATGTTCAAAAAGGGATCATGTTTTTATATATTTTTTGTCAAATCAGTGTCTGTCAAAAACGACCGATCGTTTTTCAACAGACGACCGATCGTTATAAGAAACGACCGATCGTTTTAGGTATGATTTCTTCCAGAGAATTCACAATAAAAACGACCGATCGAAATGTACAGAACGACCGATCGTTTTTGGTCTGAAAAACGACCGATCGAATTTGACAAAACGACCGATCGTTTTTGGTCCAAATTGTTCCAGAGAGTTCATGATAAAAACGACTGGTCGTTTTTATCATTTCGATCGGTCGTTTTTCGAAAGTAGACCATTTTGGAAATATTAAAGAAAGATAGCCCATTCTGGGAATTTAAATAGCCCCCTAAACCAAAAAAAAAAAAAAAAAAAAACTCTTCATAACTCCTGTTAAACCCCAATATCGTCTCTCTCTCTCTCTACATATATATATATATATATATATATATATAGGGTAGAATGTCATATCTGATATTTCGAAGACGATCACCCTTTCTCTCACTAAACCCCACTCTCATTCAAAACATCTCATCCTCTCTCTCTCCTCCCCCTCCCTTTTCCACTTCCATCAAACCCACCAACCCGATCCAAACATCGATTTCTCAATCTGGGTTTTGTCCAATTAATCTGTCTCGAACTGGGTTTTGCTTAATTAATTATCGGAATTTTAATTCAAAAGCGGCCGTTGAATCTGCAACCTCGGACGGGCTAACGGTGGAGGGGATAATCGGGAGCAATTGGCCGATACTCGATGAGAGCGAGAGTGATTGGAAAAGCCATGCCTCTGCTATTGCTCACTCTATTCACTTAATTAAAAAAAGATTACAGGTTATTTTTCTACTTACTTGCTTTTTTATTTCCGTAATTTGGTTTTAATTTAGTTTTTATATAGTGGAAATGAGGTTTTAGATGCTATTGTTTTGAATTATTAACTCTGGTGCCTTTTTTTCTTGTATCTTTATTTGTTTGCCTTTTTCATAAAATGCTATGTTTTTAACGTATCAACATGACAAGTTATTACAGCATTTTGTGTTTATTTTAGGGGAAATATGGTTAAAAAAGCTATTTTTTTCACTTGTATACTCTAATATGGCTTGTATAGTTGTACTATCTTTCAGTTGTTTGTTTTTTCCTAATAAAGTCACAGTCTGTTTATTCTATTGAGTTTGTATTTATTTTAGTGGAGATGATGTTACACATGCTATTTCTTCTTCCTATTGTGAACATTAGTGGCTTGTTTGATTGTATATTTTGTTGGTTTGTTATTTTCTAAATAAGTGGCAGTATATTTGGTTGGTCAGCTTAGAAATTAGGAAAAGCTAGGAATTTCAAAGTAGATAACCGCGTTTCTATTAACTTCATATAATGAGCAGCTTCTTTTCTGTGACACTTTAATTAAATAAGCAAAGTACAGCTATGTCTAATGTTATGCAGATTGAGATTGTCTTTTTTAAGTACATTGATTCAAATTCAAATACAGTATACCACTAGCAACAATTATTCAGTAGCCAAGTACAAAAAGCGTTTTTCTTTCAAAAATTTTTAACTGAATGCGCCTAGTGTACTTGTTAGTATTTTTTTCACCTCCAACAAAAGAGTTAACCTTTTATACTTAACGATGCAGCAAACGAGCTGACAAGTGATGAGTTATATTATTTGGAAAAATGGACTGGACATATTGTTGTGTTCTATTTTGAAGATTTCATGGATTTTATGGATTATAGTAGTTGGGAGAAGTTTTATTAATTTTTTCACAATTATTAATTATATTACAAAGTCTTATTTGGAAAAGGTTAATGTTTTTGTTCAGCTGGTTTCACAGCTACTTCTAACTGAATGCACTCGCTTGGTGTGTTTAGTGCATAGGCGTGTTTTTTTTGGGTGTATGCTAGTTAGTGTTGGAGTTATACATTGTTGAAAATTTTATTTGCAAATATTATAGTCTTATCATTGAGAAAATTAGAGTGTTATCTCATCCTACTTTCAAAAGAATAGATTGTAAGCCTATATCATTTGGGAAAAGTTATCTGATGTTTGTTCTTACTGTTAGATTGATTTATGGTTTTGCACAGGCTCTTGAATTAGAACCCAATTATGGTATCTTTATCTTGTTATCTTGTTGACCTGAGAGGTGAAGGAGATACTATTGGAAAAAAGTTCTCAATCAAACTCAAGTATCCAAAATAGAGAAAAATATACCTACATGTCTGAATTAATAAGACTAGTGGTAAAATTACATGATAACTTTTATCATAAATTTGTATTCGTAGAGAGTTGGAATTCAAAAGTTTGGATATCAAGTTTATTCCAGAAATAATGTTTCCAATAATTCGGTTCATCAGTCTTGGTTATTTGGTATTTTTGAGAGTAGCTTCATTTTCTTTTACTTTACTCCATCATGCATGATTTTTTAACAACCTTAAAAAGCATGTTAAAATTAGTTTGAGAGGTGGGTTTTCTTTAGCACAATAAAGTCACTTATCTTATGTCTTCGTTGACTATTTACACTTTAAAAAGTGCAGGGAGGTTGGCATTTCTGATGTAAAGCCATATACGCATGTCTAATCTTAGTCATATACCCCCACTGTAGATTTAGGTACGTTAAAGATAACTGAGAAGAAGAACTAAATACTATTACCTCTCTGTTTCTCAAAACTCTGGTTATCACTGTATATGCTTTATTAAACATTTGTACCATTCCAGTATTTCACTTTGTTCACAAACTTGCAATCTTTTTAGTATGTCTGACCATTTTACATGTATTATCTTTTTCAGTTCTTTCTGCAAGTTACATTTCCTTATCTCCAAATTAATGAAAACACCGCAAAATTGAGTTATGTAGTAGCGAACAAGGTCTCAGGATACTCTTAACCAGTATCTTTATAGATCACTTGATGGTGCATTACTGAATTTCACTCCAACAATTCTAATTAATATTTTCATAGTTGATTGTTGATTTTCGTTCTCAGTTTTTTTAATTTAATTTGTTAATGTTTTCAGTGGAAGAAATTGGTTGTGAGATTAGGATTGTTATCGTGCCAACTCGATAGACCGGACCTTTGGGATGATCCTGTACATGCTGGGAGGATAAGTAGAGAACACGGTTCTCTGATGGGTAAAATGAAAGAAGTCAAGGCTTTTGAGCAACAGTTGCTTGAGCATATCGACATGATTAAGCTTTCCCGTGAAGAAAACGATGCAGATTTGGAATCGGTGGGCCCCTCATTTCTTCTAGGCATGTATCATTCTGCTAAATGTTTCTTATTTATGCTTGGTCTGACTATTTTTATCTCCTGACCTTTTGAAGTTAGTTAACTGCACTATATGGTTTAGATTTTACTATAGTATTTTTTAATGCTAATGCACCATTAGGATTCGATTTTGTAAACCATCATGCCCAAATTTGAACCTAACATTATATCCCATTTTTAATGACATGTATAGGTTGAGGACTAGAATAGAAAAATATGTTATAGAATGATGTAGAAAATATAAACAAGCATGATAGAATAGTGTCTGAGCTCATAAGATTTTTGGATATCTAATCGCCGAGAAATGTAAAGTTAGTGTACTAATTAATAACTTCTGTAGTTGTGTACAAAGTTGAAACTTGTGATACGTTGGTATACTAGTTTTGTTAGTAACTCTGGGGTTTTGGACTATTACTCAAACAAGCATGAAATTTATGGTTGCATATTCGTCCATATAGGTCAAATCGGACATGTAATTATTGGAATAATTGTTGGAGACTCAAATGATGGATTATAACATATCAATTTCAACGTCTTGACTACCAATAGGATAAAAGTATAATTTAAATCTATTGACGACTATGTTCTATTAAGCCAGTACACATGTCACACATGCCACACATGCCCGTTGCTTCTACTTGTGACCCTTCCGATTAGTATGAGAGAATTCATTGAACAAAATACAATTTTATATGGTCTTTCTCCGATAATTTACAAGCTTTTCCCTTCAGGAATCTGTTAAAGCGTTACTTGAGATGAGAAGAAGTGCTAAGGAGAAAGAGCTGGAGGCTATGCTATCTGGGGAGCATGATTCATGCTCATGCTTTATCGAGGTAGTTTCAAAAGCCATTTCACTATTATTATTTTGTGGCAAAGCCAGTAGTTTATGAGTGGATTAATGTCCGAGGTTTTGAAATGATGGTTAATTTTGAAAGATCTCCTAATAATTTTGTAGGTTCAAGCAGGTGCGGGAGGTACTGAGAGCATGGATTGGGCATCAATGGTGATGAAGATGTATAAAACTTGGGCCCAACGACACGGATATAAACTGACTGTGGTTGATGAGATGGCTGGTGAAATGGCAGGAATCAAGGTCTGATTAATTTTAAACCTTTTCTGAATGATACAGAGAGAATAAAATCAGCTCAAAATAAAATGTCATTCTGGAGTTTTATCCACAAGCCGACTCTTGCTTTACATTCTGTAACCTGATTACTCGGCATTTATCGCAGTAATGTTAGAAGCGACTTACTAGCAGTTTTGCAAAGTACTCTATCATTGGATTTCAATTATCTACACCAGCCTACAAAATTTTGCGATTAGTAGTTACTACACCAACATCACATTTCTTAATAATCTAGTTCTCTTAGTTGACCAATTAAAAAAATATAACAAGTTCTAATACTAAATAGTAAAGATATAGAAGTTTGTAGACACTTTTCTATCATGTTGTTTATGTCTTAGTCCCTAATCTATGTTTTTAATAGAAATTTGGTGATAAATAAGTGTGCATAACTGTAATAACCATGATATGATAACCAACTATTCTTTAATTGATAATTAGTTCAACTTTGCTTGCAGCGAGCAACTATCAAAGTGGACGGAGAATATGCATTCGGGTATGCAAAAGCGGAGGTTGGAGTTCACCGATTAGTACGTATATCACCCTTTGATAGCGCTAAGCGTCGACATACTTCATTTGCAGCTGTGGCTGTAATTCCTATATTGGGAGATACGTCAGCTCATGTCCAGATTAATGAATCTGATCTCAGAATTGAACGGTTTAGATCTGGCGGAGCTGGTGGACAGAGTGTAAATACGACCGATAGTGCTGTGAGAATAACCCATGTTCCAACCGGAGTAACTGCGACCTGTCAAAATGAGAGGTAATAGTACACTCCTGTTGATTTTAGTATATAGGATAGTGTATAAAAGTGAATTGACCAGTAGGCTAGTGTACAAAAGTGATAATTACTTAATATTAACTAACCTAAAGTGATTATAGATACGAGTTTTCCTTTAATTTGGTTGGAGGTACCATGAGTCCATGATAAATACATTTAGGTTAGGTTATTGTATCAAAAGTAAAATAAAAATGAAAATTGATAGATTAGTCTACAAAATCAAATCTTTGATGTTCGGTTAATCTAGTACAAACTATGGAGTTAGAAAATGACACTGTACAAAGAAGGCAAGAAAGTCACGTTTCAATCCTCACCACTGATTTTGATCCTTAACTCTCTTGCTATGTGTGTCGGGACTTCAGGAGGAATAACTTGCTAACAACCAAATCTCAAACAAAATGGCAAAAACAATGATGTAAGAGATCTAATATTGTTTCAAAAAAAAAGAAGATTAAATAGTGTTTTATGGAAAAGTAAGAGGTCCATCGTTTTGCTTTCATACTCTATTCAAGACTGCCAAATTGTTATGTTTGGTTTTGAGTTTTTTTGTATGCTATCATTTTTGAGATTAATCAAGCTGTTTTTTCTTTTTGAAAATAATCAAGCTGTTAAATCTCAAATAATATGGTCCTCGAATGGATCGGTGGGAGTCAAAGTGAAGTATGTCGCAGTAACAGTTTGGAGCTTATAATGTCTAGATAATGCAAAAAGATTTTTCAAAAGGCTATTTTGATGAATGTGTGACTATATATATGTCTGTAGCGCACATTTTTATGCTGTGTTGATATTGTTGTGCGAAATACAGATCACAACATCAAAATAAGGCCTCAGCAATGGCTGTTCTTCAAGCCCGCCTAGACCAGATTGAGATGGTTCGCCAGGCTCAGATGAATGCACAACACACTCAATCTCTCACCGAAATTAGTTGGGGAAATCAAATTCGTACCTACGTCCTTCATGTACGAGATAATAATTTTGAGTTTACAATTCAATCAATTCAATTATGGCATGTCAACTTACTTACACTTAACAGTACTTTTTTTTCGTTTTTGCAGCCTTATCGTATGGTGAAAGATCTCCGAACTAATTATGAAGTTTCAGATCCTGATTCGGTCCTGGAGGGTGATATTGATAGCTTCATATTCAGTTATTTATCAGCCTCCTTGGATAAAGATGACGATTTATGAAATGATTTTACAGTTGGTGATACGGTCTTTAGTGTAGCCACATATTAATAACATGGAAATGGAACCATTTGGTGATATAGTCGTAGTGAAAGCGACAATTAATAGGTGGAAATGAAAACCATGTTTTGCAAAGGGCAGTGATATTCTTGTAAGCACGCATGACTGTAAACAATGGTTGATATATTCTTTGATTCGTTGTAGCATTGCCAAATTGTGAGAATTTTTTTTCTCACCCTATGTAATTAAATATTGTTCCTCACGGCATGACAGTCTTGTAGTCATTATGATATACCAAGTAGTTGATGGTGAGTAGACATTTTTTCTTATTTTTTCTTTGGATTACATCGCTACATTTTTGCTAATACATCAAATATAGATTCAATGTAGCAATCTCAACTCCAAAGGGACATGCTCATACTTTGCCGCTATCCTAGAGGCATCCCTTGACCTATAATTATTTTCTGTTTAAATTCTATCTTGCCTACACTTCATCATTTAAAATATTGATGGATCATTCCTTCTTCATTGTTTGGGATCCGTCTTAATTATAACCAATGATTCTTGAGTTGCTTTCCAAATCTTTAGCAATTTTGAATTTGGTAGGAGAAGTGTCTTTTGGCGTACAGGGACCCTAAAACTCATGGTCCTACCAGTAAAACTATGGAGAAATTCGTGAGAACATGGGAGTATTTAATATGGTTGCAACTGATCTCAAATTTACAACGTTCCCAAACAGAACAGTGGGGATTCAGCATTGGGTTTATGATTAATGATAGGCAAACAAACTATTCAGCTTTAATTGCAGACGAAATGATACGACAGTAATTGGTTGTTTTGAGAAACCAACAAGTTGCTGGCATGCAGCGACCACATTTCATTGCAGGTTCACTGGTTTGTTTGCGTATTATCACTCTTGCAAAATCTTAATCTCATACTTCAAGTTCACAATTGCACAAATAAGCTCTTTAATTTCCATTTTCATTAGAGGAAGCAAAACTTTCAATAGAGGAAACTAAATCGTTCAACATAATCAACATATCATGCCTGCTTTCGACAAACAAAATTCCCAAAGAATGGCTAACTAAAAAGAATCCATGAAATCAAGAAAAGTAAATTCCGGCCTTATTAAACAAACCAAGAAGACTCAAAAGATCTGCCTGAGTTAGCTGACAACACTTCTTACTCTCAAGCTGAGCTTCTTGCAAAACACGCAAAACTCTTCCTTTAAACTCAGACCCTTTCGTATTTCCACTTTCCACCGCCATCTCCTCGCCCTCGTCATCACCTTCCACGTTCAAACTTCCAAAAGCATCCCCCAAAGCATTTATATACGCAGATATATCAAACTCTTTATCCCCTGATACATCTCCCAAGATCTTCTTATTGTTCTTCTCGAGCAACGATAAGACACTATTCCGCTTGAACACCGTTTTTATTATCTTTCTCGTATTACAAAGAAAACAAATCTCGACCAAACCAAACCATTCTTTTAAATTAATTAGTGGTGGGTTTTTGGGTTCGAGCCTGATTAAAGAGACATCTGACTGATGTGGGGGTGAAAAGCTTTCTTTACGTATTGTGGTTAAGAGGGTCACGGAAGCTAAGAGCTGTATATTAGCAGAGAGCCCACAGTAGTTATAGTTATTAGGCGGAGCAGTGAGTTTCATTGCAAATTCTCTTTGCACCATAATTACAGCACAGCGAAATAAGGGTCGACGAGATAATAGCTTGAAAATTGTGGGAGGAAAGCTTTTCATTGGGAGGTTAGCTAAACATAAGTCGAAGTGTGGGAGCTCACAACGGCGAACATCTCCTTGTATAACCTGGAAAAAAATTGTTTATTGTTATCAGATAAATCTAAAGTCGCAAATAAACTTAACTGAGCATTTAAAAACCCAAACCAATACGAGCGATCTATTTCACAAAACCTCACTTTGCAGAACAATTGTAACTCTACCGACTTGGTACGAAATTTGTAGAGAGAAATGGACAAAGATAAAGAGAAATATTTCAAGTTATCCTGTCTTCATTTCCCCAAATTTCGAAGAATATTTTAAATTACTTGCACATAGAATTCAATACTCCACCTACTAAAAAGTGATGGCACAAATCACCTTGTTGACAAGAACCTTTATGTATCACAGGGCCTTTAGACAAAGTCGCATCGTCAATAGAAACTAGTAGTATTAATTAATACAATCTTACTAGCTGAAAATCATAGCTCAGCGCAATGGAAAGTGTTCACAAACTTTTAAAAACTATATTCGAATTCATAATATTAACGCCCCAAACCTGTGTTTGCTTGTACGAAATACAAAACCCATTTCGATTCATAATGTCAAAGCCTCAAACCTTAATCCATTAGAAGAAACGCTAGTTTGATAGTGCTGGAATAAAACACTGGTAGATAATATATATAGATAGAGAGTTTTTTTGTACAAATAACTACCAATGAGTAAAACACATTACACCTACGTCAAACAAAAATAATGACTATAAGGATGCGTTTGGAACCCGGAAAACGAGACTGGAAAAGAAAAGGAAGTGAAAATGAAAACCATTACTCAGGAAATCAATTTCCCACTAGTGTTTGGCAATTCCAGGAATATGTCAACAAAAGGAAAAACGTTTCTTAGGAACACGTTTTCCTATGTTTGGTACTCATGCCGGAGTAAATGAAAACAATTCGAAAAATATATAAATGAAATATTAGAAATATTTCATGAAATAAGAGCTTCTGTAACGACTTTATTTGCATGAAAAGAAAGCAATAAAACAGGATAAAGACCAAAATTTAGTAAATATGAAACCCAAAACAGAAGAAAAACACACGAAGTTGTAATGCAATAACAAAAACACACACATTTGCTCTGTTAATAAACAAATACATATTCACTATAACATAAACAAAGTAAAAGGTTAAAGATACTATGATAATAAACTAATACACATCTAGTATGATACTCCAGATTATATAAAATAAAGGGTTAAATACTTAAATATTAAGAACTGAAATCAGTCTATTTTAGCCTTATTCTTCACCAGAATCATTCGTAGAAGCGCCTAGTTGGTAGAATGTGTGGGAGATCGATCTGAATTGAGAGAGAGTGTAGGGTGGTGATGAATGAAGTTAAGATAGAGAAGGATTTAAATTTTTCCTTGGTTTTCATCTTCTGGTGGTTTTTACCCGGAAAACTATCTGCATCATTTTACATACAAAGGATCTCTTACACTTTCTTAGCTTTTCTTTTCTTTAGTTTTCTATGCTTACCAAACACAAAATATAGTTTTCCCAGGAACTCATTTTCTTTTTCAAACACATGTTCCGGGTTCCAAACACACCCTAAATGATTTACTCAGGAAAGAGTACAAAACAAGAACTACTATGGTAGTTTGTAGATGATTTAGTGAGATATTAATTTCCAATATAACCATCAATGAGTTCCAAATAACTAGTACGAAAACGAAGACAAAATCAGAGAATGTAGACACTTGCAGTTTACATATCTGCGACTTTTCTCTTTCTAGAGTCCATATATAAGGTAAATAACATTCGCTAATATATCAGCTACTACCAGTGGCCCGATTACTCACTCGATTGTAACTATTCAATCGTCCATCTCGAGTGCAACTGGTGCTCGATACCCAGAATATAAATATCGAATTGCAATAAGAAACAAGCTTGTTTAGCCACCTGCCCACCTTTTTAGGTAAAGCAACAAACACGAGGATGTGAAATTTGTAAACAGCTGAGTGTGTTCAGCTTATAACTTTTTGCTCTTCCGAAAAAAAAAAACAAAAAAAAAACATGTAATCTCAACTAGTCTTTTGTTGAAGATAATAATAAGCTCAAAGCCACAAGCAAACAGCTCAGGAAAGAAAATGAGCTTCTCTGATTCCAAGAAAATAATCTGGTTAATCCTACTATAGGAAAAATAATTTCATCTAGTTTACAACCTCTAAACTTTTCAAAGTAAATACTAATGAACAAAACTCCAGAATTCAAGATCATATGCCACAACTCCCCCATTATATAAAATAATCTATAGAGCGTTACTATTTCCACTATAATTTGTCGAAAAAAGTTATTTCTTACCTCTGTAATTATCATCATGCATTACATAATACATATCTATCTTAAATTACCGAGTTAAATACCTCAATATTGTTATTGACCACATTATTTACCAATTTATAGATATTCTAAAACTATTTTCCAATCTATAGCTATTTTGTCCATGTCATTGCCAAGTAGGAGAGAGAATTAATATATACTAAATTACTTTTAACTAAACCAATTAAAGTTAGAATCTTAATTTAAAAAATAACAAATCAACTTTTACTTTATTTATTTATTTATGTTTTAGATAAATGTAAATGTGAATAAAAAAGGTTAAAACAGAGTTTGTAAAAATTACAAAGTAGGCTTTAAAATTTTAAAAAATAGTTGTGTTTTTTGTGTGGCATTTTTTAAGATTTTTCTAACCTTATTTAACACTTTTATTAAAAATATTAGAAAAACAAATAAAAAATGAGTTTAAATTTTCAGAACACATTTTCTAAGTTTTATAAACAAGTTTTACGATATTACAATTTTTATGTAGTTTTTTAATATATTTTTTTAACATTCAAAAACTCAAAAATCCTATTATAATTTTTTTAAAACAAGGTTTATAATTTAACATATTATTTTTGGGAAAAAATGAAAAAAAACATTAAAAAATTAAAATCAAAATCAAAATCGAACCTAGTAGTTAAGAATTGTAACAAATAGGTGTGAAGATGGATCTTAATTATAAACTTTTTTTATTTACATTTACATTTATCTAAAACGTCAATAAATAAAAATAAAAATAAAGTAAAAGTTGGTTTTGTTATTTTATAAATTAAGATTCTAACTTTAATTGGTTTAGTTAAGAGTAATTTAGTATATATATTAATTTTCTCTCCTACTTGGCAATGACATGGACAAAATAACTATAGATTGGGAAATAGTTTGGTTAATAACAATATTGAGGTATTTAACTCTAAATTACCTGACCTTGTAAAAAATTCCCAATTTCATCACTAACTAAACTTAAACACAAACAAATAAATTCCGAGCTTCAAAAAACAGATCAAGAAACCTTGAGACGCTTAGTGTCGGGGACTTCTCCACTAACTATTAGTTTCCAATATAAATTGTCAAGAAAAAGAGAAAGCCCATACCCTTTGTTTAATATAAACACTCCATACTTACACATTTATCTTAAATTTCCTCACCTTGTAAACAATTACCGAGTTCTCCACTAACTACAAGGGCCGGTCTTGCCATAAGCGAGCTGACCCAGATAGCTTAAATGCCGGTCCCTGAATAGACGATAAAATAAAAGATAATTTTTTTTTCCTGCTCATACAATAGAAACTATTTTATTTGGTCTCTTTTGTGTAATGTAAAACATAATGCTTTGTATTATTACGACATGGTTCAGATTTTGTTGTTTTTGTAGAATTTTTTTAATGCATGATATGAATTTCTTCTGATAAAGTTAAAAAAAACGTCTAAAAAATTCTAAGGCGTAGATGTAAAAAGGAGCCAGACCAACCCGACTACAACTCAAAAGTCATAACCAAATAAAATTAAACCAAAATACCTTTTTAAGCTTAAAAATAAATCAAGATACCGAGTAGCGTAAAAGTATGCATAGCATTACTCACTTATGACCAAATAAAGATACCTTTAATCGGTTAGAATAGGCGGTTCCCTTAAATTCTATGTAGCGTTACATTTATCAGTTAAATGAAATTCTTAACATTGACATATTTATCTTAAATTTCCTCACCCTGTAAACAATTACCGTATTCCAGTGGCGAAACTAAGATTTATATATGAGTTGTATATACTATTTTGTAATTATGGGGGTGTTGAGAGACTAATCTTCAACTAATCGGCAAAATACATGGAAAATTTTGTGTTCTCCGTAATATGGGATGTGCTGCCGACATCGCCACTAACTAAAACTCGTAATAAAATAAACGAACTTCGAGTTCGAGCACCTAAAAATAAATAAATAAAGTAAACAAATATACCTGTAAGCGGTTATAGTAAGTAGCTCCCTTAAACCTAAATTGAAGCTCTCTCGCCAACCGAAAGTCCGCTTCCACAGCCACAACGGAGTTAGCAGCTCCGATAAGACTCTGTGTGATGTTTCCGTGCCCCGGGTTTATCTCAAGTACCACGTCACTCGGCCTTATCCCTGCCTTCTCGATTACCAAGTCGATGACACTGCGGTTTGTTAAATTGTGCTTTTGTTCTTTTCGACTGTTTTTCGACCTCTTCTGGTACGGTGCGTTGTTATAGCTGTCTTGATAATTCTGCTTTGGCTTCCTCGTTTTTCCACCCGCCATTGCTAATTTCTGAAGATATGTATGTATATATGTATGTATATATGTATGTATGTATGTAGAGAGAGAGAGAGAGTTTATACGTAGTGATATTGTGTTTTATTGCGGCGGGGGCGACGCTATGTTTTTGAGCATTTACTAATTACCCCGTTAACTTTTTACTGTTGCAGTTCGGTTCGGTTTTTGGTAAAACCGAAACCGAGCAAATTTTTTTGATTTTCGGGTTTTTTATTTTTTGAACCGAACTGAACCGGTTTGTTTCGATCCGGTTTCGGTCTTTCGATTTTTTTCGGGTTTTTTGTTATTTTTTGGGCTTTTTAGGTTTTTCCGGTTTTTCGATTTTTTTTGTCCGGTTTTATTGTAAACCGAAAGGACCCGAAAAAGTTTCGATTTTTCGGTTTCGGTATTTTTCAGGTTTATTGGTCGGCCCTAGTTCTTCGTTAGTCATCTTTTAGTAGGCTTTTAGCCAGTTTAACTGTCATACTTTTCAATTTTCATATTTCATTTTTTATTATAACTGATAAATGTAATGTTACATAAAAACAACAAAATAAGCGTTAAAATCAATTACATACGAATAAGTCTATTCGACATCAAAGTCATCCGCCAAAACGCATTCGTAAACCGTCATTCGTATATTTTTGGATAATGAAAGTGAATTTGTGTATAATATATAGAGGGTAGAGACTCGGCTCATGTCACTTCCCTAACCGATAATTCTAACTCATATTTGGCAAGTTTAATCTTTTACAATTACAATTGAATACATCGTTGATCCAAACATCTCTCTATAAGTGAATGTTTGTTTTAGAAGGGTATAACTGAAATAAACATTCACAGAATAGATTTTACACTCTTGATATGGTTGATTCCCAAAGCAGATTAATAATATAGGAAGGTACGGAATTAACAAAAAAAAAAGGCTTAATCCAACCGTGATCCGGATTGGCTATGTAAAACCGGAGCGGTTGTGCAAAGGTACCGACATTTCAGTATGAACGGAAGATTTTCAAATTTAGACATGTATTGGACAAAAATAAGATCCTCTTTTGTATCTTTTTTTTAAAAAAGAAAATTGGTCCATCAAGGATATTGTTTCAGTTTGTCAAAGAACCACATCTGCTATACGTTGAGGTGAACAAAAAACGGTTTCGAATAAGGACGGTCAAAAGTAATCAGTGTGTTCGGTTTAAGTCAAATTATTAACTTAAACCAAACCAAACCAAACGAGCAATTACATGTTTGAGTCGGTTGGTTTCTCGCATACTATTCCTCTATCTATGAGCGAGACTTTATCAAAATAAATATGCCACTTATTGGGCGACACCTTCTTTTATATCTATCATAATCAATGTGTAACACGAGCGAGAGTTTATCAAAATAAATATGCCACTTATTGGGCGACCTATTTTTTTCTATCTATCGTAATCAATGCTTAACCTGAGCGAGACTATATTAAAATAAACATGTCACTTATTAGGCGACACGATCTTTTCTATCTATCATATTCAATGTGTAACCGATAACGAGAAGTTTCATCGAACACTAACTATATAAATTAAAAGTTTCATTGAACACTAACTTCCATCATTTTGGTATTTCAATTTTTTTCTAATTTAGATTTACAACTATCTATTTTCATCTGATTAGACGGACTAGTGTTAAAAAATTACGGAATTTCATTCACGTTCTCTCGTAGTAAATTCCGTCAATATCCGGAAAAAAAAAAAAAAACTTCAAACACAAGATACACTGTATGCAGTTTTGTTTATTTATTGGTGTGGTAATTGAGAAACATTTTTTCATAAACCAACAACACACACAGGTATTAACAATTTTTGTCTTAAAAACACTGTATTTAATTAGACCAAGGTTATTTACAATTTATATTTCAGAAATTCCGTTTTTTTTTCTTCTTCTCAAAAGTCCACACAATTGATCTCTCAAATTCACAAATTGACAATCCTATATACCTATCCAGCTAAAGATTAGAGTTTGATTCTAATTAATCTTAAGAGATCATAAGTAAGTGCCTCTTATCTTCTCCTCTTATCTCTTATATAACCCTTTTTTGGGTTTAAATCAAAAGTTTTAAATCTTAATGCTCTGCTTTATGTGTGGATTTTATTCTGTTAACTTCTCTTTTTTGTAAAAGAAACAAATTTGGTTTTTCTTAGACAGCTTAAATACTTTTGCTTTTTTCAGGTGGAGAATTAATGTTCAGCTTTTTTTTAGTCAATTTTCCTAATTGGGTTTAGACAGTTTTTTGTTTTAATGGCTTTTTTCAGGTGAAGAAGCAATTTACAGTTTTTAAGCTAGATAATTAAGCAAGCCCTTGTCATCGTCCTAATTTATGAACTTTTATTTTTTGTGGGTGTAAATCAAAACTCTAAATTTGGTTTTAGACAGTTTTTTGTTTTAATAGTTTTTTTTTTCAGGTGAAGAAGAAATTTACAGCATTTAAGCTAGACAATTAAACACGCCCTTGTCATCCTCCTAATTTATGAACTTTTATTTATTTATTTGGGGTGTAAATCAAAATTCTAAAATTGGTTTTAGACAGTTTTTTGTTTTTAATAGTTTTTTCCTATTGAAGAAGCTAGTTACAGTATTTAAGCTAGACAATTAAACAAGCCCTTGTCATCGTCCTAATTTATGAAACTTTTTATTTTTTGGGGTGTAAATCAAAAGTCCAAAATTGGTTTTAGACAATTTTTTGTTTTAATAGTTTTTTTCAGGTGAAGAAGCAATTTACAGTATTTAAGCTAGAAAATTAAACAAGCACTTGTCATCGGGTTTAGACAGTTTTTTTTTTTTTTTTTGTTTTAATAGCTTTTTTCAGGTGAATAAGCAATTTACAGTATTCAAGCTAGGCAATTAAACAAGCCCTTGTCATCATCCTAATTTACTAACTTTTTATTTTTTGGGGGGTGTAATCAGTCTTAAAATTGGTTTTAGACAGTTTTTTGTTTTTAATAGTTTTTTCCAGGTGAAGAAGCTAGTTACAGTATTTAAGCTAGACAATTAAACAAGCCCTTGTCATCGTCCTAATTTATGAAACTTTTTATTTTTTGGGGTGTAAATCAAAAGTCCAAAATTGGTTTTAGACAGTTTTTTGTTTTAATAGTTTTTTCAGGTGAAGAAGCAATTTACAGTATTTAAGCCAGACAATTAAACAAGGACTTGTCATTGTCATAATTTATGAATTGTTATTTTATTTTGTTATAGTTTAGAGTGAAAGATAATACTAGTAGAGATGGACGGTTCTTCTTCAGCTTCAATAATAAGTCCAGAAGATGTGTTGGAGTGTTTGATGAACGACGGAACAATTGATTCGATGAGGCTTAAGATCATCAACCAGCTCAAGGCTAATGTATGTATCTATCTACCCTCTTTTCTATCTACTAAGGGTTTGTTTGGATACAGCTTATAAGCAAATAAAGCTGGAATTTTTTGTGGTTAAGGAAATAAAAAAACTGCCCATTCGACTTAAAGGTTCTTGCTTTTTAAGGCCAGTGATACAGTAAAGCGTTGCTTTTAAGCTGGTAAATTAAATGCTGTCAAGCTTTTTAAGCAAATAAGAAAGAAAATAAAAGCCGGGGTCATAACGGTATTGTTTTCTTTGTTTTAGTCCGTAATTTTCTTTGACTCGATGAATATTTCCCTTTATTACCCTAAGTTCTGTGCTCTGTTTGATTTAGTATGTACACTTGTTCATTAAAGTGACTATTGTTTAGGTAGGTTGTAGCGAACTAGCGATTTATTGCAATATTGCGTCATTAAGATTCTCCCCAAGATCATATTAATATCGTTACATGACTGTCCATACAAGATAGTTTGTACCAAATAACAGAACAGACGATAGAAAGTAATCATGAGTATGAGCAAGAGTAATATTTTGGTGGAAAGAACTGAGTTTTTTGCTTTGAAAGGATTTTATTTTGAAAAAGTACAATAGACGGTTTACGAGGGAGTTCACTAGGGAAAAAATTTCTCACATGGTTTGTTGATGGGGCACTTTAATTGCTGCATTACTACGTTGTGGATACTTAATTTAACCGGTGTAAACGTTAAGAGACTAAAACAAACACGGGTAAGGTTTGATTTTTTTTATAAATCTAAATGTGAAAGATTCTTGATTAGTTGCACTTAGATTGCAGTATTACTACATCATGGATACTTTATTTGACCAGTGTAAACATTAAGAGACTAAAACAAATACATGGGTAAGGTTTGGAGTATGTTCTTTTTTTTACATGTGAAAGATTCTTTATTCGTTGCATAAAAGATCCTTACAATCATAGTGCATACTAGTGAATCCAAATCTTTGATCTTACAGTAAACGCTAGTTTAGAATTCATGTGTATGCGTTTCTTTAGTATTACATTGACGGGAACGGGATGATAACAAGGAAAAGAGAATGAGTAGAGGTCTCTCTCTAGCATTAATGGGTTAATTGAAGTTATTTATCTTTTCATTATTATGGGAATGGAATGACGAAATAAATATAAGGGGTAAAATGAGGGGTCTTTTTCCATAGTAACTGTGTTTATCTTTTTAATAATGGTCTTTTGTGGGGTTTTCTCTGTCATACCGCACAACTACTAAACACTGCCTTCCCGTATCTACTGCAATCTTTTGTAGAATAGATTGGAGGACAATTGGTCTAAGAAAATTTAATCATAAAATGCCCTAGGCTGTCTGTTCATAGTTTACGGGAGAGAGATAAATTTGTTTCATTTAAAAAAGATTGTGGCAAACTTAATTCTTGGTGGTACCTGTGCATAAGCATCACCAACCTCTTTTAGATGTTTTATTTCACAGTACACCATACATGTTAAAATGCAACAGTTGTTACTCTATTATAAAATGCTTAAATTGTAGTGTTTGACTTTAGGTTTGTTGTTCTTTAGGAGGAACTGAAGAATACAACTATTAAAATGGCAGAAGAGAGCAAGGTCCTTAATACTCCAGGTGCTGAAAAACAGACTAAAAGAGAGCTCTTTGATGCCCTTCGCCAAGAACTTGAGTAAGTCTTTGTATTTAAAACTTCTTACAGCAATGAAGGCTTTTTTCTAAGTCTAGTATTCTATTTACTATTTGACTTCCAATTACTTTGAGATGTCAATGAACCGAATCAAACGTTCTTGTGTTCAACTAATTAAGTGTCTGGTTCATGCTCATTCATCTATAAACGAGCTGGGTTTGAACAATAATGTCGATCTTGTATAATAAAGATGCTGATCTTTAGAAGAGCCCTATTCAGCTCGTTAAGGCTCATATTTAGTTATTAAGAAGTTTCAACTAGAGTTCGTAGTTTATTGAAATGAATTCTTTTTACTTAAGATTAACTTTTTCTTTTTAACGTTTACTAAGTATTGCAGTTTCTACCCTGACGCAGTGTGTCATGCAACTTCGTGAGTCAAAACATTTTTTTTTGAATTGTTCTATTTATTACTTGCTTCTTTCTTGCAGATCTTCAGTTCTAGAGAAAGCCTCTAAAGCAGTATGGGAGTTGGTATTGGACACAAATGGGCTGGGTACGGAAATATTCGAAACAGTTGAAAAGGTATTTTGCCGATTAAGTGGGCGTGAGCCTCCATTGTTCCCGCCAAGCACGCCAAACATTGAAACCGAGTCGGAGAAAACAAAGGAGGAGGAGAGCGAGAAAAGCAAACTTAGGGAGACAGAAAATGGAAAACGGAATTCAGGTTCCCCTGCTAAGAAAAGGAAGTTTGATGATTTGAGCTCCGAAGAAGGAGGAGATGAAGTCGCAAGCAAGAAAATCTCCAGTGCCTTAGCAGCCACAGTAGAGTTGAAAAAGTGAGCCTGTTTCGATCCAGTTATTCATACTAATTTAGTTACATCAGTTTTTAAATTGCTATATTTCAGTGTAATACATCTAGAAACACATAGTTGAAATTCTATGATTATCTGAAGTCTTAAGGGTCTTTTAAATGTTGATTACCCTTTATTTCAAGCTTATTATCTGATACATAGAAAGAGATCAAATCCTTACCAATAGTAGCTCCTGATATGAAGCTGTTATAGTTCTAATGCACAGTACTTGGTGAAAGCAGTCGGCTTAGATGTTTTTGCTTTTTGCTAATGAAAAGTTGTTGCGAATAATCTTACAAGGAATACTTTACCCCGTTTGAAAGGTTTCCGTCATTTTTTAATAATCAGAGATTTTCCTCATTATCATTGCATTATAGAATATTACAGTAATATTAGTTAATATAGGTTGGGGATCTTGGGTTAATCCAAAAGAGATTTCATAACTTTGAGGAAACTTGGATCAACAAAAACTTGCGGTAAATAGAAAGCACTATATATTTGGATTAATTTTCATTCAATATCTAATCTAAAGAGTAAATAAGCACAAATTTCCACAAAAAATAAAATCAAAAACATAAGCTTGCTATTGCTAGAAGTCATTCTAATCATCACCGACGCCTTGTCTTAGGAGTACAACTGAACCCATACCGATTGCTTTATTTCCCTCTCTTGGCAAGACTCGTTTTTAAAAAAATTGCTTGTAGTGTTGTGAAACTTTCTGGTTTTGAGAGAGTAGAATACTCCCCCATTGCCATGGAGCCTTGGAAAATAGACTTTATTTCCAGCTCCTCTTACCATAGCTCTTCCAGAATATGATGAATTGAGCGAAACAAATAACATCTTATCACCTAAACTTTCCACGTCATTCCAGGACATGGTCTCGAAATCTAGTTTTAGAACGTCAACCTTTTCGCCACCATGTTTAACTAACACCGAAAATATTTCGCCCTCACTTTCCACCAAATAGCATCGTTCCAACTTCTTAAATCTTTCATGGGGCTTTACACGCATGGTCCAACCTTGATCATCATCACTGGTTAGATCGTAAATCCCCAAATTTCCCTTGACACCTAAAAAGTAGACTGACCCATTGCACATAACAGGACTACAATCAGCATATCTAAACTTAGGGGCGCAATTATCATACTCATCATGTGTCCATTCCTTTTCACCGAGTTTGATCGTGCTAATTTCCATCCAATGGTACCCATTTGAAAACCCAAACACTTCAAAATCTGGTGAATTTGGAGAGGAGAAAAAATACATTCTTGAAAATTCGCATTCTAATGGTATATCTGGAAGGTCTAATCTTGTTTTTGTAAATGGATTAAAAAGAGATGTATAATGGATTAAAAAGGAATACATCTTTTTCTCCTACAGACATGATTAGCCAATTGTCTCTTGAAAATCGGATCTCGGCATTGCAAATTTCTGGTGCATCTAGTTGGTACGTGGCGTCGTAAATTGGATGGTAGAAGTTGAACAATTTGGTGGTTGTGTTAAGAAACATTAGATACGGGTGTTTAAAAGTCAGTGGATCAGGAGTTTGGAGGAGCCGAGGAGAGAATATATAAGTCGAGTGCCATGATTTACAAACGGTACGAAAGGCAACATGGTCAGACATAAAGAGATGAGAAAGTACTGAGGTCAGAAGTTCCGGCAAAAGATCAGACCAAGATGGTCGTTGCGTGCCTTCATCTTCTTTCTGGTCTTTATAACTACCTTGCACTAACTCAACTCGCTTGTTTGTACAGAACTCTTCTTGTCTGGGTATACTTTTACTGCATAAAGAAGAAGTACAATCGAAATTAAGCATTTTTTATTGTCACAAATCAGCAACAAAACATACTATGCAAAGTAATATTATTCCTATTCATACAGAAAAACTCTATGGTACATGCATGTAGATATATGCACATTTTGTTGAGAACCTGTTATATTTTATTTTAGTATGTTATGTACTTTTAACACTAGTTTGATATTGTTTCTCTCTTGGCCCTTCATAAGTAAAAAAAAATGTAATGTTAAAGTAAAAATATGTAATTTACTATTCATGTAGATGTACCATTGAGTTTCCCATTACATATGACAGTAGCTGTAAATCTCTAAATCACATGTTCTATTTAAATTTTTACATGTATAAAAGACGTTCTTTTAAGTTGTTTTTTTGTGAATTCTGCTTTAAAGAGAATCTTAGGGGGGAAAGTACCTCAACGAATGAAGATTTTTGCTTCTTATCCAAATAGAATCAACCTCTTTCTTACTAATGATTTCACAAGGAAGAGATGAGGAGAAGCTTCTATCTTTCAAGTCAAAAACATACAGCCTCCGATCACCAAATTGAGTGAAGTAGATACAGTTCGGTCGGGTCCCACCTATTTCTGCCGGAAAACAAATACATTGACTTGCACTCAGAAAGATGGTTCGATCACCTATACAATCAATCTCAACCCAAGCCATGCTAGAAAAGTCAGCTCGAAAAACTCTAAAATGATAGGCCTCATCACTAACATACAAGTATCTTTTATGGACGAATAAGAGCTCATTGTCAGCATCAACAAGATATTCACACGTGCGTATGAAATCTGGGCGTGACGGTCTAGGTAATCCTTCTCCTATCGCATGCTTAAATTGAAGATATGTGGATGATGTTGGGTCTGACACGTCGAGGACTATCAGTTCGTAGCCATGAACTAGCAAGAAATAAAACTTCCCATCAAAGAACCTCGCAGCTCTAATACTCTGACCATCGTCGGTCTGCTGCCATTTTATGACATATTCAGTGTCACCCGGCTTGCACAACATGATGACATCTTTTCCCTTAATAAGGCTAATGCATATGATGTGACACTGAGGGTCATTGGGTTCTGAAGATGAAAAAAACGAATTAAACTCTGATGATGCTAAATTCGGAAGTCTTACTTTTTCCATCGACTCGATATTAAGAACACAAATCTGGCAAACTTCTTTGTCTTCCAGTACCAACCATTCGAGATACGACCCCCTAATTATTTTCCCGCATAATTCTGGAATAAAATAAGGACAATGCTGATCGTTCTTGGATACCCCACATAATGTGTTCATCTTACTATCCTTTTCGTGAGAAAATACAAGCGAAGGAGTATACCTATAAACGGAGGCAACTTCGGTCCATTCGTTAAACCCTTCCATGACTTCTTAATACCGAATAACAAGAAGAAAAGTTTGATTTTTTCCGGTAAAAAGGAAAAAAGACTTGAATATCAAAAGGTAAAAGAACTTAAAGCAAGTGTTCAAAAACATAATGAAATCTAATTCTTGCACTTTCCACTTTCCAGTGCGGACACAATTATTTAAGGTGTTTATCCCTTCAGTAACGTTTTGGACTGGATTCTGACTAAAAGCGGATTTTACGAAACAACACAGGGGATTTTGAAAAAAATGAAGCTGAAAGAAGTGTAACTGAAATAAAAGGAAAAAGGGTTGCAAAAAAAAAAAACTACTACTTATGATGCTAAATTTGGTTATACTATTTGGTTCATGTATGGTAGTGTTTTCTTTTTAACTTGGTTTTGGTCAGATTATATTGATTTAACATTTTCGAACAATGTGGTTTTGATTGTTTCGATTTAGTTTGATTCGGTCTGGAGTCGTATCACGGGATCCTAAACCAAAATATTAAAAAAATATCGATATATTTTAGAAAAAATTATTGCCACCTATATTTTAACCCTACACCAAAACATTTAGGATCAAAACCGATCCAATCTACACCAAGCCACCAGATTCATTCGCATTCATGGATTTTCGGATTATACTAATTACTGACGTGCTAAACTCTACTGAAGGCATCCAACGGACCCTTTTACGGAACCAACAATAGCCATCACTCATCAGGGCATGGTTGGATTGGTTGTAAGTTGTAACATCTCTAAAGCTAAAAGCATCAGGTTCTTTAATTTCGCTAGATATCTAGCTGTTACTTTTGAATTTTGATAAGCTGTTGTATCATATGATACACAAAGCAGCCAGCAAAATAAGCTGGCATGTTTCGTTATTTTTTCTTCTATAAGAAGAAAAAAAGCATATTTACATGTTTGAATAAAATAAATTGACGATGAGATCCATACACAATCAATTGCTTGAAAGCTAACTTATTGGATAGTAACCTTAGCTTATATGTTCAATGTTAATCTTACGTGATTGACCCCGAAAGTTTGTATTTATCCCACACAAAACTTGAGAATTGCGGACACTAAAAAGAAGAAGCACATACCTTAATTGATCAGTAGAGAGATGGTATAAGGTTAACCCTTGAATTGTAGTAATATTTAGGGTAAATTTTGGATTGGACCATGAAAACAAAACTATTTAAGGATTGGTTCATGAAACTGAAACTAATTAAGGATCCAAAAATCATCCAAAAAAATCTGATATGAAAATCTATCAAATTCACATAAGAGGCTGCTTTCTCCAAATAAAAAAATTATAGAAGAAATTTTTTTTCTTCAAAGTTATTTATTTCCTAAACTGAAGTTTCTATTAAGTAAACATTTCAAAATAAAATATTTAAACATACATTAATTCGTATTGGTAAGAAGGAAAAAAATTAAGCAAGAGTTTTTAACTAGAAAAAAGTCACCTTTTACAATTTGGTGGCTGATTTGTTATTGTTTAAATTACGTGACATCGTTTGTAATTGTTTAGAACTTCTGAAGTTAAATCTAACATTTTCTATCCAAAGATTGAAGGGGTCACCAAATCAATAATATTGATAAGTTGATTCACTAAATCAAATTTTGGAAATTGATAATAAATTAATATTTACACAAAACATAAGTCAAATTTAGCTAACCCTAAATTATCCGGTTAATTTGTTTGATTTTATTTTTTTCCCTTTAGATTTGTTAGTTAAATTTATAGGCGACTTCAAACATCCACAATAGACACATTTATGAATACCCTTCAAAATAAACACCCAAAATAATTTAATTTAGCTCTCAAATTATAATACCATTGTGAATATCAGATGTGTAATATAAATAAAATTCGTGCAGGACAACAGTAAAATAAAAATGCATGTGATTTCAAATTTGTGTGCGATCTTTTTAACTCTTGGAGACGCTTATGAATTTACTTTGTTTTATTAGGATCTACTTCGAGATTGGACAGGACATGTTATTCTGGGGGTATACAATCCTAATATCTACTCCATATTATGGTAATATTTTATGAGATTTGATTTTATTGATGAGGCTATCTACAAGGTCTGGTAATCCAATTTATTCGTTTTTCTCTAGGTTTTTGTGTAGATTACTACCTTATTAACATAAATGCTATGTTTCTTTTTTTTGAAAATTTCGAATGCTAAAAACACTTTTTGCCTTTATCATGTGTTAATATTGAATTCAAAAGAAATTTCGGAGTCATACCAGACATTTGACTATGAATACTCACTCAAGAAACTAAATGTAATTTGACATGCTTAATGGGAAAGAGATCAGAGCATTATGGTTTTACAGAGAGATACGTAAGGAACAAGTTTTTATAAAATTAAGATATCAAAGTCTAATCCATGTTGAACTTGGATATGAATTTAGTATAAATATGTAGCTGTTTGGTTTGAAGGATTTTTTTTAATTCTAAAAATCCAGATTTTCGGCTAACATAATCTAAAAAATCCAAAAATCCAGAATTCAACTATTTGGTGGATTTTTTAAAATTTATTTTCTGGCCACTTTTATAGGAAAAGATCTGACAAAGATTTAAAAATATGGATAGTTTTGTGCTTCTTTAAAGTAATAATCTAAAATCAAAATTTTAATACAAAACACCAATTCAAATAAAATCTAATAAAATCTAGATTTTCATAATTGTTGCCAAACACTAAGTGTCATGACTTAATTAGCATGATTATATTTTTAGACATTTTTTTACACCGTAAAGCACTTTGATGCTACACTATAGCGCTTTTAGCCGATCTCTCAAAAAAAAAAAAAACTATGTTAACAATAACAATTTTTAAAACACTGATATATGTTCGTAGCATTACACCAAGTTTATTGTCAATGAGTTCTTGTGAAATACACGCATAGTTTAAAACCTTATCACTACTCTCACCCGAACAAATTATTGCAAAATTCAAAATAAATGTTAATTATAACAGTAATGTGTGAGTTTCGATACTACTATAGTTACTCAAAACTTAATCATACTCCATTGCCGAAGTCCTTGGGAATTCTATATGCGGTAAAATGGAATTGGATTGTCGGCTATTCAATTTATCTCAACTAGCACTCAGCATAACTAGAATCTGAAGGTTGATAGTGTTCCATTTTTGGATTTGATAATCCATATTCATAATAATAGTTCATCATCGTGAAATTGTCGTCATGAACTTGCGAAGTCATGTGATTTACTCCATCTGGTGAGTCAACAAAAGAGCACATCGAACCTTCTGTAGCTAGAATATTTCCATTATCGGGGATTGTGAATGGCATTTTACTTGAGGGAACATTTTCCAAGGCAAAAACAACATCATGATCAATCTCCCAATGTGATTCCGGAGTCATAATATCATGTTGTACTCCAATATGGTTTTCCGAAAGATCACAATTATTTGCATTTCTCCAATTTTCCTCTCCAATATTGGCTTGCACATAGCAAAAGAAATATCGCCAGGATATAAATGATGTTGGAAATAAGGAAATCTCTCCCTTGGAAAAGGTTTCTGACTTAACTCAAGGAGTCTACGATCACACTGTAAGAGCTTCTCGTAGTGCTTGTCGAGTGTGCCTGAAGGGAAATGAACTATGTGCCTCCTACCAAAAATAAAAAGTAGATTATGGCGAGGGAATGTCAGTGTCCCCTCATCCGGACCGATATCACCACGGAAACAAACAAACCGGGGCCCTATATAGTGGATGTCTCACCACCCCGGCTCATTATCAAACGGGGTGAAGCTAGGCCGGCCCAAAGAAGCGTACTCGATACGCTTCACCAATTAATGTTACTGCCCCCTTTGGGGGACCCTCCTGACGTTTCACCGACGTGGCCCAATCATAAGACACCTCCAGTGGGCCCCGGGAAAAGACAGTACTCTTGTCAGAGTCATAAATGCCCTAACGCCGTTGGATCAGCATCTTACAGTACAGTGATCTAAGGGTTAATACACCTCTGAACCTCACTATAAATACCCCCCCTAATCCTACTCAGAGGAGGAAGCACAAATAGAGAGGAGAGATAAAGCTCAAACAACCCGACCCCCTGAACCCTGTCTGAACCACTCGAGACACCGAACTGTAACCGGCCCGGACCCTCATCCCTCTTTACACTTCGTACTTTCACTTAACATCGATACTGACTTGATCGTCGGAGAGGGAAAACCCGGCAACAACCCCGGGCCCCTGTTCGTTCCCTGTGCAGGTACGAAGACCATCTGACCGCCGGAGCATACCTGACCACCTCGGAAGATCGGAGCCAACGCGAAATTGATTAAGCCGAGCTTGGGAAGAAAATCAAGCTCGCCAGATTAGCCACAAATAAAAAAATACGTGGGATATTTTTAGGTACAAATGCGTATATTCCTAAATGAAATGGGAAAAACAACTGCAATCATGTTGTGTAACGTACAACAATTCATATTCTAATTATATATTTGGCACAGAGTCCATTCCCTCCTACCAAAAATTAAAAAGTAGATTAGCCACAAATAAAAAAAAAATACGTGGGATATTTTTAGGTACAAATCCATTTATTGGGAAATCATTTCCCCCCTTGTGTTTGGCATTACCCAGGAAATGTTAAAAGAAGGAAAAACACTTTCCATGAAATGGTTTTTCTATGTTTGTCAAGCATGCCCAAGAATCTGAAACTAATCCACAAAGAAAGAAAGAAAGAAAGAAATAGTATATGGAATGAGAACTTCTATAACGACTTTATTTACATGAAAATAAAGCAATAAAAATAAAATGAATACTAAAAATTCCGTAAATTTTGAACCCAAAACAAAAGAATGCTAGGAGAAGTTATAACTTAAATCAAAATAAACGCAATTGATGCATTTTCAGTGAGCGTTTTATGTTTTCTAATAAGCCCTTTAATAAGTTTTTAGGCACATATCCAAAGGGCGAACATTGGTGTAACGGTAAAAATTTTGTCATTTGATCTGCATGTCACATATTCGAGTTGTGGAAACAGATTGTTGCAAAATGCACACATATTGGAGTTGTGGAAACAGATTGTTGCAAAATGCACATGAAGACTGTCTACATTGGGCCTAAAGTGGCCCGATGCCCCTATCTACATTGGGCCTAAAGTGGCCCGACCCCCCGGACCCTGCACATAGCTTTAAGACCGGGTTGCCTTTTTGTACACTTAATTTCTAGAACAATACTTTAACAACTAAATAATAAATAATTATTTCTTTGAAGTCCATATGATTATAGTTAAACATATATCTTTAGAATTATCTAAACCTTCTATGATCATAAATAAATACACATATATTGTACTATATATAAAATAGAGAGAAAGGATGGCAGAGAATAAAAAGGAGAGAGAATGGAGAGAGGAGAAAAAAGAGAGGAGGAAATAGAGAGAACCGGTGATGGATGGAGATAGTTTTCCTGTTGCTTCTATTTTTCATCCCGAAAACATAGTCGACTGTTTTATATTCAAAAGTATTGTTATATTTTCTTTTTGTTCTTTTCTTTACTTTCATAAAAAAAATTTCTATTTATGACTCACTTTCAAGATCACAAACATAACAATAAAAGTAGACAATTCGAGGAAAAGTATAATAATCTGAGGTTGGTTGCCAAATAGTATGCTTTCTTGGGTGTGGATTCGTTTCCTTAAAGAAAAAAGGTGGTTGATTCAACTGCATAAAAAAAACTTGTTAAAAATTATCCAAAATTTGTCAAAAACATGTTAAATAAACTATATCACATAATCTATATACCTCAATTTCTAAAATTGCTAGTTCATTTTCATGAATTGTAGCCCGTATTGCTTCGATATCTAACCATTGTATTTCCATTTTACTCTTCACAGGACCCTCTAATACCTCCCATACTAATTTTTTCTTTGCATAGTAGCATTTCACTACCAATTCTTCTTCATACCTTGAACTCATCTATGAAAAATATAAATTTACTCACATGTTAATAACAATTTCAAAGTATGAGCACCATTCTATTTTGAAATAGATCTACAACACAAAATGTAAATGCACCTCAAAAGAGCCGATTTTGATTGATAATGCAGAAAAGTTTGAGGCTTTTAATTTCTCAGAAACGTATTGATGGCATGCAAGATCATTCGGGTTTGCTTCCTTGTGTGTGTGACTCAACTGCTGATGAGTATTGGTTTTTCTACTTGATTGAGAAAGTACCGTCTCTAATAAATTTAGGAATGATGATAGTTGATTCCGAGGGCAAAGAAAAACAAACAATTACAGATAAGATTTAATATTAACGTACCTTAAGTGTCAACAAACATTTTGATTGATGCATGCATCAAATGACATATTATTATGTACGGCATTGCAATGTTGGCACAACCATCCGTTCAATTCCGGCATCTTTCTCCAACTAAGATTAAAGCATCTTTCTCCAACTAAGATTAAAAAGGAAGAAACAAATTTAAACACACTATAGATGAACATAAGAAATGTCAAAATCTGAAAGGGAAAAAAAAATGCTAAAAGCAAACCTGGTCTTTGTGAAGCTGATACAAGAAAACAATATGGGAACATTAGTTGAAAATTTTAATACCTGCATCAAATAAGTGAGTCAATACACAAACCATTCTTTCAAATTTAAATTGTATATGTTTACATGTCTATGTATATATCTGTCTACAATTCAGCAAACTTCCAATACAATACATTTGTATTACATTTCACTTGATGATTTGTTGTAGAAGTTGAAAAATAGAATGGATCATTTCGGCTCACTACATTAGAAGTTTCTCCGCCTGTGACTTACTCTGTTAGCAGGCAACCTAGTCTTTCAAACATTACGAGTTTACAACTGAACTAATTTATTTCGGCTCGCTTCATTATTCTACAAAAATGGATTTTTGTCCGTCTGTTACTTCGTATCTTAGCACGCAACAAAGTCTTTAGTAATCGCAAGAGCAAAAAATCAGAAAAACTGAGATTTTAAGCTGCAACCAAACAAGGCTTTAGGCAGATGCATCCATATTAAACATTAACTTTCAGCAAAAACTAAAACAGAAAAGCTCGGCTTTTAGCTGGTAGTCCAAACTAAGAAATTATTTGATTAATTTATGTAAAGCTAGACTACAATTTGTTTACCAACTTAAACTGACTATATGAAAATTTGGCCTGTACAAGCTTCAAGCTTTAAGCCGACTGATCCAAGTTCTTATCCGAAATACAATAGAATGAAGTTTATTTCCTTAAAAATCAAAAAACACAAAAAAAAAAACGTCTGAGTCGATTTAAGTTATTTTAAAAACAGTCTGAGTCATTTTAAATTATTTTAAAAACAGTCTGAGTCAATTTAATTCATTTTAAAAACAGTATGAGTCGTTTTAAATCATTTTAAAAACAGTATGAGTCGATTTAAGTCATTTTTAAAACATTATGAGTCGTTTTAAGTCATTTTAAAAGCAGTATGAGTCGATTTAAGTCATTTTAAAAAAGTATGAGTCGTTTAAGTCATTTTAAAAACAGTATGAATCGATTTAAGTCATTTTAAAAACAGTATGAGTCGATTTAAGTCATTTTAAAAACAGTATGGGTCGTTTTAACTCATTTTAAAAATAGTCTAAGTCGATTTAATTTATTTTAAAAACAGTCTGTGTCGTTTTAAGTTATTTTAAAAACATTATGAGTTGATTTAAGTCATTTTAAAAACATTATGAGTCGTTTTAAGTCATTTTAAAAACAGTATAAGTCGATTTAAGTCATTTTAAAAATAGTATGAGTCATTTTAAGTCATTTTAAAAACAGAATGAGTCGATTAAAGTCATTTAAAAACAGTATGAGTCGATTAAAGTCATTTTAAAAACCGTATGAGTCGTTTTAAGTCATTTTAAAAACGGTATGAGTCGTTTTAAGTTATTTTAAAAATGGTATGAGTCGATTTAAGTCATTTTAAAAACAGTATGAGTCGATTTAAGTCATTTTAAAAACAGTATGAGTTGTTTTAAGTAATTTCAAAAACAATATGAGTCGATTTAAGTCATTTTAAAAACAGTATGAGTCGTTTTAAGTCATTTTTAAAACAGTTTGAGTCATTTTAAGTTATTTTAAAAACAGTACGAGTAATTTTAAAAACAGTATGAGTCATTTTAAGTTATTTTAAAAACAATCTAAGTCGTTTTAAATCATTTTTAAGTCATTTAAAGTCATTTAGAGTCATTTGAAAACAATTGCAAGTTATTTTAAAGTTTTTAACAATGTTTGGACTTTCCGTTTTTTTCCAACTTTTTTTTCATTTTTTCATTTTTTGTGATTTTGGATTTTTTTTAATTTTTTTTAACCATTTTTCGGGGTTTTTTTCGGATTCCCGACTTTTTTGAACGTTTTTTCATTGTAATTCATGATTAAAATTACAATACAACTTTTTACAATTTTGTGATCTCTCTCTCTCTCTCTTCTTTGTGTTCTTTTATTAAAATATCACATCGTAATTCTATTGTGATCAGCTTATATACTTTTCGTTATAATCTAAAGTTTAAAGAAATTGCAATTAAATCTCTTATTAATCAAAACATGACAGCATTGGTCACGTAACTATTTCAAACACATTAGAATGACTCCGGAGAGATATAGTGAACAGTGATGCATGTGAAACGATACATTCATGCATAAACCCGTGTTTAGATTATTAAATGCTAAACTACCATTTTTTTTTCATGTACGAACAAACCTTGAAGGAAACTATAGGCTTCTAGTTCGGGCACGAGCTCCTTTATTATTTTGATATTTTTTTCATCATATCTATATTATGTCTATATACGTAATTAGTTATAAAAAAATATAATTCACATAATTAATTAACGGCCTTTCTTTATACAGTAAATCGGTATAATTTTAAACTTTATCTTTTTACATTATAAACTCACAATACTTATTACTAAATATATTATCACCTATTGTAGGCGAGTAAATTAATGAAAACACGAGGGAAAGGAAAAACTTAAAAATCGTGTTCAGACTTGGCTCGTTTACAAACGAATCTGTTTGGATTTGCTAGGATTAGGCATAAAGGAGCTAAGCTTGTACATGATTTTGTGACTTGTTTAGTAAACGTCGCGCTTGAACAAATATATGTCCGGGTCATTTGTATCCACAATAGGATAGTATGGATCAGTTAGCCTCTCAGTGGCTTAAAAGAAACCAACATGGTCATTTGAACAAAACGCTATATAGCAACGCTATTTGCGTTTTTAGCGTTTTTCTCGAAAAAACGCTACGCTATCGATAACGCTATTTAAAATATTGCTAGAAATACATGTTGTTAGAGATTTTCCTCATTATCATTGCATTATAGAATATTACAGTATAGTATATTAGTTAATATAGGTTGGGGACCTTGGGGTTATCCAAAAGAGATTTCATAACTTTGAGGAAACTTGGATCAACAAAAACTTACGGTAAATAGTAAGCACTCTATATTTAGATTAATTTTCATTCAATATCTAATCTAAGAGTAAATAAGCACAAATTTCCACAAAAGATAAAATCAATAACATAAGCTTGCTATTGCTCGAAGTCATTCTAATCATCACCGATGCATTGTCTTAGGAGTACAACTGAACCCACACCGATTGCTTTCTTTCCCTCTCTTGGCAAGACTCGTTTTTATAAAAATTGCTTGTAGTGTTGTGAAACTTTTTGGTTTTGAGAGAGTAGAATACTCCCCCATTGCCATGGAGCCTTGGAAAATAGACTTTATTTCCAGCTCCTCTTACCATAGCTCTTCCAGAATATGATGAATTAAGCGAAACAAATAGCATCTTATCACCTAAACTTTCCACGTCATTCCAGGACATGGTCTCGGAATCTAGTTTTAGAACGTCAACCTTTTCCCCACCATGTTTAACTAACACCGAAAATATTTCGTCCTCACTTTCCACCAAATAGCATCGTTCTAAATTCTTAAATCTTTTATGGGGCTTTACACGCACGGTCCAACTTTGATCATCATTACTGGTTAGATTGTAAATCCCCAAATTTCCCTTGACACCTAAAAAGTAGACTGACCCATTGCACATAACAGGACTACAATCAGCATATCTAAACTTAGAGGCGCAATTATCATACTCCTCATGTGTCCATTCCTTTTCACTGAGTTTGATCGTGCAAATTTCCATCCAATCGTACCCATCTGAAAACCCAAACACTTCAAAATCTGGTGAATTTGGAGAGGAGAAAAAACACATTCTTGAAAATTCGCATTCTAATGGTATATCTGGAAGGTCTAATCTTGTTTTTGTAAATGGATTAAAAAGGAATACATCTTTTTCTCCTACAGACATGATTAGCCAATTGTCTCTTGAAAATCGGATCTCGGCATTGCAAATTTCTGGTGCATCTAGTTGGTACGTGGCGTCGTAAATTGGATGGTAGAAGTTGAACAATTTGGTGGTTGTGTTAAGAAACATTAGATACGGGTGTTTAAAAGTTAGTGGATCAGGAGTTTGGAGGAGCCGAGGAGAGAATATATAAGTCGAGTGCCATGATTTAAAAACGGTACGAAAGGCAACATGGTCAGACATAAAGAGACGAGAAAGCACCGAGGTCAGAAGTTCCGGAAAAAGATCAGACCAAGATGGTCGTTGCGTGTCTTCATCTTCTTTCTGGTCTTTGTAACAACTACCTTGCACTAACTCAACTCGCTTGTTTGTACATAACGCTTCTTGTCTGGGTATACTTTTACTGAATAAAGAAGAAGTTCAATCGAAATTAAGCATTTTTTATTTTCACAAGTTAGCAACAAAACATATTATGCAAAGTAATATTATTCCTATTCATACAGAAAAATTCTATGGTACATGCATATGTAGATATATGCACACTTTGTTGAGAACCTGTATTTTATTTTAACATGTTTCTATCTTAAAAAAAACATGTATATTGTTAAAGTAAAATACATGAGGTTCTTAACAAATCTTATCAACAATATATGCATTGACTATTCATATACATGTACCATTGATTTTCCCATACATATGACATAGTAGCTGTAAATTACTAAATCATATGATCTATTTAAAATTTTGACGTTAAGCCTTTCATTGTATAAAAGACGTTTAGTAGTCTTTTAAGTTGTGTTTTTGTGAATTCTTCCTAAAGATAATCTTCGGAATGGTAGTAGCTATCTTCTTTTTACTTTAAAAGTCACATTTTTTAGCTAAAAAATGCTAAATAACTAAAAGCAAGTACCTACGAATGAAGATGTTTGCCTCTTATCCAAATAGAATCAACCTCTCTCTTACCAATGATTTCAAAAGGAAGAGATGAGGAGAAGCTTCTATCTTTCAAGTCAAAAACATACAGCCTCCGATCACCAAATTGAGTGAAGTAGATACAGTTCGGTCGGGTCCCACCTATTTCTGCCGGAAAACAAATACCTTGACTTGGACTCAGAAAGATGGTTCGATCACCTATACAATCAATCTCAACCCAAGCCATGCTAGAAAAGTCGGCTCGAAAAACTCTAAAATGATAGACTTCATCACTCACATACAAGTATCTTTTATGGACAAATAGGAGCTCATTGTCAGCATCAACAAGATATTCACAGGTACGTATGAAATCTGGGAGTGACGGTCTAGGTAATCCTTCTCCTATCGCATACTTAAATTGAAGATATGTGGATGATGTTGGGCCTGACACGTCGAGGACTATCAGTTCGTAGCCATGGACTAGCAATAAATAGAATTTCCCATCAAAGAACGTCACAGCTCTAATACTTTGGCCATCACCGGTCTGCTGCCATTTTATGACATATTCAGTGTCACCCGGCTTAAACAACATAATGACATCTTTTCCCTTAAAAAGGTTAATGCATATGATGTGACACTGAGGGTCATTGGGTTCTGAAGATAAAAAAACCGAATTAAACTCCGATGATGCTAAATTGGGAAGTCTTACTTTTTCCTTCGTCTCAATATTAAGAACACAAATCTCGTAAACTTCTTTGTCTTTCAGTACCAACCATTCGAGATACGACCCGCAAATTATTTTTCCGCATAATTCTAGAATAAAATGAGAACGATGCTGCTGATTGTTCTTAGATATCCCACATATTGTGTTCATCTTATTATCCTTTCCATGAGAAAAGACAAGCGAAGGAGTATACCTATAAACGGAGGCAACTTCGGTCCATTCGTTTAACCCTTCCATGACTTCTTAATACCGAATAACAAGAAGAAAAGTTTGATTTTTTTCCTGCAAAAAGGAAAAAAGACTTGAATATCAAAAGGTAAAGAACTTAAAGCAAGTGTTCAAAAACATAATGAAATCTAATTCCTTCACTTTGTGCGGATACACAATTATTTAAGGTGTTTATCCCTTCAGTAATGTTTTGGACCGGATTCTGACTAAAAGCGGATTTTACGAAACCACCTAAGGGATTTTGGAAAAAATGAAGCTGAAAGAAGTGTAACTGAAATAAAAAGAAAAAGAAAAAGGGTTGCAAAAAAAAAAAAACTACTACTTACGATGCTAAATTTGGTTATACTATTTGGTTCAGATTTTTTTGGATGATTTTTTGATTTTGAAAATCCATAGGTGTTTGGTTTGAAGGATTTTTTTTAATTCTAAAAATCCAGATTTTTGGCTAACATAATCTAAAAAATCCAAAAATCCAGAATTCAACTATTTGGTGGATTTTTTTAAATTTATTTTCTGACCACTTTTATAGGAAAAGATCTGACCAAGATTTATCTCTAAAAATATGGATAGTTTTGTGCTTCTTTAAAGTAATAATCTAAAATCAAAATTTTAATACAAAACACCAATTCAAATAAAATCTAATAAAATCTAGATTTTCATAATTGTTGCCAAACACCAAGTGTCATGACTTAATTAGCATGATTATATTTTTAGACATTTTTTACACCGTAAAGCACTTTGATGCTACACTATAACGCTTTTAGCCGATCTCTCAAAAAAAAAAAAAACTATGTTAACAATAACAATTTTTAAAACACTGATATATGTTCGTAGCATTACACCAAGTTTATTGTCAATGAGTTCTTGTGAAATACACGCATAGTTTAAAACCTTATCACTACTCTCACCCGAACAAATTATTGCAAAATTCAAAATAAATGTTAATTATAACATTAATGCTGAGTTTCGATACTACTATAGTTACTCAAAACTTAATCATACTCCATTGCCGAAGTCCTTGGGAATTCTATATGCGGTAAAATGGAATTGGATTGTCGGCTATTCAATTTATCTCAACTAGCACTCAGCATAACTAGAATCTGAAGGTTGATAGTGTTCCATTTTTGGATTTGATAATCCATATTCATAATAATAGTTCATCATCGTGAAACTGTCGTCATGAACTTGCGAAGTCATGTGATTTACTCCATCTGGTGAGTCAACAAAAGAGCATATCGAACCTTCTGTAGCTAGAATATCTCCATTATCGGGGATTGTGAATGGCATTTTACTTGAGGGAACATTTTCCAAGTCAAAAACAACATCATGATCAATCTCCCAATGTGATTCCGGAGTCATAATATCATGTTGTACTCCAATATGGTTTTCCGAAAGATCACAATTATTTGCATTTCTCCAATTTTCCTCTCCAATATTGGCTTGCTGCATAGCAAAAGAAATATCGCCAGGATATAAATGATGTTGGAAATAAGGAAATCTCTCCCTTGGAAAAGGTTTCTGACTTAACTCAAGGAGTCTACGATCACACTGTAAGAGCTTCTCGTAGTGCTTGTCGAGTGTGCCTGAAGGGAAATGAACTATGTGCCTCCTACCAAAAATAAAAAGTAGATTAGCCACAAATAAAAAAATACGTGGGATATTTTTAGGTACAAATGCGTATATTCCTAAATGAAATGGGAAAAACAACTGCAATCATGTTGTGTAACGTACAACAATTCATATTCTAATTATATATTTGGCACAGAGTCCATTCCCTCCTACCAAAAATTAAAAAGTAGATTAGCCACAAATAAAAAAAAAATACGTGGGATATTTTTAGGTACAAATCCATTTATTGGGAAATCATTTCCCCCCTTGTGTTTGGCATTACCCAGGAAATGTTAAAAGAAGGAAAAACACTTTCCATGAAATGGTTTTTCTATGTTTGTCAAGCATGCCCAAGAATCTGAAACTAATCCACAAAGAAAGAAAGAAAGAAAGAAATAGTATATGGAATGAGAACTTCTATAACGACTTTATTTACATGAAAATAAAGCAATAAAAATAAAATGAATACTAAAAATTCCGTAAATTTTGAACTCAAAACAAAAGAATGCCAGGAGAAGTTATAACTTAAATCAAAATAAATGCAATTGATACATTTTCAGTGAGCGTTTTATGTTCTCTAATAAGCCCTTTAATAAGTTTTTAGGCACATATAATTTCCAAAGGGCGAACATTGGTGTAACGGTAAAAATTTTGTCATTTGATCTGCATGTCACATATTCGAGTTGTGGAAACAGATTGTTGCAAAATGCACATGAAGACTGTCTACATTGGGCCTAAAGTGGCCCGACCCCCCGGACCCTGCACATAGCTTTAAGACCGGGTTGCCTTTTTGTACACTTAATTTCTAGAACAATACTTTAACAACTAAATAATAAATAATTATTTCTTTGAAGTCCATATGATTATAGTTAAACATATATCTTAAGAATTATCTAAACCTTCTATGATCATAAATAAATACACATATATTGTACTATATATAAAATAGAGAGAAAGGATGACAAAGAGAATAAAAAGGAGAGAGGATGGAGAGAGGAGAAAAAAGAGAGGAGGAAATAGAGAGAACCGGTGATGGATGGAGATAGTTTTCCCGTTACTTCTATTTTTCATCCAAAAACATAGTCGACTGTTTTATATTCAAAAGTATTGTTATATTTTCTCTTTTGTTCTTTTCTTTACTTTCATAATTTTTTTTTCTATTTATGACTCACTTTTAAGATCACAAGCATACCAATAAAAGTAGACAATTCGGGAAAAGTGTAATAACCTGCACTTAGACGCTTGACCACCGGTGAAATCTGAGGTTGGTTGCCAAATAGTATGCTTTCTTGGCTGTGGATTCGTTTCCTTAAAGAAAAAAGGTGGTTGATTCAACTGCATAAAAAAACTTGTTAAAAATTATCCAAAATTTGTCAAAAACATGTTAAATAAATTATGTCACATAATCTATATACCTCAATTTCTAAAATTCCTAGTTCATTTTTATGAATTGTAGCCCGTATTGCTTCGATATCTGACCATTGTATTTCCATTTTACTCTTCACAGGACCCTCTAATACCTCCCATACTAATTTTTTCTTTGCATAGTAGCATTTCGCTACCAATTCTTCTTCATACCTTGAACTCATCTATGAAAAATATAAATTTACTCACATGTTAATAACAATTTCAGAGCAACATTCTATTTTGAAATAGATGTACAACACAAAATGTAAATGCACCTCAAAAGAGCCGATTTTGATTGATAATGCAGAAAAGTTTGAGGCTTTTAATTTCTCAGAAACGTATTGATGGCATGCAAGATCATTCGGGTTTGCTTCCTTGTATGTGTGACTCAACTGGTGATGAGTATTGGTTTTTCTACTTGATTGAGAAAGTACCGTCTCTAATAAATTTAGGAATGATGGTGTTTTGCTTAATGTTAAGCCGAGAGGTCTTGTTTGTTGAGAATAGTGGAGTTCCTTCCCCTAAAAATGAAGATAAAATAAACAATTTGTATGACAAAATCTCTACACCGTAACAAATTAAAAATGCCAGAAAATTATAAATCTCCAACACAAATAACTAAATAACTAGTTTAGAATGATAAATCTCCAACACAATAATTAGTTTAGCTGGTCAAACATCTTTCAACCATTACGCAATGCTGACCCCGACATCATCTAGTGTTCATCGAGTGTTGGAGCACACCCTCCTGGACGATCTGCCCCCAAGTTTCTTCATCCAGTTTGATGTTGGTGTGGGTAGCTGTTTCAAAACCTTACCCGCACAACCAGGTTTGGATTATCATCCTTCACCAGTCTTAAATAACGATAAACAAAAATATGTAAATATCAATTAGATACTAATAAAAAAAGGTGAAGCCATAGATATACGGATAAAATTACCCTAAATTGTAGGAAAAATACAAACTTTTGTTGGAAAACTACTGCTTTTCATTGTTTTGAATGTCATTTATTTTAATGGTTACAAATATATTTATCCTCCTCATTTATGTGTGTATTTATTTTTAAAATGAGTTACAGATTGCATTTTTTTAAAATAATGGTCCTGGTTCCTTTTTTGGCATAACTTTTTCAAGACAAGTTTTATACATGTCATATACACATCACACACATACACATATGCATACATAGAGAGAGAGTATCGCACCACCAACGGTTCGACCGTGGCTCGGTGTCATTTCCGCCGAGTCACATCTGATAGACATTGTACCTTGTGTACGAAGTGCCCATTTAGCCCGAAGCAGAGGTGGCGAGACAAATATCGTTGAAGAGAAACTGATTGCAGTTACATCATATTGAACTTTAGTCCATTTCAGTATCATTTACATTATTTTATGTTAAATCTTGTATTTGATATTTATATATTTGAGAAAATTATTTTCTGTTTATTTGTTCATTTTTTTTTTGTAGAAATTATTGTGTTTATTTATCCATTTCTTTTCCGTATAAATTATTGTGTTTGTAACTTATTACTAATGAGATTAATGACGAGTATTTATAACTTATTATTAATTGCCATTAATCATAATTTAATTTGGAGAGTTATAAATTATTGTAACGACAGTCGTTGTTGGCATTTATGGAGATGTTTATTAGCTACCTACGAATTGCATTGACGAGTCGGTTACATATTTGGATGAAAAGTTATTTAATAACAAACTTTGTTCATCTAAAAACAAATAATTTGATCATTAGACCAATTATAAACGGGCGTTGAGTTTTATTTTAATAATAAACAAATATCGGCTATTTTATTATTTGTTGAAATAACATCTTATTGATTTGCTGAAAGAACGTTTAATAATTTGTTGAAATTAACATCTTATTAATTTGTGGGAAAAACATTTAATAATTTGTTAAAATAAAATATTATTAATTTGTTGTTAAAACATATTGTGAACATGTTTAAGTTGCTATTATTGAGAATACTAATTTAATAATATTATATTACTATTATTGGGGAAGAACCACAGGTGCCCCCAAATGTAGGGGCAATCCATCGATACTGCAGATCGAGAATCTAGTCATGCCCCAACACGTCTGCAGATGAGTGGAAGAATAACTAATGATTTAGTGGTATAGATCTTAAACGTCTAAAATAAATGATACAATTCATTTACCACCTAGAAACCGGTTAAGTGTCTCAATTAAAATGTGCATGTTCTGAGTGAGGACAAAGAAAATGCACAAACTGTGGGGACGTTAATGTGTGAAAACGTTTAAACGTTTGGAAGTCCATTAACAAGTTCAAGCATACAAATCTGAATCATAACTAGTGCTTTTTGAAACATAAGGGCAATAGCCTTTCGGTAGCCAAAACACTATAATCAAATTGTGATAAATTTGTTTGTTTGTGGCAATACATGAGTGATTATTTGTTCAAAATGAGCATTTTAGTCGATACTCTTATAGTCAATAATGACATATTGAGTTATTCAATAAGTCACTGATTCGACATGATATAGTAGGTCATGAAAATGTAAAAGCATAAAAGTTTTGTTTTTCTAAATCTATTGTTTAAATTGAAACACAAATATGAGTTTGTATTTGAAGAAATGTATTGCTAAGTCTTCGGTTTAATGTTTGGAACGGAGTACATAACCTAATGGTTTGGCGTATTTGAAATGCGTACAAACCAAGAAAAGAGTTAAAAGGTATTTTCTCAATTCATTGATGGTTGTACCAAACACTAATATGTCTTTTTGATGAGAAGTAAAGACAAATTAGTCGAGATATTAATTCAAGTAAGAATGAATATGATAATCCTATTATTGAGAATTAAAACTTGTCAGAAAATATGGTTTAATAATGGGTGTTCTATTGTGTTAATCTACCAATTTTAACCCAATGATTAAGTGTTAGTCATTAAATGATAGACTATTCTTGGGCGTGTTAGATATAGTCTAACTAGTTCTGAAAAAGTATATTCACATGATTATGAATACATGGTCAGTGTGAACGAAACGGTGAACATAAGACACCGTTCACACAATCGTGTTGATGGAATGACACCAATCGTTAAAGAACGACTTATTATGCTCTCGAGAAAAAATGTAGTTGTTAAACGATGAATTTCATGTTGCTAAATTCAGGGTTCAACTCTGAATTTGTGTTGGAAGTGAGCTTTTTGTAAGCTATGTGTTGAGCAAACTACCGCTTCGGAAGTTGGACCAAACAGTCAAAATTATAGAAGGCATGGTGCCTGAATATAACTTAATGAAAGTTTGGTGCTACCTAAAAAAAGTCTCAATTCTTGTTCATCGGATAAGCACAAAATTTAGTGTTGATTGGTTTCTAGTGCATAAGGCATATGACTTTAAAGTGCATATAGAACATTGTTCTACGCCCGAGAAGCATATTTTCTAAAAGAGAAGTTTTTTCGTAAAAACTCTAACGCCTGGCGAGTGTGATTAATACGTTGAGGGTTCAAAGCATTACACTACCCAATACAAGTGAATACTCAAACGGTGCTGGAAAAGTGAGAAAATTGAATCTTGTAAGGAAGATAAACTATATCGACATGGTAAAATAGTAAGTAATGAAACTTTCTTTGTCACTTGACCTTCATGAGTGAAGTTGAATTGACGACATTAAAATAATCAATGTTATCCATATAATGTGTATATGTAAAGATGCCATCAACAATGAGGTTAATAAACACGTGAGAAATAAAGTCAATTACTTTAAGTAAACTGACGGTTTTGATAATTTTAATATCTATACTCTAATCTCTATGAAAAGACGCATCATTAATTAATGAGAACATGTGTTTTATAAATGGAGATCTAGAGAATTAGGAACAAGCCATTGGGTCGTGGTTCCGTATAAAGTAAGTCAAGGTGCGAAAACTATATGGACTAAAATAAACACCTAACTTATCATGGATAGTCTCTTGTGCATCAAGAACTACACTAGACCAGGTATAGCCAACTCAGTGAGCAGACTGAGTAGTTCTGCCAATGAGACTTCTCAGATACATGAGGTATACTGCCAATCATAAACTGCATTATAAGATATGTCCAAAATGTTTGGAGGGTATTTAGATACCAAGTGTATCTCGAACTTTAACAGTACAAAGTACACGAGTGGATATGTTTGTACTTAAAGAGGTTGCAGTCTCATGGAGGTCTGTAAAACAGACATGCATACGTGGATCAACTATGAAATCAGAATTTATAATGTTGTAGACACTGAAAAAAGGCAGATTGGCTGATAAGTTTTGGGAGGTATTCCCAAGTGGCCAAAATTTGTTCCCTCAATAAGCGTGCACTGATAATGTCAGTCAGTTATTGAAAGGGATCAGAGTAATTGTATAATGGAAAGTCCCGACAAAGTCATGACATAGCCATCGAAGACACAAGTTCGCAAAAGGAATTATTAGGAAACAGTGTGGTATCCTTGGACTTTGCAAGGTAAAAGGATAATAATGTAGATCCATATACAAAATACTTGACTCGTGAATGAGTTGAAGCATCATCGAGGGAAATGGGGTTTTAAAGCCCAATAAATTGGAAACTTTTACATAGGCTACCCAACCTGTACTGAAAACTCCAGTCTTAGGTTCAATGGGAAAACTGAATTGTGCGGGTAACCGAATAAAGCAGTCGAGAACATAAGTTCTCAGTCCATTTCTATGATGAAAGAGTGATAGACCTGTACCATTGTAAGGGTGAGCGTGATCCTATTAATGAATCAAGTATCTCGAAGATCGAGTGGGGTGAGTCAGGACACCCTTGACTTGAAAATCACTTATAATTAGTGTGTATGACCGATACTATATGATGAGTTAGGGCTAAATCGCTAGAGCACTCGGTTGAAATTTGCCAAGACAGTACAGAGCCAAATATGGACAACAACTAAAGGGCCTAGTAAGTGATGTAGAGAAGACACTATGCGCATATTATTCTGCTATACACAAAACGTTGAGGGTTCAAAACATTACGCTACCTAAGGCAAGTATATCCGAAAGATATTTCGCTACGATATGTTCAAGACGCGCGCTACATGTACTTATGCAGTGAATTCTCGTGGTTCTCTCGATTGCATTTAGTTGCACGTTGCATATTTTAAATTGCATTCATGTAGATGATTGTTTGAAAACTAGCGATTTTCATTATTTTGAATGCCATTTATTTTAGTGGTTACAAATACATTTATCCTTCCCATTTATGTGTGTATTTATTTGTAAAATAAGTTACAAATTGCATGTTTATAAAATAATGGTCTTGGTCCATTTTTTGGCCTAAATTTTTCAAGACAATTTTTATTCATGTCATATACACATTCACACACATACACATATGCATACATATAGAGAGAGAGAGTACCGCACCACCAACGGTCCGACCGTGGCTCGGTGCCGTTTCCGTCGAGTCATATGTGATAGACGTTGTACCTTAGGAACGAAGTGCCCCATTTAGCCAGAAGCAGATATGGCGGGACAAATATCGTTTAAATGAAACTGCTTGCAGTTATGTCGTCTCGGACTTTAGTCCATTTCGGTATCATTTATATTATTTTATGTTAAATCTTGTATTTGATATTTATATATTTAAGGAAACCATTTTCTGTTTATTTGTCTATTTTTTTTCTATAGAAATTATTATGTTTATTTACGACGTATTTAACAACTTTAGGAACATAATGACTGGCCCAACTAAATCAAGTAAGCATCATAGAGGTTCATCAATAAACATGTTTCACGATGGAGCTTCATTAAGAATAAGTATAATGATAGAAATGAGGCAAGACATACATAGCAAAGTACATATTTATCCAGAATGAAGTAGCACCATTGAACTTTATTAATAAACTATACAATTTTGTATCAACAACAAATGACTAATTTAAGTTTTTGCAAATTTAGAATTAATTGAATCATTTAGCAATTACTTTATTTTTCAATTTACGCTATAGTGGGGCGAAAAAGAAAACAACAACATGCATAATTTGTTTTTAAAACAAAAAACTTCCAGTTTATTATCACTAATACTTAAAAATTGCGATAACTCATTTTAGAATTAGTATCAACTCAACCAGAAAAAATAAAAATGTATTAATTGCTATTCATTGAATGTAATATGTATACACTTTATTTTACGCAAAATTAACAAGTAAGCAAAAATGCGATTCAGTTGCTTGAGAAAAAGATGTGATTCTTTACCTATTCATTTGATGTATTCAATTTACGGAAAAGTAATAGGGTGTACACTCCATAACCAAAAATAAAAAGGAAATGCTACATTAGAACAAGCCTGCATTAGAAATTAAAACGGAGAAAAAAACCTGTTGACTGTTCTGTGAAGAGAGCTTAATTCTCTTTGAACTCGTGAACCCGCCGCAAACGTCTTTAGTTTCTGAAGTTTTCTCAAAATTTTCTGTTGAAGCATATGATTCGAGTTCAAATTCCTTAACCATGATCATACGTTTTGTACTTTTGTAGATGGCTAATATAATGTAGTATAATGTAAGTGTAGACAGTCTTAATGAGTTAATCCATGGAACTAACTCCAAACTTTTAAGTGTTTTTAAAAAATCTGCTACAATCTTCAATTTATATAGATGTGCTTAAATATTTGCGATGGGGGTGGGTGCAGGTGGGACACGTCTATGGAAGCCAATAAGATTTCGTTTTACCTAACTAACAATTTCGTTTGAGATTCTTTAGGGATTTTATTAGTTTTTCTTTTTCAAACAAGTTTCTAGATAATATACTTTTAAAGAGTAATAATAAAAACATCCACTGAGGTTACGATCAACATCAGTCACACTCCATACTTTTTAATTTTCATCAAACACACCCCATTAGGCTTGAAAAAAAAAACACACACACACCCTCCCCCCTCACAAATACGGATTGGTTTTGCCTGCCCCTAAAAATACAAGACAGTTTGTCTTGAATTTTCAGGTAGTAACAACTAATTACAGCTGGATCCATTTTTAAAATTTCATTCGAAATTTCATCCGAAATCAATGAAAAGTTTAAAAAAAATTATATATTGTCTTGACATATGAAAAAAGAATTATATGAACCCGATACATCAGAAATAATAGTGGACTAGATTCACGATAATGTTACTCGTTCGGTGTTCATTCCAAAATATAATATTATTTAGGGTGTGTCAACCAGTAGTATTTTTTAGTTTTAATTTTGAATTAATTTTAGATTTGATATTTTTTAGTTTATTAATAGGTGCTAGATTTTTATTATGTGACACACCCTAAATAATAATAGATTAGATTCACGGTAGTGTTAATCGTTCGATGTTGATTTCAAAACATTAAAACAAAAATCAAACATATAAAATTTTAGATTTTTGCAACCTGAAAAATCAAGTTTTGCTGTCTTGAATTTTTCAAGCCAGTAAAAGCACATCCCACAAATACCCCTCGAGCTATATTTTGATGTTAGTTTTGGGGATACTTTTACCCATACTTATTATGATACGAGTATATTCTTTTAACACTTTTAGAATACCCTATTTTATTTCATTTACTAGTAATTAGATACTAAACCTAAGAAACAATAATGGCGCACTGTTTTTCTTGTTTTCAATGTCAACAGGAAAAAAATCAGTTGAATTTATTTTAGTAAATGATATTTGTGAACTAAGTAAAAAAAAAAAAAGGAACACTTTTGGTAGAAAAAACAGCTTGAAAAAAATATTGTAAAAATGTGAACCTTTGGGTTGTGTCGTTAATTAAACTAGTACTGTATTAAATAGCTACGGTCTGCTACATCTTAAAGGGTCGAAGTAGTGTGATATTGACCAAAAAAAAGAAGTATATGATATGGGTGAAAATGTATTTTAACCCAAAAGTAACATTGTATATATATATAATACTATATATAAGTCAACAACAAAAAAAAAAGACTGTCAAATTTTGACCATTTTTTTAAAAAATGTCACTACTTTTTTTTTTTTTATCAAATTACTTATTTACATTTATTTAATTTAAAATATAACAAACACACAAAAATTATGATGTTTTCAAAACAATTATAATCAAATACCAAAAAAAATTATTTTACGCATATTTTATATAATAAAAACATTATATTACTCATGATTTCTAATTTAATATATTCATTTAATCAATATACATTTTAAGATTTTATTTATCCGGATCATATATATAGCATGCGTCGTACACGCAACACGCAACGGGTAACGATTACTAGTATATATATCATCATATCATAAGTCTGCCAAATTTTGTCTAATTTTTTTAAAAATACCCTCCATGTATTTTAATAATTACCAATATATTTAATCTGATTAATTAATAATTGTCTACTTTTTTTAAAAATACCCTCCCTGTATTTTAATAATTACCAATATATCTAATCTGATTAATTAATAATTTATCATTACTATATTTTCTTAATTACGGATGTAGCCTAAACTAATTAATAATTCGTTTTAACCTGCATAAATACAATAAATGATACCAAATATGAATATTATGTTCAAAATAAAATATATTACAAGATTAAATCTCATTATGCTTCTCACACGCAACGCGTTGATATCTTTTACTAGTATATATATATATTTGTTTTCTACCAAAAGTTGTATATAATTGATTGTTATGCAAGATAGAACTGCTGATCATATTGTACAATCACTTTATATTAATAGAATCCTTATAAATTACGACTGTATTTACTTGGCCAAATTATATAGTACGTGTTTAGAGTTTAGATTAGTACGTACTCACTATTTTAATAACATATATAATAGAAATAAAACATCTCTTGGTATCCTTACTTTTTATTGCGCGCAGTAATGGAGTACATGCGATTTGACTAAAATATACTATGAGAGATTACATGCAAGACATTTAAATAAAAAATATATTGTAACATTGTTAATCCTTCAAATATTCCATACACATCAGATCTTGATGAGGTCAGAAAGAAGCTTTATTTGCATTGCATATTATAAATAATCAAATTAGATAAAGTGGAAAAAAGTTGTCATGCTTGTATAGAATAAATAGAGCATGGTTTAAAGTACAATTTTGGTGTCCCATCCCAAACTGGAAAATCAAAGTTATGACTAAGCAGATAGATACGTATCTCAAGTGAAGCTAACTAGCTAATCATGTATGCAATCTTGTGGGGGTTCCCTGGTGTAAAACACATGCATCTACTTTTCTTACACCAAGAAAAAAAAATTGTGCGCTACTATTAACGTTATATATTTTGCTTCTAGCTAGTAATAAATTTTGATATTCTAGCTGCATAATGACCATCCAAATGCATAAATATGTCAAAATGATACGAAGCAATGATGCAATGAGGTATTACAAATTCAAATGCAACAAAGTTTCCTGATAACTTGATTTAAAAAAAAGAGTTTCTTGGTAACTTGATAGGTTTACAAGTCTGTTAATTTGAGGGTATCAATTGGTTAAGCTGGAGGAACAAATGTTATTAATTCAAGCACGTTCTATAAATTAGTTCATGGTTTATACATCGATAATGTTGGATAATCATAGGCTGATAAGGACTTAAAGCGAAAGATTGCTTAATCGTCATGAGACTCATGACAAAAGTAGTCGATTATGAAGATTTTATATTTTCGGTAGTGATTTCATGTGTAAGACTATATTATGCTTTAGTGCTCAAAATCATAATATATGGTAATGAAATCGAGATCAAATAGCATGCCTGGGTCACTAGGTGGGTCATGTACATATCCGGTACGAAAGGAAAATAGTTTTTGACCAAGATAACCACTAATAACATCTCACGTGCGCTAATTTACAATATTCTAAAATGATATCAATTAAAGTAAAACCACGGAAAGGAACTGCTTCGGGTCACCGATTAACGTTAGTTTGCACTCTCCCCGTTTTTATTTAATTATACATTACGAAATCATATATAATTTTGACTGGTTTATAACTATATCAAAATTGTTAAAATAATTTTTTTTTAAATTTAATCATAAAATTTAATATTTAAATTATATAATTAACTTTAAAAAAATTTCATTCCGACAATTTTGATATAACTATTTGGTCGATCAAAATTATACGTAATTTCGTAATGTAATAGTATATCACTTCTAGCTTCCTTATACATTATAGAATAGTCTTCAAAACACACTAGTATTTAAAAGATGATAATTACAAGAAAAAATCATTTAACATGAAATCATAATAGGACTTTTCGGTGGCGAGGCAAGGTCTCCGACCCCTTAGTCCGGGCTGAACATTTTCATCCTTACATATTTATTGGACAAGAAAAAATCACTCTTCGTATTGTTTTTATCAAAAATAATAATAATCGGTTCATCACGTAAGTCATGTGTATGTTTGGACTTGCCACTGAACGGCCTTGGGGGCCTTCAGCTGCCTCCATCTCCCTATTAATTATTAGCACATGAAAAAGTTGGAAACTAAACGTTCAACCAAAATACATTTCACCTCCGGTGTATGCATTATTTATTTATTTTGCATATTATTCCCAAGAATTCCTAAATTAAGTAATGTATATAACCTCTAACCAAATTCATATGCGAGCAATTGTTTTTATACCAAACGCCCACATCGTGATTATAAAAGAAATGATCTTCTCAACAATGAACAAGATAATTAATTATATATATAAAAAAGATACTATATGAATATTGTAACGACCCGGCCCCACGGACCGAACCGCCACGCCCGTATCAACAATATTGTCCGTTTTGGCACAACTTCCCAGGGGGGTCACCCATCCTGGTACTACTCCAAGCTAAGCACGCTTAACTGTGGAGTTCCGTCCTCGCTATTATGCCGCACGGCTTTAAAAGGCCTTGTTGATAGGAAATGGATATTTAAGCTCATATACCACACGAGTACTCTCATATCTGGGCGATGTGGGACTGACGCACAACACCGCACCACAGAAATTCCTTCTTGGAAATCTGGATCGTCATATTCACCCCCCCTTTAGGCACGACGTCCTCGTCGGGCACGTCGTCCTTCAAGGGTCCACACACACGTGCTAGTCCCCACATTTCCGACCAGATAGAGGCTCTGATACCACTTGTAACGACCCGGCTCGACGGACCGAACCGTCACGCCCGTATCAACAATATTGTCCGTTTTGGCACAACTTTCCGGGGGGTCACCCCTACTACTCCAAGTTAAGCACACTTAACTGTGGAGTTCCGTCCTCGCTATTGTGCCGCACGGCTTTAAAATGCCTTGTTGATAGAAAATGGATCTTTAAGCTCATATACCACACGAGTACTCTCATATCTGGGCGATGTGGGACTGACGCACAACATCGCACCACAGAAATTCCTTCTTGGAAATCTGGGTCGTCACAAATATAATTAAAGTGAAAACAAATGATATTAATTATAATATAAATAAAAGAGTTTAACTAATTATAGAAGATTCACAAAGTAGTTATCATTTGTTGTAAGTGTTTTTACAACTAACAATTTCTATTTTAGTAAAGCCCAGGAAAATGATGAGTCGTGATATCATGGACCACTATTTGATGCGACTTAAGTGGCAATAGCCGACTTCTAAAAAATAGAACGTTTAAAACAATGTACTTACAATATTAAAATAATCGATTTCGGTAGTGCATATCACTACCCTCATCAGTGTCGCAGTACCTTACGGATAGGGAAATATAATGATTATCAAAACTGTGAATTTTCGTTTTAAGTTGGCGTGTTAATAATGTCGAAAATATTTATTTTACTATATTTCTTTTGGTGGGTATAATTTGGCATTCATGTGCAAACACCTACCATTTTACTTTTGCATGTTTTGGCATTTCTTAATCATTTATAGCTCCAGATTCACTTTGAGAGCTTAAATTAAGTACCAACAGATCATTACTACTTTTTTTAGGATACTTCAATTCCAACCCATCACTTAAGCAGATCTAGTCGACAAATGAACGAAGACGTTTGTCATAAACTCGTGTTTCACTCGTTAAAAACTTGAATCGTGTTATGCTAATTTATTAATGATCTGTGTTTGAACACAATAATATATGTATATATATATATATATATATATATATATAAACAAGAGATATTTTGTTCCATCACATAAAATTAGTTGATTCTTTTATTTCAAAGAATTTCCATGATTCACCCGAACAATCATTTATAGGATTAAACGATTTCTAAAAGCATCTACAATAGTGTTGTTATCTTTATTGTTAATTAAAATAGTTACCTAACAATGCATTTTTTTATCTATATTAATTATGTTAAATCATGTGTTATCTTTATATGTTAAAAAAGTTGTTAAATATACATAACAATATTTTTAATGTTGTTAATCGATGATGTGGCAAAATACCATTAATTAAAATGTTAACTCTATTTCAATTACTCCTATTTTGTTTGCAAAATAACTAATTAATGATATTTTAATTAATAATTAATTTTAATTAAAATTAGATAAATTTGTTAAGTTAATACAATGTTAAATTTAAGTTACATATGTGTCATTTAACATGTAATTAAATGATGATGTGTCAAATTTAATATTGTTAAAATTAACACAAGTAACGTGGATCCTAGTTGATTCATTATATATATATATATATATATATATATATATATTATGGAAATTATGGTAAAATTTAAAAATTCAAAATATGTCATTATATATCTCAGAAAAAAAAACAAGACGCATATTTGTGTTTCCGTCGTGAAACCATGGAGATTTGCATTAACCAAATCTTGATTTAAAGCGTTTTTACAAAAAAATGTCTAGTTGGATGTTTTTCACGATATCCATATATACTCCCATATATATATATATATATAAGTCAGGTGTTGATGCCGAGACTCATTTAATTTTATAGTACTCCGACTCATTGTTCATTCATTCTTGAATAGGTACAAAATACAAAGTACAAAATATACAGAACACTATAACTTTATATATAAAATAAATGTTTGTATGATTCATTATCTTAGTATTTTTTGCAACTGAAACAAATACTGAACAAATCAAAAAATGTGTTCAGAGTACTGGGCTTGTAAACTTACTTCGATCCGGCTCCCTTATTTACCAACTGAGTTTAAACAAGATTTTAGAGTTCATTTAGTATACGAGATGGGCTCGGTCCGACTCATTTACAACCCTGCAATTGACAAAATAACTTTCGACGGCCTAGTCCACAACAAAACGAACAAGGCATAACCGTCCCAATCACAAACTTAAAATTAAACATTATTTTATACACTAATTTTTTACTTATAATCATTTATATAAATAACTTAAAACAGATAATTAGGAGATTTAGTCATATAAGATTTGATGGAGGGAATGGCTGAATTTTATGTGTAATTATTTTTAGCACTAGAGTTTAAATACTGAAAAATATAAATTCGTCAAAAAAAAAAAATTGTCCAAATGGGAGTGCCCCGATGGGAAACATGGCTCCTCCCTTCTGTACTTAAAGAAGGTTTATAGCTTAATAGCCTGTCATGCTTACATTTAGACGGGGCATGCAATATTGAAGATTGTAACATATAAGTACATTACTATGGCGAAGATAGCAGATCGCGTCAGTGGTCACATTTCAAATTAAAATTAACTAAAGTTAACATAAAATACATTTTTTTTCTCAAACATATTCATAGAAAAATTTCTTAATTATTTCTTAATTTTCCTTTTTCACTCCAATAATTCACGTAAACAATATTTATACTCAAGTCTTTGAATAATTAATCAGCATATTTAATCGGGCTCAAAGTCATTTTTAATTTATTTTTTAGAATAATTAGGGTATATTTAACTGTCTATCATTTATGTAGATCATCTCTTACCTTAAAGATTATGGGGTTTGATATAAAAAGATAAGAAATGAGTTTAAAGATGTAAATTTATAAAATGATGAAAATTATTAATGTGGATTTAAAACTATAATGACCAGATAGATTTGAAATAGAAAATGTGGGAACATTTTTTTTAGTTTCTCTTAATTATAATATCTATAAACACATATACTTCCACTACCAATTAAACACTAAAACATATATGCGTTTACCCATTTCTTTGATAATGTCATATTTAACCTCATTACATTTTATATAAATTTCAAACTAAAAATGTACTATAGTCATTGGTGGCAGAATTTTAAAGGGGTCAGCTCACCGCTCTAGCCCATGTATAGCTCCGCCCCTGATACTAATAAGGCAGACATGAAACGTAATAAAATTAATAAAAGAAGTTTGAAAACCAATAAACTCAATCTCCAAATCCTCAAATCACTATAAATCAAACGTATGAGGATCGTTTCGATCATTCCTCTCCTACAACGGCCTCAATATATATAAATTTTCTGGTAACAATCCGTGAACACAATGGAAGTAATATACTCCACTGATTTGAATGGAAAGTGATAAATGGGTAAAACCCTCAAAAGTACAGAAAATGATGTTAAAGAAAGAGTAATCCACTTGAGTTAGCCCAACTATTGAGCCTCTTTGTACCTTTTTGGGCCCAAGCAGACCCTGAACATCTGATGAATTGGGAATCAACTAATGTTAATGCAATTGACCAAGCCGATAAAGAAAAAAAGATTTTATGTCATAAGGGTTAAGAAGTATGAGAATTCGCCAAGGTGGTGGATTTTTCATGAATGAAAGGGATATTGTTACAGGACAAGAAGTGAATGTTGCATATGATACTCATGAAAACACCCTTCATTTTAGAGTCAAAAGGAATACATATATCATAGATGCAACTTCTAGTTTACATTTTTTTTTGTAAAGTAATCTCATTTGTTCAAATAACGTACACTTTTCATTTCGGAAAACCATGTATTCGATTTCTCTCTTGTTGGTAAAAAAAAAAACATACACCATGATGTAGCATAAGTAAGAGGTTCTATGTTACTTGTTTCCTTGATATGTATCGTCTATATATCTATGAACCTATATGGATGGTTACAGTCTTACAGACAACCGTAATTTTTTAGTAAAATAATGGCAATATTGTATGAGTTGTATTTGGGTATTTATCAGTTTCATGTAACTTTTACTTTCAATCTACACAATGAGTCAACTCGGATAGCTTTCAAACGGAGAACTTAAATGTAGAAAGAAAGTATAAGAACCAAATAAATGGTTTACTTCCCGGTTGGACTTTGCATAAAATTTAAACAATTAAAAATTAATGGCTTGGCCCAGGTTCGAACCGGTTGAACCTCTACGAACGGTTATAGTCTTACAGGCAAGACAACCGTAAGTTTTGAGCAAAATAATGACAAATGTATTCACCTCTGTATTTGTGTATTTGATCACTTTCTTGTATTAGTTTACTTTCCATCTATAATCTGAGCCAACTCAGATAACTTTCCAAAATATAGAGACCTTAAATGTAGAAAATGAAAAAATAGAAACTAAATAAAACGTTTTACTTCGAGGTTGGACCCTTTTTTGCATAGCAGTTAAACAAGTAAAAAATAATGGCTTCGCCCGGGTTCGAACCGGAGACCTTCAGTGTGTTAGACTGACGTGATAACCAACTACACCACGAAACCTTGTTGCAAATTATCCGCTACAATTATTTATTTATAACAATAGTAAACCTATTATCTTTTTGTTAAACTGCAAAATTTAAAAAAAAAAAAAAAAACAACTTACTTTAATTTAGTTTTGTTCCTTATTTTGTTATATTTACTATTTCAAATGATCAGTTTCAGTTTCAGTTTCATAGGCAGAGGTCACTCCTCCACTGTCTACTTTCCCGTGCGGCCACTGCATGCTATATCTCTCTATATACATACATACATGACACGTGTCAACTTCACCAGCGCCATCTCCATCCTGAGCCACCATCTCGACTCTCAGTCATCAGTTTTCGAGTGTGATCAGACAATGACAAAGCAGCCGGGGATTATTTACCTTACGAGGTTTCTATATTCCTATCAAGTATCATCCTATGTAATAAAACTTTACATGAAGAACTCTTTTTGGGTTTCAAATTAAAAGAAAATGCGTTTTCCTTCCAATATAAATTTCTCAAGAAAAGGATCTAGAAAAGCTTGAGCCATTGATATATTACTAATAAAAAAAAACATGTAACGGTCTAGAATTTTCAAGTTTCGTTTTTTATGAAACTCTTTCTGATGCGAGTATTACTCTTTTAACCATGCATGATTCATGTCATAATTAATATCAGCCATGGTTCCCTTCCGTAGACAAGCTCGGATCAAAACATGTCTTTCGTTTTGATTGATATACCTGTAGGAATATCATATACCTATAAAATGTTTGGAGATATTTACTCTATTTAGAATTTTGTGTGCTGGTGATTACCAATAAAAGTGTTCCCAGGTGCCTACATTTTTCAAGATTTTATGTTTCAAACACTTTCCTTCTGAACGTCGAAATTGGGTGGCAAAAAAAGTGATGTCTTTTGGTGCTCATGATTTTATCCTCGAAAATGAATAAGTGGCAATAGCGAAATAAATTTGACTTCACTTGCACCACAGAACATGAATGGCCATTCACCGATTAAAAATAATAAAAAAATGATGCTGCAAAATTAATTATATAACAAATCATGGACTGTGGGACAAGCTGTGGATCGGATATATGCCAAATGTTTTGAGTGGTAACGGATATCCCCCTTGATTCTACTATTTTATATGGTGGGATGAGAAAAGGTTGAGTTGAGCATAGTGGTTAGATTTTTTGCCGATGAATTTTCGTTGTAATTTTGTCTCAACACTCATAATGTAGGTAACTAGTTATAATGACATAAATAGTTCTAGTGCCTGTGATTGGCAACAATTTATTATTGTAGTGTGTTGAGAGGGTAATTGTGGCACTCATCTCAAGATTACAGTCAGTGCCAGAGGATGGAGAAAACTGGTGAATTTGTTTATTGGATTGATTAATTTCATGGCAGGAAAGGTGTGAGGAGTAAACTAATTTTCCTGTATATATGTAGATAACGAGAAGAAGGATGCATATATAGACTCATTATAGATTTATGAATAAAAGTTGTAATATAATTTTTTTTTTATAAGCAAAAAAAAGAAGTTGTAATATAGTTATTCCGATATATATATGTCATATGTGGGTACTCTCACAATAGATATAGAGTTCAAACAAAGATGCGGGCATAGTAAAATTTGACTACCTCTCAGACTTTCAATGATCAATTTAACATTTTTTTTTTTTAGTATAACACTATAGTGAATGGTAGATTTTTATAGCTACATTGGACATGTTGTCATCACATATTAGTATCATATGTTAACATTGTTGTCACTATAAAATAATGTTTGATTTAGTGAGAGTTAAAAACTGTCACAAGTTTGTTGCTAATTTAAAAAGCGGTCACAAATCTGTCGCAAATTGACTAAACTGTCACAAAACCGTCACAAAAACCGTCGTTAATAAGCTCGTAACAAAAAATACCTTCACTAATCCCGTCGCTATTTGGTTATTTTATTGTAGTGTGTTAAAGTTAGCAAAAAAGTTAACCAACTTTATGTGCCCATAGCAATTCAATATATTAATTTCTTGTCTTCATTTGTATTTTAAATTAACTTTCCTAGCAACAAAAGTTTTTTTTTTTTTATAAATGGACCATATGAACATATAATATTGTAAATAAAATATTATAGAAATGTTTCTAATAAAAACTAAAATGTCTAACGTAAATGATAAATAGAAGTTAAAGTTAAAAAAGTATAGATGGTGTTTAAATGGTAATTTTTTACCGATGTATCAACTTAAACATCAAAAAAAAGTTAACATCACCTTGCTATGTTAGGTGTCCCTAGCTTTGTCATTGAAAATGAACTTAAATACATTTAATATATACCGGTAACTATGATAGTGTCAATATGGAATACTTTGACCCTGGCCTTTCAAGTTTACAGAAGACGTAATTCTTTTAAATTGTTTGGAATAAAAATGAAATTAAAGGATTTCTTAGCGTAGTAGCTATAGCTAGGAATCTTTCATCTTTCACATGGTTGAAAATTAACGTAAATTTTGCTTTCTTGCTAACGACGTTTGTGGCATTCTTATGTGTTTTAGTCTTAGGCATTTCTTGAGGGCTTTTTCATCCTCATTTTATAGTTAATAAAATTAGGGTTTTCCCCACAAAATTATATTAAAAAAAATTGTTTTAGGTGTTCGCGGAAACTTTCTCGTCCTAGTTGACATTTACTATTTTGTGAGTTTGATTTGGCTAATTAAATCTAGTCAAGCTTAAGCTGGTCGAATATCCTTCTTCTTTTTGGCTGATAGTCAAGCTTTTACATAAGCTAGTAAAAAAGCCGTTCGTTGGACTTATTTCCCTCTTCCTAAAATTTTCCAATTATACTATAATCACATATTTTCTCATGCTTTTTATCGGTAACAAATCAAAGAACTCTAGCGGAACCCTTAATATTTTTAAGTTAATTAACATGATTATTGAATATTGATAAAAATATTTGCCTCTGTGTATATTGAAAATTCTATTTCGATCTTGTCTTTGCCGATTAATATATGCTTGGTCCATTTTCCTATTTGATGGGGAAACGACAATTGGAAACGAACAAAATGATAAGAAGAAATTAAAAACAATACTATCATGAGATACGCCCTAGCCACACAAATAAGTGTAAATAATTGAGGTCATAATTTAAATTGGTTATTGTAAACAAATTAAAGCACAAAAATACCTATCGATTAATAAGCGACAAAAGTTCACCTGTTTTCATGTATTAACACGTAATCAGGATAATTTGCTTTGGCACAAGCCAATAAGAATTGATTGATTAAAGACTTGAAAGTAAATAATGAAAGTGATACTATTGCTGGTATTATTGGCAAGACTAATGTGAAACCAAACGATACCAAGATGTAGAGACTTCAAATAATAGTCAAATAAATTGCAGGGTCGAGTTTCGTCACATATATGCAGTTTAGATACAGTGTGTGTCCATGCACGTTTGCAAAGGGTGTGAAAACATAAGAAGTGGGAGAATCTAATCAAATTTATTAGTTGACTGCTCAAGTGGTATTTGTTGTTCCTTTCTCTCTTTGTTTAAATTTTCAGTGATTTACTAAGTCGTGGAATATTTAATCTCTCATTAATATTCTACCAGCCCAGTTTACTGTGTTGTTGTGAAGACCAAACCAACGGAGTAAACAATAAATAATAAATAAACAACATATAAAAGAAGGACACAAACGAACAAGAAAAAACAAGGATTTAACGTGGTCTGCTAAAGGTTACGGTGTGTAAACCCCTAAACTAATCCACGAAAGAAAGAAAAAATATATTACTATAATAATTGAAGAATTACAAAGCTACTAAAATCCTCTGCTATTTGGTGTAACTAATATAAAGAGTTTATTTAGCCAACTTTGAACATATTGTTCCATCACTTAAATGGCATGCTTCTTGCTGCTTTATCATGTCCATTTTCAGAGAACCGTAAGTTGAATCCATATAAAATATTATAAAAAAATACATACCTAAAAACTTTACCTAGATACTCATATTTGAGAAATGAAATTTTAATAAAATAATTAATTATTCGAAAGTTCCTCTCTCTTATTCTGAATTGGTATATATACGCTATTAGCATATCTTAAATCGCGATGTATAAACAATATTAGTAGTGAAACAAACATTGATTAAGCATAAAGAAATGAAATATTTATATAATCATATGGTCCAAAACTTCAAACGAATCCAATTCTTGCTTTTCCCTTGATCATCAATTCAAGCAGCTCGCAATTTAACTGTCGATATAACTTGTTCTATTTGCTAACTACCACAGCCACAGAGATGCATGATATAACTTATGAATTTCTTATGGAACACAAACAAATAACCCATCAGATAAACAAGTTTTTAAATCAAGAGATTTTTTTAATTAATTAATCTATTATATATATACTCTGATTGAGGACTTAAATATCTTGCGTTTTATTTACAAAAAAAAGTATTATTTAAAGAATACATATATAATTTCGATTAGAAATATTTTGAATATAAAAAACTAAGTGAACAAATTTGTATGCATGCATGTCCCTTGAGTCTTTGGCCTGATGTGTGTGATGTGATACGGATATATTTGTTTTTACCCTTCAATAATCAGATAATATTTCAAATATGTTACGTTTTTTGAGAAACAAAAGTGGTATTGTTCCATTATCACATTGCAGAGATATGCGTCAGATAATTTTTAACTTAAAATCTATAATTTTCTCTTAATCAATTTTCACGCAACGAACTAAGGGAATACTAATTTGTGCTTGCATTTGGAGCAGTATTGAAAAAGCTATAACTTTTATTTGTCAATATTATTATTTCATACTCTTGTTAAAGCTTTGATGCGATATATTGTGAATTCTTGCAATCGACAATTGTAGTTTTTATTGTTAGAAAATGAGCCACAAACAAGGAAGTACTAAGGTATTATTATTGAGGAAATTCTTTTCACATTATAGTAGTAAGCTTTCATTCTTTATATTATTCTGTTATTCCTAGGATTCTAATAGATCAGATTTAGCGTGTGTTTACCGAAATCAAACACTAGGGTTCTGCATACTTTTTTTCAGATAGAAAGATGAAATACTAAAGTATTAGAAACGACGTGTAACATTTTTTATTTTTTATTTTATTTTATTTTTGCAATGCTACAACTTTCTGATAGTATAAAAATAGAATAAATTTTACTTTAGCGTGGACCCACAGATGTCGATAAATACGCACAACAAGGCAATGCAATTGGTGTACAATCCCAAAACTGTAATCCAATCTCTATCGAGCATAATTAACAACATATAGTGTCGACATGGTTTCCCAAGAAGAACTCCTCATCTCCACAATCTCTGAACTTTTTAACAAAATTTCAAGCCTAGAAACTTTAGAACCCTCAGAAGATGTCAACATGCTCTTCACACAATTAGTCCATACTTGCACCCCACCAATTTCTCTTGATGTTACTAATTTGAGCCCGAAAATTCAAGACATGAGGTCCAAATTAATCAAACTATGTGGAGAAGCCGAAGGGCTTATGGAAGCTCACTTCTCTACCATTTTATCCTCATTTGAAGACAATCCTCTTGATCATCTTTCCATTTTTCCTTATTTGTCAAACTACATCAAGCTTAGTAAGCTTGAGTTTACCATTTTGACACAACACTTTACTCGAGTACCCGAGAAAGTTGCCTTTGTTGGTTCCGGTCCCTTACCCTTAACTTCCATTGTTTTGGCCAAAAATCATCTCCCCTCCACCATTTTCCATAACTATGATATTTGTGAAGAGGCTAATTCATTGGCCTCTGGATTAATATCCGCTGATGCTGACTTGTCAGGACGAATGTTTTTTCACACGTCCGATATAATGAACGTGAAAAATGAATTGAAAGAGTATCAAGTGGTTTTTTTAGCCGCGTTAGTGGGAATGGACAAGGAGACAAAAGTGAAAGTGATCGAGCATTTGGCCAAGTATATGGCCCCTAGGGCTACTCTTATGGTGAGGAGTGCTCACGGGGCAAGAGCTTTTTTATACCCGGTTGTGGACCCTGCTGATTTGAAGGGATTTGAAGTTCTTTCAGTCTTTCATCCTACGGATGAGGTGATCAATTCGGTTGTTATCGCTCGTAAACTGTGTACTTATAAGCCTTTATTTGGTGGTCTTCGTGACCAAGGGCTCGGTGTTGGAGCAATTAAGATGCCTTGCAAGTGTGCTGAACCGTTTCAGACCCTTTGTCCTTTCAACAATGAACTCACTATCGACGAGCATCGTTCTTGAAAACTGTCTTCCTCTTCATCTTTGACGATTTCTATGTTGTGAGAGATTTTATGGATATTAGGGCATCGATTGCTATATATGTTGGTATGTATTGACTCAATTGTCTGATCTCTTGGGTGTTTCACTTAGTTTTGTAATAATGTCGTGCGAGTTCTTTGTTCTGGTTTTTAAGTTGGGGCAATGTCAAACTATAACTTGTATTATGAAGCATGTATGCATCGTTTTATGTTGTTTCAATAAAAGTATATTTAATTGTTTATACACTTGGGTCTCTTGTGCAGCTGTGCTCTCAATAACAATTTTTCCAAGATATTTTTTCAAGATAATAAGAATAACGTCAAATGTCTCTTGCATGCTTTTGGATTATTCATCTATTATCGAGACTGGACATAATCGACTAGTAAATAGCCACTGTTTTTGAATAGTTCTTAGTAGTAGCTATCGGATCATCTATGCGGCTATAACAGAATAGTTAGTTTTTCAACTTATGTAACAACCTACAATGATGATTTTGTATCTACACTTCTTGTCCGACACTTATGTAACAGAATACCTACAATGATGAACTATTCAAGAACATCAAACATTGTGGCCAGTGAACTATATTTGCCTATATTATTTGTAAAAGTCAGTTTCTTTGACTATTTCGTTATAACAACCTTACTCGCTAAATAAGATCTTTATTTCGATGTCTAATTTCCATTCTGCGCACATTGGTGAGTCTTCTTTACAGAACGGTTGAAACGCGTGACCAGCTAAAGCAACGACTACCACTACCACAAATCCTGAACTTAAATCTACACTAGAATTAAAGGGTGTATCAACAGAAATCTACGTACCAATCAAATGAAATAAATAAATAAAATTTAGAGAAAATAAGGCATCAAGTTGCCCAGTGTCTAAAGAACAAAGTTTAATCCTCTAAAGAACTGCGTACATCAAACCCAAACGCCATCCATTATTGCACCAGAAGGTACTGGACTAATGGTTTTAGGGATTGGTCTGTGCATGATAAATCAAGAAAATGAAAAGATTATTTGCATACAAGTATTTTGGTTGTCTTGTATATGTAAAAGTGCGAGAAAGTCGTGAAATTGAAAATTATCCACGTTTTCATTATGCAACTATATTGTAGATACATTTGGTACAAAATGGAAAAATATTTCTTTCAGGAAGTCTTGAAAAATAAATGATACTCGGTAAAATAGGTAAAGCTTTACCTATATTGCTAAAAAGTAAAAAGAGATATTTTTCGCACTTGGAAGTTTAAGTAAAGCATATTTTCTCAATGTATGTCAAACAAACTAGTACATTAGGAGTCTACTTTTTGTGTATGACAAGCCAACCCATTGTATCCAGATAACTCATGCCAACATTCCTTTCTACAAACCGAAATAGTAGTTTCCAAATTCAGATTTACAAAGGAACAGATTAACAAAAAAAACTAATAATTAATTAGAGGCCATGATATCATGACGAATTACAATATCGTGGCCGCAATTCATCAAGCCTCTCAGCATACTGGATCGGAGTTGCGCTGCTGCAAAACACCTCATTCCATATTCTGTGCAAATCTGTTCACAAAGAATGGGGGGCAGGTCAACCAACCAACTTCAAGGAGTATATCTTCCAACACTACATGCATACTTCACTACCACTACCAGTATAAAATGTATATGCAATTGTGAGAATTATATTGAAAACTAAACTGGGGAAGGAATAATAAAAAGTCCCAGATTAAGGATTAACAACAAATATTTAGGTAAGTATATGTGCTATGTATTGGATGCTGATAAGATACCGATACTCTGATACGCCATACGCATACCAGATAAGCAAAATGGCGTATTGCCTTTTTCAAAGGTTTGACTAATCCGATACTTCACGGATACATGACTGAGACGTTTTAAATACAGCTGGATCAAATATACTTTTAAAACTTATGGTGCAATGTTTTAAAGCTTTTTAAAGTAATGGGTAGTGCGTATTCTACTGAATCGATTAGTGTGTGTAAACTAAGTATACAACTACAAATATACTAACATACATACTTTACAACTTATTATATAACACCAACATATGAAAAAAGCAAGGGTGTAATCAACAAAAGAGACACTTCTCCCACTCAGTTCACTCCTTTTGGGATGGAAAAAATGTATGTTCAATCTAATGTTTGGGTAACTAAATAGAATAATTTGTAACTAATTTTGGTAAGTATATTTTGTAGCTACCGTTTACATACATACATACATACATACATATATAATTGTCTTATCCTAGCCATATCGCATCCTAAACTTTTAAACTTTAAAATATCTTCGTATCCAAATCGTATCGGATATGGAACTCCGTATCTGTGCAACATAGGTATGAACAAAGAAAGGCGACTCATAAGGGCACATATGTCAGTGAAGCAATTTCGTCATAAAATGAAGACGAATCCGTTAACAATACCATTGGCGTGTGATCGTCATCTACAAGAAGTCATATAGCCTATTAATGAAATCTTGTTTGCCTAAAAGAATCTATATAAAACGAAAATCCAATATTTGTAAATAGATGATATATTTCAATAATCAACTCCTTATTCCCTACCAGATCCCATTATTACAAGTCAAAAGAAGTAAAATCACAAAGTGGATACATACCCCTTCTATCTGCAGGAGAAAGGCACATAATGATCATGTCAAACCTTGCAACTAATGTTAAGTTCTCTAGATATTCAACAGCAAGATCCATATCTTCACTGTAACAACATGGGGAAAAAACAAAAAGAAGTACTTTGTCAGCAAAATTCTGACAAAAAAACACAAAACCAGTAAAAGACACATCATAAGACAGCACTTCACTCACATGACAAAGGTGGCAATACACCTGATGATGCCAATTAAAATTGGAGCAGACAAAGCATTTTTGAATATCTGGGGAAGTGCAGCCGGTGACGTCACCTAGACATGCAAAAAAGCAATTATCAATCTATCATAGCAGCATGAGCTAATTGAAGCAACACACTTTAACTAACAAGCTACAAGTGAGAAACAAAATGCAAGTACCCTCTAAAACGTTTATTATTTCGACGGAAAATAACTTTGGTATTACCATCATAGGCTAATTACATGTACAAATTTAGATCAATACACTCACATTAGATGAAGGCGATAAGAGAGTGAGGTCGGGGGGGGGGGGGGGGGGGGGTTCAATTTGATCATGTAAAGCTTGCTGAACTTAGGAAAAATATAGTTTTGCAATTAGATATATGAATTGCTAGCTTTGCCTTTCCCAATTATAAACTATCTGGTAGAAACTCAGATCAGTGATCTGATATATATGATATAAGAACCCACTACAGCTTCCATATAAAAAACATTCACCACTACTAATGGAACTTATTGGATTTTAAGCTAAAAACAATACTCTGTCGGCATCGGGCCCCCTGGTGGTTCCTTAAGAAATACATTTCTCAAAATTGGTTCCTCAACTTTAAGGAACCATACAGTTATAAGTGTGAAAGAACAAACTAATGATACAAATCATTCTTATGTGAAAAGCAGTACAATTTTAAAAATAAGGGAACTGAAAGGAAGTTGATAGGGAAGCTGGGTATTTGTGTAAATGTAAAACGAATATGTGAGAGTTAAAATGTGGTACTTTTACCACAACTTTTAGCGGAATTTATAAGAAAGCTGTAACAAGTATTTTAAGCTAGACAAGTGATCTGGATAACTGACATGGTATTACAATGTTGTTACCAGCTTTGTACCAGATAGTTAGTCATAAATTGGGGTAAAACAGCCAAAATAGTATAAAAAGACCACATATAGAGAAATTCAAATGTAAGATTACACAGCATACTTTGAGTAGACGAGCTTGTAGGGTACAATCACCAGCAAGTCCTCGCCATGAAACCTCAAACTGATATGCCGTAGTTGGTGGAATAATGTGTTTTACAGCTTCAAGCTGAGAGAGAGAAGCCGCTCTAGCAGCAAGTTCTTGCACTGATGGTTTTGGCTCCTGCTTTCTTTCATTTCCCTGTGCAATTGGAAAGGGACACCATCGAAAATTTAACTTAAAGATTCTAGTTGTAATCACACTGCTAAAGAAAGCGTTTCCTCAAAGCTAAGGAACTATATTAATGTCCTAGTGTAAGACTAAACTACTCAAACCAACGAGAACTCTCTTTCAAAGTTTTTATGCTTATAAGTACTACTCTTTCCGTCTTATATTGTTGGGAACTTTGAGGAAATCAAAATTTTAAGAACATGCATTAATTACTTTTTCAGCATGTCACTTTTTGAATTAGATTTAGAGTTTAAAACAAAATAACAAAAGTTAAAAACATTATAAAACAATGTAGAAAATGAGAAAATAGGTCACTTCTAAGTTCACTTTCAAACATGGACAAACATTTTGTGACATCCGGAGGAGTACTTAGAACTACAAAAAAATCACTTCCACCAGAAAAGAATATGTTTCTACTTCTACAACCAAATGGAAAAACCAAATACGTTGAAACAAATGTTTAAGTAACTGATACGAATTGAGCAATTTCTAAAACTAAGACCTTTGCCCTTTCCAGTCTTGAACTTTGTGCAACATCTTCACGAAGCCTCTCAGTCTCTTTACCGTTACTTTTAACTATTTTGCTTTCTACTTCCACAACAGGCTCAAGAGACTTTGTCGGCACTCGTCCACCAGAGTCCTGCCAGTAATTGTTTGGAAGTTGTAGTTAATTAAGGGTGGAACAAGCTGCATTATTAAGAAAATTAACAACTTTTGCAACTCAAGTGTTCGGTGAAACGCAATCTATTTATCATTATCTGACTATCTCTCTCTACTATTTGTACCCAGAAATAACGCCAAAGATTACGATAAGTCAGGAAATTGGGCCCCCTCGGACAAAGAAAAAAAGATAAGACACTAAGTCTGAAACTCAAATAAAACATATTATATTTTACAAAATATGTAAGGCTAGTTCAATTTCTTTTTCTGGTTGGCTGAGAACCGAGTATAACAAATATATATCATAGATACATTACCAAATCTAAAAAAGACCAGTTAACAACAATCTCATACCCAACAAAATGCTATTTTTAAACTTTTGAAGAATAAAAGGGCTTTCCAGAATCGCAAAAAAAAAAAAACACCAGCAATATCATATCCTCGTTTCTTGGCATGCTTTCTTTAGCAAGAGATAATGAAAACTTAGCATGGCATATTTACTAACAATGATTGCAGACACTTGAAGGAACCTACTGGGCACCCCAGAGTATACCCGGGAGTATTGGCATTCTTACATCAATCTCTCTATTATATATTATAGATATTTTACATATATGATCCATATCAACATACAATAGTTTTTGCATAAGTGACCGTCTTTGTGCTTCTATGTCCACCACTAACAAACATAAGCACTAGGGATTTTAGCTTTCCATCTTTAAAGATTCTGCCAAACAGTTGCTGCTTAACCTTAAATTTACGTCAGTAGAAGAACATGTTTCTCATCTACACAGTCTTTGCATTTTTCCATTTAGCTCAAAAAAAGACAAAAACCATAGCGATGACTTACCTTCTCCTGATCATCTTGGATTACAGATATTCTCTTTTTCTGAGCATTGCTTGGTACAGATTGGGAAACCCCAGCTTGTCCATTTTCAGATATAGTTAATTTCCCAGTCTTTTGCACTTCCTTGGTAGATTTTGTGAGCTGTGCAGAAACTTTATTTAACATCTCCTGCAAAATCAAGCTTCGGAGACTGCTTATAATGTGAATAATATAATGCAGCAATAAATAGTTACTCGAACATGTAGAAAGCTTTGTTAGGCATCTACAAGCAAGCCAGTTAAAGGGTATCTGTTGCAAGAACGTGTCACGTGTAAGATTTTAATTTAGACTTGATACGTATCTAACATGTAGTTTGGAGTTCTGAAAATGAGATTTCTGCACTTTGGTCCACAGAGAACCCGATCAGACTAATCGCAAGTTTTCAATTGACAAAGAATCCTTTTGGTTGCTGCTGAAAGTATTGACTGCGGGAGGGCTCTGAATGTCTAGAGAATAATGAAAAAAGACTAGTACAATACACATGATGGCTTTTGCAACCAAGGGTTCTGGAAGAGGTAAGATTAAGTAGATTAATTGCCGGTCCGGATTGATGCCTAATCTTATTTCCGGGATTAAGGATCTCCCAGATGAATGGCCTCAGGAGCGGTCAATGGGTTGAAGAAATAACCTTAATTTAGCAATAAACACATATCTAATAAAAATACTCTCATACAGGGTACAGGAAGCCATACATGAACAGTCCAACCCATGGGGGAAGCTAAGTGCAGACCATCGGGGGCGACGGTACCCCCCGTATTGAAAATTATGAATTTCTCAATTTTTTGACCATATATTTTCACTAAAATACGTTAAAAACGATGATTTGGCACCCCTCATTTTATATTTCACTTAATTTAGTAGTTGTCAATTTTGGCACCCCCCATAAATGATTATTGGCTTTGCCCCTAGTCCAACCGATTATATATATGGCAACAAGACAAATATAGAGCTTCATCAAAACACGTTTACCTTGTCATACAGAGATTTAGATTCCGTATACTGCTTTCTGACCTCTTGGTTTTGAGGCTCCAGCCTCAACGCAAACTCAGCATCTGCAAATTGCTATGAATTTTACAACAGGGCAACTAGAAATAATAAATAATCAGATAAACTTGATTGAACACATTGTTTTACAGTATATTTACCTTCAACTGACTGTTTGAGCTTTCCTAGCTCCTTTCTAGCAGTTGACCTTCGTGAGTACGCCTTAATGTTACGATCATCTAAATCTAAAGCCTCTGTGCAATCACTCTCAGCTTCTTGAAATCTAAGTAAAAGGTAAATAAAAATCCATGTAAAGTTTAATAGAAACTAAGAAACCTTTAGCAGTTTCAGTATGATATCTGCGTTGTTAAGGAACTGAGACTTGAAGTGGATCAATTTCAGGCAAACATCAAATTAAAAAGGCATGTTCACAAGGTAATAAATGATAATTCACAATCAAGAAAACCCAAAAAAATAATAAACTGCTTAAAATTTGATGAAATTTGACAGTAAACCTTCAATAAAAAGATATTAGAAAAAAGTATTTTCAGACAACATTGGCAAGCGTAAATGTCAAAGGATTAAAAGTATGCGCAGATTTTTGATATTAGTACTATTCATTTAAAGACAAGACAACTCGTTTGATATGCAGCACTTGTAACTTTTTCCGGTGATAAAAAAGAAGACACTCGGCAATTTCCATATGAGATTTCTATTAGCAAATAACTGGGTCTTAACAAGGAGACAGTTACAGGCAAGAAAACCAAGAAGCTAAGTTCACAAGGTCATAAATGTTAAACCAAAAAATAAAAAGACCCAAAAAAATATCAGCATCAACAGCTGAAACTTGGATAAAAGTTTACGGAAAACTTTTGACAAAAAGATTAGTAGGAAAATGCACTTTGTGACAACATAAACAAATGAAAATGTCAGATTTTCAAAATATATGCAAATGTTGATATTGTCATATTGGTACCATTCATATGAATTTATGATAGAATTTGGTCAAAATGAAACACTAGTGAGATAAATCTATTTCTGACTGTTTTTTTTATCAAACACCATGAATGTAAAATCTAAAAACAAATTGCTTAGAAAAAAATTCGAAGGCAGCCAAATAACAAATGCTACATAATACACCAATACTTTTTTCCTTGCATGAAGCAAATGTTTTCATTTAAAAGATGTGAAAGCTTGCCTTTTTATTTTAAGATAAGCCATTGCTCTGTTTGCATATGCCACTGCAGTTGGTGACAACGCAATACTCCTAGAATAACAGTCAATTGCTTCATTAAATTTCTTCTGCTTAAAGTACTCATTTCCCTGCAGATTAGAGAGAGAGAGAGAGAGAGAGAGGAGGGGGGGGGAACAAGTAGCGTCAATTTCTAGTACAGTATGAGATATATTAAGAATTGACTGTCACTGAAAGAACATTACCAAATCTTTTTCAGATGCAGCATCGGGAGAACTTTCTTCCGTCATTACACTACTTGAAAAGTTCCCCAACGAATACTTTTGCCTCTCACTACTAGAACTACCATTTATGGATTTTTTTGCCATGGGTCTTCTATTCTTCCCAACTAATCCCTTATTCTGAAGAAAATAACCATCAAAATCGTCGTTTAGGTTCATCAACAAAAATAAACAATGTCACAGCAGTTGCACTGTTGATTTTTCAAGTGAATTTCCACTCATAAAACCTACAAAACCAGATGCAAGCGTACACTCATCAGTTAGACAATCGTTCCATGTTACAATAAGTTAAGTGAAACAGTCTCCCTTAGGAAAAAAGATGCTACCATTTTAGTGAGAAATGTAGCAAGCACATGAGTTATTTCTACCGGTATAATTATTCCTGCACCAAACCTTACTAATGTTTACAGGGTTATATGATGAATCCAACAACAAATGAAAGAATACGAAATAGGCTTGATGATTCATTTATTTGTAATTTGACGATTTTCGACATTAATTTTAGTCATACTCATGCTTGAATTGTTGAAAAATTTCTCGCCATTTTCTTTTATTCGAGTAGCTGTTTGGACCGACTGGCTCATGGTTGATAGCTATAAGCCTACTGACTTAAAAACTTGTTAGCTTGGCAATCATGTATTGAGAATGTGCCATTACATAAGTCATGAAACATAATTTAATTTTCCATCCTCATCTCCTTAGACCTGCTTACATTCTGCCTAACTGCTCTGGCGGCCCACTGCCGCCTTGACCCGGCAGTGGGACTTAAAAAAAATTGCATATACACGCACATATAAGACTTTTGCGAGTTTATATAACCACACTAGTAAAAGTACTCAGGGTCTAGGCGGACCATGTGGAACTGTACAAGACAACCTCTAAAACACCAATTGTCATTATTTTTCCATATTATCCATGACAAGATATCATCCCAAGCTAAAAGCATGTTAACCCTCGAGAAAACAGGAAATAAGTCTCTCAGACAGGAAGAAGAATATAGCATGTGAGATATTAATGAAAAAATCAGAGATCAAAGATGATAGGAAAAACATTCAGCCTTTTTCCAGCCAGAAAAGAGAGAGAGAGAATGAGAGGGGGTGGTGGGGGGGTGGGGTTCTTTTCTTTTGGCTAAAACCAACCAAATGCATTACTATATACGAAAAACAAAAAGATAAGTTTTCACGTAAATAAAAGAAGCCTAAAAATGGAATTCCTAACAGTATGCGAATGTGAATCATTACCGGCTTTGCCTTGTCAGAAACTTGAGAAAAAAAATTCTTGCCTTTGTCGTTTAGTGATGTCTCCCAATCCTGTAAGTTGTTCAAAAATCCTTGGAAATCCTGGTAGAAGGGAATGATCCATTGGTAAAGGAAATGAAAGAAAAGGCAACAAGATCATGATGTAATTTCTTATGTATGGCATAGATTATAATCAAGAGTAAAAGTAAAAATGCACAATGATCGTATTTGTTTAAACACAAAAGATACAACAAATTTAGATAAAATTGTTTGGCACGCTGGAAAAGTAAGGGTGCCTAGACTTTCACTATAGACAACTAACATTGTTCTAGAGTTCGGTCAACTTCTCTAAAAAGTGTACTTATTCACTGATTATCAACTACTTTAATTAATATAGGACAGTAAACACCTATCATTTTCTACCAAAAGCGAGAACAGGCCTTATATTAATACCTAGATGTACTATGTTTCCCACTTTTCTAAAAAAAAAAAATACAATATTTGCACCTCAGAGCTCATGAAAAGGGACATCTATATGCAACCTTACAAGCCCGTCATACTCTCAAGAATGTTGCATCAAAGTGCTAACTTTACAGGAATCTAGCCATGTGTCTTTTTCCCCTTAAATAAATCAGCTCTGTTGCAATCACAATATCCATCTAAAGTGGCTAGCGAGTTTTTTATGTTTTTGGAGGAGTTGTTTGCTTACACCCTTTCTACCCTATAGAAAACCTTATGCTCATAGACCAATACACCTAAAGACTGTGCATACCAATTCTACAACACAAATTTTAAATTTTACAATTTTTTGTTCACAGGCAAACACTATCGGGTAAGATTTTTTTTTAGCAGAAGTAGCATAATTTTCTTTCTTTCTTCAACAGGCAGCAATTCAATATTTATAACAGGCAGAATTAGCTAAAATATGACTTAACACCAATGACTTGTGGGGTGTTTAGTTTGCCAGCTTGTTATCTTTTAAAAAGCTAGTTTATAGGGTAAAAAAAGCAAGAAAAGCAGAAACGGTAGGAAGTTGATGTTCTTTTAGCTTATTCACAGAAAAACTTGCTAAAATAAAAGTTCTAATAAAATTTGTTTGTATTAGCAGTTACTAGATATAAAATAAGTACGAAAATGACTTATGAGTACAAATAAGTTTAAGTCACTTCTAAGTAGTGTCGGCCCTAGCACAGGTCACATAAGGCAACAACCTTGGGAAACAAATAATAAAAATATTTTCAAGGCAACCCCCCATGTAATTATAGCATCAAAACACACATAAGGCGAGATTTGAATCAAATGATTTGAGTTATTGTCATATATGAACAATTAAGAGTTTTTTTCTTCTATTTCTCTAATCCGGAAAGTATCATAAATTCTCTTATGTATAACAATTATTATGGTGATCAGATATTTTTTGTTATAGTTAAAGCTAAAATCTCAAGGTAAATTTTGTTTCATCAAAACTATGATTTTAGACTTTTAGTAACGTTTGTACTGAAATAACAAGGCAATCCAATTTGTTGTTGCCTTTAAGTAAAAAAAAAAAACTGAGGTGGCCAAACACTACATTGCAGCATTTAACTTTTCCGAGAAAAACTGGCGAAAAACAGAAGTTTTTGAATAAATTTTGTTTGTAGAGTTACAAGTTCTAATTACATAATAAGTATAAAAAAAAGTGGCTTAAACACATAAATAAGTTATAAGTCACTTATTAATAAATAAATAAAAGGTGATTGTCAAACAATACACTGCAGTTTTTTTTATCAATGATTAATGGGAGCAGCTTTTTGAACAAAAAAGTTGATGCCAAACGGGCCCTTAAAATTTTAAACCCTAGAAAATAAAAACACAAAAGGGAGAGGGGTTAAAGGTTAATAAAATAATAATAAAAATATAAAGCTAAATGTAAAGAGAAGATAATAGGTGAAAAAAGAAAAAGAAAAAAAAGGAGACCGGTGATGGATCGGGAGTATGCTTGGACGAAGCCCTAGTCTCCATTTAATTAATTCGCTATTGAATAAACTATTTGTATCTCGAAATTCTAAATATTTTGCTATAGAATAAATTATTTGTAACTCGAAATTCTAAATATTTGTGACTACTACTATTTATCTTGACTGAAACTGATTGATTCTAAATATACTACCGGAGTAGTAGTAGTATCTATAAATTCGTCAACTTTACTTCAATTACTCTCTCTTTTGTAGCTAATTTCTATTTTATTTTACTATTAATGTTAATGTATATAACCAGATTGACTCAACCATACTGCTGCTGATTAGCTTAGCCGACGGTCTTTTATGTAATTTTTAAAATTATTTTGACACCCAACCAAAACAAAAATAAAACACCAAATATAATATTTATAAAACTCTAGTTAAAACTACACTAAACTTAAATATTAATTAAAAATATTTAAAATTTTAATGATTTTAATATATTTTATTTGACGATTCAACAAAATAAAAACTCAAATATAATATTATATAACTCTATTTGAAACTACCATAAACTTAATTATTAATTAGAAATATTTAAAATTTTAATGATTTTAATATATTTTATTTGACAATTTAATAAAATAAAAACTCAAATATAATATTATAGAACCCTATTTGAGACTATACTAAACTTAAATATTAATTAAAAATATTAAATATATGTCCGAATAGCAGACTCTTAAAAAAAAATTTCGTTCATAAATAATATACTGTAGTCAATTTTTTAACTTGATAAATTAATGCGCGTCCATAATACGAAAATAACTAATTTGTACTATGTATTACGTGATTTAAACCATCGATAACCTCTATTATGAAAATTACCAATTAATACCTTATACTGTGATATTTAGCCGATTAGTACTATTCTGTCCCAAATTGATGTGGTCGTCGCATTTTTAATGTCATTTTACTTTTTTTGCCTTGTATATCAAATTAACTGCAAAAATGTCATTATCCCATTTATTAATATAAATAAGTAAAATAAAATGTAATATAGGACTGTTGTAAATAATGGATTGTCCATTAGTATAGGAGTAGCATTTGCTAATTTGTATGTTACAACCTTTTGAATTCTTGTCATTAATATTTAGCTTGTAACCCCAAACCTCTAACCTATATAAAGATCTTGTGGCTATGAAGTTTGGTACATATACAACACACAATAATATATATATATATATATATATATATATATATATATATATATTGGCCCTCATTATCTCTCTTACATATATTATTGAGCTAATTTGACGTACAATGTTTTTTTACAACCCAGATTTTCTACCTGCCTTACAGGGTGTCATTCTCTGATTGGTTCAATTACTATAAATAATCAATTACAATTCATATTTATTCTATTCTCTCTATCTTTTCATTCAATATATTCTAGATCAAATATAAACACCAATTTTTTTTTATATAAATCGTTTTATATCAAGGTTTAAATATAAATTTGAATGGGGCTGATATTGACTATTTTGGATACTAAAACTAATAACATCAATCAAAAAAATAGTTTATATATATATATGTGAAGGATATATCGACACACAAAAAAACATATTATTTTTACATTTTAATCATATACATCCATTACATATATTTTTAAGGGTTGTTATGGTTTATTTGTGAATAAATTAACAAAACAGACTACTTTTTAAACTAAATTAACAAAAACATAGCCAAAAACTTTTCATTATCAAAAAAATACCAAACAAATTTAATATTGTTTATTCTATTTTTTTTTCTCTCTCTCTTATTCTCTCTCCTCCGTTCTTCTCTTTCACCAATTCTTTCCTGTCTCTGATATTACTCTCTCTCCTCCATTATTATCTGTATCTTTATTTCATATCCCACTCTATGTCTCTTTCCTTCTCCACCACGAAAACTCGTCACTAACTACCGAACACCATCTAGATTATATAAACATCCATATACATATAAATACAGATATATATATACGTAATACACAAATATTACACTGGTTGATACCGCGTAATATATGAAATTGGTGAGATTGTTTTTTATTTATTAAGGTTTGAGACTATTGTAATCCATATGTACAGTATTGAGAGAAATCCATATGTACGCTATGAAGTTTTGAAATTAGGGTATGAAATTTTGAAATTAGTGTATGAAGTTTTAAAATTATGATATGAACTCTTTTTTAGATATTTGATTGTGATTCAGAACATTTAGGGTATGAAAATTTAAAATTAGGGTATTACGTTTTATAATTAGCATATGAATATTTTGTGAGCTTTTAGTCATTTTTAGAGAGAGACGAGTGATTAGCACGTGTTAGAAAGATGTGCGATTATCGTGTGTTAGAGAGAGAGGTGCGATTAGAGAGAGAGAGTTGCGTTTAGAGATAGAGATGTTAGATTAGAGAGATGTTAGATTAGAGAGATGTTAGATTATGGTCTGATTATAATTAGAGAAATAATAAGTATATATAGGTATGTTTTTGATAATTTAAATTATTATGCTATGTTTTTGTTAATATAATAGGAGTATGGTATGTTTTTGTTAATTGCCCCTTTATTTGTTTTAGGTAATTTTGGTCATCGAAAAAATCATAAATAGATGGTTATGATTAAAATGTAATTATAGTGTGTTTTTCAATTGACAAGATTACCTAAAACAAATAAACAATAGCAACTTTTAAAAATATATGTAATGGATGGTTATGATTAAAATGTAAACATAATGTATTTTTTTATGTGTCGAGATATATAATATATATATATATATTTATATGGGGGAATGATATATATGTACACCTGTGTCTTTATATTTTCATTTTCATATATTTTTTTAGCAACTATTTGTCAGTATAATAAATTGAATTTCGTAACGTGTGGATATAAGTAATCTTACAAATTACCAAACTTGCAATTATAAAAAGTAATATACTACCGACTAAAATGTTAGAATTTAAGATTATCTCATATGATCAAATATTTTATTAATTCTTTCTAACTTGTTTTCAAACTAATCCGAATGAATTATTGTGTTAAAAGAAATGATAAAAACAATATGAAATTTGGTTATTTATAATATATTGAAAGTGTATAGCATATGGAAGGGTTGTATGTAATTACTACAATCTAGTTTGTAAAGAAATATATTGTCCATAAGTATAATACATGTGTCAAACACTAAACTAAATGAAAGAAATAAAAACATTTCTCTCAAATTATATAATTCGTCAATTTGATATCCACGCCATTATTAAGCTATTTAGCATTAACAAAGGTCAATCTACTTTGTACGTCATTAAAACGTACTAGTATACATTATCAAGTAAAATCCCTTTAAAGGATTAATGACTAGGAATGCATCTATTTACAGCAGTAAAGGTAAAACAGTGTTGTTATTACACCAAAAAAATATATCTAAAATGTTTATCCGATAAGATGACTTGGCTAGTCATACTCATATAAACACTATTCTATGTCTATGTAAGTCTAAATATATGAGTAATATAGTATACATATTAATAACCAAAAATACAACTACAAATTAAGAAAAAATAAATAGGTGATAATTGTATTTTAAAAAAGAGTGTTGTTATTGCCACATTCAAAATCAACCTTCAAATTCAACCCGCTGACGTGTATTTTCTTAATCACACACTCCATAGACTAGACCCGTAATTTACACACAAATTACATACTCTATAAGTTAATAAAATACATATTTATCTGTTCAAATATACATAAAATTTTATAATTTGATAAATCAAAATATAAATATTCAGCATAATAAAAATTCAATCTACTAAAAACCCAAATAAAAATATATTAGAACATTATTTGAATCTACTTTAAATTTAAATATTAATTAAAATAAAAATTTGTTAAATATAAAAACTCAACTCACTAAATATTCAAATAAAAATATGCTAGAACTCTAGTTGAGCATACCCTAAATTTAAATATTAATTAAAAAAATTATTAAATGTAAAAACCCAACCCACTAAAAATCTAAATAAAAATATACTATAAACCTAGTTGAGTTTACCTTAAATTTAAATATTAATAAAAAAAATGTTAAATCTAGTATTAATAACAATCAAAACATTTGATAAGTTGGATATAACATGTAATGTGCATGTCAGCGGATTGATTTTTTGGTTAGAAAAAATATGTGAGCAAAATCATTTTTCATTTAACATAAATTATTAAATTGTTACCATTTAACATTATCAATTAAAATTCATGATAAGTGGATTTGCGTGCGTATATGCCACATCAGCGGGTTGATTTTTTAGGTAAAAAAATAGGTGAGCAAAATTATTTTTCAAGGTAAATTCTTTTTGCTTTCGGTTTTACTTATTTACTTATGTCATATAATCTACGATGTGTGGATTGGTATGGGAGTATTTTTGGCTTTGATGGTGTTAGTTTCTTCGACTTTCGCACATATAGCAAACCAGAGTTTTGAGTGCGTCTTTTGTTCTACTGTTTCGTAGGATTGGTATGGGAGTATTTTTGGCTTTGATGTGAGACTAACTGAATGTGTGGTTATAAGCTGGGTTGGAGGAGTATTCTTGGAGTAACAAATAATTTCTCCAAGTTGTAAGCAGACACAGTAGACGACTCGTGGAGAAATTATTTGGTATTCTTGAAGAACTTCTACGACCCAACTAAGTGTCTGACTATAAAGTGGGTTGAAGGAGTGAATTACGTGTTATTCCGATTGCATCACTGATGACCACCCCTCATTAATATTCTCATGCTAAGGGCTATATATATCTACACGGTAACAAAGCCATCATACAAAAATCATCTCTCCAAAATTCTCTTTTCTTAAATACGGTACCACGTGTTTGTTCTTATTTTGATCTTCAGTATTTATGTGGTTTTCTTGCCTTTTGTAGGTAAGCTTAACACTGAATTTTTTAAGTTTCGTTAAGTGGATGAATCAACCTTTAATCTCAAACAAGACCACATATATATTTTTCTAAAAACCACGTCCAAGAAAATACCCAAACCGGAAAAGAGTTAAAAATGCATGAATCACTCCCATTTAAGACTCGATCACAACTTGTCCCAAAGCCTAAGCGCGCAAAAATTGATTTGAACCTCAACACTTCACTGGCTACCGAATTACCGTCACTAGAAGAAGACGAAATTACAAAATTGGCATTGAAGAACGCAGTTATAGTGTTCGGGAGGAGCGGGTGTTGCTTATGCCTTGTGATTAAGCGGCTCCTACAAGGCCTTGGGGCTAATCCGGTAGTACACGAAATAGAAGATGACAAATTAAAATATTTTGATGGAAATTTTGAATTGATTAACGGAAATTTCACTAGAGGTTGCCATTTTCCGGTGGTGTATATCGGAGGGAAATTGCACGGAGGGTTAGATCGCGTGATTGCTACTCATATATCGGGGGAGTTAGTTCCGTTGTTGAAACAAGCGGGGGCTTTGTGGCTTTGAGATTTTTACTTTTTGTAATGGCAATAAAAAATTAATTAAGAATTTTTTCTATCCATTCCCATAATTTCCCCATTGTTTGTTGAGTTTGTTAATTCTGATCACTTGTTTCATATCATAGTTTTTCTGTAGCACTATTAATTTGTGCCTCTTTATAAACAACATTAGACCAAGTTTACAACTTTACCAATTAGTTAACAACAAATACGTATCTTTAGCGGGCAAAAGTAGTTTCTAAAGTATTAATTAATATTACTCATAAAGATCTAAATTAATGACGTGATAATCTTTTTATAATCCTGAGTCCCGATCACAGTACTCGTGAATATTGTTAACTTATTACAGTACAACATCTGTAAAATAATACTCGTTAAATTAATAAACTTTCTCAAATAATATTTTTCTCCGATCCCGACTTGATCAAATGTAAAAAACTATCAATTTCGATAAAATAATAAGTTAATAATATTTTTTAAATCCTTATATAAATATTGGTGCACACAACAAAATCATAAACTAATAATTCTTCAAAAAATGACAAACATTACTATCACGACTTAGTGAAATACGATTCTATATTCGTTTATTTTTTCTTAAAATTTAAATCTACTTAAATTTTATCCTAATTTTTCTAATTACCTCCAAAAGCTCCGGTGTAGTATTTTCGAACTGCACCAAAAAAATATGAAGAGTTCTAAACGTGGTAAATAATTATCTTCGCGTGAATAGTTCAAAGGTTACCATATCATCTTCCACTTCATCCTATTTATTGTTTTCAAAGATTGTATACACAATTTATTTTAATATATGAGCCTATGTACATGAATCATATTCACCTGGTTAATCCAACCAGTCATTGACATTCATTTTATTGGGATAATCGAAATCATGAATTATTTACTCAAGTTCATGAATAACTTCCTTATTATAGCTTTCATCTAAATCAATTGAAACTTCTATCGTCCGAACGAATTTCGATGTGTCGAAAACATTGTGCTATTCTCATTTGTAATGAAAAAAGATGTAATGAATTGTACTTGCTTTATTACTTGAACTTTATTTATAGTCAAAACAATACATATTTGAATATACACCTTACTCAAATATGTTCAATCTACATATAAAGTCATATAACATACAAATTACTAAAACATGTCCAAATGTACATGGAATTTATTCAATCAATAAAAACCTCTTTAAAATAATTATTATTAATTTATTTATTAATTAATAACTTTCTAAATTAATAAATTTCCGTGATCCCGACTTGAATCAAAATGAATCAAAATTTAACCGTACAAGTTTTGGCTGGGTTGCTTCTTATGAATTGATAATTATAATATTTACGTCAGTTTTTTTATTAGTATATAATGATATATAGACAAAGTTGGTCATCAACTTTTTCACCATATGAACAATTTAGATTGGGAAATCATTGATTAGTACAAAAGCACATTTAATATCTAAAAACTTATATTCTCAATTCTTATTTAGGATTAACATGAGTCGTATGTCAACATTTAAAACAAAAATTAAAAATATGTAGTATGAGTGAACATAATGTGAATCTAAGTTTAAAATATCTAACAGACGCGTTACTTAATTAGTGAATGAGGAAAAAAAACACGTGACGGGTAAAACTAATAGAGGGTCACTTGTTCCCATAATTAAGTTATTACGACAGAAATAAAATCACCATGACACCATTCTTATAAAACAATATTAATGCAGTTCAAAGTAGACATTGATCTTCAAATGAGCACACTTCATTGTCACTATAAAATAATATTGATTTTATAAGAGTCAAAATCTGTCACAAAACTGTTACAAATTGATTATCCTGTCACAAAACTGTCACAAATTGACGGTTCTGTCACAAACTCATCACAATTCCCATAAATATTTATAATTTTTTTGGTAGTGCGTTAGATATCCACATCATGGGGCGATCTCGTAGATGACCTTTACTTATTTAATTAGTATATAGTCACTAATGCTAATTCTCTTTTAACTTCCCTTACTAATTTTCTATTTTCTTACTCCTTTGTGTGTATAGTATAAGGAAAGCTCACCACCCCATGAACCTTGGATGCACTAGCAATTACCAGTTTGTTCCAAGTCATTAACAGAAATTAATGTTCTTAATTAAAACTGGTAAATTGTGTTGTCACGAAGTAGATGGCAAAGGAGTTGGTTTTGAGTTAGTTAAATCTTGAATTTCCTCAAAATAAATATAAATTCAACAAGGGTTTCTTGATAGCTAAGATATTGCACACTGTAAACCGTAGTATTTTTTTCGGATGTTTTTTCTATATGGAAGGATATAAGATGTCTGGATATTTTTCTTTGGGAGGTTACAATAATAAAGACTGATGGCCCGTTTGGACATATCGACATGGACTTAATTACACATACCAACACATTGTACGTACCTGTTAGAACATATTACATTCACTATATGCAAGTAACGCCACCACTAGAAAATTGAGTTAGTAAGTAGCAGTAATTTACATATGTTGATATCCTAGTATTACTACACCAACACACATGCAGGGGGAAGCTAAGTGGGGACGATCGGGTGCCACGGCACCCCCCATAATTTTAGAAATCCCAAGTGACGCAATTTTTTTTTAGTACAATTTCTTTTTAGGTGTAGATTTGGCAGGCTTCGCCCCTGCACACATGTATCATGCATGTATCATGAATTAGTTTTTATAATTATAGGAAAAATAATACTATCTAGTTCTTCCACAGATATTAAAAAGACTGCAAAAAGTTGTAAAAATATGGTACTCTTTCTGAGAATGTGATGATATATGGTAAAAATCCTAGGTTAACGTTATAGTTTTTTTTCTTCCCCTCTGAGCATGGCTAGCTACATATCCTCTAATTACCGGTTTTGTTAAGAAACGGGTCCTCTCAACTCGAAGTAAAGGTTATTCTGCTTTGCTTGCCTGCAAAAACTTGAATTGTCGTATTATTTCTGTTTTATATGCACTATGAAAAATAAAATAAAAATAGGAGTACATGCATAAATATTCCTGTAAGATTTACCCACGACGCTAACTGGTAGGTATATATTGCCCTCCCACCTAACACACACTCCTATATATGGATGTTAATTTCATCTCATTTAAGTTTCCTTATATCAGAAGATATATTCTTGTAAAATTATATGCGCATTATTTTTCTTATCTATTATATTAATTATACATGAACTCAAATATCACTCAAATATATGGGATCAATACGTTCCCTTATAATTAAAGTAATAATTTCTCTTTTTTATTTTTCTCTTATTCTTTCTTATTTATTTGTACTTTTCACATATAAATTAATAAAATAACAAAAATACGAGTTGTATAGTTGTGATGGAGAAATTTATAAAAAAACCCTGATAATTTGTATAAAACAAAACGTTTACTTATAAGTTGTAAAAGTGTATTTTTTACTTTAAATACGAGAAAACTTTTAACTTATTTAACGTGTTTGCTCTGGTAAATTAATTTGAATTGAAAAAAATTGATAAAAATATATTAAAATATAGCAATATTAGTTATTATAATAAATTTGATAGGAAATATGAAAAATATATAAAATTAAATTATTAATATAAAAATATAAAAGTGATGATAATTACTTTAAATTAAATGAAAATTGTAATTAACCGATCCATTTGCTCTTATCAATTTAATTAGGTCCTTTTTTTTGGGTGAGAAGTGACCTCAAAACAAAAGGCAGTAAAGCGAATTCAATTATTATGTTCCTCCGGATAAATAAATGGTCAAATTCATGAGCAGAGCGGATCCGTGGGTTTCTGTAGTAGCACGTTTCAGAATAAAATGAGTGGTGCATTATGCAACATATACAATTGTAGCATCATTACAGTGCCGGATCTAAATGCCAAACTCTTCATTTTATTTTATTTCTATAAATATAAATCAAAATAAAAAAAAACAAAATTGAATTGTAAATTGCGAATATCAAACTCATCATCTCATGTTTTGAATATTAAACTAATTTAACATTTAACCTATTGCAACACATTGTATACCAATTGATTTTTAATATTTTTATTTTAACTACCGAATATATTAAAAATATAGTCATATATTGTTGCCCGTATTTTTTTTTCCACATCAATTCTCTAAGACCGAAGCCTTACTCGACTTGGGTCTGAACCCGCCCCTACATCTTTATGCAGTCAAGTGATTCTAAATACAGTATGAGCTAGACTCGTAGTTTCAAAACTAGAGTCGCTCTTGCAAGAACAGACTCAGTTTTTCGTAGTCACCAGTTTTGATTTTCTGACTTTTTTACATTTCTCATGCGATGTCATACAGTCAGCATTTACTAGTAACGATTTTGGCGTCCAAAAGTTTGATATTTGAAAGGATTTCATGCTAGAAATTACACAGGAAAACTAAAACAATTATTTAAACATTAATCACTATCAAAAGATAAATGAACATCAAAATTAACAATAGGTGAAATACCAAGGGAAAACCATGGGTACGTAACTTTCAATCTCCCCTGTATGGTTTTAACTTTTATCAGCTATGTTTTTTCTTTTGTCGGCCTCAAAAAACTAGATATGTAAAGCTAGATAAACCAAGATTTAAAATCTTTCAGCTTATTTGCATTGAGCTGCAGCCAAACAACCCCTCGGTTACCGAACTTATTTAGATGGTGGAGAGAAGCAGGGATAAATTCGTCGGATAGCGAGGTGGCATTGGTGGAGGCGAAGGTTGGAGCAGCTGGAAAGAGACAGTCTAGAGAGTATTACAATTTAGAGGACTGAGTGTATAATATAGAGTAAAAATTACCAAAACATGCAAAAAGTCAAAAAGTCAATCCAAAAAGTGTATCTGTTTTTGCAAGCCTTTTTTTAAAAAGCTGACCGAAGTTTGCAAAGTACGGAATTTGGATCAATTATTTGGTTATCTTGTAATACTTCTTCAATAATATTTTTAACCATACAGTTAATATATTTTATTATGTAAGACTGTGTGATCTATTGAATCTGTGGTTATAAATCCTTCAGAATAACCAAATAATTTCTCCAAAATATGAGCTGTATTGAAAAATGTTTGAATTTATAAAGATTGCTACCATACAATATATCAGAAACCTACAACTATTCATGCAAAGGATTGCATGCATACTCATAAGTCACAAGTCATGTACGTATTCTCACGCTTCCTCGTTTCTTATTTATTATAATTTACAAAGAAACAGACCAACTAATTGTACTAGATGAAAACCAAATGCTTGCAGACGACTAAATAAAACTCAAGCAACAAGCTAAACATATGTTTATCAGTTGTTTTTTTTATTTTAACAATCAATAATACTATATCAGTTTTGTAAAGGAATTTAGGCATGAAACAAAATTAAAGTGGGGTATTTTTAAACAAAACAAATGCAAAAATTTCATACCACTTTGTTTCCTTTTTAGTTTGGCCTTTATTTTTTCCACATCGTTGCTCATAGTCATACTGTAACCACTGGTCTACTACGATAAGCCACGTCATGACCGCAAAATCTCTATGTTAAGTCGACATACACATGCACCCCTGCACTAATGTATCAAGTAAGTTCAGAAAGTTATGTGGTGAATCTACATAGACATGCACCCCTATTCTTCTCAAGTAGGTTGAACTAAACTAACAATATAGGAACAAAAGTATGGGTTTCTTTCGTGCAGAGATCGAGTTTTTACAAATATTAGTTGATTAGTTAGATTTAATAGTGTGACATTTGTGTTAAGAAAAAAGAGAATTATAAAAAGCTTGATGTGGTTGATCTAAGGAGTCTAAAATTATTTGTATTTGTCCACTCAAGAGTTTCAAAGAATTATATTTGTTGCTCAAAGGCTCAAATTTTTAGAATTTGATAATAATTGTCTCCACGTGTGATCGAAAGACAAACTTGGGGCCTTCCAATTTTTTCTTTCATTTCAAAAGTGTTTCAACTTGAAAACATTATTAACTGGATTTATTTTATTAGATTATTCGATAATTGATATAAGAATACTTGCACAATTTAAAATTTTGATCTTAATTCCCTAACGAAACTAATAACAATGAAGGTTCTTAATCCCCAAAAATCAAATACAGGTCTAGACTACGTGTGCTTGAACATTATGCGAGGTTACTCTATTTTCTTTTGCGTTTTTTTTAATGTATATTTCAATTTTAGGTTTGAAAGTTAAATTTGGCTCAAATTTTTGTGTGGACTTAGCTGTCCAAATACCATATGGTACATTTTCCAACATTATACGTAAGAATCTCAAAGTAAACCCTTTCGAGTGCTTGATGAAAAATCACTCTCATGTACGTAGTGTTACTTTTATAAAGGCCTCAACCTACATGGTAACCACAACCCACTCGCCGCCATGTGTAGGCCGTAGCTAGCCATTTGTCTAAAGTCGTAGCACACTAGTTCGAATTATGTAAAGCTCCCATAAGCATCAATAACCCTGTTGTGCGGAGTTGAGTAACTAAACACTATATGTTGCTATCTGCAAATTGAACGTTGATAAATTTAACAGTAATATACCGTGGGCTTGTTTGGTCGTACAAGTAAAAGTATAAAAATATAATTTTGAGGAAGAGGTGAGAAAGTATAGTTTTATTATTTTATTAAGTATGTAATTGTTGTTTGGTAAATGTTGTAAAAATATATTTTTCAGTAAAAAAATATTGTTTGGTAAATTTTATTGTACTTTTACTTTTTTCCCATTTTAAAGAACTATTATAATATATATATATATGTGTGTATATTTATATAATATATATATACATATATATTTACTATTTATATTTAATATATGTATATTTATATATATATATATGTATATATTTATATATTAATATATATATATGTATATTTATATATTAATATGTATATGTTTATTTATATAATATATATATATATATTTATTTATAATATATATACATATGTATATTTATATATTAAACTTTCCAGTAAAAATACTGTTTGGTAAATTTCATTGTACTTTTATTTTATTTCCCATTTTAAAATACTATTAATATATATATATATATATATATATATATATATATATATATATATATATTATAATAGCATATTACTGTATGTTGTGAGTTTATGTAAGTTGGTTTTATTGATCAATTTTAGTATTGGGTATCGATTTAGGCGTCGGTGAATCTTTTCCCATATATGTATATTTATATATTAATATATGGGAGATGTTAAATAAACATCAACTTGGATATTTTTTTTTTAAAAACGCTTCAAATTAAGATTTAGTTAATGCAAATCTCCACGGTTTCACGACGGAAACACAAATATGTGTATTGTTTTTTTTAAACAGTTTGGTTTTTCCATAAGTATACTTTTTACATACAAACCAAACACTTATTCCTTTTAGAGAAAATTAAGGATTGGTCCACGAAAACAAAAGTATTTAAGGATTGGTCCAGCTATAAAATTCATTTAAGGATTGGTCAATTATTTATGAAACTAATTAAGGATTGGTCCACTATATATACTATACATATTCTTTTTTAAACAGTTGTATCTCTCTCTCTCTCTAAACCGTTTCTCTCCATCTCTCTCTCTCTAAACCATCTATATACACTATTAGCTGTATATCTCTCCACTGAAGGAATTTTATCAAATTTCTGTATATCTCTCTCTCTCGACAGACAGGTTCTCTCTCTTCAAACTGTTTTTTTATTGCTAGCTTCGTTTTTCTTGCTGAGTTTAGCTCAAATTGCTTTGCTCAATTTAGGTTTTAGAGATTTATTATAATAAATAATAAATCAGAATTTTCTAACACAATGTATGATTTATTCAGACTGTTTTAAAAAAACAGTTTGAGCTATTGTATTCAAGAGTTACAGAAAACAGTCTGAGTTATTAATAAACAGTCTGAGCTACTGTATTTCTTGTTATATAATAACTCAGACTGTTTTCTGTAACATAATGCATGTTTTGGTTAGGTTTTTAGAGATCAATTGCGTTTATTATTAAAATTCAATACTTCATACTGTTTTTTCTTGCATTCAGACTGTTTTAAAAAACAGTGTTTATTATAATAATTCAGACTGTTCTGTATGATTTTGTATTGTTAAAATTCAAGAGTTCATACTATTTTTTCTTGTATTCGGACTGTTTTTAAAAACAGTCTGAGCTATTTATTCTAGAGTTACAGAAAACAGTCTGAGTTATTATAAACAGTCTGAGCTATTGTATTCTTGTTATATAATAACTCAGACTATTTTTTGTAACACAATGTAGGTTTTTGTTAGGTTTTTAGAGATCAATTGCGTTTATTATTAAAATTCAATACTTCATACTGTTTTTTTCTTGTATTCAGACTGTTTTAAAAAACAGTGTTTATTATAATAATTCAGACTGTTCTGTATGATTTTGTATTGTTAAAATTCAAGAGTTCATACTGTTTTTTCTTGTATTCAGACTGTTTTTAAAAACAGTCTGAGCTATTGTATTCTAGAGTTACAGAAAACAGTCTGAGTTATTATAAACAGTCTGAGCTATTGTATTCTTGTTATATAATAACTCAGACTGTTTCTGTAACACAATGTAGGTTTTTGTTAGGTTTTTAGAGATCAATTGCGTTTATTATTAAAAAACAGTCTGAGCTATTGTATTCAAGAGTTCATATTTCTTGTATTCAGACTGTTTTACAAATCAGTTATTTAGAGTTCTTTTTACAGATCAATTGCTGTTATGTTTTTTGTGCACAGGTATTTTTTCCGATGGATTCGTTTGATTTCGTAATGTATTGTCGATATAATGATCAATGTGTCCCTGTTGCTCTGAATAAGCGTATGACCTATGCGGAGTTATTACATACAATAAGTAATAGGTTTAGCTTGAATTTGGATTCAGTGTCTCTAACCTACTTAGCAATTAGAGATGAGCGATGTTTATTGAGATCGGATGATGAGTTGAAAGATATGGTCGCTCTGTTTAACGTGTTGGGAAAAAAGATAGTAGAGATTCTAGTTTTTGTTGGGACTGCATCCACTTGGATTGTTGGTACTTCGAAGGAAATAAGTGCTGATTGTTCTGAATATTCGGATGATGATGATTGGTGTGATGCAGGTTCTAGTTTAGCTGTTAGGAAGGTTTATAAAACGAGTGAGTGGGCAATCTTGATAACTGGGGTGGGGCAGTTTTTTAGTTGTGCTGATCACTTTAGAGAGTCATTACGGAAATTTTGTATATATGAAGGTCATGTCCCCTGGTTTGGAAGGAATAACTCGGTTAGGGTGGTCGCTTATTGTGAAGAGAGGGATAGTATTGGCTGTAGCTGGTACATATATGCTGGTGTGTGGACCTCAGACCAACAATTTAAGATTAGAAAGTTTGAGTCACAACATACATGCAAAAAGTTAGCCCCAGGTGCTCTGAACAAGCATGTAAATAGCAAGCTCATATCGAAAATAATGGATGAATATGTGAGGGAAAATCCAAATTTAACCCCTTCTGCTATAATATCGCATTTAAGGATTGGTTATGGGTTGGAGATAAGCTATTATAAAGCTTGGAATGCTATCCAAATGGCCAGCGGAATGCACAGTGGGGATATCGATGAATCATACAACCAATTAGAGAGGTATTTTATGGGTTTAGAATCGACAAATCCTGGGAGTCGCAGTGTCCTGGAAGTTGATAAGGATGGGAATGGTTCAAATCAATTCAAAAGGGTATTTTTCTCTCTTCATGGCTGCATAAAAGGGTTTAAGGATGTTCGCCCCATGCTTTTCATTGACGGAACATTTTTAAAAGGAAAATATAAGGGTGTTTTATTGTCCGCAGTCGGCAAGAATGGCAATAAAGGTTTGTTTTTCCTTTTTCAAACTTTTTTTTTGTTTTTTTTTTGTTACATTAATGGTTTATATAACCCAGACTGTTTTTAAATTTAGTTCAGACTGTTTTATATACAACTTTTGTTATATCAGACTGTTTTATAAAAATGTTTTTGTTATCAGACTGTTTTCTTTATCAGACTGTTTTTGTTATCCGACTGTTTTTGTTATCAGACTGTTTTTGTTATCAGACTGTTTTTGTTATCAAACTGTTTTTGATTTTCAGACTGTTTTTGATTTTCAGACTGTTTTTGATTTTCAGACTGTTTAAGATTTTCAGACTTTTTATGATTTTCTTAATGTTACAGGGTTGTATCCACTTGCTTTTGCTATTGTTAGCAGTGAGAATATTGATAATTGGGGTTGGTTTCTAGAACAACTGAAGTTAACTATAGGTGATGACCGTCCTTTGACATTTTTCTCGGACAGACATATTGGGTTGTTGGATGGTATGTCTCGGATTTTTCCCAACGCAGACCATTATTACTGTCTACGCCATTTGAAGGATAATTTGAAATTGAAGTTTAGTGGGGGTGATGGAACAAAAAGGACTGAAATTATTAATTTGTTGCAAACTTGTGCAACTTCTGCTACAATTCCTTTGTTTGAACAGAAGATGAAGTTGTTGCGCAATATGGGGGGTCGTAAAATAGATAAATTTATGGAGAATTGCAATCCTATGAAATGGGCCGAAGCATATTGTGTAAAGTCGCGATATGGTGAGACAACTTCCAATGCTGTGGAATCATTCAATAATTGGATCAATGATATTAGAGAATTACCTATCACTGAACTGGTTGATAAGCTAAGATTGAAATTGATGAAATGGTTCGATGAAAGAAGAATCAAAGCAGGTTTGTGGCAACTCATACTGTTATTTGAATTCGTGTTTGTTTGTCATCATATCAGACTGTTTTTACTAGGTATACGTTTTTAAGAGATTTTTGGTTATGTTTTTTTTTTTTTTGCAGCAACATGGAAAGGTGTTCTGTGTCCTTTCTACCAAGAAAAGTGGGACACATTCATTCACAACGGTCTGTCGTTTTTGGTTGTGAGGTCAGGGTTTTGGAAATATGAAGTGCTGTCAGCTCCATCCGAATACGTGGACCTGGGACATCGACAATGCTCATGTCATGAATGGAAGAGGACTGGATTCCCGTGCCAACATGCAGTTTTGTGTATTTCTAGGGAGAAACTGCCTATGGAAGATATTGTTGAAAAATGGTTCTTTGTGGACATTTATCGAAGTTCGTACAATACGCCAATCAACCCAGTCCCTAGTTCTATTTGGCGAGATTCTGAATTGATTAATGAGTCAAACATTAAACCTCCAGAAACATCAAGGCCTCCGGGAAGGCCTCAAAAGAAGCGTATTCCATCAGGTGGTGAGGCAAATCCAGTCGCGAAAAAGAAGAAAGCTAATCAATGCGGGAGGTGCAAGAAATATGCAAATCATAATCAACGGACGTGCAAAGAGAAGCTTTCTTCTGAAGGGTGATCGTGAATAGATGTTTTAGTTTTATTTTTTAGACTGTGTATCAATAAATATTTTTAGTTTTAATAATACAGACTGTGTATGATGTTGGCCTTTTCAGACTGTTTTTAATAATACAGTCTGATTTTATGATATTAATAATACAATCTGAGGTTTCTATTGATATACTTCATTAACGAAAGAAAGGGAATGAAGCAAAATAGTTGCATTAATATTCAAATAAATTTTGTAATAATATTCAGACTCTTTTTACAGTTTTATATTAAAAACAGTCTGAGATTATAATTGTAATACAGACTGTTTATATGTTTTCAGACTGTTTTTAATAATACAGTCTGATTTTTACGATTGTAATAAAGAAAACGAAGAAAACTAGTTACATCAATTATCATATTATTCAGACTCTTTTTTATTAGTCAATAGACTTCTTTAAAACAGTCTGAATTGTGAGTAATGAAACAGTCTGAGATTCTTTCTGAAAACAGTATGATACTCTAATGAACATAAAAACAGTCTGAGTTTCTAATGATACATGTCATATGATGTTTTTTTAGTATATTGTCGTAAATGATTCAGACTGTTTATAATAATACAGTATAATTGATAGTAATAATACAGTCTGAGATTTAATAATATATTTTCAGACTGTTTATATTTCATTGAAATATATTAACGGAAGAAATAAAGTGAAGCAAACTAGTTACATCAATCATATTATTCAGACTCTTTTTTTTTAGTCAATAGATATCTTTAAAACAGTCTGAATTGTGTGAGTACTGAAACAGTCTGAGATTCAGACTGTTTATAATAATACAGTATAAATGATAGTAATAATACAGTCTGAGATTTAATAATATTTTTCAGACTGTTTTTTGTAATACAGTATAAATACGTTTTTATATGTTTTTAATAATACATTTATGATTGATAGTAATAATACAGTCTTAAGATTCATTGAAAAATATATTGGCGAAAGAAAAAGGAAAAGAAACGAAATCATATTCGAACAAAATAATAGAACTCTTTTCTATTCAGACTGTTTACAAATAATGGAACTATTTTTACATTCAGACTGTTTACAACTAATTTTTACATTAATTAAACTGTTTTTGTTAATTCAGACTGAATGTATCGATTGACGATTCTCGTTATTATCTTGGCCTTGAACTCTAGTATCTTATCGGAAGTCGTCTCTCTTGTGACAGGTTCACCATTGATGATTGTCTCCATGTTGTAGCACATATACAATGCACAGTCTGATCCGTAAAAAAATAAAACATGTAAAATTAATTTTGATTTAGATGAATAGTAAAAACAGTCTGAATATCAATAGGCACATATTTTTCTTACGTGGCTCCTTGATAGGGACAGTCTGTTACAACGTCTAAGGTGTACCCATCTTGTGAATCAAGTGAGAAGGAGGGCACATCAGCTATCATTTTCAATTTTTCTTGTACAAAGGCCATCTGTAACATAACAAAAAATATATACATTTAAAAGATGAAGAGGGTAGTTTTTGCAAATTCAGACTGTTGTATTTTAAAAAGAGTCTGAATTACCACTAGTTTGGCGTCATCAAGGTAAGGGTCTGGTAAGTTGATATTGCAAGGAGGTATGTTGCTATTATAAAAACCCCACTTCTTCGATTCGACGTTCAGAACCAATAGAGTCCAGTGGTCTGCCTCTACGTCAATGGGTCGGTTCCTATTCGAGTTAATAGGGAAGAACAATAACTTGTATCCGTTCTGAACATGCTTCCTCAGCTTATCGGTGATTTTCGCATCGAGCTCATCCTCGTATCTTTTTCTGTCTTTTAAAAAAAACTACAAACCAAACAACAATGAAAAGGTTTAAGATAAAATCTCAGACTCTTTTTGTAAAGAAACAAAGTGATGCATTGACAACATAAAAAGAGTTTGTGTTTTTACCCATAATACGGAGGTCAATATCTTGAATGTTTTTGTAGACTTTGCCTGGTACTCTTGCTTCAATATGTGGGTATACCCATTTATGATCTGCGATAAGGACAAGTTTTAGAAAGAGTCTGAGTACAAGAGCTTGTAAGCAAGCAATTAAATTGTATGATCCTTGTATACTTACATTACAGCATAGCAACTGGCCATTAATTAAGTTGTAGATGTCGTTGAGAGTGATGAAGTAATCCTTATTGGTTGAACCGAGTTTTGAGAACAAGGCGGCACTGTAAATTAAAATTTTATAGTAAGCACAAAACAGTCTGAGATTGAAAAAAACAGTCTGACAACAAAACAGTCTGAGATAAAACAGTCTGAGATTGAAAAAACAGTATGAGATTGAAAAAAACAGTATGACAACAAAACAGTCTAAGTTAAAAAAAACATTAAAAGTTGTATATAAAAGGGACACAATAGATCATTTTTTTTAAAGAGTCTGAGCTATATAAAAAAGAGTCTGAGCTATTAAAAAACAGTATGGGGTTTGTATAAAAAAACAGTCTGAACTAAATTTATCATTCTGAACTAAACAGTCTGAACTAAACTTTCTAACAAAAAACAGTCTGAACTAAACAGTCTGACAAAAACACAATTGATCATTTTTTAAAAAGAGTGAGCTATATAAAAAAGAACTAAAAACAGTCTGAACAGTCTATAAAAACAGTCTGAACTAAATTTAAAAAGAGTCCAAGCTATATAAAAGTATCATAAATACAAAACAGTCTTCATTAAAACAATTCATACTGTTTTAAACAGTCTGAGGTAAATGTAAAGAGTGTGAGACCTAATTGTATCATAAACACAAAAATAAAAAGAGTCTGACTTACAATGGTCCATTTGCGTTGTGAATTTCTTGAATTTTGCTGAAGATGTTGTCAGGGAGCTTTGTTGTGATATCATTCTCATTTTTATTTGTGATGATATCGTGTGCTCTCTCTGTTTTGTCGGGTACATGGTCTACTAGACTACTGAAGTCGATTACTGGGAAATTGCCTTGGCCATCCTGGTCGTCCAGTTCAGGAGATTTCTTTTTTGATGCTCTCTTTTTTGCTGTTCGTCCATCCTTTGGTTTTTTATTTGGTTTTTCCAACAACGGATCAGAAGCGCCTACGTCTGCGACCATTTCAGACTTGTCATCTTGATCAGCTTGCTTACGTTTCCGTAGCTGGTTCTCATTTGCTTGGGTTTTTGTTGGAGAGTCTATTTTACTTGGTGTGTACTTCACTGGTGGTCTCCTATCTGTTCTTGCTCTGATTCGGAAAATATTGGATCCCGGACCATCATACTCATAACCGAGTCTTTCCAGAATTTCTTTGCGGATTAAATCTAGCTGTGGAGTCTGTATATCCGCATTTAGGAGAGCATCAGTTATAACTTCATCGATTCGACACTTTTGTGAGTAGTCGTGTGCCGCATACACCTGTGCATCATTGTATAGCCCTTCTATTAGCTCATGTTCCCCTGCAACAATAAGAGGAAAAACAGTCTGAATAATTCATTGAAATAATACAGTCTGATTTATGATAGTAATAATACAGTCTGAGGTTTCTAGTTGATATATTTCATTGAAAGAAATTTACTAAGCAAAAGAATGGGATTCAGACTGTTTTTACTAATACATTACGAATGATAGTAACAATACAGTCTGAGATTTTAATAAAAAAAAATTCAGACTGTTTTTAGTAATACAATATGAATGCAAAATAGGTGCATTAATATTCAAATAAATTTTGTATTATTCAGACTCTTTTTACAGTTTTTGTAAAAACAGTCTGAGATTCTATTGATATTTTTTAATTTTTAAACAGACTGAGATTTAATACAGTCTGATTTATGATAGTAATAGATTACAATAGAGGTACTTTACCTTTACCTTGTAGGTCCTCCTCAAGCTGCTTCTTTTCATTCTCCAATTTTTCGATTTTTTGATTCAACTCGGCTTCTTTGTTTCTAATTTCAGTTTTTTCTACATCTGCCTCTTGCTGGAGATCAGAGACAATTCTTTGGTATTTGGTGATCATCTGCTCATTTTCTATAACACAAACAGTCTGACTTAGGGAAACCAAGCTAATGGAAAAAAAATTAGACAAGAGAGGAAGAGTTTGAATTGCATTTTATGGCGTTTACCTTTTATTTCCTTCTCGAGCATTTTCTTTTCTTCAACCATTTGTTCAATCTTTTGTTTCCACTCAGGTACCCACTTGGACCTTAATCTTTCTTCTAAAGCTAAAGATTTCCTAAGGTCGTTGATGTTTTTCTGCATTGTGGTTGTTAGGTCTTTATACTCTTTAATTTGCAAAATTGCCTCATCTAGGTTTTTCTGCAATTCAGCCACTTTGGTCTCTTCTTTTTCGGACTCTTCTTCTCTCCTCTCTTCGTGAATTGGACTTTCATTCACATGCATATCATCGGCACTGTAATTATAACAGCCACCACCTCCAGAGGGACCTCCCTCGTCATATTCAGAGCTCTTAGATGTTCCCATTATTTCATTGAATTTTGGAGTTTTTGGTGTTCCGAATTGTTTCCTAAGGAAGACGGTAAAATTTTTGTCTGACTCATTTTCGCTCTCATAGTCTTCTTTCGAGTTTTCTGAGCCTTCATTTTCAGAGTTTTCCAAGCCTTCCTCTTCTGTTGAACTAGAGTAAACATTCTGAGGATCTTCAACATCTTCGTCTATCTCTTTCTCCAACTCCTCATCTGTTAACCGCTTTGGTTTCGGAGGTAGCTTCTTTTTACCATCATAAATAACAAGGTTTTTTGATTGTTCTCTACATCCCTATGATGATAATTTAAAGAATGATAAGGTTTTTAGAAGCAATTGTATAGATAGAATAAAAACAGTCTACAATTGTATAGAAATAGTGTTATACCTTTTCATTGCACAGGTCTACAATTGTGAACCTTGAGGAACACAACTTGAAGAATGAAAAGACGTCCCATTTGACACACAAAGCCTTTGTGGACGCTTCTTTTGTCATGTCCGGTTTTGAAATATTGAACTTTTCAAGGATGACATACTGTACAGATGGAAATACAGTTTTTAAGAATACAGTCTGAGATTTAAATGATAGTAACAATACAGTCTGATTTTTAATAATATATTTTCAGACTGTTTCTAGTATTATTCAGACTCTTTTTACAGTTTTTGTAAAAACAGTCTGAGATAGATAGAGCAATAATATATTGTCTTAAATGATTCACACTGTTTTTAAATGATTCAGACTGTTTTTAAATGATTCAGACTGTTTTTTAGTATATTGTCTTAAATGATAGTAACAATACAGTATGAGATTTAATAATATATTTTCAGACTGTTTTTAGTATTATTCAGACTGTTTTTACAGTTTTGTAAAAACAGTCTGAGATTCTTTTGTCATGTCCGGGTTTGAAATATTGAACTTTTCAAGGATGACATACTGTACAGATGGAAATACAATATTTAAGAATACAGTCTGAGATTTAAATGATAATAACAATACAGTATGATTTTTAATAATCTATTTTCAGACTGTTTCTAGTATTATTCAGACTCTTTTTACAGTTTTTGTAAAAACAGTCTGAGATAGATAGAGCAATAATATATTGTCTTAAATGATTCAGACTGTTTTTTAAATGATTCAGACTGTTTTTTAGTATATTGTCTTAAATGATAGTAACAATACAGTATGAGATTTAATAATATATTATTCAGACTGTTTTTAGTATTATTCAGACTGTTTTTACAGTTTTGTAAAAACAGTCTGAGATTTTTTGATATTTTTTAAACATACTGAGATTTAATACAGTCTGATTTATGATAGTAATAATACAGTCTGATTTATAATGGAAATAAATAAAGAGTCTGATGTAATAATAAACAACTTAAGAACATTCTGAACATATAAAAAGAGTACTAACTTATAAAAAAGAGTCTGAACTAATAAAAAAAGGTCTTGAGAAGTAATTTTATTGTACCGGTATCGTGAGTAGACACGTGGACAGTGATCTTGGGTCTTGGTTGTTGAGCGACTCCATAAGCTTCTCATGTATATGAGTTGCCCAATCATATTCCTTTATCTCTTTGATGTCACCGGCAACTATTTTCAAATACCCCAATGCTATGGTCATGCCGCTCACCGTCAAGAAAAATGCATTTAGCATGTACAATGTTACCAGTCGGACGACGTCCTCTCTACCAACTTTTGTTGTTAATACCAATGCTTCGTTCAATGCCTTTACGATAGCTGTTTTGGTTAGGTTGGATTTGTTGAGTTTATTTGAAAAGCATCTTTCAACAAAGCTGTGGTAGGCTTCTTGGTTTTTAGTAAAGCTTGTGAGAGCTATTGGATTTTCAGCATTACCAGAAATTCCATAAATGTCACGCACACAGTCTCTCTCTATTGGAACTGTGAATCTACCTAGCTTAAGGGCCTGTGAGTTTCGGTCGTACCTCAAGGCCATCTGATACAATTCTTTATCACTTTTTCTAGCCTGGTTAGTGGTTAATTCTCCATTTCTTGAAGCATTGATCAATTCCCAGAACGGACAGTGTTGCTTAACTAATTCAAGTTGTGCCGGATTGAAATTTGTTTCGACAAAGAACTTGATTAGAGTAACCAAGTTTGATTTGTACTGTATGTTGCCTTTTTTGAGGTTTGTGGTGTCAGATGGTTGGTTTTTGGGGATTGTCGAATGTTTGATGGCAATATGTTTCTAAAAACAATAACAAAAAGTATGTAAACAGTCTGTGTAAACTCATGCACATATAAATATAGAGAAAGTAAACAGTCTGAGTATTTTTCCAACATAATCCTATTAGAATATAAAGAGTCTGAATACCAATTTTATTAGAATCGCTAAACATAAAAACAGTCTGAATACTATTTTTACCAATTTTATTACGAAAATAACTGAATATAAACAGTCTGAATACGAATTTTATTAGAATCACTAAACATAAACAGTCTGAATACTATTTTTACCAATTTTATTACGAAAATAACTGAATATAAACAGTCTGAATACGAATTTTATTAGAATCACTAAACATAAACAGTATGAATAATATTTTCAACAATTACATATAGATCACTAAACAGTCTGAATCACTAAACAGTCTGAATACTTTTTTCCAGGCTGTTTTATGTTTTTATTCCCAAAACAACTGAATATAAACAGTCTGAATACTTTTTTTCAGGCTGTTTTATGTTTTTATTCCCAAAACAACTGAATATAAACAGTCTGAATAATATTTTCAACAAATATTATTAGAATCGCAATTTTTATTTAAAAATAGAGTATGAACAATAGAGTATGAACCCTAATTTATATAAAATGGGTAAACACAATTAATAACCCTAATTTATGTAAAATGTCACTGAACTTACCCTAATTAAATTAATTTATATATTTTTCAGACTGTTTTAATAAAAACAACGATTAATAAACTTACCTTCACCATGTTGTTTTCTGAAATCAACGAAGAGAGATTTTTCAGTTTGATAGCCGGATTTGTTGGCGGTTTAAAGAGAGAAAGTTTCAGTTTTTTCGGAGAGAGAGATGAGAGAGAGAGGAGAGAGAGAAAAAAAGTTTGTGTTTTTTTTAATTGTGTTATGATGACGTCAGCAATTTTTTTAATGATGTCAGCAAATGGACCAATCCTTAATTAGTTTCAGTTTCATAGACCAATTCTTAAATACTTGTGTTTTCATCGACCAATCCAAAATTTACCCTTACTTTTATAAAGTAAAAACATTGAAAAGTATGCTTTTAAGAGCATACCAAACAACCTAACAAGGAATCTAGATATTGTACTATAGTTAAATTTAGAGACTCGTTACACCATCAAGATAGCAACCGATTGTCATTTGGCCTCTTACGTTTATTATAGTGTTTGGGTCTCGAAATACTCTGTCAAGCTCACCAAATCTTCACAATTGTCCAACGAGCTATGGCAATCTACATGATGCTCACTAGATGTTTAGTAGGTTCATTAAACCTAGGAACAAGACCAACATATTCCTATAAAAAGTGGAATATTACTTCCTTTTGATAGTTATTAATTCTATTCAAAGGCTCATGGTTCCCAATTTTATTTTTCCGAACAAAGTAATTCTATTGTTATTGAGATGGAAAAAAAAATAATGATGGTAGTCATTCAATTCTACTAACTTACACGTTTATGTTGTTGAATGAACTATGAATGAGCTAATTCAGTATTTGAACGATACACGCTTCATTAAATTTTTATTTCCTTTTCATTAAAATTCAAACTAACCGAACCTAACCAAACCGACTCAATTAACTTAGTTTAATTCGGTTTCGATAATCAATTTTGTCATAACTAAACGAAACCGATAATTGAATCAATAATTTGTAATTGGTTCGATTCTTGTTTTACTCGAAACTTCAACTAAAATCACACCTCCAAAACAGATCGTGTACACTAAATCACCTCTCGCAACTTCAACTAAAATCATACCTCCAAAACAGATCGTGTACACTAAATCACCTCTCGCAACTTCAACTAAAATCACACCTCCAAAACAGATCGTGTACACTAAATCAACTCGTACCGACTGTACCAAGTTCCCCAACTTTACTTTGAAAAACAAAACGGGTAAAATGCAAATAATCTGAAACTATGGATCATTTGCAAACAACCCCCAAAACTATTAATTCTTTCAATTAGCCCCATAAACTATCCAATATTTGCAATTAAACCCCAAACTCATCTTTTAAATTACATAACTTTTTCCTAATTTGTTCTTTTTACAAAAATATTTGTTTGAGATATGTATTTTTTCAATTCACATGAGTTAAGATAACAATTATCGTAAAAAAGTCATCATAAGATGTTTTATATAAAAAAAATATTATTTTAGTGAGAAAATTATTTTTTTGTGTCAATCCGTAAAAGAGAACTTGATATGAATGAATATCGAATAACTGATTACAATAAATAAAAAATAAACCAAAACAGACCGTGCAGCATAAAGTTATGTCATTTTAAAGACAACTTGTAAGGTTTATTGAAAAAAAATTGATAGTTTATTAGGGTTAATTGCAAGAATTGATAGTTTGTGGGGGTTGCATTTTACCCTGAACAAAAACCCTAAAAAAAAAAGAGTAAAACACCCAAAACCCTGCTCCAAACCAAAACCCAGCTCTAGCAAAAATGGGTAGAAACCAAGCAAAGGGACTAATAATAGCAAGGACAATACTAGTAACAGGGAAATGCTATTCTACCTCAGCTTTGACTACGAAAGGCCAAAAGCAAGGCATGATGTTGTCACGTAAGCTGTCAGGTATCGGTCTTCCTGAGGCTGTTACGGAGACGGTGGAGGAATGGGTTAAGAGTGGGAATACTGTTAAAAGACATGATATTATTGTTTGTGTTAATTACCTTCGCAAATCAAATAAGTACCTACATGCGCTACAGGTTTTTATTGTTTTTAAGCATATTGTATTGTGTTGATTGAAGAATGAAGTTGTATCCGAATAATTTACTAACAGGGAGAAATTAGGAGTAGGTTAAAAGGGTTGTAGAAAAAAACCGTTTTGGTAATTGTTTATCGCGCCTTGTTTTTTAAGCATGTTGTGTTGATTGAAGAATGTATTTTGATAAATGAGAAACATTTAGTAGCAGAGAGGAAATAGGAATAGGTTTAAAAGGGTTGTAGGTTTGTAGCACCCCGCATATTTAGAAAAAAGATTTGATTTTTTTACCATTATTGTTTGTGTTAATTACCTTCGCAAAACGAAGAAGTGCCTACATGCGCTACAGGTCGTTATGATTATGTTATTGTTTGCCGCCTCTTGTTTTTAAGCATGTTGTATTGATTGAAGAATGTATTTTGATAAATGAGAAACATTTAGTAGCAGAAAGGAAACAGGAATAGGTTTCAAGTGTTGTAGGTTTGTAGCACCCCGGGTATTTAGAAAAAAGATTTGATTTTTTGCCATTATTTTTTGTGTTAATAACCTTCGCAAAGCGAATAAGTGTCTACACGCGCTACAGGTTGCTATGTTTTGGTTATTGTTTTTTGTGCGTCGTTTTTTAAGCATGTTGTATTGATTGAGGAATGTATTTTGATAAGTGAGAAACATTTAGCAGCAGAGAGGAAATAGGAATAGGTTTAAAAGGGTTGTAGGTTTGTAGCACCCTGGATATTTAGAAAAAATATTCGATTTTTCACCACTGATTTTTTACCATTATTGTTTGTGTTAATTACCTACGAAAACCGAACAAGTGTCTACACGCGCTACAGGTCGTTATGTTTTGGTTATTGTTTGCCGTGCCTTGTTTTTAAGCATGTTGTATTGATTGAAGAATGTATTTTGATAAATGAGAAACATATAGTAGCAGGGAGGAAATAGGAATAGGTTTAAAAGGATTGTAGGTTTGTAGCACCCCACATATTTAGAAAAAGATTCGATTTTTTACCATTATTGTTTGTGTTAATAACCTACGCAAAGCGAACAAGTGCCTACACGCTCTACAGGTCGTTATGGTTTGGTTATGTGTTTGTCACGCCTTGTTTTTTACCATATTGTAATGATTGAGGAATATATTTTGATAAATGAGAAACATTTAGTAGCAGGGATGAAATAGGAATAGGTTTAAAAGGGTTGTATTGTAGTACCCCGGATATTTAGAAAAATATTCTATTTTTTACCATTGATTTTTTACCATTATTGTTTGTGTTAATTACCTATGCAAAGCGAACAAGTGCCTGCACGCACTACAGGTCGTTATGTTTTGGTTAGAATTTATAGTGCCTCGTTTTTAAGCATGTTGTGTTGATTGAAGAATATATTTTGATAGGTGAGATTCAAGGAAGTCACATCAGAAATATTTAGAAGCAGAGAGGAAATAGGAATATGTTTAAAGGGGTTGTAGGTTTGTAGCACCCTGTGTATTTAGAAAAGAATCAATTTTTAGCATGGATTTAAAAAAAAATGTTGATAGATGGTAAAACAATAGTTGGTAAAAAAAAGGCAGGTATGGGAGGGGCTGAAGTTCATGTGCATTTTTTTTCTTGTTACGCGTGGGGATAAAAGGGTATAATCGTCATATGTTTGGTTAGCGTTTATTGGCCTCGTTTTTTAAGCACGTTTTTTTATTGATTGAAGATGTATTTTGATAAATAAGGATCAGTGAATTATATCCGAATAATTTACTAGCAGTGAGAAATTAGGAGTAGGTCAAAAGGGTTGTAGAAAGGATCGATTTTTCCAATTGATTTAAAACTAAATAGAAATGCGGACATGAAGTTCAGCCCCTTCCATATAAGAATCATGGTTCCACCACTGCTAGCAGTGTTGTAAATATGAAGACTATAGGCTATTCGCTGCTTTCAAATTAGTAGACATTGACTATGTTGTGTGTTGTAAATTACATTCGCGAGGGAATAAGTACCTTCACGCGCTAGAGGTCACTATATTTGGTTAGTATTTATCGCGTCTCGTTTTTATGTTGTTATTGATTGAAGAATGCATTTTTGATAAATGAGAATCAAGGAAGTTACATTTCAACAATTACTAGCAGGGGATGAATTAGGAAGGGATAAAAAGAAGTCTATAGCTCCCATAGATCGAATTTTTTTGAGACAGAATTGATTTTTTTACCATGTATTAAGCCAATGGCCGAACTTAGTTTCATATATGGGAGGGGCTGAAGTTCATGTGCATATTTTTTTTCTTGTTATGTGTATTCCCTTTTGGCCTTCTCCTAGTCTCTCCCTAATTATAGCTAAAATTTACAAACTATTGCATTTTAGCGCTCGCATAATAACAAAAAGATAATATTAGGGATATTGGATTGCTTGACTGCAGCTTTTAAGTGTAAGATTATTGAAATTAAACCCTCTGTACAATGCAAAACTTATTTAGATAATGTTGATTTAAGCTTGATGTGCGAGCCTAGTTGGTTTATAGGATTAAAATCATAGGTAGGATATGGCACTACTAGTATTAAGGTTTCTTTGCTTTCAGCTCAATAAACCTACCTTTTGTTTCGGAATCTGGAGTGTAGGCTAATCTTTTGTAAATATAACTTTACAATAGTTTCGCTTGTTAAGATTATCTACTGTTATTCTAGTCATCTAGTAAACTACTAATATACTTACAAATCATGGCAACAGCTTCATGAAATGATAGGTTCTGTAAATGTAAAAATCTTAGTTTTACGATGACCGTCTTATTTGTGAGAGTCTGCACTTCCTTATCATCTTTTATTTGTGTATTTAACTTCCTTGTTCATCAGGGGACGCAGACATTTTCCAAAAACTTGTTTGCACAGCACTTAAGTTGAATTCTTACAAGGTGGTATGAAGGAGAATGAAAAGAATTTTTTAAGGAAAAAAACTGTCTCAATTTTCTTTCTCATGGTCGTATTGCTAGCACCAGTCAGGTTATTCTATAGTTAATTCGCTAAGTTGGCAGTTTGCACCTGCACGATTTTTCCATTACTTCTCTCAATTATTGAGAAGTTGTGCAATTTCACCTTTTCATTCTGATGTCTTTCAGCTTTCAATTTAGCTGCAGAGCAGGGGATCTATAGTTTTGCAACAGTGTCATCTACTTCAGATTTCTTTGGCTCAATTTTCTCTTATCTAAGCCCTTGATATTCTAGCATTGTAGGATGCATTTTCAATAAAATTATTTCCTCTTCGCTCAAATCTATCACGCCCTTGTAAGAACAAGAGTTGATCATTTTGATCCACTCATATAGTTATTTATATTACATTCTCTGCAGTTATGAGGTTTCTGATACCTATGTTGTCCTGGAAATTACTCCAGTTCTTAGGAATTACTTGTTAGAGTTATATTATCCCACATCGATGTAATAGAGGCCTTTTAATAGTAAAGGAATATGGTTTCTAATATGGTATCAGAGCGGGCCTAGCGATGTTGGGCTCACCTCCACCCATTTAATATGTCTGCTCGTAGGACCCTTGAAATGTCGGGCCACGAGCGAGGGGGAGTGTTAGAGTAATTATCCCACATCGTCTAGATAAATCGAGCCTGTGGTTTATAAAGAGATTATCCATCCTTACCATTACGAGGCCTATTATTGGTAAAGGAATATGGATTCTAATATTACTAGTCTGTCAATCAAACAGTGTTAATTGGAATCTGCTGCTATAGTTTAATTTGTCGTTACTAGTTCATTTGTGACTGAATTATGATCTAATATTTACAATTATCGTGAATGCTAATTGCGCAGATCTATTATGGCCATCTTTAGAACATGCAGAATTCATTATCAAAGAAAAGACTGTATCCTTTGTAGGTGTAGAGGTTATAATGACATTTACTCTAGAATGATTCCAGTGAAATGATGGAGTCTCACACATTTAGTCATCATACATTTTGGTTCCAGAGTTGTCATATTAAGTTCAATTTCAAACAAATGGTTATGAGAAGGTCACTAATATGTTTTGAAATTTTAGTCTCTCTATCCAATCAGCTCATTTTTTTTCTATATTTCCTTATAATTTACAGCTACACGAATGGATGGAAAAAGGACAGATCCAAATGAACAATGCTGACCGTGCAATACACATAGACCTTCTTGGCAAGACCAAGGGGATAGAATCTGCAGAAGAATACTTTGATGGCCTTGAAATATCTGAAAAGACGAAAAGAACTTATGGGGCACTTCTTAGTTGCTATTGTAGAGAAAAAAAGCGATATAAAGCTACAGAGCTTTTTGAGAAAATGAAAGTGCTAGGGTTTACATCTTCGTTGAATTACAACAATATGATGTCACTTTACATGAAAATGGGTGAGCCCGAAAATGTCCCTATGCTAGAAAAAGAGATGGAGAATTCGCAAGTTACACCTGATTTATTTACGTATAGTCAGTTAATTGAAAGCTATGGGGCTATGAAGGATTTCGATGCAATAGATGCAGTTCTTGAAAAGGCTAGGAATAATAAGCTAGAGCCCAATTGGCTTATGCTGGGAAGTGTAGCTACTATTTATGTAAATGCTGGATTAATCAAAAGGGCCAAAGTTGCTTTAAATGATTTGGAAACTATGAAGAATGGTGGCCGTGAGGGGTTTGAAACTCTCATTAGTTTGTACGGGAAAATGAATGATCGTGTAGGGGTTTATCGGGCTTGGGAAGGACTAAGAGGAACTTGTGAAAGACCCAAAAACAATAGTTATTTTATTATGGTTTTGGCCCTATTACGGATTAAAGATGTCGATGCACTTGAGAAGTTGTTTATTGAGTGGGAATCAAATTGCACTTTTTATGATGTTAAGTTAGCGAATGTTATGATAGAGTCTTACCTTGATAGAAAAATGATTAATGAGGCAAATTCTGTTTACGAGAAGGTGATTGCTCGGGAGATAAAACCCAATTTGAGGACGGTAGATCTTTTTACAAACTATCACTTGAAGGATAAAAAATTGGATTTGGCCATGAAGTTTTTGGAAATTGGAGCTTCTAAGGCGACTCAGGAGAATAATATTTGGTTTCCATATGAAAAGACTGTTGAAATGTTATTGGAATTGATTGGTGAGGTTAATGATGAAGAGATTGCAGAGAAGTTTTATGGGATCATGAAACAAATTGGTCGTTCTGATTTGATCAAAAAGTTGAAAGATGAAAAGCACACCAGTTAGTGCTCAATGATCATAATAATATCATAAAGACTTGGTGATGGTTTGTTTGAGACTTGAGGTGTTATTATTTACTTTTCAGTGTCATCCTATTCTATGTTTTGAAACCGATTTTTCTGAATTTGTAGCAAGTAGAATGAGTTATATTGTATGGACACGATCGGCTGAAGAGCTGTCCTTTCATTATTTCTTATCAACTCCAGTTCTCTCGTTAGCCAGACTTCATCTGAAAGAAATGTTATTTATGCGAAAGCTTAGTTAAAGTGTTACTGTAGGAGCTTCGCTAAGTCATGCGCTGTATGAGCTGGGAAAGTGTAAACTTTTCAAGCATTTCAAAACAGAGGGTTGGAGTATATGAGGGAATTTCAAACTAGTTACATTTTTTGAAGATATGCTTATTTTTTATGATGCTGGAGCCTGGAGGGAATTGTGTGGCTGCAACATTTGAGAAAATAGAGCCTTGTTTGGTTAAGAAAGAGGCCGAGTTTATTCAGCCTAAAACTATTCATTTTTACGTGCTAGAAAGCTATAACTGGCCAAAAAAATGTGAAAAGAAATTAAATTATTTATCTGCTCTTGCCACGCAACTAGCAAACTCTTGGCCTGAGGATGCCATAGATTGAAATCTGATTTATTAGAACTTACATGGCAAGGCCATCACTTTGAAGCACATAACTGGCATATGCAACAAGAGAAGGAAAAATATTGGGAAGCGCAAACAAATTCTTTCGGACGAACTTCACTTTATTTAAACAAAATCCAAATTCTTGGCTGCTCGGTTGAGAGATACATAACTCTTCTTCAGATACGATAACACGCCTATATTAAAACCTCATAAAGGAACTAAAAAACCCAAAATCAAAGAAAACAAATACCCTTCCCAACAGAAAAGAAAAGGAAAAAAAGAACAGCACTACTAGTTCGCTAATATAATGTGGATAATAAGAGTGTTTTTAACCACTTGTCCCCATTTTCCATGACATTGTAAACTTTTTACCTATAGGCAACTCCAGTCCTTTAATATCCACCATCATACCCTTTTTCTTGCCTTCTCCATATTTTTCCAATCCTTGAGGATAATTTTGTGACATAGAATTTATCTCAACATTCGAAATATCTTCGACTATATCACCCTCCACGTCAGCTGAAAATCCACCTCCGATCCCTTCAAGCCCCAAAACTGTCACTTTCTCGACAATCCAACCATTATCCAAAGCAAATTTACCCTCGTTTACATTCGACCATACCGTCACTTTTCCTTTTTTAACACTAGCGTTAAATTCGACATAAGTCGACTGCCCATTTCCAAGCTTCATTTCTTGTAACTCGTCATTATCAAGGAAAAGTTTTCCCATTGCTTGTCCGTCGGTGGCCCCTGAAGGAAAAGTGATCACAAGAGTAAACGGGGTCATCCTAGCATCTCTCGAAAGTAATCCACCTTGTTGCATTGGGATAATATTATTTTGGTACAAGTGCACGTTTACATAATTCAAAGGCGCATCAAGTGTAACGTTATGCGCTTCGTTTGACACAATAGCTTGTGTCATATCGAACATATTATACCAAGAACCGGGTGGGAAAAGCGCTTTTACCTTAGTTTTCCCTTTCTCAAGAACAGGTGAAATCATAAGGCCACTACCCAATAAGAATTGGGTGCTTATATCGTAAACCTGGGGTAGATTAGGAAAAGAAAAGAAAAGTGGTCTCGCCATTGGAGCACCCGTAGTGTGGGCCTCGTAGCTCAATGTGTATAGATAAGGAAGAAGTTTATATCTCATACCGAGAGCGTTTCTGGCAGATTCAGCCACCGATTCCCACTGATAAAGCTCTTGTCTTGGCGAATAGAAATTGGCGTGATCTCTCGAAAAAGGGTAGAAAGCTCCCACCTCGATCCAACGGTTGCAAAGCTCCTCGGTGGGTGCGGGATAAAATCCGCAAATATCTGATCCCACCATCGGAACACCGAAAATACCGAAATTCAAAACAGTCGAAATCGAATATCTTAAATCTTCCCAAGTTCCTTTATTGTCACCTGTCCAATGAGCAGAGTAACGACCCGAACCGACAAAAGTAGACCGGGTTAAAATAAATGGCCGTTTACCCTCTAGTTTCGAAAGTCCTTTATGGGTTGCAATAGTTTCGGAAAAACCATAAAGACTATGAGCATCGTATTCTAGTACACCGTTGTAATGTTCCGCACTAGTGGCAATTGTTTTGTACCCTAGTGGTGATTGGATACCCGAGGCATTTATCTTATAGGGTGGGTCGTCGTATTTAGTTTTCGTAATATTTTTGCAATCTAAACAACATTCCCAGCCTGGACCGTACCCACTCGGACACTCTCTCCCTACAGGGATCGTGCACAGACCGGTGCAGAAATTTGATGCTTCGTTCATATCTATCCAAAGGCCATTAACAGGGACTAATTCGTGAAAACGTTTGATTTCGTCTACCCACCAATCGACTGTTTTCGGGTTTAAGTAATCGGGAAAATAAACAGCTCCGGGCCAAACTTGGGCTAAAAAGGGCTTACCCTGGTACTTTATGAAAACGTCGTTTTCCATGCCTCTTTGGTAGACACCGTAAGTAGAATTAACACCAATGCCAGGGTCAATTAGGACAATGTATTTCATTCCCTGGGCATGTATTTTCTTTAAGAATTCTAATAATTTCGGGCGAGGATAAGCCACAGGATTGAGGGTAAAGTCTTTGTGACCGTCCATGTGATCGTCGTCGTTCCATATCACATCTAGGGGTATTTTAGCCTTTTTGTAGTTTTCGACAACGTCTTCAACCACTGATAGGTTGTGATAACCCCACCTACATTGATGAAAGCCTGTATAGCCAAAATATTAATATTGTCAGAAAACTATAGTCCAGTAATGCGATCATTATGCACCGACGACTTTCGATGGGTAGAAATTCATTTCAGTGTGCAGGGAGATACAATTCTAACATTGTGATCATCAGTTTGGTCCATAAAAAAATTGAGAAGATAACAAAAGGGTCCTTTCTGATATCTTTGGGATTGTTATGCTCCTAAAATAAGATTCTTATGAAAAACAACATTTTTAGGTGCGCCATTTCTCAAGGCAATCTATAACATTTTGCTGTAACAATATCCAATGGAGAATAAAAGTTGGTTAGATGCCTACATTATCAGAGAAATGATGTTATAAATAAATAAAAGTGAATACATTCACATTGAGTATTTTAGAATTTTTTTTTTAAAACAAGATTCTGAAATGATGTTACATTTAGAGGACTAAATAATTTATCTATTAGTAGAACTTGTAGGCACCAAAAGCTAAGTTTTTTACAACTAGTAGCGATGCATTTAGTTCTCCATCGTCAAATAGTTAGCTCAAAAACTGACAAGAGACCACTAATGTGAAGAAGCAAAGGTAGTTGATTTTATTAAAATTATGTACTATCATAAGGTATGATACTGAATGAGGGCAATAACTACTCTGAATATGTACAGAGTTTTGAGAATGAAAGCTCACAAATAGTGCACATACAAATAAAATTCTTTAATTAGATTTCATATCAAGTCATAACTACCCTTTACCAACATCAAGCAAATGATACTTTTTCTTAGTATAGACACTTAATTTAATTATTATTTTTAAAGAAATAATGTGAATATAATCACAGGATGTGTGAAAGGGTAGGCAGTTTTGGCTTCTCACATACATGTGATAAAATGATAGTACTAGTAATTGAAAAGAAACCAAGAAGCTTTTAAGTTTTCTACTCTAAAGTGTCTTAATTGTGGGCCTAAAAGATATACTTTATATCGATTTCTCACATAAATATATTTTGTAGGTTGTAGTTGCTTTTGGGCACATTTAATAAGATGCTCGTAGAAATGACAAAAGTATAATACAAGTAGGGGGGCTAATTCACCTAATTGCATACAAGTAAATTTATAAAATACTAAGCCAAAATCCAAAAAATGATTCATACTACAGATTATATGAGACAATCGACTTTTTCTATTCAATATATTGGTCCTATAATGTTTTTGTTATTCTTACTATATTGGTCATTATTCCCTACACTGCGTGTAAGAAAAAATATAAAAAATTAGAACTACTAATTTTAGGATGCAACTTGGTATTTATTAAAGTCACAATTATTTATGAAGAGAAATAGGTAACCTCAAAAGTCCTATTTCATCAATGAGTTTTTATAGTAAGAACTTTGCACCTGATTAATTACCAAAAAAAAAAAACTTTGCATCTGATTAATTACCAAAAAAAAAACTTTGCATCTGTGATGAAACTTGTGAAGAGCAGCAGAGTAATACTAATATTAAAATATAAGGAGCAACCGACACACTAGAAAGGCAAGAAATGTGATTTATTTTCAGTTTGCTTTTATGCACTGACTAAAAAAAAAATTCGTTTAGTATTATAAAAAAAATTGAGTTACGTTGATAAATTGGTTGTGGCTAAATTTTAGCAACAAATAGCAATATAATTTATTTCTAAGTTATTGCTAAAATTTAGCCACATTCACTCTATCAAAATAACCAAAAAAAAATTATGATGCTAAATGAATTTTTTATTATACTGTTTTGTTTGTTAATGGTTAAAAATTGGTAAATAGTATCATTTTTCAACATACAACATTTTAACGGATTATTTAAGAAGATGTTTTATGTGACTTTCAACAAGTTTCAATAGGTCCATGTGCACAACCTTGAAAATGATTGATAGCCAAAGTGTGAAAAAAGATAAAGGTTTATGCACTATTCTGAACTTTTATCCGTCCTGGTCCACGTGTGATGATTCGTGGTACAGTATTAGTAAAAAGGATCAATTTTTTTTGTGTTATTAACTTATTAGGAGTGTTACATTTTTCTAAGAGGTATATTGTACACATGTCAAATTCTACGATTAGTGTTAAGAGACTTAAATTAGAATTAATAAGATGCTTCATGATCGAGTTTATTTTTAGCTAGCAATGTATAAATATATTAGTATTCTCTGTTAAAATTAGTTCCTCTTAGGCTTTCTTTCATGTAGAATCTGACCTATATTTTAATTTTATTTCATTAATAGTATCACCAATGGTTAAATTTATCATGACTAATTGACTATGGACCTATGGTTAAATTATCCAAAAGATACAACTTTTACCTTACAAATACAATCTAAATAAGACTAACCAAACGTGACACTGGTGGGGTACTGATAGTGTAGTAAATAAATGCGATGGGTAAAATAATCAAAATAAACATACCGAAGGACCAATAAGGCATGGGAGCAGGGCGACCAATCAACTGCGTATACTGATCAACAACTTCCAAAGGTGTGGGCCCAGAAAAGAAATAAAAGTCCAAAACACCCCCTATAATTTTATAAGTGACAGAATCACCCCTATAAAAAACATCCATACCATTACTATTCAATAGTAACACCCCGTGTGCAACCCCTCCTTGTCCACCCACATTCCTAAGGTCCATGTACACCGGGTGGGAACCGTATAAATCCGTATTTAAATTTATCGCTGATACATCTTCCGTGTATAACGTGTAAGGGTCGTTAGGGTATAGTTTAATCCCGTGTGCTTGTGTGTTTTCGCCTAATCCGTACAAAGAAGCCTCTTTTGGTAACTTTGTTGATATTTCTAAATATTGGTCTTTAAAGACTAGGCTTGAGAAGGGGTCGGATTCTTCGGAGGATGAGTTGAAAAGGGTTTGACCGGTGGACCGGCGTGCCACGGCAAAAGAGAAGGGATCGGAAATGAAGCTGAATATCAGGTTTGAGCTAGGGGAGTAATCGTCGGAAGATGATGATAATGGGATCTTTCTTGAACGTCCGATGGATTGTTTTAGTGGGGGAGGCTTGTCTCGTGGTAGCATGTCATATGGTACTTCCCATCTTTGTTTTTCCGCGTCTGTTATGTGGACTCTCAGACGATCGTCTGTTTCGTGCCTGCAAAATTAGATCAAATTGTCGGGAATTAAAGAGTGAAGTAATATGATAATTGTGTCGTCTTGATTTACATCACGAATATTACCAAAGTGTTAACACTTCTCAAATCTACTATTTACTCTGACTCTAGAGAAAGTAATAAACGTTTGAGGTCTGTTTGTACATACTAAAGCAGTTAGTTGCGATTTCGAAAAGAGAAATACAAAGAAAAAGGTTCTGTTTTGGGAAAAAAAAAATCATTTAATAGTAGGATTTTCTCTGTTTATGGTATAACTATGTACATTCAATGGCGGATCAAGTATTGGTTTGGGTTTCGGGCGAAATTCAAATATCAAATTTCTTCTAAATATGAAGATGGCCAAAGTGATGTATATATTCTAAGTTTCTAACTAAAATCACTAGTAAATTGACGATAATTCTATGTTTTTTGTCGGGTTTAGCTGGTCGTCATCACCGCCTAATTTCTCCCCTGTAAATGAAGGCCCCTGGGAATTTTCCAATGTTTTTTTTAGCTTAGCTTATTATGCATACTATTTTAATTGGATTTGACAAACATTGCCAAAACTATAATAATGACCATTTAAAAATAGAACAAAAGGTAACTCTACCAAATAACTGTTCAATGAACCAAGTTTGTTAGGACTAACAAGTTACATTATACAACCAGAAGCAGCTCAATAATATTAAACCAATTTAATGAAACAAAGATAGTACAAGTAATAAACTTACGTTACAAATAGTTGCAAATGAGGAATATCTGGACCATATATTTTATTTTTATGATTAACCATAAGGTGTCCAACAAAGCCTCCATCAGGAGACTCCTCCAAGGATACTAAACGGTAGCCTTTGCCTATCTTTGTTGAAGGTGCATGGTCAGAATATACACCAGCAAAGCACATAATCAGAACAAGAAATGTGAGCATTTGAGGGGATATTGTTGGAGAAAAAGCCATTGTGGATAATGGATATAGTGAAGTGAAGAAAGATTGTTGTTGGAGAAACTATGCAGGGTTTTAGGGGCTATTTATTATCGTATAAAGGTACCCACCTATAAAGGAAATGGGTGATTACATTTGTGGTCCCCCATAACAAAAAGATTATTTGGACCATTGTTATGTAAATAATGATTTACTACCTACTTACTATATTTTGTGTAGATGGCTTACTCTTTGCACTATTAAAATTTTCATTATAACTAATAAAGTTAATGTTATGAAAAATAAATAAAATACACGTTACAATCAGTTACACATGAATAAATTCATATAACTTCTAAATCATCCGTTAGACCGCATTAAAAAATCGTAAGTCATGGGTTTTTGGATAGTGAAAGAGAGTTGATGTCTAATAGAGACTAGATTCTCAGCTGGTGACACTCCCCTAACTGACATCAACTCGACTGACAGTCTGTCCAAAATTTTCGTAGTGTGCAAACCAAAAGCTCACGTCGACTCCGAGATAAAAGCACAAAAAAGAAGGCCGTTTGATACGCAATACCTTTTTGTATTTAGCCACATTCTGATCCTCGGATTTACGCGCTGCCTCGCCAATTTTGGATACATAAGGCAATAACAAAAAATGGAGACAATAGACACGTCTAAGCATAGATCACGACCTCGATCCCATGATGGTAAAAGAATATCAGCTGGTTTCAAAACACCATCACCTAAAAGACGACCCTTCTCCAAGCGATGGGTCAATCACGCCTCTCGAATCAAAACGAAAAGTTTGTCCCGTAGAAGGTTATGCATTCGAATAAAGCGTCATTCCCCTTGGCAGAAGAAGTCATGATCACCAACAACATCCGAAACACGCTACGTACAAGTCAGGTAAACATATCCTATATACATTGTTTTTAAATAGAATGGGAATTATATATGGATCGATAGAACTATCTAGGCATATTTTCGAGTGTTAAATCGGTACACAAGGTGCGGCGTACGTAATTCTGATGCCACATCTTAAATAATAACTCCGTTGATGTGGCGGAGCTAGAGTTTTGTATGAGGGGGTCAAAATTCATTTAGAAAAACATAAAAATTTACCGACTTGTGATATAGTTAGGATTTTATACTATAAATCCCTTATCACTCATGTTTATATCAACTTTTAACTTAAACACTTTATAGACCTAAATTGTGAGTAATTTATTAAAGATTAGTGACTAGTGTTATTACACTTGAAAATGTAAGAACCAATTAAAATATACATGAACATTGAAGTTATTCTTTTTGTAATTTGTGCTACAAGAATCACACAAACATAGGTTTTAGTATTAATCAAGCTATCTGTAATTGATTTGTAGACTTTTTTTAATCCCTGTTCTCTTCTTACCTCTTAGAAATTACAAAAAATAAAAATAATATTTGCATATATTTGTGAACTAGAAGGGTATACTTGTCAAATTTTGAGAGGCGCCATGTGACCCCTCTCGACCTTCTTTGGCTCTGTGCCACTGTGTGGAGCCTCCGATTCCTTGACTCAATATGTGAGCGTAGTTGTTCGTTTGAGTCACTTAATTAATAGTTTTAGAAAAATCTATTTTGATCATCACGATTTGAGAAAGTGTTCTCCCTTGTCCTCATAAAGTGAGTTCATACTCAATAACTAGCCCACACAAATTTGTAGCCAAACTATATGGTGTCCACGGGGTTGATAACATGCTACCCTCCCGATCATCCATATTAGGGTCCATTGGTGTAAGTTTCACAGGCTATATAGTGCGTAAGAGTTTAATGGGTGAAACATTGAGGAGCAAATAGAATATATGCTTGAAGTATGAGATAATATAATTTGATGTATTTTTATTTTTTAAAATAATACTTAATAAATTTGGTGCAATGATACCGGAAAATATGGATATACACAGAGGGGGATGGGACTTGGGAGGGTAATCATAGAATACATGTGAGGAGGATGGGGTTTGCATAGAAGAGGTTATTCCATGTGGTATATAGGACTTTATAGGTCATGTTATTTGTCCCACTTTAGTCACCATTTTTGTACACTTCATTGGGAGGTACAATTCATAATATGATCTCTAGTTTTCTCTTTTGTGATATATAGACTGTACTTATTTTATAAATTTCCAATTTACACACTATGTCCACCCCACAAATAATGTGCATATCTTCTTTTACCGTCGGCCGGATATCGGGTTCGAATAGTAGTTATAACTTATAAGTATGGAAAATTGTAACGGAGTTGAGAACGGATAGAGAGTGAAAATATGAAAAATTATAAAAAATAATACTTATTTAGAAAATTAGTTATGTAGATCATAATTTGACATGGGTATTAAGTTTGTTTAATTAGGGCCAAATTGCTATCAACCCTACACATTCATAATATTCCTCTACACGCGTCAATTTTTCCGTAATTAATATACGGGCAACCAAATTAACTCCCAAATGTCACATATACATAATACAGTACAACATCTCTGTATCAATATTCTATATAAGAATAAATTCTATATAGAAATAAAAATGTTCGGTCCCAACATTATAAAAAATATATACAAATAGTTATGGGAATTATAACGGTTTTTTTTTAACGAACTTGATAGCTACGGAAATTGTGACGGTTTTATGCCAGAGCCATCAATTTGTGACAGTTTTGTGACAGATTTTGACTCTCACAAAATAAATATTATTTTGTAGTGCAACTCGGACCAGTTCAAAATAAGAAAACTTCATATTCTAAGATTCCATGATTTTTTATGGTCCCGGCTTAACAAATTTGGCTCCATATAGGAATAAATTACATAAATGTGTAAAATTATATATATGCCGTTATATTAAAATTTATACATGTAAAAAAAAGTTTTAGATAAAATTTTATATGACTTTTCATATTTTTAAATACATGTACTTAATTTTTCAAATACATATGTACTTAATTAAATTTTATTAAATTCATGAATATTCTAGTTTCGTGATTTTTCAACTCTTTTGGATTTATGTGTTTGACTTGTTACATAAATATATGTATTTGTCTCTTGAATATTTGTGTTAATTAGTTAAATTAGGTACGCATATAACTTTTATTATGCAAAATATTTATTTAAGTATTTTTTTATTTTTTTATATATCAACCTCTACTTATAAATAAATACCCTTTTTATAACAATATTTTCTCACGGTTGCAAGATTATTACTGTAGAGATGTTTGAATGTAATTAGATGGATTCAATATGTAGACAAGGAGACTAAGGTCTTATTTGATTTGCATATTTTGATAACCGGTGTAATTTTCCAGTCAAAAAATGCATTGAGCAACACGGGAGTACTATTTTTCGCATCATATAGTTACTGTACTGGGGAACTCATTTATGATTGAAAAATAATACTCCTATGTTTACCTTTTTGTCAATTCTAGTTTTTCGTTATTTTATGAGTAACTTTCTGAATCGTTTTGTGGATCATTGGTTAAGCTCCATTAGATTATTCCCCGATTATTATGTTGGGGTGTAAATTTCTTCAAGTTAGATTCGTCAAGTTTTTATCAAGTTATCGGAGATTTTAATGGTATTCGTAATTATTTTTCGATTATATTTTTTTTATATCAACATTGTATATTATTTGTAAACTGTCTGTTCAAAATTTTTTGTAAAATTTGATATTTTTATATTTTTTTGATATTTATTAATGTTATCCTCTTATACATCGTCAAACAAACAATTAAACATAAAAAATATATAAAAATGTCAATTTTTACGATTTTTTTGAACAAACATTTTAGAAATAATATAAAACGTTAATTTAAAAAATATAATCGAAAAATAATTACGAATACACATAAAACTCTGAATGAAAACCTAATTTGAGAAAATTTACAGTTATTACGAAAACAATATGGATGCGTGATATCGAGAAAGTAATATTTAAATTAATATTCACATTGAAACTTCTACTGGTTTCATAGAAGATCGTATTCAATTTGATTTTGCGCTATCCAATTGTCGCTACTACATAGAGACGATCATAAGCACGTGCATCACCATGTCTGGACAAACATTCACTAATTTACAGGTGATTTTGTTGGTTAAAGTAATTTACCTATGTGCATGAATTTTCTCACAATATATCTATGTTTTTTACACTAAAAAATGATTACTATATCCGATTTGATTGTTTCTTAGATTTTACTTCAATCATTAAAGACAATTTTGTTTTGTTCATCGTATCCTTATAACAAGCATGTGAGCTTGTTTGAGAAATACTTGGTTTTTAATATCACTAGAGCAACAAAACAAAAGCAACAAATATCTCTTTGTGGGTTCCATTTGAATTTATATATAAAAAAAAAATCCCTCATTTAAGTGTGTACTTTTTTTTTTTTTGAAAATGAAGTGTGTACTTGATATAATCTATGTTCAAGTGACCATTGAATATGCATCCTGCTAAGCACTTTTCCACCAGTTCTTAATTACTTTAGTTTAGTAATCAAAAGTTTATCCACATATAATGATTCTAATCATCTTCGAGTCTTTCTGAAGTTGAGATTTAAATGAGATTTATGATCAACGAGCTGTTGTGCTCGCAGCTCGACTTATCTGTGAACTAATTGCAATTGATCCAAAGCTCGAACTTCCTGGTCGTTACTTGTTTTGGCAACGGGACTTGTAGTCCTGAGACTATATACTATTCCAAGTGAGATTAGTTTCTAGCTAGTAATTTTAACTCTTTCACTTGTATCCCCCCCAATTACCAATACCACATACTTCATAACGTTTCAAATGCATAATTTTGTGACATTTGATGTAAAAAAATACTAACATACAGTCCCGGAGACTAAAATGTGATATCAAACACATTATTTGTGGCCTTATGGGGCTACATGTGAGATTTTTAGTCCAGTCTCAGTGTCTCACTCTGCAAACTATAAACCAAACAATGGCTTAGAAAATAATTTACAACATAATAATAATTACAGAAAGCTAAGAAGAAAAACATCCTGTAGATTTGTGAAGCATATGCAATATCGCAAGCTTGAACAAAATCAACACTATCCACATATATTGGTTTCTTGATAAAAGTATTATAGGGTGCACATGTGCTTTTCATCATCATGGTCCATTAGCTGCATTGAATTTTTCAAGACAATCTGTCTTAATGGTTGTTAACAGATAAATTTTACGGATACATTAATATTTTAACGATTAACACTACTGTGAATCCAGTCCACTATTGTTTAGGGTGTGTCACATACTAAAAATTTAACATCTATTAATAAACCTAAAAATATGTACCCTAAAATTAATTTAAAATTAAAACTAAAAAATAGTAAAAACATAACACATGTTAATGAACTCAAAAATATTCATCCTAAAATTAATTTAAAATTAAAACTAAAAAATACTATTGGTTGACACATCCTAAATAATAGTGTATCAGGTTCATATAATTGTTTTGCTATATATTAAGACAATATAGAAATTTTTCCAAACTTTTTATTGATACTCGGATGAAATTGCATTTTATCTATGTTTTAAAAAAACATGACAGACTGCCCTGAAAAATTGAAGAGAGTCAAAACCAATCCGTTTAGAACGGTGCATCTTGATCTCATAATTGCGCAAAATCTTATCTTTTATATGCCAAGATTATAATTGGATATAGTGAGCTTATGTTATGCAACACAGACAGACCATGACAGTCTATTTTTTCGTATCGAGTCTATTGACTATCAGATGAAATGAGCATACTATTAAAATAGAACCAGCCAAATGTTCAATACATGCATAGCCTTGTATATATTCCACATGATAATTTATAATCCGCTAATTCATCTGTTCAAATATTATAAAAGTACCACCAAGCTGTTAAGTTTTTTTTTTTCTTTCTCTACAACTTTAGTTCAACTTTCACAATTTGTGGAAGAACCAATGGTCGGGTCCAAAAGTCTCGAGTCTTCTTCGTAATCGACTCATCTTACACATGAAAAGTTCGAGTGCAAATATGTGTGAAACTTTTGTTGTGCATGTAAGAGATTTTTGTAGTAATGTGCCCAAAAAGTCGTTCATTCATCATTACAATCAACAAAAATCTTTATGTAGTTGGAACATTTCTTAATCGCAACTTAACAACACTCTAGACGGATGACTGTACTAAATTAATGTTACGTTCTATTTAGGGGCACGTATCTTCAATACGGACTAGTACAATGCAGCAGTAATCCTTTCTTTTGAATGAATAAATTTAATATTTCCTTATTTTTTTCAGCAAAAATTCTATGTTTTATTATATATTTCTAACTTCCCAATTCCACAGTAAACGTCAGCTGTAGTATTCAAAATATCAAAAAGTTGAGTTCAAAAGTACTGTGTAGTTAAGAGTACGTAGTTCTCCTCCATTTCCGCAAATAGTTTTTTATTTTCTTGGTGTACAAAAACTTGGATGAATTATAGGAGTAACATGTGGAAACACGGGAATAATTTATTTAATGCAGTCTTGCTGATTGAGTTGAGTTGAGTGACTTACACCTTTTTGTTACAATTACAACTTGGGAATGTTGATCAGCACAAAAATCAGTTTGAACTTGCATACGCATTACTTTTTCATACAGTTCCAATATTAGTTAAAGCCAAAATATCAAAATACTACTATATATAGAGCTCACTTTCCGGCTTAGCAAAAGATAACGGATTAACTACTACAAGGACTTAATTCCAAAAAAAAAAAGTACTGAAAAAGAATAAAATTTTGCAGAGGAAAACAGATAGTGACATCGGGGTCTCTTTATTGATAAGTTACAATTTGGACATTGTAGTATTAGCTAAGCCTTTTTAAAAGGCTGCAAATACTTTTTGTTGCATTTTGTATCTTAGTTCTCAACCTTAGGACCAATTCTTATCTGAATTCATTTAAAATTATCTTTCATGTTGTAGCACTTACCTCATATTGTAATTATTGTTAACTTCCTTCGTCTAGCTTATCTCTAAACACCGAATTTTTTCCTAGTATAAAGGATTATTAGGAGTAGGAAGGGGCTTGGCAGGGGGCACAGCTCCTATATATTTAAAAACTCATAGCTCCGCCACTGAGTTTAGTTCTACGGTAGGATGAACATAATGTTCCGTTCCTACTCAGTTACATTTGTTTAATATATCTAATTTATATTATTAGAAGTTAATAACACTACACATTTAACACAAGAATGGAGGGAACTAAACTTTCTGCCTTATAAAACTTAAGCCTTGCCATAATTCATAGGGTCACTGACTGATTAAATCATAATTATAATGCTTAGGGTATCATAAATAATATTTTCAAAGGAAATACTGATTTATTTTCTGCAAAAATAATTAGGGTATCTAATAATCATTTCATGATTAAGCTGTTTTTTCACCCATAAGCTGTTCTAGTTTTTAAATTTCCCCAGCTCTCACTGAAATAACCGAAGCTGAAGGTTACAACAAAAGCCAATCACGTTTAAACAAATTCACATAAAAGAAAGAAAGAAAGAAGAAGAAAAACAATGTAAAACACCACACAAACCGGAAGAAATTGGATTCTTTCAAAGCTAACTTCGTTTTCGACAAAAATGTTAAATTACAAATGTATAACATCACCAATTCAAACAAATAACAAGCCGTATGTCAAAAAATATATTCAAGAAATTAGTTAAAGATTATCTATCGGGGTGAAAGGCATAGATTTTGATTTTGTGACCCTGTATCCTATAAATACAGATACACAAAACGCAACTACAGATAATAAAAGAGCAAATGCACTAGCAGTATCCGAAGAGCCCCCAGATGAACCCCGAGAGAGACCCGTATTCCCAGGAGAAATATCAAGAGGTACCCAATCACAGCTCACGGTATAATGCTGGGACCCACTCCATGGTTTTCCATCAACAGGGTACCAAAACGCGACCGAAAATTTGCTGGTTTGACCAATGGAGAACTGAACATCCTACACAGACACACATGCATACACAAAAACTATTTATTTTGACATGATAAGACCAATCAAACCGAACTTTAATTATTTGGCTCCAGCAGTGGAGCTGGAAAAAAAAAAATTGGTTGCTAAAAATTAAAAGAATATTTAACAGGGATGCTAAAACACGTTATTTCTGTATAGTTTAACTCTGCCTTTCGCTTAAATATGTTGACCCCCTTGTTTTCATAGACCTACAATTATGTTTTTAGCTTAGCCTAATAATTTTGAGATGGAGAACTGAAATCCAGTCCACCGAGCTAAGCTACATATTTGATTGATTTTAAGCAAATAAGCAGTCCATCATAACATAGGTTTGGTACCGTCGTACCGTTATTTAGAGTTTCTTATGATAGCTACACCAGTAATAAAAGAGGAAACAAAAGGCGATAACTTATGCATGACTTGACCATAAAAGAAGCTCTCACCAGGGCCGGTTCTGAGAATTTTAAGTCCCGGTGCAAAAATTAAATAAAAGGCCTTTTTTTTTAACCAAATAACCAAAATTATCTTTAAAAAAAAACGCACTAAAAGCGAGATTGTGTACTGCCGAACACTTGAGCTACTATTCTTAATAAAAAAAAATATCTCCAGTGATGTGTTTCTTTTCTAATATATACAAGTATAACCATATATATATATAACTACATATATAAATTTTGGCCCCATTTTCACATGGTCCCAGTGCACAAGCACTGTTCGCACACCCCCAGAACCGTCCCTGGCTCTCACTTCAGGAGAGTGACATATTTTGGTTTCCTTAGCTTAGGCAAATTGGTTTGGGATGGAGAACTGAAAAATTGTCCATTATAATTTATAAATTGATTATTTTATAGGATTACATCAAAACATAGATGTGTAGTATAAAAACTACCATAATTTAAAGATACAATAGAATAAGAGCTCTACTTTCAGGATGAATATAGTCCATATATTTAGTTATTTCCTATATAAACTTAATGGTAACTTGTTGATAGTTAACTATTTTCTAGCTCTGAGACTAGTTTTACAAATACTCTGGGAAAGGTTTATTATGCAAACGCATTTCAAATCGTTATAATAAAATCTGACCTGTTGACCTCTTCACTTTATTCGACAATATGAAGTTACCAACGTAGTTATTATATGAATGGAATTTTAGAAACAAATAGTTGTTCTAAAATGAGGGGGTGAGCTAACCTGTTGAAGACGGTCTGTGGTTCTCAAAGGCCTTGAAAACTCGAAATAGTATGTTCCCTTTTGACCAGATGATGCATAAGGACTATCTTCCTCTACAAACCCTGTTAAATCATGCCGAAACAATAAAACCAACAATATGAGAAAACAGAAACAAGGAAATGCATATTAACTCGGTTATAGAGATTCTCTACATACATGCTATTTTTCGTTTAGTTATTGGTTCAACTATAACACGTGATTAATTTTTCTTAGTTTGTACTTTTTCTTTTAGCACACTAGTTAACCAGTATTAGTTTACACAAAAGTTAGACAAGACTTGGTAAAAATATTAATCATATCATAAGTACCAAAAAATCAAACATGAAAAGTAAAACATTGATATTTTAGTCGGCGATACATATATTTGTTATAATTTTTTTATCAAGTGTAATATAATAGATACTGGTTTTTGCAAGTTCAATAATTTGTAAGATTCTTATCATCAAGTTACAAAATCAATTCTTTATATTGGCATATAGCAGGCTAAATATAAAATACTAAAAAACACACGCGGACATATGTAAAAAAAATCTATTTACGTAATTACCTTTTGTTTTCAATTAGTTGGTCTTTACCAACATTAATGTTTGTGTTTCAAATGTTGATATAAACTGACTTATCTAAAATTACGTGATGGATGGAAAGCTAAAAAAAATATATAGAGCAAAAGTAATTAATTTTTATCATATTTGGATCAATTAGAAAATGACATACGTAAAACGTAAGGTTTGTTGGAGATCTTTACAACCTAGGTTCTCGAAAAATATTGTCCATTGTCGAGAATGTAATACAGAAGGTCAGTATAACCTGAATGTGTTGTGAAGCTGTCATGCCACCATGCACCCTTCCAGTCATTTTGTGCACTAGTATCATTTCCTGAAAAGAAGAAAAAAAAATTAAACTACTAGAATGGAAGGGAATTGGTTAAAGCCTAAAGGTGATCAGGTGGAGAATTCAAAATACACCATACAATGAACCAAAACTTGGTTTTACTGAAATATTTTATACAAAAATTTCTACATCACACAATCTCCAGATGTTTTCTTTGCAACTGTAAAAACAGCTACTGTCTACTGGGGTTTTAGTTGACCCGGTAAGGAAATTAAGGCGGTTTTGTTTTTACCTTCTTTCATAAAATTTATTCATTTACCCGATATGTTCTACATATTGCATTAAATAATGCACTTTTGCTTTAAGTTTCAGGCAAGTGAATCCAACATATCAAACATAACCTTATGTGACACAAACAACACAACAGATCGATGCGAACGAAAGCAGTGGAAAAGAATTAAACACCAGACCGAGTTTGGCATTAAGAAACTGTCGTCGGACAAGTAGATAATCCTTATTCATAAGCTCATGCAATCATACATGATATAATGACAATAACAAGTTCTTTTACTTTTTCGTAATATCCTTAATCCGAAAACAAGATTGAGAATTGCATTAAGTACAATTACAAATACCTGAAGGGCTGATCCCATCAAGATTCCTGCAATGAGGAGTCCAGGCATACATATCAACCAAGTGACCAAACCTGAAAAATGATCCAAAATTAGCACACATCAATGTGCTTACTAATTGCGCAACTCATTATTAAAAACAGGCTTGTATTAATAGATAAAAGCAAAAATTTACATACCTATCATCTCCATTCCCATCTCTGTTATCGATAGGATTTCCACCATAGAGGCGTCCTGGGACAGCATTTCCAATGGAAAAATGCATTATGTCAACTTCATATCCGCGACAACTTTTACTTGTGCATGTTTCCCGAGATTCTTTGCATCCACCCATCTGAGTAATAACAACACTCTTAGGTGCTTATTTTACATCTCCAAGAATATACTAAAAAACTAAAGTCCTATATCGCGGGGTTCGGGGACCGGTCGAGTGTACATAGACGTTAAATGGACGGTTTGAAATGATTTTACCCACCAAAAGAAACTCTTATGTATAAAATGTCCGCTATTTTCAACTGCAACACGACTAGAGGATGTCTAAAACGGATATTCTGTGTATTAATATGAAACCTAAGGTTAAGCAGTAAACAAGAATACATGATTATGAATGCAGCCATTCAGACTTTACCCAGTTTCAATTCCCTATTTTCTAAAAAGGAGCCTTAAAGGAAATACAGAAACTAAGACATCATGAGAGCTCTTACATTGTGATAGGTGGCACTTTCACCCACTTGAAACATCAAAGCAACAGATGCGCAGTTCTTGTCATTCCTGTATTCTCAAGAAAAAGAAGCATTGATAGTTTACCAATAGGAACTAGTAAGAAACAAAAACCATTTTATATATGTAGATTGGTATCCAGCTTGAGCTTCACTGAAACAAAATATTCCATTTTCAATAGTGAAACTAAGAAAGAATGAGCAAACTTCCCCAACATTATATGAAAACACTAGGCCCTAGAAGCTTCATGGAATAGCTTCCAATTGCTATATCAAAAGGGAAGAGGGTGCAAGTATCAAATTAAAGACCGGGAAGAGCAACTTCATTACAAATTGAAAATTGTCAAACAAAGGAAAGACATGTGACATTAAAATACCCGAAACTAAGCAAGAAGGACCATATTTCTCAAGTACTATAAGCATAAAGTAGGCTGTATAAGCACAATAATAGAAGTATTTAACTACTTCTCTAATAGGATATATCATGTAAAGAATGGCAGAAGTATTCGACTCTACTTAATCTAAAACTGAAAAATACCAAACAAACAAAAGTTGGAAAATCAAAACCCCGAAATTGAGCAAGATGTACTAGATTTCCAAAGCACTGTAGGCATACTGTCAGGCTGTCAGCACCAAAAAGCTTAATGAATATATTTTAACATTGGTTAAAGCATTTAAGCTCCGCTGGTTCGTTCCAAGTAAAACTGCATTGAGTTGACCATCTTAAAAATCTAAGTTTTTCTTAATTCTAGCCTGCAAAAATATAAATTTTGAGCTGAAAATGCAGTTCTAAACATTTCAAATAGAAACAGCTTATTTGCTTATGAGCTGCAGCAAACATAAACCCATATTTTATCTAAAAAACAAGATATTGCAGAATTTAATAAAAAAAAGAGAAAACTCAATTACCCTTTGGAGTAGACATAGTTTCCATTAACTTGCAACATGAAGTGCATATCTTTCCCATCGTGCAAAGCCTACAAAGAAAACCAATACTCAAAAAGCAAAACCCACTATACATACACCTCTGTCCTGATAGAAATATAATACTATTCTGTTTCTTACTTAAATATTAGGCTATTAGCAATTGCTCTAAGAACTATCCCAGTTTATCTCTCTAGTTATGCTTAATCTGTTAAGAGTATTGATAATCATCTTTAGTCACTTAGCAAGTCAGATTTCTTTAGTTGCAACTCTTTAAGCTCATAGTTTCAGTATTATTTATTAACTGAAATTCTAAGTTTATGTATATTTGGTTGTTTATCTTTGAAACTGAGGGTTTTAGCTTTTCTGGCCAGAATAAGATACAGGCTGGTTAGAGTGACCGAAAGTTTTCTCACTCTGAAACAAACATGTTTCTTTTACTATTCTTCTTAAAAGATGTAACCAAACAAGCACTTGTTTGTTACATGTTCTCTATTTCAATCTGATCTTGTATATCATTTAGGCTCCTATATACATACCCACAACACAATGTTGTCAGGCATGTATTAGTTTCATAATTTTTCCACCCTAAGATCAATATGATCTTGATCATCTTGTAAATCATTAGCCTTGGGTTTTGTTTAGTTATACTTTTGTAAACTCATTCTCCTTTTTCGCTTTTTAGTTGTTGCGTATTTGGTTACCTGGCTCTCAAGCTTAGCTTTTTAGTTTTTTTTGCCTACACATTCTAGATTTTTTGAGCTGTATGGACATAAGTTGTTGCTCAATCAGTTTGTAAGAACTTTTAACGTTGATTGAATTATCTATCCAATCTTAAAGGTCAAATAGACTTCATATACTCACCGTGTGTAACAAAATACTAATATCTCTAGGAAATATATATATATATATATATATATATATATATATATATATATATTGATGTCCATATAACCTCTCCCTATATATATATATATATATATATATATATTTATTTATTTTGCAACCAATGTTTTGAAAAACCCGCCTTAAAGCTCGCTTTTACTCGTATAGTTACAAAAGTTCCTTGGTGAAATGATCAGATATTAACGCCTTTTCTTCACTCCAGAAGATGAAAAGCTTATGCTTCAATAAAGCTCTATGAAAAGAAGCTTCCGCATTTTAAAACATCATTTGCAACCAAGAGAAAAATGGCCTTGTGCACCTCGGTTATTGCTCTTACCAACTTGGCCAGAGTTAAAATCAGGATTTGTTTGGAGTGAGCAGAAATCCGTATACCAAGGTACTTATTTATGAGGTCAATCTACAATTAATTTCTATCTGTATCAAAAAAGAAGAAAACAAGGCAATGATAAATTATGGAACTTATCCGCTCGTATCTCCCTCTCTGTATAAATTTTGATAATCATGGTGTTCTAATCAGTTTAGAACAGCTGTAAAAACAATAACATAAGGCAGAGGTGGAGCCAAGGTGAAGACACGTTGGGTTTGTCGCACTCCATTTGGACAAACATGGCGTAAAAACAATATGTATATGTATTTTGGTCGAAATCATCAAGAAGTAGCACCTCACCCTCATAAATTCAATTGTCAGCACTCATAATATGCAAGAAAGATTCATATAGAATATCATCCCTCCCAGTTAAAAAGTGGCCAGGACCCTGATCACTTCTTTTTAATTATGCAGTTGCTCAAAGACTAAATCTGTCTTCTCCTTTGTTAAAAAAATAGTAAAAGATCGGTTTTTGGTAAATTGTATCTTTAATAGTACCTAATATCTCTTCTGCACTTAAATCTTTAGTAAATGTACCTTTAGGAGTACTCCTGTAAAAGCTAAACTAACTTTCATTGTGCGAGTACTCAAAGACTAAACTAAGTAATTTTTCTTTGTTTAAAATACAATATAAACTCCTTTGGTACTACACCCTCTTAAGGGAAACCCACCCTTTTTTCGAAATAGTTTTTTTAGCTAGGTATTTTGATTAAAATCTCTAAAAAATAGTGTTTCAAACCATAGTGTGAAGAAACTGATATATCATCCCCTCGCATTAGGGTTTCTTATCAGTCCCTGCCTTTCAGCTTCCCACCTTGCACTTAATTCTTAATACTCTTCACATTTAATTGTACCCTACGAACTAAGTGCAATTTTGACTAGCCAAGAAATTACATTACATTAAATTTCCAAGATAAAAAATTTCAAAAGTTAATCATATAGTTCAAATGTTAAAAAAATTCATTTCGACAATATAAATACAAGTTTTTGACCTATCAAAATTGCCGACTTTAATCATATAGATACACACATATATATGCATGTTTGTTTGCGGTAAAGAAATGAGTATAATATTAGTCGTATTGTGGGACCACCTTATGTCATGTTTGTTTACACAATTGGTAATCGGTATTAAATGGGTATAGTACTAACTCTCCGTCCCAAAATAAAATAAAAATAAAATAATAGTACAGTTTGACTTTTTATTAAATAGTTTCCTCAAATGCCCCTAATTACCGTTAGGGTATCAAGGATCTATTTGAGAATTGTTACCAATATATTTATTACTCTAACTAAATCTAACCAAATTTTATATCCTATGTATGTAAGTAGCATAATAATTATTTATACATACGGACCTTGACAATCAATTTACCATCGGAATATTGATGATCAGCGTCGGGGTCAAGGGCGGGATACAAAGGGAATTCAAACCCATCCACCTCTCTCCACTCATCCACATGCCCGTCTACCGTTACGATACCGGGACGGAACTGGGCCGATACATGGGCCTCTGTGTCCGGTTCACAGGCCCACTCACCTGACTCTTGGTGGGCCTGGACTTGGCCCAATACTAGTAGGATCAATATTATTAGGAAGAAAGGTGATGTGTGTGTTTTTCCCATTTTGTGGGATTTTTTGTGAAAATTGGGATGAGAGAGATTAGGAAGATTGGATAAATACGGCGTTGACTGGGTCAATCATTATTTTGTACTGTTTTGGATCAGAATTCCATACCGCATAGCCAGGTGGAGCCGTCTATACCTAGTTAAAAACGTTACGTTTTTATTAAAATTTTTGATTTCAATATTTTTAAATGTTTTAACTTAATTATGTTTTTCAAATTGTATGGTGAAACCAAACAATAAGTAAAATTACATTTTTTTTTCTAAATATTTTATTTTAAATGTTTGGTGTCCACTTTAATAAGGATATTTTAGTTATTTTATTTTTAAAAATTATTAATAAATATATAAACATAAGTTTTATTAATTGAAAGACTCATGCTTGTCTAAATATATACGATTGATATGGTATATACACACAAACGGAAGAGGCATGGAGAGTTGACATCACTTTAATACCGCCACTTCGGACCTTAGGAGTAGTATTTTTGGTAAAATACTAAACAAAATTGGTTTAACTTTAATATTATGTCGCCATGTTGGTGTTGTAAAATTAAGATGAAGTTAGTTAGAGGAGCGGTTAACATCATAGTCCTAAACTCGTTTTCCCTGTTGAAAACCATGTTAATTTCCCGGTTTTCGTTTCCTATTTTTCTATGTCTAAATTTTATATTTTTATCATCGATTCCGTTTTCCATCCTGACAACTATGGTTAAGATATATATAACACGGATACGGGTGTCTGACACAAATTGATATCGTAAAATGACAATTTTGCGAATTTTAGGATAAGACACGGTTAGCACCTGACATAAATTACAAACATATAATTTATATAGTTTTATAAATATTTAGTTTATCGAAATAAGAAAAATTATAAACATTAGCTGCAATCGACAAATTTTGTTAATAATTACTGTTTGTAGCTAACAGGTTTCTTGTTTTTGGACATGAACTTTATATTGAAAATTAAAAAGATCTTTTTTTTTTTTAGTAAAGTTTGAGTTTTTCGTGTTTTTAAAGTTTCCATAATAATTAAGAAAGTGTCCATGACGTGCATACGGAATAGTACAGGAATTGAAGTGTACGACACGTCAAGTATCATACTAGTGTGGTGTCGTACATGACACTTTTACATTTTTTTTTTGTGTCTGTGATCATAGGTTAATATGGTTAATTATATGAGCGTACTATTTTTTAAAATTATATGCATGTTTTTACTTTTTATCTTTGAGATGGTAGCTAGAATCCTAACTCCTGATATCTTACTTGAAATCCACCAGTTAATCTCAATCGCCACCATCTCTAACGAATGGGAGCAAATCGTTCGCTGAGAAACTCAATTCAAACTAATTTTGAGAGATTTCATCAAGATCTACCTTTGTCTTTTTCATCAATAGATTTGGCCATGATTCTAATAAACGTGGTTGACCCAATTCTGAATTCTGGATCATCTTATGGAATCGTATGTATAACTGTCAAAAGTGAGTGACTGTTCATCGGAACTGTTCATGTCACGCTCGTATTTTTTCTTATATCAAGCTTAATGGGAAACGATCACACTTCACCCTTGCTTTTTTCACGACTTGATTATAGATGACAAATTCAATAACAGTGAAAATGTATTCAGCCCATAAATATTTTTTACAAAACTCCAAATGAATTATTAAGCCAAAACTTATACTGGATAATAGCACGCGAGAACTATTAAATAAAAAATGAAAAACGAAGCAAAACTTTCACACAATCGAAAGAGTACATATGATGAAGAGAGCCGTCCCGTGAGAGACTTTTCACAGAGCTTAGAATGTAACATCTGCATAACAGATAAACAAGAAAACATAGTAAGATGTCACGAAACACAATATCTGATGTCTAAATGTGTTTGTTTATAATTATATGTTACATGTTTATAAGTATGTTTAACCTTTCATGTAAGATAAGATTATACAGACGTACTACTAATATTTAGTACAAAATTTCAGATATACCCAGCTTATATTCTAGTTCTGGTGAAAGACCTTGCTTTACTTTTGGTACTTCCGGCTTCCCCATCAATCTTTAGACTTTTTTTAAACACTTAATCCCTTGAAAATCTGTAATGATCTTGGAAAAAAATATGAATACTGAAACAACCGAGTGTCATATACCTTCTTTTTGCAGAAGGACCAACTCCTCATGGACACCATGTTTTTTGGTGCGAAAGGCGCATATGGTGGGTTTAATGGTCTCATCGTCGTTCTTTCGAATCTTCTTTTCAATTGAAGGATGTATTTTCTGTTTAACCATCCTTTTGACCATCTACAAGATTTAATAGTCGATTAATTACATAACTATTCTAATTTTTATATGCTTCCTCAAGGTAAATCATATTAAAATTTTGATCATTGGACGTTATACCATTTACCACATTTTAGGTTGTACAAACAGAAATAACATGCACAGAAGAGTGAGCTACCAATATATCATCCTTCACAACTAGCTAGATCAGCGTCATGCTACCTACCTTCTTTTTGCGCGTTTATTTCATCTAGCTCTTTTTTATGAATTACTCATTTTTTCGTGTTTCAAAATTGCAGGTTTTGTGGCTTAAACTGTCAAGGATGAAAGAAATTATAGCCAATTGGAAATGAGAGCACCCAAGGGACCTAATTGGAGCTCAAAAAGAGGGCTAATGTGTAAGACCAAGTTAAGGACAGAGTCTAAGAAGGCTGTAAAAAGCAGTAAACATATATCCTTATAAGATTTTTGTGCCTTAGCTAGGATCCTTTCCTCTTGCATTTCCGACTTTTCATAAACAAATGCGAGATAAGAATGTGGGAAAGATAGATAGAGAGAATAACTTACTTGTTTCACTGTCTTGATCGGACGAATACCTGGATCACCTTTTAATCCAAGATTGATGAGCTTCTTGGTAAATGAATGCCCTTTCTTTTTCTCAGCAGGATCCTTAACATCATTATCCTTCTTTTTGCATTTTTTCATCAATTTGCAACCATCTTTCGTTTTCACATCTTCATCATACTCAGTTGAGAACAAATCCGCAAGTGTAACGCGTCTCTCTATTTTATTCTTCAGCTCACCATCCTCTAAGTCAACACCAACTTTGCTATCAATCGATATTTTGTCCTTGATCAACTTCAAAGTCCCCATTTCAACTTCTTCGTCATTTGACCCAACATTCTGTTTCAAGTCACACCCGAATGCTACCAGCTTAAGTTCTTTTTCCTCATCGTGATTATTCTTTTCGTCAACTTTAAAATCTGTGTTAAGTATGACGTTGGTCAACGGGTCAAACCCGAATGTGCCAATACTGAGAATGCCATCTCCCCAAATGTCAACGGTATTAGCACACACCATATGTTTCAATAGTGTAAGTTTCTCCATTTCTTTTTCAATAATTGACTCAACTATTATATCATCTGCATGGATATATAAACCTGTAATTTCTGTATATGTTTCAAGCCGACTACAAGTTTTACGATCGATCATTATTTGGTGAGGATATAGTCTAATGACTCCTCTAGTTATGAAACATGTATTGTTCAACTTCAATCTGAAAATTAATTTCAAAGAAAAGTACCACAAAATTCTTATATTATTACCCAGAAATCATGTATTTTGAAGAGGCATTTAGAATGTAATTTCAGCTTGTTAATTTGGATGTCGTACTGACATAAAATTTTAGATATTAAGCATTATCTTTGAAGTTATAATCAAACCTTTTTTATGAAACTTTCTATGCACCCAATTGAATATCTGCAAGAAAGAAAAGAGAAAAGATCAAATTATAACTTAAGTATAGGTATAAAATGGGATGATCACTATTGAAGCTTCGTTTCGTGTTTTAACATTGCTAACAAGTGACTACCTTCATTATTCTGTGCCCTGGGAAATAGCCAGCAAACTAAAACAAGATAAACCAAAGTAGTGTGAGAATAGGTGAGGAAAATGGTGGTGAGCAATTTTATAGCAACATTGGGGCTTGTTTGGCCACCACAGTGGGACCTATAATATTGAATCTTACTGCTTTTCTTGATGATATCTCGATACTCTATCAGGTTAAATTGGCGCGCACTTCACAAGCATTACTTATAGATGAAAATTAATTCAGGTAACTTGCAAGCTACTAGTACTGGTAGTAAATATCAGAGGTCGTTTGTATAAAAGGTTCGCTCAAGTCATGAAGCAAGTTACTATAAAGCAAGCATGTCTCTGTTTGAATCACTGTAAACCATGCATGTTTAGTTTTTTTAGTCTTAAATTGTTATACTAAAAGTTAGCTGGAAGAGTTTTGGTTTACTTGTTTATTACCGTACTACGAGTGACTGACCGTTCACTCGTATATAGAGATCAGGTATTAGGTGTGATTACGAGGAGGACACTGCAACAGGATTTATTCTATATTTGAAGAAACTTAATTTTTGCAAATTATGAATGCAGTAATTTACATACAAGAAGTACTAGATTGGTGGAGTAAAGTGTGTAGGTTGTTGGCAAAACTATTTGAGGAGTGAGGACACTTAAAAGATAAAATAGTTCAACAAGATAGCATTTAAATAAATTTAATTTTGTGGTCGTTATACACGCAAACATTTTAAATAGGAGTATTATTCTACAGTCCATTGGTAGTAAAAACGGCACTTTTTGCTTCGTCTGTGTTTGTGATGCAAGTCTTTACTGATCTATTTACAGTTTGTTTTGAGAACTTCTTAGGAGTTATGGATTACGATGAAGGGATGAACTAAAGCAAATGATTTAGTGATTGATGATTGCAACTTCAGAGAGATCAAGCAAAAACTGTGATTTTTCTTCTTTGTAAAATTTTATGTACTCTTCAAGAGTCAAAATTGATGATTTCGGTGGCATGCCACAAACTAGTCAACAACATTTTGTACAGTTTTTAAATAAATAAATTTTCCTGGCCAGCATAGGATTTGATTTCTGTATTCAACTTTCCAATCACAAGTGTTCTTTTCTTGTTTAAATTTATAATCTTTTGTTTAACATAATAAATATAATATCAATATATGAAAATCTTCCAGCAGGTAATCTATGGGGACCAATGTGCACTTTCGACCTTGAGACTCATGGTGTGGCATCTACTGTCGTTTGAACCTGAAGTTGGAAGTTGATTAAAGTTATAATCTTCTACTTCTAGGTGTTATAAGTCGGATATAATGAATTAATGACCTCCTGTGACCATTTACTACCTAATATCTATAGCGAAAATTCGGTAGTATATATAGTGACGATAAGCTTGGTAAGTTGATAAAAACTATCTAGTCTTGTAGTGATGGTTTTATATCCATGTTGGATCAAGTCTCACAACCTTACGAGTATTACTTTATTTTGGTTCACCAAATTTGTTAAAATATTAGTAGTAGATTAGTTCATGCTTCTATATCACGTCACTGGCCATTCAATATTCATAAGTAGAAGAAAAGGTACTATATACACATTGGGAAAACAGGAACTAGAGACCTATCTATTCTGAAGATAAGAAATGCTTTTTATTTTCTTTTTAACTGGTAGTATAATGTCTAGTAGCATTTATCTGCCTTTATCGGGAGAAAAGGAATGAACCCTAAGCATTTAGGGCCTATCTTGCTTCTCTAAAGCCAATAATACCACGTTTAGCTTGGGATATGAACTTTTCTATTATCACAAACGAAGCCATGTGAAGCATTGTATTCTCATTATTAAGGCAAAGCTAGATATTTTATATGGTTCTGGTACTTCCATTATCGGTCATTGCTGAAGACAACTAGCTAGAAACCAACTAGGTCGCGCCAATCTTCGGATCATGCTTTTTGCTTCAAGGGCTACTTTTTTTGCTTCTCGTAACAGTCTTTTCTGAGTATTCACTATTCAGGTCAATATATCCGTCTGGAAAATATCTTATCGGTTATTGCAGCAAGTAGGTCCAATTTACAGCTTAATCATGTCCCATTTCCAATTATTTATCAAATCGTACAGACTTGGACAACAGTTCTATACAAACCATAAAGACATTACGTTTTATAGTCTTACAGCTAAATGTCACTAATTACTTTTTCTTAAATGTAGATCATGACATTTTTTAAAATACAAGAAAGCTAAAAATTGTCATGATCTGCATTTTTTCAGTGCACGTCAACAAAACATGTTTTTGAATCCTTTCTGTTTCGGTGACCTTCTGATAAGTCAAGCAATTAAAAAACATAGTACTGTTTGATCTTCATCAACTAATCACAATTATCTTAACCGATTATTTCAACATCATGTATATAAGGATCAAAACAAAACAAAAACAAAGGGCATGATGAGGAGATAGATATCTTCCCGAAAAATGGTGAGGCTTAGTAGACAGTGAACACTCATTACCCATGATGATAATGTGTGCAACGCTTTTTTTAAGATAAACTCTTTCCAAAAAGCTAGCAATCAAAACCACTTGCTGACTACTTTCATTGTCCCTCCAAAATCTAATTTGATCTTTAACAACCAGTTTGACAAAAAATCCATTTCCCCGTAATTTGGTGTCTCAGTTAACGAACAACTTCTAGTAATTTGGTTTAAATGAGGACCATTTTTCTTTCTTGTGAGTTGCAAAATTCTGATTGATGATAGTCACTCTCCCCCGGCATGAGGTTTTCTTTGTTTTCATGAACCGGAAAGATCATTTTTTTTAATGGGAATCTAGACTGTCAATAGAGACAGGATTGAATGGCGTGTTAGAACTTAGAATGATATACTGCTAGCTGTTGTTTATCTCCATTCTATAAGTGATCTATCATCCAATTTTCTTAACATTTGGATCCTCTCTAGTTAATTTCGTACATGAAAAGGTTATATGTTGATTATTTGTGTAATATTGCAAGACAAAGACTTTCAGACTCGTCAATTGTGATGACCAAAAAAAAGAAAAAAGACTCGTCAATTGTTAGTTTTGTAAATCCTCTCACACTTCCAAATAATCAATCAAATCTAGCCCATACCAGTGAGGAATGTCAAATGAGAGCAAACTCAATCTGTTGATATTTTATTTTCCACATATATATAAAAGAAAAAACTCATCACCAACTATAATTTATAGTGTTTGAGAAATACTTTTAGTAGCTAAAGAGCGCAGCACTTCCATTAGAACTTAGAACTGAGTTCTGCTGCTGCAATTACGACATCGTATATATGGATGTTATTTATGATCATAATTTTGTTAATGTGATACTTATACAAGGAGCTCTTTTAGCTTTTAAGTTTCGTTTTCTCCGTTTTTTACCCTAGATCTAATAAACTTATATCTACCCTCGAATTTAAATCAAGCTAAATCTCTCATCTTCCTAAGGTACTACTACAACCGAGCTCAGTCAGATGATTAAGGAGTGAGCTATGGACAGGATAACCATGCACGCACAGATGTATCCGTCGGAAGTGTTCATGAATCTCTTTAGTTAGTTCCATTTGATCTTTGCAGTGATTGAGAATTAGTGCTCATGCAGGTATTTTTGTTTCAATACAATTTTTATTTACATAATAAACAGATTACACGGAGATATAAAAGGCAAGCGGACAACAAATTACGCCGCAGATATTTGTGTATCTTTGTTAAAGGTACATAAAGTATTTTTTTTGCTTCGAACAATCTACAAAAATTATATATAGCAAATTACACAACTATCTGACCAAACGATGTTGCAGCTCAAGGCAAAATTGAATAACAAGTACGAGCACTCGGCAATATACTACATCAAAAACTATAGCATCCTCTCAACTAAAGGTAAATCACCACAAAAATTGATAAAAATCAATTAGCCCCATCTTAATCAAACCTTCACCCCTACTTCCAACTCATCATGCATATCCATTTTTAGCCAACAGAATACATTATAGAAAAGTCGCAGTCAATAATATCCAACCAAGACATGGAATCGTTGATGCTAAGTAAAGCTCTATTTGTCCTTGTCGAAATGAAAAATCGGCTAGTATCAGAATTATAATCACTAATTCGTGGATGAATTAAAATCACTGTTTTATAAAGTGCGCTTCGTAGTAAAAAATGTTCGATTCAAAGCTTAAAAAAGCATAAAAAGCTCGTTTTTCTGCTTTTTAGGCCACTAAAACTTACGCTTTTCACGTTTTAAATGTAGCTTTTGCAAAAACGATTTAGCTAAGATTTCCCTTTTTAAGACACTGATTAGAATCACTTGCAGTGTCTTTTTTTTTTTTTACCAACAAATGTGTAGTTATTTTTTCACCTGGAAGATATATACAAACTTTGTAATTTTTATTGTTTTCTTTTGAAGCAATTTTATTTTTTAAACTGTGTATTGATTCCAAGATCTACTCAAAGCAATAGATTTTACTTTCTGGCATTTTTCTCCAATCAAAAGTCATATGTTTTTGTTAAAGAGAAACATTAAACCACTTTTTTTACAATTTGTTATGAAGATCAAGTTAATTTGTTCATTGTATAGCTAGGTTAATACTTGATAGATAACCTAACAACAACTAATACGCGATGGATAAATTAGTTTATTTGACATATGTACAGGCATATATATATGAGCAGAGTATTCATGCATGTATATTCAAAACTACAATGTAAAAATTATACAATAGATAATAACATCGATGAGTACTGTTGGGAAACGTTAGTTTACATATCACTTGTATAATATTTCATTATTGCAAGTACCTTACATATACTAATAGCATGCACACCAATTACCTTACATTTTTTCTCATATTTAACTTAATTAGTATCACTTTTATATTTTTAGAATAACAGTTTAACTTTATACATTTTTCAGCTTCCCTATCAAATTTATTATGATAACTAAAAATTACTATATTTTAACATACTTCTATCAATTTTTTTCAACTCAAATTAATTTATTAGAACAATCACATTAAATAACTTACAAGTTTTCTAGTATTTAAAGTAAAAAATACATTTTTACAACTTATAAGTAAACGTTTTGTTTTATACAAATTATCAGTTTTTTTATCAATTTCTTTATCAAAATTATACAACTCGTCTTTTTGTTATTTTATTAATATATATGTGAAAAGTACAAATAAATGAAAGAGAATAAGAGAAAAGTAAGAGAGATAAATTATTATTTTAATTATAAGGGAACATATTGATTCCTTGTATTTGATGATATTTGATTTCATAGTAAATTTAAGCTAATTGATATGGAAACTGGTGCGTGTAAAATTTTAGAAATTCTTCTCATATTTAAGGTAAAGCTAATGGATATGGAAACTGGTGCGTGTAAAATTTTAAAAATTCTCCTCATATTTAAAGTAATGCGACTACAATTTATGAATCCATAAATTTCCATTTCAAACCATTCCATTCCTATATTAATAATTGATCACTGTTCTATTTTTGGACATTATTAAATAATTGATCATCTTACGAATGAATCTTTTTAAAAAGTATCATTTTATCATGTACTGATGTACATTTTAAACACAAAACTTATTGATGTTTACATTGTTTTGTATTTTTAAAGGTACTATTATATAACTTTAAGAATATTTACAATATTTTAAATCTATAGCATTCTTTCTAAACCTATATGTGTACACAAGATACATATGAAGTATTAAGGGAGACACTTAGAGGCTAGAGTATTCATAATAGTTTTGTTAACTTTTTATCGTTAACTAGTGGCACATCGTCATTTAAAAAGTTATTAAATGACACATATGTATATTAATTTAAACACCCATATTAGTTTTAACTTTAATAATGTTATCTATTTTAACTAAAAATTAATTATTTAAAATATAATACTATGGATAGGTGCTGAGAAAAAATAAATAACAGTATGGTAGATAATATAAAATATATGCGTGATAAATAGTAGTTAATTGTGGGTGTGGGGCAAACTTTTTTAATATGTCATCAAGTAATAACAATTAAAAATATTGTTATGTTTAACAATGTTTTTAATATCTATAAAGTTAACACACAATTTAACATAACTAATGGGAATACAAAATTGCATTGTTACCTTACATTTTTTAGTTAACAATAGAGATAAAAATACTATTATAAATGTTCCTACGTGTGTATAACATTTATCAAAATAGCCCCAATTTATGTTAAATAATAGGAAAAGTTTAAATTTAATTTTTTCCTTTTGGGAAGTCACCGTCATACTAAAGTAAATTATTACTTTTAGAACGTGTTGAGATAATTACTAAAATAGAATAACATATAATTATTTAGATAGGGTAATAACTTAAAACTATTACTTACTCCAATATTATATATACGAAATCATGTGCAACTTTAATCGGATTTAAATATGAAACTAAATTCACGAATTTTTTTTTTAAAATTTTGTATATATAGTTCAAATGTTAAATTATATGATAAAAATTTTAAAAAAATTATTTATATGATTTATTTAGGATCAAATTTGAATGATATATTATTTGTAATGTGGTAGGGAGATATAATTGTAATTTTCGTTCTACCAGAACAAGACACGTGAGACTGTGATGACGCAATCAAAAAACAAAAAACAAAATCCATCAAAAGAGATGTCTTTTCTGATTTAACACTCACGCTCTCATCCATTCAACTCTCTGACATCTTTACAGTGTGACACTTTATTTAATTTATTTCATTTTCTTATTTTTATAGTGTGACACATAATGTACTTGTATGATATGATGTTAACCCTAGTGGAAGACCCTGTTCTCTTTAATTTAATTATATTCTTACGTACGTAATTATTTTTTGGGAAATCGAGATTTTGTTTGAAGACACAATCAAGGCAAGTAGCCCGCATAATGCGCGGGTTCTTTTTCTTTTGTCTTTTCTCATTCTTTTTTTTATTTTATTTTCTTTTTGTAAATTACTGTATGTTACTTATTTATTTATTTAATGTTGATGTGAAATGTATATCGATCCCGTCACTCTGATTGACAAATGACAAATCTGTACTGTTTAATGCCATAATGGACGTTTGGAAAAATATATAAAATTTGAGAATTTCTTTATAAAACTGAGAAATACTATCGCTAATATACTTTAGTTTATAGTATCTTTTTCAAAAATAAAATAAAATAACACTACGGTTTGTTTATACGTCCATTCCGAGTTTGAAATTTGAATTCAACTGCTTGGTCAAAAAAACCTCCATATATCATAAGTACTTTTAGTGGTTGAATTATATATGTAATATATACAGTAAAAAATTATAGTACATAAAATACACAGTTTTACGAAACAGGCTCAACATCAGAACAAATACGGACTTGGTAATTAACCACGGACAAATCTCCAAGTGTAAGTGACATAATATAGGTGAACTTGGATAGAGATAACAGTGAGCATGCATGCAGCATTGAGCTTTTGAACGGATCGAATATAGTTTTAGTAGTATGAAGTTTTCCGCTATTACGGTTGGAACCAAATCTCGGTTCAGTTTTAACCCAAAAATATCGACCAAAAGCTAACGTATCCGGACCACAAATTAATAGTTTCTCAACAATGATAAAAGCAACAAAATGTGCACTGCCTCGTCCGCTGTCGGACAATTGAAAATGATTATTACAAGACAACATGATTTACATGAATACTCGACATGGGGTAGAAAATAAATATTTGACACACAATCTGGTTGCTACAAATCCTAAGTGCTAAAGGCCAAAGACATGAACTCACCATTTCATATCATCGCTTACTTAGCATGAGCATCCGCATCAGTTAACCAAGCAGTTTCTCTAAATTCGGGATAATAGTCATATTATTTAAGTTATTATAATACAACTTCCACATCAATTACTCTATCATCTCCTTTATAACATTAAAATATTATTTATATATCATTTAATAATTTACTTTCAAATCACATTAATTTTTTAATATATATCTAAAAAAGAAGGTGAAAAAAAGGAAAGAGAAAATATTATTTTAATTTATAAGGGAACAATTCATTCACTTGAATTTGAAAAAATAAAATGAATTTCTTTATATATGAGTGAACTATAAAAAAAACTTATGTGATACCATTTAAACAAATTTTCCCCTATTTATAAGGCAAAGTAGTTGTTTAGGGTAACTAATGCTAGTGTTGTTACCGAGAGCTCAACTTGAGGTCCATGATAAAATCGAAAATAAACACTATCTAAGTAATAAGCCTTATTCTAAATTTAACAATCATACAAATTAGTAATAACTGTAAATCATTGACGTAGTTACACAAAATAATAACCGAAGCTCACTATCAAAAGTCTTACTATTTTTTCATTTACATCCCCGCAACACTAACTTCCAGGACCTCCCAATGTTAGAAAAATGCCTGGTGGATCACCTTTTGTCTTTTGCTCTATGTCATTCGACGAAGTCGATCGAATGGTCCGAGGTGATTGCATCATTTGAGCTAGGTCAGCTTCTCCCAAGTATCTCGTGCTTGTAATTGTCCTAGTAGCCGGGGTTGTGTGATTAGCACGAGGGTTTAGTTCACTAGTTTGGGGAGAAGGATTTTGAGCCATATAGTTTCCTCTCGATACCGCTTCCTGTCCCTGCATAGAAATATAACTTCACAATTTCCATTCACAGATAAAATGTAGCAATCATGTTTGTGTACAACAAATGATCATTCACAACCTCCGTATCTATGTAAATTGATGATTTGGCAATCGACATGCCAACTGTGGGCTCAAAAAGATCTCTCCCAAAAGAGAGTTCAAGTAAATTGAATTTCATGCAATGAGCTCATTTTATTATTCTGTTCCAAATAAGTGCGAAAAGCTAGTGAATCTTTCTGAAGTTTACAAATGCTTACAGGGGGAAATAAGACGCCTCTAAAGATCTTTCCATTCACCATTGCAGTCATCAAGTATCCAGAATCAAAGGATCCATCCACTTTCCCACGAACCTCAGCTCCAACCTTTGTTCAAAAATTAACAAAAGGTTTAAATTGATCAAGGAGGGACAATATCATCAAAGAAATCCTACATGCACAAATAAACTGTTATCTATGAACCAGAACAATTTACCATGTTATGCGATACTGTGTTTAAGAATGCCTCTTCAGTTGGCTTGAATGGTACTTTACGCCTACCACCCATATTAACAATACGGATATTCTGTTCAGAATTTATCTTGCTGGGTTGTTCCCTTGAGAAATGCAAATTATGGGGACTAGTTCGAACAGAACTCTTGGGTTTTGATTGGGTAATAGAGACATTTTTCTTTTTCAAAGAAGGGAAAGGGAAAACTTGACTAGAAGAGGCATTCTTAATTGGTGTATGTTCTTGATCAGATTGAGAAGGAGACGATTGTTGTGACAACGACAGGGAATGCTCCTCTGGTTCAGATTCAATCTCAAGTGTCTTTGAAGAGCTAGTTCTTTTCCTCTTCAATTGTAGCACATCTTCCAAATATAATAAACAAAAGAAAATTAAGAAATTTTGATCTCTAAAGGTTTACACAATTTCCAGAACATAAAACTACTTTTTCAAGGGTCACAAACCTGAATTGTAAATCTGGTCCTTCTTTGCTGTTCCTCCATTAGTACCTATTACTACATTCTTCTGGAAAAAGCACACAAATACGATAAACTCATCGTTAGTACCATGTACTATTGCTTGATCCAATCTAGTTTTGTACGATCATTTTTTCAATTAAGTAATCTAGATTCTAGACTACAGTTTTAGGTCAACTAATTACAAATTTGTCAATAGAAACTAGAAAGTATGGAAATCTCACATATATCTTTCGTAATGACCAAAATATCTTTGAATCTAATGGTTTCAACCCAAAATTGACCCCGACGGACATTTTTTTTCAACTAAATTGACCAAAACGGTAGTCTATGCCTCCATGGTACAAAAATGAAAAATGGTACTAAAAGTACTAAATCAGATAAGCATATTGTGCATGATATGAAAGCATAATAATCCCACCAAATACTAATTGCAGTCTGCAAAGTAATGCGATAAAGAAGTTCATCTATAAATCATGATAGTTAGTTTCTCATACCGAATAATTTCTAATATTCTCTCTTGGAGTCCTTCTTTTCTCTGAGTTATAATGCTTCCCAAAAATTTTACACAATGAAATGTTATATCGCCCATTTGGGTGTTCATCTCCAAGTTGCAGTATCAGTAACTCGTTTACGGGATGCTCATCTTCCCCACATCTGCTAGAGTTATCAAAAATAAATAACTAAAATCACAGATATAAAAGCATAACTGTTCGGCTATAGGTATGTTGGAAACTAACCCTCCAAATATGACAATGTCCTCTTCGGCAACAACAGCTATATGTGAAAACCGCCCTTGGGGTTTCTGGCCACGAACTTCAACTTGAGTCCACGAACATGTACTTATATCGAAAACCCATACGTCGTTATAGTATTGCTTATCTCCTACACCACCAATTACATATACCTGTTTGTACATAAAGGAAGATTCTTGTTACTTAAGTTCTTTGCAAGGAACTGGAAAATCACTGGAAACGAATTTGTCAATAACTAACAAAAATTCATTTTAGTAGCACAAGTTTAATCAAGACTTTTTTTAAAAACCAAGTTGCTTTGTTAGCAGCATTCTATGTAATTTTCCAGAAAGTACATACAAATTATTACATTTACTAACCTTAGGTCCAATGCTCACAGAAGCATGGCCTGCTCGAACGCCAGGTGAAAATCCTTGAACATCCAACTATAAAGAAAAGAAATGGTTAAATTACTTTCACTGGTTAGTGTGGCATTAAAAGTTTTTCTACTGAAACCACGAATATTACCCTTGACCAAAGTAGTGTGTCCATGTCAAACATATCAATATCACCTTCATACCGATCACCACAATCCCCACCATAGACATATATCTTTCTCCCTACCGATACACAACTATGACTATCCCTGGGTACAGGAGCATTACCCTTAACCAAAGGTGATGTCCACTTCATTGTAATTAAATCAAAAACATACAAATCATTTAAATAATTCCCTTCACCTTCACCACTCCCACCAAACACTACAATCTTATGTTCTCCAACAAGCGTGGCCGTGTGGCTTTCACGAGGAGAAGGTGGGGCACCTTTGTAAATAGGCTGGTCCCATCTTCTTGTATCGAGATCTAGAACATGAAGGTCGTTAACTTTTTTAGACCCGTTTGTGCCACCAAATATGATCATTTTTCGCCCGACGAGGACAGCACTGTGGCTGTCCCTTGGCCCTGGACCCGGCCCCAAGGTGGACAGTGTGGTCCAGACCATTTTGTCGAGATCTAGAGCGATGACATCGCTGAAATGCAGGCCTCCACAACATCCCTGAAATAAGTAGGACAAATAAAAGAAATTGAGAAAAAAGGAGGATTTTCGATTACAAGAATCCAAGCTCCGTTTAGAGAAAGGATTTCAAGTCTGAGGAATTTAACATGTGGACTCATTTAGATATACTATATGTTTTCCTGTGAAGAGATTTTTTTTTTCCTTTACGTTTTCGACTAGAAATTGCTGCACCAAATCTAGCATAGTGTACTCATGCAACTTCTTCAAAGTCAGGAAAGACCAAATTTCATCTAATAATATTAAAGATTGGATCCACTTTTAAATCACAAAACATGGAACTTAAGTCATGTCCCAAAAATATCTCTTTTTAACTGTTGTATATACTAAATACGATTTCTAGTTTGACTGACCTAGCTACCTATGAATTCTTTGTTTATCAATACACAAACATTCTATTGTACTCTTTTCAACGATTTCATTATTTAAACTGGAAAAATACCATGACCCTTATTATAACTTTATAACCTAACCGATCACTTTTCCATAAACTATAAAGGAAGTACTCAAAACAGATACTAATAAACCTAAACTACAGAAACCTAATGAAAAAGTTGGTACATTGGTTTACAAAATCCATAGACGTTCATAAGTTGAGACACAGATCGGGGGAAGCTATGTGATGACTATCGGGGCCGTGACACCCATAATCTTACTAATTGATTTTCATTGTTCTATAAATAATTTTTTCTGACTAAAATTTGTTAAAAATGATGATTTAGCAAACCCCACACGGTAATTTTTTCCCCTTGACATTATCTACTAAGAAAATTGGACACCCCCTATGTATAGTTCCTGGCCTGGCACAGATCACGTAAGTTCCTAAAATAAATCCAATTGCATATAAAAAATTCAAGATGGCTCATAAGTACTCTTCCTAGAATTAATCTTCCTTGTCGATAGTTCTGGTCACAGAAAATAAAAGTATTCCTCTGCTTGGACAGCGACGATTACTTGAACTCAACCTAATATATAGTCAAAATTGTTCTCCGGTATAAGTTTTTGTCGCAAGGACATTTGTTCGAAACAAAACAGTTAAAAGTTATTTGGACCATTTATGTGCACCTCCACTTATCCCTATTGTGAGAATGACTAATTAAGACTCCCTCACAATTAGCATTTTTCGAGTACATAACTACATATACGATTATAAAGCCAACATGGCGAGTATCTTTTTAGTCATAAGTAGCTTATTATTTGAGGAAATTAACTGCGGGATGGAAGAAGCAAACAATTAAGCAGAGAAGAGCACACAAAAAATTATACTAAAAAGTAAAAATGCTAAAAAGAAAATGAATTCTTTAAAAAGAAAGCAATGAGGTTACTGAAAATGCTAAGACATGATCATATTCCTACCTATGTATACAAACATAAAATAGGCAAAACCAGAAACCCCTATATAGAAAGTGGAGATTTTATTAGCCACATATAACCATGCCAAAAGTAACGCAAATAAATCTATAAAATAAGTAAAAACTAAAAATATAATTATGAGAACAACCACCTTTCAAAATTACGACTTGGAGCAACAACAACAACAAAAATCAACACCAAACTAGTAGGAAATTGTAAAGGAAATATTTAGATTCATACCCCAAAAACATAGATAAATCCTTGAGAATAGCAAGCAGAGTGTCCCCATCTCTCTGGAGGATTAAAACCTAAAACCTTTGGGTAGAGCCACATTATATTTATTTCTTGAAGCAACCTCACTTTCAAGAGAACCTATATACTCTCTCTTTCTCTTTGTCTATATCTTTATTTTAATCCAGTGTTGAGAGCTTAAAAAGAGATTATGATGAAGGAGATAGAGATAGAGAGGGAAAATGAATAGGGTCAAAATAGTGGTAAGACATGAACAAGCCAAGTGACACATCAAACGTCAGTTGTCTGTCATTTTTAGACATGATTAGATTAGAGCTTTCATTTCCATATCACTGTAGCCAACCCAACAAAAAAATGATTCTACTAGTTTTAATTAATCGTACTTCTAATACGACTTTTAATACAAATAAACAGGTGGCTTGTTTGGTTAGGTTATGAGTATTAATCTACTAGCAATATTTTTGGACTATAACGGTATAACAAATAGGCCTGTGATTCATACAGACTGTCTATAATTATCACAAATTAAAACTCAGCTCTGAGCTGCGGTTTAGATGGTCTACTGAGACCCACTATTTATCATGTGTCACACAGAGTGTTTAATGGATGGTGAGACAATAATTTGTCATGGGCTTTAATGGATGCACATACTACTATTTAGGTATTAAACGTAATATTGTATTACGGTTTATGATATAGCTGACACACTATTTTATTTTACCCACCAATAATATAATGCATGCAATTTTTTTAGTAGCTTGAGTTAATAATTTTTTTTAATTAATATTTAGGTTGAACTAAAGTTATGCTATATTTTTATATGACTTTTACTGGGTTATATTTAACAAATTTTTTTTAATTAATATTTAGGTTAAACTAAAGTTATACTATATTTTTATATGAGTTTTACTGGGTTATATTTTTAGATTTAATAATTTTTTTATTTTAATTATATATTTTTATTTGAGTTTTTAGTAGCTTGAGTTTTTATTACGTGGCGTGACAAGACCTGTTATGTTATTTTTTTTATACATATTAATGTCAAAAATTGACCACAAGTTTTTTAATAGGAACACAAATAAACGATATGTATAAATGAATAATTAGAATAATTAATATATTAATTACTGTTGAGAATGAGATGGGATGCGTTTTAAGTAGTAATATAATTTTTTTGACACGTATTCAAGAAAAGTGACTAGAATTGTTTCATGTTATCGGGTATAATTTTCATATATATATATATGGTTTCACTTATAAAAGAAATTCTCCAACACAACAAAATTTAACTGAGATTCTCCAACCCCACACAAAATTTAACTAAGATATGCTACACTACATTAACCGCATGTCAGAGCTGCGGTTAATGTCTGCAGGAAAGATTCCTCGTATGTACACAGTCATTGGCTAATAAATGTGGTATTAATAGTACATGACAGTATTTTTAATATATACTACCATAATACCATATTAATTCCATCGTACCAAACGAGGTCAAGGAGTATATATTAATGTTGGTATGAAAATATTTATGGATATAATTTGATAGCTTATCGATTTTGTGACAGATTTACTATGATTAATCAAGCTTCGAACAAAATTTTCAATTAATTATGATTTTGTAAGGATTTTTTGTTGTCCCTGCTAAATTAACTTTATATATTTTTTGCAGTGTTAATAATATTGAGAAGTCAACATAAGTTTATTTTTCCTAAATCATCACACTGTCGTAAAATATAATGTGAAATAGTAAGTAAATTATAGTTCGTACTTTATACCATAATCAAAAGTTTTAGTTTATATATTACACCATTCTATAAGATACTCCTCTCTAGGAACACAACTTTTTACTGCTCTTTTTTTTTTCTTTCACATTACACCTTATACCTACCGATACAGTACTGAGTAGTCTCATGCCCTACTATTTAACAGTCGTTTTTTTTAGGGTTACCTATATACTATTACAATAAAAACATGAAACTTTTAAATCAAAAATTTACTTATGACGTTGTAACAGACGGGAATGACGTATCCACTACGACAATAACCAATTTCCAAGGCTAAGCTATGGAAATGATTTAATACATAGCACAGTGGAGTATACTGTTTACAAGTGATCAATTTTTTATTAATTTACAAATGTCTTCCCCCAAGATTATTCGGCGTAAACCGTGGGTCTTGTGCAGTTCAATCTTTCACTTTTTTTAAGAAAATTCAATTCCAGATACATTTAAAAAAATTCATAATACACATGTATATCATATAGTATCAGTATCAAATGAAAAACTTCAGTAAAAGGGAATTGCCCCTAACATTGGATTTGTTTCAAACCACACGTTTTAATTCAATGCTTTAAATAATTATAAATCTTAAAAGACTTTTTTACTCATCATAACGATTGAAAAACTCTAATGACGGCATTACGTCATGTTAAATTCAATTAGTAGCATCCATACTAGGTTAAATTTTAAAGAAAAGTAAATATTGTTAGATTTTTACAATTATTGCAATTTTACCCTAAATCCACAACATAAGATGGAGAATAAAGTTTTTCAGATGTCGTAGTTACGTATGTGCCTTCAACACACACTATTTACAATATATCTCGGATTGCTTGCTAATTGCTTCTAATCTACGATGTACTCTTACCAACTAAAACTTAAATACTTGAGTAAGTAGGTAATTACTTGGGAATAATATTGATTGAAAGACATATAATTTTTGGTGATGGTTTGTATGTTTCTAACGAAACATGGCTTAAATAAATAAATAATTAATAAAAAAAATTATGCGACATACTTAATTATCTATCTAAACCGCTTTACAATTTTTTCTTCCTTGATCTTGGTCGTTGATCTTGTCTCATTAGTCGAATTAATTACCAAAATTTCAACTTAATTAAAATTGATGTCAATGTTGATTGCTGTGTTGGCACGAGTCTCATTACGTAGCATCTAATTTACACTTATTTTATTAGATCATTCACATCAAACTCTTTATAATTTTCTAATAAAGAGTGAAAATTGTACTTTTTATTATTTAGAGAGTCATTTACATTTTACATGTTTTATTAGTCTCTCTAAAACAATATCTCTCTATTAATATAATCTTGATTTTTTTTAAATACAAAAACAACAAATGTATTAAGTGTGGTCCGATAATTTGATTTCTATAATTTGAATAGAAAGATTTGTTTTCCATTTATAAAGAGATACCCTGGTGTGTTCTATAACAATAGAAAGTTCAATTCGAGTTTGATGCAAGTAGAATTTTCTAACTAAAATTCTCAAATTATGAAGAAAGTGTGTTATCAGAGCGAGATGTGAATGTTATTAGTAATTTTATTCATTCTTTTTGTTGATTTGCTTTTTTATTATATAAGACTAGTTCTTATTTAACTATTTTACTGATTTTATATGAAGTGATGGGTAAATAAGTATAGAGATTGACTATGAAGAGTTGACAAAAAGGCATAGTAAAAAAGAGAAAGATGGGTTAAGTCTGCAATATTCACACTTACACGCGACAAGCACGGGAGTTCATTTTCTTGGGTAAATTGATTACTACGTACCTGCACGAGGACTGGTCTTCATATTCTTTGTACACTAAAACTTTTTTGTTATATTTATGGCCATATTTGAGGTTGACAGTTTATTAGTTCGAGTACTGAATGCTTTATGGATTAGTTTTTTCATACTCAAAAGTCTGATTATTCCCATAGATGAATATTAACATTTAACTAGCTAGGATTATCGACTTCGTCCTCTTTTACTTTGTAGAGTATGCAAAATTTTGAGCTCTTCTTTTTATAGTGATTAACCCATACTTTGGACGCATAAGGAATGAACTATGATGGTGAACGGGTTATACTCAAGTGTAACTCAACTCTAAATACGTTGAATAACCCAACTTTGCTCATTGCTTTTCTTCAAACCAAACTTCACCATACCCTTACAATTAGTGGACACTTATGAATTACGAGTGATTTTCAGTTATAACTTTGATGTTTCTTCCGTGATTCGTGAATAATAATAGCTCATTAAATCACAACGAACTGTACATGATAAATGCTACGGAGTATTCATTCGTATTTTCATTTTTGTATGATGCATATATATGTATATTATACATAATACATTGTTAAGCTTCACCCTTACCTACCTACCCACATGTGAAAAGAAACTTTACCTCCATAAGAATTAATTAAGATAGGATGAAAAAAAAAGGGGGTGAGAGAAAAGACAAGGAAAAAGGTAAATTTGACATGAAACGAGAGACATGTATAGGAGTATATCTTATCGGGAATCACTTTGACAGATTTATATAAATATATAATATTTCATTTATATTATGGTTGTCTTGTTACAACTCTAACCCATTTGTTTGTGGCCAGACGTATTATCAAGAAAATGGTACTCAAACTGATATATAAGGTTTTATTGAGATTCAATAAAATAGAACCTTGATTCAGTAGAAACATACTAGCTTTTCTAAGTAATCAAAAATGTTATCAATCTCACTGTTATCCAATCACAAGTAATTACTAAAAAAATGAATAATGATTCTTTATCGTTAAACACTAAATATATGCCACCACACCCCATTCATGTTTTTTCTTAAAAAAACATTTATTGTTATGTGTTTTCATTCTATTTGTTCTCTTCGTCTGACCTATTTGTTTGTTTTGGCCAGGCGCATTATTAAGAAAACCATACTCCAACTTCAATTAAGATTCAACAAAATAGAACATTGGTTTAGTAAAAACAATCTAGATTTCCAGGTAATTATTAAAACCAAATATAATCCCAATCTCACAGCTATTGAATAGTCACAACTCACAACTAATTACCAAATAATCGATACTGATGCGTTGTTTATTTTTAACAATATATGTCACCGCATCCTCTATATTTAAAAAAAATCATATCATATTAGGTCTTTCATTCTTTACTTTCATTGTTTTAACTTGAACAACAAAAAAACTACGTAGTAGTAAGAGCATCCGTATCTGCTATCTCAAAACATAATTTTTCTTAAAATTTGATGATTATGACATAAAAAGTGACATGCATCAGGAGCCCTATAAATTTCTTAAATTTTAAAAAACACAAAATTCACATTATATATGAGGAATATATATGATTCACTTGATGAATATAATAGTAATAAACTATTATGTGATCCATATTTTTATGGTTGGAATATTGTTATGATTATTAAACGATAATAAACAAATAAAAAATAATAATGTAAGGTTATTATAAGAAAACTGAAATTTTGTGTAAATGTAAACGATTACTTAAAATATATAAAATGTGTTAGTTTTAATAAAATGGTTAAGTTTATTGATACGATTGTTCTAACAATAAAATTAAAGAGTAAATCGGTTTCATATGCACGAAGATGATAATTAACCAAACTTAGCATGAGGGTGAGTTGACCTAAATACAAAACCCAATATTACAAAAGTACAAGGCGCAACTATACATGCATACATACATAGATGGGTGTGTCATACTCAAAGCACATGGATTTTTGCTCTTCGGAAAACTCGTTCTTTTATTACATAGTCCCCAAACCTGTTGTTTCGATTTAAGAGATTATGTTTTTAGTGGAAAAGTAGTAGTAATATTTTGTCCCAGACCTCTTTGTATTTCTTCAAAAAATATGCTAATCGTACTACACTTGTGTGTTTTCTTAAAAAGAGGGGCAAATTACATTTTGGTACACCAAGCTTTACATCTTTTCCGATTTTTTACATTTCAAAATTTCGATTTAGTACACCACCGTCACATTTTTCTATGATTTAATACACCTCCGTTAGTTTATTGGATGAGTACGTAAATGCTACGTTACCAAAATACCCTCGTTTAGTTGTATAATTACACTGCCACGTGATCATGTGCCCCACTATATTATTTATGTAGTACATGAATGACTCACATAGCTACAAAACAAGTATAAAATGATGGTAAATTTTTGAGTCATGTCAAATTACACACTGGAAAAATATATTATTAAAGAAAGATATGCCCAATCAAATTTCAAAAGATAAATTATATAAAAATATAAAATTTGAATATTAACACAAAAAAATCATTTTTTTTATTTCGTTAATAGACTACAGTATTCGGGTGAAAGCTGACCTATGACTATTTTTAACCGTAATCATAAAAATTAGATGATTAAAGTATCAAATTCTGTCAAATAACACACGACTTTTCTGATTTTGAGCCAATATATGCCAAATTTAGTTTAGGCAAGACTAAAAAATAATATAAATAACACTAGGATCGAAATTGAGTATTAACTATCATTAGAATATTCATAATATTTTATTCTTATACTTTACCAAATTGTGTGTAAAAGGATTGTACAAGGCTAAAAAATTTGGGTTTAATTGAATCGTAAGACCTATTTGTAGAGCTTGCATCTATCAAAAATTGTTTTTACCTTTAATGAAAATGAATGAATCGAATTGTAGTAATCAGAAGAATTAAAACTACATTTTTCTACAGTAAAAAGAAATTTAAAGAAATTTTTTTTGGCAGCTTAGGAGAAATTTAAAGAAACATAGTTGTCACGATAAAATATTTTTGGATTGTTAGCCTCCCTCCTTCCGTATTTCCCAAAATAGATTCCAAGTGTAGGACTTCGAACATATATTTTCTAGGTACGTATCTCCATGCGCTGCTGCTGCATAACACCGGTTGTATGATTTTGTATAAATCCGTGTTAGGCAGACTTTATTTTCTTGTATTTTTTTTCCCACTCATATAGCTCGTTTAGATTTGAGAAAGAAAATGAAAGCCTAGCAAAAGTATTGCCAAATGACTCAGCAACAAAATCGAGGGATCGGCGATCTTCAAGAAGTTGATGCAGAATCTTACCTTTGGTTCAAGGATTATTAGAAAATGGAATATGGTAGTGAAGAGCAGTAGAGCACAATGTCTTCAAAGATATCATGGAATCAGTATATTATTGTTTAGTAAAAAAAATCTCGAGGAATCCATATAGGTACTGCTGAATGGGGTTAACTGTTTCAATTTTCCGATACAGAAACAATATATACCACACTTGTGTCCTTAAAAAAAAGGCCTTACACACATAATGTATAAAACATCTCACTAGGTCACTGACTGTGAAGCCTTGAAGGTGTTTTATCACCAGAAGAACAAGTTCCAAAAGGAGTTCTATTTACATACATACAGAATTCTTAGTGTACTGATGTATTAATAAAACCCATGCCAAATGTACAAGCTAATTAAAAAGAATTCCACTAGATAGGTGGATAAAGCGGGGCATGCACTCATGAATAACTAAACTAGACATACTTTCTTTCTTACTAGGTTTCAATGGATCTAGGTTTCAGTTCTGCTATAAAACATCACATAAAAATTCTTGAAAAGACGATTCCTCAGAGATTTGGCTATTACCATTTACAAGATTACATTGCCACATGAACAGAGATTATATACCTCCATTCCACTCGTCTGCCATTTGATACTTGACAATGAATCTTAACCTGTACGCATTAAATGGATGGAGCGACCCTGCAATTGTGGATCACATGAAAAGAAAAGGCTCACGATTTAATTTATCAAAAAAACGAAGTATAAACTAACAAATGGGTAACAGAAACAGTGGGCAACAAGTAAGCCATTTATTTCTAGAATGGCACCAACTAAATAATCCAAAACCGTAGTTTAAACTTTCAGGACTACAGATAGTGAGTTTCTCCCTTATATTTCTCTTTCTGAGCAGATCTTTGAGTACTTCTCTTTTTAATGCATTTTTTTCTTTTTATTTTAAATATTTCTGTTTCTCTCTCTTTTTTATTCTTGGAAAAAAGTAAGATCAACAAACATGTGTGTTATAGGCTTCCTTTTGTTTTTAAGTTCAGAAACCACTAATATGCAAGATAACAAATGACAAGGTGTTGAACTTAGAGTTCAATAATGATTTTGATTATAACTTTGATTATGTCGTTAATGATTTTACTATTTCAATGATATAATGCTTGTCTTGTCCAAAAAGAGAAAACGTATATTTCAGGTTTTTAAATGATAGAGCATTCGTTAACGAAGCCATAGGTTCAAGCGGAACCAAATTCGGAGCTAAAACGAAGAAGTTATGGGCTTTTGAAGAAGACCGGAAAAACTGCCAGAATTACAGACGACCGATCGTCTGTACAAAAACGACCGATCGTTTTTGTTCTGATTTCTTCCAGAGAGTCCACAAGAAAAACGATCGATCGAAACTCAGAAACGACCGATCGTTTTCTGAATAACGACCGATCGACTGTAGAAAACGACCGATCGTTTTCTACAGATTTCGAAAACAGCTTTTCAGCTTTTTCTGGAAAACAGCTTAAAACCTCTGAAAAAAGCCTCAACCACTTCCAACGGTCATATACAGAAAAACAGTCTTTGGTGATTATAAAAACCAACCCAATTCACTTTCCAAATACACCAATCACAATACCAATCAACTTCCTTCAACCTCTCATTAAAAACCCTAATATCACCATTTTGGTGTATACATATTCGAGGAAGAGGAAAATCAAAGAGAAAGAGATTCAAGCTCGATCATCATCAACTCACCAATTAGCTTTTTGAGAAGCAATTAGAATAGTGAGCGAAGTTACATTTTTGTAACTAAATTTGTATCGAGTGTTTTATAAACTCATTTGTGAGCGAGTGAACGGGTAGAGGCTTTGTAAGCAAGTGAAGCTTAAAAGCTCTAGGTTTTTCATTCGGGTACTCATAAATTGAGGGGGAGTCGTTGACTCATAGTCGTGTTCTCTTGCACTTGTATCAAGAGTAGGAACCTCGGGTAGAGGGTGAGCCAATCGGTCGATTGAGCTCGATAGGGTTTGTAAAATCCGGAAGAAACTTTTTAGTGAAATACTCGGTAGTACCGAGGAGAGGACGTAGGCGCGTTTGCCGAACCTCTATAAATCACGGTGTCATTTTCTTCCCTTGCTTTTACTTTCCGCAACTTATATTCTTGCGTATTTATTGCTTGCGTTTAGTTATCTTAGCAATTTATTAACTCTTATTAAAACGCTTAAGCTTAGAATTGCATAAGTTGGGTGGTTAGTTGCACTTAAGTTTTAATTAGGCGAAAATCGACATAAACCTTATTCACCCCCCCTCTAAGGTTTAGCCGCACACGGGCCAACAATTGGTATCAGAGACGAGGCTCTTGCATATAGGAATCTAACGTTTTAAGAGTTAAGATCCCGATGGCTAATTTGTACAATTTCGCATCCGGCATAGCTTTATCCCCAAATACTCCACCTTATTTTGATGGAATAAATTTTTCATATTGGAAGGATAGGATGAGCATGTTTTTACAAAGCTATAATGTTAGACTTTGGATGACCATAAAAGTAGGATATTCCGCACCTACATCCGAAAATAGCGAGAACCCAATCCCCGTAGAGAACCTAGACAACGCTCAACTAGAAGCCTACTCTACGAACGCCAAAGCGATGTATGCTATTGTTTGTGCCGTTTCTCCTAACGAGTACAACAAAATTTCCGCTTGTAAAACCGCTAAGGGTATGTGGGATAAGCTAGTAGTAATGCATGAAGGGATTAACCAAGTTAAGGATTGCAAACTCCAACTATTAGTTCATGACTACGAGCTTTTTAAGATGAGCGAGGGAGAAACTATTTCCGATATGCTTGCTAGATTTACTACAATTACTAATGGATTAACATCTCTTGGTAAGTGTTTGTCTTGTAAGGAAATTGTTTCAAAGGTGATTAGGAGCTTACCAAAGGAATGGGAACCAAAGGTCACCGCAATTCAAGAGGCGCACGACATGAATACCTACACTCTTGATGCATTGACGGGTTCACTCATTACTCACGAGATCACCCTTAATAGTCACAAGCCAATCTCGAAAAAGAGGGAGATAGCTTTCAAAGGAACAACTTGTGACGAAAGCGATGAGCTATCCAAGGACGACAAAGATTCAATGCAAATCATTCGAATCGTCAAGGAAATACTCAAGCTAAAAGACCAACGCAAACATAAAGGTAAATCGTCAAATAATTCAATTTATTCTAACGATTTTGTTTGCTATACTTGTGGCAAGGAAGGACACATGGCGAGAGATTGCGCCAAGAATCGCAAGAGCAAAGGCAAGAAGAAGATATCCGCTTCAAGCTCTAGCGATAGCTCCGACCAAGATGAAGTCGCTCACCTTGGTTGCTATATGGCCATGGAAGACGACCATGAACAAAACCTCTCTTCCTCAAGCGAAAGTGACAACGATGAGGTAAAAGATTTTTCCCATGATGAATTAATTCATGTGTGGAATCTATTCCGAAAAACTTCCTAAACTTGTAGAGAAGGTTAAATCTCTTAAAAGGATAAATTCTTCTCTCAATGAAGAAATAAGATCCTTGACAAGAGATAAAAATGAAAATGAGTCTAGTCCGAAATCGTCTTTTTCTTTAAGTGATATAGATGACGAAAAGGAAGACTTGAAAGATAAAAACAATGATCTCATTATTCAAAACGAGTCTTTACAAACCGAGATCAATTTTCTTAAAAAGGAAGTATCTAGACTTACTAAAACTCTTTCAAAACCATCTTCCTTAGATTGTGGTTTATTAGAAAATTTTGAAGAGTTAAAGGATGCTTTCGATAAAGTTAAAAGCAAAAACAAGGTTTTGAGTTCTCATGCTTTTAACTTAAATAACAAGGTCAAGGTTTTAGAAACCGAGAATGAATCGTTGAAAACTAAAAACAACGATCTTGTCATTTCCATTGAAAAACTCAATTTAACAATTTCAAAGTTTTCTAAAAGTAAAACCGTTTTAGAAAACATTTTGAGTTGTCAAAAAGATTTCAATGATAAGAGCGGTTTAGGTTTTGATTGCATTGGTTCTACGTCTAACAAAACCCGCTTCGTCAAAGCCTCTAACATTTCTAAAACTCCTACTCCACCTAAACAAGAGGTTATTCTTACTAAAGGGAGTGCTTCCAAGATTTTTCAAAAATCTTTTAATACTAGGAAAGGTTTAGGTTTTAAAACCAAATTGGATACTCCGAAAACCCTTTCCAAAACTTCGTATAACTATCGTTATACTAAAAAATCTAAACATTGTGTGCATTGTAGTAGAAATGAGCATATTTCTTCTAGATGCCCTTATCGCTTTCATGTTAGTAGAAGCGATTTGAAATGGATAGTAAAGACCCGAGCCACTAACAATGTCGGACCCAAAAGAAATTGGGTACAAAAAGACAAATCTTGTGTTGTAGGTATCTCCATCCAAAAGGAGAAAATCGACAAGTGGTTGGCAAAACCGACAAAAGGTATCTCCATCCAAAAGGAGAAAATCAACAAGTGGTTGGCAACGCCGACAAAAGCCGTGGAAGTCAAAAAGATCGACTCCACCATCAAGGATGAAGTGCCATTATTCGACAAAGGTGGAAGGCATACCAACAAATGGTACCACTTATTTGGAATTGGCAACGCTCAATGCAAATGCCATTAGAGAGCGGACTCGACCTCACATCACATATTCGGTATACTCTAATCTATAATATCTACATATATGTGATTAGTTGGGGCATATGCATCGTAATAAATTTTTCATGTTTTGGTTTTTCTTTAAAAACCCTTCACATAACCCCAATTTTTTATTGCATTTTGATAATGCCAAAGGGGGATATCTAGAGTTATACGTTTTATTAAAATGGAGGAGATATTTTTCTTGTAAAATCATCATTAGTTTGTCATAATCAAAATGGGGGAGATTGTTGAACTTAGAGTTCAATAATGATTTTGATTATAACTTTGATTATGTCGTTAATGATTTTACTATTTCAATGATATAATGCTTGTCTTGTCCAAAAAGAGAAAACGTATATTTCAGGTTTTTAAATGATAGAGCATTCGTTAACGAAGCCATAGGTTCAAGCGGAACCAAATTCGGAGCTAAAACGAAGAAGTTATGGGCTTTTGAAGAAGACCAGAAAAACTGCCAGAATTACAGACGACCGATCGTTTTTGTTCTGATTTCTTCCAGAGAGTCCACAAGAAAAACGATCGATCGAAACTCAGAAACGACCGATCGTTTTCTGAATAACGACCGATCGACTGTAGAAAACGACCGATCGTTTTCTACAGATTTCGAAAACAGCTTTTCAGCTTTTTCTGGAAAACAGCTTAAAACCTCTGAAAAAAGCCTCAACCACTTCCAACGGTCATATACAGAAAAACAGTCTTTGGTGATTATAAAAACCAACCCAATTCACTTTCCAAATACACCAATCACAATACCAATCAACTTCCTTCAACCTCTCATTAAAAACCCTAATATCACCATTTTGGTGTATACATATTCGAGGAAGAGGAAAATCAAAGAGAAAGAGATTCAAGCTCGATCATCATCAACTCACCAATTAGCTTTTTGAGAAGCAATTAGAATAGTGAGCGAAGTTACATTTTTGTAACTAAATTTGTATCGAGTGTTTTATAAACTCATTTGTGAGCGAGTGAACGGGTAGAGGCTTTGTAAGCAAGTGAAGCTTAAAAGCTCTAGGTTTTTCATTCGGGTACTCATAAATTGAGGGGGAGTCGTTGACTCATAGTCGTGTTCTCTTGCACTTGTATCAAGAGTAGGAACCTCGGGTAGAGGGTGAGCCAATCGGTCGATTGAGCTCGATAGGGTTTGTAAAATCCGGAAGAAACTTTTTAGTGAAATACTCGGTAGTACCGAGGAGAGGACGTAGGCGCGTTTGCCGAACCTCTATAAATCACGGTGTCATTTTCTTCCCTTGCTTTTACTTTCCGCAACTTATATTCTTGCGTATTTATTGCTTGCGTTTAGTTATCTTAGCAATTTATTAACTCTTGTTAAAACGCTTAAGCTTAGAATTGCATAAGTTGGGTGGTTAGTTGCACTTAAGTTTTAATTAGGCGAAAATCGACATAAACCTTATTCACCCCCCCTCTAAGGTTTAGCCGCACACGGGCCAACACAAGGTAATAAAAGCTTGCAGACAGGCACTAATATAACTAAAGAAATCCATTTCCCAAGCAGGCATACAGGGAAAACCAGAGACCAAGAATCAGATCCTTACTTCTTTAATTAAAAATGGGGATCAAAAGAGAAAAGTCTTCTTTGTGCATCTGTAGGATTTGACAACCATCGACAGAACAACCATGCTGCACCAATCACCGACAATAGAGAGAGCATCGCAAGGAATCCAAAATGTGATGCGTCATTTGCAAGGATTACAATTCCCAACATAACAGACTCTGACAGACTTGCAAAAGAAACCTCTGTTGTTCCGATAAGATTTGCATTAGATGCTGGGATTCCAGTTTGAAGAATTTGCGCCCCTATAACTTCATATGACATGTTCCCCAATCTTGACAAGACCTACAACACATTTTATACATATATACAAACATGTGAGGACTTGGAAAACGGAAAATTCATTTATTAGAAAACATCACGGAAGATTAATGCCAATGCAAAACCACTCCCTACTTTTTTTTTAAAGTACAAGACAATATATATACCATATGTAACAAAGTAGTTCATGTTGGCGTGTCTTTGGTTCTCAGGCCAAATTAAACTAAATATCTTAAAGCATCTGATAAGTAAAACAGAGGTGAGCATAATTAAGAGAAAAACTTTCTATTATATACAAAAAATTGCCAGATTCATGCCAATCAGATGTATCTAAGTAAAATCTCCTCATAGGAGTAAGAAACAGCCAAAACAGGGATTTTAGTATTTCAGTTATTAGAAGATTCTGTCTATCCTCATTTATGCTATTCTAACAGAGGAGTGAAGGAGAGAGATTACAATCAAAAGCAAGAAAAACTGAAGTGGAGTCTGGCGTGTTATATATCCACTCCAATACACCACAACGGCAATGGTAAGAAGTGCAGCCTGAAAAACTAAACCAGCGGCTCCTGCCTGGTAAAAGAAATCAATGAAAATTTGTTAAAATATGAATAAAAATAAGTTTGGTCGATTTTCTGGTGGTCTAGAATGTTTTTGCCTCAGTAGCATCACAACCTTCAATATACCAAATCGCTTGACCATGTGGGCTGATATTAATGTAGCTGCAACACCCATACAAGCACATAACGCACTAAATCCCCCAATGATTGATGTATTTAAACCTGAGAACATGGAAATTCTTGGTTTTTCAAAGAAATATTCCATCATAAAATCAGGTTAAATCAAATGAAACATCATTAAATACTAAATATGCAAAATATTTGTTATTGCTTCAAAGACCTCGACTTTTGTAATTGTCTACTCAAACCACAGAAATCAACGAATCATTCCCAGATGTTAAATAAAGTGTATATTGCTGCATTGGTAACAAAATCTATCCAACTGAAAATGCAATCCGTCCATTAACATTATATTTTGAATAGAATGACATCCAAAGTGGAGGGATTGAGAATCTGATCAATTTTTGGGTCTAAATTGACGAAGTGGCCAAATTTATGGGTTGGCTCGCAAAACCCCGAATAGATTTAAGCAGTAATCAGAAATGTACCCAATACATTGTCCCTCCAAAAGTGCAGGTAATGAGATACGGTTAATAATTTACTGGGCATAGAAAAATACCACGTTGTGTCAAGAATGCTGTCATTAAGCCACCCGGAGCGAGAACAACGTTAAAGTAAAGAAGCACATATGCTATACTAGCAGGAAGAACAGGTTGTTGCATATACTCGACCCAACCGTGCCTTATAGTCTCAACACTTTTTTCCACTGATCAAAGAAATAATACGGATTTAGTTACAGAGTCGGTAACTCAGTATTCAGTAATAACACTAATAAAAATAAAAATAAAACTATTGAGAGCAAACCTATGTTCTGGGCATCGAGAAATGGCCTTTCAGTGGAACTTTTGCAACATACTTGCAGACATTTAGAACGATCCAAAACCCCAGCAGAGAGCTTATTCGCTAACCACATGAGGACAACCTGAACAGTTAATAGATGTTAAAGAGAAAACTTCTTCGTATTTCGTATAAGGGAATATCATGTATTTGTATATAAAGCAGTGAAAGATGACACGAGGGACCTTTGTGTAAAATTGCACTTGTTACCCTCCCCATTCTCAAATGAAGGAAGGATTCATATGCATTTTTACAAAGTACACAATGGTCCCTCCAGGTCATCTTTCCGTGTATGCCTTTGGGGTAATAATTATTTTCCTGGTATAAATTTACCACAATTGGCAGGCCCGCTATCATTAAGCTAGCAGCAAGCTTTAGGCAGAACACAGGTTCATATTTGGAGAGAAGAAATCCGAACAATGATGCTCCAGCAATCTGCACATTTGTCACAACATCAGCTTATCTCCCAAGAAATCGTCATTCCTAAACCTTGGCACTGTATTACGTAGTCAACTGCAATTCTTTGTTATGCACCATTAAGGAAGAGTATTAAGATAATTTCAGGAAAGAAACGACCATTGTAGGTAAGATATAACCATTCTTTTTAATTCATTCCAGCAATCTGCAGTTTTGTCAAACATCAGTTTTTCTTACAATCTCGTGTTTAACCTCAACCTTGGCCATTATACATATAATCAACACCATTGTTTTCTTGCACCAGGACGGGTATAAGATTATGTTATTAAAAATCCAAAGAAACACTATGCATAAATAGCGCTATTGTTTTAAAATTCATCATTTCTAGCTACCATCAAAAGAGCAAACAATAAGAACCTCGCAGAGAAGATCGATTCTGCTAAGAACAGCATTAGCTTCTGCAAGTGCGATAGGCCTATTTGTCCCCGCTAACTACATAATTAAGCACAAGTTAATAAAACTTTTTAAGGGAATATCACTTTTTTATACACCGACCTACTGGCTACCAAAAATTAGTGTACGAAACTTTCAAAATGTACAATTTAGAAACCAATCTACATGATGAACAATTAGTACACTAACATTAAATTTCAACTCAAAACTACTAGCGACGTACTATGTTTCTGAACAACCTTGCCTCCTGAGCACCTATCCACACAAAATCAAACAACTAGTATCACACTGTGAATATTTAAACTTGTAAGCACACAGGGATTCCGAAATGACGGTGTTCGAATTATTCGATATTGCATGAACTGGTTTTTTGCAAGTTGGTGTACTTATTGTTTTGTTTTTTGTTGATTGGTGTCTAAGTTACGAAATCCAATAGTATGGTAGACTAATTGTTAAAAGTTGACAGGTTGGTCTACGGAAAAGATATTTCCCTTCGTCATGGAGGACACATGAACACAAGAAGAAATATGAACGTTTAGGTAAAAAGAAAATAGGAACCAATACCAAAACAACCCAATCACGCTCAACCGCAACCCCCAGCACTAAACCAGCTAATCTCTCAACAGCTCCAGCTAGCACTAGTGCTGCAAACCATGGATGAGGAAGCACTGATATTGCTGATGAGGTAAAACTTCTATGGGCATGAATTATCATTCCGACAGATAACAATTGCGCAGCTGCCTGACATAACAAGAAATATCAGATCAAGGCATTCAAAAAGAGGTTACACATACCATCCCCACCTTATAACGAGAATTACTTGGATAAAGCTTAAACAGTTGTATGCAGGTACTCTTGGGAAATGGTCCATAAGTCCCCCGGCTAAAGGGCCTCCAACTATAACTGCAAGCTGTTAAAATGGAGCTAATAGTGAATTACTAATTTTGTTTTTCTAGTCAGGAAAAAAAGGAAGATGTCTATTCTCGTGATAAAATTTGCAACCTTTGTAAAAAAACTCATGACTGCCACAGGTAGCAAACTTGGATGAAGCAGAGCAAGAGCAACAGGCCAAGCGAAATTCCACAGTTGTTCTACCAGATTCCCAGCTAAGCAACTAGCGTACAGTGCTGTTTAAAATAAAAGACTTGTGGGTGAGTAACAAATCAAGTTCTCCAGCTTTAATCCTAATAATATTAAAAATCAAACTAAGATTTAGTTGTATGTAGCCTTAATTTTCTGAATATCAAGGAAAAGCATGAGCCCGTCTCTGTCATGATAAAACCCCTCAGACCCCTAAAGAAGAAGCATTTCAAATTTATAGCCCACCATAGATTCATAGTGAATGAAAACATAAAAGTCATACGATTTATAGTTTGGAAATCATGACGTAAATTAGAGTTATACAAATCAACAGCAAAAGGTTATGTTCTTACCAAACAAACCCGCCGGATGAGCTGGGGTTGCAGCAATAACATTCTGTTCCTCCTCCGACAGGACCTGGAAAAAAAACAATCAATTAATGAGAAGAAAAAATTTGAAAAAAAAGGTAATTTCAAAGAGTACAAGGTAACTTGGTATCATACAGGCAATGTCGTTAAAAGGGTGTCAATGTCAGTATTTTCAGTTAGTAAGTTCAAAGATTCTGTCTCAAGGATCTCGGGATCAATGTGAATCGGTGGGATAAAACAATCTGTAGAAGATTCTGGAAACTGTTCACGAATTTCTTCATGAATGTCAACATGTGTTAGAACTTCTGTATTTGTAATAGAACATCTGTAATGAAACTTGTGTAGCCTGCAAAGAAACATCGTTCTGTAAAATAGCAAAGAAAATTCCACCCAGTTCAGAAGTGTAGCATTTCAGCTCTTTCGGAAAAATATTGCATGAAAAGTTCGAAACCGGTTGGCTATTTTAGGGGAAAAGGACGTAAAGCTTACAGTAGAAATCCATGTGATTCAGAAAATGAAAAAACGGTATTTGCACAAATTCATAATGATAAACCATCATTGTTCACGTGCACATACCGACATAGCTATAATTACCCGTCTATTACTTGAAAACTCACCATAAACATAGAAATATGTCCTTTCATAACGAGTGATGATAGGCAAACATAATTAAATTTGTACATAATTTTCACATCCACAATTCACGAAACAAAAAACCATAAATAGTGCCTCACAATAAAAACCGCCCCTCAAACTTTTCAAAACTGCCATCGCCACCTAATTAAAATTACACAGAAATAGACTCCTAAACGGAAATTATTTCCATATGAAAATTAAACGCAAGTAATACTATACAAAGGCCTAATAATGCGGCAATTCTTAAAACCCTACGATACATGACGTGGTAAATTGCTTACATTTGCAACACTGCCCTCATCACCTGATCACATAAATACACAAGTATATACTCCTAAACAACAATCGTTTCTATATCAAAACTAAACGCGAGTGATATCATACAAAGGCCTAATAGTGCGGCAATTCTTAAAACCCTATGATACATGAAGTGGTAAATTGCTCACATTCACAACGCTACCATCGCCACCTGATTGCATAAATATTAAATACACAAGCATATACTCCTAAACAACAATCGTTTTCATATCAAGATCAGACGCGAGTGAGTTTATACCAATTGCGAAATAGCGCTTTTTTGGGAAAAAACGCAACGAAAAACCACTATTTGGCTGGAATTGCGCTAAAATCGCACTATAGTGGACTAAAAGCGCAAAAAGTGCGAAATTCTGGACCAAAAGCGTAAATAGCGAGTTAGGAAAAAAAAAACAGCGGATCTAAATAATTAATATATATTGTGTAATTTTCATAAAAGTGTGTGCAGTCTAGATGGTTGAGACAGTGCTGTAATTTCCAGCAGACCCAAGTTCGAAACTCACCTACAACAAATTTTTTTTTCAATTTTTTTTTATTACTATCTAATATAACTATACATTTCTTTTTTTATTGTTATATATTCTAAAGTTTAGTGTATATTTAGGCAAAAAAAAATACACCGCAAAGCGCTATGTAGCAACGCTATTAGCGCTTTTAGCGTTTCTCTCGAAAAAACGCTACGATAGCGATAACGCTATTTAAAACATTGGTTTATACAAAGGCCTAATAGTGCCGCAATTCTTAAAAGTGGTAAATTGCTCACATTTACAAAATTACCATCGCCGCCTAATTACGTAAATACACAAGTATACTCCCAAGTCCTAAACGACAACCGTTTCTATATCAAAATTAAACGCAAGTGTTTTATACAAAGGCCCAATAGTTCAGCAGTTCTTAACACCTTACGATACATGAAGTGGTAAATTACTCGCATATACAAAATTGTCATCCCCACCTAATTACATAAATACCCAAGTATATACTCCTAAATGACAATCATTCCTATATAAAACTAAACGCAAGTGAATTCATGAAGAGGCCTAATAGTGCGACAGTTTTTAAAACCCAACGTCACATGAAGTGATAAATTACCCTCATTTACAAATTTGCCATCGCCATGTAATTACCTAAATACACAAGTATACTCCTAAGTCCTAAACGACAATTGTTTCTATATCAAAAGTAAACGCAAGTGATTATAATTCTTAAAACCCTACGATTCATGAAGTGGTGAATTGCTCGCATTTACAAAATTGCCATCGCCACCTAATTACGTAAATACACAAGGATATTCTCCTAAATCCTAAACGACAATCATTTCTACATCAAAATTTAACGCAGGAAGTGGTAAATTACTAGCATTTACAAAATTGTCATCGCCGCCTAATTACGTAAATACACAAGCATATACTCCTGAACGACAATCGTTTCTATATGAAAACTAAACACAAATGATTCTATACACCGGCCTAATAGTGGGGCGATTCTTAAAACCCTAGGATACATGAAGTGGTAAATTACTCGCAATTACAAAATTGCCATAACCGCCTAATTACGTAAAATATGGCAATTCGCAAAAACCATGACAATAAATGAAGCAGTAAATTACTTAGAAATAAAGAGAGGGATATAGGAATAATTAACAAACACAATTAAAAAAGAGGGATAAATAAAAAAGGATGACCTGTCGAGGTGAGAGAAGGGAGGATAAAAAGAGGAAAGAGGATTGGAATAGCGTAGACGGGGGCGTAGAGAGAGGGAGGAGGGTGGTAGAGAAACGATAACCGCGGCCATGGATGCTTCTTTAATCCCCTATCTCTCTCTAGAACCTCTATTACTTTACTACTCATCAACACACACTCGCAACTAAGTCACAATCAAGTAGTAGCAGATACAAACTGCAATTCCACTGAGTATGCATATATATAACCGTGTTTTTGTGTATGTCATATGTTTGTTTGTATGTATGAGAGCCTTATCTTAGTAGTGGCGGAAGATTCGAAACTGGGCTTTTTTATTTATTGGGGTCTACTTTGGTGACGTGTTAATATTATATCCTTGTACTTTTCTTTCTTTTCTTCAAAATGCTACTTTTATTTTATTTTAGGTACTGGTTAGTATTTCAGGAAATTCCAACCGGTATCCCGTGGCGGAGCCTATTATAGATATCTAATGGGCTATACAGTTGTTTATAGGATAAATTAATAATATATGCTATTTTTTAAACTATATTAATAAAAACATTTGTTATAAAATATTATTGGTTGGTCCTTATTCTATTGAGGTTATCTTGGTCTTTCTGTACACTCATATGAATGAATAAAACATCCTTTATTGTTGTCTCTCATACTTCTCTCTATATCTATACATATCTCTATAACGAGCTAATATGTCACACAACACGTTATCGCACTTTGCTCACGGATAATAGGATATACGCTCGAGGATATCGGAGATTTTTGGTAAACGCACGGATATTGAGTATTTATAAACCTTGAGGTTTATCCGGGTTTTTAGGGTTTTGCTATATCGACCTTCACCAACATACCGTGCGTAAGGTACTGAATTCAAAACTTAATTTATTTCATATATGTGATCGCACGTATTATTTTATGGATAACTAAAACATAATAAATATCCCGTAGTATATAATTCATTTGTATTACATTTTGTTACTTGTATGGATAACTATTAACTATATATGATCATAACAAAATAACCCAAATTGCATGTATTTGTTGAAGAAAAAAAAAACTATGCGTGATAGATTTTTTTACTGTGTAACATAATCAATCTGTCTATAAAAACCAACTTATATGTAATATGTATAGTGTAGTGTAAAATTGTATTTTTATACAAACAAAATCAGTAAAAGACATATAATCGGGTTGTAAATCGGAAATCATGTAATTGTAAAACATGTATTAATCTATCGGATTAAATCTGTAAAAAAACTGAAAACAGTAGGACTGTTTTGTAATTCGCTGAAACTATTGACTGTGCATGTTAATTACTAAAGGACTAAACTGAAACTTGTCTGAAATTATGGACTGAAGCTGTAATAATGTTGTAAATAGATATATAGTTTGCTGAAATTACACGGATAGTCCCTGTAATATATTACATGTATAAAAATAGTATATATGTGTTATAAAAGTCAATATTCGGTCTAAATATTCACTCACATGTATATATATATATATATATATATATTAAAAAGACAAGTGAAAAAAAATTGCATGTTAATTGAATAAATTGATATGTTTCCATGTAAATTTAACCACTTTGCATGTTAAAAAAAATTACCATATATAGAATTAATTGGTAGTTAAAAATATATTGCTTGCTTGCATGTTAAAATTACCATGTATGAAAATTGCGAGTATATTGTAAATTGGTAAATAAAATATATTACGTACATGATTTAGTTACCATGTATAGAACTTACACATATAGCAATATTGGTGAGCCTATTTAGGGAAAATTCATAATTTTTCCAACTTAAATGTGAAGATATATGATTTGGCAAATTTACCATATTATACATATGTGTACATGGCAATAAATTAACTAATATTTTAGATTGTATCTGTTTGCATGATTAGCATATATATTGCAATATATATTTACTAATAAGGAAATCAAATTAATCAAGATTATCATCAATCTAGAATTTATTAGTAATTACCAATTTACACTAGCAAGATTTAGTCAATATTTCATTATTATATTGCTACATGTGTAAGTTCTATACATGGTAACTAAATCATTCATGTACGTAATATATTTTATTTACCAATTTACAATATACACGCAATTTTCATACATGGTAATTTTAACATGCAAACAAATAATATATTTTTAACTACCAATTAATTCTATATATGATAATTTTTTTTAACATGCAAAGTGGTTAAATTTACATGGAAACATATCAATTTATTCAATTAACATGCAGTTTTTTTTTCACTTGCCTTTTTAATAAATATATATATATATATATATATGTATGTATGTATGTATGTATGTATGTATGCATGTGGGTGGGTGAATATTTAGACCGAATATTGACTTTTATAACACATATATACTGTTTTTATACATGTAATATATTACAGGGACTATCCGTGTAATTTCAGCAAACTATATATCTATTTACAACATTATTACAGCTTCAGTCCATAATTTCAGACAAGTTTCAGTTTAGTCCTTTAGTAATTAACATGCACAGTCAATAGTTTCAGCGAATTACAAAACAGTCCTACTGTTTTCAGTTTTTTTTTTTTACAGATTTAATCCCACAGATTAATACATGTTTTACAATTACATGATTTCCGATTTACAACCCGATTATATGTCTTTACTGATTTTGTTTGTATAAAAATACAATTTTACAGTACATTATACATATTACATATAAGTTGGTTTTTATAGACAGATTGATCATGTTAGACAGTAAAAAAAATCTATCACGCATAGTTTTTTTTTCCTTCAACAAATACATGCAATTTGGGTTATTTTGTTACGATCATATATAGTTATCCATACAAGTAACAAAATCTAATACACATGGATTATATACTACGGGATATTTATCATGTTTTAGTTACCCATAAAATAATACGTGCGATCACATATATGAAATAAATTAAGTTTTGAATTCGGTACCTTACGCACGGTATGTTGGTGAAGGTCGATATAGCAAAACCCTTAAAACCCGGATAAACCTCAAGCTTTTATAAATACTCAATATCCGTGCGTTTACCAAAAATCTCCAATATCCGCGAGCGTGTATCCTATTTTTCATGAGCAAAGTGACGATAACGTGTTGTGTGACATATTAGCTCGTTATAGATATATATATATATAGAGATATGTATAGATATAGAGAGAGGTATGAGAAACAACAGACAAATTGTTTATTCATTAATATGATTGTACAGATAGATATATCAAGAGACCCCTGACACTCTTTATATAATAGAGGGTAGGGTTACATATGCTAGGAAAGACCAAGATAGGCCCAATAGAGTAAGGCCCAAGACTGACCAATAATATCCTACAACAGATGCATTTTTTTTTTTGAAAAGGTCTAAATTTGGCAGTGTCAATTTTTATTAAATTCACTTATATTAATAGTATGATAATAAAAGTATGAATTGCGGGTTTAATTATGTGTTGGCCCGTGTGCGGCTAAACCTTAGAGGGGGGGTGAATAAGGTTTCTAGGCGTTTTTGCCTAATTTAAAACTTAAGTGCAACTAACCACCCAACTAATGCAATTCTTAAGCTTAAGCGTTTTAACAAGAGTCAATAAATTGCTAGAAGTACTAAACGCAAGCAAGAATAAATAATTGCGGAAAATAAAAGTTTAAGGGAAGAAGATGACACCAAGATTTATAGAGGTTCGGCAAACGGCCTACGTCCTCTCCTCGGTACTACCGAGTATTTCACTAAAATAATCTTCTTCCGGATGTTACAATCCTATCGAGCTAATCAACCGATTAAGCTCCCCCACACTTTATGAGTGTCCCGAATGAAAAGACCTAGAGCTTTTAAGCTTCACTTGCTTACAAAGCCTCTACCCGATCACTCGCTCACAAAAATGAGTTTATAAAATACTCGTTACAATTTTATCAAAAATTGAAACAACACCCACAATCGATTGCTTCTAAAATAAGCTAATATGTGGTTTCGATGATGTTTGATCTTTGTTGGAGCTTGTATCTCTTTATCTTCAATTTCTCTTTTTTTCGAAGTATTTCACCAAAATGGTGATTTTGGGTTTTTTTATATGAGAGAGGTTGAATGATTGATTGTTATTATAATTGGTGGTTTGGAAAAGAGATTGGGCTTGTATATGTAGACCAAAGGTCTGTTTTTCTGGGTTATAACCGTTAGAAGTGGTTGAGGCTGTTTTAAGCTATTTTCCAGAAAAAGCTGAAAAGCTGTTTTCGAATTCTGTAGAAAACGATCGGTCGTTTTCTATAGTCGATCGGTCGTTTTCCAGAAAATGATTGGTCGTTTTCAGAAAACGATCGGTCGTTTTTATTGAGGACTCTCTGGAAGAAATTGGTACAAAAACGATCGGTCGTTTTTGTACAGACGATCGGTCGTTCTTCAGTTTTCTCTGTTTTCTCGTTAATCTTCAAAGGCCCGTAACTTCTTCGTTTTAGCTCCGATTCTGGTTCCGCTTGAACCTGTGGCTTCGTTTTTCTGAGCTCTATCTTTCTGGCATTCTGGAATTTACAAATTCTCTTTTTGGAAAAGACAAGCATTATATCATCGAAATAGAGAAATCGTAAAATCATTAACAACATAATCAATGTTATAATCAAAATCAATTATTGAACCCCATGGTTCAACATTATGTTTTGTCAATTTTTCAAGTACAGTCTTTATATTTCCGATCATCTTTGTACATTATGTCTTATGATTTAGTTTCCGGTTGTTAGCGGTTAAATGAAATGATGATGTAACAGTGACATAAATGACAAAAATGACCATATGTTGAACAAATATGGGGGCGTGAGCATCACCTCAATATTGGAATACAATAACAAGTATAAGTATCGTGTCGTTACGTTACGTTAAAAGTTCAAATTTTGGATATAGAAAAACAAACCTACGATGTATATAACTAATTTACAATTTAGGTTCTCAAAATAATTGAATTACCAAGTTTGTTGTGCATTTAAAAAAAAAAAAACTTCAACTAACTTTTCAAACTTATTATATTAGTTATTGTGAGCAATATTTTACATGAGAGAGAGAGCTAGACTTATTATTGCTTGCCTAATAGAGAAGACATAACTTCTCTTAAATAGGCAATAAATCTAGAATAAACCGGCAACCAGTTACTATTCTAAGATTCGGTTAAAAGAAAATGCCAAAACATGGGCGGCTGAAAAAGAAAAAGAAAGACAGAAAGAGCCAAAACATAATGGCCCACAAAAAAGAAAAGATTCTCAGCTTTTCCGTTAATCACGCCGGGTGCTCATTGGGCCCCATCGATCATGTGAAATTGGTAGTGGGTGAAGGAATCTTTCTTTACAGAATAAAGATAAAAAATTACAAAAATATGCTTAGGCTTTAGCTTTGCCTTTATCCTTGTTAGTGACGTTTTTTGCCACTCTTTCTTCTAGAAGATGTTCCATATAATCTTCTATATCTTCATTACTTTGTGTAAAATCTTCTTCTGCCCCAGAGTCTTCATCCATTACGGAATTAGATTCTGAAGAGGTAGTTTTAAAACAATCAGAAAAATCAATATTTAATTGGCTTTGTAATAAAGTAAATAATTTTTCCTTTAATTCAATGGAAGAAGTTGAAGGAAACTTTTTGTGGAGATCTGTAATGGAAGTCAGATCTAATTTAGTAGTTTTTTGTTCGGGTGCATATTCCCGTTCCATCTTTTTAAAGGACTCAATAGTCTCTTGAATTTTTATGAGTACTAGTTTGTAATCAAACTTTGTCCACCATTTATAATATGATTGCCGGACCAAAGCCATAATACCAATTTCAGTTGGTTTAACTGCATTGGACCATTGCCAAATTCAAGACAAGCTAAACGTGGTAATAAATCGAAGTAAATTACTTACTTTAATAACTTTGACCCCCGAATTTTGGGGTTACTCAAAAGATAGTCTTCATACTTAAGAAAAATATCTGGAGGGAGAATATCCTCGTTGGGTCCGATAAATGAAAACCAATGATAAAACCAATATGGTAAATCTTGGGCTAATAAGGATGGTTCCAGACGGATGAACCAAGTATGTTTTTCTGCCCTATTTTGGTAATAAAAAGGCATGCTTCCAGGCAGAAATATAATCCCAATAATTAAAAATTTTATGAGAAAAATTTAGCTGCATAGGCTTGTTTGGATTTAGACCCCATTCAGTAATAGGAATGACTTTCTTAATGAAAGCTTTGCTAAAGTAAATATCCCCAGTGTCTTTATTTTGATTCATAGGATTGAAAGTCACTGAACCTCTTTCAATTAGAATAGACTGAAAATATTTCAAGTCTTTATTATCAATAAGAAGGAAATTAACCTCAGTATCAAAATAACGTTTGGCCTCATAATCCGCTGGTTCCCTCTTAGATCGAGGTAGGGAGCCTTTGGATGAGCTGGAGCTTTTCGCAAAGCCCGAAATAGATTGAGCAGAGGAATATCTCTGTTTATCATACTCATGCTTATCATGCGAAGAGGAATGTCCCCTTCTACCGTGACTGGACTGCCTCATGTGGAGCTCAAGAGAAATTCTCTGGTAAGAAAATCAGGAAGGGAATTATTTTCTCCTTTAATGTATTCAATATCAAAGTCAAAAATAGACAAAATAGATTGTCATCTTGCAAATATTTGTTTGGATGCTAGATTTTTTACATCCTTTTCTAAGACATCTTTTGTTGCCTTGCAATCAATTCTTAGAAGAAATTTTTAATTTAATAAATCATCTTGAAATTTGGTAATACAATTTACAACAGAAAGAATTTCCTTTTTTATAGTGGAATAATTTGTCTGGGGGCGTTGTTCCATTTGCCAGAAATATATTGAGATAATATCTATTTATCTTTAGAGGGAAATTTTTGTTTTAATATTCCTCCATAACCTATATCTGATGCATCAGTTTTCACAATTTTAAAACTTGTTGGAGAAATTAATGCTAAACAGGGTAACTTTAGACTTAATAAGTCTAACTGCATTAGTATGAATATCATTCCATAAATGTGAATTTTTCTTTAATCGCTCATATAAGGGAGAACTGTCGATAGAAATGTTCTTGTAATAATCAGCAATATAATTGAGACTCCCCAAAAATCTTTGTATTGGGTTTTGTCTTGTAAAATATATGGGAATTTATCCGCAAACTGAATAGCTCGATCAATAGGAATAATTTTCCCCTGGTCGATCTCTTGACCTAAAAATCGAATATGTATTTGAAATAAAGACATTTTAGTAGCAGAAACTACTAATCCTGCAGTTTTTATTAGTTTTATAAAAATATTTATATGTTTAAAATGTTGGTCTATGTTTTGAGAAAATATGAGAATATCATCAATATAGACTATACTAAATGAAGAATAATGATAAAAAATATCATTCATAATATTTTGAAATTCGGAATGAGCATTTTTTAATCCGAATGGCATAACATTCCATTCATAATTTCCCATAGGAACTACAAAAAGCTGTTTTATACTTGTTTTTCTCATCAATTTGGATTTGCCAATAACCAGATTTTAAATCAAATTTTGAAAAGACATTGGCAGACTGAATCCTGCTAAGTAAATCTTTTTTATTGGGGATAGGATACCTAATCCATTTTAAAACTTTATTTAAAGGTTTATAATTAATTATTAATCGAGGAGCCCCTTGTTCTATTTCTGCATTTTTGTAAACATAAAAAGCAGTGCAACTCCAAGTAGAATAAGATTTACGAATAAGTTTCTTTTGTAGTAAAGAATTTATTTCTTCTTTACAGTATTCAATAAGATATGGCTCCATTTGGGCCGGTCTAGCCATAATAGTAATATTGGAATCTTTAAAATCTTCTTCATAGGGAAGTGTGACAATATGTTTCTTTCTGTCCCAAAAGGCAGTGGGGAGATCACTACAAATCTCTTTTTTGATAAGATTAGTGATAAAATTAATTTTATCTTTTTAAGAAATAATTTGTTTACAAATATTTTATAAATCCTTTCGGAGAAAATTAATCTGATTTTCTTTATAAATCAAAGTCTCTTTTATCATATCAATCTCCCCCTTGTTTGAGGTTTAGTAATAAAATCAAACATAATATTTTGACCATGAAGAAGAGAGTACCTAAAATAATTTGTTGGGTAAGACCCCTAACCATAACAAAAGTAGTCTGGAAACATATTCCAGAATTGCAAATATAAGCATTAGATAATTTATAATGAATCTTCATACGCGATCCATCCGCAGTATTAAGGGATTGTGTGGTTTTATCATAATAGTGTGTAGTGTGTGGGGATTAAATCTTCACAGATGCAATTTAAATCAGCCCCAGGTTGGCCAGAAAAAGTATATTCTTTATTAATAACAATAGTGACTTGAGAATACCACTTTTGATAAGTAATTTTATCAATAGTATTAATAAAAGTTTCATCATTAATATTGGGACTATTGTCTTTTTCCATAAAAGAATTATCCTTTTGAATGAAATCTTTTAAAAATTTTACTTATTTTTTAAAATATGGATTTCACTACGTAAATCTGCAATAGAAATATCATTTATTTTGAGGACATTAATTTCCTCTTTAAGGGTTTTTATTTCTTTATAAATTTCTTCGGAAGAAATATTTTTTGAAAGAAGGGACTGGAGCTCTTGAAAAACTTGTTTTAAGGAATAAGATTCCTTAGCAATATGAGAGGTTTACTTTTACTTACCGTAAGAACATTTCAATCATTTTTTTCTTAAGATCAGAATCATCAATTTCATTATTAATAAGATGTATATAACTAATTTACAATTTAGGTTCTCAAAATAATTGAATTACCAAATTTGTTGTACAATGCATTTTAAGAAACATCATGGTCGATCTATATCAATTATTTTGGTACTTCCCATTTTCTCATTTAAGTGTATATATATTTTCAACAAATAAGAGACATAAAAAAGTCATAAAAAGTGCAATTTTCTCACTTATTGGAATATTTTAAAAAATTATTTACATACATCACTTATAACAAATAAATTATGGAAAACATTACCTTAAATCATAACAAAATGAATTTCTCATATGATCTCCTATGTTAGTGTTTGATGTTTGATTAATCTCATTATCTTTCAGAGTATCAAATTTTAAACTCGTATTTTTAAATTATAGTTTTTATAAAATGTATATATAAAAAAACCTGAACTGTATGAGTCATTTTCGAAACATATCGTATCCAACTGACCACATAATAACAGAGAAAGGTTAATAGTCATGACTATACTTTATTAGGTTAATAGTCATGACTATACTTTATTAGGTTAATAGTCATGACCCTACTCTATTTGACTTATGTGATAAATGAAACGTAATATACACGGCGAAAATCTAAAAAAAATCGAACCGAACCGAAAAAAACCGAAACCGAAAAAATTGAAACTTTTTCGGACTGGTTTCGGTTTACAATAAAACCGAACCGAAAAAACTGAAAAACCGAAAATAAAACTGGAAAATAAAACCGAAGAAAAACCGAAAGACTGAAACCGGACCGAAACAAACCGATTAGGTTTGGTTCAAAAAATAAAAAGAACAAAAACAGAAAAAAAAATTAAACCAAAAAATCTGCTCGATTTCGGTTTTACCAAAAACCGAACCGAACCGAACCGAACCGAACGGGAGTTTATTAAAAAAAAGAGTGATGTAGGTTTGGAGTAATTGATTATAAAAATAAAAGGTAATATTATTAATTATAAAAACAAAAGGTATAATCCGTAATAATTTGCAACTCAGCCCTAGTTCTCGTCTTGTTCGTCTCTCTCTCTCTCTCTCCCTCTCAAGGTATCTCTCTCTCTCTCTCTCTCTCTCTCAGTTGATCATCACTTTATATCACTAATTATCCTAAACACAAAAAAACTTATTATGTTTTATATTTATAACTAATTAGCTAGTACCATCTAATTGGCCGCATCTCTTCTTTTGTTTTATTTCAAATTTGATTGCAGAAAACCACAATAAAAATACCTTGAATAATAATATTATTGGGTATGTTCAAGAACACTTTCCAGTCTGGGTTCCTCTCCATCTTATACAGCCTTGGGTAATCCTTTTTTTTCACTTTCTCATTTTTTTTTAATCAAAATTTATAGTTATGATTGTTTATTTTCCTAATTCAATTTATGGGTTTTTTTTTATTTGCCGAGTTTTGGCAGGAGCAAGCCTTTACAGATATGGGATAAAGAAGGTTAGTTACTTTTATTTTAATTCCCTTTTTATTTCTCATAAAAGTAATTTATTTTGTGGGTCAGATTAAAACATGAGTTTTTTGTATTTATGGTGTTGAAAAAGCTAAATGCTTTATGGTAAATGAATCATGTTTTTCTTTGGTCTTAAATAAGTTATTTTAGTTGCTTATTTATTTGTCTGGAAAGTCTCTATCATCTTTTAAGAAACTCTATTGCTGAATGAGTGTAAAAAATATCTAAACTTGATGTTTGAAGTAGCGATTTACTGTGAAGTGAAATTTAGGAGGCGATTTCAAGCAGAGTTTGTATACCATATTAAAAGAAATAGAAGGTTAACATAGCAGTTCACTGTTCACATTTACACACAAAAAATGCAGCTCTAAATGTTAATTTCTTGTAAAAAGTTCGAAAACTTGTGTATTTTGATGAATAGTTATAAAAACGACAATATTTTTGTTCTCTTAAACAATAAAATGAACATTATGGTATCAATCACCATATATGTCGATACTTCTTTTCATGTAGTATAAGGTTACTTTGTTCTGTTATCAAGCTGTTTTACTCCATAGCAGTAGATGTGAAATGAATCTTACTTGAAGTTTATACTAAATACTTTCTAGCAAAGAGTTTTAGGTTTTTGTTATAAGTAAGGTTGAGCTGGGTTCGTGTATGTTTTTTATTATCATCGAGTTCCCATCTTTTTCTTTAATTTTAGTTGGTTAAAGCTCAGCCAGGAAGTGCCTAGAAGCTTTAATTTCCATAAAGGAGAAACTGACTCATGTTTTTCATACTCCACTACTTCTTGGTGGTAAATTTAGATTATGAAATTACGCTCAAATGGTATTAAGAATGATTGAGTCCATTGTCTTTATGTGGTTCCCTGCAGTTGTTGATGGTCATGTTAAAAGGCCACATGATGATGACATACAATCAAATGTTCTTGAAATAGTTGGATCGAATGTCCAGTCAACATACATTACTTGCCCTGCAGATCCAGCCGCAACACTCGGCATAAAATTGCCGTTCCTAGTTATGATTGTTAAGAACATGAAGAAGTATTTTACGTTTGAGATTCAAGTGTTGGATGATAAGAATGTTAGGCGACGGTTTCGAGCATCTAATTTTCAAGTCTGTAAGTCTTACCTTTGGCTTTTCTAATAGAATTTGTTTACTTTTCCAAATCTCTTTGTTCCCTGTGAAGATCCTTATTCAGATTTAAATCAGTCTTCTATGATCTAAAAGTTATTGGTTTCCAGCTACCAGTAGGTTTTAAACTTTGAATTAGCTCGTATACCAAGCTGATGTGAAGCCAAATATGCACACACACGTGCACACATATATATACACACGTGCGCTCACACACACACACACACACACACACACACATGTATGTTCCGTGAAGTGGAGTTAATCCAACAGTGCCTCCTAATGAGGGAGACGGATCTGTTGGTCTGTCTTACTAACCTTGCCTAGTGGTTTTAGTAAGCTATAATTCGTCTATTGTGAACTTTCGTTTTTTAAAATATTTAGGTGCGGGGTGTTTCCTTTTGTTGGGACTTTTTGTGGCATTAGTATCTAGGTATACAGTATGACTTTCTTTTTAATTTGCATTTTCCTTCATAAGCTTATTGTCATTTATGGTATGAACTTTACTTATTAATAGAAAAAAAAGGTTGAATGATTCTATAAAGCTGTGGGTCTTCATGTTCAAGGCACGAGCATAAAGATTAGGAGGTTTATTTATTAATTTATGGTATCAGTACACATACATAATTTGTAAACAGATACTGATGTCATAGATACAATTCTGGAGTCTGGACCCAACTTTATTGGCTCGCGGAAGAAAAGACCCATAAAAGTAGTACTTTATATTTACAGATCTATAGCTGCTACATTATCATGGATACGAAAACTTATGTCACTAGCATGTTTCTTAATTTAATTGATGAAAAGAGAGCGAATGTATCAGGTCTGTTTCTTGTACGGACGAGTCTTCACTTAAAGCTGTATTATCTTGTTCTAAGAAGTAAGAACCGCCAATCAAAGTATCCTGTCTAAGTAAATTAACTGTAGTTCATTCATCCCCATTCCTCCAACAGAAGAGGGGGAAAAGGGAAAGTGTAAGACTTCTAAGAAGGATTATCTTATTGACATAGATGCATATACGTTTTCTTCTTTTCCTTTTTCCTTTTTTATTTTGGAGAACATTAGTTTCATACTTCGGAGGTTTAATGTGAGCCTTTTTATTTATACTCTTCTAAAAAAAAATGGGGAGGGAAGCGGACCCACATCCTCCTCTATTGAGAAGGTGGGGTTTGGCTATATTCTTGAAGGATGTCAATTGGGCTATAAAATAGCAGGGCTTACGCTCATATGTAGTGTAGTCACAGTAATGTAAATATGCTATTTGAGCTATGAGTGAAGATTCTTAGGCTCTATATGAATGTGTTGACTAGAGGGAAAACTGAAGCTTTAAAAGTCAACGGTATTGGGCCTTATAATGAACTTATTTAAGGAAATCTGTCCTTAAGATTTGAAATCCCTATAATTTAGTGGTTTACCTTTTTTGTTCCTACTTAAGTTGTCAAATGTCTTAAAGCTGATAGATATGCTTAGAACTGATATAATACGTAATACCTTTTCCTCATTTCACGTTGAATATAACATAATCTTTGATATTTATGCAGTCAATGACCCGTGTGAAGCCATTTATTTGCACAATGCCCTTAAAATTGGATGAAGGTTGGAATCAGATTCAGCTGAATCTTGCTGATTATACCCGACGAGCCTATGGAACAAACTATGTTGAGACATTGCGTGTTCAAGTTCATGCTAATTGTCGCCTGAGAAGGATTTATTTTTCTGACCGCCTTTATTCAGAGGAAGAGTTGCCACCAGAGTTTAAGCTGTACCTTCCAATGCAGGTAGTCTTAGCTATCATACTTTACTGGGGATGTTCTGTACATACGGAATAGAACTTGTCACAAGGCTTGTTTATTAGCCTTTGGTTTTACTTTTATTTACCCTGAAAATACGAAAGCAAAAACTGCTCTGGGCTACCAAAATTTATATACTTCTCGTCTTTAAACCATTACTTTTCAATTGTACAAAATTTGATACTGTTTCTGTAAAAGCCTACCTTCTCTTTTGTTTACACTAGTGTCACCTTTTGACCTGTGTGCCAAGTTTGCACATTTAGGATCCGTTTGGCAACAAATTTTTTTAGCTGATTTTTTTATTTTTGATTTTAAAAATCTGTGGGTGTTTGGACAGTCAGATTTTTTAGCTTCTAAAAATCTGATTTTTAGTCTGAAAAAGCTAAAAAATCCAGAATTTTAAAATCCAAATTTCCAGTGGATTCTTAAAACAGATTTTTAAAATCTGTTTTTGGAGCAAAAAATCTGTTACCAAACATCACCTTAGTTAATAAAAAATATGCTTATTAACATTCGTTTATAAAGTATACATCAATAGTTTTAAGAAACACCCTAACAAGACCAATAACATGAAATCCCACTTGTGAAATAAGAACTTAGGGACTCGCCATTTTTAGTTAATAATATGGCTTTAGAAGTATGAAGCTCAGATCCTTTATCTGAAATTTAAGCATCCATAGTGAAAGTATGTATCAATAGTTTTAACTTTTAAGAAACACCCTATCAAGACCAATAACATGAAATGCCGCGTTGTGAAATAAGAACTTAGGGACACCATTTTTAGTTAACAATATGGCTTTAGAAATATGAAGCGGCTCAGATCTTTTATCAGAATTTAAGCATCCATAGTCAACTGTTATTCTTGGACATGCTGAATAAGTGAAGGACAAGTGATAGAGGCAAATCTTTTGTGCTGAACCGAAACCCTTCAACACTGGGCGTTTGTTTATAATTTCATAGCATCCAATATTACCATCTCTCGTCTTCCAATCGAACTTTTTCCAGTTCTTTAGTGATACTTCATGCTTTTTGCTCCTTTCCCCCACTTAAAGATTTTAATGTTTTCTTACTATTTTACTTGCAGAAAGCTTGAGGAGGCTCGACGCATCTTGGTTTGGAATGATATAATCGTCTGTCAAATCTCAGCACTTTCCGCACCTATTTACTGTGTTGTGTTAATGTCATATATTACTGAACTGTAGTTTATGGTTAATTTCAGAAGGTCAAGGTGAAGAATTATATGATATGTATTTGCTGTTTTCATCCCAATTTACCCCGTTTCTCGTTTCCGCTTAAAGTTAATTCTATAGGTAAATTTCTGAATTTTTCTTGTACTCATGTTTTATGTACTTGTTTTCCATATTGTTTTTCGTTTTCGTTTACTGCAACTATGATCATCAAAATTCTAAAGAAGTAAAGACTTACTGGCCAATTATGAAGAAACCACATGTTTGCTACATTTTTCATACCAAATTTTCACATTGATAGAATACATTATCAACTAGAATTTACAAAACCTGAAACTCGCATGGTTTTAATTAATTCAGATTAAAATACTCTAAAATTAAGAACTAATCATGCTACAGTAGAAACTCGATAAATTAATACTTGATTATTTAATAAACTCTCTAATATAATATTTTTGGCCGGTCCCGATTCGGGGATAGAGTGCTAAATTAATAATTCGCTAAAATTATAAGATAATACATGTTTGATAATTTCTATAGACCCCATATAAAATATAAAATATAAGTTAATAATTCCTTATATACTACATATTACATGAATGATTTATGAAGATTTCTTGAAAAATGACTCAATTGTCTTTTGTTTTTTGTTGAAATCAATTTCACCTTTAATCTCGTCTCTAATTTTTCTTATCATTGTAATAACTTCTGGTGTTATTTTCTCATAGCTCAACAATAAATTATTCAATGTGATTGCCACTTTAATAGCCTCGTTTCGCGAAGTGGGCTCCATGACAGAACTTTCATCATCTTCATCATCTTTGATATACGTACATGCATTATACAATAATTAAGTAAAAGTTTGAAATGTGTTTGTAAATTGAGTATTTCATTATAAATTAATAAAATATTAATTAATATATAAATTATTAATTATTAATTTATCGATTAATTAATAAATTTTGGTGGTCCCATGAGTATTAATTTATAGGGTTTCTACTGTACTTTTTTAGAAAAAACCGCAAAAAAAAAAAGTTGTTTTGTACAAGCTTTAAGTTTTATTTATTTAGTTGGCCTACCGATTTTCGTCTAATTAGTCAATATCGCAGTTACATATCTAATATTACGTAGGTTGACGGCATTGCACTCATTACGTGATAGATGAGAGCGCGTCACTGTAAATCCGTCATTTGGTTCAACAACATTTACATGATCGGATGAATATTGGTAGATGAGATCTAAATTACAGAAAATTAAAAGTCGAATTTAGCAAAATGGCAAAATACAATATTATCCAAAACTATTATATGCCACTGCACTTTCTAAAGAAGCAGGGGACCATTACCCTCATATTTTCATTGATTCTCCAATTTTATTTAATAGGTTGGATTATTTTTTTTTTCAGGTAAAATCCGTAAATCGTAATTACAACCCATATTTCTAATTTACGGTTTACCTTTTTATTTTATTTAAAAAAAAATAAAAAAATTTTAAAAAATAAAAAAATAAACTGTAATTTTAAATTAGGATTTGTATATTTAAATTACGTTTTGGAGTGAAAACTTAATTATTTGTACTACAGAAAATACAGCCTCTTTATTATTTAACAGCTCAACACACACGCACACACACTCTCTCTCTCTCTCTAAAAACACACTCAATTTAGAAATAAAAAAGCTAGGGTTTAGGAGTAAAGGGTTTTAATTAGAATATTATTTATAAAAAAAATGGAAGCAGTAGTGATTGATGGTGGATCAAGGATACTCAAAGCCGGTTTCGCTATTCCAGATCAACCTCCTTCTTTGGTACTTTTCTCATTTTCACACTTTTATTTATCCCTTTTTTTCACATTTTAACACATTTGCCCCTATTTATTTATTTGTATCCCCTTTTCTGCTATACGCAATTGTTTGTAAATCACACTGTTTATTTCATTAGTATGTAATTTTACTGTTTTCCAGGCTTACACATTTAGTTTTGATTAAAAGTACGTTTTTTAACGTTTACCGAGAAAGTAGGTAACTCCATTATACTCGATTGCATCGCCAATTTGTTTTGCATTATTGAGAAAAAACTCAGGGGCGGCACTTTGGAAAATATTTTTTTTTTATTAATGTTTTTCATAATAATTTATATATACGGTATTCTGACAACCCCTTAAATATATTTTTTGGCAACTCATCCCAAAATTATATATTGTTATTGCAATAACATAACATAATTTTGTATGTGCTGATAATATATAAGTAATACTTAAAAAATTAACATCTGCAAGTGATTATGAAAGACATTTTACACCAACTTATCATGTTGACACGTAACACACATCTTTAAAAAAATTAAACAAAAATAATAATTAGAGTAGTGGTGAGTGCAAACAAAATTTATGAAAGAATTTTTGGTGGTTTGTATTTTAATTGAAGTGAATATACTGAAATTGTGTAATAAATATTTAATTGTTCGTATATATCTATTATTTAATATACGTTTGGTTTTTTCAGTTTTTTTTTTAATATTTTTTTACTTTCGTGTCTTAATCTTTTTACTTGTTATACCTTGATTTATTAAATTTAACTTTTGTATCTTTTGTGTTTCTATTTTATTTATTTTGTAGTCAATTTTGAAATGCTGAAACTTTCGACACATGACTACATGTGACGTTACTGTTGTGGTTTTTTTTGGAGTTTGAAAAAAAAGTCGAAATTGAGCGAAAAGGAAAAAAATAGAAATCAAATACATTTTAATCAAGAAACCAAGGTAAAAAAAATAAGAAAAGAGGGTAAAAAAAAGGTACAAAAATCCGGCTTTTCCGGTTTTATACTTTGAAAAATATTATGCGCTTTTATTAATTTTGGCAACCCCACACATTTGGTTCTGGTTCCGCCCCTGAGAAAACCCGATCTTTATTATGTAGTTTAGTCAAAAAATGGTGATTGTAGCCATTTAGATCCCTGCATTTTAATAAAAAATGTAAAAGTTTTGATATTTAGTACGTAATCTAGCCTGAAAATGGCCGGTTGCAGCCTTTTAGCTCATCACTTATTGCAAATAATTTTCTTTTTGATATTTAATGTGTAATTTAGCGAAAAATTGCAGATTATAGCCTTTTAACCCTGTGCATATTGGAGAAAAATGAAAAGTAATTGATCGTTGTGATGTGCCAGCCTTTGGCTCCCACAAATTGAAAAAATTTGAAAAAAAGATACCAATATAACTTATCAAATTCTAATAATCTGTACAGTATACCCGAATATTCCTAATGTGGTCACTTGTCTACGTGTTTTCCCCCCCTTTAAATTGAGCTCTTGAAGTATTTCCTTAAATTAAAGTGCGGGGCTGTTAGCGGAACATGTTTAGGAGGTAAAGTTTTCATTGTTTACCCCAACCGTTTTGTTTTTTAACAGCCTGTCTTCGAATTTTTTTTGGCACTTCAGTAAGAACATATTTTCCATGTCATTTTTTTACCAATTTAGACAGAAGTGACTCGATTGGGAAAAATAGTTATGTTGATAAGTGTAGAAAATGTATAGATTTGTATAATTTAAAATATTGAGATATCGGAACACAAAAAAAGGAAATAGGTCGTAGGGTAGCGCAAAAGTTAACTTACCCCTTTTTGTGCTTTTTGTTTAGTTGCACGTGGTTTCTTATTTCTATTACATATTAAATAGCATAGTGGTATGGTTCTTAGATACTAGATGTTTTCAGGTGTTTCCTTTCCGCTGCTGGAGCATGGATAAGTTAAAACTTCTGCTTACTAAAAAATTATTGACCATTTACATATGTTTTATCAAAATCACATTCTAGCGGGACACAATTTATAGGAGCTAAGATTATGAAGAATATTGTTATAAAGTTATGAAATATTTGTTCTTATTAATTAAAGCTATGCTTTCCATGTGTGTTAATTTGGCAACTCATATGTCTGTAATTCGTTGACGTTAAATCTCAATTTCTATTACTATTGTGGGTATTTGCATTCTTAATTAAAAAAATGCCTTTGTGACTCTAGTTTGTCAGGAATTCGCAATCGAGTTCATGTCAAGTGTATGCAATTTATTCATCTAGGTGTTTATCTTACATTTTTGTGATTGGGGGCCTTTTATGATTTCCTGATTAACAAATTAACATATTAACATTCGGTTCTTGGTGGTCAGCCCTGTGCTATTACAATTCGTAATCAACTGCGGAACAAGATAAGGAGAAAACCAATATATTATTGATGGCGGCTTTGTTTTACATTTGTGTATTTCCGTTTAATATAACTTAATAGCTTCAGGATTTTGTTTTTATTTTTGTCTTGTTTTTAGGCGATGGCATTTTTTTTCCCGAAAAGCACTATAAATTTCTTTTAATAAAATTTTCAGATGATTCCTACTCAAATGAGGCGGATGCCAGAAGATGGGCAGGTGGGTGATATTTCACTATCGGAAGAAGTCACAGTCGAACCAATTGTTCGTGGGTTTATACAAGACATGGAAGCTATGGAAGATCTATTGCATCACGTGCTCTACACTGGCCTTGGATGGGAAATGGGAAATGAGGGAAATATTTTATTCACAGATCCACTCTCAACCCCCAAGGTGATATATAGCTTTCTCTTGTGTACTTGTAGTCTCTAACAGTTAAATAAAATTATATAATTAAGTCATATCAGAAACATTTTCCTACGTGATATCAGATATGGGAAACCGTGAAAAGTAGTAGTTGTTTTGGTTGTATGTTTGAGCTTGGGGTGGGTCTGAAAATATTGTAAAACTGCAGAATTGAAGAGAAAAAACTTTGGAATTATGCACATTTGATTTGTTTAAGAAAATTACAGTGGTTGAATTTTTGAGACCTCGTGTTCAATTTGTTAGTAGGCCCTCCTTTGTTGCTGCTTTTAATCGTTTTTTGTTGCTTTTAAGCTTAAAAGTTGGACTGCGTTTGGTTCACCAGCTATAAAATTCAGCTTTTCTGGAATTTCGGCCTGAAAAAGGTTAGAAGTTTGAAGCTGGATAAACCTAGCTTTTCTAGAATTTCGGGTTGCTTGGTTATTTGCTTAAAAGCTCCAACAAAAATTCCTTTATTATGGAACCTGTTAATCGTGGAGATAATGTCGAACGAATGAAGTTCTGTTTTCCTCCCTTTTCTGACCTCTACCCATTTTGGCATGTATGTAAAAGTGTATTTCTTATGTGGGCATGCTTTTGTTTGGTTCTTCCAGTCGAAGATGCTTTATCTTATTAGTTATCTACAGGAAACACTTTTTTTTTCTAGGTTAAAGTCATTGGATATATCATATATCTTATCTTTCTATTTACAATCCAACTGCTCTAGATTATAATAAAAGTACTTAATTAATGTGCAATACTTTTTAGTTAAAACAATTTGGGTTCTAAAATTATTTTGTTAGACAGGTGGTGAGGGAGCAGCTGGTGCAATTGATGTTCGAAACTTTTAATGTTTCTGGATTTTATGCATCAGAGCAAGCAGTGCTATCATTATATGCTGTAGGACGTATCTCGGGATGCACTGTGGATATTGGCCATGGGAAAATAGGTACATTACAAGTTTATAATGTACCTATTTGTAGCCACTAACGTCTACACTCTAGTAGGATTTCCCCCTCTTGTATTCCTTTCCAAAGCTTCCACTTATTGATTTCTTCGGATAGGATAGGTTCTTCTTATTGAAAAGCAAATGGATACGCCTGCTATGGATTTTGTTTGTTATTTTGAAAACCTCAATAGTTTTGTTTCCATGGCAAGCAAATAATAAACGGCGACTTGCCACAACAAGAAGTAGACTAGGAATAGTTGCATTCAACTTTCTCATTGTGGTTAGAGCAGCAATAAATCTTAGATGCCATCATTATGATATCGACATATGTTTAGTGGTAACAATGTTCTTTTACATGTAACTAGCTTGCTGCAGAGTTGCGCTTTTTTTATACCTTAAACTTTTTTATCTGAAATGATACATTTGTAAGCACCTACGCATGCTCCACTTGACATGTGTAAGTAGGTTTCTCTATATTTGGAGCTCTGAAATAATAATTACAGGGAGTTTGTTCAGTTTACTGCTCCATAGGATGTGCATGTTTTACCATTCCAGAAGTAATATTACCTTCACCTTTAGTGAAACAAGTGCAGATTATTTCATACAATAAAGAGGGTCAAAACTGAATGTTTTTGCCTTGTACCCTTTACCTCAGGAAACCTTTACCTTAGGAAATGATCTTTGATTTGGTAAAGATGGGTGCTCAAAATCAAGGGCCAAGGCTGTTAAAGCTATACTTTCTTTCTTCTACTTTTTAGAATTGAAAATAGGTTGGAAAACTTTCCCGCTCATTATTATCTGGGACATCTCAAATGAATCGTCACCATCCTTGCTCTTAACTGCAACATAAATGGTTAACAAATATCTGTTCAGAGCTTTATGAGTGAAGATTAATAGTCGGTTTGATTTACTACATATTTGCTCAAGATGTGTGTTAGATTGTTTGGTAAATTTAAGATTTGTTCACTAGAACAAAGGAGCATATATTTTATGATGCCACAAAGTGTATTTAGGTCTTAGGATCAGATTGATAATGGTTATTGAGAATTCATTTTATAACTTCTTTTCTTTCAATGCAACTCTCCGTAATCTTCTGATTCGTAAACTTTTGAGCGAAATACAAAGAGCAAATCTGAAAATCACGTGACACAAGTGCTTCTAGATTTTCTAGTTCTACATAAGTACTAAGTTTATCCTTGTTAAGTAAAAACAATATCATGGTAGTCAATAAACTTGGCAACTTTATTGGTTTCTGCATGATTTATTGAATGCTGGGATTACATTTCAATTTTATAATTATCGCACAAAGAAAAACGGTACACTTAGCTTGTTTGCTATTTGGTGTTTAATGTGACTGTTCCGTTTTTGAAGCCTTAGACGGTGTTTATTTAGACCTCAATTTGTTTCAATATCTGATTAAAATTTGTCTTGTGGAAACTACAGCAATTTTAGGAAAAAATAAAAACTTTCTAATTTGCTTTATGCACTTGTTTGGTAGTTTGATATTTATGTCTACCTTAAGATTTGTTTTGGCACCAATAAAATTGTAGCTTAACGTGATGGATGTTTTTTCTGTCCCTTTTTGCCTGATCAGATATTGCACCAGTTATAGAAGGTGCCGTGCAACACATTGCTTCAAGAAGATACGAGATTGGTGGTACAGATTTGACTAATTTGCTGGCTCAAGAGCTCGCTAAATCCAATCCAATGGTGAATCTCAATATCTTAGATGTTGAGAAAATAAAAGAGATATATGCATGTTGTGCTGAAGATGATGTTGCTTATGAGAAAGCTCAGCTATCCTCTCAACAAGAGCAACATACTCTTCCTGATGGACAGGTAATTCCAAATAATTTGTTTTCCCTTTTGTATTTTTCAAATATAATATAGGGGCACGCACTTTGAGAACTCGTTTTGGTTAGTAATATGAGTTGCATCCTTGTTTGATGCAGTTATCTTTTTCTTTGATAAGTACCTAATACTACATGTTTCTCTTCAATTCCCTTGATTTACTCTACGAGCTTCGTTTTAGTTAAATCTTTAGGTGACCCATCACAATCGTTTTCCGTTACTGTCTCCTCTTGAAAGTATAGGTTTTCAACTGCAATCTACATATACATGTATGCTGGCGAGATAGAATCTGATTAGACTAATGTAGATTATATTTTCACTTTTGTTACATCAGTCGTGAAATCGGAAACCATTTACAATCGTTTGATTTTGACCAAAAAACGGTACTTTTTTTATGAAGTTTTCGTAGAACAAGAATGGCTGTATATTTCAGAAAACAAGTGTTTTTAAGTCGATAATAACTGTAAGCAGAGATGTACTTATTGTTAACATAAAACACCTCAGCAGTGGCCAATTTTTTTTCGCTCAAGAATCCAATGCTTCATGTTTTGGTCAATAGGTTTCCTACTACTACAACAATGTTTTTTCGGGCACATATCTAGTACTGTAAAGTTATGATACTACACAAGTGTACTTTTTTCTTTTGGTTAAGTAACTCAAAGTTGTTCACTGTATTTTACATGTCATATTTTCAGTCTAGATATCCCCATCGTCTATTCAAGCCAGTTTGAACTTCATATTTTGCTGAAATGTGTACAAGGATCACTTTACATATCAATAAAACTATCTCATTTTGTTCTTTGGCAACTATCAACCATGAGAAAAGAGTCTAATAACCTACTCCGGCGAGCCTTTGAAATGTAAGCTTTCTCTGATTTTCTTTTTACAGGTGATTTCCATTGGAAGAGAGAGATATACTGTAGGCGAGGCGCTTTTCCAACCATCTATTTTGGGTTTAGATACACACGGAATAGTTGACCAGCTCGTGCATAGTATATCAACTGTATCTTCTGAGAATCATCGCCAGTTGTTGGAGAATACTGTTCTCTGTGGTGGCACTGCTTCTATGACAGGTTAGCTTTTTTCCGTGTTTCTTTAATGTATAAATCGATTTTTAAGGATGAAAAACATCGTATATGGGTTATTTTTCTAGTATCAGTAGTGTCAAACCCATGCACTGAATGGAAAATGTTGCATGTGTTGTTCAAAACTGCCTGTGCGATAATAATATAAACTCTATGGGCATTATAAATTAACATTTATAAATCTGGATCTGGATCGATAGGACGATTTGGCACCTTAGTTCTTTTTCGTAGCCTGCTGACTCCGAAAAGTACTCAATTGAACATATGGGAAACTCTTTCTCACTGCCTCTCTCTGAATTTATACATATCTGTACAAATGTTCAATATTCATCGTTTTCCGCCCCTTCTAGCTCTGTTTGTTTTGGTGTAAAATAGGTGTAAACAAACATTTATTGCTAAAATAGATTTTCCGGGTGATTGGTTTACCGTAAAACATTTTTTTTGGGAAAACTTTTCCCCCATGTCAAGTAAAATTGGGGGAAACGATTATCCCGCAAATAAAGTTGGAAACAATTTACGGAGACTCTCTCTATATTCTTTCTAATACTAGTATTGTAACTATAATTAATTAAAGGTCTACTCATTCAAAACTAATTAATAATTAGTCAAATTCCACCTAATTAATCAATAAAAATAAAAAAATTAGGAAAATTCTAAAAAATAACAAATAATGAAAAATAAAAATAAAAAATCTGAAAAACCCAAACAAATTCGAAAAAGCTAAAAAAAAGTCAGTACTATTTTACATATATATCTATCTTATTGATAATTTATAATCAACGTTTTAGCTCCTATACTTTTAATTTTCTGAGTTTATAGGTTTAAAATTGATTAATTACTACAAGTGGTGTATATGAAAGAAAATATGTTTTCAGCTAAAAGGTTTCCTATGCACGTTGATACTTTTACCAAACAACAATTTATTTGTTAAAAAAACTTGAGTTTGTATAAAATTTTAGGTGGAAAACTTTTTATGCACCAATCGCCCATGAAAGGCAAATAAAAGTTTTCAGTGTAAAACTTTCCCATGAAAATATTTCCGCCCTGCAATACCTTTACTATGAAACAAACAGGCCTTACTGTTTAATGGAACTATCATTTTCATTTATTTGCGGATATCTGTTTTTTAGTTGTTTTATGTAAACCTTAAAGCAATAAAACAAAGGATGGTGTAGGGCATTCATTATTTTCTGATACTTTGTTGAGGAATCGTACAACTGTACTGCATATATAGACTGTCCAGTTTTTAAAGCACCTGTAAATATTTGCAAATTTAATGCTTTGGCCAATCATGCTTTTGACCTTGAGGCAAGCTATAATCATTGGCTATTCTGAGAGTTTTCTCTTTTCTAACTAAACATGCTAAACATTCAGGCTGTATAGCAAAATTTAGTCCCTTGTAAATAAATTTGAGTTTGATATGTTTGAAATGTTGTGCAAATGCTTTTTATGAACGTTTTAGGTTTTGAGGATAGGTTTCAGAAAGAAGCCAGCCTCTGCTCATCAGCTATTCGCCCTACTCTAGTTAAGGTAATCTTTTCCTTGTTCTCTTAGCTTATCTTTTAAACACAAAGAGAGGTATTTGTATATTGACCCAGACATGAAAAGAGTCTCTTTAAACTGTCGACTTGAAGTCGTAGACCATAAGGTTGAAGAGGATTAACATGATTAACAAATCAGATTAACAGGTGTAGAACATAGAACCATTTCTTTTTGGATGTGATAAAATAAAATCTTGAATATCTCCTCAATACGAAATTAAATCAACTAAAAGAAAACATATATCATCAATTCGTGATTATTGGGAAAATTTACATGCCTTGTTGTTAGACCGGAAAGCACTTTTGATGAAAATCTGTACTTTCACTTGTGTGTCTGCTAATAAGATTTCATCGTATCCAATAACAAGGGAGGTGTAAAGCTCAATTCATTCTCAACTTAACCAATCAATACCAAATGTGTTTAGCTTTTACAGTTCCTAGAACTTGAAAGTGGTATTCACGATAAAGCTCTGTGCTAGATTGCATGTTCCGGTAAAAATCCAATTATTGAAAGCGAAACCATGTAGGAATACCAATTACTAAAATGATATATTACCAACGGAGCAGTATTAATTCGCTATTCCAATTATTAAAATGGCATGTTACAAATGAAGCAGAGTCAAATTCTTGCCCTAGTAGGAGTAGTGGTTCTATGACGAGAGAGTGGTATATTGAATTGTTAAACTTCACACTATGGTACGAGTTCCTATAACAGTAAATTGTAGGTTTACTGGAACTGTTCTTTCCTTGTCATTGTTATGAATGTGTTGGAACGTCCTCTTTCTATGTTATTAATAAAGCACTAACGTGCTGTCTATAAGCAGGGGCCTTTTCGGTACGGCTCCAAGTGCAGTTAAAATCTTATTGCTGTAATTTCTTTATCTGTTTTTCCTCCCAGGCTCCCGAGTATATGCCAGAAAAATTGAGTACGTATTCAGCGTGGGTGGGAGGTGCCATACTTGCGAAAGTTGTATTCCCACAGAACCAGCATATGACCAAATCAGATTACGATGAATCTGGACCATCCATTGTGCATCGCAAATGTTCCTGAAAATCTTCAATTTTTCTTCATGAGATGATGACCTGGAATGTAAATGTTAGTAATGTTGAAATTGTAGCTGAAGTTATTAAACTCAGTTGTTGGATCTTTAGTCTAAAGGCCAAAATATTATGCACCAAAAAAATCTTTTTACATGGAGTGTTAATTATTCACAACATACCCGAGCAGTTAGATTTTGATTTAACGGCTGACATTGGCAATTTTTAGCCTCCGCAGTTCTAAAGATTTGCAGTAAGTCAGCAACTCCATTATCTGTAGGAAATTTCTCAAGTATTTTTTTCAAGGTAAACTGCAAGCATCTTGGCCTTCTGAGTTTGAAGGATACTGTTGTTTGTAACGCTTGAGTGTATTGACTATTCATCTCTAAAGACTCTTGTTCCTTTTATTTCTTTGAGCCTGTTTATGTGATTTGTTAGTTCTCAAGTCTCCCAAGTTTATAGATTTAAGTATGGTTTTAACCAAGTAAAGTTGCCAATAGGTTCTAACCCATCTTCAACAAGAATAAGTTAGAAATATTTTGGAGATCAACTATGTGCTAAACCAATTTTGGTGGGACAAATAACTAACTCAATATCTGCTAGTAATATTTTTTGCTTTAGGTCCTTAGGCTCCGTCCCTCTGTTGAGGGCTGTTATTTAAATTGGGATCTCTTAGAATATAACACCAGTTAAGGTTTTACAAAACATATAGTATTGAGAAGATGGTAAGAAAAATTGAGACGATTACACGTTTATATAGCATCTGACATGATAAAAAAAAAAACACTTTATCAGGAATCACCTGAAAAGTAGACAAATTATTGTTTGTCCTAGCAGTATTGGCCACACAATTAGTAGCTTTATTTAGATTCCAAACGTTAGAACATAATAAAGACCTTTAAGATTTTCTAAGTTTCCAAACGTGTGATCTTGATCTTGGTCCCCTTGGCTGTAAATAGGTCTTGGCTTTACTTCTGTAACCATTAACAAAGATGTTCACATAGTAGGGTCTGATTATGACGAACTATCTTCCATTTTTACCTTCCAAATAGCGATCTTAATCGTGGCAAAAGACACAAACTAAATAGTGCAAACAAATAAGTGAAAAATTATCAAAAAGAATGTCTACAATCCTTGGAAGACCAAGAAATTATCATTCATCAAGGGTAATATACGTATAGTACGTCAATGAGAAAGTAACTTTATTTTTCATCCAACTGTTGCTTCACATCGCATGGGCTGAATAAACTGTAAACTACAAAATACAATTACGAGGTTGACTAATCTAATATCAATACATATAAATGTTTTTCAATAACGATGTAATTAGTAAACAACACTTGGTCAATTCGCCGGTCCCTATTTTCAAATAATTTATGAAGTGGTTACATAGGTCTGGAGTCGGGGGGGAAAAGGGTAACTTTTAAACTCTAGACCTTCTCGATATCTCATGTGATGTCAAGTACCTCACCACCCTTGTTTGTCAGGAGAACAGCAATCTTTAGCATATGTATAATGTTAAACATTTACCTCCACCCTCGTATACTATCATCATAACAGCAAACATCAATATAGCTTCGTCGGTCGAAGATGGTTACAAATCTGTATACGCTCAGTTGTTTGCATTGGTGACGTATTTTTCTTCTTTATATTTCTTCGCTAAATGCTTCAGATTCTGGAAAATCCAAAATCCTGATCTTGGGCAAGCATGGCGAATGTTTATTTGCATTAAAAGGGAGAAGTTTCCCGAGGTGCAAGCTGTTAATGATCCAGCTAGCTGCCTGCATTTATATCAAGAGAACGATTATTTAAGTATGCATAGGTGTTTTTGAAACAAAAATTAGACTATTGCATTTTAGAGCATTGGAAATTGACAGCACCAAATATGACACTCTCGAAGCTTCAGGTTTCTATATTCAGCTATATCATAAATAGTATTTATTTAGCACAGAAAAATAGATGGATAATTGGTAAGAAAACTGTGATAATGGTTGTCAGAAAACAAGTTTTCAAAAAATGAAAACAAAAACTAATCGTATAAAACTTGGAAAGAAAATGATCCTTCCAGGAATAAAACGCTTATGTTTGCTCGCATGCTTCACTATCCCAATTACTCACTAATATATATATACATCCATATATGAATAGGCATACAGAGAGCCATATTCCCTTCTTTTTATTACCAAAGACTGCGGTTTTATTATCCAAATTAAAATAAATAAAATGTAAAATATATAGGAAGAAAGATCAATAGAAATGACTAACCATTGTGTGTATTTTTCCCTCTGAAGCACATTGTTTTAAGTGACGTGAAACGGCTCTCTCATCCTCCGCAACAATAATCCCGTGTGATATTTTATTTGTACCAAGATTTTGGACCATTAACTGAAGGGTCTTGAACACCTTTCCATCCCCGTGCTGACAAAAATAGAAGGCAGAATTTACTTAGCCAAAAAGAAGAGCGAGAAAGGAATGTGTTGGCCCCGGTACGGCTAAACCTTAGAGGGAGGTGAATAAGGTTTCTAGGCGTTTTTGGCCTAATTAAACTTAAGTGCAACTAATCACCCAACTATCGCAATTCTAATCTTATGCGTTTAACAAAAGTTAATATACTACTAAAAGTTCTAAACGCATGCACGAAATAAGCAATAATTAAGTTGCGGAAAGTAAAAGGAAGGGAAAGAAAATGACACCGTGATTTTATAGAGGTTCGGCAAACGGCCTACGTCCTCTCCTCGGTACTACCGAGTATTTCACTATAATTTTTCTTCCCGATTTTACAAATCCTTATCGAGCTCAATCGACCGATTGGCTCACCCTCTACCCGAGGTTCCTACTCTTAATTCAAGTGCAAGCGTACACGTCTAATGAGTCAATGACTCCCCCTCAATCTATGAGTACCCAAGTGTTTAACCTAGAACTTTTAACCAACACTTTGGCTTAAAAGCTTCTACCCAAACACTCACTCACAATGAGCTTATAAAACGCTCTTTACAATTTTATCGAAAATTAAAACAACACCCACAATTGATTGCTTCTTAAATAAGCTAATTTGTGGTTTCGATGATGTTTGATCTTTGTTGGAGCTTGTATCGATTTATCTTCAATTTCTCTCTTTTCGAAATCTTTCACCAAAATGGTGATTTTGGGTTTATGTATACGAGAGAGATTGAAGGATTGATTATGGGAGTAATGGATGTAATTGGTGACTTTGGAAAGTGAATTGGGTTGGTTTATATAATCACCAAAGTCTGTTTTTCTGTATATGACCGTTGGCAGTGGTTGAGTCTTTTATCCACAGGTTTTAAGCAACTTTCCAGAATAAGCTGAAAAGCTGTTTTCGAAATCTGCAGAAAACGATCGGTCGTTTTGTGAGAAACGATCGGTCGTTTTTTCGACGTCCTCACTGGAAGAATTTGGTACAAAAACGATCGGTCGTTTTTTACAGACGATCGGTCGTTCTCTGTTTTCTCGCTTTTCTTCGAATGCTCATAACTCCTTCGTTTTAGCTCCGATTCTGGTTCCGCTTGAACATGTGGCTTCGTTTTTCTGTGTTCTATCTTTCTGGCGTTCTGGAATTTACAAATTCTACTTTTGGAAAAGACAAGCATTATATCATCGAAATAGAGAAATCGTAAAATCATTAAAAATATAATCAACATTATAATCAAAATCAATTATCGAACCCCATGGTTCAACAGAATGGATTTTACAAGAATAGATGCTGAGATAAATAAAACATCATTACACATAATTACCACAGCCCAAATGGTAGATGATAACCAAAAAATAGAAAAAGAAAATTCGTTCTAGCAGAGGAACACTATCGTAAAGCAGACAATATAATAAAAATATATAAATTATATATCAAAGAAACCCACATCAGAAGCTAAGTTTTTCACCTTGATGACTGTAGCTAGACGGTTGCAATAACTGTGCTTGCCATGAAGCATTATACCAACCCCATTGAACAAACAATCATGTTTAATACGACAAAGTGGTCTTTGTACATTTCTTTCACCACTACGATTTGGTATCACCATATACCTGGGGGGAAAACTCAGATGAATAAGGAGGTGTGTCAACAATAAAAGAAAAGTCCTTAAAATCGCAGAGAGAGGCAAAGTGTTTCCGGGGTATGTTCATCAGAGCATTGGAAGAAATTGTAATTCAAAAAAATAACACAGTGATAGAAACTGAAACTAAAAAGACTGAGATACTCGGAAAATAACTAACTCGTTACTTCCGTTTGCTTGTTGAGCTGCTTATAATAGAATTTACCTATATTTCGATAAGTAGCACTTAAACCATCCAACTAGTTTCTTCCAGAATAAGGTTAAATGAATAAATAAGAAAATGATCTGAACATAATAGCTTATATTAGTGGAATATATGCAGAAACAAGTAAAATCTATTTAATTTGGTATTTTCAGATGCTAATCTTCCAAATATCGGATTAGCTATAACAGGATTCAAATGCCAACCACTGAAGACTAAATAAATGCATGGACTCATGGAGACATATGCCAACTATTTTCTGTAAACAAAGAGCAACAAATAAAAGAAAACAAAATTGCTCAACACCTGTTTACATGACTTAACTACTTGAGGTATAATGGCAGATCAGAAATAAATAATAACCAAATTAGTCGGTAAGATTTTTATTTTATTTTTCTATTTTAAGCTTACCAAAGTATGCAGCTTTTTATCTTCTTCCAAATGGGAATAGCAATATCATAGCAATTTATACTAACGTACTCTTTTAGAAACTGGACAGACGGCTAGAAATACAGTCCTTATCGTACCAAGAGCTATAATATTAATAAGATTTGTTTAGGATGAAATTAATTAGATTAGAGCTGGTGTGGAAATTTGTCAACATTTATAATCATTTAGATAAAGGGACATCAAAATTTACTAGTTAGGGATTCTTGTACTGATTAATTGATGAATTAAGGATGAAAGGAAATCCCGGAACACGGTATAAATAGGAATTATAGGACTATAGGAGTAGTTGATTGTTGTGGCTTAATATTCAACCTTATTGCCAATTCTCTTAATCATTACTCATAACTACAAACTAAAAGGAACATGCACGAATCACATTTTCAGCCAATAAATAAAGTACCAAGAAAAATATAGATATACAGAACATACTTGTCAGTTGCTAATGCAGAACCAGCCTTTACTGAATCGGTAAGCCAATCAACTCTAAGTATGAAAGCGTTCACTACACATCCGTACAAGAACTCTGTAGTTTCCAGCTGACAGTATAAATTACACAAAATAATAAATGAACAATAAAAATTATGCACCACGGCAAATACAAACAGGAGTATCAAGAGAAGTTCAAAAATATCAATATCTTAAGTTTCATCTGATAAACAGTTGGGACTTCTTTTCTGGGTCATTGAAAGTCAAATAAGAGCTATTTGGAAAGGAATTAGATAAAAATGCGGTAGGTGCATGTGGAAGCAACTTCAGAATTTGGAATAGCTTTTTCCTGCTTGCAATTCTAAACCTTTCTTCGACAAAAATGTGATGGAGAAAGTTTAGAAGTACCATAGGGTAAAAGGACCAAAATTTCCAAACCATATCAGTGGCTTAAAACTAATTTATTGAAATTGTACATTTTTAGTAAGACTTTACAAGACGAAGTTGTTAGGTGACCTTTGTGCTGATTTAACGTTCCATTTTGACATAAGAAACAAGTAGAATAACAGAAAGTAAACCGTAAAACAGCTTATCAATTAAAAGACACAAACTTAACGTTCCATCTTAGAAATGATTAGCATACACAAAATCTGACTTGTGGCCGAGTTAGCAACAAACTAGTTAATGAGAAAAAACATCAACTTTTCATGTACTCGTCACTTTTCGTAAGAACTTTATATTGTTAGTCCATCCAATCAGATATATGTATTTTTATTTTTTTCAATTTTTAGCTACTAACCTTGTGGGGACAAAGAACTACAAGATTATACTGGACACTCGATTTTGAGATCATTCTTCCCCTTGAATTTGAAAAAGGAATGCGATGAAGAACTTTTCCATCATGTTTCTTAATTATATTCTTAATTTTTCTTTCTTTCTGTAGAGGAAATCCAGTGAGCAAGAATTCTAAATTCCGCAAAACCAATCCGTCAGCATTCTTGCGAGGGTTTTGAGATTTTTTGGCTCGTTTAGTATGGGAACCTTTAACCCCTTTCCCAGCTCCTGCACCTGAACCTGCAATTAAGTGTAAGATTTAAGGTATTTCAGTTGCATACTCTAACGTAGCAATTAGCACATCAAAGTTACCTTTTTTGATTTAGTATAGTTAATGTATTAAATAGTATTGAGAAAAAAAAGTGGGGGTACAAATAGTTACCACAACAGATACTCTATCTATTTTATGACATTTTTTACATATGTACACTACTGACTACCCTATCATTTTTTTTATTTTCTATTTGAGTTCCCAGTCCAAGTTTTCTCATGTTGAAGATACCAAATCAACAAAAAAATGTTAGGTTTGGGTACTAATTGCCAGCTTTTGTACGTTGGTATACACAGTCTAAATATGATGACGCCTTGGTGTACAAAATAATAATTTACTCAGAAATATATGAGAAAATGCAAACAGAATCGTGTAAGAGAAGATTCCTTACAATCTACGTGTGAAGATTGCTTGTGGATATCTGTTTTCTGCAGGGTACCTGAAAAACGCACTCGTTTTCTGGGCCGCTTTTCAGGATTATGAGCTACTTCACCTTTCAAATGATCCTTTTGGCTGTCACTCTTTCGTAGTGCAATATCACACTCAGGTCTTGAAGTCTTTTCTGAATTTTTTTCTCTATCGATAAAATCAACCTCCTTGCGAGCCAAAAACCTCTTTCGACGGTTTAAACTAAGTGGTGAGCTTCTATCCTTCTCAAGGGAAGCCTGTATCTCAGTCTCGTGACTTTCTTCGAATTCTCTTGCATACAAGTTATTTTCAGTAGAAATTAATCTTGAATTGTTTGGTGATATTGTGCTATACTTACTCAGCGAGGTCAAGTGCCTACGTACAGAGCCATAAGAAGCTTCACCATTTATTTTTGGAACATGTGTTTGTTCCCCAAATACAAACTCTGTATTCGAAGTTGACGATCTTTCCAAATTATCATTACAATTTTCCATTGCAGGCCTAGAAAACTCCTCTGTATCTTCCACGATATTTAAATCATTATCTTTTGAATGACAAGTATTTTCAGATAATAGACTGCAAGGAACAAAAGAACACAGAGGATCGACCAAGGATAAACAAGATGGTATTTGGGTATTTGGAGAAAATATTTTACTCTCATCAGCTTTATCGTGTAAATCTTTAAATTGTATGCTTGGTTGGGAAGCCATGTGCGACCCTTCATCATGTATATGTATATGAGAATTCTTATCTGGAGCAATATCAGCTGATTCCGATACATAGCTTGTCTCGCCAGTTAAAAGTCTGGGAACAGTATTGAGATTTTTATGTGCAGTTGTCGTAGAAGCTTTCTTCTCTTTCTGAGGAAATAGAAGAAGAATATGGACTCGTTATATCTAAGAAAATAAAAATATTAGATAAATTTAATTATATTTGGGAAAAGAGAAACCAAAAGATCAGAAGCTGAAGTTCTATAACCCTAAGGATGAAGTTAGAATGTGAAAGGTCAGAGACAGAAAAACTATCCTAACTTTACAGTATGAGTAGAAAAAAAAACAAGTAACAAAAGAGAGAGACTTAAAAACTGAAAAACCATACAAACTTCACAATCCGGAAATAAAAGGATCATATGAGACCCTGACATCAAGGTGATAGACGTTAGATCTGGATAGTTTTAATTAACATAAATAATAACTCAGAATGTAATACTATACACCTTGTGCAGAGGCTCCAACCAAAGTGATATTGAAAGCAATGTGAGATTAGTGACTATATCGTAAGAGATCTATATGATTTCGTAAATTAAATAAAGATGACAAGTACAATATACAAAATACAAAGTTGAGCTATTGCATAATGCATTATATTTAGAGAAAAACGGTATGCTAGGTAATAGAGGGGATCTCTCACCTACATAATATCAGTGTCTAAGCTTTCTTTTCTTTGCTTAAGTGAAAAATGTTCCTTAAAGAAGAACTGTAAAAAAGGTAGATAGAGTGATCACCTTTCTCATCCAACCACCTAACCAGCGGCTCTGAAACTTATCAGGACCACTATAATGTAGTTTATCATCTCTTTCTGCAAGTACATTGAGAAATGACGAGACACAAATCCAATAATTAATCTCTGATTGCACGAGATAGAAATATCAAAGAACACAGTAAAAATAGTACCGCCGGTCAGAGAACCCTCAGTTTGAAGAGAACATGTCTGTTTTGCATTCTTCAGAGGCTGGGTAATATTCTGCAAAGCTAAGTAGAGTCCCTGCCATTCGAAGCGGAAAGTTGAAAATAAGAAGTTAGCAACAAGATTTACTTATAAAAGATTACTAACTCGTAGATGAGAATAAAAATTCCACAAAATATTGGACAAACACACTATATTGTTTAAAATGACAGCTTTGTACACCAACCTACCAGTTTCTAATATTAGTATACCATAGTATGAAAAAATCGCAATTTAGACATCAATCTACACAAAACCGAACAAGTAGTGCACCCACCTTTCAGAATTTACTAATTTAAATTACTAACACATAATTAAACAATTTGTACCCCAACCTATCGTAATTTACAAGCGCCTAAAAGTATAAACTTAGACACTTTTTGTTGATGTACAATTTTTTTGATTTTGTGTATATTGATGTACACCAGCACAATAGAACATAACTTGCGTTTTTTAGGTAAAGATTTGAAGCTGAAATCGTAACTCTTCAATTTAGTATAGTATTTCTAAATTGTGAATTTTACTAGTATGGTAAACTAAGTCATATATTACCACTGTAGCAACTAAGTCATATCTTACCACTGTAGCAACTGGGACATCATTTTTCTCCACCATTAACGATGGTAACCCAATATCATTGCGAGGTACATTTTCGTAGATGGTTAAATCACTGGTTGGATCATCTTCAACCTTTTGTTCCCCATCAAAACCAACAATTTCGACTAACACGCCTTTTCTTTCTCGATTATCAGTGTCAATAATATCAACTGGCTCTTGCTCATTAAAAGTATTAACAGGGAAATCTTTCACAGAGTGTGTTTTTAAATTAGGCGTCTCTTTAACTTGAGATATATCATCTGAATCACAAAAAATTAACCCAACATCTTCAAAGGCATCTTCCATATCTGATTCACCGAAGTCTAACATAGACTCATCTTCATCAATATCATCGCCAGAGCAATAGGAAATGTCATTTATACCCTCTAGCCGTGCTTGTTTAACCCTAAGTGCAACTTCAAGTATAGCTGCGCTAGACAAGCCCTTTGTATATGAGGAACTTTTTGCCAGGTCATGTATTATAAGTGCTTCAGCTGCTGCATTAGAGAGCTCAACTGCGTCGCAGTCGTCATTTCTCCTAACATTTTCTTGATTTTTCGTCCTCATATCAATGTTACCTTTTGGAGAGGGACAAGCATGCTTTAATGAACTAGTACCCTTCACTTTTTGACTAGCAATCAATTCTGTTTTGTGAACTAGGGAGATATTATATGAGGCTTTGTTTTGTGCTTTAAAAGTACCGAGCTCTGAACTGTAAAAATCTTGAGTGACACCATTTGATGATAGATGTAGATGGAAACCGCCCACCTGCTCAAGATCAAAGGAGATCAATGAGACTAATATTTTTTTGATACTTGTTTAAGTATTCAGTGAACAATTTACAAAAGTGAATTATTCACTTGAAAAAATAGGCTCCTACACCCTTTTTTTAATTTCACTGATAATCCTTCCACGGAATGGAACTATCCAATTATACCATGTAATAACTCGAATTTTCTAGGTAGAATCAAATTAGTAGAAAATTATCTTTGGAAACTGTGCACAACAGTATTGTGACTCGGGACTAGTCGATATCATTTGTGTTTTCCCTCTTTAAGAATTCTACTCCAAACCATTATCAGCACAAATCAGTATATCTTTAATTGTACATGTTGCTTCTTTCTCCCTCTTAAACACATTCAAAGAAAGTGACCGAAAAGCGGAAAACCTTTAGTCGTCGATGCAGATCGATATATACAGTATTTGAACACCAAGTATCTATACGCTTACTATAATAAGACTAATGAATTCGAGAATTATGAACAATCAGAAAAGTGTACCAAAAAAGCGATCATTAAAAAAAATGCATTTGATTTCAAGCATTCAGGTCGATATGGTGGATACCCTTTTTTTCTTTTTTACTGAGACTTAAACACCAGCTTTGCTAAGCATAACAGTCACTTACGGGAATATACTTTAGAGTGCAGAAGGTTTGACATTTTCTAGCGAATCTCTAGACATCACCTTAAGATGAGAAAACAATTACGTAAAGACTGTGAAGGAGGTAAAAGGAGCACAATATTAAATGTAAAAAAAAGAGAAGGAGAAGCGGGTGCAGATATAATCTTTAGGACAGGAGCTTAATTGTTAGTAATCAAAAGGACTGGCCATTTAGAGCAAAATATGCTTAGTCAAGGGTCACTCTAGAAATTATCACTTCACACTCTAGCACTATAAAGAAGATGTTACGCAGACTATAGGGTTATGCAAAAAAAAACTGAAAACTATTCATTTTGTAGAATTCACAGGGTCTTGGGAGGAACGGAATACAAAGAGGTAAGAAAGACTGAACGATATATACCGATGGCTCGTCCACCAATCACGGATCAGGAGCGGGCATACTAATGATTTCCGTATATGGAATAATAGTCGATAGATCAATCCAACTAGGATTCGACGCGACTAACAATGAAGCCGAATACGAAACACTGATCGTCCGTATGATGCTGGGCAAGATTTCTTCTCTGTAATTTCACTCAAGTAATCCCAACTCATTAATCTAAATGTTTGTACCAGTTATTTAGTCAATTTTATACATAGAAGCTTCCCCCAAAGGGAGGTTTGTTCATTATCACTTCTATTCTGATTTAATCTGAATTAGCGGATTGCAGTTTTTAATCTCAGGGTTCCTTACACCTTTGTGCCGAGAAAATGTTGGTATTTATTTTATATTTGAGAGGATTGGTATCTTCATACTTACACATACGAAAATACCAATCGTGGTATTTTCATACTTACACATCTCGCATTAGGGAACAAGTAAAAAGAACATATCATAAAACAATAAAGTATAACGGTATATTATCAGATTAATCATTTTGACATGGTCATGATTTCCAACCATGTGATAGTTGAGGTTGACGGTTTTGGTTCACTACTCTAAAAAGTGGTGGTAAACATGAAACTGAAATTATAAATGCAAACCTATTCCTTGTGTTATATATAAATGACGTACAAGGAATCCACCAGATGACTTACATTTGCAGAAGATTGACACAAACTTGGAAACAGCATATCTTCCCCTGAAAGGAATAAGTGACAATTTTTATATCTTCCCTCACCATCTAGTGACAAGATTGCATCTTCTCGGGTACACTTGTTCTGCTATTGCAATTTTTAAGAAGCCGATGAATGATCAGAAAGGCAAACAAAAGAGATGTTACATAACAATTGGCCACTTTTAAGAATAAACATGAAAACAAAACCACGCAACAAGTTGAACTACATTAAAAAAGTCCATCTAGCATCAGAGCCATCCCCAACACAAAGGAATGCACCTCGTAAGTTCACTTCAACACAAAAATCTATGTGTATAATGAAAAAGCTTTGTGAAATGCATATCCCAGTCGAGTCAGATGCAATTGTATAATGTGAGAACCTACTTCTGCTCATCAATATCAGCATTCAGCACATTAAGTATAAACCAATTTGATATTTTATATACTAATCCATTACCATATATTATCTGGTACATGCATATATTATAACTCTAATGCATAAGCAGTTCTATCTTTCTCTGTGTCTGCAACATTAACTTTTACTAGAATACTAATAAATAGCACACATGTTAACAGGGAAAAAAAACATAAGAAACGACGTATCCATCCCTAATTACTTTCTATCCAACTGTCATTAAAAATAATTTCTTTTTTGACAAAACCCTCCATTTGATAAATAACAGGTTTTAATCAATTGGGGACAAAAGTCACAAAGCCCTCTAAACGAATGTAATTTCCGTTCAGACAGATACCGAACGCAAATCAAATAAATATAAAACGAACCGTGAATCGATAGCCAGAATCTCTTTCATCATGTAGTGGCTGAACATTTTGGTGCTGTAACCAGCAAGGAAGCCAAGCTGAGTCCTGATACAAATCAAAACATTTAATCAATACATGCTTAATTTCTAGTAAAAACAATATTTTAAATATTGGAGCTCGCATTGTTTAATTTCATCTTTTAAAGCAAAGGTGTCCCCAAACAAGTGGCACGAGGTACGACAACTAGAAACGTACCAGAACGATAAAAAAATGTTTTCGTTAAATGAAAGAGCCAATTTGAATGAATCCGACTAAAGTAGCGATAATTGAAATTATGATACTCAGATATGCTACAAGCCTACAATCGATGTTGCTACTCAAAATATGGGTACCACCAGGCAATTCTCCAGTATGATACTAAAGAATAATCTATTTTAAATGAGGTACCAAAAAAATCGGCACAAGGTAACCCAAATCATCGGTGATTGAACCAACTCTGCTTTTAAGCTTTTTATACTTTAAAGTTGGACTCCAATTAGTAGATCAGCTTTTATGCTCTCTTTTTTTTTGTTCAATCTTTGTGCCTGTTTTGCAACTGCTTTTTTAGCCTTTTGTTTTATAAAAAAAGCATCTGGTGTTTGGTTTGTTAGATTTAAAAAGACTAGCTTTTGGGTCATAAAAGCTAAAAAAAAGCTCAAAAGCAGATAATCAATAACTTTGGGAAATTTTCAGCTTTCGACAACAAAATTACCAAAAGTAAATATATTCTATAAAATCATTATGTATATTTAAGACTCACTTGTTACAAGTAAAAAAAAAGAGTAAACAATAACTTATCAACAAAGATAATTTATAAGGCGCTTAAAAGTAAATAAGCTAATTTGGTGCCAAACACTACGCTATAGCTTCTTTTAACCTAGGTTTTTTCTCATTGTTTTTAAACAGCTTTTTAGACAAAAAAGCCGATGCCAAACACGTCTTTTATCTAAAACTTAAATTTAAATAAAAAAAACAGCTAATTAATTAGCTTAAAAGATGCAACCAAACAAGGCAACAATCTACTTGCTATATATATAGTTAGTAACTTATTGAAATTTATGTTTGTTAATAGTATGTATTATTAAATTTATGTTTGTTACCTCTGAGAATTGAGGAGATCGATATCCGCCCTCAAATAAGCTGCCCATTAACTTCCAATAAATAAATCAAACAATAATATAAAATAGATTTTTCGTTAATTACTGAGTAGCTAATAGGGTTTTTAGGAGACTCGCAATCCTTCGCGCCAAATAAAGAGAATAATAATTAGCCTTTTCTTTTCTTTTCTTTTCTTTTTTTTAATAATTAGCGGTTTTTTTTTTTTTGTTTTCAAAAATAAATATTCAATTGTTATTTTTTTTTCAAATTTTGATTACTAATTAAATTTAGTGTAGTATATACTGGTGTTATGTATTTTTATTTGGGTTTTTATTGTGTTGTAAAACTTGTTTTTAATTTATTAAATTCTAATTTGTCTAATATATAATAAAAATTGAAAAATTAAATTAGTTATTGAAAATGTATCATCTGACCCTCTATTTTTTAATCTAATGGCCGTAAAAGTGACTGTACATTGTACAGTCTAACTCAATAACTGCATAAAATAGGGCCCATAATAAACCCATATTTGACAACAAAATCTATTTCATTGAGTAGTTTATAATATTTGCACTTTTAGCTTTACGTTTAGAAAGAATGATTGGATGGCACTTCATTTTTACATTTACCTAAGATTCTTTTCTTGAGATGGTTTTTTCGGGAGAAGTTTTATTTTGTTTAGAGAGATTACCCAAACTGTCTGATGATGTCAATTCGTATAATCTCTTTACCAATTAATATGATTTTATTTTGTAAAAGTAATAATCTGAATTATTGTTTTTTTAAAAGTATTAACCGCATGTTTTTTAAAATTTATAGCCTGTTTAATACTCTCGATCCAATTTATAAGTTCGGAAATTCACTACTTTTCCATTTACTATCCAAAATTTCCCCTTACTTTTTCATAAAAATCAATGTGACAAGTACATAATTGTAATTTTACCTAACAATTTTTTTCTATTTATTTTATGTAAAGTGAACTTATAAAGTGGAAAATAAAACGGAAACGTGGACTTATAATTTAGAACGGAATGAGTATATTGTGAATTTTTTTAACTACACATAATCATCGCGTTGCTTTTCACTTAGCGGAACTCATATCATCTTGTTTTTTTTTCATAGTCGGAGCTCACCTACCCACCCATGAGTCCATGAGTCCATGACCCCCGTTACTAAGAGCTCGTTGCTACATGATCGAGCAACCAAACACGTGCTATTTAATCTCTTTGTTTAATCTCCTTCATTCCCCATGTGAAGCATATCTAGGACCAAACTTCAAGAAGAGCTCGCATATCATGTACGCTCCGCTGATTTAGATCTGCTCCATTATTTTGTATGTTCAACTATTTCCAACATTAATAAATTTGTAAAACTTTCATTTTCTTCCATAAACGTCGACAATGGTTATAAGAGATGGAGAGACATCATGAGGGGTCGAGGGGATTCATAGGTAATACTGATAATATAGTTATTTAAAATTGACGATGTTATAAAATTCCGTCAAAATTGAACTATTTATTAGTAATACATTTTCATAATTAAATAGTATATGAAATGAAGAGATTATTCAGTCCTTTGATGCGATGCATTCCAACACATTTCTTACCACACATTTTTCAGGAACTGACTGTGTACGTAATAAAATACAATAAACATATGGTGTAGTCTGTTGGTCCGGTTAAAGATCTCCTCATAAGCACCAAATAATTTTCATGGGAAATGAGATTTGGATTAATTAGTTATGTGTATTCATTACTTTATATTATTCAAGTTTCCTCATTACATATAAAAAAAACTGGTGAGCAATAGGGCTGGGTAAAAAACCGAAAAAATCGAACCGAACCGAACCGATAACCGAAGCGAAAAAGACCGGAAAAAACCGAAACCGAAAAACCGAAAAATTTTCGGGTCGGTTTCGGTTTTCAGTAAAACCAAACCGAAAAAAACCGAAAAAACCCGAAAAAAACCTGAAAAAGATCGAAAAATAAAAAATAAAACCGAAAAATAACCGAAAAAAACCGAAACTGGACCGAAAAAACCGGTCCGGTTCGGTCCAAAAAATAAAAAGACCGAAACTGAAAAAAAACGAACCTAAAAATATACCCAATTTCAGTTTTACCAAAAACCGAACCGGATGGACCTGATCCACCCCTACTGAGCAATAAAGTAGCAAGTAATACTCGTAACAAAAAGGGACTTTTTAATTTAGTTAAACGTATATAGTAACAAAAAAGAGTAAAATACACGTACTATTTTACAAATAAATCTAAAATCATACAGTAATAGATATACACAGTAACAGAAAACTCAACAAGAGAAGAGACTAAGATCTCTCTCTCACATTTGCATTAACTTTATTATTTCTCTCACTCACTAAATTCGTCTATTTATTTTTCTATCACAGATCCCCAAATGATAAACAGATATAAATACATATAAATTTAAGATCCTTAATTTAGCTGCTTAAATAGCCAATAAATGACGACCAAATCACCGCCTCCTAAATCCGGAGCCGTCTCTAGAGGCTACAATTTTGCATCCACCTGGGAACAGGTTTTTTTTGTTTTTTTTTAAGATTTTAATTTTCTATGGGATCAGTTTTTATTTGCAATTTAGTTTTATTTTGCAGTACATTGTTCGGTTATGGAGTTATGTGATGATTTAGGTGGTTTTAGGTTTTGATATTTTGTAGATTTATATTTTAGCTTTTGGCAATCTATGCATTGTTAGTGCTTACTAAGAAACTTCAATTTATCTTATATTTTCCGTGGTACGTGTATTTGTTTACGATCATGTGATTAGGGTTTAAGTAATAGAAAACTATTTGGTAGATTCGATATTTATCTTATATTCCGAGGTACATATATCGTTACAATCATGTGATCAGGGTTTAAGTAATACAAAACTATTTAGTAGATTCGGTATTTATTTGTAAAAGAAGTGTTGTTATTTGGTGTATATTGTTTAGTTATGATCAGGGAAATTGAGTTTGTGGAAAATACAAATTCTCGGGATTTTTCGTGAGGTGCAATTAGATCGGTGTAAATCAGCGTTCTCCTACGATTGTATGATTAGGGTAGAATTAGTGTTAGGAAAGTATTTGATGTACGTGATAATAATGTAACATTTGGAGCTCAAAATAAGGGTATGGAACCAGGGCCGGTCCGATGCTATTTTACACCTAAGACGTAAAAAATTTCAGGCGCTTTTTTTAACTTTGTCTGGAAAAATTCATATCGTGATATAAAAAAAATCCCAGAAAAAATACAAATTCTGAGCTATTTTGATGTAAAAACAAAGTATTGTCTTTTACATTACACAAAATCGACCATCAAATAATTTAGGATTTTCGTGTATTGTATCACGGTGTAGAAACGACATCTTTCTGCAAAAAAATAAAATAAAAAAATACTTCTTTTTAAAAAAATTGCTCCTATTTAGGGACCGACGCCTAAGCTAATAGCCTTACTTGCCTTATGCCCAAACCGTCCCTGGATGGAACAATGTTGATTACGATAGGGTTCGTTTTTTATTTTATTTTTAAATCTTATTTTAAGAGGATCAAATGCTATTACACATACCTTTATCATAAGACTCGAACCATGCACCTCCTATTTAAGAGTGCGGGTTCCCGCCTACTAGGCTAGCCTTAGTGGGTTCGATAGGGTTCATTTCACTACCAAACTTTTGTTAACTCTGTGGGTTTATTTTTATGTGCAAACTGTTCACATTGCTGTGTTGTTCACATTACTGTTCACATTGCTGTGTTGCTAACTCATTCTTCTGATATGTGTTGTCTACGATGGTGCTTTTTCCGGGTCCAGTTTTGAATTTTTTAAAATCAACACTTCCTTTAGTTAGGCTAGAAGCAAAGTTACAAAAAAATTAATTTTCTTTCATTTTTTATCTGATATTGAGAATCATTGATCTTACAGACTTAAATCAATTCTCAACAAGTAAAGAAGATTCTAACTTGTTCCCAAATGTCTTCAAATCCTCTGTATAGTTTTACTTGACAATAAGTTCATTGATAGTTTTTACTGTGCAGTAGTGTCTTCAGATTGTAAATTTTTAAGTTTGTGCCGTGTTTTCTTGTGTCATAGGTTTGTTTTACATGTTATGTATTGATTAAATGACTCATATTTCTTCAAATTTAAAGTTCCTGAAAATTGACTAGTTTAGCTAGTCTAAACACACTATTTTTATCTTTTATGTTTCCTCCTTTCACTACTTTTATCGTCTTGATCTTTATTTTAACGTATATTCATCGTTTGTATTTGAACAGAATGCACCATTGACTGAACAGCAGCAAGCAGCTATAGTAACACTTTCTCATACGTTTGCTGAGAGACCTTTTCCTGAAAATTTGGTCAGACTTATTCCAAAGCAATACAGTGCTACTGCAGTTTTTTCCCCTCCATTTCACCAGTTTTATTTATACATATAGGTTACAGTGTATATATATGTGTGTGTGTGTACATTAGCTAATAAGCTGTTGGTGTTGCAGTCCCGTGAACCGGTTGTTGGGCCGGATAATGGTTTCCCTATTTCGTCTAGTCATAGCACCGTGGAAGAGTCGGGGGGAATTGAAAAAATCCTTGTCAACACAAATCAGGTAACCTTTTATTTTCCAGTATTTACATGCCAGATGACGACGACATTCGTTAATACCTTTGACTTTAACTTTTTCCATTGTGATCTTTCTGGGCAGTTCTACAAATGGTTTACAGATCTTGAAGCAGCCATGAAATCCGAGGTTCGTATGACTATGGTTATGTAGTGATAGATATAATTTCAGTTTACTTATAACATTGAACTCGTCCCTTTATTTAGACAGAAGAGAAGTACCAGCACTATCTCAACACTTTAATCGAGCGTATACAAATTTGTGACGAAATACTTGGTCAGGTAAAGTCTAAACTATGTGGAAGAATTCAATTTTTCATTATTATGTTGTTTTAACTAGCAGAAGTTGTCTAACTATCCATTGTGATTATTTATAGGTGGATGAAACCTTGGACTTATTTAATGAGCTACAATTGCAGCATCAAGCAGTAGCAACAAAAACCAAAACGCTCCATGATGCGTGTGATAGGCTGGTGCGAATCTCTTTTACTTTTACTTTCTAACCGAAAAAATGTTTGTTTATTGGTGATTAAACAGTTATCATCATATTTACTACAAGTTTTTTCTTCTATTTTTTGGTCGGCAATCTGCTGACTGTCCATGTTATTCTTGTTCTCTTTGTTGTAATTCGTCTGTTGCAGGTGATAGAGAAAGACAGGCTGAATGAGTTTGCTGACGCACTTCGGAGTAAGCTCAACTACTTCGATGAACTGGAAAATGTGAGGTCCATTGCTATTATGCTAACTACTAGTAATTTTAATTGAAATATTGTGAAGTTATATCTTTTGTTTACGCTGAAGCAACCATCACATGAAAACCCTTTTTATAAATTTCTCGAACTGTTGAGATTCAGTAATTGTAGGACTGTCATGGGCTGTGACCCTACTGAACCTGAAAATTCAAATGAATCTATGTGTGAGACACCGAAAAATCTACCCGAGAACCTAATATATCAGGGTAGGATCAGTATCTAGTGAAGGTCTAGGGAGGGTGTATTTTTCTTTTTTATAAAACGTACCTAGTTTATTGATAGATTTCGAAAACATGAATGAGTTGTGGTGAACCACTCAAATCAAGAATGGTTTTTTTTACCATATTTTTTAATATAGAGAAAACTTACTTGCGCCAGCAACAATTTGATCATAAAAAAAAACTGTTGTTGGAATTTCATTTTGAATCTGGGGAGAATTTTTATTTGGTTAATTGAGGATTATTAGAGAGGATGAAATAATTTTGGTGTGAAAAATTGGTGAATAAGTTTTTGATGCTAGCAGCAACCCTTGGTTCTAAACACCTTTAATTTTTCTCCGAAACCATGTTTGCCGTTACGTAGGAGCCTCATTCCAGGGATATTTTTCATGGCTTTTGTAGGTTGCTACCCATTTTCACTCTCCAAATCTGAATGTCGCAAGTGGAAACTTCCTTCCGTTACTTAAAAGACTCGACGAGTGCATAATGTAAGTTGAAACATTTCTGGCCTCACATGCTGATATCTCATGCATTAAAAAAAGGGATGATTTACTTTTAAGGTTACTATCTTAAGACCTGTACACATGAGAGTTCTTTAAAGGTACTATTATCTTGGTACTGATTTATTAAGCTCAAACAGTATGTGTAGCTGGTTTGATTAGATTGATAACTTTTAGTCCTGTTTATTATTAAGAGATGTTTCATAATATTCTTACTGGGATTCAGTCCCCTTTGTTTGAAAGGGTTTGTACGCTTTTGTTATGCCATATTATCCGTTTTTCATAAACCAGCTGTCTGGTTATATGAAGCCTTATTCAGAAGTCTTGGAAATTCAGAATTATGTATTTTTTTTTGTTAATCAAGCATAATCTTTTCAAGTGGTGAAAATAATTATGCTAGAACCATCTCGCATGTCTGTGATTGCACTAATGCTTATTAATTTGTTTTTTTTCCTTTCTGTTTTTAGGTATGTTGAAAGTAATCCACAGTATGCAGAGTCTAGTGTTTACTTGATTAAATTTCGACAACTCCAGGTAAGGAGAGATGTTATTCAGGATCTAATAGAATCATATAATGGCAGTCAGCATTATTATCTCCTAGAATTAAATTTTTAGTTTGAATGTTAAGTTGTAGCCTGAATTTATTGGCAGTCACGAGCCCTCGGCATGATCAGGTCTTATGTGCTTTCTCTTCTCAAAAGTACATCTTCTCAGGTATTAAGAATTCTAAATACTAGTATGTAGATCCAGAAAAAACTGAACTGCTTGTCTCTCGTTCTCCCGTCACCTGGTTTTGTGGCTGCAAAGACTTATGATTTTTAATGCTTCCGCGTTCTTAAAATGTGGGAAAAACACTATTCAGAAACAACCTGATGTCTCCGAAACTTGATATTTCCAGGATAATCTTCTAAAAAATTTTGTTCGGAGCCCCACATATCAATCATATTATTGGTTTTATTTTTGTTTGTAAAGCCAAAAAGAAAATGAAATCGAGCCTCAATACCAATGACGGATATAAGTTTAACAGGCTATTTTTGATTAAAATAGGTCCAGTCAGCAATCAGAAACAGCGGTGGAAGCAATTTTGTTGTTTCAGAAACTGTGGAGGCATCCGCGATATACGTGAAATTTAAATCAGCAGCAAGAGAGGTAATTGTACTAATTATACCTTTGCTATATTCGGTTATGGCTAAAAAAGTTCAAGATCTTCTACAATCAAATAAAAGATTAATAATTGCAAGTTTTTTGCAGCTTAAGCCAGTACTGGAAGAAATTGAAAGCAGATCGTCTAGGAAAGGATATGCACAAATTCTAGCAGAATGCCACAAACTGTACTGTGAACAGCGTCTTTACTTGGTATGCAGAAATTACTAGTCCTTTTTTGGTTGCAGCTTAAATCAGTTATCTGATCTTTTGCTTAAAAGCCTGACTCCATTTGGCTTACCAGCTTAAAAAGTGAGTTTTTTCTGGAATTTTGACCTGAATAAACTATAGGCTTTAAGCTGGATGAATCTATTTTTTTCATTAAATCCCAATCTAGTTTGTTTTCTGAAAAACTGCAACCAGCTAGCCCGTTGTTTACCACTCTCTCTCCCGTTACATTTTCTGCCTTGTCTCAGTTTGTTTCTAACTGTTTAATCAATTCCTCATCTTATTCAATGCAGGTTAAAGGCATAGTTCATCAACGTATCTCCGAATTTGCCAAGAAAGAGAAGTTGCCATCGTTGACTAGATCTGGATGTGCATACCTCCTGCAGGTTAGTTAGAAAATTAATGCTTGGAAAAGGAGGGAAAAGAATACAAAAAAAACAACGATAGGAATTCGAACAGGGAAATCTTGGGATTAGTCAATGGCTAGATTCCCAACATTTTTGAGAGATCAACTATGAATTTCCCCATGGCCAATACCTTATAAAAGGAACAAACTGAATGGTCCAATGTTTTCTTGTCCCTTTTTTTCAGTCTTTGCCTGTGAATGTGATGTGTTAGAAGGAGAACCCAAAGCCTGCATGTGTAGCCAAATTACAAATCTGTCCTTGATCTATAATTTAAATACAGAAACATATTATTAATTATATTAATAGCTGCTCAAGCTAGAGCATGAAGTAAATGTGTTCAAAAGAAAATCAAGGCAAATGCTTGGTCAAAATAACTTTAGGTCCCGTTTTTTCTGGCTCTCTTTTCTTTGTTTGATCTTCTTCATTCTTTGACTCTGTAGAAATCTTAGTAATAATGTCACTGATATTGACATGTGGGGAAATCAAGGATTATTATGTGATATAATTATCACTGATTGTATATATAATTAGTATAATATTTTTTCCTTATTTAGTTAAGCCCTGTACCTATATATAAAGCTGTCTACTTGTATGTAATAATTCATTCAGAAATAATAGACTTTATTTTCATATCACATTTCATATTCTAATTTTCTTATCCTCTGCATTAGTAAAAAAAATATTCTAACACTTATGTCTCCCTTCTCTATGAGATATAAGCAGAACCATGATTGGTGCCTGATAACAAATCAAAATTCCGATTGAATGTGTTATATTTGCAGCTTTGTCAGCTCGAGCAGCAACTTTTTGATCACTTTTTCCCAACTTCTTCCCAAGACTTTTCAAGCTTAGCTCCCCTTACAGATCCTTTGTGAGTTCTTGTATTTGTGTATTTGCTTGTTGTATTCTTGATTTTTCTTTCTTGTCTAGTGAAAGTCTAAAGACTTCTTACTGCAATATGATCATAAATACCATCACAAAAAGAAAAAAAAACTCGTTGCATCTATCTTTTACATCTGACTAAAATGTAAAGTGTTAGTAATTTTGCAAATTACATTTCAATCCTCTTAAATCAAGGAAAGGACTGAAAGTGCAATTTTCGAAATTTAAAAGATAATCATTCGGTGTAAAATTTTGTTGTATAGATTTCTGTTTTATAATCATGTTCAAGTCAAAATCTGCCTTTAAAATTCATTTCTTAGTACTTTTGAAAAGCTAAACATGTCACCCAATCCAACCCTGAATTTGACCGGGAGAATCTCTTTACTTAAGGTTGTATGGAACTTGGTTCTAGTCAGTTGTTTCTTCCTCCTTTCCGTTTTCTCGCTCTTGTTAATTCTGATGTTCTCTCCTTTGCAGATGTACTTACTTGTATGATACATTACGACCAAAACTCATCCAAGAAGCAAATCTCGATGTTCTTTGTGAACTTGTAAATACTCTAGAAAAACAATTTCTGGGAGAAACACAATTTAGTAGAAGTGAGTCACTTTCTGGTTTACGTCCTACACTAGAAAGGATTTTGGCCGATGCGCACGAGCGATTAACTTTTCGGGCTCGGACGCATATTCGTGATGAGGTTGAGAAGATGCATCCTTTCTCTTTGCCTTAATTTTTAGTTTATGTCAAAAGTTTTGTTTACGGGTACAATCATATTCGGAACAGACAGCTTTATAAAGTCCGAATCAAGTTTTGTCATTAACTCTTGCATATTAAAATGGCAAAATGTTAATAACCTCCATGTGATATGGGTGGTTTGCATAGAATATCCATGCATCTCTGATACTGGCAATTATTCCCCATGTATATCATAGTCTTGCAATCAACCCCCTTGTTCTACTTTAGAATGGCATGATTTTGTGCTTAATGATCCGTTTGAGAGACTTTTTTACTTTGATAGACATATTTTGTCTATATCTGCGCATATTAAAACAGCGGTTAACGAAAAAGGTCCTTAGGAGCAATTATGGCAACAATGTCTGTTGGAGCCGAAACTGCATTTCTAAAAATAAATTTTTGGTAGAGAAACCACATTTAGCTGCTTGAAAAGCATACTATCCACAAATTACATTGAGTCGGGAAAAAATCGTCCAAGAGGAACAATTGAACGCAAAGTTATACCATTTTAGACCGGGGGTTATTTGCAAAACATTGATAGTGTATTGGGGTATCTGCAAGTATTTGAACTATGTGGGGTTATTTGCATTTTATACTAAAGAAAAGTAATGAAGAAGTGACATGGATGTCTTTCATTTGGATTTATAGGTAGGCAGGGCATTCTTATTGTAAGTTGAAGGTTAGAACTTGGTCTTTGTTCTGTATATATGTTACACAACATCCTCCCTTTAATGGGTAGTCTGTTTTGTAGAATGCTCTGATATTTCTGTGTAATATATGCCCACTAGATGACTCTATTTTTTGGTTTACTTGCCGAATTTTCTTTATACTAGTTTTCATTGCTCAAATATTACTGATTGCTTAATTCAAAGGATTTGTTTATCTGTTTTGTCCTCTCAGACTCTAAATTATGTAGCTATTTATGGATGTAGAAATTCGATTTGGGTAACTACTAATGACTAGTTTAAACATGCTGATGGGTGATTAAACCAAGATCTGATAGCAGAAACCATCGGTTATGAATAAATATAAACTAATTTAGTAGAATGATTATGGGGTCATGTTCTTTTCCCATACTTCAGGTTTAATATTGGTCCAACTTTTTCATACCTTTATTTAGTGGATAGAATAAGAACTTCACGTTATTCTAAAGTTACTTCCCGAATAGACCTGTACACGAAAATAGTATTTCATGTGAAGGTTAGGCTTTTATACTCAATCGCGATTTTGGAAGGGATATCCATCTTTAATTAGCTGTTTGCCCATCTTTGTGCAAGATGCTATTTGCTCCATAAGATAGTTTGTCCGATCATTTACTTGACCAAGCTCTCATAACATTTTGTCATGCTCTTTTTTCCTTTTTAGATTGCTAATTACCTCCCCCTAGATGAAGACTTAAATTATCCTGAGAAGCTGGAACAAGTTTCTGAAATAATATCAGAAAATAGTTCTGTAAGTTATTACCTTTCTCTCAGATCAATTTTTTTCATTTAAATGCCAAGGCATGTCTAACATGGTTTCCATTTAATGAAATCTGCATTTTGTATTGTTATCCTTTTGTTATGCAGGCTGATGAAAATCCCGATCTTTCTAAATCTTGGTATCCGCCCCTGGAGAAAACATTATCATGTTTATTAAAGTTATATCCCTGTTTAGAACCACCAGTTTTCACTGGTCTAGCACAGGTTTTCATATCTATCTACTGGACTACTCTGCTTATTAATTATAGATTTACAATCAGTTTCTAATTGACCGTTTTTTTCTCTATCAGGAAGCTGTGGAAGTTTGTTCCATTTCCATTCAAGTAAAATTTCTATTATAGTTCTCACACATGCGTCGTGTTATACTGTAAGACATTGCATTTCCTTATAATTAGATAATGAAATTTGTGTAATAAATTGCAGAAAGCAAGTAAACAGATTACCAAAAGATCGTCGCCAATGGATGGGCAGCTATTCCTTATAAAGCATCTTCTCATCCTGAGGGAAAAGGTATTCTTATCGGTATAATTCTTATTTAGAATTATGGAATCCCGAATATGAAGCTTGATCGACGACCCATGTACCATTATTTTTTGGTGATGACAGATTGCACCATTTGATATAGAATTCTCAGTCACGCATAAGGAGCTAGATTTTTCGCATTTGCTGGTTAGTTATTCCTAACCTCAAACTGCATTAACATTTCGTGTTTTCTTAGACTTTAGTGCTGTGCCTTTAAAAATTTAACTTTTGCTAATCAAAAGTTGTTGCATGCTTTCTTGGTTATTTTTTCCACTTTTCGAAATGCAAGAAACGAAACAAAGAAAGAAGGATGTGTTTACTGAAGGGTGCTTTTTATTTAAAAGAGGTGGATACAGTAGTAAACCAAAAGTTCGAATGGTTTTTTGTTTTGTTTCGTATGTTTATCGTTTCTCCATTTCATCTCGTTTTTTGTCTTAATCATTTCCTATTTTTTTCAATATTGTTTGGGTTAGCAATATACGATATGATTAAAGGCAAATGTTAAAAGCTTTTAACCTAGTTACTATAAGATCGGTGATTAGTAAAGTTTATCCCTCCCTTGATCCTCGGATCCACCTTTCAATAGATGTCCTTAGTTTTTTTCTTGCGAAGTTGTACTTGATTAGATTGCAAAACCAATTTACTTATTCATGTTATAAAAAAATTAACATCATCACATTCATTTATGTGTTTGGCTTGCCATTCAAAAGTTTGATGGACATCAAAAGCTGTTAATCAAACATATGACCATTATAATTTTATTTGGGAGGCGTACCATAAATTTATTTAAAGAAGGAGATTGTGATTTGTGAAAGTGGTTGTTATTTAATATTTTCTCCAAGAGCAAATTGCACCAGAATCTTTGTTGTAAAAAGATTATTCTTAGCAAGTAAATTTTCAGACTGAGATTGTGATGAAGCTATGCTAATCAGTTTTGATTACACAAATATAATATCATTGTCTTATTCCGCAAACAGGATCATCTGAGACGAATTCTTAGAGGTCAAGCCTCATTGTTTGATTGGTCAAGGTCAACATCCTTAGCGAGGACTCTATCCCCAAGAGTTTTAGAAAGTCAAATAGATGCCAAAAAGGTGCGTATAATCTCCCTTTTATTTTAGTATGACGGTATATAGTTTGTATGCATCAAGTTCTACCTTTTTTTTTATGATTTCAAAAAATTGACAACTAAGAAATCAATTTTCCCGTTGAGTCTGTTATTGGTCCAGCTCGAATCAGAATCGGTTTAACTTTTTGTTTATATTATCAAATGTACCCCCTCCTTCCTTCAGTGAGGTGTTTTAGTAGAAAGTGTACATGATTTAACATTTCCAATCAGTGGGGGGATAGTTTATGTGGTATACGTAATACCTCTCAATGGTAAAAAAATGACCCTTTGTACCGTAAGTCGTTGGACGTATGCCTGTCCGAAGTTCTGACTCATTATGGCATAAAGATCATATTATGAGAATTTTGAATTTGGGGTAGGCAGTAGCTGACAGCATGACTGGTTTTTGCTCTTACGCATCTTAAACTTCACGACTTCAACATAGTAGATGGAAAATTTAAAGTTGCAACAGACATATATCTTAGTAAGCTTACCGTCATATCGTGTTACTTACCTTCTTTCACACTAATAATTGCATATGAAATGATTTCATTTACTTGTAGGAATTGGAGAAAAGTCTCAAAGCTACTTGTGAAGAATTCATAATGTCAGTCACCAAATTAGTGGTTGACCCAATGCTTTCTTTCGTAGCAAAGGTATTTTCTGGCATGGCTCTTAACTTTTAGCAGCTTTAGAGTTGACATTATTTCATTGAAGTAGAGGAATTTACCAAATACGGTCAAGAAAACCCCTCAAGTAGCAACACCAGAAAACATAAAAAATAATCTATGCTGATGGACTCTTGCGTTTTTCCTTCTGGGGGGATTTTCGTTTTTATTAACCATCTTTTATATATCATGGTTTTGACACAGTTTTGAGATGATAATGCTTTAGCATACAGGATATAACTATAATTTGCGTCTCTATATATAGGTGACAGCTATAAAAGTGGCTCTATCGTCAGGCAACACAAATCAAAAACTGGAGTCAGCAATGTCAAAGCCACTCAAAAATCAAGCTTTTGCTACAGCAGAGAAAGTCGCTGAGCTTGTTCAAAAGGTGTATTTTGAGTATAGTTACTGTTTTGCTGTTTTTCTGTCTTAAATTTTGATTGTTTATAAGTTTAAAAGCGTTTTTTCTGAAAAAGGAGAAATGGTGTAGCTAGTGTAGATATTCTATTGCGTCACGCACTAGTCCCATATTTTCTGTGGAACAGGGTGATCCTTTCACTTTCTACCTTCGTTGTCATTTCACATTATGGTATTCTAGGATGATGACTATAGTTTCTCCTAGTTGTCTAAAAAACAATAACTTCTATTTAATGTTGATACTCCTTTTTGTCCTGTGAGTTTGCTGCTACAAATGCTATTTCACCTTTGTTTTTTTCGCTTTTGAGACTTTGTTTAAAAGAAAGATTTCTCAATGGAATTTTAGGAAAAGTAAATCTCTTAGCTTGCATAAAACATGGATTCCAGAACGACATTTTATTCTCTCTGCATTTCTACGTGAAATCCTTGCATCTTATAGAACCTTAATGTTTTCCTATGTGTTGCTTTTCTACGTTATCATGCTTAACAATAGGTCAAATCATGTGTTTGTTTCCTCTGTGCTTTATGCTTACTTTGATTTTAGCCTTCTAGCTACTGCGATTTCCATGTCATCATACTTCAGTTCTTTTTTTGGGGATTCTGGAAAAACTAGGTATTGAGGCTTTAACATGTATGTCAGATAAAAAAAAAAACATGACTTTATTTAACAAACTTCTCTGGAACAGGTTGGTGATGCTATTCAGCAAGAGTTGCCAAGAGTTATGGGAAAAATGAAGCTATATTTACAGAACCCGTCAACGCGTTCTATACTTTTCAAACCTATTAAGTAAGTATTTTACTTTTCTTAATGGGTCTTTCCAACGTCTCTTGATTTATGAGAAGGGAAAAAGGAAAATAAAATAAACCAAGAAGAATATAGGCAATGTATTGGATTATTTTAAAATGATCTGTCAAAGACAAAAGAGACATGGTCAAATGCAAGAAAAAATGTCGAATTTTAATGTGAGCTCCAAAACGTAGCTATGTATGCATGTAGATAGTTTTCAAGAATTATTGTTTTGCAGAATTGTCATTATTTGTGTTAAAATTATAATTGGGTCTGCAACTCAGGATGAAGCCACAGTTACCGTATTGTAGTAGAAGTAGTCCCTCAATTTCATTCTGTTTATGTTTAGACCATATTTTTTAATCTCCGTTTTTGTTACACATTCTCATTCGTTTAACTCGGTGAATGCTCTTCTTCGATAACACATTTATGTCCTTTAATGTTTTTGCCAGTTGCTGGTTACAAAATACTAAAATAATTTTGCGCTCAACTGTCGAGTAGTTGATTTAGTTCTTATGGTTAATTTACTTTTAGAAATGCTTTGATCACAACTCAGTTGATCCTGGTTTCTTGTTACACAGGACTAACATTGTGGAAGCCCATATACAAGTGCAGTCCTTACTGAAATCCGAGTATTCAGCCGAAGAGATGGAGGGGATTATCAATATGGTCTCCTTGCAAGATTTACAAACACAACTCGACAATCTACTTTAGATTCGTAATTATTATTATGTATTATTACCATTATCCAGCTTTTGAAGCATAGAAACTTGAAAAGACAGAAAGAGTAGAAAGAAATGGGAGTAAAATATGTACAAGTAGTTGGATGAGTCAATTTTGAATTGTGCCTTTCATCATAAATCCTGTGAACCGATTATAGAAAATATTCCATTGCCTAATGAACTGAGTAACTTACCCTTTCGGTTTGGAGGACCTTTTTGTTGAAGCTCATTATAGATCACTGTTAACTTTAGTAATAGGTGCTCTGGTTGTACCGTATACTTGTCAGGACTTACCGTTGTCTTCGACCCATTATTTTTAGTAGTGCATAAATTGCCAAAAGAGGATTGCTAGATGTCCCAATATTGTTTCTTCTTGAGTGGTACCGAGAGGCCTTTAAAGGCTTTACATGGGTTGACCTGACCCGTTACTATTTTTATTTTGTTTACACTGCATATGAACAGCAAGTATTTTAACATTCCTAATCTTTAGGCCTTTCTTAGCCAGAATGTTCATAACTTCAAATTTCAATTTAAAGAAAGCTGGTTATGTATACGTTCTCTGTTCCTCTTCTTTAACTTGAAACAACATCAATAGTTAATTTTCTGAAAGAAATTTTTTGATGGCATCACTTATAATTAAGAAATACAACAACTATTTGTAGATCGGAAAAAATCATCAAAAAGACAAAACCAGACATTAGTACTCCATGTGAGTTACGATGACTTTTTGACATAATTCTTTAACGTACAAGATATAGACGTTTCCAAACGGATAACCAGTAGTACTGTACTAGTTAACTTATTTTTACCACTAAGCCATGGTAATTTGGATGTTTACTACCAAGGTATTGCACGTCTCTCTAGACCATAGTTGCCAAATTCGAAAACGGAATCGGAAAAACAAAACGAGAAACGGAAACGTAAAAAATCGGAAAATTGAAATTATTTTTAAATTTCACACATGAAATAACAGGAAGTAGGAAAAGGGATTTTGAAAAACGGAAAGTTTAACGGTAACTATGCTCTAGACTTTAATACGGAGTACAAGATAATTTAACACCATACATTTTAAAAACGGAAAGTTTCACGGTAACTATGCTCTAGGCTTTAATACGGAGTAAAAGATAATTTAACACGGAAAGATTCAAATCTATGCTTTTAATCTTTTTATCCATTATAATTGTCAAAAAAACAGCAAAAGAAAAGATTCAAACCCGGGTATAAGAATAACTTATTAGGTCATTCTACCATTGGGCTATTAATATATACAGATTTAATGGGCCATAGTTTATAAATATATACACTAATACAACTTTTGCCCTAAATAAAACCCCGTTGTTATTACTTATTTTTGTCATAAACCCATTTGCCCGTTCTCTCTAAATCTCTTGTTTTTAATTTTATTTATTTTGCAATTAAATTTTTATCTGCCTGGTGTGTATCAATTGCCTGATCATGGTGGTCAAAAGATAATTTAAAACGGAAAGATTCAAATCTATGCTTTTAATCTTTTTATGCATTATAATTACCAAAAAAAAACAGCAAAATAAAAGATTCAAACCCGGTATAAGAATAACTTAATAGGTTATTCTACCACTAGGCTATTAATATATACAGATTCAATGGGCCATAGTTTATAAATATATACACTAATACAACGTTTGTCCTAAATAACAGGAAGTAGGAAAAGGGATTTTGAAAAACGGAAAGTTTTACGGTAACTATGCTCTATACTTTAATACGGAGTAAAAGATAATTTAACACGGAAAGATTCAAATCTATGCTTTTAATCTTTTTATGCATTATAATTGCCAAAAAAACAGCAAAAGAAAAGATTCAAACGCGGATATAAGAATAATTTATTAGGTCATTCTACCACTGAGCTATTAATATATACAGATTTAATAGGCCATAGTTTATAAATATATACACTAATACAACTTTTGCCCTAAATAAAACTCCGTCGTTATTACTTATTTTTGTCATAACCCCTTTGCCTCCGTTCTCTCTATCTCTCTTGTTTTTAATTTTATTTATTTTGCAATTAAATTTTTATCTACTTGGTGTGTATCAATTGCTTGATCATGGTAGTCAAAAGATAATTTAAAATTCAAAGATTCAAATCTATGTTTTTAATCTTTTTATGCATTATAATTGCCAAAAAAACAGTAAAAGAAAAGATTCGAACCCGGGTATAAGAATAACTTATTCGGTCATTCTACCGCTGGGCTATTAATATATACAAATTTAATAGGCCATAGTTTATAAATATATACACTAATACAACTTTTGCCCTAAATAAAACCCCGTCGTTATTACTTCTTTTTGTCATAAATTATTTTGCCCCCGTTCTCTCTATCTCTTTTGTTTTTAATTTTATTTATTTTGCAATTAAATTTTTATATGCTTGGTGTGTATCAATTGATTGATCATGGTGGTCAAAAGATAATTTAAAACAGAAAGATTTAAATCTATGCTTTTAATCTTTTTATGCATTATAATTGCCAAAAAAAACAGCAAAAGAAAAGATTCGAACCCGGGTATAAGAATAACTTATTAGGTCATTCTACCACTGGGCTATTAATATATATAGATTTAATGGGTCATAGTTTATAAATATATACACTAATACAACTTTTGCCCTAAATAAAACCCCGTCGTTATTACTTATTTTTGTCATAAACCCCTTTGCCCCCGTTCTCTCTATCTCTCCTGTTTTTAATTTTATTTATTTTGCAATTAAATTTTTATCTGCTTGGTGTGTATCAATTGCTTGATCATGTTTGTCAAAAGATAATTTAAAACGGAAAGATTGAAATCTATGCTTTTAATCTTTTTATGCATTATAATTGCCAAAAAAACAGCAAAAGAAAATAATCGAACCCGGGTATAAGAATAACTTATTAGGTCATTCTACCACTGGGCTATTAATATATACAAATTTAATGGGCCATAGTTTATTAATATATACACTAATACAACTTTTGCCCTAAATAAAACCCCGTCGTTATTACTTATTTTTGTCATAAACCCCTTTGCCCCCGTTCGAAAACGGAATCGGAAAATAAAACGTGAAACGGAAACGTAAAACGTCGGAAAATTGAAATTATTTTTAAATTTCACACATGAAATAACAGGAAGTAGGAAAAGGGATTTTGAAAAACGAAAAGTTTCACGGTAACTATGCTCTAGACTTTAATACGGAGTAAAAGACAATTTAACACGGAAAGATTCAAATCTATGCTTTTAATCTTTTTATGCATTATAATTGCCAAAAAAACAGTAAAAGAAAATATTCGAACCCGAGTATAAGAATAACTTATTAGGTCATTCTACCACTTGACTATTAATATATACAGATTTAATGGGCCATAGTTTATAAATATATATACTAATACAACTTTTGCCCTAAATAAAACCCCGTCGTTATTACTTATTTTTGTCATAAAACTCTTTGCCCCCGTTCTCTCTATCTCTCTTGTTTTTAATTTTATTTATTTTGCAATTAAATTTTTATCTGCTTGGTGTGTATCAATTGCTTGATCATGGTGGTCAAAAGATAATTTAAAATAGAAAGATTTAAATCTATGCTTTTAATCTTTTTATGCATTATAATTGCCAAAAAAACAGCAAAAGAAAAGATTCAAACCCGGGTATAAGAATAACTTATTAGGTCATTCTACCACTGGGCTATTAATATATACAGATTTAATGGGTCATTGTTTATAAATATATACACTAATACAACTTTTGCCCTAAATAAAACCCCGTCGTTATTACTTATTTTTGTCATAAATCCCTTTGTTACCCCGTTCTCTCTATCTGTCTTGTTTTTAATTTTATTTATTTTGCAATTAAATTTTTATCTATTTGGTGTGTATCAATTGCTTGATCATGGTGGTCAAAAGATAATTTAAAACGGAAAAATTCAAATCTATGCTTTTAATCTTTTTATGCATTATAATTGCCAAAAAAAACAGCAAAAGAAAAGATTTTTTATTTATTTTGCAATTAAATTTTTATCTGCTTGGTGTGTATCAATTGCTTGATCATGGTGGTCAAAAGATAATTTAAAACGGAAAGATTCAAATCTATGCTTTTAATCTTTTTATGCATTATAATTGCCAAAAAAACAGCAAAAGAAAATATTCAAACCCGGGTATAAGAATAACTTATTAGGTCATTCTACCACTGGGCTATTAATATATATATATTTAATGGGTCATAGTTTATAAATATATACACTAATACAACTTTTGTCCTAAATAAAACTCCGTCGTTATTACTTATTTTTGTCATAAAATCCTTTGCCCCTGTTCTCTCTATCTCTCTTGTTTTTAGTTTTATTTATTTTGCAATTAAATTTTTATCTGCTTGGTGTGTATCAATTGCTTGATCATGGGGGTCAAAAGATAATTTAAAACGGAAAAATTGAAATCTATGCTTTTAATCTTTTTATGCATTATAATTGCCAAAAAAACAGCAAAAGAAAATAATCGAACCGGGTATAAGAATAACTTATTAGGTCATTCTACCACTGACCTATTAATATATACATATTTAATGGGCCATAGTTTATAAATATATACACTAATACAACTTTTGCCCTAAATAAAACCCCGTCGTTATTACTTATTTTTGTCATAAAACTCTTTGCCCCGTTCAAATACGGAATCGGAAAACAAAACGTGAAACGGAAACGTAAAACGTAGGAAAATTGAAATTATTTTTAAATTTCACACATGAAATAAGAGGAAGTAGGAAAAGGGATTTTGAAAAACGAAAAGTTTCACGGTAAGTATGCTCTAGACTTTAATACGGAGTAAAAGATAATTTAACATTATAATTGCCAAAAAAACAGCAAAAGAAAAGATTCGAACCGGGTATAAGAATAACTTATTAGGTCAATCTACCACTGGGCTATTAATATATACAAATTTAATAGGCCATATTTTATAAATATATACATTAATACAACTTTTGCCCTAAATAAAACCCCGTCGTTATTACTTATTTTTGTCATAAACCCCTTTGCCCCCGTTCTCTCTATCTCTCTTGTTTTTAATTTTATTTATTTTGCAATAAAATTTTTATCTACTTGGTGTGTATCAATTGCTTGATCATGGTGGTCAAAAGATAATTTAAAACATAAAGATTCAAATCTATGCTTTTAATCTTTTTATGCATTATAATTGCCAAAAAAACAGCAAAAGAAAATATTCGAACCCGGGTATAAGAATAACTTATTAGGTCATTCTACCACTGGGCTATTAATATATACATATTTAATGGGTCATAGTTTATAAATATATACACTAATACAACTTTTGCCCTAAATAAAACCCCCATCGTTATTACTTCTTTTTGTCATAAATTCCTTTGCCTCCGTTCTCTCTACCTCTCTTGTTTTTAATTTTATTTATTTTGCAATTAAATTTTTATGTGTGTATCAATTGATTGATCATGGTGGTCAAAAGATAATTTAAAACGGAAAGATTTAAATCTATGCTTTTAATCTTTTTATGCATTATAATTGCCAAAAAAAAAAGCAAAAGAAAAGATTCAAACCCGGTATAAGAATAACTTAATAGGTCATTCTACCACTGGGCTATTAATATATACAGATTTAATGGCCCATAGTTTATAAATATATATACTAATACAACTTTTGCCCTAAATAACAGGAAGTAGGAAAAGGGATTTTGAAAAACGGAAAGTTTCACGGTAACTATGCTCTATACTTTAATACGGAGTAAATGATAATTTAACACGGAAAGATTCAAATCTATGATTTTAATCTTTTTATGCATTATAATTGCCAAAAAAACAGCAAAAGAAAATATTCGAACGCGGGTATAAGAATAACTTATTAGGTCATTTTACCACTGGTATATTAATATATACAAATTTAATAGGCCATAGTTTATAAATATATACACTAATACAACTTTTGCTCTAAATAAAACTCCGTCGTTATTACTTATTTTTGTCGTAAACCCCTTTGCCCCCGTTCTCTCTATCTCTTTTGTTTTTAATTTTATTTATTTTACAATTAAATTTTTATCTGCTTGGTGTGTATCAACTGCCTGATCATGGTGGTCAAAAGATAATTTAAAACGGAAAGATTCAAATCTATACTTTTAATCTTTTTATGCATTATAATTGCCAAAAAAAACAGCAAAACAAAAAATTCAAACCCGGTATAAGAATAACTTAATAGGTCATTCTACCACTGGGCTATTAATATATACAGATTTAATGGGTTATAGTTTATAAATATATATACTAATAGAACTTTTGCCCTAAATAACAGGAAGTAGGAAAAGGGATTTTGAAAAACGGAAAGTTTTACGGTAACTATGCTCTATACTTTAATACGGAGTAAACGATAATTTAACACGGAAAGATTCAAATCTATGCTTTTAATCTTTTATGCATTATAATTGCCAAAAAAACAGCAAAAGAAAATATTCGAACGCGGGTATAAAAATAACTTATTAGGTCATTTTACCACTGGGATATTAATATATACAAATTTAATAGGCCATAGTTTATAAATATATACACTAATACAACTTTTGCCCTAAATAAAACTCCGTCGTTATTACTTATTTTTGTCGTAAACCCCTTTGCCCCCGTTCTCTCTATCTCTCTTGTTTTTAATTTTATTTATTTTACAATTAAATTTTTATCTGCTTGGTGTGTATGAATTGCTTGATCATGGTGGTCAAAAGATAATTTAAACCGGAAAGATTCAAATCTATGCTTTTAATCTTGTTATGCATTATAATTACCAAAAAAACAGCAAAAGAACTCTCTTGTTTTTAATTTTATTTATTTTACAATTAAATTTTTATCTGCTTGGTGTGTATCAATTGCTTGATCATGGTGGTCAAAAGATAATTTAAAACGGAAAGATTCAAATCTATACTTTTAATCTTTTTATGCATTATAATTACAAAAAAAACAGCAAAAAAAAGATATAAGAATAACTTATTAGGTCATTATAGCACTAAGCTATTAATATATACATATTTAATGAGCCATAGTTTATAAATATATACACTAATACAACTTTTGCTCTAAATAAAACCCTGTCGTTATTACTTATTTTTGTCATAAAGCTCTTTGCCCCTGTTCTCTCTATCTCTCTTGTTTTTAGTTTTATTTATTTTGCAATTAAATTTTTATCTGCTTAGTGTATATCAATTGCTTGATCATGATGGCAAAAGATAATTTAAAACGGAAAGATTCAAATATATGCTTTTAATTTTTTTTATACATTATAATTGTAAAAAACGAAAGATTAGAATAAATTGTTAGGTCATACTACCGCTGGCTATTAATATATAGAGATTTAACGTGCAATACTTTATAAATATATACACTGATACAAATTTTCACTAAATAAAACCCCGTAGTTATTACTAAACCCCTTTGCCCTCTCTCTACCCGTTCTCTCTATCTCTCTTGTTTTTAATTTTATTTATTTTGCAATTAAATTTTTATCTGCTTGGTGTGTATCAGTTGCTTGATCATGGTGGTCAAACAAGGGTATGTTTTTTGTTATATTTTTTTTCTTTTTTATTTATCATTGATGCACACTTTTATTATCTGTCTTACTTACATACTATATTACATTAATGTTGTCTGTTTTTTTATTTTAAATATTATATAAATGTACAGGTTGGGTGTTGAAAAGCAAGATGCCCAAGTCAAAGCTACTGCTAATAAGTTTCAGCTAATTCCTGAGTTTTTGAAGGTAAAGTTGCCATTTATTTAACTTTTATGTTGAAAAAGTTATGTTTTTTTTCCTTTCCTTTCATTTGATTTAGTTTTTGGATTTGGCTGAACTTAATATGTATAGAACAAATTATTTAAGAACTGGAAGGTGGTATAATACTATAATGTGGTTTTGTGACTTGATAATATTGTGTTCCTGTTTGGTTGCAGCTTTAAAGCTTGGGTTTTTATTTTATTTATGTTTCAAAGTTTGCAACTTTGGTTCTCCTATTGATGGATTTGCCAGGAGAAAGTTATGATATATATATTTTTTTTATTTATTTAATTCAGTTTTTGGATTTGGCTGAACCCAGTATGTATAGAACAAATTGTTTAAGAACTGGAAGGTGTTATAATACTATAATGTGGTTTTGTGACTTGATAATATTGTGTTCCTGTTTGGTTTCAGCTTTAAAGCTTGGGTTTTTATCTATTTTGTATGTTTCAAAGTTAGCATCTTTTGGATTTAGGCAACTTTGGTTCTCTAATTATTGGATTTTCTAGGAGAACATTATAATTTTTATTCGATTTTGTATTTGGCTAAACCCAATGTGCAAAAAACTTATTTAAGAACTGGAAGCTAGTGTAATGTGTTTTTGTGACTTGATAATATTTTGTTCTTGTTTGGTTGTGGCTTTTAAGCTTGGGGTTTAAAAAAAAATAGACTGCATCGGTTTACCAGCTTATAAAGATGTTATTTTTTGGTACTTGGCCTACAAAAGCTAGTAGCTTTATGCTGGATGAACTCTCTATTTTTTCTTTACCCCATATATCTGAAGCCAGAGCAGCTTTTAATCTCAGGTCTTGTTTGGATGCAGATTTTATGCTAATAAGGTGAATTAATTTGATTGAAAAAGTTGAGTTCATTCACTTTTGGCCAATAAATTATAATGTTCAGCTTGTAAACTGGTCAACCAAATACAATCCAACTTCTATTTGAATAAAATAAAGATGAGCTTAAAAGCTTCAAACAAATAAACCCTTTCTTTGATTTTTTTTTTGTGGTGTTGGAGGTTTGTGATTGCCTTCAATATTCTTGCTTATTTGTTATTGTAGGAAACAAGCCCATGTGGTCATTTTATTGGAAAGTCAATTGAAACATGTAAAATGCTATTCATTTGGCATCACAATCCAACAAGAGAAAGGCATAACAGAAGTGTCTTTTGAGTGTACGAGTGGTGTGAGAAAACATATATATATATATATATATCGAATGGTGTGAGTTATAATTACTTGGGTACAATAGTTATGTACTAATATTGTACAAGTAATTACTAAGGGTTCTCACATTGTAATCTCTTATATATAGTGAAACATTCTCCATGTTTTTGCCGTTAAGTAGGCATAGCCGAACCACGTATTTCGTTATGTCCAGTGTGTTGCCATATTTACCATTTTGTATCCGTCGGTTATTTATGTCTCATATCGTATTGCCGTATTAAAGTCTCGGGTAACGATCCGTCACAACAGTTATGTAACACTTTAATCAGTCTTTTTGGAAGGATATCATATTTTATTCTTTTGGAGCTGCAGGTGAAGGGGTTGGTCAAGCAACACCTGGACTCCTTCAATTACTTTCTGGAAACTGGAATAAAAAGGATAATTATGGCTAATAGTCACATCGAATCAAAAACTCATCCCAATCTGTACCTTAAGTAATGTTTTCTCCTTGATATTTGGCACTGTTTATTCTATGCTTTTGGCTGCTCAACTTAGTCAATTTTTCCGGGGTCATATTTTTCTCGTACACTAACATATCAGCTTTTTTAACTATCGGTACACCAACTTATCGGAACTCACAAATTTGATATCAATCTATACATAATCAAGATTTTCAATTTAGATACCAATTACACAAAATCAAACAATTAACAAGCTGGTGCATCAGAATTCATGAGTGCTTTGAAGTTTAGGAATTAATGCTAGTGTATTGATTGTTCTCTTTTGCGCAAATTGATGCTTACATGGACCAAATTGATCAGTTAATACAGAACAGTTCTTTGTTGAAATTGTAATGACAATACACCAATTATTTGATTTTGCTGTAAATTGGCGTCCGGATATAAGAACTTTTGTATCATGGTGTATTGATTGTTAAAAATTGATTGTTTGTATGAAATGTTTAATTCCCTTAATTTCCGTTCCACCGTGTTGAGTTGCTTGTCGAATGAATGATGATTTCTCGTTCTTTAGATCTCCTTCGTTTCTTAATCCTTTGATCTATTCCTTGCTACAGGTATACGGATGTTCGTATTGGCCCACCTTCAGTAAATGTAGATGGAACCGTTGACGAGCTTACTCCCCACACTTGTCGACTCTCTGACACCACGTAGGTTTCTAATGTTGTTTTCAAGTGCTAGATATCCTCTGAAATATAGTAACTAGATATTCTTAAAAGTTCTTCCAAGACTTGCGCAAACTGCAAATTATGGTAAACTTAATTGTCAAGAGATGATAGATATAATTTGCTAAATGAAATGATCCTGGCATCCTGTCTCTTAAATCGTATAAATAACTGACGGAAGGAGCTTGTAAAGAGATTTCTTTTGGTTTTTCGTTGAGAGAAAGAATAAGCCCAACCGTGCAGGCTTGGATGAGAAACGGCTAGGGATAGTGTTGCTAAATCAACTATATGATGCAATGGCATTATGTTGATCGGAGTTTCTGAAGAGATCTTAAGTTAACTATGCGACTTTCTGCTAATGCCAACTCATGATGTGTGGATAAACCAAGACAAATTTCTTGGCATCTTGTAATTGTTTTAATTATCTACGATGTGACATGCTATTTTGTTCCATAAATAAACAACATGATCTGTTATCTGGTGCTTATATATGTTCTCTCGCGTGTGTACAAGGTATGCTGCTCCAATCTATGTGGACATTGAATTCAGCACCGGTGGTCAAGGCACTTCAGTGGAAAAGAAGTCAAGGGTACGTCTTTGATTGTGTACAGTGGTTTTACGTTTGTATCGTTTTTCTTAGTTTACTGGAAACAAGCTGGTGGAGCCTGTAATAAGGATTTCCTATTTGTTGGTTAACAGAAGAATGTTATTATTGGAAGGATGCCTATCATGTTAAGGAGTAGTCGCTGTGTACTTAATGGAAAAGATGAAGCTGAACTTGCAAAACTGGGTTAGTTGTGCCTCAGTTTTCCATGTTGGCAATTTTATTTGTTTGATTCTTCGTTGCAATTATATTTGAAATTAAATACTCCAAATTAACTTAGATATACTTGTTTCTTTGCACTGTTTGTTGCAGGCGAGTGTCCCCTCGATCCTGGTGGATACTTTATTATCAAGGGAACTGAAAAGGTCATATTTTTTCCTCATCTACTTATAACTTGATTGACTTACATGTTCTCTTTTTTCGAGATTAGGATATATCACCTTTCATGATTGAATGCATAACTTGTGATTTTTAAGGTTCATGGACATGTAATGTAATTGAGACATCTTATCCCCTAAATCTTCTGCGTTCTTTCTTTTCCTGAAGGACATTTGACTTGTTAGTAGATTACCATTTATCATCATATTAGCACATGATTTTGTTATGACTTTATCTTATGCATATGGTTGACTACTGCTTTTCAAAAGCTATCCATATGTAGCATGTGTTAAGTTTCTGTTACTTTCAGGTTATTCTAATACAAGAACAGCTTTCTAAGAATAGAATAATTATTGACACAGACAAGAAAGGCTGGTAAGTTGTTTGCATTTCTACGCCTCTTTATCTTTTCATTTTTCATCCTTTTACCATTAATTTTAATATATTATCTTTACAATTCCGCAGTGTGCAAGCATCTGTTACGAGCAGCACAGACACAAAGAAAAGCAAAACAGTTATTAAGATGGAGAAAGAGAAGATATATTTAGAATTGAATCAGTTTGGGCCCAAGGTTGCATTGGAGTCATCCTATTTTTCTTTATCAAATATTATTTTCTCACTTCTCCATCCAACATGTGTGATTTTTTGAATAATTAAATTGATTTTAGGTTCCCATAATGGCGGTCATGAAAGCCATGGGAATGGAGAGTGATCAAGAGGTGGTACAGATGCTTGGTAGAGATCCTAGATATGGTGCACTACTTGTTCCATCTATTGAGGTAACTTTGTAATGGACAAAACTTCAATTTTATAATGTCATGTTTGCGCAAAGGCTATCTTTTCTTCTGAGAGATAACGACCTTTCTGCTTAGGCTCTGCGACATGGGTTTGAGTTGTTATTTTTATGATATTTGTTCATTCTTTGGTCAGAAAATTGGTAATTGCTCGTTTTATCCTTAGGCCTTCCTTTATTTGCTTAACCAAGTTCACCCTCTGGCTAGGTAGAACTTGTTGTTCTTGCATTTGTTTATTTTTATTGTTTGTTTCATAAGTAATTACGTTAAACATACTCCAAATATTGTAGGAATGTTCCAGCAACAACGTTTATACACAACGTCAAGCCTTGGAATTTCTCGACAAGAAGGTGCTGTATTCTTTTCTTATGTAGTACTGCAAACTTTCTTGTTGATATTGAATCTCTTGTTGTAAGAGATGTATTGGAGACTAAATTCATCCTTTTAAGTGTTTCTGTCTTTTCCCTTCAGAAAGGTTTTATTCTTTTTTAGCTTGTGTGACTAAGAATCAAGCGCCTGGATTCTGTTACGCTTGTGTTTAATGTGTAATTCTTAATTTTCGATAGTTATTTCTGTGTGATTTCAGCATATCTGCTGATCGTGTGAAGATGATACAACTGTTCAGTATTTTGTTACTATTTTGTGCTACTAAAGCCTTTGTATCTAATATTGCCAATTAATATTCTCTGGTGAATTTGGGAGATGAGTCGACTCTGTTTTTTTTCTTTGACGAATCAGATGATCTTGCCTTGTGTGTGGACATTATGTTCAGACTACAACCACGGAATATAACATTTCCTTTTTGTGCTATCAAGGAAGTAATTGTTGGAGATCCAAATAACATACTCCCCCCGTTCCTATTTAAATGCCATGTTTGTTGAATATATATGAGATATGTTAAATAAATACTCAAATTGATATGGAGGGAGTATAAGAAATTCTGTGAAAGTCAAATACCATCTTAGGTACATGATTAACTTTAAAGACGCTGATTCTAGTTTTTGAATAAGGAAACACAACTACTGAAACCGAAACCGGAAGAGCACACATGAAGTCCCTAAATGTATTTTTCATTTTTTTTATTGTTGATGTTACTTTTGGCACTATGTTTAAAATTTCTTTGGTGTTTCACACAAATTCCATTCTTGTTTTTTTCTAGCTGAGTTGGTATTTTTTCTTGTCCTTGAACATTCGAGGACCACGAACAAAAGGACCAAGTGACTCTAATGTTGAATATATTGGAGTAAACCTAATTTATATTCGTTGTAGACTTGTACTCCAGTCGGTTTTTATTTATCTTTTAATTAGACAGTTCTTGCTGGCTACATCATTTTATTTATCTAGCTTTTACATTTGCTATTCTTATTTAGATTTCTTTTGTCTCACAGGTTAAAGGGTCAATTTATAATAGTGGCACATATAACAAGGTTGGCATTGTAAATTTTTACCTTACCTACTCTCTTAGTCCCTTTTCATATGCCTAAACATGCCTATTTTCCCTCTGTTATTTTATCAGGAAGGCAAAGCATTGATCATTCTTCGTGATACATTTATCGCTAATGTCCCTGTAAGATTTATACACTGTTTCTTATTCATTCATGTGCAAGTTTCTTATGGTAAAACTTTTATTTTGTGATATGCTGAACTTCTCTTCTTCTCCTTGTTTTAAGGTACATGAAAATAATTTTCGACCAAAGTGTATATATGTTGCCGTTATGTTGAGGCGAATGATGGAAGCACTTCTGAATAAGGATGCCTTCGATGATAAGGTGAAGTTAGTATCGACTAGATGTACACAATTTAACTCTATTACATTCTTTTAGCCTTTTAAGTAAATATCTGAAATTTTAATTACTGAAATCATTAGTAGGGTGGGTGGGTATTCTGTTTGGTGGTTAAGTCAAGTTATTTTAGCAAGTTTTTTATGGCACTAGCTTTAGAGGGCAACCCGGTGGCCGGTGCATGAAACTCCTATGCGCGGGGTCCGGGCAAGGGCCGGACTACAATGGGCCTATTGTAGACAACCTTCCTTGCAATTATGCAAATTGCTGGTTCCACGACTCGAACCCGTGACCTCTATGTCACTTGGCATCAGCTCTATCATTACATGAAGGCTTGTTTTGATGGCACTTGCTTTATTTGCATTAAATCTTGGTTGTTATTAAGAAAACTTATTTGGTACATGACACAGATTCATGGAGAGAATTTCGTTTCTTAATGTTTTCTCTTAATAATTCTTAACTGAAGTTTTACTGGGATAAAATTAACGGGCTTTAATATAGTATATCTATATTTGCAAAAGATAAAATTTCTTTTGATCAAAACAATTAACTTGACTTATTTTAACCTCCTTGCTTAGATAGTTTCTCGGAATAAGTCATGTTAACCTGGTTTCTTACCAGGAAAACTGTGGAACGGAGGGTAATTTATTGTGCAGCAGATTTTTTTTTCCTTAAACAAAACTGAACAAATTTTACTGGGATGCTTTTCTTCTTCTTCATAACGTTGTTATGAGGGTGGTTCCTTTGATCTTCAAGTGACTGTTCTTGTTTTATGTATAGACTTATACATCATGTTCAGCACTCTTTTCTTCTTTAATGTTTGTTTTCACATTATCTAAGTCTTCCATTTTAAAGTATTTCCACTTTGGGAATTACACTACGACTTCGGGACATGGTTACATTGGCTTGTAGCTGGTAACTGTTTCCCCTCTAATGTATTAGTTATGATTCTTTGCATCTCGGTGTTTAACATGTAATTATTCATAAAGTTTGCAATTGGCCTTAAGTTATGATGCCTATTATAGGATTACGTGGGGAACAAGAGATTGGAGCTATCTGGCCAATTGCTGTCTCTACTGTTTGAGGTCTGATTCTACCAGATAAACACAAGATTTATTATTTTAATTTTCTAATTGTTTTTGTTTATTCATGCCATGGAATTCTTTGTGGCTTATTTTTGTAGGATTTATTCAAGACCTTGAACGAAGGAGCAACGACCATGATAGATAAGATATTACAGAAGTCTAGCCGTTCTAGCCGCTTTGACTTTTCTCAAGTAAGTGGTCCTTAATGAAAACATTAAAACTGTTGGAGAGAAGGGTGTGAATTGGCAATATGTATTTTAGTTTTGATCTATTGAAAGGATGATATTATTTACGAAAAGGAATCGCAGTCGTGTTTTCAGTTGAGTTACATAAATTCCAGCGATTCATTACCCTTATACGGATTCTTTTTACTTATTATGTAAAACTTGGTTCCATAGATCTGGGTGAACATTATAATGTAGGCTAGCATAAGATTTCAAAAATCAGGATAAGAATGTGTTCATACTTCACACAGTCCCTGTGAATCTTAGCTATAGAGTGATCAAGTTTCAGCTTTGAATAAGAGATCTCTATATTTGTTTATTAGAAGTGTTGAGGGTGACAGAAGAATTCTTAATTATTCACTTGAGTTCGGTCATTTGTTTACAATATTGATATGCAGCACATTATGAAAGATACTATTACTGTTGGATTAGAGAGGACGCTTTCCACCGGTAACTTTGATGTAAAGAGGTTTAGGATGCACAGGAAAGGAATGACTCAGGTTTTATAAATTAAATTTGTAGTGCTCGAGTGAATTTTCACTGGGAAATAGTATAAAATAGTTTGACTTGTGAGTAATCTGTGTGCAGGTTGTAGCTAGATTGTCTTTCATAGGTACATTGGGACACATGACAAGGATCTCTCCCCAGTTTGAGAAGTCAAGAAAAGTTAGTGGACCTAGAGCTTTACAACCTAGCCAGGTAAGCAAATACACAACAACAGCGTTTTTTTCTTCTTCCCATTATGTCTTTATGTTCTTTATTGCTTTAATCACAGTGGGGCATGCTTTGTCCCTGTGATACACCTGAAGGAGAAGCTTGTGGGTTGGTGAAAAACCTTGCCTTGATGACTCATGTTACAACCGATGAAGTTGAAGGCCCTATTCTATCTGTGGTGAGTTTTATAATTTTATGGCTCTAATAAGACCTTTTGGGAGAAAGGTTCTCAAGTAAAAAATTGGAACTGTTAATAACAGCTGCAAGCTTTTGCACATAGAAATGGATTAGTTGATTTTTTTTTCCTGGAAACATAGAAGGACGTAAGTTTGAGCTTTCTTCTACTATACCCTGAACGAGAGAGAGCGCACACACACACACACACACAAGCAAAGTATCTCTTGTCGAATCAGACATTTATATTTCAAATAAGAGGGATTAGACTTAAAGAAAGGAAGTGAACACTTGAATAAGGAAGTCCAAAATGGTATAGTTAAAAACTTATTCAGGGATGCGAGTGTAGGAAAACAAAACTAATTGCAAAGATTATATGACAGAACATGCCTTATGAATTTCTACTCATGTTGAGTTCAATGTTGTAACTTCTGAATAGCCTTTGAACTTAATTTTGTAATTCTTTACCTAAAACAAAAATGGCAGTGCTCTCTTTTGGGGGTTGAAGATTTGGAGTTACTGTCTGGAGAAGAACTCCATACACCTGATTCGTATCTAATTATGTGCAATGGCCTTATTATTGGCAAACATAGGATGCCTCAGGTGAAAATGTTTTCTTCTTCTTGATACATCCTTTTGGTTTCTCCTATATATTATTTCTCACAATTACTTACGTGTCAATTGAAGCGTTTCGCTAATGCAATGAGGACATTACGGAGAATGGGCAAAATTGGGGAGTTTGTGTCTGTTTTCATTAATGATAAGCAAGTAAGTCTTTAAAGTTTACAATTTGTACCACTGTGCATTTCGGTCAATATATTATTTGATTTATGGAATTTAATTGAGGATGTTGTCAAGAAATTGTTTTTTGGAATTTCACCCACCAGTATATGCAAATATATAGTGTGTTTCTCATCTGAATGAGGTTATAATTGGTGATATATGGTAGGTCATATAATTTTTGCCAATTTGGTAAAACTGATCAACTTTTTTTAGGGTTTTTATTTTTAAAAAAAAAAGGAGAAAAAATTCTTAGGATATATTTATAAACACGTGGTTTATACATAAATATTCTTAGCAAGGGCATAAAAACTTGTAAAAGCATTTATCTCGAAATACTCAAAAGCCAAAATGCATTCGACTAAATGTTAATTCTTGCTTTTGTGCTACTTAATCAACTAGTCTAAATACATTATTTCAATTGTCCCTTTTATCGACAGCGCTGTGTTTATATTGCCTCTGATGGTGGTCGTGTTTGTCGGCCACTAGTCATTGCTGACAAGGGCGTCTCCAGAATTAAGGAACATCATATGAAAGAGTTGCAGGTAATGTTGCTTTTTGGGTTTATTGCAGTTATTGTTTTACCCCATGTTCGAGTGGTTTTCATAGTTAATTTGTATACATATATATATATTTTTTGTGAAGGATGGTTTTCGCAACTTTGATAGCTTTCTACGCGAGGGATTGATAGAGTATCTTGATGTCAATGAGGAGAATAATGCTTTGGTTAGTACATCTATGTACCTTCAACTCTAGCTTTTGAGACCTCGTAAATATTTTGGCTTACATAGACTTTTTGGAACAGATCGCTTTGTATGAAAATGAAGCTACACCAGAAACAACTCACATTGAAATAGAGCCATTTACAGCGTTAGGTGTTATTGCTGGATTAATTCCATATCCTCATCATAATCAGTCACCCAGAAATACATACCAGGTCTTTCTTTTGCATTTGGCTATTTTAAATCATAATTTTATTGTTTTGTGCGCTTACCAATCTTGTTATTTCGATTTTACGCTTGAACATACAATATTTTGTAATTAGTACACAGTACACTAACCTTACGTTTATTTTTCAATCAGTGCACTTCCTTAATTTTAGACATATAGTATGATAGTGTACAAAAGTGATGATCGTCTAAGAGGTTACTGTACAAAAAAGGATAAAACAAAAACATAAGGGTACAAAAGTGATTATAAAAATTTGAGCTTTTATATCAATTTAGAAGACTTGTATCAGTTGAGTAATAATCATTAGTTTAGGAAACTTATTACGAAACTTTGTTGGTTGGTGTACAAAATAGAAAAAACGTTGTAGGCTAGTGTTAAAAAATAGTGAAACCCCATCTTATTTATTTTCTTTGATCATGAGTATTTATTTTATTTGCCATCTTGCTATTTTAACTTGCAGTGTGCTATGGGAAAGCAAGCCATGGGCAATATCGCATATAACCAGGCATGTAGAGACTATGACTACCTCACTCTCTTGGGTTTTGTTTGATTTCACTATTACTCTTTTAAATCTATTTTATTCGAGGTTTTTCTACTCTTTTCTTATTAATCGTGATTTTTCCTCCTGCTATAGTTACGGCGAATGGATACACTCATCTATCTTTTAGTATACCCTCAACGGCCTTTACTTACGACAAGAACTATTGAGCTGGTTCGTGTGCTAAATTTCAAGCTATAAAATCTTGTCAGTTCAACTATATAAAAATATAAAAATGAGATTTTATTTTCAGGTCGGGTATGACAAACTTGGAGCAGGTCAAAATGCGATTGTGGCTGTTATGAGCTATAGTGGATATGATATTGAAGATGCTATAGTGATGAACAAATCATCATTGGATCGTGGATTTGGTCGTTGTATAGTGATGAAAAAGTATGAGCTAAGAATTTTTCTAGTCTATCATTGCAATCTTCTGTGCATAGTCTGGTTAATTTATTAGTTCTATTCTTGTCATTGTCTTTTTTATTTCAAGTCAGTTGACTATTTTCTTAATAGGACGTCTGTTATTTTGCAAAAGTATGACAACGGTACCTCAGACCGAATAACGGTACCCCAGAGAGATGGATATGATGCAGAGAGGATGCAGGTAATGGCATTATTAATTATGCAGACATTAATTTAGAGAGTGGAATTTGTTTATCTTATATTTTAGAAAGAGTATTAGAATTGTAATCGTACTTGGTGAAACCTGTCAAAATAGGTTTGGTTCGTAGCTATAAGACCATGAAAATTCAGTTAAAAGTAAGATTTCTTGTTTAATTATTCATTTATAAACTTGACACTTATATCTAACTTCAGTAATTATCCCCAAGCTCAGAGTGACAATCGTGTTTTATTTTTTGACATTAGTTGATCTAAGTTTTCATGTATGTTTGTAAATGTTTTCTTCATCATTACTAACTACCAAATTGAGGTCCAAGCTGGGCACCGGTTATTTTAAAGCTTTATTTTGTTTCTTGTTGTAATTTTTTGGAAAGTAAAACCAATTTTAAATACATCCTCTGAGTAGCACTTTCAGTATTCAACATGTAGTTCCTTTTTATTGTATGCATCTATCTTCATTCTCATCTTTTTATCTAGGTATTTGCAGAACAAAATACTAATTGTTCAAAGAGCTCTATCAAGCATATTTTACCAATCCATGCAGAAATTTAAGTGTTGATTGGAGCTAGCAATAATTAGAAATTTAGGTGTCATTTTTGTCTTTCTAGCCTTCTGGGCCACGGTCCGTGGACATGTTTTTTACTTGTACTAAATACTAGGACAGATAACAGAAAAATGAATTAGGTGGCAAAACCAAGTGGTTTGAAGCAGGATGCCCATTGTGCCAACGAATCAAGCTCTTATTTGTTAATTTCATTCAAGTTCATGATATTTGAGAATCTCGTTTAAAACAAATTTTTTAGTTCCCTGGCAGAAGTCCTTTCTTTGAGTTTCTAGCTTAGTCAATCAAACTTGGTACTAAAAATAAATCTTTAGAAAGGTTACTTATCTTGGACTCTGAATTTGAGATTTAAGTCCGATCGGTAGCTAAACTGTTAAAGAATTGTTAGTTATTCCAGCCTTTTCTGTATGTAATGGATATTCGAATTTCGAGATAAACTTATTATTTTCTCTCTCTCTCTATATATATAATTTTATGTCTTATATTTAGTCAAATATATATTTTTGATTTGTCTTTTAAAAGGTTTGAACTTAATATTGAACAATAAAAGATTTGGTTTGATAGTCCCTGTTAGTATCTTATAGTAACAATTATAAAGATTTGGGTCAGTTTGCATGTTAGGGTGTAAAACGAAAAGGGGTAAATTGACAAAATCAAAAGACAGTGTGGGACTAATTAGAATAACAGTAGAAAGTATAGGGGGTAGTAATGATATATCCATTATATTAAGTGATTTCAGTTTCGTTAGTAATAGTAGGCCCCACTAGGTCTTTTTAACTTTTCTGTTTAGAAAATAAAGTTACTCTCTCTCTCTCTCTCTCTCCAGCTGCTTCTCATATATGTCTCTCATTCACAAATTTATTCCCTTCTCCTTTGTTTTATAAAAAATTGCATCCCTTCCATATTTGCTTAAATATTTATACCATTTCTTTTTATTAATTAACGAGTGGTATTTATTGTAGATACTGGATAATGATGGACTAGCAGCTCCTGGTGAAATAATCAGACCACATGACATCTATATCAATAAACAGTCACCTATAAATACAAAAGATAAAATTATATCATCAAATGATCCTAATGAGTTAGTCCCTTTTTCTACTCGATACCATTTCATTTTGCTTATGTAGTTTACTAGTTTAAATGAAGCTTATTAACAATATAGCTAATCATTTCAGGGGTTTTAAGTCCAGCAAACAGACATTCAAATGCGCGGAAGGTGAAACAGGGGTGGTGGATAGAGTTGCTCTCTTCTCGAATAAGAATAATAATATATGCATTAAATTTATGATTCGGCACACTCGTAGGCCCGAGGTAAGGATTCAGTTATCAACTTTTTTTCCTATCATTCAAGTTGTGAATCGATTGTATCAAAGTTTTCTTTTTGTATTGAAACAAGGGAAACTATAGCTTCTTATATGAACCAATAATCTTTTAACAGCTTATAAAGCAAATTGTTAAAATGTGCAATTTATACACCAATCTACACAATTTAAAACAATTAGTTCACAGTCATTACTAAGCCTGAACCTGAAGATATACCAATCGAACATAAGTTACCTCAGTATTAGAATTAAGACTTTCCGCACGGTAATTTCTAATTGTTTGATTTTAGTATATTGGAGTCTAAACTCTTAGTATTGATTGTTTGGTTCACCAATGATTTGATTTTGTGTTAGATTGGTGTCTATTTTAAAATTATGATAGGTCGGTGTACTATCTTTTTACAACTGATAACTTGGTGTGGAAAAGCAATATCTCTAATAAACTAATTGAATAATTGTTCTGTCAGCTCGGTGACAAATTTAGTAGTAGGCATGGCCAGAAAGGTGTTTGTGGCACCATTGTCCAGCAAGAAGATTTCCCATTTTCTGAACGTGGTATTTGCCCTGATTTGATTATGAACCCCCATGGATTTCCCAGGTACTTTTCTTGGTTTTCATCGTCAACTCTGCAATTCTTGTACGATTTAATTTTAGTTGCAAAAATTTCTGTCTTTCCTCATTGTCATGTTCTGAGTTAAAGTTCATTGTTCCTTATGCATCATTCTGGAATGCTTGTTGTTATTTCCCTTTTCTTGGGGTCTATATGGGCTTGTACTTAAAGTTTGTACCTTAAAAGTAGACCTGTCATTCTTTTCTAAGTTTCTCTAATTTCCAACATACTTAATCATTTTCTTTTGCAATTCTTTTGAATTTTAAATATATGTTAAAGTAGATCAGAAGTTGATCAATAAAAATATTGGTCGTCTGGTATATTCAAAGACACAACAAGTCAGAAACAACTCTAATACATATTTAACAGTTAGTTGCTTGCTGGAGATTTTAATTAAGCATCCACAAATCTTAAAATATTAATGACTAGACGATTAGCCAAAGGAAGTGGGTGAAGGAATAACGTAGTGCGTTTTGTTTTCCCTACAACCACAACAATGGGTATCACTGCAGATAAATACTAAAAGAAGTGGATGAGGGAATAACATGGTGTGTTATGTTTTCCCTACAGCCACAACAATATGTTAACGAGCAACTTAAAAAACCATAGAAGACTAATAATTAAGTAATTCTGATACTTAATAATGAGCACATGAACACTTGATCTTAAATATCCATACTTCAAATATTTTTTGCCTGTCCAAATGTTCTATGATTTCTTTTCGACCACGAAGTTCCACATGGAAATAATTCTTCAGGTATTATCTCCTCCTACGAGCGCATGGCCAACCTCTAAAGCACAGTGATATTTACACCAAATCCTAATTGTTCTATTAAACCTGGAGATGGAAATAATTAATGCCGCTAAGTTAAATTCCACAGAGTTAGGCAAACTAAAAAAAATTAACTGGTAAAATAAAACCATAAATTACAGCTAAATTAGATACCTTTCGTTTCATAGCTGTGAAACCAGTATATTCGTATGTCCCCAAAAGGTACATCATTAAAAGAGAATTTGAGCTTTCAACTTGAAACGTCTGAAAATGCATCCTATGATGGTATTTGAAGAAGAGGTGAAATAATATCTTGAAGAAGATCAATATGACTAGAAACTCTGAAGAGAGAATAAAATCGAACACAAATTTCTCGCAGCATGAACTTTTATGAGCAGAAGGTGTATATTGTATACAAGAAAGTCGTAAATAGTTTTGTTCAACATAATTTTTCTCCGAGTGTTTAGTATAAGTGACATTGTCTATTTTATTATTATCTTCAGCCGAATGACAGTTGGTAAGATGATAGAGCTTTTAGGGAGTAAAGCAGGAGTTTCAAGTCACAAGTTTCACTATGGCAGTGCTTTCGGGGAACCCAGTGGTCATGCAGACAAAGTTGAAGCTATTAGGTATTAATTTCTTCCTTTTTCAAAGATATTATCTATTCTTTCATGTATTATTTTGGATAATACGGATCCTATTTATAGTGAAACACTTGTGAAGCATGGTTTCAGCTACAATGGCAAGGACTTCTTATATTCAGGTTCCTCTCCCTTGACCCTTCTGTAAATTAATAAATATAAAAAGAAGTGCATATAATTTTTCTAATACGGATCCTATTAGATTTAATGTTGAGACCTACAAAAGTGTACTTTCTGGTTTTGTGTCATCTATCTGATTTACAAAGATAGATTCACCATGCTTTAAATGGAGAAAACAGAATTGTTTGATCTACGACAGCTCAACTGGTGGGAATCAAAGATGGAGTTGAAAAAAGTAAATTGCTCATATGTATTGGGCACACCTCTTGGTATGTGTTTTCATGTTAGCGGTACACGTGTAACATGACGAAAACCCGATGTAAAGAACATGACTAAATTTGTACCCTGCTTGTAAATAATTGTACAAAATCAAAGCAGATCCTGTACTCTATTCTGCAAGTGGTCTTTTGTATAGCCTGATAGCAGTTATCTTTTTTATGCTTACAGTAAGTTGATTGGTTTTCATTTCAGGTATTTTAGGTGAACCATTGCAAGCTTACATCTTTATGGGGCCTATATATTACCAGAAGTTAAAACACATGGTACGCCATTAAACTCTCTTAACGTGTCAAGAAATGAAAAACTTTAGCTTTTGGTCTTAGGATTTGTCTTGGTAAAACTGTGTGCAGTTTCTGGTATCACTAGTTTCTTGATATTTTTCTCCTTTAGGTCCTTGACAAAATGCATGCTCGTGGTAGTGGACCACGGGTCATGATTACGAGGCAACCTACTGAAGGCAGAAGTCGAAATGGAGGTTTTAATTTCTATCCTTGATATTGTTTGCTGTGAGTTGTTTATTACAAGAAGATGTATGATCTGTATTTAATGTTTTCTCCAGGACTTCGTGTTGGTGAAATGGAACGTGACTGTTTGATTGCTTATGGGACTAGTATGTTGATTTTTGAACGTCTAATGCTTTCCAGTGATCCTTTCGAGGTTCCGGTATGTTACTCCTGCCATGAAATTATGATGATTGTATATGCAATAAACTCTTCTCCTTGTACTTAATTGTCCTTTTCTATTTTCTTTCAGTTTGATGTTTGAGAGGCAGATCTAAAATCATTTGTTGGAATGTATTAAAAAGATCATTTGTTGGAAGCTTTTTCCAACCATTGAAGTTTACACACCCTGTCACTTTAAAAAACCTTTTGCAAGACTGCAAAATTATAAATCTTACCAAGTGTTTGAGTTGAACTTACCGATTTTGATTATGGTCCTGACCCCACTTCATTCGTTTTTCAACCACAGCCACTGTTTTCTGTAGAAAATTTATCATTTTCACGAAATTTAATTTTCATGTCAAGTGCTCCCCTTTTCAATATTAAGATAAGTCTAGTACCGGGACCATAATAACAGTGGATTCGCTGTGCTATTAAACACATAAGAATGTACTTTCAAGAAACGAAACAGAGAATACAAGTTATACTACAAATAAAAGAATCTTTTCAGAATGCCAGTTCGGCAGTTTCTGAATGGCAGGGATATTAATATCTGTTCATCTTTGACTGCAGGTTTGCCAACCATGTGGCTTGTTGGGATATTACAACCATAAGCTGAAAACCAATGTATGTTCCACCTGTAAAACTGGCTCAGAAGTTGTTAGCTTAAAATTGCCGTATGCGTGCAAGTTGTTATTCCAGGTATGCATATTATTTTATTCTTTCCCTTTTAGCTTATATAAGTTGTTTTGTTAATTAAACCAGTTGTTCCGTGTTCGCATGTCAGCTTATACCAAATATTTTGTGGCCTATGGGTTGTCATTTGAATACCGTATTAAATTTCTAGAATCACATTATTGCAAAAATTTGGAACAATATAATGCAACATAACTCTGACTAGACTATGAGAATTCAGTTAATGAATTCACTTTCGAAGTAACCAACAATGCAACATATAACATAACTTACGAGTTGGGAAAAAAAAAAGAAATACCATTTCCTTGTATGACATATATGTTCCATGTAAATACTTCTTTAGCACCAGAGAATATAAATATTTCTTAATTTGGTTCCATGTGTGCAGATTTTTGTTTGTCTTTTTCTTTAGTTTTTTAATTTAGAAAATGGCATCTGTAGAACTAATTTAACGGATATTAATGTTTTCTTTATTCTCATTTTGGCTTCTCACAACCTTTCAAATAATATTTTCTGGTATTTTCCTGTCCATCTTATTCTCAACTACTTATGCATAAATCGATATTTAATGAGGTTCTTCATTTACTCACCGACATTCAGTAAATAATTGATTATTGACTTGATTTGAAGTCAAAAAGGCAAGCCAGACACTAACCAACTTGGAACCACTTTCAAGTTGTTTATGTGACAAAATTCCAAGTTGTATATGATCCTGCTAAAGTTTAGCTGTTTTACCTTTTCCCATTCTGCGCACTTTACGTTTTAATAATCCACCTTGTTATGGGGTATTGTAGGAACTCCAATCAATGAATGTTGTTCCTCGTCTGAAACTGACAGAAGCTTAGACTTCACGTGACACATGAATCTCTCCGTCTTCTGAATAATCAGCTCGGCAGAAGATTCTGTATGATTTACAATGCTAATACAGAATTCTAGCAAAAAGTTTGCAGTTCATAAAAGATGTGTATATGGTTATATTTTGGATGTTTATATGAACGTAATATATGCTACTGCTGCATATCGGTTTCTTAGTGATCTTAGTTGCTAGTATATCTCTTTAACTTTTCTCTATATACTATTAATGGCCCTACATGACATGGCCCTTGTAATTTTAAGAAAGTTTTGACATTGATCTACTTTTAAAGTGAAGCAATTTAAAGCTCGTGTATGTGCCCTTATACTTTATTAAAGTGATCATTAAACTGATGTAAACCAATCCTTCCAAAAATATGACTCCTTAAAAACCTGGCTTCTTTGAAATATTCAATTTACCAATTCTTAATTTAAGTTTGAAATTAAGAAGACATGTCGATATTCAAGGAATTTGTTGCCTGCACTAATCTCCTAATAATTTGTGATTAAAATGTTTATCGAAGCAGACTAATTGGGATTTAAGACCAAGCTTTTGTAGGAAAACAGAAGATACAACGGTGTGTTCTGGTTTACCAAATTTCATGAAACTCCAATGTTGACCATACATCTTATGAACTATTTACTGGTCTGCTTTTATTTTATAAATGCTTGATTTGTTCCCATTTTTTTAAAACACGGTGCATATTTATCCAATTTAGAATGGATTTTCAAATTAATATGGACTTTTGCCCTTAGTTGTGTTTTTCATTTACAAAACCCAATAAGAAATCAGGGTTGTATTAAGCTAAGTGGTGGCATTAAGATAAATCTATCTAACATAGCACTTTGAATCTCTGCATGATAATCAATGTTTCAGCTCCTAATTCTGGATCTGCCACTAATTTGGTTTTTAATTTCGTCGACTGGTTCCAGATTCCAACTCAAAGAAATTGATTTGATTTACCTTCTAAGGGGAACACGAACTTAGGGTTTAAACCAATTATGTCTGTATACTATAAAGAAACTAGCTTACAAGAGGCTATGTGATTTCTTATAATGTGTGAGTTTGAGATGTGCATCAATCAAGCAAAACAAACAAATCAACGATCTGAACACAACAGTTACGACAAAAGAAAAAATCAAGTTACTCCACAGCATATTTAATGAAAAAATAAATTGTTCTTTCAAATGAATATATTAATGCACACACGCTTATCAAAAAGATATGAAATATTAATAGAAACTTTGTCACTACAGTTTTGGATTACGCAAAAAAGATATTAATGAAAAGATCTTTTGGATACGCAAAAAGTCAAAACAATAACAAATTGAATAAAATGAATACTAATCCAAACATCATTTCTATACTGAAACTAAAAAATCATTTATAAATTTCGGAAGGAATACTTTTATACAACAAATTTAATTGGTCTCCAATGCAGGCTACAACTCTTGTCATTTTCTTCATCTTCTGCAGTGTTCTTGACTTCAACTCGGTTACGTGGTTGCGTGGTCGCCTGCAATTGTTAATGACACCACAAAAACTGAGCAACCAACATAAAATCAAGATGTAATCAGATTGAAAATCAGTAATAGGACTGTGACCATAACCGCATAACGTATCCGATTTTAGTACTTTTTTAAGTGAGGATAAGAAGTAAAAAAAAGAAAGAACAAAATAATCTTGAATGTTATTTGGTAGAATAATAGTAACTCTTATAATCTGTAAAAATATATGTTGGCTAAAATTTGTTTAAAATTTGATAGCATTAGCTGTAGGTCTAGTATATAAATAAGTTAACAAACTCTAACAGGGGTGTATCTCTCTTTTAACCTTTCTTATAAATAGAAAATATCCCATCACTATCTGAGAACTCACTGCATACATTAATTTTTCCAAGACCCAAGTTCGACTTCTATGCTCATTATATTCGCAAACGAATTTTAAACCGCAAGGATAGATCATGGTTTAGTTCTCGATTGAGTATCAAGCTTGAAAATAAGGTGAAGAGCTCTAAAAATGGGACTACATTCATGCCAGCTCCATTGAGATACTAATTTTTTTATAAAATTTACTACAAATTGGAACTAAAGTAAAGATACTAAACATGAAGCCTATGAGAGTTGAGACATTCATGAGTTAGAGAAACATGAGCCTATAACCTCAATATGTTGCATGAATGAAAAAGATAGCAGGTTAGAAAGATAAGTCCATCTAATGTTGCAATGCAACAAAACTATCGTCAAGACGAGGCAACTTTAAGGCAGAACACCCAATATTGGATTTGGCTAAAATGATGAATTTAAATACTAGAATTTTACGTTCCTCGTTCGATGTGTATAAACATGTTTACGACCACAAAATAAAAAATTACGAATAAAGAATGGAATCAAAGTGAAAGACTTCAGAACTTTGAACAGAAAAGTCAGATTAAAAAAAAAAGGTAGAGTTAAAGCATTACCATCGCCAGACAAATCATTGGAGGTAATATCAGGAGAATCCAAAAGCTCAGGCTTCCTTAACCAGTACTGCTGAAATCTTTGTCTCGCATACTCCATATAATCAAAGTCAATCTCATTAACGTGTTCCTAAGATAACAAAAAGTCAAGCCAATCAGATTCGAAATACCATGGTTTATGCGAATTATCCCATCAAATATGGTGAATACTGGCGTTAACTATTAAGCCTTTGATGATAACCAAGATTACCATTTCAAAATTTATAAAAAGAATTCTGAAGTCTCTCTATCTGCGTACACAACTTCACTAGAGAGCCAATTGACCTTTCAGTCACGTGGATATGATATGGATCAGAAACCGTGAAAACAATGAATGATATTGATTACAGGAAAAAGGGAGAATTTTTTGCAACTCAACATGATTACGTGGATAACCTAACAAAGAATGATCAATAATGAAACCTTTTGATTTTCAAACAACACATTTAAAAAACCAAGAAACCATGTATTACAAAATAGGTTATCTGACATTCAGATGGTCCATGATTACATGGATAACCTAACATAGAATGATTAATAATGAGACCTTTTGGTTTTCAAACAACACATTTAAAAAACCAAGAAACCATGTATTACAAAACAGGTTATCTGACATTCAGATAGTCTCAAGAGCATAGTTTTCTGGATCACAGAACTTGATTAAAAGATGAAATGTATCAGTGACAGATGAGTAACTTACTAATGGCCCATCATTTCAAGCAATTAAGAGGTGGTATTTATAATGAGGAAAAGACCAAAAATTGTTTACCGTTATAAAGATGGGTATATTAGTGCTGTAATTGAAAGTAAAGGGATCATATATATTGAGACTACGAGAACCAGTTAAAGTGTACTGTTAAGGTGAGAAATGAGAAGGAATTGACAGGTTTCTTCACCCTCTATCTAGTCTTTATTAGCTTACTGAATATTTAGGCCTGTTACATTGGTAATATGGACTGGGATAGTACTCTTTAAACTGAGTTAATTCTTTTTGCTCATTTCTACTTCCAAATGCCAAAGACAGGCTCTTTTTCTAGGGGAATGGTAGTCTCTTAGATTCAATTTTAAGTGCTCATAAGATTGAACACATGTTTGCAAATACTGACACTGACTCATCAATACATAGCATATACATGCGATTATTAGATCAAGAATGCAGCAACCGGTCTTTACATAAATATTTCATCATCATGATTTCTCAAAAGTGACATGAAGATAGAAAAATAGTAAATTACCGAAATCATTCCCCACAAACCCCAAAGGAGGTGACTAACAAGAGTATATTTCTCAACATCTTGGAGCAGCTGTGCAATATCCTCGTCACTGTACTCTTTACCTACAAGCCACAAGCGTTTGGAGATAATAAATAGCAAACATATTTACTATTTTCCATTTCTCCAAGATTTTCAAATGAAGACCGAGTATATCATAGTTTGGCTAATTGAAAGTGAAGTTTAAAATAACTAGCATGGAACATAAGACGGAAATCGTACATTTTTTGATACTCGGTTAAAGATTATACTACTACATCAGAAAGGATTGTACCTATTATATAGAAAAGAAAAGGCTATACTTACATAGGAAATAAGTGTTTTTTTTTTGTTTTTCTTCTTAATTGTTAAATAACATCAATGTTACTCACTTGATATCCCTACTTAGGCATTCTTGGCCATTGATATGCTTACTTGAAAGTTATCAATTAACTAAGAAAATTGTCTTCTCTCTTTGAGCTAAAGAATGAATATAGCAGTGTCACCTGAACAACTAAGATAGATACCCACAAATCGTTTCCTCTCCTCAATTTCTGCCAGAAATAAAGCGATTAGATTAGTCAAGAATCCACCCAATTTGCTGCATGGCGCAGTGAAAATGAAATTCTTGTTGAACAAAATCAGAATTTTCACAACATATAACCCACCAGGATATTTACTGTAGTCCAAAATGTGAGGTGTTTCTGTATGGTAATCGGCAGCCATTTCACAAAAGTGATTTGCTATGTCGTAGGGCACAGCGTTGTAACTAGCATACTCATAATCCTGGAGAAGTTTGCAAAAAAATGAACAATAAAATGAAATGTGCATAACACCACATCTTCAACCTTCAAAACAAATTTCTACCTTGTCTGTTAAGTCACACACTCATCAAGGATCTATATTTTATTTATCGGAATCTACTTTATATCAGATCAAAGATACGGAACAGGGAGGGAAAACTACCTGTCAACCAGTGGCGGAACTAGAACTCAACGCTTGGGGGGGCGGTCGTTGTGAAGAATAATTAAGTAAAAAATTGTAGCATAGGAGAGTTTCGAACCTGTGACTTATAGTTAGTTAATGTGCACCTGTACCACGACACTACTAAGCTTACAACTGAATTTGAGGGGGCTATAACTATATTTAACTCTAAATAATATTTTGCAAAATTCTGGGGTGGTGGCGGCACCCCCTTCTCCCCCTCCTCCTCCCCCCCCCCCCCCTAAATCCGCCCCTGCTGTCACAACACGTCAAGGAGACAACTTTCTCTCTTTACTTATCACAAATCTAGCCTACTGTAAAAAGGGAAACGTTCTCTCTATCATGCGTTTATTAATTTCTTTTAGAGAGGAAATAATGTTATCCAGAGTGAACATGATATTCAAAAATTATTTGAAAATTTCCATGGATATACTTGGAGAAATTAAAGGTCGGTAAGACCTCTAAGATAGAGTTGGGGCTTCCACATGAAAGATTGGACCATCGGTTCTTAAAATGGATAAGCTTAATTTCCCAGTTTTAGATGGAAATGGACAACCAAAGCTTAGAGTTGTAGTTGTAGTTTTACAGATTTCTTTTTATTCTGTGAAACGGTAAAGTTCGGATTCTCTGTGCTAGTATCCTTGAAACAGTTGTAGTTTTAAGGGTTATCATTTGAAGGTATTGATCAAAACTATTACGAGTGATGTGCTCTCAAACTCGACATTATTTCCTACATACATATCTACATTGTATACTTTTCGATTTTTGCAATAAGCTGATATTGCAAGTGCGTAAACAATCTCATCTCAATTAGGCAGAAGCATCATCTAAAATCTGAGTTCTATATCAAGAAAACTGAACGACATGGAGATTCAAAAGGTTAAAAGACCGACCGCGTGCCTGTTGAAGAATGAGCCAGCACCGGGAAATAAAAAAACATCAATTCTGAAAGTGACTTACAATAATGGTTATTGACATGGTCTCTTCATTGATCATGATATTTCCGTACTGCAAATCGTTATGGCAGAATCCGATAGTTTGATTATCCTTGGAAAGCGACTTCTCCAGAGTTGAAATTTCTTTATCAAGAATATCCAAACGGAAATCCTGAGCTTCCTCTGGTGTAACCATACTTTTCGCCACATCAAGCCAATTACTTGAGGATTGAAAAAAAAAAAAAGCACATTAAAACACAAATTATGGTTTTAATCTAGTAAGGCATAATATTGAAGAAAAATACATACCGTAATCTGTCCCACATAAGCACCTTCCGTGAACCAGGCATTTCAAGATCATGGAATTCCTTCATTTTAGACGCAATAATTGCAGATATATCTGGGTCACGTAGATCAGAAGCTGATAGTGTCTGAAACTCCGATACAACTAATCAAAACATATTAAAGAACAAGAAAAGAAAGCAAAGTAATTTGGTACAGTCCCTTTATTATTCTATATATTCTTCTTCTAAATTTGGTTTTTCTGTGGAAGAGAAAAACTGAAACTGTACAGGACGAGTGGAAGACTAGATAAAACGAGTCAATTCTCCACAGGGAGCGACTATAGAACAGATTTTACAGGATTCATAACTAATTCGATACTTTTCCCTATTACATGGATTTAGAACATAGATTTCTAGATTTTGCCAAACCTACTCTTGCTATTTGAGTTTCAAAGTTTGGGACAGTTTTTCTTTCAAGTTTCAGGAGAAAAAAAATAATCATTACCATGTTTTTATTAATAATGAAATTGAAATGAAAAGAAAAAAGCAGGTGAAAAGAAACCGTTGTGCAAAGAAAGACAAATAGTAAACCACACTGGCATGAAGTAGTAAGCAGTTTTTATGGTCCTTGAAATATAGAAAATCACACTTTCCCATGCTACTTGGGTTGTACAACACGAGAAGTCACCCATCCTAGTTAATCTTTAGGTAAGTCGACATACACCAATAACATACCCTGTTCTAAGATTGCATTAAGGACAGAATCCCCCGACCGTACTCTTTATTTATTTTTTTAAATTATCATATTTGCATTATGATTAACGAAAAAAGGGATTCAACAAGATGATTTCGCTCCGTGTCACCCATCCTAGTACAACTCTCCATAACCACACTAAAAAAACGCCTAGTTTGAGCAAATTCGCCATATCACGAGATGGAATTGGGAAACAATAGGAGAAACAGACGAGGCTTAAGAAGTCAAAATTATTACTAAAACGGAAATATAAACCACATGTATGCGTAAATTTCAGAAATTTTCACATTTTGTAATATCTAAATAAGTTAAACCTCAATAAAATTTTATGTAATTCATTCATCTTCTAGTATTCCTCTTTTTCTTACCACAATAGCAAGTGTTAATAAATAAATATATATATATATATTACCCTAGCATGAATAAACTCTTCGATCCTCCCGGTCCCGAACCTCCCTAACAAAAGCGGACCCTGCCCCATCTTCGACATAAACTCAAAAGTCCTAATCTCATCTTCTCTATCGAAAAACACATCGACACCCTCACCGTATATCCTAACTAATACTTTCCTAGGACGATCCTGACCGTCCAATACACCGGACCATTTGATCTGGTAAACCTCGTTAGTCATTGCGCCTTTTAATTGGACCATCTGTAACGCGTTGCAACCGATATTTGTTTCTCCCCATCCCGAGCCGATTGTTTCTAGAATGTGCTTCGCGTCGTTTGGGAGATCGCATGCGCTCTTTTTAGGCGACATTTTTTTTGTTATTTTGTTTGGGATTTTCTTGTTGGGGATTTTGTTTACGGAGATTTTGTTAGAGAGAGAAAGAGATGCGGAGGTTACGCAGGGAGGTAAAAACAAACTCCTGTGTTTTATTATTTGCATTTTTTAAAGTTAATTATTTAAATACCATAGCTAAGTAAAGGAATTTTGTTTGTTTGCTTGTTTGTTTGTGCTTATCTTTAATAAACTAGTAATTCGGTTTTAGTTGAGTTTAGTATCAGATTTTGTGGGAAAAAATCAATGTTCAAAAGAAGTAATAGGAAATAAGTTGACACATCTAACTTTTTTTTTTTTTAATAAAAAGGTATCTTTTACATCGTTTAACTTCTAAATCCAGTAGTAGGAAAGAGCTGACATACGTATAAATCTAGAAACACATTTTATTTGAAAATTTTCTATTTTTGATAATCTTAATAGGTTTTTTTTACTAGTTTTTATGTTCCAAAGCTAAAAATATCCGCAAATTCCTACCTTCTATTTTTTGAGTCTTTCGGCTTGTTTGATGTATCTTTTTAAACAATAAGGTAAATAAAGGTAATAAAAAAAACGGGTGCGGACATTACGGAAGAAGGTGAGGGAGGGGCGAGAGTGTAGTAGTGATAGGCTCCTCTGGACTTATTTGCATTTTTTTTAAATGAATATTTAAATACTATAGCTAATAAAGGAAGTTTGTTTGTTTACTGTCCGCCTAATTTGTACCCCATTCTATGATTCGTTGGTTATTTTTGTCCAAATTTTGCTTTTTTATAACTTTTTGTGTATGTTTATAAACGTTTGGAACGTATTATAGACATATTTTATAGTAGAAAGACATATTGTTGAGTTACATTATTTTTTTGGATTTTTAAGTTACACTAGTTAGTATTTTAATTCCAAAAGAAAATATATTTGATTTTTTTGTAACAATTTTTTTATTAAAATGTATTTGATACATATCTAATTGTAATTTTAGTATTTTTTTTTTATTATTTGAATAATGATTTTGAGTGAAAAAATCAATAAGGCACAAAATAAGATATAAAATATGTGCTTGGAGATTTAGATTATTCCTAAACTAATTCGTTATATTATTTTCTATTATGGCGGGAGGTGTATCTAAAGATTCTTCATAAACTAGTTTGCATTTTTCACATGTATTTTGCTTTTGTGAGTTACGAATTACTGTAGTTACGAATGTATTTGCTTCTTTATTCATAATTTGAGCGTTGTGTGTGTACATGTTGACATGTACCATTTTGTTGGTGAAATTTCTAAAATTGGTAAGTGATACTATATATTATGGGTTTTTAATTATTGACTCTTTAGCTACCACCCATCCAACACAAAAAATTTTGGTTTTCGCCCGGATCGGTTTCGGTTATATTTAGATTTTAGAAAATCTTCGGTCGGCTTTGGTTGATATTTTTTAGAAAAAACTAGGCAGAATAATTACCCGGTACCCAGATATGCGACTGGTTAGCGATTTCCGGTATTCAGACAATTCGGTTTTAACCAAATTTTAGATTATTTTTATGTTAGCAATTTTTTTTACTTCAAAATTGTAATTGTAATTGTTGTTTATGTGTTTTGTTTTTATACTAATTTCCTTTTATTGTAAATTTTGTTAAGAACTTATTATATAAGAAAATATGTAAATAAAATTACTGAATTAAAATAAATTTGGAATGTATTATCACTGTTGAACCAAATTTAGAATAATGTAACTCATAGGTTTCATATAAAACTTAAACATTATACATTATATATATATATATATATGTGTATTTTATAGCTAATATAAATATATAAATATTATATACATATTTATACATATATATTGGTTACTTCTCGATATTGTTCGAGTTTAACAATTCGGTTTCCGGTCACGGTTTTTCGGTCATGCTGACGGTTATAGTTTCCAAACCCAAACACAAACCGTAACCATCGGTCTCGGTCCGACCAAAATTTTATTCAGATTTATAGCGGTTATCGGTTTTTCGGTTTTAGACGGATTTATGATCGGAGTTCGGGTCTCCATATATTTTGAAAAATAAGACTGAACAAAATTTAGCACTATATATTGAGGTTACACACAAATTTTGTTTCAGTTACAATAATTGGGTTCCTCGTGCGGGAGAGTATTTAAATTACAATTGAACATGGTGACTATTTTACATTGCAGAATTTCGTGTTTTATATTTGTACCAAAATTATTATATATAAATTGCGTAAATGAAAATTTTAAACGTTAACTATATATATTAGCATTAATCATCGAAAGAACTAGATGGAAATAGTCGACTATAACCCTCCTCTTATTTTGATAAAAACTCACACTTATTACGCTTAGTGATTACCGTTAACTATATTTTTCATTTTTAGATAAATTAGATAGTGTAGTTATATTTTTTGGTTCCCATTTTGTCAAACAATGGTAAATGGCAATGTTTTAAAAAGCGTGTCTATGCGAAAATTAGACGGCGTCAAGGCGATAGACGGAATCTAAAAGTTTAATAGATTAAACGAATTAAACAGATAGTGCGCAAATTAACGCGGGGTGCTAGGCGACCAATTTCTTCTAAAGTATGTCTTGCGGCTTTTAGAATATTGGTAAATGGTAACAAGTCCACCAAGATAGGTTTAAGTTTCATTATATTCCAATTCTACACAAATGACCCTATAATTATCCCATCTAAATTAAACTATAGTAACTATTAAATATATATATATATATATATATATATATATATATATATTATTTTTATATATATAATATATAAAAAGAAAATGGAAACAATGGTCAAAAACAATGTTTTAAAACACCAAAGCATCGCTGAAGCGTTTTCAATTGAGCTTTATCAAAGCGTAAGTTCCGACACCAAAAACATAAGATTTACTAGAAATAGAAAAACGTATATGCATATACATGCTAACTAACTACGGAATACATGAAAATAATCGGTCGAATAACTAATATTATCATATTTTAATCACGGGTTATGGTGAATATAACAAATGGCTACCGATTTAATGCAATTTATGAAACTAAATATATATTTTTGTGAGATTTTTATTTTTTATTCTTAACTAAAGTTTAAGTTTTTTTTAGTATTGAGACATGTTTTTTGAGTATTGACCAGTGAAAAATGCTGATTTTTAAGCTTTAGCCTAAAACTAAACAATGTTTCATTGAATTTTTGAGGTTTTCGAGTATTAACAGGAGTTTTTTAATACCAAGTTTGTTTTTTAATACCCGGAGTGGTATCGGTTCGGTGCCGAACTTTTTGACCACATACTGATAGGGCTGGACTTTTTATACCGATTTTCGAACCGAACCAAACAAGTTGGTACCGAAAGTTCGGTATACCGACTTTTTGGTACGGTACAACCGAACTAAACTTTAAAAGTCGGTTCGGTTTCGGTATTCATTTCGTATGTTTGGTACAATACCGAACCGAACCAAACATTAAAATTATAAAATATATATAAATTTACGCATAATTATAACTCACAAATAAATTGTATTATAGTTTATTTTAATTTTTCTTACGACTTACTTTCCTATTTACGAAGCCAAATACAATCGTTAAAGTAGCAAATATAAGAATAGTTGTACACATTTTAATTTTTACAAACTTTTTTGCTATTTTATTGTTATCAAGAATTATTTTTTAATAATAATAATGTTTCGGTATAAAACGGAAAACCGAACCGTACCGAACCGAAAAAATCGGTTACCGAACTTTCGGTAACCGACTTTTTCGGTTCGGTTATGGTATAATTTTTTTCAAACCAAACAAGTTCGGTTCGGTAGTGGTATATGGTCAAAAAAGTCGGTACCGTACCGTAGCCACCCCTACATACCGATACCATACCAAACTAGTTTGGTTTGAGAATTTTTATACCATTACCGAACCAAAAAATTCGGCATACCGAACTTTCGGTATACAAACTATTCGGTTGGTTCGGTTCGGTTTCATTTTTATACAAAACTTTAGAGTTTACAAGTGATAAATTAAAAAAACATAGCATAATATTTTAAAAGTAGTAAATTAAAAAAATATATTTATTTATATTATTGTTACATTTCTTGTTTATTTATATAAAAGAGTAAACACTACTAAATATTTCTAGTAAATGCTATAAATAAATAAAAATGTTATAAATATTTATTAGAAAAGGTAATATAAGTATATTATAACAATGTTAATAATTAAGTGTATATAAATATTTCAGTTTATTTGTCTATATAGTATATTTTATTATTTCAGTTTAAATCGGTATCATACCGAACTCATCAAACGAATACCGAAATCGAACCGACTTTTAAAGATCGATTTGGTTATACCGTACCGTAATATCGATATAGCTTGACTTAATTGGATCGGATTAAAAAAAAACAGTTGATTTGTACCCTCATTCAACACTAGTTTTTTTAATACAAGTTTAGTAATTCCATTTGTTTTGTGCTTCGCAAATTAGAATCTCATATATCTCCGTCTCCGATCAAACCCATCGTATCTCTCTCTCTCTCTCTCTCTATATATATATATATATATATATATAGATATATCTGTATATATATTCTCTCTCCTCCAGGTACCCTCTCTCTCCCTCTCTCTCTTACTTACAATTTAACACTTTATTCTATTACGGTTTTGCTGTTACATAAATATCTAGCTTTTCGATTTGGGTCTCTTTATATTTTTAGAGCTTTAAATAAATAAAAAAACATTTTGAATAATTATCTTGTAAATTGAGGGTTCTTTTGTTATATTAACTAGAATATGTACTCTTTTTTTTTTTGTTTTGTTTTAGCATCTGTAGATTTTAGAGTTAAATATAGTTTCTCAAATACTTGCTCGTTTTTAATCATATAATATTACTATCTCACGGAAATGTTAAGTCTTTGGTTGTAATGTTAAATAGATTGCAGAGGAGTTAAAATTACCCTTTATTTAGCTAATTGACACCGTTGTTAATTTTCGTTATCTTGATCTGACAATTATTCAGGAAATTAAGTTTTTATTTTATTTTTTATGTTGTAATGTTAAATAGATAAGCAGGTGTTTTTTATTTGGGTTGTATGTAGATTGCAGTGTTAAGATTACCTTTAATTTAGCTAATTGACACTTTTGTTGGCTTTTGTTATCGTGATCCTAACAATTGTTCAGGAAATTTAGTTTTTTGTTTGTTTGTAATGTTAAATAGATAAGCAGGTGTTTTTTATTTGGGTTTTATGTAGATTGCAGAGTTAAGAATTAAGATTACCCTTAATTTAGCTAATTGACACTCTTGTTGGTTTTTGTTATTGTGATCTTAACAATTATGCGGGAAATTCAGTTTTTGTATGTTTGTAATGTTAAATAGATAAGCAGGTGTTTTTTATTTAGGTTATACGTAGATTGCAGAGTTAAGATTACCCTTAATTTAGCTAATTGATACTCTTGTTGGTTTTTGTTATCGTGATCCTAACAATTATTCAGGATAGTTTTTTTTTGTTAGAAGCCTAGTATTAATATATACTCCTATCCTTCCCTATTAGACGGGCTTTTGCAATATTAAATACATAACCACCTTTGATATTGCATAGATTTTTCCTTATCATAGTTTATAAAATTTTAACAAAGTCATGTTATTTATAAAAAAAAAAACTATCAGGAGATTCACATTGCTTCTCGTTCTACCGAACTTGGCTTTTGATTTTGAAATCGAAAACCACGATTTAATTCCCTTTGTTTCTCGTGTTGTAGTTTATTTTACTTCAAAACTGTATATAAGTACCAGAAAGTCTAAATGCTCTTTCTGGTACTTATTTCTAGCAATTATCAATGCACTTTACTGAGTGGTACAGAAAAAGGTTGGGTTTTTAGTTATCAGCTCGAGTGTCTAGTTTACAAATCCACATTTTTCAGGAAGTAAGAACTAAGAGAGGAATATCTAAAAGTGAGTAATGCTGTTTTCCACGAGAACATTTGGTGGCGTGTGAATAAAATACTAGGAGGGAGACCTTAGTTGCAGAAAGCTTTTGAACTGCCGACGCTTCGGCCTCGGAAGCTCGCTTCCGCGCTTCCGTCATCGGAAGCTCACGGAAACTTCCATATCCATATCTAACCCAACCCTACCACATCGGCTCATATACCTATGCTAACCTGAAAGAGTACTATGTTTTTCTTTTCTATTTTTTAAGTAGTGGGATAATTATTATCATTTAATATAGTATTTTATTACATAAAATTATAAAGAATAAAACAAAAATTCTCCTAGATGCTTCGGACGACGCTTCCTCACTTCTACTACCATCCCCTCCCTCGCTCCCACTCCCTTACCCGCTCCCGCTTCGTGCAACTATGAGTGAAACGAATGAGAGAAGTGTTTATGGATGAGGTTGGGTGGTCGAGGAGTTGTTTTATAAGGATTACTTTTGCTAGCTGGCAAAGTGAACTTATTTGAGAAAAGGGGAAGAAAAGCGTATTATGGTTTTTAAAATGGGCAATTTGGTCATTTCATGTTTGTCTTAGGCCATCTTTTGGCTTAGTACAACGATGTTAACCGAGAAACTTTTTGTTTTAAATATCTGCTTGTATTTACTTTTCAGTTGTGAGTCCGACATCTTTTTGTTGATTTTGGCACGATTCATAATCAGTTGACAATATGTCATTTGTGATTGTTATCCTTGTATTTGAAGCATGATTCTAACATATGTGTAATATCTTTTCCTTTTTGTTGTCTGTCTGTTACCGTCATTTACTTCTTCTGTCCATGCACAAGTTTGTAGTGAATCCTTATTAATTAATCAGGGTGACATTTATTTTTTTTTGGGTTTATGAAAGCTTATCATCGAACAAACCATAATTTGTTATCTAATTAACTATCTTTGTTTTCAAGTGAAATCAAAGCAACTGAGACAATGGCGTGGAGAAGCAATCTGTCTCGTAATTTGAAGGAGCTTAGGGTTCTCTGTTGCCAAAGTTCACCTGCCAGTGCACCGACTAGGTTTTGCCTGCCTCTTCTTTGTTTAATGAATGTTATTCTAAATTTATATTCTCTTGGTTGTATTTACCATAGTTTCCAGTTTGACAGTTTTCCTTTTCTCTTACAGAGCTTTTGTGGAAAAGAATTACAAAGATTTGAAGTCATTGAACCCCAAATTCCCTATACTTATCCGTGAGTGCAGTGGTGTTGAGCCTCAACTGTGGGCAAGATACGGTATGAGACCTAACTTAGTATTAAGCTTTCATTATATATCCTTCTATATTTATTTGGTTTAATGAGTAATGACTGAAGCCATGAGATTAGGTAGATTGCACAATATGACATGGTTTTGTGCTCTTACTGACATTACGCCCAAATTCTATGAGTTGATCCGTCATGCTGATTCCCGAATTGTAGTCGAATTGCTTTCTATTTAGTTAATAACTGCAAATAGATGTAATAAAATTTTATTTTCTGCTTATTAGCATTAAAATGGTACTTGCAATGAGATACAAAGATCAATTTTGCTACATCATTAGGCCTATTATTGATTAGAGGATAGGTTGCCTCCTCTAATTTAACTCAAACATTTACTTTCAGCAGTATTTTTTGGACTGTCTGAAAATGTGGTTCATGTGTCCAGTGTCCGCATAGTGTCAAGCGATCAAGTAGACTTTTGAATTTTAACTGACTGAACTTTTTGACATTCTGTTTATCCACAAGTTTTTCAACTTTTACTTTTGAGTTTGCTTTATACTGTCAGAATTGTTGTATTTCGTTACTTAGGCTACTGTGCCTTTATCAGCCTTCACATGTGGGCATGTAGTAGGTGTTTTATGTATATACGAGCCATGTTCTAAAATTTGTAAGGCGGTAATGAGGTGGAAGTGGGCCCCTGCCTGGGCTACTTTTCTGGGTTACCTTTACCCCGCTTTGCCCCTAAGGTGGCCGCGTAGTCTGCTTTCCCACACACTGGATATAGTTAAGAAATGCATTTTGTATATTACCTAGTAGGTTCAGAATTCTTTAATAAACGATCGATTGATGGCATGGCTATCATGTCATTTACTGCTACGGGCTTAACTTCAAAACTCATTGCTTAATCTTTTTATGATAAATTAAATTTGCTATCAACTAAAGGCCCAATAGTATGCTATAACGTGGTTCATTACATCTTTTTCCCTTTCGTTATTGTGTGATGTATTCACTATTATGAGATCACACTGAAAAGACGCTGGATGATTCGTGTTATGCGATGAAACAGTTCCTCTAAATTAAAATTAGAGTGTCTTGTTGCTGATTATTTTGGCAAAGGAAAATAAGCCAAGATATGCCTTTTTTGTTTTAATCCGTTTGTTTTCTGGTTGCATATTCTTACTGAACTTTCATTCTTTGCTTTTGTGTACTGAACCAACCATGATAGCTCTAGTCTCTAGATGATGATTACTCTTTCACCATGTTAGCATAAGCTCGTGTTAAGGTCATTTTTGGGAAAGTTATAACTCTTACGGATTGTTTTAAAATTAGCTACTACTAATTCACCTCCATGTGCAAGCTACTTTCTTTTGAGTGTACGTCAGTGAACGGTATGGTATATACAGGACATCCTTATTATTACTGAAATTGGTTTGACATGTTTCAATTTGGTTTGTAAATCAGATATGGGAGTTGAGAGGGGGATCCGTTTGGAAGGAATGTCAGAGGATCAAATCTCGAAAGCATTGCAGGAACTTGTCAAAGTTGGAGCAGCTCTTAAAGCGTGATGAACCTACTGCTTCTGATTGCTATTTTTTTTTTCTTTTTGAAGTTGTTTTTCTATTGCTGTTGGTGGTTCCTAAAATAAACTACTCGATCTCTGAGATATGGGAACGTTACCCTTTGGGATTGATACAAGTACTGGGACAGAATTGTTGTTTTTGACTCAAGTGACTGATGAACTAGCCACATTAACTTGATTGATTCGAGTGTTTGTGCTTTCCTCTTGTGATACGATAAATACTATATGAAATTTTCCGAGCTCTCTCAAGCTGGTAGAAATAATTTTATTATAAAGGCAAGATACTGGTACGAACATCTTAGAATTTCATGTGCATTATTTGCCATATTGTTGGTCATGACTCATGATTATGCATTTCTAAATTATTCTATGTATTATCAGTCACTGGAAACTTTTGTAGGACTAATCTGCACGTAGCAAAATTAGTGGGTCATCTATAGAGTTAATTTTGTTTTTTTTTGTAATCATCTATAGAGTTGTTTATGTATGCTCTATTTATATTTTATAGTTAAATTTTAGCATTACGGTATTATTACCTTGCTTCCATCACAATTGTCTACAAGGAAACTCATTTAGTTATGGCAAAACTACAACAATACAAAAAGAGTATCGGAATATATTGGGTATTTAATAATACTTGAAAAGGATTACAGTAGTAGCTAAATCTTTCTTGTTGACTAGTAAATTTTTCTAAATCTTTACTCGTGAAAATATAGAAAAATGTTGGGAAGAAGTTGGTTTTTGAAGCGCAAACAAAATTTTTAGGAGCTCAAAACCATATAAAACAATTCATGATCGTAGAAGTTGACCTTGATTTCTTTAAAGACAAAAAGGTCTCTCTAAATATGCTTCAAATAATATTTGACAAATAATAAGTTGAAAAATCTTAGTAAAAGGCGTCCAGTCGATTTTTTTGTCTGATAAACAGCTCTTATTTATTTCATTGTCTTTCATTTGCTATACATAACATCGATTCTGAATATTAAACCTAACAATCAAATTCGCATTGGCATAGTTGGCCACCAGAGTATGTGATACATTTACCCTGCCCATTTGTGAATTTTTTGCAGTAATCATTACATCCCTTGCAAGAACCACCGACGATTTTTTTGCATGATACCGATACTGTTCCACTGCACAGATACGTACAAAAACAGGCATCAGATACACACGACGATGTCATGCTTTCTTCAGGACGAGGGTGAGCGGAACTACACTTGTTTGGGCAATCGCTCCCACAACGACCCATATACTCTTTGCATTTATGATCATCACCTTTTACCATGGCTTTATCAACAAAACAATTGTGAAGCCAAATTTGGAGTTAAGAGGATGTATTAATTAAATAAATAATTTATACTCAACCGAGAAAATCACAATGGTATGTCGTACGTATACCAATCGACCCTGCCAACGATTACTTTGATAATGCATGGTGTCTTTTAATTTGAGAGGCATAATTCGATAATGCTTAGGGTTTATAATTTATACATACACTAAAAACGAAACGTAATTAATAAATATCTCTTACGGGGGTGTTAGCTAATATCGGGTCACCATACCCACTACCTAGTCTTCACACCTCCTTACTACATTACATTTAATATGGAATGTGAACATATTTATCCGCTAATATCGAGATTGAAATTTTTATTCTCTGCTAATATATACTAATGTCTCATCGAGTCATTGTGTGTTCTACAACCCGTACCCGTTTAATAACAGGAAGTCTTCTCCATCCCAGCTCGCAATTATCGAAAAAATCAAGTTCTGAATCGACTGCATACTTGGCCAATACGATCCAAAGAAGGGTACATAATTTTTAATTATTAAATTTAATATGGTCATCAAATCATTACAGTATGTTTTTTTTAGTTAAAAAAATTACAGTATATCATAATTCATAATTGATGTCTAGAATCATCTTAACCTAAAATTACGTTTCATAACAACCAATTAAAATTTTATGATGTGTGGAGTACCTTGTATAATTGGATTCACTGGAAAAGTACGCAGGTTTCAACTTTCAAGTACGATATATAGATATATTGTTCTTCTAGAAAAACTTTATTTGCTTTTGATGAATTCCATAACTACTTGCTCGCTTAAAAAATGTACAAGTTTCATTTACACATTTCTCGCACTTTTTTTTTAAATGATCCAATCTTGCGATTTAAGTGATAAAATTAAAATTTACATTAAAAATTACGAATAAGTGAAAAATGATGAAAAAATCGTTACCTGAAGCAAATAAGAGCGCAAATAAGGCGCACAAAGTCGGAAATGCTTTCATCATATTATATGTTCGAACCCCAGAAAAACTATTTTAATTATAATCAAGAGGAAAACTGTATTACTTAAACCAAAATCAAATATTAATAAATTTAATTATTTATATAAGTAAATACCGAAATATATTGTTTGGTAGACCAACAATTAAGGAAAATAATTTTTGAAGGACAGGGACCATGCATTTGGTAACTAATTTGGAAATTGTTGGTATTCCAGGATAGACAGTATTAATTTGTTTCATTAACTTATATTCCCTACAACTATTTCATAACAACTTATATTTCTCATAAATATATTGATAAATTCACATTCCTCATACGTACTACTTTTTAATTATTTAGTTTATTTACTAAAGAGTCATACAAACCAAAATATAATAGACATATTTTATCTATCTATAAACCCGAAAAAATAGTTTTAAATTACAATAAAATTCTATAAAACCGAAAAAAATTATAAAAAATAAAAAAAGAACACAAAAAATTATAAAAAAGGAAAAAAATTATAAAAAATCACAAAAACTTATAAAAATCACAAAAAATGAAAAAAAATCATAAAAAATGAAAAAAAATCATAAACTTTTTAAGAAATTACAAAAATATTTATATATATATATATATATATGTCGATATAACACTTTTTTATACCGGAAAAGCTGTTTTTTCATTAAAAAAACACTTTTTCCATCAAAAAGTGAATTTTTTAATATAAAAAGTGATTTTTTCATGAAAAATATGTCTTTTTTAATCTAAATGAGCTGAAAGTGCATCTATTTCAGTCGAAAGTGCATATAGTACAGTCCATAGTGCATAAAAGTGCATATAGTTCAGTCGAAATTGCATTCAATTCAGCTGAAAATACATACAGTTCCGTTAAAAGTGCATACAATTCAGTCGAAAGTAAATATAGTTCAATAAAAGTGAGTATGCATATAGTTCATCAGCTAAAAGTGCATCTGGTTTAGCTGAAAGTACATATGGTTCAGCTTAAAGTGCATTTAATTTAGTCAAAAGTACATATAGTTAAGTCAAAAGTGCATATAGTCCAGTCGAAAATGAATATAGTACAGTCGAAAGTGCATATAGTTCTGTCCAAAATGCATCTGATTCACCTAAAAGTACCGATTTAGTTAAATTTTAGCATTACCGTATTATTACCTTGCTTCCATCACAATTGAGTATAAGGAAACTCATTTAGTTATGGCAAAACTACAACAATACAAAAAGAATTGAGTATCGGAATACATTGGGTATTTAATAATACTTGATAAGGATTACAGTAGTAGCTAAATCTTTCTTGTTGACTAGTATCACTCAATGACCAACTTTACTCGTGAAAATATAGAAAAATGCTGGGAAGAAGTTAGTTTTTGAAGCGCAAACAAAATTTTTAGGAGCTCAAAACCATATAAAACAATTTATGATCGTAGAAGTTGACCTTGATTTCTTTAAGGCAAAAAGGTCTCTCTAAATATGCTTCAAATAATATTTGACAAATAATAAGTTGAAAAATCTTAGTAAAAGGAGTCCAGTCGATTTTTTTGTCTGATAAACAGCCCTTATTTATTTAATTGTCTTTCATTTTCTATACATAACATCGATTCTGAATATCAAACCTAACAATCAAATTCGCATTGGCATAGTTGGCCACCAGAGTATGTGATACATTTACCATGCCCATTTGTGAATTTTTTGCAGTAATCATTACATCCCTTGCAAGAGCCACCGATGATTTTTTTGCATGATACCGATACTGTTCCACTGCACTGATACGTACAAAAACAGGCATCAGATACACACGACGATGTCATGCTTTCTTCAGGACGAGGGTGAGCGGAACTACACTTGTTTGGGCAATCACTCCCACAAGGACCCATATACTCTTTGCATTCATCACCTTTTACCATGGCTTTATCAACAAAACAATTGTGAAGTCAAATTTGGAGTTAGAGGATGTATTAATTAAATAAATAATTTATACTCAACCGAGAAAATTACAATGGTATACCGTACGTATACCAATCGACTCTGCCAACGATTACTTTGATAATGCATGGCGTCTTTTAATTTGAGAGGCATAATTTGATAATGCTTAGGGTTTATAATTTATACATACACTAAAAACGAAACGTAATTAATAAATATCTCTTACGGGGGTGTTAGCTAATATCGGGTCACGATACCCACTACCTAGTCTTCACACCTCCTTACTGCATTACATTTAATATGGAATGTGAACATAATTATCCGCTAATATCGAGATTGAAATTTTTATTCTCTGCTAATATATACTAATGTCTCATCGAGTCATTGTGTGTTCTACAACCCGTACCCGTTTAATAACAGGAAGTCTTCTCCATCCCAGCTCGCAATTATCGAAAAAATCAAGTTCTGAATCGACTGCATACTTGGCCAATACGATCCAAAGAAGGGTACATAATTTTTAATTATTAAATTTAATATGGTCATCAAATCATTACAGTATGTTTTTTTTAGTTAAAAAAATTATAGTATATTATAATTCATAATTGATGTCTAGAATCATCTTAACCTAAAATTACGTTTCATAACAACCAATTAAAATTTTATGATGTGTGGAGGGAGTACCTTGTATAATTGGATTCAATGAAAAAGTACGCATGTTTCAACTTTCAAGTACGATATATAGATATATTGTTCTTCTAGAAAAACTTTATTTGCTTTTGATGAATTCCATAACTACTTGCTCGCTTAAAAAATGTACAAGTTTCATTTACACATTTCTCGCACTTTTTTTTTTAAATGATTCAATCTTGCGATTTAAGTGATAAAATTAAAATTTACATTAAAAATTACGAATAAGTGAAAAATGATGAGAAAATCGTTACCTGCAGCAAATAAGAGCGCAAATAAGACGCACAAAGTCGGAAATGCTTTCATCATATTATATGTTCGAACCCCAGAAAAACTATTTTAATTATAATCAAGAGGAAAACTGTATTACTTAAACCAAAATCAAATATTAATAAATTTAATTATTTATATAAGTAAATACCGAAATATATTGTTTGGTAGACCAACAATTAAGGAAAATAATTTTTGAAGGACAGGGACGATGCATTTGGTAACTACTTTGGAAATTGTTGACATTCCGGGATAGACAGTCATTAACTTATATTCCTGTAACTATTTCATAACAACTTATATTTCTCATAAATATATTGATAAGTTCACATTCCTCATACGTACTACTTTTTATTTATTTAGTTTATTTACTAAAAGGTTATACAAACCAAAATATAATAGACATATTTTATCTATCTACAAACCAAAAAAAATAGTTTTAAATTACAACAAAATTCTATAAAACAGAAAAAAATTATAAAAAATAAAAAAAACACAAAAAATTATAAAAAAGGAAAATTTTTATAAAAAATCACAAAAACTTATAAAAATCACAAAAAATCACAAAAAATCACAAAAAAATTATAAAAAATGAAAAACTCATAAAAAATGAAAAAAATCATAAAGTTTTTAAAAAATTACAAAAAAAATATAATTTTTTTTGTCAATATAACACTTTTTATACCGGAAAAGCTGTTTTTCATTAAAAAAAACACTTTTTCCATCAAAAAGTGAATTTTTTTAATACAAAAATGATTTTTCCATGAAAATGTGCATTTTTTTAATCTAAATGATCTGAAAGTGCATCTATTTCAGTCAAAAGTGCATATAGTTAGTCAAAAGGGCATAAAAATGCATATAGTTCAGTCGAAATTGCATTCAATTTAGCAGAAAATACATACAGTTCCATTGAAAGTGCATACAATTCAGTCGAAAGTAAATATAGTTCAATAAAAGTGAGTATGCATATAGTTCAGCTAAAAGTGCATCTAGTTCAGCTGAAAGTACATCTGGTTTAGCTTAAAATGCATCTAATTTAGCCAAAAGTACATATAGTTAAGTCAAAAGTGCATATAGTCTAGTCGAAAATGAATATAGTCCAGTCGAAACTGCATATAGTTCTGTCCAAAATGCATCTGATTCAGATAAAAGTGCATCGGGTTCAGCTAAAAGTGCATCTGGTTCAGCTGAAAGTGCATATGGTTCAGCCAAAAGTCCATCTAGTTCAATAAAAGTGCATATAGTTATGTAAAATGTGTATCTGTTTCAACTGAAAGTGTATATAGTTCCGTCGAATGTGCATCTAGTACAGTCGAAAGTGCATAAAGTTCAATAAATGTGCATATAGTCCAGCACAAAAAGTGCATATATTTTACTTTAAAATTAAAAAAAACTGGGTGGATTCGAACCACCAAGCTCGTGAACATCGGTGTTGGGTGCAAACGCTCTTACCAATTTGAGCTTACGGATCTAAAATTAGTTTCTAAAAAGGCAATTCAAAATTTAACAAACATTGAAATGAGTCAAACGAGAGTTAAATAAATAAAATTCATTTTTTGATGAAAAAGTGGTATATAGAAAAAAAATATATTGTAATTTTTTAAAAAGTTTGTGACTTTTTTCATGTTTTATGATTTTTTATAATATTTTATAATTTTTTTGTGATTTTGTTTTCATTTGTTTTCATTTTTTATGATTTTTTATAATTTTTTATGATTTTTTATGATTTTTTATGATTTTTTATAATTTTTTATAATTTTTGAGATTTTTGTGATTTTTTATCATTTTTTATAATTTTTTGTGATTTTTTTCATTTAGGAGGGAGGGAGGGAGAGAGAGTTATTTTCTATTTTTTTATGAAATTAGATTTTTTTTTAGTTTATATAGTATGAAAAAGTGGTAGGTAAGAGAAATGCAAATTATAATAGGTATCTAGTGAGAATTAAAGTTCAAAAGTGGTACATATGAGGTATTAATCCATATATTTATCGACTAATTGGTATTTTGTTAAGCGAGTTAATGCTACTCCATCCGTACTTAAATAAGTGTACATTATTCCATGTGTTTATCTCAAAATAAGTGTCCACTTTTCTATTTTATCATTGAAAAAAATGATAAAAGTATTATAATATACTCACACATTGCAATGAATACATTTTAAAAATTGACAATAATAATTATTTAATTTTAAAATAAGTCTATATTTGTAACTTTCAAATATAATTAACGATGGCTCTTAATATTTACAAAAGTCAAATGTGGACACTTAAAAGGGATGGAGAGAGTATGTTTTTAAGGAAAATATATATAGTTTTACAAAGTTTTGTCCACTAAAATTTCAAAGGCAACTCGCCTCTTTCGGGAAAAACTTACTCGCCCCCAAGGTTTATTGAACATATCACGGAAGGAGATTTAAGATTATACCACGGAAAATCCTCGAGCCGCAGACAACTTTTTAGATTAATAGACTTTCAGACTGTTAATAGACTTTCAAAGGTTCGTTGTGGGTATGTAGAAATTAGGTCATAAACTTGCTGATGGCTAAATTCATGTTTTCTCGTAGTTTGTAACTCTCGCTAACCCTCCTGACGGAGTTTATTGCCTCTTCTTAATATATACTCATCGGTTCAATGTTAAAAAGAAACAATTACGCATTTTAACAAGCACAATAAACTGTGGAAACTATGCTATCAACCCTAATATTCTAAAAAAATCAAGGGCACTTGAATCCTTTAAAAGTTCGGAACTTTGGATGACATAACCTCGTTTACCATTTTGCAAGAAAGTTTTAATTTGACTTTTTAACAAATTAGGATCGATCTTATCATTTACCAGGCCTAGTAACCCAGTATTTTAACTTCTTTCATTTATCAACAGCTCTTATCATTTGCCGCAATTAGTGGTTTATTTATGTATGCTCTATTTATAGTTAAATTTTGGGGCATTAGCTTCCATCACAATTATGTCTACAAGCAGACTCATTTTGGTATCGTAAAACTAGAATACAAAACAAAACGAGTATCGGAATATATTTAATAATATTTGAAAAAGATTAGGCAGCTAACATCTTTCTTGTTGACTAGTAGTATAGTATCATTCAGTGAAAATACAGAAAAATGCTGAGAAGAAGTTACTTTTTGAAGCGCAAACAGAATTCTTAAAGACTTAGGAGCTCAAAACCATAAGAAACAATTCATGATCGTAGTCGACCTTGGTAAGACAAAAAGGTTTCTCTAAATATGCTTCAAGCAATTGACAAAGGATAAGTTGAAAAATCTTCGTAAAAGGCGTACAATCGATTTTTATGTGAATCTCAAACCTAACATTCATATTCGCATTGGCATAGTTGGCCACCAGAGTATGGGAAACATTTGCCCTGCCCATTTGTGAATCTTTTGCAGTTATCATTACATCCCTTACAAGAGCCACCATCGATTATTTTGCATGATACTGAAACTGTTCCACTGCACTGATACGTACAAAAACATGCATCAGCTTGACACGACGCTTTTGCACTTTCTGCAGGACGAGGATGAGCCGAACTACACTTGTTTGGGCAGTCGCTCCCACAAGGACCCATATACTCTTGGCATTCATCACCTTTTACCATTGCTTTATCATCAACAAAACAAATGTGAAGCCAAATTTGGTGTTAGAGGATGTAATTAAGTAAACATGATAATTTATACTCAACTGAAGAAATCACAACGGTATACCAACTGACTCTGCCAACGATTAATTTGATAATGCTTATTGTTTTTTTAGGCAGAATTTGATAATGCTTGAAGTACTTATAAATACAAAAATGAAACATAATTAAAGTATCCTTTTCAAAGATGGTGATTACCTAATACCGGATCGCCATCTCCACTCCCTAGTCTTTAACGCCTCCTTTTTATCATTGCCTTTTCTTTTAATCTAGACACTAATAATCACATATATGCAGAACTGGTTGCTTTATTAAATGGACTTCTCATTATGTTTTCTATGGGTTTTAATGAACTATTAATTGAATCAGATTCAGAATTAATAATGAATTGGTGGAAAAAGGGGAAAAGTCCTGGTCCTAAATTTGTCAAAATCTGGTATGATATTTGTTATATGATGTCTTATGTTTGCTCTAACTTTGATCATATATTTAGAGAGCAAAATCAGGTAGCTGATGGTCTTGCTAAAGATATAAATTTCTCTACTATGGATATACAGTGGTTGACTAAGAAAATCAAAGTCATCTACTTATTAGATCAAAAAGAGACTCCATGTTTTAGGAGGAAATCTATTTGATTTTTAGTTATTTAGATTTGGATTTTCTTTTGACTAATGATGAGTTTTCCCTGAAGCAATTTGGATGAATTATTATGGATTTATTTTGATGTAGTTGGATTTATTTGATGTTTCTTGTATTAGCTTTCTATTTGAAATGCCACCATGAGGGTAATGTCTCATGTGCTGAACTTTTTTTTCTTTAATAAAATTTTAGGTCTTTTGCTATAAAAAAAAAAAAAAGGTCTTTTAACGCCTCCTTATTACATGTAGCTAGCAAGGAAAAAGAATGCATACCTGAACATAATTATCCGCTAATATCGAGATTTAAAAGTTCATTTTATGGTGATACGGATAGCTGATTGAGTCATTGCGTTCTAAACCGTACCCGTTGTTAATAACAGGAAGTCTTCTCCGTCCCTAATTGCAATTATCTAAAAACATGAAGTACTGAATTTCCTGCATATTTGGCCAATATGATCCAAAGGAGAGTACATGGTTTTTTATTGTTATATCTTATATCGTAACCTAATTTTTTTTTAACCAAACAAACAAACTATCATTAATAAATTATATCGTAACCTAATCATTACAGTTTTTTTTAATTTAAAAAATTATATATCATAAATCATTATTGATCTCTAGAATCATCACAACATAAAATTACGATTTAATCTTAATGATGTGTGAAGTTACCTTGTATATATGATTGGATTCACTGAAAAAGTACGCATGTTCAAGTACAATATATAAATGGATACATTATTCTTCTGAAAAACTTTATTTGATTTTGATAAACACGTAACTACTTGCTCAAACACACAACACACAAGTCTCACACTTTTTTTCTGGAAACAATCCAAACTTGCCATATAACTCGTAATTTAAATTCTACATTAAAAATTACGTATAAGCGAAAAATGATGAAAAAATCGTTACCTGAAGCAAATAAGAGCGCAAATAAAACGCACAAAGTTAGAAATACTTTCATCATATTATATGTTCAAACCCCAGGAAAAATTATCTTTATGATCAAGTGAAGAATTGTATATTGTGTATTACTTAAAGCAAAAGATCAAATATTAGTAGTAGTAACATATAAGGAAATAACGAAATACTACGCATGTATTGCTTGGTACACCAACAAATACGGAAAATTAATTATTAAAGGAAGGTTACCATGGATTTGGTAACTATTTCGGAAATTCTTGACATTCCAGGATCCAAGTATTTGCCTCAGTAATAAATATGAATTAATGTCATTATATTTTTTCTCTCTCTTGAAATTGGTATTTTTTTTCTTTTAAAAATACATTATATACTAATAAGTAAGAACAATAGCTCACGCGAAATAATGTTAATTTTTTAAGCATAAGTGTGCGTATATTTATATGCATAGATAATATAATTATTTAAAAAAATACACACACATATACATAATTATTTACACAATAATTTACTATCTTTAGTCTTGGAAAATGTCTACTAATTAAATGCATTTATTTAATTAAGAAGGATCTACTGGGATTTAATTAGGTACGTAGTTATACTATGAAATAACACCAAATCACTTGATATTTATGAAATTTGATGATTAATAGAAATTGAAAAAATTACTAATGGGGATAAAATAATAAACATACAAAATACCAATCATCGTGGAAATATTAAAATGTGAAGTCAGATAACGTTCTATACCATTATAAATTATCATCCTTTGCAAACATTAACTATAATGAAGTATACATATATGAAGTATAAATACCAAATCTTCTAGTTTGTAAAATGGCAATCAATCTTTTTATATTTTGGTAATTTAATTAAATGTGCATTTAACTATGAGTAGGGGTTAATTGGTAATTTTATATTTTGAATTCTAAGAATGGGCAATTGCCCACCATTTTCCTATACTGTATTCGTCATTGACGTAAATATAGCAGAATTGGGTATTACGAACATTATATTCATATTTTGTATCATTTATTGAAGTTATACGGGTTAAAACGAATTGTTAATTAAAATGGGATACATTCGTAATTAATAAAATATAGTAAGAACAAATTATTAATTAAATTAGTATAAATTGGTAAATTACTAAAATAGGGTGAGAACGTTTTGGAAACAAATTTAATATATATATATATATATATATATATATATATATATATATATATATATATATATATATATATATCATTTTATTATAATAAGTCAACTCAAGTATACTGTCCAATTTAGCCATTTTTTTCCAAAAATACTCATATATTTTTTTATTAATTATCATATTAACTATTTTCATAAAAAATAAAAACTAATTACACTCTTTCTATCTCTTTAACCATACAAAATTTCTTATATCATATATTTTTTCTTTCTAAATATTTGTATTATCATCACAATTTATATCATTTTTTTTTTCTTGTATTCTATCTTTTTTTTACTCTATATTTGTATCATCATCATAATTTATAGCGTTTCACACGCAACGCGTGGGTATCGTTTACTAGTATATATATATACACACACATTACCACGACACCCCAGTGTCTATTTAGAATAGTCATCTTATTTGACTGTTTATGCTACAGTTATCTTAAACACTGTTAGATTAGAAAATTAATGGTTAGATAATATTTTTCAATAACTAATTTAATTTTTTCTATTTTCAACAAATTAGAATTTGATAAATTAAAAACAAATTGTACAACACACTAAAAAGCCAAATAAAAATATAGAACCCTATGGGGCTACTCTAAACTTAAATATTACTCCATCCGTTTCCAATTAATTATACACTACGAAATTACGTGCAATTTTGACCAGCCAATAACTTGTATTAAAATTGTTGAAATGAAAATTTTCAAAAATTAATCATATAGTTCAAACATTAAATTATATGATTTAGTTTTGAAATTTTTCATTTCGACAATTTTGATACATGCTATAAATCGGTCAAAATTACACGTAATTTCGTAGAAGACGATTAATTGGGAACGGATGAAGTAATCAAAATTTAATTTTTTTTATTCATTTTATACTTTTTTATGCAAACGGGTTATGAACCAATCATATTAATCCATTCTATTAACAAATGATCAGTGGGTTCCCAATTCGGCTCGAGTTGGGTTAAAAGCACGGAATGTATTTGTACCATCACCATCTTCAAATAAAGTATTTTCGAGAATAGCACCATGAATAGCACAGAGCAAAGCCGCCCCTAATACACTGGCAACTCCCATCCTATGAAATAGTTTCAACGTCCAATTATGAAATCCTTGAAAAAAGAGGATAAATCGAAACACCATGCTTCTTCAACGTATTCTTTCATCGTCTCTTTCTGTTCTTTTCCTACTTTTCCTACTTAACTTCGTTGTTAGCCATATAATTAACCTATCAAAGCTTGAACTAAGCTTGAAATAAAATAGCTACAGATTATTTGCCTCGACTCATTCTTCGAAGAAATGCTCAACCTTTCGATGGTACGCAAACAAAATTATTCTTTCTCAATACTTTATTCGCTGTAAGTACAATATTACTGGTTATTTTCTATGCTGTTAGACGGGGTTTGATTCTGAGTTTATCGGTATATGTGTGATGTTATTTCAATTGTTCGTATTTTGCCTTCTTTCAAATCAAATGTTTGATTTTATGCTGCGATGACTTGAATGTTCCGGCTACGTTCACATAACCCTGGAGTTCACATTTATTACTGCGGTTGAAGTCCTCACGGCAGTGTTGATCTCCGATGATAAAGCTTTGAAAATACGGTACCAAGATCAAATAATCACGTAAAGACACCAAGTACACTATTGATAAGATTTGCTTTACGATTTGTATGGAACTGCGTCTTTAAATAAATCAAGGGGATTATAATGGAATGTATACCATTAAATTCTCAATAAATTTACATCAGAGGCGTTTTTGAAAAAGGAGTCTATGACATTAGACGACAACCGTCTGATTCGTATCACATTAAACACAATTTACCATAAAACGAGCAGGGGTGGGACGTGAACAGGGGGTGGGATGCGGTCAGGTGGAGGATGTTGGAGACGGACATATCAATGAGGGGATGAATAGATTCTGGAGGGCTAGGAGGGGTGGTAACTCATAAATGATATATGCGGTCAGGTGAACGAGGTTGGAGACGGATATATCAGGTATATATTTGGTAACTTTTTCAGAAATTCTGTACAATTCCATGAACACAATATTTGACTCAGTAATGTGATTGATGTCGATATTGTATGTTGACAGAATGTATTTATTGAGTAGATTGATATTTTGTTGAGGGTTTTATACAATGTTTTCAAGGATATATAACATTAACAAAATTTAGGCCATGAAAGATTTCAAACGCAACTCATTGTCTGCCTCAGCGTCTGTTTTGAATTTTTTTTATTCGCGCTGATGGTTTATTGGACATGTCACGTAAGGAAATTTAAGATTATATGACGAAAAATCCTACTTTTTAGGTTAAAAGAATTTATATTGTTCTGAATTACATTGGCAAACTTAGTGATTCTCACATAATGTTCATTATGGGTATGTAATTATGGTATTTGAAATATAAGTAGGGACTATTTGAAATAGAATATTACAAATACTTGGTGAGAGGTATTTAATCAATGTATATCAATTATCAGGTGTATTAATAACATTGGGGAGTCTATATAGGAGTCTCTGTCTGTAACGATCGGTGAGTCGATCCGTCATGTCCGTATCAATAATATTGTCTATTTTAATCTAATTTTTTAGAAGGCTGACTCATCCTGGTACTACTACAATCTAAACACGTTTAACTATGAAGTTCCGTCATCGATTTGTGCCGCACAACTTTAAAAGGAGTCCAAATCTTCTACTCACATTATCTATCCTCTTCCGTACCCCCTTACTTATTTTCGCTCAAATTTTAAATTTTCATAATTTTTTTCGCAAGGTTATAATTTTTTATATTATATTGTATTTAAAATTTAAAATATTTGTACATAATATTGTTTTAGATAAATTTTTTAATATTTAATGTTTAATTTACATTAATTTATATAATTATTCCAAAATAAATTGTGTGTGGATTTTCTTTTAAAAATAAATATTGGAATGTATTGATACATGTCTTATAGTAATTGTACAGTTTTTTAGAACAATTTTTTGGATAAGATAAACAATGAGACATGAGGGGTAGATAATAGGAGGTATAAGATTTAGACTTATTTAAAAGGCCTTGTTAATAAAAAAAAAAAATGAATCTTTAAGTACATATACCACACGGAGACTCTCAGATCTGAACGATATCGGACTGACGCACAACACTTCGCACCACAGACTTCCCTCCGGAAATCTGGGTCGTCACAATCTACGCCTTTAGGCACGACGTTCTCGTCGGTCACGTCGTCCTTCAGAGTCCCACACTTGTGCTAATTCCGATATTTTCGGTCAGATAGAGGCTCTGATATGTATCATTTAATTGTAGGTTAAATGATACATATGCAAATTAATTTTAACATTCACATTAATGTGTTAAATTAACAAAATTATCTAATTTTAATTAAAACTTTATTAAGTGGACTGTTTAACTCCTGAAGTTTAAGTACAAATGAGACCTTAAATCTTTTCAAATGTGAAAATTTCATAAAAATTTAGAGGATTGTAAAAAAAAAAAAGGATCACATCAACCTCTCAACCAAATTTCTCTGTATTTGCAGAAAGCCATTTGATCTTTTTATATAAAAAGAGTACCCACCCATACTCTCTAAAATATGTTATTATTAATTGTTGTCAACATGACATGAGAGAAAGGCACCAAAAGTTTTGTTCAGATTAGTACTACAAGTTTTTTATTCTAGCTTTTTAAGTGTTTTTTCATCCGAAGTAACATTACTAGTACTGTTTCTTTTATTTGTAGCCGAGTTTTTCACCATATTTTATTCCGAATCTATTGCCTCTTCTTAATGTATGGTGATCGGTCTAATATTAAAATTATTTTAAGAAAATGGCACTTTAACTCCGTTTACCGTTTGCAATATAGTTTGATTTGATTTTGTAACAATTTAGGATCTTATTCACTTATCAAGCATATTAAGGCATAACTATCCAATATTTTAGCTTATTTCACTTATTAACAGGCTAACAGCTCTTACCACGTACACCGAAACGTTCGTCTTCAATTTTTTTTTGAAGGCAGTCGTTAAGGCTTTTACATCGCAAACCATAAATATGGTGAAAAACAGCACTCAGAAGAGTTAATTGAAGAAGTGTCACGACGAAAAACATATCATACACTCATGATTGTTCGGTGCAAATAAAAGGTGGTTTGTCACATTCTTTATGACAACCCCAAGAATGATGGAGCATTGTTGATTATAGCTCAACAATGGCGATCCTCGTATGTCTAGAGTGGTGAGGAATTCTGGTTCACATAACAAATGATTTTTTTCTTGAGCTCTAATGCATGCTTGCACTCTTTCACGGATGCTCGTAGCAGAATTTTAAAATCACAAGAATTCTACAAAGTCTGAACAATGTTCTTATCTTCCTATTGTTGAACGAGTTATCAATAAGTTAAAATAAGTGAACATGATTTATTAACAAATATAAGTTATAAGTCATTTATAGGTTAAAAAACATATAAGTGACTTATTTTAAGCAAGTTTGTTTTCTTGTTTTTTAGAAGCACCTTATTTTGATCAAGTTTTTTTCTTATTGTAAACTCAATTTTTTGACTACAAAAACCGATGTCAAACGCGTTCTTAGTCAACAAATTTCCATGGAAAATTCAAGTATCACAAAACACTCAATAAACGAATAGAGGGAAAACAATTTTCAAAAAAATAATTTTCCAAGTAAACATTTTCCATCCAAACAAACACAGCCTAAAGGAACCGTTGATATATATATATATATATATATATATATATATATATATATATATAGGAGAAGGATATATCGACATATAAAAAAACACACTATGTTTACATTTTAATCATAACCATTTATTACATACTCTCTCCGTCCCTTTTTAAGTGTACATTGTTTCTTATTGGGCTGTCCAAAATAAGTGTTCACTTTCTCAATTTGGTAATTAAAAAGTAACAAACTTACTATTTTACCCTTTAAATAATATTAAAATAAAAAGATAACATAAAAGGAAATAAACATAATAATGTGACAGATTTACCATTCATGAGATATTTCATCACCATAAATGAATTTAATTATGTTTTTAACAAGGGCAATATAGTTAGGTTATATATTAAATTTTCAACTCTTAAAAAGTCCCAATTTTCGAAGGAGACGCTTAAAAAAAGACGGAGGGAGTATATTTTTAAGGGTTGTGATGGTTTCTTTATTTCAGCAAATCTTGGCCATTGAAATCCATAAATATAAGATCATGAATAATTGAATATAAAAAAAAAGGGAAGTAGTTCATTGTTGGCATTGTATCACCAATACATCGACTATAACATGCCAGTGAGTGACCTAACTCCTATCTATTGGCCGAACTTTGAATACCAACCCAAGATAAGTGTAAATCAGGCGCGTGGCTAACATTTTTGTGGAATTTTGTACTACCCAACTGCATTGTATTATCAGTTACAAAAAGATGACAAATGTGTTGGTGAGCTCATGAAAAAGGAAGAAGAGGTACCGTCACAACTGAATGGAGGATGTTTGTCGATACATAAGAATGGCGTATATAAGCTCGTTCCATGCATCAGGAACACCAGGGAGGCACCAGTGGCTACAATCTTGTCGCCTCGTTGACCTTTTCCCCCTACTATCAGTTGTCGCATGTTTTGTTCCGTATACAGAGGGATGAGCATCCTTGCGATAATTAGTCATTCTCGTTACATTCAAAAGAATTACTGGGAACTCCATTTCCTTAATAACCGCATCCACTATTTTCATTTTCAAAGGGTATTCGTTGATGAAGGCTCCTCCTTTGAGTATAGGTCTCGTCTCGCCATTACATGTTCCACCCGAATCCCAATCTCCACCTCTGTTTCATTACGGAAAAGTCAAAAGTTCAGAATAATGGATCACCAAGAAACTTACATCACTTTTCTGAAGAAAGGACAAATCCTAAGTTTACAATTTAACAACTCTTTTGTAGAAGTATAATTTAAAACCTCAACTAAACGAGCTATATTCACTTGAGAAAATATTGTGGTTTCTTCTTTTATTTAATTGAAATTACAGCTGCTTAGAAGTCTTGGACCAATGAAGTAATTTAAGCTGCTTGGAAGTCTTAGGATCAATGAACAACGCATCTCCAAAGACCAGAAAAAGACAAATTCACAAAACCATTTTGCACCTTTTTGCCCTTTATATATATATATACTAGTAATCGTACCTCACGCGTTGCGTGTGTGACGCGCAATGCAATTAAAATATAGAAAATAAGTGTAGTTATGATACAAATATGTGGATAATACAAAAAAAACAGTATAAGATGAAGACTTAAAAGAATGTTTGGTTGTTAAAGAGGGATAAATAGTGTTATTAGTTATTACTTTTTATAATTTTTTATGTGATTACGGTATTATTGTAATTAATAAAAAAGTATAGGGGTATTGTTTAAAAAAAGTGGCTAAATTGGGCAGTCACATTTGATTTGGGTTGACTTATTATAATAGAATGATATTTTTTTTTTCCCAACAGACAGATTTGACAAGAAAGGTCATATAGCAGGGCTTTTATAACATATTTTTAGTGTGTATATTCTCCTTATATTCTTTTAAAAATACGTTTGAAGTGTAAAAGGAACCTGAAATGCGCAGAGGAGTATCCACGGTAAAAAACTAACTGCTCCTTTACATTCAAATTCTTATCGATCCAGCTTGCCCATGTCTTCAATGCCTTCCTAAAAGCTTCGACTGCGTCAAAGCGAGGATATATAAATTCACCTTCTTTATAATAATTTTTTCCCCTTGCTGTCTTTCCATGTGTCCACCAATGTCCCGTGTTAAACACCAGAATATCTGCTCTTTTCCATCGTCCAGCTGATTTATCTATTTTGTCTATGGAAAGAGTTGGACTCGAGTTTCCCTGTGCATTAATGCGTATTCCTTCTTTTACGAGGAAATGCGATCTCTGAAATTCAACCGTGCAATTATAGTCCTCAAATTTGAACATATAGTAACCTCTACCCTTGGTTATTTTATAACCATGTACTTCGTACATTTTGCTCTTATTTGTAAGACCTTCACGAAGAAGGCATAACAGGGATTCGAATTGGTTTCGGTTCATAGAATCTCCTACAAGCATCAGCCTCTTCCCTCTCAATCTCACTAAAAAATCTGTTGCATTGAACCTAAAAGTCAAAAGGTCATAAAGGCTGAAGTCATAGTGGCATAATTAGCTGTAGGTACAAGGTTACAAAATGGTTTGGCAAAAAGTCATCGCATTAGCCTTAGAATATCATGTAATTCACAGTACACCAGTTATTTAATGTGTTATGTGTTATGTGTAATTGTAAGTTGGTTTATTACCTTACATAGATGAGAACTTCTGTACACTACAACAGTACAACACTGTTTGAATGTTATGATTTCAAATAGTTTTAAACATATAATGTAAGTTACTTAGTAGGTATAACAAGACTAGTTTGAAAGAGAGTAGACTTACTATTGACTTTTTTGCTATATAAGTACAGTAATTTGTACTAGAGAAACTTTTCCAAAAAAACAAACTTACAGAACATACGAGCTAACATAACAATAACCCCTGTGAGATACGCAAAACTATTAAAGAGCTACAAGTCAGAGTATAAAGAGAAATTAGACCTTGGAAGGTCACAATCGTAGGGCTGCCAACGCCATTTCAAATATTCAGAATCAACCCTTCCATTGCTCTGGCAATCGAAACCCTCATCCACGTAAGAGCAAGTCCCTGGTCTGTAAATCGGGTAGTTTTCTCTCTCATCTCTCACCCAATCTCCAAAATGAAAATCACATTTTTTCTTTTTTATTAAATTCACGTTCTGGGACTTGGTGATATTACTCTGGGACATAGTGGAATTACCATGGGACAGCGAGGTTGTATTGGCTTCAGGAGAAATAACATCATTGTCCACCACTGGTGTGGAAATGGATGGGGGTTGGGAAAATAAAATTACTGGCGTGGAAATGGATAGGGGTCGGGGAAATAAAATTGGCGTTTCTTTGTTGGTAAAAGTGAACAGAAACGTGAAAAGAAGGAAAAATGAAACAAATGAAAGTGCTGCTATTCTATAGGGACTTGAGAAGCCTATGCTGCTGCTTCCCAATACTGCCATCTGCTACTAGTTGGGGAGATTACATACCTGAAGACAAGAGTTAAATATCCTTTTTATAAGGATATCTCCTTGTATAGCTCAGTACACAAACAATTATAGGACATTTTTATGAAGTACGGTTTACAATGTATTTGGCATCAACTCGGAAACTATTTGTAAAGAATCAACAAAATTTTCTGACTAATACTGATGAGCTGGTATTAATCTAAATTAGTATACCATGAGTGGATAATTGTGTGTAGGGTGATGCAATACAAAGTTCTTTCAAGAATAATTGTGCATATGCACCCCCTACATATCTCTGTTCACCAATTTTTACATGAGTTTTTTTATTCTGACTTTTTAAAGATTTAATCTATAGTACACCTGACTACAATTTCCATCAATAATTTGAAGTAGACTGCTTGCAACAGTTTTAACCATGTGAATTTGCAAAAATATCCATCTACAACTAATGAAGGTTATGATAGCAGTATCGTTCAGGTACAATTCGTGTAATTCCAGCAAACAATTTATTCGCAGCATAAACTCCAAACCACAGAAATAGTGGAATTGCACTCGAGAAGCTTTAATTCAATTCAATACTTGTTCAAATGAAAGAAATACCATATACTACTTCTATATAGATCAATGCAATTGAAATGCAGCTTAAAACATTTTCTGACGACGAGGTGTCGGGCACACTTTTTGTGCGAACACATCCTATAGTAATAATGAATCGTTACTAAAGAAAGATATTGATAACATTTAAATATCAAATTCATACTATTATACGTTAATAATAGAATGGTGATAGCGGAATGGTTTTGGAAATATGTATTCCTTTTTTGGCTGTAGCCAAATTTTATCTAAGAGTTAATATTTCATCGTTTAATCTACTCTGATACTCAAAATTATGAAAAAACCAAAAAATATTTGGGCCAATGCCCAAAACATACAATCAAGCAAAACATATTACCAAAACATACAACACCTAAAAGTTTCTTCCCAAAACATACAACCATACAATTACACACATATTTATTAGAGTTGTATGTTTTGGGAATAAAAGTTTTGGTTTGTAGTTTTTGGTAATTAGACGTGAAAAGTTGTATGTTTTGGTAATTTTCCCAAGGGGGGGAGTTTTGACAATGTGTTCTTATCTTCTTGTCCCTCGATGAATAAGCTGCCACTGAATTATTTTAATTTGAAAACCACGTACCAGAACTGAACTTCTATAGTATCAATTGATTAGAACCAATATATATATATCAACACCATTTAATGTACCAACAAGTTTGTTAACATTTGTATTATTGATTTATTTCTCAAGGATGGCACTGGTATAAAAATTGGACCAGAAAGAGTTTCATATGAAAAAGATTCCGTACGCCTTTTTTTCAAAGTACTCAAGGTTTCTTCATTACTGAAGAATTATCTAACATTTATCGCACTTTTGTGATAAAATAATTTCACTGCACATCATATATTTACTTTATTGCCCTACATTAATTTGCGCACACCTAAAAAGTCCATCTTGAACTAAATCAAGAGGAATTTTCGACAATTACGAACCTCAACTACCCAAATTTTAAGTTTTAACCACATATTCCAAGCATTCTATTAAAATAGTAGTACATAGGAAGAGTATTATAGTTCTACATGGGTATTACTATTACTAAATTTACACTTAATAGTAATATATATATATATATATACTAATTACTTCATACTTTTATTTTCTTAAATATGTAAACCCTTGCTTTCATAGATAAACAATGTATTGTACTGAATTTAAAAAGGATTAAAAAAAAAAGAGGGAAAATAGAGTTAGATACATACCTAAGATTAGGAAATAGTGAGAGGTGGAAAATGGAATAAAAAGTCTTTAAATATTAATTAAGGCGGTGGACAAAGCAACGGCGACGGCGACGGCGACGGCGACGGCGAGGATATATATAGAGAGAACATCTCGATAAACCAGGGAAAAAAATAGGGGAATTAGTACGGAACACTCATTTTATCACAAACAGTCTGCATATAAAACATGATAAAATTAAATTTTTATTAATATTTAATTATATTTTTATTTGAGTTTTCAGTGTAGTATACAATTTGTTTTTAATTTATCAAATTTTAATTTGTTGAAAATATAAAAAATAAATTAGTTATTGAAAAATATCATCTAACTATTTATTTTCTAATCTAACGGTGGTTAAGCTGACTGTATCATAAACAGTCAAATAAGTTATTGTTTCAAAGAGTCACTAAAAAAAAAGTAGATATATATATATCAGGTCAATTTATACACAATTTTTTTTGAAAAAACCTTCAAATAAATATTTTATTAATGAAAATATATACGTTTTCACGACAGAAACATAAATATGCGTATTGTTTTTTTTACGAGAGTTATAATGACATGTTTTGAATTTTTACCGTAATTTTCAAAACATGTCATTATACATCTCATAAAAAAAAAACAATGCATATAATTGTGTTCCCGTCGTAAAAATATGAAGATTTCTATAATTTAAATATTGATTTGAAACGTTTTTTTTTTCCGACATTTTTTAAGATAGAAAAATGAATATGTATAGCTTATAACGTGTTTTTAGCCAATTTCATTCACAGTTGTGTATTATTGGTCTGGAAATTACGGGGGAGAATAAATTTTCAGTTGGTTACATAGCGAACTCGTTAAAGGACAGTTGAATGGTGGCACTTGTTATTTTAAATATGTTATCGGGTTGAATTTTTTTGTTTGAAGTTTCCTTTTTTCGTGTGATTTTTTTTTGTATGACGGGAAAAGTTTATAAGCGATTGAGGTGCTAATAACTCTAGGACTGTCCCCGGATGTGACGCGTAGACATGCCGGTTTATCGTTTCTATATTCAAAAGACGAGTTTTCCCGTTCTCGTTTTTCATTATTTCACATCTATCCCTTATAAAAAAAAACTCAATGTTTGTACATATCACATTTGTGTTTCCCTTGCACGCTTCTGTTCCGCTCCCTTATTATTATGATCTGCAAAACGAAGCGCTAAATGATACTAATCGGAAACATTGGTCGCATGGTCTGGTTAGAAAATTACAGGAAACATGTGCACGACTCACGGATTTGAGAACATCTATGTGAACAATTATTCTTGTATTTTAAGACACTGTACTAGGAGAAACATAACCTTTTTAGTAAAAAATCCGTAAACTCACCCCGTAATCCAACCTGTATGGATTGGGACAAGTTAAGATGGGTTGAGTGTCCAAAAAAAAATCAATCCGTACAGTCTCAATCTGCTATATATTTTGCGGATTGGGTTAGGGTTGAGGTTTTTAAACCGCTGATTAATCCGTCTCAATCCGTTTCAACCCGGAATATATATATATATATATATATATATATATATATATATATATATATATATATTAGTAATCGTACCCCACGCGTTGCGTGTGTGACGCGCAATACAATTAAAATATAGAAAATAAGTGTAGTTATGAAACAAATACGTGAATAATAAAAAAAAACAGTATAAGATGATAAGATTTAAAAGGATGTTTGATTGTTAAAAATTGATAAAGAGTGTTATTAGTTATTACTTTTCATTTTTTTTTATGTGATTATGGTATTATTGTAATTAATAAAAAAATATAGATGTATTATTCTTATTATATTTTAGTTTTATTACTTATTCACGAATGTTCTAAACGTATTTTGATTGCTTTTAATTTATATTTTTCTTTGAAATATTCGATTTATTTTTAAATTTAGGTTGATTAGGCAAATTATGAAAAATAAAGAACCAAAATAAAAATTTAAGAATCAATCTAAACTCAACTCGCCCCAACCCGCAATGTATTTTACGGGTTGAGTTGGAGTTTTAATTGTAACGAGTCGGGTTGAGTTGATATTTAAATTTTATCAATCCGTACTGTCATTTATTTTACAGGTTAATAGGATTAATATGTATCCGTGTCAATCCAACCAATGACCACCCTATAACCCTTTATATACTTTTAGCCGGTAATGATATGAAGCAAATGTTTGACTGACAAGTTCTGGTTCATTTTAATACTCATTAGATTAAATAGAGAACTAAATCATCTCCAAGAACCAAAACAGAGCAGATCAATGATATTTAAAGAAGTACCACGTCGTTTTCATAGTGAAAATGTCAGTTGTTCGCCAGTAATTAATGATACCACACACAACGTATATAAAGTACTATAACGTGCTAATCCCAGACATCAACAAAATAACTACTATTGTGAGTATTAAAATAGTTTAAACAACTGAAAATTGCATTAATATTTCAAGCTCATAAGGTATGTTGCTCTAGTAACCTAAATAATCAGGCCATCTCTTCTTAAGTCTAAACTACAGAGTAACGAAGGAGAATTAGATAAAGAAATGTATAATATGCTACTTCCAGGCTTCCCAATCTTCAACAAAAAAAAAAACATATGTAAGGATTGTTTCTCAAAGATTCTTATCCACGAATATAAACTTCAGTCACACCTTTTCTATGCTGCAAGGAAACAATTAAGTTTCTCTGGGGACCGAATCGTCTTTTGGAAGGGAAACGTAGTTGATAGGAATTACAGTAAGGCCCCTACCTCTGTCTCTTCGATCTTTGCTATCTGATATTCCAAAACGAGCTGAAGGGGTTCCTACACGACGGTTTATCGGGGTCCCAGTCATAGCGTTGATGTTGTTACTTTGACCTAAAGGCTTTTTTGGCCTTGAACCATAGATGGCTTCTTGTTCTACTGCTATTTGCTCTTTTAGCCGCTTTTGTTCCTGTGGAATTGTACCAAACTCAAATAAATCATTTAGATAAAACATAAAAAAGAGCGTAACAAGCTCTGTATTGATGCATCTTCCTCTTTTATATGCTTATTTTATTTTCTTTCTTTGTACATAACAGAAGCCTTATGGAGTAAAATTTAGTAAAATTTGTTTGACCCATAGCTCTGTTCAGGAATCTCGAAACAGTACAAATACAGAACAGGAAACATGGCTTTAGAGATAAATGGGAAATAGAAGCTGTATGCAATTTTGGTCAGATTGTTTGACCCAATGTTGCCAGTTTAGGAAACAGGAAAATGAGGCAACATGAAAAAACGTAGCGGGAAATATGGCTTAACAACATAATGGCAAACAGGAAAAAATGATTTAACAGATGATTGAATAAAGAGTATTAAACATTACTTATAAGGCTATAACACAGTAAGATAAGAAACAATAGTATGTAAAGTTGCAAATATGAAAATGTCTTTCAGATTAAACTACTCTTACTAGAATGAGAAATAAAAAATATTAACTAAGTTAATTATAGTTTCCTTGCTAGCATCTTTTTCGGTAAAAGTTTTGGAAACAAAAAAACGGGGAAACATGTTTTTCATGTCAGATAGAGTTTTCTGGTAACTTTAGTTTTCCCTTTTAAGATTCGTCAGATTAGTACATGAACTGATAAGCTATCAAATGATCTGTTCACTACAACTACTTGTACAGGATGAGAACGGATATATTAGTCCATGGTAAGTTTGTAATTTAGTTATCATAGGCCAATAGCAGTTGAGTCCTTCCCTACACCCAATTAAAATAACAAGGTAGTGGTTGAAGTAAATAACATAAAATATAGAATGAGAACATGAACAAGGCAAATATTGCATTCAGTTTATCAAAGAACTTGAGCTTCCAAGTATTTACTGTGCAATTGTACTAAAATGAGAAACAAATTGATCAAAATGGAAACAGAAAAACAAAGACGGAAAAAGTGAACTTATCAGCATACCCGAGATCTACGTTTCTCTTCTTCTCTCTGCTGCCTTGATACAGTATAATCCTCGAGCATATGCAATAAAGGGGCCTAAAGAAAAATAAGATTTAGAATTAGAGCCATCATAAATAAAATCAAAGTAGATGAGGAAAATGTACAAGCAGCAAGTTCACCTTATCATATAAGAAAGGAATTCCTTTTTCCAATTCCCACGATTTAACTTTTGCAGTTAAGTTGTCAACCAGCGCTGCAAAGCAAGACATTGTCAGCATCAGAATTCCTCAACGTGATAAAGATCAAATCTGAAATCATGTGTTAAATCCATTTGATTCACAGTTCACACCTTACATACCTAGAAAATGTAAGTGTAATATTTCCTAGAACCTAAATATACTTAGGAAGCCTTAAATAATTACTCCCAGATATTCTATATTTTACTTCCAAGAACAGGAAAACAAAAACATGCAAGCTAACTTTCACAGTTAAAGTCTCGATTCAGTAGATTTAAGCATCCCAATAAAAAAGAGCATCGAAAAAAATCATTATGATTAAAAGATCCTGACCTCAGACTAGTTTACAGAGCTACGTATAAGAAAAATATTTCTGCAGTAACTTATTTACGGGCAAGCATAATGCCTACCAAAGTTTTACCTTCTTTTTAACTAAGGGTAAAAGAAACGAAAGCCCTGTCAGCTTCTACAGATTTTTCATGAATATGCTGAATTTGAAACTCTACCAACAGGACAACCAAAGTCCAAAACTAAGCATACACTTTCAGGCTAAAGAAGAACGAAATAAACCTATATCCAAGGACATAAAACATGAGTAGACCATCTGAGACTAGAAATTTAAGAAACCCTTACAGCAGTTGGACTTTAAAGTAAACAACTATCAGAAAAAGGGATAAGCCAGTTTACTACCAATTCCGGACAATATTTACAAGCATATATCCACTACCACTCGGCATTTGCAATATTTTCCCACTGTAAGTCACTAAAAACATTGGTGCATAGTCAACCCGGAAGAATCGCAATGATAAATGATAATGCATGACCAGCTGATTCGGCCAGAAACCCATGTCAATCTCTCTATGCAATATTCAGGTTTGTTTAAACAGTGAAACAAAAAATATCATCATTACTTTTAAAAATGAAGGAGAAATCCAATTCTTAACTACTAGATAAAAGCTAATCATCCAAAACAAGGCATATCGTATTCTTACATATTATTTTACTGACAAGGATCCTAGCTTTCTCAGCACGTTTCAAGTTTTTATGGGCTCCTCTGCCAGCACTATAACGATTATCATCCTGTAAATGAGCAAAACAATATACTTTAGAAGCTGAAATGTGATCAACATACTTTATAAGCAAGAGAGATCAATAATCGTGTATATTAGCGATAAAATATAAGTATATCAGAAACCGAAAGGTGACCAATTTACAAAACCTGTAAACAAGCAAGATATCATAAATTAACGGGTATAAAAAATTGGTAATATGACTTCAAACAGAGAGAACTATTCCATTATATGGTATCAACATCTAAAAATATAATGCGAGGGAACGAATAAGCAAAACAAAATAGCCCTCCTCCAAAACAAAACGGATGCTCCTCAACAGAAAGTGAGGATCTCTACAACATCTGGGACAAAAATTTACAACATTAAACTATGGCTTCGAAACAAATCATAACTTAGTAGAAAGAAAAGTGAGCCTTCTTCATTTTGCAGAGAAGCTTAGTATACAGGTTTAGAAGAAAATGTTCGAACTGCTAAGGTGCTAAAAACGAAGTCTTAAGATTTGCAATGTACGCAGTATTGGTGATACGTACAAGCTATACAGTTATACAAACAGTACCAGTAGATAGAAAACTAGAAAAGGGATGTGCTTCAACCTTGTAAAATATCTTTGTAATAAAATCTCATGACCTTCCATGAAACAGTTTGTCCCAGATAACTTAGGCAAAGAAGAAAAGTATATAAGGTTAATATAATTGAAAATAGGTAACTGATGTCATTCATCATAAGTATTGTTTACTAAGCTCAAAATCATTTAGAACAAAACACAATAATGCCAAACAATAAAAGGCCACCATTTTCCTAGAGTGATCTAGATCAAAATCCGTATCTATAATATATATTATAGACAAAACCTTCAAGCTTAAGCTAGCAATATAACTTATTTTACCCTTTCATATTCATCAAGCCAATTCTCCTCCTCAGATGCATACTTCCATTTTTCCACCTTGTCCAAGATGTCCTTCCTACTGTAAGCTTGCTCTTTGGCTTTTGCAATTTGATCATCCATGCTCACGAAAAGACCAGACAAGTCAACGTTACCTGTAAAGTCATACACCAAATAAGTTTTAGCCCTAAAATCTGACAAATCTACTTAGCATTTCTACTTACTGTTGTTATCTACTGAGAAGTATAAATTTCGATAAATCGTTATAGCATCATGACAAATCGTGTCAATTCCAAATAATTTCAAAACCATAAATAGATCAACGAATCAACTTCACAAGGAACAAGAAGGATGCAGTTTTGGGTGGGTATATTAGATCTAAGTAGACATCAGCATCAAGCACTCGTGGAGGTAAACCGAAGGAGTGCTGGATGGGAATCATGGTGTGAGAACCAATTAAGTTATGTCTAATAAATTAAGTCATTGTTGGCACAAAACTGCATGTAGATGGTGTTATTATGAATTTCAGTGTTTGATAGAAATGAATTAACGAAATTGCATTAAACTCCCAATAAAGTGATGTGAAATTACAATTATGTCTAACTAGAAAGGTTTCCTTTTGAGAACAAAACTCTCATCTTCTTTTCAGAAGAATTTGACTGAATTTCTCCTTTACGGATTAGTGTTTTTGTATATTCTATGGAAAGTTTTTGGTAACCAAGTCTGTCAAAAAACAACTGATCAGGACCTGAATCTATGAGGCTTATGAGGATCTGTCGGGCTGTATCACTATCTACATCCATATGAACATCTCTGTATATCTCTTCTAGCTCATCTTGTTTTTTGAACACCAGCTCTCTCATCTTACTTGCTTTGAGAACATTTAATCGTTCAGCTTCTTCTTCAGTCTAGAAGAACAAAGTCATTTAAGTTTCAGATCAGATAATTCTTAATTCTAGAGAAAAAGTTTTAAGTGCAATAAAGGCAAGTGTAAGGGAGAAAGAGAGGATGACGGAATGAAATATCACCTGCTCAATGACATCTAGAGAAAGACATCCTTGCTTGAATACCTCATCAACAGAGGACGATAACAAGCAAGTGACGTGAGAAAACTTCTTTTGTTCTTCAGGACATGTATCCATGAGACTCCATAGCTCTATGAGAGTTTTCCCAAGTTCTTGAAGCTGCAGCACAAAAAAAAAGTAGAGAAATGGAGAAGTAGAGTAAGCACAATTCTGTGGCATAAATATAGGATACTCAAGTAAGTGAAAGATGCCTACGCTACAAAAAGAAACATGTATGACTGTCAAGTAATACGACATACAGACCAACTTCGTACAAACTAGGCAGCTTTTGGAAACTCAACGAGCATCCATTGTCCAGAGATTTTTTTTCTGAATATAACAACTTTTGCGCTTGTATAATTGAAGTAATACTATTTCCTATCCAAATATATCAAATTGTTCAAGTGGCCTGCTCATTCTTCCTCGGAGACTTCTTTACACAATGTATTGTAAAATTACAATAATGTTAAGAGAAGGCAAAAAAAATGCGTCTGAAGTTTACCTTATTAAGCCTGTTTTGTTTCTCTTGCTTTAGTGAACTGACCAGTCCTTTCAACTTAGATAGTGTTTCATTGCTGATACTCTTTGCTTGACCTTTTGCAGTAATAACTAAACTTGGGTGAACCTCAGTGACCATCTGGCTAAAATCGAGCAGCATAACAACCGAAAGAGCATGTATTGCACTGATATGGCTATCAACTTCTTTAAGTCGAAGAGTCTGCCAACATAGATACAGAAACGGATAAATAAGCAACAAATAATAAGGACTTGTATGGTTGTAACCGTTAAGAAGATAAGCCGGATTTTATAAGGTTCAAAAAAACATTTATTAAGCCAAAATCCAGGGTAATATACCAGAAAAACTCAGTGTTTACTCAAAAAATCATAAAAGCGGAGCTTATGAGCTGCAACCAAACAAATCTCTGATTATTAACTTAATATGAACAATGTTACATAGGGAACCTTTTCATCTTGAAGCTCTTTGTGTTGTAATTTCATCTCCCTCAGCTTCTTCTCCGTTAAATCCTGCTCGTCTACCTTTAGCTCACTCCTAATCTGACTATCACCAGCAATTTCAGCACAAAGCTCACCAATATGAAGCTGCACTTCCAAGAAATCCTTTATTCTGTTTTCTTTCTTCAACCTTAAATCCTCCAAAATAGGATTTACTGCAGAGATTCTTTCCTTGAGAGTGCCTTTGGGTACATCAAGCTACAAAAAAATGAAAGAACTTAACTGGACAATAATGAAGAATCATGAACACACCAATTTTAAAAATAAATAAAGCAACATAAATGTGTTTGCTATGTTAGCAAAATATTGCAAATCAATACTCTTGCTTCTTGTAGTCACCATACAAGGCCTAAATAAAATATTACCCGTGGGACAGACGCTTGTTGGCCAAGGGCAGAGATAAGGTTTGTGATTTCAGCTTCAGCCTCAGCAAATGATTGAAGCAAAGTGGCTTTATATTTTCTGGATTGATCTACTTTTTTCCGGTATATGTCAAGGCATTCCTGCTCTAATTGCAAAAGCATCTTGTCTCTATCGCGATCAGTCTCCCCAATTTCGTCCCATATTTCCTGCATTTCAACAATGGTATTATTATATTAACAGATATGATACTTGACTGACTCAATGCATATTAAAGCAAGGTAACCATCAACGTATGAGAAAAGAAAAGGAAATCTTTTTCCATTGAAATACCCTAAATGATTTAGGTTGCATATGATCTCGACATAAATTGGTATTAACTTTACTTAATTCTCAAGATGTGATCAATTTGGATTAATAATTCTCAAACTGTTGGGTCATATACAGAGATGTGTGAGAGAACAATATAACGAGTCATTAGAAAAAGATATAACTACTTAGGAAAAGTGCAATTTGGTTTCTACTTAATCCCTAACTAAAAGGAGAAAGTGCAAATAAATAAATAAATAAAAACTTCCAAACATTATACTATCATGTCTATCGCTTCTGAAGAAACAAACTCAATATATTGCTTCTTCTCAATCTTTTTCCTTGTTAACTAAAACTATATAAAAAACGTATTCGCTTGAAATTGTATATGAGAAATGAAGATTGTACAGATTCAATTGGTTACTTTCAATTTTTAATTTTCTGGCTGTTCACAGGATAAATTACTACCCAGAGAAGGCACGCACAAAAAAAAACATCCAGATAAACTAAGGAACTAGAATTTGCAAGATTCTCCATCCAAATCCAACAATTCACATTTAATTGCTCTAACCCTAATGGTGGTTATTGTTGTAAAAATACAACCAATATCATATGCAAAATTTAACAAGATAACCAGTCAAGTTGTAAAAGAAATGTTCTAAAGAATTGATTTGTTAATCAGATTCTAAACATGACTATTACTTCCAATTTTGAAATAGCATCAGTACTCTGCTCAATATTTTGATTTTTTTTTAATTGTAGTTTATATTACCCCCTAATATTTCTAAAAAATCCTTAAATATGTTATATTTTGTTCTACACTTCAGCTTAAAAAGGTTGTTTTCAACTCAATTTCAGTGCTTTTTGATAAAATGCACTGTTTTGAAACGCACATTCGTAATTAAAAAGCTGGATTCAAACCTTAAAAAGCTCATTTTTCAGCTTTTTACACTTTTAGTGTAACTTTTGCAAAAACACTTTACCTAAGAATTCGTTTTCTAAAACACTGGCAAAATACTTAATTGCTATGTAAGTAAATCTAGAAAAACTAAAAATGGAATAGCATCAAAATGACCAAACCGAAAACTCGAATACGAGTTCAGTGCAAAAAAACAACGCAACATATGATACTTTGCGGAACACGTGCGTAACAAACGGCGTTTATTCGCTATCAATTCCTAAATTAAAATTAATTCTGAAATTTAAAGTAAATTTATATCCTCAAACGAAACTCAGAACTTAAAGTAATAAACAAAGATTGAAGTAGCATACCACACATATATGCATAAATGTTTATATACTAAAAATATTTAAAAGATTAATGCAAAATGCGGTACCCCCACAGAACACGTGTGTAAACAAATAACGTTTATTCGCCATCAATTCCTAAAATAAAATTAATTCTGAAATATAAATCCTCAAACTTAAACTAGTTATAAACAGAGACTGAAGTAGCAAACAACACATGTATACATATATAAATATTAAATACATATATAGATATATATAGAGAGATAGACCTGCAAGTCTTGAAGAAGAGATACACAAGTAGTCGTCGAAATTGTAGTGTCGTTGGGATTCATATATATATATATATAGCCCTAATTGATTATATATATATAAGAAAAACAAAACCCTAGTCGCAGGTGTTTGTATCGCCGCTTATAGTGTATTTTTATTTATTTATATTTATATAGATATAGAATATATATATATATATATATAGAGAGAGAGAGAGAGAGAGAGAGAGAACGTTACGAATTGCTGCTGCTGTTAAGAACATTCTTTTTTTTTGGGATTTTCAAATTTGTAACCCAAATTTGCCACATCATTTGATTTTGAAACCATTTCGATTTTTGTTTTGCCGCCTACAAATAATTTATGAGCAATTTTAATATTTTATTATCGGGAAATTGCAAAGTAGGAGTGGTTTTTTTTTTTTCATCTTTTAACCGATTTTTCTTATTCCCTTACCCTCATGTTACTCAAAACATTTTTATTTTTTTTAAAATTAATAATTATGTTATAAAAAGTGATGCATAAACCCTATAAATTTACTAAACTTAAAAAAATACAAAATTGCATATAATTCCCTAGATTAATACTAACTTCGTGGCTAAACAAATGTCACATACGAAATTACGTACAATTTTGACCGATAATTTTTTCATATTTAGATTGCCCGAAAAAAATTATTTTAAAAGTTAATCTCGTAGTTTATGGTTAGAACTATATGATGAAATTTTTATTTTTTTCATTTCAGTAATTTTGATATGAAAATTTTGATGGTCAAAGTTGTATGTATTTTCGTATGCGATATTTGTTTAGGGACGGAGGAAGTATAATAGTAATAAACTATCATGGGTCCATATTTTTATGGTTGTAATATTGTTATGATTATTAAAAGATAATAAAAAAATAAAATAAAAATAATGTAGGGTTATTATAAGAAAATTAATAAGAAATGTGGAATTTTATGTAAATGTAAATAGTTACTTAAAAAGTATAAAATGTGTTAGATTTAAGAAAATAGTTGATTTAGCTGATGCGGACGCTCTTTAATGTGTTATTTTGGTGTTACGATAAACTTCTCTAATTAATTTAAGATTAAGATTTGAATTTGAATGGCCGGTGTTATTTTGATGTTATGATAAACTTCTCTAATTAGTGATATTATCTGTGCAATCCGTGAACTAACTTCCATATGGCTGGCGTCGGGTATTGGGGAAGCTAATTGCAGACCATCAGGGGCAACGATACTCATCATTTTGGAAATTATGAAATTTTCAATTTTAACGATGATTTGGTACACATTTTTTTTGAATACACTTGATTTAATAGTTGATGTAAATTTTGACACTCTCATATACAATTGTTGGTTTCACCCCGACTAGCATATTATATATATATATACATATATGACCGAAACTATATATTTTAAATGTGTCATAATTATATACACATCAATACGTGCACTTTAACAAACATGACATATATATAAAATTGAGTGTATATTTGAATATTGAGTTGTGTTAATAGCATTGTTCTAAAAAGCAGTAGCCCTTTACGAGTAGCACCATGCATTTGCATGAGTTATGATCAGATGTAACCACTCTAACCATATATCGAGATAAGTCGGTGGGGGTCGTCGCTATAACTGTCGGCCAATAATTAATAGAGGCTTTAGCCGCTGCAATTGGCGAACACTTTGCAAAAAAAAGAGCAGCAACGAAAGTGCTCACGTAGAAACTTACCCAAAAAAAAGATGATGGAGCTTAATTACACACAACTGCCCATTGCTCCCAACAACTAATTCAAAGAGAGAGGGGGTAAAAATGCATATCTGATTGAGCACTTAAAATTAAAGTGATCGGACAATAAGAAGAGAGGAAGTAGTGATGCGAGTAAAATGTATCGGGAATTAATTGATCACTTTGTCGCTTCTCTACCTCGAATGCATAGTAGACGGCTGACCAACCTTAAAAACGTTCAACTTAAAACAATGCTTGTTTTTCCAAAAATATTTACTGTACAGTATAAGATTGATCTATAATTCTTTTTGTTCCTCACCATTTTGCTAGTTGGTATGTTTGTAACAAACAAATTCAAGACGATTATAGACAAATTGATGATAAAAAGGAAAATACAAAAGAGTATGACCGACTAATAATAACCACTCTTTTAAAAAGCACACTTCGTAGTAAAAATGCTCGATTCAAAGCTTAATAAAAACTTACAAGCTTGTTTTTTGCGTTGTAGGCCTCGTAAGTTTTTTTTGATGCTTTTAGCTAAGATTACGCTTTTTAAAACACTGATAAATAACATATCATTCTATATTTAAAATTTTTGAAGAGGGTCGATAAAAAGTTTTTGATAAAATCAAATATTCTGAAGACGGATTTGAAATTAGGTCGATGAACTTACTACTCAAAAGGGGTCTAGAATCAAGAACTTAATATTTAATTTAATTAGCAAAAAAAGTGGATGGTCACAAAATAAAAGAACATTAAAGTGACTTCTATAATATTTTGTACATTAATTCCTAACTATTTGCATATATATAACCGTATATGAAGATATATGATGTCGCTATCTAATGAAAATATGTTAGCTGGATCTACTATATATATGCCATTTTCAAATCACTAATGACAATTATTTGGAATAAATATATATATGAACGCGGCTTTAGCTCCAATGTACTCATCCGGCCAAAGATTTTATACATCATACTGTACGTTTCCCATGTCTTTTTGCAACTTTTCTCATGTACAATCCGCAAAACCTCGATATTACCGAATGATGGAGAGAGCAAGAACGTTGAAAACATATGCTATTTTTATCATATCTGATGCTCTATTTAATGATATATATAGATCAGAATTAAGGTTATATATCAAGAGGCATTATTGACTTCTATATAGCACAAATTTGGGTAAATTATCATGGTTAGTTCAAAGGCAATAGCCAGAATTGTTCTTGTACTGAGGATGATCACTTTTTTGAGTTTAATGGCTTGTTTCGTTCTAATTGTTACAGACAATTACAAGCTCAGTGGTGGCCAGAAAGCATACTTCAAAGATGTCCATACGTATAGGTATTACTATATTAATTTTATAGGAATTTATACTAGTTTATTGTCAAATTTTTCTCTCTACCAAATCAAACATATATTCATCAAAAAGTGGTAATATTGAAAATTTTAAAGACCCTTTTCGGCGTATTGATCTTAGCTAGAAAAAGAAAGGTTCAGCTCGATCTATCTATATATATATATATATATAATTTTTTTTTTGTCAAATTCATGATTCTATTTAAGATAAATTAACAAAACATACTGCTTTTGAAAGTAAATTAACAAAAATATACCAAAAAAATTCTAATTAACAAAAACATATCCAAAATTTCATACACTAATTTATATATTTTATACCATTGTTCCAAAAGTTCATACACTTATTTCAAAAGTTCATAACCTAATTTGTATTTTTCATACCCTTATTCCAAAAGTTCATACCCTTATTTCAAAAGTTCATATTCTGATTCGTAGAGTTCACCTTTATTTTCAAAGTTCATACCCCAATTTACATAATTCATATACATAATTTTCAACTTCATATCATTAATTGACGTAATTCATACACTCATTTTTCAACATTATACACTAATTAACAAATCAAACTCTTAACCGTACTCCGATCTCGAATTAACACGTCGTCGTCGTGTGCCTCTCCTTCGATGACCGCATCTCCGTCGACATCAACCTCGAGTTTTCTATCTCGTTTTATACTCTCGCCGTCCATTTCTACAGATGTGTCGGTCTCAATTTCCATCTCCGTCGATATCAACCGCCGAATCAGTTTTTTTGTTTTTTATTAATTATTAATTGAATATATGTTTTTGATAATTTAACTTTTGAGTGTATGCTTTTGTTAATATAATATGTGTAGAGTATGTTTATGTTAATTGCCCCTTGTATTTATTAAACAGATATATATTCATTCTCCGTTACCTGTCCTTCATCTCATTGATCAAATTTTGTAGGTATGTCCTTGTGACGGCATTGATAGGGTTAGCATACACATTATTGCAGATACCTTTGGCCATATACCATGTCTGCACAGACAAGAGGTTGATACGCGGTGGTTTTTTAGTAACCTCGGACTTCTATGCAGATAAGGTCCATAGCATTTTCAATTTTACAAGACTGTCTTTTTTCTCATTCGAAACTTATATGTAGTCTGATCTATTGATTATGAGTTTTTGATATTCACAGTTTAACGAACTAAGTCATGAAAACTGTTACTATTAGGTTAATCATGGGAAGTACTAATTTCGAGACAAGCGCTAGCAAAAGCCTTTTATACTATGCAAAATACATAATTTTCCTAATTAATTAAGTTTCAACTTTTCGGTCATAAAGCACATGACGACAAAAAAAACTTGAATACCGTTCATCATACAAATTTAGTCGACGTAATTAAAAGAGAAATAGTTCAAATGGATCATAACTTATGTATGATATGGCGTATTGTTATCTCTTAATTTGTTGTAGATTTAGGCAAGACAAAACTCACTTTATCGAGATACTTATCTCTCCTGAACTCAATTTTGCATTTTGTTAATTACTGTTTGTATACTTTTCAGTGAAAACCCCATGATCAGAACAACTTAGATTTTCGATTAACTTTGTGCAGGTCATTAGCTTTCTCTTGGCCACCGGAGTTGGGGCAGGATTTGCGGTAGGATTCGAGTCAAGAAGAGTCGTAAAAGAGCTATTCGTTCTCCTCACACAACTTGGGCTTGCAAATTTAGATGACTGGAGATCAAAGAACCTAACCTTTTACGACAGAGGGAACATTGCAACAGGCATTCTTTTTCTAGGGTTTCTTTCGATGGCATTAATTTCAGTACTCTCATCAATCAATCTCAATGCTAGGTGATTAGGACGTCAAAGCTTCTTCCTCGGTTGAGTCATGACTCGGAAATTTACATTTTTCTTTATTTGTGATTCTATTTTTAAAAGTGTTCTTTCTGCTTCTTCTACTGATCAAATTGGTTTTATTCTAAATCAGTAACTAATGTTTATGCGAGTGTTGTTAACTCTTTGATTTTGTTGGAATAAGACTTCTGGTGTTTATTATAAGTTGAAAATTCGAGTATTGTATTTGTGTATACATGGATGTCATGTATGCAATTTTGCGCTTCGCATATCGTTCTGCTGGTGACGGGTGAATCGAGGAATTTCAGTCAGAAAGTCTAATCACAAAATTATTAGTTATTACTATTGAAAAAGACAACGATAAAAAACATGTTAGGACTTCAATGTTGAATTACATTGATATTTATCAGTGTTTTAAATAGCGTTATTGCTATCGTAGCGTTTTTTCGAGAGAAACGCTAAAAGCGCTAATAGCGTTGCTATATAGCGCTTTGCGGTGTATTTTTTTTTGCCTAAATATTTACTAAACTTTAAAATATATAACAAAAAAAAATTAAAAAAATATAGTTATATTAGATAGTAATAAAAAAAAATCAAAAAAAAATTTGTTGTTGGTGAGTTTCGAACCAAGGTCTGCTAGAAATTACAGCACAGTCTTAACCATCTGAACTGTAGACACTTTTATGAAAATTGCACAATATATATTTATTATTTAGATCCGCTGTTTTTTTTTTAACTCGCTATTTACGCTTTTGGTCCAGAATTTCGCGATTTTTGCGCTTTTGGTCCCCTATAGCGCGATTTTAGCGCAATTCCACCCAAAATCGTGATTTTTCGTTGCGTTTTTTACCAAGAAAGCGCTATTTCGTGCTAAATAGCGCTATGTAGCGCGAATTTTAAAACAGAGATATTTATTTATTTTATTTTGAAGTAACAGGCATTACATTGATATATATATCAAAAGCAACACCAAATTAAAACCTCATAGCTTTAAGTTTCACTAAATCACCCACTATTAATACTTGTGTATACTTATAAGTTTCACTAAATCACCCACTATTAATACTTGTGTATTATTACGCATTACGTCTCCTTCAATAGCAAACATGCATGCACATTTCCGTTGATGTGTATCGTATCTCACAATAATTTTTAAACTTGAGCAAGATAATAAAACTAGAATTCCTGATCATACAAAATTTCCTTCCACCAAATTTCGATATTTAGCATTCTTGTAATTTGCAACTTTCATATATTTCAACTCGCATTTGTCAAAGTCTTGAACGAAGTTGAGATTGGAACCTTGCATACATGACTATTTGCATTTGGAATCGAATTAATTTAAAAATCTCTTGTAATCGGCGTAATTTGCTCGATCTAAGAGGTTACTACAAGCTATCAACATACATTTATTTTGATGCGGAAATGGTGAAAGTAATTATTGTACAATAATAAACTACCTATTGACGCTATTTGTGATCTGATAGTTTAAAATATTGTTACTTTAGGAGAGTACTTAACAAACAATAAATAAGGTTGGCAAGTTGGTTTGAAAAAAAATATATTATTCCGAGATGCAGTTTAAGTTTGCAGGAGCATATAATCCTCATCATCCGTTAAGAAGGACTTACATGTATAAAGTTAGATTATTTTTATAACCACGCAGAAACCTTTCCTGTTAATATGATGGAATAGGTAAATCAATTATTAATTAAATAAAAATATGATTTTAATATCGAACAAAAATGATTGGTACACTTAAACCTGTCACATCAACGGATAAAGTTTTTGAATAAATTTTTTTGGATGGCTATATCATTTATCCTATCCTAAAGTTATATGAAACTTTATGAAAGGCCACAAAGACATATTATTATTTTCTCATACCAATATACTATAGTTTAAGGTTATGGGGATGCATACGATATCGAATTTATATAAATATATAGCCCGTTTAATAATATTTTACTCAATGAAAAAAAGAGTTGATCTCATTTCCCTTTTCGCGCGCGTTCTCTCTCTTGTCTTTTGTCCTTTTTTTTTTCATGTCTTGAGCATAATTCTGTTATAATTGACTTGACTTTGATAGCAACGAATGAATAAAAGGTGGTGTTTCATACAAAAAAAAATCGAAATTAGAACTTTCCTATTTAAAGAAAATTTGTCACATCTAATGAATAACCTATATTTTGTTATTTTTTTTAATCCATCCACCTAACTTGTCACATGTGTTTGGTGGCTTTAGTTATTTGTAAATTTTGCAACACCATATCTGATTAGTTTGGAATATGAGCAAAACTTAATTTACAACGATTTGCATGCTTCAAAGTTTTCGTCCGGCCAAATATCTATACTAATCTAAAATCTTTTACTATGTCTCTATTCAAATTTTCCTATGTATACACAACTAAACCTAGACGTCACCAAATGAGGATGACCACTCTCTTGAGTTTAGTAGCTTCTGTAGTTGTAATTGTTACAGACAATTTCGAGCTCATTGGTGGCCAAAAAGATTTTTTTAAAAATATCCATGCATACAGACATGTATATGCTAAATTAATAATTTAAGTTTTGATTTATTATTTGACAAAATGTAACAGAATTTGTCCTCTACCTGTTTTTCTATACTGAAACCAGACTTTCATAACAAAATACGGAACATGTATACTTCTTTCCGCATATGCATGATTTATGACAATTTTAACTAAAAAAAATATACAAGTAATATTCAGAATAAGAAGGGTTACTCTTCATTTTGGTGATCAAACTTTGTAGGTACCTTTTTGCGACGGCTTTGACAGGGTTAGCATACACATTACTGCAGATGCCCTTGTATACCATGTCTGCACCGAGAAGAGGTTCATACCCGGTTTAGTAACTTTCGAATTTTACGCAGATAAGGTCCATGCATTTTCATTTTTACTTGACTCATTTTTGGTATTATTATCTTGAGGTCTTCAATATATGATCAAGATTCATAAAGAATACTAACAAATATGAAATTACCTCGTTATATACTCCGACACTGTTGTATACCTATAATTACCTGGTAGAAGGCACTACGGCGTCTAATGCACTTTGTATAAGTGAGTTTTTTTCACCGTGATTCAAAGAAAAGAAAAGTAAGAGTGCTATACATGTTAATATGTTCTAAAGATTATAATCTTAATTTGATTACATCATTCAGTTTTGAAAAATGGCAAAGTACTAATAAAAAAAAATCTTGAAGAATGTTCAATTGTTCATTCATACTCTCATTTTATGTTTCTTAGTATATGTTTGAATTTGAGAAGGATCCAAACTTCTAAATGATCAAGTTCAAAAAACATACATTTATCTCTCCATCTAGTAAATATAGATTCATTCCCAGAATATAAATCATCTCTTTTAAAGTAACATTAATTACAGAATCGACTTATATTATGTTATCGGTTATAATTGAATATATTTATTGTCCCAACTCATTTTTATACGAGAAAAGAAACAAGTTAATATTTTTGGTACAGTGAGAGTGCAACATTCGTTATACCAGGCCCTCCTGATTAATTGTAAGATGAAAAATCAAATCGCTTTAAAGGGTGATCTCAACTTAAACTTGTGCAGGTCATAAGCTTTCTCTTAGCAACATGAGTTGGGGCAGGGTTTGCATGCAGTGGGATTCGAGTCAAAGAGAGTCGCAAAAGAATGGTTTGTTCTATTGACACAGCTTGGTCAGACAGACTGTGATGAATGGAGAGCAAAGACACTAAAGGTTTTCGACAGGGGAAATATCGCGACAAGCTTTCTTTTTTTAGGATTTATTTCGATGGTTTATCTCAGTACTCTCATCAATTAATCTGAGTACTAGACTGCCAGGACGGAAAAGCTTCTTCTTCGGATAAGCAATATTACTCTTTTCTTCTTCCACGAGCCTATATGAAATACTCCAAAATCGTTTCTGAATTCTTTCTACTCAATTTGATTTTGTTATGAAATAACTAATGTATACATGATGTGTGCATTTGCCTCCCTGGTTTTTATTGGAAGAAGACTTGGCGTGTTTATTAATAAAAAAACACTGAATTATTACAAATGTGTGCGATGTTATGTGTACCAATTATTGTTTTACATTTTGTATAGCTAATAAAAGTACGCAGGTTATGGTCATATATATGGTGAAGTCTGTCGATTCAGTCGGGGAAGTCTTTTCGATATTTGGAAATTTGAAGAAATTATATCATTGGGAGTATAATTTTGTACTGAAACAAGGTAAGCAACAAAGTTACAAAGTTAATCCCACTACTAGAACGTAAGTAACATGTAGAACTACGTCAACGCTACTCTTTTGTATCAAAAGCATGAAATTAATCTGCGAAACAAAAAAAGAACTTCTAAACCATACTGAGAGATCAAAAGAGAGTTCAGGGAAAACCACATTACAGTATCAATATAGTCATGTAGATCGATATAAACACTGCGTTATAATCGCCCCAATGTGGAGTAGGGTTACTATAAAGTATAAACCAACTAAGTTAATGCTATAAGTTCCTTTTTTTTTTTTGAGTAAAAAATTAATGCTTATAAGTTCACTAGTCAATGACATTGTAGACCATAATACCCACATCTTCATTACTATGTAGCAGTGACAAAACTAAACTTGCACCAAACATATTTACTAATAAGTCTGTTTTAATTTCGTTTCAACCTCTTCGAGTGTGTTCATAAGTGCTACAGTTGCGAACCTATCATTAGTCTATGCATATTGCATATCGCCCTGATAAGCTTGTACCTACTAGCGCTACCATATCTGTTATCTATGTGAGGGTCTGTAACTGCAAGTACTGATTATCGCACCAATGTGGTGAAGTAAATATTGAATGATCCATTCTAAGCTAATTTAAAGGAACTGTGTTATAAGTAAGTGATCAGATTTTGAGTTTTTTATTTCTACAATTTTCATATAAATAATCTTTAAGCGAAAAGTGCACATATTTTCGTAAGGACACTATTTTTCTGCAATTCGGGTTGTAGAGTTTCTCTACATATATGTTATGTGTACAATATTTGATTGGTCAATTATAATAAACCATCCATTTGTATTTGATAGGAAAGAGATTTCACCAAATCTTTAATTTAAACATTGAAAATTATTTATTTATTTCTCCCTTTAGCTTAAATTATATTTATATTTTTACTCAAAATAATATCTCGAAATGAATAGTATTTGTTATAATCTTAAAAGTCAACTAACTTGGGAAAAAATATTTTTTGTTTGTGCAAGTTTATTTGATAAATGAAAGTAGTACAAAATTTAGACATACATATGGGTAGGGCTGCCAATTTTGACCGAAACCCGAAAACCAACCGAAAACCGACTAATAACCGATAACCGAAAACCGATCTATAATCGAAGTTAGTTATACACCCAACCGAAACCGTTGGTTACGGTTAATGTTTGGTTTTTAAAGTCATAACCGTGAATCCGGACCGAAAGACCATAACCATACAAAACCGTTAAACCTATTATGAAGTATATGATCCTAAATATTAATACATTAACTTGAAAGATTGCATAAATAGTAGGTGGTTTTTAAACTTAACACAAAATATACTAGCACAAATAAGTACTATTTCATGTTGAAATATGATGCCTTAAGTTAGAGACTTATTTTAGGATAAAAAGATATGAAACATACTAACACAATTATGTATTTTCTATCTTTAAAATGTAGCCGTTAACTTGCTCAAACTATTAGGTACTATTGTTTAGCTGTAAATAACTGAATGGACAAGCAATATATAACATAAACTCTCAAATTTCTATCCGATTTCTTGATTGCTTATATGTTCTTTCTCAAAATATTTCTCGTAAATTCTAGATCAAAAATTATGTTTTAATGTTTTACATTTTTTCATAAAGTAAACACAAACAATAAAAACACAATAAAGTGTCTCATAACATATTTTTTAACTTAAAGTTCTAAGTACGACACTTTGAATCATTAAAAAATAACTTTTTTAGAAAATCTTACAAGTTTGTCAAAACCGACCGAACCGAAAACCGAAACCGAAGGCCCAACCAAATATATGGGTATGGTTCGGTTATTCCATACATAAAATTATTAAAAAAAACCGAACAAACCCGACCAAACTTTTTGTAAACCCGGTCAAAATCGAAACTGATCCACCCGAAACCCGAAAGTTACGGTTCTGGGTGGGTTTGTGTAATTATAAATAATGAGTTGAATCACGAATTTGAAGAGAATGGTCCGTTGTGACCTAATTAGTATGGCCAGTAACTATTTAAATATCATATCTTATTTTTATATGGTTGGGAAGTTCCATAAAATAAAATAAAAACTAAGTGTAAATTACATATTGTATTTTTACATGCTTTTGAAAACTATCAAATAAGAAAAATAATATAAGTATTATAAATAAAACCATTGAGATAATATTGTAACCAGACAAAAAATTAAGATGACTTTTAAAAAAATATTCGTTTCAATTCAATAAATACACAGACAGTAAAGAATGCAATCACTAATTAAAGTCTAAATAATAAATAGAATAAAATATAAATCATAAGAGCATTCACGTCAGTTTTTTTATATCACCAATTTACCCTAAATATGAGTAGATTGTTCTAAAATTGTATACGCATCAGTTTTATTATCCATAACATTAAATATACATGAACTCAAATATCACTCAAATATAAGAGATTAGATGTTCTCTTATAATTAAAATAATAATTTCTCGATCTCTCTTATCTTTCTCTTATTCTCTCAACTTTATTTATACTTTTCACATATAAATTAATAAAATAACAAAAAGATGAGTTGTATAGTTGTGATAGAGAAATTTATAAAAAAATTGATAATTTATATAAAACAAAGTGTTTTCTTATAAGTTATAAAAATGTATTTTTTACTTTAAATACGAGAAAACTTGTAAGTTATTTAATATGGTTACTCTAGTAAATTAATTTGGGTTGAAAAAATTTGATATAATTATATTAAAATATAGTAATATTTAGTTATGATAATAAATTTGATAGATAAGCTGAAAAATGTATAAAGTTAAAATATATAAAATTAAAATATTATACTAAAAATATAAAAGTGATATTAATTAGTTTACATATAAAAAAAAATATATAAGAAAAGCCATAGGTTTGCTCCAAGCAGTTAATACATGCAATTTGGTACAGAATCATTGACCGATTAGAATAGTATATACATGGTTGATAGGTATGTAGATAAACGAATAATAATATTGTATTAATACAGTAAAACATTTTTATAATAATACTTCATGTAAATAACCTTTCTATATGGTAATAAAAAAGTCCGGTCTCAACTCGAACCAGTTCAAAATAGCTAGGAATAAACTCTCTATTATCATATTTCGTAGTTTTTAATGGTCCCGTTAGTTATAAATCCACATTCTTATAGGAATAAAATACATTTCATTACAAAAAATATATATATATATATCTAGTTACAATAAATTTATGATGATATAAAATACTTATTTAAGCTTGTTTGCGATGATAACTTAATTTTTTGTGTTGCTACCACATATTTTAACTTGCGCGTCCGTACTATCTCGTCGACATGGATACTATATTGTTGAAGCCAAAACATTTATAACTTGTCAAACATTTTAAAATCTTCTTGACATGGAATCTTTGTATTTCTGTACTATCATCCTCCGGGTTATTTTTTTCTGCATCTTGACTAATTTCAGCAACGATTTATTCATCGGTTAATACTTTTCTACATATATGTATTTGTTTAACTAAATTTTTGATATCTTCATTTGTTTATTTTAACTTATAATGAACCATATATATCATGTATATGTATATAATATTATGTAAATATATATAATTTTTATTTTTTAATATATAAACTTTATATAAAAATAACATTTTTATAGAAATATTTTTTCATGATACACCCACAATATTACTGCAGAGTAGTTGTCCTGAAAATTAAATGCAAATTTAAATTTTGGTCAATCTTAGGAAAGATGAGTGCATTTTATTCTTAATCAGCTTTTTATTTCCTTTTTTATGAGCTGTAATATAACAAGGCACGCGTGAACACGTTTGATGTTGAAAAGTCAAAGTACCCCAAAAATAAACAAAGTCAGGTAAAAGTAAAAACCAATCAATCAAAACACAAAACTCATCTCTTTTTCAAGATGGAGTTCTGGGACTACTCATTCAGCGACAAACCTTTCTTTAAAAACTACTTAAGAAACCAGTTCAACTTAATTCAGTGGCTCTCTCTTATTACCCTCACGTTTTTACTGTTCCTGCGCCTTTTTACCATTTTCAAGTTTTGGGCTCAAGCCAAGCTCATTCCTGGACCGCCTTTTTACGGACACTTTCGCCTTGTTTCCGACACTAATTTCACATGTAATTATGTTATTATTATATCTCAATCACTTCATTTCATCTGCTTTGCTGATTCTAATTTGGTTTTATTTCATTAATTGGTAAAACGTAAAGGTGAAGTATTATGCTCTGATGAATCAGTGAGTGAATAAACTAGGTGGAGACAGTCCGATACTGCATATTGATAAAATTTAGCGAAAAATTATTATTTTTAATATTTTAATTAAAATCTTCAAAAATAAGCGTTTAGTCCCCTAATGGAAAAATATCATATATCCTATGATTTTCGGGTCCGCTGCTCTTAAAAGGAGAATTTGCTGAATTTGCTACGTAATTAATTAATTTTATAGTAGTATACTATATAGAATTCAGTGTACATAGGAAGAGAAATCCGATGCTTTACCATGTATTTTAACAAAAAACTATAGATTTTACCCTTTCACCGCCACGCATAATATTAATAATAATAAAGTTTTTAATAAGTAACCTTCACTTTGATGGCGCTAAGTATCGAAACCTAATGATGAGCAGGTACAACCCACTTTGCTTAGAGCATCATCGTTTTCGAAGAGTATTATTTACAATACCCCCGCCCCACTTTTGTAGTATATCAGTTTCATAATATAGCAATTTTGAGGATTGCAGGACGGAACAAAAATGACATATTAGCCTGTTGTCTGTTGAGTTTTTCCCTAATGAACCTATTTTTAGCTATCAATTAGCGGTGAGATGACAGTCTATAGCTGTTGCAAATTGGGGGTCATGTACCTAAAAACTAGATAACTGATAGTCCACTTGTTATTGGTACCTATTTTCCTGTGGTTGTTTTGGTTTCTGCTTTTGAATCGATATGATTAGTCCGCACTCAGCTTTACTACAAATTTTAGCATGACAACAATCACTATTCGGCGGTAGCAAACTTGTTTTGAGATTTTTTTTTTGAAAATTTATACTTTTGGAAGTAGTTCCCAGCTTCTTGGTACACGAAAAGCATTGTGATGTTCATTTTTCTACTGTTTTAGTTGCAAGATCTGTTGTTGCTCTAACCACCACTATGAAAGAAACTTTGAGTTCACCTTAATCAACAAAAGAAGAGACAAGCAAGCCTCAATCTCAGAATTGTTAAGTACTTTTTAAACAAATGTGTTTTCTGTGTTCTTAATCCCACATCGCTGTTACTTATAATGGTGAGAAGATTTTCGTGTATAAACAAAGTGCTGCTGTGATGGGACAAAGCACTTACCTGGACGGGGTCAATGAGTGATCAAAGAGGCTCATGGCCTAGGTTGATGACCTTCATTGCACTTTGGAGGGGCGTTAGTCTAAGATTAGCCCAAGTGGCTAAGTCTACGTCATAATTTGTGCTAGCGGAGGCCTGTGTTCGCGCGGCCTCTACCCAATTTCCAGTGTAAATTTATTATTTTAAAAATTATGCTTGCTTGAGTCTCTTCAATCATGCGTTTCTCTGATGCTCTACTAATAATGTTAAACGTAATACTGTAATAGTTACCGTTACTGCATATCAGATCTTCAGTTATGAACATATAATGATGGTGCTATTGATCCTATACAAGCAAATGAATTAAACATATTAGAATATGGTTGCAGGCCTTCTATCGAAGTTACATGAGGAGTATGGACCAGTTGTTAAACTGTGGTTAGGCCCCATACAGATTTTGGTGTCAATAAAAGATCCCGAACTCGTAAAACCAATGCTCTCGAAAGGTGAAGGTAAATCGCCATTGACAGGAAGGGTTTTCCACTTATCCTTTGGCCAAACAAGTCTCTCTATTTCCTCCATCAATGAGGTATATTTTGACAACATTTCCCATTTGTGCTTTCATTGCTGTGTTGGTAAATTGTATTTAATTTGTGACATCATTCATGTTATCTTTAGGATGTTTACATGTACATTGCTATTGCTTTATAAAGCACAACCCCTTTTGACTTCTAAATGCTATATGCATTAGTTTGTTGTGTCTATAAATCCCTGCAACTTCCTTATTTCTGGTGCTCATACTCTAGAATACTCATCAACCTATCTCCCTTCAAAATGTCAAGTTCAATCGCTTTATTGGGTTAACATCCATGTAATGTAACGCATACACTATTACCAGAAAGCCAAGGCTAACAAGGGCCCAATCGGGATTGGATGCAAAGGGGTTTGGTGGGGGGACTTCACCCCGGACTAAGCTGCCTAGTTGAGGTGTGTCCCTCTTTCAAAACTTTGAGTGAAAATTCCAAAAAAAGTTGTTTCCACTGTTTGGGCAAACTATATTATGTGCTCGATAATGTCTGAGCTGATGTCTGTTACTTTTCATTGACTGGTATCCATGGTATGGAGTGATGGAAATCATAACTCAAATTTGTATTTTTTAACCCATTTATACAGTGCACTTGCTTTTACTCACTTTTTTGTTTTTTATCCATTAAATTTTGCCAAAACTAGAACGCGTATTACTTTCTTGTATTTTTTTGCGCATATATTATGTTTCTAATCGTTTATCACATAAATGTGATCTGCAGATGTTGCTTGATCCAGGAACCTGGAGCGAGTCTAAGCTGGTGAAAGATGATTGCATATTCTATCATCTCCCAAATCCTAGAGTAACTTTGGTGAAGTGGGAAAAGAGAGAAATTGAGGAACATCATGTTTGAACAAGTCGTCTGAAATTGATATAGTTCATTGGGAATGGCTTGGTTCTTACGCCTTACTCTGCAAAGTTCCTTCTTCCGTTTCGAGAGGATTTAAGATGGTCGTTTTTCTCTCTCTCATTTTCCCTTTTTAATTTTAATTTGGGTTATTTTCGTCTAGATAGAGGAGTGTACACATTTTTTAGCACCCCCTTTTCTCCTCCTTGATAATTAATGGCCCAAGTTTTTTTCCTTAACTGGTTGAAAGGTTCTACGTTGTCTGAGGCTTGTGGTTAGTTTTTGCGTCTTATCCGAGACTGCTGCAAATTTAAGCCTACTAGCCTCGGTGTCTATTTCTCGTAAACCTTCACATGTCTGGGGTTGGTTATTGTTCCTCTCTCCCCCCCCCCCCCAAAGTACTTGTATGGAACATATGTATGTATGTATGTATATATATGTACATTTCTTGTGGTGTAAAAGAAAGATGGTGTATGTGTTTTGTGTTGAGTTTTCTCGGAATAATTTTAATAAATTTCTTGTTTCTGGTTGATATATAGGCTCAGGGATGTTTTTTTTGCCGCATCATTGTTATTTTTGTTTTTATGTGCTTATTATATATTAGACTACAGAAAAGGGGAAACAGTAAGCATTTACTTATGATTTATGGGTTTCTAAGCCAAAAACTTTTCCCATTGAGCAATAATTTTGAATTTTAGATAGAACCCTCCCAAGCGGTAAGCAAGATAACAACCCAGAAAAAAGAGAGGAAGCTACTCATGAAAAAGACTCAAGAAGCCTATAATTCACCGTCAGAGTAATTGTTTAATATTATAAACCATAGTTACATATTAGCTGAAGGAGGACCTTCTAACCGAAGGTAATCATACATAATGCCGTGGACCGGTGAAGAGTTGTTTACTTGTGCGAGGAATAAGATATTTTCGCCCTCTACAAGCTGAGCACCATGTATATCGACTGTAAACAAGTAATAGAGACCATGTATTCCATGTCTTGCTATGGCGTTATCACTTCCAAATATTCCAGTTGAAAATTGAGGAGAAACAGCTTTGGGATTATTGACCCTAATCTGTCCAAAGGCGATATTGAATATATTAGTAGATGAGTTTTAAGGAATTCGCCGTTATAAGATTCGCGTGAATGACGTGTTTGAAGGGCGTGTCTTTTTACGTTATTGAGCCATGACATTCCAAGTGATTGTTTAAACTACAAAGTCAATTTTATAGAGCTTCTTAGCTTTGGATGCTTTTGTACCTCTAATGCAGAATGAGTTGCAGAGGCAATCGCTAAACGGAGCTTGTATATTCCATCCTTAATCACGTTTTCAATTGCAAATTTGATTTTCCATGTAGTTCGTTGATACATACCATTTTCTGTTTTCCTGTGTTTGACATTTCCTTGTTAGCATATGCCAGAGTGTATGTTCTCAAGACCCGTTACTCAGCATGTAATGATTCTGAACAATTCTTTCATTCAATGTGGAATTCTAAAACCATTCAGTATAAACTTGAAGATTTAGGAACCTAAGAAAGCAAGTGGCAAAGTGAAGCAAAAAGGAAACCAGTTTCAGAACCAGTTTGGGAAACACAGACCAATCATTTAGCTAGATTGGTTAGGCGTTCTTGGTATTTTCAGTGAATGTTTACCATTGACCTGTTTTTGCATATCTATACATGTTTTCCAAATTTATATGTAGCATTAAATTCAAAAGATTAAGCCAGTGTTTTAGGGTTGTACCTGTTCACCTGAGCAAAAAACCAGTCTTTCGAATAATCACTAACGCCGACTGTGTAAACTAAATCTTCTTTAGGATATAGATCTGTGTATCTTTCCCACAATCCATATTGCCGAAATCTGCACACCAAAAGGGGGAAAATCCGAGAGCTCAAAGGCAGCAGCATGCTTTTTAAAGTACTAAGGCTGTGTTTAGCTACACAGTCTGCTGTTTTTAATTTCCATTTTTAGCTTAAAGCTTAATTGCATTTGGTTGACCAGCTCAAAAGCCGAGGTTTTTTTTTTTTGCCTCGAGAACAAGAAGCTCAAGCTTACAGAAGTCACCTTTTGGCGCAGCCTCAAAATATTTGGCTTATTCACTTAAATTGTGCAACCAAACAAGCTCTTGAATACTTTTAATCACCCAAACAGATAATTAAGTTTTTGCAAAAAAAACATACCTATCAGGATGATCAATATACAACCTGTTTACATATTTTGGGTCAGGATCAGGTATATAGAATTCTGCTGCTGTACGATCAGCAAAACCTATCTCCCATAATGTCGGTCCATCTCTCATAGGCTTAAATACAAGATCACCCGCATCTATTTCACAACCTGTTTTATATTTAAATCAAATAAATCATTGCACAATGCACATCAGAGGAAAAGATTGAAAAACTAGTTCAAAATTATGGGCGATTGACAACCTGGGGTTATAAGGAGAGACTCATCCGAACGATAATCTCCAATAAAGCCAGGCACCCAAGCGTATAAGCTATAATTGCCTGCTTTAATATTCTTTATGCTAAAAGAACCATCTTCATCTACTGTAGTCCAGAATTGATAACCCTGAAAAAAATAAATTAAAATCATTATAGAAGGATTTGGTATAACTGGTCTAACTTGATATTTGATCAAGCTTGTTCACCTTATTTTCTCTTTGCCACGAACCAGGTTTGCCTGGTAAGGCTAATCCCACTAAGGCATCTTTTGCAGGTACAGCTTGTTCATTCATGTAACTATAGAATTTAAATGCAAAATTTTACAAATGAGTTATGTCAAATAGATTGAGAGTAGAAGTTATAATAGGAGATTAGGAAGAAGAAGAAAAGTTAAAGTAGGAACATACATATCCTGAACAAACAATCTTCCACTGACTAAACCCCTCTCGTCGGATTTTGGATATTCCACCGAATTCGGGAAACTGTATGGCCAACTATTTTCTTCAATATTCAGCTGGAAAATACGGTAACATTCAAAAAAGCTATCAGGAAATTCAACCCCAAGAACTATACTTCATTCTCATTTTCTTTTTTACGTATTCTATGAATCTTCAGGTTACACACCTGATTTTTGGCATCGTCCCAGAGTGAGAAAGGATCTTGTCCATCAGATGCAGAATTAAGATAAATAAAAACTGGTCCGAAAACCTTTTTCCACGGCTCACCAGTTTCATATCGGACCCCTAAATCCTCTCCTCCGTAATGGGTGCTTACAAACATCTATTATTACAAATTTGGTTAACATAAGTTCCATTAATAAGTCATTAGAAAAGGTTTAAGGATGATAAAATTTATGGAACAAATAATAACAATGAAGCTACTTACAGCAAGTGTGGTTGGATTAACATGGGAAGTTAAATCCTGTTTGGTTGGTCCCCCGGTCCTGAACTCATTGCTCGGACTTATTTGCCAAAACCCTGTCGGTGGATCCATGCTTATGAACCCATGAACTTTGTTATCCTTGTTTTCACAAGAGTACTGATACTTATCATCAACCTGTACAAAGTTAGATAAAAAATTAATTCAAATATTATATACAGGATTACATTTAAAAACCTATAAAGACCAAGGACTAGTTATTATTACTGTGTCACAAGATTTCGGTTTTGTACACCAAGCTAACATTGTTAGCAATTAGTTTCCTACTTAACTTCTTTTGAGTTTGCCTACACTACATAGATGAAAATTCATAAAGTGAGAATGGTGTACAAAACTTAAAAATAAATATAAAACATATTTCTTTTACTTAATATAAAAAATTATGATGTTTTTTTTTTCCTAAAAGTTAAAAAATAATTATAAATAAATCTAAAACATATTTGTTTTATTTAATAAAATAAATTACCCTGCGTTTGATTTATTTTTCCTATCTGGTGCAGAAAGTGACTAAATTTCCTTGAAATATAATGTTAGTGACCAATCACTAATTTTTGTAGATAGGCCTAAAAAATAGAAGTAAAAAAATATGTCAATTTACAAAACTGAAGATATCTCATACAGAAAGAAGTTGAGGAATGTCACGATTGAGGTTGTGTAAGGAACGAAATTTGGGAAACAAATCATGAAAAAGAAGAAAACATAAAGAAATTATATTGCTAAAAACGGGAACAAGGTACCTCTCCTCTAAACTCTGGTTCAACTGGATCAACTAGTAGTACCGCTTCTGGATATGCTAGTGCTTGACCTCTGGGAGGTGACCGGTCTTGTGGTAAGGGCACATATCTCTGTCTATTATCTGCTACAGCCATATATCTGAACCTAAAATTATGCATATTTATCGAATTTAGTAAGTAATACAAAAGGGTTTGATGAGAAGGTAACAGACTGTCTGACAACATTAGCACTAGGAAAAGTTAGTTAAAAACTCATGTTATTAAAAGATATAAATAATCTAACAAGATAAGATGACGCCACTTTAATCTTGTAACTCGTTTCTTCATGTGCGTGAAACATATATCCCATGTTTGATTACAGCTTATAAGCTCAATCATTTTTGCTTTTTTGCTTGAACCGACTTTTTTTGATTATATGTTGTATCAGCTATAAACTTTAAGGCTCGACGAATCTACTTTTTTCCTGAACTAAATAAATGCAGCTTATCTGCTTAAAAGTGGCAATCAAACAATCATATATGTTTGTGAAGCCTTGTTTCTTATGGTATAAAATAACTAAATAAGCATCATTTCTTTTTCTCCACATGGTTCGTAACTTGGGTGTAACCTTTGAGAATAACCAGAGTTTTTTCTATTTTAAGAGGCTAACTCTGTTTTGCACAAGAAAGTTACATTAGCGCTACAAAAAAGTTACTTACAAAATCTTACTATAAGTAAATTCAAACAAACACTTGATTGAATTGTATACAGCTAAATCTAACAATAAGGAAGAAAGAGAAACCGGATACTTGTCTATTTTGAGCATAAAAACTTGTCTGGTTTCATATAGGATAAAAGCAGGCATGTCTTCCAAGTGTTCGTATATGGCATACGAGTAAAATCCTGATGAGCCACGAAGCATTATAAATCTGGAATCATATATAACAGCTATTATTATTGCCCATTTATTATACAATAATCAGAACTCAGAAAGGGATAGAGAAAGGACCTTTTATCTATGTTAAAAGGGACATGAAAGCTAGAGAGTGAGCTGTTCCATGGTCTCTTGAACGAAAGCTCTACTAGATCTTCATTTTCAATTATAACTTCAAAGCTTGTTCCGTTAAGCCTGCATTATTTTGGTATAAACTCTCAATGTCTCTTAAAAAACAACAGAGGAACTAGTTCTTTCAGAAACTTAATGAACCTATCTTTTAATTGCGATTCTGTTAGAACATAAAAATTAGACCCGAATATTCTATTCGTATAATAATTAACCCACTTTATAAATGAGTATTCAACGCTTAAATGGGTCATCTCATGCTTTTTATAGGAAATAAGGTATTGCTATCAAAAGCCCAAGTCCAATCAAATGGGGACCTATGTCTGAAAAACCACTGGGATGAAGACATTTGTCAACATCCTAGAAGGCATAGTTGCCTATAAATAGCCAACTACCCCTCCTAGAAACGGACCAGAAAATCTATCCAAAAAATATAGAGAGAAGTTGAGAAAAGAGATAAATTAGTCAAGGCTTATTACACCAAGAAATAAACCGAGCAGAGATAAAGCCTAGCACCGAATAAAAGGGGAGAAAGACCAAGAAGATAGATTAAATAGTCAAATCGAGCACAATTGTAAAATAGAGATACTAATCCGAGCAAGTGTAATAATCCGAATAAGGATAGTAATCCGAGCAATAATAAAGATCAGCAAGTGTCCATTATATACATTTGATTTACTATTATATTATTGTTGAAAAGCCTAGCGCAACCGACCAAAGTTATGGTTTTATCAAATGGCGCGTCTCCGGGAATCATCTAGTTCCCAACTAGTTTAGAATTCGAATACCAATACTCTGCCAGACGAGCGACAATGGTGACCAATGTAGAGGAAACACATCCCGAGATAATAGAAACCAATAACCAAAACGTGCAAATTAGCCAACAAGACCTCGACGATCTACTCACCGTCCGCGACAGATATGAAGCTATCAAATCCGAAAACCAACCAACAACCTCCTACGTCAACCAAGAACCACCGGTCGAACCACCCCAACATTTCATTGAAGGGATTGTCGACGAACACCCTTCGTCCTCGGAGGACGAACAAGACGTGCCCGTATTGAGGCGTGCACGAAGACGCTTACCCAGGTCCCAGGCAGGGCCGAGCTCAAGATTCCATTTGCCTACAGCCTCGGTCAACTCCGGTGCTCATCTACAAACGGACGAAGCTCATCAGTTTGGCATGCCCGAGGATCATGTACTCGGACAGTTGCCCTGAATACCAACTAATCCTCAGAGGATGATTCACCACCCACGGTGGAGGTACAACACGTTGTTCCGTTAGCCGATGAAAGGAACTACGCCCAGCTACAAGCTCAGCTGGCGGCATGCATGACGGCCATGACAGCGGCCGGCATCGTAGTGCCAGTTATCCAAACTGACAAAGACCCGCGCCATGAAGTGGAAGATTCTGCCTACAGGGCCGCCCTGGAGGCAGCGGGTCGACGACCCGATACAAGAGTGCCCCACCAAGGGGGCAATGTCCCAATAACTATCGTCCATCCGAACACTCATATGGAACATGTCCACACAAACACGAAGGACGGTAGATATCCCGAATACAGGATCGGGGAAGGATATGGCCCACCACCACATCAGGGAGGATACCCTCCCCCCTACCAAGTCACGGATGACGCGTTCCAATAGGCTTGGAACGTATGCCAAGAAACCCCATGTACCGAACAGATCACGCGGTACCGCAATCCTATGGGGTTCGTCATCCCCGAATTCAGGCTCTATGATGGAAAGAGTTGCCCTATCGACCATCTGAGGCACTACAAGACGAAGATGGAACTGTGGAGTGATGACCATGCACTGATGTGCAAATTTTTCAAAAACAGTTTGGGTCAAGAGGCTTCGTCATGGTATCACAACTTACCACGGGGCTCCATTAGAGACTGGGCAGAACTGCTAAGAGCGTACTCCACCCGATACGCTGCTCATCGGAAAAAGAAGGTTAGCATCGAAACCCTTCTTAAAATGACGATGATGCCAAATGAAAGGCTCAACGATTACTGCATACGTTTTATCGACGTAGCAAACCAGATTCCACGATATGCCAATAATATAGCCATCCAGAACTTTATCAACTCCATCCCTAATGGCTATTGGGCGAGAAGGAAGTTCATAGGCAAAAACTTCCCGACCACTGATTCCCTGCTAGCCTATTGTACCCACCTCACCGATAAGAACGACGAACTGCGTTTCCTCAACCGAACTCTACCAAGAAGAGAGTCGGTCCGCGAGGCACAGGTGGGTCGCAAAAGAGTTAGGAATAACCAGGGAGAGGCATTCCAACCGACCAGAAAGGGCAAAGATCCCGAGGTCCATAGCAGGGTAGAGTGACCACGAGCACTAGAGCCCAAACCGCTCCAGATCGCGTACCCAACACCGACCAACGAACATAAACCGCTCCAGCTCACCTACCCGATGCCACCCAAGCCGTTTCAACAAGGTCGGCCCCAAGAGAGGAAACACCGAAACACTTCCGGACCGGTCGAGCTGCGATACACTTTCAACCTATCTGCTGAAGATATCCTCAAGGATATATGCAGGAAAAGTTGGTATTCCCGACCACAACCGATCATTTCTCCCCCCAATCAGAGAGATTCCAAGCTCTTCTGCGCATATCATGAGGATCACGGCCATCTCACTGAGCATTGCCGTAACCTGCGATGGAGAATGAACCAGTGGGGCGATGCAGGATACCTAGCCAAGTACATCAAAGGAACTGGGAATAAAGGCAAGCAATTGGCCATCGAGGGATCTGACAACCGGCAAGGCAAAACGATCAACGTCGTTCATATGTCACGACCCAAGGGCCCAGGCGGGGAACGATCGCGACAACGGCAGCTGGCCCACTTTGGCCAAGTAGCCAAGGCATCACAGGCGTCAACCTCTAAACGACAATGCACACCACGACGACATCCACCCATTTCTTTCTCAGATCTTGACGAAGAAGAGGTGATTTACCCCCACGGAGACGCCATGAACCTCCGTGTTCAAATCGGCCTAGACACGGTCAGCAGGGTACTTGTAGACCAAGGAGCCTCTTGTGATATCATGTACAAGGAGCTTTTTGACAAGATGGAACTCAAGCTGCAAGATCTACAGCCTAGCGATGTCACACTGATCGGATTCATCTCCGAAACGACTAAACCGTTGGGTAAGATCGTCCTCAGTGTCACAACCGGATCCGTGTCGGTTCCCATGGAATTCTTAGTGGTCAACGACCACTCCGGTCACAACGCGATATTAGGCCGACCTTGGCTACATGCCATGAAGGCCATACCCTCGACCTATCACCAAAAGGTCAAATACCCAAATGATAGGGGAGAGATCGAGACAGCCAGAGGATGTCAAGAAGATTCAAGACGCTGCGAAGACATCACCGCGACTCTCCAAAAACAACGAAGCATTGTGGAACAACCCACCAGCACAAAGAAGCTGATCAACCAAATATCCAAAACCGAAAGGGTGGTCGAAGAAAAAGTAGGAGAGACACTTAGGAAGGTGTATATTCCTGATATGGACGAGGAGCACTACTTCCTCCTCGACGATAACCTTCCAAAACAGGAATCCGAGGAGTTAAAGGCATTCCTTCTCAACAACATTGATAAATTCGCTTGGAGTCCTAAAGACATGCCGGGCCTAGACCCCAATACAGCATGCCACCACCTAAGTGTAAACGCTGAGTACAAGCCAATAGCACAGAGGAGCAGGAAAGTCTCTGTACAGCACAGAGCAGCTATAATCGCTGAAGTACAAAAGCTATTAGAGGCTAGAGCCATAAGGGAGGTTTACTATCCAAAGTGGTTGTCCAACCCGGTTGTCGTCCCTAAGAAGAACGGGAAGGAGAGAGTCTGTATAGACTTCACCAATCTCAACAAAGCCTGCCCGAGGGACCACTTTCCCCTTCCAAGGATCGATCAACTGGTGGACGCAACTGCGGGAGCAGAACGGATGACCTTCCTTGACGCGTACTCAGGATACCATCAAATTCCCCTCGCCCGCGAAGATCAAGAAAAGACTTCATTTATATCGCCTTTGGGAAATTATTGCTATACGGTAATGCCGTTCGGTCTACGCAATGCGGGGGCAACATACCAAAGGATGATAACACGGGTATGTCGAGATCATATAGGGAAAACAATGGAGGTATACATTGACGACATGGTTGTCAAGAGCGAAAAGGCCACATCCCACCTCCAAGACATTAAAGACGTCTTCCAAACGTTGGGCGAGCACAAACTAAAGCTCAACGCAAGCAAGTGTGCATTTGGCATCAGCAAAGGGAAATTCTTGGGGCATATGGTTAGCCGACGAGGAATAGAGGCTAATCCAGATCAAATAACGGCTCTACGGAACCTAGCAGCGCCTAAGAATAAGAAACAGGTACAAGAGCTCACGGGAATGATGGCCGCGTTGAGCAGGTTCATTAGCCGATCCGCAGACAAGGGACGGCCATTTTTTGAATCACTCAAGAAGGATAGAAAATTCGTCTGGGACCCGAAATGTGAGGCTTCATTCAACAATCTCAAAGAGTACTTGAGGACACTGCCACTACTAGTAAGGCCGAACAAAGGAGACGTTCTGGCATGCTACCTAGCAGTTTCCACTACAGCTGTGAGTGCAGTTATCCTAAGAGAAGAAGGTCGCGAACAATTTCCGATCTACTTCGTCAGCAAGACTCTGGTCGAAGCCGAAACACGTTACCTACCATTGGAAAAGCTGTGTCTGGCATTGGTCATCGCCACCAGGAAGTTGCCGCACTATTTCATAGCTCATCAGGTCCGGGTATACACGAAATTTCATGTCAAAGAGTCACTTCGACGGACGGACATTAGCGGTCGAGTTGCCGCCTGGGGGGTCGAACTATCCCAATTTCATATCGAGTTCGCACCCCGTCACGCCATAAAGGGACAAGTCCTGGCCGATTTCGTCGCTGAGTTCACCGAAGGCTATGATGAGCCTTTGGCACTCTCTCCACAATCACACTGGCAGATACATGTCGACGGATCAGCCACCAAGGACGGATCAGGAGCAGGGATCGTCTTAAAGTCTAGAGAGGGAGCAATCATCGAAAAAAGCATAAAACTGGGCTTCCGAGCTACCAACAATGAGGCAGAATACGAGGCCATGATAAACGGCATGCTCATTGCCCGGTCCCTCGGATGCTCCCACTTAATTGCAAGCTCAGACTCCATGCTCATCGTCAATCAAGCCATCGGCGAGTACCAAGCTAAAGATGACAGAATGATCCTCTACCAAGAGAAAGTCCAAAGCTTGATGGCAACCTTCGAACAGTGCGAGTTAATAAGAATCAATCGCACCGAAAATGCACATGCCGATGCCTTGGCCACCCTAGCCTCGACGTTAACATTGACCGACACCCGGTCGATCACAGTGGAACTACTGCCGACCCCGAGCATAATTAAAAGGGTAGACCGGGTGACGTCAATACAGTACGAACTAGGTTGGATGGAGGACATGACTCGTTATCTGCGAAATGGAATGCTTCCGGCCGACAAGATAAAAGCGCTGAAAATTACAAGAAAAGCTCCTCATTTCTGGCTATCTGAGGACGATAAACTATACAAATCCAGTTACCGGGGACCCCATCTACTGTGCGTCCCGACCGAGCTACAACTGCCGGTCTTAGAGGAACTCCACGAAGGATCTTGCGGAGCACACATCAAGGGGCGATCCCTTGCAAACAAGGCAATGACCCAAGGATATTGGTGGCTCTATATCAAGCGAGACGCCGATGCATACGTCCAACGTTGCGACAAGTGCTAACGATTCGCCAAGATACCCCGGCTCCCATCATCTATGATGACCCCGGTATCGGCACCATGGCCGTTCGCTCAATGGGCAATTGATTTAGTCGGAAAACTCCCAAGGGCACCTGGGAGTGTGGAATATCTGATCGTCGCGACGGATTATTTCACCAAATGGGTCGAATCTAAACCCCTCCGAGAAATCAAAGCCAGCAACGTCAAACAATTCATTTGGGAATACATCATCACTAGGTTCGGTATACTGTACGCTATCGTCGCCGACAACGGAACCCAGTTCAAAGATGCCAATTTACAGCTGTGGTACGAGGAACTAGGTATCCGAAAATTCTATTCGACGCCGACATACCCACAAGGAAACGGGCAAGCCGAAGTGTCAAACTGAACAATATTAGACGGCATCAAGACCACCCTTGAACAAGCAAAGGGGAGGTGGCCCGAGCGGCTATTCAACGTTTTATGGTCGTGCCGAACTACACCAAAGACGGGCACCAAGGAAACCCCATTCAACTTAGCATACGGAGTCGAGGCCATCATACCGACAGAAATCGGGCTACCCACGCTCCGAACGACTTTAGTCGAGCAAGGAAACAATGAACAAAGAATGAGAGAAGAGCTAGACATGATAGACGAGAAACGAGAGATAGCAGCCCTTACCCTAGCCAAATACCAACAGAGCGTGAAGCAAATTTATGATAAGAGAGTAAAAGGATCCAAAGAATTCATGGTAGGAGAACTGGTGCTGCGACGAGTGACGGTCTATACCCGCAATGAAATACATGGCAAACTAAGCCCTACCTGGGAAGGCCCATACGAAATCGTCAAGCAAACGAGTCCAGTCTCTTACAAAATCAAAAGCGTACTGTTCGCCAATAGCCGAGGGGAAAAGAATTCTTGGAATGTGGCTAACCTAAAGAAGTACTACGTGTAGGCAATCTTCCGAGTACAGGTTCCACCTTACCCCTCCTGCTTAATGGCATTATCTTTCGTCTTTTTGAATGAATAAAATATATTATCATACTGTCTAGCGAAGGTAAATGAAAATTCCCAACATGGCCGAAGTGCCTAGGAATGCTATGAAATTCCCTAAATGGCGTGTTTTCAAAGGAACGCCTAGGAATACTATGAAAATTCCCAACATGGCCGAAGTGCCTAGGAATGCTATGAAATTCCCTAAATGGCGTGTTTTCAAAGGAACGCCTAGGAATACTATGAAAATTCCCAACATGGCCGAAGTGCCTAGGAATGCTATGAAATTCCCTAAATGACGTGTTTTCAAAGGAACGCCTAGGAATACTATGAAAATTCCCAACATGGCCGAAGTGCCTAGGAATGCTATGAAATTCCCTAAATGGCGTGTTTTCAAAGGAACGCCTAGGAATACTATGAAAATTTCCAACATGGCCGAAGTGCCTAGGAATGTTATGAAATTCCCTAAATGGCGTGTTCTCAAAGGAACGCCTAGGAATACTATGAAATTCATATGCAGGTACAATGCAAGAAATAATTCAGGTCCACATTACGGCGGCGATACAATACAAAATAGCTGACACAATGAAGGAGAATCAAACTAAACAATGAAATATCAACAAGCATATCAAAAACAGGAATAACGAAATGACAAATGAATCAGCAAGGAAAAATCGATCCAATCAATCAAATAGCAATACGACAATGGAAAGGTACAAAACAGGAATAAGGAAATAACACAAATAGTCCTCGCCCGCATTACGGAGGCAATAAGAAGATCATTGACACTAAAGAAACTCATTTAAGAAGAGCTACTACAGGAGGAGCACGATGGTAATTGACCGAGCTCAATCTCTTCGTCATCCGTCGTCGTATCCCCATCGGACTCATCACCATCAAAACGCTCCTCAGAAATTAGGGCATCAAAATTGGTCGTATGAGCTCCAACGCAAGTCAGCGTCTGAAGCCTCGCGTTGAACTCGGCTTCTTTAGCAAGCTCGTGAGCATCCGAGGCCGCTTTACGGCGATCATGGTCGAAGGGGAGATTACGGCGAGCTTCGATCATAGCAGCGGAAGCATCGTATCTGGTTCGGGACAAACGGAAATATTTCACCAACACGTTGGCTTTGGTTACCAACATCTTTAATTTGCCGAAGTATTTGTCCTTTGCACGCCAATATCGATCCAAACGACGCTCCTGAACCTCAACAGCATGCTCGGCACGACGAACATATTCACGAAAAGAGGCCGCCTGAGTTTTCAGCTTGGTCCGAAGTCGAGCACATTGGTCGTTCAACTTGACATTTTTGCCCATCAAAACGATGTAAGGCCACTTGTCAGGCACCTCGCTAGCCGCACCAGATGAGACCTCGTCCCGGGCAGCACCAGTAGGCCCTAACCCCGGGCTAACTAGGCATGGAGAACCAGCCTGGTGCGACGTAGTAGCGCGTGCCTATAAAAACAAAACAAAAAAAAATGGGGAAGAACGAGACGAGATGAATATACAACCGCAAGAAACGAAAAGACGAAAATAGAAAAAATGAATATTTCCATACAAGCTACAAATAAAACGACAAAACAAGCTACTCGATTATTAATCCGATAACCCCTCAACAGACGCCGAGGTCTCTGCTACATCGGCGAAATGAATATCTCGCAATGAAGCAATTTGCGTCCCCAAACGCTCACGAACGACCGCGTCGACTCGGTTCAAGGCAGTAGTGGTCTCGGTTACCCCGACCGTCGCATCAACCATGTGCTCTGCCCGGGACACACCACTCATTCCTTTTAAATGCTCCAGCACCTCTAAAGCGCGAACTCGGGCCCAATACGCTTTGGCAAAGGATAGCAGCAGGTCCGCGTCCTCGAAAACGGCCCCTAGGACCAAATTCAAGCTCGTCACACGACCTCGGTCTTCGTCACGAGATCGTCGTAGGGCACCGAGAAGTTCCTTCGCTTTACCCTTATTTGCCGTATAATGGGCGGTCTTTTTGCTGAATTTCTCTCCCAAATCACGTAACCGAATCGACATGTTTGAAATATGAATATTCAGATCCTTGACTTTATGATGAGTAGAATTCAGTTCTGCAGTTAGGGCAGCCTTAGATCTTTCCAGATTATCTATAACGTCACCTACACTACGACTAGGCGAGGTCCAGACCACCACAGCAAGGGGGTTATTTGGTACCTGACAATATTTTGTTTTCACATCCTTCAAAATATGACGACCCTCAAAAGAAAGTAATCCGAGAAGGCCCAACAGAAAGAAAACACAGCACCTATATTATCACTTCCCCAAAAGAATATGTTTCTAGATACAAAAGAGACCCACAATTCTAATACCAAAAGACTACACAAAAACAACAGAAATATATATACTGTCAGAAAAATGGTCAAGGTTCCACCTGAGGAGATGCAGGTGGGGGAGTAACAGTAGCATCAGGTCGAGGAGTGGACGTGGCTGACGTAAAATTAGGACGGAGCGCTGTTGAAATTGTCTGCCCCGGTAGCCGGGGAAGCTCCTCTTCACGAAGATTCGCCCAGTCTAAGGGTTTCGGCGGTGCACCCTGCGGACAGGGATACACCAACTCCGACCACGCCCTATCCGACACAGGAACATTCGTGAAATTGAGCGCCCGCACATGAGCGCAATAGACGGAGAAATTAGCCATCATTGCTAACCTTGTCCGCTCCTCCGCCTGTGCCGTTTTCAGAGCGGCCACCTTAGCCTTTTCGGCTTCCACATCCTCCGCCAGCAGCAAGTTCTCCTCCCCTAGTTGGTCATACTTAACGACCAGGCTCTCTTTTTCAGCCATCAATTTACCAACATCCTCGGTCACGTGCAGAAAGTCCGCAGACAGCTTGTCATAATTATCGCCCAGGGTTTTATTCTCGGCGACAAGTTTCTCTTTCTCGACCTCGAAAGCCGCAAGCAGATCCTTTATCTTCTGATCGTTCTCCTCGACTATGGCTTTCTTTTCGGCCAGCAGCTCCTCTTTCTCAGCCTCGAGCGCCTTCCACTGATCCCTCAGAACAATGGAACCCAAGAAAGCCTGTCATCAAAAACAAAAATAGACATGCACTAAAAAAAAAAAAAAAAAAATTTACCCGGAGCGCATCACTGCCGGCTTGCTCAATTAACGCCGATAGCGGACGAGCAGCAATTTCCTCGGCATCCTTGAAGACTAGGGGCTTCAGCGCCGTATACCCCATCCTTAAAGCTTGGGGCTGCTCCAGCAATTTCCCCTTACACCGACCAATGTAACGGGTCATCGCGACCTCGTCCACCAACACCTTCTCGGGTCCGTCGAGAGCCTCATCCTCGACACCCGTCACAACATCCACAGTACTCTCCTTGCCGACCTCCATTTCCACCCCCACGTCCTCCTCCAAATGATCAATCTCAGGGGCCCTATGCTCGATCTCTTCCTCAGTACGGATGGGCGAGCAAATGGGCAGATCTATCGGATCCTCGCTAGGGATAGGCGAGATGACAGGCAAGGTCATCGTACCCTCTCCCATGTTAGTCAAGAGGTTCATATGTCCGAATACATCGTCGATCGACCCCTGAAACACAATAATACCCATAGACCGGGCAAGAGCGAGGGTAACCAATGGAGAAGTCAGTAGCTGAAACCAAATGACTAATAAAGCAAAGCACTAGAGAACAAAACGACAACAATCAAAATACATATACACATACATCGCCCGGCGCAGAGGCATCCTCGGTGGTATCCCCTTGAGAAGCAGCAAACACCCCCTCGCCCGAGCCAACGTTAGCATTCTTCCTCGGTAACCGATGTATCGGTTCCCCTAGCCCTCTTCGTCGTTTCAATGACAGGGTCAGATGCACGACGCTTAGAACGAACGGCTTTTTTCCCAAGCCGAGCAGCACTTCGAGCCCGGACCACCTTCAAGAATTCCTCCTCGGGCTCTTTGGGGATCTCGGGTGCAGGATTCCCCTTGGTCACCGACCCCATAGGGTAACCGAGCAGCATGGGAGCAGTACGACTCGCAGGATCCGTCATAGGTCCAGGCCCCCACCATTTCCAAAGAGCTAACAGAGCCTCTACATTGGGAGCGCCGAGGTCTGGCATAGTGGGAGCATTGGTAGCCGGTCCAGGAATCTGGTGTCCCGCACAACCCCATGCACCGGACGCAATTACAATACCAAGATTACGCTCTTTGTTGGTATCCGGCAAACCGATAACGAGCCGGCAAAAGGCACGCAGAGTCTTCAAATACGAGCTGCGACGCTCAAAGCTCAAACTATAGACTCCAAAGACGTCCTTCAGTTCAATCGGTATTCCGGACAACTCCGATAGCCTTTGGATACCATTCAGAGTACGGTAACCATTTAGGGCCAGTTGGGCCGGAGCAATCTGGACGGCCTCAAAGAACGAAGCCACCCAGTTTGTAAAAGGCAGTCGAAGACCCCCAGTGAAGAATGCCGAAGAGCGCACAGCTACCTCGCCGGCAGGAACAAATCCCAGCACCTCCTCGTCAGAAATAGGAAGCCGAATGTGTATGTTGTCAGGTATTCCGGCAAGCTCCTTAAAATCCTTTTCTACGAATGTGCCAACTTGGGCCACACTTTGGGTCAGAATTTCCTATCCAAACATCATCAAAACTCCATCAATATACTAACCAAATACACAAACAAGAACCACATCAATATAACGAGCGCCACCACCCCCCCCCCCCCCAACTCACATTAACCAGATGTATAAGAATCATTAGACATATATAGACAACTTGAACCATATACCAACACCACATCTATGACCACAACGACAAATCATATACAACTCCTAAAAAAAAAAAAAAAAAAAAACCAAAAACAAAAAAGGGAAGGGGGAGAACGAACAATCACTTACAGTAATCATTATGAGCAAGCAAGCGAGAACAGCAGCAAGTCTTTCAACAATACCACGAAACCCTAGATCGAGTGGCCGAACGCTTTTTATTTTGGCAGGAAGAATATACTTTAGAGAGAGAGACAGATATTTTCTTCAGCGAATTTTGTGATACAAACAACAGGGCTTACTTGGCACAGTAAAAAGGAGTGGAGTTACAAAAAGAATAAAATAATAACCGTCCTTTCGTGTGACAGAGGTTTACCTTTTTTTCCAACCATACAAAAGTCAACAACCGCTGCTATTTGTGACATATAAACGCTCCAGATTTTGCCACGTCAAAGCATATCCCACTACCCAAGGCAGTTCACATCATTACACCTAAATAAACGGCCAGTGAACCCTACCACGAAAAGCTTCCCACGTACGCTACCAATATTATCACACCGAGAATGTCCCCCGATAAAGTTCCTTGACCCCCAACCATTTCTTACCCAAAGGGCCTACCGAACAAGGTCGACGAAGACCGTTCCTAGCCTGACGACATGACGCGTCAAGTCTAACAACGCTCTCCGGGGGGATAACCGGACACATTGTTTGGTATATACTAGAAAAACATCAAATAAAATAGAATAGACAGAATCAAGTGCAAGACAAGTTTTATTCTTCCACAAAGGGGGAAAACACAAACAATACAATAGAAAAAGAAAATTTTTACAAGAAAATACACCCATCCTACTTTTTCGAACTATCCCCCATATCAGCATCCTTCTTCGCCAAAAGTTCCTCCAGACGCTCCTTCTCCCTAATCAAACGAGAAATCGCCATCTCAGCCTGTTTCAAGGCGTAAGACTGAGACGCGCATTTTTGCTCGGCCTTGAAACGAGCAGTGCCCTCTTCGTCCCAATATTGTTTAAACCTCCTCACTTCAGTCCGAGCACACATGAGATCATGTTTCAGCCATGACATCTCAATTTCTTTTAGTTGAAGAGGAGTCAAATCATCCTTCCCAAAACCAGGGGGACGAGGTAGCAAAAAAGTAGGCTCCTCTTCCATAAGGGCTTTCTTTTTGGAGGCGGACCTAGTGATGGGAGCCATCTCAAACAAAAGTAAGAAACAAATTATAAAACAAGAGAGAGAGGTAGAAATTGGTAATGAGATACAGGCAATAGGAAGCATTTGTAGAGAATCAAAAGGCACAAAGTACGAAGCGTTACAATGGTTCAAAAGACAGGCACGAGATACGAGAAGATACAACTGATTCATCAAATACAGAAAACAAAACACAAATTGAAAAGGGGAAATACATAAGAAAACCAGCCCAATCTAAGGATCAATGGGTGGAAAAATCGAACTGCCAGACCGAGAGAAGGCAGAACGAGCTGAACAACTCAACCGAGCTTGGTAGGAATCATTCATGGCGACCAAATTGTCATTCTCCGAGGAGAGCTCGTTGTTCTCCGTGGTAAGAGCCCTGACGCGTTCCTCAAGCCGAGCATTCCTTACCATTATGCTAGCAAGGCCTTGAGGAGAGTTATCAAAATCATCTTGAGCATGGTCCCAAATCTCCTCGGCATCATACCAGGAGTTGGCCATATGATTTCTCTGTGACAACAAGTGATCGAGCTGACGACTCAGTGCCGAAATCTCGGTCCATTTCACCGTCTCTTCGGGATGAGAGCCGAACAAGCTCAAGGCCAAAACGCCATACTCTTTCTCAAGCCTTGCCATCCGACTGCGGACCCGAGATACCTCAGAGTCTAAGCCCTTCATCTGAGCATGATATCTCGCCACAGGTCCAGACATTCTGGGAAATTGTTATAGTACGGAAGAAAATGAGGGGCTGAGGGAGAAATAAGCAATAGAAGAAAAATGAGAGATGATAAACTATTAAAGAAAAGAGAAGTACTTATAGAGCGAAGACAGCACGATCTTTCCTGACATGCTTGGGAGCATGCATATTCCTGACCTACTAGGGAGCATGCATATTTCTGACCTACTAGGGAGCATGCACCTATATTCGACAGTGATGGGGACATCTACTGACATCTGATACAACAGTACAGAAGGAAATAAAGACGAGATATTCAAAGATCTAGCTTCCCGACAAACAACAAACCACAGGTGCAATATAAAAAGAAGTGCAAAAATAAAGGGGCAAAAATACTTTTCATTAATAAAGATGGGATATATCATTGTTCATTACATCCGAAAAGAAATCTATTACATCAGAAAAGAAAGTCTATTACATCCGAAAAGGAAATCTATTACATCCGAAGAGGAAATCTATTACATCCGAAAAGAAAATCTGTTGCATCCGAGATAAAGATCTATTACATCCGAGAAGAGCTAGTACAGAAGATCAGGCAAATGATCAACTATATCAGCTGACCAAGTGAGCAGGAGACGCCAAAAAGAAAAAGTAAGAAGAAAGAGAAAGGAAAAGCAAGAAGAGGAAAAGAAGAAGAGTGCAAGAAAAGAAGAAGTGATAAGAAAGAAGAGTCGAAAAGAAAAATGACAAAAACCCTAGATGTAACACAAAACCCTTAGGATCACAGGGTTGATTGTTACATCATAGTGGTGCAAAAATGAAGAAAAAGAAAAAGAGTGATGGGAGAGAAGATGAAGAAAAAGAAAGAGGAGGCACAGAAGAAAAACAGATAAGAAGAAGATAAAGAAATGAAGGAAACAGACAAATAAAAAGGAAGTCAATGAAACAAAAAAGAAAGGGAAAAAGAAAAGAATGAAAAGTAGAGAGAACAGAGTATAAAAAAAAAAAAAAAAAAAAAAAGAGGAAGAGGAAGAAATGAGGGAAACTGAGAAATAAAAAGAAGAAAAAGAAAGAGATGGGAAAAGATGGGGAAAAGCAGAGAAAAATAAAAAAAAGAAGGGGGAAGGTTAGGGGGAAGTCGATCGGTATCGGTGAGAGGGCCCGGCAGAGACATCCCTGTCCCTCAGTGTCGGGTTCCCCCTTAACATCTCATTCTCTTCGACTAGAGCCTGACGAGCACGTCGGCAATAAGCCAGTTCGGATCTTAGCCAAGTTAATTCCCGAACCATCTCGGTATGGTGATAACGCATCACCTTCAATTCCTCCTCGGCATCCCTCAACAGCCTTTGTACATGGCTATAGGAGGCTTCAAAAGCCTCCACTTGCACAGCTAATGCTGATTGGGTGAAAGGACCAGACATCTTAGGGAAATTATAAGATGAGGGTCTGTATATGGGGGAAAATAATATGATGAGGATTGTGGATGTAACCATGCTATAAGCAGGTATTTATAGATCAATTAGATGAGGGCTGGTATTGAGAGTCGCAACCGTTCGCCAATGGGTACTAAGAAGCGACGGCAATTAAAAGATGTGTCTGTTCAAGAAAAAACGTTTAGATTCCCAAAAGGTTCTAAAAAAAAGCGTGAGTAATTAAAAAGCCACTCTTGTTCACAAAACGTTTGGATTCTTACCAATATTTAAAGGGGGTAAGTAATAATGGCATCGAAACACGCATCATTTTTGGGGAAAGGCAGCAGTTCAAATAAATATCTAAGATCTTTTGCACAAGGCTCAAGAAATCCTATTGGTCCCCAGATATAAAGAATAAGAAGGTCCAATGGATAAGGTCAAACGCTAGGCCCAAGAAAAAGCATTGATGAGGCCACAAGCGTGCGCAGTCATAAGAAATTGCATTGGGAAAGTAATTCAGATATAAACAAGAGAAAGAAGTCTTTATTGATTAATTGATACTTCGTTACAGAAGAAGCAATAAAAGGAAATACAATAAAAAAATGATAAAATCATTTCGTGGAAGGGCCCGCTTCGTCATTTGGCTTCCCCTTCGACCGAGCATACACTTCCTTAAGGGCCATTTTGTAAGCCCTCTTGGAAGCAAGTTGCCTATCTCTGGAGGCCTCGAGCTCTTTGATCCGAGCATGAGCGCGAATACTGTCGAGCAAAGACCTCTGGTGCTCATTCTCCAGGGCATCCAATCGCTCGTCTAGTTCGGCGGCCCGACGAGCTTCCACCGACAGCCGGGCAACCCTCTTCTTGAGATAACGCACCTTCTGAACTTCCTCTTCAAGACGAGCAACATATTCAGGACGATTGTCACCATAGTTTTCAAGAGGAAAAGCCATTTGCTCGTTAATAAAGAATGAATTGCATAAAGAATACAGGGACAGTCCCCTTTTATAGGAATAAACAAGGAGTAGATCAAATGTCATCTCGAAGAAATACAACCTCTTGAACTTCCCAAGAGCATTTACGGCAAATTAACCACAGTTCCAAGTCCAATTAAAGTCATCCAAAAAGATATCAAGAAGATGAACAGACAAGAACAAGGATAGGGAAATATTTTATTAATTTCAAAAACTTCAATTACAACTGAGGAGAAGACTCCCCATTCAAAAGAAATTACAACAAAAATCACAAAAGACTAATTATTTCGAGGAAGAGCCTTCTTCATCGTCATCCGAACTCGGTTTAGACCGAGCATGCAACTCCTTGAAGGCAAGCTTATAGGCCATTTTCGCTGCCTTCTGCTTGGCTAGATTAGCCTCGAGCCTCTTTATATGCTCGTAAGCCCAATCCCGATCGGCCATCGTCACATGATGATCAGAATCCATGTCAGACAACCTTTTCTTGTAATTTGAAACCTTGTCCACGAGTTTCTTATTCGCGGTACGAGATTTCTTGATCTCCATTTCTAAATAAGAAATATAATTAAAGGAGCTCTCACCAGTAGAACCAGAGGAAGCCATTACGCCACGAGCAAATTAGTAGTAAAATGCCTAATTATGGAGGGGGCACACCCCTTTATAGGAGTTTTCCTCGAATAAAGATATTAGGATAGGAAACATTAAATGGGCCCCCAGGGAACCGTGATAAGTCTATTGCGATTCTCTATGAAGTATTGGGAACGACAAGACCGAAGTAATATCCTCGACAGACCAAACATGACTCCTCCGACATGGAAACCACGCCGAGGAAGTCAGGGAGCACTTGATAGAACATAAAAATTAGACCCGAATATTCTATTCGGATAATAATTAACCCACTTTATAAATGGGTATCCAACGGTTAAATGGGTCATCTCATGCTTTTTATAGGAAATAAGGTATTGCTATCAAAAGCCCAAGCCCAATCAAATGGGGACCTATGTCTGAAAAACCCCTGGGATGAAGACATTTGTCAACATCCTAGAAGGCATAGTTGCCTATAAATAGCCAACTACCCCTCCTAGAAACGGACCAGAAAATCTATCCAAAAAATATAAAGAGAAGTTGAGAAAAGAGAGAAACTAGTCAAGGCTTATTACACCAAGAAATAAACCGAGCAGAGATAAAGCCTAGCACCGAATAAAAGGGGAGAAAGACCAAGAAGATAGATTAAATAGTCAAATCGAGCACAATTGTAAAATAGAGATACTAATCCGAGCAAGTGTAATAATCCGAATAAGGATAGTAATCCGAGCAATAATAAAGATCAGGAAGTGTCCATTATATACATTTAATTTACTATTATATTATTGTTGAAAAGCCTAGCGCAACCGACCAAAGTTATGGCTTTATCAGATTCAGTCTGGTGTCAAATTCATAACTCATAAGCTTTAAGAATTCCAGCAATACTCATAAAGTACCCTAGTTTCTCATGTCTTTTCAATTTTGTGACACAGTAAAACAAAGTCGTAGAATATAAAATAGACTACTAGTGTAACATCCCGTATTTTTATAAGTAATTTTTATTTATGTTTTAATTTATCCAAAAACGTTTTATTCAAAATTTTACTAAAAACCGGTCACTCGACTAATTTTTAGGCAAAAACCGAAACTCTTCTGAAAAACTTTATTTTAAAAACCTGTTACTAATTTTACTAATAAAAAGGACCCAATAGATTTGTTTCTAAAAATTTGTTATTATTGAGTAGTTTATTAATAATTTTGATTAAAAGTTAGCTTTTAGAACTTTGGAGACCAAATAGTTCGCTTCCACAAAGTATCTAAAAACAGTTTTTTCTAAACCTAAAATCAGCCCACTTTTCAATTCTTTAAACCTAAAAATCAGCCAAGAGAGAAAAAGAGAGAAAAGAGAAGAAGAAGAAGAAGAGTAAGCCACCATTAGCGGATTCATACCGGAAGCATCTCCACTACGCTCTAAGTTAACGGGGGTTATCCATTGCGACTAGACGAGCGTGTATGTTAGGATTAGGTTTTACGTTTAGTATAAATTGGGGGTTTTTGCCTTTTATATTAATTATGTTCTTAAATTGTTAATTGGGGTTAGTTGTTATATTTTTAATTCGCTTCTTTGATTTTGGATTAGTTGTGGATTTAGTATTTTGATTTCGGATTAATGATAATATTAATGGGTTGCGTGTTATATGCATTGATTATGTATTATTATGGTTGTTGATAGAATTGGGTAAATTATTGTTGAATAAAGATGTGTTTTATATTACGTATACAAGGGGTCCCAAGTTGATTCATCACAGAGCTGTTAAGGCTTGAATATTTGTCGGCATGGGTGAAATTTTTCTACAGATTCCAGGAAGAATTTGATTATTTATTATCTTTAAAAGTATGTTTGGAGAAACATGATAGATAGCAGATTGTCATTTTTTGTATACCAGCTAAAGGTTATAAGGTTTTAAGTATAGTTTTAGGTTATAGCTTTCCAAGTTGTCATTGGTTCGTGATTGTATCAGTGGTTAGAATTCTGATTATACACATGAAAGGATGGAAATTTATTGTATATTGCGTATATAAGGTGTTTGTTAAAATACCTGAATGAGTTTTTATGTTGATTAGACTTGTTTGGTTAGTTGTGAATCTAGCACCTATGCTTTTGGATTATGTTGTATTACGTTACGTGACGTATGAGATTGTGTTATTTGAATAGTATAACATTATTGGCCGAGGCCTTAATATTGATATGCATGAGATTGTGTTATATGAATAGTATAATATTATTGGCCGAGGCCTTAATATTGATACATTAGCAATGGTCTCTGTCTCTTCCTAATTCCGGGGACAGAAGACGGCCGTGGGGATAGGGAATGACTCGTCTTACGGACTGGGGAGAGTGGCATGAGAGGTCCTAGTGTGCACTATATTTATTTTTTTGTTAGCTATGGTCTCTATCTCTTCCTAATTCCGGGGATAGAAGACGGCCGTGGGGATAGGGAATGACTCGTCTTACGGACTGGGACGAGTGACATGAGAGGTCCAAGTGCACACTTTAAATCTACTTTTATGTTAGCAATGGTCTCTGTCTCTTCCTAATTCCGGGGACAGAAGACGGCCGTGGGGATAGGGAATGACCTACCTTACGGACTGGGGTAGGTGGCATGAGAGGTCAATGTTTGTTATAGATTTGTGTTGACGTTGTTTAAGTTATTTAATTCATCCCGTTATAGAATGTTATTATATTTCTTTTTATACGTCGATTATTGTAGTTGTAGAATTTGTGAGCTCTTGCGTTTATGGGATGGAGTGACGGTATTTGTTGTGCTGTCCCGTCTAGTTACGTGCGTGGGACTCACCGTTACAATTTTGTATTTCAGGTACCAATTAGGTTGGCATGTTTGGATAAGAGCTGTTGCATTGCAACATCATGGGCTCGGGGTTTCCGTTTTCCTTTCATTTTTATTATATTTTGAGGTTGTAGCCTATGGACAAATTATTCGTTTAGTTTTTTTTTTTAAGTCTGTCAAAACCATTTTGCTTGTAGCCGCGTTTGGCAACATTTTTATTTAATTGTCAATTGTTCCTTTAGCTCGCTAGTCTTTTCTTTTAAAATTTTTAAATTCGTATCAACAGGTTCTATTTTCTTTTGTTTTAAAAAGGTCATGCCTCGATGTCCGTGTTTATGGAATTTGGGGCGTGACAACTAGGTTTTTTTTCTCTTTTGTACACTACATTGGAAAAACCTGCAGATTCAGGATCGACTTAGGCAAAACAGGATAGAATAGCATATAAAATATGAAAACATGATAGAAATTTGTGTTAGGTGTAAGTTAATTACAACTTATATATTATGTTATAAACATTATTAACATAACTAGATAGAATCGTTTCAACATGATGATCATACATATTATAACATATCGAGGGTATGTCGAAACACATACCTTAAGCTATGCGGAAGGGCGGTGGAACTTAAACCGGACATGATAGTTGAGTTCGGATGACGGATGTAGATCGCCGGGTTAAAGACTTGGGTTTCTCCTCCTTCGCCTATCATTACACTACTTTATGTGTTGTTTTTGTGTGTATGTTTGACACAAATTGAGATGGTATTGTGTCCTTTATATAGGTAGGAGGAGGATCCGAGACTCTTCATATACTTTCGATCTCTACCGTCCATCAAGGTAGGATCAATCTCAACCGATCATTATGGTGGAAATGTAGAGTTTCTTAACTCACAAATTTATGTTTAAATCATAAATTACATAACTCAGTATATGGACCACCTTAATGAGAATATTTATTCTATTTTTAATGAATTAATATTTATAAAAGAATTATAAATAATTCTTACATTCTCCCACTTGGTCCATATCATAATTCCATAATCAATCATTAGTGCGCAAATAGATTTATGAGACACTTTACTAAACAAATCGGTGATGAGAGTCATGACGGTTACATACTACTTGAGAGCATGGTTCCTTCCATGTACTACGACAACACCAATTTATTCAATAAAGCCTATAAGGCGAGTATAACCGTAATGATCCAATAATGTCTTAAGAAAAGACAGTTCCATTAAACGTCCATAACTTTTCATTCTTGTACGTACTTAAGTGGACAATTGGAACAATAGAAACAATAAGAAATGAGATCTCTACCTATCAAATAAACAACCATAATTATGTAATACCATATAATTATCTACAATCAAGACACGTGATGTTAACAAAATCTTAATTGTCTTGTGTAGATATCGTTAAGGTATATACGATCATTATGTGTTTATTGATTGTATTGTTTCTAAAATTAGTCTCGAAAACTTAGCATTTACATTATGTGAACTCAACTCCATTTGAATGCTAGTTATCAAGAATAATTGCAAACATTCATTTTCAGCGACTCAGTCATAAGCTCGGCATAATCTAAGTCCTGAAATTAATTTGCAACTATTATTATGAGTTTTGTACTCAAATAATTATATAGCTTTTCTTGATGATACATGTGATAATATATTCAATCACTTATGTCATAAAAATTGCTCCAATCTTATATTGAGCAATAAGACATAGATTGCACAATACTTTATTGAGAAATGTAGCGATTTCTCCATACATTTATTGAGCAATAAAACACGAATTGCACAATAATTTATTGAGAAATGTAACTTATAATTTCTCCATACATTTATTGAGCAATAGGACATAAGATTGATCAATGCTTTATTGATCATTATAGCATATATTAGCATCGTAATTTAACGAGCAATGAGCCATTGTGAAATATTTAGTTATTACATTTTATTTCTATGTATCACATCAATGATACGTGAGCATAAAATATTTATATTTTTGCAAACATAAAACATAAATTAGGCATTTTTAATATTATGCAATAGGTAATCCACTATAAATAATTAATATTTGAGTGTTGCCTATAATAATATGTGTTTTAAGTAAAACTAATAGTTCCAACACATAAGAACCAATTTGTAATACTATTCATGAGCTGTAAAACTCTTTTAAAATCTTTTATCATTTAGAAACCCTTTGAAAACCATTTTACAATTCATTATGGGTCTAGTAAGTTACTTACATGAATATAACCATTAGTAAAATAATAGGTTACAAAAACAAAATGATAATGGTTATAACAACGTTTACTCCCACTAATCTAGTGGTTACTTCAAAATAATAGGTTATGATAACAAAATAAGCTACACGTTTTTATTTGAATTCAAAGAAAATGATAGTTCAAGTAAATCTTAACAATTAGCTTATTTAAAAAATTATTACTTACTCCCACTGATCTTACGTTTACTACAGAATTATATGGTTAAATAATACATCAATAGTGAAACGAGTAATTATCTCCCACTTGTTTAACCATTACTCTAAAACTTATGGTAAGTTACATATAACTTGATAGTGGGTGTAACTATATATTAATTATTTAATAGAAATTAGTAAAAACATTAATAGTGGGTGTGCCGAATAATCTAATTCTCCCACTAATGTTATCGTAGCTTCATTGATAACCAAAACTCCTTTTGTTTAATAAAATCTCGATAAAATTCCATCAAATATAATTATTGGAAAGTATGGATTTATATGCACGTAATGTTATTAAAAACTTTAATTTTCTATTAGATATAATAACATAAAATTAGTTTCAACTAAAAACATTTTGTTTACTAGCAAACTAATATGCGACATATAAATAAAATATGAACAATAAGATAAGAATTTAGTAAAAGCTCACGAATTTGGACTTTGAGATTTAATAAGTTTAATCATATTAAAAGAATATCTCAACTAGTGTTAACATATTTCTCCTTTTAAAAACATTAAACAATCACTGTTTTCTTACGAAAAAATCATCATGTAACACTACATAACGTTTTTCATTCTTTTCTCCTCTTATTTATTAAGTTAATTGATGGTATACTTTCATCAAGTAAATTTGTTATATGTGGGTATCCAAATTCAACTTGACTAATAATACACACCAAAAACCATATTAAATTGGTAAAAGTTAAGACCAATCTCTTTACATATAAAATAACTTTTATTTTAACAACACATTTAAATCAAGCATATCATTTTGCAAGACAATTTATAACTAATGGAATAAGTCAATAAAATGGACCATTTTGAAAATTTAACTACAAAAATATGACATCTTTATTTGACCTATATTTTTATTCTTAATGTTAAATTTAAGTTTGTCCATAATATTTGTTTAACTTGGAAAAATATGGTATCTGTGGACATCCTATATTTTCCATCTTAATGTTAAACCTTAAGAAATCATTCATAATGTTTATTTGGTCAAAATAACTGGACCTGTGGGCAACCAAGTTATAATGAATAATTAAACAATGATGAAAATCCAATAGTTATTTTTATCATAATATTTTTGGACCTGTGGGCAACCAAAAACAAACATACATAAAAAAACAGTTCTTATGCATCCCCGGCCCATAACAATATTGGACACAACTATAATTTAGCAACCATAATTAAGGCACTAATGGATGTAAAACATAACGTTTATCATCAAATATTCGTCTCCAATACTTTGTACCTGTGGGCAACCAAATTCTGGACATATGATGTTGATGCAAAATATTTACTGGCACTAATAATCATTAAAAATATAGATTAAAATATACATTTAATTTTAATCGAATAATATGATTATTAGTTCAATATTATTAGGTGTAGCGGTTAAGCTAAATATTCATTAGATTTGATCAAAGCCAATATTGATTTTTAATCAAACGTTAATATGAATATTGACATTAGAACATCAATAACTATAATTGATACTTACGCATACACCAACGCTTATTTAACATTCATCGGTTAAAATTTTGTGCCTGTGGGCAAACAAAATTTCATATAATATGAACGTTATATATATGATTTAGCTAATAATCTATTACCAAAACTTATATGGTATGAAAATAAATTGACTTAACTTTATTTGTCATAAAAATAATAGTAGGGACAATAATATGTATGACATAATGACTAAAACGTGCGTCATGTTTTAATCAAACAATAATATGTACATCACCCAACTTTCATATGTACATGCATCCTTATCAGTAATGTTCATTGTGACATGTAATATTAAAATTATATATTAAAACACTCTTTTATTTTAATATAAATTTAAAAAACTTATATCCAACCTTTCAAAAAGTTATATAATTTATTATACTTAGTGTCATGCATTGTCATGAGTTATATATATAATTAAGTAAGGGATAGATGTCCATCATTCATTCATTCGTATTATTCATTTTATCTAACACATGCCATATTGTTAGGACCAGATTTCTGGTCTAAATATTGTTAATTGTCTATTGGTTTTACTAAATAAATCCTAACTGTTATTAAGAACTAAGACAGGATTGACAGGTTCCAAGTACCAGTTGCAACCTCAGTTACAACCTACTAAGTAGTAGTATTAGGTTTCAAGTACTGGTTGCAACCTTAGTTACAACCTGTGGTGACAGGTTTCAAGTACCAGTTGCAACCTCAGTTGCAACCACAGTTCAACCTGCTGTTAAAACAGAATTCTGTCTTGTTTCATTATTCTACATTACTAATTGTTTAATGCTAATCATTTGTTTTAAAGTATGTAGGATATATTCTCATAAGGTCTTAAACGTGCATATGTGTTTATTGAGAATACTAATGTGTTAAGGAAAGATGTTTATAAAAGATATAAAGAGATTAGTTTATAAGGTTATGTTTCCTTTTAATTTATATATCTCTATTCTTATGCTTGTCCTTATCACTTGATTCAATCTTTTGATTCTTATAATATTCAGTAAAGATATGTATAAAGATTGATTGATATGTGGAGTTAAATGTTTCATATGTTTATGAAAAGATATTATCTTTAAGAGATCATATCTTTATATGTTTCCTTTCAAAGGAAAAGATTAACTCCTACTTTCAAGTGTGTTACTAAACAGGTGTTAATCAAAGATGATTAGAGTCAATCCATGCTGAAGAATCTCGTGATACTTGGAGAGATTGAAGCTAATCAACCAAGTCAAAAGCAATCAAGAGATATTGAAGATAGAAGATTGTTTTTACTTGTTTATATACTTAGTAACTTAAGCTTGTAAAGTTGTGTGTTCTAAATTATAAAGAACTTATTTTCTAGAGAGAATACACGTGAGCTTTAAAAAGAAAAACAATGGTGGGATGCCATTGATTTATAAGTGATAGTTATAGAGTAGGAGCAATATAGTGATAGGCAGAAAAACATAGAGGGAGTCTAAGTTTTTCATTAAGACTTGAGTCATATATTGTAAGCTTTTTATAATATCATAATCTGGGTAAGTGCCCCGGAGACGTAGCCTAGTTAGGTGAACTCCGTTGTTAAATGTGCGTGTGAATTATTTCCAAGTACATTTAATTTTAAAACAGTTTCTGTCCATTAATACACTTGGTTCCAACTGCAGTTCCAACCTCACTTGAAACCTTATACACTTGGTTCAAACTGCAGTTCCAACCCCACTTGGAACCTTACTGCAAAACTGCATCTAGAACAACGGATAGGAATTTCATTTGGTATCAGAGCTTCACACTAGATCTTACTTAGTGTGGATCCTGTGTTCTAGTAACAATGGACTTAATGAGGGAAGGAAACGCCTTCAACAAACCTCCATTGCTTGAAGGAGGAGTAAACTATGGAGTATGGAAAATTAGAATGAGGTCCTTCATCAAACAGCAGAATGAACATGCATGGAAGACTGTTATGTATGGATGGGAGGCTCCAACTACCATGGATAATGAAGGAGAACTGATTCTCTTACCTGAAGACAGATGGTCTGCTGAAGAAGACAGAAAATCAAGTGCCAACTCAACAGCCATAAACTTGATTTTTGCTGGTGTAACTCTCAGCGTATTCAGGTATATCTCTCATTGTGAAACAGCTAAAGAAGCATGGGATATTTTGCAAGTTACTTTTGAAGGAACAACTAAAGTAAAAGCTTTCAAACTTCAACAGTTAACTACCCAATTTGAGAACTTAAGAATGGAGGAAGATGAAAACATTGAACAATTTAATGGTAGAATCTGCCACATTGCTCATCAAGCTGGAACATTAGGTGAAAAATACAGTGATGCTAAGCTTGTTAAGAAAACTCTTAGGTCACTCCCAGAAAGGTTTGAAATTAAGGTCACAGCTATTGAAGAATCAACTGACTTAGATAATCTTAAACTTGAAGAACTCATAGGAAATCTTAGTACACATGAACTGAAATTCTTCAAACATAAAAGACCAGAAAAGGGAATAGCATTTCAAGCTAAGAAATCTGAATCTAATACCTGTGATAAAATGAGTGATGAAGAACAACTAGCTTTCTTTGCAAAAAAGGTGTACAAGAAGTTTTATAAGAAAAAGGAGGATGATACTGGTTCATCTAAAAACTTTCAGAAAAAGGATAACCAGTTTAAGACAGAGTCTAGATTCAATAATAACTCTACAGGAAAGTGGAATTCCAAAGAAAAGGATAACAAAGAATACAAATCTAAAGAGATTCAGTGTAGAGAATGTAGAGGTTTTGGTCATATTCAGGCTGAGTGTGCAAACACTTTAAAAAGAAACAAAAATGCTTATATAACCACTCATAGTGATAGTGATTCTGAGAGTAACAGTGATGAAGAGGATGGTTCAAATTTTGTTAATTTCATGGGAATAATCACTGAAAAAGAACCTACTTATGAAAGTGACTGTGAGCATGTTTCAACCCCAGTTACAACTGCCTGTGAAACATATAGCAGTGATGAGGAAGAGCCTTCTGATGAAAACATTACTAAGCAATACCTTGTTCTGTATGAAAAGTATAAAAGTCTGAGTAAACAATGTTTGATCATAAGCAAGCTGAATGTTGATCTAAAGGATGAGGTCAAAAATCTTACTGAGAAGCTTAAATTACAACTGGCTGAACTTACTGAAACTAAAAAGATAATAAAATTGCTGAATGTCTCTGCTTCAGATAAATTAGATGACATGCTGTCATATTCTAGAGGATCCAAAGATATCAGTGGTCTAGGGTACTATGGTGGTAAGAGTACAGGAAAAACTACTTTTATTGAAGCTGTTGCTAAAGCTAAAACTCATGATTTTGATCACAAGGTTAGAAGCTCAGTTGCAACCAGAGTTGCAACCAGGAATAAAACGCAGGTTTATGTAAAGAAGGTTGGAAGCTCAGTTACAACCAAAGTTGCAACCATGAACAAACTGAATAACTTTAGGTTGAAATTGTGCAATTTTTGTAAAAAACCTGGTCATTCTGAAGTCCAGTGTTATTTAAAAAGGAACAGAAAGTACATTTCCCAGAAAACCTGGTTGGCTTCTGTCAATAAAAATTTGAAATGGGTTTGGAAAGTTAAAGAAAAAGCAATCTTAGTTGCTAACAACAAAGCTGTTATCAACTCTTTGAATGCTGTTACTTCTAATGATTGGTATTTTGACAGTGGATGCTCTAAGCATATGACAGGTACTGCAAGCCTCCTAAAAAATGTCACCATTCTTACAGGTAACACTGTTGTGTTTGGAGGAGGAGATACAGGTAAAATTATTGGTAAAGGTACCTTAAACAAACCTGGAATGCCTGATATTGAGGATGTTTTTCTTGTAGATGGTCTAAAAGCTAATCTAATTAGTATCAGTCAACTCTGTGATAATGAAATGACTGTTAAATTTGACAAAGAAAGGTGTCTAATTACTAATCTTAACAATGATTTAATCATGACTGGAGTTAGATCAACCAACAGTTGCTATGTGTTTGAAAAAGCTGAAAAAGAATTGCCTCAAAGTAGGTGTAATCAAGCTATTACTAATAATGCAGATATTTGGCATAAAAGGCTTGGGCATGTGAATTACAAAACTTTAGATAAGCTTGTTAAAAAGGAGTTGATAAGAGGAATTCCTAAACTCAGTGCTAAAACTCAAAGTGTCTGTGGTGATTGTGCTATAGGAAAACAAACCAAAAGTATACACAAAAGTACTAGTCTAATCTACACTAAAAGAGTCTTAGAACTTCTTCACATTGACTTGATGGGTCCTATGCAAACTGCCAGTATAGGTGGTAAGAAGTACATTCTAGTAGTTGTAGATGATTTCTCTAGATACTCTTGGGTAGTGTTCTTAAAGGATAAGTCTGAAACTTTTGAACTATTCAAAACTCTGTGCTTAAAACTGCAAGTTGAAAAAGGTTCCACTAGTGGTAATATTGCTAGGATTAGAAGTGATCATGGAACTGAATTTAAAAATATCAGGTTTAAAGAATTCTGCAACTCCTTAGGAATATGTCATGAGTTCTCTGCTCCTAAGACTCCACAGCAAAATGGCATAGTTGAAAGGAAAAATAGAACCATTCAGGAAATGGCTAGAGTAATGCTTAACTCTAAGAAACTTGCCAATAGATTTTGGGCTGAAGCTGTTAATACTGCCTGTCATATAGTTAATAGAGTTTATATTACTAAAGGTACTTCCATGACAGCTTATGAAATATGGAAAGGTAGAAAACCCAATGTAAAGTATTTTCAAGTTTTTGGATGTGTTTGCTATATTCTCAGAGATAGAGAGCATCTTGGTAAATTTGACTCTAAAAGTGATAAAGGGATTTTTCTTGGTTATGCTCAGAACAGTAGAGCATTTAGAGTCTTCAATCAAAGAACAAACTGTGTTATGGAATCTTATAATGTGTTATTTGATGACCTAAAAACTGTTGATGAGATTACAGGTGATAATGAACAGGCTGAGACTACAGAAAAAGAGAAAGAAGAAACACAACAAACTGGAAGTCCCAGAGTGGTTGGAAGTCCAGTTGCAACTGAGGTTACAACTGAGGTTGGAACTGAGGTTGGAACCACAGTTGAAACCCAAAATGCTGCTGAATCTGAAGAAGAAGAAGAAGAAAGTTCTCATGCTCAGTCAACTAGCAGGCCTCGCTATGTAAGGACTCAGAAAAATCATTCTCTTGACAATGTCATAGGAGAAGTTACTTCAGGTATGAAAACCAGAGGTAAAAGAAATAATGTTGTTCACTTTGCTTGTTATATCTCTCAGTTAGAACCTAAGAATATAAAAGAAGCTCTAGAAGATAGTGAATGGATTTTAGCTATGCAGGATGAATTGGCCCAATTTGAGAGAAATGATGTATGGACTTTAGTACCCAGACCTTCTAATAAAAATGTTATAGGAACTAAATGGATTTTTAGAAATAAAAGTGATGAGGATGGAGTGATTATCAGGAATAAAGCTAGGTTGGTAGCTCAGGGTTATACACAAATTGAGGGAATTGACTTTGATGAAACCTTTGCTCCAGTAGCTAGAATTGAATCCATTAGAATGCTGCTGTCTCTTGCATGTCTGTATGATTTTAAACTGTTTCAACTTGACATAAAGAGTGCTTTTCTGAATGGTGTGATTAATGAAGAAGTTTATGTTTGTCAACCTAAGGGATTTGAGTATCCTAACTTTCCAGAACATGTCTATTTGTTGAAAAAGGCCTTGTATGGTCTAAAACAAGCTCCTAGAGCTTGGTATGATAGATTAACCAAGTACTTGATTGAAAAAGGTTTTAACAGAGGGGGAGTTGATAAAACTCTGTTTACTAAGAAAACCACTAAGGACATAATAATTGCTCAAATCTATGTTGATGACATTGTTTTTGGTTCTACTTCTAATAACAGAATAAAAGAATTCATTTCTGACATGAAGAATGAATTTGAAATGAGTGGAGGAGGTGAACTAACTTACTTTCTAGGATTGCAAGTTAAACAGAATGAGAAAGGCATTTTTCTGTGCCAAAGTAAGTATGCAGACAATCTTGTTAAAAAGTTTGGTCTGAGTGAGAGTAAAGAGAAGAGAACCCCTATGAGTACTACCCTTAAACTGTCCAAAAATGATAAAGGTAAAAATGTCTGTCCCAGTCTTTATAGATCCATGATTGGAAGTTTGCTGTATTTAACTGCTAGTAGACCAGATCTTTGCTTAAGTGTAGGAGTTTGTGCCAGATATCAAGCAAATCCTTTAGAACCTCATCTTCTAGCTGTCAAAAGAATTCTAAGGTATGTAAAAGGAACACCTCATCTAGGCCTATGGTATTCTAAAGATACAAACCATTTTCTTAGTGGCTACTGTGATGCAGATTGGGCAGGAAACATAGATGATAGAAAGAGTACTTCTGGTGGGTGTTTTTATTTTGGAAACAATCTTGTTTCTTGGTTCAGTAAAAAGCAAAATTGCATATCTTTATCTACTGCTGAGGCAGAATATGTTGCAGCTGGAAGTGGATGCACTCAACTAATTTGGATGAAACAAATGTTAACTGATTATAATGTTAAACAAGAGATATTAACTCTGTTTTGTGATAACAAAAGTGCTATAGATTTAGCTAAAAATCCAGTTCAACATTCCAGAACCAAACATATTGATCTAAGGCATCATTTTATTAAAGAACTAGTTGAAGAAAAGAGCTTAATTTTAGAACATGTTTCAACTGAAAGACAATTAGCAGATATTTTCACAAAGCCCCTTGATACAAACAAGTTTAAATCATTAAGAAGTGACATAGGGGTATGTCATTATCAATCTAATTGAATACTTTTGCTAAATATGTCTGTATTGAGTACCTTTAATAAGTTTTATTTCTAAGGTTAAAGTCTTATTTTGAGCTATGATGTTTTTGTCTTGAAAAAGCCGCTTTTTTGGTGCCTCAAAAACAGATGTGAGGTAACTTGTCCTTAAAAAACCTCTCTGGTAATAGAGTTGCAAGCACAAAGTGCAATTTTTTTTTATGATGGTTGCAAGTTCAGTTGCAACATCAGTTGAAACCTCACACTCTCAATAGTTGGTTGGAAGTTCAGTTGCAACATCAGTTGAAACCTCGTGTTAAAAATACTGGTTGCAAGCTCAGTTGCAACATCAGTTGAAACCTCGTGTTAAAAATACTGGTTGCAAGCTCAGTTGAAACCTCAGTCTATGTTATAGCTGTCAAGACAAAGTCTTGTAAAATTTTGACATCACTTATACTCTTTCCTTGCTGAGGTCATCAAACTAGTTTTTGTGTAGAAATAAAAAACGGATTTGCTCAATTTAAGCTCCTAAAATTTAATCTTTATTAGAGTTATTCTTTGATAAACATATTTTCGTGAGTAAATTGCTAGGTTTCTTGTGTTTTCCTAAAAGTTAGATATCTGTTTAAGTGTTCTTTATCTTGAATCAAGTCAAATTTCCTTAAAGCTTCAATGTTTGATTTTTCAAATTTTGGATGAATCTGTTTTGAAAAAGGAATGTTTATCTGTTTAATTGGCTGAAGTTATCTTATTGCCAACTGTCTCTTGCGTAATCTTAGTATGATTTTCTTTTAAAATCTGTTGATAAACTACTTCCTATTTTTAAGCCATAATATGCTGCTTAATTGATTTGCATGTATCTATTTCCAATTTCAAAAAGATATGGTCTTTATTGCTATTTATACAAACTTCTTTTTTCTATCCAAAATCAATTACTTTTTACAGAATAACTCTCTCTCTCTCATCTCTGTAAAACCCTAGGCTTGCTGTAGAAACCCACTGCAAGGTTCTAAGTAAGGTTCTAACCCCAGTTGCAACCATGTCATCAAACCCTTCTAAAAACCCCAATTCTGATGATGATTGCACCCTCAGAGATTTTATGAATAAATCTCCATCACGTCAAGGTTCCAAATCAAAGGTAAGTGAGTCTTCCTCACCCAAAATTAAGCGCACTAAGAAGCGTGCTAGAAGGAATTTTGATAATGACCCTGTTACTGCTAAGTTTGAGTATGTTCCAACAAACAATAATGTTGATCCTCGTTTCTGGAGTAGGACAACATATAGGAGGTTTAGGGGAATGGCTAGTAAAGAAATTCTGTGTGAAAGAAGGCTTAATTTAGTTAGCTATCCTCACATACAAGTGTATGTTGAGAAATTACTCTCTGCTGTTGGCTTAGCCAAAACTGTTTGTTATGCAGACTCCTATTACCCTGCTGTTGTAAAAGAATTCTATTCCAATTTAAGCAGTGGTGTCTTTGAAGAGGGTAATCCTAAGTATGGAAGAGTGTTTTTGAGAGGTGTAACTTTGGATTTCACCCCTAAGTTGATTAATGACTATCTGTGTTGTCCCAGTCCTACTGTAGACAACAATGCTGAACCAGATTTAGAAATTCTAGCTTTAATTCTAACTGGGAAGAACAATAGGTTTGATGGTCATTCCATCAAAACATCATCTCTCACATTAAGTGCTGCTGTGTTGCACAAAATTGCTAGGTTTAACTGGACACCCACCAAACAATCTTCCAAAGTCAACAAAGATATGGCTATTTTTCTATACAGGATTATGTCTTCACTACCCATCAACTTTGGCCATCATATCTTTAATCTTATAAAGGAATTTAGTGATGATAATTCACCATCCATTCTGCTTCCTTTCCCTTGCCTCATATCTAGTCTTCTTCTGGGCCAAGTCTCTTCTATGCATAGAGATTCTCCCATTAGTATCACTCATGAACCAATCACAGATTGTCCCTCTGCTCTTTATATTTCTGCCAAACTACTGAAGGAAGGACATGTCAATGATATTTCTGGGGACAAAGGGAAAGAAAAGGAAGAAGAACCTTCATCTGCTCCTTCAGCAAAGAAGAAAGGAGTAAAGTGGTACTTACTCCAGAAGCTGGCTTATAATCAAGAAAGGAGAGCTGAATTGGATGCTGATGATTATCAAATCAATAAGCTGCTGGTGGATATTATTGAGAGTGAGGATGATGATGATAGTGATGGTGTTTCAATCAGCAGTGAGGATGCCAATGCAGAAGATGAAGAAGTGGTAAGGCAGAATCCTCTAAGAGAAAGACCCCCACAGTGTGATATTCCAAGTGACTAATTCCAATGGTTGCTGACAAATAGGGGGAGTGAAGTTTATGCTTTTGTTTCATTTTGATGTTTTCAAGACTTTAATCTGTTTTTCAATTCTGCTGTATTAAGACAAGTTTATGCCTGTTTGGCTTTAATCATTCTGCAATTTCCTTCTGCAAATATCTTGATATCTTGTTGAAGTATGAATGCCTTTAAACTTGAAACAGGTCAACAGGTCTGAAAACTAATTGTGTGCACATACATTGTGCTTATATATTTTGCCTGCAATTCTAACATACAGGGGGAGCTTACTGATATGGAATTTGCAGGTGGTTGGGATGATTTATAAACTTTATTGATTTGTCAAAACCAATGACAAAGGGGGAGATTGTTAGGACCAGATTTCTGGTCTAAATATTGTTAATTGTCTATTGGTTTTTACTAAATAAATCCTAACTGTTATTAAGAACTAAGACAGGATTGACAGGTTCCAAGTACCAGTTGCAACCTCAGTTACAACCTACTAAGTAGTAGTATTAGGTTTCAAGTACTGGTTGCAACCTTAGTTACAACCTGTGGTGACAGGTTTCAAGTACCAGTTGCAACCTCAGTTGCAACCACAGTTCAACCTGCTGTTAAAACAGAATTCTGTCTTGTTTCATTATTCTACATTACTAATTGTTTAATGCTAATCATTTGTTTTAAAGTATGTAGGATATATTCTCATAAGGTCTTAAACGTGTATATGTGTTTATTGAGAATACTAATGTGTTAAGGAAAGATGTTTATAAAAGATATAAAGAGATTAGTTTATAAGGTTATGTTTCCTTTTAATTTATATATCTCTATTCTTATGCTTGTCCTTATCACTTGATTCAATCTTTTGATTCTTATAATATTCAGTAAAGATATGTATAAAGATTGATTGATATGTGGAGTTAAATGTTTCATATGTTTATGAAAAGATATTATCTTTAAGAGATCATATCTTTATATGTTTCCTTTCAAAGGAAAAGATTAACTCCTACTTTCAAGTGTGTTACTAAACAGGTGTTAATCAAAGATGATTAGAGTCAATCCATGCTGAAGAATCTCGTGATACTTGGAGAGATTGAAGCTAATCAACCAAGTCAAAAGCAATCAAAAGATATTGAAGATAGAAGATTGTTTTTACTTGTTTATATACTTAGTAACTTAAGCTTGTAAAGTTGTGTGTTCTAAATTATAAAGAACTTATTTTCTAGAGAGAATACACGTGAGCTTTAAAAAGAAAAACAATGGTGGGATGCCATTGATTTATAAGTGATAGTTATAGAGTAGGAGCAATATAGTGATAGGCAGAAAAACATAGAGGGAGTCTAAGTTTTTCATTAAGACTTGAGTCATATATTGTAAGCTTTTTATAATATCATAATCTGGGTAAGTGCCCCGGAGACGTAGCCTAGTTAGGTGAACTCCGTTGTTAAATGTGCGTGTGAATTATTTCCAAGTACATTTAATTTTAAAACAGTTTCTGTCCATTAATACACTTGGTTCCAACTGCAGTTCCAACCTCACTTGAAACCTTATACACTTGGTTCAAACTGCAGTTCCAACCCCACTTGGAACCTTACTGCAAAACTGCATCTAGAACAACGGATAGGAATTTCACATATCGATATAAAGACACCCATTCGACGAATATAAGTATAGAAACACAATCGGGAAAACTATTATATACTCTAACCCTTTCGGTAGCTTTAATATGATCCGACCAGGTAAGAGAGGGTGAGGGTTGGTGCAGCAAAGGCTGCTTAAAAACCGACCTCATTAAGATACAAAGTATCAGCCGAAGTCTTACCTTACCATCGCATCATCCTAGGTGAGCTTATTTGGGAAAAATTTATAATTTTCCAACCTTAATGTGAGTCTAAACCTTTTTTCGTAACCTTTCAACTACATTTACATAATTGTAGTATTAACAGTTTATCTCACATGTTAATTTAATAAAGTTAACGGGCATAAGGATAACAATTAACATTTCTTATAAAACCATTCAGCAACCAAGCAATTCTTATTAAGAATGAATAAATAATAGAAATAAACCTTTATAATATACTACATAAGAGATAACCATTTATATGTAGTGACATTTATAATTCAATTAAACATAATAATAACCTTCTTCATTTAATATAGTGTTTAATGTTTACCACCATGAAATAATGAAAACTTAATACCATTAGTGACTATATTCATAACCTCTTATTCGTGTCTTTCTATATTCATAACCTCAAATGTTGCTTGAGCAACCCGATATACTTAAATAAAATATCATGTAGTGAAAATGATCATAACTACAAAATAGGTCGTTACTCATAAATAAATACAACCTTTTATATTCTATAGTTAAATGTTGTAATATATGCATTTGCAAGAAGTTAATATGTCATAAAAGCAATAAATAAATGAGTTAAAATCATATTAATTTCACCATTTACATCTTATCATTGATAACTTAATATTACCAATTAAATAACGGGAAACCAATAACATATACCTACGTTATTAAGTGTGAGAACAATGATTACTAATAATTTTAATTATGTAAGGCAGTTAGCACATCCATGGTCACCTTGAGTATATTCTTGAGCCTTTTCAAATTCCGGTAGACCCAAAATATAGAAGTAATAATAATATTATGCATTTCATTTGTAAAAATCATACTATTATTCCATGTACCATATCTGTAATAAATATGTTAAAACTAAATTGATTTTATTACTAATAAAGATCATTGGCAGTTGACCTTTTATTTTGAGTCATGAGATACATACATACTTATTTATGTAGTTATCACAAAACTAAACATTTATGATATTCATGCAAACACATATACTTGAGAAAAATATGCGTATATATATATATATATATATATATATATGTGTGTGTGTGTGTGTGTGTGTGTGTGTGTGTGTGTAAATCTCAATTTCTGGAGTTATAAACTTGAATACAGTACTTATGACATTAATTATTTTTTTATAGTTCAATTGTTAATCAAAACAAGTAATTCACCTTGATTCGAACTTATAAAATCATGAAAACTTATGATACAAGAGCATATAAAGTAACATCCGATGATCAGAATATAAATATCTATATGTCCTTAATATATTATGTTAGTTGCAAAGCAGAACATCATAATTACATGTGAAACCAACATTTTACTATAATCCATTTTTATGCCGAAATAAATTACGTAGAACATCACAAGAAAAATAACCTAGGCTCTGATACCAAATGTAAGTTAATTACAACATATATATTATGTTATAAACATTATTAACATAACTAGATAGAATCTTTTCAACATGATGATCATACATATTATAACATATCGAGGGTATGTCGAAACACATACCTTAAGCTATGCGGAAGGGCGGTGGAACTTAAACCGGACATGATAGTTGAGTTCGGATGATGGATGTAGATCTCCGGGTTAAAGACTTGGGGTTTTCCTCCTTCGCCTATCATTACACTACTTTATGGGTTGTTTTTGTGTGTATGTTTGACACAAATTGAGATGATATTGTATCCTTTATATAGGTAGGAGGAGGACCCGAGACTCTTCATATAATTTCGATCTCTACCGTCCATCAAGGTAGGATCAATCTCAACCGATCATTATGGTGGAAATGTAGAGTTTCTTAACTCACAAATTTATGTTTAAATCATAAATTACATAACTCATGGAATGTATATGGACCACCTTAATGAGAAATATTTATTCTATTTTTAATGAATTAATATTTATAAAAGAATTATAAATAATTCTTACATTAGGTATTTGCGTTTTGTAACTAATTGGTACCACAACCTAAATCTATTACTTTTTTTGTATAATAATCAGTAATTAGTAATTAGCAATTGCTTAATGTACAAAGTGGCTAATAATTATAATTAGTGGAGAAGCTAAGTAGAGACTATCCGAGGCCACGCACCAATCAGCCTTAAAATTGTAAATTCTTTAGTTTTTGACATACATTTTTATTATAATTTGTTAAAATTCATCAATTTTATTAATCAATTTTCTTTTCTTGTTTGATCATCAATCATGAAACTGGTATAATGGCTAATGCTTGCATTTTAGTACATCAAATCGATATTTAACCATAAGGTAAGCTAGCAGGTTGTATTAGACTGTGGTCTTTAGCATGTATCCAAAGAAACAAAATTGATTTACACAGATTTGCGTATGCAAACATGTAAAGAGAGAGAGGGAGAGAAAACAATGCATACTTATAAGATTTTACACTTGTTCCCTTGTCTGGCGGGGCCCCATGTAAGTCCCAGAACCTAAACATCGAACAACAACATTATCGCTATTTGCTAGAATTCAGTTAGTAAATCAACATAAATATATGTATATATATTTCAACGTGATTACCCTCCATTTAATACAGGATTGTTGAGTTCAAGCAAATTCTCTATTCCATTATATTGCACTCCTAAGATAACCCCTCCTGGATTAGATAACCAGACTTGGACTATACCATTATCCATAACCAGCTGTAACATAAGTATTTTCATTAAACAGTTTCATCAATTTATGATCTCAATAGAGCAATGAATACAATTGAAGAAGAGCTAATCAAAGGATTAGTCATTCAGGGTCCAACCGCATGTCAAATTCTGTAAAAAATCTTCAAGAACTTTTACATGTATTGTTTTTCCATGAACCTACAATATGTATTTACATGTTGAACTCAAGAAGCAATGCGGCTTTAGCCTTTAATTAGTGTTTGTAACATGGTAGAATTTTCAAATTTGAACACCTTTCATTTACCAAAATAAAATTGGGACATGCACTTGATCATTTCGATAGCGAATCTGCACAGTCGCTTATGTAATGGTGGAAACTCTTCACGGGACCATCACAGTTCACAGAATAAATCAGATTACGGGATCAATGTAAATTTTACTAACGTCTATGACATATAATTATGTCATATGAATAAATTATGATCAGCACACAACAGACTGTTTCCTTTCACGGCTACAAGTTACATCCAATGGTCATTTTTTTTCCAATTTTCCTTATGAAATTTGCAAGTATCAGATAGTTTTCAAAATGCATAAAAAGTGTGCTTTATTGCAATTCTGAAAGCTGGTTTTTGTTTCAAAATTAACAATTACATAAAAATAATGTGCCTGAACTGTGCAATTTACTTCTTTAAAAATTAGGAAAGTACTTATCTAGCACAACAATTTATAGCTAGTAAAGTAGCAATAAATGTTCATGTAGAATTGAACAATTAGTTCATCAAAGTGAGAATGACACCAAGTCACAAACAAGAGTGCAAGCTGGTTCATCTTGTACCTTTTTGTATAAAACAAATAAATGCACGTGATCATGTGAAAGAGAAATAAACATGTAAAAAAATTCATTTCGATAATTTTGATACAAGTTATAGACCGGTCAAAATTGCACGTAGTTTCGTAATGGACAATTAAATGGGAACGGAGAGAGTAAATATATAATGCATGTGATATATATAGAGAAAGGGAGAATGAGGGCATTTTACTCTGTCATCCTCAATATTCAACTGCACGTTAAACGTTGCTGTTACGGTCTTCTGTTGGCCACGTACAGATTCTTCAATAAATGTCCTAATTTTTATGAAAATGTAAAAGATAAATTAGCTTAAGTGTAGAAATACAAATCTCGTGATTCAAAAGCTGAACCTCCTAGTCCCTTGGCCTGTAGACTTGTTGAGTGCATGTGATTGTCACAATCTAAGCTCTTTAAATAGTTGATCACCTAAAGGAATTTCTGGTCAATTTAACTTTTCATTTTTAAGCTTTTCGAATAACTTCTGAATATACATAAGAAAAATCTGATGTCATTAAATAATACTCTTCCTGGGGCTTTTTTTTTTTTTTTTTTTTAAATAACAAGTTTATACAAATATCATTACTTATGGAACAACCTTCAAAAAGCTACGAGAAAGACAGAAATAAGACTCATCATAAATCATTCAATCCGAATTGACAAAACATAACAACCAAATTAAACATAAAATACAAAACAGAAAAAGTTCTAACTAGCAAAATAAACATGACTGAAATCTTGTCGAGCGCGGCACGAGTCCTCGAAGGTTGAAAACGGCTGAGGGTGTCGTGCCAACCAAAAGTAACATGTGAGATCCAGAGGAGGTCCCACGCAGATTAGGCCGAGAAAGACATTATCGGGGTGTCAGTACACAAATAAACTCGATCTAAACACACTAATCAAGAAGAAGTAACCAATAGAAACAAACCTGTAAGCCAAAGATTTTTACAAAACCACGCAGACATCAACCAGATAATATACGCTCTACTCATTGCGATCTAGACAAACACATTCAATTCTCATATAATGCACTGAGACAAAATCATATCATATAATATGCCTAACATGTGTAAAAGAGATACCAAAACTATACAAAATTGTTTGATATCTCAAAAGACCTGTTCGGATAAAACAGATCTATAATCGGCCATCAATGATTAAAAGGGCAACATAGACCATTTGTCAAGGAAGTTCCAAAAGATAAAAGAGTATCCATCTCTATCCGGCACTGTAGTAGTAATCAGGGTGCCATCACAGGAAGCAGCGTCCCTGACTCGGAGTCAGGGTGACTATGAGTCATAAATTGTGCTAAAAACGCTCAATTTTATTTTAAATTTTTTTTACTTTTAAAGTCAAAATTATGTAAAACTTACAAATATGAAAATAAACAACAAGCAACACTTTGTATCTATATATTATAATATTTACACATACATATTTATAATATTTCAAAATTTTCAAATAATAGTTATAACTTGATTTTATGGAATTAAAAAAAAAAAACTCATATAATATTAATTTTAAAAAATTAAAGGCAATTAAAATATAAAATTGAGCGTTTTTAGCACAATTTCTCACTCAGAGTCACCTTGACTCTGAATCAGGGACGCTGCTTCCGCCATCACACTATTAATCACTGCAAGTCCTACGGATGCTCAATTATCAGAATACCAACATACCAAACCGAGACTCATATTGTAAGGCGGTCACTCTGGTAGTCATAATGTTTCGATGCTAGACTCCGATCGTGGAAATGTTACACCAATCATTACTATTGAGTTCCAAACAATTTTATAAGATGTTCATTAGAAGGGATAAAAAGAAAGGAGAAAATTAAAAGGGAAGGTGGGGATGAGAATAGAAAAAAATGAAAACCGTGGGTGTGGGGAACGAAAAGAGAGAGGTGAGATAAGAGAAAAAGGAGGAGGTGAGCTGGGATTTACACCGCCATCGATGACGGAGATATATATTGATATATACTTCCACATCTACACTATTAATAAAAGCTTGTAACATTGCAAAGATATATACTGATATTACTCATGATACATCAATAAGTGGGCTACAAGTAGACTAAATAATGAATGAACTGGAAATTATCATGAGTGGGTGGGGATGAGAAAGTGAAAATATCTTTGTGGAAGAATTCATTTTTTCCAGGTTTTCACCAAAATTATACAAAATTTGCAAGAACTGGTCATTAGCTAATAAAACAGCAAGACAGATAAATAATTTTGGATGAATTCATAACATTCGTATTCTCTTATCGATTACAACTGCATAGTATAACTAACAAAATGTTCATTTCAATTTCTGTTTTGGCCAGTATAATACACTAATATTTCACCGCCATACTCATTAATATTCATCTCCTTGATGATCCTACTTTCATCTTCATTACCATTTACCTCTATCTCTATCTGCATCCTATAAGCTTCCCATTTGAAAAATAATACTCTATACAGTACTAGAATTCGTATAAATATGGAAAGTTTTATAAGACCCAATAATATATAGCATTATGTTTAATTAATTAACACCACAAGTTGCATGCTGTACTGATAATCAATAAATATATTATAAGATATATAAATAACAAAAGTGCATAATATATAATATACTACTATATATATAGACAGTCTGTAGTATCTAGAAAAAGAAATTAAAAGTTTGATCTTTTTTGAAAGAGTTTCAGTCTAAAAACACAATGAAAAGTAAAGATATTTTTTTTAGGAAAACATGCAATAATATTACCGAAAGAAAAATGTCTGGTCTATGGAACAAGTCTCCATAATAGTAACTATATATTCTGGTTTGAAAACCAGTAAACAAATGAAAAGTAAAGATATACGTATATACACTTTTGTTATTTGAAAACCGACTTACCCGTTGCTTTTCCCTTCAATCTTTGGAGGGAGCGTTATAGAAGCTTGCAGAGTTATTATTAAGAGTGATAAGATGAAAAATAATTTCATGGTCTGGAATGGAACTTGATACATTTTTCTTCTCATTTTAGGATTTTCTCCAATGCATGCATACATACCAGTAAAAATCTATTTTCACCACCTTGATTCTATCTGTTTTTTATTTGTGCTTACACGCTACACACTAGTATAATGAAGCCTTTGCTTGGGAAGGGAAATCACTTATTTATGACCGTGAATTAAGTAGTACTGTATCTTATAATGGAAATTTTTGGCATCAGAATACAGAATGTTAACGTCGTAAAAAGATGATAGCGACAACTCTGAATTTAAAATTTGGTTTAATGTCAGGTCCCAAAATTTTGTAAATCCAAAATCAAATTTTCTCACAGTTTTATAAATTTTGTAAATGCAAAATCAAGTACTCTTACAAGATTTTGTAAATCCAAAAAGAAATACTGTACTCATTAACAAAATCCTTGCTAGGAATGTTTTAAATTCCATGCGGAAAGTTTGTCAAGCTTCTGACACTGCAAGACAAGTTGTTTGTTGCTCTTTTATTATTACGTTTAGTATATAGTGCTTATTTTATTAGTTCCCACGTAATATAGTCCACGTTTAGTATATAGTGCTTATTTTATTAGTTCCCACGTAATATAGTCTTGTGTTTTATTTTCATGTCAAGTGGTGCAGTCGGATCAGTCTGAGGATGAATTTCAAAATTTCATTATGGGAGGATAATAACTATTTTTCGTTAATTTTTTTTTTATATTGTAAAAAATTATTTTTCAAAAATATAGGGGTTTTAGCCCCCTGCCAGCCCCCTAGTTCCGTCCCAAATCATATAAGATTATAATGTTTAACTTTCTAAGATACTCCTATGTGCACATTTACATATTTTATTTTATTTTTGTTAAAATACATTGAGAAAAAAACAAAAGAAAAACAACTTATAAGCCAACTCCTTCAGTATTTTCCTGCACTATATATATGTGTTTTTTTTCCAATGACGTCGGAATAGAGCAAGGCCAAATAGGTGGAAGTAAGATTACCAATATTTATTAAGATAATAAATCAAGGAATACAATTCACAACCCTTCGTAATGTGTGTGAAATTTGAAAAAAGCTAGGCTGTTTTTGTGGGATGGAATAAGTACCCAAGTACGTAGTTTTAACAACATTCTCTAGGGTAACAGAAACTACTTGTTTTTTTCTTGTTGTTGCTAACCTTATTTAATTAGCAAGCTTATGTGTTTGATTCAACCGTATCTTCTTCTCCTCATAATAATCATGGTTTAAACTATGAGGATAATATTATTCTTGGCGACTTCGTGAATCAGTTAAAACTCATAGAGATTCTAAGACAAAGGTAAGTGAATCCTCTTCTACCTAACCTCAAAAACGTAGGATTAAGAAACTTCCTCGCAAAAACACACAGCCCTATCTTTGTTAAATGTACCTATAATACTCTTAATAATGAGGTTGATTCTAGGTTATGGAATAAAATCATGTGAGATAGGTTTGTTGAGCTTGGTCATAGGGAAATACATTCTGAAAGGCAACCGAATCTGGCTAGTTATAGGAACATTCAGCTTCATGTTGAGAATTTGTTGAAACAAGTTGGTCTTGAAAGAATTATAAGCTACCCTGAATCTTATTTTCCTGGCCTAATTAGTGAATTCTATGCTAATCTGAATGATGAGGTGTTTGATAAGGGTGATATGACTTTTGGTAGAGTGTATGTGAGGTTACTCTTGATTTTAACTCTGAATTGATCAATAAGTTTTTAGGTTCACCTAACAATCCCGATGGTGATCTTGACTATGATATACATGTTGCAGCTGTTTTACACAGAATCTCTAAGTTCAATTAGACACCAACCAAACAGCCCTCTAAACTTACCCAAGAGATGTTTGTGTTCATCTATAAAATTATGTCTAAGATTTCCATTAATTTTGGTGAGCATGTGTTCAATTTGATCAAAGAGTTTTCTGATGTCAAATCTACCTCTGCCCTACTTCATTTTCCTTACTTAATTTATGAAATTCTTATTTCTCAAGTGGATCTTGTGCCCTCCTCAACTGCTAATCCTCTCATTCAACCTTTTGAGAAACCTACCAAATGCTCTTCTGCTCTCTATATTTCTGCTAAATTTCTTAAGGAATGTCATATCAATGACATTACTGGTGAAAAGGGAAAAGAAACACTCATGACTATGACCTCAATAGGCTGCTCAAAAACCTCAAAGAAAGTGACAATGAGAGTGACAGTGATAGTGACGGTGGGTACTCCTTAAGCAGTGAAAATGATGATGTAATGGATGAACTTGTTTTCTCAAGAGCCCCTAGACATTGATGTGTCAAGTAACAACAACTAGTTTGTCCTGGCTATGACAAATAGGGGGAGATATTTGAAGAGTATATGTTATGTGTTTTATTTCAATTTCTGCAAATTCTGTGTTAAAACTATTATGTGCCGGTCTTTTTGGCCTTGTGTTTTGTTTGCAACTTATTTCTGAAATACTGTTTCTTAATGATTAAATAAGTTATATGCTTGGTGAAATTGATGAATGAATGTTTATTTGAGTTATATTGTCTGCACTAACTTGCAGGGGGAGTTTAAGTGCTTAACTCAAAACCACTTGCAATGTTCTGTAATTTTAAAATGCATGGGAGACTGTATGTGCTAACATAATTTGCAGGTGGAGTTATTTGTATAAACTCAGATTATTTGTCAAATCCATTGACAAATGGGGAGATTGTTATGACCATATTTCTGGCATAGTAACTCTTTGTTGTCAATTGGTTTGAACAAAATAATCTAAGTTGAATGTTAAGAATTAAGACAGTTTTATGTCTACAGGTGAGGTTGCAACCTCAGTTGTAACTACAGTTTCAACCTGCCAATACGCAGAATTCTGTCTAATTCTGTCTAACTGCATTACTTAATCTTTAAAGTCTTTTATTTGAATTAAAGTATGCAGGATATATTCTCATTTGTTTAACAATATTTACTTTATATATATTGAGAATATTAAGGTGATAAAGAATGAAAGTTGCTTAAAAGATATATGGAGATTAGTTTAGAAGATACTGTTCATTTTATTGTGCAACTAAATCTCTATTATTACGCAAAATATTTATCACGAAAGTCAATCTATGTGTTTACAAAATCTGTTATGATCCAATCAGAATGAATGATATATGAAGTTATGGTTTCAAAATATATTAAGATTTTATCTCTAAAAGATATTATTTTATATGTTCATTGTTTAAGAAAATAGTAAATCTTATTGTCAAACAAGTTATTAAAAGGTATTAACATGAATATTGAGATCAATCAAATGCAGCAGTATCTCGTGCAAATATGAGAAGATTTAGGTCAATTAAAAGATGCCAAATCAATCAACAAGATCTTGAATTGAATAAAGAAGACCGTGTTACTCCTTAAATAGTTAATAAATTTGCTTGTAAAGAGTTTATGTTCTAAATTATAAAAAACTCAACTTTGAGAGAATACACAGTGATCTTTTAAAATGAAAAACAATGGCGGGATGTCATTAATCTTTTGAGTGATAGTTATAAAGTAAGAGTAATATAGAGATAGACAGAAAAACGTAGAAGGAGTCTGAAATTTTTTCAATAAGACTTAAATCATATATTGTAAGATTTTATAATATCATTAATCTGGGTGAGTGGCCCGAAGACGTAGCACAGTTGAGTTAACTCCGTTGTTAAATGTGATTTAATTCAAGTATATTTAATTTTACAAGTTATGTTCATCATTATACTTAGGTTCCAACTGTACTTGAAATCTAACTGCATAACAGCAATTATAACAGTCGATAGGAATTTCACATTATAGATCATCTATTCGTCTTAAAAATAATTTGTACAACAATGTTAGGCAGATATGTAAAACAAGTCATTCCCTCAAATATATTTTTTTATTAGAGAAAAAAAATATAAATCTTTATAAATTATCATAAAAAATCATGTACGCACTATCCCATATCGGTTATAAGAAGATATGTGAGACCCGTCATTTTTGGATAAAAACTGACATATATAATATATTTTTTTCTAATTTGTGTAAACTTCTTTTACGTATGGTACGACACTTTTTTTAAATTTCTACCCTGCTAACAAAGTCTATCAAATTTAAATTCCTAGCTTGCACAGTTGCATTGTATATATAAAGTTAAAAAGTTTTTTTTCCAAAATAGCACAATATATACCTATTTGACGCATGCGATATCTTAAGCATGCTTGTAAATGGATAGAATTAAAATACATAAGCCCCATGCTCATGCATTTTTCCACGCATGCATGCTTACAAGAAAACTCCACTTAGAATATAGGTTTTCTCTAAGACTGTGAAACACTCAAAACAAATAAAACTACGTACTTGGGTACTTATTAAATAAGGTTAGCAACAACAAGAAAACAAAAGCAGTAGTTTCTGTTACCCTAGAGAATGTTGTTAAAACACTATAAAAAAAATACCCAAACAACAATGGGATTATTGATGGTATTTTTTGCTACGAGCTTATTAACGACGGTTTTTGTGACGGCTTTGTGACAGTTTAGTCAATTTGCGACAGATTTGTGACAGCATTTTAAATTAACGACAGACTTGCGACAACTTTTGACTCTCATTAAATCAAACATTATTTTGTAATGAAACTACGTAGCTACTTATTCCATCCCACAAAAACAGCCTAGCTTTTTTCAAATTTCACACACATTACGAAGGGTTGTGAATTGTATTCCTTAATTTATTATCTTAATAAATATTGGTAATCTTACTTCCACCTATTTGGCCTTACTCTATTCTGACGTCATTGAAAAAAACACATATATATAGTGCAGGAAAATACTGAAGGAGTTGGCTTATAAGTTGTTTTTCTTTTGTTTTTTTCTCAATGTATTTTAACCAAAATAAAATAAAATATGTAAATGTGCACATAGGAATATCTTACAAAGTTAAACATTATAATCTTATATGATTTGGGACATATGCAGAGACGGAACTAGAGGGCTGACAGAGGCTACATACCCATATTTTTGAAAAATAATTTTTTACAACATAAAAAAAATATTTTTTTTTTAGTTATTTACCCTCACATAATGAAATTTTGAAATTCATCCTCATAAACATACTGATCTGGCTGCGCCACTGGACATATGAAAATAAAACATAGGACTATATTACGTTGGAACTAATAAAATAAGCACTATATAGTACTAAACGTAATAATAAAAGAGCAACAAACAACTTGTGTGCAGTGTCAGACGCTTGACGAACTTTCCGCATGGAATTTAAAACATTCTTAGCAAGAATTTTGTTAATAAGTACTGTATTTCTTTTTGGATTTACAAGATCTTGTAAGAGTATTTGATTTTGGATTTACAAAATTTTGGGACCTCACATTAAACCAAATTTTAAATTCAGAGTTGTCGCTATCACCTTTTTACAACATTCTGTAAATATTCTGATGCCAAAAATTTCCATAATAAGATACACAGTACTACTTAATTCACGGTCATAAACATGTGATCATTTCCCCTTCCAAGCAAAGGCTTCATTATACTAGTGTAGCGTGTAAGCACAAATAAAAAACAGATAGAATCAAGTTGGTGAAAAGAGATTTTTACTGGTATGTATGCATGCATTGGAGAAAATACTAAAATGAGAAGAAAAATGTATCAAGTTCCATTCCAGACCATGAAATTATTTTTCATCTTATCACTCTTAATAATAACTCTGCAAGCTTCTATAACGCTCCCTCCAAAGATTGAAGGGAAAAGCAACGAGTAAGTCATTTTTCAAATAACAAAAGTGTATATACGTATATCTTTACTTTTCATTTGTTTACTGGTTTTCAAACCAGAATATTTAGTTACTATTATGGAGACTTGTTCCATAGACCAGACATTTTTCTTTCGGTAATATTATTGCATGTTTTCCTAAAAAAAAATATCTTTACTTTTCATTGTGTTCTTAGACCGAAACGCTTTAAAAAAAGATCAAACTTTTAATTTCTTTTTTCTAGATACTACAGACTGTCTATATATATATATAGTAATATATTATATATTATGCTTTTTGCACTTTTGTTATGTATACATGTACTCCCTCTGTTTCCAATTAATTGTCCTCTACGAAATTACGTTCAATTTTGATCGGCTTATAACATATATCAAAATTGTCGAAATAAAAAATTTCAAAACTAAATCATATAATTTAATGTTTGAACTATATGATTAAATTTTAAAAAAATTTATTCCGACAATTTTGATACAAGTTATTGGCTTGTCAAAATTGCACGTAGTTTCGTAATTGATAATTAATTGAAAACGGATGGAGTATAATATATTTATTGATTATCAGTACAGCATTCAACTTGTGGTGTTAATTAATTAAACATAATGCTATATATTATTGGGTCTTATAAAACTTTTCATATTTATACGAATTCTAGTACTGTATAGAGTATTATTTTTCAAATGGGAAGCTTATAAGATACAGATAGAGATAGAGGTAATGAAGTTGAAAATAGGATGAATGTTAATGAGTATGGCGGTGAAATATTAATGTACTATTATACTGGCCAAAACAGAAATTGGAATGAACAGTTTGTTAGTTATACTATGCAGTTGTAATCGATAAGAATACGAATGTTAGGAATTCATCCAAAGTTATTTATCTGTCTTATTGTTTTATTAGCTAATGAAGTCCTTGCAAATTTTGTATAAATTTGGTGAAAACCTGGGAAATAAAATGAATTATTCCACAAAGATATTTTCACTTTCGCATCCCCACCCACTCATATGATAATTTCCAGTTAATTCATTATTTAGTCTACTTGTAGCCCACTTATTAATGTATCATGAGTATATATCAGTATATAAATCTCTTTGCAATGTTACAAACTTATTTAATATGTAGATGTGGAAGTAAGCCCCAGGAAAGAGTATCGTTTAATGACCTCAGATTTTTCTTATGTATATTCAGAAGTTATTCGAAAATTAAAAATGAAAAATTAAATTGACCAGAAATTCCTTTAGGTGAACTATTTAAAGGATTGTGACAATCACATGCACTCTACAAGTCTACAGGCCAAGGACTACTAGGAGGTTCAGCTTTTGAATCACGGGATTTGTATTTCTACGCTTAAAGCTAATTTATCTTTTACATTTTCATAAAAATTAGGACATTTTTCGAAGAATCAGTACGTGGCCAACAGAAGACCGTAACAGCAACGTTTAACGTGCAGTTGAATATTGAGGATGACAGAGTAAAATACCCTCATTCTCCCCTTCTCTATATATATCACATGCATGATATATTTACATGTTTATTTCTCTTTCACATGATCACATGCATTTATTTGTTTTATACAAAAAGGTACAAGATGAACCAGCTTGCACTCTTGTTTGTGACTTGGTGTCATTCTCACTTTGTTGTCACGGAAGCAAAAAACATGATTTAAATGATGAACTAATTGTTCAATTCTACATGAACATTTATTGCTACTTTGCTAGCTATAAATTGTTGTGCTAGATAAGTACTTTCCTAATTTTTAAAGAAGTAAATTGCAAAGTTCAGGCACATTATTTTTATGTAATTGTTAATTTTGAAACAAAAACCAGCTTTCAGAATTGCAATAAAGCACACTTTTTATGCATTTTGAAAACTATCTGATACTTGCAAATTTCATAAGGAAAATTGGAAAAAACAAATGACCATTGGACGTAACTTGTAGCCATGAAAGGAAACAGTCTGTTGTGTGCTGATCATAATTTATTCATATGACATAATTATATGTCATAGGCGTTAATAAAATTTACATTGATCACGTAATCTGATTTATTCTGTGAACTGTGATGGTCCCGTGAAGAGTTTCCACCGTTACATAAACGACTGTGCAGATTCGCTATCGAAATGATCAAGTGCATGTCCCAATTTTATTTTGGTAACATGAAAGGTGTTCAAATTTGAAAATTCTACCATGTTACAAACACTAATTAAAGGCTAAAGCCGCATTGCTTCTTGAGTTCGACATGTAAATACATATTGTAGGTTCATGGAAAAACAATACATGTAAAAGTTCTTGAAGATTTTTTACAGAATTTGACATGCGGTTGGACCCTGAATGACTAATCCTTTGATTAGCTCTTCTTCAATTGTATTCATTGCTCTATTGAGATCATAAATTGATGAAACTGTTTAATGAAAATACTTATGTTACAGCTGGTTATGGATAATGGTATAGTCCAAGTCTGGTTATCTAATCCAGGAGGGGTTATCTTAGGAGTGCAATATAATGGAATAGAGAATTTGCTTGAACTCAACAATCCTGTATTAAATGGAGGGTAATCACGTTGAAATATATAATATATATACATATATTTATGTTGATTTACTAACTGAACTCTAGCAAATAGCGATTATGTTGTTCGATGTTTAGGTTCTGGGACTTGAACGGGGCTCCGCCAGACAACAAGGGAACAAGAGGAAAATTTGATGGGTATGCATCGTTTTCTCTCCCTCTCTCTTTTTACATATTTGCATAGGCAAATCTATGTAAATAAATAAAAAATCTTTGGATACACGCCAACTGCCACGGTACCTTATATTTCGATGTCGAATTTATGTACTAATATACAAAAATTAGCAATTATACTAATTTCATGATTGAGGGTCGAAAAAGAAAAGAAAAACCAACCTTTATAACTATCCACCACTTTGTACACTTAGTAATTGCTAATTACTAATAAATCTTCAAATTTTTTTGCCAATTACTAATTATTATACAAAAAAATAATGAAATAGGTTGTGGTGCTAATTAGTTGCAAAACCTAAATTTCTAACACATATTTCTATCATGTTTTCATATTTTGTATACTACTCTCTCCTGTTTTGCCTATTTTAATCCCGATTCTGCAGGGTTTTCCATGTTTTGTACGAAAGAGAGAAAAACCCTAGTAGTCTGTTAATATTCTATGACTTTGTTTTATTGTGTCACAAAATTGAAAAGTCATGAGAAACTGGTATAATCAACGTCTTTGATCCTACATTTTCTGCATTTTACTATGCCATAGGATTTGCTTGCAAATGTCAAGTATTGTTGGAATTCTCAGGGCTTATAACTTGCGTTATGAATTTGACACCAGACTGAATCAGAATTAAAAGATAAAAGGTTCATTAAGTTTCTGAAAGAACTAGTTTCTCTGTTGTTTTTTAAGAGATACTGAGAGTTTATACTAAAATAACACAGGCTTAACGGAACAAGTTTCGAAGTTATAATGGAAAATGAAGATCTAGTAGAGCTTTCGTTCAAGAGACCATGGAACAGCTCACTCCCTGGCTTTCGTGCTCCCTTTAACATAGATAAAAGGTCCTTTCTCTAGCCTTTTCTGAGTTCTGATTATTATATCAGTTAATTGTGTAATAATAATAGCTGTTATATTTGATTCCAGATTTATAATGCTTCGTGGCTCGTCAGGATTTTACTCGTATTCCATATACGAACACCTGGAAGACATGCCTGCTTTTATCCTCTATGAAACCAGAATAGCTTTTATGCTCAAAATAGACAAGTATCCGATTTCTCTTTCTTCCTTATTGTTAGATTTATCTGTATATAATTCAATTAAGTGTTTGTTTGAATTTACTTATAATAAGATTTTGTAAGTAACTTTTTTGTAGCGCTAATGTAACTTTCTGGTGCAAAACAGAGTTAATCTCTTAAAATAGAAAAAAACTCTGGTTATTCTCAAATGACACCCAAGTTACGAACCATGCGGAGAAAAAGAAATGATGCTTATTTTTCACCATAAGAAACAAGGCTTCACGAACATATATGATTGTTTGATTTCCGCTTTTAAGAAGATAAGCTGCATTTATTTAGTTCAGGAAAAAAGTAGATTTGTCGAGCCTTAAAGTTTCTACCTGATACAACAAATAATCAAAAAAAGTCGATTCAAGCAAAACAGCAAAAATGATTGAGCTTATTAGCTGCAATCAAACATGGGAGATGTGTTTCATGCACATGAAGAAACTGAGTTACAAGATTAAAATGGCGTCATCTCATCTTGTTAGATTACTTATATCTTTTAATAACATGAGTTTTTAACTAACTTTTCCTAGTGCTAATGTTGTCAGACAGTCTGTTACCTTCTCATCAAACCCTTTTGTATTACTTACAAAATTCGATAAATATGCATAATTTTAGGTTCAGATATATGGCTGTAGCAGATAATAGACAGAGATATGTGCCCTTACCACAAGACCGGTCACCTCCCAGAGGTCAAGCACTAGCATATCCAGAAGCGGTACTACTAGTTGATCCAGTTGAACCAGAGTTTAGAGGAGAGGTACCTTGTTCCCGTTTTTAGCAATATAATTTCTTTATGTTTTCTTCTTTTTCATGATTTGTTTCCCAAATTTCTTTCCTTACACAACCTCAATCGTGACATTCCTCAACTTCTTTCTGTATGAGATATCTTCAGTTTTGTAAATTGACATATTTTTTAACTTCTATTTTTTAGGCCTATCTACAGAAATTACTAACGTTATATTTCAAGGAAATTTAGTCACTTTCTGCACCAGATAGGAAAAAAAAAAAAAATCAAACGCTGGGTAATTTATTTTATTAAATAAAATAAATATGTTTTAAATTTATTTATTATTTTTTAACTTTTAGGAAAAAAATATCATAATTTTTTATATTAAGTAAAAGAAATATGTTTTAGATTTATTTATATTTATTTTTAAGTTTTGTACACCATTGTCTCACTTTATGATTTTTCGTCTATATAGTGTAGGCAATCTGAAAAGAAGTAAAGTAGGAAACTAATTGCTAACAATGTTAGCTTGGTGTACAAAACCGAAATCTTGTGACACAGTAATAATAACTAGTCCTTGGTCTTTATAGGTTTTTAAATGTAATCCTGTATATAATATTTGAATTAATTTTTTATCTAACTTTGTACAGGTTGATGATAAGTATCAGTACTCTTGTGAAAACAAGGATAACAAAGTTCATGGGTTCATAAGCATGGATCCACCGACGGGGTTTTGGCAAATAAGTCCGAGCAATGAATTCAGGACCGGGGGACCAACCAAACAGGATTTAACTTCCCATGTTAATCCAACCACACTTGCTGTATGTAGCTTCATTGTTATTATTTGTTCCATAAATTTTATCATCCTTAACCTTTTTTGATGACTTATTAATGGAACTTATGTTAACCAAATTTGTAATAATAGATGTTTGTAAGCACCCATTACGGAGGAGAGGATTTAGGGGTCCGATATGAAACTGGTGAGCCGTGGAAAAAGGTTTTCGGACCAGTATTTATTTATCTTAATTCTGCATCTGACGGACAAGATCCTTTCTCACTCTGGGACGATGCCAAAAATCAGGTGCGTAACCTGAAGATTCATAGAATACGTAAAAAAGAAAATGGGAATGAAGTATAGTTCTTGGGGTTGTATTTCCTGATAGTTTTTTTGAATGTTACTGTATTTTCCAGCTGAATATTGAAGAAAATAGTTGGCCATACAGTTTCCCGAATTCGGTGGAATATCCAAAATCCGACGAGAGGGGTTTAGTCAGTGGAAGATTGTTTGTTCAGGATATGTATGTTCCTACTTTAACTTTTCTTCTTCTTCCTAATCTCCTATTATAACTTCTACTCTCAAGCTATTTGACATAACTCATTTGTAAAATTTTGCATTTAAATTCTTTAGTTACATGAATGAACAAGCTGTACCTGCAAAAGATGCCTTAGTGGGATTAGCCTTACCAGGGAAACCTGGTTCGTGGCAAAGAGAAAATAAGGTGAACAAGCTTGATCAAATATCAAGTTAGACCAGTTATATCAAATCCTTTTATAATGATTTTAATTATTTTTTTTCAGGGTTATCAATTCTGGACTACAGTAAATGAAGATGGTTCTTTTAGCATAAAGAATATTAAAGCAGGCAATTATAGCTTATACGCTTGGGTGCCTGGCTTTATTGGAGATTATCGTTCAGATGAGTCTCTCCTTATAACCCCAGGTTGCAATCGCGCATAACTTTGAACTAGTTTTTCAATCTTTTCCTCTGATGTGCATTGTGCAATGATTTATTTGATTTAAATATAAAACAGGTTGTGAAATAGATGCGGGTGATCTTGTATTTAAGCCTATGAGAGATGGACCGACATTATGGGAGATAGGTTTTGCTGATCGTACAGCGGCAGAATTCTATATACCTGATCCTGACCCAAAATATGTAAACAGGTTGTATATTGATCATCCTGATAGGTATGTTTTTTTTGCAAAAACTTAATTATCTGTTTGGGTGATTAAAAGTATTCAAGAGCTTGTTTGGTTGCACAATTTAAGTGAATAAGCCAAATATTTTGAGGCTGCGCCAAAAGGTGAATTCTGTAAGCTTGAGCTTCTTGTTCTCGAGGCAAAAAAACCCCCAAAAACCATGTGGGAAAGATGTCGCTGTCTTTGAGCTCTCGGATTTTCCCCGTTTTGGTGTGCAGATTTCGGCAATATGGATTGTGGGAAAGATACACAGATCTATATCCTAAAGAAGATTTAGTTTACACAGTCGGCGTTAGTGATTATTCGAAAGACTGGTTTTTTGCTCAGGTGAACAGGTACAACCCTAAAACACTGGCTTAATCTTTTGAATTTAATGCTACATATAAATTTGGAAAACATGTATAGATATGCAAAAACAGGTAAATGGTAAACATTCACTGAAAATACCAAGAATGCTTAACCAATCTAGCTAAATGATTGGTCTGTGTTTCCCAAACTGGTTCTGAAACTGGTTTCCTTTTTGCTTCACTTTGCCACTTGCTTTCTTAGGTTCCTAAATCTTCAAGTTTATACTGAATGGTTTTAGAATTCCACATTGAATGAAAGAATTGTTCAGAATCATCTCTTTGTTTCTGCTAACATTACATGCTGAGTAACGGGTCTTGAGAACATACACTCTGGCATATGCTAACAAGGAAATGTCAAACACAGGAAAACAGAAAATGGTATGTATCAACGAACTACATGGAAAATCAAATTTGCAATTGAAAACGTGATTAAGGATGGAATATACAAGCTCCGTTTAGCGATTGCCTCTGCAACTCATTCTGCATTAGAGGTACAAAAGCATCCAAAGCTAAGAAGCTCTATAAAATTGACTTTGTAGTTTAAACAATCACTTGGAATGTCATGGCTCAATAACGTAAAAAGACACGCCCTTCAAACACGTCGTTCAGGCGAATCTTATAACGGCGAATTCCTTAAAACCCATCTACTAATATATTCAATATCGCCTTTGGACAGATTAGGGTCAATAATCCCAAAGCTGTTTCTCCTCAATTTTCAACTGGAATATTTGGAAGTGATAACGCCATAGCAAGACATGGAATACATGGTCTCTATTACTTGTTTACAGTCGATATACATGGTGCTCAGCTTGTAGAGGGCGAAAATATCTTATTCCTCGCACAAGTAAACAACTCTTCACCGGTCCACGGCATTATGTATGATTACCTTCGGTTAGAAGGTCCTCCTTCAGCTTAATATGTAACTATGGTTTATAATATTAACCAATTACTCTGACGGTGAATTATAGGCTTCTTGAGTCTTTTTCATGAGTAGCTTCCTCTCTTTTTTCTGGGTTGTTATCTTGCTTACCGCTTGGGAGGGTTCTATCTAAAATTCAAAATTATTGCTCAATGGGAAAAGTTTTTGGCTCAGAACCCATAAATCATAAGTAAATGTTTACTGTTTCCCCTTTTCTGTAGTCTAATATATAATAAGCACATAAAAACAAAAATAACAATGATGCGGCAAAAAAAACATCCACGAGCCTATATATCAACCAGAAACGAGAAATTTATTAAAATTATTCCGAGAAAACTCAACACAAAACACATATACCATCTTTCTTTTACACCACAAGAAATGTACATATACATATATACATACATACATACATACATATATATGTTCCATACAAGTACTTTGGGGGGGGGGGGAAGAATACGAACAATAACCAACCCCAGACATGTGAAGGTTTACGAGAAATCGACACCGAGGCTAGTAGGCTTAAATTTGCAGCAGTCTCGGATAAGACACAAAAACTAACCACAAGCCTCAGACAACGTAGAACCTTTCAACCAGTTAAGGAAAAAAACTTGGGCCATTAATTATCGAGGAGAAAAGGGGGTGCTAAAAATGTGTACACTCCTCTATCTAGACGAATAACCCAAATAAAAATTAAAAAGGGAAAATGAGAGAGAAAAACGACCATCTTAAATCCTCTCGAAACGGAAAAAGGAACTTTGCAGAGTAAGGCGTAAGAACCAAGCCATTCCCAATGAACTATATCAATTTCATACGACTTGTTCAAACATGATGTTCCTCAATTTCCCTCTTTTCCCACTTCACCAAAGTTACTCTAGGATTTGGGAGATGATAGAATATGCAATCATCTTTCACCAGCTTAGACTCGCTCCAGGTTCCTGGATCAAGCAACATCTGCAGATCACATTTATGTGATAAACGATTAGAAACATAATATATGCGCAAAAAAATACAAGAAAGTAATACGCGCTCTAGTTTTGGCAAAATTTAATGGATAAAAAACAAAAAAGTGAGTAAAAGCAAGTGCACTGTATAAGTGGTTTAAAAAATACAAATTTGAGTTATGATTTCCATCACCCCATACCATGGATACCGGTCAATGAAAAGTAACAGACATCAGCTCAGACATTATCGAGCACATAATATAGTTTGCCCAAACAGTGGAAACAGCTTTTTTTGGAATTTTCACTCAAAGTTTTGAAAGAGGGACACACCTCAACTAGGCAGCTTTGTCCGGGGTGAAGTCCCCCCACCAAACCCCTTTGCATCCAATCCCGATTGGGCCCTTGTTAGCCTTGGCTTTCTGGTAATAATGTATGCGTTACATTACATGGATGTTAACCCAATAAAGCGATTGAACTTGACATTTTGAAGGGAGATAGGTTGATGAGTATTCAAGGGTATGCGCACCAGAAATAAGGAAGTTGCAGGGATTTATAGACACAACAAACTAATGCATATCAGTGTTTTAAATAGCGTTATCGCTATCGTAGCGTTTTTTCGAGAGAAACGCTAAAAGCGCTAATAGCGTTGCTATATAGCGCTTTGCGGTGTATTTTTTTTTGCCTAAATATGCACTAAACTTTAGAATATATAACAAAAAAAAATAAAAAAATATAGTTATATTAGATAGCAATAAAAAATAATCAAAAAAAAATTTGTTGTTGGTGAGTTTCGAACCCAGGTCTGCTGGAAATTACAGCACAGTCTTAACCATCTGAACTGTAGACACTTATGAAAATTGCACAATATATATTTATTATTTAGATCCGCTGTTTTTTTTTTAACTCGCCATTTACGCTTTTGGTCCAGAATTTCGCGATTTTTGCGCTTTTGGTCCCCTATAGCGCGATTTTAGCGCAATTCCACCCAAAATCGTGATTTTTCGTTGCGTTTTTTACCAAAAAAGCGCTATTTCGCGCTACATAGCGCTATGTAGCGCGAATTTTAAAACAGAGATGCATATAGCATTTAGAAGTCAAAGGGGTTGTGCTTTATAAAGCAATAGCAATGTACATGTAAACATCCTAAAGATAACATGAATGATGTCACAAATTAAATACAATTTACCAACACATGAGCAGTGAAAGCACAAATGGGAAATGTTGTCAAGATATACCTCATTGATGGAGGAAATAGAGAGGCTTGTTTGGCCAAAGGATAAGTGGAAAACCCTTCCTGTCAATGGCGATTTACCTTCACCTTTCGACAGCATTGATTTTACGAGTTCGGGATCTTTTATTGACACCAAAATCTGTATGTGGCCTAACCACAGTTTAACAACTGGTCCATACTCCTCATGTAACTTCGATAGAAGGCCTGCAACCATATTCTAATATGTTCAATTCATTTGCTTGTATAGGATCAATAGCACCATCATTATATGTTCATAACTGAAGATCTGATATGCAGTATCAGTAACTATTACAGTATTACGTTAAACATTACTAGATCATCAGAATTCAGAGGCAGATAATTGAAAAGCCTCTAGCAATAATTTTAAGAATATTAAATTTAGACTGGAAATTGGGTAGAGGCCGCGCGAACGCAGACCCCCGCTAGCACAAATTATGACGTAGACTTAACCACTTGGGCTAATCTTAGACTAACGCCCCTCCAAAGTGCAATGGAGGTCATCCATGAGCCTTTTTGATCACTCATTGACCCCGTCCAGGTAAGTGCTTTGTCCAATCACAGCAGCACTTTATTTATACACGAAAATCTTCTCACCATTATAAGTAACAGCGATGTGGGATTAAGAACACAGAAAACACAATACTTTCTCTTGTACTTTTTCTTTCCATGTGTAATTCCCCTGTTTACTCAGTGATACAGAATTCGGATTGGCTTTGTGAGATTGCTCTCAAAGATTAGCAGTGATTGGTGATTGTTTAAAAGTACTAACATTTTGAGATTGAGGCTTGCTTGTTGCTTTTTTTGTAGATAATTATCCAGAAAAAATAAAAGTTGAACTTAAGGTTTCTTTACAATATTTCTTTCATATAGTTGTTTCAGTAATAATAGATCTTGTAACGGACAGTAGACAAATGAACATCACAACGTTTTTTGTGTACCAAGAAGCCGGAACTACTTCCAAAAGTAGAAATTTTCAAAAAAAAAAACTCAAAACAAGTTTTGCTACGGCCGAAAAATGACTGCTATCATACTAAAATTTAGAATAAATTAAGCTGAGTACCGACTGATCATATCGATTCAAAAGCAGAAATTAAAACAACCGCAGGAAAATAGGAACGAATAACAAGTGGACTATCAGTTATCTAGTTTTTAGGTACATGACCCCCAATTTGCAACAGCTATAGACTGTCGCCTCACCGCTGATTGATAGCTAAAAATAGGTTCATTAGGAAAAAACTCAACAGACAACAGGCTAATATGTCCTTTTTGTTCCGTCCTGCAATCCTCGCTATAGTATGTAACTGATGTTGTTCTCCCTTTACGAAATAACAATTAATAAATAATAAAGGATTAAAAAAAAATAAACAAACAAACAATTTAATCTTTATTAATTCAGAAATTGGTACTGAAATTACAGATTACAAAACTGTACGGACTTACCAGTAATTAAAACAAACTGTTAGTCAAATTATTATTAATTAATAATCTGACGGATTGAATTGTAATAAATAGAAACTGTCGGACTGGAAAGTATAAATTTAACAGTCGGACCGTTCTGATTTGAAAAGAAATTCCAAGACTGAATTGAAACTATACTAATTACATAAATTAGATTATAGAATTGAAAATTACAGAATTGATATTACAGAAAATAAACAGTATTTTAATTAAATTACAGAAAAGAAAAGACAGAATAGAAATATTATAGCTAAGTAAAGCAAATTAAAATACTAAAATAAAATTGTATAATTGAAATGACATAAAGAAAATTGCAGAAATGAAAAGACGAGACGACTGTTAAACAGTCTTCCCTCGCCCAACCACCTTAAGGTTTCTGGTTGCGTTGGCGCTTCGATCCCAAGGTACAACGTCTCGGATGACTCGCCAAAAACTGGCAACGAGTCAAGGTCGAGCTGTTGGTGGGTGGTTCTCTCTTTCTAAAATGCTATCGGAAAAGTATGCAGAATTTTTTCAGAATGTAAAAATGTATCTATAGAGAGTGGGGGAAGGCTGCCTACTTATAGACTGAGCTGAAATATCAGTCATAAATGGTCACTTAATTCATCAATCGAAACTGCTGAATTAATTATGCAATTATTCTTATTTAATTACATCACTTACAAGTTTGTTGGAAATTTGGGGACTGTTTTGTGATTATTCAAAACTCTCAGACTTTTTTGGAACCGAAACATTTTGCAAGTCCAAAGTCCAAAGTCCCGCGTCCTTTCTTTACATAACGGCGGTTGCTCACCTCGATATTAAGCTTCTCAATGAGCCCCTCCAGCTTCATTTCCTTCCGCTTATGTTTCAAGTAGTTTGAAAGTCTTTGCATGACGGTGGCAGTTTCTCAATCATGAGTGCCACCTGGAAAGGCTCATTAATAACTATCCCTTCAATTTCACGGCGATGGTAAATGAGTTGGAGCTCCTCAACTTGCTCCATGACACCTCTGCTGTCAGTCATACGGTACTCGTGAAAGTCTGTGACAACAAATCTCTTTGTGCCATTGTTATTCACTTTGTACTTATTCTTGAGAGTTTCTCATAGCTCCTTTGCAGTAGCTTTGGGCTCAAAAATAGTGAACAATGTGTCATATAGAGCACACAGTATATAGTTCTTGCATAGGTAGTTGGCATGTCTTCATGCCTCAACCGCAGATAACGACTGTTCGTCCAGATCACTTAGGACGGGAGCAGTCTTCTTCAGAAAACGGGTCAGATTAAGGGTTGTTAGGTAAAACAACATATTTTGCTACCAACGTTTGAAGTTATCCCCCTTAAACTTTTCTGTTTTCTCCAGATGAGAAGTCGGCAAAGTAGACATAGGCGAATGCATCGGTGCCTTGCTCTTGGCCGCAGCCTTGGCTACGACCTTGGCCGTAGCCGCAGCCTCGACTTTGGTCGTATCCTCGGCGTTAGCCCCCACATTCTCATCGCCCTCACTCTTATGGACATTCCCACTAACCACTGGGTCATGCTCACTTTCGGAAGATACAACATTGGGTGAAGTGTTTGTCATCTGAAACGACAACCCAAAACGTATGAGATACATGTACAATAAATTCTATAAACAAAACACAAAAAGTGCAATTTGGGTTTGTAAAAGAATTTTAAACAAAAGAAATTAAAACGGTTTCCTTTTAAATACCAATACGGTTGGTACAATAAATTAAAACTGCAATTTGGGTTTGTAAAAGAATTTTAGACGTATGAGACCATTATGTTAGGACCATATTTCTGGCCTAGTAACTCTTTGTTGTCAATGGGTTTGAACAAAATAATCTAAGTTGAATGTTAAGAATTAAGACAGTTTTATGTTTACAGGTGAGGTTGCAACCTCAATTGCAACTATAGTTCCAACCTGCCAATACGTACGATTCTGTCTAATTCTGTCTAACTGCATTACTTAATCTTTAAAGTTTTTTATTTGAATTAAAGTATGCAGGATATATTCTTATTTGTTTCAAAAGATTTACTTTATATATATTGAGAATATTAAGTTAATAAGAATGGAAGTTGCTTAAAAGATATATGGAGATTAGTTTAGGATATATTGTTCCTTTTATTGTGCAACTAAATCTTTATTATTATGCAAAAAAAAAATTCACGAATGTCAATCTATGTGTTTACAAAATCTGTTATGATCCAATTAGATTGAATGATATATGGAGTTATGGTTTCAAAATATATTAAGATTTTATCTCTAAAATATATTATTTTATATGTTCCTTGTTTAAGGAAATAATAACTCTTATTGTCAAGCAAGTTATTAACAGGTATTAACATGAAAATTGAGATCAATCAAATGCAGTAGTATCCCGTGCAAAGATGGAAAGATTGAGATCAATTAGAAGAGGTCAAATCAATCAACAAGATCCTGAAGAAAGAAGATTGTTTTACTCTTTAAATTGTTAATAATTTTGCTTGTAAAACGTGTGTTCTAAATTACAAAGAACTCAACTTTGAGAGAATACACAGTGAATTTTTAAAATGAAAAACAATGGTGGGATGTCATTGATGTTTTGAGTGATAATTATAAGTTATGAGCAGTATAGAGATAGTCAGAAAAAATTAGAGAGAGTCTGAGAGTTTTTCAATAAGACTTAAATCATATATTGTAAGCTTTTATAATATCATTAATCTGGGTGAGTGCCCCGGATACGTAGCCCAGTTGGGTGAACTCCGTTGTTAAATGTGCATGTGATTTAATTCAAGTACATTTAACTTTACAAGTTATGTCCATCATTATACTTATGTTCCAACTGTGGTTTCAACTATACTTGGAAACTAACTGCATAACAGCAACTAAAACAGCGAATAAGAATTTCATTTGGTATCAGAGTTTCACACTAGATTCTACTTAATGTGGATCATGTATTCTGGTAAAGATGGACTTAATGAGAGAAGGAAATGCGTTTAACAAGCCACCATTGCTTAAATGATGTGTTAACTATGGAGTCTGAAAAATAAGAATGAGATCCTTCATCAAACAGTAAGATGAACAAGCATGGAAGTCTGTACTCTATGGTTGGGAAGTTCCAACTTGTTGGTCCGAAGGAGTCTAAACCTTAGAGGGGGGGTGAATAAGGTTTTGGTACGTTTTTCACGGAATTAAATCTATGGGTATTTAACTAAGTTAATTAGTGGTATTTATAACCTAAACTCTTTTGTTACCAAATTAACGCTAAATTGATCTAAGCAAGCAGTAAATATAAGCGATAAATAAATACGAAAAGTAAAAGTTAAGGGAAAGAAATAACGCAAGATTTATAGAGGTTCGGCAAACCGCGCCTACGTCCTCTCCTCGGTATTTTCATTACCGAGTGTTTCACTAAAAATCTTCGTTTCAAGGTTACACCTTAACGAGCTTAATCAACCGATTACGCTCCCCCTCACTATATGAGTATCCCGAATAAATGACCTAGAGCTTTTAAGCTACACTTGCTTAAAAGCCTCTACCCAATTCACTCGCTCACTAATGAGTTTATAAAATACTCTTTTACAAGTTTGATTTCGAATCACTCACTAACAAATATTATCTCGATGTTTATAAGATTACAATGAGAATATACTCGAGAATATTTTTGATTACAAGTGAGAAATAAGTAGTATAAGCTTGAAGGATTTCTTAGTAAGAATTGCTTAAAAGTTGTGAATGCTTGGATGCCTTTCTTCAAAGAATATTTGGGGCTTTTGTAGAGCCAAAAGGTGCAGCAATTAATTTCAGACCGTTGCTGGTTGTTGAGTTCATTCAATGCAGTTTTGCAGCAGTTCGCCCCATTTTCAGGAATAGCTTAAAAGCTGGAATTTGAAATTTTACAGAAACGATCGGTCGTTTCTGAAAAACGATCGGTCGTTTTTTATCTATGCTCACTGGAAGAAATCATCCATAAAACGATCGGTCGTTTTATTATGGCGATCGGTCATTTTTGTCCTATGCTCACTGGAAGGATTTCTCACATTTATGATCGATCGTTTAGGGTTGATCAGTCGTTTTTTGTTGTTCTGGGTTATTTTCGGTTTTCTCGACAAACTTCGAAACCCCGTAACTAATTCGTTCCAACTCCGATTTAGGTTCCGCTTGAACCAATGGCTTCGTAATTACGTGTTCTATCATTTTGAACCTTTGACACACTCGATAAATGATTAGTACGCAAAACGAGCTTTTATCATGTTTTACAAATTTTGTTATCATTAAAATAATCGATTTGAAGAACATCGTTCAACAATCTCTCCCTTTTTGATGATGACAAAATATTGACTTCAACATACTATAAGCTCTTTTTGTTTAAACAAGTATAACCGAATTGTGTAGATGACGCTTTACTTGGATAAAGGTTTTTAGAGAAAAAACAAGTAAATGTCATAACATTCGATTTTAAAAAGACGTTAAAACAATGCTAAACGAATAGGGATAACGAAGATCTAAATGCAAGCGAAAATTTGGCCATAATTTTGCCTTAAAAAGGTCAAACGCCACAAATAAAAAGCAATGTATATAACCCAAAAAACTAGCAATTTATATGCGCCAAAAGTAGTAACATCAAATGCGATACACACGCATGTATAAGATTGCAATCACACAATGCTATCTAAACAAGAGCAATATAAGAAGAAACGCATCATAATCATAATAGCCAAGTAAACCGTTTTCTACTTATTACATCAAACACAACTTGTTCAACTAAAAAGAAAGTAATAGAAATACAACGCAAAGACAAAAGGGAGAGGTATTTCTCCCCCTTTGACATCATCAAAAACAAAAAAAAATAATATATCCGCCTAGTCGCGGTGGGAAGTAGCATCATCCTCTTCGTCTTCGTCATTGTTATGACCGGCAAAGTCGGGAAAATAACCATGGAACCTCGCCCGTTGCTCGTTGCTTAACCTTTCGATTTCGTCCATATCTTCTTGACTAGGATGCATGGAGCGAAACATGCGTCGTTGAAGTCGCGCATTCTGATATTGATCAACATAGAGATCGTTGTAGAATTGTTCGGTGCGTGGAGGAAGAGTCGAAGATCCTACTTTAGCTTTTCCGCGACCTCGAGAGGGACGGGAGGAGGTAGGGATATCGGTGGGAGGGAGAGACTCGGAGGAGAATTCCTCATGAGCGCCTTGAGGTGTCGGTTTAGGGCCGACGTATTCTTCCTCTTCGGGGGAAAGAGGAGTATAGCCGGGGCCGGATACCCGCTTACCGGACCAAGTTATGGACTTGTCGGTATTGTTGAATTTTATGGACATTTGGGAAAGATAGGAAGTGTCCCAAATGTGCTTATCCTTATTTTTGAACAATGTTCCACCGGGAACGAGATTTAAGTCCTTCAAAATGGCCGAAATTAAGGCACCGTAAGGTAACCCATTCTTGGACTTTGTTTTAAGCGAGTCCATCTTAAAGAAAATGAGGGATGCAAAGTCAAGGCGGACTCGGCGATGGATACACCCAAGAAGAAAGATGTACTCATTAGTAACATCCGTAAAGTTGGAGGTGTGTGGGAGTACGATATGAGAGAGTATGTGATAGGCTAATTTGTTGCGAAATAGAAGACCATGGGCTTTGTTTGAACGATTGTTATGGACGGGATGAAAAATTTCGTCTTTAAGATCATTAAAGTGATCAATCTCGAGAGTCTCACATAGTTCTTTACTAGACTCATAGAAACCGTTGCTATCTAGGCGTAAAAGGGTTCGTAGACGGTCTATACCGTAAACGAAAGGTTGTCCGTTAAACGATGAACGCAAGCGGAGTGCGTCATCATTATCCCTATCGAGAACTAGGTGATGATAAAATTCATAGACATTTTCCTTGTAAAAGGGCTCTTTAAGAGTGAGGATAGTATCGAGTTTGTAAAAACTTAAATCGATCATGAGAGCGGGAAATCGTTCTCGGAATAAAGGCATGTCTAGAGTAAAGTTAGACAAAATACCTCTTTTACTCATCTCGGGTGGATAGAGAGGAGGTAGAGGGCCGGAGCGAGAAGCGGAGGAAGAGCCGGTGCGTGGGGCACGAGGAATAGCCGGGCGGCGAGTGGGTGGAGGCACGATCTCGTCGTCATGCTCATCAACGAGGTTGAGTGAGGCTTTCTTTGTGCGAACCATTTGATTGATTTGGATAGAAAATTGGGTTTTTTTGAGATTTTTGGGTGATTGGGAGAGGAGTGGACGAATTTTGAGAGAGAGAATAGATTAGGGTTTGAAATGAATTGATTTTAGGGTTTGAAGAATGGTTTTAAAAACTGACAAACAGCAAAACGATCGGTCGTTTTGGGTTTCGATCGGTCGAAATATAGCCAAATTCTTCCAGTGAGTCCACGTTAAAAACGATCGGTCGTTTTTAAGGAACGATCGGTCGAATGTATGAAAACGATCGGTCGTTTTTACAGACGATCGATCGACTGTAACAAGGTTACAGAACAGGAATTTTTTGCACTTTACGACACTGATTTGGCATAGAAAATGTAAAAATACTTAAATATATATAAAAACAATCAAATATATATATATATATATATATGTATATATCACACATCAAACATGCCTAACTCTCGGCGAATAAAGCAAAATTGATCCTCATTAAGGGGTTTTGTAAAAATATCGGCTAATTGCCTATCCGTACTTATATATTCAAGTGTAATATCCCCTTTTTGGACATGATCCCGTAAAAAGTGATGACGCAAATTAATATGTTTAGTGCGAGAGTGTTGGATCGGATTTTTCGAAAGGTTTATAGCACTAGTATTATCACACAATATAGGTACACTATTAAATGATAATTCAAAGTCGTTGAGTTGTTGACGCATCCAAAGGATTTGTGCGCAACAACTACCCGCGGCGACATATTCCGCCTCCGCCGTGGAAAGCGCAACCGAGTTTTGTTTCTTGCTATGCCAAGAAACTAAGGCGTTTCCTAAGAAATGGCAAGTGCCACTAGTACTCTTTCTATCTAATCGACAACCGGCAAAGTCGGCGTCGGAATAGCCAAGCAATTCAAAAGAAGTATCATGCGGATAAAACAATCCTAAATTACATGTACCTACTAGATATCTAAAAATGCGCTTAACGGCTATAACATGCGATTCTTTAGGGCAAGATTGATACCTAGCACACAAGCAAACACTAAACATGATATCGGGTCTACTTGCGGTTAAATATAAGAGGGATCCAATCATACCTCTATAGAGCTTTTGGTCCACGCTTTTACCCGATTCATCCTTGTCTAGTTTTGTTGCCGGACTCATCGGAGTTCCTAGCGGCTTTGCATCGCTCATGTTGAACCGTTTGAGCAAGTCCCTCGTGTATTTGGCTTGATTGACGAAAATTCCATCCTTTGTTTGTTTGATTTGCAATCCAAGAAAGTATGTGAGTTCACCCATCATGCTCATCTCGAATTCACCTTGCATACACTTAGAAAACTCCTCGCACATGCGAGCATTAGTAGCACCGAAAATAATATCATCAACATATATTTGAATTAAAAGCATATCTTTTCCATCCTTTTTAATAAAAAGAGTAGTGTCTAAAGTACCACGAGAAAAACCCTTTTTGATCAAAAATTTACTAAGTCTTTCATACCACGCCCGGGGTGCTTGTTTTAAACCATAAAGTGCTTTAAGAAGTTTGTAAACATGATCGGGAAATGCGTGATTTTCAAAGCCGGGTGGTTGTTTTACATAAACTTCCTCATTTATAAAGCCGTTCAAAAAGGCACTTTTAACATCCATTTGAAACAATTTAAAACGTTTAAAAGAAGCATATGCAAGCAACATTCTAATGGCTTCTAGTCTAGCTACGGGTGCGTAAGTTTCATCGAAATCGATGCCTTCTTCTTGGTTATACCCTTGAGCTACTAGTCTAGCCTTATTTCTAATGACTACCCCGGATTCATCCATCTTATTACGAAATATCCATTTCGTACCTATAATGGTTTTCTCACGCGGTCTAGGTACTAATGTCCATACGTTGCTACGCTCGAATTGATTTAATTCGTCATGCATAGCTAATACCCAACTCTCATCGAGTTCCGCTTCATGAATGTTCTTGGGCTCTAATTGAGACAAGAATGCAAAATGATTAACTATATTTCTTAATGATGAACGTGTATGCACTCTTTCTCCCGGGTTGCCCAAAATTAAATCTTGCGGATGGTGATTGGCAAAACGCCATTCTTGAGGCAAATCCTCATGAATATGTACGCTAGTTTCTAAGTCCTTTTGAAGTCTCTCTATAGTGACTTCTTCATCAACGGGTTCAACCTCTATGCTAGGCGTTGACTCTAAGCTAGATGTAACATGATTCGAAGAAGATGCTTTATGAAAAATATCATCATTAATATTATGAACAATTAAAGGCTTATCAATTGTCGGCAAATTCTCATCAAACGAGACATGTACCGACTCTTCCACCAATAAAGTTCTTTTATTAAAAATACGATAAGCTTTACTCGATATAGCATATCCAACAAAAATTCCTTCGTCGGACTTAGCATCGAATTTTCCTAGATTATCCTTACCATTATTATGAACATTGCATTTACAACCAAATGCACGTAAATGAGAAATATTGGGCTTTCGCTCTTTCCATAATTCGTAAGGTGTCTTTTTTAATATGGGCCTAATTAAGGCTCTATTTAAAATATAACAAGCGGAATTTACGGCTTCGGCCCAAAAATACTTTGGCAAATTATTTTCGCAAAGCATGGTCCGTGCCATTTCCTCTAGGGTTCTATTCTTTCTCTCTACTACCCCATTTTGTTGGGGCGTACGAGGAGCCGAAAAATTATGATCAATACCATTTTCATCACAATAAGTTTGAAATGGAGTATTCTCAAATTCCTTACCATGGTCGGTTCGGATACTTTTGATCATATAACCCTTTCGTGTTTGGAGCTTTTTGCAAATAATAGAGAATTCTCTAAATGCTTCATGCTTATGAGTTAAAAACAACACCCAAGTAAAGCGACTAAAATCGTCAACCGTGACGAAGGCATATGCACGCCCGCCAAGACTAAGTGTCCGGGAGGGGCCAACTAAGTCCATATGAATGAGCTCCAAACAACGAGTAGTAGAAATAATATTTTTAGACTTAAAAGAAATCTTTGTTTGTTTGCCTAATTGGCAAGCGTGACAAAATTTGTCCTTTATATAAGGAGCTTTTGGTAAACCTATTACCAAATCTTTACTAGAAAGTTTAGCAAGTAAATCAAGACTTGCATGACCAAGTCGTCTATGCCACAACCAACCATTGTCGTTGATAGTAACAAGACACTTAACTTCATTTTCCACCGAACTATTCAAATCAATCATATAGACATTATTTTGTCTTTGACCCATGAGAATAGTTTTATTATTTGAAATACAATGAATGATGCAATGAGATTTTTCAAAAATGACTTTGTGACCCAAATCGCAAAGTTGACTTATACTAAGCAAGTTGTGTTTAAGACCATCCACAAGCAATACATTATCGATAACAACATTAGATGGTTTAGAGATACTACCAATACCGATAATTTTGCCCTTGCTATTATCTCCGAAGGTCACAAAGCCTCCGTCTTTAGGTGCAAGAGTGGTGAATTTTGTTTTGTCTCCCGTCATATGTCTTGAGCATCCACTATCCAAGAACCACTTGTCCTCGTTGATTTTTGACCTCAAGCATACCTACAAGACAAAACGATCATTGGTACCCTAATCCATTTTTGGGTCCTTGAGGGTTAGAGTCTCGACCCTTTGGAATCCAAACCAAATCATTTCTATTAACCTTATACCTATTAGGGCAATATATGTAATCTTCATAGTGATCACTACGGTTGCAAGTAATACATTTAACATGTGATATAGGTTTAACAAAACGATTATAAACTAAGTTCTTTTTATACGAGTTGTTTTTATGAGAGTGATTTGGTTGTCTACTTTCATTTTTAGCCGTTTGTTTGGTGAATAGGTTTTTATGCTTAGCCGTTAAGAGTGGGTTGTAACCTACACCGGTTTTATCATACGCGCCTTGTTGAGAAGCTAATATAGTACTTAGCATTTTACTACCTTTAGTGAACTTAGAGAGAGTAAGTTCGGCGCTATCCGCCTTAAGTTTACATGACTTAAGGTCATCAACTAACTTATCATTTTCTAGGGTGAGTTCGGCATTTTTAGTTGCGAGTGTGTCATTTTTCATAGCTAAATTTTCAAGTTCGTCTTGTAAAGTAATTAGCAATTTTCTAAAAGATTTGTTCTTACCTCTAGCTTTTTCTAAAGATTCTAACACATCATTAATATCAAGACAATCATCACTAGAAATAGAGGAGTTAGAGGAGTGATAGCTTACATCCTCGGTATCATCGTCTCTAGCCATGAGACATAGATTTGCGACTTCTTCATTGTCGCTATCGGAGCTATCATCATCGCTCCCCCATGCGGCTAAGAATGCCTTCTTGTTTTCCCTTTTCTTTACGAACTTGTCCTTTTTCTTCAAGGGACATTCGTTTTGCATATGGCCGGGTTTGTGACATTTGTAGCAAATGATTTCGTCCTTTTTGCTAGATTTTTCGGAAGTCTCTTCCTTATATTCCTTTTTCCGAAATCGTTGTCCACCCTTCTTTTTCCAACTTAGGAATTTGTTGTAGCGTTTGGCAAAGAGAGCCATCTCATCATCCTCACTAGATGAATCATTTTCGCTATCGTCATTTGTTGTGCATTTGAAGGCAATGCCTTTCTTCTTTTTCGAGTCATCCTCATGCTTTCGAGTTGTCATGTCGAGTTCATGAGTGCTTAGGGATCCAATGAGGTTGTCGAGAGAGAGAGTGTTCATGTCCTTGGCCTCTTGTATGGCCGTCACTTTTGATTCCCACTTCCTTGGAAGACTTCGAAGGATTTTCGTCACCATCTCCTTGCTAGAGTATACCTTTTCAAGTCTTTTAAGATCATTAGTAATCTTAGTAAAACGAGTGTACATAGAAGCAATAGACTCGTCATCATCGACTTTAAATAATTCATAATCATGAATAAGCATGCTAATTTTAGAGTCCTTAACTTGACTAGTTCCTTCGTGCATAATAGCTAGCTTATCCCACATTTGCTTAGCGGTGTCACAACCGGAAATCTTATCATATTCACTAGGCGAGAGCGCACAAGTGATAGAAGTCATAGCCCTACAATTTAGGGAAAATGCGAGGCGTTCATCGGTGTCTAGTTCCTCTACAAGTTTATCTTCGCCATTTCTCCTAGGCGTTTTATAGCCTTTACTAATACTTATCCATTGGTCTATTTCAAAACCACAAAGGAAATTTTTCATAAGGTCTCTCCAATAGGGATAGTTAGTACCGTCAAAGAATGGTGGCCTAGTTATAGATTTAGAGTCGGCGTATGAAGACATAGTGGATCTTTAAACTATAAAATCGTTAGTTTTTTATGAATAAAATAGCTAAGCTCTGATACCAATTGTTGGTCCGAAGGAGTCTAAACCTTAGAGGGGGGGTGAATAAGGTTTTGGTACGTTTTTCACGGAATTAAATCTATGGGTATTTAACTAAGTTAATTAGTGGTATTTATAACCTAAACTCTTTTGTTACCAAATTAACGCTAAATTGATCTAAGCAAGCAGTAAATATAAGCGATAAATAAATACGAAAAGTAAAAGTTAAGGGAAAGAAATAACGCAAGATTTATAGAGGTTCGGCAAACCGCGCCTACGTCCTCTCCTCGGTATTTTCATTACCGAGTGTTTCACTAAAAATCTTCGTTTCAAGGTTACACCTTAACGAGCTTAATCAACCGATTACGCTCCCCCTCACTATATGAGTATCCCGAATAAATGACCTAGAGCTTTTAAGCTACACTTGCTTAAAAGCCTCTACCCAATTCACTCGCTCACTAATGAGTTTATAAAATACTCTTTTACAAGTTTGATTTCGAATCACTCACTAACAAATATTATCTCGATGTTTATAAGATTACAATGAGAATATACTCGAGAATATTTTTGATTACAAGTGAGAAATAAGTAGTATAAGCTTGAAGGATTTCTTAGTAAGAATTGCTTAAAAGTTGTGAATGCTTGGATGCCTTTCTTCAAAGAATATTTGGGGCTTTTGTAGAGCCAAAAGGTGCAGCAATTAATTTCAGACCGTTGCTGGTTGTTGAGTTCATTCAATGCAGTTTTGCAGCAGTTCGCCCCATTTTCAGGAATAGCTTAAAAGCTGGAATTTGAAATTTTACAGAAACGATCGGTCGTTTCTGAAAAACGATCGGTCGTTTTTTATCTATGCTCACTGGAAGAAATCATCCATAAAACGATCGGTCGTTTTATTATGGCGATCGGTCGTTTTTGTCCTATGCTCACTGGAAGGATTTCTCACATTTATGATCGATCGTTTAGGGTTGATCAGTCGTTTTTTGTTGTTCTGGGTTATTTTCGGTTTTCTCGACAAACTTCGAAACCCCGTAACTAATTCGTTCCAACTCCGATTTAGGTTCCGCTTGAACCAATGGCTTCGTAATTACGTGTTCTATCATTTTGAACCTTTGACACACTCGATAAATGATTAGTACGCAAAACGAGCTTTTATCATGTTTTACAAATTTTGTTATCATTAAAATAATCGATTTGAAGAACATCGTTCAACACAACTGTTATTGATGGTGAAGGTGAACTAATTTATGTGCCTAAAGATAGATGGTCTGCTGATTAGGATAAAAAGTCAAGTGCAAACTCAACAGCAATAAACTTAATATTTGCTGGTGTAACTCTAAGCATGTTCATGTATATCTTTCATTGTGAAAATGCCAAAGAGGCATGTGATATCCTACAAGTAACCTTTGAGGGAACTGTTAAAGTAAAAGCTTATAAACTCTAACAATTAACTACTCAGTTTGAAAATCTAAGAATGGAGAAAGATAAAACTATTAAACAGTTTAATGGAAGAATCTGTCACATTGCCCATCAAACAGGAACCTTAGGTGAAAAATATAGTGATGCTAAATTTGTGAAGAAAACTCTAAGGTCTCTTCCAGAAAGATTTGAAATTAAAGTAACTGCGCTATTGAGGAATCAACAGATATAGAAAACTTAAAACTTGAAGAACTTATAGGAAATCTAAGCACTTATGAGTTAAAATTTTTCAAAACAAAGAGAACAGAAAAAGGAAAAGGCTTTCAAGCTAAGAAAGTTGAATCTAAACTCTGTGATAATCTACATGATGAAGAACAGTTAGCCTTATTTGCTAAAAAGGTTTACAAAAAATTCTATAAGAAAAAGCATGATGATACTGGAATATCTAAAAACTTTCATAAAAGAGAAAATCAATTTAGGCCAGAATCTAGGCTTAATAATAATTCTAAACAAAAGTGGAATCTAAAAGAAAAAGATGACAGAGACTATCAGTTTAGAGAAATTCAATGCAGAGAGTGTAGGAGTTATGGTCACATTCAGCCTGAGTGTGCTAACACTTAAAAAAAAAAAAAATGCTTATATCACCACTCACAGTGACAGTGAATCTGAAAGTAACAGTGATGAGGATGATGAATCTAATTTTGTTAAATTTATGGGAAGGATCACTGATAATGAACCTGCCTATGAAAGTGATTGTGAGTCAGTTTCAACCACAGTTACAACTGCACTTAAAACCTATAGCAGTGATGAGGAAGAAACTTCAGAATAGAATATTACTCAACAATATCTTGTTCTTTATGAAAAATATCAAAAACTGAGCAAACAATCTATTATCATCAATAAACTCAATACAAATCTAAAAAATGAAATAAATAACTGCACTGAACAACTCAACATACAACAATTTGAGTTAAAATAAACCAAAAAGAAAATGAAACTGTCGAATGCTTCAGATTCAGATAAATTAGATGATATGTTGTCATATTCTAGAAGCTCAAAGGATAACAATGGTTTGGGGTACTGTGGTTATAAAGGCATTGGAAAAACTATTTTTGTTAAAGTTTTTATAAAATCTGAAACTTATGATATTGACAATAAGGTTAGAAGTACAGTTGCAACCAGAAAATGGTTGAAAGTTCTTAAGGCTAAACCTAGACTTAATACTAAATTGTGTAATTTTTGCAAAAGATCCGGATATTTAGGAATCTGGTGCTACTTAATGCACAAGAAGTATATTTATTAGAAAAACTATTTGTCCCCTACTTAGGATGAAAAGATGAATTGAGTTTGGAAAGTTAAGATTAAAAATGACTTAATTGCCAACAATAAAGATGTCATTACTTATCTAAATGTTGTTACTACTAATAATTGGTATTTTGACAGTGGTTGCTTTAAGAATATGACAAGTAATTTAAGTGCTCTAAAAAATATCATAAATCTTACATGAAACACTGTTGTGTTTGGAGGTGAAGAGATATGTAAAATAATTGATAGACTTTGTTAGCAGGGTAGAAATTTTAAAAAAGTGTGTACCATATGTAAAAGAAGTTTACACAAATTAGAAAAAAATATATTATATATGTCAGTTGTTATCAAAAAATGACGGGTCTCACATATCTTCTTATAACCGATATGGGATATTGCGTACATGATTTTTTATAATAATTTATAAAGATTTATATTTTTTTTCTCTAATAAAAAAATATAGTTGAGGGAATGTCTTGTTTTACGTATCTGCCTAACATTGTTGTGCAAATTATTTGAAGACAAGAATAGATGCTATACAATGGTCTGCATATATACAGTTGAAGTGCATGTTATATACAACCTACTTGGATCCCTTTAAAGGTCATATAATTTACGCGTAATGTACAAACAGATAAGTTTATGTTATATGAAAAGCATCATTAATTGCTTTTGTTACTTGCTGAGACACGAAAAAGTTTTGCTTACTTTTCTTCTTCTTCTTCTTATTAAGATTAAATCTTGAGATTAACATGTTAGAGGCGAGAGCCTGAAAGCATAGATTAGCCAAAATGAACAAGGCTGGTTCTCAAATTATTTTGATTAACTTGTCTCCGTGTGTCAATTTGTTAAAATATCCAAATCTGTTTATCATACAAGTAGGTAAAGGGGTCTGTTAGGCTCTTGCCTTCAAACAAACTCGAATTCATTTCACTCCATATTCAACAAAACGTTTGAGGCATGCAATCCGAACCGAGATACCTTTGAAAAGTACATCTCCTAACTCCTAAGCGCTAACCAACTCAATCGGACAAGAAGAACAGCAATTTAATAAAAAAGGGTTGGAGCTACCTTGGTCCCACTTTATTTTTTAAAAGTTCGCACTCGAAATACAAATGGTTAACTTTTTTCACATTCCGAAAACAAACGGATGGATGGGCATTTGCCGCAACCATATTTATTCTTGGGAGTCGGTCTATAGTCGTGTGATAATATATTAATTGATTGCCAACCAACAAACAAATTAAATTTACTCTTTGACGGGATGAACCCCGGCCACCCAAATAATGCGTGTCCGATCCACCTCGCCGACCTTGACTCTTGTTGAGTACCACGACCAATGAAAGAAGAAAACCATACAAAAGATCTGCAGCTCAAGGTAGGGAGGAAGAAGAGAAAATGTCGGCAGATGAAAGTGTGATGAGTTACGTATAAGTTGGCGGGAAATAAAACGGCGAGAGAAAGGGTTTTTGATTGGATGTAGGTCAATTAGCGAGGTCATTGAGTAACATTATTTATCGACTCAATGGCCATTTCTAGGTTAATCGAGTTAAATAGCCAAACACTATTTCAGAATAGTTTATCGAAATGTGATTTAGTTTGATGGAATGATTAGTACAACAAGAGAACGGTACATATGGATACGATTTTTATCAAGATTTTCTGAATTTATCTTAGTTTTTGAGGCATGTGTCTGTGAAGTGGGAAACCTTAAATTTTGGCCAAAAAAAACTAGTTATCATTATAAAGTTCATAAAATAGCAAATAAATTTCCAATATTTCGCCCTTACCATAATGCTAAAAATCCATGCTCTTAAGAACATGCTTGTACAACAGTGTACTGTAATATGCCAAAGGAATTACAAAAACTCACAGTGCAGGTTTATACTTTTTGTACTGTTTGCAATTCTTGAAAGGCCTCCAAGGACCAATCTGAATCTGATGGACCAATAAAGTTACCAATCTAACTTAGAAACTCACAACGTACAGTATCATAATATCATAAAACACAAAAAGTAAACGTTTTATATGTAATATCCACTTGCTAATAAAAATAGAAAAAAGTACAAAGACTTCATACAGTATACTTGTAGAAATTAAAACAACACTGATATTAAATTGTGGATAAGAAATTAGCGATGTGCCGACGTTTGGCATTCAATTGAACGATACTAGCTACCCACTACCACACTTAGGAGCTAAGTAAAGAAGCATTAGATATTTGTCTTCAGCATTTTCACATTATTTAAGGTCCACACTACCAAAATCCATTGATTTGTATAAAAAATATAATGATACAAAAACTACAACAAATGTTTTATATAAAAATAGGCCGTCAATTGCCAATCACATTTAATTATGAGAACATTATTTAAACGCGTTTTCAGCTGATCACTTTTCATCTAAACTTCGTAAATGTTGAAAATTGATAAATAAATAAGAAAACAAATTCGTAAACGCTTAACACGAGAAATGAAATGAACAGATATATCATACCTTAATTATTACAAATTGGATAGAGGAAACATATTCCTAATATAATACAGTAGAAACTCGATAAATTAATACTCGATTATTTAATAAACTCTCTAAGATAATATTTTTGGCCGGTCCCGACTCGGGGATAGGATGCTAAATTAATAATTCGCTAAAATTATAAGATAATACATTTTTGATAATTTCTTTAGACCCCATATAAAATATAAATTAATAATTCCTTATATATAGCATATTACATGAATGATTTACGAAGGTTTCTTGAAAAATCACTCAATTGTCTTTTGTTTTTTGTTGAAATCAATTTCCCCTTTAATCTCGTCTCTAATTTTCCTTAGCATGGTAAGAACTTCTGGTGTTGTTTTATCATAGCTCAACAAGAAATTGTTCAATGTGATTGCCGCTTTAATAGCTTCGTTTCGCGAAGGGGGCTCCATTGTAGAACTTTCATCATCTTCTTCATCGATATCATCTTTATTAATTCCAATAACGCTTTCAATAATTTCTTCATCAGTCAACAACTGTGCAACTACATTTTCTTCTGGGTGAGTCAGAACATCTTCGACATCCATTGCATTGCGATAACCCAACTCTTTGATCAAATTCTGGAGTTCTTGAGTGCTTTCACCACCTTCATCTGAGTTCTCAAAAGTCACGTTATCTGTTGATTGAAGTTTACAATGACGAAAGCAGTTCGCAATTGTATTTGCACGAACATCCATAGTCCATGCTGAAATTGCAAGATTCATTGCATCTAACACATTTATTTTTGCTGGATTTGGAACCCCTAATTCATAACCCTCCAAAAGACTTCTATAAAATCGACGACGATAATGCATCTTAAAAGCTCGTATGATCCCCACGTCACAAGGTTGAATTTTTGAAGTTGTGTTTGGTGGCAAAAAAAATAATTCAACATTTCGTAATCCTTCAATAATTTTTGGATGAGCAGGGCAATTATCCACAATCAAGAGAATTTTTTTTCCAACCATTTTTTTATCAAGTTGGCGAACATATTCTTCAAATAACACACCAGTCATCCAAGCTCGTTTGTTAGCACGGTACTCACAGTTCAGACTGTTCAAGTTTACATTCTTGAAGCACCTTGGTTTAGCATATTTCCCAATAATCCATAAAGGAAGTTTTTCCGAACCGTCCTCATTACAGCAAATAGCAACAGTTAGTCTTTCCTTGTCTTGTTTTTTCCCTTCAAGCTGCATTGTTGCAAGGGAATGATCCGGTTGAAGTCTAAAAAACAAACCTGTTTAAGATCAAAACATGTAAATAATTACATCACTAAAGTACAAAATATAAAATAAAATAATAAAAAAACAAACCTGTTTCATCCATATTAAAGATGTCTTTCATTTCAAACTGATCAACTTTGTCTCTTATGGATTTTAATTTGTCCTCCATGCCCTCCATTTCAACAGATCCACTCTCTCCGAAACGCCGGAAATTTTTAATTCCATATCTTGCTTTGAACTTTCCAAGCCAACCAATAGAAAAAGTAAAGTCTGGAGCATCCACTGGATACATATCTTTCATGAACTTTTTCGCCTTCTCGATGATTAGTTCACCTGTCATATTCACATGTTCTTGATATTGAAAAATCCATTCATAGAGAGATTTTTCTAGGTCAGGAAATTTTGCCGGTTTGTGTCGCTTAACATCGCCTCTTTCGGGAGCAAGTGAGAGATACTCTAAAAACCGCTTAACTGTATTCGATATTGTCGCTTGACTCACCTGCAAACCATAGTTACTATGAACCCATTCTTGCAATTGTTTTTGAGTGAGACTTGGATTATCCTTGTTGTGCTTGCATAAAGCTCTTCGAATCTCGTCTGTCATTGTTGTTTTTTTCACACCTTTAAGATGGGAAGCCATGTTGTGTGTATGATTTGTTTGTGTTAACCTATTTTGATCTTGTATTTATATAGAAAATATTTTTAATGTCCATAAAGTTATACATTGAACACAAGAAGCATAATAAGGTAGGAGATTAAAGGTTTCTTTCAAATTGGGCCCTTCATTTGATATACATGCATTGGAACTATGCATTTGATATACATGCATTGGAACTATTCATAACTCCTACTTATTTGATATACATGCATTGAAACTCTTTATTTTACTAAGGTTAATTGTACAATAATTAAGTGGAAGCTTGAAAGGTGTTTGTAAACTAAGTATTTTACTATAAATTAATAAAATATTAATTAATATATAAATTAATAATTATTAATTTATCGATTAATTAATAACTCTTTTAATTAATAAATTTTGGTGGTCTCAAGTGTATTATTTTATAGAGTTTCTACTGTACTCCGTATCTATTAGTAAAGTTGGTCACATATTTCGTGTGCGGCGTAGTGACGTACAGGAACTTGGAAGCATGTGACTATGCAAGGTTGGGGTGTCATTTTTACCCGCCCTGACCTTACCCGACCAGATAGTTTTTTGGTATTTACCGGGTAACAGTTTTAGCAGCTCTTTTGTTATCTACGGATCAGATCGGGTCTATATACTTTTTTGTACTTATTTTACCCGACTCATACCCGTATTTATTATGGGTCTAATGGCTCTCAATGCGTGTATATACCCAAAACTCATTTAATTAAAAAAGTTGTAAAAATAATACAATTTGATACAACTAAAAGTCAAAGGTTATATTTTTTTATAATAGTTATTCTACTCTTTTAGATATTTTCTTTTTAAAAGGTATTTTTACAAATTGATAAGTAATATGTTTTTCCAAATAATTAATTAAATTCACTTATAAAAAATAACAAACTAATGGTTTCCTATTAATTTTTTTGTTTTAGTGACTATAATCAAAGTAAGTCGTCTCATGTATATATACCGGATGTATTATTATTGTTTATATTTTATGATGAGTTACATGTGCTTCTATTATCATGATGTTAGTTACAATGATGTTATAGTTCACGACTGATTATTAAAATAAGCCAAATGTATAATGGATGTATATTTTTTTCATCAAAACATGGGTGGATTGCGGGTTTTTAGGCGGGTTTTACGATTCCGTTCCGCGGGTCGGTTTTTATGGTATAGAGTTGAAAACCATACCTGGCCATAAAACCGGTTGGGTCGGGTTGGGTAGGGCCGACAACGGTTTTGCGGTGCGTCGGTTTTTACATATTTTGAGTATATACGGTGCGGTTTTCGCCTTTTGAATATTTTTGACTCCCCTAGTATAAGGGATGAATGCGGTTTATGCATAAACGGTACCGCTAATATGTGCCCATGGGTTAAGATATAACTAATATGGTAACAAATATTTACGTAATAATATCATTTATTACTAATAGATTCTGAAACTTAACAAATTGTGTAATTATGATTTTGAAAATTGAAACTAAATTTACAACACAATAAAAAACCAAATATAATATTACAGAAGTTGAGATTACTTTAAAGTTGAGATTACTTTAAAGTTAAATATTAATTAAAATTATTAAAAATAAGTTAATAATTTTAATATATTATATTTGACGAAACATTACAACACAATAAAAACTCAAATATAATATTACAGAAACATAGTTGATACTATCCTAAAATTAAATATTAATTAAAAATATTAAAAAAAAAGTTAAGGATTTTAATATATTTTAGTTGCCAGAACATAATATTAATTAAAAAAATTATATTTAATTCACCATACAATTAATACTAAACTAATTTATTTCCATGAAATATAAAATAAAATGTGTCATAATTAATACATAACATGTGTCCCGGGGCATACCTTAGATTTTCTCATATATAAATATGAGAATGAAACTTGTGAAATAGAATATTAGAATATTTAATTTCCATTTCCAATTGTACTTTAAGTATTTGAATGAAATTAATGCCTATGATTAATTTTAAATGGACACCACACATATTCTTTTTTCAAATGTAAGCTAAGTAATCGTGGTCACGCCTTGCGTATGCAATACGTAATGACATAAATTCGATCTCGACAAATAAAGTTGATATTTTATTAAAAAATTAATATGGAAAAAATAAATATAATAAATTAACAATGGTATGTAAACAGTAATATAATTTTTTACTTATAAAAAGAATACACATGGTGATTTTGTTTGAAATATGAATATGTGTGAAAAATAAGATGTATTTAATTTATTTATATATTTGAATTGAATGATGACATTTAAAAGTAATTATAATATTATAGTGATAGTATTTTTAGAAATTTTGGGCAAAATTTGACAGCCTTAACTTTCTTGGGTTGACTTATATTAATAGACGAGGATAATAAAAAAATAAGGTTACAAATAACTACATATCAATCAATTTAATTACAAAAAATGTACTCTTGTGTACTTTTTTACAATTAGATACATATACTTATTTATAATTAGATACGTATGTTATAAAGAATAACAAAATATATTAAAAAAAAATCAAAAAAAAAAAATCAAAAAATTTGTACATAGTATTAGTATCAAACATGATTAGACATTATTGGACATGATTAGATAGATTAAACAGGATTAGACATACAAGATTGGACATGATCAGACATACAAGATTGAAGAGGATTAGATAAGATCATACAAGATCACACATATTTTATGTATAAAAATGTATTTTTTAAAATATTGGTTTTTAATTTTTAAATATTTTTTTAAAATTTTTTAATGGCATATGAGCTATTTGTAAATAAGTTCACAAAATATGTATTTTTTTTAAAATAGTTATAAAGTTCAAAATGCAATATGTGTATTATCATTTTTATTAACTAAAATTGTTAGCTAATTATACATTTTTTTTCTCCATTAAGTGTGTTAAAATATGTGTTATATTTATAATTGTTAAAAAAGTTGTTAAAAATAACAATATTTTTAATGTTTGTAATCGATGATGTGACAACCACTACACAAAAAGTAATTAATTGTTAATCTATCCTCTGTGTTTCACGTTGATAACTACTACTATTTTAGTGGGGTTATAAAATCACTAATTAATGAGCTTTAAATTATTTTAATTTTAATTTAAATTAGATAAGTTTGCTAAGTTAAAACACTAATATAATATGAATGTTAAATTTGAGTTATATATGTGTTATTTAATATTTTGACAAAATTATTTATGTTAAAATTAATGAACTAATAAAAAGTAATAGAAGCAAGCAGAGTCTCCCACGTGTCCGCCACGTATCTTAATCCGAAAGCAACCAACAAACTGAAAAAGAAGTCAAAACGCACGCGTAAACACGTAAACATAACGCTTTATTTTATTTAAATTTATTTAATTGAAAAGAAACATAACCGCTACAAATACAGCAAAACAAAAACTCAAATGAAAGCAGAGAAGAAGATAGTAATAACAATCACACTAATTATATTAACAGTAGCAGTGGTTCTGTATCGGAGTGTAGACCAGTTAGAAAACGCCACGTCATCAGATATGTCGACGAAAGTCGGAGGTATACATGATTCTCACTCGTCCGGCGAGAATAGCGCCGAGATCGACGATCTCGCTCAATTCGCTGTTCAACATCACAATACCAATCATGTTCTCTCTCTCTCTCTCTCTCTCTAGATCTGATATACTATATAGTTTATATATGTATGTAATATATTGTTGAGCGATATAGGCTAAGAAATCTAATCGGATAAAGTTTCGAACTTAATTATCAAAAATCCTAATTTGTGGCTTTTGTTTTAATATATTTGCAACGTAGCATAGTTAGCATCAAATTTAAAAAGAAATAGCATCATTGAATTGAACATCTGTACCTAATTTTAAAAGAACTTTTGATAATCAACTCTTCAAAATATCTACTAAACCATCATTTTTCCTTTTTCCTTTTTTTCTGTGAGATGAAAAAAATAGTAATACATTCGTCCCGTAATAGTAGTTAACTTATGTAGGTTAATGATACTCAATTTAGTTATTTTCATGCTGTTTTGCAAAATTAATGAAATTAGTTAATTTAGCTAAAAAAATGTCGTTCCATTACGTTTGCGGCTTTGCTCCATGGTATGAAAATATAGACTATGGTAATTGTGTTTGATGATTAAATAAGGGGGGTAATAACCCAGTATATTAAGAAAATATTGATTTTTTATCGTGTACTTTCACAGAATATTGCGCTTTATACTGTTTAGCACCACCCATGGTAACAATTAAGAATCACATGGAATTTCGACCCTTCCATACAGTTGATTCCGCCAGTGATATAAATTCTCAGTGTCAATACATTGCAATTTAAGATTTGAACTGTTGAGACTTTTCATATGATTCTAGACTTTGTAATTTTAGAGAGAAGTATAGTTTATTACGATTTTTGATTTTAGGAAGAAATTTACTATTGAGGGCCAGCTATGATGTACTGATTCTTACAATAACTTGCGAAACCCGTGATGGAGGTACCAACTTTTTCCAAGTCGAGTAAAAGGGGAGGTTGCATATTTAGGAAAACGTTCAAACCTTTACCCTGTATTTTAACGAACATATGGTGATCATAGCCTTAACCGCACATATATGATAAAGATATCCCCCTAAAATTTAGTGCCTCCTGTAAATTGATCCTAGTTTCGCCACTGAAGCTGAGGGTACCGATTCTCGGGTTGTTCGTTACGTTGTTGTGCATATATGGTTTGGTAGATAGTGCTGATCTGTTGATTTAATCTCAGCAGTTGGTGGCTTACACAAACCAATTACTTATGAAGTAGATACATAGGGTCGGGTTCTGGTGAAAGAACAATGATGTGGGCTGGTAGATGGTTTTTGATTTGAATTAAAAAAAAAAATCACTGTGATGGCATGAAGACACATTTTAATTTTTTATACCTTCCTCCGTCCGAAATGCATGACTGGTGTTTTGAATGTTTATCTTGTCAATTTGGTTGCGTTGTTAAAGTAATAACTCTAAACGAAACCTAGTCATAAGAAATAGAGTCGATGGCTTAGTAGGTGAGAATGGAGTGAAGATGCATGATAAGTGAGCAGTATAGAATTGGAGTAGTATAGGTATCAGCTTGTAGACATATAATACCTAAAGAAGGAGTTTTAGATAAAAATGGTGGAGAAGTGAAATTAACTTTTGAAGTTGATTTACTAGCGTTCTATAGTCCTCAACTAGCATAAGGCTACATTGCTTATTCATTTATCTTGGAAATTTCATGATGATTTTTGCATTAGATAAATTTACTTGAATGTTCCCTTTCTAGTGAATAACCACTACGGGAACATCTCTTTTCTACCAATTAGTCATTGGTTTTTATATCATTTAGTACTTATGGTCTGACTGCGTCTTTCTTTTCCACATTGAAGAATGCACTTCTCGAGTTCGTGAGGGTGGTAAAGGCACAGGAACAAGTAGTTTCTGGTAAGATGCACCATCTCACTGTTGAGGTAGTTGATGCTGGTAAGAAGCAACTTTATGCGGCAAAAGTGTGGGTTAAGCCATGGATGAACTTTAAAGAGGTGCAGGAATTTAAGCATGTTGGTGACTCTCCATTAATTACCTCTTCCGATCTTGGTGTTAAGACCGGTATGTAATAGCTGTATTTGGACACGTCTCCTTTTTTTTTATTTTGGAATATCTTTGTGATGTATACCACCCCACCTTGCTCACATTTCTCCTTTTTGTTTGTAATATTTCTGTGACATTTCTATTATTCGGCCGACCCCAAATTATTGGTATTAAGGCATTGTATGTTGTTTGTTGTTGGCTTTTGTGAAAGAGAAATGACTTCTGTTGTGTGTGCTTAATTCTGGGGAGAAGCTTTTTTGTAATGTGTCCCAATGTTTGCTTGTTCAGTTAAAGTTGAATTTAAAAACTTTTGCATGTTCACTTTCCTCCTAAAATATCATTACTCCGATTTTGGGTTAGACTGAATTTGAAATTCACTATAATTATGAAGCAGCAAGTTCATAGGTTTCCATTTAGAATTACAAATCTTTGAAATGTTTCGTCTTTGGCTGGGGGACCTGCAAATAATATCATCCCGACGAGATGTTGATGGTCATTTTATATCATTTTGAGAGTATTGTTGTGTTACAAATGGGTTCGGAATGAGGAGCATAACTAGCTTTCCTTTAAGGTTACACATGAAGTGGAAGGGAATAAAATTTCCGTAATATCTACATCACTCCAACTAGTATACATGTTATCGTTTCTTCTTTTTTTCCCACCATCTTTATTTTCATTCAAATGGATGTAATGTTCGTGTAGGAATGATACGAACACTACCGTGTCACTGATTTTATATTTGTAATCCCCTCCTTTTATCCTGAACCTTTAATATCAATCTCATTTATTCTGGTTTTGCGTATATGTCACTTCTTCTCTGTGACTGTTTTTCCTTGTAGCGGTATATGTTGGATTTATCTCCTATTTTCCTCAACATATGTTAGAAGAATGAGCTTTCAAATTGATCTCAGGGTGAAGTTCTAAATTAAGAAAATCAATCTAGATTGACCACAATCATAATGTATTCACTGAATTCTATTTGTTATTTGAATTACTCGAGACACTCTATTTGGTTTAGTGCTCGGAAGAGAGGGATTGTTTTTTGTTATAACCACGTGATATGTAGCTTAAAAAATCTCAGCCTTATTGGCATCTCACGTTGTACTAATGCTTTATTCTCTAATTCATTCTCTTTCTCCATGGGATTTGTTTATATTTTTGTTTTCAAAAGCTGGTTAAAGCTTTAAAAAAATAGAGTTTTTCTGCTATGAAGAAAAATGCTTTGCTGATAAGTTCGAGAAGCCAAGGCTTTTCACCTTTTTACCTTTGGCTCAAAAAGCTTATGCGTTAGTGAATCTCTTGAAATAACGCTTTAGATATGCTTTCACTTCTGAGCAACTGGTTTATAGTCTTAAAGAAAGAGTTTTGGAACTAATGTTGGTTTTTAACGTCAGATGGCCATGCATCCGGATGGCAATCAGTGCCAGCTCATGACCCGGTGGTCCAAGATGCTGCTCATCACGCTGTAAAGAGTATCCAGCAGAGGTCGAATTCCTTGTTCCCTTATGAACTTCAAGAGGTTACTGATGCAAAATCCGAGGTTAGTATCTCTTCCTCAATCCTATAAAATGAATATTTGCAGAGATTTTAAGTAGTAGCAGTGGGGTCCACACATTTTAATCAATGCAAGTTTGTGTTGAACTGCTGTTTTCACAAATCTGTATACAGCTCTGTTTAGGATCTGTACAAATGCCGTTTTTTGTAGAGTTCAATTACTTGGTTTATGTAACTTTGAAATTTACACTAGCAGTTCAATGTTTAGTCCACTCGTTTTCCCCCTTTCTTTCTCGTTCTTTATGAACCTAAAGGTTTGGATCATGGTCTAAGCGAGTGGAGCCACTCTCCACTTGAGACTTTGGTCGGCTTGTTTATTAAATGGAGACCTAAAACATGATATATATCATAATAGTAGAAAAGAAAACACTGAGCTTGTAGGTAAACCTGTAGTAGACAAGCCTGCAAGCTAAGAAGGAAAAAAAAAGCATGAAACGATGGACATTTCCACCTTGAACACTTCTTATTTTGTAAAAAAATAAACCTTTTGTTGAGTCACACTTCTCCGTGCTATTATGAATGTAAAGGCTCACTTCGAGCTATATTCGTAAGGTACAAATAGAATTTAATGGGTAGAAGCACTTGGTATATTAGCTGATACCTCATGCCCAGCAGAAATTTCATTTGTTGGGGCTGACCATTGTTTGGTTGATTGATAGGTGGTTGACGAATCTGCAAAAATTAACATGGTTATTAAGGTGAAAAGGGGAGACAAGGAGGAGAAATTCAAGGTTGAGGTGCATAAAAACAATGAAGGTGTCTTCCATTTGAACCATATGGAACCTCATGCTCATCAAGACTGATTGTAAAACTGCTTTTAATAATAAACTTGACGTTTGGAGTCCCTCGTGCTTATCAAGACTGACTACGAGGAGCTACCCGTAATAATAAAGTTGATTTTCGGACTTCTGGAAAAAACTTGACGTAACTAGTGTTTAAATGCTTATTCAGTTTGTTTGCGTGTTAATCTATGATGGTATATGTAGTTGACGATCTGAAAGGATTTCGTGAAGGTGTTGTATCAGTAACTTGAGAATGTCTGTATAATGCTCATCTGATATTTGCACTCTATTTAACCATTTACTTTAAGAAGGCCTTACTTTTGTGTTTTATTGTGTTTCTGTTTCGTTGACGGTGCACATTGTATGTTTCTTCCACATCAAAAGACGTAATAAAGCAGTTCCTCAAATGAAATCCGGTTTCCTTTTCAATACAGGAAAAAGACTCCAGAGAGAGCATTGTCAGAATCCTCAAAGAAATAAGAGCTTGTTTATATTAATATTTGTTCAGAAACTAAATGTACTTTTTCTTTTGTCCAACAATTGTCCTAAACAACCTTTAGCATAGTAGCGACATGTATGCTTTTATATGACCGCACGACTGTCATATGAGATGAATGTGTTCTGAGAACAGATGTTCTCTCTTCTATTGCCCATCAAAAGTCGGGCTTCTTTGCTAATTCTCTTTCTTAAATCACAACTTTTGCCTCTATATTATATTTGCTTATTTCAGTTCGATTGTGAAAGGTGATGTTAGTTCAACTCATAGCTAGCGATCCTCAGAAACACGGTGAATAAGAACTCTTCGATTAATAATTGTTATCCTTGTTTATTATCAATAATATATTCTTTGCAACGAGATGTGGTAGGTTGTTGGAGAATTATAATTCAGGATGGAATTTTAGTATGCAAAATGACAAATCGTATTATTCGTTCGGTTTTACTGTACTTTTTCATTCCTAACAATACCTGGCAATATCTCATGTTCTTTATTATATACTGAGAATCATCAGAATTTTTTACGAAGCGCTATAGCTAGTTATTTCTCCTTCAATGTGCAATCATCTTTTGGCAGTATAGTATATTTTGAGGTATGGAAAACTGTAAAATTATTTGAGTTCTTTGTATCGTATGCGCAACATCTCAACGACTCAACCTAAGCGATTTTTTCATGTATGCTATGATCTAAATTGGATAATGGCTTCCATTGAGGGCGTAATTCTTGAAACTTTGATCCAATATGCATGTTAGCGAAAGCTGCGCTTCTCTTTACACTTGTAACAATGCTTACCTCTCCTAACTCTACTAATTCCTTCTTTTGTGACAAGCTCTATCATACCGATCTGCCGATATAGATGCAAGGAGGATAGTAGTTAGCAACTAAAATCAAGTTAATGTCGGAACTTTCATTAAAGCAAAATATTCACATAAACTAAAACAATGTTAATGTCGGAAACTTTCACCAAGGCAAACTATTCACATAAACTAAACGTTAATGTCGGAAACTTTCGCCAAGGCAAAACATTCACAGCAACTAAAATATTCACATATTTTACCTTAATGGTAGTTTTCGGCCTTAACTTGATTTTAGTTGCCAACTACTACTATGCTACGTGCATCTTTATTGACAAATACACGTATTACAATGACAAATGAACAATCGTACAAAACAGACTAATATACATCAAGTTATTCCCTCTTAAATAAGTCATGGAGTTAATTGCAAAACGAAAATAGTGTATGGGTTAAATTACAAATTTTCATAGTTTATGGTATCTATCTGCAAAACACCAATAGTTGATTGGTTTATTTGCAGTTTACCCTAAAATTTAATCCACAAATATTTACTTTCTCTCTCTATATCTATCTATTTTCTCCTCCAGTTTCTTTTGTTATGCTCGCTTCACTGATCAATTAAGGTGCGTTTTTTTATTTCCGTTATAAACTCGAATTTACGGTGTAGTAAACATCAAATTGGATTTATATTTAGAATCCAAACTAAGGTTTACTATAACATAATAACAATACCGAGTTAGCTTTTCAATTAATTGATTTTTGGATCATCAGTTTTATTATTATTTTCATCAATCATGTAGTATTATGCCAGTTTAATTTTCTAGGTTTTATTATTCAGCAACAGCTTAATTTTTAATTATAGTGTTTGAAATAACAGCTAACTCTTTTAATGCAAAACTAAAGAAGTTGTAGCTTCAGCTTAAAATTTACAACCAAACGGTCCCAGAAGTTACTATTAAGAGGACAAATCTGTACTTGGTAGATAATAAATTAATAGAAAAGTAGAATTTGTGACATGAAGATTTAGCGAAGCTGAATAAAATCATTCGTTATATTTCTTTTTGACAATTCCTTCACTTGTTACAACCAAAAAGCTAATTCTTTTTTACTATAATAGTAGGAAGCAAGCGAAATAGATTATCTTTAAGTATTGCTTGGAGGCGTCCAAGGTTTCAAAAGGCGCTAGGCGGGTTCTAGGCAGAAAGGGTCCGCCTAGTGCCTAATTGGCCGCCTTTTTCCCGCATAGACCGATTTTTTCCTGCCTAGGTCCGCCTAATGCCTAGGCGCCTAGTTCCCGCCTAGGCAGGCGCCTAGGCTATTTTTTAAACACTGGAGGCGTCCTTGGCTCTCCGCATGGTTACTTATACTTTTTTTTTTTTGTAACTTTTACCCTATTTGATAGAACGGATTATTAATGGGGTTTGGTTCAGCAAGCTCTTCTCAAGATGATCGAGATGAAGGTAAACTTGTGTTTGTCATATTTTGTAAAGGCAATTCATGTTCTTTCTCTACAGTAACTGATTTGGGGAAAACACTAGCCCATACTTACAAGAAAATTGGCTTGGGCAAGTTTAATTTTTTTAAGTTTAGGTGAACATTGAGGATAATTTAAGTTCAAAGAACCTTTAAAGATGAACTAGTTTTTTCTATTGCACGTGGTGGTCAATTGAAAAAGTTAGTTAGTGCAAACTGTAATCTGTCAATTGCGACAAGCCAATATACATGGTAACTATTTGATAATGATCCATTATACATGTGGGCTTATTTACAACTTTGCCTTTAGTAGAATTTACTATTAGGCTAACTAGATGACAAATGACGACATGGACATCATTATATAAAATTTGTCAGATATCTGTCATTGGGTACTAGTTTGGTGGTCTTGAAGTGTCTGTATATGTTTTCTTAGGGCATAGACACGTAAAAGTCTTTTGCTTTTATTAGTAGATTGTGCAAACCAGATCACTAATATCAGATAGCTATACATAAATCTCGTCCCTTTCCTTTTCTGTTTCGGTGGAACCATTCAGTGTCTTTTGCTTTGGTGTTACTTATTTTTGATTTGCGCTGTCTTTTACCATGACCATTTATTTATTTTTGAAAATATTTTTTCCATCAACAATATGTGTCTTGAACATGTGATTGGTGGTGAGGGTGATTATGAACCTCTTAATTGGGTCATCAATTGCCAATGTTTTTGTATAAATTATTAAATTAATATATATCCTACTTAACTAAGTACCTGGTCTTTGCAATATTTAGATGCTGTTGTTTGGAGTGCATGTTGCATGAAATTATACTGACATCCAAAAGCCTTTACTCCTTTTAGATCTTTGGAGTGAAAGTGATTCAAAACAAAAGCAAGAAATTGAAGAAGAATTTTTGCTGATAATGGAAAGAAAACTAGGAGAACATTGCTTGTAGTAGATTCAAATTAAGATATAAATGAAACAGAAATCTTGAGAGCATATGTGTCTATTTGGTATATATTGGAAAATTTGTTCGCAAAGACGTAAACGAAGTTATCTTTGGAAATCCCACATCGAATATTTGTCTATTTGGTATTGTTTGAATAATTCATATGTATGATAGTTTTGTCAACTGTCATACAATTTGAATTAATGATTTGACTACTATTTTTGTTTACATGGCATTTCCTTCTCTTGTTGGCTTACTGCAATTACAATATGGTGATTAAAATTTCCAGATGATGAGGATGAGTACGAGGAGGAAGGTCAGGGTAACCGTCTTTTGGGTTTTATGTTTGGAAATGTTGATGGAGCTGGTGATCTTGATGTTGATTATCTTGATGAGGTTAGCATTAATGAAGAGTTTTCTTTGGTACAATTTGTCTGAATGATCTGAAGAACGAAAACTTGCTATGTTTTAAAGTTAGCAGCCCTATGGGTTAATATGCTCCAAGTGTACAATTGTTTTCAATACACCTCAAGCTCTTTTTTAATTTGTGGAATTTGTTGCTTGCATATTGGTTGTATCCTGCTACATCCTCTCTTCCGTTTAGGCTCTTAAGAAAGTTTCCCCACTTCCTTTTTTTGTTATTAAACTTTCTTATGTTAATGCATACATGACACTTGTATATGGCTTGTTCTTATATTATCCAGTTCAGGGTCAAACATAAATCCCATGCATCTTTTTTCCCCATGCCTTGCACACAACAGCAGTATGCATAGAGTATCAGATTTAAATTAACGAAACATCACCAATCATCTTATGAAGAGCTTTTGGACCTCCTTTGTAACAGTATTGATTTTTTTTATATTTGGAATGTTACAAAGTTTTGTGCTATTTGTATTTTTCTGATCATTTTAGTTTTCTTGTTAAAGCAGCAGAAAATATCATTTTAGCTTAATGTTGCTTGAAGTTAACTTACTGCTCGCTTTGCCGGCTTCTTTTAAAATGACATTTGCATTATTTTTCAATGACTGGGTTTGCTTGAAGTACAACTGTTTGATTCGCCAAATGTTTTTCAGGATGCAAAGGAGCATCTTGCTGCACTGGCTGACAAGCTAGGTTCATCCTTGACAGAGATAGATGTATGTAAACTTATTCTTCATAAATGGGTTTTATGTTGAATTTTTGGATGTTTTGAAGCCATATTGTATCCCAAAGGTTTGACCTTGGTTTTGGACCTTTTGGTTATTGTGTGTGTTGTGTGATTCACTAATTGGATTTTTATTCTTATTCCGATTTTGTGTTTGTCTACTTCCAGCTATCAGTAAAATCGTCGCAAGCTTCTGCCTATGCACCTGAAGAAGGTGATTTAAATACTTTCAAGCAATTGATTTTATTTATCATTCAAGTTTTCATTTGCATATTTCTTTGTTGACAGCTAATAATTTCTTTTGCTTTGACATGCCTTTAAGGTATTTTACGCATTGATAGCAGTTATTGTAAAGATTAATTTTCAAAGAATTATTTCTCAAGGAAAAGAAATGGCTTATTGTAAAGCTTAATTATGAAACATTACTTGTCAGAGAAAAGAAATGGCTATCTTTGGCTTCTATTCTTTGCCTTATATTGGCGGTGGTTTTCCATCTTAGGGTATTAAGCATTCAATCCTACATTCTTTTTAGGAGACAATAGTCTCATATTGAAGTACTAGGGACTTTTTTTAGTAGATGTTTAATCAGGATGAAATGAAATAGAACTAAAAGTGATTCGTCTTTTTTATTCAATATGGTGAACAAGATTTATTTTCCTGTGGTACGGTTAGTTTTGGCTGTTTATCTTTAACTTTCGGATTTGAACTTGTGTTCTAATTCTATGGAACTCAAGTGCTCAGTGTCATAGTATAGTAGTTCTTTAAGGAAATGGTATATGTTGATTGACCCTTTAAGTACACGGTTGCCACCACGTCCATCTCTACGATCTGGCTTAACTTATAGAATATATTCCATTACAACTTTTGACAGAAGGTGTTTAGTTAAAATAATAAAACAGTCATCTTCTTTTTTACTTGTTAACATATGTGAATAATATTGAGCGGTGAACCTCATTGCCATATAATGTGTTATATGTTAACAGTTAGGCATACTAGCTTATTTTTCACCTTTATGACGTTGCATACACAATCAGTAAGAGCAGTACGTAAGGATTATAATTTCATTTCGATGTTTTATCTAAGGCAAGGTTGCCATCAAGATTTCATAAGATTCAAGACTCTCTTCCTTGTATCATAATCCGGTTTTGGTATTACTGAATTTTTTTAACTGTGGGATTTGTTTTCCAGATTATGATGAAAAAGCTGAAGATGCAGTTGATTATGAAGACATTGATGAGCAGTATGAGGGTCCAGAGATTCAAGCTACTACTGAGGAGGACTATTTACTATCTAAAAAAGATTACTTTGCTTCAGAAGTTCCAGTGGTAGATTTGGATCGTAAAACTTCTGTATTTGACGACGATAATTATGACGAGGATGAAGAAGAAGAAGTTGTTGATACAAAACAGAAAACTGTTGATACAATGAACGTAGAGGTTCATAATATTCCTTCTCCAGGTTCAATATGTCACCTTACTTACACCTACACGTTCACCATTATTTGGTTATAGTTTTATGTCATATTGGTCAAATTCATAATTGTTTACAATAGACTTTTATCCTCTGTATTTTCGTATTTAGAAATTTATTAGCAAAAGATATCATGACAGTTTGACTTTGTTTACCAACTGTTTCTATTGTTATGGCTAGAGGATATACTCGTTTTGTTTAGGTGCCGAATATTCTGTGCCTTAATTCTTAAAAGATGATTAAAATTACATGCTTATCACTGTTGTTAGTAAGCAGGTCATCATTGAAATGATAATCTTCCGTGCCTTATTCTTATGTGACGAATGATTATCCTAATAACCGTACTCCTACATATGTGAATCCTATCTTGGCTTACTTGTAATTGGTTTACTAGGAGTTACATTGTCCGGAAATAGGGTAGTCACAAAGTGAATGCGTGGTGGAATACATTGATGAGAAGTTATTTCTCGAGTAACTCTGTTTGTTTGGATCGAACTTGTAGTTTAAGCTGTTTATCCTTTCTTATATACTTTGATAAACAACAGCAGTTAAAATTTGTTAAAATATTGACTTCGAAAGGATTGCATTTTTTTTTTCTATCTTTTTTCTCCCTCTCGTGGGTTCATTAAAATTTGCCCAACTTTCAATATGAACAATCACGACAAACCTATAAAAATTCTGCAAAATCTTACACAGTCATATATCTGGTTTTGGTCCCAGTCTACTTCATGTGCAAAATGATCATGGACCAACTTTTTGGTTCGTCTCGTGCTACCAATTACGATTTTTTTTGATGTTTAACTCATAAAAAGGAGAAGTGAATGATGCTTCATCTAGCTTTTTCACACTGTTAAGTTTCTTTACATAATTTGTTTCAGGTAAACAAGTCGATACTCTTCCAGAAATTTCTGAAGCAGACATATTTCCTGGTGAAAAACTAGTTGATGCACTCCCGGTAATATCTAAAGAGGAACTATATCAAAGAGACACACCAAGTGATACCGCTCCCAGACTTTCTGTAGAGGACATATATCACAGGGATGATCAGCCTTCATCTCATGTTCCAGAAAGTGTAACTGATCTTGAAGAGGTAGAGTCTTCCTTCTTTTCTTTTTGATGTACTTTGGGTATCTATGTTGTTCACATCCTTGATACTTGTACGCACTCCTTGTCTTTTTAAATTAGAGTTCGTGGTGCTGTATCTCTTAGAAATTTTAGTATATTCTTAATTCATACTTTTTGACCAGTGGAATAAGCAATAACTATCTTGCATTCGCCTTTTAAGCTTGCCATGATCTGGCTAATCTTTCTTGCTGTTTATTCCTATGAGTCCGTCGCATTTACATTCTATTATTTATATTTGTTTAATGATGTTTCTGTACTTTGTACTTCAGGAAGAGCCAGAAGTTGTCAAAGAGCCAGCTGAGAATGTCAATCCTTTACCTGTCTTGTACAAAGAAGATGGGACTGTCATTTTACGGTTCTCTGAAATTTTTGGAAATTATGAACCACTTAGGAGAGAGAGGAAAGAACGGAGGTATTCAGTTTTAAAAGGTATAACTCTTTATTCCACATTCCGGCGTATGATTAGTCTACCTCTTGCCTGATGCTTGATGAAAGTAATCTGATTTTTCAAACTTCACCTAGTCAGAAGGCATTATAGCCATATTTTCTTTTACATTTGAGTATCATTTCATTTATCTGTCCGATAAAATCATAATAACTGTTTTAATGGCAATGTAATCCTGGGTACATACTTGCAGAGAAATATACGGCCCTAGATACGTCTTCCATTGTTGAAGAGGATGATGAAGAATTCCTAAAGGGTCATGACCAAGGTTTTTATTTTTCTAACCATGCACATGGAATTGAGGATGAATTTTTGCAGACAATGGATAAAGGGCCAGATTCCCCAAATTCTGACTTTTCAGAAGCTGCAAACAAGGCATTTGTTAGTGCTGAACCATTGAAAGAGAATATGAATTCAGATCTCTCTTTAGAGTGGACCTCATCTTTATCTCCTAAAAATTTTTATCCTCTTGATCAGCAAAATTGGGAAGATCAAATAATCTGGGACAGTTCACCTGCACACAGTGACATTACTGCAGAGAGTGTTGAAACCTCTGGACCCGAGTCTGAAGAGGTATTAAGTATACAAACGAACATGGAAATTGGGACAAAAAATGTTGAGCCAGCATCGAATATAAAGTCTGTTAAAAGTGATAATGATCTTTATCGTCATAAATGTCCCATTTTCCTGGAACCATTTATTTCGAATGAAGTTCTAAGCAGGGAAAAAGAACTTGCCTCCAAAAGTATTTATCACCCACAACTTTTGAGGTTGGAGTCACGTTTAGAACATACAAACAATTGGCATGATAAAAAAGTTGAAGTCGTTTCTGCCATCAACCGTTTCAACAATCTCATAATGCAGAACAGGGACTTAGTTGAAGGGTCTTGGTTGGATAGAATATTATGGGAACCACAGCAATATTTTATTAGACCAAAGCTGATCCTTGATTTACAAGACGAACAGATGCTGTTTGAAGTTTTGGATGATGAAAATGGCGAACACCTTCGTCTTCATGCCGGTGCTATGGTTATAGCACGTTCTGTGAAGTCTCAGGATGGTGGTGATATATCGAGGCCGCATGGTCATGTGGATCCATTTTCTGCGAAATTTAATATTGCTAATGATAAGTTTTATCCAAATAGAAAAATTTCTCAGCAGCTCAAGTCGCATTCGAAAAAACGTGCTGCTCATGGGGTGAAGGTCTTGCATTCGGTACCTGCACTTAAGTTACAAACTGTGAAGCCAAAACTAAGCAAGTAAGGCCCGTATATGGAAATTGGAGTTTAAATATCCAATTGATCTTGTGGTACTTTACTCTTTAAAGTAGTGTTCCTTACATGATAAGTAGTGTAAAACCAGAGGGAGAGAGAAGAGAGAGAGAGAGAGAAGAGAGAGAGAGATGGAAATGAAAGAGAAGGAATCAGAGAAACGAGAAGACGTAGAACTCCTTATAGTATATTAATTCATCAAACAAGAAACTGATTTTACAATCCCTGCACAAGCCTATCTATAGGCTACGAAATGAAACTAGAAAACCTATTAAACCCTAAATAACACTTTTTTCACTAAGTAATTATACTTTTTTCAAAACTCGTAGTAGCTTACTTGTAGTTTACACACTTTTACAAGTAACAGACCAGATCCCAACTGTTGCATTATTCATGTGTTCAAAGACAATGAAATACAAAATGTATTGCTACTTCGTCCATTTTCCCAAATATAACTTGTAAACCTTCATGTTTGGATCAATAACCGTTGTACTATTGTTTGTAATCATTTTCTCTGAGATCGCTTATGATTTTGCAGTAAAGATATTGCCAATTTTCATCGCCCAAAGGCACTATGGTATCCACATGACAATGAGGTAGCACTGAAAGAACAGGGGCAACTTACTAGTCAAGGACCTATGAAAATCATATTAAAAAGTTTAGGTGGTAAAGGGAGTAAACTTCATGTGGAAGCGGAGGAGACTGTTTCTTCTCTTAAAGAGAAGGCTTCAAAAAAGTTAGGTCGGTAATCTTGTATTACATTGTTGCATATCCATTTTTCTTACAGTTTAAAAGAAAGAAAATTATACTGAATTTGGTTAGAAATGAATCCTACCCCATTTTAATTCTTACCTCATTGTTATCTCTTTTCCCCCTCTTGTTAGATTATAAGCCTTTGGAACCGGTGAAGATATTTTATTTAGGGCGAGAACTTGAAAATGACACATCCCTTGCTGCACAAAACGTTCGACCAAATTCGTTGCTTCATCTTGTTCGTACAAATGTTTACATGTGGCCTCGAGCACAGAAGGTCCCCGGTGAGAACAAGTCTTTGCGCCCACCTGGGGCATTTAAAAAGAAATCTGATCTTTCTGTGAAAGATGGCCATGTCTTCCTCATGGAGTAAGTTCAAAACCTTGGTATTAGCTTTATGTAATTCGGTGTTCTGCGTTCTACGTAATAGGGACTGATGGCATGTTTATCTTTTTTTGTATTTTTCCTTGGTAATCACTAATTAGTGATGATCTCCATAGTTTGTATTGCAATGCTAATGGTCCCATACTTTGAGTAAAGTTCCGATTTGGTCCCCATATTTCCCAATGAAACACTAGCAGTCACTATCAACTGAATGCATTGCACGACCTCCCTGTTTTCAATGGGGTGCAACAATTTTGCATGCGTAAAATATTCCTACAAGAAAGGGACGACTGGTGTAATTTGTTGAAATCATGGGGAGTAACGTTGTCTTGCTTGGAACTATGAGGACCATAAATGTAACTTGTTCAAATTAGGACTGGTAATGTGGCAACAGAAAGTATAGGAACCAAAAAGATCTTCCAAAGTATGGTGTGGTTGTAATTTGCACTAGTTACTTTGTATCAGGCTTATGGGGTCTACATCTAGTCATCTGTGTTTTCTTTCTGTTGGAAAAAGCTTGTTCGCATGCAAAAGAAATTATTTTATCAAGAAAATGTATGCAAGTTTAGTTACTGAAGAATAAAACCAATAGTAGCAGGCAAGTTTTGTATGTTATTTTTTTTTTAAACTTAATAATTTTTTTTGGATTAAATAATGTTTCCATGCAGGTACTGTGAAGAAAGGCCTCTTCTTCTTAGCAACGTAGGAATGGGTGCTAGACTTTGCACTTACTATCAAAAATCTTCCCCTGATGATCAAACTGGAGCACTGGTGAAGAATGGAAATAATAGTTTAGGGAGTCTGTTTGTTCTTGACCCTGCTGATAAATCTCCATTCCTTGGAGATGTAAGACCTGGTTCAAGCCAATCATCTCTTGAAACTAACATGTACAGGGCTCCTATCTATCCACATAAAGTGTCGTCAGCTGACTATCTATTGGTGCGCTCTCAAAAGGGAAAGCTATCAATAAGACGAATCGATAGACTTAATGTTGTAGGGCAGCAGGTAATACCGGGTTATATTTTTTTTTATAATTATTGACTTTGTCCGCTGTTACTTCTAATATCTGACTGGCTTCCTGATGGTTCTACCCGTGGAACATACATAATAAAAGTATGAAAGTATATTGTTTTTGTGCAGCTGGATTTTATTTGTGGAAAATCCAACATTATAATATGTAGTAGACGTTTTTGTAGGAGCCTCACATTGAAGTATTGGCACCGGGATCCAAAGGTCTACAGGCATATACTATGAACAGGCTTTTGGTTTACATGTATAGAGAATTTCGAACCATTCAAAAACGTGGCTCGATTCCATGTATTCGAGCTGATGAACTTTCTGCTCAGTTTCCTGCTATGTCAGAGCCTTTTCTCCGTAAAAGGCTCAAGCATTGTGCAGACATGCAGGTACTTTTACTGCCAATATAGGAAAATAAGACCTGGATTTATTTTTATTAATAATAATTTCCTGGCGTGGAATATAGTACCTGATAACATAAATATTTATTGTCTTTATGGTACCCACCAGAGAGGAACAAATGGACATCAATTTTGGGTAATGAGGCGTAATTTTCGAATTCCATTGGAAGAGGAATTGAGAAGGATGGTGACACCAGAAAATGTAAGTATCGTGAAGCATTGTTCGCATTATTGGTTGATTTTAATTTTGGTCGTAGATGACAGGAAATGTTATGAATTGCATTTGCATATTAAGATGCTTCATATTGATACCCGTAAACCTTTTTTTAGAGAAATGCATCATCGAATCTAAGTTCGGAGAATCTCACCTTTTTACCACCCAACTATTCACAATCTAGATACAAGCTTCACAAAATTAAGCATTATTCATGAACTTATCAACGCTTACAATTCCAACACCAATTACAAAATAAAAAATTAGTGCACCCCATCTATAGAGATTTACGAGTGCGCAAACGTTGAATTTTAATTCTGGAATTAATTGCTCGGTTTTGTGTACTTTGGGGGCTACACAAGATTGATTGAACAACTTTACTTTAAACAGTTCTGTTGAGTTGAAATTTTAATGCTAGTTTACTAAATGTATGAACTTGTTTAGATGGTTGTTTAATTTATGAATTTTAGTGACATGGTGCATCAATTGTAAAACCTATAGGTTGGTCCACAAATTTTTGTTTCTCTCCCAATTTTTGTTTCTAAGTGCTTTTGTTTTGATTTCGAGGTTCTATCAAATTGTTTCATGATCAATGATGGGATAATTTTCCTTATTAGGTATGTGCGTATGAGAGCATGCAAGCTGGACAACACAGGCTAAAACGATTGGGAATACATCGGTTGACTCAATCTGCCGCCCTCTCTTCTGCAATGAACCAGCTTCCTGATGAAGCAATTACTTTAGCTGCAGCTTCACATATAGAAAGAGAACTGCAAATAACTCCTTGGAGCTTGAGTAGCAACTTTGTGGCTTGTACAAGCCAGGTAAATTGTCTATAACCATTTTTTATGCTCATTTCACGTCAGCGCTTATTTTAACTGTATTTATTTATTCATGCATATGCACTTTGTAGCACCTCTGCGCGAACATCTTCGTCAACCTCCTTGTACACCCCTAAACTTGCATCTGAAATCACATTTTTCCTGATCCATTTTACATTATACGATGTTTTAGACTCTCTAGTTCACTTCAAATATGTAGAGCTCATAGGGAGGCTGATGCGAAATTGTTTTTGGTTTTACTCAGTATATTAACATGAGAAGTGTTTTGGGGAGGCTAGTGTGGATGCTCTATTGTATTCAACAGATATGGTAGGGCTTCACATTAGCACTCTTTTACTCTGAGAGATTATAATACCACCTTGAAGCAGGAAGCAGAGTCTATATTTGTTTAAGGGGTAACTTTGATTTAGTACTACTTTCTATACTTAATTAATGTAAAAGTAAAAATCACCCCTACCAAAATTATAGCAACTATTCCGTAACTCTTCCAATCCCGACTATATATATATATATATATATATATATATATATATATATATATATATATATATATATTACTTATATGTTAGTTAATCTTTCTGATTCCATTTTCTATACATATGCTCATTTTGACAGTGGACAAACAATTTAAATAGTTTAACAATAAACAAAATTATTAGATAGTTTGACCGTACAGAAAATTAAAATAGTAAACATTATACGCTAAAAAATTGTAAATTATTTTCGCAGTATACGAACAATTTTCTCAAAAAAAATAAAAATGCATATAAATTGACAGTGTAATAAGTTAAATTAGTTTAGCAATGTCCAAATATCATATTCCTAATTGGTATTTGGCCAAATATCATCATGAGTTTGTTGAGCAATATCCCATTTAAAAGCTTAAGCTTTAAGAGAGTGCATAATATTATACTTGTAGCCTGTTTAATGTATCGCCGTGTTATAGATTGTTTGATATTTATTAACATAACTCCTCAGCTGAGATGGGATGACCGTTTGAATTGAAGAATGAGACAAAAATAAAAAAATTATGTCTCCTCCATGAGAATCCAAATAAATATCCCACTCTCCATGTCCAATGGGCAGATTGTAGACCAGTGACCACCACCTGATAGGATGTCGGAAAACTGCTCTCCATATTCGATGTGCAGATTGTAAACCACCACCTGATAAAATGTCGGAAACCTGCTTAAATATGATGTGTGTATGATGTGAAAACTCTCCCTTTTCATTCATGAGCTGAACTTCCGCAGAACGTGAACTATTATAAGTCTTGATTGTCCTCAACTCCAGATAACTATTCGCCGTTCATTCCTTCAATAACTTCTTTTTCCTTTTCCAGGGAAGAGAAAACATCGAGCGGCTGGAAATTAGTGGAGTTGGTGATCCATCAGGAAGGGGCCTATGTTTCAGCTTTGTGCGTGCAACTCCCAAGGTAGCTCCAGTATCAAGTGCTATGGTGAAGCAAAGAACAGTTACCATAAATCGGGGTGGTTCAACTGTCACTGGAACAGATGCTGATCTTCGTAGATTGAGCATGGAAGCTGCAAGAGAGGTGGTATAATCGCTCCTTTCTTCTTATTTTTCCCACTTTTCTCTTGAAATTTTACATCCTTCAAAGAAAGAACGGCTTTACGGAGATGATCATGAAAAGGTTAAACTAATCAGCTCTTCTCCCGTAGATGTATATTACTGTGTTCTTTAAGGCGTAAGCGTAGAATAAAGATGAAGCTCTTTCGCAAGAGTTTCGTAAGCTTTTCTAGTGTAATAAGCTTAAGCTTTTCATTCTTTTCCACGAAGCTTATTTTCACCGAGATATTACTACATCTTGAATTTTTTTTCTTCATGATTTCGTTTTACAATGGGTATAAGAAGGAATTTAGGAAGTATAAAGTCATAGTTCATTCTTATGAGAGAATGCGTTAGCCTACCATTGATTAGCTTGATGTGGTGAATGCTTTACTTGGTCAGACAACTTTTGTACAATACAAACACCACTATAATAAAAAAAACATTAGTCTGAACTTTGAAGAATATCTTTAGTTTTTTCAGAAAGAAAGTAATATCTACTTTACCAGTATTTCCTCCACTTTTAAATTATTGACATACTTTTCTCAACATTTGAATTTCCATTTTTTTTCACTTTATGCATATAATTAACTTAAAGAATAATATGGTAAACGGTTCAAAACGAAGGGTAAGATGAGAATTTTAATCAGCTTTTATACCGACTTTTCATAACGACAAAGATTTCGTATTTCTGAAAAGTTATTGGGGACAGACAATGTGAAATGTGGTGAGCAAAAAATTTCGTCCCGTATTAACACCAGCTATTTTTCCTCCAGCTTCTTCTCAAGTTCAATGTACCAGAAGAACAAATTGCAAAACAAACCAGATGGCATAGAATAGCAATGATTCGCAAGCTTTCAAGTGAGCAAACGACCAATATGGTTGACCCAGCAACAGTCAGTAAATACGCACGTGGCCAACGCATGTCTTTTCTACAGCTTCATCAGCAAACCAGAGAAAAGTGTCAGGAAATTTGGGATCGACAAGTTCAAAGCCTGTCTGTTATTGATGGTGATGAATATGAGAGTGATGTAGAAGCACATAGTGACCTGGATTCATTTGCTGGGGATTTGGAAAATTTTCTGGATGCAGAAGAAGTCGAAGAGGGGGAAGGAGGAGAGAGTGATTACCACGTATCTAAGAGTAGCAAAGCGGATGGTGTGAAGGGGTTGAAAATGAGAAGACGACCTTTGTTAGCTCAGGCTGAAGAAGAGATTGAAGATGAGGCTGCTGAAGCTGCTGAACTTTGTAGGATGCTAATGGATGGTATGTACTTTTTTGGATCACATAATCTGAACAAACTTGTCCTTGTACCATGTTCAATAGTGAATTTAGAGTTGCTTACCTATCAGAAAATCACTGATTGATCAGAAGATAAAAGGCCAAGTGTGCCAGAACACTTCCTTTTACTGCAAACTAAGAATATCTCACTATGGGTTCACCCAATATTTAAAGGAATGGGAGAATTGCAGCAATTAATTAAGAAAAAGATATGTTTGGTGAAATTTTCCCATTTTGTTAAAAAATTCATAAGTTGAAAGATAAAGTATTAAGAAACGGAAATGCTGAGTAGAAAGGTTTTTATAGACAATCCAAACATCCTACCAAAATATTATTTATATTTCCAGAACCCTTGCCTTCTTTAGAACTGCTATATATAGTTGATTATACGGCTCCTGTGGCTCGTAAGTTTTTCTGGAAATTGCCAAAAGACCCCAGAAAGTTCTTACAGCTTGCACTGAACACTTAACTGGTGTTGAACTGTTGACAATTGAACCTGATATCTTAAGAACATCACTTCACCATAACCCTTTATCATAAGTTTCGTTCTTCTCGCTCCAAATTGTGTTCATTATGGAGATATATAACGTGAACCGGTAAAGTCAATGTAACAATAGTATTGGACTCGAATTAGACACTTCTTAGTTTAAGGGTTGATACTTTGTGAGATGGGCAATTGTCTTAAGTTCTTTTTTAGCATCAATTTCTCGTAGATGTGATTTGTGCAAAGATTCATGTTCATGTTCATGTTCATGATTGTGATTTTATGGGTATACAACCCACTGCCTCATTACCTTGGATTAGCTGGACTATTTCCACAAATATATTACTGATGTAGAACTTATTGTACCTTTTCATTTCCAGATGATGAGGCTAAATTGAAGAAGACTAAAAAGACAAAAGCTGTCATGCAGGGTGTGGGACGAATTCCAAGCTCACAGTTAAAAGCTGATGCTGAGAATATTGACCGGCCAAAAAAAACTAATGTAACACCAAAAAAAGACGCCAATACCATTCAACCTGATAAACTTCTTACATTTAAAGAAGTTACTGAACCAAATAAGGTTAGATTTATTTTGACTTCTTTTTTAGCATATATCCTGAATGATTTTAGCTTTGTTTATCTTGGGCGTAATGTAATCTTCCATGATAACTATGTTATTCTTCTCTTGCAGGAGGAAGAGCTTTTTAATAAGAAGGGTTTATCGGCAAATGTTAAAGGTGTAAAGATGAATGACATAGAAAGCAAAAAAGTCAAAATATTGGCTGATGGTATTCAGGTGCCCTTTTCTCCTGTCTCCGTCTCTCTCTTCTATTCTTTATTAGGAATGTGGTTCACATAAACCGATTTATCTAAGGGAAATGCTTAGCTTCTAGTGTAAGTGGGTTCTTGGAACAATGATGTTTTGTTATTTTGAGAAAATATCATAACTTAAGCTTATTACAAAAAAGAGCTCATATCAAAGGAAAGGCATACATCTCTTAACAATTTTGTAATGCTTAACAATTTTGTTTTGTTATTTTGAGAAAATAGCATAACTTAGCGTACGCGTTGAGCTTTTTTGTGAAGCTTAACAATTTTTTCTATCTCTACGAGTAAAAGAGCTTTAAGATGTCAAGTGAGTTTTCCATATTTATGGTAAATTCTGCTCTGATATCTAGTAGTCAGTTAGCTGTAACCTTTTCATGTTTGCATTTGAAATACTTTTACCACTCTTTATTTACCGGGCATAGGCACAACTCAAATAACATTGTTATCTTCATACAGTTTGTCAAAGAGAAGAAATCTGCGAGGGATAAGTTTATTTGTGGAGCTTGTGGACAGGTATGTAGTTTACCGGGTAACAATATGCATACATCTCTTACACTACTTGCTACACTCCTTTGAGAGGGAGTGGAGACAAAATCACAACACTACAATTTTGCCCGAGAGGGGTACAGGTGGTGTGTGCATATAATTATTCGTAGTTTACCATCAGTATATTTTGTCATCTTGTCATATTTACGAGTTTAAACCTAGTTCTTGCATACGTAAACCGAAATAATAGAAAAATTAAAGGATCTAAAAGGTAGAGCTCTTTAACTTTCCTTTTTTGGTTTTGCAGTGGTCAGTCGTTCTTGCTTGTTTATTTGTTTGCCTTGTCATTTCAGCTTGGGCACATGAGGACCAACAAGAATTGCTCCAAATTTAGAGAAGACTCAGAAACGCAATGCGAAGGTATAGATTTGGAGAAAAGCACGAGATCTGACGGTGTGGATCCCTCGGGCCAAATCCACAAGAAATTTTCAACCAAAAAACTTCTTCCGAAAAATGCCATTAAAGTGGATCAGATAGAAGCTCCTGATGACGAAAAATCTAGTATAAAGGCCAAAGTTCTCAAGGTCAAATGTGGGTCCACTGACAAAATTACATGTATATCTTCACGGGGTCCGGACGCAGCGGTTGTCTCTGATGCAGAGCCTACACCAAAGGTTAATAAACTCATTATTTCAAAAAAAGTGAAAACTGAGGATGTGCAGGTGGGCTCTTCCAGAACTTCTATTGTGATAAAGCCACCTGTAGTGACAGAGAAAGACCAGCCTCGGAGGATTGTTATTAAACGACCAAAAGTGGTTATTAATTTAGAAGATAGCAGTGTGAATGGAGATGATGGGCAAGAGGGAAGAAAAATGAAGAAAATTAATGAGTTACACTTGTTTGAGAAGCAACGTTTGCAGGAAGAGGAAAAAATTAGACAAGAGAAACGGTGGTGGGAAGAGGAGGAGGAGAAGAAGAGAATTGCGGAGAGAGAAGAGGAAGAGAGGGAAATTATATTGTATGAAAATCAGAGAAGGTGTTTGGAAGAGCAGGAAAGGTTTGCGAAAATTCAGGAAATCCAGTCGTATGAGCTGGCAATGAAGAGAGAGAAGGAGGAGGAAGAACTTCAGAAGGCAAAGAAGAAAAAGAAGAACAGGGGTGAAACCAGTGGGGGTGAGTACTTCGGTGATGTATGGCCACTAAGAAATGATAATAGAAAGCAACCAGAAAGAGAGAGGATCGTAAAGAGGGAGAGGTATGATGCTGAATATGCTCCACCTCCACCTATAAAACGCCGCAAAGGGGGAGAGGTATAGTGTTTAGTAATTATTATTTTTCTGTATGTTTACTGTATATCTATTTTTTTTTCTTCCTTTCAATGATTTACTTCTCTCATAGGCTTTTCTTCTCTTCTTACTCGTCGGTTTATTTCTTGATCTTCTCCTGCTTTGAGGCACTTGCAAAGCAGTAAATTCATTTGCACTTGATATTCTTTGTTTTACGAGTTTGTTAGGTTTCTTTGTGTTGTTACTAGTTCTTAGTTTCAATAGTGAAAACCCTTTTTAAGTACTTTGCTACTTTCAAAGGATTCTGCAATGGGTATGATACTATGATTTGGCCAATGAACCCTTGCTTCAATTTTTGTTTTTGTGCAAGTCATCCGAAATATAAATGGGACTTCTCCATTTTCCTGCTTTGCATGCCAAACTGAGGTGTGTGTTGGCTGGTTTGGGTTTCGGCCTATTATCTGAATTGGATCAGTCATGATCAGATCTGCACTACAAGACCTAGGATGGAACTGATGCCCAACAGACTCTGATTCATAGCAAACCAAAACACTTGGGGTTCAGAACCAATAGTTTAACTTAGTTTAGAAGTACCACATTTGGACACAGAAATAGCTGAATAAAATCAAAACCAAAATTAACTGTGCTACGAATTTTAGATACCAAGAATACGTCTGCAGACTATATTAATACATGTTTACCCTTTTTATTTTCTTACTCGTGGGTGTAATTTTTTCCTTCCCAACCAACTTTCTTTAAATTTTAGTAGACACTAAAGATCCATAGTAAAACCTTATTATGTAAAATGGAACTGATGTAAGGTATCATTTCTAAGGTGATCAGGAAGTCAAAGTTTAAAATAGTACTAATTTTTCAACCAATTTAAATAAGGCCTTTAAACATTATATCAAACCCTTTATACCAATTTATACAGATTCTCAGAATTGCGTTTGCGTTAATAGAATAAGAGCATCCAGGGCAGATTATGTAGATTGCTTATCTTACCGTTTTCACATTTCCTAAGCCTCTAAATCTATCTTTTACAGATTTTCAGCACTTGCTTTTGCCTTGACATATCTACTTAGTTTACAGTAAACTTCTACAGCAGATGTCTAAAAATATAAATAAACAGTTGGTACTATTTTAAACTTTGGCTTCCTGATCACCTTAGAAATGATACCTTACATCAGTTCCATTTTACATAATAAGGTTTTACTATGGATCTTTAGTGTCTACTAAAATCTAAAGAAAGTTGGTTGGGAAGGAAAAAATTACACCCACGAGTAAGAAAATAAAAAGGGTAAACATGTATTAATATAGTCTGCAGACGTATTCTTGGTATCTAAAATTCGTAAGACAGTTAATTTTGGTTTTGATCTTATTCAGCTATTTCTGTGTCCAAATGTGGTACTTCTAAACATATTTATAAACTTCGAGCCTGTAGTAATGGTTAATCTAACCATAAACTTTTATCAGTTGTGTCAGCTTTCATTTTCTCAGTCTTCTTTTTATTTACTTCATAATTTTTTTCGTAGTTTTATGAGACTCGTATGCTTCACAGGTCGGATTAGCAAATATCTTAGAGAAAATTGTCGAGACCCTCAAGTCAAACCACGCAGTGTCATACTTATTTTTAAAACCGGTGACAAGGAAAGAAGCTCCAGACTATCTGGCTATTATAAAACGTCCAATGGATTTGTCAACTATCAAAGAGAAAGTAAGGAGGTTGGAGTATAGAGGGAGAGATGAGTTTAGGCACGATGTTTGGCAAATCACCGTTAATGCTATGAAGTACAACACTGGTCGCAACCCTGGTATTCCACCTCTGGCTCAGCAGCTCCTTGAGCTATGCGACTTTTTGTTAGACGATCATGCTCAGGAATTAGACGAAGTTGAAAAAGGTATTAAATCTGATGGGTAGCTGTGTATATCTTTTATTTTTTTGGTAGACTTCCCTCTCCCTCCCTCCGTGTTTTCCAAATGCAAGAGCCTCCATTTGCTCAACTGTCTGATTTTTCGGGATGCTGAAGGAACTCAAGTACACTGGTTTAGTAGTCTTCCAGAGAAATTCTGCTTTGGATATTAGTTTCTGTATGTTGTATATTCATTATGCACTGTACATGTAAATTGGTGTAAAAATGAAACTGATGAAATTATAGTGTAGAAGATAGAAGGACGATTTTATCATATGAACTGAAAATGGTATTTATTCCCCGTCATATTATTATCGGTGAAAATTTCTCCATAAAGTTTGTCTTCCCCAACTTAATTTGTCTGTTTCGTTTAAACTGCCAGTAACATCTGACCAAAACTGCCAATTTTTGGGCTGTTTTACAAATAAGACTGTTATTGTGAAAATGGATTGCAGAATTTTTACCCCACTTAATTGTCCTCCTTGGTTCACTTTGATACATTTTTACTAGATAATTCAATATGATTGGGGTTATGCTGAATTCGCGAGTAAAACAGAAAATCAAATCAACTGATAATAATTAATAAGCAATTAAACCAGCCCAGTTATCAGCAGTTTTGGTTTCAAAATTCGACAGAACAGCTAGATTGATTTTAAAAACGAAAGAAGAGCTAGGAAAATGGTGACGGTTTATATGTAAATTGTTCAGAAAAATCATCAACATTGGGAGCTCAAAAGAGCAGGTATAAAGTGAATATAAACTTCCAGTCTTGATGGTGGATTTAATTTTGTAAAGGTCTCTTTCCAGTTATGCGATGTAACGGGTTATGTGGATTTAATTTTACATGCACAATGCCTGCATGGCTAATTCGGTCCGATTTCAAATTGATCTCCTCCTAGGATTTTTAAAAAAAATGAGAAATTCTTATTAAACTGGTTCAGCTGGACCCATTTCATGTTGGGGAATTTAGGTTTATTTTGATTAAAAAAATAATATATATACTCTTTCACTTGCTCAAAAGAGAATAGCAGATGATTTTTCTCATAAGGACGAACACGGTTATCAAAAGTAAAAGCAATCTAATCATTTTTATATATTTTATGAAAATAGAAAAAGCATTATAATCTTCCTTCTTCTGCCTTCAATTTAAATTTTTATTCCAAGACGCCGAAAAAAGAAAACAACCTTTGCTATTATATTAGCTCAAGAGGACCAGAATACCAACAAATCATAAAATATTAACCATATTTGCCCTCTCTGTGAACCAAACCAATGTGAAAAGAATTAGATGGCTGCCTCTTCCACTCTTTTTCTCCCAAAATATTCCAAACTTTATTGTACGAAATTATAATACTTAATTAAATATGACTTCTTATTTTTTTCCTCGATTGCATTGTAGTACAAAAACTGCTTAATTATAACAGCTCACAAAAAAATCTGAAATTCCTATCCGCTGTTCTAGTTGCAGTTTTACAGTTAGGTTTCAAGTGATGTTGCAACCACAGTTGGAACCAAGTGTATTAATGGACAGAACAGTTTATTTAAATATACTTGAAGTAAATCACACGTACATTTAACAACGGAGTTCATCCAATTAGGCTACGTCTCCGAGTTATTTACCCAGATTATGATATTATAAAAAGCTTACAATATAGGATTCAAGTCTTAATGAAAAACTCTTAGACTCCCTCTAGGTTTTTCTGTCTATCTCTATATTGCTCCTACTCTATAACTATCACTTAAAATCAATGGCATCCCACAATTGTTTTCTTTTTAAAGCTCACTGTGTATTCTCTCAAGAATGAGTTCTTTATAATTTAGAACACATATTTTTTTACAAGCTAGGTTATCAACTATTTATATAAGTAAAAACAATCTTCTTGTCTTCAAGATCTTTTATGATTGCTTTGACTCTTTTGATTGGCTTTAATCTTTCCATGTAACACAAGTCTCTTCAGCGTAGGATTGATTCCAATAGGATAAAACCTGTTTAATAACTAGCTTGGAAATAGAAGTTAGTCTTTTCCTTTAACAAGGAAACATATAAGATAATATCTTTTTAGAGATAATATCTTTAAATATACATATGAAACATTAACTTCATATTTCATTCAATCTTAAAATGAATCATACTGAATTTTATAAGAAACAAAGATTGAAACAAGTGATAAAGATTATAAGAATAGAGATATAGATTTACATATCTAGAAACATATGTTTATAAACTAATCTCCTTATATCTTTTAGGAAACATATTTCCTTATCACTTTAATATTCTCAATATAAACGAACTAAACCTTTAAGAGCATATGAGAATATATCCTGCATACTTTAAACAAATAATTGACATTAAAGAATAGTAATGCAGAATTACAGAACTAGACAGAATCCTGCAAAACAGCAGGTTGGAACTGTGGTTGCAATTGAGGTTGCAACATTACTTGAAACCAACAACGCTGTCTTAGTAGGTTGTAACTGAGGTTGCAACATTGCTTGAAACCTAACAACACTGTCTTAGTGGGTTGTAACTGAGGTTGCAACATTGCTTGAAACCTAACAACACTGTCTTAGTTCTTAATAAACAGTTAGAATTATTTAGTGTAAACCAATAGACAACAAATAGTATTTAGACCAAAAATCTGGTCCTAACAATCTCCCAATTTGTTATTGGTTTTGACAAATCATCTAAGTTTATATAAACACTAATCCACCTGCAAATATGTTAGCAGTACAGTCTTTTACTGTATTTCATTTATCAGTGCTTTTGTAACACCTATTTAAGCTCCCCCTGCAAGTTAGAATAGCAGGTATCATATAAGCACAGAATATGCATCCATTCACCAGAGTTACATATCATATTTAATTTTAAAGACAGATAAAATTTCAGAAGAAAATTGCAGAAATAATAAGGCCAAACATACTGGCACAACATAGTTTTAACACAGCAATTGTAATTGAAACTGAAATTTAAAAACATGAAGTCTTAGTACAGAAATTGAAATTGTAACTTAAAGCATAAAATAAACTTTCTTCATCTCCCCCTATTTGTCATAATCCAGACAAACTAGTCACGAGGTATGTCTGAATGAGGTGGCTTTTCTCTTGAAGGTTCATCTCTGACAACATCCTCCTGTTTTTCTTCACTGCTTATGGAGAAACCATCATCACTATGACTTGCATCACTATCACCATCATCCTCACTTTCTGTGAGATTCACCAGTAGCTTCTTGATATGATAATCATCTGCATCTAGTTCAGCTTTTCTTTCTTGATTTTAAGCCAGCTTTTGTTGCAGATACCACCTCACACCTTTCTTCTTTGAAGGAGCACTAGATGTCTCCTTTTCTTTTCCTTTTTCTTCAGAGATGTCATTGATATGCCCTTCCTTTAGTAGTTTTGCAGAAATATACAGGGCTGGAGGACATCTTTCAGATGGTTCAGAGGAGATTCTAATAGGATGTGTTGATGATAAAACTTGGGACAGAATGACCCCAGATATTAAACAAGGGAATGGTAGCAGAATAGAGGGTGAATTGGAATTACTAAAGTCTCTAATGCGATTAAATACATGATTACCAAAGTTAATTGGCAAAGATGACATGATCTTATAGAGAAATACAGCCATATCTTTGTTCACTTTAGAGGGTTGCTTAGTGGGAGTCCAATTAAACCTAGCTATTTTGTGTAGCACAGAAGCACACAAAGTGAGAGAGGATGTCTTAATGGAAGTACCATCAAATCTATTATTCTTTCCAGTAAGAACCAGAGCAATAACTTCCATGTCATACTCAGCACTCTTATCAGTAGGACTAGGAGAACTCAGAAAATCATTGATTAACCTAGGGGTAAAATCTAGAGTTACACCCCTAAAAAATACTCTGCCATAGGCAGGATCACCCTCATCAAAGACATTGCTACTCAGATTAGCATAGAATTCCTTAACAACAGCAGGATAATAAGAATCAGCATAGCAAATAGTTCTATCTAAGCCAACATCAGACATCAATTTCTCAACATGCACATGTATGTGCTGATAACTAACCAAATTTAGTCTCCTTTCATAGTGAATTTCCCTACTATCAAAAGACCTGAACCTCCTAAACATCTTCCTATTCCAGAAACGAGGATCAACCTCATTGAATATGGGTTTATAAGAAAAACCAACAGATATAGGATCATCCTCTAGATTTCTCCTAGCATGTTTTTTAGTCCTATGTTTCTTAGAAGAAGAAGACTCACTTACCTTGGCCTTAGAGCATGGACTGGTTGTAGATTTAGACAAGAAATCCCTAAGAGTACAGTCATCATCAATGTTGAGATTAGGGTTATTAGGAGAGTTGGAAGCCATGGTTTCAACTAGGGTTGCAACTGGACTTGGAACTTCGCAGTGGGTTTCAACTAACTTAGGGTTCTGTTTAATAGAAAGAGAGAGAGAGTAATTATGATATTGTTACTGATTTGGGATAAAAAAGATTAGTATAAATAGCAATTAAGTCCAAATCTTTTTACAATTAGAAAAAGATACACTCAAATCAATTTTGAAACAGATTTTGCTAGAATTAAGGAAATATCTTACCAACAGAAATTTAAACACACTGAAATCACGAAGGAAACAGTTTTCAAAAAGATAAATCCAGCAAATAATATAGATAAACATTCCTTGTAAACAGATTTACCCAAAATTTTGAATTCTAAGTAGTTGAAGATTTTAAGGAAATTTTGACTTGAATCAAGAGAAGATAGCAATAAAACAAGATATTTAATCTATTGAAAAACAGGAATCTAGCAATTTACTCAAGAAGATATGTTTATCACAGAATAACTTTAATAGAAATTAGATTTTAAGAGCTTAAATTGAGCAAATTCATTTTCATCTCTACACAAAAACTAATTTGATGATCTCAGCAAGGAAAGAGTATAAGTGATGTCAAAAATAACAAGACTTTGTCTTGGCTTTTTCATTTTAGTAGTTCACTATTATGTAAAACATAGATGGTACAACAACCTTAGGACAATCACTGAATTTTTCAGTGTTATGAGTATGGGGTTTCAACTGGTGTTGCAACTGAGCTTGCAACCAGTATTACGAGCATGTGGTTTCAACTGGAGTTGCAACTAAACTTGCAACCATTATGAAAAAAGTGCACTTTGTGCTTGCAACTCTATTACCAGAGAGGTTTTAAGACAAGTTACCTCACATCTGTTTTTGAGACACCAAAAAGCGGCTTTTTCAAGATAAAAACTTCAAAGCTCAATCAAGACTTACCTCTAGAAATAAAAAGTATTAAAGGTACTCAAAATAGACATACATAGCAAGAGTATTCAATTAGATCCATAGTGACATACCCCTATATCACTTCTTAAAGATTCAAATTTATTAGTATTAAGGGGCTTTGTGAAAATATCTGTTAATTGTCTTTCAGTTGAAACATGTTCTAAAATTAAGGTTTTTCCTTCAACTAGTTCTCTGATAAAATGATGCCTTAGATCAATATGTTTAGTTCTAGAATGTTGAACTAGATTCTTTGCCAAATCTATAGCACTTTTGTTATCATAAAACAAAGTTAATATTTCTTGTTTAACACTATAATCATTAAGCATCTGTTTCATCCAAATGAGTTGAGTACATCCACTTCCAGCTGCAATATATTCTGCCTCAGCAGTAGATAATGAGATGCAATTTTGCTTTTTACTAAACCAAGAAACAAGGTTGTTCCCAAAATAAAAACAACCACCAGAAGTACTCTTTCTATCATCTATATTTCCTGCCCAATCAGCATCACAATAGCCAACAAGAAAATGGTTTGTGTCTTTAGAATACCATAGACCTAGATGAATTGTACCTTTTACATACTTTAAAATCTTTTTGACAGCTAGAAGGTGAGGTTATAAAGGATTTGCCTGATACCTGACACAAACTCCTACACTTAAGCAAAGATCTGGTCTACTAGCAGTTAAATAAAGGAGACTTCCAATCATGGACCTGTAGAGACTTGGACACACATTCTTACCCTTATCATTTTTGGACAGTTTTAAAGTGGTACTCATAGGGGTTCTTTTCTCTTTACTCTCACTTAGACCAAACTTCTTAACAAGATTATCAGCATACTTACTCTGACATAGAAAAATGCCTTTTTCATTCTGTTTAACTTGCAATCCTAGAAAGTAAGTTAATTCAACTCCACCACTCATTTCAAATTCATTCTTCATATCAGAAATGAATTCATCTATCCTATTATCAGAAGTGGAACCAAACACTATGTCATCAACATAGATTTGAGCAATGATAATATCCCTTGTAGTTTTCTTAGTAAACAGAGTTTTATCAACTCCCCCTCTGTTGAAACCTTTTTCAATTAAGAACTTGGTTAATCTATCATACCAAGCTCTAAGAGCTTACTTTAAACCATACAAGGCCTTTTTCAGTAAAAAGACATGTTCAGGGAATTTAGGATCTTCAAATCCCTTAGGTCGACAAACTTAAACTTCTTCATTAATCACACCATTTAGAAAAGCACTCTTAATGTCAAGTTGAAACAATTTAAAATCATACAGACATGCAAGAGAGAGTAGCATTCTAATAGATTCAATTCTAGCTACAAGAGCAAAGGTTTCATCAAAACCAATTCCCTCAATTTGTGTATAACCCTGAGCTACCAACCTGACTTTATTCCTGATAATTACTCCATCTTCATTACTTTTATTTCTAAAGATCCATTTAGTCCCTATAATATTTATATTAGAAGGTCTGGGTACTAAAGTCCATACATCATTTCTCTCAAATTGAGACAGTTCATCTTGCATAGCTAAAATCCATTCACTATCTTCTAAAGCTTCTTTTATATTCTTAGGTTCTAACTGAGAAATATAACAAGCAAAGTGAACAACATTATTTCTTTTACCTCTGGTTTTCATGCCTGAAGCAACTTCTCCTATGACATTGTCAAGAGAATGATTTTTTTGAGTCCTTACATAGCGAGGCTTGCTAGTTGATTGAATATGAGAACTTTCTTCTTCTTCTTCAGACTCAGCAGTATTCTGGGTTTCAACCTCGGTTTCAACCTCAGTTGCAACTGGACTTCCAACCACTGTTGGACTGCTTGTTTGCTGACTTTCTCCAGTTTCTTTTCCTGTCATTTCTGACTCTTCATCATCACCTGTAGTCTCATCCATATCTTTTAAATCATCAAATAACACATTATAAGATTCCATAACACAGTTTGTTCTTTGATTAAAGACTCTAAAAGCTCTACTATTCTGAGCATAACCAAGAAAAATCCCTTTATCAATCTTAGAGTCAAATTTACCAAGATGTTTTCTATCTCTAAGAATGTAACATACACACCCAAAAACTTGAAAATACTTAACATTGGGTTTTCTACCTTTCCATATTTCATAACCAGTCATGGTAGTGCCTTTAATAATGTATACTCTATTAACAATATGACAAGCAGTGTTAACAGCTTCAGCCCAAAATCTGTTGGCAAGTTTCTTAGAATTGAGCATAACTCTAGCCATTTTCTGAATGGTTCTATTCTTTCTTTCAACTATGCCATTTTGCTGTGGAGTCTTTGGTACAGAGAACTCATGACTTATACCTAAGGAGTTGCAAAAATCTCTAAACTTGCTGTTTTCAAACTCAGTTCCATGATCACTTCTGACCCTAGCAATTTTTCCACTGGTGGAACCTTTTTCAATTTGCAGTTTTAAGCACAGAATTTTAAAGAGTTCAAAAGTTTCAGATTTATCTTTTAAAAACACTACCCAAGAGTATCTAGAAAAATCATCTACAACTACCAAAATGTACTTCTTACCACCTATACTAGCAGTTTGCATATGACCCATTAAGTCAATATGAAGGAGTTCTAGGACTCTCTTAGTATAGATTTGACTAGTACTTTTGTGAATACTCTTTGTTTGCTTGCCTATTGCACAGTCACCACACACACTTTGAGTTTTAGAACTCAGCTTAGGAATTCCTTTTATCAATTCTTCCTTAACAAGCTTATCCAATGTTTTATAATTCACATGACCAAGCCTTTTATGTCAAATATCAATATTGTTAGTAATAGCTTGATTACACCTATTCTGAGGCAATTCTTTTTCAGCTTTTTCAAAAACATAGCAGCTGTTTGCTAACCTAACTCCAGTCATGACCAAATCATTATTAAGATCAGTAATAAGACACTTATCTTTGTTAAACTTAACAATCATCTTGTTGTCACACAATTGACTAATGCTAATAAGATTGGCTTTTAGACCATCTATAAGAAAAACATCAGTAATAACAGGCATTCCAGGTTTGTTTAAGGTTCCTTTACCAACAATTTTACTTGTATCTCCACCTCCAAACACAACAGTGTTTCCTGTAAGACTAATGACATTTTTAAGGAAACTTGCAGTACCTGTCATGTGCTTAGAGCAACCACTGTCAAAATACCAATCATTAGAAGTAACAACATTTAAAGAAGTAATGACAGCTTTGTTATTAGTAATTGAGGTAGATCTTTTCTTAACTTTCCATACCCAGTTCATTTTTTTATCAAAAGAAGCCAACCAGTTTTTCTGAGAAATATACTTTCTGTTCCTCTTTAGATAACACTGGATTTCTAAATGACCAGATCTTTTACAGAAGTTACACAGTTTAATTCTAAAATTAGATTTAACCTCAAAGCTATTCAGTTTTTTCTTGATTGCAACTGTGGTTCCATTTCTGGTTGCAACTGTACTTCTATCATTATTGTCAATAACATGAGTTTCAGTTTTAACAAGAGCTTTAACAAAGGTGGTTTTTCCAGTGTTTTCATAGCCATAATAACCTAAGCCACTGTTATCTTTAGAGCCTCTGGAGTAAGACAGCATGTCATCTAATTTTTCTGAGGCAGAAACATTCAGCAGTTTTATTTTCTTTTTAGTTTCAGTAAGTTCAACTAGTTGTTTGTTAAGTTGCTCAGTGAGACTTTTAACTTCATCCTTTAGATTAACATTAAGTTTGTTCAAGATCAAGGATTGCTTACTCAGGCATTGATACTTTTCATAAAGGACAAGATATTGTTGAGTAATGTTTTCATCAGAAGGTTCTTCCTCATCACTGCTATAGGTTTTAAGAGCAGTTGTAACTATGGTTGAAACAGACTCACAGTCACTTTCATAGGTAAGTTCTTTTTCAGTGATTATTCCCATAAAATTAACAAAGTTAGAATCATCCTCTTCATCACTGTTGCTCTCAGAATCACTATCACTGTGAGTGGTTATATAAGCATTTTTGTTCCTTTTTAAAGTATTTGCACACTCAGACTGAATGTGACCAAAACCTCTACATTCTCTGCATTGAATTTCTCTAGGCTTGTAATCTTTGTTATCCTTCTCTTTAGGATTCCACTTCCCTGTAGAATTATTGTTAAACCTAGATTCTGACTTAAATTGATTATCCCTTTTTTGAAAGTTTTTGGATGTTCCAGTATCATTCTGTTTTTTCTTATAAAACTTTTTGTAAACCTTTTTAGCAAAGAAGGCTAGCTGTTCTTCATCACTCACTTTCTCACAGACCTTAGATTCAGATTTTTTAGCTTGAAAGGCTATTCCTTTTTCTGGTCTCTTTTGTTTGAAGAATTTTAGCTCATGAGTGCTTAGATTTCCTATAAGTTCTTCAAGTTTAAGATTATCTAAGTCTGTTGATTCTTCAATAGTAGTAACCTTTATCTCAAACCTTTCTGAAAGTGACCTTAGAGTTTTCTTAATAAGTTTGGCATCACTGTATTTTTCACCTAAGGTTCCAGCTTGATGTGCAATATGACAAATTCTACCATTAAACTGTTCAATGGTTTCATCTTCCTCCATTCTTAAGTTTTCAAATTGAGTAGTTAACTGTTGGAGTTTAAAAGCTTTAACTTTAACAGTTCCTTCAAATGTTATTTGTAAAATATCCCATGCCTCTTTGGCAGTTTCATAATGAGAGATATACATGAACACACTGAGAGTTACACCAGCAAAGATTAAGTTTATTGCTGTGGAGTTTGCACTTGATTTTCTGTCCTCATCAGCAGACCATCTGTCTTCATGTACATAAACCAGTTCACCTTCACCATCAATTGCTGTTGGAAGCTCCCAACCATACAACACTGTTTTCCATGCTTTTTCATTTTGTTGTTTGATGAAAGATCTCATTCTTATTTTCCACACTCCATAGTTAACTCCTCCTTCAAGCAATGGTGGTTTGTTGAATGCGTTTCCTTCCCTCATTAAGTCCATTTTTACCAGAACACAGGATCCACACTAAGTAAGGTCTAGTGTGAAGTTCTGATACCAATTGAAATTCCTATCCGCTGTTCTAGTTGCAGTTTTGCAGTTAGGTTCCAAGTGATGTTGCAACCACAGTTGGAACCAAGTGTATTAATGGACAGAACAGTTTATTTAAATGTACTTGAAGTAAATCACACGTACATTTAACAAAGGAGTTCACCCAACTGGGTTACGTCTCTGGGACACTTACCCAGATTATGATATTATAAAAAGCTTACAATATAGGATTCAATTCTTAATGAAAAACTCTTAGACTCCCTCTAGGTTTTTCTGCCTATCTCATATTGCTCCTACTCTATAACTATCACTTAAAATCAATGGCATCCCACCATTGTTTTCTTTTTAAAGCTCATTGTGTATTCTCTCAAGAATGAGTTCTTTATAATTTAGAACACACACCTTTTTATAAGCTAGGTTATCAGCTATTTATATAAGTAAAAACAATCTTCTTGTCTTCAAGATCTTTTATGATTGCTTTGACTCTTTTGATTGGCTTTAATCTTTCCATGTAACACAAGTCTCTTCAGCGTAGGATTGATTCCAATAGCACAAAACATGTTTAATAACTAGCTTGGAAATAGGAGTTAGTCTTTTCCTTTAACAAGGAAACATATAAGATAATATCTTTTTAGAGATAATATCTTTAAATATACATATTGTTGGCCCGTGTGCTAACCTTAGGGGGGGGGGGGGGGGGGGGGGGGGTGAATAAGGTTTATGGCGATTTTCGCCTAATTAAAAATCTAAGCAACTAACACCCAACTAATGCAATTCTAAGCTTAAGCGTTATAACAAGAGTTAAAGAATTGCTAGAATTACTTAACGCAAACAAGAAAATAAGCAATAAAATAAGTTGCGTAAAGTAAAAGTAAGGGAAAGGAATTGACACCCGCGATTTATAGAGGTTCGGCAAACGCGCCTACGTCCTCTCCTCGGTACTACCGAGTATTTCACTAAAAATGTTCTTGCGGATATTACAAATCCTATTGAGCTCAATCGACCGATTGACTCACCCTCTATCCGGGGTTCCTACTCTTGATACAAGTGCAAGAGAACACGTCTACGAGTCTACGACTCCCCCTCAATTTATGAGTACCCGAATGAAAAAACCTAGAGCTTTTAAGCTTCACTTGCTTACAAAGCCTCTACCCGTTCACTCGCTCACAATTGAGTTTATAAAACACTCGATACAAATTTAGTTACAAAAATGTAACTTCGCTCATGATTCTAATTGCTTCTTAAAAAGCTAATTGGTGAGTTGTTGATGATGATCGAGCTTGAATCTCCTTTTCTTTGATTTCCCTCTTTCTCGAATATATTCACCAAAATGGTGATTTTAGGGTTTTTATGAGAGAGGTTGAAGGATGTTAATAGATATTGTGATTGGTTGTTTAGGAGAGAGATTGGGGTGGTTTATATAACAGCAAAGTCTGTTTTTCTGGGTTATGACCGTTGGAAGTTTTTACAGCTCTTTTCCAGAATAAGCTGAAAAGCTGTTTTCGAAAACTGCAGAAAACGATCGGTCGTTTTCTACAGTCGATCGGTCGTTTTAAAGAAAACGATCGGTCGTTTTCTGAAAACGATCGGTCGTTTTTATACTGGACTCTCTGGAAGAAATTGGATCAAAAACGATCGGTCGTTTTTGTCCAGTCGATCGGTCGACTGTAATCCTGGTCCCGTAAATCTTCGAATGCTCATAACTCCTTCGTTTTAGCTCCGATTTTGGTTCCGCTTGAACCTATGGCTTCGTTATTGAATGCTCTATCATTTAAAGACCTGAAATATACGTTTTCTATTTTTGGACAAGACAAGAGTTATATCATCGAAATCGTAAAATCATTAAACGCATAATCGAAGTAATAATCAAAATCATTATTGAACTCTATGTTCAACACATATGAAACATTAACTCCATATTTCATTCAATTTTAAAACGAATCATACTGAATTTTATAAGAAACAAAGATTGAAACAAGTGATAAAGATTATAAGAATAGAGATATAAATTTACATATCTAAAGGAAACATATCTTTATAAACTAATCTCCTTATATCTTTTAGGAAACATCTTTCCTTATTACTTTAATATTCTCAATATAAACGAACTAAACTTTTAAGAGCATATGAGAATATATCCTGCATACTTTAAACAAATAATTGACATTAAAGAATAGTAATGCAGAATTACAGAACTAGACAGAATCCTGCAGAACAGCAGGTTGAAACTGTGGTTGCAACTGAGGTTGCAACATTACTTGAAACCAACAACGCTGCCTTAGTAGGTTGTAACTGAGGTTGCAACATTGCTTGAAACCTAACAACACTGTCTTAGCGGGTTGTAACTGAGGTTGCAACATTGCTTGAAATCTAACAACACTGTCTTAGTTCTTAATAAGCAGTTAGGATTATTTACTGTAAACCAATAGACAACAAATAGTATTTAGAGCAAAAATCTGGTCCTAACAGAATCATTCTACAGAACTAGCTAGAACCTATACAACTACAAGCATCAACATGCAAAACAAAGAAGTAATGCTTGACGTCTGTTGCCCACCGTTGATTACACGGTTAAATCGACATATAGAGCTATTCGAATCCGTAAACCGATAAAGTGTTGGACTCGGTTTGTTTGGTCTCGTAATATTCCCCCAAAATGTAGCTTTATCCTTTGCCTAACTTGTCTAAACCGTCTCTCTATCGTTTACAAAGAATGGGGTTGGTACAAGTGAACCGATGTAAGCTTTGTTACCATCATTCCGAGACAAGAGACCACCTCTTCTTTGACTATTTTTTCTCTCGGCGTATTTGACTGTTTTTTCTCTTGGCGTATTTGACGTATTATCCTATCAAAGTCCGGTTTGGTAGAGCAAAATGGATCTTGGAGTTTTGGGTAAAATGGGTTAATGCTCACTTCAAACGAAACACGGTGTCCGACTCGTTAATTGGTATCATTATTGCTTCTATGGTATATTGTATATGGCGCGAAAGCAAATCTAGATTGTATCGAGAAATTAAATCCACTATCGGAAATATTATAAAGGAGATTGGGGTGTTTGCTGCGAGTAGTTTGAAAAAAATTCAAAAATGTAAAAAACAATTCTAGAAATAAGTTTATTTGTAATTCTTGGAGGTTAGGCCCATCATTCCTTCGATGAGGCGCTTTCTTTCCTATGACTTCGTTGTAGCTTTCGGACATTGTTCGAGCCTTTAGCTTTATATACACGCTTAATCTGAAGAAAAAAAAATGCAAAACAAAGAGCACATTGGATTTAAAGCTTCACATGCAAAGCCTTTTCATGAGTTCTGATCTTAACATCATTACTTTCTTGTTTTTTGCCTTTTACCTTTGGAACACTTCAGTAACAACGTCTCTAGGATTGTTATTATTAATCAACCTCGCCGCTGATGCACAGAAACCCCTTCTAGCTTACGAAACAAAGACAAACGCTCCGAATGTGCTCTTTTCTCCTCATTCGCTTCCCAAACACTTTGCCACTGAAATTCACACTCCAAAACTAATTTATCAACCAAGGATACCGTCTTCTCTCTTGTCATCTCTTCCACTAAGCGCGTGTGATCAGCCTTCATTAGCAAGGTCCGTCTCCAGTTCTCCATAACATTTAAATAATCCACAAAAGGAGTAAAGTAGGTAGTTTCCTATAGCCAAGTCTAAAAGTTAATACAAGGCCGATGGATTAAATGATATTGCTCGTTAAGTATATCCTCGTAAAGCAACAATAATTCGAGAAAAATGGAGTAAAACAAGGAAATGATTAGGGCAAAAAACACAAGTTTGCCTCCATTAAACACAGCGATAAATAAAGACGTTGAACATGAGAAACAATATAAAGAAACTTAGAAATATTCTCAACATCATGAAAAAAGTAGGGTTGAGGACTAATATATAAGCACAAACAAAATATTCACAGAGATTAAAATACCCATAGCATGAAAGACGAGGAACCGAGTTTTCCGCTAATACTATATTACTATATATGGAGAGAGAATGAGACTGTGTATAAAGTGTATTTATATTTTCTGAACGAAATCACACAAATGTTCCCTTACTTTTTACTTATTTTTGTAAGAGACAGTATATCTGATTAACTTTCACTATCAGTGGAAGGATATTGGCAAATGAATAAGAGGAACCATACGGTAAACGGTAACGCAAAATGTTTCTGAAAAATCAATTTATTAATTTCTTTACTACAGTAGAACTTCTATACAGTCATAAACTCGGGATAAAAAAAAAAATTACTATATAGAGGTTATTCTTAAGTAGAGGTTTATATATAAACAATATAATTTTATTTAAATATATATTTTGTATAATACAAGATAAATGTATACATTTTCCCACTAAGTAGCACAAATATAAGTACATATTTTTACTTTAACTAGATAAACACACGCTGACATGAATTAAAAGAGGTGAAAAATCATGATATAATAAACTCATTAATTTTAAAAATAATAATTAAGTACATAGTTATTTAGAAAATCGAGTATATGTATCTGGAGAAATGGAAATCAATCTAAATCTTATAAACACTATGTATAATTTAGCATAGAAAACCGTATTAACAAATTACATATATATAATTTTATGTTATTTATCACTATATAGAAGTATATAATATTTTAAGGTGAGACCTTAAAAAATTATGAATTATTATAATATGAAGGTTAATCCGATTTATAAGTGATCTCGAGTTGGGATCGATAATTTTTATTTCTATATAGAGTAATTACTATATGAAGTATTCTTATAGGAAGGTTCTACTGTATGTATATTTAGTAAACAAGGAAAGAGTAACATAGTTTTTTTTCAAATGGAAAACCAGTTTTATGAAAGCTATAGGCACACCTCAAGTAATCTTCCAAATGTAGTTGAATTTTATGCATTTATCTCCCATACACTATCTAACTTTTAAAATTATCTTCGAGTTTACATTTTACGTACGTAATTGATCATTTTTTGTTGGTTCACTGGTTGTGGTGACTGATGTATCTATAATTTGTAAATGGAACATGGAGCCTCTTGTTCAAAAAAACTGATTTAATTTCAAAGATGCTTCCCATAATAAACTTACGAATCAACTCTAACTCGTTCACTAAAAAACGTTCACTAAAAAAACACGGGATATCAACAGTTTTATAAAAGTTTATCTGATACTATACGACTTGTTGATGAAATTCAGCAACAATATAGCAACGACTGTTACTAAGTGTTGATAATTGTTGTTATAGTGCTGCTGAGTTTTCATCAACAAGCCGTATAGTTACAAACCAGTAACTTATGTACTGTTATTTTCTTAAACGAAATTTAGTAGTATTGTACCCTCTTTTGGAATGTTGAGTTTTAACTTTGGTAAAAATCGCAGAATCTAAGAAGTGCTGTATGTTTTATTTTGCATCTGTTTCGTTGTTGATAATACTTCCGCGTCAAAGATGGATCATTAAACAGTTTCAGGTGAAAATCATTTCACTTTTTGATATAAAAAATAATCATTTCACGGAACTAGAACCTATATACAAGCATCAACCTAGACAAAAAAGTGTAGTTACAAACAGTTTCGTTGTTGTTATAGTGCTGCTGAGTTTTCATCAACAAGCCGTATAGTTACAAACAGTTTCGTTGTTGTTTTGAAATGTTTTCTTGTGTCAAGAAAATTACTTAAGTGGTAAGACACTTTTTGTCACTTCCGGAAGCATAAAAGGAAAGTAAAACAAGAAACATGAATGTAGTCATGTAAAAGACAACACAGAGCTTCTTTTTATAAAGATAGTGAAGCAGGAAACGATAAACCAGAATAAAACTGCTTTTGAAAAGGGGAAATTACTTTCCTATCAACTATGGGTAACGCAAGTAATCTCTATGAAGAATATATGGATGTTTTGAAAATTTCTCGTATGTACTTGAGTTTTATCTTTTATATAACTTACCCTTCATATATAAATTATCTAACTTTTAAAAACAATCATCATGTCCACCTTTAGTGGTTATTGATCATTATTATCTGTAAAAACTCAGTAAAGGTGCCTTCTATTTGAACCAGATGGAACCACATGCTCATGAAGACTATTATTTATCTCCAGAACTAGGGCTTTTTTTGTAATAATAATTAATAAGTACTGACAGCTGCTCCACCACCTTGCATTCATTTTCCTGCATTGAGTATTCTGTAAGTTCTGTTTCTTAAAGATTTCTGGATACCGGCGAGGTTACATTCTGGAAACATAGTTGTTCAGTGTCATCGGATTCTTCATTGCTAAACTCCTTGCCAATGGACAAAAATAGAGACAATATCATTAATTTATCATGACCTAATACCATAGATGCAACTCATAAATAACTAAAACTCTCATTAACTCACTTCGGCAAAGACACGAGAACCTCTTGAATCTTTATGGCCAGACCTACTCAAAGGTCTGGTAATAGTTCCAAAGCGAACTTTGAGTTACCACCAGCTTCCAAATAGGTAAAGCTTCTGGAACTTGGGTAAATCCTGAATAGAACCTTCAAAGCCTACACACACCGGCCAATGTACGTAGAGATAACAATTAAACCAATATTCTTTCTCCCAGTTTCAGCATATTGGCTCGGTTCCCCCTTTAATTTATGTCTAACTTCGACAATTAAGTGCAATAAATACAGTAGTATCCAATTGCCAAGTCTAAAAGTTAATACTAATGAGATGAAATAAATGATATTGCCGGTAAAATATAACCTCCTAAAGAACAAAGAGTGCGAGAACAAAGGAGTATATTATAACGATGTTACGAAAACAAGGGAGTGATTAGGGCAAAAAAACAAAACTTGTTTCCATTAAACATTTTGATAGGTAGAGATGTTAAGCATGAGAGACAGTACAAAGAAGCCTGGTAATATTCTCACCATCATGAAATAAGTCGGGCTGGGGAAAAGTATGATCAGCACAACAAAGAAATTTACAGAGATTAAAATAGCCAAAGCATAAAAGCCGAGGAACATTGATCAGGAGTTTGTAACCATATCAGTCCTTAATTGAGAAGCTTCACACGAATGGGTTGGGAAAAGTCGAGCACATCAACATTTTGAAAATCACAATTGTGGAACAATAAATATCCAATATGGGAAATTTTGACAAAAAATTCTCAGCTGAAAATTGAGAATTACGTTATGAAGGCGTAAAGTTTTCAAAACATGGGAGGCACACAGAACTTGGAAGTTTAAGCCAATATTCACCTCTCACTTTCAAGGTAGAGGGCATTTCAAGGATCCGATACGAATTAGCTTTGATTATTTATTTGAGATGGAAATTGAAGAAGTTGACTGAAGTGATTATCCCAAATCATGTCCAGAAACTGGCAGTCGGTGAAGATCATTCTTGAAGGGGCCTCCCAAGGCTCTGGTCAATTAACTTAATTAAAAGAATAAAGAGTTTTAGTAACCATCAATTACCCATCCTCTTGTATTCACCTCTGAGTTTTCCCAATTAATAAAATCAAAAGTCGCCAACCAGATTGACGCAGCATATAGAAGGTTTAGCTAAAACTCTAGCTAAATCCAGAACTGTTACCATAAGGAGAAACAAGTGCAAAGTGAAACAACAGGCAAAACGACGAAAAAGCACAACGGACAAGGTAATTATCAATTACCTGCCAACAATAACAGATATATGTATAACCCAAACGCCAATCAGACAAAAGGAATAAAAGAAACCAATACGACGAGCAAAATTATGAGAAATCAGAAGCCAATAACAATGCTAAAGAATTATTTAAACAAATAGAACTCCTGAAACTTAGAGAAGAGTAACAAATTGGCTCAATGGAGTAAACCTCCACTAAATTCGGCACTTCTTTATAAAGATCGATATGCTGAAAAAAAAAAGAAAAAAAAAAGAAGATTTTATCATCATGGCAGTCCTCAGACATATAATAAGAAAAAAATCCACGACTTGAAATAGAAATTTGAAGAGGTTCAAGACTTTATTTTGTTGTTTATGGATGAAAAGATTGGTATCCACATTCACACTACAAAAATAACTTTCATCATTTTGTCGCATAGCTGGAGTCGATCAAGATTTGACAGCCCCTTGAGCATTTTGGGAAGGTCAGCAACTTATTGGTAAACTCATCTTGTTCTATATCTCTCTTGTAGAATCGAATTTTCAACTTATCAAGAAATTTGCAATTTCTCAAAAAATACTCGACCAATTTGCCCTCAATGTTGGATCCAGCCTCTCGCACCGCGAATTCTCTGAATTCAACTTCCTTCACATACAGAGACACACAAGAAGGTACACTAGTTGTCAAGCTTATAAGATCACTGTCCTCCCATTTGAACGGAATAAAACCCTGACAATGAATGAACACACGGATATTAAATTAAGCAAATAATTACCATTCAACAAACTGCTCATTAAAATTTGAACCTTCATTAGATCACCTTCGTAAAAATGATAGCTTCCAGGTGAGGTGACCTATTCAGGAGATATGGTAATGATGAAAAAGCATCCCTCGAGATGTAACCAATCTCCAAGCAGGTAAGATTGGATAATGTTTTTTGTAGTACTCCCAACTGTATTGTACGAACTTAAAATAATTAACCAAGTATTGTCATTTTTTTTTCCTTCCATTGCATTGTAGAACAAAACTGCTTATAAGAGCTCATAAAAGAATTGCTCCACAGAACAAGAACCTATACAAGCATCAATTAAATAAACAAGAAAGCGTATAGCTCATTGGATTTAAATTTAAAGCTTCACAAGCAAAGCCTTTTCAGTTTTCATCTTAACATTATTACTTTCTTGTTTTTTGCTTTTTACCTTTGAAACACTTGAGCAACAAAGTCTCTAGTATCCCCTTATTAACCAGCCCCGCGAGTGATGCACAGAAACCCTTTCCTCTCCTTACTTACGAGACAAAGACTACCGCTCCGAATGTGCTTTTTTCTCCTTATCTACTTCCCAAACACTTTGCCACTGAAATTCACACTCCAAAACTCATTCATCAACCAAGTATATCGTATTCTCTCTTGTCATGTCTTCCACCAAGCACGCATCAGCCTTCATTACAACAAGGCCCTTCTCCATGACATTCAAATATTCCGCAAAGGAGTAAAGCACGTATCCAAGTCTAAAAGTTAATACAAGGACGATGAAATAAATGATATTCCCCGTAAATATAGCCCCCTGAAGCAACAAGAATGAGAGGACAAAGGAGTAAAACAAGGAGGTGATTAGGGCACAATAAAAACTTTTCCTCATTAAACACAACATAAGACAGAGATGTTGAGCATGAGAAACAACATAAAGAAGTTTGGAAATATTCTCAACATCATGAAATAAGTCGGGTTGAGGACTAATATGAGCACACACAAAATCCCAGAGGTGAAAAAATACCCAAAGCATCAGTGCTTAATTGAGAAGCTTCACACGAATAAGTTGACTGAAAACTGTGGAGCAATAAATCTCAACTACCGAAATTTTGACAAAAAAACTCTTGACTGAAAATTGAGAATTACGTTATGAAGGTGTAAAGTTTTGAAAACATGGGAGGTACACAGTACTAGGCAGATGTTTAAGCCAACATTCACCTCTCACTTTAAAGGTAGAAACCATTTCGAAGATCCGATACAAATTAGCCACCGTAGGCTCTGGTTAACTCCCTTAAAAGGATAAAAAGTCCTAGTAACCTGCAATTACCACCTCTTGTATTCACCTCGAGTTTCCTAATTAATAAAATCAAATGTCATGAACCAGATTGACGCAGCTTAGAAGGTTAAGCAAACTCTAGCTAAATTCCAAACTGTTTCCATAAGGAGAAAGAGATGCAGAGTGAAAATACACACAAAACGGCGAAAAATCACAAAAAAAAGAAGAAGTTATCATCAGTTACCTGCCCAAAATAACAATTATATCCATAACCCAACCGCCAAACGAACAAAAGGAATAAAAGAAACCAATACGACGAGCAAAATTTATCAATACTAAATAATTAATTAAACACATAGAACTCCTGAAAGATAGAGAAGAGTAACAGATTGGCTGAATGGAGTAACCCCCCCACTAAAGCCGGTACATCTTTATAAAGATCAATATGCAAAGTTAAAGAAAATAAAAAGGATTTATCATCACTGAGAGTCACCGGACATAAAATAAAACTAAATAAATGCACGACATGAAATAGAAATTTGAAGAGGTTCAAGATTCTCTTTGTTGTTCATGGATAAAAAGATTGATCACCAGATTCACATGCACTACAAACATAAATTTTATTGTCTTGTCGCATAGTTGGACTGGATCAAAATCTGGCAATCCGTCGAGCATTTTGGGAAGGTCAACAGCTTCTTGATAAACTCATCTTGTCCTTTCCGACTTTTATAGAATCGAATTTTTAAATTCTTCAGCAACCGGCAATTTCTTAAGAAATACTCGACCAACTGGCCTTCAAACGTTAATCCAATCTTTTGCATTGCGAATTCTCTGAATTCAACGTTCTTAAGATACAACGACACGCAAGAAGGAACACTTGCGAAGCTTATCAACTCGTTGTTCTCCCTATTTATAAAACCCTGGCAATGAACAAACCAATATTAAATAAATCATATAAATATCATTAAGACGGCAAACTGCTCATAAAAAAAATTGGACTTTCATTAACTCACCTTCGTAAAAATTATAGCTTCCAAGTGAGTTGACCTGTTCAGTAGACTCATTAACGATGCAAAAGCGGACCTCGAGAAGTATCCAATCTCCAAACAAGTAAGATTGGAGAATGTGGGTAGTTCGCTGTAAGGAGTCCCAAAAGCATACTATACAACAAAGTAGAAAAAATAGAAAAAAAAATCAGTCCTAAACTTTTAAATCCTCCTTTCCATAATGATGGTGAAAAATATCGTTTACCATGTTATTGATAAAAAGGGACTATTTCCCGGTATTCTGCATACGTGTATAACAATCAATTAATTATTGCTATAAAACTACTCATCATGAGATAATTTGAACCATTATAAGACAGAAAAGGAAATAAATTTTGATCTCGGCAGCGATAAAACAGAAATTTGAAATGGACGAATTATTATGTAAATAATAAGCAAATTACAAGGGAGAGAGATAGACTTGCCTCAATTGTATGTGTACACAGATAGAGATGTCGAGCGTGAGAGACAGCATGAACAAGAATCTTAATAACATGAGCGGAAAGGAAGTTGTAGAGCAAAAAAGTAGAAATACGCGCTTCAATCAATGATGTCAACTTAGGTTCTCCATAAAATCCCCAAGCTCCGGATTCCAAAAACTCAAAGTATAAAAGACTAGGAGCATTGATCACCACCATGAAACACTTGCATCTTCGAATCGAAATCTCCTTAATAGTAGGGTGGGAGAAATCGAAAGTATGAATGCTTTGTAGTTCACAATTATCAAGCACTAAATCCTCAAGCACAGGAAATATCGACAAGGACAATACCTTCCCATACAAAACAACGAGAGATACATGTCGGAGGTGTAAAGTTTTCAAACATGCAAGACATGCAGATTGCGGAAATTCAAGAAAAAATCTCCCATGAAGTTTCAATACAGACAACATTTCGTAAGAGAAAATATCTCGAGTGAGCGGTTCAAGATGTCTAAGTACCACAAAAACATCAATTTCCTTAACTTTACGGAATATTACGGAATTGATCCATGAAGCAAACCTATGATCTACCGCTGTCCCGCAATGTAGTTTAAATTTTTCCATGGGATTAACATTATAATGTGACAAGACAGAGCTCACATAATTCATGAAGTTGGCTCTAGCCGTTGTAGTCAAATCAAAAGATGGAGAATAATCATAGTCAACAAGATTTATTAAAGTGTATTTAGTAATAATACCGTCGCTTTCATCAGGTCTGAATATATCCAGATCAAGAAATGGTACGAATGTAAATAGATACCTCCACCTCGTGGATAGAATGCTCGTACGAACGGAATATCTCGTTGGAAGGAACGAGAGTATGATCAACAGTAGTTCAGTTGGCAGAGAACTGATTCTGTCTACGTGCCTCATTTTGTTAAACCTAGATTACTGCCGAGTTCTCCGCCGGAAATTATTTAAATATAAACACTCAGATAGAGAGAGAAAGCGAGTGTAAATGTATTGACTAAGTGTTTTTATTTTGTCAATGCAATTACTCAAATGGCCCCTTACTTTTTATTTGTTTTTAATATTGTACCCTTAACTTTATACTAGTGATCCGGGCGGAAAATCCCATGTTTGGCGTATAAGAAATATTCCATTTAAATATTTTTAAAAAAATCTTATTTGAGTTGTTTCTTTTTATATGTACAATTAAAAAAATTGTATATTATTGTTGTTTAAAAATTAATTTTTTTTTTAAGATAAACAACATCAAATCAAGGTCATAAGTATTAAAAAATACATGCAAGTTTACAAAAATTAGTGAGATCAACCACCACAGTTAATTAGTATAGAAATAATTGTTTATGTGAACAATCTCCTTTCAATCCATCTACGCATACTAAACATGGATAAAAGTTGTACAGTTTTGTTTAAGTTATCAACCAGGAAATACAAGTTTTAATTTTAATCTTGATTAAAACATATGAGATAGTTCAACCAATGATGAGAATTAATATAATCAAATTATTTGCTTTGTTGTATTGGAATGAAATAACGAAAAGGAAATGAAAAAGATCTCATTTTTATTTATTTCGCTGGAACATGTATGTGCAGATTTTGGCAAATGTTTACTCTCTTTTTTGTGGGGTTTCCTTAATTTCTGGAAAATAATTCCCCAAAAATATTATGCTTGCCTTTAAAGTTTAAACCAAACATCAGGGAATTTTATTTTACCCTTAAAAGTTTACTTTCGTTTATTTTTGCCCAAAACAAACATATACAAAGTATTAGTAAATAAGAAACGAGAAACATATTTTTTTCTTCAAATAAAATACCAATATTACGAAAGCTATGGCTATGTTTGTTTCAAGGAGAAATTAGAAGGAAAATATTTTTTTGGGAAAATGTATTTTACGCATGATTGATTGATAGGAAAATAACAAATTAAAAAAAATATTTTTCATTTCTTTAGTAAAACAAAGGGAAATTGACTAATCCCAATATTTGGCGGAAAACATTTTACAAAGATATCGTTTTCACGAATACATATATTATATTTTCTTTATTTTTTTTTTGTTTTTTAATTAAAAAATTATTTATGTTTGATATATCAGCCTTTTTATCTTTTCAAAGTTTGTTTTTGCGAAAAAAGCTAAAAATCAGAAAAGTTAGGAATTTGAGTACTTTTTAGCTTTTACACACAAAAATCACCAAAAGTGAAAGTTTTTCAAATAAATTATTTTGTATATTTACAAGTCATCAATAAGTAAAAAATGACTAATAAACAAAAATAAGTTATAAGTCATTAACAGCTAAAAAACCTACAAGTGACTTATTTTAAGTAAGTTTTTTCTCATTATTTTTTAAAATCAGCTTATTTTGAAGAAGTTTTTTCTCATTGTAAAAACAAATTTTGAATACAAAAGTCGATGCCAAACGCACCATTAGTCAAGATTTTTTTTATAGAAAATCCAAGTATTGCCAAACACTTGTAAAAATGAGTTATAAATGACTCATTTTAAGCAAGTTTTTTCTCATTGTTTTTTAAAAGGAGATTAGTTTGAGCAATTTTTTTTCTTATTGTAAAAGCAATTTTTTTACTACAAAAGTAGTTGTCAAACGTGCTCTTAATCAATACATTTTCATGGAAAATCCAAGTAGCACAAAACACTCGATAAACGAACAGATGAAAATTAATTTTCAGGAAAATAATTTCCCTGTAAAATAATTTCTCGAGTAAATATTTTCCGCCCAAATAAAGATTGACTATAGTAAAAACTCAATAATCTTCCCAATGTGCTTGATTTTTATGCATCTACCCACCATACGCCATCTAACTTTTGATATTAGTTGTCGGGCTAGCTATATTGATCATTATTTGCCGGTTCACTCGTGGCCGATGAATCTTAAAAAAAAAAAAAAAAAAAGGCACCTTCCATTTATCTAGTGTTTTAAATAGCGAAATCTTAGCTAAAATATTTTTATAAAAGATATGCTAAAAGCGTAAGCTTTTTGGCGGCCTAAAAAGCGGAAAAGTGAGCTTTTTAAGCTTTCAATCAAGCTTTTTCACTACGAAACGTTCTATTTAAAACAGATATTTATACTACAAGGAACCTCTTGCTTATAAAAACAAATATCAAAGCTTCTTCTAATAATCAGCTTGAGGTTTCGACTTTCGAGTGTCTAACTGATTATTTTTCTGTTTGATTGTGTGCATATTTATGATGACACTTGTAGGTTACACTCTAAATGAAATTTCTGTCGTATATTACTCTTGTTTTGGAATGTGGAGTTCTAACCTAACGCAAAAAACCATCGAATCTAAGAAATGTTATAAGTTTTTACTGCGCATTTGTTTCATTGATAATACTTTAACCGAGGCGAAGAAACTCCGCTTTCGATGATAACAATAAGCCGTCTTCTTTACGAAATATTCAAATAGTCTACTTCTATAGTAGTAATTTTTAGTCAGAAAATATAATGGGCTCGGAACTAGAGAAGTAATATGTAACTCTTTGCACACTTAAAACAAGTATCATGCATTGAGAAGCTTTTGACGATTACTTCTTGATTCTGAACGATCAAGTGTAGTGCTAATGTTTATAATTGAAACAAATGATATTGCTGGTTAAATATAACCCTCTAACACAACAAGAATGCAAGAACAAAGGAGTATCAAATGTTATGAAAACAAAGAAGTGATTAGGGTAAAAAATAAACTGTCATGATACTTCTTTGCTGTTCATGGATAAAAAGATTTATTTGCAGATTCACAGAACAAAAATGACTTTCATTCTTTTGCTGCATAGTTGGAGTCGATCAATATCTGACAGTCCCTCGAGCATTTTGGGAAAATCAACAACTTCTTGGTAAACTCGTCATGTTCTATCCGACTCTTATAGAATCGAATTTTCAACTTCTTCATAAATTGACAATTTCTTAAAAGATACTCAACAAAGTTGCCTTCAAACTTGAATCCAGACTCTTGCATCGCGAATTCTCTGAATTCAACTTCCTTAAGATACGACGACACACAAGAAGGCACACTTGTGAAGCTTATCAGATCAGCGTCCTCCCATTCTGATACGATAAAACCCTGACAATAAACGAACCCATTTTCAATAAAGCGAATAAATATCATTTAAGCGACAAACTGCTCATAAAAAAATTGACTTTCATGATTAACTCACCTTTGTAAAAATGATAGCTTCCAAGTGAGTTGACCTGTTCAGAAGACCTAATAATGATGCAAAAGCTGACCTCGAGACATAACCAATCTCCAAGCAGGTAAGATTGGAGAATTCGGGTAAGTTACTGGAAGGATTTCCACAAATCTACACAACAAAGTATACAATAAAAAGAACGAAAACAATTAGACCTAAATTCCTTGACCCTCTCTTCTATGTTATGGTGAAAAGGAACATTTAACATTTTTGTTTAATGCTGTTATTGATCCAAAAAGGGATTATTTTTCAGCTTTCCGCATACTTGGAAAACAATCAATTAATTACTATAAAACTATTCATATTGAAACATTAAAAAAAAAATGTTGATTCCGACAGCGATAATACAAGAATATGAAATGGATGAATTATTATGTAAATAAATAAGAAATTTAATAGGGCAAGAAAGACACTTGCCTCAACTGTCTCCGTACATAGATGGAGGTGTCGAGCATGAGAGACAACTCGAACAAGCTTGTGAATAACACTAGAATGAATGAAGTTGTAGCCCAAAGAAATACAAGCCTTAACCAATGATGTCAACTTAGTTTTTCCAGAAATCTCACTAACTCCGGATTCCAAAAAATCAAAGCATAAGAGACTAGGAGCAATGATCACTAGCACGTAAGCCTGACATCTTCTAATCAAAATCTTTCTAATAGTAGGGTGCGAGAGGTCAAGTATATCAGCATTTTCTAGTATACAATCATCAAGCACTAAATCCTCAAGTACGATGAATATCGACAATGAAAAAACTTTCCCAGACAAAACTATGAAAGACACACGTCGAAGGTGTAAAGTCTTTAAACACGGAAGACATGCAGAATCCGGAATTTCAAGAAGAAGATTCCCATGAAGTTTCAAAACCGATAGCATTTTGCAAGAGAAAATCTCTCGAGTGAGCATTTCAGGTTGTCTAAAAACAACAAAAACATCAATTTCCTTAATACTACGGAATATTACGGAGTTTATCCATGAACGAAACCTATGATCTACCGCCGTGCCACAATGCAGTCTAAATTTATCCATTGAATTAACATTATAATGTGCTAAGACATAGCTGACATAATTTATGAAGTTGGTTCTAGTAGTTGTAGTAAAATCAAAAGATGGAGAATTATCATAGTCATCAAAATCTACTGAATTGTTTTTAGAAGCAATATCGTCAATTTTATCAGGTGAGAAAATATCTAAATTAAGAAATGGAACGTAAGTAAAGAGATACGTCCACCTGGATGAGAGAATGCTTGTAAGGAGTGAGTATTTAGTTGGGAGGAATGAGAGTATAATCAATAATAGTTCATCTGGTAGAGAGCTTATTATGTCCATTTTCACAAACCCTAGAGAATAGAACTTTTCTGCCGAAATATATATATATTATATATATAGAGAGAGAAAGAGACAGTATATATTTTTGGTAAAAGAGACGGTACAAAGTGTCTTTATAATAATTTAGTCAAATGGGCCCTTATTAGTCAACAGATATTGGAAACGGAAAAAAAATTAGCTGTAATAAAAACGGTAACTTGGAATGTATAATTACAAATATTCTATCCCATTTTCTATCTTTTTTGTATTTTTTTTGCTTATTTTCATTTAAAATTTCAATTTTTATAACTTTTTTTGCAATTTTATAAGTTTTTATATTATATTGTATTTAAATTTTAAAACATTTGAACATAATAATGTTTTAGACAATTTTTTTAAGATTTAATGTTTAATTTATATTAATTTGTATATTTATTTCAAATTAAATTGCATGCGAATTTTATTTTAAAAATAATTATTGAAATGTATTGATACATGTCTTATATTAATTATAATATTTTTTTCAAATTTTTTAGAACTATTTTTTGTATAAAATAAGCATGGAGGCCCGAAAGGGATATCGAATAATTAAGGGGTAAAAGATTTGGACTTGAAATGTATATGAAAGTCAAAATCTTGTTTAAAATTTCAGTAAATAGAAAATTAAAAACATTTTTTTTTAAAAGGAAAATCAGTTTTTCCTGGAATTCTGTTGACGAAACTCAAGTAATCTTCTCGACGTGCTTGAATTTTGTGCATTTATTCCCCGTACGCTATCTAGCTTATAAATTAGTTGTGGGTTTCGCTTTTGTTCGTATCGATCAATATTTGCTGGTTTCCGATGAAACGGCGCCTTCCATTTGAACCACATGGAAGATCGTGCTAAAAAAAACTTATTTCAAATTTGCTTCAAATAATAAACTTGATGTTTCAACTTCCGAATGTCTAAGGGATTATTATTCTGTTTGTTTGCGTGTTTATTTGTTGGGTACGTTGTAAATAAACACAATAATTTCTACGGAAAAGAAATGGACAAATAAATAGAAAATGGTTTTCTCAAATATATAAATATCAATTACAACCTTCAAAATTAAGAGTATATAAATGATACCGAAATGGACTAAAGTCTGAGACGAGGTAACTGCAAACAATTTCCCTTAAACGATATTTGTCCCGCCACTTCTGCTTCTGGCTAAATGGGGCACTTCGTTCCCAAGGTACAACGTCCATCGCATGTGACTCGACGGAAACGGCACCGAGCCACGGTCGGGCCGTTGGTGGTGCGGTACTCTCTCTATATGTATGCATATATGTATGTGTGTGTATGTCATGTATTTTATTTTTCATGGAAAAGTCTATTGAAAAACGTGAAAGACCATATTTATGCAAAGTTTGTAACTCATGAAAGCCATCAATATGGGGATATAAATATTTTGAAACTCCTACAACTTAATTGCATTCAAAACAAAACAAAACCAAATGTTTTTTTCCAACAATCCCCCACATGAATGGAATCATTAAACATGCACAGTGCAACTAAATGCAATCGAGAGAACCACGAGAATTCACTGCATAAGGACATGTAGCACGCGCCTTGAACCTGCCATAGCGAAATACCTTTCGAATATACTTTCCTTAGGTAGCGTAATGCTTTGAACCTTTAGCGTTTTGTGTATAACAAAATAATACCCGCACAGTGCCTTCTCTACACCACTTACTAGGCCTTTTAGTTGTTGTCCATATTTGACCTTGGACTGCCTTGGCAAATTCAATCGAGTGCTCTAGCGATTTAGCCCTAGCTCATCACATAGTATCGGCCATACACACTCGTTATAGGTGATTTTCAAGTCAAGGGTGTCCTAACTCACCCTGCTCGATCTTCAAGATACTTGATTCATTAAGAGCCTCATGCTCACCCTTACAATGGTACAGGTCTATCACTCTTTCATCATAAAAATGGGCTGAGAACTTATGTTCATGAGTGCTTTATTCGGTTACCCGCACAATTCAGTTTCCCATTGAACCCGAGACTGAAGTTTCCAATTCAGGTTGGGTTACCTATGCGAAGGTTTTCAATATATTGGGCTTCAAACCCCATTTCCCTCGATGATGCTCCAACTCCTCCACGAGTCAAGCATTTTGTATATGGATCCGCATTATTATCTTTAGACCTTGCAAAGTCTAAGGATACCACACTGTTTGCTAGCAATTTCTTTTGCGAACTTGTGTCTCCGACGACTATGTCATGACTTTGTCGGGACTTTCCATTATACAATTACTCTGATCCCGTTCAATAACTTACTGACTTTATCAGTGCACGCTTATTAAGGGAACAAATTTTGGCCACTTGGGAATACCTCCCAAAACTTCTCAGCCAATCTGCCTTTTTTCAGTGTCTACAACATTATGAATTCTGATTTCATAGTTGATCCACGTATGCATGTCTGTTTTACAGACCTCCATGAGACTGCAACCTCTTTAAGTACAAACATATCCACTCGTGGACCTTGTACCGTTAAAGTTTGTGATACACTTGGTATATAAATACCCTCCAAATATTTTGGACATCTCATATAATGCAGTTCATGATTGGCAGTATACCTCATGTATCTGAGAAGCCTCATTGGCAAACCTACTGAGTCTGCTCACTGAGTTCGCTATAACTGGTCTAGTGCAGTTCTTGACGTACAAGAGACTACCTATGATAATTTAGGTGTTTGTTTTAGTCCATATAGCGACTTAACAAGTTTTCGCACCTTGGCTTACTTTACACGGAACCACGACCCAATGGGTTGTTCCTAATTCTCTAGATCTCCATTTATAAAACACATGTTCTCATTAATTAATGATGCGTCTTTTTATAGAGATTAGAGTATAGACATTAAAATTATTAAAACCGTCAGTTTACTTAAAGTAATTGACTTTATTTCTCACGTGCCTATCAACCTCATTGTTGATGGCATCTTCCCATATACACATTATATGGATAACATTGATTATTTCAATGTCGTCGGTTCACCTTCACTCATGAAGATCAAGGGACAAAGGAAGTTTCATTACTTACCCTTTTACCATGCCGAGTCACTTCATCTTCCTTACAAAATCCACTTTCCCTACTTTTCCATCACCGTTTGAGTGTTCATTTGTCTTGGGTAGCGTAATGCTTTGAACCCTCAACGTATTGATCACACTCGCCAGGCGTTAGAGTTTTTTTTGCAGAAAAATTTCTCTTTTTGAAAATATGCTTCTCGGACATAGAACAATGTTCTATATGCACTTTAAAGTCGTGTTCCTTATGCACTAGAAACCTATCAGCACTATATTTTGTGCTTATCCGAAGAACACACAATCTACCGTTTTTGATCCTATCCAAGTCCTTCAAGAAACAAGATTGAGACCTTTTCTTAGGTAGCACCAAACTTTCACGAACTTATAGTTAGGCACCATGCCTTCTATAATCTGACTGTTTCGTCCAACTTCCTAAGATGTAGTTTGTTCAACACATATCTTGCGGAAAGCTCACTTCCCGCACAAATTCAGAGTTTAACCCTGAACTTATCAACATGACATTCTAACCACACAATTGTGCAAACGGTGTCTCATGTTCACTGTTTCAATCACACTGATCATGTATTCATATTCATGTGAATATACCATTTCGGAACTAGTTAGACAATATTTAGCACGTCCAAGAATACTCTATCATTTAATGATTAACACTTAATCATTGGATTAAAGTTGGTAGATTAACTCAACAGAACACACATGATTAAACATGTTTTCTGACAAGCCTTAATCCTCAACAATAGAATTTACGTATTCATTCTTACTTGAATGAATATCTCGACTGATTTGTCTTTACTTATCATCAAGTAGACATATCAGTGTTTAGTACAACCATCAATAGAATGAGGAAATACCTTTTTAACCCCTTCTTGATTTGCACGCATCTCAAATGCATCAAACCATTAAGTTATGTACTCCGTTCGAAACTTCGAACTGAAGACTTAGCAATATATTGCATATGTTTTGTCAATAATGTTTTGTTTCTTCGGCATCAAAAATGGGTCATTAAACATTTTCAGGTGAAAATCATTTAATTTTTTTTAATTAATATAAGAAAAATCTCATAATGCATCTTCTAAACTTCGTCGTGAATGAGATAATGCTTAATAACTACTCTCCTGAAATCGAACCTAAAAATCTTTTACCTAAAGATGGTTGCGGAATTTTGTTCAATTATCTTCTATCTTTATAGTACTAAATTTGATTGAGGGAGCCAGATGTTGTCATGGTCAGCGATCGAATCACTGAAGGGAGACATTTAAAATGGTAAGATGATGTTGTTGTACGTCTGAAGGTGTTCTCGGTAAATGCAGGTGTTGCCGTTGATGATGCTGTTGCAAATGTAAATCTACATGATTTTAATCTCAAATAAAATACTACAGCATCATATAGCTATTTTAGATTTGTAAAATACTCTTTTGATCACAATGATCATGGTGTTATAAGGTTATGGTAAAAAGTAGCATGTTTTTTTAGATCATTTGTCCATAAAAACAAGGTTTTAACCTCTGTTTCAAAAGTCGCCGCCTTACTCCGATTAATTCCCGCATAGGCGCCAGTGACTGGTCTGGCGCCCCGATTAATCCATGCGCTTTGACATGGTCAAACTTGAGTCAAATGGGTCAATCTAGTCGGAATGAGTACATATTTTTTTAAAATATTTTTATAAATTTTTAGTCTAAAAATCATGTTTATAATCAATAAAGATTTACATTTATAATTTGTCCTTGAATACATATTCATATGTATTTTGTTTTATCCCCAACTACATATATATATTATTTACGAAGGTTTTGTTGAATTCTTTATATTATACTGATCAACTAGTGATGTATAAAGTTTTAATTTAAATTGTTAATTGAATTTATAATATACATGTTAAATGAAAATCCAAAATGCCCCACTAAAATGTTAAAATATGATTTTTCCGTCAATGCTGCGCTTATTCGTCTAGGCCCCACCTTCCGCATTTAGTTCGCCTAGCCACTTTTGAAACCATGGTTTTAACGCAGAGTTTTGCGGTCTCTTTTATGCCCTTTAGATTTTTTGTAACTATATGTTCATGTCATGTAACCAGAATTTTATAAGTTTGATTGTAGCTTGTGCGGTGTTTATATCAGATTTCATGAATATGACCATCATGGGGACTCTGTCCCGTAGAAGAATGTTTTAGTTTCTACATAATAATGAAAATATTTCCTAAAAAAAACGAATTTTTTTTCTAAAAAAACGTTTGCATCCTCAAGAGCCCTTTCAAAGAAATCATATAATTCCCACAGTACGCATTAAAAAAGGCCTACCAAATGCTGGAACTGGAAGCCTGAAAACCAATGTTATAGTATTATTTATAGACAGGAATCTTTAAGGGAAACACAAGATGAATCAAACACTACCTTACAGAGGTGTAAGGTTTTCAAACACGGGAGGCACGCAGAACTCGGAAGTTTAAGCCAAAATTCAGCCTCCACTTTCAAGGTAGAAAGCATCTTACACGAGAAAATTTCACGAGGGAATAGTTCATAGCAAGTATACTTGATAGAAAAGTCGAGTTCTTGAACATTGCGGGAAATCGCAGACGAAATCCAAGTACGAATATTATCTAGTTCTCTTGAATACGAGCAGTCTCTATAAGACGAGTTGACACAACGGAGACGAAATTTAATAATTTAAGGAACGTTATACAACATTAATACCCTGTTAACGAAATCAATGAATCTGGCACGACCATCCTTATCATCGTAATTAAGAATAGTAGAATCGAAATCGAGAACCGGGACGTATGCGAAGAGGTGCCCCCACCTAGTCGATAGAATTCGTGTGCAGACTGAGTATTTCGTGGGAAGAAATGATAGTATGTGGCACAATCGATCTTCACCACTGTCCCTTATTTTCTTAACCCTAGATGCTTCTTCCATGTCCGCATGAGAACACCGTCTGAATTCTGATAGAGAACTAACTATATCAATGTTGCTCGAAAAAATAACAAAAAAAGGTGATGAATTAAACTGCCAAAACATACACAAACATCATGCAGTTTAAGGAGTGAAAATCTTTTTTGTTAGAAGTTTGTTTGTTAGTATTTATAATTGGTACGGAAAACCTACTTTTTATTTATTATTGGAAAAATAAGCAATGGTGCGCAAAATCCCTCACAGTAACAGAAAATGAAGGCGTTTTGTTAGAAGTTAAAACCCAAAAATAAGCTGATCTAAAAACTAAAAGAAGTAGTAAAGCGTTATATATGCAACTGGTTACAAAACCACACCATAGAAGAATGTATATCGGTTAACTTCTTAATTATTGCAAAATGTACAATTGAAAATCCAGACTTTAGCGAAACAACTTTATAAAACAATCACAATAACTACCCTAGATGCATATTTGATCCCCACCACTTCACCTCATTTTGAGACGTTAAATGTTTCATGCAATCCTCTAAGCTAGTTTTCCACATATCAATATATCATTAACCTATAATCTTAACATATATTTTTAACTTGTAGCTAGTGTAGAAACTCAAAGGGAGGCCTATATTAATAATTTACGCTTTGTTACCACACCCTAGCTACAGTTACCAACCTATTGTAATATTTATCTTGTAATTGGCAACAAACTGAACAAAGCAAGGAAATACTAACACACTCAAATGTCAAAATGTTATTAACCCTTAGGGGAAAGTAATGCAAAGGTGAAGAAAATGCAAAACAAAATGACATGCATGTTACTAAATACGATTAAAAGACATGTTTTTTCTTTACTATTTCTTTATCAGACTTTGTTACATTTTTATGAGATTTTATATTGGCAATATATTATTTGTTTTATTTAATAATACGTAAATAAATGTCTAATATTATAATTCGTAGATAGTCTAGTGTGTAGAGTACGGTTTACACACAGAAGATTAAACTATCGGTTCTTATATAATATAAGTAAATTGTTTACAACTTTAGATGTAAATTGACAGACCATCTGTACAGTTGTAGTGTATAATTTTAGTAGGTTTGTCTTGACTACAGGGAATTGAGTATTGCAACTTTATATGCTAGTGCACTCTGAGTGTATTAAACAGGACCGCAAACCCAATTATTTTTGTACCGACTAGATAAAATAATTAACACATTGGGTTATAGAATTTGTTTAAACTCTTAATTCTGATTTTACTAATTAAGCATGTACGAGAAATGATAATCGTTTTAATTCATAAAATAGTGTGATTCTTTACGAGTCGTAAACTCAGTGAGTTGGACGGTGACGTTTCAAATATAGTGTTAGTAATTGAAGAAATCCCATGTCCCGGTATTGGAATTGATGGTAGCCCCTTAAAAGCTTATAAGTATTTTTGTATCAAACCTTTCAAGTGGATTTATTAATCTGATACATTAATTAAGTTAAGTGATATTTATTAAGGAATAAAATATGCTTACTAAATATAAATCGTCAGTGATTTAAATTGGTAATTGGGTGTAATGACATGGAATGAATTATCTTCTAGAAGATTCGGAATATATGAGAGAGATTTCAGTTAGAGTTATTTAGTGGAATGAACTCTAATTTAATCAGATAAGAAAATATTCATGTTGATGAGTTTAACTTCGAATCTGATTAGATAATTTGTTCTTTATTCAGTCTATCAGTTCCCTAACGTAGCATATATAAACATGTTTCGTATCACTATAAAAAGACAAATTTTCGATATACGTTTTTTTAAGTGAGAGAGAGTCCAAACTCTTTCCAGAAATAAGATGTTTTTTTATAAATACATTAGAAGACTCGATTCATTCAGAAAGACAAGCTCAACATAAAAAATAATAACATATTTACATAGTATGTACACAACTTAATAAGTTTTGTAGGCATTTTTTCCGCTACCTTAAAACTTTCAATGCATACATGTTTAATTTAATAATTTTAGGATTAGGGTTATGTATTCAGAACTACAAATCATAAAAAAAAGAAACCTAAATTGTCAAGATTCCAAATAAAAAAGCAATCCATAAATTAGAATGGAAATATCTGAAAAAACAGATTAGTAGGCGGAGTGATCGTACCTCAGTAGGAAGAGAGAGAGTGAGGAGTTTTTTGTGCTATAAACTTGTGAAATTGGTGAGCGTTAAATTAATTCAGAAATTATAAGTACATATTATAGTCCCTAAACTCCTGACCAATCTTCCATATAGTACTACAACTTTGAAAGTTATATAACACTCACACGTATTTATTGAAATATAAAGTATGACCATCAAGTATGACCATATATACCTATATATATGTATTAGATACCCTATCCGTCTCAAAAAGATGTCCCGATTTTTATCAATATTAAAAAAAAACTAGTTACAATAATTAATATGCTTACAATTTTATTAATGATTCATCCAAACACAAATCTAAGTCACCCTCCAAGATTAATTGTTTACTTCATTTTTTTCATGTATTATATAAAGGCAAACTAAAAAGTTAGAATTTAATGACACGTTATTCGAGTGAATTATTAATGAAAAAAAGAGATGAACACGTGCCGAAAAGAAATTACAAGAAAGCATGTGAATTAGTGATATAGAAGCTATGAGTGAGAGTTGTTTTCATTTGTATCGGAATGAGGATTTACATTTACTGTTAAAACTAGAGTTTAACCAACGAGTGAATGAGATACTTTAGGTTTGTGCATCTATTTGTCAAAATTGCCCCTTTTAAGTTAGATAACTGAAGTGGAATATTGTTTCCGAGACCAACTCTGAGAATTCAAACGATAACAGAGCAATCAAATCGCCTACTCGTGATCATATGTGGGCTATAATGACATAACTGATATTTATCAAATCCGTGATCGTTGAGGAAAAGATTGTTTTTAGTTGGTTCCAAAAGCAGTAAATGTGTGTGTCGATATTATCACCTAGACAAACTAAGTGGACTTTGCACTGATCATATACCTAGATGAGCCTCTCGACTGATAATATTACGTTTTGAGCGCTATATCTGCGAGGGAAGATCTATACTTTTTCTTCTTTTTTATTTTTTTATTTTGAGTCCTTTATTTATTTTTCCCACTTTGAAAAAAAAGAAAAACAAGTTTATATAATTCTAAAATTTTCATTGTATTGTAAGAATAGATAGTAAAATAAACAAAAGAATAATGGTTTTGTCACCTTAACTCGCTGACGTGGTAGATGGACTAGTCATGTATTTCTGGTTATTTATTATTTTAAATATGGTGGTGGAGTTTTTAGATAGAAATATACAGTACAACATTTAGAAGTCATTTTTAATTAGAGCACGTTTATCGGTCGAGCTTACGGTGGCTGGAATCTCGCCTGGAACTCATAGTCATCTTTATCGCCTAGAGTTTGTTGCTTCCGCTGCGTTGGATTGATGTTTCCCCTCCCCCTTCTGTCTCTTCGCTACTTACAGAGCTAGGTGTTGGTTCGCCTATTTCTATGTTAAAAAAACGAAAATTTATACAATGAATTCGGGAATTACATAAAACCTTCAATTAAATTTGGAAAAAAAATAAAAAAGGTTTTTCTAATTCATAAATAAATATGTAAATATTTTTTTTCATTTATAATCAACTATTAATTTTATTTTTTTTAAAATAAAATAGTTATATATTAGATATGTGTTATATCAAAAATAGTTTTAAGTATTTTATATTTTTTTCATCAAGAGAATTTTTTTTATTATTATTTTATATTAAAATATTTTAACTCCATATTTGAACCTACACACCGATAAACTTAACCCGTCTCTCCGTGCAAACTATCATATAAAAATTAAGTTAAACCAACAAATTAAACCGATCGAAATTATTAGCAACACTTTGCTCTCGCTTATATTCCCTCAACATCACCCGACAAATTTCGTCTTCTACCCCCTTACAATAAATAATACTCCATATATTAGTATATACTAGCACACTCAGCCCACGCCATGTGTGCTGTAATGTGTGATTTGGTGTAACGATATATGGAGTATAAAAAAGGGTTATGCACGATTAAGATAGACAAAGTCGGAAACAAACATTAATAGGACAATAGGTATTAAGAGGGAATTGTTTATTTAATGGGAACGGTTTTGATAGATTTTTCTTTTTATTTATTTAAAATTGGTTTATTTTGCCATTTATCTTAACATGTGAACTTTTGTAATTACTTGTTTCAAGCCCCTGCTACATTTATATACATACGCAATTGTGTATCTATCGATTCCATTTCCTTTTTAGCCTTTTCTCGTAACTGTATATTCATTCACTGCATATATCTTCAATTATACAATTTATTTTCCCGATATCTTGTTCAATTTAACATGTGGATTATAATCTATACGTTCAACTTTTTTCTAGTTGGAAATTTACCCATGTGGAAATTGTTAATAAAATATAATTAATATATATTTTTAATGTGAGTCGGTGATCTACGATATTAAAAATTGTTTATTTTTTTTTAGATCTTTTACTTGTTAATAAATGATTTTTTGTTTAACTGAAGCTTTATGAGCGTGTAACTTATTAATTACCTCTGTTTTGTTCTAAATTGTAGTGGTGAAATCTTAATACTATCTCATTTGACATATATATATATATATTTTATTTTTTTTTATTTTGTGATAGATCTTTTTATTAATGTTGTATCTTTGTCCATAATTGCTTGGCTGTATCTTGATATAAAAAGACCTCATTTTGTGCTTGATTTTTTGTTTGACCCATTAAATTTCTATTTAATTGAGGCTGAAAGTTCTGTATAGTATGTTTATAGTTATTTGGTTGTGTGTTTTGAAATGAACGTGAATTATTATTCGTTTTTCTCGCAGAACTACTAAAATGAGACTTGTAGAATATAAAAATTACTTGGCTTTATTTGTTAAACAACGATGATGGATAATAGTTTTTTTGTGCTCTTTTTCATGTTACGTTTGATATTTTTTTCGATTGATGGATTGTATGTTTAGTTGAAGCTGAGAGCTTTATAAATCCAGATATAGTACTTTTTATATTTGATGACAGTAACGGATAATTAATCTGATAATGTTGTTATTTTTTTCGTTATTTTTGCTTTGTCTTTCGCTCAACTGGTGAAATTTTGTTTAATTGAAGACTGAAGAGTTGTGTAGTTGTGTAATCTGTAAACAGTTACCTTGCTGTGTTTTGATATTAAATTAAAGTGATTGATTATAATTAATCTTAAGTAGTTGTTATTGATTTTGTGCTTGATTTATTGTGTAAATTTAAAACATAAATCATTACTTGCCTGCACTATGATTTAAAATGACAGTGTTGAGTAATTAACTTTTTTCTTTATCCATTTTGTGCTTGATTTTTTCCGGCTGGGTAAGTTTCGGCATTTTTGAAGCTTAGAGTAATGTGTAACATGTAAGATACTTATTTAGCTCTATTTGATATTAAATGACAGTGATGGATTATAATAACTGGAGACCTGCTCACGTTAAGGACGAATCGGAAGTCGACATCGGTGATTGGAGGACCCAGTTGCAAAGCGAATCTCGCCAAAGAATTGTCAACAAAATGTGATTTTTCATTTTTTTTTTACATGGAATTAGTAATTTAGTATTTTGGGATTAATGTAGTCAGTATGATTTCACTTGAATAACGGTTTGTGAGAAATATGCTCCTTCAATAATTTCGCATTAGAGAACAGAAAAAGAAGGTTTGAAGCAAACATGGAACTTTTAAAATATATTTCCACGTGTACTTCGTTAGGAATTTAAGGGTTTTTCACTTGTGAAGACCCTAGAGTTTAATGGTTGTGCAAAACTGAGAATTGCAATTTAAGGGAGTTGTAGCTAAAACTAGTTAATCAGAGACCTGTTCTCTGGGTAGAAATCTGTGTGGCCTTTTAGGGATCAGTTTGATTTATATGTTTAGAGACCGGTATGAAGGGAAACCAAATATGATGAAGATGAGTACCTACTGCTGAAACTTATCTTTCTTCAAGAAAAGCAGAATAACATTGGGATTGAAACTAATTAATTGATTTGGTATTAGTTACGGAGTATATTTTTTATGTCAATTATGCAGCCCGTCTTTCGTACGAGTATCTGTCTTGCTTCTTCTTTCAGTGGTCAGTTGCCGATTTTCTAAAACTTACTGAAATTAAATTTATCATTGTGGGTAGAATGGGCACCTTGAATAAGCATCGTCCTTTTTCCGGACAAGAACAACGACAGCAGCTAGAAAAAGTTGCCATTAGGTTTGAGGAGAAGATGTATGCTGCTGCTACAAGCCAGGTATGTCCATAGTTTCATCTCGGATTAATAGTGCTGTATTTAATATTTTCCTATTTTTGTAAGACTAGGTCGACAGAATCTGGATAGCTCTTATGTCTCTTGACTCTCTTCTTTCTACATGCAGTCTGACTATCTGAGAAAGATTTCTGTACAAATGATAATGATGGAGCCGAAAAAACAAAACTCTACAGCCAATATTGCCAGTAATGGCAAAAATTCAACAGATTCAGGTGATATCATCATGAATGTTTTTGTACTTCCGTTCTTAATTTTTTTCCAACTTCAAAGATTTTGAATAGCTGAAGCTTTATGTAGTTTGTGAGTCATTAAATGGTTGTGTTTGTTCTAGTTAAGCCAGGTGGATAATAATCCGTTCTCTGTTCATTTCCCCTTTTTTACTTCTTCTTTTGTTCATATTGAAGGATTTTTGTTTAATCAAAGTTTATAGTTGCTTGATCTGTAAATAATTACTTATCTGTATTTTGATATTAAATGGCATAATAGTTGCTTAGCTGAAGAATATTCTATTTTTCATTTTGTACTGGATCCTTTCTTCGCCATTTGGAATCTCTGATTCATTGAAACCAAAGTTATGGGTAAATGCAAATTATTACTTAGTTAAATTTTTATATGAAATGACAGTGTTGGCTGTTTGTAATTTACATATAGTTATTTTGTTTTTTTTTTCTATTTTGTTCCGACTTGACAGCTAATTCGTTCCTATATAGCCGATCCCAAATTTTTGGGGTTAGGGCTTAGTTTAATGATGACGGCGATGATGGATTTACTTATTTTCTGCTTGATCTTTTGTTCGTTTGGAGATCATTCCGTTAAATTGAAGCTAATAGTTTTAGTTTAATGATGACACAATGATGAATTTACTTATTTTGTGCTTGATTTTTTGTTCGTTTGGAGATCATTCCGTTAAATTGAAGCTAATAGTTATGTTTTAATCTGTAACTTATATAGTTACCCACATTTTGATAAAATTACAGTGATGGATGCTAATAATTGGAGGCCTGCTCAGAGACCAGTAATCGAAAATAGTGATTGGAGGAGCCAATTGGAAAACGGATCTCGCCAAAGGATTGTCAACAAGATGTGAGTGTGTTGTTTTCAATTCAATTTAGATTATGTTATCAGAAAATAGTGCTTTGTAGTGCCTACAAATATTTTCCTGTGAATAATGAACATGAAGGAGTTGAAGCATATACTTTTGTTCTTTTGTGTGGCAGTTTGTTGGGTCCTTGATTGGTCCAACTTTATTTTCTTAGGCGCTGATGTTAAAGGAAACCAAATGTTCAATTAATATGGGCACTCAATTATGCGACTATTAGGAAACAAAATGTGTATAAATGTGAATGAGTAATTGTTCTTTTAAGTAGGAGAAAATAAAACTGAAATGCCAGGGTTTGATTTTATAAAGTAAATATTCTCATTTTCTATTGATTAAAAGCTAGTTTATTTATTTTAGTCTAGGTTTTATAGGGATTCAAGGGGTCAATTTCATTTTGCTCGTGAAGACACTTAAATTCAAGGAACATAGGTAAGAAAATAATGCATTAAGGCTAATCAAAATTAAAAAAGAGAGGATTTTCTGAAAATTTCCTTTTGGCAATTGAAGCAAAAATTAGATAATTACCTCGTTTGTTGGGTAACAATTTGTGTGAAGTTTACTGGATCAGTTCGATTTTATATATATGCAGACTGGTATGAAATAAACAAAATATAGGTGAAGAGATTGAAGCTAAATTTGATTTATTTTGTCTAGTTTAATTTTTTCTTTACGTTGTCGTTTTATTCATTCCGTGTCTTTTAAGTTTTTGTCTCGTTTCTTCTTTTACTGGTGAGCTGTAAGTTGCTGTTTAAGGCGTTTTCCATCTCCGTTTGTTGACTTTGGTCTCTGATGCTTGTTGAAAATGGTTTTATCTTTTTTGAAATGTAAATGAAATATTTTTTGTGGGTAGAATGGACACCTTGAATACGCATCCTCCTTTTTCTTCTGGACGAGAAGGACAGCAACAGCTAGAAAATATGGCCAGAAGGTTTGAGGAGAAGATGTACACTGCTTTTACAAGCCAAGTATGTCGATAGTTTCATCTCGGATTTATTTTCCTAAAGCATTGTCTGGTGCTGTGCTGTGTTTGATATCTACCTATTTTCTTATAAAATTTAGGCTGACAGAAACTTAGAGAAGTAATATACAGTCAAATTTACTGTATTACCCTTATTTTGTTCCATCTCTTTTTTTAATTGCAGACTGACTATTTGAGGAAAATTTCTTTAAAGATGCTAGGAGTGGACTCAAAATCACATAATTCTATAGCCGATTATCTGCCCTCCAATTTTGCCACTAATAACAAAAACGCCAAAGATGCAGGTGAGATTGTCATGAATACGTTTGTGCTACTTTATTAAACTTAAAAGCTCTGGTTCAGCTGAAACATTATGTAGTCTGTGATGTTATTAAATACTGTAGTTCTATTTTGCTCTAATGATGAAACTTTGCGTGTAGCATTGTAATGGTTTGGCTAACGAGTGCCCTTGCGGAATTCCTTAAGCATTCAACATCTTTCCAAAATCATGTTGCATCTAATACAAATAGTGGTTGCATTTATAAACATTAAATGTTTAATACTACCATTTCATGACAACATTTCCAAAACCATGTCTTTAATTACTTGTTAAGGAAGTGTTATTAATTCAAGAACTAACTTTTCAACTACTTGTTTAAAGGTAATGTTATTAATAAATTACCATGATTGACATTATAAGACACATATCAAATAGCCTTAACCAATGCATAGGGGGCACTCATTAGCTATTCCCATATTGTAATATCTAAATAAGTTTTTGATAGTGATATAGGATGTTTATCCGCTCTTCTTTTCATCAATTTTCCGATGATATTGTTCTATAACTAAAGCAATGTGCAACAATTTTTTAGTCAAATCACAAAATTGACAGTGACTGATGATTAACTCTTTCACTGTTTTTTTTTTCCGTTTTTCTTTTTGTGCTTCGTTGTTTGTTCTACTAATGAAATCTCTATTGTTTAAAACTTAAATTTACTTAACTGTAATTTAATATTAGATGACAGTGAACTAATATTTGTAAAAAATAGTTCTTGGTATTTGGCATATTTTGTTCCTTATTTCTTTTCTTGGGAAAGTAGTTGGTCTTTTGTTTGACATATGGTAGTTCTTTCTAATGGAAGCTTATATTTTGCTATTAATGGGGGTGATTGTTTCGTTGTTGATGCAAAATGATAGCGATGGCTGTTGGATACTATTCTGCGTTGTCTCCTTTGTTTTCTATTGTGATATTAAATACATAATAATTATTTACCTGAAGAATGTTATTTTTTTCATTTTTTCCTTGATCGTTAATTCGGTGGATGGAATCTCTGATTAATTGAAGCTGTGTAATAGTGAATTATATACTTGCTATATTTGGTATAAAATGAGTGTGTCGGATATTAGTTACTTATATTTTTTTATTTGTTTATCCATTTTGTTCCAATGTGACATCTCATTTGGTTCAATAGAGCCTTCTCCAAATTCTTGGGTTAAGCCATAGTTTGACGATGATGAGTATATTCATTCTGTGCTTAAAATCTTTTGTTCTGCCGAAGTAATTACTGTCTAGTTGAACCCCCTAATTTGCTGCAACTTTAAAAAAATGTCCTCTCCAGTTTTGGTACCGAAAGCTGCTTCGGTTGATTTAGGTCCCCAAATCCGGCATCCGCAACACCCCTTTTTTTGGTATTACTTGCATAATTGGATGCCAACGATTTAGCCAAAAGATTTTGTGGTTCCAAGTTCATGGTTAGCATCTTCAGAGAAATTGTTCTCAGGTAGTCGGTCTGCATTTTACGAAGAAAGATCAGACAAAAGAGTTGATCTAAAATTTCAATTTTATATAATTACTCCGTACTACATTTTAGTTTATGTCAGCCTGCTTTTGACAAAAATATTAAAAAAACCAACAAGCTATGCTTTAGGAAAATAAACCCGAAATAGAATCTATGGGCATACTTGGCTTAAAGCAGTAGAGTAGATCTTCTCCTCAAACCTTCTCGCAAATCCTTTAGCCTCTTGTGATCCCTGATCTCCAGGAAAAGGAAAAAGCCTCTTCAGGGTTTCCATTCTGCCCACAAGATATTTAGTTTTAGAAAGTTTCAGAAAAAAAATCACGAGCCGTAATTCTGCCCACAAGGAAAAAGCGTCTTCAAGGTTTCCATTCAGTTCCTTTGTTTTTCTGCTCTCTATTCCCATTCCCTTCAAGTTGCAAAAATCTCACAATCCCGTTCTCATCTTCATCTACATTTTGATCTGTCTGAACTGGTGTTTAGACATGTAAAATTGAACCAACTTCGTAAACACCACACCGATCGTTATCCAAACACGAAAAAAATAATCTATTTTCAGCTTCAGGTACTTTCAAGCAACTCTCCTAATCCTGTATCATTTTTTAATGTAATCATGTTCCTTAAAGTTAGTGTCATCACATGTGAAATGAAAACCGACCCTTCGCAAGCTGGTGCTTATGCAAGTAAAGCAAACATATCCCTTATGCACCAAAAAGAAAGACTACTTAAAACGTCCATCCCGTATTTTTCCTCTTCATATTGCCATTCCCCATAGAAATTCTTATATCTTCACAACTTTGTAATAATTTTAATCAACATTATGTAGTCTGTGATGTTATTAAATACTGTAGTTCTGTTTTGCTCTAATGATGAAACTTTGCGTGTAGCATTGTAATGGTTTGGCTAACGAGTGCCCTTGCGGAATTCCTTAAGCATTCAACATCTTTCCAAAATCATGTTGCATCTAATACAAATAGTGGTTGCATTTATAAACATTAAATGTTTAATACTACCATTTCATGACAACATTTCCAAAACCAGGTCTTTAATTACTTGTTAAGGAAGTGTTATTAATTCAAGAACTATCTTTTCAACTACTTGTTTAAAGGTAATGTTATTAATAAATTACCATGATTGACATTATAAGACACATATCAAATACCCTGAACCAATGCATAGGGGGCACTCATTAGCTATTCCCATATTGTAATATCTAAATAAGTTTTTGACAGTGATATAGGTTGTTTATCCGCTCTTCTTTTCATCAATTTTCCGATGATATTGTTCTATAACTAAAGCAATGTGCAACAATTTTTTAGTCAAATCACAAATTGACAGTGACTGATGATTAACTCTTTCACTGTTTTTTTTTTCCCGTTTTTCTTTTTGTGCTTCGTTGTTTGTTCTACTGATGAAATCTCTATTGTTTAAAACTTAAATTTACTTAACTGTAATTTAATATTAGATGACAGTGAACTAATATTTGTAAAAAGTAGTTCTTGGTATTTGGCATATTTTGTTCCTTATTTCTTTTCTTGGGAAAGTAGTTGGTCTTTTGTTTGACATATGGTAGTTCTTTCTAATTGAAGCTTATATTTTGCTATTAATGGGGGTGATTGTTTCGCTGTATCTTGATGCAAAATGATAGTGATGGCTGTTGGATACTATTCTGTGTTGTCTCCTTTGTTTTCTATTATGATATTAAATACATAATAATTATTTACCTGAAGAATGTTATTTTTTTCATTTTTTCCTTGTTTATTCGATGGATGGAATCTCTGATTAATTGAAGCTGTGTAATAGTGAATTATATACTTGCTATATTTGGTATAAAATGACAGTGTCGGATATTAGTTACTTATATTTTTTTATTTGTTTATCCATTTTGTTCCAACGTGACATCTCATTTGGTTCAATAGAGCCTTCTCCAAATTCTTGGGTTAAGCCATAGTTTGATAATGATGAGTATATTCATTCTGTGCTTAAATCTTTTGTTCAGCCGAAGTAATTACTGTCTAGTTGAACCTTAAAGTTATGTCTAATTTATAAAATACTTATTATTTTCTATTTTGACAGTGATGGATAATATTAACTGGAGTCCTGCTCAGGTTAAGGCCAAACCAGCAACCAGCACCGCCGATTGGAGGACCCAATTGCAAAACGAAGCTCGTCAAATAATTGTCAACAAGATGTGAGTTCTATTTTCAGTATATAAAAAAGATTACTTGTTTGTGATATAAGAGTGTTTTTTGGTTCTCGATAAAGATATGTATGCAGAATGGATTTTGAGAAATAAGTACGATTTTACATAGGAAAAGTGAATAAATAAAGGAGTCGAAAGTAATCATTTTTGTTCTTATCTGTAAGAGTTTGTCGGGTATGTGTGTCTAGTCCAACTTTATCTGCATATGCATTGAAATAGAAGAACCAAATGTTGATTAAAATTATTACAAAGTTGTGAAGATATAAGAATTTCTATGGGGAATGGCCATATGAAGAGGAAAAATACAGGATGGACGTTTTAAGTAGTCTTTCTTTTTGGTGCATAAGGGATATGTTTGCTTTACTTGCATATGCACCAGCTTGCGAAGAGTCTGTTTTCATTTCACATGTGATGACATTAACTTTAAGGAACATGATTACATTAAAAAATGATACAGGATTAGGAGAGTTGCTTGAAAGTACTTGAAGCTGAAAATAGATTATTTTTTTCGTGTTTGGATAACGATCGGTGTGGTGTTTACGAAGTTGGTTCAATTTTACATGTCTAAACACCAGTATCAGACAGATCAAAATGTAGATGAAGATGAGAACGGGATTGTGAGATTTTTGTAACTTGAAGGGAATGGGAATAGAGAGCAAAAAAACATAGGAACTGAATGGAAACCTTGAAGACGCTTTTTCCTTGTGGGCAGAATTACGGCTCGTGATTTTTTTTCTGAAACTTTCTAAAACTAAATATCTTGTGGGCAGAATGGAAACCCTGAAGAGGCTTTTTCCTTTTCCTGGAGATCAGGGATCACAAGAGGCTAAAGGATTTGCGAGAAGGTTTGAGGAGAAGATCTACTCTGCTGCTTTAAGCCAGGTATGCCCATAGATTCTATTTCGGGTTTATTTTCCTAAAGCATAGCTTGTTGGTTTTTTTAATATTTTTGTCAAAAGCAGGCTGACATAAACTAAAATGTAGTACGGAGTAATTATATAAATTGAAATTTTAGATCAACTCTTTTGTCTGATCTTTCTTCGTAAAATGCAGACCGACTACCTGAGAACAATTTCTCTGAAGATGCTAACCATGAACTTGGAACCACAAAATCTTTTGGCTAAATCGTTGGCATCCAATTATGCAAGTAATACCAAAAAAAGGGGTGTTGCGGATGCCGGATTTGGGGACCTAAATCAACCAAAGCGGCTTTCGGTACCAAAACTGGAGGGGACATTTTTTTAAAGTTGCAGCAAATTAGGGACCCGGGACTGTGATCATGTTCCTAATAAAACCCTCGTGCAGATGATACTGTCATGAATGAATTTCGTACTACTTTGTCCAACTTGAAATATTTGAATTGGCTGATATAAAAGGCTTGTTAGTGGTGGCTAGGTATTCAGTAGGAAAAATTGAACAAAACAATGAAAAAACATACATGCTAATATTCGTTTGTATGTTGTTATGAACGGTGCTTAAATTCTCAGTAGCCCGTTTTACTTATTCTGGTTACTGCATGCATAGGAGGGAGAGACAGAGAGACTATTTGTGTAAACTTATACTAGTAAATATGAGTCGAGTAATATTATTGGCACACACAAACTGCCTATTAACTAATACTGTAGCTTATAAGTTGAACGCATGGCGTGAATTAGAACGTAATCCCTTTCCTTTTCAACAACATTTGTTCTTCTTTAGCACATTTTTTGTCGATGATAATCTGACACTCCCTCGAGAATTTCGGGAAAGTCGGTAACTTCTTGCTAAACTCAAACTGCTTTCCCCAACTGATAAACGATTGAATTATTATCTTGTCCAGAACTCTGGCATTTTTCAAAAAATACTTCATCAAGTTGCATTCATTTTCCTGCATCGAGAACTCCCGAAATCCTATTTCTTTAAGATGCATAGACACGCACGCGGGCACATTTTCATAACATAGGGGTAGATCAGCGTCATGATCAGACTCCTCATTTCTAAAGCCCTTTCAACAAACAAACCATATGAAATTAGAGTGACATATCATGGATGCTGACATACTGCTCAATTTTTTTTAAGTTTGAATGTTAATTAATTAACTCACTTCGGCAAAGACGATAACTTTCAGATGACATGACTTAATCAAAAGGCCTGGCAATAATCGCAGCACGACTCTGGAGACGTAACCAACCTCCAAGCCGGAAAGATTACAAAATGTGAGTAGTGCCTTGCGAGTCATCTTCAAAAGCCTACCAACCAAACTTAGAAATAGCAATTAGATCCAACTCTATATACATTCTGTTCCATCTTGTTGGTCAAAAGCAAATTTGTCAGTATGTCCGTATCTTTGAAAATGCTTTAAAAAAAATCTGATTGTAAACTAAATATGTTTCGCAACATCCATGTCCAATTAATAATGTTCAAGTACCATCTTAAAAAAATATTTTCCATTACTCATCATTCATCAATAAGAAGTTTTACTTGTTAACACAAAGAAGTGAAATGTGATGTGCTAATGATCGGTAGGATTTCCAAAACACAACACGAGAGAAATTACGTTAGGCAAGCAAGACAATGAGAAAGGAAGAAATACACATGCCTTAATTGAAGCCTCAGATAGATAGAGATGTCGAGCATGAGAGACAACACTAAAAACTTACTAAGAGTAAGACGACCGACTTGACCGGTCTTGGGTTGGGGACAAATACGAGCCTTAACTAACGATGTCGACCCAATTTCCTCAATAATCTGACTTGTTCCAGAGCCTAAGTAATCAAAAGTATAAAAGGCTAGGCGCATTCAGCACCAGGTCTGGCTCATGATAACTCTCAATCCGAAAATTTTTTAGGGTAGGATGGGATACTTTGATCCTCCTCAATTTTTTAAAAAGACAATGATCGAGCAATACATCGTCGAGTACAGGGCAGACTGACAAAAGGCCACCAGGGGAAGAATCCAGATGTACTTGTCGAAGACATAAAATCTTCAAAGACGGGAGGCACGCAGAACTTCGAATTCTAAATAAGACATTGCCCTTAACCAACATAAATTTGCCTTGTACAACCATAAGAAACAAGCACAATGTATGACTTTACATCATCATAACAGAATTTCTCGATTCAATATAGACATGATAAGTTAGAAACAAGCACAATGTATGACTATACATCATCATCACATCAAAATCACTGCACCCAAAAAACGGATAACATGACGTGTCAAGACCCACAACCGACATGTTAAGGACTCAACTTTTGAATTAAAATGTGACCAATTAACCAACCAACAAAACTATTTGTTAAACTGGCCAACAAGGACGGTTACTGGTTTCGACTTCATACTTGTGGAAACCAACCCTAGGTCAACCACCAAAAACAGCACACTCGAATTCGAAGTTGAAATATTTTTATAATTATACAATACATTTTCATTTTATTAAAATTTATAATAATCAATCAAGAGGATACTCTAAAATTCTAGAAATATTTGTACTCGTGCGTCACCCTGGAACACATTTTAACATACCCAACTAACCTTTTTTTCTTGTGTTAACGCATAACTGGTTTCGGCTTACCTTAGCCTCATCAGGGGAACAGTTTCAGTTCCCGACCAGTTTTGTTTATGGATGGCCAACTCCATTTACCTAGTGAATCCAATGACTAACAAGTACCAAGAAGATCCTAAAACTCAACCAAAAACATGATATCCCCTCGATATTTTATAAAGCCTAAAAATTTAGTAGCAGCGCTGAAAAAAGCAAGACAATACATCAATTTATAATAAGCAAAAACCAGACTGAAATCATAAAATCAAAACGCTAAGAAAGAAAATCTAAGCTTTGTTAAAAGCACCACTCGCCCCTCATTCTGCAAACATCATGTCATTTAATCTAAAAGCAAAATCATTCCTATACTGCCAAACCAGCAATCCATAAAATCAAAAAATAAACGATCCTACCATATACGGTAAATCGGTAATAATGTGTTACTATTGAGATAAGGAACTATACCATGTTTCGGAGCAAAGCCAAACTAACCCATCAACAAAATAGTATGTTTTTACTAATTCATGAACAAAACAAAAGAAAATATTTCACTCGCCATCCATCCATCAGCAACAAGCCATGTATCTATGAAATGATTTAGTTTTATATAAGAATCAGCGACAAACAAAGATGTCAAATGACCGCATAATTAATGGATATGATCAATGATCAGCACAGTAAAAAGTAGTGAAAATACATTTCAAGTTAAAAATTTCACCAACAGCATAAAGAAAGTGGTATCCACCAATGAAAAACCATGCCGTTTAACTAATGGCGTTCATCAGCGTATCATTTAAGCACAATAATGAGAGTTTTTTTTTTTTAATAACGCACAAAAAACGATTAGAAGCTTAAAAACCATTAGTTTTCCCTGCAGAAGGAAAGGAAGAAACAAGTCCAAAAGAAAATTAAATATGACATACGCAAACTGGTTTTAAGAATTGTTTCAAGGACTTCAGCTAGAACATACCACAAATATATATTAAATTGGTCTGTATCTACAAAGCCAAAAAACAAAAACACAAATTTTTCGAAAAAGATCAGTCCAAACTAACCAAGACACCATAGTCCAAGAAAAACACCATTACTCTAAAGTATGCCAGAACAAAACCAATCCAGACACCATCTATTCAATAGAGAATTAAATAAGCTTTGAGCTAGTTATAACCATGATCCCATGACGCGCCAACAAAACAATCGTGGAACTTGATTACCAGGTATTCGACCAACAAACAAAATCTTCATCCAGTCAGTTGATATAACGACCAACTTCAACTTACAAAACAGTATTTTATATCTCGTAATTCGTAAAGAACCAATTATCATCCTAAAAGAAAAAAAACATCACAAAACTAATCATACCAATAAAAAAATGTTCAGTTAATATTTTCACTTCAAATCAACAAATGGAAAATAAACCGAAAGTATAACATCGGATACCAGAGAGTTAAGAGACGACACTACCAAAAAACAACTTTTATTATCAAACTCAAATTACCAGTATATGAAGCAACAGATCAGAAGCTTACTAACACACCAGAAAATATCACTAAGCATCAAATAAGAAGGGTCTAACCAGCAAAACGGCTCAACAAACCAAAATCGTACTCAAACCATATACAAACCTAACCAACATTATCCACCGCATACAAAAAAAGCAATATCCAACATGAAGACCAACAAGAGGAAACTTACTGGAACCCCAGTTAGAAAAACAAACGAGCTGCCAAACTGCATTAGAAAAAGTGAAGGATAACAAACAGTGATGCGAAATTGACAACAATAAGAAAGGTCAAAAAACAACTTATTCTGATACAGTAAGAAATCGATTAATGTGTGAACACCTCCAATCCATAAACCACATGCAATTAAAAAATAAAAAATCTTACAATATCAGTAAAAAACAAGAGTGCCAACAAGCAAGCTCTTGAAGATTCATGTCCTATAGTAAACCATAAGTCCACAAGCATATAGACCAACTTAGATTTCACTTTTCAACCAACCCTAAATCATTGAGAAAAAACAAATTGACGAGCGTAACCATAAGAAAAGTCTGCAAGATTATATTTACAAAAAAAACTCAAAACTAAGTAGAGAAATTTAAAACTAGATACAACTCAAAAGGAATGAACAGCATCGCCACCATATTAACTTTCCCTTTAGACTTTGTTAATGCAGAACAGCAAGCATTAACCAAACAAAAATAGTTAAAAGGAAAAAAATAATTAACTTGAATCGACATAAAATATAATATCCAGTCAGAAGACAAAGTATTTTATTTTGCAACAAAGAGATGGAAATTGACTGATAATACTGAGCGAAAGATTTCCAGAAAACTGTTTGAAACAAAATCTAATAATTATACTTGATACTGTTTTGTTTCAATTTTTTATAAGCATAAAAACAGTTTTCTTCAAAACAGTAACAATATAGCTAATAAAGAGGGTTTTTAAATAAAAAAAATCGATTAGAAGAACAATTAGCCTGCTCTCAAAAACTATTAAAAATTTTAAAGACTTCAGACAACAAACAAAAGTGCCTTCAAACAACTAATTCTCTGATTTAAATTGTTTCGCTAATTTATGAGAATAGTAACAAGAAAGGTTAAATTATATAATTATATATTTCTTAAGACTCAGAACCAGAAGCAGAGTTGGCAGAAATTTACCCAGAGAAAAAACAATTACCAAAAAGGTTTCCAATAATATTTCCACAGCCAATTTAACGAAGAAATAGTTACAGCCTAGACACTAGACCAGATGAGCAATAAAAAATACATAAGAAAATATAACACCTCAACGAATAGTCGCCAGTTTGGAAAACGAAAACGAGAAACTATACCAGAAACAAATATGATAAATGTGAATATTTTACAAAAATTCGGAGATTTACTTGGAAAAAATAAGGACAACATAAATCATAAAGTGAGAAACGCGGTTTCCAATATTAAAAAAAGAGCTTCCTAATAACTAAGACTGAAACACAATGGGAATTATAGTAAAAGATTAGTAAAGTTACATAATCTCACTACCAAAACGGTAATAAAAAAATCTGGTACCTGATCCTTGCTTCCGCCCCTTTAAAACTTTATATAGTCCCTCCATTAGTGCAACAATAAAATATTAGCTTCATAACTTTAACTTGATATGATCATAACATATTTAACCAAGAAGACAGAGATCCAGAATGACATACCTGAAAAACTAGTTTTTGTACCAGTCCCAAAAGGAACATAATACACCTGTTTCACTGGGAAAGAAATCTGGGGAAAAACACCTTGTTCGAAAAAGATTTTCTTCTTCTTTGAAGATTATATTGAATAAAAAAAATCCTTATGTAAAATAGTTTTTACCCCAAGTTCTACGCAACTTACTATATGTATGCTCCATTTGTAAAACTTACCATTTAATGTTCTTATAAGTTATTGATTCATAAATTACAAATTTACTTGCAATTGATTAGTTTTATCGATGATTATTGATTTATAAATTACAAATTTACTTGCAATTGATTAGTTTTATCGATGAGGTACCCTTTTCTTTATAGTAATTTATATTTTAACTAAAGCAAGTGCTTTCCTTAACTTAAAGAGTGGCAGGTTTTATTTACAATTAACTTTTTCATGTGTTTTAAGTTTAACTAGTTACTATCTCATAATCTATCATGAGTTCAATCTTGTAACCTTTCTCTGTATTACCCCCGGCATAAATTTTTTTTTTGGAAGTGACAAAAATGAAAAGGCTGAATCTGTCTTTATTTTCAGAGCCTGCTAGCCATTGTATACAAAAACCACATGACAACATCATAAAAACCAAACTACAGTTAACATCTGTTGTCAACCCAATTTTAATCCCAAAAGGAAGAACGTCAATTGAAGGACTAACCCCACAAATAGGATGGCATTTCATGTTTCATTTTGCTACAGATCTGCAAACAGGACGATGTTGGCAAAGCATAACAAGCGGAAGCAAATTATGTCAGACATGACCAGAGAGACAGCCACCCTAAATTATATAGGTGGAATATCCAGAAATTAGGAGTATCAATTTGAAGGAGAAAAGAACGAAGAAAGGAGCTGCTGCAAATGATGAGCAAAATGATAAAATAAAAACCTGAAGAAAAGACTCTAGCCGAATCGAAACACACTAGCCAAGACAACAAGAAACCTGACTAACTGAAAAAAACATGATTGAAATATCCTTCGGGTTCTGCTAACAGCTTCGCAGACGATCAAAGATATAATACATTCGAGCACAAATAAATGAGCACGACTTTAAAAAATGAGGGACCAAACAAAGGGACTCATAAAAACTGGACATTCATCGTACTCGTATACCAATCTTAAAAGGATAGGCAAAGGAGGTCAAATATAAACACCATTAAAAATTATAATATCTGCTAATTCATAATCCTCCTTTTTCATAAACAAGAGAAGCAAAAAAACCAAATGAGGTAACAAGAATAGAAAAACGAGCTTGTTAATGACATTCCCATTTCAATATAACAAATATTGTGATTTCTATTTGCAATATTTACAAGCAATTCCCTGAACATATGAACAACTAAACAAAAGAATAAAAGAACACATCGCCACCCGATAAAAACAATATCAAAGAACTCGTTAAAAAAAACAGTTTCATGCAGTGGCGTGAGACAGTATACAATTACTTGATCCTTGCTTTATTCTAAATCTTCATTTAGTCGTCCATTAGTGTGTCTCTGTCTAAACTATCTTCTACCGGAATCAAATTCAAACAAATAGGATGATGTCTCTAAATTGTGGGTAACATACCAGAACATAAGCTATCCCAATATATCTCACCAAAACATAATATTTTCGGAAAGGTACCAAGTCCAAAAGCCCAGGCATCACCACAGATCATGAAAATAAATAGAAACCAACGATCAAACCAAACAAAGCCATATACCAAAGTAATCCGAAATTTATACCGACAACCAACACATCTAACACTGAAAAAATGATAATCAATCTCCACGCCAGATTGGTAATACCTCTCAAAGTTGCCAATGAAATGTAGGTCAGCAGATGCAAATATACAAACTTGGAACGGTAATCTCCTTCCTTAAATACCCTACAGCCTCGAACAGTCGAAAACAATTTCGAAGAAGAAAAGATAAGAAGAAGCTCAATAAACAAAGGCATTAGGGTTTAACCATAAAGAACCTTTCTTCATACCGTTCTTCAATTTTTCAGTTGCTATACCAGTCCAAGAACGTCATAAATGCAGGATCACAACAACAATAATCGCATAGAAGTCGAACCACATAGATAAACTAAAATTGTCTTCCAATTTCTAACACGCTATATATTTCATTAACAACCAATACCTACAGTTTGAAATATTCAATTACAAAAGAACCTGAGAAACCAAGATCTTCCGCAAAGCCTAAGCAAAATCGAACTGCTGGAGGACACTGCAAATCATAAGCAAGGCGACACACAACAAGGGAACAAAGAAGATGATGTATTCAAATCAATGAAGATCAAAACAAAACCTCCATAGTGCAATTTAAATTCCCCAATAAGCAATTTCATCTCGAATCATGATTTTAAAAAACACCACCAGGGGACCTACCCAGTAACCACAAACAAAAACCATCTCAAAATTAATCAAATCCCAAACAAGAAACTCCTCCATAATAACCTAATAACAGATGGAACAAAAACTGAAACCGAGATGAAAACAAGACCACCACAGCGCAATTCAAATAAACTCACAAACTAATCTCCATGTTAATCTCTATCAAAACAAACAAACAAACATTAGGCAGTTAACAAGAAAACTGAAAAACATAACCACAGGGGGATACTAGAAAAGAAGCACTAGTAGCATAGAAGTTTTTTTCGCATTCTAAACACACCCCCATTTTTTTCGCATTCTAAACACCCCCCAAAAAATTAGATTTACGTTTAAAATAGAACTCAACAACCGCAAAAATCCAGATTCAGTCCCTGTCAAAATGCTTAAATTAGTTATCCTTTCATAAAAACATAAACCATGACTTCTCTTTTCATAAAGCAGTTACATTTAAAATAGTACTTCCAACCGCCAAAAAGCAGATTCAATCTTGTCAAAATGCGGCTCTTTCATAAACCATGGACTTCTTATTTTAGTAAACTTCCCTTCACCTGAGTTTAAAAAATGACAGAAAAAGGGTAAAACCGCAAAAATTCTACTCAAGGGCCTTACAGAAATCCAACTGCCGGTAGCCACTGCATACAAAAACCATCATATAGCATTGCAGCGTAAAAGATAATATTAGATTAATGAGGAAGTAAAAATGAACCTCCAAAGCACTGTTCTAATGGATCACAAACAAGAGAATAATCCTCAAAATGACTGAAATTACCAAAAAGAAGTCGTGGGAGGAATCTGAAAAAAGTTGATGAAAAAAAAAGCAAGGGATATGCAAAAGTAAATATCAAGGAAAACCAAAAGGATACAATACGGATGAAATGTGAATTGTCATAGCATGCCGATTCCCAAACTCAATAGATTAATTTTCACCTATCTAGTAAGTAGTACAACCAAATCAGCAAATACAAGACAAGACAAGACAAACCTTTCCAAACAAAACAAAGATCAGTAACTCTGATAATCAATTAAAAATAACATCCATAGAGCATGAAAGACGCTAGCAAACAAGCCATTAAAAACAACGCACATGTTAGTACCATTAAAAAAACTAGCTCTTGGATGCTAAATCATTGATTAAACACGAAAAACCAGTGTACGATCGTAACAAAACAATATGTAGTGAATGTATAAAAAAGTACAGTAGGTTGTCCCTTCATTAAAGGTGCGATTAGACATCATTGTGTTAATATATTAACTATACTTGCATTCTTGAGACTTATCTTGAACAACTAATACCAGCTACTGATCAAATAAAAAAGTGAGGAAAAGAAAGTACAGATGAGCAGAAATGCATAAGTTGCTCTTTCGCTCTCCATCTTTTTATTAAACCCTGAAGAAAAACTTTAGCCAAAACACAGAGACAAGACAAAACAGAAAATTGAGAAAATGAAATAAACATGTTTAGAAGTATGTATATACCTTCAGTACGATCCTGCCGGAGTATCTAAATAGTGTTATATTGCTCACAGTTGGTTATAAATCCTCCTATAACAACTCAAAATAGGGCAAATCAAAAACAAATTAACAAACAATATTTGTGAATTTATTATCCTCTTATCTCATATAGATAAAGTAAATGAAAAAAATGCAAAAATAGGAATAAAATATGAGAGTTTAGTATATTCCATTTTCAAAACAGCAAAATATTTTGCTCTCTTCCTAATACTTACAAGAAAGTCCTAACGGTGTAGAACTAAGCTAAAGGGGAAAAAAGAGAACTGCACCACCGCATAAGAACAATATCAGATAAATCGGTAAAGAATATACCAAGCTTCATCGCAAAAGTAAGAGATAGGAAAATGAATTAACAAACCCCCAGAAGTCTTCACAAATCCATACATTAGTGTCACTCTGGTGAGATTACCTTCGTACCGGTAACTTGAACGGAATCAGATTCAAACAAATAACATGCTATGTTTGTAGATTGTGGATGGCATACCAGGTAATTATATTTCTCTCCATTAACACTAACACCAGAAACATCAAACTATCTACGCAAGATCTCCCGCAAAGTCTATGCAAAATTACACTGTTTGTCGCACTGCACACAATAAAGAAAGAGCACCGCAACAAGGAAGATGATGAAATTAAATCAACATATATATATATATATCAAAACTGAACCTCCATAATTTAACCCTATAATCCAGTGCCCAACTTGATTCCTGACTTAGAGAAACGCCGAAAGGACCTGAACGCAACCACAAACAAAAACCAACGCCAAATTAAGCAAATTCGAACAAGAAACTGCTTCATAGTAACCTCATAAAAGATGGAATTAAATCAAAACTGCCATCGAATTCACGCTCTTAGTTCCCATACTCTTCAACGTATATTCACAGGGCATCTCCATCTTGATCTTATATCGAGACAAAAGGCAATCGAAGGAAAAGCTTTCCAAATCAGGCAAATTTCAAAACAAGAATTTGCTTCATGGAAATCTAATAAAATATTGAATTAAAATCAAAACCGGGATCACACCAAAACCTCCGTAAGCCCAATTCATTTGATTTTACACCCTAACTTCCATCGTGATTATGTATCAAAATAAACGCAATCAGGGGAAAACGCCACCCAAAATTATGAAATTTCATAGAAGAAAATATCCTTGCAAAGACAGCCTAGTAAAGATGGAATTAAATCAAAACTGAGGAGATCTAAACATCTGATTATCTAACACATTATCTAACCACAAACAAGATCCATCTGCAAGATCAGAGCACTATCACACGAAAGAATCCATAAGGAAAATCTACAGACACAGTCACATATAAATAAATATATATAAATATATATTACACACAGAGAGGAGTAACAAACAATCTCAGAACGCTTAATGGAAAGCGCAACTTATATAACCCTATAATCCAATCCCCATCTTGATTCCTGACTTAGAAAAACGCCACAAAAGGACCTAAACACAACCACAAACAAAAGCCATCCCTATATTAAGCAAATTCTAGACAAGAAACTACTTCATAATAATCTTTAAAAAGATGGAATTAAATAGAAAGTCAAAACTGCAATCAGGTTCACGTAAGTTCACACGCTCTTCAACGTAGATTCACACACGTAGCATCTCCATCTTGATCCTATATTGAGACAGAAGGCAATCAAAGGATAAGACTTCCAAATTAGGCAATTTTCAAAATAATTCCTTCACAAAAACATAATAAAAGATTGAATTAAAATCAAAACTGAGATCAAACCAAAACCTTCATAGCCCAAATTCATATGATTTCAAACGCTAATCCCCATCATGATTCTCTATCGAAATAAACGCAATCAGAGAAAATAACCACCCATAATTATGCAGTTTCATAGAAGAAACATACTTTTCGAAAGATTCTAGTAAAGATGGAATTGAATCAAAATTGAGGAGATCAAAACAAAACCCCCAAAGCACAATTCACATATCTTACATTCTGTCTTTGATTATCTGACCACAAACAAGATCCATCTGCAAGATTAAATCACTATCACACGAAAGAATCCATAAGCAGAATCTACAGATACAATCATAAATATATACAAATATGGTATATGTATATAAACAGAGAAGAGGAGTAACAAACAATCTCCGAAAGATTAATGGAAAGCGCTGCTGGATAGGGCAACTTATATAACCCTATAATCCAATTCCTGACTTTGAATACGCCACAAAAGGACCTAAACACAACCACAAACAAAAACCATCCCCAAATTAAGCCAATTCCAATCAAGAAACTGCTTCATAATAATCTTATAAAATATGAATTTAATCAAAAGTCAAAACTGCGATCAAATTAACCCTCTTCAACATAAATTCACGCGCATAGCATCTCCATATTGATCCTATATCGAGACAAAAGGCAGTCAAAGGAAAAGCCTTCCAAATTAGGCAATTTTCAAAACAATTCCCTCACAGAAACCTAATAAAAGATTGAATTAAAATCGAAACCGAGATCAAACCAAAACCTCCATTGCCCAATTCATATGATTTCAAACGCTAATCCCCATCGTGATTCTCTATCAAAATAAACGCAATCAGAGGAAAACACCACCCAGAATTATGCAAAATTTCATAAAAGAAATATGCTGCTTAAGAAAACCTAGTAAAGATTGAATTGAATCAAAATTGAGAAAATCAAAACAAAACCTCCCAAGCACAATTCACATATCTTACTTACCATCTGCTTACAATATGTCAAGATCCATCTGTGCAAGATCATAGCAGTATCAGAAAAAGAAAAATTTAGCAAAATCTACAAAAAATATATACATATACTAATATACATGTATATATATATATATATATGTATATTATATACATGTCGAGGGAAGTGAGCAATAGACAATCTCTTGATGCTTAGATGGATACCTTCAGCACAATCCTACCGGATACATATAATCAAGCAAATTTCTGGATAAATCTCCCTTGGAATATACCCTACTGCCTCAACAAGAAAAGAAAACAAAAAACTAAAGAACAAAGGCACAAGGTTCAACTATAGAAGAAACCTTCCCTTTTGATATCATTCTTCAAGAGCGTCATAAATACTGAATCACACCGCTAAAACAATAAACATCGAACAAAATTGGGCCAATAAACCATAGTCTGAAAAGAACTGCAGTCTTACAAAAAAACTAATTACCACAGAAATTTCGACAAACCAAGAATGCCCACGAACGCACTGTTTGTCACACTGCACACAATAACCAGAACACAAACAACAAAGAAGATGATGAAATTACATCAACAAAGACACCGAAACCGAACCTCCATAGTGCAACTTATATAACCCGATAACTCAATTCCCATCTTGATTCCGGACTTAGACAAACGCCGCTAAAGGACCTAAACGCAACCACAAACAAAAACCATCCTAAATTAAGCAAATTCCAAGCAAGGAAACAGCTTCATAATAATCTTATAGAAGATGAATTTAATCAAAAGTCAAAACTGCGATAAAATTAACTCTATTCAACATAGATTCACACGCGTGGAATCTGCATCTTGTTCCTATATCGAGACAAAAGGCAATCAAAAGAAAAGCCTTCCAAATTAGGTAATCTCAAAAACAAGAATTTGCTTCATAGTAACCTAATAAACGATCGAATTAAAATCGAAATTGGGACTCTAACCAAAAACTTCCGTAGCCCAATTCATATGATTTCACATGCTAATCCCCATCTATCGAAATAAACGCAGTCAAGAGGAAATAATAACCCAAAATTATGCAAATTCATGGAAGAACTTCTTGAGAAAACCTATTAATGACTTAATTAAATCAAAATTGAGGAGATCGAAACAAAAACCTCCGAAGCACAATTCACATATATTAATTTCCATCTTTCATCATCTAACCACAAGCAAGATCCACCTGCAAGATCATAGCAATATCACACAAAAGAAAACAGAAGCAAAATCTACAATTATATACATATAGTGATATACAAATATATACAGATCATTCTATTATTATAATATATAGAGAGGGAGAAGTGGGAGAAACGAACTATCTCTGAACACTTAGATGGATAGCTTCAGTACAATCCTACCGGATACAAATAATCAAGCAAATTTCTGGATAAATCTCCCTTAGAATATACCTTATTGCCTCGAATAAAAAAAGCAAACAAAAAACCTTCCTGGTACGATTCTTCGAATTTTAAATCAGCAAAGCCCATCCAACAGCATCATAAATACTGATCACACGATTAAAACAACAATAACCGCATAAAATTCGACCAATAAACCATAATTTTCATCCCAAACAAAAAAAAACTATTAAGTTTTACATAATTACCACAGAACAAGAGCTCCTCCCGCAAAGTGTACGCCAAATCACTCTGTTGGTCGCGCTGTATATAATAAGTAGGACACGACAACAAAGATGATGATTGAATTAAATCAAAATAGATTATCGGAATACAACCAAATTCTTGATCTAGAACCCACAATCGGAAGACCTAACCAGCAACCACAAAATCAATAAAGCTGCCCCATGAACAAAAATAGAGGTTCAAGATGGAATTAAATATAATTCACATAATCATAAACTCACGCAATAATCTCCAACATTAAGTTCACAGGCTAATCTCCATCTATCGAAATAAACACAACCAGAGAAAAGGCCACCAAAATTAGGCAATTTCAAAACAACAAGAATCTGCTTCGTAAAAACCGAGCAAACGATGAGATCAAAGACGAAACTGAGATTAAACCGAAACTTCTGTAGAAGAATTCACATGTTTTTATACGCTAATAATCTCCATATCTTGATTCTGTATCGAAATAAACGCAATCAGAGAAAATAACCACCTGTAATTATGCTATTTCATCGAAGAAAACCTAATAAAGATGGAATTAAATCGAAATTGAGGAGATCAAAACAAAAACCTCCGAAGCAGAATTCGCATATCTTAATTTCCATAATTGATTATCTAACCACAAACAAGATCCATCTGCATGATCAGATCATTATCACACGAAAGAATCAATAAAAATAATCTACAAATATTTACATATATATAGAGAGAGAGTTATATTATATATATATATATATAGAGAGAGAGAGAGAGAGAGAATAACAAACAATCTATTAACGTATAATGAGAAGCGATGAATTTTAACTCTCGCGAAGGTTTTATTTATAGGGGAGTAGGTGTGTAATGGACGGTTACGATTTGATGATGGAATTAGATCGTACGGTTGTGAGGGAATTCTTATCCTGGATGGCGGTGGATTTGGTCAATAAACAAACGCGTGGTAAGTTCGGTTAAGTTTTTAAATTAGATTTTTTATTTCCTTTTTATTAGTGAAGCGCACGTTACCAATTACCATTACAAAATTTCGAACAAATTTAATTACACCAACGGTTATAATTCTTTTGGCTATTATCTGTTCATGTCTAAGTTTTAAATGTAACGTTATTGATTTTGGTTTGCTTTGTCGGTGTTTATAATTATATGTAGGAGTTAGGGGTGACCAAGCCAAACACATCAAAAACTGAACCAACCCGATTATATGTTTTGTTATGGTTTAAAATTTTAAAAACCAATTTAATTTGTTCCATTCGCGTTAGAGCACTTTTGAAACTGAACCGATTGTTTATAGTTATATATATCAATATAATAATATTATATATGCGTATAATTATAATTTATGAATAACTTACTTTTTGTTTGTCATTTTGTTACTTTTCGTATGTTTGTTATAACGTAAAAGGCGAATTGAAACTAATGTTTAATGTACGCATTTATTATGTTCCATTAACATGTTTTTTTGGTATATCATGTATATGTTAATTTTTACTAAAAACATATTTTGAAATTTGTTATTAGTTATATATAGTTCAAACCGAGTCGTTCCAAATTTATTTTTAGCGGTTTAGTTTCGAATATTAATTTGGTCCAACCCGTTGGTTTGCGTTTTCGTCAAAAACCCAACCGATCTTATTTTCGCTTACCCATCTCAATGGTAAAATTAGTTAATAACATAAATATTATAGATAATGATATAATTATTTTTCTAAATGAATTATTTTCTTTTACTATAAAGCACTTGGTCCACATGAGTCATCTATGTATATATTTCTAAAATGTTAATTAATCCTTGGACGATTCAAACACCAAACTCTGTGGATTGTGGTAGGCGGGTGTACTAAGGTTCTTACCATATTGAAAACCCCACATTGCTCTATCTATGTATTGTTTATATCATCTCGAATGATTAGTTAAAATAAATGGTTCTGCTACAAATTCAAAACATAAGTGTCGTCGATACTATGTTTGAAAATATAACCAAGAATAGATGTGTTTTAGGAAGTATGGTGGCTATGTTGTAATTTGCCTTAAACGAGTGGAAAGGAGAAAGAGAAATAAAGTGTAATTCTAGATGCTTCAGTTTGTGGATGGAATTTTTTTTTGACAGAGTTTAAAAAAATTGTATCTTTTGACTCATGGTTTTTCCAACAGAGTTTTCTGGTCAACAAATGATAAAATTTTATAATATGCTTTTTAATTCATTCATTCATTTGTATAATTGTAATTATTTATGAACTCAATAGCTACTTGCTTGAGTTAGCAACCTGTGCTAAAACCAAGTTTTTTATTTTCTTTCAGTATAATGTTATGGTTAGTACTGCTTATTCTCAAAAAAAAAAAAAAAAAAATTACTTCCAAGGTATACGATGGAGTATAGACAGCGGCGGAGTCGGGATATTATGTTTGGTGTTGCCAAAAAAAACAAGACGGATCAAAGGTTATGTTATAGTTAGAATGAAAATTTTCAACATTACGATTTTTCTTTTTAACCTTTTTTTATTTGGATTTTATTAAAAACTAATAATTATAGACTATGGGCATGTTGTTTTGGTTAGCTTAAGATCCAACTCTGAAAAACATACATGTTATTCTTTTGTTGATAAACTAGATAAAAAAAATGTCTAAAAAATTATGTAATAAATATAACAGAAATAGCAAAATTTATAGTATTAAGTACTTAAGTTTGCGAGAGAATATGGATGAAATAAAAGTTACAAAATCATTTTTAATTTTCTCAAATTGTAAAAATTTTGAAGAAATTATTAAGAAATTTTAAAAAAAATCTTGACAACAACTTTAACATTTTCTTGAAATTGAAATTGAAATTGAAATTGACATAAATCTCTTACATGTATAATTGTTGTAATAAATATTATGAAATTTTTGTACTAAATTTTTGAATAATTATTTAAGTAGTTTAGAAGAAGGATGTCGAAAAGATAAAATAAAAAAGGGTAGAAGCATCCGGAATCGTACTAAAAATAGTGTATTTTGATATTATAATTTGTTGTTATTTTAAATCAAGTCCCTACAAATAATTTCAATCTTTTATCACCTGTCTTTTTTAATTATTGCATTCTTTTATTTTCTTTTTAAAGTATTTTTTTTTAATCTTTACTTCATAGTACCATACGAAATGCAGTAATATTAAATTACAAATACAATATATAATTTTGAAAGAGTTTCAAGAAATAAAATTGAACCGATTGCCGAAATGCTCTATTTATAAGTTATTTTAAAAAACATTATAGAAAAAATAAAATTATTATAAATTTTAAGATTTACGTGGCAACCACTCATCCACGTGATAGTACTGCCGTATAGATCATCACGTAAAAAAAGATGTAACATCATCGTCCACTTGTGGGGTTGCTGTGTTTTGCCGTTACCTGAGTAAAACAGAGAGAAATAGATGTAACACATCAAATATTTTTAGTAAGTTCATTTTTTATCCAAATTATAAAAAATTACCTAGCTAACACGAGTGAAAGAAACAGGGCGATTACGGTCTTGATATGAATTATCTACGAAATTGGCTGTGGAAATATTGTTTTCGTTTTAGTTAATACTTTCTTTAACATCATCTGTTAATTTAGAGCATCCACAATAGTTTTGTTAACTTTTTAATGTTAAATAGTGACACATCATCGTTTACAAAGATGTTAAGTGACGCATATGCATCTTAAATTTAATAAGCACATTAATTTCACGTTAACAATGTTATAAATTTTTAATTAACAATTTCTCTTTTATTTTATTGGTCACTATTCTTATGGAGAAAATTTATATGAGATAATAATGTTAATTGTGTGCTGTGTATGTCACCAGTTACAAACATTAAAAATATTGTTAAGTTTAACAACTTTTTTAACATATATAAAAATAACACATATTTTACCACAAGTAATGAAAATAAAAAAAATTGCATTGTTAGCTAACTATTTTAGTTAACAATAGAAATATATTTGTTTCTTTCTCACGATGATGTATTGTCAATTAAAAACAAAACAAATGAAACTGTCCAATTTTATCCATTTTTTTCGAAAATATTCTCACTTTTTTTTACTAATTACTCATCTGCATTTATTCAATTCAAAATATAAAAAAACACACAGAAATCATTATTTTTTCAAAACAATTATAATCATATATCAAACAAAATCGTTTTACGTGTATTTTGTATAACAAACACATTATATTACTCATGATTTCTAATTTAATATATTCATTCAATCAATATATTTTAAATAAAATATTATTTAACCGGATCATATATATATTAGACGTCGTATACGCAATGTATATGTAAGCAACGGTTACTAATAGGCATTCATGAATCCATATGTAGGCAACTATGCATATTGCATTGTAAGGAACCACAACATTGTTCCTGTTAACAAAATTTGTTAAAATGGTAATATATACTAATAACGCCATGACAGCCACAATTTGTGAGTGATACAATCGGGGCTTTTAACTCAAACCTAAGCAACGATTTTTGAGAAAGTTTGGTTTTGGTTACTATGGTTCAAACTCCACTTGCGGGTCGAGTCTGATAGATTTTGGAAAAAATCATTTCTAACTATACCATAATAAGGCGAGACTTGCGATTTTTGGTTTTTGTATATATCCGCATATGTATTGAAATGATGTAGTTCGTTAATTACTCACTTTTTTTAAACACGGTTAATTAAAAAAGTAAATAAAAGGTTTGAATCTTTCTTCACCCTTTAAACAAAAGTCAAGAACCATTTTTTCTTTATTATTGTGGGGAAAACATTTTTTTTTTTTTTATTCCTAATGATGGAAAACAAAATAGAGGGGGGGCGGTGATTCCACTCCACAATTTTTTTTATAAAATAAAGATACTAATACAAGTTAAAAAAGAAACCAAAGCTAATATCCAAAGTTCAAACACTATTATTGTTTTTTAAGTTCAAATGATATGATTAATCTCAATAGTAAATTTTCAGCAAATATTTTTGTTAAACAACAATCCTGAACTTATGTACATTAACATTATGTGTGAAACTAGAGATAGTACAACAATGAAAATACTTACTATAATAAAATGGGTCTTTTTATAAAATATAATATTAATAAAAAAATATTGGGTTTTGATTTGTATATGCAGATCAGTTATGCGGGTCTGTTATGTGGTTAAGAATCTAAAACCCGGCCCTATTGACTTGGGTAAACCCCATAGCGATTCTCAGACAGATCGGGTTTTGCGGTTCTATAATTATAATGGTTTATTTTTTACGGTTACTTTTGACAGTCATAATTATAAAGAATTTGATTAACAGATAAAAGAAAAAAAATACATGATTATAATGACAACAAAATTTCATGAAAAGAACATAAATTAACAAATTAGAAAGATTAAAAAAAAAAGTAATAAATATCGAGTTTACAACATACCACATTAAGGATTATGAATAATTCTACTTATTATGTTGTTTCTATCAATGCATTAATAATATATATGGATTACTTTTTTTTTTTGTCTTTCAATCAGTTCGTTCTCATTTATTTAATAAATATATTAAAAAAAGTATGTAAATAGTTATTGAATCTTTCTAGTGGATTTGTGAGCAAATGAGATATGTTTAAGTGATATAAACTTAAATAAATATATGAAAATTGCTAATAAAAAAAACAAAGAATATGAAAATATACTCCACACAATACTTAGGATAGGTTGTCTTGGAATTTGGAGGGAAAATAGCTAAAATGGTAATCAACTTATTAATTTTTAGTGATCTGGTATCCAATTTAACATTTTTTCTAATTAATACCCAATTTATACGTTTCGCCAACCTAACATTTTTTTCTAATTTGGTACCCAACCTATGCGTTAAAAACCGATGATCGAAGACAGATTGAGTCTCTTAATTAGAATGTATACGTAAAGGTTGGGTACCAAATTAGAAAAAATGTTAAGTTTGGTACCAAATTAGAGCGAAACGTATAAAGTTAAGTATCGAATTAGAAAAAGTGTTAGATTAGGTATCAAATCGCTAAAATTTAATAGGCTGTGTAACATTTTAGCATTTATTTCGAATTTGGAAGATATAATTATATATGGATAGAATATATCAGAACAAGTAATCGTTATCCACGCGTGTGCGATGCGTGGTATATATATGATCCGGATAAATAAATTTTTAAAAAGTATATTAATTGAATATATTAAATTAGAAATCATGAGTAATATAATATTTTTGTTATACGATTTTGTTTGGTATATGATTATAATTGTTTTGAAAATATAATGATTTTTATGTGTTTTTTATATTTTGAATTGAATAAATGTAAATGAGTAATTAGTAAAAAAAAGTGAAGATATTTTCAAAAAAAGTGAAATAAAAAAACACGTCCTGACCTGACTTATTATAATATAATGATATATATACACATATGGCTTAGACCGTCTACAATTCTCATATCCATCCAGGTTTAGCTAATATATTTCCCTTCGCAGATTCTTATTCTCGAAACACTATTAGTTGTTCAAACAAGATGACTCATTAACATCTGTTGTTGTAACCGTGTCTCCACCCCGGAAACGCCGCTGAGCTGCCACCATCATCCGCCACCTCAATTTACCAATTAACATTATAAAACTAAAAAGTAAAGATTTTATTTATTGCAAGTTCTAAGAAGTCTTTTAACAGGATAGACTTCAAAACTCCAGCATAGGGACAACTAAAATTTGGTTGTCTAATTATCCACATACATTTACTCGTGCGTCACCCTAGAACCCATTTTAACATACCCAAACTAACCTTTTTTCGTGTTAACACACATGACTGGTTTCGGCTTACCTTAGCCTCATCAGGGGAACAGTTCCAGTTCCCGACCAGTTTTGTTTATGGATGGCCAACTCCATTTACCTAGTGAATCCAATGACTAACAATCACAAGATCCTAAAACTCAACCAAAAGCATGGTATCACCTAGAAATTTTATAAAGCCTAAAAGTTTAGCAGCAGCACTGAGAAAAAGCAAGACAATACATCAATTTACAATAAGCAAAAAGCAAGACAGAAATCATCAAATCAAAATGCTAAGAAAGAAAAGCTAGCAAGCTTTGTTAAAAGTACCACTGACCCCTACTTCTGCAAACATCATGTCGTTTGATCTAAAAAGCAAAATCATTCTTATAACTGCCAAACCAACAATCCGTAAAATTGGAAAATAAACTATCCTACACCATATACACTAACTAATAGCGTGTTACTATTCAGATAAGGAACTATACCATGTTTCGGAGCAAAGCCAAACTAAGCCAGCAACAAATGATTTTACTAATTCATGAGCAAAACAGCAAAAACTATTTCACACTCCATCCATCAGCAACAAACCATGTATCCTAAGATGTGATTTAATTTTATATAAGAACCAGCGACAAACAAAGATATGTAATTATTGCATAATTAATGGATATGATAAATGATAAGCACTGTAATAAGTAGTGTTCAAGTTAAAAATTTCACCAACAGCACAAAAAAAGTGGTATTCGATATCCTGCTGCTAGTTTCCACCAATGATAACCACATCGTTAACTTAATTATGGCGTTCATCAGCGTATTTAAGCACAATGATGAGAGGGTTTTTTTAATACCCCGGAAAAAACAAACTAGAAGCTTAAAAACCATTACTTTCCCCTGCAAAACGAAAGGAAGAAACACAAAGTCTAAAAGAAAATTAAATATGACATATGCAAACTGGTTTTAAGAATTTTTTAAGGACTTCTGCTAAAAGCCTAGAACAACATACTACAACATACCTCCAATCCATAAACCACATGCAATTAAAAAAATAAGAAAAACAAAAATCTTACAATAACAGTAAACAACAAGTCAACAAGCAAGACCTTAAAGATTCATGTCCTATAGTATACCACAGGTCCACAAGCATATAAACCAACTTAAATTTCACTTTTCAATCAACCCTAAATCATTGAGAAAATACAAATTGACGAGCATAAAACCATAAGAAAAAGTCTGCAAGGTTATATTTATAAAGAATACTCAAACTAAATACAGAAGTTTAAGGAATGAACAGCATCATCATCACATTAACTTTCCATTTAGACTTTGTTAATGCAGAACAGCAAGCATTAACCAAACAAAAAACTTAAAACAAACAAAATACAGAAAGGGAAAAAAATTATAAATAAGCAAAATTCAAAGCAACTTGAATCGACATAATATATAATATACATTCAGAAGAGAAAGTAAAGTATTTTGCACCAAAGATGGAAATTGACTCACAATACTGAGCAAAAGTTTTCAATCAGATTCAAAGAGTTCCAGAAAACTGATTGAAACAATTTGAAAGTTAATACTTGATACTGTTTTGTTTCAATTATTAATAAGCATCAAAAGACAGTTTTTTTCAAAACAGTAACAATATAGCTAATAAAAAGTTATTTGAAAAATAATTCGAAAAGAAGAACAATTAGCCTGCTCTCAAAAACTATTAAAAAGTTAAAAAGACTTCAGACAAACAATCAAACAACAAACAATCAGACATCAAACAAAAGTGCCTTCAAATAAATAATTCTCTGATTTGAAATGTTTCGCTAATTTATAAGAATGGTAACAAGAAAAGTCTAATTATATAATTATATATCTCTTAATAATCAGAACCAGAAGCAGTTAGCAGAAATTTCTCAGAGTAGTAACAATTAGAGCAAATTTTCCAAAAAATATTTCCGTAAAGTCAATTTAACAAAGAAATAGTTACAGCCAGACACTGGACAAGATGAACAATAAAAATTAACATATGAAAATTTAACACCTTAAAGAATAGTTGCCAGTTTGGAAAACGAAAACGAGAAACTATACAAGAAATGAATACGATAAATGTGAATATTTTACAAAAATTTAGAGATTTACTTAGAAAAAATAAGGACAACGAGAATCACAAAGCAAGAAACGCAGTTTCCTATGTTAAGAAAAAAGCTTCCTAATAACTATGACTGAAACCCAATGGGAATTGTAGTAAAAATTAGTGAAGTTACTACCAAAACGGTAAATAAAAAAAGGTACCTGATCCTTGCTTCCACCCCCCTAAATCTTCACAGTCCTCCAATGGGAATTATAGTAAAAGATTAATAAAGTTACATAATTTCACTACCAAAACGGTATAAAAAAATCTGGTACCTGATCCTTTGCTTCCACCCCTTTAAATCTTCACATAGTCCTCTCTTAGTGCAACAATAAAATATTAGCTTCATACCTTTAATTTGATATGATCTAACATATTTAACCAAGAAGACATGATATATTCATAGATCCAGAATGACATACCTGAAAGCTAGTTTGTGCCTAAACCAGTCCCAAAAGGAACATAACACTACTTCTGTTTCACTGGGAAAGAAATCTGGGGAAAACCACCTTTTTCGAAAAAGATTTTCTTCTTCTTTGAAGATTATATTGAATAAAAAGATTACCTTCGTGTAAACATTTGGCATGTCGTCTTTCAACTTGTGAGTTACTTTTCAAATTTACCTATGAAATTAACTTAAATTAACATTTAATGTTTTTATAACTTGTTGATTTATAAGTTAAAATTTACTTACAATTGATTAGTTTTATCGATGAGGTGTCCTTTATTTATGATAAGCTACATTTGAACTGTAGCAAGTGCTTTTCCTTAACTTAAAAGAGACTGGCAGGTTTTAATTTACAATAACTTGTTCATGTGTTTTAACTAGTTACTATCTTATAATCATCTAGCATGAGTTTTCAATCTTGTAACCTTCCTCTGTACCACCCTCGGCATAAAATAAAAATTAGAAGTAACATAAATGGAAAAGCTGAATCTGCGTCATTATTTTCCGAGCCTACTAGCCATTGTATACAAAAACCACATCATCATAAAAACCAAACTGTAGTGTAGTTAACATCTACTGTAAACCAATTTTCATCCCAAAAGGAAGAACGCCAATTGAAGAACTAACCCTGCAAATAGGATGAATATCATGTTTTATTTTGCTAGAGATCTGCAAATAAAAGACAATGTCGGCAAAGCATAGCAAGCAGAAGCAAAGAATGTCAAACCAGAGAGATAAAGAGACAGAGGGATCAGAGCAGTCCAAAATTATATAGGTGGAATTTCCGGAAATCAAGAATATCAATTATCAGGATGAATGATGGCAAACAAAACGAGTATCAATTTGAGGGAGGAAATAACGAAGAAAGGAGCTGGCTGCAAATGCATTAAGTGATTTCATTTTTCAAAAATCCAAAAACAAGTCATGAGCCAAATGATAAATGATAATAAAAACCTAAAGAAAAGACTCTGGCCAACTAGCCAAGACAACAAGAAATCTGACTAACTGAAATAAACATGATTGAAAGCGTAATATCATTCGGGTTTTGCTCACATATTCGCAGACGTTTTTTTTATTTATTTAAAAGACCGGCCATTCATCAATTATTCAAAAGTAGCAAATACTTGTTTACATGGGCCATGCCCCCATGATAGCAAGTTCCGGACAAGTCCGGTAAAATGAACTGAATATATAACAACATATTCGCAGACGGTTAAATATGATACATTCAAGCACAAATAGATGAACACAACTTAAACAATGTCAGGAGGGATCAAACAAAGGAGACGTAAAAACTGGACATTCATCGTACTCGTATACCAATCTTAAACGGATAGGCAAAGGAGATCAAATATGAACACCATAAAGAAAATTAATCTCTGTAAATTTATAATCCTTCTTTTTCATAAACAAGAGAAACAAAAAACCCAAATGAGGTAACAAGGATAGAAAAAACGAGCTCATTAATGACATTCCCATTCCAATATAACAAATAGTGTGCTTTCTATTAGCAATATTTACAAGCAAACCCCAGAACAGGAACAACTAAACAAAAGAATATGAAAACACCTCGCAACCCGATAAAAACAAAATCAGAGAACTAGTTTAGAAAAAAACAGTTTCATGCAGAGGTACGAGACAGGCAAATATAATTACTTGACCCTTGCTTAATTCTAAATCTTCATATAGTCGTCCATTAGAGTGCCCCTGTCTAAATTATTTTCTACCGAAATCAGATTTCAAACAAATAGGATGATAAGTCTCTAGATTGTGGGTGACATACCAGAACATTAGCTATCCCCATATGTATCACCAAAATATAATTTCTTCGAAAAGGTAAAAAGTCCAAAAGCCCAGGTATCACCACAGATCATGAAAATAAACAGAAACCAACAATCAAACCCAACAAAGCCATGTACCAAATTAATCCGAAATTAATACCAACAACCAACACATCTAACACTGAAAAAATGATGATCAACAACCAACACATCTAACACTGAAAAAATGATGATCAATCGCACACCAGATTGGTCATACCTCTCAAGGTTGCAGAAATACAAATATACAAACTTGGATTGTTAATCTCCTTCCTTAAATACCCTACAACCTCGAACAGTTGAAAATACTTCCAAAGAAGAAAAGATAACAAGAAGCTCAATAAGCAAAGGCAAAGGGTTTTAACCATAAAGAACCTTTCATCTTATACCATTCTTCCAATTTTCAACGGCTAGACAAGTCCAAGAATGTAATGCTGGGTCACACGGTTAAACAACAAAAATCGCATAGAAGTCGAACCACATAGATAAACTACAACCGTCTTTCAATTTCTAACACGCCAGATATTTCATTAACAACCAAAAGCTACAGTTTGAAATATTCAATTACCAAAGAAGAACCTGAGAAACCAAGATCTTCCGCGAAGTCGCAAAATCGAACTACTGGAGGACACTGCAAACCATAAGCAGGGCACACAGCAAGGCAACAAAGAAGATGATGCAAGCAAATCAATAAAGAGATCAAAACTAAACCTCCATAGTGCAATTTAAATGCCCCACTAAGAAATTTCATCTCGAAGCTGGATCTGAAATTAAAAACGCAACCAGGGACCTACCCTGTAACCACAAACAAAAACCATCTCAAAATTAATCAAATCCCAAATGAGACCTGATAACAGATGGAACAAAAACTGAAACCAAGATGAACAGCACAATCCATGAAAACTCACAAACTAATCTCCATCTTGATCTCTATCAAAACAAACACAATCAAAGGCAATAACCATCCACATAAGGCAGTTAACAAGAAAACTGAAAAGCATAACCACAAGGGGAAACTAGAAAAGGCACACTAGTAGCATAGAAGTATTTTTCCACAACAGCCTAAACTCACCCCCAGGAAAAAAAGATTTACGTTTAAAATAGAACTCACAATCGCAAAAATTCAGATTCATGTTCATGTCAAAATGCTTTAAATTAGTTGTCGTTCCATAAAGACATAAACCATGATTTCTCAATTCATAAAGCAGTTACGTTATAAATAGTACTTACAACCGCCAAAAAGCAGATTCAATGTTCCTGTCAAAACGCGGCTCTCATAAACCAACTTTTTATTTAAGTAAATTTCCCTTCACCTGAGTTGAAAAAAATGACAGAAACGAGAAAGGCTAAAACTGTAAAAATACTCAAATTAGCCCAACGGAGATCCAACTGCAGGTAGCCACTGCATACAAAAACAAGCATATAACATTGCGACGTAAAAGATGGAATTAGATGAATGAGGTAAAAAATGAACTTCCAGAGCAGTGTTCTAACTGACCACAAAATCACCAAAAAGAGAATAATCCTCAAAATGACTAAAATCACCAAAAAGAGGCCGTGAGAGGAATCTGAAGAAGGTAAATGAAAAAAAAACAAGGAATATACAAAAGTAAATATGATGGGAAACCAAAGAGATACAATACAGATGAAATGTGAATTGTCATAGCATGCCGAATGTATAAAAAAGTAGACTAGTTTGTCCCTTCATTAAAGGTCCGATTAAGCATTGTTATGTTAATATATTAACTATACTTGCATTCTGAGACTTTGACTTCTTGAACTACAAACTAGTGACCAAATAAAAATGTGAGGAAAAGGAAGTAGAGATGAGTGGAAATGCATATGTTGTACTTTCGCTCTCCTTCTTGATTAAAACCTGTAAAAAAAGTTTAGCCAAAACAAACACATCTAGACAAGACAAAAGGAAAATTTAGAAAGTGAAAGAAACATATTTCGAAGTATATACCTTCAGTACAATTCTGCCGGAGTATCTAAATGGTTTTATATTGCTCACAGTTGGAAAATTATAATATAAATCCTCCTATAACAATTCAAAATAGGGCAAATCATAAAGACCATAGCAACAATATTTGCAAATTTATTAGCCTCCTATCTCGTAGATAAAGTAAATGAGAAAAAAAAAACGCAATAACAAATATTTTGCTTTCTCCTAATACTTACAAGAAAGTCCTAAACGATGTACAACTAAGCTAAAGGGGGGAAAAGAGAACAGCACCACACAAGAACAATATCAGATAAATCACTAAAAAATATACCGAGTTTCATGGCAAAGGTAAGAGATAGGCAAATGAATTAACAAACCCCCTGAAGTTATCACAAATCCAAACATTAGTGTCACTTTGGTCAGATTATCTTCCTACCGGTAACTTGAACGGAATCAGAATCAAACAAATAGCATGTTATGTTTGTAGATTGTGGATGACATACCAGATAATTATATTTCTCTCCATCAACACTATCACCAGAAACATCAACTATCTACACAAGATCTCCCGCAAAGTCAATGCAAAAATGCACTTTGCCACACTGCACACAATAAAGAAGAACACTGCAACGAAGAAGATGATGAAATTAAATCAACAAATATATCGAAACTGGACCTCCATAATTTAACCCTATAATCCAATGCCCAACTTGATTCCTGACTTAGAGAAAAGCCAACGAACCTAAACACAACCACAAACAAAAACCATCGCCATGAACCCAAGTACAAGATGGAATTTAATAATATAAACTGAGATAGAAATGGAACCAAAATCTCTACTGCACAAATGACATCAACTCACGCCATAATCTCTGACATACACGCTAATCTCCATTTTGATTTTCTATCCAAATAATTGCAATCAAAGGAAAAGCCACCTAAATTAGGCAATTTCAAAACAAGAAGAATCTGCTTCATAAAAAACTAGCAAACGACGATATTAAATCGAAATTGAGATTAAACCGAAACTTTGAGAAGCGCAATTCACATGATTTTAAACGCTGATCTCCAACTTGATTCTGTATCAGTATAAACGCAATCAGAAAAAATAACCACCCGTAATTATGCAATTTCATCGAGAAGATGAAAAAATATCTTTCTTAAGAAAACCTACTAAAAATGGAATTCAATCAAGATTGAGGAGATCAAAACAAAACCTCCGAAGCACAAATTACATATCTTAATCTGTCTTTGATTATCTAACCACAAACAAGATCCATCTGCAAGATCATAGCAGTATCACACAAAAGAAAACATAAGCAGAATCACACAAATTACAATTATGTCAAGAAAGCTTATGAAGCCGGCAAAGTTATTTGCCAAATGACCCCGACAAATTTAGAATTTTCAAAAATACCCTTGGGGAGTTAGAAAAACAACTGCCACAAGTATTAAAAAAAACTTTTGGTAACTACACATTTATTTTCAAAAACAAGAAAAATAACTACCCTGTTCATTCATCCATGTTAAAACCTGCCGCCGCCCATCAATTTATTAAATTTGAAAAAGGTTCCACCATTGTTTAGTTCTTCATAAAGGGTAAGTTTTCTAAAATTTTATCTTTTCTTTTTATTTAAGTATTCTACATAATAGATCGCACACATCGTGTGCCTTGGTTACTAGTATATATATACACACACACACACATATATACATAAATATATATATATATATATATATATATTTATAGAGAGAGTGAGAGTGAGAGTGAGAGAGAGAGAAAGGGAAGTAACAAACGATCTATGAATGCTTAGATGGATACCATCAGTACAGTCCTACCGGATACATATAATTAAGGAAAATTCTGGATAAGGTTCAACTCCAGAAAAAACCCTCCTCCTTGGTACGATTCTTCAAAATTTAAGCTGCTGCTAAACCCACCCAAGAGCGTCATAAATACTGAATCACAACGTTAAAACAATAAACATCGAACAAATTTTGGCCAATAAACTATAAACTTATCCTGAAAGCCTAAAACGTCATTAATAACCAGTCTTAAGAAAAACTACCTAGCACAGAAAAAATTGACAAACCAAGATCGTCCATGAACGCACTGTTTGTCACCCTGCACACAATAACCACAACACAACAGCAAAGAAGATGATGAAAATTAATTAACAAAGGCACCGAAACCGAACCTCCATAGTGCAACTTATATAATCCTATAATCAAATTCTCATCGTTTCCTGATTTAGATGAACGCCACCAAAGGACCTAAAACGCAATCACAAACAAATACCATTCCCAGATTAAGCAAATTCCAAGCAAGAAACTGCTTCGTAATAATCTTAAAGAAGAAGAATTGAATCAAAAGTCAAAACTGCGATCAAATTAACCCTATTTAACATAGATTCACACGTGTAGCATCTCCATCTTGGTCCTATATCAAGACAAAAGGCAATCAAAAGAAAAGCCTTCCAAATTACGCAATTTCAAAACAAGAATTTGCTTTATAGAAACCTAATAAAGGATCGAATTAAAATCGATATCGGGATTAAACCAAAAACCTTCATAGCCAAATTCATATGATTTCACATGCTAATCCCCATCTATCGAAAAAAAAATTAGTCAGAGGAAATAATCACCCAGAATTATGCAAATTCATAGAAGAAACATGCTTCTTGGGAAAACCTAATAATGATTGAATTAAATCAAAATTGAGGAGATCGAAACAAAAACCACCGAAGCACAATTCACATATCATAATTTCCGTCTTGGATTATCTAACCACAAACAAGATCCATCTGCAAGCAAACAATACCAACCGGCAACTAGTGACCAAATAAATATGAATACATGAGAAGAGAGTAGAGATGAGCTAGAAATGCAGAAGTTGTTCTTTCACTCTCCAAATCTACAAAGATAAATAGAACTTCCGATCCGAATGATCATAAAAAATCCTGGAGAAAAACTTTAGCCAAAACAAACACATCTAGACAGCACAAAAGGAAAATCGACAAAATGAAAGAAACATAATTAGGAGTATATGCCTTCAAAACAATCCTGTCGGAGTATCTTAATAGTGTTATTTTGCTCACAGTACAAAGAGCCAACAATAAACTCATTAATAGTTGGAATTTAAAATGAAAATCATGTTATAGCAACTCAAAAGAGGGCAAATAATCAAAACACCATAACAAACAATATTTGCAAATTTATTATCCTCCTATCTCATATATAAGGTAAATGGAAAACAAAAAAAACGAAATAACAGGAGCAAGGAAAATTAGTTTAATATATTCCAATTCCAATTCCAATACAACAAATATTTTGCTTATATCATCCTAATACTTACAAGAAAGTCCTGACCATGTACAACTAAGCTAAAGGGGGGCAAAAAAGAACTCCACCACCTAATAAGAACAAAATCAGATAACTCGAAAAAATATACCGAGTTTGCAAAGGTAAAGATATAGGCAAATAAACCCCTCTGAAGTCTTCAGAAATCCATATACTAGTGCACTTCTCTTCCTACCGATAACTTGAACGGAATCAAATTCAAACAAATAGCATGATATGTTTGTAGATTGTGTACGGCATACCAGATAATTATATTCCCCTCTATTAGCAAAACATCACCACAAGGATAATTCGTCTGGAAAAGCACCAACTGAACAAGCCTATGAATCACCTCCGTTCATGAAAACGTCATACAAAATTGTAAGCAAACCAAACAAGCTATGAACCTCTGATAATAGAGAAACATCAATAGTTGATCTCCCCCTAGTAAAGCATAATCCTTCAGAGTTACTTATATGTAGCAAAATTCTGAATAAATTTCCCTTGGAATACCCCTACGGCCTCAAATAAGAATAGAAAACAACAAACTTGGATTCTCAACCCATCCAGAAGCATCATAAATACTGAATCACACGATTAAAACAAAAATAATCGCATAAAATCCGGCTAATAAACTTCCAACACCCTAGACACAATCTAGCAATAACAAATTACCACAGGAAAACTCGACAAACCAAGATCTGCCTGCAAAGTCTACGCCTTTTTGTCGCACACTGCACAGAGTAACCACAATACAACAACAAAGAAGATGATCCTATAATCCAATTTCCATCTTATAGAAACGCCACCGAAAAGACCTAAACAAAAACCATCCCTAAATCAAGCAAATTCCAAACAATAAACTGCTTCATAATAATCTTATCAAAGATTAAATTACTAAAGTCAAAACGGCGATCAAATTCACGCAAGTCCACATGCTCTTCAACATAAAAATCTAACGAATGATGAGATTAAACCGAAACTTCCGATGCACAATTCACATATACGCTAATAATCTCCCATCTTGATTCTGTATCGAAATAAACGCAATCAGAGAAAATAACCACCCGTAATTATGCAATATCATCGAAGAAATATCCTTCTTAAAAATAACCTAGTAAAGATAGAATAAAATCATAAATCAAGGAGATCGAAACAAAAACCTCCGAAGAAGAATTCGCATATCTTAATCTCCGTAATTTGATTATCTAAACCAAAAACAAGATCCATCTGTGCATGATCAGATATCACACGAAAGAATTCATAAATATAATTTCTACCAAGTACATACATATAGATATATAGAAATAGATAATAGAGAGAAGGAGAAAACAAACAATAACCAAACGCTTAATGAAAAGCGAATGAATGAATTTCGAATACCACAAAGTCTTTATTTATAGGGGAGTAGGTGTGTAATGGACGGTTACGATTTGATGATGGAATTAGATCGTACGGTTGTGAGGGAATTCATATCCTGGATGGCGGTGGATTTGGTCAATAAACAAACGCGTGATAAGGTCGGTTAAGTTTTTAAATTAGATTTTTTATTTCCTTTTTATAAGTGGAGCGCACGTTACCAATTACCATTACAAAATTTCGAACAAATTTAATAGTTTTGAATGAAGCGTTATTGATTGATGGTGTATTCGAAAGAAGATGATTTTGGTCTGATTTGTTGTTGTTTATATGTAGGAGTTAGGGATGAGTAAAAGTCGACTAAACCAAGGCGAGCCGAGCAAAAACCAAATCAAACCGATTCCTTTTTTTTTTTATGGTTTGAAATTTAAAAATCAATTTAATTGGTCCCGCTTGCAGTTGAAACCAAACCGATTGTTTATAGTTATATATATATAAATGTAATAATAATATATATGTATATAGTTATAATTTATGAATAACTTTGTTTTTGTTTGTCATTTTGTTACTTTTCGTAGTTTTGTTATAGGTATTCGTGAATTGTAACCGATGTTTAATGTTCCATTAATATGTTTTTTGGTATATAAGGTATATGTTAATTTTTACTAAAAACATATTTTTATTTTGTTATTAGTTATAAATAGTTCAAACCGAGTCGTCTCAAATTGATGTTTAGCGGTTTAGTTTCAAATATTAATTTGCTCCGAACCAAACCAAACAAAACTGATGAATTTTAATCGGGTTGGTTTACGTTTTCGTCAAAACCCGAACCGATCTCATTTTCGCTTACCCATAGTAGGAGTGTAGATTAATGGTAAGAATGAGTCAATAACAACATATATATTATAGATAATGATTTAATTATTTCCCTAAACAAATAATTTTGTTTTACTATAAACCATATGGTCCATATGAGTCATGTAATCTTTTTAAAATACTAATTACTCAATTACTTTGGACGATCTAAATACTAAACTGTATGAACTATGGTGATAGGGTTTTTTTTTTCCAGTTTTTTTTTAGTTCTGCTACAAATTTAAAATCATAAGCGTCGAAAGGACTTTTGAAAATATAGCCAAAAAGGTAAATTTTTAGGAACTAATATGGTGGTTATGTTGTGAATTTTCCTTGGAAAGAGAGATAAAATATAATTCTAGATGTTTCATGAGGTCAATAACGACTCCGCTTACACAGTTTGAAATAAAAGAAATTGTTTCGTATAAATGTATACACTTTTTAGTTTTCAGTTGAAAAATGATATTTTATCCCATTTTATTTTTTATATATTTACCACACCCTTCCAATTGAGCGAATACAACCCAGTAGTATTATATTGTTATAATTGAGAAAAAACATAATTTCCAAAAATAAATAAAAACCAACATCATTAAAATTAAGAGAAATATATTTTTTAAATGCACTTGTTAGCCAAACGTTTCAAAATATATCTTTATAAGTAAGAACATTGTAAACAATCAATAATTAATTGAACAATCTAGTATATGGACATATAGAAAGGGATGAATTTATTTAACACATCAAATTTTTTTAGTAAGTTCAAAATTGGATGCGGAAAAGTTTATTTTCGATCTAAGTTAATACTTTCTTTCTTTGAACGTAATATTGTTACCTAGCTTATATTTGTTTATTTCTCGTGGTGATTTATTAATTGCATATACGGATTATTTGTCTCTTCCAAACGTGATATGTGTTACCTAACTTAATTACCTTAATTATTTAAAGGGATTGTAATTAAGGAACCACAACATTGTTCCCATTTGCAAAATTTGTTAATATGGCATTAAAATATTAACGCCAGGATAACGACAAAATAGAGTGTGACAATAATTTACAAAGAATTCGATTAATATATAGATAAAGGAAACATATATATATATATATATATATATATTAATAATCATGCCACACGCGTTTGCGTGTGCGACGCGTAATGCAATAAAAATAAAAATATAGAAAATAAGTATAATTATAATATAAATATGTGGATAATATCAAAAAAAAAATACATAGTTTAAGATTTAAAAGAATGTTTGGTTGTAGAGGGATAAATAGTTTTATTAGTTTTTACTTTTTATATTTTTATGTGAATATAGTATTATTGTAATTAATATAAATGTGTAGTGGTATTTTTGGAAAAAAAGTGGCTAAATTGGACAGGCTCATTTGACTTGCGTTGACTTATTATAATAAAATGATATATATAGTTATTTATTATTAACCATCCATTTTCTAATTTAACGATGGTTAAAGTAATTGTACCATAAACAGTTAAATAGGATGGCTGTTCCAAAAAAGCTCTCTATTTTACACATTGTTAATTTAAGATTTGTTCTCATTGAATGTTTTTTTTATCACAATTGATCTTGCAATAAGGGAAATAATAAGTATATGGGGTATAAATATAAAAATGACGTTTTCTGAGCCCAATTTCTCTTAAAAATGAGGTTTGAATGATGTATACTTGCGCTATTTTTTCCTCAAATGTATTGTTATAGTTTTTTTGTAATTTATCCATTAAACAGTGTGTTTTTAGTGATTTGTAATCGGATTAATTGATTACCATCGTGGGTATTATTACATGTATTCGACATTTTTCTTCTTCATCTAATAAAAATTTCCTTTCTGTTTTAAAAAATAGAAGAGAATGAATAGTATAATTTTTTAATCAAAGTTATATTATGATTTAATATATGTACTTGATTCCAAATATTGAAAATCAAGATTCTCAACATTTATACAAACCGGGGTCAAATCAGTACAACTTGTACGTTAACCACTGACCGGGTTAAGTAACAATCAAAATTAATTCACGAGTTATAATGATTCGCAATAGTATTTAATGCAATAGTTATTTATTACTATCCATCTTTGCTAGAAAAAAGTTCATTTAGTATAATAATTTTTTTTTTTATTATATTGCTAAAGTCAACATAACTCAAAAGTTTTACGATGTTAATTGAATTTTTTCTGTAGTACATTCTACCTCTCTCTCTATGTATATATATATACACCAAGGAATTGTCACATTAGAACAACATTGAAAAAAATGGCAACCGCCACTCTATTATCACTCTTCTTTCTATCATTGTGTTGTATTTCCTTCCAAAACGTTCGTAGTATCGATGTGCCCACCCTTCACTTTCATAACAGTTTACTACCCGATCCCGAGGACACCATTGGTTTTCTTTGCAACATCGGTTCTCATACTGTTTTACAACTCGGTATTGCACCTGGCCAAAATTCGGATGCGATTCCTGTCGGTTGGCCCACAAAGGAGCTCCGATGTGAGGCGCATTGGTTCACCGATATTGCTGACTTCCAGGCATACACCCCAAAACGAGATATTGGAAAGAAGAACTTATATTGGAATTTTAATCGTGATGGTGTTTTTCTAGCTTATGATAACTGTACGTTTAAACAACTCGCTACATGGTCATATGAATAAACTGAATGTTGAATTATGAAATTATGTTTTATTTGATGGGTTATCGATATTATATAATCTATTCCATAAGTGCAAATTTGTTTGCTCCACAAAGAACATTAATTTTTTTCCTTTTCTTTAGGTCAAATTTTAAGCTTTTCTATAAGATAAATAAATATATATATATATATGGAAAAATAATGAAAAAAGTACATAAGATACATACGGAGGGAGTATCATATATCTTTTTTAAATTTTAATACACATGCTACATAATGTTATTTATTTTTACTCTTTTGTTTGGTTCTCCATAAAATAATTTCCGAGGAAAATATTTTCGAAGGAAAAACAAGTTATTTTCCATAATTTTCTTGGTGTTTGGTTGTAGGAAAAAATTTCATGAAAAATCTGAATTATAATTTATAACTTATTTAACAAACACAATTATAGAATTTCATAATACTAACGAAATCGACATATAAAAACTTTAAACATACAAGTTACTTTTCAACTTATTAGAACTAATATGCAATAAGTTACTTTTATTTATTATGACCTAAGATTTTATAACAATTTAACTTATACCTATTTTTTTTATTTACAAGTGTTATGTATACATTTTTTCGGAAGGGGGGCAGCAATTGCTATGCAGCAATAGTTCCGTACCAATCTAACTCGTTAACTGTTTTTCAACAAATGGTCCTGATTAAACATGGCTTCCTATGCATCAATATACCATATAAATTATGTCTAAAATTGTATTTATTATGAATTTTTTTTATCTTATTGGAAAATGTGCATTTTATTAAAATTATAAAACTAAAGAGTTAATTTTGTCATTTTCAACAAATCGGTGTTTAGTTTATTAATTTCTAAACTAAGAGAGTTGTATTGCAATTGTTTAAAACTTATGAAGTTAATTAGATCACTAAATCAAAGTATATGTGAAACTTGGGTCACTAATTCAACATTTTTGAAACTCAAGTTAGTTAAATAAATATGAGTCAAAACTAAGAACAATAAAATGATATTACCCTAAAAATTTACAATAAGTTATTTTTATATTTTCTAAATTAAAATGTATCTAATTTTAAACAATTTTTTTTTGTTGAGGTTTTCAACATTAACACGATGTATCGTGCTAAACATAAATTTCCCCTCTAAACAATTGCATTGAAAAGCTGTTTCATAATTTGGATATAGGTTTCTCTACTAGAAATAACCTTAAATAGAAACATACAACAAAGACGGTTTAGAAATCAACACATGTTCAAGAATTCATTAGCTTATGAAGTATTTTCATGGTAAGTTGTGCTTGTAAAATGTACTCCGTTCCTATTTAATTGTTCACTACGAAAGTACGTACAATTTTAATCGGTCAATAAATTATATTAAAATTGTCGGAACGAAATTTTTTAAAAGTTTTTCATATAATTCAAATATTAAAATTTATGATTAGATTTAAAAAAATCATTTCAAGAATTTTGATACAGGTTATAAGCCGATCAAAATTCAACGTAATTTCGTAATTGACAATTAAATGATAACGGAGGCAAAAGCACTGTAACGACCCATTTTTTAACCCTAACAATCCAAATTCTGTAATTTTATCTTAGTAGGAAAAATATGTATGCCTTATAAGTAATATGTATTATTAATATATAGACCAATTTGGTTTTATACAGCCTTATAGATTTGTTAGAAATATGGCAAAGTTAACTCAAGTGACTAAGCTTATGTTATAAACCAATACATACATAGATTTTCACTTTTTTTTTTAGGGGATATACACGACATGTTGGTTACCCACCCCCGCTCAAGTTGTGGGAGAAAACAAGTGAGACATGAGTGAGTTTTTAACTTAAAGCATATACTCAGCCTATTTGGAATGTGTTGATCACTTCTAAGGTTGTAAACGGGGTTACGATAGCTCGTGTTCTGTGTTAATCTTGTTTGAAAACCGTCTGTTTTCTAGTTCACTGGTTCCTACAGTTTGATCGTGTTTATGTTACTGTCACACTTCGAAAACAATGTAGGATGAAGGAAATACTCCATACGCACATTTGATATCATTCTCATGCATCTTTTATTGCTATAATTTGCTTAATTATATATAAGCCATAGATATAACTACAAATTAGTCTCAATATCTGCATATAAACTATTGTTCAGAACGCTCTCAAGATTATGGCATATTAAGAAGGCTAAATGTTGAAACTAGGTTTTTCTGCTTCTATATATTAAAGTAGACATGACAAGCTTTCCAGAACTATGAGGTTTTTAATTTTTGAAGATTCCATGAGAGAGTTGTGAATTTTCAAAGTCGGCCGAAAATAACAGTGAGTTTTCTGATGAACAGAACAGATATAGTGAAATATTAGAAATAAAATATCAATACTTGGAATTTTACTTCAAAAGTTTTACAGGATATTACTAACTCATATATCAGTCATTTGGAGCAAGTACCACCTGAAAATATATTATATTTGATTTATGGTGAATTTTCGATTTCAGGGACAGAGTTGAGCTGTTCCAATATTTGAAATGTAACAAGATGAAAAAGGCCTCGTTTTCATCTGTTTAATAGGCCTTATATTCTAGAAGAAAATATATGTTATGTAAAACCCCTGTACCGTCACTTTCCAATTCAAAAAGCAAGATTTGGTTATGGAATGACTGAGTTGGAAGCTCAGGTTCTTACCTTTGTTTTGGATTACAATTAGTTAAATTAAATGGTCTGTTGGTTGCATAGCAACTCACGGATTACTGGTTAGTGAAATTGATGCATAGACATTAGAATACTTATGTTCAGAGTAATATTCCTATCATTTCTTGAACTATAATATGGCAATGATGGCGGGGTCAGGTCCGAACGTACATCGTGGTGTATCATTTTATTACATTACATTATAAAATAATGTTTGATTTACTGAGAGTCAAAACCTGTCACAAGTCTGTTACTAATTTAAAAAGATGTCACAAATCTGTCGCAAATTGACTAAACTGTCATAAAACCGTCACAAAAACTGTCGCTAATAAGTGTTGGAAAAAACATGTTTAACATGGTAGTTTCCGAATGGTCACGAGACCATCTTTGAGTCAAGATTTCAAGTGACAGCCGTTGTCTTTTGGCACCATACTCAAGACGGTTGAGTAGATGGTATGACAAGGTTCGTAACGGTATGTCGCATGACCTATTCGGAGAATGGGAGTGAATGGAAATTGGCGTCAAAGAATGGGGTTGAGAAAGAGGAAAACTCTTAATGCTGGAAAATGGGTTTAATGAGGATAACTCATTGGGAATTGTCCCACATTGAAAAGGAAAGAGCTCCTCCTCGGGAAAAGAGCTCCTCCTCGGAGAAAAGAGCTCCTCCTCGGGGAAAAGAGCTCCTCCTCGGGGAAAAGAGCTCCTCTTCGGGAAAAGAGCTCCTCATCGGGGGGGAAAGTGCTCCAGCTCGGCCAAGTGTCCTGCTCGGCCAAAGTGTCCAGCTCGGCCAAAGTGTCCTGCTCGGCCAAGTGTTCTGCTCTTCCAAAATTTTCAGCTCGGGAAAATTTCCTGCTCGGGAAAATTTCCAGCAAAGCGGTAACTGTTGCAATAAATATGAATTCATTGCAAAGTTAATACTGCAGTTTCGAATTTCGAAAACTGACAGTAGTAAAGTGACTTTAATGGCTGAGATACTCAGCCAGCCTATAAATAGGCAGCGCCCCACATGTCAAAAAGATATAACATTCTGAAATAAAACACAAGAGAATATATCATCTCTAAAAACAGAAGCATTACATTTTAGCCAGAGAGAGCCACCCATCAACAGCTCGACCTTGACTCGTCGCCAGTTTCCGGCGAGTCATCCGAGACGTTGTACCTTGGGATCGAAGCGCCAAACATAACCAGAAACCTCAAAGGTGGTTAGGCGAATATCGGTTAAGGGCAGACTGTTAAACAGTCGCCTCGTCTATTTAATTTTCCTGCATTTTTTATTCCGTCTTTACATTTCTGCAATTTCATATTCTGTACATTTCAATTCTGTAATTTATTTTCCTGTTCTGTAATTTCATTTCAGTCCTTTTCTTTTCTGTAATTTCTATTCTGTTCTTTAATTTACTTTCCAGTCCTGTAATTTTATTTAATTCCAGAAACAGTCCAGCAGTTTAGTAATTATACTATTCTGTCTGGCAGTTTCTTTTAATTAACAAACAGTACAGCAGTTTAGTAATTATACTATTCTGTCTGACAGTTTCGTTTAATTACAAACCAGTCCAGCAGTTTAATAACTTATATTATTCTGTCTGAAATTTTAATTAATTGCATTTACTTTCTGCAAGTGTCGGTATTTGTAATAGAGTCACATTCCATTATATAAATAAAATTGTTTATTTCCTTTTAGTTATTGCACTTTAAATTATTGCTTTTAAGTACACCAAACCAACAATAAGCTCGTAACAAAAAATACCGTCACTAATCTCGTCGCTATTTGGGTATTTTTTGTAGTGTTATTTGTTATATTAGTGATTAAATTGCAGGTACACGTGATTGTCGCTAAGTGAGACTATATTTTTAGTAACACTGGGATGTACAATTTAAAGTAGCACATCTCACTGAGAGGAGGTTTCAGGAATCACACCGTCGGCTAACCGACCTTGCCGTTTGGGCTAATGACTAACCATTTAGGGGCAATTTAAAGTAACACGTCTCAGCGAGAGGGAGGCTTCCGGAATCACACCATCGGCTTACCAGCCTTGCCGTTTGGGCTAACGACTAACCATTTAAGGACTTTCACCACAGGGACTCAACGCCCCGCTTCTTGCTACACCCTCGAGACGCTATAAAGTATACATTTGAATCCATTCAAACGACATAGCTATAAAACAAAGCACGCAGACACACCCGTAGGTTTGATTGGTCCAATTAAATTTACCAGTATGGTAAGCGTATGGACATTCGTCGAAAGAATTCCCGAGCATTTAACTTCTATATATGCATGCTCATATATTTAAACATTACCTTTAGACATGCTGCTTTCTCGGCTACTGATCCTTGCGTGCTAGCTCCTACATTTAATATATTTAAGTACCTCATACGATCTCGAAGCTTTGTACATGTTTATATTTATGTTTGTTTAAATAATCGCCACAATTGTCAGACGTTCTTTTACTTGTAAGTTGTGTGTATTGATATGAATACGCAAACCATATCGACATATTAGCTAGCAACCCTGTGTATCAAAAATCTTGTCGCTCATCTCGTGCAATCATTATATTTTTATGAAATAAATAAACACTATTCATCGGAATTCAGAACAAAAGATTGTGCTATTCGCTTTACTTTTTATCTAAAATCAGCCGCGGGGTTTTATATTTTTATGTAAAATCCGGGGTCTGACAAGCACCTTCATAAAGAGAATTACCTGTGATCCAACATTGACACTACAAAGTTTCATATGTTTATCTCTCCTCAGGTAATCGAACCATATATATCCACCGGACACCTATCGGCTTTTGATGTGCTCATGGAAAAGGATATTGTGGTGAACACGACACTGGATTCTTTGTTTTCACACGCGCATGATAAAACTATTTACAATCCACACAAATTGGTGCTGAGTATTGTCATGTCGTCAGTAGCACAAGTCGTTCCGAGCCAAGGACTGGATGAGTATTATCAAACACACGTAGCGTAACATGTTCTGGGTTTCGAAGTGTAGGTCCTTCCACCAGAAATCCAGTTCATACAAGAAAATGTGATTATGTAAACTTCCGCCCCCTTATTAGAGAATAATATATAATTATATTTCTTTTATTTACAAATTTTGTTTTATCATCACTCAATTCAATGTTATTATTATTATATGGCTACACTTATTTAAATTTATTTTTTTAATATGGCTAAACTTAGTTCTCCAAATCCAGCTAATGGCCGGAAAAAAAAAAACAATGATCCAAACGAGAAAGTATCAGAGCTAGCCTCGAAACGAGTTTTGTTGAATAATTTAACATGTATCTGTTTTCTTTCTTTTTATTTTATGCTACTATTGCATGCATGCCGAGAAAGAAAACGAGAACATATCGTTCAATAAAAAATGGGACTGATGAATATAATCGATCTACATAAAAAAACAAAAGTTCTGATTTGTTCACTGTTGTTTCACAATCAATTAATTTGTATCAAAATTTAAAGAAGATACCCAAAGATGATTACAGGTCATATACTGAGTTGTAAAAGTTACGTTCCCAAAAAAAGCAGCATATACATTAGGGATATGTATATATAGAACAATATATATTGAATGGTAGTATAGGTAATAAAAACAAAAAAAAAAAACCCATATTTCTTTGATTTGAAAGAACACCTTTAATACAAACGTACCTAGTTAGTAAGTGTATTTGTTAGGTCATAGATCCGAGATTCTAGTGACGTATTGTTTGTCATCATATTGAAAAATATAGTTTTATATATTCATAATAAACTCTCAATATACAGACATCTATTGTGTAACGATTAAGTTCAAGTTGTGTATTCAGTTGGAACCTCAGTTGCAACCGCAGTTGCAACCTCAGTTGATGGACAGATTCTGTAATATTCGGTCAAATATATTTTAGAAGAATCAAAACGGGTTGAACAAGTTTAGATGATTTGAAGCCATCTCTGAATGATATAAAGAATATATTGAAAATCTTTTCTTATTGGAATAGAAGACTTAAAAGAAAGACTCCTTATCAAGTAAGGAAATATCAAAAGAAGGAAGGGATCTTTGGAGATATCTTGAAGACGATTAAATTAAAGATCTGTATAATTTCGAATTAAACAAGATCTGATTGTTTAGAAGATAAAGACTAATTAATTAGAAGATATATATTTGAAGATCTACAAGTCGGGCAAGGAAAGAAGATAAAGGAAATACTTTCCTTGATGATCAAGTTAGAATCTTTTGTAAAGGCTATATATAAAGCCTATTAGCCTTTAGTATTTTGTGTGTTGAATACAATGTAGATATACTGATATTATAGATCAACAACACCCGTTGTACATGAGAGAGAAACAAACTTAAAAAGATCATGGCGGGATGCCATTAGAAATTGATAGTTGTGAGTTAGAGATGGTAAGATAGGCATATACGTGAGGGAGTCATGTTATTGTAAGTCTCGAGTCTTACCATTGTTCCTTTCAAATATCAATAAATCCGGAGATGTAGACAAGGTGATCATGTCAAACTCCGTTTAAAAACGTCTCGTGTTCAATGTTTTTTTATTAACTTCATTTATACTTAGGTTCCAACTGTGGTTGCAACATCACTTGGAACCTAACTGCGTAACTGCAACTAGAACAGCGGGTAGGAATTTCAGTATTTACATGGAATTAGCCTTCTTCATGGTTTAGATATCAACCAAAATATAGATATAGATATAGATATAATTCTATTATAATAATTCAATCAAATGCTATTTATCAATATTTAACAACCAAATATTTTTTTAAATATTAAACTATATTTATTTTTTTATTCACATATTTATATCATAACTGTAGTTATTTTTTATATTTTTATCACATTACACGCCGGGCACATGTGTGGCAGATTACTATATATATATATATATATATATATATATATAGGGAGGTTATATGAACATCAACCTAAATATCAACTTGAACATTTTTCACGACGGGAACACAAATATGTGACATGTTTTTTTTTTCCGAGATGTATAATGACATGTTTTCGAAATCATGGTAAAATTTAAAAATTCAAAACATGTCATTATACATCTCCGAAAAAAAAACAAGACGCATATTTATGTTCCCGTCGTGAAACCGTGGAGATTTGCATTACTCAAATATTGATTTGGAGCGTTTTTACGAAAAAATGTCTATTTTGGTGTTTTTTATAGTGTTCATGTATCCTTCATATATATATATATATATAATGACATGTTTTGAATTTTTAAATTTTACCATAATTTCGATAACATGTCATTATACATTTCGGAAAAAAAAAACAAGACGCATATTTGTGTTTCCGTCGTGAAACCATTGAGATTTGCATTAACCAACTCTTGATTTGGAGAGTTTTTACGAAAAAGTGTCTAGTTGGATGTTCGTATAACATTTCTATATATATATATATATATATATATATATATATATATATATATATATTATTTCGAAGGGGTTGATTTGTCTTATTAAGGTAAGGACAAATCTAAAATAGAAGTGATGATGTATGGTTTTCATAAGAGATCATAACAATCTAATCTCAAAAAGTAGATATTCATATACGTATAGTATACCTCTTTCCTCTATCTCTATCCAGCTATAACACTATATATATATATATATATAACATCCCTTCAAATTACGATTCTCGAAAATTAATTAAAGGCTACTAGTTATTCAACTAAGATATGAGTTCCTCCATTAACCTCCATTGTATGAACCCACGGGTCCACTCCGAAAACGTCCCTGAGCCGCCACCAGCAACCGCCATCTCACTTTCCGAGAAAACACAATATTGCATAGGAAAATATATCATCGCCCCGAGTCTGATTTTGGTCCCACTTTGTGGTTTAATTAGTATCATATACGTGGCAATTACCTTTGATGATTGGGAACCGTTTGCGACTTTCAAAGTCGAATCTTTGTCCCTGGTCTCACCTTATAACAAGTCCGAGGAGCACTGGAACATTGCTCTCCGAGTTAGAAACCCAAGGCCAAACACAGAGCAGCCGATCAACTTATCGTACAATGTTTCTCATGTTTATCTCTCGTTATTTGGACAACTTATAGGAATAGGAGATATGCCGGCATTCGATGTGCTAAAGCAAAAGGAAATTTTGATGAACAGGACACTTAACGCTGTTTTATCACACCCAGAAGATAAAATCCTTCACGATCTAGAAAATTTATGGCTGACTATTGTGGTTCCGATGGCAGAGGTTGATAGAACACTCTTGGTGTCATGTTTATCGTTCCAAAACATAAGTTCTTCCGCCATGCAGGGAATCCGAATGCGGTCGAGAAAATGCTTAACCAGATTTTACCCCAGTCCTGATGAAGAATGATTTGTTATTACTAGCTATACTCCTTTCTTGTTAATTTCTTTTATTTAATTATCAATTATATTTCATGCTACTTGTTTTGAATTCTTTTTTTGAGGACAGTACGTATTGTTTCTCAATTTTAGATGGCTACACATAAATTTATTTATCGAATTGATATGTTTATCTTGTGCTCATTTATGAAAAGGGTATCTATCTACGTACATATCCAAGTTTATCGCGAGTGATATCGGATTAATTAGCTGCTTATTATCATCTCACCAGCTTAACAACTTGTTGTTTTAATAACTTTGCTATACTCAACTGCAAGATGCAAGTATAGCAAAGTTATTCTTTATTTTCAGTTTCTTGGTACTAACAAAATCCACTATGTTCATCTTCATTAGGATACATGACTATCATTTTCTTCATAGGCATGTGTTCAACAGTGACCTTCAAATTACACTAAATACAGGGCACAAAATGAGCATGATATTGATATACACAAAGGTTAAAAAGAATGTGGATAAGTTAGATAGACTCGCACTAGCACGTTAGATTAATGGCGTGGTATGTTAACCCAATAATTGAGATAAATGTGTCAATTATGCATATAAATATAATACAATGCATACATTGAATTAAACGTTTAAAATTCATTAAATCCCGCCACCATTGTTCTTCTCTTTCCTTGCTCTCTTTGATAACAAAACTCCATCTACGTAACCGAAAATAATCATCAAATTCATCACCCTACCTTTCTTTTAATCATTATAATTATATAACTTCTACTATTGTTTTTATGTTTCTTATGAGACCATTAAATTTTGTAATTTAAATTCTCCAAAGTAAAAAATGGTGTTCCTTTTCTTTTGTAAACAAAAAGTCTGTGAGATTTAATACATTAAATTTTACAAAAAAAAATCTATCTTTCATTATTAGTTGTATATGTAAAGGTCATTAATTTTTTTAAAACAACATTAATAGTAGTTTTTTTTTAGTTTTTAGCTTTAATTAATTTTAGAGTATTTATTTTAGGATTCACTAATACGTATTGGGTTTTAATATGTTTGTTTTTAAAATCCATATCTAAGGGTAAGTTTCAATATCAATGGGTTTAAAATTTTATTTCTTATTTAATCAGTATTTATGTTCTTTTAACTTAATTTTCCTTGTAAACTTAATTTATGAATGAATAAATTCTAAGGATTAGCATTTAATTATATTTTACACATAAAGAACGATTATGGTAGATGATGGGATGAGAAAATCCCGTGAGTTAATGTTAATGGGCATAAAACTTGTGTCATTTAATTGTGTACTATTGATACTAAACTCACTTCCTATATTTTCTTCACACGTCTTCTAATTATTGGGTTGTCACACCACGTCATTTACTAATGTGGTAGACCGGTTTCGATAAACAACATTAACTCGATACAAGTAGACACCTCACCCCCAAAAAAAAATCAGCAGCCAAACCTCCTACAATAATAAATGGAAGTACAAATGGCAGCCATTTCCCTTGATGATACACAGATCTTTTGCATATTCTAAAAAAAGGAACTCAATAATAAACTAAATGTTGATTATGAAGTCTCCAACCCTTCAGAACACCCCCTCAACAATCTCCTATCCTAGCTCAAATAAATATTAGATCGAATACTCGACAGTCGACACTCAACTTGTCACAAGGTAGTGGATAGATCATCATGCCTTCTAAATCTCTCTTTACTTTTTATCTTCTTTGGCATGTTCTTTGTTTACTTCCTCAAGATTTATCTGTTAGAACATCATCAAATACAATTTAACTGTATCAGCGGGCGGCTAAGTGGTTGCACCAGTCTCCAACAATACTTTGTCTAAACAGGTTCTTCCACAGTCACAGTTCTCAGAGCCAAAGAGTCCCTCGATTAAAGTATAAAAAGTGGAACTGTTCGGTAAACACCCTTTTTCAAACATCTCTTCCAAAACTCTGAACCCCTCTTTTGGTTTACCAATCTTACAGAACCCCTTTATCAACATGTTGTACGTAAAAGCATTTGGCGAACATTTCTTTTCCACCATGCTATCCCACAATCTTGCTGCCTCGTGAAGCTCACCCCTCTCACACATCCCCGCAATAAGGGTGTTGTAAGTCAAAACACTTGGAATTGACCCCCTCTCAAACTCATCAAATAACTTTTTGGCTTCCGAAACCTTATCCTCCTTACACAGCCAATGTATAAGCGTACTTGATATAGTATTATCTGGCGTCACGTTCTTTTTCAACAGCCTTTTCCACAGAGCACACGCGTCCTCAACTTTTCCGTACTCACACAAGACATCAATAACCTTGCAACAGAGATTTGAACCAGGTACATATTTCTTCTCGAGCATATCATCAAGCAAACTGAGAGCTTCCCCGTGTTTCTTCTCTCCACAAAATGCCTCGATCATAACCCCATAAGTCACATCATTAGGATCAACCCCGTTCTCCTCCATATCATCCATCACTTTCACAGCATCTACCAAGCGCCCTTGCTTACAAAACCCGTCCATCAAGATTGTATAAGTTGTCGCATCAGGAAGCCACCCTCTCTCAACAATTTCATCAAACACCTTCTTTGCACTAACCAGATCGCCTCTCGACACATATCCACCTAAGATAGTTGTGTAAGTAACCACAGTTGGGATCAATCCCATTGTAGGTATGTCGTCTACAACCTTTATCGCGCTCTCGATATCGTCGTTCTTACAGAGAGCCTTTATCAGGATATTGCAAGTGAACACATTGGGGATGATACTAAACTTTGTTCGACATTTTTGAAATAAGTCGTGGACTAATTTGTACTGTTTGTTTTGTACTAAAGTGTTCAGTAACGTGTTGAAGGATCGTACCGAGGGTTGGAGACCGAAATATTTCATCCGCAGAAAGGTTCGAAGGGCAGGTTCGGGTTGAGAGGCGAGGCCGTAATTGCGAATAACAGTTATGAAGAGATTTTCACCACACTTGAGACCAGATTGACGGAGCTGAGAGAGGAGAACCTATACACAAGGAAGAATTTATGAGCAAAAACGTCTCACTTTGTTTGTCAATTTTCATTTTTCAACAAAGTAATTCTTTATATACATATACATGCAAGTGCAACTAATGCTGCTCAGGAGCTTAAATTTTTATTTTGCCCCTTCTTGGATTTTGTAAAAAAATGAAATTCTGTAATGACTTTAATTTGCTCAAAGAAAAAAAGGGATAAAACAACCATAGTCTATATTAATGTTTTCATGGATGGACAAACATTTCGGAACTGCTTACAAAGGAATAAATACCTGATTATACTTATATAAACCTTACTAGAAGGGTTTTTCGATTTTGTACATCCAACTCGCAACTGTTTAGAATCAGTAAACTAGACTTCTGTTTTCTTTTCTCATTTAGTAGACTTCACGTCGGTGTACAAAATCAACAAATTGAACAGTAATTAAGACTAAAGGAAAACATTCATGTAGTGTTGTCGCCATCCAAGTTAGACGGAAAAAGTGAGTTAGTGAAACAAACGATAAAAGAGCAAAATTGTTTTTTCGATGTAATAAACTGAAAAAATCGTGAAAGTAAGGTGTACAAAGATGCAAAGTCAACGAAGGGAGTACTATTAAGAAACCTACCTCAACAGTTTCAAATTCACGGGCACGGGAGAGCTTCAAGAGTATGGAGTGATACGTTTCGTGCGTGTGGCGAAAATGGGGATGATAATCACCGGCGTGGTGGAAGATTTGGAGCGCAAGATCTAGGTTTTGTTGTTGGGTGATCATTGAGATTAGGCGCCTAGTGGTGAGGTGTTTGGGCCATGGCTTGATTGGGGGAGTGATTGTGTAGGATTTTAGGAGTTGTTCCTTAGATTGAACGGAAGAGAGGTGTTGGTGAGAGGGGTGGGCTAGGAAGGGATCGGTGGAGAAACAACGGATAACGAAGGTGGTCTTTATGAGGTGGTGGTGGTGCCGCTGGACAGTGGCCATGGTTTTATAGTTTTATTAAGATAACTAATTGATAGTTTCGTACTATAGTAGATGAAAATTGGGTATAATCCACTCTATTTCTCTAAGCATAAATGGTTTTAGACTTTGTAGCCAACGCGAAGAAGCTTACTAATTATTTCTCAAAAATCACACCCACTGCACAGCTTTTTTCTCTTTCACACATCTCACTACCTGTACACAAGGTAGAAATAATGAGCAAAACTTGATCAAATTAGGAAAAAAAGAACAAGATCAATATAATAGTAAGGCATGAACTGACTGAGCAAAACGCAGACACGTAACTCGTTAATTGAGGTATAGTTAAAAAAACTCTTGCACCGACACTCCCTTCTACGAACACAACAAACTAGACCTCAATTCTGCCAGACTACCGTTTTTATTTCATCCAGCTTCGAGTACTGATACAATTTGGTAACTACTACATAAATTAAATAACAAAATCAATTTCCCTATAGATGATTTGAAGTGAAGATTGACAAACCAACGTAAAACCCGACCGAAGACTATATTTTTAGACTAAAAGTCTAAACCCAACCAAAAGAAATTTTATAAATTAAGCATATAGAATGTAATGCTATACAAACCGAATCCATTCACAAAATAAACCTAACTAGCGACTAACATAGCATAGTTAACTTTTAGTTTTTTTTATCAATGTTGAAACTGCAAAATCCAATCAATTTCAATTTCCGGCCAGGCGCCAAACAATATCATTCATACAATATTAATATTAGAGATTAATTAATCTATTTAATACTTAGGAGAAGAACTAACCAAGCGTGTGCGTGATTTAGCCGATGACCATGGCGGCCAATAAATATAATATATATATATATAGATAGATATATATATATATAGAGAGAGAGAGAGAGAGAGAGAGAGGTGCAGCTGGAAAATGTGGAGTTTAATTGAACTTTTTATTTAAGCTGAATGCTTAGGGGTTATATTGTACTTTTTCATTTAAATTTCGTGGTCCGGTTCGCTTCGGTTTTTGGTGAAATCGAAACCGGGCAGATTTTTCGGTTTGGTTTTTTTGTCCGGTTTCGTTATTTTTCGGTTTTATTTTTGGTTTTTCGATTTTTTAGATTTTTTCCGGTCTTTTTCGATTTTTTTCGGTTTCGGTCTTTTTCGGTTCGGTTTTATTGTAAAACGAATCCGGCCAGAAAAAGTTTCGGTTTTTCGGTTTCGGTATTTTTCGATTCGGTTTTTCCGGGTTTTCGTCCGGCCCTAATTACTAGTTTTCCTCTCCTCTATGGTTAAACTGCAAATAGCCCCACAAACTATGTATGTTTTCTAAATTAACCCAATGGTTGTGTGTTTTTACTTATTATATCAAAGTTTTGTTCAGTGCTTTTTGTGTGTGAAATTTAATTTTTGGGTAAGTTTACGAGTTATGAGTTTTATTTATTCATTTATATTTGAGATTTCTCTGTCTTGAGCTTTATCCGAGAGTTATGAGTTTGTTAGTTTAAATTTTTTCAAGTGTTTTGAGTTTTTTATTAGGTTTTTTGTGTTTTCTGAGTTTTTTTTTCCGGGATCTAGTTTTCCTTTTCTTCTCACTTATTTCGAATGGAAAGTCAAAAAAATAAATAGTGAACGGTGATAACAGAGAAAGTTCATTTGCTTTATTTCTTTCATCGGCTATTGACGAAAACAAATCTCCCAAGATATTTCGATGCTTCTTGGTAATTAAGGGTGAATCTTGATAGTTTCTATTTCCGGGCACAATTCGCGTGGCACGACTCTGTGGCTACTGCCGTGGGCCTCGTGGCAACTGGCAATGGTGGATTGTAGATATTTCTTGCTAATTGGAAATTTGAGGATGAAGTCCGGTCATAGATAGTAAAATTTGTCAAAGATCTTTTGATAATGAAATTTGCAACATGAGGCTAGCTCATTGCTAGTTTCCTGAAGTTTTATGTAGAGGGGAAAACGAAATTCATAAACTTCTCTGGAATCTATTATAACTTTGGTCGATTCAAAGGTGCAAAGTTTATAATTGTATACAAAATTAAAATAAAATTTGATGTACATATATCTTATAGACCTTTCTAACGTGGTACTCCCTTCGTTCCCATTTAATTGTCCATTACGAAACTATGTGCAATTTTGACCGGCCAAAAATTTGTATCAAATTGTCGGAATAAAAATTTCAAAATGTGATCAAAGAATTCAAATGTTAAATTTTAAAAAAATTCATTTTGATAATTTTGATACAAGTTATATGTCGGTCAAAATTATACGTATTTTCGTAATAAACAATTAAATTGGAACGGATGGAGTAATTAATAGTGGATTTAACTCATTCAATCATAAAAATACATAAACTATGCTAATAAAACCTAACTCGTGCAATAGTATCATTTATCAAAATTTGCAAGAGTCATAACATCCATTCCAACATTTCAGCCATGAACTAGAAGCATGTCTTTTCCTGCAACTTAGAAGCAAATAAGTTTAGTAAACTAAAACCTTCCCCCCAAACAAAGTTTTCTTATTTGAGGATTAGATTAGAGTTTTTTTTTTTTTTTAGGTGAATAGAAGAGTCGAGTTCATTCACTTAACATTTACAGCACAGTTATGCAAGTAAACACGAAAATGCAAATAAACCCTGACAAACTTTATTCTTTTTTAAGCAAATGCAATACAAAGATCATGAGTACTAAAACTTACACCAACTAAATAAGTTTCCAGTCCAACAACCACTGCATTACAGAAAAATAAACAAAAATAAAACTCACATAAAAATGAACTGCAATTCTTTACATAGAAATTGTGTGTTCAAAGCTACCATTAGCAATGAAACTCTTTACCTTCACTTTTACAGCCCCACTAATCCTCTGCACTCTCTTTGCAATCCCAAAAGCCTCTTCTTTCTCCAACTTTCTATCACATAAAACCAACACCGATTGAGTCCCGCACAGCTCATCATATATCCTCTCAAACTCTCCCAATACCTCACTTACAATCCCCATTTTTCCCTTTTCAACCAAAAGCCTCATCAATGTTACTAAATGCTTGTTCAATTTCCCTTTTTCTGCTAATTCCTTCAAGATTTCCCCCTTTTTTCTCTCCTCCACAAACGGATCACTCATGATCGATCTGATTTGTTCGTTCTTTAGCCACTTTTTCAATTTTTTGACCGACCTACTCACAGATTCCTGTTTTCAAATATTATGATTAAAGTCACATGATATTAGAACCTCACCCATGTGCTTGAGTATACATAGATAAACTGTAATTCATAATATTCCTAAATATACCATGTCTATAAATTGGATGTGCTTAGACTAAGTTTAACATGGATGTGGAGGTGTCTGGTGAGTGTTACAAGATAACACAATCAATTCAAGAACTAACTCTACTAAAATATAAAGTAGGGTTTGCAATAACACGACGATAGAGCCTAGAACACGGATTCATATGTCAAGATATATCACCTTTGACGAAATCACCAAAGAAAAGAGAGTGAAGTTAAAAACCATGGATATTTATTTTTCTTTACATATTATGGAGCAGCTAAATTGATATCATATGAAAACTTTGACTTAAATACGGTACATGACAAAAAATACTTGTAATTCTTTGTAAATTTTTTTGTCGAAATGAGACTAAACCCCCCTTCAGTCTCCAACCAGCACCTCCCCATAACGTATTAAAACAATATTAACAAGAGGAAAACGACCTCGCTAAAAAAGTTGCTTAAAATGAGTCCGACCTACATGCAAGAGGATTATAACATAATGATATCAATTATGAAAATATTATCATGTTACCAAGAATCTAGAGCTGCTTTTAGAAGAAATAGTAACTTACCAATTGTAACGAATTATCAAGTTTAGCTATCTCTATCAGAGCAGTTGCATATCCAGTAGCAGGTCTTGTTTGGAGCGGTGATAAAGGAAGGTTTCTTGTGAATTGTGTGTGAGAGGAATTAGTAAGAGTAGAAGCAGAAAGGTTATTTGGTCTTGAATTGGGGATATTTTTTATTGAGCTTGATGATGATGATAACTGTGGAACATGTTGAAGATGGGAATATGAAAAGAGGTTTTTGAAGTAGTTATGGTTAGATAATTGGTGTTGAATAGTGGGAAATTTGATGGAAGAGACAGAGCTTGAAAGAGTTTCCATGGAGAAATGCAGATGGAATGAAATTAAGATGAGGTTTTTGTTTAGGAAAAACGTGTGGTATACTGGTATTGTATCAAGTTTCAACTTAATTTGAACTGGTTCAAAAATTAGATATCCGTTTCATTTTGGAGTTGCTCACTTAGTCAACCATTAATTATAATTTACCAAATTACATCATCTTATAACATATATTAAAATTATCGAAATGATAAAACATAAATTATATAATTTAATGTTTGAATTATATGATCAACTTTTGAAATTTTTTATTCCGATAATTTTGATAAAAGTTATTGATGGTCGGTTAAAATTACACATAGTTTCATAGTGATAATTAATCGGGAACGAAGGAAATACTAATTGATCGACTATCTAGAAAAATATTATTACGGGAGTAATTGCACTTGAAAGTACTCTATCTGGGCCTCATATCTTTTATAGTAACAGTAATGTTCTGCAAAGCTCTTAAAATGACGGTTAGATCATAGTAGTTATGAATAGAAAGTCATTATAAATGATCAGATTCAGTGATTCAGTATTCTGTCTTACTTATCAGAATTAATTTGTACTACTATGATCATCGTAATGCTACTTCCTCCTACCCATTTTCAAATTAGCATGATACTTCAAAGGATCAAACATATAATACTTGGGATCATTACTAAATAACCAAAAGAACACGGACTAAATATTTTTTTTTACAAATTGTGATCATTTATGTACCCACTATATCCGACTATCTGAGCATATGACCGTTAAGATTTTTACTCAAAGAAAAACCATTACGATTAGGATTCTGCTGTTTTCTAATAAAAGCTCTGGTGACCTGTTGGGAACCAAAAGAAAGGTCTTCATATTTTATCGGTATGCAATATGCTTGTGTTGTCTTGTCTCTATGTAGATGACTCCTGCCTATTCCGACTACATTCTGCCAGTGCCACACTTCGAACATGTACAACAACGTTGAAATATATTGTGAACTTGTTAAAAATGTTGAACAGATTGAACACCAGGTGAAACTGCAAAACCATGACCATGCATTTCTGGTTCAGCATTCGGATCAAACCATATAACTATTGCATCTTTATAGACAATATGGTCTACACTTCGATCAAGACATCACGTTCCAGCCAAAATATATTATACAACAATGTCTCCCGCAAGCAATTCATTGAAGAGAATTATAGAACAAAATTAGAACAACCGACACACCAATAATAATTGGAAGTGCTGATACTATGTAGAGGGCTGCAAATCCCTACAAGATGGTATTAAGCTCTGTCAGAAACATGATTTATATGATTGATTACAAAAAAAAAGATTTATATGATTTAAGAGGAATCTTGAGAGAGATACAAAACATCCCAGGCTAATTAGTTTTTAACTCATAGTCCTACAAAATAATCTTCAAAATGTTTATACACGATTCTTGATAAGAAAGCAAAGTTTCCATGTAATTCCTGAAGGTAATGTTTTCATTTGAATGTAGTTAGTAGTTCTTTAAAGTAGAGATTTCATTCGATGTAATTATGAAAGTAATGTTTTTCACCATCCCAGTCTTTGACAAAGATTATCAAGAAACTCCACTATATATATGCGTGTGCGTATATATATATATATATATATATATATAGGAGTGGGAACAAACCACAACTGAAGGCACGTCCGTATCATTGACTACTTCGGCATCTTCAATATCAGCTGCCGAATCCCAATCGATATTCAGCCTCTTGGCTGCCACTTCAGGATCAATACCAGTGTCTGTAGCTTTAGCGTAAAGAGATTTCTTACGAGTCTTTTTTGTTGGTTCAATTTCAACCTATTCAACAAGATAAACATTGCATTTTATCTTAAATATGTGTACTTAAATAGAAAGTTCTTAATACATGCAACATGGTGCATCATTAACTGAATCCGTTCTCAATGTTCGATGCTAGTTGATTTTACAATGGTCCCTTAGTTACTGAGACTATGATAGCAAGAAAAGGGATTCACTTTAATCTAGTCTGTGACCCATATCTTAATAGTGATAATATTTTACCTGCAGATTGTCACTATACGCGAATATAACTGAAAAAGTGTACAGATCCTAATAAACAAAATTATAACAGAGACAAAAGAAATGTTCCATGTGTGAGAGATCTTTTCTTCATAGTACACAAAACTAATCAGACATGACTATTATACTTTTCATCTCAAAAGAAATGAAATAGGTAAGAAAAAAAAAAAAAACTGTAGGGTAATACCGTAGTAGCCAATTCAGGTATTTCTAAGGATTGAAAATTGTACCTCGAGATTAGGCCATTGAACCATTTCTTCAGCTAGCATCTTCAGGGCAAGAGTATCTCTCGGTATTTTTCCTTCATTCACCTACACACACGTATCATACAAGTTTTTATTTTATTTTTGATACAGACTTCTAATTTCCTACTTGATAAATTATAAAGGCCACCAGTTTGTTGATTGCTGTTTGGCTTTAAACCTCAAATCCCACCAATACATCAAAATTGGACCTATAAAATACTGCAGTATTGGAATCTCAAACTTGGTCTCATAAAAGCATCTCGATGTTTATTACTTACTGCATGGCAGTATAGAAGTCATATAGTAATTCAGCCTATCACTTAAGTGAATTTCTTACCTTTTCGTCAACCAACACTAAGAGGTACCCCAATAGTGAGTAGCACTAAACGTACTATTTAAATGTCAAACCCAAAAGACATGGACTTTCATTTCACAAAAGCCTGAGCCGTGATAGCAGCCAAGTCTTAAACATTGGGGGCTAAGAAAAAAACTTACTTCCTCCAAAACAGCAGCCAAGTCTTCCCTCGTTGGAGCATCAGACTCGTCGATGCCAAGAAGTCTCAATCTTTCGACTTCCCTCGGATCCTCAATCATTACGGTTAATTTAACCTACAATTACAAATATGTTTTATCAAATCTATCAACTATTGATACATTGATCATCATCATCATTAAGGCTAAGTTTGATGATTATGATGATGATCAACTTCTGAAAACATTCTTTGGATGTGCTTAATCAGTTTAATAAATCCATTATACACATTCCCTAGCTGTAGCAAATTATATTTTCCAAAATCCATCATAGAATATCAGAACTAGGCTCTCTTTGGAAAAGCCAATGAATTTTTAGATGAAGAAGTAATCACATTATTGAATGAAGATTGGGTCTTAAAAACGAAATCAGTAGGCAGACATTTGGAATATCTTTAAATCTTTACACTGATGGGATACATAAAAATTCATCAAAAATATTCCACATGTACTAGGACTATTCAACAATAAAGTCTTCTCGCCCATTTGGATTAAATTGGCAAATTTAACTTGTCCAGCATAACATAGTTTGTTCAGAATCAACTCCTCCCAAATCCACCATATAACGCATGCACCCTAAAATATCTACTCCCAGATTCCCTAAGTCAGAATTTAAATCGAGTATGGGTGATGATAACTAAAACCCGTAAAAACTACAATAATGGTTTAGTAGCACAAACTCAACTCAAAATAGAAGAAACCCATTTATGAGCAAAATCATAAGGGTTGGTTCTACTAAAGGTTTTAAGCTCGTTTTTTTTCCAACTCTTAAGCTGCTGGGCAACCGGGTGTTTAGCTCTTAACTTTTAAGTTTTAAAATGATACTATGATCTAAACTGACCTACCTTCTTTCTTACTCTGACAAATAAGGGAACTACTTTTGGGTCTTTCATTTTATTTTGGAAAGCTGCAACAACACAAGCACTTAATTTGTTTGATTGAAGCTTTTAAGCCCATAAACTGGACTTTTTGATGATCAGGAACAGACGTGGTTCATCCAGCTTTTATCTTCTTTAAGGGCAAAAAAACCCAAAAAACCTAAGCTTTTAAACTGGTCAACTAAATGCATTCTAGCATTAAGACAAGAAGCAACAAAAGAAAAACGTATCTTAGAAGCTGGTATCAATCAAGGCCTTACTTCACTGAAGAGCATATCTCTATTCTTCTTCAGCAGCTCCAACACCTAAAATCGACAGAAAACACACACAATTACACAGATACATATACAGTAATACAAATGCAAATTGCACATACACAAATACATTAAACATATACACAAATGCATTTACACAAATTCAACAGAAAAAACCCACAAAATTATACGTGTTACGTACATATACACAAATTCAATAGAAAAAACCCACGGAATTACATGCACATATACACAAATTCAACAGAAACCCAACAAAACTACAAATACATATACATACACAACATGAATATACAAAAGTACATTGCATAAATAGAAGGGCGAACCAAATCAAGGAAGGGCACATTTTACAAAGCACCAAAAAAAATTTAGTTTTTTTTTCTTAAGCAAAGTCCACCAGAACGCAAATATCAAGAAAATCAATAAGAGTAAAAACATTAGCATATCCATTTATATTTATCAATATATGCTTTAAAAGAAAGTAAAATGAGAGGTAAAAATATTTGAAAACTCAAATACCTCTAGAACTTGCTATTTCAAAACTAACCCACTAGACTAGTATAGTAGTACTATATACTTTAACATATTTACACTAAATATTAACAATATAAACACGTAATGAGAGTTAAATAGATTTGAACTCAAAAATACCTCTTATCACTTGAACTCAAAACTAACCCACTAAACTAGTACTAAAGGTTTGAATATATTTACACTAATTAACAATATGAACAGGTCACGTATATATATTCATGAAAAAACAAAACAAAACAAAAATTGTCCCACAAAATTGTTAATAGTCCATCCACCTATGCACATAAATAGCACTAGCGCACGGACGCCAGGCGATGCGTGGTGTGATTTGTGGAGCAGTGTTACGCAATAAGATTTTATAAATATATATACTAAATTTATATATATTAAATATTAGAATTTAGTGTCAATTACCTGTTACTTTTATTTTAGCCGTTTATCTTATATCAGTTTTTTTATTTGTAATTTTTCAAACTATCAAATACTATTTTGCAAAGATTTGTTTGAACGCCTCATAAGAGCTATACACATAAACTAACAGTATAGATATAAACCACAAACATACCGATGTGGGATAATATATATTTAACAAAAATTACACCTATGCACATACACACAAATGCATTTACACAAGTTCACCACAAATTTACCATTCACACAAAGACACTTGTACGAATACAACAAATGCTCTAAAATTTACACAAACACACAAAACTACACACACACACACACAAAAACGCATATGAATAAAGAATAAAGAATAAGATAGATAGTAAAATAGATATATATAGAGAGAGAGAGAAACACACTCTCTTAATCTGGAAAATATTTTCAAGGTCCTCAGCAGTAGGCTCAACCTCCTCCTCCTCCTCCTCAAACTGAACCTCATCATTTTTATCATCATCATCATCATCGTCCTCTTTGTTTATCGGAATTTGCAATTGGGTATCCTCTTTCGCAGACCACACAATTCCCGATACTAATTTCCTTTTTCTGTTATTAGTTTTTAGAGAGAGAGTGGGGAAGAGAGTGGAAGGTTTAATTGATGACGTGGACGGTGAAATTAGGGGGTGGAATAGTTGCACAGCTATCACTGTCATCTTCACTGATATATTATTATTATTATTATTATTATTGTGTTTAGTTTGTTATCTTTACTCTGTTTTTTGGGGGGTAGTATTTATTTCTGTTACGTATATTTAATATTTTTGGCCAAATGGAAGAAGAGGGTTAAATGTGTTATTTGGGTGTAGTTTTATACTTTTATTAGTGGTCCTGTGTTTTATAATGAGTTCTATCTGATCTCTATTGTCTCAATGTGAACGGAAACGACCCACACTTTCTTTAAAAAGTTACGATTACTTTTCCTTCTTTAATACTTCTTCCGTTCCACAATATAAGTTCATTATATTATTTTGGGTTATTCCGCTTTATAAATCCACTTTCCATAATTAGAAATTTTCTTAATTTATTTAACATTTTCCCTTCTAACGTTAATTTTAGTAAAAAAAATGTGTGAAAAGTAATGAGCAAATTTGAAAAATAGGTATAAAAGTAGTATAACAATGATGCTCCCATAAACTGGAGTTCTCCTAATAGAGTTGTAAATTAGAACGGATGGAATAATTACAAACTCGCACTTTCCAGGAGTAAGAAATGTTCTAACAGGCGCAATGTGAATTTTAAGTAGAAATATGTTGTCTAATGCCTGATTCCGCCTAATTAATTTCTAATCGCTTAGTCCCGCAGCTGGGTTCTGCCTAATTTCCGTATAGGCATATTTTTTAGAACACTAGGAGCAAGGTAAATAATAGTATGATGTTGAACATGGTACACAAAGAGGGACAAACTACCTGATACAACTGCTCAAGTTATCGAATGATATTTTTTTCAGCACGAACATTATGGCCTATTATATACCTGTGACAAAGAAAATTGTGAAGGTCGTCTTGCATAAAATACTACTACTATAGTTTTTGTGAATTTATACTCTGTCTCCAAAAAAGAAGATAGAAAGTATGTGAATGAATATAATCACTTCTTTGTATATCTTAGTAGGCTGGTGGGATTCATTGTCCGACCCTCCCTCCACAGTTTAACAAAGACAACGATTATTCAACAAACCTTTCCCTCCTTTGTACCATGACAATTATGGTAATAGCTGATAAGGTGCAGTAAAGAAAAGGAATAACACAAGTTACAAGCTCATACAAGGTGAAAAGGAAAAAGGCGAACTATTGCCTATTACATCTCTTAAGATTTAAGTATCCTCCATTTCTAGATGAAGTTACTAATGTAACAAATAACCTACCCCTCTTCATCGTAATCTTCGTCGTCATCATTCATCGTCATACTGAGATGTGCCAAGTTACCTGGGTGTATGGCAATTTTGTCAATGTCAGACCATCCTGGGTATTCTTCAGTGACACCCTCAACAGGCAATGCTGCGGATGTGGATGCTGGTGTGGCTCCGACAGCTAGTAATGTCCCAAGGGGCGCTTTCTCTGACTTCTCAGGTTCAACATTAAGGTTAGAATTTCCAATGGTATTGTTGTTATCCAATGACACATCCTTAGTCTCAGGATTAGTAATATCTATTGGCTCATTTATATCTTCAATGGGAGCAAATGATGACTCGGTTTCAGGAACATGTTGTTCCTTGTTTGAAACTTCACCTCTTCGCCCACGGCCTCGGCCCCTTCCTCTACCCCTTCCTCTTCCCCTAGTACCGCTGCTCGTATGTTCCTGTTACAGTTAAGGACTTAGAAGCAGTTCTCTTTCATTATTGTTGTCAGGTAATTTATTGAACAAACTAGTATAAATCAATTTTTAATGTTTCATTTGCAAATAAACATGTACAAGAACTAAGCAAACAGAAAACCGAAATGATAATGATAATGAGATTATACAAGAATGGAATTGTATAACTCTTTGTAAGGAAACAAACATACTCTCCGATTTTGAAGATGAGGTATAAAGTACAAGTACAAAAGCAAACAGAAAAACTATTTCTGTTGAAAATGTAACTTCATATTTTACTATTTCAGACATGCAGACAAAATTAAAGTAGCATAACTAGACTTCTTAATTCTTATATAGGAGGTTGTAGATATCCCCCACACCCAAAAAAATTCCAAGCTCTACCACAAATAATGAGTTCCAGTTTTAGGAATGGATAAATAGATAACTATTCGTTCAGGTAAAGCTCGAGCCAGCTCCTGATATATCCCATACAGAGAAGCATAATGCCGTAATAATTTTGAATGATGTTTGTACTACATTCTCATCACTCATCAGTAACATGAAAGTTTGTTTCTTAATGGTTCAGTTCAACTAATTAGCTTCCAAGTTCCAAGTGCAGACGCAAAAAAGTCATAGTGAACTCAACGTGGCTATAATCAAGGAAAGAATGGCTGCATGCACATATAGGTATAAGAAAAACATACAATCAGGTACAAAACCAAACTAGCTAAGACATCAACATACTGCCATTTGTACAAATTTTTCATAGTATCCTGACTCTTGGATTTTTTTATGTTTTACTAATTTCAAAAGAATAAAAGTTCATGCCAATAGAACAAGCAAATATGTATCAACTAAAAGTAGCATTACCCATATCTGGAGCGGAAAAAAAATATCAAAGCTTGTAACGACCCGGCCCTACGGACCGAACCGCCACGCCCGTATCAACAATATTGCCCGCTTTGGCACAACTTCCCAGGGGGTCACCCATCCTGGTACTACTCCAAGTTAAGCACGCTTAACTGTGGAGTTCCGTCTTCGCTATTGTGCCGCACTGCTTTAAAAGGCCTTGTTGATAGGAAATGGATCTTTAAGCTCATATACCACACGAGTACTCTCGTATCTGGGCGATGTGGGACTGACGCACAACACCGCACCACAGAATTTCCTTCCTGAAAATCTGGGTCGTCACAATCACCCTCCCTTTAGGCACGACGTCCTCGTCAGGCATGTCGTCCTTCCGGGGTCTACACACACGTGCTAGTCCCCACATTTCCGGCCAGATAGAGGCTCTGATACCATCTGTAACGACCCGTCCCTACGGACCGAACCGACACGCCCGTATCAACAATATTGTCCGTTTTGGCACAACTTCCCAGGGGATCACCCATCCTGTTACTACTCCAAGTTAAGCACGCTTAACTGTGGAGTTCCGTCCTCGCTATTGTGCCGCACGGCTTTAAAAGACCTTGTTGATAGGAAATGGATCTTTAAGCTCATATACCACACGAGTACTCTCGTATCTGGGCGATGTGGGACTGACGCACAACACCGCACCACAGAATTTCCTTCCTGGAAATCTGGGTCGTCACAAAGCTGAGGGACGCATAAAAAGTCGACGGCCTAACTCGTTCTTTTAAAAACTATCTCAACACAATAGGAATCATTGAAAGGATTTTACTTCATTCAGTCAGGAATCCAGGCATGGGAAATTCTACAGAGAGTAAAGATCTTCTAATTTCCTGTCTTAAATGCATACTGAATGTTCAAAGAAATAATTTTAACTGCTGTCAATAATAAAAATATTACTGAGCAGTAGCCGGTAGCGAATTTGAAATTAAAATGTGAAAAGTCCAGCGGAGAAATTAGGAATGGTGAGGATGACTACTAAGACAATAACAACACATCATCTTGTGTGATTATTTCCTCACATGTTTTATATACTCACAAAGAATCCTAATTCCATTTGGTTTTGTTTGTATTTTAAAATTTTAATGTGTTGTTTCTTGTAGATCCGTTGAAGTTCTCGGTGGAACATCACTGATCGGCCACTGGCTGTGAAAAGTATGTAACTTTAAAATATCTCTTTGCACGTCCATTCCAAATTCTAAATACTCAAAAAGGTGTCATTTGCAAGGTTTAAAGACCAAATATCTTACCAGTTTACTCCTTTTTGACTCTTCATCACTTTCATGAAATTCATCAGCTTTCCTGGAAGGATAGAAAAAGATTTACATTTACAAAAAAGTTGGCTGTAAGTTAAAGTCAAGAGTACAGAAGAGCAAGTTGAGTGTTTCTAACCTTCTCTTTATAACAGTTTTATCCTCCCCCGCAACATCAGAATGACCATAGTCAGGAACCTTATTGGCTATTTCTCTCAGAAAATCATACTCATTATAACTCTGTACACAATATCGTCTGTAGTACAATAAGAGTGTTATTAGATTATGTTTAATATTCAATATAAAAATATAGGAAGAAGATTTTAAGCATGTAAATGCACAGAGTAACCAAGGGGAGATGAAACACCTATAGTACCGAATAAAAAACACAGCCAAAACATCGATCGGCATTTTTAACTCTTTTCTATACTAACGGATCACAAAACCTCGATTTTGTACAATAACAAACATATTTTTACCTTTGATACAGTAATCTAACAGTATGATTTCGGTGGACGGAAAGATCTAAGATGGTAACATGAGGTTCTAAACACTCCAGGGTGAAAGCTAATTTGGGGGAGGAGAAGATGATAATAAATAAACATTAAAATATAGCAAAACTAAATAGTTATAGTATTTTATAAAGAGACTGATGAGCAGTACTATTAATCAGCAATAATAAATAGTTTATACAAAATATAGCAAAATTAAATAGTAAGTTACAGTAATTATAAAGAGACCGATGTGCAGTACTATTAAACAACAACAAAAAATGGTTTATACAGGTGTAATATGGGTACATTGTAAAGAAATGCTAAATATGCAGATGTGAATGCTCTAACACTCTGCATAGATCAAAATCAAAAGTAAACAGATCAAAACCTCTGTTTGGTATTGTAAGTCTTAAGAGAAATGTGAACATGATCAACCAAAAGTGAATGTGCTGATCATGTTCCTCTGAGCACTTCATACATAAGTACATATATCTATACATGTTTGTTTACTAGACAAAAATGTAGTTTACGGATAAATATGTTTAAGCAAAAAGGGACAGTTGTCAAAACAAGATCATCCTAAACCAAAAACTAAACAATGAAAGTTCACATCCAAAAAATAAAGAAGAAAATGAAAGTAAACATATCTGCCTAAACAAAACATCCCAATAAATACAAACAGAAAAATGATTTAAGTCTTTAAATCCCCTCAACAACAGTAATATCACAGTGAAAGTCTGCTTACAAATGCAATGAATTCAGCGTCTTTGCTCCTTTCCTTAGAGTTATATCATAAGTACGATCACAAAGGTCTTGCAGAAACAGCTCCAATGCTTTTGCTGCACAGTTAGTTCCAATGGCTTATCAATTTAAAAGTGTCAAAAAAAAAAGGAAAATGCATAACCAGAGATGTATGTAACAATCACTTACAAACTAAAACGGGCACCGCCATAGCAATCTTTCCAACATCTTCATCAGCTTGCATTATCTTCTTAATCCGAGACTGTCAAAATCATTTAAAACATCACGAATTAGGTCCAAAGTTTTCAATTATGAGAAAATAGACAGAATATTGGTTTATAATTCATTGCTTCAAGCATTAAACTAAAATTGGTTCAAAAGACTATACACAATCATTCAGTTAACCCACATGTTTAAAGCCCATTTTCCAATCTTTGAAAGAGAGAAAAAACACGGGTGGTTTGATGATTACTAGTTGAAAACAAAGATTTTGGTTAACAAGTTCACATGGATTTATATCACCGTAGTTTAAAGATCAATGTGCAGCAAAAGATGAGATGTTGAACAGTGCATTTAAAAGAAGCAGGCAGAATTGGAACAAACTTACTTGTAGCAAATTTGGGAAAGTAATAGTTTATGGGACAAAGTAAAAACTAAAAAGTTAGTACTGACTGATAATCACACAGAAAATCCTTTGTGCATAGATCCAAACAAATTACTTCTAGGTCTTATGTAAATTTTTACAACCGTTTTGAAGATATATATTTAGTTGCTTACACGAAACAACCAACAAACTATAAGTTTGAGCAAATTCAACGTAAACCACTTCAAAAAATCTGAAGACAAAGTTCAGTACAACTAACTCTAGCAAAGCAAGAAAGAAGTAGGATTCAATTGAAGACACCAGATTTAATGAAGTAGGGGATGCTCGGAGAATGATTAAAAGGACACACATACACACTTAGGGCTAGTTTTGTAGGCATGCACTTTTACACTTCTTCATTTAGAACTTAAAAGTATTTAGTATGAAGTTGTTTGGCGGTACTCACATAAACTATAGATCTCGATATGTTTTTCGGGGAATGTATAGTTTTCCTTAACATCTAATACTGCCGACTTGCCACTTATCAACAATCCTAAAATAATATTGTAACAATTTCTTTTCGGAAATTATACCTGTAGTACTTATGTTATTTGATTAGGAATTTAAGAACGTTTCATTTCATCTCCTCCAATAACAAAAAAAAAAAACTTTAGGGTGAAAGTGTACAATAAATGACTGCACTGTTTGTAACAATTAACAAATCATCATACATAAATCCACTTCATAAAGCATCCCTCAAAGTAAAACACTTTCTTGTCAACGGTACGGACTACATAACACCAGCAAATTCTTTGTTCTTCTTAGCAATCTCGATCCCTAAAATCCTACTCCTCCCGTTCCCATTTAATTGTACTTCCCTATTTAATTGTACTCTATGAAATTACAAGCAAATTTGACTGGTCAAGAACTTGCATCAAATTTTTGCCGAAATGAAAATTTTCAAAAGCTAGTCATATAATCGGCAATTTTGATACAAGTGTTTGGCCGGACAATTAAATGGGAACGAGGGAGTAATTAACAGCTAAATATACACACTTTCACAAAAAAGGACTAATAGACCGAAGGATAGAGGCATATTAAAACCCAAAAGTTAAATCAAACGAAGATTAACAAACAAAAGCTACTCAAACACTTTCTTATCTCAATCTGAGAAGAAAAAAAATAGATTCTTTCATTTCAAAACATGTAGTTTTTCATATCACAAAACAAAACAAAACAAAAAAACCCAAAAATCAAACAATTGGGCAAAAACAAAAATCTGAATTCAACAACATACTTACTCTTAAATTTGATAAATAAAAACTGAAGAGCCCTAAAAGAATAATCTTCAACAAAAAACATAAATATATGAATATCCAAGTTATTACTTATTACTAAACAAAAAACAAAAAAGCCCAAAAATCAAACAATTGGGGAAAAAGACAAAACTGAGTTCAATAACATACATACTCTAAAATTTGATAATTGATGAACCCTAAAAGAATAATATTCAAAAAAAACACATAAACATAAGAAAATTCAAGTTATTAGTTACTAGCTAAATTAAGTGAGGTGCTCTAATAAGTAACAAAGTCAACGATAAGGTGAGATACAGAAAAAGAAAGAAAGATAAATACATATAAATATATATATATATATATAGAGAGAGAGAGGACAGAGAGAGAGAGGAGAGAGAGAGACTGACGGCAGGAAAACGGGTGTCGAGCTTCTTCCTCATTGAGTTATTTTTATGAGTTTATTCTGGAAATTATGGTTGTAAAGAACAAGCAAAACAGAACAGAAGTGGATCTAGTTTTTGTTGATTCACCCAATCATATTATTATTCTTCTTTTATCGTCACAGTTTACAGTATTCAAGGGGAGTCCGGCTGAATATGAATGACAAATTACTATTTTACCCCCTTCACTTTTGCCGATACTCTCTAACTTTTTTTTACCTGCTGAGTCTGTTCACTTTCACACAAAACAACAAATATACTATATTTTTCTCTATTTTCTCCTGCTTCCAAATATATTATGGTTGAGTTCGGTCCCGATTCGGTTCGGTTTTTAGCAATATCGAAACCGAAATCAAGCATAATTTTCGGTTCGTTTTTTTTTTTTTTTCGGTCTTTTTATTTTTTGGAGCGAACCGAACTGGGTTTTTTCGGTCAAGTTTAGGTTTTTTCGGTCTTTTTCGGTTCGGTTTTATTGAAAACCGAAACAGATCCGAAAAAATTTCGATTTTCCGGTCTTTTTTTGTTCGATTATCGACCCGGTTCGATTTTTTCGGTTTTTCGTCCAACCCTATAAAATATATTAAAATATAATAGTGTAATTTTTAATGTTAAATAATCCTCGTTATGGGGCATATCAGACCCATCCATATGAATTAAAAAACTAAATGATGTGTCTATACGGACAAATTATTTAGTCCTTTTTTATTACGAGTTAAGTGGTCATCTAATCCTTTCGTTAAGTTACATGTGTAATTTTAGTTTTATCTCATATTAATTACTCCCCCAATAATTTTCCATATATATATATATATATACCAGTAAAAGTTACTCACGCGTTGCGTGTGAGACGCGCCATAAATCTCGTAATATATTTTATTTTGAACATAATATTCATATTTGGTATCATTTATTGTACTTATGCAGGTTAAAAAGAATTTTTAATAATTTAGACTAGATCCGTAATTAGGAAAATATAGTGAGTATAAATTGTTAATTAATTAAATTAAATTAAATATATTGGTAATTATTAAAATATAGTGAGGGTATTTTTGAAAATTTTTGATAAAATTGGACAGACTCATTTCTCTTGTGTTAGCTTATTATAATAGAATGATATATAAACTATTTGGGTCAATATATACATTAATACTCACCAAATTCAATGTAAACTTATCTTTCACTCTAATATTTTTGGCCCTTTTTTTAAGTTACTACACTACTTGAAAGAAGTATCTATAGTAACAAATGGTGATACGATAATTTCATATACATTCAAAAAATTACAATTTGTTTTTTATCTTTTTTTATTTTCCATCAATTTATTAAAACATATCATTTTTTTAAATATCTCGAAACCGGTTATTTTAAGGAGAAAAATAAATATATAGTAGATAGACATTAAAAATAAAGTTTAGGAGACAAAAGTTAAAAATTTAAATAATAAATTTAGTAACCACATTTTTTTTTGTCCCTAAAGTTGGAGATGAAAAACATAAAAAAAAAATTGGTCTCTGAAAACAATCAATTACCAACATAAGAGTATTATTTTGTCTAAAAAAACATTTTGAGACATAATTCCATCAGTTTTGAGATGAAAAAACTCGCTCGCATCCAATAGTTGTTGCTAATTGCAATCATGTGGTACTCTAATGTTGGTAGCTCCTAAATTATCTAATTCTTTTTTAAATATGTATATATAACTTTATGGTTATTTTCTAAATTAAAATATACATAATTTTGCTGCATATATAATTATTGTAATAAATATAAAAATATGTAATATTAAATTTGAGATTATTTGATAAATGATTAAATAAAAACTTGACTAATTTAAATGGGAAGTAATTAAATACCATTTATATTTTTGTGAATTTAGACCATTTTTTTGTAAGTTTATTGGGGTTGTCTTGATAACTTTCGTTTAGGCATTGTTTATTCTTTCCCGTTACTAACTAAATAAATATTTATTTAAGGATATGTTTTAATTTTTAAATGAAGAATAATGGATAATTACGTGTGTGAAAAAAATTGGTTAAATTTACAGTTATCGTGACTATGTGATAAGAATTGAAAAGTTTATGAACTAATTAGTGAAGTATTAATGAACATGTGACTGAGATGGACTCACAATGAGAGAGGGTGAAATATAGGTGGTGCCACATGCTTAAAAAACAAGTGAAATGGTTAAAAGTTATAAATGTTGTATTATGAATGGTATAGATGAATCGATGATCACTTCAATTGTCCTCTAAGAGGAGTAAATAATTTGTCCAGGCTTCTTCGATGTTTGTGAGTCATTCCTTACCTTACGTTAACATGTTTTTTTTTTTGTTACATCAGAAACATGGAACAATAAAATGTTGATTCTTACTAAAAATATATTTGATTTTATAATTAATTAAAGTTTTAACTGATTAAGTCGAGCTGAACCAAATTATTTTTTTATTGGTTTGGTTGGCTATAAACCAAACCGAACCTTGGTTTGGTTTACCGTCAAAAACACAAACAAACCGACTTCCGCTACCAGTCATAATTTATGAGCATTGTTATTTGAAAATTATGACTATCATAACTGTTTTGTGGATGTATTTGATAATTGGCACACACATTTATTACTCTAATTAGGTCCAACTAACATTTATTTATGTTAGTGAAAAATCAGTTTGGACCATCTTTATGGGAGGGATAACAAAAAAGATATTCCACTCTTGATTTGCTCAGTGTCGGAAGCAGGACTATGGTTAGCAAATGTTGTCAGCCAGCTTTGGGCTATTGTAGTAAGTTTGATTTCGGATCATCGGCCCCGTACATGATCGTCTTTTTTTATGTAAGTCTAAAACCATGCACAAGCGACTTTAGTTTTAAGAGAAATGATATAACACCACAGAACAGCATAAAAGCACTCACAATGGAATTTAGAATGATAAGGAGCAAATATACACTTGTAAATGTTCAAAGATAAAGCGATTAAACATGTGATATGATCATGGCTTAATAAGAGGCATGATCCATTTTCTTTGAAATAGAAGCAATCCCTATTCAAGAATGAGGCGAATATCCAAAGTAATGACTTATTGCGATAATAAACTTCTGTCAGTAATTGCATTCCTAACTCAAACTATCTCAAACAGAGCCATGCCAAGCACAGCCAACGTTATAAAAGCATTTGAAAACTGGGAGCATCAGGTGAAAGTTAAATTCTATCTATAAGAAAAGGCTCTCAGCCATCAAAGAAAGACTACACTGCTTTCTTAAGGAAAGTCAAAACTCGCTCATATTACAACGATGTAGAAGGAGATTTCCTACTGGGGAATAACTTTTTTTATTGGAAGCCGGACCTTGAGTAGCAATAGAGCTAATAATTGAATAAAAAACTATTTCTATGGCGCCTCAACACCATTCGGAATTGCTTAGGAAGGAAGCAGCTATATGATCGCCAGGTCAAAAAAGCAAGAGGCAACTACTTCTTCAAGTTCCCCTGTATAACTCACCTTCAGCTTTCTTAATGACCGAAAACCCGTCCAGTTGAACTGGAGTTGCAGCATATATTCAATCTCTTTTGAGGTGCTCAATAAAAAATTGGAAAAAAATCCATCAGATCGGAAAAAAGTCTACGATGGTGTATTGCAAGTAGATCTCGAGGCTAAACACATTGCATGAGATGCCCCAATTGCGACGGCGAAGACATGAGGTGTGCCCAGCTCATCATCTTCCATTAGAAATTTAACTTCAACAGGAGATGGCTGTATTTGAGGTAGCCCAGGGACACCTAATTGAGAATCCTTTGAAACTCCCCACATGTACAATTGCCCATCATCTGTTCATTTCATATTTATAAGATAGATTTACTAGTCGACAAGTTAAAAGAATTAACTCTAGTGATTTGGTCATATAGAATGTGTAAAGTCCCAACTAGTGTGAAGCGGAAGACAATTGAAAAACCAAAACCTCGTGCTCGATATACACTCTGCAGTTGGATACACATTCTCTGAAATTTATTAGAATCACCGTCATATGGCAGTATATGAAACGCATACGTTTTATACCATATTCTCATATTTGACTTTTTAACAATAATAACCCCATATTTTGCTTCTTTAAGTTTTATAAATCACTTTTTGCAAATAGATCTTCATTGTAGTATCTATTTAAAACTTTACTAGCCTTATTGTTGGATAAATCCCCATAGCGCCTTAGACCATCTTTAAAGCATCCGTTTGTAGTTTTTTCTTGTAGAAATCTTATATAAGGATCAAACTTTATAAATTAAGCTCAACTAGAAAAATATATGGCCATTCAAATGGCAAGATGGGACTTAAATGATTCCGTAAGAACCCGTGTCATTTTTGGATTTATTTTATATCGAATAAATAAAAGGAATAAGAGTTTTGAGTTTTGGTTGAATTCTATATTCCTATTATATGTTATATTAAACACAAAGAAGATGAAATGCAGAGGGAGAAATCTAAAATTAAAAGGAACAAGTGGGCTGGCTAAACTGAAAGAAACAAATGGCCTGTCAAATGACAGTGATTCTACTAAACTCCAGAGAATGTGTATCCGTTTTGCATGCCGCTATAATTCAAAATAAGTGGACGAATTTCCCACTACCAAAGGTAAAAATCAACCTTTGTTGGAGAATTTTGATAATGGCGTGACTGCTGAGTCAGCCAAGAAGAGGCATGACACACTTACATAATTACACTTCACGTGGGACTAAATTAACACAGGGGGGAGGGTTGCAGACCCCCCCTAATGGGGAGTTAGCCTGACTCTCCAATGGTTAATATTCAATTATTGCTAATACTAATTTAGCAAAATAACAGCCATCCCTCTTTTCGCTTCACCAATTGTCTCAAACTCATTTCCCAGCACACCAAATTCCCTCTAATTTTTTGTGCTCAACCCCCATGCTCGTGTAAACCCCGATGAACAAGATTTATTAATGTTTTAAACTTCAGAAAGCTTAACAAAAGCAACAACAACAACAACAAAAATCAAGTTTTAGTCTTTTTTTTTTTTTTGATAAAACAAGTTTTAGTCTATTTTGAAAAAGCAATACCCAAAATAGTGATCACTGTTAAAATAAGGAGAAGTAGGCAAACTCGACATGGGGGGACTCCGACCTCTGCCTCCTGATCTCCAAACTATTAAACATGACGGTTTCAAATGCACAAACACCAAAGGGACTTGCATGAATAGCACTTTCATTTGTAAAGATTTATTTTATTTTATTCAGGTTACAAAAAACCAAATTGGAAAGATTAAATGTCTCCTAAATGTTTTGTTTAAATGAAAAGATGCAGATGAGCTAGTGACAACAGGAAATACTCATCTAAGCACAGAGTTAATATTTAAGTAAATGGATAAGGAAAGTAGAATGCTTGAGATTTGATGATAATATGGCTGAACATAAAAGAAGATTATCTTACCCGTCACAGCCGCTGATGATGAACCCCCACACGCAATGTAAACAATCTTTTTATCGGCTAAACTGGCAATTTGTACTGGAATTTTCTGGCTTTCAGTAGAAGAATGGCCCAACTGACCATGTCCACCATGACCCCATGAAAGAACATTGCCCTCATCTAATATTGAAATCTCCTTTGTTATTGATTCTTTTAAAAAGCAATAATTAAGTGAAAAAATCTTCCTAGAAAGGGGAATACAAGCAATTAGATAGTACTATACATATACGATACACCCTAGCCACATTTACGGTTGAAGTTAACATAAAAATGGAAGACCCGTCTTTTAATTATTTAATTACTTCCCTCACGTATGGCCTCACTTTTCATACTCAGTGAGTCAACCACGAACACTTATCTGTTATAGTGGTGAGAAATTCAAACTTAAGTTCCGTGGTTGCTCAAACACTATGTTTTAATGCAAAGTTGCAAACCCCATATTGCCTAAGCATTGAAGCTGTTAAAGTGAGGAATTCTTATATTTATATCTTTAGAAATACTATAATAGGCCACCAGATATATCAAAAAAACAAATCGGCCAAAGATTTTAAGTTCTACAGGGGTATTACCAGTCAAAGCAAGAGAATGATATCCCCCACTAGCTATCTGAATGATACGAACATTTTCAAGGGTGGGGATAGGCTTTGGTCTCCATCCACCAAATTTATCACCTCTTCCAAGTTCATAATTAGAATTTGCTGCACAGTAACAAACTTCATTGGTTAAAATACAATCGAGGGGTTTGGAGAAAGCATCACCACATAAGCAAGCTCTATAAGATTGTTTAAATATCCGCTTTTTCAATCAATGAGACATTAAAATCTAAACTAAATGCTGTCACTGGAATTTTCATAAGTTAGAAATAAATTAAGGTGAAATAAACCTGAACTGTCAAAGGTTTGGACATTTTTAGGAACGGTCCCTTTGTTTTTGAAATTAAAGCTAGACACCACCAATTTTCATTTAAAATACCCTCAAGCCTTAGTGTATAATTTTCACCCAAATCTGAGCGGATAGACTAGTTCTAGAATGAAATTATCTCATAACCCCTTAACAATGTTTTAACTTGACAAGAACTTCTGAAACTTAACAAAATAAAGAGCAATTTTTATTTTTTTTAGTTTTATCCATAATTGTGCTCTTACTTATAAAAATAACAAAACTCTTACCACCCCAATTCCAGAGCTGCCCCTCTTTTGTCACAGCCATAGTAAAAAATCCGCCACAAGAAGCAGCTGCCATGGCCTCAGTTAATGCTTTCACTTTCGAAGGAACACTTAACCCCCCTGCCTGATCGGGCCCACGTTCAGGCCCAAGCCCAAGTCTACCATCTCCTTCATCTCGTCCCCATGTATATACCTCTCCTGCGAAACATAAGTGTTTTAAATCTGAGACAGAAAATAAAATCTGAAGCTACTTAAATATGATCACGAGCACAACACTTCACTGCCTTTACATCCCATATTTTTAGTGGTGCCTAACATTGAATAAGCCTGGTAGCAAATTTATAAGAATTTGGCTTATTCTTTTTCCCCACCAACTATTCTCAACATAACCATTACATCATGTTCCACCATGTATGAAACAAGCCATCCTCCAAAACTATTATTTAATTCAATTTAATTCAAAGAACTTATACCTAGAAGTGGATCCATTAACCATACCTGATTCAGTGATAGCAGCAGTATGAGTCCCACTGGTTGCAATGTGACCAATTTTTTCATCCCAGGAACCTTTCACCATTCTCGGGACCAACTCTCTATGATACACCGAGTGTCCTAGAGCACCAAAACCCCCATAGCCCCTGAAAACTTGATTTCAATACAAGAAATTTAATCCTATGACAAACCAGAAGACTGATTTGTCGCTCAACTGACATACAATCTTTTTTCTTTGAGATGCTAAAAATATATATATAGCTCCACAGTCCACTTTCACTTACACTTGCTCCTAGTCACAAAGGTAACTACTGATTTAACTAATCCCACTGAAATCTATAACATTTAGACTCTTCTCTTGATTCCCTGGAATTTCTTGCTACAATAGTCGACGATACATGTATTTTGGTATTTTAAGCTTTTAACAGTTCAATTCATGGGCAAATTTGTCCAGACTCGTGAACTAGCAACCTACAAAACACACCTAAAAACTAAGTACAATGTCCAAACACCTAAAACACACAAATTTGTCCAAACATATAGCATTAATGTCCAAGTTCTGAACAGTTTGCATGATATTTTGCAGGCTTCACTTAAATACAAAAATGTTGGTATAAACTATAAAGTACAATATTCCAGAGATTTTTGCAATACTAATTTACTGCTAACTCTTTTAAATGCTTCTCTACCTATGAAAAACTTACTGCTCATTCTAATATATGCTAACAAAAAGATGAAATTTCTAAATTAATTTCACAACTAACCACGTAAACACACGTCCGAGCGTATCAAGAGCCACCGAATGCAACCCCCCAAGCGCAACACTCGCAACACTCTCCAAATTCTCATTCAAAGTGGGCAAAAAAAGTGAATCCTCATCCCCAAGCCCTAACCTCCCACCGTCCCCTTTCCCCCACACCCAAACCTTCCCTTCAACCATCACCGCCGAATGAAACAGCCCGCATGACACCACCGGTTGAGGAGAGAGAGCGACACGGCCAGAAACCGGGGTTTGTAGAGAGGGAGGGAGGAGGAGGGAGGCGACGGGGGAAGGGTAGAGACGGGTTTGTTCGGCGCCACTGCCGAGCTGGCCAGAGGAGCCGTGGCCCCATGAGAAGAGGTGGACGGTGCTGGTTGCTGACGTGGCGGAGGCGGTGATGGGTGGGTTTAGGAGGGGGAGTTTGGGTTTGGCGGTGGAGAAACGGCGGAGGTGCGGTGGGGATCGACGGCGGAATTGGCGGAGTGACATTTGTTGTGTATGTGTATGTGTATGTGTATGTGATTTTGTTATAATAAATCAACCAAATACCATAACCTCCGCCCAATTTTACCCCAATTTTGGCCCATTTTTTTACATAAATAGTTTTTTTTTTTTACTAATTAATCATTTACATTTATTCAATTCAAAATATAAAAAACAGATAAAACATTATTATATTTTTAAAATAATTATAATTATATATCAAACAAAATCGTTTTACGTATATTTTGTATAACAATAACATTGTATTACTCATGATTTCTAATTTAATATATTTCTTCGATCAATATAATTTTTAATAAATTATTTATCCGGATAATATATATATATATATATATATATATATATATATATATCACGCGTCGCACGCGCAACGCATGGTTAACGATTATTAGTTATATTACAATAATACAACCTATAGAAATGAGTCTGTCCAATTTTCCAAAAATACCTTCATTATATTTTAATAATTACCAATATATATAATCTAATTAATTAACAAATTATCGTCATTGTATTTTACTAATTACGAATATAGGCTAAATTAATTAACAATTCGTTTTAACTCACATAACTATAATAAATGATAATAGTGGTGGACCCAAGGGCAGCTGGGGGTGGTCGTGACCACCCCGACAAGATTTTCAATTTTTTATTTTATTTTTTTATACATGTAATTAATTTTTTTTTGAGATATATACATTGGTGTCCCGCTAGTTAAACAAATAGTTGCTGCTATAATGGTAAAATATACCATAAGTTACTGGAAAATTAGGAGTTCAAATCATGTTATCTTTTATTTTCTAAAATTTTTAATTTTTATTTTGAAATTACCAAATTTTCTAAATACTCATTGTATTTTTCCAAACAAGATTACATTAAAAATTATTTTATTGTCCAATGTTATTTGTATTGACTTCATATTTATTTTATGTAATGTTGAACACAGAAAAAAATAAAATTTTGTATTATACCATATTTTTTTCTATTCAACATATTTTTTACAGCACGGTCCCGAACAAAATCATCTTGGTTCCACCCCTGAATGATACCAAATATGAATATTATGTTCAAAATAAAATACATTACAATATTTATGCCATTACGCGTCTCACACGTCGCAATACGTGGATAACTTTTACTAGCTATATAATAAGCCAAACCAAGTCAATTTAGCTTGCCCAATTTAACCACTTTTTTTTCCAAAAATAATTCTACACATTTATATTAATTACAATAATATCATACTCCCATAAAAATATAAAAAGTAAAAACTAATAAAATTATTTATCACTCTTTAATAACCAAAAATTATTTTAAACCTTAAACTATGTTTTTTTTTTATTATCCACATATTTATATCATAACTATATTTATTTTCTATATTTTTATTACATTACGCGCCGCACACGCAACGCGTGTGGCGTGATTACTAGCATGTATATATGTATATGTTTATGAATATGTTATATGTATATGTTTATAACTAAATATTGACACATAATAATAAAAATATATAATCTGGTTTTTTTAATAATTATTGAAAAACGCATACATAGGTCATAGAAACATACATAATTTATTAAATAAAAGACAACAATTAATTAGAAAAACATATGTTTAATTTGAAATAACAACACTTGTCGTTGTTAAACTTCGTCGAACTATAAAATTGCCAAATGTGCTTCATGATATTCTTCTGAAGATTGCAGTGTATGTTGTTATGCATTGATACGTGTCTTTCCCGATCATAGTGTGTCATTGTGTATGAGATCGATCTTGACAGATTAAGATTAAAAGATAAGTGATTTTCGGAATAGATTTGTGTATAATTGCCCAAATTTTAATTATATATTCTTAAAAGTTAAATATTGAGCTAATCAAAGACGATTTCAAGATAAGATTCAAGTTGCGGGTATATATGCATCATCAACACATAAGAGAAAATGTTTACAAAAGGCAAGTTTCATCTTGGCTTTCATGTTTTTGTAAAGGGTGTTCAATTCACGTGGCATGCCTATACTCTTTATTACTTCTCATATTAGAGCATGCACAATAATTTTGTTAATTTTTTAATGTTAAGTAGTAACGCGTAACCGCATCTTATTCTCATCCGCTCTCACTACTTCTCCACCACATGTCCAGATTTTTTCTGATATATGATCAGACTGTCGTAAAATCCCCCGATTTCTTCTAAGAAGTGGATGTGGACAAGCTGGATCACCCATAGAGAACCTATATGAAAAATGGATATCAAATTAAATAATTTGTCCACTAATTTAAATATATATAAATAAAATATACCGTATATTTTTTTTATTTATACAATGATCACATATTATAATATGTATGTATACACACACGCATATGTTGAGGCTCATCTACCCAAAAAAAAAGAACTCATTGACTAATTAAAAAAACAAATAATGTCCAATAGGTATTACTTTTAAACTTATATTACTTCTACCTACCTCCATTTATTTACTTTTAAACTTATAATTTTATGTGTTTTTTTTCCATTTATTTACCAAAACGCCATACACATATTTCATAAAAAATGGAAAAAAAAACACATAAAATTATATAAAATGCAAAGAATCTCAAAATAAATGAAAAAAAATTCATAAAAAATGAAAAAAATAAAAATAAAAATCACAAATAAAAAAAATCACAAAAAATTAAAAAAATTGAAAAAATCACAAAAAATTACAAAATTTTTAAAAAAATACAAAATTTTAAAAAAATTACAAAAAAAATTATAAAAAATCACAAAAAATCACAAAAAATCACAAAGAAAATAAAAAAAATCACAAAAAAAAATAAAAAAAAATTATAAAAGATGAAAAAAATCACAAAAAAATAATTAAAAAAATGAAAAAAAGCACAAAATTATAAAAAAAAAATGAAAAAAATCACAAAAAAAATCACTTTTATTGAACTTTATGCACTTTCGACTGTATTAGATGCACTTTCGACTGAACTATATGCACTTTCAGCTGAACCAGATGCACTTTTAGTTGAACCAGATGCAGGTTTTACAGAACGATATGCACTTTTACTGAACTAGATGCACTTTTGTCTGAACCATATGCACTTTCAGCTGAACCAGATACACTTTTAGCTGAACCATATGCACTTTCAGTTGTACCAAATGCATTTTTAGTTGAATCAGATGCATTTTTAACAGAACTATATGCACTTTCGGCTGTACTATATTCATTTTCGACTACACTATATGCACTTTTGACTTAACTATATGTACTTTCCACAAAATTAGATGCATTTTAAGCTGAACCATATGTACTTTCAGCTGAACCATATGCACTTTTTAGCTGAACTATATGCATATTCACTTTTATTGAACTATATTTACTTTCGACTGAATTGTATGCACTTTCAACGGAACTAGATGTACTTTCAGCTGAATTGAATGCAATTTCGACTCAAATTTATGCATTTTTGACTAACTATATACACTTTCGATTGAAGTATATGCACTTTTATTGAACTATATATGCTTTTGACTGAATTATATGTATTTTTGACTGAACTAGATGGACTTTCAGCTCATTTAGTTTAAAAAAAGACACATTTATCATGGAAAAACCATTTTTTTGTATAAAAAAAACCAATTTTCGGTATAAAAAGTGTTATATTGACAAAAAAAATTTATATATTTTTTGTAATTTTTTAAAAAGTTTATGATTTTTTAATTTTTTTATAATTCTTTTTTGTTGTGTGATTTTTTGTGTGATTTTTTTTATAATTTTCATAATTTTTTGTGATTTTTGTATTTTTTTATAATTTTTTGTGATTTTTTTATATGTTTTTTTTTTGTTTTTTTTTCATTTTTTTGATTTTTTGATTTTTTTTATAATTTTTTATAATTTTTTGTGATTTTTTATAAGTTTTTGTCATTTTTTATATTTTTTTGGATTTTTCGGTATAAAAAGTGTTATATTGACAAAAAAAATTATATATTTTTTTTGTAATTTTTTAAAAAGTTTGTGATTTTTTTTCATTTTTTTTCATTTTTTTTCATTTTTATAATTTTTTTGTGATTTTTGTATTTTTTAATAATTTTTGGTGATTTTTGGTGATTTTTTATAATTTTTGGTGATTTTTATATATTTTTATATTTTTTGTGATTTTTTGTGATTTTTATAATTTTTTATGATTTTTTGTGATTTTTTAATATATTTTATATTTTTTGTGATTTTTGTGATTTTTATAATTTTTTTGTAATTTTTTTATTTTGTTGTAATTTAAAACTCTTTTTTTGGGTTTGTAGAAAGATAAAATATGTATATTATATTTTGGTTTGTATGACAATTTAGTAAATAAACTAAATAATTAAAAAAAATGTTACATATGGGAATATGAAATTATCAAGATATTTAGGACGAATATAAGTTGTTATGAGGTACTTATATGAAATTACCTCTTAAAAAAATAGTTACTAATTACCAAACAAAACAAATAAAACTCAATTAATGAGAACTAAACAATTATTATAAATCAACAAAATATATGAAAAACCATAATTTATTCAAATTTATCATAGTCAAAACAAGATAAACAATATACACAATTAGTGATAATTATCTAAATCAATAAATTTGCATAAACCATCTAATTTTAATGAAAATGGAACAACGTATGTAAAATTTGTGTAGTTTCTACGATTTTTTCATAAATTAAAGATTTAAACTATATAATTTAGAGAATCGAGAATTAAGAAGTGAATAAAGAAATACATTTACCCGATCTATATGATTTAGAATTAATCGGAATTAAAAACCTATTAATTGGCTGTAATTTGAGAGAATTTGAGAGAATGTTTTAACCTAGAATGAGAGTTTTGAAAAGTCAATGCTTTTTTGGGTTAAATGACCAAATTTACGGTACTCAACCGATCGATTGCACATCACAATCGGCTGTAAAATTTTTAGATTTCAACACACGACAATTTGTTAGGTTAAAACCGTAAATTTGATTTATGAAATATAAGTCAAGTTTACGCTTTTGTTAAAAAAAAGAAAATTAAGGTTCGGAAAATAAATAAACTAGGGTTTGAACGAGTAGAAGCCTCCATTCGAACGGAGTCTCTCTCTCTCTATATATAATTATACGTTGCATAAATACATATACGCGTGTATCTATTCGTCGAATATATATTATTATAAATATAAGATCAAGGACTTTTGATTAACCACATGCATGTCAATAAATTAATTTTCAGATAATTTATTATTTATCGACCCGGTTTTGATTGAAGGGTAATCCATTCGTCTTTTTTTTGGTTGATGAGTTTTGTTTTTATTGAGCTACGTGTTATTCTGGTAATAAATAATAATTATTTGCACGTGTTTCTTAGTTTAGTTTTTTGTTTATTTAGAATGACAGTGAAAGATTATCTTAACTTATCTGTAAGCTATTTTATTTTTATTTTTAATTTTTTTCTGTTTGATGTTATGTTCGAATGATGATATTTTGTTTAGCTGAGACTTTATGTAGTGTTTTATGTTTAAGTAATTAAATAATTGCGTTTTGTTCCGATGTTTAATTTTATTTTCAGTCTTGATTTATGATATAAATTGATTACCTGTTTGTATTTTGGTCTAAAACAACAATGATGGATAATATTTACTCATCTCTAATATGTTGCTTTTTCAAATTTGTAAAATAAGCTTTTGTAAAATTGATGGAATTTTCTTGAATTAAAGATTTAACGTGTATAATCACATGACTATGCTTTGTATTTAAAAGGACAATTATAATAATTTCTTACCTGGAATCTGTGTTTCTTTTTTATTTGTGTTCAAACTGATGGGATTTCTGTCAATTTAAATTTAGAGTTGCATAATCTGTAAATAAATATCGAGTCGTTGTTTGATTTTTAAAGACAATGATGGATAACTAAAACTCTCCTTTTTCTGGAAGGTGGTTGATCTTTTGTTTGACATTTGGAAACTCTGTTCAATTGAAGTTTCTGAATTTTGTATATTAAGTTCAATTTTGATATCCGTAGAAGAAAAGAACCCTTTTTTTGCTTGATCTTTTGTTTGACTGATAGATTTATGTCTAATTGAAACTTAGAGTTGTGTAATCTGTATATAATAACTTAGCTGTATTTTGATTTGGAATGGCATATTACTTACTTATCTGAAGAATTTTCTTATCTCACTGACTCAACTTTCTGCGTTGATATTTTTAGACGAATCTGTAGTGAATTACTTTGTTGTACGTTGATATTAAATAACAGCGATTGATAAAAATGGCTTGTATGTAAACTGTACCTTTGTTTTGTATGTACAATACGTTCTATATTCATGAATCGACGATGTCGAATAAATAATTATTTACATATTAATTATTTTTCCTCATCCATGGTATTTGATCTTTGTTTGGCTGAACATCTTTCTTTTGGAACTTAAAGTTGGGTGTAATCGGTAAATACTAAGTTAGCTCCATTTTGATTTAAAATGACAGTAATGGATAATAATAATTGGAGGCCTGTTCAGGCTAAGGAAGAACCGGCAACTGACAATGGTGATTGGAGGCCTGCTAAGGACGAACCGGCAACTGACAATGGTGATTGGAGGATTCAATTACAAAACGAATCTCGCCAAAGAATTGTCAAGAAGATGTGAATTCTCTTTTTTACTTTTTCTCTTTATTTTGGCGTTAATTTAAAAAAAGTGGTAGTTTGTAGGTGTACACGAATGCAATTCAGTTGTAAATAAAGATGTATGCTGAATGGGCTGTAAGGATTAGGTTTCAATGTGAATAGAGAACATAAAGAAGAGGTTGTTTGGGATACAATTTGTTTGCTAATTACGGGGTCGATTCACTTTTACATTTCTGGACACCACCACTAAAGGAAACAAAATATAGATGAAGGCGAGGAGGTGATTGTGAGAATTACGTTTCTTTAAAGGAATGGGTAGTAAAGAGCAGAGCAATGAAGGGATTGGAGTAACAATTAGTTTGTCTGGGTTTAGTTACCACAATATACTTTTGTTTTGTCTTTGTTAGATACAGTTCTTGTCTTACTTTTGAGTTTTTACATTTCTCCTTGTTTTACTGGTCAGTTGTTACTGTAAGGTGTGTTGGTCAATCGTGTCTGTCTGTTTTCCCGAACATTTTTTTGTTTTTCTGTGAAATGAAAACGATATTATTCTTGTTGTTGTTGCAGAATGGACACCTTGATGAGGCATTTTCCTCATTCTGAAGAACAAGGACTACAAGATCTTAAAAATATTGCAATGACGTTTGAGGAGAAGATCTACACTGGTGCTACAAGCCAAGTATGTCCATAGTTTCATCTCGTATGCATAGATTGATGCTAGATATATTATTTTCCTATATTTGAGGAAAAGTGTCCTGTCAGAAGTTGAAGTAGTACATAAAGTTGAGTCCCTGGATTGCTCATAATCGGTACCATTATGGTTGAACACGAGTTATTTATTATAGCATATCTTCTTTCTAATTGCAGGCTGACTATCTGAGAAAAATATCTGTAAAGATGATAACTATGGAGTCGAAATCACAAAATCCTACTGCCAATTCTCTGCCATCCAGTGATAATACCGCAGATGCAGGTGAAATTGTCATGATTAGTTTTTCGGCTACTTTATCCAATTTTAAAGAGAGGGGTTAGCTTTTATATTATAGAGAGCTTGTTAGTTATCACGAAGTATATTTTCCCATGTAAATTGTCATAGCGGTGGGAACTTGTGGATGCTAATTAAGTCTCTAGTAGACTACCTTTTATTCCAGTCAAAAAAAGAAGTAAACTTGTATGCTAATATTTTCATACTCCCTCATTTCTTTTCTGGCCTAACATATTCTGGTTGGGGGACTGGATCGGTGAGAAGGAAAAGCAAATTAAGAAAAACTTAAGGTCCAGAAGTAGTAATGTCTTCCAAAAAATATCAGTAATCATTCGAAAATCTTTAATTGAATTCAAAAGCTTCCACTTTTTTTGTGAACATTTGTTCTCTTTGTTACATTTCTTACAAGATACCTTGATCAAAATTTAGTGTACTGCTTGATGAATGCATAAATTTTTGAGCTAATAATGTTGTTATTATTTGCTTCTAGTAAAAACGTTAGTTTGTTTCTTTTACAAGAATCTATTGACCATTCATTGTTTGACATGGTATTCTTTCACCAATCAGTCCTTCGGAAACGTCAACAGATACATGGTAAAATAATTTAAGGGGATCCCACATTTCATCTTGCCTCTAAAAGGATTTTATATCTGTTTGTGTGTGTATATTTATATATAGAGAGAGATTTTTCATTTTTATTTATTTTTTATCTGAAAAAGAATTGGTCAGTTTCATTTAAAGTCGTTATATTTTTTTATAAAACACATTTATATTGCAGCCATAACGTCCCTATCTTTGATGTCCTTTGCCTTCTAGTCAGCATAATATTAATACTTGATATAACAATTCATAAAAGGCCGAAGAAGCCTTAACATGAAAAATATGTTTTCAAGCATAGACCCAAATGAGAATTGTTTTTGTAGCAAGCTATAAACAACTGATTGTGTCAGCTGTTTTTCTTTATATGATATTGTGTTATAATGTAATATATTATTTTACAGCCCAGCAGCCATATTCAACAAGCATGAACTCAGGCCAGTTATTTGGACAAAAAACTAATTTCTCCAAGCTACAGCAGCAACCTCCACAGCTGCTAACGAGTCAGGTATGATAACTTAAGCATATGATTACAGATGATGAAAATAAATGCATATATGAGTTTGAGATTTATGGAATTTGTTTGTAGAAAAACAAAAAGTTTCGTCCAACTAGCCTTTTCCTCTCGCCTGAAAGCCTAAACTTTACTGAAATCTGAAAGAAAAGGCAAGAAAAATCATTTTTTTTTGGTGTTGGGGGGGGGGGGGGGGGGAGGACTTACTACCCTGCTACAGACGGTCTCTTAAGAGACAACACTGTCTTAGAGAAAACATCTTTCTCAGCGTTTCTTTCAATCAAACTTTCTGGCTTCCTCAATTATTTCTGAAACTCTGAATTTTTGCCCGATATATCTTTAATCGATTACCATGAGCTTTGACCTAAACAGCAGCTTTCCAGTCAATTGCTGTGATTTTCTTTTAAGCTTCACTAGTTATCTGGCGTCACATGGACCGTCAGTTAATGTTGCGTCTTATTTTATAAACTCGCACCAAAACCCTTTTGTTTGCATTATAAATGTAAAACTCGAATTTTATTTATACTTACGTAATTTTTCTGAGTTATCTGTTCTGTTGTTTTTATAGTTTACAAAATGATCCTGAATGATATGATATTGTTTTAGGCTTTTAGCTCTATATTATTCTGTAGAAATGGCTAGAATGTTATGCAAAACTCACACTTCACGCATCCATGTTTATGCTTAAACGGGATTATTACACAACTGATTTAGCTGCACTTTGGTGTTTTAAAATAATGTGCGACTTATCTTAAAAGGAAACACATGCTCCGCTTTCCGTTACCAAACATTTAGACAAGATTGTAAAAAAGCATTAAAAAGTGAGTTACCTAACACTGTTCACAGCAACAGTTGGGTCTGCAAGGTAATCTCCCGGGTCTACAGCAGCAACAAATGCTTGGAACTGAATCCGGGAATAATCCTAGCATGCAGAATAATCAGAATCTAGGTCACATTATGCACCAAACCAAGGTTTCAACGTTGCAACAAAATTATCAGAATACTACAGCTTTACTACCCTCCCAGGGTCAACATTCACAACCGCAGGCGCCACATCAGCAAATAAATCCGCAGATGCGACAAAGGCTTCAAAGAACCATGCCCGAGGTCCCATCAAGTATGTATATAACTTAGCTCATGTCACACGGACATCATTCTCATCGTATTTGATGGTTAAGACTAATAAAAAAAGACTGCTGGTTTTAGCAAGTTAATAATTTCAATCATATCCGCATATGTAAATGTTTGATTACTCTCTTTCCCAATTTGGTGGTGTAGTAGGATGAATGCAAATTATCAAGGAGACAGAACTATTATTTTTTGTATAAATTTCTCTTTTACCCTATATTCCTATACTTTTCATCGGGTCAAAAGTTGTAGCTTTAGAAAAGAGGTAAATATGGTATAATATTTCCATTTTTTTAAGTGCCCCGGACAAATGGGACAACCCAAGATGGTATATTTTCCAAACAAATGAGACAATGTGAGTAATTGTTATTTGTGCAACTTCGGTATTTTTATCATACGTTGGTAGTAAAGTATTTCCGGCTTGATCGTTGAAGTTATCTCTGTTCTTTTTGTTGAAGTGATGCTATTTTTTTTCTTACTCTAAAATCATCCTCTGTTGCTCTAAGCCTATTCCTTTGACTTGTTGGAAAATGGACCACATCTTGGAAGACTCTTTAGAATTTTTTTTGCTCTATTTGATCTCTGAATCCATCATTTTGCTCTCTGTAATAGTTAATTTAAACTGATTTTGATGAAATATTTTGTCTTGTTGTAGGTCCATTGGATTACTCTGTTCAGACAGGAAATGGGAATAGTGGTGATTGGCAAGAGGAGACCTATCAAAAGGTACACCAACATTAACTTCATGCATTTAAGGTGGATTCCTTTTAATTCATTTATCGTGAAGAAACTTAAGTTTCAAAACGAATAAAGAAATTCTGTCAAGTTAGAGGTTAGTTTAAAAAGAACATAAAAAAAATTTGACCCTTGCGTTCATGTAGTAGCATTACAGAAATTTTGAAAACAAAAGGACCTGACTGACTTATGGTGCAATTCATAAAGAAAAACTATTTTTTTGGGTACTTATATGTTGTATATAAGGATTTGAGCTGTTTAATTCGTCAACAAGTGTTTGAATTTTGAAGCTTCTGTTTGCAGATTTTAACTATGAAGGAGGCATATTACCCTGAACTCCGAGAAATGCACACGAAAATAGCTAGTAAACTGCACCAGGTGGGGCTCTCCTCCTCAATGACCCACATCTGCTTCTCTCTTCCCTCTCCACCCTCTCCTCTCTGCAGGCTAACAGTAGTCTGTTTTTCAGATGTTGTAGAGTTATACTTATACCTGGCTGAGGGGTGGTATTGGGGTTTTGTACTGAAGTGGTAACAACTCGGGAAAATAATTACAAACACACTATTTTATTGCAACTTATCATATAAGAAATTTTACATTTTCTCCAAAAAAAATTAAGGGACTTTTTTTTCTTCGACGTTGCAATTTTTTTTCAATTGTTTTAGTATTTTTATTTCCACCTCACATTGTAAGTCGTGAGAAATTGAAGTTATCTTTTCCTTTAGAGTTCTCCTCTCGCTATTCTTTACCTAGCTGAGGAAAAGTATTAGGATCTGGTTCCCATTGATGAGCAATGCCAGAATATGCATAGTAACTTTTTACTAAATAAAATCAAATATAAAATATAAAATAATGTTCAATGTTGAAAGCAATCTCCTTGTTACTTTCACATACACATGTACTACATGTTTTGAATTAATTTTGCCTTATTTATTTACATGACTTTCCCTCGTGCTAAATGTTTTCTTCTCTTTAAATTTGATATCTTCCGAATTATACAGTACGATACCCTGCCTCATCAACCAAGAAGTGAGCTAGTTGAGAAGTTCAAGGCTTTAAAGTCAATGTTGGAGTGTGTCTTGGTATTTTTACAAGTTTCCAAAAGCAACGTATTGCCTATATTCAAAGATAAACTGGGAAGTTATGAGAAGCAAATTGTTAACATCCTTAATATAAATAGATCTCGAAAACCTGAATCCCGGGTGCTGCAACCTCAAGAACAATCTCAGATTTGCCAGGTTCAGTCGCATGTAAACCCAATGAGTTCTCGCGTACAATCAATGAACTTACAAGGTTCCATGAATACATTGCAGCATAACGCAAATAGTTTACAGCAAGATCCCTTATCTTCTCTGTCGAGGGTTCTAAATTCATCTCAGAGTTTGATAAGCGATTAATGCCAAATGTTTTAGAGACTTGCATGGTAGTGTTGCTGTAAAAATGACCTTGTGGATCATGTTAGGAAAAATCAGTGTTTACAATTGTCATGCGACCTTGTTTTCCCTCAAGTTGAAGACTTTGATGTATTTAATAGTTTGAAACATGCGTATGCATCGAATACAAGTTAGATTAAAACAAAAGGCTTTATGATGAAGATTTTAAGACGACAAGTTTTCGGTTATTTTCTACCCAAAAAGTCTACTGTTATTTTCTTTTCCATGTAATTAGATGCTGTAAAACTGAAAGCGTGGACAGCGGTTCTGGAATCTTTATGTCTAATGTGTTTGCACCATACCTGTATGTAATGAGTAAATAAAATTTAAGTATGCGAAGTTGGGAATAAAAGTTATTTCTGGATACGGTACTTTTTTTATAACTTTGCAACATGTATGTGCACTATATTGAAGTTTAAAAGGTCAAATGATGGAGAATGTAGGAAGGGCATGTGAGATATAGAGGAAGCCCTTAATTAGTTTTGCAGGTGCTTTTATTTTTGCAATACTGGAATGTGGCCAGAACACAGGTACAAGTGCTTGTCCAAGCGGGGTATTGGCTTAAATTCACGTAGAAAGACACCTCGGGAGCGGATTTATTTTCTTTCTTTTCTTCCACATTAAGAGGATTTACATACTTGTACCGCAGACTAAATATATTCTATTTAGAGTATAGACTTGTACCAAAGAGCAAATAAATTCTAAATAGAGTAATGGGTATTTGAATGAATAATTTTGCTTAACTGTACTGGACTTGGCTATTGTGAAAGGAAATTATTTATGGGTCTTCTGTTAATTGTACTTAAATAAATATTATCTCGTTTGCAGGCTAGCCTCGCCCTTATGGAAGAAATTAGGGAGATAAATCAGCTACAGATATATATTATTGAGTGCTCTTTTGACTTAAAACTTCCAATATGTGCACATGGTTAGCTCTTCATTTCACATTTTCTAGTATATTAGCTTCATGTACTTTGTATATTTTGCAAAACAGCATGTACTTTAAAAACTTTTAATGGGTTTATTATACTTGAATACCCTGAAATATGGTAGTGTTTTCGTTAACTAATCTGAAGTATAAACTTCGAAGAAAGATGGCTTCAATGACTTCAAACCTGTATTTTACCGAAAGAATGAGATGTTTAGCATGAGTATGGTTATGGTTACTACTTTGTGATTAGAACTTGGCATGCGTTATTTTTAAGACCTTTTGCTCAATTATATTGAGCTGATTTAAGGCTAAAAATTGACTTACTCTTTAAAGATCCGTAAGAACCATAGTTTTTGGTAAAAGTAGTATGTGAAACATTTGAGTTTTGAATGGCCTGCATCTGTAGTGCACTGGTAATACTGTTCTTGTTTTGGGGACAATTTATGATAACAATGATATACTAGCTATAGTGCTATATTTATACATGATAGGATAAAGAATATATGAGAGGTAATTGACCAACAAGAGAATCTCAACTTAACAGAAAATACCATAACTTTGTTGGACAAGTAGAACGTTACATCATGAGTCGTTTTAGCTCAAGCCTCAATTACATAAAACCAGTCATGATTATTTTGTCAACTTCACACATTGGATAAGTCTCACAAAAAAGATAATAATAAGAAATTTCCGTAATTAGGTACACTTTGCATAGTTACTTTCCCCTTGTTTAGGTACGTTTTGTAATTATCTACATTTTGTTTTGTATTGTCTTTGATCCTAACATAGACAGTTGCAAATGGAGGAGGTGCCCCAGACTATACATTTAGTATAGTCTGAAAAACTATCTCTGTGACACCATTGGATCAAACAGTCTATGGGCCCTACTGTTGATCCAATGGTAGCACAGAGGGAGAGTTTTTCAGACTATACTAAATGTATAGTCTGGCACCCCCTCTCCGTTGCAAATGGGCTGCTTATCTTCTTATCTAAAAGTAAAATACCCTGCAAATGTACGAATGAGACTATAATTCTGCATGTTGAAGAATATTAATTAGTTCCCATTACGAACGCGGTCTATTTAATCTGGTTCTAGGTAAAGAAATTTGATTACTTATCAGTCTATTTTAATGGTTTATTTATCTTTAAAAAAAATAAAAATTATAGATATATATAAATTTACTATTTGCATGTGAAGAGTCAATCTAGAGATATTTACAATTTTTTTAATCAGTCAACTGCCAATTAAAAAGGAATTCACGTTTTTTTTGTCTCGCTTTTTCATTTTTATTTCTCTCTCTAGACATATACTCTTTTTTCTCCTATAAACTTACTCTCTTTCTCTTTCATGTGATCTTTCTCTCCAGGATCAAAAATCTGTTGGTGGTCACTGGACCAACTTCGAGTCATTATTTCGTGTAACAGCGCTGAGTTGTTTATACCGTACTCAACGTGGTTGAGTAGCCCGTGTGACGAGCTTCGTAACGGTATATCACATGACCTATTCGGAGAATGGGTGTGAATACAAAGTGGTTTCAAAGTTGGTACCTCGGAAGCTCAAATCTGAAAAATCTGAAAAACGAAATGGTTAATGAGAAAAACATTTAGAATAATCTCATATTGGAAGATTAAGAGTTAATCTTACAATATATATACCATACCAACCCATGTAGTTATTAAACTAACATGTCCACATACACCTAAGAGTATTAGTGTGTACCACACACGCGCGCTCGCTCGTGTCTCGTGTCTCGGGTCTCGGGCACGGGCACGGGCACGGGCGTGGCCTTGGGGTTTGGGTTTGGGGAATGTCTCGGGTCTTGGGTCTTGGGTCTAGGGAGTTTTGTATAAATTACAAAAGCAGTCCCTAGAGTTTCCAGCAACAGAAACGCCAGCAATAAATGGGATTGATTGCTGCGGTTTCAGAATTAAAGTGAGCGGATTCTGGGGGTGTAACTCCCAGAATTGATGACCTATATTTATGGCTGCGGTTTCAGTAGAGCCTATAAAAGGCAGCCCTCCCCCTCTTATTTGAACACACCTTCAAACACACAACTCACAGCATAAACATCATATAGAGAGAGAGAACCGCACCACCAACAGCTCGACCTGTGGTTCGGTGCCGGTTTTCATACGAGCCACTCTGAGATAGAAGTTGTACCTTGGGAACAAAGTCCCGAAACCAGAAACCTTTAAAGGTGGTTCGGGAAATATTGTTTAAGGGAAACTGCTCAGCAGTTGCCTCTTCTTTTACTTTTCTGTTATTTATTTTTTCAGTCATTTACTTTCTGTCCATTTCATTTCAGTACCGTTTCATTTCTGTAATTTACTTTTCTGTACTGTTTCTTTTCTGTATTTACATTTCAGTACTGTTTACTTTAAGTCTTTCGATTCTGTTATTTACTTTTCAGTTCTGTAATTTCCAGTATCTACAAAAAACAGTCCGGCAGTTTTTTATTTGTTAAAAACCAGTTCGGCAGTTTTTTATGTTTTAAAACCAGTCCAGTTTGTTTTGTTTAAAATCAGTCCGGCAGTTTGTTTAAAACCAGTCCGACAGTTTGTTAAAACCAGTCCGGCAGTTTATGTAAAACCAGTCCGGCAGTTTATGTGTTAAACCAGTCCGGCAGTTTCTTTATTACAGTCCAGCAGTTTTATTTATTTGTTGAGTCAGGAATTGTAATTTATATTCCAATTGTGAGAAATAAAATTGTTTATTTTCTTTGCGTTCCTGTCTCTTTTATTTATTGTCCTTTCAATTATTGCATTCGAAATAGTACCAAAACCAACAAAATCTCGTCGACATGTATATCTCATTCATCTGAATAGTCATACCACGTAGTGAGAATTCATTTGATTAATTCGAAATTACTCCAAATGATGAAAATAAAATAAACATTTTTTTGTGTGAGTTGTTTTACTTTATCTTTGTTGGGGATTCGTTTCTCATTAATTTTTTTTTATATTTATTTATTAATGATCAACTTATTTCACAGTACTAATACGTGTGGTTTTTTCAATGAGATCAAATTTGTTTTAATAAATATTTAGATTTTCTTGTATTCAGGTTAATGGTGATGGATTCTGAATTATTGTACTTAAAAAAAAACTTGTTATTTGAATGTTTGGGTAGTAGAAAAAAGGTTAAGAAAAGAAAATGACCAAAAAAAGTTTTTTTTCTTATATATATATATATATATATATATCAAATTTATATAGCACTGTTGTGTACTATTTTAAAACATAGGTTATACATAGTTTACATTTATATATATAGAAGAAAAATCAGAAAGACAGTTAAGAATGCTCTGATTATTGTGCAAAAACCGTTTGAATCATTTATGTCACTGTCTCATTCTTATCTGTTTTTCAGTGGAATCAATCTGTCCATCAGCGTTTGTTCCCTTCTTTCTTCACATTGAAAATGCTAAAAGCTTACCACATTGTGCATACAACAAATGGTTCAATAATGTCATTTTCTTAGTGACGTTAAAATAACCGGTTACCTATTTTTCTAATGGTTTCAAGCCAATGTTTTGGATTCCCAGTCCCCTGCTACTGAAATCTTTGATAAAAAGACCATACCTTTGTTGGTGGTGGATCCGCTATTTGTTTATGGAGTAATTATTTAGTCCTAAGCATCGGCACCGACACCTGATCCTCCATGGCTCCATATTTGCCGCTTGAATCTGGATATATGTAGTAATTATTCAATCATCTATAAAAAGGTCACATGTAAGAATATCAGCAGTTTGCAGGATTTAGACTGAATAATTTCTTTCATTCAGGAGAGGACATTTATTGAGAATTTACTAGAGACCAGAATTCTATGATACAACAATTTTTGTTCAGAAATTGGGTTGGTTACGACCAAGGTTCGAATCAAAACGCTCATAAATTGAAATAGTGGTAGATACTTGTTAGTTATCAGAAAACAAGTTTTTACTTAATGTCTAAAATTCATGATAAAGAATGTAACTTTTGGAAACGCATGGAATGCATAAAGCAGATTAATATATTATGAAAAAAATTTGGCAGAAATTATCTGAATAGACTTTTATAAGTAAGTATCATCTTACCAACATAAATGTATACTGTCAAAATACGTGTATCTGAGCAACAATAACGGAAAACAGTACATCGAACACAAAGGTATAACACTTTAAAATTAGTCAAGGTGATATTTAAAAGAATTTAAAAGCACACGGGGAAATTACATATTTACATCTATCCAAATTGCTAAGTATAAAAGGTTACTTCCACAATTAATGAAATATCCTAAAATTTACTCTCCGTTATTTTTTTTACAAAAAGACAACTCAAGTGCTCGGAAAAGTCAGCAGTGGACGGAAAAGTCAGCACGTGACCATTTTACAAATAGATTACTTATGTACACTTAAATTTAAAGGGGAAAAAAAGTGTAGTGACTCCAACTATCATACATTAATAAAATGGGGACCAAACGTATGACATTAACAATTGAGATACCGAAATATATATATTTTTCTAAATTGTGGACCTCCGTCAATTTAATTGGACGGAAGTTAAGTTTAAATTCTATTTAAGTCCCAAATTTTATAAAACATATGAATTTAACCCGAAAAGTTTATAATTTTACATTTTTAATATACCCATTAACAAATTGTTGCATATACATACTCATACATATACATAAAAAAGAAAAGAAATACACAATATATATATAACGATATAGAAAAAAAATCAATTTTTTTTGAATAAAAAATCAATTTTTTTGAATAAAAATCAATTTTTGTAAAAAATAAACTTATTTTTGGAAAAAAATAACTTTAAAAAATATAACTTTTTTTGAAAAAACTAACTTTTTTTTTTAAATAAGTAACTTCGTTTTGAAAAAATTAACTAAGAAACTTATTTATGAAAAAATTAACTTTAAAAAAAAGTCGCTTTTTAAAAAAAAGTAACTTTTTAAAAAAATATTAACTTTTAAAAAAAAATTATAAAAAAAGTTAATTATTTTTTTAAAAAAAAAGGCAATTCAAAAAGTGCATACCTTTTAAAAAATATATTTAATTTTAAAAAAATATTTAAAAAAGTTAAATTTTTTATAAAACATTATATTTATATATATTTATAAATTGTGTATTTTTTATATATATTTTGTATTTTATGTATACGTATGAGCATGTATATGTAACTATATGTTAATGAGTATGTAAAAAATGTAAATTTATAAACTTTTCGGGTTAAATTCATATGTTTTATAAAATTTGGTATTGAAATAGAATTTAAACTTAACTTCCGTCAAATTAAATTGACGGAGGTCCCAAATTTAGGAAAATATATATATTTCGGTACCTCAATTGTTAATGTCATAACTTTGGTTTCCATTTTATTAATGTATATTAGTTGGAGTCACTAAACATAGATATTTTTTTCCCTTTAAATTTAATTGTACATAAGTAATCTGTTTGTAAAATAGTCACATGCTGACTTTTCCGTCCATTGTTGACTTTTTCGTCTATTTGAATTGTATTTTTGTACAAAAAAAATAACAGAGACAAAATTTGAGGATAGCAAGCAGTTAACGAAAACAGTATCATATTCCAGCACAGTGAAGTATAATAATAAACACACTTTTAATTGACCATATTTTTAGCCCGCATTACCAAATTTAATGTCATAAATTTTATGAAATTTCCCCCATTATGTATGCAAAATTTTGTGCTCTGTCTTGTTTATATCTATAATCCCAAAGCTATTGCATGTGGAAAAAAACAGTTTTTCCTTTTCTTTTTTTTTGTGAAGGACCAGTTTCTTGGACTTTTAGCCTGGAAAAAGAACAACTCTCCAATACTCTTGGTGGTCAATTGCAAAAGGCAGCTAGTGAATGGAGGTTAATGGGCTAATTGCGAATTATTAAGATACACAAGGGCTTCTTTATTACGTCTATCATGAAAACTTATCAAGTTTGGCAAAAATGTAGTCCAGGCCAGATGGTTGATTTCTTATGAAAGAAAAAAGCAAATGCGCAAAAGGATACTGCTTATGGTCTTTCTTGTAACCAACCAATATGTCTACATAACATTTACTTCAACAGAATGTTTATATCGTCACAATGCTTGACATTTTTTTCATGAGTGAAGTTAGATCCATAGGATTTTGATGACAGATCATGCACACTTAGAAAAAAAACCCCATCTTATAAAAAATTATACAACAGTATCTTTGAGTGTTGGATTGAGTTAACTTAAATCTCTCGTTCTATTTGTATAAGCTTGTAATAGTCCTTATAGGTAGATAGTAATAGGTATTGATGATTTTGACGGGGATTATTATTGGATTTTAGATATAAGGAAGTTCCTGCATCAGTAGTTTTACACTTTTACTCGCATAGTATTAGTAAGGAACCAAGTTTGCGATCATTCACATATTTCGCTTCCACTTTTCCTTTTTTGCAATTTCGTTAGTTTGTAAACACTTGTCGAATGTTTAGGGGAATGAATTTTTGCATTGGCAACCAAGTTTGCGATCATCCACATATTTCGCTTCCACTTTTCCTTTTTTTAATTTCGTTAGTTTGTAAACACTTGTCGAATATTTAGGGGAATGAATTTTTGCATTGGTAGCAAGGAGTACAAGGATTTATCATCGAAGGTGATGACAAGATTTAGCAGATATTTGCAGAACCTATCTGATCCAATATCCATTGGGGAGATAGCAAGGACTTGGAATGTGTGTGCTAGGGAAATTATATCCCATGTATATACCTCTCCTGCGAAACATGAGTGTTTTAATTCTGAGACAGAAAATAAAATCTAAAACTACTTAAATATGATCACGAGCACAACACTTCACTGCCTTTACATCCCATATTTTTAGTGGTGCCTAACATTGCATAAGCCTGATAGCAAATTTATAACAATTTGGCTTATTCTTCTTACCCACCAACTATTCTCAACATAACCATTTCATCATGTTAGCCATCCTCCAAAACTATTATTTAATTCAAAGAACTTATGGCGAGCCTGATTTTCTTCCCAAGCTCGGCTTACGTATTATTCGCGTCGGCTCCGATCTTCCAGGGTCGTGACGTAGGTGGTATCTGCTTCGTCGTTGAGGTACTCTCTAAGCCTGCACAAGAAACGAACAGGGGCCCGGGGTTGGTACCAGGTTTTCCCTCTCCGACGATCGAGTCAGTGTCGGTATAGACTGAATGTAAGAATATATTTAAGGATGAGGGCTTGGTCCAGTTACGAGTCGTGGCGTCAGATGTCACGGTTGATATTCTGGTGGTCCGGGTCGTTTTAGCTTTATCTCTCTTCTCTCTTTTTGTGCCCCCCTTTCTAAGCAGGATTAGGGGGGGTATTTATAATGAGGTTCAGAGGTGTATTAACCCTTGGATCACTGTACTGTAAGATGCTGATCCAACGGCGTCAGTCATTTATGACTCTGACAGGAGTACTGTCCCTTCCCGGGGCCCACTGGAGGTGCCCTGTGATTGGGCCACGTCGATGAAACGTCAGGGGGGGCCCCCCAAAGGGGGCAGCAGCATTAATTGGTGAAGCGTATCGAGTACGCTTCTTCGAGCCGGCCTAGCTTCACCCCGTTTGGTGATGAGCCGGGGTGGTGAGACACCCAGTATGTAGGGCCCCGGTTTGTTCATTTCTGTGGTGATATCGGTCCGGACGAGGGGACATTGACATTCCCTCGCCAACAGCTCCCTGGCCGGAGTCGTCGTTAGTGACAATGCCGGTGAGAACCTTCTTCACTTTACGGGGGCTCCGGTCATTCCGTCTTCATGTTTGGCTGTCTAGAGGCACCTCGGCGTAACTTGTCTCTTGATACGTGTTCAACCACTCATGGATCTCTTACACGTGGAGCATGCCAGTTTTGCAATTATGAGGCGCCGCCTCTGTCTTTTCGGTTTCTTCAATGTCATTAATGCCAAAACGGCTGAAGGGTGACACTTGGCAGACGACCTCTCCTTGCTGTACACGTGGAAGGCGTGGGTTGGGTGGCGGCTGTCGTTTGTGGGAGTTCGCGTAATGAGCCGTCGCGTCTTTTCACCTTCTGGTAACTGTCTTTTCACCTTCTGGTGGGGGTCTATAAATACCCTCAGTGAAAGTTCATTTTCACTTTCTCACTCTCTCACTAAAATTTTCACAGCAAACCATTCTCTCTCATTCTCCACCCTTAGCAAATCTTATCTTCGTACACTTAAGCCAAAAAAAAAAGATGGTTATCAAACACGGAGCCGGAAAAGGCCCGATGGTTGCCCCGCAACCACGGCGTCTTGACGTGATGGCAAACGCCTTGCCATTCCGGGCGATGGTTATTGACCCCGCCATCTCCGTTGCAGTAAACGATAACAGTATCATGGTCAGGCAGCACGGGTCTGACCTAGAAGAGTTTCGTCAGCTCTGCGGCATAGGGGAGGAGTTCCGACTTCGAACCTGTGCGACCTCGGACGAAGTGAACGGGATCGTGGCTGATCCCAAGAGTATGGTAACTCTCTCCCTCTCTACTCTTCTATACGGGGGCACCCACCTCCCCATTCCGGAGCTACTGGCGGAGCTCTGCGCCTGGACGCAGACTCTTCCATGCCAGTGGCCTCTGCAAGCGCACCGCATCTGCGCCGGAATGGAGGCCCTAAGTGCCTTGTTGGGACCGGACATTCCGGAGCCATTGGGGCTTAGGGAGCTCTTGGCCTGCTACGAATTTTTGCAGACCGAGCCGAGCTCCCAATCTAAGAGCCGGCAGCCCTATCTGAGGTGCCGGTCTCACAACCAGTTGATCACAGGTAACTCCGATTCGAATCGGGGTTACACACAAGACGTGGTCGTCGTGGAGGGCCCTTGGCTCCTTCGTGACGACCTAATTCTCCCGAACAGGCCGGGGAGGGTGCTGAGCACCAAGGAAAACAAATTCACTGTGGCCTCTAAGCTTGGGGGCCTGGGCGAACCCAACATAGAGTCGTTGGAGGTGGCCCTTAACTGGTGGGGTCCGGATGGGACCGACGTGGGGGCACGCGATGCGGAGCGCCTGCTAATCTGTGGCTCCCCCACCTCCTGCAAGGGGAACAGCTTCAAATGGCCCCACAGGACCTTCTGTCCCGTGGGATACTCCAGGGAAAGGTGGGAGAAGGAGAAGGGTCTGGAGTCGACCCTCCCTCCCCGGGTGGTTGAAGGTGCCGAAGCAGCCCTCCCTCCCAAGGCTTCGAAGCTAAAGCTGAAGAAGGGCGGTAAGGCGAAGGCAGCGAAGGCGACGACCGTGGCTTCCTTCGCTCCTTCAACGGCCGGGGTTCACTTTGAGACCCGGTCTGATGGTACCGTTATCTACTTCCGGGTGGGGGCGGACGGTACCCGCACATACATTGATGCGCAAGGGAAGCCTCTGACAGAGGTTCCTCCCTTGAGCTCTAGGGAGCCCGCTGTGGGGATCCCCCTTCAATTAGAAGACAGCCCAACTGAGGCGGAACCATCCGGGCCTGCCTTGGGCACCTCGCGGACCAGAGTAAGTCACTTCTCGTTTTCTTCAAATTTTCGTTTTTACACTTAGCTAGATTTAGTTGTAGTTAATTTCTCTAACTCTAACTCCTTTCTTGTGTGGCCTGTGTAGGTGGTCCGTTCCGATGAGGAGGAGGAGGCAGATGAAGAGGCTGGGGAGGTGGTAGCTGAGGTGGTTGAGGTTGGGGGCGAAGAAGAAGAAGAAGGGGCGATCGACGGGGTTGCTGAGACGGGGGAGCCCGAGGGGGTAGTGGTCGTTGTCGAGGCCGAGGGGGGGGATGTGGTGGTGACGGGGGAGAGGGAAGTGGCGATCCTGCCTCCGTCGGCTGGCCCGGACGATTTGGCAGCCCAAGCCAGACTCGATAGGCTGGCCCGCAAGGCCCTATTGGGGAAGAGAAAGGTGGAGGGGACGAAGTCCCTCCAAGGGGAAAAGAGGGCCAAGGTCGGGGGGAGTAACCCCTCCGAGGTTGTGGTCGTTGAGGGGCCTAGGGAGACGTCGGGCCCCGCTCCAGGCCCTACTCAAGGCTCTGCCTCCAGTTCTGCCTCCCCGGCCCACAGGATGCCTGTGCAGACTCCCGAGGAGGTGAAGGCGGCCACGGGTGTGAAGAGCATCATGGAGGCTCACCCCTCTGCCGGGTTACTAGCTTTGGCTGCGCTCCAGCAGCAAAGCGTCGAGGCTGATCACCGAGGTCGTGACCTCGCCTCCTCCATGGCATCGGCCATGGCTATGATACCTCAGGTGCGTGTAGAGCGTTTTGTATGTTTTCACATGTTTTCACATTCTTTCCATATATTTTTGCTAAGTGTTTTGCCTTTTCCCTTGTAGGCCTACTTAATGATGAACCAATATGTCTATCATCAAGGCCAGCTGGTGAGGTCATGGGCCGCGAAGGCAGAGGCTAATGCCAAGCTTTTGGAGGAGGCCCAAAAAAGGGTGGAGGAGGCCCAGAAAAGGTCTGAGGAGGCCCTACTCAGGGCGGAGAAAGCTGAGGGCCTCAATGCCACGGTTGAGGCTCGAAGAGTCGAAGCCGTGAAGGCCAAAACGGAGGCCGAGGAGCGTGCCCAGGCTGCGGAGGCGGCCCTAAAAGAGGCCGAGGCTGGCATCACGGACAGGATAAAGGCGGCGGTCCAAACTGGCCAAGCCGAGCTGAACGCCGCCTGGGCCCAGAAGACACAGAAGGACTTCAACTCCTTCTACGTCGAGGGGTGGTCTGAGGCGGCTGCCTTTATGAGGGCGGGACCGGATCACCCGGTATGGAACATAGAAAACATTATAGTTCCCGTTCCCTCAGCTCCCATTCCGGATGTGGTGCCTTTGACTCCTCGAGCTCTCTCGGATGAAGAGGACGGAGCTAGCCAGAGCTAGGGTAGATTGAGGCTTTTGTTTTCAGTGTAGTTTCCTTTTTTGTACTTAGCATGTAATAGCTTTCCATTGAATGAAATGAAAAAACAATTTTGGACTTGTCTTTTATTCTTTTGTTGTTTTGCTTCTATACTTCCGTTGTGATTTATGCATCATTCATTGTATACATGCTCCCAAATGGGGGTGTCCATATGCTTCGGCGTTGGGGCACTCATTTCATATACATCATAAATCGAGTTGGCGCGTGTAGAAACACTTGTAAAATTTAAATGAACTGAAAAATTCAAGTAAATAGAACCGGGGTGCCGTATAGGCTCGTGTTCTGAAACACTTAGAGAAAATTTAAATGAACTGAAAAATTCAAGGAAATATGAACCGGGGTGCCGTATAGGCTCGTGTTCTGAAACACTTAGAGAAAATTTAAATGAACTGAAAAATTCAAGTAAATATGAACCGGGGTGCCGTATAGGCTCGTGTTCTGAAACACTTAGAGAAAATTTAAATGAACTGAAAAATTCAAGTAAATATGAACCGGGGTGCCGTATAGGCTCGTGTTCTGAAACACTTAGAGAAACTTTATAACAACAGTTTTCATTTATAAAGCCCACAGGCATAAATTTACACCACGTTCTTATTTACACAAAGTCATAAAGGCCGAACCCTATTGGTAGTACTTCCTTAGGTTGTTGACGTTCCAAGGTCGGTCCACCGGGACGTCGTTGGGAAGACGACCCAACAGGTAGGCCCCGTTCCCTACTGCACCGAGGATTCGATAGGGGCCTTCCCAATTGGGGCCTAGCTTGCCGTCGGATTGTATCCTGGTGTTGTTGTTTACTTTTCGTAACACTAGGTCTTCGTCTTGGAAACGTCTGGCGTTAACTCTTTTGTTATAAGAACGCCCCAGTTCGTTTTTATATTCGGCGTTACGGATGGCCGCAACCTCCCTTCTTTCTTCGGCGTAGTCCAGCTCTAGCCCCATCATCTTTTCATTAAGCCCGTTCTCCACCATGTCCGTCCTCAGAGAAGGAAGCCCGATTTCTAACGGGATGATGGCTTCCATTCCATAAGTAAGGCTATAGGGTGTCTGTTGAGTGCCCCGTCTTCTTGTCGTTCGGTAGGCCCAAAGGACGTGATGCAGCTCTGCAGCCCACCGTCCTTTGGACTCGTCTAGCCTCTTCTTGATTCCGTCAAGCACGGTCTTATTTGACACCTCAGCTTGTCCGTTGCATTGGGGGTACGATGGGGTCGAATAGTAGTTCTTGATGTGATACTTTGCATACATCGCCCTTAATTTGACCCCGGTGAACTGTCCCCCATTGTCCGCGACGATTGAGTAGGGGATTCCGAATCTGGTGATCATGTCTCTCCAGAGGAAACGTATCACTTCGGCCTCCGTTATCTTTGCTAATGCCACAGCTTCGACCCACTTTGAGAAGTAGTCGGTGACCATGAGGAGGAACTTTTTGCCTCCCGGGGCCCGAGGGAAAGGTCCTACGATGTCCATGCCCCACTGGGCAAAGGGCCAAGGCGAAGTCACGCTGCTCATCTTTTGGGCCGGGGCTCTAGGTATGGGGGCGTATTTCTGGCACTTCTCACATTTGAGCACGAAAGTTTTAGAATCTTTCTGCATGAGGGGCCACCAATACCCGTGAGTCAAGGCACGATTGGCAAGCGACCTGCCCCCGGTGTGGCTCCCACACGTGCCTTCGTGTATCTCCTCCATGACTTTCACCACCATATCAGGGTGGACACAGAGGAGATAGGGCCCGGAGAACGATCTTTTATAAAGTTTATCGTTGGGTGCTAGCCAGAACCCTAAGGCCTTTCTTTTTATTTTTTCAGCCTCCTTCTTATGTTCAGGAAGGTCGCCGGAGCGATGGTATTCGATTATGGGGTCCATCCAGCATAGCTCCGGCGGAAGGTCGGTCACCATATTAACGCTTGCCCCAGCGTCGATGCTAGGGGAAGGGACGTACTCTATGGTGATGACTCGCTCCTTTCTATCACTCATAGCCGAGGCCAAGGTCGCTAGGGCATCGGCGTGGGTGTTCTCGTTTCTGTTGATGTTGACGATCTCCTGATACTCGAAGCTCCGGAGTATTTCGGAGGCGATGGTCACGTACTTTGCCATCCTTTCGTCCTTTGTTTGGAATTCACCACTGATCTGGCCACTGACTAATTGGGAATCAGTGTGCACCAGTATCTTCTTGATGCCGAGGCTTCGGGCCATTTTCAGGCCGGCTATCACGGCTTCGTACTCCGCCTCGTTATTGGTGGCTCGGAAGCCAAGCTGGATTGACTTCTCGATTACATCACCCAGTGGGGATTGGAGAACCACCCCGAGGCCAGATCCCTTTTTATTGGCAGCTCCGTCGGCGTGCAAGGTCCATGTTCCTTGGGCTCGTTCTTCGATGCCGGGGGACGTCGTCGTTCCGGTGAATTCTGCCACAAAGTCGGCCAAGGCCTGCCCCTTGACAGAGGTTCGCGGCTCGTACCGGATGTCGTACGCGTTCAGGTGGCAAGCCCACTTCGTCATACGTCGAGACAGGTCTCCCTTCTGGAGTATTTCTCGAACGGGCTGATCCGTATATACCACGATACTGTGTGCCGAGAAGTAATGGGCCAGTTTTCGCGATGCCATGACGAGTGCCAGGACAAGCTTTTCTAGAGGCATATACCTAGCCTCGGCGTCGAGGAGGGTTTTGCTCACGTAATAGATTGGCCTTTGCTCCCTGCCGACTTCTTTGATGAGAACGGCGCTAACGGCTATCTCGGATACAGCCAGGTACAACGCAAGGACGTCGCCGGCGTCAGGTTTGGCCAGCAGAGGCGCGCTTCCGAGGTAGCTTGCCAGCTCTGTGAACGCACTCCGGCATTCGTCACTCCATTCGAACTTCTTCTGAGCCTTCAGAGCCGTAAAGAATGGCTTGCATCGATCTCCGAACCGGGCTATAAATCGGTTGAGGGCAGCGGCCATTCCGGCTAGCTTTTGTACATCCTTCCTCTTTTCAGGGGTTCTCAAGTTCTTCAAGGCAGAGATTTGGGCCGGGTTCGCCTCTATACCGCGATGGGTCACCATGAACCCTAGGAACTTTCCGGCTCCAACTCCGAAGGCGCACTTAGAGGCGTTCAGCTTCAGATCATGCCTTCGTATCGTTTCGAACACCTCTCTCAGGTCGGCCAGGTGGTCGTCCTCCTGGGCGCTTTTCACCACCATATCGTCGATATAGACCTCCATGCTCCGGCCTATGCTCTTGGCGAATATCTTGGTGACCATTCTTTGATAGGTCGCCCCAGCGTTCTTAAGCCCAAACGGCATCACCTTGTAGCAGTAATTTCCCCTTGGGGTTATAAAGGCGGTTTTTTCTTGGTCAGCCTCCGACATGGGTATTTGGTGATAGCCGGAGCAGGCGTCCAGGAAGCTCATTCTGGCAGCTCCGGCGGTGGAGTCTACTATCTGATCGATTTTAGGCAGAGGGAAGGGATCCTTAGGACAAGCCCGGTTAAGGCTCGTGTAATCGATGCAGACACGCAGCTTCCCGTTCTTCTTAGGGACCACCATGGGGTTAGCGAGCCATCTAGGATAAAAAATTTTCCTGATGGCTCCAGCTAGCAGAAGCTTTTGTACTTCCTCGTTTATGGCATCGGCATGTTCCGGACTAACACGGCGCCCCTTTTGCATCACAGGCTTCGCATCCGGGTTGACGTTCAACTTATGGCAGGCGAGGTCGGGACTGATGCCCGGCATTTCGCATGGGGACCATGCGAAGTTATCGAGGTATTCGAGCAGTAGCTTAACGAGACCTGAAACCTCGGGCTCGCTCAGCTTTGCGCCCACCATAAAAAAGTGGTCTTCGTCGTACCCCGGGATCCGGACCTTCAGCAACTCTCCTTCTACCTTGTCTTCAGCTTCCGGGCCTATCTTCTTGTTCAGTTCCCGCAGCAGCTTGGGATCCTCGGCTTCTATGTTCATAGCACTCTGGCCCGGGACCGGTTTACTGCCGGAGTATACGGCCATGGCACAGCTTCTTGAGACCTTTTGGTTTCCCGATATGGTCTCAACTCCATTCGAAGTGGGGTACTTGACCTTTTGGTGTAGAGTGGAGGAGACGCCTTCTATCTCATGAAGCCACGCGCGCCCCAGAATGATGTTGTAAACGGAGGGGACGTCCACCACCGTGAACTCCACGCTCATAACTTTGGTTCCTGTCTTTACAGGCAAGGTTATGTTCCCTCTGGGCTGGACAGCCTCAGAATTGAATCCGTATAGAGGGGGGGCGTTGGTATCTAGCTGCCCCTCCGTCAGCCCCATCTTTTCGAAGAGGTTTCCAAAGAGAATGTTCACCGACGCCCCCTGATCGACGAGGATGCGTCCCACTGAACAATGGCCCACTTGGGCCGTGATGACGAGGGCGTCGTAGTGGGGCAGGTCTACCCCCACTAGGTCGAAGTCGGTGAAGCTTAGATCTGGCTTGGTTCCTATTTTGAACCTCTTCCGGGGCTTCGAGCTTTCGGCGAGGCAGACGTGCTTTTTCATCGTGGCCTCACGGGCCTCGGTTCTCTCCGCCCCACTTGGCTTCGGCTTCTTCGGTCCAGAATTGATAACCTGGCAAGTCATCACCGGTGGGGGGAGGTCTGGTTGCCTTTCGTCGTCCCCTTCTCGGTTTCGATCAGGGTCCCTTCGCGTCTTGACATATTTCGCCATCAAGCCGTCCCGGACCCATCCTTCCAGCCTTGCCTTCAGACCATGACACTCATTGGTATAGTGGCCGCGGCCTCTGTGATAGTCACAAAATTTGTCATTGGGCCCCCGGGCTGGCTCGTTCCTGAGCGGGGGAGGCCAGGAAAAGAATGGCTCGTTCTCGATCTCAAAGAGCAGGTCTGTCAGCGGTAGGCGGAATGTGGTGGAGTAGGCATTTCCTGGGTTCGAAGGGCCGGCCCGACGGGTGTCCTCCCTTCTACGCTTAGGGGCCGGTGGCTGGCTCTCCACCGTTCGAGGTCTCCCCAACCTTTCCGCTATGGGGCGATCTCGCCGGATGCCCCTTGAAGCGGCTCCTCCCCGAGGCTGCTCGATGCTGGCGACTGAACGCGCCGCTCCAGCAGATCTCATGTCTTTCTCGATATCGACATGCTGTTTGATTAGTGACCGGAGCTGGGAAACTGAGCCAGGAGGGGTTGCAATCATTTCGTTACGGATCCTGCTTCCCACGATCATGTTCTGCCTGAAAGCAGCTATAGCTGTAGTATCGGGGCAGTCGGCACATTCAGCGTGCTTCTGCCAGAACCGATTGTCGTAGCTCTCGAGGGTCTCTTTGGGTTGGGCCTTTACTTGGTACAGCTGCTCCGGTTGGGCAGCCCTTTCCTTCAAGTTGATGAAGCGGTGTGCAAAATCATAGGCCAGATCATCCCAACAGTGGATGGAGTTGGCAGGCAGAGACTGAAACCATTTACTTGCGAGCCTCCCCAGGCTGGCGGGGAAGCATTTGCACATAAGACGATCGAGGTGGGACCAGTGGTTCATCTGGTATCGATAGTGCCGGAGGTGGGCTTCCGGGTCAGAATCCGCGTTGAACACTTGAAGAACGGGGGCAGTGAAATTTCCGGGGGGCGCACTGTACTCTATCTCGTCTGAGAACGGGGTACTGCGGGTGGAGGCAACGATTTTTAACGCTGCCTCGTCCGCGACTTCATCTCGGCCAGCGCGACGACCCCGCCTCCTTCTCCGGGGAGGCCTTTCAGTCCGAGCGCAACTCGAAGCGGGCCGCGAATCGTGTCTATCACCGGGTCGACTGATTCGCGAGTGTACGCTTCGGTCGTTTATACGATGCGAACTCCCCTCGTGGGACCGCCTCGACTCCTCTCCCCTAGCCGGCTCCGGAACCTCTAGGGGGGGTCGTCTTGAGGGTCCCAGCCGCGACATCACGCTCTTGGTGGGGATGCGAACGGGCTCTGGCTGCTCTACGTCACAAGGGACGGGTCCGGGCTCGGATGCCATCATAGAGGCTATCAACGCCTTTTGAGCCGCCAAGGCAACGAGCTCCTTCTCATGGATCTCTAGCATCATACGAGTCAGCTCGTCGCGCGACCGGGGAGTCCCCTGGACCGCATTGAGTGGAGTAGGCTGCCCCTCAGGCGCAGTTCCCGGCGTGCCAAAAGAGAGGGTCCTCGGCATTCCAAATACTGGGGCATGCCGTGGAGGAGGGCTCTCGTACTGTTCATTATCCGTCATTGATCCTTGGAAACGGATTGTCGGAGCTAGCGTGCTACGAGTTCCCACAGACGGCGCCAATTGGCGAGCCTGATTTTCTTCCCAAGCTCGGCTTACGTATTATTCGCGTCGGCTCCGATCTTCCAGGGTCGTGACGTAGGTGGTATCTGCTTCGTCGTTGAGGTACTCTCTAAGCCTGCACAAGAAACGAACAGGGGCCCGGGGTTGGTACCAGGTTTTCCCTCTCCGACGATCGAGTCAGTGTCGGTATAGACTGAATGTAAGAATATATTTAAGGATGAGGGCTTGGTCCAGTTACGAGTCGTGGCGTCAGATGTCACGGTTGATATTCTGGTGGTCCGGGTCGTTTTAGCTTTATCTCTCTTCTCTCTTTTTGTGCCCCCCTTTCTAAGCAGGATTAGGGGGGGTATTTATAATGAGCTTCAGAGGTGTATTAACCCTTGGATCACTGTACTGTAAGATGCTGATCCAACGGCGTCAGTCATTTATGACTCTGACAGGAGTACTGTCCCTTCCCGGGGCCCACTGGAGGTGCCCTGTGATTGGGCCACGTCGATGAAACGTCAGGGGGGGGGCCCCCCAAAGGGGGCAACAGCATTAATTGGTGAAGCGTATCGAGTACGCTTCTTCGAGCCGGCCTAGCTTCACCCCGTTTGGTGATGAGCCGGGGTGGTGAGACACCCAGTATGTAGGGCCCCGGTTTGTTCATTTCTGTGGTGATATCGGTCCGGACGAGGGGACATTGACATTCCCTCGCCAACTTATACCTAGAAGTGGATCCATTAACCATACCTGATTCAGTGATGGCAGCAGTATGAGTCCCACTGGTTGCAATGTGACCAATTTTTCAATCGTTCTCGGGATCAACTCTCTATGATACACCGAGTGTCCTAGAGCACCAAAACCCCCGTAGCCCCTGAAAACTTGATTTCAAGACAAGAAATTTAATCCTATGACAAACCAGAAGACTGATTTATCGCTCAACTGACATATAATCTTTTTTCTTTGAGATGCTAAAAATATATATATAGCTCCACAGTCCACTTTCACTTGCACTTCTCCTAGTCACAAAGGTAACTACTGATTTAACTAATCCCACTGAAATCTATAACATTTAGACTCTTCTCTTGATTCCTTGGAATTTCTTGCTACAATAGTCGACGATACATGTATTTTGGAATTTTAAGTTTTTAACAGTTCAATTCATGGGCAAATTTGTCCAGACTCATGAACTAGCAACCTACAAAACACACCTAAAACACACAAATAGCGAATCCTCATCACCAAGCCCTAGCCGGTGCCATCACCGCCGAATGAAACAGCCCGCACGACACCACCGGTTGAGGAAAGAGAGCGACACGACCAGAAACCGGGGTTTGTAGAGAGGGAGGGAAGAGGAGGGAGGCGACGGGGGAAGGGTAGAGACGGGTTTGTTCGGTGCCGCGCTGCCGAGCTGGCCAGAGGAGCCGCGGCCCCATGAGAAGAGGTGGACGGTGCTGGTTCCTGATGTGGCGGTGATGGGTGGGTTTATGAGGGGGAGTTTGGGTTTGGCGGTGGAGAAGCGGCGGAGGTGCGGTGGGGATCGACGGCGGAATTGGCGGAGTGACATTTGTTGGTTTTAGAGAAATACGTACTATAGGTTGTTGACCTGTCACCTTTTTTTTTTTATTTATTTATTTATAATCAGTGGACCTGTCACCTGTGGTAATGTGGTTTGTAACTTCATTGTTGTTAGAAATCCTCTGCGTGTTTCCAAAATAAAATAAAAATGTAGGTGACGAGATCGCGTGGATTCGACGGCATGATGCAGCCGCAGATGAAAGACTACGATATCGAAAGGTGAAAAAAAATTAAAAAAAATTACACGTGAAATAATGAAAAACATGAAACGAGAAATGGGAAGCGAGAAACAAAATACGGATTTTTTAAAATGAAAATATAATATACCGATAACTATATCATTAAATTAACTTTATAGTAAAATTTATGGATGCTATGGTGTGATAAAATGCAATCTGGTTTTAGGCACAAAGATTGGGAACTTTGACTATTGGCCTCAAAATAATCTTTATTTTTTATATTTCCAACTCTACTGAAGAACTATAATTTTTAAGCGCCCTTTATAGATAATAAATCTTATTTGTAGCCGGTGTTAGAACTCTTCTTCTTTAACCGAATGGAATCACCAAGACAGAGTCTGCAGCTGGTAGAGGAGGACGACGCCTAGCGAAAGTCAGACTATCTTATTGTTTTCGTGTTAGCTCTCTTGTTCTTAGACCGCCGAAGGAGGTAAGACATGGACAATAATAATACGCGTGCGAGTAATAATTTGTTTAAATCAAATCTGAGTATTGGAAGTAGTGTCGAACCTCATCGGTAGTTGCGAATCTACAATGTGTATAGATAATAGAGTAGTCTATCCTATTGAGAATCTACTATACTTTTTTCAAATAGTAATAGCCACCATTGCTACCTCCTAATTAGTCAAATTTTAGATGCCTCTATTTTTTTAAAAATACGTCTTTATAATAAATTATTTGACAAATGCGTGTATCCAAGATGATAGTACAATAAGACCTCTCTATAATAATATCATATATAGAAGTAGTCTCTCTATAGTCACTAAATTCATCGGTTCCAAGTCGGGCCAATTATAAATATAAATAAACTCTCTATTGTCATATTTTAAAAAATTTGATCGTCCCGTCAATTATAAATTAAACTCTTTATAGTACTAAATAATATTCTATTAAAAAAAATACATGCTTTTTCATTAAATTTGGATGATTTGAGAAAACATTCAAATACATTTCGCGATTGTTGTGAAGTTCTATGATTTGATTACTTATTTATGTAACTAATTTTTTTATTTTCTTAATCCATTTTATGTGTAGTTTGTATTTCATCGACATCGAACTTGACATTGAGAGTCCGATGCCAATGAAATAGGAGTTACATATGATTTTACAAGTTTCTATATACATGTATTTTATAATATCTAAATACTTATAATTTTTAATTTTTATGTATTTTTATATGTAAACTCTACTTAGTAATAATCTCTCTATAATAATAATTTTCTGAATTGCCAATGATATGACTGTATAGAAGTTTTACTGTATATCAATAAAATTTTGTTTGTAGTTATTGTATGGGTAAGATCCTTATTATTGATGTTTTAGTGCAAAAATTTGTTTTATTACTAAATGAAACTAAATAAGAAAGTCTTGTTCGGGTAAAGGCTCCTCGGCTCCGAATCTTTGGCACAAGCCCTTGTAAAAATATAGTTGAATGGTGAGACTTAGTACTATAAATTAAGCATTTGGTAATGGGAATGACAACTTTACGAGGGATTGACCGGTTAAGTTTGACGATTTGGTGTTCGTGAACTGTGTTTAATCTTTCATATTATTAATTATAGAATGAATTTTTATTCAATGAAAATTAATATTATGTTGAAAACAATTATAACTAGATATTGACACATAATAATAAAAATATATATAATCTGATTTTTTTTAATAATTATTGAAAAACGCATACATAGGTCATAAAAACATACATAATTTATTAAATAAAAGACAACAATTAATTAGAAAAACCTATGTTTTGAAATAACAACACATGTAGGTGTTAAACTCCGCCGAACTATAAAGTTGCCAAATGTGCCCCATGAGATTCTTCTGAAGATTGCAGTGTATGCTGTTATGCATTGATACGTGTCTTTCATGATCATAGTGTGTGTTGTTGTGTATGAGATCGATCTTGACATATTAAGATTAAAAGATAAGTGATTTTCAGAATAGATTTGAATTAATTGCCCAAATTTAATTATATATTCTTAAAAGTTAAATACTGAACTAATCAAAAGACGATTTCAAGGTAAGATCCAGTTTACAGGTATATATGCATCAACGACACATAAGAAAAAATGTTTATAAAAGTCAAGTTTCATCTTCGCTTTCAGTTTTTTCATAAATGGTATTTAATTCACGTGGCATGTTTATACTTTCTACTACTTCTCATCTTAGTTTATTCAATTAAGTTAATTTAATTAATTGTTTAGTCATTCACTTTAAAATATAAAAATATTTAATTCATATATTAATTATTTTCGTTCTTAAAGTTATAATTACACTGAAATCTCTAGAATATGAGTATATAAAAAAAATTCGAAATGTATTTGGTTCAAAATTCTCAACTTTTTATAACGATTAAGCTTACATTTTAACAACAACAAAAGTAAAAGTATAAAGTTATGGAGTATTTTCAAATACATTTGTTTGGGGTATACAAAAGAGTAAAATATTGATTTGTGTCTTGTAATTAAAACATGAATGAAAAAGAAGATGAGATTATGAGATACACCTCATCATTCCACGTCAGAAATTTATAATCAAATTAATCATCACAAAGCATTAACTCTGACTTTATATAGGAAGTCTTTCAATTCAATTTAAGAAATTTCTCTCACTTTTCTTTTTATTCCAACATTCGAACGGAGTCTCTCTCTCTCTCTCTCTCTATATATATATATATATATTTATTAGTGAAAATAACCCACGCGATGTCTGGTGTAACGCGTAAATATAAATATTTCAAAAATAAATATTGAATACAAATATAAGCTTTGAAATATTAATTATAAAAAAAAACATTTCATTGTAACGTAATATATTAAAATATGAACATGCGTCAATATTTATAAATATACTAATTATACACATCTAAACATTAAGTGTAAAGTGTAACGTAGTATTCTTTCTTCATCTTACATTCCCTTTAGTCTTAGTATCTCGAGACTCGGTATTATCGTGTGGAAAAGAAAAGGATCATCGGTTATGTTTATTACAATACCGAATGTTTTTCATTATTAATCAAGACACATAGATTTCTTACTTATTTTCTTCTTCTTAGATTTGCACTCTTCCACCTGACAAAACAATAAAATAATAAATTCATCAAAAGATTCTTTTCTCATAAACGTTTGAAGTGCCTATTTTTATGTTTAGCTCTTGTATGAATCGATTATCCTTCGATAATGTCTGCATTTTCTTCTTGTTCTAATTCTATAAAACTATAAGTAAATGTATTATTAAATAAGACATTTATAATTGAAATGGACTAATAAATAACTTATAACTTCTTTGCTTGCTTACCTTTCTCATTTCTTTATTAGTCTTCACACGTCTTCGTTTTGTTCGAATTTTAATACTGCTTTTATCAATGCTTTAATGATTTAAAATTAGTCTCATGTTTCAACATTATTATTTTCATTTCACTTAATAAATTGACTGAAGATAATAAAAGTTACATTTACCTAGATTCAAGTTGAGATATTAGCTCTCTAACTATAATTTTGCGGAGAAAGTAGTTATCAACTTGTAACGAAAATGACCATCCCGAAGAAAATATAATATTCTTTTTCATCTGCATTCAAACAACATTTATAACATAGTTTTAGTTGCATTAAATTTAAGGTTATTAAATAACTATATTGAAAATAATAGCATTTTATATTTACCTGGCCAACATCATCATATTTGTTTTTTTTCTTCTTTTGTCGTTCAAAAAACTCATCTTCCGACTTATCATCCCAATTATAAAGCAATTGTTCATCACTCAATCCTGTTATTGAGAAAACAAATAATCAGCATTTACTGTTACTACCTTATATTTATTTTAAAATGTAAGATAAATAACAATGTATTTGTATATATTTAAATTTATGAATACCTTTTTTTATGATTTTCGTAACAATACATCTTGATAAACCACATTACGTGTGCGAACATCTGCATTTCGACGATTTGTAGTCTTTGAAACTAATATTTTTGTTGTTTGTTGAGATACTCTTCTAGATAAGGCAACATATAACTGACCATGGCTGAAAACATTATTTGGCAAGTAAACACCTACATGTGTAATTGTTTGACCTTGTGACTTATTTATCGTCAGGGCAAAACTTAGTCTTACAGGAAACTGAACGCGGATCATTTTAAAAGACAAACACATCGAATTTGGAGTCTTTAGCGGAATACAATGAAGAAAAGTCTTTGTGCCCTTATATGGGCCATCTAAAATTTCGGCATCTATAAAGTTTCTATTCAAAGAACGACAAATTAATCGTGTGCCATTACACAACCCATTAGAGGGATCGATATTCCTTAGAAGCATTATCGGTGCCCCTAATTTCAAACGTAAAACATGAGGGGTCATACCTGACGGAGAGATAGAGTTTAAAAACTCTTGACTGTAATGGTTATACGGGTCATCGTCAACGCTATCAAAAGAATGATATGTTTTACATTCGCCACTAAACTTCATTATAATTTTGTCATTTAATTTATTGGCATCATTGTTTAATGGTGTTATTATGGCTCTACCTACAATGTATCTCGCATCATTTGTATGATCACGAAGATTTGGGTAGATTTAGTTTATCAGAGTGTCTATTGACTGACTACTTTCCCAGGGTATAGCCATTGAATTTGGTACTTTTATTAGTTCGTCATCTATGCTAGGTTCTAAACCATCTCCAACACGAAGTATAAATTCAGCAAAATTCTTGTCGTTGTGGGATCTCATGTTCTCTTTCAGACGTAACACTTGAACGTAATTCCAAAGTGGTGAATTAACTATAGAAACAGAGACTGATTCGGCTCTTGTACCCTTTGGTATTACCGGTAGTACTTGACGAAAATTTCCACCGAAAACCATAACTTTTCCTCCAAAAGGAAGTTTGACACCCAATATATCTATTAGCGTTTTATTTACAGCCTCAAAAGCATATCGATGTGTCATTGGTGCTTCATCCCAAATAATAATTTTCGCTTCCTTTAACAACCCTACCACCTCATCATTCTTTTCAATATCACATGTAGATGATGCTTGAATATTAAGAGGGATCTTAAATCGCAAATGGGCTATTCTTCCTCCACGTAATAGTGTTGCTGCTATTCCTGAGGACGCAGTTGCAATGGCAATACCGCCTTTATTGCGAATTGTAAAAATATAGTTGAATGATGAGACTTAGTACTATAAATTAAGCATTAGGTAATGGGAATGACAACTTTACGAGGGAATGACCGGTTAAGTTTGACGATTTGGTGTTCGTGAACTGTGTTTAATCTTTCATATTATTAATTATAGAATGAATATTTTATTCAATGAAAATTAATATTATGTTGAAAACAATTATAACTAGATATTGACACATAATAATAAAAATATATATAATATGATTTTTTTTAATAATTATTGAAAAACGCATACATAGGTCATAAAAACATACATAATTTATTAAATAAAAGACAACAATTAATTAGAAAAACCTATGTTTTGAAATAACAACACATGTAGGTGTTAAACTCCGCCGAACTATAAAGTTGCCAAATGTGCCCCATGAGATTCTTGTAAAGATTGCAGTGTATGCTGTTATGCATTGATACGTGTCTTTCATGATCATAGAGTATGTTGTTGTGCATGAGATCGATCTTGACAGATTAAAATTAAAAGATAAGTGATTTTCAGAATAGATTTGAATTAATTGCCCAAATTTAATTATATATTCTTAAAAGTTAAATACTTTAACTAATCAAAGACGATTTCAAGGTAAGATCCAGGTTGCGGGTATATATGCATCACGGCACATAAGAAAAAATGTTCACAAAAGCCAAGTTTCATCTTCGCTTTCAGTTTTTTCATAAATGGTGTTTAATTCACGTGACATGTTTATACTCTCTACTACTTCTCATCTTAGTTTATTCAATTAAATTAATTTAATTAATTGTTTAGTCATTCACTTTAAAATATAAAAATATTTAATTCATATATTAATTATTTTTGTTCTTAAAGTTATAATTACACTGAGATCTCTAGAATATGGGTATATAAAAAAAATTCAAAATGTATTTGGTTCAAAATTCTCAACTTTTTATAAAGATTAAGCTTACATTTTAACAACAACAAAAGTAAAAGTATAAAGTTATGGAGTATTTTCAAATACATTTGTTTGGGGTATACAAAAGAGTAAAATATTGATTTGTGTCTTGTAATTAAAACATGAATGAAAAAGAAGATGAGATTATGAGATACACCTCATCATTCCACGTCAGAAATTTATAATCAAATTAATCATCACAAAGCATTAACTCCGACTTTATATAGGAAGTCTTTCAATTCAATTTAAGAAATTTCTCTCACTTTTCTTTTTATTCCAACATTCGAACGGAGTCTCGTTCTCTCTCTCTCTCTCTCTCTCTCTCTATATATATATATATATATACGCGTGTATCTATTATAATTATACATACATAAATACATATACGCGTGTATCTATTCATCGAATATATATTATTATAAATATAAGTTCAAGGACTTTTGATTAACCACATGCATGCCAATATATTAATTTCCAGATAATTTATTATTTATCGACCCGGTTTTGATCGAACGGTAATCCATTCTTCATTTTTTTGGTTGATGAGTTTTGTTTTTATTGAGCTACGTGTTATTCTGGTAATAAATAATAATTATTTGCACGTGTTTCTTAGTTTAGTTTTTTTTGTTTATTTAGAATGAGAGTGATAGATTATCTTAACTTATCTGTAAGCTATTTTATTTTTATTTTTATTTTTTTTCTGTTTGATGTTATGTTCGAATGATGATATTTTGTTTAGCTGAAACTTTATGTAGTGTTTTATGTTTAAGTAATTAAATAATTGCGTTTTGTTCCGATGTTTAATTTTATTTTCAGTCTTAATTTATGATATAAATTGATTACCTGTTTGTATTTTGGTCTAAAACAACAATGATGGATAATATTTACTCATCTCTAATATGTTGCTTTTTCAAATTTGTAAAATAAGCTTTTGTAAAATTGATGGAATTTTCTTGAATTAAAGATTTAACGTGTATAATCACATGACTATGCTTTGTATTTAAAAGGACAATTATAATAATTTCTTACCTGGAATTTGTGTTTCTTTTTTATTTGTGTTCAAACTGATGGGATTTCTGTCAATTTAAATTTAGAGTTGCATAATCTGTAAATAAATATCGAGTCGTTGTTTGATTTTTAAAGACAGTGATGGATAACTAAAACTCTCCTTTTTCTGGAAGGTGGTTGATCTTTTGTTTGACATTTGGAAACTCTGTTCAATTGAAGTTTCTGAATTTTGTATATTAAGTTCAATTTTGATATCCGTAGAAGAAAAGAACCCTTTTTTTGCTTGATCTTTTGTTTGACTGATAGATTATGTCTAATTGAAGCTTAAGAGTTGTGTAATCTGTATATAATAACTTAGCTGTATTTTGATTTGGAATGGCATATTACTTACTTATCTGAAGAATTTTCTTATCTCACTGACTCAACTTTCTGCGTTGATATTTTGTTAGACGAATCTGTAGTGAATTACTTTGTTGTACGTTGATATTAAATAACAGCGATTGATAAAAATGGCTTGTATGTAAACTGTACCTTTGTTTTGTATGTACAATACGTTCTATATTCATGAATTGACGATGTCGAATAAATAATTATTTACATATTAGTTATTTTTCCTCATATGGTATTTGATCTTTGTTTGGCTGAACATCTTTCTTTTGGAGCTTAAAGTTGGGTGTAATCTGTAAATACTAAGTTAGCTCCATTTTGATTTAAAATGACAGTAATGGATAATAATAATTGGAGGCCTGTTCAGGCTAAGGAAGAACCGGCAACTGACAATGGTGATTGGAGGCCTGCTAAGGACGAACCGGCAACTGACAATGGTGATTGGAGGATTCAATTACAAAACGAATCTCGCCAAAGAATTGTCAAGAAGATGTGAATTCTCTTTTTTACTTTTTCTCTTTATTTTGGCGTTAATTTAAAAAAAGTGGTAGTTTGTAGGTGTACACGAATGCATTTCAGTTGTAAATAAAGATGTATGCTGAATGGGCTGTAAGGATTAGGTTTCAATGTGAATAGAGAACATAAAGAAGAGGTTGTTTGGGATACAATTTGTTTGCTAATTACGGGGTCGATTCACTTTTACATTTCTGGACACCACCACTAAAGGAAACAAAATATAGATGAAGGCGAGGAGGTGATTGTGAGAATTACGTTTCTTTAAAGGAATGGGTAGTAAAGAGCAGAGCAATGAAGGGATTGGAGTAACAATTAGTTTGTCTGGGTTTAGTTGCCACAATATGCTTTTGTTTTGTCTTTGTTAGATACAGTTCTTGTCTTACTTTTGAGTTTTTACATTTCTCCTTGTTTCACTGGTCAGTTGTCACTGTAAGGTGTGTTGGTCAATCGTGTCTGTCTGTTTTCCGGAACATTTTTTTTGTTTTTCTGTGAAATGAAAACAATATTATTTTTGTTGTTGTTGCAGAATGGACACCTTGATGAGGCATTTTCCTCATTCTGAAGAACAAGGACTACAAGATCTTAAAAATATTGCAATGAAGTTTGAGGAGAAGATCTACACTGGTGCTACAAGCCAAGTATGTCCATAGTTTCATCTAGTATGCATAGATTGATGTTAGATATATTATCTCCCTATATTTGAGGAAAAGTGTCCTGTCAAAAATTGAAGTAGTACATAAAGTTGAGTCCCTGGATTGCTCATAATCGGTACCATTATGGTTGAACACGAGTTATTTATTATAGCATATCTTCTTTCTAATTGCAGGCTGACTATCTGAGAAAAATATCTGTAAAGATGATAACTATGGAGTCGAAATCACAAAATCCTACTGCCAATTCTCTGCCATCCAGTGATAATACCGCAGATGCAGGTGAAATTGTCATGATTAGTTTTTCGGCTACTTTATCCAATTTTAAAGAGAGGGGTTAGCTTTTATATTATAGAGAGCTTGTTAGTTATCACGAAGTATATTTTCCCATGTAAATTGTCATAGCGGTGGGAACTTGTGGATGCTAATTAAGTCTCTAGTAGACTACCTTTTATTCCAGTCAAAAAAAGAAGTAAACTTGTATGCTAATATTTTCATACTCCCTCATTTCCTTTCTGGCCTAACATATTCTGGTTGGGGGACTGGATCGGTGAGAAGGAAAAGCAAATTAAGAAAAACTTAAGGTCCAGAAGTAGTAATGTCTTCCAAAAAATATCAGTAATCATTCGAAAATCTTTAATTGAATTCAAAAGCTTCCACTTTTTTTGTGAACATTTGTTCTCTTTGTTACGTTTCTTACAAGATACCTTGATCAAAGTTTAGTGTACTGCTTGATGAATGCATAAATTTTTGAGCTAATAATGTTGTTATTATTTGCTTCTAGCAAAAAACAACGTTAGTTTATTTCTTTTACAAGAATTTATTGACCATTCGTTGTTTGACACGGTATTCTTTCACCATTTCAGGGACACTCCTTCCAGTCACCATGGAAGGTAACCAGGGTCAACCCCCTCAGCAATTTTTATCTCCGAATATTCAGAATAATAACATAACTGCAACAGGGTTACAAAGTTCTTCTTGTTTAGCTTCTTCTATACCTAATGGTCGTGGTTTACCTCAAACTAGTATGCCAAGTGTTGCTCAAAACATAAATGTACAGAGTATATCTGGGGTTACTCAAAATTCAGGTGCAAATACAATGGGACAAGGGGTGCCTGTCAATACGTATGCAAATTCACAGAGACAAATGCAAGGGAGACAACAAGTTTTTGCTCAACAACAGCATCAGAATCCACAGCAAATTCTTTACCAACAACATAGCCAGAATTATTCCCAGGGAACTATTCAGAATTCTCAAATGCAGCAACAAAACTCATTACAAGCCTCTCAGCAAGGATTGCAACCTAATCTTCAACAAAATAAGCAATTTCTTGTTCAACAGTCACAAACAATGCTTAAACAAAATCCACAATCAATCCTTCGGAAACATCAACAGATACTTGGTAAAATAATTTAAGGGCATCCGACATTTCATCTTGCCTCTAAAAGGATTTTAAATCTATGTGTGTGTGTATATTTATATATAGAGAGAGAATTTTCATTTTTATTTATTTTTTATCTGAAAAAGAATTGGTCAGTTTCATTTAAAGTCGTTATATTTTTTTATAAAACACATTTATATTGCAGCCAAAACGTCCCTATCTTTGTTGTCCTTTGCCTTCTAGTCAGTATAATGTTAATACTTAATATAAAAATTCATAAAACGCCGAAGAAGCTTTAACATGAAATATATGTTTTCAAGCATAAACCCAAATGAGAATTGTTTTTGTAGCAAGCTAAAAACTGTGTCAGCTGTTTTTCTTTATATGATATTGTATTATAATGTAATATATTATTTTACAGCCCAGCAGCCAAATTCAACAAGCATGAACTCAGGCCAGTTATTTGGACAAAAAACTAATCTCTCCAAGCTACAGCAGCAACCTCCACAGCTGCTAACGAGTCAGGTACGATAACTTAAGCATATGATTACAGATGATGAAAATAAATGCATATAGGAGTTTGAGATTTATAGAATTTGTTTGTAGAAAAACTCCAAGTTTCGTCCAACTAGCCTTTTCCTCTCGCCTGAAAGCCTAAACTTTACTGAAATTTGATAGAAAAGGCAAGAAAACATTTTTTTTTTGTGTGTGTGTGTGTGTGTGGGGGGGGGGGGGGGGGGGGGGGGGTCACAACGTTAGGAAAAGAAATTTATTCATGATCAATCAATGTCTTAGAGACAACAATATCTTACTACCCTGCTACAGACTGTCTCTTAGAGACAACAATGTCTTAGAGAAAACATCTTTCTCAGCGTTTCTTTCATTCAGACTTTCTGGCTTCCTCAATTATTTCTGAAGCTCTAAATTTTTGCCCGATATATCCTTAATCGAGTACCATGAGCTTTGACCTAAACAGCAGCTGTCCAGTCAATTGCTGTGATTTTCTTTTCAGCTTCACTAGTTATCTGGCGTCACATGAACCGTCAGTTAATGTTGCATCTTATTTTATAAACTCGCATCAAAACCCTTTAAACCCTTTCGTTTGCATTATAAATGTAAAACTCGAATTTTATTTATATTTACGTAATTTTTCTGAGTTATCTGTTCTGTTGTTTTTATAGTTTACAAAATGATCCTGAATGATATGATATTGTTTTAGGCTTTTAGCTCTATATTATTCTGTAGAAATGGCTAGAGTGTTATGCAAAACTCACACTTCACGCATCCATGTTTATGCTTAAACGGGATTATTACACAACTGATTTAGCTGCACTTTGGTGTTTTAAAATAATGTGCGACTTATCTTAAAAGGAAACACATGCTCCGCTTTCCGTTACCAAACATTTAGACAAGATTGTAAAAAAGCATTAAAAAGTGAGTTACCTAACACTGTTCACAGCAACAGTTGGGTCTGCAAGGTAATCTCCCGGGTCTACAGCAGCAACAAATGCTTGGAACTGAATCCGGGAATAATCCTAGCATGCAGAATAATCAGAATCTAGGTCACATTATGCACCAAACCAAGGTTTCAACGTTGCAACAAAATTATCAGAATACTACAGCTTTACTACCCTCCCAGGGTCAACATTCACAACCGCAGGTGCCACATCAGCAAATAAATCCGCAGATGCGACAAAGGCTTCAAAGAACCATGCCCGAGGTCCCATCAAGTATGTATATAACTTAGCTCATGTCACACGGACATCATTCTCATCGTATTTGATGGTTAGACTTATAAAAAAAGACTGCTGGTTTTAGCAAGTTAATAATTTCAATCATATCCGCATATGTAAATGTTTGATTACTCTCTTTTCCAATTTGGTGGTGTAGTAGGGGGAATACATATTATCAAGGGGACAGAACTATTATTTTTTGTATAAATTTCTCTTTTATCCTATATTTTTCATCGGTTCAAAAGTTGTAGCTTTAGAAAAGAGGTAAATATGGTATAATATTCCGATTTTTTTAAGTGCCCCGGACAAATGGGACAACCCAAGATGGTATATTTTCCAAACAAATGGGACAATGTGAGTAATTGTTATTTGCGCAACTTTGGTATTTTTATCATACGTTGGTAGTAAAGTATTTCCGGCTTGATCGTTGAAGTTATCTCTGTTATTTTTTTTTCTTACTCTAAAACCATCCTCTGTTGCTCTAAGCCTATTCCTTTGACTTACTGGAAATTGGACCACATCTTGGAAGACTCTTTAGAATTTTTTTTGCTCTATTTGATCTCTGAATCTATCATTTCGCTCTATGTAATGGTTAATTTGAACTGATTTTGATGAAATATTTTGTCTTGTTGTAGGTCCATTGGATTCCACTGCTCAAACAGGAAATGGGAATAGTGCTGATTGGCAAGAGGAGACCTATCAAAAGGTACACCAACATCAACTTCATCCATTTAAGGTGGATTCCTTTTAATTCATTTATCTTGAAGAAACTTAAGTTTCAAAACGAATAAAGAAATTCTGTCAGGTTAGAGGTTAGTTTAAAAAGAACATAAAAAAATTCCGACCCTTGCGTTCATGTAGCATTACGGAAATTTTGAAAACGAAAGGACCTGACTGACTTATGGTGCAATTCATAAAGAAAAACTATTTTTTTGGGTACTTATATGTTGTATATATGGATTTGAGCTGTTTAATTCGTCAACAAATGTTTGAATTTTGAAGCTTCCGTTTGCAGATTTTAGCTATGAAGGAGGCATATTACCCTGAACTCCTAGAAATGCACACGAAAATAGCTAGTAAACTGCAGCAGGTGGGGCTCTCCTCCTCAATGACCCACATCCGCTTCTCTATTCCCTCTCCACCCTCTCCTCTCTGCAGGCTAACTGTAGTCTGTTTTTCATTACTTGTTAATACACGGGATGTTGTAGAGTTATACTTATACCTGGCTGAGGGATGGTATTGGGGTTTTGTTCTCAAGGGGTAATAACTCGGGAAAATAATTACAAACACTCTATTTTATTGCAACTTATCATATAATAAATTTTACATTTTCTCCAATTTTTTAAGGGATTTTTTTTCTTCGATGTTGCAATTTTTTTCAATTGTTTTAGTATTTTCGTTTCCACCTCATATTGTAAGTTATGAGTTACTGAAGTTATCTTTTCCTTTAGAGTTCTCCTCTCACTATTCTTACCTAGCTGAGAAAAAGTATTAGGATCTGATTCCCATTGATGATATGCATAGTAACTTTCACTAAATAAAATCAAATATAAAATAATGTTCAATGTTGAAAGCAATCTCCTTGTTACTTTCACATACACATGTACTACATGTTTTGAATTAATTTTGCTTTTTTATTTATTTATTTACATGACTTTCCCTCGTGCTAAATGTTTTCTTCTCTTTAAACTTGACATCTTCTGAATTATACAGCACAATACCCTGCCTCATCAATCAAGTAGTGAGCAAGTTGAGAAGCTCAAGGCTTTCAAGTCAATGTTGGAGCGTGTCTTGGTATTTTTACAAGTTTCCAAAAGCAACATATTGCCTATATTCAAAGATAAACTGGGAAGTTATGAGAAGCAAATTGTTAACATCCTTAATTCAAATAGACCTCGAAAACCTGAATCCCGGGTGCAGCAACCTCTAGAACAATCTCAGATTTCCCAGGTTCAGTCGCATGTAAACCCAATGAGTTCTCGCGTACAATCAATGAACTTACAAGGTTCCATGAATACATTGCAGCATAACGCAAATAGTTTACAACAAGATCCCTTATCTTCTCTGCCGAGGGTTCCAAATTCATCTCAGAGTTTGATGAATCCACTACAATCCATTTCCAATATCGATTCTGTTCAAGGAAATCTTCTCAACACAATGCAACAGTCTGTCAGTGCTTCCCAACAGGTTTGCTGAAGATAAAATTTATTGTGACTGTGCTTTCAATCTTGGACAGAGCTGTTCCTTATCAGAAAGACATCTTGAATTATATTAACACTTTCCTGAACCCTTGTTGGATTAGACCGTAAATAACAAATAAATAATCATTGCTGTTTTGTATTCTTTTATATGAACTATAGATTTCCTTTCCTCCCTTGTACCAACCCTGACTTTAACTTATGAGATTTCAGTTTCCTTTTTACTCATTGGTTTCTCTCTTTAAATTAGGTAAACACGAATACGTTGTCATCACAAAATGGAATGAGTAGCCTACAACCTAATCACTCTCCTTTTCAGCCTACTTCCAATATAATTGGAAACCAGCAATTAAGGCAACAAGAACAGCAGATGCTACAGAACCATCAGACGAGACAAAAGTTTCAACAGCACCAAATGCAACAGCAGTTGATTCATAAACAGCAGTTGCAGCAACAGATGCTCCAACAAAAGCTGCGGCAGAATAACCAGTTGCAGGCAAGGAGCAAAATATTGTTTTGACATATACGTTCTTGAGAAAGCGTACTAATAATCTCAAGATTCTTACAATTATGTGAAGTTTCTAATCTTTTTTTATGTAAGGGTAAATTTGGTGTTTCTTGTAGTGTTGTCATTGTCTTTCTTTCGTGGCATTCCAATTGTTATAAAGATTATGTAGAAATTTTCTATATTCCTTCTTTTGTTTCAATCTCCGAAATTAATTTCTAAAATATGTCCTCATTACCAACTCCTGAAGCGGGTCAATAGTAATTCTAGATTCACACACCTTATTTCCTATTGCAGGCACACCAAATGCCACGACTTCATCAGATGAATGACATGGAAACGAAGATGAGACAGCAATTAGGTGTAAATGGAGGAAGTTTTCAGCAAAATCAGCGGCCAATTCATCACCCTCAACAGTTCAAGTCCTCACCACAACTTTTCCAAGCCACATCTCCTCAAATGCCACCCCAGCATTCTTCGCCCTCACGCACTAAATCTGGAACTCCATCACAATCTGCCAACTCACCTTTCATCGTCCCATCTCCTTCAACTCCTTTGGCTCCATCTCCAATGCAAGGGGAGCCTGGGAAGGGTATTTCTGGTACTTCCCCTCTAACTACTACTGCTGCTGTAACGCCAGCTCAATCTCTTGCAATTGGCACTCCTGGTATATCGACCTCTCCTTTTCTTGAGGTTATTAGTCCAGAGGAAACTCATGGTAACATATCAACAGCTGTATCTGGAAAGTCAAGTCCTACTGAACAGCCAATTGATCGCTTACTTAAAGCGGTTAGTTTTTTATTTCATGGTTGCTCCTGTGCCATGCTTCCATCTTCTGTCCTTCTTTCCTGATCTTATTACTGTTCTGTACACCAACCCTGTCAAGTATTTTCCGATTTTGTGTACCAGTAAACAATAGTTAGCATTTAGTGCACTAACCTAACGTTCATTACTCATTCAGTTCGCTCCCGATGATTTAGCATATAGGCTTGTGTACAAAAGTAAAAATAGACCAATAGGTTAGGTTACAAAAGTGATAATTACCAAAACGTTTTTTGTACAAAAATGATCCTGAGTTTTTTCGTTAATGTAGACAGAGGCACATGGATTGATCTGTATATGCTAGATTAGTGTACAAGAAATTCGTGATAACAGTAAACAAAAATGCCCTTTCCGCTCTATCTCATTAATTCCATTTTGCAAGAAGTATGCAACACCAACTTCTAGAAGCAATTGCATTACTTTAATCATCTGAAGTTTGGTGTGAGTAGAAATATTTTAGGAAAATTTTCAGGCGCGTCCAGTTCCTTTTACAAGTAAGCCTGCAACATCAATTTTTTAGAAGCATTTGCATCTTCAGCCAAAAAGAAAAAACATCTTAAACCTGTGCTTAGATATATACAAGGAAATTTCAGGCACTCTTTTTCCATTGTTACTTTAGGCGCTTTTTTCCATTATTAATTGCAGGCACTCATTTCTGTAGCTTTATCTTGTTTTGAGTAGATTTTCCATCATTTAATCTTTCAGGTAAAGTCGATGTCTCAGAAAACATTGAGTGCTTCAGTTAGTGATATTGATTCAGTTATTGGTATGGTTGATACAATAGCTGGATCAGCACCAGGTTATGGATCTAGAGCTGCTTTAGGCGAGGACTTAATTGCTATGACAAAATGCAGAGTACAAGCTAGAAACATCATCACAAAGGAATCAGATGGTGGAACATGGAAAATGAGACGTTACACAAGTGTAATGCCCTTTAATGTTGCACCATTTGTGGGAAGCGTCAACAATTATAATTTTAACGGTTTGACTGGTACGGAGACAGAGGACTTAAAGTCAACTGCAACATCTAACAGTAAAAGGCCTAGAGTTGAGGTATAGTCATTAGTTTTCTTGTTAGCCATTTGTATAGCACAGTGAATTGTCAAATTTTATCTTGTGTACAATCATAAGTAGCTTAATTGATGTCCAATATTTAACTCGTTTTTGCTTTACTCTTTTAAAAGTATAATTGGAGACGCATTAATACAATAGTTTGGTGACCGGTAACTTCATGAGTATTGATGCTTGGTTTCTGGCACATGTTTGCTTTACTCTTGAAACTGATTGTTTGACAGCCATACAAGTTTTTTTCATTCTATGAATGTATATATGCAAATAGTGTAGACCAAAATGACAATCCTGAGAATGTCCTTAGCTTTGTTAATCGTGTAATGTAAGCCGTGGTTGTAATCCACTGCAATAATTATTGACACTCACATCCGACACAAAATATCCTCGTTTTATAATATCTACAACTGCAATTGTTTTATAATATCTACAACTGCAAAGTTAGTTATCTACCCTGGTGGGCACTCATTATCTAGTTTCGCCTCTCACTGTGAAGCTAGAGTTCAAAATGTATTTCAAAAGAGACAGTTTTGGGTATTACTATGAATCCATATTAGTTATAAAAATCCATGCACTCGTAATTTTAGAAATAACTTACGAGGAAGGAATCCTACCAGCATTTACTTTGCATTTATGATATACGTTAGAGGTATCGTCCTTAAAAAGTTGTTTTCCAAGCCTTAAGCCACATAAAATCTCTCAATAATTGATGCAAGAAGTATAGCTACGAGAATCATACGCAAAAAAGGAAGCCAAAAAAGACGCTAGTATAGGCTTCCTTAACGTAATAAGTAAGGAAGCATGAACACCATTCATGCTTTTATGACCCTATAACTGATAGTATTCATTCATGCTTTTATGACCCTATAACCGATAGTATTTAGACAGGACAGAAAATGAGGGAGTATTGATCCACTTTGGCTATGATCCTCTAGTCTCTGTACTCATGTTCGATTCTCTGTGCTGTCAGAGTCTGTGAGATGCTGATCAATAGAAATACTTCATAATGATTTGATACTTATTATATGATGCATTTAGTTTTCTTGTCATTAAGACTCGCTAGACTATTTACCTTAAAGAACTAACCATTGCCACTACCAACCTTAGATTTTATTTCCACTAGCGAGTCATGCTGTTTTTATTTTATTTTGATAAGCAATTAATGCCAAATGTTTTAGAGACTTGCATGGTATTGTGTTGCTGTAAAAATGACCTTGTGGATCATGTTAGGAAAAATTAGTGTTTACAGTTGTCATGCGACCTTGTTTTCACTCAAGTCGAAGACTTTGATGTATTTAATATTTTGAAACATGCGTATGCATCTAATACAAGTTATATGATGAAGATTTTAAGACGACAAGTCTTCGCTTATTTTCTACCCAAAAAGTCTACTGTTATTTTCTTTTCCATGTAATTAGATGCTGTAAAACTGAAAGTGTGGACAGCGGTTCTGGAATCTTTATGTCTAATGTGTTTACACCATACCAGTATGTAATGAGTAAATAAAATTTAAGTATGCGAATTTGGGAATAAAAGTTATTTCTGGATACGGTACTTTTTTTTATAATTTTGCAACATGTATGTGCACTATATTGAAGTTTAAAAAGTCAAATGATGGAGAATGTAGGAAGGGCATGTGAGATATAGAGAAAGCCCTTAATTAGTTTTGCAGGTGCTTTTATTTTTGCAATACTGAAATATGTGGCCAGAACACAGGTACAAGTGCTTGTCCAAGCGGGGGATTGGCTTAAATTCACGTAGAAAGACACCTCGGGAGCGGATTTATTTTCTTTCCTTTCTTCCACATTAAGAGGATATACTTGTACCGCAGACTAAATATATTCTATTTAGAGTATAGACTTGTACCAAAGAGCAAATAAATTCTAAATAGAGTAATGGGTATTTGAATGAATAATTTTGCTTAGCTGTACTGGACTTGGCTATTGTGAAAGGAAATTATTTATGGTCTTCTGTTAATTGTACTTAAATAAATATTATCTCGTTTGCAGGCTAGCCTCGCCCTTATGGAAGAAATTAGGGAGATAAATCAGCAACTGATAGATACAGTAGTGGATGTCAGTAATGATCACATAGACGCAACTGCAGCAGCAGCTGAAGGCACCAAAGGAACTATTATTGAGTGCTCCTTTGACTTAAACTTCCAATATGCGCATATGGTTAGCTCTAAGTCTTCATTTCACATTTTCTAGTATATTAGCTTCATGTACATTGTATATTTTGCAAAACACCATGTACTTTAAAAACTTGTAATTGACCCCCATGTACTAGATATTTTTAGCCAACCCGCATTACCAAATTTAATGTCATAAATTTTATGCATTTCCCCCCATTATGCATGCAACATTTTGTGCTGTGTGTCTTGTTTATATCTATAATCCCGAAGCTGTCGCATGTGGAAAACAACAGTTTTTCCTTTTCTTTTCTTTTTTTGTGAAGGACCAGTTTCTTAGACTTTTAGTCTGGAAAAGTTCATATGTAACTTTTTTTGGTAACCACTATTTAACGATATATATACACATGCAAATTACATGTATCAAAAGAACAACTCTCCAATACTCTTGGTGGTCAATTGCAAAAGGCAGCTAGTGCATGGAGGTTAATGGGATAATTGCGAATTTTTAAGATACACAAGGGCTTCTTTCTTTAAAAAAAAACCCCATAGTACATGGGGGTTATCTGCATGTTGCCCTTTACTTTTCTTACGGACATTGTTACTTATTTATATAATTGGTTTTCAGTCTCCTATTCGGCCCTTGAGGTTGCTTGTCCCTGCTAATTATCCAAATTCCTCACCAATCCTCCTGGACAGTTCCCCAATTGAAGTCAGGTAATCATGGCATTAATATCTTTTAGAAATTAAAAAATGTTGTTAAAGAAGCTTTTGCTTTATCCCATTTATTATTTTTTCTAAGATCTATCAAGTAATCGCAATTGTTTTAAATGAAAAGAGAGTTTGAAGGATCTACTTGACCTCTCAAATAGAATTGTACTCATTTGGTGTGATCTTATTAACTATATTTAAATGGGTTCTTCTATTTATCTTTAAAACTTCAACTGCTGCACTAGAATTTACCTTAATTGGAATGAACATGTTGAGCGCTTTATTGGAAAATTAAATGTTATGATCTCATACTAAAATTAGGTTTGATCAGTTTTGTTAATCTTTCAACAGCTGTACAAAAACCTTACTTCTTTTGGGTGGGAAGTCAAGAAAATTACGTTACTTTGAAGGAATAGTTGAACAAATTATTTTAAATGTAAATGCTGACAATGATGATAATGTCCTTACATTTTTGCTTTCATTTAATACCTTACCCTGAGCAGCTTATCTTACTCTATAAAAGTCATACATTTATGTAAAACAATTGATAGTGATATATGTAATGTTATATAAGGTGGCTGATGTTTAAACTAGACATTGATCTGTAATCACTAGGGCTAGCCTAGTGGCCAGAAAGCACTTCTCAAAGATTGGGGAGCAGATTAGATTCTTATGGGGTAGAAGTGAAATCCTTAGGTCCTTCTTAGGGTAAAATAACTGGTAATGTACCCGCACCAGTTTCCTTACACTTTTCCTCATATTTAAGGTAATTAGCATCACTTTTATATTTTTAGGGTAACAATTTAACTTTATACATTTTTCAGTTCCCTATCAAATTTCTTATCATAACTAAATATTACTATATTTTAATATACTTTTATCAATTTTTTTCAACCCAAATTAATTTACTAGAGCAACCACATTAAATAAGTTAGACGTTTCCTCATATTTAAAGTAAAAAGTACAGTTTTACAACTTATAAGGAAACGTTTTGGTTTATACAAATTATCAGTTTTTTTTTTATCAATTTCTCTATCACAACTATACAACTCATCTTTTTGTTATTTTATTAATTTATATGTGAAAAGTACAAATAAGGGAGAGAGAATTAGAGAAAATTAAGAGAGAGAAATTATTATTTTAATTATAAGGGAACATCTTGATCCCTTATATTTGAAGGATATTTGAGTTCATGTAAATTTAAGGTAATGGATAAGGAAACTGATGTGTGTACAGTTTTAGAACAATCTCCTCATATTTAAGGTAAATCGGTAATATAAGAGAACTTATGCCATTGCTCTCTAATGAGTACCAAAGACCTTATATAGACAGTGTGCTTACAAATCAGGCTAGACAATGCATGCAACTTTTAGGCTGATATGCAACTTGGTTTTGGAATAATTTTGTAAAATATGAGCTGTTCGAAAAAACAGATATCGTATAGATAACAAACCGACACAAAGCAGTGAAACCCTGGCTATAATTAACCCAGGTAATTACGCTATAGTTATTCATATATATTCTAGTAACAATTGGTCCCTTACATCGCCACAGTTATGTTTCTGAATATGAGTTAATAGAATAATATATATTTTTAGGAAATAACAGTTGAAAAATGGCTTTCTTTCGAGGCAAACATCACCAAATGATATGGTACACGTTTAACTGTGATATGATTTGGAGTTTGAATATTTGCATGGGTTTAGAAATCAAAATATTACCTGTCGCCTCTGGTCATTTCATTATGTTTTAATAATTGTACCTTGCAACTGCGTAAAGGGAACTTTTAAAGGTTGAAATCGATATAGATCTTTATTACATCTATAATGAAAACTTATCAAGTCTGGCAAAAATGAAGTCCAGGCCAGCTAGTTTCCTTCTTATGAAAGAAAAAAACAAATGCGCATAAGGATACTGCTTATGGTCTTTCTTGTAACCAACCAATATGTCTACATAACATTTACTTCAACAGAATGTTTATATCGTCACAATGCTTGACATTTTTCATGAGTGAAGTTAGATCCATAGGATTTTGATGACAGATCATGCACACTAAGAAAAAAAAAATCCCATCTTATAAAAAATTATACGACAGTATGTTCGAGTGTTGGGTTGAGTTAGATCTCTCGTTCTATTTGTATAAGCTTGTAATGGTCCTTATAGGTAGATAGTAATAGGTATTGATGATTTTGACGGGGATTATTATTGGATTTTAGATATAAGGAAGTTCCTGCATCAGTAGTTTTACACTTTTACTCGCATAGTATTAGTAGGAACTAAGTTTGCCATCATTCACATATTTCTCTTCCACTTTTCCTTTTTTCAATTTCGTTAGTTTGTAAACACTTGTCCAATATTTAGGAGAATGAATTTTTGCATTGGCAGCAAGGAGTACGAGGATTTATCATCGAAGGTGATGACAAGATTTAGCAGATCTTTGCAGAACCTATCTGATCCAATGTCCATTGGGGAGATAGCAAGGACTTGGAATGTGTGTGCTAGGGAAATTATATCCGAATGTGCACAAAAAAGCGGTGGTGGGAGCTTTAGTTCAAGTTTTGGGACATGGAAGAACTGCTTGAGCGCCGCATAATCTTTTTTTGTTGATCAATTTAAGTAGAGGTATTTAATATTGGTGATATAGGGAATGTGGATGTCGGATAATTTTTGTTTTGGTTACGACTGGTAATTTAAGGATTTTTTCCAAAATTTTCTAATAAGAAAAAATATAGGTCATTTGTACTTCAACATTGGATGTTGTTGACATATTGGAGCTCGTAGCTTTGCAAGCGGTATTGGTTCATTTTTGTGATTTGTAATTTAGTTTATGTGAAAGATTTTCTATTTTTAAAAATGTTTGTCGCAGTTGCTTTTACTAATAAAATTAGGATTTCTGCAAATGCGCGTCTTGAGGATATTGCACAGCTGAATTCCTTTTATCCGCACGTTTTTAGTTTGGATCTGGTTCTAGTTGGCAAGCATCTAAATTTCCACTTTCTGCTTGGAGAACTTCTTTATGCTTTTTCCAATCGATACTACTAATAAATATTGGGTTTTGATGGTCTTGAAAACATGGCACATAAGGTTTTGGATATTTGGAGTCTAGCTTCCGTCGACTGCTTTTAGTTTTTCGATATGTTTATCCTTTTACCCCTCTCTTGTTGTTTTTCCTTTTTTGTTTCGTAGCATCAAAGCACATTTTATCAATGATGTTAATTAAAATTCCACACTGGGGATTACAGGTAAACCAAAAACAGTGACCGAGAAACATCTTTCTCGTGACAAAGAAAACCCAACTATATAGATATGAATACTGACCAATTTGATCAGAAAATTGGCTAAGAAAATCATTTTTATGAGAGCAGAACAACCAAACACTCTCAAGCAACTTCCGGAATTATATAATCCCTATTTGTCTCGACACAAATTAGAATAAAAATTTGCAGGCATTAAAATCAAGATATCTCCCAAACATTTAAAAACTGAAATATTGGGTATTTGTATAGTTAGGTCAACCATACCTTGTTTTTACTAATAAATATATTAAAAAAATTAAAAATCTGAAGTCAATGATCTCATCCTTTTGTTAGAAAATACTTTTTAAAAAAATTGGTTATCAAGTTAATATAACTTTTGGGAATTTAATTATTTATTTGATATTTTAAAGAGAGATAATTTGAAAAAATATATAAATGTGTTCTTTTTTTGAGTTATTTATTTTCTTTCGAGTCATAAATAATTAGATTCGGTAATTATTAAAAAAGCTAAAAAAACAAACACCGAATAATTAAAAGAAATAAGGTAAGAGTGAGACTAACTATGATCTCATCTTCACGGGTACTACTAGCTAATGTACGTGAATCATTTTCAACTTTGAGGTAACACACTCTAAATAAGTGAATCATAACTTCAATCCGGTGAGAACAGTTGAAGCTTCTAGCATAGCAATGCTCAAAGTTTCAAAATCAAAACTAAAGCTTATATATTATTCGCCATAGCTAGGTAGGGTTCACGATGACTTTAAGTTCGTAAGCTTGACTGTACGTACGTGTTCATTTGTTTTACCCACTAAATAAATTTAATTTGCTGCGGGGTGGTCTTGGATTGCATTTTCCAATTTGATGTTTTGGGAGCTTGCTCGGGGAAGAATGGTTGTTATCATAATTAAGATTTCTCGATTTTTGGAAAACCTAATGTATATTTGTAAAATGTTTGTTATTGATGAAAAGTTATACAGAAAATCTTCACTAGAATGATGAAATGGTCCCCAATTAGGTTAACTATATATATATATATGATTATATATGGACTGTTTTTTTTTTTGAAAGTATATGTAGACTTTTTTTTTTTTTTTTTTTTTTTTGAAAATATATGGACGGTTTGAGTTGCCTATATTTGTTCTTAACGACAATATCGTTAAATAACATTCAATTACATGTAATATGGATCGATAGCATAGTGTGGCACACAATATAACTATATATGTGCTTCATCAAATAATAAACGGATGAACATTGATACATTTGTTATACGAGCTTTGCCAACTGCATAAAGTGTTTTAGCAAAGACTTGTTTAAAAAGAAATGTAATGATTTGAGGTTTATAATGAATCAAATACTTAGAAAAAAGACATTAGAAAGTTAATGACATGAGGTGTAACCGTGTAAGACTATTTATGAAACCTTGGAGATGTAATGTCTGTGTTTGAAAGTAAACCAGTTAAATCTACTTTTCATTCGATTTCCACTGGGCACTACGAAATTATTTGCAATTTTTATTGTATTATAATTTATATCAAAATTATCGAAATAGTTTTTTTTAAAATCTAATCATAAAATTTAACATTTGAATTATATGATCAAATTTTTAAAAAAAGTTTATTACGATAATTTTGATACAAATTTTTTACCGATCAAAATTGCACGTAGTTTCGTAGTGAAAAGTTAAATAGAAACAGAGGAAGTATTAATTACCTATTTTTCCCAAACCTCAAGACTCTAATTAATAATGCCCATATTTGAAACTAGCTAGGTCTAAATGCTAGAGGTGACATCGGTTCGATACCGATTTTTTGACTACATATTGATAATATACCAAGCTAGTTTGCTTTGAGAATTTTTATACTATTACCGAACCAAAAAATTCGGTATACCAAACTATTTGGTTGGTTCGGTTCGGTTTTGTTTTCATACCAAACTTTAGTTTACAAGTGATGATATAAAAATGGTGCGTATTGAAAAAAAAACATGGTATAAAGTTTTAAAAGCAATAGATTAAAAATATATATTTATTTATATTATTGTTACATTTATTGTTTCTTTGCATAAAAGAGTAAACACTATTAAACATTTCTAGTAAATGCTATAAATAAAATAAAATGTTATAAGTATTCACTAGAAAAAGTAATATAACTTATAAGTATATTATAACAATGTTAATAATTAAGTGTATATATGTATTTTAGTTTATTAATTGTCTATATAGTATAGTTTAATATTTCGGTTTGAATCGATACCATACCGAACTCACCAAACGAATACCGAAACCGAACTGACTTTCAAATATCGGTTCGGTTGACCGTACCGTAATGTCGGTATATCAAACTTTTGGTACCAACTTGATTGGTTCGGTTCGAAAAACGATTGGTACAAGTCGATAAAAAAAAAAGCACCCCTACTAAATACCGACGGAAAATCATTAGGGATTTCGAAGCGCAAGAATATATATATACTTTAATTTGGGTTTTCATTAATATTATTAACAGTTTTGCTAACGGGTACCCTAAAAGCATCGTTTAAGCATTAAATAAATTTCCAAATTCAAGTAATTGCATTTAATACATATATTATTGCATTTACACAATCACATTATTGATTTACAAAAATTATGTATTTAATTTACTTAGGTTATGAAAATTTTATTAATGAATTAATATAATAAATGCATTAAAACATATATTATACATCATTAACCAATGACCACGTGGTATTCGTTAAATTTACCCAATTAATAAAGAGTAAGTTAAACTAATTAATAACTATAATTCTTCTAATATACTTCATTCGTCCCGAAATAAATGTCATGTATTTCATTTTGAAACGTTCCAAAATAAATGTGAACTTTCATTTTTTAGTAAATTTCTCTTTTTTATTTTTTAAAATATCTCTTTTTAGATCATCTCAAATTTACAACTATAATCTCATATATATTATTAGTAAGAATAGCTTTTATTTGAAAATTTTGATTTTTTTTTATATTGAATTTTAAGTGAATTTTATTCAAATCCTTAAATAACAAGTAAGACACTTATGTTGAGACGGAGGATGATTTAATCATGACTGATATCTTATGTAGGTCCCACCATAATTCTAAACATGGCAATATGATCGTTGGTACGGAAATCGAGTATTAATTAATTTCATTTAAAATTACAAATATTGTGCTGTTTTATGAATAATGCTAACTACACCGAATTCACAACCCAAGCATAACCCTAGCGCTGGGGACCACTCAAAACTCTAGAAATTATTAAACTTTATATATTCAATTTTTTCCATGCATTTATTGCAATGTTTGATGATAATATAATACTCTTAATTTTTTCCTTGGTAAATTTGCAAGGTGTAGTACTTATTTGGCACATCCAATTAACCAATATAGAAAGGTGACACTTATTTAAAAGTATATTTTTTTCATGGGATATGAGATATATTTTAATAGTACAAATATTCTACCCCTATTATTTATCCATTTCAAAATTTCACAACTTATTCTGCAAATTTATAAGGTTTTATATTATATTGTATTCAAATTTTAAAACATTTGTACATAATATTGTTTTAGATCATTTTTCTAAGATTTAATGCTTAATTTACACTAATTTATACATTTATTCCAAAATAAATTGCGTGTAGATTTTCTTTTAAAAATAATTATTGGAATGTATTGATAAATGTATTATAGTAATTGTACAAATTTTTTTAAGTTTTTTTTAATAAAACATTGGATAAAATAAATAAAAAGACACATAAAAAATAGAGAATGAGGGTGAAGATTTGGACTAATATTTTAAGGTGATGTTTGGTAATCAAGTGCTGGCCTAAAAAGTGCTGTCTGAAAAAGTGCTGTTGAAAAGTGACTTATATAAAAAGTACTTTAGAAAAAATTAGCGTCTGGTGGAAAAGTGCTTTTAATTTTTATAAGTTTTGTCTGCGTTTGTTATGTATAAGTTCGAAATGACTTAATACCACAATAATTCATATACTACGAAAAACACATAAAAATTACTAATAAATTCTGTATCACTTTAAAAACCAAATATTTATAAACAATTACAAAAATAAAAAAACATCGATAATATACATATTTTATCTTTCTATAAACCCAAAAAAATAGTTTTAAATTACAACAAAATAAAAAAAACAAAAAAATTATAAAAATCACAAAAAATCATAAAAAAATAATAAAAATAACAAAAAATCAAAAAAAGTATAATTTTTATAATTTTATAATATTTTGTGATTTTTTTCATTTTTTTCATATTTTATAATTTTTTTATATTTTTTTTGTGATTTTTTTTTTTTCATTTTTTTTTTCATTTTTTTGTGATTTTTTTGTGATTTTTTTTATATTTTTATAATATTTTGTGATTTTTTTCATTTTTTATAATTTTATGTGATTTTTTTTTTGTTTTTTATAATATTTTGTGATTTTTTTAAAATTTTGTGATTTTTTTTTTTTTTATAAAATTTTTTGTGATTTTTATTGATTTTTTTTAATAAAAATACATTTTTTTAAATTTTTACAATTTTTTGTAATTTTTTTTCATTTATTTTGAGATTTTTTGCATTTTATATAATTTTATGTGTTTTTTTGCATTTTTTATGAAATATGTGTATGGCGTTTTGCTAAATAAAGTAAATAATAAAAAGTGGTACCTATAGGGAATATGAAATTATGAAGGTAGATAGCAGTAATATAATTTCAAAAGTGGTATCTATTGTGTATTATTTATTTTTTATTTTGACTTTGTGAGCAAGTCTATTTTCAGAAGTGTCAAAAAATAATTTCTCTCAAATGGGCTTCTAATGCTCTGAACTTTTTGGGAAGTGAGTTGCTTTTACTTACCAAACACTCAAAATTTTGCTAGATGGGCTTCTGGACCTAAAAAGTGCTTACAAGCCAAAACTATACGATTTACCCTAGCATACATATAATCCCATATCGCTGTAATCCTTTTACCGCCGACATAGTGTTGTATATTTGTATATATATGACACACGTACATGCATTACATACATACATATAACATTTTCATATATATATATATATATATATATATATAGTGTGCTAATCTCAAGAAATCTCCGTCATTGATTTACGACTATCAACGGGTATTAAATTTCCACATTCTTTCATATCATGGTTTCTATTGTTGCATGTCTATTTCATGATTTCATCTTTATTTTGTAACGGTATATATATGCATATTTAATACACTAAAACGTCTCAATAATGAAAACCAGTTAACAATATTACTGTAGTAATATTATGCATGAATATATATAATTTGTTCTACGTACATAAGAAGTTTATTTATAACTGAGTCAAGTGTGTACCGTAAGCTTTTGTTCCCATATAGATATCTATAATTAGGTTTTCTTGAGTTCGTACATGAAAACCAGTTAACAATAATACCCTAATAATGTTATGCATGAATATGAAATTTGTAAGTGATGTATCTACATAAGAAGCTTATTTATAACCGGGTCAAGTGTGTACCCTAAGTTTATATTCCTAGATATAGTTTATTCTTATACAGATATTTATAGATTTTTTTATGTTAGCGCTAATGAAAATCGTTTAAGTTTTTGAAAAAAAAAAGTGTTATACCAAAGTCGCCCAGACAAAAGACAAAAAAAAAGTAAATTAGTATGCTTTTAGCTTATTAATGAAATAGAGTAATACAACTTCAACATATAATGTTTTCAAGATATGTTTATCTGGTATGTGTGCTGATGTTTGTATAATTGCTACTTTTATATATAAAGGCCCACTATTGTGTTTGTATATTAAGCTTATGAATTTGGTGTAAAAAGTTTTGATAATTTTTTTTTTCTGTCTGAAGAAATTAGGGTTGACCTGATCTAATGGAAACTACCAACCCCATCCTATTAATTTCTAGGGAAACCATATTTTTGGGTCTTTCCAATATCCTATTAATTTCTCACTATCAAGAAATATATACTGGATGAATAATGTATTTAAAATTTAATCGTACATGAAAGTACGTATGAAACCCAGTTAATAATATTACTATAGTAAAGTTATGCATGAATGTAAAATTTGAAAGTGATGTATCAACCTAAGAAGCTTAACTGGGTCAAGTGTATACGCTGTACCGTAAGTTTTTGTTCGTAAATAGGGTTTATGACTTTATTCCTATATAGATATTTATAGACAGGTTTTCTTTTGTTTGTGCTTGTGAATTAAGATAAATAAGGTAGATTAATGTAGGTGGATAGATACAAGGGCATAATTAGGGCGCTTTGCCTGGCGATAAATCTAGTTAATAAAAACTTTATAAATACTAAATTACATGGTTAAGTAAGGGTTTCTCTGTTATTAATTACTATAATATAAATAGTTAGATGAAAACGGCGTTATCAATTTAGTTGAGCCTTATTCATAGTCTCTGGAGAAAATCGTTTAAGTTTTTGAGAAAAAAACCGTTGTACCAAAGTCGTCCAGACAAAAGACAAAAAAAAAAAAAGTAAATTACTATGCTTTTAGCTTAGTAATGAAATAGAGTAATACAACTTCTACATATAATGTTTTCAAGATATGTTTATCTGGTATGTGTGCTGATGTTTGTATAACTAATTGCTACTTTTATATATAAAGCCCACTGGTGTTTAGATTTTGTATACTATTAATTAAAAGTTTTGACATTTTCTTTCTTTCTGTCTGAAGAAACTAGGTTGGAGCTGATTTAATGGCAAGTACCAATCCCATCCTTTCCCAAGGTGTCGTTGGCACAGAATGTAATTGGAAAATGCAGATACCAATTGCAAACCGTCAAAAAGTTGTCACAAAAATGTAAGTACTACTAAACATATGTAGACTAACCTAAAGGACCCGATGCAACGCTAAATATATCTTACTTTACTTGAAGGATATTGATTGTGTCACTTCGCAAACTCCCTGGTTGAACCTTTTCCAATTATTTCGTTCACTTAGCAATTCTTTGGTTAAGTACAACTACGAGGAATACTTATTCATAAGCAGGATACATGGTTGATTGGCCTGACGTTAATTTTTAGTGCAATCATATTGTTAATACATGGTTGATTAGATTTATTTTTGGATCCACTTTTATTTGGACAATCATGTTGATTTTTTTGTAGAGGTGAGTGGCTAATACAGAAAAAGTTTGTGCACCCACAAGAGGCACCAAGGGCCCAGTACATGGCTTCAAAGTTTGAGGAGAAGATATTCTCAATTGCCACCAGTAAGGTACAGTCTTCTTATGATCGTGTTAATTATTGTTTGCTGTTTGTCTAACGACAGCTAATCTGATCTGATTTTATCTTACCTTTATCAATATTATCTATCCTTTTTGTACTTACAGGGCGACTATAGTCGGATGATATCTATAAAGTTGAAGGAGAAAGAGAAGGCACAACAACAGCAATCGTTGACCTCCTCAGCACCATGTCCTCCATACATTGCCGAAAGTTTTTTACATCAAGGTAATAACTAAACTCTACAAGGTTCATCTGATATTTACTTAACGTTCGAAACATTGCCTCTACATGTTTCATGTCGGTATTACCATGTCTCAAAGGTTTTGAGCCTTGTGACTTTGGTTTTAATATTATTTTACTTATATTTATTCTTATAGTCCTCAAGTGTATATCACTAACTGCGAAATTGGAACATACTTGGTGTAGAGATGGAAGAAAGGATACCTCAAACAAGTAACTCTGTTGTAGATGATTGGAAAGAGGAACTCTATAGTAAGGTACTTTCTACTTCCTAATAAGTGCTTTTTCATTAAATGTAGATTCCTACCATTGGCTCATCACCCCTTTGTTTGATTATGTTCTTAAAACTGTAACTATCATAATAGTTGACTTGCCAATGCAGTTCATTTCTCTTTACATTTGTACAATTACTGTTTGTCGTTTGCTCGTTTAACTACTATTACTTGCCCACACTCACCATATAGTGACTAGTCAGTAGAATAATTGTCACACTATCTTGATATAAATTAACTTTAATGGGCTGGCGACAATGACGCCATATGAATTACGGATTAGTTTAGAAAGGGGAAGGGTGTGGTAACGTGTTGACCATAAATAACTTTTTGTCGTCTTTTTTGTTTGTTATTATTGGCTTGGCTGCTATTTATGTATATATTAGTGTTTTAAATAGCGTTATGGCTATCGTAGCGTTTTTTCGAGAGAAACGCTAAAAGCGTAAATAGCGCTGCTACATAGCGCTTTGCAGTGTAATTTTTTTTTGCCTAAATATATAACAATATAGCATTAGATAGTAATACAATTTATACTAATTATGTTAACAAACTTAAAAAGTTAAAAACAACACGATGTATAGGCCGTTTAAGAAAGTAAATACATAATCTAATAGAACAAAATTACAATCTCGCAAATATATTATCCAATACAAATATTAAAGTGGAAAGTAGAAGTAAGAAAAAATTTATAACTAACATAGATTTGTACACAAAATTTAGAGGGACAAAATTCTGGAAGTATGTTACATTTTTTTGTGAAATAATACAAGTTCGAATCAAATGCAGAGATAGCTTAAACCTTAAAATTAATTTAATTGAGAAATGGAATTAGTTGAGTGATAAGTGGTAAAAGTGGTATTTTATCCAAATTAGTGATAAAAAATAAAGAGATATTAATAAATACTTCTAAATAAATAAAAAATAAATATGAGTAATACCTAAAAAAACCCATTAAGAGAGTAAATAATCGAATATTTATGGAATAAAATTAAAAGGTCAGAGATTATAATATTCAGATCAAATGTGACTGATAAGTGATAAATATTGGGATTTTATTCAAATTTGTAGTAAAATAAATAGCTAATAAAAAAAAGGTGGGTAAATAGCTCAAAAACCCATTACAATATATTTATATATTATATATATATATATAGAAGGAAAAAAGAGTGACCTGCAGAAGATGACTCATCCATGATTAACTAGTGGTGGACGTCGGAGAGATGAAGATGGGCAACTTAAGGTGAGCGAATGAGAACGATGAGTGTTTGGGGATTGATTATTGTAGCTTAGAGAGAGTCTACAAATTTGGGATCACAAATATTCTATATTGGAGCGGTCGTTTAATTCAAATCATCAACAACTAGCATAACTATTTTGCGAAAAGCGAAAAGCAAAACACAAACGTTGCAAAAATACTCATTCTTTAAATGATTCTAGTAAATGTTATGATATAAAATAAAAATAATTGTAAATGTACGAGGAAATGAAGCACATGTACACATGATAATGCACGTATAAATACAGTGATACTATACTAGTATTGTAGTTTATGACTTTATGTTAAACGATGTAGTTTAATAGTTTTTATGTTTTTTTTAAAAAAAAAACTTGCTATTTACGCTATCAGCCCACTATTTCATGATTTTTACGCTTTTGGTCTCCTATAGCGCGATTTTAGCGCAATTCCAGTCAAATAGTGGTTTTACGTTGTGTTTTTTCTCCAAAAAACGCTATTTCGCGCTATATAGCCCGATTTTTAAAACATTGGTATATATAATAAATGTTTTGAATTTGAGAGTTCTGTTTTAAGTTATGATAAGTAACAAATAATGCACACACTATTGGAGCTCTTTAATCATGATTTCATGCTCATTTTTCAGATAACTAAGTTGAAGGAGTCATTTCTAGCTCCCTTGACGATACAACAAGGAAAAGTTGCTACATTGGTGCAGAAGGTACTTTGTGCTTTGATATTATATTCATACCCAGTAATTTTTCCTCCTTTATTACTGATGTGTAGGTAACGCTAATTTTCTCTCTTTTTTTTTTAGAATAGACTAGATGCCTGCACATATCAATGAACTTTCTGCTTATGATTTCAGATGGACTCTATTTCTCATCAACGAAGTAGCAGTGAATATGTGAAGCTGCAGAAGTTATTTGGCACACTCTTTAAAGTAATATCTTTTCTGAACTTTTCCAAAGATAGAATGTCAGAAGAAGTACTGAGACATTTTCCCGAGTGTGAGAAATTGATCTTTTACTTGCTCCAAGTTAAGAGTCAAGGGAAAATCTCTTCACCACAACAAAAGAAATTTACAAGTGAAGCACAATTCCCAAAGATGCCTGTACTATTTCAGTATCCAGATAAAGAACAAGAAGTTACAGCTCGACCGGAGGATAGCCGTAATCAGCAACCGCAAACTACTAAAAACTTGGTACCAAGTATAAACCGGATGCAAGGTGTGGAAACTAAAAGAGGGAAGTTCGTGCATGGCAAGCAATTGGGTAATTCATTGCTAAGCAACAATAAGCTTAGAAAATCTCAGCCTGTACCAACTTCTCGTAACTCTTCCATTGTCAAAATCCCAGTGAAAGAAAATCAGAGTATAGGCGCAAATAATGGTGATATTCGTTGCCAAGCAAAATTCAGCGGACAAGCAGTGGAGGAGGGTAATGAAAACCTTAGACAAAATTCAGTGACGGATTTGTGTGAGCCAAGAGTTCCTGAAGAACCAATTCAACGGTTAATTAAAGTGGTTAGTTCATTCTCTTGCCGATCTTTATGCTCATGAAATGCTAAATTGATTTAGTTTTATCATCTGTGGATGATTCTTTTTCTAAACAAACTTCCTTGAATCCGTTATGCGGTTATGCCCATGTTTTAAGTTACCTGCATACTTGAAGGAATAGAAAAATGGGACGTTAAGTTTTGTACACTGAAATCCGATTTGGATTTTGTGCATCAACCTGCAAAAACTAGCAATTGGTTAGTACATTAAAGTTGCTTTCTCGACGAGTTTAGTACACTGCATAGGGAAACGACCATAGATCGATGTCTGAATAGAAACAATCATATATTGGGGACTAAAACAGGAAAGATGTGGTAGAAAAATAATACAAAATATTGAAAGAAAAATTATAGAAATCTTCTAAAACATACAGTTTTCTTGTAACTATTCGCTACCCTGCCCATGGTTTTATTTGGATTTGGTACACGTGTACTATAACGGACGAGAAATGTAATGTTAGTGTACTAATTGCCATTTTTTGTAAAAATTTAGAATTTTGTCATATGCTAGTGTACAATTGTAAATATCCTTGAAATTTGTAACATGTCTCTTTGATTCAAGGCCGTTTATTGAAGTATATGACTTTAATTCGTCCACACTACCAAAAGGACAGTCAGTTCAAAACTCTACTTAAAGATTTTGGTTCTTCTCTGTTTAATTTGTTGATGTAGGTGAAATCAATGTCACACTCATTTAGTGTTTGTGTTAATGACATGAAGTCGGTTGTGAGAATGGTAGAATCGTGTAATGGTTCAAAATTTGTGGCTGGTGAGGATATGCCCATAGCTACCCCTTTTTCCTGTGGAAAGAAGCGAGTTTATAGTTCCCAAACAACACAGGGAACTGAATATGCAACAGCAATTCCATACAAGAGGCCTAGGCTCGAGGTATGTAAAGTCCACTATGTATTACAACTTCACCATGCATCTTTAGGTAATGAATGAATGCTATGTTAACTAGAGTGTGCCAGTTTTATTTGTCAGTTAAGTCGTGGAACTAAATATTAAAAATTTAAAACAATTACGTGGATCCAACTTGAGTTGTTATGAACAAACAATATAAGTTTCAAGTCTTTCTTTTCTTTTTTGCATTTTGACTATTGGCCTGTCTTCTATCCATACGGCTACTTATAAAATGTTACTATAAAACCTGTGCACTTCTTTATGTTTGTTGTTATAAAGAATAGTAACCGAAAATTGAAGTAAGTTCTATTATTAGGGCTTCCCTTGAGATACACGGTTCAGAAAGAGAAATATCCATACCCTTTATGAACAAGAGAAGTTTTAGTCCCCAAGAATCAAAATTTGTTGTACATCCCAATGCTTGTTTAAACTCAAGATATAGTCCTTTTTATAGTTTAGATAACCCTTCTAGAACGCTATATAGTAAGTTATTTACACTGTTTTGACTCAATATATTTCCTGGCTCTCATGCTTCTTCGGAGGCAGAATAATTATGGAAATTCACTATCAACTTAAATACAGTCCTAGTTTACAAGTATAAAATGTTGAAAGATGCTAACTGGCAAAACTGAAATTTAGAACGTTGAACTAGGGGATAATAAATAGTGATTAAGGTTCGTAGATTGTTACTTTTACTTCACAGGATTTAATGAGTTTGGAAATTTGTGTTCCTTGCATTTTAATTTTTAACTAATATACATAGACCAGTAAGGTAATTGGTTAAAGTCAGGAATATCTTGTTTGGTAAGTATTCTCTTTCGTTATAATTGATTAGATTTGATTAGCTTCTCATTGGTTAATCTTAGCTTATCTAGAGACCTAATCAATGAGAATTATTATTCTTTGTCCCCTCTAAACTTTTTAAGAATTATTTTATTACTGTTTTGGGTTTTATGAGACTTGATAGTGATGTAAGAATTAATTTTTGACTTTACAAGGTAAATGTGCAGGCAAATTGGAACTTGTTCGAAGAAATCACTGAGATCAACCTGAAATTGATTGAGACTGTTGTTGACATTAGTCAAAATGACGTTATCTCTGCAACAAAAGAGTCTTTCACTAAAACTTGTGATGAAGGGACTGTCGTCAAGTGCTGCTATACCCCTGTGGGCACCAGTCCTCATTTGAAGTCTGAACTTGCTTCACTTGTGGGGGTAAAGATTTTAAACTGTTGCTATATATATTTTTTGATATACTAAGGTGATTAATAAACTAACCAACCTTATATTTGGCACTGCAGTCACCTATAATGCCCTTGAAGTTGCTTGTTCCTAATAATTATCCAGCTAGCTCTCCTGTACTCTTGGACAAGTTGCCATCAGAAATCAGGTGAGAGACGAAGTCATGTTTGTTACGTTTCATATGAAAGTTATTTCTTGGACTACAAATATTTAGTAGCCTTTGGCCCTGTTCACTTGCATAATGTGGTTGACTCGGCATCTCCATCTCTACCTCCCACTCATATACTTAGATAACCATGCGTGCACAGGAGAGTGTTCTTACCCTTTTTTTTTCGTGTTCTTTGTTCCACTTTTTCACTGAAGTCATCTTGGTCTCTACTGTGCTCTAATTCTTCCGAGTCGTGTGCATAACAAAAACGGGAATGAGAAGAGGGATAAATATACAGAACGGTGTTTAAAAAAAAAATGAGAAATGAGTCAATAACTTACCCTTGGAAAAAATTGCCGAACTAGTGAAATTGCAGATTACTAATGTCCGTAGATACAGCGGACCTACAGTGAATTAATGATTTTAAATTACAAGTTAGGTGCTTGCCAGATCAATGCAATAAACTGCAAACTTGGTATACATTAAGAGTCTTCTATTTCCTTTTTAGGAGATTTTTGCAAAACATTATAAGGAAAGTTATCTAGAATATGCTCTCATTGAGAACTGAAGCCAATATCTTTCTTCTATCAAAATTTTTGTTGACGAGCTTAATGGAATGTAGAACAAATATGTTACGATTTTTTTTTTGCACGCAATCGCACTAAAAGTACTGAAAAATACATGACAGTAAACTTGTAATCTTTCAGACAAAAATAAAGCCACGTTTGTCTCTAGTCTCTTATGAGATATGACCTCTTTCCTTTAAGTCCTAATCTTTTTTATGTAACACGTTTTCTTTTCCCGGCAGTATGGATTGTGAGGATTTATCAACAAAAGCAAGATTGAAGCTCATACCCAGTCTCCAAATTCTTCGTCAACCTATGTCCCTCACAGATATAGCAAGAACTTGGGATACTTGCGCCCGTGCCGTCATATTTGAATTTGCTCGGAAATTGGGTGGAGGTGACTTCAGTTCAGAAACTGGATCTTGGAGTGCTCCTTTGCCTATCCAAGGTAATATAATTTCTAATTCTAATTTTGTACAAATTTAGCTAGAACTGACCCTAATATGCAACAAATGTGATGGTTTAGTGGTTGACTTTGATTTATCATGGGCACTCCTTCTATTTGTAAACCATCTGATTGTTTTCTGAGAACGTCTCATGATAAGAATTATGTGCATTATATGGTAACAAGTCAGTCATGTGTGGATGGATGTGTTTAGGATTCATGGAAGTATACAAAATTGATATTTGCAGGAGCAAGGGTTTCATAATGGCGAGTGAAACATAGGCAGCAACGGAGGAGTTGAAATTGATCTCTTCGAAGACGGTGACGAGTTTGAGGAATTCCAAAATCAACCAAGAGTCCAAGATTGGGAGGAGAAAGTAGAAGCTTAAGAGATAACTCAACAGTGGGAAGATGACTGGGATGATGTCAATGTTACTGATGACTTTTGGTTGCAGCTAAAGAGGGAACTCGAGAACAACGTGCAGAGAAGAAATGAGTTATGTTTACAAAATTGTTGCTGTTTTTCAACCTTCAAAGTCACTTATTTTGTAACCAGTTTATTGAAGGTTATGTATGAATTTTCTGTTGAGCGCTATGAATTTGCAGTTGTATACATTTTAAAAAAAGTGTTTACGATTCATGAGAATAGTCTTATTGAAAGTAATTTTGTTGTTTAAAGATTTTGTGTTGTCTTAAATCTTTGTAAATAGAGATAATTAAGAATTGTATTGTTGGAGAAAAAAACAAACACTTTAGAACGGTGATTGTGTCGACTTTTTTCGGTTGATGGGCAACCGAAGTCAGCTTTATGTTTGTGTCTGATATGGGAACTTGATGGATTGCTTTTTTATACCATTTCATTCCACATGATGACTTTCTTCGTAGTTTGATGAAATATCTATATTAGGGGTGTTCATAAAATCCCTCAATCCGTAAATCCGAACCAATCCGTTGGTTTGGTTTGGATTGGTTCGGATTTTTCATCATTTACGGAACCAATCCGTTGGTTTGGTTTGGATTGGTTCGGATTTTTCATCAAACGGTTTGGTGTATGATTCAAAAAAAACTCAATCCGTTATTAATGGATTGGTTTAGAATTCTAAAGCGGTAATCCAAACCAAACCAAACCAGTTCAATCCGTATCAAATCCGGTCCATTAGTCCGTTTAAATCCGTACTAAATCCGGTCTAACAAAAATAAAAAATACCTAAATGTAACATACCAAATCCGATCAATTATTTTTGTTTGGAAAGGGTAAATTTTGGATTGGTCCATGAAAACAAAAATATTTAAGAATTGATCCATAAAACTGAAACTAATTAAGGATTGGTCTATTTCCCCTAACTAACCAATAAAAAAGTAAAAAATCAGAAAAAATAAAATGATGTTTGATGACATCTTTTTTTCTTCTAATGATTATGAGTTTTTAACTTTTGTTAACATTTTGATGGGTTAGTCTCGTTTTTTTCCTTTTGTTTACATTTTTTTTTATTATGTTGTAACGACTCGTTTCATAAATCCGAATCCAATCCGTTGAATCGGCAAATCTGCACCAAACCAAGCCGATCCGTTGGTTTGGTCTAGTTTGGATTGGAAGTATGAGTGGTTTGGTTCGCATTCAAAAAATTACAATCCGTTCTTAATGGATTGGATTAGGATTGAGTCTAATCCGTTAAAATCCGGACCATGTACACCCCTAATCTATACCATCGAGGTTCTTGACCATAATTTAATAGATGATTTCATTTTTTTAGAAAATATTAACTTGGGATGAATCCTTGTAGTAAATGACCATGACCTTAACAAGGTTAATTTGATGGACTGGTATATGTATATTTTGGTTTTTATAAATTTCAAAATTCTACCCAAGTCAAAATGTGCTGGTTTAAATTTCAATCAGCACTTTCAAGTTTTAGCTTTAATATGTATCTTGGCTTTGCTGCTTTATAGATTATTTCAATTACTGTTGGATACACTTTAGGTTGGCATGGCTAGAGATTACAATTTATACGATAGCTTGATCCTGCTCTGATGGCCTATGCAGTTTCTGAAGTAATAGGTTATTATGACAAATAGGAATGTAGTCGAGCATGGTATATCGACTTAGTCAATAATTTAAAGCCATGGAATGGTCAGATTCAATGTGGTCCATTGTTATGCCTAAAAGTCAGGTACTTTTCTCGTTTAATGTCCTGTTAGAAAAAATACATGTTCCCTGTCGAAATAGAATAGACGAAAGAAATCGTTGTTTCTTTGGTGTCTAGACTCTAGATCACCAAATTCTAGGCTTTCGACCATAATCGAAAGGATATTCCATGAAAAACATCTGAAGTAACAGAAAACGAGAATATAAATGTTTTACTAACTAAGTTCAAGTTTAAAAACAAAACAAACTAGTTTGACTAAAATCGTAGTTGTTTCATCAAACAGTTCTTATCAGGCTACTCGTATTCCACTTCCACCTGGTATTAATACTCGGCACTGTCATATGTAAAGGCATACTTTGATCTGGCTCATATTTATTGGTTCTATCGTTTTCCGATAAAATTTATTTCCTCTTTATGCAACTTGATTCTCTCTAGTCCTGCTTAAGTTCCGACTACGGCTAATAAGCTTCGATTGCTTAGTTCTAAAATAGGTAGCCTTCCAACACTTGACGCTCACATGACAGCTCGATAGATCTTTTTAAATCACAGATCTATTAACGACCTGGATTTTCCTCTTGTGGCTATTCATTGAAGAGCAAATAGGATTTATTCAGAGGATCCGGAAACTCGATTCTGGTAGCTTTCTTTTTTAGAATTGCTTTGTTGTTCGTTTTTCGCATTCAATGTGAGATGTAAAATGTACCATACATACGACTCTACGACATATCTTTTCAGAAAAAAAGAGAGTATAATGACAACTTATTGGTCCATCATTTTTTATGTACAGAAGGTAGTTCTGCATTTTGTTTCTATAGGAAATGAAGCCAAGATATTGAATAGTGCCACGACTAAAAATGTCGTAAAGTTTTACTTTAACTAGGAAGAGAGCTAAGCAGCACGAGTTGTCGTGACCTAAATAATTTCCTCGGTCTTAAATTCTTCGCCATTTGCTCCAAATTTGTTCTGCAAAAGCTGCTTAAAGGATTGTGTATCACTTGTGAGCCATTGCTCTCTTTGTTGTGAATATTTAAGTTCAGTGCGGGCCGGTAAATATAAGGGTATTAAACTCATGACCAACAAGTTAAATATGACCAACAACTATACAAGGCTATGTATTACAATATAAATGTATAGTTAAATAATATTCCATATATATTTACAAACTACAGTGTATTTTTAAAAGAGTCAACATGTTGCCCGTAAAAAAAATCACCGGTTCATTTGCTCGAGGTCCAAGCCTTACTCGACTTAGGTCACGACCGCCCCTATTTGAGGTCGTATACGTTATTATTGTTAATTGATTGGAAATGTATATAGTTTATACTGCCAACACAGGGGCTTTATCCAATGAGAATTATGACCAGGTTTATGCAATAATGAAAATATAAAAATAAAAAAAATATATTTAAGGCCTATCGAGGTTTACTCGTTTTTATACTTGGTGCCTGGTGCCTGGAATGAATTTTTATTATCACCAAATAATTAAAAAGGGCAAGAGAGCAAAATGATGAATTAATTACATATTTAGACAGCGTTGGTAAATACTTGTAATTAACTTTGAAATATTTACTTATGCATTTGTAAGGGCTTTGTTTGTTCTATCGACTACATATAAACATTTGCAAGGCAAAAAGACATAGGAAAAAAGCTCTGCCCACTCATTTTCTTTTAATTATATTTCACAAATCAAGTTTATTCTTTAAGCGCACACAAATGAGCTACTAAGTATATATTCACTTTCTTAGTTTCTTGTAATAATATCTTTCATTAATAATCGAATAGATAAAACAAGACAATAATTGCAAAAACTACTCATCATAAAGATTTAAGACAAAATTTTAGATAGATTATATTGCTTGAAACATGATAAATTTGGAGTATAAACCTAACACTTGAGTACATAGAAATAAACAATAATTCAAACATGAAAAAATTAAACGATGATTAAAGTTTTAATTCCAAATCAAGATCTGATGCGTCTTCATCTTTAATATCAACCTCTGCACGTCCGGGTTGAGCCAAGAGATTTTGAATCCCATTATTAGGATCCAGATAGTCAACTCCAAAGCTATTTCCATTTTGAAACCTAGAACTTGATGGCCTCCCTTGAAAACCTTCATCTTTTATCAGCCCGAGTCGGCCATAGGAGGTTGAAATGTGGGGTGGATGTGCCTTTGGCCAACCAGCCTTCCTTGACTTGTACTCTGCTCCATAAATTGGGTTATTGTACACGCGTGGATAAGAGTGATAAGGATACAATGGACGTCGGCTAAAAGCTTCAGTATGCACCTTTCCACGTCTTTTTGCTATCGCACGTTCTTCTCTGTGCGCGTTTTGGTGGCCCCCAAGGGCTGAAGCAGATGAATACTCCCCATTGCAAAAGTTGCACTTAAAAACTCTAGCTCTAGCGTCCTCTTCTCGCTTACCCTCGTCACATGTGTCTAGTTTCATTAGGAGATTGAGTTCAAACATGGATGGTGAGTCATCATTTTTGTTATCTTCTTTGTTCAAAAGCTTCTTATCATGAAGCCAATGGGATGATATATCATTGGTTTTTTCTATCTCCTTCTGTTTTTCGTTCTCGGATGATGCCAAGAGGGTCAAAACCTTGGGTTGGCTTTGATCCTGGCTAACCGAGACCATAATAACAAAAGTATAGAATGATTTACTGTGAGATTTTAGGTTTGACAGATTAACAAGCTATGGCATCCTTTATATAGTCATGAGTTAATATTATGTATCTTTCATTATGGGAAATTATATGTCCTTAATTACCATCCCAATTAAAGAAATAAAACAAATATTGTTCTTCAATTTTACATGAACGTCGTTTATATGCAATGTAATAACATATATATATATAGTCATAATATTTAATGTACTCAAAACTACTATTTATGTCTTGCATTTTAGCCCACCTTTCATTTCAAATTACTTGAACTTCGCAGTTACCATTTTGAGTAAAACAATAAAGTGGTAATGGGTGATTTCCACTTTGACTACTTTCAATGCATGCATGGATAATTATTTATTAGACTATATATGTCTTAAAATGGAATGATAATTACAACAACATCAAACGCTAAGTATGAGAATTCACCATATTTGATCAATGATCAAATTTTATAAAATATTACATATTTCCCTTCTAATTTTTACCTTTTTTCATTCTTGGATGTCCATTCATATACCGGGGATTTTCCTCCCGTATATGTTAGATAAATGGTGATCTAAACGCCTAGGTGACCCAAATGATGGGGTTGTTCGAGTGACGACCAAACCTTTAAAAACTCATATATGGCCACCCTCTTATTTCTTCTGTTTATTTATGTATAAATTATAACCCTTTAGAAACCTAATTAGACGGGAAGACATAATCAAACCTTTATTATGCCACATATCTCTGTAAAGGTGCAAAAGTGTGTTTATAGTCCAGCGTTCTAACCCAAAAACTAATTCTCAAAGTCGAAAATCTTTAACGATCGATGGGCTAGAGTTGGTAAAAGTGTAATATATTGATAAAATAAAGTTCATGTGGGGTAAATTGAGAGAATTTGAAAAAAGTATGGGTAAAACGATAATAATCTAATTTTACACCCTAGTTGCAAGCAGTTCATTAGCTTGCAGATCAAGAGTGCAGTTATTCTCATTTATTACATTTGCATTATGCATTTACCTATAACATATTTATTTATTATGGATATATGCATGTACTTATGTTCTAATATAAGTAAGTAACCCATCATAAATGGCGGCTTTTATTAGCAAAAAAAATTCCTTAAATGATTTAGACTCTATGTTGTAGTTTTTCGATTTCAGTTACTTGCTACCGGAATATTGCAGTCTTATTATGACCATTATGGGGTCCTTGTCCCACAATTTAATTTTTCTGTTAATAAAGTGGAGTCGTTCATTAAAAAAAAAAAAACCCATCATAAAATCACTAAATGAATCGTATTTTTCAAAACACAAAAATTAGGGAAATTTTGATTATACAAAAAGGAAAGAAGAAACATAATATGTTTATACTTGCACTTATTGTAGTGTGCAAACCTTATGTGGATACATCTTTGATAATATTTTATATATTGCCACGACGGAAAAATAATTTATCAACTTCGCAACAAGTAGTTAGAGATCACCGTAGTCCGTATTTTGGGTCCAAGGATGGCCCTTCTAGGTTCGGGATTCATGAAAAGCATTTATAAATGTATAAAGTACCTTATCAATGTCATTGAATGCGAATATAGCATCCAATGCTGGGTGTACGCAAGCCGATCTCCTTTTTTTCCCCTAACTCGGGGTGGTTCGTAGTCCTTTCATGCACGCTCGCAAATTACTCTTTGTTGGATATTAATTGACTAGATTAGATTTTTGAATTAATTTTCTCTTTATGCAACTTAGATTCTCTTTAGTCCTCTGCTTAATCTCCGACTACGCTTGATAAGCTTCGATTGGTTAGTTCTAATATAGGTAACCTTCCAACACTTGATGCTCACGTGAGAGCTCGGTAGATCTTTTTAAATCACTGATCTATTAATTAACAACCCGGATTTCCTCTTGTGGCTATTCATTCAAGAGCAAATAGGATTTATTCAAGGGATCCGGAAACTCGATTCTGGTAGCTTTCATTTTTAGAATTGCTTTGTTGTTCGTTTTTCGCATTCAATGTGAGAAGTAAAATGTACCATACATACGAGTCTACAACATATATTTTCAGGAAAAAAAAACGAGTATAATGACAACTTTCTTACTATTGGTCCATCATTTTTTATGTAATTTTTTTCCCTTGATCTTTTTTTCTTGAAAAATTAACAGAAGGTTGTTCTGCATTTTGTTTCTGTAGGAAATGAAGCCAAGATATTGAACAGTGCCACGACCAGAAATGTCGTAAAATTTTGCTTCAACTGGGAAGAGAACTAAGCTGCTGACCGTGTATCACTTGTGAGTAATTGCTCTCTTTTGCTGTGAATATTTAAGGCCATAGAGGTTAATATTATTGATATTTGATTTTAAATGTATAGTTTTACGGCCAACATGGGGATTTGTCCCAAAGGAACTATGACCGGGTTTATGCAATAATGAAAATTTCTCTTTACAAAGTAAAAATAAAAATTTAAGGCCTAAGCTAGGTTTATTCACTTCACCATTAATATGGTTCAAAACCTGGTGCCTGGAATGAATTTTTATTATCAACAAATAATTAAAGAGGGCAAGAGAGCAGAATGATGAATTACATATTTAGACAGCGTTCGTATATACTTGTAATTACATATTTAGAATCAAGTAACCCATCATAAATGACGGCTTTTATTAGTAATTTTCCCCCTCTTAAACGGCGGTTTTAGACTCTATGTTGTAGTTTTTCGATTTCAGCTACTTGCTATCGGAATATTGCTGTCTTATTATGACCATTATGGCGGTCCTTGTCCCACAATTTAATTTTTCTGTTGATAAAGTAGAGTCGTTTCATTAAAAAAAAGTAAAACTCACCCGTCAGAAAATCACTAAATGAATCGTATTTCAAAACACAAAACTTAGGTAGATTTTGATTATACAAAAAGGAAAGAAGGAACATAATATGTTTATACTTGCACTTATTGTAGTGTGCAAACCTTATGGTGATATATCTTTGATACGATTTTATATATTGTCACGACGGAAAAATAATTTATCAACTTCACAAAAAGTAGTTAGAGATCACCGTAGTCCGTATGTTGGATCCAAGGATGGCCCTTCTAGGTTCGGGATTCATGAAAAGCATTTATAAATGTATAAAGTACCTTATCAATGTCATTGAATGCGAATATAGTATCCAATGCTGGGTGTACGCAAGCCGATCTCCTTTTTCCCCCTAACTCGGGGTGGTTCGTAGTCCTTTCATGCACGCTCACAAACCACTCTTTCTTGGCTATTAATTGACTAGATTAGATTTTTTTAATTAATTTTCTCTTTATGCAACTTAGATTCTCTTTAGTTCTGCTTAAGCTCCGACTACGGCTGATAAGCTTCGATTGGTTAGTTCTAATAAAGGTAACCTTCCAACACTTGACGCTCACGTGAGAGCTCGATAGATCTTTTTAAATCACTGATCTATTAATTAACAATTTTTCCTCTTGTGGCTATTCATTGAATAGCAAATAAGATTTATTCAAGGGATCCGGAAACTCGATTATGGTAGCTTTCTTTTTTAGAATTGCTTAATTTGTTGTTCGTTTTTCGCATCAATGTGAGAAGTAAAATGTACCATACATACGAGTCTACGACATACCTTTCCAGAAAAAAAAGGTGTAATGACAGCTTTCTTACTATTGTGCCACGACTGGAAATGTCGTAAAAAAATTCTTTAACAAGGAAAAGAGAGCCAAGCAGCACGAGTTGTCGCCATTTGACCTAAATAGCTTCTTCGATCTTAAATTCTTCTCCATTTGCTCCAAATTTGTTGTACAAAAGATGGTTAAAGGACCGTGTATCACTTGTGAGCAATTGCTCTCTTTGCTGTGAATATTTAAGGCTGCAGGCGTTATTATTGATATCTGATTGGAAATGTATATAGTTTTAGAGGAGTACAAATGTTATACCTCTTATTCTCTACATGCTTCTGTGCCTTTTAGCTTATTTTATTCAAAAAAATTCTAAAAAACTTGAAAAAAATTGTACAATCACTATAATATATGTATCAATACATTACAATAATTATTTTTAAAAGAAAATACACACGCAGTTTATTTTGGAATAAATGTATAAATTAGTGTAAATTAAACATTAAATTTTAAAATAATTGTTTAAAACAATATTATGTTCAAATGATTTAAAATTTGAATACAATATAATATAAAAGCTTATAAATTTGCAGAACAAGTTGTGAAAATTTAAAATTTGAGTGAAAATAAGCAAAAGGGAACGGAATTGAATAGAAAATAGGAGTAGAATATTTTGACTCGTTTTAGAGCCAACATGGGGATTTGTCCAATGGGAGAACTATGACCAGGTTTATGCAATAATGAAAATTTCTCTTTAAAAAAAATAAAAAAAGGTCGTAGCTAGGTTTACTCATTTCACAAATCAAGTTCATCCTCTAATTAAACGCGCACAAATTAAGTATGCACTTTCTCAGTTTCTTATAATAATCTTTTTCATTAATAATTGCAAAGATAAAACAAGACAATCATTGCAAAAACTACTCATCATAAATATTTAAGAGAAAATTTTAGATAGATTATATTGCTTGAAACATGATAAACTTGGAGTATAAACTAAACACTTGAGTATATAGAAATAAAATTTGAAACAATAATTCAAATCTGAAAAAAATTAAACAATGATTAAAGTTTTAATTCCAAATCAAGATCTGATGCGTCGTCATCTTTAATATCAACCTCTGCAGGTCGGGCTTGAGCCAAGAGATTTTTACATCCATGAAAAAGACCCAAATCTTGAACTCCAAAGCTATTTCCATTTTGAAACCTAGAACCTGATGGCCTCCCTTGAAAACCTTCATCTCTTATCAACCCGAATCGGTCATAGGAAGTTGAAATGTGGGGTGGATATGCCTTTGGCCAACCAGCCTTCCTTAACGTGTACTCGGAGAACTAAGGCTTTTGTATCATCGACCCAGCTCTAACACCGATAGAGGGTCTATTAAAAGAACCATAAATTTGGTTATCGTACAAGCGTGGATAAGAGTAATAAGGATACGATGGATATCAGCTAGAAGCTTCAATATGCACCTTGACGCGTCTTTTTGTTATGGCACGTTCTTCTTTGTGCGCATTTTGGTGGCCACCAAGGGCATGAGAAGTTGAGAACTCCCTCTTGCAAAAGTTGCACTTAAAAACTCTAGCGTCCTCTTCTCGCTTAAGGGTTGAGGAAGGGATGACGAAGCTTGGAGGCCTAGGGGCCTTTGACGGGCCAAGGCAGTGAAGTAAATTCCTACATTGTGTCTCATATATTTGGGATTTTCTAAATATTATGATTTTTAAACTAAATTATGTATGTGAAGTCTATAATCATATGGCTTTCGACCATAATCCAAAGGACATTCGATGAAAAGCATCTGAAGTAAAAGAAAACGGGAAAAAAATATGTTTTACTACATGAAAAAACATCGGAAGTAACAGAAGACGATAATAAATATGTTATACTAACTAAGTTCAAGTTTAAAAACAAAACAAAATAGTTTGCCTAAAATCCTAGTTGTTACATCAACCAGTTCTTATCGGCTTAGCTACTCGTATTCCACTTCCACCTGCTATTAATACTCGGCCCTATCATATGTGACGAAGGCATACTTTAATTTGGCTCACGTTTATTGGTTCTATCATTTTCAGATAAAATTTATTTCCTCTTTATGCAACTTGTTTCTCTTTAGCCCTGCTAATTAAGCCCCGACTAAGGCTCATAAGCTTCGATTGGTTAATTCTAATATAGGTAACCTTCCAACACTTAACGCTCACGTGACAGCTTGATAGATCTTTTTAAATCACTGATCTATTAACAGCCCGGATTTCCTCTTGTGACTATTCATTAAAGAGCATATAGGATTTATCGAAGGGACCCGGAAACTCAATTCTGGTAACTTTGTTTTTTAGAATTTTGTTGTTGTTTGTTTTTTGCATTCAATGTGAGAAGTAAAATGTGCCATAGATACGAGTCTAGGACGTACCTTTCCAGGAAAAAAAAAAGGGTGTAGTGATAGCTTTATTACTACAGTTAAACCTCTTTAAAGTTGGCTCTGCCCCCCTCAGGTAAGCTCAAACTTAACTGTGACGGTTGTGCATATGGCAATCCTGATCCTAGTGCATGTGGAGGTATCTTGAGAAATTATAAAGCCATTATGCTTTTTGCTTTCTCTTATAACTTAGGCAGCCACACTAACAATTTTGCAGAACTTATGGCTTTGAGAAATGGACTCTACATTTGCTACAATTTGAGTTTCTTTAATGTGCTTATTGAAACGGACTCTGAGATTATTGTTAACTAGTGAAAAAAAAATATACCTCCTGGCCCTAAATTTGACTATATTTGGCAAGATATTTTAACATTGATGAGTTTTGTTGGCACCAATTTTAGTCATGTTTTCAGAGAACAAAACCAGAGAACACTGATGAGTTTTGTTTGCAAAAAGAGGCGCTCAAGGGCAAAATGATACCCTCCTTTTCCCAAGAGAACTTTCAAGTAATACATACGCAGCAAACTGGTTGGATTTTTTTACCTCTTAATATTAAACTAATGATGCAAATGGCTGAAACTAGTGATTTTTCACTTGGCAGCATGAATAGGAATTTCTCTTGTAGGGAACCTCTCTCAGTTCAGATCTTAGTTTCCAAGGTCCTACTATAAGCTAATGATGAATTTTTTCTGAAGTTATTGCACTTAGAACACAAAACACAGAGTTTACATGTGTTCTAACATAATATACGAATATTTCTCTACTCATAAAAACAGATGGCTGCTGCTAATGCAAGATTCAGAAGTGGGAAGAATTGTAAATTTTGCTTGCTATTTTGGGCAATTAAGTTTGTCTTTGGTCCATCTGTGAAAGGGCTAAGTTTATTTTACTTGGTTTAAACCTTTAAGTGATCTTATTTTTGAGTTTTACTGAAATAATCCCCTTGCGTTTCCTCTGTTTGGTAAATATGCAAATCAACCTAGTTGGTGATTTGCGAAGTGTCTCAAGGCACCTCTGCTTTGGCAGGTTTCAACTTTGACGAATTTCGCTTATCCGCATTCATTTTGTTTACTGAACACGATAAGAGATGAGGGTCGCATTAGGAAAGTTTTCAAAATAAAGTTTTAGTTAAAGTTTTCCCCAACTTTGCAATTTTTGGTTTCGATTCCTGGTTGTAATTTTCTCGTTGTTTCTGCGGCTTTGTAAAATGTTTTGATTTATTAATAGAAGTTGGTCTTATGCTTATTAAAAAAAAAACTGTTTAAAGTAATACATTTGAGACCGAAAAAAATTATTCATTTATCGAGTTTATTAATTTATCGATTAAATTAATAAATTATTCATTTATCGATAAATGAATATTTATTATTTTAAATAGAGTTTTCCAATATAACATATATACATTGTATATGTGATAAGAAAAATCAAAAGACACTATACATATTATTTGAATGTAGAAAAACTTAAAAGTTTTTGTGCAACTTAATGTATCTAAAAATTAGAAAAGATTTATTCTTAACCTATAAAATGTGGATGTTTGGAGGAAATTGTGAGTACATTTTTTATTTTTATGTTACAATGTCTTCTCATCATTTAAAAGGAGTAAAAAAATCAATTTTAACCGATAAAATAAGGAGTGCAATATGCAAGCATAAGAAAAATAATCCAACTATTAGCCAAAAATATTTGCAAGCTGGTATGACTTGGAATTTTGATTTAAAGAAAACAACAATTGCAAATTATTTTTGGCATTGCAAGATTCGATCAGAAGAAAACAATGTTCCCGAATCGGAAGTTGGTGAATTAGATGAAGATATCGAAGGATTATATGATGTCATTTCTAATTTACGATATAGAAATGTGATGGATGTTGAACATATTTTGAACTATCCTAACGAGAATGATTCGGTTATGGAATCACCTACAGACGAAAAAAATTATTCAATCGGTAATGAACAATGATGATGAAAATGATCCGGAATCAGATGATAGTAGCGTTATCCCAAACGTGTCGTCAAATGCGTCATTTCAAGCAATAGTCACCTTAACCAACTACTTGTTCCAACACGAGCAAAATATTCCGGATATTATACAAGATTTACAAAAAGTCAAAGATGAGGTTTATTTTGGTTTAACCGGGAAAAAAACAATCAACTATAGATACATATTTTAAAATAAAATAATTATTATGATGGTATTGTTGATTGATTGAACAATTTGATCTACATTATATATTTTTCTTAATAAATTTAACCAGAAACTTAATATATTTTTTTTTATTACTTAATGCATTTAACGAGAATATTACTTTACTCCATTGGTCCAACTCAGGACAGGAAGAAATTATTATATTAGCGAGATTATTACTTTATCGAACATTAATTTATCGAGTTTTAACTGTATTGGTCATCATTTTTTATGTAATTTTTTTTCCCTTGAGCTTATTCTCTTGAAAAAATAACAGAAGGTTGTTCTGTATTTTGTTTCTATAGAAAAACAAGTCGAGATATTAAGTAGTGACACGCCTAGAAATGTCGTAAAATTTTGCTTTAACTAGGAAGAGAGCCAAGAAGCACGATCGAGTTGTCGCCATTTGACCTAAATAATTTTCTCCATCTTAAATTCTTTGCCATTTGCTCCAAATTTGTTGTACAAAAGCTGCTGACCGTGTATCACTTGTGAGTAATGAACTATGACCGGGTTTATGCAATAATGAAAATTTATCTTTACAAAGTAAAAATAAAAATTTAAGGCCTAGTAGGTTTACTCATTTCACCATTAATATGGTTCAAAACCTGGTGCCTGGAATGAATTTTTATTATCAACAAATAATTGGGAAAATTATCAAAAAATACAACTATTTTAAACTAATTATCAAAAAGTTACACCCCAACACTTTATTCTCAAAACATACAACTAATTAAAATTATAAATAATAAATCATTTATATTTTTTTAACAGTTTTTTTTTCTCTGTCTCCCTCTTTATCTATACATACGTATTTATATATCTATCTCACTTTAATTTGGAGTCAAACCCACTCACCATATAAACCGCATAATTAACATCTATACAAAATACTTTTTTTATACACCTCCGTCGAATCATTCTATCAAACCATAAATTCGCTTTTAATTAGGCGATTTTGATCCGTATTTTTATTGTTTCGAATACTCAGTTTCTCTTCGTCGGATTTCTCTAGTTTATTGTTCGAATTAAGGTTTATTATTCATAAATCGATTTAAATACAGAGTTATTTACGAGGTTGTTTTCGATTAGGGTTTTATTCGGATTTTATTCATCTCAAATTGTATATGAAATAGGATTATTTTTCGAAGAAATTAGTTGACGATATATCTGGGTTTGCGTTGGTTATTTTCTTAATATTTTTTCGGAAATTGGTATTTTGTTATAATAATATGATTGATAAAGAAATAAAATAGACTCGAGATGCCGAATATTAACACTGTTTTGTGTTTTGTGTTTTTTTTTTAATTTTTTAATAACAGTGTATTGTGTTTTTATTATCCATACACAATACATTGTTTATACATGTTATTTAATACAGGCATACACAATACACAGTTTATACATGCTATTAAATATAGACATACGCAATATAGTGTTTATACATGCTGTTTAATACAGACATACACAATAAATTATTATATACGCTCTTTTATAAATTCATACGCAGTACATTGTGTATCTATTGAGACTGTATTTTTTGTGTTTAGGTTATTATCCATATAAAAAAAGATGTATTATGTTTTTTATACAGGTTGTTTAATACAGGCATACACAATACATTTTTTTATACATGTTCTTTAATACATGCATACACAATACACAGTTTATACATGCTATTAAATATAGACATACGCAATATAGTGTTTATACATGCTCTTTAATACATGCATACACAATACATTGCTATATACGCTCTTTTATAAATCTATACGTAGTACATTGTGTATCCATTGAGACTGTATTTTTTTTTTTGTTTATTATCCATACACAAAAAAGATGTATTGAGTTTTTTATACATGTTATTTAAAACATGCATACACAATATATTTTTTATACATGTTTAATACAGCCATACACAATATGTTTTTTATACATGTTTTTTAATACAGACATACACAATACATCTTTTATACATGTTCTTTTTATACATGCATATACAATACATCTTTTATACATGTTCTTTAATACAAACATACACAATACATCTTTTATACATGTTCTTTAATACAGGCATACACAATACATTTTTTATACATGTTTTTTAATACAGGCATACACAATACATTGTTTATCCATTTACACTTTTTGCGTGTTTTGTTTATGTTGTTTTGTAGTGCAATAGGCAGTATTTTAATGATGTGCAATCTAGATGTTGTCACGGTTGCTAGTTCTAAGATGGTTATAATTGCAATTCAAATCGATATAAGTTTTGAAAATTTGGTAGCTAAAATTTATAATATTTGGTCGCATTTGGATAAAAGTGATGTGTTGTTGATATATTCTGTTCCTCGATATGAAAAATGCCGATTAAATTGTTAATATAGTGTTTATACATTCTCTTTAATACAGTCATACACAATACATATTTTATACATACTCTTTAATACAAGCATACACAATACACAGTTTATACATGTTTTTTTAATACGGGCATACTCAATACATTAATTATACATGCTCTTTAATACAAGCATACATAATACATAGTTTATACATGTTTTTTAATATGAGCATACACAATAAACTATTTATACATGATCTTTAATACAGGCATACACAATACATATTTTATACATGATCTTTAATACACGTATACACAATACACAGTTTATACATATTTTTTTATTACGGGCATACACAATACATTATTTATACATGCTCTTTAATACAGACATACACAGTACACAGTTTATACATTTTTTTTAATACAGACACACACAATACACCATTTGTGCATGCTCTTTAATACATACATACACAATATATATTTTATACATGATTTTTAATACAGACATACACAATACATTGTTTATACACGTTCTTTAATACAGTCATACACAATACATTCTGTATTCATTGACACTGTCCATTTTTTATATTTTTCTTATTATGCATACACAATACACTTTTTATACATGCTCTTTAATACAGGCATATACAATACATAGTTTATACATGTTTTTTTAATACGGACATACACAATACATTTTTTATACATTTTATTTAATACATGCATACACAACACATAATTTATACATGTTTTTTAATACGGGAATACGCAATACATACATACACAATACATTGTTATACATTGCACATAAAAAGTGATGATTTCATATGGCATGCACAATGTAATTTTGCAAACAGTATGAAAAATCATCATTGTCTATCCAATTTAAAAAGTGCATACACAATATTAAAAAGTGCATAACCAATAAAAAAAAAGATATACATAATCCAAAAAAATGAATACACAATCGAGAAAGTTGCATACACAATCCAAAAAAATGCATAAACGATCGATAAAAGGGCATATACAATCAAAAAAATGCATAAATAATACAAAAAATTAAATACACAATACCAAAGAATGCATAAAAAATAAGAAAAAAAATATACACAATCGGATTTTCCGGGCTTTTCGAGCTTTTTTCATTTTCATTTTTTTTTTTTTGGATTTTTTTTGGGTTTTTTTTGGGTTTTTTTTTTAACCATTTTTTTGCCTTTTTACGGGTTACCGACTTTTTTAAAAGTTTTTTCAGCATATTTTGAGTTTTTTTGGATTCTCGAATTTTTTGAACTTTTTTCATTTTTTTTTTGTTTTTTACTATTTTTTTCGAGTTCTCGACTTTTTTAACTTTATTTTTATATAATTTTGTGATTTTGAATTTTTCTTGGTTTTTTTTTTTGACACTTTTTTGGATTTTTTTTCCGGTTTTCAACTTTTTAAAGGTTTTTTCAGTAGTTTTTTGGTTTTTCGGGTTCTCGACTTTTGTAAACTTTTTTCATTCTTTTTGTGATTTTGGCTTTTTCTTTGTTTTTTTACTTTTTTTAACCATTTTTTGGGCTTTTTCGGGTTCCCGACCTTTTAAAAGCCTTTTTTGGATTTTTTCGGGTTCTCGACTTTTTTGAACTTTTTTCATTTTTTTGTTATTTTGGATTTTTCTTGATTTTTCTTGGTTTTTTTTTAACCCTTTTTTTGGGTTTTTTGGGGTTACCGACTTTTTAAAAAAAAATTCAGCATATTTTGGGTTTTTTTGAATTCTTGACTTTTTTGAACTTTTTTCATATATTTTTTTTGTAATTTTGTATTTTTTTTTTTACCATATTTTGGGGGTTTTTTCGGATTCTCGACTTTTTTGAACTTTATTTTTATATATTTTTGAGATTTTGTATTTTTCTTGGTTTTTTTTTTGTTTTTGCCACTTTTTTGGAGTTTTTTCGGGTTCCCGACTTTTTAAAGGTTTTTTCAGCACTTTTTTGGTTTTTTCGGGTTCTCGACTTTTGTGAACTTTTTTTCATTCTTTTTGTGATTTTGGATTTTTCTTTGTTTTTTTTTTTACTTTTTTTAACCATTTTTTGGGCTTTTTCGGGTTCCCGACTTTTTAAAAGGTTTTTCCAGCCTTTTTTCGGTTTTTTCGGATTCTCGAATTTTTTGAATTTTTTGAATTTTTTGATGATTTTGGATTTTTATTGGTTTTTTTTTATTTTTTACCATTTTTTTGGATTTTTTCGGATTCGTGACTTTTTTAAAGGTTTTTTCAGCATTTTTTGGGTTTTTTCGGATTCTCGACTTTTTTATTTTTTGTTGTAATTTTATTTTTTTCGGTTTAGAAGTCATTTTAACATTAAATAAGGTAGTCTTTTGTGAAAAAAAAAATGATGATTTAGAAAGAGAGAGCGCGAAGAGAGAGAGGAGAAAGATTTTTTTTGGTAAGTGAAGAGAAATATATTTTTGTTTCTATTTGAGTCAATTGTATGTTTTGGGAAAATTTGTTTAAGTTGTATGTTTTGGTAATATTTTATAACACGTTGTATGTTTTGGGCATTCACCCAATAAAAGAAGGCAAGAGAGCAAAATGATGAATTACATATTTAGTCAGCGTTCGTATATACTTATAATTACATATTTAAAATCAAGTAACCCATCATAAATGACGGCTTTTATTAGTAATTTTCCCCCTCTTAAACGGCGGTTTTAGACTCTATGTTGTAGTTTTTCGATTTCAGCTACTTGCTATCAGAATATTGCGGTCTTATTATGACCATTATGGCGGTCCTTGTCCCACAATTTAATTTTTCTGTTTATAAAGTAGAGTCGTTTCATTAAAAAAAGTAAAACTCACCGGTCAGAAAATCACTAAATGAATCGTATTTCAAAACACAAAACTTAGGTAGATTTTGATTATACAAAAAGGAAAGAAGGAACATAATATGTTTATACTTGCACTTATTGTAGTGTGCAAACCTTATGGTGATATATCTTTGATACGATTTTATATATTGTCACGACGGAAAAATAATTTATCAACTTCACAAAAAGTAGTTAGAGATCACCGTAGTCCGTATGTTGGATCCAAGGATGGCCCTTCTAGGTTCGGGATTCATGAAAAGCATTTATAAATGTATAAAGTACCTTATCAATGTCATTGAATGCGAATATAGTATCCAATGCTGGGTGTACGCAAGCCGATCTCCTTTTTCCCCCTAACTCGGGGTGGTTCGTAGTCCTTTCATGCACGCTCACAAACCACTCTTTCTTGGCTATTAATTAACTAGATTAGATTTTTTTAATTAATTTTCTCTTTATGCAACTTAGATTCTCTTTAGTTCTGCTTAAGCTCCGACTACGGCTGATAAGCTTCGATTGGTTAGTTCTAATAAAGGTAACCTTCCAACACTTGACGCTCACGTGAGAGCTCGATAGATCTTTTTAAATCACTGATCTATTAATTAACAACTTTTCCTCTTGTGGCTATTCATTGAATAGCAAATAAGATTTATTGAAGGGATCCGGAAACTCGATTATGGTAGCTTTCTTTTTTAGAATTGCTTAATTTGTTGTTCGTTTTTCGCATTCAATGTGAGAAGTAAAATGTACCATACATACGAGTCTACACATACCTTTCCAGAAAAAAAAAAAGGTGTAATGACAGCTTTCTTACTATTGGTCCATCATTTTTTATGTAAAAGAATTTCCCTTTAGTTTATTCCTTTGAAAAATTAACAGAAGGTTGTTCTGCATTTTGTTTCTATTGAAAATGAAGCCAAGATATTAAATAGTGCCACGACTAGAAATGTCGTAAAAAAATTCTTTAACTGGGAAGAGAGCCAAGCAGCACGAGTTGTCGCCATTTGACCTAAATAGCTTCTTCGATCTTAAAATTTTCTCCATTTGCTCCAAATTTGTTGTACAAAAGCTGGTTAAAGGACCGTGTATCACTTGTGAGCAATTGCTCTCTTTGCTGTGAATATTTAAGGCCGCAAACGTTATTATTGATATCTGATTGGAAATATATATAGTTTTAGAGCCAACATGGGGATTTGTCCGATGGGAGAACTATGACCAGGTTTATGCAATAATGAAAATTTCTCTTTACAAAAAAAACTAGGTCGTAGCTAGGTTTACTCATTACACAAATCAAGTTCATCCTCTGATTAAACGTGCACAAATGAGCTATATAAGTATGCACTTTATTAGTTTCTTATAATAATCTTTTTCATTAATAATTGCAAAGATAAAACAAGACAATCATTACAAAAACTACTCATCATAAATATTTAAGAGAAAATTTTAGATAGATTATATTGCCTGAAACATGATAAATTTGGAGTATAAACTAAACACTTGAGTATATAGAAATAAAATTTGAAACAATAATTCAAATCTGAAAAAAATGAAACAATGAATAAAGTTTTAATTCCAAATTAAGATCTGATGCGAATATCAACCTCTGCAGGTCGGGGTTGAGCCAATAGATTTTTACATCCATGAAAAAGACCCAAATCTTGAACTCCAAAGCTATTTCCATTTTGAAACCTAGAACTTGAAGGCCTCCCTTGAAAACCTTCATCTCTTATCAACCCGAGTCGGTCATAGGAGGTTGGAATGTGGGGTGGATATGCCTTTGGCCAACCAGCCTTCCTTAACGTGTAGTTGGAGAACTAAGGCTTTTGTATCATCGACCTGCTCTAACACCGATAGAGGGTCTATTAAAATAACCATAAATTTGGTTATCGTACAAGCGCGGATAAGAGTAATAAGGATACGATGGATATCGGCTAGAAGCTTCAATATGCACCTTGACGCGTCTTTTTGCTATGGCACGTTCTTTTTTGTGCGCGTTTTGGTGGCCGCCAGGGGCATGAGAAGTTAAAAACTCTCTCTTGCAAAAGTTGCACTTAAAAACTCTAGCGTCCTCTTCTCACTTAAGTGTTGAGACAGGGATGGCGAAGCTTAGAGGCCAATGGGTCTTTGACGGACCTAGGCAGTGAAGTAAACTCCTACATTGTGTCTCATATAGGTATTTTGAATTTTCTAAATATTATGATTTTTAAGCTAAATTATGTATGTGAAGTCTATAATCATATGGCTTTCGACCATAATCCAAAGGACATTCGATGAAAAGCATCTGAAGTAACAGAAACCGGGAAAAAATATGTTTTACTACCTGAAAAAACATCTAAAGTAACAGAAGACGATAATAAATATGTTATACTAACTAAGTTCAAGTTTAAAAACAAAACAAAATAGTTTGCCTAAAATCCTGGTTGTTTCATCAATAAGTTCTTATCGGACTAGCTACTCGTATTCCACTTCCACCTGTAATTAATAGTCGGCACTATCATATGTGACGAAGGTGTATTTTAATCTGGCTCATGTTTATTGGTTCTATCATTTTCAGACAAAATTTGTTTCCGCTTTATGCAACTTGTTTCTCTTTAGTCCTGCTAATTAAGCCCCGACTACGGCTCATAAGCTTCAATTGGTTAATTCTAATATAGGTAACCTTCCAACACTTAACGCTCACGTGACAGCTCGATAGATCTTTTTAAATCACTGATCTATTAACAGCCCGGATTTTCCTCTTGTGGCTATTCATTAAAGAGGAAATAGGATTTATCGAAGGGACCCGAAAACTCGATTCTGGTAACTTTGTTTTTTAGAATTTCTTTGTTGTTCGTTTTTCACATTCAATGTGAGAAGTAAAATGTACCATAGATACGAGTCTACGACATACCTTTCCAGGAAAAGAAAGTGTAATGACAGCTTTCTTACTATTGGTCATCATTTTTTGTGTAAATTTTTTCCCCTTGAGGCTTATTCTCTTGAAAAATTAACAGAAGGTTGTTCTGTATTTTGTTTCTATAGGGAATAAAGTCAAGATATTAAGTAGCGACACGTTTAGAAATGTGGTAAAATTTTGCTTTAACTGGGAAGAGAGCTAAACGGCACGAGTTGTCGCCATTTGACCTAAATAATTTTCTCCATCTTAAATTCTTTGCCATTTGCTCCAAATTTGTTGTACAAAAGCTGCTTAAAGGATCGTGTATCACTTGTGAGTAATTGCTCTTTTTTGCTATGAAAATTTAAGGCCATAGAGGTTAATATTATTGATATTTGATTAGAACTGTATAGTTTTACAGCCAACATGGGGATTTGTCCAAGAGAACTATGACCGGGTTTATGCAATAATGAAAATTTATCTTTACAAAATAAAAATAAAAATAAAAATTGAAGGCCTAAACTAGGTTTACTCATTTCACCATTAATATGGTTCAAAACCTGTGCCTGGAATGAATTTTTATTATCAACAAATAATTAAAGAGGGCAAGAGAGCAAAATGATGAATTACATATTTAGACAGCGTTCGTATATACTTGTAATTAACTTTGTAATACTTATACATTTGTAAGGCCTTTAATTTGTTTGTTATATCGACTATATATAAACATTTGCAAGGCAAAAAGACATAGGAGAAAAGCGCTGCCCACTCATTTTCTTTTATATTTCACAAATCAAGTTCATCCTCTAGTAAACGCGCACAAATGAGTTAATAATCTCTTTCATTAATAATTGAAAAGGTGAAACAAGACAATCATTGTAAAAATTACTGATCAAAAAGATTTGAGAGAAAATTTTAGATAGATTATATTGCTTGAAACATGATAAATATGGAGTATAAACTCAACACTTGAGTACATAGAAATAAAATTTGAAACAATAATGCAAACATGAGAAAATTAAACGATGATTAAAGTTTTAATTCCAAATCAAGATCTGATGCGTCTTCATCTTTAATAGCAGCCTCTGCTGGTTGGGGTTGAGCCAACAGACCCAAATCTTGAATTTGAAAGCCATTTCCATTTTGAAACCTAGAACTTGATGGCCTCCCTTGAAAACCTTCATCTCTTATCAGCCCGAGTCGGCCATAGGAGGTTGGAATGTGGGGTGGATGTGCCTTTGGCCAACCAGCCTTCCTTGATGTGTACTCGGAGAACCAAGGCTTTTGTATCATCGACCCTGCTCTAACACCGAGAGAGAGTCTATTAAAAGACCCATAAATTGGGTTATCGTACAAGCTTGTACGTGGATAAGAGTAATAAGGATACGATGGTTGTCGGCTAAAAGCTCCGATATGCACCTGCTCACGCCTTTTTGCTATGGCACGTTCTTCTTTGTGCGCATTTTGGTGGCCGCCAAGGGCTTGAGAAGTTGAAAACTCCCTCTTGCAAAAGTTGCACTTAAAAACTCTAGCGTCCTCTTCTTGCTTACCGGCCTCGTCGCATGTGTCCTGTTTCGTTAGGAGATTGAGTTCAAGCATGGATGGTGAGTCGTCATTTTTGTTATCTTCTTTGTTCAAAAGCTTCTTATCAAGCCAATGGGATGATACACCTTGGGTATTTTCTATCTCCTTATGTTTTTTGTTCTCGGAAGATGCCAAGAGGGTCGAAACGTTGGGTTGGCTTTGATCATGGCTAACTGAGACCATGATCACAAAAGTATAGAATGATTTACTGTGGAATTCTGGGTTGACAGATTAACAAGTTATGGCATCCTTTATATAGTGGTAAGTTAATATTATCTATCTTTCATTATGGAAAGATATCTGTCTTTACTATCCCAATTAAAGACAAAAAACAAATATTGTTCTCCAATATAACATGAACGTTATAATATGCAATGTAATAACATGTATATATGGTCATAAATTTAATGTATTCAAAACTACTAATTATGTCTTGCAATTAAGCAATAATCTGAATCTTGATATTACAGTTGCCATGCATTTTGAGTAAAAGGGAAACAAATTGATGATTGAGTCATCTTAAATAAGGTATGTTGGGTAATGGGGGATTCCACTTTGACTACTTTCAATGCATGCATGAATAATTATTTATGTACTTCCTAATTTTATTAGACTGTGTCTTAATTATAATGGAAAAGATAATTACAACACGTCAAACGGTAAGTAAGAAAATTTCACCATATTTGATTATATGATCATATTATATATATAGAATATTACATATTTCCCTTCTAATTTTTATATATTTTTCATTCCTGTATGTCCATTCATATATCGGGATTTTCCTTCAGTAGATATGTTAGAAAATGGTGACCCAAATGACGGGGTTGTTCGAGTGATCACCACCAAACCCTTAACAACTCACATATGACCCTCTTCCTTGTTATCTTTCTATTAATGTAGAAATGTTTTTAACAACTTTGTGTTTATTATACTGCAAGTGTTCTATAACCCAAAAATTAATTCACAAACTCGAAATTTTTAACTGGTTAGGGTTGGTAAAAGTTGATAAATTAAAATTCATAGGGTAAATTGAGAGAATTTGAAAACAGGATGGGTAAAAGGATAATAATCTAAATTAACACCCTAATCATTTTAAAACGGAAAAAGATAATTACAAACAAAAAAGATTACCTAAATAAGAGAGATTAAGTTGCCAGCAGTTCATGAGCTTGCAGATCAAAGGTTCAATTATTCTCATTTATTACATATGCATGCATTATGCATTTACATATTTATTTACTATATTTATTTATGTACTTAAGTTCTAATATACAGTACGTGCGTGGAACTATATATTCAAGTAATCCATGCATCATAAAATCACCAAATGATCTTCATATTTTTAAGATTGACATTTCAAATTTCGAAGTGAGGCGGTTTAAAAAAGAGAATCAATTTATGTAAATATATATACACATAAGACATATTATCATCTCTGATATTCTGATTCATTACATTAAATAACTGCTATCAACATGAATTAATAAGAAAATAGATTGGAATTTGCTTATTACGTACACAATAGCTTCGAATTAATGTGTTACCTGTGTATCATTTTTTTTTTATTTAAACTTGAAATTTAAATCTGCAAGACTACACCCAGATTCAATATATATATATGCTATCAACCTCTCAACAGAATTATGAACCGAATATCAAAACTTTAGGTAAATCTTGATAAGACAAAGAAAGAAGAATATAGTATGTGTTACAATGCAAATTTATATTGTAGTGTGAAAACCTTAAAGATACATCTTGATCATAAAACAATGTATAATGCCCCAAAGGAAGAATAATTTATCAACTTCGCCACAAGTAGTTCTTTAAGCTAGTGCAACCATGTGTGGGTCGAAGGGTGGAGCTGTATGGCTACATAAGAAGTAAAGCAGGCCGGGGAAGACCCCTTCTCGGTTAGGATAAACAATAAAAATCATTTTTTTCTTCATGAAAAATAGTTATAATGTATCAAGTACATCAATGTCATTGAATGCGAATAAAGCGACCAATGATGGGTGTACGGCAAGCCAGTCCCTTATTTTAATAACTCGGGTGATTCAATTCATAGTCCTTTGATGTATGTCGGTGATAAAACTTGCGCTAATGCCAAAATTTTGTTAATTTCCATATAGATTGAAGTTAATCAATGTCGTTGAATGTGAATATAGCGACCAATGATGGGTGTACGGCAAGCCGGTCCCTTGTTTTAATAACTCGGTTGATTCAATTCATAGTCCTTTGATGTACGTCGGTGATAAAACTTGCGCTAATGCCAAAATTTTGTTAATTTCCATATTGAGTGAAGTTAAAGTTATCACATATGAGGTACTAATTAGGTAAGAAATTTTATTCAATTTTGATTTCTCAACTTTTTCTTGATACTGGCTAAAGCCAGAGAAGAAAAAGAAAACACTATGTACTAAAAGAGAACCTAACTAGATCTCCTCCATGGCAGACATTTACTCGAAACTATGTTTAGTATATATAGTTCATGGATATCATTGCGACGATATTTGCTATTTACCTCACGTTAAGTCCACCGAATGTGCCAGACAAGTAGGCGATCACGGATGTGGTTGACATATCTCGATGAACAAAGTATAATCAAGATATATATGTTTATTAATGCAGCGGTTTGTTAATTGCGTGTCGCAAGGAAGTTTTTAATTAATCTTTTTCCTCTCTTAACTATATGTAATAAAAATTGTACTTTAAATAATCTGTTTAGGTATTTGTTGTGCAAAACTCATAGAAAATTTATAAGTTAAATCTGTTCTATAATAGACAATCATTTCAGAAAAACGGAAGCAAATGCTCTCGAAAGCAGCTTTTCAATATGAACACCCCGGCATCCACCCCTCGCGCACGCATATGTTTCAAAATTAAGCATCTTTTCAATAGCTTAACCTCACCGCGACAGTTCTAGTGTGAGCCACGACACACCCTTTGATTAGGCGCCGATAAACCAAAATGCGTTGAAAAATAAAAAGAAAAGTGTTAATATTATTTTTAAATGGACGTTGTTTTGATACAAGAGATTATCTGGTTTTTATTGAGTTTGATTCTCTACTATGCCCGAAGACTATATATCGAAATTTAATAATCATTTTTGCAAAAAAAAAAATTATATATTGTGACATTGAATTTCCGAATAAAACTAAAAATCCCCACATTTTAGACAGATGTGTCATATGTGTGTAATTAGTTAGAAAACGCTTCTGTAATACATCCAAGTTGTTCAAACAAAAATATAAATAATAGTATGATATAAACACCCATGCATATTCCACTTATATTGTGTAGTTCATGAAAAATAAGATTAGAAAAAAGACATATATAGGAAGACAGGGGGAAATTAGTAGGTACTTTTTTTTTCATTTTTTTTTTTTAAATGAATTAGTAGGTACTTTGATACGGGCGGTTCTGAGATTTTTATTCCACTGTGCTGAAAATAATTAAGGTCTTTTTTTCAATTGTCATATGAAATTTCATAATAAAATATTTTAGTAATAGAATAATCTTAAATTAACTCTGAAACAAACAAATTCAGTAATATAAAAAGAGTTTTGGCCTTTTACTTGTTTGTAATTTTTTTACTAGCATATATTTATATTTTTTTATACATATGTAAAAATTTATTTATTTTTGGTATATTGACATTGGGGCAGAGTCCTTTTCAGAGTTTTTGGGGCCTTAGTACAGCTTAAATTAAAACTTATAAGATACGATTAATAAATGGTAAAATATTAAGTTAGAAAATATTATATCCAATAAGTAGAGAACATTTAACAAAAAAATCAATGATACGAAGCAAATTTTTTACAAACCTCCCATTCGACCTAAAATTATACTGTGATTTTTTAAAACGGAAATCAGGAACTAAATATGTTATCTATTTAACAAATCAGGTCATCTCCTATTTTATTTAATATAAGAGACCATATAGAACTTTGCATAAAATTAAAGCGTTCATTAGTGTACTAAATTCTATAATAAAATAAAAAAACAAAATCTTGTCTCCGTAAAAACTCGAACACGGAGATTAGACTATTTAGTAAGAAAACCAACAAATCGTTCACAGATAACTATTGATTAGACTAAAAAAAAAAAATATATATATATATATATATATTTTAAACGAAAACCTTAAAAATATACGTTTTTGGGGCTCTAAACCCGTGTCTCTTAGGCCTAACCCAAAATCTAACCCTAATCGTAGAGACTTCAGCAATTCACCAAAATCGCGAGGCTCCGTGCTACGGCACCTCCTACACTCCATCATGTCACCCATGTACTATTATTATATTTAAAAACAAAAGATGTAACAAATAATATTTTGCCACGTCATGCGTAACAGCATTTGGCTGCACCCTTGCCTGCAGCTACTGAATACCATACACTACAAAAAAATACCCAAATAGCGACGGAATTAGTGACGGTATTTTTTGTTACGAGCTTATTAGCGACGGTTTTTGTGACGGCTTTGTGACAGTTTAGTCAATTTGCGACAGATTTGTGACAGATTTTTAAATTAGCGACAGGCTTGTGACAGCTTTTGACTCTCACTAAATCAAACATTATTTTGTAGTGATATTAAATAATCATTTATAACAACTAATTTTAATCATTCCTATTATTCAAATAATAAATTATTAAAACTATAACCGTATTATCTATTATATAGGTTAATTGATGTATATTATACCAAATTATCATCCGTTAACATAGTTTGCACTAACGGTAACATTTAACAATTTCCATACTAAATAACTTGAAATTAAATAATCAACATACTTAGGTCATAGTATTAACCAGTTCCAGTACTACAAATTTATCAATTTTGAACTCAGAACTGACCAATTTTGACGTAAATATATATGAACGCGTCGACTTTTTATCTCAAAATGAAATTAAGAGTGATTATTAATTCATCCATTTACAAATACGGGTACTACGGTTACAAATACTTTTAGTAGCCTTGAAAACCTCAAGAGGATGTTAGTAACCTGGTCACTAGCAATGAAATTGCCAACCCTGCTATGAATGGCAATGATAAGAAAATAGACTCTAATCTTAATTTGGAGAAAAATGATAGAAAAATGGAAGTCGATGAAAGTTTAACTAATACTTATCTTTCTAAATTGTCTCCAAATGCTATGGCCTATAAGCCTAAAGAGCTCATAATCGATTGTATAAAAAGTTATGTTAACTTGATGGATATTCCAAAAGATAAAGAGAACGTTGAACCGGGGCCTAATTGAAATGCCGAAAACACAGCTAGTACCAAAAGAAAATGAGCTATCTAAATCTGCTAAAAAGAAAAGAAAGAAGAAAGAGAAAGCTATGGAAAACGCTGAAAAGTCTCTTATGTGTTGGTCCAAAATATGTGATGGGTTTCGTGATGTACACTATACTCACACATTAGAAGATCTAACGGGGAATTATAATATAGACTCTTCTTTTATTCTAGATCATGAAAAATTTTACGTGGATGATGATGGAACTCACTCAGATTTCGGAACTAACGACAATAAAAGTCGGGATTCGAAATGGCAGAAACACTCTATGAAAACAAGAGGGCATAGAGTGTAAACAAAATGATAAATGAGAGAATTTCGAGTAAAGCAGAGCTTATCATATTGTAATTTCTGAATTTATTTTGACAAATATGTTATTCGAAAAAGGGTTGAATATTAGCCGCTGATGATGGAAGAATGGGAATAAAGAATATTGATTTTAAGCTCATTTAGTTTGCATCTAAAGTGATAGTATTTAGTTTGAGTTATGCAGGGTTATGTTTCTAGTCTCTTAGTAAATTTGATTACAAGAATAGTGACTATAGTAGATTGAATTTTATAGTTTTATTTTATTCTTCCTAGTGCAGCCTACTTGCTTTTGGGAATGCCAGTTTGTAATGTTTTGACTTTATAAATAAATGGTTTGTTTGGGGAAAAATAAATAAAAATCATCCAGTTATGACCAATTCTGTTTATTAATTTGACGAAATTTATACTGATTGATTAATTCCTGCTTATTTAATAGTATGAAATTTCTTGAAAGTTATAGTTTACTACTAGTATGAAATTTAGTACGTATGATATTTTAGTTTAGTAAGTAATTATTATTGTAAACCTATTTTTTTTTTCTTATAAGTAACCTAAATAGTACTAAAAAGTAAAAAGAATGAAAACAAAACAACAGTATAGATTTCGGAATACATTTAGCCATGTTTGTAAAATCATGTTTTAATAATATTATCGGTTTTTTGTATTCATAAAAAAAATCGATTTTTTTTTTCTTAAATCAACGTTTTATTTTATTTTTAAAGTGTTTACTCCATTTTATTTTTATTTTGACTTTTTAATATTTATTTAGTTATTTATTATATGTTTTGATAATTTATAAGATAATAATATTAATAAACAACAACAAAAAAAATCTAAAAAAGTCAAAAAAAAAATTAAAAATTAATATGAAAAAACGATAACATAGGTACCCTCAACTTAAACATAGACAGGAAACTAGTAATGGAGGAGAGCAGTAACAGACGAAATTATAAAAAACAACACAAATATAATACTACTACTACTAAACAAATTATTAAACCAATTTATCATAATGAAAAAGAAGATGATGAAAAAGGGTTTGATATATATTCCCCTATTGTTGGTACTTGCCCTTCTATGTGCCCTGGTATCTATCTATCTTTATTAACTTTCTTTTTGTGTTTTTTTTTTTTTTTTTTTTGTTTTATTATTGTTGCAATTTTAAATTTTACTATCAGTACAAACCAGATGAACCCATCTAAGAGATTGTGAAGTGGGTAATTGAGCATGGTATATATACTAAATTATTAATATATCATAAACGAGAAATTTCCCAAAGTGGGCTATTTTTTGTCTCGGAATCCCATTATCCAGTAATTTATTAATAGATGGTGAACCCATGAAGAACCGTAAATGGGGGTGTTACCGAATTTGCATAAAAGATTAAACCAAGTTACAGAATTTAGTGTTTGTTTGTGTGTGTGTGTGTGTGTGTGTGTTCCAAATTACTATTTTAGACAAATTATAGTCGAATTATATGTAAAAAAAATGATTCTTTTATAATTATGGGGGGTGTCGTGGCACCTGATGGCCTCCGCTTAGCTTCTCCTGTAAATGTCAGAAACTCTACTGTTACCAGTTCATCATGTTTGAGAAATGTCATGTTGTTAAGTGTTAATCAAATGCTATATCTGTCTCTTATTGAAAAAAATGCGTCTTTAGAATTAAAATAGCTAGACGTAGTTGAAAGCGCTACAAAATGGTTTATACTAAAAAGGACATCGATAGCTAGATCTCTTTGAGCTGGCTGAACAATTGCGTGATCGTGTTGGCCTTTTTCCTTCTCTGGCTCGCCAATTATGCTTTGATGTCATAAAACAATCATGGTAAGGAGACCTTAATCATATATAGGAAAGTTTGTATGATAAAGGAGAATAGAGACATGTGTTTGAATAGATACAAGAATAAAACAGTGTGCCATATTTTGCATATATTGGTGAAAATTACAACTTTTAAACGACTGCTACATCTTTTTTCTCGTTTGTTCACAGATGAGGAAAGATTGCAACGTGAGCGATTGCGAGATTTATCTGTTTTTGAAAGGTTGAATGGAAGTCCAGTGAAAACTTCTCCCACTCTTGCTGTCAAAAAAGTATTCCTATGTTCTACTGTTTATGCAATTATGCATTGTTGTCATTTTAGATAACTATTTTTAGTTTAGATTCTCATATTATTCTCTTGATCTGCCCATACCCTTATAAAGTATAAGCAATTAAGTACAAACGGAATTAAGTGAAAACTTGGATCAAGTGACCTTATCTGGATGAAATGACCATTTTACCCCTGAGGGTGAACGGAAAAAGCTTGTCGTTGCCACCTTTATTGTTGTACCGACTGTTCCCTAAAACACCATGCTTATCTCAAGGCTGAAATGTATAGGTAAGACTGCATTAACTTTGCTAGCAAGATTTTCCATGGTAGGTTTGAGGTTCGTGTTCCAAATACGTTGATGTGTGAGAAGGTAGAATCATTGCAAATATGGTCTTTCCAAAATTTAACATCTGGTCACTGGCCAATAGCCAAATTTCATGTAATACATCTGGTCACTGGCCAATGTCAAAACTATGGCCAAATTTCAATTACTATGAGGTTAGTCCTTTACACTGTTCTCTAGTGCAATTAAGTGCGGCTATTTTTGCTAGAATGTTTGAACCCCTTCAGCTCAGATGCTCCCATTCTAGCTTTTAGTTGCAAATAGGCTGATGTGGCAACATTTAGCTGCAGAATTTGCTACCGTCATTTGTGATCAAACCGTCTCCTTTTAGCTTTTGCATATTTGTAAAGCAATTTGGTGCAAAGTGAGGCTCACTTACCAGTTCTCTGACTAGTTCTGCAGGACTATATCCACAAAGCATGCACAAGCTTCCAATGTCCGTCCTCTGCATGTTCTTGAAGAGACTTTAAACTACCTTTTGAATTTGGTCGATTCTAAGGAATATCCATTTGAAGTGGTCCACGGCTTTATCTTTGATAGGACAAGATCTATAAGACAAGATCTTAGTATGCAAAGTGTAATTAACGATCAAGTTATTCAGATGTTTGAGAAAATGGTAAGATTTTGGTTATCCATTGTTTGTGCCATTTTAGTTTCTCGGTACTTATAGAAAGCAAATGCCATCTGTTACGTGCTTTAATATCTTTTTATGACCCCAGTAGCTGTCTTTGGACCCTTATACGAGAGCAAACCTGGAAATTTCATGTTTAAATCTCTCCACGTATAAATCTTTTAAGATCAGTATCAAGTAACATAAATGCAATTATCAAAAACACCCCCAAGGTTTAACACTTTATTAATTTAGTCTCAAAGTTTGATTCTGATCGATTACATGCCCAAGTTTTTAATGAACTTTAAACTGTTCGCACACCCATAACAGGTGAAAGTAAAGTAGGTAAAAGATCCTAAAGCACTTGTAATTAATTCCTTCATTGGTTGGAGATTCTCTTTCCCTTGGTGTTTAATAGGTGTTGTTTGATATGTCTTGGCCAAAAAGTAATATTACCGAGGCTCTTTTTACAAGTTCTTATAATCAAGAGATCTCTTTTTTCAACTCACTTAACCTTTTTTAGAATGTGAACATATTTAATCTGTAGGTTGACTAGCGAGTAAAGTTTGTGTCTATTTTTTGTCCCGATTACTTGTATAGTCTTATATATAATAGCATTGTAGCACATTAATGACTGTAACAAATGTAAGTAATTTATATTTGTCATTAAAATTTTCTCTTATAATTTTTCTCCTTTTTCCGATAAAGCCTATGGATATGGTGTAATATAAAGTAGACCTCTCAGATTCATGCCATTAAAGAAATCGAAATGCCTTGAGTGATTTTTGGAAAAAGTCATTTACTGCTGTACAATTAATGTGCCTTAATTGGTTAAGCTCAAGCCTAAGAAATGAATTGTTTTTCCTTATAACCAGTCAGTCATGAACAATTTAAAAATCGATTTATTTTGCATCGGCTGTAATGCTATACTTAACACGGTGGCATCTTTGGCCTACATGTTCCATAAAATGTTTCTTTTACATTAATAAAACTAGTTTACATTATTCACGAGAAGATTATGTTTCTTATTATTCAATTTTGCGTGTCTTTTGTGGGATTTCTTTTGCTTCCATTGAGTACTTCATCTGTTAATACCTTGATACCTTTACAGGTTAGATTTTATGTCATATCTAATCACAAGCTTCGAAAATCTGAGGGAAGTTCTAATGCAGCATCTTCTATGCATTTCCTGAACATGGAGCAACTTACAAAGACATTGACATCTCTATATAATCTTTACGAAGCAAATCGAAAATCCCAATTTGCTTATGATAATGAAGCTGAATTTCGTTCGCTATATGTGCTTCTTCATCTTGGCCATGACAGAAAACCAATGGTTCAGACAACTTTAAATCAAATTAGTTGATTTTGTTACTTCAATTATTATTTTTGTTTTGTGAATCAGGCCTACTTTATTTGCAGGTAGAACCCTTATCATTATGGTTTCGGCAAGTTTCACCTTCGACTTTGAAATTGAAGGAGATGGTTTTTGCTCGTAAAGTTTTAAGGTAAGACCCATGTTTGAGCGAAAGGTGATTTCATTGCCACTGCTTTGTGTTTCTCTTTGAGGAGTTTTTCTCTTCATATTTCTATCTACTCTTTTGACATTGCGGTATCTGTTTTATCCTTTTGCTTATACCTACTTGTTCATGTTTGGAACAGATTGTATAATTTAGGGAACTACAAATGCTTTATCTCTATGATAGCTGCTGAGGCATCGCATATGCAATACTGTGTTATCGAACCCTTTATAAGTGAGGTTGCTTTTTTACCCCCACACTAAAACTTATATTGTACCTTTAGAGATCTATTTTTTTGGCAGAATTGTTTCAAAAGTAGATGCTTGATCGTTGGTCCTTTCATTCTATATTGTTCTCATTACTTTCTTTTCTTATTCATATTAAAGGTTCGAGCATTGGCAATATGTTGTGTAAATTACGGAGGTTACAAGCTACATCCATATCCAGTAGCAGATCTATCCAACTTCTTGAAGATGGAGGTAAGCTATCACTCCCAAATTCAGTTCAAATTAGTGAGCATCTTTTAGTAAATTTAATGTAATACTAAAAAAAAATTAGGCTACAGTTCCCACTAGTCTTGTGTTGGCCACTGCTCCAGGAGTTTTTTTATTTGTCCTATTGAAGTTGAATCTATTTTTGTATACGTACTTGTTTTAGGAATCAGATGTGGAATCATTTTGCAAAGCTTGTGGTCTCGAGATAGTTATAGATGAATTTGGGAAAAGGTTTTTACCTACCAAACAAACGAGCTTTTGCCACCCAAAGGGCTGTCTTCAAAACTACAATCTAGTTGGTTTTGAAATATCTTAGTGGTGAGTGTTTTTTACTTTTTACTTAATGCTGCATTCATGTTCTTAGAAGACTACAGGAAAGTCATTGCGGTCTTAGAAAATCATTTTGATGATTTTGTTGTTGTATGCTTATATTAGTATACTCTGGCAACAAAATGGCAAGTATTTGCCTTGTAAGTCAAGGATGAAATTTTTAGCATGTTTCCGGTTTTCTTAGTTAAATTTGTGAAAAATCTGATAATTATCTGAGTTCCATGTTCAAGAGCTTCTGTTAACATTCGAATTTTCATGAACGGTCGTATAGATACTTGAAAGTTTGTACACCCTTTTTGCAAATAATTCTAAAAATTAATTTGGTATGATATAATGTTGGCATTATTTCTGATTAACTCGTAGCTACACATATCTGTTTTTCGTTTATAAAATAATTTTTTTTTTGATGAATGTATATCGATGGATATAACATGTGATATGTTTACTCAACATCTGTGGCTTATTTCATATGCTGCCGTTTGATTTTGCAGGACTAGACTTTAAGGGCTTACGATATAATGAAATGCAACAGAAAAAGAGGTTTTAAGTGGCTTACAAAAGGATTACACTTATTGCATCATGTAAATTTCATTCATCAACAAGAGTTGCTTCATGTACCACTAGGTCCACTACATACCAAATGTAATGCAGTTTATGTGATGATACAACAAGATTAATGCATAATACGTGTTTTGATTTGTACAAGTAGAAATGTAATTTGTAAACTCATCTTCAGTTTGTTGGTCTATTATTTTTAATCTATAACGTCACTTCTATGAAGTATGAAGCCCATATTGATTTGTTCAATTGTAGAAAATATGCGTGGAATTCAGCAGTAATTCTCTTTTCCTTATATTGCAAAAAATGTGCTGACGACATGGCACTGTTATTACAGTCCCAAGATAAGCTGTTGCAAAATTATCCCAATTTAAATTTGCTTTTGTTCTTCTGCTATGAGTACTTTAACCCCATTGCCAAATACTTTTATGTGAAATTTGTGTAGTTTTCGAGCGAAAGGCAGGTATATTGAAGCAAAACCAACTCAAAATCATGGAACTGTCCTATATTCTGCACCCATGATGCATTTCATCTATTCTCATCGATTTCCAAAAAAAAGTAAAATAGATGTAAATTGAAGATCGTTGCTTTTGTAGAAAATATACAATAAATAGGACTTCTTTAATACATTTACAAATTTGTCCACAATTCGAGTCCAACAAACATGACATGAAACTAATACGACAACCCAATTTGTTTATCTTCCGGTGCAAAATTAAAGTAAATATATTTTTAAGCTGAAAGCAAAGTTACAGCGAGAAATAGTATGACCGCCAACCCCAAACACAACCCGACGATGGTTAAGAATGCCTGGACATATCACCGGAGCAAGGTTAAGAACAAAAAATAAAAAATAAAAAGATATAAATGGAAAATTCAGTACTTCAAATTACCTTTCCTTGAGACTCGAACTTAAATCTAACAGTGAACCATGATAGTCCTCTATCAACAAAAGGAGCAAGTGCTAGAGCCCTGGGTGTGAAACTTTACTTATAAGACTCAAGCTGATATATTTGAATATAGACAACCCACAGTACAAATTTACATAACAATACTAAGCAAATCACAAAATATAAAAATTATACATTCTAGCATGCTTAAATATATACAGAAAAGGAGAAAACTTCTAAAAAGAATACCCATGAACAATAGTCGATGAAACCAATTTATATTTTGACAGTCAAATCTGAATCGTAAATACTCCAAAAATGAAACACTGGAGAGAAATATAATGGTCAGAATATTGCCATACTTCTTATGAAGAAGTCCTCTTTTGTCATTCACTATGGTTCTATCTTAAGAAAACTGCATTTTCCACCACAATTTAAGATTATGTACTTCATGAATATATGAGACAGCGTAAGTAATTTGAAGGTGTTTGTGTATGTGTGTCCAATTATTGTAGATAAAGTTCAATTCAATCAACATTTTTTATCCTTGCTGATGACAATTACTGAATGTCCCCAGTACAATTGTCTTGACTCGACTATATACTACGCACTTAAAGAGAAAGAGCGAGAGAGGAATTAAATGATTGAGTGCCATTAAAATGAGTAGACTGCATTGCAAAATCAACTTGAGAAATTTACAAAAAGAGAGTGAGAGGTTTAGAGGGTCACCCTCCGGCTCGGAAAAGCTTAGTAACTTGACTTCCAGCCCAAACCACAGCCATCATCTTAAGAAATCTAAAAAAAATAATGGAAGAACGAAGTTTAGAAATATAATCACTTCTATTTATAAGATATACTAGGAAATGGAATTTTTCTAAGAACACCACCCATGTAGAAGAGGACGTAACTTTGAAAAGTTTATACTATCATACAGTAAAACTAAAATGGGAAAGGTGACTTACGATTAACGTTTGAGATTATATGAAATTCTTACCTTTCTGCTGCTGCTCTAAATCCCAGTTTACCAGGTGCAGGAGAAATGTAAAACCTAGAGAGCAAAGCATATATTTAGAGCAACCACTACTCTCTCCCTATTCCAATCTCTTATGCATAATATGAGGAAGCAACTGAACTTTTAACAAAAAATGATGCTACATCAGCTTCCTCAAAACAAGCATCAAATAAAGGAACCAAATTTTTTTGTAGCATATTCCTCATAATAGAGGAACCAAAAGTGTTCCTCATTCTTAATTTATAATAGTTAATGGGAACAATTACCAACAACAAGAGAGAGAAACAAAGTAAAAATAAAAATGAGGAAGTCTATATAAGGAAGCTGATTTTTTAAGTAAATCCAAAATTGTTATGCTTAACTACAAAAGAGTAGTTTTCTTTTATATTTGGAGAAAGTAAAGAGAAAGCTGCAGTGCTTGCTAGTTTTTAAGATCTGATGGCTATTTACATTCACTCGCAAATATAGAGCTTGTGTTTTCCGAAACGGGGAAACGAAAACTGAAAGCACACACGACCTTACTCACCATACCAAAAGAAAAGCAGTTGTATAATAGACTGTATTTAGTAGCCCATAGGATAATATTCCAGAAAGTCCATATCTCTGTAATTTCTTCAAGATTCTGAATTGTGGAAAGCAAAAAGGAAAAGTAAGAACCGGAAAACGATCCAAAACAACAACGCAGTTGCTCAGCAGTAAATTCTATCACAATTCTTGGATAAATATGGAGCTTTAGGAAGATTGAATGCTATTTTTTGAGAAAAAAGATCAAGCATCCGGAAAATTCGTAATAATTGGTGCAAAATAATAAGTAATCAAATAAATTATTACTCTGACAGCATTAAGTAACAAGAATTAGATAGTTGTCCAACAAGAAAAGAAAAAAATCAGTTCAAGGCCTAGATGTGCACCAAGAAATAGATATTCAACCCTAGTATAGCAATATCAACAACTGCAATGATGATATATGTAAATCATGTACTGAAAGTCTAGGATTGCCTAAATGAAAAGATTACGTGTATATACTTTTTCCCTCGAAAAAGCTAGTCTAGAGAATTTTGACACATAGGAGGTTATACACTTTCCGCAGAGAATCTTGTCTACATGAATCAATGTCCTACAGTATTAAACAAAAACCAAAAAATCACATACTGCAGAAGATCAGTGTCCAAGTCGTTAATTTCAGCATTGCCGAGTGAATTTAGAGGGAAGCCACAAAGGGTATGTCTTATAAGTTGCAAGCACCTAGAAAATATAATCATTTACTATATTCCTACCTCAAATAGTAGCTGAACAACCTCGCAAAGAATTCTTTTCATGAAATAAGTATTCAAAAGAAGCAAATCGCTGAAATTTCTACCAATGAGCCAATAAGGCCAGGTTGCTGCCGCTTTTTTACATCAGTGGTTTTTTATATGTTACCAATTAGTAAAAGGGAAATAGTACTTACTCGGTCGATGTAAGCGGTTGTTCATGACCTTTTCCTTCCTTCCCGGTCAAACCTTTAGTAAATGGAGACAAATGTTTAAGACATCATGTTTTTTTGTCAATTAAGCGTACAATAATTAATAAATGAGTTAATACATTATTCCCCATAAGTAAGTAACCCAAAGATATACCTCTTTCGTCTGCAGTTCTGCTTTGATCATCTGCAGCTCTGCTGTGCTCATCTGATGTGCCATACGTCTAATCTTGAGTAAAATAAATAAACCATCAAGAAGAAATTAAAAAGGAACTGCAAACGGGTAAAAAGTACTCTACCAAAAAATTATGTTTTATGTAATTCGGTAAATTGTACTTTTTCACTAAATCACATTGATATCCAACCACCTAAGATCTTAGCAAATCAAGTTCCCCTAGATCAAAACTGACTGAAATTATAGGAGAAAACTTTGTAACTGTTTTTTGGGTTCCAAGTGTTACATCTGAATGTAACTTGCATATTTCATATTATGATTACGTCAACTGTGATACCATTACAATCCCAGTTGATTAAAATAAAGAATGCTTAAGCCCAAGTAGGAAGACAAAGGAAGGGCCTGTTTGGCCATAGTTTTTTTAGCAATTAAGCTGGCTAGTTTTAGAATGATAAAAATCTGGACGCAATTGGCGTAAAACATTTAACTTCTTCAGGACATATATGCCAAAAAAAAATTCTTTAAAGTTGAAAATAAGCTGCTTCATTCCCCTAGCCTTTCAAGGCCATTAGAGGTAAAAGAACAAAAACAACTTTCCAGGTTCCGGCAGGCTAATTTAAGGCTGCGAAAAAAAGGAATTAAAATTCAGCTTAAATCACCCTTTTCGAACAGTAAAACACAAAACAAAAAGGAAACAACTTTTAAGCCAGCTAAAACGATGCCATTCAGCTTTAAAATCTTAGCTTTTCCAGACGACGGATGCAAAACGTAACTAAGAAACATGAAAAAGGGCATAATTGCTACGAACAAACAAGCCCTAATTATCATTATAAAATGCAAAATAAAAAGAAACCAACTTTTAATCCAGCTCAAAAATCTTAGCTTTTCCAGACGACGAATACAAAACGTAACTACCAACGCCAACCTAATGCGGTACAATATAAAACATAGTAAAAAAAAACATAAATGCTACAAAACAAAACAAATAAGCACTAATTACCATTATAAGTTGACATTAATAATCTCTACTCACACTGTTATCAGCTGAAGACAATCTAATTCTTGCCCTAGTTTTACTCACTGGGCACCAACATTTTCCACTATAAATATATTTTGCTATCTACAATTAAGGGGGAAATAGGCATTATAAGGAGATAAAAAAAAATAGCATATGATATGAAAATATACATTAGTTGTTAAAGAATTGTAATATGTGTATAAGTACGTAATACCTGATATTTAGGGTGCAAGTAATTAATAGTGTAACGATTACAAACAGAGGTTATATGTAAGGATGATAAGCTCATTCTCTCACTACAGGGACAATCAGATTTTATCAAATAAAATCCTCCATCCCAAAATATCAACTTTTACCTGCTAACCGTGTATAGTTTTTAAATTATTGAAATATAAAATTTTAAATTTTGTTTTCATAATTTAAAGTCTGACCTATTTGATTAACTTTTGATTTCGACAACCTACATATAATTTATTTGTTGTCAAAAGTTACACTTTGTTTCGTATAGCACCAACAATTCGAGACGAGGGAGTATCAACTTTTGAAATTTACAAATATAAGTTAACGAGTTTTTTGATTTTCCCGAAATAGCACACTTGGTTTCAAATTTAATCAAATGGCACCTTGGTTCCAAAATTTGTCAGATGGAACAAAACCCTCAGAATTAGATATCAATCTATAATTTAATTTGATCCAATCTCTTGCTATGTTCGATTCTACTACACAACGTACCACGCTCCCTCCTATGTATCAACATGAAAAATGAAATCATATAAACCTCATCAACATTCGGAACAAGTTTACTACCGTATATAATTTCATCTGTAACTATGACATGTGGAGTGCAATTGTAGTTTTGCGAAATGAGAATATGTTTACTCTCGTATGACTGGTGAATTAAAAAACTCTAATAAATTAAATTAGTGTAAATTTAAAATAAAAAATTTGCCATATAGAATTATGCCTAGTTTCACTGTTTTTATCATATGAAATTATGTATGATATGTACACAACTATTACATTCCTACGAGAGAAGTGGAGACAAAAGATCAAACGACAAAACAATAAAAAAACTATGTCTGTGTGCTCAATCAATACTCACACAATTAAAGCAAAATCGAAATATTCTAAAAGGCACAAGATGGGTTGTAAACGGAAGCAAATCGTCTAGCATCTAATCCCGTATACTTTTTTTTAATCTCTATCGTATCACGTAATTTCACTTAATACACTAGACGTCTAATCTGCACCCACTGTTTACACTACACCTAATTTCCGTGTATACTAACTCAATTAGCATATACAAACCATAGATCTATGATGCGGCAAAAGGATGATTTTACGTCTATACTCCCACAATTTACGAAAATACTACTACTCATATAAGAGTATTTTAAATTAATTTTAAAACAATGAATTTTGCATATGGAGAAAATAATAGTATTTTGTGAATTGCAAACCCAAAATGTTAATCATGGAGTGGTTTTTAGAAGAATGGTTGTTACGTGTACAAAAAGGGTAGTAAAAAAACAGAAGAAAAGAAAGTAATGGACGTAAACTAGTAGAGCATATAAAAACCTAATTAATGATATCAGGTTTTATTTCACTTTCTTTTGCCGCCGCTCTCTCTCTCTCTCTCTCTCTCTCTCTACGCCTTCACTCCTCATCAGAATACAAAACCAATCACTTACAAATCTCTATCTCTCTCTACACACATATATACATATATATATAATTATTTATCTTTAAATTAGTGAAAATTGAAGAGAACTGGATCTGTATCCACCATCGATTGAAACAGCTAATTCACATAATCTAACCACCTATATGTAAAACCTTTGCTTAATTGAAAAGGTATTTAAACTATTGGGTAATTTCCTGAATTCGATTTTGTTCTTATTTGTTGAATTTTTAATTTACTTTTTGTGAATTGACAGAGGTATACTGCGTATTTTATGGATTTTTATTCTGGTTTGGATCTTATTAGCGGTTTTAAACTAAAGGGTAATTGCTTAAACTTTATATTTATTATTATTTTTTTAATTTTTAATTTACTTTTAGTGAATTGACGAGGTATACTGCGTATTTTATGGATTTTTATTCTGGTTTAGATCTTATGAACGGTTTTAAACTAAAGGGTAATTATTTAAACTTGATATTTGTTATTATTTTTGAATTTTTAGCCTACAGCTTAGTGAATTGACAAGGTATACTGTGTATTTTATGAATTTTATCCCGGTTTAGATCTTATTAATGATTTTAAACTAAAGGGTAATTGCTTTAATTTGATATTTGTTATTATTTTTTGAATTTCTAGCTTACAGCTTGGTTAATTGACAAGGTATGTTACATCTTTTAAGAATTTTATTCCGTTTTAGATTTTATTAATGGTTTTAAACTAAAGGGTAATTGCTTAAATTTGACACTTGTTCTGATTTGCTGAATTTTTAATCTATTTTTAGTGAATTGACGAGGTATACTATATATTTTATGAATTTTATTCCGGTTTAGATGTTTTTGATGTTTTTAAACTAGGGTAATTGCTTAAATTCGATATTTGTTCTTATTTGTTAAATTTTTGGCTTAGAGCTAGTGAATTGACTAGGCATAGTAGATATGTTATGTAATTTATCCCGTTTTAGATGTTGTTAATGTTTTTAAACTAAAGGGTAATTGCCTAAACTCGATATTTGTTCTTGTTTGTTGAATTTCTAGCTTACAGCTTGGTGAATTGACAAGGTATACTGCGTATTTTATGGATTTTATTCCGTTTGAGATCTTATTAATTGTTTTAAACTAAAGGGTAATTGCTTAAATTCGATATTTGTTCTTATTTGTTGAAGTTTTAGCTTACAGCTTAGAGAATTAACGAGGTATAGTAGATATATTATGTAATGTATTCTGTTTTAGATGTTGTTAATGTTTTTAAACTAAAGGGAAATTGCCTAAACTCAATATTGTTATGCTTTGTTGAATTTTTAGCTTACAGTTTGGGTACACTACTCGTTTTATGAAATTTATTCCGTTTTAGATGTTGATAATGCTTTAGAACAAAAGTTTAATTGCATAAACTTGATACTGTTCTAATTTGATGAATTTTTAATTTACAGTTCGGTGAATTGACAAGGTATACTGCATATTTTATGGATCTTATTCCGTTTTAGAATTTATAATGGTTTTAAACCAAAGGGTAATTGCTTATATTCGATATTTGTTCTTATTTGTTGAATTTCTAGCTTACAGCTTAGTGAATTAACGAGGTATAGTAGATATATTATGTAATTTATTCCGTTTTAGATGTTTAAAGTTTTTAAACTAAAGGGTAAATGCCTGAACTCGATATTGTTCTGATTTGTTAAATTTTTAACTTACAGCTTAGTGAATTCACGAGGTATGCTACAAATTTTATGAAAACTTTGTTCCTTTTTAGATGTTAATGTTTTTAAACTGAAGTGTAATTGCCTAAACTCGATATTTTTCTGATTTGTTAATTTTTTTAATTTACAGTTTAGTGAATTGACGAAGTAAACTACATATTTTATGTAATTTCTTCCGTTTTAGATCTTGTCAATGTTTTAAATTAAGGGGTAATTGCCTAAATTCGATATTGTTTTGATGTGTTAAGCATCTATTTTTCTTCCTCAGATTAGGACAAAGTGTACAGCTTCTGATTTTAGGTCTTGTTTTGTCGTGGTTTTGTTGACGTGTGTTTTGAGATCTTTTGAATATAAGTTCTACCCTTGTACTTAAATTTGCTTGAGTTTTTTGTTGTTGATTAAGCTAGAAAACCAGCTGAGTTTATAAGCTGCATCCAAACAAGCTCTAACCAAAGCTGATGCATAATTAGACATAGACGTGTCTATGCGGATTTTACTTACTAACATGATCAAAAGGATAAAATTTCTCGAGGGGTTGATACAATTCTAGTTCGTGGATGGAGTTTATTTTATAATAAGTTATGCATTTTAGTCTCGTCTTTTGTATTTTTTATTGTTGTTTATGCTAGAGTTGAGGAAAAGAAGGTGAATTGAAAGTGTATGAGTCAATGCTATTCAGAATTGTTGTCGGCAGAGTGGTTTGGGGTTACAGTCGAAATATAGTGGTCCCTTTTATTTGTTATAGAGTCTATTAACTAATTATCCTTAGTAGAAAATCTTATTTTGTTGCTTATTGGTCATCTACAAAATTCGTAATCCATATCTATTAGTTGAAGTATTGTAGTTATCCTACATCAATTTTATATGAGCTTCACGTTCTTATCTTTATTTTCTTTCTCGCCATCAGTGTCTTCTTCCATAGTCTCTTGGTAATAAGATTCTTTTAGTTTCTCGCATTATAGTGTTTGCCCCCTTATGGAGAACTACCCATTACCCACAAAGCTAATTGTTATAAAGAACTTGGCTTTTAGTTCAATTGTAAGCTTATTAATCAATACTTGTAAACCAAAAGTTGCAGGAAATCGTACTTGTTTTGATACTGCAGATCTAAATGAAAGTAGATTCTTGTCAATCATGCACCTAGATCCATGTTGTTTTTCCCTTATACTAAAACTAAAGGGGTTGGATCACATATATTGTATGGAAGGATAAGTTCCAAGTTTCGCAATCTGTCTGACTTATTATGAAGTAAGAACTTCTCTACATATATTTGTACTAAGTTAGGGTCAGGTTAACTTTTGCCCTTTTCTGGTAAGCGGTTAACTTTTGTCTCTTGTGAAAACCTGTGATTTAGCTGTATTTTTTAAACTGTAGTTAATTGCTTTTCTGTAGAAACATGGATCATAGTACTAGAAATTGATCCATTGGATATAAGAATGCATTGATCTATCATGAAGTAGGTCAAGCTTAAGCATGTAACTTAGCTACAGTCTGTATGAGTGATTGTTTACAAAAACAAATTGACCAGTTATGCACTTATTTGTTTTTGTCTTTGCATGACTATCATACTATTCGTTTTGTTATGTGTCTCGTGAAGAAAGAACCTGAACATTTTGTTCTTCCAAAAGTAACTCTAAGTGTGGCCAAGTCAGTAAACAAACAATATGTATGAAAGTTTGCCGCTTCAGAGCTTTAACAAGAAATAGTGAATGATGGGTTAGTAGTCCTAAGTAAAGGAAGGTCCTATCATCTTATGACTTGATTGATGATGTGAAAAGTTGTACCATATAAAGTTTAAATCATCGGTGGCCTCAGGCAAGATAACAGAAGGTGGAAAATGTTTTCCTTTAAAAGAAATAGGCTTGCAGGCAATGGGACTTGTGAAGTTCCCAAAAAGAGATTTATTATTTTTATTGTGAAATTTCATAGACAAGCTAAGGAAGTTTTGCTGTTGAACTGTGTTAGAGGTGTTGAAAGTGCATCATTTTGAACTACTTTATTTAATTAATCTAACGGTTGACTGAGTTGTATATTCTTGAGTTTTATGTTCAATTTTTATGGTTTAGTTATATATAGTGTGAACCGTGCTGCTATTGTTGGTTCATATGTTTTGAGTGTAATTTAAGCCGTGAACTTGCTAACTTTTTTTTTGTAAATCATCAGTTCCAGTTTTCTAGGTAATGGGTATGGGTTTTGTGATTTGTTTGATTTGGTAATTGGTTCCTTCCTCAAATTTATGTCCCCTGTTAAAAGGCCCAAATTTTGAAGCTCTTTTTAAAGTATGATTTAGGCATCATCATCATCTGATATTCTTGATTTAGTTTTATACAGTTCAACTTTTTGATTTCGAAGTTTCCGTACTAATTGAAAATCCCATAAATTGCTGTTCATATACTGCAGATTTTTCGCATTGGACTCTTGGTTTATATTTGACCGAGCTCTCATTATAACCATGGCTGCCAAAACAAGTTTCCGTTTGATTACATACTCACAAGAACTCCTAAATGGAGAGCCTATATATATTTCTTCAAATTGCCTTCCAATCAAGGCTTCAAAAAAAGAACCAGCCGGGCATTCTTTTCACAATGTTGCTCTTCAACTTCTTGGTTTGGTAGAGGAAGAAAACACCGATGATGATATACAGAGTAAAGATATTGCCAGTGATAAGGAATCTTCGTATATACCATCATCAGATTCCTATAAAACTAAAGGAAAAAAGAAATCTGGTGAGAAGAAAGAACAGGATCACTATGCTTTATTGGGTTTGGCCCATTTAAGGTACCTTGCGACTGAGGAACAGGTAAAAAAGAGTTATCGTGAAACTGCTTTAAAACACCACCCTGATAAACAAGCTTCTCTTCTTCTCGGTGAAAAAACAGAATCTGCAAAACAAGCTAAAAAGGAAGAAATAGAAAGTCATTTCAGAGCTATTCAAGAGGCTTATGAGATTTTAATGGACCCCGTTAGGAGGAGAATTTACGATTCTACCGACGAATTCGACGACGACATACCTACTGATTGTGCCCCACAGGATTTTTTCAAGGTATTTGGGCTTGCTTTTATGAGGAATGGGAAATGGTCTGTTACGCAACCAGTGCCTTCTTTAGGTGACGATGGTACGAGTATTAAAGAAGTGGATGATTTCTATGATTTCTGGTATAATTTTAAAAGCTGGAGGGAATTCCCTCATGAGGAGGAACTCGATCTCGAACAAGCCGATTCTCGTGATCATAAACGATGGATGGAAAGGCAAAACGCGAAGCTATCAGAGAAGCCTAGAAAAGAGGAGTATACACGAATACGTACACTTGTTGCTAACGCCTATAAGAAAGATCCGAGGTTATTGAGAAGAAAAGAGGAATTAAAAGCTGAGAAGTTGAAGAAAAGGGCAGCTAAGTATCTGGCAAAGCAGTTACAAGAAGAAGAAGCGGCTAAGATGGTTGAGGAGCAAAAACGCCAGAGGGAAGAGGAGGAGAAACGAGCCGCGGAAGCTGCTTCACAACAGAAGAAGATGAGAGAGAAAGAGAAGAAACAGTTGCGAAAGGAGCGGACCCGTCTGAGAACACTCTCAGTACCTGTTTTATCTCAACATTTGCTCGATATCTCTGAGGATGATGTTGAGAACCTTTGTACGGGGCTTGAGATGGAACAGTTGAAAAAATTGTGTGACGAAATGGAGACTAAGTTGGTGTTGGACCAAGCAAAACTCCTTAAGGAGGCTCTTGGGAATAATAATGATAAAATTGAGGATCAGAAACAAGATAAGAAAACAACAGAAAATGGTCCTCCACAAATAAAAAAACCCGTTCAATTAAGCACTTATGAGAAAAAGGAAAGACCTTGGGGGAGAGAAGAGATTGAGATGCTGAGAAAAGGAATGCAAAAGTATCCTAAAGGAACTTCTCGAAGATGGGAGGTTATTTCAGAATATTTGGGAACTAATAGATCTGTCGAAGAAATTCTCAAGGCAACAAAAACAGTTCTTCTTCAAAAGCCCGATTCTGCCAAGGCTTTTGACACTTTCCTCGAAAAGAAAAAACCTTCACCATCTATCGACTCTCCACTCACTACTAGAGAGGAGATAGAAGGTGTTTCTTCCAGTAATGGGCCAAATAATAGTAATAACTCTAAAACGGGTAATTTAAAGGAACCTACAAGCTCAGTTTCGGCTAATAATGCACCAGATAATGTCACTACTGCTGAGCAAGATGAGTGGTCTCAAGTTCAAGAAAAGGCTTTGGTTCAAGCTTTAAAAACTTTTCCAAAAGAAGCAAGTCAACGTTGGGAGCGTGTTGCTGCTGCAATTCCTGGTAAAACTGTTAACCAATGCAAAAAGAAGTTGATTCAGCTAAAAGAGAGCTTCAGAAGCAAAAAAAACACAGCCTAGTCGGACAATTCTGCTGCAACAGTCCAATTTTTCAGCTGATTGTCGTTAATTTATTTTATTATTTTCTTGTATGTTACCCCTCTGTTCGTCGTCCCTTATCGGTCAACCCAACTCGATTTCCATAATCATTGTTTTGCCGGATGATAATAAAAATTGTTCTTATAATTTGTTACTAGGTTAACGAAATTAACATTAGGTAATTCAGGGTTCGAAACTGATAAATGTTGTCTGCACTGGGACTGGCTCCAGCCCCATGTATGGTATCAATTTACTCATGCCACTATAGTGGCGTTACATCTCTTGTTCTAACACTCTTATTTTATCAAATATTGAAATTAATTTCTATTACTATCCTAGACTACCCCTTTCTAAAGAATTGGAGTATATGTTACAGTACATATTATATGTATATACAGTAGTGAGGGAGAAATTAATATAGTCACTTTCTCCCAAATGGTTGAGAATATACGAAAATACGTATAATTTTGATCGATAAACAATACATTTCTAAGTTGTCGAAATCGAATTTTTTTAAAATTTTGAAGTGTTATTATTGCCACCTTCAAAATCAATATTTAAATTCCCGTTGACGTGGATTTTACTAGTCACACGTTATAGGCTAGATCCATAAGTTGTACACAATTCAAACACTCCATGAGCTAATAAAATACATATTTATCTCTTCAAATATACATAAAATTCTATAATTTATATAATTTGATAAATCAAAATATAAATATTCAACATAATAAAAACCCGATCTATTAAAAACTCAAATAAAAATACACTAGAACCCTAGTTGAGCGTACTCTAAATTTAAATATTAACTAAAATAAAAATATAATAGAATTCTAAATGAGTTTAGCCTAAATTTAAATACTAATTAAAAATAAATTTTTTTATTAAATATTAATATTAATAACAATCAAAACTCTTGATGAGGTGGATATGACATGTAATGTGACATAGGGGTGGGCAAAAAATTCATAAATCCTCCCCGTAACCCAACCCGCATGGATTGGGCGGATTGGGATTGGTTGAATGTCCCAAAAAAATCAATCCGTACCGCCCCAATCCGTTATATATTTTGCGGGTTGGGTTATGGTTGAGATTCACAAACCGTGGGTTAATCCATCCCAATCCGTTTCAACCCGCAATATATATATATATATATATATATATATATATATATATATATATATATATATATATATATACATTATGTGTATTTTAAGATATCAACCTTTAATTATTGTTATATTTTAGTTTTATTACTTGTTTGTGAATGTTTTAAACGTATTTTGTTTCGGTTTAATTTATATTTTTGTTTGAAATATTCAATTTATTTTAAAATTTGGGTTGATTATGCAAATTATGAAAAATGAAGGATCAAAATAAAAATTTAAAAATCAATCTAAATCCAACCCGCCTCAACCCGTAATTTATTTTGCGGGTTGGATTGAGTTAGGTTGGAGTTTTAATTGTAACGGGTTAGATTGGGTTGGGTTGAGATTTAAATTTCATCAATCCGTCCCAATCCGTCCCGCCATTTATTTTACGGGTTGGATTAGCATTGAAACAAATCCGCTCAATCCGCCCTGTACCTACCCCTAATGTGACACGTCAATAGATTGATTGTTTGGATAGTAAAAATAAGTGAGTAAAAGTATTTTATTTGATACATTAGCTAGAAAAATAATGACCAACTATTCCACACCATTGGCTATACATACAGTCACTTTTGAGGGTTGCAAACTTGTAGTAGCATCACTCAAATCAAAAAACTCAATACCATTGGCCATAATTGAATGTTGCCCAAGTAATAACTTATAGGATTATAATATTCGTAGAATATGCATGTATTAAAATCATAATGTACTTTCCTTACATGTGTTGATCGAGTCCCTAAATATAAACAGGAATTAAGTATAAGCTAGAGCATAGAAACCCACGTTCATATCTCATATCACAATAACACAATTTTCTTATCATCTCACCAAAATGAGCGAGTCTTCCTAATTCTCTTTGTGCTGATCAATGAGCCGGAGAACGGAAAAGTTGACATACAAATCATTAGTCGGCTCCCAAACACTCCTATTCGCCTTTGCAAATACAATGTCAAGCAAAAGGTGATGCTTTGGGTAGTCTTACACTAGAAACGAATAAATATTTCCTCTTTAATTAGATTTCAAACAACCTTGTCTGTCGGCACCACTATTTCATCTTGTCGCTTCTTATGGGGTTCGCAGAATTTAAAATTTGGGATCAAGGAAAAATTGCTGAAAAGACTAAAATTGGTGCTTCAAAATATGTTGGTTTCTAGGAAGCAAGATCTCATAGTTTTTATTTAAGTAAAGATGGTACAAGTTATACCGAAGAGCAAGACTGTGCTTGAAAAATTCGTGTAACACGATTAAGGAAAACATTGAATAGTATTACTGTTTGATTTCTGTTGGTTCTTGGATGATGTTTTTTAGTACTATCAATTAACTTTTTTTTATATTATTGTTCTCACTTTTGATGATGCATGTATGCATGTTATTTTTTTCAAGATGTTTAATTTTAATATATATGTTTACGAGGAAAATAAAAACATGGTATAAGCCAAGTGAGTTTGTCCCTCTGACCTAGTTATAACAGAACACTAAACTTAATCATAAAAGGGGGAATCTTATAACGGGATCGTTGGATAACGAAATCAAACTTAATCGACAAAGTAACCGCATTTACATTGATAATGTTACCTTATACTCATCATAAATACACAAGTATACGAAGGATACAGGCAGATTAGGCAGTTCATATTCCCATAACTCAATTTCTACAAAAATATCAGTACCAATCAACATGATCTGATGAAACCTTTGGCTTTCTTTTCGGCTTTTGATAGCGATTATTCTCGAATTTAGCTTTCACTAGCAAAGAATAAAGCAAATCTGCTTCGGCTGAGGTATCATAAGGCACATTTAAAATACTGCAAATACACAAACGTAACGAAGTAAGAAGTTAATTTCACTTTTGGTACGCAAAACTGGACTCCGCTAAAAACCAGCAATATCGATTTGAAAAGGTGGTTAGCTAACTATACAATCAAACTCTACCAATACAGAATAACAATGTCTGGTTTTTAGAATTTAAGAAGAAAGAGTATAAGAGACAGCCATTGGGTTATAATTTCCTAATGACTTAAACATTTTATTTATGGAATATAACCCCTTAAACATTTTATTTATGGAATATAACCCCTTTCCATACCTGATATTACATTTCGACTGAACCCGATCAACTGCTGACACAACAGAGAACCGAGAACTTCGGTGGTCTAAGCCTTTAAAGCTTGGTTCGGTTTTGGATAACTATGATTTAAGTACTTATAACTGATTTATAGGCTCGGATAACCCAAACTGTACTTAGTCGTTCATCATTCTGCTCTTTACTATTTCAACCTTCAGTATTTCTTAATAGTACTGAATTAAAAGTGTGTAATTTGACAATTTTTAGTACCTTTCAAGCAGCTCTTCTAGAATTATTCTTTGTGAAGGTGTGACAAAATGGATACAACTTCGAGGGCACTGGCCAACTGCCAATTGAACATTGTAATCTTCACCATGACCTGATTAGAATGCACCAACAAACTAAATACTACATGATACAAATGGGATAGAGTTCCTTCAAAACTTTACAAAATTCCCACTATCAGATTATATGTTACCTCATTAGGCTTTATGTACCTTGTTTCGTTGCACGTGCAGTTCCTGTTGAAGGAGTAAATACAAAAGCGTCGGGGGCTCTTGCTACACAAGAATATGAACAGCCTGCAAATTCAAAGCACTAAAATTTCATGATTGAAAATGAAAAAGTTGAAACCAGCCTTAGATCATCAGGCATATATAAATCTACTAACACAACAAGCAGTTAGATATAAGTCTCTCCTTAAACTCAAACTGATGCAAGATATGAAGCAATTTTAAGAACCGAGAAAATAGCCACATTTTAAATTATTCATTTTACTTACCAAAAAGAAGATTTAATTTTTTTCAATTGGGTAGCAATAAGACTTGGCCGCACGATCTTGGCCTGCTCTGACATCATACTCTTAGATGTGCTACCATCACACCTTAAAAGAATCTTTTAGCGATAGCCACATCGAAATCCCCAAACTTAGGTACACATTATCATTGAAATCAAAATCAGACAAGATATGTTTTACAATAGGATAATTTCATAATGATTTAGTCTTGGTGTTTCCTTGATTATTACATTGACAGTAACTGAGAGAAAATCCAAACAAATTCTGATAAATATGGGCAGAAATCAAGAACAGCCCAAGTACTGGTTTAACCATGGATCTTAAATTTCAAAATTGATAAGCAACTGTACCTTTGCCAACACATAGTGCCTCATTAACAAAGACGTCAAACGCCTCACATTCTGGTTCATCAAAAGGATCTAGACACTCCCTATGCATCTCAAACGAAAAAAAACAAATTATTTTTAACTACCAGCTAAACAAAAGTAGAAAAGGCGCATGCATTAAACTTAAGAAATGGCTTTCTCGACTGCAAATAGAAATTAAATGGAAAAGTGAGGAGGAATAAGTTACCTCTCAATAATCTCGGTTTTGGTGAAATTGGATAGTGTCTGCAGAAACAATAAAACAATATTAATAAATTCGATGAAAAGGTAAAGTGAAACTCTGCAACCCTTACCTGCAATATCCACAGCAATTGAATTTCTTTTATATTTTATACTTTTGCAAGTTAAGAAACTAATATCTAGTACGCTTTAGAAATGGGATAGACTACTGATAGAACTATGTTTGTCAGCCTAATCGTGTTCATCGGCATGATTGTGCTTATGCACCACTTTGTAAGAAGAGTTTTCGATACAGAACCAAATGCATGACATTATCAGAAAACATATGAATAACATAAACAAAAAAAGTTAATAAACTAAAGCCTTTCCTTCAAAAAAAAAAAAGAACCTTGTTTACTTTTGGAAAATAAGCTAAGATTTTTAAGTTTCAGATAAAAAGCTTGATTCATCCAACTAAGAGCTTCTAGCTTATTTTGGGGGAATGATGAAATCCCAGAAAATCTCAGCCTTTACGCTGGTCAACCGTCAACCAAACCAAATGTAGTCTAGCTTTAAGCAAAAAAACAAGTAAGCAAGATTATATACAACTTACCGGAAAGAAAAAAAGCAAGATTATAAACTGCAAGCAGACAAGGCCTAACTGTGTGTTAGTAAAAGATAGATGATAATTCTAATCGGTGATGTTGGTATTGTTTGACAGACTCTCAACTTCTTCTTTTTATATATCATTAGGTGATGTTCAGTGATTCTTTGGCAGTTTGGCATAACTTCTTTTACAATGAAAATCCGAGCAATCACTAACTTAAATTTAACTCTTCTTCAAGTATCATGAATAAATATGCACCTGGTAGGCCCAAATAACACGGCGGATCATTGCGTCTGAGTTTTGAGCATCTCTTCTGACATCAGGATGGAACTCCTTAACCTAAGATCTTAATACATGATTACTAATAAGATTTTCAAAAGAAAAAGAACCGAAAACTATAAGTAAATGAGTAGCTAACTTTGGCGCGAAAAGCGGCTTTGAGTTGGGAAGGGGAGCAGTTGTTAGGAGAAATGCCAAGAACGTTATAAGCTGAAGATGTATTCATCAATTCTTCATCCTCTTTAAAACTATCTCTTCTGCATTTGGACGATTGTGACCAACGAGGACGACTAGGCTGCCATGAAAATGAGCAGCAACTAGAAGAAGAATAAGAAGAAAAAGACGATGGGAATATGTGGACGTTACAGCACCTCATCATTGCTCTTGCTTCACAAAACACCATGCCATCCACAACAGTTTTTGGAATAGTCATTTGCAAATAAACCAGAAAAAAAATGCTAACCATTTAGCATACTAATACCAAATTTAACTTCAAATACTGAACTATCATAATATTTGCAATTCAGATACCACCGCTAAATTATTAGTTGGATGTAACTTAGTTTCAATTTTCATTTTAGTCTTATTCTTTATAAGTTGTATAAATCTAACTCTTAATTTTTTGAAATTATAAATTCAAAATTATATAATTATATCATATATATATATATATATATATTTATATATATATATATATATTTATATATATATATATATATATATATGTATATAATACACAAACACAAACACACACACATATATATATATATGTTATATTAATGTATGTATAAAAATATATATAATATAATGTATGCATACGTATTATTGCAAATAATGTAAATTCTAGACGATGTTTGTGTATAAAAAAAAATTATAAATACTTAACAAATATATTCTATTTACAAAAAATGAATACTTTTTTTAAAAAAATAACAATTTTCTTGTCGTTTTTTCATGAAAGTATTCAAATAATGATGTGGTCTCAAATAATTTTTGCTCGAATGTCATAAATCTAAAATTTACTTTATTTTCGTTTTAGAGAAAGTGTAAACAAAATTATAATTTTTTTTATTTCAGAAAAAAAAAATATAGTCAAATAATATGTTTTTTTAAACGGACATACTTATTATGTATGTATATGTATGTGTTTTAGTAGAAACATTGTAAATTGTAATGTTTTGAAAAGACATAATTAAATTTATATAAATTACAAAGAATATGACCAAAATGAAAAGTGAAATTAAATTTCATCTAATTAAATTAACGTCCGTAGCTGAATTGTGAATATGATGAATCAGTTCATTACGTCAATTGTTAACTTTGATATTCTGATACCTAAATCGTTAAAAAGCAGATAGTACAATACACTAAATGTATTTTTTTTCCGAATAAACCACATGAATTTTGTTTTTAGCAGTGCACAAAAATAAAATGATGTCCAATTTGAAATGACACAACTTCGTGTTATGTGTAGATTAGTATGATATGTCTTGGAAAAACATAACTGTAAAGAGTTTTTCAAGATCCATCATCCATGTAACACGATCAACCGAGTGTGGGTTGACACCATTCTTTTGTATATAAACGGTTTATTCCGTTATGTTACTTCTTTGCTTAAGGATTCTCCAAACGACACTTTTTCGGGGGTGTTTTCATGTGCATATACTGGCAAAATACATATGCGAGATAAGAGTTATCTAAAACGTCTGATTAATGGAAACTTTGTTTTGTTTTGAAGTTAAATATAGAGTTATATGCAAAACTTAGAAAGTTATATGGGTCACCTGCAAAAGTTCAAAGTATATGGCTGCTTATAGTAAAATATGTATGACACCCAATTATTATTTTGTTTCTAAATTTCTAACTAATCCAAAAGATCCAATATTTTCAAACCTTAGAAAGCTGACTAGTTACAGACTAACAGTAAACTAATTAAGGGTCCAAAGTGGTTGTTGATATTTTTACATACAAAAAGAAACATATGGAGAGCCCACTCTTTTGACATATGAAAAGTTTTTGATGCTTGTGTTACCACTCAATCTTGTAAATTAAAAGTCTTAAGATAAGTTTCTTGTATTAGCTACACATGTATATATTATATTCAAACAATCCTCTCGAATTGTCAATAATATGTCCATTTGTGGCATCAGTTCATCGCGGAACACGTTCATACCTTATTTTTCGACACTTTGTCATCTGAAATTAACATCATAGAAAACATATTGGTCGCTAACCGTTGGTTGAAAAGATAACGCCGGAATGTATAGATAAACAAATAGCAATTTTAACCCTGTATTGATATTAATCCTTAGGAACATGGGGTGATCAATCTTTTGCACTAAGCAAAGAAGACTAAGTCGAGCCCCGATATCTAACACATAAAGTCTGTCTAATGAAAATCGAAAATCGAAAATCACCTAAATAGAAATTAAAGGGACAACATAAAGGACCATCTTCAAACTGTTCCTAACAGCTCAACCATCACACTAAATGGCTATAAGTTTCTAATCATCCCCAAAAGGTCCAAACTTTAACCAAACCTTACAAAACTAACCTAGTTACAATAGACCAAGGTGGTCGTCGAAGATGATGGCGACGATGACGACGAAGAGAGAGGAGCTAGAGGCATATTTTTGTGGTCTTCTCCTTCTGTCTCCTCCTCCTTAACAGCTGAGCTAGCGAAAAAACTATCAGTGTCGAAGGACAAAGTATCATCTATTGGTCCGTCAAAAATGAAGTCTATGTCGTCCTGAAACCCTGTCTCGCCAAATAAATACGGAAGCTCTCCTCCTTTTCCATATGTAACGTCAATAATTGGCAAGGGATGGAACTCGGGGTCCATACAGAGGCTCCAGGGATGCTCATCATGCCCATGTATCTCAACCGAATCTATCGAAGAGGGTATATCTGAGTTTAGATCTTGGGTTAGGACCAACACTTGTTGCTCTTCTTGTTCTTTATCTTGTTTGCTTTCTTGTTGTTGTTGTTGTTCTTCGGAAGGAGGAGAGGTCGTACAGAGTTCAATTTTTTTCTCTTTTAAACGGTCTGCATATATGCTAACGTCGAAGTTTGTGACTGCGTTTGGTCCCCTGTACTCGATGGCCGCCATGTCGTATGCTGCCGCAGCTTCTTCTTGAGTGCCTGTCACAATTTTAAACATTTTTACATTTATAGACTGAAAAACACAGTTATAAATATATATACACACACACACACACATACATAGTTCTTTAAGATTATGAGATGAAGTATCAGATCATTTCAATGCTAATTGACTGCGTTTTTTAATCAGTTTCTAGTTTTTTCAGGTTAGTAAAATAAAAATCGAAGCCTGATTGCTTGCAGTTTATCAGCAAAAAGATTAAAAAAAACTGAAAAAATGCAAGCAAAAATTAACTCCAAGTCACTTCTCTGAAATGTCATTCAATTTGGTTAATAATCAAAATTGTTGCCACATGAGATAATTCAGAAATATTACTTATTAGAACTTCAATGAACAGTTTTACACAACCGGTTTAATAGCATGATCAACACCATATACAAGTCATGATTGACTGATTGTTTCAATTTCACTGAAAGGAATACGCTATACAAGTGAACATTATTTCAATATTCAACACTATAGAACCATAGTTACCGCTTACCGGGAAGCTCACAAGAAATCACGTTTCCCTGGGAATCCGTTTAGAACACAGAAACCATGCTACTTTAAAATTTTGGAGAAAACGTTTCCGAAACGTTTTAGAAATTCAACTTAAATATCATAAAACCTTAAATAACTTTTTTTAATAACTCTGATGATATAAAAAATAAACTTGACTACGTTACAACATGATTAGATTGCGTTCTAACTACAACGGCGTTTTCTGTTTCACATTTACTAAAAAGGTTGTGTTTACCATTTCCGTTTTCCTTGCACAAACAAGGTCCGATAACTTTTTTATTTCAAAACGTTATGAAACAATATAAGTAATTAGTAATAATGTGGATGATAATTGGCAAAAAAAAATAGATGGAAAAGGGTAAAACATTTTTAGAAATAAAAATAGTAGTACTGTAGTATTATAAACAGATGTAACAGTGTCAAAAATATGCACCTCTTGGGGAATAAAAAAGCACACATGACACCATCGTCAACATGAACTGGCCCCACTTGGGCTGAGAAGGCATCTGATTTGTTTATTTATCTACTTTTAATATTAATATAAAGTTTCAATAGAAAAAGAAATAATATGATGATAGGTGTATAAAATTACACCTTTTTTTTTAATAATCAATAAGTATAAAATTACACGTAATCAGGCATCAGCAATGGAATCAGATTTTGTTTTTGTTTGCCTCGGGAGACTAGCTCACGTGAGAGAGTGATACAAGGCACGAGCAAATGTACAAAAAATTGACTTAAAATTAGTCCAAAAACATCAAAATGCTACTAGTATGCTTTTTGAAGGGCAAATAAATATTATGTTGTTGGAAAGTCTACTTTGTACGGCCATTTAATATATTTTTCTTTCTTCATACTAATAAGTAGGAAAAGCTGGTAATTTGATACCCATACAAAATAAACTACGATTAATATATTTTTCTTTGCTCATACTAATAAGTAGAAAATATTTAAGTTACTGTATACACTATACGCTGTTACTTCATTAAAAAAATATCCCAGTGGTACTGCAATTACTGATTTGTCTAGTAGGTAAACAACGATACGATTAATATTTTAAAAGTTGAAAACATGCCTGTTTTTCTAAAGCATAATACGGCTACAAAAATACAAGTACTTTGTACGTTTAACAAAGAACTAGTATGTTTTCGGAAGAGGGCTTAGTGAAATTTACTTGGATCTCTCAAAAATAAAATCATCACGTTCTTTTACGAGCTTCAATAATCAATTAACTATTATACAGAAAGAAACATAATACAGTATTTGTATGCAACAGCCTAACAGGAGTACTCATATCTGAGTAATGATATACGCACAAAACGAACATTCGAATGTCCAATTTCTGCAATTCTCAAAATTATGGAACCAAAATGCAATTCTGGAAATTAATGGTGGTGTAATTTTTACTGTAGTAGTTTTGTTAACAAAGACGTGGCAAATTCATTACCATCAAAGTTAGAAGGATTTACATTATTGATCTTCATAGCTTAATGACCGTTCATATAGTTCTCATAAATTAAATTGGAACACTATAATAGCCTCCAATCTTTTAAATTTAGAGATTATGCTTCCAATGTAAAAGAGGTGACAAATTTGGTTTCTTGAGTTTCACAGTAGTAATTATATTCTTCTTTTATCGCTAGGTTGATCACTGTATGAAACAGCATTAAAAAAAAACTTTACTTATTAGAAAATCCCAAAAATGGATAATTTTGTTTCTCATCACAATTGGACTTTCTATTCATACTAGGTCTAGGACCAAGACTAGCAGTACTATTATCAAAACCAACTTCTTTCAACTATTTTTGTAAAAAGCCTTCTTTTAATTGTTGGCCTAGTCAAAAGGTTTATTTCCCACGCAAGAAAAATACATAGACGTGTATATAAAACTCCTTTTCACGAATTCAATAATGAAATTCATGGGGTACTACCAGTCAAAATCCATGACGGTACATGTAAGTCCAAATATTATGGATCATTTGACATTTTCAAGATTTATTCCAAGTCAAGTACACAACTTCAACTTAGGGATGCTTGACTTCTTCACAAGATGATGTTTGTGGTCTTTAATATTTTGTATGTTTATTGTGCATAACAACAGTTCTTTTTGCAAATAATCTTATGTACTATACAATCTGTTTTTCTGTTACTCTTTTCCTAGCAATAAGTATTTCCTATGCAGATATGATTAAAGGAGAAAACTAACATATGATAAGTAGTTGGTTGGGATTATAAAGTTTCAAATTAATTACTATCTAATAATGTAGCTTAGAAGTTAGTTGAACCGGAAGTTGAATTTTATTAGGAGTTGGTTGACCCAACATGTTAGATATTTTGACTAAACCATTATTGAAAAGACAAGGTTTCTTCTAATCAATAGAAGTAAAGATATATATCAATAAAAAAACTGAAAGTGAAGAAAAACATAAACGGGAAGACTTACTATAAGTTCCTAAGTATAAATATTTGTTTCCAAAGACCCGTCCGATCCGTGCTTCCCATCGCCCGTTGTGATGGTGCCTGTCACGTTAAATCAACAAATTAGTCTATATACAATTCAATCATCCGTGTACTTTAGAAGATCCGATCACCAAAACTACGTTCACAGCCTAAATTAATCTGAGACCTTATTTGGTACAATTTAATTTAAAATTACAGGACCGAAATGAGAAGAGTAAACAAGATTTTTATTCACCTTGCGACCCCACGATATTTGGAAACACCCCTAGAAAAGCCACTACTCTGTCGTCTTAGTGAAGCTAAATACTCTTCCTTGGTCATTTTCTCCATAGCTTCAATCTCGTCCGCATATGTTGCGAGCTATAATTTGTATAAAATAAAAATTAAAGTTACCGACAAATAAAATATAAGACCGAAATGAAAGAATAAATATATAAATTATGAATAAAAAAACTACCTCAAAGTTCAATATTGTGGTAGGGCCCCAATACTTGAGGGCGGCGAGATCATAGGTACGAGCCGCAGCTTCCTCGTTGTCATATGCTCCTGCATTTTGTTAACTAATTTAGTAAAAAAAAAAAAATCAAACTTACTGTAAATATTACTTTAGACCTTTTTGATTTCATTAACGCGGAATTTATTTAAATCATTTGTCTCCTAAAGATAAAGGAAATCATAACTTCTAATGGAGAAACACTAACAGGACCACAAATGTACTCTTGACTAATGGTGTTTTTAGTGTAAAAAAACTGATTTAGAACATTGTCTTCTTTATAATAGAAATGAAAATCAATTTCAACTTTACTATTTATACAAATACAGACAGCAAGGCACCTTTAATTTTGTTGGTGATTTTATTATTATATAAATTTGGTATAAATCATTGTATCGTTCAAGTAGAAAATAAATTGAATTCCGGTAAAAACATGTATCCCAATTAAACAACTTAATGCACACAACCATTTATAACTTGAAAACAACATATTTGGACATAAAAGACACGTTACAACTATGTTAAAGTCACATGAATTCACAACAGCCTTGAAAATGCTATGTTCGTATCATGCTTTGGTGTCCACCGTTGTTGTAAGGGAAAAAATCAAATAATTTAAATGAAAACTCATTAACTCTTTCTAATTAACTTTTTGTTAAGTTGAACGGAAAAGTAGAACGCATGAACAGATTCGTTTGTCCTATTTCTTTTTTTCTTTTTTATCTCTCTATCAAAGAATCGGGTAGGTCCGGACCAAATCCAAGTATATTACATGCTCCATTCGTATCTAAATAAGTATTCGCTATGAAAATATGTACAACTTTTACCATCAAATTTTGTATCGAAAAAAATTCTTTCAAAAGTTAATCACATAGTATGATGTAATTTTTAAATTCTCTATTTCGGCAATGTATATATACAAATTTCGTGTTTTCGTAGTACACACTTGTCTAGGGATGGATGATTATTTACAAATAATATTTAGGAATTTCGGTATATTGTAAATTAATATGGTTGGTCTTAATCTTCCGTGATATGTTTATTTAGTATCTCAAAATGTATGTACTTATAAAACATAGTACCATAATGTTTGGGATTCTATGAGTGAGTCTATGACAATCCTATTTATATAGAAATATTTATATGATACAAGTTAAACAATTTTAACAAAATAAAAAAAATAGTAAATGAGAGAGAATAGCTTGCTTTACCCAAATAAACTAAACCAGATCAGAGAACAGCGGCAAAAGCGTGAAGAAAACGTTGCAATGGCAGGGGGATCAGATGGGATCACCAAAGAATAAAAACACAGTCAGAATAATCCCTCAAACAAAGAGCTAAACTCTTACTAAAATAAATGATCTTTTATTTTTTAATAGTACACATTATGTCATTATGTTGCAATACTAAAATATTGTCACACAGATTTCAGATCTCCTTGCTTTGCCTCTAGTAGTAGTAATATTTCTTTATTTAAGTTGCTTACAAAAATGGTTGATTAATTAATATAAAAGCAAATCTAATCTGAGGTATAGAGAAAAAGAGGGGGTGTGATTTTAATTACTTTGTCGTCCTTTTTTGTTTTGAATGCTATTCCATGTACTCTTGTCCCACAAGTGTGCCTCAAACCTCCCTGTCCACCTGTGTCTGTGATTCATTCATAAATAAATTTAAGTTTTTTTTAAAAAAAATATATAAAAAAAACTTGAATTGAATGCATATTTGTACCAACCAATTATGCATTATTAGTATTTGTTTTAAATAAATGCATAATTTTATTTGCCAAGTAACAAAAACATTAGCCCATATATACCCTGGATTATTCATCAGCGGGTCAGTTTTTTTTTTATGTTTGGTCAATAGGTACAGGTATAATATGACAAATGTACCTAAATCTAAAAAGTAATACTCCGTAATACGAATAAGATCAAAAAAATACAATACAGTACATGCAATGCTGGAATCTATAAAATAACAAAACAAAAACGTTTTTTTGATACATTTATATACTTTGTTTGGTCTTCGGGTGAAATAAATTATATATGACACTTTCATAATGCACACTTTTTCTTGTCTCTTTCATGGGAGAGCACTTTCTACTCTAAGGTATTGTATTATGTGCAACATTAAAAAAATACACCAACATTAATTATTCAAAAAGAAATGTTAATGCAAACCTGCATAACAAAATGTTGTCTCTTAATTAAAAGAGAAACAAGCACATCACTGATTCACTATGAGACAAGGAAAATCTATTATCTAAATCTAATGTAGTTCTGTTGATGAGGGACTTAATTGTATGAAATCCAAAATAATTGGTTTTCAAATGAGAATGAAATTAAATCAAGCTGTCACGATATTAAACTGACGCATGTAAGAAATTAAAGATTATACTCTGTAATAAAAAATACGACAGCCTGTGACCTTGTAATTAGAAATCAATAACCTTATACAGTTAATTAATGACACCACTCGTGACATACTAAGATCATTTCCATGATAGACGCATGAACATTAATGTACAACAACAAAATAAAAATGTTCCAATTTTCCCAAAATTCTCTGTTTTGCAACATTAAGCCATGCAACTTTTGGCCACCAAGTTCCAAGGACCACCATAACATTATTACAATTTATAGAAGGTTAAAAAATCAACAAAAAAAAAAGAGAAACATAATGAAAAATAAAACATTAAAAAAAAAAAAGAGAGAGAGAAAGTACCTAGTAACACCTCTGTAGATTGAGCTTCTTCTTGTAGTAGTATTAGTACTAACCTTATCCTGATTAACATCTTTTTTAGCTTTAGCACGCTTAGTTTTGGGCTTATTATCACCCAATTGATTAACAATAATCTCAGATTCAAAAATACATGAAGATGAAGATGAACATGAAGAAGAAGGAGACCTCCTCTTCATTCTCTCTCTCTTTCTCTTTTCTTCTAAAGAGAGAAAACAAATAAAGAGTTTAAAAAGGTTTAATAAGTTTTGGTAAGCAGATTATTAGAGTGGTTTACCAAGACATACAAATATAGTCATCATGTATGTATATATATATATAAGAGCATAGATGGGAAAAGAGAGAAAGATAGAGGGGGGTATGTGTAATGCAGTGATTAAGGATGGATTAAAAGTGAGAGTGGTGTGTACTAATTAAGCGGGGGGTTAGTGTGATAGGTGTGTGGATTAAAAAAAAGGTTTGATTAAATCACCCTACACTTGGCTTAAGTCACAGCCATGCCACCAATCCCTGCCTTTTTTCTACTCTTCAACCTCTCTTATAAACCATTTCCGCAACTTCTTTATACTATTTACATACATATCTATTACTTCCGTAACTATACAAATCTCTCGTATAAAAATACGTGTAACTTTAACTGATAATTTTTTCATATCTATATTGTCGAAACAAATGTCTCGTATAAAAATACATGTAACTTTGACTGACAGTTTTTTCATATCTAGATTGTCGAAAAAAATATTTTTTAAAGTTAATCACATAGTTCATGGTTAGAACTATACAATGGAATTTTCAATTTTTTTCATTTCGGAAATTTTAATTTGAAACATTTGATAGTAAAAGTTGCATGTATTTTCGTAAGTAACATTTGTTTAGGGAGTGAGGGAGTATATTTATCGACTATTTAATTATAAGTGTGTTCACAATTTTGTTTGGGAAGTTAACTTTTTTAGTCTTAGTAATTAAATAGTATTGTTACTTATTTGTTAAGGAGGAAGAGTTTTTTACATTTGACATTTTTTTAATTATCTTTTCACGATATGATTTATAACTTTTAAGGATAATCATTTTTTTCCTTTTTGTGTTTTTGTCTATCCCAAAAATAGCATTTGAAGGGATGGAGAAAATATATACTATTAGGAAGTACGATGAATAAATATTGTACCCAATGTTAAGTGAGCTTTTCTCTGTGGTTAGTATCTTGGTATATCTTGTCCATTTATAACAATCTAAAGTGAGGATGCTACAAAAACGAGCGACTTGTAGTTATTTAACAAATATTGCAACTGGTGAAAAATGCAAAATGGAATAAAAAGTTCATACTATATCGGATTAGAACAAACTAAAGCATATGCGATCAGGCGTACAAATTTGGGATCACAAATATTCTATATTGGAGCCGGTCGTTTAATTCAAACCATCAACAACTAGCATAACTATTTTGCGAAAAACGAAAAACGAAACACAAACGTTGCAAAAATACTCCTTTTTTAAACGATTATAGTAAATGTTATGATATAAAATAAAAATAATTGTAAATGTATGAGGAAATGATGCACATGTACAAATGATAATGCACCTATAAATATAGTGATACTACATTAATACTAGTAATCGTGCCCCACGCGTTGTGTGTGTGATGCGTATTACGATTAAAATATAATACTTCTAATACAAATATGTGGAGAATAAAAAAATATATAAGATGAGAATACTTAAAATAATTTTGAGTTGTTAAAAGATAAATAAATAGTGTTAATTAATTTTTCAGTTTTCTATTATTTATGAGAGAGTAATGATAATTTTCATTTGACAGAAAAAAAAAATATTTTGTTGAGTTATTATAATAGAATTGATGTAATGTGAATCGAGAATTGCATAAACGGTACTTGTATTTTAGACGAGAAGTATTAAGTACTTTTAGTTTCAAATGTAATAGTACTAGTCCCAATATGTTGAAAATCACAGTCATATCTACATGGATTTAATGTGTCTCTCTCATATCTAAATCTACCTGAAGTAGAATGTTATTTTTCTAATTCTAAAGCTGCTATCTGGTCATTATAAAAGTGGAAATCACCTTCTGAAAATTGGAGGGGAGCAAATACACCTTGTTGAAATTATGCAGACAGGCCATTATAGTATTTGCAATCTGGTCATACGCTGTTATATTAATATTATCATATGATTAAAGAATTTATCATGAGTACAATATTTGCCCTTTCATTGATTATAGGAGTAGATTGTAACTTTTCATTGGAGATCTTGTTATTAGAATTTAGGCTTCATAACAACTACGTATATTGGGTAAGGCACTTAATTTCAAAGTGAAAAAAAAGATTTACAAAATGTTATTGTAGTAGTAGTTATTTGTATTAATTGTCAGTTACTTTAAAGGAGCTGTGTTTTTATTTAATTTAAGCACTTAAAAACAAACTCTGATGAGACCAAGAGACGCGTGTGAGTATGCGTCTGAATAGCTATAGTGAATTACAAATTCAGCCTAAGAATTATCATAAAATACAGGTCAACCCATCTCAACTAACAACCAGTAGCGTGTTTGTACATGTAAAAAATTCATTTTAAGTGGACAAGTGGCTTATGCTTACATGGACTCAATAGTTCCGGTGTTTTAAAATCCGTAGCTAAACGCAAATTAGGCGGATCTTATATGATAGTCGGAGCGTAGACGCCTAAGATATTAGGCAGGGATGGCCTTAAGAGGTGTAGTAAGTGCGACTGCAACGGACTCACGATTCCGATAAATTTTCAGAACCCCATGACGTCGACAATAAAAAAAATATACATGGAAATATATGACAGTAATTAATAAAAATTACAGTTAAGTGAAAGAGTAGGTTTCCTTTTATGAAATTGGTATTTATATATAAAAAAGTATAATTGTCACAATATTTTAAAAAAACTATTATCATTTTAAAAAGTTTACAAAACTTTAAAGGGCACAATTCATTAGCTCTTTAGAAATAATGTAAAGCAAATGCCTCAATTAGTAAAACAATAGTGAATAGAAAAGCCTAAATTACTAAAACAATAGTGAATAGATACCCTAAAAATAGAAATATAAGTGATAAAATGTTTATTTTACATAAAATTTGGAATAATTTGACTATGATATTAAAGGATAATATAATTTTTATTTATATTAATGATTTTTTTTTTCGAGAGTTAATTTTAGATTATTCTACTATTAAGATATTTTATTATGAAATTTTATACTAGAACGACAATTGAAAAAAAGACCCCAAATTTTGTTCGGACCGGAGAACAAAAATCTTAAGAACGCACATGATATTAGGCGATATTAAACGGATTAGACTGTGATTATGCGCTAGCCGTACATTTTACGCCTGAAGTGCCTATTGCATCTTTTCAAATATTGGTTCCACACATCGATACACTGTTTTTTTTTTTGGTCATTTACTACATTATTTGAACACATTGCACAAGTATTGTCCAGTTATATTCAAACTTGGAGTGCGTTTAATAATGCTTATATGCATTCATTTGTTGAGGTTCAACAGCGGAACGAAGATGGATTTTGTTGTTCAATAACGGAGGGCCCAAATTTATATACAAAACAAAAGAATGTAAAAGTGTTGTGACGAACTCGTGTTTGTCTCCGTCACTTTTTTTCATGTGTCGGTCACTTAATCACTGTATTGTCTTAATTAATGTATTGTTAACTTGTTGATCTATTGATCACGTGAACACTCTTTGAACACTTCGTGAAAGGTCCTGGACAATTTAAATATATGATAAATCCAAGTGACACCAAAAATAGTTTTTTATCTTTTGAATTTTATAATTTTAACTCAAAAACTAACAAAACATTCAAATAAAATATAGTATAATTATTACTAAGATGTGTGGTTTGCAATTAATTAATATATTTACAATGTTTTTTTTTTTGATAAATCAAAAAAATATATAAAAAATATATTGTAATTTATTAATTATCGTGTCCTAACTATGCCGTGTCCTAAATTAAAAAAAAAAATATTGTGTCCATATCGTACACCTGCTTCATAGGCCAAAAATATAAGATTTAAGAAATATAAATAAATACCCTAAATACAAATTCCCAATTTGCATTTCCATCTATATTTGGTAACATGTGGGGTGGCCATGGCCTACTAATGTCACTGTTTCTTCCATCGTTGTATTGTGCTTGTGATTTTTTTAGGCCTGTTTGGTTGTACATTTAAACTTATGTGAGCTGCTTTTAGTTGGTTGGTTGAAATTCTTGTTTTGCTAGTTTGGTTGAATTATATGTAGATCATTGAGTAACCTTTCTGTTGTTTTGTGAACTAAAATTTGTATTTGTTTTGGTTGGGAATTAGAGTATCTGGCATATTGAATGAGATGAGTATAATTTTAAATTTGTAGTTGTTTTGGTTGGGAATAAGAGTATCTGACATATGGAATGAGATGAGTAAGAATTTGAAATATGTAGTTTTTTGTTAGTTTGGTTGGAATGAAAAAAAAAACTATCCAAAAACTTATAAATTTTCTAAAACTATTTTTTCAAAAATCACGTAAAATGATTCGTTACTCTTTTTCTAAATGCTTTCATTAAATTTGACGATGCATATGTTTCCAACTATTTTACTAGATATTTGAGAAATATACCAAGAAATATATTTCGCGTACGTCCAATTATTAGGAAATCTCAATTTACTCATATACATTTATTTCTCCTTATTTTAATCCCAAAACAAGCATAGCATAGTCCAGCGTTGTATTGTATCTTTACACGGTTAGCGAGAAACTGTTAATACAAAAAAGTGTACCCTCATTAAGGAATTTGTTATCACATGAAAAATTCTGATAGTGATCTTTCGAGCTTATCATGTTAGTCGGGAGAGCTAGGGTCACGTCAGAGATAAAGATGCGATACCGAGATGAGTAAGAGACCAAAATGAAATATCGAGGTACAATCTAAAAACATGTACTGTTTTACGTTTTTATTTAGTTATACAACAGACACTTAATTCATAATTTGATCCACCACCGCGTCACTGTTGTCCGTTGCATACCAATTCCCTATTTTAATTGTACCAATGATTAAAGTAATAAAACCACGATGGTAAGCAGAGTACGTCGAAAAACCACTCACATCACACATCACTAATTTGCCTAATTTATTCAACAATCTAACAAAAATAAAACTAAGAGTAAATTTAGAAAAAAAACGTGTCAAAACAAGCACCATAACCCTAGGACAATCACCCCGTTTAGATAGGGAAAAAAATACGTTTGGTGAACTGTATTAACAATGACTAACAATTTAGGTATTGAACTAATATTTTTAACAATCTAGGTACCCATTTATAGATTTTATGACAATTGAGGATCTGACGTTAAACAAAATGACGAAATTGCACTAACGTTCTCTCACATATCACATATTGAGCGTAATTCTGTCAACGTACGTCAAAAATATTATGAAATGTGAGATATAACACCGCAATTTCGTTATTTTTATGTTGTTAAGTCTTTAATTGGACGAAAGTTGCTAGATGAGTACCTAAATTGTTAAAAGCGGTAGTTCAATATCTAAATTGTTAACCATGGTACTACAGTACACTAAACGTATTTTTTTACTAAATGCATATTAGTAATAATTTCGGTTTTTTTTTTTTAAAAATAAAGGTCTTAGCGCCCAAGAAAACGAAAAATTAAGACAAAAATTTGAATTCCCCATTTTCCTAATTATCCTCGCCACTTAAATAATTAGCTGTTGTAAGATTATTGGACTCTTGGACTTATTCTTTATGGGCCCAAGTGGGCTTGTAACCCTACCCCTCTATCTATATAAAGAGGGCTAGGGGTCTTGTATTTATTCATTCATTCAGATATTCATTCATAATAAAAGACGATACTGTTCTCCCCTCTCTCTACTTCTGTCTCCCTATATACATAGCTAATAATGCATTACAACACGTTATCAGCACTGCTCTCGGAAATTGGAGTACGGATTCTGGGTTCAATAAACCTTGAGGTTTATCCGGATTTTTTTAGTATTTTGCTATATCGACCTTCACCAACATACCGTGCGTAAGGTATCGGGATATAATTTTTTTTAACTGTACAAGTCATGCGTATTACATGTTAAACCCTTGTCACAAGACTTTACCATAGCTAAACTTAATATAGTATTACATGTTAAAAAAAAAAAAAAAAACTTTATTTGGTGGCCTATGCAGGTCCCGAATATGTTGTGTATCATGTGTATCACGAATATGCTGCTGTTTTGTGTTTGTAACATGAAATCTCTTTATATACCATGCATAGTATTGAATTGAATTGCTGATGGTTCCAATTGAATTGAATTGAATTGAATCTCTTAATCTATTAATATATGCTGTTGGTTCATATAAATTGAATTGCTTACCCGTGTTAAGTACATAATTTATGTATTGACCTCATGTATTAATCTGTCGGATTAAATCTGCAACAAACTGAAACGTATGTACTGATTTGTAATTCTCTGAAAGCTGTAAACTATTCTGTAAATTACTCAAGGACTAAACTGAAACTTGTCTGAAATTCTGGACTGTATATGTAATAATACTGTAAATAGATATATAGTTTGCTGTAATTACACGCATGGTCCTGTAGTATAATACTTATACGAAAACAGTACATATGGTTGATAAGATATAATATTTGGTAAATATAAACACACATGCATATAATTTTTTTTATTAAAAGGCAATTGAATAAAAATTGCATGTTAATTGAATAAATTGATATGTTTCCATGTAAATTTAACCCATTTGCATGTTAAAATATTTTTTTTTACCTGATTGGTAATTAAAAATATATTGTTTGCTTGCATGTTAAAACTAACATGTATAGAATTATTAATATGGCGATAAACATAGATAATTGATTGATATCTTGTTAGCATAATTATATCTTTTTTGATATTATCATATATATATATATCACATATGGCAGTAAATTATTGGATTAGATCTAATTGATAATCTTAAATTGATTTGATTTGATATGTTAGAATCTTTATGGATTGATTGATAATATTAAATTGATTTGATTTGATATGTTAGAATCTTTATGGATTGATAATCTTAAATTGATTTGTTTATAACACCAAATCTACTGCATGATTAGATAAATCCTAAAATATATTTACTGCCTGTTTATATATATGTGGTTAATATAGATACATATTATCTATATTGTTAATATTATTGCCATATATAAAAAGCGAAAATCGTATATATTCACATTTAAGTTGGAAAAATTATGAATCTTTTCCAAATAGGCTCACCTATTTGGATACAATGTCTAGGAAAGATAAAGGCGGAAGTCGTTCTCCTAATGAGGTCGGTTTTTAAGAGGCATTCGTGCCCACCCCCTCACCGTCTTTCCTGGTCGTGTTCAAATAGAGCTACCGAAAGGGGTTGACTAAATAATAATTTCCCCGAGTGTGTTTATGTAGTGATGTATGTTTCGCTGAATTGGTGTTTCAGTATCGACCCGTCGTTCGATCAATGAGAACCGATTCACATGAAAAGCAAAACTAATGTTTTCGAACCTGTCGTTTCGAAAAAAAGTTTGTGCTTGTGCAAACCATAAAAATATAAACCAGTCGTTTTATATGATAAATAATCCAGAACTCCCAACACATGTTGGATGCCATCTATGATGAGAAAAATCGTAAAACATACTTGCGAAATGACTGTTTAAATGTTGATTTTAATCCGTCACCACATGTTACTCACCCTGATGTGTGAAAATGTGATGCCCAATTTTTTTTTTATGCCATCTTTGATGAGTAAAACACGAGTTTGTTGTTACCCTCAGGATGAATGCTAATGCGTGGATTTTATTCCGCCGCCACATTTGAGACGTGATGACGTCTATGGTGAACAAATGTCTGAAATTGACATATTGGAGCAATCTTTCACCAAAATACTAGCTTGGAAATTGTATTCCATAAGCAGTATCGTGAATTTATTTTCAGCATGTTCCTTTATCGCCCATCTATTATTGGATAAGAAAATTACCCCGGTGAGTAGTTTTAATCCTATTGGGTCAATGGCGAATTGTTTGCCTGATATTAATGCTCTTCGTGTACATTTTTTTCCACGAATCGAGAACCAAGACAAATGTTATTTGTCTAGAACTGTCGCGATCCTGATGAATCGCCTAGCCAAACGAGATTTTAGACAATCGTCAAAATCAAAAACCTGTGGCTCCAAGACAGTAATCGAAAGGAACAATATGGCCCGTTGTCATAAAGCAAGAGATAATGCTCAAGGAGCCAACTCTATGCTATAAAAAAAAGTCATGCACGGTTACTCTTTAAATAGTTCACAACTATTATAAAGGTGGAAAAACCGATGCTAATGTGGTTGAAGTTAATTGAAAGGAAACTCTTGAGACCCCCGATTTTGTGGCTCAAATGAGTTTGATACCTTTCTTTATTGATTTTGATAAATCATTGAGCCATTTTTTCGCTCATCTGGATTATGTTTTTCCATTTGGATTATGATTTTTCCATTTGGACATACTTTTGGATTATGGTTTGCCTGTTTACGAAATTTCTCGAAATAATTTAAAGTGTTTTGAGCAAATTCCTTTGACAAATGTGACTAAACTTTAAATTATGAAATTTTAGGCAATACTTGTGGTGTAGTTGGTTTTCTGGAAATAGTGGGTAACAATGTACCACATAATTTCACCAACTACTTGCCTAAAAGAGTACTCGGTGACAATGATTCTGGACATGTCGTTCCAAAATCGAAATCTTTGGTAAAACCAAATTGATTTGTCAAATATGAAGTCTTATACTCATGTAGGTCATGCCGTACCTTGTTGAGTTATAAAATATTCGAGAAAACCAGTGTTATCTGGTAATAGCTCATAAAAGAATTGAAATTTCTTTACATAGCCCCCATTCAATACGACCAAAAGCGTATTTTAGAGGAGTTGAAATGTCTTTCAAGTGGTTGCTACCACATTCTTTAAAGCATTTAAAGTTACCTTATCATTTCGCATGTCGTCGAAATGATAAATGATTTAGATGCCAACACATGATTGTTTGTACTATCATTCGCCTGTCGTCGATTGATAAGAGCATTTTGATATTGTGGCATTGACCGGATGAGATATTCCCGGGTCAAAAGACGATGTTTGATTTATAATCGCATCGTATTTGGATTCTCTTTGAGGATATATTTCGTGATTAATCCGAAATTAATGCCACTAATGCTCACTTTGAAAGACTAGTATGTGTAAAGATCACGAAATGAACTCGTAGAATTCTTGTAAAGAATTGAAGGAGTTATTGTGGACTTATCCAACCATAAGACGGATCATAAATATAAATGGTTATGGTTGATGCATCGACAATATGGTCACATTTTAATGTTGTCCACATAAATGCAGCACTTTCCAAACTTTTAGCCCTATCATTAAGTTGATTGCTCATGATCCGGATTATCCTGAAAAGTCTAGTCGACTTGATAATTCCGAAGAGTAATAATAGAAATTTCGATTTGAATTACTTGAGTTTGGAAATTGAAATTGAACATCATGTCGATTATGTTCAGACCCAAATGGACTCACGGAAAGTTTGATGATGCGACTGCAAATGATTGCACGCATTTCTTGGTCTTGCGCACCAAGATTTATATTTCCGTGTTGGGTTATGCTATTTTGCTGCATTGGTCCGTGTTGAACATGGGTTCAATAATTGATTTTGATTATAAGTATGATTATGAATTAATGATTTTATATTTCAATGAAATAATGCTTGATCTTTTCCAAAAAGAGTAAATGTATATTTCAGGTCTTTAAAAAGAAAGAGCATTCGAAAACGAAGCAAACGGTTCAAGCGGAACCAAATTCGGAGCTAAAACGTAGAAGATACAAACATTCGAAGGTTAACGAGACCAGGACAAAAACGACCGATCGACTGTACAAAAACGACCGATCGTTTTTGGTCCAAATTCTTCCAGTGAGCAGGTCGAAAAGTCGACCGATCGTTTTATGAAACGATCGATCATTTTCCAAAAGAAGTAAATGAAAATTTCAGCGCCAGAAAGATAGAGCACAGAAAAACGAAGCCACAGGTTCAGACGGAACCAAAATCGGAGCTAAAACGAAGGAGTTATGAGCTTTCGAAGAATAGCGAGAAGACCGAGAAACTGCCAGAAGAACAGTCGACCGATCGACTGGACAAAAACGACCGATCGTTTTTGGTCCAATTTCTTCCAGTGAGTCCAGTATAAAAACGACCGATCGTTTTCAGAAAACGACCGATCGTTTTCTGGAAAACGACCGATCGACTGTAGAAAACGACCGATCGTTTTCTACAGATTTCGAAAACAGCTTTTCAGCTTATTCTGGAAAGTTGCTTAAAACTTCCAACGGTCATATCCAGCAAAAACAGACTTTGCTGATATAAAAACCAACCCAATCTCTCTCCCAAATACCTAATTATCATACATAACATCATCCTTCAACCTCTCTCATAAAAACCCTAAAAATCACCATTTTGGTGAATATATTCGGGAAAGAAGGAAATCAACGAGAAAGAGATTCAAGCTCGATCATCATCAACAACTCACCAATTAGCTTTTTAAGAAGCAATTAGAATAGTGAGTGTAGTTACATTTTTGTAACAAAATTTGTATCGAGTGTTTTATAAACTCAATTGTGAGCGAGTGAACGGGTAGAGGCTTTGTAAGCAAGTGAAGCTTAAAAGCTCTAGGTTTTTCATTCGGGTACTCATAAATTGAGGGGGAGTCGTAGACTCGTAGTCGTGTTCTCTTGCACTTGTATCAAGAGTAGGAACCTCGGATAGAGGGTGAGCCAATCGGTCAATTGAGCTCGATAGGGTTTGTAAAATCCGGAAGAAACATTTTAGTGAAATACTCGGTAGTACCGAGAAGAGGACGTAGGCGCGTTTGCCGAACCTCTATAAATCACGGTGTCATTTTCTTCCCTTGCTTTTACTTTCCGCAACTTATATTCTTGCATATTTATTGCTTGCGTTTAGTTATTTTAGCAATTTATTAACTCTTGTTAAAACGCTTAAGCTTAGAATTGCATAAGTTGGGTGGTTAGTTGCATAGATTTTTAATTAGGCGAAAATCGCCAAATCCTTATTCACCCCCCCTCTAAGGATTAGCCGCACCGGAGCCAACAATTGGTATCAGAGCCGAGGCTCTTGATTATAGAAATCTAACGATTTAAGAGTTAAGATCCCGATGGCTAATATACTTAATTTCGCATCCGGCATGGCTTCATCACCCAATACACCTCCATATTTTGATGGAATAAATTTTTCTTATTGGAAGGATAGGATGAGCATGTTTTTACAAAGCTTTAATGTTAAACTTTGGATGACCATTAAAGTAGGATATTCCGCACCTACATCCGAAAATAGCGAGAACCAAATCCCCGTAGAGGACCTAGATAATGCTCAACTAGAAGCCTACTCTACCAACGCCAAAGCGATGTACGCTATTGTTTGTGCCGTTTCTCCTAACGAGTACAACAAAATTTCCTCTTGTAAAACCGCTAAGGCTATGTGGGATAAGTTAGTAGTTATGCACGAGGGAACTAACCAAGTTAAGGATTGCAAACTCCAACTTTTAGTTCATGACTACGAACTTTTTAAAATGAGCGAGGGTGAAACTATTTCCGATATGCTTGCTAGGTTTACAACTATTACTAATGGATTAACATCTCTTGGTAAGTGCTTGTCTTGTAAGGAAATGGTCTCAAAGGTGATTCGGAGCTTGCCGAAGGAATGGGAACCAAAGGTCACCGCAATTCAAGAGGCGCACGACATGAACACCTACACTCTTGATGCATTGACGGGTTCACTCATTACTCACGAGATCACCCTCAATAGTCACAAGCCAATCTCAAAAAGGAGGGAGATAGCTTTCAAAGGAACGACTTGTGACGAAAGTAATGAGCTATCCAATGACGACGAAAATTCAATGCAAATCATTCGAATCGTCAAGGAAATACTAAAGCTTAAAGGCCAACGCAAACATAAAGGTAAATCGTCAAATAATTCAATTTATTCTAACGATTTTGTTTGCTATACATGTGGCAAGGAAGGACACATGGCGAGAGATTGCGTCATGAATCGCAAGAGCAAAGGCAAGAAGAAAATATCCACTTCAAGCTCTAGCGATAGCTCCGACCAAGATGAAGTCGCTCACCTTGGTTGCTATATGGCCATGGAAGACAACAATGAGCCTAACCAATCGTCTTCAAGCGAAAGTGACAATGATGAGGTAAAAGCTTTATCTCATGATGAATTAATGCATATGTGTGGAATTTATTCCGAAAAAGTTCCTAAGCTTGTAGAGAAGGTCAAATCTCTTAAAAGGATAAATTCTTCCCTCAATGAAGAAATAAGATCCTTGAAAAGAGATAAAAATGAATATGAGTCTATTCCAACATCGTCATTCTCTTTACATGATATAAATGATGAAAAGGAAGACTTGAAAGACAAAAACAATGATCTCGTCATTCATAATAAGTCTTTACAAACCGAGATCAATTTTCTTAAAAATGAAGTCTCTAGACTTACAAAAACTCTTTCAAAACCATCTTCTTTAGATTGTGATTTATTAGAAAATTTTGAAGAGTTAAAGGATGCTTTCGATAAAGTTAAAAGCAAAAACAAGGTTTTGAGTTCTCATTCTTTTAACTTAAATGACAAGGTCAAGGTTTTAGAAACCGAGAATGAATCCTTGAAAACTAAAAACAACGAGCTTGTCATTTCCATTGAAAAACTTGAGCTAACAATTTCAAAGTTTTCTAAGGGTAAAACCGTTTTAGATAACATTTTGAGTTGTCAAAAAGATTTCAATGATAAGAGTGGCTTAGGTTTTGATTGCATTGGTTCTACTTCAAACAAAACCCGCTTCGTTAAAGCCTCTAATTTTTCTACAACTCCTATTCCACCTAAACAAGAGGTTGTTTTTACAAAAGGGAGTACTTCCAAGATTTCTCAAAAATCTTTTAATGATAGGAAAGGTATAGGTTTTAAAACCAAATTGGATACTCCAAAAACCCTTTCCAAAACTTCGTATAACTCTCGTTATACTAAAAAGTCTAAGCATTGTGTGCATTGTAGTAGAAATGAGCATATTTCTTCTAGATGCCCTTATCGTTTCCGTGTTAGTAGAAGCGATTTGAAATGGGTAGTAAAGACCCGAGCCACTAACAATGTCGGACCCAAAAGAAATTGGGTACCAAATGGCAAATCTTGTGTTGTAGGTATCTCCATTCAAAAGGAGAAAATCAACAAGTGGTTGGCAACACCGGCAAAAACCGTGGAAGTCAAGAAGATCGACTCCACTATCAAGAATGAAGTGCCGTTGATCGACAAAGGTGGGAGGCATACCAACAAATGGTACCACCTATTTGGAATCGGCAACGCTCAATGCAAATGCCATTAGCGAGCGGACTCACCATCACATATTCGGTATACTCTACTCATTTATGTCTTCATATATGTGATTAGGTGGGTATATGCATAATAATAACATTTTTCATGTTTTGGTTTTTTCTTTGAAAACCCTTCACATAACCCCATATTTTTTATTATTGATTGCATTTTGATAATGCCAAAGGGGGAGAAAAATGATATATTTCGAGGAAATGCGTTTTGTTAAAATGAAGGAGATATTTTTCTTGTAAAATCATTATTATTTTGTCATAATCAAAATGGGGGAGATTGTTGAACATGGGTTCAATAATTGATTTTGATTATAAGTATGATTATGAATTAATGATTTTATATTTCAATGAAATAATGCTTGATCTTTTCCAAAAAGAGTAAATGTATATTTCAGGTCTTTAAAAAGAAAGAGCATTCGAAAACGAAGCAAACGGTTAAAGCGGAACCAAATTCGGAGCTAAAACGTAGAAGATACAAACATTCGAAGGTTAACGAGACCAGGACAAAAACGACCGATCGACTGTACAAAAACGACCGATCGTTTTTGGTCCAAATTCTTCCAGTGAGCAGGTCGAAAAGTCGACCGATCGTTTTATGAAACGATCGATCGTTTTCCAAAAGAAGTAAATGAAAATTTTCAGCGCCAGAAAGATAGAGCACAGAAAAACGAAGCCACAGGTTCAGACGGAACCAAAATCGGAGCTAAAACGAAGGAATTATGAGCTTTCGAAGAATAGCGAGAAGACCGAGAAACTGCCAGAAGAACAGTCGACCGATCGACTGGACAAAAACGACCGATCGTTTTTGGTCCAATTTCTTCCAGTGAGTCCAGTATAAAAACGACCGATCGTTTTCAGAAAACGACCGATCGTTTTCTGGAAAACGACCGATCGACTGTAGAAAACGACCGATCGTTTTCTACAGATTTCGAAAACAGCTTTTCAGCTTATTCTGGAAAGTTGCTTAAAACTTCCAACGGTCATATCCAGCAAAAACAGACTTTGCTGATATAAAAACCAACCCAATCTCTCTCCCAAATACCTAATTATCATACATAACCTCATCCTTCAACCTCTCTCATAAAAACCCTAAAAATCACCATTTTGGTGAATATATTCGGGAAAGAAGGAAATCAACGAGAAAGAGATTCAAGCTCGATCATCATCAACAACTCACCAATTAGCTTTTTAAGAAGCAATTAGAATAGTGAGTGTAGTTACATTTTTGTAACAAAATTTGTATCGAGTGTTTTATAAACTCAATTGTGAGCGAGTGAACGGGTAGAGGCTTTGTAAGCAAGTGAAGCTTAAAAGCTCTAGGTTTTTCATTCGGGTACTCATAAATTGAGGGGGAGTCGTAGACTCGTAGTCGTGTTCTCTTGCACTTGTATCAAGAGTAGGAACCTCGGATAGAGGGTGAGCCAATCGGTCAATTGAGCTCGATAGGGTTTGTAAAATCCGGAAGAAACATTTTAGTGAAATACTCGGTAGTACCGAGAAGAGGACGTAGGCGCGTTTGCCGAACCTCTATAAATCACGGTGTCATTTTCTTCCCTTGCTTTTACTTTCCGCAACTTATATTCTTGCATATTTATTGCTTGCGTTTAGTTATTTTAGCAATTTATTAACTCTTGTTAAAACGCTTAAGCTTAGAATTGCATAAGTTGGGTGGTTAGTTGCATAGATTTTTAATTAGGCGAAAATCGCCAAATCCTTATTCACCCCCCCTCTAAGGATTAGCCGCACCGGAGCCAACAGTCCGTTATGAGGCCCATAGACACTCAAACACCATATGCGTACCAGCTGGTTACTGGTTATGAGCCAGAAGTCTCATATTAACGCGTGTTTAGAGTGATTAATTAATATTTTGATTGAGCCGCTCTAGCGTTCAAAATATGGACCTCTGAAGGGAACATAAGTCGATTATGAATCCCATGCCTATCATTTGATAGAGTAACCTTGGCAAGCGATCTCTTTACCGCATGATATGTGAAAGTGACATCGCTAAGACTGTTCTCCCCGTCGTTAGGGGGAGATTTGCACGTTACCGTTGATAAGGAACGACGTGAAATAACGTGGCATAACCCACTCAGTCTTAGCTTGATCCCCAAAACTGTACTTAGTGATAATTAAGTGCATAGACTCCCTCAAGTCTAACTAAATGCCAGATGCATTTAATGACTTTATGAGATGTCACGAGATCATTTATACCTGCTGCAAAATGCTTGCAAGGATAGACGTCCATGTCGGACGCCGTGTTCCTGTCGTAACACGTTGCTTTGGCCGAACCGGCCAAGCAAAGGACGCTGTCGTCGGCCGTCAGTCTGTCGTCTTTCCCAAGATAAGAGGAAGTTGACCGGTTCCAAATTCGTTCAGCCCCAGAGGTGGTGAACTGAAACTCATTTGTCGCACGAGATTATAAAGGAGAAAGGAGATGTGTGATTTCCTCCTCATCCTAAAAATCTCGAAATATCTGTCGATCATGATATCTTAGACGATATTGAAGCGAAACGAGACTGTCATTGTTTACTTGTTCATATATTCGGTGACGACTGATAATATGAGCAAATTATGACAGGGAACCATGTACCGTTGCCTGAAGTCAACGTAGAATAGACTGGACTAATGGAAACTTGCAATCCAAGTAGACTCCTTAGCGAAAGTGTGTTCAGACCTGTAGCTCCATCACCACCAATGTTAAACGAGTTCGTTTATTTGGTTATTCGTAAGGAAAAGTAATGAGAATAATGAGATTGTAGAATGCTCGCCTAGTAGCGCAAGGCTTCTCTTACACCTTGGAATTGATTACGAGATGGTTGATTTCCTCGTAATGGACATTATAACAGTCCCCTACTTTACCAGTTTAGTAGTTTTCGAAAAACTGAGTATGCAGCCATGAATGTGGTCACGGTTTTATCTCTATGGGGATTTAGACAAAGAGATATAGATGAAGGTCCCTGTGTGACTTCATGTGCTTAAATCAAGTAGTTCCTGACCATGGAACACGATCTCAATTGACTGAGACGTTCACTATATGGATTAATATAATCCAAGCGGATGTGGTATACCGCCTAAGTGAGTACTTGATCAGCTTGGGATACTTGAACAAGTATTATGCCCTTGCGTGTTTTATTACGCGATCCATTTTTGGATTTGCCTTCGAGATGAAAGATCTTGGGAAGACACGGTAGTGACTCGGCCCGATGATCGAGTCCCGTAAAGATTGAATCTAAGGCCATGATTCAGACTACACCCAGAAGGTGTTATGACGTTTTAGTCATCATGACGCTAAGTCGTCAGATTCTCCCATGATCGTTCGATCACTAGACATTGATATAGACCCAGTCCGTCCCTGATGAGACGATGAAGAGATATTGAACCATCATGTTCATATCTAAGTACAATAAGCGCATCATTGTAGTTGGTCTAATGTGCTATGACGAACATCTCGTATGTTGTGAATGGTATAGCTCGACACAACATTGCGCTAACACGCTGCCATCGAAATGGCATAAAAGACATTTTCCCATTACCTTAAGGTAACTGTGGATGAGGGCTTGTCTTATCCCATTTTGCGTCATCGAGTGTACCTACCCCCTTCGGTACTCGAATTAACGCAACCCTTTTTCGGTTATACCGATGCTGGTTACTTATTAGACCCGCATAAAGGATATTCCTAACATGGTATGTCTTTGCCATTAGGAATAAGGCGATATCTTGAAGGTCTTGGAATGACTCCAAACGAATCACTCTGATCTCGTGCTCTATGAGACGACTAGAGAGTGTATATGGCTTCGAGCTAGTAGTAGCCATATTTGAATTACATATGCTCTGTCTCACGATACAGATAAAACACTTGTCTTATTTGAGGACAACTTGTTGTTATCGATCAAGAGAGATATGACTAGATTATGCTATTTAGCATTTCTCGCCGAAATTATTCTTCACATATGAAGTTTAAGAGCATCCAGTTGAATGCTCGTTCTATTCCACGTTAGATTTTCTTGCATCCAGTCGTGTGCAAGTAAATGAAGCATCCAGTCGAATGCTCGTACTCTTTCTTAAAATATGAAATCCTTGCACCCCGTCGTGTGCAAGTGAGGGGGAGCATCCAGGTGAATGCTTATTGCACTAATTACTACTTAGTCGGAATCCTCGCACCCTGTCGTGTGCAAGTGAGGGGGAGCATCCAGGTGAATGCTTATTGCACTAATTACTACTTAGTCGAAATCCTCGCACCCTGTCGTGTGCAAGTGAGGGGAAGCATCCAGTCGAATGCTCGTGTACTTTTTTTGTCCTTAGACCAAGGTTTTTTCCCACTGGGTTTTCCTTGGCAAGGTTTTTTGGTAAGACACGTTCCCATCTTATCTCACTTAAGATTGCCGAAATTATGTGGAGTATCCTGTTGTATACTTCTTACCACTGTGTACTCTTTTGTCCTTCGACTAGAGATTTTTTTCCATTGAGTTTACTCTAGCAAGGTTTTGATGAGACACCTGTTTTGTGGTTGATCCCTACTACTACCATTGTTGCACTCTTTTTCCTTCGATCAGAGATTTTTCCATTGGGTTTGCTTTGACAAGGTTTTGATGAGGCATACTGTTTTGTGGTTAGTTACTTACATGATATTTCGGCCTATATCATTCGGCTACACAGTTTCTCCTAGGTACCGGTTTTGTCCCACACTGGGTTTTCCGGCCCTAAACTTTTTATGTGTTTAGCACTGCGAATGAACTCGACTCAGATCGACTGCATGAAGACGAAGAATTCAAGACGTCAAAGGGGGAGTGTTGTAAGATTATTGGACTCTTGGACTTATTCTTTATGGGCCCAAGTGGGCTTGTAACCATACCCCTCTATCTATATAAAGAGAGCTAGGGGTCTTGTATTTATTCATTCATTCAGATATTCATTCATAATAAAAGACGATACTGTTCTCCCCTCTCTCTACTTCTGTCTCCCTATATACATAACATTAGCAAAATAATAAAAAAAAAAAAAAGGGGATTGGCGCCCAAGAAAACGAAAAATAAAAATAAAAAATTTAATAAGTCCCCCTATTTAGGGTTTTAGCCTCCAAAACCCAAACCCACAGCCAAAATTCACCGATACATACATAATACATATACATGTATACATATAGAGAGAGAAAGAAGCTATAGAGGTCCTCACATGGCATGAATCTCTCATCATCATCACTAACAACAAGCACAATGTCACTACCAACGAGTCTCCGTCTCCTTCGCTTCTCACTCTCTCCCACTCCCCGCACTCGGTCCTTCTCTCGGACCTTACTGGGGTTGAGGATGATCTCCAGTAGCGCTGTGGGTCCGGTGAGTGCAAGGAGGAGAGAGGATGTGAACGGGAGTGTTATCGAGGCGGTGGAGGAGGGAGGAGGGAGGGTTGTTGTGACGGAGCTTCATAAGGAGGCTACGGAGGCTTATATGGCGTATGCGATGTCGGTTTTGTTAGGGAGGGCTTTGCCTGATGTTAGGGACGGGTTGAAACCCGTCCACAGGCGCATTCTGTAAGTGTTTTATGTTTTATTATGGAAAATGTGTTGTTTTGTTGGTGAAATATTGTATACTGTGTTATTGAGAAGCTTATAATTGGGTAGTGTTTTGTATACAGAAGTATACTTTGGGGTTTTGTAATAGAAAAATAGGGTTTGTTTTGTTGCTGAAACATTGATTATTGCGTTGCTATTAAGTAGTATAAGCGGGGTGGGTTTTGTATAAAGTAGTATATTTGGGACGGGTTTTGTATAAAAGCTGTATAATAGGGAGGTTGAAACCCATGTATAGGCGTATATGGTTGTATACTTGTATGTGATGTCGGTTTGCTTGGGAGAGCTTTGCCTGATGTTAGGGATGGGTTGAAGCCTGTGTACAGGCGGATTCTGTGAGGTTTTTTTTTTAATGAAATATGTGTCTGTTTTGTTGCTCAAATATTGTTTGTTGCGTAGTTAAAAATCTCATAATTGGGTAGAGTTTTGTATTAAGTGGTATAATTGGGGGGTTGAAACATATATATATATGCATATGCGTTTACGTTTGTGTTGCTTGGGAAGGTGCCGCCTGATGTTAGGGACGGGGTGAAGCCCGTTCATAGGCGGATTCTGTGTTTTTTTCCAATGGAAATTGTGTTTGTTTTGTTGCTGAAATATTGTTTTTTGTGTTGTTGGAAAGCTCGCAAGTGGGACAGATTTTGTATAAAGTAGTATAAGTGGGGTGGGCTTTGAATAAAGTAGTATAATTGGGACGGGGTTTGTATAAAGTTGTATAATTGGGAGGTTGAGACCCATGTATATGCGATATCGTTGTACTTGATGTCGGTTTTGCTTGGGAGGGTTTTGCCTGATGTTAGGGATGGGTTGAAGCCCGTGCATCAGCGGATTCTATAAGTTTTTATTTATTTATTAATTTATTATTTTTTTAATGAAAAATCCGTTTGTTTCGTTGTTAACACATTGTTTATTGTGTTTTTGGGACGGGTTTTTGTATAAAGTAGTATTATTGGGAGGTTGAAAGTAAAAACCCATGTATAGTCGTATATCATTGTATACTTGTGTATGATGTTTGTTGGGAGGGCTTTGCCTGACATTAGGGATGCTTTTAATCAAAAAATGTGTTTGTTTTATTGCTGAAACATTTTTTATTGCGTTGTTGAGAACTCATAACTGGGACGGGTTTTGTATAAAGTAGTATAATTGGGGGGTTGAAACCTATATATATGCGTTTACGTCTGTGTTGCTTGGGAAGGCGTTGCCTGTTGTCAGGGATGGGTTGAAGCCCGTGCACAGCCGGATTCTGTGAGTGTTATTATTATTATTATTTTAATGGAAGATGTGTTTGTTTTATTGGTGAAATATTGTTTATTGCGTTGTTGAGAAGCTCATTGGGACTGGTTTTATATAAAGTAGTATAGTTGAGATTTTAGGAGGTTGTGACCCATGTATGGGATACCGGTTTTGCTTGGGAGGGCTTTGCCTGATGTTAGGGATGGGTTGAAGCCCGTCCACAGACGGATTTGTGTTTTTTTATTATGGAAAAAGTGTTGTTTTGTTGCTGAAACATTGTTTATTGTGTTGTTGAGAAGCTTGTAACTGGGACGTGTTTTGTATAAAATAGTATAATGGGAGGTTAAAACCCATATATAGGGTTGTATGTGATGTCGCTTTTGCTTGGGAGGTCTTTGCCTGATGCTAGGGACGGGTTGAAACAAGTGCACAGGCGCATTCTGTGAGTTTTTTATTTTATTTTATAATGGAAAATGTCTGTTTTGTTGCTGAAATATTGTTTATTGTGTAGTTGAAAAGCTCATAATTGGGTGGGGTTTTGTATAAAGTGGTATAATCGGGGGGTTGAAACCTATATATATATGTGTGTGTCTACGTGTGTGTTGCTTGGGAAGGCGTTGCCTGATCTTAGTAACGGGTTAAAGCCCGTGCACAGGCGTATTATGGAAAAAGTGTTGTTTTGTTGCTGAAACATTGTTTATTGTGTTGTTGAGAAGCTTGTAACTGGGACGTGTTTTGTATAAAATAGTATAATGGGAGGTTAAAACCCATATATAGGGTTGTATGTGATGTCGCTTTTGCTTGGGAGGTCTTTGCCTGATGCTAGGGACGGGTTGAAACAAGTGCACAGGCACATTCTGTGAGTTTTTTATTTTATTTTATAATGAAAAATGTCTGTTTTGTTGCTGAAATATTGTTTATTGTGTAGTTGAAAAGCTCATAATTGGGTGGGGTTTTGTATAAAGTGGTATAATCGGGGGGTTGAAACCTATATATATATATGTGTGTGTCTACGTGTGTGTTGCTTGGGAAGGCGTTGCCTGATGTTAGTAACGGGTTAAAGCCCGTGCACAGGCGTATTATGTGATTTTTTTATAAAAAAAATTGGACAATTGTTAGCTTTGTTGCTGACTTATTTTATTGGATTGTTGAGAAGCTCATATTTTTGATGGGGTTTTTATAAAGTAGTAGTAGTATTGGGAGGTTGAAACCCATTTATAGGCATATATGGCGAATTCTGTGAGTATTCTTTTTTAAATGCCAATGGAAATCGTTTTTGTTTTGTTGTTGAAACATTATTTATTGCGTTGTTGAGAAGCTCATAACTGGGATATTCTATTTAAAAAGGGTCGTACTCGTGATTGGGGGGTTGAAACCCATCTATAGGTTTTTCAGAATATTCTATCTAAAAAGGGTCGTACTCGTGATTGTAACTCTTTAGTATCAGTGAGCAGCAGAAAAACTTTGAAGTTTAAGCCATTGTGCTTATTTTGCTTTAATGTCTACATGACTGATAGTGGTTTTAGCGCTTAAAACTTTCTTTACTAGAATTGAACCTTGTAGTTGCTACAGTATCACTTTATTTGATCATATTTACAATGTAATGTGATTTTCGGATCTGTTTGGATGTCTCATTCAACCTCTTTCAATAAATATGCATGTCATTATGTTTATTTCTTGAAAACCAGTAAGTTCTTCTCTTCTCTCACAGATTTGCCATGTATGAATTGGGCATTTCATCCCGGAAACCATATAAGAAGTGTGCCAGAGTTGTTGGAGAGGTTATAATCTACTTTTTGCATTTCAGCTGCGTTTTATGCCCTAGACATGTTGTTTTTAAACTTTTTCAAATCACATATCAGTTACTAACTTATTACTTCCATTTCAGGTACTTGGTAAGTTTCACCCTCACGGAGATACTGCTGTATATGATTCACTCGTCCGAATGGCACAGGTAACTTTTGATTTACAAGTCTGGTAGTTGATTTTAGGCAGTGTGAGTTGAATGCTATTGTTTTGCTTTAACAATTATGATCATGCAGATGTTTGTAACGATTTAACCTAAGCACAGTGCCTATGCCAACCTGGCTCATGTTCATTTCCAGTAATTTGTTTTATAGGCTTTTATGTAGAATATTACGTTATGTGCGCTCCTCTACGTCAAAATTCACACCTCCAAGTCCGCTGATTGAAAATTTGTTGGTTCAATTTTTCCTCTATTTAGAAAAGCGACTCTAATTAGAAGAGTTTTCAAGATTTTAAGTGGTTTTCGAAGATGAATGATATTGAAAGAAAATGAAATAATTTTGTTTTCAAAGTATATGGGTGGGCATCTTAGAAACTTAAAGAAAAGTTTTGAAATTTCAAACAGCAAATTATCAAGCCATGTAGAGTTTTTGAAAAAAAGGTCGAAAGTTACAATAGGATACACAGATAAATATTATAGCCAGTAATATCATTGGTAATTTGAGGAATAAGAAGCTGTTTACGATCTTTGCATGCTTACCCATTTTTCTTCTGGTGAGATTTTTAACCATAATTGCACCTGAATTTACCAATTCCTACTCGGTATCTATTTTCAATTTCTTACCAATGTTACCATGGTAATTAGTAATTACATTGAACTTTTCTGTATATTGTCTCAGTAAGTGAATTGGTCTGAAGGAACATGTTCAATTGGGATTCTGCACATGAAAGGAAAAAGTTTTCTTCTGCCCTTTGAACTTGTAAAGAAATATAAAATTTGTCCTAGGCCGAGTTTCCGTGAACTGCATTAGTTACCTTTTTGTTTTGGCAGTGCCTCAGTTAGGTGTTATAAGGGAAACATGCGTATGAAAGAGGCTATAGCTTGTTGATTGCAAGCTATAGCAAATAAGCTATATTGTTTGGGATTTTGAATTAGCTAGTTTCATCCAGCTTGAAGATTTTAGCCCCCTTTTGGGCACAAACCCTTGAAAGCTTGAAGATTGTAGCTTGTTGAGGCACAAATATTGAAAATATCTGCTTTAAACTGCTCAACAAAATGCAGTTTTGCTTTTAATAAAAAAAAATCCGAGCGTAAAAGCTGTAACCAAACAAGGTCTAAGTTGTCTGGTTAAGTGATATTTTTGTAATAAGCATGTATACGCTTCCTTGCTTGCTCACACATAAATAAACGCTTGTTTTCATTTATGCATCTACAATGTATCAATTTTATTATTAGATTTCAGTGTTTTCGGGATTTTGATAATTGCTAGTCTCTTATATCATGATTAGCTACTCAATATAGTCTTTTAGGGATTGTAAAACAATTTCTCTTTCTTTGTGTCTAGGATTTCTCTTTATGTAGCCCCCTGATCCGATTTCTGTGTTTTAGGGATTCTGATAAATGCCAGTCTCTTATATCATGATTAACTACTCAATATAGTATTTTAGGAATTTAAAACTGTTTTTCTAATTTTTTTCGTAGGATTTCTCTCTGCGTAGCCCCCTAATCCGAGGACACGGGAATTTTGGGTCGATAGATGCAGATCCCCCTGCTGCTATGCGTTACACCGAGTGCAGGCTTGAAGTAGGTTTCTTTCACTCTCCACTAGAAAGAAATTGGGGTTTTATACGTTTAGTACACCAAACTATCTGCTTTTAACGATTTGGGTACCCACCTTTCAAATTTTTCAATTTGGGTACCACACTATAATAACTTTCCAATTTAGGTACCACCGTCTAAATTAATCACGGAATCATGTCACGTGACATTCGACAAACGTTAATTTGAGAGGGTAATTTGACAATTTTGCACAAAAATATGTCATCCTAGAAAAACTTTTCCTATGTGCTAATTTTTGTCATGTGTGAAATTGGGGGAAAAAGTTTTTCTAGGATGACATATTTTTGTGCAAAATTGTCAAATTAGCCTCTCAAATTAACGTTTGTCAATTGTCACGTGACATGATTCCGTGATTAATTTAGACGGTGATACCTAAATTGGAAAATTATTATAGTGTGGTACCCAAATTGGAAAATTTAAAAGGTGGGTACCCAAATCGTTAACAACACTATAGTTTGGTGTACTAAACGTATTTTTCCCCGAAAGAAATTCATATATTTACTGTTTTTTGTATACCCTACATAGCGTGCAACATATTGTATTCCACCGAGCATGTCCAATTCTATTGCTCTGAAATTATTCTGTGATTGATTGTCAATGGGTCTACAAACTTCATCTTTTACCTCCCATTGGTGCTGCCCTTTTGATTGTCACATTAAATGAGATGTCGTAAACTAATGTGTATTTTTCAGGCACTTACAGAAGCAATGCTGCTGGCCGATCTGGATCAGGATACAGTAATTTTTTTAAAAGAAACTCATTTGTGATTACATGGTTTAGTTTTTATCATCCTGATAGTATGTGTATTGTATTACAGGTTGACTTCATTCCAAATTTTGATAATTCTCAAAAAGAACCATCACTTTTACCTGCTAGAATTCCAAATCTGTTGCTCAATGGCTCGTCTGGCATTGCTGTAAGTTTATTCTGCATGTCTGTAACTTTATTCTGCATGTTTCAATGTAATGTTTTTGTTGGATTCTTTGACTTTCTAATTTAGTCATCCTGCTATTGTAATTTAAAAGCCTGTCTACATTTTTAAAAATGCATCAATAATTACTAATTAAAGTTGGTCCTTTCAGGTTGGAATGGCAACCAACATTCCTCCTCATAATCTTGGGGAATTGGTGGATGTGCTTTCTGTATTGATTCATAATCCAGAAGCCACGGTAATGTTCGTGTTCAAGTTAATGAAAATTCTATACACTTGCTCTTGTTGGAATTAGTTATTTACAATTTATGTCGTTTTGTTATTTCCTGATTACTTTTGCTTTCTGCAGTATGATTTCTTAGTACTTAGCCTCTCTTTGTGTGCGTGTATCCGCGAGCTTGTGTGTGTGCTCTGTTGATTTTGTTCTTTTATATACAGAATCAAATTGTTCTTCAACTTCTGAACTGTCAAATTACATGATTGGAAGAGCTAGAAACATAGAATGCATACATTCACCAATACTATCTTTCTTGTAACATTCTTTAAGGTGCACATTTCCAAATTGTATATAGTGTACCTGTTAAGTTCTCTGCTACTTTCAGATCGGTATTTAGATCAAGTTGGTGACTCAAGTGATACCCATTGACTAAAATTATTTTAGTTACCACACTTTTTTTAACTGCTAATGTGCAAGAGTTTGGCATAGATTGCTGTAAAAGTATTTTGTTTGGACACACTGATTTATCTGTTTCCATATGTTGAAAGTAATTTCATGTGATATATTGTGGATATTGTACTTTTTGGGAGGTTCTGGCAAGTGGCAACAACTGTTTGGCAGTACCATTTAGGAATCTTTGCTATCGTAGTATCCTTATGTTCTCAAGTTCTCCTAGTGACAGAATATCTTTGACACCTTTCTTTGTGTATACATATTTTTCCTTTCTTAATTTACAATTTCTGTTCTGACATTTTTATTAATAGCTTCAAGAGCTGCTCGAGTATATGCCAGGACCTGATTTTCCAACAGGTGGATTAATAATGGGTAACACTGGGTAAGTTTCTGGGTTCTCTGATATACATCTTTCAATATATCATTAATGGAGCTGTAACTTCTGCAGCATTCTGTGCTTTAGCATTTTGATATTTAAGGTCATATTTGTTAGGGAGTATCATTTTATATAATATTTGCAGTCCTGACTCATGAGTACCTTTTTTGTTTATATTTGTCAAGTATCTTAGATGCATATAGAACTGGCCGAGGAAGGATCATAGTGAGAGGAAAGACAGAAGTAGAATTGCTTGACTCTAAAACAAAGCGAGCTGCAATCATCATTAAAGAAGTAATATTTTTGCCCCTATTATATTTGTGTGTGTGTTGATCTGTGAACTCATAAGAGTAGGAGCTTACAATACTTATGAGTTATTATTGGTTGTACGCAACAGATCCCGTATCAGACTAACAAGGCCTCTTTAGTTGAGAAAATTGCCGATCTTGTGGAGAGCAAGGTACCGTGAAAACAAAATTTCAGCATTGTAGTATACTTTATCGTCCCAAAGAATAATTGTTTTCTGTTCCCTCCAGACTCTAGAAGGTGTAAGTGATATTCGTGATGAGAGTGATCGATCTGGAATGCGTGTAGTAATAGAGGTATTTGTTGTAATTTTTATTTATATGTTCCTCGGAATTATCAGTGCACATGTTTATTTTTTATATTAAAGGAAAAAGTTATGGCATTCCAATATTTTGGCTTCTCATTTTTTCTTCTTCTTTTTTTCCAGCTAAAAAGGGGATCTGATCCATCCATTGTCCTTAATAATCTCTACCGTCTTACACAACTTCAGACTAGCTTTAGCTGCAATATGGTGGGGTAAGTGGTTCCAGCCTTGGCTACTTCGAGTTTTGGATTTTAACATTGCTGTAAAAGATAAGAAAATTAAGTTTTTCCCTCTTTTAGCACTACTATGAAATGAATGATTTACGACATAATTAGGCGATCTTTTCTTCAGATGAATAATTAAATTCGATAGTTTCATTTCTTTTTGTTGTTTGGGAATATGCATATGTATGATAGCTTCCCTTTTATCTGTGTACATATCTCCAATATACATCATGCTTTGACGCTATGGAGTGAACCAGTATATGTAATACAATACATTCAAGAAGTTATAACATGACTAGAGAGACCAATCAGTTGTTTTACAATTTCACATATTTGGTTACACTAAAGATTTTGCTTTCAAGCGATCACGTCACCCATTATGCTAGCAGCTACTGAGAAGAATGAGTTTGGTTCTCTTTTTGGCGGTTCTTAACCTATTATAATAAAATTGTTTACTTAATCACCATAAAAAATTGTTGAATTTTCCACAACAATATGTACAAATTACTACGACAATTCATGTGTGATAGGAAGAACCTCTTCCGCTTTTGAACTTAATATTCAATTTGCTCTTAAATATTTCATGAATCTATAAGATGTTTTTTTTAATGCTTTTCGTATACTTTTGGAAGTTTAAAATCTTCCTTTCTAATTTTTTGGATAACTTATTTACAGCATTCTCAATGGGAGGCCAAAACTGATGGGCTTGAAAGAATTACTACAGGCAAGCTTTTATGCCACCCTACTCTTTTTTCACTTATACTTCCATTTACTTTCATTATGTTGGTATTCTTTGCGTTTTGTTAACAATTCACCAAAGATTTAGTTCATTGCACCAAAAATAGTTGACAGCGATTTAAATCAATGCATGGACTATGTTCTACCTCTTCATCATTTGCTTCCGTTTGTTATTACCCAAATTATCTACACAAGAAAACAATGTTATAGCAACAACTTACATCCACTTTTTATTTAATCTAATTCTTATGCAGGCTTTCTTAGATTTTAGATGCAATGTAATAGAGAGACGTGCTCGTTATAAACTTTCACAGGCTGAAGATAGAAGTCATATCGTTGAGGTACTTATCTACTTATCAAAGTTACCCTTTTAACTTTCTTTGACTGAAAAATTTAGTATAACATGTGTATATTTTCCTACACTTGGTAAAATCCTAAAATTTCTATGCATTTTAAATCCACTTGTTAAGAGTCAGAATCTTTTGTTCGTTACAACATGACTGGGTTGGCAATACCATTTTTTTTTTGTAATTACTATACATTTGATAATCCATTTATTTTTTTCCACTTTCTACTTGCCAGTTTACCACCAATTTTGAAAATGATTTTGATGGTAAACCGTTTCTCGAAATAATCCCGACATCAATCTCATATTCTATCTGTGTTCTTAGGGAGTCATAGTTGGGCTTGATAATCTTGACGGGGTAATTGATGTAATAAGGAAAGCGTCAAGCAATGCGTTGGCTGCAGCAGCTTTAAGGAAAGGTAAACTACTATTTATTTTTCTAAGTTCCGTAGAATCAGTGCGGAATGTCATCTTATCTTGTTTTTCTTTGCTTTCTGGGATAAATTATTCGTTAGCATGACTTCTTGTAATATTAGCTATTTCTTTTCGTGCAGAGTTTAACTTGTCTGAAAAACAAGCTGAGGCAATTTTAGACATAAGTCTAAGAAGGCTTACTCTCCTTGAGGTGAAAATAGTCTCAGTTTTTAACATTTTGTGATATCTTGGAAGTTTTCTTTTGTTTATCATCACAATGAATTACCCTTTATATTTGTTTTTCTGCAGAGAAATAAGTATGTCGATGAAGGGAAGACCTTGATGGAACAAATTTCTAAATTAAAGTCACTTTTAGCTAGCAAAACACAAATTTCTCAGGTAACTGTTTCATTTCAATGTCTTAAAAGTTATCCCCTCTGGTTAAAAGAATTGTATTGAAGATAAGTCTGCTGAAAATATCTGATCACAACTATTCTTGTCTAAAATCTACTGTTTGCTTACCTAGATTTAGATGTCAATTTTTCTTGTGTGCGATATTTTATCTTAATGCAACCACCCATGATGATGTACTGGTTCTCATGCTGGTTTTATTTCAAGTACCATTATATTCAGCGAGAGACAACTGGGTAATTCTTTTAAGTGGGACTAGTGCAGAATGATGATTTATTTCCCCATACTTCCATTTGACTGAAAGATTTTGCGGGTATTTCTGTAATATTTCCAATAACGAGTGTTGGTTTATGGATGTCCTCAAATCAGATTTTCAAGATAGTCGCATCACGTCCTATTTCTTAGTTTTGCTATCTCTTAATCTATTCTTTTACTTATTCACCATGTGGCGTTTTAATTGCATCAGGTGATAGAACAAGAAGCAATTGAAGTAAAAAATAAATTTTCAACTCCGAGACGTTCATGGCTGGAGGATACTGATAGTGGACAACTTGATGAGATTGATGTTATACCTAATGAAGAAATGCTTCTGGTATTTTCAGCAGATTCATATTGAACTATTACCACTCTCTTTTTCTTGTTTTTTTTAGAGTACTTTGTAAAGTACGCGGTGTTATTGTATCAGGCATTTAGTGAGAAAGGATATGTTAAGCGAATGAAACCTAACACATTTAATCTTCAAAACCGTGGGACCATTGGGAAATCTGTTGGGAAATTAAGAGGCAACGACGTAATGTCGGATTTTCTCGTTTGTCATGCCCATGACCATGTCCTATATTTCAGGTACTTTTTTTTATGTGTATTTCCATTTGTTTTATTTTTCCAAGTCAGACTCTTTAAGACAACTTGGTACAATTAATGGTTTGTATATGCTGTATAGCAGCTATGACATACAGTGATTTAAAAATACTTTGCAGTGACAAGGGAATTGTATTCTCTGCTCGGGCATATAAAATTCCAGAATGCACCCGAGCTGCTGCTGGCACACCACTTATCCAGGTACACAACTTTTAGTCCCTTTAAATAGAGCCGTGTTTGATTGCAGCTTATAAGATCACCATTTTTTGCTGATCCTGGACTGGATTTGAGAACCAGCTTTTAAGTTGAGCCCTTTTTAATTTTTTAGCCTGAACAAACTAGACACTTTTAAGGTTTTAAAAGGCGTTACGCGGGGTCTAGACGGGGAGGGTCTGCCTGGCGCCTAATTGGCTCCATTTTCCCTGCCTAGTTCCGTCTAATGCCTAGATGTCTGGTCCCGCCTAAGCGGCTGCCTTTTGAAACACCTTTTGTTCTGGGTAAGTCAGAAAGCATTGAATAAAAAACGGGCCCTACCGAGGACTACTAAAGGAACTGTGCATTACATTATTTACAATAAACGGAAAACATTGCATCATCATATTCATTTGAATCAAGGAGAAATACATAAATTATATGATCACATTAATTCCTTTTCTCCAGGCTTTAAGCCTTGCATTGATAGATAGGCAAATTTGTATGCCAATCCAAGGAGGAATTTTCTTATAAATACGTCCTCAAAGCATCCATTGTTCCTATCCCTCCATATCCAATAGAAGGTTGGTACCTTTTTCTAATTCTAATAGTGTATAATTTTTTTTTCTTGATGAGGCCAGATTTTATCATTGTCTGATGGTGAACGGATAACTTCAATTATTCCAGTGAGTGAATTTGCTGGGGATCAGTATCTTTTAATGATTACTGCAAAAGGCTACATCAAGAAAATATCTTTGAATTATTTCTCGTCAATTAGATCAACGGGGATAATAGCAATTCAATTGGTATGTTCTTTTTTGCTATTTTTTCATCTGATATATCAGGGAATTGTCATTTTTGAACACCAACCTATCATTTTTTAACAATTGGTACACTATACTATTGAACTTCACAATTTAGAGTTTAGACACCAGTCTAGAAAAGTGACATTTCCCTGAAATATTAATCATTGCTGTATATCCGAGCCTCACACATTTATATCATAAGGTTCCTGGTGATGAACTGAAATGGGTTCGACTTTGTACTAATGATGATCTTGTGGCCATGGCTTCACACAATGGGATGGTTATCCTCACTTCCTGCGATGTTGTAAGTTACTTTGCCTTTTTCGCGTACTTTTTAAGAATTGTTGGAACAGAATGAACCATTCTTTCCTAGTGCCGGGTTAAGGTTTACCATGATTTTGATTTTGTGATAGTTATTATTTTTTATTTTTTTTAGTTTAGTTATTCCAGTGAATAAGTTTTTATTGAGAAATATAAACATGGCCACCATTATATAGCCACCAGCGATGTGATGCCACATACTTGTTGATTAATTATCTCCAATTAGGTGTCCGGACTATGGCTCCTGTGCCAAAAACCACAGTTGCATTGTATATATTTTCCTTTCCTTCATATTCTTTATCTCTTTTTCGAAAATGAGAAGATACAAACAAACGAATTTTGTTTTTGTAACCAGTCTTTAACTTGAAATGGATGGGTAATGCAGACTTGCTAATCATTCTTTCCCTTGTTTTATAATCTTGCTGTTATGTTCGACGAGTAAATTTTTAAATACTCATCTTTTCTGTGAATTTAGTTCTTTCATGACTTTCTGGTTAATTTTATTTTCTCTTGACATTTTTGTGGTTGAAGTTATTGTCATTTTATTTCTTATTGTCTTGGCCCTATTTAGCTTGCACTGCATGTTGTTTTAGATTCGCTCTCTTGGAAGAAATACGAGGGGTTCGGTTGCAATGAGGCTAAAACAGGGCGACAAAATGGCAAGCATGGATATAATACCCGCACTCACGAGTAAGGATAGTGCTTTAGAAGCTGACCCACAAAGGTATTTCCTCAATTCTACTTATTTCGTTTCTCTATGCTGTTCCATACGCTTAGTTTTCAATTTCTTATATGCGAGGTATTTTATTTTTTCATTTGGTGTGAGCCAATAAAACACTTAATCTGTTTATTCTAAGATGTTGGACTCCTTTTCAATATTTCCAATTTTAATTTCACTCTACTCTGTTCCGTGTTTAGCGTAGGGAAAGTTCCTAATAAACTGTGATTATCCCATTTGTTGGTACTTGGTATTGATATGTTCTTTTCATTTCTAATTTCTTTCTTGTATGAATTGTGTTCTTCATCGACTATCTGAGAAATCTGAAATGTTGGGCTTCATTCACGTTAATCTCGAACTCTTGAAGCTTTGCGATTAGAACATTTGACTAATCTCAAGGGTCTAGTTTTCATTATAGCGATTAAACTCCTGTTGATTTTGAAGCATTACTTCTGTTTTGTTAATAGATTTTATTATGCTATTATCAATGCTTTGAAACAATAACACCCATTTCTTAGAGTTTTCATATTTCTTCTAATGCTATATTCAATACAGTGCGAGAAGCAACAGTGGCCCATGGTTGCTGTTTGTGTCGGAGAGTGGCTACGGGAAGAGAGTTCCGCTCAGTAGCTTCCGAAAATCGCCTTTAAACCGAGTTGGTTTGAGAGGTTATAAGGTATGCCCACTTTTAGTTGAGGTAGATAACTTTTTAGAAGAATATTTGTCTTGTTGGTATCCTTTGCTTATTTGTTACTTTTTCTTCTTTAGTTTGCTTTGGAAGATAAGCTGGCAGCCGTTTTTGTTGTTGGGTTTTCTTCTGCTGGTTAGTTTTGCAATCTGTAAAAGTGGTTAAAATTGTATTGTGATTCTATATTCTAATTGTAATTGATTGCCTCATTTTTTCCAATGATTAGATGATGGTGAGAGTGATGAAGAGGTTGTTCTTTTGAGTCATAGTGGGACTGTTAACCGGATAAAAGTTAGGGATATATCCATACAGTCACGCCACACAAGGTATAGTTTTACATGTTTTGCTTTCCTGATCATCTTTTGTTAATTTGAAAGGTTTGAGATAATAGGGGCAAACCTGTGACTTGTACAGTGCACTTAATTAAATGCAAGTTCGCTGATTCAGACTATACCAACTAAAAGTCTAGAGAGAACCTGTATCATTTTTGACAAAAAAACCTTTAAACTTTGAGTGTCGGTTTTACTTTTAAATTTTGGAAATTGCTTGTTGTACTGTATAGATTGCATGTTTCTAGATACATTTTTTTTTCCTTTTGTTGAGAAAACTTCTTTGGTATTAGGTTCTGCAGACTGCAAAAAACATAAAAAACTACAAACCTAACTCTCCAAAATAAGTTTTTTGACACGGGTCCTTTCCATCTTACAACTTAAATCATGTCCTAACTGCCAAATTAGAGAAGCCAAGAATTTTACCAGAGGGGCATAAACTCAAAATGGGATTCTCACCTCTGTTGTTCCTAATACTTCTGGAGTCAGCATGGATATGGCTGAATGCTGGCTCATTTTTATTGTCTTGTGTGCTATCTTGTACTTTGTTGGTAAATCATCAACTCTCGAGCTGTGCAAAACAGCTATTAGTAAGAGATGGGTACTAAGGTCTTGTAACTATGCAACATGAGTTTGAAGGAAATGACTATATGCAAGCTGCGACATATGGGTATTATCTGACCACTCTCTCATCTTTCTATCTCTCTGTTGTTTCTAGGGGAGTCATACTGATGCGGCTTGAATATGGCGGGAAGATCCAGTCTGCCTCGTTGATATCTGCGACTGAGAGCGTCCCAGATGAAGCTGAAGACGTAGTTTCGGATGTTTCTATCTAAAGCAGTTCCAGCCATATAGCAAATATAGAAATCCCCTATGTTTTGTAAATTTCAGTGTTTACCCTGTTGATAGCTAGAGATTATGGGGTTTCACCTGTGTTTAAGTTGGTAAAAACTAAATTATTGGAAGCTTGATGTGTCACTACCTGCTATTGTAAAAATTATGATGTATTTCCAATCTGAATTACGAAATTGTGAAATCTCAAGTAGGTGTGATCTCTGTGCAGGCAAAGCTTTGAAATTAATGAGAACGTTTTTCTGAGAAGGCGAAGCTTTAATTTTATTACAGTAGTTCGAATATTTTACCGTCGTATTTAACTTGGTCTCTTTGAAGTTTAATAAGATTCATACTTCATGTTGTGTTCATGTCCATATTTCTACATTTTTTGTATACAAGGTTTCACTTTACAAAACTTCAAATGTTAAACGAATGTGCTTTTGGATTGATAGGTTTTTTTTTTTTTGATAATGGATTGATAGGTTAGTTAGAAACAAAAAGTAATGTAACTTTGTAACTGTTTTTGTCATAGAAGGTATTAATAGCTATTTGTGTACTTATGCCTCGTTTGGTTGCAAGACTAATTTTGATGGGATTACAGACAATGGGATAAGAGATGGACTACAAATATGAGAGTATTTCTAGTCCGGATGACTAATCCGACCAAAGTGTTTGTTTACATTGGGTTTGCAAATGGACAATTTTTTAAAATTAAAACTTTGTCCATCCTTTAAACAAAATATACAAAAAACAATGAACAACTTAGGTGTCTAGTTTTTTTTTTATGAATAAGAAAAAGAAAATCTTACTTTCAAGCTGAGGGTTATTAATTGATGAGATTTCATTGTCTGCAGATATTCCAATTAATATAGTTTTAGACTAAAGTCGACATTTTAATCAACAAAAGCATTGTTTGTGTTCACGTGAGATACTCAGAAGCATACACATGCAAACTTGAATAAATTAATATTTGCCAGAAGATTCTGTCTTTTTACCCTCAGACAAGTACACACAGCAAGATGATAATTCTATCTCCCTGTCGAGTGATTAAAAACACAAATGTTGCTAACATTTGGAATTCACGATGGAAAATAATTAAATTTGTTCTTGCTTTTATGATTCTTTTCTATAGCTTTCATAGTTCTTTTGTAGAATATATTTTTCCAAACCATCTACCAATAAAGAGCACTTGACCACATGGAGCGTAAGCACTGAAACTTCTTCACCGTATGAAAACTGGAGATAAAACAGCTACCTTTTATAGTGCTACAATATCTAGAGCATAATAAATCAAAGCAATGGATCTCTCACCAAACATTTAAGAACATGAGCTTGTAAAATTCTTTGCCCATAATAGCATCACGATTTCTCTTCATGCATTTGCAAAATGAACTTCCACAAAATAATTATGAATATTTCAGGCTGGCAATTAAAAGAAGATACAAATCAAACCATCAACCAACACACACGGTCTCTACACTACAGAGAGAACGTTATAAGTTGCATGCTAGATACATAGCGCAATTTTTGAAAACAGGAGCTAACGTAAACAGCATTTCGCAAAGTCATTCAGCTTCAAGGGCTGCAATCTCATACCTAACTTCTTCTAAATGTTCATTTATTATAGTGACGGCATCTTGTACACCCTTAATGGCTTCCTTAAGATCGTTATCATACTCTGCATCTGCCTCTGCCTCTTCGGTACCAGCTTCTTCAGTTATTTCATGAAGATGGACACACTCGTGGACCCCCACAGCTGCGTTTTTAAATTTGCAGTTATGGTGTGTGACAATACGTTCGGATGGACGACCCGCCTTTTTTAATAGTTGAATTGTAGCGGTCTGAGGGAAAAAAACGCTTTTAATCAGATATCATGGATACAAAACGAGTGTGACAATCAGTTTACATAATCAAGTGAAGGAAATGATTAAAACAAATTGGCACAAGGAGGGAAGTGGTGAGCTAGCTATCAGGCATTTACATCTAATAAAATCACATTTCAAAATAATAATAGGTCCAAATACAGGAGATCAACTTTCAGTTATACTTGTCCATCAGTCAACATGACATGCATCAGCCACTCTAAAACTCAAGATTGCTAAAAAGATTTGACATGATACCATGGATTCCTTTATCCCAAGAAATCGCGTTCCGGTTTGCCATAGCATAGTATATCAAGATGATAAAAATATCAGAATGCCCGACGTGGTTAGGCAAAATGTGAACCTACCAAATTAGACTGCCTTACTTGCTTGGCTTTTGTTACTTGATTTGTTAGACTAGTATTGAGCTTATTTTCCTGCCTGTTTGTTGCTTTGTCTGACTCTTAGGACTAGGGCTACTGCGTTTCTTTCTCACCGTCTAAAGGAAGCAATAATGACTATACTAACTTGAGAATTTATTAGAGCTAGCTAAGTGAATGCAATCTACTAGTCCGAATTCCAGAATGAGGCATGCCTAATGGCATCACATAATGTTTTTAACAAGGTGTATGAAGGTTCTGTGCCCTCAAAATATAACAAATTTCATTTTCGTTCCATCTAGTTCAGAAAATTTATTTGTAGTACCATACAATACACTTTTTTATCAGTTTAATACCCAATTAAAAATTAGGTGAGCTAGAAATTAACTTGCCTAATTAAAAAATTGGGAGCATATGAAAAGGTTCTGTAGAAGGAATTAAGAAGTACCATCTGCAACTTCTGCTTTTCCTGTGTTTGAATATCTCTAAGAAGGTGAGCTAGATCATCCCGAGAACACTCAGGGATCAGGAATTGCGATTCCATTTCAAGGACCTGAAAAATGTTATCAAGACTTCAAAATTTAAAACAAGGCGGTTTATGAAAGATAAGAGTTTGAAAGAGAAGCTGTAATATATGTGACAGACTTGTTTAGAGCACTCATTAAATTCGGTGGTGATCTCACCACAAAGCTGTTGGTAAGCTGCTTCTCCTCCTGAAATCATATATTCAGCAAAACCCCTGCCAAAGTACCAGAGCAAACTATAATTTGCCATAACTTAAAAAAAATGCCCATAAAAAGCCATATTTCATTTGTTCAATGCTGTGATATTGTAGAATAGCAAAAGAAACCCTGACATGTGTAGTTGAGCTTTGTTCTGGTGAATTAAAAGACATTTTTTTTTAAATATAACGACCATGTTGCAAGAGCATAGCTGTTTGTCGGTTAAAACTTAAAACCTTAAACCTCAAAGCCCTACCTCTTTCTACCAAAGCAAATCTAATCGTCTGGCTACAAGGTCCGATGGTTAGGTAGTATGCAGGTTTTTACTATCACCTCCATCACTCAACATAGCTTAACTATAATTTAAGGAGCAGTGATATCTTAGCGACGTGCATACCTACTTCGTGTTTCGAATTATTCACAGAAAATCGCAGTTGACCGCTAATTGAATAAAAAAGCCTCTTCAAACTGCTTATCAAAGGAAAAAAAAGGCTCTCCCATGCCTAGTTAATAATGCCCTAAAAGCCTTTTCACTTAGAAGACACATATTTTCCAACTGAAATTAGCACCCTGCATATTCTTCTCCAAATAAATCAGCAACATACCAGTCACATAAATACTAATCTAAAGGATCCCAGTTTCAAATACAAACTACTTGAGCCATGCTTGAAAAATATTCCTCTTTTTAATGCCTAAGTAAAACTATTTCTCAATTCTAAACATACAATTAGCAAGTTTTTGAAGCGGAATGGGTACCCAAATCTTATTATTCATAGGAATACATCATATATGATGCTTAGTCACCAACTTTTCAATTTTTTGTTCTCAATTACTACTTAAAAGCACTCTAGTTTAATTAAGCAAATTACTCAAGCCCTTCTTGAAAAGTTTCCCCTTTCCCCGATAAGGAAGTGAAACACTACTCAAAACTATCTCTCTATCCCTAAACATACTAAATCTTTCTGTTCTAAATAAATCATCAGACCCCTTAAGCACGTAATTTTTCAAATATTTTATAAAAAAATGAAGATAATGCCTAGTTAAAACTACTTTCCAACCCGTAAACAATGCAACCCAATTCCTTTACCTTTTATAGCCAAAACTTAATAAAATAAAATGGGAACCCTCAATCATGTTTAAAATAAGTCATCAAAAACCATCAAACACTGACTTCTCCACCTCTTCTTGCTCACACTACTAACTAAAAGGATCCCAGTTTTAAAATGCAAAGTACTAAAAGCCTAGTTTAAAATGCAAAGTACTAAAAGCCTACTTCAAAATACTTCTTAATTTCTTTGCTAGGATAAAACTAATTACAATTTTCTCGGTACATTTATATCTCAACATGAACCAAACTTCCACAATTTTCTACAAAAACAGGCATCACAATTTATTCTTCATCAACTTTATTCCTCTAAAGACTTCAACAAAAGAACTGATTTTGAAATTTGGGTTAGTAAACTTTACGTATTTTTAGATTCTTCAGGCAATAAAAAAAAAGTTTCTTTAAGCTGCGCAATTAAAACAGTCAAAATCCCAATTCTAACAAAAAAAAAAAATATATAAAGCTACAAAAAAATAAACCCAAGTGTGATAAATGCGGGTTAGTAAAATTCATATAATTCTAGATTTTTCAGGCAATAATAATTATAAAAAGTTTCTTTAAGCCGCAGAACTAGAAACAGTCAAAATCCTAATCCTAACAAAAAACCACATATAAAATATATAAAGCTACAAAAAAACAAACCCAAGTGTGATAAACTATCATTACCAAACTTCCACAATCTTCAACAAAAATAGGCATCAGTTTTTCTTCTTCAACTTTAAACATTTTCTACCTCCACACACAAACTTCAGCAAAAGAACTGATTTTGAAATCTGGGTTAGTAAAGTTTTAATATTTCTAGATTCTTCCGGAAATAATAATAAAAAAATCTTTAAGCTGCGCAACTAAAACAGTCAAAATCCCACTTCTAACAAAAAAAAATAAATATAAAAATATAAAGCTACAAAAAAATAAACCCAAGTGTGACAAACTATCATTAAATTCATAGAGATTAGTAAATAAATAAAAAAAAAAGATGAAAAAAAAAGAAAAAAAAGAGTAGTACTTTTTGAGGTTAGCGTAGGCAAAAGCTCTTTTTTGTTGTATTAAAAGCAAGTTGCGAAGAAGAGAAACAACCACAAAGTTGTTATTATTATTAGAATGTTCCATTTTCGAATCAAATGAATCTTCTTTTATCGACACTTTTTTCTCAAATTCTTCCATTCATCACCCCTTTAGTTTCCTTCTCTCTAAATTATAATAGTACTAAAAATGGTTATTTCTTTTTTCTAGTTATATATTATAGTGGTGGGGGGATTGTGATATTTATTTTGCTTTCTTTTTTAGTTTAATTTGTAATAGTATTGGCACCTGCGTAATATAGGGTTTATTTGCAATTTAACCCATTTTTACATTATAACATACAGTATATTTTTTTTTCTTTTTTTTAGTTTCATTTGTAATAGTATTGGCACCTTATAATATGGTTTATTTGTAATTTAACCCACTTTTGCATTGTAACATACAGTATTTTTCTTTTTCTTTTTTTTAGTTTCATTTATAATAGTATTGACACCTTGTAATATGGTTTATTTGCAATTTAACCCATTTTTGCATTGTAATATACAGTATATTTCTTTTTCTTTTTTTTAGTTTCATTTGTAATAGTATTGGCACCTTGTAATATGATTTATTTGCAATTTAACCCACTTTTGCATTGTAACATACAGTATTTTTCTTTTTCTTTTTTTTAGTTTCATTTATAATAGTATTGACACCTTGTAATATGGTTTATTTGCAATTTAACCCATTTTTGCATTGTAATATACAGTATATTTCCTTTTCTTTTTTTTAGTTTCATTTGTAATAGTATTGGCACCTTATAATATGGTTTATTTGCAATTTAACCCATTTTTGCATTGTAATATACGGTATATTTTTTTTTTCTTTTTTTTAGTTTCATTTGTAATAGTATTGGCACCTTATAATATGGTTTATTTGCAATTTAACCCACTTTTGCATTGTAACATACAGTATATTTCTTTTTCTTTTTTTTAGTTTCATTTATAATAGTATTGACACCTTGTAATATGGTTTATTTGCAATTTAACCCATTTTTGCATTGTAATATACAGTATATTTCTTTTTCTTTTTTTTAGTTTCATTTGTAATAGTATTGACACCTTATAATATGGTTTATTTGCAATTTAACCCACTTTTGCATTGTAACATACAGTATATTTCTTTTTCTTTTTTTTAGTTTCATTTATAATAGTATTGACACCTTGTAATATGGTTTATTTGCAATTTAACCCATTTTTGCATTGTAATATACAGTATATTTCTTTTTCTTTTTTTTAGTTTCATTTGTAATAGTATTGGCACCTTGTAATATGATTTATTTGCAATTTAACCCATTTTTGCATTGTAAAATACAGTATATTTTTTTTTTCTTTTTTTTAGTTTCATTTGTAATAGTATTGGCACCTTATAATATGGTTTATTTGCAATTTAACCCACTTTTGCATTGTAATATACAGTATATTTCTTTTTCTTTTTTTTAGTTTCATTTGTAATAGTATTGGAACCTTATAATATGGTTTATTTGCAATTTAACCCACTTTTGCATTGTAACATACAGTATATTTCTTTTTCTTTTTTTTAGTTTCATTTGTAATAGTATTGACACCTTATAATATCGTTTATTTGCAATTTAACCCACTTTTGCATTGTAACATACAGTATATTTCTTTTTTTTTTTTTTAGTTTCATTTGTAATAGTATTGGCACCTTATAATATGGTTTATTTGCAATTTAACCCACTTTTGCATTGTAACATACAGTATTTTTCTTTTTCTTTTTTTTAGTTTCATTTATAATAGTATTGACACCTTGTAATATGGTTTATTTGCAATTTAACCCATTTTTGCATTGTAATATACAGTATATTTCTTTTTCTTTTTTTTAGTTTCATTTGTAATAGTATTGGCACCTTGTAATATGGTTTATTTGCAATTTAACCCACTTTTGCATTTGTAATATACTATATTTTTTTATTTTTTTTTAGTTTCATTTGTAATAGTATTGGCACCTTGTAATATGGTTTATTTGCAATTTAACCCACTTTTGCATTGTAATATACAGTATATTTCTTTTTCTTTTTTTTTAATTTCATTTGTAATAGTATTGACACCTTGTAATATGGTTTATTTGCAATTTAACCCCCTTTTGCATTTGTAATATACTATATTTCTTTTTCTTTGGGCCCCAAATCTATCATATTTGCTTCAATGGGTTTTATTTTTATTTTTTCTAGTTATAAATAAAAATATGGGGAGATTGTGATATTTATTTATTAGTTACATTTGTAATATGGTTTAATTTATCCCACTTTTGCATTCAACTTCCTTTATTACATAAATGAGTAAATGACCCCCTTGAGTTGCTTGGATTGAGTTCTATGTAATTTTTTTCCGATTTAACGTAATGCCTTTAGCTTAAATATTGGTGTAGTAGTTCCTTTTTTCATTCTTCATAAAATTCTATCTAACATGTATCTTTATAAAGAGTTGCCTATTTAAAAGTTAGCACCCTGTTAAATAGCAAATAAAAAACATGAAAAGTAGATACTCGGATCACGATCACAGTGCGTCCGTATTACATATTAAGATATTTGGAGTAAAATAATGTAACAGTCATAATAATAATAATAGGCTATTGAGCATAAAGTGCGATATCATGCAAGTACCAAGTGTTAGCATGTTTGTGCTAACATTCGTTTGGCTAATGTTTGGCGTATAGAAGCGCTAAGAAATTTGAGTTTGATAAGGTTCAAGCTCTAGGCAGGTTTTAAGTAAGAAAACACGTTCGATATGGTTCGAATGGACTGATGGTTTTGAGTCACGACAACGGACTGTTTTGATTCTAATGGCGGGCAGTTTGATGGCAATGCAGATTGATTATGTGGATCGGAGTCATCTGTTTGGTTGGGACGGGTTCTAACTGCTGTATAAGTGTTCTATTAAGGGTTGGAGTCACTTGAAAAGGGCGGGAACGATTACCAATGTGCTGAAGCAGTTCCAAACTGCATTGTAACTGCCTTGGGCACTTTATTTCCCTTGTAATTCTGCTTTGTAACTGTCATGTATGTATTATAAAATACATGGGCAGATTGTATTTCGTTTTTCAGTCTGGTTTTGTAAGAGAAAAGTCTGTAAACGACTCATTGTAATTATTTACGGAATTGGGTTTTTCTTTTGTCCCGTTCTACATTGAACGCTACAAAATACTGTTAAATAGAGTACCGTTGGATCATTTACTTTAGATTTAGACCGTAAGATTTAAGGGTATAATAGTAATTTAAGGGTTATGTTTTTTTAATATGGGTTTAGATGCTACGGTTCAGATCTAATCTAAAGTAATCAAACAGTACACGAATTAATGGTACAATGTGCAGTCAAACACACTGACTGCACAAAAGGGGATTCCGAATATAATTTAAAGGTTGGCCAATTGGCTATAATTTCAGTTTTCGTTTACTTACATTTGCCTGTCTATGTTGCTGCGTTTTTTGTCACAGAAAACAGCCCTGTTTTTGTGTTGAAACGGGCTGCGTTTGAGAGCGATACACGAGTGTATGTGAGTGTTGGTTTGGCTGAGCGAGTCGGGCAGCGATTAAACCCCGGTTCGTGCCATCACGAAGGCTGTTTTCTGGAGCGAAAAACAGGCCCGTGACACCAAGTTACTAGCACTGATGTCGATTTCATTTTTATCTGGCCATTGAGCACAAACAGTGTAAACACCTCTAGCTCCACGTATGAAAAGAAGTATATCGTCCTTAGATTTATTTTGATGGAGTCAGCATCGCCACAACTTAATTGTATTCCGGAATAAGTGAAACTAATCAATTGGTATTACTAAAGTTCTTCAAGACGTCATATTCTAATGTTATACTCCGTTATGGGTTTCTCATTTTCGGTAAAGTTCTTGGTAAAATATCTGTTAAACCGTGCGAATTTTGTTTATGTGAAGATTATCACTCATTTAGTTTTTGTTTTGAGTGGAAGAAGTTGGGAAGGACAAGAGATTGCTACAATCTATCATTTCGAAGCACTTATCCTCATCTAGGTTTGTACTGTAATTATTGCTTCATTGTTTTCTCATATCCCTTTTTATCGGATTCTTCCTGAATTTTTCTCAACCAGATACAAGGGTATAACCGAACAAGAACCATCTTGTAAACTATTTGAGACAGACTTATCATTTCAGTGATTTTTCCCTTGATTACTTTGCTCATGTAGTGGTATGAAAAACAGTCACCCTTTGTTTTGACATAAATCTAATCACCTATTTCCAGACAAGCTATAAACATCGAACTATCCATGAGATATTAACCATTAAATGAAAAAGTTCCTCAATCAGGAACTCAACCTAAAAATTACCACCCACCAACATTCGAGCCGAGATGGAGTAAAAGAATAGTATCGGCTAAAAGGAAATTACAATTTAAAAGTAGCAGCTGATTGAGCAGCACTCTGGGCAGCTTTTTATCCTAATTCAGCAAATTTGTATTCTAACCTCACAAATACCAACACGTTGATTGAGACAAAGTCTGCATGCAGTCGTGTTTTAGTCAACAAATGCATGTATACTTCTTAAGCTGAATATCCAACTCAATCTTTTCTATAACTTTACAATAAATGGCATGTCTGGATGAGAAAATGTATCCAGCGCAGGCTCAAAATGGAACAAATATTGGTTGAGCTATTGGTTTCCTTAATTCACCTCGAGCACACATCAACTTCTCCAGGAAAATTTGTGCAACCAGTTCTAAAAAAAGATGGGAGAAAAATACAATACAAATTATTTTTGTAAGCTAACAACTACTTTAAACATCATCAAACTCGGTTCAAAGATCAAAAGGTAAGTAGTGAAAGGACAGAATACTAAAGAATTAGACTTACAATGAGAACTGGTAGCTTTTATCCATGCACTGTATCTCCCGTGATCCCTGACCCTGTTTGAACAAGACCTTAGTACAACGTACATTAAATGATATATAGAACAACAAAAGCACAATGAAACAGAAACAAGATTGGCTAGCCAAACTTCATGACCAACACAAGTTGAAGGAATTTGTTTCTCAGAAATAGAAATTTTAAGAATATATTCATAACACTTATTCCAGGGTAAGTAACACTCGTCCAGACATATAAAGTCAACTTTCGGAACACCTTCATTAGCATTACAAGCAGCAGAATTAAGTTAATGAACGGGTTCTTTTCTATTCCAAATATTCTTTGACTCTTGACATGCATTTTCTCTATCTTCAAAATAAAACAAAAAAAGTAAAATGCACAATTAACGAGCACTTTTCGGATACGAGCAAACTCTATGCCATAAGCAAAAAAACGGAAAGGATGATAGACGTCAGAAGAAAGACATGTTTCTAATACAAGGGAAATGGGATGTAAAAGTATTGATAAAAAGGCACATGGAAGTTAAATAAAGAGCGTGACTTAAAACACTTCCAGACCAATAAGGGATTACAAAATTTTAACGAGTCAAGACAGAAGCCGGAGAAATGATTTGGAAATTTTATCAAGCTGTCTACTAAATCCATCTCCTTGACAACTAATATTTGTGTAATGATGAGTGTCTAATTTAAAGCTAGATGTGCGCATCTTTCTAAGACACAAACACCTGAGAGCAAATTGTCAGGTTCAAAAAGAAACACAGTAATATATAAGCATCATAACTGCAGCTATGCGATAATAACAAGGTGCTGCTGATCACCCATACTGCAACTATAACAGTCAGGTTCTGAACCAATGAAACCATGTGGACTAAACAAAATGGAAGTAATTCCATACCTAAGTGAATAAGGGAAAACCCATGTATACCAAACAATTATAACATAAGGCAAAGTCAAGTGGCAAGAAGAAAACGAAAATAAGATGTTATCGCTAAGTAAAGGTTTGGTGCGTATGGAAGTTATAAATAACGCAATGATCTTTAAGCCAATATCACTGCGGGCGATAAGCAGTTTGCTAAGAACAGAACCCATACAGTTTCAGTGAACGAACAATCAAAACCTTGACATCAAAATAGAGGCAAATAACTCAACGTAAATTAACAAAATATTAACAAGAGAAGTTGCATCCTACTTACATGTACATGTCATTCAGATTAATTTCATGGAACAGATTGACATAAAACCGAAAACCATCAGGGCTTACATCTCGGCATAAGAGACCTGTCAAACAAAATAAAAGTAAACAATGTGTTTTGAATAATACAAACATCACCCAAAAGAATACTGAAAAAATACTTACCTTTGCTCTCAGCAGTTAGTAGGTGCTCCTTAGCCATAGCTGGAGCAATCCCTAATGTCATAGCAGCATCACTGGGACTTATCCCAGATCGGAGAGTATCAGGCTTTAGCACGAGGGATGTGATTTTTGAAAAGACCTATATTCCCAAAAGAGACTTTGTTCTTATACAACCTTACAGTAAACAAACTAATGCAATCCAAAAAGACTTCTGTAACATCATGTCACTAAACATGGTGTCACTTGTCAGAATAAGTACCACAGCCACAGATTATCTTCCTCTATAAGTCAAAACCAAGAAGATTTAATTAGGAATTGCTTCTAAGAGGCAAGTAATACATGCCTTTAAACAGACTTTAGACTTTTGAGCTTATAACAGCCAAAGTGAAGTAAAAGCTTTGTCAACGCATATTATCACTCACTTAGCATTGCCCGGAAAAACTGAATCTTAGTCCTTCATACACACTATACTTGACTGTTTAACATCCTTTTTTTAAGAAGTCGTCTATATTCATCATCATGCAGCTTCACAATATAACCAGAATGATAAAATGTCCATTCCATATTTTCATCCTATGGTGATGCGCTTAACACCTTAAGTCTCTTTGTGCCTAAGGCTCTGTTTGTTTTGTTGTAAAATGGGGGTAAACAAACATTTACGGGTAAAATAGATTTTCCGGATGATTGGTTTAACGTAAAACATTTTTTTTTGGAAAACTTTTCCCACATATCCAGTAAAATTGAGGGAAACGATTACCCCGCAAATAAAGTTGTAAACGGTTTACGGAGGCTCTCTCTATATTCTTTCTAATACTAGTATTATAACTATTATTAATTATAGGTCTATTCTTTCAAAATTATTTAATAATTAGTCCAATTCTATCTATTAACCAATAAAAAAAAGGAAAAAATACGAAAAGTTCTAAAAAATAACAAAAATGGAAAAAAAAATAAAATCCGAAAAATCTAAAAAACCCAAGAAAATTTGAAAAAGCTAAAATCTAATTAACCAATAAAAATATAAATAAATAGGAAAAAATCTAAAAAATAACAAAAAAATGGAAAACAAAAAACAAAAAATTCCGAAAAATCTAAAAAACCCAAGAAAATTTGAAAAAGCTAAAATCTAATTAACCAATAAAAATATAAATAAATAGGAAAAAATCTAAAAAATAAAAAAAAAATGTTAAAACAAAAAATTCCGAAAAATCTAAAAAACCCAAGAAAATTTGAAAAAGCTAAAATCTAATTAACCAATAAAAATATAAATAAATAGGAAAAAAATCTAAAAAATAACAAAAAAAATGGAAAAAAAAAAACAAAAAATTCCGAAAAATCTAAAAAACCCAAGAAAATTTGAAAAAGCTAAAAAAAAGTCAATAATATCTTCTATACTTATAATTTTATGAGTTTATATGTTGAAAAATTATAAGTTATTATAAGTGACGTATATGAAATAAAATATGTGTTTAGTTTAAGTTTTCTATACATGTTGACGAAGTTCCTTTCAGAAAAGAAGACGAACTTTTAGCTTTTTTTCCGTCAAAATAATTGTGATTTTAATCACTAATGTTTTTAAACTTTCACGAACTTATTCATTTTTGTGACTTTTAGTTAATTTTTGTGACTTTTAGTTAATTTTTGATGTTTTTCATCTTAAAATATTTTGTTTAAAGTATGAACAATGTTTATTTATTTATGCATCGAATTTGTCTAATTTAAATAACTAATAGATTTTTGAATTTCAATAGAATTCCCATGGGAAACCTTTGACGCACCAAACACCCGTAAATAAAATGCAAACAAAAATTTGCACCGTAAAACTTTACCCGAAAAATATTTTCCCTCCGTAAATATTTTACTACGAAACAAACAGAGCCTAAGTAATAGTGACACTTTCCTTCATCAAAATATATTTTTTCTGCAGAACTCCATGTGATGGTATCAAAAGAAAATGAAAAAAAATAGAATAAAACTAACCAATCACCCCTTTTTGCAAGAATTATACTGCTAAGTAATGAAATCCTTTTTGATGATTTCAAAACCAAAATCTATGGTCATATAACAAGCACTGCATGTGACTATAATGGGAAGCATTCGAAAACATTTCCCTACCAGCACAGAAGCTGCATACTAAAGTTCATGACCAAGTTTTCATGGACAAATTATATCCTGAAATTCCTTATTTGGTCATTCCATTTTTATAAACCTCCCCGCTAATAAAAATGATAAAGGACAATAGCTAATCATGACTTTCTAATAAAAAGATTGGATGATTTTACTATTGATATTACCTCCTCATCACTGTGCTCTTTGTTCTGGATGACAACTACGCCACTTTCAAACTTCCGTAACATCACAGGGCTTGTTGAATGCAACATGAAAAAATTCAAAAGTTTAAACTTGAATCGCTGCCTTATATGATAACAAATATGCACAGAGAAGAGCAATTATATAAAGTAGATTATATATTGCTAAAATCAACATAGAAATGAAATGAAGAGTGAGCAACATACACATCAAATTTCTCCCAAAGAGAGCATGCTCGAAGCAAATCGTCTGGTGATATTAATTCTGTCAATTAGAAAATATCTTGTTAGCAGTACAAAATAATAAGAACAAGTGGGAAGGATTATCAAAACAAAAGCAATGAGTGTAAAAAAAAATGGTCACATACCTGTACCACGTGCACGGTTGAACAAACAATAAATATCTATCATGTTGATCATTCCCCCAGCTCTCTCTAGAGGGATTTTGACAAAATCTGCTAACTTGGGATCGTAGAAAAAAAACCAATGAGGACCCATAAAACAGAGGAGGAAGAGAAGGGGAAATGTGTGTGTGTGTGTGTGTGTGTGTGTGTTGGGGGGGGGGGGGGGGGGTTGTGCGGTCGGTCTGTAGGAAGTATTAAATCAATTAAACATGCATGATGTAAAATCAATTTACGGCTAACATATTTTTTCTCCCTTCAAGACATAAAGATGGCAGTGGCCTTCGAAAAATAGATATAATTTTGACAGATACCACAATGCACTAAGAAAGCATGACATGATTTTATAAAAGTAAACAAAAATGCTAAAACAGGATATCACAACAGCTTTTCTTAAAGCAAAGTTGATGAGAGAGGTCAATTAGACAAGTGGATGGTAAAATATTTGAAAGGCTCCAACCGAGCGGTTCTTAAACTAAAATGACTTGGGTTCAATTCTTGTGGGTAGCAGAATACTTTTTCCCCCTTTATTTCTGTCATGCTTTTCCTAAAACAGTTTCCCTTGCTAATCATAGTCCATGCCATACTTAAAAACCGTGTCCATGAGTTTTAAAGGCACACTTAAAAACATAGTCAAAGTGCATTTAGACTTTGACAGTTGATGGGGGATATTTTACTTCAGATGGCATACAGAAAAAAACAATTCCAAAAAAGAAAAGCATCCTGTTAATAGCAGACAAATTTAGCCATGCATTTACAACCAAAAATATATATATGCGGATGGAAGACTTCAAAACAAATAAAGCATATGATAAGTCTTCAACCTCACTAAATTGTCTCAAATTCTTGACTAAGCTTTCGTGCAATGACAACTTAGCATTCTATAATTAACAAAAAAAAATCATGGCGGATGACAGAGAAATTAGATACGCGCATGTACGTGTATAAATGTGAATGTATGCATATATAAACGCACATATGCACATAGAGCAGTACCTGACGGGACAGCTGCTGGTGATATAAAGCTCCAGCAGACTCTTTTGTGACGGGCGACACAACACCTACACTCAGTAACCAATCTTGCATATCTTCTTTGGAAGCCATTTCTTCATCATTTGCTGAACTAGCTGTATTGTTTGAGCCTGATAAAAGCTTCTGCCTCATCTTCTCTGCAAGCAGAACCATTTCTTTGGCCTTACTCTGTCAATACAACAGAGTACGAAATTCATATATTTCCCATTATATAACACATCTGAACTAGGCAATTGAGGCAGACCTATATCTTTGCAATTATTCACTACTAACAACAAATTAGAGAAAGGTAGTCTTCACATAGAGGATGATTCACTCCTAGAGAAATTAAAGAACGCTAATATTCAGATTGGTAAAGGATCTAGTGATGTTCCTTTACTGCCGATCGTTAAAAAATACCCCATATAGTAGAGGACACTAAAAACGAATAAAAAGTTGCCACAAGGAATCTGTAAACTTCTCTATTGCATAATGGGCTTGCTTGGTGGCCTTTTATAAATAGTATACTTGTTAGGTGGAGGTAAAAAAGACTTGCTTACCAGAAAAAAGGTGGGGGTAAAAATGCACTTTTCAGCAATACTTATAAGTGTGCTTGGTAGAAAACAAACGGTATGTTTTTTTATGTTGGGAGTAGTGAAAAGCAGTCGATAACTAGTCTTCAAAAAAAACATTTGAAAAAAGTACCAAACCTTCTATAGGTGCAACAAAGACCGTCAATATACTTTCATCATTTTTAAAAGCAAAAGTAAGTAAAGAAGTAAGGTGATCACCCAAGCCCGATAAAAAGACATTAATAATAAATTAACATGAATTGATTCATACCATAAGGGCGTTCAAGTCTTGGAAGGCATCTTGTAAGCTCTTATCAGTACTCTCCCACATCTCCTGCTCTTTCCTCAGTATCCCTGATACCCCCACCATCGGCATTTTTATCGCCAAACTGCCGCCACCACCGCTCGGCCCAACACCACTACCCGACCCAGACCCACTTGGGATGGAGTTCTCCCATGCTCTACCCTTCAAAACTTCTCCGAATTTCTCTAAAAATGGGTCCAAATCTGATTTTCCTCTGGACACAAGGGTGATGACGGAGGACCTCGAGCAGCTCCCGTCTACTCCTCCCTCATTGTTAGTGCTGACCTGTGTTTGAAGAACCAAAGGGAAATAAATTTTCATTGGAGTAAACTTTTATATTCTGTGTAATCAGGTTTGTTTTACAACAAAGAAAAAACATGAATATATGCACACTGTCTGAGCCTAAACATGCAGCCAAACAAACCCAGATTTTATTTTGAATCAATAATAAATAAATGATGGAAACAACTCATCTGACTGGAACTTTGAAATGAATAAAGTGGATTATAACAGGCAGTGGGAAAAAAAAACCCGCTCCATTTACGAGGTTCCTACAGGTTCTAGATTTACAGGCAATGAAACCAAAAAAGACACCAGTTTAAGCTGACCAGCCAAACGCAAGGTTAAAACTGAAAAGTAAGTTAAGAAACAAATTGGATGAGTTAAAAGCAACTCCAACATTACAAGCCTTAACATTAGTAATTCCGCTGAGAAGTCACTCAACAAGTTTATCCGTGGGAATTTTTATAAAAACATGTCACAAAAGATTAAAAAGTAATCTCTTGTGGGGCCCACTATCAATTTAAAAAATTACAATTTGATTGGTGTGACACATCCTATTTTTTTTTGTCTTTTCGAATACTTTTTCCCAAACCACACTCCATTCTACATGCTAGGAACAAACAAAATCACACACTATCCCAAACAAATTATAGGGATGAATCGGTTACCTTAATAAAAGAAGTGAGCATACTTGGTATTTGTCCATATTACCCCTTACTTTAGTCGAATCAACATGTTTTGTTCACGCGAAATCTAAATCAGAGTAATAAAGTAACTTTATCACTTTTTGAGTTTCTATTTTAGTAAACTTTCATTTAAGCTGAAATTTCCCAAAATGGAATAACTATCGATTAAATTGGGACGAAACGAACAATAAACTCATAAACTTAAACAAAACTAAAACAAGCTCATTAACACCTAAACAAACTCCGAGTTTGGTACATTTGTCCCTGCCACGTAGGATTGGAGTTAAAAAAATAGCATTGAAGGTTTCAAAACATAATTACTCTAAACTACAAGGGGGCATCTCAACAAAACACAGCAAAATCGAAAAGAAAAGAAAAAACTCCAATCTAACGAGGACCAAATAAGTTAAAATAGAAACAAACAGGACCAAACAAAACAAAATATAACTAATTAATTGTTTAATAACCTGGAAACGGATCCTGGGGCTAGCGAACATGGACTTAATCGACTTTCTCGAAGTGAACACGTGGACAACCGTAGAAAGCGGGACACCGGATGCTGACGTGGCATCAGGAGATATCCATAGTAACCGGTGTGTGGTTAATATAACCGTACCCGATTTTAAATGCGGAAAATTATTATTGTTATTATTATCCTCGCTTAGTAAATCGACGTTCGAGAGTAACGAACATTCCGTCTCGCCGGAGAATAGCACCGGACGGCCGCTTGGGGTTAGGCTCGCCGGCGGGAGGTATTTTCCGGCCATATTATCGGTTTATTGTTCGTTTAAATAAAAAAAAAATGTTAAATATGATGAGTTAGCTTTTGGAGTTTGTAGAGAGAGAGAGAGAGAGAGAGAGTAATGTTTAGACTTTTGAAGTGAAGTTCTATTAGGTACTGTGCTTTGTTTTGTTGTCGAGATCGTCGGCCACTGTTATAAGAGTCCTAAGGCGGTATGCGGGCAGTAAGGGCCCTTTTACATACTAATTTAATTACGTCTCGGTGTTTAAACTGACTCATGAATTGAAGAACCTGTCATATATCGATACTTAATTTAGATCAGATTATAATGGAAATAGGCATAACAACTTAACAAGCCTTTAAGTGCGCGTTTGGTTCGGTTTTTTGTTTTTTTTTCCAATTTTGATTTAGTTTTTTACCTTTTTTAAAAACTTAAATGTCTAAATGCGCCTAATCCGTCCGTCTGGTTACGCCTAATTAAACCTAACTACGTTTAATTCGCTTTGAACTGTCGTTGACCAAAATTTTACCTAAATTCCTACCCTTCTCCGATAGCCGCGAAGACGCGTCTTTTTTAACTCTCGTCTTTCGCCTAAACTTTCCCATTTGACTTCGAAGGCGATAATAATTGCAAAAGAGCCCACTTTTTGGTGTGAAACTAAACCACTCCTTTTTTACTGTTAAAAACTTAAAACCCTAGACGAAGACATAATATCTCTCTCTCTCTCTGCAAAAACATTTTCTCATACTTTTTAAATGACTTCTCAAATAAACCCACGCCCCTTTCGTCCCGTTACCAATGGTCCACCTGCCACGTCACCACAGGTCTCTCTCCTCAACCTGCATTTTTAAACTATTTAGTTACATACATATTGTTTATTGCCTCGTTATAATTCCCAAATTTGTGATTTTTTTTTAAAATTTTTGAACATGTATTTTCACGAAACTATGTTAAAAACGATAACTTGGCACCCCTCATTTTTTTATTTCACTAAATTTAATAGTTTATGTAAATTTGGCACCCCTACGAACCATTCCTCGCTTGGCCCCTGCCTTTGGCATCAGATTTTTTTGGTAAAAAAGACGCTTTTAAAAGCAACGAGAAAAAAACTTGCTTAAAAAAAGCTGCAATACAGTGTTTGGCACCACTGTAACTTATAAAGTATTTTTATCGATTGATCATTGGCCACCTGTTTTAACTTAGAAGCGAGTTGTAGATACACAAACACGTTCTATTAGAAAGTTTTAAGCAATGAGAAAAAAACTTACTTAAAAAAGCTGCAATGTTTGGCACCACCGTAACTTTCTTACTTTTAACTTATAAGTGAGTTATAACTTAATTTTTTTGGTAAGTCGCTGGCCACCTATTTTAACTTATAAGTTAGTTGTAGATATACAAACACATTCTATTAGACAGTTTTTATTTTTGGATAATTTAATGTGTAAAAGCCAAAAAAATCCGCAATTTTTTAGCTCCTCTCACTTAGAGCCTTTTCAGCTTTTCTGACCAAAAAGCTAACCTTTTAAAAGCTAAAAAAGCTAACATGGCAAACATCCATGGATTTTTTTAATCAATAAGCTAAAAAAGCTAAGAGAAAAAGTTGTTGCCAAACATGCAGTGTAACATTCGATGTTTGTATTTGGATACTTTCAGACTTTTAACCAATTACCTTACAAATTATACACTTTATTATCATTTATTATTTTTTTGAAGCAGGTAAATCCGAATAACAATCAAGCAAAACCCCCAAACTTATTCCCGAACCCGCAAGGTCAGCCTCAGATGGGGATGGTTAATCCTCAAGCCGCTAATCCATTTAATGGTCCCAACATCCCAATGCAGCAACAAAATGGACCCCAACAGGTTACTTACTATTGCTTTATTTGGATATTTATATAAGAATAAAGTATGAGTAACCACAGGGTAACGTGTCTTTCTAAACCGTTAATTGTTTACTGATTGGAAAAATGATCATTTAGATACATATGTTGAGACTTAGTTATCAGAAACTCATCGTTAAAATCTCTTTTAAAAATAGGTACAGATGCTCAATGATGCTACTTCATTTTAGTCTTGGTTTTTAACTTAGATATCTGTATTTGTATACTTTCAGACTTTTAACCCATTACCTTACAATCATCATTTATTTTATTTATTAAGCAGGTAAATTCGAATAACAATCAAGCAAAACCCCCAAACTTATTCCCGACCCCGCAAGTTCAGCCTCAGATGGGGATGATTAACCCTCAAGCCGCTAATTCGTTCAATGGTCCAAATATCCCAATGCAACAACAAAACGGACCCCTTAATGCTCAACAGGTCACTTACTATCGCTTGATTTTGATATTTATGTAAGGATAAAGTGGGGGCAGCCAGAATGTTACGTGTCTTTTGGGTTAATTGGGTTTTTGTACCCCGTGTTGTTGCGTTTTTCTTGTTTACTACCCTCTAATATCAATTTGGAAAAACTAACAATGTAAGGTACTCGCGAAAAACACTCAACAATACAAGGTACAAAATTGCTAAAAACCCAGGTCTTTTAAAACCGTTCATCGTTTACTAATTATTATCTGACTTTTGCAATTGACCATTTCACAACCTTGGTCCGTTTCAGATTATATATATTGCGTTTTCTCAAGAGGTATGCCCTTTTTTAAACAACTAGAGTCGAATTGTTGGTTATTGCTCTAAATAGCTGTTTCTCTTTTTCCTAAATAGATGCTGTTTCATGCTCTAAGCTAACTGACTTCCATAAAATGTTTTCTTGTGGTGTGTAGATTACGAAGTTATTACTGAAAATAATTCAACCTAAATGGGTCATGGTTGTTGAGTAATGTTTTGATCTTTCAAAGTTAAAAAAGAGACTTTATCGCAAAGTTGGATGGTTTACAGTGGTCTTTGCAGAATATAAATTATGGGTCTGATTTGCCAAACATATGTAATGCATAATGGTTATTCGTACTTCTCCTTTATGTAATTTTCACTAGCTGATACAAGCTTGCTAATCCTATTTATACAGAGGATAAAGTACGGATAACATTACTATGCACTATATATGATTTAGGGATGTAGTTAAGGAAGGAAAATATATATTAAATGAGTTGAGCCAAGCTTGCTAGTTGAAGCCTTCTCATTGAATTTAATAGCTTAGCTAAGCTTACGCTTGCTTTAGTAATCTAACTTGTTATTGTGTTATATACATTAACCAGGTTCCTCCTAATTTCCATGGAAATCAACAAAACTTGATTCCAAATCCTCAAATGCAGTCTCAGATGGGAATGCTCAATCCTCAAATGCAAATGCTCAATCCTCAAACACAAATGCTTTTCAATAATAATAATTTTAGTACCCCTATGTTGGTGCCTATGCTGGTGAATCCTCAGAATGGATTTATGGTGCAAATGAATACGAATCAACCTTTTAACCAATTCTTTGCTCCCAACTTTATGAATAACTTTCCAATGAACCAAAATACGGGGTTCCCAATGCAAAATATGAACCAGCTTGTGCAAAGGCCTGTCTTCCCAAATCAATTTCCTCAGGTTATGGGCCCTCAAAATCCCAATTTTGTTCAAAATACACAATTTGGCATGGTACCAAATAATATGCCGATGCAGCCTAATGGCCAAACTTTGTCGAATTTGGTTAATAATGGTGCTCAAGTGGCAATGGGACAGCCTAATCTTCAGTTACTGCCACATCAGCAAGCACAAAACAGTGTTCGTCCACTTGTACCTAATGTATCACAGGTATGTCTTTACTAATTGTTTTTTGATAGAGTCTGATCTTCTGCTTTAATCATCTTTGCAAATATTGGTACAGCACTTTCAGTATTTTCTTGTCAAATCCATGCCTTTTTCTCTTGATGTCAACAAGTTGTTAGTAATTTTAGAACCAAAGGACTACGTTTTTGGTTATGTCAGTAGCAAAAGCACCTTTTTCTCTCTCTTTTAGTACCATTATTTGATACATGGCCATGGGTGGAGCATAATAGGAGCAAGGAGTTGCCGCGACCCCACAAGTTACAAGGCTATTTTTTCGTATTGCCTTTTGAAAAATCAATTCAGAAGTTTCCCCTACAAAATTACATCTGTATTTTGTAACCCCATAATGTTTGTGATGGCTATATGAAATGTGTCTAATATCCTTTGCAGGGAAACCATGCGAATGATAATGGGATGACCAGTCCGCAGGGAAAGTGGAAAAATCATCAGAATCCAAATTTTACAGTAAATAACAAAAGAGATGGGTTGCAAAAGGGGTGGGTTTTTTACATAGCCTCAATCTGCTTATGCTTTTAATATTTAAATTAAATTGATTTTCTTAATTTCCTAGTGCAGATTCCAGAAAAACAACCACATGAAAAACGGAAAAGCAATGGTCAGATCTAACTTTAAACAAGAAGTAAAAGGTTGGTCCTTTATCATGCTCCAACTTTGTTTCTAGTGGATTTTGTCTTTGATTATATGTTGTTTGTGGGATGCTGAATAGTTGTTTTTGATTGTGTGTTCATGCCCTATCTGCTTGGTCCATAAACTTGCGTGTATGTTGCTATGTATATTATGGTGTATATTTGTTATCTGAATCAATCTGCTACTCTACTTCCTTTTCCACTGAGTTAAAGGGAAACATGTTGGCCGTTTTGAAATTTTTATAATTTCTTTTGTCAAGTGTGATTTCCTTTTAATTTCTTTTATCAGATCTACATTTCATGTACTTTCTCAGTGAACAGTGTAGTTTCTTCTGTAAAAGCTCCTATAATTTGTTGAATTTGTCATTTATCTTATTTTCCCAAATTTAGTGTTTGATATTCCTAAGGAGTGGAGAGTATACTTTGTTTACTTTCTTGTGATGTTGTGTATGTTTTCTTTTGTTTTGTCACCCACCGCCATATGCGAACAGATACACATCCTTAAAATGAAAAAAAAAAGACAAAATAATGAAATCCAGTGGTCTGTTTGGTTTTGCCGTTGGGATATTAGATGTCTTTCCAATTGTAATTGTCTTTTTAGCTTGTGCCATTTATAATGGTGTTCTTTTCTTTATACTGCGTTTCTAGGGACTGGGAGGTTAAGTTGGGGTGATCAGATATTACATGATTGATGTTTTTGAAGCCGACAAAATGGCTAATTGGTAATTGGTGGAGCATTATACTTCTTCACTGGGATCTATTATTTTGTGGAGTCTGTTTTATATCTTTTTGGACACAATTGAATATTGATTTATGTTGGTTTGGCGACACATTTATTGGATAACTAGGCTAGGGAGGACCCAAAGAAAAGAGTGAAATGCAGGTTCTATTTGTTATATAGGATGATGAGAACAGTTTATGAAAGGCATAAAGAATTCATCACACTATATGATAGAAAGTTCTTTCTTTCTTGCTCTGTGATAAGAGTTGTATTTTTTTCTCATTTTTGTTATATGAATTCTTGGTTTATGTTTCTTCCGCTCTGTTATCTTGTTTGGATTTTCATTTAATCTTTGGTGAATTTTCTATGTACGACTTCCAACTGGTACTGCTTTTTTAGGACCTTTATCATCAAACTGGTGCTCATAGGAATAATTTATTTTATTACATAGGACATCAAGGTCAAGCTGGGCAAAAACCCAACTTTGCAAGTTCTCTTAACGAAACTCCGGTTCGATCTAAGAAGTAAGATTCACCTGAATATTACTATTTCGTTACTGTCGTTCCTTTTCCCGTTATTAAGTAATTTCCACCTCTTTCTGATCCTCTTTTATGTCCTCTTTGCAAAGAAATCTTTCTTTGAATTACACTGAGCACGAAATCCGACAATGGCGTGAAGAACGTAAAAAGAACTTCCCATCGAGCGCCAATCTACAAAAGGTTCTGTAGTTTGCTTTGTAAAGGAGCTGTTGGTAATTCAGTGTTGGAACTGTTGTATCTGAAGCTTTTGTATTATTTACAGAAGCAAGGAGAAATTTTGGCACGATCAGAGGAAAATGAGAGGATTGCCAAGTTGCGACGGGAGGTATTGATTTTCAATAAAAAAATATTTATTGAATTTTAAGTCTTAACAAGTAAGGGTGCTTATGGAACTTACAGAAGTAAGGAAAGGCAAGAGAACATTAAGTCTGCATTTTTTTTCAAGGAACACATTGTTTCTGATTTTGAGATTTAAAAAGTGCAAGTAATACGTTAAGAAGATACGTCCCAAAATCGTTTATTGAGGAAGTACATTTGGACATTCTTGTTCTAAGAAACTACAAAAAAGTATTGGATGGGGTGTTAGTCCGATTGTAAATGACTTGGAAAAGAATGGAGTGTCCAAAAGCATCTAGTTTTTGTTTGGCGGCTTTTGTAATGTCAAAAATAAATATAGCGTAGATAAAAACTAAAAAAATTGGAAAGGGACAAGGACCTATCCTGTTTTTGTTTGGTGGCTTTTGTAATGTTAAAATTTTATTTGCAGCAACTAAAAGATATACTGGAGAAACAGGCCAAACTAGGCTGTGAAGTTGCCGAAATCCCATCCCATTATCTTTATGACTCGGAGAAACAACCGAATGGAAAAGAAGATAATACAAAAGCATTCGGTAAAAGAGAGAAATTCCAGAAAAACAAGTTCAATAAAAGGGGAAGATCTCGCCAAAACGACCGTTTTGGAAAGAAGCAAAGATCCGAAGATAACGAATCCGATAACATGCACAAGCAAAACAGACAACCCCCTCCCAACAAAAGGGAGCCTACACTTTTACAAAAGCTTCTGGGTGCAGATATTAGGAGAGATAAAGCTCGTCTTTTGCAGGTTTTCAGATTTTTTGTAATGAACTCGTTTCTCAAAGATTATCCTCAGACACCTTTAAGTTTTCCTCTGGTGATGGTTAAAGAAGGCGAGGTAGTTGAACAAAAACCCATTCTGGAAAATGATATTTCAGATATTAAAGATAGAGAAGTCTTAACGGAATCGAATGGTGTTGATGGCAATGATAGTGCCGAGGACAAAGATGATCATGTTGATGATAATAGATCAAGGGTGGTACTTGATAATAAAGCAGCTCATTCAAGCAGCTTAAATTGCATTGTTGAAGTGGACAAGGGTAATGAGGAAGAAGAGGGGGAAATTTGTGAATAGTATTTATTTCCCTGTAAGCTTTTGTAAATTAGGTTTCTTTTCAATGGCCATGGTGATCATAGTCATCGCTTACGTCCAGGTTTAACAGATTCAACAATGGTATGTTGGTTTGTTATATTCCGCCTTTGTAATAGTATACTACATAATTTTTACCTTGCGAGTTCAAATCTTGCCTATGCAGTCCTTACCATACATCTAAAACTTCAACATTTAAGCACATATCTTCAACTAGTAGATATTCAGTGGTCGGGAGACAGACTAAAAACTAGTGAGGCCACCGAATAAGAAAACAGAAATAGATCATCGAACCTTAGTGAGGACCTCCTAAATTTAAAACATTATAGTCTTATTGGCTCGGTCCACTTTTTTTAGTCAGGTTTTCCTACTTGAACACCGATTTTGAGTTGTAAACAATCCAAAATGGAATAAGTTTGTGATTCAGGGCTTTTCTTGGACACGCTGTTTCCATACATAATTTTGTCAAAAATCCATTAATGTAGTAGTACATTAAGCAAAGAAGTTCATGGACCTATAAAAGATACTAGTATTACATAAAATAGACCACCAAGCTTAAAAGTCGGGTTTTTAGTAATTTTATACCTATATAGTCGTATGTTTCTTAATTAGCATCTTACATTATTAGTTTTCCAATCACTCTCCTGTATTTTGTGTTTTTTTTTACAACATTCGTGTTATGTTGGTTTCACATTCATATCTCGTTTCACATCCAATATCTATAAATAAAAAAAACAAATACGGGATACTAAATAGGAAAATTGATAATAAAGGGTAGTAAAACAAGAAAAAACGCAACAAGACGGTGTAAAATAACTCAATTCACCTCGCAAAATTCAGATCCTTTTAAAGTTTCATTCGTTCGAGTGAGCGTTGATTGCAAAAGTTGTACAAATGGAAGGGGGTAAAATTGCAAGTAATTAAATATCAAAGGCGAGAACTACAAAACAGGCATAACTTTCTGAAGTATTAATTATTACCCGTTCTCATCTAATTGTCCACTATGAAACTACGTGTAATTTTGACCGGCTTATAACTTGTATCAACATTATCGAAATGATTTTTTTTAAATCTAATTATAAAATTGAGATAATTAATGTTTACTATATTCAACTATCATGCGTTTTCGATTTAGTATACTGAACTAACAAATTTACTGATTAGCGTACTGGACTAATGAAAACTTTCAATTTAGTATATTTCCGTCCAAATTGACCGTTAAATAGTGACGTCAGCTAACATTTTCCGTTAAGTTGAAGGGCAAAATGGACTTTTTACCTACTAAATTAAATAAATAAATAAAATACTAAAACAAAAAAAACAGCAGCCCAAGGACTCGAACCCATGTCAAAGGGGAAGGATTTTAACCACTTGGTCAGCAATACTTTCATTCTAATTATAGCGTTATATGTATATATATACTCTATCTGTATATAGATGTGTATATATACACTTTGGGACTGATTTCGTAAATTTTGGAAAATTCAAATTTTATGTTTGTTTCATTTTGGTCTTTACATTTTCAAATGTATTATAATTGGGATGTAAATTTGTTCAGAATTATAAAAAATCATAAAAAATCAAAAAAATTTATAAAAAAATTATAAAAAATCACCAAAAATTATAAAACATTATCAAAAATCACAAAAAATTATTAAAAAATACAAAAATCACAAAAATCACAAAAAAAATTATAAAAATTACAAAAAATCACAAAAAATGAAAAAAAAATCACAAACTTTTTAAAAAATTACAAAAAAAATATATAATTTTTTTTGTCAATATAACACTTTTTATACCGAAAAATTAAAAAAAATATAAAAAATAACAAAAACTTATAAAAAATCACAAAAAATTATAAAAAAATTTCGAAAAATCAAAAAAAAAAAAAAATGAAAAAAAAAAAAAAAAAAATTATATAGAAATAAAAAAAAATAAAAAAAAAATCACAAAAATCACAAAAATTCACAAAACATTATAAAAAAAATAACAAAAATCATAAAAAGTTATAAAAATTATAAAAAATCACAAAAAAAAAAAGAATTATAAAAAAAATGAAAAAATCATAAACTTTTTAAAAAATATACAATTCAGTCGAAAGTAAATATAGTTGAATAAAAGTGAGTATGCATATAGTTCAGCTAAAATTTTTTTTTAAGCATTTCTACCGATGAGTAGTATTTAAGTTATAATTTCTAAACATAGATTTTTTTTTTTGTTATAACAATTTAAATTTTAATGAGAAAAAAATGTGCTATAGTTTTTATTTTCTATACATGAAGAAATGTACCAAATAAAAATACTTATTATTTGTAGTGTAAGTTATTAGTCATACATATTATTTTTTACACTTTCTTTTATTTAAAATTTGGTGCCTTTTGAGATTATAAGTATCAGATTGATTGTATTCATAAACTACAAGGACTACTTCATTAATAATGAATAAGTGTGAAGTTGATAGAAAAAAATAGTGTACAAAATTGAAAAAATATATTAGTAAAATACACTAAATCAAAACTAATTTAAGTTTCATAAGGGTAATTTTGTAATTTACTAATTTTTATTAGATAATTTGACGGAAATATACTAAATCGAAAGTTTTCATTAGTGCAGTACGCTAATCAGTAAATTTGTTAATTCAGTATACTAAATCGAAAACGCATGATAGTTGAATATAGTAAACATTAATTATCTCCATAAAATTTAACATTTGAACTATATCAACTTTTGAAAAATTTTATTCCGACAATTTTGATATAAGTTATTAGCAGTTCAAAATTAAATAGGAATATTATTAATTTATAACGTAGTAAATGTGAGCAAAACCCTAGTCTACATTCCGCAGTTACTTTAAACTCTTTATTTTTTTCTCTAAAAAGAAAAAGAAAAAGAAAATAGAGAGATAAAGAAATAAAGAGAGTACTGAAATAAATGGGGACGACGACGAAGAGTGAAGAGGGTAATATATCCGATGTGAGGTCAGTAGTGGAAGCCATTTCAATTGACGGTGGAGATGCTCCTCCTTATCAGCTCGAAAGTTACTGTATGTGTTGCGGTGATAACGTATGCTTATTTAACTCTCTCTCTATATATGTGTGTATATATATGTGCATGTGTATTTGTTAAGTTATTAAAAGTTTATATTGAAATCAATTACCCTACTATTTTGCTATTATAAAGAAATACTTCTTCCGTTCCCATTTAATTGTCAACTACGAAACTACGTGCAATTTTGACCAACCAATAACTTGTATCAAAATTGTCGGAATGAAAATTTTTAAAAGTTGATTGTATAGTTCAAATGTTAAATTTTATAGCTTATATAGTCGTATGTTTCTTAATTAACATCTTACATTATTAGTTTTCCAATCACTATCTTGTATTTCGTGTTTTTTTTACAACATTCGTGTTATGTTGGTTTTACATCCATATCTCGTTTCACATCCAATATCTATAAATAAAAAAAAACAAATACGGGATACTAAATAGGAAAATTGATAATAAAGGGTAGTAAAACAAAAAAAAACGCAACAATACGGTGTAAAAAAACTCAATTCACCTCGCAAAATTCAGATCATTTTAAAGTTTCATTCGTTCGAGTGAGCCTTGATTGCAAAAGTTGTATAGATGGAAGGGGGTAAAATTGCAAGTAATTAAATATCAAAGGCGAGAATTGCAAAACAGGCATAACTTGCTGAAGTATTAATTATTACCCGTTCCCATTTAATTGTCCACTATGAAACTACGTGCAATTTTGACCGGCTTATAACTTGTATCAACATTATCGAAATATTTTTTTGTAAATCTAATCATAAAATTTAACATTTGAACTATATCATCAACTTTTAATAAATTTTATTCTGACAATTTTAATACAAGTTATTGTCTGTTTAAAATTAAATAGGAATATTATTAATTTATAACGTAGTAAATGTGAGCAAAACCTTAGTCTACATTCTGCGTGCAGTTGCTTTAAACTCTTTATTTTTTTCTCTAAAAAGAAAATGGGGACGACGACGAAGAGTGAAGATTGTAATATATCGGATGTGAGGTCAGTAGTGGAAGCTATTTCAATCGACGGTGGAGAAGCTCTTCTTTATGTGTGTGTATGTATATGTGCATGTGTATTTGTTAAGTTATTAAAAGTTTATATTGAAAGCAATTACCCTACTATTTTGCTATTAGAAATAAATACTCCATCCGTTCCCATTTAATTGTCCACTACGAAATTACGTGCAATTTTGACCAGCCAAGAACTTGTATCAAAATTGTCGGGATGAAAATTTTCTAAAATTGATCATATAGTTCAAATGTTAAATTTTATACCTTGTATAGTCGTATGTTTATTAATTAGCATCTTACATTATTAGTTTTCCAATAACTATCCTGTATTTCGTGTTTTTTTTACAACATTCGTGTTATGTTGGTTTCACATCCATAACTTGTTTCACATCCAATATCTATAAATAAATAAAAAACAAATACGGGATACTAAATAAGAAAATTGATAATAAATGGTAGTAAAACAAGAAAAAACGCAACAAGACGGTGTAAAAAAACTCAATTCACCTCGCAAAATTCAGATTCTTTTAAAGTTTCATTCGTTCGAGTGATCGTTGATTGCAAAAGTTGTACAGATGGAAGGGGGTAAAATTGCAAGTAATTAAAATATCAAAGGCGAGTACTGCAAAACAGGCATAACTTTCCGAAGTATTAATTATTACCCGTTCCCATTTAATTGTCCACTATGAAACTACGTATAATTTTAACCGACTTATAACTTGTATCAACATTATCGAAATGATTTTTTTTTAAAATCTAATAATAAAATTTAACATTTGAACTATATCATCAACTTTTGAAAAAAATTTATTCCGACAATTTTAATACTAGTTATTGTCTGTTTAAAATTAAATAGGAATATTATTAATTTATAACGTAGTAAATGTGAGCAAAATCCTAGTCTACATTACGCGTGCAATTGCTTTAAACTCTTTATTTTTTTTTCTAAAAAGAAAATGGGGACGACGACGAAGAGTGAAGAGGATAATATATCGGATGTGAGGTCAGTAGTGGAAGCTATTTCAATCGACGGTGGAAATGCTCCTCTTTAGTGTGTATGTATATGTGCATGTGTATTTGTTAAGTTATTAAAAGTTTATATTGAAAGCAATTACCCTACTATTTTGCTATTAGAAATAAATACTCCATCCGTTCCCATTTAATTGTCCACTATGAAACTACGTGCAATTTTAACCAGCCAACAATTTGTATCAAAATTGTCGGGATGAAATTTTTTAAAAGTTGATCATATAGTTAAAATGTTAAATTGTATACCTTATATAGTCGTATGTTTCTTAATTAGCGTCTTACATTATTAGTTTTCCAATCACTATCCTGCATTTCGTGTTTTTTTTACAACATTTGTGTTATGTTGGTTTCACATCCATATCTCGTTTCACATCCAATATCTATAAATAAATAAAACAAATACGGGATACTAAATAAGAAAATTGATAATAAAGGGTAGTAAAACAAGAAAAAACGCAACAAGACGGTGTAAAAAAACTCAATTCACCTTGCAAAATTCAGATCCTTTTAAAGTTTCATTCGTTCGAGTGAGCGTTGATTGCGAAAGTTGTACAGATGGAAGGGGGTAAAATTGCAAGTAATTAAAATATCAAAGGCGAGTACTGCAAAACAGGCATAACTTTATGAAGTATTAATTATTACTCGTTTCCATTTAATTGTCAACTATGAAACTACGTCTAATTTTGACCGACTTATAACTTGTATCAACATTATCGAAATGATTTTTTTAAAATCTAATCATAAAATTTAACATTTGAACTATATCATCAACTTTTGAAAAAATTTATTCCGAGAATTTTGATATAAGTTATTAGCCGTTCAAAATTAAATAGGAATATTATTAAATTATAACATAGTAAATGTGAGCAAAACCCTAGTCTACATTCCGCGTGCAGTTGCTTTAAACTCTTTATTTTTTTTCTCTAAAAAGAAAAAGAAAAAGAAAAGAAAATAGAGAGATAAAGAAATAAAGAGAGTGAAATAAATGGGGACGACGACGAAAAATGAAGAGGGTAATATATCGGATGTGGGGTCAGTAGTGGAAGCTATTTCAATCGACGGTGGAGATGCTCCTCTTTATCAGCTCGAAAGTTAATGTATGTGTTGCGGTGATAACGTATGCTTATTTAACACTCTCTCTCTATATATATATATGTGTATGCATATGTGTATTTGTTAAGTTATTAAAAGGTTATATTGAAAGCAATTACCCTACTATTTTGCTATTAGAAAGAAATACTCCCTCTGTTCCCATTTAATTGTCCACTACGAAAGTACGTGCAATTTTGACCAGCTAAGAACTTGTATCAAAATTGTTGGGATGAAAATTTTCAAAAGTTGATCATATAGTTCAAATGTTAAATTTTATACCTTATATAGTCGTATGTTTCTTAATAAGCATCTTACATTATTAGTTTTCCAATCACTATCATGTATTTCGTGTTTTTTTTACAACATTCGTGTTATGTTGGTTTCACATCCATATCTCGTTTCACATCCAATATCTATAAATAAAAATAAATAAATACGGGATACTAAATAGGAAAATTGATAATAAAGGGTAGTAAAACAAGAAAAAACGCAACAAGACGGTGTAAAAAAACTCAATTCACCTCGCAAAATTCAGATCCTTTTAAAGTTTCATTCGTTCGAGTGAGCGTTGATTGCAAAAGTTGTACAGATAGAAGGGGGTAAAATTGAATATCAAAGGCGGGAACTGCAAAACAGGCATAACTTTCTGAAGTATTAATTATTACCCGTTCCCATTTAATTGTCCACTATGAAACTACGTGCAATTTTGACCGGCTTATAACTTGTATCAACATTATCGAAATGATTTTTTTTAAATCTAATCATAAAATTTCACATTTGAACTATATCATCAACTTTTAATAAATTTTATTCCGACAATTTTAATACAAGTTATTGTTTGTTTAAAATTAAACTAGTGTACGTCTGCCCACGCGATGCGTGGTGTAACACATGAATTTGTGTTATATGTCGAAAGATAAATTAATAAAACCAATAAAAATATATGTAGTCAATAGATATGATTAACTTTTAGGTAGACCCGCCCTATCACATAGTATTTCTTATGTGGTGTGGTAAACCAAACATTAGATGACATGTGGAGAAAGTGTATCAAGTAAGTTCAAATTCAAAAGTATACCAAAAAAACATAAATGAGCAAGATTTCCAACCAACTAAGAGCATCCATAATAGTGTTGTTAATTTTAACATTATTAACTTTGACACATCATCATTTAATTGCATGTTAAACGACACATATGTAACTTAAATTTAACATTCACATTAGTTTATTAACTTAACAAAGTTATCTAATTTTAATTGAAATTAATTAATAATTAAAATCTCATTAATTAGTCATTTTGTAAACCCCCACTAATATAGGAACTAAAATATGAGTAGTTGAAATAAATTTCATGTTTTAATTAATGGTATTTTCCCATATCATCAATTAACAATATTAAAAATATTGTTATATTTGACAACTTTTTTAACATCTATAAAGATAACACATGATTTAACATAACTAATGGAGATAAAAAAAATGCATTGTTAGCTAATTATTTTAGTTAACAATAGAGATAACAACACTATTGTAGATGCTCTAACGTAATTATCCTCCCATATACATGATATACTTTATCAATTTTGGCTTTCAAATATTAATATTAGTAAGTAAAAAGCTACATGTTAGACATTAATTGTGACACAATATCATTCTATTATAATAAGCCAACCCAAGGGAATTGAGGCTGCTCAATTTTGCCCATTTTTTCCAAAAATACCCCTATATTGTTTTATTAATTACAATAATACCATCCTCATATAAAAAAATAAAAATAAAATAAAAACTAATAACACTATGTGTTCCTCTTTAACAACCAAACATTCTTTTAAGTCTTATACTATTTTTTTTTTTGTATTATCCACGTATTTGTATCATAACTACACTTATTTTTTATAATTTAATTGCATTACGCGTCACACACGCAACGCGTGGGGCACGATTACTAGTATTTTATATACCATGATATTATAAAAATAAATTGGTTTAGTATTAATTGTATTATATCTTGTAACATATGATGCATTAAATATAATTTCTTTAATTAATATTATGTTCTGACAAATAAAATATATTAAAATCATCAATTTTTTTTAAAATTTTAATTAATATTCAACTTTAGGGTAGTCTCAACTTGGGTTCTGTAATATTATATTTGAGTTTTTATTGTGTTGTAATGTTCCATAAAATCTAATATCTTTAAATCATTAATTTTTTAATTAATATTTAAATTTAGTAGAGTTTTATAATATTATATTTGAGATTTTATTGAGTTGTAAATTTTGTTTTAGTTTTCGAAATTATAATTATACAATTTTTGTTTAAGTTTTCTTTTTAATTCTTATATTTTATTTCTCACAAGTTTTCATTACATAATAAGTATTTTCTATATGAAAATGTAAATTAAAAGAATTACAGCCTCATGATTTATCCTACAAGATAAATAAAAAAACATTATTTAATAAAACTTAAATTATTATTATGTATTAAAAAAGAAAGTGAATCTTGATAATTTAGATCAAAGAATTTGATTTACATCTGATGAGTTTTCTTTTCCAAAAAAATAGGAAGGAGTTTTTTTTCCAAAAATATAGGGAGGTGAGAGAAGTAGTGGGAATATGAGAGGGATGGTTTTAATATGATGTTTCAGTTGTGTTCTATTGATATGTATAAATGACAGGTGTATACATATAATTGGTTTGTCACACCACATAAGAAATTGAAATTCCTATCCCTTTTCTCCAGATATGTCATTGACATGCCCTTCTTTGAGCAGTTTTGCAGAGATATAAATAGCAGAGGGACAATCTGAGATTGGTTCTGTGGCTGTGCTAATAGGCTTGGATCCAGTCATAGGTAGGACTTGAGCCATAATCACCCCAGTGATTAGACAAGGAAAGGGGAGCAAAATTGAGGATGAGGTATCAGCACTGAATTCTTTAATCAAATTAAAAACATGAGTACCAAAATCAATTGGCAAAGAGGACATGATCCTATAGAGAAATATGGCCATTTCCTTATTGACTTTGGATGGCTGCTTAGTGGGATTCCAATTGAACCTAGCTATTTTGTGCAGCACAGATGCACACAAGGTGAGGGAGGAGGTTTTAATGGAGTGACCATCAAACCTATTGTTCTTGCCAGTTAGAATTAAAGCTAGTATTTCTAAGTCTGGTTCAACATTATCAACTTCAGTAGGACTAGGACAGCACAGATAATCATTGATCAATTTAGGGGTAAAATCCAGAGTCACACCCCTTAAAAACACTCTGCCATAGGCAGGATCACCCTTAACAAACACAGTATTACTAAGATTGGCATAGAATTCTTTAATTACAGCAGGGTAATAAGAATTAGGATAAGAAATAGTTCTATCTAGGCCAACAGCTGACAGCAGTTTCTCAATATGTACTTGAATATGTGGATAGCTAACTAGATTAAGTCTTCTTTCACTGTGAATCTCCCTACCAGTAAAAGACCTAAACCTTCTATACGTGGTCCTACTCCAAAACCTAGGATCAGTCTCATGAAACTTAGACTTATAAGAGAAAACAGTTGGAGTTGGATGATCCTCTACAGTTTTCCTAGCTCTTTTCTTAGTGCGCTTTTTCTGAGATGAGGAAGTCTCACTTACCTTAGCTTTTGATCCTGGACTTGTTGGAGATTTATTCATGAAATCTCTTAGAGTGCAATTATCATCAATGTTCAGGTTGGGGTTTTTAGAAGGGTTTGATGACATGGTTGCAACTGGGGTTAGAACCTTACTTAGAACCTTGCAGTGGGTTTCTACAGCAGGCCTAGGGTTTTACAGAGGTGAGAGAGAGAGAGTTATTCTGTAAAAAGTAATTGATTTTGGATAGTAAAAAAATTTTTTATAAAGAGCAATTAAGTCCATATCTTTTTGAAATAGGAAATAGATACATGCAAATCAATTAAGGAACAGATTTAGGCTTAAAAATAGGAAGTATTTTATCAACAGAATTTTGAAAAATAAATCATACTATGATCACGAAAGAAACAGTTGGCATTAAGATAAATTCAGCCAATTAAACAGATAAACATTCCTTTTTCAAAACAGGTTCATCCAACATTTGAAAATTCAAAAGTTGAAGCTTTAAGGAAATTTGACTTGATTCAAGATAAAGAACACTTAAACAGATATCTAACATTTAGGAGAACAAAAGAAATCTAGCAATTTACTCACGAAAATATGTTTATCAAAGAATAACTCTAATAAAGATTAAATTTTAGGAGCTTAAATTGAGCAAATCCGTTTTTATTTCTACACAAAAACTAGTTTGATGACCTCAGCAAGGAAAGAGTATAAGTGATGTCAAAATTTTACAAGACTTTGTCTTGACAGCTATAACAGAGACTGAGGTTTCAACTGATGTTTCAACTGAGCTTGCAACCAATATTTTTAACACGAGGTTTCAACTGATGTTGCAACTGAACTTCCAACCAACTATAGAGAGTGTGAGGTTTCAACTGATGTTGCAACTGAACTTGCAACCATCATATAAGATTGCACTTTGTGCTTGCAACTCTATTACCAGAGAGGTTTTTTAAGGACAAGTTACCTCACATCTGTTTTTGAGACACCAAAAAAGCGGCTTTTTCAAGACAAAAACATCATAGCTCAAAATAAGACTTTAACCTTAGAAATAAAACTTATTAAAGGTACTCAATACAGACATATTTAGCAAAAGTATTCAATTAGATTGATAATGACATACCCCTATGTCACTTCTTAATGATTCAAACTTGTTTGTATCAAGGGGCTTTGTGAAAATATCTGCTAGTTGTCTTTCAGTTGAAACATGTTCTAAAATTAAGCTCTTTTCTTCAACTAGTTCTCTAATAAAATGATGCCTTAGATCAATATGTTTGGTTCTGGAATGTTGAACTGGATTTTTGGCTAAATCTATAGCACTTTTGTTATCACAAAACAGAGTTAATATCTCTTGTTTAACATTATAATCAGTTAACATTTGTTTCATCCAAATTAGTTGAGTGCATCCACTTCCAGCTGCAACATATTCTACCTCAGCAGTAGATAAAGATATGCAATTTTGCTTTTTACTGAACCAAGAAACAAGATTATTTCCAAAATAAAAACAACCACCAGAAGTACTCTTTCTGTCATCTATGTTTCCTGCCCAATCTGCATCACAGTAGCCACTAAGAAAATGGTTTGTATCTTTAGAATACCATAGGCCTAGATGAGGTGTTCCTTTTACATACCTTAGAATTCTTTTGACAGCTAGAAGATGAGGTTCTAAAGGATTTGCTTGATATCTGGCACAAACTCCTACACTTAAGCAAAGGTCTGGTCTACTAGCAGTTAAATACAGCAAACTTCCAATCATGGATCTATAAAGACTGGGACAAACACTTTTTCCTCTATCATTTTTAGACAGTTTAAGGGTAGTACTCATAGGAGTTCTCTTTTCTTTACTCTCACTTAGACCAAACTTCTTAACAAGATTGTCTGCATACTTGCTTTGACATAGAAAAATCCCTTTCTCATTCTGTTTAACTTGCAATCCTAGAAAGTAAGTCAATTCACCTCCCCCACTCATTTCAAATTCATTTTTCATATCAGAAATGAATTATTCAATCCTCTTATTAGAAGATGAGCCAAACACAATGTCATCAACATATATTTGAGCAACAATTATATCCTTTGTAGTTTTCTTTGTAAACAGAGTTTTATCCACTCCCCCTCTTTTAAAACCTTTTTCAAGCAAAAACTTGGTCAATCTATCATACCAAGCTCTAGGGGCTTGCTTAAGACCATACAAGGCCTTTTTCAGCAAATAAACATGTTCAGGAAAGTTAGGATCTTCAAATCCCTTAGGTTGACAGACATAAACCTCTTCATTAATCACACCATTAAGAAAAGCACTCTTTATGTCAAGTTGAAACAATTTAAAATCATACAGACATGCAAGAGATAGTAGCATTCTAATGGATTCAATTCTAGCTACAGGAGCAAAGGTTTCATCAAAGTCAATTCCCTCAATTTGTGTATAACCCTGAGCTACCAACCTAGCTTTATTCCTGATAATCACTCCATCTTCATCACTTTTATTTCTAAAAATCCATTTAGTCCCTATAACATTTTTATTAGAAGGTCTGGGTACTAAAGTCCATTGTTACTAGAACACAGGATCCACACTAAGTAAGATCTAGTGTGAAGCTCTGATACCAATTGAAATTCCTATCCGTTGTTCTAGATGCAGTTTTGCAGTAAGGTTCCAAGTGAGGTTGGAACTGCAGTTGGAACCAAGTGTATTAATGGACAGAACTGTTTTAAAATTAAATGTACTTGGAAATAATTCACACGCACATTTAACAACGGAGTTCACCTGACTAGGCTACGTCTCCGGGGCACTTACCCAGATTATGATATTATAAAAAGCTTACAATATATGACTCAAGTCTTAATGAAAAACTTAGACTCCCTCTATGTTTTTCTGCCTATCACTATATTGCTCCTACTCTATAACTATCACTTATAAATCAATGGCATCCCACCATTGTTTTTCTTTTTAAAGCTCACGTGTATTCTCTCTAGAAAATAAGTTCTTTATAATTTAGAACACACACCTTTACAAGCTTAAGTTACTAAGTATATAAACAAGTAAAAACAATCTTCTATCTTCAATATCTTTTGATTGCTTTTGACTTGGTTGATTAGCTTCAATCTCTCCAAGTATCACGAGATTCTTCAGCATGGATTGACTCTAATCATCTTTGATTAATACCTGTTTAGTAACACACTTGAAAGTAGGAGTTAATCTTTTCCTTTGAAAGGAAACATATAAAGATATGATCTCTTAAAGATAATATCTTTTCATAAACATATGAAACATTTAACTCCACATATCAATCAATCTTTAAACATATCTTTACTGAATATTATAAGGATCAAAAGATTGAAACAAGTGATAAGGACAAGCATAAGAATAGAGATATATATATTAAAAGGAAACATAACCTTATAAACTAATCTCTTTATATCTTTTATAAAACATCTTTCCTTAACACATTAATATTCTCAATAACCACATATACACGTTTAAGACCTTATGAGAATATATCCTACATACTTTAAAACAAATGATTAACATTAAACAAGTAGTAATGTAGAATAATGAAACAAGACAGAATTCTGTTTTAACAGCAGGTTGAACTGTGGTTGCAACTGAGGTTGCAACTGGTACTTGAAACCTGTCACCACAGGTTGTAACTTAGGTTGCAACCAGTACTTGAAACCTAATACTACTAACTTAGTAGGTTGTAACTGAGGTTGCAACTGGTACTTGGAACCTGTCAATCCTGTCTTAGTTCTTAATAACAGTTAGGATTTATTTAGTAAAAACCAATAGACAATTAACAATATTTAGACCAGAAATCTGGTCCTAACAGAAATCTTATGTGGTAGACCGAGTCTACCTATAGATATAATAAAATTTAAATATTTCTATATATGTCCAACAGTGACTCGTTCTCGAGTATAAAAAGAAAAAGGCAACAAAAAAATGTTAAGAAAAGACAATAGTTAAGAAATACTTTATTGATATTGAGATGAAGGATAAATAATAATGATCGAGTCATATGGGTTTCTCCACAAATGGAAGTGAACATAATTTGTTAAGGATGAAGAGAGGACATACAAATATAGAGGAAGTCATATAAATTGGAGTCTAAATTTTCTACCCCTAGTTATGCCCCATTTCCTACCCCATTAATTTAATTGGTCCATATCATTGTTATTAAATGCTTACAATATATCATATTGCCATTACAATATCTAGTGTTATTAATAGAACTAAATGAAAAAGGAAGTATGTTATATCCTCTTAATATACAATATTACTAAACATTTGATATTCCAATATTTATGGTTATATATACATCATGGGAAAACACAGAAGAATTAGCTAAATAGCAAAAGTAGATGCGAAGTTATATAAGTATTTAAGATAAACAAAAAAACAAACTATGTTTGACATAGATTATAAATAGAAAAACACATAAAAATCTTTAAGGACTCCGGCCAAGAATCGTTGTATCACTAAGTCCACCCACTCGCATATTTTTTTTATATATTGCTCTATCCATCCTGAAAAATGCAAAGTAGATAGTTATGATCAAGTTTCGAAAATAAGCTATAAAATACATCAAAATTTTGAAATATTAATTAATTACCAGTGACCATGAGTAAAATATTTGATTAGGCATTCTTATCATCTTCCACTGCCGTTGTTTTATTGCGTCTTTTTTTCTTGTTTGCCTTTTCTAAAGCATTTAATTTTCGCTTTGAATCCGTATCGATCGCTTTCTTTTCTTTTCTTTTAAGCCCTTTAGCCCGTGAAATTTCATTGGACGGATCTGGCACCCTTGTGAAAGCTTGTGTAGTAGTTGCATATTTCTTTTCGTAATTCTCTGAACTGCTTGTTTCGACATTTAATTGTTTAAACTTCGCTTCCACATCTTCAAGTATCTTATTGTAACCATCAATAACAATTTTATATGTTTCTTCTCGTTCCGCTGCCCGTGCTGCCAATTGATTTAACAAGAGTAACAGATCCTTATATTGCTTTGCCATGGTCGTTTTGGGACCAGGATTGTCAAGCAACTTGTAAATAGCTTCTTTAGTTTCGACCTTTGCATCTTTTGTCCATCTTTTCAAAATGTAATTATCCGGAACCCTTCTAATATTTTTCAAAGAGAAAACTTTGAGAGCATGAGAGCACAAGATACCTACAAACTCAAATTTCTTACAACTGCATGTAACTATTAAATTCGAAGCATCAAAAACAACAATATGGCTGATGTTTCTCTCAAAAGGAGTCACTTTATATTCGCAAATTGATTCAACTTCCTTACACAAGTCAATATTGCAATTCCAGGTTTTCCATATCTCGTTATGAAATATCTTAAATACCGTTGGAGTATATATTCGAGCAACATGTGTTAATATTTCGACTGGGAAAGCTAAAGAAGGAGCGGTATGAACGGCTTTAAAATCCGCTTTCAATTCTTCATATCGTCGATCTTCAACCAGCCTTTCAAAATGTTGAAAGAAACGTAGCAAATCGTACTTATACTCTATATAATGTTTTATTTGGCTGTTCATGCTCTCGCTTCTTTGAGTGATACTCATATCAGTACAAAAAGTATTTCGGCCATAAACTAATGCCCATTTTTCTTTTTTTTCAAATAACTTCTCTAGCCACTTATTGTCTTTGAGACAGTACTTCTCAAGCATTTGATCCCATGCATGAATAAAGTCACTAATCTCATCATGATCATAAACACAACTACTAAAATTTTTAGCAAAATCTTTGAATAGCTCAAAAGTCGAAGAAAGATGAATTGCTGCATTTTGGTATATATGCCAAACACAGAGTCGATGATAAGTTTCTGGCCACGTTGAAAGTATGCAGCATCCATAGCACGATCTTGGTCCGTGAGTATAGTTTTCGGCATTTTCCGAAGCATTACTTTTACAAAAGTTCTAAACAACCACTCAAAAGTCTCTATTGTTTCATCATATAATAAGGCAGCACCGAAAATAACAATTTGTTTATGATGATTAACCCCCACAAATAAAGCGAACAGTCGACTTGTTTTTTTTGTAAGTTGTATCAAAGCAAACCACGTCTCCGAAATGAAACTAATCAACTTTCATTTTTTGCATCAGCCCAAAATATATTTGTGATTAAATCATCCATATCTACTTGTATAGCATAAGAAAAACAAGGGTCTTCTGTTTGCATCCTTTGTAAATACTCTAGTACACCACCCGTGTCACCAACCTCAATACAACTTGTTCTTTTCGTGTGCAAATAATTTTTATAATTCTACTTGATTCGATAATAATATTAGAGTTGCTTTAGGAGTTATACCCGACCTATCCGCCATGTCAAGTTGAGCCTTTTGAGCATCTGTTATGTTCCTGTGAGATCTTAGCAAGTGACATTTTCTTGGGCTTATCAAAGGATGGTTGTGTTCAGCCACAAACTTATAAACACGCAATTTGCCTGTCATCGGAGCTGAAATTTTTAATTCAGCTAAACAACCAGTCCTTGTCTCCGCTCGGTGTGATTTTACATTATCATCTCGCTTGTTTTTCGGACGTTTTCCTTGACAAGAACAACAAAACGTTCTATCCAATATATCTCCATCACTAGAAACATGATATCTATTTTTTCCTAGAGCTAAAACCCATACTTTTAGCATATGTATTGTAAAAATTGTGAGCAATATTTTCGTCGTCAAATTCCATACCGATAATTGGGACCAAATCATTAGACAAACCCGAATGCATTGAGTCTTGTGTTATAGACTCATTTTCAACAAAGTTTGTAAGATCGCTAATAGTATCTTCATCAATTTTATTTAGATCAAAGTTCAGTCGTCGTACAATTAGAGTATTATCCATTCTTTCTGATAGAAGAAAATAAAGATGATAAAATTATAATTTGATTACGTTTGAGATAAAAAGCTGATATTAAAGATTAATAGAACGTCCTAAGAGATTTTCAACATTGAAAAAACAATATATGATAATATTTAAACTAGTAAACAATTGTGTTAAAAAGAAAAGAATTCTTATATGAATGATGTTTAAAAAACTTTTTTTCTTACTGTAAACAATTGTTTTTTAAATTTTTTTGGGAAGACTTGCTTGCTACTTTCATTTTCATCTGGTTCTCTTTAAGGAAACCTTATTTTTGTTTGTCTTAAATACTTATGTAACTTCGCATTTACTTTTGCTATTTAGCTAATTCTTTTGTGTTTTCCCATGCTGTATATTTATTACCATAAATATTGGAATATCAAATGTTTAGTAAGATTGTATATTAAGAGGATATAACATACTTCCCTTTTCATTTAGTTCTATATATTGTAATCATTTAATAACAATGATATGGACCAATTAAATTAATGGGGGTAGGAAAGGGGGGATAACTAGGGGTAGAAAATTTGGACTCGAATTTATGTGACTTCCTGATATTTGGAGTCAAAATATTCTATCTCATTTCTCTACCCCTTCCGTGCCCCCTGTTTATTTTATCCAAATTTTTTAAAAAAAAAACTTGAAAAAAATTGTACAATTATTATAATACATATATCAATACATTCCAATAATTATTTTTAAAAGAAAATCCACACAAAATTTATTTTGAAATAAATGTATAAATTAGTGTAAATTAAACATTGAATATTAAAAAAATTGTCTAAAACAATATTATGTTCAAATGTTTTAAAATTTGAATACAATATAATATAAAAGTTTATAAAGTTGCGGTATAAGTTGTGAAATTTTAAAATTTGAGTGAAAATAAGTAAACGAAAGGGATAGAAGATTTGGACTCCATAAATTGGGTATACACTGGGAAGAGGGGCAGTTATATTTATTTGTCTTTTCAAAATTCAAAAGTTTCAAAATTTGGTTCAGAACAGTTATTTTGTAGGAGTTTAATAGGGTAAGTTTGTAAATATTTGTTTTGTGTAAGGAAACATAATAGGGTCGGTAAATATTTGTTTTGTGTAAACATTTGACGTATTAATATAGATAAATAGATAGATAGGAAACCCTAATTACATCCCGCGTGGATTGCTTGAAACTCTTTAGTTTTTTCTCTAAAAAGAAAAAGAAAAAGAAAAAGAAAATAGAGAGATAAAGAAATAAATGGGGACGACGACGAAGAGTGAAGAGGTTAATATATCTGATGTGAGGTCAGTAGTGGAAGCTATTTCAATCGACGGTGGAGATGCTCCTCTTTATCAGCTCGAAAGTTACTGTATGCGTTGCGGTGATAACGTATGCTTATTTAACTCTCTCTCTATATATATATGTCTATATATATATGTGTGTGTATGTATATGTTCGTGTGTATTTGTTTAAGTTATTAAAAGTTTATATTGAAAGCTATTACTCGAGATTTTTAGCAATAGAAGTAAAATCATGATTCCGTCTTTTTTCGCGCTACTATTTTGCCATCAGAAGAAAATACTAGGTTTAATTTTAAAGTGATTTTCATCTTTTTTGTTTTGTTTTGTTTTGTTAGGCTCACTAGTCATTGCCTGTGATTATATGAATCATGTTTATGGTTTAAACTCTCTCTTTATATATATGTGTGTGTGTGTGTGTGTGTGGGTGCGGTCGAATTTATTAAGTGGTTAAAACTTTATCTTGAAAGCTATTACTTGAGATTTTTAGCAATAGAAGTAAAATCATGATTCCGTCTTTTTTCGCGCTACTATTTTGCCATCAGAAGAAAATACTAGGTTTAATTTTAAAGTGATATTTAACTTTTTTGTTTTATTTTGCTGGGCTCGTTCCCTTGTGATTGTATGTATAGTGTTTATGATTCAAGTAATTAAGTGTTAAGTCTTTTTTCATATCTATGTTTAGCATTAGTTTATAAGATTATTAAGTCTAGTTTATACAATCCTCTGTTGTTAATATTGTTGTATTTCTGTACTCTTCTAGAAATTTCACACCGACTTCTCTATAAAACATGTGGAATAATTTAATATGAGTATCGCGCGTGTCTATCTGTGTCTAGGGGTTTGTTACATATCAATATGTTGGATACATATCCCACGCAAATCTGGGAGGATTATTATTTAGTATCTGAAAAGACTTTAGTGTTTGAGATGTTACACCCTTAAAAATAATTCAGTCACTGCTACATCATTGTACAGATGTGACATAATTTATGACCAGAATATTCCAATCGGACGAATCTTACATTGTATCTTTTATATTGACTTGTTATGGTTCTTGGACTTCCGTTATTGATTATATACAGTACTATGCGTAAGTAAATACGGCACTTCTAGAGCGATACATCGGAAAGATTGTATCTTTTCATGTGTTCTCTTACAGTTTTTTTTTTTACCTGAATTGACTCTGAGTATGGTGTGGTTATTTCTGTTACAGGGCACGACAAGATTCTTATTAACCTTAATTCCACATTTTAGACAGGTATGGTTTCCCTTATCTTTCGGGAAATTTTTCTGTGATTTTTTAATTTCTTTTATTTGCACCACCCTTGAGTATTATATATTCACCATCTTTAAATTTATACATCCAAATTTTTAGTTTTCATAGAATTACAGATTTACAGTGTTGTTGCTTGTTGTCTTTCTATTTTCAGATCTTATTATCAGCGTTTGAGTGCTCTCACTGTGGCGAGAGGTAGCTTCAAACACCCCTTTGGACTTGTTCTTTCTGTTTATGTGATCAAAACTTCTAGTTTCAGCTGATTTCCAATTAATCAACTCTCCTTCACTTTCAAACGACCGTTTCAATCAATTCAATATCACCTTTTTCTGTGCCGTCAATTTCATTAAATGCCCTTTCTGTTTTCCGGGTGGTTTGTTATAGGAACAATGAAGTGCAGTTCGCTGGTGAAATTCAACAACGAGGATGTCATTACCAGCTAAATTTATCTTCCGGTGATCAGAAGGTAGTCATGGCGGAATTAAAGTTTATTTTCTTGCACTCCTGGCTATGTGCTTATTTGTTGCATAAGTTTTGACGAGAGAAACACCCTTCAATTGCTCAAAGTGTCTGCAGACACTTTTCGAAAGTGGCCATGGAAATTTTGCAATATCGTCTGTTGTCATTTTTAAAAGTCGCCGTGGAAATTTGGCAAAAGTGTCCGCAGGCACTTTCAAAGGTGTCGGCTTTGGCAAAAGTGTTCATGGGCACTTTCAAAAGTGGCTCTGGAAATTTGGTAAAAGTGGGCTCTTTCTTTTTTGAAATTAAATTATACTTTTAGTGAAGTTTCTTTCTTCCCTAGAGTATGGGAAGCATCATCTTTCTTGTTTACAACCTTTGTTGTTTTAGAGATAGTGACGAAACGGTTTATAGTTTATGCTTAAATGTCTCATTCTTTTGAGCAAATTGATTCACATGACTTGCTTGCCATTTCTAACATGTGTAAGATTTAAAGCATCATATTTCATAAGTGAATCCCAGATATGGTTCTTGCATGTATGTGCGACTTAGGATTGTTTTCCTTTGTTGTTCTGTAATGCTGACCAGTTTCAGAATCAACATGAAGGAGTTTGCATGTTCTTGAGCTTTGTAGTTTGTCTTTTTTAAACATTGACTTATCGTTTTATAATATCTTCAAGTTTACCTGTATTGATTGCTTCATATTGCCATTCTGTTTTATTGATTTGTGACAGGACTCATTTTAGTTTTTACCGTATTCCGTGTTTGCTGAAGATATATTATAATTATATAATTCTAAGCTTTCTTGTCATTTGTAGGTTTCTTGTGTGTTTAAAAGGATACGTTATATCAGAAGTTGTTAGTTTGCTTAAGTTTTAGGTAGTGCTGGTTAGCTAACATGCTGTCCCGTTGCCATGTTATTCTGCCCTTTCTTCTTTTCAAGTTGCATAACATTTATCCTCTTTTATTGTTTTTTCTCAGATCCATAGGCAGAAACGTAGTGACTGTTAAGGTCTTAAAAAACTCATCCTCTTATAACTTGCACCTTGTTGACAATTGAAATGAAACTTTTGTCAATTGATCTTTGAATGCAGATGCTTAACCGACAAGTAGTGAAATCTGATACAGCGACTATTAAGGTACTTTTTGCTTTCCTTCTACAAAATTAAATGACATTTATCTGTATTATAGTTTTGAGACACAGAGAGCACAGGCATGCTCTAATTATGTATCTCATAATTAGGCCTATGTTGCTGGTGTATCTTTTTATTCTCTAAATGCTATAGCTAAGTAAAAGTGCACAACTTCCTGTTCTGTGCACAAGTATTATCCTATTCAATCAATTTGTTTCTGGTTCTTTGTTTAATTGCTCTCTCTTTCTCTTTTGCCCCTTATCATTTGCTTTTGCAGATTCCTGAATTGGATTTGGAGATTCCTCCGGAGGCTCAACGTGGATCTCTGTCCACGGTACACTACCTCTTCGATAGTGTCTCTTTAGATTATGAATTATTCTTCACAAATTTCCAGTTGCTATCAGTATGTCTTGTGGAAAGTGGTAAATTATTCCTGTTTGTTTTTTCTGAATAAAATGGATTTTAAAGTTTTATCTACCTAGGAGGAATGTGTGGGAAGCAAACGTGAGGGTTTTACCTTTTCAAACCAATAGATGGAAGTTTAATAATTACCTTCACAGTAAGTTCTTATCTTTTCTATTTTTCTTTCATTTTAGGTTGAGGGAATTTTGTTACGAGCTGCCAATGAATTAGAAGCACTTCAAGAAGAAAGAAAGGTGCTCTTCTACAAAAGTCTGTTATTTTCAGTTCTCCATTCTCCTTTTAATTCTTTATAATTGTAGTTTCTGCTCTACAGAAGGTGGATCCTGAGACTGCTGAAGCATTAGATAACTTCTTGTTAAGACTGAAATCATTCTCGAAAGGAGAATCGTCGTTCACGTTTATTCTCGACGATCCTGCTGGAAACAGCTTCATTGAGAATCTGTAAGTGACTTTGCCTACAATTTTTTTATAGTTTATTTTCTTTTTGGGTACTGAGCACTCATGCGCTGTGCTATTTTAAATTGTTCACTGTTGATTTAAACTTCCAAATGGTTAAACTGTACAGTTATTTACCGGTAATATCTTCATTCTGATCCCTTTGATGACCGAATACGAGTGCTTCATCTATGGACCTGGTAGCGTGTTCATTGATTTAATTGCTTTACAGAATTGAGACGTAAAAGTGCATCCTTTCACTTCTTCTTTTGTCTTTAAAAGATTTAAAGTGAAACTGCATGACAAGATATATCTTAATTCTTATAAAAAAATCATGTAACCAAAGTACTAACTTTTGGGAGGATACCTTTCACGCTGTTCAAACACTTATGCCCAAAAGAATTAACCGAGTCTGAAGAACAAAAAAGAGAAAATGAACTGCATTTCAAGATGTTAAATTTTAAATTCACCAAATGTATTAGCATAATAAAGGAAAAGCCAGTATGGAGCAAACAACTGTAACAATTTTACTTAGAAGAATCCATCTTAAGAAAATGAAAAAAGAAATTATAAATTGAAAAGATAAATAATTGGGTCGTCCCTGTGCGTGATATTTCATTCCCCCTGAAAAGATCTGTTGATTCCTATTAAAAAAATAATCATCGGTTCTCTGTACTCTCTGTTTTTTAACACCCTATTTCGAATTTCTCTGCCGCCTCACATTGCATAAAAAATGGATTAGGGTCTCTATTCAACTGTATATCAGGGAAAACCTTGCCCCTCTATGCATTTGTTCATATAGGTTCATCTCTGGGTATGTCTCACTTCTTTATATTTTGATTACTCCCTCACTTTTTCCTGAAACCATATTTATTACTAGGTATGCTCCGTCAGTTGATCCCTCGTTAACAATTAAGTTTTACGATCGAACTCCGGAGCAACTTGCATTATTAGGCTTCAGTGTTGACACATCCCAGGTGAGAGAAAATGGTCATGAATCTTCATCAGGTGAAACCAACAGTAATATTGTTAATCAAATTAGAAGAGTACCACATGGATCTGTTGGAGCAGTAGCTGGTCATCGTGCAATTGCACAGGGTAATAGTTCTGACGTTGCTGATGCAATATTCCGATATTCCGCGCCAGAAGAGGTACCTAAAGTTTTTTTTTTGTCGTTTACTTTTTTTATTCTGACCGGAAAAATAGAATCCAAAGATAAGTTTGTTGCAGAATGAGCATTCACAATCCGTGTCAAAAGAACCTAATTGATGATTAATTAAGGCAGAATGAAAGAAAAATATACTATATGTCAAGGTCCAAAAGGTCCAAACAACGTTTCAAAAGGCGCTAGGCAGGGTCTAGGTGGGAAGGGGCGGCCTGAGCGCCTGGCCACTTAGGTGACGTCCAGGCGGGAAAACGGCTTTTTAAGTGTTTTTATATGTTTTTCTTGGATTCTCATGCAATAGGCATGTTTTAAATATAATTTTTATGTTAAACCAAGCAAGTTTATTTGAATGCTCATAGTTATTCGATTACAATTCAATAAGATCTAGGAGGACAACATCCGAACAGTTAAATAAGCAATAATTGTTATGAAATGTGTTTCAAATAGAAGTTTGACATGTAAAATGTAAAATGCAAATCTAATCCAAAATCAACAAGATGTCAAAATTTAAAAGATGGATCTTAGTTTTGAATCCTAATCATCATCTCAAAAGAGTGGTTTTCCTTTTCTTTTTTTTGCTGATTTAGCATTTAACTGAACATACACTAAATTGTTCAGTATTGACACGCCTGGTTTATTCCTTGTTCAATCCTTGTTCGTCGATTTAGGAAAGAGGTTGCACGTCGATAGGAAAAAAAGGTTTGTTACAGACCTAAGTTTATTAGGTTTAATATGTTCTTTTGTTTATTATATGTTTTTTTAACACATTGAAACCGGGTTGACCCATTAAATACGGTAAGACCAGAAATAAACTACCAAGTCAAACGCCTACATAAAAGCGGGGCGGCCGCCTTTTGAAACAGTGGGTCTAAAACATGAAAAGGGAATCTATATTGATGAATTAAAGAAACCTTGGAGATGAAATCAATGAAATGACTCATCGGGACAAAATAGATAAAACTTGAATCCTCTCGGGGGTGTTTTTTATTGTTATCCTTTTTTGTGTGGGCAAGAAATAGGGAAATGAGAGAAGTGAGGAATTTGATTTTGAAGTAATGCTTCTTTAGAATTAGTATCAAAAGCCTTACCTCCATTTTCGCTAAGAAAACCCACATCTATTTTTCCTTGGAAAAATACAAAGATGCTAATGACTTATTTTGTTATCTTTCTTTCTTTTTTATTTCTGGACAGGTGATGAATTTCCCATCGACATGTGGAGCTTGTACGGAAGCATGCGAGACACGGATGTATGTCACCAGTATCCTACTTATATGCTCTCTGTTAATATTATTTGTCATACACTTGTTCTTATAACTTACATGATGCCTGTTGTCTTTCATCTTCCTGTTCATCATATAGTTCAGTTGATTTATATTTAATACGTGTTTAAGAGAAGACAAAGAAGGGATTTAGTTATGCTCTGTGTGGAGGACTTGGAGAGGAATATTAAGTCTGAAGTATGCCATCTGCACATTATTTTAGTAGTATAATATTATATTACAGGTGGCAATCAATTGTTGAATATTTATATTGTTTCTTTAGTGGGTATTTGGTAAGATTGTTAAGCTTGACATAATACAGATATCCCATACTTCCAAGAAGTTATTGTCATGGCATCCACTTGCGATTCTTGCGGTTACCGCAATTCTGAGGTTCGCATCCAAATATTTTTCTCTCTTTAAAAATAAAAAATAAAAAATGCTGACGTATGATTTTGAACTGCAGGTGAAGCCTGGTGGCCGTATTCCTGAGAAAGGAAAGAAAATCGTCCTTCAAGTCAAGAATGTTAGAGATCTAAGCCGCGATGTGATAAAAGTATGGCATGTCTTCAAGGTTTCAAAAGGCGCTAGGCGGGTTCTAGGCAGGAAGGGTCCGCCTAGCGCCTAATTGGCCGCCTAGGTCGCCTTTTTCCTGCCTAGGTCCGCCTAATGCCTAGGCACCTAGTCCCCGCCTAGCGCCTAGGCGGGCGGGCGCCTAGGCCGATTTTTAAAACACTGCATGTCTTCCTTTTGTACCTAAAAATATCATGGGGTTAATTACAATTTGTACACTAACTTGTCACATTTTCATACATGCGACAAAAATTAGAAATTAGTACACTAATTTTGTATTTTTTTAATGAATTATAGTTCACATGGTGTACCAAAACAAAACAAAACGAAATTAAATTAAAACATAAGTTGGGGTACTAAATTGTTACAAAACAAAATTTAAACACCATTTATCATATTTCCTATTTTGTACACTATTCCATCTCGTTTTTTCTTTTTAGTCCCACCTACTCTCGATTTGTAGTTGTTTTCCTCTGAATTTTTGTAAAGGTCTCCAAGAAATTCAGCAGTACTGTACTAAATTATAATTTTTTTATGTTTGTGTATAAACATAAAAATCTGGTGCACGTTAGTGTTCAAAGTTGTAATTTCCAACAATTTTATTTTTCTTGAGTTTTAAATTACTTACCATATGTGAGGTTCTCCTCTATGCATACATGGCTGCATGGTAGAAAGACCCGACTCAAGATCGTATATCTTTCTCAAGCGGTTTTTTAGTTTTGCTTTATAAATTGACTTTAGGAAACACCTGGGGTTAAACCTTGTTTTTAAGGAAATAATATTTTTTTTGGTGAAAGTGATGTACACAAGAAGATTTAAAAAATCTATCTGGATATGCAATTTCCCAAAACATTAATTTTAGTCAGATCTGTGACACAAATTTGCTGGATATATTTCAGTCAGATACTGCTGGTGTTGAAGTCCCAGAGCTTGACTTGGAGCTAACTAGTGGAACATTGGGTGGACTCGTGACAACCGTTGAAGGATTAATTACAAACATTAGTGACAGTGAGTAATTTTTTAAACATTTGCTTTATTATGCGCTGTATCCTGAGCTTATATACTTTTCTATAAATTTCTTTGGGACTCTTATCATCATGCCGTTTAAAATTAAACTAGTTTGGCTCCTTCTTTTGAATATACTTTTTACTAATCCATGTATAGATGGACTTCTTAAGATTTCAAAAATATTTTCTCATTTATTCTTGTAGATTATGTATAATTTGTTTCCGATCGTAATTGAATTTACCTTTTGTGTTTTGAATTTCTGGCTTCAATGGTATCCTTGTTATTTTACCTTGACTGTGTGCGTTCTCCTATTAGCGGAGTTCTAAATTTATCCAAAGCCGAAATAAATGATAACGCATGGTTCTTGATGACGCATGGTTACATAGGTGTTGAGTGTATATCTGAATGTGTGTCTATGACTCGTTTCAATTTATTATGTGAGCTTGAAGCATCAGTTATAAGGTTGCAAAAATGGTTAAGTATAATTGCTACTTATATTTGAGTTTGCGTTTATGAGTTTATCTCATTCAAAATTATTGAGGGACCATGTTTTTCACTATGAATATTTATTGTAGTTGTCATCTCTATATTTTATACTTGTTCGTGCTATTGAATTTGGGTATGCTTGTATTATTTTTGAACTTATGATGTCGATACGAATTGCATATTTTCTTATAATGTGCAGGTCTTGCAAAAGTCCATGGCTTCACATTTGGAGACAGTCTTGAAGATGATAAGAAATCCAAGTGGCAAGACTTCCGGACTAGGCTTGACAAGGTAATCTATCTAAATAACTAGTTTCTGTGAAAATAAGCATATGCTCCTAAATTACTTCAATTTCATTATAATATGACAACTCTATATGATAAGTTGGTGAGAGTCTTTCCCTACTTGAATGAGGTAAACGAATTTCTAGTTTGAAAGTATGGAATTTACACAGTTAGGTGCAGTTATTAAACAAAGCAGATGAAACTGGTCAGCCAGTCAGGAGCCATGAAATTCAATGATTCTTTGAACTTTTCTCTCTTTCATATCCATGACATTGTTGAGTGTTAATACATTTAGGTTCATCTTCTGTTTATATAAATTAATTACAAGTAGCCCTACTTGTGATTGAGAGGAAAGTTTAAACAATGTGCATCACAGGATTTATTATTGCGTAGTGTTGTTTTCTGAATACTCTGTATATGGGTACGTTCATATAGAGTTAGGACCCTTGAGATTTGCCCGATTAATTGGTCGTTTGTTTACTCTTTGTTAATGTTGGGGCTTACTACCCCTTTTTGTCACAAGAAAAGTGCTACTTGTAAAATGAACTAATTTTTGTTTGGCATGCTAATCAATGAACTATTTTCATTTTTGATGGGAATGCACTTCAACAAACTTATTTTTGATTGACGCACTGTTAAACAAACAGATTTTACTTTTGATGTGCATTCACGTTGACAATTTAATTTATTGTTATGAAAACTGAATAGCATGCAACACCAAGTGTATATGAGAATATCGCAGTAACTTTTAATTAGAAGTAAGCTCAAAATATGTCACTTAATGAGAATTGCCCATAAAATATAATGATTGCTACTAGTTGTTGGTATTTGAGGAATGCGTGCAAAATGAACGTCTCTCAATGTCTTTTTGACTTGTTAACACATGCTACAGTTGATACACTTATTTCTGAACTTTTTTCTGGCTACTCATCTTGCCTCTTTGGTTTGATTCAGCTACTCAATTTGGAAGAACCATGGACTTTGATTCTTGATGATGCTCTCGCCAATTCTTTTGTCGCACCAGCAACTGATGATATTAAGGATGATACTCAGTTAACATGTAAGCCTCCCTTCACTTGTTCCACTAAAGTGTTAGCCTTTACTAATTGTAGAAACTTGGAAGTTTTGCATGGTGTGTCTCCCTGTCATGTTTCACATAATTCACCATTGTTTTTTATGATTGCCAGATCTCAGTCAAGTCTGATGCAATTACATTCAAATACCTCTTACTCGTGTTTTATTGTAACAAGTTCCTTACTACGCTAAATCGTTTGTATCAAAATTTATTTACTCATCCAGTCACTTTCATTTTACCATCCTTTGCTTGGTATTATATCTGCACAAATTTCGACATTATAGCAGTACATGTCCTTTTCTTTCATAGTACGATGCATACAGCTGTACAGGAATTTACGATTTTTGCTTCCTATAATTATAGCCATTTAATGGTAAAATCCTTTGTACTATGTTTAGTTCATTTAAGGAAGCATGAGTTTTGTATCATTTCCAAAATAAATCCAAGAATGTCCAAATATCTGCACAAGTTATTAAACCTTTGTAAAATGCAAGCAAGAAGGTGATAAACTTAAGTATCGATAAACAGCCAAGTATATTGCTGGTTCGTAATGAATGAAAATGTTCAACATTATAAAAGACTTGCCCCAAGGGACATCTAATATCTTAATATGTTTCTAGTTTGGCATATGGTATATTCCTGTTTGCATTGCTTTAGCACCAGCTATTGTTTTGGCCAATCTTGTGTGTATCATCTATTCATCTTACATATCAATATATCATGATGACATTTCAGTTGAGGAGTATGAGAGATCATGGGAGCAGAATGAGGAATTGGGTCTCAATGATATGGACACCTCAGCTGCTGATGGTGCTTACATAACAAATGACAATGCTTCTACGAAAGAAAGCACAGATGGGTGAATTCTCGTATCTTCCCGTGGCAGTATTGAAGAAAAATGACCGTGCTATTTTCAAGGACGGCTTCAAATTCTCTCTTGTATACCATCATCTTTGACAATTTGTTGCGATTTTAGTATTATCTTTATTCTTTACTGTCAACTAAAATTTTGGAGATAAATTTCATTGTTGTAACTTATAATAGTTATATAAGTCTATTTTATTGTGTTTCAACTTCAGTGGTATCTCTTCCCGTAAGTTTTGTGCCCTGAGATTTTAGCTTAAAAATAAATTTAAAAGTTTAATCTAGTGATGCGTTAAAATAGAGAGTAAAGACAAATATTGTAGCATGTAACATTTGTCAGACACAATACCTCATTCAGTCATTTATAATATTTTACGCAAACAATGTTTCTTTCCACATGGTAGATTGTTTACATTATCGTTTTTTTTAAGGCAAATATTTACATTAAACATGTGTCCCATAATATTCCTCATAGGAGAAAAATACATTTTTTTAAGTTTTGTATCTCATTTTTTCCATTTACAAAACATCAGCTTCCTTATAATTTTTTCATATCTTCAAAATTACTTAATATTTATTTATTTATATTATTTAAATGTTAAGTCATATCTTTTAATTATATAAGATCAAATAAACCCATCAAAAAGTATTATGAAAAATTATGAGAAACACTTTTGGTTACTTATAATTGAGTAACATTTTGACTACATGTAAAATTTGGGAATTAATAAAAGAATCTGGTATGTGATATTTTTTGTCAACAAATGGCTTTGTTGCTCGTAATATAGATAAGTGAATCAAATAGTCTTTTTATACTGCTGGTTCTTATCGTTTGGTTTCAACATTTTTGACATCATCACCCTTTTAGTAATTTTGATTAGCCCAATACCTTATTCTAGGGTGGAAATTATACATTATCGTGGAAATTTTTGCGATTATGATTATCGTACCGTATATGTATATTACATTAAATTTTAATACCAGTACCATACTTTCGTTTCGGTATACCGCAAGTGCGGTATAATAATTGTATTGTACAGTACATTAACAATTTTGAAAAACAACACTGTTATGAAAAATATCTCATCGACAAAAAATTTAAAAATAACACTTCATTTATGAATAGTTGAACAAAATTATAAATATGATCATACTTTGTACAACTTATTTTGTATCTTAAATGTTAAATAATATTAATAATTATATTTGAATATGAGTATTTTATATATAAATGGTAATATGATACAAACGGTATAATATCATGGTATCCAAAACTGATTACCATATCATTAAATTAAATGGTACGATAATACTATACCATAAATAGTACAAGTTATGGACATGTGTATTAAATGCAGTTGTTACTCATACAAAATTACACCCCTACCTTCTTCGAACTTGCATTACAAATTTAAAAAACAAATTTAGTAACTGCCAATAAGTTTAAACATGTTTCCTACGCCACACGTATTTATCTACTAGAAACCAAAACTCACAGGCATAGCTCATAGTTGAATAAGCTGAGCTTATTGTGTACGTGTATATACATATTTTACTTTTGCGTGCTACTTTAAATAAACGACGTAACCTATTACGTAACGTTGTGCACAAATTCTAATTCGTAGACTTTGAATTATAATTTTATAGAATCAAGTCGTGAATTATTATTTATTAGTCAGACCTCTACTTAACAATGGTGTAAAAGTTAATTTCTATTTATCAGGGCCATCGTTTGTATCTTGGAAATTTACATTCGCACACAAAATCCACGGAGAAGAGGCGGCAAGTTTTGAAAAAATAGTTTCGTACTTTCGACGCAGTGTAATTATAAGCATAACTCTAACAAAATTGGTAAGCTAATGATACTCGGCATGTTTAAGTTGATCAGTAAATCATGGAAGTTCGTATTGACGAATTGTAGTGCTTATATATGCCGTGAAATCTTAATTACCTCCAAAACAATTACGAGTTCAATCGTTTATGTTGATCGTAGGTCCATAATTTAACAGTTTATTAAACTTGTTGCCGTAAAGGTCATCCGTTTTGAAAGAAATCACCCTATGTTTTACTATTCAAATACTCCAAAGTCTATAAAATTAATCACATCCCTGACATATTACCGATTATGTTTTTTATTATAAATTTTGCTTTAAGACGAGATTTTAAACCTACAATATATCCAAACAACTTCCTAATTTAAGGCTAATTAAGATAGTTTGGTGGACAAATTGCATGATGTGACTAGGGGTGTCATGAATATTCATCTTCTTAATGACTTGAAGATGTGGAATCTATATTGGAGCTATCAAAATAATCGACATAACGAGTTGGGATTTTTTTCAGAGGGCTAGTTTTTCAATTTAATGTGCTGCCCCAGGGTAGCCTATCTTTTGAGAATGCTTAAATCATGTAACAATAAAGTTTAACATTCAATACTACTGTAGTTTTTCGTATAAACGTGACTATAGTATTTTTAACCGCAAGTTCTATAAACTTCTAATGGATTAATTATAAATGAACTTATAGTTGTGAATATTCATTTTCTTTCAGAAATCTGTTTTGATATCAATGGTATATATGGAAGTTTTGTTTTTTTGAAAGTCGTATACTTACAGGAAATTTACCTTTGATCAGAATCATTTTATTAGAGTATAACGTGTGTAATCCCGGATTAAAAAAACAATATTTCAATTTAATAATTATTTATCATTTTTAAGAACGGTGTGTTGTTTTATCATTTTATGATTGCAATGGTAGTAATTACATTGATTTCAACTGTGTTTAAAAATTTTAAATCCGTTATTTAATTATCAATGATATCTTTGTGGTTAACTCCCGTTTTCAAAAATACATTTAAATAAGTAATTTTCATGTTTCTACACATGCATCCACTTTTTGTTTATTTTAATATCAGGAAATAGCCAAGGAGCCAAACTATGAAATTAACCGTCTCAATACAAATCAATTTTTTACACGTGAAACCTACTTATTATTCCCAATTTAGTTTACTGCTCCATTAGACAAAATCATTAACCCGATACTACACAAAAAAAGACAAACTGACAACCATAAATTAGTTGGTATAAAGTGAATGGAAGTTGACAAATGAAAGGAACCAAGGAAACTCCAATTCTCATTTAAATAACCAGTGCATGGATTAGTTGAAATAATAAAGAATGGGAGAGAGAAAATTAGAAAATGGTACGTTTCATAATAAACACTTGCATAACCTCGATTTATCCTTAAATTTAATATGTCAAACCAAACACACTTTTAGAATTTTGTTTCCTGATAAACACTTGCATAACCTCGATTTATCCTTAAGAATTTAGAAGAACAAAAATGAGGTAATTTAGCATGGGAAGTTTCTTTTTAATTTTTTTGTAGAATTTCCCTCTTTCGTTTCATGGTCCAAATTGGACCTTTCCGACAAGGTTTACAATCATACTACTAAAATAGGAAAAAGAATGTTTGCAAATGAATTGATTTGATAATATTATATTAAAATTAGATTAATATGTTGTCATTTTCCTTTTAAGTAATTGTATTTTCTAAATGGGTGAGCTAGCATTGATCTGTCTAATAAAATTACATCAATTAATAATATTTCACTATTCAATTATCAATTATCATCGTAGCGTATATCTGACATGGTATCACGAACTTTGATCTAGAGTTTCGTTCAATTACATCAATCTATATTCGTCATGTTATTTTTTATATATTCAGTATATGGTCCATTTGGTAATAGATTTTTTATATCAAAAGTCAGATTTTAAAAATCACCAAAAAACAATATTTTAAAATTCTGGAATTTTTAATCTTTTCACAAATTTTTAAAATAAAAAATAAAAAAATATGATGTCAAACGGACCTATAATCTAAATAGCTATTTGTAGCTTAATGCTATTTGTGTTTTGATGCTAATTCTACAAAATCACATTTCAGAACATTCCAATAACAAATAATTTAATTTCACACAACAAAAAAAAAAAAAAAAAGCAATTGAAAATCAAGTCATCTCCAAATTCCTTCTAGAAGATCAACTAAACTCCTCTATCTCAGACGACTTTTCGCTCTTTTTTGTCTGATTTTATTTCATTCAATTTTTTCCAAATATTTGATTCGTTGTTTTTTTATTTTTCTTACTCGCCATCCCGTTTAGACTCTTTCCAAGTCATTTGCACATTCACTCTCTCTCTCTCTATATATATATAATATAATATGTATAATATATATATATATATATATATATATATATATATATATATATATATATACATTAACAACTATATACCATAACATTTGTTGACCCTCTCTCTCTCTCTCTCTATATATATATATATCTATGCCTGCAGACAAGCACTAGCTTGCAATAAGGATCTTCCAGGTGTTCAAGAAAGTAATTATTATTATTTTACTTATTTATATTTACTTTCCTCATTTAGCCTCTAATATAACAGCATAACCTCTTTTTTTATTTTTCATATTGGGTTAGTTTCTAATTTTAACTTTTTTTGGCATTGTAGGTTGTTTCTGAGCTAAATCTCAACTGGGTTACAAGAAAAAAAGGATCTTGCTATAAAGCTTTCTCAATATTCAATGTATTGAGGGGAAATTTAGTTGAGATCAGAATCTGGTGATCACTTTTTAGGTACTTTTAATTGGCATTGACTATTGGGTAATTGTTGGTTTGGTGAAATAATTATAGTTGAGATCAGAGTTTGGTGATATTACCTTTTTTTAGGTACTGTTTGTTGGTGTGGTAATATTTGGACTAGTTCTTGAATTTATCCAAAAGTGAGTATATTGGAGAAACTTTAGATGAGAACAGATTTTGGTGTCACTTTTTGAGATTTATTGTTGGGATTATACTGTGGGTACTTATTAGATTTTGTCATGTTTCACTGTATTGGGTTAAATTTGGATGTGATCAGAAGTTGGGTATTTGTCAACTACAAAGCTTTGTGAAATTTGGGTTTGTTCTGGTATTTTAAATTTATAATAATTAGATAATGACCTCACATAGGGCCCTTTTAGTTCCTTCCCCAAGAACCCCGGGTACCCAACAGGAATTGCCCTATTCCCCTATGTTATCAGATCTGTTGAAAAATTCAAAACGCGTTCAAGATAGTACAACCCCTATTCATGAAGATTCAAATGAAGAATCATCCACTGGGAGGTTCCCGCCTCCTCAAGTTCCCATTTTACGCTCATCTTCTTCGATAAAAAGTTTTTCGAGTAGTGCAAACTCTATTAAAGAAATAAGCTCAGGTGATTTGGGATTAAAGCCCATTCGATTTGGATCAGCTAGAGGTGCTGATTCTGGGGCACTGAGTATGTCCCATAAAGAAATCAGTGATGAAGATGCTAGAATTATTCATGTTAATGATCCGCGAAGAACTAACGAAAAGTTTGAATTTGCGGGGAATTCAATTAGGACGGGGAAATACTCGGTCTTAACTTTCATACCCAGAAATCTTTTTGAACAGTTTCATAGAGTAGCGTATATATATTTCCTTGTAATTGCGATACTCAATCAGCTTCCTCAATTGGCGGTGTTTGGTAGAGGTGCTTCAATTTTGCCACTAGCTTTTGTGCTGGGGGTAACTGGGATTAAGGACGCTTTTGAAGATTATAGGAGACACAGGTCTGATAAAATCGAAAATAACCGTTTAGCGACGGTTTTGGTGAATGGCAAATTTGAGGAGAAAAAATGGAAGGATGTTCAAGTAGGCGAAATAATTAAAATTTCTGCCAATGAGACAATTCCTTGTGATATGGTATTATTATCGACTAGTGATCCAACAGGTGTGGCTTATGTTCAAACGATCAATTTAGACGGTGAATCGAATTTGAAGACTCGTTATGCAAAACAAGAGACTCTTTCGAAATTTCCTGAGAAGGAAGAAGTTAGTGGCTTGATCAAGTGTGAGAAACCAAATAGGAATATATATGGGTTTTTTGCTAACATGGAAATTGATGGGAAAAGGGTTTCTCTAGGACCCTCAAATATTGTTCTTAGAGGGTGTGAGATTAAGAACACTAATTGGGCAATGGGAGTTTCGGTATATTGTGGTCGAGAGACAAAAGCCATGCTCAACAACTCTGGTGCTCCATCTAAAAGGAGCCGCTTAGAGACGAATATGAACCGAGAAATTATTCTTTTGTCCATTTTTCTTGTGAGTTTGTGTACAATTGTTTGTGTTGGTGCTGGGTTTTGGATCAATCATCACAAAGATGAATTGAACTACATACCATTTTTCAGAAAATCGGACTTTTCGAAGGGAAAACAGGAGGACTACAACTATTACGGATGGGGATTGGAGATATTTTTTATATTTCTAATGTCGGTTATTGTTTTCCAAATTATGATTCCGATTGCTTTGTACATTTCGATGGAGCTAGTTCGTGTTGGCCAGGCTTATTTTATGATAAAAGATGATCGAATGTATGACAAAGCATCAAATGCAAGGTTTCAGTGCAGGGCTTTAAATATAAACGAAGATTTAGGACAAATAAAGTATGTTTTTTCAGACAAAACTGGTACATTAACTGAAAATAAGATGGAGTTTCAATGTGCAAGCATTTGGGGTGTAGATTACAATGAAGGAGAAATTGAACTACAGGGTGATGAAACTGGATATTCGGCCCAAGGTATACCTCTTTTTTCATTTAACGTCTTCCAGACTTTGTTTGCTTTGCAACTTTTAATCTCAGTTTTTTTGCTTTTTTCGTTTTACAACTGGCCTGCGTTTGTTGGCAAGTTTAAATAGGCGAGCTTTTTTAGATTTAATCTGAACTAACAGCTGTATGAACCTAATTCTGTGGAACCAGTAAATCAAATAAATTCTGTAAACATGAATTTTGTTAGGATAATTCTCTAAGAATGTCTTAGTAATGCAGTGTATTTTTTCTTCTCTAGTTGATCTCTCTAAAAGAATATAACAATGTGTGTATTTTTTTCCAAAGTGGATGGACTGGTCTTGAGACCGAAGATGAAGGTGAAGGTGAACTTGGAGCTTTTGCGACTGCTGAAAAATGGAAAAAGCACAGACAACGTGAAACAAGCTTATGATTTCTTTTTAGCATTAGCTGCTTGTAACACGATAGTTCCACTTGTTGTGGATACAACTGATCCTTTAGTGAGGTTGATAGATTATCAAGGGGAATCTCCGGATGAACAGGCTTTGGTTTATGCTGCTGCATCTTATGGGTTTATGCTTATAGAACGAACTTCTGGTCACATTGTCATAGATATTCAAGGAGAAAGGCAAAGGTGACATTTAACTTCAATCTTATTCTTTCTTTTTAAAATAATTTCAATCTGTTCCTTTGCCTTTCCTGTTTTTCTTTAGTGTTTTGCTCTTCTTGGATGGTGAATATTTAGTCCCTTCTTATTAAAACTACAAAAGGCGATTATAGAATAGACAAATTTTTTCTTCTTCGATTTTTTCCCAATGAAAACGAAAAGAAGATCCCCCCCCCCCCCAAATATCTGCTTGTGAAATAGACAAATGTTGCTGGACATCCTTAATTTCTTATTCTTTTTGGGTACTGTAGAACGACAGAAGTATGTCTTCATAGTTAAGGAGTTACTTGTATGCTTTGTTATAGAATATACTCATTGTCTGAAAAATACTTAAGTTTTAAAATAAGAAATCTGCATCATGCGATGGTGAATGGATTGAGGTTGAATGAAGTTTCACCATCCAAAATCCCCAATTTGAGACACCTACTAAAATTATTTCACTTGAAAATGGAAAGATAATGAAAAACAACAGCATCCCATGCCTATGATCCAACTTTCAACTATTCCTCTTGCAAGATATTCATTTTATATGATTGTTAATTTGTTTTTATGTTGCTCTTAGGTTCAATGTTTTGGGTATGCACGAGTTCGATAGTGATCGAAAGAGAATGTCGGTTATTCTAGGTTACCCCGACAAAACCGTCAAACTCTTCGTAAAGGGTGCCGACACAACAATGTTCAAAGTAATTGACAAGTCATCAAATTTAAACATAATCCAGTCCACCAAATCCCATCTTAACTCTTACTCATCAACTGGTTTAAGAACTTTAGTAGTGGGTACACGAGAACTCACCTTTTCCGAGTTCGAGAATTGGCAATCTTCTTATGAAACTGCTAGCACTTCTCTAATGGGAAGAGCTAATTTGCTGCGCAAAGTGGCTGCTAATATAGAAACCAATATACACATATTGGGTGCCTCCGGGATCGAAGATAAGCTACAACAAGGTGTACCCGAGGCGATAGAGTCTATGAGAATTGCGGGGATCAAAGTTTGGGTTTTAACGGGGGATAAACAAGAAACTGCTATTTCAATTGGCTATTCTTCTAAGTTGTTGACTAGCAATATGACACAGATTATTATAAACAAGAATAGTAAGGAATCGTGTAAGAGGAGCTTAGAAGATGCTTTGCTTGTGTGTAAGAAGATTGACAATGTGTCTCGTGATGAATATAGAGAAGAGATACGTGCAAATTTGGTTGCACTGATTATTGATGGAACAAGTCTTGTTTATATTCTAGATACAGAACTCGAAGAACAGGTGAGTGCTTGTAATCTAGCTCCAGCTTTAAAGCTGAGCATTTCTGGTTATTTCGCCTGAATATGCTTATTATACAAGTTTCAAGATGAATGAACCCAAATTTTCTGAATCTCGTTGAATACAGCATATTTACTTAAAACCTGGAGTGACTTTGGTTGAATTTGGTTATTTGTCCACTATAAGCTAGTATATTTTTTGAAACGACGAACCTAGATTTCTCTGAGTCTTAACTCCAGCTGCAGTTAGACAAACCCTAATTTTCTCTGTGCGTGTGTGTGTCTCTGATGAACTTTGGTACTTTGAAGTTAATAATAATCTTCGTCTTTTGCAGCTCTTTGAATTAGCTAGTAGATGTTCTGTGGTGCTATGTTGTCGTGTGGCTCCATTGCAAAAGGCTGGAATTGTTGCACTTATAAAAAATAGAACAGATGATATGACCCTTGCCATTGGAGATGGTAAATGCTCCTCTCTCTCTGTCTCCTACACACATACACAATACATGCGCACAGACAGAACTACATTAGTATTTTTGTAACTTGATTGGCAAATACTGTTTACATCATTACCAAACAGACTAACACGAGATATGAATTTTGAACACAGGTGCAAATGATGTTTCAATGATACAAATGGCTGACGTGGGAATAGGAATTAGTGGACAAGAGGGTCGGCAAGCTGTGATGGCTTCGGATTTTGCAATGGGTCAATTCAGATTTTTGGTTCCTCTTTTATTGGTTCACGGCCATTGGAATTATCAGCGCATGGGTTACATGATTTTATATAACTTTTACAGAAACGCGATTTTTGTTCTCGTTTTATTTTGGTGAGTTCAACTTTTATTAGCTTATATCTTTGGTATGTTCAAAAATATTTGGCAAACTTATTCTCAATTGACATTTCTAGGGTGTGGCTGGCATGGTTGTAAGGATATTTTCTTTAATGAAAAGTATTCTTCTTATTTTTTCACAAACGACGTAATAACTGCTTCTGCTTTTATAATTCAATATGTTTTTTTAGAAAAAAATGCTCTTTTCCACCACATATGGGAATAAATGTATAAATGAGCTTCTGGCAAGTCGTCCCAGTAACATTTATGGCAAATCATTCCTGCAGGGCTTCTTGGGACGAGAAAGCAAGCATTAGTTATTTACTCAAAAAATTCGGTTAACAAGACAAGAGTTGTACTGTAACAGAATTGATTTAAGTTTGATTCGTGACTTACATTTTTCTTGAATATTTGAATAATATTGAATTAAGATTCTGCATGTAACATGTACTTCAGATTAGAGGACTGATTTTTTTTATAAAATTTCTATTTGCAGGTATGTTCTTTTTACTGGATTTACTTTGACAACTGCTATAAATGAGTGGAGCAGTGTATTATACTCGGTAGTTTATACAGCCGTTCCCACAATTATTGTCGGGGTTCTCGATAAAGATTTAAGCAGAAAAACCCTTTTAAAATTCCCTCAACTTTACGGATCGGGACAAAGAGGAGAAGCTTATAGTGGAATGCTGTTTTGGGTAACAATGGCAGATACTTTGTGGCAAAGTGCAGCTATTTTTTTTGTTCCATTATTAGCATATTGGGAAAGTAACATTGATGCTCCGAGTATAGGAGATTTATGGACAATTGCGGTTGTCATTGTCGTTAATTTGCACTTAGCAATGGATGTTATGAGATGGTCTTGGCTTACTCATTCATGTATATGGGGATGTATAGTAGCGACATGTATTTGTGTTGTCGTTATCGATGCTATTCCTACACTAGTAGGATTCGGGTACGTACTTTGTACTATTCATATTAATGAACTAAATTAACTCATTTGATTTTCCGTGATTGGGTTCTCGTTATGAATTTTGGGTTTAATTAGGGAACATTTAGTTCTATCCTAACATTTTTCATTATGAAGTTTGTTTAATGACTGGAAAGTGAAAACAGTGGATGTTTTATGAACATTCCGTTTTGTGTTGTTTTAGTTTCAAATATAGAAGTTGAAACTAGACATTGTAAACCAGGCAACCAAATGTAATTCCTGCAGTGCATTGTTTTCAAAATCAGAAAATAGATTTTCATGAAATAATCAATTTAAGCCTCTCTTTTTTAATCCCCGAGTTATACTGCTCCTTAAGTTGATCCTTGAGGTTTTAATTGCAGTGAATCTGTGACTCCTACAGTTCTCACAAATGTTTCTTTGTTTGTCGTTAAATTTTTCACTGCTTTCAATTAGAATAAAATGCAAGTATTTCAGATTACACATTACACCCTTCTATTCAGAACTACCTTGTGAATTGTTGGATCAAGAGTCGGTATCTTGGTTATGTAAATGTAATGTAATATTTCTCAGGGAGGTCCTTATCTGTTGTGATTGTATCATGTCATATATGTTACAAATACCAAGGACATACACAATAATGTTGATTTAACTCTATTTTTCTTTTCTTTTTTCCAGGGCCATCTTTCATATTGCGGGTACAAGTAAATTTTGGTTATGCTTGTTAAGTAGCATTGTGGGATCACTTGTCCCTCGATTTGTTGTAAAAGTATTGGTTCAATTATACGGAGCGTCTGATATTCAGATTGCAAGAGAAGCTGAGAAATTTGGTAATTTCGGAGAAATTGAAAGAGAGTTAGAAATGAACCAACTTTCTGACCTTCCCAGATAATGAGTGGGTAATTATAATTACTATATTTTAGTTTTTTGTATTTGTAAAAAAATCATATTCTTTTCTTCTGTTGTAAGCGTTCCTTTGCTTGGCAGATTTCATTTTTTGCTATCTAAACGGTAGGAATTGTTGTACTTAGGCTGTTGTCCATCCTTCTGTATATTTCTGTAGGCTTTTTTTTAAACTTATTTTTATTGGACAAAATGTGTGTCTTTAGACTTGGTTATTGTAAATCAGCAAATACAAAATTATACAGTTAAACTGTAGCATTTTCTGCAATACCTTCCCATGAAAGAAATTTAATACAATCTGTTTGTTTCTACTTACAGTTCAATGTTCACTTCATTGCCTTTGGAACGTGAATGAATAATGCCTTTGAATGAGATTTTATTCTTAGAAAGAATTTGGAGATAAGAACTTCTACGTTTTGCAATAAGAATTTGAAACAAGTAGAATTTTGTTAGCTTTTGTGTCTCTTTCCATTATTTTTATCCTATTCTTAGTTTGAAGGATTTTCTCTTTCTTTAGATAATGCTGTTTGATATTACATCCGTCTTGTCAGTCAAGGTTCAATTTTTTCATCCTATTTTCTTCATATTATGTTGCCACATACTATAAAGCAATGCGTTTCTTCATCCTGTTCTGCAAAATTATATAGATTGATGCTTAAAACCTTCGACTATCTTCCATATCCAATCTCGTTGGTTTCAAAGTTTACGTTATAGTGTTCGTCCCTCACTTCCTCTACATGTTTGCTGAGAGTGAACATGCAAATTTTGTGCAATTTAAGAGTGATAAGGTCAAGTTTTGACGCCTAAATTCAGCTGGTGCTTGACCAAAAGATGCAACCAAAATTTTCATTTCTTGTCGTTACTGGAAAAAACACTTATATTTCTTGCTTTTGCTTTGTAATTTTTCTTTGTTCAGATATTAAAGTAACATCCAAAGTAGAGTTTAATTGGTAATACCCAGGGATCCATGGTGGATTTGAGCTAGTCTCACTGTATCAGTCAGATCTTTAAAATATTTACCCTACAAAAGTAACCACTTGAAAGTCTTTTTCAACTTTATATATTTATTAATGGATTTCGTTCAGAAGTGCTTTAAAGTGGCCAACGTAGCCATTTCTGATATATCCACCCACTGAACTAGGTAATAAAAAGACCATTCATAGGTCGCATTAATTTTTTTAACGAACTACTGTAAACTATATTATCTATGTTTAATTTTTTCCTTTTTCTTGTACTGTACATAGAGGCACTTGCAAAAATTGTACGAGTATTTTGAAATTCGTAAAAATCTGTCACTCACAAGGGCGAGATCAGTTGCACGGATTTAGCTTGAGAGTGAACTCTCTCTTTATATAAAATTTCTGAAGTGATTTTAAGTAAGTCACTTTTTCAACAACACTTGACCCGACAACACTTTTTCATAAACAAATGGTTCCCAAATCGATACCTTATTCAACCAGGGAAAGCTTCCTAGAGGGTTATTTATCATAGTTGTAATCTGCTTATTAAAGGTACTCCATGATTCGTATAGAGTCAATTGTAACGTGGTGAACCTCTAGTTTTAGCTCATCAATTATCCACTGTATATAACCACTTGTTTTTAATCACAACTGAATAAGCATGGAATTTCATATATTGGTTTTGAGCTTGTTCATTTGCTACTTTTAAGCTGTATTTTTTGCTTTTTGCCTGTAGTGGTTTTGAAACATTTAGTTTCCGGAAATAGATTGTCTAGCGCTTTATCCCACCTAATCGTCTAATTTCGCTTAGCCACCGCCTAATTCATCCTAATTTGCCAGGCGTCTAGCATCCTAGAGTCAGCCTAATTTTTGGACAGACTCGCATTCTAGAACACTGCCACTATATTTATAAAAAGTTACACGGATACCATCTACAACTTAAATTAAAAACAAGAAGATGGTTTAGGAAACAATTACACAAATTAAAACTTTTGGGGCACAATTAAAACAAAAACCTAGTCTATCTAAGGTCTTTCCCATTTCACCCGGTTTTTTTTTAAAGCATTTTTGTACTTTTTCTTGTTTAATACCTTCAATTCAAGTTTCATTTCTATTTTGAACTATTTCATCGAAAAACTATTTTGTTCAATTACGTGACAGGTGACATCGAAATAATTGAATTCGGAGCATTAAAGCAGAAAATAATCGGGAATTCAGGATACTAAACAATAAATATTTAAGAATTCAGGCTATCAAAACATAAACGAACAAGTTCAAAATATAAAAAATAAATGTATTAAGGATACTAAATAATAATAAAAAATACGAATTCAGGATACTAATCTAGTAAACAACAATACATCTAGGGGGGTCAATTTTACCCGATTCGACCCAACCCAACGGTTTTTGGGTACTCGGATAACGGTTTTAGCGGTTATCTTATCATCTATAGGTCGAGTATATATATATATTTTTTAATTATTTTACTCGACCCATACCTGTATTTGTAATGAGTATAACGGTCCTCGGTGCGAGTATTTATCCAAAATTCATAAAATTTATTTTACTTTTCTTTATGTTCTTTTCTGAATGTTATTTTTACATCTTGATAATGAATATATTTTTGAAAGGTATTTCTTAACTTATTTGTTAAAAATAAACAAAGTAACGAGGTATTATAATTTTTTTTGCTTAATATTGGTTAACAACGTGTTTTGTTGATTATTGAATCACGTATACATTACTCAGTCACTTAAACATTACAAACTAATGGTTCTATTTTTCATTTTATTAATTATCCATTTCATCCTTAATGGTTTTCCTAAATTATTAATAAAAATAGACTGAATTAAAATAAATCGTAAAACTTGTAATCACAACAAAGATTAACAACTATTTTTTTACTAAATGGTAGAAAAACCCCATATTTTTATATTATTAATAATAAAAATATAAAAATATGGGAAAAAAATACCACAAGACATAAAAGAAAATAAAAATAAATGAACGTCAACTAATGAAAAATAAAATAAGTATAAATCTTCCGTGTCTTCACACATATTAAAAAACGTTTCATATTTCTTAACTCGCCGTTGTATGAGTTCGTATTGTATTATTTCTTATGCATTTATCCAATTTTCGTTGCACATACATAATATGTATATATATTTTTAAAATATGGGTACATATTGCGTTTCTATAATTCGGGTATGTTGATCGGTTCTGCGGATCGGGTCTACGGGTCGGATTCATGATATATAGTTGATAACCATACCAGTTTCAAAAACCAGTGATGACGGATTGGATAGACCCAAAAACCATTTTGTAACGGATCTGATTATTACGATTTTTGAGTATCCACGGTGCGGTTTTTGTTATGCAACAGTTTTTACACCGCTAAGTACATCCAGAAACCATAAAATAAAAACGTTCTTTCTGTTGTGAGTCTTATTAGCTCAGTATATATATTATATAGGAGACATAGAGAGAATATAGAGAGAGAGGACAGTAGGTCTTTATTAATCAGAATGTATATGAATGAATATCAAATACAAGACCCCTAACCCTCTTTATATAGATAGAGGGATAGGGTAACAAGCCCACTTGGGTCCATAAAGTACAAGCCCAATAGTCCAATAATATCTTACAACACTCCCCCTTTGGACGTCTTGAATTCTTCGTCTTCATGCAGTCGATCTGAGTCGAGTTCATTCGCAGTGCTAAACACATAAAAAGCTTAGGGACGGAAAACCCAGTGTGGGACAAAACCGGTACCTAGGAGAAACTGTGTAGCCGAATGATATAGGCCGAAATATCATGTAAGTAACTAACCACAAAACAGTGTGCCTCATCAAAACCTTGCCAGAGCAAACCCAATGGGAAAATCTCTGATCGAAGGAAAAAGAGTGCAACAGTGGTAGTAGTAGAGGATCAACCACAAAACAGGTGCCTCATCAAAACCTTGCTAGAGTAAACCCAGTGGGAAAAAACCTCTAGTCGAAGGACAAAAGAGTACACAGTGGTAAGAAGTATACAACAGGATACTCCCCCTAATTTCGGCAATCTTAAGTGAGATATAATGGGAACGTGTCTCGCTAAAAACCTTGCCAAGGAAAACCCAGTGGGAAAAAACCTTGGTCTAAGGACAAAAAGAGTACACGAGCATGGGACTAGATGCTCCCCCTCACTTGCACACAACAGGGTGCGAGAATTTTGACTAAGTAGTAATTAGTCCAATAAGCATTCACCTGGATGCTCCCCCTAACTTGCACACGACTGGGTGCAAAGATTTCATATTCCAAGAAAGAGTACGAGCATTCGACTGGATGTCTCATTTACTTGCACACGACTGGATGCAAGAAAATCTAACGTGTAATAGAACGAGCATTCAACTGGATGCTCTTAAACTTCATTTGTGAAGATTAATTTCGGCGAGAAATGCTAAATAGCATAATGTAGTCATGTCTCTCTTGATCAATAACAACAAGTTGTCTTCTATGACAAGTGTTTTATCTGGATCGTGAGACAGAACATATGTAATTCAAATATGACTAATACTAGCTCGAAGCCATATACACTCTCTAGTCGTCTCATAGAGCACGAATAGATCAGAGTGATTCACTTGGAGTCATTCCAAGACCTCCAAGATGTCGCCTTATTCCTAATGGTAAAGACATACCATGTTAGGAATATACCTTATGCGGGTCTGATAAGTAACCGGCATCGGTATAACCGAAAAAGGGTTGCGTTAATTCGAGTACCGAAGGGGGTAGGTACACTCGATGACGCAAATGGGATAAACTAGCCCACTTCCAAAATTACCATAAGGTAAGGGAATGTGTCTTTAGTGCCATTTCGATGGCAGCGTGTTAGCGCGATGTTGTGTCGAGCTATACCATTCACAACAGACGAGATGTTCGTCCTAGCACATTAGACCAAGTACAATGATGCGCTTATTGTACTTAGATATGAACATTATGGTTCAATATCTCTTCATCGTCTCATCAGGGACGGACTGGGTCTATATCAATGTCTAGTGATCGAACGATCATGGGAGAATCTGACGACTTAGCGTCATGATGACTAAAACGTCATAACACCTTCTGGGTGTAGTCTGAATCATGGACTTAGATTCAATATTTACGGGACTCAATCATCAGGTTGAGTCACTACCGTGTCTTCCCAATATCCTTCATCTCGAAGGCAAATCCAAAAATGGATCGCGTAATAAAACACGCAAGGGCATAATACTTGTTCAAGTATCCCAAGCTAATCAAGTACTCACTTAGGCGGTATACCACATCCGCTCGGATTATATTAATCCATATAGTGAACGTCTCAGTCAATTGAGATCGTGTTCCGTGGTCGGAAACTACTTGATTTAAGCATTATGAAGTCACACAGGGACCTTCATCTATATCGCTTTGTCTAAATCCCCATAGAGATAAAACTGTGACCACATTCATGGCTGCATACTCAGTTTTTCAGAACTACTAAACTGGTAAAGTAGGGGACTGTTATAATGTCCATTACGAGTAAATCAACCATCTCGTAATCAATTCCAAGGTGTGAGAGAAGTCTTGCGCTACTAGGCGAGCATTCTACAATCTCATTATTCTCATCACTTTTCCTTACGAATAACCAAATAAACGAACTCGTTTAACATTGGTGGTGTTGGAACTACAGGTCCGAACACACTTTCGCTAAGGAGTCTACTTGGATTGCAAGTTTCCATTAGTACAATCTATTCTTCGTTGACTTCAGGCAACGGTACATGGTTCTCTGTCATAATTTGTTCATATTATCAGTCGTCACTGAATATATGAACAAGTAATCAATGACAGTCTCGTTTCGCTTCAATATCGTCTAAGATATCATGATCGACAGATATTTCGAGATTCTTAGGATGAGGAGGAAATCACACATCTCCTTGATCCTTTATAATCTCGTGCGACAAACGAGTTTCAGTTCACCACCTCTGGGGCTGAACGAATTAAGAACCGGTCAACTTCCTCATATCTTAGGAAGGACGACAGACTGACGGCCGACGGCAGCGTCCTTTGCTTGGCGGGTTCGGCCAAAGCAACGTGTTACGACAGGAACACAGCGTCCGACAGGGACGTCTATCCTTGCAAGCATTTTGCAGCAGGTATAAATGATCTCGTGACATCTCATAAAGTCATTAAATGCGTCTGGCATTTAGTTAGACTTGAGGGAGTCTATGCACTTACTTATCACTAAGTGCAGTTTTGGTGATCAAGCTAAGACTGAGTGGGTTATGCCACGTTACTTCACGTCGTTCCTTATCAACGGTAACGTGCAAATCTCCCCCTAACGACGGGGAGAACAGTCTTAGCGATGTCACTTTCGCATATCATGCGGTAAAGAGATCGCTTGTCAAGGTTACTCTATCAAATGATAGGCAGGAGATTCATAATCGACTTATGTCCCCTTCAGAGGTCCATATTTTGAACGCTAGAGCGGCTCAATCAAAATATTAATTAATCACTCTAAACACGCGTTAATATGAGACTTCTGGCTCATAACCAGTAACCAACTGGTACGCATATGGTGTTTGAGTGTCTATGGGCCTCATAACGGACCAATGCAGCAAAATAGCATAACCCCACACGGAAATATAAATCTTGGTGTGCAAGACCAAGAAATGCGTGCAATCATTTGCAGTCGCATCATCAAACTTTCCGTGAGTCCATTTGGGTCTGAACATAATCGACAGGATGTTCAATTTCAATTTCAATTTCCAAACTCAAGTAATTCAAATCGAAATTTCGATTATTACTCTTCGGAATTATCAAGTCGACTAGACTTTTCAGGATAATCCGGATCATGAGCCATCAACTTAATGATAGGGCTAAAAGTTTGGAAAGTGCTGCATTTATGTGGACAACAATAATCATGGGACCTTATTGTCGATGCATCAACCATAACCATTTATATTTATGGTCCGTCTTATGGTTGGATAAGTCCACAATAACTCCTTCAATTCTTTACAAGAATTCTACGAGTTCATTTCGTGATCTTTACACATACTAGTCTTTCAAAGTGAGCATTAGTGGCATTAATTTCGGATTAATCACGAAATATATCCTCAAAGAGAATCCAAATGCGATGCGATTATAAATCAACTATCGTCTTTTGACCCGGGAATATCTCATCCGGTCAATGCCATAATATCAAAATGCTCTTATCAATCGACGACAGGCGAATGATAGTACAGACAATCATGTCTTAGCATCTAAATCATTTTATCATTCGACGATAGGCGAAATGATAAGGTAACTTTAAATGCTTTAAAGAATGTGGTAGCAACCACTTGAAAGACATTTTAACTCCTCTAAAATACGCTTTTGGTCGTATTGAATTGAGACTATGTAAAGAAATTTTAATTCTTTCATGAGCTATTACCAGATAACGCTGGTTTTCTCGAATATTTTATAACTCAACAAGGTACGGCAGGACCTACATGAGTATAAGACCTCATATTTGACAAATCAATTTGGTTTTACCAAAGATTTCGATTGGAACGACAGGTCCAGAATCGTTGTCACTGAGTACTCTTTTAGGCAAGTAGTTGGTGAAATTATGTGGTACACGGTTACCCACTATTTCCAAAAAACCAACTACACCACAAGTATTGCCTAAAATTTTATAATTTAAAGTTTGGTCACATTTGTCAAAGGAATTTGCTCAAAACACTTTAAATTATTTCGAGAAATTTAGTAAACAGGCAAACCATAATCCAAAAGTATGGTCCAAATGGAAAATTAATAATCCAAATGGAAAAACATAATCCAGATGAGCGAAAAAATGGCTCAATGATTTATCAAAATCAATAAAGAAAGGTCCCAAACTCATTTGAGCCACAAAATCGGGGGTCTCAAAAATTTCCTTTCAGTTAGCTTTAACCACATTAGCATCGGTTTTTTTTTACCTTTATAATAGTTTTGAACTATTTAGGGAGTAACCGTGCATGACCTTTGTCTTTATAGCATAGAGTTGGCTCATTGAGCATTATCTCTTGCTTTGTGACAATGACCCATATTGTTCCTTTCAATTACTGTCTTGGAGCCACAAGTTTTCGATTTTGACGATTGTCTAAAATCTCGCTTGGCTAGGCGATTCATCGGGATCGCGACAGTTCGAGACAAATAACACTTGTCTCGGTTCTCGATTCGTGGGAAAAATATACACGAAGAGCATTAATATCAGGCAAACAATTCGTCATTGACCCAATAGGATTAAAACTACTCACCGGGGTAATTTTCTTATCCAATAACAGATGGGCGATAAAGGAACATGGTGAATATAAATTCACGATACTGCTTATGGAATACAATTGCCAAGCCAGTATTTTGGTGAAGGATTGCTCCAATATGTCAATTTCAGACATTTGTTCACCATAGATGTCATCACGTCTCAAATGTGGCGGCGGAATAAAATCAACGCCTTAGCATTCATCCTGATGGTAACAACAAACTCGTGTTTTACTCATCAAAGATGTCATCCAAAAAAAATTTTGGGCATCACATTTTCACACATCAGGGTGAGTAACATGTGGTGACGGATTAAAATCAACGTTTAAACAGTCATTTCGCAAGTATGTTTTACGATTTTTCTCATCATAGATGGCATCCAACATGTGTTGGGAGTTTTGGATTATTTATCATATAAAACGACTGGTTTATATGTTTATGGTTGGGTTAATTGATGTTTTCTGTACCAAACTATCGCTGTTTAACAATTTGCATACTCAACTATTTTTTTTAACAATTTACATACTAAATTAACATAAATCGATCAATAAGCATACTATTGGTGACATGTCATCAATTAAACACACAGTTGGCAAAATTTTACATACGTGGGCTTATCAATATTACACGGCAGCAAAGGAACGAACAGGTGTCTATGAAACCAAAACATTCTCTCTCTATACGTATAACTCTGTCTATACGTATAATTCTCTCAAAAAACGTCCAAATTAAGCAACAATTACTGAAATAAATAATTTTTAAACATGAGTTGGATGCTTCGTGATGGGACAGAGCCTCCAAAATACGGTAAGTCAATTTCTTTATCTATCTATAATTAGTGGTTTTTTAATTATATATTTCTTCATTTTATAATTAGGGTTTTTGTTATAATTTTTTTTTTTTTGGATTATTCAGTTTACATTATTCGAGTTTTTAATTATTAGAGATTTTTAATTGTATATTAATTAATTTTATAATTAGGGTTTTTTTATCAATTTATTTAGATGAGTTATTCAGTTTACGTACTTAGGGATTATGGTTAAATATTGTTAATTAGTGGTGGTTAATTTGAGTAGTAGGGGTTTAATTATGTATACTTTTTAAATTGCAGATAACAATTTCATGTTCACCGTAGCCTATCATCATGATGGTATAATGTCTCGAGGTAACAGAACACAATATTTGAATGGTAGAGTTGATTACTTTGATTTTTGTGATGAAAAAGAAATCAATTATCTAGCACTTGTAGGAATGGCTTACAAATTAGGCTGGTTAAATGTTAACAAGTTGTACTGTAAAAAAGTGGGAACTTCATTTGAGGAAACTGAATTTCAGATTAGATTTGATAGGGATGCTTATCATATTGTTAACTATGTTGATAGCGCTACTAGAGTTGTGGAAGTATATGCTGAGTGTGATAACAATGAAATAGATTCAGACTTAGACAGTAGTGGTGATGAATTTGAAGTTGAAAATGATGTTGGTTCTGATTTAGAAAATAATTTTGGTACTGATGATGATATTGGTGGGGAAGATGATACTTTAGTTGACACTGACATTACTGTGGACCACAGCAGTGGCAAAGCTAGTGGTTCTGGTACTAGTAAGGCTAGATGTAAAGACAAAGCTAGTGTCACTATGAAATCTAAAGTTGCAGCTGCATACAATAATGTGGGTAATGATGAGGACATGGATCAGGGTTATGTGTCACAGTCAGAATTTGATAGTGATGTAGGGTCTGATGAGGATGAAAGTAGAGTTAAAGTTAGTTATTCAGTGTTTGGTGAAGCAGACTTAGATAAACCTATAGAGTTTAAACTTGGAATGAAATTTCCTAGTGCTGCTCTGTTTAGAAAAGCTGTAAGGGAATATGCAATTCAAAGAAAAAAGGATGTTTATTTGAATGTGAACTGCAAGTTAAAAATGTATGGTATTTGTAGAAATGGAAGTACTGATAACCCATGTCCTTGGTTGATATATGGTGCAAGAATGAGATGGGAAGAGACAGTACAGATAAGAACTTTTGTGGACAGACACACATGTTCTAGCACACTGGTGAATTCAAATCTTACACCAAAATACATTGCTGAAAAATTTGAAGTGGATATTAGAGAGAATCCTAAGTGGGATGCAAAAGCATTTCAAAGGTTTGTGGCAAGAAAAACAAAGTGTAAGGTAACTATTGCCAAAGCATATAGGGCTTTTGAACTTGCAAAAATTCAAATTGAGGGCACTTCTGCTAACCAATACAAACTACTTTGGGACTATATTGCTGAGTTAAAAAGAACTAACCCAGGTAGTACTTTTTTGGTGAAAACCAAGAATAGACCAAGTTTAGATGCTCCATATGTGTTCAGAGGGATTTATATCTGTTAGGGGGCCTTGAAAAGAGGGTTTTTAGAAGGTTGTAGACCAGTTATTGGTGTTGATGGGTGTCATCTAAGTGGGCCACACAAGGGTATAATGTTGACTGCAGTGGCAATAGACCCCAACAACTGCATGTATCCTTTTGCTTATGCAGTTGTTGGGAAAGAAAAACAATCTACTTGGAGGTGGTTCTTGAGGTTGCTCTCTAAGGACCTAAACATTCAGTCTGCAGCTGACTATACCTTCATTTCTGATAAACAAAAGGTTAGGCTTGTAATTAAAATTTTCATTTATTAATTTATCATTTATTTATTTTGCAACAATAACTAGTCATTATTCTTTAATTTTATTCTGTAGGGTCTTATTGCTGCCATGGAGGAAGTGCTACCTGGTGTGGAGCACAGGTTTTGTGTAAGACATCTCTACAATAACTTCAAAAAGGACCACAAAGGGTTGGCATTAAAGAATCTACTTTGGAAATGTGCTAGAGCTAGCACTAAGGAATACTTTACCAAAGCCCTAGAAGAGATGAAAAACCTTAATGAACCAGCTTATCTTTGGTTGTCATCCAAACCAGGTAAGAACTGGTCTAGGTCTCATTTCTGTTTTCAACCAAAATCAGATATTCTATTAAATAACTTGTGTGAATCCTTTAATGCTTGCATAAAAGAAGCTAGGGGAAAACCTATTTTGAGTATGCTTGAGGATATGAGGAAGTATCTCATGGATTTAGTTATGAGAAAAAAAACTGCTATGGAAAAGAAAAATGCACTTCACATATGTCCTAAAATTCAGGAAAAGCTTGAAGGTTTTAAACTTAGATCACATAATTATATACCTTATTCGAATGGTAATCTCATTTATGAGGTTGATAGTGGTCATTCTTGCTATCAAGTAGACCTTGCTAGGAAAACTTGTGCTTGTAATGTATGGCAGTTAGCTGGGATACCATGTGTTCATAGTATTTGTGCCATGAATTGTGAAGGTCTCAAACCAGAGGATTATATACATAGTTGTTATACAAGAGAAACTTATCTCAAAACCTATAGTAACACTTTGGTACCAATTAATGGAATTGATTTATGGCCCAAAACCAACAAACCAGTAATTTTACCACCAGTGGTTACTACACAACCTGGTAGACCAAGAAAGAATAGAAAAAGAGCTGCAGATGAGCCTAGGACACCCTCTCATAAGATAGGTAGGGTTGGTACTATAATTACATGCACACTGTGTAAAAAAGCTGGTCATAACTCCAGAACATGTGGTAAACCTCCAAAAGAAAAAAGCCAGGGGAGAGGAACAAGGCAGAGAAAACCAAAGGCAATTCCACATTTAGTTGATGAAAGTAACAGTGACAATGATGATTTTGGTATGGATGAGGAAGATGATGATGGTGTTGAAACTGTGGTGGAAAATATGGTAGAAAATGATGGTGTTGAAACTAATGTGGTGGAAGATATGATGGAAAATGATGGTGTGGGATATGGTGGAAATGGTGTGAGTAATGAAAGGGAAAATGAGAGTGATAATTTATGTGATAATGTGGTTCTTAGTGCAAATGATATAGCTGAAAAACAGGATGAAGTGGATCAAACATCAAGAGTAGTATCCAGTCAACCTTTGGGAGCTTTTACTGGAAAAAAGAGAGCTAAAATGACAGTAAGTTCTCTTAATTTCATAAAACATTTACTTTTTTTATTAGTGGTTTTTGGTCTAATTGCTATTTTATTACTCTTAGGTACTGTAAAATATATTCTAATTACTATTTTTATTGACTGTATAAAGGTGAGAAGAAGTATGAGAATAATAAATTCACCAAAAAAAGGCCCTGCTACTGTGAGAGAGAATAAGAGTTGTGATTTCTGTGATAATGTGGTCCTTAGTGCAAATGATATAGCTGAAAAACAGGATGAAGTGGGTCAAACATCAAGAGTAGTGTCCAGTCAACCTTTGGGAGTCTTTACTGGAAAAAAGAGAGCTCAAATACCAGTAAATTCTCTTATTTTATTAAAACCATTATTGCTTTTTATTAGTAGCTTTTGTGCTAATATATTCTAACTGCTATTTTTATTGATTGTTTAAAGATGAGAAGAAGCATGAGAATATTAAATTCACCAAAAAAAGGGCCTGTTGTTGTGGATTTTGAGGATTTAACCAAGTATGGTGAGAGTGGCAGTGACACACTTCATGCTGGCATCTTAAACAAAACAAAAGGTGGTGGAAAGTCAACAAAGGGACATATTTATAAGGATGTCAAGATGTATCTCACACCTGCTGCTCTTAAACTTGAGTTGGAGCTTAAGAAACAATGGAAAGCAAAACAGAGTCAATCTGGCCCTAATTTGTAGTAAGCTACATTTATGTAAGAAATATTTTATTTATTAGACTTCAAAGTACTTTTAATTTTCTTTTGTTGGTTTGAGAAGACCTGCTAATGAATTGAATGACCTGTAATGTACTTATTGCTTTTGTTTTTATTTTGGTGGCCTATAATGGCTTTGCTACTGTATGAATAGTAACACTTTGGTGTCTGTTACTGGCCTATGAATGAAGTATCTATTTTGGCAATTTAATGGTGTTATTTTGTTTCTATAGTTATTTGATTTACTGTTTTTATTGAGTAGTTTGTATAGTAAATGTTGGTATCTCAATGATGTTTTTGTACTGAGAGATGACCATTGTGATATTAGAAATGTTGGTATCTCAATGATGTTTTTGTACTGAGAGATGACCATTGTGATCTTACAAATGTTGACATCTCAATGATGTTTTTGTACTGAGAGATGTTATAGTTTTGTTCTGTAATTTTATCCTCATATGTTATGAAAACAGCTCAGAACACAGTCTTTTTTGATCTCAGAAAAGAGCTCTTATGAACTCAGAATGAGATGAGATTTAGGTATTTCTGAGCTCTTATGAAAACATCTCTGAATTGTCCATTTTATGATGAGATTTGGGTATTTATGATCTCAGAATTGACCAATTTTTGGACTGATTATTGTCCACTTATAGCCATCTCAGAATGGGGCTTTTGTGAACTCGGAATAGTTCATTTTTTGACTGAGATTTGGGTACTTGTGATATCAGAAAACAACACATTCATTCATACTCATACCATTACATGAATTAACCCTTCATTCATTCATACACATAGCATTACATGAAACCATTACATTAAACATTCTTTTTCTTCCTCAAACAGGTACACCATTGACAGGACAATAATTAAAATCACAAAAACAGCAAGTATACAACCATTACTATTTTTTCCCTTTTTCTTCTTCACTTGCTTCATGTTTTTCACCATATCTTTTTTCTTCGCACCTTCATATTCTTCAACCAGCTGCATTAGACAAGCTTTTTCATTCTGCAATTCATTAATTTGTTTCTTCATTTTTGAATTCTCTCTTTGCATTTCTTTCATGTCAGCTTCCAAGGTGTTTTTTCCTTTCAATAAACCTGGTATTATTTTTGTGGCACGATCAAAAATAGGGGGATCAACCCATAAGAAAAATGAACAAGAGTTGGTTTTACAATTTCTAAACCTGCGACCTGGGTTTTCCGCAGTCCATGATGTGTTTAGTTTTGTGGTTTTCCTACAATGGCAGTGGTAGTCCATTGAAGAGAGTGTTAGTGAGAGAATGGCTGTCTGAAAATTAGGGTTATGGGTTTTGGGTTAGTGAGAGAATTGGCTGGGTGTAATGAATTCTGGGGTGTAAGTGATTTTGGCGCCAAATATAGGCCAGAAAGCCCACGTAAGCAAAATTTTGCCAACTGTGTGTTTAATTGATGACATGTCACCAATAGTATGCTTATTGATCGATTTATGTTAATTTAGTATGTAAATTGTTAAAAAAAATAGTTGAGTATGCAAATTGTTAAACAGCGATAGTTTGGTACAGAAAACATGAATTATCCCTTTCGCAAATTACCATATTATACACTTGGCAGTGATTAAGTAATTATTTAGATTGTACCTGCTTGTATTACATATTATAACAAGATATTCTAAATCACACTTAGTAATATCTAATACAATCCATCGATCTAAATTTACCAATCAATACAGAATATATCACAGTTATTATTCTGCCATATGTGTAAAGTAAACAGTAAACTCTAAACCCCTCTCTATCTCTCTCTAACTCGCGCCTCTGTCACAGCAATGGCAGAGACGGAAACCCGGTTGATGGATTTTACTCTGTTGATCGATCTCGACAGCGCTGGTTCCCGATCAGTTCTATGGACCCTTTCTCTCCTATTCGCCACGTCATCCTATCTCTCTCTTAAACCGACGGCTATGTACGTTTACTACTCTCTTGGGGACTTTGACCGGTCAACTCCGGTCGTCATTGTCTCTATTATTCTCATCCATCTTTTTTTATCCGCTCTTTGTTTCCGGAATCCCCGTGGCTATCTTATCGATTTCAGGAGGTTATTACTTTTTATTTATTATTATTATTATTGTTGTTGTTGTTGTTATTGTTGTTTTATATGTGTTTGTGTGTGTGATTTTACAAATTATATCCAAAGGACTCTTCACTCACCTCGGGAGGCAATGATAATAATCATTTTATTACTCCCTCCGTTCCTATTTAATTGTACATTACGAAACTACGTGCATTTTTGACCGGCCAATAATTTGTATCAAAATTGTCGGAATGAAAATTTTCAAAAGTTGATCCTATAGTTAAAATTTTAAATTTTATGATTAGATTTTAAGAAAATTCATTTCGACAATTTTGATATAAGTTATAAGCCGGTCAAAATTGCACGTTGTTTCGTAATGGACAATTAAGTGGGAACGGAGGGAGTATATACTATTTATATATATACGTGTGTGTGTGTGATATTATAATTAGGTTGGATATTTAGTACTCTACTGAACACACTCAACCTCGGGAGGCAATTATTATTATATACTATATATGTGTGTGTGTGTTTGTGTGATATCACAAATTAGGTTGGATAATTAGAATTCTACTGAACACACTCGACCCCGGGAGGCAATTGTTATTGTTATTATTTGTTATATACTACATATATATATATAATACGAATTATGTTGGGTATTAGAACACTTACTGAACTGTGTACTGATGTGGTGATTATTTCTTTATACCAATTCATTCATTAATGCATGCCGGTATTGTGCTTGTGCTTAGAAGTGCTTATCTGGTGTTTTTAGTTTATTCTTAAAAGACTAGAAAAGTGTTTAGTTTGAATTGTTTTCTGCTTTGAGCACTAGTTGCTCATTTTCAGAATAAAAATGATTTGTCAAAAGTATTACTATTTGCTAATTTATGTAACATATATATTACGACTTAGATTGGATATTAGAATAAGAGTGTGTTTGGCATTGCCTTTTTGAGAACAGATCTTGCTTTAAAAATGTTGTAGTGTTGTGTTTGGCACCAGCTTAGTCTTTCTTACTTATAAGTGATTTATAAATTATTTATTAATTATAAGTCTATTTTAGAAAAATTGTACTTTTGGTGATTCTATATGCGAAAAGGCTGAAAAAGGAAAAAAGTCTTAGATTATCAGCTTCTAAGTTTTTTTAGCTTTTATAAAAAAAAAAACTAGCAAACCAAACACCATGGCTTTTTTAAAGCAAAAAGCTACAGAAAAGATGAGAAAAGGTGTTGTCAGACATGCACTAATCACTTAAAGAATTACTATCATACTCTACTCTTGTTGGAAGTCCGAATTCTATACTAATGCGGTGATTGTCGTGATTATTTATTTATGTAAATTAGATCATTAATGCATGCTGGTATTTTAATTGTAATCAGTATTGGCTTATTGCTTATATGCAGTTTTGTTCTGAATTGTTTCCTGCTGATATTATGGGTTCTAGTTTGTTAACTAATCATAAGACTAATTAGACGGTCAAAAAGAAACAATTGCTTTTCAGTTAAGTTAATCCATTAAATTATTTTTTGCAGCTTAAATTGGTCGAAAAAACGTACGCAATGTTGATTCATTCATTTCTTGGGATATAAAATGAGATGGGTTATACCCGAATGGAAATAACAGATTATTTAAGGATCGCAAGAGTAGCTAAATCTGTGACATGGTTGACTGTTTTTTTTTATCAATTGTATGGCTTATATGTGATTCCGCAGTTTGATTATAAGCGTATTCTTTATTAATAGTATAGTATTTAACCATATAATTGTGTCATTAAATATATTTACTCACGTCATAACAGGAGGTCTTAAGACCATGTGCAAGATTGCTGATGGTGTGGGATATACTTTGTTCATGATGATGTTTGGGTTTTGGCGTTGGAATGATGAGCTAATGAGGAAAGCCCCCACTATGTCGTTTCTGATGACTTTTGCTGCATTTCTTATGGTTTTCGTGAGGGTTGTTACTCCAGGGTTCGGGCGGATGCTTCCTATCATGGCATCAGGTGCTTCGGTCTATATCTCGTACCAGATAGGCCTGCTCTGAACTCTGATGCCTTGGTTTGCTGTCATCGTTGTAGCTCAAGCATATCTGCATGAGATAGGTAATTTTCCTATTAGTTTATATGTTACCCTAACTAAGACAGCCATTTGAAATACACAGTGTACTAAGTTAGATCTTCATCACTTACTGGACAAAACTGAATGGTTAAGACAATCCTAGTGCATGCATAGTGATTGGTATTGGATGGTTTTTTGTTAAAATGAGGAGTTGCTACCCCTGCCATGAACATGTGATCAGATAATACATTTTCTGTTACTTTTTGTTGATGCGTTTTCGAAAAAGTAACAAATTAAGTCAGAAACCTGACATTTTTAATTGTAGAAGTTCATAATGGCTAAATCTTAGTGGACATATTCGAAACTATTGATGTTAGTTACTAAGATTCCTTACTAAAACAATGATATGGAACTCATGGAATGAACCTTTAAATCTTAAAAGGAAATAGTACCAGTGAAATACCAATGGCAGTCTGATTTTGTTCATGAGTGTCTTCTATTTCAATGTATAGATGGTGTTTTATTAAGGCGCATAAATAGTTGGTGGTAACTCATATAAAACCATTTTGTTATGTAGCATAAACCTTTTTCAATGTTAGTTTCTAAGAAGTGTTTTTTTTTACTTAGTTGATTTCCTGTTGGGACAGGTACAGTTTCTTTTACTTTTTACTTGGATGATTCTTTTTAAATGTGGTCATGGTAAAATAGCTATAGATAAATTGCACCTTGTCAACTTTTGGAATTGGGGATTGATTATTGTTTGTGTTCTTCAAGGAGGCTAAAATTGCAACCTTTTTTGTTATTTGCTTGTAGGATTTGTATATTTATTTGCGGGTAATATAGTTAATTGTTGGCGTTGTTATAGTACTGTATGTTCCTTATTGATTTCTTCAACTGGTGGTTGTATTTCTTAATGTACTCTTTGTTCCCTGATTGATTATTAATACAAATAGGACTAGACAGAGTTGGATTGATTGATTTTTATATAGATATGGTCCACATGGAGTAAGGCATACATATAATTTGCACATGTATAAACTTGGACTAGTATACTAAGGGTACTTAATATTTTTTTCTTTGGGAGTATAAATTGTTATTCTCTATTTTAGGATTTCGCGACTAATTTACAGTGTCATTTGAGTTTATGTATTGAATAGTTTGCATGACTTCACCAGTTCGTTGTTTATGGGCTCTTCTGAGTATTGCGTTTTCCTTGTATTGATTTACTTACTAAGGACACAGTTTGTAGTGAATTTTGAGACACCTTGGTGATACCAGTGTAAATCAGCATATAGCCACCTATCTGAACTACCAAATTCGAGTTTTTTTTTTCACGTATGATAAATGGTCTAGCTGTTTGCGTTATCTTAAATTACCCATTAGCGTTTTCGTGAAAAACATACAATTGCGCAACTAGACAAATGTATGGAAAGAATTAGGAGAGAAATGAAGTTGAGATCATCTTATAAGGCACTACCGTGGTGACTCCCTTAGAATTAATAAGTTAAAGAGTTCACATATGGGAAAGCTTTTAAGATATGTATTTTCCTTCTTGATTATTTTGAGTATTGCTTGTTGTAAGTTCTTTATATCTTAAAACATTTGTCTGTTCAGTTGTATTGATTTAAAGTTGGGTATATGTAGCTGCACACGTCAAGCTTCGGCCACTTTACTATTTGAGTGCTGTATTTTCTTTGTTCATTTCTTCAAGCGGCGGTGCTATTCTGTGTGAGTTCATTTCTAACTCTAATGGCTTGTTCTAAACTTAACAGTTCTATTAGAACAGGCCATTAGACTTGTTTTTCTAAAAATAGGTAAGACTCCAGTTAAGAATTGCTTAAGAGTTAGAACAAGGAGTGAACTTTGCTGGCCTAGTTCTTAGCGTGGATAGCAGTCATTGCATTCCATGTGCAAAGAAGAAACCTGAACTGGTATCAAGTTGCAGTAATATGATTTTGTTTTTCTTTTGGCATTTACCTTTTTGCTAATTTTGAAGTTACTGTATCTTTTTTTGCGGTGCAGACAACAAAAAGCTCATCAGGATGGAAGACAATGAAAACCTCATCAGGAGAGAGATGGAAGACAACGAAAACCTCGTCACGAGAGAGATGGCAGTTTGATGTCAAGCTCTATTAGGTGACTTTCCATTTGTAGGAAAAACACTTAGCATTACTCTGGTATTTGTAGGAAGAAAATGTATCAACTATGACTGTTTTGTTATATTATCGCTACTTTGCTGTCGGGCAGTGTTATGTGACTTATGCTATGTGTCTGAACTTGTTAAATATTGTAGAAGTGTTCTGAAAGTGTATGGCCAGACAGTTGGAATTGAACCAAATTGAGTTCATGAGTTCATCATTTTGAAACAACTTGCTGCAATACAACTGCGAATTTATTGAGATTACGTTTTGAGTAAATTAGTTTTTAGTGACCTGGGTTTTGGCCTATTTTAGGATAAGTGACCTAAGTTTTTTTAATTTCGGTTTTGTGACCTAAGTTTAACTTTGTTAGCATTTAATGACCTGTCATCCTATTTTTCAAAAAAAAAAACATATTTCTTGCTAAAAGGACTAAAATACCCTCATTAAACTGAAATTTTCCTACAAAATCTGAGGGTATTTTAGTCCTTTTAGCAAGAAATATGTTTTTTTTTTTGAAAAATATGATGGCAGGTCACTAGATGCTAACAAAGTTAACCTTAGGTCACAAAACCGAAATTAAAAAAACTTAGGTCATTTATCCTAAAATAGGCCAAAACTCAGGTCACTAAAGACTAATTTACCCTTACGTTTTTTTACATACATCAATTTGTTTTCCAGATAAAATCCCCAGCTTTACCGAGAGGGTAATATGTCAAATTTGTAAATAATTGTTCTTCTTATCTTATTTTATTCAGCATCAGATATTGACTTAGAAAATACTAAAACTTTGAAAATGGTCTAATTTTTTTTTTGTAAATATTTACAGTTGACTCGATAAACTTTCTAAGTTGGTCCCAAGTTCACCTTCAAAATGATAGTTAAATTTGTGTTGAACAGTCCATGTTGAACAATTTGTTTACATATGCACCTCAAGAAACTGATTGCGGACAACATCGTTTCTCCCATTGATAGAATTTTTCATGTTATACATATTCAAATGACCGATTTATCGAACATCATTGTACACACATCCGTTGCCTCCATCCAATCTAAGTATCCCCAACCAAATTAAGTACAAAAAATCTCATCAAAATTGTCGGAGTGTAAACTGTTAAAAGTAAATCAAGTAATTAAATTGCTAAGTTTTGTTAATAGAGTTATCATAGAGTAAACGTATAGGTTGTGTTTGGTATCGGGGTGATTTTTGTATTTTAAAAATCCAGATTTTTTAATGTGTTTGGTTACTATGATTTTTTTTTATTCAACTCCAAATTTTTAGTTAAAATAATCCAAAAATTCAAAATTTCGGAATCCATCTTTTTGCTGGATTTTTGGATTTTAAAAATCATATTTTTTGTCAAAAAATCTGATACCAAACGGATCCATAATGAGAAAAGAGTGGCGATATACGCAAAGACTATTTTACATATATATTTTTACAGAGATTAATTAATTAACCGTTAGATCATTATATATCAAGGTAGATAATAGCTCAAAATCGGTCTTTGCAAAAAATATATATAAAATAGTATATTTGTATATTTAATTTAGGGGGAATTCCAAATAAGTAGCTCTTACCAACTTATATTCCTTCTAAATATCTTAATAATTTCATATTCCTCATAGATACTACTTTTTATTATTTAGTTTATTTACTAAATGGTCATACAAACCAAAATATAATATACATATTTTATCTCTCTACAAAACCCAAAAAAATAGTTTTAAATTACAACAAAATTCTATAAAACCAAAAAAAATCACAAAAAATGAAAAAAATCCCAAAATTATAAAAAATAAAAAAAATATATAAAAAATAACAAAAATTATAAAAATCACAAAAAATTATAAAAAATTATTAAAAAATCAAAAAATCAAAAAAAAATCACAAAAATAAAAAGAATTATAAAAAAAATCATAAAATCATAAAATTTTTAAAAAATTACAAAAATAAAAAGAATTATAAAAAAATCATAAAATCATAAAATTTTTAAAAAATTACAAAAAATATATAATTTTTTTTGTCAATATAACACTTTTTACACCGAAAAGTGAATTTTTTTATAAAAAAATGGTTTTTCCATAAAAATGTGCATTTTTTTTAATCTAAATGAGCTGAAAGTGCATCTAGTTCAGTAAAAAATACATATAGTTCAGTCAAAAGCGTATATAGTTCAATAAAAGTGCATATAGTTCAGTCGAAAGTGTGTATAATTAGTCAAAAATGCATAAAATTGAGTCGAAATTGCATTCAATTCAGCTGAAAGTACATTTAGTTCCGTTGAAAGTGCATACAATTCAGTCCAAAGTAAATATAGTTCAATAAAAGTGAGTATGCATATAGTTCAGCTGAAAGTATATCTGGTTCAGTGGAAAATATATATAGTTAAATCAAAAGTGCATATAATCTAGTCGAAAATGAATATAGTACAGTCGAAAGTGCATATAGTTCTGTTAAAAATGCATCTGGTTCAACTGAAAGTGCATCTGGTTCAGCTAAAAGTGCATATGATTCAGCTAAAAGTGCATACGGTTCAGACAAAAGTGCATCTAGTTCAATAAAAGTGCATATCGTTCTATAAAACTTGCATCTGGTTCAGTCGAAAGTGCATCTAGTACAGTTGAAAGTGCATAAAGTTTAATAAAAGTGATTTTTTGTGATTTTGTTCAATTTATTTTTTTTATAATTTTGTGATTTTTTGGATTTTTTAAATAATTTTTTATGATTTTTTTCATTTTTTCATTTTTTTATATATTTTTTCATTTTTTATGATTTTTTGTGATTTTAAAAAAAAAATCATTTCTTTGTTTGATTTTTTTCATTTTTTTTCATTTTTTTCATTTTTTTTTAAATTTTTACAATTTTTTGTGTTTTTTTTTTCATTTATTTTGAGATTTTTTGCATTTTATATAATTTTATGTGTTTTTTTTTTCATTTTTTGTGAAATATGTGTATGACGTTTTGGTAAATAAAGTAAATAATTAAATAGTAGTAAATATGAACTTATGGATGTAGGTACGAGTAATATAAGTTCAAAAGTGATACCTATTGCGCATTATTTATTTAATTTATTAAAACTATTATAACTTATAAGTTTATAATTAAAATACCAAAATATTATCTCCTTTAAACTTCTCGCTCTCCTTTTCTTCTGCCCGCCGCCGCTGCAACAGTAATCTCTCTCTCTCTCTCTCTCTCCACATTCTTATTTTTTTTCAATTTTAATTTTTTGCTTTTTTATTTGGGTACAAAAGCTCGTTTTCAACAAGAAACCTAACTGAATTTATAAACTAAACCAAACTAAACCTGTATCTATATGATTATTTGTAACCCCTTTTTTGCTTAAGTTTACTTTTGAGTTTCGACACTTTTCGTGCAATTTATACTCTTATTAGTGGTAAGTTCACATTTATTTGATGTTTACTCATTAGCTTTTGTGCATTTTGATGGGTTTTTTTTTCTTTTGTTGTATTTGGGCATTTCATTATGGAAGATTATTTATTTAGGTAGATGAACCGTAAAGCGGAATTAGAGGAAAATTTCACTACTTAGTTGGAGAAATGCATAGTAAATTTTCATTATTTTGTGATTTATACATTATTTGAAATAACATCAGTCAAGTATGTTTGTAGGGCTTTGTTCAAACGTCTTTATATTCAACGGTAAATTAAATCCTGCTTGTTCTTTAGTAGATTCCACTGAATTCGTTAGTCCGAGCGATTTTCAAACAAACACACATGATCATCAAACAGGGCAAATTTGGAAAACCCGAACCTTAGTGGCTTGAACATTTCAGACAAATCATTCAGTAATTCAAGTAATTAGAGTTACTTCAGGAGTCGATGTCAGCACTATTCCAGATCTTGAAAAAAAATGTTTCATACGATTGATATTAAAATCACGAAATATATTGCTAAGATTTTGGGTTAACGAAGAACGGGTTTCGAATCTTCATTTAGGGTCTTTGATACCAAAGGCTTCTTAGCCCCATCAATTCATGCTCACACTTCCACTAGGCAAACTGGCAATTGTGGAAGGTTTGAGATGTTTATTCTTAAATTTTGATTTAGGGAAAAGTTGAACATTGTAATTTGACTGAGGGTCTGAAACAATAATTTTTTAGATTTGTATACACGTGTGGTTTTATTAGAGCTGTATTGACTTTGCTTACATTCCCAAGTTAATGAGGTCTGAAATCATAAAATTGTAGCTTCTTTGAACTTGTAATTTTATGTTTAAAAGTTGCCTCCATACTTTCACCTTTCTTATACTCAATATTTTTTTAAATAAGTTATTTCTAGAGCTACTGATGGACATATGGTTGTGGTTTGTAGACCAAAGTATAGTCTTCTCTTTTGCAAACTTTTACCAGCCTTTTGTGTATCTGGTCACTGGTAACTCATTTCATTTTCAGTTTTTTTGGGCATAAATTGAAGATGATGATGGACTGTCAACTCATTTCTTTCAGTTACTCTAAGTGCTTGTGGAAATCATACAAGCCACAACATTCTCAAATTATTTGCAACCAACAGTCAGTGGGGCGCAGATCTTCACGATTCACAGCAGGTACATTCTTTAATTTTTAATAAGACGACAGCAGGTATATTCTTATAATCTTAATTCGCTAGTTTCGTTTCCGACAATTCACATTGTCGATTAACTTTGTTGAGCCTTTTAAAAATGGGTTGTCAATTTATTCCCTCAGCTATTTCTTTGTTTTGTTATTCGATCTAATCCTCATCTGTTCTTTGTACCTATTTGGTCTTTTTTGTATTCTGACTATGATATATATATTTGTGTCCGGTATTGCATATATTATGCTGCATATCTGCAGCGTCATTAAAACTTGCATTCATTATTTAAAGATTTAAAATTTCATTTTGACATGCTTTTTGTGAGCATGTGTGTTTATTAATTACCATATTTTCCTTAAACAGTGATAGCTTTAGTGGTTCAATAGCTGGTCTCAGTCCCATAGGCAGATCTTGGATGCATTTATGATGTATCAAACGTTTATATATATGTGTGTGTGTGTGTGTGTGTGTGTATGTATGTATGTATATGTATATGTATATATATTGTGAGAAAAAAGAAAGAAATACCATTAGTGATGAAACCCCCCCGCAACGTGGCATATATATATATGTGCCAGTGCCACTTTGCGGGGTTTTTTCATCACTAATGGTATTTCTCTCTTTTTCCGCTCACAATATGATAATTGTGGAGCAATTTTTTCGTCTTCCATACCTTATCTTCTTTCTCATTCTTCATAACTTTTAAAATTGTCATGTTCTTTATAGGTTTTTGTTGGCTTTGCTGCAGTGTCACCTCACGGTGCTGTTGTACAATCTTCAATGAAGTCTTATAGGCTATCAGAGCTTACCCAGGTTGAGATAGGTAGCCTTAAGGCTCGTCCTCGAATTGATTTTACGTCAATTTTTAATGTGGTAAAAGTTCCTGCCAATCATGCTTTCATTCCTTATTAATTTTGATGTCTTTTTTTTGTTAATGCTCGGTATTTTAACTTAAACCGTTGGTTAATTGTAATTCTTTTTGTGTATTAGGTTAACCCCATTGTTGATGATGTACGACGCAGAGGTGATGACGCTGTTAAACAGTCTGTGCTTCTTCCATACCCTCTTTTTTCCCTCTAAAATGTTGCAGCATGTGTTTTTTTCTTTAAAAAAAATTCTTTGATATAAATTTTTGTTTGAACAAATCTTGTTCATGATTAATTTTTAAGCCATTATGCATATTTGCTTTCTTTTATGTGCAGGTATACTTTACAGTTCGACAAAGTGGAATTAAACAAACTGGTTGAGAATGTAGATGAACTTCCAGACCCAGAGGTAGTTTTTTATAAAATAAATTGAAAACACAGTATCATTTTTGAACCCCTTTCTTTATTTTTAGCTGTACTAAAGATCATTTACCCTACTCTCAAAAGGTAATAAGTAAGCATGTAAAGCTGTTCATCCGAGTTTTTTTTAATGAAAACCTACAAATTTTCGTCTTTTAAAGCCACCCAGTGAATAATATAATGCTGACCAACAAGTCGGATTGCTTCCTTCTAGGTCTGATACATGTCATGTTTATTCAACTTTTTATTTCAACTGTTTAGGCGTCTTTTGAATCATACTAGTACATGATTTCTATATGTTTATAAGTTACTATCAGATTTACGGATTTCAATGGCTGAATTTTTTTTGGCCTTGTGAATGAATATTTTCTAATAAATTTGTTGATTGCAGCTTGATGCAACTGTTAAAGAAGCATTTGACGTGGCGTATAATAACATCTACGCATTTCATGCTGCCCAAAAGCCAATTGAAAAAAATGTCGAGAACATGAAAGTGAGCATTATTATGGAGCAATGGTCTTGCTGAATATCTTGCACATACTGTAACTATATTTTTTTTTCTTTCAGGGCGTTAAATGCAAGCGTGTGGCGAGAAGCATTACTTCTGTAGGTCTTTATGTTCCTGGCGGAACTGCAGTGTTACCTTCAACAGCTTTAATGTTAGCAATTGTACGTAGCTATAATGTTCTATGATATTCCTTTTCTACTTTGAGGATCACCATTTTTTTATATAAGTTAGATAAAAATTATCACTTCATTAATTCACCATTCTATTAAAATTCATAGCTTATGTATCAATCTACCAAAGAAATGAACAATTATGACACCATCGTCACCGACCTATGAACTAATTGTTTTATCCCGCTGGCAACAACTAAGGACTATCTAAACCATCTGAAAATAATTGCACCAGAGCTAGAATTGAAACTTTAAGCACTCGGGAATCTTGATTTTTGAATTTTTGGTGTGTTGATTACGGTTTTTGTGTAGTTTTGGTTCAACTTTTTTTTTAGATCGAGTACTATACGGTGAAACTTAGTAGTATGGTGTACTAAATGTTAAGATCTGTTAGGCTGGTGTACAATAATGAAATCTTCGATAAAGGTTAGATCTCCAAGCACATGTCATTAAACATCAGTTTAATTCTTTTCTATATTTCATGCCAGCCTGCACAGATTGCTGGGTGTCGTACTGTTGTTCTTGCAACTCCTCCTACCCAGGATGGTAGCATCTGCAAGGTTATTTCTTAATTTTAATTAGTATCATATCAAAGTAATTTACCGATCTAGATCTAATAGTTGCTTCTGTGTAGGAGGTGCTTTATTGTGCTAAGAAATCAGGTGTAACTCACATCCTTAAAGCTGGAGGCGCACAGGTAGCAATTTTCCGAGCTCATAATATATGTTCAGTATTGAAGTTAAGCATTTCATTTACGTGACATGTCATGGTTTTTGTAGGCTATATCTGCCATGGCTTGGGGGACTGCATCATGCCCAAAGGTATCTGTTTGTTATTTTTTAGTATTGTTTAAAACGATCATAACTTTTGTGTGTATGTATGCAATCATAACTTTGTGTATTCATCACTTACCAAAAAAAACTGTATCTATTCATCATTTTGTTTGCCAAATTTGTGTATTAATTTTACTATAACAGATATTCTGTTTTACTGCAATGTATAACCCATTTATTTGCTCATGCCTGCCACCTTATCCAAACACATGCCGTCATCTTTTCACCTAAATGGACTATGATAAATTAATAAAACAAAAAGAGAGAGGTATAGTGTTGATGAATCATCATGTTCATGCATTTGAAATATAGTTTTAGTTTGTCATAAACATATATGTTAGTAAAATATAAAACCTCTCACTTCCTAAATGTATACTATTAATTTAAATAATATATTTTTGAGTAAAAGTTTAAAACTTCTGAATCGATCAAATTGTGTAGGCAGTTCTTAGCTGCGTGCCTCATTTGATAAGAATAAGATCTATCGGCATATTGCTTACTACTTGTTTCAGCATGATTTTGTCGGATTAGATGGATTGGAATTTATTCAGGATTTCAAAAACTAAGCCATTGGTTTATCGTTGAGTGGACAAAGTCAACTGTTCATCCCCCCCCCCCCCCCCCCCCCCCCCCCCCCCCCTCCGCGTGCACGGGCAGTTTCTTACTTATTGTGAGATCTGTATATGTGGAAGTGAGACACTAACCATCATTATTCTGCAGGTTGAGAAGATATTTGGGCCTGGAAATCAGTATGTCACAGCTGCTAAAATGATTCTTCAAGTACGGAAAATTATTTCTTAGCGAGCTATAAGTAGATTAATTTATATTTTTGTTACATTCTGATTTGTTCTTATCTGAGTCTTCTATATTGTCAAAAACAGAATAGCGAAGCTATGGTTTCAATTGACATGCCAGCTGGACCATCAGAAGTTCTTGTGATTGCTGACAAAGATGCCAATCCTGTTCATGTTGCTGCAGATTTGCTTTCACAGGTCCATTTTTCATCCCCTTTCAGCTTGTGACGATTACCCGCATCATACTTCTCATTAGATCTACTTTGAAAATCTTACGTTTACAACTTCAGTTACCAATTTCGTAGTTGCACAATATTTCCTCATATTGTCATACTTCCTATATTTTTTTTTTGCTTCTATTTCCTCTCCAGAAAATGTTTTTAAATTTTGTTTTTTTATCAATTCATTGTAAAGAAGAGATAGAATAGGATATACAGTGTATAACTATTACGCAATCAAAAATGGGGAGACTAAGATGGCTCTTTATATTTAAGGAGGGTTGAATAAATGGGTAGCTCTCCAAATTTGGAAAGTTCATTGGGAGACTGATGTGTAGCTGTTTTTGAGTTTGGCTATGAAAGGCTAAAAGCCTTTTGAGGAGGCTTATGTAGCCATTGCCTGTAAAAGACTTAGGGGTGTAGTAGTCTTTTTGCAGAAGGAGTTACTAAAGGAGTGTGTGAGTTGTGTGCATAGCAAAGGTCCTATTCTTCTACCATGTACATTATAAATATAAAGTTGGCTTATTTGTTTGTGAGTGGTAGATAACTCAAATCCTATCGTCCTCCCCTGGCTTTGTGAAAGTTATTAGCGACTTTGTAAGTTGGTCTGTCTCGATACAAATATTTGATCTCAACTCTGTTTATTTACTTAGAGTCCCTCCGTCCTAAGAAGAAAAATACGAAAAAATCATTCCCTCCCACACCGCTCGGGGAAAATAGACTGTTAGGGTGCACATATTGCTAAAAGAATTAAGTCCTAGCAAGAATATGATTTTCAATTCTAAATCTTTGTGAAAAGTTTATAGGAGTTTTTGAACTCTGTAAAATTGTTTCCCAGATGCAAGTTAACTAACCAAGAACATATTTATGTCTTCAAGCCACCTGTGGTAAAATGCAAAATGGATAATCAGGTAGATTTTTTCCAAATATTGATTATTTTCAGGCTGAGCATGGCCCTGATAGTCAAGTTGTTCTTGTTATTGCTGGAGATGGTGTGGATCTAAACGCCATTGAAGATGAAATAAGCAAACAATGTAAAAGCCTTCCAAGAGGAGATTTTGCTTCGAAAGCATTAGGCCACAGTTTTACAGTATTAGCCCGTGATATGGTCGAGGTCAGCAATTACTTATGCACGATGTTCAGTTAGAGCATAATGTTTAAACTCAAGTAGGTGGCCTTATATGTATTACTAACAGATTTTTTATAGCCAAATCAGCATTATGTTCTGATTTTCTTTTCTCAAATACTCTGTGTTTCAAAGAGCACAGGTTAGTCTTTGTTCGAAATGACTTTTTCAAATAGATTTCCACTGCAGTTAGCATGTTATAATTGGCATGCCCCTTAATAGAAATGTATATTCGGTGGTTTTTCCCCATAATTCTTCCTTTGTTGAGCTCATTAGGATGCTTTATAGGAGAAAAAATTTAACTTAATTTCCCCCTGGGTTCTTTAGAAGCAAATTGTGAAATTTGAATTTGTTAAAAAAGTGCACTTTTACATGTTGAACGGCGAGATCACCATGCTCCTGTAAAATGCATAGAAAAGCTTAATTTGGAATTTAGCGATTTCTTGAATGCTAAATTACTGAAGAAATAAGCAGAGAAAAGCTTGAAAGTCAGTACCATGTACAACAGTGCCCCAAAACCACTGGTAGCAATGAGTCAATGATTTATAGCACCAATTTCACACTCTCATATACTGAATACGGCATATCATTTTACTCTAGTGTCTAATAAATACTACACAATATGATAATAAGCATAGCTCCGTTTCTTCTTTGCACGTGACCTGCACTCTAGCCGGAGAAATAAGCTTTTATCATTTTGAATGTTCAGGCAATCTCGTTTTCGAATATGTATGCCCCTGAGCATCTGATTATAAATGTGAAAGATGCAGAGAAATGGGAGTCCTTCATTGAGAATGCAGGTATACTAGTTCCTCATTGAGGCATTTGTATTTATTATTATCTCATAAGTTTATTTTGTGCATATACTTTTTGTTAATTCCTAATGGAATTTAAAACATGATTTGCAAATTTTGATTGGTCTCTTGTATTCTTTTTTCAGGGTCCGTTTTCTTAGGGCAGTGGACTCCCGAGAGTGTAGGTGATTATGCAAGTGGGACAAACCATGTTCTTCCAACATATGGATACGCTCGAATGTATAGCGGTGTCTCACTCGACTCATTCCTTAAATATATAACAGTGCAATCATTAACGCAAGAAGGGTTGATGAAACTTGGGCCTTACGTGGCAACGATGGCAGAAATCGAGGGTCTCGACGCCCACAAAAGAGCTGTAACCCTCAGACTGCAAGACATTGAAGCGCAAAAGAAGTGATCATCCATCAGGCCATTTTTTGTCTCAATTTATATCGGTTTCAAGATCTTTTTCGTTGAAATCTCAAGGTATTGCAGGATGTCAAGGTGCTATTCAGGGGTTTTTAATGGGCGGACTTGATTTTATTGGGTCACTGAAAACTGGGGGGAAAAATATTGAAGGCTTTGAATGGTGCCTTCCCCCCCCCCCCCCCCCCCCCCTTTTTTTTTTTACTTGACATTTTGAGTTATGTCGGTCGATTTTAACTAATGTAATCTATGAAAATAAATAATAGAATCGTTAGAACATTGTTTACAGATAGAAAGTTGGAACTTACAAACGTTCTACGCCCTTTCTTCCCTGGCCTTAAATTTCATATAAATTTATTTCCATGTCTACATTGTCATAGGAGTATGTTATGTGTCTTTTGTTGTAATCAAGACCTTGAGGCCTCCCTTTGTACCTCTAAATGTTATTTTGTTTTGGTGGGTTGAAGTGCAAATATACATTTCAATGTAATTTGGCAGCTTGTAGTTGGGTACTTTCGGCAATGGCAGTTCATATTTGATCGGAGAAAAAATTAAATGTTGAACATTGGTTGAACTCTAGTAGATGGTGTGTTTGGGATGAATGGCTTAAATTGAATTCACCAATTGTCAGGAAAAAAACGACTTGCAAAATAATGTTGCATCTGCATGTAGGAAAAGCAAATACAAAGTTTGTCTGCTTTATTTTACTATTTCTAATAAGAAATGTACCGGTGTCAATTTCTAAAATCCTCCTTGTATATCAAGTGAAAATAACACTATTAATATTAAGGCAATCACTTACCAACTATATAGAATATCGAGCACGGTTAAGTTTCTTAACATATTTTATTACAACGTATGTGTTCGATACAAGATTAACTAAAAAATGATCCAGATGCACAAAATATGCAAATCTATGACATACAAGTGGGAGGAAAATAAAGTTGACCCACATCTGATATAACATGTGCACACAACAGGACTTAAGACTTTCTTCTCCATCAATCTTCAATAACATATCTATTTCTCCTTGCGCCAAAAGCAAATCTCTACAGAATTACAGCCATGGGAAATGGATTAGTTACCGACTCACCAGTTGCTCACAGGCAAATCTAAGTATGTAGGAGTATAAATAAAAACACAGAGCAAGTAATAGAAAAGCTTATCTGGCTACTTTTATGACTTAACTGAGAATATCTGTGAGTAAGCTTTCAAACCCGTGAGAAAACGGATGTAAGTGGGTTTGGTGGATCCATTAGCTGGGATGGTTCTTATACTTGGCACAAGGTACTCGGCAACCTGCACGCCCACAAAAATACGTACGTACAAATCACATATGAACGTACAAAGATACAAAATATGTTATGTGCAGCTACCAATGTGCTCAAAGTGATAAAATCATTCGGTATCTGGCCCTAATCAAGTAGTGAAGGAACATCGATGCGATTTATCATGTTCAAGGTACTGTGTTCTGTTTCAAAAGCATTACATAGCTCGACCGCGTTGGTCCTTTGAATATGAGCTAATATTAAAGGAAGTAAAACTATTAATGACGAACAATAGCATAGGAGATCAGTAGAAAAGGAGAAGATTTACCACTTCTGCAGGTTCTGCCAAAACATTAATGAAGAACTTGGCCTGAAATGAGAAATATACTTATTAGCCTGGTGCTATGGTGCACATAAGCTATTCAGGGAATATATTTCACAACTCACCTGCTTTGTATTTGCTCCGGACATCAAAAGATCAGTTGTTACCATACCAGGCTGCAAAGACATTAAAAAAACTATTAGTTCATCACATAAATTGGGGTACTAGGAACGGTTTAAAGTTCAAGAGGGTCTTAGAACCATCTCAGAAACACTAAAAAACCGGCAACACAGGTACACAACTGTGTCGAGTGTTCCAAAATGTATCGATGACACTTACAATACAGGTATCTTTCATGATAACAGGAACAAATTGAGTATCCCAAAACGGGTAATTCCAAACGCCTATTAAGACAATTTGAACAGACGAAACTATACCCTAATAATTACTTCCAATTGGTTAGGCATCGGTTAATTTAGCTGGTTTTTCTCCAGAAAAATACTGAGTTAGATTTCTATTCCCGCTTGTAGAGACTGCGGTTCTTTTTTCAATGGCATACAACAATTAAGTATCATTTCGACTGTTAACTTGTTATCAGTAAAATAAGAAATAGAGCTATGAAATTTACTCGTCTTTAATTTTCTGAACTTTTAGATAGGTAGGTGCGTATAAATCGACGTGGTAGAAGGGAAAGCTAGGTCTTTTGTTCACATCTGTGTGAAATCAAAATGTGAACAATAATAGCATCGTTTTAATTCTCCAATGATATACAACGTACCGAAAGGTTATGAACTATGACATTATTAACATCTTGCATTTGCAACTCCGCCTGTTAAGTAATCAGAAGAAAGAAAAAATTCATTAGCAGCAAATAACCTTAAACAATAATTTTTTTGAAAAGAAGCAACTTATAATTTGAGACAATGTTTTAAGAAATTCAGTAACAAAGTTCAGCATTACCTGGAGTGATTTTGTTAGGTGCACGACACTGCGTTTGGTGGCCCCATAAGCAGCAAATCTAAAATAAAGCACAGAGCCACGGACGATCATCAAAAAATGTTACTTACGGCAAAAGAATTCAGATTTAGGTAAAAGGAAATTCCTATTATCAGTCGAATTTTTAACAAGTGCATGTACATAATTAAACATTCCCAACATAAAGCACAAGGACTTGATAGCAACAACTAAAAACAGAAATCCCAATATGAAAATTTATATATTCAGTGTTCTGATGGCCATATTTTCGAGATAACTCTGGATGGCTTTCTCAAGCTGAGACTCATGACAAATAAATTTATTGCTTAAATTTTAGTCTCCCTTATTAAGGAAAAATAAGCAGGAAATACAAGCACCAACCCCATGTTTGACTTTACAAACCTCCAAATATAGATATTAATTAATCTTCAGTACAGTGGTGAGAGAATTATGCCAGAAGAAAAAAAAAATATGTTTTTGGTGTTTATTGCATCTGTTCATGCAGATTTCGGAAATCTGCCGGGCTACTGTTGAAAAGCAGTTTACTTTTCTCAAAGTTTACTTTAGACTCAGCGTATTTAAACTATTGAACATTTGTTTATTATGTGGCTGGTTTTATTTTATATTTGAAAAAAATATGCCTTGTGCTGTTTAGAGAAAGTATTTGCCCTACTCAAAGGATATAGGTTACAATACAAGCAATCCTTCTGTTGCACTTGTGTACAAGTCATCACATATAAGCTTTATTTTCTACCATAGTACTGAAAGTCCTTGCTCATCACCCAAATCAATTATTGATGAAATTTCTTTAATCATATGATAATAGAGAACTCTTCGATGGTAGGTGTGGTATTACTCAATAGTCAATACCATCACATCAATGAATAAGAAGGTTACTACAGGCAAGTTCAGTTGAATACCATGGTTCAATTACTAGCCCTCTTAGACTGAAAGCAATAATATTAGCATACTTCAAAAAGTTTTTAAAGCCAAGAAACAAGCATGAGATCTAACAGAAAGGGTTCAAGGTTTTTCTTTTCTTATCCCAGTTTTCTAGAATACCCACTCAGCCACTCTTAGAGAAAAAAATGATAAATATTACTATATCAGCAAGATTATGTAATTAGTTGACTATTTTTACGAAAGGATCAAGTACAGGATACCTGGGGGTCGGTCTTCCATCCGATCCTGCTCCATCTATATTAAAAATATGACCCCCTCGAGGCTGATTCAGCATCATATTTATTGCCTATACAAGTAAACAATAAAATTGACCCTTGGGTTACCACATAATCTTGCTTAAATTCGACTCTAGTTTGATTTCATCATCATCTTCTCTAATGGTGTTAGTCAAAAGTTTTAAGAAATATCAGTACCTCTCTACAACAAATCATCAAACCAAGGGTGTTTGTGGTGACAACTTCACTGCATGGTAAATTATGCCAAAATTACTTCAAGAAAAAAGAGAGATGATTGCAAAGAGATCAGATGAACAAAAGAATTGAGCTAAAAATAAACTCACATAAGATCTTCGTCTGAAGCTTCTGACAGAGGCTTATAGCTATAAGCATTTGATCCTGCATTATTAATCTGCATATTTATGTATTGTTGTAAGGCATGTACGATTTACGAAAATGGAGTATCTAACTAGTGCAAGGACCACTAAGAATGAAAAATGACGAGACACCGTTTACAAAAATAAACTTAATGACTAACCAGATCACTTAGTTTATGTTTTTTATCAAGAATTTTTTTTATTAATAATTAAAAACTCTTTTTTTGGGCTGCACACATGGCCGATACCAAGGATAATCAGTTCCAAGTTTAAACTTGAAGCTATTGTATTCTAAATAAGATATAAGTATTTTGGGTTTGAACAAATTCAAGAATGATACGTGTATGGCAAGTCACAATAGAGTACCCATATATCAATGTATTTCAGCTTTTCCTGGGCAAATGCAACTAATTTCTTCACATCATCACCACGTCTAACATCACAATTTGTCCCCTGTATATTTAAAGACTGATATGAGAACCGAGGAAAATAGAAATGGCCGAGTCTCGCAACAAAGACAATAAAAGAAAGGGAAGAAGATTTACAATAAATGAAAGAAAAAGGGACAAAACTGAAACCTCATGCAAATATAGAAGGAGATAAACAATTTCAAAGTTGAGCAGTCAAGAGGAAGGTACCCACACACGTTGTTCTCCGAATTCTGCTCTCAAGTTTTGAAGAACATTTTCCACCCGCTCAGCTGAAAAATTAGCCAAGTAACCCCATAAATGAACTGTTGCGATTTTGAACCAAAAACCAATTCTTGCAGAAATATCTTGCTTTTCATGGCCATTTCATAAAATTTAGGAGAAGATAGTATCAAAGGTTATTTGCAAACCCGTCACCAAATGGCAATCAGCTTGAGATGTCTTAAAATATGTAAGAGCATCCACATTAGTTTTGTTAGTTTTAACATGTTAAATCTTGCCAAATCATCATTTAATTGTATGTTAAATACCACATGTGTATGTTAAATTTAAACCTCACATTAGTTTGTAATTTTAACAAAGTTATCTATTTATTAATTAAAATTATTAATTTTTTATTAATCCACTACTTTGTGTAACCGTCCATTTTCCTTGATTTTGAAAAGTTTCCGCAAATAGCAGTAACATGCGGATATGTATTATGGAATTAAAATTAATTTTAGTAGTGGGTCAACCTATTTTTGCCACCTCATCAGTTAAAAACATCGTTATCTTTAACAACTTTTTTAACATCTATAAAGATAACACACTTTAACACAGCTAATGGAGAGAGAAAAATACATATTAGCTAACAATAGACTTAATACCACTATTGTGGATGCTCTAAGCCCTATTGCAGTGTTCTTCAATTTGAGATAGTTAGGAGATAAGTTGGAGAGTATCATAAACTGTAACAATCCTAGGCACAGGAAAATATACCTTTCTCAAGAAGAAGGAAAAAAAAGGCAAAAATATGTAACATATGTGAGTGACTCCTTACCTTGTCTCGAGCAGATAACCACATTATCACCTGCTTTTAGAAATTCTTTAGCGAGTGCATATCCAATACCTGAATTTGAGTAAACAATATAAATTACTTAACAAACAAATCAAACGGTGAGACTAATAGCTGATAATCTGGGTGGAGAAAAGAGTAAAGAGGGGGATAAGTAAGTCAATGTCAAATGCAGATTCTTGCTATTAATCACTTTCACTTAGAAATCAGTCAAAAACTGGATACCAAGAAATTCGTTATCCTCAAACCAGTCGACTAACCTAAACCTAATAAAAATAGGATATTTTCAATCCCGCCTACGAAATCATCGCCATGAGCCCCTGACGAATAACACATCTCATTAACCGTTTTAGTTCTCGATCGTAAATCAATCAAATAGAGCATCTGTAGCAGAACTCATACAAAATAGCTAAATGTTGGGAGTTTAACCCGAAAGAATGTATAAAACATCCAAATTAGCATATGTAACAAGAAGCAATATTTTGTAAAATAATACAGGAAGGGGAACTGTGACGACCCAGATTTCCAGAAAGGAAATTCTGTGGTGCGGTGTTGTGTGTCAGTCCCACATCGCCCAGATATGAGAGTACCCGTGTGGTATATGAGCTTAAAGATCCATTTCCTATTAACAAGGCCTTTTAAAGCCGTGCGGCACAATAGTGAGGACGAAACTCCATAGTTATTAAGCATGCTTAGCTTGGAGTAGTACCAGGATGGGTGACCTCCCTGGGAAGTTGTGCCAAAGAGGACAATATTGTTGATACGGGCGTGACGGTTCGGTCCGTGGGGCCGGGTCGTTACAGGAACCATAACAGAACGCATAGAGTCTATAAAAGAGACATAGCTAATAACTAGTTCACTTACTAAAAAAAGACTGATGTGAACTATGAGATATCCTAAACCATAATTATGATATATATGAATATAGCCTTCTGTTTATCTTTTGGTGACTTAATTTTTGCTATGATCATGCATAGTGGTAGAATTACTAGCAACAACTACTGCTCAATTTGAAAAAAAATAAAAACGATAAAAAGGGAAAAATTTCATCTACTTGTAAACTTGGAGACGAAATCAGTCAAATTCTCACATATTGATAACTACTAATGATAAAGTTATAACTATAAGGACCATATACTTACTTACTTACCGGAAAGAGAAAAAAACCGTCAAATTCCAAACTTTGAGGGACTATAATATCTTCAATGAATTTACAAGGACCAAACAGTATTAAATCAAACTGCATGGATTATAAGCGTTAAGTATACAACAAAGGCCTTTTATCTTGAAATAGCAAAATGAACAGAATCTGAATTCTGGGACCTAGTTTTTTTAAAAACGATGACTAAAAGTGTTTAAAAGGAGACTAAGAGGAGTAAACAGAATATAAATCAAACTACAGGGACCGTAACTATACTTATCCATAAATAAATAAATAAATAAAAGAAAAGGAAAAACAAAATACCTTTAGTAGAGCCAGTGATGAGAACATTGTAAGGTTGTACCATTGCTTCTCTAATTAAAGTATAAGAACATTTTACTCGTAATTGTTTTGGTTTTTCTAATTTTGTTTTTGTACTTGTTGATTGAGAAATATTCGAAATAAAAGAAGAATAAAAAGGAGAAGAATAAGATGAGAGAGATAGAGAGAGAGATGATGAGGTGTAATGGTGAGGTTTAGAGAGAGATAGAAAAGGAGGAGGGGGAGAGATAGTGACTGTTATACTCGCCATTTTTTCTTTTCTTTAAGCTCTGTTATAAAATATTAAATTTTATAATTATATTTTAATAAAAATTCATTTCGATAATTTTGATACGAGTTACACGAAGTTTCGTAGCGGAGAAACAGATGGGAACGTATCGAGTGGTAGTAATTGGAAGGTGGAATTTTTGAGAAAATTATTTTTGCAGCCCTGGTTTTCATAAAATGTACAATTTATGCACCAAGGCTGTGTTGGGTGAATTTTTGGAGCGGAACGCTAATTTGTGAAGATTTGATCAAAGTTTTATTTTGTTTTGTTTTTTCATCAAGGACGTACGGAAATACGAGTTTGATTATATTTTTGTGTCCGGATCATAAATGACCAAAATGGGCGTATTAATTAGGAAAGTGTTGTAGTTCCCAATTATTTGTGTAACGGTCTTTTATAATCCCGATACAATCTTGTCCGGACTCACGATGCGTGTCTTCTATGATTGCAAGATTAGTAATTACTTTACTAGCAACGTTACTATGATTCATTAATAGGAATGAGATTTTAAAATAAGGTTGGATAAGTTGTCTATTTTGGATTGACCTATTTCTAATATCACTAGTGTTCGTAACATATAGTTCGGAGTTAAACTGCATTGATAATTACAGTTTTGTGGGGCCCATCCGACTTACAGTCTAATTCCGAGTTACAAATGATGCAACCAAACAAGTCTTTAGTACTCGTAATTGTTAACATAAATGTTCTTTTAGATTTTAGTAACATGAAAAAACTCAGGTTAAGCCGTTAGATTTCTTCAGTTTGACTGCCACATCAACATGCACGCACGCACGCAGACGTGTCATCTCTTGTGTGTGTATCATTACTCCATATTATAAATATATAAAAATAACCAAAGATCGTTATCAAGTTACATCGTTATCAAGTTACGCTAGCTCATATTCGATGTAACTCGCAAGAAAGTAATGAATGTTTTCACATCACAAAACTAGCTCATTTTTATCTATTACCATCTTTCTCGCATGAACGGACATGAACAGACACGAACGGACATGGCCGGACGAAGGAATGGCATCGTTTGATTTTGATTGTCTGCCTATAAAAACACTCGTATAATAATTAATTTAGACTCCATTCACTTCAACTAAAAGCTGCAACCAAACAGACCTAATATCTCTCTCTCTCTCTATATCTTTCTAGATTCGTATAAATTCGTATAAAAGCTGCAACCAAGCTGTGTTTCTATTTATATACATATTTATATACATCTCCCAATCAAGCTCTCTCTCTCTTTATATATATATATATATATATATATATATATATAGATATTAATATATATTGCTGAACTCGTTGGTCTTCAATTGAGCTGCACAAATAATGAACGTCCCAATTATCGGTATGTATACATATATCTCATCAAATTATACACTTTTCCACTCACTTCACTTTTACCCAACTTAATTAATTATAATTTAAACCTTTTTTTATTTTTATTTTATTAAGATCCGTTACAGGGGGACTTTCCGGAGGTTATAGAGGAGTATTTAGACCATGGAGTTATGAAGTGCATCGCTTTTAATCGCCGAGGCACTCTTCTTGCTGGTACACCTTTTAATTTCCCCACTTAATTTAATTTTATTGTTTTTTTTTATATATTATTTTGGGTTTTGTCGCTCTCGCGGTTTCATGTGATTTTTTTGGTGATGTGTTTGTTTCGTATCGGAATGTGATTACGGTGTTTTAGTTTTTCGTGTTATGGGGTTAAAAGGGTTGATAATGTTTGATTTATTTTATACTTTGGAGTAAAACAGTGTTTTAAAAAGCAAAATTTTAGCTATATTTGTTTTGCAAGAGCTATGCTAAAAGAGTAAAAAGTGTAAGCTTTTAGTGGTCGGAAAAGCGGTAATGCAAGCTTTTTAAAGCTTTGAATTGAGTTTTTTTACTACGAAGCGTGTTTTTTTAAAATAGTGGAATAAATTGAACATGCAGCTAGGCTTTACTGGGTAGCTTATTTTCTTAAAAGATGCAGCCCAACAGTACTTGGCCTCGCTAGGTACGGAATCTGCTTTATGGGATTTGCCTGTTTCGTAGTTTGTATGATTTTTCGGCAATGTGTTTGTTTCATAGGGGAATCTAATTACAGTGTTTTACTTTTTTGTGGGACCTGCTTAAAGGGTTGATTATGTTTGTTTAATTATTAATTGGAATAAATTCAACCATATACCTAAGCTTTACTGGGCAGCTTATTTTCTTAAAAGGTGCAGCCAAACAGTATTTAGCCTCACTTGTTACTGAATCTGCTTTCTGGGTTTTGTCTGTTTCAACATAAATATATGTTTTTTTTGGCAATTTCGCTTTTAAGCTGCAGTATACTTCACTAGCCAGCCGAAAGGCTTTATTTTTCTTATCAACCCTAATCTTTTCCTCGCCCCCCCCCCCCCCCCCCCCCCCCCCCCCCCTCTCTTTTTTCCCCCCCTTTAATCTTATTGGGTTCACTTTGTTTACCTTTTCGTTTGCCTCCTTTAAGTTGTATTGACAGACCAGCTCAAAGGTTGATTCTTTTTTGTTTTATGATTTGCAAAAAGTTATAAGTACGATAAACTCAACAATTTTTTTAGTCTCGAAGAATCTGGCAGCTAATTAGCTTAAAAATTGCCGCCAAACAAGCCTTTTCTGCATCAATTTGATAATAAATATAATAGGAAAAAGAAAGAATCAGAAGTGGAATGATAGTAACTGCAATCAGAAGCAAAACCTTTGAAAGTTTCCCAATTGTTTACATGCACTCTTTAGGGCTTCCCCCCTATAGACTTTGAACTTACTCGGATTGTAGCCTGGTGCTGAATGCAAAAGATTGCTCAGTGAATGTTTTCTAAGGGCACTTTTGACTCCATATTTTGCAAGAAACCATGTATTAAAGCTGCATGAAGGTTATTTTCTAGAAGCAAAAACTACTGATAGTATTCTCCTAATTTCAATATGAACCAAATTTTGGAAAGACATCTGCTTGAAACAAAATTACTTGCAATTTCCCTAATCTGGTAGCAAGTCCTTTTAGCATTTTACGTCTATTAACCATGATTTTTTAAACAATGTAGCTTAGGCTTGTGTTTTTTTATCATTAGGAACTTTTTTGAAAGGTCATTTTAACTTTCAGATCTCTTCTTACTCGAGACCATTCTCTGGAAGGAATAATAAGGAAAAAAAAAAGAACCAGAAGTTAAAACGACGCCAGAAGAAGCAATACTGATTCCCCATAACACACGGATGTACCAAAAAACCATAATTATTACAAGGCAAATATATGAAATATTTTCTTGTATGTGATTCATATTGTACTATATCATTGAACATTTTGACTGATGTGCATAGCTAACATGAAAGTAATTGAGCAATCGCTTGTCACACTTTTCTAGCAACCAAGCTCACATTTGGCTATCATTCTTATAAGCTAAAGGACAATAACCCACTTATTTGATTAAAAGCTACTGATCTATAACCAAACAGTCCTTTAATGAATGACTAATAAGCTCTATCAAGTCATATCCTGAGGTTTTTAACTGAATGATACTACATTCTTTTGCTTACTTTATAATCTCTTTGCCTCTTATTCAGCTGGGTGTTCCGATGGAAGTTGTGTGATATGGGATTTCGAAACTCGGGGAATTGCCAAGGAACTACAAGACAAAGATAGTATAGCTGGCATAACAAGTGTATGTTGGTCTAAGTACGGCCACCGAATTCTTGTGTCGGCTACTGACAAGTCTTTATCACTATGGGACGTTATAAAAGGAGAAAAAATATCACGGATGTCTCTACAACATACCCCGTTACATGCTCGTTTACACCCTGGTTCTACCACACCATCTGTTTGCCTCGTTTGCCCTTTATCATCTGCTCCCATCATTGTTGATTTCGAAAAAGAAACCACTACTGTTCTCCCAGTCTCAGTGCCTGATCTTAGTCCATGTGTCAATAAAAACAATAAGTCATCTGATGGGCCCAGTACCTACACTCCTGCAGCAGCTTGCTTTAATAAACATGGTGATTTAGTTTATGTTGGTAACTCGAAAGGAGAAATACTTATTATTGATCATAAAAACGTGGAAATACGCGGGGTGGTGCCTATCCCAGGTGGCGCAGTGATAAAAAACATTGTTTTTAACCGTAGCGGGCGATATCTTCTCACGAATTCGAATGACCGGACAATCAGGATATACGAGAACCTTTTACCTTTAAAAGAAGAGATTAAATCACTCAATGAGTTGGGAAATAATCTAGACGAGAAAGACGAGGTTGTTGCGTTGAAAGCGATGGGAACAAAATGTTTGGCTTTGTTTAGAGAGTTTCACGATTCTATCACTAAACTGCAATGGAAAGCACCATGTTTTAGTGGAGATGGTGAGTGGGTAATCGGTGGTTCTGCTAGTAAAGGGGAGCATAAAATATATATATGGGATAGGGCTGGGCATCTTGTGAAAATACTCGAAGGTCCTAAAGAAGCTCTGATCGATTTAGCTTGGCACCCAGTTCACCCCATTGTTCTCTCAGTTTCTCTCACTGGATTGGTTTATATTTGGGCTAAAGATTACACGGAGAATTGGAGTGCGTTTGCTCCGGATTTCAAGGAACTGGAGGAAAACGAGGAGTATGTAGAGAGAGAAGATGAATTCGATTTGATGCCGGAAACCGAAAAGGTCAGAGACAGAATCTTAGCAATCTCTTACCTTCCCATATTTTCTCTGCCTTTTTCAAATTATTCTTATGTTTTATAATTGGAAGATAAAGAAGTTAAAAGCTTCCTCTGGTTACGGTTCTGAAATCTGCTTTTGTTTTTAATAAAAGTTTCTTTTTGAAAGTTGAAACATGTTTGGCATAAATTTTAAAAAGTCTATATTCAGATGCCAGGATATTACTTTCTGCTGTTCTGAACATTTTTTTAGTATGATTATTGAAAACACAAATGATTTTTTGGAATTTTCATTAGTTTCATCCATGAAACAGTAAAACAATACGATAGAAACCAAGATTGCGAGGATTGGATTCATACTAATAGATGATTCCTACCCTGAGTCTTCAGTCTATACACAGAATTTTACGCAGAAGTGCACATTAGAAATTTGTGAAATTGCATCGAAGTCCCACCGCAATTAGGCTGGGTCTCAAATGCAGTTTCTTTGAATTGCTAAAAGTTCTTTCAGGTTAAAGGTTCAGTGCATTATGCTGGGTACATTATTGTATATATGACTACTCTCTCAAAGAGCAACGGCGGTAAACTTTCTTAGCTGGGGTAGATTGCCTTTTGCTTGCTTTTGTGTAACGGTTTTACAATTATATAAATATTGCAGGTGAAAGAATCGTTTATTAACGAGGAGGAAGAAGTTGATATTGAGACAGTGGAGAAGGGTTCAACATTTAGTGATTCTGACATGTCAGAGGGCGAAATATGTTTCCTGCCTGTCACACCTTGTCCAAATGTCACTGAACAACAAGAAAGAGCTGTGGAAATTTCTTCAAAGCTGGTAGAAAGCAATCATTCTGGTTCCCCACTTTCTCAAGAGCCAAGGCAAAATGGACATGCAATGAACCATGAATCTAGTCCATTCGAAGGTGTGCTTTTATGTCTTGCTATTTTATGCATATATGAAAAACTAGTAGGTTGATGATTGTAACACTCAAGTGATGAAGCTTGCTAGTCTAGTTGTTGTAGCTCTATATTGACTGTGGTAGTCTTGTTAGTGACAATGGTCAAATGTTAAAGGAGTTGATTAGGGGAAAAAATGAAAATAGGAGAATATAATTTACTAGCTTGATGTTTTGCTAGCTTATGTGATGTCCGCTTGCATCTTTTAAGCTTAGTTTTTTTTTTTGTGCTTTATTCACTGACCAGCTTTAATTCTCTTCTTTGTCATTTTCCCACACGAAATTCTTGCTCCCAATTGAGCCTTAGTTTTTGGGGACCAGGTTTTCTCCAGACCTCAGAAAATCTAGCTCATTTGAGAGCAGCCAATAAAGCTCATATACTGATTTTATTCCAGAGGAATGTTTTGCTAATCCCTCGTTTTCTACTGTCTGAGTATTAAAACATAATATTTCAAGTCTGTTAGTCTAGTAGTTGTAGCTTTATATTGATTGGTGTGTCCTACAGGAGGACAAAGTAAAGCACTCCGTAAGTCTAGTACACACACTTTTCCAGTTTCTGTGCTTGCATGCTGAAGGTTTAGTATATTTGTGGTATTTGTAGGGTACTGTTGTAGTTAAGAAAAGTAGAAAATCAGAAGAAAAAAATGGACCTTAGAGGTTGATATGCTGTCATGCAGGAGCGGAGCTATATAGGCTTTAGAGGGGTCACATGACCCCCCTGAAATTCTGCTAGTATATTACTATAATACCCCTCTATTCTGTATTTGGTAGATAAACAATGGTGGTTTCTTATTTCACTTGCAGTTGCAGAGAGAAAGTGAAGGGGGAGATGGTAGAAAAGGGATAGTTTTACTTTTAAACTTGTTTGGCTCATAGTTCCAATTCAAGTTCTACTTAGTCTATCTAGTTCTATTTCCAATTAATAGGCTATAACAGTTAAGAAGATTACAAAATATGTAGCCCCTTCCATATGTTTGATTTTAAACCCCCTGTTTAAGGTAAGAGATGATACCAACAAAAATAATATAAAAATGAGCTACACCATAACCGTAGAAATTTAATGACTTTCTATCCAAATATGTCACTTATACAGAATCTTGAGAGTAGTTAGTGTTCCGAACAATGGAGAGTAGTTGGTGTATCTACCACTATAAGATCATCACTTCCATTAATTGGCAAATAATTCACCCGATGGCTGTTAATTTGTAGTTTTCATGTGTTGTTAATTAATTAAATTAATGTGACTTCGTATAATATTTTCAAAAATTTATGTAAAAAGTGGTAGTCCTCGAGATTTTTTCCCCTTTTGTCACCCTCGATTGATTATAGATTGAATTTTTGACCCCCCTGGTATAAATTCCTGGCTCCGCCACTGCTGTCATGTCTTGAACATCGACATCTTTGTGCTGGATATTTACGTTGGTCAAAACTAGTAGAAGATTATGAGAGGAACGTTGCATTTGAACACACAAAGAGTTCTGTTTTTGTAACCTTGTATTTGTGATTTTTTTGATACCTTGGTTATGTTACATAAGCTGAATTTTTTTATATACTTTTTTTACAGCAATGGATATGTCTGCTGCTGAGGACACGGAAGGAGCGCGCTTGAAAAGAAGACGAAAACCTTCGGAGAAAGTGTTGGAGTTCCAAGTCGATAATGACAAGGTCAGGAAACCGTTAAAGAAGGAAAATCCATCTGTTAATTACCCAAAAACTAGAAATAGATCTCTAGCTGAGCGTGAAAATAGCGTTTCAGATGACGTCAGCGAAGAGTATCACTAATTAGATTCTTCTTGACTTTATCTACACTTCAATAATGTTATTCCAAACGGTTTGCATTTTTAATCTGAAATAGGAGTTGACTAATAACTTATTCTCCTATCAAGATACGAGAGCTGTTATCTATCTAAGAGGAATAGGAAAAACGGTTTTCTGGGAAATGTTTATTTGTCTTCTAACAAATTTCAATTTTTTTTGTTTCCTAGTTTCTAGTGATTGTGATAGTGAAATTTCTGTAAACTCGATTTCAGGGAGTAGGAAAAGAAAGAAACAAAATGTGTAATGCTTTTAATCATCTAAAGATTTTTTAGTCTGCATGTGGATATGCTAGTGCATAAGTTGTTTTCTGTTCGTCTTTTTGATTAATTTACAATCATTTGATATAATTACTCACTTATTGCAACGTTTATACCATGAGTGCTGTGTAAATCTAAAACAATAGGGCAAATTAGGATTTTGACTTTTCCCCATAGGACCCAAAGGAATAGGACACATAAATCCCAAGTGCCACAATGACTATAGCTGCCACCCCAACATTCACCATATATCCCCTCTTTGTCTTCAACCCTCCATCCGCAAGTCGTTTCATCGCCTTTTTCAGATTCTCCACTTTTGAACTTACGTTATCATTTCCCCTTTCCTTTTCTCCATTTGCTAGCGTCTCTTTTATAGTGTTTTCCGAAACATTATCATGTTTTTTCAACTCCAAGGAATCAACAGTCTCATTTTCAACTTTTTCGTGTTCTGGGGTTTCAGGCTTTTGTTTTCCTTCTTCCTTTTTCGACGTTAACATAGTTTTTGAGGGCTTGCCAAGACCCGTGTTCTCAGCATTTGCTTCATCTTTTGGCTTGTCTATGGTTTCTTTTAAATTTTGGGTTATTTCGGGGCCCTCTTGGAAGGTGTTTATTTTGGGCATTGTGATTGTGAGAATTCCGGTTTCGAATTTGGCATGAATTCCTGTAATAGTTGAATCAGTGGGTATTTGATATTCCTCTTGGAAACGGCTTCGTTTGCGTCCTCCAACAAAACGCTCTCCTCTGATTCTTAGGTTATTTGTGCCTTCAGTTGCAACTTTAAGTTGTTCTTTTCTGTAACCTGGTGAAGAAAAGGGTAGCAACTTCATTCGACTTGAAGCAAAAGAGTATTTTTTATTTTTTATTTATAAGCCAGAGAAAAGGAGTATTACATATTTGCTCTTATTTTTGAATATTTAGTTTCTTAGAATAACTAAATGATTAATTAAATCTACATAAACTGTATTCATAGTATTAAAGATCTTTCTTATTCTGAGATGATGCTCGAAAGGTTGTATAAAGCTAAATAAAGTGATAATTCATTTGTCCTTCTACGTTATCTTTTCGAGAAGAGCCAGTTTCTTTTTTTGTAAAAAGCTTCATCCACGACTTTCCTGCACCCAAGACCCTTTTTTTTTTCTTGAATCCCAAAAGTAAGGTGTTTCAGCTGCATTTTTCAACTTAATAACTTCTTGGTGTCAGGAAACTGTATTCGTCTAATTTCAAGCTAATTAATGGAATGCATTATATATTTATATTATTAGAAGCAAAAAAAAGAGCTGAAAAGCAGCAATCAAACAAACTCATTAAGTATTTCCCGTTAGAAGATAAACAAACCAGGAAGATGAACAAGTAGAACACGAGATTTTTCTTCTTCTTTCCACTCCGAGATTGGACTAAACTCCTCATACACCATACTGGCGGGTGCACGAGGACGGATCATGGTAGTTATTCTAGATCCTTGTCTCATTGCCATATATGCCAATAATATACTTAGCAAGTCTCAATAAAAAGATTTTAAACCTTGATAAACTTTAGTCATGTTCATGTGTTGACTGTTTATATATGGTCTTATAACTTTTTGCCTGTAATATTTAATTTGTTAGCTTGTTGTACCGTTTCTTTTAGAAGAGACTATTCCAATGTTATTGCCTAGATGTTATGTTTGCCTAGGCTTGTTGTATAACGTTAACTTGGTGTACCATATCTTTTAAAATAAATTATTTACAATGCTATTGCCTAGATGCTAAATTTGCCTAGGCTTGAGCTTTGATAACCCTTGATTATGTATTTAGCATATCTTCTAAAGGTAGATAAAGCCATGAAGAAATAAGTTGTTCTTTGTTTGGTTCGTACTCTTAAAACAGCATTTACAGGTTAAGAGTCTATAAACGAATATCGTTTAACATGACTATCCTATTAGGCGATACATTTCAAAAGCAAAAAAGAATCATACACATATGCTAAAGTATAAAGATGGGACTAAACGAAATTCGTAACGAAGAAAAGTATGTTATTTTCCCATCTATGAAAGTAAACGTTTTGATTAACTGAAAATATACAATTAAAAATGGTCATATAAATCAACAAAGAAGTATAGGCCAGATAAAGAAAAAAGTACAACCAAAGTAGCCAAGTCTACATCGCCATTGAAGGGGTATTATCGAGGAGTAACCCCTTATTTCAGCGTACACTAGTTTCCAAGTACATTCACAATAAGTCAATAACATACTGTATGTTATAATCTATTTATTTCAGTTAAATCAAATTAAATTATTCTATCAAATAATTAACTAACTACTGAAGTAGTAAGTTATGGGGCTAACTTTTCAAATAATTTTGATTTTTACAAGGTTTTTCAACAAAAATATGTCGATTACAGTCTGTTAACCCCGCCAAATATTAAAAATAATTTGAATTGAAAATGAAATTGAACCCCTATCAAGTCGCCACTACTAAAAGATTTGGTGATAACCAACCACTAATCACCCATGATCTTAATAACTACTCCTTATAAATTCATAATAATCCCCCAATTACCATAATTTTACAACCAGTTTTCAAACGTGTCGATACTATGTGACACATATTTTGGTATAGTTAATCCGATAAGGACAAATATGTAAAACAATCCAACAAACTATTTCGTTTTATTAGAAATTAGTTTCAAACGTGTCAATTATTTCGTGACACATTTTGGTAAAGTTTGTTGTTCGCTTGGCTTCTATATTAATATAATTATTTCATTATTAATTAAAATAAATAGTAAAAACCAAAAAAGAAAAGAAAAGAAAGACAGGAATAAAAACAACAATAATAATTTAGAATACCGAGTAATCCAAATTAAAGATAATAAAAACTTGATATACATAAATAGAATAAGCATAAACATTAGTACTTGGACATTAAATGAAGTTATAGATCTATTTGACTAAATTTGAAAAGTAAAACATGAACATAAATATACATGATTGTACTTGGATACTGTTACCACGTTCACTTTGTTTCCTCATCTCTCTATTCCACGTTCCCTCACTATACATACATATATATATATATATATATTTGTAGCTAATATATAGCCTATATATCTTTGTAATTTTCAACAATAAAAAAAGAAGAAGCTATATATATTTATTTAACTGTATCACATTGCTACTAAACACTTTTGAGTGAGTGAGAAAAGAAAGTGAAGGCTTTAGTTTCCTTCTTTATCCTTGGTTCTGAAATTTATATTTCCCATAAGTACTTAATTATGCATGTTTCTAGTTATTATCAAATCCCTTTTCATTTTATTTTTTTAAATTTGTACTTTACTTTACTTTACTTTATTTCCAGTGTCTCTATTCTTTTCACTAATCTCCATGTACTACAATTCCTAAGGGAAAATTGCAACATTAATTTGGGTAATTAGGGCTTTCAGTTAATTTTGGCAATCACTGTTTATTTTTAGTTTATCATTTTTTGCTTCATATTTTGTTGGAAATATTAGTACCCTTTTATTTTTTACTGAAGAGATGCATTGGGCTTGGTTTGTAGCAGTTTTAAGCAAATGAAATGGGTTGTTTTGTTTGAGTTGGGGAATAAAAGGTTTCATCTTTTTATTAAGATTCCAGTTTCTAGGCTGTGAAATGAAAGAAAAAAAAAAACTATATTTTTAACCAGCCAATGTAGTCCAAAATTATAAAAAAATAAAAGAAAATTGAACTTATACCCCTGCAACTAAAGCCCTATTACTGTTGGCATTTACTCTGCCTTTTTTAATTTAAATGGTCGGTTGAGTTTTTCTTTCAATAATGTTTTTGTTAAATATAATATTTGAACATTATGCTTATTTATAACAGGATAATTGTAAATACTGAAGACACAATCCTGTTAGTAGACGAAATTGGTGAGAGAGTTGTTATATTAATTGCTTCCTGGGATTGTCAAGCTACAGTTATTAGAAGAGTTATCTAACTTTGTAGAAAGGTACGCACTATATTTACAGTATTTTTTGGTGTAATTTCAACTTCCATGTTTTGGAGGAACAATTCTTGGATAAAATGTATGATTTTGGTAACTGTAACTCGCGTGGTAACTTAGAAAAACAGGCTGGTTTATGACTTTGAAGCAAATAAGTCATTCTTTTGTTGAGAATATAATGTAGGTCACCAGCTTTAAAAATTCTAGTGTTTTAAGTTGTAAAACAGAAAAACAAAAAATACTTTTAAACCAGCCAAACGTATACAATGCAGCTCACAATGATAATGATGAAGCAAATAATGAAAAAAAATTAATGGCTGGGACCGAATATTAGTAAAAACATTTAGTCTAAAAAACACTGATCTTTCAAGTCATTGCCTCTGCCTTTTTATATTTATCATTGAATTGGCCGAATAAGTATTAAGTATTTGTCTTCTATTAATTTGTAAACTCTTTGCTGTAAACCTAATAGGACGAAAATTTGGAGACTTGTAGTAATTGCTTTTATGAGTGTGTCAAAAGTAACAAATTCCGCAAAAAAATTGTGTAACTGCTTAAATTAATAACCCCAAACAAGCCTTTTGTTTGTATTTGCAGTGTAATTACAACTTCCAATCTTAATTTTGCAACCACATATTTTTTCAATGCAGAAGAAACAGATTGGTCTGTGAAGATGGTTAAGGTTTCAGCTAAATTGGGTAGTGTAATATTGTTATGGTTGTCGTTTGCTGCGATAGTACTTGCGAAAGATGATATATACATACTATATAAAGACCCGAATCGTCCTGTTGCGGCTCGAGTTGATGATCTTTTGAAGCGAATGACTTTGGAAGAGAAAATTGGTCAGATGATTCAGATTGATAGAAGTGTTGCCACACCCCAAGTCATGAAAGAGTACTTTATTGGTAATATTCTATATTATTGATACCGCATAGAATACTTGCCTTTTCATAACTAGCAGTTTGACCGTAATGTTTGTGGTTGAAATACAAAACCATGCTAATCATGTATGGTCAACCTAATAGGGTAATATCCATAAAAATACCATTTAGGCTGTTAGACCATGAACTATTAGTTGGAGGCTTAAAACTTCTTATAGACTTCTCGCCTCAATTTTAGTTAGATGTTTAGGGAATATGTTCAGTAAGGATAAAGACTTGAAGCTCTTTTGAAGGATCAGGGGAAAATGTATTTTGAAGTTTGTTAAATATCTACTTGCATTGCCATGGTAGTTGGCTACCATTGAGGCTAATAGCCCTTGGACCAAACTTTTCCTGTTTATAATGTCTTGTGTTACGCTAATAAGATGAAGTAAAATGTATCTTATAATTGTTCCTAACTTTCTACAACGTTTGCAGATTTTTTCAAAGTGTTAGATGATAATGCCATTATTCAAGCTTTTTATATCTTTAGCCATTCACTTTGTGCTTATTAAACTATGATCTATATCAGTAGTCCTTTTGAAATAATGTTTACTTCCAGGTTGACATATCTAGAGCACAACATTTTTCATACTATTCAGACTTCTCACTGAACTTAACCATAGGAGAAAGATTTGTGGTACTACACGGAAAAATATAAGATACTAATAAACCTCAGTCTCAGTAAACTTGTAAAAGGGGAAAATATGATGGAAAATATTTTATTGTGGTTGTGCAGGGAGCGTGTTAAGTGGGGGAGGGAGTACACCTCTTCCACATGCGAGTGCAGAAGATTGGGTTAAAATGGTTAATGAATTCCAAAAGGGCTCACTATCCAGCCGTTTAGGAATCCCGATGATTTATGGAATTGATGCTGTTCATGGTCACAATAATGTCTACAATGCTACTATATTTCCTCATAATGTCGGGCTTGGAGCTACCAGGTAATCACGAAAGTTATCATCTTTTTAAACTTTTGGAACTTATAAAAGCCCAACAGTTGATGGTTAATTACAGTTTTATACACTACATTTACAATCAGATTTCATTTTTGTACACCAACATAAAAGAAAGAAAATATAAACCTAACCTTATGTCTATTTTGCTTCCGTACCTACATAGAAGGAAAAAAGCCATAACCTGGGGGCTAATTTGAAAAAAAACATGATAAAATATCGTACATAAGAGAAAAGTATGATATAACCGATTAAATTTTAATCTTTTGGTACAAATGCACTAGATTGCCTAAAAATGCAAAGTTAGTGTACTGGTCGTTGATCTTTTGATGTACTGACTGAGATCACGTGGTATGTTATAGGAAGCTGGAAATAACGGCAATAGTTGATTATATTAATATGAGATTGTTATCATTGTTTTAGCTATTTCTTTTTACCATTCTTCATGATTAAAGTGCATCACTATATTATGCCTTGCTAGGGATCCTGAACTTATGCGCAGAATTGGAAACGCAACAGCTCTTGAAGTTAGAGCTACTGGCATTCCTTATACTTTTGCTCCTTGTATTGCAGTACGTACGAGTATATACGATACATAAATATTTAATTGATTCTTTTAACAGAATTATGCTTTTTTTCCAAGGTTCATTTTTGTATCTTTCTCTTTAGGTTTGCCGAGACCCTCGGTGGGGCCGATGTTATGAAAGTTACAGCGAAGACCCCAAAATTGTACAGCAATTGTCGGATATTATATTGGGGTTACAAGGGGAAAACCCAAATAGTTCCGGAGTTCCTTATGTTTCTGGAAGGTATGGAGCCTGTTAAGGCCTAATATTAGCTTTACATTTTGAGGATACAAAACACAAAAAATATTAGTAAAACTTCAATCTTGATGATAAACATGGATTTTGGATTAAGGAGACAAACTGTTTTTTAATATGTTGAGGAGTGAGGACTTTAGCTTTTCATGATATTTTGCAATTAATAATTGATTCCACGATAAAAATGAGATGATCTCAACCCCGTAATTCTTGTGAAGGCCATACATAGGGGTTTGAGAATAATATAGAAGTAATACATTTTTAGTAACTCTAAGAAATAGTTTTGTTTTTTGTTCAAAGGCCAAAATATTGATGTTTGCTCTGCCACTGACAATACCTGTTTTTGTATCATAAGGTTTACAATCACTCAAATTGTAAGCTTACTGAAACTCAACCTTTTCTTTATCTATTCGTATATTTTTTTGTCCCTATTTGACAGGGACAAAGTCGCAGCTTGTGCAAAGCATTTTGTGGGTGACGGTGGAACAAACCATGGTATCAATGAAAACAACACGATCATTGACATGAATAATTTACTTAATATCCATATGCCTGCTTATAAAGACTCGATCCAAAAGGGTGTTTCGACGATCATGGTTTCCTATTCTAGCTGGAATGGTGAAAAGATGCATGCCAACAATAAACTAGTTACTGGATACCTTAAAGACACCCTTAAGTTTAAGGTAAGACCACCTGCAGACACGCATTTCTTTCTACCCTTAAGATTGTTACCAGTTACCAATGTCTGTTCAAATACTGTCCCCAGAGTTGGATTTGGGAACTGAGAGGATTAGAACTTAGACACTTGATTGGTATTCTGTTGTTAGTTACCATTTTGTTTAAAACATTTTTTTTATGTAGTTGTGCTACACTGCTACTAATGTTATAATTCCTAGATTTGATTTAGATAACTGTACACTCATAATTTCTATTTGTAATACTGTATACTGGGCCATTCATCTATAATTTTATTTGCATCATACGACATTTCCAAATTCCAAATATGTATGGATCTTATAACGTTATTAAAGGAAACAACTGTCACGTCAACTTACTCTAAATAGACAAGGGCAGTCGATTGAGGATTTTAGTTTTTGAAGTTAAATTACTGAAAGTAGCATTGCTATTCTTAGAAGTTTTAGCTTTTGCATCATCTAACAAGGGATCATTTCATTCCTATTTGTAACAGGGTTTTGTCATCTCTGATTGGGAAGGCCTCGACAGGATTACAACTCCATTTCATGCCAACTATACTTATTCTGTCCAAGCTTCTATTTTGGCTGGCCTAGACATGGTATATTATGCTTTTCTACTTGAAAATACTTACGAATATTAAGTATCCTGTGGGATTCCATTATACTATTTGATTTCCTCATAAGAATCCTATTTTCGACAACTTTTCCCTTTTCAGTACTTTTAGGTAGGAAAAGAAGTCAAATAGTTGCTCTTTTTCTCATGTGGGGACAGTTTTTAACTCCTGCTATTTTGTTTGATGAATTACAGATAATGGTCCCGTACGAGTATAATGAGTTCATTAACGATCTCACCAATCTCATCAAACAACAAGTTGTCCCAATTGACCGTATTGATGATGCCGTGAGCAGAATTTTGCTAGTTAAGTTCACGATGGGTATGTTTGAGAATCCTCTTGCTGATTTCAGCTTAATTCACGAGGTCGGCAGTCAGGTAATCGATTAATATATCGAAACTTGTCAAATTTACTTACTTGAAAATGCCTTTTCAACTTTATTTTTTATGAACATCTGTAATTGGACAGGCACATCGAGACTTAGCAAGAGAAGCGGTGAGGAAATCACTTGTTCTATTAAAAAATGGAAAAAACGGAAATAGTCCGACATTGCCACTTTCGAAAAATGTACCTAAAATCTTAGTTGCGGGAGTTCATGCTGATAATTTAGGTTATCAATGTGGTGGCTGGACAATCAATTGGCAGGGTTTTAGTGGAAATAATGCCACACGAGGTATATTTTGTTTTGATTAATGACATTTAGTAGTATATGCGATATGTTTGATTGATTACTTCAACAACTGAAAGATTTGATCACTTCGGTCTTAGTCGGTGTCCTAATTTGTTAGTAAAAATGTCTCTGTGTATTGTGTCATTAAAGAAATTAATGCTTGCTGGATAAGAAGAATAAATACACCTTGTTTTTTTTTTTACTAAAAATAATATATTTATTTCTTGTTCTTACATGGTTCTTAGGCTATCACACAAAGGTTTTCTTTAGAAAATTAGTGGAAGCAAAAAAATGTGTTTTTATTTTTATTTTATTTTTCTTGAGCAACACCAGAGACCGGATTACTTTGTGACACCTCAGATGCCAAGCATAAAATAAGATTAGATGATAGTATTTTTATTAAAATTTATGTGAAAAAGTATTTATTGTTTGGATATCACTAGAGTTTCTTCTTATGAGTCTTACCTCGAGTTATACTTTAACAAGTCTTTTAATGTCTAGAATTATGTAAAATTACCACCGGATTTTCTACATATCATTGAACAGATAATGCTATTAATTGTATGTGTCAAAACACCTACTACCGAAATTTAGTGTCTCATGACTCTTGTCAGTATTTGTAGCTTTTCGTTTTTTCCGGCTCCATATTTACAGGATTCGTTCTTCAGTTGTTAGGTCATCTTATCCTTTCTAGTCCGCATCTTTAGTTTTAATTAGTAGTCAAACTCAAACATGTTTTGCCTCCTGGCATTGTCACTATTATTTTTTAATTTGAAAATTACTATATTTCTTTCCAGGAACTACCATTTTGGATGGCATAAGATCTTCAGTTGACAAAAACACAGAAGTTGTTTACATGGAAAACCCCGACACAGAATACATAAAATCCGGCAACTTTAATTATGGTATAGTCGTCGTGGGTGAGCCCCCATATGCCGAAACCGATGGTGACAGCCTTAAGCTGACAATTCTTGAACCTGGTCCAGACGTCATCAACAATGTATGTGGGTCCCTCAAATGTGTCGTCGTCATTATATCTGGCCGACCTGTTGTTATAGAACCGTATCTATCATATATAGATGCTCTTGTTGCAGCCTGGTTACCTGGTACTGAAGGACAAGGTGTTAGTGATGTTTTGTTTGGGGATTATAAGTTTAGTGGGAAATTAGCACGGACTTGGTTTAAAAGTGTTGATCAGCTACCCATGAATGTTGGTGATTCGCATTATGACCCGTTGTTTGCTTTTGGGTTTGGTCTTGGAACTGGTTCAGATGATCGTTCGGATGATGTGCCAAGGTAATGATTCTTCTTTATTCTATATAATTTTCCCCCTGTATATGTTGGTTTTCTCGTCATTCATTTATGATAATCTGCCTTGATTTAAGCCTTTGGATGCAACGAGTTTACCTACCATAAATTCGTAAATTTATTAAAACACATCAGATGTGTACATTTCCTGGTTTCCACGTATGCATAATTGCATATTCCATGGACCAAATAATATTTAGAGTGTGAACTGTATTATAGACTAATTTAGCAAAATGTCTATCCTTCTAGACCTCTTTAGCAAAAAGCTCTTGTTTTGAAAACAGTATAAACTGATACATTTATGGAGATTATACTGTTTCGGAAACAGTATGTAGGATAGTGAGTGTTTGCTTAATTGAAAAGAAGACTTTGCAGAACAATTGAACATGTCTAAAAGTGGAGTTTTTGCTACTAATAGATATCGGCAATTTGGCATAGCATTTTTGCTAAGTAAATATAGAATAATGAGTTTCGTAGTAATTTTCGGTCGAACTCGGCATTGTCACTGATATTGAATATTGATGTTTTTCGCAGCTGGACGATTTCAGCAGGCATTGGTGGAGGGCCATGCATTCTCTTAATAATGGTCGCTGCTATTATCAGTTTTTATTTTGCAGGTAATAATTTGGCTTGAAACATGCAACAGCTTGTTTATAGTTAGGTAATTTGGAAGGAATTTTTGTTATGACCTTCCATTTTCTTACTATAATTTTTTATTTATCATCGGTTAGATGTTTCGAAGTTAACATATTTAGCGAGAGTAGTTTCTCGTTCATTAGGCTATTTTTAGTGGTAGATTAAAGAATGCGCTTAAGAATGTTTCCTCATGTATTATTAACACCTCATCTTGCAAGTCTCTTACTACATTATTTTGTTAAAATTCAGATAGCATTATCAAGCTATTACAGGGAATAATTTCCTTATATAAATTTATCTCATGATGTAATTGGCAAATAAGAATATCTGAATATGTCGAGTGGCCATAAATTTCCATGTTTATCTCTCAACCCATTTTATAAACCGTTTGATGGTGCTAAAAGTTTTCTGCCAATATTTCAAATAAAAAGTTGGCTTACAATTTGCTGGTGAAAAGATTAAACAATTACATGATTTTTTTCCAATGCGGTTGGATAATGGACCGTTTGACAGAAAGAAGAGGACTTCGTTTGTTTCTTTGTCGAAGGTGGTTTTCTTTGCGCCGCCGCCGCTTAAATGGAAGTCATGAGAATTTGCAACTCTCGAGCTATGAAATGGAAATATAATACAGAAGCAATTAAATCAATTGGCATATTTATACCAAAATAAGAAGAAGAAACGACAAGGAATGGGAATGGCTCATCTTCCTGTTGGCAATTTTCAAGTGTTTAAAAAATTTCTTATTCGAGAAAGTGACCTCACCAAAATGATGTAGTGTTATTAACTCGTTCATTAGAATAGTCCAAACGATCCTGACGAGATTATCTTTGTCAAATGTTTTCTTTTCCTTGTATCTTTGTATTGAAGCATCGTTATGACGTAATTTTTTCATAAAAGAAGTGATTGCCGAACGGAAACTAGTAACCGGAAAATACGTGAGACTGATTCGACTGGTGAAAAGCAATGCCTGGCATGACAGTTACAGAGTACATTTTAATGAATGGGATATTTGTTATATGTGACGGATATTTGCTGCACAGCGCAAGTGTAATATTTTGCATTTAGATCGGAAAAATGTGTTTGCCATGACTCGTTAGTTTCAGCTTTCCAGTGTCGTTCCATCCTTGGACTCTGCCATCATGAATACAAAAAACAAACATATTATCTGTAATTTCATCACATAAACAATAAACTTACATTGAAACTAGGAATATAAGAGCTTATTTGGTTGCAGCTTTTAAACCAACAAACTTACGATTGTTTACAGTACTATTTTCAATGGGATTAGAAATACCGATTACACATGATGGGGGATTAATATTTTAGGTTGGGACTATAAGTACAGTGTTTGTTTTTAGAATGAGATTAGAGCTAAATCTATGTTGTATAATACTCTACAATATGTAAAAATTCAAAAACATGAATAAAATAAAGATTGTTATTGAATATTCATACACATAAAATGGTTTTATACTCGCTTTAACCTCAAATACACCTTCACTAATTATAATACCACCCATAGGTGGTATTCTAAATGACGCCAATTGGTAGGATTTGATATTCAAGCGGGATTGCATATCGCAAGCTACATTGCCTACCAAACACTACATTTCCGGGGCCACGGGATATGTAATCCTATCTCATCCTCCTAATCCCACAAACAAACATGCCCTTAGGTTGAGAAAAAAGCAAGGCCCATTCAACTTGAACTTCTAGCCTTTTCAAGCCAAGAAACCTACTGTTAAGTAGGAAAAAAAATTATTTTGTTTTTATTTTGGTCTAACTCTATAATAGAGGGAGTTAGGAAGGAAATAACATCAAAATAGCAAACCTAAAATAAATGGTATCAAGACACTTCTCTCACGGAAATAGTGAGTACACTGCAAGAAAAGACTCACATAGCAATTGAAAAATCAATTGGCAAACTTTGAAATCAGTTGCTAAATGCAAATTACCAACTGAATTGTCATCTACCAAATCAGTTAATAAAAACCTAATGGATAAATTTTTCCAACTGATTTACGTGCTAGTTGCTATATATACCAACTGAATGGTACACAGTTGGTATTTACCAACTGAATTGCTCAATTGACATGTAAGTTACTAAGTTGCAATTAACTCATCAGTTACAAAATAGGTCACAATATACCAACTGACATGTTAGTTACAATATACCAACTGAGTAAATGAAGTATTAGCTACAATTTAGCAATAATAATAATAATAATAAATAAATAAATAAATAAACATCAACCCATATCTTGCAAAATGAGTGCTACAAAGGAACCCTCTCAAACTACGTACCTAGTTAATCAACCCATATCTTTGTTTTGTCTTGCAATTGACTCCATCTTATTTCTTTTTAATTTCACAATTATATACAAATTGATCTTTAATATATGAAATACTAACAATTAAACCCAAAACATGTCATAGGGCTCATAATTTGGACAACTTTATAAATGTTTCTTAGATATGGTATGAATTTTGAGTTTATGTATGTTTAAATTCTGAAAATAAGTTGCATATATAACAAAGTATGAATATCAAAAATTTTGGTGCAGGAAATGAGTAATTGAAATATAATTCAAAGGAAATCGTTTTACTTCAATATATCAAGTTAATTTTAAGAAAATCTAAATCGCCAAAGATACAAGTAAATGAAGGACACGTGTCAACCAAAAGTTCGATCAGGTTTAAAAACGGACGATCAAGATAATAATTAAATATTCGAAACAAAGTTGAAATAATCAATTATTAAATTATTAAGAACAATACAAACAATTTGTTATTTTTTGTTTTGTTTACTATAATTTTGAACTACGACATCTTTAAACGGACGACATCCTAAATATAATTAAAAAAATCAGGTCTTGTGGCCAATGACGAATATAAAAAAACACTCCATCCGTCCTATTTTATTTGAAACGTATATGAGGATAAAAAACCAAATAAAACAACCATAATAAACTAAACTAGGAAAGAGAAAGCAACCATACTAAAATAAATTATAAGTTCACAAATTGAGGAAATAAAATTCATAAATGTAATACATATCACAAATGTTGTGTAAAAGTTAAAAAACCGAATAAAATTAGCAACACAGATTTTACTTAGTCTTTTAGTTGCAAAATATAATTCATAACTGATGGGTTTAAAGATCAGTTGCTATTTAACAACTTAAAATAGCAGTAGCTAATTAGTTGGTATTTACTTGCTAGGAAATAGTTGGCTATGAATTAGTTGGTACTAAGCAACTGAAATTCTTTTAGTTACTCATCAGTTGTTAAGTATTTTAGTTACTAATTAGTTGCTATTTGCCAACTGAATATATATTAGTTAGTGATTAGTTGCTATTTGCCAACTGAATATATATTAGTTACTAATCGGTTGTTATTATCTAGTAACGAACTTTTGGCTGTTGATTCAGTTACTATTTTTCAACTACAAAATCAGTTGCTATATTTGATTGGTATTAGAAGTTTTTCTTGTAGTACGTACATAAAGTAAGAAATGAAATCGAATCTATCTAAGCGAAACAAAAGAACGGGTGGGAAAAAAAATAAATTCAAGTTAAAATCCCGTATCATCGTCTAATCTAATACATCTGACTCTGATTCAGTGCAAGTATCTCTATAATCCTCTTTATAGGCGTTTAATACCGTGTAAGAACTGGTGTGAACACGTCCAGTTGACCATGAAGTCAATCGCTTGGTTCCGCTCTCTAAATGCGTTATACGAGTCGTATTAGATTTAAAACGCATGTATTTAATAATATATTGCCTTCAATAGTGTTTTAAGAAATATCATATACGTAGCATCATCAGAATTTGAATATTTATTAATTAGTAGTATCATTTAGCAATTAACCAGATTGTAGAATAATATACAAGTATCTATAATCAAATACCAGTACACCACTTGTACAAATTCGTTATGGATATGGATGAACTATGAAGTATACAAGGATACAATTCAAAAAACAAATCAATGCATGCATGTACTCTATTTTATGGAGATTTTATTTAACACCGTAAATCATAATATTCATGAATCCTCAAAATGAGCATTAATAAGCAGCATATAATGTCAATTTTCCTTTCTGTTGACAGATTATCCTTATATATAGTGAAGTTTTTTGTTCATGAATCTCAACATAAACATCTCTTTATCAATCCACACCAAAAAACATGGATAAATCTTCATCGAAGCTTTTTCTTATCGTAATCGGTTTGGTGCTCGCAGTACTATTCAGTAAGATTCTTCTTCTTTGACTTGATTAATTCATTTTTTATTAAAAACTGTCTGATTCATATTTTTGTTAGATTTTAATTTCCAAGTTATAAAACGAAACAATTTAGTACTTTTAGGACCACAATTACAAAGTGATTCTCATTATATATACTGCATTACCGTTTTCATTTATTTATATGAAAACTGTTTTTAGGGGATATCTAACAATTTGGCTAAGACAAAGAAAAACAATTTTCAATAAACACCTTCATCCTATTATCTGGTAATCGTTTTGCCAATTTTTATTTCAATATTGTTTTTAATCTACGTAGGCTTCCAATTGCATCCGTAGTTATGCATTATTATTATTTTGTATCCTTAACTTATTAATTGTGGTTTGTGGTTTTCTATTTTTGTAGTAGGTGTGCGAGCGCATGATTGCCCTGGGGGACATTGTGAAACTGATGCCGACTGCAATTCATCGGTCTGCGACTTGTTTTGTGCAAATAATGTGTGCAATGCACCATAGTGGTTGAGAAATAGAATTCGAAAATATTTCTTTTGAAAAGTTTTCATATTGGTTTATCGCCTAAGAATATTTACTTTTATGGATTGTGGACATTTTATGTCAAGTTTTAAAAAAATAAGAGTGACATATGACACATGAGATGTCTTATCTTTTCCTTTATATCTTAATTTTTCCTTTTTTTACCTTCTTTTCTTAATTTTTATTTTTTATATTTTGGTTTCTATTTTTTTTTTTTTTCAGAACAATTTTCAAATGTTGAAACTTGGACACGTGACTTTTATATATCTTGGTTTTTTAAGAGTTTGAAAAAAAAAAGTAAAAATTGAGCAAAAAGAAAAAAAAAGTAGAAACCGAGGTTAAAAAAAATTAAAAAATCAAGTTACAAAACAGGAAAATGTGAAGAAACGAAGATAGCAAAAAGTATAAAACCCGTTCATCCATTAGAACTTCTAGCTTTTTCAGGCCAAAAAATCAGAAAACAAATGAAGTTAAAAGGTTGAGCAGCTAATTATACCGAGGTTAAAAAAATTTAAAAAATCACGTTACAAAACAGGAAAATGTGAAGAAACGAAGATAGCAAAAGGTATAAAACCCGTTCATCCATTAGAACTTCTAGCTTTTTCAGGCCAAAAAATCAGAAAACAAATGAAGTTAAAAGGTTGAGCAAATAATAATTAGCTTAAGCTGCAATTTCAACTTTTACATGACAAACTAGGTAAATCAGAAAAAGGTTAAAATGCAAATAAGAGCAATAAACTGCATTGCGTTTAATCGAGAAAATACTTAACTGGAACAAGTCTGTCCTCACGTCATACATTCAAAAGGTTATACTTTTTTCTAAGACATTACAGCTGCAAACTTTTATATAATTCAAGCAACCACTATCTTGATAAAGTATTATCATGAATAAAACACTACATAGACATAAAGAAAAAAAATTCGAAGAGAATGAGAGGTTCATAGAGTCAAGGAACCAAGGATTTTTCCAGTTTTCCTGACACGAAAGTTGATTTTAAACTTGTCCATAGCCTCTCATTCAAAAGTTCATTTAACATTTCTCGTTCACATGCATCCATAGAAAACCATTTGGCACTTGTTTATCATTCGGCACCTCAGCATACTGAAAACCAAGATGGGAAGAAAGCAAACAAATGTAGAGATAAGAGAAGAGCGAATATTTCTTCCCAATAATAGAAATGTCATGAATATCGGTGAAATGATATTTACAAAACTACACAGGTAGAAGTAATCAGTGTATACCTTTGAACTTAGTAAAACTGTCAAGGGGATACCGTATCGCTCCTCACCTACTAACAAAAAATGGATAAGTCACTGGCGAATATTGAGAAACCCTAACATTAACAGAAAATACTTGGTTTCAAGAGCAACGGTATTAGTCAAAAGGGCGAAACAGTGGATTCATACCAAGTGTAATTATCATCTGTGTGCTTTTACACGTATAGTTCTGCTATTAGGCATAACAAAAGATACAGAAAAAAGCCGTTGAAAGCAAACCAAATTAATCTCATGAATTAGGTTGAATTTGGTCTTGGCAAGGGTCGTTTTTTAAGGTTATGAAACATGAAAATTCAAGCACATTGGTTCAGTTCTTAGTTTTGTCTATTACAAATACAAATATAAAGGTAGATATGAAATATCTCTCCTCTCTGGGATTTCATTTGTAGCCAAATCCTTTTAGTTTTTCATTTGAAGACTAAATCTTAATTTTGTTGAGCTACTCTTCATGAGGATATTAAAATATATACAAACAGTCAAAACCCTATATCTGTAAAACGGACAATGGAAGAAGATTTTACAGGTCGCTTTTTGCTGAGGTACCTTCAGAATAACAGTTATTCAATGTTACTTCCTTGTAAACAAACTTACTCCCTCTTCTCTCTCTCACTCAACATACATTTGTGCCATGACATAGTTATTTGTAACTTGTAAGTAACTCAGTTCTTATATTCTTAAAGGCTGTGTTTGTGAATTGCCAAATATAACAAGTGCAGCCCTAATGCATAAGACAGCTTCTGCAAATCTTACCAGAGAGCTCCCATTTATCAAATTTCACCAACCATGAGTTTGTGCCTACTTGTGCTGAAGAAACACGATCAAGCCACACTTGAAAGTTTGTTTCCTTCTTGTTCCCATAACTCACTTCTAATTTAGAAGCGTACTTTTCGAGAGATTCTTCCTCTCCAGAAAGATTAGCATATGTTCCAGATGATGGATACTGGGAGAGCAGCAATACGATTATTAATGCATTAATCATAAGTGAAAACCAGAAAGAACGAAAGCAAACAACGAATATGCAGAAATAGATGGAAATTCTTTAAAGGAAATAATTGAGAGATATTTCTTCGAAACATAGTATGTCAACTTACAAAAATTGATAGCATTTTCTGCATAGATTGCTGGGACTTCTGGACATCTGCCCTCATCCACTTTTCATAAAAGAGATAAAACTTCACCACCTCATGCCCTGGACTAAAAGATTCCTTTTTTATCTCAAAAATATCCACATCATCTCTTGGCGATTTTTTTGGACCTAGACTATAATAACCAATGGCTTGTATTATAGCAGCTGCACATCTCTCAGAGGCGTGAATTATTTTAGGGTTATTCTTTGTATTTTCAGAATGCCACTGCAGCAACTCTTCTTGCGCATTACTAACCTGCTCAGAAAAATTACGGCAATATTTGATAGAAACAGTGAAGAAAAAGATGATCAAATTCATCAAACTGTAAAAAAAACAGAAAAATAGGTCGCTTCGTTAAATTTCTTTTCTTAGTAGAGAGGTAGGAAAAGTTATGTTATGCTCGAAACATGGAATGCTCGAAACTTTAAGAACATTTAATCACTGATTATACTTTAATAGAATCACTAACCATGACACCATAAACATCTGGAACGGTGAATAGTTCAGCATCGTTACCAGAGTCCCCACAAACGAGGGTATTAACAGGCACTTTTTTACTGGCTTCAAATTTCTTTAATAAATAAGCTAGAGCTTCTCCTTTTCCAGCACATTTTGGTAAAACGTCCAATGCTATACCACCACTATGTATTATCTTCACATCCAACTGACCAACAAAGAAGCAGAATTAACATCACAACTTACACATTACAAAGTTGTACTTAAATCACAAGGTATATCATAAAGATCACTCTTCGTAAAAAAAATGATATTGAATAGTACAAACGCAACACTAGAGTAAATCTTACCCCGCGCTTTTCCAAACTTTTTGATAATGATTTTATTATTTCAGAAGCTTGAACTTTGTCCACGTCAAAGCTAACCTTGTGGGGTCCTTGTTCTGTTTCTAACTGCAATAACAACCTCACTTTAAAAGCCAATAAAGCAGAGACTATCTACAAGTCTACAACAACTATAACGGATTTTTCCTGGTCACAAGAACGCAGGATATTTATTTTTTGATAATGCAGAATGTTTATTTTGATTATTGAGAAGGAAAAAGTTATTTTTATATTATTGAAGTACCTGAAGAACAAGTTGCGGATACTTTCTTGTTTCCTCAACAACAATATTTCTATCCCATTTCATATTTAGGATCTTTAACCAATCACTGTCAGGCATCACTGATTCACCATACATAATTTCGGTCCCAACAGATAGAACCGTTATATCTGGCGTCAGCAAGGGTCTCTCTCTTCTCAATCATTGGTAGTGCATAGGTGACCTTCCAGTTGAAAAGACAAGCAGAGAATCATGACGATAATAGGCCTCCCATAGGGCATTAAATCTCAGAAGAGCCAGGTTCTCGGGATCATCATGATCTACCTAAAAAGTTTACATGTCAGCACTATATTCCATTAGAACTTGTCGAAAACAATAACCGCCAACTATTGGTAATAAGATTTCATATCAGGTGTGAATTTTCTCATCTACAGATCGATTACCAACTTGTTAGTTAAACAAAAAAATCATTCCCCTTGACCATATAAATAAAGTGGTAAAAGAAAAGAAACTCAATTTTACCATTGTACAGTCTAGATCAGAGACGATCATGAGACGTGCGGCACTATCGAGGCGATCCATATCTCTAAAGCCTTAAACCTGCAAATGTGCAAGCTTTTAACAACGTAGAAATACAGAAACAAGACGCGGAAAAAAGACCAAGTGAGGCACTCCACGCCATAATTATCAAGATCAACTAAAAAGTAGTCACTTCCATTACAATGCATAAAGATACGCTAGATTACTCGTGCATGCCCACCTATTATTTTACCAGGCCATCTTTTCCTCGAGAAAAGGTAAAATGGCTTTAAGAACTTTGGTTCAATACGATTGGGTAGGTTGGGTCTTCGGGTACAAATGATAATTGTAATGTGTTCTAATCGAAAGATAATAACCCTTGCGTTTTAGCGAACATATTAACACACATTAGCTAAACCGACTTGGGTAGGTTTGATAGAAATATAATATATGCATCTGGAAATCCATTTTCAACAGGGACTTTGCAGTTGTAACTTTCAAAAGATACACTTTGACAATCTACGAAAAGATCGATAACATTCACAATACCTACTTTATAACACATAGCAATTACTGAATAAAACATCGTCCATGCTTCCATATACTGATTTAAAGTAAACCTCTCTCAGGTCAGACATTTTAGCAACAAAGTGAACCAATCATTTATATATGAAAATAAATAGACACTTTGGAACAATACATGGTTACATACTTGTTGATGAGATGTTCTTGGTACTTGATGTTTGTGAATAAGCTAACTCATCAGTCAAATGCTATTGTATAGATTGTTAAAGAATGAAACAAAGCAGAAATAATACAGTACTAAGATAAGAATTTACCTGGTTGACTGAGGATGAAAGAGTGTTATGTCCAAAATTAAATTCATTTTACTTGCATAAGTCATATTCAGATAATTAAACGAAAGGTAAATATGTTTTACTTATAAATATTTCAGCTTTCATAATTCATTTAAATACAACAATTTTGCAAGTGAGGTTAAATTTGTTTGAGTTTCATAATCGTGCCACAATTTTAAATAACAGTTAATGTACTCCATAAATACAGTTGTGGAGGTCAATTGAAAAGAAAGTTCCTAGATAGTAGTATTACCTTGGAGGTCAATTGACTCAATTCATATGATTTGAGGGAGAAATGCACACCTTTGTTTTTATATTATTACTCCTGCTATAGGAATCCGCAAGGAATACCAGTTGTCTTTAAATTTCAAATAGCCCCATGAACTGTTATGTTTTGTAAACTAATCTCCCTAAACTTTGAAATTTTCAACTTTTCCCCAACAATAATTGTTTTTAAATCAAACCCCATGACCTATGGAACGCGTGATTTTGTGCATGCTGGTCGGTTAATGTATGCAAGATAGTAGTTGGCGTATAATCAGTGATGGTCCGGTACGTCAGAATGCCTAATGCTCGATTTTTTTTTGGCTTGATAAATACAAATCAAAATAAAAACAAAATTAAATTGTAACTTAAGAGTTACGGACTCATAATCTCCTATGTTAAATTCAAAACTATTCTACTATTTGAGCTATTGCAACACATTTGTAAACAAATTGTTATTTAATATTTTTATTTTAACTACCAACTATATTAAAAATATAGTCGGGTGCTGCTCGTAATTTTTTTTTTCGGATCAATTGGCCAACACACAAGCCTTATTTGATTTGGGCATGGGCCGCCCTACATATAATTTCAATCACGAGCCAATTTTTTGGTTTAAGCCATCTGGTACTCAAACAACATATGAAGCTCCTACTACAGTTGGATTCTAGCTTAATAGGAAGGGTGACAAAGATTTCCCTAACAAGTATTTTATTCACAGTTATATTTTCAATAGTTGAATCAGAGACTTCTCTTTAGCAACATACATTACACTCTTGTCCGAGCCAACACTTGGGAGCTAACCGGCTCGGATGACAGACTCAATTTTCTTTAAAAAAAAAAAAAAAAAAAAAAACTGTACAAAATGATGATTTTTACCCCAATTAAGTGTAAGAGCGAAAATTTATTCCCAGATTAAGATGTCAGAAACCTTTGGATTGTAACTAGTAATGACTCTTTTTAAAACCAAAAATTATATACTTATAAATATTATTGTCGTCCCATTTTTTTCTGCTTAAGAATTTATTAGAGTAGATTTTTACAAGAGAGGGGGAAAAAAATTCAATACGGAACAGGCAAAAAGTGACGGAGTCAGGATCAGTAGATGAGTGACTTGATTTTAAAAAATCAATATTAGAAACTAAAGGCTATTTTTGTTATAAAAAAAAATGCACTATAAAATCTCCTCTCCTACGCACACACACAAGTAAGTGAATCCTAAGGCTCATTTGCATTTTTTTTTAATCAGCATAGCCCCAACTTACATTAAACCAAAACAAAAATATTTACATAGGTTAAGCCTTCATGTTAGCCATTCCGTTCACATAAACGGTAAAATAATTACAAGATATTATAATCAATAAGAACAAGTTCAATAAGAGGCTTTCAATACCCTACAATGCGAGAAAAAATTATTATGTTAATACTTGAAAAACATCAATTTCTTAACTTAAAAATTGGCTTCAATGACTTACCTCTTACTCCTTGTATCCCATATCCTTATGACTCCGCATCCAAGATCAAAGTGTTTTAAGCAACAAAATCAAGTGCCAAGTTTTAAATTAAAGATGTAGTTTTTAAATTAAAGATGTAGTTTTATCCATTTTAACAGAGTAAAAACCTTCATTCTACTATTAAACAAAAAAAGCAAGAGGCCGGTTCATGCAATAAAATAGTCCGATAAATATACAGTTCATACCTGCAACCGCTTTAAACAATAAAATAGTCCGATATATATAGACGGTTCATGAGGTTAAATGCAAGATTTCTCAAGCCTGTGTAGCTTATTTAAGTTCATGCGGGATAAGGAGAGGTTTTTGTTCACTTGGGTGATCTTTTTCTGGTGAAGCATGAGGTTTCTGGGGAGTTTTTTAATGTCGTTTTCGCATCCTCCTAGCAATAATATTTTGTATGGCTGTTTCTTAGTCAAGTTTCCTTATTTTGTAATGATGTAATGACCACTATGGGGGTCTATCCCATAGAGACTCTATTTATATAAGTTTTGTTTGGAAAAAAAAAAAAAAAGTTCATGCGGGATATTCACATTTTAGGCTTTTAATATCTTTATTGTACTGTAGTTTTAATTTCTGATCCTTGCCTCGGATGCAACCTTGCTGCATTACTCAAACTAATGCCGGTTCACACTATTTTTTTATGACTGTATATATTAGTAATATCATATTTAATTGTTTTTCTTATTTTTAATTAATATTTAAATTTAGACTAGATTCAAGTAAAGTTTTACTATATTTTTATTTGAGTTTTTAATAAGTTGGTATTGTATTATAAATTATTTTAGCATTTAGATCAATAGTATCATCTGTATCATCCAAGGGCTCAAATTTATTAGCGTAGGTGCATTAATTTGAGTAATACAGCAAAAATGCAACCCTGTCCCCATGGGTACCTTTTTGTTACTTTATCTACCAAAAGCTGGAAAAAAAAAATTACTCCATCATTCTACAGTTTTGAGTCTTCTGATTTCTAGTTTCATCCTCACACACTATAATAAATAAATAAATAAACAAAAAGATTTGTTTCAGATAAAACTACCAGTGAACAAAAATACCAAATAAATACTATCGCTCTAAACTGCTGGAGTATTATATTTATTTTGCATATTTTGTGAAGTCTACTACACGATACATTTACGGAACCAGAACCAAATATGTGAGCTTATCAAAATTAATAAAAACGTATAATATTTTTCAAAGTATAAAACCGGAAAGCCCGGATTTTTATAACTTTTTTACCCTTTTTTTCTTATTTTTTTTTACCTTGGTTTATTGATTAAAATGTATTTGATTTATATTTTTTTTTTCGCTCAATTTCGACTTTGTTTTCAAATTCCAATAAAAACCCATAACAGTAATGTCACATGCAGTCATGTGTCAAAAGTTTCAGTATTTTAAAATTGACGAAAAAATAAATAAAATAGAAAAACAAAAGATACAAAAGTTAAATTTAACAAATCAAGTTATAACAAGTAAAAATATTAAGACACCAATGTAAAAAAATATTTTAAAAAAACTGAAAAAATCGAACTTATATTAAATAATAGATATATACGAATAATTAAGTATCTATTACACAATTTCAGTATATTCACTTCAATTAAAATACAAACCACAAAAAATTCTTTTATAATTTTTTTTTGCACTCACCACTACTCTAATTATTATTTTTGTTTAATTTTTTTAAAGATGTATGCTACGTGTCAACATGATAAATTGGTGTAAAATGTATTTTGTAATCATTTGCGTATGAGAATTTTTTAAGTATTATTTATATTTTATCAGTACATACAAAATTATGATATGTTATTGCACTAACAATATATAATTTTGGGATGCGTTGTCAAAAAAAAATATTTAAGAGTTTACCAGAATACCGTATATATAAATTATTATGAAAATATTAATAAAAAAAATTATTTTTCAAAATTATGCTGTTATCGCGGTAACCCCTAATGCCACCCCTGATTGTCCCTGTCACGAGAGTCCATGCACATTAACGATATTTTGAATAAATCCATGTGAAATCATAAACTTTTCATAAAAATTTGGATTACTCAAAAATCGTTATGATATAGAACGGAGGAAGTAAGATAGGTGGAATATCTGAGACATAATTATTATAAATCGAACTCTTTATATACATGATATGAAGTTAAAATAATGTAATCGTTTATTTAAAAATAAATATATAAAACTTTATAAAAAAAAGTGGCAGATGAAATATATTTATGTATATAATTTTTTTTAAAAAAATTATATATATATATATATATATATATGTATAGTGATTATGAATAGCTTTTTCTACTTTATGTTTTTGTTTAGTTGAGTTTTAAATAAACGATTGTATTATTTTAACTTCATATAATGTATAAATAGTTGGAGTAATTGTGACACTGATTCAGCTATCGGGTTATAAAGGAAGGGAGTATTACCGTTTACTGAGTACTACTGTATTTTTATTTTATTTATAGCCCATAAGAGACGCATATAGTTAAACAAATTCTCTTTTTCCTTCAATTTTGAATTTTCTACAGTGAGTGAGTGAGTATACATAAGTACAACTAGAACCGCACCAATATTGGCTTTCTTTTTTGGGAACAGACATGATGAAAAAACTGGTAGGCCCTATTACGAAAAAGACAATAATTATTATGCCACGTTTCAACATAAAGTAATAATTTAAATTAAATAAAGCACTAAGGTTATACTTGTACTAATGGAGAGAGTGCTCTCTATGATCACAAACACAAATTTAGTTTTTTTTTTTTATCTCTCTTTGTCATGAAGAAGCAAAAGCAAAGCTTTACCATTTTCTTCATCTTTTACTTTCTCACTGGTACAACATTTCATTTTCTCCTTTTTCCCTTCTTTTTATCTACTACTTCACTAATGTTTCATGTTTGCACATACATAGTATAAATAATTTCTCTTTTGTATTTTTAACTATTTATGCTGTCATTCTTTGGCATATTCTTGTATAACAAATGTTAAAGGATCACTATATTCTGGAAATTGGTGAGCCTTGCATGTTGTGATGTGGACCATTTTATTTAAGTTTATATATGTAGTATCATTTTTAGAAAGTAATAGGAGTCTTTTTTTTGGAAAGTTATCTTTATAATGTCGGTAGTGGTATACTGTGTACTTTTAACTTTTATACACACACATAATATTATGGGCTTGTTTGGTTATAGCTTAAAACAAAAGAGTTTTTCTTTTTGTAATTTAGATTGAGAAAAAACAGAGATCATTGAACTTAAAGCTTCCAGCTACTCCAGGCAAAAAAAGTGTTGAGTTGATTATCAAAGTGCAGTTTACCTTTGAGGGAAGATATAACAAGTGTAGATGTTAAGAGTTTAAAAGTTACAACCAAACAAGGCTTACATTTGGGTAAATATTACTGGGGATATTAATACATATTTATAAGTTTAATATGCTTGTATGAAGTGTACATTAAAACCAACTTATAGTATCACTACATTTTGGTAATTGTGAGCCTCTTTATGTGTGGATCAATTTATATATTGTTGCTATATTTAGGAAAGTTTGTTTCTTGACTGCATATATACACACACAGTTGACAGTACTATGAGTTATGGCCGTGTTTAGTTGCAGCATTTAATTAAAGCTGGAAATAAGAGGCTGAGACAAAACTCCATTAAATATTCTAGCCTTTAAGTCCAAGAAAACCTGGAATTCTCATGTTTTTAAGATGACCAACCAAATGCATTCATGTCCTTGATAAAAACAATCTAGCTTACAAGTTGCAACCAAACAGGTGTAGCTATGCATTGAGAAATTTATAAGTTGAATATACAGGACTATATGAGTTTATTTCAATGCAGATAAGCTCTAATTTTTAAAGCTGAGAACAAAGTCAGATGTTTAAATGTTTTTACTAGCTTGTTCAAGGCTTGGGTTTTATGCGATCAACAATTGCAGTTCAACTTTCCAAAAAAAACACATCGCAAATTCAGCTTTTAATCCGAAACCGGACCTTAAAAAATCTGTAACCAAAGAAGGCTAGTTGTATGAACAAATATAGTATACCGGAAAGTACAATTTATATTATAAGTTGGATATGCAGGAGTTCAGTACCATGCAGTAGCATCTGAGCAGCACCGTCCCAAAAGCGGTGAAACGCATAAGCAAAAACTATTTGTGTTTGGTGACTCATACGGAGATACCGGTAATACAAGAAAATCCCTTTCTAATTCGTGGAAAGACCCTTACGGGGATTCTTTCCCAGGCAAACCCGCAGGCCGTTTTTCTGATGGGAGGGTCCTTACTGATTACCTAGGTCAGCTTACTATTTTTATTTGTTTTTGTTTTGCAGAAAAATAACACCTTTACCTCTTTCCTTAAATGTGTTATTAATTATTGTCATTAATGTGCTGTAAACTAGAAGTAGTATACTACTAGTTGGTAAAGAGTGGACCTCTTTAACCCCCTGTAGATTAGTGCTGCTGCAAAGTGTGAACTTTACAAGATCCCTTGAACGAAGTTAGTAAATTACAGTTTTCTACCATTAGATTTCAGTTTTGTTGATCAGTCTACAAACCAGTAATTAGTACAGAACCAAATAAAAGAAAATTCTGAAATTTGAGTACTAATAATTTACGAATATGAATTATTTCTATCGTTTTTTTTTAACTTGAATATTTTTTGTTAGCGTTCTTGTCTTTGCTTTGCTTTACTGATGCTATGACTATTAGATTCAATGTTTTTCATTGAAGTTCCAAATTATGTCAATGCAATGCTTATGTCATTCTGTTATAAATTGTCACCCTTATTATATAGACGGATTGCCTTTCAAAAAATATGTAACATTGTAAATAATTCTGCAGATACCTAAAATTTGCTTTGGTATATTATGTAAAACTGTGAACTTCTACCTTATCTTATGGACTTGCTTTACCTTAATTTTAATTTGGTTCTTTACCAGCTACGTATATGAGATCTAAATCTCCAATACCATATAAATGGAGAAAATACGCCCCGAATAGATTGCATGATGGTATGAATTTCGCTTTTGGGGGCACGGGTGTGTTCAATACAATATACTCAGGTCCAAATATGACGACACAAATTAATTTCTTCCAAGACCTCATCAATGAATCTGTTTACACAAAAAGAGGCTTAAAATCCTCAGTTGGACTTGTTATTCTCTGTGGTAATGACTACGGATCTTATCTTGCCAAAGGCGGCTCATCCGAGGTTTTTTTTTTGCTTAAGTTTTTTTTTTCTTTTGTTCTTTATAATGTTCACGTGACCAGAATCTTTGTATTAACAACCCACTGCAGATTCTCTACCATGTTTCTTGAATATGCGATTTAAACGAAACCACTCTTTCAGTTCTTCTTCCCTATAAAGTTCCCTATTTCATTTTATACATATTATCTTTCCTCTCTTTTTCAGTAATTTTCAGTATAAGTTTGTAATTCTACAAATTCGCTTAGCTTGGTCTTCTTGGGAGGAACTAAGGTACTTTGAGTTTAGGAAACAGTCTTAAATTTTTAAATTCGAAGAACCAATTTGCATATAAGCATATTTTATGAACCTAAAGAAAATCTAATAAAGTTTTTTCTTCAATTTGCCCAAGCTTGAAGTTGAGGCTATTAGTGAAAAACTATACCTATATTGAGTGCTCCAAGAGAGCTTGTTAAGATAAATTGAGTACTAGGATGTTTCCCCCCACATTTACCGGATGGACCATTTGTATAATTTCTGAAATTATACTTGGTCCCTAAGGAGGGAGTGGTAATTTAAGATATTACACAAATCAATCCTCGATGCATATTTGCGAGAAATATGGGGGGCAAGAAGCATTTTCCTTAACATCTCACAGTAATACAAGCTTACTATTTGTACTGTTTTTTTTTCCTCCAGGGATTACCATCTTTCATCAATCTTGTGGTCAACCAACTAGTCGCAAACCTAAAACGCATACGTGGGACAGGAGTGGGAAAAGTGGCTGTGACAGCTCTACAACCCCTCGGATGTCTACCACGTAGCACAATGAAAAATTCTTTCAAACAATGCATCGAGAGTGAAAACTCTATGGTCAACCTGCACAATCAACTTCTACATAATGAAGTGGCAAAACTGAACAACGGTAGCAAAGACTCACAGTTCCTTGTCCTTGATCTTTATGGATCGTTCATTGTTGGACTTATAAGCAACGGGCTAAAAACAGGTCAGCTGATTTTTATGCACATATCGCAGGAACACAAACCTTTTCTAATAAACAACAGTGTTAAAAATAGTAAATGGTTTGTATGTTCAATTCTGTTTGATTCAGGTTTGTATATCCTGAAATCTTTGTTTGGTGTAAAATATTACAGGGGTTTTGTGCAATCGGGGTTCCGTTATCACTTTACAGAACATCCACGCTAGTTTTGTTTCATCTTTTGAACAATATAAAGGTCGAGATGAAGTCTAGGAACACTAGTCTTGGAATTTATGATTTAATCTAATAACAATCAAGTTTTGTTTCTGCTGAATCTGTAGTTTTGTAAATATCTTTTGTTTTATTAAGCAAGTATTTTTCAAGGATCATTTGGTTGTGCCTTCAATTTAGCTTTTAGTACTTTGTAGCCTGGAAGCTTGTCTGGACTTTAGAGTAGTTTTCTTTTATTGTGCTTTTACATAACTTGGATTGGCAAAACTCGCTTTTCTTTATGAAATGAGCTGAAACATTCTTACTCGTAAAAAGTTTTTGATAGATTTTCCACATAATTGCAGGAAACTTGGAGAGTCGATTGAAGCCGTGTTGTGTGGGGATAAGTAACAAATATTCATGTGGCAGCTTGGACCAGAACGGAACTAAAATGTACACAGTGTGTTCAGATCCCGAGTTGGCTTTTTTCTGGGATATGGTGCACCCTACCCAAGCTGGATGGCACACAGTATTTCTTGCCCTCGAACCCTCTCTTCAACAAAATATTAATCTTGATTAGCATTTCAAGCTGTTGTTGTTTCATTCATTTGACAGTTTATAAGTATATGTAAGTGACATAATCTATTGTGTGTATGGTTTGTTGTCAAGTACAGAAAAACAGTTTAATTATAGGATCCCAGACACCTTTGATTAAGTGCTAGATTTGTATTTCAAGTTTCGTATTTCAAGTTTCAACTTAGCAAAAAGATGAGCTTTCTACAAACTTTCAAACTTGCATATTTATTCCACACACAAGAAACTCAGCATGCATTTTTAAAGCTGTTATTTCATAAACATAAAACACATGTAATAAACTCGTTGATTTCTAGTATCTTGTTGAAGTGTGGTTTCTTTCACACATGCTCAAAAAGTTGCAAACAATTTGTAACAAATAAAGGGCAATGAAAACAAGAAGAGAATTACAAAAAAAGAGCCAAAAGAATCGAAAATCAAACCAGCTCAAATTATTTATTATTCTGCTTTACGTACATACAAATACACTCTCCACGCGGTACAAACTCTCAACAGTCCTCTTGTAAAAGGAGAGAAAAGAATGATATCCAATCTAGTAAATACAAAGGCACAAAAATGGCTAAAACCAAAATTAAATAAACCAGAAAATAAAGAAACCCTGCTTTCAAATGCCAACCCTGAAAACAATACTTTTGCTTGGGGGAGACAATCTTGTGATTCTGTACATTTACTTTCAAGTGCTTTTACATGTGTATCGAACTAGTTAATGTTACCTCTTTTCACCAAATGTTAGTATTCATCTTTTACACGCCTGAAACATTAAGAAAATAAAATAAAAAGCAAATTAAGAAACATGAACTTATTTTTACAAATGGCAAATGAACTTCAAAGAAACGTGTACAATCAAGCGCAAAATAATAATCTGTTTTTCTCCCTTGCTTCTCCACAAATTGCACTAAAACCAAAACATGCATGAAGATTTTTTCTAAAATAGTAGTAAAATGTAAAAAGATGTCGATGATTTCTGAACTTGAACTTTAATTATCACTGTGCAACAAGTTCAACTAGCAACAAACATAAAATAGTCTTGGTATGTATAGACATGTCTTCAAACAAACTCGGGCTTTAAAAATCATAATCAAGTTTTGAAGAATGGCCAAAATGGCAAAAAACATAATTATCGTATTTTTAGCTTTTACCAAAGAATATGATATTTCCAGCTTCAACTTTTCAGCTTTTGGAGGCAAAAATGTAAACCTCGGGTCAATAGCTAAGACATGAGCAAGACAGCTGATAATAAAGGTCAGAGGGCTACACAACTGTAGGGATGACACCGGCGGTCGACGGCCAAATTCCTGGTCAATATGTTCTTGATTTTTCATATTAAAAGTTCCTTCATCGCCTCTAATTTGATTCACTTTTTTTATATAAATTTTTTAAGTAGAAATGCAGCAACCAAAACGTTTACATAAATCTCATATATTCACGGACTTACTTATTTAATGAACTACTATTAGAACTGAAGACATATCACTACGTTTTTTCCGCAGGTAAAAACGCTTCAGAGACTCAATCTGCTACCTTTCACTAAAAAAATAACTTCTAGAAAGTATCAGAAATTGTGTTTTAGAATCAGAATAGTACGAAAGGGTGGAAATTGTTAGAATACTGACTACAGAGTACCTTCACAAAAGTATTTTAGCCACTTAAATTTCCAACCATTAAACTTTACGTTCCTCAAACCACTTGACTTTTCTTAAAAATTCCCAAATCTATCTTAATCCAACCTTTGAACCTCGTAATGAAGAGTAATGATAGGCAAGAAAATAAAACCAACACATAATTCCATAAAAAGTAATGTGCCAGCTTTATATTGGATGTGATATCACGGTGATGGACCCATACACTAGCACATATGAATCGATGCATGAGTTTTATTTGTTCTTATTATTACTCTTTGATAAAAGGTATCTATATATTACTTTCCGAGAAAATTACTCAAAATCTACAGAACCAAGATAGTTGCAACTTGCATGTGAATGAAGTAGAAGAAAGTGGTCTTTTTTTGTAACTTGATAGAGGAAAAAATAGCAAGTGTAACCTAACGGGTCCAATTAGGATTAAGTGGGTTAGATAATCTCTTCAACTACCCATAGACATCCCAAGTTGTAAGAGATGGTAATGGAAAGATTGGAAAAGGATCATTACCGTTCATATTGGGACAACGATCAGTATAACATGGGAAAATTCTCACTTTTTTATTGGTCAGAATTTATTGGCTTCTTAAAATTTACCTTTTCTTTTCCACCCTCTCGTCTTTCTACCATAGATCACGTGTACTTCAGAATTTTGCTGACAGAGAAAAGGGAAATTGAGGACATAAAATCTTTGTGGATCTCACATACAAGAGCACATTAGTAACGGGTTGAAATGCCACAATACAAATGGCGTATATTAGCATTTCAAGCTATTTTGCAATTTTTCTATAAGAAGAAGCTGTGTTATGCAAACATAAACTCTTCAAAGGTCATATGTTCTCAATCAAAGTATATAAGCAAGCAGGATAAACCGAAAACAGAAAGTTACCTTGTGACTCATTCCTTAGTGGAACCTTGATGAGACAAGCTATCTTCTGATTCTAATTCAATCTCATGATCTCCGTTCTTGAGAAAGGTGAGAGAATGGTCAACACCATTACGTTCAGCCTCAAGAGCTTCCAATTTTTTTATCATATTAGAAATTTCATCACCAATAGCAGTAGTATCAGGCATTCTACTAACCCGTGAATAGCATGGCCCACCACAATCATTCTCTTCTTCTCTACTATGTATTTCTTGAGCTCCCTCTTTCTCCTCTCTTGTTTGCTCAGTGTCATAAGAGAACAAGTGAAGCTTCTTCTCAAGTTTTCGCAAACACTCCAAAACATACAACCTTTCATCATCGAACTCTAAGTATGAATTGTATGCTAAATCATCTTTGTTAAACGGTTGAGGTTTATCGACAGTGGAATTGCTCTCTACGTTTTCACTATTCTTGAAATGATTTGAATCTGATTGTTCTGCTACAAATTCTTCTCTCGATTCCACTTCTCTCTCTAACATAGATATATCTTCCAATTTACTTCTGAAATATTCAAGATCGGCTTCTAAATCCTGCATCTCTTTCTCCTTCTCAGCTAAAAGATCGTTTGCCTTCTGCAGAGCTTCCACATCATACTCAGCTTGCTCTTCCATCATCCTTACGCATTGCAAAGCTTCCATTTGTAACGACGCTTTCTCTTCTTGCAGTCGAGTAATCATAGCCATTGCCTGAAGAATCAAATTATTAATTTTAGTACTTAGATATTTAATACATTATGTACATAAAGAGATGTAGCTAATTAACAAAATCTGATTTTTAGGGTGGAATAGATGTATCTATTGGGAACAATAGGATGTATTCGTCCCTTTTCATCCCCTCTAAACAAGTCTGCCTAAAGATTGTTACAAAAATCAGAGTCTGCGCTTGTCTGGTTGCAGCATTTAAGCAAATAAGCAAGAATTTTTTTAGGCACAGAAAACTAGATTCTTCCAGCGGAAACCTATTAAAGCTTGTTCAGGCCAAATAACCAGAAAAGGCAAGTTTTAAAGCTGGAAAGCCAAACCCAGTCCAGCTTTTAGGCCAAAAAAGGTAATCCCAAAAGTTGCAAGCAAAAAAGCTTGGGTGATGATAAACGCATACAGATTTTCATGATTCTTCGCCCTTTGTTTTCTATAGCTGTTTCTGTCTTTCGAATCTCTCTCTGGTTCTATATTACCTGATTCGCAGCAATCCCCGATGCACTTCTTTCTTCTTCTAACTCCTTATACAGAGCACTCATCAATCTCTTGTCGTGTTCCACCTGTCGTTTTAGCCGTTCAACTTCACTCTCACCTTCTATATCACCAATAGCACTTCCATCTAGGGAAATACCAGACTCGTTTCTCTCTAAGGAGACCCTTCTTTGATGCACTTGTGTTCCAATAAAGCTAGAAGAATCATTTCTCATTTCATCGACATTTCCTGATAATCTAGGACTAAATTCAAATGGAAAATCAATTCCTCGGGCAGTAGATATTTGCGATAGTAACAGCTTAAAATCTTCACTGATTCTCGTCGAATCTTTCAGAGACCTTTGCTCAAATAACTTCCCAGATAACTGTCTTCTATTATTACCAACAGCCAATTTATAGGCATCACCGATCTCTAAATTATCAGAAACAGATGGTATCTCTGAACCTTTTCCGCGTCCAATAACAGGCTTCATTTCATCATAAGTAACATTTTCGTTTATTTGCCCCAGTTCAACTGTTGCTGTAACTTCATTATTTATGACAGATGTTATTTCTGGACCTGCTTCGCGTTCAGTAACAGGCATTATTTCTTCATGAGCAACGTTTTCATCAACTCTTTGATCAATTTCTGCTTTTTCTGAAATCTTGTCATTTACAACGGATGGTATTTCTGTTGCTTCATTTTCAATTACAGACTTGTCTTCACAAGTAACTTCTTCAATGCTTATATGCTCCATTTTAACTGTTTCTGTAATTTCATAATTAACAACAGATGATATTTTTGGACTTGCTTCATTTTCAATATCAGCATTTGTTTCTTCCATTTCAATCTCTTCGTTACTTACTTGATTCAACTGAACTTTATCGTGAACCTTAGCATGTACATCATATGGAATTTCTGAACCTGTTTCCCGTTCAATGACAGGCATATTTTCTTCATACGTAACATTTTCGCAACTTATTTTCATTTGATCCACTGTCTCTGTGCCATCCACTGCAAAAACCAGTGACAAGACATGAATTCAGAAAAAAGCAGTAAGCAGTTTAAAAAATTGAATGACTACAGCATTCTTCTTTCAATTCAAAGACAAAAACATATCATTGTAAAAAAACTCAAGTATAAAGAGTGTGAGGGATAATAAAACAAGAGACCGAGGCATCCAGATTAATAGATCTGCCAAACTTATCACACCGGTTAAGTACTTATTCGATACGGATGTACAGAAATATCAACAAGAAACTCAAGTCACTACCTGTGGTTATATTTTAAGGAGTTCACAATATCTTTAATTTTTTAAGGGTTAAAGCTACCTTTTTTGGAAAGTATTTTAACCAATTTGTGTGTTCTGTATCTACAGATCATTATAGACACAGACAACATAAAACTTTGACGAAAACTCAGACCAACTATACTGAAAAAGAATACCTAAAATCCGAATTAGCAGTATTAGCAGCCAACATGCAGTGGCATACGCCAACTTGATTTTCAAATGTTTATATCCAACAACAAGATGCAGAGAACAGAAACCAATCTTAAGAGCAGTCAGAAAGAAGGAAAAGAAGTCCAAAAAAGGAAATGAGACAAAAACTTCAACTAAATCCAATGGGGGGGAAATCCTATCATTTTGGCTTTATACAATTATCACGAATATCATATTCTTCCCTAAAGTAAATAAATTTGAGAAATCTTACCAATCGGTTTTGATTCTTGAACTTGAGTTACGATCACACTAGAAGAATCAACATTGGGTTCAACATGAAGCCAACTAATTTCCTCTAACCCATGTCCAATAGCCATACTTGACGATGCATGTTTGCTTCCCTCAAGATCAATATTACCGTTTGGCCCTTGCATGTCTATAAGCGAAAGCTCTGACGTAGAATTTGTATGTATCCATTTTTCTGAGATCAAATCCTCAGGTTGACTAAAAACGCGAGGCACCGCTGGAACACTTTGTACGACATATTCCCTCCTAGATTCACGAATTAGAGATGCACCTTCATCATCATCGGAGAAAGGAATTTCTGATTCGGTATCAGAAAAATTCTTGACTTTTGAATATTCAACATAAGGCAAAGGGTCTGTAGGTTCTTTTCGGCTTTTCTCCTCGAAATCAAAGTGACTTTGGATTAAACTTTGGGCATGATTTTTCAAAATAAATGGCTCATTGCAACAAGAACAAATTCTCTTGCTAGAATCCCCGTGTTTATGATCTTCAAAAGGGTCATCGTCGTCGACCCCAGGAGAGTCTTCCCCTAATTTACCGACTAATAATCTATATGTTTCCGCATTTGATTTATTCATAGTGGCGAATGAGAAAAGGCAATTTTCACAAACACCATGAACATCAACGAGTTTGTTGTGAACATGACAAACGACCAAAGACGAAATCTCTACTTTATGGTGTCGGCATATTAAGTCCCAATGGAATCCAAGTTTCTCACTACCCAAAACATGGTCGAGTCTCGAACATAGCAAGCAAGGGACTTGCAAGTTGCAGTAGCGGGCAAATTTCGTGATCAGGTACGAGAATATTGCGTGTATAAACAATAAAAATATCAGCAACCACTCAAGAGCAGCTGATGCTAACATTGTATGGGATTGGGAAACTTTATGCAATGAAATCCTTTTAGCAGCCATTTCCCAATAGAAACAGCTGATTCAAGCACTAAATTTCTGCCAAGACGATCTCAGCTCGGATCTTTGGCAGGCTGAAAGGAAAGAGAGAAATATAAGTATGAACACACACACAAAAAACGTTCTTTAATGAAAAGAGCCTTGCAATAGGAAAATTAAATAAAACTATATAAATTTCATGCTGTGTTAAACTATAAATCTTATAACAACGCAAAAGTAACTTTGTCGATAATAACTGGATGACCAGTAATATTTAACATACTGCGGGAAAAAAAAAGTGTTTAAGCTAACCCTGATAAACTCAACATCCTGGAGACAAAAGAGTACGTTTTTTTCCTATAATACAGTCAAAAGAACAATTCATAACATAACAGGCTTGTTGGTTGTAGCTTTAAGCTAATATCTTTTTTTACTTATACTTATAAAGCATTAGCTGGATAAGTTCAAAGCTAACTCATTTTGCAATATTGACCTGAAAATGCTATAATTTTAAATTAAATCACATACAGATAATTAAATTCCAGTTAAAAAATAAACTAATCCTGGAAACAAAACAAATACCCACAAAATATGAGCTTCAAGCAGGAAAAAATAACAAAATATACAAATAGAACAAAAAAATTGACAGGTGCCTTGTTTCATAGATCACACAAAAAAAAATTCATTAATGAACAAAAGCTATAAATATTTAAAAATACATAACAAAAACATATCCTGTAATATTTCCTACATTAAGATCTGATAGCATGTGTATAGATCAAACAACAAAAGAAAACGGATAAATTGAGATCAATAAATATTTGTATATTCACATGAAATTTAAAAGAATTAGACCTGACTATTCGATTTGTGAAATAAATGGATCAAGAGAGGATTAATTTTAATTTTAATTGGAATGTAACGTAACGGGGAGAGGAGTTGAATTAATTTATACGACGTGTGTATATGTATGTATGTATGTATGTATCGATGTGTGCACAAAAAGAAATACAATAATAATAATAATAATAATTAATATTATTATTATGATAATAGAGAGGGGCGGCTGTAGGAAAACGACGAGTTGAAAGCCCACCACCACCACCGACCTCTTGCAATTTTTTTAACTACTTTTTTCTACCAGAATAATATTCTCTCTATACATACACACACACATACATACACACACACACACACATATTGCATATTCATATTTACTTTGCTTTATGTTTATTTAATGTGATGACCCCTGTAGTTTTGATGAAACTATATTTGGGCCCCTACGATTGTAATTGAAACAGTTACAGCCTCGTGTTCTATATATGGAGACAACAAGTCTTTAGGACGCAACCCAATCGAGTCGTAAAAAAGCAACGTCATTTTAGTGTAAACATTACAACAAATTTAAATATTCAATTACAGAGCGACCTCCTTCAGAAGGCTCGTCGAGTTTATGTTATTAACTAGTGTTTCTTTTAACTGTGTGTTATTGGTTGGTATGACGGGAAAAATAGGATGTACAAAAAAATATATGAGGTGCTAATGTGGTTTGGGTATAGATTTGGTTCAGCAAATTGGGTTGAACAAGGATTAGTTATCGTTTTTTTTTTCTTGTTTAATATTCGGGAGGCCGATACTTGACGTAGCGGTAAAGTTGATGTTATAATACGTTGATTTTACCTATTGGAGTGGTGAAATCATGTTTAAGCTCAAAGTGGGCCAACACCTTTCATGACCCTGGAAATAGTGGGAGCTTTAAGATTGAATTTGACTTTTTTATAAAGAAAACTAATACACTAATGAAACTTTTAACTAAAATGCATGGTCAAAGTCGAATTGATCACGTTAGATGTTATTTTTTTTAATATACATTGTGAAACCGAAACTGGGTCTGCTGTTGTGATTATTTGTGTTACAAATGTAATATAAATACTTTCTTAATTTGACTCGGTCTTAGTATTCCTTTTATATTCCCGTTGCACCAAATAAGACTATACAGAAGAGTAGTCGTAACTTGGTACAATTATACTTGTCATCCGGAAATAAACTAGATAAGTACAATCGGAGCAACAAAAATAACAAGTTGAATTGTTTTGACTTTTTTTTAGTCTCAATTCCATAAAATAACTTCATATAATGTATAAAAAAAACTATATATAAAATCAGTCTACATTTCGCAATCCTGATACTGTCATTGCTACTCAAAATTACAAGTTGAATTGTTTGGACTTTTTTGAGTTGCTATAGACAATTCAGAAGAGTTGCTATGAATTGACAGGCACGTTGAATTCAGTGCCACAACAAAATAGATTTTGGATAACAAGGATTTAATCCGCTATAGAATACATGAAAAAAGACAACTCGATGGTGAATACATAAAAATAAAAAATAAAAATAAAAAAATAATGGACAAGGGGTGCCAGACTATACATTTAGTATAGTCTGAAAAACTATCTCTGTGGCACCATTGGATTCTTACAGTCTATGGGGCTTCTGTTGATCCAATTGTGCCACAGAGAAGAGTTTTTCAGACTAGACAACGAAATTCATGAGATACATAAAATCCACGTCTAATCATATTGTAACGAAATGATAAGTAGATAAAAAGTAACTTTTCATTTTAAGTAAGGAGGCACTAGAAATACATTTTCAAATAACATTTCAGTTTTTTGTGTTTTTATTTCGATTTTACCTTCAAGTATTTAAATATTGCACTAAAACATCAGATGAACTGTATTAATTTATGGGTATGTGTGCTTTGGTGACGCCATTGGGATCCCTATAAAGTTAAGGCTTATAATTTATGCAACGGAATATGATTAATACAGACGTTAATGATACAAATCACGTCACGTACTAAAAACGTTAAGTCTATCATAAATTTAAATATTAATTAAAAATAATAATTATTATTTTTTATTTTTTTTAGTAGATTGAGTTTTTATTACGTGGCGTGACTTGTATCATTCTCCGCTAATACAACCGACGTCTGTATCAAACATACACGGTCTGCAGACAGGCCAGACCTAAAGTTATAGGTCTTTGTTAGTCTGAAAAGTTGAAATTGTATTGTAATAGTATGAATTGATAGGCACGATAAATTGAAGCATGACGTTAGACTATTAAAATTGTACGATTCCATTACCATGTGCAGACAGGCCAGACCTAAAGTTATAGGTCTTTGTTAGTCTGAAAAGTTGAAATTGTATTGTAATAGTATGAATTGATAGGCACGATAAATTGAAGCATGACGTTAGACTATTAAAATTGTACGATTCCATTACCATATTATCTTACCGGATTCTGAAAAGTGAAAACTAAAACTATATTGTATCTCACTTACCAATTAATTATATATTACGAAACTATGTACAATTTTCATCGGTAAATGACTTGTATCAAAATTATCGGAACGATTTTTTTTAAAAGTTAATCACATAATTCAAAGATTAAATTATATTATTTAGTTTTAAAATTTTTCATTTCGATAATTTTGATACACGTTATAAGCCGGTCAAAATTATAATTAATTTTGTAAAGAACAATTAATTGAAAACGGATTGATTAGATTATTTCGTATAAAACTTAACTTCCATTTTATGGGAACGGGGAGGAGGACTGCTCCTATATGTGACTATTAAGACTGCAATTTCTTAGAGGTAGGATGGGCTCATATTAACCATCTTGGAAAAACATGTTTTTACATGGGTGTTTCCGAATGTTCACAGGACCAACTTCGAGTCAATATTACATGTGACAACGCTGAGTTGTTAATACCGTACTCAACGTGTTTGAGTAGCCCGTGTGACGAGCTTCGTAACGGTATGTCGCATGACCTATTCGGAGAATGAGTGTGAATACTAATTGGTTTCAAAATTGGGCCCTCGAAAGATATGAAAACTCTTTGCTGGAAAATGGTATAATTAAATGGGAAACCAATGAGGGCTATCCCATATTGGAAAATTAAGAGTTAATTTTACAATATATATACAATACCAACCCATGTAGTTGTTAAACTAACATGTCCACATACATCTAAGAGTATTAGTGTGTACCACACACGCGCGCTCTCTCGGATCTCGGGACGCGGGTCGCGAGACTCGGGATTTGAGATTTGGGGAATGTCTTGGGTCTTGGATCAAATCTGAAAAGGGAGTTTTGTATAAAATACAAAATTAGTCCCTAGAGTTTTCAACAATTGAAACACCAGCAATCAATGATTATGGCTGCGGTTTCAAAAAAGCCTATAAAAGACAGCCCCCGTCTCATTTCAGACACATTCAAACACACACAATCACATTATAAGCATACACATTAGAGAGAGACCCTCTCATTTCAGACACATTCAAACACACACAATCACATTATAAGCATACACATTAGAAAGAGAATCGCACCCACCAACAGCGGTGCCGGTTTCCATACGAGCCACTCTGAGACAGAAGTTGTACCTTGGGAACAAAGTCCCGAAACCAGAAACCTTTAAAGATGGTTCAGGAAATATTGTTTAAGGAAAACTGCCCAGCAGTTGCCTCTTCTTTTAATATTCTGTCCATTTCACTTCAGTACCTTTATTTTCTGTATTTATATTTCTGTAATGTTTACCTTCTGTATTTACATTTCAGTATTGTTTACTTTATGTTTTATTTTCAGTCTTTTCTATTATGTAATTTACTTTCTGTAATTTACTTTCCAGTTCTGTAATTTCTTTTATTTACAGAAACAGTCCAGACATTTAGTAATCATACTATTCTGTCTGACAGTTTCTTTTAATTGTTAAATAGTCCAGCAGTTTAGTAATTATACTATTCTGTCTGACAGTTTCAAACAATTACAATTCAGTCCAGCAGTTTAATATTTTATATTAAATCTGTCTGAAATTTAAATTAGTGTAATTTTAATTCTGTTGAGTCAGGAATTGTAATTTATATTCCAATTGTGAGAAATAAAATTGTTTATTTCCATTACAGTTCTTTGTTATTTAATTTATTGCTTTTCGATATAGTACAAAACCAACAAACCATTAATTTAAATCAAAGCAATCAAATTAATTAACCAAAAGGATATAGACTACCAATTGATTGAATAATGGGAACCAACTGAATAAGGGAAAGAATCTGCCATATATACCCACGAGCTATTGTTACTTCTATATTGTAGATAAATAATTTAATAAAATAAAAAGTATAAAAGGTCATAGTTTGTTATTTACTCACAAGACGTATCAATGGAAAATGACTAAGTTAAACAAAATTAAACCCTAATAATTTTTAAATCATTGAACTGAATGAAATGAATTTTATAAATTAATGATGAGAAATCAAGGAGAATATGGAAATTTTATATATGAAATGACAGATTGATATCTGTCGCGTGTTTTTTCTTTCTCCAAATTCCTAACAATTTTCTCCTTATGAAAAATCTTATCCTACTTCAGTCATATTGTCCACGTTAGATGTTAGTCATTGATTTGATTTTATTTAGATCTAATGGATGATCTTATGTGCAGTCTTGGTAGTCTTATAGAGGAGCAGTCCTCCTCTCCCTTTCCCATTTTATTACTGTTTGTATATTTATTTCATGTAAATGCCTTTAATTTTTTATGTACATTATATTAATTTGTTATGTTCCATTCGCATTTCATTTTGTTACATTATAATCCATGTTTATTCTTCTTAAAACGTAATGTATTTTAATTTTATCATGATTTAAATATCAACCCAACTAACGAGAGTCAAACAAAACAAATTATTTGTAGTTTGTTTTTGTTATCTATTATATTAATTTATAAGAAAACAAAAAATAGTCAAATATCTTTTAATTGGTTTAATTTCCATTTTGGTGAGAATCCAAACCAAACCCTTTCTCCTTTCATGTAATCGAGGAACAAAACAAGGAGAGCAGAAGCCGGAAAAAAAAGTTTGGAACAATAGTTACCGAAAAACTCTCTTACTATTTTATAATCGCGTTACCCATTTCATATTCGGTCGCATTCCCGATTTGTATAACTCCATTTTATTGTAAATTTTAGAATGTTTTTATTTTATTTATGTTGTGATACATTGTTGTGATTGTCCATATTCATAGGTTACATACATTATGTATAAATTTTAAGTTTGAGACTTATGGCTTTCTAGCTTTCCTCTTGTACATGTAACTTGTTCCACCCCTCCACTATATAAAGGGATTGGAGTCTTCATAGTTGAACACACACAACACACTTGAATACATATGTTTTGGCCCTCATTATCTCTCTCTATCTTACATATGTTATTGAGCTAATTTGGCGTAAAACACGTTATCGGCACTTTGCTTAACGACGGATCTATTTCTTCCTCGACGAGTTAGGAAGAGGGTTTATTGGGTTGCTAGATCACATATCGATCATCCTTTTTTGCATTTCCGAATTAAGGTACACAATTTCTACTTGTAATACAACGTAGAAATTGCATGATTAATCTATAATAAAACTGAAAATCTCAAGTTTAGGATGTATATCACATGATAGATGGTTTATTTTGATAAACAATGGCTATTATAACCCATGTATATCACTTATAAAACAAGTTAAAACTTGTATGTGAATCTGTCCGACCAAAACTGTCACTTTTAGAACATTGCAGGACCATTCTGAAATTTTCTTAAAATATAAGACTTCGCTGCAAACTATAGGACCAGAGCTGTAATTACCCTTAAAATGCAAATAGTTTCCTGTATTTACACTCGTAGTCCCTGTAGATACTCCTTATACACAGAATAGTATATATGTACGAGTTTACCCATTGTTTAGTCCGAAAATACTTATTTACATGCAAATGATGTAAGATTTAATTGCTACAACTTCTAAAAATTTATAGAAATCTTGTAGAAAATACCTCTTGCATGATAATATTAATTGATTGTGTGACATTAACTAAATTTAGCCTCTTAGCATGCCACAATTTATTGCCTACGAATTGATATAACATATGCGATGTATTAATTACACATAGAAAATGGCAAAAGTCACACTTTAATGTTGAATTTAATAATAACTCATGTGTTTTAATATTACTACTACATGATAGGACTAGTTTACATGAGTATGACATGCTTTTATATTACGATATTGTTGAATGTTATTTTATCTTTTCACATAAAAGCCCATAGACATTTATATGTTACGTGAGCTTATAAATTGCCTCGAATTTGAACATTTTACTATGTATCTTTTTTGAGTAGAAATTTTTCTCAAGCTTAAACATTTAGATGTAGCTTTTGAGTTGAAAATTTGCGAAATCCGGAATATGTATTCATATTTAAGTTGGAATAATTATGAATCTTCCCCAAATAGGCTCACCTATTTGGATACGATGTCTAGGAAAGATAAAGGCGGAAGTCGCTCTCCTAATGAGGTCGGTTTTTAAGAGGCATTCGTGCCCACCCCCCTCACCGTCTTTCCTGGTCGTGTTCAAGTAGAGCTACCGAAAGGGGTTGAGTAAATAATAAGTTCCCCGAATGTGTCTATATAGGTGTATTTTCGCTGAATTTGTGTCTCAGTATCGGCCCGTTGTTCGATTAGCGAGTACCTATTCAAATTGAAAGCAAAACTAGTATTTTTCGAACCTGTCGATTCGAAACAAGTTTGTGCTTATGCAAACCATAAACATATAAACCTGTTGATTTATATGATAACTAATCCAGTATTTTTCTCCCGTTGTAGAAAAATGTCAATCAAACTTGACTTTCCGATCCTCGATGCCGCTGGCAAGAACTATTTGGACTGGACTCAAGATATCCAGAACCATCTAGATGCCCAAGGCTTGTTGGACGTCATCTACGCTGAGGATGAACGTGAAGTGGAAGTGTCGCGTGAAATGAATGCGAGGGCGATGATTCTGTTCCGCCGCCACTTATCAGATGCAATGAAGTCTGAGTTCATAGCGATCACCTCACCGAAGATGCTGTGGGACTCTCTCAGAGAGCGCTTCGACCATCAAAAGACCATATGGCTTCCTGAAGCCCGCCATGATTGGCTGAATCTGCGATTTCAGGACTTCGAGAGCGTTACAAAATATAATGCTGAAGTATGCAGGATTCGTGCTCTTCTCCAGTATTATGGTGAAACATTAACTGACAATGACTTGTTGGAGAAGACCTACACCACATTTCCTACCTCTGACAACTTGCTCCAAAAGCAATATCGTCAGTCTAAGTATACCAAGTTCCCCGAGCTCATCACCCAGCTGTTATTGGACGAGAAAAATAGCCTCGTTTTAATGAAGAACAACAATTCTCGTCCTGCTGGGACAAAGGCTATTCCAAGGCCTGATGCTTATACTGTTCGTGGACCACCTCCACGATATGGGAACCGAGACAAGGGCCAGTCGTCCCGTCAGCCAAGGAATCATGGGGAGCGTAATGCTCGCCCAGCCAAGCGAGGTTTGGATAATCGTCCGAACCGAAGACATTTGGCTCCTAGGCAGTCTCGTGGTAGGAAAAACAACAACAGGGCCAGTCGTCCCAAAGCAACAGAAAATGCTCAAGCGCAAATTCTGTGCTACAAATGTGGTGTTTATGGTCATATGCAACGGACCTGCAAGGCAACTCCCCAAGAAGTTCAAAACTATCATAGGGGTAGAAATGCCGAAGCAAATATGGTTGAAGCGAGCGGAAAGAAAATTCTTGAGACCCCGGACTTCGTGGCTCAAATGGAAGAATAAAAAAAAAAATTCTTCATTTTTCGTTAATAATTGAGCACTTGTTTAGCTCTTGGATTATGTTTTTAATTTCCATTCGGATTATGCTTTTTCCTTGGATTTTGTTTCTTTTGGATTATGTGGTTTTGCATTATGAATAAATTTTTCTCGCAATAATTTAAAGTTATTTCGTTAAGCGATTCCTTTATTAGTGTGACCAACTTTAAATTATTTTTACTTTTAGGCATGAATTGTGGGGCAGTTGATTGTCTGGCTGATAGTGGTACTACACACACTATCTTAAAAGATAAATGCTATTTTATCAACTTTACGCCTAAAGTAACCTCAGTGACAACAATTTCGGGCCTGTCGACCCTTGTTGAAGGCTTTGGTAAAGCCCAAGTCTTATTGTCAAATGGTACTCTTTTGACCATATCTGAGGCCTTATATTCTCCGAGGTCCAGTCGAACCTTGTTGAGTTTTAAGGATATCCGAGAAAACAAGTTTCGTATTGAAACTGCTCGTGAAAATGGTATTGAATACTTTTACATCACCTCCACTCAATACGACCAAAAGCGTATTTTGGAGAAGTTGAGATGTCTTTCAAGTGGTTTGTATGTTACCACGATACGAAACATTGAAAGCAATCTAATCATTCGGCGGGTGCCGATTGATGAGAGCATTTATATGTTATGGCATGACCGGCTGGGACACCCGGGTCAAAATACGATGCTTCGAACGATGAACGCATCACATGGGCATCCTCTTGGAGGAAAAAATTTCGTGATCAATCCGAAAAGCCTATGCCAAGCATGCTCTATTGGAAAGACAAATCTCAAACCAATTCACGTGAAACCTATAAAATTGGTTTCCCAATTCCTTGAACGAATTCAAGGAGATATTTGTGGACCAATCCAACCAACATGCGGACCATTTAAATATTTCATGGTTTTGGTTGATGCATCGACAAGATGGTCACACGTAGCTTTGTTGTCCACAAGAAACGCAGCGTTTCCTAAACTCCTTGCCCAGATCATTAAGTTGAGGGCTCACCATCCGGATTATCCAATAAAGTCTATTAGACTTGATAATTCCGCGGAGTTCACATCGAAAACTTTAGATGATTATTGCATGACGTTGGGAATTGATCTTGAACATCCAGTTGCTTATGTTCACACCCAAAATGGTCTTGCAGAAGCTTTCATTAAGCGTTTGTAAATGATTGCGCAAACTTTGGTAATGCGCACCAAACTTCCAATTTCTGCATGGGGCTATGCAATTTTGCATGCTGCTGCGTTGGTCCGTCTGAGGCCCATGGCCACCCAACCACTATCTGCGTACCAGTTGGTAACTGGATATGAGCCCGATGTCTCACATTTACGCGTGTTTGGGTGCTTAGTGAATGTTCCAATTGAGCCGCCAAAGCGTTCAAAATTTGGACCTCATAAACGACGGGGAATATATGTCGGTTATGAATCCCCGTCCATAATACGCTATTTAGAGCCCTTGACAGGCGATCTCTTTACCGCTAGACATGCGGATTGTGACTTTGATGAGACACTCTTCCCGTCGTTAGGGGGAGAAATGCACGTTGACATTGATAAGGAACGACGTGAATTAACGTGGCATGTACCCACTATGTCTCATCTAGATCCCCCAACTGCACATAGTGATAAGGAAGTGCAGAGAATCCTAGGTCTGCAAAATGTTGCAAATCAAATGCCAGACGCATTTAATGACCTAGCGAATGTCACGAGATCACATATACCTGCTGCAAATGTGCCTGCAAGGATAGACGTTCCTGTGAGACGCCATGTTCATGTTGAACATGTTGCTCCGGTTGTACCCACCGAGCAAAGGACGCTGCCGTCGGCCATCCAGTCCACCGCTCTTCCCAAGAAAAGAGGAAGACCGGTTGGTTCCAAGGATGTTCTGCCTCGGAGGAGGAGAAATCCTGTTGCATTCGTTTTGCCACATGAGATCATTAAGGATCACGGTGATGTATTAGAGGAGCGTGTTCCTGATGTAACACCAGTTCCTAATCATCCCGATAACCTCGAAATATCCGTCTAGTATACTAGTTTAGACAATATTTTGAAGCGAAACGAAACTGTCATCGATGATGTGTTTATATACGCAGTGGCCACTGACATTATGAGCAATGATGACATGGAATCACGTACCGTTGTTGATTGTCAGCGAAGAACGGACTGGCCTCAATGGAAACAAGCAATCCAGGCTGAATTGGATTCCTTCACGAAACGAAGAGTGTTTGGACCTGTCGTTCCAACACCACCCAATGTTAAACCAGTTGGTTATAAATGGGTTTTCGTAAGGAAGCGTAATGAGAGTAATGAGATTGTTAGATACAAAGCTCGCCTAGTGGCGCAAGGCTTCTCTCAACGCCCTGGAATTGATTATGAGGAGACGTATTCTCCCGTAATGGATGTTATAACGTTCCGCTACTTAATCAGTTTAGTAGTTTCCGAAAAACTGAATATGCAGCTCATGGATGTGGTCACAGCTTATCTCTACGGGGATCTGGACACAGAGATATACATGAAAGTCCCTGAAGGACTTAAGTTGCCTGAATCAAGTAGTTCCCGGCCACGGAACACATTCTCTATTAGGCTGAGACGTTCACTATATGGATTGAAACAATCTGGACGGATGTGGTATAACCGTCTAAGTGAATACTTGATCGGCTTGGGATATGTTAATAATGAACTATGCCCATGCGTGTTCATAAAGAAATCCACTTCAGGATATGCGATTATCGCAGTCTATGTAGATGATATGAATCTCATAGGAACCTCGAAAGAGGTGTTTGAAACTGCTGAAATCCTGAAGAAGGAATTCGAGATGAAAGATCTTGGGAAAACACGGTATTGCCTCGGCCTGCAGATCGAGCACCGTAAAGATGGAATTTTAGTCCATCAAGAAAGCTACACCCAAAAGGTGTTGAGGCGCTTTAGTCATGGTAACGCTAAGCCGTCCTCTACTCCCATGGTCGTCCGCTCTCTAGACATTAATAAGGACCCCTTCCGTCCAAAGGAGGACGATGAAGAGATATTGAGCCCTGAGTGTTCATATCTGGGTGCAATAGGCGCACTATTGTACTTGGCCCAATGTACTAGACCGGACATCTCGTTTGCTGTGAATTGTCTAGCTCGACACAGCACCGCGCCAACACGCCGCCACTGGACTGGCATAAAAGACATTTTTCGTTACCTTAGAGGTACTGCGGACATGGGCTTATTCTATCCCTTTGCGCCGAGTGGATCTAGCTCCATTGATCCTCGAAATAACGCAACCCTTATCGGTTACGCCGATGCGGGTTACTTATCAGACCCGCACAAGGGACGTTCCCAATCTGGTTATGTCTTTACCATTGGGAACACGGCGATATCATGGAGGTCTCGTAAACAGACTTTGGTGGCTACTTCGACGAACCACTCTGAGCTACTCGCGCTCTATGAGGCGACTAGATAGTGTGTATGGCTTCGAGCAGTTATTGGCCATATTCGAAGTACGTGTGATCTACCTTATGATCCTGATGAACCAGTTGTTATTTATGAGGACAACACCACTGTTATTGATCAAGCGAAACATGCTTACATCAAAGGTGATGCCACTAAACATATCTCGCCAAAGTTGTTCTTTACACATGAACAACAAGCGCTTCAAAGGATTGAAGTGAAGCATATTGGATCCGAGAACAATCATGCAGACTTGTTCACCAAGTCACTGCCAAAATATTCGTTCCAGAAACATGTTAGAGCGATCGGACTTAGGAAGCTCTCCGAGCTTTCCTAAACGACATGTTTCCATGCACCCTGTTGTGTGTAAGTGAGGGGGAACATCTTGACGTATGCTTATCACCCTGTTGTGTGTATTCTCACATATGCTTAGCACCCTGTTGCGTGCAAGTTCTCACTAGTTATTATTTCCGCACCCAGTAGTGTGCATGTGAGGGGGAGCATCCTGATGAATGCTTGTGTACGCTTTTTGTCCTTAGTTCAAGGGTTTGTCCCACTGGGTTTACCTTTGATAAGGTTTTTAGCGAGACACATTTCTAATCCCATTCTCATTTATGATTGCCGAAATCAGGGGGAGTATCCAGTTGTATACTTCTAACCATCGTGCACTCTTTTGTCATTCGATTAGAGTTTTGTCCCACAGGGTTTTCTCTAACAAGGTTTTAATGAGGCACACCGTGTATGGTTATTTCTCCCCTTTTTACTGACAGTTATGCACTCTTTTGTCCTTCGACCAAGTTTTTTCCCACTGGGTTTTCTTGGTAAGGTTTTGATGAGGCACATATTTTCTAGTCAGTTCATTCACGCACTCAATGGCGTTTCGGCCCACTCCATTCGGCAACACTTTTTTTGTCCTATGATCCGGTTTTTGTCCCACATCGGGTTTTTCGGGCTAGAGGTTTTATGTGTTGACAATTGCGAATGCGACTCAACAAAGTTTATGAAGACGAGGAAGCTTGCAGAATGTTTGGACACCCAAGTGGAAATGTTGTGATACATTGTTGTGATTGTCCATATTCATAAGTTACATACATTATGTATAAACTTTAAGTTTGAGACTTATGGCTTTCTAGCTTTCCTCTTGTACATGTAACTTATTCCATCCCTCCACTATATAAAGGGGTTGGAGTCTTCATAGTTGAACACACACAACACACTTGAATACATATGTTTTGACCCTCATTATCTCTCTTTATCTTACGTATGTTATTGAGCTAATTTGGCGTAAAATAGTTTATTGCTTTTCCCCTTTCTTAAGTTTCTTCCCGCGCAATTGAAAATCACAAAAAACAATGGAAAAGAGAGAGATGGCGATTTTCTCTCTCAAGTAGCTTCTCTCTCCTCCGCCTCCAAACGCCGCAAGCTCGCCACGTCACCACCCTCATCGGAAGAAGGCGTCTATACTGCCGCTCTACGCGGCAGCCGGAGCTCAGTCTTCCGTCAGATTTCATCTCCGGCGCCAAAACCCTACCTCCCCGGCGTCATCGTCGGCGGTGGTGTCGGAGGTGGTTGTGGTGGAGGAGGAGAGTGTTTTAAATGCGGGAAAACGGGGCATTGGGCTTGGGACTGTGGAGGTGGTGACGTGACGGAGAAGGAGTGTCCGTGCGGGGTGGGGGTTTGTGTTGCGCTCACTGCGAATACGGAGAGGAATAGAGGGAGGAGGTTCTACAAGTGTCCCCTCCGTCAAGTCCATTTCTCTCTCTCTCTCTCTCTCTATATATATATATATATATGTGTGTGTGTGTGTGTGTATCTGTATGTGTGTATATATTAGTATCTTTTTTTAGGGCTTTCAATTTGGTAGTACCTGTGTATGTGTAAATTGTAATTGATGGATCTTTGATTGGGACTTGGGATCAGGTATTTAAGTGACTAAGCGAGTGTGATATGCTAGATTATTATTATTTTCATACTCTATATGCGTTTTTTTTTAATATAATATGTGGGTCTGAAACGCTAATTTTTGAAGTTTCTAATCAAAACAAATGGAAAAAAATTACGTTTTCATCAAAAAAAAATAAAAAATGGGGATATTAGCCCCGGACTGTCTTCGCTCAGTTCCTTTGCTGACTGTGACGATCTAACGTTTTTTGACCAAATTAGTTTCTCCTACTTCAATTTGTTTAGCCAGGTTGGGATCTAAATGTGTATAAACATCAATTTACTGAATTTTAGGTGTGTTAAAGTCTAAATCTCTAGTAGATTCAGTGGATGTGTAATTTTCATTAATACTATGGCTGCAATTTGTTAAAACAAGCAATGATTCATGATTAGATCATTGCTCAGTATTGAGATTGACTTATGGACAACCTTTTTGAAACTGTGTACAAGCAGATAATGGAATAAAACCGAAGTAGTTAGTAGTCTATCGACCTGGTCCATATCCGAGTATCATTTCTCCGTGGGGTCGAAAGTTGGTCAGAATTGGAAATGCTAGAATCTTGTAGTAACTACGTATTCAACAATGTTGATAATTGTCGAAAAGAACAACTGTACCAATATATCTACATGTACTGATTTTTTGGTAAAGGAGGGGAGTAAGTGAACAACAAACTATAATAGTATAAATTAAGGTGCATCAGAATTTTTGAACATATAGTAAGTGCTACATGTAACTTATCCTGATTATCCTATGCTCTAATGTAAGATTCCAATGCAACTTCCCATTCTTTCCAGATTATATTGATGCAAATAACGTCCTTTGCCTCTTGTTAAATTTTGGATGTTGTATGAATCAGGAAGCTGGGGGTTGCGGTTTCTTTGAGTGGTGTGATAAAAACGCAGAAACTGGTCCTATAACAGTGAAGAGCCAAAGTTATGCACCGAATAATTCAGCCTCTGATCTCTCTTGTCCTTGTGGTGCTGGAGCCTGCCTGATACTGACTGCCAAAACAGGAAAAAATATTGGCCAGCAGTTCTATAAGTGCCCAGCAATCCAGGTAATTGTGGTTTTATAGACCTTCTTTTAGTTTCTCATCATGTTATTTCTAACTTAGCTGTCATATTTCATAATTGTAGCTAGATCACCATTTACATAGTTGTACTATATCTTCATGCTGAAACAATTTAGAAAGGGAAGTAACGTGAAGAAAGGCATAAGAACAGCTGCTTCCGAAACCGGAACGTTATCATTTTGAATTTCGTTATGAAAGTACGTTTTTCTTTCTTTAAACAAGGTCATACGTTAGACTTTTTAGCATAAGAAGCGGATCATCAGGGTTTTAATTTACCGGTAGAAAATTATATATTTTAAATAGTATGCAATGTTAAACATTTGCCCTTCAAAGTACAAGAATTTCTCTTATAATGAGAATGACTAAGATGAGTATTAAGTAGCACTTGAGGGTTTAGCACAAGCACTCATGCATTGTTGAAAAATGACAAATAGATAGCACTGCCTGAGAGAATCTTTATTGTTTTGACACCATCATGACTCTTCCAAATCTCATATATGCATCTTAAACAACTAAAATGTACACTAGTTATGTAGTTCGAGTAATGTTATGGACTAAAAAATCAAAGGACTACGGCTTCAAGTAATGGTGTTATATAGCTAATAGAAGTTAAAAGACATTTGATTATCGATGTAGAAACAATTGTTTCTTTTATTTGCAGTGGGTACAAATGAAAGGCCTTGTTTTTTCTTTATTCTCAGCCCTCAGAAGAAAATATTAAAAACTCAATATTGACATCCTGAGATGGGGCAAATAAGTATTGTAACCATGACTCGATTTAAACTGAGAAACAGCAATCTGCATATTGTACCTCGGAACATGGGAAACATATAGCTATAAACTCTTGATTGTGTTCTTGGTCACTAGCCAACAAGGTCATTTTGGAACCACCAATTAATGCATATTCGCTAAAGTGTAACTTTTTCTCGACGCTTCCGTACACCGTTAAGGCATTGGAAATTTCATAAAGAGCTAATAGTTACTTGTATCCAAATTTAATAGGTTCAATAATTGTTGGTTCTTATATTTTGAGCTAGAATGGAGAAGAATTTTTTATACTCTTGGGGTGAAGGTTGCTTAATCTTTAGGACAAGTTTTGTCAGTTTTTTCTCTATAAGCTGGTAAGCAAGGAGTACTTATTATATATTAACCCAATGTTTCTGAACGAATAAAACTAAATTGAGTGGTAACTTGTATTGGACCAACACTGAATATGCCAGGTAGCTAATGTTAACAAATCTTTAATGTGGAGAAGGTAGTGTTAGAGCTAGTAGTAATAAATTTGGTTGAATGGTTAACATATATGGGCTGAGAAGTTAGAAATTACATGAATGGTTTATGACATTAGCTGATTAGCTTCAGATTATTGGGCTGAGAAGGCAAACCGGAGTAACCACTTATTGTATCATCAAATTTTAAAAACTTGAAGCAATCTTTGTTTACACATGCAGCATTATGCTACTTGAATCGGAATCAGGAAATTATTTGAGCTTGGATATTTTACTGCTTTTTTAATAACATTAAATTGAAAGGAATTCTTTTAAGAGTTAGTTTCTAACTTATGCATAGCTCTGTAATATGATCAAGTATGATTTTGCTTATGCTGGCTCATACTTCACTGCAGTATGTTATATTCGATACGGAATAAAAGTTGAAGCTCTCTAACGACGTCGTGTGTTTTTGAAGTATCAATTGGAGAGAAAAAGTTATCTGATAGTTTTTGACTCATACGAAGCAAGTACTATCAAACTGTAGTTAGATTTTGTGATTTCCCTATGCAGGCCAAGTCTTGTGGTTTTTTCAAGTGGTGCCATGAACATAAAACCAACGGTGATACTCTCTCTTTCTCGGCCAATGCATCTACCGCTTATAAGACCATTACAACAAGCCAAAATAACTTTCCTAAGGAAAATGGTTCTTCATGCTTTAAATGTGGAAAAGATGGGCATTGGGCAAGGGATTGTTCCTCTTCAGCTAATGTATCTAGTGCTTGCACAACAGGCAAACCAAACCAACAGAACTTAACTAGCAATACTGGTTCTTCATGCTTTAAATGTGGCAAGGATGGGCATTGGGCTAAAGATTGTCCTTTTTAAAAGTGAACACAGATACACTCAGGTTTGGTTGATGTGAATTTTCTGAATCTGCCTTTGTTAATTCTGAGTTGTTTCTGCATTCCAAAGTTTGTTAGGTTTTGTATATATAATGGATGATACTATTTCCTGGAAAATAGTGAAGTTAATGCAGACTAGTTGTTCGGATTTGTCATGATTTTGCCTTGGATGGACCTTGAAAAAAGTTTGATTTGAAGTTGTTGTAGATGGTGTGATTCGAACGAACCTGAGAAACGCTCCTGGTACTATTGTTGTAGTAAATATTATAAAGAAAATAAATATGTAGCATTCGCCAACTAATGTAATCGTCCTTGGTACTCTTCTAATATAAGCATTTTAGAAAGTGCATGACACAACAGTAAATTAAAGAGATTTGGGAATAGGGGTGAAATTTTATACCGAAATGTACCAACCAACCGCAATTACCACTCATACCGTACCGTTCATACCGCATTTATGGTAGTACCGCACATGTGGTACGGTAATAATGTACCGTTCAAGTGAAGCGGTACGCTAACGGTATTAAATTTTGTAAGCTATTCACGAAAGCTTAACAACTTATAGATTTGTTTTAGATTTATTGTATTGTGATTTTGTTTAAGGATGTTTAATTGACATAATGTTTTGTCAAATGTTATTTGTTTTCAAAGATCACTTTTACGTTTTCAATGATTTTATTTTAGCGTCGAGACTTGTAAATGTTGAAGTGTAAAGCTTAGGAAATACATGATTTATTATCAGATATATTTTTCTTTAGCGTTATATAAATACATACCATCTTATATATGAGATGAGTAAAAAAATTGTAATACGTTCTTATTTAGAGAGCAATTGATGAGTATGTTTGAATTTTCATAATGATTTTTTGTTAATTGTAATATATTATTAGTTGGAGATGTTTTATACTACATTTTTTAAGTGTTATTTTATGTTGGTAATGTACCGTACCATACCATTACCGTACCGAATGTGCGGTATACTGAACGTGCAGTACGGTAATGGTATGAAAAAAAACTCATACCATACATGTGTAGTACGATAATGGTATGATCAAAATACCAACGGTATTGTACAAACTTCACCCCTACATGCGATGTCTTGCAATTAGTGTTGGAGATGGTGTGCCTTGATTGATAATTTTCTCGTAGTATATGGTTGTAGATGTAGATGTATATTATGAGTCACAATATTGAGCGCAACTGGGCAAGTATCAAACCCATAGCTAGCAAGATCATAATCAGACAACTGGTTTGCCTCATCTTGAGTACTTGGAGTCCTAACTCCCAACTGTGTTAAGTTCTAGAGCAAAAGAGCGTCTTTCGAAAGTTATACTGAACCGAAAAGGTTTTAATCTTGACCAGGGTGAGACGAGAATTGTTATGAACTTGAAACAATTAGCCAAGACATACAATGTTGATAAAGTTGGCTCTCAAGTCTCCACAAGAACTCAACAAGTCTTCAAGTATCATACCACCGGTAAACCGTTAGTGACATGAAAATCATTATAGGTATCGATACTTTACCGTTGATTAGTACTATCAGACACAACTTAGTTGCGATACACATGAAGTGAAGTCCACTGGTGGGGGTGTTGGAATTCACTATTTTGAGGGTTGCAAATTTAACCAATTAAATATAGATTATCCTCTCTTTAAGTTTGTGTCCGATAGTCAAGCATAAAAGTATTCTCGACAGCTACAAGATAGATGGAAACGTGAACAGATCATCGTGCAATTGCTTCCGTTATCCTTCGTTAGTCTATATATATAGACTACGTTGAAAAACTAACAATTTGTATATATAAATCGAGTATAAATACAAGTAAAACGACACAGTAATAATATGAATGGTTGTAAAAATTTATACAAGCACGGAACAATCAAGAAATATCTTATAACTTCATTTGTCCCACCGTCCCATAATAACAGTTCATTTTGATATTTATACTTGTGCCAAAATAACAGTCAAACTTGTCTTCTAAGAGTTCCTCATATATTCTTATTTAATTTAATGGATATAAATATAATTATTTGCAAATCATGATATTATCATTAGTTAATTTGTAATTAACCTAAGAGTATATTTGAAAGTTAGTACATTCAAACCTTTACCTCTATGTAAAAAATAACCTTTCTATAGTAATAAAAAATTCGAGTTCCAACTCGATCCAATTCAAAATAGAAATAAACTCTCTATTGTCATATTTCGTAGTTTTTTATGGTACACCGTTAGTTATAAATTCACCTCCTTATAGGAATAAAATACATTTCATTACAAATATATATATATATATATATATATATAGTTACAATAAATTTATGATGATGTAAAATACTTATTTAAGGTTGTTTGGAATGATAACTTAATTTTTTGTGTTTCTACCACATCTTTTAACTTATGCGTCCATACTACCTTGTCGATATGGATACCATATTGTTGAAGACAAAACATTTTTAACTTGTCAAGCATTTTAAAAGATTATTAACATAAAACATTTTGTATTTCTATACTATCATCCTTCGGGGTATCTTCTTCTGCATCTTAGGTAATTCCAGCAACGATTTATTCATCGGTTAAAGTATGCACAACTTGTTGTTCATTTGAATGATTTAGAAAAACATTCATATCCATTTAGTCATTATAGTGAACTTGTGTGATTTGATTACTCAATTGTGTAGTTACTTTTCATTATTTTCATCCATTTCATTTGTAGCTTGTAAATACATATATTTTTTATTTTTTCAATATGTAAATTATATATAGAAATAAATTATACTATACTAATATTTTATTTTTTTATGATCCCCACCATATGTATAGAGGTTTTACTGTAGCAGTATATCTCGGACATAAAGCTATTAGTCACTCCGTTCCCATTTATTTATAACAACTTAGTATAAAAATTGAGGAAATTATTATTTTTTATATATAATCATGAAATAGACAATTTTCATAATTATTTTCGTAATTGACTAGGAAACAGAACGAAATAAGAAGGAGAGAGTGACAAACGAAATAATCCGGACATATATATATATATATATAGAGAGAGAGAGAGAGAGGTGAAGGTTTCATCAGATCAGAACAGTAACAGTTAGTGACTCTTTCACAATTTCTCAGATATTTTCTTCTTTTTTTTTTTTCATTTTTTGTAATGTTAATTACTTTCTTCGAGTTTCAAATCCATTACCTGAACTGATCTTACTTGTGTGTAAAACATTGTAAAAAGAATAATTATAAATTTGGATCTTTAAAAATAATTGTTGCTTATGTAATTTTAAATCTAAACAAAACCCCCAAAACACACACACAATTACATACATACATACATACATGCATATGGGGAGAAATGAATAATGAGACATAACGTCTTTAATTCTTAAAATTATCCAATGAATGGATGAGATTAATCATATTAATAAAATATAGTGCTACTACTTTGTGTGTTTTGGTGGCTTCTTTCAATATTAAGCTCAAATTACATATTTATTTCTTTATAACCTGCATTTAAGCTCATATTACGTATTTATTTCCTTCTAAGTTGCATTTCAGCTCAAATTACCTATTAATTTCCTTATAAGTTGCATTTGATTTGATCGATTGAACTTAAATATTTAGCCCTTTTTTAGAGTTTTTTAGGCTAGGGTTTAAGCTGAATGAGTTCAAATCAACACATAGTTTTATATTTCGAGCTATAAAAAGAATTGTTGCTTATGTAATTTGAGCTTAAATCTAAACGAAGACCCCAAAACACACAAGTACATACATATATTTATGTGGAGGATCACGAGACATTACAATAGACATCACATATTTAACCCTTAAATTTCAATCATGTTAAATATCACAAGTAGTGCAACTACTTGTTTGTTTTTTGGGCTTTGTTTAGATTTAAGCTCAAATTACATATTTATTTTCTTATAAGTTGTATTGGATTTGGTTAACTTAAAGATTTAGTCTTTTTTTTTGTTTTTTTTAGGCCGACGTTTAAGCTCAATAAGTTCTACAATGTCAATCTACCACCAATCCGGCTTCAAATCAACACCTATTTTTCCCAAAACAAACCGCATAGTAACAAAATGCAACACTCTCCCTATTAAAACCCTATCCCCTGCCACCACGTCATCATCAGACCCGTCCCCTGTCCTGACATCCGTCACAGCCTTCGCCCCTGCAACAGTAGCCAACCTCGGCCCATGCTTCGACTTCTTGGGCGCCGCGGTCTCCTCCCTCGGAGACCACGTTACCCTCTCCCTCTCCTCCTCCGTCCCTCCCGGCACCCTCTCCATCTCCCACGTCTCAGGCACCTCCCGCCCCCTCTCCCTCTCCCCCCTTGAAAACTGTGCAGGTATCGCTGCTGTTGAGGTCATGAAAGCCCTCGGCGTCCGCTCCGTGGGGCTCTCCCTTTCCCTCTCTAAGGGCCTCCCGCTCGGGTCAGGCCTTGGATCGTCCGCTGCGTCTGCTGCTGCGGGTGCGTTGGCTGTCAACGCGCTGTTCGGGTCTCCGCTGGATGATATCGACCTTGTTCGCGCTGGGCTTGAGTCCGAAAGGAAGGTCTCGGGGTACCATGCTGATAATATCGCTCCCGCTGTCATGGGTGGGTTTGTGCTGATAGCAAACTACCAACCGCTTGATCTTAAGAGGTTTGTTAATAAGATACGGATTTAGGCTCTGTTTGGCGACACATTTTTTTAGTTTTTTTTTCTTTCTAAACATGAGAGTGTTTGGACGGTCAGATTTTTTAGCTTTTAAAAAATTGATATTTAAGCTTAAAAAGTTAAAAAAATCTTAAAAGTCCAAAATCTTGATTTTCATTGAATTTTTGAAACAGATTTTCTAAAACTGATTTTAGATAAAATTGCAATTTTTTAAATCTTTACTTAGTGGTCATGAGCATGTATATATTTGGTGCATATTAATTCGACCAAATCTTAGGTAACAGTTGCATATGTAGTCTAAATCTTAGGTAACTGTTCTGTTGCATTATTGCTATGATTTTAATTGGATTAATGTACTGTAGACTAAACCATGATCTAGGGGGTAATACTGTGGTCTTATTTGGTTGCAGCTTAAAAGCTTAGATTTTCTGCTTTTTTGTACAGAAGCTGAACCGCATTTTGTTGAGCTTTCAAAATTTTCCTGAGGAATTAGCTAGAATCATTTAAGCATTTAAGGTTCGAGTTTTTGGTAGCATAGAAGCATCTAGGTGGAGGCGGCGGCAGCCGCGGGTTGTAAGCACCTCCTGGTTTGATAAAAATTGACGAATAAATAGTTCTTTCTATGTATTTTGATTAAAATCTCTGAAAACTAGGTTTCCTGTTGTGAAAAAAAATAGAATCTTATAGAATAATTGCCCCTCCCATATCAGTTTCATAGTATGCCCCCGTTTGGTTGGGTTACTAAAAAGCAATTTATTTAATTCTTCATCTGGTTACAAACATATATTGACTTGCATTAGTCTAAATTACTATCATTTTTATTGCTGTAATTTTGATGGAGTACTGTACTGTTTTCCGCAAAGAATCAAACCATGATCTTGGCTGTGAGTGATAATATGGTCATGTTTGGTTGCACCTTTAAAACTTAGTTTTTTGCTTTTTCTGCATAGAAGTTGGACCATATTTTTGCGAGATTTTAAGATTTATTGCTTAAAAGCTGCAATTGAAATTTCAAAAGTACTGTGGGAGGTTTGTTAAGTTGTTACCAAAATTTTATTCTTAAGGCTATTTATAAAAAACTTGTAATCGTGTATATCTGGTTATGAGCATATACATTTTAGTCCCAACTTTCTATTATTTTATGGAGAAATGTACTGATTTTGCAGAAAATCAAGTCACGGTTTAGGCTGTGATATTGTTGGCTTATTTGATTGCATCTTTTAAGCTTTGTTTTTTTGTTTTGTTTTGTTTTTTGCATAGAAGTTGGGTCGCATTTTGCTGAGTTTTAAGCTTTTCCTTCCCTCAAAAAATTAGAAAATTTAAGCTGGACAAAACCTGCTTTTTTCGCATAGAAGTTGGACCGCCTTTTATTGAACTTTTATGCTTTTCCCTCGCTGTATGAGCGAGAAGCATTTAAGCTGGATGAAACTAGCTTATTTTACTTTAAAGTTGCAATCAAAATTTCAAAAGTACCATATTCAGTTCAAATTCTGCTAAAAGTGGAGCTTTTAGTGATACAACTTTCTACTAATTTATTTTCATTATTCTATATACAAGGTTAAAGTTTCCCGAGAGCTCGGAACTTTTCTTCGTTCTGGTTAGCCCGAAATTTGAAGCCCCCACCAAAAAGATGAGAGCCGCCCTACTGAGCAAGATACCGATGGCGGATCATGTATGGAACAGTAGCCAAGGGGGGGCTTTGGTAGCGGCAGTGATGGAGGGGGATCTAGCGGCTTTAGGGAAGGCAATGTCAGGAGATAGGGTTGTGGAGCCTAGAAGGGGGCCTTTGATACCCGGGTTTAGGGAGGTGAAGGAGGCGGCCTTAGGGGCTGGGGCGTTTGGATGCACGATTAGTGGGGCAGGGCCTACGGTGGTGGCTATTACGGATGGGGAAGAAAGGGGGAGAGAGATTGGAGAAAGAATGGTCGAGGCGTTCTTGGTGGGTAGTGGTTTGAAAGCCAAGGCGGTGGTGAGTAGGCTTGATAGAGTTGGTGCTCGGATTGTTAGTAGTACTCAATGAATGGCTTTGAATCTAGGTAAGTGCTTATGGTTCGATTTTGGTTAGTTACTTAAGAATCATTAATTTTGTATTCTTGTATGAGGAGTTACATTCTTAGGCGTGATTAATCCGTCTTGTTTATGAGCCAAAAATATTTCAACTTTTGTTTTTGTCTTGATGCTGTTGCCAAAAACACCACCTCATTAGAGTTTCGAATTTTATTTTATCTTATTTTGTTCTTTTTGTACCATTTAGTACTTTTCATTCGATTCGAACCTAAAAAACGCTCTTGATACCATTGCTGTAGTAAATACTACTATGAAGAAAAGGAGAATATTAGCATTCGCCAACTAATCTAAAGGTCATTGGTACTCTTCTGAGTATTATATGCACCCCTTGCATCGTTGTTATTCAATTTTTTTAATTTTTAATTTTTGATTTTCAAAAAAAAAAAATACTTCAATTTTATTTTGTTTTCTACTAGAGTTGACTAGTCTCTTTATCGATTCAGTATGCGATGTGATCATGGTTTCGTAGTTCTTTGAAACCTATCAAAATCTTTTTGTTTGTAGAACAACTTGGAACACTTATGGATTGAACACTCCTTGTAGAAAATAAAAACCAACCAAATGTGTTTATCATTTGTTTTTCTTTCATTTACACCGTCCGGAGTGTTTCATCAGCTACATATGTAAGTTGCCGAAAATGCTTTGTCAGAAAAACCACGACTTGTTTCGTTGTTATTTGTATTTTGTGATTTGTCAATATCATTTAGTTCAGTACTACATGATTAAGCACTTCATACACTGCCTCCACGTTCATTGTGTTTATAGAAAACAGGAGTCTGAATTTTATAATTTCATTTCAGTGATTAGAGCTCCTTTAGCTAGGAGCTTGTTTTTGTGTGAAATGTTAAATTCGTCAAACATTTCAAATCCTCCAGCAAAGTGGCATGAAAGACTTTTTTTTCAAAATTTTCCAATCTTCATTCATTTGTGAGTCGAAAATGAAATAGCTAAGGCCGCGAGTGGGATAAATCTAGATATAATGTTGGAATTTCAAAAGGGAGAAAGTCAGAATTATGCATTTCACAGAACAACTAACAAGTGCAGCTCACGAACTCTAAAGAACAAAATAAGCTGAAGAAAAAAGAGAAAATATAAGCATTTTACGAAGGTGCATTTGCATAACGCAACAGCAAATCAAACAGACCTGAGACGGTGTTTGTTTGCGGAATGGTCCGATGATGTTTCCTAATCGCTTTTTTAAACCCTTTCTCATTTTTATGAGTCGGGATTAGTACACTATTACTGTATGATTATAAAATAACATTTCTCTAACCCCAGTATTGAAAACAAGAGGCTACCTTCGCATAATGAAAGTGAACCCGTCGGTGATATAACATACATCAGGTTTTTAAGAAATTAGTATTCAGCTTTAAATATTCTATCTGTCTCGAAAGAAAGCAGCTATTTTATATCTCACATTTTTCATAATTAGAATATTAGGAAATGATTATGCCACCAAAATGGCAATTACTCGACAAGAAAGCTTCACTGTAATTGGGAATAAACAGAATCGGGGATGTTTTCAGTTGCTTGACAGCAGTGTTCTAAAAAGTGAGCTCGCACGGAAAATAGGCCTTGCCTAGGCCGCTAGGTGAAGGAAGGATTCGGCGTTAGCAATCTATTTCCATCTAAAACCCGTTTTACTACTTTTATAATGTTGCTCGTAATTCACCCCACTGAAATACTAAAATTTTATAATCTCCTTACAAGGCGGTGGTTACTAGTTGGATTTTTCTAGTCATTCCCATTTCCTACACATTTCTTTCTCGGAACTTGAAAAATTGTGAATAATTGAGATACACAAACACCTCACCTCAGCATCCACATATTTCTCAAATCCCAAAAATACCAAAATCTCGAGTGAAAACTGCAAAATTAAAAATTAAAAGAATAAGAATCACAATTCACAAGGCCAGATCGCCACAATAGACCAACAGTCAGATACCACGTGTCACCTCGCTATCACTCCAATCTCAATCCTCACTATTTTTTATTTTGGTACTAACTTCCAATTTATACGTCCTATGTGTTTAATTTTTACCGATAAATAACTCGTATCAAACTTGTTAATTTTTTATTTTATAAAATTATATCATATAATTTAACATTTGAACTATGTATAAAAAAAATTAAAATTTTCGTTTCACAATTTAGTTATATATACAGTTATAAAATGTGAGGGAGGAAATACATTATTAGCGCCAAAGTAACTGTCATTTTCTACTTTATTCAGCTCTCTCTCTCTCTCTCTCTCTCTCTATATATATATATATAATGTATAGTACAATGTTGGCGGGATGTGTGGTGCCATTGGGGAAGGCACGGCCTCCATGCTACTTTGGGCCGATACGCATCGTCGCTTCTCTCTCTAAAACTCAACTCTATACGTCACCGTTTCGCCCCAACAGAAGCGCTCAGTCGAAGCTGTTAGGCTCTCGAACCAAACCGCTTCGTGCTCTTTCCTCCGACCAGTTTTCAACTTCCGCTGATGTAATCTTTTCTTACCTTCTAGTATAAAAAAAAATGATAGGATTTGAGTTAGTTGGTGTGTTTCTTTATTCTATTTATTTAATTAACTCCTGCTTAGTATTATTTAAGGCTTTTTATCACCCCCACATTATAACAAAAAGAAATTTTAAATGAATTTCAGCACCTTCGGTATGGGAATCATGGATCCGCCACTGCGCATAGTCACATAGTGTATGAAACTTCAAGTAATGATTTTAAGGAATTTATGTATACAAGTTTAATAGCTTGTACTGCACTTTTTTTGATTTCGTACATTCTACAATGAAAAGGCCAATTTAATACCTTATACTACCAAAATCACTCGATTTAGTACCCTTTTGTCAGTTGCTTAACAAAAAGCTAGTAATTTTGGTAGTTGAAAAAAGTGTATGGTAAAGGGTATTAAATATCAGTGACGTGGTGGTGATGATGTCATTGCCACGACGCCACTTTCTGTTAAGCAATTGACGGGGAGGGTACTAAATTGAATTATTTTGATAGTTGAAGGTACTAAATTGAAAAAGATGTATTGTACAGGGTATTAAACAGTTTAAATCCGTGTTTTTAAAGATATTTGGTTTTTGTAACTGATTAATACCCTACTCGATGACTTTTTGCTATTTGTCACTAAGGGTGCTAAATTGACGAGAAATGTAAAGCTTGTGTAGTAATTGTGAATCTTGTGAGTAGAGACTAGTACAAAATCTGAATTTGATGATACTCTAGTGTACATATTTGTAGTTAAATCTAGTTTAGTTGGAAAAGAAACTAGTCTCCATAGTTGAAGTAAGTGATATAATTGATCTTTTTTTATGGACTGACGTCGTTTGCAAGTGAAGATAAGTGACGTATTGAGAAAACCTTTTATTTTACAATCATTTGTGCTGGTATGTCGTCTACTTTGAGCACTTTAAAGTTCTAATTTCGGGGAAAATGTACAGAAGATCAAATATGCCGCCTTTTTAAATGTTAAGCGTCATTATGTCACTTGTTCGGAACATGGAAGTACAGCTGTTGTAAGTGAAAATTCAAAGACTGATTAAAATTTGATTTGAATTTTTGGTACTTTTTGTGTGACCTACGCTTTTCTCTCTCTTGCTAAATTGATTTCTAAATTAGAAGAATTCAGTAGAGCCTAAGGGTGAGAACAAGAGCTTGGAGCAATGGGATATGCTAACGGCAAAATTTGCGGGAGCATCGAATGTGCCCTTTTTGCTGTTGCAACTGCCTCAGATCATACTCAATGCACGTAATCTAATGGCTAGGAACAACTCTGCACTATTGGCGGTTCCGTGGCTTGTAAGTTATTTAAACACGAAAAAAAGATAATGAACTGTTTTAATGAAGTAGTTTTTTTGGTGGCTATTTGCCTTTATTACTCCGATGTATTTTTTGCTTTATGGTCTAAGATGGGTGTATAAACGAACGAATTTTAACCCCAAAATGTAGGACTTGTTAGTCCTGAGAGAGGGGTGGACTTCCTAGCATAAACTCTAGTCTCCATTTTTAAAAAGATAGAAAACAATTTTAAAGAGGAAATTTGGATGAGTATATACTATATAGTCATAATTTGATATCACAAAGTTTAGTCTATACTCTTGAGCCATGACTGTTATGACCCTTTAGCCTATTACGCACTGTGCATGCCAAGTTTGTGTGCCGAACCAACATAAATTTATGCTTTTGAAATTTTGCTGACTAATTAAGAAGCTCAATACAAGCAATGCTGGGTACTTTCTAAGGTTTGCCGGTAATTCAGTCAGAAACAAACATATGCATTGCTAGGGAGTTTGTATATGTTTATTTTTAATTTTCCAATTTTAAAAATTGTGTCCCGTAATTACGAGCCTCGATACAAGCAATGCAGGCGATGCTCACGGGATTGCTAGGGAATTTGTCTTTGTTGTCGTACTTTATTAAGAAGAGGGAGACGGAGGTGGTTTTAGTGCAAACACTGGGAGTTGTATCTATATATATAGTCATTTCCCAACTAGCCATGGCGGGAGCTATGCCTCTCCCACAATTCATCGTCACTTCTTTGGTCATCGCTATTGGTCTTGTATTAAACTTTATGAAGTACTTTAATATGCTCGGTGATGTGATCTGGCGCTTCTGGGAAGACTTCATCACTGTGGCTGGACTGACTGTACTTCCTCAGGTAATGTAAACTGAAGGCTGGTTTGGCTGCAGCTAAACAATCCAATTCTTAAAGTTGTGAAAAAAAATGAGGTTCCAGCCTAAAAGCTTCTAAATTTCCAGGCCAAGGAACTTGAAAACCTTAGATTTTAAGCTGGTAAACAAAAATACCAAATATGGTTCAAGTTTTCTGCAAAAAACTGGGTATAAAAGTCGCAACTAGATAGGGGCTTTTTTAGGGATATCAGTAATTGTGCTAGCTGTATTTTCTTATTAGTTATTACGGACTATTTATAGCAAGGAATTTGTATAACAGGTGATGTGGTCAACGTTTGTGCCATACATCCCAAACAGTATTTTGCCAGGGGCAGTGGCTTTTGTTGCTGCACTGGTGGCTGTTGTCATGGTAAGCATTCTCCATTTTATTATTTAAATGATTCTTTTTTAAAGAGTGGTCTGATTATGTGCTCTCTGTATCTTTATGTTTGGAAGGGCACTAGCTTTGTAATGTCAGTGAGTGTGAAATGGCCCTAGTTTCGTCTTTCATTTGGGTTTATATTTGGTCTACCTTCCCATGTATCTTTTTGTCAACACAAAGAAAACGCTAAATTCCATGCTTCATTGTGCTTCATTCTTCATCTACGGACTCTTCAAAACGTGTTTTTATGCCTCTATTTTGGCTCATATACTGTGATCTATGTTAGTGAAAGTGGCAAACCCTCAGATCATCTGTTGCATTTCCATTTTTCTGGTTTATATGGAGGTCTTAAACTTGACCCTGCTCCAAAAATTCAGTTCCAGTTATCCAATGTTTCTAAATCAGGAAGTTTTGCTAAATAATTTAACTTCTAATTCAAGTTGTTATTGGAAGTTTCATTAATCTTTAATATGGGTACTGTATTCGTTGAGGTTTGTTAATGTTATCTTTTCCGGACTGCTAAAAATTCAAGCTGCTGTACAAGGGGATAGGATCTGTGAGTACTCAATTGTTATAATAGACATTGTAGAAGACTACACATACACTAGATTTTCTATCTGGATTAAAAAGTAATTGTTGAAAACCAAGTTTAGGCCATTAAGCATAGTATTTGTACATTTCATCTTCAGCTGTCTTAAGTTTTGAGTGACATACGATTCCAGGCACGGATGGGCAAGCTTTCAGAGGAAGGTACCAAGTTTGTTGGAGGAATATCTGGATGGACTGCCACTCTTCTCTTTATGTGGATGCCAGTTGCACAAATGGTAAGCTTTTGTATGTGTGTGTGATTATTATATATCTTCAGTTATATGTATACATATAAAGATATATATATGTATACATATAAAGATATATAGATACTGTAGAATTAATATATCATGTATCTGCATATGTGTGTTTCTCTATCTTCCCTAAAAGGCATATGAAATACTATTTGGTAGTATGAGTATTCTGACAAAACCGCGATTCCTTGCAGTGGACAAATTTCCTGAACCCTGATAACATCAAAGGTTTATCAGCTATCTCGATGTTGCTTGCCATGATTGGCAATGGACTTATGATCCCACGTGCTCTTCTTATCAGGGATTTCATGTGGTATGATTATTTTTGCTTTTCATACCAGACATATCTTCCTATTTAAGTAGTCATTATGATTTATGAGTGAGTTAAACAATACAGGATTTTCCTTGAGATTTTATTTCTTGTCTATCTTGCAATGTTTCGTACTAAGAAACTTTTTATTTAATTTTGCTGGGTTTTGTGTTTATATTACAAATCATCAAGTTTTTAATAGGACTTTAAACATCATGGAAAGAATTTAGATAGCCCAAGGCTTGTTATGACTGGCTAAAAGCCTGCCTACATAAACGTTCCCTCCTTTCTTTCCAGTTCTCCTGCACTGAGCATAGATTCACCTGTAATTTTAGAAGTTATAAACATCTTTGTCTACTAAATTTGTTTTTGCCAATTAGGTTGTGGTCACAACTCAAATAGACAGGCCTTGTTGAGTTATTTGTACAATTGTACTTAATAAACAAGTGTTTCATAAACATGTAAGGGAGTTTGACATTAAAGCATCCCTTGCAACTAAAATCTCGCATTGCACATAATTATTACAAATTATGCTCGAGTTAATTCTCTTTTAGGACAATGCTAATTTCTGGTCAATAGGGTATGGTGGCTGAGATAGTCGAATTTAAATATTTTGGGCAATGCCGATTGCAGGTTCACAGGTTCAACTTGGGCCTCCCTCTTCTATGGTTGGGGAAACCTTCTGTGTTTATATTGGTAAGAGACAAAAAGAACAGAATTTCCTTTCTTTAGTTGATATTCTCGAGCTGCTTTTTAAATAACACTAACCTTGTTCTGCAAACAGTCTTAAAAGCATTAGCAAAGAGTTCTTCATAGCCGCAACAGCAGGTTTCTACATTTGGATAGGTTGTTTCTTGCTTCTATTTTTCCTGCTTACATTTTCTCTATCAAACTTAACTGATACGGAGTATAATATAGTCCAATTTCTCAAGTCTGTTTTTGTGTTTCCATAATAGGAATTGCTTTCTGGAGAGATGCAGTAACACATGGATACAGTTCACCTCTTACCTCGATAAAAGAGCTAGTTTCTGGACCTTGATCTGATCAACGTTCACTTTGCTAGTCTGTGATATACAATCAGAGGAATTGGGATACAAACTTTTGTCACAGGTGCATTTCTGGTAGTACTGGTTTTATATCGCTGTTGAAGACTGGGAAACTTGAAGAAACTGTTGTTCTGTAAAACAAAATTAGAAGAAAGTCTAAACGAATCTGTTGATTTAGATGTCTGTGGTTGGATGGTTCCATACAGTAACACTGTAGCTTAGCATGTTAATTAAACATATGTATGTTGATGAAATGATGAAATCTATCTGTGCATTAGTACATTTAACGAATAAATATAACCATTTTCTTTGAACGGTAATATCACCATTTTCATCAAATCACCATTCAGCAACCTCGTATTCTGACTTTATCAAGCGTGAAGTGTTAATAATTTAGTAATACAATCGAAATTCTGAAGTTGATTTTTTATTAGTCATCTGCAACTTTTACAGGAAACATACAAAATTATGACATAACAAATGCTCATGACTATAAATTGAAAAATATATACAAGACGATCGGTAAAACCATGAATCGCTTGTCTACCTCTTAAGTTAATCCCTATGGACAGAGCTTGTTTCCCGAGAAGATTTCTTCATTAGGAAGTACATAATTTGTGATCTCGCAATTCAAAATATCCGGATGACTAGAGAAAACAAGTCATTTTTATTTCTGAGGATATTTCTACTAAATCTTGGTATGTTCTTAATTCTTAAACACTGTTATTATTCTCAGACCCCATTTTATTAGTGCAAGTTTTGCCTCGCATGCAGTGAGAATCAAGAAAGTTAGTTGTGCAACCACATTACTTAAAAAATGATTACTCCAATACAGTTTATTGAATCCAGTCCCCAACGCACGCACACGTTTTCCTACCTACGAGGCTACCACGTATAATATTATAATATTGATGATATTAAATGTTGGGGGTTTTATACGTTTGGTACCACGGACACATTCATATTTTATACATCAAATAAATCCTGTGGAAGGAATCAAATTTAATGTTGAATATGGCATAGATAGAGTACAACTATATATTCAAGTGGTGTTTAGAATCAAGCCCGATATTGTTATTATTGCCATCCTAAATGACCCAATTGTATGTTTAAAAGCATGAGATTATTTCTCGAATAGACTAAGGATATTGTATATTATTCAAGATGTGAAACTTGTTATTTGTAACATTCATATTGAAAAAAATTCATTAAGAACTTCAGTTTTAAGAATACAAATGTTATTTTGCTTTAGATATATATGATATATCGTGTAGAGTTTCTTCGTCTTTAATTTTTCTTTACACAAGTTATAATATTCTGAAGATAATTGCAGAAAGTCCAATGTAAAATTCCAAATTTTCTCCCTCCAAGTTTACTTAGTGGGAAAAGTGCGTTGTTCAAAAAAGAAGCAAAAGGGTTATTTACGTACTACTTTTGACTTTTGAGTTTTGACAGAAGGAATGTAATTTCAAAATAAAAGTTCCTATTATGTTTTGTTTATTCCATACACCTAATTAACGAATTACTCAAGTTGTAAGGTGAAATCATTGTCTAAACCAAAAAAAGCATTGTTGAGTTTGACAATTCTTCAATTAATGGATTAGTGGTGGTCACACACAGAAAATTCCAAGCCTCCCAACAGACAAAAATTCTCAATATTTCCATGCGAATGTCCCACATTTCTCCTCTTTATAGCATCCAAATTTGAACCTCAATTCACCTTTTGGCCTAATGAAAGTCTTAACGCATTTAATTTTTTCATTACCTTATTAATAATTATTCTTATCAAAAGAACAGTAATTAATTTCCTCAATCATAAAGTCGTTACGTATTCAATAGTAATACACTTTGTTAGTTAGAGATACTTTAAAATTTATAACTTGTCTAGTTTGTTTTTTGTCAAGAACGTATCCATGGTTTTTATTTTTATTTTAAGATTAAACGGACCTAACGGCACTCGAATTATATGGGTAAAAATAAATAAAACAAGAATCGGATGCTACTCATCAACAAGTTTGAAACTTAGGCTCTAAAATTTTGCAAATTAATTTATTACAATTAAGTAATTAACCACGAAAACTTTAATCGGAAATAATATCCACGAATTTAGAGTAGTTTCAAAAACATGAGGATTGTATTTGATATCCTCTCACTACAAAAAAAAAAATTCATATAGCAACAGTTTAGTTACAGTTTGTCTGATACTATACGCCTTGTTGCTGAAATTCAGCAACATTATAACAACAATTTCTGTTGCTGAGTGCTGATAACTGTTACTATACTGTTGCTGAATTTTCTGCAACAAGCGGTGTAGTAACAGACTAATTGTTACGACCCGGTTATTTTCTTATATTGTCTATCTCTTTTATTTTAAATGAAGTCGGGTAGAATCCACGATATAAAAGCAACTTGTTCAACATTCATGGCTTTCCCTTGTGACTAAAATAAAGTGACAAAGCTTTATGTGACGTTGACAAGTGCTAAACACGTCGTTTTATTTTGTTTTCTTCTTCACCGAAAGTGCAAATTGCGTTATGCTTAGAGGGAAATGGAAAATCAAAAACTGGTCAACAATGTTTTCTTTTATACTATAGTCGATGTGAGCAAAACGTTATGATAATTGATAAACAAGATGATTTTGATCAAATGAAATGTCGGCATTAGACTTTATCTTTTTGGATATTATTATGACTAAGTAAATTAAGTAACAAGTTTATTCCTTTATGATACTTCTTCCCATTTAATTGTGCATTATGAAACTATGTGCAATTTTGACCGGCTTATAACTTGTATGAAAATTGTCGAAATGGTTTTTTTTTTTAAATCTAATCATAAAATTTAACATTTGAACTATATGATCAACTTGTTAAAATTTTCATTCCGACAATTTTAATATAAGTTTTTAACCAATTAAAATTAAACGTAATTTCGTAATGCACTCGTGCTACTTAATCCACAGCAACATGGAGTACTAAACTATTTTCATGTATTTAGTTCAATTTTTATCGGCTTATAAATTGTATCAAAATTGTCGAAATGAATTTTTTTAAAATCTAATAATTTAATATTTGAACTATATGTTTAACTTTTGAAAATTTTCATTATGACAATTTTGACACAAGTTCTTGACCGATGAAAATTACACGTAATTTCGTAATAGACAATTAAACAGTAACGTATTAATTTAAAAATAAAAAACTTATGAATACAGTGTATATGAAACCACCGGTGACACAAATAATTTAGATATTCAATAGCATAATCTGTTCTTTTGAAAAAGTATTGGGCGAGATTCAATATGGTTGGTGGTGACTGGTGGGTTATCAGCGTACTATAAACAACTTTAATTAAATGGAATAAAATACAGAGAAATAAATAAAAGTGGTCCTCTCTCTCGTGCTCTTAAATACGGAGTAATTTTTATCATCCAAAATACCATGATTTTAGTCGTACAAAATATCCTTACCAAACAAAATGATTACAACGTGTGTGTTTTAAATGGTTGAGAATATCTGTTAGACAATAAGTGATTTTAGTAAATTAGGGTTTGACTAATAACTACTGAATTTGAAATAGCCACAACAAATTATAAAACATAAATTTAATACTTTCTGACTAATTTGAAATAGTCCTTAATATCCTTTATCATAATGTACCTTACCATATTTATTCTGCAAACCATACCTTAATCATCTAACGTAGAATAAATAAGTTGCAATAATTAATTTTACTAGTGTTAATCATATTGAGCTGGTGCACGCGCCTAATAAAAGAGAAAATTACTCATAAAGTATACGAGTAAGGATTAAAAGGGAAAATTACTAATAAAGTATACGAGTAATTAAGGATCACGACAAACAATAAAGGACTATTTGGTTGAATTTATTTAGTAACGCATCTGTAAAATAAAATTGGGGTGATTCGATCTATTGATCAAATGTATGTTCATGATTAAATTTTTCACTAACTAAAACATTGAAGAATTCTTTACAATAAACAAGTCGAGTACAAAAACCACAGGTCCACCCACAACCAAGAAAACAGTATCCTTAATGGCCTCATTTAACTGCCATGTCATTACACATTTATAAGTAACAATAAGCATGCTATATATGATAAAAAGCGATTCCATTGGAATTATACTAATCGATTTTACTGTAACGTAACTAATTAAGAACATCTACATTTGCAACTACAACTTTATTTTAATGTCATAAATTACAATGGACTACGGGATGTTGCATTTTAGTGTTACATTGGTAGTGTTAGTAGTTTTAGGTGACAATTTACATTTGGTCAAAGTTAAAAATCTTGTTGATAATATGTATATTCATTTTGATAAATTTATTTATATACTTTCATTGTTACTTTAATATTGTATTCCAAAATAATTAATAATAATATATAACAATATAATATGTTAGAATAAATAAAATAAAATAGATTTTATAGTTGAAAACACTACGTACCAATCTAGAATGTAAACACATGCTAATTTTAACATGCATATGTAGAGTTTATATGGTCAGTTTATATCTATATGTCAATTTAAAAACACTACTAATATTTAACATCAACACAATGTATATGCTCTAAAAACCTAAATTTTCATCTTCATCTTCAGATACAGAATTATTCAACATTTAAAAATATCACTTATGTGTTTTAACTTTATGCAGCTAGTCACTGCTCATGCATGCAGGTTGTTTGGTAGACATTAAAGTAAGGTCTGGCCACTTTACTATAGCAGTAATTATTAATCTAACAAAAAAAAAGTAAGAAAGCCAGGAGGGTGACACAAAAACACAGACAGATAGACTCGGTTATTTTAACTCTAATTATAAAAAATTAAAAATTAAAAATTTTATTCCCAAAATATACAATTATAATAAATATGTGTAATTGTATGTTTGTATGTTTTGAAAATAAACTTTTAAGTGTTGTATGTTTTGGTTAATTATATGTTTTAAGCATTATCGTTTTTTTTTTAGCAGTGCTATTCAATATACATACAGACAAGTCTAATACAGACCGAAATCCAGATAATTCTTTTGTAATTTTAAAATTTCAAATTTACCCCAAACTAAATTACATTTCTTCCTACTCCACTACAAAAAAATATTAAAACAGTGACAGTAATTGTTACAGGTTTTTTTTTTGTTACGAGATTATTTGCTACAATTTTTATAACGGTTTTTTGAAATAGTGACATATTTATGAGTTTTGTGACAGTATTTTGAAATATTGACAGATTTTAACCCTCACTAAATCAACATTATTTTGTAGTTCTCTTTAAAGTGAGACTTGACTAATGTTTTTCTTTCCCTTTCTCTAATGGCATCTCAATAGTAAACCAAAGAAATGGAAGTTTAAACCCTTAATTTTAAACAGCCGGAACGAACTCAAGCACGCCCAAATAAAGTTTGCATAGAAGGGGCATGGCTGTCTATTTTTTAGGCTAGATTTTTTACGAAGAGAAAGACCGTATATGTATAGATATATATGTTATACGGTACATACATATATTATACAGATGTTTACGTTGCCTATGAAGGATCCATAAATGATTTAGTCAAAATTATAGGGATTAATATCGTAAGCTAGTGTTTTGTTTTTCTCAAATTTAATTAGGGTCGTTAGATGATATATAGTGTACGGTCACATATCAGTCTGCATTTTAGCCTGTATTAGACTTGTCTGGATGTATATCATTACTGTATTTACAAATGTTCTAATGAAATATGTAAGGAATAATAAAATGGGGACATATCGAAAGTCTCATCTCATTTAGCAAATAGTGATATACTCTATATATAGATAGGGATGGTCTTTTTATACCGATTTGTACTGACCGATCGTTTTTCGAACCGAACCAATCAAGTCGGTACCAAAAGTTTGATATACCGACATTACGGTACGGTACAACCGAACCGATGTTTGAAAGTAGGTTCGGTTTCAGTATTCGTTTAGTGAGTTCGGTATGGTACCGATTTAAACCGAAATATTAAAATATACTATATAGACTAATAAACTAAAATACATATATATACTTAATTATTAATATTGTTATAATATACTTATATTAATTTTCTAGTGAATACTTATAACATTTTATTTTATTTATAACATTTACTAGAAATGTCTAGTATTGTTTACCCTTTTATGCAAAGAAAAAAGAAATGTAACAGTAATATAAATAAATATATATTGTTAATCTACTATTTTTAAAACTTTATACTATGTTTTTTTTCCCAATACGTATCATTTTTTTATCACCACTTATAAACTCTAAAGTTTGGCATAAAAACGAAACCGAACAGAATTAACCGAATAGTTTGGTATACCGAATTTTTTGATTCGGTAATGGTATAAAAATTCTCAAAGCAAACTAGTTTGATACGATATCGGTATGTAGTCAAAAAAATCCAGTTCCGAACCGATGCCACCAGACTATATCATCACTCTATTTTAAAAATATTTAGTAGTTGATGTTCTGCTCAACAATTTGATGCCCGTTGTGATGGTGAGATAAGCGTAGGTGCAAAAATGTATAGTAGGCGCCAGAAATACGCAATTTCCCTTTTCCCCATTTATTTATTGTAACTATATTTGTACTACACACTATTACTATTATTATTATTATTATTATTATTTTTCATTAGTACCCCGTCGGTTGAAAACGAAATAAAAAGGGAAAGAGCCAAAAAGAAACATTCGCATTCAATTCTGTTGTCTTAAAAGAGAGAAAAATAACACACTACACAAATATATACATATAGATATATTTATATATATATATATAGAGAGAGAGAGAGAGAGAGACTCAGAGAGAGGAGATTGTGCCGCCGCAGCTCTGCCGTCGACTGCTTCTTGTAGAGAGAGAGAGAGAGGTTTTATCAGATCGGAACAGTTACAGTAAGAGAATCTTCACAATTTCTCATATATTTTCCTTTTCATTTTTATTTAATGTTAATTACTTTCTTCCAAGTTTTAAATCCATTCTCTGAACTGATCTTACTTTTGTATAGCACATTAAAAAAAAAATAGTTTAAAATTTTGAGCTTTAAAAAAAACTGTTGCTTAACATATATGTGTATGTGTGTGTGTGTGTGTAGATATATGAATATAAGTTCAAATTATATGTTTAATTTCTTTTAAGGTGACTTGGATTTGGTTAATTAACTTAAAGGTTTAGCCTAGTTTTTTTTTAGGCCAGGGTTTAAGTTGAGTGAGTTTTGCTTTGTTCTAATTCTCATATATGCCAACTTTTTTGTTATGAAGATGTATCCAAACAAATCATTATTCTTTATTTTTCTTTAAATTTAGTTGTGGATTTTTTTAAGAAGGAAATTTTTTTAAGAGACATATATAAACTTGATAAACCAGACTATAGGTTTATGGACTTTATGGAGGAGTATTTTTAACAAGATAGTAGAGAATGAGTAAATCTAAGCCGAATTTGGAATTCTGGGACTAGAATTTCTAGACATTACGAGACTATGGTCAATGTATCTTCGTCAAATTTGGATTTTTGGTGTTAATAGATAAAATAATACGAGTATGGTACATGTATCCCAGCTAAATTTATAAATTTGTAGTATGCTTAAAAAATGGTTATGATAATTTCCTCAAGCTAAATTCGGATGTTGTGGGTTTTATGGTTATAAAATCATAGACAATGATAGATATTAAATGCATCCAAGCTAGATTTTGATCTTTTAAGTCTATGGTAAAACAAATTTGAGCCCCTAATAAACAAATCAAAGTTAAATTTGGTTTATTGATGAGGTTCATGGTTATATTGGACCATGGTAAATCTGTTGCCAAATATCTGTATTTAGTTATTTAATCTATAAATGGAAAATAACGTAATATTAAAGAATTTGACCATGAGGAGTTCGAAAGATAAAATTTTTTGAAGGGGAAAATTTCACTATTTTTCGACTCATAGTTAAAAGTGGGTACTTCATAAGATAAGTTTTTTTTTTTTTTTAGTATCTTCTCTCTGTTTTGCACTATCTTTACTATATGATCATAATTTTCACCCCTCACCTCCTCAAAATAAAGTAAAATTCTCTCTGTTTTGCACTATCTGCATGCATAAATTCTCTCTTTACTTCCCTTGCATGTCCCTTGGCCTGAAAATATTATCTTTCCAACTTAGAAGCACAGGTTTTGTAAAACGACAATAGCTTTCCAAAGGTGTTGTGTTTTCAGTTTTTGTGGTAGTTTACCAGGTACATTCTCATTTCATTTTCCCATCAAATGGCTATCAAATCTCATCTTTGTGAGTCAGTTCATCGTAGTTGCCAATTTAAGATTTCAAGGTATTGCTTTAAGTGTTTCCTTTTTTATGTGTTGGCACTTACGGCGCAAGAAGAGCAAAAATTAAAGCTTCTGAGAGTTGAGAAGCTTGATCTGTCATTATGGAACGCAGAGTTTGACCTTCTCTTTATCTATGGTGAAAGGAGGATTCTCCCTTTTAAATTAGATGGCCACGTGAAATTACCTTTGTGACACTTACATCCCATTTTAGCGCTTCTTCTTCTGTTTTATATTTTCCTTTTTAAAAGGGTAAGTAAAAAACCATAGAAAATCAGAGGGTTGTATTAGATATTGAGTTAAATGCCATGTCCTGTTTAAGTTGAATTTTTTATTCAAGTCAATTTTTGCTTCAGTTTATTCCCTGTTCATATTTATGTTTTTGCCTCACCCTTGAGGTTTTTGACTTTATTTTCTGATTTTTTTCTCTAGTGGTGTTCCAGTTAGACATAATTGGGTTGTTCCGTACATTAGTGCTAACTTTCTCGGCCTTTCTTGGTGATTTTTTCTCTTGTTCTGGTTTGGTAGCTCTAATAGTGACTTATTCGTAGCTGCTCAAAGTCGCGTGTTGTAATCTTTTAATTTCTTACTGAAGAGTGATCTTTGCAATTAATTTCCAGTACTGACGACCTAGATATCCTCAATCTGTTAATAGTATATCCTTTTTGTTATTGCCATACCTAGGTCAGTTCTCTGGACATTCTCTCATCCTCTAGTAACTTCGATGGATATTTGAAAATAGACTGATAATAAATCCTATAACTAATCTCCCATTATTTGATCTTTGATTCTTTGATAAAATGAGTAGACTGTCAAGAAAATTGAAGGGCAGTAATCTGAAAACAATTCATTCTGCATGACTTATCATTCGTGTGAAGACTCGTGAAGTACAATGTTTTTGGGATATATTTTTTGTAGCATGTGTGACTTGTGCTGATGTTTCGATAACTTACCTTTTTAAAATAATTATAATAATTACCGATGGACTTCTAAGAAACCACTTCCCTTCTTTTCCTTCGTTTAATTACCAAGGTAAAAGGCGAGTTTCCATTAGCTCTTGAGCATTTCACATACAGACATTCTTATTTCTACCGTTTGTATCCTGTGGCCATGGTGGTATAACAACTTTCCAAATGTAAGAAATGAAATCAATAATTATTATTATCTTTTAACTTTTAAACAAAAAATCTCCCCGAAATCATCCAAGAAGAACGACCGTCAATCTGTTTCTTTTTGTATGTTAACGTATGCTTTCTAATGTTGCTAGTCTTGAACAAAATAGAGGAGTTCACGACCGCTAAAGCCCAACAACTTTATTTAGGGTCAGGTCTTTGGAGAAACAGTTATAATAGTTGAGCTCCATGAGCTAGCAGAGAAGAGATATACACTTAAAGTCTTGCTTAGAATATCCCTTTAAATATGATGTTTCTTAAATGATGTCCTCAAACATGATGTTTATTTTGGTTTACTGTATCTCACTCTTGGTTAAATATATTGAGTAGGAGTGATTATCCACTAACAATACCCACTGTTAGGTTTTGGCATTAGTTTCCTATTAAAATTCTTGGAAGAAACTAATGAGAAAACAAACTTTCATCAACACGTTTGAAATTTATTTAATAGTTAGCACCCAGGATCTTTTTTGCTCAACTTGTATTGGAGAACCACTTCTTGTTTAGGGAAAAACTCGTTCCACCCCTGGAACAAAATACATTGACTTTGTATCTTTTGGTTTCTGAATTGGTTGATTTATTATAATATAGAGTTGAATTAGTAATAGCTGTTAGACACAATTTGTTCAATATAATGGAACTTTTTTATGAAATCAGCAATGTAAATCTTGGCCTCCTTTTTATGCAGAGAAATGGGAAGGAATTTTGCAGGTTCACCTACTGAGAAGATGCTTAATGATCCTAAGTTGGTTTCATTTGGTGTCTCTCCGGATGCAAAAGATGTGTCTTGCAAAGATCTCTCTCTCAATCTGGAGGACTCTATTGCAGAAGAAAGACCTGAGAAGCATGATGCACTTGCTCTTAATGGTTCAAACTATAATGCAGCTTTGAAAACTGAGGTTTCAAAAAAAGGTGAAAAGAAGTTGAGTGCACCTGTCAAAGGTGAACCACAAGTAAAGAATTCTCCTGTTAAGCCTAAAACTTTTGATGGTAGTGGGAGTTCTTCCAGTAACAGCAATGACTTGCAATCCCCAAGTTCTGTGAAGAAATTACAGGTATTGTGTTTTTTACTGGTCTTACGCTGATTGTATTATCTATTTCCTTTCTGAAAAGTATGGATTTGATACGTAGGTATCTTGTATCCTGGAAAAGCTAAAACTAAAAAGAGCTGGAAAAACTGAATCTTTCTTTTGTCCATGTAAATCGAGTTATAGCAGAAGACACCTTATCGAATACATTTTTAATATATGTTCCCATGTGCATTAACACGGATCACAATCTTAAAGTACCAAAGTCGGAAACATCTGTAAATAGTAGTTTCCTATTTGTTATGCTCATATCTAAATTACCAGAAGTTTAACTTTGTTTGCTTGAAAACCCTTTTCCTGCGTTGCCCAAATGCTAGCTTAGAAACTGAAATTACTTAGATGTCTAGAATTCCTTTCCAATTTATTTTTTGGGTAAATGAATACAAAAAGTGATGACTTTCAACAAAGATGCTGATTTCAGTCATATATATTTGTACAGCCAAGCTCATCTCAGATCTCAAGGAAGCCCTATCAATCATATCACAACAAGCATCGCGAAGAAGAAGATAATTGGTCCATTGCATCTTCGTATCCTTCACTGCAGTTTAAATATTTGTATTTTTTCTCTTGTTCCATATTTAAATTTTTTGTCTTTTCATTCCATGATAACTTGAGAATCAACCATCCTTAGCCTTCATAGTACAACATCTATCCGGACAGCCAGATTTAGGCCCACTGTTGCTGTGGCACCTATTTTTAAATCAGTTGACCGTGCAAGCAGGCGTAAAGAGGTATTTCTTACTTCTAAATTAACGAGACGTTACTATTTTCTTGTGAGCTACCTTTTGTTGCCTAGAAATCTTATTTTTCACTCTATTTTGTTGCTGCTGCTAGTTTTACACGAAGTTGGAGGAAAAGCAGCAAGCACTGGAAGCCGAAAAAATGGATTACACAGCTAGGACAAAGGTACTCAATTAATTGACAGTGGAGTTGTTCAACTTGGCTCTTCTTACTTTTGTACTTAAATTTGAAAAGTGTAGTCTGGTTGAGAGTTGACAAGGAAAAAGTGTAAATTGTAACACCGTAGAGGTGGAAAGTAATACTGGTTTAGTTAGTAAGATTCTTACATTTTAAAAAAGGATAACAATTTACACCTATATCAACCACTTGATCCTGCACCAACTACCAAAAACATGCTCCTCCTTTGTACAGTTCTATGATACAGTTTTTAGCAAAAGAGAATAAAAAACCAGTACATCGTGTTTACAATTTTATCAAATACACCCATATACTTATAAAATTCGCAAAAGAATATACCTCTCTTCATGAACAAGAAAAAAAATACATTTATACTTGTAAGATGCAACCAAAAGATCAATTTTAGTTGTACTTATCAGCTTTCAGGAAACCTTAATGAACTTTTCTTACTTAAGAACTTTCAGTCCTTGTTACTTTTTCGCTTAGACCAGCTATGATGTTCAATTCATCCTAATTTCAACTAAATTTGGCAGGAAGAAGAACAGGCTGCTATTAAGCAGCTTAGAAAGAGCATGGCATACAAAGCCAATCCAGTACCTAGCTTTTACCAGGAAGGTCCACCTCCAAAGGCTGCAATAAAAAAGGTACTTCATTTTTCTTCTTCTGAAATCCTGCTGCAGTAGAAAACTAGTTAGCCTTTTCAAGTAGTTATTTTGTGGTAAGAGTTTGGTGTTCATAGTCTATAACTAATTTAACACCCTTGACTCCATAAGGAGATGAGAATATTTTGATCGCAGTATAATTGATTGGAGTTGGAGCTTTTAAGTTTGAAGAAGAAATATATGTTTTTTTTCGTGGGATATGTTTCATGCGTTTTCCATAAGTTTGTTACCTCTAAGCAAAATTGTTTCTTACAAATCATACCTTCCCCTATGGAATATGTTACTGCCATTTTGATCTCATCAACTTATGTAACAATCTAGATTTAGTTTGCCTTGATGTGATCAGAGTCAAGTAGACTAAATTGCCACTGTCCCACCTTAGAATTCGAGTTTTATCCATCCGTCTTCTTGAAAATCATTTTTCCTTTATTCTCTTTCCAAGTTGAGAAAAAAAAGGGCGCAAACTAGTCTATATATTTACCAGAAGAAGTAAAAAAAATTCTTTTTCTATGAAAGCATTGAGAGGACCATAATCGTGAGAGAAAATGTTGAAAGAGTCGAGAGGACCATGCTGCATACTGACAATTTGCCTTCTAGCACAATTCCTGTTTTCTTTGTTATCTGTTTTACGGCTTCACATACAAGGGCAGTACATGCAGATTATATTCATTGATAATTGTGTTTGTCACACACTACTCTGAATGTGCATCTGAGAACTGGTGGGTTTGCAGCACTACACGTCGGCATAATCTATGTAAAACGATGTTGAGCTTTAGCTTTTACGATAGTTTTGCTCTTCTTATTCCTTTAATTTTAACGCTTTCCCTGGAACACCTAGATTTGACTCAACTTGGTATGCTTGACCAATAAAGACAGATTTGTTCTGGGATGTCTTTGGCACTGCAATTTAGAGAACTTGTTGGATTTTGTGACTTCTTCTTACCTATATAACTGGAAAGTATATGGAGAATTCATCAAGAGAAGCCCATTAGAAAATGTGTACAAACACTTGGATAGAAGAAATCGTTCCATTAAAGAACTTCCTATTACTTCCCCTTTTTACAAAATTTTAATAAATAAATAAACCCTTCCCAGCAGGCTCTTTCTAAGTTCAGTACGTTTTATGCATGCCTTTGTACGCTTTTATTTTTCCGTCTCGCAAATAACACATCCGATTTGGTGCATCTTCTGCTTGTTTATTTTATCTATGTAATTTTTTTTCAAGTAGTGGATGAAGTTTATATTTACTTTCTCCTATTGGGTGACAGCTTCCATTGACTCGTGCAAAATCTCCAAATCTGACACGGAGAAAGAGCTGCGGCGATGTGGTGCCAAACTCACCATTGGTGGAAAAGACAGTTTGTAACAGAGCAGTTCGCCATAGCATTGGTAGCCATATTCATGGTAGTCCGGTGACCAGCCCCCTCAAGAAGAAAGATCAGTTGAATGCAATTAATGTGAGGTATGCTAAGGATCGACCTAAGTTTACGAAGATTACCTCAAACAAGGCAACTCCTCAGAAAATTGTTGAGCCAACTGCAAATATCGCTGTCAGCGGTTAGTTGCTTTTTATGGCAAAGATAAGTAGGATTTTACTTATTCTGATCAGTTGGGGTGAGAGATTTGAGTTTTTATTTTCTTTCATTTGATCTATTTATTTAAGCTTGCAATGACTTGTCTTCCACTAGGACATTTCGTATCTGATTTGTAAATTTTATGTACCTCTAACACCATTACTTGTAGATATTATTTGTTACAAGAGACTTCCAATGAAGACCCCTAGTGTGTTTTTTCTTTGTTTGATCTTTGCATATTGTTTTACAAATGTGTACTAAAATAGTGCTTTTTTTGTTTATGATGGAAACATTGATAAGTATGCAAACTGCAGTGGCTGCAGTTTTTTTTGTTGTTGATAAATTGCTACCCAACCGGTGACGAATTGGTTACACACCGGTTTTATTTGTTATGAAGTAACAAGCATCACGAACTCCACTATATTAGAATTCCCACATACCCTTCCACATTTTTAATGCCCCAACTGGTTACAAGCTATCCATTGTCTAGCTCGGCTACAGTAAATCTGCTCTCCCTGAGGAATCCTTGTGAGTAGATCGGAAAAGCTTACAAGAATTTGATCGGAAGCATTTAAACAATTGAAACAAATGGGAGCAACAGACCATTTTAAGTCAGCAATAGCAAAAATGATTAAACCTCAATCAAGTGCAGTACTATTGCACAAAAATTAGTTAATTAAAACGTAAATAATTACAAGAAAATGATTCATAACAAGCAGAATTTCAAATTTAATTTTGATTCATTCCCCTAAAACAGAAGGTAAACCAACACCAATTATTTTATTATTTCCCCATAAAGTTTCATATTTCCGGAGTTTAAAAAGAAATTAAAAAAATATGGCACTTCATTTAAATAAATTCATTTCGGTCCCCGTTTCATTGGGTATTTTTCGTATTCGAGTCTATTAGTAGTAGTTTTGTACTTTTGTTAATTTCCGAAGAAAAGTAAGAAAAAAAATAATGTAACGCATAACAAAATGTAAATAGTAAATCGGAAAAAATGAACAAATCAGAACAAACAATAGATTATCCATTTCTTCTCCAAAACTCTCTCTCTCTCTCTCTCTCTCTATATATATATATATATAAGGTTGGCTCCAAAACTCTCTCTCTCTCTCTCTCTCTCTATATATATATATATATATATATCTATATATATATGAGGTTGGCTCCAAAATGTTAACAATGACAAACCCACTTCTCCAATCACTCAACCAAACAACCCTTAAAACCCACACCACCACTCACAAAAACCGTTTCTATTACTATTATTGCAAATCAGCACAAAAACAAGAGGATAATAAGAATAAGAACAAACCTAATTCGCGAAACAGCCCACGGAAACCGTTCTCTCGTCGCTCGATTCTGAAGAAGACGTTGAAGCAGGAGCAAGTGGATTTCTCTTCTGCACCTCTCTCTAAAGACCCGATTGTGGGTATTTTAGGAGGGGGGATGTCGGGACTTCTGTGTGCTCTCTCTCTACACCGGAGAGGAATCCGTTCCACCGTCTTCGATACGGTAATTCCCTTCTACTTTCCCTTACCAATATTCTGTTTTTTTTTTTTTTTTTGCTTATTATTACTAGAATATTGATCTGTTTTGAATAAGATTTAGGCAAAAATACTTTTACCGTTTAGGTACCTTAAGTTTACCATAAAACTTAGGTATGAATACTTGTAATATTCAACACACGAAAAAAAAAAGGAAACAACACTAATATCGCGAAAAAAGAAGAAGAGAAAATAAGAACCACCAAGAGGTGAGATAGAACTAGGGCAAAGTGCCTCTTCAATAAACTCAACTCATCAAAACGACAAAACATAATCCAAGTATGAGAACCAAATTCTTCAACATATAAGGTCAATAAGGAGTAAAAACCACAAATGCAAATAGTAAATAACTAAATAGTCCGACTAAATAACATAAATGACGAGGTAACCTATTAAATAACTAACATGGCAAATAGCCGAAGACGGTAAATAGGCCGTGTTCATCATAAAATGGAATTAATTGACTTGGTTTAAAAAGATGCAACCTCGTATGGTGGTCATTGTTAACAAGTTCTGCTCATCAAAGGAAGACAAAGTTGACAAAAATGAACGAAATGGGTTGGAAAAATGTTAACATCTAATTCATGTAAATGTGACTCATCCTTGTTGACATTAACATCTAATTCATGTTGCGAATATAGTTACTGACATTGCATCACTAAATGAATTTCTTCATACGAATTGACATTTATCTTAACACTAACGGATTTGATCACCTATAGGAGCAAGCAATAAGAAGGGAATTTACCCTCTTATTGTTTTGGAGGTACGGTTAGTAAGTCATTTAATCACCATGTTTGCAAATATATCGATTTTACATAAGCTATTAGCTTCCAAGTTCCAAATATTAATTTTTTTTGCAATTTCTCAATATTCAGGGGATGCATGGGTTAGGAGGAAGAATGGGAACTAGAATAATCGATCCACAACCTCTGATATTTGACCATGCAGCTCAATTCTTCTCTGTAGGTGATCCACAATTTGCAGCCTTGGTCGATAAATGGTCTGAAAAAGGTTTGGTTCGAAAATGGGAGGGTACAATTGGAGACCTTGAAATTGGGGGCCACTTTGCTCCTCTGTCTTCATCTTCTCCAAAGTATATTGGCGTCAACGGAATGCGTCCCCTTTCAGATTCGATATTAGCTGAGGTGATGCATCTTCTTTATCAAGGTATTTTCATCTAGCATCGTCATGCATGTACCTGAGTTTAGCTATTCTAATTTATAGACTCCTCTGGCTTGATTTTTAGATAGCATTTGATTTTTGTGTTTTCTAGCAACCTTAACTTGATTAAGAAGAATCTTAGTTGTTGAATTATAAGTGCAGGATGGAGAATAAATGCTAAAAATATCTCCTTTTCTCTGATTTCTTTCTTTCTAAGTTTTTTTTTTATAAATAGCTGCTGTAACCTTTTATCATAAGACATCTGCTTAACTGCAAATATAAGTATTGCATAGAAAAATAGTGGGCATTGGAAAACCTCCTGATGCGCTTGATTATTGAATCTTTCAATTTCATGCATTCAGCACTAAATAGCCTCCAAATACAAAATAATAGAGTATGATAACGAGGGTTAAATCAAGTGAATTCGGGTATATGTCTTGGTGTAATTAATAGGTAAAAAATAATGCCACGAGTGAAGGTTTTTCTGAAGATAACAAATAATATAATGTGCATCTCCTTTCAACAGAATATTTAGGTCGGATGATATCACATCATTTAACATAAAGTTGGCACTTTGCATAAATGCACAATTTAAAAATAACTGTAGAAACTATTGTTGAGTTTCTCGTTGGCCGTACTCTACATAAACTAACTTATTCTAGATGCAAATTCTTGTTTTCTTTGACTTCATAGATTTATTCTTCTATAAAATTAAAATTTGAAGTTTGATGCAGGCTTCTATGGCTAATGTAGTACGACCTTGCTGGATAAGTAAACTTGAGCCTTTCAATGGGATGTGGCACTTGAGTGAGAATAAAAAACCTTGTGGCCATTTTGATGCCCTTGTCATTGCACACAATGGTAATTTCCTCTCGTTTAATAAATATAGTCATATGAAAGTCTATTGGTTGGTTATATTGTATTCTGTTTTCCTCGATTATCTCTCCAACTTTTAAATTTTAACACTATTTTTCTGATAGAAGTGGTTTTCAGGTCTACTCCTAGATTAGTATATATATTCCCGATCACAAATAATAAGATTTTAGAACAGGCAAAACTGTAATAATTGTGGATGGATTAACTCTTTTAAGAAATGACCAGATAGAAATGAACTCTTGAAGTAGTGCAAACTTGAAAGAAAATGATGTGAAGTTTTACACAAGGAGCCCCGAGTGACTGTATCTAATCGATGTCTCATGCTTATAGAATTTGAGTTTTCCTCGAACTATATAATGCAATATGCCAGTTCTTCGGCTTTGGCAGTCACTACCTACCAACTGGCCAAATTTATAGCTAGAACAAGTTTATGAAAACAATGCTTGTTTCTACATGCTATACAGCATATGATGCTGGAAGTGGATACTGTGGGCCATCATTTTTTATAGTTAGCAATGTTTATAGTGGAAATAATGTTCAACTATTCACAGTTCTCTATTATCTGATGTACTCATGACAGGTGTATGAGGGCCTTTTTTGCTGTGTTGGTCAAATTTTAGAGATGCGTATTTGTACAGAATTAAATGAAGTACTTACTGGGTTAAAATATATGCAAAGTAAATGATTGGTTTACATTTTCAACCCTTCTAATCAAGAGAAGAAATTCTGTTAATTTTTGTTACTAATTTTCTATATAACTTCCAGGAAAGTGTGCTAATCGGCTGCTTGCCACTTCAGGCTTACCCCTTATTGCAAGACAAATGAAGGTAGTTGTCCTACCTTATCAGTAGTCTATCAGCTGTGTTTAAATATGATTTATTTGTTCCCATCTTTTCGTCACCATCTTAAGATTGTGATTCCTATTAGCAGCTGTTCTAACTTTATTGTGAATTAAGTACAACGTATAGGTCCTTGATTCATAATTTTTATTGATCTTCACCACTGAATCATTTTAACAAAATTGAAGAAAAATATATAAAATTTACTCGTATTGCTGCTCCCTGGTTTGGGAAATTGGTCAGTTGGCATCTGTGTATTAAATCATGTAAACAAAAAACTACTATTGACGCTGGATGAGAACCAGACAATTTAATGCTTGATATATCTATGGTTCCATGATGATTGCGGTTTGCGTACATCTACTAAAGCTTATTATGGCCTGTTATTGACTTTGTGATTCTCGTGTTAATTGAATGTGCTTTCTTCATTGTTGAGCTTTAATATCCAAAAAAGCAGATTTATTATGAGAAGAAAAAATTATTTTGACCGGACCATGTATAAACTTTGATACGAAACTTGTTAATGCTTCATAACATGTATATTTTTCTTTAGTACAGAGTTTAATTATGTTGTCAGTGGACAATATTATGAAAATACTGCAGACTCCAAAGAATCTTGGAGCCATTTATTTTAATTTTTATGGTTTATTTGTCCTGTTCTCAACTATCTAAAGAGACTGGAATTAAGTTCCATATGGGCACTTCTTGCTGCATTTGATGACCCACTTCCTATCCCTGTGGATGTAAATTCAATTCCTTTTGAGGGTGCATTTGTAAATGGAGTTGATTCTCTCTCTTGGATGGCAAACAACTCGAAGAAGCTTCTACCTCCTTGTGACGCTGGCCCTCATTGCTGGACCTTTTTCAGCACAGCAGATTATGGAAAAAGAAACAAAGTTCCACAGGTCGGTGTTTAATCCCTTCTTTCTCAAGCAAATATGTAGCCTTTGACAACTTTAAGCTCTTGAAGACATTCCAGAGAATACTTCCTTCCATTTGATTTGTTTGCCGTGATTTTTTTAATTAAACATGCAATTAATGCTTTCCTGAATGTTGAATTCCCCCTTATATCCCGTATGAATTATTTTGAAATATTTTTTTTTTAAATGACTTTAAAGTAAGAATATCGTTCCTATTGTTTGGTTACTTTTTGAACATCGTCAAACATTTTGGAACTTCCTAACAGAAATAACAGACAAACAAAAAGGAACAGGGGAAGTACAAGAACAGAGAACAGATTATAAAAAAAAAAACCGATGTTGTCTGTGAAGTGAGAATATAGAGGCAAGCTGCTAACCAGGCTTCGAAAACCTCCATTGACTGGCAAGTGGCAACACTAACCTGTTAAGAAAAAAAAGTTATCTGGCAGTGAAACACATTAGTCACTATGGTCTAGATGAAAGGTTATGTTGGTTGTTCAGGTTTGTTAAAATTCTTGCTGTTGATTTTTGTTGTTGATATTTCTACATAACAGGAGAATATCCCAGTAGTCACGTCAGAGAAGGTGAAACGGGAAATGCTTGAGGGTGTGGAGGCAGCTTTGGGACTATCTGAAAGTTTACTTCCGAGACCCTTTTATACTCGACTTCAGTTGTGGTGTGTATAAGTTTCATTTCAAATATTTTACACTTGAAGTAAAAAATAAGGATATTGATTTCATGTTACTTAAGTGGAGAGTGAATTGGCATTAGTAAAAGGCATGTTTCCCAGCAAAGCTCAATACTTAATGTTTTGGGGTTTGATTGAATGATCTTAATCTAATGATCCATTTGATGAAATTTAAATATTGGCTTGTCGGTAAGCTATTTTTAATAAACTAGTTTATCGTCATAACCTTAGGATTTATAAAAAATAATTGATAAATACAATGTTTAAATCTGTATGTTCAGGTTCTTATTCTCAGTTATATGCTATGCTTGTGCAAAGTCTGAGTGGTAGTCATATTATCAAATAGCAAAAGGGTAGTGATGAATGCATGATACCAAAGGGGACAAAATAATAAGAAAATATAATTCGCTTGTAATTAATTCCACATTTTATATCGCCTATTTTCTTTTCTTTATTATATATTGAATTTCCTTATTTCTGTTAGTCAGACTAATTTCATGCATTCAGGGGTGCTGCTCTTCCTACCAATACCCCAGGTGTCCCCTGCATTTTTGATCCGCTTGGAAGGGCTGGAATCTGTGGCGATTGGCTCTTGGGATCAAGTTTAGAAGCAGCAGCTTTAAGTGGCATAGCACTTGCCAATCACGCAAGTTCCCTTTATTCCATCTTTTTTGTCTTCCCAACTTGTACTATGTGTATTGAAGTTTATGTCTGTCTAAAATAGTAGAATACTGGAATTTTTACATCAACTACGATATCTGCATCCATGTATGGAATTCTGTGCATACGTTTGCATCTATAACACCTCTATGTCATATACTATTTACGGTTTCTCTTCTTGCATAATTACTAGGATTCTCGGAGTTGTGTAAGAACTTATAGTAAATGGTTAAAGACCTAAAGTAAGAAATTTAGTACTTAAACTTAGAAACCGAGTTCGTTCTCCTACTACAGATGGCTGAACATGCAAGTCTTCTTTTTCAACTTTTGCGCCTTTTTAGTTCCTTCTTTTAGTTTCTGTTTTTTGTCTTAGTGCATAGGAACAATTAAACCAAGTATGGCATCTGCTTACTTGTATGATTTTGATTTCGTGTGCATATTTCTTTTTCTACAGCGCCTTTCTATCATTTAAAATGGCCATTATTCTGCTTGCGTAATTTCTGGTGTGCTCCATGCTCTATACCACCAACTTAAGTTCTGTGGTTAAAGGCAGTGAATTAAGAACCGGTGCTTATAAGTTGTACCTTTGGTCTGTGATTGCAGATGGCTGATTACTTCCAAAGTGGTGGAGTTGGTCCAGATGAATTTGCTGTGGGTTTGCATAATGAATTTCATCCACTTATAGGACACGATATTGGACAATTTCCCGGTTTAGAGTCATCTGAACAGACAATTGGAGCTCAGTCCCTTCAACTTACCACGTGATGAGGTTGGTAATGAAAATCTTCATCCCGTGTTTGATTATGATTTCAATGGTAGTTCTTTGATTTTTCTAAAAATAACACTATCGGAACTAAACATATTTGGAAATGGTTTTCAAGGACTTGTTTTGAAAACACTCCACTTTTAAAGTCAAAGGCTTTTAATTGTCCTTTCGGTTGGTATGGAAATTTTTACTCCCAAAATCACTTCAAGCAGGAAACAGAACAAAAGTGAAATTTTGAGTATCTAAATCAACTGAAAAGTTGTTTTTCCGAGTCTTCTCTTTGTTTCAGTTCATATATTGTGGACCGTGGAGTAGTAGCTCTACGCCTCTACATCCTAAAATATGTGTGTACGTTTTTCTTAATTAGTATAACTTTTTTGTTTTAAGAATTAGATAGGAAGTCCAACAGGAGACCCTGACTGCTATTGCAAAGACGCCCCAGAAACCAAGCTTCAAATCATTGCAGAAGTTTTTCATGTCAATTGGCAAAGTACAAACGTGGAACCCTTTATTGATAAAAAGGTTTACAACTCATCTAAACATGTCATTTATGTATACTAATAACAAATTATACTTAAATGTGCAATTATGACAACTGCATCAATTGATAGTAAGAGCATAAATTCAATGGTAAATTTGCAAATGTACCAATACATTACTGTGCAAACAACTTATTGGGAGATTCATACATGAAAATTAAACGTCTTTGTTTCGTATTCTTCTTTTTTCTCACAAGGAAATTCTTGTGAACATTGGTACTCACTCCTTTTTCAAGTTTGTAGTTTGTTATCCAGTATCTATTTCAACTGATTATTGCTTAATCTTGACAATTGCAGGGGCATAAATTATAGAAGCATCCCTATTCATGGAGTCTCAGACACACAAAAATTCTGACCGAGTGTAACAATACAATTTTGTTCAGTGTAGTTGTACATAATTGTGTTTGTGGATATAGCCATGTTTTAAAATGAGCTTTATTTGAATTCTGTCTTTTCAGCCCATACCTGTTCATTCATCATTTGGCACTTTTTCATTGTGTTTTGCTTGACAGTTACTTTATGAACGTAGATGCTCCCTTAAGTTGATTTGATGAATTGCGCAATCGAAATTTCAGTGTTAGCATTTAAAGAAAACAGTCCTTGCCTCGTGAAAGTAAAATGACATTTGGGAGTGCTTTTTATAAGATTTGCGTTTGAATTTTTTTTTGTTTGAAATACCTAACAGAAATCTAATTCAAGGTCACGTTTTGACAGAAGCCACTAATCAAATACTTCCAAACCTAAAGCTCATAGAATTCTAAGAGACAGTAGAATATCTCAATCTATGTAATTTATCCCTCGAGTTAATATTAATACTTGGATTTATGATTATTCGTACAAGAGATTGATTGATTTTCCATGAGAAGATGGCATTGCTCATTCATTTTTATTTCTCGTAGTAAATTCTTTCCCCAGCATTACCACTCCAGCTTGGCTAAAGACAGGCACGGTGTTCGGTACAAAACTTTCTTTTTTCAAGGACATGCAACTCAATGATACACTTGGTTTATACTAAAGCTTCGACAAAAATGATAACTAAATTTGAAACTTAAAATAAATTGGTCTTCTAGATTAGATTGTAATTATAAGTAAACTCCGGTCTGTATCCACACAAAATATAATAAGATTCAATTACAAATTGAAATAGAAAAATTTGCTATAACCTTAACCGAGACTAAATTATTGCTCAAACTCAAATACAGAGAAGTTGAAGTGATAGAAGCCTGACGTTCTAGATGGACAGGCACCAACTTATACAGGTTATACGACTAGGGGTTCTTCAATGCAAGTGAACTGGTAACTAATGGGTACTTATATGTTCATCTTTTTTTTTCTTCTTGAAAATGGTACGACATTCATCTGAAAGGGGCGTAAAAAAAACTTGAGGTACAATTCTGCAGGGGAAATTCAACCATGTGGGACATCACAAATTTGTTCAAAAGCCATTAAGAAGTGTCCTTTCAGTTAACAAGCACATCCATTTCATAGCCGTAATTGGCTGGAATGGTTTTTAGTTCTCAAGAAATCGAAAAAATAAAAGGATTACTTTTTATTGTTAGCCATCTTTTTTTTTCCAGCTACGAAGTAATAAGATTTCAAGTATACATCTCCAAATACATAAGGCCTTTTAATAATAGATCCATGAGGGAATCTCGGAATATGGACGACCATGTGGAAAAGTAAAGGTTATTAACCATAGCTAGGAGGATGGTATTCTTTGAAAACAACACCAAAGTACATTACACATGGCTTTACATTTTGATAAGATTTTAACGGTAAAAATGAATTTCTCAATCTTTTCATACTGCACATAATTTCTTATGCAGAAAATTAGTACATACTGTAAGCTTCAACTTGCATTGATTGAGATAACAAGCAATAGGCTTTTCAGGCAAGAATTCGAAACACACAAGATTAAATGTCAACTTATAATCACGAAGGAAAGTGTTCCTTCAATCTGTAGAATGTAGATGATCATAAATGAGCTATTCAAATGAAATCATTTTAGATAATTATAGATCAATGATTTACCACTACTACGCACTTATTATCTTGGCAGTAAGAATTCAAATTCAAACCAAAATTTTAGGGAACCAGGGAAAGCTTAGGGTTGTCCGTCTGCCTTGTGATAACTCAACATTTCAAGCTGCAAGAAATGAACATCAATAATAAGCTAATTAGTGCACAATCTAACAATATAAATCCCCAGCTGGAACATATACATCATATATTCTGTTAATAAGTTTAGTCCCTTAACAGTTGCCCCCATCTCTGTACCAAATGTAGAAAATTATTTTAGATTTCGATATCGACTTAAGTAAAATTTAACAATATTAGCCCACTTAAACTCCAACTATTATCTGTTCACTAGCAAGAACAATGTCTTCAAATACCCTGATAACAGAATACTACCAGTCCAAAATTACCGATAGCACAAAGAGTGACCACTTCATCAAACACGTCATCCTAAGCAAAATTTCAAAACTATGTAAAATGTTTTAAACCATATTATGCACCAATGATTAACAAGGTCATGCTTCCCCTCAACAACAAACTCAAACAGTTGCTTCATATAAGTTCAATGTTTCAGATCACCATGAAAAAGTTATTTTTATAATACGCTATACGATATGGCAAAACCCCAACCTTATAATAATATTGTACATGTACAATTAACCAGAATCAACAAACATTTCTCTCATAAGGAGTCAAAAATAGCCCAATCACTTCTATCTTGAAAAGCAGGCATTTCGTTTTACATCGTTGCTAGCCAACTGAGAGGGCCTCCAGCTCCATTTACACAAGTACAATGGGTACATGGCAGGATTTTAAAGAATTATGCTAAGGTTTGCTAATGCGAGTTATAAAACATATACAATATTTCTCAACACGCACACTTTTACTAGGAAGCAGCTTGAGTGAAATGGTCACTAAAGAAAAGCACATTATGAGAAAAGGATCAAGTATGACATGAAAAAAAACACCCAAAACTCTAAAATATTTGGGCTTCAGTTTTAACTCTTAAGAATCTACAGATTCTTTGTATATTGAAGAAGAAAGAATCAAACAAACAGTAGCTTTGTGCATGTTGGATTCTTATTGACATAACAAGTAAATTGACAAGTAGCTTTAAGCAAAGAAAGAATGTCCAGGATGCTCTTTATTTTGCTTCAACATCATGTCCTCATATTGCAACCTTAATAATGTTTCAAGCTTCAAATTACTTAATGATCAACTTTAGGATTCACTTCTGTGATACTACTAACATCCCGTGTTGCAAATTACAGAAGTGTTTTTCTTTCTTTACATTTAAAACACAAAGAGTGTAGTTTTCTTTACTCTCCTACCATTCTTGGCTCTTCTTGATTCAAATATACCAAGTCTTTTGTAACTGAGTTAACACTAAAACTTTATAATTTTCCAACCGTTGCTATATTTTATATCATATGATTATATTCAAACTTATGCAGAACTTGGCAAGTGTAAAATAACTAATGGTTAAAAAAAGAAAGCATAGCTTCGTCGAAGAGTAGCTCACCTTAATTCAAGAGGCTCTCCTTTGCAAGTCTCAGCCCAGCAGTTCATTATCTAAAGTAAATCAACAATGTACCTTGGTGAAACAACCGAAATCAAAGTGGTTTTATATGTAGAGATCCAAGCAGGGCGAGAAATGAAGAGAAGCATGCATAGCTTCCAACTACTCAAACAAAAAATAATATATAGCCACACGGTATGAAATGAAATGAAAAAAAAAATCCAAAATCACGATGACACAGGATACAAATTTTCGCATGTACCTGGCACATTTTAGAAAAACTAATATGCATAGCCTCCAACTACTAACACAAAAATAATGCTTGACCACATGGTACGAAATGAAATGAAAATTCCAAAATCACGATGACTCAAACATGTACCTGAAAAACTTTAGAAAAATCAAATTATAGTTATTAAAAAAAATCTAGTTCTACTCTGATAGATCCTTTAGCCAGAACCAAGTGGTATTCTTTGGGGAAACAACCGCAAGTATCATCATTCTTTGACGATTTTTACTTTTTATGATAAGAAAAGTTTGCCTTTTCTCCAATCATGTATTTTCATCTCTCAAACCTTACTCGTCCCCTTTACAAACGAGGTCTTAAGAAAGAGGACTGTAAAGTGAATTTCAGAAGTTTTGAGTTAAAATTTCTTTTTTCTTCCTCTTCATCTGATCACAGATTTTCTATTAATTGAAGAACTTCCATAGGAAGTGTTTTGGGGGAACTGGCAAAAATCCTACCTATGTCTACAAGAGACGTCAGGAATGTACTTTTCATGAAAATAATTCATCTAATTTCTTTTGTGTACTCTACTGAGTATGACAGTAAATCTATGAGCAGATTCTTATTACAATTTGCATGTATACCTAAAAAATCAAGTGTAATAAGAAATTGTAAATGGCAGAAATTGATCAGCAAATAATTTCACCCATCTACGAGAGAAAAGCAGAAGTCGGAGTTCATTAATGCAGACAAAACATGAGACGGGTACAATCTGATGAAAATGACCACAATAAATGATCCATTATATCCACGACATAATTAAACACAGTCGTTTTCCAACAATATATTAACTGCTTCTGCGATTGCAAGCAAAAAAGGAAAGTTTGAAATGCAGGAGTCAATTGATCATAATCCCCGCACCATTTGCTGAAGAAGAGCTGGGATCCAAATCCAATAATGGAAATCTATACATGCAACAAATAAAATTCAACTTAAACTTAGATGTTAGCTTCTAAACCTAAAGAAATTAGGCATTAAGGGACCTCCATAGAACCTGATATGAACTAATATCGCCCAACTACAAAAGAAAACAGAAGTCTAAGCTCATTACATATTAATGCAGACGATACATGCAACAGACACATTTTGATGAAAATGACTAAAAATGTCGAAAATGACTAAAAAGTAATATCCAATGAACAGAAAAAATAAGCTATTTTTAATTAGACAAGAAAATCCCAGCAACCATTGTCCGTAAGCACATGTTAGTTTATCAATGCGTATTCCCCTAGCAAGATTGGAGGTCCAGTGCATTGACCAAATTAAACGTGTCAAATATCGTCCGGTTCACCCTTTTTTCACTAAGCGATCAACAAAATCCAAAGAGTCGCTTTAAGTATAACGAAATATTTCAAAGGGCATGAGAATCAATCTCAAACAAGCCATCGATGTTATCAATGAAGCCTGCATATATACAGGGGGTTCTAACAGAGTTGTTAGTCAGCCAGTGAAATTCTAGTACTACTATAGTCATATTTAAAGCTATATCATCGAACAATCAAAAGCCTAAGTGGGATATTGAAAGTGTAATTGACTGGGTTCTTACAAAACTTTAATAGAACGTTTATGCCCAAAGATGAATAAATATCTCAGGATGGTTATCTTTAATCCTGATAAAACATCTTAAATTAAAAGGTTACCCAATTGGTTCTTCATTACGCTGTCTGTTGATACTCTCAGTTTTAAACAAGCACATAATCTAAATTGATGTTTTTCAGATCTTAGTTTCCCGTCTTAAATTCCATGTCTTAACGGTACACATCAAACCAAACAAATAAACAGAGAAGGAAAGGAGAAACATAAAAAAATAAGGAAAGTGCTTTTTCTGAGAACCAACTCAATGTAAGACAAATCATACGACTTTAACCACAAGTTTAGGCAACAAACTCCAAATGTCTTAATAGTAACTAGTAACTCATCCATTCATCATAATGTAAATAAATTCCACTCTTAAAACCAGATATAAGATCTCCAGTTATGATCAAAAGATCTCGTTCAAGAAAATGAAAATAGTAGAGATTCTACTTTAACTTAAATGTATGAAACAAACTCTTTTTGAAGATAATTAAGGATTTAAAAGAGATTAGGAAGAATATTATGTCTACTTATTAGGGATTGACTAAATATTCTGTCTCATGTATTATTGTGCGGTCAGTGGTGAGTGAATAAGTAAAAATGTGATTCTCTCATTTTTTTTTTTCAATTTGATTCATTAAAATAATAGGTGGAGTTTGATTTAGCCATAGCTATTCTCACTTTAATCTTTTTCAAAATTTCAACCCAAATTCTCCACCATGTTCTTAGAAACTTGATAGTTTACTGGTGCAGTATGATTTTTTTTCCTTTTTTCTTTTTGTGATGTAGAGGCACCATCAACCTCGCGCTGAGCTAACTACATCAGCCAAGGGCTGGTTTTTATGCCACTCAAGAAACAATTAATGTATGCTGCTGTTATAGCTTACTGCCTGGCTGTTCTCAAGTCAGCCAGCTCGGCCAGCTGCAATGCAGGAAATCTTAAAAATACTTGATATACAATTCAATCCACTCAAGCATAGATCCAGGTTAATTAATAAGACTGATAATATTTGCTATAAAATGTAGGGACCAACTTCAAGGCTTCGTCACTTTGAAGTGAAAAAGCTATAAAAGAAGTAGTCCCTTCATGGTTGCCATACTATTGAATACATTCCAAGAAAATATACATGTAATCCTACTTGCTCAAATAAATGATAATCAAAATGTAAAGCCCTTCCTTGAAGAAATACAGTAGTAACAGAAAATGTTTATATGCAATAAGGAACAAAACTGTCATGTCCTATTAATCAAGGTAATGCCTGCAAAGAGGTTGATACTTATTATATGATGATCTATCTGGCCTATAATTTTGTATAGACACAGAAGTACAAGCTACAAGGAGCCATTTACCTCGCTGCTAAATTTTACTTATCATTTATGACTCCACCACTTTAGTTGGCTGGATGTGTATCTTAAAATCGACTCTCCATAACAAATTGCAGTTGAAAACATAACCAGATTCAATCAGCAGTCTTTAGTTTTATTTATGTGAGAACTAGCAGAGCTAAATATACTTTGCTAAGCCCCCTAGTTTAAGTTATAAATGGGCGTTGCTCAACCCAAATTGAAGTATTGAATATCATTCAGTCCATCTTTCTTTAAATAAAGAAACCGAAAGTAGTTAAAAGAGTAATCTGATTGCTATAAGGAAAAAAGAAGATATGAGAGGGCGGAAAGATATACCTGCAGCAAGCAAGCAGGCCAGTTATGTCAATGGGGGCACAGGACAAAAGAATTCTATAACTGGTTAAGCAACCAAGCCCAAATAAAATCAATTTGGCCTTCAAATGTCTGAAAAGGAAATAATCAAGTAATAATTGCAGATTCATTCATAAATCATTATTTTGATAAATCACTACATTTATAAGTAAATATTATGATTATTGTAAATTTATAAGTAAATATTGTGATTAATGATATGTACATCCATAAGTAATTACTGATATGATTAATGATGTATTCATAAGTAAATACGTACTAAATATTATGATCAGATACATTCATAAGTAATTATTCAGATACATTCATAAGTAAATATCATGATTAATGATAGACGTTACAGCAATTATGCGAAAGAAATTAATGATAGACGTTACAGCAATTATGTGAAAGAAATTTAAGTGTACAAGGAGTTCAGGGTTAAATTTGTTCATAGAGATTATACTCAAGGGGACAGGGAAAGCCGAATTCCAAGATTAACAGTAAACAAAAATGGTAAATCATAGATCAAGCTCAACTTAAAATGTCAACAGATTTAAATTGTACAAGGGAATTAAGGAAAATCTGAGCATTGAATCACATTCCTAATTACTATATATGATTTGGCACATTAGTTCAGAGTGAACAGCAATTTGGGAAATATTGAAATTAGGGCACATTGGATTACCATAATATGTTCTGGGCAAATATGCACATTGAATTAGATATTATTAAGGTTATTTCCAATTAACTAAGAAATGCATAGTAAATAATGAAAACAGCAATTGAATCCAAAACTCAGAAGCAATTAAAAGGAAACTAAAACTGATTTTTTCATAGATTGATTCACCTCTCTGAACATCCATCCAAACGAAACCCTACTCTACTCATAACAAGAAAAACATAAATTAAAAAAAAAAACGTAAAATATCTCCTTTTTTTCCCCAAAATCTAAATCCTGAAACCAACTTAATTCTTCTGATCTGCAGAGGTACCCATTACCATACCCAACCAAACAACAAATTTACAGATCTAAACTCGAAACCCATACCATAACATTTTTTAAAAAAAGAAAACCCTAAAAACTCAAACAAACCAAACAACCTTCCCTTAAATATCACTTCTTTGCTTTCCTGGCTGGAGTCCTCTTTCCAGCCGCAGCCTTCTTCCCCTTTGTAGCAGCAGCCGCCTTAGGCTTAGCAGCCGGAGCAGCCTTCTTCCCAGGTGAAGTCCGAGTCGATGTCCTCGCCGCCTTAGCAGCTGGTTTAGTCACAGCTTTTGCTTTCGCCTTCACAGCTGGCTTAGTCAGCTTAGAAACAGCTTTAGTCTTGGTCGGCTTAGTAGCTGGCTTTGCTTTAGCCTTCACCACCTCTTTAGCTTTCGGCTTAACTGCTGCTGTTTTAGCCTTAGCTGCCGTCTTAGATTTGGGCTTGGTTGCAGCAGCAGCAGGTTTCTTAGTGGGCTTGGCAGCAGGGGTGGGCTTGGGCTTGGGTTTGGGGGTAGTTGTGGGCTTTTTTGTTGATGGGAGTTTGTACGAGGCTTTGACTTTGACAAGCTTGCCATCGGCAACTGCCTTCTTGAGATTGGTCAACAGAAGCTTCCGGAAGGATGCACTCAGATTCTTCTCCTTATTCTCGATGAACTTCTGGATCGCTTGCTGGCTCGAGCCTGTTCGCTCCTTTAGGGTCACCACCGCATCTGTTATCATCTGCATTTTTTGGAAAACAAAACAGATTACCATCATTTAAATTAACTACTATATCTGGAATTATAAAAAAAACTAGTTGCTATTAATTTTACAAAAACAGAATATTAGCAAGTTTAATCATGTGAACAGAGATATGGTCTATATCTGGTAATTTTGACATAGTTAAATAATCAGAAACAAATTAACTATTCGATTTTAGAAAGAATAAAAAAACACAGAACCTCATCTTGAACTGTATAAACATTAAGATTAAGTACTGAATTTTGCCATTAGTTTGTTAATACAGTAAATAACAGGCTTCAATTTGCGATTAGTTTGTCTAAGCATCATCAAATAAAGTATTTTTTTCAAAAAAAAAAAAGAAAAGAATATACTCTGGTAAATCTGCAGATATACACACATACTACAACATGAGCTAGCTTTAGCATCAGATAAATAATTACTAATAAATAAACACGCAATCAAAATCACAACACAAAATCCATCCACTAATTCATGCATATAATACTATATAGATACAGTATATATATATATATATAGAGAGAGAGAGTTATACTTCAAGGTAGGGAGGGTGAGCAGGGGCAGAGCGGGGCTTCCTCGGTGCCGCTTTCTTCTTCGCTTTGGGTTCAGAGGCGGCGACAACGGCAGGTGGAGAGTCCTCTGCCGGAGAATCGGAAGGAGCTTGATCGGATACAACGGTGGCAGGAGCTTCTTCTACAGAAGACATTGTTGAAAGCTAGGGCAGATATAGAAATATAGATATATATATATATATATATATATATAGAGAGAGAGAGAGAGAGAGTTAGGGGGAATTAGAAATGATATGTATTTCTGGTGTGAGAGAGAAAGAGCGGTTATGCCGGGGATTAAATAGTCGATGACGCCACATGGAGATGGAAATTGGCGATCTCTGATTGGTTATAATATATGTGACGCGGATCGAGAGCTTTTTTTAGTTTGAATATCACCCGTTGGATTTTTATCTAATCTACGTCTGTTAAAGAGTGTGAGGGTATTGGGTTGGATCATCACTTGTGATATGTTTTCAAAATGTGTGTTTCTCTTCGTTGTTGAAACGGATGTATCTAATAAAATATTACATGGATTTTTATGAGATTTCCACTATTATTTATATTTGGAGTTTAGCTTTTTAATGAATGTTTTTTTGGGTTTTTTGGGTTAGTGAATTGGGAGATATTGCATTTCTAATGAGGAGGTGTTTGGGAGGGGGGGTTTTGTGTACTTGTTGAGATTTTGGTGAATTTGACCGGGTGTTTTTGTCCAAACGAAGGATTTTTTTGTGTAACGTTATTATACGGTAACGGATGAACGTATAGGATTTGGAATCGTGAAATTTGGTTTCTGTTTGAGGGGTCAAATGTCTATCGGAATGACACCGAAGATGAACACTTTAGGTTGACTAAAAGTAGCTATATGGTTTTCAATGAAATGTGACCAAAATTGAAATTGCCAAATGATACGATTCGATGCTTTTATTGATTGAGTAATTCTGCGAAGATGTTGCTTGTTGTATCTCGAGAATTTTGGTTTTCGAAAATGCATTATATCACAAAATAGTTTGTGCAAAAGAATTATACATGGTTTACAATCCAACTAAGGTATATTTTCACCAATGTGTTATCTTCTGGTTACTTGCATAGGATTTTCATCACTAAGCATGTCGTGATTGAATATTAGACCCTGGATGTCGATGTTATATTCGATCTGGTTCTATAGTTTCCAAGCAAGCTATCAAAATACTAATATAAACTAACAAACATAACATGATCAGTGAGGCATAGTAGTTAATAATTGGTACTTTCATTTGAAGGTCATTTAGGCATCATCATGGTCACAAAATTACTGAAAATAAATCAACCGTGATGCAATTTCCTGATGCATTTTATTTCCGCAATCCGGTTAATCAATATAAAGCTACGTACCAAGATGAAGGATAGGTTGCTGATGTTTCTATGGTCTAAATTAATGAACCTTTATTTTCTGTCAACAATGTATATGAAGTGGTACCACATATATGTTCATGTGCTCAATTTTTAATTATCCTTTCGATGTTTATAACCGTCTAAGCGTTTTCAATTCTACAGTACAAAAAATGTTTCGAGGATGGTGTTCAAATAGTTGGAGCCTATAAGATTATAAAGGGAAAGTACAAAAACTAAATTATGGTGTACATTGGGAATTTTGACCATAAATTAAGAAATGATTGAAATTGATCTCGTATAGGGTTAGAAAAGTTTGTTCGTAAATCCGCAAATTCTTTTCTAAACGTTATTCCGGTAAATCCAGATCGATCTACTTCCTAATTCGGATAGGAACTCATTAACTATACTACCTTAAAGGCACAAAATCAATCAAAACACTTATAGCTGCACAATTCCTCACCTTGATAATCAAATGCCCTCACATTTAACAAAACATGTAAAGAAATTTGCATCCCTTTGAATATCTTTTTGTATTAATACCAACTATTCTTGCCATCGTATATGCTATATAATTTGAATTTGTCTATATCTTTCATTATCAAGTGACGGTATATTTTTAGTGCACAAGCCTATGTAGCCTATTTTAAACTTCAAACATGTAAAACAAACAAATAAATTAAATGGCTATATGCATATCAACACAGAAGACTCTTTTTATCTTTAAACTTCTTTAATTGATCACATGTTAAAATACTTTATAGGTAGAAAGAAAGAAAATTTAATTTTAAAATCAGAATACGTCAATTCATTTTGTTTTTGTTCTTAGCAAATTCATGTGATCGCTTCTATGCCTTCATTTAAAACTTAGCTTAGACCCTTGAAACATATTCTAAGATGTTTCTTTATATGACTTATTACCTTAAATATAAGTAAATTGTTATAAAATTGTACATATATCAGTTTTCTTATCCATTATCTTAAATTTACATGAACTCAAATATCTCTCATATATAAGGAATCAATATGTTCACTTATAATTAAAATAATAATATATTTCTCTTACTTTTATCTTATTCTCTCTCATTTATTTATAATTTTCACATATAAATTAATAAAATAACAAAAAGATGAGTTGTATAGTTTTGATAAAGAAATTGATAAAAAAGATGATAATTTGTATAAATCAAAATGTTTACTTATAAGTTGTAAAAATATACTTTTTACTTTAAATAAGAGAAAACTTGTAAATTATTTAATGTGATTGCTCTATTAAATTAATTTGGATTGAAAAAAATTGATAGAAGTATATTAAAATATAGTAATATTTAGTTACGATAAGAAATTTGATAGAGAAGCTGAAAAATGTATAAAGTTAAACTGTTATCCTAAAAATATAAAAGTGATGGTAATTAGCTTAAATATGAGGAAAAATGTAAACAAACTGGTGTGGTTGATCTAACTAGAAAAACTTTTGACTTCCTATTTCTTTGGACTTTTCACTCATAAACAATAAACATTGAAGAAACTGTGAAATAAAGCATGATTTATGCAAATGTAGTGATACTAAAGGAGGATATATATATACAATAATGTTAATGAGTCAGATAGGCTCAGTCATACTCTCAATATACTAGTACTCAATGTAAATTTAGAATTTTATTTTCATCCCAAAATTTAAAAGTCTGCTATTCAGCCATATATTTAATATTTTTAATTAATATTTAACTTTAGAATAGTTTCAAATAGGGTTCTATAATATTATATTTGAGTTTTTATTTTGTTGAATCGTCAAATAAAATATATTAATTTTTTAAAATATTTGTAATTAATATTTAATTTTAGGGTAGTTTCAAATATGGTTTTATAAGTATGATATTTGGGATTTTATTTTTATTTTAGTTGGAGTGTAAAAAGAATTTTAAAAATTATATGAAGGACTGTCTGACAATTAGTCTGATTGAGTTAGTCTCGTTCTATAATGTTACTAATATTCACGTTAGTTTGTAAAACTAATGTTGTGGGGGCATCACTTCCCAAACATTTTTGCTTCATTGATTTTCTTTTTAACTTGTACCTCGAGTCTCATGATTGTTTGTAAATTGTAATTAAGTTTGTAAATTGTAACCCATTCATACTATCCAAGCGTGAAAAATCAGCTCTACCTATAATGTTCCCACAATGACCAAAACGGTGCACTAAACAAATTGATATTCATAAATGATTCACACGTTTTCAAATTATAAGAGCAATATCCACGTTAGTTTTGTTAATTTAAATCTTATCAAATCATGTTTAATTGTATTTTAAATACCGCGTGTATGTTAAATTTAAAATTCAGATTAGTTTGTGATTTTAACAAAATTATCTATCTATTTATTAATTAAAATTATTTTTTTTTTAATAGGCCACTGCTCTCTGTGTTTAATTTGTCCTCTGTGTTTAATTTGTCCTCTGTGTAACCGTTCATACTTGATATTTATTGAGTCTGGATTTTTATACTACACTTTTTTCTGAAAAAACGCATAAACCGTACAAAAAATGTACGGTTTACAGTAATTTGAAGCAAACCGTAGATTAACTGTGTAATTTTTCAGATATTCTGACAACATTAAGTGCCTTTCATTACACTTTATCACTTTGAAGTCTACAGGTACATAGACTTTTAATTAATTTAGATAAAGATATAGTTAGACATCAACTTGTACACTTTTTTTATAAAAACGCTCTAAATTAATATTTGGTTAATGCAAATCTCCATGGTTTCATGACGGGAACATAAATATGCGTCTTGTTTTTTTTTTCGAGATGTATAATGACATGTTTTTGAAATTATGGTAAAATTTAAAAATTTAAAAATTCAAAACATGTCATTATATATATCGGAAAAAAAAACGCATATTTGTGTTCCCGTCGTGAAACCATGGAGATTTGCATTAGCCAAATCTTAATTTGGAGCGTTTTTACAAAAAAGTGTATAAATTGATGTCTAACTATATCTTTATCTAAATCAATTAAAAGTCTATGTACCTGTAGCTTCAAAGTGATAAAGTGTAATGAAAGGCACTTAATGTTGTGAGAATATCTGAAAAATTACACAGTTGCAAACGGTAGATTTTATCTACAGTTTGCTTCAAATTACTGCAAACCATACATTTTTTGTACGGTTTGTGTGTTTTTTCAGAAAAAGTGTAGTATAAAAATTCAGTCTCTGCTTTATTCGGAAAAGTTAAATGGTTTTGCCGCATATGCAAGGATAAATAACAATCAATGGTATTGTAGAATTAATATTCTAATTGTAGTGGAACTCATTTTTTACACCTCATCAATTAAAATAGTGTTAAATTTAATAACTTTTTTAACCAGATTAAAATTAGTGGTTGATTTAACATAATTAATGTGAGCAAAATTTTGCTTGTTAACTAAAATTTTATACAATAAGTGAATTAATATAGTTTGTCTGAGTGAGATGCGAGTTTTTTAAATTTCTTCTTAATTCGTATTAAGCTGATGATTCAGTTGATATTGCATACTTTGCACTGGGTTTTTTGCATTAAATTAGCATGTCTAATCTCCTTTTTAAGTAAATTTTTTGCTCTTAAACTTGTTATTTAGATCACTTTGATCACGGTGATATATAAGAGATATAAGGATAAATGGCATAAGGAATAAAAAACAAGTCATCCTAAATTATTTTTGCTTTGAAAAATGAAGATTAAAAGTGTTAATTCTGTTGTTATTTTTTATCATGTCCTTAGTAAAATAGACTCATTAGTACTAGATGGATTTTGAATGTAGGTCGTAATGCCATCATTTCCTGTTAATGTTTTTTTTATCGGAAAATTTATCATGGTAGTTTGGCTCATGAAAGAATATTTTTGCTATTTTATCAATAAAATAGACTGGATATTGATTAAAAAAAATAGAATCGTAGGAAGTTGTTTAAATTTGTTGTCCAATTTTTTTTAGCACGATTAGTTGTTTAAAGTTTAAACATTGAGAACGTTTGAATATCAGTAAAAGTACCAGATTATGTGTTAATTTTAAGTTTCAACACCATAAAACGTTTACATTTTGTTGCTATAAGTTGTTAACTAAGGCAACAATATTGATCGGAAAACTCCAGCATCAAATTTTGTGGTTTTTCTAGTAAAAATAAAATTCAGAATGTCAACTTTGAAAATCGTCATAATAGCGTTAAATTTTGTGGTGTTATTTTGTGCCACGCCCAGTTTATGTGCCCGCGAATTAGAGTATATATGTAAGTCAAATTCAAGTAAAAAAATGGCCACAAAGCAATCGCGCAGTTGTGAAATCGTGCAATAAGAGGCCATAAAACTAATATGATTTAATTTCACAACTGCATTAATATTGGTAGTAGGTGATCATCATCGTGCAATTGTTATTACTACAAGGAAAGAGTGTTCATAACTTGTTAGCTACAATTTGTTTTTGTTTTTATTATGATTTGTATTTGAAAAAAGCATTAAGATCATTAAATGTGATAGGATTTAATTTATACATTGTAGAAACAAATTGATGCAGACTTATTGATTTTTATTATGTTTTTATTAGACTAATATTGTAGAAACAAATTGATGCAGACTTATTAATTACTTTAATTAGATCTTGTAACAATTAGTGCATTAAATATAATCATTTATATATATATATATATATATATATATATATATATATTTGCATGTTTGCTACAACATTAATATTGTATTGAACCAAACTCTGTTTACATATTTATTTTCCAAATTTAAAAGTAAATCATGTCATGTTTGCAAATTTCATTTACATACTTATTGCAAATTATTATTCAAAACATTAAATTTTGCAAAAGCAAAAGTTACACATTCATCACCGATGCTATATTTGTAAACAAACTTTTACGTACACTTTGAGGCTCCCATTGATTAAGTGCAAAATTAATTTTTTTTATATTCCAAATATACGATCACTATAAAATAATGTTTGATTTAGTGAGAGTCAAAAACTGTCACAAGTCTGTCACTAATTTAAAAATATGTCATTAATCTGTCACAAATTGACTAAACTGTCACAAAACCGTCGCTAATAAGCTCGTAACAAAAAATACCGTCACTAATCCCGTCGTTATTTGAGTATTTTTTTTAGCGAATATATATATATATATATATATATATATATATATGTTGTAAGATATTGTTGGACTCTTGGGCTTATAGTTTATGGGCCCAAGTGGGCTTGTAACCCTATCCCTCTATCTATATAAATAGGGTTAGGGGTCTTGTATTTTACATCAATTCATATTCATTCATTAATAAAGACGATACTGTTCTCCTCTCTCTCTACTTCTGTCTCCCTAAATACATAGCTAATAGTTGTTACCACATTCTTTCAGACACCATATGCGTACCAGCTGGTTACTGGTTATGAGCCAGAAGTCTCATATTAACGCGTGTTTAGAGTGATTAATTAATATTTTGATTGAGCCGCTATAGCGTTCAAAATATGGACCTCTGAAGGGGACATAAGTCGATTATGAATCTCCTGCCTATCATTTGACAGAGTAACCTTGGCAAGCGATCTCTTTACCGCATGATATGCGAAAGTGACATCGCTAAGACTGTTCTTCCCGTCGTTAGGGGGAGATTTGCACGTTACCGTTGATAAGAAACGACGTGAAGTAACGTGGAATAACCCACTCAGTCTTAGCTTGATCCCCAAAACCGTACTTAGTGATAAGTAAGTGCATAGACTCCCTCAAGTCTAACTAAATGCCAAACACATTTAATGACTTTATGAGATGTCACGAGATCATTTATACCTGCTGCAAAATGCTTGCAAGGATAGACGTCCCTGTCGGACGCCGTGCTCCTGTCGTAACACGTTGCTTTGGCCGAACCCGCCAAGCAAAGGACGCTGCCGTCGACCGTCAGTCTGTCGTCCTTCCCAAGATATGAGGAAGTTGACCGGTTCTTAATTCGTTCAGCCCCAGAGGTGGTGAACTGAAACTCGTTTGTCGTACGAGATTATAAAGGATCAAGGAGATGTGTGATTTCCTCCTCATCCTAAGAATCTCAAAATATCTGTCGATCATGATATCTTAGACGATATTGAAGCGAAACGAGACTGTCATTGATTACTTGTTCATATATTCGGTGACGACTGATAATATGAGCAAATTATGACAGGGAACCATGTACCGTTGCCTGAAGTCAACGTAGAATAGACTAGACTAATGGAAACTTGCAATCCAAGTAGACTCCTTAGCGAAAGTGTGTTCGGACCTGTAGCTCCAACACCACCAATGTTAAACGAGTTCGTTTATTTGGTTATTCGTAAGGAAAAGTGATGAGAATAATGAGATTGTAGAATGCTCGCCTAGTAGCGCATGGCTTCTCTCACACCTTGGAATTGATTACGAGATGGTTGATTTCCTCGTAATGGACATTATAACAATCCCCTACTTTACCAGTTTAGTAGTTTCCAAAAAACTGAGTATGCAGCCATGAATGTGGTCACGGTTTTATCTCTATGGGGATTTAGACAAAGAGATATAGATGAAGGTCCCTGTGTGACTTCACGTGCTTAAATCAAGTAGTTCCTGACCATGGAACACGGTCACAATTGACTGAGACGTTCACTATATGGATTAATATAATCCGAGCGGATGTGGTATACCGCCTAAGTGAGTACTTGATTAGCTTGGGATACTTGAACAAGTATTATGCCCTTGCGTGTTTCATTACGCGATCCATTTTTGGATTTGCCTTTGAGATAAAGGATCTTGGGAAGACACGGTAGTGACTCGGCCCGATGATCGAGTCCCGTAAAGATTGAATCTAAGTCCATGATTCAGACTACACCCAGAAGGTGTTATGACGTTTTAGTCATCATGACGCTAAGTCGTCAGATTCTCCCATGATCGTTCGATCACTAGACATTGATATAGACCCGGTCCGTCCCTGATGAGACGACAAAGAGATATTGAACCATGATGTTCATATCTAAGTACAATAAGCGCATCATTGTACTTGGTCTAATGTGCTAGGACGAACATCTCGTCTGCTGTGAATGGTATAGCTCGACACAGCATCGCGCTAACACGCTGCCATCGAAATGACATAAAAGACATTTTCCCATTACCTTAAGGTAACTGTGGATGAGGGCTTGTCTTATCCCATTTTGCGTCATCGAGTGTACCTACCCCCTTCGGTACTCGAATTAACGCAACCCTTTTTCGGTTATACCGATGCTGGTTACTTATCAGACCCGCATAAGAGATATTCATAACATGGTATGTCTTTGCCATTAGGAATAAGGCAATATCTTGGAGGTCTTGGAATGACTCCAAACGAATCACTCTGATCTACTCGTGCTCTATGAGACGACTAGAGAGTGTATATGGCTTCGAGCTCGTATTAGCCATATTTGAATTACATATGTTCTGTCTCACGATCTAAATAAAACACTTGTCATAGAAGACAACTTCTTGTTATCGATCAAGAGGGACATGACTAGATTGTGCTATTTAGCATTTTTCGCCGAAATAAATCTTCACATATGAAGTTTAAGAGCATCCAGTTGAATGCTCGTTCTATTCCACGTTAGATTTTCTTGCATCCAGTCGTGTGCAAGTAAATGAAGCATCCAGTCGAATGCTCGTACTCTTTCTTGAAATATGAAATTCTCGCACCCTGTCGTGTGCAAGTGAGGGGGAGCATCCAGGTGAATGCTTATTACACTAATTACTATTTAGTCGAAATCCTCGCATCCTGTCGTGTGCAAGTGAGGGGGAGCATCCAGTCGCATGCTCGTGTACTCTTTTTGTCCTTAGACCAAGGTTTTTTCCCACTGGGTTTTCCTTGGCAAGGTTTTTAGCGAGACACGTTCCCATCTTATCTCACTTAAGATTGCCGAAATTAGGGGGAGTATCCTGTTGTATACTTATTACCACTGTGTACTCTTTTGTCCTTCGAATAGAGATTTTTTTCCACTGGGTTTACTCTAGCAAGGTTTTGATGAGGCACCTGTTTTGTGGTTGATCTCCTACTACTACCATTGTTGCACTCTTTTTCCTTCGATCAGAGATTTTCCCATTGGGTTTGCTCTGTCAAGGTTTTGATGAGGCACACTGTTTTGTGGTTAGTTACTTACTTGATATTTCGGCCTATATCATTCGGCTACACATGTTCTCCTAGGTACCGGTTTTGTCCCACACTGGGTTTTCCGGCCCTAAGGTTTTTATGTGTTTAGCACTGCGAATGAACTCGACTCAGATCGACTGCATGAAGACGAAGAATTCAAGACGTCCAAAGGGGGAGTGTTGTAAGATATTGTTGGACTCTTGGGCTTATACTTTATGGGCCCAAGTGGGCTTGTAACCATATCCCTCTATCTATATAAAGAGGGTTAGGGGTCTTGTATTTTACATCAATTCATATTCATTCATTAATAAAGACGATACTGTTCTCCCCTCTCTCTACTTCTGTCTCCCTAAATACATAACTAATAGTTGTATTACAACAATATATATATATATATATATTGTTACATTTATTATTATGTATATAGTTATTGTCATATTATATGTAGCTTAACTTGTGTACCATGGACACATGTTAGAAGAACCATTTGTATTTATCAATAAAAAAAATCGATGAATAGGCATCCGAGATACCGCACCGGCACTAGTTACTCAACATACCAACTCCGGAAACGATATGTCATATTTGTTAATTCCAATATATGTACTAAGGCATCTCCACAAGAACATGGCCACGCAATCATTATCTATTTGGTGTTGCATCAATATGTTTGGTGCACTTGTTCTTATTTAACAAGTAGAACCATCATCACTAAACAGTACAAGAAATTTAGAGATAAATTATTTTGAAATAATCAAAAATTGTCTTTTAAATAGTCCTTGTGCAAAATAAATGTATTGCCTTAAAATCTAATTTCTAGATACTTAAATAGTTGTGTAAAAAAATTGTCTACAAAGTCGATCTTTAACAAATTTATGTTTGGATTATGTTTGGATACAATTTCTTCTTTTAATTTTAGTTCCTATAAATCAGATTTGGTGTTTAAAAAAATTAATTTTGTTCCTAAAACAACATTTTTATCCCTAACAAGTGTTTTTTAGAGAAAAAACTTGACTGTGTCTATAAAAATTATCTGAATCATAATTTTCTTGTAATGGAGCGCAATTGTTGTATCATATACACAGTTGATCCGTGTCCATATCAACACACACATTCCACGGTCGCCAAAAATTCCATGATTCACGAGTAATGTCCATGCCTTGTTGGTTGGGTGAGATTAAAATGTGATTTGTTGGCCCGTGTGCGGCTAAACCTTAGAGGGGGGGTGAATAAGGTTTATGACGATTTTCGCCTAATTAAAATTCTATGCAACTAACCACCCAACTTATGCAATTCTAAGCTTAAGCGTTTAATATACTATAATGAAATGCTAGAAATCCTAAACGCAAGCAAGAATATAAGCAATAATAAAGTTGCGGAAAGTAAAAGTTTAGGGAAAGAAGAAGACACCAAGATTTATAGAGGTTCGGCAAACGGCCTACGTCCTCTCCTCGGTACTACCGAGTAATTCACTATAATTCTTCTTTCGGATTTTACAATCCTAATGAGCTAATCAACCGATTAAGCTCCCCCACACTTTATGAGTGTCCCGAATGAAAAGACCTAGAGCTTTTAAGCTTCACTTGCTTACAAAGCCTCTACCCGATCACTCGCTCACAAAAATGAGTTTATAAAATACTCGTTACAATTTTATCGAAAATTGAAACAACACCCACAATCGATTGCTTCTAAAATAAGCTAATATGTGGTTTCGATGATGTTTGATCTTTGTTGGAGCTTGTATCTCTTTATCTTCAATTTCTCTCTTTTCGAAGTATTTCACCAAAATGGTGATTTTGGGTTTTTGTATATGAGAGAGGTTGAAGGATTGATTGTTGTTGTGATTGGTGATTTATGAGAGATATTGGGGTGATTTATATAACAGCAAAGTCTGTTTTTGCTGGATATGACCGTTGGAAGTGGTTCCACTGGTTTTAAGCAACTTTCCAGAATAAGCTGAAAAGCTGTTTTTGAAATCGGTAGAAAACGATCGGTCGTTTTCTACAGTCGATCGGTCGTTATTCAGAAAACGATCGGTCGTTCTCTGAAAACGATCGGTCGTGTTTATACTGGACTCACTGGAAGAAATTGGTACAAAAACGATCGGTCGTTTTTGTACAGTCGATCGGTCGTTTTTGTCCTGGTCTCGTTAACCTTCGAATGCTTGTATCTTCTTCGTTTTAGCTCCGAATTTGGTTCCGCTTGAACCGTTGGCTTCGTTTTCGAATGCTCTTTCTTTTTAAAGACCTGAAATATACATTTACTCTTTTTGGAAAAGATCAAGCATTATTTCATCGAAATATAAAATCATTAATTCATAATCATACTTATAATCAAAATCAATTATTGAACCCATGTTCAACAATCTCCCCCATTTTGATTATGACAAAATAATAATGATTTTACAAGAAAAATATCTCCTCCATTTTAACAAAACCCATTTTCTCGAAATATATCATTTTTCTCCCCCTTTGGCATTATCAAAATGCAATCAATAATAAAAAATATGGGGTTATGCGAAGGGTTTTCAAAGAAAAAACCAAAACATGAAAAATGTTATTATTATGCAAATAGCCCCACCTAATCACATATATGTAAATATCAAGGATTAGAGTATACCGAATATGTGATGTCGAGGCCGAGTCCGCTCGCTAATGGCATTTGCATTGAACGTTGCCGATTCCAAATAGGTGGTACCATTTGTTGGTATGCCTCCCACCTTTGTCGATCAACGGCACTTCATTCTTGATAGTGGAGTCGATCTTCTTGACTTCCACGGTTTTTGCCGGTGTTGCCAACCACTTGTTGATTTTCTCCTTTTGAATGGAGATACCTACAACACAAGATTTGTCCTTTGGTACCCAATTTCTTTTGGGTCCGACATTGTTAGTGGCTCGGGTCTTTACTACCCATTTCAAATCGCTTCTACTAACATGAAGGCGATAAGGGCATCTAGAAGAAATATGCTCATTTCTACTACAATGCACACAATGCTTAGACTTTTTAGTATAACGATAGTTATACGAAGTTTTGGAAAGGGTTTTTGGAGTATCCAATTTGGTTTTAAAACCTATACCTTTCCTATCATTAAAAGATTTTTGAGAAATCTTGGAAGTACTCCCTTTTGTAAAAACAACCTCTTGTTTAGGTGGAATAGGAGTTGTAGAAAAATTAGAGGCTTTAACGAAGCGGGTTTTGTTTGAAGTAGAACCGATGCAATCAAAACCTAAGCCACTCTTATCATTGAAATCTTTTTGACAACTCAAAATGTTATCTAAAACGGTTTTACCCTTAGAAAACTTTGAAATTGTTAACTCAAGTTTTTCAATGGAAATGACAAGCTCGTTGTTTTTAGTTTTCAAGGATTCATTCTCGGTTTCTAAAACCTTGACCTTGTCATTTAAGTTAAAAGCATGAGAACTCAAAACCTTGTTTTTGCTTTTAACTTTATCGAAAGCATCTTTTAACTCTTCAAAATTTTCTAATAAATCACAATCTAAAGAAGATGGTTTTGAAAGAGTTTTTGTAAGTCTAGAGACTTCATTTTTAAGAAAATTGATCTCGGTTTGTAAAGACTTATTATGAATGACGAGATCATTGTTTTTGTCTTTCAAGTCTTCCTTTTCATCATTTATATCATGTAAAGAGAATGACGATGTTGGAATAGACTCATTCATTTTTATCTCTTTTCAAGGATCTTATTTCTTCATTGAGGGAAGAATTTATCCTTTTAAGAGATTTGACCTTCTCTACAAGCTTAGGAACTTTTTCGGAATAAATTCCACACATATGCATTAATTCATCATGAGATAAAGCTTTTACCTCATCGTTGTCACTTTCGCTTGAGTGGTCACTTTCGGTTGAAGACGATTGGTTAGGCTCATTGTTGTCTTCCATGGCCATATAGCAACCAAGGTGAGCGACTTCATCTTGGTCGGAACTATCGCTAGAGCTTGAAGTGGATATTTTCTTCTTGCCTTTGCTCTTGCGATTCATGACGCAATCTCTCGCCATGTGTCCTTCCTTGCCACATGTATAGCAAACAAAATCGTTAGAATAAATTGAATTATTTGACGATTTACCTTTATGTTTGCGTTGGCCTTTAAGCTTTAGTATTTCCTTGACGATTCGAATGATTTGCATTGAATTTTCGTCGTCATTGGATAGCTCATTACTTTCGTCACAAGTCGTTCCTTTGAAAGCTATCTCCCTCCTTTTTGAGATTGGCTTGTGACTATTGAGGGTGATCTCGTGAGTAATGAGTGAACCCGTCAATGCATCAAGAGTGTAGGTGTTCATGTCGTGCGCCTCTTGAATTGCGGTGACCTTTGGTTCCCATTCCTTCGGCAAGCTCCGAATCACCTTTGAGACCATTTCCTTACAAGACAAACACTTACCAAGAGATGTTAATCCATTAGTAATAGTTGTAAACCTAGCAAGCATATCGGAAATAGTTTCACCCTCGCTCATTTTAAAAAGTTCGTAGTCATGAACTAAAAGTTGGAGTTTGCAATCCTTAACTTGGTTAGTTCCCTCGTGCATAACTACTAACTTATCCCACATAGCCTTTGCGGTTTTACAAGCGGAAATTTTGTTGTACTCGTTAGGAGAAACGGCACAAACAATAGCGTACATCGCTTTGGCGTTCGTAGAGTAGGCTTCTAGTTGAGCGTTATCTAGGTCCTCTACGGGGATAGGGTTCTCGCTATTTTCGGATGTAGGTGCGGAGTATCCTACTTTAATAATCTTCCAAAGATTAACATTATAGCTTTGTAGGAACATACTCATCCTATCCTTCCAATATGAATAATTTACCCCATCAAAAAATGGAGGTGTATTGGGTGATGAAGCTATGCCGGATGCGAAATTAAGTATATTAGCCATCGGGATCTTAACTCTAGAATCGCTAGATTCCTATATGCAAGAGCCTCGGCTCTGATACCAATTGTTGGCCCGTGTGCGGCTAAACCTTAGAGGGGGGGTGAATAAGGTTTATGACGATTTTCGCCTAATTAAAATTCTATGCAACTAACCACCCAACTTATGCAATTCTAAGCTTAAGCGTTTAATATACTATAATGAAATGCTAGAAATCCTAAACGCAAGCAAGAATATAAGCAATAATAAAGTTGCGGAAAGTAAAAGTTTAGGGAAAGAAGAAGACACCAAGATTTATAGAGGTTCGGCAAACGGCCTACGTCCTCTCCTCGGTACTACCGAGTAATTCACTATAATTCTTCTTTCGGATTTTACAATCCTAATGAGCTAATCAACCGATTAAGCTCCCCCACACTTTATGAGTGTCCCGAATGAAAAGACCTAGAGCTTTTAAGCTTCACTTGCTTACAAAGCCTCTACCCGATCACTCGCTCACAAAAATGAGTTTATAAAATACTCGTTACAATTTTATCGAAAATTGAAACAACACCCACAATCGATTGCTTCTAAAATAAGCTAATATGTGGTTTCGATGATGTTTGATCTTTGTTGGAGCTTGTATCTCTTTATCTTCAATTTCTCTCTTTTCGAAGTATTTCACCAAAATGGTGATTTTGGGTTTTTGTATATGAGAGAGGTTGAAGGATTGATTGTTGTTGTGATTGGTGATTTATGAGAGATATTGGGGTGATTTATATAACAGCAAAGTCTGTTTTTGCTGGATATGACCGTTGGAAGTGGTTCCACTGGTTTTAAGCAACTTTCCAGAATAAGCTGAAAAGCTGTTTTTGAAATCGGTAGAAAACGATCGGTCGTTTTCTACAGTCGATCGGTCGTTATTCAGAAAACGATCGGTCGTTCTCTGAAAACGATCGGTCGTGTTTATACTGGACTCACTGGAAGAAATTGGTACAAAAACGATCGGTCGTTTTTGTACAGTCGATCGGTCGTTTTTGTCCTGGTCTCGTTAACCTTCGAATGCTTGTATCTTCTTCGTTTTAGCTCCGAATTTGGTTCCGCTTGAACCGTTGGCTTCGTTTTCGAATGCTCTTTCTTTTTAAAGACCTGAAATATACATTTACTCTTTTTGGAAAAGATCAAGCATTATTTCATCGAAATATAAAATCATTAATTCATAATCATACTTATAATCAAAATCAATTATTGAACCCATGTTCAACATGATTGAATTTCAAATGCAGTAGGTCGCATAAATAACATGTTTGGATGACTAAATATGGTCGGAATTATTAGTCAAACGAGATTACAAATGACCCCGAAATGGAGTATTTACAGTATCGTGGAGGTATTAGAAGTACCGATACTACATATGAAAGTTTATTTATAATCCCCGGACTACGAATACCGCAATCAAACGAGGCCTAGGTGTGCAATCATGATCCCTATGATCGATTAGTGTAGATAAAAAGTTTATATGACTGCCCAAAATAAATACATGGTGGATTGCGTACATGAAGATAGATTTGACTTGATCACTCAAAAAATAACTAGAAAAACTATAATACAAATTAAATATTTTTCGAAAATAATTTGCTACCAGGATAGGACGTCGAGTCCATTCCCCACTAAAAGACATTTTAGTGGAGAATTGACGAGTTTCTACCTGTTATCATAGCGTACCATCGAAAGACTAGCCAAATTATAAAGTATGATGGGTCACATCCATCCGATTTGTTGATTGCATTCGTTGAGATTCTCGAAAATTGATCAACTCCGAGTTAGAGGGAGTGTTGAAATTATCACACATCACTTGAACATTATAAAATCTAAGTCTTAATATATTTTTATTTTCTTCCCTACTAACAATCATTTTTAGTAAATAATGTACGAGTTTCTACATTTAGACCTTGATACATTATGTAGAGTTTCAACAATATTTTAAACAGACATATAACAACTGCATTTGCATCATCAAACTAATGCGTTTCCTTTATTTATAAGATTTTGTTATTAAAATGGTCATTGCATTGGTCTATCCATGCTCACCCTAGATTTACATGACTGCATTTGCATCATCATTATTTCCTTTATTAATTTATAAGATTTTGTTATTAAAATGACCATTGCATCGGTCTATCCATGCTCACCCTATATTTACAATTTACATAAGCCAAGTACTTCTCACATAAATAAGGAGAAACCAATTATCTTAAAAAAATTATATATTACTACTTTTTTAATTAACCATGGGTCATGTCCTCACCACATCCGCCAAATACTAAAAGAATATTAAAAAAATGAGAGGAAATAAACATAGTGATGATAAGGGAGGGTTTCTAGAGATAATGATATTTTGTGAAAAATTTAATTAATTAAATATGCAAAACTGGTATTTACATCTTAATATTTTATATTTAATGAGGATGATATATATAGTTATGCGCATGGATGCTTTTAATTATCAATATTACTGCAAATTAAAGTACAGGTTTCTTAAAAAAAAAAGATACAGGTTTCTTCTCGGGGTAAAGGTTGGTATATTAACACTGGCGGAACCGTAATGGGGCAAGGGGGTCAGGTGACTCCCTGGACTTTTATATAAAATTTACTAAAATACCCACTGACGGATTGGGGCAATGGGGGTCAGGCTGACTCCCTGACTTTTATATAAAATTTACCAAAATACTCATGTGCTGTTAAGTTAATTACAAATTAGTATTTCATTTAAATAGAGAGTTTGTATTATACATACTCAAAATTCTATATCATACTATTAATATATGTCAACCCAATCATTTTGAGACTGCCTAATTTTGCTCAAATTTTCCAAAAATACCCTCGCTCTAATATTGTAATTACTCTTAAATGCCATCACTCAATTTAAATACATAAATAACTTAAAAAATGTTATTTTTCACACATTTATATTCCAAACAAAATCGTTGTGTATTTTTTGTAAGAGTAAAACATTATGTTACTCTTTATATACGATTGTTAATTAATTATATTTAATCATTCGATATTTTTTTTTTTTAAAATATTAAGTTTATTTGTCGGGATAATATCTATGTCACTACGTATCATACACGCAACGCGTGGGCAACGATTACTAGTATATATATATATATATAAGTGATGACCTTAATACTAACAAATTACAAACTCAATTCATTATACGATAAACAGTCATACTTGTTATTTCCAACAAAAGTTAAGTTGGAGCACCAACTATATTTTTTCTCTTTCTTAGTCTTTCTTTTTTATCCTAACTATTTAACTAGTTTGTAAAATTAATAATCTATCGTATTTTATTGATTATATCATTGTTTGCTTAACAATTGTTAATTACTTAAAAAAGTTAGAGAACTTTTTAATAGCTTTTTATAGAAAAAGTTAGGTACTATATAAATTTGGGAAAATTTTAGTTAGTTATTTATTAAGATAAATTTTTAATGGAACATGTATAAATCAATTGTGCCGTTTAAATTAGCTAGTTGTTTAGTAGGTTGTTTATAGAATGTCTAGCTTGTTATTTACACGTATACATTAAGTTAGGTAAACTTATTGTTTAACTTATTTTAGTTTATTTCGAATAAAATTGTTGTTTCACTTTGTAACTTACTTAACTAGTTAAGTTCATTGGTTTTTTTATATGATTTAATAATTTATACTGAAAATGATATATTTGAAAGTTTGTTGAACGATGTTATTATGCATCGCTTTCAAGATATGGGTGACCGTATGAGTCGATTGTAAATTAAGTAATAATGTTTGACCTTTTGCAGTTTCGTTTTTCTTAATTTTAATTTTTTTTTTATTTTGTCAATATATTTTGACCACACCGGTTTAAATTTATGACTCCGCCACCGAATATATATATATAGAGATTGGCAGCCTAGACTCGTCTTTGTGTTTGGCCAATCCTATGCTGGTAGCTTGTAACTTGTATGTTTTGGCTATATGAGTACTAGTGGTAGGTAAAAAAAATTATAAGATTTTATTTACCATTGTTGTATTGATTAAACTCCATATACAAGTATAACTGGTGCCTACAATATTTGCTATTCGATCAATCATTAACTATAGCGGTTTGGAAAATGAAAGTGGCAAAAGATACACAAGACTAAAACTGATGATACAGTCATGATGCATATAAAAACTGATGATACAGTCATGATGGATATAATAACATATTCAAGAAAATAAACAACCTAAAATTTTCATACGCATATCATACCATTAATATAAGTCAATTCAAGAATTTTAAGCTTGTCAAAATTTGACTAAATTTTTCAAAAATACTCTCATTTTAATATTATAATTACTCATAAATAACATCATTCAATTCAAATACATAAATAACTTAAAAAAATATTATTTTTCACACATATTTATATTCCAAATAAAATCACCATGTGTATTTTTTATAAGAGTAAAACATTAGATTACTCTTTATATACGTTTGCTAATTAATTATATTTAATCATTCGATATTTAAATTTTTTTTAAAATATTAACTTTATTTGTCGGGATCATATTTATATCACTACGTATCGCACACGCAACGCGTGGACAACTATTTATTTAGTCATGTATTATATTATTACAATATTAGTACTATAATTAAAAAAAGATTATTCTTTTGTTAACTTTACAAAATTTTAATAGGAAGTCAGGAGTCTTCGAAGCGAGTTTCATAAGTAAAGCTTTTCCATATCCGAAACAAGTATCGAGGAAAATGTTTTTCATAAACTGCGAGTTTACTGATAATTAGGGGATAAATACGTAGCTTGTTATTTTTATTTACCCAGTGGTAGTACGGAGACGAGCTATTGTGCATAAACATAAATGTATAACATGTAACAAAGTTGAAAGTTTTCTCAAATGATGATTCTTATGTAGTTATGTGAATGGCGAGTTAATTGATATCAAGCATCTCATCTGTTGCATTCATATAAAATGGTCGAGATGAACTGTAAAAGAATTGTAGACTTATAGTGTTCCAATTGGACACAGGGTACATGTTAGGCAAAACCTGAATAGATGAATTACGGATTGTATGAATTAGCTAGAGCTTTTCTCGATTATGTGCACGTCAGTGGTACCGATATGATATCACTTTAAAAACAAAATTATGACGATTGTGCCGCGTTAGTATCTGAAGTTGACAGTAATATTGAACAAGTATAGAGCCGGACTAAAAAAACTAGCAAAAACTTTGGTTAATCAGTCTGAATTTTCCCCTGCATTTAACAGTGCTAGGCAAGTTATATCAAGAAAAAAATGGCTAGCTATTATTTAGATTTATAAGATATCAAACGAAAACACATTTAACCCTCGTAAGAGCAACTTTGAATTCCTTGTACGAATTAATTATACATATAACCTTAGGAACTACTAGTAGCCTGCCAAATTTACCAAAAAAACATAAGGTTAATTAATAGATATTTAGGCCTAATGATATACCCTATAAAAGTATAAATTAAGGGTCAGCTAATTAATCCCCTAAGCACCAACCATAGGAGTATTAAAATTCTGCTGAAACGTCATGCATTACAAAATTTTAGATTTCAATCAGGTGATAAAATAGAGGGGGGGAAATGAGGGTTTGGTCAGCATTTTCTTCTCCTGATCAAGGAACCAATTTTGAAATGTACTACTTTTTTTTCGGCAGCCTCTTTATTTAATGAACTTTTTACATGATTGGATAATAATTTATTTGACTGATTACTAGCTTTTATGTATGAGCCGATTACGAGGAGACTAAACTAGAATGGTTATGTTCACCTTCATAAGTAACAATGAGCATTGAAGAATCGTCTAAGCATCTCTCCACATGTTTTCTTGCTGGACAACCTCTCATGCTGCTACATTTGTAATAACCCCTGTAAAATAAGTAAAGTAATCGTCACAGTGAAATTTCCTAAATATTTGATTCTTGAACAAGCTTATTAAAACATGTCATTTAGAAGTAAAGTAGACGTGTATCATCTTTAGCTAGTTACTCAAGGTACTTCGTTCAATGATTCTTCTATATATACTAGGGTTGATTTGTTAATTAATTAGAGGTTTGAAGGAGTATATATACAGAGTCCAAATCTTCTACTGCGCCTTTTTTTTACCCCTTTCCCTAATAAACTCAAAATATTTGTTTAAAGAAGTTGATATAAAGAAATAAGTTAAAACTATAATGCTATTATAATTTGAATAGGGCATAAAAAGCAAAAAAATACTAAATTTTGTAACAATTTTGTTTTGGCCATTCATAAAAATATATATTAGATTGTACCTAGGATATGGAGAACCCTTGATAGGCTTCTGCCCATATTTCCTCCATGTATACTCATCAGGGGGGACATCTGCAACTTTGTTACTTATGGCAGGCACCTTAATTGACCTCTTTACCCTCAATTTTCTGCAAAGATATACTCAATTTATAAAAAAAAAAGTAAAGGAAAAACAAGGAAAAAATACATCAGAAAATGAATAATTTTTTTAAAAGGGAATTAAAAGCAGTCAAAATTACTTTCTGGAATGAACCGAAGGTCATGACAAAAAAACCTAGTCACAATGATCCTTAATTAGTGATATGACGCATAGATTTCAAAGGAAGTTCAAGCAGGGAAGGGGATGGAAGCAGTAAACATTTTACTGCTACAAGTTTTTAGTTATCTTATTAAGTTTGTATGGTATGAACTGAACAAAACACCGTATATTTTTCTGAAGCCCATGGGACAAATCTTTATTTTCCAGTTAAGCGCCATGTTAATATATAACTGAATACAATAACTCAAACGCCTTAAAAGCTAGATAAGTAAGAATCTAAGATTGAGCATACTAACTTTCTCTTTGGACAATGGCATTTACCGCTACTCGCACACTTAACACTCCCATCTTCTCCTCGAAAATTGCACCTCTTGCACTGCTGCTGAGACCTCTCATTCGAAGATTGTGTTACACTTATTAAGTGAAAAGAGTTTTTATCTAAACCTGCCATGCTATTATCCATACTAAGAGAAGAGGCAAATGACTTGTTCGATGAATATGTATTCGTGCAACTGGACCCATCAAATTTGAGGTTTATCTCATTCATTTTGCTTCTAGAGTTAAGCAAATCCTCTCGGTACTTCATTTGATGAAGGAAATAGTTATGAGGTGGCCTCGGTTGAGTAATTTGTGGAATTGGATTGAAATTGAAAGGCGGTATTTCTAGAATGGGGGATTTGTTTTTCACAAGGGTCGAGATAGTTTCTTGAGGGGTGATGATTGGGAATAGCTCCAGGGGCCTTTCTGGCGTTGTTTGGTAACTTGGAGCTTCTAAGAAAATATTTTTGGGTAAAGAAGATATCAAATTCAACCTGTTCAATTTTCTTACTTTTCTGTGGCCTAGGCTTTTATCGCCTAAGATAGACACCACTTTCTTGAACTTGGACACAGCTTCACTAGTTTGAACCATTAGTAAGTGCTTGTATCGAGGTTGAGGCTGAGATTTAGAATGATACAAAAGGTTTAGTACGTTATCGCAACTCTCAACCGCCGCTTTGTTGGCATGTTCAACCCCTTCCATCTTCAGACTACTACAAAAAATGGAAGAAAATGATAAAATCCTGCAAGGAAATATAAGTTGAAAACAGGAACTTTTAAACTAAACAAGACAACTGTTTAGTTGTATCTCGTAAGCAAACTAGCAATATTTCTTAGGACTGGAAGAAAAAAGGGTTAATCCAGCTAAAGAGAATTCTTCATTAATATATATTACAAAGCTTCTCAGTCGTGTACTTGGACAACAATGCATCGAGAGAACAAAAAATGAACAAGAAAAAAGATGAGTCCAGCAAAATAGACCATCTTATTTAAGCCAGAAAAGAAATTATCTTAAAAGTTGAACTACGAAAGAAACAACAATAAAACTAAAAACCGGAAACATATAAACTTACATGTAAGGATTCAGTCGAACAAGTTCCAAAGAACAAAAAATAGATTTTAAGTTTTTTGCTTAAACCAAAAGTGTGGCTTAGCTAGTACTTGAAGAAGTGAGTAGTTGAGCAGGTTTGGCAAATTTTAATCAAAACTCTAGCGAGCTACTATATATTAACTTGTGATTGAGAAGACGTGTGGTAGAGTAGACTAGTAGAGCTTGCTTCTTGATTTGTGTCTCTCTTTTTTTTGGGCAAAAATGCTTTTGGGAATTGTGAGTTAGAAGAAGCAAATGGAAACAAAGATGAATGAAAATAAGCAAAGGAGAGAAACTTAAGAGAGTAAAAACGTACGTAATTACTACTTACAAAATAAGAGAGAAAAATAGGTAGAGAAATAGAGAGAGGTCTCAATCAAATATTCTGAGTGCTGGACCCAATAAAAGATCTCGTCATTTTATATAGAGTTATTCACTAACCAACTTGATTCTTTTCTAGAATAATGTTTCATGAATTCCAGATCAGTGTGTTTATATGTTTCGATACTTTTTGGTTTATGAGATACTCGCCTCTTCTTTTGGTTGCATCTTATAAATATAAAAATATTTTTTTTTTATGAAATTAAAAAAATATATTTTTTATGTTTACTTTTAACTATGTAAATGTTATTTGGTGAATTCTATAAAATTATATTTTTCAAGTAAAATGTTGTTTGGTAGAAAACTTTGTACTTTTACTTTTTTTTAATAAAATACTAATATATATTATTTTATTTTATCTTATTTTTACCATTTTCAACCAATTATATGAATAGAAACAAGAATGATTTATTTCTAACTTGAATTGAAGGTTTTTTTTTCTAAATAATATCAAAGTACAATTGGGAAGAAAATTGTTGTTTAACGTAATGGCTAAATTTTTATACAATAAATTACGTCTCTTCAATATTTATATGAATTTTATTAGTATTATTTAGTGTTTGAAGTCTATAAAGAATTCAACCCAAAAGTGCAAACACAAATACCCATCAATGGTAGGTGTTCGTTACAAATCATTCATATTCAATTATTTATAGTTGTAACTTGGAAAAAAGAGCAATAATAAACACAGATTAATTTAAAGAGATACGAGAGATATAAACAGTACTCATAAGTTTACTTTTCATCATAAACCCATTTGATACTTTTACCTGTTTTACTTTTACGTAACTTTATTTTTTATTGAGCTACCAAACACCAGTTTCAATTTCTATACTTATAAGTAAATATAAGTAAAAAGTAGAGTGTACCAAACAAGACCAATATCATGGTTTCATAGTTTTTCTTCTTTGAAAAGTAATAATTTGTTGATTACTAATTTTTTTTACAAATACACACGGAAATATAAATATTAGCATAGGAAAATCAGGGAGTTTAAGTCGACTTTGACCGATGTTGTGAATTGTAGCATCTCACGTTGTCATATTAATATACGCACTCTGATAACCATGTGTTATTGACATTTTTTTAAACTCGGTTTCTAACTTTTATTTGTGTTTTTTTTTATAAAAGTAAAAAAGAAAGTCGATTGATGGTTAAAATTGACCTTTACCTTCCCATCACAGAAAGAGACAAATAGGATCTATGAGACTCATATTGGTAAATTATCAAATTACCACCCGTATTTTTCTAAAGTTTCTTTTTTATCTGATCAAATAAAAAAAAGTAAATAAACAAATATTTTATACTTTAATTTATAATTTGTACAATAAATATTCTTAAGAGATCTATGGTATGAAAAAAGTTTGTGATGCTGATCAGTATTTCCGATGGATAAGATAAACTAAGAAATAAAATCCCAGTTACGACTTATAATTGAGATTTCGGACTTTGCACTGGATCAATATTTTCATGACTGAAAAAAGACATGTTGAGTACGTTGTAAATAAATAAAATAATTTCTACCGAAAATAAATGGACAAATAAACAGAAAAGTAATTTACTCAAATAAATATAAATATCAAATACAAGATTTAACATAAAAGAATGTAAATGATACCGAAATGAATGAAATTCCGAGACGAGTTAACTGCAAGCAGTTTTTCTTAACCGATATTTGTCATGCCACATATACTTCTGTCTGAATAGGGCACTTCGTTCCCAAGAAACAACGTCTTTCATATGTGACTCGGCAGAAACGACATCGACCCACGATCGAGGCTTTGATGGTGTGGTACTCTCTCTATATGTATGCATATATGAATGTGTGCGTGTATATATGTATGAAATTTTTGTTGAAAAAAGTTTGGAAAATATGATGATAGAACATCATATTTAAAGCATTCTCTTTGTAACTCATTTTACAAATAAAAACACACATAAATGAGAAAAATAAATGTTTTTATAACCACTAAATTAATAGCATTCACTTAAACAAAAACCATTTGTTTTTCCAATGATACGCACCGGGATAGAAATGCGATCACATTTTCGCATCCATAGTTAATTAGACCAGACGTACATATAGTACTAAACTCGCCGCGGTAATTATGTTTAACTATAACAACACTGTGAAAATAACATTCGATGGTTGTTTTCTATTAATTAGTGTCATGAGTCATGACATACTTCTCAAATATTTTTAAAAATGTTCAGATATCCCAAATGTTGCAGATGTTTTTTCTGGAAATTAAATATAATCAGTCGTCAATGTGTCCTTGTTAGGGAACTCAGCCAATACAATGGCGTATAGATGGAAAACCAATTAAACGCGTCAATTAAGAAGTTACTTAATGGCCTGACACACGACTGCACAAAATGATTATTAAGAAGTTACTTTTTTAAGGAATGTATTTATTTCCTTAATGCGAGGTGAGTCATAAGTACTGGAAAAGATATCATTTGAACTTTGAAAAGTTAAATTCGTTTTGTTAATAAAGATTAAACAAAAAGGAACAATTATTTCATGATTGATCAACATATTTATAGTTACTACTTTTAAAGTACCCGCCAATTCTCCTTTATATAGAATGTCACCGGAATCATCAGATCCAAGCACTAGTTCGGCAATTCTCACCCGAAAGACGTCAAACATCACCCTGGAATTCGACCTTCAGTTGGTGTTTGCGAGCTCTTATAACGATAACTTAATTGATTCTTATAAAAAATAACTAGGTAAATATTTTATTTGTAGTATATTAGATTTTTTTTCTAAACAAGTTCAAACCTTTGATACAAGTTCCCATTCATACGAAAATGGGAAAGTTTGATACTGAGATCTTTTGCTGAACATAATTGGCACTATTTCATGTGTATAATTAGTAGATTATTTCGAGTGAAATGTACAGACTAAGTCAGTCTTTTATAATTTTTAAAAATAATAACTTGATTAGTTCAGTACTCTAATTAATTCAATTTGGGAAACATTAACAAAGGGCCAAATGAGTTTGGGAACCCAGGGTTTTAGTAGCTATCTATGGCCCCATATAAGCATATATATGCTTATCCACTGGTTAAGCTGTTAAGCATCCTGAAAGTGACAATAATATTCTATATGAATCTGATACGCAATAACATGTAAAGAAATTATAAATTATGTGGTCTGCATCAAGAATAATACTACTAACAATTAACAAATAGTATTGTTTAGGGTAAGATACAAATAACTCCATGTACTGTGGGACTTTTGTATCTAACTTCCAGTTACTTCCACTCTTCTGTAATCAGCACCATGGACTATCTAAATTTTGTAATTAACACAAGATTTAAATCTAAAATGGTACCACTTCGTGTTCGAGATTTTTACTCTTGATATATATATATTTCTCGTTAACATTTATGCATACAAAATCTATAGTGGTTAACAGGAAACAAATTGTTTAGAAGGCTTACACTTAAAGATGGTACATACTATTTCAAGCGCCTTGTAGAATTTTCAGGGCCTAATAAAAAGCTTTCTATTTTTTCTAATAAGTGATCTAACAAATCTTGCTATTGCCTTTTACTTACAATACAATGCCTTTGCCTCTCGTATAGTTTGTAATACGAAATTAATTAAAACAATTTACATAGATCAAGAAATAAACAAATAAACCCAAGACCTCCATATTGCCTTTCATAGATCAAGTTACAAATAAACAATGAAAAACCTTTTTTCATCTAATAATTATAAGAACAGTAAAGTAAGCAACAATATTACATTCGCAAAAGTAAGTGGCAAAATAGGTTATGTATGACAAATTCCTTCACGTTTTAGTTCGACTTTTCTTTAGTCTGCATGTATGTATGTATACTCGTCGTAGCTATATATGTGTTATTAGGATTGCATTACAGAACAAGCAACGGCTTGAGCCCAATGCCTTAACTTGGTCTTCACTAGCTTTGGATCATCTCCTGAAATAAGCAACATAGTATATATCTGAGTTAGTCGCATAAAAATTATTGTGATTGTAGAAATTAACATTTCAGCAATCACAATATATAAAATTATTTGCTTGTTCGTTGTTAAATTTTAGAAAACAAGTCAGCTAATATGAGTCTGATCAAGCAACTAGTTTTAACATTTAACTGGCTTGGAAAGTTGAAACTGCTTACTATAATCAGGGCAGAAATTCAAAAGTTAATAGTTTAATTTCCTGCTCAACCAGGTGAACTGTAACTTACGAACTTATCAGAAAGATAGCAGAAATACATCAAGATTGGAAGCTACTTACAAAATAACAAACTGCATGCATTTATAGAATGAAAATATTAAAAAGCGAATTTTAATTTGGTCATCTTTCTCCTATCTATCACACGTATTAATTAATTGCCAGAATGCATTTAACTCAACTTGACACTATGATGAAACAACCGAGAAAATTTTATTTCATACATGCATACTCGGTTTATTTGTCACTACATTTGCCAAGGAAGAAACTCAAAGAGGTTAAAAATAATGGAAATTGCATGCATGGTTTGATATTTTTTTTTATCTTTTCGTCTCCCTCAAGTTCCAATCTTGTTTGTGAATTACTGTACCAATTATCATGCAGGAAACAAGATAAAGTGTTTCATTCGACATGTTGCCATCTAATTATGATCATCATAACATTACTGGACTGTAGTAATGACTTCATATGTTTAAAAATGTTATTGTATTGAGTCTTTATGCACCCAATTGTATGAGTTTATTTAGATCAAACTTTCGAATTTCAGAGGCACGAGAATTAGAAAATTGGCACCAAAATATAGCACATAGCTAACACGATTTCAACAAAATTATGCTACGTGATTCAAAAAGTGGTAAACCTGAAGGTATGACACTATACACATTACGATTTTGAATTTGGTTTATAAATAGTTATTGAGTCAAAATTTTAAACATGGACATCAATTTCGTAAGCATACACTTTTCACGAATGGAATGAACAAATCTCAAACTAATTACAATCATTTTTTGCTGCTGTTGATATTTTAGCAATGTTTTTTTTGCATGTAACTGTCTAGGTAATTTGTCCAACCTGGATTGAAAATATTCCAAGCGTCCGGGTCCCTCATGGGGCTATACCCAAGCGACGAGGACGGACTCCCCATCAGTGACCCTGATGAACTATGAGACGACGAACTCATCGACAATATTGACATAGGGCTTGATCGCCCCTTGGTCTTTTCCCTGTTGACCGCGAAATACAGATCCAAGGCAGGAAACGTATTGCTCAACTTTTGTTTCTCGACCTCATACGCCTCTCCCTCGCAGAACCCAAACCCAAGCTCTATGCAAGCCTTAAGCTCCCGCATGTCCTCGTCCGTCAATTCACTTTCGTCATTTCTATTGAAAATATCTTCCTTCTTCCGCTCCTGGCGCAGGATTTGGCGTCGCCGCCTCTCCCACGCATTGTCTTGTGGGGTTTCATGCAATGACAATTGCTTGGACAGAAACGGCCTCTCTGAGGCCGTTCTGCCATGCAGCTGACGGGAAATTCTCGGCACCTGCATGGTCTCGCTTTTCATCAGGTGTTATGTTAAGAAATTAAAATAAAATCTCTCCTTTTGCATGTAAATCTTAGGTTCCTTCTTCTTGGGTTGGTTTATAACGGCCGTTAAAGGGTTTGCATACTAATTTTGGAATGGAGGGGTTTTAGGCATTTGACTGGGCATTTGACAAGGGGATAAGATTTTAGGAAACTAGGAATATTCTAGCTCAAGTAGAAAGATTAAAATGAACGATGTTTTATGTGGTCAACTTTATATTTGGTGGATTTTGTTAAAGGTTCCGTATGAGTTGTTTTTTCCCGCCTTAGCATATCAGTTAAATGTTTAGCCGCACTATAAAATAATGTTTGATTTAACAAGAGTCAAAAGCTGTCACAACTCTGTCATTAATTTTAAAAGTTGTCGTAAATTGACTAAAATGTCACAAAACCGTCACAAAAATCATCGCTAATAAGCTCGTAATAAAAAATACCGTCATTAATCTCTTTGCTATTTGAGTATTTCTTGTGGCCCGAATTTACTGTTTCTTTAAAATATCAAATACTGGTAGTGAAGAATCGAAATATCATACATGTAGACATCTATATTAGAGCTTTAATAGATTATAGCCGCCTAGTGTAGACATAATTACACACACTCCATATAGGTGCAAAATTTGAAGAAAGGGTGTATATATGTATGAAAAACAAGAGAATACGGAAGTTATTCGTTTAATTGTATATTTATCTCTATACATTTTGGTTTGATTCTTCTTATGATATTAAACTCGTAAAAGATCACACATCTTGTATCACCATTAACTCGATCTCCCAAATTTACTCAAAACCAGAGGAATTTATATTAAATTTGACATTGAACATAAGGGAACAAACATATATTTCACCAGATCAACATAATGAGAACCCGATGTATGATTTTGTCCGAAAATATAAATAAATACACCAATGGAATAGTTTTACAAACAAACTCAATTCTCAATCGGTTGATTGAATATCATAATTACCAAAAATCAAATAGAATAAAAGAAACATTGTCCAATGTCGACTATCGAGTATAAAGTTGTATCAATTTAAAGTTGTACGCCGAGCATATTGATAAAAAAAATCATAGATAAATAAGCATAATATATAACTGAAAAAGGTAGAAAGATAATGAAATAACCAAAATGGCAATAAGTTACATCCAAAAACACTAATTTAACATGAAAACTTTAACTTCAAAACCGCTATAAATTCTGATAAAAACTCATAAATTATACGTTAACAAAAACAGGGCTAGAACCACGTTTACAACAACTTTAAATTCCTTACTCTCCAAATATTTTATATTGATAAAATTAGATGATTCATGGGGGTAGATTCCAAAATTTTAAAGGTCATTTGCAAATAATCCGTTGCTCATGGGGGTTATTTGCATAATTACTAAAAATCAAGCCACAAAACTTCCAACTAATTAACCTTTATTATTACCGACAGTTTTATTATTACCGACAGTAATCAAGTTTAATAGGACAATAGGACTAAAATAAAAGTACAAAACCTCTCCTCTCTATTTCTCTCTCTCTCTACTGTGTTTAATGTACGGTGCTGTATTTTTTGACTGAAAAAAAAATATGTTTTAAGCTAAAACGTATATACAAATTACAAACCGTAATTCTAATTTACGGTTTATCTTTTTATTTTATTTTTCAATTTTTTTAAAAAAATTCTAAAAATGCGGCCTCAATTTTAGGGGTGATATCGGTTCGATACCGAACTTTTTCACTACATACCGATACCGTACCAAACTAGTTTGTTTTGATAATTTTTATACCATTACCGAACCAAAAAATTCGGTATACCGAACTTTCGGTATACCAAACTATTATGTTGGTTCGGTTCGGTTCGGTTTCGTTTTTATACCAAACTTTAGAGTTTACAAGTACTGATAGAAAAATGGTGCGTATTGAAAAAAAAACTTAATATAAATTTTTAAAAATAATAGATTAAAAATATAAATTTATTTATATTATTGTTACATTTATCGTTTCTTTACATAAAAGAGTAAACAATACTAGACATTCCTATTAAATGTTATAAATAAATAAAAATATTATAAGTATATATTCATTATAAAAATTAATACTCAAAAAAATAATATAAGTATATTATAATAATATTAATAATTAATTATATATATGTATTTTAATTTATTACTCTATATATATTTATATAGTATATTTTAATATTTCGATTTAATACCTCTTAAAAAATAAAAATAAAAATGCCAACCCTGCTTAATTTAGTTCCCCCAGGGTTTATCAAAACACGCCTCTCTCTCTCTCTCTCTCTATATATATATATATTTATATATATGGCTCCCGACGCCACCGTTGCCCTAGCAGGTAAACTCTCTCGATACAAACGCGTATATATAATAATAATAATAATTATAATAATATAGTATACATATACAGATTATTACTTATATATATATATATATTCTGATACAGTATTACTCTATTTGTTTCCCAGTGAGGCAAAAAGTTGAACAGTTTCTCAATGCTGCTAAAACCGGAAGTATCGATCTTCTTAAAAGTGAGTTTTCTATACTTTAAATTACTCTTATTTGGTTTTATTGCAAATTATCGATCTTAGATTTTGGTTTATTGTCTCATCAATTTTTAGTTATATGTTGGAACTTCAAATTATGCAGAGTAAGATTTCACAATTTTCATTAAACCAGTGAATTTAAAGTAAGAACTTAGCTAAAGCGTTTTTGCAAGATCTAGGCTAAAACCGTTTAAATCATCAGATTTTAGCTGCGGAAAACATGTTTTTAAAGCCCTTTTAAGTTTCGAATTGTGCTATTATTTTGATAATTTTCACTAGGAAACGGGGTTTTTAGACAGTATTTTAAACAAGAATTGAGAAAACGTTTTTTACCATGTAAATTTAGTTTGATATTATACCTTGACCGATTGCCATGTTTGTCTTTTTAGTTGTGAGGAGATACAAATGGTATCCCTGCATCAATTTAGTAGGTAGTACTTACCGTCTTGTACTAAATGAATGCAATTTTAGTTTCACTCGGCACTTTATGTATTTTAGTAGATAAGTTTTAGGTAACAATGATATGCCCTGCCTAACTTTGATGGATAGCACTTGTGTTTCGCTTATTGAATTTTAGTAGACTATGTTGATTGTGCTACGTTGCTTATTTGTTTAGCTTCCGTTTTATTACGTGTTCCTCCTCTTACTCTAATAAGTTCGTTTTGTGAGAAATTTATTTCCTTTAATATGGTATTCGAGCAGACAAAGAGTTTGGGTTTCAGTCGATTTTTGGGTTACCCTAGCTGTTTATATCTACTTGTTGGGCGTTTGGATAAGTAAGGAGGAGTATTAGAGTTTGTATATGTAGCACAGCATTAGTGAATGCAGCCCATGGTTTATAATATCTTCCCCTAGTAGGTCATTTTGGAGCCAAATTTTATGGGTTTAGTGAATTTTAAACAATTTCACTTTTTAAGTAGAAACATGATTGTTTTTTTCCAGGTGATAGAAATTAACTTCCTTTTTTATAAATTTGGATTTTGCGTAATAGAGTTTGCAGCCCAGCTTGATGATGGGAAAGGTTTGGCACAGACAGTGGCGGACATTAAGGATGCCAATAAAAGAGGAGCCCTTCATTTTGCCGCTAGGGAAGGACAAACTGAAGTTTGTAAATACTTGGTGGAGGAGTTGAAGCTTGACGTAGATACTAAAGACGAAGATGGTAATTATAGTTTTTATTTCGAGAGATTTACATTCTAGTTTTTTGAATTACGCTAGTTTTCTCAATTTTACGAGCATGAGTAAATTTTGATAGTATGCATGTGATTATAAGTAATGTAGAGATATGAAAAAAATGAAAATTGACGAGAGAGATTGTTGAGAAACTAAACTTTGAAAATCACATTTTTCAAAATTGATAGTTTGGAGATGGTCATGTAAATTAGATATGGTTTAGAGAACCTGATCTATGACCTATATCTAAATTTTCATAGATTTAGTAAGACTTATCTGCTTCCCTAGCGTTCTACATGTTCTGCCAGGAGCTTCAATTTGACCTTACTTTCGCCTCTTATATCGTTGGTTTGTTCTGTTGAACTTTTGCGTCCCTTAACTTGGAATGCTATGTACATCTCTCTTATGCGCTCCAGTGGTGAAGCTTCTTATCTTCTCTTTACTTTTTCTTCTTCTTTAGGTGAGACTCCTCTTCTTCATGCTGTTCGTCAAGGACATGTTTCAACCGCCAAATATCTAATTGATTGTGGTGCTAGTCCTGCTATACCTAGTGAGATGGGGACAACAGCCTTGCATCACGCTGGCGGAATAGGTGCACATTTAATTATTATTTTTGTGGTTTAAAAATTTGTGATTCTGAAAAGAAAAGCAGATGCCCTATGCAATCCTTATTGGTTTTATACAAGCGCATGTGATGACAGTTGAGATAGCTTAAAAGCAGCAAATGCACCCCTTTTTTTTTCTCTGTCTGCTCTGGACGTCTAGTTATTAAACAAAGCACAGAGGCGATACCATTTAGTTTCAGAACCAAGGAATCCCCCTCGTAGAAAGAGATGGCATTAAGTAAGAGTTATCCAACAATTACAAAATGGGTGAGAAACCACAGCCAATTACATCCAGTGACAAATCAAATATCAAACTGAGAAGAAAGGGGATATGATGTATGAATTGTAGATAACCAGCAAAAAAAAAAATATTTGGCCAGAAATAAGCAAACACAGTTGTATGATTAAGGGGAAATCAAGAAAAGCAAACCAGTTTAGATCCGAATTTGTTTCCTGAATGGTCCCCAAAAGTGGATATGTCTTAAATTGGGCCTTCGCCCCAACACAACTCGACAGGTATCTTGGAAAGAGATTTAGGTAAATGGCGGCAATGACTCTTAACTGTCCTATGGTATCGAAATTCAAAAGTCCCAAGTTTGGAATTCAATCCCTGCACTTGGTTGAGCATGGGCCATATATGCAAGTGTTTGACACACGCAAAGACAGACACACACGTTATGTGTATACACACACACACACACACACACATATATATTAATAATTTTTACGGCTATTTGAGAAAGACATAACTTTTGACAAACCATCTTGCAGGAGATGTTGAGCTGCTGAGACTCTTACTATCCAAGGGCATAGACGTTAATTCACAGAGTGATGCTGGAACTCCTTTAATATGGGCAGCTGGTCATGGGCAAATAGAAGCTGTTAAAATATTGCTAGAACACCATGCAGATGTGAGCAGATTATCTTTAATTAGTCGTTATTGTTCCTTGCGTTAATTCTAATTTCCATCTCTCCATACAATAGTTGCTCTAAGGTCGGATGGTTGGATTAGGTATCTTGTATATTTTCGAACATAAACTGTCCACTATCCTTATAGGTTCCAAGTATGATGATTTGGAAGAACTTTAAATGTTTTATTATGTGAAAATTTCTGATTACTTAATCTGAAGTTTTTTTTCCCCTGTGAGTTACTTTGAAGGTCATATACCGGTATATCTTTTATATCAGAACTAAGCCAATTTCATTTGTGGCCAATACTTTTTTGATTGATGTTGGAGGAGCTGAAGTTGTGCCATTTTCTTTTCTTTAGTTATATACCTGGTTCAGTTTTTGATGCTAAATTTGTTGTTTTATTCTTTTGTAGCCCAACATTGAAACTGATGATCATGTTACTGCACTCTTATCAGCGACGGCAGCTGCTTCATTGCCATGCTTACAAACATTGATTCAGGTTTTCTATTATCTTTGTCTGTGTACATTTGTCTGGTTTAGTTGTCCTTTTCGGGACCTTTTTTTTTGTTGTGTTTTTAGTTTTCTTATATGCTCAATTTTCTTTCGTTTTTGATTATTTTAGATGTTCCCCAAATGAAAAATAGTTTTTAATATGTTGTCCAAGCTTCCAAGGTGTATGGTCTTCGGTGAGGGCATGATGTTACTCGAAGCAACATGTTGAGTTTCAACTTTCTGTACTCTGATGTGTACACAGAAGGATTTGAAATTATTGGATTTCTTTCTTAATGTAAAAATAAAACTTTCATTATCCATCGAGTGAAAAACCATTAAGATGTGAGCAAATGAATGAGAGGGAATTCAGTAGTTATGGTGCAGAAACTGTCCATTAGCAGGAAAATATATTGGAGCTGAGAAAAGATAGGATACAAGGCTTAAGAGTGCGAGAGATAAAGTTTGAACTCCGTGTTAGTAATGAACGTCAGCAACCAAATGTTTAAGTGTATTTAATTGTTAATTACTAAAATATTTGAATAAGTCTGCAGATTTTTATCCACATATAATTGAATTATTTGAATATAAATTTCTAATGGTATAACGTTCCAACCACACCACTTAACGACAGCATTGGTTCATTGAGAGACAAATGCATAGTTGCCTAGTGGTGTTTTATCTAGATTTTGTTCAACATGCAACTCATGTACCCTGCTATATATTGTTATATTAAACACTTTGAAATATTCTTAAGACCGTGACAGTTATTTGGAGCTCCGTTGACCTAGATGTAGTCTATCATCTATTTTTGTCGATACAAGATGTTACGTTGATACACTACATTTTTCTTTACCCTGAATCTTAGCAGTTAGATTTCTGTTACAGGCAGGAGCTAAGGTGAATGTTACTGCTGGTGGAGCAACACCTCTGCACATTGCTGCCGATAATGGGAGCCCAGATATAATAAATTGTTTAACAAGAGCAGGAGCTGATCCGAATGCCGCTGATGAGGTCAGAATGTTCCTTTTTATTTACTTTACCTTTATGGTTTCGAGAATATTAAAAGAAGAGCGCATATCGATGTGGTGATTCATAGAAAGTGATGAAAGAAGAATATGACGATGTAGCTTTCACTGTTTTGTGGTTTTCATTTGAGAGGAGTGGCTCTAATTGAATACCCAATTTCTGTCTGGATCTCAGTCTCTCCCGTGTTTCTTTTTCATGTTCTTCTTTATTCTGCTTTCTTTCCATTTGACACGTAAGGCGAAAAGGTCTAGTATAGTGTTGGTAGAACCATATTATTTCTCTAATTTCTCAATCTTATTAGTAGTTTCTCAATTTGCATAAAATTTAAATGATTTACAATAAGTTCTCTTTCATCTGCCTATGTTATTATTTATAATAATTTTAGGAGCATTGCTTGTAAAATCTTCTCCAGTGGGTTTAAGGCACAGGTATGAAAATGATCGTAGTTTTCGAGTTCCTTTTATTGGCAAAATCAGTGACTTAGTTGATGTATTGAAAACAGATGGCATGCTTTAGAACTGTAGTATATGCCACGGATTCAACATAAAAATGTGGTTTGGTACAAATAATCTAAGCAAAATTCAGATCTCATGAAAATGTGGCAATTATTTCACCAAGGTCCAGGACTTCACCACTGCAGAGTCACTGATTACAGAAAATAAGATTGTTCGCGGCATCCTGTGTATATGAAAACTTTATATATATTAGTTAAATTTTGAAGAATACTCTCATTATTATCCCTCTTCTTTCTTACCTGTCTAGTTGGGTATGGTGAATTTACTTTGTATAGCATGTAGACATATATTAGAACAATTCCGGTTGACAGAGTCATTAAAGATGTCCCAAGCATATGTTTATAGTAAAATAGGTATTTGTGTTTGTATTGACAACCAAAGTAGAAGAATATTTAATCCCCACCTTGCATCCATACCTAGCCTCAGTAGTGGTAGTATACATTACAAAAAAAACTCCCATATGTATGTGTGCTTGTAGTCTGTTATTTTTCTTTTGAATATATGTAAAATAAGTAATACCGATTTTAGCATGTTGCCTTGTCCTTGCTGCTATCTTTACGCATTTTCGTTTGAATATATGTAAAGGAAGTATACCGATTTTAACATGCTGTCTTGTTCTTGCTGCTCTATTCTACAGCGGTGGCAGACTTCACTTCTCACAACGCAATTTAATAATTGCAGTCTTGCAGAAAATATTAGCTTCTGTGCATATGTTTGATTCTAATTTACATCTTATTGCAGGATGGATTCAAGCCGGTGCAGGTAGCAGCTGGAAGGGGAAACAGAGATGCCGTCGAGAGTCTGCTTCCATTAACTTCACAAATTTCTTCTGTTCCGGAGTGGAGTATAGATGGAATTATTAATTGCATGCAATCCAAAAGTGGACTAGAACAGGTACTTTTGCCAGTTTCAAAATCAATTCAACCATCATAACGGTTTTAACTCATTTTATATCAGGATGAACTTAGTGGTAGCAACACGAGCTTCTAAGATCATCTTCACTAGTCACAGCCAGAAAAGCAAAAAAATGATTAACCTTTTATACAATAAAATATCGCTTATAGACATTTAAAGAAAAGCAATCCTGTATAACTGGTTAGAATATTCTTAAGCAGACTATTCTAAACTGGTTGACTCTATTTAGGCATGCTGGTAAGAACAAATGAATACAAGCCAAATTTCAATAAAACAAGTGTTATTAGGAGTGACTTTGAAATTACGAGAACCGGGGATACTCATTATATGGATGCATATATCTTTTTCCAAGTAATTGCTCTCCGAGACTGGTAGTGATCTTTCTTTGAGATTCTCTATCAACCATTTGTTCTGCAGTTCTTTGTGTAATGCATGACAACATGAGTGTCTTGTCTGCTTTTTGATATTTTGTTTGAACATGTGAAAAATGCAGGAAATGAAAGTGCAAAGAGATCCCATTGCGCCAACGTCAGAAGCCCCTGAGGTGCGATTGTAGCCTTCTCTGATATATGTTTTTTCTTGGAAATGTTCAGTGCTGTTAATTTCTGTTTCTTTAAGCTATCATTTTTGGCTGTTCACTGATGATATGTTGCAGAGAGATGGTAATAGATTATTGTTTAATGTATAACACTTTCTGTGACCATTTTGTTACGGTTTAATAGAGTATTTAAGATGAGTGGGACAAACTAGACTGTAATGTACTCATGCTCTAAAAAATTTCTGATTTGAAATCATTCAATTCATAATTGATTTTGGATGTAAATTAAGACAAAAGAATTAACTGTGAACCAAGGGGAAAGCATTTTGAAGTTGGCTTGATAAGTTTTGCACTTATAGAGCCGAGCTCGAGGTACTTTTGAATGGATTGGTTCATTGGAAGTATCAGAAATGCTTTTCTTAATTAGCATAGGTGTATAGATTGCTATCACTTCTGAACCCCATTTGTGGTACTTTTGTGCATAATTGCACGAAGCGGGAGCGGGAGCGAGTAAGTGGATGGTGTAAAAGTGAGGAAGCGTGGTCGGAAGCGTCTAGAAATATGAGCCGATGTGTTAGGGTTGGGTTGTATATGGATGTGGAAGTTTCCGCGATCTTTCGAAGCGCGGAAGCGTCGACAGTTTGGAAGCTTCCTGCAACTAAGCTTTTGTGTATCATTTGTTACTTTTATTTCCCTTAACATGTCTTTTTTATGTTGTAATTTCCTTCTTCTTTTTTCTGTTTATCCGTGGAAGGTTGATTTACATGGCTTCAAAGGATATTTAACTTGGTTGTAATAGCTTTTGGTTAAAATGTCCAATGGCTGAATATTTTATCTTCCAGGTGAGTCCTGAGGCAAAAAAGAAGGCTGCAGAGTCAAAATCGAGAGGACATGATGCCTTCAAACAGAAGGATTATATGGCAGCTATTGATGCCTACACACAGGTCCCAGAAAATATTGTTTTGTACTTTTTGTTCTCCTTCTCACACACATATTGATAGAATAGTCTACTTAACCTGTAACGCACATTGTCACACATTAGTTTATATGCCTTTTACAGTTAGCTATGATTAATGACAAAGAGGCAATAACCTAATTGCTATTTTGCACAAACAAATGAATGAAAGCTATGGTGTTTGTAAATCTATGATCAGCGTGAATGACTGTAGATCTTGTTTCTGTTGAAAAATATTCTTTCTTTGCAATTCCAGAAAGAAAGCAGGACAAAAGGTCACCCACCATTTAACCAGTCAAAAAATCACTAACAATTTACAGTTTGATTTCTGGAGTTGTTAGACTCCTAAATAGTCTGACACACTACTCTTGGCTCCAATCACTTCCCTCTTTATAAGACAGCTTGCTACCGTATTATTGTTTAATATGAAAATTCCATTTAAAAAAAACTGCACTTCCATTTTCACGCATTTATGTCTACATTTTCATGAGAAGTTAAAATATTGTCCGACATATAGCCACGCCTATCTACCTCTGTTAATCAGTTCCGCGTAACCAACCAAAGCTGCAATTTTCATGATATCCGGCATTTAGTATTTTTCTTATAATTTTTTGTACCTTACTGTTCTTTAGCTAACCAAAGTTAGTTTTGTTGTTTATGTTAATGAATTACAGGCAAGTGATTTGGATCCTGCTGATGCAACTTTATATTCCAATAGAAGTCTTTGTTGGCTCCTTTTAGGGCAAGCTGAACAGGCACTGGTTGATGCCAAGGCTTGCAGAGCATTAAGACCGGACTGGCCAAAGGCTTGCTATCGTGAGGGTGCAGCTTTACGTTTCTTGAAGGTATGCTACCATTCTTCCTTCTCTTTTTTTCATTTTTTCTTTTCCATTAGGCAGGGGATCATTCTTTATAGGATGAAATGCAAAAAACAAACAAACAATTATGTGGTTAGCATATATTCTCCATATACTTTGGATAGTTTTGAACAAAAAACCCCATGTGCTTCCTAACTTTGCAATATAACTTTGGACTCAATTCTATCTTTAGTTCTTTGTGTATTTACGATATTTAAGCACTGGAAGCAACCAAATAGAGTTTGATTCCAATTCGATAAAAAACATAGTTTCGGGGTTAAAGACTATTGTTGCGTAAAAATTGTTGTAAAGGACCCTCACTTTTTTATTAACTGCTTTTTATATGCATATATTTTGATAAGTACAGTTGAAAAAGGAAAAATATCAAAAACGAAATAACAAAAACAAAGAGATGCCTTTTCATTAGTATTTATGGGTATAGATTATAAAACATAGAGATAGTATATACATGCAAATATCGAAAGTAAGTGGGTTTTTTTTGCATTTTCCCTTCTTTGTAGTGCTGTTTCAATAAATGTCACGACTCATTAGTTTTTTGTATTTCTTCCTTATTTTGTTATTGCAGAAGTTTGAAGAGGCAGCCAATGCCTTCTATGAGGGTGTCACGCTTGCCCCGGAAAATAAGGAGCTTGTAGATGCTTTCAGGTTCTGCACGAATCTTCCTTTTTAGCTTCAATCTCTATTCTCTCGTTAAAATGTCTTGTCATGTTCTTTTTTGGCCATGGTGGGTTGTTTAGGGGACTTTTTAAACCAGTGATTATAGAGGGATTGCTCGTGATAAGCAATTAAGATTCATACCTAGTCGTAGTATTCCACCAAACCTTATTCATCAAGACCAGCTCCCAAGTGTTGGTGCTGAAGACCATCCCAAAATGGCACCCTTTTACATCATAAAATAGGAGAAATACATAAGTATATGAAAATACAATTTTTTAAGCACGTTATAAACGATAATTGAATAACAAAAGGAAGATTTGTTCAAATTATCCCATAGTCGACAAAACTAAATGTTAGCAGGGAAAATAATAAGGAAATGAGTCTATATCAATTTAGCTTTTTGACTAGCAAACTCTGCAGCTGAATTGCAATGATGAAACTGAGCCACCTTTTTTTTCTTGGCCAGTTTGTTGAGTCAACTTTCTAAAATAGTAGATCGTTTTTTTTTTAATTCAACTTTGAGAGACTTCCCTAAAAAGTTGCGACCGTAAATGGTATAGTTAATATCCTTCGATGGCTACCCATTTATTGAAATTGGGATATATCCGAATTTGTCTTGAATGGCCCCTAAAAAGAGATAATCTTATTTAAGCCCCAAACTGATCAAAGAAAGGCACATTTGTATACTGATCTTAAGCCCCAATCCGTAGAATCAGCTTTATGTTCTTGACATGTCATGTGGGTTAGCATGAAAAAAACTTTATGCATCAGTATTTGTAATTATTTAGCTGGTGAGGTTGCTTTTTGCTTACGTCTTGGATTATTAGTCTGTTTAGTACTATTAAAGAAATAGCATCTTGTCATTTGCCAAAGCCAAATGAACCTCTGTTGCTCTGTTCCTCTTTGTGGCCATGTTTGCAGGGAGGCTGTTGAAGCTGGAAGAAAATTTCATGGTACCGAGGAGAAGAAATCATAAGACCCTAAACAATACATCATTGAGGAGAAGCAGGGTCAAGTTATAGAATATCTCAGAATCTTAGTTATAGAATCTCCCAGAATCTTACCTTTTTTTCCCCTTTTGATAACAGCTGAAAGTAGAAATTGAATGGTTGCACAAATTTTGTTCTTTTCTATTGTGATTTATTGTATACATTGTGTCATCCTTGGGAAAGTTTTCGATTTGATTAGATACAGTACCATCTGTTCTACACTTCTACCAGTTTAAGTGGATTGCAGCAGCTGAGAGCATTCTCAACAGTACAGTTGAGATTCTCTATATCTATAACTTTATATAATAACAAAATGCTACTCATCAATGCATATATAGCCTTAAAATTTTTAGAAAGATATAATTATATGGAATCTATCACTATATGTAGAGAGGTTTTGAATAAAATTATAAGACCTTTATTATTATTTTATTTCTCGAATTAAGTGCATCTTCTCCCCTGTGCTCATTTTTCCCTTATACTCTCTCACTAAAAGTTAATATACAGTTTCATCCTTCTTTGATATTTTCCCCTTACATGATGCACAACCCTTCCCTCTCCTCTCTGTAACTGTACACATGACGGGTCCGTCACCCTCTCCCATCTCCCCTTGTCCGAGTTTTTTCGAGTTTTTTCTCTGGCCTCCTCTATTCATACATTCATACATACATATATTATATATGTTTATATATGCAGGTATGAAATTATTCAGTTGAAACCCAAATCGAATTATACGATCATTAGCATAGAATCGAAAGTCAGAAAAAACCAAGAAGGGTTTGAGATGAGACTTCAATTGGTGATGAATCCAAGTGTAGAATAATTAGGGATTTGGAACTTGGATGATGGTGAAGGGAAGAACAGTTTGAAGATTCTAAAAAAATAATATTATTCTAATGTGATATATACCAAACTTATAATGACTATTGTGCAACATTCTTTAATATAGTCTTATATAGCCATATAACTTTAAAGATATAGATAAAAGTTATATACACAGATGAGAATGCTCTGAAATTATATGTTTAGATAATTAATCCAAATTTGATAGCCAATATGCATCTTGTCGTCAGGTTAGTCACTAAGGTTTATAATTCCAAGCTTCTAAAGCCTAAATCCATTATAGATTGCAGCAACATTCACTAGTAGAAGTTCACAATGTAGAATTTCAAGATACCAATTAACAGTGATTCTTCTAAACGACAGAAGATATTAACATTTTATGCAAAAAAAATTGTCCCCACCAACGTCAGTACCCACAAAACACTTTCCTCGTTTCTGACCTTGTGGACTAAACAAAAATCTACCATTGAATTACTAACACGAAACAAATCCTGTTTGCCACAGCCGATTTAAAATAAATTGATCACCGCTGTGTATGAGTACAATCGGAAGCTTCTTTTGCATAAACTTTTCAAGAAAGATATCATCTTTTTCAGGCTTTGAAGCGAAACAATAGAATTATGCATGGTGTGAATAACATAAACATGTGGTTTAAAATAAAATATCAGTGATCAAAAGCAAAAACTTAAATCTGATACTTGTTATCGTATCACTTACCAAGCAGCCTTCATCAATTTCAACATTAAAAAGTGTTAACTCAATCATAGCTAATTCTATCAAATTCGTGATAAAATTGAAAGCAACAATTGTATCCACATTACAGCAGAAAATTTCACATATTTAAGCATGTTGCAAGTGTCATCAAATTAACCATTGCAAGTGTTAATCTTAACACAGAATTAGCAGGTTAGCAAACGACGAAATCTCCGAAATCTATGACACTCATCATATCTTTCCCGATCCACCCTACATTATGGGGGTAAAAGCAACAAAATAACTGATTTTAATTAAAAAAAACACATAAATCAAATTTTAGCCAAATCAGCAGAAAAACTCATAAGAACAATTTTCCGTAATTTCGGGCAACAAGATCCAACTTAGAAATCAGATATACAAGTCAACAGACGAGACCAAACCGATAACAATTCCTCAATCCATTCTCCAAGCCGCAAAAAAAGAAAAACAACTCGACTTCGACTAAATTCGAACAAACCGATAAACTATTTCCAACTTTAAATTGGAAAAATGATCATCTAGTAAATATTTCAAGACTTAGTTACCAAACTCTTTTAATAAACTACGTCCGAAAATACGTACCATACAATAATGTTCGCTTTCAAATTCCACAGAAACCAAACTTCAACCTCGACTAAATGAAACCAAACCGTCCTCATCCTCGTCCACGAACAAATCCTCCTCGTCCCTAAACCCCGCGTGCAAACCGATCACGAAAACCGCAATCACCAAACCCACAAGCACATTCAAACCCACGTGGGTAAAAACCAACACCATCACCGTAACAAAACCCATCACGCAAAACACAACCCTGTCATCTATAGCCCGGTTAAACACCGCAACCGGTCCCTCCCGGAAGAAATAAACGAAAACCCAGATACCAAATACGAGTAAGAATGCGATTAAAGAGAGAGGGTGGTAAACTAGGGTGAGGAATAGGATGAGTAAAAGTACGAGGGCGTAGTTGTAGCGGAAGTAGTAAAGGTTGGTTTTGATACGAGAGAGGGAGTGTGGGTAGGAGTGGGGTATAGAGAGAGAGTGTGGGTCCAGGAACGTGTGCCAAGGACGGATTAGGGTTTGGGTTTGGACGGCGCGTGAGGTTAAAGTGGGTGGCGCGTGAGAAAGAGTGGGGATTGTGCCGTAATTAGATGGTGATTTCATTTTCTTGATTTGAGAGGGGAATTATTTTCTGAAAAGGGATTTAGTCAGGACTGTATTTTTATACTATGTTTTTTCTGAAAAAACGCACAAACCGTAAAAAAATGTACGGTTTGCAGTAATTTAGGGCAAACCGTAGATTAAATCTACGGTTTGCAACTGTGTAATTTTTCAGATGATTCTGACAACATGAAGTGGGTTTTAATTACACTTTTATTTATTTGAAGGCTACACGGTAGGATACATCGGGTTTTAATTGCTTTAGAGAAATGAGTGGTAGGTCTCCAGTTTGGACCAGGCTTTTTATATATATATATATATATATATATATATATATATATATATATATATATATATATATATATAATTTATATGAACATCAAATTAGGTATCAATTTGGAAAAAATTTCGTAAAAATGCTCCAAATTAAAATTTGGCTAATGCAAATCTCCATGGTTTCACGACGGGAACACAAATATGCATCTTTTTTTTTTCCCGAGATGTATAATGACATGTTTTGAATTTTTAAATTTTACCATAATTTCGAAAACATGTCATTATATAGCTCGGAAAAAACAAAACAAGACGCATATTTGTGTTCCCGTCGTGAACCATGGATATTTGCATTAGCCAAATTTTAATTTGGAGCGTTTTTACGAAAAATTATCCAAATTGATACCTAATTTGATGTTCATATAAATTCTTCCTTGTCCAAACTGGAGACCTAAGGTTTACTGTGGGGATTTATAGGGCACTCATTTCTCTAAAGCAATTAAAATCCTATGTATCCTACCGTGTAGCCTTCAAATAAATAAAAGTGTAATTAAAGCCCACTTCATGTTGTCAGAATCATCTGAAAAATTACACAGTTGCAAACCGTAGATTTAATCTACGGTTTGCCCCAAATTACTGCAAACCGTATATTTTTTGTACGGTTTATGCGTTTTTTCAGAAAAAGTGTAGTATAAAAATACAGGCTCATTTAGTTACAGGCGTACATGTTGAAAGAATTTTAATAATAGAAATTCATTTAATCCCTTGGTTCCATTTAATTGCACTTTTTTCCTAATACATTTTTGCTATCAATACTCACAAGAAACGGACGAAGGAGTGCAACTATATTAGTAACTACTATTAAAAACCATCGGCAATTTCAATGAGCCTGGATCTTCTACACCTTTCATGCCCTCACGGTTATCTCCGCTTTATTTTCACGACTTGTTTCACATATTTATAAGCTTTTATATTATACGAGGCCCTAAAACCATCAACAATTTTAACAAGCAAACAACTCTTAATTGAATTGTCAAAAAATGTAAATTTTAAATTTTAATCATATAATTCAAATGTTAAACTACATGATTAGATTTAAAAGAGATTATTTCAACAATTTTGATACATGGCTTTGGTCAGTCAAAATTAACATAGTTTTGCATTAGAACAATTACATAGCAATGGGGTGAGTAATATTTATGAGAAATTATTGTGTGAACACGTGCTATTGTAGACTAATCCAACACAATACACACCACAAACTTCCTACTCCATCGTGGAAGGGAATGCAATTCCTTCTTGAGTGAAACTCTCTTGTCGGACCGAAACTATATATTACTATTTTATAGCATGTATAGGCTGGAGCCGGAGAATGTGTGGAAGGAAATATGTTAAAAGTATGTACTTCTCTTAATATCTATCAGAACTGATATACATTCCATGTCGTGACGGTTTATATTGATTCTTTTTACACAAACGAAAAAAACGTTTAAATAGAGCTCTACACTTTTGATATAAACGAGCCGGAGAGATCCTCCCAACCCAATAAAAGATCTCCATTTAAGCTTTCCAGATTTCACACATACATTTAAAAGAGAAAAGAAAACACAATTTTCCCTGAGAAACATAAATTGTTTTATGGTTAAGAGCAGGATAAATAACTTGCAAGCATAACACAACAGGACATGAAGGAGAAAAACATAAAAGAAAAAAATGAAAAAACAAGGTATTACTGTTTCCCCTAAATAGGAATGATTTTTCGGTTATAGGAGAGGGCCATAACAAAATCCTTGGCTGTACTTCCAACACGAGTTCGTGACTTCTTAGTCTGTGGCTCTAACTGGGAACATAGATCTACCAAGCTCTTTAATCGCAACGTTGGTATCACTGGTTGACCGTGGCACACTACGTCCACCTGTACAATATTCAAAAATTTATGTTTATCAAAAGAAAAGTAAACACATTTTCCAATAAGCTATTATTGGACGAGAGGGTGCTTCCAAAGATTAAATTGAACACCAAAATAACATTTTTGAAAAGAAACAAGATATAAGTGCTGAGAAGTTAAAAGAAATTTGACCCAATTAAAGAAACTCATGTGATAGCCCAGCGAAGACATTTATTCACAAAAAAACACTGGGATCATAGGTAGAGATCAAATAGAACACACAAAGAAATAATATAACAAAATGTTCTTTTAGTCATTTTTCACAACAGAACACTTAGAAGTTAGAAGGGAAATAGGTGGAATAGTGTTTTATTTCTTTTTTTATTGCGAAAAGATAGCTCAATATATAGACTTGCCTCATTTTCACTTTTAAGACCGAGTTTCTTAACAAGATATTTCTGGATGAATGAGACTGGCACATCACAATCCCTGCAAAATGGGGAAAGAAATATAATTCATACGCGATATGCATACATTAGGCTTAAATGTGCTTTCCTGCCAAAAAGATAACTTTTTCTAACAATTAAGACCATACTTGAATTATATAATCCTCCTTAAACAAGAAAAGAAGGGATGATAAGTAGACCAAGGGAAAAGCCTATGTTAGAAAGACCGTAATAAACAAACAGCTAAGCTGACTACCAGGATTGACTGCTAAAAGTGGCCCTTTTTGGGGTTAATTAGGTTCCCTGAATCAGAAACGAATTTCCCCAAAGCTCATGAAACCCTTCAAAATTTTCGTGTGAATTCATAACGTAGGTAAACAAATTAAGAGCAGAAACAAGTGACCAACAGTTCTTCGACCATACAAACGGCACAAACTATATGATTGACATTAACTTCTAGTGTAACTTTTACATAATTGCACGACTCTGATAGCTTTTCAAAATTATATAAATTCAGTCACTCGTCATTCCATACCTGCTCAATCTAAAATCTCAAATAGAATATGTTTAACCTCACTTGAGGTTCTACATATTCCAGAAGATAAATTATGGTGCAACAGTTGACTTGCATAAAAGTACCGAGTTACGCACATTAGTTAGTGCACCAAAACACTTGAACAGCATAAATGGATGCTTGCTAAACAAGAGATGTGAAACACCTACAACTACGCCTGATAATATTAAGGGAAAGACAATTTATTTTCAGTTACACCGCTTAAGCCTATGAGTTAGTCCATTTGCAATAGAGTGCCAGATTATGCATACGGGCTAGTCTACCAAAACACTTCTCCAGCACAATTTGATGTGCTAAACTTATATCTCATTTGCCTTCCCAGATCATTATTACTCAATAATCATTCTTACTGTCAAGTATTGTGTTATATCTTTTAGCCAATCGAGTGCATATATTATTATTTTTTGTTATTGGGGGCACCCATGTACTGGCCACTAAAAAAATCTACTACTAATAAAAAGTAGAAAGCTATTAATATTTAATACTCGGCATCTAGATCAATAAACAAGAGATGTGAAACACCTACAACTACGCCTCACTTTTTTTTTTTTAAATAATACAAATAATTATAAAACAAAAAAATATTTTTAATGTCCATAACCTTCCCACCGAAAAAAACCCTATTACTCTAGATTAGAAGAACATCAAAACAGATGGGAAAAACTTTTCACTGGCCTCATCCATCTTTCAGATAGAAAAAGATGAATCAAAAACACCAATGTTTGGCTATATAATATATCAAAGGATAAGCATGTTTGTTGGATTGTCCCTTTCAATTTGCGATTTTGTTGTCGAGCCATTTTCGTGTGGGTGTCGAGACATTGATTGTTTTTTAGTTTTATCTTTCGCTTGATCATGGAAGAGGGAATTCCCCTTCCAATTTGCGATTTTGTTTCTGGTGTGCTACATTGCAGTTTTCTCCTTGTAAATGAAATATTGCTTATAAAAAAAAAAATCAAAGGATAAGAAAGTTTGTTGGATCAGCAGACTTACTTTACCCTCAAGTAGCATGCAGGTCTCTGTGGCAAGGGATCATCTCTTTCCCTGTTAAAAATTATCATATTAATATAATGAAGAAAATTAAAACCAGCACTTGTATCAGGTTAAAGCATAGTTTCACATTAAAAAAAATGTCTTACTGATCTTCTGTGGGAACTAATGATAACCAGATAGGGACTGCTCTTTTGAATGGTTTAGCTTCACACGAATCAACTATACTTTGCGGTGAATGAATATTCCGATCAATTGCACGTCTCCTCCTTCTCTTAACCACTTTTGGAATTAACGGTTTTCCATTATTTTCCAATTCAACTTTTTTACCAGGGACACTTTCCTTACCTTTGAATTTTGGACCATTTACTTTAGATTCAAGGGTACTACTGGTGGGTTCGGATTTAACAAGATCCATATCCTGAGGATTAATTTTTGAAAGCTTGGTTCTATTCGCAGCTTCAACAAGACAATTTAATGGTTTCCACAAATCTATGTTTGGTTTTTGAATTTCCGTATGATTTTCATCATCCTTTATCTGCAATTGCTGATGTATAGGCTTTGTTGGTGGAGAGGACTACATAATCAGGAAATATACATAAATACAAATGCAAAAATCCATCAGAAATGTGTCAGGCTAAGATCTGTAAACTACTTTTCATTCCTGAAAAGGGAAACACTACAAGAAGACCATTTATAGGATTGCTTCTAACAGTTTCCGAAGGAATTTTTGTAAAAATCCAGTTAATTAATCCACAATATCTGTTCTTGTTGGTTCCGAAATTATTCTAAAATGAAACTCAAACAATCTGAAGAAAATGCTATATTGGTATTGTTCAGAATTTCATTCTTTCCAGTTCCCGAAACCTGGGAACACAAAAAGGAAAACCAAAACTGAGTTCTATTTAAAACATGACCAACCATGACCTTGGTTGTACTTGTTTTCTTTTTCACCCCGAGTTGCAACATGAACCATCAGTGAAAATGAGTAAACAATTACCAGCCTAATAGGGATATGACCGTTCTAGAACAGTTGGTCGTGGTTTCTCTCTTTTTTGAATCACCAAATAAGCATAAAACATGGGGTTGTTCTTATTTTCACTCAGATTGAGAAAAAGTTTGTTGCAAAAAAGTAGATGTTACTCATGTATTACTATTAAATCAGAAGATACTAGTACATTAAAAATTCACTGCACTCTTTAAAATGAAAGCAGAAATGGTTCTAGAACAGAAGAAAAAGGAAAACAAGACCATCTTGATTCGACAGAGGATGGAGGAGTAACAGTTAAAAACTGAAACTGAAAACATTGCAACAGCAAATATGTGATATTTAGCTTAAGAAACCAACTCCAAGTTTACTTTACCTGCTCTTTATCTTCGGTATTATTGAGCATCTCATCAGAACTTGAGCTCTCAGGACAATCCACCGAGGGAAAATCCTGTTTTTTGATAGATTTCTCAATACCAAAACTGGTTGCTCGAGAACTTGCATTTTTTCTGGCACCAGATTTTGATCTTTTTCCTGTTACACCAGTTTGTGATGACACTTTAGGAGCACTAACGACCAATGAAGATAACGACCTTTCTTTCCTTTTAACTGGAGGTGTAACCGATGGCGTAACTTCGGGTGATTTTATTTTTGTTCTTTTCGAGGGGAAAATTTTGGCTCTTAAGTCTTGCAAATTGTGGTCCGGTCTGCATTTTTTATCGTAAAAATGAATAATGTGCTGAAAACTATACATAAAAGATAAGATTTTTTTTTTATGAGAATTCACACATTGGAATCCTAGAGTAACTAGTACGTGATCAATGAGCATTGGCTCTTTTTGCACCTTTATCGCAACTTAATTCTTCGAAACTAACAATCAGACGAATTTAAAGTAAGCATGATAAGCTTAGAGATAATTATAAAGAAAATCTTCACCAACTTGAAATATGATCAACAACAGAACTGATCCACACTGATCCGAATACTTAATGATGGGAATACAAATTTAGCAAAATGCTAAACTATCGTGTAATCATCACATCCGTTTAGCTGAGATTGGGAGTTAGGGCTTAAACGAAAGTTAAAACTAAATAATAAGAAGAGAAATTTTGGAAGTAATTTTCTAAGTATATTTTAACTTAACCACAAGTATACAGCTAACCACCACACTGGAAGAAATATTATACTAAAAATAGATGCCAAATCTACCGCTCATGATAATTGAAGATGAAAGAAGGACAGTTTATAATCGCCTCTTCCCAGTGTTCTAGAAAGTGAGTCTGGGGAGGGTCTAGGTGATTAGGCGGGATTAGGAGAATCAGGAGGTTATTAAGCGGGATTAGGCATTGGGCGACCTATTTTCATATAGAATCCGCCTTGCGCTTTTTGAAACATTGCCTTCTCCTATCAACCTAAAACATCTTATTCATACTGATTTTGCTGGTAACTAATTCTGAAAATTGCAAAAAGAACCCTGAGTTCACAATTTTCACTAAACTCCCATGTGTCCTAATAAATAAGCCTAACATCATTATCTAAATTTCTTCAGTCGTGACTTCGGTTTTTCTTGACATCCCTTTTTTATTTTTTGTCCGAAAATTGGGTTCATTCGAGACTCCATTTTCTTTTGTTTCAAAAAATTCCTTATAAAGGCCTTAAATGATAACTTAAAGGTAGAACTGGCAGACGTGTTTTACATGCTGTCAAATCCAATATGAACAGTCAATCACATAAAATGACAAGTATATTCGATGGTCACAAATTCAGACTGGACATACTATTTCGGAAGTAGTAACTTCCACTTGACACTGATTGAACTTCGAGTAGATACCCTCAACACATCCCACTTGGCCTCTTCCAATTTACACTTAAGAGTAAATAACTCCCCAATACCTAATGGCGCGATAGAACAATTTCAGTTGTTGAGCATTTTTCGATGAGTCAGCAGAACATGTTTTAATAAACTTTACCACCTTGTAATCTTTTTAGAATAAATACATCCACAATTCGAATAATGTATGCAATTTCTAAGTCTACATTCTGTGAGATACACATCCATATCTACTCTCTTTTTTTTCCGCAAGTATAACCAAACATGATGTAAACATATACATAAGTATTCTTTACATAGAGAAAGAGAGTATGAGAGAGTTTTAAATGTACCTGAGTTTATCTTCTGGAACACAGCCCAGATCAATTTCACAAACAGGACAACAATCAATCTCATCATCTGATAATTTATCGTAGATACACTTCCTGCAAACTGGTGTATAGTTCACAACAGATGTTAGAGAAAATTTAACTAGAGAAGGTAACATTATTTACAAGACATCTTTAAAATTTTGTAGATCAAAGATCTAATAAAGCTTTACGATCAGATAAACAGGGTAGAGGTACTTGGAAACATATGAAACAGAAAATTGTAAAAACAATATTAAAGGTAACAAAAAAAAAATCACACCTTAATCAGGTGGGTTTCACCACTACTAAAAAGAAAATATCATGAGAAATTACAATAATAGAGGTACTCTACATCTGTGCATGGGCAATATTTTCTGTAACTTTTTTTCCAAGATAAGAAATTCTTATCCATTTGAAGCTGTAAATAACAGTAAAAAAAGGAAAAAAGATAAAAATTCTTTCAAGACAACTTATCATTTTGTATAAAAGCAAAATTGATAATTTCCAAGCTTCAAAAGACAAGTGAAAATTATCACTACTAGTGTTCATGATCCACTGGTTACCAAGCTTTCCAGAAACTAACTAAGAGTTGATCACCTAAAGGAAGATAAAACCCAAAAAGGTCCAAAATTGATCTTGCACGAATGGTAAACAAAAAATGGAAAATAATAATATATTTGACATCATTTATGGCTATGAGGACAGACATTTTCAACTTCCTATATATCCCAAACGGAATCATTAAATTAACAAACTGATTTTCCATAACACATTCTTTCTGAGAGAAGTTATGGGGATGAATAGAGCACCATCCCTCACTAAAAAGTAGTATGCAGATTCTTCTATCGTGTGAACTAAAGATGTTGAACAATTTGCTTATGTAGTATATTAATTGCATAACGGAAAATTGAGAAAACTATAAACATAGCAACTAATATAGCCATATTCTGAGACGCAGACTCTATATAAATTGCAAGACGAACTAGTCACCACAGTCCAGTCAAGTATTTGGCTTTATATCTTACATGCGGTACATAAGAAAAGTATCTGAAATAATCCTAAGACATGAGGTTGGTGCACAAAGTAGTGGTAACAACTAATAACCAACTACTGCTTGAAAACTGAGCTTGCATTTGAACTCATGGGTATTTGAAATCACGAAGTCTGGATATTTCATGCGTCCTGATAGTAATAAGAAGATAACTAGTTTGTTGTGTGATACTAGATGAGCAACTTTGTCTTTAAACATCAATAACCTGGAATGACTGGTTTAGATATAGTATGAAATCCTAAAGTTTTCTACTCGGCTCAAATCCTCACAGTGAGACAAAAAGCCTATGGTTTCATATAAAGATAATTCTTGCTTTACTCTACCTAACTTTCACATATAATTCACAAGTTCTTAAAACCCTTAATGGCTATAAAAGTACCTCACAGAGTGTAGAAGGGATAAAAAAAAATCCCTAATCAGTGTAGAAGTAAATTAATCGCATTGGTAAGTATATAAGGAAAGATCTATGCCTAATCCATGCACAATGTCGTCGGATTTGTCAAATCAAGCCTAGTAAGAAACAGTAAGTTGAAAAAGTCAAGAAACACAGGACACGTATATTTATACTCCGGAGAATAAACCCCAAACTCAAAGCACAAAAGTAATAAAGACATCAGAAGATTAAAACTCTGTGCCAAAAGACCAATAACTGATATCCCATACATAAAATTAAACTTCGTGTTATTTCAGTTCTTTTGCAAATTCCAACCAGAATTATTTTCGATCGTATACATTACACTCCTTATTATGGACTACAAGTTTGATAAAAATGTTTGAGACATACTCCTTCCATTCTGATTTACTTGTCCACCTTGAAAATAAGTGCATTTTAAAATGCAAATAATTCTTACTTAACTTGCTAAAATGGTAAATCTAAAAGACTTTCATATACTAAAATTAAAAATTACTACATGAAAGTTTTTTTCCAATTTGTCATTTCAACAATTTAGTCACGAAAACTAACCCAAAATTAATATGGAACGGATTATCACTTATTAAGCAAAAAAGAAGGAGATAAAATTATCAAATTGATGTCCACAAACCACACGATAAAACGGCCAAACATCAAACCTAACTTAAAGGGAAAAAGTGCATTTACTAGAATTATCAAAAACCCACATCCATTGAGCTGAAGAATCAGTCAAATATTCAACCCCCCAATATATCTATATCCATATCAAAATTTAAGCAAATTAAACATATACGAAGCTCTTTATTGTTATCAGGGGGCCAAATTACTTTCACAGAAAGATTTTTCATATAATAGTGAAAACACAGTAATTGTCAAGGAAGCCCATGTTCCTCTATGTAGCTGGCATCAATAACAAAATTGTAAAACCAAATATTATTTTCGTCATTTAAAGAAAGACAAACAAATCTCAGCTCAATTGCTTAAAACGTATCAAAAGATTCAAAACTGGAAAAACGGAACGTAAGATGAAAAAAAAAACAGTAAAATCACCAAAACCATCACAATAGTAACAGTCTAAAAGGACTCCAGCACCCCATATTACGAAAAACCCCGATATTTAACCATTTATCTTTAATATATATTTTTTTTATCAATTTTAACCTTTTAACACCCCCGTAATTACACCCATAATTTCTAAAAACACAATTATAATAGCGCCACTGATAACAAAGTAACAAACCCACGTCAATTAAGGTGAAGATTAGTCTAAAAAAGAAGAAAACGGAGAAAATAGAAAGACACACACACACACACACTCACACACACACTCACACACTCACACACACACATATAATATAGATATAGCTCAAGGGACACTTTTGTAGACACTTTTATGCAAAAACACTCCAAATCAAGATTTGGTTAATGCAAATCTCCACGGTTTCACGACGGAAAGACAAATATGCGTCTTGTTTTTTTTTCCGAGATGTATAATTGCATGTATTGAATTTTAAAATTTTACCTTAATTTCCAAAACATGCAATTATACATCTCGAAAAGAAAAAACAAACGCATATTTGTCTTCCAGTCGTGAAACCGTGGAGATTTGCATTAATCAAATCTTGATTTGGAGCGTTTTTTGCATAAAAGTGTCTACAAAAGTGTCCCTATATATAAATACATGTAAAAGTTGGAGAAAAAAAACAGTGAAATTATCACAAACCCACGTCAATTAAGGTACATATTAGTCAAAAAAAAGAAAAGAGAAGGGAAAATAAGAATAAAGAGAGAATAAATATAAACACATTAATAATTCCGCCACTGGTAACAAACCCACGTGAATTAAGGTGAAAATTAGTAAAAATATAAAAAAAAAAGAAGGGAAAAAAAGAAAGAGAGAAATAAATAAATACAAGTGTGAAGGCAGAGAGAGATAGTGGTGGCTTCTCTCAAAAGCTTATCACAAAGAGGACACGTCATGCATGCCGCCAATGCCTCCCGTCGTATCTTCACCACCTGACTCGCCATCTCTCTCTCTCTATATCTATATATATATATATATATATATATATATATATATATATATATATATATGTATCGATATGATTGTAAAAAAACAACAGTGGATCTGGGAAAAAAGTTGGATATTGAGGTGAGATAGTGAGATGGGTATTGTAAATTTGAGGATAATTAAAGTGGGTATGGATCAGATTAGAGTGATTTTGGGGGAAATTTTATTATGGGGAACAACGTGTATGTATGTATGTATTGTAACTATTGTGTATGTTTATGTAAATTGGAGTTATGGAGTTATAATAATAATTATAATTATTATAATAATAATAATAGGGTGAGGTCTGTGAGAACATGCGTATTGACGATTTAGAGGCTCTATTTTTCGACCCTAAAATGTCTTATAATAATAATAATTATTAGAGTTTGGATTTTTATATTACACTTTTTCTGAAAAAACGTACAAACCGTAGAATTTGGTCAATTTTAACAATTAAAATTAAAATACTGAATATTTTTTTCAAATTAAACATGATTTTTTTAATAAAAAAGCTAAATGCCTTATTTTTAAAATTTTACATAAAATAAATTACCAAAATTCTAACAATCTCTCAAAATAAACACAAAATTTACACAAAAAAAGTTGATTTGATAAATTTTATGTTTTTTGTTCGTGTTATATTTTTGTCAAGTGTATAAGTTGATATTTATTGAATCATTAACTAAATCGTCAATTTTTGTGAAGTTTTTTTGGTTTGTTTTTAACACTTATAACACAATATGAAACATTAACTAAGTCGTCAATTTGGTGTCGATCGTCAATTTTCTTGAATGAAACAATCATAAATTATATAAATTTCATAAAAGAAATTAACTCAATATGCAAACATGAACTAAATTTCATAAAACATATTTATTAAACATTTGTTTACATCATATAAATTTACAACAACTTGGAAAAAAAAGTAATTTACATAAAATTAAAAATAAAAAACTGATTATGGACTTAGGTCTATAGCTTCTTCTTTATTTGCAATATGTAGTAGAAGGTGTAGCGATGTCTATGCAACAAATTAAACAGTTCCTGTATAGAGTTTCTACCATCTCGTTCTTTAAATTTCAGTTCAGCCAAAAAATTATGTATCGTTTTAGTGTTTGATACATTGTCAGGATTTCGATTTTTTATGGCCTCTAATATTGCACTAACTTTAAAACTACTTTGTTTTAAAGTTTTAACCATTTCTTTTTCACGTTGGTTTAAACGAGCACGTCGTGCTTGCCCTTGGAGGTAAGTTGGAGGTGAGTGGTTATGTTGTCCATTTTCTACTTGACACATCCATTCACCATTAACTACGTAACCCTTAATGAAAAATGGACAATCTTTTTTCTTTGTACCTGAATTTACGAAAGATGGTTTCTTTTTTTCGTAAACCCTCGATTTATCACACACAATATCAACATACGGTGTTCTGCTCCCATCACCCCCTCCAGACCTACGAATCGTAAGAATGAAACCCTAATTTCCAGCCACATCAGCAAGATCAGCAAGCATTTCATCCCTTGTATCCCAAGTCAATTCATCAACTTCAAAGTGCTATGTATAATCAGTTCGCTCATCGTTTGAGCCACTGGATGAATTCGCATTGTTGTTATTCCATTAGTTGTTGTCATAACTATAGTTGTAATTCATTTTCGAAAAGTGTTTGTTTATATTATTTTTTTGGGAGAAAGGAGTATTTTTTAAGAGATTTTTGAAAATTGTTTGTGTTTGATTTTAGGGTTTGTTAGAATTGGCAAAAATGAGCCATATTTATAGTGTTAATTTCAGAAACCCCACAAGGTGGTGTCATTTCGAAACTTTAATAATGCATTGAGTAGTCATTTTCGGATAGGGTTGTCAACTCATAATAATTCAAAAGTGATAAGGTGTTGTCGGATTTATTTTGATAGATATGGTATCCAATGTCATTTACACTACAAACCGTAGATTACTTTTACGGTTTGTAGTGTTTTTTTTGTGTAGTCATTTTCAAACTTTAATAATGCATTGAGTAGTCATTTTCGGATAGGGTTGTCAACTCATAATAATTCAAAAGTCATAAAGTGTTGTCGTATGCATTTGATGGATATGGTATCCAATGTCATTTACACTACAAACCGTAGATTACTTTTACGGTTTGTAGTGTTTTTTTTTTACGTTATTAACCGTGATTCAATGCAAAAGGTACATTTGTAAAATAAACACTGCTTAAATAAATGGTACAAACCGTACATTTAATGTACGGTTTGTACAGATTTCATACAAACCGTACATTAAATGTACGGTTTGTATGTAAATTTCAGAAAATTGCAAATCAGTCTCTGCATTTCGTAAAAACTCAATATTGGTCCTATCAATTAAAATACAGAATATTTTTTACAAACATACAAATCAAACATACGAATCAAATTAAACTTACGAATTTATAACGTACAAATCAAACATACAAATCAAATTAAACTTACGAATTTATAATATTCCAACTCAGCTAAGAATAAAACTTACAAATCAAACATAGAAATCAAATACAAAAAACACAAATGTGCATTTATTTTTTTTTGTAACGACTAAATGATTTAAAGTTGGACGTAGGGAGCATCTTTTCCGCCGATGTTAATCTATCCGATGACGGCTCAGTAGACTCTTCGATTTCGTTTAGCTCCGTACGCCGTCTCTGTCGATGCTGCGATTCTGGATGCAGAGCACGCTCGTGGGATGTAAGTGTCAATCCTCGACTCCAACTGTCGGTTGAATGCTGACTAGGATAATGCTCGTACGACCCAAATGATTGTCTATGATGATCGAACGGAATATCGTCCTGAACGTAGTCCGACCCAGCAAAAGAAGCACGACGAAGATGACCGCTTGAACTCGGACCCTGATCTGTAGTCGAGGGTCGACCTCCACTCGTTCTTCTACCCCCGCTACGCCCGCCGCTACTAGATTCGCCTTCCCCTCTGCCTCTTTCGTCGGGACGCCGACAACTTGAAGCCCTAGTGTAGTTCTTGGGTCGTAACGTAGGTCGTCATCACCATCGTCGTCGTCGTCGTCATCGTCATCCTCCTCATCCGACTGTTCATCAGCTGACCCATACGGATTCATTCCCATTTCAGCGAACTCCGCACGTAGTAAGTCCACGTCCGTTTTCATTTTCGCCCGTTTGAACTATTTAAAACTGCGGCGCAACATCGCTTTCGGAAAAAAAAAACAATAAAAAACGTTTTATTAGTATTGAAATATACAAACAAATATTAATGAACTTTAACTAGTTGTTACCATTTTATTGAGCACACCCGTATGCTCGCAGAAACCGTGAGATGGCCGTCCAAGTTCAGGTGGGTTTATAAAGATGCGGGTCCTCTCTCTATACCATCTCATGTAATCCGGTGACGTCCCCGTGCCAAATTCGCCGTTAATAAGACGGTTGTGGCGGTCATTCCACACGGTTATAAACTCTTCAAAAAGTAAAGGCCAATCGTGTTTTTGCCCAATCCCATATCTTCTATCCTTGCCGTGACCCTGTCTAGATTTCCAAATATATGTAGAGACCCGCTGAACAAAACCGAACTATCTCATGAACCTGTCCGCGGGGTGGAACTCAATCTTCTCATTACAAATGAGAGGCACAGAACAATGCCACATATAACGGCCCCGCGTGCAGTATTCCGGATAGTCATCGAGGTTCCCATAAGGTTGCCAGACTATCTGTAATTAGCAAAATTATTATTAGAATATGTAAACAAGGGTTTAAAAATACTAGTAATAAATTCTGCAAACATAAGACCAATGCAAACATATACAACATATAATACGTAAGTTGCATGTAGGAAATAAGAAAGTTAAAATTTACCTGTTCATGCGACATATGGTCAAACTGGTCCCGTATGTGGGCCACATTATGTCCGTAGACATATGGCTTATCATTAGTAAGCCTCCAAATCTTCCATCTGTAATATACAAACAAAACCTGATAAACAATCAATATAAATAAGATAAGTAAATGATAGATGATTAAATAATATCATACCTGTAACCGAGGGGGAACCTAGGCAAGCCCTCAGGTGGCTCGATATCTTCCGGCAGCTCTTCACATGGTCTAACCGGCAGTAGTCTGGTCATCGCCCACATATCGAGAAACATCACCGCCCCGCTTACTTCGTTTGCCTTACCACGTACCAACTTTCATAGATTAGCCTCTAACCAGGCCAGAAGAGCTGATCCCCAACTGTACTCAGCACATGTGTCAAAATTCTCCAGAAATGGCAGAGACCAGAGTGGAATCTGATCACTGCTCTTATCTGAAAACACATGTGCCCCCAGTAATAATAACATGGCAGCCCTAGACTGATATAACAAACGCTCATCACTAGGGTTGGGGGGTAATTCACCAAAGGTGTGTAACATCCAATCAAGTCTAACTGTCAAACAGTTTGTATCAACTTGATTGTCAGCCGGTCTAACACCCAACAAACTCTCTACCATATCTAACCTGCCCGCCCTGTTATCATTCCGCTCCGATCGGGTAACAGCAAGACCATCCACCATGAGACCAAGCATAATCTCTACATCCTGTAAAGATATCCCTAACTCTCCACCGACAAAATGGAACGTGTGCGTCTCATCACGCCACATATCAACTAAGGCTGTAAGCAAGCCTCGGTCTACGGTATAATTACCTATAGTGTGAATACCGTAAAAACCAGCCCTAATTATATTTTGAACTACCCTGTCAGGCGTCGGTATCTGCCAACTATAATTATAAATCCTAATCTTATGGGCATCTCCTCTACCCGCTTCTCTTCCAGCATCCCAAGTCGTATTTGAAATATGACCGGTCTGTCGTAAAATGCCTATCCTGTCTTTAATCTGTGGACCTGGTTCTGCCATCCTAACTATTTTTAACAATAAAAACAACATAAGAAACATACACATTTAATGATAACCAAACAATTATTTTAATTATCTAATTAAACAATGATAACCAATTAATGATAACCAAACAATGATAACCAATTAATGATAACTAAATAATGATAATTCAATGATAACCAATTAATAATAACCAAACAATGATAACTCAATTATAACCAAACAATAATAACTCAATTTTTTAATCATAACCAAACAATGATAACTCAATTTTTTAATCGTAACCAAACACATTTAATGATAACCAAACAATGATAACCATCATAAACATGTAACATCATAACCAAACCATTAGTAATAAATATCTAAATAAACAAATTTGAATAAAAACCCTAATTTTTTTATTAAATGGGACAAATATCAACAATTATTATAATTTTTATAATTAATATAAACAAACAACAAACAATTATATATAGCTAATTGAATTATGGATTTGCATATTTTATATATTTTTTCCTATTTTACAAATTGAAATTACAAAAAAAAAAAAAATAATGCAAAAATGGGACAAATATCAACAATTATTATAATTTCTATAATTAATATAAACAAACAACAAACAATTATATATAGCTAAGTGAATTATGGATTTGCATATTTTATATATTTTTTCCTATTTTACAAATTAAAATTACACAACAAAAATAAATAATGTAAAAATGGGACAAATATCAACAATTATTATAATTTTTTTAATTAATATAAACAAACAACAAATAATTATATATAGCTAAGTGAATTATGAATTTGCATATTTTATATATTTTTTCCTATTTTACAAATTGAAATTACACAAAATAAATAATAAATTAGAGAATAAAAGATATATCTTGAATTATGGATAAATTTGATTGATGATTTGGGGTTTTTTTGTTAATAAAGTTGATAGTTATTGTGGTTGATTGATTTGGGTGGTTTTTTTGGATGAAAATTGGGGGTTTTTGGGAGAAAGAGAGAGAATGTAGTATAAAAGTTTTTTTTTTTTTTTTTTAAACGTGAAATTCTGTTTTCAAGGGACTGTCTGTGTAATTTTGGTGCAGGGACTGACTGTGTAATTTCTGAAAAATAGGGACTGACTGTGTAATTTCTGCAGAATTGCTGCAGACCGTAGATTAAATCTACGGTTTACAGTGATTGACTGTAAACCGTAGATTAAATCTACGGTTTACAGTAAATGACTGTAAACCGTAGATTTTTTCTACGGTTTGTGCGTTTTTTCAGAAAAAGTGTAGTATAAAAATCCAACCTCTAATTATTTTTACAAACCGTAATTCGTATTTATGGTTTACGTGTGTAAACATAATTGTTGCAGTTGAAAAATCCAATCTTGACGATTTATTAATCAAACAAACTTACGACGTCGTGTTCGGTGTAATTTTCCCTTTATCTACTGTATTTGTTAATAATAAAAACATGGGAAAAGATTTTTATCACAACTATCTTACCCAAAACATTATAAATTGATGTGACGGATTGGGTAGATCAATCGTTTTGTTTGTGATTTTGAAAAATAATTTTCAATTGAAACATGATTGGTACACCTAATCCGTATGTAAGTTTTTGAGTAAAATATTTGAGTGGCTATATGAACGCTCTAAAAACCTTATAACTCATTTGTTCTTAAATAAGTGACCAAGTGTCATTCTTTCTGGTTTGGAACATATTAAAAGAAGTGTCCATTTTTATTTTTTAATAAATGTTCTTCAATTTATTTTTTGAAATGTCTTTTTTTTTTATAGTTGAAACATATTAAAATTATACTTTAACAAACTCACATTTTAAGTAAAAAAATAGTTTTTTATTTTATTTTTTGTTTGATTTTTTTATGTTCTTTTGTTGAGTTCTAAATAAACTTGTTTTAAATCCGTAAATAACATCACTCAGCATTTGTATCTAAAAGAATTTAACCATGAATTTTTGATAATTAAGTCTTTAAAACATGTACTAAATGATCACCAGGTAGCTTCAGTTCCGCATGAAACCAATATTCACACCAAGGCTAGATCGTATTAGTCTAAAGCTTTTCCACGATAGAGAATATCCTTTTGAATAGACATGTTACAAGACGTAATTGCATTCGCAATAGCAACAATGTCGGAAATTATATAGACTGCATGACTATAAGGCGTATTCCTTCGATGGGACCTCAATTCAAAAGGGTATGTTGAGCGTGGCATAAGTCGAAATAAGAGTTCGCGTGTGTTTGGGATGTTAAAGGGTACCATCGACGATAATGACCTCAGATGGTTTGTTGTCCTTAATGAAATTTGTGAATTCTGATTTACTCCGATATTCTCAAAGGGAAGCATCAATGGAATGTGCTCAAATTTTACATCCAGGTTCTCAAACATACTTTGTTTATTTCCAAAAGATGCTCGCCTATTTTTACGCTTGAAACAAATGCAAGGACACGATAACGATACAAGAACAGTTACACTTACCACATCAAATTAACTGCCATCGCAAAGCTAGGTAACTTCTTTTGTGGGGACAAATAAAGTCGTCTTAATGTACACTAGTATGGCCTTGTTTGGTGGAAACTGGATACTCTCAAATTCAGTTGTTTTTTGTTTTCTTTTTCCATTAAAAGCTGGACTGCATTTGATAAATCAACTTAAAAGTTTGGCCGAATTCCCAATGACTCGGTAGATCTATTAGGGATAGTGCTTTTTCTTAATTTATCTTTTACGAACTTGAAAGTAATTCCACTCTATTTATTCAGTAAACTGAATATAGAGCTTTCCCCTGCTCTAATTATAGTAGTACTATAGTCTTAAAATTCCTGTAAAGTTGTCACTTATCATGAGAGGATGCAAAATGGGGGACACAATATCAGATCGGTCCATTATTACAGAACAGGTATCCATCCCGTAACCGTTCTTTAGTTGGCTAGTTACGAGTTAAAGCTATCCAGTCTAAAAGTTTTGATGGAGTGCTATAATCATCATTAGAATTTAGGAACATTGATGACTAGTATTTTGCATTTTCTGCATACACAATTCGCATAGGCAACTCTTCGTTTATTCTGAGCATTGTTTGTTTTCTTTCCTCAATAATTGTACATTTTGTATATATATTTTCAGTGAGAAAAATATATCTTGTTCACATTTTCTCCATATCGATTTACAAACTCAATTAGCTTCAAAATAAGTCAAGATCATCAGGCGATTTACAAACTCAATTAGTCTTCAAAACTAGTCAAGATCAGTAGAGTTTCCAAAATAATTTCCTTTTATTTTAACCATATTAGGAATGCAATAAACCAAGTATCATTGTTACAAATGATCTCTTCTGCATAATTGAGAAGGAGATTTATTACAAATTATTGCATACATGAGAATAGTAGTTACAACAAGAGGTAATGAAAACCGATTGTTTAGTCACCACAGTTCACAAACTGATAGTTCACAATGAGATGGCCATTCTGATAACCTTGTCTGTTAGTATCAATTCTGTTGAATACACCAACATCCAAATCTAGCCCTCCATTGCTGCACTGATCTACAATCCTCACTGTTTCTGCCGCTCCAGTAGCTGTGTTCGTCACCTGAACAATGAATATATAAAACAATTACATATGTTGTTGCCTCGTATAGAGCAGTAACCCGACTAGATTTGTGCATCTACTAGACAGAAAGATTGCGTAAACTAAGCATGTTAATGAGAACAACATCACCTATAGTGTTACTGGTGTAGAAAACTTAGAATTTACCAAATCATAAAACAGAAAATGACTTAATGAAAGTAAAAGTATATTGGAAACTTCAAGAAAATTAATATAAGAAAACTCATAGAAAATAATACCCTTAAGCATTTGCCACACGAAGCTTGACCACGTTGCCCGACGGGTCCACAAAATGCTGTCCATCCGTATTTGCTTCGCCATGCGTACGACTTACCAGCATCCCAAGTAGAACAAAAAGCACTAACTCGGTTCAAGTCCCATCCATTTTGTTCAGGGTAATAATTATGATAGGTTGCCCTAACATTAGTCGCACTTTCACCAGTACTGCCAGTTTGTTTACAGTTACTCTGACAATTCTGTGAAGGTGAACAAAATTCGTCAGTGGTGCCGCAATATCCCCACTGGCTACAACACAGGTTATTAGCGCAAGTCCTGCCGCCAGCTTGGCGACCACATTGTTGGGCAGTGATAAAAGAAACCAGGGAGAGTAACAAGGCAATGTAAAGTATAGTTGTATTAGCCATTTTTTTTGTGTTTGTAATGAAAATGTTGGTTTGTGTTATTAATTAATATGCTCATGCTGTTGGAATTTATAGAAAAGATGTTGGGTTGAAAATTCTAAATCAAAAATGTTTCTTGGTTGGAAAAGTATGTAGTCAAGTTTGTTATCATTTTTATCTGTTCTTCTTTCTTCATTAATATATCCCCAACTTTGACTAATTCAATTCTGCCATGCTCTAGATAAAACTGACGGTCGATTTAATTTACTTAGCGCTTGGTTAATTTATACCATATTTATCATAGCAGACTAGGACTTGAACCAGTCAAGGTCCAGCTAGATTCTCAGATTTTTGCTTTAACATGCACCTGCTGAATTCTTAGTTTGATTATCATTTCATACCCGAGTCGGACTTTAACCAAAATTAATATAATACCTCTCGTTTAGTAGTTACATGTCAGGAGCCCGAACTTTAAATCAATGGGGTCAAAAAAAATAACTAAGAAAGAGGAAAAAAACAGTCATGGCTCCAATCTATCTTGTGCTAGGAATAACAGACATAACTAGTAATCGTATAAGTGAGTGAGTTTGGTCTTTTTTAGTGTTAAAGTCATTGCTTATATATAAAGAGAATTTTGTGTATATATAATACAAACTTTCTATTTAAATGGAATAATAATTTTGTAATTAAGTTAATACCGCATGTCTATTTTGATAAATTTTATATAAAAGTCAAGTGGGTCAGACTCCCCTAACACCATATATGTTCCGCCTATGGATAGGAGTAATATATTAGGTCTAATTTTCTAATTATAGACAATGAGAAACTTTTAAGTTTGTAGCTTCTAGCTTATCTGACTCTTAATTGTGACATTAGAGGAGAGATGGACAAATAGGACAGCATGGAGATATGTTGTCATTCGTAAAATTTATCGAGTCATGAATATGTGTTAGCGTGTAGTTTCCAAAATTCTTTGATTTATTGCACCATAGCATTGATTCTAAATGTATAGATATGGGAGGAGCTAGAGGATGAGAATGTCAAAGTAGGTGTATCGTTTATATGACTCGTTTACATGAGAATATTATTCTAAATTTGTACACGCATCAGTTTTTCTATCCATTAACTTAAATTTATATGAACTCAAATATTTATCAAATACAAGGGATCAAGATGTTCCCTTATAATTAAAATAATAATTTTCCTCTCTTACTTTTCTCTTATTCTATCACATTTATTTGTACTTTTCACATATAAATTAATAAAATAACAAAAAGATAAATTGTATAATTTTGATAAATAAATTAATAAAAAAAAGCTTATAATTTGTATAAAACAAAACGTTTACTTATAAATTGTAAAAGTGTACTTTTTACTTTAAATACGAAAAAACTTATAAGTTATTTAATGTAATTGTTATAGTAAATTAATTTGGGTTGAAAAAAATTGATAGAACTATATTAAAATATAGTAATATTTAGTTATGATAATAAATTTGATAGAAAAGCTGAAAAATGTATAAAGTTAAACTGTTATCTTAAAAATATAAAAATGATGTTAATTAAGTTATATATATGAGGAAAAGTATAAACTAACGGTTACGCATGCTCTGCATCTCCCAATATATTTTAAAACTCCACCATAACAGCCTAAATTTTATATTTATATTATAAAAATAACTGGTTCTTTTTGTTAAAATCCATCATCTCATATGTATATCCTAACTCCGCCACTGAGATCATACAATAGTGAAACCTTTGTCAAGATACGGAAAATTCAAAGCTTTTAATGTATAGGCACGTTTACATTTTATTTCATTTTAGAAGACGTACTTGAACGGACAATAATTTGGAAACTTCACTTTATGCAATTTGCTTGATTTTATTAGTCTTACATTTATATTTCACTCGTCTGACTATATCGAAGTTGAAGTGCAAATAGCTAGAGGAAAAAAAATAGGGGTGGTCCTGAAAGGGTGCAGGAGGTGCGACGACACCGGATCTCATAATTTCGGTGAATCGTTGAAGGCCTCACGACGCCGACATATCAAAAAAATCAATTTTTATATATGTATAAAAAATATACATGTAAATATAGGCTAGTAAAAATAATTAAAAATAAGTGAAATGACACAATTGTTTTTATATTAAAGATTTTTTTTGGTTGAGAGTTAATTTTGGATTATTCTACTATTAAGATATTTTATTATGAAATTTCATATCGTGAACGACAATAGAAAAAAAGAACTCAGTTTTTTTTTGCATCGGGAAACAAAAATCTCAGAGCCGCCCATGATGGAGGGAAAAGAGTTTTTTTTTCTTCTAATTGTAATGCTGAAAAGGCATTAACTGATTCTTCCTGCTAATGCAAAAATCCCAGCAATATTTCCTTAAATTCCAACTGATAGGTGATTACTAGTATATTACATATTGTGCAGAAGTAAAAGAACTTCATATAATTAACTACGTTACAACATCTTTTTTTCTTTTACGTTTAATGAACTTTTAAGTTTCGTAACACATCAAATGTCTGTTTCACACTTCCACCAAAAGGCGGCCACACTCCGTTTATATAGAGCGGTATGGAAGTACTCTTATGCTACACGAGTTTATTTATTTTCGATTTGTACTTTTACCGTTGATATTTGTGACATTTGGAATGCACCACCATACTGGAACCAGAAAGTGTTCTGTGTCTTTTTTGTTAACTAATTTTCTTAATTAAAGCTGAGATGAAATAACAAATCTTCATGAGCAATGTAATTTGACCAGGAAAAAGGATAGTAAAAAAACTGACCTTTTTATTCAAGTTCAACATAAACATAGTACATAACCTTTATCCATCTTTATTTACGATAGAGATTGGTAAATCTTTTGATGAAAAAGTATTTATTTCAAAACTGATAATAATACTGATGACACACATCTCTTTCATATAGAGAAAACAGAATAGCAGTTTTTTAGCAGTTCACAAAAGTGTAATTGATTATCATGTGTCCCTTTGCGTGGCTATTTCCATCAGTATCCAATTTCCTGAAAACACCAATATCCAAATCTAGTCCACCATTGCTGCATTGATCTACAATTCTTACAGTTTGTTGTGTACGAATGTTTGTCACCTGAAGATAATGTGTTAGAAATCTTAATTTATCTTCTTTAAAATTTCATATTAACTATACAGTAAAGCAAGAAATTATGCATGATTTTGTAATCACATGTCGATATTTTTTTAGTGTGATGTTACTCCGTCACATGTTTAGATCTATTTCACAGTATTTTCTTTTTCGTATCCATTTACTCTCCAGTAACAAGAAGATTACAACTAAGTTACTTGAAATTTTCGTTAGCCACGTTATATTTTCTTTATAAAAATTGAAGGGCGTCGCCGCTATGTTCCCACCTTGTGCTGTCTCTTGTCTTGATTCTTGATTCAAGCTGAGATATATAAAATCCAAGTCCACCAAATTTTAGACTATGAAATATAATTAGTCAACCAAATAAATGCCAGCTAAAAAGAAAATAAGCCAATAACCAAGTTTCAACATGCAATATTAAACATCAATTATAACATACCCTTAAGCATTTGCCACAAGACGCTTGACCACGAGGTCCGACGGGCCCACAAAAAGCGGTCCATCCGTACTTACTACGCCATGCAAGTGACTTGTTCCCATCCCAAGTTGAGCAATACGCACTAACCGCAGTCAAGCTCCACCCATGTTGAGCAGGGTTGTAAATGTGATACGTTGCCCTAACATTAATTAGAAGCGCTTTGGGCACCACCGCTAGGGGTGCCACCAGTGCTGGATTTACAGTTGCTCTGGCAATTTTTTGAAGGTAAACAATATTCGTCAGTGGTTCCGCAGTAACCATGCTGGCTACAACAGAGGTTGTTAGCGCATGTTTTGCCACCAGCTTGGCGTCCACATTGCTGAGCGGTGGTGAAAGCTGCTAGGGCTAGGGAGAGTAGCACAAAAATGTAGAGTTTACAAGTCTTTGCCATGTTTTATTGTGTCAAGTATGTCTAATGTTTTTGTTGGTTTTGTGATGAATCATGAAAGATAACGACGGGATTAGTGACGGTATTTTTTGTTATGAGCTTATTAGCGACGGTTTTTGTAACGGTTTTGTGACAGTTTAGTCAATTTGCGACAGATTTGTGACAGTTTTTTAAATTAGTAACAGATTTGTGACAATTTTTACTTTCATTGAATCAAACATTATTTTGTAGCGTATAGTGGGAAAAAAGAAAAAAAAATGTGGGTTTGAAGTTACCTAAATGTCCTTGATCGGTTAGTTGACCAAGATAGAGGATTTTTAATATGCTCATAATTGAGCCTACAGTCGGCTAGTAAGGATTTATTTTAATAGGTTAAAATGGTTTATGAATTAAGGAGAGGACTCAACTCTGTTTGGTTGTAGCTTTTAACTAAATAAGTTATCAAATTTAAGGTTAAGAAAAAAGCGAAGGGCCTTTTTTTTTTCAGTGTGTGTGAACATATATATATATATATATATATATGTATGTAATATCTATATTTATATGCATATATCTATACTTGGAGATGGGGATGGTTTATTTTATTTTATTTAATGAGTTTTATATGGATCGTAGGATGTTCTCAAATGAGATCCAATGGGCACAAAGTATTTGAATAAGAGTAACTCAAGAAACTCTTGAGGAAGGGCCTCCAATTCCATAACATTTCCAACTTCTATAACCTAAACAATCATTTTACTTTATAAATAGAAAAAATAATTATTAAAATATATCACATCAGTTTTTCCGTAATTCCCTTAAATATAGATAAACTCATCTCATTCATTTAAATTTAATGAAATGAATTGTTATCTTATAAATTTAAATAATATTTTAATGTTATAAGGGAGATGATAAAGTATTTGATATGAAAGTTGTATTTTAATAACTAAAATAATATAACTATTATCTTAAATTTAAAAAAAACTGATAGATTAACTAATACGGAGGCTAGACGGCCGACCATAAACATACATGATCTATATTCTCTTAGTTTCTAATTTGTATAAGACCATTGACTTTGCATTTGTCCTTTAAATATAATTGATTTACCATTAATACGTACCTAACTTAACACTGACTCTACTAATGGGTGGGTTTCACCAAAAATTTTACAATAATAGTCATATTCATTAGAATCCGTACACAATCCAACAAATCTTGTGAGATTGATTATATACTGGTTTTAAAAAAAACGTAAAATTAAATTCATTGTTGTGAAAAATAATTCTCTGTCGGTTTTTCATTTGGCTTCATATAACCGAACTCAAATTATTAGGATAAAGTTATGATGGCGTCGCCCCTCCAAAACTCTCTCACAGGAGTGCAAAGATGGTGTACCAGCCATATGTCTACCAATTTGCATTTTACGATGACTCATATGTAAGAGTAGAAAGTACGACATCCTTTTAATCAACATCATAAATATGAAGAAAAGAAAGGATATTATTAAGAATAACCCTTGGATACAAAATATTAAGATTAGTAGACTCACCTCTTATTTGTCTTTATCGTTTAATGTCGAATCTTGTTAATTTAATTAGTAATGAATTGATGCGGAAACTTTCTCAAAAAAAAAAAAACTATACAAGCATTCTAAAAAATATCTAAATATATGGCAATCGTCATTGAGCCATAGACACGCATTCACTATGAACAATAACTCAACTTAGGCCTGAGACCCAAGATCTATATTAAATAATAAACGATACCAAATAAATTTTATTAGTTTGGACCTTGAATTGATCATGGTCACGATGAAATAGATATAAGTATAACGGGAGCAAGTTTAGTTATATAACTTTGGTCATGTTTTTGTTTGGTTAGACGTGGACCAGGGGTGTTAAAAATAATCGTAATTCGGACCGTTAGAACCACAAAACCCCCACCGTCTTGGAACTGCTAATGGGTATAGCCAACCTCACCCAATAGAGTGTAGGGTCAGTTATGGGTTTCAACTTCATAGCCATATAACCGACCCACGGAACAACACCATACCCAATTCAAAACCCAATAGTTCTATTGATATTATATTTAATAGATCTTACTTTTATAATGTTTCGAGTAATAACATGTTTTCTGTAAAAAACAATTATTTTCTACTAAGTACGCTAACTGTTAACATTATTTTCACTTGGCTATATCTAAACCCTACAAACATAGAAATTGCAATACCATATAACCCAATAGTCATCTTTATTATGTTCATGGGGTTTTATCCGAGCATTTTGTTTTTTTCATATTGATGAATAAAAAATAAAGGGGCAATTAACATAAATATATCTTAAACCTATTATATTAGCAAAAACATATCATAAAAAGTTAAATTATCAAAAACATACATTCAATTAATAATTAATAAACAATAAAAAAGCTGATTTATCTCTCCCAATCTCTTTCTCTCTATCTCATCATTGCACTCTCTCCTCCTCTCACCCTCTCTCCAATCTCTCTCTTCTTATTCTCTCTTCCTCCAATATCTGTTCTCCTCCTTCTTAGTCTTTTCGATCTCTCATGTTTGATCTCTCTTTCCGATCTCTCTCTCCATCCTATCTTTATTTTTCCGATCTTTTTCTTCTCCTTCATCTCTCTCTTCCGTGGGGATTGAGACGGACACATTTATAGCAATGGGCGGCGAGGGTACAGAGCGAGATCAAAAACTCGAGATTGATATCGACGGAGATGCGATCGTCGAATGAGAGGCTCACAACGACAACGTGGTAGTTCGATATCGAAAAACGGATAAGAGTTGTATTTGTTAATTAGTGTATAATGTTAAAAAATAAGTGTATGAATTACGTAGATTAAGGGTATGAAGTTGAAAATTATGTATATGAATTATGTAAGAAAGTATATGAAATATTTAAATTGGTATATGAATTTTGAAAATATGGATGAACTCTACAAATGAGGATATGAACTTTTGAAATAAGGGTATGACCTTTTGTAATAAGGGTATGAAAAATACAAATTAGGATATTAACTTTTGGATAAAGGGTATAAAATATATAAATTAGGGTATGAACTTTTGAAATAAGGGTATGAATTCTTTGAATAAGAGTATGAAATATAAAAGTTAGGGTATGAACTTTTAAAATAAGGGTATGAAATTTTGGAATAAGGGTATGAAATATACAAATCAGGGTATGAACTTTTGAAATAAGTGTATGAACTTTTGGAATAAGCATATGAAATATACAAATTATGGTATGAAATTTTGGGTATGTTTTTGTTAATTAGAAATTTTTTGCTATGTTTTTTTTAATTTAGTTTCAAAAGTAGTATGTTTTGTTAATTTATCCAAAAATAAAATATGAGTTTTTTTCCCACAGTTATACTAAAAAAAAATTGTTCTCAATATGCGGGTATACCCAAAATCGAAACCGCAAGCCCCGTCGTACATCCTTACATGCGGTTATGCTTCGGATACGGTTAGTCAGAAACGGCCCTATGGCCCAATTTAGTAAGAACTAAATTGGGGTCACTAACCCATAAGTGGCCTATTTTTTCAATTACATACATTGAAAAATTATTGGTTATTAATTAATATCACATATATTTCACTATTAAAAAAATGTACAAATAGCTACGGAAAATGTGACTGGTTTTTTTGTGATAAGTTTAATAGATACTGAAATTGTGAGGGATTTGTGACAGGACCGTCAATATGTGACAGTTTTGTAACATGATGGTCAATTTGTGACATATTTTGATCCTCATAAAATCAATATTATTTTGTAGTGTTTGTTTTATATTGACCGGTTATGAGTAGTATAGGTCCACCACTAGACAAATAAAGTACATCAAACAATTTTATCTTCTCTTTCGTTCGGTAATTATTTCATGCTTCTGGTGAACATTAACAGTCAAAACACGCTTTAATTTTAAAAGATAATTAAATGTGAAGATAAAGTTTATAACTTTTTTAATAATAGTTTCTCATTTTAAGATAAATAACATAATAGACTCATATATTTTTTGGAATAAATATAATGATGTTAGACACATCTGAAATAAAAATATCAAAAAAAACACTCTAGTTAGGAAAATGCTTTTTCTCACCAAATTTTCAACTCAAAAACTTTATCCGCCGATGTGGCGGTTGAGATGGATCAATCTTTTTGTTTGTGATTTTAAAAAATAATTTTCACCTGATACATGATTGGTACATCTAATCCACCAAATCAGCGGGTAATATTTTTGGGTCAGACATTTGGGTGATTATAGCAACACTTCTAGTTAAATAACACATAATTAAGTAAAACGGTCTAGTTATAATAGTTTATTTTATTTAAGGATAAATTAACAAAACATACTACTTTTTAAACTAAATTAACAAAAATATAACCAAAAACTTTTTATTATCAAAAACATAGCAAACAAATTTAATGTTGTTTATTCTCTTATTTCTTTCTCTATCTCATCTTACTCTCTCTCTCCTTCATTCTTCTCTCTCTACTCCATTTTTCTTTGTATCTCTCTATCTGATCTTGCTTCTCTCTCTCCTCCATTCTTCTCTATATCTTTCTTTCATATAACACTCTATCTCTCTATCCTCCTCCACCACGAAAACCCGTCACTAACTACCGAACACCATCTATATTATATAAACATCCATATACATATAAATACAGATATATACATACGTAATACACAAATATTACACTGGTTGATAACCCGTAATATATGAAAAATATATGAAATTGGTGAGATTATTTTCTATTTATTGAGGTTTGAGACTATTGTAAACCTTGTGGATTTATAAAAAAACACATTATCTTTACACATCAATAATAACCATCCATTTACTTACTTTTAATAGTCAAGATTATGTGTTTATTCTTTTTATTAGATGAACTAATCTTGACCATTAAAAGTAAGTAAATGGATGGTTGTGATTGATGTGTAAAGATAATGTGTTTTTTTATGTGTGTATGGATCCTCCCACTTAAATTATTATGGTATGTTTTTGTTAATATAATATGGATATGGTATGTTTTTGTTAATTGCCCCTTATTTAATAAGTTATAATTAAAAAAATTATTTTAAACACGGTTTAATAAAAAAAGTCATATTAATGATCATTATTAAAAAAAAAAACCTTTAATTTAAGTTTTTTTTTTTTAAATTTAATTTGAACCTCCATAATACTGAAGACGGCACTACGGTTATCATTAAATAACACTCTCAAGAACCGACCCGACCCGACCGCAAATAGTGTTGGAACTCCAAAAACCAAAACCAATTTACCCAAATTGGGTAAGATTGACAGCCTTAGCATACCATAAAAAAGGTGCACAAATTTGAAAATTCTTATTATATATATTATTACCTAAACCTATACCGTCTTTATCTATCCAAAATAATATTCTACGTCACAATAAGTTTTGTAAATTGCAACCCCACAATAATGTTAGTACTGCCTCCGTCTATGGTCCATGGTCCACACTTTTGCATCTGCCATTCCCTCCATAAATTCACCAAAGTTTAGGGGCAAAATATTTGAAATCTAAAACATCGATCTCTCTGCCTTTGGAGGAAGACAAATTTTGCCTAATCGTTTTTTCTAATTAAAATACGATACTGTATCAAATGTCAGATTATATGTTAGCTAGGCTTCTATGTTTAGTTTTGTAAGTTTTCGGTTTGTGTTAGGTTGTAAATTTAAGTTTACGTTTTTGTTTATGTAATCTGGGTCAGGTCTCGCTTATATTAATAAGGCTTTGTGTGTTTATAAATAAAAAAAAATACGAAACTGTAATGGATTTGGTGGACGAGGGGTGATATTGGAGATGCAAGAAATGGAGTGGAGTGTATCTGGTTGCAAAGGTTTGAGCTAGAAAACAGGTAGTAATTAATGTGTTTTGGGAAAAACAGGTAGTAATGATGAAAGTAACATAATTAGATTTTTTCAAACTAATTAACTCAAAAAGTAAGATCCATAAACCAATCATGGCCATGCACGAGTACCATACTTCCATAAATTATAAATATGAATTGATTAACTAATTAGAAAATTGATAAAAATCACTGCTAACGCTTCTATAAATAAAGCTCATCTTGAAAGCATAGCTTGCATAACAGCAACAATGACTTGCATGACTTCACTTTTGTCTTATAATATAATCTTCTTATCCCTTGTTTCGGTTTTTTTCCTTTTCAACTTCCTCAAGCGTGGCCGCGGCCCACTCTCACGGAAGTGGCCGCTTCTAGGAATGTTGCCTACTCTCTTTGTTTCAGTCCCCAATATCAACGACAGAATTTCCGATATTTTGCTAAGAAATGATGGTTTCTTAGGATGTGTTCAAACTTAAATGCAGTGACAAGTACGTTTTCGTGTAATGTACTCCGTATTTTACAAAATAATTGACATCCGAAAATGCATGGAAAAATATCAACTTCATTAGCTTTAAACGGGTGTTTAGAATTTGGATGGACTAAAGTTTGGATGGACTAAAAATATCAACAACAAAAGTTTTTTTGGAGCGGCTTAATGTTTAAAGGAAAATGATTACTGCCCCACTTATTTGCACATAAAAAATGGCACACCCTGAAGATGTTATTGATCTAAATAGATCTCAGTTAACAAATTAATGAAAGTCAAGGACCAAGTTCCTTCTTTTCTAAAACTAATATTGTGAATTTTGCTAGTCTAACAAACTTTTATCCAACTATCAGCCATGAATGCAACTTAAAAGCGTTCTCTCTTCATATTAACAAGGAATACTTCAGCTATAACAGAATTTAGTTACCACTCAAAACAATCGTATTACAGCCAATGGAAAATATTAATATTCAATTTGATTACATTCCACCAACAATTTTCACTACTTCATCAGTTCCAGAAACACATTCATCTTCGACAAACGGAATTGTCTTCCATGCCTTCAAATTTATCGGAATACTCTCTTCGTCTACAAAGAACAAAAATATAAAGGTCCTTTTTGGTTATATATCTATCCATAAAGCGCTCTTTTGATACAAAAACAAAACTTGGTATAAATATATGTTGAGAAGAAGAACCTCACTTTTAGCCAAAGGACCCTTGCAAATGGAAGCATAATGAGATCTAGCCAGTTCCAAAAGCGAAAACTGCCAACTTCTAACATTGGAGACCACGTCGGAAGATTCAACACTTATATTAGTTTCCTGACAAAAAAATGGTAGGAAAATTAGGACTAGACAGTAAACCTCGTCTTCTTAGACAGCAAATCTCATGTTTGCAAAGAGAGAAAACTTTAAACAGTAATAATGTTACCAATAAGATGTATATCACGTATTTTTCACAACAGATGTTAGAAATTTTGCTCTCTTGGGATGCCATAACTGAAGTTTCTGTCACATACCTCAGAATCTAGGTTTTGGTAACGAATAGTAAAAGATTTAAAAGGTGCTGCTGAGAAGCCTCTGCCCGAAGCTTTGACATACGCCTCCTGAAAGCTAAAACTTATTAAAGCTGCAAAGAGGGGACTAAGGACTAAAACTAGTTTAGCAAAACTTGAGACTTCAGAGAGCTCATGGAAATAAGAGCACTGGTAACGAATTTCATAGGACTGTATTATGAATTTATAACCAATTGAACCTACATCAATAGATCATCTGCAGTTTCTGAAAATTTAGAAATGAGTAAATGACTGATAAATTGTACAGCCATCGTTCAATGAACTCTACGGACCCTTAAACAACCTTATAAACAAACTCGTACTTTTGTAGTACATATATACAAATATCCAAACAAACATAATACACACACACGTACACATATGCATATGTATAAATGTGTGTGTGTGTGTGTGTAGAACTTTTATGTATACATTTGTAGCAAATGTGTGTGTGAACCAGAGTGAGCCAGAATAGTATCGGAATTGTGATTTTTAAATTTTGAAGGGTACAGCCGAGTAGGTAAATAAAAAGTAAATTAACACTAAACTTACCTCCACAAGTATATACGTTTATAACTACAACACAAGCATACTCTTCTACAGTTCTACTACATGTCTAGTAATGAAATTGAGAATAAGTAACTAACCTTCAAAGTCCATAATTTAATGAACTCCTGTCGCTGAATTTCGGGATCATTGATAGCAGCTAAGACCTCCACTTCATAATGAGTAAAAAACCGCCTAGCAAAAGATAGTATATCATTCTTTATCTTCCGTTGCTTTTCTTCTATATCAATGCCAATCTATGATGGAAAAAGTGAAGATCTAGATAAAGTTACTAGCCAGGGGAAATAAAGTAAACTAGTTAATCAGGCAATAGCAGAATTAATGAGGATGAGATTACTAACCGAGTAACCAACAGTCACTCCACAAGCTATCAGTGAATCGGTGTGTGAAAGGTTGAAATGCAACGGTGGTGGATCCCATTTATCTTTGTGAGCCCACAACACCTAAAGAAGGAAAATTTAACAAAAATGAAAGCTAAACAAAAAAAATAGAAATTAGCTGTCAGATGTAAAGAAAACCAACCTCAGGTTTGCCATGGATGTTCTTTTTAAACTTTAAAGATCTTGCACTAACTGAAGAGTTTATCTGATCTAGCACAAAGTCAAACTTCGTTATTCCAGAGACTTACTTGCATAAACATATATCACATTCTTGTCAAATGAAGTACATTTTTCACTAGATAGAGAAGATAGTTTCTAGAGCACTCCTAGCCAATAATATTAACATCTCATTCTTATACCTTTACAGTCAAAATACGATATGAGAGCACATATGCCAACTATAGTTGTGTCATAGGAAAACCACAGTCACATCTCTTTGCTATATATTCAATATCTTATTATTGTGTTTGTGATGTATAATAATTAAGATTTGCTAACATCCAGCAGAGGAGTGGTTTGTAATGCATTGGTGTACAGTATTGCTCAATCAAAATATTTTACTTAGTTAAAATCTAATTATACGAAGAGTTTCAAATTATTTTAAGATTCCTACATTTTGCAATGGTGGTCCGGACTAAGGTACGGGCAAGCAGAGCTCTCTTCTGAAGCTCCTCTCCCCGCATGCGAAAAACATTTTCTTTCTCGCTCGGTGATAAAATTTCAAGATACTGATTAAGAAGGGAAGTGCTCTTTATTTCATCTGGTAGAATGTACCAAAGGTGAGTTTCCCTGTTGAGAAGAAATAATTAATCAAAGTTGCGCAAGATAATAATGAATCTGAATACAAAAGGCCTAAAAGTAAGTATAAAAATTCAATCAAGGCTAGCTCACTTGTGAGATGGGAGCTGTATAGGAAGCTGAGGGGTTAATGACTTATAGAATTTTTGATCGAAGCAATAGGCCTTCATTGCAGAATTTGCTCTCCCAAAATGTGACAGCATGCAATAACTTAGGGGTTTGAAAAATCTGCCCCTCACTCAAGATGGTGTAATGAATATACTATAAAAAATGAAACACGACAAAAAAATCTTAGCTATAGGTTTATACTCAGAAACCTTGTCTCAAACTAGATTCTGCCAAAGTGTGTCTCAACGAAAGGGTTCTCGAATTTTTTTAATTCAAAGCCTCTTTAAAACACCATGGATCTAAGATCAAGAGAGTATTTATTTGTTGATTATGGAAAAAAAAAATTCCAAATGAACCCTTATACCTATCAAAGCTTCATTGTTTAAACTCTGAAAGCACGAACCACGTGTCAACTGTTTGTTGCACAAGTAATTCAATATAAATTGTTATGAAGTAGATGTGTGTGTATCTCGGTGAAAAGCTCCCAGAGGAGAAACTACTAGTATAAATTCTTAACTGCACAAGTTCACTTTATAAATGCCTTTAATAAAAAAAAACTAAATCCTTTTAACACTATCATAATCCATGAAAGTATAACAGGAGACTTGGAGTCACTGGTTTAAAAAGCTCTCTTTGAAGCGAAAAAGCTTGATATAAGTCCATGCAAAGCTTGAAAATTCTGATAACAGCTCACTCTCCTGCTTTTTTACGAGAAAGCTTATACTTTTAGCGAATCTCTTGAAAAATAAGCTTTCGCTCTTTTAATATTTGCTTGGAACTGTCTAATATTAGGGTGTTCTAACGTGCAACCAAGAGTAGCGGTACAAATCTAAAAAACACTACATTTCTTCAACAGTTTTCAGAAAACTACCTGTATACATCATCATAAGAAGAAACTCAAATAAAAAGCCAAACAGGACAAAGATTTAAGCCATTGGAAAAATTCAGAACTTTATTAAAGCGATGAATAAGGAATAAACTTGAAAAATAAAATTATAATGGCAGAAAAAATATAGATAACTATTTTACTAGGGTTAGATTAGAATAAGTTCCGATACAAGACAATTCAAAGCCCTAGTCATGAATTTTAAATTAAATCAAGGGGGAATTTCACTTAAATACTCTTTCGCCAACTTATTTAGCCAAAAGACAAACCCGCAATATTTTTTTCACCTAGGTCAATACTACTACATTGAATCAAGTCCTGTCATATTATTTCATGTGCTACCTAATTCCTAATTATTTACAAACTAATTCATAATTATTTACAAACTAATTCATAATTAAAATACCAAACTGTTAATAATTGGACACTTACACCATAATACAAATGTTACCAAACAAAGTCATCATATATACTGTCAAAATACAATCCAAAACTACACACATATTGTCATACGAATAAATGCATAGTTATACTTGAATAAAATCTTAAGGTAAAAAAACGAAATAGTCAATAGATACAAACCCAATACAAAATTAGTTTATTTATTATCTGATGGGAGAGAGATAAAGAAAGATACCTTTCACGAGAGAGAGAGAGAGAGAGAGAGAGACGGGGAAGGTGACTGAGATTTTACTTTTTGGTAATTTTCCAATTTAGTAAACATAATGATATTAAATATTTAAATTTAGTAAACATCATAATTGACACATTACTATTTTATTAAAGTTATCCAGACAAACGGTAAATATGTAAAATTAACTCTAACATTACGTTTGTTTGTTTAGTAACATATTTTTTTTTGTCTAAAATCATATTTTAAAAATCTGTTTCAACAATTCACTGAAATGCTGTATTTTAAAATTTTGGATTTTTTAATTTTTTCAATATAAAAATCATATTTTTAGAAGCTAAATAATCTGACTTGTCAAGCATTCACAAATTTTTGAAACCCAAAAAGCATGTAAAAAAATAGGTTAACGGATGGAGTATTCTGTTGGTATGGTAAAACCGAATCAGAAAACAAAACGAGAAATGAAGACGTGAAACATGAAGTAGATTGAAAAGAATTATGAAAAGTAGAAAATGGGAATCGAAAACGAGAGATGTTATTTCTTCAAGGAAAATGTAACTATAGTTGACACCCTTTTGTTTTTAGTTTTTACTAGTTAAATTAGTATATACCAAATTGGAGGTGCGCTTAGTTTTCTCAAAATATCAAAAGCAATAATATGAAGAATCTAAGTTCAAAGTGCAAATAGCCCTCATTTACTTAGTGCGTCTACTTTGCAAATAGCCTCATGTGCTTCCACAATTTTCATTTGACTCCTATGTATTATAAGAAGTTTGCATTTAACTCCAACTTCTTATCTGTAAATGGCAACTTTCGGTTACCAGTCCGATTTGGATTTTTGAAAAAATTGAAATCGAGTGTATATCCACATATGACTCTGTCCTTCAGGCAGTAATGTTAAAAGATCAGCCAGTGTTCAAATAACATGCCATTTTTCGGCTTAGTTCAAGATGACATCTGCATACCTTTTTTTGGGTATAAACTTTATGCTTATAAAAAACATGTCTCCTCTTCAAATTCATGTTCCGGTTATTCGCGGCGGAAATTAGGTCATAGGCAAAGCTAAGCGCCTAAGCATGGATTGAGCGATATTAGACCAGATAAAGGGAATCAGGCGCTAGGCAGCCTAGTTCCAATTACAACCGGTCTTGTGGCTTTCACAATATATATTCCTACTTTTACACTGTTAACTTTAGTTCTTCATAAGGTAATAAACTCTCCTTGATAAAATATTGATGACAGTCGCAGGTCAGAGTTATCAACTTATCATAGTGATTTGTATCGGAAAGACTCAATCTACCTTGCACATTATATTATCAATTAGAGTAATATTTGTTTCTATGTTTCAATTTTAATAGCACTGATTGCCTGCCACTATAAATATATTAACTAAGAAAGCCCTTAATGCGAACGACTCAGAGAGCTGCCAGGAGTAACAGCCCAAGCACATAAACGCCAAGAGCTTTGCTCTAAAAAAAACTATACTGTTCAAATAAACAACACACGTCATACAAGATAATCACAAACTGTTCCAGATAATCTTTTAATTTAGCTTCTTTAACTAATTAAGAACAGTCTCGAGAGATCCTTCAGTTTGAGGATTTGAGGTCGACAGTTGTTTAAGAACGAGGGCAATCCTTGATAGAAAAAGTGGCAAATCAGCCTAGCCAAAATTACAACAGAGCGGTGATGGATTGGGACTCTTAAACTTATCTTGCGCTAAAAACAGGTTCAGCATCTGCTGTTGGTTGTGTTCTTCGTGTGTACTTGAGTAATAGCCCCTCAGCCGACAACCCTGGTACACTTAAATCCCTGACAATTCACCGGAATAAAGATAAATTAAGTCAACTTTCATTCAGACTAGTGGGATGAAACAGCCCTTCCAGAAATTACTTTTACGTTCTTGGAGTACATATGCTGGTTAAACCACCTTTACAAGTTCTAGTGGGATGAAACACGTTTACATCAATCAACGATTGGATCCAGGCATTGTTTTAAAAGCATTGATAGCCTTCCTCCTTATAAGCGGATTTTTTTAGTTTCAGAAGTAAAAATCCTAGGCTTCATCGGGCTAAAAGCTTCTAGTTTTTTCAGGCCATAAAACCAGAAAACTCAGCTTTTAAGCTGGTAAGCTAAATGTAGTCCATATCTAAGCAAAAAAATTAAAATTAAAATTAAGAGCTGCACCATATGTACAGTAAAACGATTCGAGCATTGCTATAAAAGCACTGATAATCTTCACTTGTTTGGGCGCAGCTTTCAAGAAAATAAGCTGTTTTTAGTTTCATGATAAACTAGGTTATCCCGCTTAAAGTGCAGCAAAGCTCAACTTTTGAGCCAGTAAACTAAATGCAGTCTAGCCCAAACAAAAAATAAAAACTTGAAAGCTACAACCAAACAGGGCCATAGGGTTCTTACCTGATATAAGGCTGCAAATCTTTCCAATCCCACTTAGACCGTTCTCTGAAAAGCACCGAAAATCGCTCAGCAGGGGTAGATGGAAGAGAAGAAACGCTAAATACATAAACCAATGTCTCTACCCCTATCTTTTCTGTGACAACTTCCCCTTCTAACATGTTGAAACTCGTCCCCATTCCTTCCGGAATCTTCCTCATCAATTCCCTCATAAAAGTTTCCATCTTCATTTTCCCACCTCTCAATATCTCTCTAGCAAACTGTACACAAACCTTTTTCTCATCTAATTTCCATATCCCCTCATCGTTAATCTTTGAACCATAACTACGTAAACAATGACGTGCCAGGGGGTGAGGAAATCCATCTGATGTAAGAACATCAACAACTTCATTTTCATTAAGTTCATTTAAAAACCAGTCATTTAGTACAGAATTATGCAAAAGCATTTTCAAAATTCTGGTCATGTAGTCCTCGTCCACAATTCTCCAATAACCTTCGATTTCTACTGCTGAAATAGCTTCTAGCCCGGATTTCAGTTCGTCGTCACTAGCTTGTATGTTCTCAATAAGATCATCCCATTTATAAAATCCTGAGTTTTTCGTTTTGGTTATTTCCATCTCATCATCTACCAGCATTTCGTCAATTATGTAAGGATTCTTAGAGAGTAATGTTTTGAGCTTGTCAAGTCTAGGAGCCACTTCCACAATTTCCATGACACCAGGTGACACTTTCATTACAGGTGCTGTGAATTTCTTAGTTTCATTGTTTTCCTCGCAACTATTTTGTGACTGATCTGATGGGGGGATGAGTAATGCGCTATTCGAAGTTCCAACAAACTTCATGGCATATGTTTTTGACTGAGTGCAAAGTACAGCGTCTTCATCAGTTCCTCCTCTCAATGATACCCTGAACAAGAAAGGTGACATTGATCAATGTTAAACACATCAAAGTGCCAGGGAATAAGGAAAACTGATGTTCAAAAAAAAATATCTATTAGCTGGAAACTGAGAAATGCATAGTGTAGTTAGAGTTAATTTCCATTATCACAGTTGTAAGAACAAAACAGTAAAAGCTGGTTCTAAAAAAGTTTCTCACAGTTGTATTGAAAAAAAAATTATTTTGCAGTTCCATTTGGAAGTATTGATTAAACCTGGTACTGATACACACATCATGAATGCATGGTATGAGCAAGGATTATCCCTGATCACTGTACTTAAGCAAAACTTCATGCCACAATTACTATTCATCATAAAACGTACAGTCATAATTAAATATTGCTATTCCAAGTGTCATAATTCCTAAAATAAAAGGGCACAACAAAGGGAAATTAAAGAAAAAATACAACATAAAGTACATTATCAAATCCTAGTCACTTACTTGTTGTCGAGGACATCTGGAATAAGCTTCTCATCAAGCTCAAGAAGAATTAAATCATCATGAGGACCAAAGAGAGGATGATATGAAACGGGCACCGATGAAAAGGGTTGGAGATTCAATATTGTATCTGCTCCTCCTAAACAAACTGTCTGATGTTGGTCAGTACCCATCTCCATTGGTTATTCTCTCTCTTCGTCCGCGCAGATACTCGAGGGAAAGGCGTTAACACCAACACCCTGACACTCGGCAATTTTTTTTACCTACGTAACAAAAAGTTAACATGCTAGCCAACTAATGCTTACCATCGAAAGAGAACATGGAAATCAGAAAAAAATGAAAGGTAGCTTTAGATAATCCGATCTAAACACACAAGCAGATAGTCTGTTCACCAAAGTTATAATTCTTTATGCAAATGTGGATAAACTAACAAAAGGCCTATTGAATAGGGAACATTGAAACATAAGTCGAGCAGAATCATATAAAAATATATTATTGGCCAAAAAGTAAAATACATAAGGTATAAATCCGTGGTAGTTCATAGGTCTCCTCGATTCCTTGTCTTAAATGTTTAGTTCGTATTTTCACTAGAACAGACAACAAAAAGATAGCAATAGCCAATAGTCGTAACATTTCATTTTCGGCACCTTTCTCTTTTAGCATAAATTGGTGAACCCAAATATTCATACAGTACTATTATTAGTTTTTTTCTTAGTAGAAAAACAGAAAAGCTCAAATGGCAACAAAATTTCTGGTCCAAAATCAGCTCTAAAAAATCTGTTTCAAAAATCCATTGAAAATCCAGATTTTCGATTTGTAGGTTTCTTAGCCTATGATATGCTTTTTAAAAGCTAACTAATCATAAATCATAATGTTCAAACACCCACAGATTAATAAAATCAAAAAATCTAAAAATCAACCAAAAAAATCTGTTGTCAGATCGACCCTAATCAGAACAGTTTCTTTCAAAGGATAATGTATCATATTTGCCACAAAAGAATTATCTTATATAAATTCATTTAACAAACGAATTAACTTGAAAATAAAGTGGATATAGGGTTCAGCTATTTTTTGCCAAAAAATTAAGATTAGTTCCAAGATTGTTCCCAATTAATGTCGAAATCAAATCTTAATGCTCTAATCAGCACCTCCTTTTAGCAAAATCTATGTTAATAATCAAGCATATAGATAAACAAATATGATTAATCCGAAACAACAAAAGAAATATATAATATATACAGTATATACATATATATATATATAGAGAGAGAGAGAGAGATACCTGGTGCTTGCGGCGTGGACTTCAGGATGTAGAGAGAGAGAGAGATGAGAGAAGATATTTCCTTTTTTTTGGCGGGAAAAAATATTATTAGAAACTTGTAAAAAATAATGGGATTCTTTTTTAAAACATGGTAATCTCATTCAAAATATTATATATACCCATTTTGATTAAAAAACTTAAAAATTCTTATGTGTTTTGATTCAAATCTTTTAAAATTACACTCTCAACCCTATAATATTACAAACTTAAAATTTCAGTCCCCGTCATTCAATGTTACTGGTTCCGTCCATGTACTCTAAATGATATGTTGTACAGAATTTATTTATCTAACGATTTCGTAAAGCTTCAAATGTCAAAATGTGTGCGATGATAAGTTGGCCATGAAACAGAATCATAAGATATAATAGCATATGAGTTAGTCTTGACGACATCATCTACATAAACAATTTTTTTTAGAAAAGTCATGTCGACAAGCAACAGAAATTATACTCTTCTTTTATTTAAGTGGACTCTGATAATATTTAGAACAAAGTCTATATCTCCTCCAAATTTTGAAGAAACCGCGAATGCATTTAACAGAATGTGAAGAAAACGAGAAGAAACAAGAAAGAGCAATGTTGTTACCCTTCCTCTAAATGAGCCTTATCAAATAAAAACCCCTTCAACAAAATAAAAAAGAAAAAAAAGGTTCTCTAATAGATATAAACCACAATTATGGGTCACAAGGAATGATTATTCTCTCATTAAATTTTACAAAATACAGTAATACACAAGTGGCACTGTATTCCACTAGAATAGGACATAGTTCTATTCCAGTAAAGCACAACTAAAAATTTAAGAAAATACTAAAAGCATAAGTGCAGCTGGTGCTTAAGACTTCGTAATTTCTTCTCTTTGCTCTTCTTTTTGCTCTTCATTTGTTGCTATCGGCTTCTCAACCGGCGAATCTAATGCAGAATCCGGTTCTTTCTTCAGCTCCGTTTCAAACTCCTTTGCCGCCTAAAAAACAAACTCAAGTGGACCATGTTAAAATCTAATTACGTAATAGCTCTATTGTATCTTGCATGGGAAAAAAACAATTTAATTGGTGTGAGTTTGAATGTGATCAAGTTCTTTTCCACCATATCAAGCCTTTGTCTGGTAGACTTCACTCTGAGAGAATTTATTTCTATCTTACTTTTTCTTCACAGATTGCTCACAGACTTGCTCTTACCAATATTGTTTTATAGTATAATTAAAATATTCATCAATGCCAACTATGACTGTACTGTCGAACCTTTCCATAAAAAAACTACTATATGCATTCTTATAAGGGGTCAACATGGCTTGTGAAATAAGGTTGCCAATATCATTACTAGCAATCACAAACTTCATCAACAAACGTGTGACCATTTAAATCTTTAAATCAATTGGTCTACATCAACATAACCCAGAATAACTGTTTTCTTCTCTGGTTTTAGCTCTAAACTCGGTACAGATTTTCCTTCACCGCTTATAAGAAAATTAAAAGAACACGAACAATGTGGTAACAGTCAAACAGATACGGAGAATTTACTTGACTGCCCAAATAAAGGTATAGCTTATACATGTATGAACCACTGTTTTAAAAAGCTCGCTTCGTAAAGAAAAAGATTGATTCAGAAAACCTCGATTCAAAGCTTAGAAAAGGTAGAAAAGGCTCGTTTTCCTTTTTTCCAGTGTAGCTCTAGCAAAAACGCTACTAAGTTTTCACTTTTTAAAACATTGATGTAAACAGGCACTCTTAAGCTGCTATCAAGCAAAGCTCTTCTCCCATATTGTACTACCTTAAGGGAAAGAGAGGAAAATAAAAAGGTACTAGACGGTCCTCTTTCTGAAAATAGAATCCTTTTCATCTTTACTGTGCATTGTTCACAATTCAAGCATTTTGATAGGTTATCTTGTAACATCTATCAATTAATTGCACGTAAGAAGTAATACATATCATTACAAAGTCGAACACGTTCCAACACAAACACAAGGTGAAGAACACTTTTAAATCGCAGTAACAAAACAGTGGCATAGCAAGCAGTGACGACGACATCACTAGCTAGGTTGAGTAATTGTGTTCTCGTGTAGTAATTAGTAAGTGGTTTGATAAATGAGTTAATGTTATAAAAAAATGGCTCAGAGTGGTTTAATTAGATGGTATATAGTAGATAGTCACTTGAAAAATCTTTAATATCTTATCTTGGATATCGTAACCACGATGGATATCCAATCTTATCTATTTACTAATTATAAATACAACCAAATTATTTCAACATTTTCATAACTCGCCATTTTTTTTTAAATCTGCCAATCTGAACCCCAATAATGGACCGTAAAGGAAAGGGATGCACCTTTTTCCACTCCCAATTTTCTGAAGCCATTGCAAAATAGTAAGTATGAGTTACGAGTTGTAACTCGTAGTTACGACTTTGACTAGGGTTTTGACTTGTAAGCTGTAACTCTGACTATTATGTTACATTAGTCGCACCCCTTTCCTTTAAGTTCCCTATTTGAGGTTTAGATAGGGCGGTTTTTCTAAAAAAAAGATAGATGGTATGAGTTATGAAAATCTTGAAGTAATATGGTTGTATTTATAATTATTAAATAGATAAGATTGGATATCCGTTGTGGATAATATAAGATATTCAAGTTTGTTTCAATGGTATGTTTCGGCCTAGGCCCTAGTCAAAGTCGTAACTACAAGTTACAACTTGTAACTTAGACTTACGATTTTGCACTGAATTCAGAAATTTGGGACTGGAAAAAGACACACCCATGTGTTATAAGAGCTGCCATATAGACTCACCTAGGTTTCAATAAATATATAGGTTCAGAACTTCGAAACTCGTACCACAATCCCACGTCATCAATTCTAATTGGCTGCGGTGAAAAGGTAAATATAGCACCTTTCGGGGGGATATATAAAAAATGGAGTGAATGGGGAGAAAAACTATAATATTTGCTATTTTCAGTCTCTGCCACGAAGGATGCTGGCGTTGGGAGTCTGGAGTTGGTGTGTGATTGGAGTTTTAAGTTAGCTAATTTAGCATGCAAGAACAGCACCTAGTTAAGCAATGCGTTACTTGAGTCGAACCGTGACATAGGTACATATTAGTTGAGAAATGATAGGGTGACAGATTCACTCACAAATAAGGTGAGGTGACATCCCAATGCACCACACATTATAGGTGGTGCATTCGAATGCCGACTCACTACCATGTACTAAGAATAATTAACTTAGGTCCGAATCACTTTACTGAAACTGATTTTCAATATTAAATTTCCATTTTATCACAGTTCAGACATTTTATAATACAATTAAATTAATATATACATGTAGGCATAGATGTAGTATATGTTTTTCACTTTTTCTTGTTCAAAGGTAGCTACTTCGTTAGCCTTCAATGATTTTTAGTCTATATTCTCATAAGTCCTAACCGGTATAGTGAATTTTCCGAAATTCCTTAAATCACTATAGATTTACCCACACTCTCAATTGGATCCTAAATCGCATAATTCAACTCGAGTAAAGATAATATGTCCCCTCAATATTCCCCATTCTCTTCTCTTGTTCATATTTGGCTCCATTCACGACTCTATAAGTATGTTAATGACTCTCTGGAATAAAATTTTGACAAAGTGATAGTTATGGTCCTATGGGCATCATATTAGCCAAGCCGGTACTGCTAGCAGACAAAAACCTTATCCAAAAATATCATCTGTGTGACGGATTATGTGGACCAATCATTTTCATATATTAAATGAAATCATTTTCATGTACTAAATGAAAATTGGTTTTCAGAATCACAATAAAAATAATTAGTCCACCAAATCCGCCAAATCAACGGGTAAAATTCTTGGTTCGAAAATTTGGTGATCAAAAGCATTTTCCTAGCCCAAATAACAATTTTGCATATATATCACACTATCCTATAAAAAACAATAAAAAAATCCTACTATTGTCTAACTTTATAAATTCATATTTCCTACAAACAGAGCAGAGAAGGGGACACAAGAACCGGCCCGCTTGTACATGGAATAAAATTATAAAATACAATAATTTCTCTATATTAAAAACAAAGCAACTTAATCATTAAATTATTATTTTTAAATACTTCCAACTCAAATAATTTGATACCTGTTGGAAGCTCTTGACGGTTTTCCCGATAGTCCGACCGACATCAGGAAGGTTCTTGGGTCCGAAAAGCAAGGCAGAAACTCCGGCAATCACAACCAGCTCCGGAACACCTAACCCAAACAGGCACGTGCACCGCATGCTCTTCCTAGTCTTCTGAACCCGAACCGAGGCATTAGGTTTGTGATTGTTTCTCAGGGATAAGTTTGTTGTGGTAAAAAAGGAAGATTTAGAAGATGATAGAGATAGGGTTGTGTATATAGGCTTTGAAATCATTAGAGTCTCCATTTTTTCGCCCTTTGGTAATAATATCCCAAAAAGAGTGATAAGATAGATAGTGTTTTATTTGAGTTTTAAGTTATCGAATCTACTTCTGGTTTTTTTATTGTTCACTAGTTTAGAATGTTTTATTTCAAAGTGGTACCTGGTGTTTTGATTTCTATTCGGTTTGGTACATGATTTATGGTATGTCATTATTTTGCGTAAATTACTTCACTTGCGAAATGTAATGTTGGGACGTCACTCAAAATATTTTTTATTTGCTATTAAGCTGGTATTTTGTTGATATCTCCCAAAGATATATTTTTGTAATTTTGGTATTTGAATGACATGTCAAGCGACGGTTTTGGGTGTCTCAATTTCTCAATTTTGTTAGTTGTTCTGCATATATGGTCTTACTGATAACTTTCTTTCACATTGGGTACATGAATGCTCCTTATGGTTGGAAAATTTGAAGCATTTTTGGCGACCATAAGTACATAACGGTAAACATTCTTGGTGACGGGTGCTTCATCTTAGACCGATATGTTTGGAGTGAATTAAGGGATAGTGTGCTATGGCAAAAGGACCACGTATAACTTTTTTCCTGAACAATTCAATATTTGATTTTCCTAGTTGTTCTAGCGTCTTTACGAATTTTTGGAATAAGAAACGCACTATCACACATTCTAAGAGTTGGAGTCAAATTCGTTAGGGTTACAAAACTTTTGGAGTCTTGAAAGCCTTGGTAAAACTTTAAGAACCAGAAAAGATTAATGTTTCAAAAATATTTTTAATATAGAATTTGTAGGATAATGTTCAGTATTGCGTGGCGCCAGATGAATGGGGTTAGTTTTTATATTTTTAGGTCCCTCGACGAGGGAGGGGAACAATATGATGCGTTTCGTGTTCGTTTCATTTATAAATGAACATGATAATAAATAATAATATAGCGTTCGTCCATTAATTGAACTAAACATGAACAATACTCTGTTCGTTTCGTCTAAGCACTTGTTTGTCTAAATATATATAAAGTTTGATAAAATAAAGCAAACTAAATCTATGAAATATGTTACAAAAACTAGTTATTATCACTATAGACTAATAACTTATTTATACTACAATAATATTAATGATATGTTTGTATTATTTCAAAATTATTAAAGTAATTTATATTATCATACTATAAAGACCGTCACCGATTTTTTCGAAGTTTTAATTTTATATATTATCATACTATATGTTCGGCGTGTTTCGCTTCATTGCACTACCCCGGAAGAGAGATTATTTAGTCGTCAAAATTAGAAACAATTAAATCCATTATCCATGACATCTGATCTAACTTACACCGATCTTAGGAGTAATAGCCAAACTCATTTAGGACACTGGTGAAATGGACCAGTAACCATTAATCATATGGGTGTTCAAACCGCAAGCGTAAAAAATGGAAGTCTGACATCTCATCGAGGCACCACAATGGAACATAATGAGTTGTTTGGTTCTTCACACAAGTTGCCACCATTTGCTTCACAACCTAAAACGAAAGTTTTAACTTGGATAAACTCCTTGATTAACTTTTAAAAGCCATTTAGTTAAGCTGGTAAGATTATACAACCCATCTCCGGGTGTTTTAGCTGTAAACACTTGAGAGTTCAGTGACATTCACCGACCACCGAAGTGCCGCAGTTACCCAAAAACGCATATGCTTTATTTTATAAAAAAACTAGCCTGTATGTTGGGGGATAATGAAGGGTTTTGACAGAACTGGCCTGAAATTTTAATAAACAGAGATTTCAATTTCAATAGCACATAATTGATGGAGCGGATGGTCTCCCCGTTAACAATATAATCGAACACCATAATAAGTTAAAAATATGAAAATCAAATATCAAAATACGCCATCAACCGAGACGAATAAGCTTAGCCACTTTCAATGAACTATCCATTGCAGAGCTGCTCACTCATCTCTCAGTCGCATTGCCATTACCTCCACGGATCCTCTTCTGGAGATGCTCCAAACTAGCCACTCGCTTCATCGAATCTGATCTCCCCAACTTATTTTCCTTTTTCTGTGAATCATCATTAGCCAAAGAAGAACCATTTTCGAAATTGTTTTGCACCCTATGATCATGTGTCGACATATGATTACGATACGAAACAGGAGGTTGGTGATAGTAGTGCTGTTTTGGGTCATCTTGCACGGGGACAGAAGCATCTGCTGACGTGTCGGAAGGGCTTCCATCAAAAGATGGCAAGCCATTCGTGGTCATTTCAGTCACGGCTTGGAAAAGTGGGTTCAAACCAGTTACTCTTTTAACAGACTCTTCAGCCATCTTCACCTGTGAATAAAATAGATAAAAATTATTACGGGAGTGGAATACAATCAAAATGCAAGTTACAGGTATATGAAAAAGAAATGCAATTATTGATTTTGTCAAATCACTTTCGTTCTTTAATTCAAAATTATTTGAATCTAATTCAGTTTCCCAGATCAAATATGAGTTATATCAACAACAAAAAATTCTGTTCAATTTGGTATCACAAGGAAGCTGGAGAAAAGATGTTAAAGGCGTTACACTTCATATTAAGCGTTACACATTATATTCTGTTAAGAAGCTGCAAATAACATTGTACAAGCTGAATTAAGAGGAAAACTACTCTAAATAAAAGGCTAAAGAAACACCTAAGGAGCTAAAATGAGGAGAATGGTTCAGCATCCAACTGAAAGGGAAAAGGTTTGTCCCAAAAAAAAAATGGTAAACCTGCGGGTATCGTGGAAGATTTGATATACCAGTCACGAGACCAGCTTTCTCTTACATTTACAAAAGTATACATTTATGGTAAATGTGAAAAGGTGAAAAGAAGAAGGAAAAAAAATGTATGCGGGGTGGTGAAAACAGTTAGAATATTCTAAATTACAATAAGAAGCATATTTATGTGAAGAAGAAGAAAGATGGGATCATAGTGCTCTTCAGAAGTACAATTATTTCCTAATAGGAAGAATCTTACTTCAGGGGGTACACACATTTTACATAAAAAAAATAAAAATATATACAAACTATATAAATAGTATTTTACCAAAAAGGCCAATATTCGTCATTCTCCCAACTCTACTATAGCAAACTTGACCTCTACTTTACTTTGATAAAGGATGAGAAAGGGAAAAATCATAGCAGAAAACAAAAGGAAATCCGTCTGAGCCACATACCTTAGCCCTCAATGTTTCGACATCAGCTTTCAAAACTCTATTGTCAACAGCAGCTTCATTGTACTTTTGGCTTATGTCAGATAGACGCTTCAATAAAGAAGAATTCTCTCCCCGTAAATGAGAAACCTGGTAGGTTGAAGAAAGTTCATTAGAAATTATGCGCGATAAATAATTAGTAAAAAGTAAATAAACAAACTAAGGAAAGACACCTGTGTTTCCAACTCGGTCAAATGAGCCTGTTTTCTTCTTCTAGAGCGTCTAGCTGATTCTCTATTGGAAATCATTCTGATAAAACACCAAACATTATAAGCAAATATATAAAAAATCAACAAAGCATAGTTTAACTCTAAAACAATAAAAATTAGAAGGTGTTCATTGGTGTAATAGTAAGGCAAGGGATTTACCTCAAATGCTTCAAAAAGCTGGAGGCATATCAATATATAACTTAACTACAGGGGTATTCCCTTAAATCTTTTAGGCCCGTTAAACCAGCTTAATAAGAATACAAGTGTTTAACTCATCTCTTCGACGTTCGGTGCAAAAGAAAAAGAGCATATATAAGTCAGCATTTGTGTTTTAGAGAGGTAATCAGATATCATAGTTGATAAACAGAATTAACAAATAAAATATTCCACATCCAACTATAAATGTGTTCTTTTCTCCTTCCATTTTAATTCTTTCAGTCTTCCTCTCTATCCTAAATCCAACATGTTATCACAAGCAAATAATAAACTACAATAAAATTAAACATTTCCTTCACTTTTTCAAATAAAAAGGGGGATTAATTGAATTGTTATATAGCTAGATACGCCTTGCAAGCAGTAAATGTCAGAATACTAAAGATTGAGTTAATGAAGAATACATATTAAGATGGTAAATGGTGACAGATTAAACAGTCACGAGGTAAAAAATTACAGAAGGGGGGCAGCATATTTGCAAAGGATGTCTTCTTATTGAAACAGCAGTTGTCCCAAAAGGTAACACGAATACAAATATTCTGAACAAATCAAATCAAGCTTGCAAGTATAAAGCTTCAAAAAATTAAACAAGTCAATAACTAACTCAAAAACAAGTACCTTCTCACACGTTTAACATCAGAAGGATTCCCATTCTCCGTTGTCTCTGTTTCTCCTTCAGCTTCATCATCATCTGACAAATCTCTTGATGATCCACTTGTCGTCGATCTCAACGGAACACCACTGTTCTTTTGTGTGTCCGGCAAATTACTTCCAACAGGTTCAGCAGCATCATCATCTTTTTCCTTCGTTTGACCATATGAAGATCCTAAAAAGATTACGAACAAATATGAGTAAAAACAGGAATTATTGAATGTGAACTGCTTCCTATGAAGATAATAGAAATTCTCAAAAATGTAACAAGATAATCCAGCTCAACTAAATAATGGCAAAGATGTACAGAGAAAGAAAATCAACTTAAAAAAAAACTTATTGAAAAAAACTTTATCTTGTGGGGCATTTTGAGATACACAACTATAGAACCTTGATCTATCTGAGTTATCCGGGAAAATTGCTAATATGATTCCCAACCTATCAGCTTTTAGCAATTTAGGATCCAAATATCTACTTTTCTAATTTGGTACTCAATCTTAATAGTTTATATTCAATCAAGACACTCTTGCTTGTTGTTGCTCTATTTTCTATTTGGAAAAACACTGATTAATACCCTATACTATCATTTTTTACTAATTTGGTACCCAACCGACCGACAATACACGTGACCAAATTAGTACTAAGACTAACCAACTTTTACCAATTTGGTACCATCCTATAATGTTTAATTGGACATGACTGCCTTGATTGGATGTTAAGCACAATGCTTGGGTACCAATTTAGAGAAGCAGATAGGTTAGGTACTAAATTGCTAAAAGCCGATAGGTAGGGTACCAGTTTAGCATTTCTCCTGAGTTAGCCATTCATAAGTTTAAGGTTGGTGTAAGAACACTTCTTTGTTGGGTTAAGTTGTAAACTAGCCACGTATAATTTTAGAAGTTCTGGAGGGAGTTGCAAACTGATCACTCTTTGACCTTTTTTTTAAAGTAATTTTAGTTTTCAAGGGTACACCTTCTTGGTATAAAGTAGATATTCTCTTTTGCAAAGGGAAAATTGTACTCCATAACGCTTCCTCTTCTCTGCAATTTTCTAATCTCTGTATTGTTAGTTATTAACTTATTATCCCACTAATTTGAAACATAGATACATCTTGATGTTGAAATAATCAAAAGTCTCATCTATTTATTGCACTTTACATTAAAGCATGCAAGCATCGATGATTATGCAGAATATTAACCTTACCTTTATTAGGGGCCACAGATACCGATTGCAATGCACTAGACGCTTGTGATCCCTTCTCAGCTACAAGGGCAGATTCTTGAGATTTTGCAAAAGAGCCCTATCAATTATTTTAAGAACAAATATAAACAGATTAATCACAATTTTGATATTTAGAGAAAGTAGAATAAAGAGGAGTTGTCCATTTAATAGAAAACCCTCTCCGTGTTGCTTTTAGTTAGCACGTCAAAATGTTTTGATACACATACGAAGTAAAGAACACTGGTAAAAGATGTTTATTTCATCTTTCATCCTGGATGAAATTGATCTAACGGAGAGACATTTCAGATCAACCATAGTTCTTTGTTGTTTGTAGTTTTTTCATTTTCCTTGATGCATATAGTGAGAAACATTTCAAACCCATACAAATTGGATAGCAAATTAACACATACTTAGTTTCAGATACAAGGAGATAGGCTGGTCGAACAAATTTAAAAATTGACAAGTAGGACAAAATATTACGAATACACAACATAAACTGACACATTGAACATCATCTTTTCATGCTCGCCATTTTATTTTATTTTGGACTAACGATTACATTGCCTTTTACTTTCACAAGTTCAATGCACCCCGGAAAATTGTCAATGGAGAGACAGATAAATTAGAGCAGCAACCGGTGCTTTTAAATAAGAAACAACCATTTAAAGCAGAACTAACACTTCTTCATACATCTGTGGTGCCAAACCCAGCAGCCGAGACAACACTATAATTATGAGGTTGCAAAAAAGAGAGACTGCTTTCACAAGCGTTGCAATTCTAACTTGCAAAGCGTATTGTTGATTTGCCAAAGATCTTAATTTTTTCACCTAAAACTAAAGCTCTTTTGATTATATAGCACAAAAAAGACTTGGAAACAGAGAAAGGGGATAAAAGATCATTTTCCAGAAAATCCTCCGTTGACCAAATAACAAAACCCCAATGACATGCATTACCAAATTATTGATTTGCAAAAGACATCAAAAAGTTCACTTTAAAGTTTAAACCCAGAACAAAAACTTAAATCTAACCTGTTTCAATCTTATACCACAACAAAAGCCTCAGAAACACAAAAAAGGTGAGCCAAACATTTTAATTTTCAGATTTTCCCCATTGACCCAAAACCCAGTCATACATACTACCAAATCATAAATTTTCAAAACACCTGAAATTGCCTTAAACTCGTAACAAAAAAAAAAGTTAAATCTAAACCTTTAGCTGAAATACCAGAGCACAAAATAAACATAATTTTCCAGATTTGTCTTCGTTGACCCAAAAATAAAACTCCTATTCACACATACTTTGAATAATCTGAAATAAATTATACATATAGACTTATACCCAATCACACACACACACACACACATATATATATAAAAAACACATGAAATTGCCTTAAACCTAGAACAAATAAAATCTAAATCTCTAACTGAGATACCAGAACACAAAAACAAAAAACGAATAATCATATTTTTCCAGATTTGTCTCTGTTGACCCCAAAAGCAAAAACCCCAATCACACATACTTTCAATTTTCTGAAATCAATTATATATATATTAAACACAAGAGAACACCTGAAATTGCCTTAAAACCCAGAACCAAAAAAAAAAAAAAAAAACTCTAGTAATCATAATTTTGCAGATTTGTCCCCGTTGACCCAAATTAAACACCTCAATCACACAAAAAAAAAACAGATTTGTCTCCGTTGACCTGAAAACAAAAACCACAATCACATATAGAGATCAATTACACATGCATACACATACATACCAAATTATAAGATATAATAATAATAATAATAAAATAATAGAGAAAATACCCGAGTCAAGGCGACGGCGGCACAAGCCAAATTAAGTCGGGATTTAAGAAACGCCTGATACTCAACCGAATCAACAGCCGGGTCTTTAACAATCTGATCGAGTAGCGGTACGGTTGGTTTATTATTATGAACGGGGCTATCTTTGATCTCAACAACATCGTTTTCACCGGTACGTGAAGACTCTTGTATGAACCGCTGGAACGCCCATTCGGATGAGCTCCGGTTCATAGATTCCGATGTGTGCCAGTATTGGTTCGCCAAATCCTCCACTGAAAATATCCTATCCATTTTTTACCTTATTATTATTACTGTTTCCCTATTCTCTCTCTCTCTCTCTGGATTGGTTTGGATTAAGGTTACTTTTCTGTTTTTTTTTTTTATACGGCTACTTGCCTTTCTTTCTTTGACTTACTGTTGTGTATTTACTTACTATTATTTTGTGTTATTATTTCCTAATTTTGGAAATACTACTTTAGATTAAGTAAACTTAGTGGTTCAAAACTAAATCTTAAATCTGTTCTGATATTTTTATTATACAAAACTAATTCTACTTGTCACAAATATTAACCGTACAAAATAGTAAGTAAATACACAACACTAATAGTCGAAGACCGTCACTAATTTAATAACTTGTCACAAACCCGTCAGTTGTCATAAAAATCTTAGATAATAAGGTCGTTATAAAAAAAATTATCACTAGCCAGTCCCGTCGTTATTTGAACATATTTTTTTTTAATGAATTTTATAGTCCAAATCAATTCTAATTTATCCAATTTATTATCTGTTTTCTCTTTCGGTTTTCTCTTCCGAAGTTACTCGTCTTTCTTTTTGTCTTTTTCTTTCCTTTTTTTTTTTTTTCTATTATTTAGTATTTTATGTTAATTCCTACTAACTTTGTACAGTACTAATTGATTTTAGATGCAGTTAAACTTTTATTTTGAAAATACTTTAGATAAACCGGGTATATGCTACAATCTTGTGGTTGAAAATAGTTCTAGGATCACGTTGTTTATTTAATTTATCAGTGGACTGCATTAGGATTTTTCTATTGGGATTTAATACTCTTATTGGTTACCAATTTTAAATAGGGTCCCGTTTACCTAAAAATGATCTCCTAATTATGGAAGTAGATTCTTTTTAAATCTATAGTTATTGGCTGGAGCTTATCGGAAATACTCCTCTAGATTTAATTTGAAATGCCGTGTTTTCTTTGATTCAATCTTACGGAATTTTATTTTATAAACCAAGTATATGCTCAAAAGTCAAATATTGTGGTCAATAAATTATATATAACTTGGTGTTTGTATTATTTTTTTACTAACAGTGGACCTTAGGTGTTTTCTATTTTTTGGTGAGATTTGATATTTGATTAGTCTTAATCAATTTTTAGTAGATACGGCTTTTCTAAAAATGTATTCCTAATTTTGGAAGTCCAATTCTTCTTAATTAATAAAAATTGTAATTCTTGACTTTAGCTTATCGAATACTCCTCTAGGTTTAGTTTGAAAGGGCCTAGTTTATTTGAATTTATTTCATACTTGAATCGCTGTAGGTAAACAATTGAAATATATGTAGATTTTTTAGTTTGGAAATTTCAAGTATGGTGTCATGGGATGTAATGAGATAGTGTTCAAGTAATGTTTTCGGATGTAAGTTTTGTTTTTTATAGTTAATTTTCCATATTATCTTATTCTTAAACAACGACATTAAGCGTTGAGACAGTTAATTAATAAGGTTCGTAATCTGGTGAGGGAATGTCAGCATCCCCTCGTCCGAGGCAATACCACCACCACAATAGGCAATCCCGGCCTCGTCAACTCTGAGCGACGTGACGCCCCGGATTTAGAGGGGCCGAGCTGAGCCTAGGCCGGCCTAAAAGAAGCGTGTCAAGTACACTTCCCCAATTAATGATGCTGCTCCCTTGGGGGACCCTTCAGGTGTTTCATCGACGTGGCCCAATCACAGGCCATCTCCAGTGGGCCCCGGAAAAGGACAGTACTCTTGTCAGAGTCATAAATGACCTAAACGCCGTTGGATTAGTACCTGACAGTTCAGTGATCCAAGGGCTAATACATCTCTGGATCACACTATAAATACCCCCACTAAGACTACTTAGAGGGGGACAGAAAAAGACAGAGAGGAGAGATAAAACTAAATTCACCCGGACCGCCTGAACACGACCCCTGACACCCGACGCCATAAGTTGTAACCGGCCCGACCCCTCTTTCTTCGTTATAAGCCTACTTTCAGTCTTACCCAGTACTGACTTGATCGTCGGAGAGGGAAAACCTGGTACCAACCCCGGGCCCCTGTTCGTTTCTTGTGCAGGAACGGAGATCACCCCGTCGTCGAAGTAGATACGATCCGTGATGGACACCTCGGAAGATCGGAGCCGACGCGAATTGATTAAGCCGAGCCTTGGAAGAAAAGTAGGCTCGCCAATTGGCGCCGTCCGTGGGAATTCATAGAACGCGTTAGCTCTGACGTTCCGTCCTCATAGAAAACATGTCTGGCAATAACCGATTCGACACCCCGTCGTCTCGACACACCCCCGTTCTTGGGATGCCTAGGACACTCTCTTTCGGTGAGACCCCGAGAACCGCGTCTACGAGGGATCCCGCCCCCTTAACGGCTATAGCTGCGACACCCCGATCGCGAACCGAGCTGACAGAGATGATGCTCGATGTCCACGAGAAGGAGCTCATCGCGCTTGCTGCCCAGAAGGCATTGATAGCCATGCTGATGGCACCGGAGCTCGAGCCCATCCTCCAAGACGCAAGCCAAGTCGAACCGGTCCTCCGACCCACTAAAAGCGTGATGTCCCGGTTGGGACCCCACTGACGACCCCCCCTAGAGACTCCCAGAGAGCCAACTAGGGGTGAGGAGTCGGAGCGCTCCCACGAAGGGAACTCTCGTCGTGGCGACGAGCGAAGCGTGCACTCACGAATCCGCTGGCCGGATGACAGTTATGAATCACAGCCAGAGTCGAGTCGTGCGCGAACTGAAAAGCCTCCTCGTAGACAGAGACGCAGCCGCCGCGCTGGCCGAGATAAAGTCGCCGACGAAGCAGCGTTAAAAATCGTTGCCTCCACCCGTAGCACCCCGTTCTCAGACGAGATAGAGTACAGCGCGCCCCCCGGAAATTTTACTGCTCCCGTTCTCCAAGTCTTCAATGCGGATTCTGACCCGGAAGCTCACCTCCGGCACTATCGATACCAAATGAATCACTGGTCCCACCTCGATCAGCTTATGTGCAAATGCTTCCCCGCCAGCCTGGGGAGGTTGGCAAGTAAATGGTTCCAGTCTCTGCCTGCCAACTCCATCCACTGTTGGGATGACCTAGCCTATGACTTTGCACACCAGTTTATCAACTTGAAAGAAAGGGTTGCCCAACCGGAACAATTGTACCAAGTTAGGGCCCAACCTAAAGAGACTCTCGAGAGTTATGATAATCGGTTCTGGCAAAAGCACGCGGAGTGCGCCGACTGCCCCGATTCTACTGCCATAGCTGCTTTTAGGCAGAACATGATCGTAGGTAGCAGGATCCGCAACGAAATGATAGCAACCCCTCCGAGCACGGTTTCTCAACTCCGATCACTGATAAAGCAGCATGTCGACATTGAGAAGGACATGAGATCTGTTGGGGCAATTCGTTCGGTCGCCAGCATCGAACAGCCCCGTGAGAGGACCGTCTCAAGAAGCACTCGGAGAGATCGCCCCATAGCGGAAAGGATGGGGAGACCTCGTATGATAGAGAGTCCGCAACCGGCCCCCAAGAGGAGAAGAGAGGAGCCCCGTCGGAATGGCCCTATGGTACCGGGAACTGCCTACTCTACCACCTTTCGCCTCCTGTTGACCGACCTGCTTGGCGAAATTGAGAACGAGCCGTTCTTCTCCTGGCCCCTCCCACTCCGGAACGAGCCAGCCCGCAGACCCAATGATAAATTCTGTGACTATCACAGAGGCCGTGGCCACAATACCAACGAGTGTCATGGTCTGAAGGTGAGGCTCGAAGGATGGGTACGAGATGGCTTGATGAATAAATACGTCAAGACACGAAGGGACTCCGATCAAGGTCCAGAAGGGGCCGACGACAGACAACCAGACATCCCCCCACCGGTGATGACCTGTCAGGTTATCCACTCCGGGCCGAAGAAGCCCGACCCTAGTGGAGCTGAAAGAACTGAGGCTCGTGACGCCGCAATGAAGCAGCATGTCTGCCTCATCGAGAGATCAAACCCCCGAAAGAAATGTAAGCACGATACCAGGCCGGATCTAAGCTTCACCGACTTCGACCTGGTGGGGGTAGACCTGCCCCATAACGATGCCCTTGTTATCACTGCCCAAGTTAGCCATTGCTCAGTGGGACGCATCCTCGTCGATCAAGGGGCGTCAGTGAATATACTCTTTGGAGACCTCTTCCAAAAGATGGGGCTGACGGAGGGGCAACTAGATACGAACGCCCCTCCTATGTACGGATTCAACTCTGAGGCTGTTCAGCCCAGAGGGAACATAACCTTGCCTGTTAAAACAGGAACCAAGGTTATGAGTGTGGAGTTCACAGTGGTGGACGTCCCCTCCGTTTACAACGTCATACTAGGGTGTGCGTGGCTTCACGAGATAGAAGGCGTCTCCTCCACTCTGCACCAAAAGGTCAAGTACCCAACTGTGACTGGAGTCGAGACCATATCGGGAAATCAAAAGGTCTCGAGAAGCTGTGCCATGGCCGTGTACTCCGGCAACAAACCTATTCCGGTCTAGAGTGCTATGAACATAGAAACCGAGGACCCTAAGCTGCTGAGGGAACTGAACAAAAAGATGGGACCGAAAGCGGAGGACAAGGTAGAGGGAGGATTGCTGAAGGTCCAAATCCCGAGGAACGACGATGACCACTTTTTTATGGTAGGCGCGAAGTTGAGCGAGTCCGAGATTACCGATCTCGTCGAACTCCTGCTCCAATATCTCGATAACTTTGCTTGGACCCCGAGCGAAATGCCGGGTATCAATCCCGACCTCGCCTGCCACCAATTGAACGTCAACCCGGAGGCCAAGCCCGTAATGCAAAAGGGACGCCGTGTCAGTCCAGAGCACGCCGATGCCATAAACGAGGAGGTACAAAGGCTTTTGTTGGCTGGAGCCATCAAAGAAATCTATTACCCAAGATGGCTCGCCAACCCCGTGGTGATCCCTAAAAAGAACGGAAAGCTACGCGTGTGCATCGATTACACCAGCCTTAATCGGACCTGTCCCAAAGATCCTTTCCCCTTGCCCAAAATTGATCAAATAGTGGACTCCACTGCCGGGGCCACCAGAATGAGCTTCCTGGATGCCTGCTCCAGCTACCATCAGATACCTATGTCGGAGGCCGATCAAGAAAAAATTGCCTTCATAACCCCGAGGGGAAATTACTGCTACAAAGTAATGCCGTTCGGACTCAAGAACGCCGGGGCAACGTATCAAAGAATGGTCACCAAGATATTCTCTAAGAATATAGGCCGGACCATGGAGGTCTATATTGACGATATGGTAGTAAAAAGCATCCACGAGAGGGACCACCTATCTGACCTCAGAGAGGTGTTCGAGACCATCCGGAAGCATGGCCTGAAGCTGAATGCCTCCAAATGTGCCTTCGGGGTAGGGGCCGGCAAATTCCTGGGGTTCATGGTAACCCACCGCAGCATAGAGGCGAACCCCACCCAGATCTCTGCCTTGAAGAACTTGAGAACCCCTAAAAAGAGGAAGGACATACAAAAGCTAGCCGGTATGGCCGCCGCCCTTAACCGATTCATTGCCCGGTTCGGGGACCGCTACAAGCCGTTCTTCACGGCCCTGAAGGCCCAGAAGAAGTTCGAATGGAATGATGAGTGTCGGAGTGCGTTCACGGAGCTCGCGGACTACCTCAGAAGCGCGCCCCTACTAACCAAGCTGGACACTGGAGATGTCCTTGCCCTATACCTGGCCATATCTGAGATCGCCGTCAGCGCCGTCCTCATCAAAGAGCTCGGCAGGGAGCAAAGGCCTATCTACTATGTGAGCAAGACCCTACTTGACGCCGAGGCTAGGTATCTGCACTTAGAAAAGCTCGTCCTAGCCCTCGTTATGGCCTCGCGTAAGCTGGCACACTACTTTTTGGCCCACAGTATCGTGGTGTATACCGATCAGCCCGTCCGGGAAATACTCCAGAAGGGAGATCTGTCTCGACGTATGACGAAGTGGGCTTGCCACCTGAACGCGTACGACATCCGTTACGAGCCTCGGACATCCGTGAAGGGGCAAGCTCTGGCTGACTTTGTGGCAGAATTCACAATCGCGGACACGACGGTCCTAAGCCCCGGCATTGCAGGACGCGCCCTTGAAACGTGGACCTTGCATGCGGATGGGGCCGCCAATAAGAAAGGATCCGGTCTCGGGGTGGTACTCCGGTCTCCACAAGGCGACGTGATCGAGAAGTCAATCCAGCTCGGCTTCCGAGCCACTAATAATGAGGCGGAGTACGAGGCAGTGATCGCCGGCTTAAGAATGGCACATAGCCTTGGAGTCAAGAAAATACTCGTGAACACTGACTCCCAATTAGTCAGTGGCTAGATAAGTGGGGAGTTCCAAACAAAGTATGAGAGGATGACACTCTACGTGGCTGTCGCCTTGGGAATACTCCAAACCTTCGACTATCAAGAGGTCAACAATATCAACAGGAACGAAAACTCTCATGCCGACGCCCTCACGACCCTGGCCTCGGCAATAAATGACAAGCGAGAAAGGACCGTCACCATAGAGTATGTTCCCTCGCCTAGCATCGACGTAAAGTCAAAGGTCAACGTGGTAACCGACCTCCCACCGGAGCAAAGTTGGATGGACCCCATAATCGTGTACCATAACTCCGGCGACCTGTCCGACGATAAAAAAGAAGCTGAAAAAGTAAAGAAGAAGGCCCTCGGATTCTGGCTGGCTCTGAACGAAAGGCTTTACAAGAGGTCCTTTTCCGGGCCCTATTTGCTCTGCGTTCACCCCGACATGGTCCTAAAGGTCATGGAAGAGATACATGAGGGAGTATGCGGAAGCCACTCTGGGGGAAGGTCACTGGCCAACCGCGCCCTAACACACGGATACTGGTGGCCCCTCATGCAAAAGGATTCTAAAGCATTCGTTCTCAAATGTGAGAAGTGCCAGAAATATGCACCCGTGCCTCGAGCCCCGGCACAAAAAATGAGCAGTGTGACCTCGCCTTGGCCCTTCGCACAATGGGGCATGGATATCGTCGGACCATTCCCTCAGGCCCCAGGGGGCAAAAAGTTCCTCCTCATGGTCACCGACTACTTCTCGAAGTGGGTAGAAGCCGTGGCATTAGCAAAGATTACGGAGGCCGAGGTGATCAGGTTCCTCTGGAGAGATGTGATCACAAGATTTGGAATCCCGTACTCAATAGTCGCAGATAATGGGGGCCAGTTCACCGGAGCTAAATTAAAAGCGATGTACGCGAAGTACCACATCAAAAGCTATTATTCCACCCCTTCATATCCCCAAAGCAACGGACAAGCCGAGGTGTCGAATAAGACAGTTCTTGACGGAATAAAAAAGAGGCTAGACGAGTCCAAGGGACGATGGGCCGATGAACTGCAGCACGTCCTATGGGCCTACCGAACGACGAGAAGACGGGGCACTCAACAAACGCCTTATAGCCTCACCTACGGGATGGAAGCTACCATCCCGTTAGAAATCGGGCTCCCCTCTCTCAGAACCGACATGGTAGAGAACGGACTGAATGAAAAAATGATGGGCCTCGAGCTCGACTATGCTGAAGAACGAAGGGAAGTCGCGGCCATCCGTAATGCCGAGTATAAGAACGAACTGGGACGATCCTATAACAAAAGAGTGAACGCCAGACGTTTTCAAGACGAAGACCTCGTATTACGGAAAGTAAACAACAACACGAGAGTACAGTCCGACGGCAAGTTAGGCCCCAACTGGGAAGGCCCATATCGAATCCTCGGCGCAGTTGGGAACGGGGCCTACCTGTTGGGTCGCCTTCCCAACGATGTCCCGGTGGATCGACCTTAGAACGTCAACAACCTGAGGAAGTACTACCAGTAGACCTCGACCTTTGTGTTTTGATGTAAATAAGAATATGATGTAAATATGCCTGAGGGCTTCATGAATGAAATTGTTGTCATTTCAAAATTACCCCGGTTTCTCTTTACTTATATTTTGCAAGTGTTTTAGAACACCTGAGCCTATACGGCACCCCGGTTTCTATTTATTTGAATTTTTCAGTTCATTTAAATTTTACAAGTGTTTCAGAACACCCGAGCCTATACGGCACCCCGGTTTCTATTTATTTGAATTTTTCAGTTCATTTAAATTTTACAAGTGTTTCAGAACACCCGAGCCTATACGGCACCCCGGTTTCTATTTATTTGAATTTTTCAGTTCATTTAAATTTTACAAGTGTTTCAGAACACCCGAGCCTATACGGCACCCCAGTTTCCATTTATTTGAATTTTTCAGTTCATTTAAATTTTACAAGTGTTTCAGAACACCCGAGCCTATACGGCACCCCGGTTTCTACTTATTTGAATTTTACATTTCAGTTTATTTTCTAAGTGTTCCAGAACACGAGCCTATATGGCACCCCGGCTTACATTACAGTTTATTTTCTAAGTGTTTCAGAACACCCGATCCTATACTCATGTCAGATTCTCACAGTGTTAATTTGAACTGTGAGTTGTATAAAATGAGCGCCCCAACGCCGAAGGATAACGGCTCACTCATTTGGGAGCACGTATACAATGTATAAAACATACACAATGGAAGTAAAACACAGAAGAATAAAGACAAGTTCAATAAAGAGAAGTTCAACAGGCCAAAATTGTTTTTCATTTCATTTCTTGAGGAGCTATTACATGCTAAGTACACAAAAGAAGATTACATCGAAAACAAAATCTAAAAGCTACCCTAGCCCTAGCTAGCCCCGTCTTCATCTTTCCCATCCTCTTCGTCTGAAAGAGCTCGAGGAGTAAGAGGAACCACCTCTGGAACGGGAGCTGAGGGGACGGGAACGATGATATTTTCCATGTTCCACACCGGATGATCCGGTCCCGCCCTCATGAAAGCAGCTGCCTCAGACCAGCCATCGACATAGAAGGAATTAAAGTCGTTCTGTGTCGATAGTTCCAAGGCGGCGCTCATCTCTGCCTCGGCGGCTTGAACCGCAGTTTTCACTTTGTCAGCCACTCCTGCCTCAGTGGCTTGGACTGCAGCCTTCACCTTATCAGCCACGCCTGCCTCAGCCTCCTTCAGAGCCGTGACCGCAGCTTGGGCACGCTTCTCGGCCTCAACACCGGCCTTCGCGGCTTCAGCTCTCCGAGCTTCCAAAGACTCGACGAGGCCCAAGGCCCTCTCTATCCTTTTTTGGGCCTCCTCCGCCCTCTCCAGAGCTTCTTCGGCCTGCTTAGCACTGGCCTCGGCCTTCGAAGCCCACGACCTCACCAGTTGGCCTTGATGATAGATGTGCTGGTTCATCGTTAAGTAGGCCTACAAAAGAAGAGAAACACTTAGCAAAAATTTAAGAAATAAACAAAGAACACTCAGGAATGGCACAACGAAAACAGCAATTTACCTGCGGGACCATGGCCATGGCCGACGCCATGGCAGAAGCAAGGTCGCGACCGCGATGGTCGGCCTCGACGGTTTGCTGCTAGAGCGCGGTCAGAGCAAGCAGGCCAGCAGAAGGGTGGCCCTCCATGATGCTCCGCACCCCAGTTGCTGCCTTAACCTCCTCCGGGGTCTGAACAGGCATCCTTTTGCGACGGGGAGCCAGAGCTTGAGCTTGAGCCCGAAACACTCGGCATTGGACCCTTTGCCTGAGTGGTTGACACCGCTCGCTCTTCGGCAATGACCACAGGCTCCCTAGGCTCCAGGATGGACGCGACATCCTCCCTCGGCTCAGATTCCCCGGTCCGGGCCTTCTTCGCATCTCGAGGGGCCTTCGCCTCCTCCATCTTTCTCTTGTCAGCTTCGGCCTTGCGAGCGGCTCGTTCACGCCTCGCCTGCCCTAGCAAACCTCCCAACCTCTCTAAGGCCTTTGCCTTAGCATCAACAGGAGCCACTTCGACCACCTCCTCATCCCTTGCCTCGGCAACCTCCTCCTCAATGGCCTCGGGCTCTATAACCTCCTCTTCCTCACCATCGCCCCCCGCATCGGCAGCAACTTCTTCCACCTCATCCTCCTCATCGGAACGGACCACCTACATTGTTCAAACAAAAAAGAAGTCAGAAAAATTCACAAAATTTAGCTAAGTGTAAAACTGAAAATCTAAGGAAAACAAGAAGTGGCTTACCCTGGTCCGCGATGTGCCAGGAGTCGGCCCGATCTGGCGTACCTCGGGAGAGCTGTCTTCTAGCCGAAGAGGGATCACTACCTCCGGCAGTACCTGACAGTACAGTGATCCAAGTGCTAATACATATCTGGATCACACTATAAATACCCTCACTAAGACTACTTAGAGGGGGACAGAAAAAGACATAGAGGAGAGATAAAGCTAAATTCATCCGGACCGCCTGAACACGACCCCTGACACCCGACGCCATAAGTTGTAACCGGCCCGACCCCTCTTTCTTCGTTATAAGCCTACTTTCAGTCTTACCCAGTACTGACTTGATCGTCGGAGAGGGAAAACCTGGTACCAACCCCGGGCCCCTGTTCGTTTCTTGTGCAGGAACGGAGATCACCCCGTCGTCGAAGTAGATACGATCCGTGACGGACACCTCGAAAGATCGGAGCCGACGCGAATTGATTAAGCCGAGCCTTTGAAGAAAAGTAGGCTCGCCATAATCCATCTGTTTACTACGTCTATTGTAAACTTATAAATAAGATAACAACATGATCTACATTTTACTTTTATTTTTCTTAGTAACTCGTTTACTAGAACTTCTATAATTTTAATTTTTAAGCATAAAAACGTAGTTAACCTCTTTTAGCAAGCCGTGACATGATGTGGTAATTTTTTTACTTTTAAAAAGTTTATGAGTAATGGCTTCTATTGTGGTTTTATCATTTATGCTAGTCCATAACTTTTTTATTTTTTCGATCACATTACCATGTGTACGTATTTTGTACTCATCTTATCATTTTCCGCTTCATTTTACCCATCGAAGTAAGAAAAAAACTCACTCTTCTTGGATTAAAGTCTATATTTAGTATAATTATATAACTCATTATCAAGTCTAATTAAACATGGTCATGTAGATGACTTTGTTTACCCTTCTCTCAGTATACTTTTACATATCATATTATATTAATTACCGTGACTGTTCTATTACTTTTTGAACTCTACTTGTTCGTGCTATCTGCTTTGTTAACTCTTTTATTCACATGATCATATTTTAATTGTAAGTTTAATTTAATAAACTGTAAACTTTTCACAACTAGGAGTACATCCCAAAATAATTATCTATAGATTGTATTGAAGTCATTTCTAGCTTTTGAAACTCAATTTAGTACATGCTTTTATATATATGTATATATATGTATGTTACTATATGATTACAAAAATAAATAAATAAAAAATGTTACTATGTACTTTAGGCAAACATGAATATTAAGACACCAAAGTATAAGAAAACAAGACTTCCAACATAAAGGGAAAATGCGAGATATGCTTGAGGAACCAAAACTTTAATAATTACATCACTAGACAAATGGGCACATCACTTATAATATAAGTTTGTAGATGGCTCCACAAAATTGCAAAAAGAGCATAAACCTTATCCAATATATTTGAATGCTGAACCGTCCAATAAAAAAAACATGAAATAAACGATCGGAGATGTGGGATATTCTTCTTTATTTATTTATTTATTTTGAGCTACTTTTAGTTTCATAGTGACACCAAGTGGAGGGGCAAGTTGGTGGCGGTAGCCTAGTTAATCATTTATGGATAAATATCAAATTTAGTCCACCTATTTTAATGGGGTCCTTGTTTGTGGGTTCTATTTTCCTTTTGTTATTAACTACTAGCAAGTATTGGGCGCCAAAAGTCTAACTTTTAGTTGAAAAAATATGCTAATCATATCTATTCCTAACTTTGTTAATCGGGGCTAGAAAAGAGGAAATAAATAAACAAAAAATATTTGTGCTATATTTTTTATGAGGATTATGGAAACTGAACGAAGTAGATCCAAGAAGTATAAAGGTGAAGAACTCACAGCTACAAAATGTTTACTGTATATTGATTTGTATTTCTTTATCAAAAGTGATTAGGGGACATTCTCTTCGACTCAAAATAGAATATGCTGTATAATTAGGAACAAATATCTGAAGACTAAAGGCAGACCCAGGGGGGTGGCCACGGCCACCCCGACGAGCGATTTTTTTTAATTTTTTTTTGTTATGTGTAATTTAAGTTTTTCTAAAACATATACATTGATTGCCTCCCTAATTAAACAAAAGAATTGTTGATGTAGTTGTAAAATTGAATTTAAATTAGTGAAAGGTTAGGAGTTCAAATCATGTTAATTGTTTTTGTAAAAAAAAAATTTGTTTTTTACTTTGAAAATGACCATTGTATTCTGCCAAACAAGATTACTAAAAAAATTATTTTATTATCCAATACATTTTATCTTTAACTTCATATTTATTTTATGATACGTTAAACATAAAAAAAAATTATTTTTATATTAGGTCATATTTATTTTATCTTTTATTTAACATATTTTTTTACACCACGCACTCCTCTAAAAAAATCATGATGGGCCCATCCCTGCCAAAGACGGTGTGGTGTGGTAGTGGTATGCATGGAGATTTGATTGAAATATACTATTTAATTGTTCATTACGAAACTACGTATAATTTTGACCGACTTATAACTTGTATCAAAATTGTCGAAATAATTTTTTTTTAAATCTAATCATAAAATTTAACATTTAAACTATATGATCAACTTTTAAAAATTTCTATTATGATAATTTTAATAAAAATTATTGATCGGACAAAATTACAGTCCTTTCACAGTAGATAATTAAATAAAAACAAATTGAGTGATACATAAGTAATCAAACTTTGACTAAGTCATTATGTACTTCAAATTTTTAGTACATATGTTCGGATTAATCTTAACTTGTATATGCACTCAATCTCTCTCTTATTGTAGCTTATCTTATTGACACAGGAATAAAGTTATTCTCTAAATGCCACGTATACATGGTAATTTGGATTAATCTTGACTTGTATATGCACTCGATCTCTCTCTTATCGTAGCTTATCTTATTGAGAGACCGGAATAAAGTTATGATAAAATTAAGGACTGTACCAAGAAAACAAAAATATTTAAGTATTGGTCCGGATATAAAATTTAATTAAAAATTGGATCATTATTTCTGAAACTAATTAAGGATTGGTCTATTAATCATTAAATATAAAAACTCTCCCAATTCTATTTATCTAATTAATCATTCTCTCCCAAAACAAAAACAAAAAAAACAAAAAAAAAAACAAAAAAAAAAAAAATCGGAGAAATTCTCCCCCAAATATCTCTCTCTACACACACATACATACACACATAATATATATACATATATATATATATATCTATTTTGCTGCCGCTCCTCTGTCGTTCCCTCCACCTCCGCCGCTGTCGTCGGAGGTTTGCTCCTCCTCCCTCTTGTCGTCACAAGCGGGCTGCCATCGAACCGCAAAACATCATCGCGATCGACACCCCACCATCATCGCCGCAAAACCCACCGGAGTTATCGGAGGAGGTCGATTGGACGGTGACCGGAGCATGGCAAAGATCGTCGACGAGAGGTCGTTTATGGCCTGAGAATCTTGCTCTTCTAATCTCTTCTTGTTCTTCGTCAGACTCTCCACATCCTCTTGTGGTGCTGTTTTCTTGCTCTGGCTTACCCATAAAAAAAACCCGCACAAGAACCCTATTTATCTCCAACAGAAGCCAACAAAACTGAACTATGATTTGTTTGATTGAAGCTTTTTTATCTTCATAAATTAGTAGGGTGCAATCAAGTGTAAACCGGAGCTTTTAAGCAAGATGCGCCTAGCATTATTTAGAGGCTTTTTTCCAGAAATATAAATAAGTTTTTTTTTTTTTTACTGAATAAGCTTCTTCACAAAAAAAGTGTTTTGAACCATCAAAACATGCCTTTTCTTATTTTTCAGACTGTTTTCAGAGAGAACAGAGAGAGAGGTTTTAATTTATTGTTTTATTTTTTCAGACTGTTTTCAGGGAGGAGGGAGAGGTTTTAATTTATTTTTCAGACTGTTTATTTTTCATACTGTTTTTTAATTAATTTATTTTTCAGACTGTTTATTTTTCAGACTGTTTTTTAATTTATTTATTTTTCAGACTGTTTTTTAATTTATTTATTTTTCAGACTGTTTTCAGACTGTTTTTTTTACGTTTTTGTATTTTTATTTATTTATTTTTCAGACTGTTTTAACAGATTATTTTCAGACTGTTTTCAGATTTTTTTTTTTTTTTTTACGTTTTTTGGATTTTTGTTGATTTTAGATTTTTGTTGATTTTTTGGAATTTTTTTTGATTTTTTTGGGATTTTTAAAAAGAGAGCCGTGTTTTTTCGGGGTTTTGCCTCTTTTATTTTTTTTGGATTTTTTTTATTTTTGCATTTTTGCATTTTTATTTTCTTGAATTTTTTTATTTTTTCTGATTTTTTACATTTTTACTGGTTAGTTAGGGGAAATGGAACAATCCTTAATTAGTTTCAGTTTCATCTTTAAATATTTTTGTTTTCATGGTCCAATCCAAAATTTACCCTAAATTTATTCTCTAAATGCCACGTATACATGGTAATTTAGCAAGTTTTTGCATCTCACATTGACTATTAAGTAAAAAAATAAAAATAAATAAATAAATAAAAGAACTCAGTTAGTAATACAAAAAATACACACTAAAAAATAAAATAATTGAGTAACCATATAATCATACCCCACCATCCAAGCAAAAAGTGTACATATTAGTATATCACTCTATAACTTTCATGTTAACTGTAACAATATTTTTATAGAGGAATAAATTTATTTGACAGCTCACCATTTAACAACCATTCTAACATAATTAATGTGGCACTAAAAATCACCTTTTTTACTGATTTATAACACTAACAAAAAGTTAGCTATACCAATATGGATGCTCTTAACATATTTCTAAAATCTCAATATTGTGCACTAAAGTCCTTTGGTTGGAATGAGATTATGCGGGATATGATTACAAATGTAGTGAGTCCCACAAATACTATGTTTGGATGGGTATGACTATTAATACAACGGGATAACAAATGATCCCAAATAGCATCATCTGTAATAATAAGGGATGACGCTATTTGTAGTCCCGACATTACATGTACTCTACTCTGCATTTCATTATCCGATCTCAATTCCGGATGTACCTAATTGTTTAAAAGCTATTAATCCCCGCTCTTGGCCTATGGTCAGACGTTCACCATCTGGTTTTTCGTGTTTGGCTTGTATTTGGTCGGGTTTGATAGTTATTACCACTTCTTAGTTTCATAGAGCTAAAAGTAATGCTAAATTAATAAATTGAAAAGAAAAATAATGTTATCATTATCATGCAAACAGTTCAGAGTTAAGTGATAAAATATGGAAATATTGACATTAGTTAACAAAATAGAAGATCATTAATGTGCTTCATCACACCAGTGCACACTGTAAAAAAATTTGAACGACCAATTTAACACAATCAGAGTTAATTTAGCAAAGAAGTAAGATTCCTTTGTCTGGTTTCGTTTGCAAAGAGGTTCATTTATCTGATTCTTCTCAGACCATTGATCAATAAAATAATACAAATCTGCATATCGTTAGTTATTAGTTTTTTTTTTTTTTTTGAAAATTTTGTTAGTTATTAGTTGGAAGCACGTAAATGTGAGGCATGTATGTTCTTACTGATTTTGACACGGATATAAACGAGTTTAATTGAAAATATTGGTTGTCAACAACCATACATATATTTTTTTCATTTGTTTGTGGCCTAACAAAATCAGATATGACTCCGATTTTCATAATTCCCTGACCTTGTGTAAAATGCGCTTGATGTATTCTGCGGTTTTGTGATAAGTTGCATAAGTTTTCGCTACTTCTTATACCAAAAGCGACTGGCAAGTCACCGAAGCGAAATAAAAATGGATACATGTTTACTCCATACAAGTTAGTAGGGGTGGGGGGCTGGGCTATTATTGGCTTATGGATTGCCTTCCATGTAGGTTTATGATTCTTTACAATCTGCTGATGAGTGATGAGATTAGCTCATTGGGCTATTTTATGTGGGCTATGTAAGAATCTCATGTTTTACAGACATGGAGTAATATATGAACAGTGTATGATCTACTAACTAGTCGGTTCTAAAAAATGGTCTCACTTGGATTTTCACATTATCAATATAGTTTAGTTAAATAGTACTTTTTTTTTTCAGTAAGAGCATATGTAATGGTTGGGTTAAATTTTACACACTATAACTTGCCACATAAGCATAGAATTACACATTAAGTAATTACATTATAGAAAAAAGGGATCTTACGTGGATTTACAATGAAAATCATAAAAACAAAAAAGGCTTATAGAACGCCTCACACAACTTAACCACTTCTAGAATAGCTAGAATATTACGAACTAGATAAAGAAACAATAGCCTAGCCTTCCTAGAGGCATACAAATAGTAAAAAACAACCGTTTTCATTTCCAGAAGTTCTATGGAGGATTTAAATTCTTATTCTTCTTCTTTTCTGCTGCATCCATAGCGTTCTTCTTTGCCTTTATCTCTCTTTTTATCCTCTTACTCGACCAATCTTTCGGATAATCACCAACAGAAAGGCCTTTCGGGAGTTTCAACGGTGTGATGACTGTACGTAACTATATTTTCTTCCTCAATAGCAACACTATCACTATTACCCTTCTAATTAACCCCAGCTATCTCATTCCCCATTTCCTTTAAGGATTTAGCTCCACAGTTTTCTTGCCCAGTTAATTCACATTCTTTCTTGGGAGACTCAACTTCTCCATTTTGGTTGACAGATTTCACACTTTGTTTGTCGCTTTCCAACACCTCAGCCTCTACCTCTTCGCATTCTCCAAACTGCATTTGTTCTGTAGCCAAACTCGCAGTAGCTTCAAAGTGATTGCTCATTTTCAGTGCTTCTTTTCCTTTTTCTTTTTCTACCCTCCTGTACTTACTGTTAACCTCCCCTGTACTCGCAACGTTACCTTTTCTATCAACGATTTTATTTGTTTTCCTCTTACCATAAGTATGCCAAGGGTTCTCAGGTTGTTTTTCAGGCACAACAAAGTTACGCGGACCATTGTTATTCCTCAGTACGTAGTTAATATGATTACAGTGTTACTAGCTGTTATCAATGCTCAATTTTACTATAATCTGGGACAAGCAGATAAAGAAATGTGACCCTTCTGTTTTTGGAATGCAGAGAGTCTATACTAAGCATCGGGGCAAGATATTGACTCGTATTTTTTTATTTTTTCTATACATAAGATTCTAACTACGTCGGAAAACTCAGGTTTCTCTGAGTTGCCCTATATTAATTATCCGGGCTAGAAATTATTGCGACAATAATTCATTTGTCTGCCGAAGAGTAGAATGTGGTTGTGGATTCCGAGATAAGAAAACGGATGTGGCGATTATATCGGCAAGTTGGACTTCAAAAGGGAATTTAAAAAGAATAGTACTCGAAAACTTCGGGAGAATATTAAGATTAGCATGAAGTCCAGAGCCTCTTGTGCCATTTTCTTTAATTTTTGCATTTGCCTTCCGTGTATCATGAAAACTGAAAAGAGAAAGGATGAGCTGGTACTAGAATTTGTTGCCACACAGTTGGAAAAGAAACAAATGTGGTATTAACTACTATTAAGTAAGCAAATCAAACGAGAACAAAGAAATGAACTTTCCCGGGTGAAATGCAAAATGAATGAATATTTGTCAGTTAAGGAAACATGCACATCTGTAATATGCCATATACATGGACAACTTATTGTATAAGTTACTAGCTTTGTAAGAAACTTAATTTGGTTATTATCACCTAAAAAATAGCATACAAAACGGGAAAAAGGTAGTGATGTGGCTTTAGCCTGTATAAATAGACTAATTTCAATTTGAATGAGAAATTACACAGTGGTCAGTTGTTGATGTATTTGTCACCAAATATGGTATAGAGAAAAGGAGGGGCACAATCCATGTAAAAAACAATTTAATTAAGGAAGGAACCTAGAAGAAAACATTTTTGTTTATTTGATGTACCCTCCAATGGCTCCCAAGCCTCCAGGTACTTGATCAACTTTTTTGTTGCTTCAGAATTTTTTGGGAATATCTTCTCGGGTATTTTTATTATCTTTTTTTAAATTTTTGTTTGGCTATTGAAATATTATAATTTTGACCCCCATGATGTTGATTGTGATAGAAACGTCATATGAATTATCAAAAATAAAACAATTATATTTTTGAGAATTCAGTAAACGTAAACATACATACTGTTGTTTCTTTTCATGAGCATAAAATTCAAATGATTATTATAAGTGTCCGATTACACATCAACCTGCATGTTGTTTCTCCCGTATAAATTATTGTAATAACTGATATTTTCGTAGAAAAATGCTAAAGAAAAATTATTATTCCAAATCGGCTAAATATGTGAGTACATATAATGTATATAAGTTAAGAAAACCCTCATTAATATCACTAATGTCTTTTAAACTCGTGCGGCCCAAGAAGCGAGGACGAAATCGGGCCAAAGCGGACAGTATTGGTGGTAGTAAACAGATGGTGACGGTCTGGTCGGAGGACCGGGTCGTTACAATTGTTATCAGAGCCGCTATCTGGCCGATTGTGTGTGAACCACCCCCGAAAGGACGGCGTGCCCGACGAGAACGTCGTGTCTGAAGGGGGAAGAGTGTAAGAACCCGGATTTTGATAGGTAAACAAACTCTCATTACTATCACCAATGTATTTTAAAGTCGCGCGGCAAGCAATAACGAAATCGGGCCAAAATAGACAGTATTGATGGTAAGAAGCAGATGGTGACGGTCTGATCGAAGTACCGGGTCGTTATAATTATTCTTTGGATTATTTGCAAATTCATTTAATATATATTGAAAAGGAACATCTAATTCATATTACAGTTCTTGAAAAGGGCCTTGATACAGTATTGATTTCAATCTATTACGTACTCAGTATTATTTTAGAATGTTTAATATCTGATATTTCTCTTCAGTAGTATCATTGCTTGAAAATTAAAAGCATCGTAGCTATTTCACTGAAACAAGACAAGTGAATCTTATGAAGTCCCCTTCAACGTCCATAAAACACTAAACTGATGCAAATTCACGCTAAAATAATATGACTACCACACTATTTAATATTCCATTTTCAGCCTAGCTACACTAGATATTACACTAAAAGCATATTTTTTAGAAAATACTTATTTTTATATTTAATTAGAATCATACATATTGTTTTTGACTTATTTGTAAACATACATTCATATATCGACACTCATATTTAATTTATAAATTTAACTTCGCGACATTTTTAAGAAACTACTAGTACATAACTCATAATATTATTCGATTATATTAGTCATTCTTAATAAAACAATTATTTTTACTACTTTAAAATATTATAATTTACTAATTAGAATGCTGTTATACATGTAAATAACTATATAACAATAATACATTGTAAGTATTAGTGAATATTGTTTAATATGGATGAATATTAATTGTTGCACTAAACACAATGCAACACTATTATTTTGCACCAAATTGATGTCGAAACCACATACAGTATATGCTACATGGGAAAAGATTCTGTGTGTTAAAATTACACCAAAAAAATGGTGCAATAATACTGCGACGTTGGAGATACTTTTCAGATGGTGTAATAATGCTGAAAGGAATATGCAACAATGCACACCTATTATTGCAATAATACTTTTCAGATGGTGTAATATAATACTACTCCAGCACTACATACTACGAATATCAATGAAAAATCAAGATACTTTTCAGATGTCCTTCCAATTTGATGTATTTATAAAATTTTGTATTGCCACAATTACCTTGATTCTGTATTGTGTACCCACTGGCTCGAAGTACCCCTATGCTTTTGGTTTATCCTTTCATTTTATAATGGCTCATCAAATATGTATTAATTAGAGCATGTGCACCTATTAGCCTATGCTTTTTTTCATATTTAACTTAATTAGCATTATTTTTATATTTTTAGGATAACAGTTTAACTTTATACATTTTTCAGTTTTTCTATCAAATTTATTATCATATATAACTAAATATTACTATATTTTAATATACATTTATCAATTTTTTTCAATCCAAATTAATTTACTAGAATAATCATATTAAATAACATACAATTTTTCTCGTATTTAAAGTAAAAATCACGCTTTTACAACTTATAAGTAAACGTTTTGGTTTATACAAATTATCAGCTTTTTTATCAATTTCTCTATCAAAATTATACAACTCATTTTTTTGTTATTTTATTAATTTATATGTGAAAAGTACAAATAAAAGAGAGAGAATAATAGAAAAGTAAGAGAGATAAATTATTATTTTAATTACAAGTGAACATGTTCATCTTTTGTATTTGAGATATATTTGAATTCGTGTAAATTTAAGTTAATGGATAGAAAAACTGATGCGTGTATAATTTTAGAGCAATTTCCTCATATTTAAGTTAATTGAATCATATAAAAAAACTGATACCGTTGTTCTTGGCTATGGACGTATTCCTAATGCAAAGGTTAATTAATTAAAATAGAAGCATAAAAAACATCGATATGCAAATGCAAAGCTTTACAAATTCCTCAAATAGAACTATTCATTTACCCAATTTACGTTATTACCGAAGGATAATATGTAAGTACTATTATTGAAATTTAGAATATTAGTTTAAGATACTCACTTTAACGACAGACAAACAAATGAAACAATGATAACAAAAGAACTTTGATACTTGACAGCATAGCTGGGTTAGGTCGGGTCCTACTTGACAGCAAAGCTGGGTTAGTGTCGGGATTCGACCTGTAAACGTTCAACCCGTATCCCGATCCGATTACTTTTGGAATTGAAAAAAAATATCGATCCCGACCCGACAAAAGTCGGGACCTGAATTTTCGGGATCCCGTAGGGTCGGGATAGGTTTATCCCGAATTTCCCAACATATTTTTTTTATTTTACGATGACGTCATTTTTTATTAATAATTTTCATTTGAGAAGTCTAAACATTTTATTAACACGAAACATAATTTTAGTTTAAAAATAACATTTATAATAAATGAAAAAAAAACATTTAGTAGAAAAAATAGTGTGAAACTACAAATAATAGAGTAGATAAAAAAATTGATACGTTTTTTATGAGATTCTTATAGTATTTATTTTTATTAACACAAACAACAATTATCATACTAAATGAGATACATTATCATTATAATTTTTATAATCGGAAAATAATAATCATTTTTTTTTTAAATAACAATATAATTTTGTAATTTAAGTATATTTTTTATTTTAGTAGTTTCGTATATTCAAAACGAGGGGCAAAGCCAGGATGTGTAAATGGGGGGTGCCAAAATATATGTACAAGTAACATATTTTTATGGGGTGCCAAATCTACACCTAAAAAGAAATTGTACTAAAAAAAAAATTGCGTCACTTAAGATTTCTAAAATTATGGGGGGTGCCGTGACACCCGATCGTCCCCACTTAGCTTCCCCCTGTTCAAAACTATAAATCTATATTATACTTATATAATTATAACTAATATATAAAACAAAAAAAATTGTAATTTATATGGTAGAGTGGTTACATTGTATTATTAGAGGTGAAAATATAAATTAATTTATATTTTTTCCTAATCCTACTTGATAGTATGAAAAAATTGCTCAAAGAGTGAAACAAAAATGTTTCAACTACTTGTTTTTACCGGTTCAATTATGTATTTATGTATACATATTTATACTATACAAGATTCTTTTGAATGTCTTTCTTACATTATTCCACCACCAAATACAAAATGATAATAATGCATAAGTGGTGCTAGTATTAATTTCAAGTGATTGTCATTGGCCGAAATAACAAGTCAAGTGGCTGCTCCACTGGTCCTGGCAACCAACAATTCTACATTTTTTAAATAGAAAAAATAAATATCAAATTAAAAAGAACCCGTGACGATAATATATATAGTGATTTGAAGATATTGATTATCTTCTTCAGACCACTCGTTGCTTTAATTTATTTCAACTGTGCTATCATTTCCCACTTGATCATGAACCAAACCAACTACAGTACTAATATTATTATATAAAGAGTGTTATATTTAAGGATGATATTCAATCAATATGAAGCAAGAAATACAATACAAACCTTAAAGTAAACAAAAATCAGAATTATTAAAAAAAAAACACACACACCATATATTCAGTTTATGATTCCTCCTTTAAATAAATCTGTAATGCACTAGCGTTTTATATAGGCAAGCAACTCTCGCACATGGTGTGGGTCAGTTATGTACAAGGTTTTTATAGTTTAAAAAAAACTGTATTAGGTCCCTTTATTTCAATTGTAACATGAGTGGTCCTCGTTTTCTAAATGATAGTGATGCTAATGGCCCATAAATGATCACACAAAACGGGCATGGAACCTACACTACCAGTGGCGGAGTCAGCATCAATATATGAGGGGACAAAATTTTAAAAATCAATATGAGAGGGCTAAATCGCTATTTTCGTTATAAAAAAAACACTGTAAAAATTTATTTTTCAAAAATATAGAGGGATATAGCCCCCGCCAGCCTCCCTTATCTCCTTCCATGTACATTACACACCCCCCAATTGTTAGTAACCAAATATCGGGAAAAATGAAAGATATTTTATATATTTTACATTTACGCTAAAATAAAAAGTGAATATAAAATTACAATTTTATTACGTAGCGTTTTCGTACTTATTCATATCCAAAAAGCTTGTTCATGCTTTAGTATGCATTAAATGTTCAATGTACAAGACAATATCAACTTGTTAAATGTTGGATCTTGCCTTATCCGTGGTCTATCAGAATGACTTATTTGTGAATAAAAGGCGAGTGATTGTAATAAAAATAAAAATAGATCGGTGACTCATTAACACCATCGTCTAAAATAACTTAAAACCCATCTTATTAATGATAACAATGTTAATTGTATAAAATGTCATAAGTTTTTAATTCATAATTAGAAATAGGGGTGAGAAAAACTCCGAAATCCCGATCCAATCGGCTCCTGGCTCAATTTTTCTCCTATCCGAAGTTGTCCCGTTAAATTTGGGATCTGTCCCGATCCAAGTATTTTCAGGATAAGTATTGGACGGAGGGTTGAATCCTGGCCTGACTCGATTTTTTTATTTTATTTTTTGTTTTCAAATATCACAATAACAATATATTGGGAATATCTTCATGCATGAGTCAAATGATTTAGTGATCACACTGGTTGTATCAATTATTCTTTTTTGATAACTTTAGTTTTTTATTAAATTTACAGAGGAACACGGTTTTTAAAAAAAACTACGCAAATAATATATTAATATTGTAATTTCAATAGATGAAGTTGAATCAATATTTATTTTTATATGATTATTGTTGTCTATTGTGATCATGTATGTCAAATAAATTCATCACAATCCTATCAGATCTCGAAAAATCAGGTTCTGAAATTTAACGAGTCGAGATCGGATCGAGATAAATTAATAATAATAATAATGTTTACGGGTCGGGTATACCCTATATTAGTGGTGATAAGAATACTAATTATCTTAAATAAATCAGTGAATTGATCAATTATACTCGTTTTCCATGAAAATTTTCCCTACCGGCAAACAAACAGAGCCTAATATGATTGGCATTCGTTAAAGTTAAAGGGAAATGGTAACATTTCATCATACTGGTCAATTATGTCACTCATTGAGAGATGTTATAAATCTTTACTCACAGCTGGAATATACTGGTCAATTCTATTAAATCATTAGATTGTCAATGAATAGTATTATATCATCTTTTCAGACTAACATGGATCCTCACAAAAAACGAATTACATCCTTCGTATTAAAGAGCATTAAGTCAATTACTAAAAAATGTCATAAATCTTTAAATCATAATCATAATTACTTCAATTACTTAAAATTATTACCATTCTTTAAAATTAGAAACATGCAATATAATAATAAACAAATACAATACTCCGTATTTACCCTTTAACCAATCCTTCAAAACTTTAATTATGTTGTTTCTACAGGAAATAAAAATATTCCAATTCTGGATGAATTGAATGGGTAGTTTTAATTTAACATGAAAAAGAAAAAGAAAAAAGTTTAAAGAGGGTAAAAATAGAATAGAAAGAAATAAAAAAAAAAAGAAAAAGGAAAAGGCACATGGGGTAATTAATTGTCTGGATTACAATTGAAGTAGTGGTACCATTAAATGAGTGGACTCTCTGAGTCGTGTCGAAATTTATTCGCCTCTATATAAACACTCGTTATTTTTATTTTATTTTCTCTCACTCTCAATCTCGACCCCTCAAATATTTCCCACTTTTATCTCTTTCATCAAAGGTAAAACTTTCCAACTCCCCATTGTTTTTAAATATATAAATTCGCTTTTTTTTATGCTATAATTTGTTTAAATCTCGACATAAGTGCATTATTCAGACCTAATTTTAGGGCTTATATATTACCGAGTCGCCTTTAAATCTTGAGTCGATATGGACTTTTTATTATTGCAGTTGATTTTGTAATTTGTTTAGATACTGTTAAAACCTGCTAGTGTATGCTTATATACATTGATTTGAGCCTTATTTAGGGTTAAATATAATTTTTTGAATTTTCAAACATTGATAAGCATGGGATACCGATACATTTTCTTATTATGAATTTAGTAAATGTTTGATTTTGTAAATTGGTAACTTTTATGCTATTTATCTACTTATATAGATGAATTTGTAATGATTACGAATAGTTTTCCTTTGTCGAGACTATCAATTAGATTTCGGACGTTATTTACCTCTTGTTTAGTAGTAGATTTTCAGCAAATAAAATGACTAATCTGGGGATGAGGAAAAAATGGTTTTATCAGCTTAAAAATTATACATTTGACTATTGGAAACTAAGAAAAGACTCCGTTTTTAGACCCGCAACGAAATTCACTAGTATAACCCTGTAGACATAAAGACTTAATGTATGAGCTTTAAATCTGCGATTAATCAATGCATAAATAAAGTCATAATAGAAGTGCGCATCGTCACTGTTTTGAAAACTTACCTAGAGTTCTTGACTTTTTGCGTAAACTCTGTTAACCAATCTAAGATATTTTAAGAAGGATTTTTTTTTTGGTTTCGTAATCATTTAGTTTTAGCGGTATAGTAGAAATATGGCTGCTAGTTAATGCCTTTCAGCTATATCATAACTTTAGAAAAGTGTTCCTAATCTGTGAAATTGAGATCTGCAGAACAGCCGTTGTGATTTATGATTTTCGTTTTAAATTCCACTTTGATTGGTTAATTTTAAGCATTTTCAGAATGGGAAGCACTGATGGACCTTACGGTGCATACACCTACGAGGCCCTAGAGAGAGAACTATACTGGCCATCGGAGAAGCTAAAGATCTCAATCACAGGGGCGGGTGGTTTTATCGCCTCTCATATCGCTCGTCGTTTGAAGAGCGAAGGCCATTACATAATTGCCTCCGATTGGAAGAAAAATGAGCACATGACTGAAGATATGTTCTGTCACGAGTTTCATCTCGTTGATCTTAGGGTTATGGATAACTGTTTGAAAGTTACCGAGGGAGTCGATCACGTGTTTAACCTTGCTGCTGATATGGGTGGAATGGGATTTATCCAGTCTAATCACTCGGTGATTATGTATAACAATACTATGATCAGTTTCAATATGATTGAGGCTTCTAGGATCACTGGTGTAAAGAGGTATGTTAACTTTTCAGCTTGTTTTAAAATGTTTTTTGTTTGTTCTAGAGCCATTAATTGTTTTCGGTAAGTTCTTAGTATTTTTACTTTCCGTTCCTATCGATTCTGACTAATTTGAAAACTGAGACTTGTTAAACACATTGTTTCATGTGATTTAAGAAACGTGATTGTAGAAACCAAAAAAATACTTTAACCTGAGCTTTGATGATTGGTTTTGTACAGGTTCTTTTATGCCTCGAGTGCCTGTATCTATCCTGAATTTAAGCAGCTGGAGACTAATGTGAGCTTGAAGGAAGCAGATGCATGGCCTGCAGAGGTTTGTTTGCTGTTTCGAATATACATATATAATCTGTGTTTGTATCTATTTGAAATTTACTGAGAACAGCCGATAAGTTCATGTATTTTGATTTGTAGCCTCAAGATGCTTATGGTTTGGAGAAACTTGCTACTGAAGAGCTCTGTAAGCATTACACAAAAGACTTTGGAATTGAATGCAGGATTGGCAGGTTTCACAACATATATGGTCCTTTTGGAACATGGAAAGGTATAGTTTAGAAGATAGTTACTTGTATACAGCTTAATAAGGTTCTTTTATGTTTGTTTTTCTGGTTTTCTGATTATTTTGCTGATGAAACACCAATTTGTAATGCAATAAAGTTTTGGGCTTTGAATTAACAAAATTCTCTGCATTTTCTTTCTCGACTGAATATCGCCAACAGCCTGTCAAAACTGACATTAATAGACCAGTCTATTTTAGTATCTATTCAAAAAAAATTGCAAAATCATCAGACTGATTTTGTTAAATTTGTTTCTTTTTATTGACATAGGTGGGAGGGAAAAGGCCCCGGCTGCTTTTTGCAGGAAGGCGCAAACATCTACTGATAAATTTGAGATGTGGGGAGATGGTCTTCAAACTCGATCTTTCACCTTCATTGATGAATGTGTTGAAGGCGTCCTCCGGTATGTTTTTTGTCTTGGTTTTGATGCTCATTAACATTAGAGAGTGATCACTTATTCCTTGTGGTAATTAATTTGCTTGAGATGGATTTGTCTGAAAATTGTCAGCACTGTAGTATACGCAGTCGCTGTGCTGATGTTTTGAAGTTTGTGTATTATGTGCGAATCTTTCTTTCTATTTAGTCAGTCCTCTTGTAGACTTCTACTAGGTTTAAGAGAAACGTTTTCGAAAAAGACCGGATTACGCCTTTTGTTGACTCTCTACTTCCCAGAGGACCTCAACCCCGTTTTTTCACCTCAAATGTTTGAATGTTAGGAGTTAGAAATTACAGAGAAATTACTTGTCCAGCTTATGAAGAAAATATTGAATTTATTTTCTTGATGTGACTGACTGTAGTTTGGTGTTTGGCATTCTTGTAGTTCTCTAATTGTGTTCTTATTTCTTTTTGATGAGGCCCATCTGTAATCACTTTTTACTCGTTTTCATGGTTGCCACTGCATACTTGTTGAAACTCGTTAAAGTCAAAAGTTTGTACCATTACACGTTCCTGTGGTAGTAGGGCATAAGTGTACTAATAATAGATTTACATACGTTGGTACTTAACTAATTATCATGGATACGATTGTTTTTTTTTTGCTTTTTCCCTCTGTCAAATGACGAAACCACGCACATGAACTATGCATCTGTTCATTTCCGTTTTTATGTTAAGAGTGCTTTGATGTGGTCATATAAGGTTAAGAATTGATTTTATTGTTAGGATAAATGCACAGGAACGGTACATAAGGAAGTAACAAGGGGTAATCAACTTCTTATCGTTAACCAATCACCATGTTTAGAAGCATTGCAAAAGGACCAATTTAGTTTTAAATAAGCAGAGATCACCGGTGCAAAATTTAACTGATTATGTGATTTATCATTTACTCCTTCTAGACCCCAACTTTTAAACATTCATGACATTACTTTGATCTCTAATTTTTCTGCAGAGATAATCAAATTACACGATCAATTGTCAACATTGCATTTAATTTCCATCTCTTTGGTGCTAGGTTGACAAAGTCTGATTTCCGAGAGCCAGTGAACATTGGTAGTGATGAAATGGTTAGCATGAATGAGATGGCTGAGATTGTTCTTGGGTTTGAGGATAGGAATTTGCCTATCCATCACATTCCTGGTCCAGAGGGTGTTCGTGGTCGTAATTCCGATAATACCCTCATCAAGGAGAAGCTTGGCTGGGCTCCAACAATGAGATTGAAGGTATCCGTAGTTATTTTATAATCAGGTTAACAGGAACTTAATTCTGAATTTGTGCACATCCCTAACTCTAGTTTGTTTGGGGCTATCTATTCTATTGTTTCAGCTTCCTATACACCCGTAAAAGAAATGACCGGCCATAAATTTTTTATAGAATATAAATCAAATGACCCATCTGTGTATGTTTGTAAGAGTCTACACGATAATGACGGTTTTAACAACTGAGAAAAATAATTGCTTGAACCAGGCCTTTATATTATAACTAATGTTTGCATAAAATGTTATCATAATAATGGTTTCTGAATTATGAAAAGTGGAATTCTTTTAAACCTGAATTTAAGTTGAAATTTAGGTATCCAATATGGTACCATCTGATCATACTACTGAACAAATTTTTTCTGTTAAAGTTTAGAACTCTTTCCAGAAAGTTCAGAAGTTCAGAAGTTCCTCTGGTAACCATTCTAAATGGACTGTAGCCTGTATCTTGTAGGAAAGGTTTGAATTATTACTATTCATTTTAAGAGCTGATGTAGCCTTAATAAATAAAAAAGGCATATAAAACTTTTAAAGAACTTCACATTGATTACTTTTTCCTTACTACTAACATTTATCTTGGTTGCCATGAGAATTAGATTTATATTCTCTTATTGCTACGCTACTTTCCGGTGTACGTTATATAAACAATATTGTCTATTTTTCGCAGGATGGACTGAAATTTACTTACTTCTGGATCAAGGAACAAATTGAGAAAGAAAAGACTCAAGGTGTTGATTTGTCAGTTTACGGATCTTCGAAAGTTGTTGGCACTCAAGCCCCAGTGTCTCTTGGATCTCTTCGTGCTGCTGATGGCAAAGAGTGAAAAAATTGCTAGCCTATCAGTTATTCTTATTCCTGTTAAATAATCATGTTTTCTTCTTTTGGTTTGATTTATTTTATATGACCGAGTGAAGGGGAGATGTGACCTGTTGGTGTTTACCATATATAAAATGTGGAGGTGGTTATGTTGGTTATTTCTTTTACTTTCTGTAACAGAAGTGTTTATTTCTCCTATTTGAATTATCTAGCTCTTCTTGAAAGTTATTTTTATGGAAGGAGATGCTACCTTTTGAAATTCATAATCTCTCCCATTTCTCTTTTGTTTGGTTTTGCTCATCACCTTGTCTGTTTATTCTTTGTAATCTCTATCACAAATGTTTGAGTACCCCTACAGAATCAACTGCACTGTTTAGATTGGCAAGCTCCAGTGAACTTGACCCGTTTATGCAAAACCCGTTCCACATTATGGAAGGGAAAATTTTAACACATCGTCACACTTAATATGAAGCAATTGGAAGGAAAATTGGAATTGCATGTGATGGAAGGATATTAACTATACGAGATGTTTAAATCAAGAATAATCGTACTCAGATAAAGAATATCCGAAGTTGATGCTTTTATGTTGCTTTGCTTGAGGGGTCTACTTAAAGCCTGCATTAATGCTTTTTAAACAGCCATTTCAGCCGTCGGATTTTTATCCGATAATTAATAATGTTTCATTGTAGCAATCGTTATGAAAGCATAATTGCTGCAATTCAGGTCCCATTTCCCTGTGAGACAGATATGGGGACTACAAACTTGTTATGTGGACGTATTGAAACTACACGTTATCACAATTCACATGGTATTTTTCATCTCAGATCACTAGCATACAAGCAGAATCGGCTAGGATTTATTCACCAAATCAAAGTTTCGTGTTCTCAAAGTACAACTCTACATTATGGGTAAGAGATAGTATTGTATTTTGCAAGTTATTATTAAGTAATTATGATAATATTTACAGTATTACAGTAACAACAATCTACTACATTGTTAAAGATATATTAGATAATTGTGGATTAACGACAAAATAAAGCGCATTTCTTAAAAAAATGCTGTGTAACCGCTGGCAATAAGAAAACTATTTAATACTATGTCATTTTGTAAAGATCTCAATAAGATTTAAAACTTTTTCAATCATATGCTATTGATCTTGGAACACTGGATTTGCAATGATCTCTTCAGCCAACTCTTCGAGGATCATAGGCTCTTTTTCGAGTGAACTCTCTGAGTTTCCGTCTTTAAATTTAAGAAACAAAGAGTGTTAACAATGTCCGAGTATCTAATAATCATATCCTATATATAATGTCCCAAAAGAAGGGGGAAAATGCTCAAATATTTGGACAAAGACTAAGATGGGCAAATTCGATGTTAGCCAATGCTTTTCTTATCCTTTACACCATAAAACAAGTTTGATTAACTTGTGGTAACAAATAAAGTATACCGATAAGAAAAAGGAACTTCCTTTAACATTTGGCATTTTATTAAATTCGTCTCATCGGCACATCAGCGTGACTAAAACCTTTTGTTACAAACGAGTCATCATCATCATAAACCGAATTCTTCGTTGTGTTCTCAAATCCATTACCACTTTGACTTCCTAACACATAACCATAATACGCTTGCTCACCGTGTACTTGTTCATCCCCAACTTCCAACTCCTCATCACTAATCCTAAGAGGAACAATCAGCTTAATTATCAAGCATATCAAGCTAGTTATGATGAAATTGATACACACAATAAAAGCCATGCCCATGACTTGAAGGCCCATTTGGCGAAACCCTCGTGAAGTTTGTCCCAGGTGGAGGGCATAAGCGAGGCCAATGTATTTGTCGGGGATAGCATAGAAGAGACGGCAAAGTTTAGGAACGGCGAAAAAGCCTGTTAGAAGACCACCAAGGATGCCTGGCAGCGACCAAAAACTATTAATATGGGTGCGGAAATCCTAATTAAAAATATACTACCGAGTAAAATATCACTCGTCAAACACATTATACTCAAATTACACACAAGAAAGTGGATTTTCTAAATCATGAGGGTGAATTGTCATCCTACCTTCACTGCCTGATTTCTCTTTTGAAGCCTGATATAAAAATGGAAATACATTGCTAGTAAGATTGGCTCGACTGTTTTAAAATATAGACTTAGAATTATTTCGTAATATTACCGAAATGTTTCTTTGTAAGACATTCCAAATTGTATCTATTATTATTACTACCTGCGATGGCGTGGGTGTGAAGCATGCCGAGGGTGTCATCGACGTAGTGGAGAAGTTTGATCCTGTGATGAAGAATGCTCATTGTGTACCATGGTATGCTGCCTGAGAATATGCCCATCAGTATGGCAGCCCAGCATTGCACCAACCCTGCACAAGGTCATGTCCATTCACGATATCAGGATTTGATATTTTTTGTTATGGTTAATGGTTTATAGGGGCGAAATCGTGAAAGGCTATAATTAGAAAATTGAAGTACATACGTGATGAAATTTCGTTTTGATGTTATTATTTGTTTTCACGGCTCACTTGTATCATCACCTAGTTACTCCCAGCTTCTTGCTGTTTTGTTCAATACTTCTCACCATTAAGTACTTCGCTAAAGAAAGACTGTGGGCTTGTTTGGTTGCAGCTTTTGAAGAAAAAGCTGGTTGTATGAGGTTGGGAGAAAAACTAGAAACTTGATTTTTCAGGTCAAAAATTAGAAACTTTTTAACTTTTTGGATGATAGAACAAATGCAGTTTAGCTTTTAAGCCAAAATAGAAAATTGATTTTTAAAACAGCAACAATACGATTAAGCTTTAAGGTTCAAGTCTTACAGAAACATAAAATTACACGAATAACGAATTTGATAACCATCATTAGTTTAATCAAGGGATTTTATTGAAAGAATATTTCATCTTTCAAGGTTATTTTGAAAGTAAACATAAAGTCATAAAGAAATAGAGAGACAACTATTTGTTTTTCCTGTGAAACATGTTTCTTTCTAGAAAACATTACTGAAGACGGATGATTCCATAGTGATGGACTAACCTCGTTACCAAATTACCTAGCTATATGAAAATACGCCTATATATTGTTCAAGATTACATTTAACTGAAAAAAAAACATAGAAATAATATATTTACCTGCACCAGGAGTGATGCAAACAAGGCCTGTGATCATGCCTTGAACGGCCCCAACAAGTGAAGGCTTGCCGAAGATGAAGGTGTCTAGAACAAGCCATATCAGCATACTTGTGGCGGTACATACATGCGTGTTTAGAACAGCCAGAGAGGCCAGTGCACTGGCGGCATAAGGAGCACCGCCATTGAACCCGGTCCAACCCATCCACAACATTCCTGCACCAGCGAGCACCATTGGGATGTTATTCGGAAGGAAGCTTTTCCTGTCCTTTTCGGCTCTAGGTCCCACCTAAATTACAAAAATAGAAAATAAAGTCTAAATCATGATTAGCGGTTTTTTTACTTTTATTTTTTTCATTATTTCGTTCGCTTATCGGTATTTCTATTTATACTAATTGGATAATTTATTGTTGGGAATAAGCTACTGTCAGTAAGTTTGGGGTCTCCTAGTGCTTTTCTTTTAATTCAAATTTAAGCTTGTTGTTGTTAATTTGATTACCATGAAATAAGAATTGAGTAAAACAACCTAATACAACCCTCTTGTGTCCTTCAAGTAATGACAAAACTAAAAATTAAATTAAGTTGTATTATTGGTAGATTAGCAACCTGGACCTTTTCAAAAGAAAAGGATGTTAGAATAAAATATAATGAGAAAATATCATCGAGCAAATGTCTCAGATTGCGCAAGAAAATTCCAAATGTATACTTGATTGCATACGAAAATTCCAAATAGATACCCTTTTTTTTTTCTAAAAGCAAACAAATCAAGTTTTTTTAATTAGTTAACAGCGATGCAAATTGACAAATGCCTTCAAGTTAGATACTTCTTTATTTAAATATCATAAGTGCATTTAGTCAATATTCTTTTATTCCTTATTTTAATTGAAGCCGGCCACACTAAGATCATTGAATGTGTCTATTACTACAAGAAGTACTACTGTACTAGTGTCTAGCGTGTAATAAAAAATCTAAAATATTGGTATATATATATCCACCAACAAACATTTGTGATTTAAAAAAAAATAATGAACTAAGAAATATAATGCCTCAATGATCGAGTTCAGTTCCCTATCTTGCTCTGATGTTTTCCATACTTTAAACGTTAGATAAGAGAGGATTAACTAGAAGTCTAAAACGTTCATAATGAATTTCTTACTAATAAATATTGCAATTTCATCCAATTTATTAAAATTGAAACAAAAACCTAATTAGGCCCTTTCAGTTTATTAGTCTATGGTCATGAACCTAGAACAATAGAACATGTAAATTAAGTACAGTAATTATCATGAACCTGAATGATCCTCCAGAAATCAGACCAGAAATCAAAGTAGTCGGAGACAAATCAATCTTGAAACTAATTATTACTCCTAAGACATAATTTGTTTTGCATAGTGTTGTATCAACCTAAAAGTCGTACCGAAATTCAATGTATCATTTTGATTTACCCTTTTCAGGTAATAAAAACTTCTTACAGAAATAGTCCACGTATACATGCATAAGTTTCTGGGTGGAAAAACTTGTGAGTAAATTCATTTCGCAATCATAAAATTTATTAAATGGCGTACGGAATTTTTATAAACTAATTTTGAATTTGTATAAAGATTAATTTTAAGGAAGGGATAAAACATAGGGTTCTAAATTATCATATGTAACAAAATTTAGTAAAAATAGTTGATAAAAATTGAAAATATTATTATTTTTGAATAATGCAACCCAGCTACTGGGAGTATATATATTATATATGCATGCATGCGTACCCAGAAGGCTGCAGTGAATCCAGCAACACCAGAAGAAAGATGAATAACATAACCCCCAGCAAAATCAATCACTCCTAATTTAGCCAACCATCCATTTGGGTTCCAAACACTATAAGCCCCAATGGTATACGAAAAGGTCAACCATAGCGGCACGAACAACATCCATGCCTTGAAATTCATCCTTCCTAACAACGCCCCTGCTAACAAAATCAACGTAATGGCTGCGAAAACAAACTGAAACAACACCATCGTCGCGTTAGGAAAATACCCTAAAAACGCTTGCTTCATTAGATACTCATCATCTAGAGCGACACCTGGCTTTCCCCAGAACCCAGTGAGTTCTTCCCCAAATGACATCCTAAAGGCCCAGCCAACCCAGCAGAACATGACTGCCGCGAAAGCGTAAAATGCCATGAAGGCAGAGTTGACTGCCCATCTTCGTTCAACCATGCCAGCGTAGAGGATGACGAGCCCTGGGATACTCTGCAGACCGACAAGAGTGGCAGCTGTTAGCTGCCATGCGTTGTCGCCTTTGTTGAGCCAGTCAGGGCTCGTCTCATCTGTCAAGAGGTTTTTTGGGAAGTCCATTTTCTGATTTTTGGGTGTCAAATTCGGAGACGAGCTTTCCTTTGTTACTTAGGTATCTGGTGAGGCCTTTTGAGCTCGTTCTATTGATGGAGACGTGGAGTTATAGTCTCATGGAAGAATGTTTTACATGTGAAAGTAACAAATGGCTTGATATGGGATTAGTTTGTTGGTGCATGTACGTAATTTGTGTGTGTATATATGTAAACTAGATAGGCTTCCAAGACCGGCTTGGCACAAAGACTGGTGATACGTAACAATGTAAATGATAGTTTAGGTTTTTTTATTGTGGTAATGTTGAATGAATACTTTTCGAGACTTGATGTAAACAGTGGCGGAGCTAGGATTCGTAAATGAGTGGGGCTGAATTTTAAAATTTCAATATAGGAGACTAAATCGCTATTTTCATAATAAAAATAAAAATTTACACGGTAAAAAAATATTTTTTAAAAATATGAATAAGACTATAACCCCTACTAAACCCCACATAGCTCATCCCCTGTATGTAAATTAGATAAGATTCTATAACATGTCAAGTCTTGAAATTTTCAAATTATATTTCCATAGGTGTGTTACATCACTGATTACAAAAAAAAAAAAGAGGGTGTGTTACATCACTTGCATTGTTTTTACGAATCTGGTTTAATATATGGTGGTAAGATTCAGCATCTTCAGAAATTTCAGCATTGTTTATGCATGCAAGCCTTCAGGACACACTAACAATAGTAAAAGGTTTTAGTGTTACACTCAAGACCCCTAATATTTTGAAGGAATTATAAGGATCTGAATAAGTCTCTTGAATACGATAGCAATGCAGGCCAAATATAAAAAAGTTTCAAATTATTGGTTGAGTTTATGCAGATTGCAGGCATTTGAAAGCTTAAGAACACATTCCAAATGAATACGACGTCTCTCTGATGTTTTTATTTATCTTGCTTGCGTAAATCCGACAGGAAAAAGGTTCAAATAGTTAAGAAAAATCTCATACTTTTCCGATTTCTTCATTCGAGACGAGAGTTGCATCTTTTATCAAGAAGGAAAAAAGGGGGTCCACATGGCTCACAGTAATGACATTTCTAACCTTCTTCCTGTAAATATGGCTTGTTTGATAAGTACTTAAATAACCTTGGCTTATTTGGGCCAAAAAAGAATTATTTGTGTTCGTCCACCTATATATGTCATAGTAACTTTCTATTGAAAGTTAGACGCGTTGCAATTTAGAAGTTCAAGATTCAAAAAAAACAACAACAAAGCTTTAGAAGCCGCAATTTGCAAACTCTGCGTTATGGGCTCATTTGTTTGGTTGCAACTTTTTAGGCCAGTTCTTTGTTTTCTTAATTAAGAGTTGGATTGCACTTGATTGACCAGAGCTGAGCTCAAATTTTCTCAATCTAAGTAATTGCAAGTTTGCAACTACGGCTACATAAACAGTTTCTCGATAAATAAGGCTTTTCAAGGAATAGTAGTTCCGACATTTTCATATTATCATGTATCAATTATTATGTGCTGTAATTCTTAACATCTAGTCTTCAAGGTTTAATGATAATTTATTAATTTATGTTGATTTTGTTGATGCTTTTGTTTCGCTTTTAACCTTCATACTTACAAGGAGACATCAGACAAGTGACGATCGAATTGTATTCACTTCTAAACAATACCACCATGAAAAATAAAAGGTGGTGGGACGTTCCCAACAAGACTTCATCCTCATCAAGACCAACGGAATTATAACAAATTCATTAACACTCTTAACAAGTTTGCAATAGTTTTAAGTTAACCACTTTAGTAACCACTATTTGTATTAGCCAACTACATTATCTGTGTTTAAACTACTGAAGAGGAACCCAAAGGACCAGTTTTTTTTTTTTTTTTTAATCATTAACTGTACTTATATTCTACGTCTGAATTTTTATACTACATTTTTTCTGAAAAAACGCACAAACCGTACAAAAAATGTACGGTTTGCAGTAATTTGAGGCAAACCGTAGATTAAATCTACGGTTTGCAAATGTGTAATTTTTCAGACATTATGACAACAACATTAAGTGCTTTAATGACACTTTATCACTTTGAAGGCTACAGTAGACTTTTAATTGATTTAGATAAAGATATAGTTAGACATCAACTTGTACACTTTTTTGTAAAAACGCTCCAAATTAAGATTTGGCTAATGCAAATCTCCATGGTTTCACGACGGGAACACAAATATGCGTCTTATTTTATTTTTTTGAGATGTATAATGACATGTTTTGAATTTTTAAATTTTACCATAATTTCGAAAATATGTCATTATACATCTCGAAAAAAAAAAACAAGACGCATATTTGTGTTCCCGTCGTGAAACCATGAAGATTTTCATTAGCCAAATCTTAATTTGGAGCGTTTTTACAAAAAAGTGTACAAGTTGATGTCTAACTATATCTTTATCTAAATCAATTAAAAGTCTACTGTAGCCTTCAAAGTGATGAAGTGTCATTAAAGACACTTAATGTTGTTGTCAGAATGTTTGAAAAATTACACAGTTGCAAACCGTAGATTTAATTTATGGTTTGTCCCAAATTACTGCAAACCGTACATTTTTTGTACGGTTTGTATGTTTTTTCAGAAAAAGTGTAGTATAAAAATCTAAGCTCATTCTACAACAAATCACATAAAATCATTAGGATGACGCTCCCTTATAGATTCACTGACGTGGCACCACCACCGCCACACAAGTTACTATCATAACGGGGCATATTTCACCAACTGTGTTTTCTCATTTTATTTTCAATATTATTGTCTAATTGTAAACAAATGCCCAGTACAATGTTCGATTAAATGTTCCAATAAAATTTCCCCTTTTTATATATATATAAAAAAATAATGGGTTTGTTGAGTTATATATCTAAATTTTTTTTTATTATTAATAATGGGTTGTCGGTCAGTTATATCACGTCTCTGTTCGTACTTTTTGTTGAACTCAGATTCACTGTTATGCTAAATCCATGTGAGCTTATTTCATATTGTACTTGTTTTTTTTAGTTACAAGCCGAAGCCACGAATGTCATACATGTGTCAAAATTTAGAATATAAATCATCCCTTTTAACGTATTTTAATAAAAATACATTATTAAAAATTAAAAAAATTATAATTTTTGAAATTATATGAATGTCACGGGATCTTTCAATTGATATAGACAATGACCCTCTAACGTGTATATTTCTTAATAAATGATCAATGATATGTAAACCCCACGTGTTTTAATCATTGAATCTTTTATTTAAAAAAAAAAAAAACATTGAATCTTTATGAAGAAAAATACTGAATTCAAGAGCCATTTTAACCTCTTCATTTTTCTGTTTATGCTTTAACGTTATATACGACTCGGTCTGGTGGCCGTGACGTGACAGACACAGATCTGCAATTATGGCCTGCAAACTCAACCCCACAACATAGTACACCCATCATCTCTGACCAACACCCAACTTGTGAACTTTTATCAGATTTGCAAAATTGATATTCATACATGCATCTAATGTATAATTTTTAATATATTTAAATATAAACATAAGAAAAGTTTAAATATCCCTTTTAATGACTGTGTCGGTGTACACTGTACTGTGTAACCTATTAGATCATTTAATTAGATAACAATGGTTTAGATTAACGAATTAAAATTTTAAATTTAATTGTATCTGAAAGACTGCAAATACCCCTGAACTTCACGTTTTCCATCCGAACTGTAACTTTTAAGTAGAAATTTAGGGTAAATTTTGTATTGTACCATGAAAATAAAAATATTTAAAGATTGGTCTATGAAACTGAAACTAATTAAGTATTGGTACATTTCTCCTAACTAACCAATAAAAATGTAAAAAATCAGAAAAAATAAAAAATTCCAGAAAATCAAAATGCAAAAATGAAAAAATAAAAAAAATATGAAAAAATCCAAAAAAAAATAAAAGAGGCAAAACCCCAAAAAAACACGAATTTTTTTTTTAAAAATCCCAAAAAATCAACAAAAATCTAAAATCAACAAAAATCCAAAAACGTAAAAAAAAAAAAAAACAGTCTGAAAACAGTCTGTTAAACAGTTTGAAAAATAAATAAATTAAAAAACAGTCTGAAAAATAAACAGTCTGAAAAATATCTAAAATCAACAAAAATCCAAAAACGTAAAAAAAAGTCTTAAAACAGTCTGAAAACGTAAAAAAAAACAGTCTGAAAACAGTCTGTTAAAACAATATGAAAAATAAATAAATTAAAAAACAGTCTGAAAAATAAACAGTCTGAAAAATAAATTAAATAAAAAACAGTCTGAAAAATAAATTAATTAAAAAACAGTCTGAAAAATAAACAGTCTGAAAATATGTGTGTGGAGAAAACCTCGAGGCTCCAACCATTGCCATTTGGTTTTCAGTTATTTCTGAAAATTGGGTTAGGTGGGGTTCAGCTTGCGCACCGCCTATTTTTATGGTACCAGCAGTTTCTTTTCTGGTCTACCTATACCTGTTAACGTTTAGTTGGGCTTCTGACTTGATTGTGCTTTGATGCTTCGTTTTTTCAGCCTATAATTGTTTTCAGCTTTGATTTGTTTACTCCATTGTTGCAGGATCTATGCGATATATTATATAGATATATACATATATACATAGACACACACATATATACATGTATATATATATAAATATAGATATACATATACATATATATGTATATATATAGAGAGAGAATGGGAGAGATAGAAGACATGTGGCGGTGGAGGCAGCGTCGGGAGACGACGGAAGGGGGAGGCGGCAGCGGCGGAGGTGAAGGCGACGGATGGATGAGAGGTTGTGGTGGTAGTTTTATGTGGGGTTTTTTTAGAGAGAGAGTGATAATTGAAATAAATAGAATTGAGAAAGTTTTTATATTTAATGAGTAATAGACCAATTATTAATTAGTTTCAGAAATAATGGACCAATGCTTAATTAAATTTTATATCCGGACCAATTCTTAAATAGTTTTGTTTTTATGGTCCAATGCTTAATTTTCTCAGAAATGATTTAAACATAGTGTTACTTGATGGTACTAAACGGAAAAAACGAAAGATAATGGTACTTAACAAAATACGCGCTATAGAAGTATTTTAATCCCAGGGGTGCGCCTATTAAACACCTCACCTCTATGTGGATGGTGGTTCTTGGTACAGGCTATATTGCCACATTTTGTTTTGCTATATCATTGAATCTTTATGAAGTAAAATACTGAATTCAAGAGCCCTTTAATTTCATGTTTTATTATGGATTTAAGGAAAAATATAAGATTGAGGATGTAAGGCATGTTTAACTGTGTTTTTGTATTGGTTTAATTTAACTTTAGGGTGGGTTTGTGTAGAGCGACGAGTTAAATTTATTGTTGTGTTGGTTTAGGGTGTTGGTTCAATTTATGTGTAATAAGAAATAATATAAAAATAAAAACATTAATAGTTTTTAATACATTTATGTATCTAATATATTTATGTATCTCTTTTACGAAATAAAAATAATATTTACATTTTTTTAATTTAAAAACTGATAAAAGGACTTGACTGTGATAAATTAAAATTACAAGGACCAGTTTTTTGAATTAACAATTAACCATATATATAATTTAAAAACTGATTTATAAGTTTCTGTAAATTACAAGACCAATATGTAATTTATAAAAAATGGAAACAACATCTAACATACATGTACATATGTTGGCAGCAAGCTCACATCACATGAAAATGAACCCATACATCCACCGCAACCGCAGGGGGAGGGAAAGCCGGTAAAGATGGCATGCAGCTGCGGTGAAGCTTAACTCACCGCAACTCCTTAAATTTTGTCTGCGTTAGACATGCTTTAAGCAGGGACGAATTCAGAATTTTAGATTCGGGGGGGGGGGGACAATTTTATAAAAAAACGGTGACTAGTGCCGAAAAATTTATAAGTTCATGTGAAACTAGAATCATGTGTTATAATATTTGAATAAATAAGTTCGGATAGACTCTTTAAAATCAATATATATATATATATATATATATGCATATAATATTTGTATATAAATTAGAAGAATCGATTTGCTTTGATTTAAACTGAAAACAAAACTAATGTACTTCGTTTACATAGCTGTTTTTCCCAAAAAACAAACCAATTAATAATTCATTCGACGTTTGTTGTTCGGTTTGTCCAGTTTGGTCGATTTTCTTACAAACAAAATAGACAGAACGAACAATGAATGTTGTAATTAGAGTTCAATAAAAATCGTCACGATATAATAGAAAGTAACAAAACAAACCAAACTATAAAATCTTATCAAACTCTAGAATAAACAGATTAATTTGTTTAGGAAAAACTTTCAATTCCTTCAAGCCATCTTATCAAATAAATAAACGTTAATTATAAGCAGTTCAATTCACGATTCAAGTACATCTAAGTTATATCTGAGTTATAAGTATGTTTTGGGATACATCATCACAATCACTTTTAATAAATAAATTAATTTGTTCTGAAAAAACCTTCAATGCTTTTGAGACTAAATGAATTTATTCACTTGTTTTTTTTTATGATACTAGTATTGTTGTAAACTTGTACGAAAATTTTTGATTAGAATACGAGTATTATTGTAACGTTGTAGAAAATAAAGTCATCTTACCAAATGAATAAAAATTAATTATAAATATAGTATATGTAAAAAAAAAAAAGAGATATTATAAATTAATATAAATTTAAAAGGTATTTTCGTAATTATATTTGATGAAAATTTTGAATGTGCATGGAACCTCCATTCTCCTACTTGCATCCGCCCGGTCTCATAGGGCATAAGCAATACGAGAGATGAGAATAAAGTGGCACTTTTTCATATTTTTTTATGTTAATATCTTTGAATATTTATGGAGGAGAATACTGAATTCAAGAGCCCTTTTAAGCTGTTCATTTTTTCTGTTTTGAGTCTTTTGAGGCGGCCTTTTAAGAGAAGATAAAAGATTTGAGTGTTTAGGGATATAAGCAGGATGAGAGATGAGAATAAAGTACCATTTGAGAGTAAAGTGTATTATAAGAATCGTCCAGGGTGTAAGATTGATCACCTAAATGAGTTATAAAGAGATGTTACTATCAAACAACTACTTCTACTTTCTATGTGGTTCTTGGTACAATTCTCTATCTTGATACTTTTTACTATCTTGCCACATTTTGAAGGTTAAACACCTTGCAATTTTGAAGTTTAAGAGTCGAAATAACAAATCTTAGAAGTCGCAACTTACAAACAAACTATGCTTTTTGGCCTTGCTTGTTTGTTTTCTTAGTTAAAAGTTGGATTGCACTTGAGTGACCAGAGCTCATTTTCTCTCAATCTAAAAGTAAATACAACTATTGTGTTCTCGACTAATGCATTTATAAAGAAGGCTTGTAAGGAACAGTTCCAATATTGTCATATTATCATGTATCATTTGGTGTAATTCTTTACATATAGTTTTCGAGGTTTGTAGATGATTTATTTTAATTTTTGTTGATACTTTTGTTTGGCTTTTAACCTTTCATACTTACAAGGATACATCAGACAAGTGACGAATTGTATTCACTGCAAAACAATACGTGAAAAATAAAAAGTGATGGTACGTTCCCAATTGCGATACTTCATCCTCATGAAGACCAAAAATGAAATTATAACAAACTCGTTAACAAGTTTGCTATAATTTGTTTTGGTCCCTAGCTGTCAGATATAGTATTGCTTTCGTTTTGGTCCCAGTCTTGAAATTACGATCTAGCAAACTTAAAAAAGAAAGAAATGTGCAAATGTGATGTGTGGTAAGCCATAGAGTTCTTATCTAATAAGTGGCATGCGGACGGGGCTTTCTCGACTCATTCCTATCCCAAGAGGGCAAGTAAGAAATGTTTTTAGGGTTTAAAAGTAAAAGCAAAATCGTATTCCGAAAGAGATTAATTCTTTTGACTAACTAAGCCAAAGTACTAAAACTGGTCTTAGTTAGGGATGATGGAGCTCACTTTTCTGCTTATCCGAGAAACCTCAATTCCGTAATAGGAGGCTGTTTGTTGCTGCTTCCTCGTCGATAAGCATCTAAGTAGTTTCTTTGTGGACATGTATGCAAGTATATTGTTATATGTAATGGTCTCAAGTTAATAAGGGTTAATGTATTTTTGGGTAGCTACATCAACACTCTTCTCATTGTTTGAAGATTATAGGTTCCATCTTAAATCTTAATTTAATTCACATGGCAAGTAATTCGATATAATTGTTAGGAAATCAGTCGAGCACAAAAAAAGACAGAAGTATTAAAGCCGAGCACACACACTTTGATAACGGAGTTCACCCAAATTGGCTACGTCTCCGGGCCGCTACACGTGACACTTAATATATATATAGAGGATTACAAACGTAATCTAGTTAAACACAAAGTTATGGTTCTCTCGCAAATAGAACTCTCTCTTTATAATATAGAAGTTTTTGTGTAGGTGTCATTAAAATACAAGATATTGGGGTATATAAATAGAACCCTTAATGGGTCATATTACAATTCTTAGTGATGTGAGATAATTAGAAAACATGGCCAAAACTCATTTGGCTCCACAACTCAACAATAATGTTTTCTCACTTCTGATATATCTTTCTTAGTGGGTCATTCTACTTAATTTTTTTACTAGTTTTTAGTTATATATATTATAACATAATATATAATCTCATAAATATAAATAGACCTAAGATTACACCCGCCATAGGCGTACTATCTCGTATAGCTCACATACCCGAATCCTAACTGGTATCCCATCCGATTTCTTATAAGTAGTAGTGTACACTAATTGTGTCAATGTATACAGAAAGTGAGAGAATGATATGTCAAGAGCATATGATTCACGAAAGGCCTGTTATTACTACAAAAACAAATCCCTAATTTTTTATGTATCCATGAGAAATCCCTAATTTTAAGGGAACAAAGTGATTAACTAGATTAGACATGAATTGAGCCAGATTAAGCGTTATTATGTGCAAATGGCAATCGAGACTATTTCCTAAGTTTGACATGTGTTTCATAACAATATCATTGATCGATGCTTATATCAAACAAATATTTTCATAAAAAAAACACATTATCGTTGCCTTGGAATTCGTAATAATTAAGGAAATCTGCAAATACACAAAATACATTGTATGTGCTTAATTATTGCAGGAGAAATAAATAGATGACGCACCCCTATAGATACGCTGACGTGGCATAATCCACGTATCACTCTCACCGCCACACAAGTTCTTATCATCACGGGGAATATCTTTCCCATATTTCATTAACTTGTCTTTTCTCTTTTACTTAGTATTTTTCAATATTTATTGTCTTGTTGTAAACAAGTGCCCAATACAATGTTTGATTAAATGTCCCAATAAAATTTCCCTTTTATGCCCAGTGCCAAAGTCCTATTTCCCTACGCCTCTCTTTATATAGTATTAATGTATTCAATGATGGCTTGTTGAAATATCAGTATATCTAAAATTTAATATTTTGGCTTTAATGCGATAATTGTAGCACGTTTATGTTCGTACTATTTCTTGGACTCGGATTCACTATTATGTTAAATCTACGTGAGCAATGATGCATTTTTTTTAACACGTACTTGTCTTTTTCAGTTACATTATACTAAAGTAATATAAAATAGGACACTAAAAAAAATGTCGTTTTCTTAACAATAATCAATCATATTCATGAGCAAGACACATTTTTTCATGCTATATGCTATAATTGAGTCTATTTGAATGGAAAACAACAGAATTCCAAGAGCCATTATTTTAAGAAAAGATAAAAGGATTGAGTTTTAGGTGGTTTAAGGAAAGATGGGAGAAGAGAATAAAGTCCCATTTTTAAAGAAAGAGTATTATGAGAATTGCCCAGGGTGTAAAGTTGATCAGCAAAAGGAGTTGCAAAGAGGTTTGCCTGTTAAACAACTCCTCTCTATGTGGATGGTGGTGCTTGGTACAGGTATTCACTTTTTTCTAACCCTTTTTTTATGTTGCCATTTTTATTTTGTTTTTTGTCGAAAAATAACATTAAAAATAGCCGAGATTCTTGGAATAAAGGCATAGTTTGATGGTTTGATGATGATGATAATTTTTTTGCATAAGTAATGTTGCAGGATAGTATAAATGTATAATGACGTGAGATACATCCACACCACGCTTTATGTATATGCTATAGTAGTATATTGCGAGGGATAATGCGATAGTACACTTGAAGTTGTTGTAATTTGTAGGCGCGCTTTTGGTTGTTGAAGTTTTTGAGTCAAAAAAAGGCATAGTTTGATTATGATGATGTTTTTTTTATAAAGACGCAAGATACATCCACACCGTGCTTTATGTATATACGATAGTAGTACATTGCTAGGGCTAATGAGATAGCACAACTGAAATTGTTGTAATTTCTACACGCTTTTTTGGTGGTTGAAGTTTTTAAGCACAACTTATCTGCTCTTTTGCTTACAAGCTGCACTACATTTGGTTGGTTAGCTGAAAAACCAGTGCTTTTGCTTTTTGGTCTAAAAAAACTAAACGTTTTAAACCGAATAGTCCTTGTTTTTTCTCGGTCTCAAGAGAAGTCCACTAGTTTGCATAAACAACAAAACAAAACCACCAAACTTAGAATAGGTTCTATTGAGGTTTGTTTTATAAGTATGCTTCCTGAAGCCTCTTTTGAAAGTTGTTTCTCAAAGTTTCCGGCATTCTAGCATTAAGTGGAAATTTTGGACATTAAAGTTTAGAAGCTATGGTGATCGGTATATGTGATGAATTGACTTTATTTGGAAAAATGAAGCAATAAGTATACATTGAGATTATAAGTAATACCAATATATGATTGAGTTTATCTCTAAATTATCCTTGAAGCTTCTGCCCAATAACTAATCAGTCTAGCTAGTTAAGCAGACTCAACGCCAACCAAGGCTAATCATGCCTAATAGGGAAGAAAAGATTTTGTATTAGAATAATAACACCGAAGATGAGTAGAAGGTTGTCATGGACTATAATAAGTGTGGAAGGAGGGAAACAGCTAAAAGTATAGGCTAACTATTTTGTAAATTTGAGTTTGATTTGGGCTCAAAATTAATTGCTGAAAGTATCACACTCAATCTTTTATGTCGAAATACAGTCTTCGAACATTTTATATGATTTATTTAGTGTAAGTGCAGACATTGTCTGCCTCTTTTAGCTTGGCAATTATATTTGCAACGTGTTTATTACAGTATAAGATGATCTACCTATTGCCGCCTTTATTCAATTTCAGTACCTAACTTACTACTCTGCCTTGCATTTTCAGCGTTGTCAATATCATCGCTCTACCCCTTCCTATATTTTATGGTGAGTGGCTGTAATTGTTTGGATCTGTGAAATTTCATCCACATGATTTTATCATGAATGCAGTAATATATCGCATTCCCGTAAAAATTCGCAATTCTGATCTGGTGATGCTTGTTGATATCTGATTCACATTATTTTTTTCTTCTGTCAATTTTTATCCGTTTACTACTCTTTTGTAGATTTCCTTTTTTACTTCTAATAATGTAGTACTTTCTTCAAATTTAAATGCGTTCGTCTAAAAAAAAACTCGTCTTGAAATTTACCTTTCGTTTTTTGTGCCCAACTTGTGTCATTTATTTTGTCCTTTAAATATGTAAGTGCATGGTATGGTTCCTATGAATCATACCTGTTAACTTCAAGATTTTTTTAATACACTTGCTTGTGGAATTGCTTCAGTTGATACTCAGCACATCTGTCTTGAAGTATAGTATTTGTATACGATTGCAGATACGAGACTTTCATATTGCAGAAAAAGAAGAAGATATTGGTTTTTACGCTGGTTATGTTGGTGAGCTCGTAAAGACGATCAATTCATCTTTTCACTTCTTTTTTTGTGCTTTCATTTCTGTTAATTGTTAAAAACTGTCATATTAACTTAAAGATTTTTTTTAAGGGTCTTCAATGATGCTTGGAAGAGCTTTCACGTCTCTATTGTGGGGATTGGTGGCAGATAAATATGGTCGAAAACCGGTTATAATAATTGGAACTGCTGCAGTGTTAGTAAATAGTTTTCCCTGATTTTGACGTCGAAATGGCTCATTTTATTTTGACCCTAACCTTATCTAATTTCTCGTTAATGTAATAATTTATGTGATTTTCAGGGTTATTTTCAACACTCTATTTGGTCTCAGTGTAAACTTTTGGATGGCTCTTGTGACAAGGTTTCTACTTGGAAGTTTCAATGGTTTGCTTGGGCCGGTCAAGGTGCTCCTGATTTCAATTACTAATTTATGGTTCTTAATCCTAATTTCCCGTTGTCTCATAAAGTTCTCAAATATTTCTGGCACTTTTCTTATAGGCGTATGCAGTGGAAATATTTCGCGATGAACACCATGCTTTAGGATTGTCAACGGTAAGTTTCTACTCTTAAAAAAGAAATCAAAAAGAATTCTCCGAACGACCGAAATACAACTATTATAACAAAACAAGATAATAGATGGAAATATTTAATACCATTATGGGATGACATACCAAACATGTTGTCACATCGCCCCCATTTCATGTGCTTTATGTTAAACTTTCATGACCTTGTGTTTCCGTCCCAAACTATTAACGCATGATCCATCGTATGTATCTATGTTAAGGAACTTAAGATTTCTTCTTCTTCAGGTGAGTACAGCATGGGGCATTGGTTTGATCATTGGCCCAGCTTTGGGAGGTTTTCTTGCTCAGGTACTGCTATGTTTTTTCAGTTTCATGTATACCATAATGAAAACATTAAACGACTCCTGCTATACTGCTGTTGGAGCGAAAAAAAGAAGCAGGCGAAGAAAATAAGGGAGTAAAATGGTAGTGGAGGTGCAACTGCAAACTTTTGCTACATAGCGCTTAAAAATTTGATTTCACGGTTCCCTTTTCTTTCTTTTACGCTGTTCTTTGATTGCCTACATCATGTATTTAACCTTTATATAAAAAAAGTATCGTATAAAGTGATTTATGGTGCTCACTTTAGATTTTACACCTGTGTATTCAATGGACACATGCTTCATGTTTGTCAAAGAATGATGGAAAGATAACTTTTCTAAAAAAAACTTCTTTTATCCGGCATTCCTCTTTTCACCATTTTGAGCTTTCTCCAATTTATTATAATAAACTTGAAAACTGGTTTGCACTACTCCAACCAACATTATCCGTATTAAAACTATATCTGAATGGTAAATTTGAAAAAAAAAACTGGTTTATACAGTCATACTTATATAATAAGTGTGTCTCCCAGAAGATGAGTATATTCTCTGGCTTATTACACAGAATCTTGTTCCATTCCCTTTCATTCCATTTCCACTTGGCTTAGAGAGTGAACCAATATATTTACCTGATTTCTTTATACGTTATTGTGTATATGTCTATCTTAATTGCTTTTCTTTATTAAGCCTGCAGAAAAATATCCAGCAATATTTTCCGAAGATTCTTTGTTTGGGAGGTAAGTATCATGGTTTAGTCACTTTAGCTTATCAGCATAGTTTAGTTCTTACTCGAAGCATTACATCTCTAACAGCTAATCGAGGTTATTTACATATGTGCGAAATCTACAATGCAGATTTCCATATTTCTTGCCGTGCCTTACCATTTCATGTTTCTCTTTGATGGTGACTATCGGTTGTTTTTGGCTTCCGGTATGTGTTATTATTTGTTATACCTTTTCATTTCTTGTGATTATTACCATTATGTTTCTACTTTTTCCGATGTTTTACTATAATGTGCCATTTATCTGTTTCCTTCGTGAGTCAATGTTGAGAGATAAAAGGGAGTTTTTCTATTGTTTTTATATCACTTCTTCAAATTTTCATATTGGATTTTAGCTCAAAACTGTTAATTCGTAGTAGGAATACTTTTCAAAACTTATCTAATATCTATTTAGCTAATGAGATCCTTAATAACATGTTGGTAATATTTCCGTTAGGCATATTACGGGAGACTATACCTTTTTCTTTGACTTGGAATTTGGAGGTGTCTAATTTACAGAGGCCTGTGTTGCTATCATTTCTGTTTTGCTGTGAGAACAGGATGTCATTTATGTGTATATTTTGATAGTAATGTTTATTTTATCAGTTCGAGAAATTTATAAATGGGAAAAGTCGTCCTCTGGTATCTTTCAGTTAATATGCATAATGAGTTACTGGGAAGTATCATCAAGAACCCACAGATAGCCCTAATTTTTACTCTAGGATTTTCTTATATTTAACTGGGGTTTTTAGTGTATCTGTGGACTTCAGTACTCAACATTATATTATTTTTCCTTTTTTCTCCAACATTATATTTTTTTTAGATAATAAGTATATTTTAATTCTTGTGTGTATCTTTTTTTCACATATTATGACTTTGTTGTTATTTTATCCAAATATCATTATATTTGTTCATATTATAAGAGTTGTGATAAATATTACGTTCTTTTTTTTATTACGAGAACATGAGCAAATAAGTAATCTGTAGTGATGGTTAAACTAATTGAGTGTTTTATATGGTTTTTTACCCTTCAACCTTGCTTTTACTGATGTATTCAAAGAGGGGTACTCTTCCTATCAATTTCCCAATTTCTCCTCTGTTTTTTTTTGCACTTTTTTTTTTTTGGTTGCCATCTGAAGGTAATCCAATCCATGTTTCTCTATGGAGAAACTCCCTAGTTTATCTATATACTGTTCTTTTGTTGACTTTCCATTTAACAATATACTTGCAGAGGCTTTACTACTGCAGTCACTGGTCCGTTATATTTGCTTATTCCAACTTTTTCTCACCTCAACTTCTTAATTAGCTTATACTTCTTATCTTGGTTTCTAGGAAACATTGCACAAACACCCTCAAAGTAAATATAGTAAAGATGCGTACGATGCACTAGAGGCTGCACCACTTTGTGCCGAAATAAAAGGAAAAACAGATGAAATGGATGGAAGTGAGCCTAGACAAAGCCTTTTGAAGAACTGGCCCTTGATGTCATCTATAGCAGTTTATTGCATCTTCTCTTTGCATGATATGGCTTACACAGAGGTAAATTTGACTTCCTGATTGTATTATGTATACGAAGTATGGTTCTAAAGATTTTTTATTTATTTTTTAGGGAAAATTTCACTTTTGCTTTAACAATTAACACACCACACTATTAAAACTCAGAATTTATGTACCAACCTACAAAATCTGAAATAATCTGTACAGTTTCGTCATGGTATAAACTCAAAAGCAATTTATACTCATAAATACTGATTGGCCGGTATACTAGTTGTTCTATTTTTAGATTGGTATCTTATAGCGAGTTTGACAGTTTGATGCACCCTTCTGCTTAAATTTATGTAGATTGGTGTTTAAATTGTAAATTTGGATAGGTTGGTTGACTAATTTTTTAAAGCTGATAAATTAGTACACAAAAGCAATATTTCGTGTTATCTAGTTGTAGTCTACTACAAACTTATGAGGGTCTTTCTCTCCCTATGCAATTGTGTTGTAAATTTTTTCATCGTTTATTTGGCAGATATTTTCTCTATGGGCTGAAAGCCCCAAGAAGAATGGTGGTTTGAGCTATACAACAGATATGGTTGGTGAAGTTCTTTCAGTAACAGGTATATGGTTGTGCGTTATTCAACGTTTCGATTCGCACCTGAACCATATTGTATACACTTATAAATAATCCGAAAGTGTCAACCTTCTTGTTAAACTAACGGATGTTAGTTTTGAACTACCTACACACCTTCTCTTTTCTCGGTCTATTCATGTAATCTGTTTTTTCCTTGAATGTTCGCTTAACTTGCAGGATTTGCTCTTATGGTCTGTCAACTATCTCTATATCCCAAATTCGAGAGGGCTCTTGGACCCATTACGACAGCTCGTTTAGCAGGAGTAAGATTTTTTTTTTCCCTTTTAAAGCCTAACTACTTTCTGTCACTTGAAATGGAGAGAAATTGTATGTGCACTTCATTCTTTAATTTCGACTATGCATTTCTCTTTGCAGATATTAACGATTCCTCTATTGACAAGTTACCCCTTCATGGCCCTTCTATCTGGATTCGGTCTCACCATAGCTTTGAATATTGCATCTGCTGTAAAGAATGTTTTATCTGTGAGTAACATGCATATTTGAAACAAAAGTACTTCTATTACACATAAGTAGAGCATGGTTTGAGTTCATTGACGTTTTGCCTCAAGTTTTAAATACGTAATTATTTCTACCTCTTTTAGTTTTTGAGCGCTTTTCTGTGTCTTATATCAGATATCTGTCGTTACTGGCATGTTCATATTGCAGAACAGTGCTGTGGTGAGTTCCATCCCCTTTGATTTTATTATTTTCCATTCATCAAATTATGATGACCTGTACTTACCATATGCTTCGATTTGGTTTTTTTACATACCAATAGGACCAAGACCAAAGGGGAGCTGCAAATGGCATTGCTATGACTCTAATGTCCTTGTGTAAAGCTATTGGTCCAGCAGGCGGCGGAGCACTGTACTCGTCTTCTCATAATATTTATCATTATTGACACATTATATACCCATAGCTGGTCCTCTAAATACAGAAATATAATTGCATTATTAATGTTTTGCACATGTTTTACGAGTTCAATGCATATACACTAAATCAATGTACATCATCATCCATTTCTTGGTTTTTTCACCTCTCTATGTCTGTCTTAAAACTGGCCTTTTTCTGGATAAAGAAAGAATGAGATAGAAGAAATGAGGCATTTATAACTTTTTTGAAACTTGAAAGCATTTCTTAATTATCATAAATGAACCTTTGTGCTTGAATTTTGTTTATCAGTTGTCTTATCCTTTTATCATATTAAATTTATCTCTAATTCTTTTGATGCAGGTTTTCTTGGGCACAAAAGCGTCAGCATGCTTCCTTCTTTCCTGGTAAGCTCTTCCTCTGAACTCCTTTTATCTACTTTTGAACTTTTGAATCACCACTTACCTTTTTCTTTTATGCTTTCTCCTTCCCATATTTGTTTTTGTACATTTCCGGTGACCAAAACTGATTAGCACAATACTACCATGTGTAAATATGGGATGAATTTATGCTCGTGGATTCTGTACTTTGTTTGGGTTAAGAAGTGTTTTGTTACCGATAAAGTCCTGACTCCGGCTATTCAGAATTATTTTATCCATAAATATTCAGATAAAAATACATTTCTACAGTTTTCTGCAGTATTTTTAAGTTTTACTACCTTGCATCAATTCCGTTTTATTTGACCTCCTGCTAAATAAACCATGTGGATATCTCTAGATTACATTGTTCTCCTACCTCAGTTTTAAATTTCATCTTCTTATTATCTTGTTGAGTAATCGCAACTTTACAGCATTTGCTTTTCAGTCTTTTAGTTTTCCTGTGAGGGTGGCTAGATATATCCTTTGTCCAGATTCTTTAAAATTGTTGCATAGTTTTTTAAAGATCAAAATCACCTCGAATCATTCCTTACTGGAGAGAAATTAAGATAAAAAGAGTTTATTTTAGGCCATTGGTTTTTTAGTGCAATTTTTAAATTTGTTTAATTTAGTTCTTATAAATGTCATCCCCTTGTACTGCTGTTGACACAAATGGAGCTTGTTTTGCTTTTTCCTTATTATTCCCCCCCTTCTCAAAGTGTGTTATCATGTTTTCAATAAATGATGCCAAAAATTACTAGAAGGCCCGTTCTTTATCTCGACTTAACTGAGTCGTTTGGACATAGACTTTTTCTTGCACAATCTTTGTGCTTCACTGTGCTACATATTAACAATTGCTCTTTTAAGCTAATCTAACGTAAGCTAATATATGCTGTGCAATTTGCCTATAATTACACAGGTAACCACATGGTTTTTTTCGTCCTGAATATAATTGAAGCAATTGGGGTGCTATCAACATTCAGACCGTTTCTTGTACAACGTCAGCATTAAAAATTCATTCCGGAGCTTTTATATGCCAAAAATTGGAGCAATTCTGGTAGTGTAATTGGGTAGGGGCGATATTCAGATCATGTTTGATTGATATAAGGGGTAATAACCAATAACAAAGGAAGCTGACGCCCTTTCTTTGAAAATTCGTCACTGTACCCCATGTATTTGCTGTAACTCGTAAATAAATCATTCGTTGTTAAGTAGAATATATTAGCTGAAGTGGTTTATGGACGCAATATCTATGGTGTGATCATACGTTGTTAAGGACAAATTAAGCTAAAAGATTATTGTAACTCTGTTATTGTTGGGTAATTCCCATGACTTAAGACCTGCTTCTCTTGTAATTCATCTTAACGGTGCCAAATATAAAATTAGTTTGATGTTTCCCGTTTGGTAGCTGCCTATTAACTTAAAATGAATTGAGGAAATTACAATACAGTCTCTAATTGTTCAAATATGATTTGCTTTTGTTTCCATAGTTTCCATATATTTACTAGTTTTCATTTTTTTGTCTAAATGTACAATGTGCTCGTATAACTATACGTCTTGTCTTTTGATTTCGTTAAACCTTTCTAAAAGCACACTCTCTTGACGATCCTCCAACTATTGTAAAGGGGTGCCTTATATGCGTTTTGAGTGTGAGGGTTACTCGGTATATTAATTTTGTCGCATGTCCTATTGTAATGGTCGGATTGGTGTACTAGCTGGATTTGTAAATCTGTAATGAAAGTGAGCCACGATGCACTTCGGTACCTGAGGAATGATAGGTTTACCCGTTTTACACATTTCATACCACATTCATTCTACATGCAATAATCAAAACGGAGTTACACCTATGAATTATGATTGATAAGTGCGGCCAAGGCCATGCGGAGTGTATAAGTACTAAGTAGTCGAACTATCTCAGTAGTACTTAAAGCAAGATGTTAAAGGTTAAACTGAGTATTAAAAAAGTGTGTACTTGTTCCATGCACTCTTTATTTTATAAAAGTTGTTTCTGTACATTTAATTTCGGAAATTATTTCAAATATTTTTTTAGGATTATTCTTAGTCCTGTTCACTTCTTTGTATAGCTGTTTAATATATATAAATTAGAATGACAATTGATATCGGAGAATCGGTTCGGTTTCTACAAATTGATAGGACTGTGAATTACAAAATCTAAATAATACTGTGCAACTGACTTTACTGAAGATCATTTCTTAAAACAAATTCCTTTAATAGGCTAAAAAACAATTATTGGAATATGATAGTAAGATGAAAATACTTTGACGTGGTTGAGGAATGGATTAATACTCTCTGTTTCAATTTGTTTGTCTATTGCTATGAGAATCAAAATAGTATTAATTAGAAAGAAAATAATAATATCTTTTTTTTATTTTATTTTAAGAAATTCAACCAACTTACATCTAGAAAACAATTTGTATTGGCATATGGTTGAAGTAAAAGATAAAAAAGTAATAGAATAACTTAAAACTTATATCTAAAAAAATGGGAGGATATATAGACCGATAGACATCACTTTAGACATACTTAACTCCTTTTATGCAAAATTGTTTCAAATCAAGAGTTAATTAATGTAAATTTTCACGGTTTCAAGACGTATATTTGTGTTATCGCTGTGAAAGCGTGAAGATTTGCATTAATCAACTTTTGATTTATAACGTTTTTAAATGAAAATATTCAAGTTAATGTCTAAGTTGACTTGTGTATATATAATCTAATTTGTTTTTACAGATTTTCCCATAACGACACGTTCGATAGATTACGCTAGTACGCAGTTTCATAAAGTACCATTATACCCGTAGTAATGTTAGTATCTCCACTTCTGCCCTTATGATTAAATGCCTTAATTTTTTTTATTCAGTTTAAAATTCAAAGAGGCACGCGATTTTGATTTTGATTTCCAGCCTTTAAATTAAATTAATATAAATATGGGAAAGACAAAAAAAAAAGAGAAAAATATTCTACACAAACTTTGTTTGGATGCTTTTTTTTTGTGCTAACTGTATGTTATTTATGTATGTAAAATTGGAAAGACAAGTCTACTCGGAAGGTGTTCCATAAAATTTCCGAGGGAGTAGGTATTTCATGATGCATTCGCTAAATTTGTTGTCGAACTATTTATATAAGATTTTCAGTAGTTAAGTTACGTATATATTATTTATATAAGATCTTCATGCTGATTCATTAAATTGTTGGCTGTTACTAGCTAGATATGCTTATCTTTTTAGTTGTTAAATTTTGAGTTAGTGAAGTCTTGCTTTTTATTTTTCTTATAACTGAAATATTTATGCATCCACATTCGCTTGTTTGGTAAATTTCGTCCCTAGAATTCGAATAACAGCCGAGAGTTTTTCCTGAAATGATTTTCAGGCTCATTCTGCTGTGTAGCTAGTATTGATTGTAAAAACATTTATTGAGCTTTAGTCGTAAATCATAAAATGCATTCTGCCTTTGAACCAACACCAATGTTTTGCTTCCCTTGAGTTGTTCTACCTTGTGATTTATGGGAAATGTCTTGAATTTTCTAGAATTGAGCATCCCGTTATTTATAATTGGCTTTGCATAGGGGTGTAGATGGTTCGGTTCGGTTCGGTTTTTGAGTAATGCGAACCAAACCAATCAAAATCAATCGGTTCGGTTCGGTTTTAACCAAAGAAATCCTCGGAACCGCAGCAAACCAAACCAAACCAATCATAATCGGTTTGTTTCGGTTTGGTTTGATTCGGTTTGAACTTTAACAAATAAAAAACACAATATTCAAAATTATACTAATTTCGTAAAGTTTTCGCTTGCAACTTTAAACCACAAGTCGAATAACAAGTAAATTTACAATTGATTTAACAAACTATATTATTAATAACTACAAATAGCAAATAAAACATCATATCTCAACTTATTGATGCATATATATAAATAATTATATTATTTATATATGAATAAAAATAATCGGTTCGGTTCGGTTTGAAAACCACTGAAATCGCAAACCAAACCGATTAAATCGGTTTATCAAATTTCAAACCAAACCAATTACTTATCGGTTTGGTTCGGTCGGTTTGATCGGTTTGTCTCGGTTTATGTACATCCTAGTTTTGCATACCCTGGACAAGGTGATCCTAAATTCATCGAGTATCCCTCTAAAGTGAACTTTAAGCAAACTCTTGTAATTGCAAGACACAATAACTCAATTATTTGTGCCTTGTAGCCAAATGAGTATGACAAGGTATTCGTGTTTGGTAACATTATACAAATTGAAAGATTTGGCTATGACGCTTGAAAGAACGAGCCAAGTCAAAGTGTAAAAATTAGTATGTCCATAGATATGAGTTATTCAAAAGGGATGAGTTGAGTTTATCTTAACTTAACTGTATAAATCGCTTTACAACTATAAGAACTCTTGCTGAGATCTTTTGATATCTATTTTGTGAAAAAAACACTATTTTCTGGTAATCAACACGTTCCACTTGACAATATCCTTCGGCACCAATCACTCTTGACCACGCCAGTGGGTGAATATTGGTGCAGGTATGCTGAAGGACGAGTCTCTGTCAATATCGCTAAAAAAAGAAGATTTCTCGATGTGGTGAACTAGTCCATGAAATAATTGAGTTCGTTAAAGAGTTAGACAGTTGTGATGGTGGTGCAACTGTCGTCACTGAGGAAATTTTAATATTTGTGCATATATGCCCATAAAGTCCTTTCTTATGTGAAACATATTTCTGATATCCGAAGATGATAAAAAATGTGACACATTTTAAAGGTATGGGGTTTATAGTTGTTGCAACAATCAAGTGACATTCAGTTTTGTTTCGATTCTGATTTCGCTCTGCAATGGTAACCCACAATTTGTACCTCTTTTATGAAATAATAAATTGTCTCAATTACAGATATCCATAAGAACAAACAACAGATCATACAACTACTTATTTATTAGTCATGGTGAATTTTTAATTATTTCTGCGCCAAATAGGAAAGATGCATAAACACAAGAGAGTAGTTAAATTATTGGTTGAAGTAAAAAGAAAGAGAGCTAGCAAGTGAATCCTTAATATAATCTTCGTTTGTGTATTGTAACAGGCTGCCCGCCAAAGTTCAAAATAACGTCATTAAGTGGCGTTATTCTCATTTATTTCCCAAGCAATATGTGCAAGAACAAAGATGTTGCAAAGTAGCTGACGACAGAAGGTCAAAGAAAGCACATCTGGGATATATTACATTTTAACTTATAAATCCGTTATGGCATGGTTCTAGGGAAGTAAGGCCAATCATCATCATTGCAGCGGCCCCAATCTTTTGGTGTAAGTATAGGTTTAAGTAAAGGCTTTACTTTTTGGGGGATATTATTGTCTTTTGGCTCTATCCATAACTCTTTGAGTTTGGTCATATTGGTTTCTATGAAGGATAAATGGTTACCCGTGTATTCGATTAGTTGAAGGATTTCAAGTTGAGGAAACGGTACAGCCTCTTCAGATAATACATCTCGAGAAAGACGGTACAGGTCCAAAATCGTCAATTTTGGGAGCTTTGCCAACTTTTGTAAAGGGAAATCGTTGGGGTCTGGAATGCTGAGGTACTTGAGTTTTGGAAATATTTCATCCATATTTGAAGGTAACTCCGTTATTTTATTTTCACCTTTCAACTTCAACTGGAGGAGGTTTGGGAACTTAGAAAATGATTTCAAGTCCACGGAGCCCTCATCAATTTTGATAAATAAAGTTTGGAGGGTTTTTACTTCCGCCATCATGGCTCCTATATCATGGATTCTTTTCTGAGTGAAAACTAGATAGAGCTCTTTAAGCATTTTTAAATTTTTGAAATTGAATTTCGTAGAACTGATCTTAATATGGCCTAGAGTTTGAAGCTCTGACGGAAAGGAATACGATCTACTTTGTTGAGTGCTTATAAGGCCGTACAAATGTCTCAACTTTTTTAATTCAGCAATTTCATTGGGTATGGAAACAGGGATGTCCATGTCAACATACAAGGTCTGAAGATCTTGCAAGTTTTTAATAAATGGTGGGATGTCGTCTATGTAGGTGTCGTTTAAACCTAAATACCGCAAAAGAATCAATTTCTCAATAACTTTGGGTACTGATGTTTTCCCGTTTTCCCGAGAGGCAGGGAACCAAGTACCCTCGAGATCCAAAACTTGGAGTAACGTTAAGCTATCGAAAGGATCTAATTTGGATATCTTTGTTACAGGGTCATTATCTTTACTAAAAACCATAATGGTACGAGTGTCTATTCTGAAATTTTTTGTAAATCCACAGTGAGAAGCGAGTCTTCTAATTGGATCTGTATCATTTTCACCATTAGTAGTATGAAATAACTTACCTGATTTTTTTGCAAAGAGATATCTGAGACAAGGTTGAACCCGACAGGTGGCAATTCTCGTTGCGTTTCTTTTCATAATTTCTATCAAGCTTCGATCTGCAAGCTCGTTCACGTAATCCATAGCGACTTCTTCTGGAGTGTTTCCCTTTGCTGATTTTATAAAACCCTCCGCAACCCACAACCTTATAAGCTTGTCTATGTTAATCTCAGACTTCTCCGGAAATAAGCCTAAGTATAGATAACACAGCTTGAGGAGATGTGGCAAGTGGTCAAAACTTGAATCAAATAGAGAACAAATCTCAGGCAGGGAAGCGTTGGTCATTTTCTCGACCGGGAACTCATAGACTTGTGTTCCTTCTCCACCACTCTTTTCGATTAATGATCGAATATGAGTGGTGATAATAACTCTGCTACCCTTTTTATTGTCTGGTAAAGTCTTCCTCAGTTGATCCCATAGTTCTAGATCCGACACATTCTCGAGCATCAATAAGTAAGGACCTTTTATAAGAGATTCGTACAAATACAGGCCAAGTTCTTCGGTTCCCATCATATCCAATTCCTTACCTACAGGGGTTGAACTGATATCAAAGGCTTTTATAACTGCCGTAAGAAGGTTATGAATATCATGGTACTCAAAGAAATGTACCCAAGCAAAAAATGGTTTGCGAAAGTCCCTTGAAAGAGATTCTATCATGGCATGAACCATAGCTGTTCTCCACAAATCACTGATCCCCACTACACCAACGAATAATTGATCATGCCCGCCATCAGGTAATTTAGGATTTACGGATTTGGGTTTTAACTCCAAGTGTGGCTTTGCTGGTTCAACACCTTTTTCCTGCTGAAGTAATATCTCTTTATTGTGAAATTTGTCCAGTTTAGTCTTGAATTCAAGGACTGACTTTAAAAACTGAGGATGGTTGGCCAAGTTGCCGATGAAGCTACCAGTGATGTTACATGAGCTCTTTCCAGGACAAGTGAACCTCGCCTTGGTGGCATTTCTTGTCTTTCCAAATTCCCAAATTTGTCTGTCAATAAGGTCCTCGACCTCATAAACACAATCCGCCACATCTTTAAAACCATTCACTCCTTCATGTTCTCCTTCCTGAAAACTTATTACGGAACACAACATCAGTTGTTCCAATGAGTTTCTTAAAGTTGGTAAGTCCTTCTTGTTTTCTTCAGAGAAGGTAACACGGTCGATGAAGTCATCGATCTTTTTGATTAGTGGGGAGACTATTAAGTTGATCATATTAGTCTCTCTAAATAAATAACCTCCCTTTGTACTCTACTTATTAAGAATGTTGTTGGTGTATTTGAAATTGGATGATTGTTTAGTTTTTGAAACTGGCAATGGAAAACAAGAGCTATGCAGCAAATCACAAGGGGATAAGGATTTATATAATACTAAGGATAAAACAATACTTGACTTTGTCAGCAATGTACATTGCAAATTCACAAGAAAGGAATACAAGAAATCACACTACATTAGGAAATTAATATTCTCAAGTAGTTCTATAACTTTTTGGAAGGCAAGAATAAAAAATGAACATCTTCGAGGACAATTCCGGTCAGAAGTAATCGTAACACTTCACTTGATTCCATCGGCTGGGTACTATTGGCAAACGTGCCAAATAGTTTAGGAATTTATGAAATACTATCATTAATTCATAATTCCAATCGGTTATCTTGATTAGTACTTTAATTTTATATCAATTACTTATAATAATTTTTAGTTTTTGGGCTTCTAAAATCTCTCAAAATACAACCTCCTCTCCCTATTCCTGCTAAGCAAATGTCTAGGAATGGATGCCAAAAACAAATGCCTTAATTCAATAAAAGAAAGGTATGTATATTGTATATAAAGACAATTTCTATTTTAACGCTTGCTAGTTGCTACTATTTTTTTTCATACGGGATGGTACAGAGTCTGCCGTTCAATGGGTTGGGTTTGATGGTTTTGATACGATTTAAAGTTTTCGATTGGATATCAATTCTGATTAAGATTGGAAAATCGATATTTAACGGAACCGTAAAAACCAAGTTAAGTATTCCAATTCAAAACTAAGCTGTATCTTGTATATATAAAAGGAAAAATTATTGTTAAATACATCAATATATTGGTGGTTAAAAATTTACATACTCATCTTCCAAAATTAACAATTTACATACTCACCTATTTATAAGAGATCTATCAATCAACACAATTTAGTTGATTTATGTTAACTTTTTAAGAGAAGTTTGGTCACGTATGATCACGTTACCGCTTCTAATTATGATTTAAAAGTAAAACTAACATAGCATATGACCAAAAATCGGTTAAAAAGTTGACATAAATCAACTAAAGTGTGTTGATTGATAGATTTCTTATATGTGATTATGTAAATTGTTAATATTTTAAGATGAGTATGCAAATTTTTAAACACCAGTAGTTTGGTGTAATAAACTATAATTATCCCTATATAAAATCAAAGCCAATAATTAGACCATATCAAATTATCTGTTGTAAATAATGTATTGTCCATTAGTATAGGAGTTACATATCATTTAGTATGAGCATTTGCTCCTTTGTATGTTACAACCTTTGAATTCTTGTCATTAACATTTAGCTTGTAACCTCAAAACCTCTATCCTATATAAATAGCTTATGGCTATGGAGTTTGGTACACCTACAACACACTTTAATACATATGTTTTGACCCTCATTATCTCTCTCTCTTACATATGTTATTGAGCTAATTTGGCGTAAAACACGTTATCGGCACTTTTCTCGAAAAAACAGAAAAATAAAAATAAAATTTGGAGCATTCAAATACAAGATAGAAGAAATTTTGGGAATAAACCTTGGAGAATTATTGGGTATAAAACTTTTGAAAGTTTTGGAGAAAAATTTGTTCTACCGGACTTCATCAACATACGTGTGAAAGGTGCACAAATTTATATCTCTTTATTTGTCATAACACTACTAATTGCATAAAAAAAATGATTCGTAGTTTACTAACATGTTAAGACCAATAAATCTACCGCCATGTTATGCTATATATTTATGGTCTTATTCTAGCCAAAGACATTTTTTTTTTGTTTCGTAGTGATTGATTGTATAATAACAATTCTTACAATTGAAACTGTTATATCACTTGTGTTTGTAACTAGAATAACATGAACTATAATTAATTTATATATGTGTATGTATCATGTTTATTAGAAGTTGGTTATTATAATATGTTATGGATACTTATTATTCAAAACATCCACTTATGACTACTACCATATGAAAATGCATGAATATTGTTGTTATTAAACAATTGTTTGCTTATAAAAATGCATTGTAATACTAAAAGTGTAGTTTGCCGGATGTTACATGTAAATGGCAATAACCATGATATTCATATATTGTTATTTGTTTGTATATTTAAAATCGTTGAATGTACCATGAATAAATTGTATTAGAAATTGCATGATTAATCAAGAATAAAACTGAAAATTTCATGTTTAGGATGTATATCACATGATAGATGGTTTATTTTGATAAACAATGGCTATTATAACCCATGTATATCACTTATAAAACAAGTTAAAACTTGTATGTGAATCTGTCAGACCAAAATTGTCACTTTTAGAACATTGTAGGACCATTCTGAAATTTTCTGAAACATAGGACCAGCGCTGTAATTATCTTAAACTATTGGATTGCCGCTGTAAATTAGCTAAAACTGAATATAGTTTCTCTTATTTACACCCGTAGTACCCGTAGTTCTCCCTTTTACACAAAAACAGTATATATGTATTAATTTGCTCATGTTTGGTATCGGTTTTTTAGCAAGGTACGGAATGTATCGTCAAATATTCAATATGATTCCACAAAATCTAGTTTAGTTCAATTAAGGGATTCTAACCAATTGAAAGGATCTTCGGATCAATCCAGAGATCATTTGGATTCCATGAGTAATGAGGATTCGGATCTCCCGTTCTGCCATCAAATATTCTACTTTTTCCTGGATACTCGGGCTCAAATACCCATGGATTCACTGTTTGCTTACTGGCTTCATATAATTCAGAAAACACGAGTTTTCGAGAAGCTTCTTGTTCATATCTCTCATCAAAAGGCGCAACTCGAACCTCCACGCTCTTGAGCACGAGATTTTGAGTCTCGCGTGTCTACCATTTCACCACCAAGAAGGAATTGGCGGAGGCAAAGGCATATAATAGATAGGCTGTTTCTGGCACAAGATTGGCTGGTTGGTAGAGCTGGTAGGGAGAGAACAACCTCTTTTCCTGCGACCTATTATAATTAACTAGTTCTACCCCCGTATAGGGACTTAAAAAAATAAATTTTTTTTTTCTTTTTTTACGAATTCAATAATAAAAAATTAGTATTTTGCAAATTATAAGACTCGAATGCAAAAAGAATTTCACACAAGCAAATTGTTGATAAAACTCCAAAATGGCATTTTCTTTTGACCCCATTTTTTTTTTATCCTTATCATTTAGAAAAGATAAAAAAATTTCAGGATAAGAAACATTCTCTAGAATTTCTCTTAGATTCTGGCACCTTCTCGCGTATATGGAAGTCGACCTTCGAAAAGATGAAAGCATTCAATCTATCGGTTAAGTAATAAATCATCCAGTGTGTGGCATGAATTTGTAACATTAAGATACTTAATGACTAGTAATTAAATGCTTAGAGTTATAAAATAAAAAATTATAACTTGGGTTACTAGTATATAGTAATTAATGTTTAAGGGTAGTAACAAACGTAAGTTACATGTGTAAATTCCTTCATTTTTTTTGTAACTCCAAATCATGTATTAATGTAGGATGATTAAATGTACATTATCATAAAATTGATCTATCCCGCATGTTAATTTTGCTAATATATGATATTGTTAAGGTGTAAATATATGTGATGAATTGTAGTTAATATTCGATAGGATTGTATCTTATAATTTGATTAAATTGAGAACACCTATGCGAACACCCTCGTATTAGTTACGGTTAAAATAAATTTTATCCTGCATGGAATAAGATTTTGGTAATACATGCGTGAATCTGCATATGATTGTTAAACATGGCTTGTTAAATTAAATGTGATTGAACATTGCATGTGCCCTTGTGATTTAATTACTCATGATATGCTTTTAGTACACGGTTGACAACTTAGTTAATTATAACTTAGTGTTATAAGTTAGTTAACTTACCATTAGTTAGTCCAACTACATGTATGTAACGTTGAATATGCCACACGACTATTATAATTGTGTTAGTTATTAATTTTTTTTAAGCCTATTTCTTTTAACGAATTGAATATGTGAGCTTAAAATTTTTTTTGTAAAAAAATTTGCGAAACCAGTATATATTCACATTTAAGTTGGAATAATTATGAATCTTCCCCAAATAGGCTCACCTATTTGGATACGATGTCTAGGAAAGATATAGACGGATGATAGAATCCTAATAAGGTCGGGTTTTAAGTGGCATTCGTGCCCTCCATCCTCACCGTCTTTCCTGGTCGTGTTCAAGTAGAGCTACCGAAAGGGGTTGAGTAAATAATAAGTTTCCCGAATGTGTCTATATAGGTGTATTTTCGCTGAATTGGTGTCTCAGTATCGGCCCGTTGTTCGATTAAAGAGAACCTATTCAATTGAAAGCAAAACTAGTATTTTTCGAACCTGTCGATTCGAAACAAGTTTGTGCTTATGCAAACCATAAACATATAAACCTGTTGATTTATATGATAACTAATCCAGTATTTTTCTCCCGTTGTAGAAAAATGTCAATCAAACTTGACTTTCCGATTCTCGATGCCGCTGGCAAGAACTACTTGGACTGGACTCAAGATATCCAGAACCATCTAGATGCCCAAGGCTTGTTGGACGTCATCTACGCTGAGGATGAACGTGAAGTGGAAGTGTCGCGTGAAATGAATGTGAGGGCGATGATTCTGTTCCGCCGCCACTTATCAGATGCAATGAAGTATGAGTTCATAGCGATCACCTCACCGAAGATGTTGTGGGACTCTCTCAGAGAGCGCTTCGATCACCAAAAGACCATATGGCTTCCTGAAGCCCGCCATGATTGGCTGAATCTGCGATTTTAGGACTTCGAAAGCGTTACGAAATATAATGCTGAAGTATGCAGGATTTGTGCTCTTCTCCAGTATTGTGGTGAAACATTAACCGACAATGACTTGCTGGAGAAGACCTACACCACATTACATACCTCTGACAACTTGCTCCAAAAGCAATATCGCTAGTCTAAGTATACCAAGTTCCCTGAGCTCATCACCCAGCTGTTATTGAACGAGAAAAATAGCCTCGTTTTAATGAGGAACAACAATTCTCGTCCTGCTGGGACAAAGGCTATTCCAAGGCCTGATGCTTATACTGTTCGTGGACCACCTCCACGATATGGGAACCGAGACAAGGGCCAGTCGTCCCGTCAGCCAAGGAATCATGGGGAGTGTAATGCTCGCCCAGCCAAGCGAGGTTTGGATAAACGTCCGAACCGAAGACCTTTGGCTCCTAGGCAGTCTCGTGGTAGGAAAAACAACAACAGGGCCAGTCGTCCCAAAGCAACAGAAAATGCTCAAGCGCAAATTCTGTGCTACAAATGTGGTGTTTATGGTCATATGCAAAGGACCTGCAAGGCAACTCCCCCAAGAAGTTCAAAACTATCATAGGGATAGAAATGCCGAAGCAAATATGGTTGAAGCGAGCGGAAAGAAAATTCTTGAGACCCCGGACTTCGTGGCTCAAATGGAAGAATAAAGTTTTTTTTCTTCATTTTTCGTTAATAATTGAGCACTTGTTTAGCTCTTGGATTATGTTTTTAATTTCCATTCGGATTATGCTTTTTACTTGGATATTTGTTTCTTTTGGATTATGTGGTTTTGCATTATGAATAAATTTTTCTCGCAATAATTTAAAGTTATTTCGTTAAGCGATTCCTTTATTAGTGTGACCAACTTTAAATTATTTTTACTTTTAGGCATGAATTGTGGGGCAGTTGATTGTCTGGCTGATAGTGGTACTACACACACTATCTTAAAAGATAAATGCTATCTTATCAACTTTACGCCTAAAGTAACCTCAGTGACAACAATTTCGGGCCCGTCGACCCTTGTTGAAGGCTTTGGTAAAGCCCAAGTCTTGTTGTCAAATGGTACTCTTTTTACCATATCTGAGGCCTTATATTCTCCGAGGTCCAGTCGAACCTTGTTGAGTTTTAAGGATATCCGAGAAAACAAGTTTCATATTGAAACTGCTCGTGAAAATGGTATTGAATACCTTTACATCACCCCCACTCAATACGACCAAAAGCATATTTTGGAGAAGTTAAGATGTCTTTCAAGTGATTTGTATGTTACCACGATACAAAACATTGAAAGCAATCTAATCATTCGGCGGGCGCCGATTGATGAGAGTATTTATATGTTATGGCATGATCGGCAGGGACACCCGGGTCAAAATACGATGCTTCGAACGATGAACGCATCACATGGGCATCCTCTTGGAGGAAAAAAATTCGTGATCAATCCGAAAAGCCTATGCCAAGCATGCTCTATTGGAAAGACAAATTTCAAACCAATTCAAGTGAAACCAACAAAATTGGTTTCCCAATTCCTTGAACGAATTCAAGGAGATATTTGTGGACCAATCCAACCAACATGCGGGCCATTTAAATATTTCATGATTTTGGTTGATGCATCGACAAGATGGTCACACGTAGCTTTGTTGTCCACAAGAAACGCAGCGTTTCCTAAACTCCTTGCCCAGATCATTAAGTTGAGGGCTCACCATCCGGATTATCCAATAAAGTCTATTAGACTTGATAATGCCGCGGAGTTCACATCGAAAACTTTTGATGATTATTGCATGACGTTGGGAATTGATCTTGAACATCCAGTTGCTTATGTTCACACCCAAAATGGTCTTGCAGAAGCTTTCATTAAGCGTTTGCAAATGATTGCGCGAACTTTGGTAATGCGAACCAAACTTCCAATTTCTGTATGGGGTTATGCAATTTTGCATGCTGCTGTGTTGGTCCGTATGAGGCCCATGGCCACCCAACCACTATCTGCGTACCAGTTGGTAACTGGATATGAGCCTGATGTCTCACATTTACGCATGTTTGGGTGCTTAGTCAATGTTCCAATTGAGCCGCCAAAGCGTTCAAAATTTGGACCTCAGAAACGATGGGGAATATATGTCGGTTATGAATTCCCGTCCATAATACGCTATTTAGAGCCCTTGACATGCGATCTCTTTACCGCTAGACATGCGGGTTGTGACTTCGATGAGACTATCTTCCCGTCATTAGGGGGAGAAATGCACGTTAACGTTGATGAGGAACGGCGTGAATTAACGTGGCACGTACCCACTATGTCTCATCTCGATCCCCCTAATGCACATAGTGATAAGGAGGTGCAGAGAATCCTAGGTCTGCAAAATATTGCAAATCAAATGGCAGACGCATTTAATGACCTAGCAAATGTCACGAGATCACATAGACCTGCTGCAAATGTGCCTACAAGGATAGACGTTCCTGTGAGACGCCATGTTTCTGTTGAACATGTTGCTCCGATTGTACCCACCGAGCAAAGGACGCTGCCATCGGCCGTCCAGTTCGCCGCTCTTCCCAAGAAAAGAGGAAGACCGGTTGGTTCCAAGGATGTTCTGCCTCGGAGAAGGAGAAATCATGTTGCATCCGTTTTGCCACATGAGATCATTAAGGATCACGGTGATGTATTAGAGGAGCATGTTCCTGATGTAACACCAGTTCCTAATCATCTCGATAACCTCGATATATCCGTCGAGTATACTAGTTTAGATGATATTTTGAAGCGAAACGAAACTGTCATCGATGATGTGTTTATATACACAGTGGCCACTGACATTATGAGCAATGATGACATGGAACCATGTACCGTTGCTAATTGTCAGCGAAGAACGGACTGGCCTCAATGGAAACAAGCAATCCAGGCTGAATTGGATTCCTTCACGAAACGAGGAGTGTTTGGACCTGTCGTTCCAACACCACCCAATGTTAAACCAGTTGGTTATAAATGGGTTTTCGTAAGGAAGCGTAATGAGAGTAATGAGATTGTTAGATACAAAGCTCGCCTAGTGGCGCAAGGCTTCTCTCAACGCCCTGGAATTGATTACGAGGAGACGTATTCTCCCGTAATGGACGTTATAACGTTCCACTACTTAATCAGTTTAGTAGTTTCCGAAAAACTGAATATGCAGCTCATGGATGTGGTCACAGCTTATCTCTACGGGGATCTGGATACAGCGATATACATGAAAGTCCCTGAAGGACTTAAGTTGCCTGAATCAAGTAGGTCCCGGACACGGAACACATTCTCTATTAGGCTGAGACGTTCACTATATGGATTGAAACAATTCGGACGGATGTGGTATAACCGTCTAAGTGAATACTTGATCGGCTTGGGATATGTTAATAATGAATTATGCCCATGCGTGTTCATAAAGAAATCCACTTCAGGATACACTATTATCGCAGTCTATGTAGATGATATGAATCTCATAGGAACCTCGAAAGAGTTGTTCGAAACTGCCGAACTCCTGAAAAAGGAATTCGAGATGAAAGATCTTGGGAAGACACGGTATTGCCTCGGGCTGCAGATCGAGCACCGTAAAGATGAAATTTTAGTTCATCAAGAAAATTATACCCAGAAGTTGTTGAGACGGTTTAGTCATCACGACGCAAAACCATCATCCACTCATATGGTCGTCCGCTCTCTAGACATTAATAAGGACCCCTTCCGTCCAAAGGAGGACGATGAAGAGATATTGAGTCCTGAGTGCTCATATCTGGGTGCAATAGGCGCACTATTGTACTTGGCTCAATGTACTAGACCGGACATCTCGTTTGCTGTGAATTGTTTAGCTCGACACAGCACCGCGCCAACACGCCGCCACTGGAATGGCATTAAAGACGTCTTCCGTTACCTTAAGGGTACTACAGATATGGGTTTGTTTTATCCCTACGTGTCAACGAGTGAGTCCAACCCCCTTGGCACTCGAAATAACGCGACCCTTGTCGGTTACGCCGATGCGGGTTACTTATCAGACCCGCACAAGGGACGTTCCCAATCTGGTTACTCTGAGCTACTCGCGCTCTATGAGGCGACTAGAGAGTGTGTATGGCTTCGAGCAGTTATTGGCCATATTCGAAGTACGTGTGATCTAGCTTATGATCCTAATGAACCACTTGTTATTTATGAGGACAACACCGCTGTTATTGATCAAGCAAAACATGGTTACATCAAAGGTGATGCCACCAAACATATCTCGCCAAAGTTGTTCTTTACACATGAGCAACAAGCGCTTCAAAAGATTGAAGTTAAGCATATTGGATCAGAGAATAATCACGCAGACTTGTTGACTAAATCACTGCCAAAGTATTCATTTCAGAAACATGTCAAAGCAATTGGTCTTAGGAAGCTTTCTGAGCTATCCTAAAGTGACATGCCCTTGCACCCTGTCGTGTGCAAGTGAGGGGGAGCATCCTGATGTATGCTCGATTTCGCAGACACTAAATCGAGAAAATCCTCACTAATGATGGCCTAAATCAGGGGGAGTATCCAGTCGAATACTTCTAATCACAGTGTACTTTTTTTTTCCTCGATCAGAGATTTTTCCCATTGGGTTTACTCTGACAAGGTTTTGATGAGGCACTTTATGTATGTGGTTACCCCTATTGTTCTAACCAAATCGTACTCTTTTTGTCCTTCGCCTAGAGGTTTTTTCCAATGAGTTTTCTCTTGCAAGGTTTTAACGAAGCGTTTGTTAGTGGTTAGTTCGTACCAACAAGCTACAAGACGGAGGAGCTCAAATGTGATTAAATATACTTTTGGACATCCAAGGGGGAGTGTTGTAAATAATGAATTGTCCATTAGTATAGGAGTTACATATCATTTAGTATGAGCATTTGCTCCTTTGTATGTTACAACCTTTGAATTCTTGTCATTAACATTTATCTTGTAACCTCCAAACCTCTAGCCTATATAAAGAGTTTATGGCTATGGAGTTTGGTACACCTACAACACACTTGAATACATATGTTTTGGCCCTCATTATCTCTCTCTCTTACATATGTTATTGAGCTAATTTGGCGTAAAACATTATCAATCATTTTAAAATAAAATAATTTTTTTTTATACCATATCAATATTTATTCATTTCAGCTTGGCGAATTTTCTTACAACACATTTGACTAGATCATTAACTTCAATTTTTGGAATAAATTTATTAAAAATAATAAACCTCTTTCATACAACATAAAGGGCACATCATTGTCAAATGATGTACATAACCCCATACTAGATTGAGAAGACGGGAAAAAATTCTAAACTTTTACTTATATTTAACAATTTGATCAAAGGTTGTTACAATAAAAACTTAATTGTTTCAAAAAACCATAAAAGAGTTGTTGTAAGACATATAATTGATGAATAGATCGAGCATACTCAAACATATGGTGAAAGAGACGGTGCTCGTAATCATATGTGTAGCACTCATGATCAGGGGCATCTTTTAGTAACTTGAACCTTCAATCCATCCTTTTTAACTAGAAGAATAGTCGGAAGAAAAGTTGCAGGCTCCTTTTCCGCCACACGGATATTGTAGTTGTGGATGATATTTGCAGCAAATACCTTCATGCTCATGAAACTTGCGTCTTTCCCGGGACATATCCTCGGCCCAGCGCTAAATGCACATAAAAACTTGTTTGACAACTCATATTTGAAGTGACCTTCTTCAGATATCCATCTCTCGGGCTTGAATTCAAGGCAGTCTTTACCCCATACCGATTCCATCCTTCCCATGGCATAAAATGACAAAATAATACTCATATTAGGTTTGACACGGTGCCCACTTGGCAGTGTATCGGCTTTGAGTGGTACACGTTGTAGAAATGGACCAGGCGGATAAAGCCTCAAGGTTTCTGATAAAGCTGCGTGCAAAAAAGACAATTTGCTTAGCTCTTCTATGCTGAAGATTTTAAACTTTTGAGATTCGTTTTGTGGCAAACGAGATACGAGTTCTTGTCTAATCTTTGATTCAACCGACAGGTTCTTTGACAAAAGCCAGAAAAACCAAGTGAGAGATATGCTAGTCGTGTCTCTTGCGGCAAACACGAGACCGACAAAAGCGTCTTTCAAGAAATTATAATCTCTGCGCACAACATCCTCGTGCATGAAAAACTTTAACATGTTGTACCCTTGATTACTCTCTACGTCTTCAAGCTTTTTCTTTATTATTTTTTCCGCTACCTCGTCAATGACTTTTCTAGCAGTATTCACCTTTTTTTCTCCTCCGATCCTCAACCATTTTAGTGTTTTCCACATTACTTTAGGAAATATTAGCCGGCTAATTATTATCTCGTTTGCGTCGTCTAAAGCTTGTGAGAAGGGAATTATAGGTATTCCCAAATCGTTCAAAGCAAGAGAATCATACCCAGACAGTAATGCACAAGAACTATCAAACATAATCTCCCGAGTTAATTTTGAAAATCGACCAATTCATGGTTTCCGGAAGCATGGTCAAGAAGTGGAATCAATCGTTTTTCAAGACTATCTCTTACAAGTTTTCCCGTAGTCCCTGTGAACCGTAGATCTCCAAAAAGTTTCCGCATCGTAGTTCTGAGGGGCTTCCATCCTTCTAAGTTCAAAGTGAATAACCCCTGGTTTCCAAATACCTTGAAAATAATATTCAATTTTAAAGAAATATAGTATTCAACTAACCCTAACTTATATCAGAATTAGTAATCTAACTTAGGATTGATGTGTTTATTTTGGTGAAAAATATTACCATTATCCTTCAATTTGTAAATTACACTGGATAAGTTATCAGTACATTCTATTTTAATTATGTCCATTTTATAAAACTAACATTTTTTTATGAATTATCTTTTTTAGTTAAGTTAAGCATAGCTGCAAAAGTTACATGTCTGCTTTTAAGTTCTCCAACTAATTCCCCGGAAAAATTACCACTTACTTATGCCTTGTTATATACTACCTGTGGAGAAAAAATTATACAGTATGCGTTTACAATTATCCGCGCGGAGTTCCAATCCTGGATTCCACCCCTGAACATACCTCAAGACATGTTTCATCGCCGGTCCTTTATCATAGTCGGAGAAACTTGTACTCAGTATATGGTTTACGTTATCTGGATTGCATGTGAATACTGTGTCGGAGCTTGTAAACCAAGGACCTTTGAGAACAAAAGTATAGCATTATTCCTAAGTAAAATGTAGGAAATTTTGTCATTAATTTTTGGGATTTTGACAAAGAGGGTGGGCAACATTCCGAGAAGCGGCCAGTTCCATGGAAGTGGGCCGTGGTTGCGTTTGAAAAAGTTGATGAAAAGGAATATAACTGAAACAAGGGATATAAATATTATTTCATAAGACAAAAGTGAAGTCGTGACAGTCATTGTTGCAGTTATGCAAGCTATGAAGCTTTATTTATAAAAAGAGAGGGTTAACACTACATTTATAAGCAATGATGATAGGAGCAATTTTTCTAAGTCTTCGAATTAGTTAATAAATTTACATTTATATTTTACGAAAGTATGGAACGTACGAGCATTAGTTAATTGGTTTAAGGTCGACTCTTGTTATTTAATTTACTTTCAGCAAATGTAAGTGAACCATGATTGGTTCAAGGTCTTAACTACTAATTTAAGTTATTTACGTTCTTAATGCGCGCCTAGTGCTTGTAATTAAACTAAAAATGGGCCATTCACGACTGCCAAATATTTATCAGTTCTCCCCTATTTTAGAATTATACTCGCATAGTATAATTATGTTTCGAGAAAGTTAGTGTTGCTATGTATATCAATACCTTTTAAAAAAAAAAAAAAAAACTTGTAGTTGCGTTTTTCTTTAAGATCGGTCACATATCAATTCACAATTCTTGAACTGGTTTTGCTATTGAGTGTGACCCCGCGTTGTTTTAAGTGCATTTTAATATGTAAAAGTTTTGTAAGAGGGGAGCAGTTCCGTCTCGAGTATTTTGAAAACCCAAAACCGATAAAATGAGCCATAAATACAAACATTACTTTAACCATTAAAATATTAAAAAAAAATTGAAATTGATAATTTATTCTTTTTTTCACCATGTTTTAAGTAAACAATCGGGCACAACCACACCTGATAAATTATCAGAATAAATTACTAAATCAACCGTATATACAAAATTGAGAATAAATATATCCAATTAAAATATGAATTTAAAAATCCCAAATTTAGTTGTCTAAATTATCACAAAAATCTCATTAACTCACGAGTCATAGGCCCATGTGAATAAATCAGATTCATTTTTACTGTACTATTTTTTTTAACGTAGGCTACCCTTATTTTTTTGGCCTATTCGATAAAAAACAATCTCATCCAAGGTTCAACAAAAAATATAGAAATATCATTACGTAGCATTGCCTACATACACTCCTCGGTAATACGAGCAGTTAAAAAAGAAAAAGTTCTCAATACGATTACAGTACGTTATTTTAGAGTAACACTACCATAAACCTGATAAACATATATATGTCGGCCACTAAAAACACAACACCTATTAATGAATCCAAAATAACTACTACCCTAAAATTAATTTTAAATTAAAACTAAAATATTTCATTGATTGACACATAATAAATTGTAGTGCACCGTTTGAATTTTTTTTAATCAACCGTACCGAAAAGGTATCGGATGCATTTCAGACACATTACGTAAAAAATAAAAATCAAATTTATCAATCGTAACAAAAAAATATCGGATATATGTAATCGTGTCAACCTTTTTCTTACTTATATTTTTTTCATATTTTTGTTGACCATTAGATTGCATTGTTTTTTATTTAATTATAATACATACAAAACTATGGTATCTTACAAAAATTAGGACAACAAAAATGGATCCGAATAAACTCCAAAATCTATTAAAATTTCAAAGGAGAGTAATTTTGTTTAACTTATTTTGACTTTATCAAATCAAAATTAATTTAGAAGTAGTAATGTAAATATTTTATTTACATAGAGAAGTAGAAAATCAATTACTTTTGTTACGTTTTGTGAAATACAAAGACTTATGTGTTTTTTTTTTTAGAATAAAACTTGGATTTTCTTTTGTGGTAAGATGTATATTAATAATAAAATAAAATTCTATTATTTGTTAAGGCTATATTAGTAATTTCATATATAAAGAAAAAAATAGGTTTGATGGCTGCAGTTTTATACTTTTAAAATATGACTTAGAGCCGTTTATGTAGGAGAGATGGACTGGTGGCTGCAGTAGCGATGGGCGTGGAGGACAATAAATTAAGAAGAGTGAGACTGTGTTGGACGAAATGGGCATAAGATGAAGGGAAAATTACCAAAAACTACAACTATTTTAAACTAATTACCAAAAAATTACACCACAACACTTTATTTCCAAAACATACAACTAATTAAAATTATAAATACTAAATAATTTATATTTTTTTAACATATCTCTCTCTCCATATATATATATATATATATATATATATATATATATACATAAAAATGTCAACTACAATATTCGTCCTCCTCACTCCGCCACCTATGTCCACCACCTTTCGCCGCACCTCCCTCCATCTCCGATCCCGTCACCACCTCCTCAAATTCCAAGCCTCCATCTTTCCCACACTTCTACTTTAACCCCAATTTACACCGTACGATCAAAACTCATTTCACAAAGAACTTCATTTTTATTTTTTTTATATGAATTAGTATTTTGTTTTTCTTCGATCGGAACGATGCTCATTTGTGGCACATAATTGGTAAGTAATTAAATAATTGTGAATTTATCGCTTTTATTTTCCACCCTAGCCATACACAATATGTCTTTTATTCGTTAACACTTCTTCTTCTTTGTGTTTTTGTTATTCATACACAATATATCGTTTATACATGCTCTTTAATAGAGACATACACAATACACAATTATACATGCTATTAAATACAGACATACACAATACACTTTTTATACATGATTTTTAATACAGGCATACACAATACACTTTTTGTACATGCTCTTTAATACAAACATACACAATACACAATTTATACATGTTTTTTAATACATGCATACACAAGACACTATTTATACATGCTCTTTAATACAGTAATACATAATACATATTTTATACATGCTATTTAATACATGCATACACAATACACAGTTTATACATGTTTTTTTAATACGAGCATACACAATACATTATTTATGCATGCTCTTTAATACAGACATACACAATACACAGTTTATACATGTTTTTTAATACGGACATACACAATACAGTATTTATACATGCTATTTAATACATGCATACGCAATACATATTTTATACATGCTTTTTAATACAGGCATACACAATACACAATTATACATGCTATTAAATACAGGCATACACAATACATTTTTTATACATGCTCTTTAATACAGGCATACACAATACCCTTTTTGTACATGCTCTTTAATACAGACATACACAATACACAATTTATACATGTTTTTTAATACATGCATACACAAATACACTATTTATACATGTTCTTTAATACAGTAATACATAATACATATTTTATACATGCTATTTAATACAGGCATACACAATATACAGTTTATACATGTTTTTTTAATACGAGCATACACAATACATTTTTTATGCATTCACTTTAATACACACATACACAATACACAATTTATACATGTTTTTTAATACGGACATACATAATACACTATTTATACATGCTCTTTAATACATGCATACACAATACATCTTTTATACATGCTCTTTAATATAGGCATACACAATACACAGTTTATACATATTTTTTAATACATGCATGCACAATACACTTTTTATACATGCTCTTTAATACAGGCATACACAATACACAGTTTATACATGTTTTTTTAATACGGGCATACACAATACACTATTTATACATGCTCTTTAATACATGCATACACAATACATATTTTATACGTGCTATTTAATACAGGCATACACAATACACAGTTTATACATGTTTTTTTAATACGGGCATACACAATACATTATTTATGCATGCTCTTTAATACAGACATACACAATACACAGTTTATACATGTTTTTTAATACGGACATACACAATACACTATTTATACATGCTCTTTAATACATGCATACACAATACATATTTTATACATGCTCTTTAATACAGACATACACAATACACAGTTTATACATATTTTTTAATACATGCATGCATAAAACATTATTTATACATGCTATTTAATACAAACATACACAATACACAGTTTATACATGTTTTTTTTATTACGGGCATACACAATACACTATTTATACATGCTCTTAATATAGGCATACACAATACATATTTTATATATGCTTTTTAATACAGGCATACACAATACATTGTTTATACACGCTGTTTAATACAGTCATACACAATACATTTTGTATCAATTGACAGTTTATACATGTTTTTTTAATACGGACATACACAATACACTATTTATACATGCTCTTTAATACAGGCATACACAATACATATTTTATATATGTTTTTTAATACAGGCATACACAATACATTGTTTATACACGTTCTTTAATACAGTCATACACAATACATTCTGTATCCATTGACATTGTCCATTTTTTTTTGTTTTTTTTCTTATTATTCATACACAATACAATTTTTATACATGCTCTTTAATACAGGCATACACAATACATAATTTATACATGTTTTTTAATACGAGTATACACAATACATTATTTTTATATATTTTTGTGATTTTGGATTTATCTTGATTTTTTTTTTTGCCACTTTTTTGGAGATTTTTCGGGTTTTCGATTTTTTAAAGTTTTTTTCAGCACTTTTTTGGTTTTTTCGCCTTTTCTACTTTTGTGAACTTTTTTCATTCTTTTTGTGATTTTGGATATTTTTTGGGTTTTTTTTACCAATTTTTTGGGTTTTTTCGGTTATCGACTTTTTTAAAAGTTTTTTCAGCATATTTTGGGTTTTTTTGAATTCTCGACTTTTTTGAACTTTTTTTATTTTTTTTTGTTATTTTGGAATTTTCTTGTTTTTTTTGTTTTTTACCATATTTTTGGGCTTTTTTCGGGTTCTCGACTTTTCTGAACTTTATTTTTATTTATTTTTGTGAATTTGGATTTTTCTTGGTTTTTTTTTTATTTTTTGCCACTTTTTTGGAGTTTTTTCGGGTTCCCGACTTTTTAAAGGTTTTTTCAGCACTTTTTTGGTTTTTTCGAGTTCTCGATTTTTGTGAACTTTTTTCATTCTTTATGTGATTTTGGATTTTTTTTTGTTTTTTTTTTTTATACTTTTTTTAACCATTTTTTGAGCTTTTTCGGGTTCCCGACTTTTTAAAAGGTTTTTCCAGCCTTTTTTGGGTTTTTTCGGATTCTCAAATTTTTTGAATTTTTTCCATTTTTTTGTGAATTTTGATTTTTATTGGTTTTTTTATTTTTTAACATTTTTTTGGATTTTTTCGGGTTTTCGACTTTTTTAAAGGTTTTTCCAGCATTTTTTAGGTTTTTTTGGCATCTCGACTTTTTTGATTTTTTTTTATTTTTTGTTGTAATTTTATTTTTTTCGGTTTAAAAGTCATTTTAACATTAAATAAGATAGTATTTTGTGGAAAAAAAATGATTATTTAGAAAGAGAGAGGAGAGAGACGAGAAAGAGAAATTTTTTGATAGATGAGGTGAAATATATATTTTTTTTCTATTTTGGGTTAATTGTATGTTTTGGTAATATTTCATAACACATTATATGTTTTGGGAATTGACCATAAGATCAATGCCATTTTCGCAATTTGGTATCCGGAAAAAAGCGATCATTTGCCTTCTAGGTAGTAATGTAGTAGAAAATTCAAAAATAAGAGAAAGTACGAAACAATCAACTGTCAGCTTGTAACCTCCTCTAAGAAAAAAAGCAAAAAAAAAGCTTGTAACCTCCTCGAAGTAATTTTCAAATTAACTAACCTAGCTTGTAACCTCCTCGAAGTAATTTTCAAATTAACTAACCTTACTTGAACGAACCTGGCATATTTTAAAGAAATAATTGATCACCAATCTTTCTCAAAATCCTTATACTACAATCTATTTGATTGTAACAGAGGGATCTGTCCTGTCATCTTAAAAAGGATAGGAATACTGAAGAGATATATGTTTATTTGATTGACAGTTGTATAAGTATCGATGGTCCTTTTTAATTTATTATTATATGAATGTTAGATTTTTGTAGCTGCATTGGACATGACATGTCATAACATATTAGTGTCATATGTTAACATTAGTGTCATATGTTAACATTGTTGCTAAAGTTAGAAAAAAAGTTAACAAGATCTATGTGGCCATGAGTAATTATATATATTAATTTATTGTCTTCATTTGTATTTTGAATTAATTTCCTGGTAAAAGATTTTTTGTAAGTCGACCTGAACATATAATATTGTAAAGAAAATATTATAAAAATGTTTATAGCAAAAACTAAAATGTCTAATATAGATGATAAATAAATAGAAGTTTTTTTTAGTTTTTTTTTTTTGTAGCGGGTCTAATTTATTAACAAAATAAATGATTCATTCATGAGACAAGATCTCATTGTGATCATTAATACAAATAGAAGTTAAATTTAAAAACTATAAATGATATTTAAATGATAACTTTTTAACTGTGTCAACTTAACATTAATAAAAGTTAGCATCGTCTACAACAACGGTAAGACTTTCGGTTTTTGTGTTGATATTCACAAGTTGAAGCACGTATTGTGCATGTGGCGAGATCCAACAGGGATTTTATCACATTAGTTTATGTTTTGAAACTTGAAAGCATGGGTAAGCATATTTTATTTACGGACACCCATAATACATTTCTTACATTTCTAACACGATATTAACTCTTAGTCTTATCAAACTATTGGAAAATAAGACTACTCATTCTCAGTATGGATGTGACTGTATTTTATTGTTGATGGGGTATCTGTATAGCTCTTAATGTATATCTGGATTCTTGCGGATCATCTTCACACCTTGTGAAAGTTGAATATGCAAGTCAGTTTTTTCTTTTTTTCTTTGACAAAAAAAAAACACTTACAAAGTTTAACAATTCGACAGTTTGTTTGAAACCAGTTGATTGCCTAGCGAAACAAGGGCGAAACAATCAATTATTAATTTGGGCAATCGTCATTTCAGGTCAGCACCTGCTCCACCTGCATGGGAAGGAGGAGGAGGCGCTGACATCCGCCCCCAAGTGTTTTTTCTCCTCACCCCACCCCCTTCCTCTACCTCCTCACCTTCTTCTCCGCCTCTCACCTCCACCATTCCTTATCTCTTGTGTCTCATCCCTTTCTCCTCCACACCCACTTTTTCCCTCTCTCCTTCACGATCTCCTCTCTGTCCTCTCACCTCGATCTATATTTTCTCCTCTCATCCTAATCTTCTCTTTCCCCACACTCCGATTGGACCCGGCTAGATCCGGTTTTCTCCGGATAGATCCGTCTCTTTTTTCACCTTTACCATCTTTTTTGTCCATTGTTTAGTACTTTTTTCTTTTTATATACCCCGACGGCTGACTTTTTCGATGACCGCCTTGTAGGCGATTGATTGGATTATTATTGGCTTTCACGACTATTCTTACCTTAACGGGTTCTCGGGTTCTTACGTGTGTTGACACCCCTGATGTGGACTTCTGTTAGTATGATATGTGTTAGAGTTTATATTATCTCACATCGATGCAATATCGATCAAGCATGTAATTTATAAAAAGTTACACATACTTACCATTATGAGGTCTTTCAATGGTAAGGTATATAGGCTCAAATATGGTATCAGAGCGGGCCTAACGATGTTGGGCTCACCTCCACCCATTTAACATGTCCGTTCGTAAGACTCTTGAAATGTCGGCACACGAGCGAGTGAGAGTGTTAGATATTGAAAAGTGACTGTTTTGTTTGTTGTTTACACCGATAGGCCTTATATCATATCTTATCCTTTTAATGATTAGCCGCGGTCTAGTTTTAGATATGCTGCATTCAGTTTTTCTAGTGTGTTGACACACCGATGACGCTTATCGCTAGCCTAAGATACACTAGTTTTGTAGTGTTTGGTTTAGCTGAATTGATTTTCTGGCTTGTGTAGATATTTCAATGACGTGTCTCGAATTATCCTTTAACGATTTGCCTCGGTGTGTTTAGACCTGCTCGATTCGTCAGTGTACTGACACCATATATGACGCTTTTCGCTAGTACTGCTCGAGAGGTAAGCGGCTCGCACATACATTATCAGTTATACAGTTACATATTTTAGGGGTTTTATTTATGCTAATCTAAGGTGAGAAGATTTGGGGGAGATTAGTCGTATTGTGGGTCTTCTTTTGTATTAGTGCACCTGTAAAAGATATGGGAATATATATATATATATATATATATATATATATTGGGAGTATCTATACACATATAAAAAAACACATTATCTTTACACATCAATCACAACCCTCCATTTACTTACTTTTAATGGTCAAGATTATGTGTTTATTTTTGTTATTAGATGAACTAATTTTGACCATTAAAAGTAAGTAAATGGAGGGTTGTGATTGATGTGTAAAGATAATATGTTTTTTTTATGTGTGTATAGATCATTTCTCATATATATATATATATATATATATATATATATATATATATATATACACACATTATTAGTTTATGGCAACACCTCTTATGAAGTCTTGAAACAAATATTTATAAAAAAACCTCTTTAATTACACAAATTGCAAATAAAATAAAGAATAAATAAAACTGTTATGTTACGTTAAGTGGCATCACACTTTTAAATTCATTTATATTCGATTTAATTTGTATCTATGAATATAAGATACCGTTACACCAACATATCGCGTGGGTAGGTCTGCTAATATATATATAATTTATTTACCCCGAAGGCACTGCTCGACAGCACGGACGGATACAAAGGGGTGACAGGAATGGCGACCCCCACCACACAATTTTTTTTTTAAAATCAACAGCCCATCTAAGAATTTAATTATGTAAATCTATCAAAGATCTTGCCATATGTTATTTTCCGTGAAATAATTGGTTTGTATGTTACAAACAAGCATTTTGCTGATCTCATGGGAAATTTAAAGTTAGTCGTCTTCCAGCTGGCCTTTGGTGTAAAATGGAATTTGAGATGATTTTGTGCTGATGCGTCCTAGATTACGAGTTGGTTAATCAATTTACAATTAGAGCCGTGGTGTATATTTAATGAAGACACGACTGCACATGGCAATGATTCATATATTTTTGACTTTTTTTTTTTAGTTTAGTTTAATTTTGAAACAATGAATGCGTGGTGATGGCTCGGGGAATCGATTTATTTGCGGCAATTGTTTGCAGCAATAGCTATCTCAACCGTCCACTCATTTCCAAAGGCTTAGATTGAATTAAATTCTAAATGTATCATTGCATTGAATCACTACTTCGGTCTAGCGCCTTCTCTCTCTTTCTTACTTCCCAACTCAAATTATTAACCAGCTAGTATACAAATCTTGGATTTCTTAAATGTATTTCAAATCGAAGAGATATATGGTGATATTATAAATATTGCTCTCCAGGCATTAACCAAAGATTGGGACTTTTTCAGTTTCTCAAATATTGGGTTTTTTTATACATTGTTTCCCAAATTTTTGGTTGATTTATTTGAATTGATTATTTACAATTTATGTTCTTTTTCTTCTAATTTTTTTAACTATTGAGAAAAATCTCAACTAAATTCTGAGATTGTATTTGAGTTCCAATTGCACGTTCACCCATTTTTTTCCCTCAAAAATTGAACAATTATTGTGTTTAGCATGTGAAATGAACACTATTTAAAAAAAAAAAATTGGACCCTTGTGCCGGTTCTCTTCCATAGCAGTGGTGTAGTTTAATTTAGTCTTGGTTATGTTGTTCGGTCTGTTTAATTGGATCGTTTGGAAAATTTTATGAAATTGTCAAGTACGAATAGTTGAATCCTTAAAGCTGAATGATGTTACAGAATTAAGAGAAAGAGGAAAACTCAAACACAGCTAATTTTGGAAATTCATGTATCTATTAATTAGCTTGTCCGCTATTATTATAAAACTAATAATCGTAACTCACGCGTTGCGTATACGACGCGTAATGCAATAAAAATATAGAAAATAAGTATAGTTATGATATAAATATGTGGATTAAAAAAAAACATAATTTAAGATTTAAAATAATGTTTGGTTGTTAATGAGTGATAAATAGTTTTATTAGTTTTTAGTTTTTATATTTTTATTGTAGTATGTTATTATTATAATTAATATGAAGGTGTATGAGTGTTTTTGAAAAAAAAATCGCTAAATTGGGCAGTCTCATTTGACCTGAATTAGATTATTATAATAGAACGATGAATCATGACCCATTAATTTAATCAACGTACAAGATCAAGCAATGCCATAAGAATTGCCGGAAATAAATTGTTGCTCCCCCGCTTCTAACATACGGAAGCGGGGCACAGCAATTCCCAGTTAATCGCTGCAGCGGCCATAGTGATCTAAATCCTCCATTTATATCTAACTGTTAATATTAAATTAGAGTACACATGGGTACAATGTAGCAGATAAACAACAATTAATTAAAATTAGCAATAATGTTAATGAGCCAGATAGACTTAACCAGACTCTCAACACACCAGTCCTTAATGTAAATTTACAATTTCATTTTCACCCCGAAATTTAATAGTAAACTATTCGGCCATATATTTAATATTTTTAATTAATATTTATGTTTAGGGTATTCTCAAACAAGATTCTATAATATTATATTTGAGCTTTTATTTTGTTGAATCGTCAAATAAAATATATTAAAATCATTAAAATTTTAAATATTTTTAATTAATATTTAAGTTTATGGTAGTCTCAACTAGGGTTCTATAAATATTATATTTGAGGTTTTATTTTGTTGAATAGTCAAATAAAATATATTAAAATCATTAAAATTTTAAATATTTTTAATTAATATTTAAATTTAGGGTAGTCTCAACTAGGGTTACAAAAATACTATATTTGAGATTTTATTTTTGTTTTGGTTGGGTGTCAAAAGAATTCTAAAAATTACATAAAGGATTGTCAGGTAATCAGTCTGGTTGAGCTTAACCAAATCTGGCTCTATAGCGTTCCTGCTATTTTTTTTCAAATATAATAGTTTGGCCCTTTCATAAATTAAGGAGGAAATAATAATGAATTTCACTCTTTATTCCCACTAGATCGTGGTTCCCCTCATATATGTAGTTTTGTTATCTAAATACCAGCCCCTTTAATCATATTGTTTAGCAGAATTAATTCTAATGCATCTTTTTTCTGTTTCAACTTGAGTAAAACAGAAAAAAGTAAGCGTGAGTGTATTTAATCTACTAGCATATACGGACAACGTATCAAGCTACATGGGTACTAAATGTGTATGCGTGTATTTATACAAGTATATGAATATTAAGGCACTATGCTTAGATGAACGACCAACATAAAGTTTTACTTAATTATTGACCTTAATTTATTTTCTATATTTAACTCTTGGTAACGACTCATTCTAATACATGCATATGTAACTCCTAGGAGTTAATGTTGCTCTTTCAAAACATTTAGACCTCCATATAGTCAAATACAAATGCAAACACAAATGAAGAGAAATTATTTGGTACTCTTCCTTCGACCCACTTTATAATCATATATTTAGTGGGTTGTGGGCTTAGATAATAAAATATACTAAGTGTGTGACCATAAAATGTGTTGGAGGAGTTCTCCAAGAGAAAAACGGAAGTAAATGAAACACCTAAGCAATATGGCAATTAATTATAAAATATAAATGATATTACATATTTTAATGTATATATTTATCTAGCTCAGCCGTTCCAATTTCTAAAACTCACAGTAGTAACTTTATTAAGTACAATTAATATTGACTTCCCAAAACATTTGAAACCGATTCACTACATAATTCTTAACCTATTTATTAAGTTAGGTGATCATTTGTTATGTCATTTTCACGTACAAAGGATTCATTACTTGCAACCAAGCTATTCTTATTCTTAGCTACATGTTAAATCATAACTAACAACAAAGGAACTGTCAATCTAATTCTCTAATTTTGATAATCAAACATAGCTAGAAGTTACTAATAGTGAAATTAGTAATATTAATAAGAAGAATATTTAAAAACAAAACACTAAGAAAAAAAATACGGGATTTTACAGATATCCAAAGAAGGTCAGTTCAAGTACGAGCTATCAAACAAGTTATTATGTGCATTCAGTGATGGGCCGAGGGTAGTTTCATGAGCATGAAGATGATTGCTGCAAATATTATCCATAACTACAATATCTGTGTGTTGGAAAAAGAGCCAGCAAGTTTTCTTCCGACTCTCCTTCTCGCTAAGAAACGTGGTTTGACGGTTCAGGTCACCAAAAGATGGCCTTGAAAGTTATATAATTATATTCTCCTTTTCGTCAAAAGTTTATCAATTAACCAGTTTTTCAATTCAATAAGTTGCGTTTTTTTTTAATCTATAACTTGCGTTTCTATTTACAATAATTAAATCCATATTACTATATTATGTTACACTTGTGTCATTGTAATGAGAGTTACAAAAAATGTGAAATAGCTTGGGTTGTATTCCAAATATGTTCGTTCTGTTTATCATTCTAATAAATTTTTGAGGTATCAATTGACCCATTAAAATATGGTGTATTCATATGAAGGCAATATTGAGAACTTATAAGTGATTGGAGATAATTAACAAAGACTGCAGAAATAGAATGAAATCCATTTACTTCTGCTCATAATGAATACTTGCAAACGCAAATAATATCATCCAACAATGGTTGGACGATGGTTGGTTATAACAAGTCGCTAGAGTAATTTCTTCAAAGCAAACTTTAGCATTCTGAAAAACTTACTTATTAAAGAAATTGACTAACTCAAGAAGATTTTCGTCTTGAGGTGAAGTTGAGCCCTTAAATATGAAATAATGAAAGATCTGCAACGAATACTAATTACTTTGTAATAATATTATTGCTAACTGCCATAATTAGCACATTATTGTCAAATGATGTACATAATTTTAAGGGCTTCTACCGGGAAATGCCGGGTGTGCGAAACCTCATGGACGAATCCATGTAGTGGCAAGGGGGTGCAAGCGCCCACTCTTTGTTCGGTAGAAAAATATATTAAAAAATATTGTTTTTATTAATTTTAAACATTTATTTATAAAAACAATTAGTCAGTAGATAAAGCTAAATGCAAATTATAACAAACTCATTTAATTGGTGTAATGTAAAAGTATCTCTTAATTACCCAAGGGTTCAAAGTTCAAATCTATATCACTCTCAATTAATTGATTTTTTTTCATTATTATTAGTTTCTCTTCAATGTTATTATTTATACAAATACTAAATACTCATTACTTTTAACTTTTAACTTGCTAGATTTTATTGAAACATTTTAAATTTTATTTTTACTTTAGTTTTTTTCTCTTAAAAAAATTTAAACATAATGTGTTTTTAATATAAAACATTAAGCATTGATTATTTTGTTTTACAAAACAAAAGTTGCTACATTACAATATTATTTTTTACAACAACATGATTATTAACACATGATTGACCTAATATATCTAATTGCTTAATAAGTTTTCTCATGGTTTAATAATTTACTTTATTTAAAAAATTAATACACAATTATTTAGAATTTTATAAACTAATATATTTTAAAAAAATTAAAAATAATATATCACGTATTCATATACATTAATTGGTATGCTTTGATAAAAAAAAATTACATGCGATTTGCCCCTCCTTGCTTAAAATCATGGATTCGTGACATCGTCCATGCGAAACCCATGCTAGATTGAGAAGAGCGAATTTTTTATCTTTATTTAACCATTTGAACCAAAGTTGATACAAGTTAAACTTCACTGTTTAAACCACCAGTTAATAAACATATTGTCAATGAGTAGGTCGAGCATACTCAAACATAAATATTATGAGAGGTGGTCCATTCTTATTGTTTATGATAATATGCATATATAGCACTCAAGGCCATCTTTTAGTAACTTGAACCTTCAACCCATCCTTTTTAGCTAGAAGAATAGCCGGAAGAAAAGTCGCAGGCTTCTTTTCCTTCACATGGATATTGTAGTTATGGATGATATTTGCAGCATATACCTTCATGCTCATTAAAGCCGCGTCTTTCCCCGGACATATCCTTGGCCCATCGCTAAATGCACTTAAAAACTTGTTTGACAATTCATACTTGAAGTGACCTTCTTCAGATATCCATCTCTCGGGCTTGAATTCAAGGCAGTCTTTACCCCATACCGATGCCATCCTTCCCGTGGCATAAAATGACAAAATAATACTCATATTAGGTTTCACACGGTGTCCGCTTGGCAGAGTATTTGCTTGGAGTGGTACACGTTGTAGAAGCGGACCTGGAGGATAAAGCCTCAAGGTTTCCGATAATGCTGCGTGCAAATAAGGCAATTTGCTTAGCTCTTCTATGGTGAATATTTTAAACTTTTGAGATTCATTTTGTGGCAAACGAGATACGAGTTCATGTCTAATCTTTGGTTCAACGGACGGGTTCTCCGATAGAAGCCAGAAAAACCAAGTAAGGGATATGCTAGTAGTGTCTCCTGCGGCAAACATGAGACCAACAAAAGCGTCTTTCATGAAGTTATAATCTTTACGCACATCATCATCATGCATTAAAAAATTTAACATGTCAGACCCTTGATTATTTACTCCGTCTTCTAGCTTTTTCTTTATTATTTTTTCTGCCACCTCATCAATGGTTTTTCTAGCAGTATCCACCTTTTTTTCTCCTCCAATCTTCAACCATTTTAGTGTTTTCCACATTATTTTAGGAAATATAAGTCGACCGATTATAATCTCGTTTGCATCGTCTAAAGCTCGTGAGAATAGACCCATATGTATTCCTGAATTATTAAGAGCAAGAGAATCGTATCCAGACAATAATGCACAAGAGCTATCAAACATAATCACCCGTGTCAGATCTTGAAAATCGACTGATTCTTGTTTTCTGGAAGCATTGTCCAGAAGTGAAATCAACCGCTTTTCAAGACCATGCCTTACAAGTTCTCCCGCAGTCCATGTGAACCGTTGATCTGCAAAAAGTTTCCGCATCGTAGTCCTGAGGGGCTTCCATTCTTTTAAGTTCAAAGTGAATAGCCCCTGGTCTCCAAATACCTTGTTGAAAATCAATGTTAAATGATAAAAAAAAATAGGGATAATGATGGTTTAGTACACTACTATAACCTTATTTATCAAAAAAACACGGTGAAAATATTTATACATAGCATCGAAAATAATGGCATATTACGTACCCTTCAATCATTATAACAAAATTATTAACTTTTTTTTTGTACATATAGCAAAATTATTAATTAACTCACTATTTTTTAGCATCATGTGTTAATTTATTATTTCTCTCTCCCAATGTAAATCGTATATATTACATTACAGACATCATATCTCCCATTATTTTATCTCAATATACATCTACTTTCTTCATATTTAATGAGATTTATTTATTTTTACTTCTAATTTTGAGTTTTTCCATTATTTTTATTTTTATCTCTATTAATATAGCATCATGTGTTAATTTATTATTTTTATTTTTATCTCTATATTTATCAAAACTTTACATGCTACGGATTTTATTTTTCTATTGTTTTTCCGTTTTTCCGTTTATGCTTTTATTATTCTAATTATTTTTATTAATGTTTTTTTTACACTTTGCAAGTATATTATAATTTTTCACTTGTGCGATTTGTTTTTTACTAAACCATTTTTGGTGCTATGAGGTTAATTTTATAGTTTGATGTTTGATGCTATCATATGCTCTCTATACGTTCTTACTATATTTTCATTTGATACTATATACTCAATTATTGTTTTAAAGTTTTGTTTATGTTTATGTTTATGTTTATGTTTATGTTTTTTTATTTTATTTTATGTTTGGTGCTCTTTGTTAATCTCTAATTTGTTTGTTTGATCCTTCTTTGATTCTCTAATTTACACTTCATTAAAAAGTATACCATCTCGGAGGAACATTAAAAAAAATAGATAATAAAATTAATTTAAACTTCATTCGATTGTTTAATGCTCTATATATTTTACTATTGTTTAGTAGATATTAATAACTTTTTACTTTTATTTAGTAGTTTTTAAGTTTTTTTTTTTTGCCTATTTTTTTTACATGATGCTCTTTGGTTCTCTCAATTTTTTTAATTGATGCTCTTTAATGCTATTCGATTTTTTTTTCGAATTTGATTATGAGTTTTTTTTTTTCTTGCTTTTGGAATTTTAAAAAAAGATTAAGATATATCATTTGGAAGAAGATACAATTTCGCGAGATAATTAAGGAGGGTTATTTTGGGACATGCAAAATTGAAATGTACTAATTATTAAACAAGATTCCTAAAATTGAGTTTTCTAACATTTAGATCACAACATTCCCCCAAAAAATCATATACATACAGCTTTAGCCTTTCTCAAAATTAGTACACCATCAGTCCAACATAAATTGTCGGGGTTTTATAGGTTTAATATACTAAACTATCTGTTTTTAATGATTTGGGTATCTATTTTTTAAATTTTTCAATTTAGGTATCACACTATAATAAATTTCCAATTTAGGTACCACCGTCTAAATAAATCACGGAATCACGTCACGTGACATTTGACAAACGTTAATTTGATAGACTAATTTGACAATTTTGCATAAAAATATGTCATTCTATAAAAATATTTTTTCCAATTTCACAAATAACAAAAATTTGGATTATATGATAAATTTGGATTATATGCTAAATTTTTTTTCTAGGATGACATATTTTTGTGCAAAATTGTTAAATTAATGTTTGTCAAATGTCACGTGACATAATTTCGTGATTTATTAAGACGGTGGTACCTAAATTGAAAATTTATTATAGCGTGGTATCTAAATTGAAAAATTTGAAAGGTGAGTACCCAAATTGTTAACCGTACTATAGATTGGGGTAGTAAATGTATTTTTTCCCATAAATTGTCTAATTTGATTTTTTATCCCCTCACATAATATAATAGTCTAATTTGATTTTTAAGCATTGTTATTACTCTTAAACCTTCATTTATTTGTTTTGTAATCAACAAAAGTTGATGTGTCATATCACCCAGAAGTGTCAAGGAAAGGCGGTAAGGAAATATATAGAATGTTTTCTGAAAAATATATTTGCTAATTTTCTTAAACAATGTACAAAACACAAGTTGACTATAATTATAGAAAGAATAGAGTAGTTTGTATGATATTGGAGCCTAGATCGTGGATTTCGTCTCTGTAGTTACCAGAAACTTTTGAATAGATCAGGTGATTTAGGTCTATATATCCTATAATTGTGTAAATCAAACAAATAAAAAATTACCATTTAACTTTTTATAGTGATACCAAGATTTCTTCCCAAACCATAAAAACCACAAAAACCCAACACAGTTGGGGAACCCAAGTGGTAACTACCCTTAAATTAGGAGTAAAAAACAAAACTAAATTTTTTAATGGTTGTCACACTTTGAATTAAAACGAACACGCATGTCTTTTTTTCAATAGTGTTTTTTCATGTCTTTTTTTACAAAGTAATGCAAGGCATTAACAAGAACTTGTGTCCGACAATTAATTGTCTTATCTATTTTTTTTTTATCATTGGTTATGTATAGCTTTAAATTAAATTTGTTTATAAACTTGATCAGTGAAATTAAACATGTGATTTAACTTTAAGTTTGAAAAATAAAAAAAATAAAAACTTGCAGTGGGGCATGTCGTAAATTGGAGTAGAATATATTGAAACGGTTAAAAGGGAGGGGAACGTTACCAATATTGTGGGTTTAGTAGGCTGTTTCTCTTACCGATTTTTAATTGTATGTTTTTTTAACCTACTTCCCTCCATGAAATAACTACACATGTCGTGTTTTATTTGTTTTGACACATCACATATGAAATCTTAGTTGGTAAACCCGATTTATACAAGTGTTCTCTATACACAATACACATAGTGTGACCAGTATCAGACCGTTCTTAATTGGGCGACGTTTACATGGTCCAGTTTGGCTACATTATGATTAGAGTCCGACTCTTAAAAACAATGTAATAAGTTTCAAAGTTGTTAATTTCTACTTTCTACCACTTAGCTCTAGCTAGCTTTGAGTATAATTGATAATATACCTCAAAGACATGTTTCATCGCCTGTCCTTTATCGTAGTCGGAGAAACTTGTACTCAATACATGCTCTACGTTATCTGGATCACATGTGAATAGTGTGTCGGAATTTGTAAACCAAGGACCTTTGAACACGAAAGTAGCATCATTTCTAAGCAAAATATCAGAAATGGTGTCGTGGATTTTTGAGACTGAGACAAAGAGAGTGGGCAACATTCCGAGAAGCGGCCAATTCCATGGGAGTGGGCCGCGGTTACGTTTGAGGAAGTTGAAAAGGTAAACAACCGAAACAAGGAGTAAGAACGTTATTCCATAAGACAAAAGTGAAGTTGTGCAAGTCATTGTTGCTGTTATACAAGCTATGCTTCCAAGATGAGCTTTATTTATAGAAGGAAAGGGTTAGCAATACGGGCACGTCTTTTTTTCAATCCAAAAATTCTTAATCCAGTGCAAAATTGCATCTAATAGGTGCGATTTTGAATTTTTATTTTTTAAGTTGATTTTTTTCAAAAAAAATCTAAAATTAAATTAAATGATATAACTGGGGTTTTGAAGGTTAGAAACGGAGTTTCAAAAATTACAAGCGATTTTTTTTTATTTTTTTGAGTTTTTTTTTAAGTTTTTTATAATAATGATAATAACTAATAAATTTTTAAAAATTTGTAAAATTATAAAACGTGGTTATAAAATTTAGAAACTGTCTTCAGAATTTGAAAATCATTTATTTTTATTTTATTTTTTCACCAAAAAGTCTTTAATAAGGTTTAAAAAACCAATTAAAAATAAGACAAAACTGATTTTTTAATTTTTAATCCACTTTTCAATTTTAAAAACTCAACTTCAAGTTTTCTGAAATTTATTTATATGTTTTCAAAAGTTTCTTAATTTTACTCCTAATTTGCGCATACGTATTCTCGAAATTGGTAAAACAACGACACGACCCGATTGTTGTTATGCAGTTTAACCCGATCCGCTATGGACCGGGTCAAGTCATGTTAAGTTACAGTTTTTTGCCATCTCTATAAGAATGGTACGGATGCAATGGGGACCCGCGGCGGAGGCACATTTCACATTGTGGAGTTGCAAATTGTAAAGTGATACGTTATGGTGTTTCAAAACTTATTGTTTTAAGAATTTATTTTAAAATTTGTTTATGGGAAAATTTTAATTTCAATAAATTGTGGTGTTTCAAATGCATCAATTTGTCACTTAGAGGCTCCGCCCCTAGTGGTGACGGAGATTATTCGGATGGATAAAGACGGTCTAACTTGCAAACGAAAGTGCATATATATATATATATTAGTAATCGTGTCCCACTTGTTGCATGTACGACACGTAGTGCAATAAAAATATAAAAAATAAGTGTAGTTATGATATAAATATATAGATAATACAAAAAAAAAACATATTTTAACATTTAAAATAATGTTTGGTTGTTAAAGAGCGATAAATAATTTTATTAGTTTTTACTTTTTATATTTTTATATGAGTATGATATTTATTATAATTAATATAAAAGTGTATAAGTATTTATTTTAAAAAAATAGTAAAATTTGACAGATTTATAACTTTTGGCTCCCGTTTTATATGCGTTCAACACATATTCATTAATTAATGTAGAAGGTTCGGATTTCGCTTTTTAGCCTGCTATAAAGTTACGCTTTTACGCTTTTAACATGTATATTATAAAAATATTTTAGCTAAGATTTCGCTTTTTAAAACACTAATGTCTTTTTTAACACGTTATATAATTTGTCTCACAAGATTGCTTGGATTGTATAGGAGTTGTATGAATAATAAAATATGAATATAGTAATTCCTTATGAAAAATTAAAGTCGCCCACTCCTATCCATTAGGCAAATGCAAAGTAAACAAACGATAAGGCTAGATATGTAGCGATGGTAAATCAGCTGCGTCTAAGCCAAATGCAAAGTAAAATACCTAAGGTTAGAATTAGGATTACTTAATCCGTTCTCATTTAATTGTATATTACGAAACTATATACAATTTTAATCGAATTACAACCTATATTAAAATTGTTAAAACATAAAATTTAACATTTAAAGTATATGGTCAATTTTTGAAAATTTTCATTATAACAATTTTAATACAAGTTTTTAATCAGTTAAAATTATACGTAATTTCATAGTGAATAATTAAATAGAAACAGACAAAGTATGTGAACAGGAAATACGAGAGATTCCCTCATTAATGCCACGGAAAAATGAGGAAATATTTATACTATTCTAGATGATCTGTTGGAACATGGAGTTGATAGAGAAATTCATAGACTTAGGTGGCAGAATCGATAAATGGAATGGAATGGAATAGAGATGATGATAGAGATCGAGTAACAGAAGAATTCGTACGATTACAACTCTTAGTTGAACGAAGTTTAAAAAAATGTGATCCAATTTTAGAGAGTCCCATACGCTTTGTTTTATGTGTTTATATTTTTTCAGTAATTTTTTTTTTTAAATTAACCTTTATATATATATGATTTTTTTTTATTAAATATTTTTTTTTTGGTATTTTATATTTTTTGGTATTTAATTGTTTATTTTATATTTTAAATACTTTCAAATGTAACACGTTGTAAATAAACAAAAACATTAAAAAAAATATTAACATTTATTTTTGAGTAGTGAAAACATAGAGGTGTGACTTGTACTCTCCTAAAATGGCCGGAGTACTTAATATCAGAGCATCCAAAATAATAATATTATCTCTCTTTTAATACAAAGTTGATAGCTCATAAACATATTTTACTTCACAATAGTGTTGTTATCAAACTCACTTAATTTAATATTGTTAAAACTTTTGTTATATTTAACATAAAAGTTAACGGATTGCATGACAAATTGGTTTGACTCACTCTTACATTAAAGGAAAATTGACATATTCTCTCTTTATTTTTATTTTTCAATAATAGTATTCTTACTCCTAAACATTTATTTATGATAAAATAGTAGTAAATTTTAAGAACAAGACATTAAAGTGAGACTTAAATAATGTAAAGTTTAACATATATATGTGTCATTTAACACATACATTTGTCACTATTTAACAAGACTATTGTGGACGTGAGCGTACGAAGAATATAATACAACATAAAATCAAACGTGTAAATGCCGGGTTACTATATAGTGTTTCAACATTCGATAATGATGTGAGTGTAAAAAGAGTATGCGATGCGTGAACATATCGTTATTGCATCAAGACTTATGCACAGACCATCTGAACACGCTTAGCAAAGTAAGAATCACGATTCTCTTGATTAGTACACGTTTAGCTACTAGTCTCCGCCTCGTCTGGCAACGGCGTAGGGCAATGAAAGTCTAGCGGTTCGGCGATAATGGGTTTTAGGGGAGGTCGGAGGTGGTAGTTTGTAACAATTAGATCTGACGGAGCTCCATTGGTGAATTTAAAATATCAAATAGCAAGGGAATTGAAACCTTTGATCAATAGTAAATCAATTTAATTTATCACTAACTACTCCTCTATAAAATGACAATATCTTTTATATTACTTTTATCATACTCCTGTTTTTTAATAAGATTTTTGTTCATAAGTCACGACTCTCACAATATTTTTAAATATAAGTCAACACTCTAAAAGATTTTTAAGTTCAATTGAAAAAAAAATCCGTAAACTTTTGGTATTTTTTACTTGATAATTCAAACAAACACTAAAAAAAACTTAAAAACAATTTTTAAGCTGTTTTTTTACACTTTAATATCTTTCTCGTATAGATTATAATATCTTTTTTTTAACTTAAAAATAACTTTTCTCTTTATTACATTTTAATATCTTTCCTGTACAGATTATAAGTTTTTTTTTAAGCTCAAAAATAGTTTTTAAGCTTAAAAATAGCTTTTAAACTCTTTTCTACATTTTAATATATTTTTTCGTATAGATTTTTTAAGCTTAAAAACATCTTTTAAGCTGTTTTTAAGCTTCAAAACAGCTTTTAAGCTGTTTTTACTCAGTAAAATTCCAGAAATTTAGGTTTAAAAGCCAGCAACCAAACAGGCTTAAAAGCAGCAACTAAAGAGGGTTAAAAGTTGCAACCAAACAGGCTTGGAAGCTTTGCCATCCTCCTCTTCGTCCTTTTCGTCGTCGTCCTATTCGGGTCCACGTCGTGGAGCTCTATCGCTAAGATCTTCAGAGAAGATATGTATACATATATATATATACTAGCGCACCCCGCCCACGCGATGCGTGGTGTAACGTGCGTTTAATTTGATATGTTGAATTTATATTTATCAACCTATTCATAAAAACATTGCAATTTAAAAGTAGAAATTAAGTGTAAAGTAATTATAAAACTTCAAATATATACACAAATGTAGAAACGTAAATTATATTAAAATATAAAAAATATACTTGAGAAATAAACTCATAAAGTAAATCTTTACTCTCTACAAATCAAAATGAAAAGAGAGAGAGGGGAAGAGAAATAGTGACTATTAGAATTACTCATTTCTTAAATGTATGGTTCTTTTATATATCTAACCATCTATTAATATTTGCTTTATTTATAATTTGTAAAATTAGAAAGGTTTTAGATAATTATTTGTTTCAACTACGTATAAAAGTTCTACACATAAACTAATAATATAGATACAAAGAGAGAGACAGATCGGGGGTTAGAGATATATAAAGATAAAAATGTTTATGTATAAAGTAGGAGAGGAGGAGAGGGAGAGAAAATAAAGGCCCGTTGGACTGTTTATTGGGCCGGTGATTGAAAGTTAAATTAGTTTCGGTTTAATACTTACACTAAAAAAATCTTATAAAAGATAACCTCTACTAAAATTCCTTAAACGGAATTTGGGCTTTTGTTGCCTAAGATTTTAAATTTATTGGGTTGTCATGAGGACGGACTCTGTTTTTTATTTTATTTTGCAGGTAAGAATGAAATATCATATATAAAAAATTAAAAAGTATTAAGGAGGTTAAATGCTAAGCAAATTGGACTGATGGGTGCTAATAAAGAGAAAGCATCTCAAGATAAATCTCTACTAAATACATAGTTGTAATTAACCAATAAGATTAATTCATACAACTAAGGTAAAAAATAAAAAATAAAATTGCTAATCAAAAGTCCAAAATACAAGTTTCGAACCATCAAACGCCGCCTCAGTTACTCTCGGATAAGTGGTCGCGTTCAAGAGAAAACCAGGAACAGACTCAATAAAAGTCACTCGAATACAAAAGATGAATCGTTCCCATTGTTTCAGCTAACATGAAGTACAATCCGGAACAATACCCTACTCCGACTCGCCCATAAAAATTTAGCTACTATGGAGACCAACTGTACTCATCCTCTTAAATATCCTCTCAAAATATCATGAAGCGTCTTTTCGAAAGAAAATCATAAACGTTTTTTTTCAATCTGTCATTAAACCACTCAATATTGAATTGAAATCTGAGCCATCAAAAATATATGTCTAAAAGACTCGTCTAAGAACTAAACTTCAACTTCCCATTGGACAGTTTAGTGGCCACATAACAAGCAAATGCATAGCAAGAATAATGGTAAAATTTCCCAATTAAACCAAAGAAATCGATTATAGCACATATAACATGGAATTCTAGCCAAACAAAGGAACCCATAAACTAACCCTTTAGAGTACTAGCCAACCAAAATGGATAAAATCGATCAACCCCCAATATAACCAAATCAAAAATAAGACATTTAATTAACTAAAAGAACCCGCTCTTGGACGGATTAAAACTCGTGGGTGAAGCTGAATAAAGTCTGTCAATTCCCTTGATGTCAGCAAGAGTATGACTTACTAAAACACTTTCCCCTTTTTGAATCAAGAGTAAAAGAGGAAAATAAAACTAGCCTTACTGTTAATATTATTCTTTTTTGAGAAACTTAAGACTATTTATTTTGAATATGTTCTAGTGAAGTTTATTGTCACCTGGGCCACCTGGTCATGATTTTTGCAAGATATGTATTATAATGGTCGGCATTGGTGATTTATGAAACATTCTTTAGCATTGATAAAATCTTACAAGTTTAGAACGTCCACTAGCTCAGACGATCTACTACAAAACCTATTGCATTTAGAATAAAATTGAAGATAATGGCTTATAACTTTCAAGTTTTAACCCTTTTGATATATTTGTGATAGACGATTACATTTGGTTCCAAATGCAAATTATTTTTGGAACCACTTCCACTACATACATGCCCTGATGGTATATATATCCACCTTAGGTCAAGGGTGGGAACTGCCCATCCTTAGGTTTGAGATAACAAATTACAATTATTCCCTTGTGGTTATTATTGATACATTTAATATCTATGTTTATGTATATATGTATAGTTTGTTATATAAATATTATCTATAATATATTTAAATTTAATTTAATAGATATATCTTATTTGTGTAAATATTTAGATCCCATTAAGAGAAAATTAAGGATTGCACCATCAAAACAAAAGTATTTAAGGATTGGTCCGGATATAAAATTTAATTAAGGATTGGACCATTATTTTTGAAACTAATTAAGGATTGGTCCATTACTCATTAAATATAAAATATCTCCCAATTCTATTTATCTAATTTATCACTCTCTCTCTCTCTAAAAAACCTCTCAATCTTGTATCCTGGTACGGTGATTAAGAATTAACGTGATATATATTATTTTCTCACCTATTTTTCATCTTCGATATGAGTTTTAGTATTTTCCTCATTCTTTCTTCAGCCTTCATTGCTGTCGTATATATATATATATGGATACTAGTAATCGTGACTCACGCGTTGCGTGTGTGACGCGTAATGCAATTAAAATATAAAAAATAAGTGTAGTTATGATACAAATACGTGGATAATACAAAAAAAAATAGTATAAGACTTAAAAGAATGTTTGGTTGTTAAAGAGGGGCACATAGTGTTATTAGTTTTTATTTTATTTTTATTTTTTTATATGAGGATGGTATTATTGTAATTAATAAAACAATATAGGGTTATTTTTGGAAAAAATGGGCAAAATTGAGCAGCCTCAATTCCCTTGGGTTGGCTTATTATAATAGAATGATATATGTATATATCTTTCCATCTATATGTAACAAAAAATGGAACACGATCTCAGATACCTCGAACATGAATATAAACAGCAAGATGAGGAAGTTCAGAAACTGGACACTGACGACAAAGAGAATTATGTATATATATATATATATATGTATATAAAAAAGAGTTCAGACTCTTTTTAAAAATCCAAAAAAGTTCAGACTCTTTTCAAAAGTTCAGACTGTTTAAAAACAGTCTGAACCAAAAACAGTCTAAACAAAAATAGTCTGAATTTTTTTAAAAACAGTCTGAACTTTTTTAAGTCATCTCAAAAACAGTCTGAACTATTTTTAAGTCATTTTAAAAACAGTCTGAACTATTTTAAAAACAGTCTGAACTGTTTTTTTTTTTTTTTTTGCGTTTTCGGATTTTTGTTGATTTTAGATTTTTTTGGATTTTTTTTTGGATTTTTTGGGATTTTTAAAAAAAAAAGTCGTATTTTTTCGGGGTTTTGCCTCTTTTATTTATTTTTTGATTTTTTCATATTTTTTTTTATTTTTTCATTTTTGCATTTTTATTTTCTGGAATTTTTTCATTTTTTCTGATTTTTTACATTTTTATTGGTTAGTTAGGGGAAATTGGCCAATCCTTAATTAGTTTCAGTTTCATGGACCAAACCTTAAATACTTTTGTTTTCATGGTGCAATCCAAAATTTACCCTAAGAAATTAGTTGAAGGCTAAAGGAGAAAACGGTTACTAGCCCTTCTTATTTGAAAAATCAGTTGGGTTTTGTAAACTAATTTCGGAGTTTTACATACACAATTATTTATTTATAATCCTCTTCTTCTGTAAATAAATAAAGCTCTTTTCTAGTATAGGTCAGAAAATAAAAGAGGATGGGTGGTCTTTGATAATATCGCAAAGAAGATAAATGCCCACACACTAATAAATGTGTGGATCTTGAATACGTTCCAGATAAAATGGAGAAACGTACGTAGGTATGGCAAAATTTGTATTCGTTGTTGGTTATATAATTATCAAAAGTATGTAGATACACCCATCCCCCACATCAAAGTATAAACAAGGGACCAACTAAATCAACATGAAATAATATTGGAACAAGTCAACAAACTCCACAAGAGATAATAAATAAGTAATGACAAAAAATTGTAATAAGTTGACTGTGCAGCTAATAACCATATTTCGATGGGAACAAAGTTTGTGAAACTCGATAAAACCCATACGTACGTGATAATGCGACTTTTGGAGAATACACCATAAAAAAAGGGAAATATAAAACATGCATGAGATCGAAATTGAGTGTTCCAATACCCAAAGTGTAATATAAAATGATTTTGCTCATCCTTCAAACTGATGTTGCCAAATGATTGTGCATAATAGGGATGTGCACGGCACGAATTGGGACGAGTTGGGACGGATTAGGGTGACTTGATAAAATTTAAATCTCAACTCAACCCAACTCGTTACAGTTAAAACCTCAACCCAACTCAATCCGCAAAATAAATTACGGGTTGGGACGGGTTGGGTTTAGATTAATTTTTAAATTTTTATGTTAGTATTTTATTTTTCATATTTTGCATAATTAACCTAAATTTTAAAATAAATTGAATTTTTCAAATAAAAATATAAATTAAAAGCAATCAAAATACGTTTAGAACATTCGCAAACAAGTAACAAAACTAAAATATAACAATAATGAAAAGTTGATATCTTAAAATACACACAATGTATATACAAATATATATATTTATAATTATATATATATATATATATATTGCGGGTTGAAACGGATTGGAACGGATTAATCCCCAATTTGAAAACTCCAACTCTAACCCAACCAGCAAAATATATAGCAGATTGGGACGGGGCGGATTATTTTTTTTGACACTCAACCCGTCTCAATCCGTACGGATTGGGTTACGGGTTGGATTTACGGATTTTTTTCATAATTTGGAATGACACTCAAGTATTGAGTATTTAAAATTGACTGGTTGGTTTTATTTGAGCGGAAAAGATGAATAATTAGTATATAGTCTTGTTCGACCACCAAAATCAACTCTGAAAGAAACAAATTAGACAATCAAGTTTAGAGTTTTTTTGCTGAAATGGTCTATCTGGGACTGAAAAATCCCAGAATATGCTACCTTTCTGTAATATTCCCAAAATGGTCTACTTCCGAAAAACGACCGATCGAAATGGTCAAAACGACCGGTCGTTTTTATCATGAACTCTCTGGAACAATTTGGACCAAAAACGATCGGTCGTTTTGGCCATTTCGATCGGTCGTTTTTCAGACCAAAAACGATCGGTCGTTTTGTACATTTCGATCGGTCGTTTTTCAGAAATACTTCCTATTTAAAAAAACTCATCTCTTTTCTCAGACTACTGTAAAAATAAAAAAAACAGAGCTCTTAGATCATTTTAGGCCAAATCTCAGATCTCTTCCAAAACAGGTAAAAGCTCAATATTTTGTGTTGTTGGAGTATTATTTGAGTAAAATTGATAGTTTTACCGTGTGGTTATCGAAATGAAAAATCCTACAATTATGTGTTATTGAGGGGTTATCTTATGATATTTCTTATAATTTTTTTTTTAAGATATCTAGAAACACGACATACGACAAATTTTTGGAAAAATTGTTTAAGGAACTTGATGTATCATCGACTTCAAATCGTTTGAGTTTAACATGTCGTTATCCATATCTGACTACACTTACTGAGTTTAAATATATGCGATTGGCTGTTGATGATAATGATTCGTTGGAAACCATGCTTGAGTTAATAGAAGAAAATGGAAGAACGTTTATAGAGTTATATGTTGAAATTGAGCAAGTTTACTTTTCTGATCAAGATTACGGGTTGTATTATAATATTCTTTCCAATAATGAAATCGGTACATAAAGTAGAATACCCATTCGACAAGAGCCAATGACAGAGTTATATTCTAAGAACAACGAACCAGATTTGACACATTTGGATGCAGTGTGTCGATTGTCAGATAATATTGGTTGGTCGAACAATATAAATGAGATAGAACTTGGGGATGAACCAGATGATGAAGATCCGGACGTCAATATTAGCGAAAACGAGTCTGACGATGACGAAGAAAATGTACAAGAAGTTGACTACGAAGAATTATCATCTGAAATGGGCTTGTATATGGATGAGGATGAAAACGACCAATCAAGTGGGTCACAATGGCCGAATAATACTATTCCCGATGAAATTCCTATGCATCAACCAATGTCAAGTTTGTTTAATGAACCGTTCGACACTCAAGAAAATTATAGTAACCAGAGACGAAATTATATGATGTATCCTGGATTTTGGGATCCTCAAGTTAATGATCCTTTTATTGGTCTTTTATTTAGGGATAAAGAAATGTTGAAAAAGGGAATAAAACTTTGGTCAATCAAACGTAACATCCATTTTTGCACTAAAAGTTCGAAGGAAAATTTTTGGGAAATTTGTTGTAAACTGGCCGAAACTTAAAAATGCAAATGGAAACTACGAGCTTCACTAAGAAAGAAACATGGATTTTTTGAAGTGTCGGTGTACAACGGTCCTCATACATGCATTCATGCCGAGCTTACAACTGATCATCCACAGTTAGATTCCAATCTTGTTGCCCAAACCATTCGAAATGCCATCACAACTAATCCTATGATGAAGATTTCATTAGTTAAAGAGATTGTGAATGCCCGTTTTGAAATGTCAGTTTCATACAAAAAAGCTTATTTAGGTAAACAAAAAGCAATCGCAGAGATATTCGGTAATTGGGAAGACTCGTATAAGGTTTTACCTAAATTTATGAAAGCGCTTCAAAAGTATAATCCCGGTACTGTAGCTTCTTATGAGACAACGCCAGTTTACGATGTGGTAGGAAATCCAGTGGGTGAGGTATTGAACATATTTTTCTTCACATTTAAGGCCGTTATTGATGCATTTCAGTATTGTAGGCCAGTTATCGCTATTGATGCTACTCACTTATATGGGAAGTATAAAGGTAAGATTTTGTTGGCCATGGCATCGGATGCAGATAATCATGTTTTTCCCATTGGTTGTGCATTTGTTGCTGAGGAGAGTACAATTTCGTGGAGCTATTTTCTTTGTAACATTATGCGACATGTGATTAAAGAGCGCGTGAATATTTGTCTAATTTTGGATAGACATGCTGGTATTCTAAGTGCAGTGAGAGGAGTTTGGCGTGGTCAAGGTTTTGTTCATCGATATTGTTCAAATCATTTTTTGGATAATTTTAAGAAAGCTTTCAAAGGAGATCCTGACTTACACAAGTTAGTGGAGAACGTCATTTGGGAATTACAAGAAAGAAAATTGAAAAGAATCATGGAAGCAATAAAAGTGATGAATCCTCAAGCATATCAATGGTTGATAAAAGAGCCTGCGGAAAAATGGTCATATTTTCATGATAAAGGGAGGCGACATGGTAACATGACCACAAACATGGCTGAAATTTTCAATAATGTTTTAAAAGCTGCTCGTAATTTACCAATCACTGCTGCTGTGCAGCTTATTTTCTATAAGTTGGTACACTATTTTTGCGAGCGGAAAAAGATAGTAATGGGGATGAGAAACAGCGGCACAAGATATGGTCCCAATATCCTCAAAATTTTAGAGAAACGTAGGTCGGACATTGGTCATACCAATGTTACTTTCGATTATGAAAGAGGGGTTTATTCCGTGTGTACAAGTTCAAGAAATTCCAGGGGAGGCAATACTCAAGTTGTCGACTTTTCACTTTGGCAATGCGATTGCGGTAAGTGGCAGAGTGATGGAATCCCTTGTTCACATGTCTTTTCCGTATGCGCTGCAAACCGTCTTGATTGGGAAGCTTACATAGTAAAATATTACAGTCTTGAATCATACGAAGGTACGTACTCGGCGCAATTTTGTCCTCTTCGGCATCAAGACTATTGGGATTCATGTGATAGATTATTTCTTCCGGATGTTACTCTTTTAAGAGAAAGGGGTCGTCCAAGATCTACTCGTATTCATAATGGTATGGATCAGTCGGAGAGACGAGCACTTATGAGATGTTCTAGTTGTCAAGGGCGAGGACATGATTGTCGTAAGTGTCCGTATCCAATACGTGGTCGACGCTTATGATTTTAGTTGTAGCTTCAACGAGACAATATGTATCTTGTACTATTTTTAATTTTCCGCTTGTAATTGTCTTTTTTAAGATGAAATATCTATATTTATTCTCAGTGTTTTTTCATACTATTTTTTGAGAAGATAAACTGGTTTGTTAAGTATGAGAGTAAATAAATAAGTGCAATTAACATAAAAAGTAGAATGAACAACATAAATAAATAAGTGCAATTAACATAAATATATATATTAACATAAATAAATAAGTGCAATTTTGTTTTATTCGACGAGAGTTAGGCATGTTTGATGTGTGAAATATACATATATATATCATACTATTAATATAAGCCAACTCAACCATCTTGAGGCTGCCCAATTTTTCCTAAATTTTCCAAAAATACCCTCACTCTAATATTGTAATTACTCTTAAATGACGTCACTCAATTGAAATACATAAATAACTTAAAAAATATTATTTTTCACACATTTATATTCCAAACAAAATCGTTATGTATTTTTTATAAGAGTAAAACATTATGTTACTCTTTATATACGATTGTTAATTAATTATATTTAATCATTCGATATTTAAATTTTAAAAAAAATATTAAGTTTATTTGTCGGGATCATATCTATGCCACTACCGACCGATCGTTTTTTATGTGTGCTCACTGGAACATTTTCGTTCCAAAACGACCGATCGAAACATAAAAACGACCGATCGTTTTTATACAGACGACCGATCGTTCTTAAAAATGACCGCTCGTTTTTTAGGTGTGCTCACTGGAACATTTTCGTTCCAAAACAACCGATCGTTTTTATACAGACGACCGATCGTTCTTAAAAACGACCGCTCGTTTTTTAGGTTTGCTCACTGGAACATTTTCGTTCCAAAACGACCAGTCGAAACATGAAAACGACCGATCGTTTCAATGTTTTTCAGTGTTTATCTTTGAAACCCTAATCAAATTTTTTAAAATCCTCAAAAATTCCACAGCCTCTCTCTCTCAAAACTTCGTCCCATTTCTTAAAATTCTTCAAAAATCCATATTCTCTATATATCTATAACCCAATTCCTCTTATTATTCGTATCATCACTATCGATTCATTCCGTTTTTCTTAAAAACCCCAATTCTTCAAAAGCCCTAATTTTTTTCTTAAAACCAACAATGGTTCGAACCAAGAAAGCGACACAACCCCACATCGTTGATGAACAAGAGGACGACTACGTGCCTCCGTCCACTCGCCCCCGTGTTCCTCGCGGTCGCCGAACCGGCTCCTCCACCGCTCCACCATCGGGCCCCGGTGCCTCTTCCGGCTCTCTTCCTCCTCTCTATCCACCAACAATAGCTACAAGAGGTATATTGTCTAACTTTACCATAGACATGCCTCTATTCCTTGAACGTTTTCTCCTTCTCATGCAAGATTTACACTTCCAAAAACTTGACTTTATTCTTACTCTAAAAGAACCTTTCTTCGCTGAAAATGTCTATGAATTTTACCATAACCTAGTTCTTGATAGAGATCATGATGACGCACTCCGCTTGCGTTCATCATTTAACGGACAACCCTTCGTTTACGGTATAGACAGTTTACGAAATCTTCTACACCTCGAGGCTGAGGGGGTGTACGAGCAAAGTGACGAACTTTGCGATATGCTCGATATCGTTAATTTTACCGATTTCAAAGATGACCTATTTCATCCCACCCACAACAATCGCTCTAACAAAGCCCACGGCCTTCTCTTCCGAAATAAATTAGCCTACCATATCCTCTCCCATATTGTCCTCCCTCATACTTCAAACTTCACGGATGTTACCAATGAGTACATCTTCCTTCTAGGGTGCATCCATCGCCGAGTCAAACTTGACTTCGCGACGCTCATATTCTTTAAGATGGATTCACTCAAAACGAAATCTAAGAATGGGCTACCTTATGGTGCCTTGATTTCGGCCATCTTAAAAGACATCAACCTTGTTCCCGGTGGAACCCTTTTCAAGAACAAGGATAAACACATTTGGGACACCTATTATCTTGCCCAAATGTCAATAAAATTCAACACTACCGCCAAGACCATTACTTGGTCTGGTAAACGGGTGTCCGGCCCCGACTATACTCCTCTTTCCCCCGAAGAGGAAGAATATGTCGGCCCTAAGGCCACACCGCAAGCCGCTCGTGAGGATGTGCCTATTTCCTCCGAGTCCCTTCCCCCGTCTCACATTCCTTCCTCTTCTCGTCCCACTCGAGGTCGCGGAAAAGCTCAAGTCGGATCTTCCAACCGTCCTCCGCGCACCGAACAATTCTACGACGATCTATACATCGACCAATATCAAAATGCGCGACTCAACCGACGCATGTTTCGCTCCATGAACACAAGTCAAGAAGACTTGGACGAAATTGATAGGATAAGCGCCGAGCAACGGGCAAAGTTCTACGGGTATTTTCCCGATCTAGCCGGTCCCGACGATGACGCCGATGAAGAGGACGACGCGACCTCCCACCACGACTAGACGGTTATTTTTTTTATGTTTTTGATGATGTCAAAGGGGGAGAAATACCCTCTTTTATTTTGCGTTGTATTTCCTTTGTTTTTCATTTTCTTTCGAACTACGTTGTTTTTGATGTAATAAGTAGCAAACGCTTTGCATTTATGTTATGAATCTTTTTTATGTTGCTATTTATCATTACGTGTTAAATTGTATGACGTTGTGAGATTGCGTATTTATAATTCTAGAAATGCGATTTTGATGTTATTATAACTTGTGCGCATATATATCTATAGTTGATTGGGTTATTTGTGTTGTTTTTCATTTGTGGCGATTGACCGTTTTTAGGCAAAACTATGGCCAATTTTTCGCTTGCATTTGATCGTTCATTTTCCTTAATCGTTTAGCTTTGTTTAACTTCGTTTTAAATCGGATGTTGTGACATTTACTTGTGTTTAAATCGGATGTTTAGTAAAACGTCACCTACACATCTTGTACTAAACATATTAATTTACGACATCATTTTATGTGATAATACTAGTGCTATAAATATTTCGGAAAATCCGATCCAACACTCTCGTACTAAACATATTAATTTACGACATCATTTTTTAAGGGATCATATTTATATATTTTTTGCCAAATCATTGTCGAAAAGTGTAAAAAATTCTTGTTATGTAAATTGTTTACAGTCGATCGGTCGACTGTGAAAAACGACCGATCGTTTTTCCACAGACGACCGATCGTTCTGAAAAAACGACCGATCTTTTCAGATCAAATTTCTTCCAGAGAGTTCACAAAAAAAACGACCGATCGTTTTTCAGAAACGACCGATCGTTTTAGGTATGATTTCTTCCAGAGAGTTCACAATAAAACGACCGATCGTTTTTCAGACACGACCGATCGTTTTTCAGACACGACCGATCGTTTTTCAGACACGACCGATCGAAATGTACAAAACGACCGATCGTTTTTGGTCTGAAAAACGACCGATCGAAATGGCCAAAACGACCGATCGTTTTTGGTCCAAATTGTTCCAGAGAGTTCATGATAAAAACGACCGGTCGTTTTGACCATTTCGATCAGTCGTTTTTCGGAAGTAGACCATTTTGGGAATATTACAGAAAGGTAGCCTATTTTAGGATTTTTCAGTCCCAGATAGGCCATTTCAGCAAAAAACTCATCAAGTTTATACAAAAGATCTAGCTAGTATTTTAATGGTTCTGCATGTTAATTAAGCCATTTGAAAAAAAGAAACACTGATGATTTAGAGCAGACCCCAACTTAAAATTTGCAGAATAAGAAGAGTTTTAAAGACCATGCAAATTTAATCTTAACGGATCGTCAAAGCTTTACATCAATTCCTAATAATGGGGACACCGCAATTAACAGTTAAACATTCTAACTACAGCTCATATAACATTTAAGAACACTCTTTTAAATACAACTCCCTTGTGTCAAAAATAAATAAAAATTGCAAATTGTGAGATATATGCTTATCAGTTTAATAGGTAACTAAACAGGTAAGAAGTAACTTATAGGTATTATATAAACTGTGAAACGTTTATCAGTTAATAGGTAAGTAGTTTAAACAAATTATTGATCCCCAATTAATCTTTCTCAAAATTCGTATACTACAATATTTTATTTGAGATATACTAATATTTATTTGTAACAGTCTAACAGAGGGACTGTCCTGTCATCATAAGTTCATAACAAGAATAGGAATACGGAAGAAGAAAAAACACTTCAGCATATGTTTATCGATTTGGTTAACAAGTGCCCCAACGTAATGTTTAAGCATAATTCATAAATTAATGCTTGTATTTTATTTACAGATAGTATCATTTTTTTGAGATCCTATTAGTTCATTAATCTAGCATCTTATGATTTGTGGTAAGATCATTACATATCTTAGCAAGAAAAACAAGTATTAATACTTTTCATTAAAAACTCATGTCATTCCTTCTTCCAAGTAATAACGTGTTTATTCTCATTCAAATCAAACATATTTTTATTTTTCTTCGGGATTTATCCTATACTTTTATTATATACTACAAGACAAATTATGATTTTTAAATTAAAAACTAATTTTACAACACAATAAAAACTCAAACAAAATAGAGAACCTGATTGAGCACTTGGGCATACATTAAATTTAAATATTAAATAAATTACAAAACTATAAATTTTAATATATTTTAAGGTGGATGAAAAGGTTTATTCTCTGCTTATTACACGAGTCCAAATCTTTTAGCTCTATTTTCTAAACCTTTTCCGTGCACCCTTACTTATTTTATGCAAAAAAATTTTAAAAACTTGAATTTTTTTATACATATACTATAAGACATGTATCAATGCATTCCAATAATTATTTTTTTTAAAAATCCACACGCAATTTATTTTGGAATAAATATATAAATGTGTAAACAATATTATGTCCAAATATTTTAAAATTTGAATACAATATAATATAAAAACTTATAAATTTACGGAACAAGTTGTGAAAATTTAAAATTTGAATGAAAATAAGTAAGTAGATACAGAAGGGGATATTGAATAGGGGTAGAAAATTTGAACTTTTATTACAAAGATGATATATAGACTAATTTTTTTGAATGGTAGAAAAATGAAATTTGAAAATAAATCAAATAAATGTTAATACACTTATTTCCTTAACATAATATTTATTACAGATTTAAATAGTCATAAATCTTTCCAAAGACTATTTCCATATCTAATCACAAAAATTAAATTATTCTACTAATTCTCATATAACTTACCTTAATTTTCAACCTTAATCAATGTTCAAATTCATAAGTTGAAGCGTGTATTGATCGTGCATGTGGTGAGATTCAATAGGCATTCTGTTTCATTTTTTTCGCCTGTTCCCACCAATATTATCATATACATTTTTAAAGGAATTATCAAAAGACCATATTTAAAATCTCTTTTAAGAATACTTACATATTCTTAATGCTCAATGATATGTTTCTTTTTACTCTTTGCTTTTACTTTAATGCTTATTGATTTTAGATTGATATGTATCCATTATTCTAAGAAAAAACACATTATTAGGGTTTTCGATACTCAAAGTGACTAGAATTTTCTATGACCATATGGAGTTGTATACTTATAGAAAGGATTTATCATAATTAAATTCATTTATGTACTGGGAAGAAGATCCAATAGTAACGCGACTCACAACCCTTCATAACTAATAACTATAAATAAATAAAGAATTACAATTTTTTACCTAATTTCTTCAAATATGTTTTCCACTCTTTATTCCGATGAATCCGATCAGATCATGGTTCCGCGCTCCTAATACCTATATATCTGTAATTTTGTTTTCCAAAATCTCGACCCTTTAATCATATTAAGTAGCATAATTTGTCAACGTACTTTTGGTTAGGGCTGAGCGAAAAATCGAAAAAACCGAACCGAAAAATAACCGAAAAACAAAAAAAAAACCAAAACTGGACCGAAAAAACTCGGTCCGGTTCGGTCCAAAAAATAAAAAGACCGCAACCGAAAAAAATCGAACCAAAAAATATGCTCGGTTTCGGTTTCGGTTTTGCTAAAAACCGAACCGAACCGGAGTCAACCCTACTTTTAGTAATAAGTAATAACAGAAAAAAGTAATCATGAGAGTGCTCCTTTCATCCCATTGTGTATGTGATTCTCATGTGAACTTAGTTGGAAGTTTTACATATACAATTGTTTCTATTTTACATTTCTGCTATAAATAAAGCTCCTCTTCTAGTTTAGGCTCGTATTTGCCTTATGAGATAATCCTCCCATCACTCATTTCACTTATATTCCTTTTTAACCTTTTCAAACCAAACCGTGGCCCACTTCCATGGAACTGGCCAATTTTCGGAAACTTGCCGACTTTCTTTGTGAAAATCCCTAAAATCCACGACAAGATTTGCGACATTCTACTACAAAACGGTGCTACTTTTGTTCTCAAAGGTCCTTGGTTTATGAACTCAGAGAGAGTATTCACATGTGATCCTGCTAATGTAAACCATATATTGAGTACAAGGTTCTCCGAATACGACAAGAGACCTAGGATGAAACGCGTCTTTGAGATACTTGGAGAAGAAGGGTTTTTCTCTCTTAACAAAGAAGAATGGAAGCCTCTGAGGACAGCGGTGTGTAAACTTTTTGGTGACAAACGGTTCAGTGAGACTATGGGAATGCTTGTCAAAGATAATCTTGAAAAGAAATTGATTCCTTTATTAGACCATGCTTGCAGAAAACGAGAATAGGTCGATTTTCAAGATTTGGCTTTAGGAATTATGTTCAATAGTTTTTGCATGTTAATGTCCGGGTATGATCATGATGCCCTAAGTAATTCCGGAATACCTATGCTTAGATTCTCTCAGGCTTTAGATGATGCACACGAGATTATGATTAGTCGAGTTGTCTTTCCAAGAATATTGTGGAAATCACTGAAATGGTTGAGGGTGGGAGGAGAAAGAAAGATTAATACTGCTTAAGAAAGTCATGGATGAGGTCATCGGAAAATTAGTAATGAGGAACCTACAAGACGTCATAAACTCTGATATAAATGGTCATGAAATTCAAAGGTTCGACGTGTTGAAATATTTCATGCTTGAGGATGTTGTTCGTAGAGATGAAGGTTTCTTGAAAGACGCCTTTGTGGATCTCGTGTTTGCAGAAAGAGACACAACCAGCATAACTCTCACTTGATTTTCTGGCTTTTATCAAAGAACCCGCTAGTTGAATCAAATATTAGACAAGAACTCGTATCTCGTTTGCCACCGATCGATGCTCAAATGTTAAAATTTTCTCCATAAAGGAACTAAGCAAGTTGCCTTCCTTGCACGCAGCTTTATCGGAGACCTTGAGACTCTATCCGCCAGCTCCGATTCTACAACGAGTACCACTCAAAGCTGATACTCTACCAAGCGGTCACCATGTCAAGCCAAATACGTCTATCGTTCGTTATGTCTTTGTATGCCATGGGAAAAATGTCATCTGTGTGGGGCCGTGATTGCCTTGAATTTAGACCTGGAAGATGGATATCCAAAGAAGGTTAGTTCAAGTACGAGCTATCAAACAAGTTCTTAGGTGCATTCAGCACTGGGCCGAGGGTATGTCCAGGCAAAGACTAGTTTCATTAGCATGAAGATGATTGCTGCAAATATAATCCATAACTACAATATCCTTGTGTTGGAAAAAGCGCCTACAAGTTTTCTTCCGACTCTCCTTCTCGCTAAGAACCATGGTTTAAAGGTTCAGGTCACCAAAAGATGGCCTTGAAAGTTATATATAATTCTCTTTTCGTCGAAAAGTTGATCATTTAGCTTGTTTATCAATTCACTAACTTCCTTTTTTATTTACAATAATTAAATCCATAATACTATTATGTTACAATTATGTCATTGTTAACGAGTGTTACAAAAAGTTGTAAAATAGCTTGGTTTGTGTTCCAAATATGTTCGTTCTGCAGTTTATCATTCTAATAGAACTTTTTGAAAGTAACAATTGATCACCAGATAAAAAATGGTGTTTTCATATCAAGGTAATATTGAGAACATATCGGTGATTGGAGATAACTCACAAAAGCAGCAAAAATAGAATGAAATCCATTTACTTCTGCTCAAAATGAATCCTTCCAAGCCACGATAAAAGAAGGACCGGAACGCACATATCGTCATCCAATAACAAGTCGCTAGAGAAATTTCTTCAAAGAAAACTTCAGCATTCTGAAAAACCTGTTATAGAAGTTGACAAACTCAAGAAGATTTTCGTCTCGAGGGTTCAGATGTGAAGTTGAACCCTTACATATGAAAGAATTAAAAGCAATTCTGATTATGACCGTTTGAAAACGACTTACCACTATTTGAAAACAGACTATGGATTTTTTTTTAGAATATATATGGTTAGCATTGCAATTGTTACCAAAAGAATACGATGAAATCTGTTATTTTTGGATTGTTATACATAATTAATTAATCGAGGACATTAAAAAACAAGTTTCAAGTTGATGGACCAGCTTAATAATTTGACCAAATTCATATAATTTGGAAAAGAGTCTTGTTATACCCATCCTTAAAACCAACCTAAAAAGTTTACACATTGACGTGTAATATCCTAGCAAGCTTATTATTTATAGGGTGACAATTATCCCAGCCCAAAAACAATTGGAACGTAAAAGTAAGGTTACCTCGTTTTCCAATGCTAGTTACTGACTTAATCCATCTATTTTCTTATTTTACTTTTTCATCACTTATCAATCATTTATTTTGAGAATGATGTTAGACACACAATTTGCACACAACTCTCACATTCACTAGTTAATGAAATACATATTTATCCCTTCAAATATAAATAAAATACAATCTATAATTTGATAAAGCAAAATATAAATATTTAACATAATAAAAATCCAACCTACTAAAAATTCAAATAAAAATATAGTAAAACTCTAGTTGAGTGTATACTAAATATAAATATTAATTAAAAATAAAAAAATTTATTAAATATAGTATTACTAATATATATATATATATATATATATATATATATAACACTGCATACATGTATATTTGAAATGATAAAAATGTATTTTTTAACAAAAATATATTATTATATATGTAACGGAGTGTGCAAAACATCTAAGAATGTGTGCAAATGAGTGACAAATTTGTGTGAATATTTTTTTCTTCTTTTTATCTTCTAAGTAAAAAACTTATAGTAACTTTTGACATTTGTATGTTGGAAAAAATAATTTAGAATTTCAACTAGAACAAGACAACTCACACGGCATGGATGTGAGTTAACACTTTTTTATTTTATTTTCTTGTTTCTTCCCTTATAATGATGGAGGCTAGATAATGTTGTTAAAGAAAAAAAAATGAAAAATGCTGAACTTAAAAGTTGCGGCCAGTTCAACATTCATTTGTTAACTTACCCAAAAAAAACATTCATTTGTTACTACTATTCTTTTGTCATTAATTGGTCTTTGTATAACGATATTATCTAATTTCTAATTTTTCCTATAATTAACTGATTTGTTTTTAATAAACAATAAAACATAATAAATGCTCTTACCTAACAAATTATAAATTATTAAATTGTTAACATTTAACATTAACAATTAAAACCCATGATAAGTAGATTTGTCATGTGTATATACCACATCAACGGGTTGATTTTTTGGATAAAAAAATAGCTGAATAAAATCATTTACCTTTGGAAAAATGGTATCTTCACCTTATAGATGGTAGGGTTTTAAAGTGAAAAAAGTAGGTATGGTCTGCCGCCGCGACCACAATGGAGGAAATCGAAAGGCCGCAAAGATGACGGAAGATTACGGCAGAGGAGGTCCGCACGGTTGTGGTCTTTTCGCAATTACCATTATTGGAACTTAGATAGAGAAACATATAGGTAAAGTAAGTGAGAATAGAATATAATCCTATTATATAATGGTACAAAACTTCAACAAGTCTTTTGCAAATAGTTATTTTTTAAAATATGTATATGAGGTAGTTTCAAAGCCTAAACGATTTCGTTTCTTAATCTATGCCTTAAATTTTCTTAAGATGAGAAAACCTTTAACCGAACGGTAAGAACAAGTTTAGAATTTCGATTTAAAACCAATTTGTATACAGTCAAAAAACCCGAATGATTAGCTAGACCATATCAATATTTATTCATTAATTTCATATTCACGATTTTTCTTACAACGCTTTGGATTAGATCACTAACTTCATTTCGTATAACAAAATTATATAATATAAATGACAAAACTTTAACATAATCATGATGAACAAATTATTGTCAAATGGTGTGTACATAGTTTTAAGGGTTGCAACGACGGGACTGTGAACCCCATGCTAGATTGAGAAGAACGTTTTTTTTTTTAATTATTACCTTTATTTAACCATTTGAACCAAAGTTGATACAATTTAAATAAACTTCACTGTTTAAACCGCAAATAAACATATTATTGATAAGTAGGTTGAGCATACTCAAACATATTATGAGAGGGACCATGCATGCTTATTGTTCATGAAAATATGCATATATAGCACTCAAGGCCATCTTTTAGTAACTTGAATCTTCAACCCATCCTTTTTAGCTAGAAGAACAGTCGGAAGAAAAGTCGCAGGCTTCTTTTCCGCCACATGGATATTGTAGTTATGGATGATATTTGCAGAAAATATCTTCAAGCTCATGAAAGCCGCGTCTTTCCCAGGACATATCCTCGGCCCAGCGCTAAATGCACGTAAAAACTTGTTTGATAATTCATACTTGAAGTGACCTTCTTCAGATATCCATCTCTCGGGCTTGAATTCAAGGCAGTCTTTACCCCATACCGATGCCATCCTTCCCATGGCATAAAATGAACAAATGATACTCATACTAGTTTTCACACGGTGTCCGCTTGGCAGTGTATTTGCTTTGACTGGTACACGTTGTAGAAGTGGACCTGGAGGATAGAGCCTCAAGGTTTCCGATAACGCTGCGTGCAAATAAGGCAATTTGCTTAGCTCTTCTATGGTGAATATTTTAAACTTTTGAGATTCGTTTTGTGGCAAACAAGATACGAGTTCATGTCTAATCTTTGGTTCAACTGACGGGTTCTCCGATAGAAGCCAGAAAAACCAAGTGAGGGTTATGCTAGTAGTGTCTCCTACGGCAAACATGAGACCGACAAAAGCATCTTTCATGAAACTATAATCTCTACGCACAACATCATCATGCATGAAAAAATTTAACATGTCGAACTCTTGATTATTTACCACGTCTTTTAGCTTTTTCTTCATAATTATTATTTTTTCTGCCACCTCCTCAATTGTTTTTCTAGCAGTATCCACCTTTTTTTCTCCTCCGATCTTCAACCATTTTAGTGTTTTCCACATTATTTTAGGAAATATAAGTCGACCGATTATAATCTCGTTTGCATCGTCTAAAGCTTGTGAGAATTGACCCATAGGTATTCCGAAATTGTTAAGAGCAAGGGAATCATACCCAGTCAATAATGCACAAGAATTATCAAACATAATCACCCGAGCCAAAACTTGAAAATCGACTGATTCTAGTTTTTTGGAAGCATTGTCCAGCAGTGGAATCAACCGTTTTTCAAGACTGTGTCTTGCAAGTTTTCCCGTAGTCCGTGTGACTCGTAGGTCTGCGAAAAGTTTCCGCATCGTAGTCCTGAGGGGTTTCCATTCTTGTAAGTTCAAAGTGAATAGCCCATGGTCTCCAAATACCTAGCTTGTTGGAAATCAATGTAAAACTATTAAATAAATATATACATTCGGCACTAACGAATTCAAATTTGCTCAAGTTAAATATGTCTAGTTTGGTGATGTTATCGCAGTTTTTATATGTATTCGTAAAAAAAAAATAGATTTTTTTTTTCTTAAATCATTTTTTTTCTTCTTAAATCAATGTTTTATTATATTTTTAAAGTATTTGGTCACTGCACTTCAACCCTAGCTCACATATCGTACGCACCAGCAAAACCCCAACATCCGAGTCTTCACATTTTTATCATCCCCTTCTTTAACATCTATGTACACCTCCGCCGCTCTCCTTTCAAACCCCATCGCACCCGCTCTCCATCACCCGTACACTCGTCAACTCATCTCGCCTGCAATCTTAAATCTAAACTTTGCTAATTTATACTGTATTATTTATGCATTTGTATACAAATATTATTTTAAGACTTTTTTTTTTTGTTTTTTGAAAGAATATGAGTTAAGACCCAATTAGTATTTAATTTATAGTACAAGGTATTAATCATTAAATTATAATAGTTCATAGTAATAATTGTGCATTCACTTATTGAATATTTAACAAATGACATAATGAAATACCCCGAAGTTAACCGAAATGAATGATATGACAATGATGACATCGTCGATTTGAACGGAAAACGCCTAAAATGTGTTAATTGTTAAAGTTAACGTCCTAAATAGAGAAAGCAAATAGTAAGAGATATTAATCGTTACTTTCGGATACTATTAGAGTACTAATTAGGTATAAACCCATTTCAAGGTTGTTTGTTTCTACTACGTACTTAGCATCAACTGTAAGTAGAATTGCTAGCTTATATATACCTCAAAGACATGTTTCATCGCCGGGCCTATATCGTAGTTGGAGAAACTTGTACTCAATACATGGTCTATGTTAATTGGATCGCATGTGAACAGTCTGTCGGAGTTTGTAAACCAAGGACCTTTTAAAACGAAAGTACCATCATTTCTTATCAAAATATCGGAAATTCTGTCGTTGATATTGGGGACTGAAACAAAGAGAGTGGGCAACATTCCTAGAAGCGGCCACTTCCATGGGAGTGGGCCGCGGTCGCGTTTGAGGAAGTTGAAAAGGAAAAGAACCGAAACAAGGGATAAGAAGATTATTTCATAAGACAAAAGTGAAGTCATGCAAGTCATTGGTGCTGTTATGCAAGCTATGCTTTCAGGATGAGCTTTATTTATAGAAGCGTTAACAGTGATTTTTATCAATTTTCTAATTAGTTAATCAATTCATATTTATAATTTATGAAAGTATGGTACTCGTGGATGGCCATGGTTGGTTTATGGATTTTACTTTTTGAGTTAATTAGTTTGAAAAAATCTACTCATGTTACTTTCATCATTACTACCTGTTTTCCCAAAACACATTAATTACTACCTGTTTTCTAGCTCAAACCTTTGCAACCAGATACACTCCACTCCATTTCTTGCATCTCCAATATCACCCCTCGTCCACCAAATCCATTACAGTTTCGTATTTTTTTATTTATAAACACACAAAGCCTTATTAATATAAGCGGGACCTGACCCACATTACATAAACAAAAACGCAAACTTAAATTTACAACCTAACACAAACCGAAAACTTGCAAAACTAAACATAGAAGCCTAGCTAACATATAACCTGACATTTGATACAGTCAGGGGCGGACCCAACGAGGGGCTGTGGGTGGCCGTGACCTCCCCGATGACGATTTTCTATTTTATTTTTATTTTTTTTATACATGTAATTAAAAAAATTATGAGATATATACATTGATAGTCCCCTCTAGTGTAATGATAAAATTGGACCATAAGTTAGTGGAGGGTTAAAATATTTTATTGTCCAATGTCATTTGTCTTTGACTTCATATTTATTTTATGTTATGTTGAACATAGGAAAAAAATTATTTTGTATTAGATCCTATTTTTTTCTATTCGACATATTTTTTAGATCACGGTCCCCCGAAAAAAATCATCGTGGTTTCAGGGATACAGTATCGTATTTTAATTAGAAAAACAATTAGGCAAAATTTGTCTTCCTCCAGAGGCAGAGAGATCGATGTTTTAGATTTCAAATATTTTGCCCTAAACTTTGGTGAACTTTATGGAGGGAATGGCAGATGCAAAGGTGTGGACCATGGACCATGGACGGAGGCAGTAATATTAACATTATTGTGGGGTTATAAATTACAAATTATTATGTTATGCAGTTGCAAAACTTATTGTTTAAAAGTTGTTTTAAACTTTTATTATAAGAAATAACATAATCATAAATTATGATGTTGCGAGTGAATTCATTTATCACTTAAGGGCTCAGCTAGCTCCATGACGTAGATTATTTTTGGATGGATAAAGACGGTCTAGGTTTCAAACGGAGGTTATATATATATACACACACAGGAATTTTCAAATTTGTGCAGCTTTTTTATGGTCCGCGTCTAACCAAAACAAACACTTTTGACCAAAGTTATATAACTAAACTTGCTCCCGTTATATTTATTTTCGATGTGTCCATGACCAATTTAAGGTCCAAACTAATAAAATTTACTTGATATCGTTTACTATTTAATATAACCAAAACAAACACTTTTGACCAAAGTTATATAACTAAACTTGCTCCCGTTATATCTATTTTCGATGTGTCCATGACCAATTTAAGGTCCAAACTAATAAAATTTACTTGATATCGTTTACTATTTAATATATCGGTTTGGTTAAGGGAAAAAATACGTTTTATACACCAAACTATAGTGTTATTAACGATTTGGATACATACATTTCAAAATTTTCAATTTGGGTACCATACTATAACAACTTTTCAATTTAGGTACCGCCGTCTAAATTAATCACGGAATCATGTCACGTGACATTTGACAAACATTAATTTGAGAGACTAATTTGATAATTTTGCACAAAAATATGTCATAATATAAAAAAAAATTCCTCAATTTCACACATAACAAAAATTAGCACATAATCCAAATTTTTGTTATGTGTGAAATTGAGTGAAACGTTTTTCTATGATGACATATTTTTATGCAAAATTATTAAATTACCCTATCAAATTAACGTTTGTTAAATGTAACGTGACATGATTCCGTGATTAATTTAGACGGTTGTACATAAATTAAAAAGTTATTATAGTGTGGTACCAAAATTGAAAATTTTGAAATGTGGGTACTCAAATCGTTAAAAGCAGATAGTTTGATGTATTAAACTTATAAAACCCCGTTTGGTTAATAAGTGTCCCGGACATTGTTTAAAACTTATCCATAACTTAAATCTATATAATTATTTATGGATAGTAAAAATTCGATTGATTCATAATTTCATTAATCCAACACTTAATAATTTATATGGTAATAGTATTTACAATTGATATATTTTATGATTTAGTAAAGTAAAAACCATTTTTCCAACACAATAAAACTCAAATAAAAACATGAAATCCGGTTGAAACTATCATAAAATTAAATACTAATTAAATAAAAAACTAAAAACTAATTTTTCAACACAATAAAAACCAAATAAAAATATATTAGATCACTAGTTGAAACTATTATGAAATTAAAAAAATCCTCTCTAAGAATATTTAGAATTGAAATATGCAAATAAATAAAATATTGATACTGTTGTGTGACATATTAGCTCGTTATAGATATATATAGAGATATGTATAGATATAGAGAGAGGTATGAGAGACAACAATAAGGGAAACTTTATTAATCAGAATGTATGAATGAATATGAAATACAAGACCCCTAACCCTCTTTATATAGATAGAGGGGTAGGGTTACAAGCCCGCTTGGGCCCATAAAGTATAAGCCAAATAGTCCAATAATATCTTACAACACTCCCTCTTTGGACGTCTTGAATTCTTCGTCTTCATGCAGTCGATCTGAGTCAAGTTCATTCGCAGTGCTAAACACATAAAAACCTTAGGGCCGGAAAACCCAGTGTGGGACAAAACCGGTACCTAGGAGAAACTGTGTAGCCGAATGATATAGGCCGAAATATCATGTAAGTAACTAACCACAAAACAGTGTGTCTCATCAAAACCTTGCCAGAGCAAACCCATTGGGAAAATCTTTAATCGAAGGGAAAAAGAGTGCAACAATGGTAGTAGTAGGGATCAACCACAAAACAGGTGCCTCATCAAAACCTTGCTAGAGTAAACCCAGTGGGAAAAAATCTCTAGTCGAAGGACAAAAGAGTACACAGTGGTAAGAAGTATACAACAGGATACTCCCCCTAATTTCGGCAATCTTAAGTGAGATATGATAGGAACGTGTCTCGCTAAAAACTTTGCCAAGGAAAACCCAGTGGGAAAAAAACTTTGCTCTAAGGACAAAAAGAGTACACGAGCATGCGACTGGATGCTCCCCCTCACTTGCACACGATAGGGTGCGAGGATTTCGACTAATTAGTAATTAGTGTAATAAGCATTCACCTGGATGCTCCCCCTCACTTGCACACGACGGGGTGCAAGGATTTCATATTTCAAGAAAGAGTACGAGCATTCGACTGGATGCTTCATTTACTTGCACACGACTGGGTGCAAGAAAATCTAACGTGGAATAGAACGAGCATTCAACTGGATGCTCTTAAACTTCATATGTGAAGATTGATTTCGGCAAGAAATGCTAAATAGCATAATCTAGTCATGTCTCTCTTAATCGATAATAACAAGTTGTCCTCAAATAAGACAAGTGTTTTATCTGGATCGTGAGACAGAGCATATGTAATTCAAATATGGCTAAGACAAGCCCTCATCCACAGTTACCTTAAGGTAATGGGAAAATGTCTTTTATGCCATTTCGATGGCAGCGTGTTAGCGCGATGCTGTGTCGAGCTATACCATTCACAGCAGACAAGATGTTCGTCCTAGTACATTAGACCAAGTACAATGATGCGCTTATTGTACTTAGATATGAACATCATGGTTCAATATCTCTTTGTCGTCTCATCAGGGACGGACCAGGTCTATATCAATGTCTAGTGATCGAACGATCATGGGAGAATCTGACGACTTAGCGTCATAATGACTAAAACGTCATAACACCTTCTGGGTGTAGTCTGAATCATGGACTTAGATTCAATCTTTACGGGACTCGATCATCAGGCCGAGTCACTACCGTGTCTTCCCAAGATCCTTCATCTCGAACGCAAATCCAAAAAAATGGATCGCGTAATAAAACACGCAAGGGCATAATACTTGTTCAAGTATCCCAAGCTAATCAAGTACTCACTTAGGCGGGTATACATGTGAACGTCTCACTTAATTGAGATCGTGTTCCGTGGTCAGGAACTACTTGATTAAATCATTATGAAGTCACACAGGGACCTTCATCTATATCGCTTGGTCTAAATCCCCATAGAGATAAAATCGTGACCACAATCACATGCTGCATAATCAGTTTTCCGGAAACTACTAAACTGATAAAGTAGGGGACCGTTATAACGTACATTATGAGTAAATCAACCATCTTGTAATCAATTCCAAGGTGTGAGAGAAGCCTTGCGCTACTAGGCGAGCATTATACAAACTCATTATTCTCATCACTCTTCCTTACGAATAACCAAATAAACGAACTCGTTTAACATTGGTGGTGTTGGAGCTACAGGTCCGAACACACTTTCGCTAAGGAGTCTACTTGGATTGGAAGTTTCCATTAGTTCAGTCTATTCTCCGTTGACTTCAGGCAACGGTACATGGTTTCCCGTCATAATTTGTTCATATTATTAGTCGTCACCGAATATATGAACAAGTAATCAATGACAGTCTCGTTTCACTTCAATATCGTCTAAGATATCATGATCGACAGATATTTCGAGATTCTTAGGATGAGGAGGAAATCACACATCTCCTTGATCCTTTATAATCTCGTGCGACAAACGAGTTTCAGTTCACCACCTCTGGGGCTGAACGAATTAAGAACCGGTCAACTTCCTCATATCTTGGGAAGGACGACAGACTGACGGCCGACGGCAGCGTCCTTTGCTTGGCGGGTTCGGCCTAAGCAACGTGTTACGACAGGAACACGGCGTCCGACAAGGACGTCTATCCTTGCAAGCATTTTGCAGCAGGTATAAATGATCTCGTGACATCTCAGAAAGTCATTAAATGCGTCTGACATTTAGTTAGACTTGAGGGAGTCTATGCACTTACTTATCACTAAGTGCAGTTTTGGGGATCAAGCTAAGACTGAGTGAGTTATGCCACGTTACTTCACGTCGTTCCTTATCAACGGTAACGTGCAAATCTTCCCCTAACGATGGGGAGAACAGTCTTAGTGATGTCACTTTCGCATATCATGCGGTAAAGAGATCGCTTGCCAAGGTTACTCTATCAAATGATAGGCATGTGATTCATAATCGACTTATGTCCCCTTCAGAGGTCCATATTTTGAACGCTATAGCAGCTCAATCAAAATATTTATTAAGCACTCTAAACACGCGTTAATATGAGACTTCTGGCTCATAACCAGTAACCAGCTGGTACGCATATGGTGTCTGAGTGTCTATGGGCCTCATAACGGACCAATGCAGCAAAATAGCATAACCGCACACGGAAATATAAATCTTGGTGCGCAAGACCAAGAAGTGCGTGCAATCATTTGCAGTCGCATCATCAAACTTTCCGTGAGTCCATTTGGGTCTGAACCTAATCGACAGGATGTTCAATTTCCAAACTCAAGTAATTCAAATCGAAATTTCAATTCTTACTCTTCGGTATTATCAAGTCGCCTAGACTTTTCAGGATAATCCGGATCATGAGCCATCAACTTAATGATAGAGCTAAAATTTTGGGAAATGCTGCATTTCTGTGGACAACAATAATCATGTGACCTTATTGTCGATGCATCAACCATAACCATTTATATTTATGGTCCGTCTTATGGTTGGATAAGTCCACAATAACTCCTTCAATTCTTTACAAGAATTCTACGAGTTCATTTCGTGATCTTTACACATACTAGTCTTTCAAAGTGAGCATTAGTGGCATGAATTTCGGATCAATCATGAAATATATTCTCAGAGAGAATCCAATTACGATGCGATTATAAATCAAGCATCGTCTTTTGACCCGGGAATATCTCATCCGGTCAATGTCACAATATCAAAATGTTCTTATCAATCGACGATAGACGAATGATAGTACAGACAATCATGTCTTAGCATCTAAATCATTTATCATTCGACGACAGGCGAAATGATAAGGTAACTTTAAATGCTTTAAAGAATGTGCTAGCAACCACTTGAAAGACATTTCAACTCCTCTAAAATACGCTTTTGGTCGTATTGAATGGAGGCTATGTAAAGAAATTTTAATTCTTTCATGAGCTATTACCAGATAACACTAGTTTTCTCGAATATTTTATAACTCAACAAGGTACGGCAGGACCTACATGAGTATAAGACCTCATATTTGACAAATCAATTTGGTTTTTACCAAAGATTTTGATTTGGAACGACAGGTCCAGAATCATTGTCACAAAGGACTCTTTTAGGCAAGTAGTTGGTGAAATTATGTGGTACACGATTACCCACTATTTCCAAAAAAAATCAACTAACCCACAAGTATTGCCTAAAATTTCATAATTTAAAGTTTGGTCACATTTGTCAAAGGAATTTGCTCAAAACACTTTAAATTATTTCGAGAAATTTTGTAAACAGGCAAACCATAATCCAAAAGTATGGTCCAAATGGAAAAATAATAATCCAAATGGAAAACATAATCCAAATGAGCGAAAAAATGGCTCAATGATTTTGTCAAAATCAATAAAGAAAGGTCCCAAACTCATTTGAGCCACAAAACCGGTGGTCTCAAGAGTTTCCTTTCAGTTAGCTTTAACCACATTAGCATCGGTTTTTTCCACCTTTGTAATAGTTTTGAACTATTTAAGGAGTAACCGTGCATGATCTTTGTCTTTATAGCATAGAGTTGCCTCATTGAGCATTATCTCTTGCTTTGTGACAACGGGCCATATTGTTCCTTTCAATTACTGTCTTGCAGCCACAAGTTTTTGATTTTGACGATGGTCTAAAATCTCGCTTGGCTAGGCAATTCATCGGGATCACGACAGTTCGAGACAAATAACACTTGTCTCGGTTCTCGATTCGTGAAAAAAAAATACACGAAGAGCATTAATATCAGGCAAACAATTCGCCATTGACCCAATAGGATTAAAACTACTCACCGGGGTAATTTTCTTATCCAATAACAGATGGGCGATAAAGAAACATGGTGAATATAAATTCACGATACTGCTTATGGAATACAATTTCCAAGCTAGTATTTTTGTGAAGGATAGCTCCAATATGTCAATTTCAGACATTTGTTCACCATAGACGTCAACATGTCTCAAATGTGGCGGCGGAATAAAATCAACGCCTTAGCATTCATCTCGAGGGTAACAACAAACTCGTGTTTTACTCATCAAAGATGGCATCCAAAAAAAAAAAAATTGGGCATCACATTTTCACACATCAGGGTGAGTAACATGTGGTGACGGATTAAAATCAACGTTTAAACAGTCATTTCGCAAGTATGTTTTACGATTTTTCTCATCATATATGGCATCCAACATGTGTTGGGAGTTCTGGATTATTTATCATATAAAACGACTGGTTTATATGTTTATGGTTTGCATAAGCACAAACGTTTTTTCGAAACGACAGGTTCGAAAACATTAGTTTTGCTTCTCATGTGAATCGGTTCTCATTGATCGAACGACGGGTCGATACTTAAACACCAATTCGGCGATACATACATCACTATATAAACACACTCGGGGAAATTATTATTTAGTCTACCCCTTTCGGTAGCTCTAATTGAACACGATCAGGAAAGACGGTGAGGGTGGAGGACACGAATGCCACTTAAAACCCGACCTCATTAGAATATCGACTTCCGCCTATATCTTTCCTAGACATCGTATCCAAATAGGTGAGCCTATTTGGGGAAGGTTCATAATTTTTCCAACTTAAATGTGAAAATATATGATTTCGCAAATTACCATATTTTACACAAGTGTACATGGCAGTAAATAAATACATAGATCGTACCTGCTTGCATGATTAAATAATATAGCAGTAGCATAGTAGTACATATTAGCACAATCTAAATTTACCAATTTACACTAAGCAAGATATTACTCAATATTTAATTATTCTATTGCTATATGTGTAAGTTCTATACATGGTAACTAAATCATTCATGTACGTAATATATTTTATTTACCAATTTTACACTAGCAAGATCTAAATTAATATTATACAAATCTATTGCTTTTATGTGTAATTTCTATACATGTTAACTAAATCATGCATGTTAGTAATATATTAATTTACCAATTTACAATATATATGCAAGTTCCATATAAAGTAATTTTTAGGGTAATTACCGAATTATCTAGCAAGAATTTATCTCATAAATATTTATTCTCATGCAGCGATCCATCTGACTTTTACAAAGTCACAAACAAAACAAAAAACCTGCATACATGCGTAGTTTCTACATTCATGCAAGTTAATCTTACAACAGATACATTCATTCTCTTAACAAATTATTCACTATAGATTTACATACATTCTCTCTAAATCTCGATCTAAAAAGTACTTTCATATACAATTATAAATATTAAATAATTATACTAGTTATTAAATGTGCTACATTAATTGACTTTTATTATTTAGTATCTGGAGGGGACTTATTAGCTTTATCCTTAATCTAGATCGGGTCTCTGAACTAAGTTGATGAGTTATTTTCGCAGCGAATGCGTGTCTATGGGTCCGATTGCCATATACATATTTAGATATTTTTTAGGATGCTTGTATAGTTTTTTGTTTTTTATAGAAAGTTAACACATCAATTCATTACTAATTAAATTAAGGATAAGATTCGACATTAAACGATAAAGACAGAGACAAATAAGATGCAAGTTTACTAATCTTAACATTTTTTATCCAAGGGTTATTCTTAATAAACGCTTAAATAATATCCTTTCTTTTCTTTTAAAAGGATGTCGTACTTTCTACTCTTAAATATGAGCCATGGTAAAATACGAATTGGTAGACATATGGCTGGTACACGCCATCTTTGCACTTGCTGTGAGAGAGTTTTGGAGGGGTGTCATCATGACTTTATCCTAATAATTTGAGTTCGCTTATATGAAAGCAAATGAAAATTTATTAATTTTCACAACAATGAATTTTTATGTTTTTTTTGAAAACCAGTATTTAATCGATCTCACAAGTTTTCTTGGATTGTGAACGGATTCTAATGAATATGACTATTCTTGGTAAAAATTTAGGTGAACCCACCCATTAGTAGAGTAAGTGTTAAGTTAGGTACGTATTAATAGTAAATCAATTATATTTAAAGCCCAAATACAAAGTCAATGGTCTAAAGAAATTAATTATATTTAAAGGCCAAATACAAAGTCAATGGTCTATAGAAATTAGAAACTAAGAGAATATAGAGCATGAGCCTTAAACAGGGGAAAAATGTTATTTAGGGGAAACTACCTATTAAGTTTAACAGTTTGAAATTTGGAATATCCTTATTAGAAGCAATTAACAAAAACATATTATACCCATATTATATTAACAAAAACATATCTTAATAATTTCAATTATCAAAAACATACATATATATATATACTTATTATTTCTCTAATTCTAATCAGACCATAATCTAACCTCTTTCTCTAATCTAACATCTCTCTCTAATCGCACATCTCTCTAACACACGATAATCACACCTCTTTCTAACACGTGCTAATCACACATCTCTCTCTAAAAATGACTAAAAACTCACAAAATATTCATATGCTAATTATAAAACGTGATATCCGAATTTTAAAATTTCATACCCTAAATGTTCTGGATTACAATCAACTATCTAAAAAAGAGTTCATACCCTAATTTTAAAACTCCATACCCTAATTTCAAAATTTGATACACTACATATGGATTTCTCTCAATACTGTACATATGTATTCTCTCCTCTTTCAACTTGAAACTCACAAGGTTTACAATAATCTCAAACCTCAATAAATAGAAAATAATATCACCAATTTCATATATTTTTCATATATTACGGGGTATCAACCAGTGTAATATTTGTGTATTATGTATGTATATATCTGTATTTATATGTATATGGATGTTTATATAATCTAGATGGTGTTCGGTAGTCAGTGGCGGGTTTTCATGGTGGAGGAGGGGAGAGAAATAGAGTGTGATATGAAAGAAAGATACAGAGAAGAATGGAAGAGAGATGGAGTAAGATCAGAGAGAGAGATACGGAGAAAAATTGGTGAGAGAGAGAAGAATGGAGGAAAGATAGAGTAAGATGGGAGAGAGAAAGAAGATGATAAACAACATTAAATTTGTTTGGTATGTTTTTGATAATGAAAAGTTTTTGTGTATATTTTTGTTAATTTAGTTTAAAAAATAGTATGTTTTGTTAATTTATCCTTATTGTTAATGAAACGTATATTTCATTGGATCAAAATTGTCAATACTCCTAAATTGTTGGGCGAAACTTGCCAATATGTTAAAACTTTTCGAAGCAAATTCGTTTTCTTTTAATGAAAAGGGTTCAAAATTGTTAACTTTCGAACTTTATATATTTATCTAATGAAACAAATAGCTTACTGATAAAGCCATAACTTTGGTCGGTCGCGTTAGACTTTTCAACAATAGAATAATGATAAATTAACTGCAAGTAATGAACACCTCGTGGTCTTTATTATTGATCGGGTCATTACACTTGTTCGGATTATTATTAACTTGCTACAATTGCGCTTGATTTAAATATTTAAACTCTTATCTTGATCGTTCTCTTTCTTCTTCGATGTTCGGTTCTTTCTCTGTTCGGTTTGTTTCCTCACTGGATAAGCTTTGATTAGTTTTTCTCTTTTCTCAACTTCTCACTATAATTTTTGGATAGATTTTCCGATCCTCTTCTAGGAGGGGTAGTTGGCTATTTATAAGCAACTATGCCTTCTAGGATGTTGACAAATGTCTTCATCTCAGGGGGCTTTTCAGATATGGGTCCCTAGTTAAGTGGGCTTGGGCTTTTAATAATAACAGCCTTATTTCATGATGAAAAGGGCATGGGATGACCCATTTAAGCGTTGGGTACCTATTTATAAAGTGGATTGATTATTACCCGAATAGAATATTCGGGTCCAATTTTCATGTTCTATCAAGTGCTCCCTGACTTCATCGGCATGGTTTTCCATGTCGAGGGAGTCATGCTCGGTCTGTCGAGGATATTACTTCGGTCTTGTCGTTCCCAATGCTTCATCGAGAAGTGCAATAGACTCATGACGGTTCCCAAGGGGGGGGGGGGGGGTCCCATTTGTAGTTACTCATCCTAATATCTTTTTTCGTGGGAAACTCCTATAAAGGGGTGTGCCCCCTTCATAATCATGCATTTTACTACTACTTTGCTTGTGACGCAATGGCTTCCTCTGATTCTACTGGTGAGAGCTCTTTTAACTATATTTCTTATTTAGAAACTGAGGTCACGAAATCTCGCACCGCGAATAAGAAACTCGTGGCCAAGGTTTCAAACTATAAGAAAAGGTTGTCTGACATGGATTCTGCTCATCATGCGACGATGGCCGATCGGGATTGGGCCTTCGAGCGTATAAAGCGGCTCGATGCTTGTCTGGCTAAGCAGAAGGCAGCAAAAAGGGCCTATAAGCTTGCCTTCAAAGAGTTGCATGCTCGGTCTAAACCGAGTTCGGATGAAGATGAAGAAGGCTCTTCCTCGAAATAATTAGTTTTTTGTGATTTTTGTTGTAATTTCTTTTGAATGGGGAGTCTTCTCCTTAGTTGTAATCGAAGTTTCTTGAAACTAATAAAATATTTCCCTATCCTTGTTCTTGTCTGTTTATCTTCTTGATATCTTTTTGGATGACTTTAATTGGATTTGAACTGCTGTAGTTAGCCATGAATGCTCTTGGGAAGTTCAAGAGGTTGTCTTTCTTCAAGATGACCTTTGATCTACCTCTTGTTTCTTCCTATAAAAGGGGACCGTCTCTGTATTCTTTGTGTAACTCATTCTTTCTTAACGAACAAATGGCCTCCCCTTATGAAACGAACGGTGACAACCTTCCTGAATACATCGCTCATCTTGAGGAGGAAGTGAAGAGGGTGCGTTATCTCGAAAAGAGGGTTGCCCGGCTGTCGGTGGGAGCTCGTCTGGACGTCGAACTGGATGAGCGGTTAGACGCCATGGAGAGGGAGCATCAGAGGTCTTTGCTCGACAGTATCCGTGCTCGTGCTCGGATCAAAGAGCTTGAGGCCTCTAGAGATAGGCATATCGCTTCTAAGAGGGCTTATAAACTGGCCCTTAAAGAAGTGTATGCTCGGACGAAAAGGAAGCGGGATGACGAAGAGGGCCCTTCTACGAAATGATTTTATTATTTATATTTTCTTTATGTTTACTGCTTTATCTGTAATGAAGCATCAATCAATCAATAAAGACTTCTTTTTCTTATTTATATCTGAATTACTTTCCCAACGCAATTAATTTTGACTGCGCATGCTTGTGGCCTCATTAAAGCTTTTTCTTGGTCCATGTGTTTGACCTTATCCATTGAACCTTCTTAATCTCTGTATCTAGGGACCACTGAGGTTTCTTGAGCCCTGTGCACAAAAATCTTATTCACCAGAGCTTTCTTGAGCTTTGTGCAAAAGATCTTAGATATTTTATTTGAACTGCTTTCCTTCCCCAAAATGACGCGTGTTTCGCCGCCATTATGACTTACCCTCTTTAAATATTGGTAAGAACCCAAGCGTTTTTTGAACAAGAGTGGCTTTTAATTTCCCACGCCTTTTTAGAGCCTTGTTGGGGAATCCAAACGTTTTTTTCTTGAACAGACACATCTTTTAATTGCCATCGCTTCTTAGAACCCATTGGCGAACGGTTGCGACTCTCCATACCAGCCCTCATCTAATTGGCCTATAAATACCTTCTTAAAGCATGGTTACATCCACAACCCTTATCATATTATCTTCCCCTACATACGAATCTTCATCTTATAATCTTTTTACAATGGCCAGTTCTTTCACCAAATCTGCATTGGTTTTGCAAGTGGAGGCTTTTGAAGCTTCCTATGGCCATGCACTGAAACTGTTGAAGGATGCCGAGGAGGAATTAAAGGTGATGCGTTATCACCATACCGAGATGGTTCGGGAATTAACTTGGCTAAGATCCGAACTAGATTATTGCCGACGTGCTCGTCAGGCCCTAGTTGAAGAGAATGAGGTGCTAAGGGGAAACTCGGCGCTTCGAGACAGGGATGTCTCTGCCGGGCCCTCTCATCGATACCGATCGACCTCCCCCTAACCTCCATTTTCCTTTCTCTTTTTTTTTTTTTTTTCTTTTGATTTGCTTCAATTTTCTTCATTTCTTCCTCCTCCTCCTTTTTGCACTCTTCTTCTTTTCTGTTTTTTTTTTATATATATCTCTTTCTTTCTTTTTTATATCCTTCTTATGCTTCTTTTCTTTTTTATCGTGTTCCTTTTACTTTCTTCATCCTCTTCTTTCTCATCATCTCTAGCTCTCTCTACTTTTTTCCTTTTTCTCTTTCTTTCTCTTCTTTCTCACCACTACGACGTAACAATCAATCCTGTGATCCTAAGGATTTTGTGTTACTTCTAGGATTTTTGTCATTGTTCTTTTTGACTCTTCTTTCTTTTCACTTCTTTATGTTCCTCTTCATCTTTTTCTTCCCTTTTTGTTTTCTTTTTATGTTTCTTTCCTTCGTCTCCTGCTGTTCGCCTGATCCGCTGATGTTGTCGATCTTCTTTGGCCATTCTGTCTACTCATTTGGTTCTACCATTGAACACACGATGTAGTAGATTTTCTTTTGATGTAATCCTCTGATGTAATAGACCCCAATGTAATAGATCTCAATGTAATAGATTGTCTTTTGATGTAATGAACAATGATGTAATCCATCTTTATTAATGAGAAACTTTTGCCCCTTTTATTTTGGCACTTCTTTTTATGTTGTACTTGTGGTTTGTCGTTTTTCCGAAATCCAGATCTTTGAATATATTTGCTATTTTCTGCTGTACTGTCGATCATAGGTGCACCCTCCCAAGCATGTCAGGAAATATGCTTGCTCCCAAGTATGACAGGAAATACGCCAGTTCCCAAGCACTGTCATAAAATACCATACTATATTTTCTCTATAAATACTCATCTTCTTTTCTTTTTTAGCTACCCTCTCTCCTTTTACTTTTATTGTTTGCTCTTCCCTCCTCCCCTACTTTCTCTCGTACTTATAGCAATTTCCCAGAATGTCTGAACCTGTGGGGAGATATCATGCTCAGATGAAGGGTTTGGACGCGGAGGTGTCTAGCGTCCGACGTCGAATGGCAAGGCTTGAGAAAGAGTACGGCGTTCTGGCCTTGAGCTTGTTCGGATCTCATCCCGAAGAGACTGTGAAGTGGACCGAGATTTCGGCCTTGAGTCGTCAGCTCGATTACTTGTTGTTACAAAGAAATCATCTAGCCAACTCCTGGTATGACGCCGAGGAAATTTGGGACCACGCTCAAGACGAGTTTGATAACTCCCCTCAAGGCCTGGCTAACATGATGGTTAGGAATGCTCGGCTGGAGGAGCGCGTCATGGTTCTTACCAGGGAGAAATCCGAACTCTCCGCGAAGAACGAAAATTTGATTGCCATGAATGATTCCTACCAAGCTCGGTTGAACTGCTCTGCTCGTTTTGCTTTTTCTCGGTCTGGTAGTTCGGTTTTTCCACCCATTGGTCCTTAGTTAGGTTGGGCTGGTTTTCTTATGTATTTCCTGTTTTGGCACTTGTATCTTTTTCTCTTTTTATATATATATTTTTTTTTCTCAGATGTATCTGTTCATATCTCGTGCCCTTTGACTCTCTATAAATGCTCCCTATTGCTTGTTCTTCATTATCCAATCTTCTTTTCTCTCTCTTGTTGATAATTTTTGTTTCTTCTAATCTGCTTTTGTTTTGAGATGGCTCCCATTACTAGATCTGTCTCTAAAAATAAAGCTCTTCTGGAAGAGGAGCCTACTTTCTTGTTACCCCGTCCCCCTGGTTTTGGGGAGGAGGATTTGACTCTTCTTCAGCTAAAAGAGATTGAGGTGTCATGGCTGAAGCATGATCTCAAGTGTGCTCAGACTGAAGCGAGGAGGTTTAAACATTATTGGGATGCGGAAGGCATTGCTCGTTTCAAAGCCGAACAGAAATGCAAGTCTCAGTCCTACTCCTTGCGGCAGGCCAAGATGGCGATTGATCGCTTGATTAGGGAGAGAGAGAATTTGGAGGAGCTCTTGGCAAAGAAGAATGCCGATATGGGGGGTAGTTCTAAGAAGTAGGATGGTGTATTTTCTTGTACAAGTTCTCTTTGGTTGTATTTTTGTGTTTTTCCCCCCTTGTGGATGAATAAACTTTTGCTTTACACTTGATTCTGTCTATTCTGTTTTATTTCTTTTTCATTGCACACCGAGCAATGTGCCCGGTTATCCCCCCGGAGAGCATTGTTAGACTGGATGGTTAATACCATCAAGCGAGAAACGGTCTCCGTCCACCTTGTTCGGTGTGTTGTTTCGGTAAGGAATGGTTGGGTGTCGAGGATCTTAATCGGGGATATTATTGGTAGCGTATGCGGTAAGCTTTTCGTGGTAGGGTCCACTGGCCGTTTATTTAGGTGTAATGATGTGAATTGCCTTGGGTAGTGGGATATGCGCTGATGTGGCAAAATCTGGAGCGTTTATAAGTTAAAAATAGCAGCGGTTGTTGACTTATCTATGGTTGGAAAAAAGGTAAACCTCTGTCACACGAAAAGGTGGTTATTATTCTATTCTTTTTGTGACTCCACTCCTTTTTTACTGTGCCAAGCAATCCCTTTTGTTTTTACCACATAATTTGCTGAAGAAAATATCTGTCTCTCTCTAAAGTATACTCTTCCCGCCAAAAAGGAAAAACGTGCTGCCGCTCCATCTAGGGTTTCGTTGTATTGTCGATATATTTGCTGCTGTTTCGAACGTATCCGCTCAGAATGACAACTGTAAGTGCTTTGTTATTATTATGTTCTTTTTGTTTGAGGACTGGTATTTGATTTGCTGTTGTGGTCGTAGATATGGTGTTGGTAACATGTCGTGGTTGTCTATATATGTCTGGCGATATTGAGTTATGTACTGGATTTATACTGATGGGAAAAGGAGTAAAACGTAGGGTTGTTGGTTAATTGGTAGCAGGGGGTTTTCTTTATGTTGATGTTATTGTGGGTTGTGTATTAGTATATTGATGGATTTTTGTTGATGTTTGGATAGGAAATTTTGACCCAGTGCCTGGCCCAAGTGGGCCCATTCGTGGAAAAGGATTTTAAGAGGCTTGCCGGAATACCCGATAAGATACATGTTCGGCTTCCGATATCGGACGACGAGGTGTTGGGGTTTGTTCCCGCCGGCGAGGTAGCTGTACTTTCCTCTGCCTTCTTTACTGGGGGTTTAAGACTTCCTTTCAGCCAGTGGGTGGCTTCATTCTTTGAGGCCGTTCAGATTGCTCCGGCCCAACTGGCCCTGAATGGTTACCGTACCCTAAACGGTATTCAAAGGCTATCGGAGTTGGCCGGAATCCCGATCGAACTAAAGGATGTGTTCGGGATTTATACTTTGAGTTTTGATCACCGTAGCTCGTATCTGAAGACCATGCGTGCCTTCTGTCGGCTTGTTTTTGGTCTGCCGGATACCAACAAGGGGGAGAACCTTGGTCTTGTGATCGTTTCTGGTAATTGGGGTTGCGTTGGACACCAAATTCCCAGCCCTGCTACGAAGGCTCCCATGATTCCAGACCTCGGTGCTCCCAATGTCGAGACTCTCTTAGCTCTGTGGAAATGGTGGGGGCCTGGATCAACGAGGGATCCTGCTAGTCGTACCGCTCCCGTGCTTCTCGGATACCCTGCGGGGCCAGTGACAAAAGGGAATCCTGTCCCCGAGATTCCGAGAGAGTCCGAGGAGGAATTTTTGAAGGTGGTCCGAGCTCGAAGTGCTGCTCGGGTAGGGAAAAAGACCGTTCGCTCGAAGCGTCGTGGATCTGACCCCGTCGTTGGAACAACGAAGAGGGCTAGGGGGACCGATACATCGGTCACCGAGGAGGCTACTTCCCAAGGGAATATCCCCGAAGATGTCCCTGCAACTGACGAGGTATGCGTATATTTATATGGACTCTCTTGTCTGTTGATTGTTGTGTTGTTCTCTAGTTCTTTGCTTCATTGGTTATCTTGTTTCAGCTACTGACTTCTCCATTGGTTATCCTCGCTCTTGCCCGGTCTATGGGTATTATTGTGTTTCAGGGGTCGATGGATAACATATTCGAACATCTCAACCTCATGGTGAACATGGGCAAGAGTACGATGACTCTGCCTGCGATATCGCCTATTCATACTGAGGAGATGATGGACTCGCTTGTTGTCTCGCCCACCCGTATTGAGGGTGTGGGCGAGCACAGGGCCCCTGAGACTGGCCTTTCGGAGAAGGAGGTGACTGGGGAAGTGGAGGAAGTCGGTAAAGAGGCTGCCGAGGATGTAGTGGTGGGCGTCGAGGATGAGGTTCTCGAGCTACCTGAAGAGGTGTTGGTGGACGGGGTCGCGATGACCCGTTACATTGATCGGTGTAAGGGGAAATTGCTGGAGCAGCCCCAGGCTGTAAGGATGGGTTATACTGCTCTGAAGCCCCTTGTCTTCAAGGATGCGGAGGAAATTGCTGCTCTTCCGTTAGCGTCGTTAATTGAGCAAGCCAGCCGTGGTGCGCTTCGGGTATGTTTAGCATGTATTTAGTTATATAAGTCGTCATACCTTTAGTGGGAGGGTGTCTGATGTTGCATGTCTATTTTTTATTTTTTTTGTGATGGCAAGGCTTTCGTGGGTTCCGTTGCTCTGAGGGATCAGTGGAAGGCGCTCGAGGCTGAGAAAGAGAAGCTCGTGACCGAGAAGAAGGACCTGCTGGCGGCCTTCGAGGAGGAGCAAAAGAAACTGGTCGCCGAGAATAAAACCCTGGGCGAGAACTATGACAAGGTGTCGGGGGACTTCCTGCTCGTGACCGAGGAGGTCGGTAAATTGGAGGCGGAAAAAGAGAGTATGGTCAAAAAGTACGACCAACTAGAGGAGGAGAACTTGCTCTTGGCGGAGGACGTGGAAGCTGAGAAGGCGGAGGTTGCGGCTCTAAAAGCAGCGCATGCTGAGGAGCGGAAAAAGTACGCTATGACGGCGAATTTTGCCGTCTATTGCGCTCATGTGCGCGCGCTTAATTTCGCGAAGGTTCCTTTGTCGGATCAGGCATGGTCGGAATTGGTGTACCCCTGTCCTCATGGTGCACCTCCGAAACCTCAGGATTGGGCCAACCTCCGAGATGAGGAGCTCCCACGGCTGCCGGGACATACTACTTCGACGGCGCCGCGTCCCCATTCCGGGTCTGCTCCAACGACTCCTCGGTCTGCTCCCACCGTCACTCCCCCACCCACATCCCCTCAGGTGGAGCCTTGACCATTTTCTTGTAGTATTTTCTCTGTAGCTTATTGTAAAGTCTTTGGGTACCCGAATTGTGGGTCGCTTTTGTATCTAGAAACATATTTGTTTAGAGAAGTGGTAATATAGGTGGTGTTTGTTTTTTGTTTGGCTTTTCCGAATTGATTTTCCCTTTTCTAGGGTCATCATATTTTGAAGTATGTGAAAACAAAATATTGTCAGGTACCCCATAACCCTCTGGCCATGGTGGTCTGGGCCTCGCCTAGTCGTGGCGGAGGTAACGTTATAGATGGTCTTGAAAGGTCTAAGGCTTTCCTAACTGCTGAATTGATGGCTGCTCGTCGTAAAATCGAGGATCTGAATGTTCATATTTCAAACGTGTCGACTCGGTTACGTGACTTGGGAGAGAAATTCAGCAAAAAGACCGCCTATTATAAGGCGAACAAGGGTAAGGCGGAAGAACTCCTCGGTGCACTTCGGCGATCTCGTGATAAAGCCCGAGGCCGTGTGACGAGCCTGAACTTAGTGCTAGGTGCCGTTTTCGAGGATGCGGACCTACTGCTAACCTTTGTGAAAGCGTATTGGGCCCGAGCTCGCGCTTTAGAGGTGCTTGAGCATGTGAAAAGGATGAGTGGTGTTGCCCGGGCAGAACGCATGGTTGATGCGACGGCCGGGGTAACTGAGACCACGGCGGCCTTGAACCGAGTAGATGCAGTCATTCGTGAGCGTTTGGGAACTCAAATTGTTTCATTGCGAGATATTCATTTCGCTGATGTAGTAGAGACCTCAGCGTCCGTTGAGGGGCTATCGGATTAATAATTGAGTTGTTTGTTTTGCCGTAGATATATCCTTTTTTTTTATTATTTTTTATTATTATTTTTTTTATTTTTTTTATTTTTTTTTTTATTTTATTTTTATTTTATTTTTTTGGCGAGTATTCATCTTTTCCTTTCTTCCCATTTATTTTTTTTTAGGCACATGATACTATGTCGCACCAGGCTGGCTCTCCAAGTCTAGTTAGTCCGGGGCCAGGACCTACTTATGCCGCCCGAGACGAGGCCCCATCTGGTGTGGCTAGTGATGATCATGTCAAGGTTCCTTATATCTTTTTATTGGGTAAGAATGTCAAGTTGCTCAATTTGTGTGGCCGACTTAGGGCCAAGTTGAAAACTCAGGCTTCTTCTTTTCGTGAGTACGCTCGGCGTTCCGAGCATGTTGTCAAGGTTCAGGAGCGTCGTTTAGATCGGTATTGGCGGGTAAAGGAAAAATACTTCAGTAAACTAAAGTCGTTGGTAACCCAAGCGAACATGCTGGTGAAGTATTTTTGTTTGTCCCGATCTAGATACGATGCCTCTGCAGCTATGATCGAAGCTCGCAACCTTCCTTTCGACGATGCTCGTCGGAAAGCGGTCTCGGATGCTCACGAGGTCGCTAAAGGAGCCGAATTCTCTGCGCGGCTTAAGACGTTGACATGCGTTGGCGCACATACGACCAACTTTGATGCCCTTATTTCGGAGGATCGTTTTGATGGCGAGGAAACTGATGGGGATACATCGACGGATGACGAAGAAGTGTCACTTGGTCAGTTACCGTCATGTTCCTCATGTAGTAGCTCTTAAATAAATTTCTTTATTTGTTGGTTGTATCATGTTGCCTCCGTAACGCGGGCGTGGACTATTTGTTTTACTTCTGTTCTCCTGTGTTCGGATCTTCTCATTGTTGTATGGATATTTCATTGATTGGATTGATTTTCCTTTGTTGATTTCTTCGTTTGGCAGTTGTGTGCCTCCATAATGTGGACCTTTATTATCTGCTTCATTTCGTTATACGTGTATTGGACATTCCCGTTGCTGTTATTTCATTGTTTTGATGGATTTCTTTTCGTTGTTTTCGCCATTTGGTAATTTATCATCCCCGGAATGTGGGCCTGAACTATTCTCCTCATTGCTGTATATTTTTTATTTTTTTTATCCTTGCTCATTGGGTCAACGTGTACCTGCATATACATAAGTATTCATTCCTAGGCATTCTTTTAGACATGCCATGTCGGGAATTTCATAGTATTCCTAGGCTCTTTGGCCATGTTGGGAATTTCACAGTATTCCTAGGCTCTTCGGCCATGTTGGGAATTTCACAGTATTCCTAGGGTCTTCGGCCATGTTGGGAATTTCACAGTATTCCTAGGCTCTTTGGCCATGTTGGGAATTTCACAGTATTCCTAGGCTCTTCGGCCATGTTGGGAATTTCACAGTATTCCTAGGCTCTTTGGCCATGTTGGGAATTTCACAGTATTCCTAGGCTCTTCGGCCATGTTGGGAATTTCACAGTATTCCTAGGCTCTTTGGCCATGTTGGGAATTTCACAGTATTCCTAGGCTCTTTGGCCATGTTGGGAATTTCACAGTATTCCTAGGCTCTTCGGCCATGTTGGGAATTTCACAGTATTCCTAGGCTCTTTGGCCATGTTGGGAATTTCACAGTATTCCTAGGCTCTTCGGCCATGTTGGGAATTTCACAGTATTCCTAGGCTCTTCGGCCATGTTGGGAATTTCACAGTACTCCTAGGCTCTTCGGCCATGTTGGGAATTTCACAGTATTCCTAGGCTCTTCGGCCATGTTGGGAATTTCACAGTATTCCTAGGCTCTTCGGCCATGTTGGGAATTTCAGCTGCATTGGTTAGACTGCATGATATGACACTTTATTTATTCAAAAGGCAAGGGTATTAGTTAGAGAGATAAGGCGGCACCTGTATTTGTACTGACGGTCTGGCTTATATGTAGTACTTCTTTAGGTTAGCCACGTTCCAAGAATTTTTCTCCCCTCTGCTATTTTCGCACAGAACGCTTTTGAGTTTGTAGGTAACTGGGCTTGTTCTTTTGACGATCTCGTATGGTCCCTCCCAGGTGGGGCTCAATTTACCATGTATTTCATTTCGGGTATATACCGTTACTCATCGTAGCACCAGTTCTCCGACTATGAACTCTTTGGTCCCTTTTACCCTCTTGTCATATGCTTGTTTGACACCTTGTTGATACTTTGCGAGTGTAAGAGCTGCTATCTCTCGTTTCTCGTCTATTATGTCAAGCTCTTCTCTCATTCTTTGTTCATTGTTTCCCTGCTCGACTAAAGTTGTTCGGAGCGTGGGTAGCCCAATTTCTGTTGGTATGACAGCCTCAACACCGTATGCTAAGCTAAATGGGGTTTCCTTGGTGCCCGTCTTCGGCGTGGTTCGGCACGACCACAAGACGTTAAGTAGCCGTTCGGGCCATCTCCCCTTCGCTTGCTCAAGGGTTGTCTTGATGCCGTCTAGTATTGTTCGGTTCGATACCTCTGCCTGGCCGTTACCCTGTGGGTATGTCGGCGTCGAATAGAACTTTCGGATTCCTAGTTCCTCGTACCACAGTTGTAATTGTGCATCTTTGAACTGGGTTCCGTTGTCGGCGACAATAGCGTACGGTATTCCGAACCTGGTTATGATGTATTCCCAGATAAATTGTTTGACGTTGCTCGCTTTGATTTCTCGGAGGGGCTTAGCTTCAACCCATTTGGTGAAATAATCCGTCGCGACGATCAGGTATTCCACGCTCCCCGGGGCCTTTGGGAGTTTTCCGATCAGATCTACTGCCCATTGTGCAAACGGCCATGGAGCCGATACGGGGGCCATTAGAGACGAGAGGAGTCGTGGTATTTTGGCGAATCGTTGGCACTTATCACAACGTTGTACATATACATCAGTATCTCGCTTGATATAGGGCCACCAATACCCTTGAGTAATTGCCTTGTTTGCAAGGGATCGCCCTTTGATATGTGCGCCGCAAGATCCTTCATGGAGTTCCTCCAGGACCGGCAATTGTAGCTCGGGAGGCACGCACAGTAGGTGGGGTCCCCGGTAACTGGATTTGTACAGTTTGTCGTCCTCGGATAGCCAGAATCGAGGAGCTTTTCTCGTAATTTTCAGCGCTTTTATCTTGTCGGCTGGGAGCGTCCCACTTCGCAGATAATGAGTCATGTCGTCCATCCAACCTAGTTCGTACTGTACTGAAGTCACTCGGTCTATCCTTTTAGATATGCTAGGGGTCATCAGTAGTTCTACTGTAATCGACCGGGTATCGGTTAATGTTAAGGTCGAGGCTAGGGTGGCCAAGGCATCGGCATGTGCATTTTCGGTGCGATTGATCCTGACTAACTCGCATTGTTCAAAGGTGGCCATCAAGTTTTGGACTTTCTCCTGATAGAGGATCATCCTGTCATCTTTGGCTTGGTACTCGCCGAGGGCTTGATTGACAATGAGCATGGAGTATGAACTCGCAACTAAGTGGGAGCATCCTAGGGAACGGGCGACGAGCATACCATTGATCATGGCTTCGTATTATGCCTCATTATTGGTAGCTCGGAACCCCAGTTTTATGCTTTTTTCGATGATTGCTCCTTCTCCAGACTTTAGGACGATCCCTGCTCCGGATCCGTCCTTTGTGGCTGATCCGTCGACATGTATCTGCCAGTGTGACTGTGGAGAGATTGCCAATGGCTCGTCATAGCCTTCGGTAAACTCCGCGACGAAATCGGCCAAGACTTGTCCTTTTACGGCATGTCGGGGTACGAACACGATATGAAATTGGGATAGTTCGACCCCCCAGGCGGCAACTCGACCGCTTATGTCTGTCCGTCGAAGTGACTCTTTGATATGAAACTTCGTGTATAACCGGACCTCATGAGCTATAAAATAGTGTGGCAGCTTCCTGGTGGCGACGACCAAGGCCAGACACAGCTTTTCCAAGGGGAGGTAACGTGTTTCGGCTTCGACCAGAGTTTTGCTGACGAAGTAGATCGGATATTGCTCGCGACCCTCTTCTCTGAGGATGACTGCACTCACAGCTGTAGTGGAAACTGCTAGGTAGCATGCCAGAATATCTCCTTTGCTCGGCCTTACCAGCAGTGGCAGCGTCCTCAAGTACTCTTTGAGAGTGTTGAATGAAGCCTCGCATTCCGGGTCCCACACGAATTTTCTATCTTTCTTGAGTGATTCGAAAAACGGTCGTCCCTTATCTGCGGATCGACTGATGAACCTGCTCAAAGCGGCCATCATTCCAGTGAGCTCTTGTACCTGTTTCTTATTCTTGGGCGCTGCCAGGTTCTGCAGAGCTGTGATCTGGTCGGGATTTGCCTCTATTCCTCGTCGGCTGACCATGTGCCCCAGAAATTTTCCTTTGCTAATTCCGAAGGCACACTTGCTCGCATTGAGCTTCAATTTGTGCTTGCCCAGCGTGCTGAAGACATCTCTGATATCTTGGAGGTGGGACGTAGCCCTTTCGCTTTTGACGACCATGTCGTCTATGTAAACCTCCATCGTCTTCCCTATATGATCTCTGCATACCCTCGTTATCATCCTTTGGTATGTTGCTCCCGCATTGCGCAGGCCGAACGGCATTACCGTGTAACAATAATTTCCCAAAGGCGATATAAAGGACGTTTTTTCTTGATCTTCGTGGGCTAGGGGAATTTGGTGGTATCCTGAATATGCGTCGAGGAAGGTCATTCTTTCTGCTCCCGCCGTCGCGTCCACCAGTTGATCTATCCTCGGGAGGGGAAAGTGGTCCCTCGGACAGGCTTTGTTGAGATTGGTGAAGTCTATACAGACTCTCTCCTTTCCGTTCTTTTTTGGGACTACGACTGGATTGGATAACCATTTCGGATAGAAAACCTCCCTTATGGCTCCAACCTCCAATAGCTTTTGTACTTCAGCGATTATAGCTGCTCTGTGCTGTACAGACACTTTCCTGCTCCTTTGAGCTACCGGCTTGTACTCGGCATTAACACTTAGGTGGTGGCATGCCGTTTCGGGGTCTAGGCCTGGCATGTCTTTGGGACTCCAGGCGAACTTATCAACGTTGCTGAAGAGGAATGCTTCCAACTCTTCGGATTCCCGTTTTGGTAGGTTATTCCCGAGGAGGAAGTAGTGCTCCTCGTCCATATCTGGGATATACACCTTCCTAAGTGTTTCTCCTACTTGTTCTTCAACAACCCTCTCGGTTCTGGATATTTGGTTGATCAGCTTCTTGGTGCTGGTGGGTTGTTCGACAACGATCAGCTGTTTTTGTAGGGCTGCGGTAATGTCTTCACAACGTCTTGAATCTTCTTGATACCCCCTAGCTGTCTCGATCTCTCCCCTGTCATTTGGGTATTTGACTTTTTGGTGGTAGGCCGAGGGTATGGCCCGCATGGCGTGCAGCCAAGGTCGGCCTAAGATTGCGTTGTGGCCGGAGCTGTCGTTGACTACTAAGAACTCCACGGGAACCGAAACGGATCCAGTTGTTACGTTGAGGACGATCTTACCCAAAGGTTTGGTCGTCTCGGAGATGAACCCGATCAATGTGACATCGGTAGGTTGGAGATCTTGTGTCTTGAGTTCCATTTTGTCGAAAAGCTCTCTGTACATGATGTCACAAGAGGCTCCTTGGTCGACTAGCACCCTGCTGACCGTGTCGCGGCCAATTTGAACACGGAGATTAATGGCGTCCCCATGGGGATATATCACCCCTTCCTCGTCGTGACCCGAGAAGGAAATGGGTGGACATCGTCGGGACGTGCATTGCCTTTTAGAGGTCGACGCTTGTGACGCCTTGGCTACCTGGCCAAAGTGCGCCAATTGCCGCTGTCGTGATCGTTCTCCGCCTGTTCCCTTGGGTCGTGACATGTGAACGACGTTGATCGTTTTGCCCTGCCGGTTGCCGGCTCCCTCGATGGCTAGTTGTTTGCCTTTGTTCCCTGCGCCTGTGATGAACTTAGCTAGGTATCCCGCATCACCCCACAGGTTCATCTTCCACCGCAGGTGACGGCAATGTTCGGTGAGGTGGCCGTGATCCTCATGATATGTGCAAAAAATTTTGGAGTCTCTCATATTGGGGGGAGAATTGATCGGTTGTGGTCGGGAATACCAACTTTCCCTGCATATATCTTTTAGGATATCGTCAGCGGACATGTTGAAAGTGTATCGTAGTTCGACCGGTCCGAAGTTATTTCGGCGCTCCCTATCTTGGAACCGATCTTGTTGGATCGGTTTGGGGGGCATTGGATAAGTGAGCTGGAGTGGTTTAGGCTCGTTGATCGGGGGGGGGGGTATGCGATCTGGAGCGGTTTAGGCTCAGGTTCTCGTTGTCGCTCGCCTCTCCCGTGGACCTCGGGACCTTTGTCCTTCCTGGTCGGTTTGAATGCTTCTTCATGGTTGTTCCTGGCTCTTTTGCGACCCACCTGTGCTTCCCGAACTGTTTCCCTTCTTGGTAGTGTTCGGTTTAGGAAACGAATTTCATCATTCTTATCGGTGAGGTGGGTACAGTAGGCCAGTAGAGAATCTGTGGTTGGGAAGTCTTTGCCTATGAACTTCCTTCTCGCCCAATAGCCATTAGGGATGGAATTGATAAAGTTCTGGATGACTATATTATTGGCATATTGTGGAATCTGGTTTGCTACGTCGATGAAGCGTATGCAATAGTCGTTGAGCCTCTCATTCGGCATCATCGTCATTTTCAAAAGGGTTTCGATGCTAATCTTCTTTTTCCTATGGGTGGCGTATCGAGTGGAGTACGCTCTTAGCAGCTCTGCCCAGTCTCTTATAGAGCCCCGTGGTAGGTTGTGATACCATGACGAAGCCTCTTGGCCCAAGCTGTTTTTGAAAAATTTGCACATAAGTGCCTGGTCATCGCTCCACAATTCCATCTTCGTCTTGTAGTGCCTTAGGTGGTCGATAGGACAACTCCTTCCATCATAAAGCCTGAACTCAGGGATGACGAACCCCGCCGGATTGCGATACCTCGTGATCTGTTCGGCGCATGGGGTTTCTTGGCATATGTTCCATGCTTGTTGGAACGCGTCATCCGAGGCTTGGTAGGGGGGGTATCCCCGCTGATGTGGTGGTGGTCCATAACTTTCCCCGATCATGTGTTCGGGATATCTACCGTCCTTCGTGTGCGTATCGAGGACACGTTCCCCATGCGTGTTTGGGTGGACGACCATCGGAGGGATCATCTCGGGGGGACTGTCCCCTTGATGGGGCGGTCTTGTGTTGGTTCGTCGCCCTGCTGTTTCCAGGGCGGCCCTGTAAGCTGAATCTTCCGCTTCACGGCGTAGATCTTTATCTGTATTTGCGAACTGGGTAATTGGCAATGCGATGCCGGCAGCTGTCATGGCCGTCATACATGCCGCCAGTTGAGCTTGCAGCTGGGCATAGTTCCTTTCATTGGCTGGTAGAACAACGTGTTGTACTTCTACCGTGGATGGTGTAATTATCCTCGGCGGAAGAGTCGGTGGTCGGGACAACTGTTCAAGTACATGACCCCCGGGCATACCATAGCGGCGATCTTCGTTCGTTTGGAGACGAGCGCCGGAATTGACCGAGGCTGTTGGCAAAGGGACTCTTGAGCTCGGCCCTGCTTGGGATCCGGGTTGGCGTCTTCGTGCTCGCCTTAATACGGGCATGACTTGTTCGCCATCCGAGGACGAGGAGGGTTCGTCAACAATCCCTTCAATTCGCTGGGGTGGTTCTTGGTTGACATAGGAGGTTGTTGGTTGATTTCCGGGCTAGATAGCGTCATTTCTATCACGGATTTCGAGTAGATCGTCGAGGTCTTGTTGGCTGAATTGTACGTTTTGGTTATTGGTTTCTACTATCTCGGGATGGGTTTCTTCTACATTGGTCACCATTGTCGCTCGTCTGGTAGAGGATTGGTATTCGAATTCTAAACTAGTTGGGGACTAGATGATTCCCACAGACGGCGCCATTTGATAAAGCCATAACTTTGGTCGGTCGCGTTAGACTTTTCAACAATAGAATAATGATAAATTAACTGCAAGTAATGAACACCTCGTGGTCTTTATTATTGATCGGGTCATTACACTTGTTCGGATTATTATTAACTTGCTACAATTGCGCTTGATTTAAATATTTAAACTCTTATCTTGATCGTTCTCTTTCTTCTTCGATGTTCGGTTCTTTCTCTGTTCGGTTTGTTTCCTCACTGGATAAGCTTTGATTAGTTTTTCTCTTTTCTCAACTTCTCACTATAATTTTTGGATAGATTTTCCGATCCTCTTCTAGGAGGGGTAGTTGGCTATTTATAAGCAACTATGCCTTCTAAGATGTTGACAAATGTCTTCATCTCAGGGGGCTTTTCAGATATGGGTCCCTAGTTAAGTGGGCTTGGGCTTTTAATAATAACAGCCTTATTTCATGATGAAAAGGGCATGGGATGACCCATTTAAGCGTTGGGTACCCATTTATAAAGTGGATTGATTATTACCCGAATAGAATATTCGGGTCCAATTTTCATGTTCTATCACTTACTGTTACAATTTGGTCCCTTGTCACTTTTAATTTACAAAAAATCAGCTAAATCAAGATCCAACCAAAACATATACGAAATCATGATCCAGACACATATATACATGAGTATCTATGTAAATATATATGTTTTAAATACCTTTCTTTAATAAATAAAAACTAAGCGTCCCTCACAACTGCGCCTAAAAGGCACTGTTAAACATGCTCGAATGCCTAGTGAGAATGAGGATTTGTCTTAAAGGAATAATAGAGTATGTGCGTTAAAGTGGGTAAGAGTTTAGACCATACTTAATCTTACATTATATGCCAAGAATAATACAATTCCCTTATATATATATATATATATATCATTATATATTATAATAATTTAACCAAAAATTTGTTGAGTTTGCCAAAATTTACCATTTTTTTTCAAAATTATTCTTACATTTTTTTATTAATTACCGTAATATCACTCTCATAAATAATAAAAAATTAAAAAAAATTAATTAGCACTATTTATCCATCTTTTAGCAACTCAAAATTCTTTTAAATATTCTCCTCTTATATATATTTTTTTATTCTCCGCATATTTGTATCAAAACTATACTTATTTTCTATATTTTAATCATATTACGCGTCGCACACGCAGCACGTGGAACAATATATATATATATATATATATATATATATATATATATATCAAACGCCCTTGTAAAAATTCAGAGCAGGTTTACTATATTATATACTTCAACCTCTGATAATGACGTGACTATAAGAAGAGAGATGCTTGGACGTATTGCTAGCTATTCAATTAACAACCTGCAGAACACGTCCGTTTAACAAAGTAAGTATATTTCTCCATCCTAAATATAGTGGCCATCCTAATCCCCATATAGTGCCGACCATGATAAATAAGTAATGACTTTCTCCCTCCTTACCAATTTATTGGGAAAGTATTCTTTTTTTCGTTGTTTCAATTTATTTGGGCAATTTTTCAAAATAGAAACTAACTTTTTTTTTATTTTACACATTTTACCCATTTGCAAGCATAAAATAAAAAGAATGAAACAATTAATAAATGTAAAAAAGTCAATTTAAATCAAAAAGCAATGTAATCATGATGTTCCTTTAATATTTGTTGCTACTTCATGTAGTGCCATGATAAAATGGGACCGAGAGAGTATAATATATGGCTTCGTGTTGTTCGTGATTGTGGTTGGTGATTGGAGTCTTTTTAATTGTCAGAACATGCAGCCAAATGCCAAAAAACTAAAAAAATAAGAGAACCCAAAAAAAAATTATCTTTGGGGATAAGCCCCCATCCCGACCCTGAAGGAAGAAGTGGCGGCGATCAAGGAGGAGAACGACTACCTAAAGGAAGCTATGGAAGAATGAATCAGTTTTAGTACAAAAGGTCTTATTTTATGTGCTCTGGTTGTTAAAATGTTATTTTGTGGCTTTTGTTTTGATGAAATGCTCGGTTTTTAGGTATTAGAATTTCACTTGTATAGATGAGCTACAAAGACTTGTTAGTTGTTGGTATTTGATGGTGTATTTTGTACAAAATGTGTAAATGGGTGTAATCTTGATATTTGTAAACTAGGTTATGATAAGAAACAAATTGGGATGACACTCCCAAGTGTCGAGCATTAAAATTGACTGGTTAATTTTATTTGACCAAAAAAAGATGAATAATTAGTGTACTCGTTAGCCCACCGAAATCAACTCTGTGAAAGATATATTTTTTAGAAATCAATTAAACAATCAAGTATTTTCAAAAGATCTAGCACATGTTGTAACCGAGTCAGTACAGTAGAGTGTAGCGACATCAGGAGCCTCAAAAGCTTAATGGTTGTGTGACGGACGGATCCAGAATTTTTGATTTGGGGGGCATAATTTTCAATAAAAGTAATGGTGATTAGTGTCGAAAAAATTACAATTTCCCGGGAAGCTAGATTCATGTGTTCTAATTTTTGAACAAGTTAGTTCAGATAAGACTTTAAAATCAATACATATACATATAATATTTGTATATAAATTACAAGAATCGGTTTGGTTTGATTTCAAAATTTAAAAAGAAAAAGAAACTAATTTAATTGGTTTGAAAAAGTTTCTTTAAAACACAAACAATTAATAATTCATTCGACTTCTGTTGTTCGGTTTGTCTAGCTCGAACGATTTGCTAAGCAACAACATAGCTAAAACGGAACTTAGATGTTATAAAAGTAAAACGAAAACCGACTGGGTCTAATAGCAAGTAAAAATAAAAACTATAGTAAAAATCCTTATCAAACTTCAAATACATGCAAGTTCTATTTCAATATTAAGTATGTTCTCTGGGGGAATTTTCGTAACCTTTAATATAACTCTTAGGGGCATTTTCGTAATTCCAACTGTTGAAAAATTTGGGGGGCACGTGACTCCCCATGCCCTTGCATCCGCCCTTGGTTGTGTCTATGTTAAGCCATCTAAAAAAGCACATATCTAGCAGGCTTCAACTTAAATTTTGCAGAATAAGGAGAGAACTTAAAGACCATGCAAATTTAATCTTCACGGGTCATCAAAGCTTTGCATCAAAACAATTCCAAATTTTCCAGATTAAAGGTTAACCTGAATCATCATTAGATAAATTATCACAAGGGGAAATATTGTTTTTTCATGCACATCACAAGTAGTTACGAAAATCAAAGCCCTTTAACAGAAAGAATTCTTGAAAAACACATGTCCGAAATGAAGCACATCATTTCCCCTTTTCTTCAACCTTTGTGGTCTATCGATTTTCCTTACCTCCCACATCATCTCGGCTTAGTGATCCTCAATCTTCTTTAGGCCTTTCATATCTGTGGTTTCCACACTGCACCAAGAATTAGGAGAAATAAATGTATGAGGTCTCTAACAAAACTCGTGATTTGTCAGACCCAGAGGCAAAAGAAAAGAACTAAACCACCCCCCACCCCCCGACAAGGAAACATAGCACGCCGAAACTGGCAACAAGAAAGTTAAGCACGTATTTTCATATTTTTCGGTTTATCCAATGAATGTTTCTGTTATTCTGAGATAGCAAGGAATCTAAATTGCAAACAAGTGTAACCTTTCATATTTTTCGGTTTATATCCAATGAATGTTTCTGTTATTCTGATGAGATAGCAAGGAATCTAAATTGCAAACAAGTGTAACCCTCCTGAAGAAGGTATATAGAAACTATAAATTAGAACTTGATGCAACCCAAATGCATAAGAGAGTGGAGTAGGAATTTCGTGATTGGAAAGGAAAAGTCGTAAGCTGCCGAAAGAAATGCAATTGTTCACTATTTTTTGAAAGTTAAGAAGGATGATGAAAGTCAAAGCAGTTTTCTAATCAGCTCCTTTTGCATTAAAGTTTAGGCTCAACCAAAGTTCCTGTGGAAGGTGATAATTTGGAAGACAAAAACTTATTTCATGAAAGTTTTAAAAGATTTTTCTGGTTAAGTTTCTAGTTAGAAATCATAAGGTGCTTTCGAGATCTTTAGTCATGTCACTTGTCCATATATAGAGAAGACATACTTTCACAAGTTAGCTTGGTATGTAAAATTTGGCTTCAGGAAGTTCCTCAGATTATTGGAAACTAGCAGTTTATTAAATCTGGTCCCGAGAAAAAAAGAAGAGACAGAACTTTAGAAGAGAACTCTCAATGAACAAATTTATATACAAGGAAATTCTGAGAGAAAAATTATGCAAACGAGTTCACCAAAATGTCTGTTACTAAAGCCGAATATCGTATCAGATTCTAGACCCGCAACCAGATGCAAAAAAAAAATGGAAAATAGATGCAAGTGCAGACAGTGTAGATAGTTATTTCTGTCTATCAAACGTTATGAAGCAAAGTCAATCTGAATAGTTAACGGCTTAAAGTAACAACAGAAACCACGGTAGAATTCCTTCAAATTAAATATAATGGCCACTGACCAGTTAAAGGTACAAAAGTATGTTTGGTAAAGAAATCCACATATTTTAAAAAAATTATAATGGATGCTAACTACAACAGCACAGATGGTAAAATGTCTGCATAAAAGTGCAAAGAAACTTACGTCGATCCATAAAATACGATCTTTTGAACTTTTGTCATCTCAGAATCAGATTGATTGTCCTCAATGAATACTGTCAAGCTGGCATTAATAAATTTTCAAGAGCACTTCAATCCACCAGACGATCCAATTAAAAGCAAAACAAGACTAGAAGCATTTACTTACCTCCGAACATTTTGAAACTTGACATATTTTAAGACAACTGGTTTACCCTACAAATTGTAAAAGCATCCATCATATAAAATGCCATATCATAGTTAAGCCTTTTTCACATAGCATGCCAAAAAAAACGAGAAACTAAATGTTCAAGCACTGAATTTACCTTGAGATTATCTTCGGATAAAACAGCAGTGTCACTTGCAGGAAAGTCATTGACATTACTGTATAAATTACAATGATAATCACAATTAACAATTAGTAAGTTGCTTCTACAAGCAAATTGACTGCAATTAAATATAACAATAAGCCATAACTTCTGAATACCTGAATCCCATGTGCTCCCTGTTCGTAAAAAGCTTCACAGTTTTAGGACCTGGAAAATAACCTCAACTTCATTCATGAAACGTATGAATTCCGAATTGAATCATTAAAAAGCACAAACAACTTCAGCATCGTATTGTGCAGAAAAGGAAAATGCTAAGAGCTCATATATTTTATAGCTTAAAAAACTTGGACAAAAACAGGAAGAAGTAAAATGAAACATTCCTCTGTGGCATTTTAATTGCTGAAACGAAGATCCCAGGCATTTCAATCTTACTTTTAGCAAAGACACCAGATCCTAAAAGAGTCGTATTAAAATAAAATGTAAAAGTTCTACACCAAGTGATATGCAACCGAATGCTTACATGATAATTCCTCCAATAACCAAGTTGACCCGTGAGCAAACCCGATATAGCAAATTATATAAGAATCAATGAGGGGTAAAAAAGAACAATAGCTTAGAAAACATGTGTAATAGTATTATAAGCCAGCCATGATGGTGTGGTTTATGTAGTAACCCTCTTGTTTTCTCATCATCACTGTATGCTATAAGTACTTTGCTCGTATAAGAGGTTCCACTCAAGCAAAAAGTACCACTTAAAGGAACTTATTTTTTTATTTAAGTACAGCTAGTTCCATGATTGTTCTAAACGACATAATCTACAACATAGTTCTGAACCACATATAATCTTTGCAGCCCACTATCTCGGAACTTATTTTATTCTAAATTTCGCAGAGCTAGAGGATCCTTATTAGGGGAAAATTAAGAACAGACTAAAGAAATGGTTCCATACACCTACATTATCACCTGCGTTGATATTAAGTGCCTCTTTAGTTCTCAATTGTATTTGGCTGCTTTGAATCAGCTATGAACCCTCAATATTTGAATCTGTGGCCTATACATGTGCCTAAAAGCAAAACAAACATTGCCATAATATCTTATTTTGTATATAGTTCTTACAGGAACCACCAAAAGACATTCTTTTACCATTAACGAGAAGGGAAATACTATCAAAAGAGGTAGGCTTGGCAAATAGTAATGTGATTAAATGTACTCTGAGAGAGGGAATTATAAAGAACTCTATGCTCGTCAGAGACGAAAACCACAAAGTTCACAAGTGTCCCGATTCTTCAGAATTGGCACATGAGGGACAGTACACTTAGGTTTGCTTAAGAAACAGTATCTATCTTATATAATGAGAAACAAAAGCTACTTAGTACTTAGCAGCAATTTAGATTTGAGTTTAGTAATCTTGCTCATTTTAAACAATAACTTAAATGTTGATAAGCTCGTTAGATCATTCATCATTTGGCATATAGCCTTGGGCCTTGCCCTTTCCTTTAGGTCAATGGTTCAAGTCCCATGGTGAAACAAAAAGATTACCCATCATAAATTAGAAGAAAAAAACTATGAGATTTGTGTTCAATAAGACAATAGGACTACAGATTGAAAGGGCAAAAAGATTACCTTCTTCTTCAGGTCCCTTAATAACAATGGAGTGCAGCTTAATAACTTGATTGAAAGGTATGTACATCAAAAGCTGTTCATCTGTGTCACTTTCCAAATTCAAACCTTCATCTTCTCTGTAGCCCTGTTTCGCGAGCAATATAAATGAATAACTGAACTATATCAGCTCAGATGTATTCTGAAATTAAAAAGAACGAAAAAGACTTGCTAATACAGCAGTCAAGACGCAGAAAAGGGTGATTTTAGCAATTTTGGTACAAACGAAAGGGTCTGGTACTCTATTCTTAGTATGTGAAGCACTTTATTTCTACAGATTTTAATCAAAATACATAGAAGAAGAAGAGGAAAAGGCGTCAATATTTATACTGTCCCCAACTAGATCCTTCGACTTAAAAAAAGAGAGGTAAAAATTCTAAACAACTAAAAACCAGTGTGGTCAACTAATAAAACCCCATAAACTGATAAAGGAACATTTACATGACCATCATAAAACATCATAATTCTAATGGTCTGGTCTACTATTATCACAGTACCAAAAACCAGTAAATTAATACGATCAAAATACATAGAAAAAAAAAGGCGTCAATATTTATATTGTCCCCACCTTGTTCCTAAAGAGGAGTAAAAACTCTAGATAACTAAAGACCAGCGTGGTCAACTAATAAAACCCCATAAATTGATAAAGGAACATTTACGTGACCATCCTAAGATTAAAACATTATAATTCTATTGGTCTGGTCTACTATTTTCCCCTCATGGGAGTATTTTCTTATTACAGTCTACGAAATCAGAATCACGCACCGCGAACAACCCATAAATCTATACGATCATTAAAATGTACTAATAATGCAGTACATCATGTATGTTAATATGTTATTGTTATGTACCTTGATCTGCACACAATTAACAAAAAAGAAGCAATATTTATACTGTCCCGATCTAGTTGTGTTTCCAGGATACATAAATAAAGAGGAGTCAAAATTCTAGACAACTGAAAACCAGTGTGGTCAACTTATAAAACCCCATAAATTGATAAAGGAACATTTACGTGACCATCCTAATATTAAAACATTATAGTTCTGTTGGTCTGGTCTACTATTACTCCCCAGATGGAAGTATTTTCTTATTCCATTATACAAAATCAGAAACAAAATCAGTATTTCTAATAATGTAATAACAACTAATTCAATCTACAACAAAAATTAGTAGTATGTGAACGGCTAAAACACCAATCTCTACAATTTTAATCAAAATACATAGAAACATAATAAACGCGCCAATATTTATATTGTCCCCATCTAGTTCCTTCGACTTGAATAAAGAGGAGTAAATACTCTAGACAACTAAAAACCAGTGTGATCAACTAATAAAACATTTACATGACCATCTTAAGATTAAAACATTATAATTCTATTGGTCTGGTCTACTATAAAATATTCCAGTCTACAAAATCATAATCACGCACCACCAAAAACCTGTAAATTTATATGATTATTAAAAGTTAAAACTATTAATAATGTATGTCATGTACCTTGGTCTGCACAGTTAATAAGCAACAATTAATGACAAAAAAGGATCGTAATATATATAATCCCCCCAAATAGTTCCTTCAACTTAAATAAAGAGGAGTTAAAACTCTAAACAACTAAAAACCAGTGTGATCGTCCAATAAAAATCCATAAATTGATAAAGAAACATTTATGTGACCATCCTAAGACTAAAACATTATAATTCTATTGGTCTGGTCTACTATTTTTTCCCTCGTGGGAGTATTTTGTTATTCCATTCTACAAAATCAGAATCACGCACCACCAACAACCCATAAAGAATCAATATTTATACTGTCCCGACCTAGATCCTTCTGTGTTTCCAGGATACTTAAATAAAGAGGAGTAAAAATTCTAGACAACTAAAAAGCAGTGTGATCATCCAATAAAACCACCATAAATTGATAAAAGGAACATTTACATGACCATCCTAAGATTAAAACATCATAATTCTATTGGTCTGGTCTACTATTATTACTCAGATGGGATTACCAACAACCAGTACATTAATACGACCATTAAAAAAAATACTAATAACGTAGTAAGTCACGTATGTTATGTACCTTGATCTGCACAGTTAATAAATAACAATAACAACAAAAAAAGGATCCAAATAATGAAATAAACAGAGACCTGTTTGAGAACGTTAGCAATATTTATACTGTCCCCACCTAGTTACTTCGACTTAAATTGAGATAGAGTAAAAACTCTATACAACTAAAAACCTGTGATCTTCCAATAAACCCCATAAATTGATAAAAGGAACATTTACGTAACCATCCTAAGATTAAAAAATTATAATTCTATCGGTCTGATCCACTATTATTACTCGGATGGGAGTACCAAGAACCCGTAAATTAATACGATCTTTAAAAAAATACTAATGGCGTAGTATGCCGTGTATGCTATGTACCTTGATCTGCACAGTTAATAAGTAACAATAATAAACAACAAATATTAATCCAAATAATGAAATAAACAGAGACCTGTTTGAGAGCGTTAGCAATATTTATACTGTCTTCACCTAGTTCCTTCGACTTAAATTGAGATAGAGTAAAAACTCTAGACAGTTAAAAACCTGTGATCGTCCAATAAAACCCCATAAATTGATAAAAGGAACATATACGTGACCATCGTAAGATTAAAATATTATAATTATATCGGTCTGATCCACTATTATTACTCGGATGGGAGTACCAAGAACATGTAAATTAATATGATCTTTAAAAAAATACTAATAACATAGTATGTCACGTATGTTATGTACCTTGATCTGCACAGTTAATAAGTAACAATTAACAACAACAAAAAAGGATCAAAATAATGAAATAAACAGAGAACTGTTTAAGAGCGTTAGCAATATTTATACTGTCCCCACCTAGTTACTTCGCCTTAAATTGAGATAGAGTAAAAACTCTAGACAACTAAAAACCTGTGATCGTCCAATAAAACCCCATAAATTGATAAAAGGAACATTTACGTGACCATCCTACAATTAAAAGATCATAATTATATTGGTCTGGTCTACAATTATTCTCCGGACGGGAGTACCAACAACCCGTAAATTAATACGATCGTTAAAAAATACTAATAACGTAGTATATACTATATTGTGTATGTTATGTACCTTGATCTGCACAGTTAATAAGTAATAAAAAATAACAACACAAAAGGATCAAAATAATGAAATAAAAAGAGACCTGTTTAAGAGCGTTAGAAATATTTAAACTGTCCCCACTTAGACTTAAATAAAGAGGAGTAAAAATTCTAAACAACTAAAAACCAGTGTGGTCAATTAATAATGTATGTCATGTACCTTGATCTACACAGTTAATAAGTAGTAACAAATAACAACAACAAATATTAATAAAAATAATGAAATAAAAAGAGACCTGTTTAAGAGCGTTAGCAATAGAATTAGTGCCGCTTTGGTTAAGGCATTCGACTCCGGTCCAGTCAATACAGTCAAGTAGATCCATCTGTAACTCATTTAATTGTAACATTTAATTAGTTACAGAATTAAAAAAGTGTGACAGAGTAATTAAATTAGTTACTTACTTGTCCTCTTGGGATTGAGGACGATTCGGAAGACATAATTGTTGAATTGAGTCCAAAGCTTTAGGTTTAATTAGAGAGAGAGAGAGAGAGAGAGAGAATCAATGAGATTAAACACGACAAGTAGTGATTTATTAGGTTATTTTATGGGGATAATTCCTGAGTTTTAACTTTATCTCAATTTAGTCCCGAAGTTCTGATTTTTAAACGATATGGTTGCAAAAGTTACGGTAATCCATTAAAATTCAATTTAGTCCCGAAGTTCTGATTTTTAATCAATATGGTCGCAAAAGTTATAGTAAACCATCAAAATTATGGATCTTAGATATATTTGGACAGGAATGATATTGTGACCGATACATGTCCAATAACGGGTAGGGGGTGGGAATTGGTGCTTTCATACGCTTGCGAGCAAAATTTGGGTGACGTTTTTTTTTAAATGAAATTTTTTGACCGGATTTGTATCTCAATCTGTTGTGATGTATGTTGCACGACTTCACCTTTTAATAAGACACTAATTTGATTAAAAACGTAAAAATGAAATTGATACTATACCGACCTTTAATTGAAAAATATAAACAATATTAATTTTGAAGGTTTTGCATTTTCCATTTCTTAATGGTATTTATTGTTCATTTTAATATTCATGTACTAGTTTTACTGAAATAACTAATTTAGTCTTTTTTCAGATATTAATTCTTTGAATCCTTATGAATATTTTGACAAGTTTTTAGTAAAACAAAATTAATCATAGTAAATTTTATACAAAATGTTTTTTTATTTTATTTACATCAGTTTAAACGAGTAAAAATTTCTACAGTGTACCATGATAAAAGTATGGGTTTTATCTATCTATTTATTACTACTTAAAATGAACAAGAAGGTCACAAGAAATTATTGAGTCGAAATCGTACAATAAGCAATTTAGTTTAAGATAACATGTTTTACTTCTTAAAATTTGTTAATTTATATTTTTACTATTAATTTTCTTTAAAAAAAATCTGCTACAAAACCATTGTTGATTTGGAACAATATGAGGCTATGAGCTAATATAATGACTAATTAGAGGGTGTAAATTTCCAACTTATAGTTTTTAGTCTAAATTTTCTGTATGACCAATTTATTTATGTAAATTTATAATCTTTTTCATTTGCTTAATTATTTTGACAAATATAGGTACGAAAGTTTGTCACAAAGTAATCCTAATTTATTTTATACTGACCATGCGTTAGCCTCCTTAATTTTAACATTCCCTTTCAACCTCAATTATCAGGAAATTCCTCAGTTTAATGAGCATCCTCATTGTTTTATAAGGGTACCTGCTTCTCACAATTTTATTCTAGACTTAAATAGATGTCGTAAAAAAAGTATAGTGAAAGGAAACCAATAATTGATCAGATCATAATCAAACTTTGTATTTATTTTAAGAACCTTGAGGTCGGATATATATGAAAACCATATGATAAATCATTCGTTTTTGCAACATTGAATTTCTCTCTGTCATACGTTTCAATTCTATTCTATTTGTTCATCAATTTATCAGTTTTCAGAAAAACACAATCGAGATAAAACATCCAAAAGGAGAAACATGATACTTATGATAGAGTATTAGAGTGGATGGAGTATTCATTTAAAAAGACTATTTGAATTTTTGTTATTAAAATCCTTTCAACCTTTTACCCATTTTAGATTTGGTTTGCCGTTCAATAATGGGAATGGATTTGATCTTTTAACCAAGAAAGACAGACTGTAAGAGGTAATGATGCTACTGGCGAGGAGGCCGGGGAAGTTAAATGCAGAGATCATCGAGGGTGACAACACCTACCATAATTTTGAAAATTATGTTTTTTTTCAGTTTAACCAAGTGTTTTCACTCAAATATGTTAAAAACGATGATTTTACACATCTCATTTTTATATTTTAAATTTTAGCACACTCATATATCATTCCTGGCTTCGCAAGGGGGTCGCCCAAGGTCTCAGACCTCAAGGAACAGGAAATAAACGAAAAAATATTAGTGTTTCTATGTATATATCAAAATAAACTTGAACATGTAGACATACCTACTTTTTTTTCTTTAAAGAAAGTTCAGCGGATGAGACATTGCCCTCATTGTGGCATTTCAAATAGAAATGGGGAAAAAAATACAAGAAACATCAAATAAATCCAAATACATAAAAAAAAAAAAAAAAAAAAAAAAAAGAAGCTTAGCTTGAAGACTAACTACTCAAAAGTAAAATAACCTGACATTACAATCAGGGGGAAGCTAAGTGGGGACGATCGGATACCACGGCACCCCCCATAATTTTAGAAATCCCAAGTGACGCAATTTTTTTTTAGTACAATTTTTTTTTAGGTGTAGATTTGGCACCCCCATAAAAATATGTTACTTGTACATATATTTATAGCTAATGTTTGAACCCAAAACACAATAATTAAATTTGGGCCGAAAGACCCAATTATATTTTTCTTTGATATTGGACTCTTTAAGATTTAATTAAAAAAAAAAAATAACATCAACAACACTTCTCTTCGTGCGTGTCAGCGTGTGTATCAAAATAAAAAACAAAGTTGAAAAAAGAAAAACTCCACTCCTCTGTGCTGCTGTGCACCGCATTGATTGGGGTTAGATTTAATTAAAAAAACATCAACAATTCTATCCTTCTGGCTCGGCAAGGTATACTCTTCTATTTATTTTTTCCTTTAATATGCTTCTTTTTATTATATGTATTGATGTTATGTTGCACCATAGGTGTTTGATTAAAGTATTCAAAGGGAAAAAAAAATAGTCTATTAACTCTTAGAGTTTTAATCTGCAGATCTGGCATCGCTAATATTTTTATCGAGTATAAAATGGGAAAGACACCTAAAATAAATTCGTTCTTTAAGAGAGCTAATGTTTCTCCGACGGAAGAGAATGTTGGTAGTAGTGTTGATCACGTGACAATCGATACGCCTAGTCCTCCAACAAAAATTCAAAGAATCGACACAGTAGAATTTGATATTAATTCGCTAGAGCGTGATCCTGGATTACGTAGAAAAATTTGGGAGTATCCTGTTAATAGGCGTGACGAAGTTCGTAGCGCTTACATAACTCTACATGGTCCAAATCGTCCCGATTTAGGAAAAAAATATCCGTATACTCTTGCATCCGCCAAGGCTCATCCTCGAAAATTTCAAGCTCCGTGGTTTGCTTTATTTTCGTGGTTGGAATATTCAGTGGCCAAGAACAAGGCTTTCTGTTTTCCTTGTTTCCTTTTTGCGCCTCCGGATGGGTCTAGTTTTGCAGGACATAGTGCATTTGTTGTTGAAGGTTTTGATGGTTGGAGGAAGGTCAATAGCGGGAAAACTTGTTCTTTTCGTTTGCATGAAGGTGTTAATTCCGATTCTTGTCATCGAACCGCTGAACATAAATGGAAGGAAATATAAAACCCAACTCAAAATATTGAAAGGGTGATTGTAAAATTTTCTGCCGAACAAGTTTTTAACAATCACATTCGCTTAAAAATTTCTATTGACTTGGTTCGAAGATTGGCCTTTCAAGCTATGCCTTTCAGAAGGCATGATGAGAAATCAACATCAAACAACCGTGGTAATTTCCTTGAGTTTTATGATTTATTAGCATCATATAATGAAGAAGCCACCAAAGCATTGATAAATGTTCCAAAGAATGCCACTTACAAGTCGTCTGATATTCAAAAAGAAATTTTACATATCTTTTCTATAAAAGTGAAAGAGGCGATTCGAGAAGAAATTGGACATGCTAAATTCTGCATTATAGTGGACGAAGCTCGAGATGCGTCAAAAAAGGAGCAGATGGCAGTAGTTATAAGATTTGTTGATAAAAATGGTGTTTTACGGGAGCGTTTTTTTGGTATTGTTCATGTTCCCAACACTATGGCAGTGACACTAAAAGATAGCATATGCTTAGTTCTCAATCACCACAATCTCGATATTCGGAATATTCGGGGACAAGGATTTGACGGTGCAAGTAACATGCGGGGTGAGTTTCATGGACTGCAAGCTTTGATATTAAGTGATTGCCCATATGCTTATTATGTTCACTGCTTCGCACATCGATTACAATTAGCATTAGTGGCATCAGCAAAAGAAGTGCTTCCAGTCGACCGATTTTTTGCTAAATTGCTTCGGATCGTGAATATTGTTAGTGCATCATGCAAGAGAAATGATGAGTTGAAAGCTGCCCATGCCGATGATATTGCTTTCTTAATTTCCATTGAAGAGCTTGAGACTGGAAGAGGATTAAATCAAATTGGTAATCTGCAACGACCTGGTGATACTCGCTGGAGTTCTCACCTAAAGTCTGTTTCTAGCTTGATAAAAATGTATAGTGCTGCTTGCATGGTTTTACTTAATATTTATGAAGAGTGACCTACTTCTCTAAAGGGAGAAGCTCGTTCAACACATAAGGCATTAACTTCCTTTGAATTTGTCTTTATACTTCATCTTATGAAGTCAATGTTAGGAATCACGAATTCTCTTTGTCTAACTTTGCAATCTAAAACTCAAGACATTCTTAAGGCTACTTCAATGGTTTTATCTACTAAAAGCCTTCTTCAAAATCTTAGAGATGATGAATTCGATGATTTGGTTGCTACCGTCAAACTCTTTTGTGAATCACGCAACATTGATATCACAAACTTGAATGCAAAATATTCTTCGAGGTATGATCCCACTCGTGATAACTTTTCAGTACTTGACCGCTATAGAGTTGATATTTTCTATCGTGCTATAGATTCTCAAATTCAAGAACTAAATCGTCGCTTTGATGAGCAAGTAATGGAATTGTTAGTTCTTAGTTCTACTTTGAATCCTAATTGTCACTCTTCAATATTCAAAATTGATGATATTTGTCTACTTGTTGACAAATTTTATCCGGAGGACTTTACGGAGTTTGAGAAAAGTAACTTGAAATTGGAATTTCGACATTACGAGAATTGTGTTATTTCTCTTCCTGAATACAAGAATTTATCATCGATTTCCGAGCTTTGTCAATGGTTGGTAGAAACAAAATGGTCTACAACATATCAGCTTGTTTATAGAATTGTGGTTCTCGTGCTTACTCTTCCCGTTTCTACCGCCACCGCAGAAAGATCATTTTCAGCTATGAATATCATCAAAACTAGTATTCGTAATAAAATGGAAGCCGATTATCTTGAAGATTGTATGATGATGTATATTGAGAAAGATATTGCTTCAAAATTTAGCACGGAAACTATCATTGATGCATTTGCGAATGCGAGCAGCCGTCGGGTTCATTTCTTTTGATTTTATCAGGTATCATGTTAGTTATTTGCAATAATTTTTGTGTTTATGCTTTGGTATTTGTTCAACAACACTTAAATGAGGAATATAGATTATGAGTGAGTATGAAAAATTATTATTTTAAGTTGCTTTTTTTTTTTTGGTATATTTTGGCACCCCCCATTTACACATTCTGGCTTCGCCCCTGATTACAATAGAATCGCCATTTTGTTTTTACTTTATGCCCCTTGGTTAATAATGTTATTTGTAATCATGGTATCACTATCTTCAAAGCCAAAATAAATTACATGCATAAATTAGAGTGAAAATCTCGATGACCACACACGGGTGAACGACTATATATATTATCAATTTAAATTAAAAAAAATAGAACAGTAGTTTTTTAATAAAATAAAAATACAAGAATGAAGGAGTGTATACACGTGAAAAAAACTCGCGGCACCATTTTCTACCGCCCCCACATGAAAAAACCTAGGATCGGCCATTATTATGATGTGTATAAATGAAATGAATATTGACATATACAATTAGAAATGATAATTAAAAAATAGCAAAGTAAAATAAATGAAGCACGTGTAGAACTATACTAAGATTTTTATACTAAACTGAATAATATAAATACAGTTTAGTAAAGTTTTACTTTTAGAAATGATTATATCTTTGAAATTAAAATTGAAAAAAAAAAGGAAAGGAAAAAAAGCATAATAAGGCATTTTTTTGCGAATAAATAGCATGTAATTTACAATTTTGATGGAAGCACCTTTTTTTCCTATTTTGACATGTTGAAACTTTAAAGAGCTTACAAAAATCATAGAAAAAAAAATCATCCATCAATAAATCATGAAGTAATAAAAATTATACAGATAGACATTTATAGGAAACGTAACTTAAAATTTCAGCCATGTATTGTACGGAGTATGTCTTTAAGAGACATTTTATTTAACATGCCTAAATGAGCTTCTTTAATCTTCATTAATGCCTTCATCATATGCATTATAAGTTTCGCTTATGTCGCAACAAATATATCCTCTGTGGGTGCATTTACATTAGAAATTTTGCTCAAATCATCGTTCTTGGGTGAAAAAATAAATATACTTTAATCACGTGATCAAAGAATAATATGCGAATCAAAAATAGCTGTCACGTTGGAACTTAATTAATCGTACCTGCTTTTTTATTCTTGTTTATTTAAAAGATGCGGGTAACACTAGTTGCATATATTACACAGACATTAATGCAATAGGATACGTACTATCAAAATTCAAAACGACTCGAGCTTAAGAAAGACAAAGTAACATCTGAAACAAACCACTCAAAAAACAAATTGTTACACCCGGCTTTTTAAACAGATGCCTTCTCACCTTCATCAACAAGTACTTTTGCATTACTAGAACCAAGGAGAGTTTCCACCACAGGCGAGCGGTTTTCTGGCACAAGCGTGTGAGTTTCCGTTGGGTCGACAGGTCCCGCAAGTGAGCCACCTTGGCTATACAAGTGGCTCAATTGTTGGAAATAAGGGCATGTCCTTGAGTCCATGGACCTCTTTTTATTGCCATCTTTAGTCTTTCGAAAGTATTTATTTATGTTCTCCCACTTCTCTTTACACCTCTTAGCACTCCTCTTGTAACCTTTCCCTAACATTCCTTGTGAAATCCTCTCCCACAAAGGGCCTCTAGTGTTTATCCCTTCCTTCTCTTCATTGTTGTTGTTCCCATTTATACTTCCTCTTAAGTTTATCAATGCTAAAACCTCTTCTCTTGGCCACCTCTTACCAATTTCTTCTCCTTCATTACCCAAAGAATGGCTTTTGGTACTCTTCTTTGTTGAAGATGATGTTGGTACTTTATGTTCAACTACGACAGTGTTAAAATTAGAATTATTAAGTGGTAAGGTTTCATTTGTTGGTGTGTGTGCTTTTTGGTTGCTCTGAGTACCATTTAGGAAGCTAGAATTTTGGGAGGCATTCTCCTTAGTAGTAGAGGTAAAAGGATTATGACTTTGAGGTTTCGAAGTGATCGACGCATTTGAAGCCTCATGCACTTCATCATTTGCCCTTTTGGAAGACGTGTTATCAGAAAAATCTGATGTTATCTTCTGAAGAAACTCGATTAGCTTGGTTTGTCTCTCACTAGCAATGGCTTGTTCATGAGCCCTAACCTCTATCTCCTTGTTTATCATCTCCATCTCTTGTTTCTTCCATGCTTCATCTTTTGCATTCTTCTCTTCATCTCTCTTCAACATGTCATCAATGATCTTATTGTGCATTTCCTCTTGTTGAGTCATTATTTTCCTAACAATCTCTTCACAAAAACCCTTCAAGGTTTCAAACTCATCGCGACGCTTTCTCTTGATCTTCTCCTTTGTAATTTTTTTTTCATTTTCTAAGGATGATGAGTTTGATTTGCTTTCTCTAATAATCTCATTCCTTGAATCTTCTTCGTTATTGACTTCCGCAACTTTTTTTTGTTCTTGATTATTGGGCACGTTGGATTGCTTCTGATCAGATAAAGTTGGGGCATTATGATCATTTTGACACATTACTTCAAGCTCCCCAAAGAGCCTGTAATTCTTGCCAAAATTCATGCTGTTGAAATGTCTGCTTTCCTCTTCAAATTTCTCTTTGCATTTTTCAGCACTTCTTTTGAAACCAAGGTCTTCAAGCTTTCTATGCCATCAATAACAATAACAACCACAAATTGAAACTCACTCGAAGGAGACAAGGAAAATTTTCCGATATGCATGGCCGATAAAATTATTTTGTTACCCATTTAGGTTTTATTATAAATAATTGAACTGCTATTTGCCCAAAGTAACATGTTGATTTTTAATTACCGAAACCACGCATAAAACCCTATTACATGTATCCAGATTCTATTCAACAAGATTTTGATAGCATTTCCGTTACAAATACCAGCCTATCTCTATATAAATATAAATGCAAAAGATATTTATCTTGGGGAAATTTACATTTAAATAAATAATTTTAATTAGAAATGATTATCATGAACTTTTTGAATTTATGAGTCAATAGGATTTGTAAAAAGATCCAAAAAGAAGTCTATAGGAATAGACTATTAGATTGTTGGAAGAAAGCACTGTAAATTCTGAAAATGGGCTCATTAAAGGCACTGCCCAAAAGGTTATTTAATCATATTTACTTGAAAGCTACTGTACAAATCTAAAAATAGTTAAGGCTGTATTGAAGTTGATGTAACATTTCCTGGAAATGTATATATAACAGAAGATCTCAAAAATAAAAAACCAAGAGCATCTGCAATGATACTTGGCAATTCTAAGAATCATATCAATATTTTTTTTTTAAAACATAACATCCTTGATTTCAGTGTGAGTCAGAAAACCCTAATATAAAATAGTATAATGCAGACATGATTTCAACACCTATAGAAGTATAGAACTAATTAAGGCCATGTTTTAATCATTTTAAGATTAATCATGTACTGTAATTGCTAGACAGTAGTATTTCTTAAAATTCGAACAATATTACTTAATTACTTGCACCTCTTGTTCTCAAGTATACGTACCAGATCTTATTGTTAACGTGAATTCCTGTATAATCTATTTTACAACTAATACTTAAGTATGCTAGCTTAGGTGATGTTCTTAAGCAAAAAGGTTAAAAGTGAGTTTCATTCATCTGATAAATTTGGGTCAATTCATCGTATATAATATTCTAGCTATTTAGGTCAAAATGACAAAGAAGCTGGGCTTAAAGCTATTGACATCCGAATAGAAAACATTAAAAGATTATATATAAGTTAAACATGGCAGTCGAACAGAAACCTAATTAAGTTGGCTTATACACAAATAAATTAAATAAACTGTTATTAGTATCAATTAAATAAGTACCTTGAAACATGTCCCCAAGTGAATTCAGGGAACCAGTTCTCGGTTCCAGATCTAATCTTATGTAGGGCAAGAACTTCGTCACTCGACCATGGATAGATATTTTCGGGTATGGATCTTTCACTCTCGAGCTCTAAATCAGTTGAAGATGCAAACAAGTTGTTGTTGAGTTCCTTTTCTTGGCTATGATGAGCTTCTGGATCTTTGTGTTGAAGTTGAGGTAGACTAATTTGATTAGTTTGGGAATGATTATGGTGATATGAAGAAAAAGGATCAAAGCCATGAAGAGGAAAGGGAAGAGAAATAGGGAGAGAAGTTCTTGAAGATGTTGCTATGAATTGATGATATTGCTCTCCAACTTCTTCAAACATACTTTTGTTTTTGTGAGTGTTTGTTTTGTGTTCTCCTTTGCCTTTCACTTTGCTCACACTGTAAAATATAGCAATATGTGTTGACAAGAAAAAACATAAATCTCTCTCCTCTATTTTCTATCTCTATAGTACATGGACCCCTACCATTGATGTTGCGGTGTAGATTTAAAATACATTATTTGTGCAAAAGAAACAAAAAAGTTCAATGTTATTTGCATTGCTATAGTCTATTCTTTGACTTTAATATAAATAAAAGAATTTAAGTTTCAAATGAACATCTGCAATAATTGTTTAATTTTATTTTATTTTTGAACATCTGCATGGTATCTAATCTATTATAATCATTCATCCTTTTTTTTCTGTACAACCGAGGCTTTAGTCTCCTTGGCAAAATATTAAGTTATTAAGCATTGGGGCAACTTAAATATTTGATTCAATTTCCATTATTAAATAAATGCATATATTCATGAGTTCATCAAGTTAGAAAGTGTTACCGATCAAGTTTTTGATAAAAGGTTGAACAGTGTCATAAATATGAAGCCTAGAAGAAATAGAAATTGTATTCTATCACGGGAAAATTATGGGTTTGAGTTTCATATAATTGTGTAGACATGATGTTGATAGCATTTATATATTTGTTGCTAGCGAGTTCATGATCCATGCAGGACTTTATTCTATATTATGTTAAAAAGCTATATCTATTATATTATCTAGCATATATTCTTAACCACTTTTTTACAATCCACTTAAGCTAGATGTAGATCGTTCTTGAAAGTTAAGGATTTATAATTTCATAACCAGGTATTGTTCCCCGTCCCAAAATAATTATATGTAGATAAGAATACCTGCAAATTTCGGTTTGTAAATTTTTGGTAAGTAAACTTTTCAAAGAAAATCTTTTAAAATTTAATCACATGGTTATTATAAACTTAAAATATGCAATCAAATATCGGATTTTCAATCTGGCGATTAAGATACCTATTGAAAATATTTTTGGAAGCAAGTATATATAATATGCTATGATTGTTGAGTTGAGTCTGCTACCAAGTATAACACATGTCATGGTACCATCTCGGAATCATGATTTAATTCTTAGTTGGGGCCAGTTGAAGTTTTTTTTTTACTACAATAAAAATTAACGGTATAAAAACCAAATAAACATAGAGCTTAAAACTCAACTGACTTGTCCATTGATTCAAAATTTTCAAACGACACAGAAAAATTGACTAAAAATACGAATTTATAAGTTTTTACTTTTTTGTAATATAACTAAGGAACTAAGCAAAAACATTTATTTTTAAAATTTTGTAATATTAACTTAAAAATACAATTTGAGTGCAGTTAATTAATGAAGAATTCAAATAGTAAAATAATGTTAATTAAATAAAGAGTAAAAAATAACCACAAGATTCGAACTAGTAACCTTAATTAGGGATACAAAAACTTTATGTTTACCGTTTGAACCAAATTACTATTTATTTATTTGGGGACTATTAATGTATAAATCTTAAATCTTCAAAAAAAATTATATAAAAAAAAATGTGGTGGCGGTGGCACCCCTTGCAGTGATCTATAGCTGCATTCATAGCGAGATTACCGATTTATTTTAAAAAAAAATGTTACTTTAATATTAAGTAATGTATTATTGAAATAAAAACCTTTGTTTGGATATATCATAAACTCGCTTTTCAAATGGACGGAGGCATGCCTCACAAGAAAGGGTTCCAGTGGTCCTGGCATACGGGGCTAAAGCAGGTCATTTGGCAGATTTCGAGTATTTGAGGCTTGGATGGTGCCAGCGCTACGGGCCTTCATCGAAACGAGGCTATTCAGCTAAATTTCTTTGTTTTAGTTAAAGAAATATACAAAAAAACTGGAATGTAAGCAACAAGCTATATTGGACATGCAACCTACATATTCATCAAGACTGCAGGGTAATAATGCTTTGTGTTTATATATTAGACACGGGTAATGGTAACTCACACATTGCGTGTGTGATACGTATTTGCATAAATATGATCCGGCATAAATAAATTTAACATTTTCAAAAAGTTTACAAAAATAATGAAATGAATATCGTAAAAATATAATTTTTATTGTTATAGTAATATAAAAATACATGTATGATGATTTGTTTGTGAGATAAATTGATATTTGTGGAAAAATATAATTTTTATTTTTTTATTTATTTAAATTGCATTTAGTTATTTGAGTAATTATTAAATTAGAAAAGAAGTATTTTAAAAAAAAATTAATAAAATTAGGCAGTGTCAAGCTTTTTTGGATTCACTTAATATATATAAAGTCAACAATACCATAATGTTGCGGTTGATACCATATCATGTAAAATTAGTCAAATAATGCTTTGTGTTTATATATTACACACTATATAATTATACATATTATTCAAAAAAGGAGAATCCTAAATCTGGAGATTTTCCGGAGACAACGAGCATCCTAGCAGGCAGCTGGTTTGAGCCGGATGAGCTCACAACATATATATATAATATATTTATGCCTTATTATTTATTTATATTGCCTTGCGACATTTTGTGAGTAATTATTTACCCACGTTTAGTTTACTAGCTATGTCTATTTGTTATTTATTTCATCACCGATTAACAATCGAGATGGAAACAACCCTTCAATGTCCTGTGGTGTATGGGCTGAAACGATGACGGGGTCTCATGAATTTCGTTTTCAAATTCCAGCACTTATTTTACGGCTTATAGATCTCACTACAGAATAAGTTTGATTAGTCGAAAACTGTCACTAATTTGAAAAATTATCACAAATCTGTCACATAAACCGTAACTCATAAACTCGTCACAAAAAAAAAACAGTCGCTAATCTCGTAACTATTTGGACATGTTTTTGGACATGTTTTTTGTAATGAGATTGAACAATTATTATCAAGATTAAATGGGAATATCTCATTATCTTAATACATGCATTAGCTTAGAAGAATTATATATTGCCAATATGTTGTTCTTTCTCACAACTTACAAAGCAAATGCTAGTAAGAATACTACTACTCAAAACGAAACATAACAAAACTGCATTTTGTCTCGACTACTGTTACATAATTTACATTACAAATAATATATTACAAAATATAAGAAATAGTTTTTAAAAACGATACAACTGGGTGTGTGTGTGTGAATATTTTGTGCAGTAGTAGTAGTAGTAGTGGCCTATCTCTCTCATATTCATCAAAGAATTTGTCCTTAATAGTGCAGTTGAGAAGGATACTGAGAAGAGAGTCCCCACACTACTTTTTTAAAAAATCAAGTGAACCTGTACGTACACCTCTGCAATCAGTGCACCACCCTTGTCAGTGTCTGTGACTGGGGTGTGCATTGCACGTGTCCACTCTACACGTGGTTGTCTACATTACTGTTTCCAAATTAATTACCCCCTTAATATATCATTAATGCATTATCAAATAATGTTTGGTTTAATAAGAGTCAAAAGCTGTCACAAGCCTGTCACTAATTTAAAAAACTGTCACAAATCTGTCGCAAATTGACTAAACTGTTATAAAACTGTTATAAAAACCGTCGCTAATAAGCTCGTAACAAAAAATACCGTCATTAATCCCGTCGCTATTTAGGTATTTTTTTACAGTGATGGTACCCTCCCTTGTATTAACCCATTTTTTACACTATTTTTCACACTCAAATAAAAAAAAAATTCAAATCAAGATTCAAGTACTATAAATCCGTACGGTTTCATGACAATAACATAAATATGGGTCATGTTTTTTTTTTTCGGGCTGAATAATTGAATGTATTGGATTTTAAATTTATCTTAATTTTCAATATATACAATTATACATCTAAAAAAAACATATTTGTATTATTATCGTAAAACTGTAATTAAGTAATATTGATTTGGAGCGTTTTTAATTAGTAATGTCAAGAAGGTATCCGCCACCAAGATAAATTATCTAGATTTTGAAAAATGTTAATAATCGGTGGAGTAGAATACTAGTAGAATCCTATGCAGCAGAAGTGGCAGTATATGGTGTGGTGGTAGCTGATATGTAAGTGTAATTGTAACGGCAACAAATAACAGGACACGTGAATGCATGCAGGGTATGGGACCAACTTATTTAATGTCTAGCAGTTTTCTCTATACGACATGTTACATGTATTACCATTACTATGAGGCATCATGCTGTCCCGTTATTTTATCATGTTTTAACTTTAAAAATATATATATTAACACACAAAATGTTATTGTTTTTCAAAGTCTTAACACCTATTGCTGTGAGCCTTGCTTGTACTTAAGGGTAGTAGGGAATGACAATTTTTTGGATTTTAAACCGATCATATTCTATTCGTGTCGGTTTTAAATTGTTAAAAGTGTAAGTTAAAATGTACAAGTTAACACACTCACACTTCTATATATCATATACATGAAATTCTCTGGTATAATAATAGATAGCATACATTTAAATGGGTAAAAACACAACTTTAACACTCTCTCATCTCTGCCATGTAAATTAAACTCTTTTTTCTATATTTTGAATGGGTAAAAGTGCAAGTTAAAAGTATAATTTAAGACACTCTATCTCATCTCTCTCTCATATACATTAAACTATCTCTCTTATATTAATACATAACATACATTTCGGTGAATTTATTAAAAAAAATCTTATATACAATTAATTTAATTATTAATTAATGAAATGATATTTATGGTAAATGTGAATGAAATTTATTCGTATTAATTAATTACTAATATGTTATCGTCTTTATTTATAGAAGTATATATGGAAACCAAATCATCATATCAATCATATACATTTATATTACATTTTTACATAAAAAAAATACGTTTAGTACACCAAACTATGTTGCAGTTAACGATTTGAGTACTTATTTTTCAATTTTCTCAATTTGGGTAGCACACTATAATAAATTGTCCAATTTAGGTACTACTATCTAAATTAATCATAAAATCATGTCACATGACAGCATGTACTTGATAAAGTTAAACGTGATATGGTAATTTTGTCATTCTGCATCAAAATATATCATCTTAGAATAACGTTTTTTCTCAAATTTGGACTATGTGCTTATTTTTGTTATATGTGAAATTAGAAGAAATATTTTTATATGATTATATATTTTGCTGTAAAATGACAAAATTACCCTCTCACGTTAACGTTTGTCAAGCACGTGCTGTCACTTGAGATGATTCCGTGATTAATTTAGACGATGGTATCTAAATTGAAAAATTCTTATACTGTGATACCCAAATTGGAAAAATTGAAAGTTGGGTACCTAAACCGTTAAAAGCGCATAGTTTGGTGTAACAAATGTATAAAACGACCCTCATTTTTACATATATCAATGATTTAATTAATGAGTCCAAATTAATTAAATAAACATGAAAATGTTAAAAAGAAGATTGTAAATTTTAAATCACTAAATTAATATGAAAGGTTATTTAATGTCACATTAGTATTTATATATTATCTTTCTAAATCAAATGATTTTTTTACTTTACCATGAGTTTTTAACAAATTCTTTCAAATCTTACCATTTATAAGTTTTATTTTTCAAAGAGAAAAAAAATGTTATAAAAAATAGTCAAATTGGTCACGTCGGGTCAAATGGATAAAATCGCAACTTTGTATATGGGTCGGGTCGGGTTTGAATGACCCGACCCAATTGTCAATTGTCATCCAATTGCCATCTTAAGAGCGTACTTAAAGGCATTCTTATGCATTTTCTGGTCCCAAAGTGCATTTTCCTTCTTGACAATATTTCAGTGTATTTTCAATGGTTATCGAAAACTTTATTAATTTTTATATTATGTCATTCTGTGTATTTTAATATGTTTGTCCGAAATAGGAATATTTGTTAGATTTCTTGAGTTAGCGGACTTCTGACGTCATGTGGCTTTATATTGTTCTATTTTACTTAGTCATTTTCTGTTCTAGTGATAGTGAACTTTGTATTTCCACCCGTTATTATTAATAATAATGAGCATGTTTCCTTAAAAAAAAAAAAAAAAAAAAAAAAAAAACCAGCGTCACCTCATATAATTAATCTGAGTTTGAATCATATTCTCCAAACTAAGGGTGAATCCATTATAAAAGAGAAAATCCAACAAATTTAGTGCTTTAAAGATATGGCAGGATGGACTACATTGTTGATATCTCACATTCTTAGCATATACTGTAATTGTCATTTTTCCCACTTTTTTTATGACATGAAATTTAAATTTAACTAATCGTCCTCTTTGTGAAATACATGCATTGGTGATGTTTTACAGTTGAATCTTTGAGAACTGGAATGTAGCATCGTGAGGGAGAAAATAAACACATGAGCGCTAGTGCCAGTCTTATAACAAAAACAAGGATTCACTGAAGTCATGCAGCTGATGCAATTACAGTTGTCATAAAAAAAATCTAACTACGGTATGATTGCGGTGACCGTCGGTTTTTTTGAAAGTACATTATTAGCTGCTAGCTTTAATAGGATTGACGATAGTGATATACTTAGAGGTGAAATGTCTGCTTGTTTTTTGACGTGCGATTTAACGATTAAATATGGTTGGAATTATGTGTTGATTAGGTCCGACTCTGAGCTAGTAGTTACGACTATAAACTCTGGTTTTAGGAGTGTTGATTGGAGGCGGGAACCAATTAGACAAGACTGCCATGGTGAATTGGAAAAGATCGAGAAATAGAAAATTGAGAAAATAGACAGAGTAGATAACTATTGGGCACATTTGCTTGCCCGGTGGGCCGCTTGCTATTTGTTGATAGGATGCATTCCATTTATTTATATTCAGATGTTGGAATGGTGGGTAGTGAACGGTCTCAATCCACCGGAACAATTTTGGAAGAAACACACTAATGAGGAGTTGTTTCTTCTGATATTAGTTTTTTTTTCTTTCTTCTTCGGTTCTTCTTTGAGATGGTTGTAGTTATTTTGATATAGACTTGTGAGTTGTGATGTCTGGCCTGCCGGCTTTTTTGTTTATTAATGAAGTTGATTACAAAAAAAAAAAAAAAAAACTAACAAAGCAGACTGTCATTTTTGCCTTTCGAGAAAATTCACAGAAAATTGCGACTAGTGTTAGAAAAAGAACGACAAATGAAGAGCTAAATTAGAGTTGAAGAAAAAAAAAGAGTTTGATGGTATCTTCTTGTCAGAAAATCAAATGATATAAAACAGTGGTTTAAATTTGGAAAATTCATAAAAATAACTGCAAATTTCCACTTTAAATTTAAGGGGACAATAGAAAGCTACTACAGCAACCATTAAATTACGGTCACACTTTTAAACTTTTCAATGACGAAGTCAGCAAAGAAACCTTCTCGGAAGCTAACTTCTTATAATATTTTTCCAAGGCTGTGGCAGCAAGGGACTGCAACTCTGAACTCTCCTTATTACGCCCTTTGGATACCACGGAAATAGCAGAGGTGCACTAAAAATACAAAAGACGAGGCTTCAGTTTAGCTTAATTTCGTAAGAAGTTCCCACGTCCCAATTAGAGAGAGAACAGAGAGCTTACCAAGCATATGCCATAAAGTGCTCTAGTGTTTTTACCACCAGTCAAGTCTATGACTGATGCATAATATTTCTTTGCTGTTTGAAGATTTTCCAGTCCACCTAGTGTATAAAGCACCTGTTCAAAGGAATAAGGAGAGGGAAAACAGGAAAATGAAAAATAGTCAATGCCTTGCTTAATAAAGGGGAGAAAGTTGAGGACGGCGCAACCTACAAGAACAGACAATCACTACTACAAAGGAATGTTTATTAATAGCTATTTTAGATAAAAATTATCCTGATCAATATCCCTAATATCTCAGTGCTTATCTTAAGAATTGTATTCCATCGTCATCATCGAATTTAGCCTTGATTTTAAGAATTTGGGGTCGTCTAGAAACAAATTACAGCATATTTTTTTGACCTTCGAAAGTTGATACAATAACTAACTTTATTATATGATTTTAAAAAATCCGGCTATTCAACAATTCAATAGATCCCCTCAATAGATCTCTAAAAGTGCTTTTAAATAAAGCAAAATCTGCTTAACGTGACAGACATGCCATTACTTTCATTTTCTGGAAGTCTGAACTCTGATCATAACGCAAGATTCAGCAAGATCGACAATTTGGCATTTTTTTGCTTTTAAGGGAAGTATTACAGATAGTAACAAGTAGCTGGACACTTGTTGCAAATTATCAGCAACCAAAGTAACCTTTCAACTGTGTCTTAATCAAATTGAATGTGATAAACGAAGCAATGCCTACATATCATATTCTTACCTATGCCGAATAAGTACCAACTAAAACAGAGGAAATTTTATTTTACATGTTACCACTAAATTATGCTGATCCTTTAGGTCATTCACAGGGATTAAGTTACTCACATCGGCATAAGTTAGGTGATACAGTGGATTTGTTGGTTGAGATAAGATCAACTCTTCATAGCAGAAGGCTGCTTGTTTGTACCTGATCAAGTTCATTTATGTCATCAATATAACATGCAAAGCTTTATTCTAAAATATATTATTCCTTGAGGAAACGGGAAATTCACCCTACAAGAAATAAGGAAATTACAAACAAGCTTACATTTGTAGAGAAATGTAAATATCTGCCAGTTCCCTCCAGGCATCATGATCTGCCATAAACCTGAGGAGCAAAAATGAACCATTTCAAATAAGGAAAAAATATAGTGGCAATATCTTCGTGGTTTGATTCTTCTTACGTTTCCAGATATTTATTTAGACATTCAATTGCTCCAGAAACATTGCCTTGTGCCTTCGCCATAGCAGCCTTTCTCTTGTGAATTACCTGATAAAAATGGAAATAAAATAAACAAAGGATTGTTTAAGATAATAAAGGTGTACATATTTCTCAAATTCAGAAGAAAAAATACTTCAGTTGCTGTCTGTGAGGACAGACAATAGACATGATACAGTAAGTTTTAGAACCAGAACCTTCACCAACTCTGATACCACATGAAGTGATGTACAACCGTCTTAAAACATAAAGTTAGTTGGGAAGAACCAAATTAAATAGCTTATGATCAAAACTATTCTATGAGTGTCTCACTGTAGAATGTGAGCTTATATAAAATTAAGCTAAAAGATGCGTAGGCTTGCAATTGTATTGGAGCTTGCACCCTATATCCATCTTAAGCTTTAACCCTATTCTTTTCTGGATTCTATGGTATCCTCAAGTTACCAGCTCTCTATCCATGTTTCAAACCGCCAATTTAGGGGAGAAGTTTTCTTAGTTATTCACTACCTATATAACCCAGTGGCATATCATAACCAGCATATTTCAGTTTAGTAGTTTTTTCCACGAAAATTCATTGCGGGGTTTTCTTTATTTCTCAAAATTAGCTTCAAAGTTCTAGACTGGGTTCTCAAACTGAGTCACACCATACTAATAATAAATGAAAAACAAATTTCCCTTGACATGCTTATGTAAGTTACTTGATCTAATGGATTCTCCTCCAAGAGACTGGAGTAAGCTTCTTCTGCTTCTTCCCATGACCCCTTCGCTTCCAGAAACATAGCTTCTAGTCTACCTGCAATTAAACCAATATAATAATTATAAATGCAAAGACAATTCACAACCTATAGCATCTCAAATGAAAGACACAATAGAAAAGGAGTGATTTTCCTCAACTACAGCCTCCAAAAAATTGGGAAGAGATCATGCAATTGCTACAAAAGAGATCTTTGATAAGAGGCATTGCAGCTAAACGAACTTATAGACTATCAACACCTTAAACTCAAGTATTAACGGTGTATCACAAAAAATATTTTGACTTGTACTTTTTCATGGAGAGCAAGCTTTGCAATAATGACAAAAAAAATTGATCCAAAGAATCGGAAACCTTCAGGCTTCATCGGTGATCATTTCCATATGCTAATTATCTGTAGACTAATGGTAAACCTATATGATGGAAGCAGAAACGAGTATTGATAAAACATGTCATTGTAGGTTGAAAAAATAATGAGCTCACTTTTACTAATTCAAAGGCTAAAATATATTTATATACGTTAAGATACAAATTATCGTCTCATAACAGCAGCCGAATAAGAAATTTTGCAAAGGCCATTCTCTCCCTTTAGAATAAAGGATGTCAGACTAGTATAGTAATTTATTTGAACTCACCAACCCTTTTGCTTTCAGGAAATCTCTTTTGCAGAGCTCTTATACAATCCTGCACAAACATCAAGGTAAAACATTCATCAGTATGTAGTCAACTAGTTCACCGAGTAAAAGATTATGAAGTATAATAACACACCAAGTACAACAAGAGCACAGAAATAAGCATGCTTCTTTCATTCTTCTATATATATCAAGTCATTCTATGGCTAAATAAACCGACAAGATAGTAAGGCACTAGAGCGAACGCCAAGAAAACCAAAAAAAAAAATGCAGATGCAAGCAGCAATCTAAAAGCAAAAACAAATTTAAAGCTAGCAAAAGATAACAGCAGCTCCAACTGGGATATGAAATAGAAACATAGGAGACAACTGCCACGGTAGAAACAAGGAAATTGACATGGAATCACAGGTAACACCTACTTGACAGTTCATAGCTGCAGAACCTTCTAACTTATAGTCGTTTGGGTCTAGGAAGCTCGCTTTCGGGCTTCCATCACCAAACCTTGCAGAAACGTCCATATCACGAGTAAAAGGGGAAACAGTTACATGATAATAGCAAGAAGCAGAAAGATGGAATGAAAAATAACAGGCCTTTTAACACCAAATTGTATATGCCTACACCAACGACATCCATATCTAATCCAAACTTACCAAATCGGATCGTATGCCTAGGCTAACCCATAAAATAGTATTATGATTTTGTATTTTATCACAAAAAATTATTACAAAAAAATGAAAAATTACTACCATCTATTTCCATGCTCCCACCCCGTGCAACTATGCTTGACATGGTGTTACAAGAGATGATGCCCCTTACATAAATACAGGAAGTACAACAATATATATCTAAATTCTATAATTCTAGGTCATCGATATGACTTGATAAGTTGATATATACTCCTACAAATAAGAGTTTAACTTACAAATATGGGATAGTGCACTCATTTACAGTTGACAAAGAAAGAAACAAATCTAAAACATATTTGATTGCAACTTTGCTTTCCAGCTATTTCAAACTACGCCAGTTGATGGAGATTAAAAACATAGAATAGAATTGGTGGCGACAACTGGTTTACTTCTTTAAATTGTAGGTCTTTTTTCTTCTGTTCTTATAAGAGATACTAGTAAAAGAGAATTTCGTTAGTGAGGAACCGGGGGGGGGGGGGGGGGGGGGGGGGGGGGGGGGGGGGCGCAGCCTCAGTCCACTAAGCGGACATAGTAAAGTTGATCAATAGCACAGGTGTTAGTAACCCTCTTAACTTACATACTAAAGCTGCTGTATTAGAGTATTTTTCAAACATTGAATTGAATTGAGAAAAGAAAAGAAAAAAAAAGGTTTGGAGCTGACGAGAAATTGATTTACAATCTATTAGAGCATTTTCACAAGGTAGAAACCCTAGTAGGGATAATAACACTATAAGTTTTAGAGAGAAATGTAATCTTTATTACAACCAAATACGAATGGAACTTAACAAGAAAAATCAAAAGCATAGTCAATTGAAGAAAATATAATCAATTAAAGAAACTATGCACAAGTATCGCGTAGCGCTTCACATGTATCAACCAAATGAAGCCATTAATAACTTCAATGACAAAGAAATTAATTACTCCGTACATTATTTCTTCCTTATCTTTTTATTTCTTAGGTACAGTCATAACTCGTTCCAAGCAACGAAAAGAAAGTCACCTCGATATATATGGCACTCAGTGATAGCCATGCATAAAACATATATTAGTATGCACCTGACAACTGTTTATGCCACTGATATGTACAGAAAGCTAGATTTACCTCGTTCTAACAAAAATTTGCTTCGCAAGAAAACTTGAAAAGCATACGCTTTTTAGGTCCAAAAAGCTTAAACTATACTGAAGCTCTTGTGAAAAAGTCAAAAAGCTTTAGCCAACACTTCCCCTTTTAAGCTTAATGTATAAACACAAAACAACTCGACTAAAATATTAAAAAAAACTGAAACGTTGTGAGATTTAATGGCATAAAATCCTGTTCTATTTTAAAAGCAGGTATATCAATTATGATTGGTCAACAACGAACTGAAAGTTCTCATTACAACTATTGCAAGTTCTGAAATGCAAGAAGTACAAACCACATTGCAGGTAATATTTATAGCATGTCGAACACAAAAAAAACATAAAATTTGGAACTCAGGTTATGCAATTAATAAAAACAATAGCCTAAGTCCTACCACAGAAAATAAGATGATCAAAAGTAGATTAGAAACCTAACTATTCAAAACTGCAAATGAATATAGTGTCTAACCTTTGAAATATCAAGGGCTTGGCAGTCCATGGCAGCAACTGCAACCTGCTCATATAGAGTCCACTCTACAGAAGGAACAATTAAAGAGGAATATTAAACCAAAGAAGATTTGCTTATCTGTTACGTACACATGGAAACCAATTCCGTAGCAAGGATACTGATTATATACAGAGCAGTAAGGCATAAACAAAAAGTAAAAACGGTAACATTTTATCTTAACGAGATGCATTTGATCTAAAATAAACTATCAGTTAAGTACACCTTATAATTGAATAAATCTAGTTGCAACTTTTAACTTTCGGAACATGTATGACGCCCTAAGAAACTTATCAATAATAAACTCAAAAGAGAAAAAAGACCAAGCAAAGTGGGGAAACCCTCAAATGGAAGAGAACGGTTACTAATATGAACATGTGAATATATACGAAAGATCCAGTGACCCACTTTGTAATTTTAAAGATATCAAACTCGCAAGTGTGTTTTTCATCTAAATGTCGTAGCAACTCCTCATCTAATATCAATATTATGTAGCAAAGATTCCTGGTTAAAGCAAAACCCCACGAGCCGGTGTACCACTAAATTTTTTTTACCACGTTTATGTCAGATCCACACGCAGATGTCGGTACCACCTACCGCAATTGTGACATTTTTTCAACTCACTGTGGTCCCAGACCATCTACTTTAACACTAATCAACAATAGAAATTATAGAGCATATTACTACAAGGAACAACATAAGTGAAATAGTCTGATGCATAGATTTCTAAACTTAATCCATTGAACACGTAAGTTTTCAAATTTTATTTCAGAAATAAATAGCAAGGGTATCCCAATAATTTCTCCTCTGGTTTGACAACATAGACCATACTCCAAAGCAAGAAGGACAACTGGCGCAAGCACATTAGACTCCCGAAATTGGGGGATGCCTCAGTCAAAATAGTACTATATAATATATCCAACATAATCCATTTTACCATGAAATTGTAATGGAATAGTAAGAGCTCTTGTTTATTAAGATTTCTCTACAATCCACTTATTCTAACATTTATTGAAAATTTGACTGGAATCCAATTTATCAATTTGCTCTGCTGTGGCGTTATTGGAGAGACAATTGAATGAACTTCAAAAGAAGCTCCTTTTCTCATTCGCCCTCTATCCTATTCGTGTTTTTGGCTTGTTTGCTGGTAAATCATAACCAAAAGAACTCTTATTGAGGCTGGAAAGAAAATCGGACTCATCCCAGTGATCCCACCTAATCTTTCTTTAGCTTTTAAAGACTATATTACCAAATAAAAGCTCAGCTTTTAAGCTCACCAACTGGATGCACTGTGTGACCAAACATGCGCTTAGTATGAGATTGATCAAAAGAGTTACACTCTTCTTATTTATTCTGGTAGAATTTGGAATAGGATATTTTTCTAGATAAAATAAATCACTTCCAAACAAAGATTTGCGGATTCATGCAAGAGTTATAGTTAAAAGTATTAGGTGCCTATTCAAAGAAAAAACTGTCTAAAAACCCTAAGCACAGTTATTTTAAACATGAACTTAAAACCAATTATAGATACATATATGTTCAGATTGTCTATTTTCCTTATTAATTAGTGCATTAGTGGTGATACGGTCATAACTGAGAATGCATATATTTATATACACACACACATATCTAAATATATGTCTAATTGAAACCTATCCTAAACCCTTAATTTTTTTAATCTCTACCAGAACTGAAATCAACTACAAATACATATACAGTTTAGAACAGGTATCTGTTCAGAATCCGTAATCTGCTTTCTAATTCTTTATTTAAATTCAGATTGTACTGCTCTCTCTAATAGCTAGCTACAAATCATAAGGATCAGATATTCAATTAAAACCTATCTTCAAAACCTCCACCTGAACAAAAATCAAACGATAGATACACACACATATATATAGATGCCCAATTGAAACCTTAATAATTCCGTAATTTCCTTAATAATTCTATGTCTATATAGCTAAAACTGTAAGGATCAGAAATTCAAGTTTTTTTTTACTGTACTGCTAACAAACACATACACACACGTACATATAGTTAAATTTCCAATTGAAGCCTTAATAAATTCGTAATTTCCTTAATAATAATTCTAAGTATAAATAGCTGCAACTATAAAAATCATAGTATATTCAACTCATCCCTACACATAAACCCTAACTTCTTTAGTCTCCACCTAAACTGCATTTAAGTTAACATAAATAACGCTAATAATCACAAACACATAGCAATACATATGTGTGTATCCGTAATCAATAGCTATATATGTAACGACCCGGTCCTCCGACCTGACCGCCACCATCTGCTTACTACCACCAATACTGTCCGCTTTGGCCTGATTTCGTCCTCGCTTCTCGGGCCGCACGGCTTTAAAAGGCCTTGGTGATAGTAAGTAAGATACTTCTACCTTATATACCATATAGTCACTACATATCTAGGCGGTGTGGGATAGCTCACTTCTCTTTACCACGGTATTTTCCTACGAAAATCCGGGTTTTTACAATATATGTGTATTTATCCGTAATTCCCTTAATAATAATTCAAAGTATGTATAGCTAGAACTATAAAAATCATAGTATATTCAACTCATCACTACATATAAACCCTAAATATATAAAAATAAAAAACCTTCGGGGCCGAGGTTGGATCGTTTGGAGGAGTTATTTAAGATGGAGAGGCCGTGTTTTAAGACCTTATCGGGACGACGGAGCTTGAGCTTACGAACAAGGCAGAGATACTCCCACGTGTCACCACCTCCGTTATCCACCTGGCTCTCTAGCCTGTTCACTTCCCTTTCCTCCGATTTACTCACCATCTTTACACAGATCGGATCTCTCTCTCTCTCTCTCTCTCTCTCTCTAGGCCGGTCACTGAACCAATCTCTTACTAGGAAAATAAATTGAGAGACAGCCGAAGTGCTTTTTTCTCTGATTAATCAGATCAGATGTAATCTTGTATTTTAACGTTTTAGTATACGACTTTTATGTTTTAATAATGTGTGTTCTGATTTAAATCCATTTTCGTTCCGTTAGGGTCCGACGGTAATAAATCAATGAAACTAGACCGGATTTACATACAATATGCATAGATTAGCTTCAACGGGGTTTTAAACCGTGGTTGAATAGAAAATTAGTTCATAACCTCAACTCATTCCCGTTTTGGTTTTTTTAAAACCTTTCGTGAGTTAAGAGAGAGTTCGCAACAGTCTATATCTCTGATCTATATTTATTTTTACTGATGTTGACAAAACTACACTCGTTGTCTGATATGTGGGAGCAAATGACTGCAATTCCGTTACTTAGTTTAACAACAGTTCTCCATTGAATGAAATGAGTTAGTAAGAACCTAAATTATGAAATTTTAAATTTTTGCTACCAAAATGGTAAAATCGAATAATACAGTGTACGTTACCCACTTCTTTCTCGGATGAAACTTGTTTTGCTAATGGCATACTTCATCTATTGAGTTATTTTAAATGGAATACGATGGATTAAATTAACCTTACATATGGATGGAAAAATTTATAGTTAGGTGTAATCATAAATAAATGAAGTTGGGGGTAGTGGATGTAATAAAGTCATAGTAGTTTGGTGTACCTTTAGAAAAAAAATATAAGTTAAAGGTAAACAATCGATTGTTTTTAACTTTTTATAAAGTTGGATTGTGGAGTACAAAATTATTTTACCCTGTATTTTGATACTTTCAGTTTAGCCATATACTATCAATTTTTGCAAACAGTCTCGAATCAATTTACATAGCAATAACGATGAAATATTGTTGACAGCTCTTTTTTCTATTTATTTTTTGAGATTTATACACTTCAAAAGATGGGCTGCCGTTTCACACCATTGTAGTAAGACTTTTTTCTTGCAATGTATTTTTGGGAGTCAGTTGACTCATTAAATTTTAGCTTGTTACAAGTTTATTTCGTTTTACTAAGTTTACTCAAAATGAATTTATTTCTTTTGTCATTCTGTCCAAATTTTAGGGATAATTGGGTTGGTTTAATTAAAGCTCGACAAACTAAATTCGTAAAACATTATGCCTTTCGTTCCACTTTGGAGCTTGTTTTTATTTAGTTTTGATGGCAACATATTCTATATATACTGAATTTTGATGGGCATTCTATGCAAACTTGTAGTATTAGAACCAAATCACCAAAGGAACAAAACAAAACAAAACAAAAACAAAAACAAAGATAAGATCAATTCTAGAAAGATTGTGTACACTATACAACGTGAGTTTGTTTTCCAATACTCCTGTATGCTTGTTTTGCTGCAGCTTTGAAGTAAATACCGTAAGCTTAAAACTCCTAGCACCTGAAGTTTAAACACTTGGATGATCGATCAAATCTTACCAGAAATTATAAGTTAAAGGCAAAGCTCATAAAGAGTGATCACACATTAGTTTTTCACATCTGTTGCAAAGAACGCAAATTCATGACAAAGTAGCCCAATTAACAGAAAATCACCACAAGACCCGGGTTCCGCATAATTTCAATGAAGATATAAGGAATCCCCTCACTATGTTCTCATGAATAAAAAAAAACATAACAATGCAAAAATATAGATCAGAGATAGAGTCAGACCAGCTCCAGCCATTGAAGGCTAAAAATGCTGACAAAATATCACCAGAAAAAAGAAAACCTACAAAAGATCCCTTAATCTCAAGATCTTGTTCAATGATGATTAGATCGACTCAAGATCTGCTAACAACTGCTTTCACGTTGGAGAGAGAAAACGTGTCAAATTTTCAATTCCGAGAGACAGAATCACCAACAGAAAGTTGATGTTTGCCACTGCAACTCGCGCTATGGCCAATGGGTATTATAGTTAAAAGAGAAGGAGAAGACACTAACATGATGAAGCAGTTAAGCAAGCAACTCGAATGCGTGATTGCTCTATCATGTTGTTGACCTCTCACTAACGAGAATTTATATCCCTACACCGTAAGGTATACCTAGGGCGGATTGTATCCAGATAAGGAAGAGGCATATTGTATGTCAAGTATAAGTTCAAATAGTGGAAACCAAACACGGTATATTTGCTCAGCAACGTATGCGTTGAGAGATATAGCCACACTATTATATGTGCTACAGTGCTAGGCCTCTTCATCGTAAGCCTGAGCAAAATATCATCAGATATTTTTCAATCTACATGCTTGAAACCCAACTTTTTAATTAGAAAAACATTTCTAAAACTTTTTTTTTTGTATAATAGACATAAAAAAGGACTTTCATAACCATAATCGCTAACATCGTATTCTCAAAAAGCTAAGGAAGAAAACAATAAAACCTTGGCATGTACGGATTCATGCGAACAGGAATAGAAGTTTTCATTGCAATACATTATTTCCCACAGAATATGTTCTAAACATGGTGAAGTGTCTGCGAAGCACAAAGAAGTTAAACTTAAAAGCCAAACAAAGTTTCCAGTTACAAAAAGAATAAGATGTCAAGTATCAAGGCATTGTATCAACTTACAAAAGGGGGTAGCACAAACGCTCCAAAGAAATGACTGTCATCAACTTATGACCATCAACTCTGCACACACAGAACCAGAAAGAAACTGGGACGAGCATAGGCTGAACTCAAAGTCATTAAGCCCATAGGATCCAATATGATTGATTAAAGTAAAGATAAAATTAAATGTTGGTTAAGACGACCTTTAATAAGGAGAAAACTTGAAAGTATAAAACTGCGACAAATAAACTTTCATTACGCAGTCTAATAATATTAGAAAAAATTAACAATTTGTGTATAATTCAATCTCAATGGAAACAAAAACCATTGTTCGCAAAACCACAGGAGTATCTATTAGCACTCGGTAGGAAAATCCTAAAAAAACCATTTCTATTCATTTTTCCAAGCATTTAAAATCAATGAAAATCCAAGATACTGAGACTCAGAATCTCGGAATCGCTGTGACCAAGACCAGTTCGCCGTTTGAGAATCGGAAACAGTTTGACTGGCCCATAATTTCTCAGCTGTCACGATCGATTTGAACATAAAAACCGCGTTTCCCAGTGATGTACTAAATAACCAATTATAAACATCCCAAAACACTTCAACTGCAAGTCCATCGACCAAAATAGTATGGTTACCACGAAACTTCCACTGAAGGTGTTTGACCTTCATTACAGTCTTCATATCTATACGTACGACCAAGCACAGATCACTCACTCCACCAGTCTCGCATTCAAACGAGAGGTCATGTAGCTGGCCATTCTCACAAAATTGAGCTTTTGTGTTGAATACCTTTTTCCCAAAAAGGTGCTCTCTTTTCGCAACAAAAAGAGTACTTCCTGGAACAGGTGTGGCACCGGATTTTTTCAAAGCTTCTTTTCTCATATCTCCAAGAAGCAAGACCATCTTTTTATTCGAAACGATCCCCAAGTAAAACCCCTCTAACGGTTCAGGCCTAGATCCAAATTTAGCCGACGAAAGATCCCAAAAAACATCAATTTTACCCAATTCCGATTCCAATGTTTTCGACCCTTTCCACTTAGAGAACAACCAAGGTTTCAGATCAAGCTTACAAATACAATTATTACAATTATCGTTTATTCCGATACTAAGGCACTGTCCCATCATATTCTTGGTCCATGTAACGGAGACCGAGCAAGGGCGGCCCCGAATTTGGCACTGATACATACAAGTTACTAAATTTTGAGCATTTTTAGTATTGTTAGTAGTATTTGAGCTGGATGATGAGAAATCAGCTACTTGTACACCATTTTCCCCAAAACAAGAGGGAAAATCCTTCATTTTTTTCCCAATTTTAATCCCCCACAGGCTTTTCCACAAACACTTGGTGCTCACAAAAAGATAATATCACATTTATATAACTATTGGTATATAATATGTGTGATAAATGCTGCACTTACTTAGTAATGGTTGATTTTGATATGGGTTTTGAGTTTGAGTAACATAAATGCCAAACAAAAGAGATAAATTTAATTATTTTGAGAGAGAAAAAAGAGACAAAAATGGGGAATGTAGACAGAGTGGTGAGATGATAAATCCAGCTAAAGAGGAGACAAAAAGGAGACCACTTATTTAAAACTAACTTCTCTGTCAATACATCTGTAATACTATTACTTTGTATTATTATTTTACTATTTTAACTACAGTTGCTGGATTATGATTCATTTATACATGAGTATAATAATACTTGGTTGTGTAACTTTTACACAACAGTTTATTTATTTGGAACTTTTTATTTACAGTACTTAATATGGTTTTGGGGTTTTTCAATTATTTCGTCCCTGAGTGAATGATTGTTTACTGAATTACTGTTCTAATATTTTTTAAACAATAATATTTACTGTCTAATTTAGTAAGTTCAAAAAATAATGCTTGAAAGAAAATGCTGTCCTCTTTTAATTGAATAATAAACAACTTCATTGCTCAGTAAATTTTAATTTTAAAAATTAATCCTCTAAATGAATCATAAGGGTCTTAAGTTCAAATTTATTAGCTAGTTTACTGAGTTATGAAAAAAATAAGATTTGTCCATATTGATAGTTACAGCCTTTTCAGATTATTAGACCAGCAAAACCGAATTTTGTTTTGAAAACATAACGTGCTTAAATTACAGCTTTTATCAAATAAGTGTAACTCTAATTTTTTTTTCCTTTTTCATGCCGAAATACAGAAAAATAAGTTAAAATTTAATCCACTACAGTCTACATACCGTATAAATTTTAAGTGAGTAAAACAAAAGCCAAAAAGAAGCTACTACTCAAAGAAGGCGTGAATAAAGAATGAACAACACAAGGTTACTTGTGAGAAAATAAAATAAATAAAATCAAAAGGAATCCCTTTTTTATAATTCAGTTTGTTAAGAGTGTTTATTTATTCCTCTTTATTCTACTTTACCTCCCCATTGACAGCTACGTTATATTAGCAAATGGGTCTATTGAAAGTGAAGGTCACATGCACAAAAAGCAGAGTTGCGTTGCCAAATTTCACAAAACAGAAACTTTTTATGTTGCCAAGATTCCCTCTCCAATGCAACTCCACCAACAACATTACATTATACATACATACGTGCTATATAGTTGTAAATTTTAAACTACTCAAATATTACTTTATTTGATTTATTTGTTTTTTCTACTTATTTTTATAATACCCTTTGTCCACACTTAATTGTTTATTACGAAATTACGTCCAATTTTAATCGGACAATAAATTGTATCAAAATTATCGGAATAAATTTTTTTAAAAGTTAACCATATAGTTCAAATATTAAATTATATGATTTAGTTTTGAAATTTTTCATTTCGACAATTTTAATACAAGACGATCAAAATTACGTAGAATTAATTAGTAACAATTGTCTGTGCTTTTATGAATATCTCATCCCCTGGTCTTTGAGTTGAAGTGTTGGATTATCTCAATAAAGAGGTACATTTCGTCCTAACTGTAAGGATTATTATTTTTACCTTCTAATTAAGCTTATACTTGAACTCTTGTAAATTATTGCTATATAGTTCTAACTTCTAACAAGGGTGTATTGTTTCATACCAACTCAGTTTATTTTTTTGGTCAAGTGCCAACTCAGTTTACTAGCTATTTGTATAGTTGGGGCCAAAGATGAAAGCTCGAGATGGGATGAATACGTAGCTCGAGTGAAACTTGGCAAAAGTAACACGTTTGGACCAAAACTTGTAGTTGTTTTAGCTTTTTTAAGTCCAGCTTGACTAGCTAGCTGCCTTGGAACTCAAATCCTCTCGTCTATGATATATATATATATATATATATATATATATATATATATATATATCCTACGAATAGGATAAATGTATCTTGTTCACAAAGATTTAACTGATTACAATTTACATCGAAAGACTTTTAGTTCGCTTGACAGTTGACACCCATAATTGCCCATGTTAAATTTAAATACCAAAAACTTTAAATTGATTTTTTGAACATGGATGCATGATTAGAGGAATTAATACCGCCACTTGTAGTTCTTAGATTTCTAAGACATAAATACAGTCAACATAATTTGAATCCAGTATGAGATTCGTACTTTGAAAAATAAAATCGTAGTTCTGAATACATACTCGTACATCGCAACTATTCATACATCGCAACTACGAGGCTTGACTATATTGATTTTCTTTTATTTTTTTCTTTTATATTGTAAACTAGGACTTTGCTTTTTGATATACAAATACACTAATAAAAACAAAACATACCAAAAATACTATGATGTAATTTACGAAACAGGGGTGCTATTTATATATATAAAAAAAGTAGTGTTGTCATATTTATTGTAATATGTAGCCAAATCAAATAGGAATAGATAGTACGAAATAAGGAAATAATCGATGATGTCAGGGGAAAGGTGGTAAGGAAAATGTGTGTGTCAAATCTGAAGTGAATTTTGGGTTAAATGCATATAAGGTTCGTAAGAGACGGACGTAATTTGCAAAACATACCCGTTTAAAAAATTAACGAGACAGCATCACCAAATTCAGAAAAGTAAACATTTTTATAAAAGTCAAGTCTCATAATTCAAAAGTACGAGTTTGATTTTAAAACTATAAGTTTGATTTCGGAATTACGAATTTGTTTTTCAAAATACGAGTCTCAGACTGGATTCAGATTATTTTGACTGTAAAAACACTGATGACGATTTCTACGATGACGATTTCTAATCAAGTTGTACTATGTTATCACTTGTCATTGTCTCTTTCTCGTAGTCGTAGGTAAAGTATTTTTCCCATCAACACACACTAAGCAAATAACGCATATACTAAGAGAAATTGATTTCCAGATTGAAAAGTTTCAGTGAACCGTAACCGTCTGGTATATACTTTATTACATGTTAAAAATTTGGATTTGCCTAATTGTATTTTTGTTTGTGTAAGATACCAATGTGCAATTCAAAGAATTCCAATGGACATATAATTGTCGACATGGTACAACTGGTGATTTGAAGGACACTAGATCCGGGAGTATAATGCAGGGATGTTTTTATTTTTTTAATAGGTAAATTTATATTCATATTTAACCAATGTGCGTCACTGTGTCTAATTATTAATCGTGGATGATATTTTAATTTCAATAAGACAAATCATAAATGATTGAGGGAGTATTTTAGCTCATACTAATACTTTAAGAAGCCAACACAAAGTTACGAACTAATTGAGCTACTGTTACAAATCATACATTTTAGTTGGGGTGAGAAAGACTAAGCTTGGAGAAGGCAAAACTTGATTTTTTGTTTAGCAGTCTCGTGAGACTAATAGACCGGTTAACTATTTAGCAAATTATGCTCGGCAGGAACTTGTAAATTTGTATTCGGCTTCTATGCCCAACCAACTACGGTTTCACCTTTATAATGATTTAAATTAATATAAGTTTTATTTGTTTCAAAAAAATAAAAAATAAGGACGAAAATGATGACACTACTTTAGTTAGTCCAAAGTTCAAAAACGTGTATTCACGTTTACGTGTCGATTGTTCGTTAGCATGGGTTACGTACTTACATCATGATTGACCAAGTCTCGGCCCATTAGAAACAGAACATAGCAGTGGGCCTCATAAGAAAGTTCATGTTATAAAAATGGACTTAATTGTCACTTGATTAAGGGCCAAAATATACCATAAAAGGCCTAAATAATAGTTGACTTCAATTTTCTCTCATAAACCATCGTTCTTTTATAATAAGTCAATTCAAAAATTGTCAGTTAACGCATTTTTCTAAATTTATCCTTACTATATTTTCATAATTACTCATATACCATAATCAAATTCAAATAATAAAAACAATGATCTATCTCACACATCTCCATTCTTATCTCATACCAATTTGCATGCATCGCACTCTTTCGTAAGGTCATTTTTTGTCTCTAATCTGCTATATCTCGACAACATGAATCTTTTATTTATCACTCCTTATATACAATTAAAAATTGATCATTTCCATTCAATTGTTTTTGCGAATTAATTGAAAATCTTAACTTTATTTATTATGTATCACATATACGACACTATATGTCGAACACATAGTACGTGCCTATATAGTTCGAACTATCTATGGCGTATATGTATCAAAATTTGGATATTTATAGATGAAGAATAAAAAAAATTCCCTATTTTTTTTACCCTCAAAATCCAAAATAAAATAAAAAACACATTTGTTTTTTGATTGAAAATAAAAAAAAAACTTAATTCTGTAATTATTTCATTCTATAGGACTGAATAAAAAGACGATTAAATGTTTGATATAATTGCTATGCTTAGCGTGTGATAATTACTAGTATTTACATGATTATACACCAGTTATTCAATAATAGCAATTTTGACAATTTAGGAAGTAATTTCATAGCATGTAACTAAATGATTTACAAGTACAAGTGATAACACACACACAAAAGGATAATACTCACTGTATGGGTTCAAATTTACTCATACTAGAGGGTAACGTTATCGGTTTTTTCATATGTATTTTTTTTTAAATCAACGTTTAATTTTATTTTTAAATATTTAAAAAAATATGTAAAATTTGTCATTTTATATTTTTTGTTATGTTTAATTCTTTGGCTTACAATTTATAAGGTAATAATATTAATAAATACAAAAAATATACATGTAACGTCAAATTTTACAGATTTTTTTAACAAGCCCTTTAAAAAAAAACAATACATTAATTTAAAAATAAAATAAAAAGAAATACTAACAAATACATATATGAAAAAATCGATAATTTAACAAAAATTGATTAAATTTATAATTAATAGCAAACTACAGGGACCAGCCAGTACTCTATTCCACCCTGGAGAAAATTTGAATTGCTAGATCCCAACCTAACCCAGTCTCTCTCTCTCTCTCTCTCTCTCTCTCTAGAGTCTCTTATAAATCGGCTACTTAATTAATTTAACTGAGAGCTTCTCACTATCACTATTCACTATTTACTCAGTTTATTTATCTTTCCCTTTCTTTTAATTTATCGGCGCTAGGGTTTTACAGAAACCCCCTAATTATTATATAAATATAAATATATATATAGATAGAGGTGTATGTAATGATGGAGGCTATATTAATCGAGAGCGTGCAGAGTAGTTTGAGGCAATTTATGCATCGTAACGCTACTTTCATGTGCGAGCGTCTCTGTGCTGAGTTCCCCTCTGAGGTAATTACAATTACACCCTTATTTATAGTTTATTATACTTGTATGCCTAATTATCACGCCTTTTTTTTGTTCTTAATTTAACTCCGTTTCGTATGATACATAGGGAGACGTAAATAGTCAAGTTAGGGTTTTAAATGGGGTTTTATAGGTTTAGTACACCAAACTATCTGCTTTTAACGATTTGGGTACCCATCTTTCAAATTTTCCAGTTTAGGTACCACACTATAATAACTTTCCAATTTAGGTACCACCGTCTAAATAAATCACGGAATCATGTCACGTGACATTTGACAAACATTAATTTGAGAGGCTAATTTGACAATTTTACATAAAAATATGTCATCCTATAAAAATGTTTTCCCCAATTATATGCTAAATTTTTTTATGTGTGAAATTGGAGGAAAAGTTTTTCTAGAATGACATATTTTTGTGCAAAATTGTCAAATTAGCCTCTCAAATTAATGTTTGTCAAATGTCACGTGACATGATTTCGTGATTTATTAAGACGGTGGTACCTAAATTGGAAATTTATTATAGTGTGGTACCTAAATTGGAAAATTTGAAATGTGGGTACCCAAATCGTTAACTGCACTATAGTTTGGGGTAGTAAATGTATTTTTTCCTGGTTTTAAATTGGAACAATGTGAGAGAATATGGTGGGAAATTATTAAAGTTAGCTTTTTAGTTTTTGTTACTGATCAATTACTAAGTAGTATGATCCTTTTCTATTTTATTCACCGAGGGTATGAAATTGTCGAGGAATATGAAGTTTGTGTACTAATTGCTAGATAATAAATATACATATTTATTATTTACCCCCCTTATATATATAATTTATTACACTTGAATACCTAATTGCAGTATCACGATTTTTTTGTAAAATTTAATTCCATTTACTATGTTAGATAGGGAGAAAGAATAGTCAAGTTAGGGTTTTATTGGAACAATGGGAGAGAATTAAGAATATGGTGGGAAATAATAAAAACTAGTAGCTGTGAATGATTAATTATTAAGTAGTGTGATCATTTTTCTATTTTATTCACCGAGTGTATGAATTTGTCGAGTAATATGAGGTTTGTGTACTAATTGTTAATTTTGTAGGGTGGGTGCAAAAATTGAAATATGATGATTCGTGAGCTTAGAGAATTACACCACGAAGTTTTTTTTCCGGAAATTATGAATTCTAATACTGAAAAATCAGATGTTGCTTTGAAGCTATATATAGATCAAACTTGTGTAAGTGTTAATTTGCTAGGCTATTGAGCATAAAGTAGGCAAATATTTTTCCAACTTTGTTATACTCGAATCTACCCAAAAAGATACATTAGGTGACACACATACACTAACAAAACAAATGAATTTAAGAGTTGAAAAAGTAAAGCGAATTGTTCAACAATATGGATCTAACTGTATTGGGGAATGCAAAAGTTGAAGAATCTATGTTGTAAATTTACAGTAACTAAATATATTGTGTCAATGCAATAGTTGGAATCTTTGTTTTATTCTTAAAAGAAACCCCTTTCATAAAGATGCACGCACCCCTTCGTGTAACTGAATTATATCAATTTTTGGTTAGTTTGAGAAATGTTATTCATTCTGCAAAAATTAGTGGTTTACTTTAGTTTTTATATGGATTTTGGCTACTTAGAAATTTTGTAGACATGTAATCCTGGTGGAATACCAAGTTTTAAGTTTTAACCTATATTGTAGTATTATTTCGCGACCTTAACACTTGGTCTACCTCTTAGCTTATGAACATGGAAATCAAATTAATTTTTAGTCTACATTATCTTGACCTAAGTTTTACTGTTCTCAAGTAAAACTTAGAGCTTATTAGGTCGAATCTTTATCTTGTTCGACAGGAACTGCTTTGTTTCAACGATGCGACCAATTCTCTCTCTTTCTTTAGGTTTCAATTCATCTTCTTTATTTCTAACTCGATCTGCTTTTCTACTTAATGCAGTTAAATTTACAATTATTAGCTGGTTGCTATTTGCAAAGTAATCAACCTTATGCCTCATATCATATATTAAAGGGTATGTTTGCTATTTTTCTTTCTCCTTTCTTGGTTCTCGTGTTTTCTTTTTAATTATGCTTATTTTATTTTCTTATGCTGTACAGCCAGGCCTTAATGCCTTTTCTTATTTGTTTCTTTTCTGTGAAGGAACACAAATGTCTCAGTCGCGTTACTTGTTTGCGTTATCGTGCTTTCAGATGGATCTTCTTAGTGAAGCTGAATCAGCATTATGCCCTGCCAATGAACCCAATATTGAGGTTACAAATGTAAAACAGCAGCTTCAGCTGTAATCAATCCGAGCCTCTAGTTTCTTTAATCTTACGGCACAGAGTTTTTGAATTCTTTTGGCCAAATTTTATCCGTACCTTTAGATTAAAATCCAGCGGCCCAAATTGATTACTGCTCGGCTTCTGTAATAATAATATACATCTGAAAACGTACCCCTTTCCTGTTTTCTAGAAGTATTACTTTCAAATTCTAGATCACTTTCTTATTCACTGGTGGTTATATGCTGACAATGTTGATCACTTTTTTGTTTGTGCATGTCTAATACAGGTACCTGGTGGTGCAGCTGGTCATTACCTACTTGGTCAAATTTACAGGTAAATATCCTTCCTTCAATATTTCATTCCCGCAATGATAGTGCCACATGTTGGTATTTCGATGCAATTTTCAATGATTCTAGCAAGATTTGATTATACTACTAATGCTTAATTTTCCACAAATGATATCTTATCAACAAAAATGCTGTAGGCTAAAGTAAGGATGTGATTGTAAATTATTAAAATTTAGGGGCTTTTAAAAGTAGATTCTTGCTACACTCGAGAATGAACATGCATGTAATTTTCTTGAAAGTTTTAGACTTTAGTCCTTTGTCGATGTTGATTTACTTACCATTGTTTAAAACTTTACATATTCCCAGCGTGGTGTCGACCTTGTTAAAAATATTTTTTAATTATCTTCCAGCCAAGTATCAGAGATTAGTTTAAGTCCATATGCATGACACTGTCTCGTATACGTTATGCTTTCGAGTTTCTGATTCTCTTCAGAGGTTTGTTAGGTAGCATCTGATCTACAAATGAGATCTTTAATCTATTATCTTTTAAATAATCACGACTCTGATAACATTTTTATTAAATTTGATAGGTACACTGATAGAAGGAAAAATGCTATTCATCATTTTAAGCAGGCATTGTCTATGGATCCACTGCTATGGGCCGCATATGAGGAGCTGTGTGTATTAGGTTGATAAGATTTTCATGATTTGGCAATTTAGTTTCTCTTCACTTTCTGCAACTGTGAACTTGAGCCTTTACTGAAGATGCATTTTATTTGACAAATTGCAGGACTCGTTTCTAGACTTTTAATATTATTTCTATTTTGTGCGTTGTTCAGAAACTTATTTCCTTGCTTGCAAGGCTCTGTTTATGTATTCTAAGTAGTTCCTTTTTGTGTTAGGGTTCGATTTTCACGTCTGTAACCCACATTGTTGGGTTATATATTGTGTACCAACAACCTAACTCAAGTAATTTGGAGTAAAACATAATGGGAATTCTGGTGTGGTCTTTGACCACGCGGTTCTAGATAGTTTGTTAAAACATTCAAGTAAGAGAGAGAGAGAATGGAAACGTAGAAGTTCATCAAATGCTGCTGTTGCTAGATTTCGGGTTGAGCCTTCAGCTCTCGCTTTTTATTAAATCAAAGTGTAAAGCCATTCAAAACAGCATAATTTTGCATGTGAAATGCCTTTTCTATGCAGCATTATTTTTAGTTTGTCACACCTATGGCAAGTGATTATGGTCAACTTATTTCCCACTATTTGTTGTAATATCTTTTAAACTTTTAATGGGGTTCCCGATATTATCTAAATATCTATTTCTTAATAAATTTCAGGGGCTGCTGAAGAAGCAACGGTAGTATTTGGAGAAGTTGCAGCTCTTTGCGTTCAAAACCAGTGTCTAAATAACGACTTGTCAAGCCAGAACCTTCGGGTATCTAGCGAAGACCATTATATAATTACAGGGAAGAACTTTGAATCGGAAAATATTAGTCCAAGGGATGTAAGGCATACTAATACAAATAGCATTAGAGAAATTCCACGACACTCTCATGGTGCAATTTCAAGTCATCTATTAAATGGTGGTTCGGCCCACTCATCTTATTACAATACTCCTTCACCAATGGCTGCACAGGTTTGGGCATTACCTTTTTATTATATTAAATTCTTTCTGGGGAGGGCTTGGCTTAATGAATTCTCGGGTTAAAAGTTAAGACTTAAAAGGATGAAAGTTTCAAAAGGTTGGACCTGGATCTGATTGGTACTTTGGTTCCAATCTTAGGGGAGTTCTAGTGTTTGATCAAGGAACCTAAGATCTAATTTTCCCAATAATGGGTGGGAACTATATTGCTCTAAGACATGTTCATTTGCCTTTCAGTATGTATTACTCTGTACAGAACTATATTGCTCTGCCTCAAACCAAACCATGAACAAAATATCTGATTTAGTTTTATGATGTCTACAGAAAATAATTCACCGTATCTCTTCCAGACTTGCCTCCACTCTCCAGCCTCTTTTCCTCTCCATCTTCTTTTACCATATGAAAACCATGTCTGACATCACATTACAAAAATTTAACACTACAAAGAAATAATTTGTCTCAAGGAGCAATTTAAAAACAATGTTGCAATACACATTTTCCCTATAAATAATTTACCTGATACCGTCACATATTTCACTTTATCTTGACATAACTGTCCTGCACTCTTGCTTATGTGGTTCTCTTTTAAAACATGTTATTCATTCTGAGTGAATTATCAGGTTGACTTGTACTCTTGACTTCGTACTACTATTATTTTATTTATTGCAGTTATCTGGTGTTGCTCCACCCCCTGTATGCAAAATTATTCCACCAAACTGCCCAAATCCAAATGCAGTTAGTATGGACAGCTCACCAAGATCCACTATGAACTCCACAATTCAACCGCCTCGAAGAAAGTTCGTAGACGAAGGAAAACTGAGAAAGGTTATATTTTTACCTATTCTTTCTTTATTGCGTATGAGATGTTTCAACTACTATTTGCATAACTTGCATTCAGATTCTTACTTTACCTTCTCCCCCCCTTTTTTTTTTTATTTGCCACCGGGACTTGATAAATCAATAGCCTATCTATAGGCATAAAAAAAAAAATCAACCTTAATAGTTCAGCGGAAATAATCCCTTGGACGACATTTTTGGTTGTGTTATGGTTTTTGTATCGGTGTAATAGGTTCTATTTTAGCAATGCTTCATTATTGCTCCTTGTTTATAGGGTTAATTAAAAAAAATCACATCGAAGTATCATTAGATTTCTACTTGGTACCAACGTATCATTAAATTTCCATTGGTATACACCCGCGCTTATAAAAGCTTGTTATTAGTTATTACTACCCTAACATAGTATTTTTTTCTGATACTGTTGATTATGTAGAAGAAATCCGATAATTCAGGGACTAAAATAGGGAAAGTTTGATATAGAGACATGGTAGTGTACGGAGACAAGGAGTGTACAAAATATTATGTTTTCTTAAGTATCTAGGTCCACTACCTATGATTTTTTTTCTATCTTGTACACTACTAAGAGTTGTAAATTGCCAAGAAATGTGATATAATGAACTAATCGCTACTTTTTTTGTAACTTGGTGTGCAATTTATTATCAGGTGATGATACTATAGTGTACAAAACTGCAAAAACTAAATGCATGATTGGTGTTGCAACTGTTGTTTGTCATATTCCCTTTTATAATTGCTTATGTTATTTGCTTCTTCTAACTAAGTTCAGATATCCGGGAGGTTATTTTCTGACTCGGGACCTCGACGAAGTACAAGACTTGCTGGAGAAACCGCAACAAGCAATAATTCTGGTGTCACAGGTATAGTTGGAAACGGAATTAGCCACTCGTCAAAATATAATATTGGCGGCTCTAAAATAGGTTCTTCCACACTACGGGGCGTGACAGTTCGGAAGGGGCAATCTTGGGCTAATGAATGTCTCGAGGAAGGTAAATCCGTTATAACATAAATCTTTATCCTGTACTCATATATCATCATTTACAACATTATTAGAACAAAATATCACTTTATGCACTAACCTATCGACTTTGACAATCAATACATCTCGCTTGTAAACTTCACGCTTTATACACCAAAGGCTTTATAAGATGGAGAGGCCGTAAATTTCAAATTTGTTTAATCTAGTGCGTTAAGGTAGTGAGTACCAATGGAGTACACATAACCAACATATATACTCCGTGTCTTACCATATAGCTCTATTGACTTGCCTTGAGATTGGGGTGATAGCGCCTTCCATGCGCTTTATTTTTGCTAATTCCATTTTTACCTTCTCAAATTGGCTTCACATCTCTCTCTGTATCACTGGTCTCTGCTTCTCGGAGAAATTTATGCAAGTGATGATATTTATAGGTGTCAGACAAGAGGTTCGCGAGGATTCTCGTTCAAGCGTAGCCACCTCAGCCCCATCTCTTTCAGTTGATAATAGATCCTTTGAACAGGAAGGAGCAACAGTTTCCACAAGTGGGAATGCTGTGAGTAGCTCGACAGTCTTAAATGGTACCTCAGAAATACTCTCTCTCCTAAGAATGTTTGGAGAGGGTTACAGATTATCCTGCTTGTACAGATGCCAGGTAATTCCAGTGGGTTTTTTCGAAGAAGTAACAAAACAATTGGTTTTAAGTAGCTTCTTTCGCAACCGCACTTATTTGTGAAAAAAGCGGCTTAAAAAATGAAGCATGAAGTAAAATTGTACTGCAGGATCTTTGGTATGGAAATTTTTTTAACTTAGGTCCAAACATGTTTTCTAGTGTTGGTAAAATAGAGATTGTTCTCCAAAATTTCCCCTTTACTAATCTCCGTTCCATAATCTTGGGCATTGTTCCTATTCGGGATGTTTCATTCTTTAGTCCCTAATTTAATATAGCCAGGGAATTTTACTATTCTTTCCACATTGGCCTTTTTTTAGTAATGCTATAATTCAGTAGGAATATATGCCCGTTGTTCAATATTTTTTTCTTAGATTTGGCTTAAATGAGCTATTATCAAATGGGCCCTTAGTTGTGTATACCTTTTAGTTATTGGACTAAGTGTTTTCTGATGGAACAGGAAGCTCTGGATGCGTACCTAAAACTTCCGCAGAAACATTATAATACAGGATGGGTGCTTTCCCAGGTGACCTTTAATCTTCTAAAAGCTTTATTATGTATTATAATGTCCTGCTTTCCAATTGAAGTTTGAGACTCTTCTGTGCTTTCATTTACAACTTTGGAAATCACTCTCCGAGCGTAGTCGCTCATAAATTCAAATTACAGAAAGGCTTGCTATTTTGTCTGACTAATAAAATTTAAAAAATCATCAAGGAAAAGATTGTTTTGTGATTTGAACTCTACATTGTCACCAAAGTGTTATTCTTGAACTGCAGGTAGGGAAAGCTTATTTTGAACTGGTTGATTATTTAGAAGCTGATCGTGCTTTTAGTCTTGCCCGTCTGGCATCTCCTTACAGTTTGGAAGGGATAGATATCTATTCTACAGTTCTCTTTGTAAGTGTTACTTGGTCGATATATCATCTTGTTGTCACTAAATTTTACATCTCCTGCAACTCTTCTCTATTTTATTTTATTTGCTTACTGCTCTTTCTAGCTCTTCTATGTTTCTCTGGGTACGTATAACATACCTAACCTACTAGTTTTTTATTCTAGATGCTGCTAAAGTTAGTCGGTAGAAGCAAATTCTAACTTGTTGACTTTAGTTTAGTAACTTTAATTAATTCAGTCCTTTTGTTAAGTAATTGGTCTTCCAACCAATGGAAGGTGCTGTGACAGCTGACAGTTATTAGTGTCACCATATTAAGTCATCATATTGATCTGATTTCTAATAGGTCGTTGCTTTAAGCTTGACCTTGTTTCTGCTAATTTGAGCAGCTTGAGTTTCTACCTTAGTTCTAAGACATGGAATGATAGAACCATATCGGATGGGATCCTATATCTCTAAAATTTGGTACACCATGCAGAATGTTCTCTTTTTTTAACATGGGAATGTCTCTGAGAAATCCATTGAACTGTGTTGCAGCTTCTGAAGGAGGATATGAAGTTAAGTTACCTTGCTCAGGAGATGATAGCAACTGACCGCTTAGCTTCCCAATCTTGGTACTGCTTAAAGTTCTCATAACAATGCCATGATAAGCTTTCGTTTTCTTGCCATCTTAAATCTTGTGTTTGATTTACATTACCACCTATATGTAATTATGTATATACCCACACGTAGCGTGTGCGGTGTCTAGTTGTGGTACGAAGTGAGAATTTAATAATTTAGAAAAAAAAATAGGGGTAATTGGTAAAAGTTGAGTGTTTAAAAAAATTAAATAGAATATTATCAAATTAGGGCAATAGGGTAATTAGTAAAATGGAGTAGGGGTATTTTGGGAAAAATCTTTAGCAGCTTCACCAATTCTTGAGTTAACTTGATATAATAGATAGATATGTATATTTAAATGTATATTTACATATATGATCTGTGGATTAAAGTTTGCCCTGAACCCCAAGTGATGATCGCTGGTTTTTTTCTATTTGATGAGAAAGAGAGACATAGGCGAGTTGGTTTATCAAAGTAATATGGTGAATTCTTCATGGGTACTTTGGTCACGGCTGCCATTTTTTCGTTTCTTATTCTGAAGAAGTGGCGAAAAAAGGCTAAGACAGAATCAAAGTCCTAGCTTTAGACTTTTCTCACCCAAAGGCAAGCTTATTTAAAACCTTCTAAATGAAAAGGTAGCTTATTTTAAGTGATATGGTGAATTCTTCATGGGTACTTTGGTCACGGCTGGCATTTTTTCGTTTCTTATTCTGAATTCTTCATGGGTACTTTGGTCACGGCTGCCATTTTTTCGTTTCTTATTCTGAAGAAGTGGCGAAAAAAGGCTAAGACAGAATCAAAGTCCTAGCTTTAGAATTTTCTCACCCAAAAACAAGCTTATTTAAAACCTTCTAAATGAAAAGGTAGCTTATTTTAAGTGAATGGGCTGAGAAATCAGACTTTCTCAGCTTTTTCAAGCTGGCCAAAAGAGGTAATGCTAAATTGGCCCATTTTCATCAATAAATTGGTTTCTGAGAGCAGTAAATATTGAACCGGACGTCACGAGTGTGAATCTTTTCTTTTTGTTAACTTTTTTTGTCGAAATGGAAAAATGGTCTTAAACTCATGGAAGAAAAGATTGTTTGAAATTTATATCTCAAGTGGCAAGTGTTTTCTAGCTGGTTAGCCATTTAATGCTGTTATCTCCATTTCTTATATTGGATATTGGGATCTTGAGCATATAATAGGATTTTAGTTACTTCCTGGACTTTTTGTTATGCCTTGTTCTTAATACTTTTCTACAAATGTAAATGCAGGTGTGCTATGGGAAATTGCTACAGCTTACAAAAAGATCATGAAACCGCCCTTAAAAATTTTCAGCGAGCAGTGAAACTGAACTCAAAATATGCCTACGCACATACACTTTGTGGTCACGAGTATGTCCTGTTTTCTTTTCTCTTTTTCCAAAGTTAATTTGGAACTATTCGTTTTCTTTAAATCACTGTTTAATTGCTGTCTCTGGGACTTACCATTTTTTCCAGATACGTGGCTTTAGAGGATTACGAGAATGGCATTAAGAGTTACCAAAGTGCTCTTCGTGTTGATACAAGACATTATAATGCTTGGTATGGCCTTGGAATGATTTATCTTCGTCAAGAAAAGTTAGAGTTCTCAGAACATCATTTCCAGATGGCCTTCCAAATTCATCCACGCTCTTCTGTTATAATGTCTTATCTTGGAGCAGCTTACCATGCCCTTAAGGTTGGGCCGATACTTTGTGATAATTACTTATATTGCAAACCACCCCCATTTATTTGGGTGTTTAACCCTGTGCACTTCCAATACTTACAAGTAACTCCCGTGTACTATCTATGTTTGGAGTTAACCCTTATATCCAGTTTTAAAAGGGCATAATTTGTCGGTTCTGACTTTTTTTTCTTTTAACACTTGTATTGTGTTAATATCTATGTACTCCTATAGGATAGCCGTTAGTAGAAAAGAGCCTTTTAGAGCAGCTTTATGGTTTATTAGAGTGGGAAACATCGTTTTTCCAGAAAGGTGTTCGTCCGTTTTCGGCTGCTTACACTGCATGAATATAGACGATATACATAGATAGAAAAATAGTTATTCCAATTTAAAGCGGGACACAGGGGTTGATTGTAAAACTCTAATAATATATGGGGGTTAATTGCATGTATCTGAAGCGCGTGTGGAGTTGTAAAGCACCGCACCCACAATACATAGGGTTTTTTAGTAATTTACCCTTGGAAATTGTCTGAATTTACTGTTTTCGCCATGTCTGAATTTACCCACAATACATAGGGTTTTTTAGTATATTATTTGTGTATCATTTTGCAGAGAAACAATGACGCTTTACAGATGATTGAAAAGGCAGTTTTAGCAGACAAAAAGAACCCTTTACCCATGTACCAAAAGGCTAATATACTGATGAGCATGGAAAGATTTGATGAAGCTTTGAAAGTTCTAGATGAGCTTAAAGAGTATGCTCCTCGTGAGAGTAGCATTTATGCATTGATGGGAAAGATCTACAAAAGAATCAATATGTATGACATGGCGATGCTTAATTTTGGATTGGCTCTGGATTTGAAACCACCCGCAGTAGATGTTGCTCAAATTAAGGTAATGTGTAATTCTGTATTTCTCCTAATTCTTTTATTATGGTTTTGGAATCGGGTGCTATTATGATTGCACTTTCTCCGTCATATGGAGCCAGGAGGGCAGGGTTATGTTTATTATCGGGACTGGTAATTTTTTCTGATCTCGGCCTATCCAAAACACGGAGTATTTTTTTAGTTTCAAACTGATGCGGCAGATTTTTTGTCGCAAAATGATTCCTGTCTTTGTTATTAATCACAAGGAACCTAAAGAGAGTTTATTTGTATGTTGCTAATAAATAATGACTATACTATAAATTAAGTATAAAAAATCTTAAATATAAGATCAAAGACAGGTTTCTAATTTTGTTCCCGTAAACAATCTAGTTTGGACAGCTATGTCAGACTAAATATGGAATTCCAGTCCCAAAATCTTAACTGGGCTCAAGAATATTATAGCCTTCAGTGGCGCCGTGCATAGCCTGTAAACAATAAAGCTAGCATAGGTGTCCGGCTATAAATATGATGCTTTTGTGAGGGCTAAAACTTGTGTGTGTGTGTGTGTGTGTGCGTGGAAGTTGAAGCTATAACTGTACTTTCCCACTTAGAATTTTGGTTTTTTCTTTTCCTATAATGATATAAGATCCAGAATTTGAGCTGGAACTGTTTTTTTCCCTCAGCCTCAAATGACCTCGTGCATCTGTAACTTATTCAATCTTCTTGACAGGCGGCGATTGAGAAGTTGCATGTACCAGACGAATTAGATGACACGTTGTAGAACTCGTTGTAGTTAGAGAGATGAGCAGAGAGCATGTTGTATATCATCAAGGTTCAAGCACACAAGTCCTGCTTGTGCCAGTCAATCGGTGGACGGATAGTCTGTTAAAATCTGAAGCTTACTCGTTCATACGATTTCCCATCACTTGTAACCGCAGTTTTGTAGGTGTCTATCTATCGTATAACTATTATACAAGTGCCAGAGGACATTAGCGATGTAATTGAGCTGCATACCGTGTATTATAACTTTTAATAGTAATAAAAGGTGTATTGAGGGTTCCGACATATCTTACGTACAGATTCATTTAATAATTGCCTGCTTCGGCTAATATATCCTTGAAAACTATTCTACTGTGACTTTTGCCATAATTTCAAGTTTTGACTAGAATAGGCTGAATTTGTGTCATGATAGGTGTGCTGAGCTTGTCACTCTGCAAGGCTTATTAGGGATTCAGTGTCTGGCCTGAATTTAATTTCTGTTCCCATTCCTGTCGAGGTACCTCCGTTATCCGAAAAATATTTGCATATCACCGGATTGCCTTAATAGGCATAGTAAGTTTTTTTGTTGCCCTATTTCGTCAACTTCACTAAACGTGTTTTTGGCTTTTAGAATTTGAAAAGATGACAGTTACTTTAGATGGTGTTAACTTTTATTTGTTGGAAAATAGAGTGGTTTCTAGGTGTAAAAGAAGTAATTAACAAAGATTGAACCATTGGAGTCTCGCATCAATATCTCTATCAAACTCTTCGAATTTGTGGATAAAAGCATATTTTTTAGATCTTGATGATCAATTTATATTTTGTGTCAGATTTCAAACTCTCTTATAACCTCCATATAACAATTATTATATTATTAATAGAGTTAAAATTTAAAGTGACGATATAAATGAATAGAGCAGACAAGAACTTATAATAAAATATTGTTATCTTATTTTGGTGAGTATCGAAGTGATACCCTCTTAATATAAATAGTTCAAATTATTTTCTCTATTTATAAGGAGTAAGTTGTAAAATTGATGTGAGACTATTTTTTTTTCCAATCATTTCTGTTAAAAAAGATTTATCACATTTGATGAGTGTGATGCGATTGATCTTAGATTGTCTCCATGTTATATGTCAAATGCCATTGCTAGCTGAGAGCTTGATAAAACTTTTAGTGTAATGTCATATTTCTTGGTGTTGGTAATGGCCGTGTAGCTTCATTCAGAACCAATTCCAATAGGAAATTGCTAGTAAATTTCTGGAAAACTTGCGATGTTCAAGACTAACAATTTTTTTTGGGAATAAAAAAGATTCAATTTTATACATAAGCAAGGATGGACGAATGCTATGTAATTACATTAACACTAATATACCAATTTATGAAATTCTTTTTCCAACTCGAGGACAGCGGTGGCTAAATTTGAGAAGACTAGTAAGATAATTCATAACTTGAAAGGGTATGGAAAAAGGGTTTGGACAGAGTTTAAGACTAGAAAGTGCAATTGTTTTTTTTGTATAAATAATTATATTTAAACTGTTCACACAGCCATTTCTACAGTGTTGCATGCTACAGTGTACCAAAAATTCTCTTTTTCTCAAACTCTCGTCTTATCAAGGTGTATGTGTCAAACAAATAACAATAGTATGTAAAAGAACCAACTTACTTGTTACTCCCTCTTTATTTGTTTGACACGTACTAACTTAGCAAAAGAACGAACTTAGTTGCTACTTACTCCATCCAATTTTGACCGGTTAAAAAGTTATATTAAAATTGTCGAAATAAATTTTTTTAAAAGTTCATATAGTTTAAATTTTAAAATTTATGATTATATTTTAAAATAATTCATTTCGACAATTTTGATATAAGTTATAAACCGATCAAAATTGCAGATAGTTTCGTACCGAACAATTAAATGGAAATGGATGGTCTAATTTTGCAGACATCAATCCTTAAAAAGGAAAAATGAATAGCTTAACTGAATCTAGTGATAGTAAACAATAAAACAAAGCAAAAAAGATAGCATCTATGATCTTACGAGGATGATGATGTGGCAGTATTGACGGTAAAAGATAACCCTATGCATGAGTTTTATTTAAATTCACGTGGAAAAGAGGGTTTGGTTATGGTTTCTACACTTCTTAGAATTTTAATTCTCTAAATATTTATAATATATACTCTTTTTTCATAAGTAGGGTTTGATATTTTGTTTAGTTATAGATTTTCATAATTATTGGAGTTATGGGGGTACTGTCGTGGCCCTGTGATGGTCTCCACCTAGCTTCGCCACTGATTCTAATTTTCGAGACTATATGCAGTCTCATTATATATGTATGGTCTGTTTGGTTGTAAGCTTTTACAAATAAAAATAGCTTTTCTGAAATCAAGGGAATTTTAGATGCATTTCTTTGAACACTTTTAGTTTCTTTTTAGTAAATAGTAAAAGATCTCCATTTAAAAGCTGAAGAGCCAAATGCATGTCATTATTTTAAGAAAAACCGCGAGCCTAAAAGCTAGCAACAAACAGAATGTTTTTTTGTTTATAAATTATTGTATTTGCTTAAAGATAATGGTAAGTGATTTTGCGAACAGGGTAAGGGAAAGACGATGAAGCAGCTGGATGAGATGCATGAGGAGGCTGATGGACAAATAAGCAAGAAAATTAAGAAATCTGCTCCTATCTACAAATCTAAAAATGTAACAGACCTAATTTTATTACTTTTATTCTAACAAATGCTTAGAGTTGCTTCCTCACGAAGCTGTATGAATAGCTTTACGGCTAGTTAATGCATCCTTTTGATTCTAAGAAAGAAATTAAGGCTTTTCAGAGAGATACCCTAGGGTTCTGAGGATAAGCGACATTAGTTTATAAAATTTCCGGATAAATAAGTTTACCAGGTTGATGTAGAAAGTCCCCTCTTTACAGATACGCGCATCTACTTAGCCTTGTTTGGCTGTAAATTTTAAGTAAAAGGTTTAGTTTTTTGTAAAGTGAGGAAAAAGGCTAAGTTCAGTTTTTTGGAGTTCAAAAAACAAAGAGGAAAAATCCAAAGTGCATGCTTCTAAGAACAAAACAAAAAAGCTTGAGCTTATAAGCTGCCAATTACCATTAACAAAAGCTCCATAGTTTTCTTTGTACATGCAAGAATTAACATATGCTGCTCGTATTATGGGTCTTCTTGTTTTTGTACCGATATTTTGCATAAAGCCCAAATTGTTTTGATTGGACAAACTGAAAAACTATTTTACTTTAAAATGTCAAACTACGTCTGTGGATCTTTGATTTGACTGATAACCTTAATTTTGTCGATCTCAGGTAGTGTCTGATCCTGCAGATAATAATAACTCTCCTAGGTCAGTCAAATGTTTAAATACCAATTTTTAATCGCATTGTCTTGCTAATTAGTTTTTAATATATAATACATTTTAATTTGTTTTTGAAGCTCTGAGAAAGTCAAGAGTCCCAGAAGCGGCCAACATAGCCAAGTTGAAGTTAAAACGAGTGCTTTAACTCGAGCAGGGCAATTTCAATACAGTTTGGGAACTAGATTCCCAACTGTAATCAAATCATTGGTTGAATCACATGTTTCCGGTGGTTATTGGATGGTAATGAATAAAATGATAGATTTACTTTAAGATTTTTCATGCATACTTTCGTTCTGGCCTTGTTTGGTTGCAACTTTTAATCCCACCTTTTATTGCTTGAAAGCTGGACTTATTTGGTTGATCACCTTGAAAGGTAAGCTTTTCTGGATTTGTAACCTCGAAAGATGGAAACTTTAAGCTGGACTAACCCAACTTTTTCCTGAAATGAATGAGTTCAGCATTATTGACTTAAAAGATGCTACCAAACAAGCTCATTGTGTTCCTTTTTACCAATCTTTTTAATTTTTGGTAGTACCTTCCTGCTTCATTCTGCAAGTCACAACTACCAAAAAAGAATATGAATATTACTCTGGAAAATGAAAGTGGGAAACGATTTCAAATGAGATTTGTCGCCAATATGCTGAGGCTTGATCAAGGGTGGAAAACTTTTGCTATTACTCAAAAGTTGGCCAAGGGCGATGTGTTGATCTTTCAGTTGGTCAAATTCAACAAATTTAAGGTGACAATTGTCAACTCTCCTTTGTTTATGGAATTGAAATTTCACTGTTTGGCGTAAATACATTTCTTATATAGGAGTATAGGATACAAGTGTCACACAACAATAGGTCGATATAGATCTTCATGTTCATGTTCTCGATGAACCAGGTTTGTGAAAAATAGTTGTCTAGTTCTTCGCTGCTTTTAAGACATTACTAAAAGGGCCAGTTTTTTTTAAGTGCTCTTTTATACTGAATTGCCATTGGTGTAAGTTAATATTCATACTCAAATCTCACTAGTATCATTCATGCTATTCATTACTCGCATACAAAATAAATTCATTGAAGTTAATGCACTCATGCAGAGATAAATAAGAAAATGAATGCACGTGGAAAGTGAAGTTCAAATTTGTCAACTAACAAACTCCTATTATATTGAAGTGCATTCTCGTCGATAGCATGTCAATCGAAAATATATTCATTAAAGTGCATTGTATGTAAAGTAGCACTAAATGGAATGAGAGTCCTGTATACCATTAGATAACGGAGTATTCAATTCCAATATACACCAATTAAGAGTAATTTTAAGTTTTTAACATTTTCATGTCTATTATTTTTTACCTAGTCACAAATTCAGATCAACTTACACTTTAATTTGAGTTTATTTTATATTTATAGGTGTACATTATGAAAGATACCAACTTGAATGAGGGGGGTGGATCTCCAAGCCTCGTAAATGTAGACGCACGTAGAGAACATAACAATGCAGGTTTGTTCACCTTTTTCCATCTTTTGTTGATTGCTTCCAGAAAGATAGTATATATACTTAATTAAGCACCTGTTTTACCTTGAACCTTAGAGAAAGACGTTACAAAACAATGTCACAAATCCCTAGCCCAAAACATGTCGAAAGGGAAGTATTCCAAGTCTCCTCAAGGTTCAAAGGTCCGAAAGAACAAGAAAACAAAGCTTGTAGAATCAGTTCCATTACAACCAGCAACTATTTCCAAAAGCAATGATAAGAGAACCGATTTCGAGATTATTAGAAGTCCGAGTGCACCCTCTTCTCAAGTCCAGTTCAGAAACCTTAAAGGCTTTAAGGAATTTACGATCGCAGTTGACGACTTATTCATAGATGCAGAGCTTCCAGAGCATATACGGGAAAAGTACTATAAACTTTGTTATGATAAAAACTCATATCTTCATGCCTGTCTCATGCAAGGGCTCAACTCAAAACTAATAGCCGGTATAATCTGTGAAATCGTCAGTATATCCAATTCCTTGAAACACTGCAATTTGATAACTTGTCGTGATGAATTTGCTAACTGGGATAAAGCATTAAAAACTTTCGAGTTTTTGGGAATGAATGTCGGTTTTTTACGATTTCGAATACAAGAATTAGTTGCTGAGTTCGACTCTGAAGGTGCTATTGAGGCTAGGAAATACATAGCGACTAAATTGAGAAGAGTTCGGGTGGAGGAAGAGATGAGAAGAGAGGAATCTAAGCGTATTGAATTTGAGGAGACCTTTAAGAAGTTGGATGCTGAAGTTAAGGCTCTCAAATCCCATGCGGAGTGTTACGAACACAAGTTCAAGAAAATGATCAATGCTCCATGGTAATCTGTGTATTTATGTGTGGTACATATTTTGTAAATCGTCCTTGGCCGATTCTACAAGTAAGATGATAAGCAGTAGGCCAATTCTACTTTTACTACAATCTATTTTGTGATAAGCCATAGATGTCTAGTTTTGGGGGGCTTGTATGTTGTTATGTTGTATATGCTTTAGTGTTGTACTTTGTTCACACTGCAGAACCTTAATATGGCTTAAAATGCTGATATGCTTATATACCGGCATGTATCTTACTTTCTTATGCTTTTATTTCTTTTCTACATTGCTGATTGAAAATACCATTTTTTCCGGATATTTCAAGCCTCGACCTTTTTCTCTTCTCAGAAAGCTATTAAGACAGGGTATAGCAGTCTTTATATGAGTTCATTTGCATATTCTGAAGGAATGTCACCTTTACAGACAAATATAGTAGAATCTTTCTAAATTAATCCTCGGCAAATTAATAAACTCTCTAAAATAATATTTTTTTTCGGTTCCGACTTGGGCCAATGTAAAAAATCACAAATCTCGATAAATTAATAAGATAACAAATTTTCTGAAAATCATTATATAAATATTGGTTCCAACAAAATTATAAATTAATAATTATTCAAAATGACAAATATTACTAGGGCGACTCAGTGAAGTATGCTCTATAGTCGTTTGTTTTAATTAAAATTTAAATCTACTTAAATGTTATGCAATCAAAAGTTATGATATAGTATTTTCAAACTGTACAAAAAAAGAGTTATATACGCGACAAATGTTTAGTTTCACATGACTAGTGACTAGTTCCAAAGGCATGGTATAATCTTCAAATATCATATTCAACTTCATCCTCTTTATTGTATCAAAGACAATATCTATAGTTTTTTCTAAGGTTTGCACCAATAAACATGTATCATTTTCACATGTGTAATCCAATAATCCATTGACATCCGTTTTATTGCGATAACCGAGACCATCAATCATTTTTTCAAGTTCATAAATATGTTTCTCAATAATGGTTTCATCTATTAATTGAAACTTTATTGATCGAACGAATTTTGCAGTGTCGAAAATAATTTGCTATTGTCGATCGGTGAACATTAATGGTCCGATCAATAAAACCTCTTTAAAATGATATTTATTAATTTATTAATTAATAAATTTCTACCGTACGGACATTATTAATTTATAGATATTTTATCGTATAAATTTGGAATAAGATCCTACCAGCTAATAATAGTCATGTTTGTCTATTCACTCTTCTGGTACTTGAAATTTTGCAATATGATCTCCACAAACTTGAACCCCCTGCTAGATCATGCCATAAATGTTTTATGATTAAATGAACATCTAAAAGGGGCAAATAAAAGTTTATATTTCTTCACATCAAAGATAATAGATAATAGTTGGTGAGCGTAATTTTTCATTACCCTCGACTTGATTTGTTTTGTAGTCTAAAGCACACACAAGCTCACAACATACGTATATCTTTATAAATGTAGTTACGAGAATAAACGCAAGATAAAAATAGGTAAGGCGATGGAGAGACTCTTTTATTTATTTTGAGAATGTTTACAAGTTATAAACGTTTAGCTTTCTATCCCGGATTGGTGTTACAAGTATTCTGTTTAGTTTAGCTCGGATTTCTAGAGAGAGAATCTCTCACTATTTAATGTATGTCTTTTTGGTTTGGATCAGTCAATCAGGCTCCCTTTTCTTGAGGTCATGAGTGCTGTATTTATAGTGTTCATATTTGATTATCAGCATTTGGATCATGGTCAACGTACTTCATCATCTAACGGTCCTCCGCATACCTCGGTCTTCTGGTAGACGCGTGACAGTCCCTCAGTGGTTGGGGCAGCGCGCCGCACGGTATTTTGGGCACTAACTATGTTTCAGCCTTGACGCCATTTTGACTAGGCTTTCCGTACGATACTCGACGGACTGAGGATATATCCGAGATCCGAGATAGAGTACCTAGGTAGACGGAACCGTGTTTGAATGTTCTTCCGAGGTGTTCCATCAAATTATCCGAGGTAGCTACCTCAGCTTGAATGTTGTTTGTTGAGTCTCTTCTCGCGATGCCATATTCTTTTGGTGTCAGTTTTGTTTATCATGAAAGCCTCGGATAAGAGGGAATACAAATATTCCCTCATCAATAGTTTCTTAATAATGTTAACATAATAAAACTTCAAAGCCCAATCATGTTTTATTTGTTCACGGCTACTGAAAGTAGTTAAGTATATTGTAATTTTATTTTGGCCAAGTAAAACAAATTATTCAATGATATGTTTTAGTTCATTTTGAGTAAACAAGTTGTCATCTTGTATAAATGAAAATCGTAATTGATCCCTTTTTTTTTACCAGTGTTCGGCGGTTGGGGCATGTTAAGAGAAATTTCTCCATTTTTCCAGAGTTTTCCGACAAATGTAGTTAGATATACGTTCTTTTGCATATTGGCAATTTACTTTTTTTTTTTGATAAGCAAATCTGCAAATTTCTTAAACAGTCACTTATATACATTTAAAATACTGACCTGTTGCTATTGTTGAGTTGTGGAGCCAAATGAGATTTGGCTATGTTTTCTAATTATCTCACATCACTTGGAATTGTAATATGACCCACTAAGGGTTCTATTTATATGCCCCAATATCTTGTATTTTAATTACACCTACACAAAGTACCTTTTACATATTGTAAAGAGAGAGTTCTAGTTGCGAGAGAACCATAGCTTTGTGATCTAGCTAGATTACGTTTGTAATCCTCTTTTAATATATAAATATAAGTGTCACGTGTAGCGGCCCGGAGACGTAGCCAATTTGGGTGAACTCCGTTATCAAAGTGTGTGTGCTCGGTTTAAGTATTCTGTCTTTCCTTATTTGCTCGACGTGATTTCCTAACAAGTGGTATCAGAGCTCGGAAGATCGATGGCGAAAGAAGACAGGACCACACACGGGATCGAGAAGTTCGACGGGAAGGACTTCGTATTCTGGAGAATGCAGATAGAGTACTATCTCTACGGGAGGAAGATGCATCAGCCACTTCTCCTTGAGGAAAGTCCGACCACGACCACCGAGGAGGCGTGGAAACTCTTAGACCGTCAAGTGTTGGGAGTGATCCGCCTAACACTATCTAGGAGTGTCGCACATAACGTCGCAAGAGAGACGACGACGATGGGGATGATGAAGATCCTCACCGACATGTATGAGAAACCATCCGCGAACAACAAGGTACATCTCATGCGTAAGTTGTTCAACCTACGCATGGCTGAGGGGACACCTGTCGCGAGTCACGTGAACAAGTTCATCGACACCGTAAATCAGTTGGATGCGGTGGAGATAACTTTTGAAGACGAAGTGAGAGCCCTTATACTGCTAGCATCTCTACCGAACAGTTGGGAATTCATGCGAGCTGCTGTGAGCAACTCAATTAGAAAGGAGAAACTGACTTACAACGGCATCCGAGATCAAATACTCGCTGAGGAACTCAGGAGATTGGATATGGGTGAATGCTCAAATGATGGAGCAGCCTTGAACATGGGTTCAAGAGACCGGGGTAAGGCCAGGGTATGGGACGTTAGAGGACGTTCACAATCCCGAGGTAGAAGAGGGCTTAGCCGAGGAGGCAAAGATAGCGATCGAAGTAAGAAGAATCTTCGATGCTATAACTGCCAGGGTATGGGGCACTTCAGTCATGAGTGCAAGCAGCCGAAGAAGAGTACCGGCCGTGATCACGGGGCTAATATTGCGAGCGACGAGGATTCGGGTGACTGTCTAATGCTTGCCGTGCAGAGAGACATAGATTCGTGGATTCTAGACTCTGGGGCATCATTTCACACGACCGCTCAGAAGGATTTATTCAAAAATTACACTGCGGGTAATTTCGGTAAAGTGTATCTAGCCGACGGAGAAGCGTTGGATGTTGTTGGAATGGGCGATGTGAAAATTCGCATTCCAAATGGATCGGTATGGAAGCTAACGAAAGTGAGGCATGTCCTGAGGTTGACCAAGAATCTGATCTCAGTAGGTCAACTCGATGCCGAAAGGCACTCCATTTCGTTCAGCTGTGGAGCTTGGAAAGTTTCACGAGGAGCTATGGTGATAGCCCGAGGGAGCAAGGTCGGTACGCTGTACATGACGACCGATGAGGAGTGTACAGTGGCGGCAGCTGTGTCGCAAGACTGCTTGGAACTGTGGCATCGACGGTTGGGTCACATGAGTGAGAAGGGGATGAAGGTGTTAGCGAAGGACAGCAAACTTCCAGGCTTGAAGTCTGTCAACCTCGATATGTGTGAAGGTTGCATCTTCGGGAAGCAGAAGAAAGTGAGCTTCCGGAAAGGTGGAAAAGCTCCCAAGGAGGAGAAGTTAGCACTGGTCCACTCAGATGTATGGGGACCCTCTCCAGTAACCTCACTAGGAGGAGCTCAGTACTATGTGACCTTCATCGATGATTCGATGAGGAAAACATGGGTCTACTTCTTGAAACACAAGTCTGAGGTGTTTAAGAAATTTCAAGAATGGAAGGCCATGGTCGAACTAGAGACCGGGAATAAACTCAAGTGTTTGAGGTCCGACAACGGCGGAGAGTACATTGATGCGAAGTTCGTAGAGTTCTGTGCTCAGAAAGGCATTCGAATGGAGAAGACCATCCGAAGAACGCCACAGCAGAATGGCGTGGCCGAGCGAATGAACCGAACAATCAATGAGCGTGCTAGGAGTATGAGACTGCAAAGTGGGTTGCCCAAAGCTTTGTGGGCACATGCAGTAAGCACGGCGGTTTATCTCATTAACCGCGGACCCTCAGTGCCCCTAGAAAGGAGGATTCCCGAGGAAGAGTGGGTAGGAAGGCCTATCTCTTATAAACACTTGCGAGTGTTCGGTTGTCTGTCATATATCCATGTCGACATAAATGATCGTACCAAACTTGACTCGAAATCCAAAGTGTGTTACTTTGTGGGGTACGGTGGAGCTGAGTTTGGATATCGCTTTTGGGATGGTCAACTGAAGAGGATCATTCGCAGTAAGGATGTCATCTTCAACGAAAGCATTTTGTACAAAGATCAACAAAATGTGGAAGAACAAGCGCTCCCGTCCGAGGAAAGTGGTATGGTCGACATGAATGCGTTTCCAAGATTGGACTTGGAAAATGACACAGAAGATGAGCCAGTGGTGCTCGACAACCGACCAACAGATGCTGAAGAGGCCGAGGAGCTGCCCCAAACTCCCCGACCTGAGTTGGGCCGAGGTCATCGCGAGAAGAGACCTCCTGCCCGGTACTCTCCTTCCCTGCATTACATATTGCTCAGTGATGCAGGCAAGCCCGAAAGTAGAGAGGAATCTCTGGAGCTGAAAGACTCGAGCAAGTGGGAGCTCGCGATGAAGGATGAGATGAAGTCGCTCGAGAAGAATGTGACTTGGCAGTTAGCCGAACTGCCCAAGGGGAAAAGGGCACTGAGCAATAAATGGGTGTTCCGACTGAAGGAGGAACAAGACGGCTCGAAACGGTATAAGACACGCCTAGTAGTCAAAGGGTTCCAGCAAAAGACAGGAATTGACTACACCGAGATCTTTTCACCAGTCGTAAAGATGACGACTATTCGGCTATTGTTGAGCATTGTTGTAAATGCGAATCTTCATCTCGAGCAGTTAGATGTGAAAACTGCCTTTATCCATGGAGATCTCGATGAAGAAATTTACATGCTCCAACCTGAAGGGTTTGCCGAAAAGGGAAAAGAGAAACTGTTCTGCAAACTGAGGAAGAGCTTGTACGGGCTAAAACAAGCACCACGGCAGTGGTATAAGAAGTTTGACAGTTTCATGGCGGATACCGGGTTCGAAAGAAGTGATAGTGATCACTGCTGTTTCGTGAAAAGATTTGCGAACTCTTCGGACGTCATACTACTTTTGTATGTAGATCACATGTTGCTCGCCGGGTCGAGCCTTGTTGAGATTAACAAGGTGAAGCAACAGTTGGCGAAACAGTTTGAGATGAAAGATTTGGGTGCTGCAAATCAGATCCTCGGTATGAGGATATCTCGAGGAAGGGATGGGTCCCTGTTTCTGTCGCAAGCCGAGTATGTGAAGAAAGTGTTGTCACGATTTAGCATGAGTGATGCCAAAGCTGTAGGCTCACCGCTAGCCACACACTTTAGCTTGTCGAAGAAACAATCACCCTCAGACGAGGAAGGAAAGGATCGTATGTCGAACATAACCTACGCTTCAGCAATTGGTAGCTTGATGTACGCTATGATGTGTACAAGACCGGAAATTGCCCATGCAGTGGGAGTTGTCAGTCGTTACATGAGTAACCCAGGAAAGCACCATTGGGAAGCTGTGAAGTGGATATTGAGATATCTCTCGGGTACCGTGAGTTTGGCATTATGTTTCCGAAAGACCTCGGAAGGCCTGCACGGCTATGTGGATGCTGACATGGCCGGTGATCTGGACAGCCGAAAGAGCACAACGGGATGTGTTTGTACCTTCGGTGGTACTGCTGTGAGTTGGACATCTAAGTTGCAAAAGATTGTTGCATTGTCGACCACAGAGGCTGAGTACGTCGCGATGACGGAAGCAAGCAAAGAGATGATTTGGTTGCAAGGTTTCTTAAAGGAGCTCGGTCAGAAAACCGACAAGGGAGTTCTGCACTGTGATAGTCAAAGTGCAATTCAGCTAGCTAAGAATCCTGTATTCCATTCACGCACAAAGCACATACAGATTCGTTACTATTTTATCCGGGCTGTTCTGAAAGATGGAATCTTCGCGCTAGAAAAGATTGAGGGCGCTAAGAACCTCGCCGATATGCTAACGAAGACTGTTACAATCGACAAACTGAGACTGTGTGCAACCTCAGTAGGACTCCGAGCTTGAGGCTCAGGGTCGCCGCTACACTGGAAGAATGAGTAACTCGCCGATGATGGCAGAGTATCAATTACTATACATGGATACCGATGGGAGCATTCTGCTCGGTGGAGCACAGTGAGTTCGGTGATCGGGGATAAGTGGATTTCTTTTGAACCACTCGACATTTGACTCCAAGTGGGAGATTGTTGAGTTGTGGAGCCAAATGAGGTTTGGCCATGTTTTCTAATTATCGCACATCACTTGGAATTGTAATATGACCCACTAAGGGTTCTATTTATATGCCTCAATATCTTGTATTTTAATTACACCTACACAGAGTACCTTTTACATATTGTAAAGAGAGAGTTCTAGTTGCGAGAGAACCATAGCTTTGTGATCTAGCTAGATTACGTTTGTAATCCTCTTTTAATATATAAATATAAGTGTCACGTGTAGCGGCCCGGAGACGTAGCCAATTTGGGTGAACTCCGTTATCAAAGTGTGTGTGCTCGGTTTAAGTATTCTGTCTTTCCTTATTTGCTCGACGTGATTTCCTAACAGCTCAAAGTTATTTGACTAAGGTCTTCATATAAGTCGGACCAGAAAAGAAAGTTAAAATTGTACAAATGTTCCATATGTGCATGATTACATTTGATTAACATTTATATCATACTATTAATATAATAATATAAGCAAATCCAAAAAAAATTGATTTTTTTAAAAATGTCTTCATTATATTTTAATAATTATCAATGTACTTAATTTAATTAATTAACAATTTGTTATCACTATATTTTCCTAATTACGGATGTAGTTAAAATTAATTAACAATTCGTTTTAACTTGCATAACTACAATAAATGATACAAAATCTGAATATTATGTTCAAAATAAAATATATTACGAGATTTATGTCATTACGCGTCTCACACGCAATGTGTGGTAACTTTTACTAGTATTTTTAATATGTTTACACAGTTTTCATATTTTTCCCAAAAGTAAAAGTAAAATGGGAATAGTTTGGGACTACAAAATGCAATTGTTTTTGAATAAATAATTATATTTAAACTGTTCACACAGCCTCTACTACAGTGTTGCATGCTACAGTGTGACCAAAATTCTCGTTTTCTCAAACTCATATCTTATCAAGGTGTATGTGGCAAACAAATGACAAGGGTATGAATATCGACTTTTCAGAAAGACCAAACTCAGTTGGTTATTATTTATTACGAGTAGTACATTTTAGTTCTTTATCTCTCAAAAAATAAAATAAAAAATGAATATATCATCTGGATTTAGTACTAACAGTGAGCAAAGCAAAGAAGACATGGGCTATGATCACAAGGAGGAAGGTGACGTGGCAGAATTCACGGTGAAAGATGAGCCTATGCATGAGTTGAATCAAAGCTCTGGTGTAAAAAAAGATTTGGTAATTAATGGTTTCTATACTACTAATTATATGCCTTCTAGTTTTCTATAAATATTTGCCTTCTTTTTCATATTTATGGTTTGTTTGGTTGTAGTCTTGTAGATCTTTATGGACTGAAAAACTACGTTTTATTTTTATACGAAAAAACTAGATGGTCTTGCTTAATGGTTCTATCTTTTACCAGTAACAAATGGTTATTTTATGCAAAGTAAGGAAAAATCTTGATGAGTCTTGCTTAGAACTTTAAGGCTGCTAAAGTGGTAAAATCAAAACAATGATTGAAGGCTGAACATCTAAACCAAATGCATGTCAGGATTTAAGGGGAAAAAACTTGATCCTAAAAGCTACCACCATACAAGTTTTTTTTTGTTTGGTTGGTTCATGATAACCAGATTGTTTTTGTATAGGGGAAGGAAAAGAGGAAGAAGAAACATGTGGACTCTGATGGGAAAATAATTAAGAAAAATAAGAAATCTGTTCATACCACCAAATCTAAAAAAGTATAACACCTAACTTCTTTACTTTTACACTAATTCATGCTTACAGTTTTTTTCGTTAGTTGGTACATTTATAACTGGTTTATGCTAATTTTAAGCCTTTGGAAGCGATATCTTGGCGGTTTTTGAGCATGTATGTTTTTTAGAGTAAGCATTTGTGATAGAAATAAATTTGGAGGTTGATATAGAAACGGCCTTCTCAAAGACACTTGTTTGTACTTGGGGCTTGTTCAGTTGTAGCTTTTTAGCAAAAAAATCTAATTTTTCTAAACTAGATTTGAAAGGATCGTATAAACTTCTTGTTACCTTTTTAATTAGAATAATAATAAAGCTCAGTTGTAAGCATATAAATTGAGCATCCAAACACATGCCAACTTTTAAAAGGAGAAATATGTTTGAGCTTATAAGCAGGTACCAAACAAGCCCTTAGCGTGTTTCATATATGGATTACATAATTTAATTTGAAAATTTTAACAGCCAAATCCGACCAAGTTTTAAGTAAAAATCTCGAGCTTCAAATGCTGCTAACCTGGTTCTTTCTTCTTTGTACACGCAAAGGCTCTTCTGAATGTTACTCATTTTTACATTATAATACATTTTCCATGATAATCCATTAGGTGTATCTTTTTATAAAATGACAAATTAGGTAGATCCGACTAATACTCTTTATTTTCCCTATCTTAGATAACGTCTGATACCGCCGGTAATAACTCACAGAGGTCAGTGAAGCTCTTAAATGTCAATTTTGTTCACATCCACTCATTAATTGGTTTAATGCAAGTAATATTTTGTAAACTGTTTTGAAGATCCAAGAAAGTAAGAAGTCGAGTTGCAGGTAATACGCCTGCTATGATTCGCGCAGAGGAAGTTCGGTCCAGTTTAGGAACTAAATTTGCAACTTTTATCAAACCCTTGCTTAAATCGCATGTTTCTGGTGGTTTTTGGATGGTAAAAATAGCTCACACATTTATTTCCAAGCTGTACATGACATACTATTGCTATATAGATGTCCTTGTTTGGTTGCAGCTTTTAAGTTCACCTTTTGTTTTTTGCTTCAAAGCTGGACTATATTTGATCTATCAGATTTTAAGCTGACCGTTTCTTGAATATCTAGAAGCTTATTTGTTGAGTCTAAAATAAGTCCAATATTTTCTTAAAAGCGGCAAGCAAAGAAGCACAGAGCGTTCTTTTTACCAACATTATTATTCTTGGTAGGGGCTTCCTGTTCAGTTCTGCAAGCCACACCTACCTGATAAGGATACGAACATTGCCCTGGAAAATGAAAATAGGGAAAGATTTCAAACGAAATATCTCGCCTATAAGCAAGGGCTTAGTGGAGGGTGGAGAAATTTTTCCATTACTCAAAAATTGGTCGAGGGTGATGTGGCAATTTTCCAGTTAGTCAAATCTAACAGATTTAAGGTGACATATTAGCTCTCTTTTGTATTTCGAAATGGAAGATTCATCGTTTTTATGGCATAGATATATACATTTAGAAACTGATGTTCACTTCCTTATGAACTAGGTCCATCATATAAATTTGCCTGCTTCTTGGAAGCTCTTTAAGGAAGCGACTTTTCCTTGAAAAAATAGAAACTTTGTATATTGATTATATATGTTATTATGTATCACTTTCTCCTTGTTAACAATCCACTCTTGGTTCACGGGTATTGAGTATTTCTTCCGGTTTTGTTAGGTATGCATAATAAGAGAAAAGGATTTGAATGAGGCTGATGGACATGGTCAACACGGTGATACAGGTTCGTTCATTTGTCCTATTTTTAGTTTAATCATTCAAATGCAGTGTATTTTAATTCACTTGATAAATGTCACACCCTTTCTCCATGGAATGATGAACTCAGAGAAGAACGGTACAAAAGATTGTGAAAAGGCGCTAGCCCAAAACATAAAAAAAAGGAAGCATTCGGATTCTCTTCAAAGTTCAAAGGTCCGAAAGAACAAGAAAATAAACCTTGGAAAATCAGTTCCTAAAATACCACAACTAGCAAACAATTCCAAAAACAGTGACAAGAGAACTGATTCGGATATCCCAAGTCTAAGTTCTCCTTTTTCTCAAATTCAGTTCAAGCACATTAAAAGTTTCGAAGACTTTACTATCATAGTTCAGGAATTATGCATAGATCCAAAGCTTCCCAGTGATATTCGGGCCAAATATTATAAGTTATGCTATGACAAAAATTCATTTCTTCATGATCGCCTTATGCACGGGCTCAACTCAGAGATAATCGCTGGTATAATCAAAGAAATTGTACTTATATCCGAGTCCTTGAAACAATGCTACAATTTAACAACTTGTCGCGATGAATTTACGACATGGGATAAAGCTTTGGAATCTTTTGAGTTTTTGGGGATGAATGTCAAATTTTTACGTAGTCGAATAAAAACATTAGTTACCGAGTTTGAGTCCGAAGATGCTATCGGGGCAAGGAAATATATAGAGGCTAGACTGGGAAGAATTAGAATAGAGGATGAGATGAGACCCGTGGAAGCTAAGCTAATTGTATTAAAGGAGATTTGTAAGAGATATGATGCTGAAACTAAGGCTCTCAAATCTCGTGCAGAACGCTATGAACACAAGCTCCGAGAAGTGATCGACGCTCCATGGTAATGTGTGTCTATGTATGTATTTTGCGTATTCCGTAGATATATTTGGTCCAATCCTAAGAGTTGAAAGATATCGAAGTAGGACTAATTTATATTTGCTGCAAGCTAAGTACCTATTAATTATCTGGTGAAGTTGAATTGTAACCTTTGGCTGCTTGTATCTGCTATAATGTTAAAAATTAAGAACTTTTGTGCAGTATCTTCACCGATCTTTTATAGTTTTCTTCCAATAAACTCTATTCTCAATTGAAGATTAATAGGATAAATACGAGAAGATTTTGATCATTAGTCCTTAAACATGGTAACATTTATAAATTATCGTGTTAGGGTATTGACAACCTATAGTGCCGGCAAGACTTGTACCCTCCTCCAACGAAAATTAAATTTGGCACTAAATTCCAATATTAGAACTAAAAAGCATCATTTAACAACTCTAATAATTTATATTCTTCTTCCAAGTGCCAACAGAGCCACATTCGACTTAGTATGTACGATTACGTAATCAGTACAGGTTGAAGGAAAAACAAAATAAATCTATATCAATCTTTTCTAAACAAATAGCGAATATTGATAGCATACATAAGAAGTTAAGAGCCCACTTTTTCGAGGTAAAAATAGTGGATTGAACAAAATTATACTTCCTCTATCTCAAATCTTTAGTTCACTTTCTTGAATATATTCTTGAAATAAGGATGCAAATGAAAAGATTATTTTGAGACATATGTACGTAGTATATATACAACACGTACAGCTTTCTAAAGTAATTTATCAAAATGTACATTTTTATAGATTAATTAATAGTCTTTATTCCATTTACCTAAATAGCAATTACAAAGTTCGGAGAGTATATTTTTTGCATTTTCCCAATCACCTGAGGTTTCTTGCCATAGAGCAGATATACAAAATTCAGTTAATAAGCGTTTATATACGTATATATCGTTACTTTTTTTTTATTATTAAGACTATTTTTTGCTAGTTCTTCGTGAAGCTCACTTTTATCTTTTCCCAATTAATTGTTTATTATAAAACTACGTACAATTTTGACCGGTCATTAACTTGTATCAAAATTTTCGGAATGAAATTTTTCAAAAGTTAATCATATAGTTCAAACATCAAATTATATGATTCAATTTTGAAATTTTTATTTCGAAAATTTTGATAATTAAAATTACACGTAATTTCGTAAATAACAATTAATTAAAACGGGATGAAGTATTCCTTTTTGTTATATGGAGTTTGGTACGGGAATTCTTTATTATATATGAGAATTACTTATGAGTATAAGAGTCGTGGGATTGCAGCAATCCCAAGTCTACGTGTCACTGGAAAATATATTTATTTATTTTTATTTCCTTTTTTTTTATGTGATTTTGTTTTTTTTATTTCGTTTTCGTATATCAAAAAATTCCTCAATTTTACCTAAAAACTTTTCCAATTTTATTCAAAAACTTCCCCAATTTTATCATAAAAAAAAACTATAACCATCAACCATCAAACTACTTCATATATCAAGTTAATATATTTTTTTATCAAATCAACGTCACTTTACCACTACAATTATCCCTAATTTTACCAAAAAAAAAAACCTCCCAATCTAAAAAAAAAAAAAAAACTTCTTCAATTTTATCCAAAAAAAATCCTAACCATCGACCATCAACCATCAAACTCGTTCGTATATCAAATTAATATATATTTTTCCTCAATTTTACATATCCCAATTTACCAAAATAAAACATATCCCAATTTTACATATAAATTGGGATAAATTGGGATATGTTTTTTTCAGGATAAAATTGAGGATAAATGTAGTGGTAGAGTGATGTTGATTTGAGAAAAATATATATTAATTTGATATACGAACGAGTCTGATGATTGATGGTCGATGGTTAGGGTTTTTTTTTGGATAAAATTGAAGAAGTTTTTTTTTTTTTTTTTTAGATTGGGAGGTTTTTTTTGTTGGTAAAATTGGGGATAATTGTAGTGGTAAAGTGACGTTGATTTGATAAAAAAATATATTAATTTGATATATGAAGTAGTTTGATGGTTGATGGTTATAGTTTTTTTTTTTTGATAAAATTGGAAAAGTTTTTGAATAAAATTGGAAAAGTTTTTAGGTAAAATTGAGGAATTTTTTGATATACGAAAACGAAGTAAAAAAAACAAAATCACATAAAAAAAAAATAAAAGAAAAATAAAATAAAAATTTACCAGTGACACGTAGACGTGGGATTGCTGCAATCCCACGTCTCTTAATATGTAATAAAGAATCCCCCGTTTGGCACCCCTTGTTCTATTGACTTAATTTAAGTATTATTTTTAAGACAGCTGCTGACTTTTAGTGGTCGAATCACTATGATGTTTTTCACATTAATCGAGTTTTGGTGCATATTCCAAATATATTCAAACATCGGTTCATTTTAAAAAGTGTCTTGCCTACCATACAAAAAGATATTAAATCTAGCAATGATTATTGCTGCCTTTGATCTCATTGTATTATCATTTCCTTCTTCTTTGTAGTACTATAATACTATCAGTCAATCACTAGAGTGACTAAAAAAAAACTTATTACTATTTAACAGTAGGCAAAACAAAGCTTACTTTTATGAGTTGTGAAAAAAACTTATTTTGGGAAAAAACATCATTTAGTATAAAGTTTGAGACTTAATTACTAAAAATCAATGGTTAAGATCTCTTTTAAGATTAGCTATAGATGATTAACGACGTCGTCTCTCTCTTTTTACACGTTATGTTAAACTTTGATGCTCTAATTATTAAAAAGAAATTCCGAAATCGAAGTTTTGATAACCAAGTCTCGAAATATGTTCCAAATATTAATTAACTCTCCCAAATTTTGGATTGATCGAGTTCTATTTTCTAGTTTTTCATGCATAATGATAAAATAACACTACGCTTTTGATTTATTTAAGTGACGTAGTTTATCACATCTTAGAAGCTAAAAACAAATTAAGGAAAAAGACGAGATCTTAAAAGTTAAAACGCTGAAAACAAGGTCACATCTGATCTAAGGTTTCAGTAAGCAGTTAACATTAATCTTTGAACTTTATTACCCAAAATATAATTCATTGTATAAATTTATTAAATTATGACTACTCACTCATACTAAAGTATAGATAATAAAATAAATCAAACAAGAAAAGCAAGACTGTCATCGAGCCCACTAGACCTCGACGACGCCCAATAACCTGTCATCGGATCTCGCTAGACTTCTACTTGGAGTTGCCAAACAAAGCTAATGCTAGGCGAAGATCGTTGTGATATTGGATAGTTTATTGAAGTCCGATGACCAAAATTTGGCACAAATAATAATACAATAAAGTTGCGCTACTGACTATTGCTTAGATTTTTAATTATGGCACTATAGCAATATTTTTCTTTCGGGGAAGTGTTTGCAAAAAAGTGCTTTTGAAAGTATTAGTGGATATAATTATTTTGTTTAAATATGTTAATATTTGTCTATGTAATAACACGACACACCATTTATTGTTAACATTTATACAAACAGCACCACGTTATTTCTAATTCATATATTTTAGTGTCATATATATATAGTTCTTTTAACACATAACAAGATTTTTATTGGATAGTCAAGTAGACGATTTTCGCTCTTAACAATTTAATTTGTTCGTGTATGATATAATCGAAAGCATATGTACTTATAGAAGAATGAAGAGAGCAGCATGTGAAGTAAAAAAAAAATGGTGTCATCGTAGAGTCTATGAGCGAGCCTAACTCATAATAAGTCTAACGCATTCTCATTGTAAAATATTGCTTACCTACTACAGAATTGCCGTAAAACTTACCTTACAAAAATTTCATATTTATAATTCAGAAATAAAAACCTTCAAAAGTCAATTGCATAGTTAATAGTTAATACTTTGACCGTTCCTAAATAGTTGATCAATTTTCTATTTTACGAAAAATACTCTTAAAATTATTTTTATATACTTTACATTTCAAACAATCAAAAATTTGAAGTGACAATTTGTATCTTTTAATGTGTATTTATTTTAACTTCACAACAAAATCATCGTTCTCTCTTAAATTTCACCATTCCTTAAACCCATTAATACACTAATTAAGAAATGAAAGGAGAATAAATTAAAAAAATTCCTTAGCTTATGAGTTGACCATTAAACTAAAATCAAGGTAGTAACTAGTAAGTATATTCTATACGACTAACTCCAAGTGAGAAATTGATTAATAATTGTTTGAACATTTAGTAAATAAGTGAGACAAAGATACAATTTTTTCAAAAAAAAGTAATAGTATGGGAAAATATTAAATTTGTATCCCATGAATTTTAGTAATTTAGTATCCATCTTATTTATCTTTATAAATTGATACCAAAACTTTATGATTTATATCCGGTCGATCCATTAATATCCATTTAAGTACTATTATAGATTGATACCAAATTAGTAAAAGTTGGTAAGTATCGATAACAGTTTAGTCACGTGTAGTATAATCTGGATACCAAATTAATAAAATACGATAGCACGATATTACATAGTTTATTTCGAATTAGAAAATAGAACGGAAACAATTAAAAGTATAATGATTGGGTTCTAAATAAACCGTAAAGGTTAGATACAAATTTAGAAAAGTAGCTAAATTGAGTCCTAAATTACTATAAAAAAATGATATATTTGATACCAATTTAATTATCCCCATCTCCGTCCCATTTTATAAGTTACATGTGAAACCACGTATAACTTTGACCGTATTTGAACGTATAACTAAATTGTCGAAACGAATTTTGTTTGTTTACATAGTTTAAACGTTAAAGTATATGATAGAATTTTTAAAAGAAATTGATAAACTTGGATACTCACTTTGTTCCTATTTAATTGTCAACTACGAAATTACGTGCAATTTAAACTAAATGATCATTTTAAAAAAAATTCATTCCGAAAATTTTAATATAAATTGTTGGCCAGTCGAAATTGTATTTAGTTTCGCGATGGACAATTAAGGGTAACTTAGGTATTACTATTTATTTGTCTATGGGTTAGTTTCGTGGGACGGAGATATTAGTGCTAACAATAGTATTTATAGAAAAAATAAAAAATGAAAAAAATAGTAGGAACAGTAGCAGTGCAGGTGATACTGGGCGGGGCAAAAAACCGGAAAACTCGAACCGAACCGATAACCAAATCGAAAAAATCCGAAAAAGATCGAAACCGAAAAATTTTCGGGTCGGTTTCGGTTTTCAGTAAAATCGAACCGAAAAATACCGAAACCGAAAAAAACCAAAAAAAACCAAAAAAAAAACGAAAAAACCCGAAAAAGAAAAAATAAAACCGAAAAATAACCGACACTGGACTGAAAAAATCGATCCAGTTCGATCCAAATATTAAAAAGAACGAAACCGAAAAAAACCGAACAAAAAAATATAGTCGAATTCGGTTTCGATTTTACAAAAGAGCCTACAGAACCCAGCCGTAGCTGATAGTAGATAATAAGGGAGAAAGCCGCCAATTTGTAGAGTCACAGCATCTCCAACACTCCAGATTCCCCCCCAACTCTCTCTCTCTCTCTCTCTCTCTCACACACACACACACACAAATAAAAAGCCTACTACCATAATGCTATTTCTCTCCCAAACACTCAATTAATATCTCTCTCTCTCTCTCTCTCTCTTTCTATATATATATATATAGATATAGATAGATAGATATATATCGATGGCGTCCCTTTGTTTTGCCGCCACGTCAGCAGCGGGGGTACCGACAAGACGACGAGGTGGTCCCGAGTTGAAGATAAGGAGACTTGTTCGATGTTCTCTAGATTCCAATGTCTCTGATATGAGCGTCAATGGTATTTTTTCTAATTAATATTATATAATTAATAAATAAAAACGCAATTTTCCCTTTTCTGGCTCTCAGTTTTAGTTTGTAATCTATCAATCATATGTTTCCTTTTTTTTTTCTTTACTGTTTTTGAGTTTTTGGGGGAATTGGATATTTACTTCTTCTTCTTGTTGTTGTGTCATATTTGTTGCACTTTGATTTTTTAAATTTTTTTTTTATGGGGATCAATTTTATCAGTTTTCTGTTTATTCCTTTTATAATTGCTGAATCTGTGGGGGAAATTAGTTTTTATTTCACTGTGGTTGTTTTGCGTTATGTTTCTAAGGTCAATTTTAGTTATTCTTTCGATTATCTGTTTTGTTTTTTGATACTTTTTTTTTTTGAACTTTTATGCTAATTAGGAGTTTAGTTGTTGTTTTTTTTATATTTGTTTGATTGCTGCACTGTGTTATTTTCGTTTTGTTGTTGTTATTGGGGTTCAAATTTAGTTATTCTTTTAACCCCCTTTTCTATTTGTATGATTTATGTTTTCTGTGAATTTGTTAGAAATTTAAGAGTTTTAACTGTTGCAGTGATGTTTAATTCACTGTGTTTGTCTTAAGTTGTTATTTTCTGGAGATCAATGTTAGGTATTCTTTCGATTCTCTGTTCTATTTTTTGGGGGAAATTAGGAGTTTAATTGTTGTGGTATTAATTAATTCCCTTATTTTTTTTGATGTGGTAGAACATGAAAGTTAAAACAATAAAGTGAAATTATAAATTTTGTGATTAGTTTAGAAAGGGATAACTGGATTAACAATAGAAAGGAATTTTAGAAGACTTTGATCGAGTTGAGATTAATAAATAAAAAATAGAGATCGTAGCAGATTTACTTTAGGCTACTTCCATTTTTTGTACAGTGTAAAAGAAATGACTAATTTCACGGAATGTTGAGTTAGGACAATCAATGTCACAAAAAAAAATTAATGACTTTTGGTTTTATTTTCAGGTATTCCTTTTCTTTTTTTTGAAGTGGAATCCTTACGAGATGTAAAACAATCTCTAGTTCCTTGTTTTTACATGAACTAGTATTAGACAATTGTGCTCCATTATTCTTTTTCCTGTTTTTTTAGTTGTTTACAAGTACTAGTTTTGCTTGGTGTTTTCAGCTCCAAAAGGGTTATTTCCGTCAGAGCCTCAGCACTACACTGGGCCAAAATTAAAAGTGGCCATAATAGGAGCTGGTCTTGCAGGCATGTCTACAGCAGTGGAGCTTTTGGACCAGGGCCACGAGGTTAAGTTATTCTCCGAGTCATATTATTAATCTTCACTTTAAACAGTGCCTGGAAATAGTTTTCCTGCGTTTCTTGATTATAGTATGCATGATCTTTCTATGTTTGTTCACATATATGTGATGTCTGCACAACGATCACAGCACATATTTTCTTTTTTGTTAGTAAAAAAGATGCAGATAACATGATTTATTGCACAAGTATGCTGAAAGCAAAGTGCTTGGAAGTGCTTAACACTAAGTTACATGCTTTCATAGACAAAATATATTTTACATGCCTATATATCATCGTCAATTCGACTGAAGTGTCTTTTTTGGCCTTTCAGGTGGATATATATGAGTCTAGATCTTTTATTGGCGGGAAAGTTGGTTCTTTTGTTGATAGACGCGGAAATCACATCGAAATGGGACTTCATGTTTTCTTCGGTTGCTACAACAATCTTTTCCGCTTATTAAAAAAGGTAAACACTACTATCTTAATTATCTTTCCGGTAGGTGTATAAAACCGCAAGAAACCGGTAATATAGTTCACTAATTAAAAGAATTGGTGGATGGTGTACAAAATTGCATAGATAGTATAGCGTAGAAAAGTGCAAAAAAACCCTAAATATACTAGTTGTTTTTCCTCTTTTGTTTTGAGAAATAAAGCTCTGATTGTTTTTGTATAATTTGGCGTAGGTTGGAGCTGAGAAGAATCTTCTTGTGAAGGATCATACTCATACCTTTATAAATAAAGGGGGTAAAATCGGTGGTATGCTATCACTGTTTACTCTAAATGTTTAGTTTGGACTATTAAGTTTTGACTAGTTCAAATTCATGGGTTTGAAATTATTTTGGGGTCGGACATGAATTGTAGTGTACATAAACAGTATGAATATATCGATTACTTTAGTGGTTATGTTCGTGTCACATGAACAAACTTGGTTTCCTTTTGCAGAACTTGACTTCAGATTTCCAATTGGAGCTCCAATACATGGAATGCGAGCTTTCTTGACTACCAATCAGCTCAATGTAATAATTTTTAAATGTGTAAACTTCAAAATTTGTTGGTCCTTGTGATTACAGTGCGTTCTTACTGCACAATTCATGATTTTACATATTACATATAATGTCTACGGTAAAGTACAAGAACTGAGACTGGAGACGGTCTACATTTCAACAAGGAGAATTTTGAGTTTGTAAATTGTTTCAAATTGAAGTTTTTTTTCTTCTGATGTTCAGTATTTTTTTTTTACTGCAGACTTATGATAAAGCAAGAAATGCTTTGGCTCTGGCCTTAAGTCCAGTAGTAAGAGCTGTTATAGACCCAGAAGGTGCAATGACAGATATAAGAAACCTGGACAGTGTAAGAATGAATAATTAACCTACTTTCTATTGCATCAGGATTATCTCTTTGAAATTTGTCCATTCTCCAGTTATGAGTATTTTTCAGGAACAGATGGGTTATTCAACTCCAATGTACTACTATATGTTCTGGCTTTATAACATTTGTATTATTGTAAATTTGGCTGATTTTGGACTGTTATTGACTATGTAGGTTAGTTTTTCTGATTGGTTCATGTCCAAAGGCGGAAATCGCAGTAGTATCCAGAAAATGTGGGACCCAGTTGCCTATGCTCTTGGGTTTATTGACTGTGATAATATCAGTGCTCGTTGTATGCTCACAATATTCGCATTATTTGCAACTAAAACAGAGGCTTCATTATTACGGATGCTTAAAGGATCTCCGGACGAATATTTAAGTGGCCCCATTAAAAAATATATCACAGACAAAGGCGGAAGGTTGATTTTGGATACTTTCATCTACTATTGATGTTTTTTTTGGTAATTACCATTTTTCAGTTAACATTCAAGAATATTTGTTTCTCACTTAGCAATATTGTTTTTTTAGGTTTCATCTTAGATGGGGATGCAGAGAAATACTCCATGAAAAATCTGCTGATGGAGATATGTATGTAACTGGAATTGCCATGTCAAAGGTAAGATGCTGTTATTATTTTCTTTATTTTTATCTTTTAATTGGGTGCTAGACTGCTAGGGAATTCACATATATTTGTTCTTATATTAGAAAACTAAGCTTGTCCCTTGCCCAGTGTCTAGTTCTTTTAGCCAATTCCATTGAGTTCCTAAGTTATTCCCTATGAATCTCTATTTGTAGTTAGCCTTGATTAATTTTTCATAGAATGTGTTTGCAGTTTTTCGGTGGTTATGTCAATTGGTATTTAGAATTCCGAAAGTGTACTGCGGTACTGGAATTCAGTTTTCGTCCTTTATGATACTTTTTAACTTTGAATTTTGACTTTTCGTTTAATATACTTGGGTGATGAAGGTTTGAGTTATTCAGCCTCTGACTAATACTATATTAACAGTGGTCCAAATATGTAAAGGAACAAAATCATGTGAAATAACAAGTTCTATATTCTTTTGCTTGAAGCTACCAAATGTAAATCTTTTATATTATATGTAAACTACATCTATGTTTTGAAACCGACTACGGCTAGCCTGGTGGGCTAGAATCTGCGCTCTCAATTACGAGGTGCAATTGAGGTGTAGAGTTCGATCCTTATAAAGGGGTAGGTGTGATAGCCTTTAATCATCTTTAATAAGATTTTTTTAAAAAAACTTTCTTTTGTAGCCAGAAAACCTATTATGTTGTTGTTTGACTTTTTAACATTTCTACATTTTTCGACTAACGCACATAAATGTAAGATGGCGACATGTATGGTTATCTTTTTTAACTTCATAGATACTGTTCTATATACTTGCAGGCTACTCAGAAGAAAATAGTGAAAGCCGATGTGTACGTTGCAGGTGTGTAGTCAGCTTCATTCTGTAATTACTTATTACTTATTAGCATAGTTGAGTTCTTATTTTATTGATTAAAAATATTATGCAGCTTGTGACGTCCCTGGAATTAAAAGATTAGTTCCTTCTACCTGGAGGGAGTTAGACTTTTTTGATAACATTTATAAACTAGTTGGAGTACCTGTGGTCACAGTTCAACTTAGATACAACGGCTGGGTCACAGAAATGCAGGATCTAGAACGGGCAAGGTAATCCTCTACTGTTGTTTTCTTTGTGGGTGTCTTCTCTAAGTTTCTAATATTTGGAAAAGTTCAACTTTTTTGTCGTTTATGATGATTTTGACAGATGAATCTTCTCATGCATCTTAAAAGTTACTTTTTTTTTTTTGTTTGAGAATTTATAGGCAACTAAGGCAAGCTACTGGGTTGGATAATCTCCTTTACACTCCAGATGCAGATTTTTCATGCTTCGCTGATCTGGCGCTTGCATCTCCAGAAAATTATTACATTGAAGGCCAAGGATCGCTTCTACAGTAAGTAAATTAAATCTGCATTACTTAAAACCTATAGAATTAAGGTCATCGTATGTCATAATTTACAAGTCATTTGAGTATCAAAACCATCTTTGTCACCGAACTTTCGTGTTATTTAGATGCATAATTGTCTTTTCGGTTTGCAGATGTGTGCTTACCCCTGGTGATCCGTACATGCCATTACCAAATGATGAAATAATCAGAAGAGTTACAGAACAAGTAAGTTCTCGTACATGTTCTTTTCTTCACCATTGTAGGACTGTATCAGTGAGATATCTAGCTAAGCACTGTCAAGTTACCTTAATATAGCCAGTTTCTTTAGTTACTAATGTGGTCTGTTATATATCAGGTTTTAGTGTTGTTCCCATCTTCACAAGGTTTAGAAGTTACTTGGTCATCCGTAGTCAAAATTGGGCAATCCTTGTATCGCGAAGGACCTGGTAAAGATCCATTTAGACCTGATCAAAAAACGCCCGTTAAGAATTTCTTTCTTGCTGGGTCATATACAAAACAGGTGAGTTTTGCTATCAATCTTCTCTAAATATAATCGAAATTAGCAATCATAATTGTATTCTGTTTTTAAATTTCTTCAATTTTGCAAAGAGAAGGTGAGAAAATTGATAGTTTTCTTCTATAATGGATCTCAGCTTTTGGTAGAAACTAAAATGTTCCTCAAAGTCAGGAAAAAATGTTAACTATTCATAAAGGGATTGTTTGGTAGAGCTAATTAATGTATGCTTGTTTCAGTGAGCCCAATATGAATAATGAGCATGTAATTTAACAGTGTACCAAGCATAGTATTAATACTCAAGTTAAAAGTGAACAGACAGTATACTTTTCACCCTCAACAAAATAAGCACTGTATATTTTATACCTCCGGTTAGATGCAACCAAAAGGGCCCTGAATTTATGCAGAGGTTAGACCCTGCAGAATATTTAGGCTTATGATTTTTTACACTTATACAGGCATTGTTTATTTCTTAAAAGCTTGTAAGAAATAATAAGCTCAGCATGCAAGCTTGGGTTTTTTTGCTTTATTAAGTAAAAGCTGGACTGCATTTGGCTGACTAGTTTAAACCTGTTTTTTTCCAGATTTCAGAACGAAGCTTTTTAGCCGGATGGATTTGTTTTTTATTTAATTGTTTTGCAAAAACAAAATAAAAATTCCAGCCTATTTGCTTAAAGGATGCAACAAAAATTCCCACTGTTACTTCTTTCTCTCTCCAGTCTCCACTTGGGTGATGCAAAAACATTGGTTACATACAATAGTTGATTTTGTGGTGGTATTTGCAGGACTATATAGATAGTATGGAAGGGGCAACTCTTTCAGGAAGACAAGCCTCTGCCTACATATGTGATGCTGGCGAGGATATATTGGCTTTACGAAAGGCACTATCCGCCTTCGAATCTAATGGATTTGCTGAAGCTGTTGCTGACTTGAGTCTCGTCTGATGCGTTTGTTATTAGTTACACGTAAAAGTCCAGAGAAGAAGGCAGCTGTTTTCACCATGTATTTATTATTATTGGAGTTGCGGAAAATTAGTATAGCACCCTGTTTGTTGTCTCATTGTACAACTATGAACTATGAATGTATTATGCCAATAGAAAACATATCTCACATGATATGTATATGAGTAAATGACGCTGAATAAAAGAGCGATTTCATTTGCATGGAGAATTAATTCTGATATGCAATTGTTATCTCTGTCGTCATTTATTAATTCAAAAGAAAGCATTTGAAAGTATAGATAAAAGTTGAGGACAACCTTGCCTTAATACGTGAAAAACAGAGACGTGTAAATGAGATTTCAAATCTATTGAAACTTGTTGAAATTTATCAGGAATCCTCGTCAGCATGTTAGTTTCACTATATATACCACTCCTAAAACGTAAGAGTACATGGAAGATAACCATAGCATCTACTGCTAAACAAGAACGAGAGCACGGAAGGAGGTACCGTACGTAGTCTTTAAAAGCTTTTCGTGGATGAAGTAAAACTTTTCTGGCAGCTACATGCCATAGCCAACTCAGCTAATCTGTTTAAAAGATGAAGCTAAGGCAGCATATAGCACAAACCGGCGACAGTGCTGCAAATTTACCATTCAAGATTAACTGAGATTGGAAAAGGGGCAGTAGGCGATTTGGGCTAGTATACTCTTATGCATGGGGCTGTCTCTTTTGAGCAGTCATTTCACTGAAATGAGACCCCATATTGCTCAAATGAGGATCCGGTTAAAAAACCAGATCCACGTCACATCTTATTTTTATTTATTTTTTCAATTTATTCCACTCAATTTCATTACAAAATAAATAACTCTAACACCAGTTCATTACATCTCATTACACTTCATTTATTTACAAAATAAATAAATTTACCCACTCTATCACACTATTAATTAATACATTCATCTGTTTTTTTTTTCACTCAAACTAAATACAAAATTAAAATATTTTATAATCATAATATTATATCAAGTTAACACTTTCAAGTAATTTATATTTTACACTTTTTTATTTATTAATTTTGTTACTTCCGAGAAAATAATTAAATCAAATAATGCCCGATATGTACCACTTTTGAAATTATATTACTCCTAGCTACCTCCATAATTTCATATTTACTATAGCTACCACTTTTTAATTATTTACTTTATTTACTAAAACGTCATACACATATTTCATAAAAAATGAAAAAAAAACACATAAAATTATATAAAATGCAAAAAATATCAAAATAAATGAAAAAAAATCACAAAAAATGAAAAATAATAAAAAAATCATAAAGAAAATAAAAAAATCACAAAAAAATAAAAAAACAAATGAAAAAATCACAAAATTTTAAAAAAAAAAAAAATAAATAAAAAAAATTATAAAAAATCACAAAAATCACAAAATATTATAAAAAAAAAAAATGAAAAATTTATAAAAAATCACAAAAATCACAAAAATGAAAAATAAATAAAAAAAAATAACAAAAAAAATTATAAAAATTATAAAAGATGAAAAAAATGAAAAAAATCACAAAATATTAAAAAAATGAAAAAAAATCACATAAAATTATAAAAAATGAAAAAATATTATAAAAATAATAAAAAATTTATAAAAAATGAAAAAAATCACAAAAAATTATTAAAAAAAGCACAAAAATCCCAAAATTATAAAAAATTATATATTTTTTGTAATTTTTTAAAAAGTTTATGATTTTTTAATTTTTTTATAATTGTTTTTTTTGTGATTTTTGTTATTTTTTTTATAATGTTTTGTGATTTTTTGTGATTTTTGTGATTTTTTTTTATTTTTTTTTTTATTTTTTGTGATTTTTTATAATTTTTTATAATTTTTTATGATTTTTTGTGATTTTTTTCATTTTTATAAATTTTTTGTAATGAAAACCCTACACGTCATTATTTTATTCCACTTTTACAAGTTAACCGGGTTAACTTGAAAGTGGTTAAATGTGGGTAGATAAAGGTGGAAGAAAATAATGACGTGTAGGTTTTTGGGGACAATTTAATTATTTACTCGGAATTAACAAAATTAATAAATAAAAAAGTGCAAAATATAAATTAATTGAAAGTGTTAACTTGATATAATATTATGATTATAAAATATTTTAATTTTGTATTTAGTTTGAGTGGAAAAAAAAAACAGAGGAATGTATTAATTAATAGTGTGATAGAGTGGGTAATTTATTTATTTTGTAAATAAATGAAGTGTAATGAGATGTAATAAAGTGGTGTTAGAGCTATTTATTTTGTAATAAAATTTAATGGAATGAATTGAAAAAATAAATAAAAATAAGATATGACGTGGACCTGGTTTTTAACCAGATCCTCAAATAAGTAAAATGAAGACTCAGATGAGTAATCTGAGTCCTCAAAAGATCATCTCCCCTTATGCATCTATGGTAAAAAATAATTAACTCTCTTTTCTCTTTTCTAGATTCATTGATATTGACAAAGGTGTAATACTCTTTGTAGTAGCCGTCCTCCCTACTATTGTTTTGACAACCGTGATATTTAATGATTTTACCAATTTTATTTTAAAGTCAGCAAACGTTAAAATTCGAGATTTTTAAGCAAAGAATATTTCTTTATTAAATGTGACACTATAAGTATAAAATATGATGTTTCAAAATAGAAAACTAAATTAGCTTAAAGGGAAAGGTAGCTCTTAATTATTTTTGAACACCGGTATTCTGCCGAGGTAACCATTGAACGTCTCAAGATCCTAAATCTTGGTCCTCTCACAAGTTTGGAATTGATAACAAGGATGAATAAATATTATGAATTTATTTCTTTACTAACCATTGAACAAAAAAGAAAGATGAAACTTTATACATGAAACAAAATCATGAAAAAGATATAGTAACAATAACATTTCAAAGATGCTTATGAACCTGCCTGAATCAAACCATTGTCATAACGTTACATAGAATCATTTTATTGTAATCGCTATTATATATAAGCAATTGTCATTTGTCAGCATTATAAATGTATTAATAGAAAACTGATTTTCCCAAAGATTCGCCGAAATAAATTACTATTGTCATGCATGCTGCCACCTCGCATCATTTTTATTTTAATTGTCTATAGTAAATCAATTGTGATACTGTGGGTAACTACATTATTAAAATCGACATTTTTATCCTTTAGCCGGCCTTCATGTGGCCTATATATATCAGCATCTACCTAAGACTGATAACATATAACCTAATACTATATATAGAAGAGAGAGATGGCCCTCAGAAGAAGTAAAATTGTATCTTCACTTGTCATAGTTTTTGTCATTATGATGATGATAATGGTTGCAACTGCTAATGTTACATCGGAATGCCGTGCCGCTTGTGGTTGCGATGAAAAACTCACTCAGGACTGTAAAAATTGCGTTCGGACTTGTAAGAGTTGCGAAAAGTCTTGTCACCCTTGCAAAGGTCAAGAGTGCAAAGATTGTTTTAATGACTGTACGTCTCCGGGAAAGTAATATTGTATCGACGGAGAAGATATGCATCTTTTGCTCCATTACTTGTCTCACTTTTGTTAACGTCGACCATCTTACAAAGTTTTATTACTGTGATCGAGTTTTTTTTTCCTGCTGTGTCCTTAATTTTTATGAATGTTGTCTAATCCCTCTGGAGGATGTATGTGCTTCCCTTACGGTTGTCAAATAAAACGATGATTTCCCTTATCGTAAGTCTTTATTTTGTTGTTATTTAATTAAGCTTGAAAGACACGGATAAAATGTTACTATGTTTTAATGTTTTGTGTCCACAAATCTTTCCCCGAGGTGATTTGGAAATGTTTCGTCATATTTTATTCACGACTTGAACTCGATTGAACTTATTTGAAGAAGTAAATATGTGGTTTTATATATGTACAAGTTGGTAAACATTTGTAACCAACCTGAAAAGGCCTTAGCTTATTCATTTAGCTTTTAATTCAAAGTAGAACTTTTTTAGCACCAGATGATATAGGGATTAAAGATAATACTTATTTTAAGGACAATCTTAACAACAGATGATCTCAAGGTTCCGTTCCAACCATGGTCACTGAGAAACCCGTTTCCCCTTTCGAAAACTGCGTTTCCCGTTCTCATTATTTATTGGGTAATTTTTATTTATTTTTTCTTCATTTTAATTCCTCGTTTTCGTTTACCTTCGAGGCAACTATATATGGTTGCATCCCGAAACTTTTAATACTAATTCTTACCTTACGAATAGAGGATCCTTGAAGAAAATTGCCAACTTATTGCAAGGCAAAGGAGCACCCTAATATGAAGAATAAGGGAAGCCTCCGTCAAGAGAATATTTTTCCGTCAAGAGAATATTTTTCTTTTAAGTACAATAAATACTCATTTAGCATGCAAACCTTGTCTCGAAATGTTTTCATCAGAAATTCTTCGAGGATGGATTTAAGATGTAAAGATCTAGTATTACGGACAATTAACTTGAGTTAGGACATTATCTGAAATAGGAACTTGACCCCTTGTGAGTTAAAGAAAACCATTAAACATCTCTGTATCCATAGTAGCATACGTACTACTGTTTATACTAATATTTATAAAAGCGTTTGCCCATGGAGTTTTTCGATGGCAGAGCCGCAATGAAGTTCAGCTCCTCTGGTTTCCGTCCAGTTTTTTAAGTCTCTTTTCGTTATGTTTATATGATATGGAAAAATCAAATGATTTTAGCATGCATAATAAACTCTAATATTTCTCTCGTAGCCTCAACTTATTCAGCGTTATACCATAAAAGTGCATCCAAATTAACCTTTTAAGAACATATCACAACATGAACTCGTCTGTTCGGGTATTATAGTTTATGACATCCTTTAGAATTATTCAATTCCTTTCTTTTTTAAAGAGTAAAATAATGTTTAACATGATAAATAAATATCACAAAACCCTTGACGTGATCTGGAAATGAATGTCTAACTAGACTAAAAATGGTGAGATACAGTTCGGCCAGGGTTGTCTAAAACACTTTCAAGTTTTAAGTTTGGTAAGACAAAAGATGAGTCTCTAGCAAGTTCCTAAACAACAAACAAGTCTGTAATAGCTTTTGTGTTACAACAGCTTGCCGGAAAATTTACTTCCAACAAAAATAATCTCCCATCATGCTAAAACACTGGTCATTGTTTTGTCACTCTCTGATAACATGCTCTATTTAAACATTTAAGATACGAAAACTAAATTAAACCAGCCAAACACTAAATTACCATTAAAGGGAAACATGGCTTCTACACTAAGGAGTTTTGTCATAGCAACCTTTATCGTTTTAGGGTTGTGGGCATCCCAAGCCACATCACGCGCACTACACGAAGAATCTATGTTTGATATGCATAGCAAGTGGATGGCACAACATGGACGTGTGTACGAGGACGATGTTGAGAAGGCTGCACGTTTTGAGGTATTCAAGGAAAATGTGGAATTCATAGAATCGTTCAACACAAAAGGGAATCGACCTTACAAGTTGGCTGTTAATCACTTTGCTGATATGACAAACGAAGAATTCCGAGCTTCTCGAAACGGTAATAAATTCTCCTCCCACCCGAGGTTGTCAAAGAGAATTTTGTTCAAGTATGAAAATGTGACCGTTGTGCCATCTACCATGGATTGGAGAGAAAAGGGAGCTGTAACTGCTATCAAGGATCAAGGCCAATGTGGTAAGTCGCTTACTTAACACAAACTGAATTGTATGTTTATCCCTCAATGACCTTGTTTGGCTAAATCTTTAGCTATAAAGTTTACTTATTAATTTGAGGTCGAAAAATATACTAACAACTTCAAAGTATTTGCGAGCAAGTGGTTGATAGCCATGTGGTTGTTACCCGAGTATACAACGCTTACCGTCAGGGTTCGAACCCTGTCGCATGCAAAATTTTATAGGTTTTACCTTCAAATGAGAGATAAAAAAAAAACTTAAAAAGTATTTGCAAATTTGTTTGGTAAAGTATACTAAATATATTAGTATATCATGAGTAGTGAAAAGTGCTTGACAGTGGTGTAGTATAGTGGAAAACTAAAAAAAATGGATTTTTTTGAAACTATTTAATTAAAATTATGTGTACTTTATACCTCAAAAACACAAATAAGTATACTTTTTCAGTGTCAAACAAACAAGGACTTTTACTTTTGGTATTTTTAAGTAAAAAGTACAATAAGTAAGGACAAGCAAACGAGACCGTAATATATACTCAATCCGTTCCTATTTAGTTGTTCGGTATTACATTTTGGGCTGTTCCGATTTACCTGTCTAGTTTTCTAAAATAGTAAAAGTGGTTATGCACTTTTAACTTATTACATTTATACTTTAATATTTGTTTATTACATGAGTCCATCCTAAAATGGTAAAAGTGGTTATGGGTAAAACAAAAGTAAGAATATATTTGTAAGTTTGACAAAAATAGAATATGATGTTGAATTTTGTTAAATAGTTAAGTTTTTCATAATGGACAAGTAAATTGAAACGGACGAATATATGTTAATTTTTTTTCCCCTGAAAACTTTTTACCTTTGATCAACAGGAAGTTGTTGGGCATTTTCAACAATAGCAGCAACCGAGGGGATAACTAAACTTAACACCGGAAAGCTAATTTCATTATCTGAGCAAGAACTCGTGGATTGCGACAAGACAGGCGAAGACGCAGGCTGCGAAGGCGGTTACATGGAAGATGGATTTGAATTTATTGTGAAAAACAAAGGAGTTGCCACCGAAGCAACTTACCCATACAAGGCTGCCGATGGAACTTGCATCACCAAGGACGAAGCTTCTCATGCAGCCAAAATATTCGGTTATGAAAAAGTCCCTGCCAACGACGAGCAAGCCTTGTTAAAAGCCGTAGCAAACCAACCTGTATCAGTTTCCATTGATGCAAGTGGATCGGCATTCCAGTTCTATTCCACAGGAATATTCACCGGAGATTGTACAACTAATACTGATCACGGTGTTACAGCGGTTGGGTATGGAACAAGTAATGGAACAAAATATTGGTTGGTTAAAAACTCGTGGGGGACGAGCTGGGGCGAGGAAGGGTACATTAGAATGCAAAGAGGTATCGAAGCTAAAGAAGGCATTTGTGGCATTGCAACGGACTCCTCTTACCCTACGGTTTAGAAGGTGGAAAACAACATAGAGTTGGATCACACATTTCACAAGTACATAAAGTTTGGTCCTTTCCATCATAGTGCTTATAAATCATGTCAATATATGGTTTATAGGTATTTGTTTTCTCGTTGTATACTTGTATAGCTGGGTATGTTTTGATGTTTGTAGTATATATCTTTTCAATGAAAATGGCTCATAAATCATGTCAATATATGGACTCCTCTTGCTAGATTTTATTTGAATTAGTCGCAAAAAAAAGAAGAAAAAAAGGCTTACTGCAAAATATTTGGTTTTCATTTTCTCGTTTTTAACTCAAAAAAATAAAGTGTAGCGTAGTATTAGACTAATAGTATACAACTTGGTGGTTGTTATTGAAAAAAATGGTTTAATATTCTGGTGGTTGTCAATATTAGATTTCTAATTCGATGTTAGGTTACAAGAAAAAAACTAAATAACCAAGTTAATGTCCACAATATTGGTTTATCTAGCTATGAACGTATATTGGCTATAGTAAATTTGGAAGTGTTTGTAGTTCTTGCTTATGTACGAGTTCTCGTGGTTTTTCTTTATTTTTTTGTTTTGTTTTTCTAATGTAAAATTTCCGTACAACAATTGCATCAATCGCACCCATATATCACTGTTTGTAATATCTACGTGCAAAGAGTTCTTACACAATCATGAATAAAATTTTGGAAATGCTGTTCTTCTTTGCTGAAAAACCATAAATGATACTAATAAATGGAAATCTAGGTTTCGAAAGAGAAGGAAAAAGATAACTATCTCGTCATAATATATATATTACGTACGGATTTGTCTCAAATAAAGACCAGGTTAGAAAAATATTAGAAGGATAAATTCCCTTAATCTCAAAAGATCAAATATAAATATGAAATACTTAATGTGAAGCATCTAAACACATACTTAGTCACGTTTCTTATTTAGGTTATGTTTGTTTTAGTGTAAAATGGGGATAAACAAACATTTACGGGTAAAATAAATTTTTCGGGTGATTGGTTTAACGTAAAACATTTTTTTTTGGAAAACTTTTTTCACATATCCAGTAAAATTGGGGGAAACGATTACCCCGCAAATAAAGTTGTAAACGGTTTACGGAACCTCTCTCTATATTCTTTCTAATGCTAGTATTATAACTATTATTAATTATAGGTCTATTCTTTCAAAATTATTTAATAATTACTCAAATTCTATCTACTAACCAATAAAAAAAATGAAAAAACCACCAAAAATTCTAAAAAATAACAAAAATGGAAAAAAAATAAAAAAACAAATCCGAAAAATCTAAAAAAACCCAAGAAAATTTGAAAAAGCTAAAATCTAATTAACAAATAAAAATATAAATAAATAGGAAAAAATCTAAAAAATAACAAAAAAATGGAAAAAATAAAACAAAAAATTCTGAAAAATCTAAAAAACCCAAGAAAATTTGAAAAAGCTAAAAAAAATCAATAATATCTTCTATACTTATAATTTTATGAGTTTATATGTTGAAAAATTATAAGTTATTATAAGTGACGTATATGAAATAAAATATGTGTTTAGGTTAAGTTTTCTATACATGTTGAGATTTTTACCAATTATTTGTTAAAAAAATAATTTATAAAAAAAACTTGAGTTTGTATAAAATTTTAGCTGGAAAACTTTTTTATACATCAACCGCGTGTAAATGAAAAACAAACAAAAGTTTTCAGCGTAAAACTTTCCCATGAAAATATTTTCTCCATGTAAAACTTTTACTATGAAACAATCGGAGCCTTAAAGAGCAAATCCTTATGGAGTCCGTTAGTACACTACAAGATCTTCAGTAAGAATTTAAAAATATCGATCTCACATTCTATTTAATTAATTTGATCAATTCAGCAAATATAATTTGCTAAATCTTTACAAACGGGATTTCGGCAGTTCAAACGTTAACTCCTAACTTATTAAGGTTTTAAAGATGCTTGACCATCTCTTGCCGTTTTTATTCAAAGAATTGGAATATTGGATACTTTTTGATGTTTTACTTTGAACCTATTGTGATGATGTTCCATCACCTCGGAATTTAAATAGTATAATTGGATTTTCCATTTCTCTAGCCAGCTTTATATATCTCTATATAAGCAACTAATAATTCCGACTGTTATACATTACAAAATACTAACAAGCAAAGATAAGAGAGCAAGAGAGAGATGGTTAGGAGTGCTTTTGTATCATTAGTTCTCTTAATTTTTGTAACTATGATGATGATAATGATGGCAAATGCTATTGATCAATCGTTCTGCGAAAATGTATTTTGTGGACAACTTTGCAGCGAAGATCTCGCGTTGTGTGATCAATGCGTAGCCAAATGTTTGAACCAATGAAAGCGGTGATGTATGGACGGATAGTATTTACATTTCTTGTTAAACCTTTCATGTTGTTGTCATATCTTATTGAGATCTTATTCTTATGTGAAACCTTTTGCAAAGCTTATAAGCATATATACCAGAATATATGTGTAAAACTGGAGTAATTAATAAGCAATAAACTTTTCTCGTACACTAAGTGATCTCAAATTACTCGTGACAAAGATGAGTATCTATTAAGTGAATAAAGATGTGGCAATAGACTTCCAAGTTCTAAGGAAGCCCCAATTATATTGTTATTAGTATTAATTTTTTCTTAATTATCTGTCTGAAAAATCTTATTTACACACCTCCCGTGTCCCGGCCATCATTCAAACATTTTCCTTCCCCTCTTTTGCTGATTTTCTCCACCCATTACTCTCGAAATTACTGGAATTAGAATTATACCAGTGTGGCGGTCGGATATTTAAGCATATCTAGTGTAAATTTTACGAGTTGTATACGTTTTGGTAAAGTGAAAACTTTTGTTAATAGACTAAATGAACAATTATTTGAATAGTTTAATACACTAATTAATACTAGTTTATTCGACAGCCTAATATACTATCTAATAACATTAATGAACAATTTATTGGACAGTCTAATAGACAGTTTTATGCACTAATTGACGGTTTATTAAATAGTATACCAGACAATTCAGTACACCAATTGGCAATTAATTGGACAATCTAATAAACAGTTTAACAAACTAATATTCAAGTTATTGGACAGTCTAATACACAATTTTAGTGATAGAAAATTGTAGTTTTAAGAAAATTTTCATGTTAAAACTGTTTTTGTAACCAATTAGCATATATTATTAAACCTTGAAGGGTATGAGTGTAATAACATTAACTATTAGTAAACATGAAACAACATCGATTGTTAATGTTAGCTTGAGAGTTGCGAAAACGCGTAATTATTTATTAGTCTTCATAAAATACATCGTATGGAATTTAGAAACTTTAATGGAATTAAATGACGCATCCTAATTCCTAACCAATGAAATTGCAATTTTTTCTGGGAATTTTTCCTTCTCTTGAAAGATAAATTTGCTACCATAATAACATAATATAGAGACTGTATTTTTCGACTGCAAAAAAACCGTAATTCGTGACCTGAAAACATATGTTTTGCAGTCGAAAATATATATAGTGAGGGAGAGGGAGAAAGACGAGAAATAAGTGGGAGGAATGGCGGGAATTTGTTGGCTAATAAGTCTATCTCCCATCATACAACCAATTCACAGAGTAATTTAATAACTTTATTTTAAATCCCAACTATTAACTATCCTTTTCTCAATATATATATATATATATATCTGCATAGAATAATTGAACTCCTTTGACAAGCATTAGTATAATAGTATATTTTGAATTGCAGAGAAATAAAAGCTTAATTTGCTGTTCTACCAAGAATAAAAAGAAATTAAATCCATCTCAAACTACTCCTCAGCCTTTGAAGTCCGCAGTTACCGGTCTAACTGAGCTTCTCCGCTTTTTCTCTATAAAAAACAGGTCTTTTCGATACCCTCTACTCTTAATTGGAACGGTTTTTTGTTAATTTTATTACTTACTGAGATTACTTTTGTATTGATATCGTTTTCTGTAATTTTGGTAATACTAACTTAGGTGTTGGGATTCGCGGGTTTTGTTTGGTTGCAACTTTTAAGCTCATTATTTTATTTTATTTTGTGTATGGGTTGTATTTCATTTTGTTTTTCAGATTAAAGCTGGGATTCTTGTGTTTATTGCCAAGTTTATTGTTTTAAGTGGTGTACTTACCCAAGATTTTATTTTCATCAAACATGCCAGTTTTATTAGAGAAAATTTTAAACAAGTGCGCATGTTTAGATCGGATATGTTAGTGTCTGCATAAGGTTAAAAGCTTAAAACTCAATTGCCTACTCGAATATACTTTTGCTTATGCTGCAGTAGTCTGAGTCCTCTTTTAAAGAATGATTTTTGGGCGCGCTAATCTAAACGTTAAGACTGGACGCACACCTTAAAAAACAACGCTTCCTAAAATATGCATCCAAAGAGGCAAAAAGCTTATCTGTCATTTTCTTGTGTTGGAGCTTTTGCTAGCTCTGCAGTTTATTTGTCATGTGATCGATGCTTATTGGCGTGTTTTGTTCAAATATGACCTAGTTTTAGTAGTTTCGTGGTCTATGTTTGATTTTATCATAGGACTCCTCACTAAAGAGGTAAACTTGCAAGTTTTACTTTCTATATACTGTCATTGCAGAATTTTTCTCAACAGCAGGTCCAGAGGATTGACAACGTCATTAGATACAACTTCTGTAGTGAATAGTCAATAAATCAGACCTAATAGTCTAAAAGGACTTGAATGCTAAAAGATTTTACTTGAAAAATGTACTCCACCGTTGCCCGATTATGGAGAAAATATTCATACCATGGCCAGTAGTTAAGTTCTAACATGGTACATCAGTACAACTAATGGTAATTAATGCAGATCTTTAAACTGCACAGTTCTTTGAGTTTTGATAAATCAGCTACTCTTTTACTAAAATATTCTTCAGTTGATCACCAAATAGCTGTTCGGACAGAGCTCGCTTTCTTTTAAGGAGGTCCGTTTCCCAATAAAATACTACTCGTCAAAAGGGAAAATTACTACTACATATTACTTAATACAATTTCAATATCTGGTGTTATCGATATCATGTTGTATTGGTTGTTTGATAGGTATGGACCGTATGGTAATGTGTCCACTACCTTTTTGCGACAAGATTAAGTTTTTATTGGGTTCTGGACATGCATTCTTGTGTGTCCGGGGCTCACTTTTGAGTTTGATTCCACCCAACCCCTCATTCTATTATGTTTGTTTAATATTTGGCTTTGCAGATTGGAGACAGTAGATATTGCTCAGAAAAGCCAGGTTTCTCTCTCCAGCATCGATGATGTGCTAGGAATTCTCGAATCTGATTACGAAAATGCATATTTTGTAACAGGTATATCTACTTTCTTTCTGCGGGGGATACTAACTACAGAATATAAGTCAGAGAAGTAAACAAATCTAAAATGGCTGATGCTACTCTTATGGAGATAGAAAGGTTAAAACATTAATGTTAGTTGCACGATCACAAAATTGTTACCTTGTGACTTAGTTGCTTGATTTTTAGCTTGTTGCTTGTGCAAGTTTCTGTTTTTTTTCACAAATAAGGAATTACAGATCCTTCTATTGTCCAGCAAGTTTTATGCCATGGTGCTGTTGTTTTCCTTTTTCGATGTAGTGTTTATGCCATACGCTAGAATGAACTATGATTATAAATAACCTGAAAAACATACTAATGTAAACAATCTGGTTCATATTTTTCTAAACATGCTGATGTGTTGTACTATTTTGAGACATATACAAATTAATTCTACAACTTACTTGTCAATACATAAATAGGACTTAATAAGAATGTTGATTTTGGCTATCAGAAATCTAATCCAATGACACCTTTGTGCTTATAGTATAATTAAGATTTTCTTGATGGTTGAATAAAAGCTGTAAACTGGTGATATTTCTACTTATGCCTAGGAATGTTCACTTCAGAAATCTACTCAGAAGACTGTTTATTCGAAGATCCTACCATCCAATTTCGCGGTAAGGTAACTTTTCCATTAAAGCTTTTCTGGTAACACTTTTTCCCTTGAAAGACAACATTATGCTTATAATATCAACTGACAACAGGCAACATCCTATATCCATTTAAGAAGCAGTATCTTCAAAATATTATGTAAAAAATAGCAAACTGTTCTTACTACAAGAATTCAATTTCCGAAAACAGTCCTTTTCTGGTAATACTTAAGTTGTAGGTTACTTTGTATTGGGTAGTTCCTTTCTTTCCTCAGCGAGTTTGCTTATGCTAACAGAGATATTTATCTTTATTGTTTCTTCTTAAAGAAATCACTGTTCATTGATTAACATTTGTATTTTATAACTTTTCATTCTATATTTCCATGTGAATCTTAAGTGTTCTATTTAGTGAGTGTTCTTTGGCCATTCAGGGACTGAACTGTATGCTCGCAACTTGAAATTGCTTGTACCTTTCTTTGATCATCCTTCTATTGCGTTACAAAAGATGGTGAAGGTAAAAAAAACTATATATTTTTTTTGATACTTTTGCAATGTACAAATAGCCATCGTGCTTAAATTGTGCTCTACGTCAACTTATCTGCCTGTCTGGTGAAAGGAACATGTTTATTGCCTAACATACTTTAGTGGCTTATACAGTTGGGTGCTTATATATTTATTTTATTGAAGTTTAATTTAGAGTATACGACAATGTGAATCACTCTCTTGTACATGGTTGATATTTGATAGGCTTAATAATCTAAATGTACAGGACACTGAAGGTGAGAGAAACTCTGTTTTGGCAACTTGGAAACTGAGGTAACTAAACTTGGCTGACTGTAGCATCCCTCTGTCTTTTAAGATCATCCATGATGTCTAATTTCTCTTATTCATTACAGATGGACAAAAAACATGTTTAGCTTTCATGTTCTAGGTTTCTCCAACACAACAAAAAAGTCATATAAGTAACATTTTTTTAGGACCATGATTGAGTTTATCCACTTTTCACATTATATCCCATTTGCCACGATTCACTGGTAAAAATACCTGTCATTCATGTATTCTTCTTTTATTGGTGAATAAGGGTTTATTTTATTTTTTTGAGAACTGATGCCATCTTTATCGTCATTTTACTTGTTTCTTGACCGAAAAACAATAGTATGCATTGAAGCTTCAAGGAACGAATTTTTGTAGCTAGCTAAAGCTTAAGTGATTTTTAGCTTGTTTTCCTACAAAATTTCCATGGTTTTTAACTTATAAGTTTTTCACTCCATTTTTGTTCCTACAGTGCGTTATTAATATTGCTTTTACATGTTAAATGGCCATGATAGCCTATACCCATCTTGACTAACAGATCAATTCAATAAACCTTTTCAGGTTGTGTGCCATTCATGGGATCTAGTATTTTAAATGCCCAACTAGCTTATCAACTGCACTGAGCAATTTTTTTGCCTTCCTTTTGTCTTAATCAATCTGCAGAACCTATCTTAGGCTTCCATGGAGGCCACTGATTTCAATTAATGGAACTACAGTTTATGACTTGGATGACAGTTTTAAAGTAAGTAGTATAGTATATTATGAATTCTTGGATAAAGTGTACGAGATTTGTTTACAATACGAAAAATATAAGATCTGCACTATTTTCTAATTGAATATCCCATAGAGCGGGTGCCAACGGATAACTCGAAGTGTCATATTGCCATATGCGGTGTTGAACCTAGAACTGTAATTTAGTAGGCACAAAAGGTTTAGAGCAGTTGTAAATATGACTGTAATGTTGAACACATTGTTAATCTTATGATTCTATATATGGTTAAGATTTTAGTTCACAGAGGTCAAAACATCAATTTTATGTATCTTATATTTTTTGCTTACATTACTTTTATCATTAAAATTGATGAAAACCTTCAACAGGTTGTTCAGCATTCTGAGAGTTGGGATGTATCTGCTCTTCAAGCTATTGGCCAGATATTTACCCCAAATTTTGGACTGTCCAGTGGATAATACTTCCATCATAAATGCCACGAAACTCTTCTTTATGAACAAACTTCTGCTTACTTGACTATTTGTTCATCTTACATCAATGTTGTACCCGTGTACAGATGTGCATTTGTATGGAATGGTTAGTTAATATCCGATATGAACTTAGCTAAGAGCTACTGTTTGTTATGCCAGTAAACAATAAGAGCTTACAACACCATTTTCTCTTTTTTTTTTTTTATGGTGGCTGAACTAAAATTCAAAGCAGCCTAAGTTTAAGGTTTTGATCTATATATCAGCAAACCAATAGTGAACAATGAACATGTTAGTGTCTGGTATTGTTAGGCACGGTCAGAATTTAAACTGTTTACCTTTTATACAAGAGTGGACCGGTCTGGTTTAACATCGAAATGGATGTCATGTGCCATCCATTGATATCCATAGTGCGTTTTTACGGTATTACTTTACGAAGATGTTAATGATCAGGTTGGAAAGAGTTCAGGTAGTTTGAAGTTTTAAACATTTACCTCTAACCAGAGGCTTTGGAATCTTGGATATTGAACTGGCAGATAGGCTTTGCACCTCTATTACCCTTAAGTAGTAGTTAAAAAAGGGAAAGATGTACTGTTTACAGTATGTACAATGTAGTAAATACTCACGTCAAACATTTTTTCAAGCATTACATGTGTTGATATTTGACATTTTAGTTGCTCGTTGTGGATCAACTATCAGAGCTATGCCATAATACTTTTTTTTTCCTGCTTCCAATCAAGAAAACGTATGTGGTCCTCTTAAGAGTATATGTAATACGGAGTAGTTTTTTGGAGAATCCAAAGTTGATTTCTCCGCAGTTGACTTATAATCTAGAGAATGGATGACATTGATAGCATACTCATAAGTCGCAAGAGGACTAAAGAATAGTCATAACGCATAAGTCTCCGGTTGCAGGTACATGTTAAGTCTATTATATTTTCCAAATAAAGGGACGAACCGTGACTCTACCGAGGTAGGAGTCTCTCCCTCCTACCATTTCACTTGAACCAATGATTGGTCGACAAAGAGACTAAGGAAAAAAATATCATTCTTGCTATATTTTACTATCATAACAATTTGGATACTTTTACAAATCAAAAAAAAATAAATATATATATATATATATATATATATATATATATATATATATATATATATGTTATTATTGCTTTGTATATGTTAAAATGATATTACGTACAACATATTTATTTAGGTTTTACTAATAATCTAAAAACATAAGTTTGAATGTATTTCCTACCCATTTTTAAAAACTTGTTTCAGATGATATATATTCAAAGTAACATAAATAACATTATTGTAAACTAATTGTGCTAACTAATGCACATAGAGAGGCTCCTACCCCCAGTAGTGTCAAGTTTCGTCTTATAGTTCATTGGTTTTCTTATTTACGTGTGGGTTGGGTTTTTGAGGATAACTCAATATAATAAAACAACTGAGTTAACTAATGCACATAGAGACCGTAAAATAATTTTCATCCCTTCCAAATTATTTGTCTATCATGAAACTACGTGCAATTTTAACCGATTAAAAACTATGTTTTAAATTGTTGAACTGAAAATAATTACATAATTTAACATTTAAACTTTATGATTAGTTTTTAAAAATTTCCATTTTTGTGACGACCCAGATTTCCAGGAAGGAAATTCTGTGGTGCGGTGTTGTGCGTCAGTCCCACATCGTCCAGATATGAGAGTACTCGTGTGGTATATGAGCTTAAAGATCCATTTCATATCAATAAGGCCTTTTAATGCCGTGCGGCATAATAGCGAGGACGGAACTCCACAGTTAAGCGTGCTTAGCTTGGAGTAGTACCAGGATGGGTGACCCCCTAGGAAGTTGTGCCAAAACGGACAATATTGTTGATACGGGCGTAGCGGTTCGGTCCGTAGGGCCGGGTCGTTACAGATGGTGTCAGATCCTCTATTTGGCCGGAAATGTGGGGACTAGCACGTGTGTGTGGACCCCTGAAGGACGACGTGCCCGACGAGGACGTCGTGCCTAAAGGGAGGGTGATTGTGACGACCCAGATTTTCAGGAAGAAAATTCCGTGGTGCGGTGTTGTGCGTCAGTCACACATCGCCCAGATATGAGAGTACTCGTGTGGTATATGGGCTTAAAGATCCATTTCCTATCAACAAGGCCTTTTAAAGATGTGCGGCACAATAGCGAGGACGGAACTCCACAGTTAAGCGTGCTTAGCTTGGAGTAGTACCAGGATGGGTGACCCCCCTGGAAAGTTGTGTCAAAGCGGACAATATTGTTGATACGGGCGTAGCGGTTCGGTCCGTAGGGCCGGGTCGTTACATATGGTATCAGATCCTCTATTTGGCCGGAAATGTGGGGACTAGCACGTGTGTGTGGACCCCTGAAGGACGACGTGCCCGACGAGGACGTCGTGCCTAAAGGGAGGGTGATTGTGACGACCCAGATTTCCAGGAAGGAAATTCTGTGGTGCGGTGTTGTGCGTCAGTCCCACATCGCCCAGATATGAGAGTACTCGTGTGCTATATGGGCTTAAAGATCCATTTCCTATCAATAAGGTCTTTTAAAGCCGTGCGGCACAATAGCGAGGACGGAACTCCACAGTTAAGCGTGTTTAGCTTGGAGTAGTACGAGGATGGGTGACCCCCCGGAAAGTTGTGCCAAAGCGGACAATATTGTTGATACGGGCGTAGCGGTTCGGTCCGTAGGGCCGGGTCGTTACAGATGGTATCAGAGCCTCTATTTGGCCGGAAATGTGGGGACTAGCACGTGTGTGTGGACCCCTGAAGGACGACGTGCCCGACGAGGACGTCGTGCCTAAAGTGAGGGTGTTTGTGACGACCCATATTTCCAGGAAGGAAATTCTGTGGTGCGGTGTTGTGCGTCAGTCCCACATCGCTCAGATATGAGAGTACTCGTGTGCTATATGGGCTTAAAGATCCATTTCCTATCAACAAGGCCTTTTAAAGCCGTGCGGCACAATAGCGAGGACGGAACTCCACAGTTAAGCGTGCTTAGCTTGGAGTAGTACCAGGATGGGTGACCCCCCTGAAAAGTTGTGCCAAAGCGGACAATATTGTTGATACGGGCGTAGCGGTTCGGTCCGTAGGGCCGGGTCGTTACAGGTGGTATCAGAGCCTCTATTTGACCGGAAATATGGGGACTAGCACGTGTGTGTGGACCCCTGAAGGACGACGTGCCCGACGAGGACGTCGTGCCTAAAGGGAGGGTGATTGTGACGACCCAGATTTTCAGGAAGGAAATTCTGTGGTGCGGTGTTGTGCGTCAGTCCCACATCGCCCAGATATGAGAGTACTCGTGTGGTATATGAGCTTAAAGATCCATTTCCTATCAACAAGGCCTTTTAAAGCCGTGCGGCACAATAGCGATGACGGAACTCCACAGTTAAGCGTGCTTAGCTTGGAGTAGTAACAGGATGGGTGACCCCCCTGAAAAGTTGTGCCAAAGCGGACAATATTGTTGATACGGGCGTAGCGGTTCGGTCCGTATGGCCGGGTCGTTACAATTTTGGTATTTTATGTACGAGTTTTTAACTGATCAACACGTAGTTCATGATGGACAAATAATTTGAAACGGATGGGGGCAGTAATGAACAGTTATACTGAAATATATAGTGGTCCAAATCAAAGAAACCGTGAGTAAAAGATCTGAGGACCTTTTAGAGCTACCATTAAACTTAAACAAGATAGAATATTGAAATACTATTAATCAAGTCCACCATTTTTAGTAGATGAAACCGGTTTACTGAATAGTTTCTCATATTATAAAGACGTTTAATATGTACTTGTTTAAATCCCTTTCTTTTTATAGAAAAATTGCGACTGCTTTCCTAAGAATTTGAATTTACTAATGTAATTAAAGACAAATGGTTTTCTTTGTCTGCACGAAAACTATGATCAGTATTTTTTGCTGAACAAATATAGGTACAATATCTTCTTAGAATGTGATATACTGCATAAGCGACATTTGTTTAGGGACGAAAAGAGTATAATAGTAATAAATTAGCATGAAGTTCATATTTTTATGGTTGTAATATTATTATGATTATTAAATGATAATAAACAAATAAAAAATAATAGCATAGAGTTATTATAAGGAAATTAATAAGTAAGCTGGAATTTTGTGTAAATTCAAACGGTTCCTTAAAAGATATAAAATGTGTTAGTTTTGAGAAAATGGTTGAGGTAGCTGGTGTGGATGCTTTTATATTTCCATCTGTGATTCTGTGTTTAAAAAGTGATTAACTAATTTTTGCAAAAGCTACGCTAAAAACGTGAAAAGTGTAAGTTTTTAGCGGCTTAGCCAGATTTTTCAGCTTTGAATTGAGATTGTTTTACTAATAATTGTTTTTTAAAACAGTGATATCCATACAGTTCCAACTTCTAATTAAAAATATAGAAAATGAAAACAATTAAAGACTACACTGCACAGTGTCACTTGCACGTAAAGAAAACCTAAGCGAGAAAAAGGTAAAGGAATAATGCCATTTTTTTTTTACCTTTTTGATATGCAAATATGCAATGCTTTATACCTTTTTATTAAAATTATTATAAAATTTTCTTAGTGGACTATTGGCTTAACAAACAAAGCTGACAGGATTATGGGTTCAATATCCTAATTATCAAGTTACTATATCAATTATAATCGTTTCTTGCCCTTTAAAGCTGTTGATGAGCCATGTAAGTCTTAGTCTTAGACAAGAGAATTGTAATCAAATCTGGAAAGTAAATATAGGGATAGACGAAAATATCAAAGATCTTATCCCCAATTAGTGGTTTCTAAGACCTTGTATTTGTATGACTCCGGCGGTCCCCTTTCAAAGTGTCACATTGTACTGTACATTAATATACTTAGTTTCCAACTATAGTTACAACTTTACTTGGAACCTAACCTAGTTCTCATTCACAATGTTTCTGTTTTTGCTCATGATAATGTACCGACTTCGTTGTTATAGGCTTATAGCACAATCTTTGCAGTGCGTTTCGAGTAACATCTAAAATGTTAAGTTTTCGCTACTTTAAAATTTCTTAAAGTTGGTAGTTAATTAATTTGAAAACCATGATAAAACCATGTCTTCCAACATTTTGGTTACCCATGCATGGAATTTGTTTCTCTGCTTCCTGTGAATTATGTATGCCATCACCGTTTGGAATTTGTTACTCGTACATGACAAAATAAAAAAAAATTAGTTAGGCTCTCCGCAGCCTCCCTCTCTTCCGATATATTTTTGAGAATATTAGCCAGATTTCACCTTTTATAATATTTTTCGATTTAAAGTGTTGTGTCGAAACTAATTTAAGTTTCAGTCATCCGACCGAATAAAAAAGAGCTTAGAAGCTGTTTTTAAGCTTAAAAAATAATTTATAATCTATACGGGAAAGATTTTAAAATATAAAAAAGAGCTTCAAAGCTGTTTTTAAGCTTAAAAAAATATTATAATCTACACGAGAAATATATTAAAGTATAAAATAGTTTTTTTTTAGTGTTAGTTTGAATTATTAAGTAAAAAAAATATATACAAAAAAGTTACGAAAATAAGATTTTTTTTATCACATGTATGTAATGTGATTTCTAATTAAAAAAATTGTGAGAGTAATGACCAGGGACGGAACCATAGGGGGCTGGGAGTGGCCGTGACCACCCAGCGACGATTTTTATTTTTTTTATACATGTAATTAAAAAAATCTAAGATAGTTACTTGTGTAATGGTAAAATTTGATCATAAGCTAGTTGAAGGTTAGCAGTTCAAATCATGTTAGCTTCTTTTTCTAAAATTTTATGTTTTTTATTTTGAAATTATCAAATTTTCTAAATATCCATTATATTTTCCCAAACAAAATTACATTAAAAAATTATTTTATTGTCTAATGTCATTTGTCTTGAATTCATATTTATTTTATGTTAGGTTGAACATAGAAAAAAATATTATTTTTGTATTATACCCTATTTTTTTCTATTCGATTTATTTTTTATATCACGTCACCCGAATAAAATGATTCTGGTTCTGCCCCTGGTAATAACATATAAACAAAAAATCTTCTTAAAAGATGACCGACTATCAAAGCTTTATATTTTTCAACTTTTAAAAAAAAAAGTGAATTTCCCACAAGTTTGACGTGTACCGAGGTGGTGTTGTCACCTTAATTATTAAGATAAATGATATTTTAGTTTTAATTTTCAAAAGAATGTCGAATGTGAATATGTGATGAGCGGCGCTAATTATGGATAGTCCGGGGCTGCAGCCTCCCGTTTTAAAAAAAAAAAATTGACAGAAAAAATAGATTTTTTTATATTTATGTTGAACTTGTGATGAGTTTTCTAAACTAGTAAACTGACAACTGAGCTAAAGGTTTTGCTTGTTTTTTCGTCAACTACTCCCACAGTCATACTACGCACGCGCTTGTTTAATTAACGGACAAATTTTGTCTTAGGATAACTTTGTTTCACCACTTGAAATGAAAATTTTAAAGGGTATAAGATAAACCAGCATGAATGTGTTTCCGGAAATGATCAACTTTTTTTGGAGGATTTATTGTGACAAATAATTTTTAAACGTCTATATTTATAAAATCACTATTATATTTTATTCTGGAGACAAAGAAATGCTCTTAATTTATGATTGTTGATAAAACAATCTAATGTTCCTGGCTGAATCCAAATTAAAACTTTTGTCAATTATCATTCATGCATGTTAATTAAAAATTACTCAATCTTGTTCACAAAGTTTAGATATGTTAGAACAATCGCACCACATGTCTCAAACCTTATAATTTTCTTATTTATAGGGTTTTATGTAAAAAAAAATAAAATTCCATCCGTGTTCTCTATGGATTTCTTAAATCTAAAACTGTTCAAAATGATTCTTATATCTAAGGAATCAATATGATTTACTCCAAGTAAAAAATTATTGCTTTTATATTAAATAATGTTAGTGCAACTCATGGATAACTTGTGAGATATATGAATATATACTAGAATAATAATATATAATATAATATGATTATAATAGATAGCACTACAAAAAAATGTATAAATAGCTATGAGAATTGTGACGGTTTTTTTTGTAACGAACCTATTAGCTATGGGTTTTATGACAGGTTTGCGACAGAAAAGTGAATTTGTGACATGTTTGTAACAAAACTTGACTCTCAGAAAATCAACATTAGTTTATAGGATAAATTGATAAATAACCTCACAAATTGTATAAAGCTAAATAGTTTATTAAAACGTCTTAACGCAATTTCTCTATATATTTAATGAAAATTTGGAGGCATCTAACGCGGTTGGTCTAACATTTCCATGGCCAACTTTGGATCCTTTCTTTCGTCTTTATACGTTTCCGTACAGGTCGCCATTTTCTAGCAATATGTTACGTGTTGCTGTGTCAGTCAAACTATTAGTTGTGCTTAGCAAAAACTTTCCTACTGATTAAACAAACTGATGCTTTGAAAATTTCAAGTTTTTTAACTTGGTCAAATTGTAAAGACTAACAGATTAGTAATTACTTGTTTGGACCCGCAATTGATTACTTCAAGGAGACGTGTAGACGTGTAGTTAATTATATAATGGAATAAATGGATTCATAATTATATGCACTTAAATGCTTAGCAAATAAATACTATTTGTTAAACCTGATCAATTCAAGGTAAGAATAACAATGACAGGTATGGTTAAATATATTTTCGCTATTCTTACACTATAACACTTCAGACGTCATCATTTGAGACGAAAATCGGAAAATGGTATATCGTAAACTTGTTACAACTTACAAGTGTGAACGAGTTTGGTCAGTGAGTGAATGAGTAACTTAAGTTTAAGGGTGTTACTTCACCTCACCCAAGCTAAATGCTACTCTTATTACTATAGCTCAAATTTCTATCGTATATTTCTAATATATATTTGTTATATATATAGCTCAAAAAATATAAAGACGTTAACTTATATTATTCCTACACTACAAAAAAATACCCAAATAGCAACGGGATTAGTGACGGTATTTTTTGTTACGAGCTTATTAGCGACGGTTTTTGTGACGACTTTGTGACAGTTTAATCAATTTGCGACAGATTTGTGACAGCTTTTTAAATTATCGACAGGCTTGTGACAGCTTTTGATTCTCACTAAATCAAACATTATTTTGCAGTGCTATTTTTGTACCTTTATATTTTGTGTTATCAGCTTTTTTTGCAGTAGACATCTGAGCTGGCTCTGTTCTGCTTAAAACACTTAAATAAACGCCTCAACAAACATGACTTTTATTCCTTATCGTGATATGCTCCAAAAACATGCTAAAGAGCTAAGAACATAATGGGACTGTTTGGCCTTTGGTTATGCTTGGCATTGGCACATGTGAATTAGTACATGTCTATATCATCTATGTTTCCTAACTGCCTAGCTCAAGCATATGATCATACCAATACTACTTCCTCTTCTTATGTACTCCATACTATTTCTACATAATTTATAACTTTATAGTCTATTAAAGTTGTATAATCTATAGATGGGTAAAATATTGTACTTTTCCCTTGGCACTCGAGTACTCCACCTACCTAGCTATAGAATAAATTTCAAGTAAATTCGGTGATGTTTGGTAATTTTGGAATTACGATTGACAAGTAAATTCTCGTTTTAACAACATAATGTGTCTCATAATCAAAATAACCTTGATTATGCATGATGAATGCAATTATGCAGGGACATTAATTATGTTGAATTGGTATTACGAATAAGCACCACCAACTATTAGGTGGACAATTTATTGGAAACTTGACTTGCTGGTCTGAGTATACAAAAAAGTTGATCAATTCTTATGCAGTATCAAACACGGTTAAAATGTGATTAACTCGTTTATCATTTGATAACTCGCGCAAAGCACACCTCCCGGCTCCCGCACAGATACATATAGGTCTAGCATATTCAAGAAATGATGCTTTTGCTCTTTCTATATATACCTTTACACAAGACGTGTGGTAGGATGATTTTATGATGAAATGGGTAGTTTAATGTTAAATCTCTCAAATTCAAGCTTAATATCCTACCTCATTTTACCTAATTACACTAAATTACCTTAGCATTTAATCTCTGTTTATTGTCGAATTTCCACCTAGATACCGCTTGGGCTCACTTTTCGAAAACTTCTTTCGTATTTCTGTCGGTTTAATGTGGATCCTTTCTGGTAGATAAAAGGCAAAAAAAAAAGTTTCCGACCAAATTAAAGCTATAAAGTATATATAAATTATCACGCACTGGTACGTATAACAAAAGGTTATCATCCTTATCACCGTACCCATTTTCCGTACTGGCACCCAACTACTTTATTATTGCATTTATTTATTTTGAGGAATCCTTTATTATTGCATGGTGTTAATAAAAATAACACTTGTGTCGTTTACAATTATACACACACTTACAACCATGCATATTATGGTCCACTAATAACCATCAGAGTGTGGACTAAAAACACGGTTGTTTGGTGGTGGGGACTTTGATTAATTATGTGTATGTTTTATTAGTATTTTCTTAATTACTTACAACATGCTAATCCAACTGACCCTCATAACGTCTTATAGAATTACAAAAAGAGACGAAATGACTTTACAACAGGTAAAACATATACAGTATGTGGAGTAGATTAGCTATGAATGGTATATGATTAGGTCGATGTTTTTTTTAAAGAAACCCATATATAATTAAGGGTTTTATAATAAATTTAAAATTAATTATGTACTGAACATTAAAATTATGTACTAAAATCATACTTTAGGCTGGGAAATTGTATGTTTATGGAGCTTGAAAGTTAATATTAGTTTTGTCAGGAATTAAAAATATAGTAGAAAATTTCAGCCTCCAGGTTGATTCACTAATGTGTGGATTGAAAAAATGTTTATGGAAAAAAGCTGATCCACTAATATTGTAGTCCAGATCCAAGCCAAAAAAATAAAAACTGAGCACGAAACCTGCAATAGTGCAAATGTCAAATTAAAGGCATGTATAGATATTTCATCTTTAGAAAAGTTAACAGAACGAATTTATTAATAATATGAGTCATGACCACGTGTACTCTCAAATTTGTAAAAAAGGTGCACCGAAACCTTTGTATAATAATACTCTTTATTGTCATATTTTATAAAAAATTTATGTCCACATTTCATATTAAAAATAATACTTTTATACATTGTTATATTAAGTTTAAGATTATTTAAAATATTTATGTTAATTTGTTTGTGACAATAAATTAATGTTTTCGTTACTAACACATCTTATAACCTGTACATACGTAATAACCACATAGACAGATCTTGTAATTTAATACTGATATTGGATTGCATGGTTGAAACTTTTTCGTATGAAACATTTTGTTTATATACTATCATATTTCGAATCTATTTGCATGGTTACATATTATTATATACATGTATTTGTTTTGTTTTCTAAAAAAACTTGAAACTAATTTTTTATACATTTCACGTTTTGTTTGTATTAATGTGATACATATATCTTATATTATATTTATAAATTTATTTTAAATAAAATATATATCTTTTATATGTAACATCCACTTAAGAATAACTTAACTATAGTAATAATTTTTTATGGTACCAACGATATGAATGTATAGAAGTTTTACTGTACGTTGTATATCTCAAATTTGGTAAATGAAATTTTAAACTTTGCCAAAATAAATAAAAAAATACTAACAATATGCAATGTATTTTTTATGGTATCGATTTTCCAGTAACAATTGAAAGTTTTCTTGCATGTTCATAATTTTTTTCATTTTACTATTTCATTTTGAGCTCTTTTTCAACAAGATTGATCATGCGTAGATAAAATTTGGTTGGCCATGTCAAACGTGTGAGAAGGAACAATTTATTTCACAAGACGAAAATATCAGAATAATACTAACTTCGTTTTCGTGACATTAAATTGAGAGCCGAGAGTCGTAAAATTTAGCAACAAAATAAATCGGTATTCTTTTGCTAAATATAGTGCTATCATATTTACATGAGGATAGTAAAAAAACGTAGATTGCTTTCGAGACATTTTATTGTAATATTCGGAAGGGAGTCGATGTTCGATGTTTAAATTTCAAATGTAACGGCGATGAACATGAAGCACATATAAAATGAGTAAAATGTGAGCTAAATGAGTTGTTCAATGTGTTTTTTAGCTTGAGTAAGTGGTTGATAGTCACGTGATTGTACCCGGTTATACCACGCTCACCGTCAGAATTCGAACCCTGTTTCGCAGGTTTTACCTCTTGTTATAAAAATAAAATAAAAAAGTATGATTTTTACCTTACTTTATTTGGAAAAAAAATATGAATATATTAATAGAGTACTCTCACGAATCTTTTCAGTTTTCATTATTTTTCACATAAATTTTGACCAAAGTGTGAAATGATTCATCACTTTACTGCTACACTTTATATATCTAGATATGAAATTTATATATATATTCACGTTCACGTGTAAATCAACCTCACTCCTCTCTGTCTCTTTTTTTTTTATCTCTCTCTCTCTCATCTCTGATTGATCAACTTTTCACTTTCTGTAAAAAACGTTATTAGAAATAAAACTAAAAGATACTCTGACTAAATAATTTGTCCAGAAGCAAATGCAAAAAAGAAATAATATAACTGACAAAGAAAGAAAGTGAAGAAGATAAACAGATACATATACATACACACATAGTATATAATTAGAAGATGAATGCTCAATCCATTTTAGAGCTTGAAAAAGATTTTTCAGAGTTTGTTGAGGTTGATCCTACTGGAAGATATGGCAGGGTAACTTTTCATTTTTTTTCTCCTATACATCTCAAATTAACTTTTCATTTTTTTTCAATTTTTAAGTTTTTTTGTCTACCCTTTTTGCAGTACAATGAAGTCCTGGGAAAAGGAGCTTCAAAGACAGTGTAAGTAAATTCAATCTAGTTTTTTATTTTTTTCACAAGAATTTGTTTTTTTATAAATACCCATTTTGTTTCCTGAAATCATTGTTGATTTAGAGAGGAAAATAGTACTTAGTTGAATGTTTTTTTTTAAATGTTTTCTAACTTTTAGATCCTCTGTTATTGGTTGGTCTAGATATAGGACACCTTACAGACTATGGAAATACAAAAAAAAAAAAAAAAGGTGATCTTTTGTGGTAATATCAAGGATTATTCAAGTTCTAATATAACATTTCCTTTAAAACATTGTTTGTCTGGGTTCTTTTTTGTAATCATTGATTTACTTTCTTTTTGATCTTTTGTTGGACTGCTGTAGAAATACAGCCTTAAATATAACCTTGAATTTTCTTGATTTTGTGTGCTTGTTTTGTTGCAGGATTTGAGCAAACTAAAATAAACTACTATAGTTTTTTTCTTGGGATTTAAAGACTTGGTCAATCCAGCTTAAACGAGTCCAAATCTTCACTCATTTCTCTACCCCTTCCGTGCCCCCTTTGCTTATTTTATCAATAAAAAATTCTAAAAAACTTGAAAAAAATTGTACAATTACTATAATACATGTATCAATACATTCCAATAATTATTTTTAAAAGAAAATCCGCACAAAATTTATTTTGGAATAAATGTATAAATTAGTGTAAATTAAACATTGAATATTAAAAAAATTGTATAAAACAATATTATGTTCAAATGTTTTAAAATTTGAATACAATATAATATAAAAGTTTATAAATTTGCGGTATAAGTTGTGAAAATTTAAAATTTGATTGAAAATAAGTAAGGGGGCACGGAAGAGGTAGAGAATAAGGGGTAGAAGATTTGGACTCAGCTTAGACCTGTTTATTTAGACCAGATTAGGAAATAAATTCTCAGTACAGAATATCTGAAACTCAAATGCAATGAGCTTAAAAGGAAAAAAAGAACTGCTTAAAAGCTGCAACCAGTCAAGCTTGCTATTTCTACGTTAAATTTTTACTGTTTTCTGTATTGGTGTAGGTACAAAGCATTTGATGAGTATAAGGGGATTGAAGTTGCTTGGAATCAAGTTAAGCTCAATGATTTCCTACAAAGCCCTCAAGATCTTGAGAGATTGTATAGTGAAATCCATTTACTCAAAACATTAAAGCATCAGAATATTATGAAGTTCTACACCTCTTGGGTTGATATATCAAATAGAAACATCAACTTTGTCACAGAGATGTTCACTTCCGGCACCCTAAAACAGTTAAATACCAGTAAACTATCGACTTCTTTAATTTTCTCGTTCTATAATGAAATCCTTGTGTTTATTGTTTGTTTGGCTGTGATTTAAGCGCTTAATTTGTTTCCTAAGGACGAAAGAAAGTATACATGTTCTCATTGAAATTTTTGCTTCTTGAGCTTGGTTGCAGCTTTCAAGAAAAATAGTTGGTTTATTGGAGGCTCGGGAAAAAAAATTGTTGCATCCAATTTGAAAATTTGTAATATCTTCAAAAAGAAAAAACCAATTTTTGAACTGATCAATCGAAAGCACTACATCTTATAAGCAAAAACAGCAGTTAGGCTAGGCTTAAAAGGTGCAGCCAAACAAGGCTTGAAATTTGAGCTCGAGAGCTTCAACCAAACGATCCCATAGTTATCTCACGATATAGAATATTGATTTTTAATTTAATTTCGAATAATAGGTACCGGGAAAAGCATAAGAAAGTAAATATAAGAGCAGTGAAGCACTGGTGTAGGCAAATATTGGAAGGGCTTTTGTATCTCCATGGCCATGATCCCCCTGTTATTCACAGAGATCTCAAATGTGATAATATCTTCATAAATGGACACCAAGGAGAAGTGAAAATCGGTGATTTAGGCCTTGCAGCGATTCTACGTAAACCACATGCTGCTCATTGCGTGGGTGAGTTCAGAAAAAGTTCTTTAAATTTAGCGAATATAATACTTTTGGTTAAATTCTGTTGTTGGCATTCACTGTGACTTGACTTTTTAAAAATGAAACTTTCTTTAATATTTTCACATTTTGTTAGAATGTCGTGAAACAATCTGGTCCTTTCAGTTGCGAAACAGAAGGGTCAATTCAATTTTGATGTTAGTTCGTTATACGATATGACGCATATCTCGTATATGCAATTTTATTAGAGTGAATTCTTAATTTGCTAATATTTGGTTTGCTTTATGAATATGTTCAATTAATCAGGGACACCAGAGTTTATGGCTCCAGAAGTTTATGCTGAGAAATACAATGAATTGGTAGACATTTATTCATTTGGAATGTGCGTATTAGAAATGGTTACCTTCGAATATCCTTATAGTGAATGCACTCATCCTGCCCAGATCTACAAGAAAGTCGTCTCTGTAAGTATTACTTTCCTTTTTTTCATACAAAAAGTTGCTCGCAAAGAAACTTATTCTTCAATCGGACAGCATTTTACACATCTTTTCCACTTTTTGTCACTTTAACTTGCAAAAAATCTAATATTTAGGGAAAGCTATATAGCTGTTTCTGAACTCGTTAAATTTGTATTCTATTCAAGGAAATGTGATGTAGTATGATCTTAGTTGTGATTTTGAAATTTTGACGGAAATTATTGATTAATGCAGGAAATTCAGTTACTCTTTTCCTTAATTTATTATATTTGCCATGATTATTCTAATAGGGTAAAAAACCAGATGCCTTATACAAGGTAAATGATCCAGATATACGGCGATTTGTTGAAAAATGCTTAGCTACCGCGTCAAATAGGGTCTCAGCATGGGAGCTTCTTAACGACCCTTTTCTCTATATCGACGATTTGAGTTCAATAGATTTTCATGGACAAATTGATGACATGGACTCTTTATTAGTGCAACGTTATCATGGGTTAAACTACCAACAACGTTCGATTGATAATTTTTGTAATGGTGTCTCTGTTGAAGACGGAAATGGATGGGATAACCAATCTTTTGATATGGAACAAAGTGGAATGGAGCTCTTCGAGTGTAATGACAAAGAACGTGAAGAGAGTGAAGTTGAATTAAGCATAAAAGGAAAGAGACGAGATGATGGCGAAATATTTTTAAGGCTCAGAATTTCGGATAAAGAAGGTTAGAAGATTGAGATTAGAAAGGATCAAATTTTCAAACTTGGCAATATGGTTCATTTACCACGATATTAGATGCTATCAAAACATACGAATCGTTAAGATGAAATCGAATGATTCTAGTTCGTAATAGCTTTTGAAAAATCTATTGGAAAGTCTGCATAATATTTTGACCAGATGCTAGTGTTCCATCTTCTTTTGGAATTTGAATATCTTGAAACATAGTAATATGCCTTTTCGGTTGAACTCTGATAATTCAATTATTTCAAATCAATATTCATTCTCTCCATCAAAGAGAAAATAAATTATTTTCTTTTCCTTTATAGGTTGTAACCAGAAAAGCCGTCGTATAAATGTGATAATATGCCTTTTAGAATTTTACACTGTACATTTCCCTGTAATGCGGCTCAAAATGTTTTAGATTATTTTTTGCAGGTCGAATACGAAATATCTATTTCCCATTTGATATTGAGACCGATTCAGCATTCAGTGTGGCTACAGAAATGGTTTCTGAGCTTGATATAACTGACCAAGATGTGACAAAAATAGCTGATATGATTGATGGCGAAATTGCTACGTTAGTCCCTAGGTGGAATCAATTGCCAGGATTTGAAGAAATTAATGAAAATTTCACCAATTTAAGCTTGTGTCAAAACTGTGTCTCGAATCACTCCTCTACTGGTTCTCTCATTAATTTCATGCTAAAAAATAGGGGGACTAATGATTCTCAAACATTACAATGCTGTGGAAATGGATGTGCAGCTACGCGTGGAAGATTTGAAGAAATTACGTATCACATTGATGGGGTCGAAAATCTTGGTTTGAAAAGTTTCAAAAATCTTAAAAGTAACAAAATTGATCCTTATTTAGATGTGTGGGATCAATATGCAAGTCTTGAGTGCAGCTCTGAAGAAGGAAATTACGAGGGAGAACATGAAATATTGGATGCTTTCGAGAAAAATTTAGATCACAGAGTTGGATCATGTGGCGAAAACACGATTGACTTTTTATCATGTGCCGATTCTTTTACAGCAAATGGTTCGCCGTCTCATGACCTTTCGGATAATGATGATCGAGACATTGAACAAGACTTGAGATGGGTTAGAGCTAAGTTTCAGATGGAATTAGGAAAAACACGTGATCGGCAAATGGGAATTATACCAAAATATCCGAAAATTAATGATTCAACTTGTTGTGGCGTTCCAAAATTTCCAGCTTCAAAAACACTACAAGAGGAAAGATGGGTTCCGAACAAACTTCACAGGACAACATCTCTACCCATTGATGCGGTGATCTTGTAACGAGGGCTTGTTTGGCTGTGGCTTCTTAAGCTCAAGTATTCGTTCTTTTGTTTTTAAGTTGCATTGCATTTGGTTAATCAGCTTAAGAATAGAGCATATTTTAAGTATTTTTTCGGACCGAAAATAAGTGTGTAAGTTAGATAAACCGATTTTCTCCAAGTCTGGATAAACCAGCTTAATTAATTAAATGTTGCACGCAAATCCATCTCCTAGAATAACTGCACTCAAGTGTGTTTTGTGTAACACGGGTCGTATATATTTAAGAGACTGTTTCCACTGTTTCATCATTTGAATTCCATTTTCTATTACTAGTATCATTGATTTATCGGATGATGTAATGTTACTATTTTATTTCCATGTTACATTACCATGGAAATATGGAATAATTTTCCCTGCACCTTCCATTGTCAAGATTCAAAGAGTGTTGGGTTAAGAGAGCTCTCAATTGTCATATGACACATTTGAGTACAACATTGAGGTTTGAATAGGTTTTTTGAACATTTATTTAATGCCTCGAGGTTTTGAATAGTTTTCTAGAACATTTATTTTATTCCTCCTATGACCTTGACTAAGGTAATTGTACATTTTCATTTTTATACTCACAACATGCTTTCATAGAGTACGGTATAAGAGTACTAGTGACTATTGACGAACTTACGAATGCAGTATACGTGTCAAATCCAATTCTCATAGCACTAAAAGAAAGAAAAAATGAAAGACCTAGCTTCTTTGATATTTCTAAATATTTCTACACTAGTAACCGTGTCCGCACGTTACGTGTGCAGGTACGTATGTAACGCGGTGCGAATAACAGAAGTATGACGATCATACAAATTACAAATATGTAGTAAAAAACAGCTCATAATCTGCCGTTTTTTTTTTGTTTCCTATATACCTTTACATGTTCGTTTCTTACTTCACTCATGCATTTGTTTAAAAAAAACGGACAATCCTAAAAGAAACAAGAATGTTATTTGTTTTTGTTTTTTCAATAGATAATATTGTAATTAATAAAAAAGTGTAAGCGTATTTTTGGAAAAAAAAAAACAAAATTTGACAAGGTTAAAAAAACTTGTGTATGCATATAATAATAGTATGATATGGTGTGGTGGTCTTACTCTCTCTTGGAAAGTTACGGAACCAAAATGATCAAACTTCGATCATGTGTTAATTTAACCTTTTGGACGAGGCCGACCCTCTAAAATAACGAATGTATGACCTTACATATTGAATGAGGGTAGCAGCTGGTTTACTACTGCGTCTTTGATTGTAGTTTTAACTTGAGTTCAATATAAATAGTTTTTAAAAAAAATATATAAATAGATTTCTTAGCCATTTTCTTAATCATATAGTAAAATACTTGTGTGTGTGAGATAACGGATAACTGATGACACATACTGATAAATTAGTAGTTGTATATTATGTACAAAGGTTCAATCTTACCCTTTCCGTTTTCAATTAATTATCCATAATTAACTATAATTTTGACCGACTAATAATTTATATCAAAATTGTCAAGATAAATTTTTTTAAAAGTTAATCATATAGTTTAAACATTAAATTATATGATTTAGTTTTAAAAAAAATTCATTTCAATAATTTTAATATATATTATAAACCGATAAAAATTGCATATAATTCAACGGCAGAAGTATTATTTATGAGTGGACTGTAACTTCCCTATTTATGTGTATAATTATTGACAGGATAAGGTGTACCTGGATGAATATGGGGGGACTTAGCTTAGCTTGGCATATGCATGTGCAATTGATGAAGATAATTATTTGAGATGTCAGCTAGATCTACTAGGCCAATTGGAGCTTTTTATTAGATATTATAATTTCTCAAACCAATAATAGTCGGGGGGCCACACAAATGTTGATATTATTTCATTCATGCTATATATCTTCTCTCAATATATAGACATACATGATTGGAAAACAAAACTTATTATTGTGTAGTACAGTAATTACTGAGAGGTTGAATTTTTCGACCGTAAAAAGTCTGTTTTAACGTCAAAATCGTAAATCCGAAATTACTAACCGTAATTCTGATTTACGGTTTACCTTTTTATTTTTAATTTTATTTTTACAAAAAAAAAAAAAGACAAACCGTAATTCCCGTCAAAATCGTAAATCCGAAATTACTAACCGTAATTCTGATTTACGGTTTATCTTTTTATTTTTATTTTTATTTTTACAAAAAAAAAAAGACAATCCGTAATTTGGAATTATGGTTTTGACGTGGAAAAATATCGTTTGTAGTCGAAAAATTCAAACTCAATTACTGAGCGGTGTGTTCGTAGATGCTAATTAATTAGTTAACTTTGAGGATTCTCATTCTTGAATAAATAAATATATCAGGTTACCGGAATCGTCCTCTATGACCTGCATGTCGATATGGCATGTTCTTATAACCAGGGGCAGATGCTGCGGATCGATCAAGATCCTCCCGACCACCACACCACACACATATTCCCTCGAAAAAAAGTTAAAAGCATTTTTTTTCCTTTGGTTTAAATATATAATGAGAAGTGTATATTCATTGTTTCATACTTCACTTTCTGGGCACTATGTAGAAACTAGAAAGCAACATGATCGATTAGATCGCACAAGGAGGAAAAGCCGCTCGTTAGCATTATAATGTCACATTTGTGAGCCATGTACCTCATGTGATAGAAATAATATTAACGTACCTTATTATGTGAAAAATCAGTTCTCTAAAAGGTTCCATATCTTATATTTTCTTTTCGTATTCTAGAAAAGCCACATCTAATATTATAAGACATCTGATAAGTGATACAATTCTACGTTACCTAGTTGGTAAGGCCAAAAAATGTTTAATGGGAGGCTGGTGGGAACCAATATTCTAGCTGTCTAAGGGCGATACAAATAAACTTCATTTTAATGGACAACAAAGTTACTTAAATGTATATTATCACTTTTATTCCCCTTAATGGTTCTCATACACGAATATTGTTGCTCAAAACTATTAAAAAAAAAATTTATTTTACCAAATTTCTCGTGATACTACTTTAAAAACTCGCAAAAATCAGATATAATTTAAGTAATCATTTTTTATATTAAAACTGTATTCGTATGAGTTCAAAAATTTACACATTGATTTGAATGCTTTTTTTTTATTATTAAATTAGATGGTTTGTGATTTTTCAAACCTTTTTATCATAAATGTCATTTATCTATGATCATCTATCATTTTTTATTTTTATTTTTCTGTTTCCTATATACTTTTACATGTATGTTTCTTGCTTCAATCATTTGTTTCACAAAACTGAACAATCCTTAAAGAACACAAGCCTGGTCAGATGTGATATCTTATTTCCGAGTCTAGTGTTGCAAGAAAATATTCATTTTAACCGATAAACAAACTGGATCCAAATACTTCAGCTTTGGGAGCCGGTCGCCAATTGGGTGTCTAAACATTAATACCCACGTATCGTTTAAGGCATCGAGTACTTAGGCCGGAGAAGGAATCATTACTCGAGATAATTTTGACGGGGTTGTAGATATTTGGTGTGAACACTTCAAAGCTTCCAGTTCGCTAATGGCTAAAGTTTATAGTCTACGATTTGCTTGTTTAAGGACGTTAGACAAAATTTGGAATAACTATTTGAGACGGATATTAGCGAATTGGCAAAATTCTGTACAACATTTAATTGTCATATGATATGACTTGAAAAATTGAAAATTTAGTTGAAGATAAACTCGGAAAAGATGATATGACTTGAAAAATTGAAAATTTAGTTGAAGATAAACTCGGAAAATGCAAGAATTATGTTTTTGTTTGGGGGTCCAACTAATAGACCGACAAACTATTTAGCAAATTATGCTAGGAAAGAACTTGTAAGTTTTTGTTCGCCTTCTATGCCCGACCAACTACGGTGTTATCTTTTTCTAATGATTTAAATTAATATATGTTTTATATGTTTAAAAAAAAAAACTGTTATGAAACATAAAAAAAAAAAAAAAAAAGTAGAAAAAAGAAAACACACTTTTTGCCTAAGAAAGTAATGGGCCTTAATCAGCAGATAATCTAAGCCCAAAAAAGTAATCCACTTGTAGGCCCAATTTCATATCCCCTCCCTTTAATTAGAACCCAAACACCTCCTAATGGGCTATTTATTATATAAAAATTACATAAATATATAAATATATATGTCCTTCGGCGCTTATTAGGGTTTTTCTCTCTCTATCTCTATCTCTATCACTCTCTCTCTTCAGAGCTTGAGCAACCCTAGCTATGGCGGAGAAAGGTGTTACGATCCGAACAAGGAAATTTATGACCAACAGGCTTCTCTCTAGGAAGCAATTCGTATATATCTATCACTTACTTACTCTATTAGTTTTTATCACTTATTTGTTTTATATTAGTATTTTAGGATAAATCGCATTGCTTAATGAAATCACTTTTACCCGAATAAGCTGACTTATTTGATTTTGAGAAAATAGTTACATTTCAATTGTGTTTGTTATTATTAATAGTATCCGAGGATAAATTGCATTACTGTTTTTACTAGGATTATGAAATTGGGTTTTTTATTTGATTTATTGATTATGCTACGAGGTGCAAATGAAATCACTTTTAACCGAATAAGCTGACTTATTTGATGTTGAGAAAATAGTTACATTTCAATTGTGTTTGTAATAATTAATAGTATCGGAGGATAAATTGCATTACTGTTTGAGAAGGATAATGAAATTTGGTTAATTATTCGCTTTATTGATTTATGCTACGAGGTGCAAATGAAATCAGTTTTAGGCTAATATGGTGTTTGTTATTATTAATAGTATCGGAGGATAAATTGCATTACTGTTTTTACTAGGATTATGAAATTTGGTTTTTTATTTGATTTATTGATTATGTTACGAGGTGCAAATGAAATCACTTTTAGCCGAATAAGCTGACTTTTATGAGGTTGAGATAATCGTTACATGTTATTATTATTGGTTTCATTAATTGCATTATTTCTGACTAGGAATGAGAATTTTGGCCTTTTTTTTACATGGTACTGTATGTGCTTGTGGGATTTATGCTGAGGGGAAAATGTGATCATTTTTTACTTTTTTTTAAAGTTTAGGTGAATTAGCTAACTTAAACAAGTTGGCTATTTTAGTCCTTTTAGTCCAGAGAACAAAAATATATGCAGAGATTTTAAGCTGGTCAGTTAATACAGTGTAATTTGTAGAAATATAGGCTTAATTGTTTGGAAACGAATTTTTTGGTCCAAAATCAGATACAGTATAAAATTTTGGGTTTTAAAAATTCACTAGAAATGCAGATTTTTTATTTTTAGATTTTTTAGTTTAAAAAGCTGCTTTTTTAAAAGCTAACCAATCTGACTATACAAACACGGACAGATTTTTCAAAACAAAAATCTAAAAATCAGCAAAAATATTGTCGTCAAACGGGCCCTGAGATTTATTTGGGTGTCTTAATCATGAAAGTTTTTTTAGAAACATTGATTATATATCCATTATAACTAGGGATGGCAATTTTGCGGGTTTCAACTCGACCCGCCACGGGTCGGGTAAAAGTGCAATTCTATTCGGGTCGGGTCGGGTTTAAATGGGTAAAAGTGCAACTTAAAAAAATGCAACTTAAGACTCTCTCTCACCTCTTTCTCATATACATTAAACTCTCTCTTTTATATTATTTTTTTATTATAGTTCTAAATCAAATGATTTTTTAATCTAACTAACAAATTTTATTTGAAATCTTTGACATTTATGAGATTTATTTTTTAAAATAAAAAAAATATTTTTTAAAAACGGGTCAAATGGGTCGGGTCGGGTCAAATGGGTAAAAGTGCAACTTTGTCCTCGGGTCGGGTCGGGTTGAAACTCGCAAAATTGCCATCTCTAATTATGACTCATCATAATTGATAAATACTCTTTGATTGCGGCATTGAGCTGGCGAATGACAGTTTGTTTGCTTTGAAGATGAGTGAAGGTTTGTTCCTGTTTTTAATACGGAGTAATAAAAGGAAATAACTTAGTTCTTTTTATGATCTCGTGTTTTCTTATGGATCATAGATAAAGAAGTATTTTCAATTTTTTTGGTTTTTTAAGTTTGGTTTATAATGAGCATTGTCTGCACTGTCTACATTAATTGCATTATATCTGACTAGGAATAAGAATTTTTAATTTTATTTTACATGGTATGTGCTTGTGGGATTTTGCTGAGGGGAAAAAGAGAATATTTTTGTTTTTTTAATGTTTAGGCGAATTAGCTTACCAAACAAATTGGTTGTTTTAGTCCTTTTAGTCCAGAGAACAAATGAATATGCAGAGATTTTAAGTTAGTCAATCAATACAGTATAACTTGTAGAAATACAGGCTTAATTGTTGCAAACAAACAAACAAATGCATTATTTATCGTCTCAGAAATGTGTCACGTCTCTATTTGTAAACTGTTGGCTAGGCTGTTTGATGAAATGCTTTCCCAGATCTTTCTAGGGTGTCTTATTCCGATAAGGGTTTTAGAAACAGTGATTATAGACCTGTTATAACCCATCATAACTGTTAGGTCATATTTTCTAGTTTTGAATGCGGCATTGAGCTGGCGAATGACAGTTTGTTTGCTTTGAGATGAGTGAAGGTTTGCTCCTGTGTTTAATATGGTATATAATGAGCACCAGGGGCGCCAGAAACCATAAATGTGGGGTGTAACATAAAAAATAATGGTAAGTGAAAAAATACATTATGGGGGTGCCAAATTATCATTTTTAACAAACTTTTAATATAAATACATGATAAAAGTTAAAAACAAAATCATAAATTTTGAAGTTATGGCAGGTGCCGTGACCCCAGATGGTCTCCACTTAGATTCGTCTCTGATGAGCACTGTTTTGCATGATTATCTGATTAGATATTGTAAGTGGAAAAGCTGGAAAACCCTTGTATTTTTTATTTATATTTTACCCAATCCTGTTTGATTACTTGAACTTAGTTATGTTGGACTAGTTTTCCTCCTGAATAATGCTGTATTTTTGTCTGCAAACTATTGTATCTAATAATTCCATTTATTTTGACTACAGGTCATTGATGTTCTTCACCCAGGAAGACCCAATGTGTCCAAGGTATATTTTGATGTCCATAAGTTTCATTTGGTCTTTGAATGGAAAACTTAACTCTGAATAGTACTTCACATTGAAAGTGGGCGGAAAAAAATGGATAAACCTTTACTTTGATTATTCCAAAATGTTGTGACTTTTACAATAAAACTATTATGCTTATGTTCTACACCACTTTGTATATTGCAACAATTATTAGTATATTGAAGTAATCAACTAATCTTGTTTTCTTTGTGTGTTTGATGTTTGTCTAGGCTGAGTTGAAAGAAAAGCTATCTAGTATGTATGCAGTGAAGGACACAAGTTCTATTTTTGTTTTCAAATTCCGTACCCATTTTGGAGGTGGGAAGTCAACTGGGTTTGGTTTGATTTATGATTCTGTTGAGAACGCGAAGAAGTATGAACCTAAATACAGACTCATCAGGGTAAGTTCATAGTATTGATTTACCATTTGGATTTCGTTCAACAGATTATTTGCCGTTACTCTCTAGTTTACAAAGGTTCTGTAGAGAAAACTTACTTAGAAATTTTGATTTTTTTTATTATTTTACTGTATGTGATCTCTAGCTAGTTTTTAAATTAAATACAATTTTAATAGTATATTGTATATTAGCAAGGTTAGAAGCCTGCCTAGTGTCTTTCCCGAGAATTTTTTTTTTATCAAGAAATTTCACTCACAAAATTGTGGCAGTGGTGACCTATGGTTGTTTTTAACTAAGTGGAAAGAACAATGTTCTAACAGACGCAATGTGATTTTAGGCGGAAATAGGTTACCTATCAGGCTATCACCTAATCGGCTTATTCTCCGCCTAATTTGCTTAATCACAGCCTAATATGTTTAATCATTGCCTAATCCTCTTAATCACCTAGGTGCCTAGGCTCTGCCTTACCGCCTTCTTTCCGTCATGGCGCTCCTTTTAGAACAATGGGAAAGAACAAATGCTCGTTAGGGAAATCTTAATTTCACATAGTATTATCTGTGTTCTACATGTGTATATCAGCTACCTGTATTATTCAAGTAAACATGTGTGTGAGTGTGTTTTTTAAAAAAATTGAATTTTCTGTTGATTCTCAAGTATCTAGCACTTGCTGCTCCTATAGATAGCATCATAACCTCCCGTTGCAATTACTTTATATTTTTGACATTGTCACAATTTTTCCTTTTAAATTCTAAGAGGGTTTTTTAATGTATCCTTTTGGTATCTTTTTGAATGGTTTCGAAGTGCTTGATCTAATCCTCCTATATTTTACTTGGGATGTCGTTCGCTGTAAGCATAAACCATTCTTTGCATACTCTCATCTGCTTAGATACTTATTGTATATCTTATTTTCTGGTCATGCTGTGCATTATAACTTTAGCAAGCTGAAGTCAGGTTTATGCATGTGTTGGTTCTGAAGTGCCCCATTTGGTTGTAGAAGAGAAGGAGAAGGGCAAGAAGATTGCTATTTCTCACTTTTATTACTGTTTTTATATTTATACTGTATATTTTAGATAGGCGTTTATAGGTTCCGCATCATTCTTTCTACATTATGCATCTGTCTCTTAAAACCGTTTTTAATGTTGTTCTTGCAATTGGCAGAACGGACTTGACACTAAGATTGAAAAGTCAAGGAAACAACTTAAGGAGAGGAAGAACAGAGCAAAGAAAATCCGTGGTGTAAAGAAGGTAAAGATTTGCATCCCTCAGTTAAAAACAACATTAAGGAGAACTTTATGAATATTTTGAGTATGGTTTATCTATTATTTGTTCTGTTATTAATTAGGACACCGTTACTCTTTTTTTTTTTTTTTGCAGACCAAGGCTGGTGATGCTGCCAAGGGTGGGAAGAAGAAATAAGTTTTTGATATGGCAATGCTGAATGCTGATGGTGCAAATGCAATTTTATAGCTGTTCTGATTCTCGCATTCTAGTTGTAGAAAACAAAATATTTTGGAGTAACCAATTAATGTCCCCATGTTTTTCTACATGAACTTATTTTGTCTTTATCTGTTAGGTGAGTTATGAAGAAATTTTTGAGATCTGAAGTTTATGTTTTTATACTACTATGAAATTATTTCTTCATGGTAGGAACCCAAATTATTCGCTTGAAATTATGACATTATAGAATTCCTTGCAGTATATTGTTTTTAGAGTAATAATTGGACCCCATAGCAGTCATGACCATAGTCACCGAGAAACTCTATTTAGGGCGATATCGTGTTTCCCCAGAAATGCTTTTGGGAGACTGGTGCAGTACTATTTTAGAATTTTAGGAGAAACGTTGGAAAACCTATGGGAGTTCTTTTAATATCTTTAATGATGCTTCTCGAAAACTTTAATAAAATATTTAGAAAACTTATAAGATTCTTTTAATACCTGCATGTTAATATTAAACGCACATTTTGTCTTTTAGGCATGTTTTCCAATAATGATTGTACATGTCACCTCATCTTGAATTTATATGCCACGTTAGTAAAAAAAAAAATTGAGTAAATTAAGAATGGAAGAATAAAGAGCCAACTTTGCATTGCCAATACGGTTTTGTATAACATATATACAAAAGGTTAGGTATATGTATCATTGCCCTTGAAAATTTAAGTTATTGTTTGATTTGCAGCACAGCTAATTTCGTCTTTATAAATATTAGAAACAAATGTAATTGATAGGGAAACCTAAAAAAGCTTCTATTTTTCACCTAAAAGATAAATATGATGATTTATTCCACAAAATGGAGTCAAACAAACTGTAAGTTATTGGCTAAAAAAAAAGAAAGGCTTTGAGTTTGGACCTTTCAACAAAGTTCCCCCCACCTTATCCACACACCCTCTCCAACAAAAGCACCTATTTTTCTTTTCCATGGATCCTTTTGATACACCATTACATATACATTCTAGAATATAAACATCTACATATAGAGAGAGGTAGTACAACTCTAATGGCTTCTGCAACAACTAGACCAACATTCACCTTCCATTTATCCTCTTCTCTCACTCAACCAAGACCCAAAACCAACCTCAAACTACTCCCCATCAAAACTCTCTCAATCTCAACTCTTGACAAGCATAAAATCCTCAAATTCACCTCAAACTCCGTCGACGTATCAAAAGACGACAAACCAGTCTTGGAAGAGCAAGTTCAAGATATACCCGTTCAAGAACCAGAAATTTTTGATGAAAATATTCAAGAACCTGACGTTTTCGATAAGAGGAGGCAAGAAGAGAAGTTTGTGGTGTTAAATACGGGTATATACGAATGTAGATCATGTGGGTATTTGTTCAATGAGGCTGCAGGGGACCCATCGTTCCCGGTCCCACCAGGCTTGCCTTTCAATCAGATACCAGTGGACTGGCGGTGCCCTACGTGTGGGGCCGCTAAGAATTTTTTCCAGAGTAAGAGTGTGGAGATTGCGGGTTTTGCTCAGAATCAACAGTTTGGGTTGGGTGGCAATGCTCTTACCTCTGGCCAGAAGGCTTTGCTTATATATGGTAGCTTGTTATTTTTTTTTGGGTTATTCTTGTCTGGTTATTTCCTTCAATAATTCATAAAAGATTTGTCTATGGAGAGAATGGGTATAGTTGAGATTGTTTTGTTACATTTTATTCGTGTAACTTGTATAACGTTAGCATACTTTTGCTGATTGGATATGTTGGCTCTTTTTTCCTTTGGGCGAGTAGAATATATTGTGCTCTCTGGCTGTGGATTTGCTTATAATAAATTTTATTCAGGTCGTACAAATTCAAAATTCTAGCTTTTCAGCTCAACAAAGAGTTAAAAAGTCGAAACTCACTCTGTAAGCTTGTGAACCAAATTTATCCCACCTGCTATTAGATAGTGGAGTTGAAAACTAAGCTAAAGGACCTGCAACAACAAAACCCGAAAGTGGTATGCCCTTGATACGATACAATACAATATAAAGTGTTATGCATAATGCATGGAGTTAAATTTTGAACCACTTCATCACTAGTTGGTGACAGGTTCCATATGAGTATGAATCATATTTGTGCTGCAATTTAATGTTAACCAACGAGTATGAAGTAAATAGTGATATGAAACTCTGACACCATAGAACAGGAGACATGCATTGAAACGACACAAACCCAACAGAAAACAGAGACAAGAAATGATTACCAACATTAAGATGACCTGTTATTACTAGTCACAACAATTCACTTTTGTAGCACTTCATAATCAGGAATTTACTACTGTAAAATGTTTTAAGTAAATCCAACAAATACACAAAATTGTTACCAACTAAACCTGTCAACTAAACAATGAGATAGTAAATTAACCAATGCAATGCGTTTTTTTTACAATCTTCCGTAGCACACATGATGGAAACTAGACACCATGTGCCAACATGGTATTAGTAAAAGGTTTGCTATTTCCCTCGGATTGAATTCTCCATCTCTACTTGGCCCATTGAGGATCATATGCTTGTCTACCCAAAAGTCAGATACAACACTCGATCTATAACCAAAAGTTTTTCCACGAAGCAGTTAATCATCCAGTGCAAAAGTGTTTAACTGTGTCAAAATCTTGAAAGAGGGTAACAAGCATTTACACCTTTAGAACAACATTATCAGGTTGATCCTGGTGGTATCTGGCTCTTAACCTGATAAACTTGTTTCACTGACTTCTGATATGAGCCAGTAACAACTGGTTTTTTAGTGATCCACTTTGCTGGTGGTAATGGCGGCTCACCCATATTCTGAACAAACTGGTTCCCAATATCTGGCACTATTCGAATATTTGGTAGTTGTCTAGTTCCATTCTCCTCAATGGTTAAAGCATTCAACCCAGCACTCAGTAAGTTTCTGTTTTGCCCCTGTACAAATGATCCATCTCGTGCCCTAGAATTCTGTACATGTATTAGAGGTTCTTTTGAAGAAATATTGTGTCTATAACTGGTGTTTGGCTCCTCAGAATAGTTACTTCTGTGCCCAGAGGGTCCAGCAGGTCGAAGCCTATTATTAACATGGTTACTTTGGGGATTTTGATAATAATACCCGTTTGGATCTTCGTTGAACCCTCTTCCAAAACCAGAGGGTCCAGCTTGCCTTGGCCTATTATTGGTAATAATACGATTACTTGGAGAAGATCTATGTGGAGATTGATCCCATGGTCCAGAATAGTTGTTCAAGTTAGGTTTTATGTTGAGAGTGTTGTTGAGCAAACGATGGGCAGCTTCACCAAACTGAGGACCGTTCAATGCCCTAGGTACAGGTTGCCTGGAAAAAAAAAGGCATAAACAGGATCTCAAAAAGATTCAAAATATGCTGATGCTGCCTTCATCTTAAATAAAGTCAATATGGTCAACAGCTTAACTAACGCAAATAAAACGAACATTTCATAAGCAAAGCGTGTTCGGCTCGTGAAGCATCAATCATGTTCATGCATTTTGATGTACCGAATATGGAAAAAATGCAGTGATTGTTTTAACAAATGAGACAACCTTGAACAAAGCTCTGAATGTCTCGTTAATCTCGTCTTGTTAGATCAATTGACAAACAAACAAACAAACACACACACACACACACACACACACACACACACACACACATATAGACTTGCATATTTTTATATACCGATGGGGTAATTCGTTTAAAAGTGAAAATGTGGCTTCATGCAAGGCATAATAATGAGGCTTGTGGGTAATTTATATAAATAGTCACATTATCTTGGGATAGTGTAAATTTTTAAAAAGCATATCGTCCACAGACAGAGAGCAATATGCAACCCTCTCCCACCGGCCACCGCTATCTAGCGTTGCAAATGAAACGAACTTTTCAATAATAAACTGTGTTCGGCTTCTTAAGTGTCCAATTCATGTTTGTTCGTTTTTATCCAAACACAAACGAACTTGAAAGGGACTTCTGAACAAACCAACTTGAACACGAACAGAGATATGCTCGTTTCGGTTTCTTTGCATCTCTAAAGGTAACTGTCTGATCAAGAGAGAGAGGGTGGAAGATAGTAAGAAGGCTCCAACATAAGCTTTAGTGATAATTTTCTCATGATGGAAGTCACCCACCCAAAAATTGAAGGGAATAGCTAAAATATCATCCCCACAACACTAACGGAAAGATGAAAACTCTTGAAGAATGTAACCTAAAGAGCAAATAGAAGAGATTCGCAACGCTAAATAATTGACATGTGCAAGCGTACCTTTGCTGGCGTCTGGTATTGTCTTCATGCCACAACGATGGGAAAGGTTTTATGTCCAATGGGCCCAAAATCTAAAAGAAGGCATGAAAGAAGACGTTATTTAGTTAATCCCTAATATTAAACTCAAAATTAGGCTGGAAATACAGTGCACATCGACAATCAAGCAATATTGCTTCATGTTACCACAAATAATATTCAGTATTTTTTAATTTATTTTAGAAGTTGATCAATGATGTAGCAATTAAGCTTTCAGTTAAATAGAAATATATAAAAGAAGGAAACCCTTCCCCGTTTGCAATCTGGATTTACCGATTAAATTAACAGATGAAAAACAATCCAAAGTTATATACGCCACTAACCTTTTTGGGCATATGCACTCCTGCAGGAGGTTCTGGTACATGTTTGTGTGGAGGAGGGTTAAGATAGGTAATGTTTCTGCAAAATAATATAACAGGATCATACAAGATATGATGAAGAATGAGAACGTAAATTGAAACAAAGAAACCACCCCATTTCAGATATAACAGACTTACAGAACATAATTTTGACCGATGTCCTGCAAGCCACGAACCGGAGATAAAACCATGTTCCACCATCCATTTCTCTCAGTTATCCAAAGATATCCATTCATTCCTTGGCTGCAAAAACAGTGATGATGAAACACTTAAAAAGAAAACTAAAAGGTCTTAAACCACCCTAAACCACTCTAAGGTCTTAAAACAGAAGCATGAATTAAACAAACCTAATATTGATGTCAATGGGCCAGAGATATCTTTGATCTGGAGGTAAATGACCAAAGTAGTAGTAGTATGACATAACTTGGGGGGCCATGGTATGAGAAGGGTGTACATATAATAGATCAAACATTACACTGTTCCGGAAATGTTCACCCATCTGCACATACAAACCAATAATTGGAGTATTAGAATCAAAATTTTGAGAAAGAAAGCAACCAGAAAGTGACTAATTAACAAAATCCAGGTAAATATAATCCAACTACATAACCAGCCAAAATATGAAAAGACAAGATATTAGTCAATCCCAACAAACAAAAATATAATAAGCATTAGGCAATGTTTAAAACACGAAAGCGTAGCTAAAGTGTTTTTACAAGAGCATCATTAAAGTATAAATGTCGACGTGCAAAGAGAATTTTGCCACAGTAAAAATAAACATTAAAAGACCTCGCCACTGTGGCAAGTAGCAACCCCTTTGCTCATGACTGTATCATTAAGTTCAAAACGAGGTTTATACCTTATTGTAACTTCGTTTCTTCATTATTATTATCTTACCTTGTTTTTTTTAACTCTGCTTTTTACTCTTTTTTTTTTTCCTTTTTGGTCAATTCTGACTTTTTTTTCAAACTCTCAAAAAAAAACCCGCAGCAATAAAGCCACATAGACAAAGTTTCAGCTTTTGAAAATTCACCAAAGGGGGAAGAAAGTAGAAACGAATATACAAAAGGTAAAATTAAGAAACTAAGGTACAAGGAAAAGGTGAAGAAACAAGGTACAAAAAGATTAAAAAAAAAAAATGAAAACTTAAATGCAATGAAATACATAACTCGATAAAATCATGCAATATTATACAAAAATCTGACAAGGGATACAATGTTTATGACCATAAAAAGCAGGTAGTATTATAAGCTTATGCTATTTGACTAAAATAACAAAGCTTAAACTTTTTTAATGTAAAGAGCAAAACAAAACGTAAGTTTTTTTTTATTTCTACGTGTAAAAACGATCTTTAAGATGCTTTAAAACAAGTCATTTAAAACAGAGATAACAGGTACCATTATAGAAAACAAGTTTAACAAACTATATACTAAGCATCTTTTTCGTTTGTTTCTTTAGACTAAATTTATATATATATATATATATATGTGTGTGTGTGTGTGTGTGTGTGAACACGATACAGGTATCCCAGATGTAACATACCAGAGATGAGCATTATGTCTATAAAATATACTCAAAGAGCAGGCAATAAAAACTGACAATGAAATGCTATTCGTATACCGTTAAAGTGTTCTCAAGCTTCTTCGTTTCTGTAAGCAGTTTGTTCTCGTCAATAAATGGCAGTTTGGCGATGCCCTGGTTCCAGCACAACAAAGCAAGATAAATAAGTCATCAATAGTGATGGTCAAGCTAACAAAAAGGCTGTTAAAGTTATACACACAGCAAAAGTATACAAACACGATACTGTAAATAAAACGCACCTGCCATGCAAAGCGTTTCCCATTCATGTCAATTTCAAAATCTGTTCAAACAAGAAACAACCACTGAAGTTTTAAGAGAAGAAAATGCCGAAAGATTAGGAATCCACGACAGTCAAGTAACAAGTACCAGAAGGAAAGAATTCCCCAATTGGAGAATTAGGATTGGTCATCAACTTCCGGTACTCCTTAGGCAGGGCACAAGAACTGTAATAAGAAGAAAAAAACTTAAAATAGTGCAAACTATAAGAAGTAAGGGAAATATAAAGTGAGTACAAACCTTGCCGCTGGCAAGGTTCCCATGAGTTGATCAAAGGGCCTAAAAGGTTCACCCAGGAAAAATGTAATTTCCAGTTCGGCTAGATCTTTTAGATCAGAGGCAAATGGAGCATAATGGTAAGGATAGAACCTAAAACACGACAGAAGAACCAAATTAAAACGGCCTACTTAAACCTTTAGTGTTCACATCAACAGTTTCAAGGTTAGGCAATATAGTTCTGATAATATATGTCCTTAGCTCAACAATTATTCTACAATAGAAGATATGTGAGAGGAACATCTGTTAACCACTCAACTTTCCAATCAAGTAGGCTGCAACTATAGCAAATACACTGGACTTGTTCACATTGAAGAAAAAGTTGGTTTCATTCAGCTTTAAGCTGCTAACTTTTCCAGACCATAAAACATGAAACATCCGTTTTTAAGCTGAATGACTAAATACAGTCGAGATTTTGAGTAGAAAAGACAAAAATCAGAGATTAAAAGCTGCAACCAAACCAACAAATGCTACATATAGCTGAAGACCAAAAAAGGACTCCAGAAGTAAGTTTAAAAAAAACTTCTAACTAAAATAGGCTATTGCGAGATCTGTTTCTCCATGATCATTAGTAGTACCAGTTTCTACTTTCCTACAGCACGGCTTAAATTTTTAACCATTGAAAGATATATTATACTTTGTAAACGCACCATTGCCATGAACAGACACCTTGGTAATAATACCGACCGACCCAGCATAGACCTTCTACATATCTCAAAACCTGCAATTCAACATTAGATTATCCAGTGCATCGCAGATATTTGGCAGTCAAACTTTCTTCAAAGCTATTAATCATATACTTGACAACGCAAATATAGTATCCAATGACCATGAATTTTCTACAAATAACTTTATTCATCGAGAGCTTCACTAACTATTTGACATGTTACATTTCAACTATCAACGCATTGCACTTATAGAGAGAGAGGGGAGAAACTGCAGACGCGAGTGTGTGGGGGAATAATCAGCGTCTCATTACAGCCCGACATGTAAAATGAAAAATCAGGGCATATATCTTTAGTGAATTTGAAAACTGTCTCTGTTTTAATCAGTTGTAACAAATGACGTTTTCGCCTTTTATGTTTTAGTTTTTACGGCTCCGTAGACTTATCAATGTAGGCTTCAACAGGTTTGTCAAAATGGAGTTTTCGTACAAGACTACCATATTTAGGCGTATGAGAACCAGAATGTGATACATAGGAGTTTAAGAGAATCAATTAACAGCGCAACCAACACCACAGATACATCTTATAATGGGAGTAGCATGTTTTTATCATCTGGCAAAATAATGTTTATAACTGCATAGGGGTTAAGGAAAATGGAGAATCTTCATTACTTTCATAAAATGGCCAAAAATAAATCTCATCGTTATATTTGGACTTTGAGTCGACTTACTGACCCCAAGCCCCAGATTAAGCATTTCGTACAATAAATCTGGTGAGCTCAGTACAGAAACAAGGCAGCAAAAATAATTTGGAATTCAAAATCAATAGACCTGATAATGTGACATATTCATGACACCTAAGTACTGGAATAACCGAATATAGGGTGCAAAAACTTACGGTTTCTTGTTTGATCTTTTCGATTTTTTCCGGATCGGATTCTTCAAATTTCTCAGTATAATATCTCTCTTTATAGCCAGGCTCTCCTAATTTCACCTGTCAAAAACGGGCAACATTAGGATGAAATAAATTGAACACATAAGCAGAATGCAGAAATAGAATCATTCAGAATAAAAATGTAACTGAAATGTCATTGATGCTAAAATTTCTAGATAGGCTATAAGAAGCCTTTCTATTTTATTGATGCTTCAAATTTCATTTTTGTTTCGTATCTTTTTGGTATGGGACATAATTATAAAAAAAAACTGAGAGAAATAAGACCTTGTCCACGAGTGGGGCAATTGGCTCAGAAACTTCTTTCTGTGCTTTAAACTTCTCATTATTCTCTATCGACTGCCAAAAATAATAACAATATATCAAGAATAATAGATGTACTTGAGTGTAAGAAAAATCTATGTAGTGTTGACGGAAATAAAATGGAAATTAAATTACATCCTACACATCTTGTCGAGATTGATAGTCTCAGGGTAGAAGGAAAAGAAAAGTAGGGAACATTACCACTGCTGGATATCTGCCTATATCTACTAAACAGTCTAAACCCAATCAAAAGCATAAGGGACAGACCTTGACTGAAAACTTTCGTCGAGGACATTCATGTATGCCTATCGCGTATAACAACTATTTAAGTACTAAGATGATATCCTTCTAAAAATGTTCACAAACCTTTTGTATTCGGGCTCGCTTTTGAAAAATTTGATCCTCAAAAATCGCAATAGACTGGATGAAGTGTTCAACTCTATCTAGCAGAACCTGAAATATTCAATGACATAATTCAGATATGCTATAGAGAAATTTGGCAGATAATAGCAGAACATGTACAGTAAAAACAGAAACACAAATTATAAAATGTTCAGCACACATGTCGCATATATGAACAAGATATAATGAAGATGTCCAATAATGACACAAGAAGCAAGAAAGTTTTGACTACATATTCCAAAGTTTTCATCACACAAAAAAAATACCAAGCAGACAAGAATAAATATCCCAGAATGAAGAACAAGAAACTTATTTTTATAAAAGAGAAGCAAATTAGCAAACGAATATCTAATCTATAACTTAGCATGGATAATAGATCCCTTTTGCAAATCAGAACAAACAACATCCATCATTATATAAATTTAAAACTAGCCCAACTACTTTATAAAGGAAAAACATTCTAAGACAGTGAAGCTGGCTTCAACGACTCGTTAAACTAGAGTTCGAAGAAATAGTTGAAAAGGCCTCTTGTATAGACAGTACTTTAAGATAAAGCCAATACAATACAGCTTTCCAACTAATATTCTGAGAAGCAACCACATAAAACCAAGAGATGGTCATGAAGGACAGGGTTTACCTCACCCGCATCAGTAAGATAGCCACCCATGGCTGCAAAATCCTGTCTATAAGTATGCATCAATAGATTGATAGCACCCTGAGAGAGGGAAAAGGTTGTTAATTTCGCTTCATAATACAATGAATAAGACAAAACTTCACATGATTCCTTACAAACTGTTTATTTGTTGACAATCATGATAAAATCAATGACAAAATTAAACTTCTTATCATCGGGAAAACAAAATAATAATTGTATATTTAAATAGCAAAGGGGAGACACAGTACAGATGTTGTTTCAGCGGCATACCTCGCGAATTTCCAAAGTCGGCATATGTGGAAGAAAATCATTTCCAACAAAAAAACATAGGAAAACGAAATCGTCCACCACCCGCTCGAAGTTAATCTCAAAAGGAGGGTTGGGAATCGCCAGATCACATTGCAAATATTCTCGCAACACCCAAATGTGAAGGAACTGCAGCGGACATTTAAAATCTCATAAATTAGAATAAACATAAGCAAGCAACAACATTGAAGCAACAAAGTCACTATGAAAACAACCGAACCTGATATTTCTTTTTGTAAATTGTTGTATAGTCCAATTTCACATCTGCGGCGCTAGACTTTCCAACACAATCGGCAGCTAAATGGCCAACTTCACCACAAAGGAAGCATTTCTCTTGCTGCCCAGGCAGCGCGATCACCTTTAAAAAAAATCAGAAAAGCACCCTGTCAGAGATTTTTAATGTCAAGTAGAGTCATAACTTGTATTTCAGAAAAGTAGCTACTAACCTCCCTTAATATTGAAAAGTGAACCTCATGTGTAGCCAGAGCCAGCATAATCAGGTCTGCATCCTGTTCATTTGAGCTATGTCAATAATAAGGCCATAAAAGGCATACTTCGTAAGATAAATAACAAAGTAGAACTAAATAGATTTTTTCTTGCCAACAAAAACAATTGAAAGAAAGCAGACTCACCAAGCCATATAAACAATGGCGAGTGTTTGGATTAAATCCAGGAATATTGCGTTGTAGCCGGATGTATGACATAATTTTATGTTCACCCTCGCCAGGTACATTGGAATCAGAAAGAATAACCTTCAAATAATCACCCAATACAGCTTTATACATGAGTTAACAAAGCAAACTCGAATCAGAAGCCTTTAAAAATAATCATCCAAACCTTTGTATTTTGCCATCCAAGATTGTGATTTAGCCTAGACTGGATATAGTACTGAAGTGCAACTGAGAGGACCGACATAAATTCAGTGCCGGGAGTTATGACATTTGAGTCGGATGTTTCAGACTTCTTTTTAAGACTTAAATTTCTCCCCTCAGTTTCAAACTCTTGCCTATATCTCTCCTCTGCTTCCTAAAATTGAAAATAAAATAACAAACAGTTTATATAAGTTGTATACAACGCTCTGTTACGGTGAAAGACATAACTACGAACAAACTTACAGCTGCCTCGGCGTCTTTGGCAGCTCTGAACCGCCGTGAGCGCTGTTGATTCATTTTAGCTCTTGGAGCAACCCCATCTGCGTATCAAAGAACTACATGTTATGAGTTCACACAAGCACTCACAACAACATAATTGAATTAGATAATTGTTTAGATCTTACCGATCGCCATATAGAGAAGCTTTCTTGGTCTAACCAATGTGAATAGGTGGTCAATGTACTCAAACATTAATCTAAATACATCATTATAAGTGGCAGGTGCAGTCTGCAGTGGCCAAAACAAAAACCAAATAACTTATTAACGAAAGCGTAACCCTGCAGAAAAGCTCCTCTTCACCAAGAAGGTATCAAAAAAAAAAAACATGAAAACAGATTATCAATTATCCAACCACCATTTTTCTCTGAGATTCTTATCCCTAGAATTCTGCTAATGGGAAAGTGCATGTTTGGCGACAACCTTTTCCCTTACTTTTTTTAGCTTTTAGATTAAAAAATGCAAGGGAGTCTGTTTTGTCAGCTCTTTTAGCTTTTGAAAAGCTAGCTTTTGGGTCAAAAAAGCTAAATTCTCAAAAGTAGAGAAGCTCAGAATCTGCAGATTTCTTTAGCTTTTTTCACATTAAATTCTCCATAAAGAAAAACTTTCTAATAGAATATGTTTGTATATTTGCAACTCACTTATAGGTTAAAATAGGTGACTTGTCAATAAAAATAAGTTATAAGTCACTTATAAGTAAAAAAACAAGTTAAAATGGTGTCAAACACTATGTTGCAGCTTTTCTAAGTAAGCTTTTTTCTCCTTGCTTTTTTAAAAACAGCGTTGACTAAAAGTTCTAATGCCAAACAGGCCCAAAACCTCATGGTCATCATCGCACCTTAAGAACTTGAGGAGCTTCGACTGAAAAGAACTTGATTTCATCTTACATTGCAGTAATGCACACAAATTACAAATTAAACAGCGAAACTCAAGCATTAAAAACCAAATTTGTATTCTACCATACACAGCAAAGTGATACACACATATAAAGAGAACATTTTTAGAAACGAAAGAGCAAAACTCAAGCATAAAAACATAAATCCATTTTAGCATACACATCAAAGTGATATACACAGGCAAAAAACACACACCTATAGAGAAGATTTTTCGTAACTAAACAGCAAAAATTAAGCATAAAAAATGTATTTTACCATACACATTAAAGTGACACACACATGAAAAACAGACACAAACATATAAAAAGAAAAGATTATTAGTAACTAAACAGAAAAACTCAAACACAAAAGAAACAATATATCGATTTTACAATACACATTAAAGTGATATACACAGACAAATGACATACACAGAGAGAGAGAGAGACGGGATAATTAGTAACTAAACAGCAAAACTCAAGCATACAAAACATAAATCCATTTAACCATGCACATTAAAATGACATACAAAGGACAAACACACACATATAGAGAAAAGTTTTGTAGTAACTAAACATAAAAAACTCAAGCATTAAAAGCCAAAATTGTATTCTACCATACACAAAAAAGTAATACACACAGGAAAAAACAGACACACATATAAAGAGAAGATTATTAGTAACTAAACAGAAAAACTCAAGCATAAAAAACACAAATCTAATTTACCATAAACCCGGTGCACTAAGTTTTAGTAAAAACAATTGTATGAACCCGGTCCACTATTACTTAGGGTGTGCCAACCAATAATATTATTTAGTTTTAATTTTAAATTAATCTTAGGGTAGTTATATTTGAGTTCATTAATAGTTGTTAGGTTTGTACTGAGCGGCACATCCTAAATAAATAATAGTGAACCCGGTTAACGGCAGGGTTAGTCAAGTTGTAGGGTGTTAGTTTTAGAGAGAGAGAGAGAGAGATGAAACGGACTTTTCCTTCGGGGTGAAAACAAGGGTGAATAATGCCATTCATATCTAAATAAAGATTATCGAACTCCATTTGGTTAGGGTTTGGTTTTGAAACGTCGACAGGATCATCCATCGCCTCCACCACGTCGGAAATCGACTGTGGGTATCGATCCGCTAACCACCTGTAAAACGCCGGTACTCCCATCTCCAACTCTCTCTCTCTCTCTCTCTCTCTCTTATTTGAGTTGAAGACGATATATCGAATAATACAGTAGTATTTTTTTTTAGAGCTTTCTTTTCGTTGCTCGTTTTTGTTGGTTTGTATTTTCGACCCGTTTTATACCTAACTATTTGTTTTAACGATTTAGTTATCCATTTTTCAAAATTTTCAATTTAGTTAACACACTATAATAACTTTACAATTTAAGTATCACCGTCTAAATAAATCACGGAATCATGTCACATGACATTTGGCAAACATTAATTTTTGACAATTTTGCATAAAAATATGTCATTCTATAAAAATATTTTCCCCAATTTCACACATAATTTTTTTTTATTATATGCTAAAAATTTTTATGTGTGAAATTGGGAGACAAGTTTTTATTGGATGACATATTTTTGTGCAAAATTGTCAAATTAGCCTCTCAAATTAATGTTTGTCAAATATCACGTGACATGATTTCGTGATTTATTAAGATGGTGGTACATATATTGGAAATTTATTATAGTGTGGTAACTAAATTGGAAAATTTAAAATGTGGGTACCCAAATCGTTAACCACACTATAGTTTGGGGTAGTAAATGTATTTTTTACCTTTTCCAATGTAAGAAAGGCCGGTAATTTTGACCAAAATCCGGAAACAAAATCCCAAGTTAGTTATAGATCTGGTTAGGGTTTGTTTCTAAATCTATATCCGTGTATCCGGATCGAAAAACAATAATCATACAAAACATTAGACCCGAAAAACATATAGTATAATAGTATTATAAGAGTACTTTTAAAAATATACTGTCCACGTATAAGATTTACATATTAATTTATTTTGTTCATTAAGCATGATCTTATATATTAATACTTTACAACTATGTTTATTTTATTTATAAACTGTCAATCAACCTTCTTTTCATTCATGTGGTTTAATATTCATATTTTCTTAAATTAACTTGTTTTACAAAAACTGCAAAATTTTCATAAAGTAAACACACAATAAAGTAAAGGATTGATAAAGTGTCTTAAAACAAATTTTAACTCATAGTTCTAAGTAAAATATTTTGAAACATTAAGAATGTTTTTTTTAGAAAATCTTATAAGTCGATCAAAACCGCCCGAACCGAAAACCAAAACCGAAGATATGATCAGAAATACGAGTATGGTTTGGTTATTTTATAAAAAAAACATTTAAAAAAAACCCGACCAAACCTGATCGAACTTTTTTTAAAACCAATTAAAACCGAAACTGAAAGTTACGGTTTTTGGCGGGCGGGTGGTCAAAATTGCCAACCCTAAGTCGTGGTTAACGATCTATATTTTGGAACTTTTAACAATTGACGTACCGAACTATAAAATTTCATTTAATCGAGGGATTAACAGTATAAATCTTCGAAATTACAGTCGCTATATTTCACATTTGAGGATCTGTTTTTTACATATGTTGATAGAATTGCACTCACCATGTGATAGTCAAGATAACGTGGATGTCATTTTATCATTTTGTTTAACGATATATATCGATTGTGACAAATTTCGTAGATTAGTACTTAAATCGTTAAACACTTGTAGTATAATATACTAATTAAACGTATTTTTTCTCTAAATATTGGTTTATTAATGTATATCTCTTATGAATTGTTATACTTATACCGTGAATAACTCCTAAAATTCATATTTCCGAGATTGTATCGTGTACTATTATTTTGGGCATGTCACTAAATAACTGTATATTTTCTCAAAATAGTAATTATAATTGATGAAAAATTCACTGACTCTTATTTTTATTATGAAAAATATATGATCAAATATGGCATGATATGTGATTTAACATAAATTTTGGGCATTTGATATTTGTTTAGTTTTAAATTGAACGATAATTTTAAGACAGAGTGACTATGTAAATGGTGATGGCTCGTGGATAAAAATACCTGACAAAGAATATCATAAAGGTAAATGTTTCTTAAAATACAATCCACTCCTTAAGTTTTGAAACACGCCAAGATATAAAGTAACGAGAGAAATTATCGGTGAAACTATAAACTGTGTATTAAATTACGTTTAAATACTATAACACTTCCCTATTTTATATAGAAAACTATAAAAAAATACTATTAATTCTTACGTGTACTAAGGGTCGTTGTGTCAAACCCTATAGATTTCGGATTTTATATAATTTGTAGTGACATTACAACTTGCATCATTTTTCTCTCTTCATATTATGAGTTGGATTTTGGATTTCATGTAACTTGTTGTGACATTACAACTTGCACCATTTTGTTTTCTTCATATTATGAGTTGCAAAGATAATCACGACGCTCAATTGAAAATAGACTAATCACATTGGTCCACACAATTACTAATAAAAATCACTATTGTTTAAGTCCATAAAATATGCAATGTATTATTAATTTGATTGATTTTCTCATATTTAAGATAAATGAATCATGTAAATGAACTGATGTGTTTATTTTTATAATTAAAATAATAATTTATCTTTTTTACTTTTCTTTTATTCTTTCTCATTTATTTGTACTCTTTACATATAAATTAATAAAATAACAAAAATATGAGTTGTATAGTTTTGATAGAGAAATTGATAAAAAAAGAGATGATTTGTATAAACCAAAACGTTTACTTATAAGTTGTAAAAATGTATTTTTTTACTTTAAATAAGAGAAAACTTGTAGGTTATTTAATGTGGCTGCTCTATTAAATTAATTTGGCTTAAAAAAAATTGATACAAATATATTAAAATATAATAATATTTAGTTACGATAATAAATTTGATAGAAAATCTGAAAAATGTATAAAGTTAAACTGTTAGGCTAAAAATATAAAAATGATGTTAATTACCTTAAATATGAGAAAAAATGTAATGAAAGTGGTACAGTTGTCCTAAGAGAACATATTGATTCTTTGTATTTGAGTAAATATTTAAATTTATGCATGTTTAACGTAATAGATAACTAAACCCATAGGTATACTATATTTTATAAAAGAATAATAATCTAACGTGATGGGTGAGAAAAGGAAATGATAAAATATAAAATAGGCGTCCAGATGCATTGGGAATATAATATAGCCTAGTGGTAGTATATAATAATATAATAACCGATTCAAAATTGTGTCATAAAAAACTCACATCACATTTTGTAAATACAAGAAAGTATTAAATCACTGGTATTTCTTTTCTCCTATAAACCTTTGCCCCTCTCTTTTTATCCTGAATTTTCATTTTATTGCTTCCTCTATTTCACTTTGTTATTTTCCTTGGCCGGTTTTTGATAATCACGAAAGGTCAAATTTTACCCATCTCTGGATGATATAATATATATATACATATATATATATATATGTTATCTTTCTCATTTCGTGCTCTCTATTGTAAATTCGGTAATGATTAATGTTGTTACCAATTAATTATCGAAAAATTTAATCTCTTTTTTCTCTTCTTGATTTGTTTATGAGTTACTGGGTTGCTTTAGATTATGGGTTTATAGCAACTGACATTGAAAATTCATTGTTCTTCCATTTCTTGTCACGTTTTTTTAGATATATAAAATGTTTTTTTTTTGTGTTTTTTGTAATATTTGGGCAGGCTTGTACGTTTATGCATAGCAAAGTATATATCTTTAGTCATATAATTGAGTTGAGTTTTATTTGGTAGTAATTTTATCAGCATTTTGGTTGGCTAGTTTTCAAGCTGAGTTTTTTTTTTTTGTGTGTTCTTACCTAGAAAAAGTTACAATTTTTAATATGGATGAACAGCCTTGAAAAAGTCGGATTGATTTTTTTGCTTAAAATCTGAAGTCAAACAAGCCTTCGGTGTCATGTTCAGTACGTGGATAAAATCGAGTTTAGTCATATAATTGAGTTGAGATTTATTTGGTTGCAAATTTTTAACAGCATTTTGGTTGGCTAGTTTTCAAGCTGAGTTTTTTTTTTTTTTTTTTGTGTGTTCTTACCTGGAAAAAGTTACAATTTTTATTATGGATGAACAGCCTTGAAAAAGTAGCATTAAATTATTTGCTTAAAATTTGAAGTCAAACAAGCCTTCGATTTCATGTTCAGTATGTAGATAAAATCGAGTTTTTCTTACCAACAATTGAACTTCTACAGATTTGTGTGATATATTTATGCTGTGATTTTTTATCTTGCTGTTTTAAAATTCAGTTGTAGTGTAATCATTTTCTACCTTGCTTTATTTTCCTCTACTTAGTTTGATTCGTGGAATTACTAAATTATACCAAAATCGTGATTTTCTGGGAATAAACTAGTTGGATACGGCCAATTCTCCATTTTGATAAAAAAATTTGATGAAAATGTAAATCTTTTATATGTATTTTGATTAAAAACTTCAAAAATCAGTGTTTTAATCCTCATTTACTAAAATTAATGTTTCATCCCTCCTTTAAAGTTCTTGGTTATGTTAGGATGTACTTAAAAAAGTTATATGTTGATTTTAAATTATTTGGATAAAGTTCAACCTTTTACTTTTGGCCATTTTGTTGCAATAATCTATTTCTGGTCATGTGCTGATGTTGACTTTTCCATCATCTTGAATCATGTTGTTTATCCAGATTTGGATTTTTATGTTGTTATATTTGACTTTGGCCCTACTATCTTCTTTTACTAGTACAAAATAAGTAGTCTGTGGAAATTGGGAAAACTTCTGATTTGCTTACCGTTTGTTGGTAAGAGGTTTTGATGATAGTGGGTATTAAAAAATGCAACATGCTAATTGCTATAATATGTACATTTAGACTTTGCTATTTCCCTTTTAATGTTCAAACTTGTTGCTGATTTGGATTCTAATTCTTCTAACAGCAGAGTGTTAAAGTCATCAGATAAAAAATGTCGATGAAGAAAATCGGGATTGCGAATGATGTTACAGAAGTGAGTCATCTTACAATCAGCCCTTTTCTGTTAATAATTTGAGCCAAACTTATCTAATACTATATATATCGTACTTATCTTGTTTCTTTTACTTGTACAGTTAATTGGTAATACACCATTGGTGTATCTCAACAACATTGTAGATGGCTGTGTTGCTCGTGTTGCTGCCAAGCTAGAGATGATGGAGCCTTGCTCTAGTGTCAAAGACAGGTGTTTGTTTTAATATACTTTTTTTGTGTGTTTGAGATTGGTGATATCTTTTACTATTTATTTAATAATCAGAAATCGTAAGGAATATTAAAATTATGTTTGGATTGGATTATGTGTTTGTGTTTTAAGCTATGATTTTTATTGATTGGCAGGATCGGGTATAGTATGATAAATGATGCAGAGGAGAAGGGCCTTATCAAGCCTGGCGAGGTGAGTCCGGACCACTCTAACTTTCTTATTTTGTGAGAAATTCGAGATTGCTTTCTAACACAGAAAAGACGTCTTGTTTATTATTCTTCAAAAGTTAACTTAATAACTGAATCTAAATTCGTATAAGTTCCAAATACACTAATCCCAAACAGACCAGAAACTCATAAAGCACTGAATCCATCACTCTTGTTCAGTTTTGTAGGCATAATAGATTACATCTTGTTCTAGACTTTATCTTCTTTTCTAAATCATCTGTTTTATTTTTAACTGTGCTATATATTCTTTGGCATAGAGTGTTCTCATTGAGCCAACGAGTGGTAATACCGGTATTGGTCTGGCATTTATGGCGGCAGCTAAGGGTTACAAGCTCATAATCACCATGCCAGCTTCTATGAGCCTTGAGAGGAAAATTATACTCCGAGCTTTTGGGGCCCAGTTGGTTCTTACAGATCCAGCTAAAGGCATGAAAGGTGCCGTTAAAAAGGCAGAAGAGATTCTCGAGAAGACTCCCAATGCCTATATTTTGCAGCAGTTTGAGAACCCCGCCAATCCCAAGGTCTGTATCAACGTTACTTTTGATGTTTATTTTAAGTTAGCAATTTGGGTAGGGATAACCACGGTTTGTATACTAATATATCATCTGATTGTACACCAACCTACAAAAATTAGCAAGAAGTATTATCTGGTTGTACACTATACTAATCTACAAAAGTTAGCGATTCGTAGTCTTACATTACATTTGTTGGAGATTAGGGCGCACTGAGCCTACCAAAGTTGAAAAAGAAATTCATGTTGGGTTGTATTAGATTAAAACCCCCAAATATTTAATATGTTACCTTATTAAACACATTTCGGTTCTGAACACTCACTCTATCAGATTTTTCCTATTTTAGTCCTCAAACTATAGGGTATTTTCTATGTCGTGTACAAATGCGGAAAAAGGTTAAAGTTTAAGAGACTTGGAGACTAGTTGCTTTTATAGGCTGGTGTACAATTTCGTAATTCGATGATGTAGATTAGTGTACAAAATCTTATTTTACCAGCTTATCTTCTGTAAGATATTTAGTATGTAGTTATGCGGGTTCATTATTGTTTTTATACCAACATACCACGCCTTCTCAATCTTGTGCCCAGCATGACAAAATTTGTAATTAGTTCACCGAGCTAACATTTTTTTTGCTAAGTAGTAAAAAACTATAGATTGTGAATTAAAATAGAAATAAATGTGATAGAATAGTTGGTTTAGCAACTATTTAGAACCCCAGCCTATGTTACTTTATTTATTTGGCACACTAAGTGTATCAAATCAACGAGAATGTAAAGTTAGTTTACCAATTGCTGATTTGTACAAAATCCAAATATCACAAGACATCAGTGGTTCTTAAATTTGAAATAACTCAGTTTGATAAAACTTAAATCAGAAAGACGTGTCTGTGTAGGTCCACTATGAAACCACTGGGCCTGAGATCTGGAAAGGCTCAGGCGGGAAAGTCGATGCCTTTGTTTCGGGGATTGGTACAGGTGGCACAATTACAGGCGCAGGGAAGTACCTAAAAGAACAAAATTCTGAGTTGAAGGTTGGCTTATATTCAACTTTCCATTGCAAAATAGCTTTTCTTCGGTGTGGTCCTTACTGTTTTTTCTGTATCTCTCCTCCAGTTATATGGTGTTGAGCCTGTTGAAAGTGCAGTTTTATCCGGAGGAAAGCCAGGTGATAATTTTATAATTCGTTTTTGCCGCACGCGCTGCCTCCTGTTTATTTATTCGTTCCCGATTGTGAAAAATTTGGATTGCAATTAGTTTGTCTTCAGTTACCTTTTCACTTTTCTTTTCATTAGACATTATGCTGTGTTGGAGAAGGCAACTATTATAAGATAACGTACTTATAATTATCTTCGGGGAAATACCGAGAGTTTCGTAAGTAGAACAATGTTTTGGAGCAGAGATAGATACATCTGGTATATAGTTTGTGTCTAAAACCTTCATCATCATATTGAATAAAGAATTGTGGTACTATGAGCTTTTGCAGTTTTTGTCTTGGTGTATTTTGGTCTACCTTTTCGTTGTACTTTCGGTAGTTGATACCTAGTGCATGTGGTTTCACTTTTTTCTGAGAGGTTGACTTGTAAGTGAAAGATTGATTGGCTGGCCAAGCATATTTTTTTCACGAATTATAATCACCATAAACGAACTGATTTTACGGCACAAGGTTGAATTGAAGTTACTAACGCCTTTGTCGTCATTCTCTGAGCAAGTTAAATTTTTGTCATTTGCTAATTGTTTTCATCTCTCTTCCCCCTCTTTTCCCTCACCTTTTCTTGTTTTCTCAGTTTCATGTGTTAGTTGTCTTTGTCTATTCTTGAAATGTGGTCCTTGTATTAACATAGAGATTCTCAATGGTTTTGAGCCTTTTCATTTTAATTTACTTTACTGTTCAACACTCGACATATGGCCTACGACATTTTCCAGTAACAAATTGTTATTTAATTTTGGGATATTAATTGTAAGCATTAAACAATTTGTAATGTATATTTTGACGTTGACTGTAAAACTATCAGCTGTGAGAGAGTTGTCTACCAGAAGTATTAATCTAGATGCTCCATAATTTGCACAGCTATTGATTCAAGTTTATAAACATTTTTCGATGTTCCAAAGCCAATACTTATTCAGAACTAAGCTCTACTATACTTATTCTTAGCTTGTTACTTTGGAATATCTTGAATGTCTAATACTAGAAGGAAAAAGAAGGAAATAGGCGTCGACTGCAATTTTTAGTCGCTAATTATTGAAATACCGCACTCGTTTAATTTAACTAATTATGCTCTTATAGGTCCTCATAAGATTCAAGGAATTGGTGCCGGATTTATCCCTGGAGTTTTGGATACCAATTTAATCGATGATGTTGTTCAAGTAAGCCTTAAATTTTACCTTAAGGCACCATCATTGACAGTATATTTACTCAAAAGGCTTTTAATGCTTCTTTTTTATGCTATCCTAGAAAAACAAGGTAGTACAGAACAATATGCTTTGGCAACTCCGTAACTGTTACCTCATGAAAACACAAAAATATGCCTTACCTTGTTGGTGGTGTTATGTTTTTCTAGCCCTTATACACTTGTTGGACATGTAAAGCTATAGCTACTTTATTATTAGTATTCTAGAGACAGAATTCCCTTAGTAACTGGTGACATTGTCATTACTTATCAGATTTCAAGTGATGAAGCTATTGAAACAGCTAAGACACTTGCCCTAAAAGAAGGTTTGCTGGTAAGCGGGGAAAAGCATTAAACCCTCTATATCATATACATTTTTGGATTTTGAATCTATGTATTTCTGAAGTTAACATGATCGAAGGAATAATTGCAGGTAGGAATTTCATCTGGTGCTGCAGCAGCAGCTGCAATCAAGATAGCCAAGAGGCCAGAAAATGCAGGGAAACTAATTGTAGTAAGTTCTAATTTTTTTATTTTCTGTTGTACAGATTGCTTTCTAACAGTATTATTGATATGTGACTGAGAACCCCAAGCTTTACAAACTGGGCTCAATAACAAAGAGAACCACCTTCTTCTCATTTCCCCCCTCTTAATTTTAATCCAATTAAAATCGTATATTGATAGTCAATTATAGTATAATATGAATGCCTAAAGCGACTAAGTAATACTATCAAATAATGAAACAGATTATTAGAATGAAATTTTACCAGAATCTTAGAAGGCACCCTTTATAAAATCAAACTTAAGTAGGAGGGGCGTTTAAAGAGACTTGAACTTAATGAATGAATCTGCAGCATCATGTAACTATAGAAACTTCTCCAAGAAAAAAAGAAACTCGTGAGAAGTACTCTTGTTTTCAAACTACTTAAACTGTGGCCTATTGGCATGAATTGTGTCATTTTCACCAAACTGACGATCACTATGTGATTCTGCATTTGAACCATTCATCCCTCTGCCGTCTTTCTAAGCATGTTTTTCCAATCGCATAAATCAGAATAAATGCAAAGGTTTTAATGATATGCTACTGTCTCACCTAAAATGTTTAATGACAATGTTGATGGAAAAAAATCCCTATTATCTAACGAATTTCTTAAATCAGGTGATTTTCCCCAGCTTCGGAGAGCGTTACTTGTCTACTGTGCTGTTTGATTCTTTGAAGCGTGAGGCAGAGAATATGGTGTTTGAGCCTTGAAGGCCGTCTTGCTTTTAAGTTGATCCCCGTTTATTCGAATGTTTCTTTTTGGAATATTCATCTGTGCCGAATCTGAGTTCTTCATGCCTTTTTGACCTTTGGATTTTATGATGTTTTTATAAATTTGTTCGTGTTTTAAATGGTTTTCTTTGCCAAACATGATGCTGGGTCATTAAGTTGAAATAATACAAAGTTTGTTCCCTTTTTTTGCTGGGTTGTCTTGCTTGTTCTCCATTAGATTGTTTTTTTTTTCTTTTCAAAATGTAGTTATGCGCATTGTCAAGCTTAAATGAGGTTAATTCAGTCTTCTCATACTGATGTTTTCTTTCACGTTTTTATATTATTCTAAAGTTTACATATTTTTTGGACATGTTCCATGTCGACATCTTATTACTTTCTGTTTGCATGATTTGCTTGACTTGAATTTTGGTTCGCTGTTGCTCAGCAAACAATTAAAAGTCCTTTTACAGTATCATCTGGAAACAGGAAAATATGCTAATGTAGCGCAATTCGGTTAAAATATTAATTCTTATCGGTGTTCTAAAAGTGGTGTAAAGAAACAACTTAGCTCTGTCTAGGAGGTAGATGGTGGCCGTCATGCTAATGTTATAGTCGACTTGGATTAGGAATGACAAAAACCTAATTGGGTCTAATCTGACTAATCGAGGCTAGTTGTGTATAAAAAGGTTCAAGTAGGGCAAAAAAAAAAAAACAAGTGGCAACACATTTTCGGCGGATTTTCTATTAATTGGTGAGCTATGTTGAAGAACGCTGTTGGATTTCAATTTCCGGCAGTGGCACTAGTCTTCTCTTTCTAAGTGGTTTGTAGAACTATGTGTAGGCCAGAACGGACGTAGCACCCCCATGGAAAACCCCCCAAAAAATCCATGTATTTTGTTGTTGGCGTTTATATACTTTTAGCACCTCCATAATTATAAAATAGTATACACATATTATTCAAGTCCACACACATCAAAATTATGATTCCGCTACTGGTCGTTTGATTATATGATGAAGTCAACGAATTAGTACCCATATGTATATTATGAATTCACTATATATCAACGTCTGAACAAAAGTAAGTAATGATATATCTTAAATGCTTAACACGATGAAGTCTCGTTTTTCTTTGTTATATATTCACGAGTTTACTGCTACCGAGTATAATATGATGCTCATGTGAACTAATATACTTGGAAGATTAGGTACTGGGCGATGTAAATGCCAATATTAATACTGGGTTAATCTAGTTTTTTTTGATCAAAATTGTAACCCAATATGTAAATTATTAAAAATAATATATCACCCGTCACATCTTAACGTATAAGCGTCCACTAAGAAACCACGTCCAAGTTTAACTCGTAAAAACCACCTGTGTAAATTGGTTAGACGGTTTTAAAAAAAAAAACTAATCATATAGTTTAACATTTAAATTATGTTAATCTTTTGAAAATTTCGAATCCAACAAATTAGATATATGATTTTTGGAAGTAAACGTCGAATGTAGTTGCTTATCACAGACTTATTTAGCGACGAAAGAAGTATATCACTATAACTGTCTTCTTATAGGAAAGTATGCAAACTAAAATATGATAAATTTACTCTTACATCTGTATGCTTACGTTACTTTTTATATCCGATTTATTTAGATTTAAGCTTATATCTAAGTCTTTGTTTTGTGACAAAGTCAAACGAACAGCCAGACGAGTGTTACGAGACCATAGTGAAAAAGGGAAGGAAAATTAAAATACTTAGTTTTAAAATCTTTTTCATAAATTACCTCGCATCTCCATTGGAATTTGGAGTATATATATAATAATAGAAAGAAAGATCTCCATTATATATTTGATATTAGAAAAAAAAATCAAATACACGTAACACGATGAAACCTTTAACGTTTCTTTATTATATTTTTGTTCTCTTTGTACATTTGAATAACCTTATTATATATTTCATGAGTTGCTGCTTTAATCACTATGCGTACTTAATTAGTTTTATTGATTCGGGATCCAGATATTGTAATGTTAATTGAGCAAGTTGCCTGTATAATGCCAATCTACTAACCAGTCTAGTTGTCCTTCAAAATCTTAAAAATAGATGGGAGATGATTCTTTTTAATTTCCCCTTTCTTGTGCTGATGCAGATTGAGTAAAAGTTCGAACACTAGACATCATTTTGTCTGAGCAAGTGGTTGGTAGCCATGTGGTTGTTATCCGAGTATACCACGTTCACCGTCAGGGTTCTAACCCTATCATCTGTGAATTTTCACAGATTTTATCTCCAAACGAGGGATAAAACAATTAGTATTAATGTACACCTAAGCCAATCTGTTGGAAGAATAATAGGACTACAAGTCTATATTTCTTTCCCTGATTTAACGTTTTTATTGATTTTGTTTTCTTGTTATTTATGACTGAGAACGAAATTTTTTAATCATGTTATAAGTTAAGTTTAAGCTTAATTGATCATTAATTCCTAGTGAACTTTTGAAATATATAGTTTGGTTAGTGGAGGCTACCTGTTAATCAAGCAAACATATAAATACTCCCTCCGTTTTTGGTACTTAATTAAACAAAACTTATACTCTAATTCTTTTTTAAAGATTAGTATATTATGTCCACACTTTGTATATTATAATGAAATTTGACAACGGTTTAAGGAGGGAACAAAGCGTACAAGTTTATATATAGCCATTTCAACTTGCTTATTTTCATAAAACACCTGAAATGGCTACATTCATAAGGTTTGAGCTCTCTCCTTTTTTCTACTTTTGCCTTGTTCCATTACTAATCATTTTCTTCCTCACTCGTAAATTATTTTATAAAACTGAAAATGAGAGAAAATCGCAGGTATTAGTTACCTCGTTTTGGGATTTCTTACCACATATTGAACAACACATCCAATATACCGGAAATAAAGCTTTAAAATCACTTGATTCCACTTTCATCTTCTACACATCTCCCCTTGACTATCAAATCGTCACAGCCAACCCCGCGAATGTCAAACACATTCTAAAAGATCGGTTTGATATATACGATAAAGAAAGTATGTTCAAATTGATACATATGGAGCTTCTTGGTTATGGTATTTTCAACACCGATGGTGAGAAATGGAAGTTACAAAGGAAAGTATCGAGCCATGAATTTAGCACTAGGTCGTTACGTGTATTCGTTGAACAAGTAGTGGATGTTGAGATATCTGACCGCCTTGTCCCGATTCTATCAAAAGCAGCTGAAAATAATGCCATCATCGATTTTCAAGATATATTACAAAGATTTACTTTGGATACAATTTGTAAAATCGCTTTTGGATACGATCCCGCATATCTTTTGCCGTCTCTTCCGAATGCGAAATTCGCGATGGCTTATGATGAGGCGGCTGAGATCACCTCAAAAAGAAATTTTCAACTTCCGGTAATCTGGAAATTAAAAAGGTTTTTCAGTATCGGGTCAGAAAAGAAGCTAAAAAATGCGGTAAACTTGGTTCGTGAATTCACAAAAGTCGTGATTCAAGATAAAAAGCAAGAACTCGAAGAGAAATCCGAGCTCTTGTCCGAAGATATCTTATCAAGGTTCTTGAGCTCCGGAATGAAAGACGAAAAGTTAGCTGCCGATGTAATAATCAATTTCGTACTAGCAGGACGCGACACAACATCCGCGGCATTGACATGGTTCTTTTGGCTACTATCTCAAAACCGTGGGGTAGAAAGAAATATTTTAAAAGAGATCAAGGACAAATCAGAAAATACACCTATTTACGACGAAATGAAGGACATGGTTTACACACATGCCTCGTTAACCGAAAGTATGAGACTCTACCCACCCGTTCCCGTTGATCTCAAAGTAGCTAAAGAAGATAATACATTGCCATGTGGCTTGAAAGTGAAAAAAGGTATTACGGTGGCTTATCACCCTTATGCAATGGGAAGGTCGGAACAAATATGGGGAAAAGATTGGTCACAGTTTCGTCCCGAGAGGTGGCTAAATAAGGATGATGTGGATAATAGTTGGAAGTTTGAGCCCAAGGAACCACATATTTATTCGGTGTTTCAAGCGGGGCCAAGAATATGTATCGGAAAAGATATGGCATATTTGCAAATGAAACGAGTGGTTTCTGAGGTTTTACGACGATTCAAGGTGGTGCCCATGATGGCAGAAGGGGTAGAACCTGTACTCGTGTCACATCTAACGATCAAAATGAGAGACGGGTTTCCAGTAAGGATCGAGAAAAGGGAGTAGAACATATTGTGGCCTTTTTGTCTTTGTTGATCCAATGTCATTTCATTGCCTTTTGATTTCCTTTTTTTTTCATCGATACTGTTTCTTACTAGTAAGGCTTAGTATCTATGGACTATGAATATGTTGCCTAATAATTTCGTCAATAATGTTAAAATGTGTTATTTGTTGCACATCAAATGTGAATTGCTATATATATAGTCTATAATCTACAATGTCTTCCTATACTTTTCTTAGAAGATCAAATAAGTGAGAAGCGTGTAAAACTCAATAAAGTAGATGAATGTAAAATGGTTTTATACATAAATTGAATGCAATGTCAGTTTAACATGGATATATATAGAGAGATTGTTAAATTGAAAGCGAATACAAACAATCATAATTAATTTTATGCTACAAAGTTTCTAAAACTAGGCAATGTTTAATTAAGGTCTCGTAAGATTAAGAAATACTTGTTTTTGCTATAATTGCGATCCTTTTATAAGATGTCCTATAATTACGTCTAAGTCACACGCTTAGTATTTTTAATTGTTAGTGCACTGCGGAGCTCGGAAATGAGTGGTGTATACGGACTAACAGGACATCCTACTATAGGCTTACGAGACATAAAAACGGTTTTATAGATTAAAAAAAAAGCCATAAATTATCTTCAAGAAAAGAGTGACGAGTACCACGAATGGTTCCTATTGCTTGGATGGTTCAAAAAAAGCCATATATGTATCGTTCATATACTTTTAAAAGAACACTAGCACTAACAAGTGTCTGAATATTAAAAGAAATTGGCAGAATTGATTCCATTAATTGTAATTTTCAAAAACTTAAATCATCGTCGTAACTCATAATAGACGATGATTTAATATTAATATAACAACAAATAGAGACCAATGATGTCAGTAATACGAAACTTAAAGGACAGATACTAAAAAAATGTTAGAATTTAAATTACGGGGACGAAATGAAATGTTCAATAAAACTTGAGAACTATACAGTGTATAAGTAGTTGACTAGGAATAACAGAAACACTTGTTTCAAAAATAAGTAAAAAAAAAATAAGAGAGAGAGTAGTTATCTTGAATTGTTTCGCTCAGCAATGTTGACATTTTTTTACTACAGCTCATAATAGTATATATACTATGGAGTAATATGTACATATAAATATATACCATAATTTACACAAAAAACAAAGGGGAACACACTGTCCATCTAGTGAGATCATTTTTCAGTTGGAACATCATTTATAAACCATTTTTTGTTAAATCCAGAGGTAGTTTTTTTTTTTTTTTAATATTCTCTCCCTCTTCTTTTGTTTTCTAGCGGCATAGGCGAAGCTAGAGAATACAAATTATTAATTTCAACAATATATATTAAAAAATGCATGTCAAAAGATAAAAAATAATACGTTTTTGAGGCTGATGGGGTGTCGTGACCCCTCGTAGTTCCCGCTTAGCTTCCCTTGCTTTGCTTGACTCAGTAATGATTTTATAGTATCAACCTCACTTTTCAAAGAAATGCGATTTTGTGAAAGGAAAATAAATATATTCGTGATTTATGTTAAGGTAGTGAGTAATTGATGTGGGTTAGTTGTATGTTCTTTTTTTTGTATTAATATAGAGAAATGGCATCTTTGACTTCCATTTTGATTGATGATCCATTTGCTTCCTACCTTGATTTTGTTTTTCTAATTCTCTTCTGTTGATGTTTTGTTTGATTGTTTTATACTTTTCTCTCTTTTTTTTTAAACATAATGTTTTTCCAGTGCTCCTCTGTGTTAATTGGTTTATTAATTGGGATATTTTTAAGTATTAGTAAATCCGATGTGGACGAATCCGCCCCATAGATAATAGCACAACAAGAACCAACATCATTTCCGAGAATTATACTTACAGCAAAATGGAAGTAGTAAAACTTTAGCACTCCGATTACTTTGGGCTTGTTTGGACTTTAGCCACAACTTATAAGCAATAAATTGGATTAACTAAGTATGAGAAAAGAACTGCCTTAGTTCAGTCAGGTTTTCTAACTTTTCTGGATCAGAATTCAGAAACCCCAACATATCAACTTTTAAGCTCTCACAAAATGCTATAAACGTATAAGCAAACACAGATGATCTTAGAACTCGATACAGATAAAACCCTCCATGAGTAATTTGCTATGTTTTTGCTTTTTCAGCAGTCTTGATTTTTTGGTATGTGGAAATCCTCACTTTTCTGGTGTACACTGTATAACTCTAATTTCTCTGTTTTGGTTCTTCACTTCTTTGGTAAAAAGTTGAATCTTTATCTAATGTTCTTTCTTAGCTAGGCTAATTATGGTGATATCTTTTCGCAGTCTACCTTATCTGGGTGCTTTTATGATGGTCCGTGATTGTTATTCTATATTTGCTATGTTTCTAATCCTAAAGCTGCTCATTGTACTTTTTTTTAGCTTGTTAATGTCAGGGAACGGGAAAAAAAATTCAAATTTGAAGCTGGGAAACCAAGTATATGCAATTTATAAGCAAAAAGGAAAATCAAGCATAGATGGTGCAATCAAGCAAAACCTTAAAATCGGGTTTCTTTTGTCTAACTACAAAGTTAACTAAATATTCTAAGTTCTGTATAGTATTCTGATCGAGTATATCAAGTTTTTCATATTTGTAGCATTTAGGGTATCCATCTGTGTATTTTAACCCTAAAAAATTGGTTTACCATGGTTTCTCTCTTGCCACCTCGTTCTTTTTCTTATTTCATTACTTTCCCCTTGTGTAGTGATTATTGGAGCGTAACATGGAAGATGAAATTGCAAAAGATGTTACTAAAGTAAGTCCATATCATCAAGCTTGACACTATTTCTTGTTTCAGTTTTTTTTTTGTAATCATTTCTTGTTTCAGTTACGGTTATTGAAACTCAAATTAATTATTGCTTAATTTGTAAAGTTGATAGGGAATACACCAATGGTGTATCTCAACAATATAGTGGATGGTTGTGTAGCCCGGATTGCTGCAAAGCTTGAGATGATGGAACCATGTGCCAGTGTTAAAGACAGGTTGCTATCTTTCTTTCGGATTAGTTAATTTGATTAGTGTTTTTCCTACATTTACGGCCTAACACTAAACATGGAAAAAGAAATATCAGAGTCTCGTACTTTTGATTTCTTTTATCATGTAGCTTTTTGACAGTGTTGGAGCTGGTAGTATTAATTTTTTTAGTAACGCCATTATATTTATCTTGATATCATTTTCATTTTTCCTTGAGATCAGAAATAGTTAAAGCTAGCAGTGAAAGAACTTATAGTCTTATACTATATCAGAACAATCCCGCAATCTAACAGAATGTTCCTAAACCTCTGCTGAATGTGTTGATTTTGTACTTTTTACATTCCTAGAAAACTTTTTCAGGAATAATTTCCTATTCGCTGAATTATTTTGTTCTTCGTTATATACTTATATAGGATTGGCTATAGCATGATCAAAGATGCAGAAGAAAAGGGGCTGATTACACCTGGAAAGGTTGTTTATATACTTTACATACTTATCTCATATATTCTACAATAATCTTCATATTGTACCATCAGTTTCTATAAATCTGCCAACTTCCACTTTATTTTAATAATTGTCTGCTCATTTTTATTTATTTTTCGGTGGTGGTTGCAGTCGGTTCTTGTTGAAGTGACCAGTGGTAATACGGGGATCGGTCTAGCCTTTGTTGCTGCAATTATGGGTTACAAACTTATTATATTAATGCCAGAAAAGTACAGTATTGAGAGAAGAGTTGTTCTTCTAGCTTTTGGGGCAGAGTTGATCCTTGTTGATATGTCAAAGGGGTTTGATGGGGTAGTACAACAGGCAAAAGAGATCGTTGAAAAAACACCCAATGGTTATCTTCTAGCCCAGTTTGCGAATCCTGCCAATCCCAAGGTATTATAATCATTATTATCCATAGAAAGGTCTTTTATGTTTAAAGTAGAAAATAAAGAGCCATCAGTGCTAGCCTGGGGGCTGGGGGGCAGAACCACCTTTCCTCGTAGGAGGTCATGATTTGATCACAGATCCACACACTGATCTGTTCAGAGATTTGTGATGTGGCAGTGGAATTGGACCCCACACAATCAACATTCAACATTGATCGTGGGGTCTGCTGTCACATCGCAAGTACCGGTGTCTATATATGTGTAAACAGCAGTTTCCTGATTTGGTTGCCTCCTCCCCCACTTACGGGATCAAGTTTACCAAAACTAGAAACCGGATAAGAAAAAAACATATATTCTTGAAATTTGGATAATTTGGAAATATTTACTCCATAATCTTTTTTATTGTTTTGTTGTAGATTCATTATGAAACAACTGGCCCCGAGATATGGAATGGCTCTGAGGAGAAAGTTGATGCAATGGTAGCGGGGATAGGGACCGGGGGAACAATAAGTGGTGCAGGCCGATTTCTCAAGGAGAAAAAACCTACTTTTAAGGTGGTCTTATACCCTTTTTGTAACTTTAGCATGTCTCCGCCTTTATGTGTAAAGGGGTGGTATTTCAGCTTTCAATTTTTTTTTATAGTTTTTGGTTTTAATATTGCTTTTCTGTTTAAGCTAGGTCTATGGTGTAGAACCATCTGAAAGTGCCATTCTCAATGGAGGAGAACCTGGTGAGTCTTGAGAAGATTTATACATTATCTATCTGATATTCTTATTATTATAAATGTGGTATCTGTGTTGTTGATGTTGATATTTTCTGACACAGTATTTGATGATTTTGCTACTTGTTCAAGTTCGTTTTGTTTTAAATATTAGTTTCAGTCTTTTTAAGTATAGCGTGTGGACTAACTGATTAGTCGCATATCCTTACAGATCACACCTACAGTTCTTTCAAAACTATCAATTGAAAAGAAAAAATACTCTTTTTATGGTCGAAAGTTAGAATCAATCATAATGACTTTAATAATCAATATAGCTTGGCAACTTTATAAAAGAGATCGCAAGGATGTTGTACAGTCTTCCAAGTATCATGTCTATTTCGTCTTTGTGAATTGAACTACTCTTGATTCATTTAAAGTGATTACACACATCATCAATAGATTTGTTCTTCCATAAAGATAAGTTAAATCGATTTTTTTGTCTGCTAGTAGAAAGTTATTTTGAGTAAAGATAGTGTGTCCTAACATTGGTTTTTTTTTTTACAATTAAAGGTATGCATGATATACAAGGGATAGGTGCTGGTATGATTCCCGACACTTTAGATGTTAGCATTGTTGATGAAGTTGTTACAGTATGCTCTTTGCTTTCAGCTTAGTCATTTAATTTTATTGGTGTTTCTGGTAATAATTATTTTCCCTTGTAAACTTACTCGTGTGCATCATTTATTTATTACTAATAACTCATTGGCTTTTCATGTAACCAAAAATTCGCATCTCATCTGACTTCCATTCTGTGAAGCTAAGGAATTGTTATGCAGCAGATTATAGGCAAATAAGCTGGCTTTTGAGGGTGAAGTAAAAAAAAATTCATTGAGATTTTGAATATTTCAGTCCAAAAAAAAAAAAAAAGAGGCCAACTTTTACGCCCTAAATTTCATATTTCATTCAAGCGAAAGATGAAACAGACGGGGAAATGTGAGGCGTGCTAAAAAAACTGTCTTATTAATATAAACATATTTGTTCATAATAAACATTTCTTACTGAGAGTATTTTACAGCAGCAAATCCTGTAAAAAACATGTAAATTATTTAATTAGACCGACTGGAGTTCGCATTATGAAAACAGATTTACATTACAAGAGGCCTAGAAAGAAAATTTATGTAGTTTGTTTTCGTCTTCATAAAATTTACCTAATTTTTTAAGAAGATGGGTTATGATGGTATTTTGTGCAGATATCTAGTAAAGAAGCAGTTGAAACTGCTAAACTTCTAGCGCTCAAAGAAGGTTTGCTGGTGAGTAAAATTTTAACTGAAGAAATTTGAATGGCACTTATAATTATGATGCTCTTACAATTTATAGCTTTTCTCCTAGCTTTCCTTTAGTATAATATTGATTTTACAATTCTTTGTGCTTTTTGTAGGTTGGAATTTCATCTGGTGCAGCTGCAGCTGCTGCTATCAAGATAGCAAAGAGGCCCGAAAATGCTGGAAAACTCATTGTTGTAAGTTGACCTTACATTTTTTTTTAAGTTTAAGTTCTTACATTTGAAAAGCAGATCTAGACTTGCTTTGCAGCTTTTGAACTTATTTACTTAGCTTCCTCCCTTATAAGCTACAGTTGATTTGGTTGGCTGACCTAAAACTCTAGTTTTTCTACAATTTGCTGGACTGGGAAAAGAAATAAACGGATGAACCCAATTTCATTCAGCCTCGTATAAGTCAGCATATTTTCTTAAAAGTTGTAGCTAAATAAGATCAGATTTTTTTATCCTGTGTCGCATCGGGAGGAATCCGGCAAGGATTTGTGTAGGAAAATGTAAGGCAACGAAAATCTTCTTCTAGTGGGCTAAAGTTTTATGCTGACAAGACTTTTAATCAGTATTTCCATCGATAAGTCCTTGCTCCAGTCGCTAGATAATATATGAATGTTTCATATCAACACTCGGCTGATTGATGAACATGTGAATTGCGTATTTACAAAATGAGATATAATTAAATGGATTTTTGCTGTTTTCGTTTTTACTTCAGGTAATTTTCCCGAGCTTTGGGGAACGATATTTATCCACATTGTTGTTCGATTCAATAAGGGAAGAGGTTGAAAATATGACTTTTGAATGAGAGACTTAACTGCCACATTTAAGCCCGCACTTTCCGGTTTCTATTGCTTCTTTGAGTTCAAATGACAGAAGAAGAGGTCGATATCAAGTATCAACTGATATTCAAAATAAAGTTTTGCCCTATTGGCAAACATCTCTTAATTTCATTGCCGTGATGAAATAAACTACTTGCAAAGAGAAGTTATTTTAAGAAATGCTGTTGTATCAAAAAATAATCACCCAATTTAAGAAATTGAAAGGACCTCCCTAACTTATACAGTTATACTCAGTATATCAGTTTTCCTCGAATTTTCAACCAGAGTTCTCGAGTTTATTTATTCTCATGGCCTGAAAAGTTGGATGTTTAAAGCTAAGTAACCCACTTTGTTATTCTTCATAATAACCTGTTAATTTGCTTACAACTATAGCAAAACAACTCTTAAGACGTCAAACAACTACTTATCAAATTTAGAAATTTAAATTTCATGACTAAATGCCTGTTGGTCGGGCGACTTTGTTTTCAAGCAGACATCCATTTAGTTTCAATCCAAATAAGGGGCCAAAGACAACAAGCTTGAATGAGGAATATTATCGCTTCACATGTATCTACAATTTTAATAAAATAAGTTGTTTTTCCAATCATTTCTTTCTGTCCCCCTATGGACATGCATTTACATACTGCATTGTAAGTTTTTTATTTTGCAAGTCATACCCTATATTCATATCTCTTTGTTGATACATCCCAAGAATTGACGTCCCTTTCGTTCTAAAAACCGCTAAGCAATGAAGCCCGTGTGAGCTAAGCACCCAAGCGTTGTTATTACTTAACGGAAAACGGAAATCCTCAAAAACAAATTCTATCTCCGGTGCACCATCGTTTTCGTCATAACACAACTCCCACGAGTCATCAGTCCAGACCTCATGATCCGACATTAAATTCTTCACTTTATTTATTAAACCGTCAAATGCTTCGGTATATAATTCTGTAAAAGTACAACCAGAGTCGATAACAAATCCCAAACCATCAATATCATCGGATAATTTTAGATCTTCCCCTCCGACGCTAATACCTAAAAAGGTCAAAAAATAGTGGCCAGAAATAGCACTAGGAACGAGCGAAGTGGCATCCCCTATAAATACAGCCGATGAGCCAAATCGAATCATGCCATTATAACCATTTTCGTCGAGTCTTGTACAGTACGAAAACGACGTATATCTTAGTTGTCCTATGAGTGAGACACTATTATAACCTAAGCCGATTACACCCGGTATACCATGATGCGTGTTGTCCAAATTATTGTTACCTGTTAGAAATACAACATAAATGATTAGAAGTCTATTAAAATGTTGAAGGTTTTAGTATAAGCAATGTATTAACATGGTATCAAAACCCTAAATAATAGATTATATTATTACCTTTAGACTAAAAAATATGATAGTAAAGTACAAGATGAAGACGTGCAATGGTTCTGTAAAATTGAGTTAAAAATGAGTTCCAGACTTCAAGTGACTTGAAAATTCAATAAAATATAAATGAAAAAAAGTTGCCTCAGCTAAAATGATCTTTTAGTAAAAAGAGTATTTTGACAATACCACAACCGAACGTGATATCCGACAATGTGATGGTTCCGCCAGAATCGCTATCTTTCAAATTTATAATTTCGGAAGAGAGCGTTCCTCTAGAGTATGAGTCGTCTAAGAAGATCATTTGGTACGAACAAACCCCGTCAGTGCATTGGAATTGATTAAGATAATCACAAATGGGAGAATCACAATTAATTTTTTTGTAGCTCGACGATTGCCTAGAATCGTAAAAGGGCGCTTCTTGTTTGTGACAGCCTCGACAAGGACGACACTGCACCTGTTGAAAATTAATATAAATTATTAAAAAGAGTATTCCTATTAACAGTCCGACTTAAGTAGAAACGGTCAGTTAACAGTACCCAAAACAAGTTGCTACCCGTATCTGGGATAGCATATGTCTGTAGTGGTGGTGTTCCTATGCTGAAGTTCATTACAAATTCTTTACTAATAGGGGCTATCGCAAACTTCATTGTTAAATCTCGATCGCCATTTATGAGTTGATTAACATATAGGCTACGTTGTCGCGAAATTGAGATGCTTTCTTTAACTAAATCCTCATGTTTAGCTCGAGGGTTGTAGAACGGAGATTGTGGAGATGTTCGGTGAATTAGTGGTGCTACAAAGCTAATATCTTCGTAAGATGAGACCAATAACATGAAAAATTTACACAAGACAGAGACAATAACTAAATTATGAAGTTTTATAAAATTCATATTTATTTGACAAAGCGCAAGCATGGAAGTTTATGACATGAAGCATATCCGTAGTGTATATATATAGTAGAGTGTAAGTTGCACATAACTGAACACATGACATATAAAAGAACACGCTCAAATTTTTTCCGTGTAAGGTTAAAGTAATCTTAAGAAATGGAAACATTGGGTTCACCACTCAACAAGAATCGAACAACTTCTTATTAAATTCAAGTATTGCAATGTATTGAATTATAAGACCAAAAGGTCGAATTGGCTCGAAATCAATGACAAGATATAATTTGATCTAAACGAGTGATTGCTAAGTTTTATATAACACGTTTATTCAATTATCTGTTTTGCCATTCACGTAATTGGAAGTTTAAGTTGCAGCTTATACGCTCATAATTGTATTGCATGATTAAACTAGCGTAAATTTTGAGCTTTCTAGAAAATACAATTAAGTTTAAGCCAAGTCAAGTAGGCCAATCACAAAATTGTAACCAAAAAAGGTTGCAGCTAAATTAAAATTTGAGGAATCAGAAGTATAGCTTGTATGTGTATCTTTTCTTCTTTAACAAAGCCAAAATATTGAAATTTATCGTACTTATATTTGTACTAAAACCGAGCCAAGTTTCTTATCAAGGTGCACTAGAAAAAACAAAAATAAACGATAATGGATTCTTCTAGGCAACTATGGTCTTTAATACAATACTGAGAACAAATGACGTTTAACGAAGATTAGACAAGGAGGAAAAAGTACAAAATAAAACGTAAAAGTACATTAAGGTGGTGCGAAGAGCTACATCATCACGCATGGGTGTTACGTGCGAGCGTAACAACTCGTAGGACGAAAATATTTGAGTCGTATATTTATGATTATTGATTAGTTAACATTATTGAAATGTTTTTTTTGGTTATGTCGAGCAGCTGCTGCAATAGAGGCAGCTACACCTCCGGGACGAGTGGTTAAGTTTGGGTCATTTCTCAGTTCCGCACCAATCACACCCTCTGCATCTCTACGTGTCACTGTCTTATCGGATGGTAGCTTCGAAGTTGCATCCTGTCAAACAACAGTATAGCATCAGGTCAAATAATGGGTAATGGATACCTTAAAAAAGAAACAAAAATACACAATAATAAGCTTGTTCACGGAGGTTTTTTGTAATGCGTTCATAATTCGTTGTTTCAACAGACTAAATCCGTCTCTGAAATCGGAGAGTTTAAAACAACCATGCGATGTAAGATGGTAATTTTGCAAAGAGCCTTGTTCGGATAAATAGTTCCCAAAGGGGGGCAATATACCTTGTAAAATGGCGATTCTCGTAAGAGTTTTGTTTCGAAAATAGTTTTGGAAAATAGAATACATTGGCAGATATCTAAAAATATTTACTCATATTCGAGTATAAGGCTTGTTTGTTACAGTTTAGGACTTTAAGATAGTAATAAACTTGAGACTCAAGGTAGATAAAGTAGATTGTTCCACCCAGCTATTAGTCTTTTTCATGCTAAATTCAGTCCAAGTTTAAAGAGAAAAAGAACCAAAAAAATACTAAGCTTCAAGCCTATACAACAACGCAAGGCTATAGTTCCGAAAACAAGCAGCTTTGTTACTGTTTTCACTCTAGTACTAGAAGTTCAAAAAACATTCAATTTACTACTTACAGATAGGATTTCTGCCAACTTGGTCTTCTCCTCATCCTTAGTAAGGCGTGCGTTGCGTGTAGCCGCTGACTGAGCTGCAGCCGCGACACCGCCAGGGACAATGTTGGTGCGGCCAGTAGCCCTGACTTCTGCTGCCTGTATGGCGGCAGCGTCGCTATAGTCCACCGGTCTCTGACCAGAGGTCAGAACAGTGGCCTCAAGCGCTTCCCCGATAGTAATGTTTTCTCGCTCGAAGGGAGAGGGTGGGGTTAGTGGGACCGGTTCGCTCTGGTGCTCTGCCACTTCAAACCGGCTACGGATTTGTTTAACCTTTTAAGATGAAATTTTCATGATTAGAAATTTAGAATAACCTGGAGAAGTAGAAATGTTTTCCTTTACGGCTTATTTGGGAGTTTATACATAAATTTCTCTCCATCTAAATTCTGAATTCTAACTAGAAAAACAACTGGGGGTGGTGGTGGGTCTAACACACATATTTTGAGACAAATACGACAAATTAATAAACTTTCACCCCCAAATTTCATGTACTTTTTTCAGTTATATAGTCTGACTCAATGACCGTACAAAATGGGGACCCCTGGATCAATATACATTGGATGCGGGATAATAAACTATAAGAATGAATACTAATGCTGTAATGCATACATGTACATAAGTCAATAGAAATGGTACTTCTGTAGAAAAGAACTATATTTATAAATAGACGGTTTGTCATCTTGTACTATTATCTAAGAGAGCGTTAGGCTTATCATTACTGTTGTAGTCCGACCATTGTCATTCAAGAAGTGCAACATGAATACTGTAGCACCATTATGATATATACTGATTACGATACTAATATAAATCCATGCAAGTACAAGATTAGTAGCGATGCCGATAATTATCAACATTTCTTTTCGATTGATTAAAAGTTCGAACCTGTCCAGGACTCCCCGGAAAATTAACCTCGGCCACCTTATCTTCGGTGGAGCTTTCACTCACTTTCACCTCTCTTATGGGCTGTTCTTGGCTCATCTTTTTTCTTTTTTGGTTAGTCAGTCATATATAAATTAAAAGCAATGTTTTCACTATCTGTTCTGAGAATTAGTTGATGTATATATTTATATGAGAGATGTGGCATTATTTGGTTGATGTGGCTTGTATAAAGGTGTTTGAATGGCTAAGAGCAGTAAAAAAACAGTTTTAGATGTTGATGAACCTTAATAAGACAAATGGCATGAAAATTGTGGATCTAGTAACTAGGTCACAGTTGGATTAAAAGACCATTTGTTTTTATGGATGAGATTAAAATATGCTTGAGCTTTAGTTTTTAATTAGATATTTAACGAATTTTTATTACATTTGAATTGAACGGGAAACAAGGCATGCTATATTTAAAATTAGAAAATGACATCAGTGTGAATTTGTGATGGGTCTCTCTGCAATGTACATTAACTAATATAAAAAGTCGCTCCTTATATTCAGATTTTGCTTTTTAGAATCCTGAATGTAAAAGTGGCTCAAAAGCATGGCAAATTTTAGTTGTTTAAAATTAAATTTCAGTACCAATCGTCTCAAAAAAGAAATTATAGAATGATTTTCTGGTAGGCATCATCAGGACTAATGGATGATTGCCTTCTTACCCAATGCTTTGCAAGTCTGATCATGGCCTTTCCAAATTCCAATCAAATTTGTTCTTTACTTTCTGTTTCTTTGCATCTTTTTCAGAATTCTGCTGCTAAATTTTGTAAGAAACTCGACATTCAGCAACTACGACAACTGCGACCAAAAATACTTAAAAGAACTGGCAAACATACAGATGTATTTTAATTTAATATTCAAATAGAGCCATTCATCAGAAAAGAAAATGTTAAGTGATACAACAAATTTCCAAGAAATGTAAACAAATCCCGAGTAAGAAAATCTTGAACCTCCAATTATAACAAATCTTCCGGTCTACATAACAAATTCATCTAACAATCTCTATGTGATACTTACAATATAGCGTAACAAACACAATAAATCTCAGAGCCTTCACAAATCACTTAAATATCCAAGTCAGATAACTCAGTATCCATGGAAACCAGAGCAAACAAATTCAATCATTGAATTGTTACCATTCGAATCAATACACAAGCTTGATCCTGTTTTGCGCAATATCAATACAATTTGAAGTGTAACTTTCTGTTAAAAGGCCAGTCCCCTTGATGTTTTATCACTCTGATTCGTACTAGACATAAATATCTCCAAAGAGTCTGTTAAGTTATAGGCCTTTCAACTTCGACCGTCTAAATTCAAACCAAATCTCATAATGATTGAAAAGTAAACTGTCATGTGTGTGCTTCCCGATATACTCAAGCCCCAGACTACTTAATCTTCTTGTACATTCATCTCCACCCAAGCGGGAACAGAATTTAATATTATGCGACGCAAATATTCTACCATCGTAAGGTTTCAATTTCTCCACCAGTCTCTCGAGGCCAACCCAAACAAGCTTATCAGGCATATGCAAAAAAACTGCACTTGCGTATATCAAATCGTACATTCCAGGTCCAAACTTGCTAAACTCCATATCTTCGCCCTTTACAATAAGAGGGCGTTTATGGAGCAAACCCTGGGATGGGAGTTCGTACCTGATGGCGGCCATGAGAGAGATAAATGAGTAATGTATTACATCTTGTTATTTATTCTAAAAGACATTATCTATTATTGTTTCTAAAATCTATTTTTGAACAATGAGTGATTTATCAGAGAACTGAAATGAGCAATTGTTCTACGAACTATATTTAATTACTTCAAGTACAATGACAACAGAAGACCAGACATTATTGAACATTGCCTTTGAGGTGATTTATATTGTTTCAGTTTTGTACTCCATATACACGACAATCAAGATCAAAGGCAAGTTATCTGCAATTAAATTCAGTCCCAGCAGCTCGTACCTGATTGCGGCCATGAGAGAGAGTTCATCTCTCTCTAGACAATGGAAGTTTCCGGGATTGAGATACCGTATGAAATGTAAGCCCACGCGAAGTGTGCCACAACCTATTTCGAGGACACGAGCGTTTGGAGTAAGATGAACAGATTCAGCTAAGAATTCAAATACATCTCGGCCACCGGCCCAGGGTTCACCATAATTACTGTGGTGCTGTTCTACTAGAAGCTCGCCTGGGCAAGGTAGAGCTGTGTGGTTACTTGGTTCATCTCCTTCGTAGTGTGATATTCCCTTGTATCTGGAAATGAGAAAAAAGTGTAATTAAATTCCCAATCTCACTGTCGTGCATGATGTATATAGTTTTACATTAGTATTAATCCCATGACATATACCATTATGGTTAAGAAAAGTCTAACCATCGAGTAAACACTTGTACCCTAGTTTTCATTCGACATGTCATAAGAGTTGCAAATATAGGACAACTGATGAAACTGAGATACTATTTCTTGATGAGCATTGATATTTACGCTGAAAGTCTAGTAAACTGAGCACAGTTAAAAGGTCAACTCCTAACACCCTACAAGTATATAAACACTCCCTCATGAAAATTTGCTCTAATCTATTTAAAACCTACCTAAACTAGAGTTGAGGAAGGCAAAGTACATTTAGGAGGGGTAAAAATGCTTAAGTCCATTGATAGGATAAAAAACTTAATTTCATTGCTCTCATCAAAAGAGGGGATAAGTAAACCACAGACTCAATCAAGCAAGGTTCCCTTTAACCATAGATTATCTCGCTCTCATTCACACATACAACCAAAACCACTATAAATTTATGTGGTAGGTGTTGAACAATCAAATTACATGAATTACACAAACTCAGTTTTCTAAGAACATCTACCCTTGATTGAGAACGAAATCAGAAATTTCAAATTCATCCAAGTTAGAGACTGGGGAAACCTAGAGTTCAACGGTTATTTGGGTATCATTTTAGTCATATATAATAGGTGCTAGACTTCCTGTCTTTAGATGTAACATCTAAATGGCCAAAAAATAAAGTAGAGAAGTGCTTAAGTGAGTCGATAGCGTATTGCTCGACACCCAAAAAATTTAAAACCATTTCGCAGTCACGTCCTGTAATTATGAGAGTATAGAAACAGTAAAGTGAGACCATACAAAGATTATACATCCACAAATGTAAAGGATGTGTAGGAGAGAAATGGCTGTTTTTGTTGATTAATCGATCAGCTTGTTTAGTCATGCCTTCTAAACTCAGTCTTTACCTTGTTTTTTACTTTAAAGTTACTTATAGATTTGGTAAATGTGTTAAGGGAGTTATAACCCGGTTTCCCCCTCTATGGCTTAAATAATCTAGAACTTTAAATGAACGATCTCAACTTTTTCCAGCATAAAAATAAGCCTAGTTATTTGCTTAAACTACATTCTAACAATCCCTCAACCATGAAACCAACAGAATTTAAATTTCTCAAATCCCTTGTAACTCAATCTAGGAATTTGACCATACAGGAAAACGATAATTTACAATCCTCAAGAGTCAAAATGAACCATAACTCCTCTTACGAGACATTAGATAAGAACGAATGGCGAAACGATACAATGTGATTTCTCAAATGGTTTCATATAGTTGATCCCAATTTCTTGAGATTATGGCTTAGCTTGATGCAGTGGCGGAATCGGAATCAAATTTTGTAAATGGGTAGAGCTTAATTACATGCGTATAAGTATTTTTAATCATGCAGGGTGATGAAAGGCTATGATGGTCAACTTTTCAGTAAAAAACGTGGGAAGAGTTCGAGTCCATTTTAGCCTACTACTAGTTACCCCCCTCGATGATGTTGAGTACACTAAGTCCCTAAACCATGCCAGTATACTAGTTTCTAAACTTGTTGGTTAGTATACAAAATTTAATTCGTACAATCAAGTACACAACTTTAATCAATCAAACCCACATACATATATACTGACATATACATACAAATTTTTATACATATATACACTCCCTCCGTTCCTATTTAATTGTCCCCAATTTCTTACGTCCCAAAACAAGTGTCCACTTTTATTTTCATTTATTGAAAAATCTTGTTTGGTAGTTAAATCGTAACAAATTTACAATGCCCTCACATTTTATGTATTAATTAGAATTTGTTTAAGAGTTTTGACACTTTTTTTGTTTAAAATTTAAGTGAAATTGTTTCGAAGTCTCAAATAGCACCGGTACAATTATTTAGGGACAGTGGTAGTACATATATACTCCTTCCGTCACTAAATTAATAAGTGTCCTGCTTCGAAAACTATGATATATAAGGATTTGAAACAATTTCACTTAAAATTTAACAAAAAGTAACAAAAAATCAAATGTTTTAAACAAAAACTATTAATTAGTTAATATATGAAGCTATAAGTGTAAATTAGACATGGGAGAGAAAGAACACTAACTGGACAAGATCTTGCAGCTGCTGTTCGCGAGTACGCGGATTAATCCCTTTCCTCAACACGTTATCGTGCATTCTCAACCCGTTCGCCTCGATCTGTTCCTTAACCCACCTCAGATCCTCCTCACTCGCAGAGATCCCCTTCCTCCTCGTCTCCCTCTCTAGGTTTCCGGGAGCGGGAGGACCGGGGCAGGAGCAGGGAGGAGGAGAGGTGGAGAGAGAGGATACGAGGAAGAACAAGAATATCGCCGCTGCGGAGGCGGATAGGACTAGTACCGGAACCGTTATCACCACTCCCTTCGCCACCGGAGCCATTTCTCTCTCTCTCTCTCTATATATATATATATTTATTTATTATATGTTATATAGATATATACACAGTTCGATAGCAGTGATACTCTCTCTCTCTCTCTCTCTCTCTCTATTTCTCTCTTTTTCTTTTTCTGCTAACTGGTGTTGTTTTCGGGACTGAAAAATGTTTCTTTTCACACCAAACCGTATTTACGGTTTACGCGTGAAAACAGACATTTTGGAGTCGAAAAATCTGGTCTATTTTGCTATTTTGTGATTTGGAAATTTAAGTGACGGGGTTAGTAGTTTGGATTTAAGTTTAATTTGGTACACATAGTTTATATTAGTTGATGTTTTGTCAAAAGTATTAATTACATTTATAGGAGTTATGAGAACAGTAGCATACCTATCTAATTATCATAGTTTGATCTTTGACGGATCCGGTAACTAATAGTCTAATACCAGTCTCGGTCTTATAGCTAGCAGAAATAACTAGCATGTGTGGGTGACAATGTGATTTATTTCCCGACTAACATATAGATAAGGGTGTGTTCTTTTGTTCGATAAAGTTGTAAAAACTTTTAGTCCGTCTAAAATAATAATTACCACCGTAATGACCAGCTAATGAGAAATATTATGTTGAACAATGATGCATTGCAATTTATTTTGTGAATCACTCTTGTAAATAAATAAATTGTTTTAAGTTGTTCAATCGTTTCAAAATCTTTTTTCGGAGTAAAAAAAAAAAAAGCAAGCATCGTTAAAGGCGCATACAAACCTTTAATATGATATCTTATTACTAATTGGAGAAAGTGAAATTTATTTTAGGTCAGATAGATGGTAAGGCAATATCGGTTTCAATGTTTCGTCGTCTAAGACGACATTTCATAATTTAACCCTAAGGTGTCATGTTTGTTCAAGTTTGAGGACAAATGCTTTCATAAATGAAAATAAAGGGACCAAGTAACATAGTGTGTAAACAAGGAAAATAATATATTAGAGTGATTAACGTGAATAAATAAGCTGAGCAGTTAGTCGGTGACAGTACACGGCAAGGCAGTGGCTTGGTGGGCTTGTCACCGATAAGGTGAAGTTACATTTTTTATTTTTTTGAAAAATTATTGTTTACTGCACCAAGTTATTAGTGGTTAACAAACTGCATCCTCACCTACGAACATTAACAATTTACATACCCAGTTATAACAAATCAAACAATCAACATGCTATTGTTAACTTTTGTTAAAGTTTAAACGGAATTTTGATAACGTGTGATCACGTGGTCACTTTAAATGAGAATTGTCAGTTTTGCACGTAATCGAAGAATACCATACTTCCCTTAAAAAGTCAACAAACGTTAAATTGTGATGAATGTTTGATTTGTTATAAGCGAGTATACAAATTGTTAATACTCGTAGATGAGTGTATAGTTTATTAACCAACAATAGTTTGGTATAGTAAACAATAATTTTTTCTTTTTTTATATTGTTTGACTTAAATTCATATCTGGTCCCAACTAAACTCATCTTGACGCATATTTTAGAAAGATAAATGATACTGTAAGTATTAAGAAATGGTACAATTATATTACTAGTCAGTAACTCAGTAGTCATATAATAGAATTTCCGATGTACCAAAAAAAAGTAGTCATATTATCCGAAAGTTTGAGCATTGCTTAAAATATTTCTGTCGGTGTTTACAACGGTACTTACAGATCACTTTGCTTTGAATCACATGAGAACTTTGATTCCTGTCTATATCATCGGACGAGATCAAGCCTTGCAACTTGAGTCTCGAGGGAACTGTTGGCGAAATGTATAAATGAGTTGTAACGGAAGCTTGTTTATCCTTATCTATGATCTAAAGCCAACTACAAACGTTTTTTGCCAACCAAAATAATCTCTTAATCGAACAGAGATGGCTTCTAACTGGAGGCTTTTTTGGTTTAGTAGAGCTTTCAGAATAAAGCTTAGTTTACTAAACAATTAACATACATACAATTGGTTTTTAATTTTCTCACCCAAAGAATTAAGCTTGGCAAACATTGCAATGTTGCATGATTGATGTTAATGTTTTATGTTGAACAACGGTGTCTTTATAGTTAGTAAAAAAATATACACTATAAAATAAACATACAAGAACACATCTTAACCAAAAGATGCAATCAAACACACACGGACAAAGTCACCAGACAAGCGAATAAAGGCTTAACTGGAGATGTAAAAAGGTTGGATTAGTCCAGTATGATATTCTTGCTGTTTTAGGACATAATCTAAAACAAAAACCTTCGTATATAAACTGGGCAACAGAACATGCTGCATCCTAAATTCAAAACGACAAATAACCTGGCTTTAAGACCTGCAATCAAACAAGCCTAGCTTATACAATTTGTAAGGATAAGCAGTTATGCATTGCACACAAAAAGAAAGTTATATTAAAAGTTCAAATCCACACATTTCCATTGAGGTCTTGACAAATAACACAGACCTCAAATGGGTAAGTTTGCTGGTACAATCTAAAAGACTAAAGTTTCTCTCTATTCAACATATACCCAATAGAAAAAAGAATCTGCTTACAAGTTACAATCAACTCAACTAAAACCTGTCTTGATATTACTCTCTATCAAACTCTCCAAACCAAATTACAAACCCAAAACCAAATTTTACAAGACAGTGAAAAAAGGGCTTGCCTTGAACTTGATGCAGCTTTTAAGCAAATGAGCTCCCTAATAAAAGGCTGGAAAAAGCTGGTTCCGTCACTAGAAAAAAAATCCGATTTTTTTCTAGTCAGAAAACAAAACAAAAAACACAGGTTTTAGCTAGTCTAACCAAATAAACTGCAATTTTAAGCTGTGGTTACGAGCTGCAACCAAAGAAACCCTAAGTTAGCTGTAAAAAATCCATTCTCATATCATATCTGACATTCTCCTTCGGTGATGACCAACATTCGATTTTACATTTGGGTCTGAAGATCTTAAAATGTTGAACTTCGTATTCTCAATAAGGGGAGAGCTTTTTTCTCCATTTGCTGTTTTTCTTTTCACATTTCTCAAAAGTGCTTTAAAATGAGGGTCCGAAAAACTCCGAGACTGAGAACCAGAGATCTCAACCGAACTTCTAAGCCAAGATTTTAACATTTTTGTTTTAGCTTCCGCTTCTCTCTCCACATCATTCTGCCTTTGTCGACTCGCCATGGTGGCATTCATGAACCGAGGCAGTGAACTATTTACATTCTTTTTTGCTTCTTTTTCGCATTTTATTGGAGTTTTTGGTGCCTCTCTTTGCTCTTCTTTTTCGCTAATAGGTGATCGATCATCAGTTTCAACAATACTGTATTTTGTTTGAAAAAGTTTTCTTTTTTCGGATAAGAAGAAATCGAGCTTTTCAATTTGATTCATAATGTTTTTGTTCTCCTCCTCGGCTTCTCCCATCTCTATCCCGAGCTCGGTAATTTTCTTTTCTTTTTGCCTTTTTATATCCTGAAAATGGTCAATGTATTTATTGTTAATAGAAAATCTAAAAAACATACGGTAAATACCTATAATTGGAGTTTGTTTAGCGTCAGCTTTAAACATATAAATTGGCTTAATCGAGGCTGAGGAAAAAAATGTATTCACCAGAGTATCTTCTCTATTTAACTAGTCAACCAGAGGTAATATAACTTATATGCAAAAATTACAAAAAGGTTGAACTTAAAGTGGCAACAAAATGAGGCCATAGTTGGCAAGGTATGAAAGAAGACCTCTGGAAGCTCTCTAGTAGATTCGACTCCCCTAACTCTCTGTGCAAAGGCCAATGAACATGTCGTCTCAGGAATATCGTCTTCGTATTGGCTTACATGAACTAGCATTAGAACTTTTGATCCATAACCTATACGAGTTGCAAAAAGTAAATATATAGGCAAATATTAGACAAGGAAATGCGCAGAATTTGCTAAGCAAGGTAGTTGCTAGAGTGTCGAAAAAACTCGAAATTGCAGGAGAACTAGGCTGATTCAGTTGCAAAAAAGATTAAAAATAAGAAGTTTATACCAACAATGATCTCAGGCAAGGATTAAAATCTTGTTCCATTGACAAGCTTTGGTGATCTCAGAATCTATATCAGGAATTTATGGTAAAATAATATAATGACAGAGAAATACATTAACGTCACTATGGCTTGTAGTATGTTTCTAGGCTAATTAACAGCGAACATGGATGAGGGGTACAGAGAGCTGCAGCATCAAACTTTGGAATGTTTTTTGAGCTCTAGTTAATGACATGGTACATCTATGATCCATCATATGTGGACAAATAGGAAAATAAAAATGAGACTACCTTTCTACCATATATTACTCTCTTCTTAGAAGAAATAGGTTAAGTAAAAATTGAAGTACGAACAAAAAGTATGTGATGATAAAATGAACTACAGGCTTTTTTAGAACATCAACTTGAGTTCACAAAAGCAAGAAGAATTTAAGAAAGTACTCCTTAAGTAGAAAGTATATACTGTACCAAGAGAATCTTTAAGGATTTGAGTCAGTTTGCTATTCCTGCACACAAAAAACATATAACCCAAATGAGAAGTAAATCTCAACTTTCACATTCTAAAACCTTCAAATTTGGCATATGTCAAAGTAAATCAAATAACAGATTCCATTATAGAAACTAAAATTAATATGCAAGTAGCTACTCACCTGTATGGAACATGGCCTCGGTTTCTTCTCAAGGCTGCAATAACATCTCCTAAAGCCGAAAGAGAGAGATTAATGGCCCTTCCCTCATCGAGTATTTGACCAGTGGCTCCTGTTTTTACCAATCTCTCACTTCCACCAAGATCAACCATCCACAATCTCCTGATCTCTACTCTCTGCTTTAAGTCATCTCCTCGTCGAAATATGTTGATCCTTATTAAACTGCACAAATACAATTAAACAGCTAATTCAAGTCTGCCCGACTTAAATAAAATGTTAGATAATGATAAACATATTAAATTTAAGAAGAACTCACCAATGTGACCTGCTAGAGGTCTCATTGACATTAGTTGAAGAGGTAGATCTGGCCCGTCGTCCCTTGTTGTAGCACCAACTTGCTTTTATAAAGTTAGATATTTCAATTTGTGATAAACCGTCGATTTCTACATGTCCCTTTGGATCTGTTTGGATATTGAGATTGCTGCAATGGAGTTGGCCAAAACTTAGTAAATGATTTTCACTTGTTTCTATTTTCTAAAGCAACAATGGAAAAGTTTTCATTTCTGTTTCTAGTAGGAAGAAACTTGCAGTTGATTGATTCACCATAACACGATGCTCAATCGATTAAAGAACAGCACGTGTTTATGCAACTATAAGTAAAACAGTAAATTTCGTGGTTACTACTTCTAGGAAAGGTAGTGCGAGGGAATTTGTAATATACTATAGTCATATGGCCAATAGTGGAGAGATTCTACAGCTACGACTTCACACTATTACTCATCATTAAGTTTAAGTACGTTGCATACTGTCATTGATAAACTTCAAACTTTTTAGACAAAAAAGTTGCATAAGTCAATTCTATTAAACACAACACATTAATACTAAACAAAACATATATCCAAACAATACCTATTGTGGATAAAATAGTAGGCTTCTATACACAGTGCAATTAAAAGCTACGTTTCTAAACTCTTTACTTTTTAAAAAAAATTCTTTACTACATTTCCAACCAAGTCTGAAACATATTCCATATATTTATGCTTTCAGATCACTGAAACGACTCCGTGGAAGAAATCTTCCTCATATAAAAATCCACAAAAAGGAAAAGTCGGGAAAATAAGAGAATTAGTAAGTAATTTTTTTTACCATTTTTTGACGGGTCCGTATCTGTTGCAAGATTGTTTTGGAGCAAGTAAATCTCTGATGTTACCCAAGTAAATTTCAAGCATGCTAATAGAAAAGGTAAATGAAGCAGAACTATCTAAAGATGACTGTCGAAATAGTTCTTTAAGAGCATTAAGAACAATCCCCGGGGAGTCACTCGACCCATCCTGCGAAAACAACAATCCAACCAAAAAGAGGAAAATATTAAAAGACAGAAATCAAATTATAAAAGATACGAGTTTTAATACCGTTGTGACACATATCACTGACCATTGTATAAGTCTTTCCAGTGCCTGTTTGTCCATATGCCAATACACAAACATTGTGCCCATCTAATGCAGATCTGATGATTGGCTTAACCTCAACAAAAATATCTTCTGCGAACACCGAAAAAACATAAAACTCTTTCACGGTCAAAACAAGTTCCCGTGATTGGATAGCATACCTAAATACAAACAAAATCTGAACAAAAAATTACCAACCTTGGGTAGTTTCTTGAGAAAATATTTTATCGAGATGAAATTCTTTCTTATTTCCCGCAGATCCAACAGATATCTTTTCCGATTCAGCAACAATGGATTGATGAATTTTCCTCTTGGTCGATAGCAATGGCCTAATTCGACAAAATACTCTAATGCAACCTAAAATTGATAAACATTTCTATGTAATATAACTTCCCCCCCAAAAAATATTTAAATATCAAGAATATTACCTTTGGTGTCCAATATCTTGTTCAATGCTTCTCTTCGCTTATCGTCGTAGTACCTCTGCCTTACCCGTAACTCCTTAATTTCTCCTACATAACCAAGCCAACAATCAAACACAATCTAATCTAAACATCATATTAACTATAAATTCTCTGATTTTTTTTTCAGCTTAACAAATAGTAATACCTTCTAGACTTGAAATCGAATTTTCCAGCTCCAGTTTTTCTTGCTCTGGGACCACATTTACGTCAGTGGAAATGACGGGAACCGGATTTTCTTGCTCTGGATTTTCCCTCTCCTTTGCCGAAAACAATGTGATCTGTTCATCTTTCTCTATAGAAATAAGCATCTCTGATCTTATCAATCTTTAAACAGCTACAACAATGACCTTTTTCGAATAAACACGACGATTATTATAATAATAAAAGTACTCTACCCTCAACAAATTTAGGAAAAAGTCGAATTATTCGCAATATTACTATCCTAAGAGCTAGTTTTTTTCAAGCACTAAGATTATAATAAAAGATGTCTAGCTAGCTTTAGAATGAAGCAGAAGATAGTCCCAGAAGTTTAAATTACAAGATTCAGCTTTTTAGTTTGAACACACACATACATACATAAATACATACATATGCTATATATGTATGGAGAAAGATTTACATAGGAGTGAAAATGAAGCCAACAGCTAAAATAGAATAAAGGAAGGAAAAAACAAAAGCAAGAAAACTAGGAAGATATAAGATGTTTTTTCAATATTTATGTCAGAAAAAAAGAAAAAACAAGACAAAAAAACCCCTCAATACCAAGAAAACAATATAAGAAAATACTCACATCTAAACCAATACAAGTATATAAAATTGTTTAAAATATTGGGGAAAAAAATCAAAGGTAAATGGGGGAATGGGGACCATTAAGGGTGTTGAGGTCAAATGATTGATGAATTAAGGCAAAGACCCAGAATAAGAGGTGGTGAGATACAGGGTGGACAGTTACTATTTGAGGGGCCAAAATGATAAATGACCCACCTATACTTAAGTTACTCTACATGTTTAAATGGGAAAAAAAATTATGTGCCATACTATTTATTTATTCTTATAATTGAAATACTGAACTATAATAATATTTACAATTCAAGTATCGACATTAAATTAATTCGATGAAAATTAGTTTTATTTTTTATTTTGGTCATATTCTTTGTAATTTGTATAAATCTAACACTTAATTTTCAAAAATGTCTCATTTTAATATAAATTCATAAAAATCAGAATTTTTTTAAAAAAAACAAAAAAACAAAAATACATTTAAAAAAGTAGCAAACCCGAACAAACCACGAAAAAATGGTAAAAAAACAAAAAAAAATGGAAACCCGAAAAACCCCAAAATCGGTAAAATAAAATAAAAAATAAACGCTAAAAATAAAAAAAAATAAAAAATCACAAAACAATGAAAAAACGTTCAAAAAAGTCAGAAACTCATAAAAAATCCGAAAAACAGTAAAAAAATTATTAAAAAACCAAGAAAAATCAAAAAATTTAAAATTACAAAAAAAATAAAAAAATAAAAAAAAAGTTCGAAAAAGTCGAGAAAAGCCGGAAAATCAAAAATATATTTAAAAAAAACTTTTAAATAACTTGCAATAAGTCATTTGAAGTCATTTTTAGTCATTTTATTTGGAGTTATTTTTAAGTCATTTGAAGTCGTTTTTAGTCATTTGAAAACAATTACAAGTTATTTTTACATTTTTTTGACTTTCCGGCTTTTCTCGATTTTTTTGAATTTTTTTTTTGTTGTGATTTTGGATTTTTGGAATTTTCTTGGTTTTCTAATTTTTTTTTTTACTGTTTTTCGGGTTTTTTTACGGGTTTCCAACTTTTTTGAACGTTTTTTCATTGTTTTGTGATTTTTGATTTTTTGATTTTTAGGGTTTATTTTTTATTTTATTTTTACTGATTTTGGGTTTTTTCGGGTTCTCGGTTTTTTTTTAACTTTTTTTGTTTTTTTAGATTTTTCTTTATTTTTTTACCATTTTTTTATGGTTTTTTCGGGTTACCTACCTTTTTAAAGGTTTTTTCCAAAAAATTTTGGTATTTTTGTTTTTTTAAGTCTTTTTTTAAAAAAAAAATTGATTTTTCTGAATTTATACTAAAATGAGACATTTTCAAAAATTAAAGGTTAAATTTATACAAATTACAAACAATAGGACCAAAATAAAAAATGAAACTAATTTTCATCCAATTAATTTAATGTCGGTACCTGAATTGTGAACATTATGATAATTCAATACCTCAATTGTAACAGAGTGATAGTATGACACCTTAATCGTTAAACACAGGTAGTACAGTACACTAATTGTATTTTTTCCCGTTTAAATGAGAGAGAATTTCATGAAAAATATGGTTTTCGTTTCGCTGAGAACTCGTCTCGTTTTCATTTATTACTAAATAAAATGATAGCGAAATGAAATATATATGTTGTTCAGTAAACGAGGTGATAATGATGATATCCTTGTTTGTTTCGTTAAATTTCGTTTCCGTCTAATATATATATATATATATATATATATATATTTATACATTATATATACATGTGTGTTTGTAGCAATAAAAATATAGTAAAATATACTCGATTACTAATATAAATCTAAAACTCATTATATAATTTTTTTTAATAAGAGGTGTAAATTTGATTTATGTGTAAGTTGTAATATAATAGTTGACGTAATAATGAGAGGTGAATGCGTATCGTTTTATTTCATTATTAAACCAAAACAAAAAACTCAAAAAGTAAACCAATTTCGTCTGGTTTTGATATGGACATACTTAGTTACATACCATACAAGACGGTGTACTGTTATATTAAATGCACACTCCCAACAAAAAAGGAATAAAAATAATAATGGAAGAGGGAATCTTGAAGTGGTTTGCTTTGGAACAATAGTGAGCTGTTCTGTTCAAATGTCCACCTTAGGAACAAAAAAAAGTGGTAGTTATTTTTTTTCAAGCATAGGAGCGTGAGTAGCGGGGGACCAGGGAAAAGCTAAATATTTTATCAAATGCTTATTTGTCATTTGGTATCAACTTTAGTAGGTGGCTTTCTTATCCCTATATTTTCTGTAACCTTCATTTCTTGTAAATTGTAATGATAATTGGTTTATATAAAATTTTGTTTTGTTTTGGCCAAAAGATACTATAGTAGATGTTAAGTTGAATTAAAACCAAACATTTCATTTTCAAAAGAACACGTGCAATCGGAGCCGCCACCCTCTATTTTAAATTTTTTTACTGAAAAATTAAAAAAATTCTATTTATTTTAATAAAAATCCTAAAAAGTAGTTATTGCCGCCCATATGTCAGAAAAAATATAATACTTTTTTTATATATAATTTCAGCCCCGCCCCTCCCGTTTTGAGTTTGAGTTTCTGGTTCCCTTAGTGTACTCATCCAGTAGGAAAGGTTGAATACAAACACTTGTATACATAAAAGGTGAATTTGTCTATAAAGTTGAAGAAAGAGCATTTCTATAAAGGATCGTCTACCACTGATATTTAAGCAAACAAGCTGATTTATTTGACTTCCAAATTTTTTTACTCGAATTTAGCTTTGTGTTTTTGTTTATTTTTTATTTTTCATTTTGCAGGTAAAAGAATTTATAGTACTGTATTATGGATGTTTTGGTCATTCGTGTAAATTGTAGAGGAGCATATATATATTGAGCTTCCTCTGTGATGCCTCCCAGATATTTTTACAACATAAAATATAAAAAAATGGACTATAAGAAAAAGGAAACATAGAGAAAGTATCTATGTCTGCAATTAATGTAATTGTTATAAACTTTCCAAGACAATTGCCTTAGAGCAATGTTTAGCATTTGCATTAATTAATAAGTTTGGAAATGTTGTATTATTCTCTCTATTTTTTCCATGTGCTCTTAACTTTACCAGAAAGTACGTACTCAGCTTAGGATTCTAAATCAGTTAAGACACTGAGACCTTAAACAAAACAACAAATTACGGTACTTTTATATTTTAAAATAAGAGCATGTACAGGAAGAGAAGTAAAGAATGAGTAAAAGATTGGATAAAAGCTAAAAAAACCCTTCACCAAGAAACTCAGAACACACTGGCACCTCGCTATGGCGAATATGTCCATTAAATGCTTTAAAGCTCGTGAGTCGTGACACCAGCTTAGACGTCGGAGGACATGACTAGAAAAAACATACCGGGTGTCAAACCATTAATTTCAAGTAATATTAAAAAAACACAATTTTCGGTCTGATGGGGTCAACATCGATGACCCGCTTAGATAGCGTGTAACAGTCCACCCAATTCCGTCTCAAATTATAATGGATAAAAAATCACACTCCATGCTTAATTGATACTCCTATAATGCAATATAACTCTTAACAATATCCACATTCCATTTCATGTAATGATGTGTGCAAGTTTTTCTTCCAAGTCAACTTATTTGCAAAGTGATGTGTTAAACTTCCGATTCAATATTGAAGTTGCTCAAGCGATCATTTAAAATTAGGCCAAATTTTAGTTTAACAGTTAACAATTACTATTGTTTCAAAAAAATAAAAAATAAAATATAACAATTAGTATTTTAATTGACACGTTGTCATCAGAAAAATTATGTACCCTTAAATTTGTTCATACTTGGGTTTACTTTATCGGCTATTCAATTTTGCATATCACTTAGTAACTCATCAACTTCTATATGGAATGACAAGCTGTTCATTTGAATCATATATTTCCTATTATACCATAGCTTCTCGTTTCCTTTCTATTTTCAAGACCGCATAATATTCAGTTTATAGTCTGAACATCTCCGATTAACCAAATTCGATATTTACGGCTTTACAATTTTCACTTTTGGTGCAGACAATGCACATTGCAATCGCAGTCACTAGGCCTAATTCGGCCACACTGTTTAAGTACTTTTTTTGTACATGTCAATTTTTAGTCTTATTTAACAAACAAAGCTTTAATGTTTTTAACTACATTTGTTAGCCTAGCTTTTAGTGTGCTTCCATGGGTCCCTTTTTCGTTTCTAAATTAATTCCAAGTTTCCATTTTTGAATGATATTTGGTTATCGGCCTGAAAAGACTAAATAGTCGTTAGCCAAAACATTATGGGGACTATAACTCGGAACAGTGTCCTGTTATTATATATATGAAATGAATTGCTCAGAGTTTAATGCTTATTCCAAATGCCGAAACAATAACCGGGTGAAAATATGGTTTTTGTTACGAAAACCTTGCCAGTATCTCCTTTTTTAGCTACAAAGTTTGCATACAAGTCATGTCATCGAAAACGAGCAACATTCTTAGCTGGTCAAAGCTCAGTAGTGTTGTTTTCTGATTCTGCTCAATTTAATGACATTTTCATTGAGAGAAAAAAGAGGGAAAGAGAGAGTGATTTCGAAAAATTAAACGTGTTTTGGGATGATGGTTATGGTGGCAAATCGGTTAAGGATTATCTTGATTATGCGAAAGAGTTGATTAAGCCCGATGGGGGACCACCTCGGTGGTTCAGCCCGGTAGAGTGTGGATGTCCGCTGAACGGTTCACCCATTCTTCTATTCTTGCCCGGTAATACGTGACTAAGCAATTGCAATGAGCTATTTTTTCACAGCGGATTTTTGACACTATATTCATCCTATATGATTTTTGTTAATGGTTGCATTTCGGCGGATTGTTTGTCTTTTTTTGTTCATGGATCTAACGAATGTTTGAAGTTTTTCGAATCATATATTATGTGTCTCTTGGTTGAAAACAAAGAAAAACTTCAAAAGTCAATTATTTTTTACTTGTTCTTATAACTTTGTAGGTAATTGATTTTTAATTTTTTTAATCAAGAAAAGCAAACTTTCAAAAACGGGGAAGTTGGCCAAAATTTCTCTCACAATTTGCTGAAAGTGCATAATGTAATAAATATTTTTATCTTACACCCCAAGGCGCTTGTAACACGGCAAGTATTTCATACTTCCATTACTACCGCTAGTCCGCTACCTGCTCCTTCCGACTTTCGGTGCAAAGATTCTTAGCAGGTGAATGTAATGGAAACTAAAATGCCTTTACTAAAAATCATAGATCGGGAGGTATATATTTCCTTTTTCACAAGAATCCTTGCACATAACACAGGCACAACCTTAGGTTTCAAGAAAAGGGATATCCTTTTAGGCTGTTGGGGTTGTTTTGAGTATTTATTTTAACAAATGCAGGAATGGACGGTCTTGGTTGGGGACTCGTTTTGCATCACAAAGCACTCGGAAAGTAAGTTGATTCTATTTTTGTGTAAAAACTGGTCCTTAATCTATACTGTTACTAGTGATATCACATCTTATCGGTTCGAAAAATTGCCAATTGTTGTTAATGTTCCCGGGATTTGCACCTTTTTACTAGTATTTCACAATGTTATTTAGGAATTGTTGTCAATTTTTGTTAAAAACTCTAGTTTTAATTATGAAAAATGTGCAATATTTACTGAAACAATTAGATAAGTTACTGCAAACGTTTTATGATATAAGTATGTGAAAAAACGTGACACTGAATTGAAAATTATGTTCATCCATTTCATCATGAAAGCTTATTGCTTATCTTCTTGTGAAAAGGTGGATGACTTTGCTTTACGGTCTCCTACTCTCTCTTACAATTTTTCTTAATTTTTTTGGTCATGTATCTATTCCAGCTTATAATACTAGTACATCGATATCTTTTATACTGGGGTTGTCCATAGACTAGTACACATCGTTAGCATAGCGCAGATCAAATAAAGTACATATAATGGAGTCCCCTTACGTGGAGTCATTTTGTTTTACTGCACATTGTTCTGTTAAATAGAAGACCGTTGAAACATTTTATATTAAATCTGGACCATAGGATTTAAAACTCTATTAAAAAAAACCCTGAAATTACTATTTTACCCTTAAATCTTACGGTCAAAATATAAAGTAAATGATCCAACGGTAATTTATTTAACAGCACAATGTGCAGTCAAACACAGTGACTGCACAAAAGAAAAACTCCATATAATGATGAATGATTTTTGGGCTATTTAAATAGTAGTGATGCTATTTTTTAAAAACTAATTGAAAAATGATAAGTAACTCATAAATCATCTTTATCAAAACAAATTTGACCAAACAAGTTTGAACGAGACCAGTAGCCGGTGTCCGGCGTAGACCAAAAAATTAAACATGTAACCCAAAAAACAGGACAGTCTAGTACATTAATAACACTCTAATATAAAGTCTAATACAAAGTGTGACACACTAATGGACAGTTTATTAGACAATCTAATGAAAAATCTAATACACTAATAACAGTTTAATAGACAATATTATGGATAGTCTAACAACTTTAGCCTCACAAAGTTCAAAAAAATTAAGCCAAACAAAAAAACTTACATTATGTATATTTAAATTTCTAAAATAAAGGGTCAAACTGGTTTGTACATATAGTGAATGAATCAAAATGATAATTAACCTATTTTATTGAATTTATAAACTTAGTCCCTGCCTATTCTAATTCTGCTCAGGTTTAATTTATCCATTGCCACCGCCATGATATCTATGGTGTTTTTCTTAAGGAGAGAGAGAGAGAGAGAGAGATGGACGGTGAGAGAGATAGAGAGACCCCATTGTAGATAATGCAGATGTAAATAGTTTATAATGGTATTAAAATTGGTGTGCCAAACTATAATTTTTTGTATTCGTAGGTTAACAGTTTACACTACCTTGGTTTCTTAATAAATCGTTGTTGTTTTTTTTAATTTTTTTCAGTAATTAATAATTCTATTTATTTATAACTTGAGACCAAAACAAAATTTGAAAAATATATATTTATATTTGTTTTGAATTATATCTTTTTAAAATGCCAAATAAACAATTAAATTCCCGAAAGTTATAAAAATATGAATATATTTTTTTAAAAGTAATTATTAACAGAGTGGTGAAATCATCGACATTAGGGAATTTTTTTAGATTTTTTCTAACATTTATCGGTGAAAACAGGGTATAGCTAACTATATATAAAAAAATAGTTATAGGCTCCCACTTTTGGTGTATAATGCAGGTGTCAAGAGTTTAGTTTGACTATTATGTATTGCTTTTGACACGAAAAATATTTACCAATAGCTTCCGACTATCAGTTGTTAAGCATGAACAATGAATTCCTTTGATTGCAGAGTTTTTGAAGTCCGGTGCTTACATATTCCGGTTTATGACCATACATCATTTAAAGGTCTCTCGCACCTTTCCACTTCTTTAATACATTTCGTTGCTAAGTAATCAAATTTTCCCTGATACTAATTTTTATTGTTATTTGTGTAGTCTGGAACTTTAATGACTTAGTTCTGTAATAGACTAATACTTCGAATTATTTGTTTCTCACCTTTAGTTCTCGCATGTAAAACGAGGCAGGTTGTTTTAATGTCTGTTTTGTTTTTAACGCAAGGAGTTTCTTAGTGGGTGTAGCAAATATGACGAGCATGAAAAACAGTACAAGAGAGACTTTGTTTTTAGGTTTCTAGAAGGTAGATTTTTACAGGTTGCAGAGGGAAATGAGAACGTTACACGATTTCTAACAAAGTGAAGCTTGAACGCCTGTCTATTACCATTATCTGTAATTTATAGTTAAGATTAATCAAATATTACCATTGTGTTTTTGGTGTATGATAGATAGCTTGGTAAATTAATTGTTTTAGTGGCATACAAAATATAACTACGTAAGTTTGTTGGTAACATAACTTGTTATCGCATTCTGTTTGGTCTTAACTCTAGTCTTTTCCACACCATACGTTTTCATTAGCTATCATGTATTACATCTTTCGTGCATCTTCTGTCGAGTCTTTCCCTCGAATAACTGTGTTCTATACTTCTTTTTAAGAATATATTTATCTGACTTAACTCCACCCTTGTTATTTTTGCTTTTCTGAATTGATTAATCTTTGGATATTGAGATAATAAATTGATGGATGATGTATTTATTAAACAGATTTGGTGAAATTTGTTGGAGAAAGTGTGAAGGTTGAGCATGAAAAGTCTCCAAGTAAACCAATATATTTGGTCGGAGATTCCTTTGGGGCATGCTTAGCACTTGCTGTAGCAGCTAAAAATCCAACCATCGACCTTGTATTATTATTAGCTAATCCAGGTCAGCATTCCTAAGACGGTCTGAGCATTTTGGGGGTGATTGTTAACTTTTGTAAATTATTTTCTCACAGTAGCAGAATGTGTTTGCATTGCCAACTTATGTATCTTTTGTTTACTCATTGTTTTTAGCAAAACTGCATTTAGGTACGTACAACCATTGCATCTTTGTTCCTTACTTAGAACTACATATGAGTAAGAGTTTATGGGCATGGTTTTTCTGCATTTTCTATTATCAAATTATTTTCCCTAAAGGTGATACCATGATATTCAGTTGTTCAGTTGCTTAGTTGTTGATATTAGCCTATACTGATTAAGGTTATATACTGTGTCAGCCACTTCATTTTGCAGGTCACAACTACAACCTTTTCTCCCTTTGTTAGAGGCTCTGCCCAATAAACTCCACACGACGGTCCCTTATCTTTTGAGCATCATCATGGGTATATTCTCTTTTCTTTTCAAATTAAATTCAAACTTTCAGTATATTTGCATTCCATTTTTATATTTATAAATTTAACATTATCTAGTCATGCCATCTTGCATCCTTCCCAATTTTATCACTGATGAGTGAAGATTTATAAGTTTTTCAACTTGCTTGTAACTTTTCAGATACCCAATTATGTTTGAGTATTTATGTATTATCCTATGGAATGCACCACATTAATAATCTGTGACATTATTCATCAATATTTTTTTGTCGATTGCTGTGATTTACTATATGATTGCCTGAAGAATAGTTAAAATTAATTGCATTAGGTGATCCACTGAAGATGGCTTTCGTGGACGTTGATAGAATGCTTCCTCCTGCTGCTGTCCTTCAACAGTTATCTGAGCGTCTTACTGCTTTAATTTCTCGTCTTTCTGTATGCCAGCTTCACTTTATTTCTATTTATAATGGTTCCACAAGTTTTTGTTGTATTTGTTTAATTGTTTCGGATAAGGTGTATGTATGATTGCGTTTGTACCCTTGTTTTATACTTCAGACCTTGTAAGTAGACGGCTACCTAATGGGAAAGGTTCTCTTAGTAAGGTTGTATAGAGATTTATTTGGCACATACAATAACATTGGGTAAGGCGCCTATACTAATAATCGAACTAAAATAAAACCCACATGATTGAAACCCATTCTATACCCGCAATTTGCTTTTCCTATAATCAATATCTTATCCAATCCATCACTTTGCGCCTATGTTTTGGTCTTCTCTACTTGAGTTTATTCTCTTTTTAGGATTCTGGTTGTATAGATTTTGTTATCTTTCTTAAAAGTGTAAGACCACCTTTGACATATATTTTCACTTTTCAATTGCAAAAGTCTTGAAACTGGCCACATTGTATCTGTTAGAATGTAATTATCCAGTATCTGCTATACACTAATCAAGTCCCTGTAATATAAAAACTTACACAGTATCAATTTTTTTTTTTTTATGTATTAAGCACTTTCACATGTTCTATTTGAGTTTTTTCATTTCAGGTTTTTAAATTTAAGAGTTTCTAAACTTTTTAATTTTCATCCATCTTTCAAAAGAAAATTAATAGTGCTGCATTTACTTTATTTTATCAAACCATACAAGGTTGGTTTCTCCAACTACTTCATCAAAATAATTCAAATACCCAGATTTGTACTTGGATAGTGTTTTGTCATTTTTTTTTCAGGTTTTGGCTGATATTATACCTAAAGAATCACTTATGTGGAAGCTTAAGCTACTTAAAACAGCTTCTTTGTATGCCAATTCCCGTCTTCATGCTGTTACAGCTGAAGTACTTGTCCTTGCTAGGTAAACCTTTTTTTCCATCGAGTTTTTTTTTAATTTATTATTTTGTAGTATAGTTGTACACGGAAATATTATTCAATGCTAATGCTGTTTAATAATATTCAAAGTAAGTCTATTTCGACACGAAAACTGGATACTAGATTTCTATCTACAATGTGATTTGTCATTGGCAATTTTGAGAAATGTTATTATGTCAAGGTTGCTTCTTTTGAATGAGCATATCTGCAAACTAGAATGTAAAGCAAGATTTCTGAATGTAAAGTATTTTTATCTGTACTATCACATCCCTCTAGAAGCAAGATCAAGTATAAATAAGGCAGCTAAGGAACAAGCTTTGTCCAATGATAACATACTTGGCTAAAACCGGCATCCTTTTTGGTGCTTGGTAATTGTTGTATTCACTCACAACCTGGTTTTGCAAATTTTTATTTTATACTCGAAAAGGATTCAGTACATACTTATCTATAATTTCTGGGAAATTTTCATTTCAGTGGCAGAGATAACATGCTGCCTAGCGTTGATGAGGCTAGGCGACTATTCAGAACACTTAGAAACTGTGAAATTCGTATTTTTTGGAGTAACGGGCATACGATTCTTTTTGTAAGTGACTATCACATCTTTTTTTCTTTTACTTATATTTGATGATGTGATAGCAAAACTTGTCTCTTCTTTTTATGAGATTGAGGTTTTACATGTTCTCTAGAGGGAAATGGAATTGTGGATGGAAAACCCCATAAAACAAATAAAAGTAGCAATCCCAATGGGAATAAGTTATCAACGAAAAACAAAGCAAAAATTAAAACTATACAGCTTGAAGTGCAAAAACTAAAGAAATGTTCTCTTTCCTAAAGTTACTCAATGTGTAACAACATAAACTCCAGATTTAAAAAATGATTTCGGTGTTAATCTAGATACTTATTGTTGTATGAGGCACTCCACTATCCTTTTATGTGCAAGCTTGTAACATTTTTGTTTTGTTTTGTTAACATCCCCAAAATAATCGGATCTTAAAGGAAAACAAAACAAAGAGATATATCTTTGGAAGCTCATTTCATTCCAGTAATGTAGAATCGAACATGTTTGAGTGGCAGAATACAAAAGCTACAGCTTTCTTGTTAATCCCAGTATCTAAAATGCAGGAAGATGGTGTTAATCTGTTGACTGTAATTAAGGGCACTTCTAAATACCGTCGTTCAAAGAGATACGATTTTGTCGACGATTTTTTACCCCCTAGTATGTCAGAATGCAAAAAGGAAATTCACGACTACAGGTAATTCAACAAATTAATATATTTATTATACGTAAAATCTGTGACTGCACCTTGCCTAGTACGATGCATATCAGTTGTATTTTGTTATTGCTTCCAAAATTCATGTCAGAAATTCTTCCAGCATGTAAATCCGTGCATCCTACTTGAACTCTTACATTAGGAATAAATTAGAGTCTTTATTGTCCCACGTCACTTGAATCTTAATAAATTATAGAGTTCATGATATGCTTTTCTATTCCCAACTTTTGGCCCTTTTCAGTAGCAAGTGTGCGAGTTTCAACATGATATCTGATAACATATTTGTAATATTTTTATTGAAATAAATCATCTGACTAAATAATATACTTAAGAGAGCTTAATCTAACTGTGTAGTGTTATTGCAGATTATTCTTTTATGCAACAAGTCCAGTAGTATTCTCAACTAAAGAAAATGGAACAATCGTAAGAGGTTTATCTGGTGTTCCAAGCGAAGGTCCTGTCTTGTTGGTTGGCTATCACATGTTATTAGGACTCGAAATTGGACCCCTTCTTGAAGAATTCGTAAGAAATAGAAACGTCATGGTTCGTGGTATGGCCCACCCAGGATTGTTTATCGGGGAGCTTGAAACGCAGTCTCGAGAAACTTTTTTTGTTGATAGGCTTAAACTCTTTGGGGGAGTTCCAGTTTCACCAAACAATCTGTACAAGTTACTCTCCACAAAATCGTTTATTTTGCTTTATCCTGGTGGTGCCCGTGAAGCTCTCCACCGTAAGGTGAAAGTCCTTGAAATTTATTTAGGGCTTGTTTGATAGTAGTGAAAAAGATGGCTTGTTTCAGGCTGAGAAAAAAATTTGTATCCAGTCGAAAACTTGTCTTTCTTTTGAGCATGATAACCAAGAATAAGCTGCTAAACAGCCTTAGGTTGACCAACCAAATGTAATACAACAAAGTGTTTTTATAATCATCTCTTAACTTTGCAATTGGATTTTAAGATTTCTCCAAAATATGTTGACTTGGCTTTTTAACGAACAATTTTTCCTAGCGTGTGTATACTCTATTCACTAAAAAGTAAGAGCATTGTCCTTTCCGCTTTAGAACCATGATTTCCTAGGAGATACATTGATACTTTATCATTTTATTATCTTCAGGGTGAAGCATACCAGTTGTTTTGGCCCGATCAACCTGAATTTGTGCGGATGGCTGCAAAATTTGGGGCAACAATTGTGCCATTTGGAGCCGTTGGAGAAGATGACTTGGTTGAAGTAAGTAGTGTCGCACAATATCCTACTATTTACAATTTTACTCAAATTTTTCCTGAGAACTAATTATTGCACCTCATTAGAACCCCACTATTTTACCCCTCTTTGAATATCTCAGAAAAGGTTGTTACAAGCAGCACTTCTAGTGAAAATTGGACCTTCAATAAAATAATATTTTTTTTTGTAATCAAAATAAAATGTTACTCGTGCTAACACTTTCGTTTCATTTAGCAAATGAAATAAATTGACTTGGTAAATGGCGAGACTATATTTTTCAAAATTTTGTTTCGTCCAATTTTTCCTAATTTTATCCCAATTACGTTGTCCATATATTACTTGTTTCATCTCTTCTCCCACAACCATTTATATCGTTGACAATAATTTTGAATAGAGTTTTTACTCTGTATACTGCACTAATAGTCGCCTTGGTCTGTTATTGTCTATTGGGTGCTTCAGTTAGTTCTCGATTATGATGACCAGATAAAAATCCCTGTAGTGAATGGCGTCCTTCAAAAAGTTGAAGAGGAGGGTATTAGATTGAGGTCATTCTCCTTTTCTTTTCTTTTCCTTTCCATTCTAAGGGCTTGTTTTCTCAAATTACACAGATCTGCCTTGACCCCTCAGACGGTCGATTTAGGTTTTTTGGCCTTCAACAAAACCTGGATTGCTAAACTGTATAAATGAAAACTTTAAGGTCCTAAATTGAGCAGTATGTAAAGTTTAGCAAGTAAACCTGGTCAATTGGTAGTTTACGTACTAATTAAAATAATACTTGGTAAGATCTAATTTTCAATAATTTGGTATACAACCAAAGTCATGTGTATGGATAGTAAAACTGAATGCTGACCATGTTCGAAGTGTAGAAATAATTTTGGTGAATTGAAACTTAAGCAACTGGAAGTACAAAACCTTCGTCTATGGATTAGAATTGTAGTTTGTGTATACCATTTACAAATAAAATATGTTTATAGGAAGGAAATGGATGGGGAGATTGCGAACCAATTTGCACATATTCCTGGTGTTTTACCAAAAATGCCTGGTCGTTTTTACTTTCTATTTGGGAAGCCAATACAAACCAAGGGCATGGAAGGAATACTCAAAGATAAGGAAAAGGCTAAAGAACTCTACTTGAAGATAAAGCATGAAGTTGAAAGCAACATTTCATTTTTGGTAAAGAAGCGAGAGGATGATCCTTATAGAAGCGTTGTCAATAGGACACTGTTTCGGGCAACTTCTGAGTCATTAAATTCCATCCCAACATTTGATCCATGATGCTTTTTTTTCTATAAAAAAAATTACATAGTAGTGTTGAACTCTGCTGTAATAGTCCTTCTCTGTAGTTCAGTGTTGCGATCATACACCAAATGTACTCAATTTATACACTCACATATATTATGAAAGAAACCCCTCATTGAATATGTGCTAGTAAAAGATCATCAAGCAAGTGAAGAACCCGGTGCCAACAAAATAGTGTACACGACTACACACTAACACATCTGTTTTAACTTATAATACAGGTTCCTTGTAAAACTTTTTTGTCGCAATTTTTTTTTTTAGTTGGTGGGGTGATGACAGGAAAGTCATATAGTCCATAAAATGTACCGCAGTCCATTCCTCAGTTTGACAGCCAAGCATTTTTTTTTTTTTTTGGCTTGACACGGTTATAAGATTTTAAATTTATTGAACGCAACTATTTTTTCAAGTTCAAAGAAGTAACCTTATTTTCCTAGAAAAAACAACCAAACAATGTGCAAGACAATATATGTAATGTGGCAAAGATACAACAACGCATGAGCTGAAATATCGGAATGGGGGATCAACAAACTTCACTGTTTGAACTCACCATCGGTCCATAATTATTGTGGAGGTGCAAATAAAGGTATATTTGACTAGTCAGAAGTGGCTTATTATAACTTCACATCTGTGACCTGTGTGAACAGAATATGATTCTTTTTATAAAATTGTTGAAAGAGCAAGTTCTGAATTAAATTCACACTTTATTCTCCTCCCACTTGATTTAGGTATTGTTTGATTGCAGATTTTACCTACGTAATAGCTTTTTTTGTTTACGATATATTTGACTTTTGGTTGGCAAACTAGAAATTGTATTTTATTTGTTTTTTGTTTTCTGGCCTAAAAGTTACAAAGTGAGTGTGTTCAAAACTTCAGATAAAGGAAACCTGCTTTTTCCTCGGTCTAAAAAGCCAGCTTATTTGCTCAAAATCTGCAGACATACGAGCGCTTAATTTTTCTCTCATGTTTCTTTTCTCCGCTGATTCTGATTCTTCCTTTATTACAACAAAAGAGTACGTGTTCATGTCAGATTTAATTACAAAAAAGAATCTTATCCTAAACACTTCTGACTCTGAGAAACAAGATAAATTTTGTTTTTTGTTCTGTTTTTTGCTTAATCTGAATAATCATGTGTAGCTCTTGAAATGCAATGTCCATTTTTGACCGAAACTACAGTATCTAGATTTTTAAAAAGAGCGCTCATGCTCGTGGATTTACTTTCACCTCTCACAGAGTGTAACAAAAATCTGACCCATGTAAGCAATGAAACCCAATATTGATTCTCTTCTGGTAAGCAATGAAAACCAATTTTGATTATTTCCTGTAACCAATTTGGATGAGTGTTGGTTTCGCTCGGTTTCGTAGATGGTATCTAATAGGACTACCTGTTTGGTGGTAACATTTAAGCCAAAAATAAGATAAGATTCTTCATAGTGAAGTTTAAGTTCTATTTTTAGCGTGAGAAGAATTTTGTGTATAGATATTAATGGGAAAATTAAGAAGATTTTTCGTAGCCTGGTGTTTTAAGTTCTACTTTTTTTTATTCCATATCAATGCGCTTCAAAGGGTGAGAAGAGTGTTGTGTATAAATAAAGTGGTGGTGTGTCCGATTAATTCTAGTCTTCCCCCTCATGTGGACACGTTCAAGATGTCCATTGTGACAGTGGGAATCTATTTCAGAAAATTTAAACATTTACAAGTCACCATTAATAATTTACACTATAGTAGTGTCATTGTGCAATCATATATTCACTCTCTTTCTTCTCTCTTTAGCCAATTTATTCTGAGGACTCAAACTCGGAACAATGTATTGTTATTAAACATGAAATAAATTGCTCACTGTTTGATGCTTATTCCAGAAAAAAAAAAACTTGGGAAAATATGGGTTTCGTTATGAAAACTTTGCCAGTGTCTCCTTTTTCAGCTACAAAGTTAGTGTATAAGTCAAGTTCTCGAAAACGAGTGACAGGCTTAGGTGGTCATACCTCAGGTCAAGCAGGTAAAAGAGTTATTGAGAGAAAAACGAGGGGAAAGGAGAGTGATAACGGAAAATTAGAATTGTTTTGGGATGATGGGTATGGTACCAAATCGGTTAAGGATTATCTTGATTATGCAAAAGTGTTGATTAAAGCTGATGGGGGCCCACCTCGGTGGTTCTGCCCGGTAGAGTGTGGGTGTCCCCTGAATGGTTCACCGATTCTTCTGTTTTTGCCCGGTACATAATTCTGTAATTTGGAAGTCAAAAGATAGATTCCTGGTAGTTCCTGACTAAGCAATTGCTACAAGATACTTTTTTCCAAGGAATTTCGGACACTCGATTCATCGTATTTGTTTTTGTTAATGGATGCACTTTGATGGATAGATTGTCTTATTTCATTCACTGATTTAACGAATGGTTGAAGTTTTTCGACTCATTGCGGGTGTCTTGGTTGAAAACAAGAACAACAAAAACTTCAAAAGTCGGTTACTTTTTACATGTTCTTATATTTTTCTAGGTAAATGAATTTTTTAATCAAGAAAAGTAAACTTTCTAAAATTAAGTTGGGAAATTTTCTCATACAATCTGCAGAAAAGCTCATTATGTAATAAATATTTTTCTTACACTCCCAAGGCTTTCATGGCACGGCAAGTATTTCATACTTCCATTACTGCCACTAGGTCCACTATCCTTGGGACTTCTTCTGGCTTTCGATGCAAAGATTCTTTGCTGGAAAATGTAATGGAAAAGAGAGTATTTTTGCGAAAAATCATAGATCTGAAAATATATATCATCTTTTCTCAAAATCTCTCACGAGAACCCTTGCACCGAACAGCATCAGTTTTCATGAAAAGAAGTTTCTTTTCAAGCTGTTGGAGTTTTTGTATTAATTTTGACGAGTGCAGGAATGGACGGTCTTGGATCCGGACTTGTACTGCATCACAAAGCACTCGGAAAGTAAGATCAAAACTTCAACTCATCAACAACCACCAACAACTAAATTTCATGCCTCTATGCAAAAGGGAAATAAAAACTATGAAGCTGAGATTAAAGGCTGCAAGAAAACAAGCCCAAAATATCAAAAATTTAATGCTTTTTAATTGAGCATTATAATAGTAGTAACTTTATTACAAGATTAGAAAATCTAAATAATTCGCTGTCTCTTGGTACATTGTGTAAATAGTCTATACAAGAATTTAGATTCATTATTAGCTTTTCATGAAAAGTACTCAACAATAGCTTATAGCTAGCTATCAGTTCTTAAGTATGAGTATTAAGTTCATTTGATTGCAGAGTTTTTGAAGTTTGGTGCTTACATATACCGGTTCATGATCATACGTCATTTGAAGGTCGCTCGCACCTTTCCACTTTGATAATACATTTCGTTCCTTTCCTAGTGCTACTTAGTATTAAAAGTACTCTCTAATAATTATTATTTATATAGTGTGATTCTTCGTTTTCTCTGGATCTTGAATGACAGAGTTCTGAAATACACTGACACTTGGGAATTATTTGTTTCTCATCTTTAGTTCTCCTATGTAAAATAAGGCATGTATTTTCAAATGTCTATTTGTAAAAGTTTGTTCATTCCCCACTAAAAGTCCTATTGATTGATTAAGTAAAATGTCGGACAATTCCAACACCCCCACTCGTGGATTAGTCAATTTTCGAGAAGTTCAACGAGTGCAATCAACAAACCGGGTAGAGGTGGTCCATCATACTTATAATTTTCAAGAAGCCCAACGAGTGCAATGAACAAATCAGATGGAAATGGAAGTGGTCCATCATACTTATACATTGGCTAGGCTTTCAATGGTCCGCTTTGATATCATGTAGAAGCCCGTGCATTTCCTACTAAAAGTCCTATTAGTAAGAAAAGAGAAGTACATATATTAAGACTTGATTTTGATAATGCTCAAGTGATGTGGGACAATTCCAACACTGTTTCTTGAGAAAATATTTTATCGAGATGAAATTCTTTCTTATTTCCCGCAGATCCAACAGATATCTTTTCCGATTCAGCGACAATGGATTGATGAATTTTCCTCTTGGTCGATAGCAATGGCCTAATTCGACGAAATACTCTAATGCAACCTAAAATTGATAAACATTTCTATGTAATATAACTTCCCCCCCCCAAAAAAATATTTAAATATCAAGAATATTACCTTTGGTGTCCAATATCTTGTTCAATGCTTCTCTTCGCTTATCGTCGTAGTACCTCTGCCTTACCCGTAACTCCTTAATTTCTCCTACATAACCAAGCCAACAATCAAACACAATCTAATCTAAACATCATATTAACTGTAAATTCTCCGATTTTTTTTTCAGCTTAACAAATAGTAATACCTTCTAGACTTGAAATCGAATTTTCCAGCTCCAGTTTTTCTTGCTCTGGGACCACATTTACGTCAGTGGAAATGGCGGGAACCAGATTTTCCCTCTCCTTCGCCGAAAACAATGTGATCTGTTCATCTTTCTCTATAGAAATAAGCATCTCTGATCTTATCAATCTTTAAACAGCTACAACAATGACCTTTTTCGAATAAACACGACAATTATTATAATAATAAAAATACTCTACCCTCAACAAATTTAGGAAAAAGTCGAATTATTCGCAATATTACTATCCTAAGAGCTAGTTTTTTTCAAGCACCAAGATTATAATAAAAGATGTCTAGCTAGCTTTAGAATGAAGCGGGAAAAATGCTATTTACTAACCCAACGTATCAGCTTTTACCAATTTCCTACCCAACCTATTTGCTTTTCTAATTTGGTACCCAGAGTAATGTTTCTGTCTCCAATCAAGGGACTGTCTCCGTTTTCAGTCACCAGAATTAGTCAGAATTGTACATTTACAATCTTACCCTTTAGTTTTCCCTCCAAAACCAACTTTCAGTTTCCCTCCACTTTTTCCCTTTCTATTTAACAGCTATATAACCTATACATATAACCTAAAAAAACCTCACTCATCTGTAACACCCCTCTCTCTTTACTTTCTCTCTCCTCTCTCTAAATAGCCATGGATGTTCTCTGTTTCTGTGGTAATAGATCCAGAATGACAACCTCATGGATCCCAAGAAACCCAGGAAGAAGGTTTTTTGAATGTTTTGACAAAAGATGCAAATTTTTTAGGTGGTTTGATCCCCCCATGTGTGACAGGTCTGTTGCAATAATACCTGGATTGCTGCGCACCAAATCCACACTTGAAGAGAAAAACAAGAAACTTAAGGACAGAAAAAATTATCTTAAGAACCAGAACAAGATGCTTGAAGAAAATATCAAAGCACTTGAACAAAGGATCCAGTCAATGGGTGAAGATGTTCCTGTGAAAAAACAGGAAAAAAGAATTGCTAGAAATGTGTTAAGCCTAGTAGCATTTGTGATTTTGATGATTTTTTTTTTCAAAAATGGTGCAAGTGATAACAAAAGTGAGTTGAATGACCTGAAATAAGTTGTGTTGTGATTTTCATTTCAGTTGTAATGTTGAATGAGTTGTAATGTATAACTATTTTCATTTCAGTTGTAATGTTGAATGAGTTGTACCTGAAATGGAGATCATACTTGAGCAAAAATGTTGCTCCCATTTGCCTTACATTTGCCTCATTTGTTTTGTAACCTGTAACCAAGACAAAAACAAATACAGCAAATGTTAGAACTCAGTAAACAAGCACAATGTGATCAAAAACTAACCAACACTAACATAGTAATACATGTAGAAAAAAACCACAAACTGTTGGCCTGAGTTTGATCAGAAATCTGATCAGAATTAAGACCACCACCACAATAACACACCTGTTACAACAACCAACAACACAACTACACATGTACAACAAAACCAATAATTTTAATCAGTAATTCATTCACAACAACTACACATGTACACACACTGAATCATCACAAAATCACAAATTACAAAATATGTCTTCTTGATAACATAATAGCAGTTACAAAATACCAGTTACAAAATACCAGTTACAAAATAGCAGTTGTCAATTAGCTCATAGCCCATAATAGAACAAAATCACCACAAGTTCATAATTTACATTTTTGGACTGTATTTTTGATTACATTACAGCTCATTATAGCAGTCACTTAGGATTAATAATATAGTATATCATCACTAGTCAAGCTTTGCCCTTTTTGCTTTCTTTTGTTGCTCCATATCAGCTAGTAGTGCTTGTTGTGTGACATATCTCTTTCCACCCTTTTGTATATGTCCTTTAGGCAAATTATGTCTAGCTTTTGGCCTTTGTAAGATTCCAGCATGCATTGTTTGTGGCTCCACATCAATTGTTAGGTCTTCAAAATCAACTGTCACAGGCCCTTTTGGAGGAGAATTTAATATTCTATTGCTCCTTCTCACCTATAAACATAAACAAAGAGTGATATTAAATTAAATAAGTATGAAAAGATGTGTACAATTATAAAAACTTAGACATGCCAAATTTAAATGTTTTCTTACTGGTTTCTTGGGTGTGAGTTTCTTGATAACAGTGCCCACTTGTTGAGAGCAAGACAACTTGCTTGTATTTGGAGTTGGGTTATTTATCTTTTCAGCTAGTTCTTGATCCATTTCATCCCAAAACGCATCATCATTAAACATTTCACCCACCACAGCATCTCTCACATCTACTTCATTCACCACAACATCTCTCCCCTCTACTTCACCCACCACAACATCACTCACATCTACTTCATTCACCACAGCATTTCTTCCCTCTACTTCACCCACCCCAACATCACTCACATCTACTTCATTCACAACAGGCTCACTTATATCCACTTCATTCACATCCTCTCTCCTCTCAACTTCATTCACTTCATAATCTGCTTCATCATCTCCCTCATCCCCACTACTATCAGTCTCATCTACTAATTGTATTGTCTCTTTTTCTTTTTTCTTTTTTATTCCCTTGCCCTGCACTCTCACTTTCTTTGGTTTTCCACAAGTTCTTGAGTTGTGTCCTGGTTTTGCACACTTTGAACACTTCATAACTAGGCCTGCCCTGCTTATTTTGTGTGGATTAGCTTCATTTGGTCCTCTCCTCCTTATTGTGGCTGGCCTGCCTAATTGTACTTCTTTTATAGGTGGAGGTAGAAGTATGAGGTTAGTTTTACTTTTAGGCCATAAGTCCTTGCCATTCATTGGTTGCATCACATTGGAGTACAATTTTTTGTATGTGGCAATGCTATAACAAGGATGTACAAAGTCTTCAGGCTCTTTACCTTGATGATATAAGCAAGAAATTCCATGTACACAAGGAATTCCTGTTAGTTGCCACCCATTACAGCCACAAGTCATTTCTTCTAAATTCACCATGTAGCTCTTATTATTAGGCCCAGATAATTCAAACCCATTATCACCATTGAAACTTGTTGACCACAAGTGAGAAAACCCTTTCAAAATGTCTAATTTTTTTCTTATTTTTGGACAGATAGACATATTTGTGACCCTCTCTATGGTTAATTTTTTTTTCATCACTTGTTCCATCAACTTCAATCTGATTAACTCTAGCATGGTAAGTATTGATCTGACCCTAAACTGTTTGATACATGAGTTGAAACTTTCACACAAGTTATTCAACAACAAAGGAGATTTAGTATGAGTAGAGAAGTGAGACCTTGACCAGTTTTTACCAGGTTTGTTTGCAAGCCACTTGTATGCTTCTTCATCCATATTTTTCATTTCTTCTAAGCTCTTTTCAAAATGTTGAATGGTGGTGGCTCTTGCAGCCTTTTCCAGTAACTCTTTCAAAGCCATTCCTTTGTGTTTTTGATTGAAGTTATTGTAAAGATGGCGTACACAATATCTATGTTCAATGCCAGGTAACAATTTTCCTACTGCCTTGATCAACCCCTGTCACACATGAAAGAGGAAATATCAAAAAATAGAAGAGCTAAAGTTATTAAAGTAAGAACAAAATACAGTAAAAAAGATGATAATGTACCTTTTGTTTATCAGAGATGATGGTGTAATTCTCAGGAATTTCAATGTCTAGATCCCTCACCAGTAGTTTCAAAAACCACTTCCATGTTCTATAATTTTCTATATCCACAACAGCATAGCAGAAAGGGTAACAACAATTATTTGGATCAATACCAACTGCACTTAACAAAACTCCTTTGTTTGGCCCACTTAAATGACAACCATCCAACCCTATCAAAGGCCTACACCCCTCCTTAAACCCTCTTTTCAAAGAACCCCAACAAATATAAATTCTCCTAAAAATAGCAAAGTCATGGTTAGGTCTATGTGACACTTTAATAACTGCTGTTGTACCAGGGTTTGACCTTTCCATTTCTTCTATATAATCCCACAACACCAAATACTGTTCAGCATTAGTCCCTTGTAGTTTAGTTTTTGCAATTCTTAAAGCCTTATAAGCTGTTGACATTGTCACTTTGCATTGCAAATCCACATGTACTTGATTTTTGAATGCAAGAGCAGCCCACTTAGGATTAAGTCTAATTTGATCCATGTACTTCTTGGCAATAAACATGGGCTTACAAGCACTAATGTCTTGTGTCCTAGGGCATGTGTGTTTATCAATAAATGTCCTTATTTCAATAGTTACTTCATCCCTCACAGCAGCTGCATATAGGTACCATGTACACTTTACCTTAGTTCCTTTTCCTTTCTTTTTCTCTTTCTGTGTCCCATTAAAGCACCTAGCTATCAACTTTCTATTTGAATTTTTTGTAAACTTACAATCTTTACCATTTTGAAAGCAGTACATTTTCAAAGCATCCCTAAAATCATTAGCAGTGGGAAACAACATTCCTAACTTGAATTTCACATCACTCAAATCAGCTTTACCAAATACAAGAGATGAGTCTTGTTTTTCACCTTCATTGTCAGTCTCAAAGTCATCAGAATCTACACATCCCTCATTCAAAATTGTTTCATCAAATACTATGTTTGGAGTCCATTTAGGCACAGTTACTTTTGGTTTTGGTTTAGGTTTAGATTTAGGGTTACTTGAACTTGTGGGGATACTTGAACTTGAAGGCTCAAAATCTGTTTGGAAATTGACAGTTAGGTCTATAAGACCATCATCTTCATTTCCTTCATCTTCACTACCATCAAACATTGGAATATGACCAATGTCACCATCATCTACAACTTGTTCTTCTTCACTATCATCACTAGTATCACTAGCTCCAAAATCATTTTCACAACCATCAGCATACACTTGAACAATCCTATCATTGTCAATAAATTTTCCTAGGCTCACAACATCACTATCAAGCTTAATCTCACACACACCAGTTTGAAATTCATCCCCAACCCTTTTAAACCAAAACTTTTTAACCTCTAGCCATCCTACCTGACCAGCAATAGCTTCTAATATCTTCAAAGACATTCTTTTTGGATCACAATAATCAACATAATTTGCTAACCCATCCACATAATCAGAAACTATCTCTCCTTCATATATAAATTTACCCCCATGGTGTAACTCAATTGAAAAAAGAGTTGTCTTGGGAGCTGCAAATAAAATGTACAATTTATTTAATTATTTTAACAATATTAACAACTCTATCAGTGACAGTTGTATAAGCCCTAATTTTGTTTATATAAACCAATGTACAAGCCCTAATTTTTTATAATTCGCAATGTAATACATAGCCTTAGTTAGCAGTATAACGTAACCCTAATTAGCAGTTTAATACCCAATTTAATATACAATTGATTTCAAAAACCCTAATTAGCTGTATAACATTGCCCTAATTAATAACCAATTTGATATACAATTGATTTCAAAACCCCTAATTAGCAGTTTAATACCCAATTTAATATACAATTCATTTCAAAACCCCAGTGTAATACCCGATTTAATATACAATTGATTTCAAAATTTATTAACAAAAATCAGTGAACTAACCGTAATGCGGAATGAGTTCATCATTCCGGCGTATAACCCAAACCATCTGATTGTAACTTGATGTTGATAGAGAGTGTAGTAGCAATTTTGGTAGTAATTTTGGTTTCAATTTTTCTGTTTATGGGTAAAAGATTGTAAGAGAGAGAGTTTGAATGAATTAATACATATATATTTATTTGGTAAAATGTCATAATATATATTTATTTGGTGAAATGTCATAATTGCCCTTTTTCTTAATCGTTTTCGTTAGCACGTGACAACACGTGACTAATTCTGGTGACTGAAAACGGAGACAGTCCCTTGATTGGAGACAGAAACATTACTCTGGGTACCAAATTAGAAAAGCAAATAGGTTGGGTAGGAAATTGGTAAAAGCTGATACGTTGGGTTAGTAAATAGCATTTTTCCCGAATGAAGCAGAAGATAGTCCCAGAAGTTTAAATTACAAGATTCAGCTTTTTAGTTTGCACACACACATACATACATACATACATATATACATACATACATACATACATACATACATACATACATACATATTCTAAATCAGTTAAGACACTGAGACCTTAAACAAAACAACAAATTACGGTACTTTTAAATTTTAAAATAAGAGCATGTACAGGAAGAGAAGTAAAGAATGAGTAAAAGATTGGATAAAAGCTAAAAAAACCCTTCACCAAGAAACTCAGAACACACTGGCACCTCGCTATGGCGAATATGTCCATTAAATGCTTTAAATCTCGTGAGTCGTGACACCAGCTTAGACGTCGGAGGACACGACTAGAAAAAACATACGGGGTGTCAAACCATTAATTTCAAGTAATATTAAAAAAGCACAATTTTCGGTCTGATGGGGTCAACGTCGATGACCCGCTTAGATAGTGTGTAACAGTCCACCCAATTCCGTCTCAAGTTATAATGGATAAAAAATCACACTCCATGCTTAATTGATACTCCTATAATGCAATATAACTCTTAACAATATCCACATTCCATTTCATGTAATGATGTGTGCAAGTTTTTCTTCCAAGTCAACTTATTTGCAAAGTGATGTGTTAAACTTCCGATTCAATATTGAAGTTGCTCAAGCGACCATTTAAAATTAGGCCAAATTTTAGTTTAACAGTTAACAATTACTATTGTTTCAAAAAAATAAAAAATAAAATATAACAATTAGTATTTTAATTGACACGTTGTCATCAGAAAAATTATGTACACTTAAATTTGTTCATACTTGGGTTTACTTTATCGGCTATTCAATTTTGCATATATATCACTTAGTAACTCATCAACTTCTATATGGAATGACAAGCTGTTCATTCGAATCATATATTTCCTATTATACCATAGCTTCTCGTTTCCTTTCTATTTTCAAGACCGCATAATATTCAGTTTCTAGTCTGAACATCTCCGGTTAACCAAATTCGATATTTACGGCTTTACAATTTTCACTTTTGGTGCAGACAATGCACATTGCAATCGCATCGCAGTCACTGCGCCTAATTCGGCTACCCTGTTTAAGTACTTTTTTTGTACATGTCAATTTTTAGTCTTATTTAACAAACAAAGCTTTAATGTTTTTAACTACATTTGTTAGCCCAGCTTTTAGTGTGCTTCCATGGTCCCTTTTGTTGGTTTCCGTATACGAAATAACAATTAAACAATAATTAAATGACTAAAAAGAATAAATAAAAACCAGTGTAATTTTTATTAATTCCGAATTGGAATAGAAATTAATGATTACAACATGTAGGTACTAAATAGTAAATAAAGCAAACGTTATCAGATTATTATTAATTAATAATCTGATGTACTGAATTGCAATAAATATAAACTGCCGGACTGGAAAGTATAAACTTAACAGCCGGACTGTTCTGATTGAAATTGAAATTACAGGACTGAATTGAAACTATTCTAATTACTGAATTAAATTACAGAATTGAAATTACAGCAAAAACACAACTTTAAAGAAATTACAGAATGGTACAAACAGAATAGAAAACTTACAGCTAAGTACAGCAAATTAAAATACTGAATTAAAAATACAGAATTGAAAGGACATAATGTAAATAACAGAATTTAAATGCGGAAATTAAAATGGACAAAATAGAAATTAAAATAGACGAGACTACTGTTAACAGTATGCCCTTAACCGATATTCGCCCAACAACCTTGATGTTTCTGGTTGTGTTGGCGCTTCGATCCCAAGGTACAACGTCTCGGATGACTCGCCGGAAACTGACGACGAGTCAAGGTCGAGCTGTTGGTGGGTGGTTCTCTCTGGTTCTAAAATGCTATGGGAAAAAAATAGTGTATGCTGTTTTAGAGAGAATTCTGAAACCGCAGAATTAATTGTGGTCATTTAATTATGAGAGTTGTACACACTAACCCACTCATGGGTATGTGGACTTGATTAGTTTAACAACTACATGAGATGGACTTGTATTTATAGTGTAAAAATCACTAATGATTTCACAATATGGATAACCCTCATGGTTTAATCACACTTTCTTTTCCATTTTACAGATTTGATTTATTTTCCTCTTTCGAGTACCAACCTTCGAGTCCAATTATCATTCACACCCATTCTACGAATAGGTCATGCGATATACCGTTGCGAAGCTCGTCGCACGAGCTACTCAAAAGCTTTGAGTACGGCTTCAGAAAATCTGAGTAGTCGCATTGAATATTGACTCAAATATGGTCCATGACCACTCGGAACAACCATGTATAAAATACATGTTTTCCAACACATTTTTCGTTTCTAAATTAATTCCATGTTTCCATTTTTGAATGATATTGGTTTTAGGCCTGAAAAGACTAAATGGTCGTTAGCCAAAACATTCTGGGGACTGTAACTCGGAACAGTTGTACATGTCAATTTTTAGTCTTATTTAACAAACAAAGCTTTAATGTTTTTAACTACATTTGTTAGCCCAGCTTTTAGTGTGCTTCCATGGTTCTCTTTTTCGTTTCTAAATTAATTCCATGTTTCCATTTTTGAATGATATTGGTTTTAGGCCTGAAAAGACTAAATGGTCGTTAGCCAAAACATTCTGGGGACTATAACTCGGAACAGTGTCCTGCTATTATATATATGAAATGAATTGCTCAGAGTTTAATGCTTATTCCAAATGTCGAAACAATAACCTGGTGAAAATATGGTTTTTGTTATGAAAACCTTGCCAGTATCTCCTTTTTTAGCTACAAAGTTTGCATACAAGTCATGTCATCGAAAACGAGCAACATTCCTAGCTGGTCAAAGCTCAGTAGTGTTGTCTTCTGATTCTGTTGAAGTTGATGACATTTTCATTGAGAGAAAAAAGAGGGAAAGAGAGAGTGATTTCGAAAAATTAAACGTGCTTTGGGATGATGGTTATGGTGGCAAATCGGTCAAGGATTATCTTGATTATGCGAAAGAGTTGATTAAGCCCGATGGGGGCCCACCTCGGTGGTTCAGCCCGGTAGAGTGTGGATGTCCGCTGAACGGTTCACCCATTCTTCTATTCTTGCCCGGTAATACGTGACTAAGCAATTGCAATGAGCTATTTTTTCACAGCGGATTTTTGACACTAGATTCATCCTATATGATTTTTGTTAATGGTTGCATTTCGGCGGATTGTTTGTCTTTTTTGGTTCATGGATCTAACGAATGTTTGAAGTTTTTCGAATCATATATTATGTGTCTCTTGGTTGAAAACAAAGAAAAACTTCAAAAGTCAGTTATTTTTTTACTTGTTCTTATAACTTTTTAGGTAATTGATTTTTAATTTTTTTAATCAAGAAAAGCAAACTTTCAAAAACGGGGAAGTTGGCCAAAATTTCTCTCACAATTTGCTGAAAATGCATAATGTAATAAATATTTTTATCGTACACCCCAAGGCTTGTAACACGGCAAGTATTTCATACTTCCATTACTACCGCTAGTCCGCTACCTGCTCCTTCCGACTTTCGGTGCAAAGATTCTTAGCAGGTGAATGTAATGGAAACTAAAATGCCTTTACTAAAAATCATAGATCGGGAGGTATACATTTCCTTTTTCACAAGAATCCTTGCACATAACACAGGCACAACCTTAGTTTTCAAGAAAATTAAGGGATCTCCTTTTAGGCTGTTGGGGTTGTTTGAGTATTTATTTTAACAAATGCAGGAATGGACGGTCTTGGTTGGGGACTCGTTTTGCATCACAAAGCACTCGGAAAGTAAGTTGATTCTATTTTTGTGTAAAAACTGGTCCTTAATCTATACTGTTACTAGTGATATCACATCTTATCGGTTCGAAAAATTGCCAATTGTTGTTAATGTTCCCGGGATCTGCACCTTTTTACTAGTATTTCACAATGTTATTTAGGAATTGTTGTCAATTTTTGTTAAAAACTCTAGTTTTAATTATGAAAAATGTGCAATATTTACTGAAACAATTAGATAAGTTACTGCAAACGTTTTATGATATAAGTATGTGAAAAAACGTGACACTGAATTGAAAATTATGTTCATCCATTTCATCATGAAAGCTTATTGCTTATCTTCTTGTGAAAAGGTGGATGACTTTGCTTTACGGTCTCCTACTCTCTCTTACAATTTTTCTTAATTTTTTTGGTCATGTATCTATTCCGGCTTATAATACTAGTACATCGATATCTTTTATACTGGGGTTGTCCATAGACTAGTACACATCGTTAGCATAGCACAGATCAAATAAAGTACATATAATGGAGTCCCCTTACGTGGAGTCATTTTGTTTTACTGCACATTGTTCTGTTAAATAGAAAACCGTTGAAACATTTTATATTAAATCTGGACCATAGGATTTAAAACTCTATTAAAAAAAACCCTGAAATTACTATTTTACCCTTAAATCTTACGGTCAAAATATAAAGTAAATGATCCAACAGTAATTTATTTAACAGCACAATGTGCAGTCAAACACAGTGACTGCACAAAAGAAAAACTCCATATAATGATGAATGATTTTTGGGCTATTTAAATAGGAGTGATGCTATTTTTTAAAAACTAATTGAAAAATGACAAGTAACTCATAAATCATCTTTACCAAAACAAATTTGGCCAAACAAGTTTGAACGAGACCAGTAGCCGGTGTCCGGCGTAGACCAATAATTTAAAAAAACTAAAAAAAGCAAGAAAAAATAAATAAAATCCATTTTTTAAAAAAGTTAACATGAAATCCAGAAAATAGAACAGTCTAATAACACTCTAATACAAAGTGTGACACACTAATGGTTATTAGACAATCTAATAAAAAATCTAATACACTAATAACAGTTTAATAGACAATATTATGGATAGTCTAACAACTTTAGCCTCACAAAGTACAAAAAAGTTAAGCCAAACAAAAAAACTTACATTATGTATATTTAAATTTCTAAAATAAAGGGTCAAATTGGTGTGTACATATAATGAATGAATCAAAATGGCAATTAACCTATTTTATTGAATTTACAAACTTAGTCCCTGCATATTCTAATTCTGCTCGGGTTTAATTTATCAATTGCCACCGCCATCAGTGTCGTCTCTAGCATTTTGGAGGCTCAAATTTAAATTGTATAGAAGGCCTTAAACAATATTGCTAATTGAGACATATTAGTGGCGTCTATTTTGTCTATTTCACTTTACAAGTCAAAATAATCACAAGTCTAAAATTAAAATAAACTTTATTCACGAAAAATATCTAACAATATGACTAAATTCAATGTTTTTTTGGTTATAGTCTTTTAAATGCCACAAGTCCATGAGTGTCGATCCAGATGTCAACTAAGTTTTTCTTTGATTCTTCTTTCATACCATTAGTTTGTAAATTTGGTTTAAAAAATAGACTGTATTTGAAAATACATGAGTAGAATATAACAGATCGAGTAAGTCTAAATGCATCTAGAGTCTAGAAGGTGACCAAAATTGCGTTATGTTATGTTTGTTCCTTTAAATCCCCGGATTTGTGACTGTTTATACTCCTACCTTTTTTAATTTATTAGTAAATGGATAAAATACATCAAATTCGAAAGTTATGAGTTATTTAACCATTTCATTTAAAACACGAGGGATGCTTTATGTATTTATCATTAATTAAAGGTTTCCCCGTATAAAGTGTAAAGTGTAAACCATCACCTCTTATTTATTTTAGCAAACCTTATTTACTTTTTGATCCTTTATTTAATTCCCCTTTCAATTGCTTTTTTACACAAAAAATATACAGTGCATAGTTATAATATACACATAAAATAAAAATAAAAAACGGGGCCCTTAGATTTGGAGTTCCAAATTCACTTCTTCGTGAATTGGGCTCTCCAGTCGCTACTGACCGCCATAATATCTATGGTGTTTTTTTTAAGGAGAGAGAGAGAGATTGAGAGACCAAAACGAGGAATTGTAGATAATGCAGATGTAAATAGTTTATAATGAAATTAAAATTGTTGTGTCAATCTATAATTTTTTGTATAGCTAGGTTAACAGTTAACACTACCTTCGTTTCTTAATAAATTGTTTTTATTTTTTTATTTTTGTCAGTAATTAACAATTCTATTTATTTATAACTTGAGACCAAAGCAAAATTTGAAAAAAAATATATATATATATTTATTTTGAATTATATTTTTTTAAAATGCCAAATAAACAATTAAATTCCCGAAAATTATAAAAATATGAATATAATATATTTTTGTTAAAAATAATTATTAACAGTGATGAAATCATCGACATTAGAGAATTTTTTTAGATTTTTTCTAACATTTATCGGTGAAAACAGGGTATAGCTAACTATAAAAAAAAATATAGTTATAGGCTCCCACTTTTGGTGTACAATGCAGGTGTCAAGAGTTTAGTTTGACTATTATGTATTGCTTTTGACACGAAAAATATTTACCAATAGCTTCCGACTATCAGTTGTTAAGCATGAACAATGAATTCTTTTGATTGCAGAGTTTTTGAAGTCCGGTGCTTACATATTCCGGTTTATGACCGTACATCATTTAAAGGTCTCTCGCACCTTTCCACTTCTTTAATACATTTCGTTGCTAAGTAATCAAATTTTCCCTGATACTAATTTTTATTGTTATTTGTGTAGTCTGGAACTTTAATGACTTAGTTCTGTAATAGACTAATACTTCGAATTATTTGTTTCTCACCTTTAGTTCTCGCATGTAAAACGAGGCAGGTAGTTTTAATGTCTGTTTTGTTTTTAACGCAAGGAGTTTCTTAGTGGGTGAAGCAAATATGACAGCATGAAAAACAGTACAAGAGAGACTTTGTTTTTAAGTTTCTAGAAGGTAGATTTTTACATTTGGCGGAGGGAAATGAGAACGTTACACGATTTCTAACAAAGTGAAGCTTGAACGCCTGTGTACTACCATTACCTGTAATTTATAATTAAGATTAATCAATTATTACCATTGTGTTTTTGGTGTATGATAGATGGCTTGGTAAATTAATTGTTTTAGTGGCATACAAAATATAACTACGTAAGTTTGTTGGTAACGTAACTTGTTATCGCATTCTGTTTGCTCTTAACTCTAGTCTTTTCCACACCATACGTTTTCATTAGCTATCATGTATTACATCTTCCGTGCATCTTCTGTCTTTCCCTCGAATAACTGTGTTCTATACTTCTATTTAAGAATATATTTGTCTGACTTAACTCCACCCTTGTTATTCTTGCTTTTCTGAATTGATTAATCTTTAGATATTGAGATAATAAATTGATGGATGATGTATTTATTAAACAGATTTGGTGAAATTTGTTGGAGAAAGTGTGAAGACTGAGCATGAAAAGTCTCCAAGTAAACCAATATATTTGGTCGGAGATTCCTTTGGGGCATGCTTAGCACTTGCTGTAGCAGCTAAAAATCCAACCATCGACCTTGTATTAATATTAGCTAATCCAGGTCAGCATTCCTAAGACGATCTGAGCATTTTGGGGGTGATTATTAACTTTTGTAAATTATTTTCTCACAGTAGCAGAATGTGTTTGCATTGCCAACTTATGTATCTTTTGTTTACTCATTGTTTTTAGCAAAACTGCATTCAGGTACGTACGACCATTACATCTTTGTTCCTTACTTAGAACTACATATGAGTAAGAGTTTATGGGCATGGTTTTTCTGCATTTTCTAGAATCAAATTATTTTCCCTAAAGGTGATACCATGATATTCAGCTGTTCAGTTGCTTAGTTGTTGATATTAGCCTATACTGATTAAGGTTGTATACTGTGTCAGCAACTTCATTTTTCAGGTCACAACTACAACCTTTGTTCCCTTTGTTGGAGGCTCTGCCCAATAAACTCCACACGACGGTCCCTTATCTTTTGAGCATCATCATGGGTATATTCTCTTTTCTTTTCAAGTTAAATTCAAACTTTCAGTATATTTGCATTCCATTTTTCATATTTATAAATTTAACATTATCTAGTCATGCCATCTTGCATCCTTCCCAATTTTATCACTGATGAGTGAAGATTTATAAGTTTTTCAACTTGCTTGTAACTTTTCAGATACCCAATTATGTTTGAGTATTTATGTATTATCCTATGGAATGCACTACATTAATAATCTGTGACATTATTCATCAATATTTTTTTGTCGATTGCTGTGATTTACTATATGATTGCCTTTTAAATGATTTGTACTGAAGAATATTTAAAATTAATTACATTAGGTGATCCACTGAAGATGGCTTTCGTGGACGTTGATAGAACGCTTCCTCCTGCTGCTGTCCTTCAACAGTTATCTGAGCGTCTTACTGCTTTGATTCCTCGTCTTTCTGTATGCCAGCTTCACTTTATTTCTATTTATAATGGTTCCACAAGTTTTCGTTGTTTTTGTTTAATTGTTTCGGATAAGGTGTATGTATGATTGCGTTTGTAGCCTTGTTTTATCTACATACTTCAGACCTTGTAAGTAGACGGCTACCTAATGGGAAAGGTTCTCTTAGTAAGGTTGTATAGAGATTTATTTGGCACATACAATAACATTGGGTAAGGCGCTCTATACTAATAATCGAACTAAAATAAAACCCACATGATTGAAACCCATTCTATACCCGCAATTTGCTTTTCCTGTAATCAATATCTTATCCAATCCATCACTTTGCGCCTATGTTATGGTCTTCTCTACTTGAGTTTATTCTCTTTTTAGGGTTCTGGTTGTATAGATTTTGTTATCTCTTTAAGAGTTTCTAAACTTTTTAATTTTCATCCATTTTTCAAAAGAAAATTAATAGTGCTGCATTTACTTTATTTTATCAAACCATACAAGGTTGGTTTCTGCAATTACTTCATCAAAATAATTCAAATACCCAAATTTGTACTTGGATAGTGTTTTTGTTGGAAAACATGTTATTTTAACATGGGTGTTCCGAGTGGTCAGGGGCCATCTTTGAGTCAATATTCGATGCGACAGCTCAGATTTTCTGAGGCCGTACTCAAGGCGTTTGAGTAGCTCGTGCGACGAGCTTCGCAACGGTATATCGCATGACCTATTCGGAGAATGGGTGTGAATGATAATTGGACTCGAAGGTTGGTACTCGAAAGAGGTAATAAAGCCAATGCTGGAAAATGAGAAAAGAAATGAGATTTAAACCATGAGGGTTATCCCGAGTGATTTTTACAATATAAATACAAGTCCATTCCATATATTTGTTAAACTAACAAAGTCCACATATCCATGAGTAGGTTAGTGTGTACCACACGTGCGTGCTCGCTCGGATTGTGGGCCGCGGGATGCGGGATTTGGGATTTGTCTCGGGTCTTGTACTAAACTGAAATAGGGACTTTTATATATTTACAAGAGCAGTCTCTAAACTTCTAGCAAGTTTATGATAACAATAAATGGCTCCTGCAGTAATGGAGGCGGATTCTGGGGGATGGATGTAACTCCCAGAATTAAATGACAACAATAAATGGCTGCGGTTTCAGAATCCTTTCCTCTATATGAGGCAGCCTTCGCCAACGCAACCAGAAACATCAAGGTGGTTGGACAAATATCGGTTAAGGGCATATTGTTAAACAGTAGCCTCGTCTTTTATTTCTGTCCATTTCAATTACGTATTTAAATTCTGTTATTTATATTCTGTATTTTTTATTTCAGTATTTTAATTTGCTGTCCTTAACTGTAGCTTTTAATTCTGTTTGTACATTTCTGTAATTTCTTTAAAGTTCTGTTTTATGCTGTAATTTCAATTCTGTAATTTAATTCAGTAATTAGAATAGTTTCAATTCAGTCATGTTATTTCAATTTCAATCAGAACAGTCCGGCTGTTATGTTTATACTTTCCAGTCCGGCAGTTTCTATTTATTGCAATTCAGTATATCAGATTATTAATTAATAATAATCTGAATAACGTTTGCTTTAATTTATATTCAGTACCTACATGTTGTAATCTGTAATTTCAATTCCAATTCGAAATTAATAAAGATTACACTGGTTTTAATTATTTCTTTCTAGTCCTTTAATTATTGTTTAATTGTTATTACATACACGGAAACCAACAGTTTTGTCATTTTTTGTTCAGGTTTTGGCTGATATTATACCTAAAGAATCACTTATGTGGAAGCTTAAGCTACTTAAAACAGCTTCTTCGTATGCCAATTCCCGTCTTCATGCGGTTACAGCTGAAGTACTTGTCCTTGCTAGGTAAACCTTTTTTTCCATCGAGTTTTTTTTTTAATTTATTATTTTGTAGCATAGTTCTACACGGAAATATTATTCAATGCTAATGCTGTTTAATAATATTCAAAGTAAGTCTATTTCGACACGAAAACTGGATACTAGATTTCTATCTACAATGTGATTTGTCATTGGCAATTTTGAGAAATGTCATTATGTCAAGGTTGCTTCTTTTGAATGAGCATATCTGCAAACTAGAATGTAAAACAAGATTTCTGTATGTAAAGCATTTTTATCTGTACTATCACATCCCTCTAGAAGCAAGATCAAGTATGATCAAGTATAAATAAGGCAGCTAAGGAACAAGCTTTGTCCAATGATAACATACTTGGCTAAAACCGGCATCCTTTTTGGTGCTTGGTAATTGTTGTATTCACTCACAACCTGGTTTTGCAAATTTTTATTTTATACCCGAAAAGGATTCAGTACATACTTATCTATAATTTCTGGGAAATTTTCATTTCAGTGGCAGAGATAACATGCTGCCTAGCGTTGATGAAGCTAGGCGACTATTCAGAACACTTAGAAACTGTGAAATTCGTAATTTTGGGAGTAATGGGCATACGATTCTTTTTGTAAGTGACTATCACATCTTTTTTTCTTTTACTTATATTTGATGATGTGATAGCAAAACTTGTCTCTTCTTTTTATGAGATTGAGGTTTTACATTTTCTCTAGAGGGAAATGGAATTGTGGATGGAAAACCCTACAAAGCAAATAAAAGTAGCAATCCCAATGGGAATAAGTTATTAACGAAAAACAAAGCAAAAATTAAAACTATACAGCTTGAAGTGCAAAAGCTAAAGAAATGTTCTCTTGCCTAAAGTTACTCAATGAGTAACAACATAAACTCCAGATTTAAAAAATGATTTCGGTGTTAATCTAGATACTTATTGTTGTATGAGGCACTCCACTATCCTTTTATGTGCAAGCTTGTAACATTTTTGTTTTGTTTTGTTAACATCCCCAAAATAATGGGATCTTAAAGGAAAACAAAACAAAGAGATATATCTTTGGAAGCTCATTTCATTCCAGTAATGTAGAATCGAACTTGTTTGAGTGCAGAATACAAAAGCTACAGCTTTCTTGTTAATCCCAGTATCTAAAATGCAGGAAGATGATGTTAATCTGTTGACTGTAATTAAGGGCACTTCTAAATACCGTCGTTCAAAGAGATACGATTTTGTCGACGATTTTTTACCCCCTAGTATGTCAGAATGCAAAAGGCATATTCACAACTCCAGGTAATTCAACAAATTAATATATTTATTATATGTAAAATCTGTGACTGCACCTTGCCTAGTGTCACGGGGTTGTTTTTTCGCTCAACAAAAGAGCCACGTGATGGCTCGTTTATGGACTTAGCCGCTGCCACAAACGATCAGCCAACCCAACAAACTCGCAACACTCGTGTTTGCCTCACAAACTCTCGTGTTTGGTCACTCAATCGCAGTCCATTTTGAGTCAAGTAACTGCTCTAATCTTGACAGATTTAAGACAAGTAATATATATGTAAACGCAAGCAAACGTAAATGAACACACACGCACAATTTACGGCCGCAGCCAACCCAATATATTTCCGTTAATATTAGGAACCAGATTTACATATGTTTTACAAGTGTTTCTCAACCTGAAACTCTCCTTAAATTATAATGAAATCTGTCCATGTACTTATAATTTCGTACATGGCAGTTACAAGCATAAAACATGGGTTAAAAACTGCCATAGTGGTTACAAAGTAGTAGGAAAACTACAGCAGCAACTCTAGTAACCGTCCCGCCATTTTTCGAAGGTGTCCAGCCCTTCTAAGGTGACTTTACAGCAGCTACAATCTGCACAATGTTCAGCCCATTTTGATTCTCATAATCAACCCACAATGTAACCAAAAGCAGCCCGCCATTTGAAAACAAAACAGTCCGTTGTCGTGACTCAAAACCAGCGGTCCGTTCGAAACATATCGAACGTGATTCCTTGCTTCAAACCTGCCCAAAGCTTGAACCGTATCAAACTTTAATTCCTTGGCGCTCCTACACACCAAACATTAGTCAACGGTTCCCACAAACGTTCCTTCGAATTGTCAATCCGCTAACCAAACGAATGCTAGCACAAAGATGCTAACAAACCTCCCCCACCTAAGTCATTCATCGCCCTCGATGAATCAAGTGTTTATTACAGAAATCAAAACCAAAGTTCAGTCCTCGTCTGACCCATAAGATAGCCCATACTTTTCCCACAAATCAGATTTCCCGCAACTTGTTTCCGCTGTCCCAAACCTACAACCAAACCTCGCTCCTTAGGTCAATTTTCTTTTCAAAACCCGCTGCCCAAAGTCCATCTCAAACAGCCCAGATTTTTCCTCGTTTGAACAGCACCACGCTGTCCACTTTGGTCGACGTAACTCCCTCGATAGTACCCCACAGCTTTGCCCATCGAGTCGACCACCCGCCCGTAACTTACGTCTAAGGCATCACTTGCATGCTGCCTATGTAAAACTTTTCGCCCTCCTTATCCGTTTCTTCCTCAACCTGAAGTACCGATAACCGCTCCTTTTTCGGACACTCCTTGGCGAAGTCAGGACCTCCACAAATAAAGCAAGAAAACGTCTTGCTTTTCCCCTTTTCCTTGCCATTATGGCTAATCGATTTCGTGCTTCGACAGTCATCATCCATGGTTGATTTTGATGTTTCTACCTCGCTGAATTTTGTCACAACCTTTTTGCCATTCCTTCCATTCTTCGACTCGGTTTTCGAATTCAGTTTATAGTCTAACAAACCATCCGTCGTTGCCATGGCACTTGACAGATCTTTCACCGCCAGCCTTCGTAACTCTAATTGTGCCCACGATTGCAACCCGGAAACAAAATTAAACAACTTGTCCTCCTCGAACATGCCGCTGATTTCCAACATAATTGTGCTGAAATCCTTGACGTAGTCCCGAACACTCCCCATTTATTTCAAATTTCGCAATGCTTCTCTTGCAACCCACGCACCGTTACTAGGCAAAAACTGCTCACGCAATTCTGCCTTCAACCAATTATGTGAAACGATTGATCCCCGAGCATTATCCGCAGCCCTTGAACGCCACCATAACTTTGCGTTGTCGCTCAAATACATACTCGTTATCGCCACACGTTCACCCTCCGGTATATGGGCAGCGGTAAAGTACTGCTCCATATCCCACAAAAAGTTCTCCAACTTTTTACAATCCAGATCTCCAACAAACAGTTTCGGTTCCGGTCGCTCAAATACATACTCGTTATCGCCACACGTTTACCCTCCGGTATATAGGCAGCGGTAAAGTACTGCTCCATATCCCACAAAAAGTTCTCCAACTTTTTACAATCCCGATCTCCAACAAACAGTTTCGGTTCCGGCACCCTCCATTTTGTCACGCCACCTTCGTGACTTATCGAAACTGAATTGCCAGTAACCGCTTTCCGTAAGATCTGAATCTTGTCTCGCATAATTCTCATTCCCGTCGTAGAATCAGCGAGTTCTTGCACCAACGCCTCGACCTTCGCTTTCAAAACAGTCACGTCATCCTCCAACGCTTCTGTTTTGACAGTCAAGTTCACGCCATCTCCAGCGGGTTCGGTGCCCACAAAAGTCTCTAACCGATTGAGTCTGTCCTTCGTCGAAAGATCATTTTCCCTCGCCTCGTTCACCATTGTAACTTCCGCCCTGATATCAGTTGTCACGGGGTTGTTTTTTCGCTCAACAAAATAGCCACGTGATGGCTCGTTTATGGACTTAGCCGCTGCCACAAATGATCAGCCAACCCAACAATCTCGCAACACTCGTGTTTGCCTCACAAACTCTCGTGTTTGGTCACTCAATCGCAGTCCGTTTCGAGTCAATGTAACTGCTCTAATCTGGACAGATTTAAGACAAGTAATATATATGCAAATGCAAGCAAACGTAAATGAACACACACGCACAATTTACGGCCGCAGCCAACCCAATATATTTCCGTTAATATTAGGAACCAGATTTACATATGTTTTACAAGTGTTTCTCAACCTGAAACTCTCCTTAAAATATAATGAAATCTGTTCATGTACTTATAATTTCGTACATGGCAGTTACAAGCATAAAACGTGGGTTAAAAACTGCCCTAGCGATTACAAAGTAGTGGGAAAACTGCAGCAGCAACTCTAGTAACCGTTCCCGTCATTTTTCGAAGGTGTCCAGCCCTTCTAAGGTGACTTTACAGCAGCTACAATCTGCCCAATGTTCAGCCCATTTTGATTCTCATAATCAACCCACAATGTAACCAAAACAGCCCGACATTTGAAACCAAAACAGTCCGTTGTCGTGACTCAAAAGCAGCAGTCCGTTCGAACCATATCGAACGTGATTTCTTGCTTCAAACCTGCCCAAAGCTTGAATCGTATCAAACTTTAATTCCTTGGCGCTCCTACACACCAAACATTAGCCAACGGTTCCCACAAACGTTCCTTCGAAGTGTCAATCCGCTAACCAAACGAATGCTAACACAAAGATGCTAAAACCTAGTACGATGCATATCAGTTGTATTTTGTTATTGCTTCCAAAATTCATGTCAGAAATTCTTCCAGCATGTAAATCCGTGCATCCTACTTGAACTCTTACATTAGGAATAAATTAGAGTCTTTATTATCACACGTCACTTGAATCTTAATAAATTATAGAGTTCATGATATGCTTTTCTATTCCCAACTTTTGGTCCTTTTCAGTAGCAAGTGTGCTAGTTTCAACATGATATCTGATAACATATTTGTAATATTTTTATTGAAATAAATCATCTGACTAAATAATATACTTAAGAGAGCTTAATCTAACTGTGTAGCGTTATTGCAGATTATTCTTTTATGCAACAAGTCCAGTAGTATTCTCAACTAAAGAAAATGGAACAATCGTAAGAGGTTTATCTGGTGTTCCAAGCGAAGGTCCTGTCTTGTTGGTTGGTTATCACATGTTATTAGGACTCGAACTTGGACCCCTTCTTGAAGAATTCGTAAGAAAGAGAAACGTCATGGTTCGTGGTATGGCCCACCCAGGATTGTTTATCGGGGAGTTTGAAAAGCAGTCTCGAGAAACTTTTTTTGTTGATAGGCTTAAACTCTTTGGGGGAGTTCCAATTTCACCAAACAATCTGTACAAGTTACTCTCCACAAAATCGTTTATTTTGCTTTATCCTGGTGGTACCCGTGAAGCTCTCCACCGTAAGGTGAAAGTCCTTGAAATTTATTTAGGACTTGTTTGATAGTAGTGAAAAAGATGGCTTGTTTCAGGCTGAGAAAAAAACTTGTATCCAGTCGAAAACTTGTCTTTCTTTTGAGCATGATAACCAAGAATAAGCTGCTAAACAGCCTTAGGTTGACCAACCAAATGCAATACAACAAAGTGTTTTTATAATCATCTCTTAACTTTGCAATCGGATTTTAAGATTTCTCCAAAATATGTTGACTTGGCTTTTTAACGAACAATTTTTCCTAGCGTGTGTACTCTATTCACTAAAAAGTCAGAGCATTGTTCTTTCCGCTTTAGAACCATGATTCCCTAGGAGATACATTGATACTTTATCATTTTATTATCTTCAGGGTGAAGCATACCAGTTGTTTTGGCCCGATCAACCTGAATTTGTACGGATGGCTGCAAAATTTGGGGCAACAATTGTGCCATTTGCAGCCGTCGGAGAAGATGACTTGATTGAAGTAAGTAGTGTCGCACAATATCCTACTATTTACAATTTTACTCAAATTTTTCCCGAGAACTAATTATTGCACCTCATTAGAACCCCACTATTCTACCCCTCTTTGAATATCTCAGAAAAGGTTGTTACAAGCAGCACTTCTAGTGGAAATTGGACCTTCAATAATTTTTTTTTTTTTTTTTTGTAATCAAAATAAAATGTTACTTGTGCTAACACTTTCGTTTCATTTAGCAAATGAAATAAATTGACTTGGTAAATGGCGAGACTATATTTTTCAAAATTTTGTTTCGTCCAGTTTTTCCTAATTTTATCCCAATTACGTTGTCCATATATTACTTGTTTCATCCATTCTCCCACAACCATTTATATCGTTGACAATAATTTTGAATAGTCTTTTTACTCTGTATACTGCACTAATAGTCGCCTTGGTCTATTATTGTCTATTGGGTGCTTTCGTTTCATTTAGCAAATGAAATAAATTGACTTGGTAAATGGCGAGACTATATTTTTCAAAATTTTGTTTCGTCCAGTTTTTCCTAATTTTATCCCAATTACGTTGTCCATATATTACTTGTTTCATCCATTCTCCCACAACCATTTATATCGTTGACAATAATTTTGAATAGTCTTTTTACTCTGTATACTGCACTAATAGTCGCCTTGGTCTATTATTGTCTATTGGGTGCTGCAGTTAGTTCTCGATTATGATGACCAGATAAAAATCCCTGTATTGAATGAGTTCTCGATTACAATTTTTTTTCAGTGCTTTGTATCGTCCAAATTTTCCTATTTTTCTCCCAATTACGGTTGTCCATATTACTTGCTTCATCCATTCTCCCACAACCATTTCTATCGTTGGCAATACTTTTGAGTTTTGAATAATATTTTTACTCAGTGTACTGCACTAATAGCCATCTTGGTATGTTATTGTCTCTTGGGTGCTGCAGTTAGTTCTTGATTATGATGACCAGATAAAAATTCCTGTATTGAATGACGTCCTTCAAAAAGTTGACGATGAGGGCATTAGATTGAGGTCATTCTCCTTTTCTTTTCTTTTCCATTTTTTGGGCTTATTTTCTTAAATCACACAGCTCTGCCTCAGACGGTCGATTTACCTTTTTTGGCCTGCAACAGAACCTGGATCATTAAATTGGATGAATGGAAAGTTTAAGGTACTAAATTGAGCAATATGTAAAATTTAGCAAGTAAACCTGGTAAGTTGGTAGTTTACGTACTACTTAAAAGAATATGTAAGATCTATTTTTCGTTAATTTGATATACAACCAAATGTGGTATGGATGAATGGTAAAACTGAACGCTGTCCATGTTCGAAGTGTAGAAACAATTCTGGTGAACTCAAACTTTAACAACTGGAAGTACAAAACCTTTGTATATGGATTAGAATCGTAGTTTGTGTAACTTTTTCATAGTTGATCAAAAAACATGTATACTATTTACAAAATAATATACTTACAGGAAGGAAATGGACGGGGAGATTGCGAACCAATTTACACATTTTCCTGGTATTTTACCGAAAATGCCTGGTCGTTTTTACTTTCTATTTGGGAAGCCAGTACAAACCAAGGGCATGGAAGTAATACTCAAAGATAAGGAGAAGGTTAAAGAACTCTACTTGAAGATAAAGCATGACGTTGAAAGCAACCTTTCATTTTTGGTAAAGAAGCGAGAGGATGATCCTTATAGAAGCGTTGTCGATAGGACACTGTATCGGGTAACTTCTGAGTCATTAGATCCCATCCCAACATTTGATCCATGATGCTTTTTTTCTATAAAAAAAATTTACATAGTAGTGTTGAACTCTGCTGTAATAGTCCTTCTCTGTAGTTCAGTGTTGCGATCTGATACCTGCTGGTTAATTTAAAGGATACACCAAATGTACTCAATTTATACACTCATATATTATGAAAGAAACCCCTCATTGAATATGTGCTAGTAAAAGATCATCAAGCAAGTGAAGAACCCGGTGCCAACAAAATAGTGTACACGCTACACACCAACACATCTGTTTAACTTATAATACAGGTTCCTTGTAAAGCTTTTTTGTCGCAATTTTTTTTTTAGTTGGTGGGGTGATTACAGGAAAGTCATATAGTCCATAAAATGTACCGCAGTCCATTCCTCAGTTTGACAGCCAAGCATTTTTTTTTTGGCTTGACACGGTTATAAGATTTTAAATTTATTGAACGCAACTTTTTTTTCAAGTTCAAAGAAGTAACCTTATTTTCCTAGAAAAAACAACCAAACAATGTGCAAGACAATATATGTAATGTGGCAAAGATACAACAACGCATGAGCTGAAATATCGGAATGGGGGATCAACAAACTTCACTGTTTGAACTCACCATCAGTCCATAATTATTGTGGAGGTGCAAATAAAGGTATATTTGACTAGTCGGAAGTGGCTTATTATAACTTCACATCTGTGACCTGTGTGAACAGAATATGATTCTTTTTATAAAATTGTTGAAAGAGCAAGTTCTGAATTAAATTCACACTTTATTCTCCTCCCACTTGATTTAGGTATTGTTTGATTGCAGCTTTTACCTACGTAATTGCTTTTTTTGTTTACGATATATTTGACTTTTGGTTGGCAAACTAGAAATTGTATTTTATTTGTTTTTTGTGTTGGAAAAAACCTTTCGTTTTGTTTTGTTTTGAATGCAATTAAGTTGTAGGAGTTTCAAAATATTTATATCCCCATATTGATGGTTTTCATGAGTTACAAACTTTGCATAAATATGATGGTATTTCATCATTTTTCAATACAATTTTCAAGACAAGTTTTCATACATGACATATACACATACACACATGCATACATATAGAGAGAGAGTACTGCACCACCAACGGCCCGACTGTGGCTCGGTGCCGTTTCCGTCGAGTCACATGTGATAGACGTTGTACCTTGGGAACGAAGTGCCCCATTTAGCCAGAAGCAGAGGTAGCGGGGCAAATATCGTTTAAGGAAAACTGCTTGCAGTTACCTCGTCTCGGACTTTAGTCCATATCGGTATCATTTACATTAATTTATGTTAAATCTTGTATTTGATATTTATATATTTGAGGAAACCATTTTCTGTTTATTTGTCCATTTATTTTCCGTAGAAATTATTGTATTTATTTACAACGTACCCAACAATCTTAAACGATATATTTTATGTTTCGTACGTTAATACAATAATTTTGGTGTTTGGATAAACAGAAAATTATTTCCGTGGCTAAGACAGTTCTTTAGAAAATCTTTTTCTAACAAACATTGATTTTAAGAAATTGGTGTTTCCGGTTGAATTGTCGAAAGCGTTTTGTGTTTGTTTGAACTTGTTTGGGGTTTTTTGTGAAAATTCCTTTTTGTGGTTTTAAACTGTCCACGTTTTGTGTACAAGCATGCTTAGATATATTTTGTGTTATATATATGTATTGAGCTTTGCATGTTTATGTTGGTTGATTTTTATCGAACCTTGAAATTAGTTCTTCATTCATCTTGTTTTATTTATATAAGTTGAGATGATGATTTATTGTAACTATTGGATAATTATATGTATCATGTACGTATGACTTGTGAGAACATGCATGATTGGTTATACTATGGATCTTGGATTGAACTAATTGCATATTTGATAGCTAGTTTACTAAGTCTAGATTACGAGTATCTGGGCATTATTTTATTTCCAGTAACTATCCAGTGAAATTTGGATGTATGATGAGTGAACCAAATTTAATTTAGTGAGGTGTAAATTAGTTCATTAGATCAATCAATTTGGTTTTACTTACACGTAAGTTGGTGTAGTAATATTTTATTCTGCTTAGTACAAGCAATGCATTTTATTTAGATTTTGACTGAATTCATTAGTGGTATGCATCTGTTACTACTATTACATGTATTTACTTGGTGTTGTAAATGCTATGTCTAGGAGTTGGCTTAGAATTTTCATAACCAATTAATGGTTGTTGAAAAATTTCGGTTATGTGACTAATTTGTAAAAAAGGAATTCAGAAGTCAGTTGTTATAATTAATGCATGCATGTTGTTAACAATTTTGTTAGTACTCTTTTGATTTAATTTAAAAGTTAGTTAATTGAGTTTATACTAATTTTTAATTTGTGATACCGTTTATATAAGTGAGCTAAACGAAACCTTACTACCATTTTATGGTGTGTCATGCTTTGTATAATTTTGGTTTGTGAAACCGAAAAAATACTTTGGATAGTTCTTGTAAAACCATTTTTTGATTTTCAGAATTTGGGGCTTACAACAGAACTTGTTTAAATTTTGAGATTATTCTTTGTAAAATCAAATTTATCTGGTGTTTACGGCTGAATAAATCTTTCAGAATTTGATAATATTTTTCGGGAATGAACTAGAATACTCTTGCAAAATCAGTTTCTTGAAACCATGCGTGGTTATAGAAATTTGGTGTTTGCGAAGGAGGAATTTTAGTTTTTATTTTTCGAAATTAGATTGTGCGTGTTTGTTATTTGAGATAACAAACAGTTTCCTGCGGGAAATGTCCGGAATACAGTGGGGGTGGAACTGACCAGAACATTATGGGTGCCGGTGTAACTCCTATTAATTGCATGAGTGCATATTAATGATGGGGGTTACAAATTTAAAACCACCATTATTAAAGACACTAATGTAGTGATATAATGGTTGATGTCCTTATTAATTGTGATTTATTGCAATTTAATTTGGAGGGTTATAAAATTTGTAACTGTAATCATTAATGAGATTAATGACGATTATTTATAACTTCTTATTAATTGTGATTAGTCGCAATTTAATTTGAAGAATTATAAAGTATTGTAACGACATTTATTGTTGGCATTTATGGAGAGCTTTATTAGCTACCTACGAATTGCAATGACGAATCGGTTACATATTTGGATGAAAGCTTATTTAATAACCAACTTTGTTCATCCAAGAGCAAATAATTTGATGATTAACAAATTATAAATGGTCGTTGAGTTTATTTTAAGAATAAACAAATATCGGCTAATTTATTATTTGTTGAAATAATATCTTATTAATTTGCTGAAAGAACATTTAATAATTTGTTGAAATTAACATCTTATTTATTTGTTGGAAAAACATTTAATAATTTGTTGAAATAACATATTATTAATTTGTTAGTAAAACATATTATGAATATGTTGAACTTGCTATTATTGAGAATGGTAATTTAGTAATATTATATTACTATTATTGGGGGAGAACCCCAAGGGTCCCACAAATATGGAGGTAACCCGTCGATCCTGTAGATCGAGAATCTAAACGTACCCCAAAGCGCCTACGGACGAGTGAGAGAATACCTAACGGTTCAGTGGTATAGGACTTAAAACGTCTAAAATAAATGATATTATTCATTTATCATCCTGAAACTGATTAACTTTCTCTATAAGAGTACGCATGTTCTGAGTGAGAACAAATGTAATGCACGAACTGTGGAGGCGTTAATGCGTGAAAACGTTTTAAACGTTTGGAAATCCACTAACAAGTGCAAGCATCCAAATCTGAATCATGACTAGTGGTTTTTGAAACCTAAAGGGCAGTAGCCTTTCGGTAGCCAAAACATTATAATCAAATTGTGATACATTTGCTTGTTTGTGGCAATACATGAGTGACTATTTGTTCAAAATGAGCATTTTAGTCGATACTCTTGTGGTCAATAATGACATGTTGAGTTATTCAACTAAGTTACTGATTTGACATGATATAGTAGGTCATGAAAATATTAAACCATAAATGTTTTAATTTTCTAAATCTATTATTTAAATTGAAACACAAATATGAGTTTGTGTTTGAAGTAATGTATTGCTAAGTTTTCAGTTCGAAGTTTTGAACGGAGTACATAACCTAATGGTTTGATGCATTTGAGATGCGTGCAAATCAAGAAGGGGTTAAAAGGTATTTCCTCATTCTATTGATGGTTGTACTAAACACTGATATGTCTACTTGATGAGAAGTAAAGACAAATCAGTCGAGATATTCATTCAAGTAAGAATGAATACGTGAATTCTATTGTTGAGGATTGAAGCTTGTTAGAAAACATGTTTAATCATGTGTGTTCTGTTGAGTTAATCTACCAACTTTAATCCAATGATTAAATGCTAATCATTAAATGATAGACTAATCTTGGACGTGTTAGATATTGTCTAACTAGTTCCGAAATGGTATATTCACATGAATATGAATTTATGATCAGTGTGATTGAAACGGTGAACATGAGACACCGTTCGCACAATTGTGTGGTTGGAATGTCATGTTGATAAGTTCAGGGTTAAACTCTGAATTTGTGCGGGAAGTGAGCTTTCCGCAAGATATATGTTGAACAAACTACCTCTTAGGAAGTTGGACCAAACAGTCAGAATTATAGAAGGCATGGTGCCTGACTACAAGTTCGTGAAAGTTTGGTGCTACCTAAGAAAGATCTCAATCTTGTTCCTTGAAGAACTTGGATAGGATCGAAAAACGGTAGATTGTGTGTTCTTCGAATAAGCACAAAATACAGTGCTGATCGGTTTCTAGTGCATAAGGCACATGACTTTAAAGTGCATATAGAACATTGCTCTATGCCCGAGAAGCATATTTTCTAAAAGAGAAATTTTTCCGCAAAAACTCTAACGCCTGACGAGTGTGATCAATACGTTGAAGGTTCAAAGCATTACGCTACCCAAAACAAGTGAACACTCAAACGGTGCTGGAAAAGTGGGAAAGTGAATCTTGTAAGGAAGATGAAGTGCCTCGGCATGGTAAAAGGGTAAGTAATGAAACTTCATTTGTCCCTTGATCTTCATGAGTGAATGTGAATCGACGATATTGAAATAATCAATGTTATCCATATAATGTGTATATGGGAAGATGCCATCAACAATGAGGTTGATAGGCACGTAAGAAATAAAGTCAATTACTTTAAGTAAACTGACGGTTTTGATAATTTTAATGTCTATACTCTAATCTCTATGAAAAGACGCATCATTAATTAATGAGAACATGTCTTTTATAAATGGAGATCTAGAGAATTAGGAACAACCCATTGGGTCGTGGTTCCGTGTAAAGTAAGCCAAGGTGCGAAAACTTGTTAAGTCGCTATATGGACTAAAACAAACACCTAACTTATCATAGGTAGTCTCTTGTGCGTCAAGAACTGCACTAGACCAATTATAGCCAACTCAGTGAGCAGACTCAGTAGGTTTGCCAATGAGGCTTCTCAGATACATGAGGTATACTGCCAATCATGAACTGTATTATATGAGATGTCCAAAATATTTGGAGGGTATTTAGATACCAAGTGTATCTCTAACTTTAACAGTACAAGGTCCACGAGTGGATATGTTTGTACTTAAAGAGGTTGCAGTTTCATGGAGGTCTGTAAAACAGACATGCATACGTGGATCAACTATGAAATCAGAATTCATAATGTTGTAGACACTGAAAAAATGCAGATTGGCTGAGAAGTTTTGGGAGGTATTCCCAAGTGGCCAAAATTTGTTCCCTCAATAAGCGTGCACTGATAAAGTCAGTCAGTTATTGAACGGGATCAGAGTAATTGTATAATGGAAAGTCCCGACAAAGTCATGACATAGTCGTCGGAGACACAAGTCCGCAAAAGGAATTGCTAGCAAACAGTGTGGTATCCTTAGACTTTGCAAGGTCTAAAGATAATAATGCGGATCCATATACAAAATGCTTGACTCATGGAGGAATTGGAGCATCATCGAGGGAAATGGGGTTTGAAGCCCAATAAATTGGAAACATTCGCATAGGTAACCCAACATGAACTGGAAACTTCAGTCTCGGGTTCAATGGGAAACTGAATTATGCGGGTAACCGAACAAAGCACTCAAGAACATAAGTTCTCAGCCAATTTCTATGATGAAAGAGTGATAGACCTCTACCATTGTAAGGGTGAGCGTGAGGCTCTTAATGAATCAAGTATCTCGAAGATCGAGTGGGGTGAGTCAGGACACCCTTGACTTGAAAATCACCTATAACGAGTCTGTATGGCCGATACTATGTTATGAGCTAGGGCTAAATCGCTAGAGCACTCGGTTGAATTTGCCAAGGCAGTCCAGGACCAAATATGGACAACAACTAAAGGGCCTAGTAAATGGTGTAAATAAGGCACTGTGCGGGTATTATTTTGTTATACACAAAACGCTAAAAGTTCAAACCATTACGCTACCTAAGGCAAGTATATTCGAAATATATTTCGCTATGGCAGGTTCAAGGCGCACGCTACCTGTTCTTATGCAGTGAATTCTCGTGGTTCTCTCGATTGCATTTAGTTGCACTGTGCATGTTTAATGATTGCATTCATGTGGGAGATTGTTGGAAAAAACCTTTAGTTTTGTTTTGTTTTGAATGCAATTAAGTTGTAGGAGTTTCAAAATATTTATATCCCCATATTGATGGCTTTCATGAGATACAAACTTTGCATAAATATGATGGTCTTTCATCATTTTTCAATAGAATTTTCAAGACAAGTTTTCATACATGACATATACACATACACGCATGCATACATATAGAGAGAGTACCGTATCACCAATGGCCCGACCGTGACTCGATGCCGTTTCCGTCGAGTCACATGTGATAGACGTTGTACCTTAGGAACGAAGTGCCCCATTTAGCCAGAAGCAGAGGTGACGGGGCAAATATCGTTTAAGGGAAACTGCTAGCAGTTACCTCGTCTCGGACTTTAGTCCATATCGGTATCATTTACATTAATTTATGTTAAATCTTGTATTTGATATTTATATATTTGAGTAAATCATTTTCTGTTTATTTGTCAATTTATTTTCCGTAGAAATTATTGTATTTATTTACAACGTACCCAACAATTTGTTTTCTGGCCTAAAAGTTACAAAGTGAGTGTTCAAAACTTCAGATAAAGGAAACCTGCTTTTTCCTCTGTCTAAAAAGCCAACTTATTTACTCAAAATCTGCAGACATACGAGCGCTTAATTTTTCTCTCATGTTTCTTTTCTCCGCTGATTCTGATTCTTCCTTTATTACAACAAAAGAGTACGTGTTCATGTCAGATTTAATTACAAAAAAGAATCTTATCCTAAACATTTCTGACTCTGAGAAACAAGATAAATTTTGTTTTCCGTTCTGTTTTTTGCTTAATTTGAATAATCATGTGTAGCTCTTGAAATGCAATGTCCATTTTTGACCGAAACTACAGTATCTAGATTTTTAAAAAGAGAGCTCATGCTCGTGGATTTACTTTCACCTCTCGCAGAGTGTGTGGACTTGATCATTTTACCAAATATAACCCTGTAAAAATTGTTTTAAGAACAAAAATCTGACCCATGTAAGCAATGAAACCCAATATTGATTCTCTTCTGGTAAGCAATGAAAACCAATTTTGATTATTTCCTGTAACCAATTTGGATGAGTGTTGGTTTCGCTCGGTTTCGTAGATAGTATCTAATAGGACTACCTGTTTGGTGGTAACATTTAAGCCAAAAATAAGATAAGATTCTTCATAGTGAAGTTTAAGTTCTATTTTTAGCGTGAGAAGAATTTTGTGTACAGATATTAATGGGAAAATTAAGAAGATTTTTTGTAGCCTGGTGTTTTAAGTTCTACTTTTTTTTATTCCATATCAATGCGCTTCAAAGGGTGAGAAGAGTGTTGTGTATAAATAAAGTGGTGGTGTGTCCGATTAATTCTGGATCAGTCTAGTCTTCCCCCTCATGTGGACACGTTCAAGAGGTCCATTGTGACAGTGAGAATCTATTTCAGAAAATTTAAACATTTACAAGTCACCATTAATAATTTGAATGTTGAAAAGTTGATTTTTAATTCACTAACAAAAAGCCATCTCAAGTATCTTAATTTAACTCGTATGGTAAGAACACTACAACTGGGCCAATCTTATTAAGTGCGTCCCAAATGAGGTGGATGTTGGCAGTAATGCATATTTCAAAAGCCAAAAAAAGAAGAAGTTATTAGAAGTTAAAAAGCTACAACTTATGAAGCAACCAGAATATGGACAGAGGAAAGTAATGATAAAATGTAGTTAATGTTAATAGAATGGTTGATAAAATATTGTTTGGCGAGCATGCTTACTAACCACAATTATCAAATCAAGTTCCTATACGAAACCCCTACATAATTAATTATGCATAAGCAAACTATAGTAGTGTCATTGTGCAATCATATATTCACTCTCTTTCTTCTCTCTTTAGCCAATTTATTCTGAGGACTCTGTTAGGACCAGATTTCTGGTCTAAATATTATTTGTTGTCTATTAATTTTCACTAAATAATCCTAATTGTTTGTTAAGTACTAAGACAGTGTTGATAGGTTTCAAGCAATGTTGCAACCTCAGTTACAACCTACTAAGACAGTAGTGTTAGGTTTCAAGCAATGTTGCAACCTCAGTTACAACCTGCTTAAGACAGCGTTGGAGGTTTCAAGTAATGTTGTAACCTCAGTTGCAACCACAATTCCAACCTGCTGTTCTGCAGGATTCTGTCTTGTTCTGTAAATCTGCATAACTATTCTTTAATGATAATTATTTGTTTTAAAATATGCAGGATATATTCTCATATGATCCTAAAAGTTTAGTATGCGTTTATTGAGAATATCAAAGTGGTAAAGAAAGATTTCCTAAAAGATATAAAGAGATTAGTTATGTTTTCTTTACATAGATAAGTTTATATCTCTATTATTATGCAAATTTTTATCACTTGTTTCAATTTTTGTTTCTTATCAATTCAGTATGATATGTTTAAGATTGAATGAAATATGGAGTTAATGTTTCATATGTATATTTAAAGATATTATCTCTAAAAGATATTGTCTTTATATGTTTCCTTATTATAGGAAAAGACTAACTCCAACTATCAAGCTTGTTATTAAACAGGTATCAACCAATGATGATTGGAGTCAATCCACGCTGAAGAATCACGCAATGACTGGAGAGATTGAAGCCAATCAATAAAGTCAAAAGCAATCACAAAAGACATTGAAGATAGAAGATTGTTTTTACTTGCTTATATAGTTGATAACTTAGCTTGTAAAAAGTGTGTGTTCTAAATTATAAAGAAACCATTCTTGAGAGAATACACAGTGAGATTCAAAAGAAAACAATGGTGGGATGCCATTGATTTATAATTGATAGTTATAAGGTAGGAGAAATATAGAGATAGGTAGAAAAACCTAGAGCGAGTCTGAGTGTTTTTCAATAAGACTTGAATCCTATATTGTAAGCTTTTATAATATCATAAACTGGGTGAGTGCCCCGGAGACGTAGCCTAGTTAGGTGAACTCCGTTGTTAAATGTGCGTGTGATTTATTTCAAGTACATTTAACTATATTCAGTTCTGTCCATTATTTTTACTTAGGTTCCAACTGTGGTTGCAACTTCACTTGGAACCTAACTGCAAAACTGCAACTAGAACAGCGGATAGGAATTTCAGACTCAAACTCGGAACAATGTATTGTTATTAAACATGAAATAAATTGCTCACTGTTTGATGCTTATTCCAGAAAAAAAAAAACTTGGGAAAATATGGGTTTCGTTATGAAAACTTTGCCAGTGTCTCCTTTTTCAGCTACAAAGTTAGTGTATAAGGCATGTTCTCGAAAACGAGTGACAGGCTTAGGTGGTCATACCTCAGGTCAAGCAGGTAAAAGAGTCATTGAGAGAAAAACGAGGGGAAAGGAGAGTGATAACGGAAAATTAGAATTGTTTTGGGATGATGGGTATGGTACTAAATCGGTTAAGGATTATCTTGATTATGCAAAAGTGTTGATTAAGGCTGATGGGGGCCCACCTCGGTGGTTCTGCCCGGTAGAGTGTGGGTGTCCCCTGAATGGTTCACCGATTCTTCTGTTTTTGCCCGGTACATAATTCTGTAATTTGGAAGTCAAAAGATAGATTCCTGGTAGTTCCTGACTAAGCAATTGCTACAAGCTACTTTTTTCCAAGGGATTTCGGACACTCGATTCATCGTATTTGTTTTTGTTAATGGATGCACTTTGATGGATAGATTGTCTTATTTCATTCACTGATTTAACGAATGGTTGAAGTTTTTCGACTCATTGCGGGTGTCTTGGTTGAAAACAAGAACAACAAAAACTTCAAAAGTCAGTTACTTTTTACATGTTCTTATATTTTTCTAGGTAAATGAATTTTTTAATCAAGAAAAGTAAACTTTCTAAAATTAAGTTGGGAAATTTTCTCATACAATCTGCAGAAAAGCTCATTATGTAATCATATTTTTCTTACACCCCTAAGGCTTTCATGGCACGGCAAGTATTTCATACTTCCATTACTGCCACTAGGTCCACTACCCTTGGGACTTCTTCTGGCTTTCGATGCAAAGATTCTTTGCTGAAAAATGTAATGGAAAAGAAGGTATTTTTACGAAAAATCATAGATCTGAAAATACATATCATCTTTTCTCAAAATCTCTCACGAGAACCCTTGCACCGAACAGCATCAGTTTTCATGAAAAGAAGTTTCTTTTCAAGCTGTTGGAGTTTTTGTATTAATTTTGACGAGTGCAGGAATGGACGGTCTTGGATCCGGACTTGTATTGCATCACAAAGCACTCGGAAAGTAAGATCAAAACTTCAACTCATCAACAACAACCAACAACCAAATTTCATGCCTCTATGCAAAAGGGAAATAAAAACTATGAAGCCGAGATTAAAGGCTGCAAGAAAACAAGCCCAAAATATCAAAAATTTAATGCTTTTTAATTGAGCATTATAATAGTAGTAACTTTATTACAAGATTAGAAAATCTAAATAATTCGCCGTCTCTTGGTACATTGTGTAAATAGTCTATAATGCTGGTCTCAAGAATTTAGCTTCATTATTAGCTTTTCATGAAAAGTACTCAACAATAGCTTATAGCTAGCTATCAGTTCTTAAGTATGAGTATTAAGTTCATTTGATTGCAGAGTTTTTGAAGTTTGGTGCTTACATATACCGGTTCATGATCATACGTCATTTGAAGGTCGCTCGCACCTTTCCACTTTGATAATACATTTCGTTCCTTTCCTAGTGCTGCTTAGTATTAAAAGTACTCCCTAATAATTATTATTTATATCGTGTGATTCTTCGTTTTCCCTGGATCTTGAATGACAGAGTTCTGAAATATACTGACACTTGGGAATTATTTGTTTCTCATCTTTAGTTCTCCTATGTAAAATAAGGCATGTATTTTCAAATGCATGTTTGTACAAGTCCGTCCATTCCCCACTAAAAGACCTATTGATTGATCAAGTAATGTCGGATAATTCCAACACTCCCCCTCACTCGTGAATTGGTCAATTTTCGAGAAGCCCAACGAGTGCAATCAACAAATCGAGTGGAGGTGGTCCATCACACTTATAATTTCCGAGAAGCCCAACGAATGCAATCAACAAATCGGGTGCAGGCGGTCCATCATACTTATAACTTGGCTAGCCTTTCGATGGCCCACTCTGATACCATGTAGAAGCCCGTGCATTTCCCACTAAAAGGCTTATTGACCAAGTGATGTCGGACAATTCCAACATCCCCCCTCACTCGTGAGTTGGTCAATTTTCGACAACGAGTGCAATCAACAAATTGGGTAGAGGTGGTCCATCATACTTATAACTTTGATAGACTTTCGATGGCCCGCTCTGATACCATGTAGAAGCTCGTGCATTACCCACTAAAAGGCCTATTGATCAAGTAATGTCGGACAATTCCAACACTCCCCTTCACTCGTGAGTTTGTCAATTTCCGAGAAGCCCAACGAGTGCAATCAACAAATCGGGTGGATGTGGTCTATCATACTTATAACTTGACTAGCCTTTCGATGGCACAATCAACAAATCGGGTGGAGGTTCATACTTATAACTTGCCTAGCCTTTCGATAGCCCGCTCTGATACCATGTAGAAGCCCGTGCATTTCTTACTAAAAGGCTTATTGATCAAGTGATGTCGGACAATTCCAACGTTCCCCCTCACTCATGGGTTGGTCAATTTTCGACAACGAGTGCAATCAACAAATCGGATGAAGGTGGTCCATCATACTTATAACTTGGCTAAACTTTCGATGGCTCGTTTTGATATCATGTAGAAGCCTGTGCATTCCCCACTAAAAGTCCAATTAGTAAGAAAGGATAAGTACATATATTAAGACTTGACTTTGATAATGCTTAAATGATATGGAACAATTCCAACACTGTTTCATTTTACCGTGACTCTATTTCATAGTGGTTTTAGCACATATGTTGAGCATTGAGAAACAGTATCCTCTTCCTCTTTAACATTACGAGATAGCCTTTATGGGAAAAATAAATAAATATATTTAAGTTCCTAGAAATGGTTTTTTAGAGTTGACAAAGGGAAATGAGAACACTGAAATATTCGAGCAAGCACGGAAGAAAGCTTAAGCTTGAGTGCCATAGTATTACCATTACCAGTAATTTATAGTTAAGGTTGATGAAAGATTACCATTATGCTTTGGGGTTTGATGTTTGGTTTGGTAAATTTTAGCTACGTAAGTTTGTTGGTAATATAACTTGTTATCGCATACTATTTGCTCGTAACTTTAATCTTTTACACATCATATGTTTTCATTGGTTATCATATATAGCATGTTCATGTGCATCTTTCGTCTTTCCTAGATAATAATGTTGTTTTTGAGAATATAATTTGTCTTGACTTAATCCCATCCTTGTTAATCTAGCTTTTCTCTCTAAACTGGTGGATGATGTACTTTATTACACAGATTTGGTGAAATTTGTTGGAGAAAGTGTGAAGATTGAGCATAAAAGGTGTCCAAGTAAACCAATATATTTGGTCGGAGATTCCTTTGGGGGATGCTTAGCACTTGCTGTAGCAGCTAAAAATCCAACAATCAACCTCGTATTATTGTTAACGAATCCAGGTCAGCATTCCTATGAAGCTCTGAACGTTTAGGCTCATACGAGAATACTAATTAAGGTTGTATACTATGTCAGCAACTTCATTTGGCAGGTCACAACTGCAACCTTTGTTCCCTTTATTCGAGGTTTTGCCTGATGAACTCCACCACATAACGGTGTCTTATCTTTTGAGCACCATCATGGGTATCTAACTATCTATTCTCTTTTCTTTTCTAATTAATTTCAGATTTTTAGCATATTGCATTCCGTATTTTAGTTTTATAAATTTGACGTATCTAGTCAAGCCATCCTGCATCCTTGTCAATTTCATAACTGATGAGTTCTAAGTTTTCCACCTGCTAGTAACTATACATATACCCTGTTATTCCCCCGCCCCCCCCCCCCCCCCCCCCCCCACATTGCTGTTATTTACTACATCATCGCCTTCTAAAAGCACTCGTATGGAAGAACAGCTAAATTAAATTACATCAGGTGATCCCATGAAAATGGTCATGGTGGCCGTTGATAGTACGCTCCCCCCTGCTGCTGTCCTTCAACAATTATCTGGGCGTCTTACCGCTTTAATTCCTCGTCTTTCTGTATGCCACTTTCGCTTTGTTTTCCATTAATAATGGTTCCACAATTTTTATTGTCTTCGTTTTATTGCTTCGAATTAGGGTATGTGCGATTGCTGTTGTAGCCATAGCCTGCATACTTAAGATCTTGTTAGTAAAGTGCTACCTACGATTTTGTCTGCATACTTAAAGAAAATTAATAGTACTGTATTTACCTTATTTTATCCAACCATATAGGGTTGGTTTCTCCAACTACTTCTTCAAAGTAATTCAAATATCCAAATTCGTAATTGGATACTGTTTTTCCATTTTCTGTTCAGGTTTTGGCTGATATCATACCTAAAGAATCACTCCTGTGGAAGCTTAAGCTACTTAAAACAGCTTCTTCGTTTGCCAATTCCCGTCTTCATGCTGTTACAGCTGAAGTACTTGTCCTTGCTAGGTAAACCTTTTCCCATTAAGCTATTTTAATTTATTATTTTGTATAATAATTCTACACTAAAATATTATTAAATGCTAATTCTGTTCATAAATATCCAAAGTAAGTCTATTTCAACATGAAAACTGGATACCAGATTTCTATCTACAATGTGATTTGTCATTGGCAATTTTGAGTCATGTCAAGGTTGTTTCTTTAAATTAGGGTATCTGCAAACTTGTATGTAAAGCGTTTTTATATATGCTATTACGCCCCTTTTAGAGGCAAGGTCAAGAATAAGACAGCTGAGAAACAAGCTATAGATCCAACGATAAAATACTTGACGAAAACAGGCGTCCTCTTTGGTGCTTAGAAATTGTTGTATTTACTATTTACCCACAAGTTGATGCAAATTCTAATTTTATATTCGAAAAGGATTCAGTTGATACTTTTCGTCAATTTCTGGAGGATTTTCATTTCAGTGGCAAAGATGACATGCTGCCTAGCGCGGAGGAGGCTGACCGACTATTCAGAACTCTAAAAAAATGTGAAGTTCGTTATTTTAGGAGTAATGGACTTATGCTTCTTCTTGTAAGTGACTATAACTTCCTTTTTTCTTTCGACACATATTTGATGATGTGACAGCAAAATATTTCTTCTTACGAGATCGAGGCTTTATATGTTCTCTTGCCTAAAATTAGTCAATTTGTAACAAGATAAATCCCAGATTGAAGCAAGATTAAATAAAATGATTTGGGCTTTCATCTATATACTTATTGTAATAATATGAGACACTCCATTATCCTTTTATGTGCAAACCTGAAACAAACAAGTTCTATGATTTTCCTAATATCTACCGAAGTAATGGGACCTTTAAGGAAAATAAATCAATGAGATGTATCTTTGGAAGCTCATTTTATCGTGCTAATTTAGAATCAAACTTCTTTGAGTGGCAAAATAATGAAGGTAATTTTTTTTGTTTAAATCCAAAACCTGAAATGCAGGAAGATGGTGTTAATCTGTTGAGTGTAATTAAAGGCACTTCTAAATACCGACGATCAAATATATGGGATTTTGTTGACGATTATTTGCCCCCTAGTATGTCAGAATAGCAAAAGGTAATTTAACAAGTCGATGTGTTTCGGAATAAAGGAGAACTCTGTCGTTATGGTAAACGAGAGTTTATATTTTGTCCCACATCGCTCGACTTAATAAGTTGATTTTTTAATTTGGTTATTATCTATTTTAGACAATCAAACTCGTTATATTTAATTTATGCAACAAATCAAATAATATTCTCAACTAAGGAAAATAGAACAATCGCATAAGAGGTGATTCCGGTGTCCCAAACTGAGGTGCTGTCTTGTTGATTAACCTAACCGTGTGGCACGATCGCAGATTATTCTTTTATGCAACAAGTCTAGTAATATTCTCAACTAAGGAAAATGGAACAATCGTAAGAGGTTTATCCGGTGTTCCAAGTGAAGGTCCTGTCTTGTTGGTTGGCAATCACATGTTACTAGGACTCGAAGTTGTTCCCCTTGTTGAAGAATTTGCAAGAGAGAGAAAAGTCATGGTTCGAACTATGGCCCACCCGGGATTCTTTGGGTAGTTGGAAGCTCAGTCTCGAGAAACGTTTTTTGTTGATTGGCTTAAACTCTTTGGGGCAGTTCCAGTCTCACCAAATAATCTGTACAAGGTGCTCTCGACAAAATCTTTCGTATTGCTTTATCCTGGTGGTGCCCGTGAAGCTCTCCACCGTAAGGTGAAAGTCCCTGAAAATAATTTACGGGTTGTTTGATAGTAGTAAATAAGATGGCTTGTTTTTGGAAAAAAAAGAGACTGTTTCCAGTTTTAAACTTCTCGTTCTTTTGAGCACGGTAACAAAGTGCTTCTATAAACATCTCTTAACTTTGTAAACGGATCAATGCTAAGATTTCTCCATAAATGTTGACATATTTTTCTTAAGAAACAATTATTCGTTACATGTGTATATTTTTTATTCACTAAATAAAGTAAAAGCATTGTTTTTCCATTTAAGAACACCATTATTCCCTATGCGATACATGTATGTCATTTAATTGCCTTCAGGGTGAAACATACAAATTGTTTTGGCCCGATCAACCTGAATTTGTGCGGATGGCTGCAAAATTTGGGGCTACAATCGTGCCATTTGGAATTGTCGGAGAAGATGACTTGGTTGAAGTAAGTAGTTTTACTCAGTATCCTACTATTTACAATTTTACTCAAATTTTCTCGAGCACAAATATTTGCACCTCATTTGAACCCCACTATTCTACCCCTCTTTGAAAATCTTTGGAAAAGTTATTACAAGCAGCACTTCTAGTGAAAATTGGATCTTCACTAAAATTGAAAACGTTACATCTGCTAATAATTTTGTTTCATTTGGCAAACGAAATAAATGGACTTGGTAAATGGCGGGACAATTTTTTTTCAATGCTTTGTATCGTCCAAATTGTCCTATTTTTCTCCCAATTACGGTTGTCCATATTACTTGTTTCATCCATTCTCCCACAACCATTTCTATCGTTGGCAATACTTTTGAATAGTATTTTTACTCAGTGTATTGCACTAATAGGCATCTTGGTATGTTATTGTCTCTTGGGTGCTGGTTAGTTCTTGATTATGATGACCAGATAAAAATCCCTGTATTGAATGACGTCCTTCAAAAAGTCGAAGAGGAGGGCATTAGATTGAGGTCATTCTCTTTTTCTTTTCTTTTCCATTTCTTGGACTTATTTTCTTAAATCACACAGCTCTGCCTCAGACGGTCGATTTACCTTTTTTGGCCTGCAACAGAACCTGGATCACTAAATTGGATGAATGGAAAGTTTAAGGTACTAAATTGAGCAATATGTAAAATTTAGCAAGTAAACCTGGTAAGTTGGTAGTTTACGTACTACTTAAAAGAATATGTAAGATCTATTTTTCGTTAATTTGATATACAACCAAATGTGATATGGATGAATGGTAAAACTGAACGCTGTCCATGTTCGAAGTGTAGAAACAATTCTGGTGAACTCAAACTTTAACAACTGGAAGTACAAAACCTTTGTATATGGATTAGAATCGTAGTTTGTGTAACTTTTTCATAGTTGATCAAAAAACATGTATACTATTTACAAAATAATATACTTACAGAAAGGAAATGGACAGGGAGATTGCGAACCAATTTGCACATATTCCTGGTGTTTTACCAAAAATGCCTGGTCGTTTTTACTTTCTATTTGGGAAGCCAATACAAACCAAGGGCATGGAAGGAATACTCAAAGATAAGGAAAGGGCTAAAGAACTCTACTTGAAGATGAAGCATGAAGTTGAAAGCAACATTTCATTTTTGGTAAAGAAGCGAGAGGATGATCCGTATAGAAGCGTTGTCGATAGGACACTGTATCGGGCAACTTCTGTGTCATTAGATCCCATCCCAATATTTGATCCATGATGCTTTTTCTATATATATGAACTTTTACTAAATAGTAGTGTTAAACTCTGCTGTAACAGTCCTTCTCTATAGTTTAGTTTTGCTATCTGATACTTCTGGTTAGATTAAAGGATATACCGAATGTACTCAGTTTATACACTCGCATATATAATGTATATATGAAATAAACCCCTTGTTGAATACCTGCTAGTAAAAGATAATCAAGCAAGTGAAGAACCCCGTGCCAACAAATAGTGTGCACGACACCAATTAACTCATCATATATAACAGGTTCCCTATAAAGCTTTTTGGCCGCGTTTCTATTTTTAAAATGTACCGCATTTAATTCCCCAGTTTGACAGCCAAGTAATTTTATTTGGCTTGAGATAGTTATAATATTTTAATTTAATGAACACAACTTTTTTCTCAAGTTCAAAGAAGTAACCTTATTTGCCCAGAAAAAACAACCAAACAATGTACAAGACAATATTTGTAACGTGGCAAAGATACAACGACGCATGAGCTGAAATATCGGAATGGGGGATCAGCAGACCTCACTGTTTGAACTCGCCGTCGTTACTGTGGAGGTGCAAATAAAGGCATACTTGATTAGTCAGAAGTGGCTTATTATAACTTCACATCTGTGATCTGTGTGAACAGAATATGATTCTTTTTATCAATTTGTTGAAACAGCAAGTTCTGAATTAAAATTTACACTTTATTCTCCTCCCACTTGATTTAGTACTTGTTTGATGGCAGCTTTTAGCCACTTGATTGCTTTTTTTTAACAGTATGTTTGACATTTGGTTGGCTGCTCTTGAAATGAAACGTCCATGAACGAAATGAATATTTTTCTTCTATTTTCAGTCTTGAGAATTCCATCAAGACTTTTATAAAGAAAGCTTGAGGATTTACTTTGATATCTTTCAGTGTGTGTGGACTTAATCATTTTACCAAATATAACCTTGTAAAAAATATTTTAAGAATAAAAATCTGATCCATATAAGCAATGGAAATCTGTTTTGATTCTTTACAGGTAACTACAAAAATACGTGTTCGTATCAGATTCTCTCATAAAATTAACTTTAGTCGATTTCTCATGAAAGCTATAATATATGACTTTGAGAAACAAGATAGAGCGCCCTTGAATGTATCATCTGTGTATGAAACACGAATCTGGTTCTCTTTTATCATATCTAATCCATCACTATTTTGCCATTTTGGATTGAAACTAAAGAATATAGGTTCTATTTCCACCGCCCTTCGGTATGGGGAGACTTATTCTTTTATCACACATAACGTTTCACTCTAATGCTCTACTTGACTAAAACTGTAGTCCTCAGACATGGATAGAAATGCATATAACTGTGATCATGAACTTTTTACTCATGTACAGATTTCGTAGACTAGCTAAAAGCTGAACCTTTTTGTTATCCGACTTAAAATATTAGGAACTTTAAGCTGAATGAACTCAACTTTTCATTGGCCTTGGACAAATACAGCTTGTTTTCGTAAAAGGCACATCCAAAAGAATCGTCTATTTCTACCTCCTTCCAAATCGAAACAGGAGAAAGGAATTGGAAATTCACAACAGATGGCTTCTCTTGAATTATGTTCAACACAAGGATTTGACATAAGAAAAGTTTTAGTTAACAAAATGTATGCGAGTGCATTGAGTCCATCCATTCACACCAAATATACTTATAATAGAAATGAGAGCAGTTCATATATAACCATAGGCTAAGACCAAGAACCCATACTATTTAACACATTATGAAGTCTAAAATAAAACATCTCAATTAAGAATTCAAAGGTATATACAAAGATGCATCCAGAGAAATTAGGTGGTGGGAGTTATAGCCTTCCTATTTGAATTCTAGGGTACCCCTTTCGGTAACAAAAAATCAAAATCAAGTTTCCGTTACTATTCACTGTCAGTTTATAGTTATAGTGTTATGTCAAAATCATGGTTCCGTTGTTAGTTTTTAGTTATAGTGTTATGCTGTAAAGGGATAAAAATGGACATGTCAAAGTTATGGGGACATCAACCTTAAGAGAAGATTCTTAACATTTGATCTGAGCTCTTGAAGCAAACTGGTATCTTTACCTCCTATATAAAGCAAACTTGAAACTCACAAGTTACTTACACACAAACTTGAATCAATAGTTCCTTCAAGAAAGAGATAGGGCAATGTTTAAACACCGTTTCACACCAACACCCCCTGCCGATGTTTCCAACAAAGTATCTTCAGATCCTAATATCAACAAAAAGCCAATCATTGAGAACACCTCTAACCACAAACCTGAACCATTTGTCACAAAAACAGAAAAAACTACTGACCATGCCGATGCTCCTGTTTTGGTCACTGAATTCAAACTCACTGTTCAAACTAAGGTAGAACCGTCAAATCAAGCTCCCCAGACAAGGTTTATTCTTGGCCAACAAAGGCGTAATTCACCACCTATATCGGTGCCTATGGAAAAACTCGTATTGGCCAATGGTAATGATAATGAAATAGTTCGAGATAAACCTAAAACTCCTACTCGTGACCATCAGGGTAGCTCTCAAGCAAAAGTAGAACCAGTGAAGGATTATAAAGCCATCAACAATCATCAGAATGGTCCTCCTAGTGGGGTTCACAGTAAAATACACGGATCCCCAAGGAAAAGTTACGGATACATAGATGAAAAACATGATGAGCGTCCAACAATAGTTCGTGAAAGCAGATACAAATCTCCAACAAGAAAAATGGAGGAAACAAAAAATAACAAATTGGGAGAAGATAAATGGGGAAATACATTAAGTTCAGTTGAGGAACGTCCGAAAAAGGTCAATGAATTTATAACAAAAGTTCAGACTGAAGTGAGCCAACCAACAAGGAAAGGGCCCCTGCCCGGTAAAAATTGGCACAATATAGGTGGAGCCGATAATGTTAGATACGCCAGAGTTGTAGAACCGCATACAGCTGGAAAAAGAGTGTGGGAAGGGGTTGCAAAGAGAGAGTGGGGAATGACTTCAACTCAAGTGACACCAGTATGTGGACCAACCAATACTATAGGTGAAGCCCTAAATTATTTGAAAGAAGCTAGTTCTGCACTGCCGCCACAGAATAAATTCAATTACATGGACCCGGGAAATCCACAAAGAGATACACATACGGGGTATATTGATAATAGGGAGCCTCAGAGAAAGTATAGGAACCCAGGTTTAGCGACTGGTCCTTTTCCGAATCCGAAACGAATTATTACTAGTACCGAGGCTATGAAAAAATACGAGGGTGCACCAGTGTGAAGATAAAAACTTGGACTGTTTATGTTGACTATGCTAATCTACTTTAAAGATCTTTGTAAGCTTATATAAGGCCTCCATTGTGTTCAATGGCCGACTAGTACTTTCTTTATGCTTAATAAGAGTGATCCTCTTCACTTCTATGATGCTAGTTGTATTATCATGTTAAGGAATTAAATATATTGTCTTATGAAGCAAAGTATTTCTTGCTGATGTTCAGTAGGTGATATATGCTTAAATTTATTGTGTGAACAATTAATGTTGCTGAGTTGATTCAGCTTATAACTTGTTGCCAACTTAGGCCAGAAAACCAAAAAAGGTCAACTTTAAAGCTGATTAAACAAAAGTACAACATCTTATAAGCAGAAAATGCTGAAAACCTTGGCTTCGAAGTTGCCTCCAAGTCGGTAATAGTGGCAACTGTTTATTTAGGGAGACAGAGTTTCTGATGTGCCTTTGTGTCTTCCTCTAGGAAGATTAAAGCCTCAAATGAATGGATATAAAGGTGTAATTTAGAATAATTAGTTTGGAAACTGGTCATAAATTAAGTCTCCCGGCTCATTAGGTTCGAAGGCTAAAGCGAAAATTGTATGCTCGAGAAGTTACACTCTTTCGGATGTGGTCGGAAATTACAGTATTAAAGCCATGGTTTTTTGTGATATTTCTAACAGGGAAGATGTATAATTACACCGACTCTTCAACTGAATTGTTACATGATAGAGCTCTCAAAGATCTCACTCTCAATTTGCATTTCCATAACCCCCAACTCTTGAATTTTGTAAGTTCGGAAAAAAAAACGTTTAATAATATTGAGTATATGGTTACAGCTTCAACGATTCAACTCTGATCCGAATGCAATATCAACGTTAACAGGTCATGCTTTGATGGGTGCTTGGTTCGTGTAGGATTTGTAGATATTACTAGTAATAGGAGTACTTGTTTGGCTGTAATACTACATAATAGGACTACATGTTCTATTTTTTTATCCCACATCTCTATTCTTAAAAATGTGAGGAGGATATCGTGTATAAATAAAGAGGTAGTGTGACAGGATTAAATACTTACCTGGACGGGGTCAATGGACGATCAAGAAGGTTCATGGCCTAGGTTGGTGACCTCCATTGCACTTTGGAGGGGTGCTAGTCTAAGATTAGCCCAAGTGGCTAAGTCTACGTCATAATTTGTGACAGCAGGGGCCTGCGTCCGCGCGGCCCCTATCCAATTACAATATCAAATTTTTGCAGGAAATATTTTGTTCAAATTTAATACCAAAGTGATTTCTTAGCTTGTGTACCCAGACCAACCATTTAATAAGTTCTAAAGATTTATAAGAATGTTTACAAATATAAATTATTTACAGTAAAACTATAGTTATGTAGAAATATTTTGTTCAAATTTAATGCCAAGTTGAATTCCTAGCTTGTACCCTAAAGTCGACAACCATTTAATAAGTTCTAAAGAATTATTTGAATGTTGAAAATTTTATTTTTCTATTCGCTAGCAAAGGATCTCAATTTCAATGAGTATCGTATTGTCACCAAACATTATAAATCTGCCACGAAACTGGATTACAAGAGGTGAATGTTGAAAGTTATATTCATAGTTTAAAAGCAGAAAAAAAGATTGAACTTAAACTGCAGCCAAACAACCCAAATGAGATTTATGTCAAAATAGTAGCTGATTGTCAATTGACTGACAGTTCCACTCTTACATTCAACCTTGACTTGGAGAATGACCGTTCGGAGTTAGAACCACAACTTATGAAACAACCACAATATGGACACACAGACATAAATGACAAAAAGTAGATGCTATTGTTTAGTATCTTTTGCTTCTTTGGTTTGAGTTTGAAAGGTAGCTGGTTAATAGAATGGTTGATGCTAAATTGTTAGATGAGGAAATAAGCAAAAACCCGCTCATCATATTACTTTCCGAGATATATTTCCTCTATATATATACCTAAGCAGACCTTAGAAAAATTGTAACAATACTATGCTACTATAGATCCTCTGTGTCTGACACACTATTCTATCTATTTATTCGTTAGCTGCGGATTTGTTCAATGGGACCAGGAGGGCCAGGAGGGCCAGGAGGTCCAGGAGGACCGCCGGGTGGACCGGGGCCAATGCCGTTCTTCGGTGGTGTTTGTGATGTAATCTCTGGATGGTAAGTACACTTGCTCATGTAAAGAGTTTCTAGGTAAAAGACTGAATAAATATTTAGGCTTGTTTGGCTGATGTATACAAACAAGTTGACTTATTAAAGGTTGAGCCGTTGAGAAGCTTTAGTTTGTACAGCTTAATGTTTTTGGCAGTTTAGCCCAAAAAGATGGTCAGCCAAATAATCTATAAGCAAATAAAAAAGCAGAATATCTTCGAAGCTACAAATCAAAAAGGCCTTGGCTCATCGACTCGTCGGTCGTATAAAATATGATCGGATGAGAAAGGGAGGTACAAAAGGGCCACCTTTTTTAAGGCAAGTTGTTTTTCTGAACTTATGTTCTTTTGAAGCCAAAATCGCTCTCTCTATATGCGAAACGTTATGCATGAAAAATTGAAATTATTCTTCAACGACAGCATAGGGAAGCCAAATGCACATCATGATATAAGTAATTAAACTGAAGTTAAGAACTGCAACGAAACACGTTTGTTCGTCTGTGTATACGGATTATTCACCTGGTGATGACCACTTTGTTTTCAGGTCACTGCTATCGTGCTCCTATTGAACTTTCTACTTTTCTGTTTAACTGGCCTAAATAAACTACAACATTTTATAGCTCAGATTCAGCCAATTTCCCCCCCTTAATATGAAATAACTTTTTTTTCTTAAATGACTGCAACCAAACAAACACATTGAGTCAATGAGTACTGATTTCTTTTCCGCTCTTTCACTTTCAGCCTTAACTTCTTGTGCTGTTGCTGGTTGTTTCGAGACTGCTTTGGTGGCCCACCTGGGCCTCCAGGGCCTTTTGGGCCTCCTGGGCCTTGATCCGCTATCGACTATTATATGACTATCAAAGATATCTCCAACACCATCCAGCAGAATGTATCGAGGGACTTATAAAATGATTATTAGGAAAATAATGTTTTCACTAGCTCTTGAAGATATCTCCTACATAATAATTTCTTTCCAGTTTGCAGTTTGATAAATCATGTCTTAGTGATATTCTGATGTTATCTAGTATGTAATAACTTGATGTATCCATCTATTCATGATCTTAGATCTTAACTACTAAGCTGGTTTGCATTTTAAAGAGAATTGATCATAGCCTAAATAAACAGCCTCTTGATTTTTTTTTTCAAGTTTTTTACATTTATAACTAATGTTGAAGTTTGCTAATTATTGGTTGTGTGAATGTAAATGAAAGGGAGCAATGAACTAAAGGGTATTTTAAAATTATTTTCGGGTGCAGACGTTAAAACAACCTCCAGAAAATGGATTGTCTATCCAAACATAAAACTTCTAAGGCTTCATTGGTTGCATAAGCTACAATAATGAGACTGTTGAGACCAGCCGGATTAGACTTGAACTTTTAAGATTTAAAACGTTTTAACTACAAAAAGAATTCTTTAGTCTAAGTTAACTCAAAATGAGTGGGAGTATAATGATATGTAAAAAAGATCGTTTTAAATGGTTGAATATTGTAACATTCAGCCACTGGCCCACTAAACAAAGGTTATAAAATATGGATCCTAAAATAACATTCTGTCCCAAGAATACATTTTGCATAGGGCTGGGTTCTGTGTGATTCGGTTCGGTTTTTGGTAAAACCGAAACCGAGCAGATTTTTCAGTTCGCTTTTTTTCGGTTTCGGTCTTTTTATTTTTTGGACCGAACCGGGGGTTTTCGGTCCAGTTTCGGTTATTTTTGGTTATTTTTCGGTTCTGTTTTATTGTAAACCGAAACCAAGCCGAAAAAGTTTCGGTTTTTCGGTTTCGGTCTTTTTCGGTTTGGTTCGGTTTTTTCGGGTTTTTTGACTGGCGCTACATTTACGTATGAGGTGACCTGGTGAAGGAAAACTAAACGGCACTGGGTAAAAAGATTTCATTTTCTCTCCTCGGATTAATTGTTAATATATACTAGTTAACTATATATAAAGAGCTCTGATGCAAATTGAAAAGCATAATGTAGTCTACAGAAAACTCTCAAAGTGGTAATTTCTTGATAATCAATGACAATTCCATTGTAATGGAGGTGAAACCGTGAAAGGGATCAACAACTTGATCATAAGCGGTATAATATATTAACACGTTAATTACTGGGTAATACTTTTGATCAGAAATAGTGCAATTTTCTTTCTAGAAACAAACAGACTTGCCCATTTTATTACTTCAACTGTAAAAGAATACAGGAACGAAGTTATTAAAGAAAATAAATACCAAAAATAATCTTCTAATTCCATAAATCACACTATCATAATAACTCAAACTCTAAAATATGATTCCAAATCACAAATCATCATACAAATTTCCTGGTTCATTCAATCATCATTTTCAACCTTTCTAGCGGCGCTGTGAGACAAACATACGACTTTAAAAAGCAATAACTAATAAACCAAATGCATTTTAATGATAAAACATGTCGCACCAATATCGCGTTGGTGTATTTTTTTCACAACGTAAATATTTTTCTTAGTTAAAAATATTATTACATAATATGAAATTAACTATGTTTGATTTTTTTTACAGTTCTTAATAATTAAAAAAACTGTTTTATTCATTTTCTAACTAATATTTTTAAATAGAAACTAGGGGTCCCCCGTAAAATCTTCTCCAATCATAGCTAAAGTCCAAGGGCAAGTCATGCACTTAGGTTACTTTTTTATTGTAATTTATTGAAAAAAGTAAAAAAGAATTGACATATAACTATTGAAATTAAAATTTAGTAAAGATTTTTTTTTAGAATTTACTGGACCCAGTAACAATGATGTAGACGAATGAAGCACCAAAATATATATCCTAGTGAAAACTTGTTGACTCCTTTAGTGAACGATGGATTGTTCACAAGTCCTACCATAAAACCCATCTTAGAAACCTGCCATAGGACTACATAAGTAATATATACTAATCTATACTAATATTTTATGTCTTGAGGCCTTACGGTACTTAAAACAAATATTTACATAAAACCTCTTAAATTAATAAATTTACAAAATAAACCTGACTTTTTAAAATTCAAAATTTTTAAAACCGCTTGATAACCACCTCACATACCTTTTGTTAAAAACTTAAAACTAATCATCTTCATTCTTCATTCATTCTCTATGACACTATTTAGGAAAATGAGTTACTAAAGATCTCAATCCAATTTTCTCTTAATGTGATTATATAAGGTTTTTTTTCTTCAATTTATTGAATGTAATACATATATTACTTACACTGATCCACGCAATGCACACACGTAGTACGCAAATTCGTGTAATTTTGACCGGTTAAGAACTTGTATTAAAATTGTCGGAATGAAAATTTTCAAAAGTTAATCATACTGTTCAAATGTTAAATTTTATGATTAGATTTTATAAAAATCCATTTCGACAATTTTGATACAAGTTATAAGTCGGTCAAAATTACACATAATTTCATAGTGGACAATTAGATGAGAACCGATATATCAAGTAAATAACAGTGTAAACAAGAGTATCACTGTTTCTTCAAGGAGGGGTAACATACTCCCATATGCAGGAGTTATCGTAACACCCCCTCCGTTTTGAAGATTCGGAATTGTTTTTCGTTACGTTTTTTTTAATCAAGTTTTTTTATTTTATTTTAGGCTCAAAAACCAGCGTTTTCACACGACAATGCTTAAAAAGCACGTCCTAAAAGACCAAAAGTTTAAGCTTTATTTAAGAAAAAAAAACCTACATTCTCACAAACAAAAAAATAAATATATATATATATATGTATATATATATATATATATATATATAGTCTCAGAAATTGATACAAAAACTAACACAGCTCGATAGCTCGTTGTTATATTAGACATACATATGATAAAACTGTGCTAACATTAGTTATTCATAATATTTTGGACCAATTATTTTCATGTACAATTTACGTTTTTATAGTAAAACTTGCGTTATTAGCATCGTAACTTACGCTTCGGTAAAACTCTCTTGAAAACGCTTCAGCAATATTTTAACATTTTAAAGTATTGCTCGTCACAAATTATTACCGATATTTACTGATCATTTGATTCTGGACAGATTATTAACTATATTTACTGATTATCTATAATCTGCTCGCATGTATAGTCAGAAACGAAGAGAATTAATAAGATGAAAAAGAATAGAGATATTATTATAATAACAAGTGATGACATTATAGAAACCCAACATTACTGTGTTTCATAGTTGATAAGGGTTCAAAAAACAACACCTCCATTGTTTCTCTCTCTCTCTCTAAACTCCCTCTCTAACTTGGCCTCACACTTTCTGCTATCCAGGTCTCTCTCTCTCTCTCTATATATATATATATAATATATGTATGTATAAATTGTTTCAGTGTATGCATATATTCCAGTGTTCCAAAGATTTCTGTTTCGCAAACCAAATTTAATCATATATTTTGGGGATAAAAGTTCAATGGAGATTTAAACAACATAGTAGTAGCTTGTCATTAATATACAAATACTAGCTAGAATATTGCATCTCACTCCTTCTATATACTATCTGCTTACTCCCTCCGTTCCCATTTAATTGTCCACTACGAAACTACCTGCAATTTTGACCGGCTTATAACTTATATCAAAATTGTCATAATGAATTTTTTTTTAAATCTAATCATAAAATTTAACATTTGAACTATATTATCAACTTTTGAAATTTTTCATTCCGACAATTTTGATACAAGTTCTTGGCCGGTCAAAATTACACGTAGTTTCGCAGTGGACAATTAAATAGGAACGGAGGGAGTAATATTTAAGGATTCTTCAAGGGATCCTTTTTCTTTCTTTCTTTTTTTATTTTTTTCTTTTTTTAGGTGATTTGGGTTTTGGGTTTTCTCGAAATGCAAAAAAGGAGATGTGTTTGTTTGGATTCTTTGGAAAGAAAAAAACAGTTTTCATGTTGTTTTTTTAGGTGATTGGGGCTTTGGCTTTTTCGAAATGCAAATAACAGTGTGTGTTTTGTTTGGCAAACACAGCTTTCGTGCTTGTTGTTTTTGGTATCTTTTTAAGTTAGATTACGCCATTCACACACCTGAAATAATTATAAACAATTGGAAGGAAAGGTTAAATTTTTAAGTATATGATACATTATAAATGAAAAAAATAAATAAATGAAAATTGCCTACTTTTTCTGGGAGAGATTTTCTCACCTACTTGGTGCTACTATAGTTTTCACTACTCGCAATATAAAAAGCAAGATTGATTCTTATAACAAGTGCACTTATAATACTCATATATACTAGTACCTAAAAAAAATAGTTTTAATCTTCTGCTGAAAATGTTTGCTTATGTACATTGTCAAATTTAACAAACTTATTGTAGGATAGTTGTGGTATTACTGGCTAATTGTAAACATGTGGGTTTATATTAGAGGATGCTTCTATTGAGTTTCATTAAATTGGCCTAGAACTAAGGGGGAAATTATTAATCTGATGCAATTATTTTGTGTTAATCAAGCAAATAGGAAATATATTCATATGGATATGTTCAAAGGAGATCAGATATACACACCACAGAAAAAAGAAAAAGAAATATCAAATAGAGTTAGGTTGGCTGGCTCTTATCTCTATATAATGGTTTGACTTCTTATAAATTGTACATTAAGGCTTCTTCTCTAAAGTATCCCCACTTGTTTAAAATCTATCTATAGTTGGTTCGTTCGGACTTACAACTAATGAAAGCTCACTCTAGCATGTGGATTATCTCTTCTTTTTTAACAGTAGGTATTGAGTATGTCATTGATATTGTTTTTCTCCTGAAAAGTTTGGGCATTCAGCTTATTGTAATTTCTGTGGTTAATTATGTATGCTTAACCAAAATGTAAATTGCTTTTCTTTAGGGTTATTTGAAGCCTAAGATCATAGAGCACTTATAAATATGAAGACAATTAGCTGTGCAGGCATTACAAAACCGAGCCTTTTCCTTGTCAGATATGAGTTATCTGCTCGCACATTCTATCAACCCTGTATTGCAACCGCGTTATCTCTATCTAATTTCATCAACCATGGGAAAAAAGCTAGATTTATATCAAGATTTCAATGTTCTCTCACTTATGGAACTACATCACTATCTAAATCAGACTCTTATGTTGGTAGAAGACAAGGAAGGTCTTCATTATATTCCCGTCCTAGTCTATTAGAAATGAAACATGACAAAGCGGAAAAACGAGCTCTTGTATATGAATTCTTGAAAGAAATTGGTATAATACCTGATGAGCTTGACGGATTGGAGCTTCCTGTGACAGTGGAAGTAATGAGGGAACGTGTAGATTTTCTTCATAAGTTAGGGCTCACAATCGAAGACATTAACAATTATCCTCTTGTCCTTGGCTGTAGTGTGAAGAAAAACATGGTACCAGTTCTCGATTATCTCGGAACATTGGGAGTTAGAAAATCTACTTTTACGGATTTTTTGCGACGATATCCACAAGTTCTTCACGCTAGTGTCGTTGTTGACCTTCAGCCTGTGGTTAAATATCTTCAAGGGATGGATATAAAGCCAAATGATATTCCCAGGGTTCTTGAGAAATATCCAGAAGTTTTGGGTTTTAAACTCGAGGGGACAATGAGTACATCTGTGGCGTATTTGGTTGGAATTGGGGTGGCTAGGAGAGAGGTTGGAGGGCTTTTGACAAAATACCCTGATATATTGGGTATGCGAATTGCTCGGGTAATTAAACCATTTGTGGAATATCTTGAATATTTGGGAATACCAAGACTAGCTGTGGCTAGACTGATTGAGCAACGTCCTCATATTCTCGGGTTCAGCTTACAAGAAAGAGTTAAACCTAATGTTGAATCACTTATTGAGTTTAATGTTAGGCAAAGCTCACTTGCTTCGGTGATCGCTCAGTATCCTGAAATAATCGGAATCGACTTACGATCAAAGCTTCAGGGTCAATATAGCTTTTTGAATTCGATAATTGATTTGGGTTCTGAAGATTTTGGGAGGGTTGTCGAAAAAATGCCGCAAGTCGTTAGTCTTAGTAATAAACCCGTGGTGAAACATGTCGATTTTTTTAAGAATTGCGGGTTTGACACACAACAAGTGAGAGAAATGGTGATTGGGTGTCCCCAAATTCTTGCTTTGAATCTCGATATAATGAAACTCAGTTTTGATTTCTTTAAAAAAGAGATGGGTAGGGATTTAGATGACTTGGTTAAGTTTTCGGCTTTTTTTACTTATGGTTTGGAATCTACTATAAAACCAAGGCATAAGATTGTAGCTAAGAAAGGGCTGAAGTGCTCTCTTGCATGGCTTCTCAATTGTTCTGATGAGAAATTTGCTGACCGAATGGATTATGATTTTATCGAAATGGAGGAGGGAGAAAATGATTCTTCGTTTGATATGAATTCTTTGATGGGGCCCAGAAGTGAGGAGTCAGCTTCTGATTTCGACGACGATAGTGATGATGAATTTATATAGAGTTTGTGTTTAGGTAGAGGCAGTTTTGTGGCTATCTTGTTTTCCTTGCTTGATGCATGGATGATGTGGATCTTTAAGCTCGATTATAAGGTGAATCCCCATTCTCAAAGATCTTGAAGTGTTCTCCCTCGTGTGCTAAATTTTATTTTTTATTTAACGAAGAGCAATTGAAAACTCTAAGAGAAACAAGCTTTCCGTCTATAGAATTATTTAAGTACGAATAGTTTACTTGTGCAGTCAATTGAAACAATTTTTTCCAGAACATGTCCTCATGTGAATCGCGATTCTTAAAGCTCTAGATTTTCTGATGTGCCAAAGTTTTAATTTTATAGACCGGGACCAGTAGATAATAATTCCATGTTTGTATTCAGTTTGTCATTCTTGCGATGTGCTTTTTCTAGCTGAAAACATAAAACCTTGAACGAGGTAGGCTTCTTCTATCTAAATATAATAGTCTGAAAGTTGACTTATGCAATCAATGGAAACAACTTTTTTCTGAAACATGTAAAATAGAAATTAAAGAATAGTTTTTCTGACAATTCTTCAAACACAAGAGTTTCAGACACGGCATTTGGCACTAAGATGCTCTTATCTAAATTCTGGGAGAGAGAAGAACTTGTTGAAAAAAACTAGGCTAAGATTTTATGATGGATTTCCCTCGTTAGGGCAGAGGTGGTATTGATGTGGCATACTTAAAAGCTAAAAGTAGAGCACCTTGTAGTTTAAAGTTTGAAATAATACATGTTTACTCACATTAAATGCTCTTTTTATCTTTTCCATGGTACTATAGCATTTGACATTTTTTACAGATATTTGGTCACTGCCTTCTTTGAGGAACTACATGGAAAGACTTTATTGGATTTTGGTGATGAGAAAGCCACACCATTGGAGTCACATCTAGCTCTCATGACACTGGAAATATGGTGACTTCTATCTGCTGTGAGTTGATGGAAAATAAGTTATCTTCTCTTGATAGTTGCTTTTGGAGAAATTATAGGCCTTGACATACTTGGTGCTTATAGTTTATGGCATATTACAGAAGCATGTGCAAACCTGATCTTGGGTTGAGCTGTAAACAAGTAATGTACGTAACACAAACAACTACTTAGTTTCTGTATTTTAGATCCATTTGTGTTAGCTGATTGTAAAGCTCCCTCCTTTAAGTGGTTCAGATTTTCTTGGTTATGGTAGTGGTTTCTTCTCTAAAATGCTCTGTAAGAGCAATTTCAGGCAGTTGCTTGATTTTATTTTGAGAAAATCCATTGGTCCAGTAGTCGTTGTTTTGTTGCTTGTTGTTATGCTCTTGATGTGTGCCGAAAGTGCTTCAGTGTGCATCATTCGTGTTTTCCTTTATTGATTATATTATATAAATTTTGTAATTGAATGGGAGAAATAAGTTTTCTTGAAAAAGTCAAGAGGCTTGCCTCAGCTGTTACAGCGTCATTACTTGTTTATGTCCTGATGACATGCATAAAATGAGATATTGCCAATGGCATTCTAGTCTTTTTTTCTATAATAAATCTAAGATTGATATAGCATACTTTACTGTTCAGGGTAGAAATATGAAGCTTGAATGGTAGGTAAAATGAGAAACGTGGATAAAACTACCCTGTTGTTTGTTCTCTACCAAATCTTGCTTTCTACTTAAGAGTCAAAGATGATACCTTGAAATGTACTTATACCTTAAGTTTTGTTCCCCTTATTTCCTTATTTTATGCTGAGTTTACACAAGCATTCAACTACATACAGCATTTTTAGATCTACTCACACACACTCCTACAGAGTTTCAAGAGAGAGAGAGAGAGAGACAGAGAGATGCCTCCTCCAGGTTGGGGACCAAGGCCGGGAGGGCCACCTCCTTGTGGCTGCTGTGATTTTCTCTTTGCTGGAATCTGTAGATGCATAAGTTCATGGTAATAATATAGGTCTTATTAATAGAGTATTACGAAAAGGCTTACGCCAGGTTTATTATCGTAACACTTAAAAATTATGTTCACTGGCTTATTTAAAATGTAAAACCGCCTTAGCTAAGAAGTAGACTACGCTTCTTCTTTTTATTATATGAATTTCAACTTTATAATAAATTATGCAACATATTAGCTATATTAATATATTTATGAATTATAAGTAGATATTTTTTTAGAAAAAGCTGCTGCCTGCTTAATCTTTATCAATTAAGTGGTTTATTGTCATGAAGTTATGTACAGGATATGTACATGTCACAATGATGTTCATTGAGTTTACAGATTCTTTACATAGTTTTATCCAAATATATCACTACTCTTTGTTAACACTGCAACTCATCTCAGAAAGATTAATTTTTCATGTAGTCAGTTTCCATAAAGCGTCTGTATAGACTTCCGGAAAAAAGGAATGTTTTCCTTTTTGCTCTCTTCTTTTTCACCTTCCTTCTCCCCTACATCACTCGTCTCCCCCCTCCATTGCCCTCTTCGACGAGTGAGAGCATTTGTATGCTTTTAAGAGTTTGTATAGAAACGGTACACATAATTCATTATTCAATTGTGGTTATATTGCCTTATCATGTGTGCAATTTTGCAGTTTCTACTTGCTGTTTTGTTGCTGCATCTTCGAGCAGTGTTGTGGGCCGATGTTTGGCAGGGGTCATGGCCCACCCGGTCCTCGTCCTTTTTAATGACTATGCCAGCGATTATAGTTGTCAGGTCTCAAGTCCTGTGTGTAATTTCATCCTTTAATAATTATGTCAAAATAAGAAGTTTGAGAGTGTGTCATCATATGAAGTTGGAGTTGTTGTGCTTTCTTTGGACTTGTTTGATTAATAGTACGGGAATGTGAAAAGGTTCTTGTTTTCTTAACTATTCCAGAATGTGAACGAGAGGAGCAATTACTTGCACTAAAGTTCATCCCTATGTACTATCAATTATGCATATAAGAGTGTCCATAGGCATTGAGTAAACTAAACTTGTCGAAAACCAATTTTCAATTGAGAGTGTGTGCAAGCCCAGCGACTCCAAACAATCCTTTTTGCTATATCTTCAGTTTAGGAATTTGGATTATAAACCTCAATTGTTCAACCAGTAAAAGGAAACAGCTAGTATTTAACACAAGTTCATGAAATATATATATTTTTTAAATTTTAAGAGAGAAGGTAAGTAAAGATTTTAGTAAAGCTGAAAGATCAGTTGCAACGGCATAGTAATTTTTATGGCATTCCACTTTCAACACTAGTAGTCGTCTCTTCTTACACAAGTGAGACCAACTTAAGAGTCATAAATAATGTATGTGAGCATCCTCTATGAGAATATTATTCTTGTGTTTCCTGTGTCAATTACAACCGCTGAAAAGGTAAAATAAGCCCAAATTCGGAAGACTTTGCTGGTATAAATGCAAACGCAACACATACCAAAAGAAAATATCATATATCGACTGCTCCAGTTCCTTGCATTTACAAATTTATATCCATTCTCCATACAGTTCTATATCTACAAAAGACTAGCCTATTTGAAACTACCAGGGTATCACTCTTTCCCACTTCTACGGTCATGCTTGTTTATTTATGGGAGAAAATTATTTATATAGATTTTTTCAGTTACCATGAAAGATAGGTTACTTCAACAACGTAAAGTATAGCCAAGAACGGTGCCGACCAGTGCTACCATACAAACAAACAAGAAAGGGAATCCCACCATCACTTTCCTATCCGATCTCTTGCTTCTCAATAGAACCTGCAATCAGATAAAATCAATATCAGTATACAAAGTCTAGTGAGCATGGAACATAATGAGCCAAATAAGGATGAGTTAACCTTTGGACCAAATGAAAAAAAGTTAAAATTGAAGTGTTCAAAATTATTATTAGTTGCCTTCGACGGTTCGACCTGCTGCTGAAGAGGAATGGGTAGTTCGTTGGTAGTAAAGCTTAATCCATTTTTTCTCTTTTATTCTTTTTGTCAAGAAAAAAAACAAAGTTATCCTCTGACCAGAAAACGCCTAAAACAAACTCACAGAGCAGCAGAAGGAACCAATTACAAAAGCACTGGCAAAATAATCGGGGTGCAGAAAAAATTGCTCCCATGCGGAAAGCATGAAGATTGTTGACTGTTCCTCTTTTTTGCATACACGGTTGAGTACTTGAGGTGACCCATTTTGATAGAAGTCGGGGAACGATGTAAACAAAAACAAATTAAAAGAATTAATGAAGAGAAGATGCATCACCATTTCCTGTTTCAAAATTTCCGTCTCTTTCCCTGTCCACCTCCTTTCCTCGGTCAGCTTTGAAATGGTAATTTGAGCCTGCAACAGAATGATCAAAAAGGAACAAGTTACTTTCCCAGTACAATTGACGCAAGAGGAAGAATAATTCTTATAACCACAGATTGCTTCCACATTGAAAACCATGGGGAAAAAATTGGTTTAGTTACCTCAACTACCATACATTAACAAAATGGAGACCAAACTACTGACATTAACAATTTAGGCACTGAACTATATATTTTTTCCTAAACTGAGGACCTCCGTGAATTTAATTGGATGGAAGTTAAGTTTAAATTACATTTCAGTCCTAAATTTTATAAAATATATGAATTTAACCTGAAAAATTTATAATTTACATTTTTAACCCGAAAAAATATGTTTTTTTAAAAAAATTAACTTATTTTTTGAAAAAATCAACCTATTTTTGAAAAAACTAACTTTAAAAAAAATGACATTTTTGAAAAAACTAACTCTTTTTTTTGAAAAAAATTAACTTTAAAAAAAACAAAACTTTAAAGTTTAGGAAAAAATATATAGTTCGATGCTTCAATTGTTAATGTCAGTAGTTTGGTCCCCATTTTGTTAATGTATGGTAGTTGGGGTTACAAAACCATTTTTTTCCCAAAACCATGAAAAGATCTATTTCTTTGAATAATACAATATTTAACAATTGGTATAAATTTTGATGATACAATACTATACGACTAGAGACTTCTTTATGAGGAACCAAAGGAAAAACAATGCAAAAACTTAGAAATTACAATATTGATGGCACGGCAGTTTCATAAATGTGTCCAATAGAAGAGAAACTAAAAGGATAAAATTAAATACAGAATATTCAATATTGTTAGATTGTAAAATGTTGCACCCATTTACCCTCACAAGTCTTTCTATCTTAAAAAAAGGAAAATTTATCATTTGGAAAAAGACGAGCAATCTGAAAACCATAGTAAAATAACTCTGCGCTACTGTTATAATTATGAGCTGCGACTCTTTTCCTTTAAACTGTAAAGTCCCTTGATATACAACGGTTACTCTTAAATTTATAACCTAATAGCATATACTCATAAGTCATAGCTTATCAGGATAAATGAAGTTGCAAGAGTTAAAACTGGAACGTGAACTGACCTCTGTCAGTTTTGATTCAAGTAAATTTAACTTCGACTTCATCTGCTCAACATCTTTCGCTAACTTTGTTTCATCCAAAATTATATTTGTATCCTTCATTGAATTTTCCAAATGCTCAACTGTCTTGAATGCCTCATTCTCTTCGTCCTTTGCTGGTTTCTCCTCATCTTTCACATAATTAACAGTGTCATAGTGCTTATGCGGAATGTCACCACCATTCAAAAAATTAAGAGTTACATTGTCCGTATTATTCGAAGGATGCTCCTCATCTTTCACATGATTGAGAGTTCTACAATCCTGAATATTTGGGGAATACTCCTCATTCCGCAAGCTATCTACAACTTTAAAGTTCCCACTCTTTATTGAATTTACCACCTCGCTATCGGTTACTTTAGTCTCCACCACATTCTCAGCTACCTGTAATAACAATAGTTAAGAAAATTCATCATACTCCAATATCAGAAAGAACAGCCGTTTCAACATAAAATACACAAAAAATAACCACTATATGATCAATATAGGTAGACGCCAAATTTGATTTATAAACCTAGACAAAAGCGGATTGAGAATTCCACACTTGAACTTATATTTTACTCTGAGGTCTTGAAGTATTTTTACTAAAAGGATGGATATTTTAAAGTTGATGAATGATGACCACTACAAAATGACAAGTTGCAAAAGGATAAGGTAAAGGAAAACCGTATGCCAAGTAGATGAAGAAACCTCTTACCTGGTTATTTGGGGAATAGCTTTCATTTTTAAGCAATGCATTATTTTTCATTTTTGAAGTTTCGAGCAGTGGATCCTGCTTCAATATCGCATTAATTGGTGATAGTATCGGAGAGTTAGGGGGGCTAAGAAGGACAACTCTCAGCTTTACTTCCTCAATGTATCTGCCATCCTCTCTGACAAACTGGAAGATAAATTATGAGAAACCTATATAGAAGGGTTTTGTATGCATACAGTACTACCTTATTTCGAGTTCATACAACCACCTAGAAAATTCAGCAGTTAATACACTAACATAACATCTCTTGACGATTTTAAACTTTTATTACACATCGTGAACCGAATTGAAATAAAATTATGGGTCAGGATACTAAAATTGTTACAGAACAAATAATGTATACACTGTAATATCATTCTTCTTTATATTTTGCTCATTATTCAATCAACCTATGTTTTTCTTTTCTCTAATTTAGTCCCCGAGCTATGATTGTTTTCCTTTGTAGTTTACTGAAACATCAGAAAATGCAACTTGAGCATACTAATGGCAATTTTTTGTAGACTGGTGTAAGATTTTTAAATATGGTGGTATGTTGTGTACATAGAATAATTTTTCCGATATAGAAAAAATACAATTTTTTCACGTGACAAGCATTAAAACATACCATTTTTGAAGTTATATCATCATCGGTTGTGCTAGCAGGAACAACTGTGCTCTGAACTAAGAACTTATCTTTGCATATCATGTCCGGAGGTTCTTGTTTTGGTGCTTGCATCGTGACTAAGATAACATAAATTACAATATCAACGATATATAAAAACGAGCAACATAATTCAAATATACACTCATCTATAAAAGTGAAGACGCTTTGTACAGTTAAAGGTTGTGTTACACAGATTACATGCTATCAAAGTGCAAGCAGTTTATATATTATTCTCAACGTATTTATTCTCAACTTCTCCCCATACAATTTGCTATTTTTTTTTTTAAGTTTGGTGCGCATGATGCTATTCTTCTAGTCTGATAATCAGCTTGACATAAGCCACCTAAACCCATGCTATTAAAAAATTTACTTTAAAAACTTTCCAGTAAATTAACTTCATCTTTGCTAAAATATGACCATCTTTAATTTAGAAATACATCAATCGTTTGCAAACATACCAGTGAAATCACAAAACGCTTTAGGCTTCAGAATGCCTACATTTGGCCGTACACAGTATTTCTTCGGGGAAGTGGTTTTAACCTGCCATACACGAATAGTATACTGATATCAAGATTCAGCTTAAAAAAAGCGTAACATATGTAATGGTTTAGTAAATAGAAAAAAGAAATCTATTTGCACCTTGAAAGCAACATAGTCGTCGAACTTATTGACCAGCCGAATGATACAAGAGGACTGCTTCTTTAGTTCAACTACACAAACAGGAAAATCTCATGTTAGCATATTAGTTAAATGCCAATATTTTTAACGCATATCTTTGGGAAATACAAAAATTACAAACATGTAAATTGTGAACGAAGGTGCTCACTTCCAGTAGGAGTTGTAAGAAGTCAATATTTCAGTTTTAGCACTTAGGTGCATAAGAAAAAAGTAAATTACACATAAAACCTGGTATAAGGGAAACAAAAGAATGAGAGCAGTATACGTCAATATTGAATTGGTAGTTGCAGAGTTGCCAAGCACATAAATTTAATACAGCTAAAATAAGGAGTCTTTAAATAAAGTGGTTGAAGAGTTAAAAATAACCATGCACATAAAAATACAGGACCAATCATGAGTTGTTACGATAGCAAGTTATGATGACATGGTTAATATTGAGTCAAAAAGATCTTTATATATCACTTTCTTCATTAATTTTGATGGCCAACACAAACATAGGTGATTAACGTTCTATCAAACAGTTCAATAGAATGTCACAGCACAAATGGCAGACATGTTTCAAAAAGCATTTTTTTTCCACGGAAGCTATGTTTTGAACCAGGATTTGTTACGTGAAAGTGGAAAAGAAAAGATAGTTCCCCTTCATATATAATTCATGAGTTTAAGGAGATGCTCTTCTTTCCGGACACAAAACGATCAAGTCTAAATTACAGCTTTTAGCTCATACTATTTTTGCTTATACCTTGTTTTAGTAATTAAATTTGTCGCTTCCAAAAACGTAGAAGTAAGTTTAAGTGAATGAAATCATAGTTTTCACAGCCTTAAACAACATAGCTTATTTGTTTAAAATTACCGCCAAACAAGCCTTGTTAGCAGAATCCGACGTAAAAGTTAAGCTAAACGCTGATCATTTATCATAAGGTTAAGATTCGACAACTCACATAAGAACTTAAGTTCTCGAGGCTGAATATCCAAAAGCTCCGAGTCCATAACCCTGTTTAATCCTGCAAGTTTGTTAAAACAATAAAAGCATCAGAACAATCCCTTCTATAGTTACAAAACAAAATTATAAGTATATAGACATGACTAGCAAGTTAATAAAGAAAAGACAAAAAAATCTGCCTACTTACATAAAAATATTTGTATATATATATATGATCAGCACTAAGGTTGAAAGTTTACAAATTAATTAAAACAAAACCAAAAAATTCAAAGCATCTCTTGTAATTACATAAACATCTATAAATCTGCAAATGCATATATACATATATATACACATACGCGCATATATGTTCATGATGGCATCACTCTAAATCAATTATAACTAATCACAAACAACCGAAAAAGGATACCAGAATTTCCCTAATCATACAAAAAGTTTCATTAAACATTCACCTTATTAAAATAAAACACAATTATGATCAAATTGAAAAATCACAAGTCTAAATATACGGCGTACGGTACTCCGGTGTACATAACAAGAATGAGGACAAAAGTTCCCTATATTACCAAAAAAAATTATATTTCAAAATTTATTATTTTAGTAAAAAAATAATCAAAAATAGAATTATGGCCCCCATCATATAAACCAAAAGTAAAAAGAACCTTAAAACCTTACTTTTAACATGCCTCCTCATAATAACGAATTAAAGTTTTTAACATGAATTAAATACCTTCCACCGGATAATTAGTTATAAATAATAGTTAGGGCGCTTAAAAAAGTAAATGAGACGATAAAAACTGAAATAATCAAATAAAAAATGTTTATTTACAGAAATTGTACAGTGAATCATTTAGTAAATGGAAAATAGAAGAAATACGAGAGAGAAAAAGGAGTTAGAATGAGAGAGAAACAACCTCAATGGAAGGCTAAGCGGTGGGATAGAGAGAGAGAGAGAGAGATCAAGGGAATTTGAGTAATTCGATGTATACTGTAAATATATATATATATATAGAGAGAGAGAGAGAGAGAGATTATAGAGAGAGAAGGTACCCAAAAAGTTTATTAAAACAGAAGTGGTACCATGCGAGTAAGCAAGTACTGACATTTGTAATTGTACATAATATTATATATTTTGATCTATTGATAATATATTTGAATTAATATGTGGTACGTACGTTTCTATTTAATTGTTTATTATGAAATTATGTTTAATTTTAATCTGTTTATAACTTATATTAAAATTATCGAAATAAATTTTTTTTAAATCTAATCATAAAATTTAAATTTTACACTATATGATCGACTTTTAAAAAATTTCATTCTAATAATTTTAGTACAAGTTATTAACCGATTAAAATTACACGTAGTTTCATAGTTGATAATTAAATAGGAACGATAAAACATGCTATAGATTTAATTTAGAGATGTCATCCAAGCACATTCATTTTTATGGAGACTCCATGAACAATTGGTCTACATTTAAGATAAAAATTACTACTTACACTCTCTCAAAATATTAAGCGGGATGTTACATACAAATTTAATCGGTAAATATATCGTGTTTAAATTATTGAAATATAAATTTTAAAAATTTGTTCATATAGTTAAACATTTGAACTATGTGATTAATTTTAAAAAAAATAGATTTCGACAAGTTAGATGTTATTTGTCGGTCAAAATTACACGTAGTTTCGTATACCCCAACAATTTGGGACGGAGGAGTAACATAGTATCTTATACTCTTTCCGTTCCCAATTAATTATCCACTATAAAAATATATGCAATTTTGACCGATAAATAACTTGTATCAAAATTATCATAATATTATACTATAGTCATATTCAACTTACATATACCTAAATTACGGTTTATGAAAGGTGCACTACAATAATTAAATGAGAGTGATCAATTTTCTATATAATTTTTTCTTACATGGGGGGTGTGTGGTGGAGTGGAGGGGGGCAAAATACATAAAAGTCTTTTACTTTGTTTAACTTTTTTGAATGAGCCCCCTGATGCTAATAAAATTTCATATACACATTTACAATAACGTTATGGCAAAAATAATAACGATATCATATTATTTCCATCCCAAAATTATTTAATTTGTAAATAATTGGTTTGGTACACGAATTATAAAAAAATGGTTTGGTACATTAAGCTATTAATTTATGTTCTTTAGTGAATTATAAACTCATAGTGATTTTGCTTTGGTGTCAACTCATTAATATATCACTTGGTTTGGTACCATTACAAATTACCGTCGTTGGATGGAAAAATTGGAAAAATGACGTGACGTGACCCGATTATGTTTAATGGAAATGGATGATGTGAATGTGACGAAAATACCCTAATTAATCTAACATTATCATATGTTTGGTAATAAACAAGCAATCTCTAACAAAAAAATTGTTCGGCTCATAAATTAAGCTCGTATTGTTAAACTACTCATTTTACATAATGGTATTACAATTATTTACCTGATGTAACGCAAAATTAGGAGTAACATGAAGAGTATTAATATCCATGCATATAATAACAATCAGAACAGTCACGGTAAAACATGTCCGACTTTGGTTAATTTACATTCATTTGTAATTCTCTTAAACTAACTAACGAAAAGAAAGTGAACAAGTCTTATAGCCATTTACATGTATTCAACTACTTTTAATAATATTCGGTTTCACAAAACCAAGTGTTAATTGCTCCAGAAAAGAACCGACACAGATTTAATTTTCCTCTGTATAATGAATTACCCTTAGGAGACAGATTTGTTTGTATACAACATCGCTCCTGTCTAAATCTTTGCTTTTAGAAAAAACTACAGTATTTTGTTTTTCAAGTTATTGTGTACCTTAATAATCCGGGCCACTAAATATGATCAATGATTTTGTCCATAAAAAAAGTTACTCATTGATTTTGTACGTAATTACTTGGTTTCCCTTACTTTATCAAGATTCTCATTCGCCCTTTCAATTATTTATTCAAGCATAACCATGAAAATTGATGCCTTTTGGATTTGGTGAATGTGCTCGATAGTCATACGGAGAAATAACTTTTATTATGGGTCTAGATTCCAGATGAGAAAGTGAATATTGCAAAGACGTGCATTCAAACTGCTACTACTATTTAATTTATACCCTACTTTGGACAATTTAAGAGAGGAATATCATGGATTCGCCATTTTTTTTATATGGACAATATTAAAAGCATATATATTAAAACTTGCAAACTGTATCGTGGTACTGAACTGAAATATCATGGCCGACGCTTTTTCAGTCGTTTTATAACAATTGAACCTTAAAAAAAGCGAGTGCAACAAGGAATGTAATAACAGTGTGCAAATAATTAATCTTGATTTTATAAGTTACTATTTTCATATAACGTAGTTACCAATCCTCTAGAATCTACATGTACATAAATTTTTATGCCTATTATTAGTACTAGAAGGGAGAGGTAGTAAAGAATACGATGTCCCGTAGTCTGTAACTTAACCGTAAAATTTCATGGCGTGAAGGGAGAGGTAAGCAAGCATATATAATATTTCATGGCATGATTGTAATTTGGTAAGGCTTCTCTGAAACCGTAAACTTCAATGTATCAGGAAAGAAATAATGCATATATGTCAAAACCGAGCATAGTAAGAGCCGACTGAGGCTTTTATTTAATTTTTTCGGGTTAATTTAAAGAATCTGTTGCAAATCCACGGATGGCTCGTTTTCTAAAGTTTTTATGTTTACGACACTGGAAAAATATGAAAATTTTAGTTCAAGAACATCATGGAAATTTAAAATTAAAATCTTCAGCTGGACAACAATACAAGCGACTGCCTGTAATTAACATTAGCTTTTACCGTTGTTAGTTTTTATTTCTGCATCATTCATAGGTCCATAGACAGATTGTTATGTTTTCAAACGTGCCCTGGTGCCAAAAGAACTGTCCAGAATTCATGTCACGGTCACACGCGAGCTGCTCATTCAATTTGTTAATCAATTTATAGCAGAATACGTTAAATCATTATAAATATTTGACTAGGGTACTCTTTATATTTTGTTGTCCTTTTAGCCTCTGTTACGTTACTGTAAATGCCAAAGGAAAAAGATGTATATTCTATAATTGTATATTTTGAGTAAAGTCAATATCCGAACAGGGACTTTCGCACAATTATTTGGGTAACTGCGTTTCTATTGTAATCCAACGACACTTTCGTTGAAATGAATCAAGGTGGGGTAGTTTTCCATAATGAATTATGAAAGTGAAACAACAGCAACTTTCTTTTTGTTGTTATTAAATAATGAGGCTTATTCCTGCATTTTCATCAAATACTTGAGCTCCCAATATCACCTGCCTTGTCAGTATCATGAAGCATAAAGGAAAAAAGAAGTTGTTTTCTACTCTTTTACTGTTGTTTTCTCAAATCCAAACGTGGGTAAAAATGATCAAAGATATTGTAGAAGGCAAACTAGTTAAATATAAAAATTAGGTGGAAACAATACTATTCAATTATTGAACTAGGCGGAGACACTAGATGAAGAAATGAGAGAAGAGACAAATGTGAATAAAGCCAATTAGGTGGAAACAATACTGTTCAATTATTGAACTAGGCGGAGACACTAAATGAAGAAATGAGATGAGAGACAATGTGAATAAAGCCAACGTCTTGACACGGCGACAACTCATGTTATATAACACGTTATTTGTTCGTGAGTTTATGTTTGTCATTACTCTTTATTCCTAAATTGGTGTACAAGGCAATTTTATTTAATTTTACAAGTAAAATTTGTAACATAAATATGTTTTGAACCGTAATCACCATGAAAGGCATCCGAGGTGGCAACAATAATCGATTTCTCTTAAGAGAAACATAAAGAAATCATCTCCATCAAAAAACAGGCATCAGGTGCACATGAAACTGCAGAACAGCTCTTCCAGAAACCCGAGAACAGAGAGCTTAGAAATACGATACTAAACAATTTTATGGAGACTTTTCAAGTGTAAGCATTTTTTTTGTTAATTAACAAAACAAATTAAAGTTGGTATCCTAGATAGTAGATACAATCATTCTAGAAAACAGAGAACTGAAAGCTTGACAGAAAAAATAACGATTGCAATAAATACTTAATTAGCAGATCAAATAGAATTCAGGGTCCAGAAGGCATAACTAATATGCCTAGTTCATGTTCAAGATCTGCATCTTAGATGGACTTCTCTAAACTCACCAAATTGATTATCAGTATAAAACAATAACTTAATAGATAGTAGTATATTTTAACGTGAGTCTAAGATCAAACCAAAGTCCTGTAATCAAGAAAGGATTTTATACTCCGTAGGAAATAGTCTATTACATCCATTAACACACTGCTATAAGCTTATACTACACCTTTATCGCCATTACAATTAGTTTATCAAGCACAACACAAAACGACGTAAAAAAAGGAAAAGAGAAAATCTAGAGCATGCCAAATCGACCATTACGTGAGATTGTATACTGTGCACCAGCTTATTCATTGTCAATTGATGCCCAAGGCTTACCACGAAAGATATATACTGCCATATTCCCGACAAATTAACGACTCTAAAACTAAACCATCAAATACAGTTGAGTCTTTATATTTAGTTATTTACAGTTGCAACTTTAAATTGCAGGGTCACGCCCAATCATCGTCAAAGAAACCTGCATCTTTCATCTCTGAGTAGTACACATTTTCTAAGAGCAAGTCGTCCTCCTACATTTATAGTGACGTGCACATTTAACAAGATGGAATAATCTTATTTATCAAAAAGTAAATAAAACGAAACCTAAAAAATAGAATGCTGACCTGGAAAAAGTCTGCTAGGAACGTAACATATATGAGGGGAAGATAAAAGGCGTGGTAACATATAACTGTGACGCCATATAACCTACAAAAAGATAAGAAACACGGAAAATATCATTAAAAAAAAATAATGGTCCGAACAGCACAGAAGCAGCAACGGTTCAAAAAAATTATTTGATCTCAGATAGAAAAAGCCGTACCAGAAACCCAATCCAACCTGGTGCCCACTGAGTGCGGATGCAAACAGAGATGTTGCATTCAAGCCAAGCATGATGGTGATGTACTTGTAGAAAGCCGGTCTTGCTATTTAGACAAAAAAGAAATACAATATATATAAAGGCCGACGAATTAAGAGGTAACCTTTGAAAAAAAGGGTAATATGCAAATAACCACAGGTACTGAGGGTATTTTGCTTACTTGCATTTAACCCCCATACTGTATATAAATTACGGAAACAATCTTGAAGTCCAAATTTAAAGTCAAGACTTTGCATTCTATGGTCCGTGTTGGGTTTAAATAAGAATACTTGATGTATTTTTTATACCTATGCACCACAAGCAAGCGATGCGGGTTGACAAAACTTTATGGGGAAAATGCAACTTTACTGTTGTCAGTGGACCTTTTTCTTTTTTTGGAATCAACGTTACAAAACTTTTCCAGTTAAGCTCTACCATATACTTGCGTAGGCATTACATAATACATATACCAAAAAAACAATTATCCGAAACAAGAGAGACAAGCACAGGGGTAGCCTGAAAAACTTAAATGGTGCATGCAGATCAAAAGTAATGGAAGTAAAAAAATAAACAAATGCAAAACTCTAACAGTACATGTGGGTTATTTGCCTTTATCCACACAAAATAAAAATGCAAAACAAACCAACTTACCAGGTAACTTCTCTCTCCAGCTAGAATGGTACATGTAGAATATGATGCCATAAACAGCAGTAAGAAGTAGCTTATGAACGACCCACAATCCCCACTTTGCCCTGTGTACTTCTTGGTAGTTGTCAATAAACAAAGGAACTCCAAAACCGAATAGATAGATCGCCTGCAAAAGTAACACCCTTAGAATAAGGAGATAAACTAAGTTGTGCCAAACCATCAATCAGCTCGTAGAGCGTCTACATTACGATGACTTCTCTACATACAGGTCAACGGATCAATTCCTGTTGTAACAATCGAATCTTGATTACACAACAAAGGGAATATAAAGGTGGTACCTTTTATCTTATGTTTGGTTTCATGAAAAAAGGTTGTATGTTAACTGACTAAAAAGGTGCGTGCATATAAGACTACAAGAGGGTATCAGTCATCTGTAGCACGGATACTCCAAAAAGTAAATAGTGGCGTATTGGATACCGATATAACATGGATATACCCAGTGGACTCGGGTACGTGTATCAAATAAGCAAATAAGCAAATAAGCATATCGTTGGCTTGTTAGAGGTTTAACCAATTCAATACTTAACAGATACTTCACTGACATGTTCTTGGATTCAGCGGAGTCAAAAAATTATGTTTCTTTAAAACATTCAGGGTAAAGTTTGAAAGCTTATTAAAGTAATGGGTCATACATGTTATAATGTACCTATCTGTTCTATGTATAGTAAGTACTAAGCTACAAATATACGTACATACATATATACTATATGATTGTATCTTAGCCGTATCATATCCTAAATTTTAAACTTTTCCGTATCGCCATATCCGAATCATACCGGATACGATGCCCGTATCCGTATCTTCAATAGAGGATATTACTATAACAATTACAAACCAATGGGAACAACATATTCTTCAAACTATGAAAGCAAAGAGATGAGGAAAAAGGATAACTCTAGCTGGGTGACTTGGCAGTTGGCAGAAAAAAGAAGTCCATTATAGACTTTTTTTCAGGAGCAGAAAAAATAACTAACCTGAAGAACTCAGTTTTTGCTTCTAGCACATTAAAAAAAAGACAAATGGAGCTTGCATAAGTATTGTTTGATCTCTTAAAAGACCAAATTTATATCAGATACCAAAAGTATCAATGAACACGTCTACAACAGATGATAAATGATGATAAACCACACCATAATATTAAACTGCTAATGTGAGGTTGATCAATACTTGCACCAAGCATGCTAGCACCCATCAATCATTACTCAGGATTAAAAACCCTAAATATCTCTTCCAAGGGAAAAAGTCAACTTCATAAAACAATACCAAGCCCATAAAAATTGGATAGAAACGAGACACACAATACAACCCCATAGGCCCAGACAAAGAAGTTCAAGATTTTGTTTTAAAACAATAAATATTTTGAACAAATAAACACATTATCAAATTTATGAAACAAAGAACCTTATTGTCTCAGTGTCTCTTGCCCTAAGCTATGTGCACATTAATGATAACAAGCACGAACACCAAACCCAAAAAACGAAGAAATTGTGAAAGTAGAGAGAGACGGCATACAAATGATTATAATACCTTGAGAATAATATCAAAACCAACAATGAGCCCTGAGACAACAAAAGTTCGTGTTAAAGCTTCCAAACCACCCACATCGTTTCCTTGGAGTAAGAATGCCATTAAGCTAACTTCAAGAAAAAGCATTCCCGAAGTTGTAAATAATGATAATACATTCCATGTCGTTTCCTTGCCCAGGGTGCACTCCCAAGCCTGTCAATAGAGAAACCAGTTATAATATATACAAGCCTAGAAAATAGCAACTTTTTGTGACTAAAAAATGTGGAATGCTATCTCTATTGAGTCCTCAACATAACAAAATTTTAAGTGTCTATTTAGGGAAAAGGCAATTGCACGTGTTTACACTAATACAGTTCCATTTTCTGCAGGCTCAACAAGTAATTACCCTACAAACCAAGACCCTCTTGACCTATTCCTGAGAGTAAGGCTCAGGTTGTGACTTTTTTCCATCCAAAGCACTGCTATAGTGACCGAAAGACCCTATGATGGCCCTCAAAGGGAACAAACTCTATGGGGATTTAAAGTTGAGACCTGCGCGACCTAATGGTCTTATTTAAAACTCTCCACAAGTTGAGATACCCCTTGAGGCAAGGGAGTACAGTAAAAGCAAAACATTTCTTGTCCGAATATTTTTTTAAACAAGATTATCGACTTGATCTTTAATCAAGTTAATGATTTCGCTACTTATGAATCAAAACATATACAATTGGAAAAGAGGAAACTGTTTGCACAAACATGTCTACCAAACAACAATGCACTTTATTAGACAAAACTAACAGCCTATGATATCACCAAAATTTCAGGACTACAAGTTGTATCAGAAAGGTCATAGTTTGAAACAATGAATATAAAGCCCTTAAAAAGGTGTTAGGCAGAGGGTGATTGTTCTCCCTGCACCCTTCACTTGATTTTTGAAATGCTATTTCTTCATATTTTTTTACAACAGCCAAAATGTAGTACGCAATTTATACAAGACCAAAAATATCTGTAAATTTATGGAAAACAAGCTGTCTAATAAGCACAGGCTTCCTTCTGATCCATTCAAATTTGATTAAGCATCACTTCTAGCGAAACAACGATCAAACGACTTTTGGTTCACTTTCTCAACTATAATGATCTATTTGAAAAATCTTGAAACAATTTCTGCAATTTAACACAGAACAACAATTGACCAATGCAAACACTTAGTGGCATAGCCTTATAGGGCATCAAAAGCACAGAACAGATAGTCTAGTAATTTATCTAAGAAGTTATTGTGTCAAAATCATCTCTCTAACCCAATTAAATTAACATTAAAGTAAAACATTTTAGCCTCTTCATCCAAACTTCTCTTACTTTTGTATTTCCACATTCTATCCAATAAAACCCTAGCTAAACCGTTATCTTACTGAATTTAGAGCACCATCTCAACTACGGAGAAATTCATCATCCAACATAAATAAAGCATAAAGGACCTTCTTGGCAACACTTCCATTGATACAAATTAGTGTCTGATAATCAGCATGCTTTCTTTCACTTCCCCCAAAACAATATTCCAGCTCATATACAAGTATACGAGAGGATCACTCTTTTAGCAGGTTTTGATTCCTCAAATCTCATATAAAATTCATTTACCTATCAATTTCAATTAAGATAGTTCTACATATTTATTACTTTTTTAAACCAAACAAAAATCCACTTTAATTTTACAAGTACACAAAGTTACAATCTTTTCAATAGCCACTGTGAACTCTGTACTTTCAATTTCAATTCACCAATAATCAAAATTCATAAAATTTCTTCAATTTCAAATTTAGCACTATCCAAAATTCAATTCATCACTATCCAAAATTAACTGAACTCTTTCAATATCAAATTCACCACTATCCAATTTCTTTTAACTTCAAAATTCACCACGAACAAAAAATAATGGAATTTTTTCAATTTCAAATTCACCACTAACCAAAAACAATAATATATCTCTCCCTTCCAGCAAAAAACAGAAAACAAAAACATAAAAAACCCAAAAAGTAACAAACATGAAACAAGCACTAAGCCAAACTGAGCACACTCACAAAGCCACATTAACACGTAATCCGATATAACAATACATAAAACAATAATAATTAAAATTATGGAACTTTATAGCAGCAACTTTTCCATAATTTTTATTATATACACATAAATTTTCAATATTTCCAACATCTACTAGCCTACTAATAACACGCTTCACAATTCACAATATGAGACCTTCCTACTAATAACATCTACTAGTCTATTAAACCCAATTCACAAGTAACAAAAAATAACAAAATAACATAAAATAATAAATATGAACCTGAAAGAAGCACCAGGCGAGATTGAGGAGGCTAACAAGCCACAAAAAGGCGTAATAAGAGATAATAATATGAGACCTTCTATAGATAGCTTAGACGGTGATTTCTTAGCATGAGAGGCTAAATAAACAAGGAATAAAGCCGAGGGCACGACTAAAGCGAGGTTGTGCCAAAACCCATGGCAATCAAATCGCCACGTGTAGGTGCTTGTTTTAGGGTTATGGTTGAGTTGAGACCTTCAATCGCTCTTAGTCGTCTCATTTTTTTTGGGTTTTTAGGGTTTGCTGTGTATGTGTGTGTGTGTGTGTGTGTGTGTGGAACCATTAACCAAAATTCAATTAATCATTAACCAAAAAGTAATTGAACTCTTTCAATATCAAATTCACCACTAACGAAAATTAATATCCAAAAAGAATATGATTCTTTTAACTTCAAATCCACCACTAACAAACAATAATAGAATTATTCCAATTTGAAATTTACCACTAACGAAAATTAATATCCAATTTGAAATTCACCACTAATCACTAACCAAAATTAATAGAATCCATTCAATTTCAATATTTTTTTTACTCCTTATATACACATAAAGTTTCAATATTTCCAACAGCTACTAATAACCAATCTAAACCCAATTCACAAGTAACAAAATATACTCGTAATAAATAATCTAATTTTCCATTCCAGAGAAACTAAATAATTATAAATAAATAAAAAAGGAAAACCTGAAAGAAGCACCAGGCGAGATTGAGGAGGCTAACAAGCCACAAAAACGCGTAATAAGAGATAATAATATGAGACCTTCCATTAGATAGCTTAGAAAGTGATTTTTTAGCGTGAGAGGCTAAATAAACGACGAATAAAGCAGAGGGTAAAATTAAAGCGAGGTTGTGCCAAAACCCATGGCAATCGAATAGCCACGTGTGCAGCTTTGGTGACGATGATGGTGCTTGATTTAGGGTTATTATGGTTGAGTTTATACCTTCGATTGATAATAATAGTCTTCTCATTTTTATTTTATTTTGAGTTTCTAGGGTTTGCTCTGTAGAGAGAGAGAGAGAGAGAGAGAGAGAAGTGGTTTAGCTGGTTTTGATCGTTGTGGTGAAGATTAAAAGTGATGCTATCTTTGTTTTTTGTATCATTATTCTATTTAGCCTATGACTAATTGACTATTAGTTGTATCTTCCCGGTAACTTTCTGTAAAATATTTACCAAATCAATGAAAAATTAGACTTTGGTTACGGTATTTGTAATTTTAGGCCTTGTCTTGGTTGGGTGGGATTAAAGTGTTATTGGATGTCACACAAATATGATGTTTAGCTGGTTAAATATGATCGGAATTATTAGTAAAACGGGATTACAAATGGTCCCAAAATTGAATATTTACAATACCATGGGGGTGTGGTATTAAAAGTCCCGGAACTACGTACGAAGGGTTACTCGTAATCCCGTTTGGACTCATAGTCCCGGAACTACGAATACCGCAACCAAACGAGGTCTTAGTATTATGTTGTTACGAGTCCCATCAGAAGAATAAGAGCGGTACTTGAAAATAAGTTTGGACTATTAATATCGGTAGGCATGGGTTCGGTTCGGTTTTTGGCAAAACCGGTACCGAAATCGAGTATATTTTTCAGTTCGGTTTTTTTATTTTTTGAATCGAACCGAATCGGGGTTTTTTTCGTTCTGGTTTCAGTCTTTTCGGTTTTTTTTTGGTTTTATTTTCGATTTTTCGGTATTTTTTGGTTTTTCGTTTTTTTTCGGTCCGGTTTTATTGTAAACCGAAACCGAACCGAAAAAGTTTCGGTTTTTCGGTTTCGATCTTTTTCGGTTCGATTTGGTTATTGGTTCGGTTTTTTCGGATTTTCACTCGGCCCTAAACGTCGGGACTATTAATACCATCCTTACATAAATTTTAAAATACATTCATTCAGAGTCATTTATAGTTCGGACGTGACACATAATCCCGACACAAAAATTACAGTCAAACACATGTTTTGTGGGGTCCACGGGATCTGAAATCTCATACGCAAAATATGCAACCAAACAGGGCCTCGATAGTTTTTTTTTATTCAGTTTGGTTTTGTCCATTAGATCATAATAATTATCGGAATCTAACCAAATCAATCATTAACCATTAACGATTCGGTTATTATTTTGAACTTCAATAGAAAATAAATAAAAAGATTATGGTTTGTTTGTTTTTTTGTTACATGGATTTCATTTCAAAATATAAACCAGTAAAATAGTGAGTAAATTTTCATTTATAAAAATAATCGGTTTGGTTTTGTTTGATTAAAACGACAAAACTTATCAATTAAATCGGTTCATCGGGTTTCAAACCAAACCAATTACTAAGTCTAGAAAACGGTTTCTTTTGGCTGATTTACTACCTTAACTAATGGGAGATATAAAGGTGACATAGAGATGAAAAAGAACAATCGTATGTAAAGTGAAACAAAAATAAAACAATAGGATTAAACTGAAAATCCCCCTCAAAATCTTTAGAAGTTTAAGCAGGTTATTAAAAAAGTAACAATTTATATTTTATATTTAGAAACACAGAAAAACAAGAGAAATTAAGAAAATGACATAATAAGAAACCTACGATTCGCAATGGCAATTATGGGACTCATCATTTTCTCCATTACATATAAAGATTTGTATCTCATCCATTAATCCCCAAAGGTAATAACTCATTCAATATATACACATGCATTCCTATGCATTGTTGAGTTTGTTTATTAAATAGCCATGAGAATTTTATTAAAAAAAACTCTTTTCCTCCCATGTTATTTATCGTGATCAAACATGATTTGTTGAATATCACTTTAACAACAATCATTCAACGCATTGTTCTGCTGAGTTCATTCATTGAATAACCATAACAAAACTTGTCCGAGAATTTTTTTTATTTATTCCGTTTATGATCATTTAATAAATGATTGGCAGAGTAGCTGAAAATAATCCAAATTATGAGACCGTTTGTACCGTTTTCGTTTATTCATTAAATACCCATCATTCTCATTATAAGTTTTTGAAATGCTAGTAACTTTTATTCGTGATTATGCATGAATTTTACTCGTTAAAGATCATACATGATTTTAGGCAGTGTTTTAAAACGCGAAATCTTAGTTAAAGAGTTTTTGTAAGAACTACGCTAAAAGGCGTAACCTTTTAGCAGGCTAAAAAGCAGAAAAGCGAGTTTTTTAAAAGTTTTTCTAAAAGCTCTCTTTTTAAAACATTGATTTTAGAGAAACTACAAGGATAGGGATCATAAGGAGAAAAGTTGTGGTTTTTAGACTCATTGTCCCATTTTATTATAAGATGCTATGGTGAAAATTTAGGTTTGCTTATTTTTCTCTCTTATTGCATCTATAGGCTCTTTGTAATCGTATTTGTGTAGTAGTGATTTTAGTTTACCGTATTTTGATCAGACAGTAACAGGATAGGCTGCTTTTGGGGCATGTTCCAAGAATAACACTCTTTTTCCTTTTTTGCAATTTAATAAAAGGACAAGTTTGTTCTAAATTTTATAAAAAAAAAAAAGCATATATGGTTTTATTTTTAATGATAATTTAAAATGTGATTGGCAGAGGACTGGAAAATGGACCGAATGAGACCAGTGTACGTGCGGCAGAAAAGCATAGGCTCACCAGGTAGCAACAATGGGGCCCAGACACCATTTTCCCCAATGACTTCACCGTACCCTCGCCACGCACGGTCGGGGTCCACTGGCGGGTCCCTGCTGAAAAAGCCTCAAAACACTGCCACCAAAGCTGCGGCACAAAGACTGGCAATGATGATGTCTAGCAAGGATGACGATGACGATGAAGACGATGATGATCTTGATACGGGACCTGCCATTTCTATGCCCAGCCTCGGACTGGCTGGTGGCAGAGTCGCAAGACCTCGACCAACGGTAACAATTCTTTCTTATCTGTGTAAAACCGCATTTATGCATAAATTTGATGGAAAATGGACTTTGACGCATGTTAAGAGTTAAGACAAACTTTTCATCATAGTCGCTTTTGCTCAATAACACGAAAAGCGTAAAAGAATTTACTGAAGGGTACCTTTTATTTAAAAAATTCTCAGTACTTTGAACATTGGGTTCTGAACTTCTGATTTGTGTCTGGATGAATATACTATTTTATGCGTTTTATTGCTGGAAAGTGTTTTTCTAATTACGAAATATATGAGAACATTATCCTCTATTTGGTTATAATTTCTCAAATATGGCTGTACAACTCGATGTTTGAAGTGGGTTTGAGAATGCTTTCTGATGAGCTTTCAGTAGTACTGATTGATTTGTTTGATCTGTTTATGTGAAAAAATATAAAGTAAATGACCGAATTGAAGCATTAGAAACGTTGCTAAAACGTCTATAACTTAAGTCTACACTTAAAGCAGGAAAAACGCAGAGTCAATAAGCCTTGTCGATGGTAGTTTTATGTGTCATTTAAGCATCGTTATTGTGAAAAGCGCACTTTTAGACTCATAAGCTAAGCTTTTCAGTGTAGTGTAAAAGATGTCACTAAAGTGTATGCATTGGTTAATGAATTGAATGGATATATGTAATAATGCTTTCAACTTCCTTAACACTCGTGAAGTTCACTGTATTTGTTCAACTTTCCCGATTTCTTAGACAGTTCGAACCTCCCCAATGCGAGCATCATCTGGAGGCCAATTCACAAGCACCATTGATCCACCAGTTCCATTGCCTCATTCAATCTCAGCCGAGCAATTAGACGCTGTTATAGAGCGTCCTTTGTCTGGACGTCCAGGATTAAGTCTTAGGCCAACTCAATCCGCTAACTTGCTGGAACAAGTACAACCTGCCTCTCCTCGTGCCATGTCAGCTTCCAGATCACCTCGACCGATGTTCAATACAGAACAGCCATTATCTGCTCGGTCAAATTCAGGTGGCATACCAAATGTAGGGGTTAAAACGGTTCCCATTATACCCCCTAGCATACCTATAAAATTACGCCCACAACCTTCTTTGATTTCCGTTGAGACTCCTCATGACATTCGAAGGGATAAAAGGTACATTAAAGCAGTAAAATTCTTCAAATGAGCCTGGAAGAGCAAATTATCATAACACTATTCTTTTCTTGTAACCAAATTTCTTTTCCCTGTGCTCTTGGAAATAAGATGACATTAATCCTAATTTCATTCATTCTGATTTGTAATTATCTTTGTTGTTGGTTTTTATATAATTTCACTTGTTCTTTCAAGTCTAACATCCTGTCTTTGGGTTCGCTTCGAAGTGACTGGAATTGTTGATGCTTTATGTGGCTAGAAGAATTGATCTTTCTATCAAAGTGAATAGAAAATAGAACTTATAGTTTTAAAAGTATTTCTATATTCCTAAACAAATAAGTTTACATAGTCATAATTTCCTTCTTTTGAAGTTGTAGACAATTTTTCTGGTTCATTTTGTGTTTCAATGTATTTCAGTTCTCTGTTGCTTCACCATCGTTTTATTTTCCTGGTTAGATTACAAGTGACTATCATGTTCTGCCTAAATAACCTGATACTTTACATTTGAGTGTATAGGATATATAACTTTTTATAATGAGAGTAAAACTCAATTTGCTAAACAATATGAGATTTCAAGTTTCCAGGTTTCCATCCCAATACTTACTAATATTGAGTTTGTTTGAATGATAATCAGGTTATCTCTAGATATGAAAAGTATGAAATTGAGAGAACCGCCTCCTCAAGAATCTGCATCTGCTCTACAGGATGAGGTAAAATACTACAAGTTTATCTTTTAACAAGTTGTTTTCCTCTTGTCCTTTCATATTTGGCACAATTCTCTTTTACGTACTCTTGTACGGCTGTTCCTGTTTCTCTACCTCAGTATAGCACAAATAAATATATCATTTTGTTTTTTCGCAGCTGGATATGCTTCAAGAAGAAAATGAAAGTTTAATTGTAAAGGTGATGCCACTAATTTATTGTCTTTTAGTCTTGTTAATGACAAAATTGCTATCGCCTCTAGATTACATGAAAAGTGACACATTATCTTCACATTATCTTCTGACGATACCTTATGATATTTGCCTTTTCAGCTTCGGATTGCAGAGGAGAAGGGCGAGGAAGCAGAAGCAAGAGCCAGACAGCTTGAGCAACAGGTAAGATTTTAATGGTAAGAATTTGGCAATTATGTGTAGAAATTTTTCCTTTATTTTTTGATAGTATATAATGCTTCTGTTTTTATCTTCGATAACTTAATAATGGTAATGAGTTTGACTAAAATGTGGGTGGTTAACTTGTTTCTGTTTATTACATTTGTTGGCCTATGACCATATCTCACATATTCTCAACTTTTGCCAATTATGTGAAGATTTTATTTCTCTGTTTTTTAAGAGGATTACCAATGGTTGTATTATCTTTGATGACTTGATTTCGAATGTAATGCTTCCGAGATTTCTAAATTCACAAACCTTGGCATAAATATAACATTTAGTCTAGATGTTATCTCAGAAATGGTTTGTTGATTTTCTGCAAAAATTTCTTCTGATGATACGTTTTTCGTAATTATTGGGCCCTGTTGTTAGGTTGCTAATCTTGGAGAAGGCACTTCTTTGGAAGCCCGTCTTTTGAGCAGGCAAGGATAAAGAACTAAAGAAATATTCAATGTGTTATTGCGTAATGCTTTTGAATGCTAAGATTTTAGTTTTTGATTTTCAGGAAAGAGGCAGCCTTGCAACAAAGAGAGGTATGTACTATAAAAAAAACGGTCAAATTTCTGTCTGGTTGATAAAATTAATTTTTATGCGTCTACGAGACCTCGTCATTCGGTTGGAAATTAGTATATGAGAAACTAGATTAACCTCCCAAGGATCGAACTTTGTCTTCAGTAACTGTTTAATAAGATATTAGTAACTTCTTGTCCACTGGAAATTTGCGAATCCCTTTCCGTAGAAGCATGTCCATGGCAGAACGTTGTTCTATGGAAGAAGCTGTAAAGGTTTAAAAGACATAAAGAAACTAATTCACAAAGTAACCAAAACTATAGAGGCTAAGGAGACCTTTTTCAGTAGGAGTAGAAACTTACCATCTTGAGATAGATGTGATTAGTATGCTTTTAATTCGCTTTCCATGTCTTCATTTATTCATACAGGCAGGTGATTTTTTTCCCATTTTAGTGCTTCCACGGGTAATATACTTTCAATAAATGGTATTTCTATAATTCTATATATATATTTTTCAGGCTGCATTAAAATTTGCGAAACAAACTTATGGCGGGCGAGGCGAAGAGATCAAGGCCCTCAGGACGGAATCTGAGGTATACAGAAATTTACATTCTAATTTAACAGAAAATTCTTATATTTTATCCATAATTGCTTGTAAAACTGTGACTATGTAGAATTTTTTAGCACTCTTCAATATTTTATAGGCTGCAAGAGAGGAAGCCACATCAGCTGCGGATCGCTTACAAGAAGCTGAAAGTGAAAATAAATCATTTCGTATCATGACTCAGAGACTAATATTGACCCCAGAAGAGAAGGTTTGTGACCAAAATATATCTCGATATCTATTGTGCGCTATTTGAAAGAAGGTCGCATAACAAACCTTTTATGTTAGGAAGAAGTTTTTCTCAAGAGGTGTTGGCTTGCTCGATACTGGGGTCTATGTGTTACCCATGGTATTCTTATTTTCCTTGTTCTTTTATAAAAAGCTTAATATTTTGTTTTAGAATTCGAATTCAGTTATGTATACTGTTGGATGAGAAAGCAATTCTATACATACCTTCCTAATGACTTGAGAGGCAATCTTGCTTGAAGCTTTTTTTGCCTTTAGTAATTTAAAACAAGCTTATATTCAAAGTAATAATATAAAAGCCTCTATGAAGTTCAGACTTTCTTCTTTGTACTCCTTTGGACCTTTGGTGGCACTTTGAAGCTTCTTAAGATAGTAATTTTAATACCAATACCAATTACGTTATGATAGCACTCGCCATAAACTTATGATGTAATTTTAATACAATGCCAATTTACTATTTCTAAGATGTGGACCTGCCTCTTCCTTCTTGCGGTAATGATATCATTTTCTTTTTTGGACTGTTAATAATGATATAGTTGAACAGGACTATGATTCCTATGATTGATCTATTATTCTAATCTTTTTATCTGCTTTGGAAAGTTTTTTTTTTAAATTGCGCTACTGGAACACTTTTCTATTATATATATATATATATATTAGAAGAAAGGGGCTAATAAATTTGGTCTTTATATTTTTGTATCTTTTATGTAATAAGTCTGTTTAACATGAATCCTTTCTAATTATGAAGCTAACACAATTTTATATTTTTACAGGAATTCATGCAGAGATTGCTTCAGCAAGGCAGGAATACTGGTCATCCTTTGTCCCCAATCCTGATGAAGTTGTTTTAGCCACCGGGAAGAAAGCAAAAGAAGAAAACTCGATAGGTCATACTACAAAAGGGTCAAGACATTAATAACTGAAAATTCTTTAGAAACTTCCACTTTTACTCATTATTTGTTATCTTTATCTGTTGCTCTTACTCAGTGCATAATGATGCGGATGATCGGGAAAATCTTCTTGATAACCTCAGCGAACTCTCTATTGACGGCAACGTTGAGAGCATGCTTTTAGTAGAGAAAGGTCTTAGAGAATTGTCTTTATTAAAGGTAACTTTCTTATTCATAGCATTTTCTTTTTCTCTAACAAAGTTCCATATATTATGAAATTTCAAAGTTTGTGTTTTTCTAAATTTCCGATGACTACTTTTTGTTAAGGTAGGGGAAGCAGTAACTATTGCCATGGCCATACAACGTCAGACGAATGCCAAAAAATTTGCTTTATCAGGTGTGGGGAAATTCTAGGTCTATGGTTGATTTTTGCTAAAATTTTAAATCAATAATGAGTTGGTAGACATTAGCAATAGTTTAGGAACCAGCGATTTAAATACAGCATCACTGATCATGTATGCCACTTGTTCAGATGAGAAGTACCTTACGTATGAGTTGTGATTGAATGTCCAATTTTTGTACAGTAGTCTTCTTTAATTTCATGCATGTTTATTGCCATTGCAGACACAAATAAACTGTTGCTGAAATAAGGTTCAAATGCTATTTAAAAAATTGCTGACCTTATTGATTTCTTCGCTATAGTGCTAGAACTTTTCTTATTCTTTCTTTTCTTAGTCTAGTCTTCTACGTATTGTTTGAACTTTAACTAAGATTGTCCGCTAAGTGAAAGAGGTGGCACCTAGTGATAACAATCTGTGTCTCACAACGGACAGTATTTTGCTATGTGGTGGCTTAGGTTGTTACAGTAGTACTTTTTGCTATTTCCACTTATTGATGTGACTTGCGCCTTTTCACATACAGATGACCTGAAGCTACCGAGTGAAGGACAAAATATCGGCGAAGTATATGGTGAGTCACTGAGTTGACAAATGTTTCAAATTTGATGCTGTTTTCTTAAATAAAAAGTAAAAAAATTCATTGTTCTTTCCAGAGTTGAGCAAAGAGGAGTCTGAAGATGTGCGTTTCAAGAGGGTACAACTGCACATTATCCCTTTCTTGGTTAAGCATCTATGTCAAATACCAATATAATCCACATCTTAATTTCTTTTCTGGTGAGGTTGTGGTCCTAATTTCAAGCACAGGTTTGAATATTAGTTTTTACAAAACAGCAAGCTGTCGAATTTTTTTGGTATGGAATATGTGTAATGAAAAGGTTTAAATGATAAGCGACTTCTTTATTCTTAAACTTTATCATTAAAAGGGAATATGCCCTTTGCTTGCGGAAAGGGTTTAGCAAATAAAGATCGAGAAAATTGTAGTCATGACATAGAGAAATCGTTTATCTAGTTGTTCATAATATATCTTTCTCTGTAACTGCCGATCTCAAATTAGTAAGAAAATATTCGTTTGTATACAGTGCTTATACAAATTCTTCTGTTTATGTCAGTTTTTCATCTGTTATGGTTGTGCAGGCTTGGCTTCTGTATTTTTGGAGAAGGGCCAAAAACCACGTTATAGAAGAAGACATTGCCGAAGAGAGGCTTCAATTTTGGATTAACCGCAATACAGAGTCACCCACCTCAAATGACGCTGTTGACGGTATGGCCTCTTCACTTTACCTGTGCTTTATATATATTATTTTCGATCTATTTTATTATTGATGTATGTCACCATTAGCTCTAACTGCGGTTACAAAGAGACATTATACTGTCATTTTACATAAAAGTTGAAGCTTGTGTTAAAATTTTCTGTTATATTATCTAATAATGAGCCAATGTTTCACATTAACTGGTCTAGGCTCACAAAACTTGACTTCATTAGAATTTATGCAGCTCATGAATATCATCCTTATTTTTATCATTTTCATGGTTCCAGTAATACCAAAAAATATCCCAGGACTCCAGTTCTTGAATCAAATAACAAACCTTGTTTATAATAATCAAAAAACATTATATCATTACTAGAGTTGTTTGATATGCATTTATAGCCAATTAGATCGATGCTATTTGCTATGAGTCTTATGACTGTGCACCAATTCGCCAACCTCTACTGCATTCTTCATCTACGAATATAACTGCTGATCTCAAATTAGTAAAGTTACAAAAGTACTCGAACTTTCAAAAATTTCAAACTTAATTTGGTAGCATTTACAAATAAAAAATGACAAATTGTAGCTTGTGACGTTTTCCAAACCATACTGTTCCCATATAAAAGCTCTATGAATTACGAACACAATCAAATTGTGACATTTTCATATTACAGTTGAGCGGGGCCTCATGGAGCTCAGAAAGCTTGGGATAGAAACTCAGTTATGGGAAGCATCTCGGAAAGCAATTGATGAAGAATCCGAGAAGAAAATGAGAATTTACTCCAACTATTGATTACTCAATTTTTTTTCCGTTTTCCCCCACATCTTTTTTCTTTGCCTATAGAAAATCTTTTCAACTACGCATAACTGCTTATTGTTCTTTAATTCATTCATTGATTATATTATTCTTTTTGGCAAAGTTGTAATATTGTTAATCCATATGATGATATGAATTGGAGTGTAAATTCATTGCTACAGAATCTGTAATCAAGGTTCTACAAGATACTACACAGTTTTGTTCCTTTTAATATACTATGATATAGTTGCTATGTATTACTAATTAGGTGGAATGAAAATGTATTTGTGGTCTTTTTTACAATAAAAAAGTTGGTCAATAAGACTCCTCTTCATGAATGGAGTCAGAAACTTGATATTATTAATTATTTTCTACCAGGGACAGTCGCTGTGTGTGATTAGTATTCCATTTTAATCCAATTCTTATTTCGTGTTCATCAATAAATGAGACGGTCATTTTCTTTGGTAGCTATAACAATAGAAGGTTTCTAATTTGTAGGTTTCCCATGGAAATAAAACACGTACATGTATACATGCATACACTGACGAAAAAATGTCTTGACCCTTGACTTTTGACTCATATCTCTTGCTCTATATTATCCTTCTCAGTCCTGGCTTAAAAAAAACAAGTTCCTGTAAAGGCTAAACCTAACTCTACCTTGATTTCTAGTCATTTGCAGATAGTACAGGTATAGCCAAGTTTCGCATAATTTAGAATTATTTTCCACTTGGTGTTTATTGTTTAACTTTTCATTCTTGGATTATCGTCTATTCCTGTAGGCGTCATTTGATTACAGCTTTTAAGTTCAAGATTTACCTTTTTCGGTTAAAATATCTAGGCTACAATTAGTTGACCAGCTTAATTCAGGGCTGTGCTTTTCTGTTTTTTTGGCCTGATAAGGCGAGCAGATTTATGTGGGATAATTCCAGCTTATTTTACTTTAAAGCTGCAATCGAACGAGACCTTAGTGTTATGTTTAGTTGTTTACTGATAAATGTTTGCAAGAAGGTGCAATCAAACACGCTTATGTCCTTAAAGCACTGAAAAATATTTGTTGTCCTTTACGGTGTCTTTTGTTTGCGTATTCTGGTCAAATAATTGTGGAAGGCATGCAAGAGTATACATCAATAGGATCCTACATGTACGCGAATACGCAATTCTAACAAAAAAGATGAAACTTCTTAGAGGTATATTTATGCCCGATAGATCTATAAACTGTCATCGTAAAATGATGATTTTCGTTCATAGTTATGTTTCCAAGACTAATTTGGTGGGGGTGTCTATATCCTTCTCTCTAGCTTTTAAAATGTCTTTTTTCCTTTTGAACCTCGTGAAATTTTTTATGCTTTATACAATTATATCAGATTCCATAATACTAGTAATAGTTTACCAATTCGGAGATGAGATAAGTTCATATCAAACGATCGAAGGACGTTATGAAAAAATCATTGAAAATGTTGTGCAAGGTTAAATTGCAAAATTTAAAAACTTTGAAACAAGGCCTTAAACCAATTCCACCCACCTAATTATACTGATTTCTTACTTCTGCTTAGATCACGTAAACAATGTCGAAGGCGGTTGCTGTTCTTAGCGGCAATGAGGGTGTGTGCGGAACTGTTTACTTCACTCAGGAATCAAATTATGGTAACGAAAGCTAGACAAAAAAAAAAGGATTCTTGTTAATTTTGCCTCGTAATTATGTCTTTTTTTTTATCGATGATCTATTATTATGTGTTTTAAGGTCCAACTGCCGTTACTGGTAGCATATCTGGTCTTCGGCCTGGGCTTCATGGATTTCATGTTCATGCCTTCGGTGACACTACAAATGGTTGCAATTCCACTGGTACAATATCCCTAATTTTTTTTGGAAAAACATATAATTTCTTAAATATAGAGAATAAACATCATCTTCAAATATTTAATAAAATCCTTCTTCTATTATGCTATTAGGGCCACACTACAACCCTTTTAATAAAGAACATGGTGCCCCTGAAGATGCAATCCGCCATGCTGGTGATTTGGGTAATGTGAAAGCAAGTGTTGAAGGTACGTGCATAGTCAGTAATTGTAACGTCTCGGAAATTTTGTACTTTATTATTAATTTTAGTAATACGATAGTGATATTTAATTTTATGGGTAATTACGCATTTGTGTGAAATATACATGTGTGATATGAAATTGGGTGTATATAATAGTTGTGGGGTGATTGGTATCGTGTAATAAGTAGATGGACTAATTAGTAAATTAGTATAACCTTTGTGTGTGTGTATATATATATATATATTACATATATATATATATATATATATACACATATATACATATATACGGAGATAGAAGAGAGAGACCAGCGGAGTTGACATAGAGAGGGAGAGAGACGAACGCCGGAGAAGGGGTTAGCTCGCCGGAAAGGGACTGGTCAGGCTGTGGTGGTAGTAGGTGGCGGTAGTGGGTGCGGTTTAGGGTTTTAGGGCAGCGACTTTGGGAGCCGATTCCGAGGTCATCGGGGTCCGTTTTCGACAATCAAATATGTTTTCTTAGCCTATTTTTTTTAGAGCTATCTATCTGTGTAAGCCGTTTCATCTGATTTTGACTTTTATAAAAATCCATTTTTGGAAATATTTGCTATAATCCGAATTAGGGACTTTTATATTAATCCGTAGCTCGTTTTAATTATGTTTAGGGACTGTTTAAGGACCGTTACTGGGCTGTCCAGATCTGGTTCTAACTTTTATAGCAAATATTCCCAAAAATGGGTTTTTATAAAAGTCAAAATCAGATGAAACGGCTTACACGGATAGATAGCTCTCGAAAAATAGGCTAAGAAAACATATTTGATTGTCGAAAACGGACCCCCGATGACCTCGGAATCGGCTCCCGAAGTCGCTGCCCTAAAACCCTAAACCGCATCCACTACCGCCACCTACCACCACAGCCAGCCTGACCAGTCCCTTTCCGGCGACCTAACCCCTTTTCCGCGTTCGTCTCTCTCCCTCTCTATGTCAACTCCGCTAGTCTCTCTCTTCTATCTCCGTATATATGTATAGGTTTTACTAATTAGTCTACTTACTTATTACACGATACCAATCACCCCCACAACTATTATATACACCCAATTTCATATCACACAAATGCGTAATCACCCACAAAATTAAATATCACTATCGAAATTTCCAAGACGTTACAGTAATTTTACATCGTCTTCAATTATCGTTCTGTTACTTCCATGAAGTACTTTCACTACTTAGAATTTAAAATACTTTACCAATTACCGTCTTAGTAACATGTTTTCATTTGTTTGACTGATGTTCTGTGTTTTCAGGTACTCTTAACATCAATATCGTTGACAAGCAGGTGATTCTCTTATTTTTAGTCTCTATTTGTTTAAATTGATAAATATTTGTTCATAATAGATTATTAAAGCATTCTGACTTATCTATGAAAAATGAAACTTGATACACATTTATGAAACTTAATGTACATTATACTGAATCACATGTAGCTTTCATTAAAAAAAAAAATGGAACTTTTTTACTCTTTTTTTATTAAAAAAACCCGATAATAAATATGGTTGTACAAAGAGAGGACTAAAAATGGTGTATGCTTTCAGATTGATCTCACTGGACCAAACTCTATAATTGGAAGAGCTGTTGTAGTCCATGCTGATCCAGATGATCTTGGCAGGGGTATTTTTTTTCAGTGTTCTTAATATTGCTATATGAATTATATAAAGCTAATGGAATTAAGATGGAAATAAGAAATGAAAGATAAAAAAGTTTATCTCTTTCGGTGTTCTGCACTTCATAGTTCATGTATTTGCCTTTGGGTAAATAATAATAGCAAGCGAAATTTGGCATGTTCCTTCCACTGTAAATGATGTCGTAAATATGGATTATACGGCAAAGCTTAAAATGACGTTGATGCCATGACAAGCATTAGATTGGTTTGCTTGGGGCTTGTTTGGTTGTAAATTTTAAGCATAGTTTTTTTTTTTGTTTTTTTTTTTGTATTTCAGCTGGTCAGCCGGCTTACAACCCAAACTTTTGTCAGTTTTCCAGCATGAAAATCCAGAACGAACCCAACTTATATATTCAAACTCAATAAGTCGGTGTATTTCCTTAAAAGATGCTACAGACGAGCTCTTGGTTCTTCTGTCTGCTGTGAGAAAGTTGCTTCCACATTTGGGAAATAGATCTAGGATCTTCAAATATGTTATTTTTAATATATGAGTATTTCCAAAATGAACCATATTATAATTATTGCTTCCGAACTCCCGACATTCTATTTGCAATTAATTTCCATTCAATTTTTTTTTACTCGTTTAGGTGGACACGAGCTGAGCAAATCAACTGGCAATTCTGGAGCCAGAGTTGCTTGTGGTACGCAGTTTTCCCTCTCTCGCGCTCTCTTGTATATTCTTATATACTAAAAATGAACCAATTATGTTGCATCTGATATTCTCCTTGCCTGCATTGCAGGTGTGATCGGTCTGCAAGAGTAAGCTGGAGCTTGATCTCAGTGCTTCTAAATAAGGGAATAAACCGTTGCATAATACTGTATTTGGAATAAAGTGTTACAACTTACAATCCTGGGAATTTCAGTGAGATTTCCCAGTTTGATACATCGATGCTTGTAATTCGTCGAACGTTTCTCTCCTTTTCTGCTTTGCCGTGCATGCTAGTTATTAATTATACGTGTGATACTATTAAGTCTAACAACTCAAATCATATCCAACCTTAGGAGGGTTTAAAGAAACAGAATAAAACAAAAATGGAAAAAATGAACAATTACAATTCTACCATAAGCAGCACAATTGACTTGCATCTGTAAAGCTACTTAAAAGCATCAAAATTTCATCACCTACAGAAGCTAAACAAGAAGCTGGTGAAAATTCAACCTTCGAGATGCATATCGTGAGTTGAATTCTAGCAGATCACAGCCCTCGTCCTCATATCAGCCACTGATGTCAGCAACCGCATTCTCAATCTTTTTATTTCAAGAAAAACACTAGATAAATTCAAATTCAGCTTAAAGGTTCGAATTATTTTCAGCAAGACAATAAACAGAATATAATGCTCAAAAAGAAAATAAGCCAGAGTTTATAAGCTTCACCAAAACCGGCTCTACCTCCCGCTAAGGAAAGGTTGGTCAGTCAGTCCCAACCAGGAAAACGTGGTAGTGGACACCCCACATAGGTAAGTTCCTTCTCTTCATCGGATTCCTCATCTGATTCCTCATCTAATTCCTCATCCAGCTCATCAGTCGATTCTATCCCAGCATCTAGTTTGAACAATCTAATCTCAATGTCCTTAACACGTTCGTCATTTAATTTTTGCACAGCCTTAACTTGCTCTTCTCTGATCCCAATCTGTTTCTCCCTATAATCGAGTTCTTTTCTTGTAAGATTGAAATTCTTATCACACTCATGAAACAGTTTTTTAACCCATTTTCCCTCAAGAATCTTTTCGTAAACATCTAGTTGCTGCGCTTTAATTTCTAGTTGCAAAATATGCTCTCGAAACAAGTTTCGAGTTGTCTCCCATTTCTGTTCTCGAGCCGCAACTTGTTTTTCTCGAGCCTCAACTTGATTTTCTCTAGAATATATATATTTTTCGCGCCCTTCAAGGTTTTTAGTCTGGTCTATAAGGCTTTTCTCTTGAATAATGGTTGTTCTTAAATTTTTAGATACAGTTCTTTTAATATCCAGAAACTCGAGTTTCTCCGTTTTGATCTTCTCAAGCAACTCGTTGACCGACTCTTTTTGCTCCGTAAGCCTCTTTTCTATTGTTTTGACCTCTTCCAATCTCTCGTCGATCTCCATTTTCATCTTAACCAATTGTGTCTCTTTCATCTCAAGTGACTCCATTTGTTTCTGTTGAAAAAAAACAAAAATGTTTTTACTTTCAAGTTACTTTAATCGGAACTATCGGTAACTAAAAGAAATTTAGGGTAAAAGTCTATGAAGTTTACTGGCTGAAAAACAGAAAAGCACAAAGCTATAGTCTATAGATATACAACTTATATGGGATATTAGTACAGGTTGTTTGAATGCAATTAGCCTTGTTTTGAGGATCTCAAGTAAACCAAGAAAAAAAAACGTTTGGAATTCAAGTAGTCAAATTTATAGGATACTTCTAAGTTCTAACCAACTAGAATTGAACAAAAGTGGTGGGTCCAATTGATTTGTATCTGAGTATATCATGTTCATTGTTCACCATCAGGATTCGAATAGATTACCTGCAAACGAGGTGTATTAATTATAAAAAAAAAAATAAGTAAATTATAGTATTGGACCCACCGGTAAAATGCAACCATGCAACTGTTTATATTTTGTAAATAACCCTTTTATTATTTATATTCGCATTTGACACCCATAAAATATAGTACTACTCAGTACTCCGAATATAACTTTTACAATCAACTTGGTATAACTTTATATTCAACAAATGTTTTCTCACACAAAAAAAAAACGTTTTAATTTTGATATGTAGAGACAGCTCAAGTGCTCAACTACCCAGTGTGGTTGGACATAATTTTTTTGCTAAACATAATTTCTCGGTGGTAGTCTATATTTTTTTTCTATAAAATTCTTCAAATAATTTTTTCGTATCAATCGGAATAGAGGGTATCTGACTGTGTTTTACAGGGTCAGAGTGACTGTGTAATGCCCTGGACCGTCAGATCCTTGAATGAGATGATCCAGAGCATTACACAGTCAGAAACGATGCTTCCTGTTAATCGACAATGATACATGCATATGTACTTATATAATAATTAAAACACACATCAACCAACAAAATAATACTTCATAAAACAGGCTAATTTTTGCATGTTCAATTTTTCAAGAATAAATATGAAGCGACAACAAGTCAACAATTATAGTCTATAGTGAAAATACAGCTTTATAAATTAATACTCATATCTAACATATCCAAATAATTTATTTTTCGGATTGGATTAATGTACTAAACTAATACTTCTTTCGTTTTTAATTAATTTTATCAAAATTATTGAAATGAATTTTTTTAAAACTAAATCATATAATTTAATATTTAAACTATATGATTAACTTTTCAAAATTTTCATTCCGACAATCTTGATACAAGTTATTAACCGATCAATATTATAAGTATTTTTATAATGCATAATTAATTGGGAATGGACTTAACATAATTTCACGGTGCCAATTATATTTAATTTACAGAGTATTTAGTGTATTTCCTTTTAGAAAGCGATTAAACAATTAAATATAATTGGCATACACACACACAAACAAACAAAAAGTGTGGTTTGCCTTTGCCATAGCTAAAGCAGGTAACCCTATGCTTATGTCTGAATTTTACCTTTTTTTCCATCACATTTGCTTTTATGTTTAATTGTTTATATTGCTACATTGTGATATATATATATATATATATATGGAAGATCTGTACACACATAAAAAAACACATTATTTTTACACATCAATCACAACCCTAAATGCTTTAGATAAATGCTCAACGGACAACTAAACCCTAACTTATAAGCAGTGGCGGAACTAGGATTTGAAGGTGGGTGGGGCTGAATTGCGTGTTTATATATATATATTTTTATAATTACGGGGAGTGATGAAAATGTATGATCGTCAACTTTTCAGAATTATACACGTAGTCCGTTTTAGCCTGTATCTAGTTCATCCCCTGCTTCTAAGTTATCTATCTCTTTTGCTAATGTGATTACATCTACCACATTCTTTATTTAGGGCTCTAACGATGTTTGTAACACCAATGGTCTCTAGTGACGGAAGTCACGGAACCAAGACACTTGTATGTGGGGTGGGGGGTTCTAAATTTATTTAGTCATTTATTTTTAATTATTATTATGATTACTATTATTATTATTACACGAGGTGCTAAATGACTAAATTGGCAATATTTTGTTAAAAGACATGGTATATATCAGTTTTTTTCTTAATATGATGGTTTCTATAGTTTTGTGTTAAGTCTGCACTGTGACAGAATTTAGACTGGTTTTTTCTTTTTCTTAAAGGTAGGGTTGAAAGTAATTAAAATTTTAAATGTGAAGTATATAGTGAATATTTTATTTCTTCTCCTCTTCTTTCAATATTATAGGTTAAGACCTAGATCCATGGCCGATTTAAAGGAGATGTGAACAGTCCGAGTGGACTGAGCATCCCACCCTTAGGAGTATATATTTTTTTAAGGTTTTTTTCTCAACGGGCAAAACAAATTCTTTTTCTTACAGGCAACCCGCCAAAAAAAAAATTTGTGGGCCGCCTCTGCGGCTAGACACCCCCCCAATTTCTTTCCATTTGTTTGAAAATTTGGCATAATTGGTCATTTTTATGTAAGTTTTATCATTTTGAATGAAAAGCAAATCAATTGAAGAATCTTTGATACATGTATAGTAAGTTAGTCTTTTTGAGATATTTGAACTAAGCGGTTTTGTTATTAAAAGGAAATAGTGAAATTTCATTACTTGAGAATCAAATCGGCCTCTTTTCCATAACAATTGAACAATATGTGGGTTATTTAGTGTAAATTGGTCCTTTTAAGAGATTTTTATACTTGGCGATTTGATGACAACAAAATATGGTCATCTATAACTTACATTTTTGAATCAAATCTGCCTCTTCTCCGAAACATAAAGGCTTATTACAGTTACGTACAATTGAAAAATTGAAACTACGGGCTTAAATCAGCGTTGCCTCTAAATTCCATTAAGAGGCTATTGCTTCTCCAGCTTGGAAACTTTTGAGGTGCGTGAACCACATCTATCCTTTTGTTATGGTTTCTCAGGTAGAAGTCCTAATACTTTGTCCAAACTTCCATTCCATCCCGGCAGTTTACAATGCACTGTCATTTTAAATGATACAGATTCAAACAGAGTGACTAAAATGTTGGTTATTTATGGTTAAACTTGTTTTGTAGATAATTAGGTTGACAATTGACATCATCTCATACATTGGTATTTTAGGTTTTAATTGACAAACTATAGAAGAAACAGAATAGCGCTTTCTTAAAATTTTAAAACAAAATTTGCCACTTGTGGAAAACGTAGGGAACTAGTACTGCTGCACTTAGAACTATCAAGGTTCACATGGAAGTTTTTTGAAATTATGTAGACCATGATAATAATTCGAATACATTGAATGTTCATAATTATGACGTGAATGACATAAAATGTCCGTGTTGATGAGGTTTTTGCTTGTTTTTTTTAGTTGGAAGACCCTAGAAAATTATGGATTTACCAGAGCCCGATGGTGTATCAGTTTATTTGCAAGAGATTAATTCGAGAAAAATCTCCTTCACAAAGGCCGTTTTAATTATGGCGGTTGAATGTAATGATCTAGACAAACACATTGATCTTATCAGGAATATTATAGCTGATTTCGAAGTGAAGCAAAAAAACTTCGATCTTGCTCGAGATGAAAGTAACAAAGAGCTCAAATCAGCTCAAGAATCACTCAAGTTGCGTTCGGAGGAACTGGAATGTGAAAAGGAGACATTTCTCAAGTTTCAGCAAAAACTGATGGAAAAATTTCGAAAGGAAGAGGAAAAATTGGGTAAGATTCAAAAGGGGAATGGAGAGAGACTGGAAGAGGTGGAAATAAGCGAAAAGAAGCTTGCTCAGCAAAAGAAGTCTATAGAGGGGTTATTTGAGAAGATTGAAAAGGAGAAACAAGAGCTTTTGGACATTCAGAAAAATGTTGTCAGTGAATTAAATGCTGCAACCGTATTGGAAAAGAAGAGCTTTGAAAATCTTGAGAGGTCAAAATCTATCGAGGAGCAACTTAAGGTTATTCAAAAGCTGAACGAAGAACGTGGTACGGAACTAGATTTTAAAGCGCAAGGACTTGATGCTGCTAAGAATTCAATTGAAAAGCGAAGTGAGGAACTTCATCTAAGAGAGAAATTTTTTAATGAAGAGCTTGATTCTAGAGAAGAGCAACTCAAGTGTATTCAAAAGCTGAACGAAGAACGTGGTGCAGAACTAGATATTAAGGCGCAAGGACTTGATACTGCTAAGAAAGCAATTGAAAAGCGAAATGAGGAATTTCATCTAAAGAGAAGAAAATTAATAAAGAGCTCGATTCTAGAGAAGAGCAACTCAAGGTTAATCAAAAGCTGAACGAAGAACGTGGTACAGAACTAGATACTAAGGCACAAGGACTTGATGCTGCTAAAAAAGCAATTGAAAAGCGAAGTAAGGAACTTCATCGAAAAGAGAAGAAAATTAATAAAGAGCTTGATTCTAGAGAAGAGCAAATCAAGGTTATTCAAAAGCTGAACGAAGAAGGTGGTACAGAACTAGATACTAAGGCGCAAGGACTTGATGCTGATAAGAAAGCAATTGAAAAGCGAAGTAAGGCACTTCATCTAAAAAAGAAGAAAATTAATAAAGTGCTTGATGCTGCTAAGAAAGCAATTGAAAAGCAAGGTGAGGAACTACATCCAAATGTGAAGAAAACGAACAACAAACTTGATTCCAGAAAAGAGCGAGTAAAAGTTATTAAAGATCTGTACGAAGAACGTGGCAAGGAACCAGATATCACGAGGAAGAAACTTGTTTGTACCACTCCATCACAGACTAATCCACTTCACTTGAAAATTACACATATAAGCTCTTCTCCAGAGGCTTCCCCTTCCTCTCCCAGGACGAATCAGTCTTAAGATAAGAAGAGAGATGAAAAAGATAAAGCGGGGGAGCAAGTAAAGGGCAGCTGACCATCCTGGCAGCTCATCCAATCCGTTACCGGATCCTTATCTTCCTCCTCCGTCACTTGTTTTATCCGTCAATGACGAGTCCAACTTACTTTGAGTCTGAAATATAGCTTGTTTCGGCTGAGCTTTTATACTTGGCTGCTTTGGCTTTTTAGAGTTTGTTTCAATTTTGCCGAAGAAATCAAGAAGTTTTCGTTAGATTCATCTAGCATTGCTCTCAATTTGATCAAATCTAGTTCTTTTTTAGTTAAAAGCTACTACTACCACGCAAAACTCTAGACATGTATTTATAAGATTTAAGGTTTCTGTGGGGACTAAAATTGATGCTTTGTAATGCTGTCACACTTATAGCTCTTACATGTGACCTCGTTGCTTGATTGTGATGATCTGACCTTTTATAACTACTTCAATTCGGCTGTTGCAGATGATTGTTTTTTTCTTCAACGTAAATCGATGAAAAGTATAACAATAATTTAAATGTTGATGGCAGAAACAAGATATTGCAGAAAGCTTGATCAGGAGAAATTTACAGTTTGAAAATGAAAATTATGCTGCGGGTGTGATGGGTAACTAACTATATTAAAGAGCAAGATCGCCATTCGAAATCGCTTTTAGTACTTGGTTCAAAAAGGCCAAGAAATTTACATAATGTAACTGGATGTAACAACTTCCTTTAAGGCTAAAGGAGATCAAGTTCGTAGGTTATCTTTTGCTAGGGTGAATGCTCCTTTCGCAAGGATTTGAGAATGCTCTGACCAGTGAATAAACGATAGATAATATTTGGTTTGATACTATATCAGTGTTAAAGCATTATTTGTGAATTTAACATTTTGAATCAATTTTTTCTTTCTGGTTTTGCTCGAGTAAGTTAAGAAACTGCCCTTTTCACGTTGCCTTTTACTTAGATTTGGGTAATATGCTGACATTTTAATGTTTGCCAAATTTGTGGTTATAAAGTTTGATAGTTCCAATTGTACTGAAGAATAAATAAGTATTGATATCGAAACATCCTAGTTGATATGACTGGATAAAAACGTTGTATGGGTTTTAACAAAACAGTAAATGAAGCCAAAAAAAGAAACTCAAAGCAAAAGATATGAATTTGATGTTTTTTTCAGCAGAGTTTTAACAGAGAAAAATGAGACAAAAGGCGCGTTAAAACGAGGTTCCTACAGAGCCTACAAGTTGTAACCATTAAAAATTGAAGAAAAAAAACACTGATTGAACACAACCCAACCAAAACATATGAAGTCAATAATCGAGCAATACAAAAAGCATCAATTCCATCCGCCTGCAGAAAATCTTTAGTAGCTTGCGTTTTCTCAAGTTGGCGTTAAATTACGAAGCCAGGTCATAACAAAAAATAATTGAACTTCAAATCAAAACCACCAAAAGCCACCCATTATAGATGCCGAAAACAAAATAACCTAAGCTTAAAGCTCCACCAAAGCAAGCTTTAATTCCAAGCTAGTTTGTCAGATAAGCTGGCAGGATCATGAGCCGCCAATTTCTCCGCTTTGCGCTGAGCCACCTTTTTGTCTGCTTTGCACTGAGCCCTCTCTTTTTTTGCTTTGCGCTTAACCACCTTTATTTTTCTTTTCGACACCCTTTCCCCCAGTGGGATATATTCACCTGAGACCATATTATTTTTATTTTTTGTGATACAAAATTCCTCCTCCTGCTCATTAATCCATTTCTGTGCAGAATTGATTACTTGTTCTTTAATGTCAAGTTCCTTAGCACACTCGTCATTCAGTTTTTGTGAAACTTTAAGCTTTTCTTCTCTAGCGCAGACCTGTTTCTCTTTGGAATCAAGTTCTTGTCTTTTAAGACCGAAAATTTCATCGCACTCGTCGTACATTTTTTTCATAACTCTTCCGTCAATAACTTTTTATGCGACATCTAGCTCTTGCGATTTAACATCTAATTCCAAAACATGCTCCTCATTACACTTTTCATTTATCTTAAGTTGCTTCTCTCTAGCCTCAAGTTGTTTTGCTCTGGCATTAAGCTCAATTTCCCTCCCCTTCAGTTCTTTGGACCAATTTCGAAGGCTTTGTTCTTTCAAAATGATTGTATTCAAGTTTTTGGCAACCGTTTTTTGAATTCCCACATACTCAAGTTTCTCCATTTCAATCTTTTCAAGCAACACCTCAATCGATTTCCTACGCTCACTGAGCATCTTTTCTTTTATTTCCACCTCTTCCAATCTTTCATAAATGCATTTTTGGATCAAACTCAATTGTTCATCTTTCATTTTTAATTCCTCAATCTGTTGCTGCTGAAAATCATGATTTTTTTCTCTAAAGAATTCCAGATCCTCTAATTGAATCTTTACTGATTCTTGATCCAAATCAAGCTCTTTGGTATTTTTGTACAAATCCTTTTCTTTTGATTCAAGATCAGCAATGGTCTCGTCGAAACAAATCTTGGAGGAGTTTAGGTACTCGTTCACATCCTTCAGTTTGACAGCAAGCATCTCAAAGGAATTCCAAAGGGTGTTCTTTTTCGTATCAAGGTGTTGTGAATAAGCTGAAAGACCCTTTGAATCTGGTGAAGCCATGTGTATTTCCAGGATCTCAACTTAAAAGCCCAAGTGCAAATCTTTACCAAGACAAAGACAGTGTTGATGTAGTGTACTTCATAATAAATATTTAAAGGTCTGATGAATTCATAAGGTTAGATTATATAAATGATATCATGATTTTTAACCAAAATTAAAGGGGTTTTATAGGTTTAGTACATCAAACTATCTGTTTTTAACGATTTGGATATGTATCTTTCAAATTTTCCAATTTGGGCACCACACTATAATAATTCTCCAATTTGGGTATCACACTATAATAATTTTTCAATTTAGGTACCACCGTCTAAATTAATCACGGAATCATGTCACGTGACATTTGACAAACGTTAATTTGAGAGGATAATTTGACAATTTCGCATAAAAATATGTCATCCTAGAAAAACGTTTCCGCCAATTTCACGCATAACAAAAATTTGGATTGTCAAATTAATGATATACCAAACGTCAGATAAAGAATTCACCCAATTTACTGACAAAAAAATTGTATCTACTATGCATGAATTTGCATGATGATTTAAAGAGCCTACTCATGACAAAAAGGCAAAAAGAAATAATGAAATTTGCTAAAAACTTTTAGTTATCGCATTTTGTTTCCGATATGTTAACCAAACAACCAATCCAGAATCAGACCGTAGCGACCAATATTGCATTTTTATTTTCATAAAGTGCCAAATTAAAGATAAGAACGAACTAGGTAGCTCGCAAAGATTTATAGCTTGATCTAGTACTCTAAAAGAAAGGGGATGAAATCGACAACGTTCGGAACAGAACTCTAATTACAATTGAAACTTAAAATATCCCCACTAGATTTAAAAGAGGGACGCATCAGGTCACTAATATTTCAACGGCTCATAGCTTTCTATCTGATTATAGTAAGAGACGGAATAATAAAAGAGTAAAATAATACAGTTTACATAGAAAAAGTTGAGAACATAAATTGATTTGTTTTTCACCATTAATTGAAACTGTTCCTAAACATAAGTAAACTTATTGCTATAGATTCAAAGTTCCCATCCGGATATATAAACTCATCATGCCAAGTAACATTAAGATCATAAAATAAAAGCGGCAATTTTAAAAAAAATGTGTTTTATAAATTACCAACGGAAACTTATAATGGGTAAAGTCAACTTATTCAATCTTTTCCACATAAGAAAGACACAAGATTAATAGTACATGAGAAATGCTTTAAAGTTCATGCATACTGTGTTGCATAGACTTTGCAAGATAAATACGCCAAAACACAAATATTAATAAAACCAATTTAAGTAAATCACGATAAGCATTAATAAGATTTAAAAAAAAAAACAATAAGCATTAGTAAGAAGGATACTAATAAATAGCAACTTACATTAATAAGGTTGTAAGTATTCCTTGCTCTCCATCCACAACCAATCCAGGTACAATGCACAAAGAAATGAGAAAAAAGTCGGTGAGAGGACAAACATGTGAATGAAATTCGGAACAGAAGCACAGAAAGCACATGCACTAATAATAGAACCATTTTTATATGCAGAACCATTTTTATATGCTTTGTTACAAAGATGATCAATTCTCATCGAGTTACAGGTAAAGAAGTGATCAAAGGTAATGTTCAGTTTAAATATTGTCCTACAGAAATAGTTGTCATATAAATAATAAAATTATCGTATTCAGATATACTAATACAGGGAAATCAAGTGCATAGGGCTTGCACACTACGGGGTTTTGAGAGGATCAAAGTAAAAATCCTTAGACCAAACAGCTATCTTAAAATAAAAATATATGAATACGCAAGCCGAATATATAATAAACAAGTATAAATATATATATATATAAGGAAGTAATTCTCTACTTAATAGTTCATAAATACATAAAGTAAGGGCAACCCTGTACACAAGTTAACGCGCATTACATGGTTTGAGAAGGATTTAAATGTCAAATTAACCCATAATACTCATGATCCAAGACTACTATTGGAAAGGGGTACATGAATAAGCCAGCCATATTAAAACAAAATGAAAATCGTAACAAAATAAACGTATTATGTACAACTGATGTGTCACAAAATTAGTAGTCTATGGAAAAGCTACTGCTTTGGTTTTGGTTCATTGCTTTTGGGTTCACCGATTAGTGAATTGTTGTCACGTCTGTTTGTTTGCAAGCTTACATTTAAGTAGTTTGTTTGCCTGTCCTATCCATACACCAAATTTTCAATAAACTTAATTATACAATAAAAACATTTGTATTACCTTACAACCAACCATGTCCAGCAGAGATTTATCAGCCGACGGGATATTCAAATAGGCCAGCAACACGTTTTACTCTTGCCATTAGTTCCCGAAGGATTAACCTAGTCGATACAGCATATAAGTACACTAAAGAAGGATCAAAAGTCAATGTGGAAAAACATCTCATTCAATCAACACGGCTTCTTGTGCTTTGTTTTTCTACACTAATCTACAGCACCTATTCCGTTCAAAAGAAAGCATGATACCAACCACTAGCAGTACCTGATAAACTCGCAATCAATCATTCCATTTTAACAAAACGGAACTACACGTAGTATTAAACTAAAACCCTAACAGGGACAAAAGCCAGTTTGAAAAAGTCACAATCAATATTGCTAAATAATGAACATATAAAAAACCAAATCACAAGTCATACAACCAGAGTTCAATACCAGAATACAAAAACGAAAGAAGTATGAATGTTGTTTAATGTTTATGATAGTTTCTATGCATTTTACCAAATTAAATTTATACATAAGAAAAAAATGCAACGCTAATCAATACAATGACTAGACTCTTAAAACAACATAATGCAGCAATTACTTCTTCAAATTTGAGGCACAAGATCTTGATATACCGAAACGCTTGCACTTTTCTAAAAGGGTAGATTATAGTAAAAATAAATTTCAGATATTTAAAATTTACCCCCACTCAAAAAGTTCTTAAGGATTTAAGAAACCTGGTCTAATTATTTCATTAAAACAGCAATAAGAAGCTATAGGAGTAAACTAAATGAAAACCAATTCAAATCATTGAAATTTTTAGAGTCCAAAACATACATAAAAATCATGAATGTACTAAAATAACTAACACATAATAGAGACAGGTGAGTTGAAATTAAATACCCAAATCAATCTGAAGAGACGAATTAGAATCTTTAAAAAAAGTGGATCTAAAAAAATACTTCACGGAAAAAGATAAGAATGTCGACATTAAAAAGGTAAAAACTGGTCATGCTTTTCAAGAGTGATTATTTCAAGTTGCGATTAATAACCCAAAACCAATCTGTAAAAACTAATTACGGTTTCCAAATCCAGATCTAATTTACATCATAGAAAACATTAAACAGATTGAACTCAATTCATGTTGCAATTAAATACCCGAAAATAATCTAGTATAAACTAATTAGGGTTTTCAAAACACCATATCGAAATTAATTCACAGAAAAAACAAACGAATTTAGTAAAAATCAATTAAATTTGCAATTAAGTACCCAAAACTAATCTATAGAAATTAATTAGGATTTTCAAAAACGAGATCTAAGAACTTAACTAGAAAGGTCGAATTTAATTAAAGTTGCAGTTAAATACCCAAAATCAATCTTGTAGGTTTTCACAGACAACACACCCATATCGAAATTAATTTAAATAGCAAGCAGAGAAACCAAAATCAATCCATAAAAATTAACAAGTATAAAAACCACATCTAATTACTTTACTGAAAAAGGTCGAACTCGAACGTAAATAAAGTTGCAATAAAAAAAAACCCAAAATCAATCAGTAAAAAGTAACTAGGGCTTTCAGTAAAATAGATCTAATTTACTGCACATAAAAAAACGTAACCAAATATTGACATAAAATCAATCAACCTGTACAAGCCCTAGAACATAAAACCAATACAAATAAAACATTAACCAGATCCGAATTAATTAAAGATGTAACTAATTAACCCAAAATTAATCAGTATATATATTAATCAACCTGTACAAGCCCTAGAACATAAAACCAATACAAATAAAACAGTAACCAGACCCGAATTAATTAAAGATATAACAAATTAACCCAAAATCAATCGGTATATATATATTAATTAGATGAGTAGTTAACCTTCTAAAGATCGATCTCGTTGACACAAGGCTGAGTCTCCACCGAAAAGTGATATATCTACATATATATATATATATATAGAGAGAGAGAGAGAGAGAGAGAAGTAATTGGGTTTGTTTGTTGTGGAACATAAAATACGTATTTATCTTTATTTATAGGCAGCAATTAAAGTTTCCGTTATACTAATAGATTAGGCGCCAAGTAAATTTAGTTCTGAAAAATAAGTCGGTGGCTACCTAATACTGTATTAAATCTCTGATTAATGAATATGACTCGGAATAATATTATTGTGTGTTTTTTCGAAATCTTTAACAATTACTTCTTGCTTGTTAAAATGTATGGCCTGAATAACGTCACTGATAGGACTGATAATATTATTGTGTTTTTTTCAATATTTGTTTTTCTAAAAACTAAACTCTGATAAATTTTGAGATTCTTTGCAAAAAAATAAAAAAAACTTACCAAAAGTGTCAATGTCGAGCTGATTAGTTGTTCGGATCTAAATGATCAATGATCTAGATGTCACAGTTACACTCATTAATGCAAATGTAATTCATAAAGAGTAGTGTATCCAACAAATATTATATGGATAGATAAAGAAAACGTTTTTTTTTATTGTATTATTAAGTAATATGGCACAAGTATACTATCCAATAGGACGAAGATAATTTAATTTTTAAAAAATGAAAGTATAAAATTTAATTTATAAGCGGAGTTTATAAAACACGTCCTTTTTATACGAGCTCCCCTTTTGTTTTATTTCCCTTTATCCGGTTTAGTTTGTGATTTGTTGTTAAATTTAATTAATACTTTTACGGGGTAAACAAAGACTAAATTTATGAGGTTAAATTAGTGGCTCTCCCTGTAAGTTCCAAAAGTAAAACTAGAGGTTTTGAGCTTATAATTCATGTGATATCTTCATTTACAGCCCTAAATACCAAATTATAAACCAAAGCCATCATCAATAATTGTTCACTTACTTTAAACTTTAGGGATGTACATGTACTTTATTTCATTTATGGACATGATCAGTAAGTTTCAGTATGTTGCCCGACAAGCTAGTGGCTAACATAACGAATTTGTCGTTGCTGCATAAAATGCTCAGGTATCAAAAGATTGATTTGATTATACATACACCCTTAGATTTGGTTATTTTTGTAGTATATATTGAAAAAATAAATTCAGACACCTCATGTGAGAATATGTGGCAAGTGGCGACTGTTAGTGTTATTATATGGAGTATAAGAATGAATAGTGAAAATTTACTGAGATTATGCCATTACGGTGTGACCAAATCTATCACTCGGCTTTTTTCCTTAAAATATTGTATCACCTGTTAGGGTTATCTAATATCAAAAGTTACACTGACATACCTTAACTGGTAGTCTGGTATTAGCAATATAACACCATTACACAACTAGAAAAGAGAAAAATGAGATGAGTTCAAAAGTCAAATTTTACAATAAAACTTACTTATAGATCCATGAGGGATGTGCGTTGCCACTTGGTTACATGCTCATGGAATGAAAACGCAATCTATTTTATTGTGCTCTTCACTGAATTGCTACTGTGAATTTCACTCCTCCCGATGTCAATTACACAAAGTCCCCTGGATGGTGCCAAGTGCAGAGTCGGCGGGGTTTGTGGCACCAGTTGCCCCATCATTCTTTCAATCCCAAACCGTAGCAACAACAGCATCTGAGACGATATAAACAACAAGCTCGTTAAGAACAGGCTTTGCGAGGAGGTCCAACTAATGGTTCGCAGCAAAATAACGCTCAACAGACAAAAGATTCAGGCCATTCAGAATTCAGAGCAAAATCATTCGTCTCAAATTTTCCAATTATCTCACCAAGCAGTCATCTATGGACACCATCATGCTTAATAATGATTATGGTTTGCTCCATTTTTGCTCTGTTGAGCTTACTGCTTTATAGTTTGTAGTGTCATAAGCCTTAATTTCGGGTATTTATTTGCAAAACAAGACCAACCTTAACGTTCAAAGTTTTTTTTGTTTATTTATAGGAATTTTATACATGACAAAGGCTCTGTTCGTTTTAGCGTAAAATATTTACCCTCAAAAAATATTTGTTAACGGAATTATTTTCTTTTAAATTGTTTTCCCTCTATTCGTTTATTAAGTGTTTGGCGATACTTAGATTTTTCATGAAAATTTCTTGACTAATGACGCGTTTGAGATCGACTTTTGTATTAAACAATATATTTTACAATGAGAAACTAACATGCTATAGCTACGTTTGAAAATCAATGAGAAAAAAATTGTTTAAATTAAGCCACTTATAGCTTTTTTACCTCTAAATGACTTACAACTTAATTATGTTAATAAGTCATTTTTCACTTATTTTAACTTATTGGTGATTTGGAAATGTACAAATATTTCAATTGAAAATTTTGAACGTTTGGTGATTTTGATGGTTAAAAGTCTCCGAATTCATAAGTTATATGATTTTGAGTTTTCTATGCGAAAATTAACTTTTGAAAAATTAACACCCAAAACTTTTTTTTATCAAAAAACAAAATAAGAAGACTTAAAAAACAATGACAAAAAAAATGGTTTAAAATAAGTCATTCAAAAACAATAACAAAAAAACTGGTTTAAAATAAGTCACTTTTAGCTTTTTTATCTTTTAAACGACTTATAACTTATTTTTGTTAATAAGACATTTTTCACTTTTAACTTATTAGTTACACGGAAATATACAAAAAAAATTAATTAAAAAATTTAACTTTTTTGTGTAAAAGTTAAAATAAGTCTCCGAATTCATAACTTCTTTGATTTTGAATTTTTTCACGAAATGTAATTTTTGAAAAGTTAAAAAAGCTAATTTATCAAGTACGCATATTTTTTTTTATTAAAATGAAGAAAAAAACCAAGGTAAAAATGATAAAATATATAATTTCGTAAAAATTTTATGTTTTGCAATGGTTTTTCGTCCAATTTTGGGATTAGTCATTTCCTTTGTTTGGCCTCAGGGATGTAAAATATTTTCTCTGGTTTATTATCATCGTAATATTAATATAAGCAAACCCAATAAAAGTTGAATTTGCCCAATTTTGCCCAATTTTTTCAAAAATACATTCAATCTATTTTAATAATTACCAAGATACATAATCTAATTAATTAACTATTTGTCCTCACTATATTTTCATAATTACAGATGTAGCCTAAATTAATTAACAATTCATTTTAACCTCCATAACTATAATAAATGATACCAAATCTGAATATTATGTTAAAAATAAAATATATTACGAAATTTATATCATTAAGCGTCTCACACGCAACGCGTTGATAACTTTTACTAGTTTTTATTTAAATCAATCATTCATAAGATCTCTTTTCCCCTAAAAATATTTTATTTTACTTGTTTCGCCAAAGTTATCTAAGTTTTCCCCTCAAAACATATTTTTGCCTAAAATTTGATGATTATGGTATAAAAATTGATAGGGGTGGGCACGAGACGGATTAGGACGGATTGGTCTCAATCCTAACCCGTTCCGTAAAATAAATGGCAGGACGGTTTGAGGCGGATTAGTGAAATTCAAATCACAACTCAACCCAACCCATTATAATTAAAACCCCAACCCAACACAACTCAACCCATTATCAAGCGGGGCGGATTGGGTAGGGGTTGTTTCTTGAATTTTCATTTTAGTCATTAATTTTTCATTATTTCGCATAATTTACTTAAATATTTATAAAAAAAAAAACTTTCAAATAGAAATATAAACTAAAAGCCAACCAAAATACGTTTAGAATATTCGGAACAAGTAACAAAGCTAAAACAAAACAAAACAAATTGTTCTTCATCAACATAATCAAAATCAGAAAACTACATAACAATTGAAATCAAAATTAATAATCCACTGAGTGTGACCATCAACCGGGATTATTTAGGCAGTGTCGATCAATTGTAATAACTTTATATAACTTCATATTTGGCTATACTTCAATTACAAATAAAGTTTTTAAAAATAAATTAACCACCCATACTACCTATACCCAGATTAAAAATTGCTTATTTTTGTAAGTACGAGATAATACATTGAATTTATAAGACAATATATCAATCGAATCATTAAACTTAAGTTTGGACAATCCAAATATTTTTTGTCTATATATATAATTTTTCTTAAATCAATACTATTATAATATAGAAACTCTTAAATTTCTGCAAGTATTAGACAATATATCAATCAAATTATTAAGGTTAAGTCACTTCACATATGGTGTACACATAAAACATATAAGATGATGTTGTTAAGTCTTTCGTGATGAATATTTAATTTGGGTAGAACATGAGTTTGTCAGACGATAAAAGAAAGGGAGAGAATGTTTTATATTTATTTAAAAAAAAATACTGTTTTATATTTTTAATTAATTGATTTGATCACAACCATTGAAAACCAAAAAATATGAAGAATGAAACTTACCATTTTAGACAGAGAGGAGCACAGAACTGGAGAGATGAGGAAGAATGGAAAGTGAATAGCTTATTTGGAACCGGAGAGTTTATTTTGAACATTGAGAAACGAATAGTTTGACAGGTTATTAAAAAAGATTTTGAGAATATATATATATATATATATATATATATACACACGGATTGAAATGGGTTGGAGTGAATTAACCCCGCGGTTTGGAAACCCCAACCCTAACCCAACCCACAAATTTTTTTACGGATTGGGGCGGGACGGATTTAACTTTTTTTTGACACACAACCCGTCCCAATCCGCACGGATTGGGTTGCGGGGCGGGTTTACGGATTTTTTGTCCACCCCTAAAAAGTGGCATGCATCAGTAAACCTATAAATTCCCTAAATTTAAGAAAACACAAAATTTATTATATATAAGGAATGTATATGATTCCTAGATTAATATAATAATAATAAAATATCATGGAGTCCATATTTTTGTGCTCGTAATATTTTGATGATTATTAAATGATAATAAACAAATAAAAATAAATAATATAAAATTATTATAATGAAATTAATAAGTAAACTGGAATTTTATGTAAATATAAATGATTTATTAAATTATATAAAACTGGTAAGGTATGATGATATATTGAATTAAATGATTCAAGTCGTTTGATTTTCACAAACGGTTAAAATATAGCGGGTAAAGAAACAACCATTGGATTCGTATTCTATTTATGACGTGGTAAAATCCGGACCACAGATGATATGCTAATTAATGGCAAAATGATCATGTACTACCAAAATAGATATAAACTCGGTACAGCCACTCTCTTTATAGGAAAACTCACTCTTGTTTTTTGAAATCTAAATGAAATGAAATTAAATTGAGACACTAAGATCACCTAAAATTTTCTGTATATCTCTCTCGCACACAGATTGAATCAACATTGCCAACGCAGGTAGTCTAAACCCTAGTTTATACTATTGCTTATATGTTTGATTTTTTTAATTTTGTTATTGTTCAAATTTATTCTATATATCATTGCTAGCTTGTTAATCGAGTCCAAATCTTCTACCACATCCTTGTTTTTTTTAACCCAAACTATTTGTTAAAAAAAAAATACTACAATTACAATCAGACATGTACAGGTACATTCCAACAATTTTTTTCTCACGAAAAAAGTCATATACTTTTTATCTGGAATAAAAATAAGTAGTATCGTAAATTAAATATTAAATCCAAAAAAATCGTGTTATGTCCTAATATCATGAAATGTGTCAACCATACGTTCTAAAAGTTTATAAACATATAAAAAAATTATAAAAATTCGAAATTTGAGCGAAAATATCTAACAGGGACGAAATGGGATACAAAATAGGGGATTGAAGATGTGGACTCTTGTTAATCTCTCTCTATATATATAAATACATATGCACTATGGACAATTAACTCTTTAACTTATTTGCTCTGTCTCTTAATTCTGTTTTTTGCATTTTGGTGGGCTCTTTAGTTTTAGGGTTTGTTCTATTAAACATTTTCATACACGACTGAATTAAAGTTCTTCTTTTTCCGGTTAATTAGATGTGCCAGAATGTTCTAATTAATTTTTATAATTGTATTAAAATGTGTAAAATTTGTTTTTTTTTGTTGTTGTGAAAATGGGGGTTGTTACGAAAACGTGCGTCGCCATCTAGTTCATCGCCCCCTTCTATTTGATCCCTATTTTTTTCAACTTAATTTTTTTAGTCCTGGTATTTTGAGCTGTTGACACAATTAGTCATTATTGTGTTGGCTATGGTAAAACATGTCAACTGATCAAACTGTGGGTTGTTTAGGTTCAGTTAGTCCTTTTGAGATATTTACGTTTTTATTCTCTCATGAATCATAATTTGAGTACTTAAACGGTGTTGATATGACAACAAATAAATTACGTGACCTAATTATTTTACTGAGAGGTTGTTGTTTATCCAAAGGAAAAGAATATTGTGAAGTACATAAACACATCTACCTGTATATTATTATTGCTTATCCAAGCTTCTATTTATTCAAATTTATGTAATACTAGTTCTCGACCTCAAGTTTTGAATTAAATACAAACTTAATCATTTTATTGATAAAAATTCATATCAATTGACCTACGTGTGGATATTTAATGTTTAAAATAATTTTGGAAGATCAGTTATTTCCATATCTTCCTGCTTTTAGTATTACAGCCTTTTTAATTCTTACCATGACTAAACCTATAGAAAGGACAGCTTGTCAGTGTCTTAAAATTGGAAAACAAAATATGCCACTTGTCCAGAATATAGGGACCATTACTGCTGCATTTGGAACTGCGAGGTCTATATAGAAATTTGTTTGATACTACGAGACCATTGATATAATTTAAAATTATGGTTTTTCTTTTGAAGTATTTTACATCACAATATTTTTGTGTAGGTAAGGTTATCACTTTGGTGTTGTTGAGTTGAAGACCCTAGGAAAAACATGGAATTTGATTTACCGAAATCAGCTTATCTACAAGATACCATTACTAGAAAGAACTCTGTTACAAATGCCATGTTGAGGATTGCGGTTGAATGGAAGAATCTAGACATGCACTTGGATTCTGCCAAGAATTTTATTGCTGATCTCAAATTGAAGCAAAAAGATTTAGATTCTACAAGAGATTCTATAGCTGAAAGTAACAAAGAGCTTGATTCGGTTAAAAAATCGCTCGAGTGTGGAATAGAGAAACTGGAAAGTAAAAAGAAGGATTTTCGTATTTTTCAGCAGCAACAGATTGAGGAATTTAAGACAAAAGAGGAACAGCTGGATATGATACGAAGGTGGATTAGAGAGAGACTGGAAGAGGTGGAAGCAAGAGAGGAGAGGCTTAGTGAGCAAAAGAAGGCGATTGAGGCATTGTTTGAGAATACCGAGACGGAGAAACTTGAGTTCATGAGAATTCAAAAAGATGTTGCTGAAAAGTTTGATGCGATACTTTTGAAAGAGCAGAGCTTTGGGGATCTTGAAGGGAGGGCAAAAGAGCTTGATTCTAGAGAAGAGGAACTAATGGCGATTAAAAAGTTGAACGGAAAGTTAGATAGTACAAAGCAAGAAATCAATTCTAGAGAGAAACAAGTTGAGGCTAGAGAAGAGAAACTTAAGATAAATGAAAAATTGAATCAAGAGCGTGTTTTGGAACTAAATATTAAGGCGCAAGAACTTGATGTTGCGCAAAAAGCTAATGAAGAAAAAAATTTGAAACTGAATTTTTTGCACGAAGAGTATGGTGAAAAACTGAATATTAAGAAACAGGAACTCGAGTCCAGAGAGAAACAGATTGGGGTTAGAGAAGAGCTGCTTAATTCGATTAAAAAGCAAGAACTGGATTCTAGAGAAAAACAAATTGAGGCTAGAGAAGAGGAACTTGAGATAAACAGAAAGTGTAACAAAGACCGTGTTTTGGAATTAAATAACAAGGCACGTGAGCTTGATGTTGCGCAAAATAATCACGAGGTGAAAGTTTTGAAAGTTCAAGTGTTATACGAAGAGCTCGATTCAAAAGAGAAACAGATTCAGGTTACTCAAGAGCAACTTAAGATAAATCGAAAAGTGGATGAAGAGCGTGTTTTGGCACTGAACATTAAGGCAGAAGAACTAGATGCTGCTTGGAAAGTTAATGAGGAGAAAATGATGGAATTAAATAAATTATGCAAAGAACTCGATTCAAGAGCAGAACATATGGGGGTCAGAAAAGAGCAACTTAAGATAAATCAGAAGGTGAATGAAGATGGTCTTTTGCAACTAAAAATGAAGGCGCAAGAACTAGATGCTGTGCGAAAAGTTCATGTAGAGAAAATGATGAGAGTTAAAAAATTAAACGAGGAACTCGATTTGAGAGAGGAAGAGATTGGGGTCAGAGAAGAGCAACTTGAGATAAATCAAAAGGTGAATAAGGAGTGTGTTATGGAACTAAATATTAAGGCGCAAGAACTAGATGTGACAGAAAAAGCTAACAAGGAGAAAGTTATAGAAATTGAAAAATCGTGGGAAGAACTCTATTCGAAAGAGAAACAGATTGGAGTTAAAGAAGTGCAAGTTGAGATAAATCAGAAACTGCACGAAAAGCGTGTTTTGGAATTAAATATTAGAGCGCAAGAACTTAATAATCTGGAAAAAATAAATGTGGAGAAAGTTATGGAAGTAAAGAAGTTACATGAAGAAATTAATTTGAGAGAGAAACAAATTGGGGTTAGAGAAGGGCAAATTAAGGCGATCAAAGCTTTTTATGAAGGCTACAACGATAAATTGGTAAGTGATGGGCAAGAATTTATATCTAGAAAAACGCAAGTTGAGATAATTCAAAAAGAAAACGAAAAGCGTGGTTTAACAATAAATATTATGGCGCAAAAACTAGATGTTGCGCAAAAAGTTAACGAGGATAAAGTCAGGGAAGTTAAAAAATTATACAAAGATCTCGAATTTAGAGAGAAACATGTTAGGGTGAGAGAAAAGGAACTTGAGATAAATCAAAAGGTCCAGAAAGAGCGTGTTTTGGAACTAAATATTAAGGCACGAGAACTTGATGTCGTTCAGAAAGTTAACGAGGAGAAATTTAAAGAATCATACGAAGAACTCGATTCGAGAGAGAAACAGATCGGGGTAAAAGAAGATCAGCTTAATAATATTCAAAAATTGAACGAAGATCATGGTGAGGAACTAAAAATTAAAGCGCAAGGAATTGTAGATGCTCAGAAATTGATTGAAAAACGTCTGGAGGAGCTTCGTTCAAGACCAAAGTTAACCAACTCGTTCTCAAGGAAGAGCCCAGGTTCTACCTATTCATCACAGACTCATCAACTTGAGTTGAATCTAACTCCGATGACACAGGTTATCACTTCCCCTTCCTCTCCCAGGACTGATCAGTCTCTGGACGAGAGGGGAGGGAGAAGAAAGAGAATGCGGAGAGAGAAAATATCTGCTGACTGTCCTGGTAGCTCATCAAAGCAGTTCCCGGTTCCGTATCTTTCTTCTCCAGTAATTGTTATATCCGATGATGAATCCAGCTAACTTTGAGTTTGAGGTAGAGCTTGTTTTGCTAGAACTTACAAGCTTAAGTTATTTGGTTAGAGCTTGTTTTGATAGTACTTTGCTTAGTTTTGAGCTCAGATATTTTTTGGAAAACAATTGCAGAAGTTCAGCTAGTCTAGCAGTTTTCTTTATTCTCTAAAAAAAGTAGCTTTCTTTTTCTGAAAAGTTACTACCATTCGCAAAGTTCTGAATCGATGAAGTGTAGGTTTTCTGTAGGGTTAAACATTGTTGTAATACCAAGTTATAACTTCTAACCCTTATGCGTGGCAGATTTATTGCTTGATAGTCATCTGATCTTTTGTACTTGCTCATTTATCTGACATTGTCGCAATGACATGTCCAAGACTCCAAATAGAGGTAGAGCTTCTTCTGCTAGTGCATGTGAACTAACAGCTTATTGTCTTTTTAAGCATATATGTTGGGTTCTATTTGTTGATTCAGTTTATAAGCTCAGTTCCTTTTTAGCTGAAAAAACAAGAAGCTTTAAAAATTCCGATAAAGTGATTTTTGCTTAAAAGATACTATTGAGCTACTACCAAGCAAACTCTCTACAGATGAATTAAAAGTTTTTTGGTTTCCTGTAGGGAATAAAATTGAGTTTTAATATAATGAGAGCTATGACTCCTAGATGTGTCCTCATTGATTGATTGTCAAATGACTTTATTTTATTTTATTAATTGTAATATTGTATGCTTGGGGAGAGTTGTAATTTCTTCACAAAATAGAATTTTTCTGTTTGGCTGTTTCTTTCAACCTTGGAATATATATGGTTAAATGTAAATCACAACTGTTTAATCTTTCATGTAAATTAGATCAACTTACCTTGTATGAATAAGGTTTCGGCCTAAGCCACTGGTATGTACCAAAAAAATGTGAAGCTCAACTACAACCACCCTCTAGCTCAGTTAAGTTAATTCAATCACCAAAACGTGTCTTGTGCTACTAATTGCTCAGACGACATGAAATGCACTTTTATTTTTAGTCTGGTCTGATTGCAGCTTCTAATTTCAGCTAATTTGCATTTTTTCTTGCATCTTACAATGTTTTCTGATAATCATTTACCAAAGTGGAGCTCATTTTGGTCCAAAAAGGGATAGAATTTCAACCTGTGTGAAACAACATTTTCTAGGCTCAAATAGACAAATACAACTTGATTTCTGTAAAAGTTGCAGCCAAACAATCTGTAAACGTGAGCAATTTTCAATCGTAAAAGGTGGCACATTTACATCGACATTGGAATCCATGATCCATGTAATTTATCTATATCAATTATTAGGAGGTACTCCTATTAAGTATTACTACTACAAGCCTTGATGCGTCCAAGTTGCACAACAGTTAACAAAAGGACTTCCAGCCGGAAATAAAAAAAGGAAACTCGGAAAAATATTGGAAAACAACAAATTGAATTGTTAAAGCTAACTCTGGGCAAACCACCGCCAAGAGGTAACAATTTCAGATAGATACTGCAATCGTTTCTCAGCCCCCCCTTCCGAGCACATATATGTTCGTTATGTAATGTTGATCAGTACTCTCTTGCTAACCTTATTCGTGTGTTGCGGGATAATACTTATTTCTTGTAAGATGTTACATACAAATGAAACAACAAAATTACAGAACATAGTCTACTCTTTAAGCTACTCAGGAAATACGTGACCAACTGACCACGTTTTTAAAGCAAACTTTGGCACGAGCATGTGTATTTATTCTCCAACCAATTACGCTCTTAATATGGAAAATACTACTACCAAAAAACTCCAAAAAGAACTAGTACTGGAGTGAAATACTCATGGTCAAACGCAAGTTAATTTGGACATGACCAGACAATAATATCTTCTGATGAGTGACAAGATGTAACATAAGCAATAGTACTAGAGTGTAATCATGCAACTAGCAATTTCTCAATACCTTTTTCCATCTCATTAACAACTTTTTCAGATTCATATATTATTCTCTAGCTTGTTGATTTTACCTTAGTATACTCTCTCACAATATAACTCATTGTTCTCATCATATCACCCAAAGATTAGACTTCTCTTAAACAATCTAGTTTTTTTGGGGTCAATTTATATGAAAAGGTCAGCTTTGCAACAAAATGTATACATAGAGTCTCAAAGGAAGAAAAAAAAGATAGCTTTTTCTCTCTCTCTCAGCTTATTATCTTAAAAGCTGTGGCTAAACAAACCCTTATTTCTTTTGCTTGCATGTAGTGTACGCTTTATTTAGGGTATTACTTCAATTGAAAACAGTATCTTTACTCGAGTTTGAACACTTGACCAAATTAGTCATTACAAACTAATTCTACATGGAGAAAAAATCATATATAGTAATTCTACAAATGTAACAAACTCCGTCAAAGACAAGGTTGGTTTCGGTTTTAGATTTTCTGTCTTAACCAATGTCCTGATCCTTGCTTTGTGGCTTATTTTTAGCATATTACATTTTAAAAGAAAATTCATTTCTGGACTGTTTATATTACTAGTATTTGATTTTGCTAAAACCATAAATACATGGACCAGATGGATGTATTACCCTTTTTTTCTCAATCTTGGTAACTATCCAACCCTTTTTCTTTTTCTTTTTGTAATAATTACATGTTTACACATGATGCTCCTCCATCCAGTTGAAGTCTTTTGTAAGATATATGCATACCCTTCACTAAGCCATACCTGCCCCACTTATTAGTATATTACTCTTCAAGTTTGACTACAAAATCGGCCAGTACTTGTCCACATTTTATCAAATTAACATGTGACCAAATGAATTTTTAGTTGAAACTGTGCAAACCCTAATTGAATTGGATCAATTCCCAAAGCATACAATGTGTTATGAAATATTATCAAAACATACAATCCAAACAAATTATTACCAAAATATACAATTGACCCAAAATAGAAAAAAATATATATTTCTTCTTACCTACCAAAAAATTTCTCTTTCTCCCCTCTCTTTCTAAATCATCATTTTTTTCCCACAAAATAATAAATCATTTAATGATAAAATGATTTCTAAACCGAAAAAAATAAAATTACAACAAAAAATAAAAAAATTTCAAAAAAGTCGAAAATCCGAAAAAACCCAAAAAATGCTGGAAAAACCTTTAAAAAAGTCGGGAACCCGAAAAAATCCAAAAAAATGTTAAAAAATAAAAAAACCAATAAAAATCCAAATTCACAAAAAAATGAAAAAAGTTCAAAAAAGTCGAGAATCCGAAAAAACCCAAAAAAGGCTGGAAAAACCTTTTAAAAAGTCGGGAACCCGAAAAAGCCCAAAAAATGGTTAAAAAAAGTAAAAAAAAAAAAAAAAAAAATCCAAAATCACAAAAAGAATGAAAAAAGTTCACAAAAATCGAGAACCCGAAAAAACTAAAAAAGTGCTGAAAAAACCTTTAAAAAGTCGGGAACCGGAAAAAACTCCAAAAAAGTGGCAAAAAATAAAAAAAAAACAAAGAAAAATCCAAATTCAATAAAAATCTATAAAAATAAAGTTCAGAAAAGTCGAGAACCCGAAAAAAGCCCAAAGATATGGTAAAAAACAAAAAAAAACAAGAAAATTACAAAATTAAAAAAAAAATGAAAAAAGTTCTAAAAAGTCGAAAATTCAAAAAAACCCAAAATATGCTGAAAAAACTTTTAAAAAAGTCGGTAACCGAAAAAACCCAAAAAATATCCAAAATTACAAAAAAATGAAAAAAGTTCAAAAAAGTCGAGAATCCGAAAAAACCCAAAAAAGGCTGGAAAAACCTTTTAACAAGTCGGGAACCCGAAAAAGCCGAAAAAATGGTTAAAAAAAGTATTGTGTATGTCTGTATTGCGTATTTTCGTATTAAAAAAGATGTATAAATTGTGTGTTGTGTATGCATGTATTAAATAACATGTATAAATAATGTATTGTGTGTGCCCCTATTAAAAAAACATGTATAAATTATGTATTGTCTATGCATGTATAAATTATGTATTGTGTATGCTGAAAAAACTTTTAAAAAAGTCGGTAACCGAAAAAACCCAAAAAATTGGTAAAAAAACCAAAAAAATATACAAAATCACAAAAAAAATGAAAAAAGTTCAAAAAAGTCGGGAACCCAAAAAAGCCCAAAAAATGGTTAAAAAATGTATTGTGTATGTCTGTATTGCGTATTTCCGTATTAAAAACATGTATAAATTGTGTGTTGTGTATGCATGTATTAAATAACATGTATAAATAATGTATTGTGTATGCCTGTATTAAAAAACATATATAAATTATGTATTGTGTATGCATGTATTAAAGAGTATGTATAAATAGTGTATTGTATATGCCCGTATTAAAAAAACATTTCATATCGAGGAATATAATATGTCAACAACACATCACTTTTAGCCAAATGCGGCCAAATTATTATTAAGTATATAAATTTAATTACAATAATTTTTAAAAAATAAAAAAATACCTTGAAAATTGACGGATGAACTTATGACTATTTACGAGAAAATTGACACATATTGCCCAGTGAATTGTTGAAGATGATGATCAAAATAACCGAAAATTGACGGATAAACTGATCGGAAAAGACAATACCGAGACCTGTGAATTGATCGGTGAAGAAGATTGAAGTCGGATAGAGACTTGTGAACTGATCGGAGAAGAAAATTGAACTATTTTTAAATAAAGATAAAGAAAGAAAAAAATCATTATTTATACACATGATTTTTTAATACGGACATACACAAATACATTATTTATACATACTCTTTAATACAGACATACACAGTACACGGTTTATACATGTATTTTAATACGGGCATACACAATACACTATGCATGCTCTTTAATACAGACATACACAATACATATTTTATACATGCTTTTTAATACATGCATACACAATACATTGTTTATACACGTTCTTTAATACAGTCATACACAATACATTCTGTATCATTTGACACAGTCTATTTTTTATGTTTTTTTTATTATTCATACACAATACACTTTTTATACATACTCTTTAATACAGGCATACACAATACATAGTTTATACACGTTTTTTAATACGGGCATACACAATACATTATTTATACATTTTATTTAATACATGCATACACAACACATAATTTATACATATTTTTTAATACGGAAATACGCAATTCAGGCATACACAATACATTGTTATATATGTTTTTTAATACATGTATACACAATACACTATTTATACATATTGTTTAATACAGTCATACACAATACATATTATATACATGCAGGGGGAAGCTAAGTGTGGACGATCGGGTGCCACGACACCCCCCATAATTTTAGAAATCCCAAGTGACGCAATTTTTTTTAGTACAATTTCTTTTTAGTTGTAGATTTGGCACCCCCATAAAAATATGTTACTTGTACATATATTTTGGCACCCCCATTTACACATCTTGGCTTCGCCCCTGTATACATGTTATTTAATACAAGCATACACAATACACAGTTTATACTTGTTTTTTTTAATATGGGCATACACAATACATTATTTATACATGTTCTTTAATACAGACATACACAATACACACTTTATACATGTTTTTTAATATGGACATACACAATACACTATTTATACAAGCTCTTTAATACAGGCATACACAATACATATTTTATACATGATCTTTAATACAAGCATACACAATACATATTTTTTTAATACGTGCATACACAATACATTATTTATACATGCTCTTTAATACAGACATACACAGTACACGGTTTATACATGTATTTTAATACGGACATACACAATACACTATTTATGCATGCTCTTTAATACAGATATACACAATACATATTTTATACATGCTTTTTAATACATGCATACACAATACATTGTTTATACACGTTCTTTAATATAGTCATACACAATACATTATGTATCCTTTGACACTGTCCATTTTTTATGTTTTTCTTATTATGCATACACAATACACTTTTTATACATGCTCTTTAATACAGGCATACACAATACATAGTATATACACGTTTTTTTAATACGGGCATACACAATACATTATTTATACATTTTATTTATACACAACACATAATTTATACATGTTTTTTAATACGGGAATACGCAATACAGGCATACACAATACATTGTTATACTTGTTTTTTAATACATGCATACACAATACACTATTTATACACGCTCTTTAATACAGTCATACATAATACATATTTTATACATGCTCTTTAATACAAGCATACACAATACACAGTTTATACTTGTTTTTTTAATATGGGCATACACAATACATTATTTATGCATGTTTTTTAATACCGACATACACAATACACAGTTTATACATGTTTTTTAATACGGACATACACAATATACTATTTATACATGCTCTTTAATACATGCATACACAATACATATTTTATACATTCTCTTTAATACATGCATACACAATACACAGTTTATATATATTTTTTAATACATGCATGCACAAAACATTATTTATACATGCTATTTAATACAAAAATACACAATACACAGTTTATACATGTTTTTTTAATACGGGCATACACAATACACTATTTATACATACTCTTTAATACAGGCATACACAATACATAATTTATACATGTTTTTTAATACGGGCATACACAATACACTATTTATACATACTCTTTAATACGGGCATACACAATACATAATTTATACATGTTTTTTAATACGGGCATACACAATACATTATTTATACATGTTATTTAATACATGCATACACAACACATAATTTATACATGTTTTTAATACGAAAATACGCAATACAAACATACACAATACTTTTTCTTACCATTTTTTGGGCTTTTTCGGGTTCCCAACTTTTTTGAACTTTTTTCATTTTTTTTGTAATTTTGGATATTTTTTGGGTTTTTTCGGTTACCGACTTTTTTTAAAAAAAATTCAGTATACACAATACATAATTTATACAGGCATACACAATACATAAATTATACATGCTTGTTTAATACGGGCATACACAATACATTATTTATACATGTTATTTAATACATGCATACACAACACACAATTTATACATGTTTTTTAATACGGAAATACGCAATACAGACATACACAATACTTTTTTTAACCATCACAAAAAAGATTTCTCTTGTTTTTAAAAGAGAGAGAGAGAGAGAGTGTTAAAAAAAATAGAAATGATTTATTATTTATAATTTTAATTAGTTGTACGTTTTGGGAATAAAGTGTTGGGGTATAATTTTTTGATAATTAGTTTAAAATAGTTGTATATTTTGGTAATTTTCCCAATTGAATTTAAACCTTATCATTGCACTAGATTGATGCCTATTATTAAGTACGATATTGTATAATACATATATGTGTAAGGAAGTCTGCCTCGTTATTAAGTTAAAAACCCTTGAAATCAGTGACTGAGCCAGAACTTTAAATCATTGCGGTTAAAATATTGTCAAAAAAAATAAAATAAAAATTAAGAAAAACGAATGCAAAAGGTCAAATATTGTTACTTAATTTACAATCGATCCATACAGTCACCCAAATCTTGAAAGCGTTGCATAATAATATTGTTCGACAAACTTTCAAATATATCATTTTCAATATAAACTACTAAATCATATAAAAAAGAAAAAAAAAACAATTAACTTAACTAGTTACGTAAATTATAAAGTGAAACAACAATTTTATTTGAAATAAACTAAAATAAGTTAAACAGTAAGTTTACCCAACTTAATTTATACACGTAAATACTCCAAGCTAGACATTCTGTAAATAATCTACTAAACAACTAACTAATTTAAAAACCACAATTGATTTATACATGTTTCATTAAGAATTTATCTTAATAAAGAACTAACTAAAATTTTCTCAAAATTATACAGTACCTGGCTTTTTCTAATAAAAAGCTATTAAAAAGTACCATAACCTTTTTAAGTAATTAACAATTGTTAAGCAAATAATGATATAATCAATAAAATACAGTAGATCGATTATTATTTTTGCAAACTAGTTAAGTAGTTAGGATAAAAAAGAACGACTAAAAAATAGGAAAAAAACAGTTGTGGCTCCAAGTTAAATTGTGTTGAGAATAGCAAGTATGACGGGTCATCGTATAAAAGATTGAGTTTGATGTTTGTTAGCGTTAAAGTCGTCGTTTATATAGGGAGAGAATTTTATGTATGTATAATATAAATTTTCTATTTAAATAAAATGGTAATTTTGTAATTAACTTAATATCACGGGGGTATTTTGGTAAATTTTATATGAAAGTCAGGGTCAGCTGACCCCCTAGACCTATAACAGTTCCGTCCATGCTTGAAATAGACATGATTTATCCAGAACCAGAGGGCGTATAATTAGCTTATTGATAACACTTGGTTGAAAAAAAAAAGAATACACTTTGGAAATATGCTTAAACCAAGTTTTACATTAGAGCTTTACGTTATTTATCGCCCTTATGCTTTTACGCATGGCCTGATGTTCATAGCCCTTAGAAGCTTCTTCTGAGTCCTTACTATCCTTGGCTTGTAGTTAGGGTTAGGGTTAGGGATTTATGTTATGGCCAGGGCCAGCCCTGAACCTAAGTCATTCAAACAGTTATATATATGAATGGTGTTTGTTTTTGTACGTATGTTGTCAATTCTTCTGTTAAATATATGGACAAATTTTAGGCTCGCTCCGTAGGGAGTTGATGTGATGTATTTTTTAATATGTTTAGGTGCATTACATATTCCGTGTTTTATTAGCAACATGTGTATGATCTATATATTTGTTGTGTTTTTTTTAGATAAAACACACAGGAAAAGATGGATACACCTGATGGGGAACGTCAGCAGTTTTAGAAACCAATTTGTAAGCAAGACCTGAGACTGTTTGATTATTAAGAACAGGTATATCAAGGTGTTTTGAGAAGAGTTTGTAGAAGTCCAAAGATCTGTTGGAGAAAACCTAAATGAGATCAATATGATAATACGTGACATCAATAACCGGTCTAGAGAACTCCATACATTCGCTATAAAGCTTGATTCAAGAGAAAAGTAATTAGAAATCAATGCCCGAGAACTTGATTCCGCCAATATATGTCTGGATGAGTCGGTGGCTGATCTCAAATTGAAGCTTAAAGATTTTAATATTACTCGAAATTCTATAGTTTAAAGTAAGAAAGAGCCTGGTTTGGTTCTGCAATCACTCAAGTTTCAGTCAGAGGAACTGGAACGTGAAAATGGGATATTTCGGATGCTTTTCAGTCCTGAGAGAGAAAGAAGCAGCAGCTGGAGAAGAAATAGTCAATGGTGTAACATTCAACTCAGTAGAAATTGGATGCTCATCTCATTTTCACTCAGCTTTTACCAAAAGAAGCTAGATTCCTTTTTGCCAAACGAAGCTAGAAGATATAAGCTAGATTATTCTCGTTTCTTTCGTAATTTCTCTACAGCTAGTTTTGTTGTCCTTAAAAGCTACTCCAAGCGAACTCATAGACGTGTTTAAACTATAAGTTAATCCTTATACTTGGCCACATTCCTTAATTATCTTTTCACGTCTGGCCTTTTTGCAATTACCTGAGCTGCTTATCGAAAATTGTATTTTCTTCAATTAAGCTTTTTTTTTCTTCCCATTGTGTCCATTTCGTTCAACCCTGGCATGCATCGGATTGTGAATGCTGCGATGGAAGCTCCACTGCAGTGGATGCAGTTGATAATTTACTTGAAAACAACAAAAACTAATTATTATGACCATGTAAATAAGGCGACTTACCTTTCATGTCAATGGTTCGCTTGGTTAACTCAGGTCCAAAGCAAACAAAACGCACTCTTTCTATATTAAACCCTCCGTATCAAATTTGGGTATTTATTGATCTTTTAGTAGTTGGAAATGGAATAAAATATCCGCCGAAATGGATCATTAATGCAACTCACCTGAAAAATAGCGTCATTAATCAAACCGTGCACGAGCTCATACATTTTCCATTAATTCTCATCGGCCTTATCTCTCCACCCTCATAGATGACGAAAAACTCTTCTTTTACAAAAAACCGCATTATCTTTTTCCGTCCGTCATTGTTTAGCAAGTAATCATTATAATAGTGACGCTTTCTCTCTCTTTATCGCTTAACATATCTGTTCCCCCCCACACAAAGGAACTATAATCTCGATAGAAACGATTAGGAACCGACTAAAGTATTATCCCAACTATATGGACCATTAATGTAACTCACCTGAAAAATAACGTCATTAATCAAACCGTGCGCGAGCTTATACATTTTTCATTACTTCTCATCGGCCTTATCTCTCCACCCTCATAGATAAAGGAAAACTCTTATTTTATAAAAAACCGCATTATTTATTTCCGCCCTTCATTGTTTAGCAAGTAATCATTATAACAGTGACGTTTTCTCTCTCTTATCGCTTCACATATCCGTTCCCCAAACACAAAGGAACTATAATCTCGATAGAAACGATTAGAAACCGACTAAAGTATTATCCCAACTATATGGACCATTAATGTAACTCACATGAAAAATACCGTCATTAATCAAACCGTGCGCGAGCTCATACATTTTCCATTACTTCTCATCGGCCTTATCTGTCTACCCTCATAGATAAAGGAAAACTCTTCTTTTACAAAAAACCGCATTATCTATTTCCGTCCTTCATTGTTTAGCAAGTAATCATTATAACAGTGACGTTTTCTCTCTCTTATCGCTTCACATATCTATTCCCCCACACACAAACGAACTATAATCTCGATAGAAACGATTAGGAACCGACTAAATTATTATCCCAACTATATGGACCATTAATGTAACTCACATGAAAAATACCGTCATTAATCAAACCGTGCGCGAGCTCATACATTTTCCATTACTTCTCATCGGCCTTATCTGTCTATCCTCATAGATAAAGAAAAACTCTTCTTTTACAAAAAACCGCATTATCTATTTCCGTCCTTCATTGTTTAGCAAGTAATCATTATAACAGTGACGCTTTCTCTCTCTTATCGCTTCACATATCTATTCCCCCACACACAAAGGAACTATAATCTCGATAGAAACGATTAGGAAGCGACTAAAGTATTATCCCAACTATATGGACCATTAATGTAACTCACATGAAAAATACATTTTCCATTACTTCTCATCGGTCTTATCTCTCCACCCTCATAGATAAAGGAAAACTCTTCTTTTATAAAAAACCGCATTATCTATTTCCGTCCTTCATTGTTTAGCAAGTAATCATTATAACAGTGACGTTTTCTCTCTTTTATCGCTTCACACATCTATTCCCCCACACACAAAGGAACTATAATCTCGATAGAAACGATTAGGAACTAATTAAAGTGTGATCCCAACTATATGGACCATTAATGTAACTCACCTGAAAAATGCCGTCATTAATCCAACCGAACCATTCTTATCGCTCCATATATCCATTCCCAAGACGGCTAACTATAATCTCGATAGAAACGATAATGAACTTATTAGAGTGTTATTCAAACTAATAGGACCATGAGTGCAATTCAACCAAAATATTAATCCATATATATTAAAGTAACCAAACGGAGCACGACCACAATCGCCGCCGTTCCGATCTCTCTCTCTCTCTCTATATATATATATATATTATATAATTATATAATTATATATACAGACGATTTTATTTCACTGATTTAATTCCAAAGGTATGTTATTATTCTCTCTCTTAGTGCTATTTTACCTTAATCAATGAATTGTTCTTTTATTTTCTCCACCTAATGTCTGCTAGCGTTAGTTTTATTTTAGTTTCTCTATTTTGTTTTGATTCTTAGTTGTAACTCTTAATTTCGTGATTATTACTCATATCTGTGTTTATATAAACGTTTAGTTTGGAGAAATACGAGCTCAATCATATGTTTTTTTTTCTAGTTTTTGGTAGGTAATCGGGATATTAATTATATCTGTTAAATTGAGAATCTTTGTTAGATACACTGCTAATTGGTGTTTTCTTGTTCTGTTATTATCGAGTTAATAAATAATTTTAGTATCTTAAAAATTAAACAAATGGTGTGCTTATTTACCAAAATCTGCTTGTGCTAGGATTAACCCACTTAGGCTATTTTCTGGTCAATAACCAAATTTTTAAAAAAAGTTTTTCAAAATATCAAATGAAAATACAAATTTTAGTTTTTGTGGCTTACAAAACAGCTTTTTAGAAGCTAAATAAGCTGACTGTCCAGACACCCTTTGATTTTTAAGAACAGAAATTTAAAACTAAGCCCTGCCAAGCGGAGCCTAAGTTTTATAAAGTTTATGCTTTGTTTTCTCACTTATGGGTAATTGGTCGTTTCGACCATTTGAGCCCAGTTAGATGTTTTTCATGTGTACAGTTGATATTTGAGTTGTACTTAGTTTCTTAAAGTTATGCAATTTTATTAGAAACTGTCAATAAACGCATATCTTCCTGATGTATATCTAAATTAAATTTCATTTATATTTATTCAATATTAGCTACTATCTTTCCTTATAGGATAGTGGCGGGATTATTGCAACTGTCGTAATTGTGGCGGTAAAACTTGTGCTTACAGAAAATGCTTTGCTTTTTCGTTCGAGTAATTAGTTGTTCACTTTTCTACAATTTGAATCCAATCAGATGGTTTTCATGTTATGGTAAAATCTTTGGATTCTATTTTAGCTTAATTAAATGCTTTAGCTTGCATGTAAATGGTTCGTTTGGTTAACCCGAGTCCAAAGCAAACAAAAAGCACTCTTTCTTGATTAAACTCTCCGTATCAAATTTGGGTATTTAGTGCTCTTTTAGTAGTTGGAAATACAATAAATATTTGCCCAACTATACGAATTATGAGTGTAACTCATCTGAATAATACTGTCATTAATCAAACAGAGCACAAGCTCATACATTTTCCATCGGCCTTATCTCTCTAACCTCATAGTTAACGTAGAACTCTTCTTTTACGAAAAACCATATTATCTATCTCCCTCCATTATTTTGCGAGTAGTTTTATATTAGTCACGTATTTTTCTCTCTTGTCAATTGACATATCGGTTCCCCACACCGGAAACTATATTCAACTGAAACGACTAGAAACTGGTTAGACCGTTAAGAGTATTATCTCAACTATATGGACAATTAGTGTAATTCAACCAAACTATAATCTCATTAACCAAACAGAGTATGAGCTCAATTGCCTCCGTTCTCTCTCTCTCTCTCTCTCTCTATATATATATATATATATATAAATACGAATTCTGGGTTCTTTTCTCTGATTTATTTCCACAGGTATCTTATTATTCTCTCTCTTTGGGCTATTTTGCCTCTATCAATGAATTGTGCTTCTATTTTCTCCCCAATATCTGATAACATTAGGTTTATCTCAGTTTCTCTATTTTGTTGTGATACTTTAGTTTATCTGTGTATATAAACGTTTATTTTCCAGAAATACGAGCTCAATTAGATATTTAGATGCTTTTCAAGTTTTTGGTAGGTAATCGGAATTCTGTTCAGATCTGTAAAATTGAGAATTTTTGTTAGAGACACTGCTAATTAGTGTTTTCCTGTCCTGTTATGATCGAGTTATTAATAATTTTAGTATCTAAAAAATGAAAATTAACCAATTGTGCTTATTTCCCCAAAATCTGCCTGTGCTAGAATTAGCCCCCTCTCTCAAAAACTGTCGTGCTGAGTCAGTCTAATTTCTTGTCAAAAATCAACTTTTAAAAAAGTTGTTTCGAAGATCCAACGGAAGAAAAATATTTCAGTTTTTAGATTTTTTTAGCTTTTGTGGTTTAAAGAACAGTTTTTTAGAAGCTAAATAAGCTGACTGTCCAAACACCTATTGATTTTTAAGAACAGATATCTAAAACTAAGCCCTGCCAAACGGAGCCTAAGTTTTATAAAGTTTATGCTTTGTTTTTTCACTTATGGGTAATTGGTTGTTTTTTTTCATGTGTGTTGTTGATATTTAAGTTGTACTCGGTTCCTTGAACCTGTGTAATTTTATTAGAAACGTCGGCCACGTCTTCCTGATGTACATCTAATCTGATATTATTTACATTTATTCAATATTAGCTACCATCTTTCCTTATAAGATAGTCGCGGGATTATTGCAGCTGTCGTAATTGTGTCAAAACTGTGCTTACTGAAAATGCTTTGCTTTTTCATTCGAGTAATTAGTAGTTTACTTTCCTAAAATTTGAGCCAATCAGATGGTTTTCATGTTATGGTAAAATCTTTGGATTCTATTTTAGCTCAATTAAATGCTTTACATGTTTGATTGCAACTTTTGAGCTCTTATTTTTTTTTTCTCCTCTTGTTAATACTTTGTGAGTTTGCGGTTTAAGTTTGCTAGTAAAGTCTTCCTGTATGCAAATTTGTCGCACATAATTAATGTAATACTTATATTTGGTGAATGGAGATTTATTTTCTTGGATGGAATGAAGTCTTTAATCTTAAGTAATGCAACTTTTATTTTGATGTTAATTTCAATAATAATGTTGTTGTGGGTTATTGGATCTGGTTTTTACCATAGTATAAGTATTTTATAAATATATCTATAAAATTTTGGTGTTCTACAAGTTGCATTTAGCCAAGATGCACACAGAAAACAACTAACAAGTCCTGGTTAAGTAATTATTTGAACCTGTTAGTATATCATATATTAATGGACTGTTGACATATGACATTATAATGTCGTACTTATTTTATGGTAATTTAGGTTGCAGACATACATGTATTGGTGTATGTTGTGGTGCAGATAAATTATTTTATACATACTTTCACATTTTAATTTTTCTATAGTTGGAATGAATTGTTAAAATCAACGACACTCAAATTTAGTGCATAGAAACAACAATATGAGAAAAAGAATGATCCCATCTTGGGTTCCTTGTTACAATTTTAGATTCTTATCATAAAGACATACTTTCACTTTTTAATTTTTTCTATAGTTGGACGAATTGTTAAAATCAACGACATTCAAATTTAGCTCAATGAAACAACAATATGTGAGAGAGGGGGGGGGGGGGGATTTCGTTTTGGGTTCCTTTACAATTTTAGATTCTTAGAATCCTATCATAAAGATGTGTTTTTGTTATGAATTTACGTGTCCGGATTCCCCAATATACGTTTGTTGGACAGTGTGTGCATGGGAAAAAGAAGCTTCGTGAATGCCCAGTTATGAGAGGGTTTAAATAACAGCTTGAGAATATGATCTGTTTACTGGGATTATGGTTCACGAAGGATAAAATGAGATTGTGGCAGGGGATAATTTCATTTTGCGAATTGACGTATTAGGCCCTATGCTAAACTCTTAAAAAATGTTTTTGTCAGAAATATGAAGAAACTCTAGTGTATTACAACGTACAAGCATTATACTGTTGTGTTATACATTTGTGTTGGAAAGTTCATGCATAGGTAAAAGTTCTATAACTGCATGTAAAAATTCGACTGTACCTAGGAACCGGATAATATCACAATTTACTGAGATGTGATATCATTTTCCGGGAATAATGAGGTTATGGCAGGGGATGTATTCTAATGGCATGGTCATATATATTTATTTGTGAATGTTTAATGTTGGTTGTATTATGCCATGCCTCGTGCTTCAAATATGCTTCATTAGCAATATGAAGAAACTCCGGTTGATTATAAATATTGAAATGTTGCATAATTGTTGATTTAATTTTCGTTGCATATACAGGTTCTCTTCAGAAAAAAAGGACAGTCTTCTCGACGCTGGAATTCGAGTGTTAAACCATGGTGCTTGTAGATGGAAAAGATAGCACAATTACTGTCGAAACTCCTTCAGTACCGCTAGCATCTAGCAATCAAGGTCCAAATTTGCCGAAGGCCAAATGTGAAATTGTTAAAGAAACTGTGAACAATAGTGTTGTAAGTGCCAGTAGACTCAATAACACCCCCCCACCTGTTCAGGGGAAAAAGAAAATCGTGAAAAAGAAAATTGTGAAAAAGAAGATTATTATTAAGAAGAAGAAAGAAGATGTACCAAGTGGGGATGGCGGGGATGTGAAACAAGAGCTTGCTCTCGCTGGTGAGCAAAGCAAAAATAACCTTGAGAATTCGAAGGAAAAAAGTGGTATTGGGAACAAAATCTTGAGAAAGACGGAGGTTGATAAAAATGATTCAGGAAACAAAATTCCTGATAAAAAGGAGGAGTTACAGAGTATAGATGACGGTGATATGAAACAAAAGAATGTTGTTGGCGAGCAAAGCAAAAGAAACCTTGAGACTTCAAAGGAAAAGAGTGAAGATAGAGTGGACTGTCAGGATTTTAATGAGGATCTGAAGCAGAAGGAGAACGGCAAAAATAACAATGTGAATTCAAAGAAGAAGGTTATTGTTGTTAGAAAGAAAGTCAACAGTAATAATAAAGAGGGGTCTCAGGCTCTGATGACGGAGGATTTGAAAGCGAAAAATGTTATCAGCTCGGGGAATAGCAAAAGGAGACCCGAGGATGTGAAGAACAAAGTGGAAAATGATGAGAAGAACAGAAAGAACTTTGGTGGGTCAAGCAATAAACGACATAAAGAGAACACCGAAGATAGAAATGGGTTGTCAAGTAATCCTAAACCAAAACAGAGAAACAACAAAGTGGAACATGATGAGAAGAACAGAGAGAACTTTGGTGGGTCGAGCAATAAACGACATAAAGAGATTAGTGAAGATAGAAATGGGTTGTCAAGTAATCCTAAACCAAAACAGAGAAACGAAGAAAGGCCTAGCTATGAACAGACCCGTAAAGAGGAAGGAAAGAAGCATCAACGAGAAGGCGAGCGGAGAGAAAATCGAAATAAGAAAGTCGGTGGTGTGATTTTCTTTTGTAGCTCAAAAACAAAGCCGGATTGTTTCCGTTACAACATCATGGGTGTATCAGCAAACAGGCAGGACATCGTTTTGAGTATCAAACCGGGGATGAAGCTGTTTCTCTATGATTTTGCTTTGAAACTCTTCTATGGTATTTATAGGGCAACATCTCCTGGTGGTATGAATTTAGAGCCTGCAGCTTTTGGTGGAAACTTCCCTGTTCAGGTTACATTTCTCTCGGTCTGATTCTTTTAACTTTTACTCTTATATGTATTCATGTAAAATATTTACCAGTTCATTTTCTATTTTCAGGTGCGGTTTGAAATTTACCAAGATTGTAACCCTCTCCCGGAGAGTGTCTTCAAAAGGGCAATTGAGGAAAATTATAGCGAAAATAACAAGTTTGATCCGGAGCTCACTTACCAACAAGTGAGAGACACTGTCTTTCTTAGCAGTTTCAGTCAATTGACTCTCTTTTTGGTTCCCTTCTGCTAAATCTTATTATGATCTCATGTTATATTGTTTACCACTTTTTGTTGCAGGTTAACAGGTTGATGGTACTTTTCAAACCTGCAGAAATAAAAAACCAGGTGTCTCCTCCCATTTATCCACCTCAAGTGAATGTTAGCAGGGAAGAACCAAAAGAAAGAGAGACTGTATATTTATCTCATCATCACAGGGAATCCTCAGCTAGAGAACCTTACAACTATGATGAACGTAGGAGATACGATTTGCACGTAAACGAGACTGACAAGCGTTTGGCATATAGGCGTGCCCCTTCACCCCAGAGGGAGACTTCTCCTGAGAAACTGTTTCTCAGTGAAAAGGACTACCGCACTCATGGTCTGCGTAGAGAGAGAAGGAATGTTTCTCCACCTAGAAGTCATATTGCTCCTACCTTGGAACTTGACTCAAGATCTCAAGGGCCCCTTACGGTACACCCTCGTAGTACATATAGGTATGGTGAAAACGAATACCCTACACCTCATAGTCAGTTACCTAGACAAGAACCGCATTCTTCGCCCCCTTATGAAAATCCCAGCACAGCATCTATTGTAGACTCTTACTTGAAGGTTCCGTACTATGGTTCATCTAGTAACCCGTATCAGCCTCCCTTGAGGAGAGAGAGAGAGGAAGTAGCTTTAGGATCTTATTCTCTTGGTAGGAGGGAAACAACGTACCAATCAGAGCCGAGTTACTTGCCGAGAAGAGAGATTTACTCGAGCCAAACCAGACATTACCTGACGGAAGCAAGTCATGTGGGGAGGAGGGAGAATCATGACGTGGGTTCATTATACTCGTCTTACGCTTCAAAAGCAGTCTCCGAGTACAACCAACAACACACGAGTAAGGGGAATAAACCCCAAACCTCGTTTTCAACTGTTTCGGCTCGGTACTCTTTTGCAGGTCCATCCCGCTAGTATCAGTAACCTTTTAATTTTTTTTCTCTTTAGTGCAATTTCTTGTCAAGGTGAGGATTAAATCCAGGCCGCTTTTGGGTCTGTAACATTTAAATTGTACCTCCAATACCAATTTGTTCGTTTTTCAGTGCTCTTTTCTCTTTAAAATATTCTTAATATGTATAAGGGAAGTCGCTGTATAAATTAAGAATTTCGTTTAAGTTATTAAATACCTTTATTATTAATAATTAGTATCAGTTTAGTTTGTTGGTTTCAAAAATCATTAAAACATTGTTTGGGTACACCACTAAGATCTACCGCACGTCTGTTTTAGTGAACTGAAACATATTCCAGTTCCTGGGAAATGTTGATGCGGGGATTTGTTTATGATTCCTGTTCTGTTAACCAGTATAAATTTTCAGGAATTTTCCAGTTGAGTAGTTCGACAACTTTTGCAACAGCAAAAAGAAATTAAGAGGGATAGGCGGTCTGGTTTATCCATGAGACATACATGCATGCAGAGTACAATCTGGTCTTCTATAAATATACAGTTTAGTGTCTTGTTCTTATTCAAGGGAACAAAAAGAATTTCAACGAGTTAGGGAGTTTTCATTTTTTTTTGCTAGTCACCTAAAACAAAGCAGCGACTGTATTTAACTTTTGTCACCTAAACTTTAATTGGAGATTAATCTTCCAAATCCAATAATTTCTAACATGAACAAGCGGATGTTGCGACAAAAGAAAATGAAAAGCATGGGCAAGGCCTTAGTACATACATGTCCTCGGATTACACCCAAAATTTGCATTAATTTGCAGAACACCGAAAAGATCAACTTAGAAAGGATATAATGGATTTGAATTCGAAAAACGGAGTTGTTAAGGTAGACTTGCTGTTATATGAGACGAGTTGTTTTTTTCTTATCGGATGTCCCCAAAGGAACATGAAACAAGTAGGCTGACAGCAAATATATTATAATCATTTAGTAGGCTCGGATGAAATACCAGACAAGTCGCATTAAGTAGCCAACCCACGAAGTCAAGCAACACAAATTTAATTAACATAGGCCTGTTTGGTTGCAGCTTCTAAACTAAAAACTAAGAATAAATTTAGTTAACCAGCTTTAGAACCTAAAATTTACTGAATTTGGCCCTAATAACCTCTCATCTTTAAGCTGGATAAATACAGCCTCTTCCTGAATCTTGAAAATCCAACTTATTTCCTTAAAAGCTAAATCCAAACAAGCCAATTTGGTATACCATAGTAGAAATCTTATAAATATATATGTTTTTCCGAGCCAAGTCAAAGAAAAATAACTCAAAAACACACACCGAAAACCTTTAACAGCACAATGGTTAGCTGGTCATTTAACACGAAACCCCTTCATCGCTAGCTGTTCATTAATTTTTTTTATACAATCCATTAAGGTCAAAATGAGATTCTTACTCACATCTCCCACAAACACCAATGCCTCGAATATGAAGCAACCTATTAAGCAGTCCAATCAATGATGATTTCAAGTTAAGTGGGGTTAAGGACAAGATCAAGAGAAAAAGAACAGAATGGGTGAAAAAGGAACAAGTTGACTAAACATAAATCCATATAAACATATTATTCATATATTTAACATACAAAATGCTAACTTAGTCGGAGAAAGTGTGAAAGGCACCAAAGGAATCCAGAAAAACCAAACAACCAAAGTGTCACTACTCACTAGTAGAGGCTTTGATTGCATGAGCACGTGTATATATTAAGGGTATACAGCCATCATTCTGACATGTGAAAGAGCAAGAATGATTGCAAATTTTGAACTTATTTTCTAAATTAAGTTAATAGCACCAATATATGACTGCTAAAAAGTAACATGCAGCTTCCCATGCTGAATAGCAAATTTCCCGATAACCGAAACATTAGTAATACAGGAATATTTCCAATTTAAAGCTCAATCTTTGCACCTGGAGCATACACTGGTTTTGAGCTTTCATGCACTCTATCAACAGTCGGACCGGTTTCGTATCATTATATGCCAACCAATCGTTATACTTTTCTCCTATCAACTTCCACAAAAAGACAAGTGTGGTTACCTTGGTAGCACGACAGGAATGTGGACGGGAGCAGGAACGGGAGGATGGGAAAGGGTGATAATGAAAGCACGGGACCACTATTGGGATCGTTTACTTAAATTTGTAGGGTTTTTCTATTGATAAGTGGAATTTGAAAGATATATTTATTATGTGTTATACTTGGTTACAATGTTACATAGATACAAGTAAAATTTAATTTAAATCTAACGAGATCTATAGCTATGCTTTTATAACAACTAGTATTTTATAATGCATTACCCAGTATAAATGTTATATACATGCTTGATTAGGGAGGGTTCTTTGCTTCTAAAATAAGTTTGGTAATTATATAACTTTATAAACCTAATAGGCTAATAATTTTTAATGGAATGGGTTCCAGACGGTGGGGACGCCGAAACGCGTTCCCCGCTGAGAAACACCTAGAGTGCTTACCCAACTTTGTCACGACTTGAATATGTTAGGTTCGTTCATTAAATATTTCCTTACATAACCCTTACAACTCTTAAACACAGTACAATGTTAAATCTAGAAAAATGCTACTCCGTTACAGGACTTTCACCAGACTTTTTCGATATATGGACCCAAGTCCATTTTGTAGTTCCAAAGTTTAAGTTGTCCCCTCACATTATAACTAATTTACGTTTTCCTCAATATTCACATTACAATCTCTCCTACCACCAAAGAGTCTATGACATTGATCCCAATGACCACTACCACCATGTTACGTCGAGAGGACCAGGATTACAGGTTGTCAATATTTTCAAATAGATCTCGGATTTTAAGCCAAGAGGTTGTCAATATTCAGAGTCCTACGATTCTTGGAATTGAAGTCAGTGAAGTCAATATCTATGTGTGTGGACCGTGTGGTCTGTCTATATGAATGTCTCTTATGCCTATTACAACTAAGGGGTGCAAACAGGAAAATGGTACCTACAAAAAAACTGGAGTGCACTTGTCTGACAAGTCAGCGAAAAAAACGTCTTGCTGAATAGCATTAATCTAAAAAATAAAATAAGAACCTTAAAAAACAAAAGAAAGAATAAATGTAATAACCAGGTACTAAGAGTAAAAGATCACCTCTCAGTGAAATCTTTATAAAATAAGCCTATCCGATCATGAACCAGTTACTACCTTTGCACTCCGCATAAACTGTTAGTAGCATCCAGACCTGAGTGCGGCGAACAGTATACAAGAGTGCTGCAATGATTGGAGAATGCTGAGTCAAATGGGTCACAACCAGTGTCCTCCTAAGTCCTACTGTCACCCCCCCTCTTTCTCTCTCGCACGGTCTCTTCATTTAATTTCCTTTCACATCGAATAATAGTGAATCCGGGTGGTCTAAGCTATCTGTCTAAGCATCGGTTTCTAAAACGCTGCTACAATGTGGAAAATAACAAAATTAATTTACCTTACATGACATGTCGTATCAATAGCATGAATACGTTCACAAAATACAAAATAAAATTGGCGTTTTTAGCTACAATATCCAACAAGGAAAGAGTGTATCAAACTAATCTTACGACAAATACAATCTTGTGTTCACATTCAGTATCATGTTTATGTTTATGAACTACAGGAAATTGTAACAAAGTGACAGCAGGTAAAACCATAACAAACTTTCCCTGTTTTGTGTCTAAATTTTTAAAGAAGCTTTGAAAAATGTCATTGGTAATTATGGAAACTTTTATGATTATCTATTCTTTAAAACGATTTTGAGCAAAAACCGAAATGTGGAAGTATAAAAAGGAAGTCAGATCACTTTTTTCTGGACTAAAGCCCCTTATCGGAATTGAACCGATGACATACGCTTTACAAAGACGTTACTCTACCACTGAGTTAAAAGGGCCTTCAAGTTTTTAAACACGGAAGACACCGAAAGGTTTTTTCCTTAATTTATATTCTGGCTCGTTCGTGACCGTGCTTGTAAAACAAACATGTAAACAAACACCAATCTAAGATCTAATTTTAGGGTTTTTTTTTTTTAAAAAAAAGATCTAATTTAATTCAAAGCGAACAGTTCCATAAAAAACCAGATCTGTAAAAACAATCTAAGATTATCCAAATATAAATCTAATTTACTTTCACATAAAACAGAAACCAGATTAAAACCAATTCAAGATGCAATCAAACACCGAAAATAAATCTTGTAAAACAGGATAGATGGGAGCTGTAGAGAGATATAGGTGTATATATATATAGAGAGAGAGAGAGAGGCGGTGTAATTTACTTTTTGGAAATAAGTCGGTGGCTCGTGTTATTTATAACCTAAAATTAATTGCTTGTGGCATTTTTAAGTCGGACTAAATTATTCACGGGGATTGGATTATTTTCAAAACTAACTCCATATATTAATAAGAAATAAATACATCATTTAGTGTATTATGACATGTACTAAAAAGGTGAAATACATTAACAAACACAATTTATATTTCCAATTTAGTCTATCTTTCGGAAATTTTGTCATTTTGGTCTACATAAAATGACATTTTGGAAGTGCGCTTTTTAATATCAAAAAAGTCACTTTCAAAGTGCGTTCTTTACTTATCCAGAGCTAAAAAAGTGCCCTTTTTTCTCTATCCACCCAACCACCGTCATCTAATTATTTACAAACTAAAAAACCGCATATTCTCTTTTGGTGTAACTTTTCTACAAAAATATATATATAAAAAACCAAAATAAAATATATATAAATAAAAAATTTAGAAAATATTAAAATATATAAAATGTAAAAAAATTGCTCCATCCATTTCAAAATTCAAACATTATTGATGCAGCATCGTTGTCTTCAATATACAATGACATATATTTAAAAGTTGTATTTGTGGTTGGATAGGGGTAACGACAAGTTAGCTACAATCGATTGGAATTAGGAGAAATCTTAATTGTTTCAAACATTTTTTTCAATAATTGTTCGTATTTAGCATTTCTTTTAATCTTAAACATTTTTTTATGGGAAATACTATACGATAAACCTTCCTCCGCATTCTCAACAATTTCGCCATCCCAATAACAGAAAATCGTACATGGCGACATTGATAAGTATAAGATGGCAATTAATAAATTAAAATAGAGTTTTGAACTTACTAGTTTCGACATGTTCGTTCGGAGAGTTGTAGCTATTTGAGATAATAGATTCGTTTGGAGTGTTGTAGCTGTTTGAATAAGTATGTGGTGTTGGTTTTGTGGGAAAAAAAACACTTTGAAAGTGCCCTTTTTAGCTCTGATAAGTAAATAGCGCACTTTGAAAGTGACTTTTTTGATACTAAAAAGCGCACTTCCAAAGTGCCCTTTTATGTAGGCTAAAATGGCAAAATTTTCGGAAGATAGGGCAAATTGGGAATATAAATTGCCACATAGGCTAATTCAGAAAAAATCTCCAATATTTGTGGGTCTAATATACTACTAAAACATAACATGTCTATAGTACAAATACGTGTCATAAAAAGATTACACCTATGTCGCCAACTCCTCAGTTCCAAATTATTTGTTGAAATTACGTGGTGCAACTTTGTTAATTTTTGAAAAAAAATTGTTTTGACAATTGACATGAGTTTTTCACCGATCAAATTAAAGTTACACGTAATTCCGTAATGGACAAACATTTTGGAATGGGGGAGTACAAATTTGGAATGTCATTTTGTTGAGGGGTATTAACACATGAAGATAAGGGTAAATTGTTTTGTTAAAATAATCGTAGGCACTGTTGGATCGAAACCTCTTAATTTTTATACCAAATTGGTTTTGAATCATATTATGAAAATTTGGAACAACGATACTCGCATCTGATTTTGATTTAAGAAGAAATATCTAACAAACTCTTGTACAATCATCAATGAAGAAACAAACCACCTAGAGCCAACACATTTGGGACTTTAGAGGGACCCCATATATCTCTATGGATTACATAAAAAAGAGTTGAGCTTCTTTTACTACTAGGTAAAAATGATGCATGCTTATGTTTAGCTAGTTCACACACATCACAATGAAAATCATTTATTCTTAGTCCGGTAAACAGGGAAGGGAACATTGATTTTAGAATTCTAAAAGATGGATGTCCTAACCGAAAATGATTTAGCCAAATGATTTTTCTATTGGCAGTTGAAAAACATGACAGATAATTTATCGTTTATAGTACTTAATTTGTTAGCATTTTCAAGATAGTAGAGCCGTCCTTTTCCTTAGCAAGTCCAATCCTCTTTCCTGAAACCCGGTCCTGAAATAAGCAGTAAAATGGATAAAATAGAACATTGCAGTTTATGTCTCCAATGAGCTTTTGTACCGAAATCAAGTTGGTGGATAATTTAGGTACATGAAGAACTTTTCTCAAAGTGATAAATGAATTAACGACGATGTCTCCTATGCCAGCTACAGTGGCGAATGAACCATCTGCAACTATTATTTTGCGGTTACTTGGACATGGTGTATATGTATTAAAATGTATGGAAGAGTTTTTCATGTGATCAGTAGCTCCTGAGTCAATTATCCAAAAATTCTAATCAATTTATCCGAGACATTGAATCCTTGATAAGCAGAAAACTTACCTGAGAGTGAAAGAGAAAATGTTACACTTGATTTCTCCAATAATCTGAGAAACTCCTTGAGTTTTCTGATTTCCTCCTCTTGTTAAACTCCACTTGCTCTCTAGTTCTTTCTTGATTTAATCGGTTAGTGTTAAAGCCGGACATTCTGTTTGAGTATGCAACAGTCAAATAAAGCAAAAATTTGCAGAGGAGACCAACAGCAATTAAGGCCGCACCCAAAAGGGAAAAAGGGCAGCAATTAAGGTCGCACCGAAAGGGAAAATGCAGCAATTAAGGCTGCAACAAAGGGGTAAAATAAACTGCAATAATCTTTGTTGCGAGGTGGAAAAGAAACAGCAGCTATCAATGCTGCTGCTATGGAGATAAGTTTAGCAAGGAGTGGACTGATTATTCAGTCAAAGAAGAAGCCCAGAGCTCTGATAACATGTTAGATTTTAGAAATATGGAGAATATTTTTATATTTGTTGATTACATTCTGAGATGTGTACATGTGAAGACTTATATAGGATGTGATACAAGCTTCTAGATCTACATTAAATGTAACTGTCAACTAACACCAAACACACACTAACTAATTACTAATTACTAATAACAATTACAATTACAATTACAATTACAATTACAATTACAATTACAATTACAATTACAACTATTTCTGGCAGAATGGATGAGCAAGGAAGTAAAAGCATGTTGAAGATCGATATTGTTAATATCTTTTCAATTGTTATGTCAAAAGTCTAATTAAAAAGATGAAAGGCCATCACAGCCCAATACACCTTCATAACACTCCGACAATGTTCAATTGAATGGATGGGAAAGGAATTGATAGCATGTTGAAGATCGATATTGTTATCGTTTTTCTATTGTTTTTTGAAAAATCCTATTAAGGAGTACTATAGGCGATCACAGCTTTAAAGCAAAAAAGCAAACTGGTTTCCTTATTTCCCTTAAATTATCCTAATTTTGGGCATAAATCACAAATTGGGGAATAAAAATTGTAGAACAGAACAAAGGATATACACAAATATATGCTATGCACTAATAAACTGGGTTCCTCTGATATCATAAAAGGTTTAAATTAACTAATCTACCGAAATCCAGTTCAGCTTTTAAGCAAGAACTAATTTTGGGCATAAATCACAAATTGGGGAATAAAAATTGTAGAACAGAACAAAGGATATACACATAAATATATGCTATGCACATAATAAACTGGGTTCCTCTGATATCAAAAATGGTTTAAATTAACTAATCTACCGAAATCCAGTTCAACTTTTAAGCAAGAACTAAACTGACTTCCCCTATTTCCTCCTTAGTTTTCCTAAATTAGAGAAGAAATCCTAAATTGGTAATCAAAACTGTGGAACATAACAGAGGAAGCTATGCACAAATATGATAAGTATATTTTTTGACAACTAAGACGGTTTTTCAAGGCCTCAGAAGAGCTAGGTTCATCAGGAATAGAGATAAAACTCGGTATACAAGCATTCACAAGGTAAACACATGCCTATTTTGATATCCTAAATAAGGCTGTTACTTATACTCCAATAAAGATATAAATTGATTCAATTTGCAATTAATCAACCCAAAATCAATATGTAATAACTAATTAAGATTTCCAAAACTAGATTAAATTAATTCAACACGAAGAGTAACCGGATGTAGATGAATTCAAGTTGCATTTGAAATACTCAAAATCAAATAGACTAAATCAATTACAATAGACTTTTTTTTTATAGTTCAACAGAGGATTATTAAACAAGAAAGACTTAGTTCAACAGAAAATAGAAAACCGAAACCAGATAGATTCAAGTTGCAACGAACTTGCAAAATATTAATTTGTAAGAACTAATTAAGTTTTTTAAAGCTAGATCTAATTTACTTCATATATAACAGTAACAAAATTGAAATCAATTCAGGTTGCAATTAAATACCGAAAATCAACCTTGTAAAAACTAATTAGATTTTCCAAAACAATATATCAGAAAACACAAGATCGAAATTAATTCAAACTGCAGACAAAGAAACAAAAATCAATCAGAAGAGATAAAATAAACTAGGGTATTCAACAACTAGATCTATTTTTAATTAACATAAAAAACGTAATAAAATATTTAAATCGGCTCAATCTATAGAAACCCTCGAATATGACCCTGACTAATACAAATAAAATAAACACGCGATAATTAGGCGAGTAATTAACCTTCCAGAGAAGAATCTCGTTGACGCTGATTAGGATCATATCAATTCCATTTACAATCAAGTAACCAAAGTCAATTTACAACAATCAAGTAACCAAAGTCAATTTACAACAATCAAGTAACCAAAGTCAATTTACAACAATCAAGTAACCAAAGTCAATTTACAATCAAGTAAACAGATTAGGCGAGTAGTTAACCTTCCGGAGAAGGATCTCGTTGAGGCTGATTAGGGTCAAATCAATTCAATTTACGATCAAGTAACCAAAGTCAACCAGTTTTCAATGAATATGACTTTTTAATTTACCCAGATTCAATACATATTAGAGAATTAGAAGCCAAGATCTAACTATTTCATTACAAAACGTTAATCAACCCAGCATTCAGAAGATATATCATAGCATCGAACCAATTAAACACATTAAAAACCCAATATTTTAAATAGGAAAAGGAACTAACTCACAAAACAAAACAAATACTTATCGTCACAAATTAAATCAGAAACAGGGACTAAAAGCCCAGATTGAAAAGGTAAGAATAAACCATGAGACTATATTTATCGAACAAAAACCAAAATCATAAATCATACAAGACGAAGTTCTAAATCAGAATTTAAATTAAAGGGTAAGGTTATGTTTTTATGCGGACATTACATTACAGATTAAAACATGCATCATAAACAGGTTAAACCGAAATTTAATAAATCAGACTTTAGTTTCATCTGTTCACAAAGATAACTCAAGAGGAACATTAAAATCATAAAACAATGAACTAAAACCAAATTGACAAGTCCATAATCAACAGTGCAAACAAATCCATGTTCACAAACTAAAAGATCTATAGCAATATAATTTAAGAAACAAACAAAATTACAAATCATATATAAGAAGGAAAAAGTCTCAAAAACCAGGCATCATAAATATGTTTATGACAGTTTCTATGCATCTCAAACCAAATTAATTCAAAAAAAAAACTCAAAGTGAACAATCAATTATACTAAACTGATCCGATTAAGTACAAAGCTTACACTTCTCTAAAGGGGTAGATTGTCATTAAAATAAATAACAGAAAATATTTTACTTTACAGTACAAAAAGTCAATCAATCCAGCATTAAGAAGATAAATCATAGCGCAAAACCAACTAAAATTCATTAAAAGCCTAAGATTTTAAATAGGAAAAGGAACATACTCACAAGATTTAGATATCCTAGAAATGCTTTTACTTGTAATGAACAATGAATTGCAATCAAAAAACCCAAAATCAATCCGTAGTAACTACTTAGGGTCTTTCAAAAAAACTAGATCTAATATAATTCAAAGCGAACAGTAACTATAAAAACACCAGATCTGTAAAAACAATTTAGGATTCTCCAAATCTAAATCTAATTTACTAAATAGAAAACAGTAACCAGATTAAAATCAATTCAAGATGCAATTAATTACCCAAAATCAATCTTGTAGAAACTAATTAGGTTTTTTAAAACAATAGATCTAATTACTTCACAGAAATCACCAGATTGAAATTAATTCAAACCAAAATCACAAATCATACAGCAGAAGTCCTAAATCAGAATTTGAAAAGAAGGGTAAGGTTGTGTTTTTTACAGGTATTACATTTCATATTAAGAAGACATTATAAAATAAAAAGGAAACCAGACCACAAGGCTAGCACATTAAACAAACAAAACAAATGAGCACCTCTAACAAACTAACGAGTCAGCATGTAAATAGTCTATGGACTGCAACGTGTTCACTGCTATGGTTCAATTAGTGTATCGCTGACACGTCAGTCTGTTTGCAAGTTTACTCTAGATAGTCTATTTGCCGATTATTACTCATAAGCCAATATTTCAACACTTAGAACCAACTATGCCCAGCAGGAGATTTATCAGCCAGGCATGTTTGTGCCATCAGATTCTTTCAACATCATCATCAATTTGTGCCATCAGATTCAACACAGCTACAGTGACAAAGAAGCAGATGCCAATTTGTGGAACACATTTCAATCAATGCAACTTTTTTTCCTAAACCAACCTTCTGCAACTATTCCATGTAATAAACAAGTACAATTATGAAAATTTCTTTGATATCAAAGCAAAAAACAATGACATAAAAAAAACCACTACCAGGGATCAACACTTAGTTAATAAATTACAATACATCATTGCAATATAACAAACAGAAGTACATGTTTTCACAAACTACAGCTCTAACAGGGACCAAAAGCCCAGATTAAAAAGGTCGCAAACAACCATTGCTTGATAATTACCAAACAGTGACCAAAATCCCAAATCATAGTTGCACGAAGCAGGAGCGGGGAAGCGGATTGTTATAAAAGGGGGGAAGCGCCGTCGGAAGCGTCTATTAATTTTTTTTATAAAATATATATAATATAGTTGGGTATTCTTTTTAAGTTTTTTGTACATTAATTTTAAGATTATTAATCTTTTGGGAGTTTTTCGTGACCATTAAAAGTAAACAGTCATTGTTTGAATAATTAAAACTTACTATAGACGCGCTATAATTTCATTGGGATAATGTGTGATATTTAATAATGATATTATTGTAACATTTTAGACATTGGATGAGTTTTTATGATAACCTAGAAAACTGTACTCGCAGTCTCTCTTTTCTTCTCTGTTATATATTCACCGGAAGAAGATTACGGAAGCTTCCACTGACGGAGGCACGGAATCGAGCTTCCGACAGGGAAGCGCCTAAGGTTTTGGAAATTCCTGCAACTATGGGATATACACATACATATATGCTATGCACATAATAAACTGGGTTCCTCCGGTATCAAAAAAGGTTAAGATAAATTAATCTACCGAAATTCAGTTCAGCTTTTAAGCAAAACCTAAACTGACTTCCCCTGTTTCCTCCTTAGTTTTCCTAAATTAGAGAAGAAATCCTAAATTGGAAATCAAAACTGTGGAACGTAACAAAGGAAGCTATGCACAAATATGATAAATATATATTTTGACAACTAAGACGGTTTTTCAAGGACTCAGAAAAGCAAGGTTCGTCAGGGTATCAAAAAATTACGGTTTTTAAGCTAATAACCAAACCTAGTTCAGATTTTATGCTAGAATTAAATAACGTCCCATATTTCCTCCTTAAAAATCCTACGTTAGGGGAAAATCCGAAACCGGTAATCAAAACTGTAGAACAAAACAAAGGAAGCTGTATACACATAAATAAATATACTTTTAAACAGCAAAGTCAATTTTTCGAAGCTTAGAAAAGCTTGGTTCAGCCGGGTATTAAAAAGGCTCATATTTTTAAGCCAATCAGCAGAAACAAGTTTAGATTTTAAGCAAAATAAAAACGTCAGCTTTCCTAATTTAGGGAAGAAATCCTAAATTTGATCATGCAAACTGTAAACATAACAAAGGGTATACACATAATTACAAAAAGATAAATTATATATGTGTGTGTGTGTGTATATGTAAAGAATATATATGTAAAGAGAGAACTCCGTTTTGTAGGATTCTTTGGTTTCTAACATTAAACAACTACGTCGGATGTTATAAGGTTCCGAGAAGCTAGATTCATCGAGGTTTCAAAAAAGCTCAAATTTTTAGGCTAATCACCCACCCAATCCCAGTACAGATTTTAAGCAAAATAATAATAATACGGTTAAAATATGCATCCAAACAAGACATTGCCCTCTCTAGGATTCTCCTAAATTTTCGTAATATAGGGCAGAAATCCTTATTAGGGGGAAGCAGAAAAGAACAAAACAAAGGTTATACATATACAATCAAAGAAGTAGGTGTGTGACATACACAAAACACCAAATATTAAATTATTTTGTACATAATTAATAATAACGCAATAAAAGGTACCTTCCCAGATGAAGTGAGCATGATTAAAGAGACTCTTTGCACTGCACTGAGCATACTTAATCCAAACCCAGTTGTTCCATGTAACCCTCCTTATCAGATCTTACTATTTCCACTTCCTCGGCCAGTGGTCGAAGGAGAGATTCGGGTCGCCTTAAAGAGTGGGGGTGTGTCCGAGTTCTTCGCCGTCTGATTGCCTACCGATATATGTACTCGGGTAGAGATGGAGAGATGAGATGGGCTAAAAGAGGATCATGGAGTTGTGGATATGAAATAGGTGTATATTATACACAGAGGGGAGGACAACCAGAGCTTGTTTTGTTTTTGTAAAATAAACAATGATAGTTCTTTTAAATCAAGAAAGAAATCATGATAGCATTAAAATAAACTCACTAACAGGACCAACATCAATTAATAAACTCACAATCAATCATTGCAATATAACTAAACACAACAAATACATTTCTTCACAAATTAAAACACCAACAGGGATCAAAAGCCCAGATTGAAAAGGCAAGAATAAATCATGGAATGATATATAACGAACAAAAACCAAAATCGCAAATCATACAGCAGAAGTCCTAAATCAATTTTTAAAAAATGACAAGGTGGTGTCTTTTTACGGACATTATATTTCATATTAAACAGGTTAATGATAGTTTATATGCATCCTAAACCGATGGACCAATACCAAACTGATAAACAAATCCATGTCTTCACAAACTAAAAGACCGATAGCAATATAATTAAAAAAACATGCAAAATTGCAAATGATATGTAAGAAGGAAAAAGTCTCCAAAACCAGTCATCATAAATACGTTTATGATAGATATTATGCATCTCAAACCAATTAAATTAAAAATAAAAATAAAGTAAACAATCAATAGTGGTAAACCTATCCGATTTAGTACAAAGCTTACCATTCTCATAAAAGATAACATTCAATACATATTTGGGATTTAGAAACCAATATTCGACTATTTCATTAAAAAAAAGACAATCAAGTCAGCATTAAGAAGATATAACATAGCGTGGAACCAATTAAAATTCATTAAAAGCCCAATATTTTTGATAAGAAAAGGAACAGACTCACAAGATTATAATATCCTAAAAAAGGCTTTTATACTTATACTAAACAATGAAGTTGCAATTAAAAACCCAAACTTAATCCGTAGAAACTACTTAGGGTTTTTACAAAAAAACAAGATCGAATTTAATTCAAAGCAAACAGTAACCATAAAAACACCAGATCTGTAAAAACAATTTAAGATTTTTCAAATCTAGATCTAATTTACTTAGCAGAAAACAGAAACGAGGTTAAAAACAATTCAAGATTAAATAAAATACCGAAAATCAATCTTGTAGAAACTAATTAGGTTCTTCAAGACCAATCTTCTACACCTATTCCATATAACAAACACGTATGATTGTAAGAATTCCTTTAAAATTAAAGCAAAACACGATACAGTCAAAATAAAGTTAGTACCACAGACCAACGCCAAATTGATAGAAATCACAATAAAAAAATTCAACATAACAAACAAATACACATCTTCATAAACTATATGGCTGACAGATACTAATGTTGTGACTGTGAAAAAATAAGCATTTTACTCAAGTCAAGTTTACCTGCAAAGCGTCACGACCATGTAATCAAATAGTCTTAAGACCCATCGATGTGCCATTCATATCTTGAACACTTCTAGGCCAACATGCCTTACTTGCTCTGCATCCACACCCGGTACAGGTACAATGCATATAGAAATTAAAAAAAGAAGTTGTTTTAGTATAAGGAAAATCATATACTAATGCTGTGACTGAAAAAATTAGCATGTTACTCAAGTTAAGTTTACCTGCAAAGCGTCGTCACGACCATGCAATCAAATAGTTTTAAGACCCATCGATGTGTCATTCATATCTTGAAAACTTCTAGGCCAGCATACCTTACTTGCTCCACACCCGGTACAAGAACAATGCATATAGAAATAAAAAAAAAGTTATTTTAGTATAAGGAAAGTCGGTACATTAATAAATTGAAAACGCATTTGCATGCACACATGAAATCTTGTTTACAAAGATGGAATTAAATTAACATGACCTTGTAGAAGATAGTGACATTCAGCAATCGACAGGGAGCTAATATAAAGAGTAAAAAAAAGTCTATTTCTATATGAACTATCTCTTGAATAAGACTTAATTTCAAATACAATATAGCAAGGTTAGTTTAGCTGTAACACTTTCAGAAGATAAACGGCCAATTTGAGCCCAAGAGAAAGCGCTTATTAAACATTTATAATACTTACTAAACTATGGAGTACACAACTTACAGAGTAGAAAACAAAAACAAACCCTTCAATAATAAAGAAAAGCATTTTTCAAAAACCATATTATAGAGCCGTTGCAGATCTACCTATAACAAACTCCGTTCGTGCTGTCAAAGAACGACTTGTATTTAAGGAGTTGACGGAGTTATCGTTTTTCTATTTTTCTTTGGAAAACCATATTAAGGAGGATTATAGGCCATCACAGCTCAACACCTCGTTTAGTAAGTGATAGCATGATGGAGATCGAAATTGTTATACTTTTTCAATTTTTATGCCAAAAGTATTTATCACTCGGACAATGTTCAATTGAATGGATGAGAAATTAAGTTGTCAAACATAGATGTTTTTGTTCTTTAAATGTTATGACAAAAGTCTTATTAATGACGATCAAAGGGCCATCACGCCTACCATCTCATAAGACTTGGACATTTTTACATTGAATGGATGATCAAGGAATTAATGGCATATTGAAGATAGATATTTTTATATTATTTCAATTGTTATGTCAAAAGTCTCATTAAAAAGGAAAGGCCACCACAGTCCGGCCCTTTCATAACATTCTCGGATAGATATTGTTTAATTTAACTGATGAGAAATGAAGTGATGATGGCATGTCAAAGATAGATATTGTTTTTGTTTTTCAATTGTTATGTCAAAAGTCTAATATGATCAAGGCCGTGATGCCAACCACTTTGTAAGACTTGGACATTGTTCAATTGAATGGATGAGAAAGAAAGTAATAGCATGTTGAAGATATTGTTAATATTTTTTCAATTTTTATGTCAAAAGTTTCATTAAAAGGATGAAAGACCATCACAACCCAACACCTTCATAAGACTCGGATAATCTTCAATTAAATGGATGTAAAATGAATTGAAAAATCATATTAAGGGGTATTATATATAGGCCATCACAGTCCAAACCCTTCGTATCATTCAAACATTATTCAATTGAATGGATGAGATCCTAATAGCATGTTGAAGATCGATATTGTTATATTTGTTACACCTTTTATGTCAAAAGTCATATTAAAAAGGATAAAAGGCCCTCACATCACAACACCTTCATAACACACGGACAATGTGCAATTAGATATTGTTATATTCTAATTAATGACGATCAAAGGGCCATCACGCCTACCATCTCATAAGACTTGGACATTTTTCAATTGAATGGATGGATGAATTAATAGCATATTGAAGATAGATATTGTTATACTATTTCAATTGTTATGTCAAAAGTCTTATTAAAAAGGAAAGGCCATCACATCCCGACTTTTTCATAACGCACTCGGACATTGTTCAATTGAATGGATGAGAAACGAAGTGAGAGCATGTTAGAGATGTATATTGTTATACTTTTTCAATTTTTATGTCAAAAGTGATATTAAAAAGGATAAAAGGCCATCACAGCCCAACCTCTTTCATAACACTCGGACAATGTTCAATTGAATGGATGAGAAATGAAGTTCTTGAAGATAGATGTTTTTATTCTTCAAATGTTATGTCAAAAGTCTTATTAATGATGATCAAAGGGCCAATCACGCCTACCATCTCATAACACCCTCGGACATTTTTCAATTGAATGGATGAGAAACGAATTGAGAGCATGTTACAGTTAGATATTGTTATACTTTTTTCAATTTTCATGTCAAAAGTAATATTAAAAAGGATAAAATGCCATCACAGCAACCCCTTTCATCACACTCGAACAATGTGCAATTGAATGGATGAGAAATGAAGTTGTCAAAAATAGATGTTTTTATTCTTCAAATGTTATGACAAAAGTCTTATTAATAACGATCAAAGGGCCATATCACGCCATCTCATAAGACTGGGACATTTTTCAATTGAATGGATGATCAAGGAACTCATAGCATATTGAAGATAGATATTGTTATACTATTTCAATTGTTATGACAAAAGTCTCATTAAAAAGGAAAGGCCATCACAGCCCGACCCTTTCATAACACTCGGACATTGTTAAATTGAAAGGATGAGAAACGAAGTGAGAGCATGTTAGATATTGTTATATTTTTTTCAATTTTTATGTCAAAAGTATTATTAAAAAGGATAAAAGGTCATCACAACCCAACTTCTTTCATAACACACGGACAATGTGCAATTAGATATTGTTATATTCTAATTAATGACGATCAAAGGGCCATCACGCCTAACATCTCATAAGACTTGGACATTTTTCAATTGAATGGATGGATGAATTAATAGCATATTGAAGATAGATATTGTTATACTATTTCAATTGTTATGTCAAAAGTCTCATTAAAAAGGAAAGCCCATCACAGCCCGACCTTTTCATAACGCTCTCGGACATTGTTCAATTGAATGGATGAGAAACGAAGTGAGAGCATGTTATGTTAGAGATGTATATTGTTATACTTTTTCAATTTTTATGTCAAAAGTGATATTAAAAAGGATAAAAGGCCATCACAGCCCAACCTCTTTCATAACACTCAGACAATGTCCAATTGAATAGATGAGAAATGAAGTTGTCGAAGATAGATGTTTTTATTCTTCAAATGTTATGTCAAAAGTCTTATTAATGATAATCAAAGGGCCAATCACGCCTACCATCTCATAAGATTCTCGGACATTTTTCAATTGAATGGAAGAGAAACGAAGTGAGAGCATGCATGTTAGAGAAATATATTGTTATACGTTTTCAATTTTTATGTCAAAAGTGATATTAAAAAGGATAAAAGGCCATCACAGTCCAACCTCTTTCATAACACTCGGACAATGTTTAATTGAATGGATGAGAAATGAAGTTGTCGAAGATAGATGTTTTTGTTCTTCAAATGTTATGTCAAAAGTCTTATTAATGATGATCAAAGAGCCAATCACGCCTACCATCTCATAAGACTCTCGGACATTTTTCAATTGAATGGAAGTGAAAGCATGCATGTTAGTGAAAAATATTTTTATACATTTTCAATTTTTATGTCAAAAGTGATATTAAAAAGGATAAAAGGCCATCACAGCCCAACCTCTTTCATAACACTCGGATAATGTTCAACCTGAATGGATGTGAAATGAAGTTGTCGAAGATAAATGTTTTTGTTCTTCAAATGTTATGTCAAAAATCTTATTAATGATGATCAAAGGGCCAATGACGCCTACCATCTCATAACACTCTCGGACATTTTTCAATTGAATGGAAGAGAAACGAAGTGAGAGCATGCATGTTAGAGAAATATATTTTTATACTTTTTCAATTTTTTTATGTCAAAAGTGATTAAAAAAGATAAAAGGCCATCACAGCCAAACCTCTTTCATAACACTCGGACAATGTTCAAATGAGAGATTATTAATATATATAATATAGTTGGGTATTATTTTTAAGTTTTTTGTACATTAATTTTAGGATTATTAATCTTTTGGGAGTTTTTCGTAACCATTAAAAGTAAAGTCATTTTTAGGCTAATCACCCACTCAATCCCAGTACAGATTTTAAGCATAAAAAAATAATAAGGTTAAAATATGCATCCAAACAAGACATTGCCCGCTCTGGGATTCTCCTAAATTTTCCTAATATAGGGCAGGAATTCTTATTAGGGAGAAGGAGAAAATAACAGAACAAAGGTTATACACACACATACAATCAAAGACGTATGTGTGTGACATACACAAAAACACCAAATATTAAATTATTTTGTACATAATTAATAATAACACAATAAAAGGTACCTTCCCAGATGGAGTGAACATGATTAAAGAGACTATTTGCACTGCACTGAGCATACTTAATCCAAACCCAGATGTTCGATGTAACCCTCCTTACTACTCTTTCCTCTTCCTCGGCTGGTGGTCGAATGAGAGATTCGGGTCGCCTTAAAGAGTGGGGGTGCGTCCGAGTTCTTCGCCGTCTGATTGCCTAGCGATATATGTACTCGGGTAGAGAGGGAGAGATGAGATGGGCTAAAAAAGTATCATGGGAGTTGTGGATATACACGGAGAGAGGGGAGGGCAGCCAGAGCTTGTTTTGTTTTCGTATACCAATATTCTATAAAATAAACAACAGTGATAGTTCTTTTAAATCAAGAAAGAAATCATGATAGCATTAAAATAAACTCACTAACAGGATCAACATCAATTAATAAACTCGCAATCAATCATTGCAATATAACTAAACACAACAAATACATATCTTCACAAATTAAAACACCGACAGGGACCAAAAGCCCATATTGAATAGGCAAGAATAAACCATGGGACGATGTTTAACGGACAAAAACCAAAATCACACATCATACATCATATAGCAGAAGTCCTAAATCGTAATTTAAAAAAAGTATAAGGTTGTGTTTTTTAACAGACATTGTATTTCATATTAAACAGGTTAATGATAGTTTATATGCATCCTAAACCAATGAACCAACACCAAATTGATAAGACCACAATCAATATATCAAACAAATTAAAGACTTATAGCAATATAATTACAAAAAACAAGCAAAATTGCAAATCATATACAAGAAGGAAACATTCAATACATATTAGGGATTTAGAACCCAATTAAAAAAGATAATCAATCAAGCCAAGCATTTAGAAGATATATCATAGCATAAAACCAATTAAAATTCATTAAAAAAGCCCAATATTTTGGATAAGAAAAGGAACAGACTCACAAGATTATAATATTCTAAAAAAGCTTATACTTATACTGAACAATGGAGTAGCAATTAAAAAACCAAAAATCAATCCGTAGAAACTAATTAGGATTTTTACAGTTAAAACTAGATCTAATTTAATTCAAAGCGAACAGTAACCAGATCTAATTAGTTTGGAGAAAACAGATTAAAACCAATTCAAGATGCAATTAAAAACCTTTAATCCAATTATGTATAAAAGAAAATTTAATCATGGATGAAAACGCAGCAAAAAATAGATGTGTTAAAAATAATAATACAAAAACCAATTTGAATCATTAACAGACCTATAGTCGGAAAGGTACACAAAAATCACGAATAGAGATGAGACTCGGTATACAAACATTCACAAGGTAAACAAGATTTCACACGAGATCGAATAAAACAGAAGAAAGAGAAGAATCATATAATGAATTCTGGTAAACACATAAATGTAAACATGATGAGAATTGAAGTTTTAGACGACATAAGAACCTTTCAAATAAAGTGTCCTCTCAAATTTTCCATCTCAAGTTAAATTCACAGAAGTCATTGACAAACAATGTGTATTATAACCTCTCAAGCCTGCATTATCAGACCCTGAATTGTACCAACTAGATTCTTTAAAGTTAACAAATCCACATTCCCTTTTATGATCACAAAAACTGTATAAAAAACATAACAAGTTGAAGAAAGAACTTGGAACAATGACGAAACTTTTCTTAATGACTTAATTCTTGAAAGAAACATTTCAATTACCTTCATACAGGAATCAACGATTTTTCTTAGTAAACATATACATGTCTTCACAAACTAAAAGCTCTAAAGCAAGATAATTAAAAACATGAAACAAATACTAATAAACTGATCCGAATGAGTACAAAGCTAACACTTCTCTTTCAGGTTAGATTATGATTTTAAAAGATAACAGGAAATTTCTATTTACCCACATTCAAAAATTATTAGGGATTTAGAAACCAATATCTAACTATTTCATTACCAAAAGTCTATCAACCCTGATTAAGAAGATATATCATAAGATTCATAAGATAGAACCAAAAACATATATGAATAGGAAAAAGGAACAGACTCACAAAGATTTTGATATCCTAAAAAAGGCTGTTACTTATAATAACGATAGAAATTGATTCAAGAATAAACCATGGGACGATGATTAATGAACAAAAACCAAAATCACACATCATACAGCAGAAGTCCTAAATCGTAATTTAAAAAAAGTATAAGGTTGTGCTTTTTTACGGACATTATATTTCATATTAAACAGGTTAATGATAATTTATATGCATCCTAAACCAATGAACCAACACCAAATTGATAAGACCACAACCAATATATCAAACAAATTAAAGACCTATAACAATATAATTAAAAAAAAACAAGCAAAATTGCAAATCATATGCAAGAAGGAAATATTCAATACATATTAGGGATTTAGAAACCAATTAAGAAAGACAATCATCAAGCCAAGCATTTAGAAGATATATCATAGCATAGAACCAATTAAAATTCATTAAAAAAGCCCAATATTTTGGATAAGAAAAGGAACAGACTCATAAGATTATGATATCCTAAAAAAGGCTTATACTTATACTTAACAATGGAGTTGCAATTAAAAAACCCAAAATCAATCCATAGAAACTAATTACGGTTTTTACAAAAAAAATAATCTTAAAAACAATTTAGGATTTTCCAAACATAAATCTAATTTACTTAACAGGAAACAGAAACCAGAAAACAGATTAAAATCAATTTAAGATGCAATTAAACACCGAAATTTAGGTTTTTCAAAACAATAGATCCAATTACTTCACCGGATCGAAACTAATTAAAATCGCAACACAGAGAAATATAAATCAATCGGTAAGATTAAACAATTAACAACTTAGGGTTTTAAGAAAAAGTAGATCTGATAACTTTGGAGAAAACAGTAACAAGACCGAAATCGATTCAAGTTACAATTAAGTTGGCCAAAATCAATCAGTAGAAAATAAAGTAACAAAACAGAAAACTCGATTGAATCTATAGAGAAACTCAATAATATACAAAAACCCATACAGATAAATAAAGAGGGGATGATATACATATAAATCGATTGGATCTCTCGCTGACGATTATTACGCCTTAAAAAGAGTTTTTATTTACCGGATTATATATATATAAATATATATAGAGAGAGAAAATGGAAATAATAATGAAAGTATTGATGGTGATTTGTGTTAATACAGAAACACAGAGGAGGCAAATACTTGCTGCGTCCATCTCACGCGTTCTCTAACGTTCTAATTCCTATTATTTCGGCCAAGTAAATATGTTAGTTCCTATTCTTTCGGCCCAAGTAAATATGACCAATTGTTTTGTTTAGCGAGGGAGGTGTAAAATATCTGAAGCCGTTTTGGTTCCTTTATTATTAAAGGATAAGTAATTATTAAATATTTTATTAATACTTCCCTCGGATACAAATTTAATACTATAAAAAAGTTTAAAAACACGTATAATATTACCCTTTTTGCATCGGGGTTGTGAGCTCGTGGGTTGTGTATTGTGATTATGTTTAGTATGACGGTTTTTGCAAAATTTGCTGTCGCTATAAACATATGTAAGTTTACTATCATATTATTTGTTGCTAAACTGATGGTAAATCAAGTGTTGGTGAATTTAACAACAGTTTAGCATATGTTTTTATTGCTAACTCAGATGATAAAATTAACGGCATTCAATTTACCATCGGTTTAGAAAAAATACATGTAATGGTAAACTAACATTTTATTGTAGTGATTTCACATTTACATTATATATTTGTCCGCATTTCTCGTTGCGAGTTGACAACTCTATGTAAAACATCTCATGCCGTGATGTACACATACATATACAAAATTTGGGTCTTTTATTTTATAGGAAAATGACATAATCTCTATTTTATTGACAGATTGCTTATTTTCGCCGCTTCATGTAACAATCAAAATTGTTCTATCACTTGCTCTAGTTAATAATAATAAAAAAATATTGCGTTAATACGATAAAAGCCATAAGTACCACCCCACCAATAATATTTTATTTCTCAATAGACTCCATCAAATTCATGTATCCCGTGATTGTTTAATAACTGAATAGGCACTCGTGTATTTAAAAATAATTCAAAAGGACTTGAATATCACCCAAATGGACATAACAATTCATATAATAGTTGTAAAGATATCAAGGTAATCAGTAAATAGTATGTGCACCGCCAATTATATATATACACCGGTTGAAAGAATAAAATATCACCATGTATTTTCAGACATTTTCACCGGACCTACTATACTAGACTACTACAGTATAATTTAAAGCAAAAAAAAAGACTATTAGTATGATTAGCGTGTGATTGAGTTATATTCTTAATGAACCAATTCCTCACTTATGTTTTTACCCTCTTTCTCCGATTTACTGTTATACTATTGAGTCACAGTCAATATAAAAGCATCCGTATCTGTTTTCTCAAAACATATTTTTTTAAAAAAATTTGATGATTATAGTATAAAAAGTGACATGTATCAGAAACTCTATAAATTTCCTAAATTTAAGGAAACACAAAATGCATATGATTCCCTAGATTAATACTATCTCCGTACTTAAACAAATGTTCCCTACGAAAATACGTAGAATTTTGACCGATAATTTTTTCATATTTAGATTGCCGAAAAAATTTATTTTAAAAGTTAATCACGTAGTTTATGGTTAGAACTATATGATGAAATTTTCAATTTTTTTCATTTTGGTAATTTTGATATGAAAATTTTGATGGTCAAAGTTGCATGTATTTTCGTAGGGGATATTCGCTCCAGAAAACAGCCCTCGTGATGGCACGAACCGGGGCTTAATCGCTGCCCGACTCGCTCAGCCAAACCAACACTCACGTACACTCGTGTTTCACTCACGACACTCGTGTATCGCTCTCAAACGCAGCCCGTTTCAAACCCAAAACAGGGCTGGTTTTTGTGACAGAAAACGCAGCAACATAGACAAGTAAACGTAAGTAAACGAACACCGAAATTACAGCCAATTGGCCAACCTTTAAATTATAATTCCGTTAACAATTACAAGGGACTCATTTACAACACATTTACAAGAGGAACTCTGCCAAAAACTCTCTCATAAACTCAATGTAAAACGAAATGCTAATCTGCCATGTATTTATAACACATACATGGGCAGTTTACAAACTGTTTAAAGAAAACTGCCAAGCCCCATGCTTGACACCTGCCCCCGGCAGTTATTTGAGTGTATTTCACTACCAAAATGATGTACCAAGTGTCCCTAAAAGCCCTCAACAATCAGCCCACGAAATGTTATCCAAAAGTAACCGTTCCCGCAAAAACGCACTTTGAACAACTGCTGTGTTTTGCTACTGTTTTGGCTGTCCAACACTCAACCAAATTTCAGCCACTTACACTCAAAAGTCTCCTTATCGAACAGCCCAACGAACGCACCAAAATCTGTTGTCAAATCCCTTGGCAAACATCACCAAATTGCTTTGCAAAACCGTCCCGAAACCAGCCAAATGCCTTTGGTGTTTCTCCTTGATTCTGCCCGTCGTTTGAACCATATCAAACCCGTAACTCTTGACGCTCTTACACGCCAATCATTAGTCAACGGTGCCCACAAACGTTCCTTCGAAGTATCAATCCGCTAACCAAACGAACGCTAGCACAAACATGCTAACACTGGACTACTACAGTATAATTTAAAGCAAAAAAAAAGACTATTAGTATGATTAGCGTGTGATTGAGTTATATTCTTAATGAACCAATTCCTCACTTATGTTTTTACCCTCTTTCTCCGATTTACTGTTATACTATTGAGTCACAGTCAATATAAAAGCATCCGTATCTGTTTTCTCAAAACATATTTTTCTTTTTTAAATTTGATGATTATAGTATAAAAAGTGACATGTATCATAAACTCTATAAATTCCCTAAATTTAAGGAAACACAAAATGCATATGATTCCCTAGATTAATACTATCTCCGTACTTAAACAAATATTCCCTACGAAAATACGTAGAATTTTGACCGATAATTTTTTCATATTTAGATTGCCGAAAAAATTTATTTTAAAAGTTAATCACGTAATTTATGGTTAGAACTATATGATGAAATTTTCAATTTTTTTCATTTTGGTAATTTTGATATGAAAATTTTGATGGTCAAAGTTGCATGTATTTTCGTAGGGGATATTTGTTTAAGGACGGAAGGAGTATAATAGTAATAAACTATCATGTGGTTCACATTTTTTGAGTTGTAATATTGCTATGATTATTAAAAGATAATAAAAAAATAAAAAAATAATGTAGGGTTATTATAAGTAAATTAATAAGAAAGTTGAAATTTTGTGTAAATGTAAATGATTTCTTAAAATGTATAAAATGTGTTAGGTTTGAGGAAATGGTTGAGCTAGCTGGTAGGGAGCTCAATACCGTATCTAACAGGTGTTGTACTAAAGTACCAAAAGATTAAGAATAACCAATTCAGTTAAAACAAATAACTTATATTAAAAAACAAGTATAAGTATGCGATTTCATATCAAACCCCTACTACCATAGAAGTTATATGGCCAAACAACCACAATCAGAGACAAAACTACTACCAAGTTAAGAATCGAGAATCGTAGTTATGCCCATTATCATTAAACCCAAAAATTCATGTTCATTACATTGTACAAAAACATAAGAGGAAATACGAGGGTAAACAAAATGAAACTTAAGTTTCCAAGACACGAAAAGGAAGTCTGATAAGTAGTAACCAGACGGAATACTTCACAAAAGAGGAAGTTTCCACTTCTGTCAAACAATTTTGCAGCCAAAAGTTTTCTCGATTTTCTTCATACAATTTTTCAAAAGTGAAAACATTACTAATAATTTGCACATTCTGGTCGTTTTTTTTTCTCTTTTCTGTAGGTACAATTTGATTCATACCCTCGGCATGACTAATATGATATCACAATCCTGATAAGCTCCCTAGATTCATGAGAACACCATAGCTGCATAGCATCACCCTAAAGTTGCCTTTTCTCAAATTTCATAAGCAATTTTTGTAATGGAGTATATCACTTTATCACAATATAAAGAGAAGGGCTCTTAGAAACGGGATCGGACCGTAAAGTATGCTTCGGGTCTAACTTCAAACCATGAGGACAATACAAAACCACTCTTGAATGATTTTTGAATTCAGTATTCCCAAATGAACCACAACAAACTATCGGAATTTGAAATTGGTCTGCTGTACCCAAATAGAACCCTATTAAAAATATCGAAAGTGTATACATGACATGAGATACTATCCAGATAAATGATTTACTACAAAACAACAATGCTAGATTTATAGCCAATGCCCCTTCTGAAAATGATTAGCTACAGCCCATACAGATAAGACATAATGGAGATCAAATTATAACAGAAACATTCAAAGGTGAACTAATAAATAAATAAAGCATCAGTACTTTCCGATTTTTACCCTAGCCTGCCGCCTCTAATCTCTTTTCTCAAACTTCTCTTTACAAAATATCCGCATATTCTCCAAAACTGTTCTGATTTGCTCCGATATAATGCTATATAGATGCTTTTGCTCAACCTCGTTTAATCCACAACAAGTGGACCACCCAAAATTCGAAGAAAACGAGTCCTTATTATTTTTAGCTGCTAAAACCGCCATCTCTCTCAACTTTGGAAGGTCGAATTCAATCGGCTCGCCAACAATAATACTTATTTTCTTATTACACAACGGTAAAAGAGGCCGTCTTTTTCCAAACATGTAATTCTCAGGCATCACCTCTTCCAAACCCTGATGAAAAACCGGCAAAACTACAGGTTTCACCTTAGCTCTAGCAATCAAACTAGCAGTACCCCATTTCAATCTCCTAATCGGTCCATTTTCTTGACAAACTTTCCCTTCCGGAAACGTATGCAACCACTCCCCACTGTCCAACCTCCCAACCGCTTCGTTCATATATTCTTGATAAATCCCACCACCCCTTTTAATAGGAATACATTTCCCAACCCTAAAACCGTAACCCAAAACCTTATTCCTAAAACAAATATCTTCAGCAGCTAAAGTCCATCTTTCAAGCTTCGCGTTACTTGTGGGAAAACCCTTGAACCCCCATATTACAGGGTCGTCTAAGGTGGAGACGTGGTTACTTACGGTGAGGAGAGAGAGATTGGGTGGGCGGTTACGGACGAGATTGAGTAAGGTTTGTGGGTTATGCACTGTGGTTGTGTTTAGTATGTTTGCGACGGTTTTTGCAAAGGCTGCGGCTGCCATTATTGCTGCTTTTCTTGGGAATCCTCCCAAGTGGTCCGCCCTCGCCGCCCATTCCATCCAACTGTTTCTTGTCCCCCCTATTTTATTTATACGAATATAAAATAAATTAATACTCATTCGACAATAAAGGGGGGTTTTAAAAACACTAACACCTCCACTCCTGTTCGTAATGACCCGTATTTTACACCTATATTCCAAATTTGTTCATTACTTTTCCACAGACTTTAGTAAATATAATGTGATAATGGCAAATATGTGAAATTAACAAAACAATAGTTATGTTTGACAACAGATTTTTTTGGCCAAAATCCATATTTAAAAATTTTGTTTTAAGTTTTAAAAGTCCACTGAAAATCTAGATTTTAAAAAAATATGGATTTTTTAAACTTTGTAGCCTAAAAAACTTCTCTTTTAGAACCAAAATAATCTGACGGTCCAAACGCCCACGGATTTTTAAAATATAAAATCAAAAAATCAACTAAAAAAACATGTTGTCAAATGGACCGTTAGTATGAAAATTTGACTTATGAAGCGGAACACCAAAAACTGGAAACATGTAATTTTTAATTTTGAAAGGAGAGAGAATTTCTTATCAGAATAAACATAGAAATCGAATTAATATTAATCACTGCCACCTATTAAAACAAGGTATAGTTATAATGATATTTAGTACCATGATAAGAAAAAATAACCATAAACATATAGATAAAATTAAGATTGGTGGAGATTGGAGAGTGTATTAAAGGACTTACCGGAGAGAGAGAGAGAGAGAGAGAGATCAGTGGACGGAGGTTGGTGGAAAAAGGAATTATTTTATAATTTAACTTGCACTTTACAAAATTGAAGCATCAACTATTAATAATATATATTTGGTACCATTGGTTACCAAATCTAGAGAAAATTAGTAGCCAATTCAAATTCAGGTTTGTCTATATAGTTCTAGACAACATTTATACATTAGAGTAAGTTCATTTCAGTCGATATACATGACTTTTTGGCTTCATCACATAATTATTGATTTTTTATATGTGTATGTGTGTTCAAATAAGCGTCAATGACATATGTACCATCAGTCTCAAAATGAGATCAGTTGTTAAACTAGTGTACTGGAGGAGTATGTGAGAATAGTAAGTCTCTATAGTAAATATTACAAAATAATTGAAAATCATAACGTATTTGTGGGAATCGGCTTGTGTCTAAAGGAGGTTCACATTTACTCAACTTATTATTTTGTAATTTTTTAATTAACAGACTAGTTTAAGGGGCTATGTCATAAATGTAATAATGTTATGTTATTATTTTTATTTAGTATTGTCCCCTTGAAATTATTATTTTGTATATCCTTCCTTCCAATGGAAATCAATAACTATTAAATTCAAATAACGAAAATTAACAATTCTCAGTAATTATCAATGTTTTAAAGGCCTCGTCGAAGCCTATGCAAGAAATTTGGCAAGAAGGGGAGACTCAACACCTAAGTAATATAACGGGATTGAACGAGACTGGGTTATCGTCAAGTAAGATTAAAACGCAACTCACAATATTTTAGACATTGCTTATACAAAAGAAAAACTCTTATAATTAAAATATGTAAAGAATCAAATGCCTTAGTCCCAATACTTTGGAAAATACTATATGAAATTGCAAATAAATAGAGTTAAAGAGTTGCTATAAAAACTTAAAACCCACTGCCTTTCATCTCTCTCCACAAACCCTAGAGAGAGATACATATACATATAGAGAGAAAAACCGAAATGGGCAGACGACGCGGCGGAGGCGGTGCCGGAAAACCCCGACCTTCATCACTCGAACAAACCCTCCGCCGTAGAATCGAATCCGTCAAGCACAAATACCCCACCGCCGACGATATCGCCGCCCATCTCCGCTCCACCGTCCCCCAATACAACCGTCTCCCCAACTTCACCGCCATCGTTGAACGAACTTTAAAACACCTCCGCCCCGATAAACCTGCTTCCACGTCATCGCCCGAGCCGCCTTTTTTTATCGAGGACAGCGACGACAGCCCTGTTAGGAAGCGGAGTAGAAGACGGGGCGGTGATGCCATCTCATCTTCATCATCGTCCGATTCGGAGGAGACGGACGAGAGTGATGTGGAGCCTGAGTTTGATGTTACGAAATCGATGCTTAGGGAGAGTTATCAGAAGGTCACTACGGTTTTGAAAAGTGACGGTAAAGCCCCGAAGAGGACTGATTTGACTGACAGTAATGATGGAGTGGCTTTGAAAAGTGGCGGTAAAACCCCGAAAAGGATTGATTTGAGTCATTTGACTGATAGTACGGATGATGATACTGTGTTAGATAGTGCCAAGTCAAAGAAAGTGATGAAACGGGACAAGAATGTGGAAATAGAGGTTGTTAGTAATAGTAATAATGTTAAAACTCCGAAAAAGGGTGATTTGTTGAGGAAGAACGAGAAGGGTACGAGCAAGGAGGGAAAAGACTTGGATGGGCCGAGGTTCAAGGACTTGGGTGGGATGAGTGAGATTATAGAGGGGTTAAAATCGGAGGTTTTGTTTCCGTTGTTTAATCCGGAGATGTTGAGAAAGCTTGGGGTTAATCCGATAAAGGGTATTTTACTAAAGGGTCCTCCAGGGTGTGGGAAGACCAAGCTGGCTCATGCTGTTGCCAACGAGGCGGGGGTTCCTTTTTATAAAATCGCGGCGACTGAATTAATATCTGGTGTCTCAGGTATATATTCATTTTTGTTATATTGTGATTGTTTGTTTGATTGGTATTGTTTTGATGATTACTGATGTTTTTTACTAAGTTGTGCTGTTTCGGGGTTAAATTTGTTCATTTGGGAAAATGATAGGAAAAGAATTTGAAGCTCGTGTTTTTTTTTATATTCTTATAGACTATAGAGTAGCATTGCATTTGGGCTTCCCATTTATAGATTGCAGATGTTTTGGCACTTTAAAGCCAGGTTTTGTTTTTTTCGACTAGAAAAACTAGTTCTTTTTTCTTTTCAGTTTCAATATTGTAAGGAGAGAAACTTGTCTTGAGGCATATCGACTGTGATGTATATGTGTGAATTTTCAAGGTTCTGCTGCTGATTTCGTGGAAATTAGGTTGAGACAGAAGAAATAGAGGGATAACTAGTTTCTTTGGGAGAAATGAGAGTTAAAACGCCTTATTGAATTGAGAATTAGGTTTAAGAGTTAAGGTCATGAATGTTGGGAGAGGAGTAAAGAGAACTACATTAACATTTTAAAACAAAATTATATTCATTAGCTAGTTTTTTGTAATATCATAAACTCCACGTGAGTAGGGGCATATATGGCAATCCACGGACGAAGAGTTGTTATGTGTTCCTTTTTAGCAGTTAAGAAGTAATCTCAATATTTTAGCAGTTAAGGAGTAATCTCAATTCCTGTTTTAAAGGTGTCGTGCTTTTAGTCTTAAGGCGTTTTTTTGGTAACGAATTCAAACCAACAAAAACTTGTCATCTTGGTGAATCACTGAGTCAAGAACTTTTTAGAAATAGGAGGAAGGCCCTCCATCGCATCATGTCACCTATGTGAAGAGGCAATGTCAAGTGTAAGGACAGTAATGAAACAATGCAGAAAATAACAAATAAAGCTTTGCCTCCTTATTAAATAAGGTCGTTGAATATTTCTAACAAATTCTGGAATGCGGACTGAACTCCGATATCATGCATATGATGCATCTCATAGGGGGGAAAGTGAAAAAGGTAATAATTTTAGTGTAGAAATTTTGAACATAGTCCATTGAGAATGAATAAAACAGGTATTATTTTCTTTATAAAGATAAATTTGCTGTTGCCGTGGGTATTACCTGGCATTTGAAGTTTATTGAAGAGGAAATTGACCATGTTATGCGTATGAATACTCCCAGCCTGCATGATACATGAAATTCCCATCTCATTTACTACGAGTGTGATAAACACTTCAAACATGTGACCTTTTTCCCCGCCTTAAGCTCTCTGGAAGAGGATGATGAGATGGGTTTTTTGAGCTGGGTTGTTTGTTGTACTCATTAGCCAAATCCACCACAACCGTGAACTTATTCATATCTGGAAGAATAAATACATTATATTCAGTCGTAATGCATATGGATCTTTTTCTAATTTTTCTCTCTAAGAAAGATGCATTATTTACATTGTTTCCGAATTCCAAACTTCAAAAGTCTACGAATGGAGCAGTAACCTTTTAAGTCGCTCCACTTTTAGTCATAAGTTAGAATCAAACTAAATTAAACTTTTTGAGTAATAACATTCTATACATCTTTCTCTACTTGTTAACTTTGGAGTTTTACTAGCTTTTCTTCTTTGCTTATGCTATCCGTGATCATGCTTTCATGATTGCTTCTAGTCAGGAGATGTTTCTAAGTAGATCTATACTAATAATTGTAACTTCATGAGTAAAGAAGTGTATAGACATGCTCTTCGGTTTTTGTCAATTCTGAAGTTTCGTTGCTTTTGTTCTTTGTTTATACTACTATCTTTGATTAAATTTCTCTGCTACTTATAAAATCATGTAAATTTTGATATTGAATTGCGCTTTTGTGGTGAATGATTCAAGGTTCCTCTGAAGAGAACATCAGAGAACTATTTGCAAAAGCCTACCGAACAGCACCGTCCATTGTATTTATCGATGAAATTGATGTAATTGGTTCTAAGAGAGAAAATCAACAGAGAGAGATGGAGAGACGGATTGTGACTCAGTTGATGACTTGCATGGACGAATCACACAAAGCTACACAATCATCTGATAATAATTCAAATCCATCAGAAAAATCAGATTATGTTCTTGTTATAGGTGCGACAAATAGACCTGATTCTCTGGATTCTGCGTTAAGAAGGCCTGGGAGATTTGACCGGGAAATTACTTTGAATGTACCTGATGAAAAAGCGAGGCTTGAAATTTTATCCGTTCTAGTTGCTAATCTTAAAGTTGAAGGTGAAAATTCTTTTGATCTTTTAAAAATAGCGAGGTCTACGCCAGGGTTTGTTGGGGCAGATCTGGCAGCTTTAGTTAATAAAGCTGGGAATCTTGCTATGAAAAGAATTAGTGATAGGAGAAAGAATGAGCTTTCTAAAGAACCTCTACAGGGTGAAGATTGGTGGGCATTTCCGTTGTCAACCCAAGAGATGGAAAATCTAAGTATCACCATGGCAGATTTCGAGGTAACTCAAGCAATTTGCCAAAAGGCAGCTACGTAGTTGAAAACTTACCTTTCTACATATTTTTTCTACTGGAGTAACAATCATTCACTTTTTCCTTAATTCTTTGTACAAATTTCTGTTTGACTTTTCTGTGTTTCCATTTTTTAGTCTTGAGCTGTTTGGGGTGGGGGGTGGTTATAAGTAATTAATGATCGTGTAAAGGAAAATTTGTAACCATTTAATCTCACTACAGTGCCCACCTCTTGACCGAGTCTATGTGCAGTACCTATTTTTTCTGTTTCATGGCAAACCTGGGCGTTCCTAAAATTTAATTATCCGTACACTTTTGTGCATCTCCTTTTAAACATACTTGGTGTTTCATAAAATGATGATTTTGTGCTTCAGAAATCCCCATAAGGTTCAGTAATCTTTTCTGGTTTGATGTTTTTCTCTTAAAGCGTTTTCTTTTTTGGATTTTATGTGATGATTTGGGTCGAAAAAGGGTCGGTATTATGCTCCTTAGTTATTCTAATACGCTTTGCATTTGATTTAATGGTTCACTTAAAGTTTTAGTATAAGTTTTGTTTTTGGAAGTTAATTTTTAATGCATATGTTAAAATGTTAAATTACAGGTAGCTGCTACATTGGTCCAGCCCTCCTCTAGAAGAGAAGGATTCTCCTCTGTTCCCAATGTGAAATGGGAAGACGTTGGTGGTCTACCCGAGTTGAGGAAAGAATTCGACCGCTACGTTGTTAATCCTATTAAAAATCCTGATTTTTATGCGGTAATTTCTTGATATTAATCTTAGTATTTACTTCTAATAAGAAATGTGCATGTGCTTACTGTTATAGAAAGTTTGATCTCTAAAATGAGCTGCTGCTGATACTTTCAGAATGTGGATCTGGATTTTGGTTTTCTGCTTTATGGACCTCCTGGCTGTGGTAAAACATTAATAGCCAAGGCTGTTGCAAATGAGGCTGGAGCTAACTTTATTCATATAAAGGTATTGTCTCTTTATCTTTTATGCTAATTTTACATTAAATATGACTATCTGCGTTAATATCCGACCTTTTCTTATTTGGTGAAGGGCCCTGAACTTCTGAACAAGTATGTTGGAGAAAGTGAGTTGGCAGTTAGAACATTATTCAGCCGTGCAAGAACTTGTGCACCCTGTATACTTTTCTTTGACGAGGTATGTGGTTGCCTACTTTAGTTTAATTTTTCTTTGGCACCGGAAATATCAATCGCTTTTATGTTTCTTCGTAAAAAAAAAGCTCACCTTGTAAGAAATAATTAGGCTGTTTTTCTCTTTTCTTTTTTATCTTTCCCTCCCACTTGTTTTGGAGAAGACCTAATTCAGTCATCATCAGCACATCAGTTTCAATATTTTATTTCTCCTTAAATTAGATGGTTCACTTACTGGCTTATGGAATTATTTGATATTGTTAGATTAATTAGTAGGCTTGATGGTACACAGTGTATAGTCTACCTCTAGGATTATTCTGTTGTAATTTTAGTAATGCTAATCATTTCCATTTTAAAGGTCTAAAGAATTGTTTATGGATTTTTCTTTCTGCAGGTTGATGCTTTAACAGCAAATGGTGATACAGAGGGGGGCGGGGTAGTTAGTCGCCTTCTGAGACAGGTAAAACAGTCCAATGCATATTATAAACTAAATCTACCTAGAAATGTATCATGAGATGAACAAGTGAGGATGATGTTTCAATATCTGCAGCTAATGATAGAGCTAAGTGGTTCAGATGAAAGACGAAATGTTTTTCTCATTGGTGCTACAAATAGGTAATTCAGAACTCCTCCATTTCCTTCCTCTCTTTCTCCTGAGATTTTTTCTAAATTGGCTTATTGGCCCACTGTAATTACTTTTTTGGCTTATATGTACTATTAATTCCTATATTGGCCTAGTCTATCTCGCATGACCAATGAGCGAGATAGAGTTCACTAAAACTCATTATATCCTCTCTTTTTTATTTTCCTTAATTTCTCTTTAATTTAATAAAACACAAACAAACAAACTTTAGCTAATCAAATTCAACGTATACAATATAAAAGTTATAAAATTAGTGTAAACATTATTTTGGACTCAATTTACCTTGGAATAAATATAAATTTAGTGTAAAAATTATTTTGGACTCAATTATAAAAGCAATATTATGTCCCAGTCAACCCGATGTTGGTTGTGTCGGGTTGAACTTTTCAAAATAATTAACCAGAACTAAACTGGCGACACTAAGTGCAGACCATCGGGGGCCACGACACCCCCATATTCCGATAATTACGACTTTTTTTAATTTTTAACCATTTAATTTTATTAGAATATGTCAAAAATGATGGGTTGGCACCCCCAATTTCAATTATTTCACTTAATATAATTGATTATGTAAATTCGACACCCCCACGAGTCATTTTTGGCTTCGCCCCTGGTGGTTGGTTCGAGTTATTATTTTTAAACCTCGTGCCAACCTGCTGAACCACAAAAATAAAAACAAATTAAATATACGTATAAATATTTGAAAATACATAATAAACAGTTTAATCTAATAAAATTTTAACTATTATGGTTAATTATGCTTATGCGAATAAAACTGCACTTATGATGGAAAATTTTCCGCGAATAACTTTTATTTTGTACGTTTAAATTATTTATTGCTTGTTTCGATTATTTTTAGAGCGTAATTGACATGAATTAAAAAAATAACGTCAGACTAAACCCCTTTCCGAACCCCCTTGGTTTTTTCACTCAAATTTTAAATTTTCACAACTTGTTTCGCATGTTTATAAACTTTTATAATATATTATATGCAAAATTCATGAAATTTAGACATAATATTGTTTTACACAATTTATTTAAAGATTTAATGTTTACTTTACACTAATTTTTATATTTATTCCAAGGTAAAATGGGTCCAAAATAATTTTTACACTAATTTTTATAATTTTTCTATTTTATCCGTTAAATTTGAATAGCTAAGGTTTGTTTGTTTGTTTGTTTGTCTTTTATTAAATTAAAGAGAAATTAAGAAGAATAAAGAAAGAATGATAGAATGACTTTTAGGGAAGTCTATCTCGCTCATTGGTCATGCGAGATAGACTAGGCCAATATGAGAATTAATAGTACATCTAGGCCAAAAAGTGAATTACAGTAGGCCAATTTAGAAAAAATCTCCTTTCTCCTTGTCTCTCGACCCTCTCCTAAACTTGCCGTGTTATGTGGCAGACCCGAGGTAATGGATCGTGCACTCTTTAGAAACGAAAGGTTTGGGAAGCTCATGCATGTAACTCTGCCTAATGAAGATGAGAGAGGGTCCATCTTAACAGCTCTTGCAAGAAAAAAGGATATAGATGCCAGTGTGGATCTAATAGCCATTGGAAGAGATGAAGCTTGTAAAAACCTTAGTGGAGCTGATCTTTCTGCTCTGGTATTACTCCTTTTATACATCTGTTTTTTTTTTTTTTGGTTTTCTTAAAAAAATCTCATTGAGGATCAAGGGATTTCACACCTTGCCCCCTCCCTTAACAAGACTAGTATTAAACAGCTAAAGTTTTCTCTCTCTCATGTTATTACAAACTAGAGAGATAAAGAGAGCACTGATGTAATTTCAGGTTTATTAAGGTTTAGTACACTTAACTGTGATGGAATTTTGAATTTTTACATACTGACAATGAACTTGTTCAATTTAGTACTTTTACCTTTCACGACATTGCAATTTAGTATGCGAAGTTACCATCAGTTTTTTTTAAGAAAGTGTGACACTATATATTTAATTAATTCTCCAGCACTGTACTAAATGTACAGAAATATCTGTGTTCAGCACACTGAGTAAAAAAATTCATAGTATGATGTCAACTTTTAATTTTTGTGATAACTGAGCGTACAAAACCATGATAAACATTATGATTTCCTTGAATCCTTCTTTTCTTATTTTGTTTTCTTTTTATTCTTCACCTGTAGATGAATGAGGCAGCCATGCTCTCGGCTGAAGAGAGACGGAGACTTACGACAGAAAGTAGCAGTTCAGATGCAACCTTGTGGTCTGTCAAGAAGGAACACTTTGAGCAAGCACTAAAGAAAATCTCTCCATCTGTTTCAGAAGAGGTATTGTTTCGTAGAGTTTAACTATGCAAATGGGTAGGAATGAGTGACTATTTGGTGGGTCTTGTGTATTAAAAAGTCGTGTGTTCCCATCAATAAAAACCCTACGATTGGGAGGGAACCCTTGTTGGCCCCACAACTAATTTAAATTCTTAAAATGTGATTGGTGAGGCATACCACCTATTTTTAAGTACACCGGAACCCATCCAATACTCTCTCGGTAGGTTAGATCTACCTCTTCTTTTTGTATACTTTTTGTTATAAACATCGTTGCTTTGTTGTGCAGCAAAAACATCACTATTATCTTTTCGAGCAAAGCCTCAAAGCTGCTTAAGTATTGATCTGGGATTACAAGTCGCATTGTGAAATCTGAGGTTCTAATCTTTTCTTGTGATAGCCCTCTCCATGCAGTTTTGTATCTCAAGCTTGCAATTTATCTAATTTATAAAAGCAGCAGCAGACAAGAAAGTGATCGTGTCTCGCCATACTAAGAAGCAAAGGAGTGACGAGCTTTTTCGTTCTGAAATGTTTTGGATATGCTCCTTTCATTTATTAAATGTACTGTATTAGAATGTACTTACACAGGGCCACTTCTTATTTACGAAGTACTAGCATTTTTGACTGGGTTTTTTCCCTTATAGGTTGTGGTTTGAAATATTTTTGTAAACAAAGGCTCTGTATAGTTTGTGGTTGAGTTTTTTGCTATTTCATGTTCAATATCCCGATGCGGAGATTATTGAAATTATTGTCTTGGATATAAATATTTAAACTTTATTTTGAATGGTATACTAAATAATTTCAAATTGTTTCGCATCCGACTTGATTGGGCAGTGAAATACAATGTAAACGTTCATTTGTGCATAGGATTAATTGGTTCATTTGTAGTTCCGGTCCTTACGATTTCAAACGAAGAAAAAAAAACGAAAACAAAAGGATCATGGTTTTTTAAGCTTTCCTTTGGTCTTTTTTAAACTGATGTTGTGTTATTTAACTCGTTGGTTTCATAGTTCCTCACTTCCTCTGGTGGTTTTACATGTTTTCTGAATAGTCTTCCATCATTTCCTGTAAATAAGTATGTCTTCGTTTATAAATCTTCAAAAAAAAAGTCTTTATCTATCAGTGCATTGGATCCTGCTTGGAGGTAGGTGAAGTTTACTTTTTTCTGTATATTGATCGAAGAGGAGAGTTTGATGCCGATTGCTATTTGCTGGTTTGTTTGTCATGTCGAAAAATTGCTTCATCACGTTGTGCCACCAACCAAAAAATTGAAGGCGTAAAAGTTTTCACCGTATTATTTATTTTGTAAAATAGGTAATATATTTGGAATTTAGAAACGAGATTTGAGTATCATCGTATAGTTTTATTCTTTTACTCCGTAATTTAAAGATAAAATTTGGGGCAAGATATTTTTATAACAACGTTAACTAATGTTGACCACGAATCTTTGTTTAATCTGGCAGGTATAAATGATACATCAGCATCTGTTTATGACTTTATGCACTATTACAACTTTATAAGTAAGTTACGTATTGTAAGAATACATACTATCTATTGCCGAAATTTTAATATTTTAATAATGTAATTTAACTTTTAATTATATGATTAACTTTTAAAAATTTTAATTTTAATAATTTTAATACAAGCTCTTGTTCGATCAAACTTTACACTAGTTTCGTACTTACCTATTATTTTAACACCCCTCGAATATGAAGAAACCTTAGCTTGAAGCTTTGAAGGTAGAAGGGATAAGTTGGTATGGCTAATTAATAGTATGATATTTAGGTTCATGTGCTAATTAATAGTCAAAATTGGAATTTGGAAGATACCATAACATTCACGTAAATTTGTATGGAAGAGTGTTGACCTATTGTAGCACACATTCTTCTCCCAAATCCTAAAACGAGCAATGTCGTTATTTAGTACAAATTGACTTTGAAGATTACAAATTAAAACCATTTGCTTGTTTTTTTTTTCAAGACTTGACCAAGAGAACTTCTACTTGGAAATTATATAGTAGTACAAACATATTTTCCAGCCATTTGGTATATGTTATCATCTACTGATCTACTCCATAATCAATTAAAGGGCGAGTTAATTTTATGTTCCCCATAGTATCCATTATTCTAATTAATTAAATAACAAATGCATTTAAAATGGTCGAATTGTGACATTTTGTCGCACAATTCTACAAAAGAAATATATTTGGTCTGTTTCGTCGTACATTACTCATTGGTCCGCCTTCCTATATATATACTATTAATCGTGTCATACGCGTTGCGTGTGTAACGCGCAATGCAATTAAAATATAAAAAATAAGTGTAGTTATAATACAAATATGTGGATAATACAAAAAAAATAATATAAGATGATAATACTTAAAAGAATATTTGATTGTTAGAGAGAGATAAATAGTGTTATTAGTTGTTAATTTTTATATATTTTTTATATAGGTATAATATTATTATAATTAATAAAAAATGATATGAGTATTTTTGAAAAAAAATATCTAAATTGATCAGGTTTGAGTTGTCTTGTTATAATATAATGATATAGTTTCCCTTGTGGTTTCACACGTTTTCTGATCTGTCCGTCCACCATTTCCTCATGTGAATAAATACGTCATTACCTATTTATTAGAGCTTTTTTTTTTACGTTTACCTTTCATGTATACTGCATGTATATATATATTGATCGAAGAGGAGAGTTTGTTATGAATTCCATTGCTGCTTTGTTTGTCAGATAAAATAATGCTTTATCACGTTGTTCCACCAACCAAACGATTGAAGGTGCAAAGTTTTCACCGTATTATTTATTTTTAAAAAAAAAATCAAAAAATCAAAAAATATATATATTTATTTTATTTATTTAGAAGCGAAATTTGGCTCATGGATAAAATTTGGACAATATTTTTATAACAAGCCAGGTTAACGAATGTTTGAGCATGTATTTTGTTCAATCTGTCGGTATAAATGATACTATTTAACACTTTTGGATTTATTACATATTAACATATGTTTATGTATATTACTTCCTCCGTTTTCAATTAATTGTCAATTACGAAATTACGTGTAATTTTGACCGGCAATAACTTCTATCAAACTTGTCGGAATGAAATTTTTTAAAAGTTAATCATATAGTTCAAACATTAAATTATATGATTTAGTTTTAAAAAATTTCATTTCGACAATTATGATACATGTTATAAGCTGGTCAAAATTGGACGTAATTTCGTAGAGAATAATTAATTGGAAACGATGAAATACAACTTAAAAAAAAAAAAAAACAATGCATCGTACGAATGCTATCTATGTTAAAATTTACTACAATATTTGAAGAAACCTAATTCGCTTCAAGGCTTGAAGGCAGAAGTCGGTTGGCATGGCTAATTAAATATATACAGTTAAATATTTTGTCGTACTTTACGTGTGTCCTTAAAGTTTTAATATTCGAGCACCCGCATCAAATTCTTCAAAATTTTCCATAACTTAAAGCAAAAAGACCAACTTTACTATATTGACATGCAACACAATGTATCAATCTCCTTATCATCCTCTTTAAAACATTTACTAACACATTTTACTTAATATTTTAATAGTTCAAAATATGGGTTCAATGATATTTATATAGGCAGAATTGATGTAGAAGTAAGTGAGAGAAAAACATGACACATCATATATATATATATATATATATATATAATAGCTTACGCGTTGTGTGTGTGACACATAGTTGCATAAATATGATCTGACACAAATAAATTTAACATTTTCATAAAGTTTACAAAAATAATTGGTTGAATATCGTAAAAATATAATGTTTTATTATTATAGTAATATAAAAATACATGTATGATGATTTGTTTGAGAGATGATTTGATATGTGAAAAAAAAACATTTATTTATTTATTTATTTAAATTGCATTAAATTATTTTAGTAATTAGTAAATTGAAATATAGACATTTTTGGAAAAAATGGGTAAAATTGGGCAGCCTCAAGATTTCTTGAGTTTCCTTAATTATATATATACTAGTAATCGTGCCCACGCTTTGCGTGTGAGACGCGTAATGCGATAAAATTTAAAAAATAAGTGTAGTTATGATACAAATATTTGGAGAATAAAAAAAAGATAAGAGTATAAGATGAGAAGACTAAAAAGAATTTTGAGAGCTTAAATAGTGATAAAAATTGTTATTAATTATTACTTTTTTTCTATTTTTCATGAGAATATGATATTGTGGTAATTAATAAAAAAGTGTAAGGGTATTTTTGGAAAAAAATGATAAAATTTGCCAACTCAAAAAATCTTGAGTTGGCTTATTATAATAGTATATATATATATATATATATATATATATATATATATATATATATATATATATATATATATTATATTATTATAATAATTCAACCCAAGATTTGTTGAGTCTGCCAAATTTTACCACTTTTTTCCAAAAATACTCTTACACTTTTTTATTAATTACCACAATACCATATTCTCATAAAAAAATATAGAAAAAGTAATAACTAATAACACTTTTTATCCCTATTTAAACTCTTAAAATTCTTTTGTGTATTCTCATCTTATACTCTTATATTTTTTTTATTCTCCAAATATTTGTATCATAACTATATTTATTTTTTAAATTTTATCGTATTACGCGTTTCACACGCAAAGCGTGGAACACGATTACTAGTATATATATATATATATATATATATTAATAAGGAGACTGTATCTCTCTTTGTATTTTTGGACAAATGATGGACTTACGTAAATAATGGAAGTTTTACATATATAGATGTAGTTGCTTATCATTGCTTCTGAAAATGTTTATTAATTACCTTATTGTTTAGTTGTATATCCGTCGTGTAATTGCTTATTAATTGCTTCTGAAAATGTTTATTACCTTTTTTTTTGCAGTAAGTATAATATTCATAAATTAATAGTAGTAAGTATAATATTATAAATCACCGGTGACTTGTACTTGGTACGTAAGCCGTTTTACTTTCACGAAGAGTATTTTTACGTACCATTCCGTTCGTTAAAGAAAAACAAAGTGGTTCTCCGGTGAATTATAAGCATGGATTGTCGATTGATCACCGATTAATTGGTTCATTCGCAGTTCCGACCCTTATGATTTCAAACCAAGAGGAAAACCGAAAACGAAACCATCATAGCTTTTTATGCTTTCCTTTGCTCTTTCTTAAACGTGTTATTGTGTTATTTTACTCATTAATTATGTCGCCTTCATAGTTCCCCTTGTGGTTTCACACGTTTTCTGATCTATCCGTCCATCATTTCCTAATGTGAATTAATATGTCATTATTCATTTCATTTATTTAGAGCTAGCATTAATTATTGAAGGTAGTTGACGTTTAATTTTTTTTTGTAAACGGTATAATATTGTTTAAAGAGGATTGTTAGATAATATAATGCGTTATCATGTTGTGCCACACCGATCAAACAATTATTCACCATATTATTTAATTTGCAAAAAAAAATAAAATAGAAACGAGATCTAGGGTAATATATCATCGTATATTATTATTCTTTTTCTTCATAATTTAATAATAAAAATTTGGGACAAGATATTTTTTATAACAATGTTAACGAATGCTTGACCATGAATCTTGTTTAATCCGGCCGGCATTATAAATGATACTAACATTACATACTTTTGGCTTTACATCATTAGCATCTGTATATGTACGATTACAACTTTACAAGTAAACTATGCATTGTAAGAATAATATCTATATATATAAAATTTACAATATTTGAAGAAACTTCGCTTGAAGCCGTGAAGGCATGAAGTCGGTTGGCATGGCTAATTAAATACACAATACTTATAATATTTAGGTTCATATATGCTCCTCAAAAATGGAAGATGCAGTTCACGGTCTGAGTTGTAACTTGTACCAGATCATGTTGAAATAGCTTGAAAAAAATAACCTATACCAGACCAATATAATATTCAAGTCTAAACCAGAACTGGTCTGGTTTCGAACTGTCTTACAGGTTGAATGTTTTTTTTGGGTGATGGATTGAGTTTCGGATTATCGCGGCTTCACATTAAATACATCATGATAAATTGTATCCGAATATGTAAGAGTAAACATAAATTCAAACAAATAATCTTTCTAAAAATTGTATACAATTAATTTAATGCCTATGATTATTTGTTAATTAAGGTTAAAAATCAATGGCTGCGACAATTTCAAATTTATTATATATTTTGTTAATTAACATAAATATTCTGATGGTTTTAGTGGGTTAAAACGGTTTTCACGGTTTGGTTTGAATTGGACACCACGATTTGGTCTAATTTAGTCTGGTCCGGTATGATTTTTTATTAGATAAACCTGGCCCAGTCCATTAATAACGATTTTGAATTTTTTGAATGCTAGGCTGGACCAAAATACCGGATCGATTCGTATTCATAAATTGACGGTTTTTTTAACACCCTCAAATACACCATAACATTCATGTAAATTTGTAGGGAATAGCTAAGTTGACCTATTGCACACATGACACATTCTTCTCCCAAATTCTTAAACAAGCAAAGTCATTATTTCGTACAAAGTAAAACCCTTTTTTTGAAGATTACAAATAAAATTCATTGACTGTTCTTTTCTTGAAGACTGACCAAAATAACTTCTGCTAATTTATGTAGGGAGGTTTTTATGGATGTGGTTTTGGATGGAGTTGGTTTCGGTAAGGTTTTTTTTTTAAATCAGCAAGTTTTTTTTTAAAAAAAACAATAAGAAAGAGAGAGAAAAGTAAATTATTATGTGTTTGGTTTTTAATGTTTTTTGAATCCAAATTGATGATAGCCTTTGAATCAAGTTTTAAATGGATCTAATAGTTTGAGTAAACAAAATCATATTATTCACCGCCCCGTTTAATTTTGACTGACATAAACTTATATTAATTGTCAAAATAATTTTTTTTTAAAATCTAATTATAAAATTTAATATTTGAACTATATAATTAACTTTTAAAAATTTTCATTACGACAATTTTGATACACGTTATTGGCCAATCAAAATTATACGTAATTTCATAATAAATAATTAAATGGGAATAGACGGATTAACAGTTAAAAAAACCAGTTAAAGAGTCCATTCTTCCGATAACTTCTACTTGAAATTAAAGTCAACGCGTAAGGTATATATTGAAACTAATATAGGCAGGTAGACTGCATCATGAAACTATCTGGAAAAAACATAGAGTAGTATTTTTAGGCCAATTGGCATGTTACTTAGTCCTTATAATTCTAACTAAATAATAACTGCACTTAAAGGTTCGATAATGACATTTTGTCGCTCAATTCTACAAAAGAAATATATATATATTTACTTATAAAATCTGTGCAATGGTCACAGACTCACGATTCTGCTAGGATCAGATAAATTCTAAAATATTGAAAGACCTTAGTTTGGTTGGGACCGTCATAATTGTCAATCCATACCATAAAATTTACCTATTGAAACGGGATCAGGTCAAATGAATTAAAATGATTGTATTCGAATAATCATTTGGATTTATTTGCCTCATTTCAAACCAAAAAACGCCAAAAAAAAATGAATAAAAAAAAGAAGATAAAATTACAATTATCAGTTATTCGAAACATATAGGTTCGTGTCGGAATAGTGGGTCAATTGATTTTACCAAGTCTTATTAACTTGATCATCTTGCATGACTTTCTCTTCATCCACTATTTATATTTAAGGTGTTTTACTGCTCTGTACTTATATTTTGCGGAATAATGTTTTTGAAAGGACCAAATCAGCAACTTATTTAAAAATTGGAGGTTATATGAAGTATGAACCAAGCGCGTAGGGTCAATAACATTTAATACGAAACTACAGGGATCAAAGTCGCTGTAATCCAATCCCATAAACCGTTGTATAGAGAGAGAGAGAGAATAGTATTATCTGCTGCCAGTATATATATTTATAGAGAGAGAGAGAGAGAATGGGGAATTGCTTTTCGGACGTGAAAGGAGGGCAAGCGGCGGTTGGAGGAAAAGTCCCTCACGGCGGCGTTGGCGGTAGCATCGGCGCCGGCGGACACAACGACGCCGTGGATTTATTCGTGAGGACGAAGGGTATGCAAGACTTATTCACTCCGATCGAGGTATATTTTTATTTTGTTGTATATATATATATATATATATATGTATAAATGTATGTATACTTGTTTGTTTGTCTCTATTTAGTAATTATTTTTGTTTTTGTCTATAGTTTATTACTTTATGAAAAAACACACTATAACTGAATAGAAACTTCTGAACCCCTACTCAGGTTCAATTATAAATAATATTATTCTTTTACGTTGTCATATTCCATATGATTTTTATTTTTTAGGTATAAATTTAATATGTCTATTTTTAGTAATATATTGAAATAATATTTATTCTATAGTGTCTATACTCTATAAGAGTAGGTGAATAAAACCTTATGATCCCTACTGGGTTTAATTATAATTTATAAATAATAATAAACTTCACCTTGTCACAATATTTCATACGTTTTTTAGGTATCAATTTAAGAAATTTGTCTATTTATAGTAATATATTGAAAAAATATTTATAAGTTTTAGATGATGACTTAAGTTTCCGACTTATTACCATATTTTTTAAGTTGCATGTACGAAATAGCTTGTTTACATTGACATTTTATGTCGAAGATAAAATATTAATTTAATGTTGTTTGCGATAGTGGCTTAAGTTTCAACTTGTTACCGCATTTTTTTGACTTGCGCGTACGAAATAGCTCGTCTCCATGAACATTTTATTGTCGAGGTCTAAATATTTTACAAACATGTTTTTTTTTAATATACAATACATTAAGAAATTATATTTTTTCGGTTTGACCTTTATTGAACCATAACCTAGCAATATTTTTCCGCTATCGGATATGACTTTAGAGAGGTTTTTGAGTACTGACCTGGGTATATTGTTTGAATTTGTTTATCATTTAATTGCATTCCCAATAACGTAAATTTATATATGTTTAATTATTTATATATGTGTTGGCTAATGTTTGTGATTGGGTGTGTTTGTGGACCCTCACTATAAAATAACCCTAGGTAGATTGTTGGATTTTGTTTAGTAATTTAATTGAACTCTTAATTAGTGTAAATTATATACTTTTGCACGTGATATAAATACTACTAGAGCTCTAACCGAGGTATATTTTATTTTGTTTATATATTTGAATATGTATAAGCACATGTTTGTGTGTCTATATAATGTGTTTGTATCTCTGCTTGTGTGTTCTCCACTGTCAGTTAGAGATGCCGTAGGTAGGTTGTTGGATTTTGTGGATTGGGCTTGCGTTCGAGTCGGAAACTCAATTTGACAATTGTGGATCATGGATATGATAACGTGGCAAACTCGTAATTCGTTTACAAATATAACCTTGTTTAAGTTAGGATGTTTTAATCATTTTGAATGTGAATCGCTTATCGATTTTTTCCATCTTTTTCTACTCAACTGTTGTTCTTCATCCCTTTGACAAACATGCCTTTGATTTACAGGGAAAAACAGAAATCCTAACCAGGGGAAATAAATTTTCTTAATTCCTTTGTACCTTTTATTTTAGATTTAGTTATTTTCTTGCTCTGTTAACAATATATTTTTTTCCTTGCAAACTACAGTTGTCTTTATCGGCTTCGAAGTTGCTGGATCGTGATATAGTTTCCAAGGTAAGCTTTCCCATGCACGTACTACTCTACTACTCGGAGAGTGTAGATAACTTTCGTTTTATGTTGCTACATGCGATGTGTTTTGTGGGTCTAATTGCTGGCTTAATCTCGTGTCGACTACTCTTATATTTGCATCTTGTTCCACGAGCCTTTTTGAAGAGTGATTTGTAGTTTGAACTTTTAACTAAGCTCTCTCATCATGCCATGTCAGTGACTCCGTTGATTGGCATATGGAGGGAATTTGGTATACTAGTTTTTACCACAAAATTGAGCATAGTAATGTTTTATTTGGTACTGATTAGGTATTACATTTTCTTTGTAGAAGTCTTAGAGTAGCCATATAAGAGAACTGAAAAAAGACTCACTCTAACATGGATGAAAATATAACTCTGCTATATGAAATTGGAGACGGTAAAATCGCGGGTAGTTAATTTCTAAGATAGTGCTATACATGCATCCAATAAGTGGGTTGTATTTTTAAGACAGTGAGAGTACCAAATGACAGCCAAAAACTTTCCTCTTTGTTATATCCAGTAAAAAGCTAGTTAATCTTCTTGAAGAGCATTTGCAACTTCAATAATGTTGCGGCAAGTTTCAGGTTTGACATTGAGTTGTAATATAATAGGAGATCTCGGTGTACTAATATTAATTTCTTGTTACACACGCAACAATAATTGAGATCTTATGCCCTTTCCTTAACGTAATTTTCCTTTTACCACATTGAACAAGAACGGTGGTTGCACCTCAAATAAAGTATTGTCATAATTAACACATGCAAAGCTTACCAAACACTTCTCAGATTTAATTGCAATGTTGAGAATTATTTGGTGGTATAATTGAGTTATGCCGTACTGTGGAGCATTTTTTTACGTTTACCTTTCCTGTGTACTGCATGTATATATATATATATTGATCGAAGAGGAGAGTTTGTTATGAATTCCATTGCTGCTTTGTTTGTCAGATAAAATAATGCTTTATCATGTTGTGCCACCAACCAAACGATTGAAGGTGCAAAGTTTTCATCATATTATTTATTTTAAAATAAATATATATATATATATATATATATATATTTATTTATTTAGAAGCGAGATTTGGCTCATGGATAAAATTTGGGACAATATTTTTATAACAAGCCAGGTTAACGAATGTTTGAGCATGTATTTTGTTCAATCTGTCAGTATAAATGATATTATTTAACACTTTTGGCTTTATTACATATTAATGACTAATTCCCTTTTATTGCAGAGTGATCCTATGGCAGTTGTTTATTCAAAGAAAAAGGATGGAACCCTTGAGGAACTTGGTCGAACTGAAGTATTGATGAACTCATTAGATCCGGCTTGGATTAAAAAAATAAATGTGTCTTATCAGTTTGAGATGGTTCAGCCTTTGGTGTAAGCTTTTGCACTTTGAACAATTTCATAGAAACTTTTTCTTGATAATTGCTACTCTGTAATACGTACTCTTTTGTTTCTTGAGCTAACATTTGTTAACTACATGCATTTTGCTGTTTTTCAGCTTCCGTGTATACGATGTTGATACAAAATACGACAAGTTACCCATGAAGGTATGTTAGTAGTATTTGCTTTATAATGCAAAAATGGCATCTTTTTTAAAATTTGCAAAGAAAATTTCTCCTAAATGTTATGAAGATAGTCTTTGGTAGAAAATTACTTTTGGTAAGGAATCTGCACAGCTTTTCATTGTTTAGCCCATTTTTTCTGTGTTATGTCCATGAGCTGGGCCAAACAATCTGTGTTCATATATAAATTAAGCTAAAGCAGGGCCAAATAATTTGTGTTTATCTATCAATTGTTTTAGGTGAAAGATTAAAAATGTATTGACCCCATGATTTTGAGTGTTAACAAGAGATCTGGTGTTTTTCTGTCTTGACAACCAGATTTTATGAACTACTACATCTTTCTCATTGACCCCCTCTGTACCTTTGTTTTATTTATGTACAACCATTTGGAGCGCTATTTTTTTTTAAAGTATTCTTGTAAAAATCCATATATAATTGCTCATTATTTTCTGTCCCTTCTGATCTAGAAGCGACGTGGGTGGATTTTAAGCTGGTTAAGATTTTTTTTTCCGCACAGATTTCTGCTTTTTAAGTTTTAGTTTAGCTTCAGAGACCTCTTTCCTGTCCATTCTTTTTTTAGTTTTGCCATGATTTTTATTGTTATTGAAACCTAGGTGGACATTATACATCAGCCCAACCATTAGAACTTTGTTTGTATTCCGTTCTTATGTACCGTCTTTGACCTATATAATTATGTCAGCCATGATGCAGTCTTAAGTTCTGCAAGGAAATATATTTCCGGATGTTTGTGGTTATGCTTTACATATATCAATGTCTCAGTCATTTTTCAGATTATACTGTTTCATTTTCTCTAGATCTACGGATTTTTGTAGCAACTTCAATCTATCAAAAGGTGCAAATAAAGTTTATATTTGGTACTTCGTGCAGAAATTAAAATTGGATGAACAAGACTTTCTTGGTGAAGCTACATGCGCTCTTTCCGAGGTAAGTTGCTTAAAAAAACTATGAAAGCCTGCTTAAAGTTAAGAAGGACATTTTAGGAAGTTTGTCGGTATAGCTCAGTATTTGACCATAGAGAAATTGCTTGCTAGTTTCTTTGTCAAAGTTTTTCTTTTATCGTCTCCCTAGCTGGACATGCATAATTAATTCTGGTATAAACAAAGAACTATCACTTTGCAATAAAGGCAAAAGGAAAGGATAACCTGGCATTATTACTTTGCAAGAGTGCTACAGTGCTTTTTCACAAGTATCAGTTTGATATATATCTGAGATCTGGTTTTAAAGGAACAAATAAGGGTATCCTCTGGAATGTTTACATGTATAAGATCTTTTTAAATCTGTGGTAAGTATCAAACTTTTAAACTAGTGCTTGTAACTGGTGCGTGCATTTGGATGTGAATTTTCTAGGGAAACAACCTGTTTTTAGGTAGAACGGGTTCGATAAATTTGCATTTGTAAAACTGGATTGTGTCGCTTCTCCCCAAATGGTCTTTAGCCAAAAGTTAGTTCATGTGTTGCTACGTATGCTGTCTTTACAATTTTATTCGGTAAAGAAGCATGGCTTTTTAGTTATTGTACTTCGTAATTTCTTTTTCTGTTGTTCTTTTGAAATAAGAGTAATTGTTTTATACCCTCCCCATCCGGTTGTTTTATACCCTCCCCTTCCGTATATCTCAATTTCACATTGCAGATTGTGACTAAACATAGTCGGAGTTTGACCGTCGCTCTTTCTAACAAAAATGGGTTTAATAATACTAGAAGTTCGGGATCTCTCACCATCCATGCAGAGGAAACTTCTGCTTCTAGAAAGGCTATAGAGATTACATTTCGATGTTCACATTTGCAAAACAAGGATGTGTTTTCCAAAAGTGTATGTACATAAGCCAATTTTGTTTATACATTTGCTCTGATTTTTGGTGGTATTTAAATCTTATTTATTTTTAATTTTTTGCAGGATCCTTTCTTAAGAATATCTAGGATCGTTGAGACAGGGGGTTCTGTGCCTATCTGTAAAACTGAAGTTGTGAACAACAACTTGAACCCCATTTGGAAGCCCCTATCGCTGACTATGCAACAGTTTGGAAGCAAGGTAAATATATAATCAGCTATTTTGTATGTATGGTTCCCTCTGTCTTCACGACTTTTTTATTGCTATTTTGGCGTTTAAGTGCATCTCTAGGGGGTTCTAATGCATTATTTAAACATGTTTTTTCACCATCATTTTGCCTAATTGCAAGCTGGAAAATGACCAAATTATATTGGGAAAAAAACCCTGGTGTTATAGCTTTTTTTGGTTCCCCATGTTGATTCATACAGATGCACTTTGACGCAGGAAAATCCTTTAATTCTCGAGTGCTTTGACTTTGATGACAGTGGCAATCATGCACTCATCGGGTACTTGTTATATACATTAGCTTGTTATCATCTCTCTTTCCTCTCCCTCCCTACTAGCTTTTCTGTAGAGAAACACTAAAAAATGTTTTTTCTTAACAGTAAGCTTCAGACATCGATGGCGGAACTAGAAAGACTTCATAATGAAGGAAATGGTGCCAATTTTAGTGTTCCGTCTTCCCACCATCATGGTCATGAAAAGGTATTAATTTTCTTTTCCTGGCTAAGGTTTATATGTAAATTTTCCCAGACCTTCATCTGGAGAAAATTTCTGGTTAGGCCTTTAATACTTCTTTATCTGCAGGTTTTGAAGGGCCAAATATTTGTAGAAGTATTTGCCGAGAAGGAACTTCACAGTTTTCTAGATTATATATCTAGTGGATTTGAGCTAAATTTTATGGTCGCTGTTGATTTTACAGGTAATCCTAACCTTTAATAAAATGTTTATGGCTCGTATAGGACAGCACTTTTTATTAGTTTGTTGTTGTCTTCGATTCCTTTTTTTAGCTTCAAATGGTAATCCCCGCAGTCCGGGTTCATTGCATTACATTGATCCCTCGGGACGGTTGAATGCTTATCAGCAGGTAGGCACTCATATCTTGGGTTGTATTTTGTATTATCTTTTTTACTTATTATACTATCTAATTTGTTAAAACTTAAAAGATAGCTTCAGGATGCCATGTGGTGACCTCCTGCCGAAATTGTAGTTTTGTTGTTAAAGATTGACTATTTAACTCAATGACTGCAGATTGAAATAGAAAATAAATTTTCACAATCGTCGTAACGGTTACAATTTATTAATAGTGTGTAATTCTGACTTAACACTTGCAGGCCATAATGGAGGTTGGGGAGGTAATACAGTTTTATGATTCTGATAGGCAATTTCCTGCTTGGGGCTTTGGTGGAAAAGCGTATGGTGGTTCCATATCTCATTGTTTTAACTTAAATGGAAGTCCAAGGGGCAATGAGGTAAATCTCTCTCACTAAAAGTGATAAGTCATACTTAGTTGTTGCTCTTATCTTAAAACGTTTTCTTGCTTCTTCTATTACTCACGTGTTTCTTGTATTAATCTTGTACTCTTTTAATTACTTTTCCTGTGCTGTATGTTATTATAGTAGAATATTTAAGTAATCCCTTGCACTTCTAACGCCATTCTTGTAGACTCTAGAAACATTGTAATAACTAATCAGGTGGTAAAAAGGAGTATAACATAGTTTCACTTCATCAATTCAATGATGAGGTTGATTTAAATGGCATCAATGTTGTTCAGAATCTTGTGTGATTTGGGCGATGTCTAGATATCTTGCTGTCGACTTGTGTAGTCCATAGCCACGAAACATATCCCGCATCTACAATGTTATGCATATATATATATATATATATTGGCATTTATTCTTATTTCTTTACAGGTCGAAGGCGTAGAAGGAATTATGTCTGCGTACATTAGTGCTCTACAAAATGTTTCACTTTCCGGTCCAACTCTATTTGGTCAAGTGATCAATACAGCAGCTGAAATCTCAGCTAGTTCCGTTTCTCAAAACAGTAGCAAGTACTTTGTCTTGCTTATCATAACGGTACTGAATTAGATATAGTTTTCATTTATTTCGGCATTTCTTATTGTTGATTTTGAGTCTGAAGCAGTCTTCTTTTACAGGATGGTGTCCTTACCGATCTCCAACAAACTAAGGATGCGTTAGTGAGGGCATCTGATCTTCCCCTTTCAGTTCTTATTGTTGGAGTTGGTTCTGCAGATTTTAAAGAAATGGAGGTATAAGCTTTGTTTAGGCATTATTTGAGCATTCAAACTGTCAATTTCCAAAACTAAAAAAAAGAATTGTAATCTCTTTAGAGCAAAAACATGTATTTATTCATGTGTTTTCAGTGTTTAATGATCTTGTAACAGCAATCTTATTTTATAATTCATGTTCTTTTTGTACAGATCCTTGACGCAGATAATGGACATAGATTAGAGAGTTCTACTGGAAGGGTAGCAACACGAGACATTGTACAGTTTGTTCCACTTCGTGAAGTGCAAGGTCAGTTTACATGTTCAGTTTTATCTGTTTTAGATAGGCCTATAACTGTAAAACTCACCCTCTACATTTCTCTTACTTTCTTGAGGGTGATGTAAATGTTTAATTTTCTCCTACATAATGTTGGTTATGGGTGAAAGTTCTGATGCACAGCGAATTTATTCACGAGTACCACATTTTTCTTAATGAAAGTATTTAAAGCAGATATAATTTTGTTGATATTGTTTTTAAAGCAATTACATTCAAGAACCATGATCTATTGCTTGAATTTGGAAATGAATATGAATTTGATTAGTTAGGAAATGGTAAATTCTTAAGGATATGATCTCATTCTCTTTGTATGATTTTTTTTTGCGGATTTAGTATCCGAATCCAAGAAAAGCCATTTACAAAACTATGGAAATCTTAAGACAACTTTATAAGGCTTTCATGATCTCCACTTCAACGCATTGATTATGCTTGAAGATTCTTGCTTAGATTTTAAGATTTGTTGAAAATTGAGGTAATTTCTGCTTTTGTAACTTGCACCTTTCCTCTTTCTGTGCCTGAAGATACTTTTCTTGGTACTTTGTTTTTTTTAGGTGGGCAAATATCTGTTGTACAAAGTTTACTAGAAGAACTGCCAGGCCAATTTCTGACTTACATGCGAAATAGAGGCATTAAACCTCAAGGGCCTCGGTAGGACCACATTTCTGCTCAATATCCACCTGGAGCTCCCCTTGATCCTATTATATGTACATATACATATACTGCATACTACATTATAGTAGCGTTCGCCTCCTAGTTCTATTTTCCTGATTCTTTGAATCCGTTATTTCTATTATATCGTGGAGAGGAGGATGTGAAGTTGGGTGATTATACTTTTATGTAGGTATAACGGGCTTACACCTTTATATGTTTTTGGTGTACTATTTGTATGATTCCATGTTACTCGCTACCTTACTCATTAACTTTGTTTCTAAAATTATAACATGTGCCACACAATTACTAGAACAAATATTCAGGGACAATGAAACCACTTTTTTCAAGTTATTGATTCAACTAAAGGATAATAAGTCAAAAAGCAGGCCGTCTTTTTTAAGCCTTAACATGTTCAGGTGAAAGCTAGTTCGCACCAAATCACTAACAATTCGTCTAGAATGGAAGAACACTAGTCTACAGTATGGAGTACCATCATAGGATAATAAGTTATGAAATTCAACTAAAGGATAATAAGTTGTGAAATGGAGTACTATCATAGGATGAAGATATCTCATCGGTTAGGCAAATACTATTTTCAAGCATGAACCAAGTTTATTTATTATCTTGACATGTCTACAGTATAAAGCAAGGCCACTTTTTGCTGCATCTGTATTTTATCCCAGAACTTATAACTTTATTCTGAAGACGGGAGTCAACATGAATTGAGATAATTATGTTTTCAAAAATTTACTATTTCTATATTACATAAAACAATAAAGCTACTAGCATTTATCAACTACCCCATATATGAGGAGTGATGACTCGGTTGTAATGCTTATAAATTCCATCAACAAATAACATATTCCCATTGAATATGTGGTCCGATAGAAAAGTAGCATAATTGAGAACATAAACAAAGAATGGGAATAAAGATGTTATATACTAAGATGACAAACCAATTAACGACACCATCTTGATCGGTATTACAAGTGGAAGCCAGGGATCAGATTGCTTGCATATAGATAGAAGTAGTAAACACAATCGTTTCTACAGGAATCAATTGGTCATTAAAAATCCTTTACACTTGAGTTATAACAAAACTATAAAATATTTTCAAATATGTAATTACTTCTACGTATACATTGTCATCATACTATGTCTCCGAGTTATGGAACCAATTCAATAGCAAAATAAAATAACAACAGGTTGAAAAAAAGATAGTCAAATATGTGGTATAAATCTACGTCTATTCTTAGAAAAGGAAAGAGAAAAGAGAGAGAGAGAGAGAGAGAGAGAGAGAGAGGTTGATGCAAGGAGCTTCCGGAGGATGAATTTCTAACCCAACTTCAATTTTGAGTGCCAAAAAGACGGTCTTCTTGAGAGAGGAAAAATCACCTCACCAAGATTGTGTAATATCCCTTTATCGTAAATATTCTTTTTATCCACCTTCACCTCTTCTAAACGAGACCTTCGGAAAAATGTCTTCCATTTGCTCTGTGGGGGACTCTGTTCTTTACTTAATCCGCTCACGCTTTCTCTAAGAGCTGCTTCACTTGCCTTCGACTCTAGAACCTTTCTCTGCCAGCTTAGGTAATCTTGCCACTTGAAAGACTACCATTTTAAAAAATGAAAAAAAAAAAATTACGAACAGGAAAAAAAAAACTTGAACTAGCACTTCGTATAAACGAGTCAAGGACAGAGAACAAATTGCATTTATGGGTTCAAAGCACAAAAAAAGAAATCAAGTAAAGGAATAAACCTCATTCGTTGTGGTATTTGTGATACACAATTTCGCATGATAAGCAAAGAAACCAGCTAGAAGTAGAGAAACAATGGCTAGGAACACCACAAGGAGTATTTGAGTGTTGTGCGAGCCCAACAGCCACTGTAATAGGATAAAACAACATAGATGTCATTCAAAATATCAAAGGTCATACAAATATTCACCTCGGCAAAAAAATCAACCAATGCAACTTAGAAATAGTTTATCCTCAAGATCAAACTACTGCTCACCTAGCAGGAAAAAAAAAGATAAGCCAAGGGGGGGAAAAAACCAGAAAAATTAAATCCTGGGAAAAAACTTCAATACCAGCCAGTCAGAGACTTGGATGACTTATACAAACCAATAAAGCAGTACCAAAAACTGACAGGACATTTATAACGTGCAACAGCCACCGGAATAATCATATAAGAACCTCTAATAAAGTGCTACAGCCACAGGAATAATCATAGAAAAAACTTCTGGGATCTTGTTCCCTGATTTATATATCAGTATGATTTCAAGGAGAGCACTCACTCTAAATCTTCCAATAAAGAGAATGTAAAACCATTGCCCCCACTGTGTATCAATCTCGAACTACTATATCATAAAATCAGACTACTACTAAAAAAAGGGATAGGCTGAAATTTTATTTTATTTTTAAAAAACTATAAAGCCGCTACAAAAAGTGCTCTATACTTCTATGAGAGCCAGAGGTTGTTAAATGGTCGGGGGCTTATGTCACAGTTTTATTCATATGGGTATCTCAGGAAAACAAAACATGAAAACAAAAAGGAAGTCTAACACCCTTGTTGAAGTATTAAACGCAGAAAGATTTTAAAGAGGATTTCATATTTTTTCCATCTGTTTCCTATTTATTTATTCAATTTTAAATGTCAAAAGATTAGTAAGAGAGCTTAAGTTTTAGCGTTCCAAACACATGTCCACACCTCTTAAAAGTTAGTACATCTAATTCTTCCCAAGTTCCAACCCAAAAAAGACTTGCCTGTACAACATGTGGAGCCAAGCTACCTAGTGAATTCTCGATCCCATAATAAGCTGCAAAAGGGGGGGAGGCAGAAAAAATATTAATCATCTCACCCCACACTCCACTGCAGGCATAATCAGTCAGAAACTAAGATATGTCAAACTTAAATTACCTGTTAAGATATAAACAATTTTTAGTTCTTTCACTCGACCAGCAAGAATCAATCCAAGGGCAACAGTTCCATAGACGCAAAGTAGGAAATGCCTGCAAAATCATTACCAGATTGAGATTTTTTTCAAGAAGATTCATATAATTAGTTTGTAAAATTAAAAGCACCTAGCACATTTACATGAACTCTCTTCATTGAGCCCCATTTACAGGAGCTTAATAAGACAGAAAGAAAATGTTATTTTTTTATATAATTGCAAAAAGGAAAGGAAAGACAAAAATAACAAACAAGATGAAATAATATATATGTAGTTTCTTATTCTAATAACATCTAACAAAGTTTTGCCTAAGCTACTGCACAACATTATATCTTGGCATGTGTTACTAAGTGGCCTTTTGTTGACCAATAGCTCACCAGAGTAGAAAAGCCATAAAGTAGCGAGTGTTCTTCTCCCCAATGCAATTATTCTGCGATGTTGAGAAATAAATTGTTTCATACAACAAAAAGAGAGGCTTTTAAGCAAGTGCTCGGAGCACAGGACCACAAGAATCAACAGACTTAAAAAAAAATGGAATGGCATGGCATGGATAGAAACAGACCATCCATCCGCAATGATGGTCGAACCGAGCAACACACCGATCACAAATGCTACAGTGCTTAGATCTAGCAGGCCTACAGCAGTAAAAAGAAATCCATAAAGGAATACAGGATATCATAATATTAAGTTCTAAACTCCAAATAGATCAGCACACTCACTTCATGATCTTGCAAGTTGAGCACTCTTTCTCGGTAAATATTAAATTATCATATGGATAAGAAGATAGATACTGAGAAACATTGTCGGCACTCACGGTTCCTGGATCAGAAAAGCTGGTTAGTAAGAAGAGTATAATACCCATGCCAGCTGCCAGCAAACTTGTATACCTGCAAGTACATAAATACTGTAGAAAATCAAAGATCATAAAATGCAGAACATCAAAAGGATTTTGGAACTGTCAGGAAAAAAAATTCATCAGTTACCTATGATATTCACTAAGATAGTATCCGGGGATATAGCTAAAAGATGACGTCACAATAATGTAATAAGTAGCTCCAACTATTGCTAGATATATGAACTGCCACGGAAAGAAAACTAACATCAGCTCTTTCATTTCATACCCCGCATTCTATCGAATATAAAACTTTATAGGAGAAACAAGAGGAAACCATCTCCAGAATATGTAATTGCGTAAAATAATAGCAACAATCTTAAAAATAACTATCTCAGTAAGTACTAGTCATCGCCTGTGAGGAGACATTTTATGCCAGCAGAGGCAAGATGAACAATTTAAATTTAATTAAAGTATAAGAATGCCGAAACGATGTCGCTCCGCAAAACAAGCTTAGCAAGGACCATAAATAAGATGCTGATGACTAATGAAATTATACCCAGTAAGTCACTCCCGTTGTTTATTGTTGTTTGTCTATAAGATGAATGTAATTATTAATAAACATCAATATTACGCTGACTTGTTAACTTTCCAAATTTGGCCCTTGGTTGGAGATCTCTTATCGCACTCTATAAGTAAAAGGGTATAACTCAAAGGGAAAGATCTGAGACAGCTGAACGTAGCATAATCATGTCCACTGTTTTTAATAAGTGGCCAATAATGTTCAAAATTCCCAAGAAGGAACACTGGAAAAATAATATGGAGTGTAGTTAATGGCTACGATGTTTTCCATTAGCGCTCGGAATAAGTAAAGATAATATTCTGAGTCCAACATGTGTTGATGAGTCACAACTCACAATCAATGCAAGTAGTTATGATAATACTGGTTTATAATACATTAAGACGACGTAAGTAACAACATAGAAGAGATATGAACCTGTAAAATAGGATTAGGACGGTCACAACAGTAGTGCTCGACGGATAAAACGGCGTCTGTGCCTCTTGACCCACACACCTTTTCAATAAACCGCCTGCAAATTATGTTTCAATACAGTATTTGCTTATATTATGACCTGAATTGCATTTTGTTAACTTTTTTTGTAATTTTTTCCTGTAAATATTGTTATTTTATTGTCGGGTAAGGTAAGTAGGTAATGAATTCTCTTTCGAGTTCGGTGTGAAATTATTAGGCGGCCCCGGAAAGAGTAAATGTATAAAAGCTCAATGTTCAAAAATTAAAAGTATATCAAAATAGCCAATCTCAATATCTGAATATCAAAAGTATCAAATCCCATTGTTCTGATTAGCAAAACAAGTACAGTACAAACTACAGAGTGATTATTAGATATAATACTAAGTAACAAATATATATATATATATATATATAAAGAGAGAGTGTAAATGTATAAAAAGACCATTGTTCAAAATTACACCAATATGGTAAATCCCAATATCCGAATATCAATTTTTCAAATGTATCAAAACCCATTGTCCTGATTAGCAAAACAAGTACATTATAGAGTGATTTTCATATTTTATACCAAGTAACAATGAATTCTATATACAAATATATATATACAGAGAGAGTAAAAATAAAATGTACAAAAACCCAACTAAACCAAAATAATAAATCCCAAAATGTGAAATATCAAATGCATCAAAAACCCATTATTCTAATTAGCAAACCAAGTAGTCTACATAGTGATCATTGCATTATTATATCAAGTAACAATAAATTATATATATATATATATATATAGAGAGAGAGAGAGAGAGAAGGATACCGGAAATAGTCATAAGCCCCAAAAGTGAGGAAAAAATGAAATTTTTGAATAAAAGTGCCTTCGAATATCGGCCATTGACCACATAAAAATGACGTCACCACTAACATCGTCACCAAGCCATGGCATACCAATAGCCACTGCACCGCCATCAATATATATATATATATATATATATAGAGAGAGAGAGAGAGAGAGAGAGAGAGAGAGTCAAAGGCTTTATTTAACTCACTCAACGAATCTATTTTACTTATTAATCTTCTAAACGATTAATGAAGGGCAATTACCCATGCGTTTTTCAAAAAAAAATAAAAAAGTATTATATCATAAAAAAATAATATTAATTTTTAGTTAATATTTAAGTTTAGTACGGGTTTTTTTAGATTTTATATTTTTATTTGGGTTTATAGTGTGTTACAATTTATTTTTAATTTATCAAATTTTAATTTATTGAAAATAGAAAAAATAAATTAGTTTTTAAAAAACATTATTTAACCGTTCATTTTCTAATCTAACGGTGGTTAAAGTGACTTTATCATAAACAGTCAAATAAGGTGATAAGCAACTTTATAGCAGCTTTTAAGTACGTGCTAACTTCTGTTTTTTTCAATATGATATATAAAACCGTTTCTAATGTTACTTGAACGGTTGAATTTAGATCGATGGTTCTTATTTATATTTAGTCATTCATTTAAATTGTGTGGGCCGGTTATGAATTAAGTGACGATAAGTTAAAGGTTGATGAGTCAATACGGTTCGATTGATGAATATTGTGTTGTAGAAGTTCCTTTTTATGATCTTTTAACAGTTAGTAAATACAATAAGTTAAATATTGTGATTTATCAAGAAGTCCCACGTCCGTTGTTAGTTTTGTCAGGATCAACGTTTATAGGCATATGTTCGCCGGTTGTTTTATTAAATCTAAAAAGGTCTATCTAAGTTTAGTTGATAGTGTTAGAATCACCTTAATTTCAAACAGTGCTTTGTTCTCCGAGTATTCTTATGCTCCTTCTTATAAGATAGATACTAAATAGGTTGTCTATTAGTGTCTCAAATATTTTTTATTTAAAGGTCGAGGAGCCTCGAAGTATCTCAAATTCTTACAATAACGAGTTTCTATCGAGCGTTTAAGGAGTTCCTATTTATCATTTGCTAATATGGGTTCGCTACTCATCATGATTTGGAAAACGAAGATAAGTAAAAACATATGTTTCGAAACAATTAATATGTTACAAAAAAAATTCAAGATGCTCAACCCATATTAATTCAAGCCCAAGACTAGGCAAGAAGCTCATATTAATCTGTTTCGAAACATATGTTTTTCCCTTTCTTCATTTCCCAAATCATGATAATGAAATTGTTTATTTCAAAATGAGAAAGAAAATTAGTTGGGTTTTGTGAAGTTTGTATTCAATAGGGTCGGGTTTTGAATGACTCAATCGTTCCGGTTGTAATCCCTACACAACATATGCACAGGAACGACTCGGTAGTGTAGATTGTCCGAGACTAAAAAGATGAATTAAACTAATGATCATGAAGTATTAAATACTATGTATCATTGTATTGTATTATTAAGCACTCCACCACTAACATTGTGGACACCACTAACATTTACACTAATGTTTATTAAATTAATTTTTAATATTATAATAATTATATATTTGAGATTTTTTATCAAGGTTTCGGTCTAACTGGACTACCATATGGACCGTCCTGCAACACATTGGAATCACCTCACAAGTGCAGTGCATACAAAAGTTGTGTGTTTAACATTATTAAATATATATCGTATATTGTATCGTTGTTATTCATTATTTGTTGACATTAAAAATGGTCGTTTCTTCGCAATAATTATTATTGGTTACTGGTGAAAGTTTGAATTTTGTGAAGAGCTAATTAAATTGCTCCCACTGGCCACCACTATAGAATTTTTGGCGTTGACTCATTGAGTGGACTGGCACTTGCTTAATATATACGAGTAGTTAATACTTAATACTATATCAATTTAAGTAAACCAAGTAATGATGATTAGTTGAGAGTACGTGATGATATGGATTCATTTATTATACTTATAATAACTTATGTCGTATGGACTACTTTACGCCACTAAAACGTTTTCGCAATAGCTGTGCTAAAAGATTTTAGAGGCCTTAAAAAATGAAAAGTCGAATTTTGAATGTTTTTAATTGACTTTTTTACTACAATATGGTTTGTAAAACAGTGATAATTATAAACATTAATCTGTCATAACTCATCTTTAATAATTTTTATATTTTTTTTTAAATCTGTCATAACTCGCACAGAAATAAGGAACACTAGACTTTGTGAAACACGTGTGGTCCCAATGCACTACTTTTCATCTTCAACCTTGTGTTAGTAGGTTTTAATGAAAACGTTCACCTTGTGAATATCAATCAATAGTCAATACCCATGGTTTGGTTGGCTATCATTTTGTTATAGAGCCAAACTTGCTCTGAAAATGAATCAACCACCAGTTACCTTCTGCACATGTATTATTGCAGCTCTCTTCTTCATAATCTCTTCTCCATATTTTACTCATGCCCATGTCTTAAATGTCATTAATTCAGTAGCACATTTATCCTCTTCATGGATCAATAATTCTACACGTTCCGTTTTCGTTAACTCGACCTCACGGCCCTTGAATTCTCTAACACCTATCCTTTTTAATAAAACAAACAACACAAACTTTGTGTGTGGGTTTATTTGCCCTAATAATATAACCGCAAACTGCACGTTTGGTGTCCTTCTCTATCTGCCCATAGAGTATGACCCAAGCTTTGACATGGTAAACGAGCCACAACTCGTTTGGTCGGCTAATCGTGACCATCCTATTCAAATCAACGCGACCTTGAATTTCACGAATGAGGGTGACTTGGTCTTAAAAGATGCGGATGATTCATTTGTATGGTCTACAAGCACTAGAGACAAGAATGTTTCAAGATTGGAATTGACCGAAATTGGGAATCTCGTGCTTTACGACAAAGTCGGTAAAACTGTTTGGCAATCTTTTGATCATCCAACGGATTCACTACTCCCCGGACAATACTTATTTAAGGGGAAGAAGCTGATCTCAAACATATCCTCATCGAATTGGAGTACAGGTCAATTTTCGTTAACTATTCAAGATAAATTATTGGTATCTTATATTATGAACTCAAATCCACCCCAAAAGTATTATCAAACCGATAATTTAAACCATGATCTTGTCATGTTCGGTGGTACAAGATTTGGAATTAGCTCGGCTCCTCTTGATTCTATAGGTATGTTCCTAAGGTTGGAATCTGATGGGCACTTGAAAATTTACAAGTGGATAAACCCGTATTCTCTATCAGGTACAAATATATTTACGTTAAGTAGTGGTGAATGTGGGTACCCTTTGGTGTGTGGAAGATACGGTATGTGCTCAAATGGACAGTGTAGTTGTCCTGAAGAAGCTGAAAACGAGACAAACAGTTTTAGGCAAATAAGCTATCGGCAACCCACCCTTGGATGCGCCCCAATAACACCAATTTCTTGTAAGAATTCTCATTTGCATAGCCTTTTGGAGCTCAAGGATACTACTTACTTGAACTTAAATCAAGATATTTATGATGGCAGTAATATTTCTGAGGTGGATGAAAGACTGAACTTAAAGGATTGCAAGAAAATATGTTTGAGAAATTGTTCTTGCAAAGCGGTTGTATTTGCTTATGGCTTGGAAAATTCTGGACAAAGAGGTTGTCTATTAGTGTCTGAAGTACTTTCTCTTATAAACACTGAGGGGGGATTTGATGGAGTTTCAGTGTTTCTGAAGGTCGAGATGCCTCAAAGTAGCATAAATTCTTTACAAAAATCTCCCACCAAAAAGAAGTTGAGTCGTAGGCAACTCATATTAGGATATAGCCTCGGCAGTTCCTTCATTGCTCTTTTCTTGTTTGGTTTGTGTGTTTTCCTTGTTATGAGAAATAAAGAAACTGAGGAAATTGAGGAGTTTGATGTTGACCAAGTGTCTGGGATGCCTAGTCGGTTTTCTTTCGAAAAATTAAGAACGATAACGAGAGATTTCTCTACTAAGCTCGGTCAAGGAGGATTTGGGTCGGTCTATGAAGGGACACTTGATGATGGTACAAGAGTTGCTGTAAAACGGCTCGACGGTTTAGGACATATTAAAAAGTCTTTTTTAGCCGAAGTTGAGACAATTGGTAGCATTCACCATGTCAACTTGGTAAGTTTGATCGGATTTTGCGCCGAAAAATCACATAGGCTCTTGGTATATGAATACATGCCAAATGGGTCATTGGATAAATGGATTTTTCAAAAAAATGAGGAACCCACTCTAGGTTGGCAGAGTAGAAAGAAGATCATATCAGATATAGCTAAGGGGTTAGCGTATCTCCATGAGGATTGCAAGATGAAGATTTTTCATTTGGATATCAAACCTCAAAACATACTCATAGATGGAGATTTCTCTGCTAAAGTTTCGGATTTCGGGTTGGCAAAGTTGATCGGCAAGGACCAGAGCAGAGTTATGACAACTTTAAGAGGAACACCTGGCTATCTTGCTCCTGAGTGGCTAAGTTCGATCATCACGGAGAAAGTAGATGTTTATAGCTTTGGTGTTGTAGTATTAGAGATCTTATGTGGTAGAAGAAACATAGATCATTCTCAACCCGAGGATGAAATGCATTTATTGACGTTATTCAAGACGAAAGCTGAACAAAGTCGGCTTGAGGATATTGTTGATAAACACAACGACGACGTAAAATTAAGTGCGGTGGAGGTGATTGAGATGATGAAAGTAGCAGTATGGTGTCTCCAAAGCGATTTTAATAAAAGACCCTCGATGTCGGTTGTAGTTAAGGTCCTAGAGGGTTCTGCAGATGTTGCACACAATTTGGATTATAACTTCACAAACCTTGTAATATCAAAGTCAAATACTACACCTGTTGGTCATCTACAAAATATGATCAGAGATGCTACACCTTTGTTGCCTGTAACTTTGTCAGGGCCAAGATAATACGCTCAACCTATCGGATATTTATAAACTATCGGTAATTTGTCAGTAAATTTCGGTTTCGTTCCTTTTATTGTAGTCAAGTTTATATCCAAAAACAAGCGTACGTAGATTCTATCCATTGTAAACTAATAGTCTCAAGTTCAATTATTGGCAGCAAATGTAAGCCATGAATAAATTCTCTATGTTCTACTAATAGAAAGTTTTATCTTTGAAGGTTTATTCATATATTTTACTTCTTTCATCTGATAGGTGCACTAAATACAATAAAGACGGATTGGAATCTATTTGAATGTCAAAAGACTTTGTTCTTTTTTTCAAACTTGGTAAAAATCACACGAAATGGATTCAGCTTTCTTTTCATCGTGTTTATGTGGAGCTAAGTTCTGCACATCTGGTTGTTCATTTTATTTTCTTATAAGCAAGTGATTGTCGACATATGACGAGTCTTTGTTCATTTTATTTATGTCAAACTTGCTTCTAGGTTCACATTTATAGACATGCTTGCTAACGTTTTCTTAACTTCAGAGAATTGACTGACAATATTTTTTCATGAATAACAATATTCAATCAACTCTCTCCTGGAAATGCTTTCATAAACAATTACTATACAAGATTGCTCAAAGCTATACTGTAGCACAAGTACATAAAAGCTGTAGTCAAACCATAGGCACAGAACATTATGTAAAAAAATCTTATCTGCAGATAGCCAAATATTATGTATACATATTTGGTTGGACGATTAAAAAAAATTCAACATATTGAGTACAACCCTAAGGTTGATCCAACAGCTCTGTTACATCAACAGTGTTTTCGACAACAACGATGCAAGAACCTACAGATCTTCCTTCCGACATGGCTTGGGCTAATTTAGCCCGAGATTTTTCGTGTCGACGAAGTAATACAACTGTGTTCAGGACTGCCCATCTGACTTGAGAATCGGCCTTCTTCTGGGTGAACCCCAAGCTCTTTAACAATACGTCCAGCTGCAATTGCATATTTTTAAATGTCAGCTTTGTAGCTACTTTTGATTAACGGCTTGTCTACTTGTATCTGTGAAGCTTGTTTCTTCTTTTTGCTTAAAGGTTTAAATGCATTTCGTTGACTAAAATAAAAGCAATTTTTATCGGGATTTTTGTTTGAACCTAGCTAAATGAAGCTACTTTTTTTTCTGATAATCAAGAAATCCAGCTTATTTGCTTAAAAGCTGAACTAGACTAGCCCTGATTTGTTGTTTTCATTGATTCTGGTCCGCGCAATCACGCATATATAGTTTTGATAATCAAGAAATCCAGCTTATTTGCTTAAAAGCTGAACTAGACTAGCCCTGATTTGTCGTTTTCATTGATTCTGGTCCGTGCAATCACGCATATATAGTTTTGAGTCATGACAAAGCATACTAGAAACTAAAAACTAGAAACAGCAAATCAGCAACTGATTCAAATTTCAAGCATTGCAAAATCTCTTCAATTGAGCCTTTATTTCGTACTAACTATGCGCTCTCACCATACCATATAACAATGTGATATTGATTCGTGGTAATCATGAGCTTACACGTGGCTAAATTTTACCCCTTCTTAGTTTTCTTAATTTATTAAATAAATTGGAGGGTCAAGTTAGATTTTTTATTATAAGCTGTCCAAAACAAGAACCAAAGTAAGAGTATTTACCGTGTTAATATCCGCCAGGCCTCCTTCAGCGCATCCATATAAAAGATATTCAGTAGCTACACCTGCCAGTGCTATACATGAAAACCTGTTTAACATCTGTGGGAAAAAAAACGTTAGTTAAAATGTAACCAATAAACCTTCTGTGGAACAGAAAAATGCAATATGAAGTTTCTTATCCTAATCTTGTATACATACCGTCGCAGATACTTTTCCTGCATTAACCTGCAAGTGAAGACAATCATTGAAGAAACGTGTATCAGTAGCTTCTGATTGTCTAATGAACTTAAAAATAACAATGAAGAATTTAGCAAATGAATTGATTAAACTGTACACATCGTTATGAGCCTTGCGCTAAATGTCATATTTAACTATGTCAGGTAGACCATATAGTAAAAGAAAATGTCCACTTTAGGAAAATACAGTACAGCCATAAACTCTTTCAGAAATTCTATTTACAGCGGATAGTAACATCTCTAATCCAAAGCAAGTAAAGACGAAGAAAGAAACAGTGGTGCAGTTCTAGTTTGGATATAAAGGTAGATAGGAGTGTAAACCATAAACATTTTTAGATCCTATAGCATGAGATTTGCTCGAAATGTTGAACTTTTTTGGTCAGATTTTAAGCAAATCAGCTAGATTCTTTGAGATTGAGAAAATATTGTGTTTCTCCAGCTTAAACCTCCTAGTTTTTTCAGTGCACGGAACCAAAAAGCACAACTTTTATCTGATAAGCTAAATGCAGTATAACCTCGAACCGAAAAGCCAGTCTAAAATCTGCAGCCAAACATGGCCACTTTTTCCCAAGTGTATAAGCGCAAGCCGGTAAAAACTGAAGGATGTTAAACACTTGAGGAATGTTCAGTACTGTGAATAATCAGTTAAAGCGTAAGGTTAACTACTTTCTTGCTAACTCCCTTAACCATTACTCAACATTCCTCTCATAAGATTTTAAGTTTCTGATTAAATCATCAAACACACACCCAACAAAGAACTTAAAAAAATAGAGTACATTTTGGAAGGAAGAAATGTTACTTCTTCAAGGAATTCAAAATCGACAAACGCAGTCCCAGCTTGTACATTGAATGATCCTTCTTTATTTAAAGCTTCCAAACTAGAGAGTGTGTATCCCTTGGGAAGTATCCCTAGCAGGTATGCGATCAAAAAATGCCCAGCTTCATGCTGCATTATTTTTTTTGGAAAATCAACTTCCGGAAGAAAGAAGATTTTTAAGGTTTGTGTGTGACGCGAAGCATAAGTGACATAATAAAGCAGTGATAGAAAATGAAAAGGAGACTTACTTGAATAACCCTATTATGGTACTTTTTACTGATCGTATGCCCAATCGTATCTAGAACTAAGCTGCCAATTCCACCACCTACTGCAACCTTCAAAAAACGACTTCAAGAATTTGATGATTATTGTCATGTTATTAAGCAATGGATTAATAGCATTAGATTTCAACTGCAAAGGTTAATATTCAAAACATTAATAAATTTACTTACCACGTCTAGCGTCCACAAAAACAGGAACCCCACAGAGATATAAAAGATTTCTTGCATACTAAAGTGAAAAACATTCCATGCCGAAATTCCACTAATAAGAGCAGCAATCTGCAGATTTCTTTCGATAGAACCAAGAGTTTTGTCTTCTGGTGCCAGCAGAGCACTTGTTTGAATTCCATTTAGTTTTAGCTCATCCAAAGTGTAGAGCCTCTGTGGTACCTGAGCTTGAAAAAAAAAGAAGTTTTAACAACTACAATTGACGTAAAAATACTTTAGCAATTATATAAGATTGTACAGTTTTCCTTTTTTAGTCTGTTTAACATATTAATCTGATGTGTTCCAGTTCGATAGTCGTGTTTATTTTTCTACACCTAATGTGGTATTTTGAAATGCAACATAGGCCAAAAGGCCAAATATGAAAAACGGCTTGCTATATTTTAACTTTGCATCAGCTAAGTTTAAGAGTTGGATTTAAGCGGGCTGGAAATATAACTTTTATGAACTAATTTCACTCTTTATGTATGAGCAAAAAAGACTTTTAAGCTACTCTTATTTTCTTTACAATCTTAAGAGATTCCCCAATTCTTCAATCAGCTATAAAATTCCACATTGACGAAGTCTCATAATTATTGATCAATTCATCAAAATTAGTACAAATATCTGGTGAATAACTGATTAATTAGGCGAGAATAATATTAGAATCCATTCTACATGTCAACACGATTAACACTGATAAAAGATATATTATACCCAAGGTATTTGCCTTAACTTATGTTGGAAAGCCTATGGTACCATAGTTTTGAATGCAATTAAAAGTGTGGTCACTTAGGGCTTCCAGCTTGAAATATACTGTATAAGCATAAGAAATCGATTGTGGGAGAATGAACCTGCCTGGCGGAGCCAAAGCAACGAAGGCCTCCGGGTTGGCCCTGCAAGTCCTTGACAAGGGAAAGTGCTTCCTTATCATCCCCTTTTCCAAGTTTCTCATCCACTTTTTCCAGAACTTGCAATTTCAGTATCTTATTTTCCTTTTCAGCATATGAACTACAACAACTCACTCTAAAACTGGGGATTAATCTGAATCTAAAAACTGGATATATAACCAAGTTATTTACTGCAATTCCCATCCTAAAAGTCAAATGTAGAAACTTAAAATGCAGCGCATTAAGGTTGGCACATCTGGTGTTTTCATGTTTACAACATGGGTTTTAAACCACATGAACTAGATAACTTGCAAATTGGGAATTAAAAGGGCTAGACCCCCAAAATTTGTGTAAAAGTTCTTTTTGGTCCCATTCTCTTCAGCTAATGGAATAGTTTTCCAAAGAATCAAAAAGTTGCTGAGTGGATTCCTGTTATAGAAAATGAAAAAAATCGAACTGCACATGCTACCCAAAATCCTAGAGTCGGCCCTATGCAATTTGATACGATTTTTTTATTTGTGTATCAAAATATACTATAACCTGTAATGACTTAGGTAAACAATTGATAAATCTAGAGAAGTTACTTTTTAATTAAATATTTCATATTTTAAATGCATTATTTTTCCTTCCAACAAACCATGGGTACCTACAAGTACCTCCCTTGCAAGTTATATATACTTTTATCTTTTGGATACACGACTCTTCTACTTTTGCTTTTCGGTCCGTCAAAATAGACAGCAAATATAGAAATAAAAAATAAACTCGTGTTTTCCAGTCTAAGTAACAGAAAGCTTGGCTATGATGGTCCCAGACTCCCAGATGGTTGGTCGTTTTCACTATAACAAAAGATTAAAGGCTCTCCTATATAGTATTAAGTAAATAAGTTGTTTAGTGGAGCTTAAAAAATAGTATAAGTTTTTGGGTTAGCTTTTTGTTAAGTTCTTTAGGATGTTTCCTGTTGAAGGTTCCCTTTTCTTTTCTAGACTTAAAGTAGGGAATTATTTCTTACACCATTCTGAACTGGAATAATTTTACAATGATGGTTTAGTTTAACAATTAACAGTCTTATTGATGGAAGAAATAGATATAGTGCAAATGTTTATTTCCTGTCTCAGTATTTGTCAAATTTCAAGTTTTTGTTTTCCCTTTTTGTTGGTTTTAACTGTGAAATACTCAACGAAGCGGCTTTTGAAACTGATTATTTCTTGCGTTATTTCAAGTTTTTAGTAAGGTTCTTGCTATTTGAGAAACTATTTGCAATATGCCACAAACAATTCAAATAGCATTCGTTTATTTCATAATTGAAATATAGTGTTGAAAGCCATGAGCGGAACAAGACCTTAGATCTATCAGTACTCTCAATCAAAGTTGCTGTCTATGACCACTTTTTCAAGATGTTTCTTTTACGAGAATTTCTATTGCAATTTAGCATGTGATAAATTTATATGCAGTTTATTGTATAGTTGTATGGTTGGAACTGAGAATATTTCATATAGGCGTATATGACTTGATATTGTTCACTAGAACAGTACAAACATGATCACATTTGCCTTCAAATCTCTTCCGGCCGTGGTCCAAAAAACACAAGATCATTACTTAACCTTGACGTGTTTACACCTCTAGAAATTCTATTTAAGCCGTATGTTTTACTATATACACCATAAAATAGAATAATTGACATAATTCAAATATTTAACAAGGTCAAGAACAGACTTGTCACAAAACTTATTCAATAAACATGTAAACAGAATAAATTTAATTTCGATGTTCACGCAAACAGTACAACGAGATCGATGTTTCTCCATGTCACTACATCCAGATGAATAGAAAGGATGTAAACTACAATGGAAAATCATACACTACTTACACCAAAAACTCATTTCCCAATCCAATACACACTTTTTTTTTTTTAAATAAACTCCCTAAGAAATCGTAACAAGAAAAAACTAAAACTTTTTTCAATACCTTAAATAATTTTCTCATCTGTACTTTTCACTGCAAATGTATCCTCAGTAGAGTTTCTTGGTATCCACCAAACCCGAAGACTCTTATCAAGGCCACCACTATACAACAAAAAACCACTTCCGACATTATAAGGCGATGATGCCAAGCACTTCACTGGCCCTTCGTGCCCTCTTATCACCCCGATCCCCGATAACCTTCCACCAATATCTCGTTTCCAAATCCCTATCGACTTATCCGCCGACCCACTACACAAAAAACTGTCCCCCACAAAACACATACACAAAACCGCCATTTTATGCGCTCTAACTTCACAAATCTTTCCCCATCTATCCAACCCTTCGTTCCCTGACCACCCCGTTATGTTCCCATCCGATCCACCTCCGTAAACCACTCTTCCATCGTCTGTCGCCAATACAGTGTTTATAGATACATCTTTGTTTCCTCCTAGTGTTTGTCTCAAAGTGTGAGGCTTAGACCCGTTCTTTCTCCAGGCCTTGATTTTTCCGTCTGCCGAGGCTGTGTAGACTACATTCTTGGTCGCGACAACACTGTTGATCGCGTCGTCATGTGCCTGTATGGATTCGAGACATTTTAAGTCACTGATACGCCAGACTTTGAAGGTCTTGTCCCATGATCCTGAGTAGATTAGGCCGCCTTGGGAAGCCAAGCAGGATATGCTATCCGCATGCTCAATCCAGAGATGCCTTTGGGTAAATTAATACACAAATATTAGAATTCGGTTACCGTTGTATTCTCAATTGCATAAAGCAAGTGATCACGAATACACCGAATAGTAATAAATCAATACTTATTAGCAAAAGTTAAAGCTGACATTGGAATTAATCAAATAAGAAATAATTACATGTAGAAACTAATTATAGTAATATATCTTACTTAAGGCTTGATTGGTATATTTGCATTCTCGATGATATATTGCAGTGTCTTTGGTTAGTCAGGTTATTAGCTTTTTTTCTTGCTCAACTAAAAAAAGTACAGTTTAAATGGGAGTGACTTTTGCTGCGCTTTAAATCTCTCTAAGACAGGTTGTACTCACTTTGTTCCAAGTTTGTTCAATCCCGATATCGCTTTAATGAGTGAAATTAATTTCTTCGCCAGTCTTATAATTATATACAGCCAACTTATTTACAAAAGAGCTGCAACAGAGCAAGTCTTTAACTTAACTATATTTTGATACTTGAATTTACATTGTTCAAAAAAATTAAACAATTGGAAACAAACACACATAGAAGTAAACATTATATAACATAAGGTGTTGTTGGGTTGCAGCTTTTAAGCTTATATATTTTTCAATGCATTTGGTTGTCCAACTTTGGCCTAAAATCTAGAATCCTAGACTTCAGACTCAAACAGACCAGCTTATATACTTAAAAGTTGCAACCAATCAAGCCTTTTAAAATACCTGTGGTGCCTTCTGGTCTGCACATAATTACTCTGCTTCATAAACTTCCCCAAATAATCCTTCGTAGTCGGCAGCGAATCAACCAACCTAAACACATTTTCCGAGCTTCTAGAAACTTTCCATACCCGTATCCGACTATCTTGATGGGCAGTAAAAACCTTGTTACCCACAGTAACTAACGCTTTTACGGACCCTTCGCCCTGTCCAAACCTTGAAAACATCCTTAAGTCAGGCTGTTGCCACACTATGATATCTTTTCCTTGTGAAGCACTAAGGATAAACTCACCACACAAGGCTAAGCTAGAGACCGAACCTACGTGGCCTGATAGCACTGCTAAGGATCGGTACCCATGTTTTGGAATATTGTAAGGGACGGAACGATGAGAATTTGTGGGACTATCGTCGGTTTCACTACTTGTGCTTGTGCTTGTGCTTGTGCTTGATAACAAAGGAGTTAAAATTGCCATGTCTTCAAGTTATGTTATGTATGTAACTACTGTATTGAAATGTATATAGATAATTAGAGATGTTATATGTATATGAGGAGCGGGGGCCGGTGTAAATGAAGACACGGGAGTATTGTGGAAAAGAGCTTTTAATTACTATAATAAAGGACCAATAAGAAATGGCCCCGTAGTTTATATTAGTGATGTTTGAGCAATGTACTTTCAATTAGAACACTAATGGATCAGATTAATTTGGTACACAGATTTGGACGTTGGTATATACTTTTTGTGTACAGAATATATGTTGATGGACTTAACTCATCTTGCTCAATATTGAATCAGTAACTAGAGGAAGAAATTGTACTATAACTTATGTGTGTGCGTGCATATTTGCATGAACACATATTTTCTTAAAAAGGTAGAATTCTATGAAGAGCAAGAAATCCTAAATGATTAGAAATATGTACGTTTACAGTTTTCATTTACTTGGAGTGATTAGTAAAGTTTAAATTCTATTGTGATGTAAATAGCGACGAAATTTAAAGACCAAATCTATTGTTATTTTAAAGATTTGGGACCTCTTGTATTCCAATAAAACTGAAAGGATAAACAGAGTTTCCACTCAAACTATAAGGACTGTTAGTGAGCATCGTTTTAATAAATAAATATAATGGGGGAAGGTGTAACGGCTATTTTGAAAAATAAGATGGTCTATGGAAAAAAAGTAGACTTTTTTTATTGATTGAAAAAGCTGTTGGTGTGTTGCTTTTTTGCCTAAGGCACGTTTACTAATCATCATTCAACAACTGTGTATTTAGGTATAAACGACATCGACGGGGAGTATTATTTTTTTACCGCCTCTTTTTACTATCTAAATTCTTTGACTTAGCCGATTGTAAACTTTTAATTAGCTTAATTTCTTACATTTCAGAATTTGCCTAGACACGATTTACTAATTAATCATCGTCCGCCAACTCGGCAATTTAGGTATTAACGACATGGACGGGCCGATATGGAGTATTATTTTCTACCGATAAGCTAAGATTAAAAGTATTGATACTACTTTACTTTAAAAAAATAAAAACAAGTCTGGAACTTTAAACTCTCACAGCTCTTTTACTTACAGTGCAAATTTACCAAATTTTAAAATTGATTAACAAAAGGCATTGCAATTTGTTGACCGATTAGAGAATAACTTTAAGATGTGTGCGACCGAACATCAAATTAAAGAACCTCCCCTAAACTATGTCATCAATAACTCACTTCCCAGTATATATATAATCTCACTGTTTATCAAAGACGTGGAAGTTTTTGCTATGTTAAACATTGTAAAAAGATTCTAGAAATAAAATTAGAATTGCTAATTAACCTTAAATGCACGGGTGATATATAACTGAAAGAATCCTGAATTTAATTGGAAATATCAAACTATTTTTCATACAGACCGTCATTTGAAATGGCATTTGACAAGTAAAGCTGGTTAATTAAGTTGTCTTAGCCTATGCAAAAGTTGGGGTTCTCTAGTCCAATTGGGGTTGCAAAGCGCCGTGACGGAATTCGGAATTGTCTGGCAGGGTTTAGGAATATTTAGTGTAACATAAATCATATTTATATGGAGGGTGAGACTATTAGCTAGTATGGAGTATTTCTTTCAACAAATTCTGGCTTGAAAGAAGTTAAGTATATTTTCCGAGGCTGGATTTTTCGACTTCAAAAAATCAGTTTTCACACCAAAACCGTAAATCGTAATTCTGATTTACGGTTTACCCTTTTATTTTATTTTTCAAAAAAATAAAATAATTAAAAAAAGGTAAACCGTAATTCTGAATTACGGTATGTACTTTATAATAATTACGGTTTTGGCCTCAAAACAGATTTTTTGCAGTCGAAAAATACAGCCTCATATTTTCCTCCGTCATCTACATCTCTCTCTCTAGAATACTAGTAGTACATTAATTAATAATGAGTTCTTCATGTGAAGAAGAGGAGGAGGTAGAGAACAACTCCTCTGCCGAGGAGGAGGCGCCGGAGACAACAAAGGTGGTGGAGATGACGGAGGTGGAGGCACCAGAGTCAACGAAGGCGGCAGAGGAGGAGAGGTGGCCGGGTTGGCCGGGATACAGCGTGTTCAGGATGATAGTAGCGGTGACGAAAGTGGGGAGCATAATAGGTCGTAAGGGTGAGCTTGTTAAGAAGATGTGTGAAGAGACTCAAGCTCGTGTTCGCATCCTCGATGGCCCTGTTGACAATCCTGATCGCATCGTACTAATAACCGGGAAAGAAGATCCAGAGTTACCATTATCTCCAGCAATGGATGCAACAATACGGATCTTCAAATGTGTGAGTGGACTTTCTGAGGGAGAGAGCGCCGGTGCAGCATTTTGTTCAATACGTTTGTTAGTAGATCCTCACAAGCTACGAGCCTTATTGGCAAGCAAGGGTTTTCTATCAAGGCAATGCAGCAAAGTAACGGTGCTTCTATTCGAATCCTTAATCATGAGGAGGTCCCATTTTATGCCAGCCAAGATGAGAAGATTTCAGAGTTGCAGGGAGAATCTGCAAAGGTTCTAAAGGGACTTGAGGCTGTTCTACCTTATAATTAGGAAGTTCTTGGTCGACCAAACGATTCTTCCACTTTTTGAAAAAACGTTGCAAACTAGGTCGGTAGTCACGCAAGAACGCCAGGTGGTGGACAACTGGGCTGAGAAGTCATTGCTTCATAGCGTCTCTCAACCTGGGATTAGTGCCTCTGATTATCCTTTCTCTCTAAAAAGGGATCCTCTGCAGTTTGAGCGCGAAATCCAATTGGAACAGCGTATTTCTTCATCAACAGTTCCGCTACATACCCAAAATACGGAACTTTCAGGTTTACGCTCTTTGGGGATTGGTCGTTCAAGTGGTCCTATTGTTACTCAGGTTGCTCAGACGATGTAAATACCACTCACTTATGCTGAGGATATAACTGGAATTGAAGGAGCAAATATTGCTTATATTCGGCGTGCTAGTGGTGCCGTTTTGACTGTGCAAGCGAGTAGTGGTCTACCTGATGAGATTATGGTCGAAATCAAAGGTACCTCATTGCAAGTTCAGACAGCTCAGCAACTTTTTCAGGAATTTGTAAGCAATCACAAAGAACCAGTCAAAAGCAATTACGGGCACGTGGATGCCAAGTTGAGGTCATCTTCGTATTCTCAGCTGGGTGGTTCCACCTACTCATCTTCTGCCATGTCATCGCAGCCTTACAGTGGTGGCTATGGATCATCTGGTTTAGGAGGTGGTTACGGAAATTACAGATATTGAACAGTTATGATTTCAATTCAACTGTTTTCAAGTTTTCCATCCGAACATTGTTACAAGTGTATCATGTGTTATGCGTAGAGTTTTCTAGTAAGTGGCTTATAGAAATTCTGATGCAATTTTTGGGAAACTGCACCTGTAATTTCTCTGTTTTGAGGATTGAAGATACGATGAGCAGAATTAATTTTAAAAAAAAAAAAGAAGAGAGGATTATTTGCATTAACTTTGAGCTGATCCCAATTCTCTTAATTAATTAGCGGAATATACTTATGTACAGTGACGGAACCAATAACTCTAAGTGGGAGGTGTCGAATTTTTTCATTTCATATATGAGTATTTTTTTTAAAATAAGGGGGAGGCCAAAACTGTTTTTTTAAGATTTTGATTAAGAAATATTGAAAAAATTTGCTTTCCCAGTAAAAAAATCCAAAATGGGAGGAACCGCGACCGACCGCCATCTAGTTCCTTCTCTGCTTATGTACATATATATGTTGCATGTCACAATCATTTTTTAAAAGTTAATTGCATGTGTGTTATACCCAGAAATTCTACTTTTACATCAAGTTACGATAATTTCATTACACGTTGCACTATCGGAGATGCTGAAATTGGAATTTTATTTCTTGAAAGGAGTACAAGAGTTTTGAAACATAAAACAACACTGCAATACATAAGACGCATCTTCTTTTATCTTCAGGAACATGGAAGTTCAAGCAAACTTTACCGCACAATATAACCTGCATTACAAACAATAAAAATCAGGACTATAATCTGTAGATGAAAATTAACGTTTAAATTTCGTTTGTAATGATGCCAAGAAAATCGAGCAAGCTTAAACCAAATAAAAGATAGAACTCTAACAAAATCGATTTTTTCTTACTTCCACATTTAGTGCCACGGGCGATACTTTTTCCGCATTTCTTCGCCACATAAACCACCTTACTCATGCTGATAAGCTCCTCAACCTCTTTGGTGATATACTTACACACGCATGCCACATCAGCGGTCTTGACAACATCACAACATTCTTTCGAGGGAGCACGTTTAGGCCCCGATTTTTTCACATAGTCGGGACACTTGGATATCAGCCCTGGGAGATCCCCTGTGCATTGTGCCGAAATGTGGCTCGTTTTCAATGAAATGAGAGCTATTATCAGAATGGTTAGTGTGACAAGGCGGGGGTTAAATGATACTCCCATTTTCTTAGTTTCTATGGCTATTTGTTATAGTGAATGTTGAGGCTGATGAAGAAGATTATTACGTGGTGTGAGGTTATTTATAAGGGTTGATATTAGTGACAGCCCCCATAGTTCAATATAAATTCCCATGTGGTCCCAATATTACACAGTCAGTTTTTTAAAATGTGATAAATTGATTGGATTTTGTTATGGATATAAATATAATGGATGCCAAAGTCATTTCAAGTAATTCATGATTTTAATCGTTTAAGGAGATCACTGTGTATTTTATTCACTGTTACATTCAATTGGGTTACTCTCCTGCTTGAGTATTTTAGCAAATATGACGACAACATTGCCGGCCCGGTTTATTTATATGTTCAATGCTCAAATATTTTTTGTTACCCATAAAATAAAAATAAAAAATTGTAGTTTGTGAATACTTAACGAATGACCAACGAGTTAAGATCATGACTACACAACCACTACACTATTGCAACGCATGATAAATGAGAAGTGATTAAATATTAGATATAGAATTACAAAATATATTTACAAATTAGTTCGCATGTTGCCCGTTAAAAAAAGTTCCCGACTATTTTCTCGAAGTTGAGGTCAATTTTCAACTTCTCTAAACTTTGAGCAGTGGTGTTACCTTTCCAACTTCTCTAAACTTTGAGTGACTGGATCTGTCGATTTTCAAAGGTTGAGGTTCTATAATGGGGGTATTGGAATTTTAACTCGGGTTAAATGAAAAGTATCTGAGACTGTAGGGACCATTAGTGAATTTTACTAGATGGGCGGACGAAAAACCGGAAAAATCGAACCGGACCAATAACCGAAAAACCGGAAAAAAATCGGGTCGGTTTCAGTTTTCAATAAAACCGAACCGAAAAAGACCGAAACTGAAAAAAACCGAAAAAACCCGGAAAAAAAACGAAAAACCCCGAAAAATAACCAAAAAAACCGAAAAAACCCCGAAACCGGACCGAAAAAACCTGGTCCGGTTCAATCAAAAAAATAAAAAGCCCGAAACCGAAAAAAAACGAACCGAAAAATATATTCGGTTTCGGTTTAGGTTTTGATAAAAACCGAACCGAACCGAACCGAACTCGGCCCTCATTAACAGTGTCTGGAAAGTACGATATGCAAAATGTTCAATTATTTACTCCAATGTGGGTAGTGGATTGCATGTGATTATTGCTTTAACTGTTTGTTCAGCTCTGCTGTTATTTTGTTTGTTTACATGTGTTTTTACTTGCTTCGAAGTACAACATTAGTATGACATGTGAGTCCAAACATCGTAACTCCCCTGGGCTGTCAAAAATTGCTCTTTTTAGTCACGAGCTATATATGTGCATTCCAGTCTCAATATTACCTTCTTTTTGTGTTCACACCACGTTTCAAACTTACATCACCCTCTTATAACATTAGTATGACAATGTTTGTAGATACATTCTATAACATACTTATTACATATTGAATTACTGAAGCGCTTTATTTATATATAGCATCGTTTTCTATAAACAAATAAAATTCATACTATTTCAACAATTTGAACAGAAACTTAGATACATTTGAAAAAAAAAACATTATAAAAAAAATGAGTTATTTCTTGACTTTAATTAATCAACTTGATAGAGAAAGAGAATCCAATTTAACTTTGAAAATATCTTTTTTATTTTCAGAACAAGAAAGTGTTGAATTCAAAAAAGAAACGCACTTTGAGTACTTATGAGTCTGAAGTTCCATAAGCTGCAACCCAAACTCATTTGAGTACTTATGAGTCTATTTAAGCATCTAAAACTTTACTTAATTAGTGGTAGCATCATCCGAATGTCTAACTAGGCGATATTGGGCGACATCCTAGACGTGCATATATAGAAATGCATGCCTATATAGGGTGGGTATAATTGGCGGTTAGTCATCTAAATTATAATATTGTCATCTTTGTCGACTACACCGCTACATTTATGCACTTTGAGCTAATCGAAATTAATCGAAGTTAATAGTAATAACAAACATGATGGAGGTTACACTTCAATATTGTTTTTAACTCAAACAAAGCAAGGCAAGTAGAAGTGGTTTATATGACAACATTAGTTAGTATAATCTAGTCACAAGTTAAACAAGTACCGCCAGGCATGCCAATTTTTTCCAATCATTCGAACATATCTCCAAATTTCAAGAATCAGAATCCAAACATGCTTTTAACAAGCAAGGATCATCGGTTTTTATATTAACTTAATGTATAATCAATCGACAAATTATTTTAGTATTCTTGGAGGACGAATGATGTGGTACTCTATACCACATATTAACATACATGTGTATTACTTTGCCTACTAAGTAGCCAACTCACCTAAGTAATTAAATGTGTTCTTGTGCCTCTTTTTACAACTTCTTGTGTGTGGGAACACCCCACTAAAATAGAAGTTCCACTAATTCTAGTTATTTACACATTTTACATATTATCTAGTTCGGAGAAAATATGTATACATACACATATATACATATTATTAGATATATAAATAAAATAAATTGGACTTTTATTTAAAATACTCGTTTCAAATCACTGTATCATTCTTCACGATAATTTTGTTTAACTCGGTTAGAAAAAAATTACTACTGATAATGTATATTATCATTTATTTATTTAACGAGTAAAAGCTTTAACCTTTTAACAAAACAAATTATGTTTCAGTTTAACCATAATAGTTTTCAAAAACAAATCAAGATATTTGAGAACTAGGTATTCTTATTAACAAATACTTGTTTTAATATTCGAACGTCAAATATCTTGTGAAGTTGTGATTACATTGTTGTATAACACAACTAAATTAGGACTTATAAATCTTTTCAAAATTATATCATCGTAGCTTTACTCAATACATAATAAAAGTTGAGTTGAAAATGTTGAACTCGTTTTTCATATTTAATCAATTGTCAATTTGAGCTTCTTATTCAATTTGGATAAATTTTCGTCTTCTCTCCAATGGAATAAAAGTGTAATATTTCATTATTTATTTTGAGATAAAATTAAATTGGAGAAATGTAATGACTTTTGATATTTTCAATGGAGTGGGAAAAAAAATAAAATTTTTATTTTAATGGGGTGGTACCACACACAATGAGCTATAAAAGAGGCACAAAATCATATTTAATTATTTAGGTGAGTTGGGTACTTAATTGGTAAAATAATACACATGTATATTAATATGTGGTATAGAGGACCACATCATCCGTCCTCCAAGAGTACTAAATAATTTGTCTAATCAATGCCATGAATCAATATTTTTCTGATGATTGATAGAATCGGTTCGAACGCATGGAATCTTCAGCCACGCCCCTTAAAGTCATGGCTCGAGATTACAAGTGTCCGTACTTCCCCCGCGTTCTTTTCAATTTTATACTCTTAATCATGTTATTAGAACCGAACAAATATCTTACCCACACATGCATAACCAAATATTCTCGGACTTAATTGTAACGGTTGTATGTATATACATGGGTTATAAATAGTTATAATGATTGTGTTGAATTTATTAATGGAAGAAACTCAAGTTAATTAATTTCATGCAACATATTTATTAATCCAAATAACTCAGACCAACATTTTTTAATATTCCTAAAATAATCCGACAGGACTATCATCATAAAAAGGATGAGTATATCATATCTAACATATAAAAACTCTTTCTAACGCATAGAATATATTAACAATATAAAATATATTTGCAGGGAAGTTTGAGTAGCAGCATCTGACTTTTTTACGCATAAATTAATCCAAAAAGCTAACGAGTAACAAATTGAAACAATTTCAAATACATGTGTTAAAAATGAAATATGATAGAAATTACGATATAGGTATGTTTATTTTATGAAACTATTGAAACACTTGGTTATATATCCTTCCAGCTATCCATTTCGTATACGTATATATGTGTACATATATATGTATACATATATATATATAGAGAGAGAGAGAGAGGCGAACTGTAAAACGGAAATTTCTTTTTTAAATGCATGGATTACCAAAAATTATGAGTAATCCGGGCTTGTCAAGGTTACGTTCGACATGGTACTCATACAGTCACCCGTAGTTGTGTACGTGGGTCATGCCTTGTTGAGACGGCAATAAAAGCTTCATTGCATATTAAAAAGTGTCGTCACATGGCAAATAGGCTCATTTATCTTCATACACTACATAACTATCTGTGCATATTTTTATGTCTCTTGTTTTGGGTTCATAAAAAAATTGCATACTAATTTGTATCTACAAATGACATTTATTTATAACTATAGTATATAGATAAATTTTAGTGTATAAACGTTGATTTATAACCATGTTATCGCTCTTTAAGTTTTAGCATTTAAAAGTGTTAGTAATTCTTATATATACCACTTGACATTTATTTTATTAATTAGTAAATTTATCAATCTTTACTTTTTCCGTTCAAGATAAATATGACAACTTTACTTAATACAAACAATAAATAGAAATCGATAGATAGTTTAAGGATCTATAAATAAATTTACATAGGTTTAGGACTGTTTAATTAATAACATGGATTTCAACAATAAATGGAGAAGATCAGCCGTTTTATTGCTGGTTTTAGTGGCACACATACACCACTGTGTGACTGTGTGAGTGACACGTCGAACGTGGACTTCATGAGCCCGGATCACTCATAATTTTTGGCAATATACCCATGTAAAAAAAAAAAAACTGTAAAACGGCAACAAACGTGAGTTCTCTTTTATTTATTTATCACTATAAGCAGCTATTAGTATTTGTTTTATTAATTTAATTTCTGAAATTATTATTCCTTTTTAGTATATACTGTACCTATTTGTATGAAACTCCATCAATAGCTGATCACTTAAGTTAGCTAGGATCCAATTTTCTTTCTTAGTTTTTATTATTATTATGAATTTATGATATCCACTTGTTTGCAAATTGTAGTGTTACCAATTTATAGATTTTCCTTTTTAGTATTTAACAGTTACAAAAGATGCTTATATTTCTAACTTACAAGAAAACAAGTTGGCTTTTTGTTGGTGTTCGACTTAAAATTTCTATATTTTTAAAACCCCAGAAACTAATACAATTCGGCCTTTAAATCGATCATCCAGATGATGTACACTTAAAAGCTGCAACCAAACAAACCCATGTCCATTTACAAGAACCATCAATTGCAGGGTCTTCCCCCCTGTAGTATTAGCTGCTAAATTCGATTAGCTAGGGTTCAATTTCTATTTCATATTAGTATGTTATTTAAATCGTAGTCCGTGTCTTGACTCTAAAGGTACTATTCCTATTACAGGTACGAGACTTGTTTGGCTACAGATTAGATTATTGAAGGTGGGTTCATCCAGCTTTTTTAGGCCATTAAACAAAATAAAGCTCAAATTTTTACCTAGTCAAACATCGTATACGCAACTAACAAGTTCAATGATTCATTAGCTGCTAAAGTCCATTCATTCATATGAACCCAAAAGTCGGAACCAAAATCCCATAGTCATTCATTTATATGAACCCAAAAGTCGGAACGCAAAATCCCATAGTCATTTATAAGATCTTCATTAGTATTTCCCCCACCTTCGACTATTCGTATCAAAAGTAAATGAAAAAAGTTCAATGATCCATTAGCTGCTAAAGTCCCAAATGCCCCCTCAACCCACCAAACTTAAAAGCCCATCCTACTTATTTTCCGGCCACCGTAAGCCCTCTCAAAACCGCCCCACCGTTAGCGGTGGTCTCTTCTCTAACCGCCGAACGATTCAAAATCCTTACCCGAATGACCAAAACCCTCCCAATTTCGATCTTCGAAAATGGGACCCGGATTCGTCAAACCACAATATTCGACCCACCAAAACCTCTTCGGAACAATTCTTTGCCATATCACAGAACCTCTCCCCAATAGCTAGATACATAGTCGATTCTTTTCGAAAACACAAGCATTGGGGTCCCACCATTACAGAAGATCTCAACAAGCTTCGTAGGGTTACGCCCAAGCTCGTGGCTGAGATACTCAAGGTCCAGACTGACCCCGCTCTCTCCGCAAAGTTCTTTCACTGGGCAGGTAAATCTGTTGATAAGGAATGCCAAATGCATACATGATTTGGCATACTCCATGTTTTTACTTGAGAAAGAATGTTTGATTGTTCAATGGTCTTTTTCCTGATTCCTACTCTTTGTACAAGTGATGGTTTTTACTGATATGTCCAGATAGAGCTAAATATCTTTATGGGATGCTTTAAACTAGAGCTGAAAGTAAGATTTATTTAGTGGAAACTTGAGCCGCCTTACTGCAGTTATTCGGTGCATTAATCTGCAAATGAAAATATTTGAAATAAATTTGTCTCGGTATATGGGGAAATAGGCCAAATCTGAAAAGGTCAGATTAGAAGAGAAAATAATTTTTTATTGAAATATCAAACCAAAGCATAAAATGTCTCTTATGTAGATTTGTTGTGGCATTTTCTCATAGTTAATTGGGGTGATAATCGCAGTTGGCAGGTAAGCAGACGGGGTAAGCACACAATTTCACTTATTAAGTGTTGTTTTCCCCATAGAAGTGCGCTCCGCAAAATAACATTTCAACTGAAACTTTCAGTTAGAGCAGAAAACAATATATTTATGAAAGGATTGAAGACTAGATAAGGTCATTTCTTTTTGGAAATTTATCACGCCTAACCGTTTATATTATATGAAATGCGTGAATCTTGAATATATAAAGATTCATTTAGATGTACTTAAGTTAGGCAGTTTTTTTTAATTGGCAGGTAAGCAGAAAGGTTACAAGCATGATTTCGCTTGTTACAACGCATTTGCCTATTGTTTAAACCGGAACAAACGGTTCCGGTCAGCTGATCAGGTACCCGAACTGATGAGCGTCCAAGGTAAACAACCCACCGAGAAACAATTCGAAATCTTAATCCGAATGCACTCAGACGCAAATAGGGGCCTGAGGGTGTATTATGTTTACGAGAAGATGAAAAAATTCGGTGTAAAACCAAGAGTGTTTTTATATAACAGGATAATGCACGCGCTCGTGAAAACCAACCATTTGGACTTGGCCATGTCAGTTTATAGTGATTTCGAGGAAGATAAATTGGTTGAAGAGAGTGTCACTTTCATGATTTTGGTTAAGGGGTTATGTAAAGCGGGGAGAATCAGGGAGGTTTTGGAGCTTTTAAGTCGCATGAGACGAGAATTATGTAAACCTGATGTTTTTGCTTATACCTCAATGATTAAAGTGTTGATTAGAGAAGGTAATTTAGATGGTTGTTTAGAGATTTGGGAGGAAATGAAAAAGGATAAGGTAGAGCCAGATGTTATGGCGTACGCGACGTTGGTTATAGGGTTATGCAGAGGAAAACGAGTCGAAAAAGGGTATGAGGTTTTCAAGGAAATGAAAGGAAAAGGGTGTTTGATAGATCAGTCTATATTTTCATCATTGATTGAGGCGTTTAAAACGGATGGGGAAATGGGTGCCGCTTGTGATTTGTTGAAGGGTATGATGGATTCTGGATATAGGGCTGATTTGTCGATATACCAAACTTTAATTAATGGTTTTTATGAAACAAAAAATGTTGACAAGGCTCAAATGCTTTTTCAGGCCACTGTCCATGAGGGTCTCGAGCCAGATTTTACAACTGTTAGTCCTATATTACTGTCTTACGCAGAGTTGAAAAGAATGGACAAGTTTCACAATTTACTCTTGCAAATGCAGGATTTGGGTTTTAACACCATTGATAACCTGCCTAAATTCTTTTTGTTTGTGTTGGAGAAAGAGGAAAGAGTTATGTTGGGTTTAGAAGTCTTTGGATACTTGAAGAAGAAAGGTTATTGCAGTGTTTTAATTTACAATATACTTATGGAGTCCCTTTATAAGATCGGGGAGTTCAATGAAGCAATATCTCTTTTTCATGAATTATCAGGTTCAGATTATGTACCTGATTCATCAACTTATGACCACGTGGTTATATGTTTTTCGGAAATTGGAAACATTCAAGAAGCTTGTACATGCTATAATAAGATTATAGAAATGTCTTCACTCCCCTCTGTATCAGCATATCATTCTCTTGTTAAAGGCCTTTGCAAAATTGGAGAGATCGACGTTGGTATGATGGTAATACGTGAATGTTTAGCTAATGTAACAAGTGGACCTGTGGAGTTCAAGTACGTGCTCGCTATTATTCATGTTTGTAAATCAAACGATGCAAATAAAGTTACCGAAGTTATAAACGAGATGATGCAACTTGGCTATTCTCCAGACGATGTTACATATTGTGCTGTTATTTATGGCATGTGTAAGCATGGAACATTTGAGGAGGGACGTAAGTTGTTTTCTTGTATGAGAGAGAAGAAATTGATAACTGAAGCTGGTTTGGTTCTTTATGACGATAAATTTGTTGAGCATATGCAGAAGAAAACAGCAGATTTAGTTATTTCGGGAATAAAATTTTTTGGTCTTGAATCCAGGTTGAAATCAAAAGGTTGTAATTTACTGTCAAGTTGAAAATTTGAAGTTACACAGACGTTTAGTTGGTAATTTGAAAATCAGCCTCGTTAATTTTAAGGGGGTTCGAATTTTATACTGTTAAATCTATGTTATTGTTATTTTAGTGTTACAACTGTCCCTATGATAAGTCCTCACGCTGTAATTAAAAAGATTCCATTACCTCACAGAATTAATAAGCATCTCAAACCTCTAGCCTCTTCTTTTTTCTGAGGCAACTCTTTCTCCCCGTTTTTTCCGCATTGGAAATGATTTTTCTCGCATATTTATTTACCCAAAACGTGTACCCGTTTAGGTGACATGCACATGTCATGTGCAGTCACTAATCAACATATATATACTCTTAATATACATGTATATATATTAGTAATGTTAAATTTAACAATTTTTATTATTTTTAATTAATATTTAAATTTAGAATAGACTGATCTAAGGTTTTAATATATATTTATTTGAGTTTTTAGTAGGTTGAATTTTTACATTTAACAAATTTTCTTATTTTTAATTAATATTTAAATTTATGATAGACTCAACCAACCTAAACACATTTTCCGAGCTTCTAGAAACTTTCCATACCCGTATCCGACTATCTTGATGGGCAGTAAAAACCTTGTTACCCACAGTAACTAACGCTTTTACGGACCCTTCGCCCTGTCCAAACCTTGAAAACATCCTTAAGTCAGGCTGTTGCCACACTATGATATCTTTTCCTTGTGAAGCACTAAGGATAAACTCACCACACAAGGCTAAGCTAGAGACCGAACCTACGTGGCCTGATAGCACTGCTAAGGATCGGTACCCATGTTTTGGAATATTGTAAGGGACGGAACGATGAGAATTTGTGGGACTATCGTCGGTTTCACTACTTGTGCTTGTGCTTGTGCTTGTGCTTGATAACAAAGGAGTTAAAATTGCCATGTCTTCAAGTTATGTTATGTATGTAACTACTGTATTGAAATGTATATAGATAATTAGAGATGTTATATGTATATGAGGAGCGGGGGCCGGTGTAAATGAAGACACGGGAGTATTGTGGAAAAGAGCTTTTAATTACTATAATAAAGGACCAATAAGAAATGGCCCCGTAGTTTATATTAGTGATGTTTGAGCAATGTACTTTCAATTAGAACACTAATGGATCAGATTAATTTGGTACACAGATTTGGACGTTGGTATATACTTTTTGTGTACAGAATATATGTTGATGGACTTAACTCATCTTGCTCAATATTGAATCAGTAACTAGAGGAAGAGATTGTACTATAACTTATGTGTGTGCGTGCATATTTGCATGAACACATATTTTCTTAAAAAGGTAGAATTCTATGAAGAGCAAGAAATCCTAAATGATTAGAAATATGTACGTTTACAGTTTTCATTTACTTGGAGTGATTAGTAAAGTTTAAATTCTATTGTGATGTAAATAGCGACGAAATTTAAAGACCAAATCTATTGTTATTTTAAAGATTTGGGACCCCTCTTGTATTCCAATAAAACTGAAAGGATAAACAGAGTTTCCACTCAAACTATAAGGACTGTTAGTGAGCATCGTTTTAATAAATAAATATAATGGGGGAAGGTGTAACGGCTACTTTGAAAAATAAGATGGTCTATGGAAAAAAAGTAGACTTTTTTTTATTGATTGAAAAAGCTGTTGGTGTATTGCTTTTTTGCCTAAGGCACGTTTACTAATCATCATTCAACAACTGTGTATTTAGGTATAAACGACATCGACGGGGAGTATTATTTTTTTACCGCCTCTTTTTACTATCTAAATTCTTTGACTTAGCCGATTGTAAACTTTTAATTAGCTTAATTTCTTACATTTCAGAATTTACTTAGACACGTTTACTAATTAATCATCGTCCACCAACTCGGCAATTTAGGTATTAACGACATGGACGGGCCGATATGGAGTATTATTTTCTACCGATAAGCTAAGATTAAAAGTATTGATACTACTTTACTTTAAAAAAATAAAAACAAGTCTGGAACTTTAAACTCTCACAGCTCTTTTACTTACAGTGCAAATTTACCAAATTTTAAAATTGATTAACAAAAGGCATTGCAATTTGTTGACCGATTAGAGAATAACTTTAAGATGTGTGCGACCGAACATCAAATTAAAGAACCTCCCCTAAACTATGTCATCAATAACTCACTTCCCAGTATATATATAATCTCACTGTTTATCGAAAACGTGGAAATTTCTGCTATGTTAAACATTGTAAAAAGATTCTAGAAATAAAACTAGAATTGCTAATTAACCTTAAATGCACGAGTGATATATAACTGAAAGAATCCTGAATTTAATTGGAAATATCAAACTATTTTTCATACAGACCGTCATTTGAAATGGCATTTGACAAGTAAAGCTGGTTAATTAAGTTGTCTTAGCCTATGCAAAAGTTGGGGTTCTCTAGTCCAATTGGGGTTGCAAAGCGCCGTGACGGAATTCGGAATTGTCTGGCAGGGTTTAGGAATATTTAGTGTAACATAAATCATATTTATATGGAGGGTGAGACTATTAGCTAGTATGGAGTATTTCTTTCAACAAATTCTGGCTTGAAAGAAGTTAAGTATATTTTCCGAGGCTGGATTTTTCGACTTCAAAAAATCAGTTTTCACACCAAAACCGTAAATCGTAATTCTGATTTACGGTTTACCCTTTTATTTTATTTTTCAAAAAAATAAAATAATTAAAAAAAAGTAAACCGTAATTCTGAATTACGGTCTGTACTTTATAATAATTACGGTTTTGGCCTGAAAACAGATTTTTTGCAGTCGAAAAATACAGCCTCATATTTTCCTCCGTCATCTACATCTCTCTCTCTAGAATACTAGTAGTACATTAATTAATAATGAGTTCTTCATGTGAAGAAGAGGAGGAGGTAGAGAACAACTCCTCTGCCGAGGAGGAGGCGCCGGAGACAACAAAGGTGGTGGAGATGACGGAGGTGGAGGCACCAGAGTCAACGAAGGCGGCAGAGGAGGAGAGGTGGCCGGGTTGGCCGGGATACAGCGTGTTCAGGATGATAGTAGCGGTGACGAAAGTGGGGAGCATAATAGGTCGTAAGGGTGAGCTTGTTAAGAAGATGTGTGAAGAGACTCAAGCTCGTGTTCGCATCCTCGATGGCCCTGTTGACAATCCTGATCGCATCGTACTAATAACCGGGAAAGAAGATCCAGAGTTACCATTATCTCCAGCAATGGATGCAACAATACGGATCTTCAAATGTGTGAGTGGACTTTCTGAGGGAGAGAGCGCCGGTGCAGCATTTTGTTCAATACGTTTGTTAGTAGATCCTCACAAGCTACGAGCCTTATTGGCAAGCAAGGGTTTTCTATCAAGGCAATGCAGCAAAGTAACGGTGCTTCTATTCGAATCCTTAATCATGAGGAGGTCCCATTTTATGCCAGCCAAGATGAGAAGATTTCAGAGTTGCAGGGAGAATCTGCAAAGGTTCTAAAGGGACTTGAGGCTGTTCTACCTTATAATTAGGAAGTTCTTGGTCGACCAAACGATTCTTCCACTTTTTGAAAAAACGTTGCAAACTAGGTCGGTAGTCACGCAAGAACGCCAGGTGGTGGACAACTGGGCTGAGAAGTCAGTGCTTCATAGCGTCTCTCAACCTGGGATTAGTGCCTCTGATTATCCTTTCTCTCTAAAAAGGGATCCTCTGCAGTTTGAGCGCGAAATCCAATTGGAACAGCGTATTTCTTCATCAACAGTTCCGCTACATACCCAAAATACGGAACTTTCAGGTTTACGCTCTTTGGGGATTGGTCGTTCAAGTGGTCCTATTGTTACTCAGGTTGCTCAGACGATGTAAATACCACTCACTTATGCTGAGGATATAACTGGAATTGAAGGAGCAAATATTGCTTATATTCGGCGTGCTAGTGGTGCCGTTTTGACTGTGCAAGAGTAGTGGTCTACCTGATGAGATTATGGTCGAAATCAAAGGTACCTCATTGCAAGTTCAGACAGCTCAACAACTTTTTCAGGAATTTGTAAGCAATCACAAAGAACCAGTCAAAAGCAATTACGGGCACGTGGATGCCAAGTTGAGGTCATCTTCGTATTCTCAGCTGAGTGGTTCCACCTACTCATCTTCTGCCATGTCATCGCAGCCTTACGATGGTGGCTATGGATCATCTGGTTTAGGAGGTGGTTATGGAAATTACAGATATTGAACAGTTATGATTTCAATTCAACTGTTTTCAAGTTTTCCGTTCGAACATTGTTATAAGTGTATCATGTGTTATGTGTAGAGTTTTCTAGTAAGTGGCTTGTAGAAATTCTGATGCAATTTTTGTGAAACTGCACCTGTAATTTATCTGTTTTGAGGATTGAAGATACGATGAGCAGAATTAGTTCAAAAAAAGAAGAAGAGGATTATTTGCATTAACTTTGAGCTGATCCCAATTCTCTTAATTAATTAGCGGAATATACTTATGTACAGTGACGGAACCAATAACTCTAAGTGGGAGGTGTCGAAAAATTTTCATACCATAAATGAGTAATTTATTTAAAATAGGGGGGAGACAAAAACTGTTTTTTTAAGATTTTGATTAAGATATATTGAAATTTTTTGCTTTCCCAGTAAAAAATTCCGAAATGGGAGGAACCGCGCCCCGACAGCCCACTAGTTCCTTCTCTGCTTATGTACATATATATATTGCATGCCACAATCATTTTTTTTAAGTTGATTGCATGTGTGTTATACCCAGAAATTCTACTTTTACATCAAGTTACCATAATTTCATTACACATTGCACTATCGGAGATGCTGAGATTGGAATTTTATTTCTTGAAAGGAGTACAAGAGTTTTGAAACATAAAACAACACTGCAATACATAAGACGCCTCTTCTTTTATCTTCAGGAACATGGAAGTTCAAGCAAACTTTACCGCACAATGTAACCTGCATTATAAACAATAAAAATCAGGACTATAATCTGTAGATGAAAATTAACGTTTAAATTTCGTTTGTAATGATGCCAAGAAAATCGAGCAAGCTTAAACCAAGGAAGCCACTAGACATGACGAAATTATCAAAGAAATGAAAAAAATTAAAAATAAGAACTTTAACGAAATCGGTTTTTTCTTACTTCCACATTTAGTGCCACGGGCGATACTTTTTCCGCATTTCTTCGCCACATAAACCACCTTACTCATGCTGATAAGCTCCTCAACCTCCTTGGTGATATACTTACACACGCATGCCACATCAGCGGTCTTGACAACATCACAACATTCTTTCGAGGGAGCGCGTTTAGGCCCCGATTTTTTCACATAGTCGGGACACTTGGATATCAGCCCTGGGAGATCCCCTGTGCATTGTGCCGAAATGTGGCTGGTTTTCAATGAAATGAGAGCTATTATCAGAATGGTTAGTGTGACAAGTCGGGGGTTAAGTGATAGTCCCATTTTCTTAGTTTCTATGGCTATTTGTTATAGTGAATGTTGAGGCTGATGAAGAAGATTATTACGTGGTGTGAGGTTATTTATAAGGGTTAAATTTTGGATTGGTCCATGAAAACACAAGTATTTAAGGATTGGTCCATGAAACTGAAACTAATTAAGGATTGGTCCATTTGCTGACATCATTAAAAAATTGCTGACGTCATCATAACACAATTAAAAAAAACAGAAACTTTTTTTCTCTCTCTCTCCTCTCTCTCTCATCTCTCTCTCCGAAAACCCTGAAACTTTCTCTCTTTAAACCGCCAACAAATCCGGCTATCAAACTGAAAAACCTCTCTTCGTTAATTTCAGAAAACAACATGGTGAAGGTAAGTTTATTAATCGTTGTTTTTATTAAAACAGTCTGAAAAATATATAAATTAATTTAATTAGGGTAAGTTCAGTGACATTTTACATAAATTAGGGTTATTAATTGTGTTTACCCATTATATATATAAATTAGGGTTCATACTCTATTGTTCATACTCTATTTTTAAATAAAAATTGCGATTCTAATAATATTTGTTGAAAATATTATTCAGACTGTTTATATTCAGTTGTTTTGGGAATAAAAACATAAAACAGCCTGGAAAAAAGTATTCAGACTGTTTATATTCAGTTGTTTTGGGAATAAAAACATAAAACAGCCTGGAAAAAAGTATTCAGACTGTTTAGTGATTCAGACTGTTTAGTGATCTATATGTAATTGTTGAAAATATTATTCAGACTGTTTATGTTTAGTGATTCTAATAAAATTCGTATTCAGACTGTTTATATTCAGTTATTTTCGTAATAAAATTGGTAAAAATAGTATTCAGACTGTTTTTATGTTTAGCGATTCTAATAAAATTGGTACTCAGACTGTTTATATTCAGTTATTTTCGTAATAAAATTGGTAAAAATAGTATTCAGACTGTTTTTATGTTTAGCGATTCTAATAAAATTGGTACTCAGACTGTTTATATTCTAATAAGATTATGTTGGAAAAATACTCAGACTGTTTACTTTCTCTGTATTTTAATATGTGCATGAGTTTACACAGACTGTTTACAGATTTTTTGTTATTGTTTTTAGAAACATATTGCCATCAAACATTCGACAAACCCCAAAAACCAACCATCTGACACCACAAACACCAAAAAAGGCAACATACAGTACAAATCAAACCTGGTTACTGTAATCAAGTTCTTTGTCGAAACAAATTTCAATCCGGCACAACTTGAATTAGTTAAGCAACACTGTCCGTTCTGGGAATTGATCAATGCTTCTAGAAATGGAGAATTAACCACTAACCAGGCTAGGAAAAGTGATAAAGAATTGTACCAGATGGCCTTGAGGTACGACCGAAACTCACAGGCCCTTAAGCTAGGTAGATTCACAGTTCCAATAGAGAGAGACCGTGTGCGTGACATTTATGGAATTTCTGGTAATGCTGAAAATCCAATAGCTCTCACAAGCTTTGCTAAAAACCAAGAAGCCTACCACAGCTTTGTTGAAAGATGCTTTTCAAATAAACTCAACAAATCCAACCTAACCAAAACAGCTATCGTAAAGGCATTGAACGAAGCATTGGTATTAACAACAAAAGTTGGTAGAGAGGACGTCGTCCGACTGGTAACATTGTACATGCTAAATGCATTTTTCTTGACGGTGAGCGGCATGACCATAGCATTGGGGTACTTGAAAATAGTTGCCGGTGACATCAAAGAGATAAAGGAATATGATTGGGCAACTCATATACATGAGAAGCTTATGGAGTCGCTCAACAACCAAGACCCAAGATCACTGTCCACGTGTCTACTCACGATACCGGTACAATAAAATTACTTCTCAAGACCTTTTTTTATTAGTTCATACTCTTTTTTATAAGTTAGTACTCTTTTTATATGTTCATAATGTTCTTAAGTTGTTTATTATTACATCAGACTCTTTATTTATTTCCATTATAAATCAGACTGTATTATTACTATCATAAATCAGACTGTAAAAACAGTCTGAATAATACTAAAAACAGTCTGAATAATATATTATTAAATCTCATAATGTATTGTTACTATCATTTAAGACAATATACTAAAAAACAGTCTGAATCATTTAAAAAACAGTCTGAATCATTTAAAAAACAGTCTGAATCATTTAAAAAACAGTCTGAATCATTTAAGACAATATATTATTGCTCTATCTATCTCAGACTGTTTTTACAAAAACTGTAAAAAGAGTCTGAATAATACTAGAAACAGTCTGAAAATAGATTATTAAAAATCACACTGTATTGTTACTATCATTTAAATCTCAGACTGTATTCTTAAATACTGTATTTCCATCTGTACAGTATGTCATCCTTGAAAAGTTCAATATTTCAAACCCGGACATGACAAAAGAATCTCAGACTGTTTTTACAAAACTGTAAAAACAGTCTGAATAATACTAAAAACAGTCTGAATAATATATTATTAAATCTCATAATGTATTGTTACTATCATTTAAGACAATATACTAAAAAAAAGTCTGAATCATTTAAAAAACAGTCTGAATCATTTAAGACAATATATTATTGCTCTATCTATCTCAGACTGTTTTTACAAAAACTGTAAAAAGAGTCTGAATAATACTAGAAACAGTCTGAAAATATATTATTAAAAATCAGACTGTATTGTTACTATCATTTAAATCTCAGACTGTATTCTTAAAAACTGTATTTCCATCTGTACAGTATGTCATCCTTGAAAAGTTCAATATTTCAAAACCGGACATGACAAAAGAAGCATCCACAAAGGCTTTGTGTGTCAAATGGGACGTCTTTTCATTCTTCAAGTTGTGTTCCTCAAGGTTCACAATTGTAGACCTGTGCAATGAAAAGGTATAACACTATTTCTATACAATTGTAGACTGTTTTTATTCTATCTATACAATTGCTTCTAAAAACCTTTTCATTCTTTAAATTATCATCATAGGGATGTAGAAAACAATCAAAAAACCTCGTTATTTATGATGGTAAAAAGAAGCTACCTCCGAAACCAAAGCGATTAACAGATGAGGAGTTGGAGAAAGAGATAGACGAAGATGTTGAAGATCCTCAGAATGTTTACTCTAGTTCAACAGAAGAGGAAGGCTTGGAAAACTCTGAAAATGAAGGCTCGGAAAACACAGAAGAAGACTCTGAGAGCGAAAATGAGTCAGACAACAATTTTACCATCTCCCTTCGGAAACAATTCGGAACACCAAAAACTCCAAAATTCAATGAAATAATGGAAACATCTAAGAGCACCGAATATGACGAGGGAGGTCCCTCTGGAGGTGGTGGCTGTTATAATTACAGTGCCGATGATATGCATGTGAATGAAAGTCCAATTCACGAAGAGAGGAGAGAAGAAGAGTCCGAAAAAGAAGAGACCAAAGTGGCTGAATTGCAGAAAAACCTAGATGAGGCAATTTTGCAAATTAAAGAGTATAAAGACCTAACAACCACAATGCAGAAAAGCATCAACGACCTTGGGAAATCTTTGGCTTTAGAAGAAAGATTAAAGTCCAAGTGGGTACCTGAGTGGAAACAAAAGATTGAACAAATGGTTGAGGAAAAGAAAATGCTCGAGAAGGAAATAAAAGGTAAACGCCATAAAATGCAATTCAAACTCTTCCTCTCTTGTCTAATTTTTTTTCCATTAGCTTGGTTTCCCTAAGTCAGACTGTTTGTGTTATAGAAAAGGAGGAGATGATCACCAAATACCAAAGAATTGTCTCTGATCTCCAGCAAGAGGCATATGTAGAAAAAAATAAAATGCGAAACAAAGAAGTCGAGATGAAGCAAAGAATGGAAAAATTGGAGAATGAAAAAAAGCAGCTTGAGGAAGACCTACAAGGTAAAGGTAGAGTACCTCTATTGTAATCATATAAACTATTTTGCATTCATATTCTATTACTAAAAACAGTCTGAAAATATATTATTAAAATCTCAGACTGTATTGTTACTATCATTCGTAATGTATTATTAAAAACAGTCTGAATCCCTTTATTTTGCTTAGTAAATTTGTTTCAATGAAATATATCAACTAGAAACCTCAGACTGTATTATTACTATCATAAATCAGACTGTATTATTTCAATGAATTATTCAGACTGTTTTTGAATTATTACAGTACAAAACTGTAAAAAGAGTCTGAATAATACAAAAATTATTTGAATATTAATGCAACTATTTTCATTCATATTGTATTACTAAAAACAGTCTGAAAATATATTATTAAAATCTCAGACTGTATTGTTACTATCATTCGTAATGTATTATTAAAAACAGTCTGAATCCCTTTCTTTTGCTTAGTAAATTCTTCTTTCAATGAAATATATCAAATAGAAACCTCAGACTGTATTATTACTATCATAATCAGACTGTATTATTTCAATGAATTATTCAGACTATTTTTCCTCCTATTGTTGCAGGGGAACATGAGCTAAAAGAAGGGCTATACAATGATGCACAGGTGTATGCGGCACACGACTACTCACAAAAGTGCCGAATCGATGAAGTTATAACTGATGCTCTCCTAAATGCGGATATACAGACTCCACAGCTAGATTTAATCCGCAAAGAAATTCTGGAAAGACTCGGTTATGAGTATGATGGTCCGGGATCCAACATTCTCCGTATCAGAGCAAGAACAGATAGGAGACCACCAGTGAAGTACACACCAAGTAAAATAGACTCTCCAACAAAAATCCAAGAAAATGAGAACCAGCTACGGAAACGTAAGCAAGCTGATCAAGATGACAAGTCTGAAATGGTCGCAGACGTAGGCGCTCCTGAGCCGTTGTTGGAAAAACCAAATAAAAAACCAAAGGGTGGACGAACAGCAAAAGGGAGAGCATCAAAAAAGAAAACTCCTGTACTGGACGACCAAGGTGGCGAAGGCTATTTCCCACAAATCGACTTCAGTAGTCTAGTAGACCATGTACCGGACAAAACAGAGAGAGCACACGATATCATCACAAATAAAAACGAGAATGATATTACAACAAAGCTCCCTGACAACATCTTCAGCAAAATTCAAGAAATTCACAACGCAAATGGACCATTGTAAGTCAGACTCTTTTTATTTTTGTGTTTATGATACAATTAGGTCTCACACTCTTTACATTTACCTCAGACTGTTTAAAACAGTATGAATTGTTTTAATGAAGACTGTTTTGTATTTATGATACTTTTATATAGCTTGGACTCTTTTTAAATTTAGTTCAGACTGTTTTTATAGACTGTTCAGACTGTTTTTAGTTCTTTTTTATATAGCTCACTCTTTTTAAAAAATGATCAATTGTGTTTTTGTCAGACTGTTTAGTTCAGACTGTTTTTTGTTAGAAAGTTTAGTTCAGACTGTTTAGTTCAGAATGATAAATTTAGTTCAGACTGTTTTTTTATACAAGCCCCATACTGTTTTTTAATAGCTCAGACTCTTTTTTATATAGCTCAGACTCTTTAAAAAAAATGATCTATTGTGTCCCTTTTATATACAACTTTTAATGTTTTTTTTTAACTCAGACTGTTTTGTTGTCATACTGTTTTTTTCAATCTCAGACTGTTTTATCTCAGACTGTTTTGTTGTCAGACTGTTTTTTTCAATCTCAGACTGTTTTGTGCTTACTATAAAATTTTAATTTACAGTGCCGCCTTGTTCTCAAAACTCGGTTCAAACAATAAGGATTACTTCATCACTCTCAACGACATCTACAACTTAATTAATGGCCAGTTGCTATGCTGTAATGTAAGTATACAGGGATCGTACAATTTTATTGCTTGCTTACAAGCTCTTGTACTCATACTCTTTCTAAAACTTGTCCTTATCGCAGATCATAAATGGGTATACCCACATATTGAGGCAAGAATACCAGGCAAAATCTACAAAAACATTCAAGATATTGACCTCCGTATTATGGGTAAAAACACAAACTCTTTTTATGTTGTCAATGCATCACTTTGTTTCTTTACAAAAAGAGTCTGAGATTTTATCTTAAACCTTTTCGTTGTTGTTTGGTTTGTAGTTTTTTCTAAAAGACAGGAAAAGATACGAGGATGAGCTCGATGCGAAAATCACCGATAAGCTGAGGAAGCACGTTCAGAACGGATACAAGTTATTGTTCTTCCCTATTAACTCGAATAGGAACCGACCCATTGACGTAGAGGCAGACCACTGGACTCTATTGGTTCTGAACGTCGAATCGAAAAAGTGGGGTTTTTATAATAGCAACATACCTCCTTGCAATATCAACAGACCAGACCCTTACCTTGATGACGCCAAACTAGTGGTAATTCAGACTCTTTTTAAAATACAACAGTCTGAATTTGCAAAAACTACCCTCTTCATCTTTTAAATGTATATATTTTTTTTAATGTTACAGATGGCCTTTGTACAAGAAAAATTGAAAATGATAGCTGATGTGCCCTCCTTCTCACTTGATTCACAAGATGGGTACACGTTAGACGTTGTAACAGACTGTCCCTATCAAGGAGCCACGTAAGAAAAATATGTGCCTACTGATATTCAGACTGTTTTTACTATTCATCTAAATCAAAATTAATTTTACATGTTTTATTTTTTTACAGATCAGACTGTGCATTGTATGTGTGCTACAACATGGAGACAATCATCAATGGTGAACCTGTCACAAGAGAGACGACTTCCGACAAGATACTAGAGTTCAAGGCCAAGATAATAACGAGAATCGTCAATCGATACATTCAGTCTGAATTAACAAAAACAGTTTGATTAATGTAAAAATTAGTTGTAAACAGTCTGAATGTAAAAATAGTTCCATTATTTGTAAACAGTCTGAATAGAAAAGAGTTCTATTATTTTGTTCGAATATGATTTCGTTTCTTTTCCATTTTCTTTCGCCAATATATTTTTCAATGAATCTTAAGACTGTATTATTACTATCAATCATAAATGTATTATTAAAAACATATAAAAACGTATTTATACTGTATTACAAAAAACAGTCTGAAAAATATTATTAAATCTCAGACTGTATTATTACTATCATTTATACTGTATTATTATAAACAGTCTGAATCTCAGACCGTTTCAGTACTCACACAATTCAGACTGTTTTAAAGATATCTATTGACTAAAAAAAAAGAGTCTGAATAATATGATTGATGTAACTAGTTTGCTTCACTTTATTTCTTCCGTTAATATATTTCAATGAAATATAAACAGTCTGAAAATATATTATTAAATCTCAGACTGTATTATTACTATCAATTATACTGTATTATTATAAACAGTCTGAATCATTTACGACAATATACTAAAAAAACATCATATGACATGTATCATTAGAAACTCAGACTGTTTTTATGTTCATTAGAGTATCATACTGTTTTGTTTTCAGAAAGAATCTCAGACTGTTTCATTACTCACAATTCAGACTGTTTTAAAGAAGTCTATTGACTAATAAAAAAGAGTCTGAATAATATGATGATTGATGTAACTAGTTTTCTTCGTTTTCTTTATTACAATCGTAAAAATAAGACTGTATTATTAAAAACAGTCTGAAAACATATAAACAGTCTGTATTACAATCATAATCTCAGACTGTTTTTAATATAAAACTGTAAATCAAAACTGTAAACAGTCTGAATAAATACCTGTGCACAAACGAAAAAATACCTGTGCACAAAAAACATAACAGCAATTGATCTCTAAAACAGTCTGAAAACAGTCTGAATAAGAATAATAATAAAAAAAACGCAATTGATCTGTAAAAAGAACTCTAAATAACTGATTTGTAAAACAGTATGAATACAAGAACCTCATATTGTATTATTAATATCATAAAATCAGACTGTATTATTAAAAACAGTCTGAAAAAGGCCAACATCATATAAAACTAAAAAAAGTCTAATATACAACTAAAAAATCTATTCACGATCATCCTTCAGAAGAAAGCTTCTCTTTGCACGTCCGTTGATTATGATTTGCATATTTCTTGCACCTCCCGCATTGATTAGCTTTCTTCTTTTTCGCGACTGGATTTGCCTCACCACCTGATGGAATACGCTTCTTTTGAGGCCTTCCCGGAGGCCTTGATGTTTCTGGAGGTTTAATGTTTGACTCATTAATCAATTCAGAATCTCGCCAAATAGAACTAGGGACTGGGTTGATTGGCGTATTGTACGAACTTCGATAAATGTCCACAAAGAACCATTTTTCAACAAAATTCTCCATAGGCAGTTTGTCCCTAGAAATACACAAAACTGCATGTTGGCACGGGAACCCAGTCCTCTTCCATTCATGACATGAGCATTGCCGATGTCCCAGGTCCACGTATTCGGATGGAGCTGACAGCACTTCATATTTCCAAAACCCTGACCTCACAACCAAAAACGACAGACCGTTGTGAATGAATGTGTCCCATTTTTCTTGGTAGAAAGGACACAGAACACCTTTCCATGTTGCTGCAAAAAAAAAAAACATAACCAAAAATCTCTTAAAAACATATACCTAGTAAAAACAGTCTGATATGATGACAAACACGAATTCACATAACAGTCTGAGTTGCCACAAACCTGCTTTGATTCTTCTTTCATCGAACCATTTCATCAATTTCAATCTTAGCTTATCAACCAGTTCAGTGATAGGTAATTCTCTAATATCATTGATCCAATTATTGAATGATTCCACAGCATTGGAAGTTGTCTCACCATATCGCGACTTTACACAATATGCTTCGGCCCATTTCATAGGATTGCAATTCTCCATAAATTTATCTATTTTACGACCCCCCATATTGCGCAACAACTTCATATTCTGTTCAAACAAAGGAATTGTAGCAGAAGTTGCACAAGTTTGCAACAAATTAATAATTTCAGTCCTTTTTGTTCCATCACCCCCACTAAACTTCAATTTCAAATTATCCTTCAAATGGCGTAGACAGTAATAATGGTCTGCGTTGGGAAAAATCCGAGACATACCATCCAACAACCCAATATGTCTGTCCGAGAAAAATGTCAAAGGACGGTCATCACCTATAGTTAACTTCAGTTGTTCTAGAAACCAACCCCAATTATCAATATTCTCACTGCTAACAATAGCAAAAGCAAGTGGATACAACCCTGTAACATTAAGAAAATCATAAACAGTCTGAAAATCTTAAACAGTCTGAAAATCAAAAACAGTCTGAAAATCAAAAACAGTTTGATAACAAAAACAGTCTGATAACAAAAACAATCTGGTAACAAAAACATTTTTATAAAACAGTCTGATATAACAAAAGTTTGATAACAAAAACAGTCTGATAACAAAAACAGTCTGATAACAAAAACAGTCTGATAACAAAAACAGTCTGATAACAAAAACATTTTTATAAAACAGTCTGATATAACAAAAGTTGTATATAAAACAGTCTGAACTAAATTTAAAAACAGTCTGAGTTATATAAACCATTAATGTAACAAAAAACAAACAAAAAAAGAGCTTGAAAAAGGAAAAACAAACCTTTATTGCCATTCTTGCCGACTGCAGACAATAAAACACCCTTATATTTTCCTTTTAAAAATGTTCCGTCAATGAAAAGCATGGGGCGAACATCCCTAAACCCTTTTATGCAGCCATGAAGAGAGAAAAATACCCTTTTGAATTGATTTGAACCATTCCCATCCTTATCAAGTTCCAGGACACTGCGACTCCCAGGATTTGTCGATTCTAAACCCACAAAATACCTTTCTAATTGGTTGTATGATTCATCGATATCCCCACTGTGCATTCCGCTAGACATTTGGACAGCATTCCAAGCTTTATAATAGCTTATCTCCAACCCATAACCAATCCTTAAATGCGATATTATAGCAGAAGGGGCTAAATTTGGATTTTCCCTCACATATTCATCCATTATTTTCGATATGAGCTTGCTATTTACATGCTTGTTCAGAGCACCTGGGGCTAACTTTTTGCATGTATGTTGTGATTCAAACTTTCTAATCTTAAATTGTTGGTCTGAGGTCCACACACCAGCATATATGTACCAGCTACAGCCAATACTATCCCTCTCTTCACAATAAGCGACCACCCTAACCGAGTTATTCCTTCCAAACCAGGGGACATGACCTTCATATATACAAAATTTCCGTAATGACTCTCTAAAGTGATCAGCACAACTAAAAATCTGCCCAACCCCAGTTATCAAGTTTGCCCACTCACTCGTTTTATAAACCTTCCTAACAGCTAAACTAGAACCTGCATCACACCAATCATCATCATCCGAAAATTCAGAACAATCAGCACTTATTTCCTTCGAAGTACCAACAGTGCAAGTGGATACAGTCCCAACAAAAACTAGAATCTCTACTATTTTTTTTCCCAACACGTTAAACAGAGCGACCATATCTTTCAACTCATCATCCGATCTCAATAAACATCGCTCATCTCTAATTGCTAAGTAGGTTAGAGACACTGAATCCAAATTCAAGCTAAACCTATTACTTATTGTATGTAATAACTCCGCATAGGTCATACGCTTATTCAGAGCAACAGGGACACATTGATCATTATATCGACAATACATTACTAAATCAAACGAATCCATCAGAAAAAATACCTGTGCACAAAAACAGTATGAAGTATTAAATTTTAATAATAAACGCAATTGATCTCTAAAAACCTAACAAAAACCTACATTGTGTTACAAAAAACAGTCTGAGTTATTATATAATAAGAATACAATAGCTCAGACTGTTTATAATAACTCAGACTGTTTTCTGTAACTCTAGAATACAATAGCTCAGACTGTTTTTAAAAACAGTCTGAATACAAGAAAAAACAGTATGAACTCTTAAATTTTAACAATACAAAATCATACAGAACAGTCTGAATTATTATAATAAACACTGTTTTTTAAAACAGTCTGAATACAAGAAAAAAACAGTATGAAGTATTGAATTTTAATAATAAACGCAATTGATCTCTAAAAACCTAACAAAAACCTACATTGTGTTACAAAAAACAGTCTGAGTTATTATATAATAAGAATACAATAGCTCAGACTGTTTATAATAACTCAGACTGTTTTCTGTAACTCTAGAATAAATAGCTCAGACTGTTTTTAAAAACAGTCCGAATACAAGAAAAAACAGTATGAACTCTTGAATTTTAACAATACAAAATCATACAGAACAGTCTGAATTATTATAATAAACACTGTTTTTTAAAACAGTCTGAATGCAAGAAAAAAACAGTATGAAGTATTGAATTTTAATAATAAACGCAATTGATCTCTAAAAACCTAACCAAAACATGCATTGTGTTACAGAAAACAGTCTGAGTTATTATATAACAAGAAATACAGTAGCTCAGACTGTTTATTAATAACTCAGACTGTTTTCTGTAACTCTTGAATACAATAGCTCAAACTGTTTTTTTAAAACAGTCTGAATAAATCATACATTGTGTTAGAAAATTCTGATTTATTATTTATTATAATAAATCTCTAAAACCTAAATTCAGCAAAGCAATTTGAGCTAAACTCAGCAAGAAAAACGAAGCTAGCAATAAAAAAACAGTTTGAAGAGAGAGAACCTGTCTGTCGAGAGAGAGAGATATACAGAAATTTGATAAAATTCGTTCAGTGAGAGAGATATACAGCTAATAGTGTATATAGATGGTTTAGAGAGAGAGAGATGGAGAGAAACGGTTTAGAGAGAGAGAGATAGATTAAACAGAATATGTATAGTATATATATAGTGGACCAATCCTTAATTAGTTTCATAAATAATGGACCAATCCTTAAATGAATTTTATAGCTGGACCAATCCTTAAATACTTTTGTTTTCGTGGACCAATCCTTAATTTTCTCTTGATATTAGTGACAGCCCCCATATTTCAATATAAATTCCCATGTAGTCCCAGTATTACACAGTCAGTTTTTTAAAATGTGATAAATTGATTGGATTTTGTTATGGATATAAATATAATGGATGCCAAAGTCATTTCAAGTAATTCATGATTTTAATCGTTTAAGGAGATCACTGTGTATTTTATTCACTGTTACATTCAATTGGGTTACTCTCCTGCTTGAGTATTTTAGCAAATATGACGACAACATTGCCGGCCCGGTTTATTTATATGTTCAATGCTCAAATATTTTTTGTTACCCATAAAATAAAATAAAAAAAATTGTAGTTTGTGAATACTTAACGAATGACCAACGAGTTAAGATCATGACTACACAACCACTACACTATTGCAACGCATGATAAATGAGAAGTGATTAAATATTAGATATAGAATTACAAAATATATTTACAAATTAGTTCGCATGTTGCCCGTTAAAAAAAATTCCCGACTATTTTCTCGAAGTTGAGGTCAATTTTCAACTTCTCTAAACTTTGAGCAGTGGTGTTACCTTTCCAACTTCTCTAAACTTTGAGTGACTGGATCTGTCGATTTTCAAAGGTTGAGGTTCTATAATGGGGGTATTGGAATTTTAACTCGGGTTAAATGAAAAGTATCTGAGACTGTAGGGACCATTAGTGAATTTTACTAGATGGGCGGACGAAAAACCGGAAAAATCGAACCGGATCAATAACCGAAAAACCGGAAAAAAATCGGGTCGGTTTCAGTTTTCAATAAAACCGAACCGAAAAAGACCGAAACTGAAAAAAACCGAAAAAACCCGGAAAAAAAACGAAAAACCCCGAAAAATAACCAAAAAAACCGAAAAAACCCCGAAACCGGACCGAAAAAACCTGGTCCGGTTCAATCAAAAAAATAAAAAGCCCGAAACCGAAAAAAAACGAACCAAAAAATATGTTCGGTTTCGGTTTAGGTTTTGATAAAAACCGAACCGAACCGAACCGAACTCGGCCCTCATTAACAGTGTCTGGAAAGTACGATATGCAAAATGTTCAATTATTTACTCCAATGTGGGTAGTGGATTGCATGTGATTATTGCTTTAACTGTTTGTTCAGCTCTGCTGTTATTTTGTTTGTTTACATGTGTTTTTACTTGCTTCGAAGTACAACATTAGTATGACATGTGAGTCCAAACATCGTAACTCCCCTGGGCTGTCAAAAATTGCTCTTTTTAGTCACGAGCTATATATGTGCATTCCAGTCTCAATATTACCTTCTTTTTGTGTTCACACCACGTTTCAAACTTACATCACCCTCTTATAACATTAGTATGACAATGTTTGTAGATACATTCTATAACATACTTATTACATATTGAAATACTGAAGCGCTTTATTTATATATAGCATCGTTTTCTATAAACAAATAAAATTCATACTATTTCAACAATTTGAACAGAAACTTAGATACATTTGAAAAAAAAAACATTATAAAAAAAATGAGTTATTTCTTGACTTTAATTAATCAACTTGATAGAGAAAGAGAATCCAATTTAACTTTGAAAATATCTTTTTTATTTTCAGAACAAGAAAGTGTTGAATTCAAAAAAGAAACGCACTTTGAGTACTTACGAGTCTGAAGTTCCATAAGCTGCAACCCAAACTCATTTGAGTACTTATGAGTCTATTTAAGCATCTAAAACTTTACTTAATTAGTGGTAGCATCATCCGAATGTCTAACTAGGCGATATTGGGCGACATCCTAGACGTGCATATATAGAAATGCATGCCTATATAGGGTGGGTATAATTGGCGGTTAGTCATCTAAATTATAATATTGTCATCTTTGTCGACTACACCGCTACATTTATGCACTTTGAGCTAATCGAAATTAATCGAAGTTAATAGTAATAACAAACATGATGGAGGTTACACTTCAATATTGTTTTTAACTCAAACAAAGCAAGGCAAGTAGAAGTGGTTTATATGACAACATTAGTTAGTATAATCTAGTCACAAGTTAAACAAGTACCGCCAGGCATGCCAATTTTTTCCAATCATTCGAACATATCTCCAAATTTCAAGAATCAGAATCCAAACATGCTTTTAACAAGCAAGGATCATCGGTTTTTATATTAACTTAATGTATAATCAATCGACAAATTATTTTAGTATTCTTGGAGGACGGATGATGTGGTACTCTATACCACATATTAACATACATGTGTATTACTTTGCCTACTAAGTAGCCAACTCACCTAAGTAATTAAATGTGTTCTTGTGCCTCTTTTTACAACTTCTTGTGTGTGGGAACACCCCACTAAAATAGAAGTTCCACTAATTCTAGTTATTTACACATTTTACATATTATCTAGTTCGGAGAAAATATGTATACATACACATATATACATATTATTAGATATATAAATAAAATAAATTGGACTTTTATTTAAAATACTCGTTTCAAATCACTGTATCATTCTTCACGATAATTTTGTTTAACTCGGTTAGAAAAAAATTACTACTGATAATGTATATTATCATTTATTTATTTAACGAGTAAAAGCTTTAACCTTTTAACAAAACAAATTATGTTTCAGTTTAACCATAATAGTTTTCAAAAACAAATCAAGATATTTGAGAACTAGGTATTCTTATTAACAAATACTTGTTTTAATATTCGAACGTCAAATATCTTGTGAAGTTGTGATTACATTGTTGTATAACACAACTAAATTAGGACTTATAAATCTTTTCAAAATTATATCATCGTAGCTTTACTCAATACATAATAAAAGTTGAGTTGAAAATGTTGAACTCGTTTTTCATATTTAATCAATTGTCAATTTGAGCTTCTTATTCAATTTGGATAAATTTTCGTCTTCTCTCCAATGGAATAAAAGTGTAATATTTCATTATTTATTTTGAGATAAAATTAAATTGGAGAAATGTAATGACTTTTGATATTTTCAATGGAGTGGGAAAAAAAATAAAATTTTTATTTTAATGGGGTGGTACCACACACAATGAGCTATAAAAGAGGCACAAAATCATATTTAATTATTTAGGTGAGTTGGGTACTTAATTGGTAAAATAATACACATGTATATTAATATGTGGTATAGAGGACCACATCATCCGTCCTCCAAGAGTACTAAATAATTTGTCTAATCAATGCCATGAATCAATATTTTTCTGATGATTGATAGAATCGGTTCGAACGCATGGAATCTTCAGCCACGCCCCTTAAAGTCATGGCTCGAGATTACAAGTGTCCGTACTTCCCCCGCGTTCTTTTCAATTTTATACTCTTAATCATGTTATTAGAACCGAACAAATATCTTACCCACACATGCATAACCAAATATTCTCGGACTTAATTGTAACGGTTGTATGTATATACATGGGTTATAAATAGTTATAATGATTGTGTTGAATTTATTAATGGAAGAAACTCAAGTTAATTAATTTCATGCAACATATTTATTAATCCAAATAACTCAGACCAACATTTTTTAATATTCCTAAAATAATCCGACAGGACTATCATCATAAAAAGGATGAGTATATCATATCTAACATATAAAAACTCTTTCTAACGCATAGAATATATTAACAATATAAAATATATTTGCAGGGAAGTTTGAGTAGCAGCATCTGACTTTTTTACGCATAAATTAATCCAAAAAGCTAACGAGTAACAAATTGAAACAATTTCAAATACATGTGTTAAAAATGAAATATGATAGAAATTACGATATAGGTATGTTTATTTTATGAAACTATTGAAACACTTGGTTATATATCCTTCCAGCTATCCATTTCGTATACGTATATATGTGTACATATATATGTATACATATATATATATAGAGAGAGAGAGAGAGGCGAACTGTAAAACGGAAATTTCTTTTTTAAATGCATGGATTACCAAAAATTATGAGTAATCCGGGCTTGTCAAGGTTACGTTCGACATGGTACTCATACAGTCACCCGTAGTTGTGTACGTGGGTCATGCCTTGTTGAGACGGCAATAAAAGCTTCATTGCATATTAAAAAGTGTCGTCACATGGCAAATAGGCTCATTTATCTTCATACACTACATAACTATCTGTGCATATTTTTATGTCTCTTGTTTTGGGTTCATAAAAAAATTGCATACTAATTTGTATCTACAAATGACATTTATTTATAACTATAGTATATAGATAAATTTTAGTGTATAAACGTTGATTTATAACCATGTTATCGCTCTTTAAGTTTTAGCATTTAAAAGTGTTAGTAATTCTTATATATACCACTTGACATTTATTTTATTAATTAGTAAATTTATCAATCTTTACTTTTTCCGTTCAAGATAAATATGACAACTTTACTTAATACAAACAATAAATAGAAATCGATAGATAGTTTAAGGATCTATAAATAAATTTACATAGGTTTAGGACTGTTTAATTAATAACATGGATTTCAACAATAAATGGAGAAGATCAGCCGTTTTATTGCTGGTTTTAGTGGCACACATACACCACTGTGTGACTGTGTGAGTGACACGTCGAACGTGGACTTCATGAGCCCGGATCACTCATAATTTTTGGCAATATACCCATGTAAAAAAAAAAAAACTGTAAAACGGCAACAAACGTGAGTTCTCTTTTATTTATTTATCACTATAAGCAGCTATTAGTATTTGTTTTATTAATTTAATTTCTGAAATTATTATTCCTTTTTAGTATATACTGTACCTATTTGTATGAAACTCCATCAATAGCTGATCACTTAAGTTAGCTAGGATCCAATTTTCTTTCTTAGTTTTTATTATTATTATGAATTTATGATATCCACTTGTTTGCAAATTGTAGTGTTACCAATTTATAGATTTTCCTTTTTAGTATTTAACAGTTACAAAAGATGCTTATATTTCTAACTTACAAGAAAACAAGTTGGCTTTTTGTTGGTGTTCGACTTAAAATTTCTATATTTTTAAAACCCCAGAAACTAATACAATTCGGCCTTTAAATCGATCATCCAGATGATGTACACTTAAAAGCTGCAACCAAACAAACCCATGTCCATTTACAAGAACCATCAATTGCAGGGTCTTCCCCCCTGTAGTATTAGCTGCTAAATTCGATTAGCTAGGGTTCAATTTCTATTTCATATTAGTATGTTATTTAAATCGTAGTCCGTGTCTTGACTCTAAAGGTACTATTCCTATTACAGGTACGAGACTTGTTTGGCTACAGATTAGATTATTGAAGGTGGGTTCATCCAGCTTTTTTAGGCCATTAAACAAAATAAAGCTCAAATTTTTACCTAGTCAAACATCGTATACGCAACTAACAAGTTCAATGATTCATTAGCTGCTAAAGTCCATTCATTCATATGAACCCAAAAGTCGGAACCAAAATCCCATAGTCATTCATTTATATGAACCCAAAAGTCGGAACGCAAAATCCCATAGTCATTTATAAGATCTTCATTAGTATTTCCCCCACCTTCGACTATTCGTATCAAAAGTAAATGAAAAAAGTTCAATGATCCATTAGCTGCTAAAGTCCCAAATGCCCCCTCAACCCACCAAACTTAAAAGCCCATCCTACTTATTTTCCGGCCACCGTAAGCCCTCTCAAAACCGCCCCACCGTTAGCGGTGGTCTCTTCTCTAACCGCCGAACGATTCAAAATCCTTACCCGAATGACCAAAACCCTCCCAATTTCGATCTTCGAAAATGGGACCCGGATTCGTCAAACCACAATATTCGACCCACCAAAACCTCTTCGGAACAATTCTTTGCCATATCACAGAACCTCTCCCCAATAGCTAGATACATAGTCGATTCTTTTCGAAAACACAAGCATTGGGGTCCCACCATTACAGAAGATCTCAACAAGCTTCGTAGGGTTACGCCCAAGCTCGTGGCTGAGATACTCAAGGTCCAGACTGACCCCGCTCTCTCCGCAAAGTTCTTTCACTGGGCAGGTAAATCTGTTGATAAGGAATGCCAAATGCATACATGATTTGGCATACTCCATGTTTTTACTTGAGAAAGAATGTTTGATTGTTCAATGGTCTTTTTCCTGATTCCTACTCTTTGTACAAGTGATGGTTTTTACTGATATGTCCAGATAGAGCTAAATATCTTTATGGGATGCTTTAAACTAGAGCTGAAAGTAAGATTTATTTAGTGGAAACTTGAGCCGCCTTACTGCAGTTATTCGGTGCATTAATCTGCAAATGAAAATATTTGAAATAAATTTGTCTCGGTATATGGGGAAATAGGCCAAATCTGAAAAGGTCAGATTAGAAGAGAAAATAATTTTTTATTGAAATATCAAACCAAAGCATAAAATGTCTCTTATGTAGATTTGTTGTGGCATTTTCTCATAGTTAATTGGGGTGATAATCGCAGTTGGCAGGTAAGCAGACGGGGTAAGCACACAATTTCACTTATTAAGTGTTGTTTTCCCCATAGAAGTGCGCTCCGCAAAATAACATTTCAACTGAAACTTTCAGTTAGAGCAGAAAACAATATATTTATGAAAGGATTGAAGACTAGATAAGGTCATTTCTTTTTGGAAATTTATCACGCCTAACCGTTTATATTATATGAAATGCGTGAATCTTGAATATATAAAGATTCATTTAGATGTACTTAAGTTAGGCAGTTTTTTTTAATTGGCAGGTAAGCAGAAAGGTTACAAGCATGATTTCGCTTGTTACAACGCATTTGCCTATTGTTTAAACCGGAACAAACGGTTCCGGTCAGCTGATCAGGTACCCGAACTGATGAGCGTCCAAGGTAAACAACCCACCGAGAAACAATTCGAAATCTTAATCCGAATGCACTCAGACGCAAATAGGGGCCTGAGGGTGTATTATGTTTACGAGAAGATGAAAAAATTCGGTGTAAAACCAAGAGTGTTTTTATATAACAGGATAATGCACGCGCTCGTGAAAACCAACCATTTGGACTTGGCCATGTCAGTTTATAGTGATTTCGAGGAAGATAAATTGGTTGAAGAGAGTGTCACTTTCATGATTTTGGTTAAGGGGTTATGTAAAGCGGGGAGAATCAGGGAGGTTTTGGAGCTTTTAAGTCGCATGAGACGAGAATTATGTAAACCTGATGTTTTTGCTTATACCTCAATGATTAAAGTGTTGATTAGAGAAGGTAATTTAGATGGTTGTTTAGAGATTTGGGAGGAAATGAAAAAGGATAAGGTAGAGCCAGATGTTATGGCGTACGCGACGTTGGTTATAGGGTTATGCAGAGGAAAACGAGTCGAAAAAGGGTATGAGGTTTTCAAGGAAATGAAAGGAAAAGGGTGTTTGATAGATCAGTCTATATTTTCATCATTGATTGAGGCGTTTAAAACGGATGGGGAAATGGGTGCCGCTTGTGATTTGTTGAAGGGTATGATGGATTCTGGATATAGGGCTGATTTGTCGATATACCAAACTTTAATTAATGGTTTTTATGAAACAAAAAATGTTGACAAGGCTCAAATGCTTTTTCAGGCCACTGTCCATGAGGGTCTCGAGCCAGATTTTACAACTGTTAGTCCTATATTACTGTCTTACGCAGAGTTGAAAAGAATGGACAAGTTTCACAATTTACTCTTGCAAATGCAGGATTTGGGTTTTAACACCATTGATAACCTGCCTAAATTCTTTTTGTTTGTGTTGGAGAAAGAGGAAAGAGTTATGTTGGGTTTAGAAGTCTTTGGATACTTGAAGAAGAAAGGTTATTGCAGTGTTTTAATTTACAATATACTTATGGAGTCCCTTTATAAGATCGGGGAGTTCAATGAAGCAATATCTCTTTTTCATGAATTATCAGGTTCAGATTATGTACCTGATTCATCAACTTATGACCACGTGGTTATATGTTTTTCGGAAATTGGAAACATTCAAGAAGCTTGTACATGCTATAATAAGATTATAGAAATGTCTTCACTCCCCTCTGTATCAGCATATCATTCTCTTGTTAAAGGCCTTTGCAAAATTGGAGAGATCGACGTTGGTATGATGGTAATACGTGAATGTTTAGCTAATGTAACAAGTGGACCTGTGGAGTTCAAGTACGTGCTCGCTATTATTCATGTTTGTAAATCAAACGATGCAAATAAAGTTACCGAAGTTATAAACGAGATGATGCAACTTGGCTATTCTCCAGACGATGTTACATATTGTGCTGTTATTTATGGCATGTGTAAGCATGGAACATTTGAGGAGGGACGTAAGTTGTTTTCTTGTATGAGAGAGAAGAAATTGATAACTGAAGCTGGTTTGGTTCTTTATGACGATAAATTTGTTGAGCATATGCAGAAGAAAACAGCAGATTTAGTTATTTCGGGAATAAAATTTTTTGGTCTTGAATCCAGGTTGAAATCAAAAGGTTGTAATTTACTGTCAAGTTGAAAATTTGAAGTTACACAGACGTTTAGTTGGTAATTTGAAAATCAGCCTCGTTAATTTTAAGGGGGTTCGAATTTTATACTGTTAAATCTATGTTATTGTTATTTTAGTGTTACAACTGTCCCTATGATAAGTCCTCACGCTGTAATTAAAAAGATTCCATTACCTCACAGAATTAATAAGCATCTCAAACCTCTAGCCTCTTCTTTTTTCTGAGGCAACTCTTTCTCCCCGTTTTTTCCGCATTGGAAATGATTTTTCTCGCATATTTATTTACCCAAAACGTGTACCCGTTTAGGTGACATGCACATGTCATGTGCAGTCACTAATCAACATATATATACTCTTAATATACATGTATATATATTAGTAATGTTAAATTTAACAATTTTTATTATTTTTAATTAATATTTAAATTTAGAATAGACTGATCTAAGGTTTTAATATATATTTATTTGAGTTTTTAGTAGGTTGAATTTTTACATTTAACAAATTTTCTTATTTTTAATTAATATTTAAATTTATGATAGACTCAACCAACCTAAACACATTTTCCGAGCTTCTAGAAACTTTCCATACCCGTATCCGACTATCTTGATGGGCAGTAAAAACCTTGTTACCCACAGTAACTAACGCTTTTACGGACCCTTCGCCCTGTCCAAACCTTGAAAACATCCTTAAGTCAGGCTGTTGCCACACTATGATATCTTTTCCTTGTGAAGCACTAAGGATAAACTCACCACACAAGGCTAAGCTAGAGACCGAACCTACGTGGCCTGATAGCACTGCTAAGGATCGGTACCCATGTTTTGGAATATTGTAAGGGACGGAACGATGAGAATTTGTGGGACTATCGTCGGTTTCACTACTTGTGCTTGTGCTTGTGCTTGTGCTTGATAACAAAGGAGTTAAAATTGCCATGTCTTCAAGTTATGTTATGTATGTAACTACTGTATTGAAATGTATATAGATAATTAGAGATGTTATATGTATATGAGGAGCGGGGGCCGGTGTAAATGAAGACACGGGAGTATTGTGGAAAAGAGCTTTTAATTACTATAATAAAGGACCAATAAGAAATGGCCCCGTAGTTTATATTAGTGATGTTTGAGCAATGTACTTTCAATTAGAACACTAATGGATCAGATTAATTTGGTACACAGATTTGGACGTTGGTATATACTTTTTGTGTACAGAATATATGTTGATGGACTTAACTCATCTTGCTCAATATTGAATCAGTAACTAGAGGAAGAGATTGTACTATAACTTATGTGTGTGCGTGCATATTTGCATGAACACATATTTTCTTAAAAAGGTAGAATTCTATGAAGAGCAAGAAATCCTAAATGATTAGAAATATGTACGTTTACAGTTTTCATTTACTTGGAGTGATTAGTAAAGTTTAAATTCTATTGTGATGTAAATAGCGACGAAATTTAAAGACCAAATCTATTGTTATTTTAAAGATTTGGGACCCCTCTTGTATTCCAATAAAACTGAAAGGATAAACAGAGTTTCCACTCAAACTATAAGGACTGTTAGTGAGCATCGTTTTAATAAATAAATATAATGGGGGAAGGTGTAACGGCTACTTTGAAAAATAAGATGGTCTATGGAAAAAAAGTAGACTTTTTTTTATTGATTGAAAAAGCTGTTGGTGTATTGCTTTTTTGCCTAAGGCACGTTTACTAATCATCATTCAACAACTGTGTATTTAGGTATAAACGACATCGACGGGGAGTATTATTTTTTTACCGCCTCTTTTTACTATCTAAATTCTTTGACTTAGCCGATTGTAAACTTTTAATTAGCTTAATTTCTTACATTTCAGAATTTACTTAGACACGTTTACTAATTAATCATCGTCCACCAACTCGGCAATTTAGGTATTAACGACATGGACGGGCCGATATGGAGTATTATTTTCTACCGATAAGCTAAGATTAAAAGTATTGATACTACTTTACTTTAAAAAAATAAAAACAAGTCTGGAACTTTAAACTCTCACAGCTCTTTTACTTACAGTGCAAATTTACCAAATTTTAAAATTGATTAACAAAAGGCATTGCAATTTGTTGACCGATTAGAGAATAACTTTAAGATGTGTGCGACCGAACATCAAATTAAAGAACCTCCCCTAAACTATGTCATCAATAACTCACTTCCCAGTATATATATAATCTCACTGTTTATCGAAAACGTGGAAATTTCTGCTATGTTAAACATTGTAAAAAGATTCTAGAAATAAAACTAGAATTGCTAATTAACCTTAAATGCACGAGTGATATATAACTGAAAGAATCCTGAATTTAATTGGAAATATCAAACTATTTTTCATACAGACCGTCATTTGAAATGGCATTTGACAAGTAAAGCTGGTTAATTAAGTTGTCTTAGCCTATGCAAAAGTTGGGGTTCTCTAGTCCAATTGGGGTTGCAAAGCGCCGTGACGGAATTCGGAATTGTCTGGCAGGGTTTAGGAATATTTAGTGTAACATAAATCATATTTATATGGAGGGTGAGACTATTAGCTAGTATGGAGTATTTCTTTCAACAAATTCTGGCTTGAAAGAAGTTAAGTATATTTTCCGAGGCTGGATTTTTCGACTTCAAAAAATCAGTTTTCACACCAAAACCGTAAATCGTAATTCTGATTTACGGTTTACCCTTTTATTTTATTTTTCAAAAAAATAAAATAATTAAAAAAAAGTAAACCGTAATTCTGAATTACGGTCTGTACTTTATAATAATTACGGTTTTGGCCTGAAAACAGATTTTTTGCAGTCGAAAAATACAGCCTCATATTTTCCTCCGTCATCTACATCTCTCTCTCTAGAATACTAGTAGTACATTAATTAATAATGAGTTCTTCATGTGAAGAAGAGGAGGAGGTAGAGAACAACTCCTCTGCCGAGGAGGAGGCGCCGGAGACAACAAAGGTGGTGGAGATGACGGAGGTGGAGGCACCAGAGTCAACGAAGGCGGCAGAGGAGGAGAGGTGGCCGGGTTGGCCGGGATACAGCGTGTTCAGGATGATAGTAGCGGTGACGAAAGTGGGGAGCATAATAGGTCGTAAGGGTGAGCTTGTTAAGAAGATGTGTGAAGAGACTCAAGCTCGTGTTCGCATCCTCGATGGCCCTGTTGACAATCCTGATCGCATCGTACTAATAACCGGGAAAGAAGATCCAGAGTTACCATTATCTCCAGCAATGGATGCAACAATACGGATCTTCAAATGTGTGAGTGGACTTTCTGAGGGAGAGAGCGCCGGTGCAGCATTTTGTTCAATACGTTTGTTAGTAGATCCTCACAAGCTACGAGCCTTATTGGCAAGCAAGGGTTTTCTATCAAGGCAATGCAGCAAAGTAACGGTGCTTCTATTCGAATCCTTAATCATGAGGAGGTCCCATTTTATGCCAGCCAAGATGAGAAGATTTCAGAGTTGCAGGGAGAATCTGCAAAGGTTCTAAAGGGACTTGAGGCTGTTCTACCTTATAATTAGGAAGTTCTTGGTCGACCAAACGATTCTTCCACTTTTTGAAAAAACGTTGCAAACTAGGTCGGTAGTCACGCAAGAACGCCAGGTGGTGGACAACTGGGCTGAGAAGTCATTGCTTCATAGCGTCTCTCAACCTGGGATTAGTGCCTCTGATTATCCTTTCTCTCTAAAAAGGGATCCTCTGCAGTTTGAGCGCGAAATCCAATTGGAACAGCGTATTTCTTCATCAACAGTTCCGCTACATACCCAAAATACGGAACTTTCAGGTTTACGCTCTTTGGGGATTGGTCGTTCAAGTGGTCCTATTGTTACTCAGGTTGCTCAGACGATGTAAATACCACTCACTTATGCTGAGGATATAACTGGAATTGAAGGAGCAAATATTGCTTATATTCGGCGTGCTAGTGGTGCCGTTTTGACTGTGCAAGAGTAGTGGTCTACCTGATGAGATTATGGTCGAAATCAAAGGTACCTCATTGCAAGTTCAGACAGCTCAACAACTTTTTCAGGAATTTGTAAGCAATCACAAAGAACCAGTCAAAAGCAATTACGGGCACGTGGATGCCAAGTTGAGGTCATCTTCGTATTCTCAGCTGAGTGGTTCCACCTACTCATCTTCTGCCATGTCATCGCAGCCTTACGATGGTGGCTATGGATCATCTGGTTTAGGAGGTGGTTATGGAAATTACAGATATTGAACAGTTATGATTTCAATTCAACTGTTTTCAAGTTTTCCGTTCGAACATTGTTATAAGTGTATCATGTGTTATGTGTAGAGTTTTCTAGTAAGTGGCTTGTAGAAATTCTGATGCAATTTTTGTGAAACTGCACCTGTAATTTATCTGTTTTGAGGATTGAAGATACGATGAGCAGAATTAGTTCAAAAAAAGAAGAAGAGGATTATTTGCATTAACTTTGAGCTGATCCCAATTCTCTTAATTAATTAGCGGAATATACTTATGTACAGTGACGGAACCAATAACTCTAAGTGGGAGGTGTCGAAAAATTTTCATACCATAAATGAGTAATTTATTTAAAATAGGGGGGAGACAAAAACTGTTTTTTTAAGATTTTGATTAAGATATATTGAAATTTTTTGCTTTCCCAGTAAAAAATTCCGAAATGGGAGGAACCGCGCCCCGACAGCCCACTAGTTCCTTCTCTGCTTATGTACATATATATATTGCATGCCACAATCATTTTTTTTAAGTTGATTGCATGTGTGTTATACCCAGAAATTCTACTTTTACATCAAGTTACCATAATTTCATTACACATTGCACTATCGGAGATGCTGAGATTGGAATTTTATTTCTTGAAAGGAGTACAAGAGTTTTGAAACATAAAACAACACTGCAATACATAAGACGCCTCTTCTTTTATCTTCAGGAACATGGAAGTTCAAGCAAACTTTACCGCACAATGTAACCTGCATTATAAACAATAAAAATCAGGACTATAATCTGTAGATGAAAATTAACGTTTAAATTTCGTTTGTAATGATGCCAAGAAAATCGAGCAAGCTTAAACCAAGGAAGCCACTAGACATGACGAAATTATCAAAGAAATGAAAAAAATTAAAAATAAGAACTTTAACGAAATCGGTTTTTTCTTACTTCCACATTTAGTGCCACGGGCGATACTTTTTCCGCATTTCTTCGCCACATAAACCACCTTACTCATGCTGATAAGCTCCTCAACCTCCTTGGTGATATACTTACACACGCATGCCACATCAGCGGTCTTGACAACATCACAACATTCTTTCGAGGGAGCGCGTTTAGGCCCCGATTTTTTCACATAGTCGGGACACTTGGATATCAGCCCTGGGAGATCCCCTGTGCATTGTGCCGAAATGTGGCTGGTTTTCAATGAAATGAGAGCTATTATCAGAATGGTTAGTGTGACAAGTCGGGGGTTAAGTGATAGTCCCATTTTCTTAGTTTCTATGGCTATTTGTTATAGTGAATGTTGAGGCTGATGAAGAAGATTATTACGTGGTGTGAGGTTATTTATAAGGGTTAAATTTTGGATTGGTCCATGAAAACACAAGTATTTAAGGATTGGTCCATGAAACTGAAACTAATTAAGGATTGGTCCATTTGCTGACATCATTAAAAAATTGCTGACGTCATCATAACACAATTAAAAAAAACAGAAACTTTTTTTCTCTCTCTCTCCTCTCTCTCTCATCTCTCTCTCCGAAAACCCTGAAACTTTCTCTCTTTAAACCGCCAACAAATCCGGCTATCAAACTGAAAAACCTCTCTTCGTTAATTTCAGAAAACAACATGGTGAAGGTAAGTTTATTAATCGTTGTTTTTATTAAAACAGTCTGAAAAATATATAAATTAATTTAATTAGGGTAAGTTCAGTGACATTTTACATAAATTAGGGTTATTAATTGTGTTTACCCATTATATATATAAATTAGGGTTCATACTCTATTGTTCATACTCTATTTTTAAATAAAAATTGCGATTCTAATAATATTTGTTGAAAATATTATTCAGACTGTTTATATTCAGTTGTTTTGGGAATAAAAACATAAAACAGCCTGGAAAAAAGTATTCAGACTGTTTATATTCAGTTGTTTTGGGAATAAAAACATAAAACAGCCTGGAAAAAAGTATTCAGACTGTTTAGTGATTCAGACTGTTTAGTGATCTATATGTAATTGTTGAAAATATTATTCAGACTGTTTATGTTTAGTGATTCTAATAAAATTCGTATTCAGACTGTTTATATTCAGTTATTTTCGTAATAAAATTGGTAAAAATAGTATTCAGACTGTTTTTATGTTTAGCGATTCTAATAAAATTGGTACTCAGACTGTTTATATTCAGTTATTTTCGTAATAAAATTGGTAAAAATAGTATTCAGACTGTTTTTATGTTTAGCGATTCTAATAAAATTGGTACTCAGACTGTTTATATTCTAATAAGATTATGTTGGAAAAATACTCAGACTGTTTACTTTCTCTGTATTTTAATATGTGCATGAGTTTACACAGACTGTTTACAGATTTTTTGTTATTGTTTTTAGAAACATATTGCCATCAAACATTCGACAAACCCCAAAAACCAACCATCTGACACCACAAACACCAAAAAAGGCAACATACAGTACAAATCAAACCTGGTTACTGTAATCAAGTTCTTTGTCGAAACAAATTTCAATCCGGCACAACTTGAATTAGTTAAGCAACACTGTCCGTTCTGGGAATTGATCAATGCTTCTAGAAATGGAGAATTAACCACTAACCAGGCTAGGAAAAGTGATAAAGAATTGTACCAGATGGCCTTGAGGTACGACCGAAACTCACAGGCCCTTAAGCTAGGTAGATTCACAGTTCCAATAGAGAGAGACCGTGTGCGTGACATTTATGGAATTTCTGGTAATGCTGAAAATCCAATAGCTCTCACAAGCTTTGCTAAAAACCAAGAAGCCTACCACAGCTTTGTTGAAAGATGCTTTTCAAATAAACTCAACAAATCCAACCTAACCAAAACAGCTATCGTAAAGGCATTGAACGAAGCATTGGTATTAACAACAAAAGTTGGTAGAGAGGACGTCGTCCGACTGGTAACATTGTACATGCTAAATGCATTTTTCTTGACGGTGAGCGGCATGACCATAGCATTGGGGTACTTGAAAATAGTTGCCGGTGACATCAAAGAGATAAAGGAATATGATTGGGCAACTCATATACATGAGAAGCTTATGGAGTCGCTCAACAACCAAGACCCAAGATCACTGTCCACGTGTCTACTCACGATACCGGTACAATAAAATTACTTCTCAAGACCTTTTTTTATTAGTTCATACTCTTTTTTATAAGTTAGTACTCTTTTTATATGTTCATAATGTTCTTAAGTTGTTTATTATTACATCAGACTCTTTATTTATTTCCATTATAAATCAGACTGTATTATTACTATCATAAATCAGACTGTAAAAACAGTCTGAATAATACTAAAAACAGTCTGAATAATATATTATTAAATCTCATAATGTATTGTTACTATCATTTAAGACAATATACTAAAAAACAGTCTGAATCATTTAAAAAACAGTCTGAATCATTTAAAAAACAGTCTGAATCATTTAAAAAACAGTCTGAATCATTTAAGACAATATATTATTGCTCTATCTATCTCAGACTGTTTTTACAAAAACTGTAAAAAGAGTCTGAATAATACTAGAAACAGTCTGAAAATAGATTATTAAAAATCACACTGTATTGTTACTATCATTTAAATCTCAGACTGTATTCTTAAATACTGTATTTCCATCTGTACAGTATGTCATCCTTGAAAAGTTCAATATTTCAAACCCGGACATGACAAAAGAATCTCAGACTGTTTTTACAAAACTGTAAAAACAGTCTGAATAATACTAAAAACAGTCTGAATAATATATTATTAAATCTCATAATGTATTGTTACTATCATTTAAGACAATATACTAAAAAAAAGTCTGAATCATTTAAAAAACAGTCTGAATCATTTAAGACAATATATTATTGCTCTATCTATCTCAGACTGTTTTTACAAAAACTGTAAAAAGAGTCTGAATAATACTAGAAACAGTCTGAAAATATATTATTAAAAATCAGACTGTATTGTTACTATCATTTAAATCTCAGACTGTATTCTTAAAAACTGTATTTCCATCTGTACAGTATGTCATCCTTGAAAAGTTCAATATTTCAAAACCGGACATGACAAAAGAAGCATCCACAAAGGCTTTGTGTGTCAAATGGGACGTCTTTTCATTCTTCAAGTTGTGTTCCTCAAGGTTCACAATTGTAGACCTGTGCAATGAAAAGGTATAACACTATTTCTATACAATTGTAGACTGTTTTTATTCTATCTATACAATTGCTTCTAAAAACCTTTTCATTCTTTAAATTATCATCATAGGGATGTAGAAAACAATCAAAAAACCTCGTTATTTATGATGGTAAAAAGAAGCTACCTCCGAAACCAAAGCGATTAACAGATGAGGAGTTGGAGAAAGAGATAGACGAAGATGTTGAAGATCCTCAGAATGTTTACTCTAGTTCAACAGAAGAGGAAGGCTTGGAAAACTCTGAAAATGAAGGCTCGGAAAACACAGAAGAAGACTCTGAGAGCGAAAATGAGTCAGACAACAATTTTACCATCTCCCTTCGGAAACAATTCGGAACACCAAAAACTCCAAAATTCAATGAAATAATGGAAACATCTAAGAGCACCGAATATGACGAGGGAGGTCCCTCTGGAGGTGGTGGCTGTTATAATTACAGTGCCGATGATATGCATGTGAATGAAAGTCCAATTCACGAAGAGAGGAGAGAAGAAGAGTCCGAAAAAGAAGAGACCAAAGTGGCTGAATTGCAGAAAAACCTAGATGAGGCAATTTTGCAAATTAAAGAGTATAAAGACCTAACAACCACAATGCAGAAAAGCATCAACGACCTTGGGAAATCTTTGGCTTTAGAAGAAAGATTAAAGTCCAAGTGGGTACCTGAGTGGAAACAAAAGATTGAACAAATGGTTGAGGAAAAGAAAATGCTCGAGAAGGAAATAAAAGGTAAACGCCATAAAATGCAATTCAAACTCTTCCTCTCTTGTCTAATTTTTTTTCCATTAGCTTGGTTTCCCTAAGTCAGACTGTTTGTGTTATAGAAAAGGAGGAGATGATCACCAAATACCAAAGAATTGTCTCTGATCTCCAGCAAGAGGCATATGTAGAAAAAAATAAAATGCGAAACAAAGAAGTCGAGATGAAGCAAAGAATGGAAAAATTGGAGAATGAAAAAAAGCAGCTTGAGGAAGACCTACAAGGTAAAGGTAGAGTACCTCTATTGTAATCATATAAACTATTTTGCATTCATATTCTATTACTAAAAACAGTCTGAAAATATATTATTAAAATCTCAGACTGTATTGTTACTATCATTCGTAATGTATTATTAAAAACAGTCTGAATCCCTTTATTTTGCTTAGTAAATTTGTTTCAATGAAATATATCAACTAGAAACCTCAGACTGTATTATTACTATCATAAATCAGACTGTATTATTTCAATGAATTATTCAGACTGTTTTTGAATTATTACAGTACAAAACTGTAAAAAGAGTCTGAATAATACAAAAATTATTTGAATATTAATGCAACTATTTTCATTCATATTGTATTACTAAAAACAGTCTGAAAATATATTATTAAAATCTCAGACTGTATTGTTACTATCATTCGTAATGTATTATTAAAAACAGTCTGAATCCCTTTCTTTTGCTTAGTAAATTCTTCTTTCAATGAAATATATCAAATAGAAACCTCAGACTGTATTATTACTATCATAATCAGACTGTATTATTTCAATGAATTATTCAGACTATTTTTCCTCCTATTGTTGCAGGGGAACATGAGCTAAAAGAAGGGCTATACAATGATGCACAGGTGTATGCGGCACACGACTACTCACAAAAGTGCCGAATCGATGAAGTTATAACTGATGCTCTCCTAAATGCGGATATACAGACTCCACAGCTAGATTTAATCCGCAAAGAAATTCTGGAAAGACTCGGTTATGAGTATGATGGTCCGGGATCCAACATTCTCCGTATCAGAGCAAGAACAGATAGGAGACCACCAGTGAAGTACACACCAAGTAAAATAGACTCTCCAACAAAAATCCAAGAAAATGAGAACCAGCTACGGAAACGTAAGCAAGCTGATCAAGATGACAAGTCTGAAATGGTCGCAGACGTAGGCGCTCCTGAGCCGTTGTTGGAAAAACCAAATAAAAAACCAAAGGGTGGACGAACAGCAAAAGGGAGAGCATCAAAAAAGAAAACTCCTGTACTGGACGACCAAGGTGGCGAAGGCTATTTCCCACAAATCGACTTCAGTAGTCTAGTAGACCATGTACCGGACAAAACAGAGAGAGCACACGATATCATCACAAATAAAAACGAGAATGATATTACAACAAAGCTCCCTGACAACATCTTCAGCAAAATTCAAGAAATTCACAACGCAAATGGACCATTGTAAGTCAGACTCTTTTTATTTTTGTGTTTATGATACAATTAGGTCTCACACTCTTTACATTTACCTCAGACTGTTTAAAACAGTATGAATTGTTTTAATGAAGACTGTTTTGTATTTATGATACTTTTATATAGCTTGGACTCTTTTTAAATTTAGTTCAGACTGTTTTTATAGACTGTTCAGACTGTTTTTAGTTCTTTTTTATATAGCTCACTCTTTTTAAAAAATGATCAATTGTGTTTTTGTCAGACTGTTTAGTTCAGACTGTTTTTTGTTAGAAAGTTTAGTTCAGACTGTTTAGTTCAGAATGATAAATTTAGTTCAGACTGTTTTTTTATACAAGCCCCATACTGTTTTTTAATAGCTCAGACTCTTTTTTATATAGCTCAGACTCTTTAAAAAAAATGATCTATTGTGTCCCTTTTATATACAACTTTTAATGTTTTTTTTTAACTCAGACTGTTTTGTTGTCATACTGTTTTTTTCAATCTCAGACTGTTTTATCTCAGACTGTTTTGTTGTCAGACTGTTTTTTTCAATCTCAGACTGTTTTGTGCTTACTATAAAATTTTAATTTACAGTGCCGCCTTGTTCTCAAAACTCGGTTCAAACAATAAGGATTACTTCATCACTCTCAACGACATCTACAACTTAATTAATGGCCAGTTGCTATGCTGTAATGTAAGTATACAGGGATCGTACAATTTTATTGCTTGCTTACAAGCTCTTGTACTCATACTCTTTCTAAAACTTGTCCTTATCGCAGATCATAAATGGGTATACCCACATATTGAGGCAAGAATACCAGGCAAAATCTACAAAAACATTCAAGATATTGACCTCCGTATTATGGGTAAAAACACAAACTCTTTTTATGTTGTCAATGCATCACTTTGTTTCTTTACAAAAAGAGTCTGAGATTTTATCTTAAACCTTTTCGTTGTTGTTTGGTTTGTAGTTTTTTCTAAAAGACAGGAAAAGATACGAGGATGAGCTCGATGCGAAAATCACCGATAAGCTGAGGAAGCACGTTCAGAACGGATACAAGTTATTGTTCTTCCCTATTAACTCGAATAGGAACCGACCCATTGACGTAGAGGCAGACCACTGGACTCTATTGGTTCTGAACGTCGAATCGAAAAAGTGGGGTTTTTATAATAGCAACATACCTCCTTGCAATATCAACAGACCAGACCCTTACCTTGATGACGCCAAACTAGTGGTAATTCAGACTCTTTTTAAAATACAACAGTCTGAATTTGCAAAAACTACCCTCTTCATCTTTTAAATGTATATATTTTTTTTAATGTTACAGATGGCCTTTGTACAAGAAAAATTGAAAATGATAGCTGATGTGCCCTCCTTCTCACTTGATTCACAAGATGGGTACACGTTAGACGTTGTAACAGACTGTCCCTATCAAGGAGCCACGTAAGAAAAATATGTGCCTACTGATATTCAGACTGTTTTTACTATTCATCTAAATCAAAATTAATTTTACATGTTTTATTTTTTTACAGATCAGACTGTGCATTGTATGTGTGCTACAACATGGAGACAATCATCAATGGTGAACCTGTCACAAGAGAGACGACTTCCGACAAGATACTAGAGTTCAAGGCCAAGATAATAACGAGAATCGTCAATCGATACATTCAGTCTGAATTAACAAAAACAGTTTGATTAATGTAAAAATTAGTTGTAAACAGTCTGAATGTAAAAATAGTTCCATTATTTGTAAACAGTCTGAATAGAAAAGAGTTCTATTATTTTGTTCGAATATGATTTCGTTTCTTTTCCATTTTCTTTCGCCAATATATTTTTCAATGAATCTTAAGACTGTATTATTACTATCAATCATAAATGTATTATTAAAAACATATAAAAACGTATTTATACTGTATTACAAAAAACAGTCTGAAAAATATTATTAAATCTCAGACTGTATTATTACTATCATTTATACTGTATTATTATAAACAGTCTGAATCTCAGACCGTTTCAGTACTCACACAATTCAGACTGTTTTAAAGATATCTATTGACTAAAAAAAAAGAGTCTGAATAATATGATTGATGTAACTAGTTTGCTTCACTTTATTTCTTCCGTTAATATATTTCAATGAAATATAAACAGTCTGAAAATATATTATTAAATCTCAGACTGTATTATTACTATCAATTATACTGTATTATTATAAACAGTCTGAATCATTTACGACAATATACTAAAAAAACATCATATGACATGTATCATTAGAAACTCAGACTGTTTTTATGTTCATTAGAGTATCATACTGTTTTCAGAAAGAATCTCAGACTGTTTCATTACTCACAATTCAGACTGTTTTAAAGAAGTCTATTGACTAATAAAAAAGAGTCTGAATAATATGATGATTGATGTAACTAGTTTTCTTCGTTTTCTTTATTACAATCGTAAAAATAAGACTGTATTATTAAAAACAGTCTGAAAACATATAAACAGTCTGTATTACAATCATAATCTCAGACTGTTTTTAATATAAAACTGTAAATCAAAACTGTAAACAGTCTGAATAAATACCTGTGCACAAACGAAAAAATACCTGTGCACAAAAAACATAACAGCAATTGATCTCTAAAACAGTCTGAAAACAGTCTGAATAAGAATAATAATAAAAAAAACGCAATTGATCTGTAAAAAGAACTCTAAATAACTGATTTGTAAAACAGTATGAATACAAGAACCTCATATTGTATTATTAATATCATAAAATCAGACTGTATTATTAAAAACAGTCTGAAAAAGGCCAACATCATATAAAACTAAAAAAAGTCTAATATACAACTAAAAAATCTATTCACGATCATCCTTCAGAAGAAAGCTTCTCTTTGCACGTCCGTTGATTATGATTTGCATATTTCTTGCACCTCCCGCATTGATTAGCTTTCTTCTTTTTCGCGACTGGATTTGCCTCACCACCTGATGGAATACGCTTCTTTTGAGGCCTTCCCGGAGGCCTTGATGTTTCTGGAGGTTTAATGTTTGACTCATTAATCAATTCAGAATCTCGCCAAATAGAACTAGGGACTGGGTTGATTGGCGTATTGTACGAACTTCGATAAATGTCCACAAAGAACCATTTTTCAACAAAATTCTCCATAGGCAGTTTGTCCCTAGAAATACACAAAACTGCATGTTGGCACGGGAACCCAGTCCTCTTCCATTCATGACATGAGCATTGCCGATGTCCCAGGTCCACGTATTCGGATGGAGCTGACAGCACTTCATATTTCCAAAACCCTGACCTCACAACCAAAAACGACAGACCGTTGTGAATGAATGTGTCCCATTTTTCTTGGTAGAAAGGACACAGAACACCTTTCCATGTTGCTGCAAAAAAAAAAAACATAACCAAAAATCTCTTAAAAACATATACCTAGTAAAAACAGTCTGATATGATGACAAACACGAATTCACATAACAGTCTGAGTTGCCACAAACCTGCTTTGATTCTTCTTTCATCGAACCATTTCATCAATTTCAATCTTAGCTTATCAACCAGTTCAGTGATAGGTAATTCTCTAATATCATTGATCCAATTATTGAATGATTCCACAGCATTGGAAGTTGTCTCACCATATCGCGACTTTACACAATATGCTTCGGCCCATTTCATAGGATTGCAATTCTCCATAAATTTATCTATTTTACGACCCCCCATATTGCGCAACAACTTCATATTCTGTTCAAACAAAGGAATTGTAGCAGAAGTTGCACAAGTTTGCAACAAATTAATAATTTCAGTCCTTTTTGTTCCATCACCCCCACTAAACTTCAATTTCAAATTATCCTTCAAATGGCGTAGACAGTAATAATGGTCTGCGTTGGGAAAAATCCGAGACATACCATCCAACAACCCAATATGTCTGTCCGAGAAAAATGTCAAAGGACGGTCATCACCTATAGTTAACTTCAGTTGTTCTAGAAACCAACCCCAATTATCAATATTCTCACTGCTAACAATAGCAAAAGCAAGTGGATACAACCCTGTAACATTAAGAAAATCATAAACAGTCTGAAAATCTTAAACAGTCTGAAAATCAAAAACAGTCTGAAAATCAAAAACAGTTTGATAACAAAAACAGTCTGATAACAAAAACAATCTGGTAACAAAAACATTTTTATAAAACAGTCTGATATAACAAAAGTTTGATAACAAAAACAGTCTGATAACAAAAACAGTCTGATAACAAAAACAGTCTGATAACAAAAACAGTCTGATAACAAAAACATTTTTATAAAACAGTCTGATATAACAAAAGTTGTATATAAAACAGTCTGAACTAAATTTAAAAACAGTCTGAGTTATATAAACCATTAATGTAACAAAAAACAAACAAAAAAAGAGCTTGAAAAAGGAAAAACAAACCTTTATTGCCATTCTTGCCGACTGCAGACAATAAAACACCCTTATATTTTCCTTTTAAAAATGTTCCGTCAATGAAAAGCATGGGGCGAACATCCCTAAACCCTTTTATGCAGCCATGAAGAGAGAAAAATACCCTTTTGAATTGATTTGAACCATTCCCATCCTTATCAAGTTCCAGGACACTGCGACTCCCAGGATTTGTCGATTCTAAACCCACAAAATACCTTTCTAATTGGTTGTATGATTCATCGATATCCCCACTGTGCATTCCGCTAGACATTTGGACAGCATTCCAAGCTTTATAATAGCTTATCTCCAACCCATAACCAATCCTTAAATGCGATATTATAGCAGAAGGGGCTAAATTTGGATTTTCCCTCACATATTCATCCATTATTTTCGATATGAGCTTGCTATTTACATGCTTGTTCAGAGCACCTGGGGCTAACTTTTTGCATGTATGTTGTGATTCAAACTTTCTAATCTTAAATTGTTGGTCTGAGGTCCACACACCAGCATATATGTACCAGCTACAGCCAATACTATCCCTCTCTTCACAATAAGCGACCACCCTAACCGAGTTATTCCTTCCAAACCAGGGGACATGACCTTCATATATACAAAATTTCCGTAATGACTCTCTAAAGTGATCAGCACAACTAAAAATCTGCCCAACCCCAGTTATCAAGTTTGCCCACTCACTCGTTTTATAAACCTTCCTAACAGCTAAACTAGAACCTGCATCACACCAATCATCATCATCCGAAAATTCAGAACAATCAGCACTTATTTCCTTCGAAGTACCAACAGTGCAAGTGGATACAGTCCCAACAAAAACTAGAATCTCTACTATTTTTTTTCCCAACACGTTAAACAGAGCGACCATATCTTTCAACTCATCATCCGATCTCAATAAACATCGCTCATCTCTAATTGCTAAGTAGGTTAGAGACACTGAATCCAAATTCAAGCTAAACCTATTACTTATTGTATGTAATAACTCCGCATAGGTCATACGCTTATTCAGAGCAACAGGGACACATTGATCATTATATCGACAATACATTACTAAATCAAACGAATCCATCAGAAAAAATACCTGTGCACAAAAACAGTATGAAGTATTAAATTTTAATAATAAACGCAATTGATCTCTAAAAACCTAACAAAAACCTACATTGTGTTACAAAAAACAGTCTGAGTTATTATATAATAAGAATACAATAGCTCAGACTGTTTATAATAACTCAGACTGTTTTCTGTAACTCTAGAATACAATAGCTCAGACTGTTTTTAAAAACAGTCTGAATACAAGAAAAAACAGTATGAACTCTTAAATTTTAACAATACAAAATCATACAGAACAGTCTGAATTATTATAATAAACACTGTTTTTTAAAACAGTCTGAATACAAGAAAAAAACAGTATGAAGTATTGAATTTTAATAATAAACGCAATTGATCTCTAAAAACCTAACAAAAACCTACATTGTGTTACAAAAAACAGTCTGAGTTATTATATAATAAGAATACAATAGCTCAGACTGTTTATAATAACTCAGACTGTTTTCTGTAACTCTAGAATAAATAGCTCAGACTGTTTTTAAAAACAGTCCGAATACAAGAAAAAACAGTATGAACTCTTGAATTTTAACAATACAAAATCATACAGAACAGTCTGAATTATTATAATAAACACTGTTTTTTAAAACAGTCTGAATGCAAGAAAAAAACAGTATGAAGTATTGAATTTTAATAATAAACGCAATTGATCTCTAAAAACCTAACCAAAACATGCATTGTGTTACAGAAAACAGTCTGAGTTATTATATAACAAGAAATACAGTAGCTCAGACTGTTTATTAATAACTCAGACTGTTTTCTGTAACTCTTGAATACAATAGCTCAAACTGTTTTTTTAAAACAGTCTGAATAAATCATACATTGTGTTAGAAAATTCTGATTTATTATTTATTATAATAAATCTCTAAAACCTAAATTCAGCAAAGCAATTTGAGCTAAACTCAGCAAGAAAAACGAAGCTAGCAATAAAAAAACAGTTTGAAGAGAGAGAACCTGTCTGTCGAGAGAGAGAGATATACAGAAATTTGATAAAATTCGTTCAGTGAGAGAGATATACAGCTAATAGTGTATATAGATGGTTTAGAGAGAGAGAGATGGAGAGAAACGGTTTAGAGAGAGAGAGATAGATACAACTGTTTAAAAAAACAGAATATGTATAGTATATATATAGTGGACCAATCCTTAATTAGTTTCATAAATAATGGACCAATCCTTAAATGAATTTTATAGCTGGACCAATCCTTAAATACTTTTGTTTTCGTGGACCAATCCTTAATTTTCTCTTGATATTAGTGACAGCCCCCATATTTCAATATAAATTCCCATGTAGTCCCAGTATTACACAGTCAGTTTTTTAAAATGTGATAAATTGATTGGATTTTGTTATGGATATAAATATAATGGATGCCAAAGTCATTTCAAGTAATTCATGATTTTAATCGTTTAAGGAGATCACTGTGTATTTTATTCACTGTTACATTCAATTGGGTTACTCTCCTGCTTGAGTATTTTAGCAAATATGACGACAACATTGCCGGCCCGGTTTATTTATATGTTCAATGCTCAAATATTTTTTGTTACCCATAAAATAAAATAAAAAAAATTGTAGTTTGTGAATACTTAACGAATGACCAACGAGTTAAGATCATGACTACACAACCACTACACTATTGCAACGCATGATAAATGAGAAGTGATTAAATATTAGATATAGAATTACAAAATATATTTACAAATTAGTTCGCATGTTGCCCGTTAAAAAAAATTCCCGACTATTTTCTCGAAGTTGAGGTCAATTTTCAACTTCTCTAAACTTTGAGCAGTGGTGTTACCTTTCCAACTTCTCTAAACTTTGAGTGACTGGATCTGTCGATTTTCAAAGGTTGAGGTTCTATAATGGGGGTATTGGAATTTTAACTCGGGTTAAATGAAAAGTATCTGAGACTGTAGGGACCATTAGTGAATTTTACTAGATGGGCGGACGAAAAACCGGAAAAATCGAACCGGATCAATAACCGAAAAACCGGAAAAAAATCGGGTCGGTTTCAGTTTTCAATAAAACCGAACCGAAAAAGACCGAAACTGAAAAAAACCGAAAAAACCCGGAAAAAAAACGAAAAACCCCGAAAAATAACCAAAAAAACCGAAAAAACCCCGAAACCGGACCGAAAAAACCTGGTCCGGTTCAATCAAAAAAATAAAAAGCCCGAAACCGAAAAAAAACGAACCAAAAAATATGTTCGGTTTCGGTTTAGGTTTTGATAAAAACCGAACCGAACCGAACCGAACTCGGCCCTCATTAACAGTGTCTGGAAAGTACGATATGCAAAATGTTCAATTATTTACTCCAATGTGGGTAGTGGATTGCATGTGATTATTGCTTTAACTGTTTGTTCAGCTCTGCTGTTATTTTGTTTGTTTACATGTGTTTTTACTTGCTTCGAAGTACAACATTAGTATGACATGTGAGTCCAAACATCGTAACTCCCCTGGGCTGTCAAAAATTGCTCTTTTTAGTCACGAGCTATATATGTGCATTCCAGTCTCAATATTACCTTCTTTTTGTGTTCACACCACGTTTCAAACTTACATCACCCTCTTATAACATTAGTATGACAATGTTTGTAGATACATTCTATAACATACTTATTACATATTGAAATACTGAAGCGCTTTATTTATATATAGCATCGTTTTCTATAAACAAATAAAATTCATACTATTTCAACAATTTGAACAGAAACTTAGATACATTTGAAAAAAAAAACATTATAAAAAAAATGAGTTATTTCTTGACTTTAATTAATCAACTTGATAGAGAAAGAGAATCCAATTTAACTTTGAAAATATCTTTTTTATTTTCAGAACAAGAAAGTGTTGAATTCAAAAAAGAAACGCACTTTGAGTACTTACGAGTCTGAAGTTCCATAAGCTGCAACCCAAACTCATTTGAGTACTTATGAGTCTATTTAAGCATCTAAAACTTTACTTAATTAGTGGTAGCATCATCCGAATGTCTAACTAGGCGATATTGGGCGACATCCTAGACGTGCATATATAGAAATGCATGCCTATATAGGGTGGGTATAATTGGCGGTTGGTCATCTAAATTATAATATTGTCATCTTTGTCGACTACACCGCTACATTTATGCACTTTGAGCTAATCGAAATTAATCGAAGTTAATAGTAATAACAAACATGATGGAGGTTACACTTCAATATTGTTTTTAACTCAAACAAAGCAAGGCAAGTAGAAGTGGTTTATATGACAACATTAGTTAGTATAATCTAGTCACAAATTAAACAAGTACCGCCAGGCATGCCAATTTTTTCCAATCATTCGAACATATCTCCAAATTTCAAGAATCAGAATCCAAACATGCTTTTAACAAGCAAGGATCATCGGTTTTTATATTAACTTAATGTATAATCAATCGAAAAATTATTTTAGTATTCTTGGAGGACGGATGATGTGGTACTCTATACCACATATTAACATACATGTGTATTACTTTGCCAACTAAGTAGCCAACTCACCTAAGTAATTAAATGTGTTTTTGTGCCTCTTTTACAACTCCTTGTGTGTGAGAGAGCACCCCACTAAAATAGAAGTTCCATTAATTCTAGTTACTTACACATTTTATATATTATCTAGTTCGGAGAATATATGTATACATACACATAATACATATTATTAGAGATATGAATAAAATAAATTGGACTTTTATTTAAAATACTCATTTCAAATCACTGTATCATTCTATCACGATAATTTTGTTTAACTCGGTTAGAAAAAAATAACTACTGATAATGTATATTATCATTTATTTATTTAAAGAGTAAAAGCTTTAGCCTTTTAAGAAAACAAATTATGTTTCAGCCTAACCATATTAGTTTTCCAAAAAAAAAAAAAAAAATATTTGAGAACTAAGTGTTCTTATTAACAAATACTTGTTTTAATATTCGAACGTTCAAATATCTTGTGAAGTTGTGATTACATTGTTGTATAACACAACTAAATTAGGACTTATAAATCTTTTCAAAATTATATCATCGTAGCTTTACTCAATACATAATAAAAGTTGAGTTGAAAATGTTGAACTCGTTTTTCACATTTAATCAATTGTCAATTTGAGCTTCTTATTCAATTTGGATAAATTTTCGTCTTCTCTCCAATGGAATAAAAGTGTAATATTTCATTATTTATTTTGAGATAAAATTAAATTGGATAAATGTAATGACTTTTGATATTCCCAATGGAGTAGGAAAAAAATAAGAATTCTATTTTAATGGGGTGGTACCACACACAATGAGCTATAAAAGAGGCACAAAATCATATTTAATTATTTAGGTGAGTTGGGTACTTAATTGGTAAAGTAATACACATGTATATTAATATGTGTTACAGAGGACCACATTATCCGATCTCTAAGAGTACTAAATATTTTGTCTAATCAATGCCATTAATCAATATTTTTTTGAAGATTGATAGAATCAGTTCGAACGCATGGAATCTTCAGCCACACCCCTTAAAGTCATGGCTCGATATTACAACTGTCCGTACTTCCCCCGCGTTCTTTTCAATTTTATATCCTTAGTCATGTTATTAGAACCGAACAAATATCTTACCCACACATGCATAACCAAATAATCTCGGACTTAATTGTAACGGTTGTATGTATATACATGGGTTATAAACAGTTATAATGATTGTGTTGAATTTATTAATGGAAGAAACTCAAGTTAATTAATTTTATGCTACATATTTATTAATCCAAATAACTTAGACTAATATTTTTTAATATTCGTAAAATAATCCGAGTGGACTATTATCATAGTATGGGTATATCATATCTAACATATAAAAACTCTTTCTAACGCATAAAATATATTAACAATATAAAATATATTTGCAGGGAAGTTTGAGCAGCAGCATCTGACTTTTTTACGCATAAATTAATCCAAAAAGCTAACTAGTAACAAATTGGAACAATTTAAAATACATGTGTTAAAAATGAAATATGATAGAAATTACGATAGAGGTATGTTTATTTTATGAAACTATTGAAACACTTGGTCATATCATATGCCCTTCGAGCTATCCATTTCGTATAGGTATATATGTGTATATATATATGTATACATATATATCCATATATATATAGTGAGAGAGTGAGGCGAACCGTGAAACGGGAATTTCTTTTTTAAATGCGTGGATTACCAAAAATTATAAGTAATCCGGGCTTGTCAAGTTTACGTTCGACGTGCCACTCATGCAGTCACCCGTACTTGTATACGTGGGCCATGCTTTGTTAAGACTGCAGCAAAAGTTTCATTGCATATTAAAAAGTGTCGCCACATGGCAAATAGGCTCATTTATCTCCATAAACTACACAAATATCTATACATATTTTTATATGTCTCTTGTTCTGGTTTCATAAAAAAATTGCATTCTGAGGTCTCCAAAGTTCTTAATGTATTGATACTAATTTGTATCTATAAATGACATTTATTTATAACTATAATATAGAGATAATTTTTAGTGTATAATCGTTGCTTTATAACCATTCATGTTATCACTCTTTAACTTTTAGCATTTAAAAGTGTTAGTAATTCTTATATATACCACTTAACATTTATTTTATCAAGTAGTAAATTTATCAATTTTCAGTTTTTCCGTTCAAGATAAATATGACAAGTTTACTTTTATATAAACAATAAATAGAAACCGATAGATACTTTAAGGGTCTACAAATAAATTTGCATATGTTTAGGACTGTTTAATTAAAAACATGGATTTCAACAATAAATGGAGAAGATCGGCCGTTTTATTGCTGGTTTTAGTGGCATACATACACCACTGTGTGAGTGACACGTCGAACGTGGACTTCATGAGCCCGGATCACTCATAATTTTTGGCAATACGCGCATGTAAAAAAAAAAAACTGTAAAACGGCAACAAACGTGAGTTCTCTTTTATTTATTTATCACTATAAGCAGCTATTAGTATTTGTTTTATTAATTTAATTTCTGAAATTATTATTCCTTTTTAGTATATACTGTACCTATTTGTATGAAACTCCATCAATAGCTGACCACTTAAGTTAGCTAGGATCCAATTTTCTTTCTTAGTTTTTATTATTATTATGAATTTATGATATCCACTTGTTTGCAAATTGTAGTGTTACCAATTTATAGATTTTCCTTTTTAGTATTTAACAGTTACAAAAGATGCTTATATTTCTAACTTATAAGAAAACAAGTTGGTTTTTTGTTGGTGTTCGACTTAAAATTTCTATATTTTTAAAACCCCAGAAACTAATACAATTCGGCCTTTAAATCGATCATCCAGATGATGTACACTTAAAAGCTGCAACCAAACAAACCCATATCCATTTACAAGAACCATCAATTGCAGGGTCTTCCCCCCTGTAGTATTAGCTGCTAAATTCGATTAGCTAGGGTTCAATTTCTATTTCATATTAGTATGTTATTTAAATCGTAGTCCGTGTCTTGACTCTAAAGGTACTATTCCTATTACAGGTACGAGACTTGTTTGGCTACAGATTAGATTATTGAAGGTGGGTTCATCCAGCTTTTTTAGGCCATTAAACAAAAAAAAGCTCAAATTTTTATCTAGTCAAACATCGTATACGCAACTAACAAGTTCAATGATTCATTAGCTGCTAAAGTCCATTCATTTATATGAACCCAAAAGTCGGAACCCAAAAGCCCGTTGTCATTCATTTATATCATAAAAGTCGGAACGCAAAATCCCATAGTCATTTATAAGATCTTCATTAGTATTTCCCCCACCTTCGACTATTCGTATCAAAAGTAAATGAAAAAAGTTCAATGATCCATTAGCTGCTAAAGTCCCAAATGCCCCCTCAACCCACCAAACTTAAAAGCCCATCCTACTTATTTTCCGGCCACCGTAAGCCCTCTCAAAACTGCCCCACCGTTAGCGGTGGTCTCTTCTCTAACCGCCGAACGATTCAAAATCCTTACCCGAATGACCAAAACCCTCCTAATTTCGATCTCCGAAAATGGGACCCGGATTCGTCAAACCACAATACTCGACCCACCAAAACCTCTTCGGAACAATTCTTTGCCATATCACAGAACCTCTCCCCAATAGCTAGATACATAGTCGATTCTTTTCGAAAACACAAGCATTGGGGTCCCACCATTACAGAAGATCTCAACAAGCTTCGTAGGGTTACGCCCAAGCTCGTGGCTGAGATACTCAAGGTCCAGACTGACCCCGCTCTCTCCGCAAAGTTCTTTCACTGGGCAGGTAAACCTATTGATAAGGAATGCCAAATGCATACATGATTTGGCATACTCCATGTTTTTACTTGAGAAAGAATGTTTGATTGTTCAATGGTCTTTTTCCTGATTCCTACTCTTTGTACAAGTGATAGTTTTTACTGATATGTCCAGATAGATCTAAATATCTTTATGGGATGCTTTAAACTAGAGCTGAAAGTAAGATTTATTTAGTGGAAACTCGAGCCGCCTTACTGCAGTTATTCGGTGCATTAATCTGCAAACGAAAATATTTGAAATAAATTTGTTTCGGTATATGGGGAAATAGGCCAAATCTGGAAAGGTCAAATTAGAAGAGAAAATAATTTTTTATTGAAATATCAAACCAAAGCATAAAATGTCTCTTATGTAGATTTGTTGCGGCATTTTCTCATAGTTAATTGGGGTGATAATCGCAGTTGGCAGGTAAGCAGACGGGGTACGCACACAATTTCACTTATTAAGTGTTGTTTTCCCCATAGAAGTGCGCTCCGCAAAATTACATTTCAACTGAAACTTTCAGTTAGAGCAGAAAACAATATATTTATGAAAGGATTGAAGACTAGATAAGGTCATTTCTTTTTGGAAATTTATCACGCCTAACCGTTTTATATTATATGAAATGCGTGAATCTTGAATATATAAAGATTCATTTAGATGTACTTAAGTTAGGCAGTTTTTTTTTTTTAATTGGCAGGTAAGCAGAAAGGTTACAAGCATGATTTCGCTTGTTACAACGCATTTGCCTATTGTTTAAACCGGAACAAACGGTTCCGGTCAGCTGATCAGGTACCCGAGCTGATGAGCGTCCAAGGCAAACAGCCCACCGAGAAACAATTCGAAATCTTAATCCGAATGCACTCAGACGCAAATAGGGGCCTGAGGGTGTATTATGTTTACGAGAAGATGAAAAAATTCGGTGTAAAACCAAGAGTGTTTTTATATAACAGGATAATGCACGCGCTCGTGAAAACCAACCATTTGGACTTGGCCATGTCAGTTTATAGTGATTTCAAGGAAGATAAATTGGTTGAAGAGAGTGTCACTTTCATGATTTTGGTTAAGGGGTTGTGTAAAGCGGGGAGAATCAGGGAGGTTTTGGAGCTTTTGAGTCGCATGAGACGAGAATTATGTAAACCTGATGTTTTTGCTTATACCTCAATGATTAAAGTGTTGATTAGAGAAGGTAATTTAGATGGTTGTTTAGAGATTTGGGAGGAAATGAAAAAAGATAAGGTAGAGCCAGATGTTATGGCTTACGCGACGTTGGTTATAGGGTTATGCAAAGGAAAACGAGTCGAAAAAGGGTATGAGGTTTTCAAGGAAATGAAACGAAAAGGGTGTTTGATAGATCAGTCTATATTTTCATCATTGATTGAGGCGTTTAAAACGGATGGGGAAATGGGTGCCGCTTGTGATTTGTTGAAGGGTATGATGGATTCTGGATATAGGGCTGATTTGTCGATATACCAAACTTTAATTAATGGTTTTTATGAAACAAAAAATGTTGACAAGGCTCAAATGCTTTTTCAGGCCGCTGTCCATGAGGGTCTCGAGCCAGATTTTACAACTGTTAGTCCTATATTACTGTCTTACGCAGAGTTGAAAAGAATGGACAAGTTTCACAATTTACTCTTGCAAATGCAGGATTTGGGTTTTAACACCATTGATAACCTGCCTAAATTCTTTTTGTTTGTGTTGGAGAAAGAGGAAAGAGTTATGTTGGGTTTAGAAGTCTTTGGATACTTGAAGAAGAAAGGTTATTGCAGTGTTTTAATTTACAATATACTTATGGAGTCCCTTTATAAGATCGGGGAGTTCAATGAAGCAATATCTCTTTTTCATGAATTATCAGGTTCAGATTATGTACCTGATTCATCAACTTATGACCACGTGGTTATATGTTTTTCGGAAATTGGAAACATTCAAGAAGCTTGTACATGCTATAATAAGATTATAGAAATGTCTTCACTCCCCTCTGTATCAGCATATCATTCTCTTGTTAAAGGCCTTTGCAAAATTGGAGAGATCGACGTTGGTATGATGGTAATACGTGAATGTTTAGCTAATGTAACAAGTGGACCTGTGGAGTTCAAGTACGTGCTCGCTATTATTCATGTTTGTAAATCAAACGATGCAAATAAAGTTACCGAAGTTATAAACGAGATGATGCAACTTGGGTATTCTCCAGACGATGTTACATATTGTGCTGTTATTTATGGCATGTGTAAGCATGGAACATTTGAGGAGGGACGTAAGTTGTTTTCTTGTATGAGAGAGAAGAAATTGATAACTGAAGCTGGTTTGGTTCTTTATGACGATAAATTTGTTGAGCATATGCAGAAGAAAACAGCAGATTTAGTTATTTCGGGAATAAAATTTTTTGGTCTTGAATCCAGGTTGAAATCAAAAGGTTGTAATTTACTGTCAAGTTGAAAATTTGAAGTTACACAGACGTTTAGTTGGTAATTTGAAAATCAGCCTCGTTAATTTTAAGGGGGTTCGAATTTTATACTGTTAAATCTATGTTATTGTTATTTTAGTGTTACAACTGTCCCTATGATAAGTCCTCACGCTGTAATTAAAAAGATTCCATTACCTCACAGAATTAATAAGCATCTCAAACCTCTAGCCTCTTCTTTTTTCTGAGGCAACTCTTTCTCCCCGTTTTTTCCGCATTGGAAATGATTTTTCTCGCATATTTATTTACCCAAAACGTGTACCCGTTTAGGTGACATGCACATGTCATGTGCAGTCACTAATCAACATATATATACTCTTAATATACATGTATATATATTAGTAATGTTAAATTTAACAATTTTTATTATTTTTAATTAATATTTAAATTTAGAATAGACTGATCTAAGGTTTTAATATATATTTATTTGAGTTTTTAGTAGGTTGAATTTTTAGATTTAACAATTTTTCTTATTTTTAATTAATATTTAAATTTAGTATATATACTTAATTAGGTTCTGGTATATTTTTATTTGAGTTTTTAGTAAATTGTGTTTTTATTATGTTGAATATTTATATTTGCGTTTATCAAATTATAAATTGTATTTTATGTATATTTGGAGAGATAAATATGTATTTTATTTGCCTATGAAGTGTGTAAGCTGTGTGCAAATTGAGTGTCTAATGTCTAACATTATTCGGTTAGTAATGTTAGAAAAAAAATATGAACGAATATTTTTAAAATATTGAGTTGCTTGAGGTATTATTAAACAAATAAAATTGAATGAATAAGGAAATAATTCGGTCTAATTAAATATTGTTGAAATAATCGTCTATTTTCCTCTTTCATTATTTTAATTTTTTTTAATTAATGAGATACTAGTATTTATTAAACTGAGGTGGACAAGTCCACCCTTGATATTTTGGTTTGATTTTAGATACTGCAGTAACATTTTTTTTTTTCTAGAGCTCATTTATCACAATCACTTGGAACCCATAAATATTAGAATGAAAATAGTACTTTGACAATCAGAATTTTTTTTGTAAACCGGATGTGGCCGCCACTCTGCTAAATCTTCTCCTAAAATTCTTTATGAAAAGCCCATAAAGTGTGGATAATTACCCCCAAATTAGGACCAAATTATAATTTATTTGAATCAAATCAAAATCGAGAACTTTGATATGTGAGCTAGTAGCTATTAATTTTGGATTGGAGTTGGTACGATTTCATTCTTTTATAATCTATTTTTTGGGGAGTAATCAAAGTGTTCTATGTTTAGAGAAATAAGTGTAACAATTTGGATCTAAATTACACTAAGTAAATAGTAATACAACCCGGAGATTTTATAAAACTGCAAAGATGTTAAAACAAATTATAATTTCGACACTAATTCTTCGTATTTCCAAAGTTGCTAGTCTTAAATTTTTACGGAGGGAGTATTAATACAATATTTCATAATTACCTATCTTCGATAAATGAAACAATTGGCTTTAGATATTTCACAAGTACTTTATTATAATTTATTTTATTTATAAATTTTGGGGCTCGAAAAAACCCGATTTTTTTGGGTTCTAGTCCCGTGATAGAATTGCCAACTTGTGACGAGAAATACGGGCAAAAATATAATCGCAAATGTGAAGTGAGTGATATTTAATAAATTGAATAAACCGTAATATTGGTAGTTACAACATTTTCAAAAACCGTAATGCTAAACGTAAACACAATACACAACATACAAACTCACAACGCCTCTATAAAAAAACAGTAATATTATACGCGTTTTTAAACTTTCTAAAGTATTAAATGGGCACATAGGGGTATTAATGAAATATTTTATAATTATAATTTTAATAAATGAATCGATTGGCATTATATATTTTATACTTGCTTCGATAGACAAAACAATTGGTTTTAGGTATTTGATTACGATCGTATTTACTTAGGGCCGAAATAATCGGAATTATACCCGTTACATATCGCGTGAGACCGACGCAGCAAGTATTCGCCTCGTCTCTGTTTCTATATTAACACACAAATCATCATCGAGACTTTCATTAATCATCTCCATTCTCTCTCTCTCTCTCTCTCTCTCTCTCTCTCTCATATATATATATATATATATATATATTCCGGTAAATAAAAACTCCTCTTAAGGCGTAATAATCGTCAGCGAGAGATTCAATCGATTTATATGTGTATCATCCCCTCTTTATTTATCTGTATGGGTTTTTGTATATTATTGGGTTTCTCTATAGATTCAATCGAGTTTTATGTTTTGTTACTTTATTTTCTACTGATTGATTTTGGCCAACTTAATTGCAACTTGAATCGATTTCAATCTTGTTACTGTTTTCTCCAAAGGTATCAGATCTACTTTTTCTTTAAACCCTAAGTTGTTAATCGTTTAATATTACCGATTGATTTCTGTTTCTCTGTGTTGTGATTTTAATTAGTTTCGATCCGGTGAAGTAATTGGATCTATTGTTTTGAAAAACCTAAATTTCGGTGTTTAATTGCATCTTAAATTTATTTTAATCTGTTTTCTGTTTCCTGTTAAGTAAATTAGATTTATGTTTGGAAAATCCTAAATTGTTTTTAATATTATTTTTTTTGTAAAAACCGTAATTAGTTTCTATGGATTGGTTTTGGGCTTTTTAATTGCAACTCCATTGTTCAGTATAAGTATAAGCCTTTTTTAGGATATCATAATCTTGTGAGTCTGTTCCTTTTCTTATCCAAAATATTGGGCTTTTTTAATGAATTTTAATTGATTCTATGCTATGATATATCTTCTAAATGCTTGGCTTGATTGTCTTTCTTAATTGGTTTCTAAATCCCTAATATGTATTGAATATTTCCTTCTTGCATATGATTTGCAATTTTGCTTGTTTTTTTTTTTTTAATTATATTGTTATAGGTCTTTAATTTGTTTGATATATTGGTTGTGGTTTTATCAATTTGGTGTTGGTTCATTGGTTTAGGATGCATATAAATTATCATTAACCTGTTTAATATGAAATATAATGTCCGTAAAAAAGCACAACCTTATACTTTTTTTAAATTACGATTTAGGACTTCTGCTGTATGATGTGTGATTTTGGTTTTTGTTCGTTAAACATCGTCCCATGGTTTATTCTTGAATCAATTTCTATCGTTATTCTAAGTAACAGCCTTTTTTAGGATATCAAAATCTTTGTGAGTTTGTTCCTTTTTCTTATTCATGTATGTTTTTGGTTCTATCTTATGAATCTTATGATATATTTTCTTAATCAGGGTTGATAGACTTTTGGTAATGAAATAGTTAGATATTGGTTTCTAAATCCCTAATAATTTTTGAATGTGGGTAAATAGAAATTTCCTGTTATCTTTTAAAATCATAATCTAACTTGAAAGAGAAGTGTTAGCTTTGTACTCATTCAGATCAGTTTATTAGTATTTGTTTCCTGTTTTTAATTATCTTGCTTTAGAGCTTTTAGTTTGTGAAGACATGTATATGTTTACTAAGAAAAATCGTTGATTCCTGTATGAAGGTAATTGAAATGTTTTGTTTCCAGAATTAAGTCGTTAAGAAAAGTTTTGTCATTGTTCCAAGTTCTTTCTTCAACTTGTTATGTTTTTTATACAGTTTTTGTGATCATAAAAGGGAATGTGAATTTGTTAACTTTAAAGAATCTAGTTGGTACAATTCAGGTCTGATAATGCAGTCTTAGAGTTATGATACCCATTGTTTGTCAATGACTTAAGATGGAAAATTTGAGAGTACACTTTATTTGAAAGGTTCTTATGTCGTCTAAAACTTAAATTCTCATCATGTTTACATTTACGTGTTTACCAGAATTCATTATATGCTTCTTCTCTTTCTTCTGTTTTATTCGATCTCGTGTGAAATCTATTTTACCTTGTGAATGCTTGTATACCGAGTCTGATCTCTATTTCTGATTTTTGTTTACCTTTTCGATTATAGGTCTGTTAATGATTCAAATTGGTTTTTGTATTATTATTTTTAACACATCTATTTTTTGTTGGGTTTTCATCCATGATTAAATTTTCTTTTATACATAATTGGATTAAAGGTTTTTGAGTGCCTTGTAGATTTTTGAGTTGAGCTAGACAAGAATTATCCTGTTATTTATTTCGATAATAATCTACCTTTTAAGAGTTTTATTAAGATCAATCAGTTAACTAGTATTGATTGTTTACCTGTTCCTTTCTTTATGAAATTTAATCGGTGTAAGGTGCATATAAACTATCATAATTTTCGTTTGTGATTTGGTTTTTTTTATAGTGAAATAAACGCCTAATATGTGTAAGGTTTAAGACATGTTATGTTTTAGTAGTAATTTTTAAGAGAAAATGATAGATTAGTACATACTTTGTCTATTAGACCCACAGACATCATAATGACACTAAATGATGATGTATTTCTTATTAGTCCGATTAAATTTGTAATAATTTAGTCCGACTTAAAAATGCCAACAAGCAATTACCATTAAATGAGTATATAGCAGTATTTCTAACATGTTTTTAGTACCACTAAGATTTTATCCTTAAATCAACTTTTTTTCGTTAATGGTACCTTTATTCTAATGTAAAACAGCCACCGATTTAATTATTTCCAAAAAGTAATTACGGCAGCAGCTACTTAATTAGTGACAGCGCATAGCGTAAACCGTCCGCTACTTAACTTCTCTCCTTTTATCTTCCCCTTTTTTTATTTATTTGTACGGGTCATAATCATATATCTACTGAAAAACCCTAGTTGTTTTTCTACTGATTGATATTGACCAACTTAATTGCAACTTTACTTGATTTCGATCTCGTTACTATTTTCTCCAAACTAATCCGATCTACTTTTTTATTTAAACCCTACTTAAGTCCTGATTGATTTTATTATGGGTTAATCCTTTTTAAGGTACAAAAATACTGTGATTCTGTTCCTTTTCCTCATGTACGTTTTTGTAATGAAATAGTTGGATCAGTTTCTAAATTTATAATATGCGTTGTATGTGGGTAAATGAATAATTCCTGTTATTTATTTTAATCATAATCTACCCTTTAATATTTCCTTTTTGTACTAAATCGGACAAGTTAATGATACACATATGTAAGTGACTGGAGGTTCTTTATGTCTTCTAAAAGCTTAATTTCTTATAATGTATAATTCTATGTTTTTACCTTATTCATTCTCCTTGTGAAATCTTTGTTTACCGCCTGTGAATGTTACCTTACCGACTTTCATCTCTTTTCATGATTTTTGTTTACATTTTTAACCATAGGTCTGTCAATGATTCAAAATGGTTTATGTATTGTTTATTCTATTATATATCTATTTTTGCTGGGTTTTCATCCCATGATTAATTCTCTTTTATAAAATAATTAGATTTAGCGTTCTTAAATGCCTTATAAAATTTTGAGTCGGGGTAGACAACAATTATTCTGTTATTTATTTCAATAATAAACTACATTTTTATAGAATAAACTACATTTTTAGAGAATTGTTAGTTTTTTATATTATGAGGATCTGTTTACTAGTTTATTGATTGTTTACCTTTTTCCTTCTTTATGAACTTTCTGTTTAGGATGCATATAAACTGTCACTATCCTGTTTATGATGCCTGTTTAATCTGTAATGTAATGTCTGTTAGAAAACACAACCTTACCCTTTTTAAAATTTCTGATTTAGGACTTCGGCTGCATGATTTGCGATTTTCGGCTTTGTTTCTTAATTATCGTCCAACGGTTAATTCTGACCTTTACAATCTGGACTTTTGGTCCCTGTATGTGATTTAATTTGTTAAGATACGTACTATTTGTGTTTTAATAGATAGCATTAGCAACAATTGGTTGCGAGTCTATTAATTTGATGTTGGTGGTCCTGTTAGTGATTCTATTTTAATGGTATCATAATTTCTTTCATATTTTAAGAAACCTTTACTGTTTTTTATTTTATGGAATAGACGCAGAGTATCGGTATATGAACACCAATCAATACAAGCTCCGTTGATTCGAAGAGATATTTTTCGACATACTGATGTTTGCTCCGTCTCCCGTGTAGCTTTATTTTATATCTACTATCAGGTTATTTTTTCGGGAATTAGTGGTAAGATTCAATTGGGGTTGGTAGCATATTTGGATTTCCCATGTCTGGTAGATCTCAGCTGAGCGTAGTTGGTTGTAAAGGTAATAATGGAATGTTTAATTTTTTAAGTTTTAACTTATGATTAGGAATAGGCAAACAATCCATTTAAACGTAAACAGGACTGTCAGGACAGAAATTCACTGATCATTCATTCAACCAAAGCAGTGAATGTGTTGCTTTCACATAGGCTAATGAATATAGTTGGAGTAAATATGTTTGGTTGGTTTATTCCACGCTGCATAAGTATTAAACCTGTAATGTGCTAGTTTTGTCTATCGGTTTCCTTTCTATTGACATATTGAATATACTTTGATTATGTCTTTTTATACTTAACAGAGAATTATTTTGTTATCATTCCATTTGGTTTTAATTATTTTCTTGCTTATTATTTCATATACCTTCTTTTAGAGGATCCCTTAAGCATTATGATTACGGTTTGATGAGGGTAACACTGACTTTCTTGATCCTCCTCAAACCTGTAATGCACTAGCCTTGTATACTGGGTTTTCATTTATCAATATATGTCTATCTTCTTCTATTAATATATATCAATCTACTTTTGCTATGTAGGTACTTTCTCCGGAAGGTTCAATACTCGCCTTATCATCCTTTATTTATATGTATGGGTCTTATATTCTATAGATTCAATTGTTTTTTTTTTTTTTTTTTTTTACGTTTTTTCTATGTGAATTAAAATTAGATCTGGTTTACTGAAAACCCTAGTTATTTTCTACTGATTGATTTCGGCCTACTTAATTACAACTTTACTTGATTTTGATCTGGTAACTGTTTTCTCTCCAAACTAATCAGATCTAGTTCTTTTAAAACCCTTCTTAAGTCTTGCTAATCTCCAAAGTAATTTCGATATGGTGTTTTCTGTGAAGTAATTAGATCTATTGTTTTAAAAACTCTAATTATTTTCTACACGATTGATTTCGGGATTGCAACTTGAATTGATTTTAATCTAGTTACTGTTTTATACTATGAAGTAAATTAGATCTATATTTGGAAAATCCTAATTAGTTTATATGGATTGATTTTGGGTTTTTTAACTGGAACTCTGTTGTTCAGTATAAGCAATATCTTGTGAGTCTTGTTCCTTTTCCTATTCATATATGATATATTTTATTTATGCTGGTTTTTTTTGATGAAATTGTTACATCATCTAAATCCCTAATAAGTATTGAATGTGGGTAGAAAAAAATCCTGTTTTGATTTGAATCATTATCTACCTTTAAAGCAGTGTTTTGAAAGGCGGTCGAGACGGCCGCCTAGGCGCCTAGCGGTGCCTGGCCGCCCCGACTTTAGCTAGGCGTTTTGAAATAGTTTTTAAACTGGGCCAACCCAAATTTTGATGGATCAAAAGGTTAAAATATGTTAAAATAAATATAGATAGAGCAACATGTATGTTAAAATAGGTTAAAATATACATTTTCATGCCGTCTTTTGTTTATGTTAAACTGCTAGAACATTATTATCATAGTATTTATTGCTTTTCTATGGTATGGTATATCGTTAAGCTAATAGACTTTAAATGCTTAATTTAACATGATAATACTATTTACAACATGTATATTGCATGAGAATCCAAGAAAAAACATTTAAAAACGTTCAAAAGTCATTTTCCTGTCTAGGCACGGCCTAGGCGGCCCCTTTCCGCCTCATCCCCGCCTAGCGCCTTTTGAAACCTTGCCTTAAAGAGAATTCTAAGTTTGTACTTAATCGGATCAGTTTACTAGTATTGGTTGTGTACTTTCTTCTTTCTTATGTGATTGGTTTATCATATTTTGGGAATATTTTTCCTTCTTACATATGATTTGATTTTGGTTGTTTTTTAATTCTCTTGTTATAGACCTTTCACTATGTGAAGACATATATTAGTGATGGTCCCTTGCTTTAAGATCTTAATGTTTACCTATGTTAACAGCCGAAACTAAAATTCTAAAAAAGAAAAAAAAAATTATCTACATAACAGAAAGTTTGTGTAGTGTTCTAAGTTCTTTCTCCAGCTTGTTATGTTTTCTGATTTTTTTTTACGTTAATTGTTCTAACTAATATTTGTGTTTCGGCGCATTTAGCATGCATAGTTTATGTAACACGGTATGCAGAAACTTTAAAGCAATGGTCAGGTACTAGTAATCTTGTGTTTTTCTTATTAAGAAAAGATTGAAGGAGTTGACTTTAGCATTTATAAGTTTCCGTTGGTAAATTATAATTTTTTGCTTAAAATTACCGCCTTTATTTTATGATCTTAATATTTTTTCCATAAAAGATTTTGAAACCTATATGGACGTTTTGAATGTAATATATGGAATTGTTGTTAATGTAGTGATGGCAGTGATCGGAAAACACCATCCAGGAAAGGGATAGGTAACTGCTGCTATAAGTTCCTTCATTGTTCTACATGTTACTTGGTGGGTGAGTTTATATATGCATATGTGAACTGTGAATCTATACCAATAATTTTACTTATGTTTAGGAACAACTTCAGTTAATGGTGAAAAACAAATCAATTTACCTGCATAACTTTTTCTACGTAAACTATATGATTTTACTCTTATTATTCCGTCTCTTATTATATTCGCCATCCTTTTTAATCGAGTGGGATATTTTGAGTTTCAATTGTAATTAGAGTTTTCTTCCAAACTGTGTGGTTTTCATCCCCTTTCTTTTAGATTACTAAGTCAAGCTATAAATTTCCGCGGCTAGATTTATCATTAATTTAGCACTTAATGAAAACAAAAATGCAATCTTAGTCGACACGGTCTGATTCTGGAATGATTTTTTTTGTTAATAGATGCATTTTTTTTTCCTTTTTGTCATGAGTCAACTCTCTTGAGACCAACATGCAAATCGACGGGTAGTGGATACAATTTTTTTTCTGTCAGTAGTTTGGGTGAACACTTTATCTGACCTTTTAAATATCTTGGCAATAAGTGGGAAGCATGGATGATGACATGTCAAGGAGAAGGTAACATGTATGGAGAAGTAGAGCGAGACAAGTAGAGCAGGTTGTGCACGTTAGGTTTCTACAGATTGAATTCGGTATTTAATTGCTCCCTTGTTTATTATGTGTGAGCCTATCAAAATCTTTAGAGTTTCTGCCTTTTCCCATGTTTGGACTAGAGAACTTCTAATGATTTGAATTGGATTATGTATAGTTTACTCTTATCGTAAATCTTTTTGTTGCTGGGCTTTCATCCCATGTTTTTTTTTCTTCAAATAGTTAGTTTAAGGTTCTAAATCCCTAAAAAAATGATTTGGGTAAACAACTATCCTGTTATGAATTATTATTATGGTATAATCTTGTAGAGAACTGTAATTTTTTCAGTTTATCAGGATCAGTTAACTAGAGTACTTCTAATGATTTGAATTGGTTTATGTATAGTTTACTCTTATCGTAAATCTTTGTGTTGCTGGGCTTTCATCCCATGCTTTTTTTCTTCAAATAGTTAGTTCAAGGTTCTAAATCCCTAAAAAAATGATTTGGGTAAACAACTATCCTGTTATGAATTATTATTATGGTATAATCTTGTAGAGAACTGTAAGTTTTTCAGTTTATCGGGATCAGTTAACTAGGTTTAATAGTTTTTGTTTTCCTTAAGGACTTTAATTGGTTGAAGGCGATAGAAACTATTGTAGACGTGTTTATGATGCCTGCTTTTGGAACTTTTGCCTTGTTACATGAAGGATGTATTTTCAAACTATAATGTAGTGTCTGTAAACAACAGACATGCTTATATTTTCAATTTTGGGTTCGGACGTCTCCCATATGATTTGGGATTTTGGTTATTGTTTGTTAATTATCAAACAATGGTTGATTGCGACCTTTTTAATCTGGGCTTTTGGTCCATTTTAGAGCTGTAGTTTGTGAAGACGTGTACTTTTGTTTGTTATATTGCAATCTATCAACTAAGTGTTGATCCCTGGTAGTGATTTTTTTTGTCATTGTTTTTTGCTTTGATATCAAAGAAATTTTCATATTGTACTCGTTTATTATATGGAATAGGTGCAGAAGATTGGTTTAGGAAAAAAAAAGTTGCATTGATTGAAAGAGGTGTTCCACAAATTGGCGTCTGCTTCTTTGTCACTGTAGCTGTGTTGAATCTGATGGCACGAATTGATGATGCTGTTGAAAGAATTGCTGACCTATTTCAAACATGCCTGGCTGAGAAATCTCCTGCTGGACATGGTTGTAAGGTAATGATACAATGTCTAAGTTTAATTGAAATATTGGCTTATGAATAATAATCTGCAAATAGACTAACTAGACTAAACTTGCAAACAGACTGAAGTGGCAGTGATAGACTGATAATTGAACCATAGCAGTGAACACGTTGCAGTCCATAGACTATTTACATGCTGACTCATTAGTTCGTTTGAGGTGCTCATTTGTTTGGTTTATTCAATGTGCTAGCCTTGTGTTCCTCCGGTTTTCTTTCTATTTTATAATGCCTGCTTAATATGAAATGTAATTCCTGTAAAAAAAACAAAATCTTACCCTTTTTTTTCAAATTCTGATTTAGGACTTCTGCTGTATGATTTGTGATTTTGGTTTGAATTAATTTCGTTCTGGTGATTTCTGTGAAGTAATTAGATCTATTGTTTTAAAAAATCTAATTAGTTTCTACAAGATTGATTTTGGGTAATTAACTGCATATTGAATTGATTCTAATCTGGTTATTGTTTTTTGTTAAGTAAATTAGATTTAGATTTGGAGAATCCTAAATTGTTTTTAGAGGTTGGTGTTTTATAGTTACTGTTTGCTTTGAATTAGATCTGGGTTTTTTTATAACCCTAAGTAGTTACTACGGATTGATTTTGGTTTTGATTGCAATTCATTGTTTAGTACAAGTAAAAGCATTTCTAGGATATCAAAATCTTGTGAGTCTGTTCCTTTTCCTATTTAAAATCTTGGGATTTTAATGGATTTTAGTTGGTTTTACGCTACGATTTATCTTCTTAATGCTGGATTGATTGACTTTTTGTACAGATTAGTTAGATTTTGGTTTTTAAATCTCTAATTTGTATTGAATGTGGGTAAGTAAAAAAAAATTCTGTTATTTATTTTAATGACAATCTACCCTTTAAGAGAAGTGTAAGCTTTGTACTTAACTGGACAGTTTAGTACGCCTGATTGTTCACTTTATGTCTTTTTTTGAATTTAAGAGAAGTGTAAGTTTTGTACTTAACTGGACAGTTTAGTTGCCTGATTGTTCACTTTATATTTTTTTTGAATTTAATTGGTTTGAGATGCATAGAAACTGTCATAAACGTATTTATGATGCCTGGTTTTTCAGACTTTTTCCTTCTTAAATTTTGTTTCTTTCTTTTAGTTTGTGAACATGGATTTGTTTGCTCTATTGATTATGGACTTATCAATTTGCTCTTAGTCCATTGTGTTATGATCTTAATAGACCTCTTAAAATTATCTTTGATTTATTAAATTTCGATTTAACCTGTTTATGTTGCATATTTTAATATGTAATGTAATGTCTGCAAAAAAACACAACATTACCCTTTAATTTAAATTCTGATTTAGAACTTCGGCTTCTATGATTTCTGATTTTGGTTTTTGGTTTTTAAATAGTCTCATGGTTTATTCTTACCTTTTCAGTCTGGGCTATTGGTCCCTTTTGGTGATTTAATTTGTGAGGATATGTATTTGTTGTGTTTTGTGGGTTAGTTCCTTTTCCTATTCTAAACTAGCAATCGTAGTCCACGTGTACGATACGCATATAAATATGATCCCGGACAAATGAATTTAATTTTTTATTTATTTTTTAAATGATGGAATGAATATAGTAATTTAATAATCGTATATATGGAGTAATGTGATATTTTATTGTTATAGAAGTATAGTTTGAGGTATGAATTGATCTGGGGGAAGGAATGTATTATTTATGTATTTGAATTGCATTATGGTATATGAGTACAGGGGCGGATACAATATTTTAAATTCAGGGGCACAGTTTTATAATAATAACGGTGACTAGTGCCGAAGGGGGCACAGTTTTATAATAATAACGGTGACTAGTGCCGAAAAATTTATAAGTTAATGTGAAACTAGAATCATGTGTTCTAATATTTGAATAAGTAAGTTCGGGTAGACTCTTAAAATCAATATATATATATATATATGCATATAATATTTGTATATAAATTAGAAGAATCGATTTGGTTTGATTTAAATTGAAAACAAAACTAATGTACTTCGTTTACATAGTTGGTTTCCTCAAAAAACAAACCAATTAATAATTCATTCGACGTTTATTGTTCGGTTTGTCCAGTTTGTCGATTTTCTTACAAACAAAATAGACATAACGAACATTAAATGTTATAAGAGTACAATAAAAACCGTCACGATATAATAGAAAGTAACAAAACAAAACAAACTATAAAATCTTATCAAACTCTAGAATAAACAGATTAATTTGTTTAGGAAAAACCTTCAATGCCTTCAAGCCATCTTATCAAATGAATAAACGTTAATTATAAGCAATTCAGTTCACGATTCAAGTACATCTAAGTTATATCTCAGTTATAAGTATGTAGTATGTTCCGGGATACATCATCACATTCACTTTCAATAAATAAATTAATTTGTTCTGAAAAAATCTTTAATGCCTTTGAGACTAAATGGATTTATTCTCTTGTTTTTTGTTTGATACTAGTATTGTTTTTAAACTTGTACGAAAATTCTTGATTAGAATACGAGTATTGTTGTAATCTTGTAGAAAATAAAGTCATCTTACCAAATGAATAAAAGTTAATTATAAGTATAGTATATGTACCAAAAAAGAGAGAGATTATGGATTAATATAAATTTCAAGGGCATTTTCGTAATTATATTTGGTGAAAATTTTGAGGGGGCATGGGAGGGGCATTTTTGAAAGAAATTGGTAAAATTTGGCAGTTTCATTTCTCTTGAGTTGGCTTAAATTAATAGTATGATATTGGGCTTTTAATGAGTTTAATTGCTTTTATGCTATGATATATCTTCTTAATGCTGGGTTAATTCACGTTTTGTAATGAAATAGTTAGATCTTGATTTGTAATTCTCTAATATGTATTGAATGTGGGTAAATAAAAAAATCATGTTCATTGAAAACTGATTGACTTTGGTTACTTGATTGTAAATTGAATTGTGATTTGATCCTAATCAGCGTCAACGAGATTCTTCTCCAGAAGGTTAACTACTCGCCTAATCATTGCCTGTTTATTTTATTTGTACTACTCATGGTCATATTCGAGGGTTTCTATAGATTGAGCCGATTTTAATATTTTATTTCGCTTTTTATGCTAATTAAAATTAGATCTAGTTTGCTGAATAACCTAGTTTATCTCTACTGATTGATTTTGGTTTCTTTGACTGCAGTTTGAATTAATTTCGATCTTGTGTTATCTGTGAAGTAGCCAGATCTATTGTTTTGAAAATTCCAATTAGTTTTTACAATATTTGATTTTCGGTATTTAATTGCAACTTGAATTGATTTGAATCTTGTTTTTTTATATATGAAGTAAATTAGATCTTGATTTAAAAAACTTAATTAGTTCTTACAGATTGATATTTTTTAGATTCATTGCAACTTGAATCGGTCTGTTTTTGGTTTTCTGTTGAAATAAGTCTTTCTAGTTTAATAGGCCTCTGTTGAACTATAAAAAAAAAGTCTACTGTAATTGATTTATACTATTTGATTTTGAATATTTCAAATGCAACTTGAATTCATCTGCATCCGGTTACTACTTGTTGAATTAATTTAATCTAGTTATTAGAGATTGATTTTGCGTTGATTAATTGCAAATTGAATCAATTTCTATCGTTATTATAAGTAACAGCCTTTTTTAGGATATCAAAATCTTTGTGAGTCTGTTCCTTTTTCCTATTCATATATGTTTTTGATTCTATCTTATGAATCTTATGATATATCTTCTTAATCAGGGTTGATAGACTTTTGGTAATGAAATAGTTAGATATTTATTTCTAAATCCCTAATAATTTTTGAATGTGGGTAAATAGAAATTTCCTGTTATCTTTTAAAATCATAATCTAACCTGAAAGAGAAGTATTAGCTTTGTACTCATTCGGATCAGTTTATTAGTATTTGTTTCCTGTTTTTAATTATCTTGCTATAGAGTTTTTAGTTTGTGAAGACATGTATATGTTTACTAAGGAAAATCGTTGATTCCTGTATGACGGTAATTGAATTGTTTCTTTCAAGAATTAAGTCGTTAAGAAAAGTTTCGTCATTGTTCCAAGTTCTTTCTTCAACTTGTTATGTTTTTTATACAGTTTTTGTGATCATAAAAGGGAATGTGGATTTGTTAACTTCAAAGAATCTAGTTGGTACAATTCAGGGTCTGATAAAGCAGTCTTAGAGAGGTTATGATACACATTGTTTGTCAAGGACTTCTGTATTATTATTTTTAACACATCTATATTTTGCTGGGTTTTCATCCATGATTAAATTTTCTTTTATACATAATTGGATTAAAGGTTTTCAAGTGCCTTGTAGATTTTTGAGTTAAGGTAGACAAGAATTATCCTGTTATTTATTTCGATAATAATCTACCTTTCAAGAGTTTATGAGGATCAATCGGTTAACTAGTATTGATTGTTTACCTTTTCCTTTCTTTATGAAATTTAATCGGTGTAAGGTGCATATAAACTATCCTAATTTCCGTTTGCGATTTGGCTTTTTTTATAGTAAAATAAATGCCTAATATGTGTAAGGTTTAAGACATGTTATGTTTTAATAGTAATTTTTAAGAGAAAATGATAGATTAGTACATACTTTGTCTATTGGAAAGTATATCACATATATTGTGTTTGTCAATGTATTTCCCCTCTTCAGTATATCATGTTGGGACCGGACATCATAATTACACTAAATGATGGTGTATTTATTATTATATATAGAGTTGATTTTGAAAATTGTCCAATCCCATGTGAATAATTTAGTCCGACTTGAAAATGCCAACAAGCAATTACCACTAAATATGTATATAGCAGTATTACTAACATGTTTTTAGTACTACTAAGACTTTAATCTTAAATCAACTTTTTTTCGTTAATGGTACCTTTATTCTAATATAAAACAGCCACCGACTTAATTATTTCCAAAAAGTAATTATGACGGCGGCTACATAATTAGTGACAGTGCATAGCGTTAACCCTCCGCGAAGTCCTATTATTTTACACCGGAAGGTTAAGTTCTCTCCTTTTATCTTCTCCTTTTTTTATTTATTTGTACGGGTCATAATCATATATCTATATGTGAATTAAAATTAGATGTGGTTTACTGGAAAAAAAAACCTATTTGTTTTTCTACTTATTGATTTTGGCCTACTTAATTGCAACTTTACTTGATTTCGATCTCGTTACTGTTTTCTCCAAACTAATCAGATCTACTTTTTTTGTTAAACCCTACTTAAGTCCTGATTGATTTTGGGTTTTTCTCTGATTGCTATTTCAATTAATTTTGATCTGGTGTTTTCTGAGAAGTAGTTAGATGATCTATTGTTTTGAAAAACCTAGTTAGTTTTTACAAGATTGATTTTCGGTATTTAATTGCATCTTGAATTGATTTTTGTCTGGTTATTGTTTTCTGTGAATTGATTTTCGGTATCTAATTGCAACTTGAAGTAAATTAGATCTAGATTTGAAAATTCCCTAATTAGTTTTTACAGATTGATTTTGGGTTAGCTAATGCAAATTGAACTAATCTCGATCTGATTTCTGATTCTGTTGAATTAAATAGATCTGGTTTGAAACCGTAGTTGATTTATACTGATTGATTTCGGGTAGTTCATTACAACTTGAATTAATTTTGATATGGTTACTGTTTGTTGTTGAATTAATTTTTGAAGATTATAAATAGTAATGATTGATTATGGGTTAATTAACTGCAACTCCATTGTGTAGTATAAATATTACTGATTGATTATGGGCTAAACCTTTTTAAGGTACAAAAATATTGTGATTCTGTTCCTTTTCGTCATGTACGTTTTTGTATTGAAATAGTTGGATCAGTTTCTAAATTTCTAATATGCGTTGTATGTGGGTAAATGAATAATTCCTGTTATTTATTTTAATCATAATCTACCCTTTAATATTTCCTTTTTGTACTAAATCGGACAAGTTAATTATACACATGTAAGTGACTAGAGGTTCTTTATTTCTTTTAAAAGATTAATTTCTTATAATATATAATTCTATGTTTTTACTATATTCATTCTCCGCTTATTCTCTTTCTTTTATATTATTCTATCTGATCTTCTTGTGAAATCTTTGTTTACCGCTTGTGAATGTTACTTTACCGACTTTCATCTCTTTTCATGATTTTTGTTTACATTTTCAACTATTGGTCTGTCAATGATTCAAAATGGTTTCTGTATTGTTTATTCTATTATCTATCTATTTTTTCTGGGTTTTCATCCCATGATTGATTTCTCTTTTATAAAATAATTAGATTTAGCGTTCTTAAATGCCTTGTAAAATTTTGAGTCGGGGTAGACAACAATTATTCTGTTATTTATTTCAATAATAAACTACATTTTTATAGAATAAACTACATTTTTAGAGAATTGTTAGTTTTTTAGATTATGAGGATCTGTTTACTAGTTTATTGATTGTTTACCTTTTCGCTTCTTTATGAATTTTCTGTTTAGGATGCATATAAACTGTCACTATCCTGTTTATGATGCCTGTTTAATCTGTAATGTAATGTTTGTTAAAAAAACACAACCTTACCCTTTTTAAAATTTCTGATTTAGGACTTCGGCTGCATGATTAGCGATTTTCGGTTTTGTTTCTCAATAGTCCAACGGTTAATTCTGACCTTTGCAATCTGGACTTTTGGTCCCTGTAGGTGATTTAATTTGTTAAGATATGTACTATTTATGTTTTGATAGATAGCATTAGCAACAATTGGTTGCGTCTATTAATTTGATGTTGGTCCTGTTAGTGATTTTATTTTAATCGTATCATAATTTCTTTCATATTTTAAAAAACCTTTACTGTTTTTTATTTTATGGAATAGACGCAGAGTATCGGTATATGAACACCAATCAACACAAGCACTGTTGATTCGAAGAGTTTTTTTCGACATACTGATGTTTGCTCTGTTCTGTCTCCAGTGTAGCTTTATTTTATATCTACTATCAGGTTATTTTGTCGAGAATTAATGGCAAGAAGCATATTTGGATTTCCCATGGCTGGTAGATCTCAGCTAAACATGGTTGTAAAGGTAATAATCGAATGTTTAATTTTTTAAGTTTTAACTTATGATTATGAATAGGCAAACAATCTATTTACACGTAAACAGACTGTCGGGATAGAAATTAACTGATTATTCATTCAACCAAAGCAGTGAATGTGTTGCTTTCACATAGGCTAATGAATATAGTTGGGAGTTGTTCATTTGTTTGGTTTATTCCACGCTGCATAAGTATTAAACCTGTAATGTGCTAGCTTTGTCTATCGGATTCCTTTCTATTGACATTGAATATACTTTGATTATGTCTTTTTGTACTTAACAGAGTACTATTTTGTTATCATTTCATTTGGTTTTAATTATTGTCTTGCTTATTATTTCATTTACCTTCTTTTAGAGGATCCCTTAAGCATTAGGATTACGGCTTGATGAGGGTAACACTGACTTTCTCGATCCTCCTCAAACCTGTAATGCGCTAGCCTTGAATACTGGGTTTCCATTTATTAATATATGTCAAATCTTCTTCTATTAATATATCAATCTACTTTTGCTACGTAGATACTTTCTCCGGAAGGTTAAATACTCGCCTTATCATCCTTTATTTATTTGTATGGGTCTTATATTCTGTAGATTCAATCGTTTTTTTATTTTGTTTACGTTTTTTCTTTGTGAATTAAAATTAGATCTGGTTTACTGAAAACCCTAGTTATTTTCTACTGATTGATTTTCGGCCTACTTAATTGCAACTTTACTTGATTTTGATCTGGTAACTGTTTTCTCCAAACTAATCATATCTAATTCTTTTAAAACCCTTCTTAAGTCTTGCTGATCTCCAAAGTAATTTTGATCTGTTGTTTTCTGTGAAGTAATAGATCTATTGTTTTAAAAACCCTAATTAGTTTCTACAAGATTGATTTCGGGTATTTAATTGCAACTTGAATTGATTTTAATGTGGTTACTGTTTTCTATACCATGAAGTAATTATATCTATATTTGGAAAATCCTAATTAGTTTATATGGATTGATTAAGGGTTTTTTAACTGCAACTATGTTGTTCAGTATAAGCTATATCTTGCGAGTCTTGTTCCTTTTCCTATTCATATATGATATATTTTATTTATGCTGGTTTTTTTTTATGAAATTGTTACATCATGGTTTCTAAATCCCTAATAAGGATTGAATGTGGGTAAAGAAAAATCATGTTCTGATTTGAATCATTATCTACACTTAAAGTAGTGTTTTAAAAGGCGGACGAGGCGGCCGCCTCACCTCCCCGACTTTAGCTAGGCGTTTTGAAATAGTTTTTAAATTGGGCCAACCCAAATTTTGATTGATCAAAATGTTAAAATAGGTTAGAATAAATATATATAGAGCAACATGTATGTTAAAATAGGTTAATATAGACATTTTTCATGACATCTTTTGCTTATGTTAAAACTGCTGGAACATTATTATCATAGTATTTATTGCTTTGCTATGGTATATCGTTAAGCTAATAGACTTTAAATGCTTAATTTAACATGATAATACTATTTACAACATGTATGTTGCATGAGAATCCAAGAAAAACATGTAAAAACGTTCAAAAGTCGTTTTCCCGTCTAGGCGCTGCCTAGGCGGCTAAGCGTCCCCTCTCGGCCTCATCCCCGCCTCTTTTGAAACCTTGCCTTAAAGAGAATACTAAGCTTGTACTTAATCGGATCGGTTTACTAGTATTGGTTGTGTAATTTCTTCTTTCTTATGTGATTGGTTTATCATATTTTGGGAATATTTTTCCTTCTTACATATGATTTGATTTTGGTTGTTTTTTAAATATCTTGTTATAGACCTTTCATTATGTGAAGACATATATTTATGATGGTCCCTTGCTTTAAGATCTTAATGTTTACCTATGTCAACAGGCGAAACTAAAATTCCAAAAATAAAATAAAATTATCTACATGTATTGAAGGTAATTGAAAACTTCCTTATATAACAGAATGTTTGTGTAGTGTTCTAAGTTCTTTCTCCAGCTTGTTATGTTTTCTATACAGTTCTTGTGAACTTTATACGTGAATATAGGTTTGTTAACTTTGAAGAGTTTAGTCAATTCAGGCTGGCAATGCAGTCTCAGAGAGGTTATGATACACATATTGCTTGTCAACTTGAGAAAGAAATTTTAAGAGTACAGTTGGATTATGGAAAAGTGATTTTAAGAAGTTATGACCCATTCATTCACCTTCAGTGCAATGGAGAGAAGAACTTGGTAGATTCTTGTACTTGAGAAAATGAAAAGATATAACAGTTGGATTGGAATATAATTATGATTTAGCAGGTGCAATTGTTTATTATGGAAAACTGATCACTTTGTTCCAATCCTTTTAATCTTTGGAATTGCATAGTAGTGACCACATTTCAATGTCAGTGGTATTATGATTTGTTTAATTATGAGAAGTTATTCATTTACCTTCTATTTGTAGCTTTGGGTGTCATCTATGGTTAGTTCTTTTGCTGATCCAGAGGTCCTCCATCTGGAGAATCAAGGTTAATACTTTTCCTCATTAAGTTTTCCTTTTTATGCATTTTATTCACTCTTCTTTTTAGTTTGTATACTGTGTTCTTTCTTCTGGGTATCTGATGATTAGTTGCTTTTCAGCTGCAGAAGTGGTCCTGCGAGTGGCGGTCTAAGCTTTGGTCAAACAGAAAGGAATTGGGTTGTCTTCTACTTCCTCACTATTAAGTTAAACTCATCATTGAGTCGTTTATTCAAATAGATCCTAAACCAAACAAGTCTTTTACGTAGGAACAAATTTCAATTTTATTCGAGTTATGGATTCCATTGTTTTTACCTTTCTTTTAATTGGCCCCAGATCCTTAAATTGCTGTTGGTAGTAAAGTCTCATTAGCGTGATACAGTCTGAAACATGCATTTGTCGATTGTACTTTTTGATGCTAATTATGTTTTTTTCAATTGGCCCCATTCCCGCCTAAACCCCACCTAGCCCCTTTTGAAACCTTTTTTTTCGGTAAGTCCCTTTTGAAACCTAGCTCAAATTAAAAGATAAATAAATGTTATAAGAAGTGCCATCCTAAAGTATAACTAAGTTTGAGTATAACTAGGCGGGGTCTAGGCGGGAATGGGAATCTAAGCTGACTTTTTAATGGCTAGCTCCACTTTTCCCCGCCTAGGCCTAATTGCTTTCTGAACGGTCGCCTAGACCACCTTTGGGCATACTGAGTTTGAGTAAGGGTTTTAGGAACACCTTGCTCTAAATCAGTGTTGTATTCTTTGGAAAACTGAGTGACCTTAAAAAAGCAATGCCTGAAAAAAAAATGAGAGGCTAGTTCAGTTAGAATAACATTTCCATTTAAAATAGCATTGAGTCCGATTAGGTGGTGTTGGATTAACAAAATTCTCAAATATCTAGCTGCAACACGTCAGCATGTTTTCTTTATAATTATGGAAAAGCTATTTTTATGTATTTATTAGCGTAAGATCAAGTGGACTTTTTCTTTAATTTGTTGTTTTGTTGACTTAATCTTGTTTAGCCAACAGAGTCTAACATTTGAATATGGCCTTGATGGAAAGATCTAATTACTCGGATTATTCTAAATTGATCTGGAACTATTGAAAGCGAACAAGGTAATGGACATTCTTCAATTTGAATTTTATACTCTCCAGGATATTAATATTTATACATGTATAATGGATTTAAAAATTTGTCGATACTTATTTACAATTGCGGTCAGAATAAAGCTTATACTTCAGGGACTTGATCTTCAGTGATTATTAAGAACCATGCGTAGAAATAGTGGTTGACTTTGACTTTGACTTTGACTTTGACTTGGTGATATTGGATTGTGTGTTTTTAGTGGAAAAAATGACATTGCCATGCCATCTATCTCCTTGTTTATAGTGTTTTATTTGCAATATGTGGCAAGAGTATATTCTTCATCAGGATCCTTCAAGGTTAGAATGTGCTTCTCTTTCCCTCTTATCTTACCGAGTATATCATCTTAATATAATATGGATCAGTAGGTCTTAGAAAGCCATTAGCATGTATCCCCTTTTTATCCTTTAATAGTAGTATATCTTTGTTGGAAGAGAAGTCCCAGAAAATATTGTTTGTTTTACAAGCACGATCACGAACGAGCCAGTAAATATAAATTAAGGAAAAAACCTTTCGGTGTCTCCTCGGTTTAAAAACTTGAAGGCCCTTTGAACTCAGTGGTAGAGTAACGTCTTTGTAGGCGTACGTCATCGGTTCAATTCCGATAAGGGGTTTAGTCCAGAAAAAAGTTATCTGACTTCCATTTTATACGTCAACATTTTGGTTTTTGCTCAAAATCATTTTAAAGAATAGAGCATCATAAAAGTATCCTAAGTCAGGAACGTATTACTAATAACTTTTTTCAAAGTTTCTTTAAAAATATGGACACAAAACAGGGTAAGTTTCTTATGGTTTTAACTTGCTGTCACTTGGTTAAAATTTCCTATAGTTCATATGTAAACATGATACTGAATGTAAGCACAAGATTGTATTTGTCGTTGGTAAGATTAGTTTGATATATTCTTTCCTTATTGGATATTGTAGCTAAAAACACCAATTTTATTTTGTATTTTGCGAACATATTCATGCTATTGGCAAGACATGTCATCTAATACATACATGTGCTCATGTAATCAAAGCCTTCTACTAGTGAGTAATGACACTTTGGTTTGGTTTTTCTGTATTCCTTTGGTGTGTGCCTTCCACACTTACTTTCTCTGACTAACATAGCATTATATATATATTAAATGTATGAATTATATGTATATATGGATTCATGTTTAGTCGACTAGTTTTTTTGTCACTCATTTTGTCCTTTTTCTTGATCTCGTCCTTAACATCACTTTACTTGAAATCATCATTGATTGGACTGCCTAATAGGCTGCTTCATGTCTGAGGTATATTGGTGTTTGTGGGAGATGTGGGTAAGAATCTCATTTTGACCTTAAATGGAATTATATAATAATTTTGATGAACGGCTAGTGATGAAGGGGTTTCATGTTGAATGACCAGTTAACCACTGTTCTATTCAAGGTTTCAGTGTGAAAATTTAACAAGTTTGGACTGGGCTGAGTGTTGAGTTATTTTTCTTTGACTTGGTCCAAAAAACATCTATATTTATGAGATTTCTCTACTGTGGTATTAGCACCAAATAAGTTGAATGCAGCTTTTAAGCAAATAAGTTGAATTTTAAGATTCAAGAAGAGGCTGTATTTATCCAGCTTAAAGATGAGAGGTTATTTGGGTCAAATTCAGTAAATTTAAGGTTTTAGATGAGAGGTTTTCTCTCTGTGTTTTTGTGGGGGTTTTTTCCTTACATATGATTTGATTTTTGGTTTTTTTTTAATTATCGTGCTGTAGACCTTTTACTATGTGAAGACTTGTATTTGTTTCCTATAACTTCGGTGATGGTCCCTTGCTTTAAGATCTTAATGTTTTGACCTTTTTAATTCAGTGACCTGATGTGTCACCTTTTTTAGACCTCATGGGATGTTTTGAGTTTCAGTTGAAACAATCATTACGAGATGGAATTCTGTTTCAAACTTTGGGTCTTCATCTCCGTGTTATTAGAATAAACTTTTATATTTTAGCTCATTTTCTTTATCGCTGACTTAAATACGCAGTTAAATTAATCATGTACTTGGCACTTGATGTTCTAAAATATAATATCATTCGACAAGGTGTACTTCTGGATTGACTTTTTGTTAATATATGGGAGACAAAGTGTTGAGACGGAAAATTTTAGCAAATTCATGTGACACAATAGCGAGGACGGAACTCCACAGTTAAGCGTGTTTAGCTTGGAGTAGTACCAGGATGAGTGACCCCACTGGGAAGTTGTGCCAAAGCTGACAATATTATTGATACGGGCGTGGCGGTTCGGTCCGTGGGGCCGGGTCGTTACAGAAACTGTTTCTTTTTTATTTGTCGTCACCACTTAGTTTCTAATCCGAGGTGACTCTTGAGACCCGCATACTCTCTTGTTATCATCATGTAATACAATTTCCAGCAGTGGGTCGAAGTGGCAAGCATGGAAAAGTTACTTATCTATCTGACGTTTACTGGATCTTGGTAAAGAGGTGGCAAGTATGAATAATGATGTGGCAACGAGAAGGTGGCAGGCATGGGGGAGCAGCAGAGCTGGTGGTGAGCACATTAAGTTTGTGACCGGGCACATCAAGTTCGTGAACTGGAAAATGGACAGAGGAGCCATTAACTCGCAGAGTTTGTCATAGAGTCATCAACTTGATCAGCAACGGCTTTTTAACGAGGTATATTTGAGTAACAGTGGTGTGTCTTAAATAAGGGTTTTTTTTGTCAGACGTTTACACCTTAGTTTAGTAATTACGCTTTTTTTAAAAAGCTATTTTCAAAAGTTATAAGTGAATAAGCTCTTTTCTTAGGCTCAAATTGGCAGATTATCCACTTACTATATTTTTCTGTAAATTAGTCTTGTTAGAGTGGAAAGTTTGTACCAATCTTTGAACTAACACCTTTTTGGTTGCTGCTGCTTAAGTGTCTCTATTGAGATCAAATTCTCTCTTTTTTGGTAAGAACTCTTATTTATATGAATTTCTTTTAAGGGCAATTTCAAGTAGATACTTACTACGAGTCTACATTTTTAAGACACATGTCCGGTGTTTTCCCTTCCAATTAGGTACATTCCCTTACAAATCCACAATCTCCATCTATTCCCCAGAAAACCCAGCATAAAGGCGGTCATCAACATGCCCGGTGCCTGATTAAGTCTAGGCATTTTAGTATAAGTCAAACAGGATCAAACGTATCGGCCCGGCTGAATGGCAGTTAAGAAAAACTGTATACCTTCTCAAATCGCATTGTATTATACCGTCTCTGTCTCTCCAGTGATGGAATTTTTAATTATTAAAATGTTAAGGCATCCTCATAGAATAAGTCATTTTCTATAGCGTGTCAATGGGTGTTGGTAGTGTATGTACATTACCATGCCGTAACTGTAGTATACCAAATGTTAGCTATGGTAATGGTATGAAATTTTTCCATACCGTATGTACCTTAAGGTAATGGAATGTTTGAAATACCAATCGTATTGTACTAATTCTAGTTATTCTCTCTCCCATCTAGCTCCTCTGCCACCATGCTTGTGAATGGAAGAAAGAAGGGGCGGTTTCTCGTTAATATTTTGGTAGGGGAAACGAACTCCAAATCTAATAAATGATATATACGTCCTTTGCTTTTTGCAACTATATTGTAGCATTAAAGGACTTAATGCAGTAATACGAAAATCACTAACAACATTATGGACCCCAAGTAAAACACTCACCGTAACATAACATAACAAAACTAAACATGTACAACCATCGGATCTTGATACGTTTTATATATCTTGATTTAATGATTAAATCTCATCAATCGTTTAATTGCACCCTTGATTGTTTATAACTTCTTGATCCAAGGCTGCTAATTAGTTACAACCCACTAAATAATAAGTATAGTGGAAATCTATAAACATGTTGAGCCTAAACCTTATTTGTGAACTGCAAGTAAAGAAATCAACTCAGGCCCTATTATCGCCTTTCATTTTTGGTCGGACTATGGTAAGTGGCAATTGCCTAGAACTGCCTGAGACCTACTGTCGGTGACCTAAATTATTGTAATTCAGCGACGTGTCGACAATGCAAAAAAAAATCGGATATGTAATTGCCTTTCATTTTAAGGTATTATTGTTGTAACAAATATTAAATATATGATTTGAGATTGTTTTAACAAAAACTACAACTTATTGGTAACAAAGATTTGAAACTTTCGAAGAACTAAATAAGTCTCTTTAGACAATATTAGCCTTCTCGTAACTGATACATACATGTGATTCTCTTGGGCTAAATATCAAAGTCTTAAATGTTTACATTGTTCTGTTTGATAAATGTGTAGAATCAGGTGGAGAGGTCTTCAGGGTCCAGGCCAAGATTGGATCGAGCAGTTAAGAGAAAGACCTCCCCTGTGGGTCTAGGACGCGGCAAGAAAAGAGTAAGTTTACATTCCCAATATGTGAAGTTACATATTTGATTTTAAATTTAAAAACATTCATTTTTATAAAATATGGTCAAGGCTAGAGATGATTGAAAATTAAACTGTTTTTCTTGAATGGTACTCGTTCTTATTTTCTCTGTTTTGGCTGTATGACTAAATATGCCTACAATGTTGTTTTCTCCTATGCAGGCAGTTCCTCAAACTTCTGAAATAGATAGAAGGTGAGTAATTCTGAGTTTACTTTCTTTTCAAGAACAATCAAGACAAGGTATCCACAATTTGATATCTTTTTCTCAATCTTGCATATTTGATTTCCATAAAGTTATAAGAGACTAAGAAAAGCTTCCGATAAGAGTTCTGATCGTTTGAAACCTCCGCCACCCTGGGCTATGGAGAGCGAGATTGAGGTTATCTTTCTAACCTCTGTTTAGTCACCCTTATAAATTTGGTATTGTTGAAAGTTATTTTCATCACACTAAACATCGCCTCCCTCTAACCAAACCAGAACAAATCTAAGATGGTTTTAATTACTATACTTTGGGTTTTTATTGCTTGACGTTAAGAAAAATGTTTAAATATCATTCCATCAATGAATTAATGAAACACAAATTTACAATTACTGTATTTTCGTCTTTTGTTTAATTTTTATTTTATCTTTAGGTTCTATGGAAATTAATTTGCATCTTCAAAGCAAGATCTTCTTCTTATATTTCTCCACTATGTAGGGCTATCCACTTATGGAAATTGACTTGGCTAAAAAAGACAGTTCCTAGTCCTACCATTCCTAACACTAATGGTTGTTCTGGACAAAATGAAACTGGTAAGTGGCATATACTTTTGCTGATTTCGCACTAAATTGTGAAAGGTGGACCTTTGGTCGGCTAGGTTGCGAGTTCTTTGTAAAAGAAATAACTGATCATTGTCTCTTATTCTTTAAGGGAGAGAAAATGAGTTGAATGTTATCAACGGATCTCGTACTGAGTTGAACGCAGATAGTTTCGCAAGAAGAACCGGAATAGGTAAGTACTAATAACCTACCACCATACTGTTATTCGTGTAAAGCAATTTAGTGTTGAAAATATTTGTATTTGGGAACCTATGAAAATTCTTTCTGTGCGTGTGTGAATTATCCTTCAAATGAAATAAACTTCGGAGATGACTCATGTACACGTGTCAAGTGTTAGTTTAAATCTTGTTGTCTTAGAAATGTTTAGGATTATAACTTCTTTGAATTGTTTCGAGTGTAATATTTGATTCTTTTTTTGTAGAAAAGCAACAAACTTGTAAGGAGGAGGAAAAACAAATTGAGCACGCCCCATTTGAAGTGAACAACTCAAGTTTCAGAATTATAATTGATGGCATAGATATAACCTCGGATATCCCCGAACCTACGCAAACCTCATACCACGACCTTTGTCGCACTAGGAACACACTTCTTCACATGGGTCTCAGCGAAGGTATTCACATTAAACACGCGGTATTTATTATTTGCGAGACTGTCACTATCGCGAATGCAATTAAAGCTTGTAGCATTTCTACTCCTCGGAAAGATATAGTCTATTGGGGCAAAGCTTTGGAATCGTACTGGTCCATTGGTATGAATGTTGGGTTTATACGGGCAAAGATTAATAGACTTTTGGACCTCAAAACGAATGCGGCAGAAGTCCTGGAGCGGAAGAAAGACATGGATGCAAAAGCCGGAGAGAAGATAAGAGATTTTGACTCAATAATCAAGGACATGATTGAGAAAATAAGGGGTTATGAGTTAGAGATTGAGAAAACAAGAGAGGAGAAGAGAAAGATTGAAGATAGTAGGGAGGGTTATAGGAAAGAGGCTGACAAAATCAAGGCTACACTCGAGGAAGAGGCTATTGCCCCATGGTAATGCTTTTTGTGCTTTTAATTTTACTTTTCTTGCAAGGTTTTGCAAATATATCAAAACGTTTGTTTGGGCAGATGTAAGATTGTGGTCCTGTAACTCCTATCCTTTTGGTAATGATGACAAAGTTTGGCATGAAGCTTAAGCTTATATTATTTCGGAATTATGAGGTATATTATTAACTTTTTTTGATTGGGAATAATATTAGCACTAGCGCACTGTTTTATAGAACACAAAAGGGAAATAAGCTAAACCTGCATATTTAAGAATGTCTAGCTTTGACCAGATTTTTTGTGTGATTGGCAATAATTAGGCCTTGATTTTGTTGGAGTCATGCCCCTGGACTATAATTCTGTCTTTGTAAACGTATGCTCCCTTACACATACATATATATAAAAACACACAAAACCACATTATAGGCCATTTTTAATGGTACGAAATAGGGCACAAATGCGCAGCACCTACTAATAACACTTCGAGGAGCGCTAGCAGTCCCTTTTGATCGAGCTTTTGAAGGCTCGGTTTTTTATCCGTCTACAAAAATGAATAAGTTAAAATAAAAATGTAATTTAACGAGCTCATCTCTAGCCATTTTCACTATAACCAAAGACGATCTTTCTAGGATTCCTCCAAAGGTATGCCATTAACACAAACTTGCTAATAAGCAAACACACATGTACTGGAACTATCACCTCTAACAACATTCGCAAGTATAAGTTTAGGTGTTACATAAGTAGATAAGAATGCTGACCAACCGTAAACTAGCAATTCCCGTTAAAAAAGGAGTAGATAACACATTTATTCTTGATCCCCCCAAAAGATGTCATACGGTAGCCAAATCCTGACAAAAGAAACCTTCACAATCGCACTACCAGTTACTATGCATGTATCTAGACTTCATAGCTAACTTATAAACTTCACCGAATCACCATGGTGCACAAGCCTCTACCTTAATCAGAATCTCTAATTCCTTGGCCTTTTCCATATTGCTCTCCCGCTCATCATCAATCTCTCTCTTTCTCTTTCTCGTTTTCTCAATCTCTAACTGCAAAACTTGTATCTTTTCTTCAAGTATTTCCCCCTCGGCTTTAGCTTTTTCCACTTTCTCCTTATGAACGTCCTTTCCCATAGCAAGGTCCAAAAGGTTGTCAACTCGCTCCCTCATAAACTCCACATCCATTCCCATCATTGAAAACGATTCCAAACTTTTACGCCAGTAAGTAACTTCTTTCAGAGGAGTTGATATATTGCAATTCATAATTGCGTCCGAGATATGGACTGTTTCACAAATAATGAAGATAGCGTGTTTGAGGTTGTTTCCTACGGTGAGACCACTGTGCAAAAACGATTTACGTGTGACATAAGTTGGAATAAGAGATACGCGTGCGTTCTGGAATTTGGGAGGCTATGTCAATGCCATCGATGATGAATAATCTATCGGAAAGGGTAATAACATGGGATGTCTTAACGTCTTTATCGGGTAAAATGTCATTTGAGGGTGGATGAGAATGTGCCACCAACAACGAAGTGTTCAGTTCAATATTCTCCAAAGGAACGCCCAATGGATTGCCCGAGTATTGTGCATTTGATTTCTCAAACCTCTGCTGGTTTTCTGCAGAGAAAAAACGTGTATATAGGCTTGTAATTATTGCAAGGTTAATCACAAACTATTCTAACACGAAAGAAATATCAACCGGTTAAACTTAAAGTTGTACACTTGTACCGGAGTACTTAGGAGTATCTCGAGTCCTTTTGTTTTTTGCAAATTAGTTCAAAAACAAAAGATCTTGATACGTTCCTCAAGAGGCTACTATATCAGCAGTGAGGAATTTAAGGCTCAAGCCCTAAAAACATGGTTTTGATTTTCCTCTACAAAGAGTAAGCCATGTATTGTACATCTATTTATACGGTTATTACTATTAGTATATGACTACCAATTCAAACATGATCACTGAAATAACAATACAAAGAATAATACAAACCAAAGTCGATTCTTCTTGTAGAATTGGCAAAGCTGGTCACTTCAACACTAAATTGAGGAATGCTTAGCGGGAGACCCACAAGTTGTGTATTTGTTTTTTCAAGTCTGTTGCTTTTCTGCAAAATAAAATAAAATTTTAGAATTGAAACAGTTGCATTCATATAAAACTACGACTGGGAAATGTCACTATATTAAATTAGCATTTATTCCAAGAAACAGTTCACGGACAATAAACTTGTAAACCCTTTCAGTTTGTCAATTTTGAAAATATTAATGACAATTGCCCTCCCTACATGAATGGCATCAACTTATCATTCAGCCTCCTCTTTTTTTGTGCATAATCCGCAATCAGGCCTGACAGCCAGCCACTCTTCGAGAAGTATGGTGAGGAAAAACAGTTCAAGTAATATATCTTACCACAGTCGTTTTGTCTCAACAACCATTATAGTTCAGAATTATAGGAGATTTACCTAGAAGACATTTACCTATTGTAGTTGAGTTCGTTGTCCTTGCTAGATAGTCCTGCAGAAGTAAAAGGATCTTCTTTGAAAAAACCCAAGCAATTTGCATATAGCCCAATGATAAAACCGCAAGTTAAGGTAGGAATAATTGTTTTCAATTGTTAACTTTATTCATATTTTACTTGAAACAATGGAAACATAAAAATTCAGTCAAAAATTGCAGAATTGTTCGATCATAGTTGGTGGAATGCGAGGTTTAAAGTTGATGAAAAGATGACAACCTATTTTCAAAAATAACAAATTTAATACAAGGTTTTTTCCCACTATAGAAGGGTAGAAGGGGAAGAGTGTTCGGGAAACTCTTTCTTCTTTTACTTTGGATAGCAGAAAAATGTAAAAATTAGACACCTACATTGTCATAATTGAATGAAGGCGTTAAAGCACACGATGAGAAACTTCTATACCATTATAGCAACTTTTATAAGTGCATTTTTTAAAGCAAAATGTGAAACAACTGGAAACACAATGTGAGAAATCCAATTATATCAGAACAAATCTGGAAAGGGTCAAACGTGCACACGTAATTTTAAAAAACCCTTGTTCTTCTAGAGTAGAAATATACCGAGGGCGAAAAAACTTTAGCGCTTTGTGTGCAGACCAAATTTTCATAAGGAACACCTACAATTATATCGGCCTGTTTCGGAGATCCCGGGCCTAGAGAATTCTCTTTCCTGCAAAAAAGTGAGGGGTTTTAGCAATTTTGTACAATGTATTGCTGCGTTTTTCTCGTTTAATACCCTGCATTGTTAATTTTTCAGATAGTACCCTGTATTTGTGTGTTTTTTTTTTTTTTGAACTTTTCCATTCAATTCTGGGTATTTTGTTCCATAATTGGATGTTTTCCATCCAAAATTGGATGGAAAAGTTCAAAAATAAAATAAAAAAATATCAGGTATTAATTGAAAAAATTAACAATGTAGGGTACTAAGGGTACTAAATGAGAAAAACGTAACAATACAAGGTAATAAAGTGGATAAAATGAATAAATTCTAGGAGCCGCATATGAAAAACAAAGAATAAAAATAATTAATATTTTCAAAAATCAAAACAAAGAAGACAGAGTTTTAAGGGCCTTAAAACGTGATAAAAACGACACCAAGAATATTACAATGATTTAAATCTATATGGATGTCCAGAGTCACACGCTACTTTTAAGTTTTATAATCTACATAGTGAAACTTTACACTTTATGCTCAACATTCTAAGAGCAACCGCATCCTATTACTGAACAACTAAACGAACTAATCTCATTTTTAGCATAGCTTGAAATCTTTCATTTGTTATTGTAAAACATTATAAGCTACATGCGGTATTTTATTCGAAATAATTAGGCATCCATGTTATAATTCTTCTCTACAAAGTCCTCACAAGTGATGCATTCAGGTATCCAATCATCTTTTTAACAATCAATAGAGGAAAATAGAGTATGTTGAACTAAGGGTTATCGTCAAATTTCAAATTCACAAACAGAAATTTCTGAAGGATAACAATATGTGTCATAATTGAGTATTTTAACATAATCTTCAAGAATGTCTAATGCACACACACCTTGGATGCTTTTCCACGCCACACCTTGGATGCCTTTCCACATTTCCACATGATGTTTTCTTATCTGTATATATAGAAGTTCATTAGAATTAAAATTTTGAAAAACATCTCTTAATGAGGGTAAATCAAGCTAATTCAAGCTACATGTAAACATACCCAAGACATTCTCTTTCAAACAGCTACTAGGGATCGAAATAGTTGGAGTTTTGTCTACGACAGCCTCGTAAGTCTGTTTCACTATATAAACCTACAAACCAATTACAGATATTAGAGAATGCTTCTTAAGAAGTACCCCAAAGTCACTAATTAACATAACATTTGAGAGTAAAACGAGTGTCTTTAAAGCAAAAAAGAGTCGACGTATCTCGTGGTTTGAATTGGAACAGCAAAATAAGAAAGATGGTATTAGAACATACGTAGATTAGGAGAAAAAACAATCAATAAAATCTACAATAAGGAGGTTAAGCAAGACTTCTTAGAACTAATGGTTTGAGAGAAAAATTTAAAAACTCACTTTCAAAGGAGGTCGTCACAAAATGAAAGCATAGTTCATAAGAATTACCTCAAATTTGAGTTTTTGTACCAAGTGGAAAACAAGATAATCATCCTTAACCAACTTATTAACCACACAGAATTCCTTCCATCCACTGCTTAAACTCCAGTTCTTGTCGAAGAAGTCTACTTTAAATTCTCGTCCACTTTCATCCTCTAAAACAGCTACATGACAATCATCAGGGTGTAGATTTCTCATAAATTGAATAGGAGGGCTCTGCCAAACATATTTCAATAACTCATCGTCAGTCAAATTTCATAAGTCACTTCTACTAAAAAAACTGTAATAACTCTTTAAAAAACTTCAGGAGTACCAACAGAAGCACCGCGAAAATAAGCAAAAATATACGTCCTATTTACCGTATAAATACGTTGATGTGCCATTCACATAATTCTGATGAAACTAGTATCTTCGAGAGGCAAATGTCTTTGAATTGTTTCTGCTTTATGAAGGGCGTTTACTTGATGCCACCAGTATTGATTATAACACTCTTCAATAATCCTTCTCATCCTCCCGCTGCTTCATCGAAATTGAAAATTCAGTTTTCCAAACTCCTTTTTTTAATAAGAAAAGTTTATCAGTAAAGAAATAAAACACCAAATTTGTATTACTCACCTCTCATGTTTGTTAGGATCATGAGAAGTTGCCTGCAGGAGTCATCAAAAAGAAGACAGATATCAACCCTTTCGATCTTAAAGAAAAAAAACACCGGGTGAACAACGTAGCTACAACACTAACGTCACCAATTATTCAGAAAGATCTATATCTCATTTTGAAAAGGCGAAAGTGCTTATAGGAGGTAACACCAACACAGTATGATTAGATGAATTTCATCATCCAAAATGTCGTTGAAGGACTTATAAACCCACTTGTTCAAAACATGGAACAATATATTCCAAATGAAATAATATGGACCAATCAGAACTATTACATGAGACTGTGTTACACGGTTAGTGTAATTAACCCTGCATCACACTCGTAGTATATAGCAAGTGAGATGAGACATTACACTTGTCCCTACACCTCTTTACTTTTAGTTTGTAAATGAAGTGTATGACCGCAGGGAGAAAACCGTGTACAGAAACTACTCTTGTTCCGAGTCCAATGCCTTTAGTTTGGGTGTGAAGTGAACAATTAGAGGATAGTCAAGGCCCAAGGGTACAACCAAGTGCACAATTTCAATTCAGCAAAATACTCCTCTTAAAAGAAAAGGTTGAAAAGATTTAAAAGTATAGAGAGTGGGTATACTAAAACATGTAAAATGAATTAGGGTCTGCCATCTGGATTGGTTCTCCAGTAAGAACTAAAGTTTGATTGGGATTCATAATTTTGTAACTTTGCAATTCCATACTCTTATGGCCATGCTCATCGCATCATTTGAAGTTCAGAACTGAACTAACAGTCTGTGGATACACAAATGAAGCCATTTGCTGCTTAAAGAGCAAGCGGGCTACAAAAATGAGCTCAAAAGACGCAATTCAATAAGCATGAGCACTTTTAATAATGAAAAAACTAGTAGATTTCCTAGGCTGAGAAAGAAGCAAGTTCAATCTAATTTAGAAAAGTTATCTCAACCGCAATGCAACCAATTACAAAGAAAGAATGAGTTCAAGCTTGCAAACCAAATAGATTACAGCTTATAAGCACTTTAAAGATACAACCAAACAAGCCTGTTTTCACGTTTTTTCACGGATTTAAGCAAAAAAAACATAAGGGAAGGTTCTCCAGTATAAAGGGGTCGCAAAATCCGCACAACAAGACACAAAAGAACGAGTCTAAAATACCGAGCTAAAACGGTGCAAGCAAAAGATGGGCTTGTTTGGCTATAGTTTCTAAACAAAAAAGCTGGCTTCTTTAAAGCTGTTAAAGATACCAAGCTTCGTTTTTTTTTTTAGTTTTTCATAAGGAGACCGAAAGCTTTATATATACTACCAACAATACACCACACCACAACATATTATGGAAATAAATTTAATTTAAAGCAAGCTAAAAAGCCATTACCAACCCAAATAAGCTACCCTTTAATAGTGTCTAGTAAAATAGGAAATGTGTATGCTTAACAAAAGGTAACTCATTAACTGTATTTAGTAAGTATATATTTAGACGTAAATAAAATAAAATAAATACTAAGTAAGATTATGGAAAAAGACATTACCATGGAAAAAGGGGTTTAGTGTAGAGAGATAAAGTTGAGCAAAAACCCACTCAGCTTTCTACTACTACTGAGTATTATTTTTCTTGTACAAGGGTTTAATGAGAAACAAATAAGAAGGTTCTATTATAGAGAGGTGACAACTATATTCACATATTTTGTTTTGTTTTATTATTGCTATTTTGTTTACCGTATGTTTTGAATTTTGATAGAATGGCTGTGTTTGTTACTATTTAATTGTTAATTACGAAACTATGTGTAATTTTGATCGGTCAAAAACTTCTATTAAAATTGTCGGAATGAAAATTTTCAAATGTTGATTATATAGTTCAAATGTTAAATTTTATGATTAGATTTAAAAAAAATATTATTTCGATAATTTTAATAAAATTTATAAGCCGTTCAAAATTACACGTAGTTTCGTATTAGACAGTTAAATGAAAACGGAGTGAACATGTAAGAAAACTAAATATTGTCTGCTCGGAAATTTCATTCAATTTTGTAACATGCAAAATGGTAGAGCATTCTCACCGGATAGTCCTTATCTAAACTTTAACATAAAATTCATGTGATTTTAGTTTTGACCACTCATTTATGCTTTACAAAATATTTCATCCTCAATTAGCATTAAATATTATTTTTTACTAATTACCTCCTTCTCATATATTTTTCCCAATATGTCAAACATAGTACTTGAATAATTAAATAGGAATCAAGACGTTTTCAAAATTTCCAAGTTAATTAGAAAATGATGAAAGGGGATTAATCATACAAATTAGACAAAAAAATCCGGAACTTGTGGAATGCATATAGCGGAAAGTATTTGAACAATTAAAAAACAATTAGATTAATTTTGTTTCATCCTTGCATAGGAAAAAAAAATGGTACTGAAATATGGGAGTGAAATAAAAATGATATGGGTTCGATGAAATAATATTGTTAGTTGAGTTTTGTTGAGAGTAGCCTACTCGTTAAATTTAACTTGTCACTTTGGCAAATTATAGTTTTAGCTAAATATCATAACTATGTTAATTGTGGGGTGGTTTTTAGGTGTAGATTTGTATATTTTACATATATGAGGCATTTAACTATACGCAGATGTTGGTGCTTTAACAGTTCTAAATCTCGATCTCAATCAAACTCACGGTCGTAATATATAACTTGAGTCGTGGTGGATTAGTTTGTTGGATGAAAAAGTTTTGAGTGTTAATTTTTGTAGCATTACCTTAAAAGATGTAATTAATTAATGAAGAAATCAAAAAATAAATTAATATTAATTAAATAAAAAATAAAAATTGGGCAAAATATTCGAACTATGGACTGTGTGACACAAAAACTTTATGTTTACCATTTGAACTAATTTATTATTTATTCATTTAGGACTATTAATTTATAAAAACTTAAATATCCAAAATTTTCTATATAAAAAAATATATTTTTAAAAATTTTGGATGACGGTGGCATCCCATTGCCATCCCCTGGTTCCGCCTTTGTTCTAAATTTCCCTTTTTATTAATCTATGAACACGAGCACTGTCTGGCTAATAATTTTATTTTCTCTCCAAAAAACTTATGTTTTTTTGTCTTAATATTTTATAATGAAAGTGCGCTATCGCAAAACTTAGCAAAACCAAAATTTGTATTAACATACTTTAACTTAGAAACTATCCACTAAAATTATGATAACTATTTTTCGTTTTCTTAGTAAGTCTTGTATGAAAGTCTACAAATTGTTTATTCATCGAAAACGATGAAACAAAATCGAAATTTGATTTTAATCTTGACGAATCCCCTCACCATCATCATAGTAACTTAAGTTGACCGGTTTATCAACTTCCCATTTATTCCAACTTCATGGAAGATATTAACTTAAGTTGACCGGTTTATGTGCACTATATTTACACATAAGCCATATTTAGTTACGCGATTAAAGAGAAGTGAAATTAAATTATAAATACCGTGAGCCGATATAAATATAACATGCACAAATACACCTCATTTTATTGTTAAAGGTCTGATCTCAATTAAATAGAGATGAGGGGATTTGAACCTGCACCTCTTGATTACAAAGTGTGCACTATACCGTACGAGCTACACCACTTTATTATTATAAATTATTAATTTTTATTTATATAACTATAATATTGAGTTATGGATCCATTAAAAAAGAAAATAATACACATAATTAAAAAATTTGTTTCATAAGAGTTTTTTTGTTTTTGCAAGACGGAAAAAATAAAAACGGCTGAGACGCATGTAGAGCTAGGACCGGCATTGCCCAAGGACCCCAACGAGTAACATAACGTTAGAGTGAATAAGTTATGAGACTAAATTAACAAAAAAGAAACAACTTAGGTGTGTTTTTGATAAGACGCGTTACATAAACAATAAAATAAAAAAAAAACCATAGGTTTTGTAAAAAATTAAAATTAAAATCAAACCCAACATCCTCTTCTTCTTCTTTCATTAATGGCGCGTTTTCACTTACATTTGAAAAAAGCCCTAGTTTTGTACTACAGTTTTATTGAATAATAATTGAATATTGTAACTGGTATTTATCAAATGGACACGTGGCAGAAGAGGACGGTGGTGTGTACGGATAACGAGGGTCTATCGGAATTTATATGGGAAAAGACTCAAAATTTAGCCGCCGATAAAAAACCCACCGGAAAAACGTTATCCGATAACCTCGGAATGACTCTTTACAAGGCTTATTCCAGCGTTTGTGGTTCCAAGACTCATATTTCTTCACTTAAAGAGTTTTCTCAGATTAAGTATTTACTACTGTTTTACCCTCCCTTTTTGTTTTATTTATTTATTTACTATCAGTTTTGAATCTTTTGATAATTATTGGGTATTATGTAGAACAGAGTACAGATTACCGGGGTTTTACCCAATTTTACAAGGTTTATTGTAATGAATGTTATCCAATATTCATGTTTCTTCACTTAAAACAGTTTTCTCAGATTAATTCATTACTGTTTTACCAATCCCTCCCCGCCCCCTCTATTTTAGTTTTCTATCAGTTTTGAAATTTGGGTATTTTGTAGAATTGGTAAAGAATACAGATTATTGGGTTTTTATTAGGGAAATTACCCTCTCTCTTTTTTTGAAGGGTAATTTGCCCTTTTGTTGAATAATTATACTATTTTCCCCTTTTGTTTTATTTTTATCACTTTTGAAATTGGGGTATTAATTATTATGTAGAATCGGTAGAGAGTACATATTATCTGGTTTTTTTAAGGGTATTTTGCCCAACTTACAAGGCTTATTGTAATTTTGTATGTTATCCGAGATTCTTGTTTCTTTTCTTATGAAAACTGATATAAAAGATGGATTTTGGTTAGGAAAAATTTACCCCAACTTTATAAGACTTATTCTAATGTATGTAACCCAATATTTATGTTTGTTTCTTAAAGATTTTTATCAGATCAAGTGATTACTTTGAATTTTTTTTTATCAGTTTTGAAATTGGGTATTCTGTAGAATGGTAGAGAGTACAGATTATTGGGTTTTATTAGGGGGATTTATTTGTTTAAGAGTAATTTTTCCAACTTTACTAGGCTTATTCTAATGTATGTTATCCAGGCTCATTTTTTTTCATAAAGAGTTTTCTCAGATCAAGTAACTACTACTTCCCCACTTCTATCTTTTACTACTTTTGGAAATTGGGTATTTTATGGGATGACTAGATTCTTGGGTTTTGTCAAGATGTCGAGGGAATCGGGTTTTTAGGGGAATTTTCTGATATTTAGTTGTAAGAGGGTAATGTTCCCAACTTTGTAAGGCTTAGTCTGATGTCTGTGATTCAAGAAGACTGTATTTCCTATTTATCTTTATTATTTTTGAAAGTTTGGGTACAGTGTAGAATTACTATAAAAAAATCGGATTCTAGGTTTTTATCACGATCTCGAGAGAATCAGGTTCTATAGGGGAATTCCCTGTTGTTTATTTGTTGAAATGAAGTGTAATTTGTTCAACTTTATAAGACTTACGCCATCGTCTGTGGTTCAAAGACTTGTGTTACAACCCTCAAAGATTGATCTATAGATTGAGTAATTATTACCACTCCTCTCTTTGTTTCTCTCTCATTTTTAGAATGACCCATTTGGTTGCAAGTTTTAAGCTCATGTAGTATATTGTTTTTCCAAACGATAAGAAGCAATGCATTTAATTGGCCAAAAATCAAAGCTAAGAATGTTCAGTCCCCAGTTTCAAGTTTCAACCTCTCAAACCTTTTACCCATACCAAGCGATTAATACTGTATATCTCTCTGTCTACCTGTTTAGTTCTTTTTTTTTTATGCCTGGTGGGGATTCAAAACTATCTATAGAGTTGGATCAGGCCAATGCTTTTTTTTCCAGTAACCATCCAACTGAATACGTAGCCAAAAAGGTACCAAACCGATTAATGCAAGAAAATGATAATCAGGGGTTTTTCGTTTCTAGGTTTTAAACTAGATTTTGTGTGTATAAACAGTAGTGCACTATGTTGGTAACTTAAGTGCGAGCCTTGTAGATCCATTGATTTTAAACAGCTTTTGGTACCATCAGAGTTAGTTTTAATATTTCACCCGGTACCAAAGTTCCTGGGCATTTACACCTTTCTCCAGTGTATGGTCATTTTATTATTAGTTGGTACCCTGATATTATAGGCATACAACTGGGTTTTGGCAGATTTTTACTATTATGTTAGTTTGTAACCTTGTTGCCATGATTTTTTTTAGCTGGATTATGTCCATTCTACATCAACTTGGTTTCCATGCTTGTTAGAAAACATTATTGTTAACTAGGGGTGAGATATATTTGATGTGGTTTTGATCGTATATGGTAGGGGTGTTGGGAAGTGGATATTAAGGCTGATGCAAGAGTTTTTTGAGGTCGAGTCCGGTGCTTCTCAGAATGAAGATATAATAATGAAAGGTAAACCGTCTTTAGTTGTACTTGTGTTGACTTTGTTCTGTTGGTCCGGTTTTATTTCTGTGGACCTCATGAGTTTTATATTTCAGGGAAAAAACCAAAAGGTGCCAGACGTTATATGCCTCAAAAGAATTCTGTGGCGTATGCATTATTGCTCACTCTGTACAGGTAGGATATAATTATCAGGCTAAAGAAATGATATGCATCATTTTTCTTTTACTCTGGATTATTTGTTGAATGATTATTTATTTTTAGGGCAATAGCAAAGGGTAGTGATTTTATGCGTAAACAGGAATTAATTGACGCTGCTGATGCAAGTGGACTTTCTCGTGTACCAATTGCGTATGTTCTTTTTCCTTTTTTTTTAAACATAATTGCAAACACGTCTTGGTCTTTACGACATCAGTTTTCATCTCTTATTTTTGGTATTTGTTTTTCTCTCCTGACTGACCTTTTTTAGGCCAGAAAAAGGAAATAAGCCTGGAAAATTTGGAAGCTCTTCAAGGGACTGGTATAGTGGATGGAGTTGTATGAAGACACTAGTTACTAAAGGATTGGTCGTAAAGTCTAGCTGCCCTGCAAAGTATGTGCGGTCTTTTCTCTCCTCTTTTTAAGTATTTCAGGCTGTGCTTGATTTCTATAACTTACTATTTCAGTACTATTCTTTTTTCTCCAAATTCGATATTTTAATTTTACTTATTTGTTGAAAAGAGAACTTAAGATGACCTTTTTTGGTCTCAATTTTTACTCGGTTTGAGTTGCTTCAATTTTTTGGGGCACCAAATCTATTTAAGAAACTGAATTTCTCTGGCCTGATATATACCTGTTTTTTTTGGGAGTATGTCTAACATCACAAAACCATAAGAGTTCCATTATCTGATTTTCTGGTAGTGATTATCCATTTGTTCAATGATTGTTCTAATGGGCAAAGTTTTCTGAGACACGCGGATACAACACACCAGTAGATTTCTGGCATGGCTGTGTGTTAATATACTTATTAACTCAGTTTTTTATGCTTGAGATAATTTCTCGTCCTAACCTGAATTGGCGTCTTGTTCCTGTAGAAAAAGAGTCGAATGATAATAACCCTCTTTTTGCAGGAACGTTAAAAATGTTGATTTGCACGTTGCATTTCATAATAATAACCCTCTTAATTGAATGATTAAAATGCATTTTCGTTTGACAAGTTATAGAATATCATCTTTCAGATACATGCTAACCGAAGAAGGAAAAGAAGCCGCACGTGACTGTCTAAAAAGATCTGGCGAGATGGATTCAACAACCACTATAGGACAAAATAGTATGGACACGGACAATGATTCAGATCTTGAAGTTACCGCTGTTGATATTGTTGAAGACATGGCAACTGGATCTATGAGTTTTAATTCGCCAAAGAAATCAATTGATGTCTCCTCTCAATCACTTGAAAGGGTATGCTTACATTGAATGATATGATGATACAGATGGTTCATATTGACATGGTGTTCTAGTTTTATTTTGTAACATCATGAATTTCTTGTTGGCCTTAACTCATAAGTTAGATGTTTCTTTTTTCAAGTAAAAAAATACTAAAAGAATGATTAGAAAACGTCAGTAAAAAATAAAAGAAAGTAAAGCCCTAAGGGGCAGAAGAAAGGCTAGCTAAACAGATCTTCTTTTTGTATCATTGTATGTATAAATAAAAAGTGGCAGATGAGATGGTCAGGCTGCCTAGTTTCCTTTTGTTTTATACAAATCGTTTCTCTCAACAATCACTAAAAAAATTGGCTACTTACTAAAACCAATACACGATTATCTATTGTTACTGCAGCAAGATGTAAAAGTCTGTCCACTTATCGTCCGTTATTAAACGTGTTCACATTTTATTTTTGTTTTCTGGCCCTCCATCTTGGAATTTATTGTTTTTTTTTTTACTGGTGTATAACTTTACTCTCCTAGTCGCTTATTCTGGCTGCTATGTGGTCTTGTGGACAAAGAAAGAGAAAGTGTATATCAATTTTAGACAGAAATAGTAGATAAAATTATTTCCCCTACAGATGAACTTGCATGCATTCTTATTGAGTTGTAATTTAATATATTCTTACTTCTGTAGTTTTTGAAAATGGGATACTCGAAAGATCAAGTTCTTTGCGCATTCCATGAAATTTCTAAAACGTCCCAAAATAAGGATATCACTTCACTCTGGCCAGCTGTTTTATGCCACCTTCGTGAAAAGCAAGTGTATGATTTGTCTTTGGACTCTGAGATGAGCCCAGGAAAAGATTTCCCCTTATCTTCAAATGGTTCAAGTGTAAAAGATTGTTAGTAATTTCTCCTTATTTTTTTCCCACTTTTATACCAGTATACATGAGCAATGGATCTTTACTAATACAGATTATGAAATGTTTTTCTCAGGTCAAGTAGGCATTTCAACTACTAAGAACAGCCTGACTGAAAAGACCTCCTCGACCTTAATACCTTGCGCATTAAATGTAAGCCATAGTTTGTAATAATTCCTTTTAACCTTTGATTTTATGCTTTTATCAAGAAAATTGTTGGGTTTCATGTTCATAGGAGGAATTTGGCTTGCAATGCATTTTTGTTATTTGTGTATGCATACTTCGTAAGTTTCTTTTAGTCAGAATATAAGTTTTTACTCTTTTCAAGAATTTGATTGTCTTATTCTGAACACGTTCACTTATGGTTTTTCTTTTTTAATTCTCTTTTCTCTGCTTAATCCTTTTCATCGCCATCTTTAATTGTTGTTAATTTTATGCTCTTTAGTTTCTTTAACCATTTATTTGGTCAGTCTGGCTTACATCTTCTGAGATCTTTTGTTATTTGGACATAGATAAGCAAGTGGATCTATAGTCATTTTTTTTTAACCTTATAAATTTCTACATTCCGTTTTCAGGAAAGATACTTGTTACTGTTATCATTATTTATTAAAATTAATCGGCTCTTTTTACTTGATGTTGCAGGATCACCGAGTTTCCAAGTTTGATTCAGATAGTTCACGAGCTAATGTAAAAACTTTACCAATGCCACCTTTGCTATTTGGGGAAAGATTTGTAGAAGCATACGAAGTAATTTTGATACTCGATAACCGGGAGCAATTTGCTACTCAGGGGTCAGTAAATTCTATTTTACGTATCATTCTCTCAACCTTATAACTTTTGCAATCTGAATATATGATTCAGGCAATCATTTTTCTGAAATTTTCTTCTCGGTATGTATTGTTCCTATGTTTTAATTAAAGATTGATGCGATTAATAGTTACTTTATTTATTGCAATTTTTGCCAAGTTAATGATATTTTACGTCTTTAGGTCTCGATCTCGGAAAATCATTGAGAATATATGCACCCAGTTCCAAATTCAGATAAAGGTGAGACCTAAAGCTGTGATTTGTCAATTCGGGAGAAGTAGTTCTATTTGAACCATCTAAGGAGCTTCTTTACTTCTTAGAATATGCATTTGTAAGTTATTACTTCAGTGAAACATATTGTGCAGCACTTGAACTTTGGGTGCATATCAAGCTGGTCCATGAACTTTCAAGTTTTGCAATCATCCCACGTACAATTTTTTAATAATCATTTCTTTAGACCACTTTGTTTTAATCCATGTCACCACTAGTGGGTTCTATTTTTTGTCACCTTTTTAATCCAAACTCTTAAATTCCCATTGTTTCTTCTACTAACCGGGGGTTGTTGTTGTTGTTGTGTGTGTGTGTGTGTGTGTGTGTGTGGGGGGGGGGGGGGGGGGGGGGGGGGGGGGGGGGGTGACTGTCTTCACCTAGTTCCTTCATTGCATCCATACACTGAAGTCTAGCATCCATACGTCGTCATCTATGATTGGTTCTTTTAGTAATTTTGTTCATATTGGGCTTATTATGATTCGATTTTTTTGTCAGTAAGCAAAAGGATATGCTAACTTTTATAAGCTTTATGAATCATATTCATTTGTGACCTGATGATAATAAGTAGTTTTATTTCTAATTCAATTATGGAAAGTAGATATTATTTCTGTTTAGATGAAAATTTATTTACATATTTTAAATTAATAAAATCTTTTTCAGCACTATTACAAGAATGTGAATTATAAAGAGAGGAGAAGTTTTGTGAATGCAGTACCTTTCCATATCAGTATTGCCCTTTAGTTTATATTTCAATATATCGTACCATTACTGATATTGAGTTCCTATCTTTATTGGTAGTACATTATGATGGGAATTAGTTATCTCCAAATCGCTGTTGTTTCGGGCTTTTAGATGTGTGCACTTATTTATAAAGCAGTGAAAATGTGCAGTTATAAAAGAAAGAAATTATCATGGTTTTTGGACGTTTATGAGGCTGACATTCAGTTGTTCCGTGGTGATTTACTTTTGCACAGGTCAGAAAGTTGCCTGTTGGAGATGCAATCTGGATAGCTAAGCATAAAAGTCTTGGAAGTGAATATGTCCTTGATTTTATTATCGAAAGGAAGAAAATTGATGATCTGCGGCAATCAATTAGAGACAATCGATACAAAGATCAAAAATTACGACTTCTGGTATGATCTTTTCCTTTCACTAAGTAGAAATTTTCTTTTTATAATATCCCGTTCCAGAACCATGTTTTTGTTTATTGAGTTGCATGTTTTTCTGAAATTTAATATTTTTAGAAATGTGAAATGTTTCAGCAGATCTTATTCTATCATTCTTAATTTGGTAGATGTGAATAGAAGGATATGAAATTATTATATTTGAAATCACTGCAAGGATAGGAATGACAAGTCATAGATATGTTGTCATATTGAATAGAGCTGAACGACTATTAGCGTGTTACTACCGTAAAAATGAGAATGATAGACCGAAATGGAAGCGAGCGAGCTCATAGACGGATCTTAAAAGACATCCTCAGTTTGTCTAATTGCTAAGCTTTAGAGTTTGTTGTTTGTCTACATCGTATAAAACATTATTAAGCATGTGGTTTTTAAAGAGGTTCTTTCCTTATCATATAATGTCCTTTTATGTGAATGTAACATGTTTATGGGCTTTAAAATTAAGTATCCATTTCTATTTTAGGGCAAAGAGCAATCTGGGGTTCAGGATTTGGTTGTAACTTTTACTTGTTTCTTAGTTTCCCTTCTTCATCGTTATATGTCTATTTTTTATATTTTTGATTGAGTTGAAATATGTACCGTATATTCAGATTGTGGCATTTCATCACTTTGTGTTGTTTCATTTACGATGCACATTTTTTATATGTAATGTGTAATATTATCTACACTTGCATCAAGCTTATCCTTTTATAATTGATACCAGTTTCTAAAATGTGTTATGTTGTTCATTTCTAGAGATGTGGACTTAAGAAGCTAATATATGTGGTGGAAGGAGATCCAAACTCATCTGAAGCTGCTGAAGCCATCAAAACAGCGTAAGATTATGTTCCTTAACTATCTTTTATGTTTTAATCCTATTACTTAAGCAAATATTAAACTTTCAGCCTTACTAGGAGCAAATTAAGTTACTGATTGTACAGATATTGCATTTTCAATTTTTGTAATACTTGGGTCTAACTAATCTTGCCATGCAGAACACCATTTATCTAAATATGCCATTCTATTGTATATAATGCTTTGTAGCAATCTATCTAGGTTTCACAGTTTGGGTTGTTTTTTTACAAGTTGTTAATACAATGGCCGATTAAGGTGATACCAGATGTCACTACTTGAGTATGTGGAAGTAACACTGCTTTAAATTTAGAGGCTTTATCACATGCACGTATTATGGTTTTCTGAAGTATAATATTGTAAAGTATTGAAGTCACAAACTCAAGACATGTTTTTGTTATTCTTTGGCCTTTTCCCAGATTCTCATTCCAATTTTTTTTTATGAAGCTTCAATTTTTCTACTTCTCTATCATGAACGTCGTTTTTCTCTATGATTATGCATTTCATTTCTCTCTCTTTTACTATACTTTGTCTGTATTTGAGAAAACAGCAAAAAGGAGCTATAACGTTCAATCCACACAAGAACACCAACTAGTTGAGGCAAATATTCTAGTTTAGATTCAATCGAAAGTACCAATTAGAAACTGCATTTAAAAGTATAAAAGATATACAGTAAAACGTGAAGTAATACAAGAAGAATTTTGCATCAGTTTTTTTTATATCGCTGGCAGTTTTAGAAGTTCTGTTTATGTTGCTGATGAATCTTCCTTTAATATGCAAAGATGTCCTTTTAGTTGCCAGAATTTGCAGTGAACGAAAGCTCCCGTGGTTTCTAAAATGATCAAACTTGACCTGTACTTTTTTTCTTTTCTCGAATCATTTAGCCCTCTCCTTTTCTTTCCTTTGCCTACTAACACCACAGTATGCTCAAGTTTCTTTTGTATGCTTAAGAGTAAATTTGTTGATGAGTTAAATAAATTACTTTTGACAATGATTATTGTTTGGACTAGCACAATAGATATTTAACCATCTCACTTTAGTTTGTAATAACCGCGACCATATTGGCTTGGGAACTGGGATTTGCAGTTATCAGTTAAGAGAATTTTAATAACAGTACATAATGAATATTGCCTTCAAGTTTGATATTTATCATCTCGAGGTTTCCCAAAAAGTTGACTCATGAAATGTGTTTAGTTTAAATTTTAACTATGTTTAGCGAGTGAGATATTTCAGGCTTGTATTCCTTTTTTTCGTTTTTTTTAATTCTCTTGTATCTTTTCTCTGAGTTCTCTCCTGGTTTCTGTTTTCCTTTGTGTTTAAGACATATAGTATGCAAAATTATATAATATCTTTGTATCATTATTCAGATGTTTCACTACAGAGATTTTGGAAGGGTTCAATGTGCAGAGAACTAGTGGGTTAGGGGATACGTTAAGGAGATATGGTTTTCTCACCCAATCAATATCTCAATTTTACGATTCTCAGTCCCTTAAAGTAGGAAAGGGTAATTTGGCCATTTGTCCTGCTTATGAAGATTTTATTAAGAGGTGTCAAACTTTAGAGAAGATGACTGTCAGTGATGTTTTTGCCATTCAACTTATGCAGGTATTATCTTCATAAACACGTTAAAACACCAGATTCTTATTAGGACAAAGACAGCACCTCTGGCTGCCGTTTGCCTCTGGATGTTTAAAATGCAATCTACTAAAAAGTATGCGCTTTAAATGTGCTTTTACCTATACTATTTGTAGGTCAGTGAAATGTGCAAAAAAGCTAAGCAAGCTTTGCGCTTCAAAGCGTGAACTCTAGAGTTCTTTTCCCCCCCTTTTTCTTGTGTCATGATTAAAACAGCAAACACGCATACGTGTGTATATACACATGTATATTATTATTATTATTATATACATATATATATATATATATACATATTATCCTTTCATATTTTATATAGATATGATCTTACTTCGTTATAACTTGTATGTTTATTACTTGTTCGTATTTAGCTTCATTGTTATGAAGTATGAACTATACGAAGTGTTTTAGCTTTATTTTTGTTTTCACAAGTATATATCTGTTTTATACAAAGCTTGCGCTTTTTGCGTTGAGACGGGCATGTGATTTAGTCATGAGGACCTTATAATTGCAGGTTTCTCAGGTAACAGAAGAAACAGCTGAAGCTGTATTGGATCTGTACCCAACTTTGCTATCTCTTGCTCGGGCTTACTCTCTTTTGGTGAGTCATTTTTTAGTTTATTGCGGTTTAAATTGAAATTAAAAAGAACTATAATCTAGATTTTAATAGGGTATAATGCCAGTCAGGAAAGGAAGTAAGCAGAGACAATGAGGGGGTGCAACTCCCCATTTTGATGATAAAAAAACGATGAAAATGTAAAAAAAATTCTATGTTCATCGATTAAATATTTAAAAAATTAGTGTTTCACCCTCCCCACCCCCAATATTATGAAATAAACTATTTTAGAGAGTATGAAAAAAAATCATATAGAATATCAGCCACTTTCATCTAAAATTTTTGGTTCCGTCCCTGATGCCATTTAGTTCAGTGGTTAATATCTGTATAGTTTGGCTGAGCTGAGATTGTAAGTTAATCAATCAGCAGCCTTGTTTCCATATGGAGTTTTTCTTTTTAAATGGAACTGCGCTCACATTTATCTTTTTTGGTGCAATAAGTTTTTGTGCTTTTTATTTGTATAAGCAGAATGACCTACTTAACTAAGTTGAGGTCCATGGACTGCTCTACATTGATATATTGTGTAGATTGACAACTGTCTTTTATTTTTTCCTCAAGGAGGGTGACATTTGTGCACAAGAAGAAATGCTGAAGAACCAGAGTAACAATTCAATAAATGCTGGTGCTAGTAGAAATATTTTCCAACTGGTCTGGGGAAGTTGAAATCAATAATATGAACCATTGATATGGCTAGGATGAGTAGATTATGATGTACATATGCTAAAATGGTGTTAGCTTCTATTCGTAAGGATTCTTATCAATATATAAGTAATCCTTCCTCTTTAAGTTAAACCGAGCCTTATGATTTTTGCAGTTTTTTTTCCCTTTCTTATGTACAAATATTAATAACAAGGAACCGTCGAGATAAATGAATCAGGTGATTAAATTTGCATTTCAAATCCAGCATAATATGTTATCTCATTCGGTTCTGTATAGACGGTTATGATATGTTAAGGTCCCATATATTGGCTGCAAATTCTTGAAATTAATAGCCTCCAAGTATATCACCTTTTAGTTGTTCAAGTATTTAGAGAACGCAATTAGTTGCTTATGAAAATTATCAAAATAGCTTCTTCACCTTAAGGTAAATTACAATTTTTATTGTTATGTAGGTGGCCAAAGTTGTAAAATTGTTTTATTTCCATTACTATTTTGGAAAATTTAACAAATAAATTAAATTGAGACATTACCAAATGAAACCACTTATTTAGGGACTGTTGGAGGTTGGACCTAGTATGTACTCTTTTTGTTGTAATGGAAACAGTAGCATCCTGAAACTCAGGGATCATCGTTACATAGGTCGAGAAGATAATGACCAAATAGAGAATTTGTTGAAATAATAGTACCAGTTAGCTCTAAAAGGCTAGAAAAAGAACAAAAAAACTTCTAAAACCAAGAACCAGTCTGTCGACTAGTCCATCATATTGATACCATAGCCAACAAAGGATAACGTTCCCCACTTAATTACAACAAAAAAGCCAATTGTTTAACCAGAAAAAGTACATAATAAAGTTGATAAAAAAAAAAACACCTACCTAGACTAGTCCGTGAACTCTTACCTAGATTAGCCCGTAGGTAAAGTTAAATGTTGAACAATTTTTGTTATTTCTGAAGAAACTCCCTTGTTTTTCTTGTTTTCACTATGCTAAAGCTAGGAAATTGCACCAAAATCATGGTCTACCGCAAAGAAAAACAAAATAGTTGTTTGGAAGAGCACATTAAAGGCTCCACCCACCACAAACAACAAACTAGGCTTTTGTCTTTGTTTTGCAGGAAATATGCTCTCAATTTAATGCTGTGACATAAATTTTATACTTTTTTAATTAAAATTTTGACGACTTTTCTTCTGGTGGTGGTTTGTGCAGACGCTTTGGAATTTTGGTTTTGTTGAAAGGCATGGTCTAGTGTGACAAATCCTTAATGGGAGTAGCTAATGGATGATTTTGTAGAGTAGTAAAGATCAACATGACATTTCGAAATTAGATGTAAAATTATTGAGCTCTGTACTTCAACTATTACTAAAAATAACTCTTTCTTAAGAGTATACTTCAAAAATAAAGTAGTTAACATTTTTTTCCAGTAAAATACACCATATTTTTTGTGAAAGTATATTCGTTAAAACTATTTTAATTACTTCCAAAACAAAAAGCAAACTTTTTTTTATTTTATGAAACGTATCACTTTTCACATCAACTCAAAAAGTATGCTTCATAATATTACAGCTAATAAGTTCCACAAATCATGATGAAAAGGTTTTAACTTTTAAGTCTTAAAAACTTTGTAACCGCCCTACTACTAAGCATAAAGTTTTTTAATTGAAAAGTACAAAACTGGTTACCGACTTTTTACACAAAGTTCAATATACGTTAAATTCCTAGAAGGCCTTGGAATTTAAAGCTTAACATGTCAGGACAAAAAAGGTGTTGCTTAGCATGTCAACAAATCAGCCTTGGAATGTCCATCAAGTTTTAAAGCTTTTTACTCCCATTTCCAAATGCCAAACACTATATAAACAAAACATTGCCCATTAGAGACAACCTTGTTCAAGATCCTTAGAGATTAAGGTGACTATTCCTTTTTGGAAGAAAAAAGGTGAATATTTCTTATCAAGTTTAGTTCTGAATTCATAATTTTCTTTTGGTGTATGGTTGCTTGATTTCTACCACCAGTTTATTTTCTACATTGCTAGTAGTAATTTCTTCTCTTTTATTGGATTGGCCTGGCTATAGTTTTTAAGTAAATAAGTTGGCTTTTTTTCGACACCGAGAGAAATACAGTGTTCATCCAACTTAAACTTTCAGTTCTTTGCACAAAAAACACGAGTCGCTAGCTAATTAACAAAATACAGTTCAAGTAAGAAATAAAAGGCTGAGCTAAAAAGCTGCAACCGAAAGAATAATTGCTTTTGCGATTTTTATTTATCAAACCGTGTTTCTGCAGATTGCGTTAAAATTATTCAAAAACTATTGAATCACTGTGTAGAGATCATTGTCTATGTACCCGAACTTTAGTTCTGGTTAATTTCCATTTCCCCAAAATCTTTGCTTCTAGAAAGGAAAAATCTTGACTGCTTATGTTTTCACAATTTCATTTTGTTTTCTTTTTTTTAGAGTGAAAAGATTTTACTTTTAGATATTCCAAGTTCTCTTGTTGTTTTGCTTGTAAACAAAAAACTTGCATAAGTGAAACGAGAATTTTAGGACTAATACATACACATACAGGGGAAGAGCTTATAAAGATACAGAAACAGAAATTCCAGGGGGTAGTATAGTTGGTTTCAACTTTCAAGTCTTCCCATCATTTCATTGTGAAACGTTTTTAAAAGACATTGAAAGATGATTTAGGAACTTCTTGATAAAATCGAGCGGATGCACTAATGCTATATAACCTGATACACACGTTCCTGTTTTCTCTTCTTGTCATCTTTGTTTTGCTTATTTTATTTACTTACATAAATTGCAGATTTTTTAGCGAATATGTTTCAAGAAGACACACCATCCCCGGTGCCTTCATCATCACCTCTACATTTATTCTCGTTAATGTCACTTTCGCCAAGTTTAGGCTCTCCATACACGTGGCTAAGGGAGTTAAAATCCGAGGACAGAGGTTTATGTTTGATCAAGCTCTTAGTCGAATGTGCTAGCCATGTGTCGGCTAAAAAACATGAAAATGCAAATTATGTCCTTGAGCTAATTTCTCACCTCGCTTCACCAGATGGCGATTCTATGCAGAGGATAGCCGCTTATTTCACCGAATCTCTCGCTGACCGTATGATCAGATCTTCTTTGCCAGGTATTCAATTATGAGATGATTATAAAAATATTGTTTGTATTAGAATTGACTAGAAAACATTGAGTCTACATGTTCAAAATACCATCTTAGATATTCCTATGAAAAAAGACAGAATTGGAGTAGTATTGTTTTGGAATTAATAGAGTAAGCCTGTAAACCATTCCTAATCTCGCTTTTCTGTAATTCATACTACTTGATAGAGTAACACAAGCTTTAAACACCAAGTCTACAAATTTTAACATTGTCTTTTCTAATCGATCTTATATTTTAATTCCAGGTGTCCACAAGGCTCTAAATTCAACTAAAAAGTTGTCGGTCTCCGAAGAAATTACAGTGAAGAAGTTATTCTTCGAGCTATGTCCTTTCATGAAACTTGCGTACGTGATCACAAACCAAGCAATAATCGATGCTATGGAAGGTGAACGAATGGTTCATATTATTGATTTTAACTCTTTCGAGCCTGCACAATGGATCGATCTTTTACAAATGTTCCGTGCCCGTCCTGACGGCCCTCCTCATTTAAGAATAACCGCCATTCACGAGAAAAAGGAGTTTTTGGAGCTAATGGGGAATGTATTGAACAAAGAAGCCGAACGGATGGATATTCCTTTCCAATTTAATCCTGTAGTTACTAAATTAGAGAATCTTGATTTTGATTGCTTGCGTGTTAAGACGGGTGAAGCTCTTGCAATAAGCTCTGTACTCAAGCTTCATGAACTATTAGCGTTTGATGATGACATGGCGAGGAGAATGAGCTCGCCATCGACTCCCCTTTTCAACAATTTTCACACTTTGGGAGATTTTCTTGTGAAAGATGTCGATAATTTTCATAGCCCGGGTTCGGATTCATCGTCCTCATCCTCGCCGTTATCTTTTACATCCTCGCCAAATATTTCAAACTTTTTGAGTGCTATTCGGTGTCTTTCTCCGAAAGTCACGGTGGTTACCGAGCAAGAATCAAACCATAATTTATACAGTCTAATTGATAGAGTAACCCAAGCTTTAAATTATTATGGGGCACTATTCGATTGCCTAGAATCTACCGTTTCTAGACTGCCAGTTGAGCGTCAAAAGCTCGAGAAAATGCTTTTTGGGGAAGAAATTAAGAATATAGTTGCACGTGAGGGATTCGAAAGGTGTGAAAGACATGAGAAGCTCGAGAGATGGGTGACGAGGCTTGAGTTGGCTGGGTTCAGGGCAGTTGATTTTAATTACTATAGTATGATGCAAGCAAAAAGGTTCTTGAATAGTTCTTGGTATGATGGGTATACTATAAAACAAGAAAGGGGTGGTTTGGCTATGTGTTGGCAAAAAACACCCCTCTTTTCGATTTCAGCCTGGAGGTTTGCAAGCTAGGCAGTAACGATGTGTCACGCTTGTTTAGTTGCAACTTTTAAGTAAATAAATTGGCTTATTTGAGACTCAGAAAATATATTACTTCATTTAGTTTAAAAGGTTTATAATCCATACCAAGCTAGAATACCAAGAAAACCCCATGCGCGCAAAACTGCTGAACTACAACTATGAGCTTTGCTTAGTTGCAGCTTTCAGGTGAATTTCCTGATTCTCTTTTAGTTTCAGAAAAAATATTGGTCATCCAATTTCAGATTGCAGCTACTTTAGGCCAAGAACAAGAAAAATACAAGTTTAAGCTAATCATAGTCCAGCTTTGAACTGGTTTGATATGTATATTGATATTGATTCCCGTGTATTAATCGTGTCGTGCCCTAATTTTTGAAATTTAATGTATTGTCGTGTCCGTGTCGTATCGGACACACAGGAGGAACATGTTTATGCTACATATCTATAAGACGATATGTAATGATTGAGATCCCCATATAAGACACAAAGATTACATCAACCTCTCACGAATTATTTATAATAGCAGTCTTTTAGGATGATATAATTTTATGCTCATGTCCAAGAACGACCCGGGAATGGTTTTGTGGGGTTGTCAAATTTTCCAATCAGTTATATGAAGTAAAATAAATAAAAATGAGGGTATACAAATAACCTCTGGTTTTTTTCAGTGCCAAAACTCAAAATTTGAACACCGGTATACTTTTCAAATATCTAATAGTTTCGAATAATTCTAAAATGAACCCACTGAAATATTGAAATGCAACACTTAAGTCCCAAAATTTGATATTTAAGTCCAACTGATTTAAAAAGTCATTCAAACCGACACGAGTGTCCCATTGAGTTTTTTATTTTATTTTAAATTCATGTATTTTTTTAAAAGATCTATCCAACTAGATTAACACAAATACTTTTGGACACGGTTTGTGTATTTTTGTATCATTAGTTTGTCTATTGTATAAACATTGTAAAATAACTCAATTATGTAGTTCTAAGTGTTTTTGTGACAATAGACCGTCTTTTAATGGATTAGACTTACTTATTTTTTAAAGAATATTTTTTCGGTCAAGACCGCACTTAACGTCATATTCTTACAGTCCACTTAATGGTTTCGGTCAAACTTGTTGGGTCAACAATTTTTTTTTATCAAATGTATTTTCTTAACGATGAGTACAACCGTATGATGTACCATTATTTAATTAGTTGTTAAAAATGGGTTTACTATTAAATAGAAGTGTTCAGTGATCTCTAACTCATTGGTCAATTCACCATTTTATCATATTTTAAAAAATCACAATTGACGATATTCCGGGGGTTGTGCTGTAGTGGTCGCGGTTGCCTCAACCTAGCTTACCGTGCTCATGCCCGTATCAAACTCTAAACTAATGCACACATCCCTCTATTTTCTTATTAATTGCTATTTAAATGCACGATCATATTTTTTAATGAATAATCATAGGTTTTTTCTTTAAAATAATATCTCGCTCGCATTTATTTCAGAACTATTACATATATATATATATCAAAGCAGTGATCTTCCAAGGCTTCCCATAAAACACAAAAGATAATTGCTCATAATCTAATTTTATTTAAACTATTTATAAAAAAAACCATAGCTCATATGGGTTGAATTCAACTTACCCAAATCAAAATAACAACATTTGTAACAATCACTCCGTCCTAAAACAACATATCAATATGAAACTATGTTTCAGATTGGCCGAATATTTATTCTAAAATTGAATTATCTATGCTAATATTTGATGTGAATAGACTTAGGAATCATTTAAACAATTATTTACAAAAAAAATACTATGAATTTATAAAATTACAGGATAGTATCTACCATCTAGTTATTAACTTCTCTTTTAACTGCATCTTCTCACAAATTATCTACCATAACGGTTTAAATATTTTTTTTATTAAATTCACACTAATCGAATGGCCACGTCCCTAGTATAAGCAGTGTATTATTCATTTTTAAATAGATTAATTTTTATTTAATAAACAAAATGAGAGGATGTCATGAGTCATGTGTATAATCATCCCATATTCTTTTATTATCCTAATTTTATGTACAAATTCCCAATTATAATCGAAAAGCAGAACATAAAAACGTCGTTTTATGAGCATTATTTCAGATCAGAATCTGATTTAATCTTTCTCTCTCATCTCCGCTAAATAAAATAAATAAATAAAAAATAATCCCATTATTCACATTATCAGGTACCTATTATCTTATCTGTTCACTTGATTAGCATTTACATTTATTTATTATTTAATATTTACTTTTATGTTCTATAATCGACTTCATCTGATGTGGGTTTCAATTTGATTTTATTCTTATCCAGTGAACCCTTTTTTTAATTTTATTTTTTAATCTTTTTTTTACTTGAAATCATCCTTTTATGAGACTAATTTTACGTTATTTAGAATATAAAAAGATTACAACTTGAAGATTATTAAAAAGCTTTGATTTTGACGAATTTTTGTGTTTATGCTAATCTTTTTATTGATTTTGTTTGCCTCTTTTATGTTTTTTTTTAAAATTATAGGCAGTTCTATATTTGCCTGAATAGTTTAAGGGATTTTTTTTCCTTGCATGAAAAAAGCTGTTTTTTAGACTTAAATAAGCCAACTTATTTGTTTTTAGAGCTGCTGGCAAACAAGCTATACATGATCGTGATAAATTATTTTTTTATAATACATGAGAAATGTTCTTTATGGACTGGGGAAAAAAGCTCGACTCGAATTTAAAAAGACATGCTTGAGCTCGTTATGTATACGATATTGAGCTGAACTTGCTCCTTGAGCTCTCTGTTCAATGAATTCGAGTGTGGCATTGCTAAGTTTGTATATGCATTAGAGTATGACACACACACACTTTCTAAAATAGATCTCTTTTATGTTATGGGCTCAAACTCGGGCCTAAATATTTTTCTTCAATCCAAATTCCAAACTGGTTCGACCAAACCCCCCCACAGTACAGGCTTGTTGTGGCGAACGAAAGATGTATTTTTACTTTCCTAAAACGTATACTGGTTTGTTTGCCACACCTGGAAAATATATACTTATATAAATTTAAGGCAATAAATATATTTGATCGACTATCTTGATTCATACTTTTTCCGAAGAGTATTTATTTTTTGCTACTTTGCTACTTTAAACCAAAAATTAACTATTTTGACTAATCCCTGTTACAAAATAGATATAAAGTTGTTATACTTTTTATCAAACCACAACAATCGAGTACTTCAGAATCGTATACTTTTTACAGCTCCACAAGAATATGTCGACCTTTTATTTTTTGCTTATAAGATACAACCAAACAAGTGATGATATTCTTTAATACTGTATTCTGTCAAACTTAACAAACAATTTATGCTCACAAGGACATACTGAATATATGAAAATTAATAAAATTTCTTGCCCACTTCTTGTGATGTTGGAGATAGGTTTGTTTGAATCGAAGTTCTAGTTTCAGCTAGAGATGACCTCCTTGTTCTCTCAAATGACTGTTCCCTTGAGTAATGGTTATAAGCCATGGGAAGATCCGTCCTTTTTTAAATGGAGAAAGAGAGATGCCCACGTCACATTCCATTGCCATAATACTGTGGAAGGTTAGTCTTCATTTTCTGCCTTGTTCTTTTCACTTGCTTTTAGTTGGTAGTTTTGGAATAGTTTGGATATTTGTTCCTACTTCTTATGTTATAGTTAATACTAGCCAGAACTCCTTTTTCTTAAAACGTAAAACACCCTTCACTTCTCCCGTTCCATATTTTATGTAGTTCGCTCTATAGCACCAGAGAGGTGGTTCTTTGATCCTTTTTTTTCTGCTCCAGAATTTTTTATTTTTTGCAATTTCATCCCTTTTCTAGTACTAGACATTTAAGAACCTTATCCCAAATTGGAAATTGGAAGAATGAATTCTATTTTTTACTCGAATTGGAATTTCTGTTGATAGTCCTCAACTGCTATCGTCAAGCTTGGACGTTAAGCAATCGGTCAAGTTTATTGCGATTTAACTCAATTGAGCTTTTTTTGATTTGTGCCGTATAAAATCAGCTGGAATTAAGAAACAATATATTTCTTAGGTTGAAATTGCTTTTTATGCTCAAATTAGGTTGTGTGGTGGTGTTCTCTATTATTTTAATTTGTTTTTCTTCTTTCCTTCTTGTTTTCAATTTCTTTTTACTGTTAAGATTTTTGTATGGAACTGTAAAACCAACATATAGAATTCCTTTATTGTTTGGAATCATAACAGCTTCCTTCCAATTTGATAAAGTAAGACACCCATTATCGACCCTTTCTGTTGTCTTGGTGATGGTGATGGAAAAGGAATGTCAATGCTGATATGTGTATTGAAACTATAAAACCATTTTTTCCCTTTTTTATCTGTTGTTGGGATACTGGAATGAAGTTGTTAATGGAGTTCTGATGTGAAAGTAGTAGTTTATTCTTGTGACTAACAAATTTTGTCAGATCTTCTCTTAGTATACTTCCGATGGACTTATATGTTGCAAATGCCAAATATCTTTGAAGTTGCTTTAATATAATAGTAGTAATTCCACTGATACCGGAGGCATCACAGTTCAATTCTATTCCATTTGTCTATGTTGGCTGCCATTTGATTGTCTCTTGCGTTAAGCGTGAATTTTCGTTAACGCTGAGAATATGAGGATATCCAATCACATCTATCTAATGAGTGCACTGGCTAGGAAGAATGTGATGTGTGGCGCTTATGTTTTGTTTTTCTGTTATTCGATAATTGCCAAAGTCTCTTATTTAACTTTCTTTTCCTTAATTTTGATTATAGGATCTCTTAGATACTGGTATAAACGCAGTAAAGTGGATTTTTTGGTGTCAAATTCTGCTACTTGGGACGATGATTCTGTTTCTCAAGCAATAGACTGTGCTGCTTTTTGGGTCAAGGACTTACCTTTTGTCAAGACTTTGTCCGGATATTGGAAATTTATATTGGCTCCTAATCCTGAGAGTGTCCCCTTGAACTTTTATGACAATGGATATGAAGATTCTTCTTGGGATAATTTGCCAGGTAGGAACAATTTAAAACCGGAGTTACTTTCTGTTTCCTGTCCATTTTAGCGAATTTTTACTTTGCTTACTGTCATTTATTTCTTCCATTATTGTTGGGTTTCTTTGAATTTTTTGATATTCATCCATACTATATATATGTAACAGTTTGTCTCATAAATTTATAGACATTAGTCTTTAATGAAATAAAGTCTAAAATATAACTTAAGTCAGTTTTTAGTTGGTTTGTCATTCGAGTAATCATATTCACGAAATCTGCGGGTCATAAAAAAAACCACCGACAAAAGCTGAAGATAAAGAAAAACTTAGGAGATCACATTAAAATAATTCGCGAGTCAATCATATGCATTCTCTTTTGTTATTTAACTTTATTACATCCACATCCATGAAACATAGGTCTCATAAATGCAAATTTAAGTGTAATCTTCGTGTGTCTGTATCTCTTTTTTCTTTTTTGGTTTCACATTAGTGCTTCTCATAATTTTAATCGCCTTTATGTAAATATGTATATTCAGCATCCTGAAAGTGCTTTTAATGTTTCTTTTTAAGTTCAATTTCCACAAGTGTAAACGTTACACTGCTACTTTTCACATATTCGTCTTATAATTTCTCTTTCTCCTAATTGAAACAGTCCCTTCAAATTGGCAGATGCATGGATTTGATCAACCTATCTATACAAATATTATATACCCATTTCCACTTGATCCTCCTAATGTTCCGAAAGAAAATCCGACTGGCTGCTATAGGACTTCCTTTCACCTTCCAGAAGAATGGAAAGGTTTGCATTTCTTTAATCTACTTATGGGCAACTCTGTTAAAATTGCTCCATGGGGCTTTCTAACCTCCTTCAACATGTATTTTATTTGTTTGAAATAACTGAAAAATAGCACTTCAGTTGAGGCTTTATGATAGTTACAATTGCTATTGCCTGTCGTTATATGTAGATTTTGTTTAGGCAGATCCAATTTCTCACATTCAGGTCCTAAGATTTTGGAGAAGTTGCTTTCCGGAAATTTCAGGGAAATTTGTAGGGGCAAATACATTTCTTTTCTTTTCTTGAGGGTATGTGCACACTTTGGGGACTTTTTTCTTAGTATTTTTAAGTTGCACCAGGAGATTCTTAATGGCTCATCTAACTGGATGTAATATTTAGATGTGGGTTGTGAATCTTATGTCTTCTTGGTTGTCCATGTTCCTCTAATACAACACTAATTCTTTGGTGTGGATTGAATATTTTGGTTGCATCCCTTGTATTTTCAGTTTCTTAATTAAAAGTTATGGCTGTATATAGGTTTAAATATGTTTTGTTGCTTCATCTTTTCAATTGTGTTTTCGGGCTGCAATTTCTTTTTATTTTCTCTTCCAATGGTTCATTATTGGTACTATTCATGTATATATAACAAATGTATAGAGTGTATGGGGGAATAATATTATGATTTTTTTCAAGTTTTATCCTGTTTTCGTATCAAATCTTCCTCATGCCGTTGTTAGGCCCCACAATATGAACAAGGGTGTGCGTTTCATGTGTAAAACTAGTTGCTGACTTGTCAACTGATATTTGTAACATGCATTTGTATTTGCCAGGTCGTAGGATATTTTTACACTTCGAAGCTGTAGATTCTGCTTTTTATGCATGGATAAACGGAGTTCCTGTGGGATATAGGTTTGTGATACTTTATTTTCATATTCATGGTTATTTGCCTGGTGTTATGCTTACTTTAGTATCTCCTTTTGTTTTCCCATTTTGATGTGTACAATCCTAGTAAAAATACCTACTAGCATGTATGTGTAAAATAGGGAAAAGAAATAAGCAAGTGTAATAATCAAGATCGTACGAGGAAAAGAGTTTTTTCCGTTATCTGAATTGCCTCCCATGATACGATAATCCACCAACGGCTAACTTGATCTGATTCTTCATCTAGTTAGCTGTTTCTTTAAGTTTTTTTTTTTTTTTGAAAAGCATTAATTCTGCTCCTGCTTTTATAGTGTAATAATGGGTTATTAAGAAAAATCTTTAATGTAATTTTTTTTAAATCCTTTAGGTTTCAATTCAAGGGAAAATAAGCAAATGTGACATGAAAATTTAATCAATGGCCCTTGAGCAAGCAAGATTTGCAGCGACAATAACTCATTAGAGGAAGACCATTTTAGCAGTGGCACTTCCATTTCACAATTAAGGATTAGGAGTTGTCTATTTTTGTGTTGTTGGGGAAAAATAATAGTTGAAACACGGGAAAGTTTGCACGTGTGTAATTGTTATAGAAGAAAGGAATGGGTATAATGCAGAAATGAGAAAAGTAGAGGACTTAAGCTTCTACTTCTAATGGGACTCTAGAAAATTATAAATGCAATGGGATTGCTAATTATTTTTAATTGAATATATTTGGTGATAACTATATTGATAAGCATAATTTAGATATGGCTAAATCATGTATAATTTTTTTCTTTTTAGTTCTCAAGCAGTTTGGTTTCTTCTTGAAATTAGTTTTTCATAGGAGTTTGGAAGTAAAAAATTTCTCTACTTTAAGTGAGAAATGGTACATGTAAGCCAAGTGAAGCTTCCTTGTAAGTATGGGATGATAGATTTCAGGGCCAGATAATAGCCACGGCATTAACCATGAATATGATAAATAATTTCCTTGATATATCATCATTGGTTGACTTCGTGAGGTTTTCAAAGCATAGTTAACCTTTCCCATTAATTTAACTTGCTAACTATCCCCTTTTTATGCTAGGTCAGCCAGGATAGTAGACTGCCTGCTGAGTTTGAAATCACAGATTTCTTACATCCATGTGGTAATGAAAGAGAAAATGTATTAGCTGTTCAAGTAGTTAGATGGAGTGATGGTTCTTACCTTGAAGATCAAGATCATTGGTGGTTATCTGGGATTCACCGTGATGTTCTTCTTCTAGCCAAACCAAAGGTCTGTGTCCTCCCTCTTAGGTCTTGTTTGGCTGCAACTTATAAGCTTGTTTTTTGCTTATAATCTGGACTGCATGATTTACCAGCTTAAATGCTCAGGTTGTCTTGTTTTTTGCCGTAACTTAGAAGGTTTTATGCTGGACGAAACATCCAGCTTATCTGCTTAAACTCTGCAACCGAATAAGCTTAATCATTTCTCAACACTAGCAAACTGATTAAGTAGTTATTTTTGTTTGTAGGACATAATTGTGAAGTTCAGGCATTAAGTTGACTTACTAATCACATCTTAGAACATCCTCGGTCCTATTTTTTGCTCGCTTTATGCAGTTCTTTAATTGAATCTTATAGTATGTCAGTTAAGTGTACTTTTTTTATTCGACGCATGCAGTAATTCAAACATTATCCAAGTTCAAGATGTCACCTTTTAATGATTAATGCTTATGTAGAGTAGGAGAAGCCACGTTGATCTTGGTAAATGTGGTTGTTACACATTTCTAATCTTAGACCTGCTTGTAAGCACGGAAAAGTAAACACCAACCACTAATTAAAGTACATTATTAGTAAAATTTCCTCACGGGATTGATTTTGAGTACTTTAGTGTGCAGTTCTTATTTTCTCTGGGAACAAATTGTATTTTTTTCTTAGTCAGCCTCCTCAGAAGTAGTTTGTTACTAATGCTCTCGTCACAATTTACATATTTCCTTTTTCACTAATGCCATAAATAATTTCATGTTCTTTTACTTCTCAAAATTAAAAGATTTGATTTTTTCGCTGCTCTTGTCCCCGTGTGCTGTTGTCTCAACTTTCTTGCTGCTGTTTCTTCAAACAAGGGTTGTGAAGTTCACATAGAAACTAAGCAAGCAAAAGTTTTAACCTTTGGTGTTTGATTTTCCCTCTGCACACAAAAATGTGTATATTTTGCTACTTATTAAGATTGGCGAATTTCCAATTATAGTTTATTTTGTTTATGCTCAATCAGTGGTAAGCTATACAAGGAATTTAAAGCAAGCAAATGTATCTTTTCCTTTGTAGGTCTTTATTGCTGACTACTTCTTTAGATCAAGCCTGGAGCAGAATTTTTCCGATGCAGATCTGCAGGTACGGAGATATACACACTTATAGAACTACATATCTATATGAAGTACATTATGGGTTAAATACAAGACTGCATTTAGGGAGATGTAAAAAAAAGGTTTTGCAAGGTTGGTTAGCTTTCCTCTGTTGGCAGTAGGCACTAGACTTCTCTGAAATACGTTGCCTATAGAAGTGAGATTTGTTAGGAGGAGCAGTTAACTAACTGAGATTCTAAGGAAAGCTGAGACGGGAGAAGGATTAAAAAGAAGGGAGAGAGAGAAACAAATAAAAGAATGATTATGGATGGCATGGTTAACTAAAATGTTGTCTCTATCTAGGTAATGAGGAGGTAGCAATATGTTACAATTGAAAGTCAAATGAAAGTCATTATTACACCGGAGATAAATTTGTTGAAATATATATATATATATATACGTGGTACTATTGATGAAACTAGACATTCAAATGATATTTCTTGTGATCTAGGTTGAAGTGATAGTCGACTACTCACACGAAACACTAAAGGGAAGTATATATGGAAAATTTACTATTGAAGCTGTGTTGTATGACAATGGTAATTGGGGTGACGGTGGAAGTAGTGATTTATCTTCATCTAAAGTTGCTGAATTGGAGCTTCAACCACCTAAAGAAGGATCTTTTGGATTTGAAGGGTATGTCCTTGCAGGGAAGCTCAAAATGCCCAAGCTTTGGTCTGCTGAGCAAGTATATAATTTATTCCTTCTAATATATATTTTTATTTTTTCCAGACTATCACAATGTCAATCTGTAACTCGAAAGTTTAAGCATAACTCTTGCGAAGCAAATGCCATCTGAGGCTATAGTAAGATAATCATACAAGGAATGATGTTCTCACATATCAAACAAGAAAATGGAACGAGAATATGATTGATCATTCCGTTTCATTTACCTAAATACCAAGCAATTCGTTAATTGCTTCAAAATAGGGGACTATCAGGTTTTCCCGCCCGTTTTTGCTTCACGGTTTCCCCTTGAGGTCCCCCCCCCCCCCCCTGAGAAAATGGCATGTGATCACCATATGGACTTAAGCTCTGGTAAATTACGGGGGATCATCTTCCATGAGTTAATTTTTGACGTGACTTCTAGTAGAAAATACATGTTGACTGAGCAATTAGCCTTTCACTAATGGCTTGATGCCATAATATTTCTTTCAAATATTTGGTATCCGTATTATCCTTTTTATCATCCAGTTTCCCCCTCCAAATTTCTTCATTGGCATCCCTTCCTTTTCCCTCAAGAATCGTTAAGTCCAGTTGTTCTTTTAAATATTGTTTCGTACTGAATGTTAACTTGTAATTTTTTGCAAAAATTTTCCAGCCAAATTTGTACACTCTTGTAGTCATCCTCAAAGATGCATCTGGGAATGTAGTTGATTGTGAATCAAGTCAAGTAGGAATACGTCAAATATCAAAAGCCCCAAAACAGCTTTTAATTAATGGGCAGCCAGTTATAATAAGAGGAGTAAACAGACATGAGCACCATCCACGGACTGGGAAGACTAACATAGAAGCATGCATGGTTAAGGTACAACTGGATTTTCTTTTAGCTGCTTAACTCGTTCTTCATTTCAACAATATTGATATTACCAGTATATTGTACACTGTTTTTACTGGCATTATGGTTTCGTTGAACTGCGTCCTTTAATCGAGAAAGCTTGATCTTTTTAGATAGACAATAATGCTGAACGAATTTAGGTTGAGCGATATAACTTTAGGTCTGGATTGTATCTATTCTTCACTTTTAAATTTGTAATTTTCATCCAGCCTATTTGTGGTCTACCAAATACATCCTCCGTTCCCAATTAATTGTCCTCTATGAAACTACGTGCAATTTTGACCGGCCAATAACTTGTATCAAAATTGTCAGAATGAAAATTTTCAAAAGTTAATCATATAGTTCAAACATTAAATTATATAATTTAGTTTTGAAAATTTTCATTTCGACAATTTTGATACATGTTATAAGCCAGTCAAAGTTGCACGTAGTTTCGTAGAAGACAATTAATTGGGAACGGAGGGAGTATGTATTTGGTAGAACCATAAATAAGCTGGATGAAAATTACAAATTTAAAAGTGAAGAATAGATACAATCCAGACCTAAAGTTATAAATCCACATCAGTTTTAAAATCTGGAAAAAAAAGATTTTTGGAAATTGTTATTTATATACACAAAACGGGTCTTGATAAAGAAAATTATAATAGAATTGTAAAACCCACTTTACTTCTTAGTGAAATCATTAACTAAACATAGAGCAAAATCTAGAAATTCAAACTGACAGGAAAATGCTACTAGACAAAGACTATAGGAGTGTTAAGGCATAGAAACGGGGAAATTTACGGATGAACACTAGTATAAACTTTACATACCTGAAAATATTTATGTAATATTGGTGGCAAACTGCAAACATCCAGAGACAATAGGTGAGAGCAGATCATTACTTCTGAAGCATGATATTTTGGTTTCTATTGGGTTGTAGGATTTGGTTCTGATGAAGCAAAACAACATAAATGCCGTTAGAAACAGTCATTATCCTCAACATCCAAGGTGGTACGAGTTGTGTGATTTGTTCGGCATGTACATGATTGATGAAGCGAATATAGAGACACATGGTTTTATACTCTCTCCACATGTAAAGCATCCTGCTCTTCAACCGGAATGGGCTTCTCAAATGATGGAACGAGTAATAGGAATGGTGGAGAGAGATAAAAATCATGCATGTATCTTTTCTTGGTCGCTAGGAAATGAAGCGAGCTATGGGCCCAATCATGCTGCTCTTGCTGGTATTAAAATATTCTTTAAATATTCGTCTTTATAGATAGACGTGGGTTTGGAATTTATCCAGATATTCCATGTTTTGGTTTAAAAATATTAGGTAATTAAATCTAAGTTAGTTCAAGCATCAAGGATGATGCCTTAAAAGCATGTTTACGAAAAGGGTGGATGGTATAAGTCGCTTACTAAAATTTTCTTAGGAATCTTTCTAGTTATCTTTTGTCACTCAATAGATCAACTGTAGTTGAAACTAGAAGGCAAAACAGTTTTTTGCAAATCAAATTAGTTGTCTTTTGAAATGTTCAAGTTTATGAACATTCATTTAAGACAGAATTAGATTTTCCATTTCTAGTAACTTGCTGGTGTTCTTCAGGTTGGATCAGGGAGAAAGATTCATCTCGAGTATTACATTATGAAGGTGGTGGGGCCCGAACGTCTTCCACTGATATGGTATGCCCCATGTATATGCGTGTTTGGGACATGGTAAAGATTGCTGAGGATCCATCAGAAACACGACCTTTGATTTTGTGCGAGTATGTCTCTTCATACTCTTTTAAATGCTTTATTAAAAACAAATGTACTTGATTGTTTACTGGCACTGGTTGGTGTCGTTGTGTCTCTTTACAGGTACTCGCATTCCATGGGAAACAGCAATGGTAATATAAATGAATACTGGGAAGCCATTGATAACACCTTTGGTCTTCAAGGGGGGTTTATCTGGGATTGGGTTGATCAGGTAAAAAGTTAACCAGTTTTTGATACATAGAATTTTATTTCTTTCTCATTGTTGAATTAGTCTTCCCACACTCCTCAGTCTTCAACTAGTACATGTTTTGAAGAAAATACCAACCTTTCTTCACTGAGTTCAGATGTGTATTGAGGCTCTTGTATCATTCCATTTAGAACAAGTAGATCTATTTCTTGATAAACCAGATAAACAACTTTTTTGAAAAAAAACTTGGTTTTCTGCAATGTTGTTAATGGCAGGAGACTGCCACGTGACGCACTGTCCTTTACAGTAGCAGCCTAGCAGGCTTTAATAGAAGTTCTCGGTTTCTTTTGGTCCTCGTAATCATTATTGGGATGAAATTGACTTGATGAGACATTGATTGGGATTTTTGACATCTTAAGTGTTCTAATTGTTCGTACACTGTAAATTGGTAATTAATTGATCACTTGAAAATTGAGCTTTTCATGAGTAAATTCGTAAATTTTGGCCAACCAGTGTAGAAAAAATAGGTGGAGATTATTTCCTCGAGTATGAAACTGTTTAATATTTTCTTTGTTTGGAATTCATCCGATGTTGTTTTCAACTCTGCACACCTTTGTTATGCATAAAACTAAGCACCTATGATGGAAATTACAAGTGATGAATGGTAATTACACTAACACGACAATGTAACTTTTTACAGTAAAAGTTTTCAAATTTCAGTAACTTTACTGCCATGAAATATGTGCTGTGCGGTCTATTTTAACGGCTACTTGTGTTGGTTGTTTGGCGTTAGGGATTGTTGCTATTGGTTTCCCCAGTGTTCATTTATAGGGTAAAGACAGGGGTCATAAATACATCATTACTCTCTGAAGTTCGTCGATTTACCTATATCCTCAACGTATTAAGTTATTTATAAAAGGAAGAGTACCAATGTAGTGGTAAAGAGTAACTTAATTATTCAATAATAGACCCGCTGAGTCCAAGTTCTTGTTTCCTTGAGTTTCTGTGTTCAGTTGTATTGTTAAATATTTGTGCATGTAGGTACGCGTTACAACGGGCCTTAGCCTTATCTTTTATATTTTCATTTTAGGGTCTATTAAAAGCTGGTGCCGATGGTAAAAAACATTGGGCATATGGAGGCGATTTTGGGGATACTCCCAATGATCTCAACTTTTGTCTTAATGGTCTCATATGGCCAGATCGAACTCCTCATCCTGCACTACATGGTATTATGCTGTTTATTTTCTCCTATTTTCTGTGAGATGCTGCGTTTTTAGGTTGTTCTTTTTTAACGTTCAGCATGTTTAAATAATTTTCCAGAGGTTAAATTCGTTTACCAACCTATCAAGGTCTCACTCAGCGACCAGTTACTGAAGGTATTGTCACACATTTTTAGTTCCATTGTCTTTCAATAACTGAATCTTCTTTAACTGTCTGCACATGGGGCTTGATTGGCTTGTCATTTACTATCTTACTTTCTACTCTTAAGTACAAAAGTGCAAATCTATGTTTGGCACACAAAATAAACCTTTTGCTTAATTAAAACTATGAAAAAGTACGCTTTTACAAGTATAGGTCCTGATACTCTTTTTTAAAAGTATAACTTTGACTTATTTTGACCTTTTCACAATTCTTATTACAAACAATAGAGTTTTGTGTTCTACCTAAGCACATTCGTAAATAATAATAAAATTTGTACTTTTTTTACTTATTTTGTACTTACACGATACAACTAAAAGAAGGCCTAACAATTTAGTTATTTATGTCCTCAGATTAAAAACACTAATTTCTTTGGAACAACGGAAGGATTAGAGTTTAGCTGGGCTATTTCTGGTGATGGATGTGAACTTGGTTTTGGGTTGCTATCTCTTCCAATAATAGAACCAAATAGTACTTATGAAATGAGCTGGATAACTGGACCTTGGCATGCTTTATGGACTTCATCTTCTGCAATGGAGTACTTTTTGACAATAAATGTGAAGCACTTAGATCATACGCGTTGGGTTGAGTCTGGCCATGTGATATCATCTACTCAGTTTCAGTTGCCTACAAATAGAGAGTCTGTTCCTCATGTAAGAGCACCCATAGGATCATATCGGACTCTTCATTACACTCTAAATTTATAACAAATGACCTATTTTATGACCTCTTCTTACTCATTTCAAATTTCACAATATTCAGTTCTCTCTATCACACCTTTTAATATTTACTAACTTTTTATTTTCCAATTATAATAAAAAAGTGAAAAGAGAAGAGAGAATAAAAAATGATTTCTTTAGTTATAGAGGCAAAATGGCTCACTGTTTTGGAGAGAAGATGAGCAAATGGAGGACTTATCAAATTTGGGGATCAGATTGAGAGGCTATTTGCACTAGCTTCCAAATCTGGCAAATAAAAATGATGGAGAATTCAGAACCTGCATTGATTTCTATTTACTAATATGGTACACGTTTTTTGGAATTTGTAACTAATCTTAAATTGGCTGCATATTGCAGGTCGCTAAAGTTAAGGATAGCATGTTGCTTGCAGAAAGTGATGGAGATGTGATAACTCTAACTCAACAGAAATTTTGGGAATTGAACTTCAACACTAAAACTGGAACGCTAGAAAGCTGGAAGGTAGTCTTTGCAGTTGTTTTCTTCTTCTGTATGGGAAAAAGGGAATAAATAAAGCAATCAAATTCTAGGACGCTTCATGAAGCCCTTCTTTAGGAGTTGAACTTTCATTTGTCCATATTTCGAGAAAAAGCATCTCTCGTTTTTCATTTCCATTCCCATAAGAAATACTCCCTCCTTCCCAAATTGTTGGGGCTATACGAAACTATGTGCAATTTTGACCGACAAATAACTCATTTATATTGTCTAAATCGAATTTTTCAAAAGATAATCACATAGTTTAAATGTTAAACTATATGAACAAGTTTTAAAAATTTACATTCCAACAATTTAAAGACGAGATATTTACCGGTTAAAGTTGCACGTAAATACATAGATCCCCAATATTTTGGGACGGAGGGAGTAATACTATGATTTGCAAGTTGAGCAGGCATGAGTCTTGCAGTGGTTTATGTTGCATTTGTGTTTAGTGATCTAAAATTGCCAGAAATCTTTTATAAATTGCCAATAATCTATGGTAAATTAGTCAGACATCTATGTACATGGGTTCAAAAGACAACCTATCTATGGAGTACTTGAGTTGTGTAGAACATGAAATTTTCAAAACATGGTTGTTAACTAACTACAGTAGTTGTTTCGAAATTGACAACAGTATTGGCTATTACCCGGGAGTTAAGAGGTGACCCGTAAGGGATCACGCCACCAACATTTCTCTTAAAAGAACATTTTATTTGCTACTTATTTTTTACTGTAATTTCTTATAAAGGGTTATTTGTCACCCTGCGATTTTTCCACTTGGTATTATTTTTTATGTAAACTTCGGCACCCCCCATTTGTAGTTCTTGTCTTCGCACGGCTGGTACTGCAACTAAACGTATACTTGAACTTTACAAGCTAAACTACATCCAAAATATATCTTCAACACTCAAAACAGTTTAAATTTAAGATACAAAGCAAATGTTTTCCAGCACAACTAAGTTGTTGGGTTTTATTTGGATAAAGGTTTATGAAGCTGTATTGCATCTCTACGATCTTGCATATTTGCACTAACATCTTGCCAATGATAGGTTAATGGGGTTTCAGTAATGCAAAAAGGAGTGTTTCCATGCTTTTGGCGAGCACCTACAGACAATGATAAAGGTGGGGAAGCACAAAGTTATTTGTCGCAGTGGAAAAATGCCCATCTCGACTCAGTAATATTCATTACTCAAAATTGTACTATTATCAGCAAAACCGATAAACTTGTGAAAATAGTAGTTGTCTACCAAGGCATATCCACAGCTAATGAGTCAAAAGTTCTATTCGATGTCAAATTTACTTACTCAATCTATGGGTCTGGAGATGTAATTATGGAGTGTGAAGTGATACCAGGTTCTGATCTTCCACCTCTGCCACGAATTGGAGTTGAATTTCTTTTGAACAAATCAATGGACGAGATTAAATGGTATGGAAAAGGGCCATTTGAGTGTTATCCGGACCGTAAGTCAGCTGCACAGGTGGGGATATATAGTCAGAATGTGAATGATATGCATGTTCCGTACATTGTTCCGGGAGAATGTGCAGGTAGAGCCGATGTTAGGTGGGTGACTTTTCAAAATAAAAAAGGTGAAGGTATTTATGCGTCTACGTATGGTGAGTCTCCTCCTATGCAAATAAGTGCAAGTTATTACTCCACCGCTGAGCTTCAACGAGCAACACATAATGAGGAACTTGTCAAAGGAGACAGTATTGAGGTAATAGTCCATAATTTGTTATTTACTTGGGTTGATTAGATTATTTTGTACCCTTAACTTATCATCTCATTTCATATTTTGTACACCAATCTATAAAAATAGTAAATTAACTTTACGTTTCATGACCATTCAATGCTATGCATATACGTTTTTTTTAAAGTCATAGGTTGGGGTGCTAATCATATAAGAAAACCATTTTTTTTGTAACACAATTCTATCAGATTTTCCCTTTCCCTATTTGGTCTCCATAAACTATTCTCTTTTACTAGTGAACCATCACATGATGGTTTTGAAAACCGCTATAGCTCTGCAGATGTTGGGTCATTATTTTTTCCAACCTCTAATTTCCGTCTGTTAATTAACCAAACTAAAGAAAATTAACAGTATTAGTGATGCAATAATATATAAACAGTTCCGTTCATCTCGACGGTTTCAGATACCGTCAGATAGTGTTAGCATACCACTGTAAGGAGACCAGTTGAGGGTACTAATTGTTGAATTTCAAAAGGTTACGAATCTAGATCTGCTGCTATGTTAGGCTGAAAATTTTAATCAAACCTTGACTCTGCCCATAGTACTTGTTTATTTTATTACTCCTATAAGTAATTTACAGGCAAACATTTATTTACTTATTTACATTATTTTACTTCCAAGGCTTTCATCTTATCATAAGATTCTTATGTAATGCAACTTTTTATGTGAAGTGTCTTCACCGTCAGAATTTTGATAGTTTGTGCATACATGTGATTCTGTAATTTTCCTTCATCGAACTTATGGTTAGGTCGTTTGAAACAATGTTTCCTTTTATTCATTTTCCCTCCCATATGGTGGTTGAACATTTTCCATATCCCAGTTTGTATTTATCCGGAACTCCATTACATGAAAATGTGTAAATGTTTTTTCATGTTTTTTATTCCAATCTTAAACAGTCTGTGTTGACCTTAATTACCTTGGTACGTGGCAGGTTCATCTTGACCACAAGCACATGGGTTTGGGTGGTGATGATAGTTGGTCGCCTTGCGTCCATGATAAGTATCTGCTTCCTGCTGTACCATATTCCTTCTCTATCAGATTTTCCCCCATTACAGCCGCTACGTCTCCTCTCGACATCTATAAATCTCATCTTTGAGCGTTGATTTATCCGTATAACTTTTCAGTTTGTCTTTGGGACACAACTCAATTAAGTAATTTATCTTTTTTTAATTCAGTTAAAGTTAATTCGCTTTTGAAAGATAAAAGTATGGCAACGTTCATTGTCACAAGAACAATATATGAATAAATAAATTGTTCTCATTGGACCTGGTGTTTTATGAATGCATCCGTTTGTTCTATTTATGGTCAATCTTCTTCCCATGTGCGTTTCCCCGACTATCTTGAACATCAAAATCAGAAATCTGGTTTCTTTCCTTCATGCTCTCTTGAAATGCTTCTCGCTTATAACTGTTAAAAAAGAATAATCGTTATAAGGAGGCTGAGGAACTATTGATGTTGTTTTGAGGACGTAAATCCTTTATTTTACTGGGGTTTCCCTGATAAATACTTGGCAGATAGGCTGAGCTCCATACAATGTGTTTGATTTTGGTTCTATTTTTATGAGAAAAAAAATTATTTTCTTAAGAAGATGTTTTGTATTACCGCAGATAGCTATAAGCTTCACCCAGCCGCTAGAGCAGATTTTTTTGTCTGTTAATGGATTTGCAGATATTTGCTCCGATAACATGCGGGTATAAAAAAGAGGATAAGTAGCTGACGGACCGAGGGTTGATCCAATTTCTGATTATAGTGAGACTGATAAGCATGGTATCATTCATTCAATTATTAGGCAAAATATGTCAATTGGTAAGATAGTCATTCATTCAATTGGTAGGTAAAGTGGGGCTGATTATCATGGCCACAGCAACCGTATCAACCAACTTTGGTTTTTCTTAAATTTACATTCATAAACACATTTTTTCAACTATAACTTATACTACTTTTACGTTCATGCTACACATGTTCCTTATCATATTCCTCATATTTATTTTTTAATTAATATTTGTATTCTTACATTATATTTTAACAATCAATTTCACATTACACATATTCCAAGAAATAAAAGAAGGAATAAATTATAAGTAAAAAACATATGCGGAGTCCTTTGATATCCTTTTTTATAAGTTTTTATAAGGAGAATGAGCTATTCCATAACTATGAAGAGTAAGAAAATAAAAGGTAACCGATCGGTTTAAATTTTATCAAGTTTAAATGATTAAGTTTTTATCAGTTTTTCGATTTTTTCATATGAATTTGTAAAAAATATTCAATCTTTTTTTGTAAATCAATGTACTATTTTATTTTTGTAGTGTTTGTTCAAAAAAATCTGTAAGTTTTGACTTTTTATATTTTTTTAGTATTTATTAATATTACTATCTTATAAATTGTGAAACAAACAATTAAACATAAACGAATATATAAAATCTTAAATTTTACAGATTTTTTTGAAGAAGCACTTTAGAAATAAAATAGTTTATTGATGTAAAATAAAATAAAAAATACATATGAAAAACAAAAAATGTGACAATTCCAACTTGATAAAATTTAAACTCGTAACGTATGGAGCTTAAAATTTGATCAATGCTATTTAGGGAGTATATGACTTTTACATGCTCTAAACCGAACAACGAGAGACGTTAGGCTAAAATCATTATGGACCAAAGTTGGACACGACACTAAAAAAAATTGCAATATTAATACAAATATATGACACAAAAAAATACTAGTGTTACATTTAATTGTATAGTATTTTTTTGGTGAGATTATAGTACACATGCGTCACCAGTTACCTCACGAGTACAGTAGGGTCCATGCCCATTAGTCGTTTATTCTGTTATTAACTTATTAATCAGTGTCATATAAGTAGACCGTTGACAAATTTAGGTATTATTTATGTACAAACCTAACACCATTGTTCATTTCTGAGTACAATATTAAACAGAGCCGCTGGTACATATATTTAGATACTACATTATCTGTATATCTATCTAATATAGTGTGAGAGGGTGAGAATGGAAGTTGCAGTAATGAAACCAACCATCAAAGTTGCGGCAATTTGCGGTTCTCTCCGTAAAGGTTCTTTCAATCTCAACCTTCTCCGTTCCGGTACCTTTCTCTAATCTTTCTACTTCATTTGATTAAATATTTTTGCACATTTATTTAGTTTTTGTTTGTTTGTTTATTTGTTTGTAGTGTTTAAAGAAGTTAGACGGTCACGGATCTAACTCTTTGTTTTAAACTTTGATACTTAGTGATGCTACTACACGACTAAATCTTAAACAAAAACCACAAATTCGGGTTTTTGATAATTAAGTCCGAAAGTATGTAATTAAACAATAACTTTCCCTTTTTGTTATTGTTTTAAATTCAACAAAAGCAAGATAAAAGTTAATCTTTGAAGCTAAGTAGCTAAATACTCCCATACAACCTTTTTTTTGCTGCTGTGACGCGACAGCAGAAGTATTTAGCAATTGAGGACACGAGTTGTATTTCTTTGTAATTTTTGTGGGGGTTTTCATCCACTTTTATATTAAAATCAATAAAAATAAAGAGTGGATTTTCCACACCATTATAACAAAAAAAAGAAACTTGAAGTTAAAAGCTCCCATTCAACTGGCTTAATGACCTTGTGTACCTGCATAGGTAAGCGAATACTAGAGCTTTTTTTAGACTAAGAAAGACTTTTAGCTTTTTAAGGCCAGAGTATGTTATACTCCGTATTAAGAGCAACCATATGATTTACGTCTTATAACTAGAAAAGGGTGCAGTTAAACAAGCCTGGTAAGTAATCTCAAGATTCCTCAGGGCTTGTTTGGCTGCAGGTTTTAAGCTAACAAGCTGGAAATTTTGAGCTTGAGAGTTAATTTGAGATTATTCAGCTTAAAACTATTAAGTATTTTTTTATGATTTTTAAAATGAGAATAAGGGAAGAGCTCGGGCCGCCAATCAAAGTACGACTTATAAGTAAGTGAATGGAAAAACTGAGCTCATTTTTTGTTACTTTTTAAGCTTATAGGTTGGATTGATGAATTTAAGTAAAAAAAATGAGTTTATTAAGCTCAAGATATCTAACTTGGTATGGACAGAAACCCCCCATATAATCTGTTCTTAAGTTGAATGTAAATAAAGTAAACAAAAGAGCTGAGCTTTAAACCAATCAAGCTAATAACGTATTGTTCACGATTTTTTGTTTTGGTGATTGTGCAGCTGTTGAGATAAGTAAGGAGTCGATTGAGGGTGTGCAGATAGAGATTATAGACATATCTACTCTTCCAATGCTTAATACGGATTTGGAGGTAAATGGCACCTATCCACCTGCAGTCGATGCCTTTCGCAAAAAGATTTTTGAAGCTGATAGCATACTGTTTGCTTCACCCGAGTACAATTACTCTCTCTCCGGTACTATAATTTTACAAAGTCTTCCTCAGTAGCCATTTATCAGTGATTTTGTTATGTTTAAGGGTAGTTTGGTATTGTGTTGTCTGTTAGGTAAACTTGGTAGTTGTTTTCAAAGTTGATTGGTGTTTGACAAATTTTGGAAAAGTATTTCTCTTTTTTTAAATGTTATCATCATATTCTGTTTGTGTAAGCCATTTTTTTTTTGTAGTAAATTCCTTTTCCTCGCAATGAAGTTTGTGTGTGACAAAGAGTCATTTTTATTGTTTCGACATCCAATAAGAGTTTTTAATTTTTTCCTTCTTTTATGCTAAAATGCTCTGTTTTTTGCAGTGTTTTAAAAAGCAAAATCTTAGCTAAAGCGTGTTTGCAAGAGCAATGCTTTTAGCGTAAAAAGCGTAAGCTTTTAGCGGCCTAAAAAGGCAGAACAGCGAGCTTTTAAAGCTTTTTTTAAGCCTATGGTCGAGCTTCTTAAGCCTACTATGAAGCGCGCTTTTTAAATAGTGATATTTCGTGGAAAAATTCCCATGCTTTTCAGAAGAAACAAAATTTGGTTCTACTGATGTTAGTCTAATGATGAGGTCTGCTTACACTTCATGGTTATGCACTATACTAAAGATCCATTATCTATATAATCCAAGATGGAATTGAGAAAACTGTAATAAAATATGTCTCTGATCATTAGAAAAAAGAAGCTGCTGTTCAGTTATTGATCCAAGTATAGTGTTCTTCCGCTTGATTAATACTTACAAGTTCACTAGGAACATTGTATTCTGACGAGAAATAAATTCAGGAGAAATAACTAGGGGACTAAAGGAGAAAAATATCAGAATTACAGAATTAGAAGGAAAAAATGGAAAGACGACTATATATGAAGGAAGAAAAAAAAGAGGAAAATGATATCACATTTTTCTTTCCTTTTCATGAGGTTGTAGGTTTTACTATAATGCTGAGTTTGTTAACATAAACTCCATTTATGAGCTAAACAGAAGTGGGGGGGGGGGGGGGGGGGGGGGGGCGCTGGGGAATAAAATTTTATACGTGAACCAAATAAGAGGTATCATGACTGTTGCACTTTTTTTCCGATATCTTGTCATAATTTTCTGTATGTTACATATACTAGCACCATTGAAGAATGCGATTGATTGGGGATCTAGGCCACCTAACGTATGGGCCGATAAAGCTGGTGCTATAATCAGTGCTGGTGGTGGTTGGGGAGGTGGTAGATCACATTACCATCTTCGCCAAGTAGGCGTTTTCATCGACCTTCATTTCATTAACAAGCCTGAGTATTTCTTACCCGTGTTTCAACCTCCTCCTAAATTTAATAGCGAGGGCGACTTAATTGACAAGGTAGCAAAGGAGAAGCTCAAAGAAGTTCTTTTGTCACTGCAGGGGTTTACATTGCGATTGAAAGGTAACTAGTTTTGAATAGACACATATTCTGTGTTTGTTCCCAAAAATTTGGAAATTGATGTTCGATTGGAGATGCAGACACAACTTTGGAATAATGATTTCTGCTTGTTCTCATTTTTTTTGTTGTCTTTTTTGGGTATTTGCCAAGATGAACATCTACCCGTTATGTATTGAACCATTTACAAAATTGTCGAGACATTTGTTTTCTTATTTCCAGAATTTGCTCTTCTATTTCTCCTGTGGTTTACAAGGCATATATATTTTTTCACATGTTTGGTTTAGGGTGAAAATGTGATAAGCTAATCTTGGCTCAGTCCCATATATTTCTCTGCTCAGATTTCTGTAGATATAAATGAGTAAAGTATGAGAAGCTTATTGTTTCCTTTGGGCAAGTCTGAAGAATTTTCTTACTGTCACTTCATGTTGCATCACCAATTATTATTTCTTCAATTACTTAATCGTCATAAATTGAATATTTCAGTTTTTGTTCGATATAAGGGCTTCACGGGTGCACTAATATCTTAATTTCCATATAGGCACTTGGATCCGACTAGATGCCTATATATGAACTTAGCGGATCTATTAATTCTTGAAACCTCAGGGGTGCAGATGCTGTATACCCAAAAATGTAATCTAGAGATATGTGTTCGGGAACTGAAAACTTTCTGAACAAATTATGACCTTTGTAATCAAGTTTCTATCTTTCAGTTTGACATTTTACAAGTAGTATGAGAACCAAAGTAGAAGACACCCTATTGTAGACTTGTAGTGCAGTTTAAAAATTGAATCCGTGTAAATGAGTTTTTCAGTTTTACTAGTTTTTGTAAAGCTCAGTTTAGCCTGTGAAGTTTGAACTAGAAAAATCGTTATATAAAGAATTTGGAGAGTACGTAGCACGACATGGACCCTAAATGCGACCAGCTATGTTTGACAAGAAATACTCGTGAAAATGTATGGGAAAATTTGTAATTTTTTTCACACACGGTAACGTAACGCAATGGCCGTCTGCATCAAGTTTCGTTTTCGTAGGCTTAGATTTTAGCCATTGCAGTTGAAAAAAGTTACGAAGACATCCCCAAACATGTTACTCAGCTTCTTGTTAACGTTTTCTTCTTTCAACTATGAGATTTGCATCATTGGATCTTTTGTTACGGTTCTAATAACTCGAGAATCTTGACAAATTACGAATAGGCTCATGCTGCCGGAGGCATCCCTGAGAATTTATATAGATTTTCAAATTACAGGGGTGATAACATGTGTGCATGTAATTATAAGTGATTGAATATGATCAAACAAGTGAGGATTGTTTTGTTTTCAATTAAACCTGAGGGGTGTGATAAATGATAATGATGATTGCTATAATTATGTGTACAATATATCCAAAATTACATATCAGTACTACCTTCGTTCGTTCTTTTCTTCTCTATTGTTATATACATATCGATAATTTTTTATGTATATACGAAACTTTTATCTCTTTAATTGAACAACCCTATTCAATAAGACAATAAGATGACATCATGATTCAGCTGCATAAATGTACCAACTACCATGCACTCACTTTTTGTCTAGTACCATCTACTACTTACAAATAATATAAGTAGTGAATTATTTTCTAGTACTCTTAAAAGTAGCTAGTATCCTTGTAGGTAGCTGTTAATAAAAAGATATATCCGTTCCGATATAATTATCCATTATGAAACTACGTATGATTTTGATCGGTTTATAACTTGTATCAAAATTCTTAAAATGAATTTTTTTTAAATCTAATCATAAAATTTAACAGATCAATTTTTAAAAGTTTTCATTCCGATAATTTTAATATAAATTCTTAACCGATTAAAATTAGACGTATTTTTGTTTATTAAATCGAAATGAGGGATTAAAATATTGTTGGTAACACTTTTTAATGGTACTACCAGCCAAGTCCGTGCTAATGCACGGGTCCACAGTACTTTATTATATATATATAATTAAATGATTTAGCTATTAGTTATGTTTATTTAATTATTTCATTTAAATTTAGGTTGCGTTTGAAACTCTCATGCCAAAATCAAAATGATTTTTCAATAAACTGTTTTCTGTTTGAATCAAGGAAAAATAAAACAAAATAATATTTTTTTGTGTATAATGAGAGAAATCGTTTTACTAATAAAAGTGAGAGTAAAATAAAAACAAATATTAAAATTGATATTAGCTCCCTTTCTTTTTCATTTATTTATTTATTTATTTATTTTCCATTGTGATCGAAAAATGATTTCATGCTCATTTTTCTTAGTTTTACTTTCTTTTTATTTTCTTTTCCGTGATATTTTTCGGGTCCGGAAATTGTCACGGAAAAGAAAAGAAAGTAAAATCAAGAAAAATTAACTTGAAATCATTTTACGGTAACGTGTTTGAAAGTTTAGGAAATCAATAGGAAAAAAAAAAGAGAGAAAAGGAGGTAATTAGTCCCATTTGTTTTCATTTTTCTTCCACTTTTTGAAGTAAAATGGCTTCTCTCAATACACAAAAAGTTTTTCCTCACTTTTTTTTTGTTTTTTTTTCATTGGTTTTCTTATGCAAACAAACACAAAAAAATATTTTATCGAAAAATTATTTTCATTTTCTCATCCATTTTCCATGTTCCAAATACACCATTAATGTCTCGAGACAAATTTGAACTTCATAATAGATAATCTCGTTTTAAATCACCGTTATATAGTGGTACGTATATTTTTTTCTACAAGAAGTGAGGATAGCAAGAGACAACTTTTTCTAAGTAGTTGTTAAACCTAGTGTCGTTAAAATTTAATAAGAGTTTAACAACATAATTAATTGCTAAAATTTAACGGGATTCAATTATCAATAGTTTTAAAAAAAGACGACCGTTGTTATCCCCATTTTTTCTTCTAGTAAATTGGATGAAAAACAATGTAAATATATATATAAAAAAATGCATATGTTTTGTCAATTTAGATAATATACCCATATATAATATATACTCAATATATATCCTTAGTAATTTATAATATAAAATTATGAGAATAATTATAGCACTGACAAGATGAGGTTAATTACCCCCTGCAATATTGTTTTGTATGATATACCTGTAATGTTTTATCCTTGAAGTATGTAGTAAACTAAATGACGAGGAGAATTACATTGTAAATTGTGATTCGTTAGAACTTAGAACAACCAAATTTAACTTCTAAATTAGGTTGTGTATGATAAAACCCGTACCGTTTAGAAGAATTTAGATGAGGAACAAAGAAATATAGGAGAGATAAATAGAGAATTTAGAGAAGAAACAAAGTTAGAGTTGTCTCATTTTACTAATATCCTAAAACATAATCCAAACTGAGAGTAAAACCTCTCTACAAATAGGCCTCAAAATAACAATATAGTCCAATAAATAATGTTAAATGACAAAAAGAACCGGTATTATCAATATACTATTTTACATTTTAGACCAGTATTTTGTATTATGTAATCGAAACAAGGTAAATATAATAATATTGTTAATCTAGATCATTAAGGGGTTACATTATTTGAGAACCTACACAACAAATTTATACTAACTAATTTTGACATCTAAATTTTTTTTTATATCATTTGCATATTTTAAATCCTTATTTATAACATATTATCTAATAAGTTTAACATTTGTAGTAAGATTTCATTCACATTAATATTTATGGAACACAACTTTTATTTGAGTTTGCACAAATGTTTTTATAGTTTAACAAAAACCTGAAAACGATGAAGAGGAGAGCCTGGTTCTAGGCTCTAAGTATATATATACATAGAGATTCCAAAGAAACCATAAGTTTCCAAAGAATAGAGAAAGAGAGAACTATATATATATATATATATATATATATGGAAGTGGCAGCAAAACCTATGATCAAAGTTGCAGCTCTTTGCGGTTCTCTTCGTAAAGCATCTTTCAATCGCGGCCTTCTCCGTTCCGGTTATCTCTCTCTCTCTCTCTCTCCCTCTGTGCTTATTTGATGTGCATGCAGTTTTTATATACGAGCAAAGTGGTTGGTGCAACTGGTTGAGACCCGAGTATATACCACGCTCGCCACCAGGGTTTGATCCCTGGCGCCTGCGAAGTAGGTTGAGGGTTATTAATTATCAAAAAAAATAAAAAAATAAATGCAGTTTTTATATAAATGCATATAGTATATAGGATGACTTATTTGAGAATTGAGATCCACAGATATGTTGCTTATCCAGTTCAATACTGATGAAATTTGTTTTTGTTTATTGATAGGTTTGTGGTATGATTAAATTTAAGAGAATATAATGAATCTTTTACAAATTTACAATTACAACAATACCCAACAAAATACAGAAACTATCACATCAAACAAAAAATGTTTGAATTGCAAAGGGTAAAATAATACTCATATAACATTTATTTACTAAAAAAAGTAAATGATCAATAATTTAGGGACATTGTAAAATAATATAGTCTTCAATAATTTAGGGATGGATGAAGCACTTTTTTACATACAAAAAAAACAAATCATATATTTTTTTAAGCTGATTTATTTGTCTTGAAAGTTATAGCTTTTGGCTGAATTTGTAGTCGGTTAACCACGTTTACAGTAACTTAAAAGTAAAATAAGCGAGTTTGAGCACTGTATTGAAACAAACTTTAAACTGACTTCGAGCCCAAAGCTTTTATTTTTAGTATGCAGCTTGTTTTTCTCAAGCTTTTAGTTGATATATCGGCTTATTTCAGATTCATCCAAAATTCCAGCTAAACCAGCTTAATATAGCTTTTGATAATTTTGAGACTTATAAAACCAAGATGCACTCAGCTTGAGAAAGAAAGAAATTCGACTTATCAACAAGCAAGCCTTTTCTTGTACTTTGTAGAGCCTTTTTTTATTATTGTTTTGGCGTTTGAACAGCGATGGAGATATGCAAGGAGTCTATTAAAGGGATGGAGATAGAGTACATCGACATATCTCCACTACCTATGCTAAACACGGATTTGGAGGTACACGGGACCTTTCCACTTGCTGTTACGGACTTCAGAAGCAAGATTCTAGAAGCTGATAGCATACTTTTTGCATCACCTGAGTACAATTACTCTGTCACTGGTATAATAAGAAGCTTAACAACTCAATCTGTTCCATAATATTATGTTGCTTTATAGATATGAACTTCTTAGTTGTAGGCTCAATTTTTTGTTTGAGTAAGTTGAATTGCATTTCGTTGATCAGTGTAAAAACCATTTTTTTGCTTTTAAAGAGTGATTTTAAATTCAGTGAACCCATCTAGAGCTTATATAGTTATATGCCTAAAAGGTACGTCCCAATGGATCCTCTTTGAAAATCATTAATCAATTGGTTGGTTGAATATTATTTTTAGATTTTCCTTTTTGCCTTTACTTCATTTGGTTTAAAATCTGAGCTTTTGTATTTCTTCCCAAAAGGATTTAGAGTACTAAGGTGCAACAAAGCCAGCTTTTTTTTTCATCCTACGATAGCCAGCTATCATGTTATCACTATTGAACGTTTCTAATCTTTTTCACATTATGTTGAAACTTTCATCTAAATGCCATGTATACACAATGATCTTTTTACTATACCAATACGGTAAAACCAGACGTCAAAAGAAAATTGATCTTGTATAAAATTTACCCTTCACATGTTGTCTTTTTATGGGTTCAAGGCACATATTTTCGATAGCTCCTGCTGTTATAACATATCAAATTACAATCTGCTGTTTGCTTAATATTTCTGTTTTTTTTTCTAATTTTAAAATTTTAATTGAAACTGAGCAAGAAACACAATTGCTAATGATCATAAAAAAAACCTTTACAATACCATGTTTTCGTTGTTTATAACTGAAATAGTAAATAGCAAAGCTTAAGCTTTACATGTTTTGGAGCCAAAAAAATCAAGAAAAAAAAATCACTTCTGCAACGAAAAGAAAGCTCTGAAGCGCTGGGATTACTTTCACGTGTTAAATTTTGTGCCTTTGTGGTTCTTGTATGTTATATAAATTTATTGCATCTATTTATATTTGTTGCGCTTAATGTGTGTCTCTTTATAATAGCACCTTTGAAAAATGCGATCGATTGGGCATCTAGATCGCCTAATGTATGGGCCGACAAAGCAGCAGCTATTGTAAGTGCGGGTGGTGGTTTTGGAGGTGGACGGTCGCAATATCATCTCCGACAAATTGGAGTTTATATCGACCTTCATTTCATAAATAAGCCTGAATTTTTCTTAAATGCCTTTCAACCTCCTCCCAAATTCGATAACGAGGGGAACTTAATTGATGAGGTGGCAAAGGAGAGGTTGAAAAAAGTGCTTTTATCACTTCATGCATTCTCTTTGCGATTACAAGGTGACCATTGAAATGGACCAACGGGTCATAATATATAGAGCAGTACAGTTCTTGTTTGTATATTATTGTATTGAACATCTGTTGTCTTTGACAAAGATAAATAACCTTCGTAATAATTTAGGTATATTTAGCTTTCTAATATGCTGAAAGGCTGTAAATTCACAAGGATTACATGCTTGAAAGCGACTTTGTTTCAAATCTTCCTGGGAACAGTGTGCTCTTCTTCAATTCAATTTTCAATATGGGTTCATGCAATATTTCTCAAAAATATTAGAAAAATATATTCAATGATAGGAAAAGGTATGTCAGCCTTCAGGGTCATTCAGTGTGATATTGGGCATACCATACCAGGTTACGTTAACATGATTACTATTAGTTTGTATGTTGAAATTGAATTCGCTGAGAGGAAGCCAAATATGAATCTCTAATTTTGTAAAAAATATTATTTACCTCGCATAATTACCTGACAACTTTATACTGTTGTCAAAAACAAATAGAAACAAGTGTTGCAAGAATCGCTTCTAATGTTTTCTATTGAGAATTGTAGCGTTATGTAGCGAAAGTACTCTTTTTAATAGAGTTTTCTCTGTATTTTTGTCAGGGTGGTAAACAATTGAGTAACTAGGACTAAGAGTAAGCTTTCATTGCAATTTGAGATTTTTTTTTTTGAAAAAAAATCATCTCTGTTTCACCGAAAATATATGCGATTATGGACGTTTAGCCTCCTACATAATAGAAAATATATGCGATTATGAACGTTTAGCCTCCTACATAATAGAAAAACGATTTAGTACTCCCGACTGCGAACAAGTCTTTCAAAAGTAGCATTACTATTACGAAAATTAAGATTTGCACTATCATCTCATCTTATTGGCTAATTGTTATGGATTTGCATTTTAAGAAATCCAATCAAGAGATGAACAAACTCTCCCACCAACATTATTTATAAATGACTATAGTTGATTTTTTTTTTAGGTAAGTTGATGCTCAGCTCTTAGGTTGTTTTAATTATATCTTTTAAACAAATAACTTGGCTTGATAATAAGAAAAAGGATGGAAAGTTGGGTTCACCTAGATTGCGATATATCTAAATTTTCTGGCTAGAAAACTAGAAACACATTTAGCTTAAAAAGCTGATCAAGATAAGAGCATTTAGAGTTTATTAGCACTGGTTACTCTTTATTTTAGTATTTATTTATCATTTGACTAAGATATATAACGGCAAACTTTTAGCCATAACACCAACACCACCTTTTTCTCATCCTTCCAAATGTATGGTGTGTTAGTAGTTTAAGGAGACAAACTCGGAAACATAGAAAAAACATGTTGTTGAATTTTTGGTCCCCAAAAAAGAACAAAAATGAAACAATACAGCAAAAAAGACATCTGTTTCCTCACATACAGAAAAAGAAACAGTTGTTTAACGCCAATTTGGGGGGGAAATCAGAAAACATACACCTTTTTTTAATTAAATCAATTAAATTTTCCAGCATTCCTTAACCAAATCATCTGTAGTTTTGTTTTTGTAAGTTTTTATTGGTTTGGTTCATTTGATCCTGCCATGTTGTTGGATTTCTTCTTGGGGAATATTAAATTTTTGCTCATGCAAAGGGACCTTGATTTGGGTCAGAACATATATACACATTTTGATGTATATATGCAAATACATACATAAGAAATCTAGGTTGGAGAGGAAGGTGATTGATGAGAAAGTTGTTTGGGAAGAAGATGAGCAAAGAACTAGGTGGCATTGTCAAAGCATGGGAAACAACCGTTAAGAAATCGCAAAACACACCGAAGAAAAGCACAATTAGCACGTTCTTTCCAATGTCGGCTGTTGCTCACGCTGCTGATATGGACGAAGATGACGACTCCAAATGTACCGTGAAAGTCCTTCCTAGCGGCGACATGTATGATGGGCGGTGGGTTGAGAATCTTCCACATGGTCAAGGAAAGTATTTATGGACCGACGGTTGTATGTATGTAGGCGAATGGTTTAGGGGCAAAACAATGGGAAAAGGGCGATTTAGCTGGCCTTCAGGGGCAACATACGAGGGCGAATTCAAGAGTGGATATATGGATGGATACGGAACTTATACGGGTATCGGAGGTACTATTAAGCTAGACTTGTTTGGCTGCAGTTTCTTTGCTTAAAGATTTGACTGCATTTGTTTATCTATCTTAGGATCTCAACATTTCTGGAATTTTCGATTTAATAATCGAGAAGTTTCAAGCTCTATGAATCTAGCATTTTCATGAGCATAAAAAAGTCCAGCTTATTTGCGTAAAAGCTGCAACCAGACAAGCATTGAGTTAGGCATTGTTTTTTTTCATGAACATTAAAAAAACTCCAGCTTATGTGTCTAAAAGCTGCTACAAACAAGCATTTAGTTTGTTGCTGTCTGGTTGAACCTTTTTCTTTCAAAAATTGGACTGGATATGGATTGTTTAAGTAGCTTAAAATCTCGGCAGTTTTGGATATTTCCTTAAAAGGATAGAATTTTTAAGCTCAATGGACCTGTTTTTTTTCCTAAACTTAAAAAGTTCCAGCTTATTTGGTTGAAACTGTAAGCAAACAATACATAAGTCAGAACCAATTCTTCAACCAAACAATACAAAGGTCTAACTAGTAATAGATGCAACTTTATGACTCATTTATATTATTCTACTACAGGTACGTACAAAGGCTCTTGGGTTATGAACTTAAAGCACGGGAAAGGCACTAAACACTACTCAAACGGGGATTATTACGAGGGAGAGTGGAGAAGAGGGGTGCAAGAGGGGAACGGGCGGTACCAATGGAGCAATGAGAACCATTATACTGGGCAATGGAAAAGCGGGTCGATAAATGGAAACGGAACATTGGTTTGGAGTAATGGCAACCGTTACGATGGGTATTGTTAACTTACTAATATTACTAAAAGCACGAGCTTGTTTTAGGAGCAACTTTTTAAACTATACATGATAACTGTTTTTCAATCTTTCAAAAACTCGCATGGAAGTCTTTTAAAGTTGCTTTTGCTTGTAGAGCAAAAGACTCTAGTTGATGAACAAACACTGCTAGCTACAATAAGATTGTTTACTTTTGCAAATTTTCGTTTTCTTTTCTGGATTGGATAGGCCTTGTGAGGTGAGATGTCATCTCACGTGGTTCGAAAGTAGTAATTCTGGTAACTGATTTAAAATAAAAGGATTTAATTTCCAATTTAATTATTTTTTGATAAGCCATAAGTTACCAAGTTTGTTAAAAACTCGATCCGGTAGAAAGGAAAGCTTTTTAATCATTTACATTATCTCCCACAGGTATTGGGAAAGCGGATTCCCTAAAGGGAACGGGACGTTCCGGTTGGAAGATGGAAACTTCTATGTCGGGTTTTGGAGTCACGACACCAAGGAACGAAGTGGGACTTTTTACCCTCCAGAAAGCGAGTCCAGAAGCCTTGATTGGGACCCATACGAGTTGATTTCTTCCGAATTGGAAGAATGTCAGATTTGTCCTGGGGAAAAAGTTTCCATTTTTCCATCGGAAAAAGTGCTAGATTGGCCAGGGATTGAAGGGGACGATAGGATTTATAAAATCCACCCTATGTTGATGAGGCCTTCTAGAGGGAACGATTCTAGGCCTAGAAGATTGTCCGTGGACGATAGGATCTTGAATGGGGCACATGATAGGACTTCGGATGCTGGGGTGAGTGACGGGCACCGGACTCCCGGGAGAGAGGTGGAGAGAGAGATTGGGAATTTGGAATTTGACGATTTGGAGCCGCTGAGAGGTACGAAGAGGCACCAGATTAGGATTCCGGAGATTAAGAGACAAGGGGACACTATATGTAAAGGGCATAAGAACTATGACCTTATGCTTAATCTCCAGCTTGGTATAAGGTTAGCTAGCTAGCTTCTTTATGCTACTTGTGTAGTTTTACTCACTTATAATATGCTTTTGAATTATCAATTTTTTAGTCGATCCTATCTGTTCGAACCAATATTTTACCAGACTAGTACTTGAAAATGAATGTTCTATTGCAGGCTCTATTTTTCTTAGGTTAAAGGTTGAAGTTGTGTCAATTTGTAACGACGTGTTAAAACAAGGAGTAAATGTTATTTGTATACTTGGACAGTCGTCGTTTAAATGCGCGAAAATTGCTTGAAATCAATTTATTTAAGTAAACATTTTACTTGATTTGTGCTTAAATGGCTTGTCTGTTTTATCGGTAACGAGTAATATGATATTTATTCACGTAATATGACATCTTTGTTGCTCACACTCGATCTTGTTTTGTTTTTTGAACAGACATTCTGTTGGAAGACCTGCCCCGACTACCTCTTTAGATTTAAGGTCTTCGGCTTTTGATCCCAAGGAGAAAGTGTGGACAAACTTTCCGTCCAAAGGGTCAAAACACACGCCACCTCACCAATCTGTGGAATTTAAATGGAAGGATTATTGTCCATTGGTTTTCAGGTGAGTTTTGGATGTTATTCTCTCTTTTGACAGAATTGAGTTATTCGTAATCAATACAAATTCCTACTCTATCAACAGGTAAAAATAACAGCGGATAGCGCATTCAACAAGTTTAGGTTACAAAATGATAATTATCAAGAACATTCTAATTTTTCCAGCAAATAATAGATTTGAGTCCCGCTCAGTGAAGGTAGGTTCTTAGCTTAAATTCGGCTTATGCATAAACTGATAAGCATATATTAGCCAGATATGTTTCATTATTTCAAAATTCCTAGTCATGTGAGTTTCGATGTGTATGATCTACGCTTTTGGACTATTGAGTTTCACTAACGTTTTAAGGGTGTTGTTTGTAATAAATAAATAAAAACATCAACTAAGAACATATTTTTTTGTTTCCCTTCATCCCTTATGATCTTACTACTAACTCTATCCGTGAAACCAGATTTATTCAACATTTCTTCTCTTGTTTCCCTTCAAGATTGCCAAGAACTTCTTCTTTTGTCAGTCAAGATTAGTCAAGTTAACAAGCATGCTATTTATGAATTATTCTAAACAAGAATTTATGTTTGCCGAAAATTCTGAACAGGACGCTTAGGAAATTATTCAAGGTGGACGCTGCTGATTACATGATATCCCTATGCGGGGATGATGCTCTTAGAGAGCTTTCTTCCCCTGGAAAAAGTGGAAGCTTTTTTTACTTAACAAATGATGACAAGTACATGATAAAGACTATGAAGAAAGCAGAAGTCAAAGTAATTGCTTGGTTCTAATTTGCTTTTGAGAATATCAATCTTAATTTTTACCTCGTTTTATATTAGTGTGATCACAACTTTTTAGCTGGGCCTTTTATTTTGTTTTGTTTTATTTTACTTGTAAAGTTTTTTGCTTTGCTGTTTTGACTATAAAAGCTGGAAATTTAAACTGGATCCAGTTCCATTTTTCAATCACTTTTTGCCTAAAGTTCCAGCCACTACAGTGTAATAATTAATATTTATACATTTTAACTGTCCCGACTAATCGATTTCCCTGGTAGGTACTAATAAGAATGTTGCCAGCTTATTACAAGCATGTTCGGTCTTATGAAAACACTCTCGTCACCAGATTTTTTGGGCTACATTGTGTAAAGTTAACAGGAACAGCCCAAAAGAAGGTACGTTCTGATATAAATACCACAAGTTATAATTTCCAAAATTCTTTACAAGCCGTCTCCAAATTCATATGAACTCATATAACATGGTGATATATGTCAGGTACGATTTGTGATAATGGGGAATCTGTTCTGTGCAGAGTCCCCCATTCACAGGCGCTTTGATCTAAAAGGTTCATCACATGGTCGTATAACAGTTAAACCAGAAGAAGAAATTGAGGCAACGACAACTCTCAAAGATCTTGATTTAAACTTCTTTTTCCGTTTGGATAAAATGTCATTCCTCGAGTTCTGCAGGTAAATAAACTTTATTTGATAACTTTGCTCTTTTTTACCAGATCGTTTATTATAAGTTTATAACTCAGTTAATGAAGATTTTTAGTGCGGGAGAATCATACTCATACTACAAATAGAGTGAGGGTCACTTTATGAAATAGTGGGAGTAACAAAGCCTGGTGAAAATTTTCAAAACACAGAAAATGAAATGGATCTTTATAATATAACTTCTATCTGAAAAGCTTTCGAAAATTGTCCAAACTCATAAACATTACATCATGACGGAATTTCTATAGACTTTTACTAATTTGTTGTGGTGCTTCGTCAACCAAAAAAATCATTTTTTCAGTTGTTCAGACAGTTACGACGTGTTATGTAGCTACTTGCTGTCTGTAATTTTTTTTTTTTACGTTTATTTGTTAATGTAGACAAGTAGACAAAGATTGTGAGTTCCTTGAACAAGAGGGTATTATGGACTATAGTCTGTTAGTGGGTCTTCATTTTCGACATAACACTTCTTACACACGACAAGAAGTTGCTCGTAAATCTGGATTCAGCACACCTGGTGGTGGTGGTACACCTCATCGTCTTTCTATAGCTGATATGGATCAGCTTCAGTTGGACCCTGATAGGTACAACTTTTACTGGCAAAAATTGAAAAGACTGAATTTTAATGTTAGGCTTGATTGGTTCAATGTTGGAGTTCTTTTCTTTTCTTTAAATATTTGTTTTGCTGGATCTGTGACACAAAATGGGATATTTTAACTCCTTTCATCATCAGGTTATTTTGGTTCACTGATAAAAAAAACAGTACAAAAATCCAGCAAATATGACTGTGCATTGAACTGGTTAAACTCTTAAATATTTCTTATAGAAGCCGCGTTTTCACTTTTTATTTGCAGAACCAGACGTACTTATGAGAACTAGAAATATCCTGATATAAAATTTTGCTTTTAGTTGTTATTGGAATTGAAGTAATTTATTGACTGTGATTTGATGAATAACAAAGGCTTGTTGTGCTAACATTTCATAGACAACCTTACATCTTGGTGATTTCTATTAAATAGCATTCGAAATACGTGTGTTCAATGATTCTACTTATTCGGGAAAAAAAGATCATTCATCAACCCCATCTGCCGTTATCAGTTACAAGAGTGAAATGACTGATATTCCACCTGTCATAAAATTAAGTATACATTTACGACTATATAATTCCTCATTATCAGTTCTAATTATATTTATTTGACAATGTTGGCAGATTGGTATCCACAACATTAGGCATAAACATGTCAGCACGGGTCGAACAAATGGTAAGAAAAGGCGATAACGAGCTTCAATTAATAGGAGAAGCAACAGGAGAGATGTTCGATGTTGTCCTCTTCTTTGGAATAATTGATATATTACAAGACTACGATATTAGCAAAAAGCTTGAACATGCTTACAAGTCTTTCCAATATGACCCAACATCAATATCTTCAGTCGATCCAAAGCAATACTCTAGACGTTTTCGAGATTTTATATTGAGAGTATTTAAAGACGACACTTGAAACTCCACTAATAGTGATGCTGTAAAACAATTTTGGATATGATTTACAGTTTATACAGGCTAACAGATACGAAAAAAAGTAACCCCCAGAATCTGCCACGGCTCTTCATTTTTTTCTAGTCTAAATATGAATACAATGTAATTTTTAGCTAGAGATGTGAAGCTTTTTTTAGCGGATGTAGAGATTAGCAACATCCGAGTTATTCGAGCCGGATGTAATTGTAATAAGTTTTTTTCTTAATAGGGGGGGTACTTGACGAGGTGTCCTTCTTAACTTTTTCGGGTCCGAAGGTGAGCAGCTGTTGAGGTTTCAGCACTCAATAAAAGTGGATGTACAGAAAGGAAAATTAAAATGTGAATTAATTTATTTGTGACTGATTTTTTATTCTAGTTCGCATTGAAATGTTTGAGGCACAGAATAATCTTATGATAACGTAACCAGAACATATTTTTTTACGAAATTTAATGGCCTGTAACAGTACCGAAAAGATTGTGCCCTTTTCTCAACAAAGGATCAAGAATATACTCCATTAAAGATGTTGAGTTTGGTGGTTTTTGCCTTCAGTTTTACGCTGCTCTTTTTTCCATCAATGAATTGTATTTGTTTGACGGTTCGAAAGCTGATTCTTTTTGCATTTTTTGGTCTAAGAAAGCCTGAAGTTTTATAGTATCGTACCATATAAGCCAGCATATTAGTCTAAAATCGGCAAGTAACCAGCGTTTTATAAACAAGGAGAGCAAAATATAAAATGATCCCAAATACCAAGTGTAGCGTGGGTAAACTTGCCATAAAATACAGTCTCGAGTTTTTTTTTTATCGAAATGAGTCCTTTATACAAGCCCTTTATATTAAATATTGACTTTTCTTCAAATTATCAAAATGGGCGAGACCGCAACCCTCAAATGTACCCACCTAGCTATGTCCTTGATTTCATGAGCATATCAAACACATATCGATCAGTTGCTACCAGTGTCGTAAATTATAGTTTGAGTAAAAAAATTACTTGTACACTGGGTCAGACGTCAACTAAATGACATACTTTTCAGGTGGTACCATGTTGACAAGACAACAGGTCTAGCAATTTCATTAAATACAGAGCCACTGACAAAATAAATGAGATATTCTTAACAAGAAAAAACCCAAGATAATCATCCGATCATTTACATAATACCGGCTTCAACAAGAGAAAAGTACGATACTGAAAGAAGAGACTTTGTGATCAACAAAGTTAATTACTTGCCCATTTAAATATACACCTATATAGATATTGGCCTTTTAGTACGCTAATCGCTTCGGTTTTTATATTTACCAGTGTACTCGACTCGACGTTCATCATACATGCAAAATACCAATTGTCAGTTTGGATGCTGCTCCATGGCAAAAGAGGTTTGTTTGGAATCTCGTCTCTTTCGTTCAAGAATCCACAAAAGAGGAGCAAATAATACATTGCCCCTTACCACGGTTCAGTGTTGTTAGAGAGGAAACTCTTTGAGTTTGCAGGAGTACTCCAGCCTTCCTCCATAGAAATTAAATCGAGGCGTATAATCAGTTTCTCCACCGCTTCTTCTTCCATGTCATCAAACGAATTAATTGATAATGATTTCTGCAAAAGATATTTGATCTTATACCTCTACTGTGAGAAAAGTATATTTAAATGCTTTCATAAGTCGCCAAGAACTAAATCTACCTTTGACTCTTGATAGTATTTGAGGAAATGCAGTGCTTCCTCGTAAAATCCACCATGGTAGAGAAGGGCACCATAGTCTCTTAATTCCCTCGGATCAGTTTCCAAAAGGATAAGGCGCTCACATGCTGAGACAAAAACATAGGCATAATTTATCCATATTCAGACCATAATTTTCTTAGCATCGTTGCCAAATGCAGAAAAGAAGCAAAAACTAGTAGCTAACAACATTTTAGAAAGACAACCACAGAGTAGCTGACGAATTTCTGAAGATGAACATAACACAGAGAAACGCAAACACATGATACTGTCGATTTCATTGTTGGATATCACAATTACCTTCAAACTATTTTCAGAAATTTCCAGTCAATTGTTCCACAATTTTTTACTGATTTCTTACAATAATAAAGCATTTTCTTTCACAGCATGAGGACCTTATGCTATGCCTGGTTGCAATGATATGTTATTGCAAAATGTAACGAGAAAAAAAGTGCGCATGTTGTCAAAGTGCAAGAAAGCACAGCAGAATAAATGCAAATTGTGTCAGATTGGGAGCATATTTACAGAGAAAATTAAAAGAATTCAAAATATTACGCACCTGATAGTGCACGCCGCATATCCCCAAAGCGTACACTGGTCCAAACTCCACGTTCTAGCCTGTGTTGAGCAGCTTTTGCAGATGCTACCTCATAAGCACTACAACACACGAAAAAAAGAAACAATTAGACTTCTCATTTCCTGACGAAATTTAAAATCGTCTAGAGCTTATTTTGTTGGGTTATTTTTAATCAATATAAGTCGGAAAATACCTTAAGTCAACATCATTTGATCCGTCCGAGCAGTTGGCAGCACGTGCAGCCCTTAAGAATAAACTTTCGGTATTATCACGTTGAAAGGGCCAGAAAGCAGATTTCAGGTCTCTCAGTACCTGTTCATAATCGACAAATTGCAGTAAAAACATGAGCCAATTGCATGGACTAATCATAAAAACAAGCGTTAAAAGAGTTCGCAAAGATTAGCTTAAGATATAAAACGAGTCAAACAAAATATTTCGACCTTAAACGGAAGACAAAAAAGTGAGAAGGTTACCTCAACTAGAAGAGATTGTGAGGTCATAATGTGTGCTTGGTCAGATTCCTTACTTCTCTGTTTATCATAGCCTCTAGGTAAACTATGAGGATCATGAGGGTAAAAAATTTCAACATCAAAATCCAAGAGTCCCCACAATCGAAGCATTTTTAGTATCTCGGAGTAAATTAGCGAAAGCATTGTAGCAGAGCCTAAGCGATGTGTCAAAACCTGAAAGAAGAGAAAACCTACTGCAGTTGAGAAAATAATTTAAAGGTAACAAAAGAATAATAAACGAGGAGGAGTCCATACAGAAGGAAGATAAAGTGCCCGGTGATCTGCCTGCTTGGCTATAGTTCTTCTAAAACCCTGACTTTGACACAAGAAATTACCAAAGTCAATAAGGTACTATAACAGGAGCAATAAGGAAAAGTGATACCTCTTGAAACTGCACCAACGAGGAGTATATTATTAGGAGAAAATGTGTAAATTGATTGCTGAGTGCTAACTCGAAAATAACTTATGCCCTTATAAGCATTCGACCGTTACTAGTTTTATATAGACATCCAGATGAGATAATAAGATTCACACCTGGGACCCATATATCGTCTGCATTAAGAAAAAAGGCAAAGAAACATTGCGACATCTAATTTCTCAAGAGGAGCACACAAATAGGATATTGTCAAATAGGGGAAAAACTTGCTGTAGGAGCTCAACAACGGACAGCAACAAAACTTAGATAGAGATAGGTACTGTAATTAGGGGATCATCCTTGGTCAATTATAATGGAGGCCAACTAAGCATATGCCTTTATCCCTACCAAAGATAAGTTTTTGAACTAACTTACTGACAAAATGTTTGCAGAAGTTCATTTGCTTTTTCGTTGCGTTTACAGAGAAAAAAAAAATAGATCCGATTTTATAATGGCTTCATTTCTCAAAAATTGAGCCGCCTTGCTCCATCATATAAAGATATCTTTACTTTCCTTTTCCTTCCATCCCATATTATACTTCCTCTTGTCTTTAGTCTCTTAAAATTCCTTGATTTGATGTGACTTGTTATCAAAGAACAGTTTTATCAAAAAATTAAGTTGGGGAGCTACATAGATCATTAGAGCATCTACAATAGTATTGTTAACTTTTTATTGTTAACTAGTGACACATCATCATTTAAAAAGCTATTAAATGACACATAGGCATATTAAGTTAAACACCCACATTAGTTTTAACTTTAACAATGTTATCTATTTTAATTAAAAATCAATTATCCAAAATATAGTGCTTATCTGTTTTTTCAGCGCCATAAATTACCGCCAAATTTCACAAATTTCAGAAAGACGGAATTTTATAAATAGGGAAATAAGTTATCTATTTTCAACATATCTTTATTTTAAAATTCAATTGTAAATAAAGGGCTGGGTAACAAAATGTGGGTTGAATGATTCGGTGAATATTGCTACACTGGTTTAAAGAGATCACTTATGTACATGTTAGTATTTGTAATTCAACATTTTGTTGTTTTGTGTAATTGATATGTTATCAAACGATTTGGTGATATATTTTCATATTGAAATTGAAAGTGGATTTCTTTGATTGTAGTCTATCTATGTTATGCACGCCAACTGTTTGATGAAACAATTCATAAAAAAAAGCTTCTTATCTATAAGCTTTTAATTAATTATATGAGAAGGTCTTTGTTGTTCTTATTGCTTATTTCGTCGGTTTGGCAATGAATTTTTTTAATTGTGGAGTGGGTTGAACTTTTTTGCCATGTCATCAAGTAATAACAATTAAAAAGATTGTTATCTTTAACAATGTTTTTAACATCTATAAAGATAACACACACTTTAACACACCTAATAGAGAGACAAAATTGCATTATTAGCTAACATTTTTAGTTAACAATAGAGATAACAACACTATTGTAGATGCTCTTACCTTGTCAACATATAGGTACGTCTCTAAACACTTGAGGAAATTCTCGGGAGAGGATCTCATGGAAGAGCTATAATGAGAACAAAAGTTCATAGAATGGTCATCTAATCTCCCCAAAAATGCATCAATTGGGAGAGGAACAGACGAATGTGAAATTAGGGAATCATCTTCTGCTGCTATATGTAGAGCTGTTTTTCCTAAATCAATCCTTCTGTTTATGGCAATGCTCGTTTCCTTCTCAATATTTGTCAGTTCTTTAATCGCTAAGCAGAAGCCATCTCTTGCCGCCTATCATTCATTTTATGCAAATAATACATCAGTTCTAATTTGGCATAAATGTATATTTATAATTTCCACTGCTTTAGTAAAACAAACAAAGAAACAAAGAGACAGCTGAAGCGAATAATGAGAAAAATAAAGCATAGATTGCCAGAATGGATACACGAATCGAAGCCTTAAAACATCCATATACATCCGTGTTTAGTAAAATACACAACCAAACGGACAGACGCTATGAGCAAAGTACGGGAATGATAAAGCAACATTTTCCCAGAATAGATACACGAATTGAAGCCTATATCATCCAATATACTTTACACAGACTTGAACCTACGGGTAGATATAAATATGTGGAAAGAACCAAGTCTAATTTTTTTTGGTTCTCAACTTAAATGTCAAATCGTAAGTCTAATTTTGCACCTCGTCCGAGTCTAAATACCGGCGCCAACTTAACTTATGCGGACTGAAAACGACTGCATATACATGGAAAATCACAAAACAAATAAATAAAAACACGTAACACCAATCATGATACAACAACAACAAACAAATGCCGACAATAAAAAGGAAAACCAAACTCAAAACCCAATTACCACCAAATTAAAGCGATATATTTAAAACACAAAAGTAATAGATAGGTCATTCCAGCGGCGGAACAAGGAATTGGATATGGGTTCGAGTGAATTAGATGTGTATATCACTTAGAATTATGCGGGGTGAGGTTATCTGATTGGGTAAAAGGCCCGGCGAATGCTTTCTTTACTTTTACCATCAGTGACTTTCGTTGCCTACCTGCGCTCACTCACTTGGCTAACCGAAGCCTTTGCTTATATAATCTTCCCTATATTCCGTAGAATACTGTTAAAGTCCGTAGAATAAACCTTCCGGTCCATCTATCTAGGGCTGGGTTCGGTTCGGTTTTTGGCAAAACCGAAACCGACCAAATTTTTCGGTTCGGTTTTTTTCGGTTTCGGTCTTTGTATTTTTTGGACCGAACCGGACCGGATTTTCGGTGGGCTTTTTCGGTTTTTCGGTTTTATTTTTGGTTTTCGGTTTTATTGTAAACCGACCCGAAAAAGTTTCGGTTTTTCGATTCGGTTATCGGTCCGGTTCGGTTTTTCCGGGTTTTTGCCCAGCCCTACATCTATCTATCTATCTATCTATTAATATATATATATATATAGAGAGAGAGAGAGAGACCTTGGCGTGGGTGATATCGATTCCGGAAGAAAGGAGAGCGTCGTGCAAGATGAATTGAAGTCCGTTAGCCTCTCGGAATTGTGAAGCTGTTGTTGTTGAATTTTTACCACAACACACCACCGTAACACCACCACCACGGCGGTGTTGATTATTATTATTAACATAAGGGAATTTATTATGGTGGTTGTATTTCACTAGGTTTAAAGATCCATACGTATTCCAACTACTATATACTATCGCCATCGCTCTTCTGTTACACGAGTTTCTTTTTTATGAGGATTCAATTTCAATTACAACTTTCTTTTTCTTTAAATTAAAAAATACTTTCTATAAAGGCCCCATAGTAGTATATCATCAAATATTCTATTTGCTCTTTTGTTACTTTAAATAAAAAGTACAGAAGGAGAAGGTGTCGAATTTTTTTTAGCAAAATACTAATCAAATAACAAGGAAATGCATATTCACTCTTATCCCAAAACAAAATGTTTTTTTATTACCAAATTTGCAATCTAAAAATGTTATCTGTTGATATGACGGATGAGATGAATCAATAATTTTATTTGTGATTTAAAAAAATAATTTTCACTTAATAATACATGATTTGTACGTCTAATCCGTCATATGAGCAATTAATATTTTTGGGTCAGATATTTGGATGGTTATAGCAACACTTTATTCCAAATTGCAAGTCATGTTTTTAATTTGGGTTGTTCCACTTTATAAGCATAATTAAAATCAATTTGTTAGGTAGTTTTACATATTTAACTCTTTCACATTAGCTTTACTAAATGTGTAGAAAGTTAATTGGGGAATTTTAAAAAAAAAATGCTTAAAAGGAAAGATAGTCATGATGAGGGGCGGATCCAGCTAAAGACTAAGGGGCCTCGAGCCTCAACTGTATTTTTTACAAGTAATATATATTTATCAAAAGTGTATGTAGCCTAATGGTTAAATGTAAAAATCGACAAAGGTTCGAGTCTCATTGTTTGCAATCCCTGTTATTTTTTGCTGTATGTCATTTTTTTTCTTCCAAATGATCTATAACTACGCCTTCAAAAACTTCAAGGTCATTGAAAATTTAAACAATGACAGTCAGTTTATTAGTTAAACTAAAAAAATTAAAGTAAATGGTGTAAAATCTATTAAAGAAAGTTGGAAAAAAAAATTGTTTACTCCGTATATTGTATTGTATAATCAATCAATGAAACTCGTTTAATACCGTTAAATATCATATGCAATCCGCCTATCATGCCTAAATATATAGAATTGTTTCACTATTTTAATCCCCGCTCAATCAAAAATCTGGCTCCGACACTGGTTATGATGGACGAATATTTATTAACATTTAATAACAAAGTAAACTATTATAGTCAACAAGAGCTCATTATAGGTTATCGAAATTCCCTGAGCGCTAAACACGACGGAGTGATTTATTCAAATGGTCGTTACGAGTAGTTCTCGTATGATATGATTTAGTATTGATGGTCATGATTTAGTACGATGTGTCTATGTATATCTCGACAAAACAACACAATTCAATGATCTCCATCACTCTGGTGAATAAAGATATCAACCATTTTTTTTTATAATTTTGGTCCAATATGTGAACAGAGCCGCAACCAACACGTCGTCGTTTTTATCGGGTGAAACAGAGTATGTCGACTGCGGAGCCCATGCGTTTTATTCCCCTCCCTCTCATCCCTTCTATCTTATCGCAGTCACCACTGATTTTGTGTTGGTTCAGCCTTGGTAATTACATGGCTTGCTCCATGTAATAATTACAAACCAAATCCTGTATTTTGTATTGTATTAAAAAAAATCTTGACCGTTATAATTAATTCGTTGGTCCTATAGTTTTAGATTCTTACAATTTAGTCTATATAACGGTACTAAACGATAGCATTAGTAATTTGTAATTAATATGATTTTTATTTTTAATTGATGTATTTTTTTTTATTGATATACTATTTTATTAATTAATAAAATAAATGTTTTTTTTTATGATATTTAAATTTTACTAAACTTTTTAGTTGTTAATTATAATTATAACTGTTAGTACCTATTTACAATAACATTAAAAAATTTATAACTTATTTAGTAATTACAATAATATTCAAAACTTAATATTATATATATTTTTTAAAAAGTTAAAGTTAAACCAACAAACTTAATATTATATATTAACTGCTAACAAGTATAGTTTAGTGTTTTTAATAATCAAGTCCCAATATTTACGAGATATATCACAATGGTAACCTAACCTATAAGAGAGCGGATAATGTTGAGAAATTGTCATAATATTCTCCTTTCAACTTACCCTCTCACTCACCCTTCTTCATCGATCTCCATCTCTCTTCCATTCTCACTCTAAAAAAGTAAAGGAGGAGGAGGGGGGGGGGAGTAAAAATGCAAGCAGTAATCTGTTATATCTCGACCTTCTCCCACCGCGCACCGCAACTTCCTTCTTTCTCCTCCAAAACCATTAATCCCCTTAATTCTCCTATATTTTCACCACCAACAACAATAACTAAACCACCTTGTTTATCATCATCATCATCATCATCATTACAAACAACAAGCTCAAGGAAGGTGGTTTGCCCGCCTATTTCCGCCACCAAATATGTCAGAGAAGACTATCTTGTTGTATGCCCCCTGTTCCTTATCTCTCTCTCTCTCTCTCTCTCTCTCTCTCTATGACTCTATATATATGTGTGTGTGTATAAAAATCATGTATTGTATAATATCGAAATATCGTTGCTCGTTATTCTATTTTTTATGCTTCATGTTGTTGTATTTACTATTTCCGGTGCCGCCTAAGTCACACATGTAGTTTAGGTGCCGCTACCTGAAAAAAAGCAATATTGTTTATTGTATTTTCTGTAATGTAAAATAAAATACTGTGTTTTGTTTTCTTATGACAGGTTTTTTATTTTGTAATTTTTATGGGATTATTTTTTCCGTATGATATGGGTTTTTTCGGGAAAAGTTAAAAGGACGCCCAAAAAACTGTACCGCCTAGGGTAAAAAGATGTCGGGTCGGACTTGTAACTGTACCTCGTAAGGTCTGGTCGGACTTGTAACTGTACCGTCCAAAGTAGAGATGGAATTGTGCTATGTACAGGTGCCACTTGCCATTATTAATAATTTCACATTCCATATATTGTCATGTTATGGAGAGCTGTTTTTATATGTATGTGGGAGTTGAGATATGTTAATCATATGAAATCATGTATGTAGATTGTTACATAGAAATGACAGTTAGGTAGTTTCGTGTTGCAGTTTTTAAAGTAGGAGGCATTCTGGCTCTTGCTAAGTGTAAGATTGCCAATAAGGTTATTCATGTCCAAGTTCTGCATAAGACCACTTTATGTATACAGAGTTTTGATTTTGATTCCTATGGGAAATTAATGCATTATATAACATTTAGTAATTTATATGACATTCGACATGAGAAGACATTTCCATAACAATTTTTACCATTGTCCAATATGCATATATATAAATTTTTCGTTATGTTTTGTTTCAATTACCCATAACGTGTTGGCTGAACATATAGAATTTAGGAGTAACATTCCTTGAGAATTTATGCTTCCTTTAGTAATTAACATCTTATTAAGTTTCAAGACGGCTCAGGTTCGTTTGAGTGAAGAATTGAAATGATCTTATTTCCAGACAGTCGTCTCATCTGGGTTATCACTCTTATATTTTCGGTAATGACATGGTAAATAATGGGTGGGCAATTGGGCATGCTTCTCATCTTTTCATATTTTAAAGTATGAGTTTTAAACTTGCGTATGAGCACATAGTTATAGAATTAACATGGTCCATTCATGTGAAGTTGGAAACCCATGTTGTAGTTAGCCAAATAGATTATACAAGAGAAGTCTATAACTACATTAATGTTTCTACTGTCTAGTCCAAAAAAGAGATAAAGCTAGCGATTAAAAATGTTAGTTCTCTGTTACGAATTCGGTCACATTTATACAAGTAAATTCCTGTTTCCGTTCCAGAATTTAACTATGTTGCTAAGCGATCTTTATTATGGGTTGGCAGAAGAAGTTGTCTGCCAAGGAGGTACAGGAGCTAGTAAAAGGAGAAAGAAGTGTACCACTTGTTATTGATTTCTATGCAACATGGTGTGGCCCTTGTATTTTGATGGCCCAAGAACTTGAAATGGTATGTTATATAATGCATGTTTTAATATTTATTTGCTGCTTGGTGCTTCTTTTACTGCATTTCAATGTTTACCCAACTAAAATTAAGGGACAGAGAGAAACAATTGCCTTCTTTATTACAGACTTGCTAAGTATATTTTTTTAATCCATATTGGCCCAATCAACCTCACAGAATATACACAGTGAATAATAACGCGTGAAGAAACATAATATACCGCAGTATTACTCATAAGCTTAACTCTTCCAATAATAAAGTTTTAACCTACCAGTAAGGTAGTAATTCGTAATCCCTGATGGTGCTGCGAAGAATTGTTAGTTGCTTAATTTAAAGGCTCTACATCTTTTATCATTTCCTGAATTACGCAGTATTTATGAATCCATTCTGATCTTCTTCTTCTATATGTCTGTTAGATGGCCTGCTTTTTCTTTATTTCATCTCTTTGTTTAAACCAACTCACAGTTTCAAAAGAAAAGATAAGAACACCTTTTAAAATTCCCATATTAATTTATATCAGACTTATCTTTTTTTCTTTTTCCCGTTAACTTTTTCTTCTGTATACCTGAGATTGGATTTGCGGCGCTTTTCCTTTTCACTTGGAAGCCTTTCTCCTTATTTATAGTATATAGTTTGACGCAACCCTGCTTTTGTTTCACCCTTTTTGAGGTGCCAATAGTATACAAGTGAACATGTGTCGCGGGTTAGAAATTTTAGTTGATTAGTAAGGTACATCTTAATGTATTTGTGACCTATTCATAGAGCAGCCATAGTTCTGGTATCACAATTTTTCAAAAAGGATTATGATTCGATAATTAAGTTACCTGGTATGAAATGGAACTAACAGGTGGAAACTGCTGATGCATGCAACTTATTTGATTGAATTGAATTAATAAATAAGAAAGCTATGATATTGCAAAGGAAATCTAACTCTCCTCAATGGATTTACATAGATTGTGTTTTTTCGCAGTCCAAGATCCTGATAACAAAATCCTGAAATAGTGTTTTTTCGAATGGATTATGAAGCATCTTAAAAGTGACAGGAAATGGTTTTTTAATGGTTGTTGAATGTAAGAGTCTTGCTATGGAAACTCCCGAGAGCAAATTGGAATCATCTCTACTTCTAGTTTCGTGCATTATGCCTGTCAAAATTCTCTCATCTATACTCGGTGTGTTTTTCTTTGTTTTTGTTCTCGTTCCTTCAATTAGGTGATGAACCAATGATCCTCATTGTATTTTGTTTCTGAAGAACTGGCCACGCTGATAAGTTCTATTTCTGACTTGATTTTTAAAATGATTATTGAATCATTGATGCTTGCATACACATACAGGCTATACATAAACATATTAAAGTTTGTTCCTTTGGCAACAACTGTCAGCAAAATGTGATTAACTAACAATGACACTTATATTAATAATTAAACTGAAGTTGCTATGAGAATCGCAAGTGTGAGCGCTTCCTGTCCTATATAATCTTATGCATTTGTAGGACCTGCGGCGTTAATGGTAAACCTTAAAAATTCTGAATGTTGGTTGGCAACTTGTTATAATCTGAGTAATTGAGTAGATTATTTTGTAGATTTTACAATTTCTGGCTACCCACTTACTCTGAGTTTATTGCTTAGCTTGCAGTAGAGTACGAAGGCAATGCATTAATTGTGAAGGTTGACACTGATAACGAATACGAATTCGCACGTGACATGCAGGTAAAATGTCTCCCACGCCATTGACTCTTTGTTTATTTACCGACTTTGCTTCTGTTGAATATTGATACTTGATTCATGTGTAATGTTCATTGGCATATTATTTTGGCAAAAAGCTGTAGTGGATTTGAACTGTCATTTTACCAGTTAGGAAAAAAAATACATTGCTCTCAGGATGGATCCACCTCAACACTCGTCTCGATCTGAAAACTAATAAAAGTTTACATGTACTTTTAATTTTCATATGGTTTATATTACTTTGAAATAACAACTTATGAAACTCAAGCACGCTCACATTCACACAAATAATACCATTCTATTAAAGTTTGAGATTTTCCACAATCAATTAACAAAGGCTGTTTCTGTATGAATTATTTCATAATCACACTTTTTTTTAAAAAAGATTGTGTCGTGTGAATTTCATTGCTACAGGTTCGAGGATTGCCTACACTGTATTTCATCAGTCCAGATCCGAATAAAGATGCCATCCGCACCGAAGGACTCATTCCAATTCAAATGATGAGGGATATAATCGAAAATCAAATGTGATGATCTCCAATTTAAGTTGTAACTTAAAAGTTGGTTTAATTTTGTGAGGTGGTTGTAAACGCAGTAGTTCTTATCTTGTTTGTAGGTCCATCATCTATTTTTTGCTTCACATCAAAAGTTTTGTAGTGCATGCAAGAGGTAGTTGGATGTTTGTAATGCTGGCATTCTAATAGGAGAAGTAGTAAGTTATTGTTTTTTTTGTAAAACTTGCTCAAACAGAAGTATTTAAATTCACAAAAGTGTGCTTAATTTTGGACTTTCATAAGTTCAAGAGATGTGGATGCCAGAAAGGGAAAATTAAAGGCGTGCAGCTTAATCAGGTGTTACAAAACAATGTAACTACTAATTTTTGAAACTTTTACTGTAGGAGATTTGAAATAGTATAGTGAATATTTTGTTTTATGTTATGGATGCTTAGCAGGCAGAAAAAAAGTCGTATTGTTTTAGACAAGAATCAAGATGGCAATCCGAATGAATTATGTTAAACAATAACATAATCCACAAATGAGTTCTTAATTTCTTATACCAGAATAACATAAATAGTATTTCCTACTCTATTCCTAGTCACCCTCTGTAGCTTGGGTCCCTACAAACTAATTTTCAAATAAATGAATCACAAATATTAGTATACCAGAATAAAGATAAAATATTATTTCTACCAACCCGATATGATCATATTCTAATAATCCTAATCACCCTCCCATAGATTACACTTTACGTCCCCACAAACCCATATTCAAAGACTTTCTATGTCACATTCGTTATCGCGTAGTCATTGTTTTTCATTTTCCAGATCATTATTAATTATTATTTTTTGTCAAAAATGCTTTCACAAAACAGTATGAGAAAATATTTGATTTTCAAAATATACATGATTGTTTGGTAAAAACTTAAAAAAAATTAACTTTCAACACATTGATTTTTGACATTAGCTAATAAAATTTTGCTTTTTCAATCAAAATAACTTTATAAGATATTTTTTTGATAAATTTTCAAAATATCATATTTAAACGAGAAAGTAACACGTCAAGTATACGAATAAAATTTTAGTTGAGATAAGATAAATATTCATTTAAATTCTTAAAATGATGGCGAGGAAACTATCAAAATCATCAAAATGTGTGTTTTTTTTGCTTTTAGCTTTTCTAATTATATTTCTTCAAAATTTAGATTTTTAAAAACTAAAAAAAACAGTAATATCAAACACATGTGACTTTTTCAAATAAAAAACTATAAATATAATAAAAAAAATTTATGCTAAACCATAATTGGCATGATAATAAAAAAAGTTAGATAAATTAGCCAATACAAAAGAAGTGGCCGTGCATATATATGGTGTTGCTGGTCACGTCAGTCACTTTGACCACCCATCATTATCATAGAAACCAAGCAGTGACTAGATATGTGGCCACTGACCACGAAATTATCAAAAATCCTTATACCCTGTTATTTATTTATTTATCTTATTTTTGTACTATGTTCTTTTACTCCTATAGTTTCTTGAAAATAACGTTTTGACACCACTAAGATATTTATTTTCTCACTTAACAACACTTTTATGTCTCCAGAAATCCTACTTCGCATTCGAACCTCTTTAATGTCTTGTGTTTTTTTTTCCCAAAACTTGTATTAAGAAAAATTGAAAAAAAAAAAACTACGATAATGATTAAACAATAATCAGTATGTTCCAATAATATTGCTTTAGATAAACTTGTATAATCCATACTGTTTAATTTACAGCAAATCCATAAACACATGTCGTATAAGCATTAAAAAAATATTAAATCATTTTGGCTAGTATTGTGTACAAAAAATGAATCTAGTCACAATTATATTCATAATTTTTGAGTTGTAAAAGAGCAAAAAAAAAGAAGGGAATATAGAAGAGGTGCAGATGCACGATAAAAGACTTGGACTCTTATTATAGATAAACTATACTTGTTTCTATCGTCGGTTCAGACGAAGCAACAAACCTAGCTTTCAAATGAGGTTGCGCGCAATTAAAGGTGATGGAAAAACGAAGCATGTCTAACGTCTCTTTAAAGATGCTTTGAGTTGTACTTCTTATGAAGATATGATCATATACTAATATGCAATGTCGTAGCTAAATTAAAGGCTATATATATATATAGGACCAATTTTCAAAATGTATTCATGAGACTCTTTAATTAATATATATTATGTAAAAGTATTTGTTATTTACTGTTTTATGACGAATATAATTTAAATTAGAGAAGTGATAAGAATTAGAATGAAAGGTGATGCAACACCCTTAAATTAAAAAGATATTGACTATATGATCATGTATTATAATACTGAGAGGGTCAAATAAACAACGAATGTAACATTAATTAAAGATATTTGATATGTGTTTTGAAATTCTATTATAGAAGTTTATAATTAACATTAGTCAAATAGTCAAAAAGAGAAAAGAGAAAAGTTGCAAGTATATAACAAAACCATCGTGTAATACATTCAAATATTAAGAATTTGTAACTAATGTTCGCATTAATATATACTCCGTCCGTCCCAATTTATAAGATAGAATAAGGATACAAACAATTTTGCAAAGTCAATTTTGTATTATTTAAATATCGGAATTGTAAATTTTAAAAGTTAGTCACATAGTTAACATGTTAAATTATATAAATAGTTTTTAAAGCTTACAAAATTACACATATTTTAATTGTTTATTATAATTTGAGACGATAGAAAATAATATAAAACATAACTATATATATGGAAATATATAGTAAGTGTGGCAATTATAAAATGACAGTAACACATATGTAACCTCAAAAATGGGATGAGAATAAAAAAAGAAAGAAGAAAAAGTGGTAAAAAAAAAAAAAGAGAGAAAAAAAAGGAAAAAGAAGACAAAAAAATATAAATAGTTAGACATCGTTATCAACCAAACAAGCAAACCTACCTCGATCCGATTTTCTCGCTCTTTTTCCTCTCTCTTTCTTTCTTTTTATTTTTAAATAAAACACTTTTTAACTATATTTCCTTTTTTTTTTTAAATTTATCTAACTGTTTCTCTCACATTACCAAAATAAAGCTATATATATATATATATATCAGATGGCGGCGTGTTCTATCGGAACGAGAAAGGGCATCTTTGTAATTTCAATGCTTTTGTGACCACTTTTTCGTTACCAAAAAAAAAGAGAATAATTGTTATTGTTAATAATTATAATTAATTAAAAATGTCGAATTTGGTGGCGAGAACGGGTCGGCATCAGCAGCTTTACGACGGTGGATCCCGCCTTGTTGCTGGGTATTTTCCCTTTTTTTTTTTTACCTTCTTCACTTTTTAATTTTATTATTTGTGTTTATTTGCTAGATTTGGGTTATTTTGTTATTAGGATAGTATATGAATTACCATCATGTTGGGTGTTGATTGTTTTTTGCTAAATAATGTTTTGTTGTTTGCTTATTTGATCCTTTGTAGCTATTTGTATGTGGTATATGTTTTTTACAATTTGTCAATTCCTATCAATTTTATTTGGTCTTTTTTGCCAGGGGAATTAGATTATTTTACCATGTGCATTAACAAAAATATACCAAGTTTAGCCTTAAGTATCCCGAATAATAAGAAGTTTAAAAAGAAAACCGCATTAATTGCCTTTTTGTTGGGTAAATTGGTTTAATTCGCAAGGGGTGTTAGGCGGTGGTCGGTATCAATGATCAAGCTTACGATACTATCATAGTGTTCGGAAAACAAAAGGGTTTCTTTTTTGTGGGGTTTTGAGAAAAGAAAACAAAAGGGTTATTTTGAGGTTGCAAGAAAACATTATATCTGAATTGTTTAAAAAACCCGCTGAGCAACGATTCACAGGTGGAGAAAATAGAAGAGGATATGAATAATGTTCAAATAGATTTTTGTAAACAAGTAAAAAATAAGAGGATCAAACAATTTCTAGATAGTAATGGCAGGATGAATGTGGCATGTCTTCTTGACTTTGGTTGGTTGTTTCAGATAATTGGAACTAATCAGATTTATTCACGGGGAAAACCAGGCTTAGTTGGTTCTAAATTTGACCTCACTATATTGTCAAGAGAGGACCTTCAATATATTTTCTAAAATGGGAGATTGAGAGTACTCGGGATGATTAGAGATTTAAATGGTGAGTCCGATGAGGAATGAATGAATTTACAATATGATCATCAATTTGTTTGGTGCCTACATGTTTTTCTATGCTCATGTCGAATTTTCTGTTTTTTTTTTTTAAATCATGGTTGCATAACTATTACTATAGTGTATACACTTTACGTGTTTAATCTTTGCCAAGGTTTTTTATTTATAATTTGTTTATAATTATAATGTTCAGACCGGAAAAATGTAAAGGACTTGTAAAGCGTGGTTTTACCACTAAGCCCTAGGCCCTTCCTCCCTCCTCAATCTCAATTTCCGACTTTAGAACCATGGGTTTTCTGAAAAAACTAACATAAGAGTGCACATACTTCCTTCCTTGTAAACAGTTGTGTTCTACAACTGCACATTTTTTTCCTGTTTATATTGACGAAGAAATATAATAAAAGCACCTTGGTGGTGGGATGAAGTAGGGTATATTAGCGCATGAGAGCGAGAGTTCTGGTCTGTCTGTTAGTGTTCACAACATAATTGGATGGAATGTGTCGAAAGATAGTAAATTCATCAACATAGTTTTGTTATTAGTTTTCCTTTGATGAATAAGAAGAAACTTTGTTAATTTGAGTTTTAAAAAACTAAGAACTTGACACAAGGCGCAGATTTGAATGCATACACGTCTCACATATACTGAGAAAACTAGTACAGGAACCAAAGCAATTGGATGAATGTGCAAAATGTCCCTGAAGATTATCGGAAAAGACGAAGTAAAAGTATTCATCAGAATGATATGCGTAAAGCAAGAAAAACTTTCTTCAAAGGAACGGGTTTTCCACTTACTTGCGATTATAATATTACTCTCTTTCCAAACGCACCATTAAAGCTCAATACAATAAGGTATCTCCTGCAAAAATCGTCAGTGGACTAGGTCCATCCACTAATTAGTGGACCCAACCAATAGTATTTTAGTTAATTATTTAATTTTAAATTATTGGTAGGCCCCATAAGGGCTTTCAATCTTCTACTAGGTTTTTATTGGTCGTGACCGCGAGGTTTTAGTGGACCTGGTTCACCAAATATTACTCAGTAGTCGGTATCTACACGCATGTTAATGATTTACTTGATACCCTTCAACAAACCAAAGATCTTTGTAACAGGAAGATGACAAATTGACGTATAACCCATGGAAGTGCCAATACAGAGAAAAATTAAGCTCTTCTCAATCTTTAGGCATAGACGGATGAAAAATTAATGGATTAGTATTACTTCTACCTCTTCTGCATTATAACGGCAACTTTTACATTTTTTGATCACCCAAACGTTTACACAATTTTGACTGTAAAATATATTTACACAGTCCAAATGTCTTGGTCAGCAATTAGAAGTGGAAAAACATGCTTGAACCATTAATCGTTGGGTTTTTTCCTGGCACTCAATTTTTCTACCCATCTGGAAGTCTTCTATATGTTTTATTTTGATTAGGATATACACATTTTCGCAATAAATTTTCTGTTATCAAATTCTGGCTGATACATCTGTAATTATCATTATGCATAACTATCTTTTCCCTATAGGTGTATCCCATACAAGTATAGATATTCTGATGAAAGTAGCGAAGAAAATTCAGAGAAGGTTGTTGAGGTACTTATGATTAACACTCCTAGTGGACCGGGTCTTTTGTTCCCTAAGGTACGCTGGTATTTCTCGTTAGTAAACATCTATTATGGTTTTCTATGTCGTTGAATTTTCATGAACGATTTTAGCCCTTATATTAATACTATTTTTACTAACGTCTAGCATGGTATTCTACTTAGTTGATTATTTGGTTCTTTAGATTACTAGTTTTTCTGCTTGCCATTGTCCATAATAGATTATAGCTTTCTACTGGTTGCTGTTTTTCATTTCGCAAGGATTTTTTAAGAACCCATTTTTCAAATGGTAAATTGTATTCTCTGTTGCATCTTTACCTCTTTTTATGGATAATGTAGTTTGCTTTTAGGTATTGTTTTTAGCTTGAATACGTTAAAGCACATGGAAGTATGGCGTACCTCGGCTTTGGTATAGATTTTGAGACTTTTGATGAGTAGGCAAGGATCAAATATTTTATTATGTCTACTTTTTTTCTCTTAGACCTTATTCTTTGCGGGGTACTCCAGAGAGTTTTTTGTTTTGAAGGTTTAACTCAAATGAACGATTTTGAAGGTTTAACGCATTGTAAGACATGTTTCAACATTGGCGTATCACATTGGTAGAAAAAGCATTCTAAAACTAATTTTACCCGTCCTTCATTTTCTATATTGAACTATCTAATCATGATTTAGTATGTTTGAACATGTCTCCTTAGAAATTAAAATTAACTTCTTATGTGTCTTCAGGATCATTTTTGTCACCCATGTTGTGCTAAACATGGCATACTTTTTTTCTTTGTGACCTGTCTATATATTGTCCTCTGATAAGTGTTAAGTATCAGTTATGACTTATTTGTGCATCTGTTTATCTCACTTATTAACCTTAAATTTGCCAACACTTTTATAGCCTTCCATACTCGTTATAAATTGATTCTTTATGTTGGTTTAAAATTTTGTTACTTATTATTTCCTTTGTCATCTATTAGTAATGAAACTAAATTTTATGAATCATCACTGATGTTGTATGGCATTTTCAATATTTTAAGAAGTTGGTTGTTTTATCCTAAAGGGAGGGTGGGAAAATGATGAGACTGTCGAGGAGGCTGCAGCTAGAGAGGCTATTGAAGAAGCTGGAGTCAGGGGGGAATTGAAGGTGAGATTAATTCCACTAATATGTGCTTTAGTAACAGTTCAAGTGAGATTAGCTTTGATTTTTTAAAATTTACTTCGACGAACCCCAGGACTAATTTGGTATATTTCTTATTTTATTTTATTTTTTGTTTGTTTTTATTTTCCTTGTTTGGTGGTATTTTGAGTTTATATTGGATTCTCAGTACTTTTACTTATTATCCGTGTGAGGAAATTACATCTTTCAGAAAATCTCATTTTAGAATTTGTTTTAGTTGGTTTTTTGGTTTTCTCCAGACCAGGTGTTGCAAAATGGAATCTTTACTTTTGCTAAAACTAAACCAAATGAAAAAAAAGAAAACGCTTCAAAAAACCTATTTTAAGAACATGTCTGTAATAGCTGAATTTCCCTCCCAAAACAAAAAAGAAGACTATACTATCTTTTAAGAAAAGAACATATCAACCTACATAGAAGACGAACATCATGTGTTCCAGTTTCTTGAATTTGAGGCTGAAGAGTGAAGACGAACCTTTTTCTTGACATGGAAGACTTTTCAGATGTTTGTTTGTTTCCTATACCGACTTTTTACGTGAGGAATTTGTCAAAGCTGTCGACGTATATGCATTTGTATACCTTATATTCTAGGCACCTTATAAATCTTGCTTGGCATATTTTAGATTTCTCAAATGCAAAGTATTGCATCTTGTTGGAGTGAAAATGTCCATAAGAGTTGTGTTATTCTGTATTCATATGCTAATAATTACACCACAAGTTCTTAAGTTTTTTATTTACAGCTTATTCATATTGGCACAACTTAATGACGTGATTCAAAAATATGTTGAAGAGCAAAGGTGAGTAGGTAATACACTGCGTGTGTACAAAACCTAAAAGAAAACTTTCTTAAGGTCATCACGAAGTGTTAATTTATTTGTTTCCATGGTCTCCTTATTTAAAAGCATCCTCATAAACTCATCTTCTTTGGTAACTGTGCTCGGTTGGCACTCACAGTTTCTTGTGCAATATAATAGAATAATTGTGCCAACAATTGTAGGAGTGTCTTGGTGTTTATGACTTCAAGAGCAAAACCCACCAAGACGAGTCATGCCCAGATGGTCTATGTAAGGCGTATATGTATGCATTACTTGTCACTGAAGAGCTAGAATCGTGGCCCGAGAAATGCACGAGGAGTAGAACATGGCTAACCATACCAGAGGCAGCGGAGAATTGTCGGCATGCGTGGATGAGAGAGGCTCTTCTTCAAGGCTTCTCTAAATGGCATGATAAACATTCAAGAGATGATTAATTTCGCGGTTTAAGATTGATTTAATTCTAGTTTCAGGGTGGGAAATAACCCGGCAAAACTCTGTTAAAAAGGATTCGTGTTCTTCTTTTTTCATGAATAGATGATTGACAGAATGTTTTAGCACACTTGTCGTTTTACATCTCGAGCAACTCGGTTAGAGTTTTCTGTAATTTTAGTAAGCCATGTTCTTTGATTTGTCCCTCTCTGGTGTATTTTTAATGAGTGGGGAATTATAGTGGTAAATTTGTTTCTACCTGATACTATTCATACATGTTTTAGATTTTTATAGTTTACACTCCAAATATGTTACACTTACATTAAATGGTGAAAAATAAAATGTTAGAACCTAGGGATCGGAGCAACTTTAATTTTTAGGGGAATTGCGATGTGGTTTTGGGAATAAAGAGATCAATAATAAAGGAAAATAAAGAACAGCTACTCTCTTTTTAATTGATGAATATGCTATTTTATTTGTTTGTAATTTATATTTAGGGTGAAATATTTAACTAAATGTTGATGGATAACAAAAAAACAAAACAAAATATTTAAAGATAGTGTTCCTGAAAATAATCAAGATTTTAAAATATAATTCCTACATAATTGAAGAAACAAAGATGTATACAGTACGACACTTAAATAAAAAACTAGGATTTATTTAATAATAGTTACATGAATTTTTTTAACTTCGCCCTATAGTTTGTTTGGAGCCATAAAATTATGAAATGTGCTTAATGGGATCTTGTTGAAGTTACATGTGGATTTGTTTGTTCCGAAGTGATGTGCGTGTAGTTTCAAATGGATTGAGAGTGGGATTCAGAAGGGGCGGAAATGACAACGAAGGATTGCAACATTGGATGTTCGCGGATAACAGTAATACATCTGAGTCTCATCTTCTGCAGTTATACTAATCTATCATACAATCTTATTGCCTCCTTTTGCCTCTTCAATCTTACTGTATTTATTCTTTCTTCAGCTCCTGCGATATAGAAATGCTGAGCTAGTGATTAGAACATTAATTTTTGGTTGTTAATTTGGTATTTATTAGCGTTGTTTTATTGATATTCAGGCTTGTTTAAGTCATGTTTTGTGTTTTTCTGAATTTTTTCGGTCTACTTGCATTTGTTTGCATTTTTATAGGAAAAAACATAGATTTAGTAAAAAAACAAGACAATGACAGACTAAAAGAGAAGATTTTATAAGACAAATGACCAAAAAAAACCCAAGAAAGTTGCAAAATGGAATCAAATCAAGATAGAGCGAAGAAGGATCTAAAAGCCTAACTTGACCGGTCAGGTTGACCGGTCAGGTTCAGTCAGAATTTAAAATTTGGATAAGATACGGTTTGTTAAGTCTTAATAAATACTCTCCCATTCCGAAAATAAACAGAACATAACTCATTATTATCAGTTTTCTCATTATATTTTCGTTCTAGAGAGAGAAGAGAGAAAAATACTAAAAACTTGTGAGTTTGTACACGAATTTCTTGTTTTACCGACATATTAGTGTATGTTCTTCAATCGTTCTTACTTTATTTGTCGTTTCTTTTAGTATCTTTATTGTTTTTTATGCATGTTTACTTAGCTTTACATCATAATTAACATTAATCTCATATATCTCGCATGCAAACTAGTTAACACAAGTAGATAACGTTGTATAAACTAGTTATTGATTAATTAACGCCGCATATTAACGAACGTAGATTTATATAAACTGAAAATAGCGTTTAAAACAACCTAATAATCTGATATTTAGTAGTTTTAAACTCCCGAAAAACAAGCCGTTGGATTGATAAGCGAACCGCTAACGCTCTCCTCGTTACTAATTAATTGACGCCTAATTAGTAAAATCCCCTCTAAAACTACCGATGCCAACAATCACACGGTTTCACGAACGATAACCTTGATATGCTTCTCACGAAAAATACTACTGTTAGACTTGTGCTCTTGCAAGATCTTTTAGTGCATAGTAAAAAACTACATACGGCATAGTCGGTTAGGGAGTGCCATGCAATACCATTTAGCTTCAATGAAAAACACCTGATAAACATGGTTCATTCTAATATGTGTCGGTTATTAATTGGATTGACACACTAAAGATGGAAGGGGTCCATGTAAAAGTTACTCAGTATGTGATCTGCAATTCATATGAATATATTATTCATTTTCTTCTTTCAAAAGGAGCATATTGTGTGCTTCATTGTGTTCTTAAATTAATGTGAGGAACATTCCGTTCATCAACGACGTGCATGTGAATCAAAAAGAATGAATGGAGTGGCGTTTTGAATGGTCAATCGATCGATGAATTCGCTAGCCCATTGGTTAGCTTGTTATGCTAGAAAAAAACGTGGATATTATAGCTTTTATTCATGGCCTCACTAACTGTGGTATTTTTTATCAAGTGATTTAGCTTAATCGTATACTTGTTTAAAAAAAAAAAAAAAAAAAACGTCACCGTCACTCGTTCTTTTCATTTTAAAAATAGCCCAAATGATTCAAAACCGTGTACTAAGAAACAACTCATCGCATGACTTTTGTATTTGGTTGATCAAACTTGAATGTGTATTTTCTTTAATGTGACTCACATCTTGGGTCCACAAAGATCCACAGTCGTATAATGTCCACATATTTAATAGATTTTGAATCGACTCTTTGGTGTTCTGAAGTATAGTCTATAGTTACGATAGTATTTTTTGCAAATTATAATCTCAAAATTTAAGTACAGTTGTTCATGCATATCCTCTATAAAACTAAATTTTCTAGAACAACATTTTTTTAAGAAACATGCAGGGCTATTTGATTTGATTGTGTGATCCAACTTTGTACCGTACTGTTATAGGTAGATCCGCTACCGATGCTCTTACGACAACGTCAGGTAGGATAATTTTACTACTGTTCATGGAAATTTTGACACATCGATGATCGATCGCCGCTACAGTCCTTTTTTTCACAATACATCACCCTAAATCCAATTTTTGTTCACAAAAAGAATGCAATAGTATCAAAATAACAAGTAGCACAAACACAAAGTACAAGGGATGGAGAAAAAATTAGGGTATTCTACTATCCGTTTTTTAACGATTTAGATAACAGACTACCAAAGTTAACAATTGACGTACCGAACTATCATAATATTCACAATTCGGGTACTGACGTTAATTTAGTTATATGAAATTTTGTTTCACTTTTCATTTTGGTCATATTTTTTGTAATTTATATAAATTTAATCATGTCTTTTCGAAACATTACAATTTACAACGTTTCTACTAAAACACATACATATACATACATAATAAGTATTTCAGTTCAAAAAATATATTATTTGACTAGATTTTCTTTGATTTTTCTTCTAAAATAAAAATATTATAATTTTTTTTACACTTTCTCTAAAACGAAAATAAAGTAAGTTTTAAATTTATAACATTCGAACAAAAATTATTTGATGTCACATCATTATTTGAATGCTTTCATTAAAAAACGGCAAGAAAATTATTATTTTTTTTCAAAAAATTATTCATTTTTTGTAAATAGAATATATTTGTTAAGTATTTATAATTTATTTTTATTCACAAATATCATCTAAAATCTACATTATTTGCAATAATATGTATCCATGCATTATATTATATATATATTTTTATACATATGTTAATATAACATATATATATATGTGTGTGTGTGTGCGCGCGCGCGCGCGTGCGTGTGTGTTTGTGTATTATATACATATATATATATATGTGTTATATAATTATATATTATTGAATTTATACTAAAATGAGACATTTAAAAAAATTAAGGGTTAAATTCATACAATTTAAAAAAAATAGGACCAAAATAAAAATTGAAACTAACTTACATCCAACTAATTTAACGGTGGTACCTGAATTGTGAATATTATGATAGTTCGGTACGTCAATTATTAATTTTGATAGTTTGATACCTAAATCGTTAAAAACAAATAGTACAGTACACTAAATATATTTTTTCATAGTGATCATGTTTCAGAACCTAAAAAGAAGAACATATAACATCAATTTATTATATATGCATGTAGGTATAACATCAATTTGCTACATTTCTAACAACAAACAAAATCTTAGAAATTTTACATTTGTTCATAGCTGCCCAACAAATGATCGTAAGTCTCGAACTGCAAATCTTGTGTGATATTCGTGAAGAAAAAAGCACTGTCTTCAAGATTATAAGTACCAGCGACGAAAATATTATCCATATTGTTACCAAATATCGGGTCAAGAACAGAATCAGAGCTCATAGGCGACCCACGACTGGACTGCGGTGGTGAGACATCACCGTAGTCTAAGTAGCTGCCTTTGTTTGTCTCTGCTAAATCATAGATATCGGAGTCTTTCCCCGTAAGCTCTTGCACAAGAGCTCGGAATTTTGATGCGCAAGTTTTCACTTGTAGAGGGGTAGATATGTAAACTACCTTCATTTGCTTTCTCTTCATACTATTTTTCTTCTTTATGTTCCTCAAATGGGCATCATGGGTACTAGGAAATTCCATTTTCAGTTATTCTGTTCTTATGATGGGTGACGATATATAATAATAAAGTTATCTTTTATAATGAAAGTGTAGTGGTTGTTGATGAATAATGCTAGGGAAGCACGTTTATATAAAGGATGAATAATACACAACTAGTCCAATTTTGGTATAGTTATATACTCTTTGATTTTTTTATTACATTGAAATATTACCAAATTATTAAGTAGTAACATATTTGGTCATGGACTTTAAGAAAATGATATCTATTGTCTTCTTATTATAAATCCTAATTATTTAAAGGGGCAATTCCCTTTTAGGACATAAAATGAAGCTTAATTCCCAAAAAGTCATAGTACCAAAAATTAATTTTATTTGGTGCAACTTTGGTCTCATTCACTTCGCTACGCTCTCATTCATTCGGTGAAAAAATACAAAAAAAATATAATAATTTCTTTTAAAAAATATATTTAAAAAAAAATTCAAAAAGACAATTCAAAAAAGCTCATTCAATTCAAGATTTTGAAGTGAATATATAGACAAAACATAAACTCGTTCAATTCAAGATTTTGAAGTGAATAGACCAAAGTTACACCAAAATGTAAATTGATTTTCGGTACTATGATTTTTTGGGAATTAATATTGAAAAATTACACTAAAAGGTAATTAACTCTTGTGTTTAAAGTAGGAAACGTCAGCAATAAAAAAAGACGTGTCAAAATAAATTTCCCCTTATATTAAAAACACACTGTCAATTTCTTCCATTTTATTGTCCTAATTAACAAGATGCCAACAATTAAGACGTGTCAAATTAAATTTCCCTTAAATTAAAAACACATTGTCAATTTCTTCCATTTTATTGTCTTAATTAACAAGATGCCAACAATTAGATATTAGTGGAGTATATATATCATTGTTCATAATTTGTCTAATAACTGTTAAAAATGAAAGCAGGAGCACCAAGAAGGAATATGGATGCAATTATGAGGACCATTAGCATACCAATTACTATGTACTATGATACAAATGCAACTACTATACAAGTACATGGGTACGGATGAGGAGACTTATGAAAGTAAACAGTTGATGGAATTATTTCAAAACACGTACACAAACTATAAAAGTTGAATTGAGAAAAATATATATTTGATAGAGAAATAGGAAGCAAAGAGGAAACAGAAAAAGAAGAAAAAAGAAAGTAAGTACAAATAATATATAACGATAGAAGGTTCGATTACGTACATGAATCTTACTTGTCGAATTCCTAACCATTTCCTTTTTTGACATTCCTTAATTAAGATTAACTCCTCTCTTTTGTTAAAATAGTATTCAAATTTGCTCAAGTTAGAAATGTTAAGATTGAGTTATACTTATACAAATCAATATTTTATTTTATTTCTAAATTGTCTGTTTAAAAAAACTTTTATATTATGTTTTCGTATTTATTAATATTACTATCTTATAAATTATCGAACAAACAATTAAACATAAAAAAAATATAAAATGTCATGAACAAACACTTTATAAGTAAAATAAAACGTTGATTTAAAAAAAAAACGGTTTTGTTTTTACGAATATATATGAAAAAAACGATAAGATACAAAAACTTGACCTATCTAACTTGATCAAATTTAAACCCGTTAAAACAATGTACATAGTAGTATTATTCTCAGGAATTTCTACTTAAAAATAACTTAGTTTTCTTATTAAAATACGAAAGATTATTGGTATATCATACGATTAATTATTTGGATGGCATGCGGATATAACTATAATCAAATGGCCTAACTTAATTTGTTTCTACATATCTTCTTGAAACTTTATATCTTAGATAGAGAATAAGATCACCAAAAGGAAAATTCCGTGATTGTAATTTTTTTTGTCCCCTCCCATCTTTGTAAATAAGTACTATAGTATGCAATATTATATTATAAAATCATAGTAATAAAAGATAATTGAACATCATTAGCTGAAATATATAAGTGGTTACATGACCAAGAGGCGCCAAGAGGTTGCTTAATTATATGAACAAAAATAATTCTCGAGATATTATCAAACACATATATAAAACGATAATACTGAAACGAATCAGTTACTTGATTGGATTATTTTATTATTTATCACGTGCGCAGCCATATAAGACTTTTGGGATGCAAATACCACTACAAAATAATGTTTGATTTAGTGAGAGTCAAAAGTTGTCACAAGACTGTCGCTAATTTAAAAAGTTGTCACAATCTGTCGCAAATTGACTAAACTGTCACAAATCCGTCACAAAAACCGTCGCTAATAAGCTCGTAACAAAAAATACCGTCACTAATCCTGTCGTTATTTGGGTATTTTTTTGTAGTGTACATGTTATATATCAATTTTTTTCTCAATTATTAGCATGTGGCTTGAATTAATCTTGTGAAGAAGGACTATATTTCGTTGGAGACTTAGCTATTAGAATACGCAATGGTTGAATTTACACAAGTGGTGGTTCCATTTTATTTTATTTTTATTTTTGCAATTTCAAGAACAATTTCATGTTCAAAATGGAAGAATATATGACATTAAACATTGAAAAAAATATAATTTATTATGAAACAAGTTGACATGCGAATCAATCGAGATAGATTTTTGTTATTTAGCATTAATATTGGTTATTCAATTAAAAAATTCTAAAATTTAGAAAACAAATTCATAATCAGAACAACAATATTATCATAAGTTTGTTCATTTCTCATGGCTTTTAACATTTGAGATAAATCTGACCTTTATGTTTCAACCCGTAAAGGAACCATTTTTTTCTTCTTGACAACATGAGTCATTACTGTAAATAACTCTTAAAAATTCAACCAGATGCGTGCAAGGCAAGAAAGTCATGTTAATAGTTACTCTCCCCGTTCCCAATTAATTGTCATTTACGATAATTTTGACCGGCTTATAACATGTATTAAAATTATCGAAATGAAATTTTTTAAAACTAAATCATATAATTTAATGTTTGAATTATATGATTAACTTTTAAAAAATTTCATTCCGACAATTTTGATACCCCCTCCGTCCCAAATTGTTGGGGCTATACGCAACTACATGCAATTTTGACCGATAAATAACTCATATCTAAGATGTCGAAATCGATTTTTTCAAAAGTTAATCACATAGTTCAAATGTTAAACTTTTTGAACAAATTTTTAAAATTTATATTTCAACAATTTAAGCACGAGATATTTGTCGGTCAAAGTTGCACGTAGATACATAGAGTTCTAATATTTTGGGACAGAGAGAGTACAAGTTATTGGTCAGTCAAAATTGCACGTAGTTTCGTAGTGAACAATTAATTAGGAACGGGGTATACACCCACCTACCACCGTATTATATTTTTGGCAACCAATCTCAGTATGTTTCTTGTTTCCGGAGCAGTAAATCACAATTATTTATCGGTATTTTGGTTAAACTTGATTAAACGAAACGATGGAAGACTGAAGACAAGATCTATATATACTTCCACACAACTCGTGTCATTCGTTAGGCGGTTTGTCGCTCATGCCAACAACATGATATAGTTCAAACGTTTCATTATTCATATGCCGTCGGGGCGTAAGATTATGGTGAGACTATGCGGGACTAAATTCATGGCCAATAAGGCTTAATCATAATCTGGTCATGCACTGTCATTTGTTAGTTCTAAACTCAACAGTTAGTAAAAGAGACATTTTTAACACAGTCTTTATGGATTCAACTACTGTCTTTGTATACCAGTTCTCTTTTTCCAGGTTCTAATATTATCGTAATTTTTGTTTTAAACTTTTGTAAAAACACATCTTAAAATCAGTCAGCTTATCTAATGTGATATTTTGGTCAATACACTGCATCAATGAATTCATTATTCTTCCATCATTTTCTGGCTCACCAATTCATCATTGCCTCTTGTGGCTTAATCTGCAATAATAATAAAAGAAACTTTTTACAATTAAAAACCAAACGCTCCTGTTTAAGTAAACCATACTGGCATTTTTTTTGAAAACACAACTGTTGATCATGATATTTATTTAAAAAATAATTATTGGAATTAATTAATGTTAATCATGCAAGTTGCAACTACTCCGTAATAATTTATAGTATAACAATTATTTTAAAGCATCATTGACGATGTTAGTGGTCTTGCATTTAAAGTATAAAAATGACAAGTTGTAGTAAACTTCCAAAAAAGCCATATATTAGAACTCTATTGGTTTATACAGATTCTTGTAACGAGTGCACTAAACTCAGTTGGCTGACTACTTATAATCAGAAACTCACTTTAATGTGGAAAAAAATAGTAAATTAGTATTAAATTTTGGTATCAGGGTGTAATGGCAAACGTCGAAAACTGCGGAGGCGGACAGTCATCGTTGCTGTTATTAGACGAAGTTGTTGACGGTTTTCTAGACTATAAAGGTCGTCCGGTTCTCCGGTCTAATTCTGGCGGTTGGCATGCTGCTATTTTCATCATAGGTACATATTCTTTTTGAAAATCCTCAGATATAGATGTTTATAAAAAATAAATTACATATAGGGCCTTAACTTTTGAAAAGTTTCACTTAACCCTAAATAGTCATTGATTCGAATGATCAGACTCGAGCACGGCACAGAAAGATGAACGTGTAGTGTCCCAGGATGGTATATATATTTCAGGGGGCTGAGTTAGTTTTCATTATAAGAATATTACAAAATATATGGAGGAAAATTGGAAATTCTGGAAATTTTCAGGGCCATATACAGTACTTACCTTTTGATTTAGTCCTTGTGTGGTTTCAGCATTTAAGCTCTTCCCCCCCTCCCTTTTGAGATTTTTTTTGGTTTATTTGTTTAAAAGATAAGATTTTTTTCAGATTAAAAATGGATCCAAAGGCCAAGATTGATCCACATGGACAAAACTTAGACCAAGTTTAATTTCGAAACACATCAAATATGAACTTGTTGTTTGGCTGATAGAAGTTTAGACTTTAGAGTCAGGGGAGTTAGCTTCAGAAATTAGGTATTATAATGATAAGTTAGTGCTTTTAGAGAATGATAGAAGTGGGAATCGAACAAGGGTGTTTTTTGACGGAAATGCAAGATTTTTTAACCTGTTCGACTGGAGTTTTTTTTCCAGTTTGCAGGTTAACCTTATACCGTCAAGCCTTTGATTTGCCGAGTGCCGTACACTCAGCAGCACTTCTAGAAAAAGGAGGCGAATCACCTTTAATTTCTACTTTTGCTTTTAGTTGTTTGGTAATTGGTAGAATAACTAAACTGATTTGTTATTCTAAAGAACACATTATTAACAATACAAGTATACCTTTTTCATATGTATAAGAAAAAAATATACTTTTGTACTCATAAGATGCAGCTAAATGATCTCAACTATGACGGGAAGTTCATGTGAAAATGATCATTATAGACATTTCTATATGTTAATTAGGATAGCAAAGAGTGATTGGGATGTGGAATTGGCAGGTGTGGAGCTAACAGAGAGGTTTGCATTCTTTGGTGTAAGCCCTATTCTCATAAATTTCCTAACAGGACCACTCGGACAATCATTGGCAACGGCGGCACAGAATGTCAATACATGGTTAGGAGTGGCATTCTTTTTGCCATTGTTAGGCGCAGCTGTCGCTGATTCTTTTTTAGGTCGATACAAGACCATAATCATCGCCAATTCGGTCTACATTTTGGTTCGTACACTTTCACATAAATATACCGCCTCTTTCATCGATGACAGTCACCATATGATAATATCTAAATCTAGATTCTTTGTTTTATTTATTTACTTTTGACAAGGCACTAGGGTCATTGACACTTTCAACCGAATTTTCCTCTGCACCTCAGTTCCAATTTACGTTGTTCTTCTTCTCTTTATATTTAATGGCATTTGCACAAGGAGGTCAAAGGCCATGTGTCCAGGCTTTTGGAGCTGACCAGTTTGACGGGAGACACCCCGAAGAGAGGAATACAAAGAGCTCATATTTCAGCTGGTGGTATTTCATTTCGAGTGCAAGCGTTGGCGTATCAACTGTGTTGATGAGCTACACACAAGAGTATCTTAACTGGACCCTTGCGTTTGGGATCCCGTGCATATCCATGGTTATTTCACTTTCATGTTTTCTAGTTGGGACTAAGACTTACAGATTCTCAGTTAAAAAAAGTGACAAGAACCCGTTTTTGAGAATCGGTAGAGTGTATGCTAGAGCATTTAAGAACTGGAGGATTAGTGATGTGGCGATATCCACTCAAAATGAATTTCAAGGAACTTGGCCTCTTCAGAATTCTGAACAATTTACGTAAGAGAATCTATGGTATATTATTCACACACGCACAAAAAAAAAAAAAAGAGTATGATCAGTATAGTCCCCTTCTAAAAATGTCATCTTTTTAGTGTCCAGAGTTTTTGTAGTGAAAATAATTAAATTGTCAATTTCAAAAGCTATTTACATAGTTAAACTTTTCAAATACGTGAAGGACTTTTGAAATTCGTAAAACTGGCATTTCAGGGGAAAAACTTTGCCTCCTAGTTGCTGTTTCGGGAAGAAGACTATCTCAGGAACGGAGACAATTTGAAGACTTCTGTAAACAACAACTATGAGACATTACGCTACCTTTTTTGTAATAGAAGAGAATTAATTAATTATTACTCCTAATCTGATACTTTTTTTTTGTTAATTACAGGTATCTGCATGAATCTTTGCTCAAAGAATCTGGCTCAGAAAAGGAAGACGAAACATGTGAGGTTATCGATGTTGAGGATGCTCAAGTCACTCTAAGGCTAATCCCGATATGGTTACCATGTCTAATTTACGCCATCGTATTTGCACAATTTTCCACTTTTCTCACAGCACAAGGAAAAACATTGGATCGAATGATTTTACCAGGATTCCAACCCCCGGCAGCTTCTCTTCTTGTAGTCATAAATATCACAGCCGTCTTTTTTGTACCCTTTTACGAGCGTTTTTTGGTCCCTCTTACAATAACCTTAACGGGGTCCCAATCAGGTATAACGACTCTCCAGAGAATCGGAACAGGGATTTTTCTTTCAATAGCTACTATGGTTGTTGCTGCTCTGGTCGAGAAAAAAAGGCTAAAGACTGCTTATGAAAATGGACTTTATAATTTACCAGAGGCGACGGTGCCGATGAGCGTGTGTTGGTTGATCCCACAGTACGTGTTATGTGGGATCCATGAAGTTTTTACTATCGTCGGGCTACAGAACTTCTTTTATAATGAGATGGCGAGTGATATGAAGAGCCTTGGTCCAGCTCTGGCACTTAGCGTGATCGGGGTGGGCAACATTCTCAGTGTCTTTTTAATTTATTTCGTGGAAAAGGTTACTGGAGAAAATGGCGGTTGGTTATGCAATAACTTGAACCAAGCTCATCTTGATTACTACTACTGGCTTCTTGCTGGATTGAGTACTGCAGGATTTGTTGTGTATCTATATTTTGCAAAGTCTTATATATACAGGTGATTAAGTTTAGCGCTTCTCTTCCGAAGAGGCTCTCGTGTTTGATACTAGTGTAAGGATTTCAATTGCATATCTAGAGCTTTGGTTATATGTTTATACAGCTCTCGAGTCTCAAAGAATTTGTGTAAAGCAATTTAAATGAACACAATACTGTAATTTGATATACAGCCTATTCTGTTGAAGGCTTGAAGCTACCAGCCACGTATATCTGACTTCGTCGAGAATTGACATCTTTTTAGGCAATTAAAGCCATTGTTTTTCTTGGGTTTTTTCGTCTGCAGGACTCGTGATTGTGATCGTTAGTCTCATTAGACTATGAAGACCCGAACTAGACTTGTTAAACTGGGCTCGTACATCTTTATATACATGGAGTATGAGTTGGGCATATAATCCTTCAAATATGGCTCAAACGAGTCATATATTTTGTTAACATTTGATTCATTTACAAATTAATGAATACAAGTCGACCATTTTCATTTAATGAGGCTATGATCAAGGGGACGGAGACGACGGAAAACGCTAGAGTATAAAACTGTAATTTTATCTTTCTTGTTCTTACAATAAATGTGATAATAAAACTTAGCATGGATGAAAATATATTTACTCCCTCGCTTGACCGATATTGTTCATGAACTGATCAATGTATTAACGCGTCATTTTGTTACTTTGTCAAAAACAAGTCAGACATCGCATTATTAATAAAATATCAAAGGTAAAAGTTTTAACAAAATTTTAAAAGCTTGTAGTTGTCGGATCCATTTTTGGTGTCCTGCTTTTTTTGAGAGTAGTCTATTTTAGTTTTTTACGGGTCATTAGATAAAAAAACAATTCAATCTAATGGTCAACAAAAACTATGAAAAAAATGTAAGTAAAAAAAGTGTTGACACGATTACATATCCGATACTTTTTCGGTACGTTTGATAAATTTGATTTTTATTTTTTTTCTTCGTACGATGCACTATAATTACAAGTATGTGTCAACCAATAAAATATTTTACTTTTAATTTTAAATTAATTTTAACATAATAATTATTTTAGATTCATTAATAGACATTGAATTTTTAATGCGTGACACATTTTTACCAGTTTTACGATAGTATTACTCTAAAATAAAACTATTGGGTAATCGGATTGATATTTTTTTTGACCGAACAGTGTATGTAAGTAAATACTATAATTTAATATTTACATAATTTTTATTTAATCTTAGTAAAAAAAAACTAGCAACAATGGATACCTGGTTCTCTCAGTAGTGAAAAACCGGAAAAAGCGAACCGAAAAATCTCGAAAAACCGAAAAATTTTCGGGTCGGTTTCGGTTTTCAATAAAATAGAATCGAAAAAGACCGAAAGCGAAAAAGATCGAAAAAAAACGAAAAAAATCGAAAAAGATCGAAAAAGAAAAAATAAAACCAAAAAAATCCGAACCAGAACGAAAAAACCGATCCGGTTCGGTTCAAAAAATAAAAATACCGAAACAAAAAAAAAACGAACCGAAAAATAGGATCAGTTTCGGTTTCGGACCTCATCGGACCGGACCCAGCCTACTCCCACCAATAAACAGAAGTAATAAAACCCTAAAAAAACAAAATACTAGTGTAGTGTAGTTCAAGAGAGAGAGAGAGAGAGAGAGAGAGAGAGAGAGAGAGGTGAATTAATAAATTAGGAGATGGGGACGGTAGAGTGGCACCAAAGGCCTCAAAACCCTAAAAATCCAATCGTATTTTTCGATATAACCATCGGTACTATCCCTGCCGGTCGTATTAAAATGGAGCTTTTTTCCGATATTTCCCCCAAAACCTCCGAAAATTTCAGGCAATTATTCCTTCACTCTTTTTCTTTCTTTCTCCGCCTTTGTGTTTTTTTATTAACATAAGCCTCGTTTGGCATTCGCTTTATTGGTCAAAAATCTGATTTGAAAAACCAAAGACCTGAAAACAACCTGCAGATTACTACTGTTTGACAACATCTTCGCCTTTTTTTTTTACTTAAAAGTGACTTATAATTCATTAATTTTAAGTGACTTATATTGGTAAGTCATTTTTCAACATAGGCTGCGTTTCGCATTGACTTTATTTGTAAAAAAACTGCTTTTAAAAAGAAATGAGCTTAAACAACCTGCAGCTTACATCTTAGTTTTTTTTTTTTTTACTTTTAAGTGACTTGTAATCTATTTTTGTTGATAAGTCACTTTTTACCTATTTTAACTTGTTAATTTATATTATGATTTGATTGAAACTTTTCTAGTTTCGGTAGTTTTTATGTGAAAAAGCTTTAAACCCCCCCTAAATTTTTAGCTTAAAAAATGCTACAAATTTTGTAGCTTTTATGACCCAAAAGCCAGCGTTTGAAAAGCTGAAAACGCTAGCATAAGCATTTTTTCATCTAATTAGCTAACGAAACGCCGAGAAAAAAAAGATGTTGCCGAAAAGACACATAGTTTGACAAACATTGTTTAATATTGTTGTTTGTATTAGGGCTGGAAAAAATTTCCGAAATCCCGACCCGAGCCGTGTCCCAACCCGCACTCGACCCGAAAATGTCGGGTTTTGTCCTGACCCGAAAAACTTCGGGATCGGGTGGCAATTTTGATTTCGTTGGGTGTCCCCACCCGACCCGATTTTTAAATTAATTTATATTTTATATTATATAATATGATTTTTTTTATCTTAACACTAAAATATAAATTAATTTATATCAAAAGCAAGTGATGAGAATCGAACCATGTACCTCTAGCATACAATGTAAGCACTCTAGCATATGAGGTACAATCCTTTCTGTTTCATATATTATTTATAATTACATACGTATAATATAGATTTATAGTTTTGAATATATGAAACTATTAAAATAAAAAATATACTTAAATAAAAAAGTTATATTGTTACTTCAAAAAAGATAAATGTTCATTATTTTCCGATTATAAAAATTATAATGATAATATATCTCATTTAGTACTATAATTGTTGTTTGTTTGAATAAAACTAAATACTAAAAGAATCTGATAAAAAAACGTATCAATTTTTTTATCTACTCCATTATTTGTAGTTTCTCACTATTTTTTCTACTACATGTTAATTTATTTTTTTATTTATTAGGAATGTTATTTTTAAACTAGGATTATGTTTCGTGTTAATAACATGTTTAGACTTATCAAATGAAAATTGTTAATAAAAAATGACGTTGTCGTAAAATAAAAAAATATGTCGGGAGATTCGGGATAAACTTATCCCGACCCTACGGGTCCCGACTTTTGTCGGGTCGGAATCCGGATTTTTTTTCACTTCCAAAAGTAATCGGGTCGGGATACGGGTTGAGTGTTTACGGGTTGGGTCCCAACCCTAACCCACCCCTAGTTTGTATAATTGGTGAAGTTGTACAGTTCTTTTTCAAAATGTTAGTTCCCCTCTTTGACTTCCACATTAATTTATTTACGACGTTATGATTAATCGCATTTATTAATTAGTTTGTTCCACATTTCATAATATGCAGGCAATTTTGCACGGGCGAATACAGGTTGGTAGATATTTTAAATTTCTGTGTACCTTTTTCTTTTATACTTAATATAAATAGTATTGTGTAGGTGTTATATTCTTTTAGTATTATTTGCTAACAAATTAGTCATCCTTGACTTGTATTTGGTGAAGACGTTCATATATTGATGCAATACCCGTTAAAACATGCTAGATGCTCTTTCACCTTTTCGCATGAGCTGAGTTTAACTGGTTGATAAACATGTAATAAGAATGTGGAGTAGGCTTCCAACTCCTTTGCATTTTTGCGTTAACAGAAGTAAGCAATATAAAAAACCGCATTTTATCGTTGCGCTAAAATCTGGAAAGTCAAATGAAGCAGTAACTTTTGTTTGACATATTTAGGAAAGTTCAATGTATACCAGGAAAGGACATGCAACCCATTTGAGAATTTCTATGACGACTCACATTAGTTAATAAAATATGAGACAATAAACTTACTTCCCTGAACTTGATAGTCCTCAAACTCCTTTGCCTTTAAAGACCCTTTTATTCCTTATTCATTCATGACCTGAATGTGTTCTGCAGAAAGGCAGGATTGCCAGTTGGTTACAAAGGTTGTCAGTTCCATCGAGTGATCAAGGATTTCATGCTCCAAGCTGGTGATTTTTTGAAGGTTAGAAACCTTAATCTTTGACCCTTCACATTACCATTTGCTAATTTTACTCTTCGTTAGCTGTCTGTAGAAGCCTTGTTTTCTAATCATTAAATTTGAAACATCTTTTTGGCTTTTCATCATCTTATTCTCGCACCATATACGGTCAATGTTTTCATCTAATGTCAAGTGTATTGAAGATGATGTACAAAGTTTTATTTGACTATTTAGTAATTGGAGTATTAAACAGCACCAAGAGCTCCGTTGTTTGCCCAAAACATTTTAGAACACTGGTACATGTAAAGGAATATGCAATCTCTAGAAGTTGACAATTTTGTGTCTTCCCAAGTAATAGATTGATTGAGGTTATTTTCATCACTGAGAACAGGAAGAATCTCCCCTTTTTGTTCTGGCCATTCTGGGTCTAATGGAGTCTAATCAGAGAAGCAAATCGAACTCACTATCTTGATTGAGAACGTAGGTTCTGTTCCACTAGGCTAGTAATAAAAAGGTATAGCTGAATTGAGTTTTTAATTCAAAATGGTGGCTTTTGATAGGATTTTCTGAAAACGCACATTGAATGTTAATCACTTCTGCTATTTCTCTCTTCCGTCGGATTTTCGTTTCGGCATCATGTTTAATTTTTACCTTTTTAATATTCTATCAGGCATACTCATCTTTTTCTTCTTGGTTCTGCGTTATTAACAATTGTATTTTTTGTTTTTAAGGGCGATGGTAGTGGATGCGTGTCGATATATGGGAGTAAGTTTGATGATGAAAATTTTATCGCAAAGCACACTGGTCCTGGTCTGTTATCAATGGTAATTTATTTATGTGTCCTTGTGTATTCTCTTGCTGCCAATTTTCAGTTTATATTTCTTTTGATTTTAGCAAATTTAGTGTTTTATTATAGTTGGATCCAACTAGTTGCTATCTATATGAAGGCTCTCTACATTATTTCCTTAATCTGGTACACTTTTAAGCATGTTCCCAGTCTGTATTGCTAATTCTGTAAGTGGATCTAGATAAGTTTGGGCCTATATTTACATTGTAATACATGAAAGTCAAATAGGTGCTAAATGGGCAATACATGTCCGCGTATAACAGCGTATATTAAACTTCTTGTGGACGTATTACAGATGTTTCATAGTTGTACTTGGTTCTTCTTTAGATAGAAGACTTGAGCGTTCAAACAATGTAACTTACAGCTGTTTGCTAAAATCGTTCTCATTTGTTTAGGAAAATCGTTTACTTTTCAGAACTTAGTTCAAAAATTTGGAAAGAATTTTCTGAAAGCTACTCTCATGACAATTTCTGTAAACATGTTTTCCTAAATATTTTCAGTATTGCTTTTCCCCTCTCCGTTTGGTAATGCAACACCCCCAATCTTCTTAAAATATTGAATGTGTAGTGTATATACAATTTTGTAATACACAGTTGCGTCCCCACCTACCTGGAATTGTTACATCAAGCGAGTGGGTAAAACCCTTGCGGCTGCAATGCATTCTCTATTTTCTCATGCTCGCAGGTTCTCTGATGTGTCAGATATGGTTTTATGACTTTATCTTTACTAAATTTACTTTATCTAATTCCATTATGGATTCCTGGTACTACACATCATGAACCTCCTCAAGTTCACTTTATATTATTATCTCGTCTTATACAGTAGAAATATGTATTGCTCTATATAATACAATTTTTAGTACCTAGGTGGTGATATTATTTCTGAATTATATAAGCACAGATTTGATTTAAAACTTGACCAGAGCTCTTTCTTGTTTTTACAGGCAAATAGTGGACCGGGTACTAATGGATGTCAGGTATTGAAAATTTGCTATATCTTCATTTTGATTATGTTCTTCACTATCTTCTCCTTTTCGTGTTTTTTGCGCAAGTAATAATTGTATTGTAGCTAATTTTCTGTTTGCTTTGAACAAATAAAAAGAATGAAACAAAATGTGCCTTGGTTTTATAATTAAACAGTATCCATTTTTCCTCTATTCTCTTTTCATATGTTCTTTTAGCTGTCTGTACATCTAGTATTTTACTTTTTGTATCTTTTTGTATCTTTTTGCAGTTCTTCATTACATGTGCAAAGTGCGACTGGCTCGATAACAAGCATGTCGTCTTTGGGGTATGTTTCATCTCTCGAATCTGATGACTGTTTAGATTGTAGTCGATTATTTTGTTTGGTGATATCTCCTATTTGATGATTGCAACGGCACATGATTGAAGGGACCTTTGCTTAGTTGTATATGGTCATGATGCATTGGTTCCCATGCGTCCTGTCATTCTTATGAATGCAGTTAATCTATTATAAGTTTGGATTAAGATGAGGCTTATATGCATTAACCAATACATCAGGATTTTTTTTGGATTGGCTGAATGTTGATTTATAAACCTTTATGGCAACTATAGCAATGAATACGCGGATGGGATATGATAGACTTCTATAGAAGTTTAGTTAATAGTTGAATGATCAACAAGAATAACAATTACTGTTTTACTTGCTCAAAAGTTCAATTTTTTGGAATGTACTCATATGTCAATATTATTGCAGAGAGTACTTGGAGATGGACTTCTAGTTGTCAGGAAGATCGAGAACGTAGCTACTGGACCTAACAACCGGCCCAAATTGGCCTGCATTATTGCTGAATGTGGAGAAATGTAGACCATACAGACGTGCGTTTTAGGAAACATGGACTAAATATTGTGTTTTTGGTAAAATTTACTATGACTGCCTGAATTAATGTAGTTAAAACCTATGCTGGTAAACGTTTGTCTGGTGGAGAAGCGTGCAAAGAAACTCTAGTATTATATTTGAGCTGGAAGCAATTTTTTTGTTGAAATCTGTTTCATTTAAAGAACTCCTGTATGTTTTTGTTTAAATGGGATCATGGGATTTTCTGTATTGTAGGTTTATCTACATATTTGCTCACTGTTCTTTAAAAAAAAAACGCACTTCTGGTTCTCCAATATGCATCTTTGTATGAACTTTCTACATATATGTATAAAATGAGCTGGCTTGTTTGGTTGCACTTAAAGAGGCAAATAAATGGCTTTTCATCCAGCTTATAACTTCTATATTTTTCAATGCCAGAAGGCAAAAAATCCAAAACAATTTTAGGCAGGCTCATCAACCATGGCTTAGGAGCAAAAAATGTTAAGAAGTTGAGTCTCAAAATTAAAACCAAACAGGTCCTTGAATTAATTTATGGGTGTCTTGATCATACTATATTTCAACTTGTACCAGATACAAACTTGAATCAAGCAAAGATGACAGGGCACAAGTTCTTATTTTATTTTATTTTGTGAATTTCAATATTTTGTTGAAACTTTCGTTAACTGAAAGATGTTAGAAGTTTTTGAATTTGTTTCATGGAAGAAGTTGAAAGCATTAAACAAGAAAATATTTTCCTCGTTACAAACCCTCTTTAGAGGTCTTTGCACTAAAAGATTGCAGTGATATTACATATTGTGCCAAGGGGTAATATTTTCTGTGACATTGGGTACGAGATTTTCTCTTCCTCAACCACAACTTGCAACAAAGTTCGATCTCGCTTTAGTTATCAGTCAAGGTCTGCGACATCCAAGCATTAAAAAAGATAACCAATAAAAATTAAACTAATCATGTTATACGATGTGTGACGCCAAGATTTCAAGTATCTATTCTTTAACAAACAAGAACAATAGTAGTTCGAATTCGAACCCTCAGAGATGAGATTCAGTGCAATTGATCATACAAACATATGACAAGTAAAACACATGATCCAAATTATACAGTCAAATATAGAGATAAAGTTAAAATATACATTACAATCAGCATTACTAAGTCATAGATAGGCTTGTTTGGTAGCAGAATTTTTTCCTTGTCACTTTTTCTAACCTTTGCTAACACAAAACATCAAAACCACATTCGCAACAAGTTTGATAAGACACAAACTCTGATGGATTATTGGTTTGTTATCTGCTGCCTGAAAATAGAGATACAAGTATGCAGCCATAAGTATTATACCAATATAAGATGCTTAGATGAAAATATACACCCAAGTGACCCAACTAACTAGAAAGTTCGAATTTACTATTATAAGCGTAAACATGCATACAATCCTACTAAGGTCGTGTCCCTCGGTCTTAAACGGAGTCTGCTCATTACAAGGATACACATACACTATCGTGATATACATACACTATCGTGAAAACACAATTTAAAGGATACACATACACTATCGTGAAAACACAATTTAAAGGATACACATACACTATCGTGAAAACACAAATTGAGAAATGGTCCAAATTTTTGTAGAATATGCTGAGTTCTTTACGTATTAATTTCAATATGGATGGGGTTTGCTACAAACAGTGATATCTATTACGGCTTCTGGAAAATTGTGTTATTGTTGGAGGCTTGTGTACTTGATGTGTTACTGTTGAACCCTTGTGTACTTTGGTGGTAACTAGAAGCCCTACTTATCTTTAGTTGAGTTTGCTTACAATAATAGCAATCGACCGGGTATAGGAATGTCACCTTTCGAAGCTTTGTATGGAAGACCTTGCCGGTCGCCCGTGTACTGGAATGAGGTTGGAGAAATTATTCTGTTGGGGCCCGACTCGATGCAGGACACAACCCGACTCGATCCAAGCAACTTCAATAAAGTCAGCAATGGGAAGAACGTGTACACGTTTGCCGTATTTAACATCAGACTATGTATTCTATAATTAGCCCCACATAAGGACTTCTCCCATCTCCGATATACTTGTAGCGCGTAATGAATATCCATCCTTTTTATACCTACTCGAATGCTGTTGTAAATCATACGAAACTTTGACGAAATCGCGAAATAATTTTGTCGTTTTTCGGGAATCAGAGTAACCCTTAAAATCTTTTGGCATTTCACCAGAATCATTACACGTCTTACAATAACCACGCTATTCATCAAAATATCTCCTGTCAAGCATTTTATAACTCTCCAATTAGCAGCTTCAACCCCTTAAATATTTCAGAACTAAGCTCCCGTCAACCTTATCATTGCCCTCATCAGGCACAACCGCCAATAGATCGTCTATCTGACCGATGAATATGTCGTCATCCAACCCCGGAAGAAAAGATACATCATTAGAAATTTTACGACTATATATCATGTTTTTGACTTCATCTTTGTATAAATACGGATGGTCCAAAAAGATCGAGGCTGAGAGATAAACATTTGTCATGTCAGATAAGAATATTGTTAATTTACGAAAAATTAGATTATTTCTCAGCCTCGATCTTTTTGGACCATCCGTATTTATACAAAGATGAAGTCGAAAACATGATATATAGTTGTAAAATCTCTAATGAGCTATCTTTTCTTCCGGGATTGGATGATGACATATTCCTTGGTCAGATAGACGATCTATTGGCGGATGTGCCTGATGAGGGTAATGATAAGGTTGATGAGAGCTTAGTTCTGAAATATTTAAGGGGTTAGAAGATCTCGTTACAAAATAGTAAGAACAAAGCTGCTAATTGGAGAGTTATAAAATGCTTGACAGGAAGATATTTTGATGAATATCGTGGTTATTGTAAGACGTGTAATGATTCTGGTGAAATTCCAAAAGATTTTAAGGGTTACTCTGATTCCGAAAAACGACAAAATTATTTCGCGATTTCGTCAAAGTTCCGAATGACTTACAACGGCATTCGAGTAGGTATAAAAAGGATGGATATTCGTTACGTGCTACAGTATATCGGAGATGGGAGAAGTCCTTATGTGGGGCTAATTTTAGAATACATAGTCTGATGTTAAATACGGCAAACGTGTACACGTTCTTCACATTGCTGACTTTATTGAAGTTGCTGGAAACCATATCTCCAGGAGGCTTACCCCTCTCTTCGGAAGGGTGACCTCTTTCGTGTTTGGAGAGGAAAGAGATGTGGAAATTTCAAGGTCATCAAAACTGATCTTTCAGAACACTGTGATCTTAGAAATTTTCTGTGAGGTAGGTTACGGTGATGTTGGTGGAATATGTAAGCAAATGGCGCAAATTCGAGAGCACGTTGAACTTCCTTTCATACATCCTCAGCTTTTCCAATTAATAACCACCCGAAGGAATTTTACTCCATGGACCTCCAAGATCTGGAAAAACCCCTAATAGCTAGGGCTGTTGCTAACGAAAGTGTTGCTTTCATTTTATGTATTAATGGGCCGGAAATCATATCTAAAATAGCTGGGGAAAGTGAGAGCAATCTTAGGAAAGCCTTTGAAGAAGCAGAGAAAAATGTGCCTTCCATTATTTTTATCGACGAGTTTGATTCCGTTGCTCCTAAGAGAGATAAAACTAATGGTGAAGTTGAGCCGAGAATTGTTTCACAGCTATTGGCCACCTATGGATTGGCTTAAATCTCGTGCTCATTTGATTGTCATAGGTTCTGCTAACTACCTTAACATTATCGACCCCGCTTTGAGGCTATCTGGAAGGTTTGATAGGGAAATAGGTATTAGCATTCCCGATGAAGTTGTTCGGCTCGAGGACCTTCGTACACATACAAAAAACTTGAAGTTGGCTGAAGATGTCGAGCTTGAAACGAAGGAAACTCATGGCTATGTTGGTGCTGACCTTACCGCTCTGTGTAGAGTTGTTGGTGGTGTTAGATCCAATATACTGTAACGATCCGGCCCCACGGGCCGATCTGTCACCCCCGTATCAACAATATTGTCCGCTTTGGCACAACTTCTCAGGGGATCACCCATCCTGGTATTACTCCAAGCTAAGCACGCTTAATTGTGGAGTAGTAGTACCAGGATGGGTGAAGTTGTGCCAAAACGGACAATAATGATGGTTCGGCCCGTGGGGCCGGTCGCTACATCTAGCCTTAAATTTTTCCAAGCATATCAACGCTGGTTTCTTTCTCGAGCTGGCTAAAGCTCAAAGTCCAAGAATAAGGGAATGTCACCCTTGGCCATACTTATAGCTTGTTCAAAATCCACTATCAATCAAGTGGTCCAATTAATAACTGAAACAGAAAAGATTTGAATAATTGAATATTTTGTAATGCCTTTACCTTGGCACAATACAACTTTGCAAAATATCATCAAAGTTTGAAATTCGAAAAATTGGAATGACTGCAGGAATATGTAAAAGGACCAACCATTTTTCCTTAAACAATTTTTTTCCAAAATACTTCTGCGTTCTGATCAAGAAACAATATATAAAACAAAAATAAAGCACCCCCTTCTCCTTCTAGAGACAATAATTGTACATATCAGCAACTTCCTTAGATGTCGACCAAAACGGATCAATACCAGAAGCAATTATCTCCATTATCTAAGATAAATAAAAGGAGTACAGTTTTACATAAATGTGCAGTAGAAACAGAAAAGTATGTACCTCATCTTAAGCCGAAAATCTCTTCGGGGGGATCATAAGCATGACTATCCGGAAAAATCTCCTCAAAATCTTGCTTGACCTTGTTCCTCAACAGAGGATGAGGTAAAAGTCCCTTCAACAGTATCCTAAAAGGCAACTCCTCTGGTGGGTCAGGTGATTGTTTCATTTCCTCGTAAATATTCATAGCATCTCCAGGAGACCCATGTTTCAAAAACCCACGAATGACTTCTGTATAAGTTTGGGAATCTGGAAAAAGATCTTCTTTTCTCATCATATCCCATAATTGCATCACCTCGTCCATTTCTTTACATTTAGCCAACGAAATGATCAGGTCTTTGTAGAGGAAGGGGTCTGGTTGATACCACTCTTCCTTTTGCATCAGCTTAAAGATCTGAAGATTTTATTTGTTTGTCAATGTTAGTTCTTAGGTTTAATTTAAAATTGCAAGAATTTTTATCATACACGTGTCATACGCTCAATCGTACTCGTACGAATAATAGTTAACAAGGAGAGCCACATTAATTACAAAATAAGCATAGATTTCAAGGAAAGAGATTCCCAATAACAGTAAATTGTGACATAAATAGAACTGCAAACGATAAACAATTGTACGGACCACAGTTAATTTCCCCTTAAGCCGTCCCGCTTAGCAAGCAAAAGGACCATTCAGTCGCATATTACCCATCTACCTAATGATCATTGATCTCAGAGAAAAATGCTATTTTAAAAAAAAAACAAGAAATCAGAAACTAGAAAACTCATTTCTAATATGAAGAAACTTTTTTGTCTTAACTTTCATTTTTAATTTCTCAGAATTCATCACCAGAACAATTTTTTTAGCTTTCGAGAACTGAAGGGTAACCTTAGATCAAAAGGGTATCTTGTACTATGGTTTTAAGAGTTATTAATAAGTGCGTAAGAATAAATCTGGAAACTAACCCTTCAAAGGTAGTTTTTTTTTCTTTTTTTTTTGAAAACAGAGTGACATCCAGCTTAGTCCCTTTACCACATGGTCCGCATCATCAAAAAGACAGTTCAGAATTTTCAATAGAAGCCCCAAAATATTATCAGCATGAAATAATTTCTTCCAGTTTCGTGGAGTTTTGCAATTAATCGTGTTTACAGAAAGCCCTATTAACAAATTATTCATTCAGCAAACATAGTTGTAGTAAATGGAAAGATTTTAGAAAAAGTTAAACATACAAACAAAATGCCAAACCAACAATAAGCTAAGACACAAACAGAGACAGGAATAGGCACATCAACGATTCAACAGTTAGTCAATCATCCTCAACAATAATTAACAGTAACTGAGCTACGCATGAACTGGTTTATAGCATAAGCAAACAAACTTAACAAAAGTTTTCTTGTAAAAAGATTAGAAAATAGAAATAAATTAGGCCAAACACTAGACGAATTCAAGAAACTGAAGCACAAAAGACATTGAAAATTCACTAAAGAGTGACAATTACCATAATTAAGCTGCCAAGTTCTATACTTACTAACAGGAATAAGAATTGACAAGCATAATTCACCTACTACAATATAGCTTTAATAAAATATAAGAAATTTATATTTTAACTTGGAAGACACACAATATAAAACATGGATAAGGCTTCAAAAGTCGCTAGGAGGGTTCTAGAACCTAACCCCGCTTTCCCCGCCAAGTCCCCGCGTAGCCTGATTGTTATAAAATACTGCAGTCACCAAGCATCGAGATTTAAACAAAACAAAAAATCAATATTTTCATTTTTTCAACTTAAGTGATACACCTGAAAACTTAAGTGAGCAACGGATCCTAAATTATAATTTGGTAAACCTCTCAGCTGTGTCATAATTCCTTTTAGCCAAAGAAGTCGAACCAATTCTTTTTACTGGAATTTAATACCATGATGACCGATGTACCAGGGCCAGCCCAACCTATTTAAAATCCCGAAGATAAAAGAACAAAGTTTCAACAAAAACGACGATATATGACTACAGAACCCCCCAAAATACCTACAAGTAACAAAAAACAAAGTAAAATCGGTGCCATTCCCTAGACCTTTGCCTTGTTCGGCTAGGTCAAGCTCCGGCCCAGATCGTCGCATCTAAAAACTCAATCTCTTATGGCGGTAACTATGGTATATAATATTTCCTATTCACAACTCAATCTTGGCATGTTTTTTAATCAAGACAAGTGTTTACTGATTAATCCAAGTTCATTTGGTCTCTAATACCATGTAACACACCATGTAAAACGGCCGCACATAAAATTCTAATGAATAATGAAAGGTAAACAAACAGGGGTGAAACTAAGTGGAGACCATCGGGCCACGGCTCCCTCCATAACTCCAAAATTTGTGTTTTTTCAAAGATTTTATATTGAACTTTACTAAAGTTTGTTAAAAATGATAATTTGGCACCCCCCACGGTTTATTTTTTCACTTAACATTAATTTTTATACAAATTCATCACCCCCATCAGAAATTTCTTGTTTCGCTCCTGTAAACAAATCATAAAAAAAAAACTATTCCAAAAATTTATTCACCAACCCTTAAAAACTCATTTCCATTTTATATTACCTTAACAGCTAAAGTGACCTCCTGCTGTCGTTCGAGCTCAAGAAGCACGGCGATCAAGTCAAGCTTGAGCAGCCTGGAGACATGTGTCTTCACAAACTTATCGAGCTGTTCGGTATCCTCTTTAACCCTCTTTAAACCCATAATAACATAAAGTGCTTCTTTACCAATCATCTTTTTGCTCCTCCAAAGAGACCCTCTTGGCCTCCCATCATGAAAGTGCCGATAAACGGTCCAAAATGGGATCTTTGTGGGTTTTGAGTATTGGGTTTTTGTTATTATTATTGGTTTTATTATTGTTGTTATTGTTCTATTTGTTGTTTTAATTAGGTGGTTTAGGATTTGGGTTGAAGAGAAAAGTGGGGTTTTGGACCTGTAAATTAGGCCTATTGACATTGATAAATATATAGATATGATAGTGTATATATGTATGTATATATATATATATAGAGAGAGAGAGAGAGAGAGTGAGGGTTTATAAGGGAGGCTGTATTTTCCATGGCCATTTATCAAACCCTAGTTTTTTCTAAGAACAAATCTGGTTGGTAAGTCAAATTTTTGACTCCAAAATTATCTGCTCCTGTGTTGAAAACCTAAAATTTTTTCAGAGACCGAAGTATTGTAAATTTACATATTTAACTAAAAAAAAATATTTATGAATCGTAATCGTGATTTACGGTTTGATAAAAGGGCAATAAGTTAATTTTTTCGATTACCATGATAAAAGATCGTTTTGAGTACTAATCATTTCAAAAAATTGTTAATTTGTTTGAAATGAAATTTGCCTACTTAACTGAAAAAAATATTTACGATCGTAATCGTGACTTACGGTTTGATAAAAGGTCAATAAGTTAATTTGTTTCGAGTAACATGATAAAATGTAGTTCGAGTACTAATCATTTAAAAAAAATGGTTACTTTGTTTAAAATGATAGACGATTCAATAACGAACATAACGGTTAAAACGGAACTAAATTTGGAGTGAGTTCGAACGAATAAGTTATAATTTCACAATATACGATATCGAAAAAAAAATATGAATAAGTCAAACAGTAAATCACGATTACGGTCCGTAAATATTTTTTTGAGTTAATTAGGCCTTTAGAAAAATTTTCCGATCGGTTGTCAAGTCCGATCGATCGGATAAGCCCTCTAGAAAATTTTCAGATTTTCAACGCAGGGGTAATTTGGTAATTTTACAGTCAAAACCGTAAATCTGACTTACGAACCGTAAGTCAAAATTACGGTTCGTAAAAAAAAATTACGGTTTGAATGTGAAAACAGATAAATTGCATGGAAAAATCCAGCCTCTTTATAAGCTGTGTTTGAGAATATGGGTAAAAATTTGTTAAGTAGTGTACTATTGTAATTTACCAATTTGGTAATAAAACTTTTATTTTTATTAATTTGGTGCTCAATCTATAAATTTTGGTCCTATTAAAGGTCCGGCAAATATAAATCGATGAAATTACATTCACTATATCTCACATTTGGAGATCTATTTTTATGGATGGTTACGAAACTTCACTCATTGTGTGACACGTGAGAGAAAGTGACTTGAATTTTGTCATTTTGTTAAACACCATTCCTCTAATTTGACGAAAAATTTATAGGTTGAGGTCTAAATTGGTAAAATTTAAATGTTGTATACTAAATTGGTAAAAATCAATACTAGAGAGTACTGAACATCATTTTCCCCGCTTGGGAATTGGGTTTTTCAATTTTGGTGAAATGTTGAGGGGAATCCTATTATTATGGTTGGTAATCAAATTCTACTTGGGTGTAAACGGCCCGGATTGGATGAATTTGAGCCAAAAAAAGAATTCAATACACCAGTGACGGTCCTTCAAAATGGATTCGATTGAGACCGTTTAAAAATTTAAGTCCATTCCATACCAATCTGTAGGGTTTGGACAGATTCGATCGGGGCACGGTTAAACGGTCTTTGTGGTTCCAAAATATACTTTTTTATCAACTTAAATTACGAAATAAAAGACAAACTATATTATCACTAGCATCACGTTGGATACATGAAAAATAAACAAATATACATTTTGACATGTTCACTTTGTTAACATGTGAAACTTGGAAATAAAATTATTTTGGTAACTTGGTAAGGTATAATTTCATATTTTTAGTAAATTATAAACGGGTTTTTTTCGAGTACGAATCCAGTCCGTTTAAGTTTGAACCCGCACCAATCGATCCAAATCATACAGTCCGAATCGGTTTCATGATTTCACAGTATCAACTTACACCCCCCTACATTTTCCTATAATAGTTCTATTTATTTTTCAAATCGAATCCGTATACATTTAGTTTCAATATTAGAGCCTTAGAGGCAGTGACGGAGCTAGCGTCATAAAAAAAAATATGGAAGGCTAACCAAGTAATTTATTAAATTCCAGTGATAGAATTTTTTATCACATGAGGATGTCTGTAGGTAAACCTGCACATTATTATTATTTTTGCAATTTGCTATATATACTTAAACCGTCCGTTATCTAATGTGACTGTTCCAAAGAGTCACTCTTTCACTCTCTCTTGAATTAATTGCTAACAATATATAATAGTGCATGGATACACGAAAGATGGGAGAAGCATGCATACTACCATTGAAACGCAAGTTCAAGTTTCCTGAGGACGATATATTACTGAGAAACCATCCCCGTCTTCCTCGAAACAGAGAGAATTTCGAGATTTTAACAAAAACCTCAATGTGGAACGTCGGTGTGTGGGTCCAGTTTGCACGTTTCGAGGAAGAGTCCAATCACGACTTCACCCAAGCACGTGCCGTTTGGGAGAGAGTCCTGCGTTTGTATCAGGTTATTTAATACTATTGGTTCCCAGGCTCTATTTGTTTCGGGGAAAATCAAGGAAAGAAAATATATTCTATTTTCCGAAGCTCCTGTACTTTACCATTGTATTCATAGTATCACACATTTTTTTTATATCGCACAATATATGAACAAATCCTTGTTATTTGGCTTATCAAAAAAAAAAAAAACTCCTTATTGATCCTTTGATCAAATTTTTTTTATTCAAACTTGGTCTTGGTTTTTGTTAGCATACTATTTTATCCTTTGGTTTTTGTTCCTCTTTTCAAATAAGTGATGAAGATGAAAGTTTTTGTGAGTTAGACTTGGAGGCAACATTCGACTAGCTAAATGCCAACGAAGTAGTTACAAGGTCTTTTCTCGCAAAAAAATGACGATTAGAAAAAGTGGTGACTTACGTCATAAATCCATGAGAAAGTGCTACAACTGCTTTTAGCTTTCATGAATAAGTTTTTTTTTTTAATAAAGAATCAGCTTCTATGATTCGTCCTAGGCCAGATTAGAATTTTACTAAATAGCAGGACACCGGACTTTGTTTGGTAAAATAAAGAAAGGTATTTTTGTGTTGGAAATATCTACCCGATTTCATCCTTTTTTATTATTTGGTTTGAAGTTTTTATATGTTGATTTTGTTACCATTACGTGATTCTATTATTGTGTTTGTTAGAGAAGTTATAAACTACTCCATAATTCACATTTTCCATGAAAAAATTTCACGCAACCAAACACAAAGGAAATTTAGAAAAAAAACCCCAATCAGAGCCTTAATTAAAACTCACATTGTGGTGGTTACATATGTGACGACCCAGATTTCCATGAAGGAAATTCTGTGGTGCGGTGTTGTGTGTCAGTCCCACATCGCCCAGATACGAGAGTACTCGTGTGGTATATGAGCTTAAAGATCCATTTCCTATCAACAAGGCCTTTTAAAGCCGTGCGGCACAACAGCGAGAACGGAACTCCACAGTTAAGCGTGCTTAACTTGGAGTAGTATCAGGATGGGTGACCCCCTGGGAAGTTGTGCCAAAGCGGACAATATTGTTGATACAGGCGTGGCGGTTCGGCCCGTGGGGCCGGGCCGTTACAGATGGTATCAGAGTCTCTATCTGGCCGGAAATGTGGGGACTAGCACGTGTGTGTGGACCCCTGAAGGACGACGTGTCCGACGAGAACGTCGTGCCTAAAGGGAGGGTGAGTGTGACGACCCAGATTTCCAGAAAGGAAATTTTGTGGTACCCGTGTGGTATATGAGCTTAAAAATCCATTTCCTATTAACAAAGCCTTTTAAAGCCGTGCGGCACAATAGCGAGGACGGAACTCCACAGTTAAGCGTGCTTAACTTGGAATAGTACCAGGATGGGTGACCCCCCTGGTAAGTTGTGCCAAAGCGGACAATATTGTTGATACGGGCGTGACGGTTCGGCCCATGGGGCCGGGTCGTTACAGGTGGTATCAGAGCCTCTATCTGGCCGGAAATGTGGGGACTAGCACGTGTGTGTAGAAGACCCCTGAAGGACAACGTACCCGACGAGGACGTCGTGCCTAAAGGGAAGGTGATTGTGACGACCCAGATTTCTATGAAGGAAATTCTGTGGTGCGGTGTTGTGCGTCAGTCCCACATCGCCCAGATATGAGAGTACCCCTGTGGTATATGAGCTTAAAGATCCATTTCCTATTAACAAGGCCTTTTAAAGCCGTGCGGCACAACAGCGAGGACGGAACTCCACAGTTAAACGTGCTTAGCTTGGAGTAGTACCAGGATGGGTGACCACCCTGGGAAGTTGTGCCAAAGCGGACAATATTGTTGATACGGGCGTGGCGGTTCGGTCCGTAGGGCCGGGTCGTTACAGATGGTATCAGAGCCTCTATCTGGCCGGAAATGTGGGGACTAACACGTGTGTGTGGACCCCTGAAGGGCGACGTGCCCGACGAGGACGTCGTGCCTAAAGGGAGGGTGATTGTGACGACCCAGATTTCCAGGAAGGAAATTCTGTGGTGCGGTGTTGTACGTCAGTCCCACATCGCCCAGATACGAGAGTACTCGTGTGATATATGAGCTTAAAGATCCATTTCCTATCAACAAGGCCTTTTAAAGCCGTGCGGCACAACAGCGAGGACGGAACTCCACAGTTAAGCGTGCTTAACTTGGAGTAGTACCAGGATGGGTGACTCCCCTGGGAAGTTGTGCCAAAGCGGACAATATTGTTGATACGGGCGTGACGGTTCGGTCCGTAGGGCCGGGTCGTTACAGATGGTATATTGTCCGCTTTGGCACAACTTCCCAGGGGGCTCACCCATCCTGGTACTACTCCAAGCTAAGCACGCTTAACTGTGGAGTTTCGTCCTCGCTGTTGTGCCGCACGGCTTTAAAAGGCCTTGTTGATAGGAAATGGATCTTTAAGCTCATATACCACACGAGTACTCTCATATCTGGGCGATGTGGGACTGACGCACAACACCGCACCACAGAATTTCCTTCCTGGAAATCTGGGTCGTCACAATCACCCTCCCTTTAGGCACGACGTCCTCGTCGGACACGTCGTCCTTCAGGGGTCCACACACACGTGCTAGTCCCCACATTTCCGGCCAGATAGAGGCTCTGATATCATCTGTAACGACCCGGCCCCACGGGCCGAACCGTCACGCCCGCATCAACAATATTGTCCGCTTTGGCACAACTTCCCAGGGAAGTCACCCATCCTGGTACTACTCCAAGTTAAGCTCCCTTAACTGTGGAGTTCCGTCCTCGCTGTTGTGCCGCACGGCTTTAAAAGGCCTTGTTGATAGAAAATGGATCTTTAAGCTCATATACCACACGGGTACTCTCATATCTGGACGATGTGAGACTGACGCACAACACCGAACCACAGAATTTCCTTCCTGGAAATCTGGGTCGTCACACTCACCCTCCCTTTAGGCATGACGTCCTCGTCGGACACGTCGTCCTTCAGGGGTCCACACACACGTGCTAGTCCCCACATTTCCGGCCAGATAGAGGCTCTGATACCATCTGTAACGACCCGGCCCCACGGGCCGAACCGCCACGCCCGTATCAACAATATTGTCCGCTTTGGCACAACTTCCCAGGGGGTCACCCATCCTGGTACTACTCCAAGTTAAGCACGCTTAACTGTGGAGTTCCGTCCTCGCTGTTGTGCCGCACGGCTTTAAAAGGCCTTGTTGATAGGAAATGGATCTTTAAGCTCATATACCACACGAGTACTCTCGTATCTGGGCGATGTGGGACTGACGCACAACACCGCACCACAGAATTTCCTTCCTGGAAATCTGGGTCGTCACAATCACCCTCCCTTTAGGCACGACGTCCTCGTCGGGCACGTCGCCCTTCAGGGGTCCCCACACACGTGCTAGTCCCCACATTTCCGGCCAGATAGAGGCTCTGATACCATGTGTAACGACCCGGCCCTACGGACCGAACCGCCACGCCCGTATCAACAATATTGTCCGCTTTGGCACAACTTCCCAGGGGAGTCACCCATCCTGATACTACTCCAAGTTAAGCACGCTTAACTGTGGAGTTCCGTCCTCGCTGTTGTGCCGCACGGCTTTAAAAGGCCTTGTTTATAGGAAATGGATCTTTAAGCTCATATACCACAGGGGTACTCTCATATCTGGGCGATGTGGGACTGACGCACAACACCGCACCACAGAATTTCCTTCCTAGAAATCTGGGTCGTCACAACATATGCTACATAATACTACTACAATGTTAAATAATACTTGAGAGAGAATGTGAGTTTTGGAATATTAAGTACGTTTGTATGTACTAATCAATGATTCTCTCTTGTATCAGGGCCACCCCATCCTTTGGCTCAAGTATGCTGAGTTTGAGATCAGACACAACTTCTTCGACCGAGCTCGTGACGTTTATGAACGAGCCCTTGCTCTGCTTCCTGTATTTTCTGAGCTCTGGCAAGCCTATGCCACTCTCGAAGAGAAATATAAGGCTGATCTGGAGGGTGCACGCAGGGTTTACGACAAGTGGTTGAACTCCTGTGACAAGCCCGTCACCTTTTATGATTGGCTCTCCTACGCAGAGTTTGAAATACGCCACAATGACAACATTGAAAAAGCCAGACTCGTATTCTATAATAAAATTTACAAAAGGGATCAGTTAGGTAGGATGTATCAATGTTTTGATCGGGCAATGGCCAATCTTGGTCTTCTCAAGTCCCATGAGGAGCTATCATGTGAGGTGGTGAACATGGAGTTTTATCAAGAACAAAAGCAATACTACGAGGAAGACTTGCAGAAAAACCCATTAAATTACGAGACTTGGTTTGGTTACACAAAGCTGGTGGAAGGGTTGGGTAACAAAGGCCAAACCCGCAAACTCTACCGCCGAGCTATAGCTAATGTGCCTCCTTCTCTTGACAAGCTGCTCTGGAAAAATTACATTTACTTGTGGATCAATTATGCTTTGTTTGAAGAGATCGTGGCCCAAGATTTCGACCAAACCAGAGAAGTTTACAGGTAACATATGACTTGCTTATTTTTCTCCCCAGTCCCCATTCTTGTTTCTTGTGGGTTATACACACTGTCTTAACTTGCACCAATCTGAGAATGCATCATATCAGATCACTAGTTTGAGAAATTGCTTTTATAATTATATGTTAAAGAAATGCAACCTTTAATAATAGAAAACCCCTCATGGAGTCCATGGCATCACACCATCTAGGGAATTTTTTGAGTATCGATGATATGTAGGTACACGGGACATGAATCTTTAAGATGACATGTTATCTGTTGGATTAGCCGTAGCTTACCACTATCCATTTCAGCATGGCACTTCCTAATATTTTCTTCTAATGTTTGATAGTATCTTTTGTGCATCACTGTATGAGCATCTCCAACAATCTTTGAATTTCGGATGCGAGTTTTATTTTTCAATGTGATGACTTTATGTACTCTATCATGGTGCTATTTCTTTGCACAAGGATATGTTTTGGTAATATTATCAAGTTTCTTTTTCTTCTAAATGGCTCAGGGAATGTCTTGCGCTGATTCCCCATGATAAGTTTTCCTTTAAAAAATGTTGGTTGCTAGCTGCTGAGTTCGAGATTCGACAGTTGAAGTTGAATGATGCACGAAGTATTCTCGACGATGCCATTGCAAAGGCACCCAAAGATAAGGTGGAGTATCGTAGATTTCCCATCTTTCTGCATATTGGTTCAAACTTCAAATGTTTTGTTTTCGTTTGAGACTTGAGAGTCGTGCAATTTAAGTCGCTTTCTATTGATTTTATATGGTCACGTATATTCTAAAAGTTTATTTGATCTCTCTTGATTTGCATGGTCATAGATATTCCAGAAGTGTATTGAGTTGGAATTGAGACTCGGTGAAGTAGATCGTTGCAGAAGGTTGTATGCAAAGTACTTGGAATGGGCACCGGAGAATTGCGAAGCGTGGATCAAATTCGCTCATATGGAATCATCGTTTGGTGAAATGGAAAGGGCTAGGGTTATTTTTGACCTTGCAATTGCACAACCTGCAATGAATATGCCTGAAAAATTGTGGCAGGTATGCACTAAACCTCTCTTGATTCAGCAAATATTATCGACACTGTTGTCAGTTTAGTTTACTTTCCAGACTAGTGTTAATTGTAGAGGTTGATAACGAATTTTGTGTACTCAAAATTAATATGATTAGCACATTGTTCACGAGTCTTAAAGAAGAATGGAGAATGGGGAAGGTCATTTGTTTTTCAATGTTTCTCTCTAGCCGGGTTTCAATGGGTCAAAATATTCCTAGAACTATAGCCAGAACAAAATACAGTCATTGTTTGAAAAGAGGACTGTAGACTTATATCTTTGTTTATGAGATCATGGAATGGATTTTTAGTTAATTAACTATGACTAAGATACTTATTTGCCAGTATCGGTGTGTGGGTGTCCCATCATACTGGAAACGGATGGAACCGGTGTGAACCGTTACATATGCGTCGAGTTTAAGGTTTTCTCTTTACTTGACCGTGGATTTCCTTTCTCCACCTTCCATTATAGGACTTTTTTGTCCTGGGGACGGCCATATTAATCAGACTAAAGTTCAGTTTTAATTTTTTTGCCGGTTAAACGATTAGAACTTTATTTCAGCTTAAATTATGCGCTTGTCATCTTATCTGTGAAGGAAAGGTTTGTTCTCTTATTGTAAACATAGTAGTAAAGTTCTTGGTTCTCTGTATTTACTGTATTAATGGCATTTGAAATGTCTATTTTTTTTTATAAAAAAAAAACTGATGGATAACAATCCGATGATGTGATTCTGGAGATATAGCAATATTTATTTACTGATAAGGGTATGCATTCCAATCCATTCCTCCCTTTTTCTGGCCAGGCATACATTGGCTTTGAGGAACATGAAAATAACATTGAGAAAGCAAGAGAGCTTTATAAGATAGTTCTGGAAAAGGAAAAACAGCATGTTGGTGTATATGTTCGTTTCGCAAATTTTGAGGCTAGAGGTGCGGAGTTGGAACCTATACGCCTTATTCTGGTCAGAGGTAAGCAATATACTTCTACATATATGTATATGTATGTGTTGTATTATAGTATTTAAATTTATTCATAATTATTTCGTTAATCGTGTCATATAAAAAGGACGTTTTATTTTTGTGCCCACTCTTTGTATAAATCAGGAGTGCTTCTGGCAGGAGTAAATTATTTCAGGGCGACCGCACAAAGAGACGAGGAAAAACAGCTGTTAAGAGAACTTTCCAGGATAGACTGCAGATTACAGAATTTTGGTCAATTAAAAGCCGAAGCCTCTGATCTTCCACTCTTCGTTGATGAAGAATGTGTCATAGACCAACCCCTTGGAGATGTGTGAAGGAGTGTAACAGACGTGTGCTAATAAAGTAGTGTGTAAAAAAGCTATACGACATATCTTTTCAGCTTTTATCCACGTAATCTAAATCGAGATTACAGAACTGATGTAAGGGATGACTTTATCCACAGACTTATTGCCTTAACTTTATGGTATAAGTAACTTAATTCAGTGATGTGGTTTTTTCCTTCTTTAATATCGAAATGAGTCGATAGATTGTTTGATCGCCATTTAAGTTGTCTGAGTGTGGTTTTTGTTTTTCAAGCAATTAGGTGGTGGCTATTGTAGTGGTCTGACAACAAATAGTTTGTACTCTACCATAAAACTACCACCAGACCATAAGTGAAGGCGCCATTGTTTGAATGAAGGATTTGATTTAAAATTATGTTCATCTTTAAAACTTATATTAGAAAGAATTCGCATTCTTGGAAAAGTTTCCGGATTTCGTACATGACCATTCTATTTTTTATTCAATTCAATCGTAATGAGATAGTGTCTAATCATATCTACTTCTTTTACATGCAAAAAAGAGAGAAGATTTGATCATTAGAAATCGAAACGATAACAGTAAGAAAGCAAACACCTGAATCGAATGACAGAGAATTGTCACTTAAAAGACCAAAAATCACCCACAATCAAGTTAAAAATTTATTAGATCACACTAAAATAAATTGAAAAAGGAAAAATATCGAAAGGTCCATCTTTCTAAACTAGTTTACAAAACCTTCTCAACAAGTCTCTATTATGTTAACATTCAGGGGTATATAAAATCGAACCAGACCAATCCCGACGGAACCCAATCAAACCAATCACAAATCAAACCAAACCGATTATCACTTTGTCTGGTTTGGTTTGGTTTGGTTTAGTTTATAAATCTATAAAATATAAATTGATCTAATCGGTTAGGCTTGCGGCTTTCCTTGTTTTGGAACCGAACCGACCATGTAATACGTCATAGAAATATTTTAATATATCTAGTAAAAATATTATTAACACATTTTATTATGTACTACATGTACTCCAACCATAAGCTGGTTGGTCAAGTAAAAGCCCGAGCTGTGTCATAAACCAACCCCTTGGAGACGTGCTAATATTTATTCAAATTCTACCTGCCATCTATAAGTTCTGCCATCCCACTATAAGAATTAGTTTTTATAAAGAATGTCTAAAAAATTCATCAAAAAGAAAACAACTTTAAATTTATATATAATAGCAACACTATGATATAATATGGCAATCACGAAATATGAAGACGTACACTACTCCTGATCAGCCATTACATCGTCCATACATGCATATGCTACCAGTGCCATTAGGTTTTTCTGAATTCACTCATGCTCACATATAGTGTGACCTATAGTAGCTGAATTGTGGCAATAGCAAAAACCAAACAAATGTGGGAACTCCCCCTTGGAGAGTTTAATTGGCCTAGTCGGTCCTTGGGCGAGGCATTGCTTGGCTAGTCGGAGCTGTACGACGTGGCGCTTTTCTAATCACCGTCACATTTTCATTACCTGCCTGTAAAAGCTCAAGAGTCTCTACAACTTCTTCCATTGCCGGTCTACCTTTTTGTTTGACGGCAATGCATTTTAGCGCAAGTTGAGCTATTCGCAAGGCGTCTCTCGAGGAGTATGTCCCCTCTAGGCATGAATCCATTATGGTTTTTAGTTTTCTGCGGTCATATAAGTAAGGTTTGATCCAGTCGACAAGATTCTCTCTCCCGTTTGGACGTGTGGGGTCCATTGCACGTAAGGCTGTCATCATTTCAGCTAATACAACGCCAAAACCATACGCGTCGTACAAATGCCCTGTTAAAAAAATCAGCATAAAAGAATGTTGGCTTTGGCTTGTCCTGCACTTTTTTTATTTATTTAAAAGAAAGGTGTTTAACTAGAACCGGATAAACGTAGTTTCTATCAACTTAATTGTTTCGTCTCTCCAGGCCAGAAAAATTGAATAAAGAAACAACTGTAAAGATTATCAACAGTTCACTGCTTAGCAAGCCATTGTTTGCTTGCAAGTATCAAGCTAGGTTCTTTTTCGCATACAATTTATTTAGTAATTCAAATTTAGTTGGTCAGCCTTATAAGTCAAGCTAATTCGGTTGGCAAGCCTGAAAAGGCTAGACGCTTTCGCTTAAAAAAGCTCTTTATGCAATCCACAAAAAAGAAATCAAAACTTGGGAGCTTAGCTTACCACTCACCAAATTTTATATTTCTTGGGTCCTAGGAGCTCGTCCTACAAACATTGCAAAGCTTAATTTCAAGCTAGAAGCTATCAGTTGTATGACCAAATGTATATCTCAATCGCATATGCTAACTTGTTTATCTGAAATTTACAGCCAAACAAGCCCCATGATTTAACTCAACACTAAGGAATAAAGAGAGTTATGTATAAAATACTTAAGGAAATATACCAGTGGAAACGTATTCAGGAGCCGCATAACCAGATGTCCCCATTACACGTGTTGTTATGTGCGACTTACTCTCTGAAGGCCCCATTTTCACCAGAAGTCAGAGATCTTAGCATCGTAAGACTGCAATATAAGAAAATTACATAAGGCTAAAGAATTTAGGTGCATTGGATTTCTGAGTGAGGAGTGCCACTCTGAATGTTTGATAAAACAAAAGACATCAACTCGCAGAGTTCAGAAACTTGCACCATCTAGCAATATAGTTTGTAAAAAAAAGGTGGATTATATTATCACAAACCTGTTAGGCTGATGCTTTACCTAACCATCATCTGGTTCACACTTTTTAGTAACATGCAATAAGAAGAATATAGGAATCCACACACAAATTACATACCTTGATAGTTTTCTCCTTTGACAGGCAAGAAAGGATAGAGTATCGACCCACGATTAGCTTCTTCCGTTTGGTCAGCAATATTTACTCCATATTATCCGCATATACACTTAGTTTTCTGTATACTTACTTTTTGTTTCACTTTCCAAGCAAGAAGTTTTCGGACTTCTTTTGTGTTATATCCCAAATTTGATCTGTCCGTCCTTGAAAGGTTCCTCGGAAGTTTGGATGCTACAGCACACTATGGAAAGCAGAAAAGTGGACTTAATACAAAAGCGGATATCCAAATGACTGTATATACCTGTAGCGTTTCAAAGAAAGTGTAAAAGTACAAGGAACGAAACATGTATAGTTTTCAAATATAAAAAATATGGGAACACTTTGAATAAATCCTTTAAATTGTATATGTTTCACTATGACAGTACAGCTACTCGGAATACATAGTCAGATCACAATGAATAACAACATAGAAGTTCGCCAGTAATTACAAAATAGTTACCTACCAAAAAAAAATACAAAACGAGAACGGTTTCAAGCGAACTCATGATGAGTAAAACTGAGAGTCTGAGACTACCTCATCCAGTCAGAAAATAGTATTTCCATAATTCTCATGACTCTCTTATAGAAAATTTTAAAAGGATTACGTATCGTCTTCCTTGGTGAAGCCTTCTGAGTGTTTCCGTGTTCTACTACGCATGTTACTAACAAAAAGCATGACTTGAAACACCACTCCAAAGACAACTTATCGATAATTATTTATTTACTTTTTGCTCCTCTCGATTTTTCAGAAGCTGAACACATCTATTGATCAAGTTTCACAATACTTACTTAACATGGCAGCTTAACAGAATGAAAACAACAAAGCATGAAAGCCCATCTGTAGATTATACAAGATATGCCAAAAAGAAATAGTCTAGTAGATACGTTCCCAACATAAATAAAAGGAGTGACTGAACTCAAAGAAAAATGTGTACCATATCAAATGATGACCCCTCAGCGTTCTTAGTTGGAGCCTTGGAGGGAATCTACACAAACTTTTCTCTACATTTTGAAGTTCCCAAAAATTTTCCATATCTTATTGTCATTTCCAGCTTCTTTAAGATATTATTGATCACCAAATCAGGAACTAATCCGTTGCTTTCAAACAATTGAAACAATTCTAATGCCTCATTTATATACCGATTCTCATGTAGCCCATTAAACATAATAGAGAACGTATATAAATTGTGGGTTTGACCACAAGATTCCATCTCATCAAGAAGTGAGAATGCATCACGAATTCTGCCTACTTGGCATAACCCGCCTATAAGGGTGTTGTACGTAATTGTATTTGGAAGAACTTGATTTTTAGGAATCATTCTAAAAAGAGTCATCGCTTCACTTACTCTTTTAGTCGTACAGTACCCCTTAATCAAACTAGTATAGGTAACAACATCAGGTGAACAACCTTTTCTGACCATCTCATCAAGCAATTTTAATGCCGTGTCGACTTTTCCTGTCTTGCAGTACCCGTCGATTAGTGCAGTATATGTAACAACACCAGGTTCGACTCCTCTTTGGGCCATCAGATTAACCAAGTCCCTAGCTTTACCTATCAAACCTTCTTTACAAAAACTATTCACTAAGATATTAAAGGTACGCAAATCAGGAACAACCTTTCTACAAGGCATTTCGTTCATGAAATTCATAGCGTCCTTGCACAGGCCAATACTGCAAAGACCTTGGATTAACGAGTTATACGTGACTACATTAGGTGAATAACCCTTTCCCACCATCTCATCAAAAACTTGTCTTGCTTTATATACTTGACCCGAATGGTTATACCCACTAATCAGCGCACTGTAAGTGACAACGTCGGGTTTCACACCTAGTCCATTCATCAAAGAAACAACCTTTACAGCTTCCCCCATCTCTTTTATTTTACAAAACGAATCGATTAACACGGTAAACGTGTTCACATTTGGCAAAACATTACTACTAACCATCACATTCAGAATTTCCTCAGCCTTTTTCCCGAGCCCACAATTACAAAGCGCTTGGATTAACAAAGTATAAGTAACCACGTTCGGACGAAATCCATGACGAATCGATTTGTCAAAAAAAGCACACGCGTTGTCAATATCGCCTTCAAGACAAAATCCGTTAACAAGAGTAGTAAACGTAACACAATCCGGTCGATGACCAAGTTTCAAAACCCTTCCAAACACAGAAAATCCAAAATCCGTCCGGTTTAAGCGACAAAAACAATCAATAACGATACTAAATGTGCAAATATCGAGCTTCAAAGTCCTTTCTCCGCGAAAAAAGAGTATTTTTCTGAAGATAGCAATAACGGAAGAGTAATTATTTTGTTTAACAAAGGAAGTTAAGAACTTGTTAAACTGTAGTGGTTCTCTTTGGGACATTCTATCGAACACGTTGTGTGCATTGTGACATTCATTACAATAAAAAGTACACAATTTTTTTTTGGATTTTAAAAAAGAGAAACGCATAGAAAAGGTTCAAAAACCATACACGTGTGCGCAATATATATATATATATATATAGAGAGAGAGAGAGACAGAGAGAGGTTTAAGGAGGCTCCTCAAAGGGTTTATAAGCTTTGTTTGACAGTTTGAGAATCGGGGTTTTTTCAATTTTGGTGAAAATGCAAGTGAATCCTTTTATTATGAATGATTAGCAATTTTTCCTATGTAGTTCTAATATTTTATAAAATCGAATCCATATATTTTTAGTTTCAACACTAGTTTCGTAGTTTGCAAACTGCTCACATTACTTCGGGTTATAAGTTATAACCTCAGATTTACGGTTTGCCATGTTGAAAGAAACCGAAGATGAAAATATTGGTGGAATTTTAATTTAGCTTCTGATTTTAGGAAAAATAGACGAAACTGATGTATAAAAACGGCTGTCAAAACCGAAGTGATGAAACCAATTAACTTACTGATTAAACAACTTAAAAACCGGCCATGGTTAATCATATCAAATCGGACATTGTAGAATATTAATAATAATAAAAAATGAGAACATTTCAAGGGAGGGTTTTGGTTGTTTACTTTTCTAGTTACTAAACTGGAGATGACAAAAAGATAAGTTTAGATGGACCTGTGATTCTGTGAATTGTGGAACATAAAACTGAAGGAATTTAATAGTTTCCCTTTCAAATCAAATAAAGTATTAATTCACTTAACTGATCTTTTATTAATATTTTATTTATGCCTACTATTCTCTTCTATTTAATATTTATGGTCCTTGTCTTTTATAGAAAATTATCAATGAGTACCACGTACACACTCATAAGATATGATACACAGTGTATTGTCTTATCAGGCTAAACTCATTGAAAAATTGTTCATTTACAAAATATACCATTACAACGACATAAAGATCAGAAACCTATCACTTGTTTCGTACTCAGAAAGAAAATATAAAAACAGATACAACAAGAGAAGATAAAGGGAAACTCCCTTCCATGATTATGATATAAATTTAAAGAATAACATCTTTTCATAACCTATATAAGAAGTATATCTCAGCAAAAGTAATTTATCCCAGCTTATGCGACTTTGTCCCCTCATTGCAAAGATTTAAGCAACCGATTTGGGTATTTTGTACTGCTTTTTGAGGAATTGAGAAGCCTCCGAGTCGCCTCTGTGACATAATATCCTTAGCAATGTCTTTGTATCAGCACCCAATTTAGTTTTTGCCCCCTGCATTTCTAGTCCGCTTGAAGATTTCAAGTCGTCAATCAATTCCCTCGTCTGCACACCAGAAAATTTGAATAATTAGCTTAACAAATTAGTTTTGTTTCTAAACATTGCCAAATATACAAAATCATTATCCAAGCATATGTCGGTGATTGACAACTCAACATTGTTTTATTTAAACACTGAAAATACTAAGACCTCAAGGAGTTGTCAAATAACAGGAACCACCAGTGTTAAAAAGACGGTGTATACTGAGAGAGAGAGAGAGAGCATGTTAAGTACTGACCTCGTAGCCAAGTAACTTGACCACCTGCCGCACACGTTCAACTTGATTTTCAACTACTCCACGAGGAAGTCCATCTCCTCCAGAAATAAAGAACTCCTGTAGTTTTAAACATTTCAGATGAAAAATCAACAAGAGAGAGAGCTTGTGTTGTGCTTGTACCATTAACCAAAAAAGAAAACAGCAAATGAGCATTAGGGTATTAATTGCAAATTCATCTGAAAGATGGCATACTGATTCGTCCTAATTTTACTGAATAGAAGTAATGAATATACACACGGCGTCTTTAATTTTCAGATGCTGAAATAATACGATACTACAATGGAAGGATTTCAGCAGATTCCTTCTTGGGGTAACAATGTGACATTGAAACTCTTAAGCATTTTATATATCTTTGCTTTACTATATGTGAGGGAAAATTTAATGGTTACTCTTTTAGTCCTTTGAGGCTGTCGAACTTCGGCCTTAATTACCCTCCACAATCTTTAACCGCCAAGATATAACTTTGAATTAAAACAGAAAAAAATTATAATAACAAAAAATAATATGCAGACCACTCATGCTTTTATCTTTCTCTTTTATTTTTTCTTTCACTTACCTTATGTTCTTGCACCGATACTTGAACAAGAGAAAAATAAAATAACAAATCTATACAACCGTGAGTAACAAGATTAAAATACAACACTTAATTTTATCTTTTTTCTATTTGGTTTACTCGAATTCCAGGGACACAACATTTCCCCTTTACAAAATGATGACGATTCAAAGGAAAACAACTGTTACCTTTAACACTTCAACATCTTCTTCCAGAAACTTAGCATCAGCAGTGGAGAAAATACGTGATGAGCCTCCATCAAGTATAACACGAAGTAACCCATCCTGAAAATTAAATTAGTTTCATATTGCTGAATAGATTTAAGATTATAAAATGCCGAAATATGAATAAGGGAAAAAAATGACTAACCAAAGATGCCTGAAGGAGACCTGTAACAACACGATCTCTAAGTGGGTCCATTATTACATCGCATAATTGATTTAGTGCCTGCAGAAAGGGGAACGGTTTAAGATATAAGTTGATAATGTAATTGAGCATGTTACCTTTTGAAAATACAAAAACGGAGAAAAGAAAAGAGTAAACTGCAACACCCACCATGAGTCATGCGTATATTGCAAATAAACCCCATGTACTTCCGTAACTTGCATTCAACCCCCACATACTGTTCATATTTTGCAATCGAATACATATCTTTAAAATGATATATTTTTTGCTCGATAGTCCGTCTTAGATAGTTCTATTCATAAATACACCGGAAGCAGCCGAATGCTGTTGAGGCCATTCTTTTAAGTTGCTGTTTTTGCTCTAATATATCTTTTTGCATAAAAGTAATCTAATTAATTTGTTCTTAATCGCTATCTTATATACATGGTGATAGACAAATACATGAATCAAAATAAAAAAATATTCAAAACAGGACATCAAACGCAAAGTTATGGCAGTTGATATTGATAACAGGAGATCTTTGCATATATAGATATTCTGTGGGGGGAAATTGCTTGTCATCAAGTAAATAGAGAAATGATGCACAGAGTGAGTTGCACAGCATACGCACAGAATGGGTATGTGAAATACAATAATAGGTGATATGTAAATAGTGGTAGGGTCCAGTTTGACTTTTCTCCTATTTAATTAGTCATTCTGTACACTATTCTGTGCATATAGTATTACTCAAGTAAATATCGTTATCTCAAAATGCCCATGATGCATGGGAGTTATAGCATTTACCAAACAAAAAGAACAAAGGGCGTTTTTTTCTAAAGATCATACCACGTCAAGGGGTTCGATTAGCACCTCCATCCTGGACTGGAAGACACTTGGCTTGTATAGGTTGTCAAGGAATGGCTCCCTCAGATCCCAGAAAACAATTTTAGTTCCTACACGATTATGAAAACACGTAACCGAGTGGACAAAATTGTGTTTAATGATAGTCACTTGCCAAGAGAAAAAGAATGATCACCTGTAAATTCACAAATACGGTCAATAGCTGCATTAATATCTTTTCTACTTCCGTCGAATGTATCCTTCTGCATGGAACTTTTTGGATGCTCGTCAATGGATCGCTCTGTGGTTGGACAGGGGTATTAACGGATAGTAAAGAAAAATTACTTATCCAGACTTTAAATGTGGATGATTTTATAAAATAATGAAAATAAACGCAATGTTTAAAGAAATGTACAAGATGCATGGTGCTAGGACAGTTGGAGTCGATTGTTTTGACCTCAGAAATAAATAAATCTATCATCTTAATAAAAAAAAACAAAGAAAGAAAATCCAAATAGCAAGATTTGGAACACAGAAATGCCAAAAAACAGCAATTGTTGGCTTATGATGGACAATGATAGTACAAAAGATGGCTCTCATAAATCATAATACTTCCGAGTAGAAATCAAAACAAAAAAAAACTTATCCTGACAACTCCAGTGTATCGATATTTTTGTTCAACAGAAATAGGAGACTAGGAATTTATAGTTTAGATTAAACAAAAAAAAAGGAGGATTATATTATCACAAATCCTGCTAGGCTGATGCTTTACCCGGCCATCATCTGGTTCGTACATTTTCATAACTATAAAGCTGATTTTGAGAACTTTATAGTTAACAAAAGAAGTGAGATCATGCAAGCTCTTAAGGAGAAAAAAGTATATTTGTAAAAATCATACCAACTAGATATATCAACAAGCAAGGGTTTCATGATGAGAAATTCTTGTCAGGTATAACATGGAAAAAAATATAGACTTAATGGAGAATACTTAATCAAACTCACGAGCAGAAAGAAACAATAATAATAGGAAAATTATGGATTCCAAACATAAAAGAGCATCGTCATCTTGACTAGAAAATAAAAAGAACAGTATGATTTTATTGGATGGAATGTGTAAAAATACAACGAAGCAGCTGATCCATTATATCAAATTGAACATGTGCATTTAGTGTTGTAATTTCAGTGTTTCAACCCTGTTGAAATGTGACATATGATAACATAATAGATTAAAGATTATACTGTGACCTTACAAGCAGCATTAAAATCGATCAGGAAGCTAGTGAACACCCTTGTAGTAACTGTTTATTCTTAAAGGTTATTGGTAGATAAAAGTAGCTCTTAGGGTATAGTGAGGAGAGGTAACGATACATACTTACTGACTTATCTTGTGGTTTTTTCTTTGTCCACCGCTCCCAGATGCTATCTTCTAACTTGTTCAACTGAGTTATTGCGTACTGTTACACCAATAATATCAACATCATTAGAATAGAAGGTAACAAATTGAACCTAAAACCAATGTAAAATAGAAAGTACACACAATTTGAGTGCAAAATACTGAGACATATTATTAGCTCTTAAAAAATTATACATAGTCCCAAACCACAGGATTTCTTTATGCCACTCGGCTACCAATCACAGTGGTATATACATATAAGGAGCGGGACTAAAGAAATGAAGTGACAAAATTTGAATGTGAAGGCAAGAGGCATGAGTTTACTTACATAAAGCGTATTTAACTGAACACAGAGTGTTGATGTTGTGAGAACATCAATTTCGGTTGACATCCGCACACTAGACAACCTGGTTTCAATCAGTTCCTTCTTAACAAACGACTTTAACCCAGATTCTCTTCTGAATCGTGTAAGGACAGGAACAGGTGGAATTAAATCTTCTTTGTTCGCTGCAGTATTACATTCAGAAAATTAACAGATCATTTATCAGTACAATTTGTGTGTTAATAAAAATTGGGAATTTTTAATTAAGTGTTATATTTACACAAATGGTACACCCACTCATCCCTACGGCCCTACCTCCAAATCTTCCACCTAAAAAGGGCATTAACGCACTCCCCTCTATCTCAGGTAGCACACCCACAAAAAATCGAACAATTTTCTAACACCCTAGTGGACGGACCAACGTAAATGTACATGGTCTACTCAAAACCAAATAGTGCAATCTAATTTTGCAAACACGAGAAAAAGCGAGAAGAAAAGCAACGCCAATTCAGCTTCTTCATACTAGACCGCTGACAAAAAATATGATTGTTTGCCACTGTGAACACAATTTTCAAAGAAGCACAACAAGCAAGATGGTTTCAAAGCAGTCTGCACATTTTATAACACTGACGAAGAAGGCACTATGAACGACTCTTTAACACGGTTGTGCTCGTACTAATGCAAACCCTCCTGCTAGAAAATGTCTACATGCTAATTACTAATTACTAGATTTTAAATTCATGAATTTCAGCTGTGTAAAGAACCATCTGGAGAAAAATCTGTACCTAATTTATCAACAATATGCTTTGAATAAACTTGAAACGCATTATCAATGCCGCGAAACAGGCTATTCAATTCTCCCAACCGCATTGGGACCTTCAGAGCAAAAAACTGATCAACCGTCTGCAACCAACCACAGCAGAAAAGCATATAATGCATTAGAATTCGATCCCCAACAAATCAATTTGTTTATAGTTGTTTTGAGGAATTAAAAGTATGTTAACATGACCACAAAGTACCAGTTTCAAACATAATTTTAACGCCACGTCTTTCGAAAGGTGCCTAGCTAGGCAGAGATATTTATTAGCACTTTTTCAGAAGCATTGTGTTCTGAATCTTCGAAAATGCTTTCATGCTAAAGATGCACGCTGCTCAGAGATAGCATAACGGACACTTTTTCCTTTAATTTCATTGTTGCGACCTCGCTATTGACTTGTTATTATGGCACCAAAAATATAACTACTTGAATAACTGTGAAATAGAAAAAAAGTAAAGAAATATAGCATCTGAGCACCTCTTCCACAATTCTGAAAACTTCAACAATTGAACTCCCATGTCGCTGTTGCAGAGATATTGGCTCCCAATGCTGCAAAATGCCACTTACATCAATACATAAAAGAAATTTAGAATTGCTTAAGTTAAAAAGAGATACAAAAGAGGCAACCATTAGGCATGCAATTACAGGTCCAGCTCACTTTGAAGTACCCCTAAAAAAAGGTGCATGGGATTGTTAAGAATTTAAATTTGTCTGACATCTACTTGGCCTTTTGGTGGGCAAGCTATGAACCTCAGCATGGTATCAGAGCACGCAAAGATCCTGGGTTCAAGTCCCACCGCTACCCAATTAAAACTAATGAATTGCACTTGTTTGGCTAAAAAATACGGCATCCGGAAGTGGTAAAACTTAAAATAAATAAAAATAAAATCAACAATTCTTTCATGAATAAATGCCTCCCTCCAAACAACCTTTTTTCCCCATATATTCGAAGAGTTTGCATAATTAAGGGTGTATATACGTATATATTCAGAGAAAGCCACACAATAAGGACATGAACCAAACATGAATGAGAAAAATGAAAATGAAAAACACAATAATGGAAAATATCTTTATCAAATAAACAAACAAATTACCTCTTGCTGGATAGCTCGCTCCACCCAGCTTAAAATTCTTCCGAGTTGTGCATTAACCCAGCGCAACACCAGCATTCCAGATGTAGTTTCAATCTAAATTAGAAGAGACAATTAATAATATGAATACAATAACAGTCACATGATAACAGTTCTGTCCTGCTGCAAATTTATGGAAAGTGACAATGTATATGAGAAGGAATTAAACCACCTCCAAATGCACTGTTAGATTATAAAATAAAAAACATGTGTTTCATTGCTACGAGGGAAACTGAGAAGATGAACAGTCGAATATGGGTTTACATCAAATCTAATTTTGCGACAAATTGCAGATAAGAATTTACTCCTTTTTTTCTGAATTACACTGCATTACTTTAGAAGTGCGTTTTCTTGGTGGGATAATACTGGATTGAGAAACAGATGCAGAAAGGTATGGTGTGAAGACTCGGTAAACACTCTCTAGACACCATACTTGCTAGCTTGTAAGGGTTCTTTCCGGTTTATAAAATTTTGATTTTATACACTGGCCTATCATTCTTTTATGATACACTAACTTGGTGTAATGGTAAACAGATACAGCAGGGATTTCATGTAAAATAACTGAAAACCTCACGTTTTTATAGTCACTTTCACTAACATTTTTGTAATGGTCACTCTTGTACACTAATTTATTGGTCAATCATCCCCGTATACTAACCTGTGCACTAAAATCAACAACAGTACTGTTGGAGCAATAAACGTTAGGTTAGACTAGTGTACTACCTCGAATATATTGCACGTTGGTGTAGGGAAACAAAATATGATAGATTTGTCTAAAATCTAATAAAAACCCTGAGGATTAGATAGTGTCTGATGTATCTTTCCGTTCCAAAGGCCAACATCTATAAGAATTTAGGTAAGATAGTTGGTTTCAGGCATTCAGCCATAAGTTGGTTTTTCCTTTTCCTTCATAACATGGACCATTTCTCCCCAGATTTTATATATATTATCGTTTTTCTTTTGGAAATAGACTAGCTTCCAGTGTCATAGGAAAAACTTAGAAAGAAGATCAGCACTACCAAACAAATGCTTAAAGAATTCAACACTCAACTTAATGAAACTTTCACTCTGACCTTGTACAAAGTTAACTTCTTGATGTAACCTTCTGCAGTTCCCTCTTCACATGCAGATACAATTAGTGCCATCACAAACTGCTCAAAACTATCAGCTGCCGGAAATACTGATACGACATCCTCAGTGAGATGCTCGGCGCCTTTAATGAATGGTTTCTAAAAGAAAAATACACAAATTTGAGCTCCCTCTTACTGTCAGATTGACACACAAATAAAAAAAAAAATCAACCATCTCCCATAAGCTTACCAACTTAATCCCGTAAAGTTTGTGAAGAAGAGATGCTGCTACAATAGATGACTGTGGATGCCTCTGGGCTAATATTGGCATAAAAATTGTTGCATCTTTTTTTAAGAGTTTTTTGGTATGTTCTGCTAGTAATGCAAGAGGGTGTTCATTGGTTGCATCGGCCAGAGTCTCAACCTCCTGTAAAGTCTAGAAAAGGAAAGAAAACAGTAATTATGCAATCACATGTCCCCAAAAAAGCGGTAAATAAAAAAACAAAAAAGGAATAAAAAGGCCAACAAAACAAAAAAAGGAAAAAATGAGTATATGGAGAACCAGATCCAATCAATACAGAGACATCAAGGAATTCATGTAATATACTAGTGGTCAAATAAAGAATATCAACTTTATTTTAATCAGCTTGAAATCTGATATTGGTAAAAAAACAAAGATGTCTACTCAATCAGCTATTGACTCACCCTCGTGAAGGCACTCTTTATCGATAGAGCAATGTATGATTCTATCTGATCTCTGTCCTCAACACCTTCCAGTGCCTACAAAATTATTAATATGATATTATATACCATCCATTTAGAACATATTGTGACTGTAAATTCTTAAGATGTCTAATCTATACCTGCTCTGGTTCCTCAAGCAGTAGCCTCCTGGTAAGCATTGAAATGGTAACGATATCCTCCATTAATGAAGAGGCCTACAGATTATTACAATAATGTTACTACCTAGAATGTTTGTAATACCACTATTGTTTGGAAAGAAATGAGGCAGTCTAGAAGGGTCAAAAAGAGGAATATCTGTAAATTGGAAAGTTTCAAAAGATAATGAAAAAATGGCAAAAAAAAACTTAACAAAGTCTTAAAAACGAAAAGAATATGGAGAATAGCCTAAATATTTCGAGGAATATCATATCAAATCCTTTCAATTCAAAAGAAAATTCGAATTTAAGCAAAGGAGATATTTCTTCTGGATATCAAGCAAATCAACATAATATCAAGTAAATGCACAACTTAGACAAAGTTACAAAACCTAAAAAATTGACCATTGTATTGGGGCCTTTTGACTCTTTGGTCATAATTTACAATAAATGAGCATGCTAAAGAATATTTTGGCTTCAGATGCACAATAATGCAAGAGAAAATTTAAACAGAAAATATAAGACACAAATAGATCAGATTTCTAAAATGTAAGAATCTATATAAAAAGCTTAGAAATGTGCCACCAGTGTTAAACTTTTTAAAATGTGAGGATGAATGTTACAAGTATTTTACCCCTTTCAAAATTACTTCTTTTAACGTATTTTCTCGGTTGTTCATATCTCAAATATGATCATAACTTCCAAAAAAGTCGTCCACATGATAAATTGTATTAAACAGTGAGTAACCGTTGGAAACAAACGCGAACCAGTCTATGTGGTACGTGAATCGTGATGTAGGATAACAAATCTACTCCCAAATCTGATACATTTTTTTTGAAATGAAACATTAAAATTTAATTGATAAACATTAGATCAATGATTCACCTAAAAGGAAGGAGATAAGTTACTTTTATCAGAGAAATAGTTATACTTTATATTAATCAAAAGGCCTTAGAATTGTAAAACATACAAACTTTTTAAGAAAACAGATTAGTTAAAAGGAACACAATCTTTAAAACAAAAGGACACAAGAATGAAAAGACACATTGTGTTAAAAAAAATGGATAAAGACAAATATCAACCTCAGAAAAGTGCAGGTGGTAGTCTCCCAACTGCTTGTCAACCCATCTTCTGATAGGAGAGAGAAAGGATTGCAGGAAAGTTAACTCTCGAATCCCTTCCGGGCACTCAACTCTGGAAAGCATGCTTTTCAAGTGTAGTCTTTCTTGTGGGCCCCTTTGTTCCTTCAATGGTATTCTCTTTAACTGCTCAATGGCATGCTGTAATATTCCTTGCTCATTTGTGACGACAAACTGTGATGCAAACACTTATCCAGTTAGCAACCTAAAATTGTAGGAAACAAAAATAAGGTCTTTTAGAAACTGTGTGTGGTTACTACGAGTTAAAGAAATTTAGAACACTCAAACTAGACTAGATGCACAAAAAATTTAAGTTGGCATGCGGATTCAAAGAACCCAAAAAAAAACACGAACATAGAGTGATTGGAAAGTAAATGTAGCCAATTTTTATCTTTATGGCAGTTTCGTAGTTCTTAAAAATGAAAAGTCGAGTTTCTCTCCCTTCACAACACAGTTAAGCAGTATGCAATATACATCTGCAGGATTGTAGAGTTAATAAACTAAAACCTAAAATATAAATACTTATTTAAAATCACTCAAATAAAGACACTAGACAGAGATTTCACTATTTGGACATAGCAATTCATAACTTCGCAGATGCTTCTAAGGAAAAAAAAATCTCAATTCAACACCAACAAACATAAATAACTAATTACTAACTGTACCTGACGAAATAACACCCAGGCATAACACGTATAGTGAATGGTCTCTGTGACACCAAAAATACGCCAAGTTGACTTCAGAAGTTCTAGAATTTCTTCTACTTCCTGCATTTGAGAAGAATTATTACCATTATACTCTAGTGGGATGTTCAAAACTAATGCACAATATTCTACATAGTTAACACGTCTTTGCTACATATTATTACTTATATTTGGAAAGACAAGAAAATAATATCTCCAATGTTTCCATGCATAATCAAACATATATTATTAGCAAAATGCAGTATATGCTTATGTTGCAAAATATCTATTTATATATATTACAGACACACACAGTATGTGTGTGTCTATTTATATACATATAAGCATACAGTATGTGCGCGCGCGCGCGTGTGTGTGTGTGTGTGTGTGTGTGTGTAAACCAATTGAGAACTGACCTCTGTAAGTTTTCCCTCGTCAAGAACATCAAAAACACTAAGTAGCAGTTTCTCATATAATCGGACATTTAGGTGATATCCATCTGCCCAGTGGCACACTTCACCTGTTATATCACCTCTAGCTGGCCTTTCTGCAAGTGGAATTGCAACCTCTCTTAGAGATCTCAAGCATTCTGTTCGTTGTAGTTCACCCGCAGAAGACGGAAGGAACTGTGTTATGAAGAAAAAGAAGAAAAAAATGATCGATTGCAAGAAAAGAATATTTTATTGAAGTCCCTGGATGCAAGAAAGGGAAGAAAGGAAAGTTGGTCCAGTGTAGTTGAAAATATGTATAGGGCTCGACTGCAAAAATAAAATAAAAAATAATGGGATCTGATACCAGATTCGAATGCATAACCTGGTATGAGAAGAAAGGTAACTCTTTATAACCTTGAGTGATATAACATCAGTGTGCAACAAAAATAACTCCAACACTTGATACAATGAAAATGGGCTTTGGCAAAATAAACTCATGAACTTTGATAAGTATCAATAAACCTCCATGTACTATCTACTTACTACATAAATAACCCCTACAGACTATTTATTTTTAAATGGAATAAATCAGTGTTCGATATCTGTCACGTAGGATGTTGTTTCAATGAATGTCTTTTAAATTCAATATATATGCATGCAAGGTAGTGGAAAACGAAAAAAAGTTAGTGGGTCCATTTATTTATTTTACCATTTTTTTTTTTACCTTTTTTAAGGAAAAATGGTGTCAAGCCGCATTCAGCTGCTTATAACTACAGATCTTTAAAAACAAAACTGGGAATTGAGAAAAGAATTGTTTAATATGGATTATGGAGTTTTGAGCTCAAGGTTATGTCATTTGTAAGTTCGATATGGGATTTAAGTACAAAACAAGATAGTGCCTGGGAGTTATTTGCAGTTTACCCAAATAAAACTTCACAACCAAACCTACAAGTACAACCTTTATAGAGCAGCAAACCAAGAAAGGTATAAAAGCCTTAACTGAAAAGTCATGAAAGCTGTATAATAAAATAACTAAGAAATTTTTCGAAAATAAATGCATACCTCAGATTCTTCTATCTGTGCCAAAAGAATCCTCAATTCATTGGCCTTGCGTCCAGATTCAGCAAAGCCAACGACCGGATGATTAACAAGCCCCTCCTCCAACAAATTTAACTGAGCTGACACAAAAACGGAAACATTTGAAATTGAAAAGGAAAAAACTAATATTCATTCAATTCTTCGTAATAACATGCAACACGTATAGCATTTAGGCCACCCGAGAAACTTCAAATTTAAAACTTATACAGATCATACTCCAGTAACCACGACAAACAAAATATCATCGATATATAAATATATATACTTTATTGAAGGTTAAGGAAGATATGATGCCATGATGACAGATTAACTTTTAAATTCCACGTGAAACTCTCAGGTTGGTCTTCCTATATGAGTTTTGGGTACTAATTGGTAAACACTTCTTATATTGACAAAATACACTCGTCATTAGTTTCTCTCTATCACAATCTTGGGGGACCATATTGTAAAAAAGCAAAAATAACCTCCATTTCCAACTAAAGGAGAAGTTACTCATAACTGCTCAAAATAACCTCCAATATTTAATTTTTCCTTTGCAGTTGATTAATCAAAATTTAAAATAATTACCAGTTATCGATTTGCTTACTTTCAGTGAATATATATATCAATTTTATTTCACACATGGATCGTGTGTGACACATTTAGCTAGTTCTTAAATTTAAACAGAGAGAGAAGAGACGCACACACCTAGCGTTTCTGGTAAAGTAAAAAGACAGAGAGGACCCAAGATGAAGAGAGAAGAGCTTTACTTGTCTTTTTTGCCACTTTATGTATGCTTTCTTGTCAGGAAACTCGGAGCGTGAAATGCAACATAGAAGTTCCAAAGGGATTAGAAGAGTATCCATCCTTTTGCCTACTTTTCCAACAAGGGCATTGAGCAGTCCTTGTCTTGTTCTGACGTCCATTGCTTCAGAAATCTGGTTAAGTAAACAAACAAACATAAACAACTATACAGTTCAAATAGACACCGTCAAAAGAAGAAGGCTGAAGTGCTATATGCAAATCTCATTTTCTCTACTCTACCTTTAGAAGCAGGATACGGGTCAGTGTTCCTACAATAAAATGTACAACGTGCTGTAGGTGGGGAAATAAAATCGTAATAATGTAAATTATTCCCATTTTCATTAAGCTCTCCATATTTAAAGTTTCATGAAATTCATAACATGGTGTTGGTGGGGAATTAAACTCGTAATAACGTAAATTATTCCCATTTACTTAGTTCTCACTATTTAGGGTTTGATGAATATCATAAGTGGGTCATATTTCTATGGTCAATAATTCAACGAGGTACTCCATGTTGCAAGTCCTGTCCTAAAATTTCATGTTTGAGGTTCTCTGAGAGTCTAACTCTCTGAGTATCATATGAACATTCAAATAGAGGATCAAGCAACAGTAAATCTTCATTCACAAATGTAGAAGTATCGTTTTAGAGAGAGGATATAGGTTCACAAACCTCCATTTGCACTCGCATCAATTCCAGCAAGCCAACCAAACCAGTGGATTGCTGGGACTGATTTAAAACATTGTCTCCCTTACTACGGCCGAGCTTCTTCATAAATCTAGACCTCTTGTCTTTCTTTTTCTCTTTTGTTGGTATAATCAAACCCCTAATCAATATGCAAGAAAAAAACAAGGGATGTTAAGGAATGAGAATGATAACGCCAAATATAAAAAAACGGTCTCTGTAATCAACAAGGTTTAATAATTACTAACAAACTTAGATTGCATACCCTGCAGCTCCAGCAGCAGCCAAAAGGACTTCATAAGCAGATTCTCGGAGTTCATCGTCACCGAAAGCTAAAAGAGTTGAGAAAGAAGCTCAATAAGCTACGACACAAAACTCACATCCAGAAAACAACTCTCAACAATAATTAAAAAAACATAACAATCGCCACGCTGCAATCCAATACTAAAGCATTGTAGGAAACCAAGACGACGAAAATGGATAAGCTATAGCATTCTCAGTTGTCAATTAAAGAATCTGCCCAACATTAAATAACGATTTTAGGCTAAGTAATAGTTGCTTAACTCATCAGTCCATCCAATTAGAAAGATGCGACTTATTTACAAAGTGGTCAATAGTAATACCATGTAAAATAATTGATTTTTACGAATGAGAAGAACTGTTGGAGGAAAGGGGTGACCATTTTACTCCTTTTGTAGGACATTAAACGAAGAATTTAATATTTACATACCGGTTGCAAATGAAGCCAATCCTGGAGCCAGATCAGAAGCATCATTAGGAACTCTTCTCGAAGTTCTACGAGTCTCAACTTCATCTAAATCATCATCACCCTCAAAATCATCAATATCGTCAATAGATAGTTCTTTTTGCAATTGGGAGGAGTTAGACTCTTCCAAATGCCCATGGTCAATAGGCTCGTCGTCATGTGCGGAGGTGAGAGAATGTGAGGGAGAGATACTTCTGATAATCGATTGTGTTGTAAAGGCTGGGGGAGGCGGAGGAGCCCGTTTTGGTGGTGAACCGGATGATTCATGGCTCGTTGCCATGAAAAATTCATCTGTGGAACCCATATTATTCTGTAAAAAAACACCAAATTATGCCCATCTATTCTAATACACCTGAGGAAATAGATAACATATGGTTCATATCTAAGTTTCAAGAGTCTCCCACGTGGAACCCTTTAATTCCCATAACCACACATCTTCAGTTGTTTCCAAAAAATAATTTGGGGTTAGATGTCCAAGCTCAACATGTGGTAGAGGATATGGGCCATATGGCTCATTGGGTAATCATGCTTCCTATGAAGTAAGTGTACTTATGATGGCGTCACTTTTTATAAGAAACAGACCAAACACCAAAGTTCTTGATTGTAAACAAATTTTAAGTAGACATGCAGAAGACAATTCACAACTGAATAGAAAAGGGACAGAATTAGTAAATATCTCATATGTACATCAGATTTAATATGTATATATTGCTTCCCGTCATGTGACAAATCAAAAGAACTCTAGCACATTATAGATAAGATTCCTGATGAGTCGGCACTCATCACGACAGACTGGTACAGAGAAACATATACAACATGACTTTAAACAGTTACAAGTTTTCTAACTCACCATAGTTGGGAAAAGGGTCCTATCATGGTAATCTCTAATAGCTTCCGATAGATCAAGCATTCCACCTGCATTAACAAAGATATCCAACATCGGAAATAATCATGTTATCTTATAATATTAGGGTAATGTTACCTTACAACCCAATCTTTTAAATTCCACTTTACTTATAGAAACCTAGTTCTAGTCTTGTATTTTAGTCCTTTAGTTACTAACTACTTTATTCTCCCCCCTCCACCAGACAAAGAAAAAAACTACTATATATATATATATGAATCCCGGCCCATCCTAGAGCCAATACCCACTAAATTATACAAATGGTATCACGGGATGGATTACATTTAATTATAGTGTGAGTTTTATTACGGGGACTACTGCTATAAAAACATATAGATAATTGATTTTCGAGTTAAAGAGGTACTCTAAGTCATATAACGCGTACTATTATTTTGTTCGAGGCCTTAGGCCTGTTTGGCAACTGCTTTTTTTCTTAGTTTGTATAGCTTTTAAATTTAAAAAAACTATGGGTGTTTGGTTTGTTAGTTTTTTTATCTTTAAAAAAACTAGCTGCTTCTGGGCATAAAAGCTAAAAAAGCTCAAAACAGAAAAGGTACGAATTTGAAAGTTATTTTAGCTTTTTCACATAAAAAAATTCCAAAAGTGTAAATTTCTAATAAAATCGTTTGGTAAATTAACAAGTCACTTGTATGTTAAAAAAGAAGGGAAAAAAAGAAGAATTATCAGCAAAAATAAGATGATGCCAACACTACATTGTAGCTTCTTTTAAGCAAGCTTTTTTTCTCGTTGCTTTTTTCTAAGCAGATTTTTTACCACAAAAAACAATGCCAAACGCGGCCTTAATCTGCTATAATTCACAATTATTATAGTATCTCACAACCGTAAATCTACTAAACTAAACTTAGTACATTCCCCACTAATACCTATTTCAACTCAACAACAAGACCATATAGTCATATACAAACCAAATGAATTAAAATTAAATTAGATTAAACGGCATTATTAAACCTTTTTTAGCACAGGCAAGGACAAAATCGACGCTAACTTGATCGAGATCGACGTCATCCAACGAGACCGCACCGGGGGGCATCACCACTTTCTGTATCAAACTACCAGAGAGAATAAAATCAAGAAGTATTCTCCGGTCTCGACGATACCTTTGCATAAGATCCACCTCATTCTCCCTAATAATTAAATAAACCCCTCCAATTAAAAACAAAATTAATCAAATTGCATACTAACAGTTGAAATAGATTTGGAGATATGAATAAGTTACTTACTCTTCCATTGAGCGAGGATTGAGAAGTGGGTTTTAGATGAGAGATCGAGTCTAGAGAGAGAGAGATAGAGAGAGGGAGGAGAACTGAGATTTGCCCGCGTCGCTACTGATTTACTGAATTAGTATTTTACTCGTTTTATTTTTCACTGTGCTGTTAAGACTTAAATAAGTTGCTATGTAATGTTTATACAAATCAATGAAATCATTACTATTTGGATTTGGATATAAGGAAAATGATTTAGTATACGCGTATTCATTCACAAAAACTTATTCCGTTGCCTATGTGTCAATAGTGTCTTATTGAAATAAAAACGGACAATTTACTAAGTCTTTATAAACTTATTTATAAAAAAATCCGTTTGTTTTGAACTTGATGACTTTTTACAAAAAAATACATATTTTATGAACTTATTTACGAATAGTTACATATGTCATTAAAAAATCAAAAAAAAAAAAATTAATTTTAAAAAACCAAAATTTTAAAAAATATATTTTTATACAAAAAATACGTGTAATCCTGTCTGATACTGTCTAATCATGTTCAATCTTATATGTTTAATCCTATCTAATCTTGTTTAATCTTATATAATCATGTCTAGTTCTGTTTGATACTATGTACAATTTTTTTGATTTTTTAATTTTTTTTTTTTATATTTTATTATTTTTTATGACATATGTAGATAATTGTAAATAATTATATGTATCTAATTATAAAGAAGTACACATATGTGAGTTTTTTATAATTAAGTTGATTGATATGTATCTATTCGTAAGTCTTCGGAATTTAAATTAGAATGGAAATGATGACATTTTATCTATGAATAAATATTTTATATTAATAAGAGTTAATTTTTACATATGAGTAAAAAATTTAATTGAATGGGATTAAAGAAACCAAGTTGCCAAGTTGCAATACGTTTATGTCGTTTATTACTACTAGCAATTTTGTGCATGTTTCCCATTAAGGTTTGCGGCATAGATTTAATGTGCTAGTAACACTGTAACTAAATAAACAATCTAAGGGCTGCTCACCTTCAGACCCTACTCTCCGCAATCATTTATATATTAAATAATATGATGACACATGTCTCATTAAAGATCCGATGGATATACTTCACATGCCGTCAATTTTTTGCATGGAGATCCAATACTGTTTTCGCTCTCTTTACTCTCCTTTAGATCAAATTCTAATTTAGACTAAATAGTTAGATTTGTAGTAAAAAAAACTACATCACCAAACAAGTTATAGTCTAATATCATCATTGAATCATCCCAAAATATATTAGTAACTCGATCTTGTTCATCGGTGTCAAATGCATGAAAAAAAAAAAAAAAAAGGGTTTTCTAACGATTGTTTTTGAAAATAGTTCATTATACTTCCTACTTCTCCATATTTCATGTCCTCTTCCTTATTTCGGAGAAGATTTCGCTGATCTTTATGAATGAAACCAAGATTTTCTCTACGACCCCCGCTTGACGACTTAATAGTTCAAATGCTAATTTTGGTCTTATTCCAGAATCGTCGGGTAATTCTATCTCTATTGCTTGAGTACAACTTATATGTCTTTGAGATGGCAGTACATGTGCAATAGATGCATCATCAACTTCATGATTATGACGTGGTTCAAAATCTACAATTCGATACTTACCGTTAGATCGTAAAGCGATGGTCATAAGTGCCTCACAGCCCGTTCTTGTTTCTTTTCTCGGTTTTCTCACATGCATTGTAAGTTTATCTTTAGCTCGATATCCCTTTTTATTGCACGTAAACCTTCTACATGTAATTACACCACCATCATTTTTGTGAACATTCTCCTTATGCTAAACCCAACTCCTTTAGCATACTCGCTGTATCAATTATATGCATTTTTTTCATTTTCAAATTCCAACTGTGTATGAATATGAGTTTCGTCCATTTGTATCATCCATATAATTTGCTTCCGCAAGAGAAAAAAAAATACAATAAACAAATATAAAATAAGACTGTTGTATAAGAGATAATAATTTTTTTTTTTTATAATATTAACAAAACTAGGCAAGTATATAGGAATAGGATACCTATGAAATTATCTGTGTAAAAAATGTAATAAACAAATGTATAAATGTATTTTACCTTGTGTTTGAGTGTAAGGAAATTAGAAAGAATTACGGCATAATGAGGAAAAAAGGTTTGGTTTCCGTAAAAAACCTGACGGCATGTGAAGTATACTTTTGGCACCATAAATAAGTGGAGTTTTATCATTTATGGATAGCTAAGTGAGTAACGTGACATTATAAACAAAAAAAGACGGTAATAATGAATAAAAGAGATTCCCAGCATTGAATCTTTAATGAGACGTGTCATCACATTATTTAATGTACGAAGGATTATGCAGAGTAAAAGTATGGAGTTGAGCCGCCCTCTTCAAAACAAACAGTTTAATGGTTATATAAAACATGCACACGCAAAAAAGAACTCAAAACATAATCACTTCTAGTGACAAATCTAACACACTAATGCACAATATAATGGATAATGCATTAGAATGATTGAAATAGTTTTAAAAGATATAGTAGTGGAATGCCTTTGGGGAAATGGAAATCATTGTTAATTTTTTGTGACCGGAGTCCTTTCTTCTTTTTACTGTTTTTTGTTACATAACGATGAATCAAACGCGTATAGATGGTTTTACGCTTCATACTACAACATCAGTCAAGGCACAAAAACGCCCTGATCTAAATCTCAGTCTTACGCTTATATTTATGCAAAAACAACTAGTAATCTTCTTTCTTCTCGATAAGCTAAGCTGCATCCCAAAAGTAGTGCATTATGACAAACTGAAAATTTGCACAGGCCAACTTTGTTTTTGCCCATTAAAACCCATCCCTGTCACCTCCAATGAGATATCAATACACCGATGCTCAGGCGCACGAGCAATGCTGATTCGTGAGACAATCTTCACAGCAGGGTTTGCATCAGACCCAACTTTTCCTGACCTGTCATGATCGGGATTTTCCAAGGCCATGACAATTGGTTCCTTGAATGTTAATATTGTTTGTGACCAATGTGTCGGGGGAGTATAGGGCGATGTGGACAGAACAATAGGCATTTCTTTACAAAACCTTTTTGTGAAACCGGTATCAAACCACAGGATAACTCCATAACATAAGGTTGTTTTACATAGTGGATCTGAAGAGGTGCATGCGGATTTATTTAACTTTGGAGTCAACTCAAATGTTGAGGTGAAATCCATTTCTTCTGGTTTCATTGTTGCCAAATCGAATGACTGAAAATAGAACAAAATTAGACAACAACAAGATTATCTTCAATCATGCTCAAGTAAGAATGTAATAAAGATCATACTTCCCAAAAAAATGGAAGGATCTAGAAGTACACTACTCCACGGTACCCTATTTGATTTATGTTTGGCACATCACACAAGTAAAATTAGCTTACATTAAATTTCCCATAGTACTAGCAAGATGACTCACACTTAGACTAGCATTATCTTTCAATAGATAAGAACTTGGCAAACTCGATAGCTGACAAAGATTCAAATCAGTTGGTGGAAACAGACAGACATACTGTATTACAAATGGAACATTAAAATCACTAAATATCATTCATGATGTTGCGTTCTTAGAACACCTTTAGCCTTGATGTTTAACCGCATACAGAGCTCAACCAAAAATTTGAGCTCTAGTTATCCAATGAAAGAACTGAAAATCCTTTGCTACCTCAAATAATAGACTTGCACTTTTTTATAGGCAGATGTATAGGCAAAATGCTGGGAAAGGATCACTGAATTACCTTTACAGGTATATACATGGAATATAACATATATCCACGATAAACAAGAAAGCAACAACTTAAGCAAGCAGACTTTAGTAAAAGACTATATCCATTTACTGATCTACATAGGGGAAAAAACATATTAAAATGATAATAATAATTAAAAAAAAAATCAACAACCACCACTCCAACCACAAGTATGACTGCTTCTGTTTTAGCTTATATAATGTCGATAGAATTTTACTTCTCCAAATTGTAGAGGTCTGTTTGTAACTCTATTCTCAATTTGTGTTTCTATATTTTACCTATTACAGAAAGGAAAAATATCAAGGTTCAGCATCTGGGCTACACTGCCTAAACTGTTGATTGTTGAATTATTTTTTTTAACATTTTAATCTTACTAATTTCCTCAATTATTGTTTTAAAAAGACTGCCTATAAATTACATTCTACGATTATTTTAAGAAAATGTACTTGCTACCACATTTTAGGTATAAACAACAATAAATAAGTTTTTTACAAGCTATACATTGAGTTTTCACCAGTTTCCGAGAGTGTTTCGATGATAGATGTTTTAACTACATATCATCTGAGGGAAAAGGATGTTGAAAAACTTTATTTTTGATTTGAAACAGAGCAACAGCCAACAGTGACAGATAAATGTCAAACAAGTCTTAACATAACAGAATTAAGGCTCTAACCTGAAGAACCGCAGTATCGGTCATTATATGGCGACTATCAAGAACATCAACAATAGGAAGCCGAGCTGCCTCTTCGATAAGTTCATTTCCAATGCAAGACATGTTATAACCATACACATTTTCCCAAAATGCCATGCTAGTTCCACCTTTCCCAAAGCCAGCGCCATACTGAAAACAAAAACTCCGAAGATACATTTATTAGCTGACACCCCCCAAAACCTAGCAGAACAAATCAAGAATAATAGAAGGGGCTTGTTTCTTTGGAACTTAAAGCAATAAGCTGGTGCTTTTAAGGTTCAGGAACAAGTTATATTTAACCAGTTTGAAACATCTGGTTTATTGTGACTTTAAGCTCGAATTGGCTGAACTGCTAAAAACCTTGACTGCATTTGGTTGACCTATTTAAATTCTGGAGGTTTTTGGGTCGAAAATGCTAGAATATGAAGTCAGATGAACCCAGCTTTTTCTTAAATGTGAAAACAAGAAGAAAAAAATACTCATTTGCTTGCAAGCTGCAACCAACGAAAACCTTAGGCCTTATTTAGTTGCAGTTTTATTCCTGCTTTTGTTTTCTGCTTCAAATCTGGTCCAAATATGGTTGATCAGCTTAAAAGCTGTTGTTTTTGGTCTAAAAAACTAGAAGACCCCAAGTTTTTGTTCTCAACCTTCAAACCCCCAGCTTATTTCTTAAACTGCAACAAAACAGTTCTTATTGTGGCTAAAATGTCAAAAAAAGGCAATCTTTTAAGTTGGTCGACCAAAATAATCCATCTTTATGCAAAAAACTTGAGTTTAAAACTACAACCAAACAAGGACTGAGTCTGTAAGGGTACCATTGTAGCAGAGTCCGGTAGAACAGCACCCCCGGGTTTTAACCACCTATCTCTAGCAAACAACACAGAACTCAGCATTGACTCATAGAGTAAACAGTAACCCATCCATTCACTGACCAACACATCAATACTATTGGGTCGAATAAGATTGGAATTTTCAAGTTCTTCGACCATTCCGTTAATTACACGTATTACCCCAGTTGTCTGACTGCTTCCATTACACAAAAGCCCATTTTCTTTTGCGATCTGCATATTTCAAATAACAAACAATTTTCCTTTAACAAAAATCTGAAGAATCCATGAAGTTTCCAAGACGGGAAAGGGTGGAAAGTGGCAACTAAGGGTTTTTAACAATTCTGTAAACCAACTTATACCCCTTCCCCAATTTTGTGCTCCGGCCTAACTAAATCTTCTATGAGTACACCATTGCTAACAAATAACAATGGGATTTAACAAATTGATTGTTATTGTCTAATTTTGCGCACTAAATAAAAAAAAAACATAGGTTAGAGGCCAAAATAGAAAGAAAAAGTGTTAGAATAGTGTTTAAAAATAATAAATAGTTTATAAATAATCTGCTTTTTACAATTCATTAACTACCCCAATTTATGATGTATTTCCATTAAGCAACATTAAGTGTACTAAATCGAGGAGAAATCTAAGGTTACTATACTACTCCAGTTGCTAATTTTTGTGTACAAAATAAAAAATGTGATAAGATGACAGCGTAAACAACTTTGATTAGCCAGGAGTCCATGACTCTAAAAGTCTAACGTAATTGTCTATTTCAGATTAAGTATATCGAGATTACAAACCTGAGTGGCCACTGCAGCCATTTTGTCACTACCATCAACTGCGATTACACTTGAAGCTCCAGCTTCGGCAGCAAAGAGACTGATACAGATAATAGGTAATAAATAAGCTACACCTTGAGGTTACTAATGACACTTATGAGACATTTTAATAGCAAGGAAAAAACAGACCAATTTATGACATTAACAAATATGGTGTACGTTACGTGCTCAACAAGAGGTTTGCCATTTGATTTATGGGATCATAAACTTAATAGCAAGGGAAAAATAGACCAAACTATGACATGAACAAATATGTTGTACGTTGTGCTCAACAAGAGGTTTGCCATTTGATTTATGGTTACATAAACTTAATAGCAAGGGAAAAATAGACCAAACTATGACATGGACAAATATGTTCTACGTTGAGAAACCAGCATGAGGTTAACCACTTGAATTAAGAGACAATAAACCGACAGATAATTTGCAAATCAACATATACATCATACATGCACCATGTCAATTATCATTTACTCACTAAACCATCCACATAAAAGCCAAAAGAATAAGAAACAACTTCACTGCAGACATCATGCGAGTCTGTGACTGATGAAATCAACAACTAAATTAAGGATTTTACATACAATAAGACCAATAATCTTTTTCTTGATCCATAAAACAAGTAACTGGAAACAAAGTAGAGGGAACGCATTTTGAAAAACCAAAACTTTAGAAATATATGAACTATTTGAAGAAATGATAAGGAAAATAAATAAATAATCCATGATTCATCACACCAAGGCAAAGAAACAATAGAAGAGAGACAGATTCATCTTGATTGGTCCATGAGAGCTTACATTCCAACAGAGAGAGCTTACACTTGATGGAAAAAATTATTAAGGTTCATGAAATAACCCAATGAGGGAAAAGATAGGAATAAACATACATTTCACAACAACTTGAACACTTAATAAGTACAGTATATGTTTAATAGTATAACCATAATATGATAATGAAAAGTTCCAGTCAGTAATGCCAAACACTATCACCGGCTAATGAGTTATGTAAAGGTAATAACGGAACAGACATGACTGAATTAAACCAAAACCAAGAATAAACATATCACCTCAATATGCCAGTCCCACACCCTACATCTAGAACAGCAGCACCTTGCAGAAGAGAAGGATTTTTTATGATGGCATCTCTGTAAGCTTCTGTTCTTACCTACAAACAAAAGATCTAATTTAAGATTACCAAATACTGGAGATAAGATTGTTTTTCCCCAAAATAACATTAATTATATAATGTCCGCAGCAAAAAAAAGTCATTTGGGAATTCAGGTGAATTCCTATTTGATAGTTTATACCTTATCACTTATCATCTCTCTGTGGATTCCAAATGAACTGTATGATCCAAAATAACTCTTATCAATGCTCCTAATTGCATTAGCTGTCACTTTTGCAAAAGATCTCCCCAAACTTTCATCCACCAATGTCTTACTAGAGCCACTATCTTTGACATCAACATCATCATTGTTTTTATTCTTGCAAGAAATACTAATATCATGTAATTGTGAGTGTAGTTCTTTATCATCAGTATGAATATCTTCAAACTTGGTAAGATCCTTCATTTTTTCAGCTGATGTGGTATCTTCATCATCATCACAATCTTCGGAAAAATTGTATAAAAGCGGGTCATCTTGCATAAAGGGTACAAGATAGCTGTCATCTTCCCACGGACGACTTTCATCACTGGCACATAATGTATCATGTAAATGATTATGTAAATCGTTCCTTGTTCGAAGGGTAAATCCACAACGCCAACATCTATTTTCAGCCACCTGAAAATAAAATGTACAGGGCTAAAATCTGAAGACAGAAGAAAACGGTTACATAGAACAGGTTCATAAATTTCTTCCGATTAACTTCCAAGAAATTAATTTTTACTTTGACATAAGTCATATCATACAACTATTACTTGCCATACTGAATAGCAGCCATTCTTTCCCAAGAAAGAATCAAATTAGTAATCATTTAACTTTTCAGAAACAAACCCAAATGAGCCAAATTAGTCCTAACTAGCCAATTAATTTCTTGTAAAACATTAAAAAAACAGCAAAAAAATAAATAAATTCAATTAACCCAATACCAAACAAAGTTTTTTTTTTGTAAAGTGAGACCAAACAAAGTTAATGAGCTTAAAACACCCATAAAGTCCAGCCCTAGGGTTTTTCCAAGGCTACGGAAATCAAATTTGTGCTCCAACCGACAATGCCCAAACAATTCACTTTTATGAAACTGTTTTAATACAACCCAAATGAGCCAAATTAGTCCTAACTAACCAATTAATTTCGTATAACCCATCAAAAATAAATAGATTCAACTAACCCGAGACTCAATGAGGTTAACGAGCTTAAATTCAAACTCAACCAGTAAAAATCAATTTATGTAATTATTTCCCTTGAACTAATCCAAATTCTAATCATTAAACTTATTTTTAAAACAACCCAAATAATCCAAACTAGTCCTAAATAGCCAATAAAACGGCAAAAATTAATTAAATTGAACTAACCCGAGAACGAACGAAGTTAATGAGCTTAAAAGAGCCATAAAAATCCAGCCCTAGGGTTTTCCCGAGGCTACGAAAATCAAATCGGTGCTCCGATAAACAATGCTCAAAAAGCTCGTTAGTTGAATTAAAATCTGTATAGCAAAACAAACAACGAAAAATATCGGTTTCAAAATCTCCGTCTTCTTCTTCTTCTTCGTCCCATTCCCCCCAATCCTGTGCTTCGTCTTCTTCTTCCGATTCATCTTCTGAGAGGTTCGGTACTTTATTCAGCAAAATATTCGCCATTTTATGTATCTATATATGTATATGTGTATATGAGTGAGAGTAGCTGGTGGGTTGTATAAATAATAATAAATAAATAAAGTATAAACCCTAAAACCCTATGAAGTATATTAAATATAAAACACACTACTCATGTTTGATAGAATATCAAAAAGACCCAACACCTAATAGGTTTTATCTATTAGATACTTTAAGGTTTCGAAATTCTTTATCGACGCCCTTTTTGTGAATTGAAGGGATATAGATTGGCAAATTTCAAACCATTCATTTTGTATGTATGTGTTACGTGTATAGAGTCCGGATCTTGTGTCTTGAAGGTAAAGGGCCTATCTAGATGGGTGGATCACTCGAATGGAACATTTACGACCAGTGGCGGAACCATGATTCAATTCTTGAAGATCGTTAATTTTTATTTTTTTAGTACAATAACAATAATAAACGGTATAAACAACCTAAAAAACATGCAATTTAAAACTTAGTTGATTTGTCCATTAATCTAAAAATTTAAAACGTTGAATTTTTTTGTCAGTACAATAACAATAAACGGTATAAAAAACCAAAAAAACTTGGAGCTTAAAACTTAGCTGACTTGTCCATTGATTTGAAATTTTCAAACGATACAGAAAAATTGACTACAACTACGAATTTATTAATTCAAACTTTGTTTTGATATGACTATGAAACTACATAAAAACATTTATTTATAAAACGTTATAATAGTACATTAAAATGTAATTAATTAACGGAGAAGTAAGCTAATGTTAATTAGATGAACAATAAAAATTAACTACAAGATTCGAACCAGGGACCTTGTGACACAAAATTTTTATTTTACAATTAACGGGAATGTATTTTGGCTTTACAATTTTGAGCAAAAGTTAAAGATATTTGTTAATCCATGATAACATTTACATCACGTTCATATATTGGTTTGAGTAAAATTTAGGTTCTAACCCGGCACCGGCTATTTTAACCATTTCTTCAAACCTAACACATTTTATAACTTTTAAGAAACCGTTACATTTACATAAAATTTTAGCTTACTTATTAATTTACTTATAATAGCCCTATATTATTTATTTATTTTTATTATATTTTAATAATCATAACAATATCACAACCACAAAAATATGGACCACATGATAGTTTATTACCATTATACTACTTCCGCCCCTAAACAAATATCCCCTACGAAAATACATGCAACTTTGAACATCAAAATTTTCATATCAAAATTACCGAAATAAAAAAATTGAAAATTTCATCGTATATTTCTAACCATGAACTACGTGATTAACTTTTGGAATAATTTTTTCCGGCAATCTAAATATGAAAAAATTATCGGTTAAAATTGTATGTATTTTCGTATGAGACATTTGTTTAGGGACGGAGAAAGTATTAATCTAGAGAATCATATGCATTCCTCATATATGAGGGGAATTTTGTGTTTTCTTAAATTTAATGAATTTATAGGGTTCCTGATGCATGCCATTTTTTATATCATAATTATTAAATTTTAAGAAAAATTGTATTTTGAGAAACCAGATGCTCAAGTCATCTTTTAATAATATATGTTGGAAATTTATTTTTGCAATTGAGTTGTGGAATCTATGGAAATTCTTATCAAGAAAAGTTTATGAAAATGTGGACGTTTATACATCATTAGTGTCCGGATAACGATTGAATTTGCGTAAACCATTGAGTTATGTGACTGTAAGTTCCATCCTTGTGCGGATCATACATGATTTAGGTGTTAAACTAATTTATTGGTTTCCTCCTTCATAATGAGTTAAGCTAAATGTTGACGGAAGTCTCAAAGGAAAAGAAAACACAACTGATATTGGTGGTTTGTTCCGAAATGACAAAGGCGTATGAATCGTAGGGTTCACGAGGAGATTAGAAAATCGTGCCCCTTTGAAGGTTGAGATATGGGTCATTTAAATCTTTTAAGTATTAGCTTAACTAGATCGAAATCGCTAATGTAACTGTTTTTTTGTGTATGTGTGTATCTGCGAATGAATGAATAAAATATTTTAGAGAAAAAATTTGCCATATTTAAATCTGTTAAAGTATTAGCTTCACTAGATCGAAATCGCTAATGTATTTTTTTTTCGTTTTCAGTGATTCCCCTGTTTAATGTAAAACGGTAATGTAACTGTTCCTTTCGACATTTCCTTGGTTTGCTATTGGATTATAAGTTATAAGTTTACTTGAACTCAAATAAATCTGCTTATTAGCCAAACAAACAGGCACTCTTTTCTTTAACTAACAGCAGTAAACTTGAAAATCACATTCCTTGCAAATAATTTACAAAACAAGACACACGAAAAAGCAAAAAAGAAGAAGAAAAAACTCCGAATTAATCACCCAGCACAAGCAAATCCATCTCGGGCGTGTTTTCACGATTAATCACATCAAGAAACAAAGGATCAACGGTGACATGATTATTCACGTGGACCCTAAACCAATGATCCCACCACAAAACCTTCGTCGAACTTTCAGTATCCACATCAGCTTCTAGAACCATCTCTCGCCTCCTCACGTATCCGAAAAAATTCGCCACATGGTTAACCAGCTCAAGCCCACTTAGTCGAGCTGGTCGCTTAAACAACCTAGTCGAGTTACTGCACCGGAAAATTAAGCGTTAACCATCGGATGCCACAACACCTCTAATAATTGTAAGATTTTGCTTTTTGTCACCTAACTATATCAAAAGAAACGGTTTGAACATGGTGAATATCTTGGGAGTTGTGACGAGATCATATAGATTTCCTGATTATCTCCCTCATCAAAATGGAGTAAATACGTACAATGAACAATACAGGGAGGTATTTGACATCATTATTATATGGATTTGTCTATATTTGGTTTACACAAAATAAATCTTGGGAGTTATAACAAGAACATGTAGACTATCTGATGATCTCCCTCGTCAGGTCACACTGGAGTAGATACGGGGAGATACTTCGAGTTTTTAAGCTCATAAAAATTTTATTATTTTATTTTATCGAATCATATTATAAATATGCAAGTTATACATCCGTATTTTAGTTTTGAAAAATTTATGTTCTTATATTTTTTTGGATTTAGTTGTGTTTTGTGAGATTTTTAAAATAGGAATGTCAAAAAAATAATATAAAAGCAACATATTTTTCAAAAGTTAATATACGAACATATAACTTACGTATTTATAGCATGATTTGATTAAAAAAACTAGAAAAATATATATTTACATGAGCTTAAAAGATCGAAACGTAACATGACACTTATTTTGGGATGTTAGCGCCGCTTATTCCGTAGATACGAGGCACTGAACCAATACAAGTATTTGGCATCATTTATTATATAGATATGTCTATATTTATGGTTCACTTGGTGCAGATGAATGTCTATAAATGAGTATTTTAAAAACTTTACCCAAAAATCTTATTTGTTTACGTGACGGAACAGGTAGACCAATTATGGATTAAATGAAAATACGATTTTAATATCGAAACAAAATTGATTGGTACACTTAAGCCGCCAAATCAGCAGGTAAGGTTTTTGGATAAGTTTTTTGGATGGTTATATCATTTATCTTGATTTATTCCTCTTTTCCTTTTTAAATTTTATACGTTTTCTTCCTTGCGTACAAATTTTATTCGGTCTGTATTAATGTCTCGGGAAAAAAAAATACCACTCATTTCTTCTATAAATTGGAAAGTTTCATCATAGATTCATAGTCACAACACGAGAAGGAACTACTTCTACACATGGCTAATCATTCAGTTCTCACACTATTTCTTTTGTCTCTTTACCTCGTTGCAGGTTAGTATTTCAGTAATTTTACAATGATATTTTTAAGTTTGTCTAATGAGAAATAACTTTAGAGTAGCTTATAGACATAGAATTAGGAATAAATATAGAGGTCGTGCGAATATTTTTCCATAGTATATGATGGGAGGAAAATGCTAGCCTCTCTTATGGCATGTTTGATGGTATGGGTTGCCATTTTCGGAATGACGGTCTAACCTCTAAACCATCTTTAACGGTGTGGGCTGCCGTTGATGTTGGTTTGCGAGTTATTTTTTTTTTTAATAATACATGGTACTGAATTGAAACAGATGTGTAGTTAATGATATGAATTGAAGCTTGATTCTGGGAAAACTAATTGTGGAAAACTAACATTTTCAGTGTGAAAACCAACCTTTTATTTTTAGATTCTGGGAAAGCTAATTTTGGAAAACCAAGGACGGAAAGAATTGAAGCTTTGGACTGGGAATGATTTGAAATTTTCAGTGTGATCAACCATTTATTTTTGTTTAAACGAGTGTGAACACTATTTGATTTTGTATATCTCAACACAACATTTTTTCTCCAGTGACAGCAGGAAATCAAGTTATCGAGACCGATTTGACTTGCCAAAAAGAGAGAACCAAGTTTGCCAATCTTGCTCTTTGTGAAAAAACATGTTACGACGACTGCTATATTAGGAGACATTCAGTTGAAGCGCTTTGTGAAAAGAGTGGCCTTTGTACTTGCCAATACAATTGCACAATTGATCATTCCCTCTAGTTAAGAAATTTATGTAATAGCAGTCCGGTAAAGATTCTATATAATTGATGTGATTATTTTCGAAATAGTCATCATCAAGACCGAAACTCAAGAGATTTCATACTAATCGCAATGAATAATCGATTTTAATTTCAGCCTTAATAAATCATCTTTTGATTTTACTATTCCCAGCGTTATCAATTTATAATATCTAATTACAGTAGTTCTTAGTGAACGCCGATATTTGTTACTATTTATAAATTCTTTCGATCCCGCTTCACTTGGCCCTTCTTTCACTCAAGTCAGTGTGGACTGTGTGGTGCCGGAATGAAGATTACAACAGATAGAAGAAATGGAACTGTGTGTGCGAATGAATGAATAAAACATTTTAGAGAAAAAAATTGCCATATTTAAATCTGTTAACTATTACTAGACCGAAGTCGCTAATGTGATTTTTTTGGTTTTCAATGATTCTCTTGGTTAAATGTAAAATTGGCTTATCTAATTGTTCCTTTCGATATTTCCCTGGTTCGCCCTTGGCTTATAAGTTATAAGCCTGCTTGAGCTCAAATAAATGAGCTTATTAGCTAAAACCAGAGCCAAACGAACACGCACTCTTTTCTTTAACTAACAGCAGTAAACTTGAACATCACATTCCTTGCAAATATTTTACAACACAACACAAAGAAAAGCAAACTCTTAACTAGTCACCCAACATAAGCAAATCCATCTCGGACGTGTTTTCTTGATCAATCACATCAAGAAACAAAGGATCAACGATGACATGACTATTGACGTGTACCTTAAACCGATGATCCCACCACAACACCTTTGCCGAACCTTCAATATCCACCTCAGCTTCTAGAACCATCTCTCGCTTCCTCACGTCACTGAAAAACGCTGCCACATGGTTCGCCAGCTCAAGCCCACTTAGCCGAGCCGGTAGCTTAAGCTCTCTAGTTGAGTTACTGCACGGGAAAATCAAGCATTAACAATCGCATGCCACAAACACCCCTAGATAGTTGTAAAATTTTGCTTGTTGTCATCTAACGTTTACTTGTTTATTAGTGATTTGTCACATATATGATATATCATATTGTTTTAAAATATTACTCTTTTTTATAAATTTAAGGGAGCCTTTGACATCAACTTTTTAGTCAAAAAACTGCTTAAGAAAAGCATTGAGACAAAAACATTACTTCAAAAAGGTGGAGCAGAGTATTTGGCACTAGCTTAGCGTATATTGCTTATAAGTGACTTATACATAAGTTTTACTCATTATAAGTACTAAAGTAACTTTAAACATACATACATTTCTAATATAAAGTTTCCATTTTTGGTAATTTTTACTCCAAACAGTTAGAAAAACAAACTCCAAATCCTTTTTTTTTTGTAATCGAAAACCTCAAATTCTTAATTCAGCAATTGTACTCAAAATCTAGTTTTTCAAAAGCTAACATACCATACACACATAATTTCCATAAAATTTAAAAGCTAAGAAAAAAAGTAGTTTGAAACAGGCAGGGTAATAATTAGTAGTAGAAAAATCCCAATTATTTTACCATGTATATTAAAAAAAAACAGTTCTAGTCCCGCCACCGGAAACATGCACTAAATCAGGCACCCTCCAATATTCACAATATATATATATATACATAAGGGAAGGGGAGGAAAGTAGGTACAGCCTAAAGAGGGCTACAACACCTCCGTATTACGAAAAAATTTCCATGTATTTTACTAAAAAGTGGACTAGTATAGTATTTCAGGTCCCACGTAATTACAAAATACTACTAGTATAAACATATAATTCAGCCCCACCCGTCTATAAATCCTAAATCCTAATTCCGCCACTATATACTCTCTCTGTCCCATCTTATCGGGCACCACGGGGAGTAGCAAAAAAGAAGGGACATCATTATTACATTGATTTTTGGCTTATATTATTGACTACTTTGATGGAAGCAGAGTACCTGACTTCCACAGCCATTACATCTGTTTAAAAAATTTAACTGTAACAAATTTAAACAGATCTAATCGATGTGAAAGCAGAGTAACTCTGAATCAGAGTCAGGTACTCTGCTTCCCTACTTTGACCCTACTTACTTTCTATTTTAGGAAAGTGTCTAACAACTGTCCCAATAAATTGGGACGGAAGGAGTATGAGTTTATACCTTGGCTGGGATCCGGCATCAATTTTGGCAGAGCCGAGGCGAGAGCCGGAGTAGAAAATAGACATGTCGGTGGAGTCGTAATGGATGGGTGCGATGTTGGGGTTAGTAATTTGGACGGTCATAATTAGTTCAAGGTCGATGCTAGGGAAATTAAGTTTAAGTGAGGTTAGTTTAATGGAAATAAGTTGGAAAGTTGGGTCTTTTGGTCTAGCTAGGATTAATGCTGACGTGGCGGCTATTGAGGCGGCTCCGATTAACGCGGTGGTCCAGCTCCAATTTACTACTCCTACGTTTATACTCATTTTTTTCCTTTCCTTTTTTTTTTTTGGAGAGATTTAATTATATAAAGGAGATAGTGTATGGGTTTGGGCAACAAAATATCTGCCACGAATAGTATACGTGTGTATTGAAATTTACTATATACCCCACATAAATTGGACACCACCATTAATACTTATACCGTACCTGTCATATTTTATTTTATTTTTAAAACGTTTAAAAATAAATTTTTATTTTTAATTTTTAGTAATTTTTTGTTTTAAAATATCACTTTTTATTAGTTAGATCATATCAAATTTACATTTAAAAATTATAATATCGTATTTTAAATAAGAAATAGTTTTTCTTTAAAACTATTGATTTTATGATACTTATTTGTTGGGTTTTAAGAGAAATTATTTTAAATTCTTAAATTTCACGGTTTTGAAAGCAATACACTTAGTTTGTAGTTTAATATATTTTTATAATTTTATATATATTTTGTTCACAAAACCAAGAAAATTTATAAATATATCAACTGTCGACTGCGAAGCTTAGTGATAAAGTAGCATTTTAAACTAAATGTATTGTTAATTTTTTAGATAAAATAGTAAAACTAGAAGTTCAAATACCTTTTTGCATCACAATTTGTTTATTCTGGTGTTCAAAACTTATTCATAAAATGTTTGCATAGTTAACATGTCAATAATTCAACGACACATGAATTGAATTGTCCGACACAAAAAATAAAGTGTTCGACGCATGTGTCATATACGTTTTTCTAGAAGGTTTCAGATCTAACAAAACTGACCGGTCAATGATCAAGCCTAATTAATTACTTAATAAGTGTAAGCACTTTATTAATGAAGTACTAGTATTTAACCATCATAATTTTGTTTATCCCATAATCAACCATTATAATTTTGTTTATCCCATAATCAACTATTATAATTTTGTTTATCGCATAATCATGCACTAAAAGACTTATGATATGTTTTATTCAGACTGGTCATCTCTTAACTAAGAAAATATTGTATATTGAAAATTATTTTTCATTCTTCACCAATTTCATCAATTTGGCATATGTTACCACTGGGAATGTCATTCAATTGAACTTATATTTTTCTTTCTTTTTGATCAAACTTTACTCCACGGCCATACTATTAGAATTAATGTAATTTGTAAACATCTAAGTGAACTTGTAAACAAAAGATGAATGCACCGCTAAAACAATGCAAGTATCCAACAAAAATAAATAAATGTGTCGTTTATATAACTTTGAGGAAATATTAGATTTTGAATGCACACCTTTAATTGCTTACATGATTTAATTGGTAGTTATGATCGACTAGTACTAACAAAGAAGATGTGAAATAATTATTTTAACTATAGGAAAAAAAAAAAAAGGAAAAGGGTACTCAAACTCTCCATGAATTCAATGTATTTTAATAGAATGGTAACATAGAAATATTTTATTATTGCAAAATTACACCAAATCTTTCCTTTCATCCTTTTGATTTCCTATGCTGAGACGCTAAACTCATGATAAATAACAAGATACTCCATGTTACAATAAATACTATAATGCTACCAACACAATGAAAGAATTAATAATATTTTGTTTGTTTTAATTAAAAATAAAATTTATGGTAGAATCAATTAGGGTTATGTATTTTTATTTGAGTTTTTATTGGACAATGTTATTTTTATGGTTTTGTTTTTTTCCTTACAATGTTTGATGGGAAAATTAATGTTTTTTTGTTTTAATTTATAATTAAATTTAGGGTGATACAAAATAGGGTTTTTCATTTTATTTGGATTTTTTATTGGATTGGAATGTTAGTTTTATGTTTTTTTTTTCCTTCATTTGTAAGGCTGTTTTATAACTTTTGTCTAACCAATTAATTAGAATTTTTTAATTAAATCTTAATACTCTTGATATGCTAATACAGGAGTTAGATTACTCCCCTCTATATGAGGAGTCTGGTGCATTGCATCCGGAAAAAAACATACAAAGATTGATATGAAATATGGAAATAATTAAATGAAATCAATATTTACTACATGTTTATCCTTAATAAAATATGAAATGAATATCTATATATATATATATTAATATTAAACATAATTTTCAAAGACAATTTAGTCGTCCTACCATTTCTCATTGCCCACAATCCATATCCATTTACGCAAAATAAACATTTTTTCGTCTCATTTCTTCTATAATCAACCAAAAATGACGACTCACTCGGTTCTCACAGTGTTTATCTTGTCTCTTTTCATCACTGCTGGTTAGTCCGTCTATTTTCATGTACTGTATAGTTTGTTTTATTAACACATTATTACAAATTCACCTGCTGAGTTTTAAACTATTTGAGTTAGAACAAAGTTTCCACCGGTTACATGATCTAAATTCCTAATCAAAACTCTGAGATGGATCATAAAAAAAACATCCCTCTTTAGTTGAAGATCTTAATAAGTTGTCTTGTCGGAAACTAGAAAGTAAGATTACCAATTTCCGTAGTTGCATTACTTGAAAATTGTAGTGACTGTCGATCAGGGAAAAGGACACATGCTCCTTTGTTCGTTCTTGTGACTATCAAAGAAACAAGTTAAAATTTCCAAGTTCTTTTAAGTTCTGTTTTTTACACATGTATTTACATCGAAAACAACCACATAACCGTGTCTTATAAGTACGATTTTTTTCCGTTTCTAATATCAGGAAATCAAGCTTTGATGACAAATGCTGATTGCGTGGATCTAATCACGTTTGAAAATGGTGCTCTTTGTAAGGAAGATGCATGTCGCAACGCATGTCTCCAGAAACATGGATCACTTAGGGTACGGACGCGTTGTGAATTTGTCGACACTTGTTCCTGCCAATACCCTTGCTAGTGAAATAACTATCATCTACACACCTATTATTATCATGAACTTCTGCCTTCTCCTTGGGATTAATTTATTAAATTTATGTTTTTCCATTCTCAGTATCTTATCGATGTATTAAAACCAAAGTCCAATCAATTAAATAGATATTATATGATCTATCATCACCTTACATGTGCTACTCAACTTGAACATCTGCATCAACTTATTCGCCATACTTAAATGGGACATATTAGTCTATCGGATGAGAATCTTTCTTTTTTCCCAATCTATATCATGCTATATAAAAGACCCTGAATTCTTCCAAGGGTGTCTTCTGTTAAGTGGTGAATTACCGCCTTATTAGACGATAGAAGTCGAGGTCTGTGAACTTTTTCCGACTCACACTAAAGTATCAGTCGCTAATAAAACATAATCATTGACTTTTTACACAAAATAGCGAGGATCTTATGTACAGTGATTTTCACGGATTTGGGGTTGTCTCAGACATTTTACTAAAGCTTGTCACTGAGCATCTCCCTAATATTCTTCTTAATAGAAGGCCCCATTTTTTTCTACTAAAGCTTGTAACTGAGCATCTCTCATTTCAGAAAATGGTTGATATTACAATTTTCTGTTAATTTTTGAACTGATTTAGAATAATTGAATTTAAAATTTGGTCCTTGAGTTTAAAATGTTATACTATCTTAAAAGTTATTAGACCATGCAAAAATGATTGATACTCCGTAGTTTGGTAAATTAAACTGAATTAAAAACAATTGATAATTTGGTTTACTAAACTGAAATAATGTGGATCTTGTGTACGGAGTTCAAATTTAGTCAAGGTTAGGAGAGTTAAAATCAGATAGCAGGTGAAGTGACCACAAAAGAAATATGCATTCTCGAATGCTTAAACACAAAACAAATCAACTGCAGAACCACCACATGTAAATAATAAATGATTTTTAACAAAAAGACTGACTAGAAGAAGAGAAAAATGTTGGCCAAATTGTGTAAATACATATTCATCATACAACAAATTACAATAGATAAACATACATCAGAAAAAGTGTATCACCGGTTCTACTGCCTACAACAAGATTTAACTACTCCCTTTGAGTCCTTAACTTGAGCTGATATAATTCTCTCTCTGTTCGCTGAACATACACAAATTTAGAGTTCATCTCGGATTTTTTACTAAGGCTTGAACTCGAGCATATCCCTGATATTAAGCTTGATAGAAGGCCCCATTGACGAACATACATGGGCGCTTTTCCAGTATACTCCTTTAGCACCGGATGGCTTGTTTACTTCAACTGATTTCTGTTATTCGTAAATTACAAGTTAAAAAAATTCAATGATATTACTCGGAAAATGATTTTCCCGTGGATTTGGGGAAGAGACATACCATGGCTGCTAGGAAATTGACAATCAGATCTTCCTCGGAAAAATCTGCTTTTCCAAATGGCAAGTGAACTATTCCGGTTTTATCTGCCCTGAACTCGACTTTTCCCTTCTTAAATTCGTCTATAGCCTGATAAACATATCAAGGATAATAAAGTTTCTTAGATCAGCAGCTTCTAATAGATCTTAAATATACTCAGAACTCGGACACACGAGAGAACTCAATAAACAAAATGCGCTCAAGTAGTAATTTTTTTTTAAATGCTTATAAAGGAAAAAGAAAGGGAAAAAAGTTGGAAATGCAATGAAAAACAAATACTCTAATTGAAGAAGTGTTTTGCAGAAAAGAAACTGCGACTATCGCCTCTCCTGGCCTAAACACTAGTAAATGTTGGTATCTAAAAGCAAGTCGTTTACAAAACCATCAGCTAGACGACAAAATTACAGACTTGGAAATCAGAGTGAACTCTGTAATCTAGGCTCGAGAAGGGTAACTTTTAAAAACATTTTTATTTCGTTCGGGTAGAAAGAAGAAAAGACATTATTGCCAAACAGATGGAAAAAAAAGTCGATGAAGTATTTGTAGAAAATAAACTATTGGTAGTACTGCTGGTGCCTAACTTTCATTAAATTTAAATTTCTTTTTGCGGGTTTAATTTCTTGTCTGTAAAGTGTAAACAACTGAAAACCGAGAGTTACGCTGGTTAGACACTTGGACCAGCTCACAAAATTAAGGATGACATATGTATATAAAAGAATTCATAACTAATTATAACTGTGTCTGGATTCGACCTTACCTGAGGAATATTGGTTGTGACGGTACCGGCTTTGGGGTTTGGCATCAGTCCTCGGGGACCCAATATCTTTCCTAGAGCAGCAACCTGATACAGAAGGTTGTTATTTGGGGAGAAAAAGATACAAATACACAACATAGGACTAAATGGATTTATATTATTTCACATCAAGAAAAAAGAAAACCATCAAGATATGATCAGACCATCTCTTTTACTCTTTTTTTATTTTTGTTTTGAAAAACCCTCATCTAGTCTAAGGCCTAAGCATGTCAAAAGTATTAAGTATCCCATTTATATTTCCAAAACTTTTTTCTTCTAAACGGATAAAAAAAAAAAGAACAAGTAATTTATTAGTGGAGAAAGACACTATGTGAAATCAGATTTTAGCCGACGTGTTCTAGCAACAACCTCTACAAAAATTGAAATATGAGTGATAAACCCCATACTCCAGTCCAATAAAAATTGTGTCTTCAACTGGGAAGAGAGAAAAGGTCGCCCATCATATAGAATAAGAAATAAAAAATCAAAACCCATAGGAGATGGACCTAAACAGTTCTATTGCACGTAAAACTTTACTAGAGCTAACGAAGAAAAAGTTTGCTGGCATATAGGAGAGCCTAAATGAGAAAAGAAAAGAAAAATAATTGTCTCCCTCTCCACCTTGGGCATCATATCAGGAGTGGCAATTAATTTGTCAAATTCCATAAATCCTCCTTTAATTTGATCAATCAAATCCTCTCCACCAACTATATCGGCTCCTGCACTCTTCGCCTCATCAAACTTTTCACCTGAACATATTCAGCGACGGACAATCAGGAAAGAAGACAATACTGAAAGATACTAAGACAACAATGAGAAAGCGGATTGAGAATTGACCGCATTGCAAAATGTGTAGCTTTTATATCGTACGAATAATCATGAAAACGACATAAGCCTGTACTTTTCTTGGCTATTCTGTGTATGCTGTTTGTCCAGATTGTTTGACTTGCAAAAATTATTTTTCCGTTTGTGTTGCATGCAACATATCTTTTGAGAACGACGAAACCCTCGCAAAAAGAATCCCAAAAGGACAGATTAAGGAGACAACTGAGATTATAAAAGTCCTCAAAAGGCATGGAAAAAAGCATCATGTAGATTGGAAATTAGGCGTCCAGTAACTAGTTATTCATTGTATAATTTCCACCCAATGACCAGATAACAAATAAACCTTACCAAGATTTGCATGTATTGTCAATTGTGCATGTAAGTGTATAAGAGTACAAATATAAAAATAAATAGAGTGGGACTAAGAACAACAACTAATACTCAAGAGCAATAACTTAAAAACCGAATAGATACTGTAAAATTATTATTTTTAAATAGTACTTTAAGTGTTTAACATCCTAAAACACTGTTTATTTGTCCTTAAAAAGCACTTTATAAAAACTACAGGACAATCATCACACTGACCATGCTTTTTGAAATATGCTTTCAGTTATAGCAAAATAGATAGTACTTGAAAAGGACATGATCATAATCCATTACTTACTAACACATCTAAATCCATAAAATACCATTTTATTTGGTCATTGGAGTATTATATTAAAAATTCTTACTTGTGAGGCTGAACGAAATCCTTCGATATTTTGTTTAGTTTTCTTTCTTTCTTTTATGTGTTATCTTTCGGTTCTGAGCTCTCTCTATTTAAAAACAAAAATCTTTCGGTTCAATGTATTCAAACACAAATGCGAAGAAATAGGAAGTAACTACCTTGAGTAAGAACAGCCACCTTCACAGTCTTTCCAGTCCCCTTGGGTAAACTCACCTATCACATAGTATGTGAAACACTTGTAAAAATTACAAATTAGAAGAACCATTAAAAAAAACGTTCTTATAAACTTATTAACATGTATATTTCAGTAAATTTTTTTGAACATCGAAAACAATCCTCTTCCTAATAACTTACCGTTGCTCTTAGCTGCTGATCGTTGTACTTGGGGTCGATGTTGAGACGGAAATGAGCTTCTGCAGTTTCAACAAACTTTGTCCTTGCCAGTCCCTTAAGTAATGAAATTGCTGTTTTCACATCATACTCCTTTTTGGTTTCCTTTAGACTTTGGATTTCCAAAAATCTCTTGGACCTCGTCTAAACGTTTCAAATACAGGGAAAATGAAAAAACAAAACTCATAAGGCTACATACCAAGAGAGAATCTGAATTAAAAAAACCTAAGTAAGTAAGTGCAGACAAGTAAGTTGATTATATTGTTCATTGATACATCCAGCGTTCATGGTCAGAAAATTGCTAAAGAATAAAAAGGTACAAGGGTGCATATATTTAACCGGGAAATTTATCAACACTATCTAGGAAGAAATTATTTTTACAGTACTTTTTCTGTAATTAGAAGTAGCTATAATACAAGACATTGAATTTGTTATATGAATAGAACTATGTTTTGTTTGGCTGCAACTCAAATCAACTGGCTTAGATAAGAGTGGGAAAAATAGGCCTGGCATAGCTTCATGCGGCTAGAAATTTTATCCAGTTAAATCAAGCAATCAGCTTTTGAGTTGGGCAACTGGCCAAGCCAGGGCAGTACTGGTTATATGTTGAGCTCAAAAGTTGCAATAAAACAACTCCTTCAACTACAAGTTTGTGTGTCCGTCAGTGTAAATCTGTGCTTGTATCTTAAGGCCATACTTTTCTGATGATGAACATTAGATATACATTAAACAACAGCATGTACTGAGAATTCACAATCAACAACAAGACGAGCAAATAAATGTAATAAAAAAAAATTACACTCAAAGTTTTCCCAACTCATCTCTATTTCATATAGAAACTAAATCAGGCCAATGTGGAAGTTATGTTCTGCTAAGTAAATTTTTTGAAATCATGGAAACATACATACTCGATATTTAGTTCCTGAGTTCAAACATATTTACATGTTAATGATGCAACAACAACAATAGTTTTAATATCAGAGATTTTAATTACTGACTGTAAATCCCAACAACTAAGATCCTCATATGACATACATTCAAATATTGAAACTGTCCCCGTACAACTAAATAGTGTAAAAAGCTATAGAAATACAAGCCCAAACAATCTGAAAATTAGAAAAGATCGCATCTTGATCGGAGCACGATAAACTACTAGTTGTATTTTATAAAAAGTAACTTAACAACGCGGTTGGTTACTTTTTACAAAATACAACTTAATAGTATAAGTGGGCAAGCCCCCCTTACATAGTGGTAGCTTTAGCACCGGGTTGGCCTTTACAAACTTAATACTGTAAAAAGCTACAGAAATACAAGCACCAACAATCTAAAAACAAGAAAAGATCAAATCTTTTTCGGAACCCAATACAAAAGGAAAGAGGGGCATAGCAATTAGCAACATAAAAGCAAATGGATGTTTTTTTTTTAATTTAACTTTTTACCGTTAAATAAAATTATAAATGTACTAACAGACAGATACTACTAGAATAGATAGATACATGCTCTGTCTCTCTTAAGTGGCAAAGCAGCATTTCCATTTTTACTCATTAAAAATCTGTAGCCAAACAAGCACCAACACTCCACAAATTATAAAAAGATCAATTTTTACTGCAACACACTACAAAAACAAGAGGGTCATAGGAAAAACAGCAGATTGGAAGACACTAAGAGGGACATAACAACAAAAACAGATAGATAGATACATACATACATACAAATTATAAAAAGATTAAATTTTTATTGCAACACAATAAAATAAAAGAGGGTCATATCAAAAACAGCAAATTGCAAGACACTACAGAACAACAGAAACAGATAAATAGATACATTTAGCTATGAGACCGAGCCTCAAATACCATCATAATTTTTTTATCAGAAAAAAAAAAGATAGATAGATAGATACTTTGTCTCTCTTAAGTGGTAAAGCAGCATTTTCTTTCTTACTTAGATACTCACTCACTAACAAGCTGCAGACAAACAAGCACTACCAGTCCACAAATAAACAAATAAGAGATCAATTTTATTGCAACAGAATAAAAAAAACAAAAGAGGGTCATAGAAAAAAAAGAGCAAATTGGAAATCTCATAGTACATCATTTGGGACTTAATTATCAAAAACTCAATAGTTAAAATCTCTTTAAAACTTAGGTACAATGCTCAATGTTGCCACTTCCTTTTAACTCATTGTTCTTAAATAAGAAATCGAGTAACGTAGGTTTTTAGATATTAAGTGCGCATTTAAGTAGTAATCAACAATTCTCCCTAGAATTACAAATGTCATAACAGACAAACAGAATAGATAGATAGAAACAGCAAATTGGAAGACACTACATAACAACAAAAACAGATAGATAGATAGATACATTTAGCTACGAGACCGAGCCTCAAAACAAAAAAAAAGAAAAAAAGAAACAGACTCTGTCTCTCTTAAGTGGCAAAGCAGCTTTCCCTTTCTTAGGCTTTGTTGCTAGTGTTGTTACTGTACTCACAATGGGACCCACCAAATCCTCATCTTCCTCATCATCATCCCGTGCCACGTCAGCTTCCTCCACGTCAGCATCAGCAGCAGCAAACACCGCGTGTCCACGGTATCGGCTCGGGTAATAAGAAGAAAGTGAGATTGTTGATGTTGTTAAAGTGTTGTTGAGAAAGAAAGTGTTTTTTGAAGGTATTGTTGTTGTTTGGAAGATTAAGTGAGTGTTTTTTGTGGTTCTGTAGTGGGATTGAGTGATAAGTGTAGATGATAAACTCGCCATTCTTGTTTACTCTTTCTCTCTCTCTCTTTCTCTATATTTGTATATCTACCTATCCATCAAAATAAAATAATGGTAAATATATAATATACTCTTTTACAACATTTTATTACTAGTTATTTATTTATATTTATATTTATTGTTGATTGATGATACATAGATAATTCAATGGTGTTTGTGAACAAGTTTTTAAATTTGTATCGCTCTTTTGCTTTGGCTCCGTTTGACATTGTTTTTTTTTTTTTTAATAAAAAAACTGCTTCCAAAAGTTATCGAAAAAACTTGATTTAAAAAACATGTAATCATTGTTTGGAAAGACTTACAAAACTAACTTTCATGCAAATTGATTTTTAATATTAACGGTAGTATATTATTTTGGGTTGTCCCAATTTATTAGGACACATAACATTAGATTATCCATATATACATATATAGATATGATATATAGTTATCAAAACCAACACAAAAGTAAAGGGCAAAATTGTCATTTATCATATGAGACAAGCACAATGATGGTATACCATTAATATTTGTTAATTATCATAGTCTCAATAAATTGGGACGGATGGAGTATAAAAAAAAGCTTCTTTTAATGTTATTTTTGGATGAAGCCGGGTAAAACTTTAAAGTTTGCAGAAACAGTCTTTTATTTAAATCGGAACGGCAAAATCTCAACGAAGGATGTTTAATTGATTGTAATAAGTGATTCACTTTCTTTAATATCCTTTTTGACATATGTAGTAACTCATTGTAATCTTATTTTTTTTTGGTAATTTATAATTACTTTTACTACTCACCTTAAATAGTTATTATGATATGTGCTTATTTAAAATATTATTGTTTTTGTTTACGAGAAACATTTGTTGCTCAGTCTTAATGTAATAAATCTCGATTTTAAATGTAAAAAATAAACAATAACCAACCGCAACAATCAATTGTTTCTCGACCAAATGTTTCTCGGAAACTGATTTTGCAAATGTTATTGTTAACAATAAAATAATTAAATAACCAGAATAAAAATATGAAATTAATTCAATCACGAACATCAAATTCTATAAAAGAAATGATTTCACAAATAACTAATTATTCAGAAACAAAAAAGATTTTTTTCAAAGTTAATCCAAAAACGGTTTTGTTTTAAAATAGAAAACACAAATTAGGATAAAAAGAGAAATTTGACACCTTACAGAGGTAATAAAATTATATACAAGAAAAAATCAAGATAACAACAATTTATTTTTTGAAAACTGTTAGTAAAATGAGTGTCGATAAATTTAGCAACAGTTTAGCAAAAAAAATGTTGCTAAAATGTTGCTAAATTTAGCGACACTCGTTTTACCATCAGTTTAGCAACAAACGTTCTGATGCTAAGCTGATATTTTTTTGTTGGGACACTCATTTTACCATCAGTTTACCATCATTTTAACGACACTTATTTTACCATCATTTTACCATCTTCCTAACCAAGAGTATTCACCAGAAGATTCAGGGTAGACAAGACATGTCTTGAGAACAAATTTGTAATCAATCCCTTTTCACTTTGAAATGTGGACAACAGATGAATAAATTAATTATCATTACCGGATTTTTATTAATGGCATATGGTTATAGTTTCCTTTTTGTTCTTATTCCTACATTTAAAGACGAATGTTGAATATTTTCGGGTTTCTTTTTAACTTACAAACACAATATGCAAGGTGAACATAAGAGTGCATCTCTTTTTCTTTTTCTTTTTCTTTTTCTTTTTGTTTTGGTGACTGATTGCAATTATCTTTGTTAAATTGGATGATGGGTTGGGTTCAATTATCGAAAAACAAATATGAAAACAAATATCAAAACGAAAACTTTTTATTGTCAACAAGAATTCTTTAAAGAAATCTAGAATCTTATTGTTTAATACAATGATAACCTATCAAAAAGTAAAAAGTTGTATTATGATTACGATAGATCATATATCGGATTAGTTTGGATATTAAGTGTGCGATCCTAATAGTTACAGTAAAAGTTTTCGAAGTGGCTTATTAAATACATATAGGGCGGCCCGTCGTTGTGACTTGTTCAAGACTTAAATTTTTTATTGCCTTTAATATTAATGAATGCGTAGAAAAAAAACGTAGAAAGTGAGATGTAAATCAGGTCAAATAGAGAAAATACATAATTACAGCTACCATTAACCATTGAACTAAACAAGTACCAGTGATTTATTACTTAATAAAAATTATTAATACTAAAAATTGTGTGAGTGGCTGACATTGGCCTAAAAAAACTTGTCGACATACTTTGTCCAATTCTCGAGTCTTGATCGACTTGCACCAGAGCCGTCCCTGAATACATGTGAAGAAATAATTAGGAAAAATAAATAACATTACAACAATTTAACCGAAAAGAATTAATCCAGTGCTGCAGTGCTCACCGTCACATGAGAGACGTCAACCTTGTAAGGTAGATTGGGCAACAAATGATAAAACAAAGCGAGAAAGAACTATAGTTTGCGGAATCAATGAAAGTAAAAGAAGAATAAGAACATAAATCCGGAAAAATTGGGGTTTACAATGATTTATATCATGAGTTTTGTTATTTTTTCAGTTTTATACCCTTAATTCTTATTTTGTTGGGTATTAATCTGGATTTAATTAAATGATTAAATAGTGGATGTATATATATACTCCCACGTGGGGCTTGATTGATGATGATAGTACTAACTTATTGAGGGTATCATATGCAGGCTGAAGAATGATGATGAGTTGAATTTTTTATTTTTTATCTTTAATATATTTATGTGGATGAATTGGAATATTTTGGTTATTTATCATATATGTTCATATATAATTTTATTGATATAGTAATATACAACAATTGTTTAAAACTTCATTTATTTTTTGAAATTATTGATATGTATCTTATATTTATATATATATATATATATAATTGTATATATTACTTTATTACTTCTGTATAAAAAGGAAAACAAGAATTCCTTACACTTATTAGTTTTTAGTATTTATCTTATAATTATAATGATTTTTAACTTTTTTTGTAATAATGTTTATTTATTTACAACATAATTTAAGACTTTTAATAAACCATTATCTAAAGTAAATAGTGTAACTAAATGAGGGCATTTAGATAAAAATAGTGAAAAACAACAGTGTCATGACCATTAACTGAACTGACAAGTTTGAAACTAAAATAAAGGTGAAATAAAAAAAATAAAAATTGGAGGCACAAAACTGAAAAAATGACAAAAATCATGATGCAAAATTTCATAAAACCCCAAAAATATATATATTATAATATATCAATTTCTCTCTCTATAATATATCTAACGCTATACAATTCGTATGCTCTCAATATTTTCTATGAACTAAACTCAACTGGTCATCTATTTATAAGTTTCAAAAGTAATTCTAAACCCATTAGGAATATATTTCTAGTTAAACCAATTAGAATACAACTTCCCAATTCGTTGGTCTACAAGTAATCCATTAAGTAATTGTTTACTAAATACTAATTCCTTAATCCTTGCAACAACGAAGAACTATTTTCTAAAGCTCTTAGAAGATATAGCCGTATCAAAGTCTTCTGAAAAATAATCAAAAGTACTGAATATGATATGAAGTGGCTTACAAGAGTTTAAGATTTTCTATTATAAAAGCAACTAGGTACGATATGAAGTTGAGTCATATCCCCAAATTTTTACATGAATATTTCAACAACAAAAAACATAATGAATAAATAGAAAAGCTTATAATAATTTTGACCGACCTTCAATTATCAAACAAGGACAACTATGAAAAACCATACAAAAGTCGATCAAACTGAAGATGTACAAGTAGGAACAAAAAAACATGTAAAAAAAAGTATAAACAATCTAGAGATAAACTTTCAAACATAGATACGATAGAAAAGTGCTTAGTTTGGTTGTTACAAGACTTCCAATTTTATCCCGTTTAAACAGAATCAGCCAAATCATAGAAAGTGAAAAAAAATACATACAGTTTAATAAATTTTGTACCTTTTGCTATTTTGAGTTAGTAAATAATTAGGAGTGACGATATACGCATAGACTATTTTACATAAACTTTTGCAGAGACTTGACTATGAGCCGTTAAATACTTTTTGCTTAGCTTTTTATTGTGAATCAACAATTTTATTTTTATTAATATTTAAATTTAGTTTAGTCGTAACTAGGGTTCTATATTTTTGTTTAGATTTTTATTATGTTAGAAATTTCTAAATGAGTTTGTTTATTATAATAGTATGATATGATATTCAATTTACGTTATTGAGATTGGTTGTTGACATGTTGTGATTGCGAAAAAAGTTTCTACATTTACATCGCACTTTACAATATCACAAAAAAGTTTCTACATTTACATCGCTCTTTACAATATCACGTTTTTATTATATACAATAGCAGTATTATTTACTTTTCTAATGTGTTGATTGATATATTTACTCACCGTGTCACGTCACGTGTTGTTTACATCCAAAAATTTAACGACAATACATTAATCAAGTTCAATTGGTAAATTCGGTACGGTAAATCAATAATTTGGAATATCAGTACACTAAATTATGTTTATTTGGTAAACTTAGTACACTAATCAATAATTTAAAACCACAATACACTAAATTAAGCTTATTTGCTAAACTCAATGGATTAGATCAATAATTTATAACCTCACTACACTATATTAAGCTTATTTCGTAAACTCTATACTTTAAAACCTTAATACACTAAATTAAGTTTATTTGATGAACTCAATTCACTAAATAAACACTTCGAATTCTAAGTATACTAAGAATGTATGCACCAGAGTGTTATCATATTTTACTCGATCCTAAGTTAGCAAAATGTATTGAAAGGACTTGCGGTTTGAATTGTAAGTACTTCGTTCCAAACTTGCTCCCGTAATTTCAATAGCTATACAATCTCATATTCGAGTGGCCCATGTGGTTCATGTCCAACACAGAAACAAAACAAAAAATGCTTACGCCAGCATATGTTTTTTTTTACAGCTGAAACGGTGGAAAACATGCGTGTGTTGATTTTACCGGCGTTTCGCTCTTCATGAGTTTGGTATTAGAGAAACATGAGAAAGTATGTCAAGACAATCAACACAGTTTCATACATTTTGCGTTTGATACATTTGAGTTTTTAACTACCGAGTCTGTTAAACTTCTCGGCAGAGTGCAGAAAGTTATGAACAGAAATGTGTCGACTGCAGGTTCGGCTGAATATGTTTTTAGAATGTTAGGATTTGCTATTCAAAGAGGACTAACAACGCAGTTTGTTGCCCGTTTTTCTCAAACTCATATGTAATAATTTTACTCTAATCAGTTTTATTAATATAAACACAAATGCTAAAACACGATAAATTTGGGTCTGTACGTAATCCTTACCATATGTTAAGTATCAATAATAAGGGTTTTCTCGCTCAAGAGTAATAAAGTTAACAGGTAATTTTAATACCAGTATAATAGAGCAAAATCAACGGTGTAAGAAAGCATTAAAAAGAGAAGAAGAGAACACGTTTTAAAATCTCATCTTTTTTAACGTTTTTATGAAGACAGAACACATCTTTTTCAAAGCCAAAATATTCATAACATGATAAAGCCATAACTTTGGTCGGTTGCGTTAGGCTTTTCAACAAAGATAAAAATGACAAATCGACCGTGAATAAATGATGCTTCCTGATCTTTATTATGACTCGGATTCTTGTACTTGTTCGGACTATTACACTTGTTCGGATTCGTATTCCGATTTTACAATTATGCTCGATATAACTATTTAATCTCTCGTCTTGATCTTTCTCCTCCTTTACTCGATGCTCGGCTGTCTTTTCTCGGTTTGTTTATTGGAGTGATATGCTTTGGTTAGTTTCTCTCTTTTCTTAACTTCTCTCTATATTTTTTGGATAGATTTTCTGGTCCTTTTCTAGGAGGGGTAGTGGGCTATTTATAGGCAACTGCGCCTTCTAGGATAGTGACAAATGTCTTCATCCCAGGGATTTCTCAGACAAGGGTCCCCCTTTGATTGGGCTTGGGCTTTGAGTTGTAGCCCCTCAATCCCTACAACCAATATGAGATGACCCATTTAAGCGTTGGATGCCCATTTATAAAGTGGGTTGATTATGACCCGAATAAAATATTCGGGTCTGATTTTTGTGTTCTATCAAGTGCTCCCTGACTTCCTCGGCGTGGTTTCCATGTCGGGGGAGTCATGTTCGGTTTGTCGAGAACGTTACTTCGGTCTTATTTTTCCAAATGCTTCATCGAGAAATGCAACAGACTCGTGACGGTTCCCAGGGGGGCACATTTAATGTTTCCTACCCTAATATCTTCTTTCGAGGAAAACTCCTATAAAGGGGTGTGCTCCCTCCATAATTAGGCATCTTACTACTAATTTGTCCTTGACATAATGGCTTCTTCTGATTCTACTGGTGAGAGCTCCTTTAATTATATTTCATATTTAGAAACGGAAATCAAGAAATCTCGTACCGCGAATAAGAAACTCGTGGCCAAGGTTTCAAACTATAAGAAAAGGTTGTCTGACATGGATTCTGATCATCATGTGACGATGGCCGATCGGGATTGGGCCTTCGAGCATATAAAGAAGCTCGAGGCTAATCTGGCTAAGCAGAAGGCGGCTAAAAGGGCCTATAAGCTTGCCTTCAAGGAGTTGCATGCTCGGTCCAAACCGAGTTCGGATGACGATGAAGAAGGCTCTTCCTCGAAATAATTAGTCTTTTGTAATTTCTGTCGTAATTTCTTTTGAATGGGGAGTCTTCTCCTCAGTTGTAATTGAAGTTTTTGGAATTAATAAAATATTTCCCTTTCCTTGTTCTTGTCTGTTTATCTTCTTGATGTCTTTTTGGATGACTTTAATTGGATTTGGAACTGTGGTTAATTCGCCTTTAATGCTCTTGGGAAGTTCAAGAGGCTGTATTTATTCGAGATGACCTTTGACCTACTCCTTGTTTCTTCTTATAAAAGGGGACTGTCCCAGTATCTTTTGTGCAGTTCATTCTCTACTAACGAGCAAATGGCTTCTCCTCTTGAAAAGTATGGTGACAACCTTCCTGAATACGTTACCCGTCTGGAAGAGGAAGTTCAGAAGGTGCGTTATCTCGAAAAGAGGGTTGCCCGGCTGTCAGTGGAAGCTCGTCGGGCCGCCGAACTAGACGAGCGATTGGATGCCCTAGAGAAGGAGCACCAAAGGTCTTTGCTTGACAGTATTCGTGCTCGTGCCCGGATCAAAGAGCTCGAGGCCTCCAGGGATAGGCAGCTCGCTTCCAAAAGGGCTTACAAATTGGCCCTTAAGGAAGTGTATGCTCGGTCGAAACGGAAGCCGAATGACGAAGCGGGCCCTTCTATGAAATGATTTTATTGTTTTCATTGTATTTCCTCTTCGTGCTTCTTCTGTAACGAAGTATCAACCAATTAATAAAGATTTCTTTTTCTTGTTTATATTTGAATTACTTTCCCAATGCAATTTATTTTGACTGCGCACGCTTGTGGCCTCATTAATGCTTTTCTTGGGCCTTGCGTTTGATCTTATCCATTGGACCTCCTTACTCTTTATATCTTGGGACTAATAGGATTTCTTGAGCCTTGTGCATAGAAAATCCCAATCACCAAGGCTTTCTTGAGCCTTGTGCATAGAAAATCCCAATCACCAAGGCTTTCTTGAGCCTTGCGCAAAAGATCTGGGATATTTATTCGATCCGCCGTCCTTCCCAAAAATGACGCGTGTTTTGCTGCCATTATTACTTACCCCCTTTAAATATTGGTAAGAATCCAAACGTTTCTTGAACAGGTGTGGCTTTTAATTACTCACGCTTTTTTAGAGTCTTTTGGGAATCCAAACGTTTCTCTTGAACAGTCACCTCTTTTGAGTGCCGTTGCTTCTGAATACCCATTGGCGAACGGTTGCGACTCTCAATACCAGCCCTCATACGCTTGATCTATAAATACCTGCTTACAGCATGGTTACATCCACAATTCTCATCATATTATTTTCCCCCATATATAGACCCTCATCTTATAATTTCCCTAAGATGTCTGGTCCTTTCACCCCATCCGCATTAGCTTTGCAAGTGGAGGCCTTTGAGGCCTCCTATAACCATGTACAAAGGCTGTTGAGGGATGCCGAGGAGGAATTGAAGGTGATGCGTTATCACCATACCGAGATGGTTCGGGAATTAACTTGGCTAAGATCCGAACTGGCTTACTGCCGACGTGCTCGTCAGGCTTTAGTCGAAGAGAATGAGATGCTAAGGGGGAACCCAACACTGAGGGACAGGGATGTCTCTGCCGGGCCCTCTCATCGATACCGATCGACTTCCCCCTAACCTTCCCCCTTCTTTTTTTTGTTTTTCCCTGCTCTTTCCCCTTCTTTTCCTATCTCTTCTTTTTTCTTCTTTTGTATTTTCTCCGTTTCCATCATTTTTTCCTCTTCCTCTTTCGTGTTTTCTTTTTCTTTTTGGCGTCTCCTGCTCACTTGGTCAGCTGATATAGTTGATCCTTTGCCTGATCTTCTGTACTAGCTCTTCTTGGATGTAATAGGTCTTTTTCGGATGTAATAGACCTCGATGTAATAGACCTCGATGTAATAGATTTTTATCTCGGATGTAATAGACCTCAATGTAATAGACCTCGATGTAATAGATTTCGATGTAATAGATAATGATGTATTCCATCTTCATTAATGAAAAGTATTTTTGCCCTTTTCTTTTTATATCGTACGTGTGGTTTGTTGTTTGTCTGGGATCTAGATCTTTGAATATCTCGTCTTTATCTCCTCTGCACTGTAGTCTCAGATGTCAATAGATGTCCCCATCACTGTCAAGCATATGTGCCTGCTCCCTAGTAGGTCAGGAAATGCACATGCCTCCCACATCATGTCAGGAAATATGCAATTTCCCAAGCAAGGTTATAAAATATCATACTCTTCGTTCTATAAGTACCCTCTTTTCTTGGGTAGTTTATCATCTCTTTTTTCGTTTTGCTTCTCCCTTCTTTAGCCCTTTATTTTCTTCCATACTAAACAATTTCCCAGAATGTCTGGACCTGTGGTGAGATATCATGCTCAGATGAAGGGCTTGGATACTGAGGTATCTTGGGTCCGCAGTCGGATGGCAAGGCTTGAGAAAGAGTATGGCGTTTTGGCCTTGAGCCTGTTCGGCTCTTATCCCGAAGAGACGGTGAAGTGGACCGAGATCTCGGCACTGAGTCGCCAGCTCGATCACTTGTTGCTGCAGAGAAACCATCTGGCCAACTCCTGGTATGATGCCGAGGAAATTTGGGAACATTCTCAAGATGAGTTTGACAACTCTCCTCAGGGCCTCGCTAACCTAATGGTAAAGAATGCTCGGCTCGTGGAACGCGTCAGGGTTCTTACCTCGGAAAATAATAGGCTCTCCTCGGAGAATGACGATTTGGTCGCCATGAACGATTCCTATCAAGCTAGGCTGAATTGTTCTGCTCGTATTGCCTTCTCTCGGTCTGGCAGTTCGGTTTTTCCACCCATTGATCCTTAGATTGGGCTGGTTTTCTTATGTATTTCCCCTTTTGCCATTTGTGTTTTATCTTCTGTATTTAATGAATCAGTTGTTTCTTTTCGTATCTCGTGCCTGTCTTGTGAACCATTGGAACTCTTCGTATTTTGTGCCTTCTGATTCTCTATAAATGCTCCCTATTGCCTGTATCTCATTATCAATTTCTACCTCTTCTTGTTTTCTAACTTGCTTTTGCGTGAGATGGCTCCCATCACTAGGTCTGCCTCCAAAAAGAAAGCCCTTATGGAAGAGGAGCCTACCTTTTTGCTACCTCGTCCCCCTGGCTTTGGGGAGGAGGATTTGACTCCTCTTCAACTAAAAGAAATTGAGATGTCATGGCTGAAACATGATCTCATGTGTGCTCGGACTGAAGCGAGGAGGTTTAAACAATATTGGGACGAGGAGGGCACTGCTCGTTTCAAGGCCGAGCAAAAATGCGAGTCTCAGTCTTACGCCTTGAAACAGGCTGAGATGGCGATTTCTCGTTTGGTTAGGGAGAATGAGCGTCTGGAGGAACTTTTGGCGAAGAGGGATGTTGCTATGGGGGATAGTTCGAAAAAGTAGGATGTGTGTATTTTCTTTTTCTGTTGTATTGTTTGTGTTTCCCCCTTTGTGGATGAATAAAACTTGTCTTGCATTTGATTCTGTCCTATTTTATTTCCTGCTTGCTTCTCTTTTTTTTTTCTGAGCATACATCGAACAATGTGCCCGGTTATCCCCCCGAAGAGCGTTGTTAGACTTGATGCTCCCTGCCATTAAGCTAGAAACGGTCTTCGTTCACCTTGTTCGGTATGCCATTTGGGTAAGAAATGGTTGGGAGTCGAGGAACTTTATCGGGGGACATTCTTTGTGTGATAATATTGGTAGCGTATGTGGGAAGCTTTTCGTGGTAGGGTCCACTGGCCGTTTATTTAGGTGTAATGATGTGAACTGCCTTGGGTAGTGGGATATGCGCTGACGTGGCGAAATCTGGAGCGTTGAAATGTTAAAAAGAGCAGCGGTTGTTGACTTTTGTAGGGTTGGAAAAGGGGCGAACCTCTGGTACACGAAAGGACGGTTATTATTTTATTCCTTTTGTGACTCCACTCCTTTTTATTGTGCCAAGTAATCCTGTTTATTTTTATCACAAAATTTGCTGAAGAAAATATCTCTCTCTCTAAAGCATATTTTTCCCGCCAAAAAGGGAAAAGAGTTCGGCCGCTTGCTCTAGGGTTTCGTGGTTTTGTTGGAAGAGTTGCTGCTGTTCGCGCTTGCTTGCTCATAATGATAACTGTAAGTGATTTTTCGTTCTTCCCCTTTTCCGCTTGTAGGGGTTGTATTTGATTTGTCGTTGTGGTCATAGGTGTGTCGTTGGTATATGTCGGATGATTCTGATGTAATGTGCATGGGGGGGGGTGGCTCTCGTTCTATTGATGTGGTTCTGGTTTGTGTATTTGGTTAGTATATTGATGGACTGTTGATGATCTTTGTATAGGAAATTTTGACCCAAAGCGTGGCCCAAGTTGGCACATTCGTGGAGAAGGATTTTAAGGAACTCGCCGGAATACCCGACAACGTACATATTCGGCTTCCTATATCGGACGAGGAGGTGCTGGGATTTGTTCCCGCCGGCGAGGTAGCTGTGCGGTCGTCGGCCTTCTTTACTGGGGGTCTTCGACTGCCCTTTACAAATTGGGTGGCCTCGTTCTTTGAGGCCGTCCAAATTGCTCCGGCCCAACTGGCCCTAAATGGTTACCGTACTCTGAATGGTATCCAAAGGCTATCGGAGTTGTCCGGAATACCGATTGAACTGAAGGACGTCTTTGGAGTCTATAGTCTGAGCTTTGAGCGTCGCAGCTCGTATTTGAAGACTCTGCGTGCCTTTTGCCGGCTCGTTATCGGTTTGCCGGATACCAACAAAGAGCGCAATCTCGGTATTGTTATTGCGTCTGGTGAATGGGCTTGTCCGGGACACCAGATTCCTGGACCGGCTACCAATGCTCCCACTATGCCAGATCTCGGCGCTCCCAATGTAGAGGCTTTGTTAGCTCTTTGGAAATGGTGGGGGCCGGGACCTACGCCTGATCCTGCAAGTCGTACGGCTCCCATGTTGCTCGGGTACCCGATGGGGTCGGTGACCAAGGGGAATCCGGCACCCGAGATTCCGAAAGAGCCCGAGGAGGAATTTTTAAAGGTGGTACAGGCTCGGTGTGCTGCTCGGCTTGGGAAAAGAGCTGTTCGTTCTAAGCGTCGCGCAGCTGAGCCTGTCGTTGAAACAACGAAGAGGGCTAGGGGAACTGATACGTCGGTTACCGAGGAAGAGGCTAACGTTGGCTCGGGCGAGGGGGTGTTTGCCGTTGCTCAAGGGGATACCGCCGAGGATGCCTCTGCTCCGGGCGAGGTATGTGTATATGTATTATGATTTTCTTGTCTTTTGGTTTGTCATTTGGTTCGCTAGTGCTTTGCTTTATTAGTCGTCTTGTTTCAGCTACTGACTTCTCAATTGGTTACCCTCGCTCTTGCCCGATCTATGGGTATTATTGTGTTTCAGGGGTCGGTCGACGATGTATTCGGATATATGAACCTCTTGACGAATATGGGAGATGGTACGATGACTTTGCCGGTCATCTCGCCTATCCCCACCGAGGGTCCGATAGAGTTGTCCGTGGGCTCGCTCCTCCGTAATGAGGAAGAGATCGAGCATAGGGCCCCTGAGATTGAGCCGTTGGAGGAGGACGTGGGGGTGGGGAGGGAAGGCAGCGAAGAGAATGCCGGGGATGTTGTGGTGGGTGTCGAGGGTGAGGCTCTTGACGGATCAGAGAAGGGGTCGGTGGATGGGGTTGCAATGACCCGGTACATTGACCGATGTAGGGGTGAACTGCTGGATCAACCGAGAACGCTGAAGATGGGTTATACGGCTCTGAAACCCCTTGTGTTTAAGAATGCAGAAAAGCTATCTGCCCAACCTACAATGTCAGTGATAGAGCAGGTCCATGCGGATGCGCTGAGGGTATGTGGGGCTCGTATTGCACTATATAGGTTGGGTACTTGTATTTTATTTGGAAACTAATGTGTGAAAGTGCAGATTGCTGTGAGTGCCGTGGCGCTACGGGATCAGCTGGGAGCTCTCGGGGCTGAGAAAGAGAAATTGGTGGCCGAGAAGGATAATCTTGAGGCCGATAAGGAGAAATTGGTCGCCGAGAAGAAAACCCTGGGCGAGAATTATGACAAACTGTCGGTGGACTTCCTGCACCTGACCGAGGAGGTCGAGAAATTGAGGGAGGAAAAAGAGAGCATGGCCGCTAAGTACGACGAAGTAGAGGAGGAGAACTTGCTCCTGGCTGAGGACGTGGAAGCCGAAAAGGCTAAGGTGTCTGCCCTGAAAACGGCACAGGCGGAGGAGCGGAAAAAGTTAGCGATGATGGCCAACTTTTCTGTATACTGCGCTCATGTGCGGGCGCTCAACTTCGCGAATGTTCCGCTGTCGGATAGGGCGTGGTCGGAGTTGGTGTACCCGTGTCCGCATGGTGCACCGCCGAAACCCTTGGACTGGGCGAATCTTCGTGAAGAAGAGCTTCCGCGGCTACCGGGGCAGACAATTTCGACAGCGCTGCGTCCTCAAGTTATGTCGACCGCGTCTTCTCCTCGGCCGGATTCTACTGTTCCCCCACCAACATCTCCTCAGGTGGAACCTTGACTATATTTCTGGCATTGTATTTTTTTTTTTTTTTTTTTTTTTTTTTTTTTTTTTTTTTTTTTTTTTGTATCTAGAAACAGATTCTTTTGGGGGAGTGATAATATAAGTGTTATGGTTGCTTTCTGTTGGGCTTGCTTGGGTCAATTTCTTTTGATGGTCGTCATATTTTGAAGGATATGAAAACAAAATATTGTCAGGTACCTAATAACCCCCTTGCCATGGTGGTCTGGACCTCGCCTAGTCGTAGTGTAGGTGACGTGATGGAGGATTTGGAAAGGTCTAACGCGTCCCTTACCGCGAAATTGACTTGTGCCTATCAGGAAATCGAGGGTCTGAATATTCATATTTCCAACCTGGCGATCCGGTTACGTGATTTGGGAGAGAAATTTAGTAAAAAGACCGCCCATTACACGGCAAATAAGGGTAAAGCGAAGGAACTTCTCGGTGCCCTACGACGTTCTCGTGATGAAGCCCGAGGTCGTGTGACGAGCTTGACCTTGGTCCTTGGGGCCGTTTTCGAGGACGCGGACCTGCTGCTATCCTTTGTCAAAGCGTATTGGGCCCGAGCTCGCGCTTTAGAGGTGATTGAGCTTATAAAAGGAATGAGTGGTGTATCCCGGGCAGAGCGCATGGTTGATGCGAAGGCCGGGGTGACTGAAACCACTGTTGCTTTGAACCGAATCGAGGCGGTCATTCGTGAGCGTTTGGGGACGCAAATTAATTCATTGCGAGAAATTCATTTTGCCGATGTAGTAGAGACTTCGGCGTCTGCTGAGGGGTTGTCGGAGTAATAAAATAGCTTGTTGTCGTTTTCTTTGTATCTTGTTATAAAAATTTCTCTTCTCGTTTTTTTTTTTTTTTTTTTTTTTTTTTTTTTTTTTTTTTTTTATTCATCTCTTCTCGTTCTTCTCCTCCCCCCCTTTTTTTTTATAGGCACATGCTACTACGTCGCACCAGGCTGGTTCTCCATGCCTAGTTAACCCGGGGTTAGGACCTACTGGTGCTGCCCGGGACGAGGTCTCATCTGGTGCGGCTAGTGAGGTGCCTGACAGGTGGCCCTACATTGTTTTGATGAGCAAAAATGTCAAATTGACCGACCAATGTGCTCGACTGCGGACCAAGCTGAAAACACAGGCGGCCTCTTTTCGAGAATATGTTCGCCGTGCCGAGCATGCTGTTGAGGTTCAGGAGCGTCGTTTGGATCGATATTGGCGTGCAAAAGGCGAGTACTTCGGCAAATTAAAGTTGCTTGTGACCAAGGCCAACGTGTTGGTGAAGTATTTCCGTTTGTCCCGCGCCAGATACGATGCTTCCGCAGCTGTGATTGAAGCTCGCCGTGACCTCTCCTTTGACGATGATCGCCGTAAAGCGGCCTCGGATGCTCACGAGTCCGCCAAAGAAGCCGAGTTCAACGCGCGGCTTCAGACGCTGACTTGTGTTGGGGCTCATACGACCAATTTTGATGCCCTCATTTCTGAGGAGCGTTTTGATGGTGATGAGTCTGATGGGTATACAACGACGGACGACGAAGAGATTGAGCTCGGTCAATTACCGTCGTGCTCCTCCTGCAGTAGTTCTTCTTAAATGAATCTCTTTAGTGCCGTTGATCTTCTTGTTGCCTCCGTAATGCGGGCGAGGATTATATATGTGATTTCTTTATTCCTGTTTTGTACCTTTCCATTACCGTATTGCTGTTTAATTGATCGGATCGGTTTTTCCTTGCCAAATCATTTGTTATTTCGTTATTCCTGTTTTGGAGATGCTTTTTGTTGATGTTTTGTTGTTTAGATTGATTCTCCTTCATCGTTGTAGCCAATATATATTGCATTGCCGTCGTAAAGTGGACCTGAATACTTCCTTGCATTGTACCTGCACATAAATTTCATAGTATTCCTAGGCGTTCCTTCGGTAACACGCCATGTTGGGAATTTCATAGTATTCCTAGGCACTTCGGCCATGTTGGGAATTTCATAGTATGCCTAGACGTTCCTTCGGTAACACGCCATTTACGGACTTTCATAATATTCCTAGGCACTTCGGCCATGTTGGGAATTTCATAGTATCCCTAGACGTTCCTTCGGTAACACGCCATTTACGGGATTTCATAGTATTCCTAGGCACTTCGGCCATGTTGGGAATTTCATAGTATGCCTAGACGTTCCTTCGGTAACACGCCATTTACGGACTTTCATAATATTCCTAGGCACTTCGGCCATGTTGGGAATTTCATAGTATCCCTAGACGTTCCTTCGGTAACACGCCATTTACGGGATTTCATAGTATTTCTTAGGCACTTCGGCCATGTTGAGAATCTCATAGTATGCCTAGACGTTCCTTCGGTAACACGCCATTTACGGACTTTCATAATATTCCTAGGCACTTCGGCCATGTTGGGAATTTCATAGTATCCCTAGACGTTCCTTCGGTAACACGCCATTTACGGGATTTCATAGTATTCCTAGGCACTTCGGCCATGTTGGGAATTTCATAGTATCCCTAGACGTTCCTTCGGTAACACGCCATTTACGGGATTTCATAGTATTCCTAGGCACTTCGGCCATGTTGGGAATTTCATAGTATGCCTAGACGTTCCTTCGGTAACACGCCATTTACGGACTTTCATAATATTCCTAGGCACTTCGGCCATGTTGGGAATTTCATAGTATCCCTAGACGTTCCTTCGGTAACACGCCATTTACGGGATTTCATAGTATTTCTTAGGCACTTCGGCCATGTTGAGAATCTCATAGTATCCCTAGACGTTCCTTCGGTAACACGCCATTTACGGGATTTCATAGTATTTCTTAGGCACTTCGGCCATGTTGAGAATCTCATAGTATTAGTAGACAGCATAATAATATATTTTATTCATTCTAAAGAAGAAAGATAATGCCCTTAAGCAAGAAAGGTAAGGTATCACCTGTACTTGTATTCGGAGCATTGCCTATACGTAGTACTTCTTTAGGTTAGCCACGTTCCAAGAATTCTTTTCCCCGCGACTGTTGGCGAACAGGACGCTTTTGATTTTGTAAGAGACTGGACTTGTTCGCTTGACGATTTCGTATGGGCCTTCCCAGGTAGGGCTCAGTTTGCCATGTATTTCGTTGCGGGTATAGACCGTCACTCGTCGCAGCACCAGTTCTCCCACCATGAATTCTTTAGATCCTTTTACTCTCTTGTCATAGGTTTGCTTTACGCTTTGTTGGTATTTTGCTAAGGTAAGGGCCGCTATCTCTCGTTTCTCGTCTATCATGTCGAGCTCTTCTCTCATTCTTTGTTCATTATTTCCCTGCTCGACCAACGTCGTTCGGAGCGTGGGTAGTCCGATCTCTGTCGGTATGATGGCCTCAACACCGTATGCTAAGCTAAACGGGGTTTCTTTGGTGCCCGTCTTGGGTGTAGTTCGGCACGACCATAAAACGTTGAGTAGCCGCTCGGGCCACCTCCCCTTTGCCTGTTCAAGGGTGGTCTTGATGCCGTCTAATATTGTTCGGTTTGACACTTCGGCCTGCCCGTTCCCTTGTGGGTATGTCGGCGTCGAATAGAACTTTCGGATACCGAGTTCCTCGTACCACAGCTGTAAATTGGCATCTTTGAACTGGGTTCCGTTGTCGGCGACTATAGCGTACGGTATACCGAACCTAGTTATGATGTATTCCCAAATGAATTGTTTGACGTTGCTGGCTTTGATTTCTCGGAGGGGTTTCGCTTCGACCCATTTGGTGAAATAATCAGTCGCAACGATCAGATATTCCACATTCCCAGGTGCTCTTGGGAGTTTACCGACCAAGTCGATTGCCCATTGAGCGAACGGCCATGGTGCTGATACCGGGGTCATCATAGATGATGGGAGCCGTGGTATCTTGGCGAATCGCTGGCATTTGTCGCATCGTTGGACGTATGCATCGGCGTCTCGCTTGATATAGGGCCACCAATATCCTTGGGTCACTGCCTTGTTTGCAAGGGATCGCCCTTTGATGTGTGCTCCGCAGGATCCTTCGTGGATTTCCTCCAAGACCGGCAGTTGTAGCTCGGTCGGGACGCACAGTAGATGTGGTCCCCGGTAACTGGATTTGTATAGTTTATCATCCTCGGATAGCCAGAATCGAGGAGATTTTCTTTCAATCTTCATCGCTTTTATCTTATCGACCGGAAGCGTTCCACTTCGCAGATAATGGGTCATGTCCTCCATCCAACCTAGTTCGTACTGTATCGATGTCACCCGGTTTACCCTTTTCATTATGCTCGGGGTCGGCAATAGTTCCACTGTGATCGACCGGGTGTCGGTCAATGTTAGTGTCGAGGCTAGGGTGGCCAATGCATCAGCATGTGCATTCTCGGTGCGATTGATTCTCACTAACTCGCATTGTTCGAAGGTGGCCATCAAGCTTTGGACTTTTTCTTGGTAGAGGATCATTCTATCATCTTTCGCTTGGTACTCGCCGATGGCTTGATTGACAATGAGCATGGAGTCTGAGCTGGCAATTAAGTGGGAGCATCCGAGGGACCGGGCAATAAGCATGCCATTTATCATGGCCTCGTATTCTGCCTCATTGTTGGTAGCTCGGAAGCCCAGTTTTATGCTTTTTTCGATGATTGCTCCCTCTCTAGATTTCAGGACGATCCCTGCTCCTGATCCGTCCTTGGTGGCTGATCCGTCGACGTGTATCTGCCAGTGTGATTGGGGAGAGAGTGCCAAAGGCTCGTCATAGCCTTCGGTGAATTCTGCGATGAAATCGGCCAGGACTTGTCCCTTTATGGCATGGCGGGGCGCGAATTCGATATGAAATTGGGATAGCTCGACCCCCCAGGCGGCAACTCGGCCGCTAATGTCCGTCCGTCGAAGTGACTCTTTAATATGAAACTTTGTATATACCCGGACCTGATGAGCTATGAAATAGTGTGGCAACTTCCTGGTTGCGACGACCAATGCCAGGCACAGCTTTTCCAAGGGTAGATAACGTGTTTCGGCTTCGACCAGAGTCTTGCTGACGAAGTAGATCGGAAATTGTTCGCGACCTTCTTCCCGTAGGATGACTGCGCTCACAGCTGTAGTGGAAACTGCTAGGTAGCATGCCAGAATGTCTCCTTTGTTCGGCCTTACCAGCAGTGGCAGTGTCCTCAAGTACTCTTTGAGATTGTTGAATGAGACTTCACATTCCGGGTCCCAGACGAATTTTCTATTCTTCTTGAGCGATTCGAAAAACGGCCGTCCCTTATCTGCGGATCGGCTAATGAACCTGCTCAGCGCGGCCATCATTCCCGTGAGCTCTTGTACCTGTTTCTTATTCTTGGGCGCCGCTAGGTTTCGTAGAGCCGTTATTTGATCGGGATTAGCCTCTATTCCTCGTCGGCTAACCATATGCCCCAAGAATTTCCCTTTGCTGACGCCAAATGCACACTTGTTCGCATTGAGTTTCAGTTTGTGCTGGCCCAGCGTTCGGAAGACGTCCCTGATATCTTGAAGGTGGGACGTGGCTCTTTCGCTTTTGACGACCATGTCGTCTATGTACACCTCCATTGTTTTCCCTATATGATCTCGACATACCCGTGTTATCATCCTTTGGTATGTTGCCCCCGCATTGCGTAGACCGAAAGGCATTACCGTGTAGCAATAATTTCCCAAAGGCGATATAAATGAAGTCTTTTCTTGATCTTCGCAGGCGAGGGGAATTTGATGGTATCCTGAGTACGCATCAAGGAAGGTCATCCGTTCCGCTCCTGCTGTTGCGTCCACCAGTTGATCGATCCTCGGAAGGGGAAAGTGGTCCCTCGGGCAGGCTTTATTGAGGTTGGTGAAGTCTATACAGACTCTTTCCTTCCCGTTCTTCTTAGGGACGACGACCGGGTTGGACAACCATTTTGGATAGTAAACCTCCCTTATGGCTCCAGCCTCCAATAGCTTTTGTACTTCAGCGACTATAGCTGCTCTGTGCTGTACCGAGACTTTTCTGCTTCTCTGTGCTATTGGCTTGTACTCGGCGTTTACACTTAGGTGGTGGCATGCTGTAGCGGGGTCTAGGCCCGGCATGTCGTTAGGGCTCCAGGCGAATTTATCAATGTTGCTGAAAAGGAACGCTTCTAACTCCTCGGATTCCTGTTTTGGAAGGTTATCGCCGAGGAGGAAATAGTGCTCCTCGTCCATATCCGGGATATACACCTTCCTAAGTGTCTCTCCTACTTGTTCTTCGACAACCCTTTCGGCTTTGGATATTTGGCTGATCAGCTTCTTTGTGCTGGTGGGTTGTTCCACAGGGCTTCGTTGTTTTTGGAGGGTCGCGGTGATGTCCTCGCAGCGTCTTGAATCTTCTTGACATCCTCTGGCTGTCTCGATCGCCCCCCTATCATTCGGGTATTTGACCTTTTGGTGATAGGTCGAAGGTATGGCCTTCATGGCATGTAGCCAAGGTCGACCCAATATTGCGTTGTGCCCAGAATGGTCGTCGACCACTAAGAACTCCACGGGAACCGACATGGACCCTGTTGTGACACTGAGGACGATCTTACCCAAAGGTTTGGTCGTTTCGGAGATGAATCCGATCAGTGTGACATCGGTAGGCTGAAGATCTTGCAGCTTGAGTTCCATCTTGTCGAAAAGCTCTTTGTACATGATATCACAAGAGGCTCCTTGGTCGACAAGTACCCTGCCGACTGTGTCTAGGCCGATTTGAACACGGAGGTTAATGGCGTCACCGTGGGGGTATATCACCCCTTCTTCGTCAAGATCCGAAAAAGAAATGGGCGGATATCGTCGTGGTGTGCACTGTCGTTTTGAAGTCGACGCCTGTGATGTCTTGGCTACTTGGCTAAAGTGGGCCAGCTGCCGTTGTCGTGATCGTTCCCCGCCTGGGCCCTTGGGTCGTGACATATGAACGACATTGATCGTTTTGCCTTGCCGGTTGTCAGATCCCTCGATGGCCAGTTGTTTGCCTTTATTCCCAGCTCCTTTGATGAACTTGGCTAGGTATCCTGCATCGCCCCACTGGTTCATTCTCCATCGTAGGTTACGGCAATGCTCAGTGAGATGGCCGTGATCCTCGTGATATGCGCAGAAGAGCTTGGAATCTCTCTGACTGGGGGGAGAGATGATCGGTTGTGGTCGGGAATACCAACTTTCTCTGCGTATCTCCTTGAGGATATCTTCAGCAGACATGTTGAAAGTGTATCGCAGTTCGACCGGTCCGAAAGTGTTTCGGAGTTCCCTCTCTTGGGGCCGAACCTGTTGAAATGGCTTGGGTGGCATCGGGTAGGCGAGCTGGAGCGGTTTATGTTCGTTGGTCGGTGTTGGGTAGGCAATCTGGAGCGGTTTAGGCTCTAGTGCTCGTGGTCGCTCTCCCCTGTTATGGACCTCGGGCTCTTTGCCCTTTCTGGTCGGTTGGAATGCTTCTCCCCTGCTATTTCTAACTCTTTTGCGACCCACCTGTGCCTCACGGACCGACTCTCTTCTTGGTAGAGTTCGGTTTAGGAAACGCAGTTCGTCGTTTTTATCGGTGAGGTGGGTACAATAGGCTAGCAGGGAATCAGTGGTCGGGAAGTTTTTGCCTATGAACTTCCTTCTCGCCCAATAGCCATTAGGGATGGAATTGATAAAATTTTGGATGGCTATATTATTGGCGTATCGTGGAATCTGGTTTGCTACGTCGATGAAACGTATGCAGTAATCGTTGAGCCTTTCATTTGGCATCATCGTCATTTTAAGAAGGGTTTCGATACTAACCTTCTTTTTTCGATGAGCAGCGTACCGGGTGGAGTACGCTCTTAGCAGTTCTGCCCAGTTTCTAATGGAGCCCCGTGGTAAGTTATGATACCATGACGAAGCCTCTTGACCCAAGCTGTTTTTGAAAAATTTGCACATCAGTGCATGGTCGTCACTCCACAGTTCCATCTTCGTCTTGTAGTGCCTCAGATGGTCGATAGGGCAACTCTTTCCATCATAGAGCCTGAATTCGGGGATGACGAACCCCATAGGATTGCGGTACCGCGTGATCTGTTCAGCACACGGGGTTTCTTGGCATACGTTCCAAGCCTGTTGGAACGCGTCATCCGTGACTTGGTAGGGGGGAGGGTATCCTTCCTGATGTGGTGGTGGGCCATATCCTTCCCCGATCCTGTAATCGGGATATCTATCGTCCTTCGTGTTTGTGTGGACACGTTCCATATGTGTGTTCGGATGGACGATAGTTATTGGGACATTGCCCCCTTGGTGGGGGACTCTTGTATCGGTTCGCCGACCCGCTGCCTCCAGGGCGGCCCTGTAGGCAGAATCTTCCACTTCATGGCGTGGGTCTTTGTTGGGTTGGATAACTGGCAATACGATGCCGGCCGCTGTCATGGCCGTCATGCATGCCGCCAGCTGAGCTTGTAGCTGTGTGTAGTTCCTTTCATCGGCTAAGGGAACGACATGTTGTACCTCCACCGTGGGTGGTGTAATCACCCTCGGAGAATTAGTCGGCAGTCGTGGCGACTGTCCTAGTACACGATCCTCGGGCATGCCAAACTGATGAGCCTCGTCCGTTTGTAAACGGGCACCAGAGTTGACCGAGGTCGTAGGCAAAGGGACTCTTGAGCTCGGCCCTGCTTGGGACCCGGTTAAGCGTCTTCGTGCACGCCTTAATACGGGCACGTCTTGTTCGTCCTCCGAGGACGAAATGTGTTCGTCGACAATTCCTTCGATGAAATGTCGGGGTGGTTCGACCGGTTGTTCTTGGTTTGCGTAGGAGTTTGTTGGTTGGTTTCCGGATTGGATAGCTTCATATCTGTCGCGGATAGCGAGTAGATCGTCGAGGTCTTGTTGGCTAATTTGTGTGTTTTGGTTATTGGTTTCTACTATCTCGGGATGGGTTTCCTCTACATTGGTAACCATTGTCGCTCGTCTGGCAGAGTATTGGTATTCGAATTCTAAACTAGTTGGGAACTAGATGATTCCCGAAGACGGCGCCATTTGATAAAGCCATAACTTTGGTCGGTTGCGTTAGGCTTTTCAACAAAGATAAAAATGACAAATCGACCGTGAATAAATGATGCTTCCTGATCTTTATTATGACTCGGATTCTTGTACTTGTTCGGACTATTACACTTGTTCGGATTCGTATTCCGATTTTACAATTATGCTCGATATAACTATTTAATCTCTCGTCTTGATCTTTCTCCTCCTTTACTCGATGCTCGGCTGTCTTTTCTCGGTTTGTTTATTGGAGTGATATGCTTTGGTTAGTTTCTCTCTTTTCTTAACTTCTCTCTATATTTTTTGGATAGATTTTCTGGTCCTTTTCTAGGAGGGGTAGTGGGCTATTTATAGGCAACTGCGCCTTCTAGGATAGTGACAAATGTCTTCATCCCAGGGATTTCTCAGACAAGGGTCCCCCTTTGATTGGGCTTGGGCTTTGAGTTGTAGCCCCTCAATCCCTACAACCAATATGAGATGACCCATTTAAGCGTTGGATGCCCATTTATAAAGTGGGTTGATTATGACCCGAATAAAATATTCGGGTCTGATTTTTGTGTTCTATCATAACAAGTCACTTAGTTGCATGTACTCATTTACATCACTGACATTTCACTTCCAAAACACTATCCAACTATGCTACCCTTTTCTACATCACTGATATATACAGAAATGAGAAAACCAAGGAAGTATTACTTCCAAACAGTAAGCCCTTTTCCATCCAGTTAGGCATCTTTAGCTTTGGCATCATTGTGTGAGAATAACATTTTATCCTCGTTTTCAACTTTTTTGTCTCCAAACTCGGTTGCTTCAGCCGATTGAATATGGTCAAGATCTTCAGGTGTAATTGCTTCTGACGGTGTATACCAATGCCGATGATAAACAATTAACAAACTGAGTGTCGACATTGCCATCAGTGTATACAAGTCTGTCTTGATTTTAAAAACCACAATAACACGCGTGAGAACTCCCATAAGCACGTCTGATATCCAAATAAAGGGAGGAATATGTGATGATAAATAGAGCAGTCCACACATAGACTCCAGTTTCGTATGGATGGTGGCACCGGGCACGTACGAATATTTTTATAAGGGCCGGGGTGCATACTTTCGTTGAAGGGAAACCAAGCAACCATGATTGTCATCAAGACCAAAACAAGCCAATTTTCACGAACATATCCTGTTAAAGCATCAAACAAATGTTAATTACACCAAGTTATCCTTCATTAATAAATAACTAGTCATGGTCATATTATAAGGACATCGATTATATACGCGTGTGTACACATATCATATATTGGTGTAATTAACATATAAATTATACGTGTGCCCTATTAGTGTATTTACTTCTAGTTTTTGCCTGCCCAACATAGCTGATTTTCCAATTTAATACTAACTTTTAAATTCCCTATTTGAGTAAATAGGTCAAAACTAACTGAACATAAATTAATCAGTTTACAGGGGCAATTTGTTCATTTCACCACTATATTTATTTCCAACCATAGTTACATCGGAAACGCGTTTCGGAAAAAGAGAAGGCAATACTCTTTTCTAACTTGGAGGAAACCGTTTTTGAAAAATAAGTCATGAAACTCTTTATGATTGTTTTTAGAAACTTTAAAGAAAGTATTAAAAAACCTTTAATAAACGTGAAAGGTGTTGTAGCTTATTATTGGACTATTGAGCCTTACTCATAGTGGGCCTAAGTTGGGCTTTGTAGCTTTTATAACCCTAACCTTTAGTATATAAAAAAGGTTAGGGTTCTCTGATATATTCTGATGAATAAAGATCTACTGTTCCCTCTCTCTATGTTCTCTCTACGTCTCCTATATAATATATATATTGAGCTAATATGTCACACAACACGTTATCAACACTTTACTCTCAGAGATTGGAGTAAAAGATAAGAAATTAAGCTATTTTGTTGGAAGATCGGTGTTTTAATTTCAAATACTGGGTTATAAAAATATGAATGGAATTCGTGTTTTTTGATCAACCGTGGAGCATTAGGAATCCGGGTACAATAAGTAAATCCCCCTCTGTATTAAATACTATCTGGAATGTTTCATATGCTATAAGGAATAAGAATTAGTATTGTTCATGTGTAAGCCATATGATACGTGTAAATCATTCAGTACAAGAAACCGCATGTTTTGAATTTGTAAATATAAAATACTTTAGATCATAAGTATATTAATGACATGGGTATGAAAAAACATGGATTGTAATCTAATAGTAATATTCTATTATCAAACTTGGTTGAATAAATATCTCTGCCTATATAATAACAGCAAGTATAAGATAGGTGGGCTTGAACTGGAACTAACCCAAAGATAATGGACTGAGTCTGTAATTAAGTTGAAACTGAAGTTAGTTTATTTTAATTACACATCGGGTATTATGTCATAACTTATCGACTTAGATTAATATATTATGCCAACTGTTGTGGTATTTTTATTCCATTATGCTATGAATGCTTGATTTGGTCGTGTAACTTGACCAGAGATATGTTAACTTGCACTAAGCTATTTTAATATAGACTTTTACCATGATAAACTAATCTCTAATGTAACTGTCATGAAAAGTTATGTGTACATGCTAATTATAAGGAAAGATATTGATTTTTGCATGTTGAAATTACCATAAATTGAATCATTACATGATTATTATGTATCTTATGAATTACCATGATTAAAATTTACACATATAGCAATAGAATAATTAAATATTGAGTAATATCTTGCTTAGTGTAAATTGGTAAATTTAGATTGTGCTAATATGTACTACCATGTTACTGCTATATTATTTAATCATGCAAGCAACTACGATCTATGCATTTATTTACTACCATGTACACATGTGTAAAATACGGTAATTTGCGAAATCATATATTTTCACATTTAAGTTGGAAAAATTATGAACCTTCCCTAAATAGGCTCACCTATTTGGATACGATGTCTAGTAAAGATATAGGCGGAAGTCGATATCCTAATGAGGTCGGATTTTAAGTGGCATTCGTGCCCTCCATCCTCACCGTCTTTCCTGGCCGCTTTTCAAGTAGAGCTACCGAAAGGGGTTGACTAAATAATAATTTCCCCGAGTGTGTTTATATAGTGATGTATGTTTCGCCGAATTGGTGTTTCAGTATCGACCCGTCGTTCGATCAATGAGAACTGATTCACATGAGAAGCAAAACTAATGTTTTCGAACCTGTCGTTTCGGAAAAAAAGTTTGTGCTTATGCAAACCATAAACATATAAACCAGTCGTTTTATATGAAAAATAATCAAGAACTCTCAACACATGTTGGATGCCATCTATGATGAGAAAATTCGCAAAACATACTTGCGACTATTTAGACGTTGATGTTATTCCGTCACCACATATTAATAACATAGTCAAAAAAATACATTGGAATTTTGATGAAATTAAGTTAATTCTTTATATATTCGAGGAGATAAATATTTTTATATAATTTATTCTAAATTTTTAATTAAACCAGTGTTTCTTGTTTCATATAAAATTAAGCTTGCGTTTTTTGTTTCTCATTCAACTCATCTTTCCAGAGAAGGAAGCCAAACCAGCCATCTGGTTCGGATGACATCCAAAATATTTTTTAGGAAAAGTACTTTACAGAAGAATGTTTATTTTCTTGTCCATTGAAAGTGTAAAAGGTTGAAATTAACACTCCTAACTAAGAGTGTAAGATTCGGAAACATTTGGCCGAAACTGTTGGCAGCCAACTGTAGATTTTATCGAATGGTAAAAACAAGGATGATATAGTTAACCATTAGACGAAATTTGAGTTCGATACAATGGCTATATAAAAACTAACAAGTATGCATATACTAATACATATTATGCTAATCATATTTATACTTATACATGTGTACAAATTATCGTGAGATGGAAGGGGAAAAGTGAGAACAATGGCAAATTAAAGATGAAAAGGACGGTTTGTTTGGGTGATCAAATTGAACCCTAGCTACTATTACAAAATGTTTGTAGTGTGTTTCTCCCACGGTTCCCGTAGCTAATTCAAACTTTCAGAATTGTAATTTATGTCGACAAGTTTTTTTTAGGCCAATATCAGCCACTCATACAGTTTTTAGTATTAATAATTTTTATTAAGTAATAAATCACAAGTAGTTGTTTAGTTCAATGGTTAGTGGTAGTTGTAATTAAGTATTTTCTCTATTTGTCCTGGTTCAAATCTCACTTTCTACGTATTTATTAATATTAATGACAACAAAAAATTTAAGTCTTGGACAAGCCACAACGACGACGGGCCGCCTGTATGTATTTAATAAGCCACTTCGAAAACTTTTACTGTAACTATTAGGATCGCACACTTAATATCGAAGGTAATCCGATATATGATCTATCGTAATCATAATACAACTTTTTACTTTTTGATAGATTATCATTGTATTAAGCAATAAGATTCTAGATTTCTTTAAAGAATACTTGTTGAAAATAAAAAGTTTCCGTTTTGATATTTGTTTTTCGATTCATCGAGGATTAACTTTAAATAAATTATGAGCTGGTCGGTACGTATTTGACAGTCATGAGTCTCGGTAATATGTGTCACAGGAGTTCATGTGAAGAAAATTTTGTTCTCATAGATATTTTTGAACAACCTTTTTATCAAAAAAATGTATGCTTCCATAGAGATATGATATTTAATTAAATACTTTCCTAAAGTAATACAGAATGGTTAATTCTAAAGTGTTGAAAAAAATACGGATCTGTCCAATTATGAAAAGTATAGCCACCGGGGATGTGGGAGAAACTTTTTTAGAGTGCCTCTTTGAAACAGTTAGGTTATTTGACTGCTTATGGTACAGTTATTACTAACTGTCACCTTAACCACCGTTAGTAATAGTAGCGAGGGTTCAATTTGATTACCCAACCAATCTACCAACCGTACGTTCTTGTCGTTCATCTTTTCCCATTGTTAAATCTCTCCCTCCCTATCACGATAATTTGTTTATTTGCTATATCTATGAGTATAAATATATGATTAAAAAAGTATGTATTTGTTTATGCTTATTTGTTTGCTAGTTTTTATAGTAGCCAATATTGATCCAACTCAAATTTCTTCTGATGGTTATATAATTACATCATTCTTGTTTTTACCATTTGATAAAATCTAAATGTTTCTGAATGGTTTGAAGTATTAATTTGCTACAAATCGAACCGAACTTATGAATTTGTATGATTTGACCAATTTTAATTAAACCGTTTATATGGATAATATTGGAAGTCTCGTAACAACCAAACTAGCTAATCACTTATATATCTATCGTATATATGTTTGAAAGTTTATATTTAGATTATTGTTCCTACCTGTACATCTTCAGTTTAATCGACTTTTATGGTTTTCCGGAACTGTCCTCCTTTGATAATTGAAGGTCGGTCCAATAAATTATAAGCTTTTCTGTTTATTCATTATGTTTGGATGCTACCCCTTTTTTAGTGGTTTTCTAATTCCCTTCAGCTGTATATTTTAAGGGAATGTGACTAGAGAAAATTTTAAAGTTAAGTCTCTTTTGTGTAACTTTACAAACGAGCTCGAGCTCAAGTTTAAGAAGTATATATTCACTATTTTTGAATTATTTTTCAGGAGATTCGGCACCCGAGTTTAATCGACCCACGAGTCTCTTTAATAATAGTTTACATTGGTTGCCTGATGAGCCAACAAGATTGTTCCCGTGACGGTGAGCACCGTAGCACTTTTACAATTAATCTTTTTCGGTTTAGTATTTTTTATTTATTTTCCTAATTGTTAGGATTGCAGACTTAATATTGAAGGTTTTCTGATATATGATCTTAAAACAGATAAAATTAATTAAAATTCTAGAATTCTTTTAAAAAAACTTGTTGACAATAAAAAGTTTTCGTTTTGATAATTTGTTATTCGATTTATCAATATGGCTTATTACGGATTAACGTTATGTAAAACTAAGAGTTGATCATATTTGACTCAAACTGTCACAGGAGTTCATGTGAAGAAGCAAGAATGGCATGACATAAATGGTACGATTCCTTAAATTTACTACATAATCAAATAATAGTATTATTATCAAATTAATATGGAATGGTTGATATATTGGAGAACAAATTGTGAAATGGATTCTCAAATTACAATTCTGAAAGTTTGAATTAGCTACGGGAACTGTGGGGGTGTGTTAATGCTCGAACCTTGACCGACTTGAACCGATGCCGCCCCTGCATACATGTGAAGAAATAATTAGGAAAAATAAATAACATTACACCAACTTAATCAAAAAGAATTAATTCAGTGTTGCAGTGCTCACCGTCACGTGAGAGACGTCAACATTCTGGGTAAATTGGGTAACAAATGATAAAACAAAGCGAGCAAGAACTATAGTTTGCGGAATCAATGAAAGTAAAAGAAGAATAAGAACATAAATCCGGAAAAAATGGGTTTTACAATGTTTTGTATCCTGAGTTTTGTCATCTTTTTAGTTTTATACCCTCGATTCTTATTTTGTTTGGTATTAATCTGGATTTAATTAAAGGATTAAATAGTGGATATATATATAATTTTATTGCTATAGTAATATACAACAATTGTTTAAAACTTCATTTATTTTTTAAAATTATTGATATATATCTTATATATATATATGTATATATATATATATATTGTATATATATATATATATTTGTATATATTACTTTATTACTTATGTATAAAAAGGAAAACAAGAATTCCTTATACTTATTAGTTTTTAGTATTTATCTTATAATTATAATGATTTTTGACTTTTTTTGTAATAATGTTTATTTATTTACTTAAAACATAATTTAAGACTTTTAAGAAACCATTATCTAAAGTAAATAGTGTAACTAAATGAGGGCATTTAGATAAAAATATTGAAAAACAACAGTGTCATGACCATTAATTGAAAGTTTGAAACTAAAATAAACGTGAAATAAAAAAATAAAAATTGGAGGCACAAAACTGAAAAAATGACAAAACTCATGGTGCAAAACTTCATAAAACCCGGAAAAAAAAAATCTTATATTAATATTATAATATATCACTTTCTCTCTCTATAATATATTTAAATCTATACAATTCGTATGCTCTCAATGTTTTCTTTGTATTTAAAACTAAACTCAACTGGTCATCTATTTATAAGTTTCAAAAGTAATTCTAAACCCATTAGGAATATATTTCTAGTTAAACCAATTAGAATACAACTTCCCAATTCCTTGGTCTACCAGGAATCCATTAAGTAATTGTTTACTAAATACTAATTCCTTAATCCTTGTTCAACAATGAAAAACTATTTTCTAAAGCTCTTAGAAGATATAGCCGTATCAAAGTCTTCTGAAAAATAATCAAAAGTACTGAATATGATATGAAGTGGCTTACAAGAGTTTAAGATTTTCTATTATAAAAACAACTAGTTAAGATATGAAGTTTGAGTCATATCCCCAAATTTTTACATGAATACTTCAACAACAATAAAAAAACATAATGAATAAATAGAAAAGCTTATAATAATTTTGACCGACCTTCAATTATCAAACAAGGACAACTATGAAAAACCATACAAAAGTCGATCAAACTGAAGATGTACAAGTAGGAACAAAAAAACATGTAAAAAAAAGTATGAACAATCTAGAGATAAACTTTCAAACATAGATACGATAGAAAAGTACTTAGTTTGGTTGTTACAAGACTTTCAATTTTATTCACATAAACCGTTTAAACAGAATCGGCCAAATCATAGAAAGTGAAAAAAAAATGCATACAGTTTAATAAATTCTATATCTTTTGCTGTTTTGAGTTAGTAAATAATTAGGAGTGACGATATACGCATAGACTATTTTACATAAACTTTTGTAAAGACTTGACTATGACCCGTTAGATACTTTTTGTTTAGCTTTTTATTGTGAATCAACAATTTTGTTTTTATTAATATTTAAATTTAGTTTAGTCGTAACTAGTGTTCTATATTTTTGTTTAGATTTTTATTATGTTAGAAATTTCTAAATGAATTTGTTTATTATAATAGTATGATATGATATTCAATTTACGTTATTGAGATTGGTTGTTGACATGTTGTGATTGCGAAAAAAGTTTCTACATTTACATCGCTCTTTACAATATCACAAAATAGTTTCTACATTTACATCGCTCTTTACGATATCACGTTTTTATTATATATAATAGCAGTATTATTATTTACTTTTCTAATGTGTCGATTGTTATATTTACTCATCGTGTCACGTCACGTGTTGTTTACATCCAAAAAATTAACGACAATACATTAATCAAGTTCAATTGGTAAATTCGGTACGGTAAATCAATAATTTGGAATATCAGTACACTAAATTATGTTTATTTGGTAAACTTAGTACACTAATCAATAATTTAAAACCTCAATACGTTAAATTAAGCTTATTTGGTAAACTCATTGGATTAGATCAATAATTTATAACCTCACTACACTATATTAAGCTTATTTCGTAAACTCTATACTTTAAAGCCAAAATATTATGTTAGAACACATCTTTTTATTATGTTAGAACACATCTTTAATACTTTATTATGTTAGAACACATCTTTTTCAAAGCCAAAATATTCATAACAAGTCACTTAGTTGCATGTACTCATTTACATCACTGACATTTCACTTCCAAAACACTATCCAACTATGCTACCCTTTTCTACATCACTGATATATACAGAAATGAGAAAACCAAGGAAGTATTACTTCCAAACAGTAAGCCCTTTTCCATCCAGTTAGGCATCTTTAACTTTTAAGTAAACTTCTTCACAGAATCTCTAAAACTTCCATTCAACACTACGGGGTTTTAACCTAATAACAAAATGTTTTTTTAACTGCCGCCTTTTAAGCTTCCCGATAATACTGGCTAACCGCTTCGCTTAACAAGATCTTATTTTCTTCACTTTCGTTAATTTTCCACACTTTACATTTCGGAGCATAATAACCAGAAATTTCGCCAACCCTTTTCAAAATTGATATTGAATAAGGCCCTGCTCTTTGTCCTGATGGTCCCAAACAATGCCATATTTTCGCATCCAAGTCAACACGCTCATTTTTTCGCAGAGAATTGTTCGGACAATCCCTGTTATCGTCTTCGCTATCTAGATCAATGAACACGGCCTTTTCAGTTTTTGTTGTTTTCTGTTCCACATCAGTGACTTCGATTTGGTTTCTAAATCCACATTGTCGTAACTCACTTCTTTGAATAGGTTCACATTGATCATTACAAACAGATTCCTCGTCATCTGAATCTAAGAGGACAAACAATCAAAAAACAAGAACACTGTTACACTTTTTAACCATGTGGCAAAAAAAACATGCGAAATGTGCACATGCATATAGTAAATGTCAAGTACCAAAAAGCTATAAAGAATTGAATCCTTTCAGGACAACCAACGATTACATAAGAAAAATAAATGCAGTTCATCAGAAGTGAAAAACACCGCGAGGGGAAATTTATTTACTGGATCTTTCACATGAAAAAGGAATATTTATCTATAACTTAATTGGTTTCTCTGTTGTAAAGTTAAAATATATTTATTCACATCAAACAGCGAATTAGAAGAATGCATACACCCTTATTGGACAAATTAAGTAAAGGATAATAAATTTCAACCTTCAGCCTTGCTAGGTTCCTTATCTCCTTTTGTTGTTCCATTACCATATTTAGCTGAAATAGACCCAATATTGTCAAACACGGAGATTTCACCGGGAAGCCCTTTATCTGTGGTAAATTATTGATTTAGAGTTGCAGTAACGTAGGAGTTTTATTTATCGAAAGTATGGACAAAATGTCTGCTATGACAAGAGAACCAGTGACAACTTCCCTACACCCCCTATTTACGAACACAGTAGTTAATTTTGGAAACGAATGGGAATACACGGAACCTACAGGGAATCTGATGCACGGAAACGAAAATAGATATATCTGTGAAGGACAAGTTGATTTTAATTATTAAGTGGAGAGTATTAAACAAAAGTTACAAAGGTGTAGAAGTTGTTAGGAAGCTGATGCTGTGTAAATATAAAGCGGTTATGCAAAATTGAAATGATAATACTCGTATCACAAAATTAGGTAACATAGTAACAAGGTTGTATTGGGTGGGTATAAAAAGGGTTAGGTATTTTAATCCTTTTTGAATAACCAACGATTACATTATAAGAAAAGTACTCGATCACAAGTGAAAAATACAGGGAGATAATATCTATATAGTTGCCTTCTTCCATAGAAGACTGCACAAGTCCTATTTAGATGGTATAACATGGATAATAATTTTTTTCATACCTTGGATCTTGCTTGGGACTCTTTCTGCCTTAGTCATTTCGTTTTTATTACTAGCTGAAAGGGATCCAGTATCGCCAGGCATGGAGCTGTCACCAATGACAGCTTTATATCCTGTAACAAGTACAACAATGATTTAGAGTGCCAACAACATACTTAGGGCTCATTTGGCTGCAGCTTTTAAGCAAATAGCTGGGTTTTTAAAGCTGAGTTTAAAGCTTCTAGTTTTCAGAGACCAATAAACCATAAAGGCTTAAGCTGAGCTTTTCAGCTGGTCAGCCAAAAACGGTTAGCTTTTGAGAAAAAAATTCAATTTTTTTAAGCTTAATGAAATATAATGTCTTTATAATAAGTTAAGGGGTCAAATACTACTTTTTTGCCTCTGAACTGGTCCTTGGCTTGAAGTTCAAACTCAGGTTATGAAAGTAAGCAGAGGCAAAGATGGCTGCTGGTGAAGTGTTAAGAAGTATATAAAGATATTAAAAAAAAAAAACGTGACCAATATCAGAGACTCCTATGGTAACCACATAGGGTCAGGGGAGGAGCTAGGAAGGGCTGACAGAGACTACAACCACCTCTATATTATGGAACCCTACCAGTGAGTGTATATTTTACATATAATAAATGTATAAAAACAGTGGTTCTACCCATATGATTTTTTTAGAATTCCAGCACCCCATATCCAAACCCTAGCTCCGCCAACTGCATGTCTATTTTCACTTGGATTTAGACAAATTTAATTCGAGCAAGGAAATAGACATGATATAAACATTTGTGATTACTCGGTAAGAACTATTTGGCAACAACAAATTAAACGAAATAGTAATTCTGAATGTAAAAATGTTAAGGCACCGAAACAAGGGTTCAAGTAGATCAGGGAAAACTCATCATTCTTATTTTGGAAAAACTTTATAAGACTACAAACATTCTATTTCACTCATTATGACAAAAAATGTTCGGACGTAAAGTGATAATATCAATGCCCCAAGACAACTCTAGACCAATGCTTATTTTATTTTATTTTCGAGAAATGAAAAGCTCGTCTGTACTTCATAACCTAGCGCGTTAGCGGACAAATCATCTTCTTCAAATGCTGCTTAGATGCATGAATGGTCACTTGAAATTATAAGTTGATGAAAGAAAACACGGCACATGTACCTACTAAGAAATAAATAAGAGTTTCCAAAATGGAAAGACAAAATTAGACGAACTTAATCAAGCTTTAGACTAAACTCATTTGAATATCAAACAGATTAGCTTTTGCATCATTGTGTGAGAATAACATTTTATCCTTGTTTTCAACATTTTTTGTCTCCAAACTCGGTTGCTTCAGCCGATTGAATATGGTCAAGATCTTCAGGTGTAATTGCTTCTGACGGTGTATACCAATGCCGATGATAAACAATTAACAAACTAATCAGTGTCGACATTGCCATCAGTGTATACAAGTCTGTCTTGATTTTAAAAACCACAATAACACGCGTGAGAACTCCCATAAGCACGTCTGATATCCAAATAAAGGGAGGGATATGTGATGATAAATAGAGCAGTCCACACATAGGCTCCAGTTTCGTATGGATGGTGGCACGTACGAATATTTTTATAAGGGCCGGGGTGCATACTTTCGTTGAAGGGAAACCAAACAACCATGATTGCCATCAAGACCAAAACAAGCCAATTTTCACGAACATATCCTGTTAAAGCATCAAACAAATGTTAATTACACCAAGTTATCCTTCATTAATAAATAACTAGTCCTGGTCATATTATAAGGACATCGATTATACACGCGTGTGTACACATATCATATATTGGTGTAATTAACATATAAATTATACGTGTGCCCTATTAGTGTATTTACTTCTAGTTTTTGCCTGCCCAACATAGCTGCTTTTCCAAATTAATACTAACTTTTAAATTCCCTATTTGAGTAAATAGGTCAAAACTAACTGAACATAAATTAATCAGTTTACAGGGGCAATTTGTTCATTTCACCACTATATTTATTTCCAACCATAGTTATCAGGAAACTATCTATTGAGTTGATAACGGGTTACATCGGAAATGCGTTTCGGAAAAAGAGAAGGCAATACTCTTTTCTAACTTGGAGGAAACCGTTTTTGAAAAATAAGTCATGAAACTCTTTATGATTGTTTTTAGAAACTTTAAAGAAAGTATTAAAAAACCTTTAATAAACGTGAAAGGTACTTTATAACATAATCAAAAAAATACATTGGAATTTTGATGAAATTAAGTTAATTCTTTATATATTCCAGGACATAAATGTTTTATATAATTTATTCTAAAATTTTAATTAAACCAGTGTTTCTCGTTTCACATAAAATTAAACTTGCGTTTCTCGTTTCTCATTCACCTCATCTTTCCAGAGAAGGAAGCCAAACCAGTCCTCTGGTTCGGATGACATCCAAAATATTTTTTAGGAAAAGTACTTTACAGAAGAATGTTTTTTTTTTTTTCTTGTCCATTGAAAGTGTAAAAGGTTGAAAATTAACACTCCTAACTAAGAGTGTAAGATTCGGAAACATTTGGCCGAAACTGTTGGCAAGTATGCTGCCAACTGTAGATTTTATCGAATGGTAAAAACAAGGATGATATAATTAACCATTAGACGAAATTTGAGTTCGATACAATGGCTATATCAAAATTAACAAGTATGCATATACTAATACATATTATGTTAATCATATTTATACTTATACATGTGTACAAATTATCGTGAGATGGAAGGGGAAAAGTGAGAACAATGGCAAATTAAAGATGAAAAGGACGGTTTGTTTGGGTGATCAAATTGAACCCTAGCTACTATTACAAAATGTTTGTAGTGTGTTTCTCCCACAGTTCCCGTAGCTAATTCAAACTTTCAGAATTGTAATTTATGTCGACAAGTTTTTTTTAGGCCAATATCAGCCACTCATACAGTTTTTATTATTAATAATTTTTATTAAGTAATAAATCACAAGTAATTGTTTAGTTCAATGGTTAGTGGTAGTTGTAATTACGTATTTTCTCTATTTGTCTTTGTTTAAATCTCACTTTCTACGCATTTATTAATATTAATGTCAACAACTTTTACTGTAACTATTAGGATCGCACACTTAATATCGAAGGTAATCCGATATATGATCTATCGTAATCATAATACAACTTTTTACTTTTTGATAGATTATCTTTGCATTAAACAATAAGATTCTAGATTTCTTTAAAGAATACTTGTTGACAATAAAAAGTTTTCGTTTTGATATTTGTTTTTCGATTCATCGAGGATTAACTTTAAATAAATTATGAGCTGGTTGGTACGTATTTGACAGTCATGAGTCTCGGTAATATGTGCCACAGGAGTTCATGTGAAGAAAATTTTGTTCTCATAGATATTTTTGAACAACCTTTTTATCAAAAAAATGTATGCTTCCATAGAGATATGATATTTAATTAAATACTTTCCTAAAGTAATACAGAATGGTTAATTCTAAAGTGTTGAAAAAAATACGGATCTGTCCAATTATGAAAAGTATAGCCACCGGGGATGTGGGAGAAACTTTTTTCAGAGTGCCTCTTTGAAACAGTTAGGTTATTTGACTGCTTATGGTACAGTTATTACTAACTGTCACCTTAACCACCGTTAGTAATAGTACCTAGGGTTCAATTTGATTACCCAACCAATCTACCAACCGTACGTTCTTGTCGTTCATCTTTTCCCATTGTTAAATCTCTCCCTCCCTATCACGATAATTTGTTTATTTGCTATATCTATGAGTATAAATATGATTAAAAAAGTATGTATTTGTTTATGCTTATTTGTTTGCTAGTTTTTATAGTAGCCAATATTGATCCAACTCAAATTTCTTCTGATGGTTATATAATTACATCATTCTTGTTTTTACCATTTGATAAAATCTAAATGTTTCTGAATGGTTTGAAGTATTAATTTGCTACAAATCGAACCGAACTTATGAATTTGTATGATTTGACCAATTTTAATTAAACCGTTTATATGGATAATATTGGAAGTCTCGTAACAACCAAACTAGCTAATCACTTATATATCTATCGTATATATGTTTGAAAGTTTATATTTAGATTATTGTTCCTACCTGTACATCTTCAGTTTAATCGACTTTTATGGTTTTCCGGAACTGTCCTCGTTTGATAATTGAAGGTCGGTCCAATAAATTATAAGCTTTTCTGTTTATTCATTATGTTTGGATGCTACCCCTTTTTTAGTGGTTTTCTAATTCCCTTCAGCTGTATATTTTAAGGGAATGTGACTAGAGAAAATTTTAAAGTCTCGTAAGTCTCTTTGGTGTAACTTTATAAACGAGCTCAAGCTCAAGTTTAAGAAGTATATATTCACTATTTTTGAATTATTTTTCAGGAGATTCGGTACCCGAGTTTAATCAACCCACGAGTCTCTTTAATAATAGTTTACATTGGTTGCCTGATGAGCCAACAAGATTGTTCCCGTGACGGTGAGCACCGTAGCACTTTTACAATTAATCTTTTTCGGTTTAGTATTTTTTATTTATTTTCCTAATTGTTAGGATTGCAGACTTAATATTGAAGGTTTTCTGACATATGATCTTAAAACAGATAAAAATTAATTAAAATTCTAAAATTCTTTTAAAAAAACTTGTTGACAATAAAAAGTTTTCGTTTTGATAATTTGTTATTCGATTTATCAATATGGCTTATTACGGATTAACGTTATGTAAAACTAAGAGTTGATCATATTTGACTCAACCTGTCACAGGAGTTCATGTTAAGAAGTAAGAATGGCATGACATAAATGGTATGATTCCTTAAATTTACTACATAATCAAATAATAGTATTATTATCAAATTAATATGGAATGGTTGATATATTGAACAAATTGTGAAATGGATTCTCAAATTACAATTCTGAAAGTTTGAATTAGCTACGGGAATTGTGGGAGTGTGTTAATGCTCGAACCTTGACCGACTTGAACCGATGCCGCCCCTGCATACATGTGAAGAAATAATTAGGAAAAATAAATAACATTACAACAACTTAACCGAAAAGAATTAATTCAGTGTTGCAGTGCTCACCGTCACGTGAGAGACGTCAACATTCTGGGTAAATTGGGTAACAAATGATAAAACAAAAGCGATCAAGAACTATAGTTTGCGGAATCAATGAAAGTAAAAGAAGAATAAGAACATAAATCCGGAAAAAATGGGTTTTACAATGTTTTGTATCATGAGTTTTGTCATCTTTTTAGTTTTATACCCTCAATTCTTATTTTGTTTGGTATTAATCTGGATTTAATTAAATGATTAAATAGTGGATATGTATGTATATATATATTTATATATATATATATATATGTATTATGTATATACTCCGATGTGGGGCTTCATTGATGTTGATAGTGCTAAGGTATTGAGGGTCTCATATGCTGGTTGAACAATGATGATGAGTTGGATTTTTTATTTTTTTATCTTTAATATATTTATGGGGATGAATTGGAATATTATGGTTATTTATCATATATGTTCATATATAATTTTATTGCGATAGTAATATACAACAATTGTTTAAAACTTCATTTATTTTTTGAAATTATTGATATATATCTTATATATATATATATATATTTGTATATATTACTTTACTACTTCTGTATAAAAAGGAAAATAAGAATTCCTCACACTTATTAGTTTTTAGTATTTATCTTATAATTATAATGATTTTTGACTTTTTTTTGTAATAATGTTTATTTATTTACGACATAATTTAAGACTTTTAAGAAACCATTATCTAAAGTAAATAGTGTAACTAAATGAGGGCATTTAGATAAAAATAGTGAAAAACAACAGTGTCATGACCATTAATTGAACTGACAAGTTTGAAATTAAAATAAAGGTGAAATAAAAAAATAAAAATTGGAGGCACAAAACTGAAAAAATGACAAAAATCATGATGCAAAACTTCATAAAACCCCAAAAATATATATATATATATATATTATATTAATATTATAATATATCACTTTCTCTCTCTATAATATATCACTTTCTTTCTCTATAATATATCTAACGCTATACAATTCGTATGCTCTCAATGTTTTCTATGTATTTAGAACTAAACTCAACTGGTCATCTATTTATAAGTTTCGAAAGTAATTCTAAACCTATTAGGAATATATTTCTAGTTAAACCAATTAGAATACAACTTCCCAATTCCTTGGTCTACCAGGAATCCATTAAGTAATTGTTTACTAAATACTAATTCCTTAATCCTTGTTCAACAATGAAAAACTATTTTCTAAAGCTCTTAGAAGATATAGCCGTATCAAAGTCTTCTGAAAAATAATCAAAAGTACTGAATATGATATGAAGTGGCTTACAAGAGTTTAAGATTTTCTATTATAAAAACAACTAGTTAAGATATGAAGTTTGAGTCATATCCCCAAATTTTTACATGAATACTTCAACAACAATAAAAAAACATAATGAATAAATAGAAAAGCTTATAATAATTTTGACCGACCTTCAATTATCAAACAAGGACAACTATGAAAAACCATACAAAAGTCGATCAAACTGAAGATGTACAAGTAGGAACAAAAAAAACATGTAAAAAAAAGTATGAACAATCTAGAGATAAACTTTCAAACATAGATACGATATAAAAGTGCTTAGTTTGGTTGTTACAAGACTTCCAATTTTATCCACATAAACCGTTTAAACAGAATCGGCCAAATAATAGAAAGTGAAAATAAAATGCATACAATTTAATAAATTCTATACCTTTTGCTGTTTTGAGTTAGTAAATAATTAGGAACGACGATATATGCATAGACTATTTTACATAAACTTTTGCAGAGACTTGACTATGAGCCGTTAGATACTTTTTGTTTAACTTTTTATTGTGAATCAACAATTTTAATTTTATTAATATTTAAATTTAGTTTAGTCGTAACTAGGGTTTTATATTTTTGTTTAAATTTTTATTATGTTAGAACACATCTTTTTCAAAGCCAAAATATTCATAACAAGTCACTTAGTTGCATGTACTCATTTACATCACTGACATTTCACTTCCAAAACACTATCCAACTATGCTACCCTTTTCTACATCACTGATATATACAGAAATGAGAAAACCAAGGAAGTATTACTTCCAAACAGTAAGCCCTTTTCCATCCAGTTAGGCATCTTTAACTTTTAAGTAAACTTCTTCACAGAATCTCTAAAACTTCCATTCAACACTACGGGGTTTTAACCTAATAACAAAATGTTTTTTTAACTGCCGCCTTTTAAGCTTCCCGATAATACTGGCTAACCGCGTCGCTTAACAAGATCTTATTTTCTTCACTTTCGCTAATTTTCCACACTTTACATTTCGGAGCATAATAACCAGAAATTTCGCCAACCCTCTTCAAAATTGATATTGAATAAGGCCCTGCTCTTTGTCCCGATGGTCCCAAACAATGCCATATTTTCGCATCCAAGTCAACACGCTCATTTTTCCGCAGAGAATTGTTCGGACAATCCCTGTTATCGTCTTCGCTATCTAGATCAATGAACACGGCCTTTTCAGTTTTTGTTGTTTTCTGTTCCACATCAGTGACTTCGATTTGGTTTCTAAATCCACTTTGTCGTAACTCACTTCTTTGAATAGCTTCACATTGATCATTACAAACAGATTCCTCGTCATCTGAATCTAAGAGGACAAACAATCAAAAAACAAGAACACTGTCACACTTTTTAACCATGTGGCAAAAAAAACACGCGAAATGTGCACATGCATATAGTAAATGTCAAGTACCAAAAAGCTATAAAGAATTGAATCCTTTCAGGACAACCAACGATTACATGAGAAGAATAAATGCAGTTCATCAGAAGTGAAAAACACCACGAGGGGAAATTTATTTACTGGATCTTTCACATGAAAAAGGAATATTTATCTATAACTTAATTGGTTTCACTGTTGTAAAGTTAAAATATATTTATTCACATCAAACAGCGAATTAGAAGAATGCATACACCCTTATTGGACAAATTAAGTAAAGGATAATAGATTTCAACCTTCGGCCTTGCTAGGTTCCTTATCTCCTTTTGTTGTTCCATTATCATATTTAGCTGAAATAGACCCAATATTGTCAAACACGGAGATTTCACCAGGAAGCCCTTTATCTGTGGTAAATTATTGATTTAGAGTTGCAATAACGTAGGAGTTTTATTTATCGAAAGTATGGACAAAATGTCTGCTATGACAAGAGAACCAGTGACAACTTCCCTACACCCCCTATTTACAAACACAGTAGTTAATTTTGTAAACGAATGGGAATACACGGAACCTACAGGGAATCTGATGCACGGAAACGAAAATAGATATATCTGTGAAGGACAGGTTGATTTTAATTATTAAGTGGAGAGTATTAAACAAAAGTTACAAAGGTGTAGAAGTTGTTAGGAAGCTGATGCTGTGTAAATATAAAGCGGTTATGCAAAATTGAAATGATAATACTCGTATCACAAAATTAGGTAACATAGTAACAAGGTTGTATTGGGTGGGTATAAAAAGGGTTAGGTATTTTAATCCCTTTTGAATAACCAACGATTACATTATAAGAAAAGTACTCGATCACAAGTGAAAAATACAGGGAGATAATATCTATATAGTTGCCTTCTTCCATACAAGACTGCACAAGTCCTATTTAGATGGTATAACATGGATAATAATTTTTTTCATACCTTGGATCTTGCTTGGGACTCTTTCTGCCTTAGTCATTTCGTTTTTATTACTAGCTGAAAGGGATCCAGTATCGCCAGGCATGGAGCTGTCACCAATGACAGCTTTATATCCTGTAGCAAGTACAACAATAATTTAGAGTGCCAACAACATACTTAGGGCTCATTTGGCTGCAGCTTTTAAGCAAATAGCTGGGTTTTTAAAGCTGAGTTTAAAGCTTCTAGTTTTCAGAGACCAATAAACCATAAAGGCTTAAGCTGAGCTTTTCAGCTGGTCAGCCAAAAACGGTTAGCTTTTGAGAAAAAAATTCAATTTTTTTAAGCTTAATGAAATATAATGTCTTTATAATAAGTTAAGGGGCCAAATACTACTTTTTTGCCTCTGAACTGGTCCTTGGCTTGAAGTTCAAACTCAGGTTTGTGGCCTGTTTGTTTTGTTGAGAATTATTATCAAATATTAATAGAGAATGAAGGGTGCTTTGGAAAAATGTATTATGTTATGAAAGTAAGCAGAGGCAAAGATGGCTGCTGGTGAAGCGTTAAGAAGTATATAAAGATATTAAAAAAAAAAACGTGACCAATATCAGAGACTCCTATGGTAACCACATAGGGCCAGGGGAGGAGCTAGGAAGGGCTGGCAGGGACTACAACCACCCCTATATTATGGAACCCTACCAGTGAGTGTATATTTTACATATAATAAATGTATAAAAACAGTGGTTCTACCCATATAATTTTTTTAGAATTCCAGCACCCCATATCCAAACCCTAGCTCCGCCAACTGCATGTCTATTTTCACTTGGATTTAGACAAATTTAATTCGAGCAAGGAAATAGACATGATATAAACATTTGTGATTACTCGGTAAGAACTATTTGGCAACAACAAAACGAAATAGTAATTCTGAATGTAAAAATGTTAAGGCACCGAAACAAGGGTTCAAGTAGATCAGGGAAAACTCATCATTCTTATTTTGGAAAAACTTTATAAGACTACAAACATTCTATTTCACTCATTATGACAAAAAATGTTCGGACGTAAAGTGAGAATATCAATGCCCCAAGACAACTCTAGACCAATGCTTATTTTATTTTATTTTCGATAAATGAAAAGCTCGACTGTACTTCATAACCTAGCGCGTTAGTGGACAAAATAATTTCACCCAAGGAAAATTCTTGTTCCGAAACTGGGATAAAGACATAACCACCAGTTTATTCAACTTTCAAAGTCATACCTGAAGAAGCTATGTCGTCTCCCCAACTTTTATCAACAGTTCTTGAATTGCCAATGAAATTTGATTTTACTGGGGTTTCATAGCTATGCTTCAACTGTTCATTAGCATCTTCAAGAGTAGGCTCAATATCTGGAACGTAAGCAATGACCTTTGGAACCTCTTCAAGCAACCGCTTTTGTTCAGCTTCCATCTCAAGAATCCTTTTCCTCTCCATGTAATTAAATAATGTATATCGAAGTACGTTAAGTTGCACACAGACCTATAAACATCTCACTTGTATGTCCGAGCATTTACATTCTCAAATGTGAATGTAAACGACTAGAAAAATAATAATCAAAGATCTTCTTTTAAACTCCTAATTAGATCATTATTCTTCACTCAGACATACTAATCACGTTGATCAAATAAGACAAGTGTCGTTGGTAAATGAAAACGATTTTTGTACATGAGCAGCCACACCTGAGCTTTTTGTAGCTTTTTAATATTAAATAACCGTCGAAAATATATGACAACTACATCACAAAAGGATATTCTTTTCTCTGTCCTTTCTCGTTTGCGAGATCCATTTTTGTTTGCAATAATTTCAGTTCTTTGGCAATCCACTGACATAATTATGATAGAGAAACAAACAGCCACAAATATGTGTTAAAGTTAGCAAAGGCAAGATATGAATAGAGAATAGTGAGCAAAGCTGGAAAATGGGTGACTATTCAGAGAGATATGTACTAAAAGAAATTAATTAATGTCAGCTCTTGTCGACATTTTCTTATAATGGGTTTGGGACCTAAGAAATATGCAGAGTTCTGAAAATATGGAATAAAATAAGATCCCGGAAATAAACTTAAGACAGATTCAAATAACATAATTTTCCCTATTCAAATTATTAACCTTCTGTACACAATCATGAATTTAACCCACTGACAAAATGGAGAACTTAAAAGAGAGGCGGGGAGTAAGAATCAGAAAGTATACATCTTTCATTATAAGTAGGTGTAAAGTCTTGGCCTTCTCTTCAAGCTCCACCTGTCAAATTCAAAGTTGCAATTTGAAGAGTTCAAATAACCTTTTTTTACTGTCAGATAATAAAATGCTGCTACAGAAACAAACACTTTCAGCGACCAGATTATGAAATAACGAGTTCACTTATACACAAGAATGCTACAGTTCCGGAAAAAGAGCTCTTACTATTGTCAGGTTTTTTAGCTGTCCGCTTTTCACTCTCTCTTTTAAGTCTTCACATTCTTCCTGGAAAAGTAGGGAAACAGAATATGGCTGAAACTCTCAAGATTAAAGGACAATTTATGATTTGTAGATAAGCCATCATGAACCAGAGATAAATGCAACATGTTACAAGTTCAAATTTAATAAAATAACTTCTGATACTATTAAACTTCTTCTAGAAATGATGCAGAGTAGTACAAAATTTTAAAAATCTACATTTCATCAGGCTTGTAAAGTTATATGAGAAAGAAAAATTATATAATATCAAGTGAACGCCTGCGTTATCAGTCAACTTGTTAACTGGGAGGCCTTGCTTTCATCCAATACGTAAGGCAAACATTAAGCTTAAATGAAGAAAACTGTGTAGGAGAGGATAAACAGTAACAAGGTTTAAAGATAGGGTTGACCCCAGAGATATTTGGGGAATGTCACAAAAGCAGATTATTTAATACTAGCGTACTAATTAAAATTTGGTTTACATAAGTGTATGCATATCAAATATGAATATCAGCTAATTGAACAATATGCCCATAAAAAGTGAAAACTCGCTCAAATTATATTACTTCCCAAAATATAGTCTTTTTTTAATCGACCAAGTGTGAATAAAATCTTCCATTAGTCACTTAATGGTGGTTTTCCACTCCTACTAAAGATATGTTGTTCAAATGAGCTGCTTGGTTTATAAATCAATTTTTAAGTGATTCACCTACAGCCTACCTAACAGACTCGCTTAGTAATTAACAGATCTGCAAGAATTAAGAAGCGAAAAAAGGAGAATAACAAGATGTTGCGAGAGATATGAGTCAGGTACTTCAATGAGACTTTGTTACCTCGTTAAAGTTAGCATCTGAAAGCACGGCAACAGGGAAGTCATTGAACCTGTTTGATACTTGCAATAGAATATCTTCTTTTTTTCCACACAGTGAAGTATGTTTTACACCTAATGGATATAACAATATAAGATAGTTAGTTTTACTATAAAGAATATGTGTCATGAAGACTTCTATCAGAAACTATCACTGTCTTCTTTTTTTAGAATAAAAAATTATTTACTATAGTTGTAATTATGTCAGCAAGATGGCTCGACCTATATTGTAAAACTCCCAACATAAATTCAGATACCCAATTATCACATATTATAAAGGCAATGATAATTGATTGCATAATGCTATAGACTGTGATTTCCCACTCATGTCGATATAACAAGAATCGGGAAGTAAGAAATGTGTAATAAAGATGGATAAAAGTTAGAACGTAAAATAAGATAGTAGGTTTTTCTGCTGTATCTACTGAAGTAAAAAACTGACGTAAATGCTCTTACACTTGATTAGACGCATCTATGAGTAACAGCTCATTAAACTCACTGAAACAAAAAGCGGCCTTATTGGCCGAACTTCTAAGCTCATATTTTTGGTTTGGTGCTCAAAAGCTAGATTGCATTTGGTTGATCAGCTTAGAAGCTGAGTGTTTCTGTTTTTTGGCCTGAAAAGGCTAAAAGCTTTAAACTGGATGGGCCCACATTCTTCTCAACCTCTAAATATCCATCTTATTTACTTAAAAGCTGCAACCAAACAAACCGGGTATATGCAAACAACTTGTCTAATCTGTTAGTGTTCATGTAAGAACAAACCTGTGACTTGCACAAGTTGATAAGGATTCTTCTGCATATCATATTGGTCTGATTTTACCCTGACAAAGCTTCCAATTATTTTCGAATCAAAATTATCGGGTTCCTTCAATAACTCCAAGACTAAGGACTTCTTCAAGTACACAAGCTTAATATTTTCCTTAACAATAGAAGCGAAACAGCTTTGACGAGGCTCTATAACCACCTCCTTTCGCTCAGCTGTTTTAGGTATAACTGTTTTCTTCTGTTTTTTACTAGAGGTATTGTCATGTTCACTCTTTTCATCTGAATCATAATCCATTTGATCTTTCTCATAGAACTCGGCGTTCTCACGAAAATGTAACCGTAAAAGATTGCTTATGCTGTTCTTCATAAAAAATTTCTTCCCAAACAAAACATGTAGTCTTCCGTCACACAAAATTTTCTTCTTCTTTTCTGGGTTAAAAAGTTTGTTTTCCCTAATGTACCCATTAATTATAGATACCACATCGTTTTCCGATAATTCCTTGCTGGTATCTTTACCAATAGATATGAGAAAATCAATCAGAGGTTTCGAGCCCCAACCAGCAAACTCTAATTTCTTCGATTTCACTTCCTTTTTCTTTGAGCATTTGAGACCCTTGGATCTTTTCAGTTTCTTCGATGGCGAGATACTAAAATCAGATACGGAGTCTTCAGAAGTAGATATTAAACTTTCATCTGCATATTTCTCCAACCCAGATGGATTCGAAAGTGAGGCTTGAATTTCACTCCTTTCGGAACTTTTGAAGAAGTTGTCAGCAAAATGGAGATCTTTCAAACTCAAATTCTCTCGGCCCTTGATTGCAAGCCAATAGTCATAGAGAAGGCATTCATGTGTATTCATATCCTTCATATCCACCTGATTCTGCAAACAATAAGAAACATTCTCAATATCACATTTTACAATTAGTAAACGAATCCCTATTTCATACACTATATGTTATTTGACCCAATTTTTGGTACTGATATGCAGTGCTGGTCTTGGCATAAGCCAAGTGAGCCAGATATCTTAGGCGCATGTACCTGAAGAGGCACATAAAAAACTGCAGAACGAAGTCCTTTCCCCCCGTAGAATACAAGAAAAATATACTTTATTTGTTGGTCTATTTTCTGTATTTTGTGTAATGAAAAAGACATTTCTTTGTTTTATTACGACATGGTTCAGATTTTTAACCATAATATGATTTTTTTCAGACAGAAAAAAAAACCTAATTTTTTTACGGAATAGGTGTAAAAAGGCACGGACCGGCCCTGCTGATATGCCTAAGTTTCCTAGAAGCAACTTTTTCAAAAACAAGGAGTTGCTACAGACCATAAAATAGGCATCCTCAAAAAGATATAAAGAATGACCTAAATATAATTAAATCGGAGTTGAGAAAACTATACATCTCGGTTTCTCTTCTTTTATTCTCTGATTAACGTGTCAACTAATTCAACAAATCCAATTCAAGCAAAAATACTAATAGATATAATCAACCGTCTTAATGAACAGAATCTCAAAGATAAACCAATTATCGTCTATGGGTGGCATGTGCGTTCAACCCCACTATAGCTTGTTATGTTTTCAAAAGAAAGGCTAACTAAATTTCACAAGTTCTATTAGTGATTTCAACTAATTTATCATTACCCCATCTGAGTCCACCTCCTTTTGCTCTTCACCAAGTAGAAGAACCTTCGTACAGTTGCTGCAAAATCCTTTGCTCCCTTTAATCTTCGCAAACTCGGCATCCACAATGCACCATAGGCAGTAAGCTCGTGTACAGCAATAACACTGGAATTTTGAATTCTTACCACAAAGACAGCAAGAATGCCATTCTGAAATCCAAAAAAATATGAGATTAGATATAACCCATATAAAATTAATCATGAAAGAAAACAACGTTTATATCATAATTACATAGTGACCACTGCTAAAACTTCGAGATTTCTAGAGGAAACAGTAACATGGAGTCGGAGCATTCATCATTCCATGAAAAAGAGAGAGAGAGAGAAAGAAAATATTGAAACTACATGTGCGAGGAATGTTGGCTTGTCTACGAGCTTGGTTTATATTGGAACAAGGAATGCTGAAGAATAATGTAAATGATTCTAAAGTTAACTAGGTTCAAGCTCTACGGTACAAAGAGAAAGAGACCATTGTTTCTGTATGGCAACATGTGACTCCGTGATGAAACATGGATTATCCAAAAGCAGATACCATTGTTCCCAATATTACGGTTAGCTACCCCCATGGGTTTCATTTGATTGACTTCTACTCCTTATTTATTTTTTATTTTATTTATTTATTTAAATCTTATTAAAGAGGATCAAGGGATTTCACACCTACCCCCGTTAACAAGACTCGAACCCTGCACCTCCTATTGATAGTGCAGGCTCTAGCCCACTAGGCTATTCCTAGTGAGTTACTTCTACTCCTTATTTGTATAAGACTGCACTTCAACGATAACGAATCTGGTTTCAGAAGAAATTTTTTTTTGAACTTTTGAAATAACGGATTCCCGCACCATGTTTTAGCTTTACTCTGAGATGAAATCGTACGTGAAATTTTATTCAATGTCATTCTCTAAATGCTTTTCTAATGCTGACCCCACTAATAAGATTCTCAGGTTTCATATTAAAAACGGGAAATCCTATGAGGTCATGGTTTTGAACAGGGAAAGTTGTCGACTGAGATTACTGTAGTTTATACATTTAACAAATTATATATTAAATATTCTTAAATAGTTCCCTTTGCTAGACTTCATATGGAAGTATAAATTTGGCAAGTTAAAGAACTTGTAGAATTTATCAGTTATCTTCTACAAAAAAAATTCAAAGGAGCTGAACATGACAAAGCTGTTGCGGAACCTACAACTAATCAGTGTATCTTCATTGTAATATAATTTAATCAACATTAACAGAACTTCCAAAAAGAAAATGAAGGATAAGGATCTTCATTATAATATTCATTAAAACTGCCATCTAGTATGTTTCTGATGCTATATTAAGGAGTTGCTATTTTATTTCCCCAAGCCAATATCCAGATTCTTGGGATTCAGGAAATAAGGCAAGTTTGTTGGTTTTTTATTTATTTAGATGTGTATCAAATGGCTCTCAATAAAATGGTTTCCATAATACGAAATAGAACTACACCTGAGCATAATTCTATTGCAAAGTTTGGAAAAACCAAAAACGACAACCGAAAAGATAGGTTTACCACATTTCAAGAGGCCTCCACTATCGAAAAATGACTCATCCTTCCCCAAACACTTAGCATGATAAGATTTTAGGCAGTCCCTGAGTAATTGCAAAATATAATCATTATTAATCCACATTCAGAATAACAAGTAAACTTTTGGAGTAAAAAATAAAGGAAATTTATATGAACAAAGAGATGGGACGTATTTAGACTAGCAATAACATCAATCTGGAAGCAGTCAATTCTTTGACAACCTTAACTGTGAGTATATATGTATATATTCCAAGCAAGGGAATTGAACAACTAAGGATAGTTTGCTTGCAGCTTTTAAGAAAAAACGCCAAAATTTTAGTTCATAACAAAAGGTTAGATTCGTCAAAACTTAAAGCTTCTGGTTTTTCAGGTCAAAATCCAGGAAAACTCAGCTTGTGAACTGATCAACCAAATTGAGCCCAGATATTAAAAACCCCGGAAAGCTGGGATTTAAAGCTGCAACCAAAGAAAGCCTAAGTTTCAAACTCAAACATGGTCTTACGGAATTATTATAAGTTTCTGATCTGGTAATGCATAATAAAGTTACAAGCTTAAGCAACAAATTAGAGGAAATTCCGACGCTAAAGTTGTAGAAGGCACTGTTAACAATGACGAAGTAGCATGTAAACTTAGGCCTCCTTCATTAGCAGCAAAATGTAATAACCTGAACAGGAACTCAAATTTCCTAAAATTTAAGTGAGAGAAACCAAATAAATCACCAAAGATAAGAAGATGAATCGGGATAAGAAAGGAAGACATTGGAAAAGGGAAGGTGTTAGGTAATGCAGAAAGAGCTTCCAAATAATCGGATAAAACCACAAAAGAAACTCAGGACAACAAGCGCTTTGTAAACTGCCACATACAGGTTAAGTTTGATATATAGCGAAATGCTACACAACAAGAAGATAATATCCAAAATGATAACAGAAACCCAGCAGGAACTAGCTCTAGATAAAGACAGCTTACACATTTATATTCTACAAAAGGTCATGGATATTTCGCCGCCTAGTGGTTAAAATGATGTTTGTTCTAGTGTTTATCTATAGGGAAGTAAAATAAGCTAATATATCTCAAAACTGGATGCATTTTATCCTCACTCGATTTACACACAAAAACACTCGAGTTTTCAATTTTTGTCGACTCACTTGTAGTCGCAAACGAAGAGTGATCCACCATCTTTGCACACAAAGCACCAGTCTTCACACAATGTCTCCTTGTCCACTTTCGTTTTCTTTTTCCCCTTCATGGCTTCTATACAAAAATAAATAATTTTAAGTTTAGAAAATCATGCAAACCAAAAAAAAAAAAAACTAAGTTAAACAGGGTTTCAAAAGCCAAATTTTGGGCCTCCAATGTTTTAATTGGGAAAATGGCATTTGATAAGGAACAAAAAGATAAACAAATGAATGATTTTTTTAAAAACAATAAACAAATATCAAATTATTAGTATCAAAATAGAAAAAGGAAATGCAGTTTGCCCCTCTCTATTTCCCGAAAAAATATATACTAAAACAGCAAATAAGCTGACTTAAATGACACAGCCAAAAAGATCCTCCATTTGCAAATGAGCCAAGACGAGTTCAAGCTCGGCTCGTTTATTAAACGAGCCTTAAAATCTAGTTCAGACTCAGCTCGTTTATAGACTATCCCAAAAACCTGTTCACGAGCCCGGTGGAACACATTTTCTGACACATTTAGCATCGTTTCGCTTAAGAAATACTTAGCTAAAATTCATAGATAATTAATAATACAAATAAGTGTGTTGAGTTTTAATATAAACTGATTTAGTCTTAAAAGAAACAAAATTATTATATAAAATGAAGAGTATACGTATTTATTGATCATCAACATTATATTTTATACTTTTACATATATAACCATGCATATATGTATGAAAAATATATATCAAAATAATTAAACGACCCCGAGGCTGAACACAACAAGACTTGTAAATTTGTTCAAAATGAACAAACACAGCCCGAGTCTACGTAATACCGAAAAGCTCAGTTTTAAGGCGAACCTAACTATAATGTAGTAGCTTGTAAGCCAAACAGCAAATAAGCTGGGATAACAAAATTTAATCTTTTTTTCTCTAAAAATAATGTCCAGCACTGTAGTTTTCTTTTAATTAAAAGTCAAGTAAAATTATTTTCTTTTTTTAGTTTTTTAAATGGCATAAACCCTCTTGGCTCTTGAGAGGAAAATAAAGTAATAAAGTAATAAACATGGGTTTTACACTATAAAAAAAAATGTAGAAAATGTAGAATGTATATATTGGGTTGATTAAACTAACCCAGTTAAGAGAAAGTGTAGATTAAAGAGAAGAAAATAATGAAAATCCACGCATTGGTTGTGAGTGAAAGCTTGTGAGGTTTTAGAGAGAGAGAGAGAGAAAGAGAAGGTTATGGAAATGGAATGTGGGTTTTGTTTTTGTGGTTTTTATTAAAAATGAATGTGGGTTTTATTTTAAACAAACAAATGTTCCTTTTTGGAATATTGTATTTTATTTTTGGAATTAATGTGGGTTTATTGACTAATGTTTACTTATTATATAATCGTGTTATAAGGTTAAAATACGTGTTATTTTAGGAGACCGATGATGTGTAACAGAATTAGTGAAATGAAACATGCAACGGACTTATGGAATTTTATTCCTGGTAGTTGTGCTCGTTTATTTACCGGTCGTAATTTGATGAATTTTCGTAAAATACAACTAAAATGGAAGGAATGAGAATCTAAATATACTTATACATTACGATTCAATAAATTATTTCTATTAATTAAGGTTGTAAAACCGAAATCTATAACGTTACATTTAATAGTAGTGAGGTGGTCTTCTAAGTGTCCTAAAACTTGATTTGGTCGGTAAAAAAACGAAATCGTAAACCGAATGGTATGCAGAACTTACACCTGATGTATTAAGTAAGATTTAACTGCTGTTAAACGAACTGTGACATTGATTAAGGCACTATGCAACCTGTTTACGTTTAGAACTCGTTTTACGTCTTTTAAAAATAGTCAAAGTACATCATTTTAAAACATTAAAAAATAGCTTTTAAATTTCTTTACAAGTTGGTCATAACTGACCGAACCAAAAACCAAAGTCGAAGTCCCGACTAGATGTTCGGGAACAATTCAACTTAAGTTTTTTCAAACCCGGTCAAAACCGAAACCAACCCACCTAAAACCGAAAGTAATGGTTTTGGATTAGTGGACAGTTAAAATCCCCAACTCTTCCCTTTCATGTTTGAAGTTTTAAGTAAAAAGTCGTCAATATTAACTGTGACTCATGTAAATAATGGAGTGAGCGGCAAGACGCCGATATACAAGACTTGAAATATTTACTTGTGTTTTCAAAAATTGGCGTATACAAAAGTAAAGTGGGTACTGTAACGTAGAGTTGTAAATAAAAGAAATAAGTACATTTCATAATTGGCATAGTTTTATAAGAAAAATCTCATGTAGTCTGTTGGAGTATCTTAAAAATTATTATGAAATAGCATCACACGTGTTCTTATCATCATTGACCTTTTTAAATGTAACATCATTATTCTTATTGCATTGCCTTTGATTACAACGTCTTATGCCTTATTGCAAAGCATGTTAACATGATCTTCCAAAGTTTTATCCTCATGTATACTAAAGACGCACCAACATACATAATAAGCCTTAATTTTACTACACTAATATCGAGCAGTAAGTGTATAAAACTTGAGATAGACGTGCTATAAATAATACTCCACTATTAACGTATCATAATATTTGGTTGAGAAAAAATACGTTAAGTGTACTGTACTATCAATGGTTAACAATTTAGGTATTCGATTACCAATTTTAACAATTGAGAGGTATCAAACTACGAAATTTCGTCCAATTTATGGACTAACATCATAAATCGATAAAATTGCAGTTATTATATATCACATTTGAGATATATTTTTGACATATGTTGATAGAAATACACTCAGCATACGATAGTCAATAGAATGTGAGTGCAATTTAATCATTTTGTTTAACGGAAAATACTCAATTATGGTAAATTTCTTAATTTAATTGTTAAAATTGACTTATCTAAATGATTAAACCTATCATACACATTGTTCGATGTTTATCACTTATCAGAACTCCCAAATCCCAAGACAAAACCATACTAAGTACTACGGGAGAATTTAATTAACAATAATTTTGCTTCATCAATTCATTCAGTTTTTTATCCACAACCTTTTACAAACTGATTTTGGTATATTTTTGTTTTGGAAAAATGATATGCATCTGGACGAGTCTCGATCTTCCAAACCTTAATTTGTATCTCAGAAGTTACATCCATAGTATGTTGATTAAGTATGTGAAGGTCGTGTGGTACGAATAAATGTATTCTCCTTACTGTGAAATTTTGAATTTTACAAATTTGCTTGCTTTTTATGAACTTTTGAAATATGGCTCAAAATTTTCATTATATCGTATCTTACTTATTTTTGCGTAATTTCGAATTTTCACAATTTTGTTTGCTTGGCTTTTGACTTTTAAATATGATCTAAAATTTTCATTAATATTGGATACTGTTGTGTGACATATTAGCTCACATATATATATATATATATAGATATAGAGAGAGACAACAACAGGGTATTTATTAATCAGAATGTATATGAATGAAATGTAAAATAAAAGACCCCTAACACTCTTTATATAGATACATGAGTAGGGTTATAAGCCCACTTGGGCCCATAAAGTACAAGCCCAATAGTCCAATAATATACTACAACACTCCCCCTTTGGACGTCTTGAATTTTTCGTCTCCATGCAGTCGATCTGAGTCGAGTTCATTCGCAGTGCTAAACACATAAAAACCTTAGGGACGGAAAACCCAGTGTGGGACAAAACCGGTACCTAGGAGAAACTGTGTAGCCGAATGATATAGGCCGAAATTCTATGTAATTAACTAACCACAAAACAGTGTGCCTCATCAAAACCTTGCCGGAGCAAACCCAATGAGAAAATCTCTGATCGAAGGAAAAAGAGTGCAACAGTGGTAGTAGTAGAGAATCAATCACAAAACAGGTGCCTCATCAAAACCTTGCTAGAGTAAACCCAGTGGGAAAAACCTCTAGTCGAATGACAAAAGAGTACACAGTGATAAGAATTATACAACAGGATACTCCCCCTAATTTCGGCAATCTTAAGTGAGATATAATGCGAACGTGTCTCGCTAAAAACATTGCCAAGGAAAACCCAGTGGGAAAAAACCTTGGTCTAAGGACAAAAAGAGTATACGAGCATGCGACTGGATACTCCCCCTCACTTGCACACGACAGGGTGCGAGGATTTCGACTAAGTAGTAATTAGTGCAATAAGCATTCACCTGAATGCTCCATCTCACTTGCACACGACGGGGTGTAAGGATTTCATATTTCAAGAAAGAGTACGAGCATTCGACTGGATGCTTCATTTACTTGCACACGACTGTATGCAAGAAAATATAACGTGAAATAAAACGAGCATTCGACAGGATGCTCTTAAACTTCATATGTGAAGATTTATTTCGACAAGAAATGCTAAATAGCATAATCTAGTCATGTCGCTCTTGATCGATAACAACAAGTTGTCATCAAATAAGGCAAGTGTTTTATCTGAATCGTGAGACAGAGCATATGTAATGGCTAATACGAGCTCGAAACCATATAAACTCTCTAGTCGTCTCATAGAGCACGAGTAGACCAGAGTGATTCGTTTGGAGTCATTCCAAGACCTCCAAGATATTGCCTTATTCCTAATGGTAAAGACAGACCATGTTAGGAATATGCCTTATGCGGGTCTGATAAGTAACCAGCATCGGTATAACCAAAAAAGGGTTGCGTTAATTCGAGTACCGAAGGGGGTAGGTACACTCGATGACGCAAAATGGGATAAGACAAGCCCTCATCCACAGTTACCTTAAGGTAATGGGAAAATGTCTTTTATGCCATTTCGATGGCAGCGTGTTAGCGCAATGTTGTGTCGAGCTATACCATTCACAACATACAAGATGTTCGTCCTAGTACATTAGACCAAATACAATGATGCGCTTATTGTACTTAGATATAAACATGATGGTTCAATATCTCTTCATCGTCTCACCAGGGACGGACTGGGTCTATATCAATGTCTAGTGATCGAACGATCATAGGAGAATCTGACGACTTAGCGTCACGATGACTAAAACGTCATAACACCTTCTTGGTGTAGTCTGAATCATGAACTTAGATTCAATCTTTACGGGACTCGATCATCAGGCCGAGTCGCTACCGTTTCTTCCCAAGATCCTTCATCTCGAAGGCAAATCCAAAAGTGGATCGCATAATAAAACACGCAAGGGCATAATACTTGTTCAAGTATCCCAAGCTGATCAAGTACTCACTTAGGTTGGTATACCACATCCGCTCGGATTATATTAATCCATATAGTGAACGTCTCATTAAATTGAGATCGTGTTCCGTGGTCAGGAATACTTGATTCAAAAGTTATGAAGTCACACAGGGACTTTCATCCACGTCTCTAGTCTAAATCCCCACAGAGATAAGATCGTGACCACAATCACATGCTGCATAATCAGTTTTACGGAAACTACTAAACTGATAAAGTAGAGGACCGTTATAACGTCCATTACGAGGAAATAAACTATCTCGTAATCAATTCCAAGGTGTGAGAGAAGTCTTGCGCTACTAGGCGAGCATTCTACAATCTCATTATTCTCATCACTTTTCCTTACGAATAACCAAATAAACGAATTCGTTTAACATTGGTGGTGTTAGAGCTACAGGTCCGAACACACTTTCGCTAAGGAGTCTACTTGGATTGCAAGTTTCCATTAGTCCAATCTATTCTACGTTGACTTCAGGCAACGGTACATGGTTCTCTGTCATAATTTGTTCATATTATCATTCGTCACTGAATATATGAACAAGTAATCAATGACAGTCTCGTTTCGCTTCAATATCGTCTAAGATATCATGATTGACAGATATTTCGAGATTCTTAGGATGAGGAGGAATCACACATCTCCTAGATCCTTTATAATCTCGTGCGACAAACGAGTTTCAGTTCACCACCTCTGGGGCTGAACGAATTAAGAACCGATCAACTTTCTCATATCTTAGGAAGGATGACAGACTGACGGCCGACGGCAGCATTCTTTGCTTGGCGGGTTCGGCCAAAACAACGTGTTACGATAGGAACACGACGTCCGACAGGGACGTCTATCCTTGCAAGCATTTTGCAGCAGGTATAAATGATCTCGTGACATCTCATAAAGTCATTAAATGCGTCTGGCATTTAGTTAGACTTGAGGGAGTCTATGCACTTACTTATCACTAAGTGCAGTTTTGGGGATCAACCTAAGACTGAGTGGGTTATGCCACGTTACTTCACGTCATTTTTTATCAACGATAACGTGCAAATCTCCCCCTAACGACGGGGAGAACAGTCTTAGCGATGTCACTTTCGCATATCATGCGGTAAAGAGATCGCTTGCCAAGGTTACTCTATCAAATGATAGGTAGGGGATTCATAATCGACTTATGTCCCCTTCAGAGGTCCATATTTTGAACGCTATAGCGGCTCAATCAAAATATTAAGCACTCAAACACGCGTTCATATGAGGCGTCTGGCTCATAACCAGTAACCAACTGGTACGCATTTAGTGTTTTGAGTGACTATGGCCTCAGACGGACCAATGCAGCAAAATAGCATGAACCCACACGGAAATATAAATCTTGGTGCGCAAGACCAAGAAGTGCGTGCAACCATTTGCAGTCGCATCATCAAACTTTCCGTGAGTCCATTTGGGTCTGAACATAATCGACAGGATGTTCAATTTCAATTTCCCAACTCAAGTAATTCAAATCGAATTTTCGATTCTTACTCTTCGGAATTATCAAATCGACTAGACTTTTCAAGATAATCCGGATCATGAGCCATCAACTTAATGATAGGGCTAAAAGTTTGGAAAGTGCTGCATTTATGTGGACAACATTAAAATGTGACCATATTGTCGATTCATCAACCATAACCATTTATATTTATGGTCCGTCTTATGGTTGGATAAATCCACAATAACTCCTTCAATTCTTTACAAGAATTCTACGAGTTCATTTCATGATCTTTACACATATTAGTCTTTCAAAGTGAGCATTAGTGGCATGAATTTCGGATTAATCACGAAATATATTCTCAAAGAGAATCCAAATACGGTGCGATTATAAATCAATCATCGTCTTTTGACCCGGGAATATCTCATCCGGTCAATGCCACAATATCAAAATGCTCTTATCAATCGACGACAGGCGAATGATAGTATAGACAATCATGTCTTAGCATCTAAATTATTTATCATTTCGACGACAGGCGAAATGATAAGGTAACTTTAAATGCTTTAAAGAATGTGGTAGCAACCACTTGAAAGACATTTCAACTCCTCTAAAATACGCTTTTAGTCGTATTGAATGGAGGCTATGTAAAGAAATTTCAATTATTTTATGAGCTATTACCAGATAACACTGGTTTTCTCGAATATTTTATAACTCAACAAGGTACGACATGACCTATAGGAGTATAACGCCTCATATTTGACAAATCAATTTGGCTTTACCAAAGATTTCAATTTGGAACGACAGGTCCAGAATCGTTGTCACTGAGTACTCTTTTAGGCAAGTAGTTGGTGAAATTATGTGGTACACTGTTACCCACTATTTTCAAAAAAATCAACTACCCCACAAGTATTGCCTAAAATTTCATAATTTAAAATTTGGTCACATTTGTCAAAGTAATTTGCTCAAAACACTTTAAATTATTTCGAGAAATTTCGTAAACAGGCAAACCATAATCCAAAAGTATGTCCAAATGGAAAAATCATAATACAAATGGAAAACATAATCCAGATGAGCGAAAAAATGGCTCAATGATTTATCAAAATCAATAAAGAAAGATATCAAACTCAGTTGAGCCACAAAATCGGGGGTCTCAAGAGTTTCCTTTCAGTTAGCTTTAACCACATTAGCATCGGGTTTTTTTCACCTTTATAATAGTTGTGAACTATTTAAGGAGTAACCGTGCATGACCTTTGTCTTTATAGCATAGAGTTGCCTCATTGAGCATTATCTCTTGATTTGTGATAACGGGCCATATTGTTCCTTTCAATTACTGTCTTGCAGCCACAAGTTTTCGATTTTGAGGATTGTCTAAAATCTCGCTTGGCTAGGCGATTCATCAGGATCACGACAGTTCGAGACTAATAACACTTGTCTCGGTTCTCGATTTGTGGAAAAAAAATATACACGAAGAGCATTAATATCAGGCAAACAATTCGCCATTGACCCAATAGGATTAAAACTACTCACCGGGGTAATTTTCTTATCAAATAACAGATGGGCGATAAAGAAACATGGTGAATATAAATTCACGATACTGCTTATGGAATGCAATTTCCAAGCTAGTATTTTGGTGAATGATTGCTCCAATATGTCAATTTCAGACATTTGTTCACCATAGACGTCATCAAGTCTCAAATGTGGCGGCGGAATAAAATCAACGCCTTAGCATTCATCTTGATGGTAACAACAAATTTGTGTTTTACTCATCAAAGATGGCATCTAAAAAAAAATGGGGCATCACATTTTCACACATCAGGGTGAGTAACATGTGGTGACGGATTAAAATCAACATTTAAACAGTCATTTCGCAAGTATGTTTTACGATTTTTCTCATCATAGATGGCATCCAACATGTGTTGGGAGTTCTGGATTATTTATCATATAAAACGACTGGTTTATATTTTTATGGTTTGCACAAGCACAAACTTTTTTTTTCGAAAACATTAGTTTTGCTTTTCATGTGAATCGGTTCTCATTGATCGAACGATGGGTCGATACTGAAACACCAATTCAGCGAAACATACATCACTATATAAACACACTCGGGGACATTATTATTTAGTCAACCCCTTTCGGTAGCTCTATTTGAATACGATCAGGAAAGACGGTGAGGGGGTGGGCATGAATGCATCTTAAAAACCGACCTCATTAGGAGAACGACTTCCGCCTTTATCTTTCCTAGACATCGTATCCAAATAGGTGAGCATATTTTGGGAAGATTCATAATTTTTCCAACTTAAATGTGAATATATACGATTTTCGTTTTTTATATATGGCAATAATATTAACAATATAGACAATATTTATCTAGATTAACCACATATATATAAACAGACAGTAAATATATTTTAGGATATATCTAATCATGCAGTAGATTTGATGTTATAAACAAATCAATTTAAGATTATCAATCAATCCATAAAGATTCTAACATATCAAATCAAATCAATTTAAGATTATCAATCAATCCATAAAGATTCTAACATATCAAATCAAATCAATTTAAGATTATCAATTAGATCTAATCCAATAATTTACCACGAAAACAAAAGTATTTAAGGATTGGTCCGGCTATAAAATTTATTTAAGGATTGGTCCATTATTTCTGAAACTAATTAAGGATTGGTCCATTAATCATTAAATATAAAAGCTCTCCAAATTCTATTTATCTAATTAATCATTCTCTCTCTCTAAAAAAAAAAAAAAAACCTGTCCAGAGAAAACAAATTTCTCCCCCAAATATCTCTCTGTACATACATACATACATACACATATAATATATATATATATATATATATATATTTTGCTGCCGCTACTCCGTCGTTCCCTCCACCTCCGTCGCTGCCGTCGGAGGTTCGCTCCTCCTCCCTCTCGTCATCGCAAGCGGCCTGCCACCGCCGCCGCCTATGTATATATGTATATATCTATGTATATATTTATATATCTATATATATATATATATATATATATGTATATATATATATAGATGATATATATATATATTGATTTTAAAACCCAGTAGATGCTCACATCAGTCTTCCCTTTTATATATGTGAGCATCTATAGAAGGAATGCTATGTAATTGGATTCCAATCTATATTTATATATCCTATTGATTGGAATCCAACGTCAGATTGCACCATTCATTACCACATTCCTTCACAGAAACACCATTCAAAATTCAGACTGTTTTTCATATATATAAAAGTTCAGACTGTTTTTCATATATATATATAAAAAAGTTTAGACTGTTTTTCATTTAATTGTTTTATTTTTTATTTTTCAGACTGTTTATTTTTCAGACTGTTTTTCAGACTTTTTATTTTTCAGACTGTTTTTTATTTTATTTTTCAGACTGTTTTTTTTTTCAGACTGTTTTTATTTTTATTTTTCAGACTGTTTTTTTTTTCAGACTGTTTTTCAGACTGTTTATTTTTCAGACTGTTTTTTATTTAATTTATTTTTTAATTGTTTTTTATGACGTCAGCAATTTTTTAATTATGTCAGCAAATGGACCAATCCTTAATTAGTTTCAGTTTCATGGACCAATCCTTAAATACTTGTGTTTTCATGGACCAATCCAAAATTTACCCATATTTATATATATGATAATATCAAAAAGATATGATTATGCTAACAAGATATCAATCAATTATCTATGTTTATCGCCATATTAATAATTCTATATGATAATATCAAAAAGATATGATTATGCTAACAAGATATCAATCAATTATCTATGTTTATCGCCATATTAATAATTCTATACATGGTAGTTTTAACATACAAGTTTCATAATCAATAAAAAAATTCACATGATTTTCCGTAATAGAATATTTCAGAGATGGTAATATTATTAAACATCATCTTTTCAGGGAAAAAAAATCTGGCAAGTCATAATCATATGTTGGTGTATTTCGTTTTGCATACAAACAATTTACTAGACTGTTTCTATCCACACGGTTCATATGTGTATTAACATGGATTAATTCATGCAAGATAGATCATGTTAGACAATAAGGAATAATTTATCATGTAGTGAGATTTTATTCCTAACATGCAGTTTAGTTTTTACACGTGAATTATATATTACGGTATATTTATCATGCTTTATTTATCCATAAAATAATACGTACGATCACATATATGAAATAAATTAAGTTTTGAATTCGGTACCTTACGTACGGTATGTTGGTGAAGGTCGATATAGCAAAACCCTAAAAAACCCGGATAAATCTCAAGGTTTATAAATACCCAATATCCGTGCATTTACCAAAAATCTTCAATATCCACGAGCGTATATCCTATTCTCCGCGAGCAAAGTGCCGATAACGTGTTGTGTGACATATTAGCTCGCATATATATGTATATAGATATAAAGAGAGAATATATAGAGAGACAACAACATGGTATTTATTAATCAGAATGTATATGAATGAAATGTAAAATACAAGACCCCTAACCCTCTTTATATAGATAGAGGGGTAGGGTTATAAGCTCACTTGTGCCCATAAAGTACAAGGTCAATAGTCCAATAATATACTACAACAGATACTATATTAACAAAAATGACTTTATACACATTTCATGTTTATTTTACACTTGCTCTTATATTTATTTTTAAATTATATTGTATAAGAGTTTTTCATAAGAAATAATGGATGGAATACATTAATAAATGCTGAATTATATAACTGTAAATTTTTATTGAAGTGTTTTGAATTAAAATTTTGGGCTACTATAACCCAAATAAACATGAGAGTAGTACAAAATTAGGCGTTGATAAAGATCCAAGATCTCGAATTGTTTAAGTATATCAGTTTTTGATAAAGCAAGGATTTATTTATTTAAGTTTTCTAATTCTTTGACTATGAATTGAAATAAGCCACATGTTTAAAAGGGTAAGGAGACTAATTTTGACTCATGAAATTTATAAAAATTATCAAAAAAAAAATAATCCAAAAGTTCCAAGAAAGGAAAAATCACATTTAAAAAAAAAAAAGGGAAAATGTGAAAAAGTAAAAAAAAAAGAGGCGAAAAGGCAAAATAAAGTCATTAAAGATCAAATAAAAATAGAAAAAAGATGAGCGGAAATAATATAGTGGACATCCTACTGAAATACTCGGTCCAATGACACTATGGTCTATAAGCTATGGTATGTTTATGTTTCAAAGTATTTGTGTAATTTCAGTGACATATCTGTAAAACTATTAATAAATAGCAACATGTCCTTAGTTTATAACCAATATGCAAAATAGTCACGAAAATATCCTGTTGTTTCCACTTTTGTTTTGGTAGTCGACACATCGAAATAGTCCAACAGATTATATCTACATTTTTTTTTTTGCAATAATAAAGAAAAGAAAATAGTAGTAACACCTAAAATAAGATATCATTGTCATCGTACTATACTAATAATATAATCCGACTTAAAAAAAAAGTGAGTCTGTCAAATTTTAATCATTTTTTTTTTCAAAAATGACTCGATTTTTTTTTTTACTAATTACTCATTTAAATTTACATGTATTCAAATTCAAAATATAAAAAACATAAAAAAAATCATTATATTTTCAAAATAATTATAATATTATATCCAACAAAATCGTTTTACGTGTATTTTGTAAAACAAAAACATTATATTAGTCGCTATTTCTAATTTAATATATTTATTCAATAAATATAATTTTTTAAAAATTTATGTAATCATATATATCATTCTATTATAACAAGTCAACCCAAGTCAAATGAGACTGCACAATTTAGCCAATTTTTTTAAAAAAATACCCCTACACATCTATATTAACTACAATAATAACATACTTACATAAAAAGATAAAAGGTAAAAACTAATAAAACTATTTATCACTCTTTAACAATCGAATATTTTTTTAAATATTAAATTATGTTTCATTTTATATTATACACATATATATATCATAATTATAATTATTTTATATATTTTTATTGTATTATATATAATACAATTAACAATACAGGATGATAATAATACCTGCCATTCGTTCATTTGGAAGTGATAAAAGGATTGAGTTGGTCCACCGATACGTTTAACATTTTTGTTTTATTATTATTATTATTATTATTATTTCCATCTATCTATCTATCTCTCTAGGGTTGTTAAAAACACCACACCCAAATTCGATTAATTCATTAGAGATCTATTAGAGTGAGAAACTACAAACCCTTTTTTAGCTTTTATTTTCTCTTTTTATTTATTTACACCTACTTGCCTTGGTTCTGTTTTTTTTACAAAAAAAAATAAAAAAATTATAATGGTTTTATTTATTTATTTAAATTGAGCAGGTGATGGCTTCTAACTTGCAGAAGGATAAGCCGGCAGGTAATTTTCGATTTCTTATTTTTTTTAATGTTTAATTATAATAGTTTTGTTGATAAACTTTCATCTTGGGTTTTTGGGTTGCAGTTTTTAACCTCATATTTTATGTTATCTTGCCCTTTTTTTAGCTTATAAGTTGAGTTTATTATGTTGGACTTATTGAATTTAGAATATAAAAAAAAAAGTTAGGATCTTTACTCTTTAGGCTGAATGAAAATTTAGAATTTTAGTAAATTACTTTCTTTTTTTTTTCTAAAAATTTGAAATCAGGCACGCCCGTATGTTTGATTTGGCTCACGGCTTTTGCTTTTGTTCGTTTTAGTATCGTCATGTTTGATTTCATGTAGTAATCCGGTAGATGAACACGACGTTATTTCAATGATTGGTTTTGTTCAGTTTATTATCACATATACTGTAGCAATCAAGTGCATGGAGATTAATTTATTCAAAAATCATGACTGATTATCTAGTCTATGATCTTTATTTCTCTGTCTAGACTAGTTTTGCAAAAAAAATCCTTGATTTTCTGTCGATTTATGTAATATTTTTTTTTTATTAAAAATCTCCAGTGTGTGCTTGTTTATCAGCTTTTGATCTCACAGTTACATTTTACTTTGTTTTTAGCTTATATGTTGATTTTATTTGCTTAGGGTTCTTGAAAGTTCATTTTTTACGCAGCTGTGGACTGTAAAGACAAATTAAGAAAATACTTAGCTGAATGAATTTTAAGGGTTTAATACGACATCTTATTTCTGTAAAGGTTTGGAGCTGCACAAGATTGCTTTTGCTTTGTTTAGTCCAGCATCTCGCATTTGATTTATATCAGTAAATTACCCAGAACTAACCGTTGCTTAAAAGTAGTTTGGGTTGTTTGGTGTGTGACCCCTATTCCTCCTTGTTAACATCTCATGACATGATTATGTGAGGAAACTCCTTGAATTCATATGGAAACAACATATCTTAATCAACTATCTCTGCTGTTCTCTTAAATAGAGTTGTCCCGATGGAATGCTCGTTCTAATTGGTGTAAAATACAAAGTAATAGCCACCAATATGAATAGCAAAAAATTATGAGTTACTTTTTCCAACTACATTTTTCGTGTGTAACTTGGATTGAATTGAACACTGTGAAAGAGAGGGGGACTTGGTTGCTACGGGAGTTTATTAGGATGTTCTCCAAGTATCGTTATGTTTTTTTTTTTTTGCTGAGAATGCTTGATCTTCCATACGTTTTTTTAAATGGTGTCAATGTTTATCAAACTTATTTGGCCTTGTTTTCTATCATGAAGCAACACTTTTTGGAATTCCTATTCATTGGATTACTTCCAGTCTTAAATTGCTTTTCTAACAAATGTGTTGTTTATTTAGATGAGAAGAAAGAATCTTCATCCGTAGACACACCACCCTCTGGACAAACTAGGCCAAATCCTGCAATGCCTCCGTTTGCTGGAAATCCTTTTGATTTCTCCGCTATGTCTGGTTTACTCAATGTAAGATATCTTTTTCTGTTCTGAATTTTCTTAACATGACTCGATATTCATTAGTTCTTTATATGAGAAGGTATTTTGCACATTAATAAAAAAATATCATCCGTCCTTGATGCGGGTGTCTTTTTTGAAAAAAGATCCACCCAGTACACTTATCAGGGTATATAAATTCCACGCAGCAAAGGAAAAAAAAGTTGAGTCTTTAAATAAGTAACTCAGATGGATTCGAAATAACAGGTGGTTAATGAAATTCTTGTTACTATGAACATTTTCCCAAATGGCAATTTAAGAGGATAGCTTCCTTTCTGTTGTTACACGATTATTCTCTTTTTATCCATAGTGCAAGATGAAACAGAGGCCATCGGGCCGAGTCATGGAAGCAGCCTCTTGCATAAAACGTGCAAGGGAAGGCTGTCTACAATAAACAGGTAGTGGCCTGACCTCTCTCTAACCCGCACATAGCGGGAGCTTCGTGCAAAGGGTTAGTCAAGCCAAGCTCACATGAGTTAGATGAAAATTCTATAAAACTTTATTTTTTTGAGTCATTTTACATGAATTTACATGACTTTACACAGTTTATCGTAGAAAGAAGTTAAGTTTTATCTGCATTCTAGTCTAAATTCTGAACATCACAATGGTGCTTTCCTTAAAGAAATTCAAGTTCAATCCAATTTCATACTTCTAAATTCTCAAAATACAGGATCCAAGCATTAAAGAATTAGCTGAGCAGATATCAAAAGATCCTTCATTTAGCCAGATGGCAGAGCAGCTGCAAAAGACTCTACATGGTGCCTCAGCGGAAGATAATGCCCCTCAATTCGACACACAACAGTATTATTCAACTATGCAACAAGTTATGCAAAATCCAAATTTTATGACTATGGCTGAGCGTCTCGGGAATGCTTTAATGCAGGTATTTTGCAATTTCACTTATTATTGTTTCATTGACTGATGAAAGCTATTATTTGTGATAGTACCCTTAATTTTGATATAGGATCCCTCCATGTCTACCATGCTCGAGACCCTGACTAATCCTGCCCAGCAAGATAGTCTTGAAGAGAGAGTGGCACGTATCAAGGATGATCCCTCTTTGAAACCTATTCTAGAAGAAATTGAGTCTGGAGGTCCTGCTGCAATGATGAGGTCATTGTCTTTCAACCTGATTTTTACTGTGTTACTTACACAATATATGATGCTAGAGCTGCAAAATATGATGATACGCGTTACGTCGAATGATTTTAAAAATTTGCTGTCAATGTAGTGAGAGAAAATTTGCATGATTATGTAAATGCATATGAATAATATGCTTTACTTTTTAGTTTAGGGTATAGATGGAATTTATGCTCAAATATGACCAGAGATGAGCCTCTTCATTAACATGTTATATATCCATGCAATTCTCCCCTCGCTACATTAAGCATGGTATCATTCCTTGAAGAAAACTGCATAAATGTCTAAGTTCCTTCAGAAAGTATATACTCCCTCCGTTCCAAATTAAATGATAGTTATTCCATTTTGAGAAGTCACAAATTAAATGGAACTTTCCCAAAATAGAAAGAAGAATGTTTACATTTGTACCGTTACTTAATATACTTATATGTGCCTTGGAGAATGTGACAATGTCCCCCATCCACAAATTTAAGGGTTTAATTTGGTATTTCAAGGGAAAAGAACAAAAAAAGCTTAAGAAGTTAATTCTCCAATGCATCCTTATAATATGGGACGGAGGGTGTAAGATATTAGAGACCGACACTTGTTTTAATCTTCTAATTTAAACCAACATAAGATCTTACATAAGATAGTCATGCGATGGGATGCAATGAGTAATTAAAGATACTCGTAGGAATTTGTTGTCTTGTCTGGTTAGTATTGTGTTTGCTCTGGAATTTGGTGTAACGTATTTGGAATTTTGGCAGAATTGGAAGTGCACTCTTCTATATAAGCTGTCTACTCTCGTCTTCATATACATTCTGTTTATGTTAATTTTAATTATTAAGTTATGTATTTACGATGACATTAAAATTGTAAATTTAAGTTTTTCAGGTACTGGAATGATAAAGATGTTTTGCAAAAATTGGGTGAAGCAATGGGTGTGGCAGTTGCAGCCGATGCTACTACATCTGCTGATACTACTGCTGCTGTCGAAACCGAGGAACCTGTAAATGAGGATGAATCCATTGTTCATCACACTGCTAGTACCGGTGATGCTGAGGTATTAAGATTCACTAATTTTTCAATTTGTTTTATTTGGTTATGTTTGCTTATGCCTTCATAAAGTTCTGATATTTTACCTGTATGGAAAAAGCCAGGTTACTGACTTTTTTGGTTTTTCATTCTTTTCGTGTTATGGCCAAATAGGATACTCATGAAACCTTAAAAAAACAGTTAATGAAAATAACTATTTTTAACCAATTGAAATACATTTTTTAATATCCTTACAAGAGTAGAAATATCTTCAGAAACAGTTATTTGCCATTTGATTGTAAAGATGTGAAATGGTTTTAACACCCCTATCCAAATTAATGTTTGCTTTTCATATTGCACCTACTATCAAGTTGATGGTGTGCATTTGTTTCATAAACTTGGTTTCTTTTAGTTTACACAAAATACATTATGCTTTTTTTGTATGTAGAATTTAAAGAAGGCTCTGGCGTCTGGCGCTGACAAAGACGAGGAGGACTCGGAGGGAAGAACAGCCTTGCATTTTGCATGTGGCTATGGCGAGGTACAATAATTTGTAGATGCTTTTCTTTCGGTTTTTTTTTCTGTATATCAATCTTTACTTTCTCATAATTGGATATATGTAACATTTAACCGGTTCCTTAGGCATTCCAGCTGGGGGCTGATAAGTTTATATTTTGTTTTTCCTTGAAAGTTCAATTTTTGAATGCGGTAGTTTTTCATTGGGTACTCTAGGGGTTTGGTGGTTCCACTTTCTTTCCATATCTCTTATTTATTTTTCCTTTTTTTATTGAAAAGCTGCGGCTTTAAAAGTTTTGGTACTCATTCTTTTCATTACTTCGAGTTCAGGTGTCATCAGCGAGGTTCCATTTGTGGTGATTTATGACCTTTATGTGAATAAAACAGATTACATGAAGTTAATATATGAACATTTGTAGATTGAGATTGTCGAGCAATCTACTGGTCGTATAGTTGATCCCTAGCCCTGCTACTAGTTTATAAATTTATGGTTTTCTTTAATTTTAGCTCTTTCAAGTTGGGTAAATATGAGTGATCATCTCTCTCATGTTTTTTCATGCCCGGGAGATTGTGTCCTTTTATATCGGTCTTTTGGTTTCATTAAAAGTCATTCGCCTGACAGGTGGCATCACATTAAAAAATTTGGTCCCACCTGGCATCAATAAGATGCTCTAAGCACATAAGTACATAATACAGAGATAGGAAGCAGAAAATTTGCTCTCACGACATTAATTACATGGTCTAAGCACGTAAATATAGGAAATTTTCCAAAGTAGCTAAAGGAGTTAATCCACAGCTGGTCATTTGCCGGCGTGAGGGATTCATACATTCATTTTAAGATAAAGGACATTAGTAGGTTCCTCGGGATCTTGCTTGTTTAGAGCGGTAAGAACATTAAAGAGGATTCAATGTATGTAAGGGCTAAACTTATAACGTTAACATACTGACTCGCAATAATTCAAATTTACTAGTACTTCTGAATAGCAATTGGTAAGATGATTAACGTTATGCCTCCATTTAAAACTCTTTCACAAGAATATGTAAAGTTGTAAACTAATACTTGCGAATATTTTGCAGGTGAAGTGTGCTCAAATTCTTCTAGAAGCTGGAGCAACAGTGGACGCTCTTGATAAGAACAAAAACACTGCGCTTCACTATGCTGCTGGTTATGGTAGGAAAGAATGTGTGGCACTTCTTCTGGAACATGGTGCTGCTGTGTAAGTCAAAGTTCTTATCATTAGCACCTTACTCATTAGTTTCTGAATTTACAAGAAAGTCCATGATATTTCTATTATGGATGTCTTCCACTGTCAAATCACCTTTCGTGTACTTTCCGTCCTAAGAGTTGAAATTTTATTTGCTCTGCTTTGTTAAGATCCAAAAAGTGTAGCTAGAGCATGTACAAAGTACAACCTTTTTTTTTGTTTTTTGTTCGAAATTGAACTTTATGCCTTGATTTCGCTTCATGTGGGGATGATTAATTGTATTATTATGCATCTTTCTGGTTTAAGTAAGTTACTTGATTGTTATGAACTATGCAAAAAAGATTATGTGTACCTTATGTTTGCGTGTATCGATGCTTAGGCCCTTGTTCAATCACTTTGATTTTGCAATTGCAGTCAACATATTGGTTCATGATATCTTAAGATTTTGATGTTTCTGTTTCATTCTTTGCAGCACGCTCACGAATTTAGATGGCAAAACCCCCATAGATGTTGCAAAACTCAATAGTCAGAGCGATGTTCTGGAGCTGTTCGAAAAGGATGTGTTTCTTTAAGTGAGAAGTTTGTTTTTGAGTGATTATCTTCAAAGGTTGATCGTTTTGCCATTAAAATACTTGTTTCGAACGATCTTTGTGCTCTGTGGTCTTATGTTAGTGTTGAGATTTATATTTTCTTGAATAACACCACATTCTTTTTCTAATGTGTTGAAACTTACACCAAGCCATTTTGCTATTTTACCGTGAAAAGAATAATGTTTTTCCTTCCATTATCAATTTCAAAAAAGAACTACTTGTCTAGAGAGAACTTCTGGTTATCGGCATTCATGACCATTTGTTCTAGTTTTTAACAGTACTGGTATTAGTGTTTCAGACGGACTTATTTAAAAACTTATTCGCATATATAATGAAAATAAAGATGCAAATTTTTTCCAAAGTCTCGTCTCTGATGAAGTGATAATGTTGGGACTATGTTACGCCTTATGTTATTTTACAAGCAGGTTTTTTATACTTATGTTTTGCTAGACTCGTCTTGTTCTCGGTACATTTTATACTGGGGACAAAATGTGAGAAAATAGATGTAATAACGAGTGTTTGGTACTTCCACATCACTTAAGAAAATTTGTCGAACATTACTTCCAAATAGCAAAGAACTCGTAAGAAAAATTGGTCAAATCAACAAGACAGTCCTTTTTACTGCTTAATTCCCGTCTTTCAATGGTTTTGCAATATATAGTTACATAATAACAGTCTGATAATATACACGAGTGACTAGAACCTCTCTAGTGTGCCAGCCGAGAGTACACTTCTCAACTAGGTGCCAGCCGAGAGTACACTTCTAAACTAGACGTGATGGTTATGTAAAGATGCTTCAAGCTTAGGTTATTGTTATCAAGGAATGCTTTATATATGCAATAGTTGAGGCTATCGTGGTACACCAACTCCTGCAACTAGTTCAGATATTTTGTGACCGCTTCATGCGACTAGTTCATCTATTATCGTTACTGCTGTTTTATCAACTTTATGGGTTTTTGCTCAATCTGTCAAATGTGCATTTAAATAACTTATAGGAGTATAGTAAAACCTACGTAAATCAATAATGCTAGAACCGTGATTATTCACTTGTTTCGTAGACTGGTCTCTTCTGGTCATGAGAAAATGTGATGATCCACCAACCAAAGAACCTCACAGCTACTATTATTTTTTCTCACAACTTAACTTTAGTTGTGTATGTTGTTTTGTTGACATCGTGAACGATCAAGGGCCCAATTTAGTAAACATTAAATTGGGGCCACTAACCACAATGTGTTTCATTTTTTCAATCATGCATTAGAAAATTACTATTATTTTTTCTCACAACTTAACTATAGTTCTGTCTGTTGTTTTGTTGACATTGTAAACGGCCAAGGGCCCAATTTAGTAACTATTAAATTGGGTCCACAAACCACAAAGTGTCTCATTTTTTCAATTACATACATTAGAAAAATTATTGGTTATCGATTGATATCATCTCTATTTCACTATAAAAAATGTATAAATAACTACGGGAATTGTGACGTATTTTTTTGTGATGAGTTCAATAGCTACGGGAATTGTGAGAGATTTGTGACAGGACCATCAATATGTGACAGTTTTGTAACATGATGGTCAATTTGTGACAGTTTTATGATAAATTTTGACCCTCATAAAATCAATATTATTTTGTAGTGTTTGTTTTATATTTACCGGTTATGAGTAGCATAGGTCCACCACTAAATAAGTAGAGTACATTAAACAATTTTATCTTCTATTTCGTTCAGTAATTATTTCATGCTTCTAGTGAACATTAACAGTCAAAACACATTTTAATTTTAAAATATAATTAAATGTGAAAGTAAACTTTATAAATTTTTTAATAATAGTTTATCATTTTAAGAGAAATAACATAATTGACTCGTATATTTTTTGGAATAAATATAATGATGTTAGACATATCTGAAGTAAAAAAAAAAAAACCATTATACTTAGGAAAATGTTCTTTCTCACCAAATTTTCAACCCAAAAAACTTATCCGCCGATGTGGCGGATGAGATGGACCAATATATTTGTTTGTGATTTTGAAAAATAATTTTCAACTAATACATAATTGGTACGTCTAATCCGCCAAATGAGCGGATAAAATTTTTGGGTCACATATTTGGGTGACTATAACAACACTCCTAGTTAAATAACACATAATTAAGAAAAACGGTCTAGTTAGAATAGTTTATTGTATTTAATAAGTTATAATTAAAAAAAAATACTTTAAACACGGTTTAATAAAAAGTCATATTAATGATTGAAAAAAAAACTTTAATTTAAGATTTTTTTTTTTAAATTTAATCTGGTCCTCCAAAATGTTAGAGACGGCACCGATAGACATCGATACATTATGAGGTGTTTCTTCGGAACAGGAACCCTTTACTGGCGCCATCCATGATGTAGGCATATCAAAGAAGTGATTATCTAAGAAAGATGAACAAATCATGTAAAAATTTCACCAAGTAAAATATAATATGATTAGATTAATATAATACTCCGCATCTAACACTCTTAGGCCTCGTTTGGTTGCGGGATTACTAATCCCGGTATTAACAATCCGGTAGTATTATGAATGAGATTTGAAAAAAAGGCCGGATAAGTAATACATCCGGAATTGGACTATTACTAATACCACCTCCTATGGTATTGGAAATGCACCTTTTTGTTATCATTTCTAGTCTGGACCGGATAACTAGTCCGGAGTCTAATGTTTTGCCAAACATAGCATTTATGGGGTCCACGGGATTAGTAGTCCAATCCTGAGGTACTAATGATACAACCAAACGAGACCTTAGTACTATTTCCGTGTTTTTTAGATTCAAGGTACTCTTTCTCGTCTTCCACCAATTGCACTTCTCAATAATTTAGCAGTCTGTTTCATAATTGTAAATCATGGACCTTTGTATAATTCACATGCAGAAATATGAGAAAGCAAATACATATACATAAGTGACGCTTGTACAAGAGAATCATTACAAATATTATAACTTCTCGTCCACCGTTCTCTTAAATTCGCAAATTCATCATGATCTGCTGAACAAATTTGCAAAAGATATGCTCATAGGAAGTCTAAATTCAACTTCAATGGCCAAGTTATTAACACTACGACGATGATCATATATTTATACTATCTTACAAGAATAAACTAGACCTGCAGAGCGGGCAAGTGGAGCGGTTTCTACATACCCAACTCTGTATGCACTTCGGGTGATACACATGTTGACATTTAGAAAGGCACACCATGTGTTCCCTCTCAAACTCCACCAAGCAAATCGAACATATTTCGTTATCACATCCATCATCTTGTTCATAGAAACAATTCGAGTCTTCAAACTTAGTTGTTGGAAGATTCACTTGCCATGTCGTTTCTTCTCCTAAACTTTGGATATCTATTTCGTCAAACGAGAACAACATATTGAATCTGAGAACCTTTTGATACACCTTTTTTATTTCCAAATATGGGATCCAAACACAAATGTAAACAATACCGATGATCGGGCTCAAGCTGACAATTCCGCAAGCGATTGAAATCATTTTTCTCTCTCTCTTTTCGTTTTTTGTTGGTATCTAATGAGTTGAATGTGCATAAGAGAAAGAACCCTTTATAATAACCACCAAGAGTCGACCAAATATTCTCAAACATGAATAAATGTACAAGGCTTCATTTCAAGTAATATTTTAACCAACTTGTCTAGCTAAGAATTTGACATTTGGTTAAAAAGAATACATGTACTTTTACATACAATCAACAACACCTGCTCGTTTGGTTGAAACTTTTAATGTCAACTTGTTTGAATTTTGCTTATAACTTGCAAATTTGGTTGACCTGTAATTTTTTTTTTTTGGTTTCTTGTCCTGAAAAATATTAAGTTTAAGTAATAAAGAATTTCGACCTAAATACGCCGACCATATTTGTCCAAGCAAACATTAAGTTTACTTTGAAGGAGGTCCACTTAAAACTGACTCCTTCAGTATAAAATAGTAAAAATAGATAAATGCAAACATTTCAGAAAGAAAATGCATCTAATCAAAACTACTACAGTATATGTCAACACTTGAAAACAAACAAATAAGTCCTTTCGCAGGGTGAGATAATAGATAATTAACATTGAATGCTAACTACCAAGAGTAAGTGCTCACATATTTTATTTCAGCATGATTAGTTGCATGTTCAGCTAATAATTTGCAGATTTACAACGTGAATACGTCTAAACTGAAATTCTAATTTTAAATGATTCTTTTCTGTCACTATTTATGGCAATCATAGAGAAGGAATTATACAAAAGACTAAATTAGAGAAATCTTTCTCTCAGTCAATATATTCAATACTATCTTTGGCCTGTAGCCTTAACACCAAAAACTTTTTGGTAGTAAAAAGAATAATGTAGAATTATCTTAAAATAAAAGCTGGTCATATATGATTTCAGAAAAAAACTCAATTTGGAATCAAAATCATAAGTACGTGTGACGCAAGTCACGCAACTCAGAGATTTGGAAAGAAGAAAACTGAATCAGAAATATACTCCTTTGTTGACGACGGGCTATTTCATCACAAATGCAGTAATGTTGCCTAGTTCTGATTTTATTTGTTTGGTTATAGACAATTGTACACTATTTGTCTGGCACGGTCAATGTTCTAGTGAAATGTATGAGTTTTAACACAATGCCATAATCGCAAATCCAAACAAGACCAAACAATTATCTCATTTTCAGTCAGTTTTGGATTGGCAGGCCTGTGTTGGATTTAAAGGTTTCAGATTCACTACCACTTCACTATTTGAACGGCACATGCTTTTCACTATAAAATGCAAATACACTGCATAACACAAAAAAAAAGAAATGCCGGGAGGAGACCGCGTAACATAATAGTGAATTTACATATCCCCGCAATTATTTTTGGACTGCCTGTGGAGCAAATGCAAAACGTATTTTACACATTCACTTCCATTACAACACAGGTAGTTTGATATATTTTATGCTTTCATTCCCCTGACTAGTTATTCTGAATATTAAAAAAACAAATAATGCCTAATAGGTACCATTTTTAAAATTATATTCCTCCTAGATACCTCTATAATTTCACATTCCCTATAGGTACCACTTTTTAATTATTTAATTTATTTACCAAAACGCCATACACATATTTCATAAAAAATGAAAAAAAAAACACATAAAATTATATAAAATGTAAAAAATCTCAAAATAAATGGAAAAAAATCACAAAAAATTGTAAAAATTAAAAAAAATGTATTTTTATAAAAAAAAAATCACAAAAATCATAAAAAATGAAAAAAAAATCACAAAGAAAATAAAAAAATCACAAAAAAATTATAAAAAAAAAAAAATCACAAAAAATACAAAATTTTAAAAAAATTACAAAAAAATAAAAAAAAATGAAAAAAATTATAAAAAATCACAAAAACTCACAAAAAATGAAAAAAAAAAAAATCACAAAATTTTAAAAAAAATTATAAAAAAAAAAAAAAATTATAAAAAATGAAAAAAATCACAAGAAATTATAAATAAAATGAAAAAAATGAAAAAAAATCACAAAAAAATCACTTTTATTGAACTTTATGCACCTTCGACTGTACTAGATGCACTTTTAGCTGAACTATATGCACTTTCAGCTGAAGCAAATGCACTTTTAGTTGAACCAGATGCAGATTTTACAGAACGATATGCACTTTTGTCTGAACCATATGCACTTTCAGCTGAATCAGATACACTTTTAGCTGGACCATATGCACTTTCAGCTGAACCATATGCACTTTTAGGTGAACCAGATGCAGGTTTTACAGAACGATATGCACTTTTATTGAATTAGATGCACTTTTGTCTGAACCATATGCACTTTTAGCTGAACCAGATACACTTTTAGCTGAACCATATGCACTTTCAGTTGTACCAGATGCACTTTTAGTTGAATTAAATGCATTTTTAACAGAACTATATGCACTTTCGACTGTACTATATTCATTTTCGACTACACTATATGCACTTTTGACTTAACTATATGTACTTTCCACTAAATTAGATGCACTTTAAACTGAACCAGATGTACTTTCAGCTGAACCAGATGCACTTTTAGCTGAACTATATGCATACTCACTTTTATTGAACTATATTTACTTTCGACTGAATTGTATGCACTTTCAACGAAACTAGATGTACTTTCAGCTGAATTGAATGCAATTTCGACTCAATTTTATGCATTTTTAACTAACTATATACACTTTCGACTGAACTATATGCACTTTTATTGAACTATATACGCTTTTGACTGAATTATATGTATTTTTGACTGAACTAGATGCACTTTCAGCTCATTTAGATTAAAAAAAGACACATTTATCATGGAAAAACCATTTTTTTGTATAAAAAAAATCACTTTTCGGTATAAAAAGTGTTATATTGACAAAAAAAATTATATATTTTTTGTAATTTTTTAAAAAGTTTATGATTTTTTATAATTTTTATAATTTTTTGTGTTTTTTTGTGATTTTTTGTGATTTTTTATGATTTTTTGTGATTTTTTGTGATTTTTTGATTTTTTGTGATTTTTTGTAATTTTTTGTGATTTTTTGTAATTTTTTGTGATTTTTTGTAATTTTTTGTAATTTTTTATGTTTTTTTTGTAATTTTTTGTATTTTTTGTGATTTTTTGTAAATTTTTGTGATTTTTTGTAATTTTTTGTGATTTTTTGTAATTTTTGTAATTTTTTGTGATTTTTTGTAATTTTTTATATTTTTTGTAATTTTTATAATTTTTTTGTGATTTTTGTATTTTTTAAATAATTTTTGGTGATTTTTGGTGATTTTTTGTAATTTTTTGTGATTTTTTATGATTTTTTGTAATTTTTTATTTTTTTTTTGTAATTTTTATATTTTTTTTGTGATTTTTGTATTTTTTTAATAATTTTTTGTGATTTTTTATAATTTTTGGTGATTTTTTATAATTTTTTATAATTTTTTATGATTTTTTATGATTTTTATAATTTTTTATGATTTTTTGTGATTTTTTTCGTTTTTTTAAAAAATCAATTACTAATAAAACTCCTATAGTATAAAAAGTAGTACCTATGAGGAATGTGAAATTATCAAGGTATTTAGGAGGAATATAATTTGCTATGAGGTATTTATAGAGAATTACCCCCTAAAAAAATTCACACAAACACGTAAGCAAATATTAACAAATACCTTCATTTTAAAAAAGGAAAAAAGTGAAAGGCAGTCTAAAGAAAACCCGGAAAAACACTGAATACCTTGAGCACATTTCAGGGTACGGGAGAAATTTTACTATAGTTTCTTCAGGTAACAATAATGAGATCTAGAAATAATTAAGAGTTTCCTTGCAACACTCATCATTCCAACATAAGAATAAAAAAAAGGGTAAAATTACATTTTTCCAGATGCAGAATAAAGATATCAAACCAATCTACAAAAATTCGAGTTCCTACTGTTGATCAAGCAGCATTACCCAAAAATATTTCTGTTTCACACCATACCATCCCTAATGAGCCCTTATATCTTCATCAAATACTATTAACGCTTGAGAGCTTAACCTGATACGACATGGCTATACAATAGGACCTCAACAGCATGATTTCATAAAACTGGTCATATGCAACTTCATATCCATTATACGTACAGTCTTCACATGTATCACCGCCATTCTCATGTCTTTTTTACACCATACAGGGCGAATTGGTCAATATTATATGCAATATTCTAAAAGGCCAAAAGAGGGCTGTAGACGAAAATAAGTTGCCTAGCACCTAATTCCGCTTCATCACCGCCTAATATGCTAGGCTCCGCCTACCGTCTAGGCTCGCTTTTTGGAACACTGATTATAGGTTATCCTAGTGTCGAATTCAGAATGTATGTCGAGGTAAAGATGATACAAGGGTCATAACAATATAGCACCTTTAAAAAGAATCTTTCATACTGAGCTTAACGTTTTGGACTTTAACAGAGAGGAGTTGTCTCTGATCATCAACATCCCTCAATACTGAGAGTAGGTTGGCTCGATAAGTTTCACATTTACGACAAGCACTTTCCAGTTCCTCAGCAAGCTCTTGTATCCTCTTGTCTAAATTATCCTGCTAAATATCGCATAAAAGATTCTAAGAACAAGTCAGTCAAATTTTTGGCAATGAACGGTTATCCAAATTGCTACTTTACGCACTCAATGATTCAATTTGTGGGCAATCATATCCACTAAAGGAACAAAAAAAGTACGCCACAAGACATGGTGCCTAGTATGTACGAAATTAAGACGAAAGAACACAGTAATTAAAAAAAATCTAGAAGCAGAGAAAGAAAAGAAAAGTAAAACTAATCAAACGGACAAGAACATGAAGGCGCCAAAAGTCACTGTAGTCATAGAAATATGTCAGAAGTTTGAAAGTAGTGCCCCCCATGTAACTTAATTTCACATTTGTTTATAATTAATTCTTAGGTAGCTTTGTTGGCCGGGAATTGGGTGGATTCCAATGGTAACCACACTTGAATCCCGCCTAAGTGGCGATTGAAGGTTTACTTGGTGGCGAACTTAAGGGACCAATGACTATAGTAGCAAGGTGTAAACTGTTCGGACACCCCAGCAATCAAATAAATATCTGATTTAATGTTTATATATTATAATTATCCAAAGAAAAATGGAGAAAAAAGAACATAAATGATTAAATTCTCCAACAGAGGGCTATTTAAATTTAAGGTCCAAGATATTCTTAAAAAGCCGGTGGAGATAAAAACATAATTTGCCAAATCTTCAACTCAGCAAAATTTTAATAAAAATTCTTTCTAAAAAATAAAATAAAAGGTATCAACCTACCAACCGACCAGCCTCCAATCCCTAGCCCCAACTTACAATTTTTTTTTTAAAACTACCCCAAACAAAGAACTTTGGCCCACACATACCTGATATCTACAACTAACAATAATCCCAGTAGAAATTCTTTGCAGCCACTCTCCCTAAGGGAGTATTGTTGATATCACATAAACTCAAGAAACGAGAACAGAACTTTATGCAGAGTAGAGTTCTGACCAGTTAAGGTCTCCTTTTATCCTCAGAAATTATATTATGACTTACAAAGTTTGTTTAACAAAAGAAGGGATGTCTAGGTCACAAGAAAGTGGACTGAGATATGGTGATATGAAAAACTGCTGCAGCTAAAACGTTTTTAGAGTAAATGCATCTACTTTCATATCCTTGAACTCATACAAACGACATAATTTTTTCAATTTGACATTGTTTAGCATATACTATTTTTTTAAAAATTACTTGATTCAACATCAAGCTGTAACCTTCCCTAAAGTTCATGCACGTTTGGGCTAACAGCCTCATCTTTACTTAGAAACAGTACTAGATGTTGTCATTGAGTTGTCAGTATTAATGCTTAAGCTTAAGGGATAAAATTGTAGTACTAAATTAGGAATCCGCCTACAAGTTGATTAACTTAAATACCAAAGGCTTTTAACCAAGTCATTCTTATCTTATTATTCCTAATGCGACACCGTGCTATGCATGAAGAATATGGTGTTTTAAAGCAGAGCTTGTCATACAGTGACTGAGAATTTTACCTTCTTCATATATGTACAACCAAATTAAAAATTCAAGCTTGTTACAGCTAAAATCAACTGTTTGGTATGAAATGGTAATTTACAGCATGAGAGAGAGAGAGAGAGAGAGGAAGAAAATTAAATCAGATATAAAGCATCAAAAACTAAAAAAATTACTAACCTCAGAGAAGTGAGAAGAGGAGCTAGGTTGTTCGCCCATGTTGCTATTTTTCAGACTTCGATCACTTGAAATCTCTTTTCTGATACACCCATTAGTTTTAGATATTCTCTTCTCGTTCTTTGTCACAAAGGAAACTTTTTTAACAGCCTCTTGTAACGCCTCCATAGCCACATTATAAGACTCCGTCCATTCCGCACCTTCATCTACAAATTTAAACGCCTCGTGGCGTAATGTATTATATCTCACCGTATGTGACTCAAGGTAACTGCTAAACAAATTACAATCATGTTCTTCCAATGTAACACTGCTTTTCGCATTTCTCGTCCATCTTCTTAAAATATAGTACGACGGAAGAGAGAGAACATTCGTCACTCTAAATACAGCCAATACATGTCTGCAAAGAAGACCAGAAAACTCAAACATTTGGCAGCTACAAGTAGCTTTCATTTTCAATACATCGAATTTCACATTATAGACTTTATGATCCTCCCCAAATTTAGATACTTGGTAAATTGTACCAATTCTGTCATCTTCCACTTTGGATGCCATAAAAGAAAGAGTCCCGACCAATTCCTCTTGAAATATTGTGAATAGTTTCCTAGTGTAAAGCTCAGACGCTTGTCTTTCCATTGGTGAAGGTGTTTTTAAAATGGGAGGCATGTATATCGTATCGTAATCGGCTTTTACCTCTTTCTCAATACGGCTATCCAATGCTTTCTCGTATAATTTAAAGAACTGATTTAAATTCGTAGATGCGTTCACGTATCCATCGAAATACGAGTTGATACTATCGCTCTGTTGAGTAGTCGACATTTCTGCAAAAAACGTGTCTCTTAAATACACTGGAACCCATTGCCTACGACAAGAGTATATCGTTTGAAGCCACTCATGATCCCCGAGATCGTATTTATCAACAAGTAAGAACCAGAAAGACTCAAACTCATCAACCGAATCAGTTGTATCTACGCATTTATGAAAATCAGCTTCGAAATTCGGATGTTGAAGAAACAAATGTGATAACTTCTCCTGGCATTTTTTAAAAATATGCCATTTACAAAATCGGTGCCGAGTGTTGGGAAACACCTGATTTATCCCCGATTCTATCACTGTGTCGTGATCCGTAGTGACAGATACAGGAGGTTGACCTGACATAGCTGCAAGCCATGTTTTAAACAACCAAACAAATGAAGATTCTGATTCATTTATTAGAAAAGCGCATCCGAATAATACAGGCTGGCCATGATGATTAACCCCGATAAACGGTGCAAATGGTAATCTATATCTATTTGACCTATAAGTCGTATCAAAAGTCACCGTGTCGCCAAAGTGAACGTAGTTCATCCTAGCTCTCGGATCAGCCCAGAAGACATTACCTGTAAACTGACTCTCGTCACCTTGCACATCATAGAAAAACTCGGGGTTTTCATTACGCATTTGACGAAGATAATCCACGAGAAGATGAGTATCTCCTTCCATACTCCTCTGCTTATTATTTCTCATGTAATTTCTACAATCCACCTCGGTAAATCCAACTTTGCTAGCACCACCATATTCTTTAATTAACGCTGACATAATTTTCCTAGGACCCATTCCGGCTGCCTGCAGAGTATCTATTAACGTTTTTGCGGAACCAGAGATTTGGCGGTGGGACCGGAGGCAGTGCACCTGAATTTTTTAAAAGAGCTCAACTTGTTATCTAGCTTTAGAGTTCGGTAGCATTTGGTTGGGAATATTTCAAGAATTTATAGTCATAAAAGATCAAGAAGTTTTAAGCTATGTCCACCTGGAACTTCTTTTTGGTTCGAAAATCAATTTTTTTAAACTTGAATAAAACCAAAGAAACCCAAGTAAGCAAGGTGTTGTCTGACTTCATTTTGCTTCCAAAAGAATCAATTAGTAGAGCTCAACTTACACTTACGTAAAAACGGAGGGGAGCATACAACTATAACTTTAGAAAACAAGAATCAATAACCTTATTGTTCAAGTTCACCAGGAGTTGTTTGGCTGCAACTTACCTGGTCAGGAGTGACTAGCTCGTGATTGTGACCTTTGATGAATCCAGAAACAACCCATTTTCCAGAATCCTGTTGATGTAGGATACGAAACCCTAATCACAAATCTGATATAGATTTTTTAAACCAGATCCAAAATTGAATAATAAAACAGAAAAATAACAGTAAATAATGCCAACCCTTCAACTATATTCCATCCTCAAACCGTAAATTTTTCACAGAATTGTCGTAACTTTTGATTCTCAATAGACACAAACTTTGATGAAGACGCCTTCTCTAACAAAAGCATAAAAAGTTTCAACTGTTGAGACAGATTCAGACCTCACAATTTATTTATTTTAAAAAGAGTTACTAAATATTTTGCATTACCTGTATCTTCACCGACAGGGCGGCTTTACACCCAATTCTAGTAACAGTACGTGGCCGCTTTATCTCTCTATCTTTGTTCCGTTTCTCTTTCAAGTTTCTGAACCCTTCTTTCGCACATACGAATGACCGTTGTATAATGGCTCCATCTTTCCTAGACCTACGGGAAGAGCTCACACGGGTACTAAACCCAACACGGCGAGCATAAGAGTTGTAAAACGCTTTCGCAGCCTCTTCAGATTCGAATTCCTTTCCCTCGAAAGGCTCAAGATTGGGGTCTCCTTCAGGTATGTATATAGCCCCGGTATGGTCGAAACTGTCATAGACGGAGTTGGGAGAGCCGCCGGGCATCTTTTCATTGATGATGGGGTTGTCAATTTCCAAACCACCGTCGCCACTATCAACACCATCGCTGCATAACCCAGTGTCGAACTCAATTAACTCATTGTCAAGGTTCATTGTGTTTTCAAGACGCTCACCTAACAAATGAAGGATTATCGTTATGAGAGCTTGTTAGAGCTAATAAGCTCAGCTCATTGGTTTTTAATTTTAAGATGATAGCATTTGGTTGTATGTCTTTCAAAGCTTTTATGCTCAGTTGTCTCATTGTCTAATTTCTTTAAGCTTTTTCGGATGAAACTTTAAGCAACTAGGCCGTCTGAATTGCAGCTAAGTAAAGCTAGAAAGTCCAACTTAAAATATTTAACCTTTTTTTAGTAGAAAAGAAATGGACACAAACTTACACTTCTTAGTAAGCAAAATGGGAATAAAAGGATACAAAAGGATCTTTTTTATTACTTTTTACATGTAGAATGCACAAATTACAAAAAAAAAAAATGATAGACAATCACATTAAGAGGATCATGTATTAACAAAATGTCTATTTTTTACCATGCATTTTAGTCATATCGTTTAATTATAACAATTTACCCCTCTAACGAAAAACTCCCTACGTGAATTTCAGCCGTTCTCACAAGCTGATCATGGTTCTGTTATCGTTTACAGGGGTGAAGGGATGCATTAGTTATTTGAAAAGAAAAAATCAATCACAATTTGGGTTCTATTGGATATTAGATAGCCGTTATTGGAAAACATTAATAAAAAAACAGTTTTTTATTCCTTAAACGGGGTAGTTAATTTCAAAGATGGTGTCTGCATCAGTTTTACAGAGGCAAACGAGCAGACAGTCACGCGGCAAACCCGGCAAATTATGAAGTAAAAAACTGAGCTTAGCAGCTACTACCTTTTCCAAAAGAGCCACTTAGCACAATTTGGGTTTACTGTTAATACCTACAAAACAAGCAAAATATAAAAATAATAAATAAACAATTTCTTTTTTTTACTCTTACAAGGTAATAAATTCAATATTTACTCGAATACCCACTTTCCTAAAACCAGTAATTAGCACAATCTGGCGTTACAACTTACAATTGATAAAGAAGCAAAATGGTTAAATTAGAAATAATAAATAAAGGACCTTTAATTACTCTTAGAAGGGTACAGAAATTGATATTTACTCGAATTCCCACTTTCTGAAAACCAATAATTAGCACAATTTGGGTTACAACTTACAATTAATAAACAAGCAAAATGGGAAAATTAGAAATAACAAAAAAAAGGACCATTAATTACTCTTAAAAGGGTACTGAAATTGATATTTACTCGAATGCCCCCTTTCTAAAAACCAATAATTAGCAGAATTTGGCGTTACGACTTACAATAAATAAAAACCAAACAGGTTAATAGAGTATATATACCCCAAAAAAAAGGACCTTTAATTACTCTTAAAAAGGGAACCGAAATTAGTATTTACTCGAATGCCCACTTTCCGAAAACCAATAATTAGCACAATTAGATGTTACAAACTTACAAACAGCCAAACTGGCTAAATTATAAATAACAAAAAGAAAGGACCTTTTTTGGAGATTGAAAAAGAAAAAAAAGGACCTTTAATTACTGTTAAATGGTTACATCAAATAGTATTTACTCAAATGCCCACTTTTCGAAAACCAACAATTAGCACGAGTTGGGGTTACAACTTACAATTAGTAATAAACAGCCAAACTGGCTAAATTAGAAATAACAAAAAGAAAGGACCTTTTTTTTTCTGGAGATTGAAAAAGAAAAAAGGACCTTTAATAGTTTAATTACTGCTAAAAGGTTACATCAAATAGTATTTACTCGAATACCCACTTCGTGAAAACCAATAATTAGCACGATTAAATGTTACAAGTTTCAATTAACAAACAACCAAACTGGCTAAATTAGAAATAACAAAAAGAAAGGACCTTTTTTTTTTTCTGGAGATTGGAAAAAAAGAAAAAAAGGACCTTTAATTAATGTTAAAAGGTTACATAAATATTTAGTCGAAAACCTGACACTTTACTAAGGTTGTATTGAATAATAAAATATGAAAAAAAAAACTAAGTAAAAATAATTAAAAAAGAAAGGGTTTTGAATTCGGCGGCTTACCAAGCTGGGAATGGAGAAGTGGGGTCCACACCAGTATGACACGTGGCAGGTAAGTGAGATGCGACGGCAAGTTAGAGAGAGAGAGAAGCTATGGAGGTGACAAGTTTTTTTTACTGAAACTATTTTGGGTAATTATTAGTCTATGTATTAAACAAAAATGATATAAGAATAATAGAAAATAATCTAAACTTATATTGACTCTAATGGTGTTGGTTTTAATTTGGTTCTAAAAGGTAAATTGTTGTATTTTTGTTATATTTCAGTTAAAAAAATATATATATATATATATATGCTAGTTTCAAAAGGATTTTGACTTTAAATCATGAAACGTAAAAATGCATAAATTTTATCAAATACTAATTTTTTTTATAAGTGTTCACAAAACAACACAGATATTACTTAAAAATGGGTATTAAAAATGTATTTTTCTATCTCAATCAAATAAGTATATTTTTATACTTATATGCAACCAAGACTATTATGTAATTTCAGTAGAGAGTGTACCATGATAAATATTAAAAAAACACTTATCCATACGTGACAATTCAATTGATAGTTATTCAACTTATTTTATTTTCAAATTTACCAATTCCAACGATAATAGTTTACTAAGATGTAAAACTCAAAAATTGAAGAAGTTAATTTATTACCTTTTTTTTAATTTTGTGCAAAAACCGTATCTGTTGATTTGACTAAAATAAGAAAAATATGTTCAAATACAAATCAACTGAATTGTTTTTATTAAATATTTGAATTAAGCATGCCTCCGTATAATTTGGTATGGAGCGATTATAAAAAATTCAAAACACCATCACTTATTTTCAACGACAAACTCAGAAGAAAATAAAATCTAGTACAAATTAAATTAATGGGAATATTGTGTTTATGATCATGCAAAAGTAAGTGGCATTTAAACTTTAATGGATGAATCCATTACAAAACCAGGATCATCCTACTTATCTTGAGTAGAAGCTGGATTTTTTTTTAAGTTTTTCAAGAAAAAAAGCTGGATTAATATTAGCATAAAGCTTGTACCTTTTTCAAGCCAAGATACCAAATATGTTCGGTCAACAAAAACATCATAGCTATTAAATAAATAAGCAAAAAAACTGGCCTACATAATCCTAAATAGAAGGAATGTATGGGATGTATTTGACAGTAACAGCGCACATTTGTGTATAGGTACAAAATTATGACTTTTTTTGTATATTGTCTTTCAAATCCTAACTGCTTACAAAACCAATTAGTCTAAACTTTTTTTTGTTGTTGATAAAATTCCGAAGTCGCATGATTATGGAAATGTAAAAGTGGAGGCTCCGTCTTCGTCAGTGTTGGAAACCTGCGGGGGGCTAATCGCAACCCATAATAATGAAAGTGTGATCGCAATAAGACCCGACCAAACAAACACAATAGTTGGCGTTTTTCCTCTTCTTCCCATCAATCCTTTCGCGAAAGGGTACAAATGCGCTAATACCCAGAAGCTGAAAAATGCACCCCCAATAAACTTACTCCATTGTGGCACTGTGCTGTATATTGTCCTTGAAAACGCCACCACCATCGCGATGATATTCATCATAGCTATGACAATCGGCGGGATCATCAAGGACGTCCATTTCACTAGGTACAGATCAGCGTATATATCATCGTCGTCGTCTCCCCCGGATTTCGAAGTTAATGTAAAGGAAATCTCGATTCCAGCAATCACTTTCAAGAGGCCTTGCACGACAGCAGCCAAGTGAGCGCTTGTTCCGGAAATAAGCCAAAACTGTTCGTTTCTCCACCACTGTTCTAATCCAACCCCCGACCACTTCACCTCAAGCACCGCCAAACCAATCAGACAGATAGTAATCGTTAATAAATAGATCAAAAAAGCAATATCAAGACTCTGAACAATAAACTGGCCCGAGAAGAGAGAAAGAGCAGGAAGGAAGCAGTAGACAACGAGGAAGAGGGAGGTGAAGGGGTAAATGCCGACGTTTAGATACGCAAGGCGCTGTAGGAGTTTTAGGCGTCTGGATGCGAGGAAGGCGTTATTTCCTGAAAAGAAGATTTCGACGGATCCTGTTGCCCACCTCAGGACTTGGTGAAGTCGGTCGGTGAGGTTGATGGGCGCAGACCCACGGAAGGCGTCGCGCTTGGTGATGCAGTAGACAGAACGCCATCCACGGTTGTGCATACGGTAGCCAGTGACCACGTCTTCTGTTACGGACCCGTAGATCCATCCTACACGGTCTCCCCACTCAGTTTTATCCTCATACCTAGTAGAGGAACAAGAATATACTCAAGATAGGAATCAATGCTTAACATGTTACTCGTAAATTCTAATAACCTTGGCTTTATTTCCTGATAGTTTTTGCATCTCAAAATGGCATATTCCTAAAATCTTTGAATCTTTGTTAAGATGCTGATATGAATTTGAACAATTCTCAGGGGATCAAAACTAAACTGATAAGTAAAAAATGGAGAAAAGTTATGCTTTTAGTGGCACTGCTGTTTTTGGTGAACAATTAGATAATAGATATACCCTATTTCTCAGAGGAAGTAAATGTTGAAGCTTTTAAACACCAGTTTAACTATATACTATGTTGTACTTTTTTGTTATTAATTTTATTTTTGCAATTCTTCCCGAAAGCTTGTATGGCTGCATTTTTTAAGCAAACAATCTATCCAGCTTGAAGCTTCTAGCATTTTTTTTTTATTAAAGAACCTGAAGGCTCAATGTTTAAGCTAGTCAACCAAATACAATCTAGCTTTTCAGAAAAAATAGTTAAAACTGCCCTTAATAGCTGCAACAAAACAAGGCCTTAGTCCTGAGTTTTGAACAGAACTTGACTTCACTAATGGTCTTTAGCGTGTAAAGCATTTTTGTTGCTGGATATCAACACGATACTCAGGCTTGATTGCCCACACAATCATAAGTAAATAAGTTGGATTCTTTCGTAATGAAGAAAACCCTATGTTCATCTATCTTAACATCCCGTAGGGCGTAGTTTATTTTTCGGAATAGAAGGTCAACATTTTGCTGATCAGACAAATAAACTTCAGGTACTTATATACTAGTTTTTACCAGCAAGAAACGACTGAGACAGCTTCAGTAACCGTAGCGGAATCAAGAGGTTCACGTGGGGCCCTCAGAGCACCAGGAGGCCGTCCGTACTTCACAGCCTTGTGGTCAGCAATAGGACGGCCTTGAAACTCAGCAATGGGTATCGACTCAGCCAACATTCCAGAATTCCCAAACCGCTTAGGCAGAAGACCCGTATCAAGCTCAGGATCAAAATCTGTAGTCGATAGCTTCTCCGTCTCTGCCTCGGTCTGCTTCTGGCTCAGTATTTTATCGGCCTGCGGGGGATCAAATCCATAAAGCGCAAACCGCCTGAACATACAGCCTGTTCCGACATAAACCGGTCCCTGGAAATACACAAAAAGATATATAAGCAAGGAACTAAAAGCCTATTCATTTTCCCTTAATCTGAATTTGTCTTTTTACAATTGTAACTTGACATTATAATCTGGCTTCAGCTTTTAAGCAAAGAAATTGGATCTTTTGAGCTTCAAAGTAAGCTGTGTGATCCAGTTTCAAGATTCTAGTTTTTCCAAAAAAGTTTGCATTTAAGCTGTTCAGCCAAAAACAGTCTTAACTTAAGGAAAAAAAACTGCAGTCAAAGTATCAAACTAACAAGGCCAGTTTTATTCCACTTTTCCTTCAGTACTGGTTTACACCTTAAAATACAGTTAAAAATGAAAGCAAAAAGGTTCTTAATTGGGATTTTAAGCAATAATACCGAGTTTCTTTCATAGATTTTTATGTTACTAACTTTTTATTCGCTTCCGTCATGTTTCATAAACAATTTTTTTATTTATATTTTTATTTGGGAGCATACTAAACACCTTCATGAAGCAAAAAGAATTCCCGTCAGTCTCTTGAAAGATGATTATGAACGGTCAAAAAACATTGTACAGTACAAACGTAATAATCAACTGTATAGCTTGCATACCTGGACCCCATCAAGGGCTCGCATATTGCCATCGAAAAAGACTGTGTTATGATTAGCATAACGATCATTTGGATCAATGCCTTCGAACCTTTGTGGGAACTGAATGTAGCATATGTCTTCTCCACCTCTGTCCATCATGAAACACATTCCCTCACGTATAGCTTGGCAATTATTTATGTAATGATCGCAATCGAGGTTGAGTATGAATGCTCCGTTGGACAACACAGCCGACGCTCTCACGAGGGCGTTCATCGCCCCTGCCTTCTTGTTATGGTCGTACCCAGGTCTCTTCTCGCGTGATACGTATACAAACATAGGAAGGCGTATGTCTACGTCAGTGAAGTCGATCATGCTGCCATCTTCTGCGGATGCCATGAGTGGGTCGTGGCTCGGTGGCTTCAGCATCACCTATTGCAATGCGGAATCCATATTTATATTTAATATTATGCGGAAACTAAATGAAATTAAATAGTATTTTGCACACAAACGTTATTGATATCAATTTTGTACTTTAACCTACAAATATTAGCAGGCCACTAATTTATTTTCCCGCTTTTGTACATTACTTAGGAAATATCATAGGTTGGGAACGAGCAGTGATATTTGCAGTCTCTATTTAGCCCGAATTAATGCACTTCATGAACAAATGAAAATGAATTTTAAATCTTTAATCCCAAGTGTTTTGATCAATCGCATAGATAATTATCTACGATCAATAAAATTTGTCACACCATGGGGTATATCAATTCGATGCAATATTACGTGCAAAAATCATTTCTCTATGTCACCATCTAGTTTCTGCACTAACCTGAAGAACGGCTTCGTGATCGCCTTTCGAGTGCTCACTCGAGCCCACCACCCATGCCCCAGGCCAATGGCTCCCGTCGGCCATCCACGTGGCCTTTTGCGGCTTTATCGCTTCCATTTCCATAATATCCCCTCCTGCTTTTTCTCTCATTGATTTCAACATTTTCATTTCTTCCCTTGCGTTGAACGCGTCGGATCTTCTTCGAATAGAGTCCGGGAGACTATTTATCCGAACTTTGAACTCGTCGTATTCTCGTTTAACCTTTCTCCTATCTTTCACGAAATCCGTTCTCAACTTGTTCTTGGTCGGATCGCCTTTCAAGGAGAAGTAAGTTTCTGGATTTCTAGGCTCAATGTCATGTTTTCGGCAAAATGGGACCCATAAATCAGCAAAACTCGCGGCCTCCGCCATCGCCTCAAAGGTAAGTAGAGCCCCCCCATCATCGGAGACGTAGCAAGCCACCTGTTGGAGAATAATATTAGCTTTTTAAAATTTACTCCTACTAGCTTTTTATCATTTAGTACTAGAACCTACATTTCTAATATCCGTAGATAAACTGTACCTTTCAATTAAAATCTTAAGAATTTAGTAGAACTGGTAACTTAACGATACCTTCTCAACAGGGTAATCGACGGCGAGGATTGAAAGGATGGTGTTGGCGGTGACTAGAGGAGGCTCTTTCTCAGGATCCGCAGTGGAAACAAACAAGTCTATTCCAGGGAGATCGGATCGACCTGTTGGGTTAGAGGGGGAAGGCATATCGAACTTTTCTTTCAAGACCTGAAGGTCGGTGCTACGGTTGATAGGAGTGATTTTGGGGATTTGATCGAGGATCCATGATAAGCCGAACCATAACTCGCACATAACGGACATGAACCATAGCCACATTGCGTCTGTATTTGGGTGTTTTATCCTCCATGTCAAGAAGAATCCCAATACTATGAATCGAATGACGATCAACAACCTAAAAAAGTTTAAAGCGCGTACTGTAAGAGTCTACTTAAGTAGGATCGTAGTTTTACACATGCAAAAGTATAACTAAAGCAATCCCACTTTCAGAACAACTACCAGAACTAGGTACTTCGTTTAAAGTTTGAACTGCATGTTGTAACATTTTATTGTAGCAAGTATTCTGGCCATCATATTATCTAAAATTATGAAATTTTGTTTTGTTTTTTTGGTTGAAAAATCAATATATGCTACAGTTTGAAATTGCACTCTTTGTTTTGCCAGACTTCAGTTCATAATAACTATCGGGTGAATGATCTGTTCTTTCTGGGAAACTGCTTGGTTTGCTAATCATTTCAAAAGCACATCTATAAGATATTTATTCCAACCTCATCCCCTAGTATAATGATGGAATCGCATTATAATTTTTTTGTAATTTGTATAGCATAGTATTACCTATAAGGACTAATAATGCCTTGCGGGATTGGTATTCTCCTACTTAGTGGCCTCCATGGTTTATCATTTGCCTCCGCCATACCCCCTTGTAACCCATCATCCCCGTCGCCACCATACATATTATCTTCAGGCCAATAAGCGTTACCATATCCATAAGTACCTTTAGTCTCAAACAACCATTTATTGTGATCAAATTCTCCGTTTGCGTTCCTTTTCATCATTGACATATTGCGATCTTTAGAACCTTCAGGTCCGGGTAACGAGAGTGCTCCAGATGAGAAATTTGGGCCGTCTTCGTCATCGAAGTCTGCCCCTCTGTAGGCCTCCTTACAACCGGGACAAAGACCCGTGTCTTTCTGCGCGTCCATTAAGCAATCCCTACATATCTTGAATCTGGAACGAAAACAGAAAAGATGTTAAGGTTTGTAAAGCAGATAAATCTTAGGCCTTCTTTGTACTTTTGTTGCAGCTTTTAACTTCTCTTCAATTGTAGCTTGACAACATTTGATTGACCATCTTAAAACTTGAGTCTTTCTAAAATATTGGCTCGCAAAAGCTAGAAACAAAATGCTGAATCTGTATTTTTTCCTTGAAAGTCAAGAAAACTAGTTATCTGCTTAAAAGCTGCAACCAAACAAATTATATTCGTATTTTTTTTTCAACAAACACCACCAGAATGGCGGGAGGTTTCGTGGATCCCTAGCTGAAGATGATCATAATATAACAACTCACAGTTGGTGAAATAAAGAATAATTAAGCACATGCAGGCAAATAAAAGGTGATTCCTAATTTCCTATTCCTAACTCGCATCAAGAGTTAATTATAAGATGGGAGTCCTTAAAATCTTTCTTAGCTAGGTAGCATTACCAAAAGAAAAGCCCAGATCAAGCCTTGAAGCTAAATAAACACGAAAATTGCAAGAACAAGGATGGTTAGAAAAACTCCCGTCATTCTCATTTTTATTTCTCTATTAATAAAATAAAAATATGGGTTTTCCCCACCATTGATATATATTTTTTTAGAAAAACTCACCTGCATTCGCAAGGAGTTATGTCGTGTCCTCTCTCGTCCTTCATGACCTTTCCATCACAAGCTGGCATTGCACAAGCCGACCCTTTCGATCCCGCCATTTGAGGATGATTCACCTCCGACTCAATAACTTTATCCATTAAATGTGCCCGCGTGACACTGTTAAATCCTCCCGTAAATAAAGAATTAGATACGTATTGTTCCTCGGCCTTTGTAGCAACCGATGAGTCCATTGGTTGGTTATCGGGCGTAGGAGGAATATGAACCGTATAATTCATGTAGTCACCGGATAGCTCTCCCGATAAATCAAGATCTTCTCTTGAGAGACTAACATATCGTCCACTCGAAGTTCTCCGAGCGAATTTTACGGTTTGCCCACTAGAGTTTCGGCTTCCTTGATTGCTGTTGCCGGAAGAACTTCCACCGGCATTGCTTCGCATTCCTTTTTTTGACGGCTGTGTTGTCAACGACGCCATTTCGTTAAAATCTTAATCTATGAACTAAAAAACCCTTTCGTAAGCAACATTATGCCGCATGATTAAATCACAATCGTATTTTCGAGATGTTTAAACTCTAAAGTTGAAGAAAAGCCAAGGGAATTTGCTAACATCAAAATTTCAGCTAGAACTAAGGGGCAAATAAGAAATGAGTGGAGATGAATATAAGAAAATGAGAATGATATGGGAGAGTTTTTATGGTGTGAGACCAAGTCTCTAATATTACAGCCTATATTTAGACATTGTTTACATGTTTTAAGGAGGGGCGTTTGCAAACCTGCATGTAAACTCCAATTGAACAAATATTTTTGGCATTTAAAAGTTGGAAAATAGATACCAAAATTACTTTTGGCATTTACTAATTATGTTGGTTTGGTCAGTGATCTTTTTAATGTCAAAACTGAGAAACAAAGGGTTTTAGATTCCAGTTAAATAGTACATGGAAACTTAATAAAATAAGACGAGTTTAATATTAGGTGCAACTAAATGATCACAATGTCTATTTTAGAACATTGTTTCTAAGGATTTCATATTAACATAATTTTCAGCACAAGAAACAAAATTTTAGTGTTACTAGCAGAGGAGCCCCCGTCCATGGACGAGGTCAATTTGTTTTTGTCAAAATATTTTTAGAAATTTATTTGTATTGAATAATATACTTTATTAATTTGATATGTGTAATTTATACTTCTTACTATTTATTTTGATTCAAGAAATATCAATTTTGAAATTTGCAAAGCGTCTACTTATATAAGGTGGACTTTCTATTTTGATTATTTAACCCTTAAAAAATATATTTCAATAAGGTATTCTGCTTATCATAAATAGTAAACATCAGTTTTCACCAAAGAAAAAATATCATGATTTGGAATCTCAAAAAATATACCTTGACAAAAAAAAAAGACTACATTTTGTGTGAAGTGTTTAGATATTTGTTGTGTTTTTTCTTTTAGAAACTACAGTAAATTAATTTTATTTGTTGACTCTGTTTGTTTTCAAGAAAAATATTTTAGTAGAAAAATATTTTATGATGTTTGTTTGATTTGATAAATTAGAATATTGGAAAAGATTTTACTTAAAACATGGAAAAGATAGGAAAATATTTTCCCTTAAATAATTTCCAAAGAAGGAGATAACAAGTTCATTTTGTGTGAAGTGTTTAGATATTTGTTGTGTTTTTTCTTTTAGAAACTACAGTAAATTAATTTTATTTGTTGACTCTGTTTGTTTTCAAGAAAAATATTTTACTAGAAAAATATTTTATGATGTTTGTTTGATTTGATAAACTAGAATATTGGAAAAGATTTTACTTAAAACATGGAAAAGATAGGAAAATATTTTCCCTTAAATAATTTCCAAAGAAGGAGATAACAAGTTCATTTATTCACACTTATTACTAATCTACATATACTATAACAAGTTCATGCGTGTACTATTATACTATAAAAAATCTATTATAAAAATCTATTATTAAACATTATAGTAATAAAAAATCTATTATAAAAATCTACTACTATTCCATTATATATTATAACACCATAAAAAAATGTACTAATAAACATTATATAGAAAAAAAAAAAAATTCTCCTCCCTGAAAAGGTTTTGTTCTTCTAAAACCTTTTTCTTTATGTTGTATAATATATTAACAGCTCATTGTTCATTATTTTGTCAATTTTTAAATTGCAACTTGGTCTTAGTTTTTATTTTCAAACTATAAAAAAAAATTAAATTATTCTACTAATCTTGGTATATTTTTTCGGAAGAGTTTTCCGAATATTTACGAAAAATTGCTCATGGGATTAATGAAGTCTCCAAACAAAAAGAAAATTGTGGAAAATTATTTGTTAGGTGTTCACCATCGTAATAGCAATCGCAGAGAGAAACGAAATAAACAGGATCACATTGTCACATTAAACACAAATTGAGAGTGGAAATACAAATTATCAATTTTCTCAATTGGCTTAATAGATCCATGTGACAAAATTTGTTTCCTTGCGTTTTTTTTCCAGACAAGTTGCTCATAACGAGTGTTCAAATTATAAGTTAATGTTTTCAGCCATTTGGCCTAGGTAAGTAGGTTTTCGCTCTTTCTGGCCGTAAATCAACAAATAATGAAATTTTCTATTTCCTTTGCTTTCAAAAAGGGAGAGAAAATAAAACATTTAACGAAAATAATTCGAAGTTGTCAACATAATTAAGTTTGCAAAAGAAACAAACAGAAGAACTCAAAACGAAAAGTAACTCACAACAGCAAAGCTAATTTAGATTCTATTTGATACAACTATAAGCATTAGGTGAAACACTTAAACATTAGTGTTTATACAACTCCATAAATTGAATAGGTTATCTCCGAAGAATGTAAAAATGAAAAGGCTTTGCTAGATCAATACTAGTGTCATCTTTCTTCCTCCAGTTCTGTATCCATCGCATCGACTTATTTTCTTTTTATATTTACCTTTACAGTGAAATTTCTTTTAACTAAAGTAGTTTTCTCTTTTTTTACGATGAAACTGTGGAAACGTCTTTGCTGGATCGGTTGTACTTCATGTGACTCTTGACAACCTGCCCTGCAAGAACAGAACCGGTACAATTATGGTTAAAAGCCTTGCGTTTGAACCAGGCACTCTTTGTTTGCGTTTTGAACAAATTGAAACATGCTGATTGAGAAGCAAGTTGGGTACCACCTCCAACTGTACCTACCTGTAAGTATGTAGACAACCAACAAAAATATGAGAATATATCATATAAAACGAAAAAAAGTGCTCAAGCATCCATCTCAATGGTAATTTCCTGTGCGTTTCTGAATTTACCTCGTTAACTTGATGTCGATATGGATCAAAGAAAGTTTAAGATAGATTCTGGTACTAGATTTGGACCAAATAGTATTCAGCATTTCGAATAATAATGAAAATAACACTTTTCGATGGGGTGGTTTTTATTCCTGATTAGTTCGGTTTAACAAGATTACGTGATTGATAGTCGACTTAAAATTTATCCTCAATTTCTCAAGAAACTAATTCTAAAAATCAGGTAGAAAAAACTTAACAGACTTTCCTGTTTATGTCAGACAAAGTATTAAACCTATTGCTCGAGTAGACTTTAAAACTAACAGAAAATAATTGATTTAGTTTTGATGGGATAAAATAGTCTGGATATTGATTAGTTTGATCTTACAAATTACGTAGACCTAGTTATATTTAAAAGAAAAATCGTAATAAAAATACATAAAATCCTAAAGATTCAACATATATATGAATATCCATCTTACTTCTATGTCCCTCAACACGTACAAGCGGAAGATGTAACCAACTGCCATCAATGTCATGAAAGACAAAATCAACTTGTCTCGATAGAAGGCATCGTCACAGAAACATGAAGGTCATTTCCGTCATTAACCACCTCCATCGTGGTGATACAATGTGAACTCTCGACATTTTGTGCTGGATCTTGGCTAGTGGCAAGATATACAGCTGATAGAATATTACTAGCATGGGCATAGCAGAGCATGTTAAGCTCCACCAAAGAAGAAACGTTTGTTTTTAGTATCTTTTCACCACCTCCTCTTTGATTAGCATTGCCTCACAACTGATTTCCCTCTTCCTTCTATCCAGTTTACCCCTGCGGGCTTTTGTCCGAGTAGAAATTCCCTGTTTTTTTTTAGAATTTTCAAAATTGAGATTAGAGAAAACAAAGACGAAAGAGCGCAATACGCACACAAAGTTATACATGATGATATACTTTAATTTATACAGTAAAAAGGGACAGGCTAGTTATCCATACTAATTAGTTATAGACACAAATCTTAAATATCACATTTCAAGTTCACTATTAGAATTTTAGAAACAGGTCTGGAAACTAGTTGCCGACAAGTTTCTTTACTACCAAAAATCTTGTAAAAATGGAAACAAAATAAACCGTTTTTTTAGAAGAACCGAAAAATCTCTCTCGTTTTCATTGTCATCTGATCATCTCTATAACTTATTTCTCCAATCTCGTGAAATTACAGTAGACTCCTTTACTGTTATAATAAAAATAAAACGAATCGACAGGTTCCTACTAATTACACTGTTTGATTATCTAACACTTGATCGCTTTCTTCCAATTTTTCAAATAGGGAAAAGTTCAGTGACATTGGTATGGAAATTATAATACATACCTATCAAGTAAACAGGAAAGTTGAGTGAAAAAAGAAATGAAATGACAGATTTTAAGTGAAGAGTGAGAATTTACCAGATATTCTATAACATCCATGTCAGGGAAATCGTCCTGAAGAAAATCCAATACATTCTGCACATCTTAGGAGTATAATTTTGAAGGGTTTTTTCCCACTAATATCGTGTTCATGGTCTCAAACCCACATAGAAGGTCAGATTTGTATAGGTACAAACTTACGACTTTCTTTGTAAATTTCAAATCCTTACTGCTTACAAAACCAATAGTCTAAACTTTTCTTTTGATAAAATTCCGAAGTTGCACGATTATGGAAATGAAAAACTAGAGGTTCCTTCTTCGTCCGTGTCGGAAACCTGGGGGGGGTTAATCTTAACCCACAACAATGAAAGCGTAATCGCAATAAGACCCGACCAAACAAACACGATAGTTGGTGTTTTTCCTCTTCGTCCCATCAATCCCTTTGCGAAAGGGTACAAGTGTGCTAATACCCAGAAGCTGAAAAACACACCTCCTATTAACTTATTCCAGCGTGGCACCGTGCTGTATATCGTCCTTGAAAATGCCACCACCATCGCGATTATGTTCATCATTGCGATGACAATCGGTGGGATCATCAAGGGCGTCCATTTCACTAGGTACAGATCCGCGTATATATCATCATCGTCGTCTCCCCCAGATTTCGAAGTCAAAGTAAACGAAATGTCGATTCCAGCAATGACTTTCAAGAGGCCTTGTACGACAGCAGCTAAGTGAGCACTTGTTCCAGAAATAAGCCAAAACTGTTCGTTTCTCCACCACTGCTCTAATCCAACCCCCGACCACTTCACCTCCAGCAATGCCAAACCAATCAGACAGATAGTAATCGTTAATAAATAAATAAGGAAAGCGATGTCAACTCTCTGGATGATGAACTGGCCGGAGAAGAGAGAAAGGGCAGGGAGGAAGCAGTAGACGACGAGGAAGAGGGAGGTGAAGGGATATATGCCGACGTTTAGATATGCAAGGCGTTGTAGGAATCTTAGGCGTCTGGATGCGAGGATGGCGTTGTTTCGTGAAAAGAAAATTTCGACGGATCCTACTGCCCACATGAGGACTTGGTGAAGTCGGTCGGTGAGGTTGATGAGGGCGGACCCACGGAAGGCATCTCGCTTAGTGATGCAGTAGATGGAACGCCAGCCACGGTTGTGCATACGGTAGCCAGTAACCACGTCTTCTGTAACGGACCCATAGATCCATCCTACACGGTCTCCCCACTCGGTTTTATCCTCATACCTAGTATAAAAACAAGAATGCTTAAGATGTTAAATTCTTATAACCTTGGTTTTATTTTCTGATAGTTGACGTTTGGCATCTCAAAATGGCATGTTCCTGAAATCTTTGAGTCTTTGTTAAGATGCTAAAATGAATTTGGCAATTTTCAGGGTATCAAAACTAAACTGATAAGTAAAAATGGAGAAACGTTGGTGCTGTTTTTGGTGAACAATTAGATAGTATAACCTTTTTTTTCCCCAGCAAGTTAAGGCTGAAGGTTATAAATACCAGTTTAACTATATATGTTGGAGCTTTTTGTTATTAATTTTTTCTTGCAACCCTTCCCGAAAGCTTGTACGGATGCGTTTTTTAAGCTAACAATCTGGACTTATAGAGCTTGAGAATATATATAGATTCATCCAGCTTGAAGTTTCTAACATTTTTTCGATAAAGAACCACAAGGCTCAGCGTTTAAGCTAGTAAACCAAATACGATCTAGCTTTTTAGAAAAAATAAGGTTAAAACAGCGCTCAGAAGTTGCAACAAAACAAGGCCTTAGTCCTGAGTTGAACAGACCCTGACTTCAGTAATGGGTGACACTTTAGCGTATAGATTATTCTTGTTGCTGGATATCAATACGATACTTAAGGCTTGATTTCCTGCCCATTCATTGTAAATAAGTTGAATTTTTTCATAATGATGAAAGCCCTAAGTTCATCTATCTTAACATCCCCTAGCTTGTTTTTCTGGAATAGAAGTTCAACTTTTTGCTGATCAGTTGATCAGTCAAATAAACTTCAGTCATGAAATAATAAAGCCAATAAGTTGAGGTTAATGAGAATTGCTTTCAAGAACTAAACTTGACTGTGACATGAGAGTATACTTAATTTGTACTTATATACTAGTTATTTACCAGCAAGAAATGACGGAGACAGCTTCAGTAACGGTAGCAGAATCAAGGGGTTCACGTGGGACCCTCAGAGCACCAGGAGGGCGTCCGTACTTCACGGCCTTGTGGTCAGCAATAGGACGGCTTTGAAACTCAGCAATGGGTATCGACTCAGCCAACATTCCAGAATTCCCAAACCGCTTAGGTAAAAGACTCATATCAAGCTCGGGATCAAAATCTGTGGTCGATAGCTTTTCCGTCTCCGCCTCTGTCTGCTTCTGGCTCAGTATTTTTTCGGCCTGCGGGGGATCAAATCCATAAAGCGCAAACCGCCTGAACATACAGCCTGTGCCGACATAAACCGGTCCCTGGAATACACGAAAAGATATATAAGTAAGGAACTAAAAGCCTATCCAAACGAGATGAAGATTAGATTGTTAGTAACCTTCAGAATTTGAGATTTTGAGATCTTTTCAAAAAAAATTATTCATCTTTCCTTCATCTGAATTTGTCTTTTACAATTGTAACTTGGCATAAATTATCTGGTTTCAGCTTTTAAGCAAATAAGTTATATCTTTTGTGCTTGAAAGTAAGCTGGGTGATCCACTCCACGATTCGAGTTTTTTCAGAAAAAATTGCATTTAAGCTGTTCAACTTAAAATAATCTAGCTTAAGGGGAAAAAACTGCAATCAAAGTATCAAACAAATAAGGCAATGACTTGATTACAAAAAAATATAAGGCCAATGACTTTTTCTTGGCTTCTATCATGTTTCAGAAACATTTTTGTTTTATTTTATTTTTATTCTCCCCCCCCCCCCCCCCCCCCCCCCCCCCCCCCCTTTTTTTTTTTTTTTTCTAACAGTAGAAAAAGATTGTATAGTACAAACTGTGATAATCGGTCGTATAGCTTACATACCTGGACCCCGTCAAGGGCTCTCATATTGCCATCGAAAAAGACTGTGTTATGACTAGCATAACGATCATTTGGATCAATGCCTTCGAACCTTTGTGGGAACTGAATGTAGCATATGTCTTCTCCGCCTCTGTCCATCATGAAACACATCCCCTCGCGTATAGCTTGGCAATTATATATGTAATGATCGCAATCGAGGTTGAGTATGAATGCACCGTTGGACAACACAGCCGACACTCTCACGAGGGCGTTCATCGCCCCTGCCTTCTTGTTATGGTCGTACCCAGGTCTCTTCTCGCGTGATACGTATACGAACATAGGAAGGCGTATGTCTACATCGGTGAAGTCGATCATGCTTCCATCTTCCGCGGATGCCATGAGTGGGTCGTGGCTCGGTGGCTTCAGCATCACCTGTTGCAATACGGAATCCATATTGATATTTAATATTATGCTGAAAATAAATGGGATTATATAGAATTTTGCACACCAACAGGTAATTGGATATCAGTTTTGTACTGTAACCTAATTTTTTTTTATAGCATGCCACTAAATTTTTTCCCACTTTTGTACATTACACAGGAAAAATCATAGGTTGGGGGCGAGCAATGATATTTGCACTCCTTATTTACCCCCGAGTTAATGGAACAAATGATAATTGAATTTTACATTTTTGGTCCCAGCTTTTTAATCAATTTCATAGATAACCAACCATCTACAACCAATAAAAAATTACCACGCCATGGACTACATCAGGTCAGAGTAAATATCAAGTGCAAGAATCATTTAAGTCTGTAAAGCGCGCGTCGCGCCCATGCGAAAGCTTTGGTTAAAATATGTCATATTCCACCAAATATACTTAATATTATGAAGGGTAACAACACACTTGTGTCACCATCTAATTTTTGCACTAACCTGAAGAATGGCCTCATGATCGCTTGTTGAGTGCTCACTCGATCCCACCACCCATGCCCCGGGCCAATGGCTCCCATCGGCCATCCACGTGGCTTTATGCGGCTTTATCGCTTCCATTTCCATAATATCTCCTCCTGCTTTTGCCCTCATTGCTTTCAACATTTTCATTTCTTCCCTTGCGTTGAATGCGTCGGATCTTCTTCGAATAGAGTCCGGGAGACTATTTATCCGGACCTTGAACTCGTCGTACTCTCGTTTAACCCTTCTCCTATCTTTCACAAAATCTGACCTCAACTTGTTCTTGGTCGGATCGCCTTTCAAGGAGAAGTAAGTTTCTGGGTTCCTAGGCTCAATGTCATGTTTTCTGCAAAATGGAACCCATAAATCAGCAAAACTCGCAGCCTCCGCCATCGCCTCGAAGGTAAGTAGAGCGCCTCCATCGTCGGATATGTAGCAAGCCACCTGTTAGAGAATAAAATTAGCTTTTAAAAATTTACTCCTACTACTAGCTTGATCTTTTAGTACTATACCCTGCATTTTAAACATCTATAGATAAAATGTACCCTTCAATTAAAATTATTACATTCAGAAAAGAAAGAATCTTTTTGGCCACGCACACGACAGTGAGTATTGGAGAATAGTTTAAATGATTACAAAGTCGCTACAACTAATAGCTCAAGAATTTAGTAGAATTGGTAACTTAACGATACCTTCTCAACAGGGTAATCGACGGATAGGATGGAAAGGATGGCGTTGGCAGTGACTAGAGGAGGCTCTTTTTCAGGATCCGCGGTGGAAACAAATAAGTCTATTCCAGGGAGGTCGGATCGGCCTGTTGGGTTAGAGGGGGAAGGCATATCAAACTTTTCTCTCAAGACCTCAAGGTCGGTGCTACGGTTGATAGGAGTTATTTTGGGGATTTGATCGAGGATCCATGAGAAGCCGAACCATAACTCGCAAATAACGGACATGAACCATAACCACATGGCGTCCGTATTTGGGTGTCTTATTCTCCATGCCAAGAAGAATCCCAATGCTATGAATCGAATGACGACCAACAACCTAAAAAAGTACAAGGCGCGTAATGTAAGAGTCTACTTAAGCAGGATCGCAGTTTTACACAAGCAAAAATGTAACTAAACCAATGCTACTTTCAGAATAATTACCGGAACTAGGTGCTTCTAGAAAACACAGTTTAAGAAAACCATTGTAACATTTTGTGTAGCAAGTATTCGGACTATCATATTATCAGAAATTATGAAATATTGTTTTCTTTTTTTGATTGAATAATCAAGGGTACAGTTTGAATTGCGCCCTTTGTTTTGCCAGACTTCAGTTCAATATACGGATCGCGTGAAACTGTGCTTTCTGGACTACCAGGTTTGCCAATCATTTCAAAAACACATTTGTGATATATTTATTTTAACCTCCTATCGTAGTACAATGATAGAATCACGTTATAAATAAAAAAATCTTTTTTGTAATTTGTACAGCATAGTGTTACCTATAAGGACTAATAATGGCTTGCGGGATAGGTATTCTTCTACTTAGTGGCCTCCACGGTTTATCATCTGCATCCGCCATACCTCCTTGTAACTCATCATCCCCGTCACCACCATACATATCATCTTGATAAGCGTTACTATGTCCATAAGTACCTTTTGTCTCATTGTGATCAAATTCTCTGTTTGTGTTCCTTTTCATCATTGACATATTGCGATCTTTAGAACCATCTCTGGACGAGAAATTTGGGCCGTCTTCGTCGTTAAAGTCTGCCCCTTTGTAGGCCTCCTTACAACCGGGACAAAGACCCGTATCTTTTTGTGCGTCCATTAAGCAATCTCTACATATCTTGAATCTGGAACAAAAATGGAAAAAAGATGATGTTAAGGTTCGTAAAACAGATAAATCTTAGGCCTGCTATGTACTTTCGTTGCAGCTTTTAAGTTCTCTTCAATTATAGCTTGACAACATTTGATTGGCAATCTTAAAACTTGAGCCTTTCTGAAACGTTGGCTTGCAAAAGCTAGAAACAAAATGCTGAACCTGTATTTTTTCCTTGAAACTCAAAAAAGCCAATAATCTGCTTAAAAGCTGCAACCAAACAAATAAGAATGTACATGAAAAGAAGGGGACAGAGAGCTGAACGGCCTTAAAAGAAGGTGACTACAACTCATAGTTAATGAAATAAAGAATAAGCATATGCAGGCAAGGTGATTCCTAATTTCGTATTCATCACAGAATCAAATTTGTCATCTAATATGAGGCGACTAAATCGCATCAATAAGACGAGAGTCCTTTGAATCTTTCTAGGTAGCATTACTAAAAGAAAAGCCCAGATCTTAATCTAGCCTTGAAGCTAAAAAAAACACAATAATTGCAAGAAAACTAAGGATGGTTAGAAAACTTTACCTGCATTCGCAAGGAGTTATGTCGTGTCCTCTCTCGTCCTTCATGACCTTTCCATCGCAAGCTGGCATTGCACAAGCCGACCCTTTCGATCCCGCCATTTGAGGATGACTCACCTCCGACTCAATAACTTTATCCATTAAATGCGCACGTGTGACACTATTAAATCCCCCCGTAAATAAAGAATTAGATACGTATTGTTCCTCAGCCTTTGTAGCAACTGATGAGTCCATCGGTTGATTATCAGGTGTAGGAGGGACATGAACCGTATAATTCATATAATCACCAGATAGTTCTCCGGGTAAATCAAGGTCGTCTTCTCTTGAGAGACTAACATATCGTCCACTCGAAGTTCTCCGAGCGAATTTTACTGTTTGCCCACTAGATTTTTGGCTTCCTTGATCGTTATTGCCGGAAGAACTTCCACCGGCATTGCTTCGCTTTCCCTTTTTGGACGGCTGTGTGGTCAACGACGCCATTTTGTTAAAACTTTCTATCTATGAACTAAAGATTGTGTGGCATGATTAAATCATGATTGTATTTTCGAGATGTTTAAACTTGAAAGTTGAAGAAAAGCTAAGAGAATTTGCTAACATCAAAATTTCACCAAGATTTGAGGGACGAACAAATAAGAAACGAGTGGAGAAGAATATAAGAAAATGAGAAAAATATGGGAGAATTTTTATGGTGTGAGACCAAGTCACTATTACAGGCTATATATATTTAGCCACATTGTTTACATGTTTTAAGGAGGGTGTTTGGTCTTATAAAAGAGGTTGCAAACTTGCATGTAAACTTCAATTCAACAAAACAAAATTTATTGGAATTAATATAACAAACTTAATAGATACCAAAATTAGTTTATAAGGATTCCATATTGACAGAAAAACTTGGTTCATGACTTCATCCAACCAAAGTTAACAGAATTTTCAGCAAAAATCAAAATGCAATAACCTCAGCTTAATTACAGCGGCAACAAAACAAACATCCACAACACAAAATCATTCATATGTAGTTTTTATAAAAGCATGTAAGCATAATATTAATTGGTTCTGGTAAGTAATGTTAGATGTTCACTATCATAATAGCAAGCGCAGAGTCTGCGCAGAGAGAAACTAAATAAACATGATCACGTTGTCACAGTAAACACAAATTGAGAGTAGGAAGAAATAATATGGTGGAGGTCAACTATATTAAACTTTATCGAGCGGCCCAAACTATATCGAGTTCAAGTGCTCCGGCCCAACAAATATAGCCCACTCTCTCAATTCTCAATTTCCGCGTCTCTCTCTCCATGGTCTGCCCTCTCTTCATGGTTTAGTAAAATTTAAGGGTTGGGTTGGGTAGCTCAGGAATCAGGAGCAGAAAGAAAAAACATATACTAACAACGTTGATATAGATTCTTTCAGTTTAGATGATACTTTTTGGTTTGGAAGTTGCGCTACGTCAATCCTAACACATAATCGTTTATATTTACACAAAATTCCAGCCTCCTTATTAATTTTATTATAATTACCATACATTATTTTTTATTTTTTTTATTATATTTTAATAATCATAACAATATTACAACCATAAAAATATGGAGCCATGATAGTTTATTACTATTATACTTCCTCCGTATCTAAACAAATATCACCTATGAAAATACATTCAATTTTGACCATCAAAATTACCGAAATAAAAAAATTGAAAATTTCATCATATAGTTCTAACCATAAACTACGTGATTAACTTTTGAAATAATTTTTTCCGACAATGTAAATATGAAAAAATTATCGGTCAAAATTGTACGTATTTTCGTAGAGAATATTTGTTTAGGAACGGATGCAATATTAATTTAGGGAATCATATGCATTTCTCAGGTGAATTTTGTATTTTCTTAAATTTAGGTAATTTATAGAGTTTCTGATGCATGTCAATTTATATACCATAATCATCAAATTTTAAGAAAAAAATATGTTTTAAGAAATAAGATACGGAGGCTCTAACAAGGTTGTGTATAAAGTAAATACTGTGTGTTACTGTATACAATTATTTACACAATTATTTACACACAAAACATACTAATATAGTATAGATATGCAAAACATTTATCTTTAAATGAAAATATGACCAGTTAAAAATTGAATTAACCCAAGCAGAAATCAATTTTCTCAATGGCGGCTTGGCACCTGTATATATATATTTGTTTTGGAAAGTCCGATTGAGAAAGTTGATTTTTTTGGACCCCAGCTCAATAAATTGACCCCAGTAAAAATCCAATGATAGAACTTGTTTCCTCGCGGCTTTGCACCTGTATATTTTTTTTCCAGACAAGTTGCTCATTTTTATTTCAAAAAAAATTATAAGTTGATGTTTTCAGCCATTTGGTCCGGGTAAGTAGGTTTCCACTCTTTCTGGCCGTAAATCAATAAAGATTGAGCTTTCGTATTTCCTTTGCTTTACAGAAGAACTCAAAACGAAAACTAACAACAGCAAAGCTAATTTAGATTCTATTAATTACCACTATAATCATTAGCCCGTGAAACACTTGAACATTACTGTTGATACAACTCGATAAATTAAACAGGTTATCGCAAAGCTTGGCGCCTACTTGAGTTACAACATACCAACAATAATTACACATAAAACCTCCCCAACCCCATCACATTGCGTGAGAAAAAGAATGTAAAAATTAAAAGGCTTTGCTAGATCAATACTAGTGTCATCTTTCTTCCCCCAGTTCTGTATCCATCGCATCAACGACTTATTTTCTTTTCATATTACCTTTACAATGAACTTTCTTTTAACTACAGTAGTTCTCCTTTTTATGATGAAACTGTGGAAACGTCTTTGCTGGATCGGTTGTACTTCATGTGACTCTTGACAAGCTGTCCAGCCGAAATTGCCGACATGAGGGAAAGCTCACCTGCAAGAACAGAACCCGCTACAATTGTGGCTAAAAGCCTTGCGTTTGAACCAGGTGACTCTTTGTTTGCACCTTTTACACCCAATAAATTGAGACATGCTGATTGAGATGCAAGTTGGGTACCACCTCCAACTGTACCTACCTGTAAGTATGTAGACAACCAACACAAATATGAGAATATTTCATGTAAAACGAAAAAAAGGGCTCAAGCATCCATCTCAATGGTAATTTCCTGTGTGTATTTCTGTAATTACCTCATTAACTTGATGTTGATGTGGATCAAAGAAATTTGGACCATATAGTATTCAACATTTCGAATAATAATAAAAATAACACTTTTCGATGGGGCAGCAGAGGTTTTTGTTCCTGATTAGTTCGGTTTAACAAGTTTACATGATTAATAGTCGACTTAAAATATCTCCTCAGTTTCTCAAAAAACCAAGTCTAAAAATCCCATACAAAAAACTTACAGATTTACCTGTTTATGTCTGACAAAGTATTAAATCAATTACTTGTGTAGACTTTAAAACTAACAGAAAATAATTGAAAAAAGAAAAACCTCTCGAAAAAGTTTTGCTGGGACAACATAGTCTGGATCTTGATTAGTTCGATCTTACAAATTACGTAGACCTAGTTCTATCTAAAAATTTATCTAAATTTCTTATATAAAAATGCAAAAAACTCCTAAAGATTCAACATATGAATATCCATCATACTTCTATGTCCCTCAACACGTACAACCGAAAGATGTGTTCTGGCACCAATGTCATAAAAGATAAAATCAACTAACCTCGATAGAAGGCATCGTCACAGAGACATGAAGGTCCTTTCCGTCGTTAACAGCCTCCATCATCGTAATACAATGTGAACTCTCGACATTTTGTGCTGGATCTTGGCCAGTGGCAAGATATACAGCTGATACAATATTGCTAGCATGGGCATTGAACCCACCAAGAGCCCCAGCCATAGCAGAGCCTGTTAGATTCTTTAGCATGTTAAGCTCCACCAAAGAAGCAACGTTTGTTTTCAGGACCTTTTTCACCACCTCCTCTTTGATTATGGCCTCGCATACAACTGATTTCCCTCTTCCTTCTATCCAATTTACTGCTGCGGGCTTTTTGTCCGAGCAGAAATTACCTTTTTTTAGAATTTCCAAAATTGAGATTAGGGAAAACCAACAGGAAAGAGTGTAATATGCACACAAAGTTATACATGATGATATACTCTATACAGTAAAAGGGACAGTCTAGTGATCCGTCATAATTAGTTATAGACAAGAAGTTTTAATATCACATTTCATGCGTTCTCGCTGGTAAAAAACCCTTCACTGTTAGAAATAGGGCTGGAAACTAGTTGCCAACAAGTTTCTTTACTACCAAGAAACTTGTAAAAATGGAAACAAAATAAACCCTTTCTTTAGAAGAACCGAAAAATCTCTGTTGTTTTCACTGTCATCTCTATAACTTATTTCTCCTGTCTCAAAAAATTATAGTAGACTCCTATTACTGTTAAAATATAAAAAAAATTAGCAGATTCCTGATATTTACACTGTTTAATTATCTAACACATTATCATGTACATGGCCCCATAATTATTTTAATTAATTCTTCCCAGTTCCTTTTTTAACTTCAGATTCAGACAGTGAAAAGTTCAATGACATTGGTATGGAAATTATAATACACACCCATTCAGTAAACAGGAATGTGGAGAGAAAAAAGAAATGAAATGACAGAATTTGAGTGAAGAGTGAGAATTTACCAGATATTCCAATAACATCCATGTCAGGGAAATCGTCCTGAAGGAAATCCAATACATTCTGCACACCTTTTGAGACCATGTTCATTCCCATAGCATCCCCTGTGCTGCAAGTGAACCTCGTATAAAGGTTCTTCCCTGCAACCGCACACTTAATGCTCTGAAGCCTAGCGAATCGGCTAGACCTGCAATCACATCCCAAACAATTATATTGTGTAACACATCACATATTGAACACAATGTGACACTACAAGAAGTAAGGCGAAGCCTGGTTCTTGAGATGGGCCTAAATATTAAAAGCTGGATAATAGACACACGACGGCGTGCAAAAGAAGAAATTTTATTTACAGGAGTATAATTTTAAAGGGTTTTCCACCAATATCGTGGTCATGGTCCTCAAACCCACATAGAAGGCCAGCTTTGAATTTCAAATGAGCACTCGATAACTATGATAAATTATGACGGGCTATGAAGGACACTTCAAAAATTACAGACAGGGAAAGAATCCAACACAGGGGGGGGGGGGGGGGGGGGGCTATTTTCCAATTTCTGAAGGGTCGCTACTTGAAGTACAATTATATCAGTTTAAGGAACATCCACACAACATACAAGTGTACATTCAGGTTTCAGAAGAAACGACTCTGATATTGAAAAAAAAAAAAAACATTACCATAGGACTTCTTTTTATATTACCAGAACCAACAAACAAAAACAGAAAGAAACCTGTTAAAAGCATGGGCCAAGGTGTCAAAATTGAGAGGGTCTTCCAAGTAAAATTTCAAACACGCTGCCCTCTTTGCCGTCCTGAACCTAACAACCGGCGCCCTTGTCATTCCATCCTTCAATAACACACTCTCTGCCCCTCCCGATGCATAAATCGCCTTACACCCTCTATTCGTGCTGGCAACAAGACACCCCTCTGTGGTTGCCATGGGGACCGAATACTCCCTCCCGTCTAATAGAAGAGGTCCGGCTATTCCCACAGGGATCTGTACATACCCAATTGGCATCTCGCAGCATTGTCCGAGGATTGATTCGTAATCAAGCCCTTCTAGAGGTAAGCCATCGAGGGACTTCCCTGTTATTAGCAAGAAATCAGAGTTAATATTGCATATATATTAACACGTTAGAGGTTCACAGCTTTAAAACTCTAGACCATACTCCCCAGGTCAGCAGTGGTAGTGGCAGGGTCTGAAAAGAAATTAAAGCAAAAGAGCAAACTTGGTGTTTTTTTTTTTCTTCTGTTCAGCCACATAGGACGCAGACATGGGAAATTTGGTCAAGAGCTTCAAGTTTGTGAACTAACAGGAGTTGCCAAAATAAAGAGAATAGTATAGTAAGCACAATGTGTGTCATAATCATCTACATTTTATGACACGTCATCTTTCTCCGTAAGTCAAATATTCAATCTCACCTGACGCAAAGTAGGAAAGTGAATGAGATAAAAACAAAATTACGGAAACTAAAATAGGTGTCACTACTACATTTTGGGAATGTTAACTCTTTTCAGGCTGATCTTGTAAACATGGACAATCGTTTTGGAGGTATATCGGTCTGTCAGTCGGATTCTTAATAAAAACCAACTATACGCAATAGAAGTTTTTAAATCCAGTCGGAATTTGAGTTAGATACACCTCAGACTAATTTAGCAAAGGTCAAAAATCTTTCTTTTTAGTTAGTCACATACGCACGTATACTACAAAATAAAAATACTCCAAGATTAGTAGCATATTGAAAATCAAAACCAACTATACGCAATAGAGGAAGTATTTAAATCTAGTCAGAATGTTATTAAGATACACCTTAGACTTATTTATCAAAGGTCAAATCGTTCTTCCAAGTTAGTCATGCCCACGTATACTACAAGATTAAAATACTCCAAAATTAGTAGCATATTGAAAATAAAAACCAACTATACGCAATAGAAGAAGTATATAGATCTACTCGGAAATTTATTTAGATACACCTCAGACTTATTTAGCAAAGGTCAAATCTTTCTTTCTAATAATCACGTACTCACGTTTACTATAAGAATAATATACTCCAAAATTAGTAGCATATTGAAAATAGGAGGTTCGGCCTCCCTGAAAACGTATCATCTAACAACAATATATTACTACAACACAAGAGTAGAAAACTTTGATCTAATGCAAACTATTACCATCCAATTTCAACCTTATTTCCTGCTAATCTAATAAAGGAACATCATAGTTTAGTATACTATAAGTTTGAGTCTTTATCAAAAAATAAACTCAAGCTAAAATCTTTTCTAAGAAGCTATACTATCTCTGTTCCTGCTCAATTCACACATTTCGTATTGAGAGTGTTTTGAGAGTATTACCACGTATGTATAAGGCATTTTGAGAGTGTTTTGAGTTCTTTTTTTATATAACTTCCTTTCTATTTTTTTCTGAGGTTGCATAAAGATACACTAACTACCCTCCGTGCTCGTTTCAAAATCAGCATATTCCCGTACGGTACTCGGTACTCGTAATGGTGCTTCCTTGATTCACACCACTGTTTTAAAAAGTGCGCTTCATTGTAAAAAAAAACTCGATTCAAAGCTTAAAAAACTCGCTTTTCCGCTTTTTAGGCCGCTAAAAGCTTACGCCTTTTACATTTTCTTGCAACAAAAGCTTTAGCTAAGATTTCACTTTTTAAATCACTGATTCACACATTACGTTTTAAAACAAAAAAGAAACACAAACACTACAATTTATTCTAAAATAAAAATAAAAATAAAACACAAAATACACGTGATTCGATGTAACGTCTGACACTTAACCGAAGCAGCACGGAAACAATCTCCAAGCCTAAATATTTTCTAAGCTATACTATCTCTCCATTCTCACTCAATTCACACATTAGCCTTTAAAACAAACAAAAAAACACAAACACTAGAATTTTTTATTAAAAAAGTAAAAAAGATACCCGCAATCCACTGTAAGGCCTGGCCCTAACCGAAACAGCCCGGAAACAATCCCTGAGCCTTAATATTTTCTAAGAAGCTGTACTATCTCTCCATTCTCACACAATTCACACATTACCTTTTAAAACAAACAAAAAAACACAAACGCAACATTTTTTTCTTGATAAAAATATAGGCGTAATCCGCTGTAACTCCTCGCACCTAATTGAAGCATCACGGAAACAATCCCCGAGCCTCGATTCCAATAAAGTTTGAGTCTTTATTAAAAATTAAACTCATGTTCTAAAAAACTATACTATCTCTAATCTCTTCATTCTCACTCAATTCATGCTCGAAAAAACTATACTTTCGAGACAACAACAAAACACAACAAACACTAATACTTACCGGAAAAAAACACAAGAACTATATTTTATTCTTAAAAACAAAAAATACCCGTAATTCGCTGTAACGCCTGGCGCCTAACCGAAGCAGCCCGAAAACAATCCCCCAATCTCTCTTCCAACGCATACGATGGCATCTCCCCCCTCACTACCGCCTCCACCACCTCCTCGTCTGCCACGTCAGCATCCAATATAACCCTAGGCTTTGCCACGTCAGCATCCATCACAACTCCAGTTTCTTCGGCTTTCTTAGGTTCGGGCTCGTCTGATAGGGTGGCGGTGATGACTCCTACACCGAAAAAGGCGAGGAGGTAGAGGCAGGATGATAGGAAGGCGAGGACGGCGACAAGCTCCGAGAGGGTAATGACGTGTAGAGGGGTGGAGTTACGTATCTTCTCCCTCCACCTCGTCAACAAATAGTACAGGATCCCGAAAAAGAGCGTGAAGAACACGCCCGTAGGAAGCGCGTCCGACTGAGGTTTCGGTTGTTGTTTCGAAGGCTTTGCCGAAGGAGGAGCTACTTCCATTTTAATTAAATATTTAATTATATAATTAAATTGCTCCTCCGGCAAAGGGTGTGTGTGTATGTAAGTATGTATGTATAGAGAGAGAAGGAGAAAGAGGTAGAAAGGGAGTTGGAGTGGTTAAGCGGGTAGTTAGGGGGACCTATTTATAGCTTTTTTCTAACTCTTTTTTTTTTTTTTTTTTTTTTTTTTAAGGTTTTTTCTTAGTTTTTATTAAATTATTTTAGTAATGTGTATGTAATTATGTATGTTTTAAAACGATTAAGTAGGTCTGGCAAAAAAAAATACCTAAATTCAATCTGCAGTACAATTGGCGTAAGAATTTGTATTTTCGTAGAAAAATACCGATATAAAGAGAAAATATTATCTCGCATCGGCTACATATGTGAGTAACTATATGTTATATAAGTTAAACAAACCCTCCTTACTATCACCAATGCCTTTTAAAATCGTGCGGTCCGAGAAGCGATGACGAAATCGAGACAAAGCGGACAATATTGATGGTAGTAAGCAGATGGTGGCAGTCTGGTCGGAGGACCGGGTCGTTACAAATTGGTATCAGAGCCGCTATCTAGCCGATTGTGTGTGAAGCACCCCCGAAGGACGGCGTATCCGACGAGAACGTCGTGCCTGAAGGGGGAAGAGTGTAAAAACTCAGATTTTTATAGAAAAATACCGGTGTAAAGAGAAATTATTGTCCAATATCGGCTAGATATGTGAGTATCTATATGGTATATAAGTTAATTAAACTCTCCTTACTATCATCAAGATATTTTGAAGTCATACGGCCCGAGAAGCGAGAACGAAATCGGGACAAAGCGGACAGTATTGGTGTTACTAAGCAGATAGTGGCGGTCTGGTCGGAGTACCGGGTCGTTACATTGGGGCAACCCGTACGAATTGGGGCGGGTTGAGTGTCAAAAAAAACCAATCCGTTATATATTTTGCGGGTTTGAGTTTACAAACCGCGGGTTAATCCGAATCAATCCGTTTAAACCCACAATATAATATATAATTATAAATAAATAAATAAATATATATATATATATATATATATATATATATAATTGTGTGTATTTCAACATACTAACCTCCCATTCTTGTTATATTTTAATTTTATTACTTATTCGTGAATGTTATAAACATATTTTGATTGATTTTAATTTATATTTCTCTTTGAAATATTCAATTTATTTTAAAATTTAGGTTGACTATGCAAACTATGAAAAATAAATGACCAAAATATAAATTTAAGAATCAAATCAAACTCAATCCGCCTCAACCCGCAATTTATTTTGCGGGTTGAGTTGAGTTGAGGTTTTAATTGTAGCGAATTGAGTTTGATTGAGTGAACCTGTCTCAATCCGTCATGCGATTTTTTTTTACAGATTGGGTTATAATTAACCTCAATCCGTAAGCTGGAGTGTTTTCAGATTTTTTTTACCGAATAGTAAGTTTCAGCTTTTATAAAGTTTACTAGGAAAAAGTAAATATATTTACATGCTCATTAACTACAGGATAGATACAATAATTTGTACAAAAATTATGAATAATTAATATTAACATAGTTTAATCACGGATTGTGTTTAATATAGCAAATTAAATTTGATTACGTGGTTTGAGAATTTTTTTTATATATATACTTTCACTGTAGAGCAATGTGCTATCGAGTTGCTCTTGCAGTTTGTATCATAAAAAATATATTATATTTTTGTGAGAATGCTTTTTTCCTTAAACTTAAACTTAAACTTTTAAGTTTTGAGGCATATGGTGTTTTAACATTGTCATGTGAAAATGCTATTTTTTAAGTTTTTCGTGTTTTAGACTAAAGTTGAATGTTATTTTGTTAAGATTTAACTAACGACGAGTATCATGCCTTTTGAGGCAAGTTTTTTAATACAATGCATTAGTGTATTCTAATAACTTGCACAAATTTTTTTTAATTTGGGCGGTGAATAATAGTTTGTGTTGAGCTTATTACATGGTTGCGTAGAAAAGTTTCCATTCGTTCTTGGAAATTTTAGGAGATTGGGGTGATATTTTTAAAATCATTGATCTTATTTACTATAATCGGATGATTTTTTATTTTATATATATATATATATATATATATATCGATTTTAAGTGATGTAGTTTAAGAGACATCCAAGAGAGAGACATAAACACATTAATGATGAATGGATGATTAAGAGATTGTGTTTATTATAAATACAAATTATGATTTGTGGGTGTAGTTTTACAACGGTTTATATAGATTAAGACAGTAACGGCTCTATATGTTTAGCAGCACCTAACCTGTGATAAATTTTATCATGAAGAACCAATCCTTTACCAAACTAAAATAATATGAGTGGATCAAAAAAAAAAATAGGCTAACTAAAAGTTAGGTGCAATTATATCAAAAGAATTGTTGTAGCCAAGTTAGACTAGGATTAGCAGATGCAAACCATAAGGTCTTGGGTTTGAATCTTTAATTTTTATTCTTTTTACAATTGAAAGTATAAAAAGATAAAGAAAAAAATGCTAAAGATTTGATCTCATTACGTATGGTACGTGTGGTTGGGGACTACACCACACTGCTACAATGTTATATCTTGAATATGATATATAAATATCTAAAAAATCTGCAAAAAATGTTTTTTTTTTTCAAGAAAAAACAAATCGGCCTTTTTTTTCTGGTCGGCACCAAAGCACGGCGACTGGTTTGCCTTAAGTCAGAGCCGGTCCTGCATTGAGATGGTTTAGACAACTTGTTATCTATAACAAACTACGTCGGACTGATTATAATTCTATCTATTTAAGTTACAATTAATTCTGTTTAAGATAGGGAGTACAGGTTTTAAAGTCATTCTTTTTCTGGCGAGATATACCGAACTTATTTTAGGATTATTAATTTTGTGTTTATAATCTTCATACATGATTGTCTGCCCCTACATCTTGATTAATATACTTATTCATCCAACGGTTCTCCGATCATTGTGACCTGCCAACAGTGCCATGGACACATGTCGGCTCCCAGTGGCAAGTAAAGCATGCCGCGATTAAGTCACCAAGCAGTTGTACATTGGGAACAAAAATTTTAGGGTTTCACTAAGGCTTCCACAAAGACGGCGCACACGTGCTAGAAGCCATGTTTCTCCGGTGTGCTCGACCGCGGGATGATCTTTAGGTGTCGACTTATGTCTCCGGAATAGATGGATTTCATTCGACGTATTTTCTATCCGAGCTAACTAGGCTCTAGCTAGACCATATAATTAAGGAAGAAATACAAATATTCCCTCGTAATAAGATAGGTGTGGATTATAAATTGTGTAACTGGTCTGTTCCGATTCTAATAGGTACGCCTGACATAGACCCGAAACCTTCAGGGAAATTAATTGTCGAAGAAGTTATCATGGTGTTGGCCCGTGTGGCTAAACCTTAGAGGGGGGTGAATAAGCTTTTAGGCGTTTTTCGTCTAATTAAAAAATAGTGCAACTAACAACCCAACTATCGCAATTCTAAACTTAAGCGTTTAACAAAAGTTAATGAAATGCTAGGATTACTATACGCAAGCAAGATAATAAGCAATAATAAGGAATGCGGAAAGTAAATAGTAAGGGAAGAGATTGACACCAAGATTTATAGAGGTTCGGCAAACCCGCCTACATTCTCTCCTTGGTATTCGTGCTACCGAGTGTTTCACTAAAATATTATTTCCAATTTTACAATTCCTATGCGAGCTAATCAAAACGATTTGCTCACCCTCTACCCGAGATTCCTACTCTTGATACAAGTGCAAGCGAACACGTTTACGAGTCAACGACTCTCCCTCAATATATGAGTACCCAAGTGTTTAACCTATAACTTTTAACAACACTTTGACTTAAAAACTTCTATCCAAACACTCACTCACAAATGAGTTTATAATTTGCTATTTACAAATTTATCGAAAATAAAACAACACTCACAATTTGATTGCTTCTAAATAATCTAATTTGTAATATTTAATAATGTTCGATCTTGATTTGAGCTTATATCGCTTTCTCTTCAATTTCCCTCTTTTCGAGCTTTTTCTCAACAATGGAGAATTTGGGTGTTTTTAGATAGACAGAGGTTGAAGGATTGATTGGTTGATGATGGATTTGTGTTTTTGAGATGGATTGGGGGTTATGTAGGCCAAAAAGGTCTGTATTATGTATTATGACCGTTGGGTATGAGTTGAGGGCTTTATCCAATGGTTAAAGCTACTTATTCAAAAAAGTTAAAAAACTGTTTCTGAATTCTGCAGAAAAACGATCGGTCGTTTTCTGCATTTCGACCGGTCGTTTTTGAATCTGTAGAAAACGATCGGTCGTTTTCTACAGTCGACCGGTCGTTTTTATAACGACCTCTCTGGAAGAATTTAGACCAAAAATGATCGGTCGTTTTGTCCAAAACGATCGGTCGTTTTCTGGCAATTTTCAGTTTTCCCGCTTTACTTCGAATGCTCGTAACTTCTTCGTTTTAACTCCGATTTTGGTTCCGCTTGAACCGTTGGCTTCGTATTTGATTACTCTATCTTTCTGACGTTCTGAAATATACATTTTCTATTTTTGGAAAAGACAAAGAATTATATCATCGAAATAGAGAAATCGTAAAATCATTAAAACATAATCAAACTTATAATCAAAATCAATTATTGAACCTCATGGTTCAACACATGGAACGAGCCACATCTTGCACATAAAATATTATGGGTGGCCTTTTTATACCGATTTGTACCAACCGACCGTTTTTCGAACCGAACCAATCAAGTCGGTACCAAAAGTTTGGTATACCGACATTACGGTACGGTACAACCGAACCGATGTTTGAAAGTCGGTTCGATTTCGGTATTCGTTTAGTGAGTTCGGTATGGTACCGATTTAAAACGAAATATTAAAATATACTATATAGACTAATAAAGTAAAAAACATATATACACTTAATTATTAATATTGTTATAATATACTTATATTACTTTTTCTAATGAATATTTATAACATTTTCTTTTATCTATAACATTTACTAGAAATGTCTAATATTGTTTATTCTTTTATGCAACTAAACAAGAAATGTAACAATAATATAAATAAATATATATTTTTAATCTACTATTTTTAAAATTTTATACTATATTTTTTTTCCAATACGCAACAATTTTCTATCACCACTTGTAAACTCTAAAATTTGGTATAAAAACGAAACCGATCCGAACCGAACCAACCGAATAGTTTGGTATACCGAAAGTTCGGTATACCGAATTTTTTGGTTCGGTAATGGTATAAAAATTCTCAAACCAAACTAGTTTGGTACGGTATCGGTATCTAGTCAAAAAATTTGGTACCGAACCGATGCCACCCCTATAAAATATCAGTTATTTTCTGATATAGTGGGATCAAAACGTGTAAGGCTATTCCGAATTACTCCCATGACTGTATTGGATTCGTATATTGTATATATATATGATCAATTGATCATGTATTCATGTTGCTTATTTACATTTTGTAAATTGTGTAAAACTATTTCACATATGATAAATCTTGATTTAGTTTTAGTTTTCTTTTGGATGGTAATTTAGTTTTAGGGTTGTTATGGACGTATGGCATTATTCTATATTTCTATTTTAATACTACTATCATTTTAATATTTTACTATTCTTTGATTGATTTTATTTTGTTTTCTTGCTTGGCGAAGACTTAATTTGTTTCTAAAGACTCGTTTAATCTTTCCAATTTATCATTCGTGCTAGATTCCTTAATTTAACGAGATAAGTAATATTTTATTTTATAAACAAATAACTATTTTAGTATATTATTTGCCATTTGGGCCTTACTTTGACTTATGTTGGGCTTTCCTATCATATGTAACCATACCCTCTATTATATAAAGAGGGCTTTCCTATCATATGTAACCATACCCTCTATTATATAAAGAGGCTTATCCTAGCATATGTAACCATACCCTCTATTATATAAAGAGGGTTATAACATGGGTAGCATATGTGACCATACCCTCTATTATATAAAGAGGGTTATAACATGGAGTTCTAATAGTGGGTTATAATTTAAAGAGGGTTATAATAGAGGGTCAAGGGTTCTTGATGTATCTTACTGTAAATAAACACTTCGTTTTATTGCCTCTCTATATTCTCTCTATATATCTATATATATATATATATATATGTTAGCTAATATGTCACACAATACGTTATCGGCACTTTGCTTGCAGAAATAAAATATATGCTCGCGGATATTGGAGATTTTGAATAAACGCACGTATATTATGTATCTATAAATCTTGATGTTTATCCAGGTTTTATTGGTTTTGTTTCGACCTTCTATGAAATAGCCGGAGCACGATACATGAAAAAAAATCTTCTTACCCCACGTCTATAGAAATTTAGACCATATATATTAAATTAATAATGGAGATCATATGCTAAGAGTAGAAAAGTTTTATTGTTCTACTGGTTAAAAAAATCTTTGATTTATCTGATTAATACCTAACCATTACATTGTTTAACATATATGTATCAATGTATGATATTGCTTGTTAGTTACCTGGAATATGCATAAACGTATACCTGACATCATAACGTATTAAATACTATTTATGTAAAAGTATAGTTGATTGCCGAACGAATTGGTAACAGATTAACAACTCATGTGGATTTATATGTTAATTGGTATTCTGTAAAACACACGCATATATACGGCCCTATTTGGGAGATTGAAAAAAAAAACATATAGTTATAAGTCGGACTGTATATGACATGAATTGAAACCATGAATACTATTTTGTAATTCGCTGAAACTATTGACTGTGCATGTTAATTACTAAAAGACTAAACTGAAACATGTCTGAAATTATGGACCGAAGTTGTAATAACTCTGTAAATAGATATATAGTTTGTTGTAATTACACGGATAGTCCATGTAGTATATTACATGTATAAAAACAGTATATATGTGTTATAAAAGTCAATATTCGGTCTAAATATTCATCCACATGCATATATATATATTTAAAAAAAATTACATGTAAATTGAATAAATTGATATGTTTCCATGTAAATTTAACTTTTTGCATGTTAAAATTACCATATAGAATTAATTGGTAATTAAGAATCAAATTGACTTACTTGCATGTTGTAGTGTATATTATGAATTACCATGTATAAAACTTATACATATAACCACGGGATAATAAAAAAAATATTGAGTAATATCTTGCTTAGTGTAAATTGGTAAATTTATATTGTGCTAATATGTACTATCATGTTACTGCTATATTATTTAATCATGCAAGCATGTACGATCTATGTATTTATTTACTGTCATTTACACTTGTGTAAAATATGGTAATTTGCGAAATCATATATTTTCACATTTAAATTGAAAAAATTATGAACATTCCTCAACTAGGCTCACCTATTTGGATACGATGTCTAGGAAAGATATAGGCGGAAGTCGATATCCTAATAAGGTCGGGTTTTAAGTGGCATTTGTGCCCTCCACCCTCACCGTCTTTCCTGATCTTTTTTCAAGTAGAGCTACTGAAAGGGGTTGACTAAATAATAATTTTCCCGAGTGTGTTTATATAGTGATGTATGTTTCGCCGAATTGGTGTTTCAGTATCGACCTGTCGTTCGATCAATGAGAACCAATTCACATTAAAAGCAAAACTATTTTCGAACATGTAGTTTCGAAACAAAGTTTGTGCTTGTGCAAAGCATAAACATATAACCCGGTCGTTTTATATGATAACTAATTCAGAACTCCCAACAGATGTTGAATGCCATCTATGATGAGGAAATCGCAAAGCATACTTGCGAAATGACTGCTTAGACGTTGATGTTATTCCGTCATCACATGTTAGTCATCCTGATGTATGAAAATATGATGCCCAATTTTTTTTTGGATACTATCTTAGATGAGTAAAACAAGAGTTTGTTGTTACCCTCGAGATGAATGATAAGGCGTTGTTTTTATTTCGCCGCCACATTTGAGACGTGATAACGTCTATGGTGAACAAATGTCTGAAATTGACATATTAGAGCAATCCTTCACTAATATACTAGCTTGAAAATTGTATTTCGTAAAAAGTATTGTGAATTTATATTCACCATGTTTCTTCATCGCCCATTTTTTTTTTGGATGAGAAAATGCCCCGATGAGCAAGTTTTAATCCTATTGGGTCAATGACGAATTGTTTGCCTGATATTAATGCTCTTCGTGGACCTTTCTTTTCCACGAATCGATAATCAAGACAAGTGTTATTTGTCTCGAACTATCGCGATCCCGATGAATCGCTTAGGCAAGCAAGATTTTAGACAATCATCAAAATCGAAAACATGTGGCTTCAAGACAGTAATTGAAAAGAAGAATATGGCTCGTTGTCACAAAGCAAGAGATAATGCTCAAGAAGCCAACTATATGCTATAAAGACAAAGGTCATGCATGGTTACTCATTAAATAGTTCAAAATTATTATAAAGGTGAAAAAACCGATGCTAATGTGGTTAAAGCTAACTGAAAGGAAACTCTTGAGACCTCCGGTTTTGTGGCTCAAATGAGTTTGGTACATTTATTTATTGAGTTTGATAAATCATTGAGCCATTTTTTCGCTCATCTGGATTATGTTTTTCATTTGGATTATTATTTTTCCATTTAGACCATACTTTTGTATTATGGTTTGCCTGTTTACGAAATTTCTCGAAATAATTTAAAGTGTTTTGAGCAAACTACGTCAGAATGATCGATTATAATTCTATCTATTTAAGTTGCAATTAATTTTGTTTAAGATAGGGAGTACAGGTTTTAAAGTCATTCTTTTTCTGGCGAGATATACCAAACTTCTTTTAGGATTATTAATTTTGTGTTTATAATCTTCATACATGATTGTCTGCCCCTACATCTTGATTAATATACTTATTTATCCAACGGTTCTCCGCTCATTGTGACCTGCCAACAGTGCCATGGACACGTGTCGGCTCCCAGTGGCAAGTAAAGTGTGCCGCGATTAAGTCGCCAAGCAGTTGTACCTTGGGAACAAAAAATTTAGAGTTTCACTAAGGCTTCCACAAAGACGGCGCACACGTGCTAGAAGCCATGTTTCTCCGGTGTGCTCGACCGCGGGATGATCTTTTGGTGTCGACTTATGTCTTCGGAATAGATGGATTTCATTCGACGTATTTTCTATCCGAGCTAACTAGGCTCTAGCTAGACCAGATAATTAAGGAAGAAATACAAATATTCCCTCGTAATAAGATAGGTGTGGATTATAAATTGTGTAACTGGTCTGTTCCGATTCTAATAGGTACGCCTGACATGGACCCGAAACCTTCAGGGAAATTAAATTGTCGAAGAAGTTATCATGGAACGAGCCACATCTTGCACATAAAATATCAGTTCTTTTCTGATATGGTGGGAAGGCTATTCCTAATTACTCCCACGAATGTATTGGATTCGTGTATTGTATATATATATGATCATGTATTCATGTTGCTTATTTACATTTTGTAAATTATGTAAAACTATTTCACATATGATAAATCTTGATTTAGTTTTAGTTTTATTTTGGATGGTAATTTAATTAGTTTTTGGGTTGTTATATGGACTTATGGCATTATTCTATATTTCTATTTTAATACTACTATCATTTTAGTATTTTACTATTCTTTGATTGATTTTATTCTGTTTTCTTACTTGGCGAAAACTTAATTTGTTTCTAAAGACTGGTTTAATCTTTCCAATTTATCAGTCGTGCTAGATTCCTTAATTTAACGAGATAAGTAATATTTTATTTTATAAACAAATAACTATTTTATAGTTCTGGGCATACGTCATGAGTCTCATGACATGTTGTTTAATAATAGTAACATTAAGACCATGCAGTTATGACATATTGATCGCTTGTTTGGCAAAAAAATACGTATTCTTCCCGACCGGCGACCATGACGAACTTTTATTTATTTATTTATTTACCTGAAATAATATTTGATAAACATTACTCTATAAGTTTATGTTGAACTTTATAGACGTGTTAGTTGTTACACAGTTTAGAGTACAATTTTATGAAATTCTTAAAATTGAACATGAAATATTATTAAATCTGTTTCAAAGAAAAACACAATTGTTCCCTTTTATAATATTTTTTTAATTTTGAAATCATTTTTGTGATTATGTAGATAACGATCACAACTTCTAAAAACATTAAAAAAAATTATACCAACATAAATGCTTATGTATTTCTTAAAACCTCAAATGTTTCAACTATGGTTAATTAAAATATTTAAAATGATCTTTTTAAATTAGGGACTGGATATACTACTGCAAGTCTGAAACCATATATATTACAAATTTACAACAACATATTTACAGAAAGTGAGTTTAATGACTTAATCTAAAGTACGGACAGGTCATGAACCATTTTGAGAGCTTGTAAAGATGCTTAGATATCATAAGAGTACAAATGAATAATACTGGCAGTACGAGTTGATTTGAAGTTTTTTCTTTCGAAGTGCCGATTCTTACTAATTTAAACAAGCCTGGTACTAAAACATACAAGTCAACACGAAACATTTTTAAATAATGCAAGTTTAACTGTTAACTGCTGGTATTTTGGCGAGTAGTCTCCGGCAAGATACAACATGTGGGCCGAAAACCAAGTCAGAGATGTTGTCGTCATTAACCATTCGAGAAATCGTAAGCACACTGCTAATAAGTACTTTCATTCGTCGTGTTTCATATGGTTCATTATCTAGTCGTTAGTTTTCTATTTCTAATATGTTATTTTTTTTTTCTAATGCTATTTCCTCCTGCTTTTTGGCATATCTAGACTGGATGCCGTTCCATTTTCTCTTTTCCACCTATTGCTTCTCTAGCATATCCATCCAAGGCTCAAGCCTCGAGTAGACTATTACGTCCTCAGAGAAAAGGTCGGATATACTTGTCGAGTTGTCTCGGATCAGCCTAACATGTAGATTAAATTTGTAATTTTACTACTTGTTTATGTGAATAATACAACAGCCTGTTCAACCTTTGGTCCTTTGCACAAGTTCACTTTCCTAGATATGATCCTGATTCATGATAACTAATAACTACTCTATATACTTGTCCTAAACGGAGTAAATAGTAATGATCATTGACCATACTATCGTGTTATGTACAAAAACAAACGTTCACTTTTACAAGTTCGTCGGGGAAATACATTGATTTTTTCTTATTTTTTACTTTTATAAATACTGAAATAAAGTTAACATTAACGCTACTTCTACTTGTTACGAGTATTTTGTCAACTCTAAAAATGCAATTAACGTGATTCTTAACAGTTAGATTCATTCAGACGGAATGTCCAACTGAGTAACCAACTTCAGTTACATAGCAACACTTCATTACGAGGATTATGATACGCTTGGCGATTATGCATTTTAAGAAGCTATGAGCACTACCCTTCTTTGGAGCAAGTTTCCATCTAAACGTTAGTCTTAATCTGCAGTCACATTTCCTTCTCTCGTCACATCAATAATTAAATCATACAACTTCCGGTCAATCATTTACACGACGGGTGGATCGTAACATCTGGTATTCTGGTTGTAAACTTGTTTCTGTAATATCTTAATTGCATAAACAGAAAACAAAAGCTCTAGGATATGGTAAACTCCAACCAAATTAAATACTCATTACTGGATAGGATCATGCTAAATGAAACAAGAACAAAGTAATCAAAACGGTTTTACTATTTTTAACCATGGGGGCCTATACAAGGCTCAAATATGTAGCGAAGCAGAAACCGAACTTCCTTTTAGACTCTTTGTCACTCGATATATGACTCAATAGGAGTCCTTGCGCCTTACGACCAGCTATTCGTTTTCCACTTGATTTCCCAAGACCCAACTGTCCCGTCTTTAGCATAATTTTGTAAACCCCAATATTGCTAAAAGTTTGACATGATATGTCAACACAAATAATCATTCAAATAAACAAAAATATCTAAATTTTACTTGTTACCCGCTCAATATAATTTCCATCACTTGATACAAATTTAGATGTTCTTATTTTGGTACAAGTCTTAGCAAAAACAATTCTTTTAATAGGAAATTAAGACGAAGAAAATCAACGAGCCTAAACGATCTAGCCTAAATAGACCAGAACACCCCAAAGCTCAACCTCTAACTAAACTGACATCTAACTACAAAATCCTTGCACTACCGTTGGCGTCGCTACAAACCAAACCAACCAGGCAGCTCAGCCGTCACGAGTAGGTGCATTCTCTTTTTTCAGAATGAAGTCGTCTTCCTCTTGATAAAATACAATAAGAACCCATCTTCATATAAAAGATAACATTTTATTTTGTCATATGACATGGTGGGATTTCTATAATTTTTCAATGGAGTTTAATTTATATTTATATGGTATAAACAAAAGTTTGGATGAAGTTAAAAAATACTCCCCAAATATTATGCGGCTCCGGTGTAGAAATGATTTGTATCTGGTTTGCCCTACACACCAATATACTCAGTGACGGAACAATAAGCTTTAAAGAAGAGAGACTGAAACGCTAAATTTTAAAAAATAAATAAAAAGTACACAGATTTTTTTTTTATCAGGGTGCAGGCCCCGACCGTATCCACCTACATTAGTTCCTATTCGAGTCTCGGAAGCTAAATAAGTTAGTATAATCCAATGTATCTTTATTAAAAAAATAAAGGACGTAATACTGATCTAATCCAAACTATTAGGGCCAAATAGAACATTTCTACCAAGTAGTATCGGAGTATTATTTAGAACACGGTTCAATTTTTATCAGATTCGAATTGTTAGGTTTTCGGTTTTTACATATCTATTTGTATAAAAAATTTAAACCTTATATCACACGCACATGAAAAACCTAGTAAACTTCTACAATCCGTTTTATTAAGTATTCAATCCTATTGGAGCTCTCACTTTATTCTCCCTGCAAAAGTAGTTAATTCTATAGAAAGTATACTCCGTAACTTTCTTTGGTCGGGGACCGACTTGAATACACACAAGGCTAAAGTAGCGTGGGCCAAGGTGACGTGTCCAACTTCGGAAGGTGTTTTGGAGATAAAACGCATAAAAAATTGGAATAGAGCATTCATGGGAAAACATCTTTGGTTCCTTATTGACCCTACTCACCCCTCTCTTTGAAAACGTTGGGTCGTAATTCATCTAATTCGAGGACGTAACATTTGGCGAATCCCGGTTCATTTTCAACGTTCTTGGTCTTGGCGGAACATTTTACAGCTTCGGGAATTGCTAAAACAAAAAATTGTGGACGTTTGTGTGGTCTGTGTGAGTGTGATGTGTGTGTAGAATGCTTCTCGTCCCCACTGCTGATCTTTTCTCTAATAATTTTCAACAAAACTTTCATTCATATGAATAATCTTTCTACCCTTTTTGTCCCGCTTCCGTCTCCAGCTCCAAAAGTTTTATGGAAATCAGATCTTACCTATGCTTATTCCGTTAAGTCCGCATGAGATTTTATACGCAAAAAAAGTGAAGCAGTCTCTTGACACCACGTGGTGTGAGCAAGAATCTCACCTCCAAAATGTAATTTCATACTTTGTTTAGCCGTTTTGAATAGGCTTTCAACTTTTGATCGCCTTCAAAAAATGGGGCTTGTTAGAATTAATGGATGTCCGATTTGTCAAAAACATGCGTAAAGTGTAAACCACCTATTTTTTCAATGCGAGTTTTCTAGTAGAATTGGACTATCGGTTGTTCAAAAGCTGGATTTATGGGCTCGTGTGTGACTCGGAACGAGTGGGTTAATTGGTCAAGTGAAGTTTTCAAAGGAAAATCGGCATCCGCCACTCTAGTAAAGTGTTTACTCGCATCAACGGTATATAGTTTGTGGCGAGAACGCAATGCTAGAATTAACGAAGGAAGTGAGTTTAGTCCCGGACAAGTTTTTATTGAGTTTTATATAATTAATAGTATGAACAAGTTGAGTAATATTACTAACAATCGTAGAAATATGTTTATTAAATATGTTTATTAGTAGAAATCGGAAGCTTAGTTCGAACTTTGTTAGCGATTAAGTTTCATAGGCTATCATATAATGTATTTTATTGTAATTGTTTGTTCGGGAATATACATATTCATTTATACTAAGGGTTCATTTAATCTTTAAAAAAAAAACCAATAAACGAGTAAAAAAAATCCCAGAAAAAAATGAACTCGACTCTGTTTCTCGCTCCTCCACAGATGACAAAATTCCTCCCCCAAAAAACCTGTACAATAATAACAAAAACCAAAAAAAGTAACAACAATACTAGTAAAATAAGAATAGTGATGAGAGATAGGAGCAAAAACAGGAAGCCACTACAAAAAGGTAGAAATTTAAGTATAGAAGCTATACATACTATACAGTCTCTTAAACGTGCCCGTACTCGAGACGATGATGGCTCGGCTTTGGACCGTGTTTTCGTTTCGGTTTTTAAAAGGTTGCTGAAGCTTGATATGATGGCGGTTTTGCAAGAGCTGCTTCGTCAGAATGACTTCTATTTAGCCCTTATGGTCCACTCTCTCTCTCTCTCTCACTATATATATGTGTGTGTGTTTGCGGGTTTTTTATTCGAAAATCTGGGTATACAAATCTATGAGAAAATTGTTTGTATTAGTCGCATCGCTTAGCTGATTAGTCAATGATTACTTATTTTTAAAGTGTGAGTGACTTGTAAGAAGTAAGTATGCGGATAAATTTTATTGGAAAATTTCTGTATGTAGGTATTTATGTATATATGAGTGTGTTTGGGAGCGGATTTTTTGTTCGAGAAGCTGGTTATAAAAGTAAATGAGAAAAATGTTTGCTTTTTGTGATTGGCACCTTGTAGTTGATTAGTTAATTTTGACTTATTTTAAGTTGTGAGTGACTTGTAAGTATACGAATAAGTTTCAGTAGAAAATTTCTATGTATATGTGTATATATGAGCGTGTTTGGGAGCGGATTTTTTGTTAGAGAAGATGGTTATAAGAAGGCAGTGAGAAAGAAGTTTGCTTTTGTGTGGCAACCACATTATTTTTTTAACTTGTAACTTGTTTTTTTTTTATGATAAGTCACTTTTTACTTGTTTTAACTTTTATCGTATGAGTGACTTAATTTTACTTGTAAATGTATATATGTATTATGTGCAGGGAAGAAACTATGTGGGTAACAGCAACTTTAGCCAATTACTGTATAACCTTATTGTAACTTCATGTTATTCCCCGTACTCAATTTTAGGCGAAAACGTGATTACATTGATGAGAGATAGGAGCAAGAACAGGAAAGCTCCCATTTTGATAAAAAGAATAAAAAATGATGAAAAAAATAAAGATTTATACTATGTATTTTGATTAAGATATTTAAAAATTAACGTTTCAGCCCCTAACGTATTATGAAGAAAAAAACTTGGTCCCATCCCTTATAAGAGTATATGTATACATAAGTGTGTTTGGCAGCAGGTTTTTTGTTCGAAAAGCTGGTTATAAAAGGGTAGTGAGAAAGAAGTTTGCTTCTGTGATTGACATCACATTGTTTTTGTTTAATATATAACTTGCTTTTAATGATAAGTCAATTTTTTTTACTTATTTTAACTTATGTGACTTGTGCATATACAAATAAGTTTAGTTAGAAAGTTTCTATGTTTTGTATATTTTTTCTTTGATAAAGCTTTTAAAAGAGTTATCAAATTCCTAGTTTCTATGCTTTTGAGCTTTTTGACCCAAAATCTAGCTTTAAAAAAAATAACTAACAAACCAAATAATCGAAGGCGTTTTAAGCAGAAAGCTAAGAAAAAAGCAATTGACTACAGTGATGGAACTAGAACTGTTATTTTTCTAATATGGGGTGATGAAAGGCTAAAGATCGAAAAAAATTTTCAAGATACATGGTAAAAGATCAGTTTTTTCTCAATATGAGGCACTGGAGTCCCTTTTAGCCTAGTGATAGTTCTTCCCCTGATTGCATACTACCTACTAGGCAGTTAATCACATTTTCCCCTAAAATTGAGTTAGGAGGGGGGAATTAACATGAAGTTACAATAAGGTCATAAGTGGCTAAATTTGCTATTACGGCATATGTACTTTTGTCTTTTGTAATCACTATTGCCACTGGCGAACCTAGGATTTTCGTATAGCAGGGGATAGATCAGTTCGACGTATTTTTTTTAGGGTGCAAGAAGACTAAATTATCTATTTTTTTGTTAGAATACATGATAGAAAATTGTTTTTTTTTTCAATATGGGGTGTTGCAACCCTACCAGCTTACTCTTTGCCCATCCACTGATTATTGGGAGTTGATTTTTTTCGTCACTTATTGATCATAAGTGAGTTTGTCATCCGTTATTTCCGAGACATAATTTTTTAAAACGTACTGTTGGATTCTTACATTAGACAAAGATAAGTATTTCCTAAAAAATTGTTATCGGTCTCGACTTGTCTTAAGCTTTATGCAGCTTATTAATCTAAAAAATAAAATGAATAAGAAAAGTGTATTCTGAAAGAACCATTGCGCCAAATTATATCGGTTTTGAAATTGGAAGTTTTTAACTGCAAAAGTGGGGAAGTAGGTGGTGGTCGATTGCGAAATAGAACATACACATAGTAATTTGCAAAAAAAAATGTAATTATGTGGAAACTCATGAATGCGGAAATGAAAATGTAATTATGTGGATGTTTACCTTCCCACGTGCCATTAAAAGCGATCTTGACTTACAGAATCTTCAGTTGATGATAGGCGATATACAAATCTATATACTTGTTGTATGAACGTATTATTCACAAGTTGTGCCATGTTTATACGCACCCTATATCACTTGTAAAGGGAGTGGTAACTGTAGTCTATAAATTGTTAGAAAACAAATTTGGACTTTTGCTTCCAGATTATTGTTCGTACTAGTGGCTTGAGAATCGGTGTAATCTGGCTCTGTTAGTTTGAAATGTCACCAAAGCTTTAAGTTTGGATATCTGTCTATTCTTCTAGTCATTTGTCAAGTCAGAGAACTTCGGAGAATTCTGATATTATGGCTTCTGTAAACTTGATTGTGGAGCCCACTGACCCTTTTGGTTTCTATCTGCTTTCGGGATTGGTTGGTTGCAGGTCATTTAAAACAATCAAAATGCAGCTTAGTTACCACTGAATTATTGTGTTTTCTGAAAATAACTTAATACCGAATTCAATTATATACTGCACAACGTGTTGCTGTAATTGTTTGAATTCCGATTTATAATAATTTCATATTCCTTCCTTGATCCTGACCAACATAGTCCAATGAATTCAATTGTCTAGGTATTTGAGGATGTCCAGAAGGAGCACTGGTATAAACCACGAGTCTCACTATACGCTGAAATTGTATCAGTTTTGGGCAGCCATGGATTGTACGATAAAATAAACCTACTCTTTGCAGAATTGAAGGCAGATACAAGATTAGAGCCCGAAATTAGAGGTTTTAACATGCTGATGCAAAATTTGATAAATATTGACATGATAGAACTTGCAATGCAGTGTTTCTCCTTGATGAAATCCTTGAAGTGTGAACCCGATAGGTCATCTTTCAGAGTACTGATAAAGGGTTTAGAATTAAAAGGAGAATATGGTCTTTCGGCTATTATAAGACAGGAAGCTGGAAAAAATTATGGCCAGTCTCTTGAGTTCTTAGACGAGGAAGAGTTGGCAACCAGTTGGAAATGATTCTTCTTACACAAAATCTTGGTGGAATTAGCGTGTTGCATATACATTACGTAAACTTGGTTTAGAAAGAGTAACTAAAAGAACCTAGAAAGCAAGCAAGATGAGCTGCCAGATGGGAATATTGTATATTCTTATGAAACGTATTTACCACTCCGATGGTTTTGAGGTTCCCAAGTAGAAGCGAGCAAAGACCAATTGCAGAATGCTTGTCAAATGGTACAAGAATGAGGTGTTGATTAGTACTTTCATTGGATAATTTTGTACAACTATGAATATGTTGTTATGTTGGCCGCAGTAGAGTTGGGCTCCGTTTGTTTGGAAGTAAAATATTTTTTGATGTTTGTTTGATTTGATAAATTAAAATATTGGAAAAGATTTTCCTTAAAACATGGAAAAAATAGGAAAATATTCTTCCTTAATTTTGGTGATAAAATATTTTCCAAAAAAGGAGAGAGCACATATTCCTAATCTACATCATGCATCATGCATCATGCGTGTACTATTATACTATAAAAAAAATCTATTATATAAATCTACTATTAAACATTATAGTAATAAAAAATATATTATAAAAATCTACTATTATACCATTATGCATTATTACACCGCAACAAAATCTACTATAAAAATCTACTATTAACATTATATAGTAATAAATAAAAAAAACTCCTCTCTGAAAACTTTGATTCTCATAAGACATTTTTTTCATATTGTTTAATACATTAACAGCTCATTATTGATTGTTTGATCAATTTTTAAATTGCAACTTGGTAGGGTTGCAACATCCCATATTGATTAAAAAAAAAAAAACAATTTTTATTGTCAAACTATCAAAAAAAAAATTACCTTCTTCTACTAATTTTACTATACCTTTTGGGAAGAGTTTTCCGAATATTTACGAAAAATTGCTCATGGGATTAATGAATTCTCCATAGCCGTCAAAATAAATATTGGTCAAGACTACAAATTAATTTTAGAGTTTTATTAAGTAGCATGTCACCGGACTTTACTCGGTAAAATGTGATTTTTTTTGTGTTTGAAATATCTTTCAGATTTCATCTTTCTAATTTTTTGGTTTTAAATTTTTATATGCCGATTTTGTTACTAATATTTCGTAATTCTGTTATTATGTTTGTTAAAGAAATTATAAAGTATATTTTAGATTTTCCATGAAAAATTTTCACGCAACCAAACACTAAGAAAATTATGAAAAATTATTTGTTTTCCATGAAAATCTTTTTCCCGAAAATTATTTTCCGAAGGAACAAACGGACACTAAATGAAAAATAATATGTATCGCTGATAATTGCATTGATTAATTAGTGCTTCCTGTTTTTTTTTTTTTTCATTCTTCTTTTTGACCTCCTTGTGTTAGATGCACAAGAAATTTTAAGGTTTAGTTGTTATAAAATTGCACCTACATATCTAGACGTGGCCTCCTTTTGTCAGATGTTGCAAGATATTATTAAACTTTAGATTTTATGAAACTGCACTTCCATATCTTAGACCAAGTGTTGATTTTGCATGGTGATGTAATTCAAATTCATCATACATTTTTTTTTAATCAATACCAGCAAACCTTTATTGAAACAAAGATAAACATCTCGTGAGCTAAGCCATCACGATGACTATTCCGACCAAGTCTATCAAATTCAGCAAACATATTCGGTTGTCAATTTCGTTTCTGAGAAGACTCTTCATGTGTACTCATTAAAAAGTAATCACTTCTGATAGTGCCAGTCACCTTATCATGTTTATATACTACAATATTCATGTTTGGAAAAAAAACTCTCTTTTTAATTTGAATCTAAAAGGGTTAGCTATACGTGGGCAAAGGTTTTAAAAGTACGGCAATAAGTGAAGGGGATAGCACCATTGACATGAAGTCGACAAGATTAAGTATATAAGTTGTTGACTTTTGTTTTCTTGTTATGACGGAAATACTCACGACAGTTCATTTATAATAATCATCTATTTTACATCAAAAAAATCATTATATCTATTTTACATATTTTCTATAACATTTTTTTTAGACCAGATCGTCTAAAATATACATTTAGTTAACAAAAATTCTCTCATCATTTAAAATACATATTTTACAAAATACATACTTTTTTTAAATACTCAAAAGAATAGTTCATTAATTAAATGAGGGGGGAAATCAAAAGTTTCTAATATATTATTTTGTACGTATATAAAATAGAGATTACTCATCAGCTTTAACTAAAATTTCACATTTTAGAAACCAAGTAGTTAATCAATTGCTTTTATATAAATATTGAAACAATGGCTTTAAATAATAGAACAAACTATTTAGTTTTTACGTGGAAATCGAGATTATTCAAAGTCTTCAAGCCATTTTAAGCCAACTTCATTATAAAAATTGAATTTAATTATAAAAAAAAGTGTATTTCTTCTTATATATATTTTTATTAATTATAAAGAAAATTTTATTGGTAGAGGGAGAAGATGCAAAACTTAAAATAAAAACTCAAAAGGAAGTCAAAGTTTACATTGAATGAAATGAAAAAATAAAAACATAAAGGAAATCAACGCCTACTGAGGAGAAATGAGAAATGAGAAATGATAGATATCATGAACAATATGTTCCACCACCTTTTTACTGTTCAAAAAGTGGTAAAATTTACATGATACTCTAATAAAGTGACTATTGTCATAGATGAACTGGTGTATGCAGCATAATTCAAAACTAACATGCAAAATAGCTCATAGGTGCCATTTCCACATTCACTTGCAAATGCTTTAAAGTGATCATGACAACCATTGATCATAATGGTTAATGGTTCTAAATTATAACATCTCAAGTGTTTCTTTGTGCCCTCATCAAAGAATTTCATGGTGTAATGGTGTTTATTTCATAAGCATTTTTTTGTTGAATTATAACTCATCATTTATAATTTTTGAATCAGATAGAAAAAACCACTTCGGTCCTTATTTTAGTAACACTTTTGTCAACTGCCATAAGAAAATTCCTAGCCTGTTGCAGAAATACCAATACCAATTCAAATTGGAACAATTAGACAATTGCCACTCTCAAATTGGTAAGAGAACAACAATACTTATAAGCACCATGCAAAACAAATCTTGGGGTTGTATCATGATAACAACAAAAGGGTTCTACCCTTAAACTTAAGAGTATATGTATGAAAAGTTTTACTCTTTAAGCCAACTTAGACTACTTCTGTATCCAGGTAAATACTTACCCCACACATCTGTAACCGGAAATAATTTACACCTAAACAACCTGAGTCTTTGTGTCGGCGTTAACTTCATCCTTTTCAGATTTTGGGTTCAAAACGGGCAATGGTCTCACGATAATATCTTCCAAGGGAGCAAGAAGGCATGTGGTTGAACTTGTTCCGTTCTTGTGAATAAGTATAGAATTGACATATTCACTATCACGGTCTAGTATTTCGTTCTGATAATCCATCATGCAGAAAGAACTTAATGATTTTTCAAGTGTCCCATTTCTGTAAAAAAACACACTGTAATCGTCATCTTCCATACGTCTCCATCTCTCATTCCGATCATATACCTTATGGAGAGGCATTGTCCTGAAATTTTTAGAACTGCACAATTAGATAGAGTATTATAACAAAGTAAGGTATTTCAGCTTAAACTACAAAAATGGACCTACTTCAACATGTCATCTCAGATCAAATTGATCCCCAAAAAAGCCAAAAAAAATTGGGTCTTGGTTCAGGTCAAGGGTGTTGAATTAGTGGTGGCATATTGACTAATCTTAACCAAAACAATTTGAACAGTATGCGAATTGAAATGAAATAAATGACCCATTGTTAGGCAAAGAAGAGAAGTGATGAGGAAGCACGTCTCCGTATCGGAATATCAGAACGAAAAGAACAACGTTGATTGTGTTTGAACATCTATCTGAATCTTCAAAAAAATTAGAACAGTTCATTGTTTAAAAAAAATAACTAATATTGCCACAAATCAATAAAGAAGAAGAAGAAACTCGTCCCAAAAGAAGATTATATACATAATGGAGCAGTGCATTCCTAGTCTAGCAAATTTAATGTCTTTCAATATGCTACAGCAAAAAGGATATTCGGAATTATGTTACACACATTTGCAACAATTTGATAATGAGTCTAAATGCGCGTGTGATTATCGCCATGAGAAATGTCTGAACATAGGACGGTGTTGATTCAGTCAAAAAAAAAAAAACAAAGCGAAAAGACAGATAAATTTTTCTTATCATTTATAGTCGGTTACCTTTCACGTAACAATTCATTTCATTTTGTTGTTGGAGCAACACGACATACGTCATTTTTCTCTTCATCTTCCTATCGTGTCATCTAAAAGAACGTTACTGAACTTCACTAACCTAAGAATTCATTCCTTCTGAAGTAGCAACTTGAGTTACACGACTAAGATACCTAAACAATCTTAAAATGTTAAATTCGGTGACAGAATATCTTGTTTAATGCCCTATTCCCCTTTATACTTTTTCTAAATGAAACACAGAAGCTATCTGAATGTACCACAGTTCTTAAGACCTCCCTATTTGTAAACAAGAATAGTTGGAAACCAAATCCTTGGTTCGATACTGCTTTTTGTTAAGCTTCTTTTGCGCGTTTGTGTGTGAGAAGACAAGGTTACAAAAAGATTATCTGAACATAGAATCGCATTCAGAAGCCATCCGAGAAAACTGAAGCAGTAAAGTCCACTAGAAAATCCTCGTAGTATACTAAAATCCTTCTCTTTTATTCTCTAGAAAGCAAATAGAGACAAAAACATCGCCTTTAAAGAACTCAATCGTGTTAGAATGGAAAAAGGACCGAGAAAAGGTAAGGTTCCTAACAGGAATTTTTTGAAGTCTGCGAGTTCTTGATATATTAAGTTCTTGTGCATTATTCAGTAGCAATCATAGAAATTTATAAAAAAAATTAAAACAGGCAAGTCTTCTCTTTGTTGTCGATGTTAGGCAATTTAACAGAAATATCTATAACAGCAAAAGAATACTACTGTATCAGAATTGACAGTGACATATAACAAATAGCTACCATCTTGTTAATTTTAATTTTGAAGGCATGAAATCCCAAAAGTGTTTCGCAAATAATCAACATTTACTTTGATTTTATTCACAATAAAATGAACTCTCTGCAATTGATCACTTTCGAAATGAGGCGATTTTGAGTTGCTTACACGTCTTAAGCGAACCCTTTAATTTATTTCGCGCCTTTTTCTCGATATAATCTACTCAATGTAAATTAGCCGATTCCGTTTTTTATACCATAGATTTCTATAAAAAGAACTTAAGTTTTCTATCCTGATCAAACTATATGCCCTTAACCAACTTCCATCGCAATAAATAGACCCTAAAAGGTAACAATAAAAAATCAAGAACATACAGAATATACCATAATTAGTCATTCAATAAAAAAAATCGCCAAACACCAAAACAAAATCCAAACTGTACCGAATATGAAACACGTCAGCAACGTTGCCCATCCGTACATACACATTAACAGAGTCCAGAAACTCCGTATAAGTCACCATATGCAAACCATCCACTCTCGGGAAAGGCAGCTTAGGTCTGACCACCCCACCTCGGGCCCCACCATACACATACTCCTTCCACTGGCCTCCTGGACCTGGACTTGGTCCTGAACCCACAAACCCGAGCGTCGCCATGACAATGCCAAGCTCATCATGAGTGAGTATGGGCTTGAAAGTTCGTGAGTTCCATAGGCCCAACTTCTTTGCGTTCATACGTATGTAATCTGCCGGATTGGTCCTCGCCGGAGGCTGGTTGTTCGCCGGAGTTGGTTGCCGGAGAGTTTTTTCTCCCGTGGTGGTAGTATTTATGACTTCTTCTGACTTCATAACGCTTATGTTTAGTTTGTACTTTCTAGTTTTCTCTTTCTATACATGTTCTTGTTTTATTTTGTTTTGTTCTGTTTTATACTGTTTCCTACTAGTGTGGATTTGAAAATGATATTGTTTACCAAGTGAATTTAATTAAATAGCGATAAGTTATTAGAGAGTTTGGAAATTTATGAATATATGACATTTTAAGAGATAATGGTTAAGTTAATTTTTATTTCTACTTTAAAATTCTAAAAGTTTCTAAAGTGTAATTTGTTATGAATTTGGTCAAATGTGAATTTAATACTATTGTCTCATATGGTAAAGGCATTCACATACGGACATGGCAAAATAAAAGAATGAACCGAAAGCTTTAAATATCGATTCAAATTGGTAGCGCTTATATAGCAAGAGTTTTAGATAAGTGAAAAACATAGTCAAAACAATAATTCATACAAAATACAACCTTTCCCTATATGAATTTTGAGTTCAAAACAATGGATTAAGATTGAATTAAATGATCTAGTAAGAAATATTAAGTATGGTCATAATAATGTAACCATAATGGTATGAGTGTTAGGAAAAAGATTCATTCAAAACCCAAAAACCAAAAGAGACCTACTTACTAAAAAAATCGATTATTAAGTACGTTCATAGTTGCGTAACTTGTATTATTAAGTGATCTAGTAAGTTGTGTAACTTGCGCGTTATGGGGTATCAATCGAATCGGATCAATATGTTGGATATGTAATTTGTTAAACTAGCCAAATTACTACAAGCCGGAGTATCAAATATTGATCAAAATAAAATTAACTATATGGGGTGCGTAGTTGATATTTTGACAAAATATAGTCAAAATACATGGAAAAAGGTTAAATATATGATTAGGGGTGATCGTGGCACCCGATGATCATTGATCAGCATATAGATCTACTCGCCTGAGTCGCCTCAGTACGGTCATGATTAACATTTGTTATGTCTGGTGTACCGTGTTTATTGTATCTGATGTTGGGGATTCAGAGGAGAAATCGAGTTATAAATCATAAATGTTATTTACTCATGAATTACTCTTTGATAGTAAAAGGTTTATTATAAGATATTAAGTCCGGACCGCAAGTGTACTCTTTGGGTTCACGAATCGGGCGTAAATCTACGACGGCAGATGCACCAGATGATGAATTGCATGTGTGGAAAGGGAAACTGATAGTCTAAAACGAAATAAGCAAATCATAGTTTAAACTTGTTTCTATATCAAGATGTAGATTTTGAAGAAATCTTATCAATAATTGTACTCATTCCGTCTCTTTTTAAGTGTCTTGGATTTTGATAATTATTAAGAGTTATTATTAATTGCATTGAAAAGTTACAAAAATAACCCTAATTTAAATTAAATAATTATTATTGTCAATTTTTAAAATGTATTTATTATAATATTTGAGGATATTATAGTACATTTATCATTTTTCATTGATAATTTAGTAAAACGGACACTTATTTTAGAAAAGCCAAATATGAAATATTAGACACTTATTTAGAGACATATGGGGTACTATTATTCTATTTTATTGGCTCATACAGTTTCTCAAAGCTGGCCTCTTAAACAAATTGATGTGTCAAATGCGTTTCTCCATGGTTTTATTAGTGAAGATGTTTACATGCAACAACCTCCTGGGTTTATACACCGTCAGTTTCCCGATCATGTGTGTAAACTACGCAAGGCTCTTTATGGACTTAAGCAAGCACCTCAAGCTTAGTACTCTCGCCTCCAACACAAACTCTTATCACTTGGTTTTATTGTCTCCCGAGCTGATACCTCTTTATTTATTTTCCGCACCGAGACAATTACAATTTACGTGCTTGTATGTGTCGATGATATTATTATTACAGGATCTTCAAGTGTTGCTATTAGTTTCCTAATTGAAGCTCTTGGATTAGAGTTTGCTGTCAAATCCCTTGGGGATCTTCATTACTTTTTGGGAGTTGAAGTACATCACACTGCAAAGGGACTTTTTCTTTCACAACATCGCTACATTGTTGACTTACTCCATCGTACAGGCATGACAAATGTTAAGCCTATATTTTCACCTATGTCCTCATCTGATTCCTTACTAGCCGAACCTAGAGACTCGTTTGATGACCCAACTTTATACCGTAGTACCATGGGTGCGCTTAACTACTTGTCATTTACTCGTCCATACATTTCTTTTGCCGTCAACCGCCTTTGCCAGTTCATGCATCAACCTTCTCGAGCCCATTGGCAAGCAGCCAAGCGTGTTCTTCGGTATCTTAAAGGGACAATTCACTAAAGCTTATTCTTTAGCAAGAGCACTTCTCCCACGTTCCAAGCGTATGGCGATGCCGATTGGGCAAGTGACTATGATGATCGTCGTTCAACAACAGGTTATTGTGTTTACTTTGGCGATAATTTAGTCCCGTGGGGTGCAAACAGTCAACGGTGGCTCGGTCGAGCACAGAGGCTGAGTATCGTACACTAGCTGCTGCTTCTGCTGAGGTCACCTCCTTGCTCTTTTTATGTCGTGATCTTGCCATTCCTATATTTGTCCCTCCTACGATTTGGTGTGACAATATCGGGGCAACCTATTTGGCTGCTAATCCAGTATTTCATGCACGTACGAAACATATTGAGCTTGATTTTCACTTTGTTCGCGAAAAGATTGCTGCCAAAGCACTTCAGATACGTTTTATCTCATCTAAAGATCAGATTGCGGACATTTTTACCAAGCCTCTCTCGTCGGCTCGGTTCCAATTTTTACGCGACAAGCTTCACGTTGCAGATTTTCCCGTTTGCTTGAGGGGACGTGATAGTGATAAAAAAGATATGCCTATAATCTAATCAAAGATCTAATTGTAATTTAGTATCTATTATATTTACTAGTATAGTTTGATTGAATAGTTTGATTGAGATATATTGTGAATATACTGTATTTCCATATTATAAAGTCATTATAAATATAGTGAATACCCACCATAGTTTTGTGTGGGGAACTTTTATTATTTTTTGTCTTTAATTCTCTACTTCTGGTGCGATTTAAAAAAAAAAACTTATATTCACTCGATAGTCTAAAATTTCTCATAGTAACCGGAACCGCATCTTAACGGGATGTCATCTTTGTCTAATAATAAAATCATACCGGAAAACCTCGCATGTAAGTTAACGAGACCGAAAATATAAAACTTTAAAGTTGAATCGTATGTTTTAGACGCTAAACAATGATGCTACATTTAAGAATTTAACATTATGATATAATATTTTTTTAAAATCAAACATCCACTAAGTATTTTTCAGTGTTTTAAAAGTAGTTTACCTTAGACGGAAATTTGGCGAAGCATAGGAGCCAAACAAGTTAGTCGCGGATTAGCAAGGGAACACTAGGATATTAATACCTCAACTCCGTTATAATTTATCACCTATTTCTCATCATAAAAATCCTCTAAAAAAACACACGTATCGGTCATGTGCTAATCCGTCATCACCTAATCCAAACAACTGATATGACCGGATTAGTACTGTCATGCGAATCGGACGATAATTAATTGAAATTAAACGCAACTAAATGCCAAATAAATTATTCTCATCTAAAATTCGTTTTTGGCTATTTTAGAACATCATACTTTATTTATGAAATAAATTACACTCCTCCACGATCAAAATAATACTACTAATATCATATTATATATTCTGTGTAATAAAATGTCCGTTCTAAAATGTTCGTTGACGGATACACAAAGCTATAAGTCTAACGGATTAGACGGTAGCGATGATTAAATAGAATTAAGAGGCGCTAAGCGATCAAATTCCGTCTCGCCCTTCCCTGTTAATGATCATTTTCCCTCTCTAAACCATTCACAGTGTCACAGAGAGAAAGCCATGGACGATAAAACCACCAAGCTCGTTTCACTCTCCTTCATCACTCTATCACTAACCCTATTACTATCACTCCACCCAACAATCTCGACTAAACCCAATATTGCTAACAATCACCCTTCCCCGATCGTATCCCGCTTCCAAACCTACCTCCGCATAAACACCGCACATCCTTCCCCCGACTACTCCGCTTCCACCTCCTTCCTCATCTCCCAAGTCGATTCCCTCTCTCTAGATTCCCGAACCCTGGAATTCGTCCCCGGTAAGCCCCTCGTGCTAATCACCTGGCCCGGGTCCGACCCTACCCTACCTGCCGTGCTGCTCAACTCGCATACGGATGTTGTTCCTGCTGAGCCTGGGAAGTGGGATCACCCGCCTTTCGAGGGGAGGGTTGGTGACGAAGACCGGGTTTACGCACGTGGCTCTCAGGTACTTGCAAATATCTCGTATCAAAATTAGTTGAAATAATTTTCAATTTTGTTTAGTCCAAGTAGTTTAGATGTTAAAGTTTATGCTTATGTTTTGTTGGTATTGGTGAGCACAGAAGGAACTAGTTGGAGGGCCAACGATTTTGATAAAAAAAATGATGAAGAAAAAAATATTATCAGAATTCTGATCAAAATCTTCAAAGATTAGTGTCTCCGCGTGTAGTACGGGAAAAACACATATGGGGGTGTGGAAAAAAATTATATAGAATATCGGCCCCTTCCATTTAACATTCCTGGTTCCGTTCCGTCACTGTTATGGTGAGAATAACTAATGTTAACAGGGTTCGTTCGTGTGTCAAATCAATTAGATTCTTTTGTAAGTTTTATTTTCTATTTAATTTAAGGGCAGTAACCACTATGGTTCCTAATGTGTCGTTTTATTGGATTGACACGCTAAAAAACGGTAGACCACGTTTACAAAATAGAATAGAAAGAAATATGTGAAGACATTCGGGGATTGCAGGTCATTCCATTTTAGTAAAAATTAACAATAAAGTAACTCTTTTTACTGTGTATTTTGATTAAAATCTTCAAAGCTTATTTGTAAAACAAATCGGGCGCTTGATCTTTCTTGAGAGAGGTACGTATTTGACTGGATATAACAATAGGGAGTATTTGATTAGCGTATAGCATATTAAGACATAGTACATGTTAAAAGATCACCCTTTTTAGATATTTCGTAAATAATAAACGTGTCATTAACATATCTAGACTATTCAGAGTGGGTCAGATTACTGCGGAGTATATCACCCCTTTCGATGTCCGGGTCGATAATAAAGACCGGATTTATGCACGTGGCTCCTAGGTACTGGCCCTAGGTTGAAACTGAGGGATTGTTTTGGTTATACCTTTTAGATCAGGTTTTATGCTTGTTTGATTGTAAACTGTATTGAGATTTGATTGATCAGATTAATAAATCATTTATTTTTTATTGCGTGTAGATTTTATTGTATTTTTTTTGGGGTCAGATTAATACTCTCACTCATAATCTGTCCTCTTTAGCTCCTTAGAAACTGGGCTGTATGTATCTGGTCAGCTTAATTTTTTTACTATGTTTTGTACTGCATTTGTTTCGTCAACTTTAAATTCTCGTTTTGTATTGTACTGTATCTGGTTGGTGAGTATTGTATTACATAATTACATTCTATCGTACTGTAACCTAGTAACCTGGTTTTGAACAGAGCTTAGAGCTTGTTTGGTTGAGCTGGTATATTCAACTTATTTTCATATAGTCAGTGGACTCAGTACTAAGCAGTGCAATGCTTTTGTGTCCGATAAAAGCTATAAATTTTAAGCTCAATGAATTTATTATCTTTCTGTTGCCTCAGATAAACCAGGATAGAATTTGTTATGCACACTTATTTCTAATAAATAAGTGACGTCCTTACTTCCACTGTCAAGTGTACACATCATAAATCGCTGTAGTATTTTTATTTCGAAAGTTTTTTGGAGACTTTGACCACATTATATCTTATGTCACAATATTTGTGCTCTAAATCAGGACATGAAGTGTGTGGGGCTACAATACTTAGAAGCCATTCGGAATTTAAAACAATCTGGATTTGTACCGACCCGAACCATATACTTATCCTTTGTACCGGATGAGGAAATTGGAGGACATGATGGTGCAGAATTATTTGCCAACTCAGAAATTTTCGAGAAAATGAATGTTGGGATTGTGCTTGATGAGGGTTTAGCCTCTCCTAAGGAGAATTACAGAGCATTTTATGCGGAGAGAACACCGTGGTGGCTGGTAATCAAGGCTGTTGGAGCACCTGGGCACGGGGCGAAGCTATATGATAATACGGCTATGGAGAATTTATTAAAGAGTGTGGAGAGTTTGAGGAGGTTTAGGACTTCTCAATTTGATCTGGTTAAGGCTGGGCTGAAGGAAGAAGGCGAAGTTGTTTCGGTCAATATGGTATTTCTTAAAGCTGGCACACCTTCTCCCACTGTAAGACCTCTCTCTCCATTTCTCTGTTGACCTTTTTCCATGTTTAGTAGTGCTGCTCGTGTAATATACTCCTACTTTATTTTATTAGACTACTAGTGTTTTAGTTTGAGTTGGTATCTTTGTAAAATATTAGTCGTAAACAGGGTCTAGAGTAAAAAGATTACAGTAAATGTTGGAACAGTCCCACATCGTTGAGGCATTGATAAAGCCAAGATTAATATATGCCCCTCTCCTTCCTTACCAATAGGCCTTTTAGTGAGGAATGGATGAGCTTCTACATGGTATCAGAGCCAAAGGCTAGCCCGTTTGTGTGATGGGCCGCCTCCACCCGATTTGTTGATTGCACTTGTTGGGCTTATCGGAAATTGACCAACCCACAAGTGAGGGGGAGTGTTGGAATAGTCCCACATCGTTGAGGCATTGATAAAGCCAAGATTAATATATGCCCCTCTCCTTCCTTACTAATAGACCTTTTAGCGGGGAATGGATGAGCTTCTACCGTAAAATTGGTTAGAAAACTTGTGAACAAGTTGCTCATTATAGTGAGATCTTGTGTTATATCAATCACAACGATCCTCTAAGAGTGAGATGACTGTTTTTTACTTTTTCCTGTTTTTCTTATTTGGTATGAGCTAGCTATAGCCCATGATAGGAGCGATGTCTTTAAGAAGATTGTAGATGTAAATGTGAGATGCTGTAGTTTCATTTGTACATGGTTGATGTCCATACCTTTTACAAGTTATATTTGCTTTGATCATATAGTTCTATATGTGACCGTTACTTTAGAGTTTCAAGTGACATTTTTTGCAAATATGGTGGTGGTTCAATTTTTTGGTAACTCCGCGTAAGCTAACTCATTTGGTACTATCTATGAGTATCTTTATAATATGTTTACATGCCATGTGAGGTGCCTGACATGCATCCTTAAGTCTGAGAAGAATGCGTTTAAAATATGTTTTTTCAATATGTTCCCGCTTTGGTATAATTTTTAGTCTATCCATGCTTCCTAGTGGTCAACTAAAGTAGAACGGGAATTCCTTAGTTTTGTGGTTTTGTTTTTTAGAACTTATACACCAAAATACCTCCTTGGGATTCGAAGTTTGCACTCTCCAAGCTAACAAGAAGTGACTTTTAACAAATATTATCAACAAAATAAATAAATCTTGTTTTAAACCAGAAGATTTAGGAACAACTTTTTTCTTCTACACCTTTGAAAGCTGGATCTATAACTTCCTTTATCTATGCCAGGGATATGTGATGAATCTGCAGCCATCCGAAGCAGAAGCAGGTTTTGATATTCGTGTGCCGCCAACTGCTGACACAGCAGCCCTAGAACGGAGAATTGTTGAGGAATGGGCACCGGCTTCACGTAATATGACTTTTGAGGTAAGCTATTATTACCTTGCGGCTTTTTTCTTGATGCTTACTTCCTTTTTGCAAATGTTTAATATGGCTGCCCAATCAAATATTAAAAGTTAGAAATGTTGGTCTGACTCTATTCTGTGTTGTTCTCTCAAGAACAGCAAAAGGATATGAATTTACATTAATTGTTTTTAAGAGTGTTGAACCGTTTCTTAAGTATAGACTTGAAATATTTGTGGTTCATAAAAAAAAGTGTATGTTTTGTTGCTATGTTATTGGTCAATATCCCAATTCAGTAATTTGTTGATCCCTTTCAGTTCAAGCAGAAGGGCTCTATATATGACAAGTTTGGTAAACCTATTATCACAGCCACTGATAGTTCAAATCCGTGGTGGGCGCTGTTGGAAGGAGCTGTCGAGAAAGCAAATGGAAAGCTAGGGAAGCCAGAGATCTTTCCAGCATCAACTGATGCTCGTTATTTCCGATTAATTGGCTTGCCGGCAATTGGGTTTTCACCTATGGCCAACACTCCGATCTTACTTCATGATCACAACGAGGTATATGCTCTATTTCATATGTTCATTGATACGTATGGTTTACTCTTGTTTGTACTACTATATCAGCTTGTCCAACTTGCATGAATTTCATGTGTGCACTGTAGCATTTTCTTTTGTTGAAAAAAGAAAGCATATACGAGCATATGAGGCCAAAAGTTTGCTTTAGCTTCAAGTATTGCATCAGAAGAAGTAATTAATGGTGGTAAATGTGTCTTCTCAACAAGTTATCATGGTGGACGTAGGAATTCCCATTTAGATCTATATCAGATGTGGACATGTCATATTATGATATTGAATTAAATTATGAGTAAGACATCTCGGACTTATTGGAAAATCTTCCTAGAGCTTGATAGACCAATTAATTGTGGAGTTTCTTTAGAATGTACAAATAAACATGTGGATATGGATTTCTCGATATTGGCATGATACGGTCTCTATTAAGAAATATATTATAAATGCCTTGACAATCATATTCCAGTCTTATTGCTGTGTACCCCTTTAACGAGGACACAGCAGTGTTTGGAGATGCTGGAGTTAGCCAATCAGCTTTTCTGGTTCATGTCAGAGGAAGCTTGTAGCTTCATATGCATTAATTTCCTAAGAAAGACTAACCACAACTCTGACATGGCATCATGGCTGTCTAACCGGACATGTGCGGGAAGTCACAAATGTGCTCTCTTACTTGCACTAACATGTATTACAGTGGACAGTGGTTATCCCAAATTGATGATTGGGATAGCATAACCGTTATTTGTATGGGTAGGTGAATAATTTGTATGACCAAGTTCCCTGTTGAGTGTGTAAAGGTGTGCACGTTTGGTTGTAAGGGAAAATCTCCAGTCAAGCGATCGGTTTAATGCCTTGTTAGAGTTAGAGCCCAAATGCACTTATTTTTGTGTTCTTCTTCGATTTAAATAGCTCCTTTCCTTATCAAAAATTCTGTTATATTTTATTGTTTTGCAGTTTCTTGCAATTGATGAGTACTTAAAAGGAATAGCTATTTATGAATCCATTATCAGAACATATGCATCATACGTGGAAGAGAAAACCACTGAAGCTTCTAGAGATGAGCTGTAGATATTTACCAACCATGGAGTTGGTGCTAGAACGTTTGCTCGTTTTTAGCAGCCTAGCAAGATTTTTTCAAACTCGGAAACAGTACTTGCCTCTTCTGCTAATTTATGGTGCTTAGCAAGCAGTGGTCCATCATTGCCATGTCTGCCCGCTCATGCAGTTAGAGGCTTATTTGTGATACAAAATCAAATGCTTTACTCAGACAGTGTGTTTGTACTGTAAAAATTTGAATGCAAAAATAAGAAAAAGAACACTTCCTTGTTTGTTCCATGAGTTCTCCGTTTCATATTACTCGAACTATTTTATCTTCTATATCTCTTCCAAGTTTCCCTTTCTCTCTGTTTGTGGTTTAAAAAACACGAGCAGGTCAAGAGTAAGGCTTGTATGGCAGGAAATCCTACTCAAATCAACCAACTCCCCTTGGATTGAAATTTTAATACCGTATTTCATTAATACAATCCTGACAGTCGAGTTTTTGCAATTTACGCCATTTTTTATGTTTTAACTTTGGCTAGGACATTAATATTTTTTCACTTGGTGCACCAAACTCGATACACATTAAGAATCTGTTTATGAATACTTGCTCCAGGAATATTAAAGTTCAAGATCTAGGGGAACAAATCGATCATATGATCAAGTTCCGTGGAATTAAAACTGAAAGACCTCTAGTTTCTAATCACCCCCTTGAAGGTCATGTCAGTACAGTATCTCACAAAACCAAAGCTACAGTATCTCTATAAAAAAAAACTGTAATTTACTAAATATATTTTTTTCATAAAGAAAGAAAAATTAAAATAATATTTTAGTATTTTACTATGAGCATCTTTAGTGTCTCTGACTCTACATTTTGTTCCTCTGCTAGGGAAATCATATGCTTCACAAGGGAAAGAAAAAGTAAGAGCTACTTAAAAAAGATAATACTCCACGGTAGTAAGAGCACCCAATGCGGATAGACTAGCAAGAACGGCTACATGTTTTATTACCAGGGAACGAAAAACAAAATAGATAAAGAAGAAAGGCAAGTTCATACGGCTACACAAACCTTAATATGGACTACCTGGAGAGAACTAGAGTCATGAAGCTTGAGCTTAGTTGAGGTTAGGAAAAAAATTGGATTAAACTAACTCAAAACTTCTATCTTTTCAAGGCTAGAAAAAGGAAGTTTTGCTGGACTAGTAAATCAATGTACACAAACCAAATGTGTATGACATATATGATATAGTAACAAATAAACATGACCTTCAGCGCCACTATTCTACCAACCATGTCTTAGGTCAATCGATCACCCAAAGATTAAAAATAAATATAACGGACACAGTACCACATAAAAATGATAGGCAATGTGGCATTTCTCGTAGAATAACTAACAACAATTTCCTATATCAAGAATTAATTTGTTATGCCAAGAGATACAATAAGAAGAAGAAGAAACTATTGTATTCTATAATCCTCTATAGTTACAGCAAAAGGTTTGGCTGAAAGAAGATGGCAGCCGTCATCTTAGAACCTTTCCGGCAGAGTGTAGATATACCGACACAGATACAACCCTGTTTGACAAACCGCAAAAGTTAACTAATTAAGTTGATCAGTCCTGAAACATGTATTCACTTAACAGCTGAGTCAGAGGATTGTGTAATGACACATAAAATTCAAGAGTTCACTTGTTTAGGGGAAAACAATTTTTCGCAAAAATATATTAGTCATGGATCTTTCATTAGTTATAGTTAGTTCTTAGCAAACATTTTCAGAAAGTAACATTTTACAGAAAAAAAAATTGGCCTAGAATAATCCATACCTCAAAATTCTGTAACCAAAAATGTACACAAGAAAAAAGGATGTTAATCGTAAAATACTTACGTGGAGCCAAGGAAAAAGGCAAGCGAGAGGTTAAACCCAAATAGAAACACAGAAACAATCGCCGTAAGAAGCATAGCCACAGATGTAGAATACACCTGTAAAATTCAGTGCTGGCAGCTTAAATAAACAAGAGTATCGTGATTTGCTGAGGTCCAAAACAATAACAAATGCTGATTTTATTGCTAGGCGATATGAACTATTTCCATATTTCAAGTCAAGTTTTTTCCAGAAAAAAGGTCAATGATAATATGCAAATCCATTTCAGGACCGTTCCTTTACTGGACAGGAACCTTTGGCAGAAATCACTCAACACATGTAAGTATTATAATCATAGGAAAAAAAGGGTGGAAATATTTTGTCATCAAAAGAATGGTTTAATCTACAAAGATGTGAAAAAATTATTCACTAAATTGTTTCCTGAAGGTGCTTTCATAGAAATTTTGCAGAAGCATTCTATTCTAGGAAACAAATGAATCCAATGTCTTTCGAATAATAAATCACAGTACCACATACCTTGACTATATTGTCAGCATACTTCATAACCATCGAGACCGCAATTCCACTGTTTACAGAGGAAAAAGAAAACAATTACTTTATACTGGAAAAGAAATCCATCTCTGCATGCTCCGTAAATCTGGAACACAGGCAGATGTTTCTCAAAGATATAGTATACATAGCCATAATGCTACTAAATATTTGTAAGATATGATTTCTGCTTTCTCTATTCAGATCAGAACGTAGCATTCTAATATTATGTTCATGAGAATACATTTTGACAATTCAAGGGAGGGAAGACATTGAAAACAGAAGCGTGAATCATAATCGTTTTTATCGTGACTAAACGCTACACAAAGGTTGACTACAAACTTAAGAAACACGAGAATCTAGAGAAAAAGAAATAAATTAATCCCTCCAAAATGTAATCTCTAACCTTTCTAGAAACTTTTCATATATGATACTAATTTTTCTTTTTTCATAAAGAACGATAGAAAATTTGCTTTTCATTTGTATTCTTGATATTTCAAGTTTCAAGAAATCAGTCTTGCCCTCCGCATTTCGACCTGCGGGGGGAGTATACAACAAGCCTAGCCTAAATAATTATAGGATTCCTCACGGATCCCCCTTTAATTGATCAATGTCTGATCATCATGCATTTGATCAAAAATATACTTAGCATTTTTTAAAGTAAGTTGCAAATTGACTATAACGCTTCTTTAGTAACTTATAAGCACTCGTCCAGTGGATTAGTCGACACAAATTTCAAATAAAAAACCTAACCAATAATCACATTCCATTTTATCTAAGTATCCATCTACAAAGAGCTCCCGGGCAAAATCAATATTACAACAAGCTTGTCCAAATTTTGAAAACAAACAGAGAAGTAAATGCACTTTAAGACGAGCGCACCCGCACTAACAAGAAAAGCTTGCAAATAATGTCAGTGCAATGTTCTTACCTCAGGGCATGGTTAAGAATCATGAGAGTTGTAATAAACGAGTACCCATGGAAGAAACCCCTGTAAAAAGAAGAAAAAATGACTCAGATAAAGAGAAAATAATTGGGCTTTAGCAGTTGAGTTGTCTTTACACGAGAAAAATGAAAAATAAATTTCACTTCAAATATATTTGTTGAAAGACTCTAGCCAAGCTATAAATTAGTAGGTAATACAGGCATCAAGGGCGGCCCAGACCCAGACCCAGACTCAGTATAAAACAGCCTCGAGCCTTAAGCAACCACACCAAAAAGGATATTATAAGTGACCCCCTCATAGCGATATATAAAATTTGAGAAAAAAAAAAGTAAATTAATTTGTTTCGCATGCGCATAAGAAAAAGCATATCTTGCGAAGTGGTTATGCGTCTCTATTAGACAGAGAGGTCTCAAGTTCAAATCTCAAACCTTCGATTTGGGTCAACATAACTTTTATCTAAAGAGGAACTACTTCATGCTCCTCTAGTTTTTCATACTCCGCGAATTGTGGTCCAATAGTATTATTTCAAACACTAAAAGAATTGCTTAGTCTTAACAGATTTGGTTTTTTTTCTCCCTACTGGATTAAGTTATTAACCTTTTCGGTCCTTTATTTATAACATAAAAGATCATAACGTGTTCCAATTAATGTTCTTCTTTATGTTATTCAGATTGGCTGGCTTTTAAATTTGCTTACTTTTAGCAATTCTCAAATTCTATTGCTCTTATATCATAAAAAATAATTTCTATAAGCAACCAAAATATACAACGGCTTAAGCAACCCCATGTACAGCAGGCCCTGTCAGGCATGTATAATCTGTAAAAAGATACACGCTGAGTCTTCTACAAGACATGGTCAAACTAGGTACTACCTAGAAGCTATCAAAGTCAACTGTCATGAAAGTAAAACAGATAATTAGGATTTTGAAATTTACTTGTTCACAACAGCATCAAAATCTTGAACAACTATTGCAAGCGCATTGAATACCATTCCGAAAACGTACAACCAAAAATTCTGCACATTTATGTTCCTTGATGGGCGCTTTTTAATTATAGCCTGCAGAGTACAGAGCAAACACAGTTACATGAGTGTCTGCTAAGTTGCTCATTTGGGAACAGAACTTCAATCAACATGAACGAAGAGGTGAAGATAAACCGAGCCTGACCTCTGGCCTGTTCCATTCTTATAACAAGCCTTGTTTTTCATAAATGAAATTTTCTCATTGACTACTCAGTACTCATTAAACTGTTTATCCTTCTTACATTTTATCAATTTTGAAAACCAGACTTGATGTATCAACATAGTTTAATGTTAAGAAAACTGTTTATTTATATACTAATGGCCCCCCAAGGCATTCACGGGTAGAGTTGAGAAACATACATACACATCTCATATACTTGGCAAACCCAATTAGCAATGTCAATATTCCTCAATCATGAGATAACGATCCCGCGATGAGTCCTAAACGTGAACGACTCCATTTACTTGCATAACATTTTTTTTGGAAGTCAAATACAGCTATATACTAACAAGCATCTTACAAGTATTCAACTAGCGCTTACCTAAAAATGTATTCAACTAGCTGAGACTATTAACATCTGATAGAGCAGCAGTGCCAAAATCAGAAAAGAAAAATGCATGCATAAAGAAGCTACCTCTGTGTAGACACCCGCAAAACCACTGAGAAGTGCCATTATCTGCATGGGGATAGGTTTGTTCAAACACAAGCCTAATGGAATGAAAAAAGTTCAAGATTTTCAGCTTGAAACAAAATGCTATAGCTAACAAAACTTACAATGGCCATCACCCAGCCTTGTAAAGGAGTTTGAAGAACATGATCGGAACTGCACAAGACGCATTCTATAACACAGGGAAAAGACCAAAAGCAAATTCTCTAAAGAGAATCTCTAAAATGAAAGGCTTGTGTCGTGTATAGTAGAAAAAGACTTACGAAGGATTAAGTTGAGCTGTGGTGCAACCTGCACATAATAGAACAAACGCAGCCCACTGAATCTCACTTAACCTGAAAGAGGTACAATTGAAGCAGAAAACCGAATGAGTTATTTATTCATCAATTTAATGTATACGAACTTAATGAGTTCCAGACTCACATAATAACGTCTAGTGAAGTTGTATTTCGAATCAAGGATTGGAAATCATTAGGATTTGGATTTCCTAAAATTTTATGACACCATTATAATTTATACATGATTTTAGTTGTATATAACATCCAAGTCACAGATCCGTCGTATTTGTCGTGTTACATTGACATGAATTGCATGGACAAATAAGATTTATGTTGCATTTATATACTTATCCATCTGATTTGCAGTCATTTTCAAATAAGGAAAAACTTTCCACAACCAACAAGAGAAAAGAGGCTTATTTCATTTATGATATAGGATATGTAGCAAGCCAACATGAAGTATCAATCATTAACAAGAACGTTTCTCCGAGCCATCAACTAATGGATATATCCGCAATCAAAAGGACTCTCAACATCTAAATTAGTCAATTAGATTACTAGAATAAGAAACAGCTTACTTTTTCTTCAAAATGATTCTGTACAATATACCAGTACTAATAATGTTGAGGTTCTTCAGTATCTGATACCCCGGGGCATCCACATAAGCAAATATGTAATACTGCCAAAAAGAAGGAAAAGGTAATGTCACTACAAACAAGAACAACAAAATTGAGGGGTCATCAAACCCAAACCCCAAAAGGAAAAAAAGGAAAATAGAGAGGGGGAAGGGCCGCAACTTTCCTGAAGTAAATTTTTGACAAGGTAAAGCGCCGCAGGTATTGGGTAAACACTAACTTCATCAAATGTTGTAGTTAACCTAAAAGCATAAAGGCATGAACAGTAACAGATTTTAGCAAAAATAGACCCCTTTTCGAGGAATATAAGTGCATAAAAAGCCCACAAGGAGAAAAGAGAGGGAGAGAGAGATGAATTAGATGACCTGTTGTCATCAGTAACACCTTCGGTTCTCCATATTCTCATCAAGGCTGCAAGTGACAATGCACATTTCAAGGCCTCAACCTAATCCCAGAGCAGAAAACCGAAGATCAATGTCGTTACTGCTTGTCAATTAACTAAAAGACGAACATACTATTTGTTACTTGTCTGGGGAAGACAAAACTAATATTGGATTTGCATACAACATCTATAATCCAACTCAAGTATGCTAAATCGTGTCAAAATCAAACTGATGTATCCTCACCATAAAGTTTGCGGTGGTGACACTGTACTCGTATTTTCCGGCTCTTTTGGACCAAACAATAAGTATTGCTTGGGAACTGGTGAGAAAGGTCAACGCAAGAGTAACAATTGACCTAGAAAAATAAGGAAATTTTGTATATGAGCTGAAAGTCCATTTTCTTATTTCCGTAATCAAAATGAAAAGGGGCCAATACTTGTACATATTTTGACATAGGTCTTACTTGCGTTTCCACTTTGATCGCTCCACGGGACTGCCTCCTAAAGTGCTCATACTGCTACCAGTAACTGCAACATTGTAAAAGAATTCAGAAAACGCACAATTGTATTGTTTCAAGTCCAGAATGTAGAATTATAACAAGAGCATACCTCCTAAAATAGCTTTTCCACGTAAGTTTTCTAGATCATCATCAAATTTGTCTTCTTCTTTATCCTAAAATGAATGTGCTTACCATAAGTAGGATAAATTAAGAAAAATTTCAAAAAGAAAGCAAACATCAAATAAGCCCGTCTTTTAATAGTATGAGATGGCATTCAAGTTCATAGCAATTATTATTATACTTCCATCACTCAACAAATTTAAAATAACCAAAATAAAATTGATAGCGTTGTAGATTCTATATTTTTCATTGGGGAATAAGTATACTTGTTAATACACTTATAATGTGTTTCACAAGCATTAAAAAGTATATTTATTTTTGGAAAATAATCAGTTTTACGAAAAGTGTAACGCACAAGAAACTTGAAGAGGGCAACTAAATTTCTGACTCAAGATATAAAAAATAACCTTGTCAAACGAGGAACATCGCATCGTCATATCAAATGAAAAAAGTAATGATATATCAACATACCTAATACGTGTCTGTTTGACAACAGCTTTTTGCTTAAAAAAAGCTAGGGGGTGTTTGGTTCTAGCTTTTGGGTCGAAAAAGCTTATATATCTCTAAAGCTTTCACATAAAATTTACAAAAAACAAAAATTAGAATTTCTAATAAAACCTATTTCTATACACAACTTACTTACAAGTTAAAATAAATCAATAAATGGCTTATCAGTAAATAAGTTATAAGTCACTTACAAGTAACAAAGCAAGTGTCAAACAATACACAACAGTTTTTTTAAGAAAACTTTTTTTCCAAGGCTTTTTTTAAGTAGCTTTTAAACCAAAAAAACTAATGCCAAACACGCCTATATCTTTTACTAATATATCTCAAAATCATCACTATAATCATAATGAATGTTTACTTGACTAAATAACAAAACGCATCTCAACCAAACAAAAAAAAAAAGTAGTAAGCTGTAAATAAATAAATATTTAAATAGTTTTCGAATAAAAAAAATAAGGAATGAGAAACCTCGTCTTTGATCTTTCGGTACTCCATTTCGATTGAGGCTGTATGGAAAACCGAATTATCCCAAACAAATTAAAATCATTTATTTTTTAAGCTCAAATCGACACTGAATTAATTAATATATATATATATATATCTCACTATAAATGGATCTTATTTTACGAAGAACAATAATACTATTTACTAAAATGTTTTATGACGGAAAATAATAATAATACCCCTCTCGATCCAGCTTAATGCAAACTTACTCCTTATTATTTTTTATTTGTTACACTTTTACCCCTAATTATTTGTTTTTCTTCTGATTTACCCCCTAATTTTTGGCTTCTACTTGGTCTCTCTCCTGGCCGGGGAAAATGCTAAATTGATAGCAACCTATTTGTTTTTAGCAATTTAGTATCCAACTTTAGCTACTTTTCTGAATTGGTAGTCAAACTTGATTGTTTATTTTCAATCAAGGCACTCTTGGTTGTTTCCGATCTATTTTTTATTTGGTAAACGCCGTCCAATACCCTCTACTATTATCTTTTACTAATTTAGTACTCAACCTACAGTACACGTGACCAAACTAGTACCAATAATGACCAACTTTTAACAATTTGATACCAATATATAATGTTTAATTCAACACGAGTGTCTAAAATACTAAAATTCCATAGATTAGGTACCAATTTAGCGTTTTCCATAATCCAGCTAATACAAACTTACTCCTTATGCTTTTTTAGTTGTTTAAGTTTCACCCCTAATTACTTGGATTTTTTCTGATTTACCCCCTAATTTTTTATTTCTCTGCTCCTGCTAGAAAAAATGCTAAATTGATACGCAACCTATCATATTTTAGCAATTTAGTATACAATCTACCTAATTTTCTAAATTTTTACCCAACCTTAATGGGTTATCTTCAATCAATGCACTATTTCTTGTTGCCGCTCTATTTTCTAATTGAAAAATGCTATTTAATACCATATATTATCATTTTTTACTAATTTAGTACCCAACTTATAGTACACGTGACAAAACTAGGAACAATACTTACCAACGTTTACCAATTTGGTATCAATCTATAATGCTTAATCGGGCATGCGTGTCTTGATTGGATGTTAAGCACAAAGTTTAGGTACCAATTTAAAAAAAAGATAGCTTGGTACTTAAATTCCTAAAATTTGATAAACTAGGTACCAATTTAGAATTTTTAGCTGATCCAGCTAATGCAAACTTACACCATATTCTTTTTGAGTTGTTTCAGTTTCACCCCTGATTGTTTATCTTTCTTCTGATTTACCCCCCTAAGTTTTTTGCTTCTCTACTTGGTCTCTGCTACTCATAAGTTATAGCTAGTGACGTCTTTAGCATCCTGGATTACTAAATGGAACTTCAACAAAATGGCTTTAAAAATGTATGAGCTTTTATAATCAAACCCAACATGATAATAGAGTAGTGCTGCTATAGTCATCCTGAAATATTATCTGCTGATGTGACAGATTAGGTTGACAAATCGTAAATAATATATGAAAATTGACTTTCAAAATCACACGAAAAATAAATGGTCCACTTATTCCGCCACTACAGCAGGTAATACTCACAGGTTGAAAATTCGGTGATCAAAATCATCTTCCTTCCAATAAATAACACGGTCAATATCTTCAAAGTGTAGTCATTTAACGCAATTCTTTGGGTTAGATTTTACATTATAGACCTCATCTCTCATATACTGGTTAGTCATTAAAAAAAATAAGACCCTCCAAATCTAAAAATTATATGAAAAGTTGCAAATGACATTGATGAAGAAAGACCTTAAATTTGTGAAAGAACGAAGCTGAGGCTAAAACGTACAAAAAATTATTGTATAAATAAATTTTATTTAATTTGCACAGACTGTCCGACTATTTTTCATTTACGTTTCCACAAATTATTTCACTAGTAATAGTTTTTACCCATTTCCTAATAATTTATTATGCATAACTTACAGAATGACAATATAGATGAAGGAACGTGCTAGTAGATCCCCATAGTTATTTACTTTATCAATTCATCCACTCATCCACATATGTAGGCATTATATTGTTTCCGACGAACAAATAAAGAACCCTTTCTCACTTGAAATATAAGAAGTCGTGTTACAATATAACACAAGAAAACCGTGAGTAATGTTGATAGGAAATGCCGAGAAAATATGAATAGAAACGAAAGGATAAATAACATAAACAAAAATAGCAAAAGTAATAATAATGAATTTTAGATTCAATTTCAACATATTAACGGATCGCTAGAGGTCGATTCTTCTGCTGCTAGAAACTCCTTTGTTGACCGCAAAGATGGAGCATGGTATGCTTCAATAGCCTGATGTCGATCATCAGCTTCCGTCATGCTACCATTCTTATTATCCAATTCGTCGTTACTCGTCGCATCCTAATTGTCAACATATGAAAAATAGTGATGACGGAATAGACAAACCACAAAGCAGGCACAGGTTTGACTTCGGGTTACTATATATAATCATTTTGAATCCGCAAATACGAATGAGAAACTTCTATCAAGCTTTCCTTGTTTCAAATAGCTGCTAGCCAGAAAACTGAAAAAGTCTTTTCCTCTAAATAAAGAACAATTTGATGAGAAAGCTAAATGGGTGGGGAGGGTTAGTCTAAATCAGAAAGCAGCAGAGGTACAAGAGAATCGATCTTTCTATAAGCTTTTTGTAAGCTTGTATTTTGAGCATGCAAAACAAAACTGAAATTGAGTCAAGTGTCATTGCATATCTATCCTACAAATCTGAGAATCTATTAAAATTTGAAAACATCTTAAAGGAACTATACCTGTGTCTGCTTTTGTAATTTCAAAGGTTCCCAAGGAAGCTTAAGATAAGGGAATGTTTCTGTTGATACACGACAGGATTTTGAACACGAAAAAAGCAATTACATTGCATAAAGCTTGTAGCAAAATTACCTGGACCGAATAACAAGAAAATGTGGGAAGGAAACGGTTCTTGCAGTACTCGTTGAATAATATTGTGAGTATAAGGAGAGGTATAGTAGCAAAAGAAGCAGATGGTTTGGACTTTAGTCCAAAAAGGCCAATCATTGTGATCTGCGAAAGAATTATCGCGAGAAAAATGTAATGATGTATGAAAGGCCAGTATTGCCCGTGAGTCTCATAAACGATCTCGTACACGTCCTTTATCTACAAGTAGTAAAATATAAGTCAACAAATTATACCAATGTGTAACTTGTCTTCAAGGTAAAGGGTCCTTTAGTTGAGCTTATAAGCACAAACTATTTGCCATTTAGAATTACGTTTAATTGTTCAGCATTTAAGCTTAGAATAAATCTTGAATATCTAGATGTTTCAAGACCTGTATAGTTTTTTTCCTCATGATTTGTAAAGAGGTAGCTTTCTGCTGAAAGATGCAACAAGAATAATAATGAAGAGTTAATCTTCAATTTAAAGAATTGATTTGAGTTTTACATTTTGGAATATTAGGACTCCAAAATATCAACAACAACAACAACAAAACGGTCCACATAGCGTGAAGTAGCCATTAGTAGCAAACAAGGAAAAAGCTCAAACCCAAAACAAAACAAAAAACGTGAACCGTAGTAATTATTAAATAGAAACGCGCCGAGATTGGTGAAACACCAGATCTTTAGTGTTTTTGAATGTCAATCCTAATTAGGTTTCGGATGCAATAGAAGCTGAAAATAAATTGTCTGTTTCGCAAAGAAGCAATTACCATGCTTTAAATCTAGCGATACTGAAACTTAAAAAACAGGGTGCAGTATAGAGAACCACTAATAAAAGGCAAACCTGGTTGACAAACACAATGTAGCCAAGCAAGAAGTAGAAGACAAGAAACGGGAGAAGTAAGGGTGCCACTGTTGCGTACACCATTCCTATAAGAAAAGATATGGCAACAAGAGGGATAAATCTGCAATATGGTAGGGAATAAATATATGGCGTTTTTTCCTTCCCCCGTCCCCACGTAAGGGAAATCATTTTATCTAACAAAAGTAATCCAGGTTGAAGAATCTCCAGGGAAAATCCCGCGAGCCCACTGGTCAAGATGTATGTTATAAAGAAATCTGCCTGAACAATAAATAAAAGGAAACTAGCTTAGATGCTCCAGAAGAGCAATGATAGAACTTTTAAATCCATAACAGGATCATCCAAGTATAAATAAAAGAATAAGAAGAAACGTCCCAGTTACTTTTAACAAAGCCCCAGATGCAGCAACCTTTTATGGCATATTACTATGTTAAACGAATGCAAATCAAATTTTTTTCTAATTTGGGTATGTCCACACTTAAACCAAGGGTAAACCAGTAAGGCCGAATACTTACTTGGGCTGAAACAGCACTTGCGAGACGACTAGGAATATCCCTTGGATGGAAAAAGGACTCTCCTATTTGATCAAGTAAAGACCCGGACAACAAGCTTAAGAAGAACACATTTCCAAGTAGAAAATAGAAAAACATATTGCAAGCTCTTATCTCGTTCTTACTTCTCGACACGTAACCCGCTAGCCTCGTCATTCCATACATTGCAAATGGAATTAGGTATATAAATCCATTGAGGACGGCACTGGGAAGATATCCAGTAATTACGGGTCCTAAACCTGGTCTGCAAAGAATAATGTATTTTTGCTTGGTCAGGAACTGATCAGGTAAAGAATGGGAAATGCTATTTACACGGATAAAAAAAATCAGAGCATATCCAGACTGCCAGTGTAAGCAAGACAAGGGATCTTTTGCTAGCAGTTACGATTTTTGTTAACATGTATCATCAATCTTCCTTTCACAGTAATCTCTCTTTTTTTAAAATTAAAATTTTCTTAACTAACTTCCGATGATCTTGTATGATTTCGTGGCAATAGTTCAATTTTTCACGTGTTTTATATTTCAGTGTTTCTTTTTTAGAGCTTTTGCTAGAAGTCCAGAAGAGCAAAATTTGATCAAAATTGACATATAATAGTAATTACATTTGTTGCACCGCCATAGCAGGGGGAAACCATTTTTTTAGCCTCTCAAATTTCGCTATTCCTTGTACCGCAGTTACCGGAATTGCAAAGAATATAGTAAGAAGTAATGCTGTGGAATAGGCTCCGATCTTGTACAGGGGTAAATGCCGAAATGGTATTTCCAAATTTTTCCATAAAACATCCCTCGGTTCAGGTGCCATTTCGGTAATCCATATAAGAGGGTTGGAGTGCTGCTGGGATTGGGAAGCAAGTGCAGCGCCTTTCCTTGTTTTGAATGTAACAAAAGCAACAGGCACTTCCTGCATATATAAAAATAGATAAAATTTCAGTTTATTTGTTATCAACTGAAAATACTCGAGTTCAAGCTCAAAAAGTGATTAAATGTTTACGCAGGTATTATTTTCCTTCATCCCTCATATGGTGTTGTGACCTTTTTATTGTTGAACCGGGGTTGCATAGCAAGCTAAATTGTCCAGCCTATATTAGAAGTTCTGCTTATCCTCTTCAATTATCTACATAACTTTTCTTACAGTTGAACCACATTTCTAAGAAAAATTTCATCGGGTGTATGTTTTAAACAGTCTAGATCTCCCCATCTGGATAATGGTTTTGTGTAACACTATCTAATCAAGTTTAACACTAATGGCTCAGTTAAACTTAACTTTTGTTCAGCTACATTTCGTTTATGTATTTATATATGTATATTGTATATATCATCTATGAAGGGTGCTCAAAGTTACGTCCCTCGCGATTCTGCTTTTCTTTCATGGTTTCTTAATATGTTGTTAACTACCCAAGAAAATATAAACCAGGAGTCTAGGACAGCCTACAGTAGGGAAATGAGGAATATCACAAAATAGCTCAATAATCAAACATCGCCACAACGAGCAAATGGGAAAATTATTTTTGCAATGTTATCTATAAAAAGCAGACGTAAACCCCGTTTCCCTCAATACCAATGAACAGACCATAGGAGTAGCAATAAATGAATCATGAGAGCACATAACCATTTCTTTTAGCGCTTCTTGGCACTGTATGAGGTGTATACAGTGCTGAATTTCCTCAAGTCTTTTTCTGTATTGCAATACTTTTTCATTTGGGTATGTCGCATCAGACAGTAAGTATTCTCTGCCATGTCCTTTAGTTGTATTTGAATTGCCTTTTGAACCCTCTATCTTTCTTGCAAGACATTTTGCCTCATTCTGCAATAGAAAGGTAACCAACATAAAGTTCATCAAAACTTACTAAACAAACAGCTCATATGAGGTTTGGTATGAACTATAAAGATGCTCTCTCTGATCACAAACACAGGGAAAGTGTTGCCACTATGTGCAATGTTAATTGCTTGAAATATTCTCTAATCTTACCAACAACTTGTCAAGTTCCTTTCTACTGTATAGAACTTGATAGGTCTGATAATCATATGTATAATGTTTGGAGAAAAAGTGATCGACGCAACAACTATATGCCTTGTGATCATCACAGATGGGAATTTGGCGGACTAGAACAGTAAATTGCTCCGGCTTATGCCTGCATTCTCGAAGTTGTTGAATCCTTTTTGTTAATATGTCCTTATATTCCTGAAGATGAAATGGTACACCAGATCTCCTGTTATAACAACTTTTTAAAATTATATCCAATAAGATTGCGGAAAGGTTAGAAAAAGTTTTGAGACTCATGAGAGCACATAATACGCGCCCTAATGTAAAACCATATGAAGCTCTCAAGTTAAGATAATAAGTTTTTTTAAACAAGTTTAGTAGACCGGTCTGATGTTGAAGGTGTGGCCAACACCAAGTACAGATGTAGGACATATTGAGTAACCTTGGACAAGACTAGTAGAAGCCAAATTATTTTTGAATACTTGGTGTTGTTTGGTTTAAGCTCAGTTTTTTTTTTTTGGGGTGTAAAAGCTGCACTGCATTTGGCTGATCAGCTCTAAAACCGAGTTTTTCTGAGTTTTCTGATATATAAAGGCTAGAAGATTTAAGCTCGATGAAAGTCTCTTTTTCTCTCGGGAAAAAACCCCCTACTGATTTCCTTAATAACTGCAGCCAAATGAGCACTTAATTTTCCTCTCAACTATGAATAGTGATTCTACCGATGATGATAAAGAGTCAATCGAAATATAATTTAGCTAAAGGACCCATATGGTTGTGTCTTTGTAAACAGTATTAACATAATGGACCTAAAAGTGTATGTTAGACTTTGGTGTTTCATTAACAATTAGTAAAGTGCAATACTGCATGAGATACAGAATCACCTTGTGTAAGAGGTACAATGCATAACAGGATATGAACAACAAGCACGAAAAATGCACCCAAAGCCTGTCAACAAGAAGGGGGGGAAATCACCCACTAAATATTAAGAGTTAACAAATCGTACAACTAAGGGCCAATTAGTTGTCAAAACTTGATCGGCCAATGAGATAAAATGAACAAAGAAAGGAAAATAAGCAGACATGTTACTGTTAAATGTGCTCTGCAAAATCATATGATGCTAATATTGCTATCAGATAGGAAAATTGCGTGAGAAAAGTAATATCACGGAGATGCTAAAGAAAAGATTAAGCAACAAAAATTCATATCCAGCAACAGTTTCAGAGTTTATAAATTATATAATTGGCAAGATGCACATAAAAAATATAATCACATATAATTACGAAGCACATGAACTAACGACCTTACTTGTTAGACCCCGCTTTTATATTTGAGATTGTGAAGGCATCCATAGAATGCGAACTCTTTGTAGGCCCATCATAGGCACCATAATTAACTGGAATCAGTATAACCAAACCGACAATGGAACATACCACAAAAAATTTGATGCTGCAATGAAGAAACTATAACTTCAGGTATATCAAATTCAGTTTCCAAGATTCAGAGCTGGAAACTACCTTAAATTAAGATAAAAGAGGCGATTATTTTTATTTTGATCAGAAATGCATATCTACTAGATGGCCCTCGAGGAAATACAGCAAAATTCAGAAGCGCTCGGAGCTTTTGCCATGTAATTTGATGCTTTTGCTATGTACTCTATCAAAATACTTCGATTATAGAATTTTATCCTGACATAGCCTAGCATAAATTAAGCCCGGTTCCGCCATTAATCATTTCAGCTACACCGAAATGTATATGTTTGGGTGACGTCTTTATACAGTCAGCATAATCTGAATACAGTCTGAGACTCGTACTTCTGAAGTACAAGTTGTAGTTCTGAAGTACGAGGCTTGACTTGTTTTTAAACGATTGACTTATCTAAATCAATCTCGTACTTCAGAAGTACGAGTCTCAGACTGGATTCAGATTATCATGACTGTATAAAGATTTGCAGTTACAAGATGTAGCACATGCACAAACAAATTACTCGGACAACTGTTTATTAGCCACAGATCAATATATATCACCCATGTGGGATATTTCGAACATGGTAACTAAACATATAAACAAAATCATACCTTAAAACAGATAAATTTCAACAACACCAAAAAGTATACTTTTGCAGTTATGCAAAATCGCAAAGACAGCAAAACCATAAAGTGACAAAACTCACCCAAATTTGAAAAGTCGGATGAGAATGAGGGCATCGAGCCCTGCCATCTCCAAGACCTCATCCTCGCTAACCCCGATACACCGTCCGATCCAAGAAATAGATGGAACCCACCGTCGAAAAACAAATCCCGAGTCATTTTCGTTTTTATCATTAGCTAAGAAACCATATAATGAATCTAATGGTGCATGTATAGAAAGTGGACGTGCATAGTATACATAGGCATTGGAAGGATGTTTTTTCAGTATTGAAAAGAGGAAAAGAATCACAAGTGATAGTCCTAAGTTTATACCAACAGATGCTAATAGACTTTCAATATTCATGATTTTGTTTTTTCTTGTAACTTTCTAAATTTCAGTGTTTTATTAGTTAAATGTTTAGATCACTTTTTTTTTTTCAATCAAAATGTTTAGATCACTGTTATGCATGGCACATGCCAATTAGGTACGTGAGATAAGAGGGAAGATACCACGTGGCAGAACCAACTACACGTGGCAGCAGGAGAGAGAGAATGTAAGCTGAACTGCTAAATAAATAAATGTCGGTTTTTACGATCAGAGCATCTGGCTAAACTGATGGTAAAATAAGGATCATTAAATTTATCAACAGTCTAGCAAAGTTTTTATTGTTAAAATTTAGAACACTCATTTTACCAAGTTTTCAAAAAATAAACCATTGATATCTTAACTTTTTATTACAGTGATTAAATGATGTATACAAAATTACAAACCCATTATTTTATTTGTATGCTTAAATTATGATTTTTGTAAATAATAGTTATACTATATAACATAAGTTGAAATATACAACTTTTGAAAAATATGTGTACATCCGATAAGTATGGTACACAAAAATTGAACACCTTTATGCTATGCGTATGCGAAGGATTAATAATACAGTGTCTTCATTTTTATTTAGTTGCCATCTATAAATTAGTTGTAATTTTAATCGGTTTATAATTTGTATTAAAATTATTGAAATTAAAATTTAAAATATTAATCATATAATTTAACAGTTTAACTAATGATTGGCTTTTATTGTGATAATTTTATATAAGTTATATATTGACCTGTCAGAAATTGCACATATAGTTGTAGTGTACAATTAATTAATAAGTGGATTAGCAAACTTACCTACTTAGGCAGCGGAGGGCAAGCTCAAGCCCAGTAAGACTGGAGCCTTGAGCAAAACGAGATGCAAATAATTTTTCCAGCCATCCACAACGGCTCAACCTAACTATTTATTAAGTATTATATATATTTAAATGCATATATGTATTAAATTAAGTCTGAAGTCTAATGGTAGAACTTATTATAACTGTTTTGATAGTTAATATTGTATTGGTGCAAGGCTCAAAACTATTCCCAAACATTTTTATTTCACTTTTTTCTTTAGTTTTGACTCATTCAATGAGTAACACAAAACACGTAAGCTCTTGAGCAACTAAAAACACCGAGTCGCCCGTGTAGGTAGGCCTTAATGACTTTGATTTAATTCAGTTTTTGATTACTATCGCATAGGATTACTATTCTCTTTAAATTAATCCCACTGAATTTGAAACGCATATTACAATTAGATGGGAATAGGAAAGCGTCGGTTTTGTTTTGTTTTGTTCTATTCAGTGATTTCTCAGTTTTATTCTTTAGCCATAGGTTAAGGAACAAAATCAAGGTACACATAATAAGACGATACAACCTTGAATAATGCATTTAAGAGCTGATTTTTTTTATTACAAAAAAAGTGGGGGGTTTCTTCATGAAATGATATTTTTCGGTAATAGGAAGTGGTTACAGAAAGTTTTTCTTTCATGTGTAGTCCCCTACCAGCGTTGAGAACCCGCTACACTATAATTAATGATGTATTAATTAATAAAATGTTTTAATTTTAATTTTAAATTATTTTTAGTCTAATTATTTTAGGGTTCATTAATACATGTTGGGTATTTAGTATATGACACACCCTAAATTATAGTGCACTACCGGGTTTACGATAGTATTGTTAATGCTACCTAAAGCGAATTTTCCATGGAAAAAAAAAGCGTATAATTTATCAGGTATAGTATAGTACGTTGAAAAATCACTCAGAATGAGGAAGAAGGTTCATTACAAATTTACGGTGAAGAATTAATATATGAACCATCAACCATGAATTTTATTTAATATTTACTAATGAACATCTGAAACATGCACGATTAAAGTCGTGGTGACCCAAATACGACCCAACTTTAAGTATTCAACAACGTTTTCAATACAGTTGTGGACTATTAATTAAATACGAGTATATATATGTTATAATACTGTTAGTAAATATTCAAGGTTAAATTAAATTTGTGGTGATGTAAATCCTTTGAATAGCATTTAGTGCATCATTATTTTCCAGTGCACAATTTATAGTCAATAAATGTATGGTATCCCATCTTTTATAAATCTAAAAAAAATGGGAAATGGGGCCTTTGAATAAAAACATATTGTTTGCTTTAAATCCACGCCTCTTTTAAAAAGTCATTTAGTTGCCAAACCCAACCAAAAGCTGAAATTCCACAGCACCTAAAAAGGATCAAATAATTTCATTTTCTTATTTTCTTTGTTTTTCCTTTTTTTGCCAAGTTTCTTTTATAGTTCATCCTTTGATTTTACCGATCATTTTATGCAAACACATATATACATATAAAGCTCATCTTGATCTGTCTTTGATCTTCTCTCAAAGCTACCAGGCTTGTTTGGTTGCACTTATATAAGCAAGTAAGTTGGTTTTTAAGTTTAAGAAGTATATTGAATTATTGAGATATATAGCTTAAATAATCCATCTTTTTTGCAAAAGCTACCCTTTTAAGCAAAAAAACATAAACCCTCTTGTATGGAGCCTACATCATCATCATATAATAAGGATGAGAAGAATTCGATATCGAAACAATTTAATCGGTCTCTCACTACTTTAAGCCATTCGTCGAGTGCCAAATCAGGAAATCCGCTCCAACGCCTAGGATCCTTGAAAGGAACGGTCGAAAAGCTACGGACCCTTTTTGAAAAATCATCCTTGAAAGAATCTCCTATCGAAGAAAAACCAAAAAAAAGTACCCAGAAACTGGTGTTACCAGGCACAGAAGATAGAGTGGTGGTGTATTTCACAAGCTTACATGGCGTTCGAAGGACGTTCGAGGATTGTTATACTGTGAAGATGATTCTTAACGGTTTTCGGGTTTTGGTTGATGAAAGAGACGTCTCGATGGACACGGCGTATAAAAAAGAATTGGAAAATATTGTTTTAGGGAAAAAGGGCAAGAAGGGAGCCTTGAGGTTGCCTCAAGTATTTATTAAGGGAAATCATATCGGAGGGATTGAAGATGTGAAACACCTACATGAGAATGGGGAATTGGGGAAAATGTTGAAGGGATTACCTCTTCGCCCGATTGGTAGTGTTGGATGTCGACTATGTGGAAATGCTAGGTTTATTCCTTGCAATTATTGTAATGGGAGTAGGAAGGTTTACGACGATGATTATGATGTGAAAAGGTGTGTGTATTGTAACGAAAACGGCTTGCTCCGATGCCCTACTTGTTGTGTATGAGTATTGTACTTATATATATGTGTGTATGTGTTCAGTTTTTCTCTTTGGTTGCCGGCTTGTTGTTATGATTGGTGTTTAAGGGCGCTTGGCTTGTTGTTATGATTGGTGTTTAAGGGCGCTTGGTTCGTAAGATGATAAAAAAGTTGAATTCAGTCCCGTTGTTTTATTCATTTTTATGGGTTGATGGTCTTCTCCTAAGACTTTTAGCCTAGTGTTGTAGCCTCGCCTTTCAACACATACCCAAATCAGTCTATGGCAATTTGGACTGGGAAAACAATCACCCGGAAGAGGCATTTCCGTGAAAATGAAGCGGATTATCAGTATAATAAAGATCCAATTGGTTGAAGGTGACCATAGGGACGTAGAATAATAGTAGTAGGGGTTTGGAAATGTTTATTGATCACCATCTGATCAACATATTTCGACCAAATGAAACTGCTGTTTTTGCTAGCTCTGGTCGAGTAGGCACTTGTTTGATGTATATATATGCTTATATGATTTGTAATCAGATTATCTGTTATATATGATGTGGATCATGATCCTGAGGTACGTATAAAAAAAATTATGGCATGATTTTGATATCATTATAGCTGGTACCAGATAAATTGATGGAAGTTTTTCTCAAGTGAAAGAGTGTGCATCTTTTCAGATGATGGAATCACCGTTGGAGGTTATTTGGTTTCAGCTTTTAAGCCCCAGTTTTATGCTTGTAAGAAGCAACAAGTAGTTAGCTAGCTTATATGCCAAACTGAGGTTTTCTAACATCAAACTTTTTAAAATTTACAGTTAAAAGAAGCAAGTTCTTTCCTCAACATTAAGTAAGCCAGTTTTTTACTATTGCAGCCAAACAATTGTCAACTTATTTATTACTAATATTTCGATAACCAACTTGGCTTTTACTAGTTCATTAAATATTTTTTCAGTCACAGTTGACAGTTCTATTGGATTTGTAATGTCCACACCACTACACCAGGGTTGAATTTGCAACTCATACAGACACTGCCTCATTGTGGTATAAATTGTACCATAGGATTTAACAGACCAGCAAATTTGAGTTTTCTTTTGGAAAAAGCAGGGTATGGTGAGTCCTGCAGTCCATATTAAGCTTCAAAACTAGAATAGTGAAGAGCAGAAGCAACACATCCACTGCGTAAGGCTTGTTTCGGCAGAGTTATAAGCTTTTTTGCTTATTAGGAATTAAGTTGGCAGGAATAGGATGTTCGGCTTTCAAGCTCAGGTTTTGAGCACTTGGAGCCTGTGGCCTAAATAATCTGAGTTGTAATCTAGATCCATCTAGTTTTTCTCTTAGTTTCAGAAAAGCGAGTTTCTTTTTACTTCATATCCACAACCAAACAAACCTAGAATTCTGCTAGTCCATCTAGTATTTCGCACTTTGGAAAAGTTACTATTCTTTTTCAAAATTTAAAACTACAACCAAACAAACCTGTAATTGTTCTGGAGAAATCTTTCTTAAGCTACCTAATTCATAGTCATCTTTTGAGTCAACTTGTATTGGTTACTAACTAGCCTCTTTTCTGAGTGAGAAGAGGGTAATAAAACCTTCAGCTATAATTCATAAATGTTATGTTTCCCCTTCTTTACTGGTTTTCATGGTTTCTTCTTAATTCAGGGAGCTCTTTGCCTCGGAGTTGACTGTTCGATGCACTGCTTATTTGTCAATAGCCAAGTATTTTGGTATGAAATATAAACACGGTTATGACACGACAATTATTATAAATTATTATTTTATTTTATTTTTGGTGTTAACAATTATTATAGATTATGAGTATATTATTTATATAGGTATATGTATATTTAATTTACCAAAAAATATAAATATATTGATTGCAACCGACAAATCTTAGTAATAATTACATTTTTAATTAGAATGTTTTGTTGATGTTTGAGATAAAATAATACATTTTGAAAGGTAAATGACTTTTTTTGTGCTACAATATGTGTTCATTGTGTCAATTAATTGTCCATCACGTTTCGGAAAGCGTTCGGTGCGAATCTGTGCAAGTGTATGAGTGTTTCGGAAAGCGTTCGGTGCGAATCTGTGCAAGTGTATGAGTGGTCATTAATTTGTTTGTTTTGCATGGAAATAAGGAGGGGAAATATTTTCATAGGAAAATGAGATTTTTTTAGTTGATTGGTTGTCAGGAAAACTTTTTTTAAGGAAAATGTATTCCCTATCTTTGGAATAACGGGGAAAATTGATTCACTCCCAATTTGGAAGGAAAACAATTTCCTCTGGTGGGGGATAAAATCTTATGAGAGCAATGCTATCAATTGAGCATATAATCTCTGGTACAATTTTATTGGAGCAGTGTATTATTTTTGGTTTGTTCTAATTTAGTAGGACACTTATTAAAAATATTAAATAATTTTATAACATTTATTAAGTTATACTTATATATAATATCCTTGATATAAACTAATAGTATAGATATTCGTAAAAAAAAAAGACAAAAAATAAAGAGCACAATGACGGTGTCACCCTAATATTTTTTTAATTTTCGTAGTCAATAAATTGGGACAAGGTATTATCTACTTTAGTCTATATTTTTCATCCTTTTCTCCTATAGTCCTCATCTTTCTCTCCTCTAACAAAAATCAACCGTATTGCTTTCCTATATCATCAATCATCATGTTCTCTAATTCTTTTATGTATAATCTGTACATGTTGAAGTAAATATATCATAATATATTCTTTTAGCAACGTTTACTAACTATACACGGTTAATTGGGATGCTCTATAGTTTAAATTGTTAGGGCATGTTTGTTTTTACATTTTAAGATAAAGCAATTCATAGCTTTCGTTGATAAGCTGTATTTTGATTATTAAAATTAAAAACTTCAAATGTTATTTTCAAGACAAATCTAAAATGTCAATTACAAGGCTGCAAAAAAACATGAAAAAAAAAAACGGCCATAAAAAGATGGCATAAAAAATTTAATTTATGATATTGAGACGGACCTTGAGTAAATAAGATTTATGATTTTTTTTAATAATTGGTGATGTTATATTTCAAGTTCTGGAAGTTGATTCCATATTGATATTTGCATCCTTTTGTTCTCTCGAGTGAATCAAGATTTATATATATATATTTTGTTTTTGTTTTTGTAAGATAGTGGCCACTGGATATTTCATTTATAAGAATTTGATATGTTGTTCATTTTTTTTTTTCCATTTTTAATTTCAATGCTTATTTTTACTTCAAACTTTTAAATTGTAATATTTTTCCATTACAAATTGAATAATCAAGAATTAGAATTTTTGGAAGATTTTCAACACCAATCTTCTGCTTTTATTTTCATCTCTGGCCAATTTTTTGCATCCCCACTGCTACCCTTTAAAATACTTTTCCAATACGATAAAATTGATTAAAAAAAATCCCATTTTTTTTCAAATTGGATAGTCAACACCAATCCAGGAAGGCGAAATCACTATAAATACTAAAAACGGTCTTTAACCCATATGAAGAATTGCGGATACGATTGAACCCACAAAAGTATTCTTACCTTCAATTTAAATCATTTAAATTTATTCCATATTGGGTTTATAATACATATGTGATAATTGGGTTGTTTTGCAAAATGATAAATTGAATTTCATTAATTTTTGCTTGCAAAGTGCTTTAGGATGAATATCTAGGTGTTTCATCAATCTGATCTATTAGGAAATTAAGCTTGACAAAGATTTGATGGACACCGGGGAGGAGAAAAAAAAAAGCATTTTATGGGTTTTATTGTATTGTATATAGAGGACTGAGGAGAAGAGGAAAAAAATAATTGTTTAAAGTTATTAATTATTAGTATCTTTATCGGTTCAACCTTTAGATCTGTTTTATCAAATTATAAATTGTATTTTATGTATATTTAGAGAAATAAATACGTATTTTATTAACTAGTGAGTGTGTGGACTGTGTGGAAGTTGTGTGAGATTTATGTGCAAATTGTGTGTCTGGTATCACTATGATTCATTATAAAATCACTAAACCCTAAGAAAAAACAATAAATTTCTCTTTGTAAAACAAAAAAAACTATCGGTTCTTCGTTTAAAAAAACAAAAACAAAAAAAACTATCGGTTCTGATTTGATTTGGCTAATAATAAATTCTCCCATGACAAATCTCAATAATTATGAGTATTATCAAAATGATTGAGGGTGTTATTGTCCACAAAAATTGAAATCAGGGATAAATATGTAATTTACTGCTTTTTCTAAGGTTTTGACATTTACTCATCTAGTAAATTGTATTCAATCCTACGGCCAATATTACATGTACTATTTATCACTGAGTTGATAGTATAGCCGTCAGCCAAACTGACACTTAAATACCAGAAAAACACTATAAATATACATGTACTTATACCACTTTATCATCAAAGTCAGATCTCAAACACTTATAAACCATTTAATTTAATAACATTTCTTATCAGGATTCTCAATACTTTTGTACATCAATACTTTACACACGCATCTGAATCGGCTAAGAATTATCTCTATTTTTAGCTATGTTTTTTTTTTGCCGATTCAGATTCGTTTGTAAAGTTTTTGCGTACAAGACTTAAAAGCCTGCATTTGTGCCAGAGGAATTGTTTTGATTGTTCTTTTTTTCCTTTTTGGGTTAAATTTTTTATTAATCTTTGTTGTTTTCGCTATATAGTGCATGTTTGGTAGATTTTTTAGCTTTTGATTTTAAAAAACCTCGTGCGTTTGGTATCACTGTTTTTTTTAGCTTTTAAAAATCTAGATTTTGGAGGAATATAACTAGAAAAGCTAAAACCAAAAAAATCACACATTTTGAATATTTTGATAGCTTTATCGCCACAATTTTCATAATTTAAATGAATATTGATCTTATATCAACTAAAACTTTATTCGTATACTTGACGGGTTACTTACTCGTTTAAATATGATATTTTGAAAATTTATCAAAAAAAATGTCTTATAAAGTTATTTTGATTGAAAAAACAAAATGATATTAGCTAATGCCAAAAACCAATACGTTGAAAGTTAGATTTTTTTAGCTTTTGTCAAACAACTCAGGTATATTTTGAAAATCAAGTTTTTTTACTACTGCTTTCTAAAAGCAGTTTTTTGACTGAAAAAGGTGATACCAAATGGACCCACACATCTCAATATAGTTTTTTTTTTTTTTTATAAACAATCAGTTGTTGCTTATTTAAAAAAAAATAAATAATAAGATTCGTATCTCTTTGTAAACAAATTAATTTAGTAATACGTTTGTTTGTCTATTTCAGTCATTTGTTGCTATTATTAAACATGTGATTATGACCAAAAGAATTACATATGAGTTGGTCTCGTAGTGTTACTTGTGTATGTTATATAGTACTACTTATTTATTTGGACTGAGGTACTTGTAAGATTAATTTGATTATCAGCGTTGAACAATTAGTAAGCTAGGTTTTAATGGGTATTATGTTTATAAAATCGTGTTATGGTTGAAGCATTAAATTGATTAAGTTGTAAATCCAATTAAATTTCATACACCTTGCAAACCAAAAAATATCTGTGTTTATATGACCTATTGTATTTGCATCTTATGATCTACACTGAGCATGTTATATACTCCAGATGTAATTTTTTTTTTTGAATAACAATGATATTTCATATAGGGATGACTTGATAACGGTATAATTTTTCTTCTTTTTCTTACATGTACTATTATTGGTTGGACAAAATTGAAAGCAGCATTTGTTTTCCTTTTATGGATTCTTGTAAAAGCATTTAAGTTTAATAACCCTAGATTGTTAAATCTTTAGATGTTCTCTTCTCAGCCTCTCAATGAGCAAGTTTTGGAATTATGCACTTCTTATATAAGCGAGATATTTTTTCTAAGACAATGCAATATTTAGCTAACTTAAAAAAATAAGAAAACAATACTCAACGACCAAATAAAAAGGTCAGGTACACCGTTATTTTCCATGTAATCATCATCAGATCTGTTAGAGAAAAATGTGTCCCACTTCATATTGTAGAATAAGTACTTTTGATTTTTAAAAAAATGCTCATATATGTATATATGCTCTATATTTAATATTTATAGACGCAGACAATTCTGATATCTGCTGCATTTACAATGAAATGCCAGCAATGGTTCTGTAATATGATATATCCTTTATCTTTGCAAGCAGGTTTTTTTAGGTAAGTTCCTTGCAAGTAAATTGCCAACCAGATAGTTTTAAATTCAGCTAGAACTTTTTTTTTGCTGCTCACTTAGTTTATCGAACTATGTTTATTGTCGCTTAATTAGATATGTCAAACTTTTCAAGTCGAAGAAAAGGCAGAAAATGGAGTGAACAAAGAAGCAAAAGAAAGCTAGAAGGAGATGATATATTCATGTGTTAGGATGACGACATAGTCGTAGTCAAGATGCTAGAGGAATTTTTTATCTTTATTTTCAAATTTTCTGTTTTTTTTGAGTTTTTTTAGCATCTTTGGCTTGTTTCAGTTCAAGTTTTTAATGTGATTTTCGATAGAGATGCTATATGAACAAGAATGTAAGAGCAATAGAACGAACATATATAATATAGCTAGACAATAATCCGAAACACGGATTAAAAGAGATTTCCTTAAACTCCATTAAATCCATATATTCACCCATAATCAGTATGGTGAAAGCGGTCAAGCAAGTGATTGCGATGAATATACAGGGAGTAATAGTTGAGATTCAAGATTAACTAACAATCTAAGATGTATAATTAGAAGAGCAATTTAACAATACAAAGAAGGCATGCCACAATATACTCGTAACTCTAATGATCGGTAATGGCACAGACCATTAGTGTAACTAAGATAAAAATTAATCGCAACAAATTTGTCAGATCCGTACAAAAATTGACCTCAATACATAACAAGATACAGCAATATCTTCACAATTTATTGAAACAGCAAAGCCTGAAAATGAAAGCAACAAAAATAATCGTACATTCACATAAGCAATTCGTAAAACACCTAGGAGACAAACCCAAAAACAGACCAGATACCTTTTAAGACGACATGCTGCGTAACTTTATAAAATCTAGACAGTAGTATTATCAGGAATTTCTGCTTGTTGGACTATATTCAAAATAAAAATCTTCGAAGGCTATATAATTTTTTAGACTATCTTATGTCAATGCTATAAATCTAAACAATTAGATTAATCATCAATTAACTCAAATTTATTTGTACATTAACAATAAAATTTATCAAGTGTAAGACTAGAAATTGGGTAGGGGCCACGCAAACGTATGCCCTCGCTGGCACAAATTGGGTAGGGGCCGGCAAACGCATACCCTCACTGGCACAAATTATGACGTAGACTTAGACACTTGGGCTAATCTTAGATTGACACCCTTCCAACAGTGCAATGGAGGTCATCAACCTAGGCCATAGACCTTCTTGATCGTCCATTGACCCCATCCAGGTATGTAATTTGCTTAGAAGCATGTGGCTTCTCTTTATCTGCCATTTCGTGGGCGCTCTCTGAAATATTGTTGATGTGGGGTTCTAGGATTAAACATCAAATTGTTTTAGGATTACAGAGTATTCAAAGGTTTGCTCCGCCTAAAAAGTTTGTGGCTTCTGGGTATTTTAATACTTTTTTCATGCATAAATCGATCACAACAGCATAGCACAGGTACATCAACATTTTGTGAATTCACAGACGCCATAGAAGCTCGAAAGCTGGAAAACAAAGCAATTAAAATAATCACTACATTTACAAAAGCAATTCGTCAAACACATGAGTCAAATCCAAAACTGACCTTGTAACATGCTGTATAACTTATAAAAATCTAGACATCAGTACGATCAGTAAATTCTGCCTAGACCGTATTCACAATACAACAGTTCATAAAGATCAAAGGAGATTAGATATTGAGTAGGGGCATATATCTGATATGAGTTGTTTGGCTGCAGTTTTTTGCTTCTAAGCTATGTTTATTACTTTCAACATCCACCTCGTGTGGACATGTTAAACAAGATTGACCAAGTTTCGTAGCACATTTATTAAATTAGAGATTCTCTGTTAGCGGATAAAAATATAAATTTTACAACATTGATATAATTCTTTTGAAGCAACGGTAATTGATAAATGTTATATTTTTCTGGCGGTAATTGGTAACAATTGTGTTTTACGTTAGAAGTTATCAGTCATTACAGAATTTTATGATTTTTGAGATTAAAACATTTAATTATAAATTGGATAGGGGCCGCGCGAACGCAGGCCCCAACTATCACAAATTATGACGTAGACTTAGCCACTTGGGCTAATCTTAGAGTGGCGCCCCTCCAAAGTGCAATGGAGGTCACCAACCTAGGCCATGAACCTTCTTGATCGTCCATTGACCCCGTCCAGGTAAGTATGTAATCCCATCACACCACCTCTTTATTTATATGGGAAGTTCCTCTCATATTTTAAGAGCTATCAATGTGGGATAAAAAACGAAACACAAAATAAGCTGAAAGTTCATTGGAGTCTGAAAGTATATGCTGCCAGAGTAGTTCAGAGTCTGACAACCAAATTCTAGCGTAGACAAAGCGGTCTTAAAGCCCAACGGTGGCGGAGTCAAGAGTATGTAGGGAGAACAACAATTATATACTGTAATATATAAAGCCTCCACACAAAATAAGAAAATATGTCGCCAATGAATAAAGGGTTCGAAGTTGACATTCTCAACATCTTCGGTGACTCACATCCGCGACCAAGACATCCATATATAGCTACCCTAGCTTATTTTAACAGATAACCCCAATTTACGCCTAATAGTACATCCAAACAAAATCACCTTTTCAGTTTCTCTTTAGAAGAAAGTTACGTAATTACCTAAATACAATTATCATTCACTATATCAACAATCTCATATTTCACCAGGATATTGTATAACTGAACAACTAATATATATGTCGCAAGCCAATCTACAGCCCAACTTCTTACAGAAATAAAAAGATAAATGGAACATCTTACTTTCATGTTCTCTACCTACACCCCTGTAACTTTTTTACAATTTTTTTTGTTTCTTCAGCTCTATGGTTTTAGCATATCTCTGATCCTTCTAGGCAGGCATATAGATCAAACTACACAGATTGATTACTCATCAGATACAATTTGTCATTTCAAATGATAGCACGAAACTTGGTTATTTACATCAAAGTGCTGACGGTTACAAATGCAGCAAGTCTTCACTTACAAATAGATCATGGAAAGTAACAAAAAAGACTGCATGTTTACAAAGAGATACTCGTGGTAACTACTTAACCCCACACTCAAATCTCCTACGAGACTGGGTGAAGTACCGGATGAGTCGAATTACGAACTCTTTCTTAGAGACTTGAGTCGCCAAAATCAACTTCATGACCAGTTAACAAACACCTGCAAAATATTATTGAATGAGATCCCAAGGCAATCACAAAATCTACACCCAAATTATCCAAGGAGGTGAATGTCATATTCCATTTGTGAATACATGAACTTAAGCAAAATATAGACATAAAATCTATGTACAAACAACCCGTAACAGGAATAAGATGCTAAAGATGCAAGTCACTTCACCGACCCGAATATTTTAACCATATGCACATTTCTTTGAGGTTAAATTTTCGGCAGCCAAATACTACAAAATGAGTAAACAGCATTTTCATGGAGAGGGACAACTGGGTTGACTCATTAAACTTGATTAGCCAGGGTCGACTAGGTGTCCTGGGCTCATTAATAAAAGGTACATGCTTATCCACCAACACCACCCTCTGATGAGGAGAAAAATTAACAGCTTACCATTTTGATTTGCCTGACCAGATTTTTCTAAAAATAAAATAAAATAGTAAACTATATTGGTTCTTCTTCAACGGCGTTAAAAATATTGAGCCAACCCAAAAATACTTGGAACTTTCCTGAATTACTAAGCAAGATTTAATCAAATTACCGTTTTCTCCTTCATTTACATTGATTAAAGTAGGTATATTAGATACAATGGAATATGGCAAACAAACTGGGGTTTTCAATCAAATTCACCGGGCATGTTTGGTGAAACTTAGTAAAATAATTGTAAGTGCTTAAAAAGTAGGATACCCGGAATTTCCAGCTAAATAGAGTTCAAAGGTATTTCCTAGTCACGTCCTTACTAGTCAAGTGTTTACTTTTCATCACACAGGTATGCAACTGGGAGATATATTATCCATCAGTGGGTCTAATGAAATTTCAGTGATTAAGGCAGTTGTGTGAATAAACTGAGAATTGTGAGAATTACCTTCAACAATATATTCCCATTCAAGAAAGATAATGAGCGCCTGGGGCATCTCTCATGCTCAGATTCAGACTGTTTCGCATTGTTCGTCTTCCAATACCCACGTTACCTTTTTGCATCATAGCAACAAATTCTTGATAATCAATCCTTCCATCCTGAAAAAATACAAACACTCACAACTATAGAATCACCTTATACGAATTTGGTATTGCTATTAATGCACTCACTGTCACCATAACTATAAAAAGCATTACTACCGAAAAAAGAAAAAAGAAAAAAAAAGTTGCGTTTTATTGGCCAGTATTGATACAAGGGCTGAGAATGTACAGAACTATAACTTAAAGTTCAAAGATGCATGAAACGGGTATAGATACTGGGCAACCAGAAATAATTAAAGCAGGTGCAGAAATAATTAAAGCAGGTGCAGAAATGAAAATAACTTCAAAATTTTGCCAAGTAAAAGGATTTTATGGGGAGCCAAATATTATTCTAAACAAATTGAAGTGAAAATTTACAACTGTAAATTAACATCCTCTATAATGGGGTTTGCCAGGGGAACTTACTGTCACTACCTGCTTGGACCTCTGGATATGGACATATAACATAGGTCGTCCAAGGATGTAAAATATATTGGACTCAACGATATTCTTTACCACACTATAGATAGAACCACTACAATTTGATTTTAACTGGGTAATAGTATCATGATTTTAACTTGATACAACATTAATGTGATTCGTACACAAGTAAGTGGACTTACATTATCTTGATCCACTTCTCGAATAATATCCTCCAAAAGGACATCAGTCATATTATGCTCTGTACAAGCTTGTTGGAGTTCATCAATCGTAATGTATCCACTCGAATCTTTATCGAAATACTGAAATGCTGCAACCAGATGCTCTTCACGCTCTAGTTTGTTGAGATGGACTGTCGCAGTAATAAATTCCCCATAATCAATTGTCCCGCTATTATCGACATCAGCCTGAAATAATATGACTGCTTAATAATGCAAAAATTGTAGAAACAAACAATACCACAAGAGACGTGAGTGTCAACTTCCTGCCTGTACTTCAAAACCAAGAGAATCAACAAAGAAAGCTGGTCTGTCAAGATCCCAAGAAATATAGAGGGCTATGATTATTATTATTTTCACTAATGTCTCTTATACGTCTATAAAATGCATTAAAAGACTAAACAGTTGTTGTCATGTGTTACTCTTAACAGCAGTGTGTTTTTTTATCCGAGGACCAAAAGGTGTCTATCAAACATATAGTAATTATCATAATGCTAAATTTGATTTAAAAGGCAAAAAAACACTTCTTGCAAGTCTTGTGCAACGAGGTCGAAGATAAATGTCGAAGTCATCCAATTTTAATTGTTCGCGTATGCACAACTTTCTTAACATGCATAACATGTACCATAGATATAAATTCTAGGTTGAGCAACGAAATACATGTTGAAGACCAAAGTAAAAATTTGTATTACCGCATCCATAAGGTCTCGTATCTCTGTGTCCTTTAAGGTAGATCCGTATTTTCTCAAACCAGCTTTGAGTTCATCAAATGTAATAGCACCACTACTATCAGTGTCCATTGCCGTAAACATCTCTTTCAAACCAGCAATCTCTTCTTCTGACAAACTTTCAGCTATTACCTGATGGCACAAACAGAACAAGGTTACTTATTGATCACACAACTATTGCAAGTTTTCTAGTAATATTTGTATAAATACCAAGTGTATTCTAAGTAACTTTGGGAAACTGCGGAAATTAGGCCTTTTAAGAGATCTCCTATAGAAATTCATATTTTCCAAAGAGAGGTAATATCGACCATAGCATACCTTCCACATACAAATTTGACTCATATATGTATAAACATGTAGGTGAAGAACACTTCACGGTATTTTGTAAGGAAAAAAGATCACATCGAGTGTTATTTGTTAATAGCATCTATATCCGACTTACAATATTCGGTACATATATACTCCCAGCTTAATAGAAAACTGAAGTAAGCCAATAATATATATATTACTCCACAATGCCACAATATGAACATTAACCCACCCACATTAACCCATACGATCACTTTCTGCTCACTCTAACACACCTTAAATGGGGAAAAATAATGGATGGAACTGTCATGCATACCCGTAAAGCCATCTTCTTTAGCTTATTCATCGCTGAGAACTGTTTTAGACGAGAGAGTACAGCTGGATCCAAAGATCTATCAGGTGCAACTCCATTCTCACAAATCCACGGATGACCTGTAGATTTTATTTTTTTAAACTCAGTTAACGATGATATTTAAAACCTATATAGACAGATCAATAAATTTTATTCTACATGTGTCATAAACATGTGATCGTGAAAAAGGATGAGGGAAATAGTTATGAGATACAGAGATCACAGATGGTCCCTTCCAATGCATGCACGCTATAAGAATGATGCACACAAAAAAATCAAGCGCTACACCAATGGTAAATTTCGTTGAACTTTTTTGGCAGTGAGATCAACTGAATTACATACTAATACTTCTTGATCAATTACCAGAACAAAGGTAAGAGTCTAATATCTATCAAAAGTAAATAAATTGATAATGTGAAGCAGAAAGGAAAACAGACATACATAGAACTTGATGAGCAGTAAGCCTTTCTGAAGGACGGGAGCATAACATTTTCCTTATCAGATCCTTCGCACTGTCAGATATTAGGGGCCATGGTTCAGAATCAAAATCAATTTCTCCCTTCAATACTGCATCAAATATCCCCTGCTGCGTTTCTAAATTGAAAAAAAAAAGGAAGGAAATCAGCACATCGGCGAGAACTGGCTAATTCCAGAGATGAATTTACGTATACTTATATACCTGCCCAAAAAGGCGGGACACCACTAAGCAGTATATATAGTATAACACCAGCGGTCCAAACATCTGCTTCTAGCCCATAATGCTTCAAAAGAACTTCAGGAGCAACGTAATATGGGCTTCCAACCACGTCAGTGAACATTTGACCTGAAATTTAACAGGCACAATTTTAAGTTACTATCCAAAAGAAAGTTTGTTTGTTTTTTATTCTTGAGATTAAAATTGAGATGTATTAAGCGGGTTTCTTTCGCTGCAGCTTTTCTGGAAGGATAAGAAGCCGGGTTGTCTCGGGCTCATTGCTTGCCACTTTTTCAGGCCAAAAAGCCACAAAATTCACAGAATTTTAGAAGGTAGACCGGATATAGTCTAGCTTTTAAGCAAAAAGGTGGAAAATTGCGCTTAAAAGGCTACAACCAAATAGGATCTTAATCCGACAAAAAAACTCAAAGACAGGAGCCTAAAGCGAGTAGAAGCCATCCTATTAACTTTTGTGAGACATCAAGACGGACTTTAATTCCCGTAAACTAAATTCATCGATTTTACTTGTAAATCCGGGCAGTACCTAAAGATATGATTTAACTACTGATGCAAAAGACTATGTTCTTGTTGTAGTAATTACCAAAATTATAGGATATTGTAAGAACTTAACCACATCAAACTTTAAAGTTACAACTTCTTACGGTTACCCAATAATATCATAATCACAACCATTCAGAAATACTTGTAACTATCTGCAAAGAATGATGAGCGGATTAAAAAAAGTGGTATGTTTGTAATATCAAGCAAGTTTTTTAAATATATGTAATGTTTAAACAATTATGCTTCATATTGTCTTTCTTTACTGTAGTACACCATATGTATTAAAGAATTTTTCACCATGAAAAAAAGAGAGTAACAATTAAACGAAATGTATACAGTGTATACTGTAATGTATGTCACTGCGATACGAATGTGCGTGGGGCCATAAACAAATCATTGCAAAACAAGAAATTAGAAAAATACTTGGAACTTGAAAGTTAAAATACACCATTGACTGCTAAATTAGATTTTAAAAAATTGCTTCCAGTTAATTTACTGTCTTCGAAATAATCAAAGAGTTGTCATGATGTACCTGGCTTGAAGAAAACTGAAAGTCCGAAGTCAATAGCTTTGAGAGAGAAATCGTCATCCTTGTTAACCAACAAGAAATTCTCAGGCTTCAAATCTCTATGCATTACGCCAAGTGAATGGCACGCCTCGACAACCCCAACAATAATTTTCGTCAACTCGGCTGCCTTTCTCTCACTATAGTGTCCCCTCAGAATAATCCTATCAAATAATTCCCCTCCTGCGCAAATCTCCATGACAATATGTACATACAACGGGTCCTCAAACGCGCCTTTTATAGTCACAATATTCTCGTGACCAGCCAAATGGTGCATTATTTGAATCTCTCTCCTAACATCCTCCACATCCTCTTTGGATATCAGCTTCCTCTTCGAAATAGATTTACAAGCGTATTCAATTCCTGTTGAGATCTCAGTACACGAGTAAGTTGTTCCAAACTGCCCTTGCCCTAATTTACGGCCTAAAATGAAAAGATCGCGAATATTATCGGTTTTATGACCCAACACATAGTAAGCTTGGTTATCAGCCCCGCGCCTGATTACGCTGTCCTTAAGGGTATTGGAGTCTTTGTTAGAATCTTGAGCCATGGGGTTCTGTTGGTGAGATTTTAAAGTTGTGGGCGAGTTATCAGACTTTTTCGAGTGGCTAGATGTATTCTTTTTGGAAACAGACTGGTCCTTGGAATCAGTGTATCCCTGATTATCTTTTACTCCTATTAACTTACGGCAAGTGTTTCCCATGAAACAGTAAACTATGACCCTTTATGGTTCCCAGATACAGCCCAAGTCTATTCTTCTCCACATCTAACGTTAACTCGGAAAGTAAACAGCTACACTATCAAAAGCACAAACACACACAAAATCAAGAAAAAATAATCAGTCTAAATATCAAATCTTTACCATCAATTTTCACAAACTTTTATGATTTTTGTAAATACTCAACAGTGATATACTGATATTCACATCTAACGCCTTACAAAAAATATGACCTTTTTATGGTTCCTCAAAATCTATTCTTCTCCCCATCTGATGTTAAGTCGGAAAGTAAACAGTTATACATATAAAAAAAACACAACGCAGTAAAATCAAGAATATCTATAATTAGGTCTGCATCTCATATATTTATCATCAATTTCACTAATTCTTTTGATTCTTGTAAATACTTAAATAGAGATATTCAAAGCTACGGACATACAAAAATTTAGAAAATAGACAAGAATTTTTTTTTATCACACTTCAGACCATACAAAATGAAAAGAAAAAAAAAATCAAAAATCAAAATGAAGGAGAAGCTAAAGGGTCAGTATAAATCCATTGTCCTAAAACAAACAGACAAACTACACTAAGAGGGTTGTATAAGGAACAAATATGCTATACTTCTATTCATGTTGAATAATTGGTCCTCACCTTCTATATATGCACTTAAACTATTTGGTAAAATGTCTGTCACAAGAGACGATGATTAAACATTTACTTCATTAAGAAAAGCAAGATTGCAGGTGTACCTTTCTTTTTTCTATTTATGGGAGTTAAATAATGATCTTGGGAATGCAAAAAGTTTAGTCTAACAAACAAAACCACTTACTTGCTTAGATGCTTTTCCTTTAGTAGTTCTAAATTTAAAATTTTTATTTTTTGACAATTTTTAAATTCGAAAGGGGAGAAAATAAATACTGTTATCGCATAATGAAATAAAAGGGTAATACTATTTAGGTTGACTCTCAGATAATAGGGCATTTTTTTTACCAACTTCTGAAATTCGTCACAATAAAGTTATTCAATCAATTGGAGTATCTAATAGACTACTTAATAAATAGAAAACACAATAAAGCAGTAATCAAGAACTGAAGAACTAATCATGATCATAAATGTATTCTTCTCCACATCGAATGTTAAACTCCAGAAGTAAACAGCTACACTATGAAAAACGCAAACACACAAAAAATCAAGAAAATGATAATTAGTCCGAGTCTCAAATCTTTACCATCAATTTTCACTAATTTTTATGATTTTTGTAAATACTCAATGGAGAAATCTACATCTACGCCTTACAAAAATTCAGGAAATGGGCACGGAATTTTATTTTTCTTCTAAAGAACTAAAGGGTCGGTATAAATCCATTGTCCTAAAACAAACTACACTAAATGGGTTGTAGAAGAAACCAATATGCTTTCTTTTATCCAAGGAACTATGATATACTCCTATTATGTTGAATAATTGGTCCTCTCTTTCTATATATGCACTAAACCTGTTTGGTAAAATATCTGTCACAAAATACAATAATTATTTACTTAAATAAGAAAATCAAAATTGACAGGCATATCTTTCTTTTTCCTATTTCTGGGAGTTACATAATGATCTTGACCTCTTGGGAATGTACATATTTTAGTCTAACAAACATACATACAAAACCACTTTCTTGCTTAGTTGCTTTTCTTTAATAGTTCTAAATTTCTGTTTCTTGACAATTTTTAAATTCGGGGAGTAAATAAATGCTGTATCACATAATGAAACAGAAGGGCAATACTAATTATGTAGGTTTAAGTCTCAGATAATAGGCCTCTTTCTTAACCGACTTATAAAATTCGTCACAAAAACGATATTCAAACAATTGGAGTATCTACTACTACTACTACTACTTAATACATAGGAAACATAATTAAGCAGTTATCAGGAATTGAAGAACTAATCATGATCATAAATAGATACATATAAATGCTAGTGAAAGAATACAAGAAAGAGATACATAATGGTTTGGGGAATGCACATAGTTTAGTCCAACAAACAAAACCACTTTCTTGCTTAATTTCTTTCCTTTAGTAATTAAATTTCTGTTTCGTGACAATTTTTTAATTCGAACCGGGGAATAAATAAATACTGTATCACATAATGAAACAAAAGCGTAATAAACTAATAATATCGAGTCTCAGATAATAGTCATATTTTATTACCAACTTATAGAATTCGTCACAAAAAAGATATTCAATCAATTGGAGTATCTAATATATCTTTCTTTTTTTCTATTTATGGGAGTTACATAATGATCTTGAGAATGCACATATATATAGTTTCTTGACAATTTTTTTTAATTCGGGGAGTAAATTAATATAGTATCATAATGAAATAAAAAGGGTAAATACTATTTAGGTTTGAGTATCGGATATATTCAATCAATTGGAGTATCTAATAAGTAGACTACTCCTACTAAATACTAGTAATACATATGAAAACATAATAAAGCAGTAATCAATAACTGAAGAAATAATATTCATGTTCATATAAATGCTAATGAAACAATACAAAAGATAGAGAGAGAGATAACCTATGCACATTGACTATTGAGTGAATGTAGAGAGAGAAAGTAAGTTGGGAGCTATGAGATCTAATAAATGGTACTACTAAATTATTATCGAATTTTCTCTCTTATATATAGATTTTGACATCTATAATATCTTCTTCTGTGACAAATTTAAACGCGTCTTATCCGGATGGTACTATTGTATTGGATAAATATTTATTTGATACTCATAGTTTCATTTAATACATTAAGAAACGGATTTTCTCCTCCTTTTTTTTTAATCCTATTGAATGAGAAAAGCATTTTTCCTACCGTATTATAAGAGGAAAATTAAGTTGTGACAATTAGGTGACCTTATACCCTATTTTCCTATTTTTTAATATAGTTGATTTGACACCTAAGTACTTTGACTTAAGGTTTATATAATTTCACACTCGTTTACAATTTATGATTTATCCTCGGGGAAATTCGAATGTGGAAGAGTATTCACGATTCACTTTTTTTTTAAACGTGTACAGATCAATCCTTACATTATCTCTTATCTTGACTTAAGTGCGTTTACGTATACCAAACCCTTTTTTTTTATGTTTTTGCAATTTATTAAAATGATAAATGTCATATAATACTTAATTGTGTTAAAGAGCATAGAAGTGTTTATGTATCCGGATATACGATATGGGTCAGTAGTACGTGAGATGTAATGTTAATAAGAAAATGGTATGCAAGTTGTGCAAACAGGTTAATTTTTTAAAAACTATGGGGACTTTTTGTGTTGTTAAGACCCTCAAATTGCTTTTTATTGACTCGCCTGTAGTCAACTAGTCTAAGTATCACGGGTTCATTCTTAGTCACTTCCCTCCCTTTTTAAAATATTGGTACTCAATCAATTTATGGGATTATATGAATGCATAGGTTGAAATTGAATTTTTTAAAATTTAATCATATTATTTAAATCTTAAGTTATATGAATAAATTTTAAAATTTTATATTTCAATAATTTAAACATAAGATATTTTACGATCAAAATTTACACGTAAATATATATAGGCCCACTATTTTGGTACCGATATAGTATTTATTTATATTTTTCACATTTAGTAAATTTTGGTTGACTATAGTGTTCACACGTCTTTCCTTTTTTATGATGTGGAATCAAAGTACAAGTCAAGGTAACTTTTATGAACCTAAAATAGTTAATTTTTCAGTTTATAAAATCAATCATATTGCCCACCTCATATTTTATTACTGGTAATGGCTGCGTTGAAAACAAATATTAATACACAAGATACAATTGATTTTTTACCTTCACTCACTCGGTATAGGGGAAATTAAAAGATATGCATGTAAATAATTATACGAAAGAAACACGATACAAGATCTCAATGTTCTACTAATTCAAAAAGAGCTTTTTCCAAAAAAAAAAATATTTTTCCTCTCAATTTGAAGCATCACTCGGCATATGAAAATTTCATGGACATTCAACAACGAACCATCTGAATCAAGTGCGTCTTTAGGTATGAGTAGTGCGGGTGAACAAAAGTGGATCGAGACAGGTCGAATCGATCGAACCGAGTGAGCATAACGAAATCCAAACCAAACTGATTGTTGGTCGTTTTGGTTTGAATTAAAAATCAATTTAATTGGTTCGGATTATGATTTTAGAATTTTTTAAACCAAACGAGGCATACAGACTCAATTTATTTAAAATTATATATAAAATATGAAGATTTTTTTTTTGAAAATTGTTACTTCTATAACTTTTTATATGTCCATTTTATGCAAATACTTTTTATTACAGTCTTTTATGAACTTAATCACTGTGTTCCTTTAACATGCTATTTTGGTACATCTTAATCCATGTTCATATTTACTGAAACGTGTTTTGAGTTTAATACTATTATTTAGTAAATTTTAAGTCAATTAAACGAAGTCAAACCAAACCATTTAGTAGAGCATGAGCAATGGACTAGTTAAGTCCCCATTTGTATCGGACTTTAGAGTAACCGTTTATATTTTTAGGGTAACGGTTTAACTTTATACATTTTTCTGTTTCCTTATCAATTTTTTTATCCTAACTAAATATTACTATATTTTAATATACTTGTATCAATTTTTTTCAACCCAAATTAATTTAATAGAACAACCACATTAAATAACTTACAAGTTTTCTCTTATTTAAAGTAAAAGTATATTTTTACAACTTATAAATAAACGTTTTGGTTTATACAAATTATCAGTTTTTTTATCGATTTCTCTATTAAAACTATACAACTCGTATTTTTGTTATTTTATTAATTTATATGCGAAAATTACAAATAAATGAGAGAAAAGTAAGAGAGAAAAATTATTATTTTAATTATAAATGAACATATTGATCTCTTATATTTGAGTGATATTTGAGTTCATGTAAATTTAACTTAATGGATAAGAAAACTGATACGTGTATAATTTTAAAATAAACTTTTCATATTTAAGATAAATGAGTCATATAAGATAACTGATACAATCAAATGAGTGTTTTTTCACTCACACTAGACCAGTTAATATACCAATTAAGTCCATCCTTTGGTGTCAGTCTACAGGTCCATTGTTAACTGTAACGACATGTTTGGAGAGCGGATGTGACATTTGGAGGGTTTAAAAGCATTTGTTTATTGGTGTACAATTTAGCAGTCAAGTGAAATTAATTCATTATCATTGATAATATATTTAAGTAAATGTTTTAGAAAATTTAATACCTCTACAAATATGTACACTTTAACTGTCATAAATAATATTCCTGAAAAATTAACTCATTCTTTTGTAAGCAAGGATCTTTTATTTTTATCTTAGAACAATTTATTTCAACTTGAATTACTGTTACACAAATCCTTTTAATTAAAAGTATAAAGTGTATTGAATATATCTGCTTCCTCAATTTTTTTATCCCTAAACAAACGAATAGAATTATTTAAAGTAAATTTGTCTAATATTAACAAACATCTCATTAAACACAACCACTATTTTAACAGATATCAAATTAAAAAAGAGCTAAACTATAAAAATATATAAGAAAATATGTATTTGCTAGGCAAAGTTGGTGTGTCAAATGTAGAATAAAAGTTCAAGTTAAAGTTAGCAACACTACTCCAAAATTAAGGGTCTCTTTTTTTGCCTATGTGTCAATATTTATGTAGTGAAATTTAGCTTGATTGATGTAAATTGGTCTTAGTGATTGAGTTTGATTTGGTCTCAACTCTTAATTTGCTCAAAACCAAACGATTGACTTTTAATTGGTTTATTACCGGAACTAATTTTCGTTGGTCCGTAGGTGTATAATTAAAACTTACATGTGCAAAATTCGTGTGACATGTTAAAAAATAACATAGTATTACCCCCCTAATCATTGAATACAAATTAAGAAAGAAAATACCCTAATTATTGAACTTTTTTTGTATTTTTGTTTACTTACTACTCCTATTTAAGTCTTAAGACAACATAAATTAAATTTGCTGATTCTGACACATCTCCCATACTCTTTCCAACTAACCAAATTTACAATAAAGTTAAAGTTGCTATGTACTGTCAATGTATCTTTGTAGAGTTGTGTCATTGAAGAAGAGTAAGAGAGTAAAACTAGAAAAACAAATATGGTTTCCAACTTGAATTCTGCTCTCATCTGCTTAGCTTCTCTCTTTTTTCTCCTAGGCAGCCTTGAATGTACAAAACATGGGATAATATTCAATTTTGGAGACTCAAATTCCGATACGGGAGGTCTGGTGGCGGGTCTCGGGTTCCAGGTGTACCCTCCGAACGGACGCAAGTTCTTTGCTAGGTCTACCGGTCGGCTCTCTGATGGCCGCCTCATCATTGATTTCCTCTGTAAGCTGCTTAAATTATATTAAAATTTACTTTTAAAAATACTTTTGAAAATATTTTTATTACACTAGGTATTTTAGTCAATTATAGCTCTGGTCATACTCAGATCGAGAAACGTCTATAAAATCCAGCTTTTCATATTCTATGTCTGATTCTGATTCCGGAACCGCACACTACATTAATAATGCAGTAACTTCTATAGAATTTTTGCTTTTTTTTATCCTACTCAGAAATAGGAAAATTGTTAAATTTCCGAAATTTTTATTTTTTTGTGTGTGTGAAGCTAAAGTGTAACTAATTTAGGCAGGTCGCTGTACAGAAAGCTCTCCCGTAATTATAAGTTATAAATTATTACCAATGCATCAATTAGGACAAATGATCATGCAAATTTGCATGTTGATTGTTTATTGCAATTTCAGCATTTTCAACTTTCTTTCTACACCGATTTGTTTGGTTTTTGTAATTGGTGTAATAGTACTTAATAAGCAATGTGTAAAAAAAAGTAGTTACAAAACAAAAATGTGTAAAAATAAATATAAAATTGTGTTTTAAACTAGACCATTTTAACAAGACCAAGACAATAATGTGGGTGAGTGGGGCCGGCTCTTATCTCTGTGTTTGTATGTATGACTCCAAGGTCATATTTGTTTGCATTTTTTTTAAGTGGGATAGGATTGTAAAATATATTGGGTCCACAAAAAATGTTTGCAATTGTTTTAATTGGGGTTGGATTATTAGTGAAGACCGGGATAGAAATGATGCCAAATTAGATCTTTTCTAATACTAGGGGGAGTTGGGTTTTGTAAAAGTTAACTCTACATTAAAATAAAACTTTGCATTTACAGCCTATAATATCACATGTTCACATTCCCCTTTGGTTTTCTTTTAACTAATATAATTAATTTGATTTGTATAAATTTCAGTTTTGATTATATGTTACACTTTATTTAAAAAAAATTAGGAATTTGTTAGCAGTACCAATTACACTAGTCCTATCCGACCGTAAAACCATGAAACTAGTAAGTAAGATTGTGAGTCCAAACATCATTTCTAATACAAGCATAGTCCGACCGGGTTTATTAGTCCCGGGACTACCAAAGTTGCAAACAAACAAGGCCTGAACCCATCATTCAACTTTGCCATTGTATAAATAAGAAATAACTTATTAGGTGGGACTCTCTAGTCTACCGTCGGTTACTTTTTTTAAACAAAATTAATGTTTTTATTTTTTCTGAAAGTTTTAGTTAAAAAAATCATAGTTTCCGGTATTAAAGTGTTCGTTAAAAAAAGTGTAACATTTGGCATGATTTTGGTATTTAATTGTTTATTCGGCATTTTGTGCCAAAAAATGGAAAGCAACAATTAAAAAAAACATTGTCAAACGTAACGAGTTATAAATGAATCATCGATATGACTAGTTTAGAAGAGAAAAAAGGCTTGGAATTTGTTTCCAAGTAGTGGAAACGTGGGATTGTCACGGGACCGTAGAAAGGGAGTTCCGGTCTCGTTTGGTTGGTGCATTTGTAGGATGAGATTGGATTACAAATGTATTGGATCTATAAATCTCAAAATTGCTGGGGTTTAGACCTTGAATTATTAATACCCTTGGGTGGTTGGGATATATATCATTGGACATGAATCACATGATATTATATGGACATGACAGATGAGAATAAAATTTTGTTACGCTTGGCCTGTTTGTATGAAATGATGCATAAGCCACGGATTGGGTATCACAAGTTTAGCAAACTTTCTTTATAGATAAAATTCTCTACCCTCACGTTTAACATATCAATCTAACATGCAAGTTTCTTTGTTAAGAACAAAAATATGGCTGCCACCTTGAATTCCGCCGTTATCTGCTTGATTTATCTTTCTTTCCTCGTTCTTGGCCGTCCAGAATGTACAAAAGCTCCTATAATATTCAACTTGAGGGCCTCTAATTCTGACACCGGAAGTTTAGTTGCAAGTCCACTGGTCGCCTGTCTGATGGTCGCTTGATCATAGATTTCCTTTGTAAGCTAACTCGTCCTGTTATCAGACTCCCATTGTGCCAGTAGAGAAACTAGGAATAGGCTGACAGCGCTGTAGCACCCCCATATGAAAAGAAACCGATTTTTACTATGTATTTTAACTCCAAATCACATGTATTAGGTGTTGAGCACCCCCACCGGAGCTTCCGCTGACCATAACACAATATGTCTTTATATATTAAAATGGCTTTTACATAAAAATAAAAATAGAATCTTAAGATTTTTCACCAAATTAAGAGTACATAGAATAGCATCTGCCTTAGTAATTACAGTACTGATTTTTTTAAGGTTTGGCAGGCCAGAGTGTGAAGGGAAGTTTGTTGAAGCCATACATGGAATCAATGGATCCCACGACGACATTCAAGAGTGGGGTCAATTTTGCAGTGGTCGGGTCAGCAACACTTCCAAAATATGAACCTTTCTCATTGAATATACAGCTCATGCAGTTCCTCCGTTTCAAGTCCCGTTCTCTCCAACTTGTCAATGCCGGTAAATGGTATTTATAAATCGACGCATTTGTAAGTTATAAATGATAATTACTGAATTGGTTGGAGTATTAAATTTGAATCCAGGTTCTAGAGATTGGATCAATGAGGCAGGGTTTAGTGATGCACTTTATATGTTTGACATTGGACAAAACGATATCACCAATTCCTTTTCAAAAAACATGTCTTATGCACAAGTAGTCAGAAAAATTGCATCGGTGGTCACTGAGATTAAGAATGCTGTTAAGGTAAGTTTTAAATCAGACCTTTATTTCCTATTTGGACAACAATCAGATTTGCAGATTACTCAGTTCTCACAAGAATGTGATTTAATAAATATAGATAATGTATTTTGTTCAGAGTTCATTTTACCGCGAATTGTAGATCAATCTAGCTATTGAAGGCAGCATTTGCTAAAATCCAATGTATTAAAAATTTCCTTTGAAGCTGAAAATGCTCTACCATAGCTCAAAAAGCTTAAAAAGCTTTGCGAAAAAATTACCCATTCATGATTTTCATATATTTCTTACGCCTAGAAAGCTTATGCTTTTTACACTTTTAGCTCTTGCAAAACGCTTTATCTAAGCTTTAGCATTTTAAAGTTTTGCTAATTCCTAACATAAGTCATCCTCGTTTGGTGCATTAATTTACGATTGGACGGTTAAATTGTTTTTAGAAATGTGCTGATCTGAATGTCATTTTTTATATGAAGGTAGATAAAACACTTGAATGTTATGATATGTTACTTATAGTAGTTATTAGCCATTATATCATTGACTTCAATGGACTAAGTTATTAACATAACTACAACTTGGATTCCTCAAGTAACTTTATTGTCTCAATATTTAGCAAAGGCAAATCGTATGTATCAGTAACATTGCCTTCATGACCAATCTCTAATGTCGATTTCAACTTCCTCACGAACTATTAGAAAAGGGGTTGTTTGGCTGCGGCTTTTGACAAGTAAGTTGTTGTTTTGGTGGAGAAAAAGTTGAATTCATCGAGCTAAAAGCTTCTAACCTTTTCAGGCAAAGACCAAGAAAAACTCAGTTTTTAATTTGATAACCAATGCACTTCAACTTGAAGCAAAATACAAAACGGGTGAGCTTAAAAGCTCCAACCAAATCATGCCTAAATCGGAGGTCTACCTTTGCTAGTTTAGTAAAAATATCATATTGGCATGATTAGTGCACTCTAGGCTTATAGTTCTATAAATTGATAATGGAATAACATTTACATTTCCAAGCTTCTTATGGTACTTAACTAGTCTGCTGTCTTCATAAGTACTTAAAAATATGAATTCAGTAGTCAAATTTCTAAATAAAGGCCTTTTTTTCCTCCAACTTTTCATGTTTATTTTATTGCTTTTTTTGGATTGTTGGCCGGAAAAAGCTATAAGCTTGATGAACCAGCTTTCTTATGAAACTTAAAAGATTGAAATTTATTTGCCTGAAAGTCGCAGCAGAACAAGGCTAAAAGTTATGGTACCTATAACCTCCCTGTTTTCGAGTTTGAACTGTCTCAGATTTTCGATGTCACTACTTAACAGGCTATACTGTGTTTCTAATAATCTATGTAACAGGCTATATATGATGAAGGTGGTAGGAAATTTTGGGTCCACAACACTGGCCCCTTAGGTTGTCTCCCACAAAAGCTATCAACAGTTCGAACAACTTCAAATGATCTTGATTCTAATGGATGTATATCAAGTTATAATGCTGCTGCTAGAGTATTCAATCAAGAATTAAATTTGTTGTGTGAGGAAATGAGAAAAGAGATGAAGGGTGCGACCATTGTGTACGTGGATATATATTCCATCAAGTATGATCTGATTGCAAACTACAAAAGCTACGGTAAGCTAACGGGTCGTGTTAACTTTCTAATGCTTTTACTACATCAAAATGCTCTCCATTTTTATAAAATAAGCATGTACCGTGCATTCAGGAACTTCAAGCTCGAACATAACTACTGTGACACACTTCAAACTGACACAACTTAAGGCATTGTTTGGTGGCAGCTTTTCAGCTCAATATTTGCTTTTTGTTTTAAAACTAAACTTTATTTGGTTATTAAGATTGAGAGCTGGCCCTTTATCTAGATGAACCCAGCTTTTCTCTGAATCTCAAAAAAAAAAACTTAGCTTATTTGCTTAAGAGCTGTAGCTGAACAAACCTCCAAATCTTACTTTGTTTTTTTCGTAAGGGTTACTTAGTTCTTTCACATTGTAGTTGTAAATAAGTTGTGTTACAGTTTTGCTTGAAACCCATCTGAAAATGAAATGGTTCGTTTGAGTAATATCTTCTGTTTCTTTTCTAAAGCAAGCTTGTTAGATGATATGATAATCTAAACTTATGCTTTTTCTTTCCTCTGGCAAGGTGGAAAGAAGCATAGAAAGTACTTTCCTCCATTTTTTAAATAAAATTGACTACAGTCTACAATGTTGTTTCCTAATGCTTGCAGGTTTCTCGAGCCCGTTAATGGCATGTTGTGGGTTTGGAGGTCCTCCATACAACTATAATATCAATGTGTCGTGTGGCCATACAAGTTCACAAGCTTGTAGTGACGGAGCTAAGTCGATAAGCTGGGACGGTATTCATTACACAGAGGCAGCCAACAACTTGGTAGCTTCGAAAATACTTTCCATGCGATATTCTACCCCTCGTATTTCTTTCGATTTCTTTTGCCAATGATGATCGGTTGGGGAAGAGGCTTGTACTTTTCATGCAATAGCTGTTGTTCCAAATATAAAGAGGAAAAATATGGAGACCTATGTATCGGCTTTTAGCTATAATCGGAGTCCATAATTGTTGAAGAAAGAACATTCACACACTTAAAGCTCTCAACTCTGAGACCAGTTTTTGTTGAACTAGATTTACTCCTTTCTCTTGAATGTTGGTATATTCAGCTAGTACTTTCTTTACCACTTGATAAACTAGGGGAAATATAAAACAAACCACAATCAAAATGTTGGGCTAAAATTAAATATACTTTTGTGCAATCAACTATCCAATTTTTTTGATTAAGTGCACCTAATTATCATTATTATTAATTGGTGTTGGTGTACCCAATTATGGAGTTCTTATAATGTAAATTTTTAACACTCTACAGTTACGAAATATGGGTATTTTACTGAATTACCCTATTTTTTGTGAGTAATGGCATTGCCTGGCCACAAGAGTCATATCCGTTGCCACGCCCGCCACGTATTGATATGGCAACAAATAAGACTCGTATTTATCTCTCTGTAAACTTCTCTCTCCCTACGTATATGTCATAAAACACGTTATCAATACGACACAAGCTATTGCAACAACAAACGAACAAAAATAAACATCAACGTAATTTTATATACACAAATTAGTTAAACAATTTACCATTTGTTCATACTTAAAGTTTATCGTGTCTGTTTCAATGATTACGTCTAAATAAAATTTGTTTCGGCATCTTCTTTGTCCATTTCGTGTTACAAAAGTTAAAATCATTGAGAGTTAAACTTAACCTCTATTTAATCACTGTATGATAGGCCTGTAATGTCTATCATTGTTAAGGACAAATGACTCCACAACGATTTTGTAAATGACCTCAAAATACGTTATATAGGAGTATTTGGAACTATAGTAGTCTGATACAGAATGTTATTGTGAGCCACTTAAGATATTTGATAATGATACCATAATAGTGTTTTGTGAACTCACATAATCAAGGAACTAACCAGCCAGCTAGGGACAGTCGGTTATAAAAAAAAATACCTATTTTTTTTTCCTGAGTATTTTTATTAAAATTTTAAAAAATTAGCATCTCTCGTGTTACTTAAAAAATACTCATATACGGAATGAAAAAAATTATATTGAATTTCGGTCCCTCTCATTTCGCAATCATGTTTCTGTCACTCCATATAACTAACATTAGTTTTATTCTATTTAAATAGTAAAAGTGTGAGATGTTAACAATTTTTTACTTTCTTTCACGTGAGTTTTCTTTCACAAATGATATGGAAGTGCCTTACCATATATATATATATATATATATATATATATGCTATTAACACCAAAAAAATGGTATAAATTGGGGGTAAGAGTGAACGTCAGTTGGAGAAAATTGCAAACAAACCCCCAAAAACGACTTTTGTTTTGAATGGACGTGTTAAGATGATGCACCAAACCACTAAACTCTGTCGGGAAAAGAAGTAATATATTTACACAAGTTGTAAAATTAAAGTAGACGATATCAATACTATAATATTAGATATTTTATCAATCATATTGTATTAGATATTTTTATCAGTGAACAGCTGCAGTTTATGATCATTAATTACTAACTAAATGGTACCATAGTTCTGTTTCAAAAGAAAATGAAAAATGGTATCATAGCTTTAGCCTTTACGTTTACTTTCTCTATCATGAGTGTTGTTATCAGATTGTGTGTGTTTTTCAAAAAGGAATAAGAGTTGTTTCCTCCATTTCCAAAGTTATGCTATTTTGTAATGTATCCACAAGCATATCCGATTAGAGGAAGACGAAATTTATCGCTTCAATTTAATCCACCACAATTTTACATCTTTACAAGTTGCAATATCGTCTATAATGACAATACCAACTCGGCTAATGTATATGTTTACGACAAAAAAAAAATGCTCATAAAATACAAACAAAAATAAATAAAATAAATTGTTAGTAACGGGTATTGGACTCAAGACCAACAAGTTAAGATAGTAACTGCACAACCACTGGGCTAACGTGTTTCAATGTATATTTATATTTATAGCTATTTAATATTTCATATATTAATACATAATATATTTTTAAAAGAATTCATGACGTGTTGCCCGTAAAAAAATATACCATAACATTTATTACCCGATCCCCAAGCCTTTTCGACTTGGGGCAAGACCGCTCCTGATCGTATGTGATCACATTATCTTATCCTTTCCGGACTGTCATCCAGCGATGTTATTCGATAACAGACACACAGTTTAATTAAAATAACCAAAAAATATTTAAATTAAATGGCAGTACCGTAGAATAATGCTAAATATTTTTGAATTTTTATCCCCTTTTTTAAAGAAAAAATCACTTTAATACACTCCAAACATGTCTATACATAAGCCCCGAAAGAGAGTTCAGTTTGCAGAGTTGTCATATGAAAGTGATAATATGGTTCTTGTGTTCTTACTGCTCACTTAAAAAGTACAACAAATACTAAATCTCAAAATTGCGTTTAAATGATCGCTCAACGTGACAGACTGATGGGTCGATGACAAACTTAATTAAACCAATATGGCTACAAGTTACAAGTAAGTTGGTCAACACTACTTAATACTCTATAAAACTACGACAAAATAATGTTTGATTTAGTGAGAGTCAAAAACTGTCACAAGTCTGTCACTAATTTAAAAATATGTCACAAATTAACTAAATTGTCACAAAGCCGTCACAAAAACCGTCGCTAATAAGCTCGTAACAAAAAATACCGTCATTAATCCTGTCGCTATTTGGGTATTTTTTTGTTGGTTTTCGTATACGAAATAACAATTAAACAATAATAAATGACTAAAAATAAATAATCAAAAACCAGTATAATATTTAGTAATTTAGAATTGAAACTGAAATTACATATTACAAAATGTATGTACTGAATAGAAATTAAAGCAAACGTTATTCAGATTATTATCAATTAATAATCTGATGTACTGAATTGCAATAAATAGGAACTGCCGGACTGGAAAATATAAACTTAACAGCCGGACTGTTCTGATAGAAATAGAAATTACAGGACTGAAATGAAACTATTATAATTACAGAATTAAATTACAGAATAGAAACAGTATTTTAAATAAATTACAGAAAGGTAAAGACATAATATAAATATTACAGGTAAGTACAGCAAATTAAAATACTGAATAGAAAAGACAGAAATGTAAATTGCATAATTTAAAATACTGAATTCAAAAAGATAAAAAAATAAAAGATGAGGCGACTGTTAGACAGTCTGTCGTTAACCGATATTCGCACACACACTTTAATGTTTCTGGTTGCATTGGTGCTTTGATCCTAAGGTAAAAAATGAAGGCTATTTTTACAGAATGTAAAAGTTGTTTTTAGAGAGTGGGGGAGACCTGCCTACTTATAGGCTAAGCTGAAATCTCAACCATAATGAAACCGGAACAATTCCCAAGCCCAAACAAGCATGCGCATGTGTGGTACATTTGCCTACAAACACCTATGAGGCTACACATTATTATCAATCTCTAGTGGTGAATATGTATATAAACTATTCAAAATAGTTTTTACTCTTTGATGTGGGATAATCATTTGGGTGGCTTCTCCATCCATTTGTTTTCCCACTTATTCTCCCAAAATTTCAGATTTCGTCTCTCCATGGTTCAACTTCGGAGCCAATTTCCATTCATACTCATTCATCGAATAGGTCATGCGATATACTGTTTTCGAAACTTGTCACACAAGCTACTCAAACCATTTGAGTACGGAATCTAAACTTTAAATTTTTCGCATGGAATCTGACCAAACTTTTAAACTCGTGACCAATTCGAAAAACACCATGTTTCATGGTTTTTCCCAACATTTTTTTTGTAGTGCTCTAAATTTGAATTAATACAAATCCAGCTGATCAAGAGAAAATACACAAATCAACCAACAAGAACTTCGACTGCATTTGATGATCTCAAATTCTCAATGAATAAATGACAATTAAATTAATTTACATTGTTATAATTTGTTAGCTTTCATATTAAATTAGTAGCACAAAAACTGACTTTGTCCATCTTTCCACATGCACAAAGTCTTATATTTGCATAAATGTAAGTTTTAATTTTTAAACGTGAGTCTTTTCTTGTCAAGGTGTAACTAGTGATAAAAACCTAAGTCTTAAAACGCGAAAATCCGGAAATATCATTTGAAGTGAGAATGAGAGTCGTTAATTATCAAAGTCTTTAGATAACAATACAGTGCATGAAACATGGATCAATTGTCTTGCCTAAGGAAGTTTTAGGCCTATTATTGTTGAAATTAAAAGTACAAGGGTCAAATAAACTTTGAATATCCTTCTTTGTTTTTATTCAATCTTTAACGTTAAAAATATTTAAACGGCAGACACGATAATAGTGTTTTGATTAGTGTTTAAGTTACATAATAGTGTTATGCTTTGAATGGGTTAACAGAGTTAAAAGACAACAAAAGCAACAAACTATTTCTTCTTATTTTTTGGAATTTTGTTGGGTGAGACGAGTTATATATTAAAATAACGCCAAAAACCCTCTCTTCAATTTTAACCAACAAAGCTACTTTTTACTTAAAAAACAAACAAAAAACAAAGCTACTTTGTTCCGTAATTACAGGTTTCAACATCATGAGAATAGGTCCGTTACAATTTAGCCCCTAGATTTATTTTTCGAGGGTTAGTTTACACTTTACATATAAAAAAACATGCATCTTTCGGTAACGACACATTAGCTATTACGGAGCTCGATCAGATCTTGTTTGCTCGCAGCATGCATAGACATTATTGTTGAGACGTGTTTATGTTAATTCACAGGAGAATTCAAAACATTAAGAATTAAATTAATACTTCAACAACTGTAAATCAACATCTTTTGTTTCCATTCCGGCCATTGGCTCACCTATAATCGTTAACGGAGGTAAATGTTTTTGAAGCTCCGAAAATTGTGAACCGCTGCCTCCTTTCATCAATATTTGATGGTGTGTATGGTTCGCCGAGGATCTAGATCTTATAAAATATGTAAAATAATATCTAGTAAGATAGTATCATCTCACCGCTTCATGTCACATTTACTACAAAACAAATTACCTTAAACATATTCGATTGTTAATGAGTTTGTTTTATTTTTGTTTCAACCCATTATAATGTGTTCAAAAGTATCAGAGTTACACTACAAAATAATGCTTAATTTAGTGAGAGTTAAAAGCTGTCACAAGTCTGTCGTTAATTTAAAAAGCTGTCACAAATCTGTCGTAAATTGACTAAACTGACACAAAGCCGTCACAAAAACCGTCGTTAATAAGCTCGTAACAAAAAATACCGTCACTGATCCCGTCGTTATTTAGATATTTTTTTTGTAGTGTTATCACTACCCAATTATCCAATTAGTGATATTTTCCCAATTTTGACGTCTTAATACTAGATGTAGTTAAAATTATAAAAGAGAACAAAGAATGTACCAATAGTCCACTACAACAAAAGGAAATATTTCAACAACAGTTAAAGATGAAATAATTATAAAATGCAACATTCTCCGTGGCGGAAAATATTGTTGAAAAGCTGTAAAAAAAAATTGCTACTACAATTATAAGAAAAATAACGTTTAAAATAATTAAAAACCGAGTTTAAAAGTCTATTATGAAGGTTAAAAAAAACGATTTGCTAATTGTAAAAAACACAGTAATTTTTTTTTTTGCTAACATTAAAATGAAGTATTCGATGAGTATTTGTACATTTTAAGAAGAAAGATAGAAATATAGTGATGTTATTGAAAATAATCAACAATGAAATATTACTCATGTAACTAAATGATCATGAAATAAATAAAAAATAACAATTTGTGATGGTAATAATTGAACTAATGATTTCTTATTCAATTTTAGGTAGTATTACCATATAAGATAAACATGATTATATATATTATGGAGGTCTATTAATATATACTCCTATAACTTAATTTTATGAAATTTTGCCTTATAAAAAATAAAATTTAAATTTTCGAAATGACGACGGCCTCGGCTTATCACCCCCTAGATCCGCCTGTGTTCTTCAGTCATTTTCCAAGATAATAAGCAGTATCATTCAATTATTAAGAAAATATAAACTTTTTTATTCAAACACCAGTAGTAGTCTATTTAGAGATATGTAGTCCGTGAGTATCTATCGGTATCACACATTTTCTCAGCACAAGTCATATACTCTTTTACTACTAAAAAGGAATAAGTTGATAGTAAATCCTTTTCCAACCTTTTTTTTATTTTTTATTTTTTATTTGGAGTCTTTTCCTATATTTTCTTAAAGAGTTGCACACATATGAATCATCAGGTGACAGCTTTAAAGGGACGACGTGTCACCACGTGGCATAGCTAGCGGCCGTTATAAAAGGGAAGCAAAAATAAATTTATATAAAAATCATGCGTCACCTAATATTATGCTCTATCAATGATGAGTATTTATTTACTTTGTATATTCTATTTGAAATAATACTTATCTTGGAACATAAAAAATGATGTATTTATTATATTTCATTATCTCCAAATTATATATCAGTATGAAATCAAGAATAATATTAAATTACTCGTGCTTTATGCCATTCTTGTTTCCTCACATCACATGCCCAAGAAAAATCATGTAGGTAAAAACATATCAAATAGCATAGTTGTCTTTTAAAGTTTAATTGGGTTAATTATAATCTTTCTAAATTGCTTTAACCATTTTAGTTCCCAAGTTTACAAATTACCGAAAATAGTCTAGTTCATATACTATTTCTTTATTTCCTGGTTAAATGTTTGTAAGTAACCCTACTCAATTCAAATTCAAAGCCTAATAGGATCGTACTAGAAAATTAAATTTAATTCTGATATTTTAGAACAATATTCGAAGATATGTTTTTTTCTTCATAATTTGGTTTCGCCGCACAATAAACATTAATGACGTGATACCATCAATTAATGTATGTTTTAAGTTTTAAACAGTTCATCAATTTTACGAGCTATGATTATTAATTGAAATCCATATATTATTTCTGCATGGACAAAAATTATAGCAAAACACAACTTCATCCTCCCAACAAATATATTAACACCTTAATTACGAAATTTCAAAATTTCAAAATTTTCAAAAAAAACTTTCACCTTATTTCACCATTGCTCCAATAATATCATACCACCTGTATACAAACCTCATTTTCTCATTTTTCCATTTTCCTTATCAAGATCACTTGCATGTCACATTTTCGTGTTTCTTTCACCTTTTTCGTTTCCAAAAGGACAAGTAAAGTGGCTTTTGGTGTCACAACATGTACATAGAAAATATCGAATTATTTAATTAAACTATGGGCACTAATATTTTAAATATCAATATTGAATATTCTTCTTATTAATTATTTTCCCCTTCTGTCATAAAATACATAAATTTTCCAACTACTCTCACTCTATTACACTCTCTCTAAATACATATACATACATACATATATATATATATATATATATACATATACATACATATATAAATATATATCGTTTGTTTTTTCCGCCTCTTTGTATAAAAGATAAAAATCCTTTTATTTAAAACCTAAGATAGCTAACAGATCTCAATCTGTTCTCAATTTCTTCTTCTAATCAAGGTTTTTATTTATTTATTATCTGATGGTTTTTTATTCATTTTCATTAGCTGCCAAAATATATTCCATCTGTGTATATATTTTTCTCAGGCTATTTATGATAAATTTTCCATCTTGTAGTATTTTAGTTCTTTTGAATGAAAATTTTTAAGGGTTTGGTGAAAGTTGAGGTTTTTATGTGATTGGGGTTTTAAGTAGGGTTTTTTTTTGTTATTAAAGATTGAGAACAAAGGTGGATTTATTTGGATAATAATTTTATAGCCTTTTTAAGTTGGTTTAATAAGTTACAACTTATCAACAATAAAGATTTACAAGAAAGGCTTAATCTTGGCTTATCTGAGGCTTAAAAAATGATGAGTTTAATTCTTAAACTAATTTTATGCCACAAAATAATAAAAAAACTTAGTTTGTAACAAGATCAGACAATTGCATTTCAATTTTAATTTAAAAAAGTAAGCTTACACTATGCTTAAAAATGTTGGGTTCAATTCATAAACTTATGCCCTTTGTTGTAGATTATATATTTGGCGTCTCGAAATAATTGAAAGAAGTGTTTTTTTTTTTCTTCTACATGTTGATATAAAACTAATCCCTTTAAATATTGCAGATAAGAGTTATTTTAGAAATAGAGTAAAGATGAGAGGTGCTGTGCTTGTTGCTATTACTGCTGCTATTGGCAACTTGTTACAAGGCTGGGATAATGCTACTATTGCCGGTCAGTTGCGAATTTGTTTTGGTTGATTTTTATTTTTAATATTCCATACACTGAGTTTTATATTAACTAGGTTTGGCTTTTTTTGCATGTTCTTATTCAATATTGGTACACTAGGGTTTTATTTTAGTTGGGTTTTGGCGTTTTTCTGCTGTTTATTCGACGTTGACGCATGTTTCATACTAACGGTTTTGTCTTTTTTTCTGTTATGAATTCGTTATTTGATACGCAATGATCCTACATTAACTGTTAATTTTACCTTTTTTGCTGTGTTTGATAGGGCAGTTAATTTCCCGCGAAAAACAATTGTCGGTACTGGACCTTTTTTCCCGCATTATCAGTGATGTGTTACAATTGTCTTGTTATAAACATAAATATGAAGACATATTTATCACAAAATATTGTATTTATTTTTGAGCTTTTTTTTTGATGGATTTTAATCACACCACTCCTCTTGGGACAAACCAGTCTCGTATTTGGGACTCGATAAGTCCGGAGCAACTCTTGGTCCCAAGAAAAGTTTAACACACTGAAATTAACTGAGTTAAAGCACATTTTTTGCCTACTCCCCTCGGAGATTAATTCTCAACGGAATCTGGATATTAATAGTACCCAAAAAATTGTTGTGTTACTAGAAGGGCTTCTTTGTACAATTGTGCCATAGAGCGAGCTTTACCTTTTCAGGCCAGATATTGCAAAATGTCTACTTACTTATCTCGGAGTTTAATTGTTGTTGATGAAAGTACTTCATCAATTCTTACCCAAAAATATAATATTTTGTCACTTCCAGGGATATTTTAAAACGATTTGTTATTCAAAGTTTAAGTGATAAGTCTACAAGTTTAGGGTCAGACTTGAAATCAAATTTTACCTCAGTCTTTGACAATAAGGTCTTTCATTACCTCAATTATCATAGTATTCCCAACAGGTGATATTTTGTCTCATTTCTGTTTTTTTTCAGGGGCTGTTTTATACATAAAGAAAGAGTTCGAGTTGGAAAGTGAACCAGCAATGGAAGGTCTCGTTGTCGCCATGTCACTCATTGGCGCCACCTTAATCACTACATGCTCAGGCGCAATAGCAGATTCTCTAGGTCGACGACCTTTACTTATAATCTCCTCAATACTTTACTTCATTAGCGGCCTCGTAATGCTATATTCTCCGAACGTCTACGTACTTCTATTGGCAAGGCTATTAGACGGATTTGGCATTGGTTTAGCCGTTACTCTTGTACCTGTTTACATATCGGAAACAGCTCCACCAGAGATTAGGGGTTCGTTGAACACTTTACCTCAGTTTACTGGTTCAGGTGGAATGTTTTTGTCGTATTGTATGGTGTTTGGTATGTCATTAATGGATTCGCCGAACTGGAGGTTAATGCTTGGGGTTCTTTCTATTCCATCATTCATTTTTTTTTTGTTGACAATATTTTATTTACCGGAGTCTCCGAGGTGGCTTGTTAGTAAAGGGCGTATGCTCGAGGCTAAGCAGGTGTTGCAGAGGTTACGTGGCTGGGAAGATGTATCTGGTCAGTCATCTTTGTTTATTTAACAAATATATATACAAGTCAAAAGTATTAATAATCTCCCAATTAGGTCACTATTTGGCCCAGATGTATCTTGATATTATGACACAGTAGCTAATCATTGCTATGACTTCCAACAGACATAATTATGTTGAGTAATTCGAGTCCTTTACCTCATTTATACATAAGAGAAAAGGGAAGGGCATTTAAAATAGAAAGATTGTAAACAAGTTGTAAATGTAGTCTTCAGCAAATTATCAAGGATAGAGCAATAAGAATTTGGACATTTCAGAACTGCGCAAAAAAAAATGGACATCAGAGATTTCCTTTTAAAACGATGTCTTGTAAATGTTTTAACAGCTATTAACTTACTTAGATAGACCTCAAAGGATTTCATAGACCTTGACCTATTGAAAGAGTTTCAACTTTCACATGCACACCAAATTGTTGCGTGCAGGAGCTTATTGCCTATTGAGTGTTCATAAAAGAAAATCTCCTCTGAATTTAATGAACAATAAAAATGGACATAAAATACTTATTTTCAAACAATAAAAGGCATTGGCCTATTGAGAAGACATTCACATGCATACTAAACTGTTACCGAAGAGCTTATAAATAGTTCATAAATTCAATAATTTCGAAAAAAGAAGTTTGCAAGTTGGTCAGGGTTACTTCCAATCTCTTCTTTTTTTGTTAAACATTTACAACTTGAAGACTGAAAAAATGCAAATTTGTTTTGATTCCCTTCTTTTTCTGCCGTGTCGGTAATTTAATTGTTATCTTTTATCTACAGGTGAGCTGGCTCTGCTAGTTGAAGGTCTCGGTGTTGGTGGTGAAACATCTATAGAAGAATACATATTATGCCCAGCCAATGAACTCATAGATGACCAAGACGAAGAAGCTATAGAAAAAGACAAAATCAGGTTTTACGGTCCCGAAAATGGTGGCTCGTGGGTTGCTCGGCCTGTCACAGGGCAAAGCAATCTCGGCATTGCTTCTCGACAAGGAAGCATAACCAATCCAAGTGTGCCTTTAATGGATCCGCTGGTTACTCTCTTTGGAAGTGTCCATGAGAAGTTACCGAAAACAGGGAGTATGCAAAGCATGCTTTTCCCACACTTCGGTAGCATGTTCAGTATTGCAGGTATGGGTGCACCTTAACCGGACTAAACCAAACGAAACCCACACCAAACCAATCGAAATCCAAATTAAACGGGTTACAATTGGTTTGATTCAGTCCATGTTAAGATTTTTGTTTTTAAATAATCTATGTGGTTCACCTTGCGTTTTTCCTGAAGTTTAAGCGATCCGAACTTTAATCAAACCAGTTAAGTAATAATATGTGTACTCACTTTGGTTCAAATTCAGTTGTTACTTTCTATAGTAAACATTTTCAGCAGAACAGGTTCAAACATGTGATGTTGAACTTTTAATGCTGACAGACTAGATTCCATATTTTGGATTACAAATTTTTGCTTCTAGTTTTGAACATTTTTTGTTACTATAACATGTTACGATATTTTGGTTAGGTGAAATTCAAAGCAATCATATTGAACAAAACCAAAGATGTTTGGTTCAGTTTGATTTTGATTTTTAATTGGTTCAGTTTGTATTTTCTTTAAAAAAATCAAATCAAACTGAGGCACGTACACCCCTAACTGCAGGGCATCAAACTAAGAACGAGGAATGGGACGAAGAGAGCCAAGCAGAAGGGGAGGACTACACATCTGACGCTAACTTGGGAGATGACGATATAGACGAAGATTTAAGAAGCCCATTAATCTCTCGCCAAACGACAAGTTTGGATAAAGATTCAGCCCCACCCCCTAACCACGGAAGCCTTATGAGCATAAGGCACGGGAGTTTATTAGAAGGGGAATCGGCTAGTGGGATGGGTATAGGAGGGGGATGGCAACTGGCTTGGAAATGGACAGAGAGAGAAGGTGCAGATGGAGAAAGAGAAGGAGGGTTTAAGAGAATATATTTGCACCAAGAGGGTGTTTTGGGGTCTCAACGTGGGTCTTTAGTTTCTCTTCCGGGTGGTGAAATTACAGATGGTGGGGTTTTTCATGCTGCGGCTTTGGTGAGTCAACCGGCACTTTATTCGAAGGAGTTGATGAGTCAACACCCGATTGGACCGGCTATGGTACACCCGTCTGAAACTGCTGCTAAAGGCCCGAGTTGGAGGGACCTTTTCGAACCAGGGGTCAAACATGCGTTGGTTGTTGGGGTTGGAATACAAATACTACAACAGGTTTACTATACTCCCTCTGTTCCAAACTAAGTGTCTAGAACTTCAATTGGAATATTCCAACTACTTTCTAAAAATAGCAAAGTTTATTTTGTACCTTTACTATCTTGGCTACTTTTTCATTTAATTTATTATTTGAGGAGTCCTAAAGTTAGGGTACATTTGGAAAGTAGCAAGAAAAGTAATCCAATGATGACGATGTCTCCTGAAATAGTTAGAAATCTCCGTAATGGTTAGTTTTTATGCAACCAGGGGAGTATATTAAATTGAATAGTTCTTATTTTGATTGCGCTATCAAAATCTTGTAGTATATAAAGTCTTTTAATTTACAAAACGGTAGACATACATAGTTTTATGTGCGTAAAGTTTGAAGTATTTTATGTCTGTTTCCTTTCCAATGAGCCAATAAAAATGAATCAAAATTAAACAGTGGCAGTGTGATATCAATCTGTAGAAATGATGATTGCAATATATCTTTTCCTTATTGGCTTTCGCCTGTTTTCCAGTTCATTTTCTCTAAAGGAAATTTGCATTTTTCTCTCAAAGGCTGGTGAATCTATTGTTAAAGCCTAACAATACAATTACTTCAGCTGTCGACGATGACCTTTTAAATTGAATTGATAACTTTGTGCACGGTATTGAGGCACATATGGAGAGTCAAATGTATGCAATCGTGGTTGCATGTAGAGTCTTGTATTCTTAACCTGTATACACCTACTTTCCAAGACTATTGTTTAACACTTTAACTTATGTTTATTTACCAATTACATGAAACCGGTGTACTAGTTTGTCAGTATAAAATGTAATTATGCTATGCAGTAGCAGTTTCATGACGCTTCTGTGGAAATTACAGTAATTCTTTTCCCTCTCTAACAAATCGATCTTTATAAAATGTTGCCTCGTTAAACACTATCAGTGGATTATGACATTAGCGCATCTGGGTTCAAAAAAACTTTTAAGTATCTGCTTTTTGCAGTTTTTTCTTTTTTTCCTTGCTTTCTTCTTAGGCCCCCGTTGTCTTATTCAATATGGTTTTTAATATGCAGTTTTCTGGAATAAATGGGGTTTTGTACTATACACCTCAAATTCTGGAGGAGGCAGGTGTTGGAGTACTATTGTCAAATTTGGGACTTAGTTCTACTTCTTCTTCTTTGCTTATCAGTGCCATAACAACTTTGTTGATGCTTCCTTGTATAGCTGTTGCGATGAGGCTTATGGATATCGCTGGTAGAAGGTTAGTTATAATTTTTCCCCCACTCAAAATAGTTTCAGTGAAGATTATGTATGTAAATACCGGCCACGACTTCAAAAAGATCGATTTTAGAAAAAAACATGTTTCCTTCTCCTGAAAACTACGTTAGTTAATTCATCAATTTCTTCATGGAAGGACAGTATAGGCGTTTTTTAGGATTATGTTTTCAGTAATTTATTGGTTGTCAAGCCAATAAAGGCTGGGTTAGAAACCATTTGTTTACTTCTCTTATTCATGGTACATCAGCATTATAATTACAGATAATACCTGTCCGCTTAGTTTACTGTTATTCGTCTTTGAAATTGCAAATCAATATTATAATTTAGTTAAGCGTGGGTGAGCCTCATGGACTGAACGGAACTGTGTAAAGTTTGAGGGGTACCCCACCCTCTAGGTACCAGGTTGTCTTTCAAATCCATGCTGTTCTGTAAGATGATCTTAAAGACCTATCTTTTAAAACCAAGTTAAATTTTAGATAGATTGATTGAAGCTATGAAAAGTTGTCGGTTTATGTCGACTCATAGAATAAGATCATAAGAATGAAAAACGAGTGGCATGGTCCTAAGCTTCTGGATTTGTCTCCTTCCCCAAACTTTACTACCATGCTGTTTTTGTTCCTTTATCTTCTGTTTGTTTGTTAGATACATTTCCACTTGATCAGAAACATTTGTCCTAAGACCAATTGTTGCGCTGGGGTCATCCTCCGAATTGCATTTGACCAATTTTTCAAGGGCAAGGGGAATTGCTTGAGCTGCCTCACTTTGTAATTTGTATATGCTAAAATTTAACCTATAATACTTTCAGCTAAAAAGATCAAATCACCTCCCAGATGAAGGTAGTCACTTCAGATTGATTGCTACTTGAAACGATTGAAACAGTGACGAATAGTACTTTTGAAATAAATTGTCCTACTACCTTTAGAAATATCGGGACTGGAAGACCAGGTAGGTCGATACCGAAAGCCTCATTAAAAAGGCATTCACAGGAATTATGCTAAATCAATTTTATGTAAAAATGTACTGGCTGGGAATGGCTGACGCGGCTATTATAGCTGGCACTCACTGCGCCACAATGCAAATGAATTAGAGGGTACGTAGAATCTGTAGGGGATCAGGATCCTAATTGTTATTATTAGAATATATCCATTCCCACCAAAAGGCCTCATGGTAGGAAAGGGTCCAGCCATTCCCATCATGGGGCCCTGTGATAGCAAAGAGAGAAACTCATATATAACCATAGGCTAGGACCAAGAAACCACCAATGTGGGATAATATTTTAACAATTATATACATTTATTTCCTTTCAGTTAAGTTTAGACAGGGTGGTGGAACTTTGATGCTTCTCTAGCTTGATCATTTTTTTCTTTACTTGCATCTTTTTGTTACTTTTTGGGTCAGTTCCTGCTGTTCCATAAAAGAAAACGCTGTAGTAAATTTTGTGGTAGCATCAAACTGAAGGAAATATGGAAAATACTGTTATTCTGCTTCAAGATATCAGGTAGCACCTGGACACAATCGACCTTTATAGATATTTAAGTTTTGTAAAGTTTAATCCGATGTTTACATTCAGTTTTTAGAAACTTGGCTACTCATGTGTAGAATCTTATTCTTTAGTTCTGGAAACACCAAAACGCTAGATTTTTTTTTAATTTTGGTCCGATTTTCAGTTAGTTACATCGGAAGGCTTGAAAATTAGTCATGGATTTTCGATTTTATGCTTTAGGCATGACAATTCACTGACAGAACAAGTATTTTCACGCTTCGCGAATTGCTTTTCTTAAATTATTTCTTTGTGAAAAATTTACTACAAACAACTCTAATGACCTTTTATCTCCAAAACTCTTCATTATTGTGATCCATTCTTTTTCTTATTTTTTTTACAGGAGCTTACTCCTCTGCACAATCCCTGTCTTGATAGCAACCTTACTCGTACTCGTCATTGGAAGTCTCATAAACATAGGTGATGTGGCAAACGCAGCTATCTCAACGATTAGTGTTGTAGTCTACTTTTGTACCTTTGTCATGGGATTTGGGCCAATACCCAACATACTATGTGCCGAGATATTCCCAACTCGCGTTCGTGGTCTTTGCATAGCCATATGTGCCCTCACGTTTTGGATCGGGGACATTATTGTAACGTACTCTCTCCCCGTCATGCTCACCTCCGTTGGCCTTTCTGGAGTTTTCGGTATGTATGCGATTGTGTGCGTGATAGCGTTGGTCTTTGTGTTCCTCAAGGTTCCGGAGACCAAGGGTATGCCGCTTGAAGTCATCACAGAGTTCTTTGCTCTTGGGGCCAAGCAGTCGGCTGCTGCTAAATCTAGTTGATTTGGATATGATGGATATTGTAAATTCGGGTTTCTTGCTCTTTTTATGTTTGTTGTTTTAATTTCCAGTACATGACTTTTGGAGTTGTTCCAGATTTTGGATTTTGTTTTAGAGAAGTTATTTGGTATGTCCCCTGCCTTGTGTCTTCTCTATGTCACAAATTTATCATCTGTCACCAAAAGTTGTGTTTGAACCAGAAAGCACAGTTGTGTAACCAGTTTTCTAAAAAGATAAACAGTGTTAATAGTGTTTTTGCAAGAGTTGCACTAAAACTTAACTTTTTTGCAAAAGTCTCTGTTTAGAGGTTTTGGGGAGAACTTTTCAATCAACTAATAATCTAAGTGGAAAAAAAAGCTAATTGTCTATGTTTTGGTATTTCTCTAGAGAAAGATAAAGACGATCCAGGGCTTCCATAATTTTTTAAGCGAGAAATCAAAATATCAGGCTTGAAAATTTTTAACATACAAGGACCAAATCGATGATTTTTTTCTAGCTATTGCCAACTTTATCGATAGTCTACCAAGTTTATTAAAATAAAATGAAAATATTTTCGGTTTTCAATGTGGGTTTGTAAAATATTCAATCCAGGATAGTTGGTGATCCCAACCCTTATGCCCCAAACATTAATTATTTATGTGATTGATCGAGTATTTGATCAATTTCTTAGTTACTTCCATGATCAAGTGAGAGTTCACTATCATGTATATGCTTCAATTCAAATCATTTGGACAAAATTAAGGGTTTGGACTAATGCTGTACTAACTCGGTCATAAAAAAATATGATAGTACAAGTTATAGAGCCGCAATAGTTAGATTTAACACGTTAGTAGACACATGACGATTATATTGGTAATGCAGAACAATGTAAATTCAGTCTTTAATAGCTAAGAAATACAAAAAGAAGACGAAAACAAGGGCAAAAATGTCCAAAAAAATTTGGACCATTTCTCAATTTGTGCGTGTCATCCTTGCGCAGGGGCCATGCTAATCTTCTCTGTATCGTTCCAATTTTATCGGATGTCCCCGAAGGGACAATTACATACTGTAGTTCAATGGTATATAAACAATGTATTTTTATAATGCATGGGTGATGTGGGATGATATGCTGGTTTATAGCAACAGAAACCAACTCCTTAGCAGGCCAATTGGCCCATGCTCTAAACCTCCCTATAAACTTGCTTGAATTTGAGTTTTTTCGGTTACTATAAAGTAGAAATCCAGGTTCTGCTTATTCATAATTCATTCGAACTCTATTTGAACTATTATTATGGGACCAAGGGAGTATATATAATTGAAGCTATAAGTTCTTGAGGACATCTGATTGAAGCTATAAGAAGACATGCCATTCGTTTTGGACTAATGCTTTACTTTACCATATAACTCTTGGTATAATTTTTTTGGATATACAGTTGAAGCTAACAACACATGTCAATGAACTCGTATTTCACCATAATGTCTGTCATCTGAAATACCATCTCTTCGAATAGATCCATTTTCTAACTCAATTTCCCTATTACTATCCACAGAAGCGCCTTCTGTTCTTTTCCTTTTCCGTTTGCTGTTCCAAACCTCTTCTTTTTCATTCACAAACGATAAAAACCTCTGCAAACGAACGGACCGGACAGAACCGCCGACGTCATTTGAAGGGGAGGGAGTTTCAGGGAAATGTTTTTTGAACTTTCGCATCATTGAACATAGGTATATAGCGAGGGTGATGAGGCAAATGGTGCCACAAATTAAAAAAAGGCCCCAGAAGCTTTTTAGGCTCAGTTGGTCGGATTGAAGCTGAGAGGCTGATGGGCCGCATGATTTATTGTTTAGCCAATTATCGTGAATCCGTTGGAGCTCTCCATTTTCTGATAGGGTTAGGATGGCGGTTGACATGTCGACGGCGAGGGGAGAGTCTCTCGGAAATGCCTAAAAATAAGATTAGGAAGATTACATAAGAACTTGTAAGAAAATAAGTTGACTTATTTGAGGCCGAGTAAAGTTTCGTTCATCCAGCTAATTAACTTGTATTCTTAGGCAATAATTTTTAACCTTTTTAACTGAATAAACTGCAGGTCATAGGCAAAAGACTTGAAATCTACCAAGGGGAGAATTTCTCGGAACGGATAAAAAAGATTAAAAAATAAGAGTATAGTCGATGATTGTGTATGAAGTATGAACTGTGACACAGTGATCTGTATCTAAGAAACAAGAAAATTTAGACACTGAGAAAGATCTTAACCTTACCCAAGAGAAATCAAGTATGAATAGACTACCACATTTGAATTCTCGTCATCAGACACACTAACTTGATTGGCTGCAGCTTTGAACCAAATAAATGCTTCTTTGAGGCTAAGAAAGAATCAGAGTCCATCCAGATCATATCTTACAGAATTTTAAGTCAAGAAATTAGAAAATTGCGTCACTTTAGGTATTCAAACAAAAGAGGAAAATAAGTTTAGCTTAAAAGCTGGAACCAAACGACCACTTAAGCTTCAATTTTTTGAGAGAGTAAAAAAACTGTGTTCATCCAGCTTAATTCTTCTGTCATACCAAAATACTGAAACAGTTCAGTTCTTAACCTGATCAGCTAAATGCAGTCTAGATTTTAGGGAGAAAAGCTTACGAGCTTAAAAGATGAAAGAAACAAGGTCCAAGTGTCCAGATACTTACAAATCCCCAGCCACTTCTAGTGAACTCTTGGTTCACAGTAGTAAACTTGCAATTCGTCGATAGAAACAAGTCAACATATGGTTTTTCATCCACCACAGCAGAAACTGTCCCATTCTCAAGCGCCATAGCATATTCTTCAGGCGAACCTAAGGCAACAAGCCTTGATTTAGCTATATCAAGTTCTTCATATAAATAGTTTTCGGCAAAAGATCCAACTTGGAAACCGATTCTTCCATTTCCTGTCATTAAACTTTCAATCCCTTTGATTTCAGAGGTTAGTTGTTGAACTGTGAGAATTGAGGTTAAGCTAGCTGTGTAGCTTGAGTTGATGATTAACACAACGAATAGCCATATGAGGAGAACGAAACGGCCTAATGTGCTCACTGTGTTCTCTCCTGATATCATAATTGTTTGTAAGTATGGATGAAGATAACTGGAAATAAAAAGTAGAAACAACTTAAACAAGAAAGAAGGAGATGATTAAATAATGAGTTTGACTTGAGAACTTACGGTGAGCAAAAAACATAGTCGAAAAGCTAAACCTGCAAAAAGAGAAAAGAAAAATGAGTAGGTTCTACAGAAACTTAAGTTAAAAATTCAGAGAGCAGTCGTTTTTTTTCATTTTAGAATAAGTTTTAGGGTGACAGTAGGCCCTGCTAATTTATCCTATAAACTAGTTTTAGCATATGCTCCGCTTATGTCAGAGTCGTATTTTCTTGTAAACATAAGGCATACGTTAGTTGAGGCTTTAACAGCTATTCTGGTTCTTCGCCTGAATATGCTAGAAGCCTTAAGCAAGATAAACCAAGATTTTCTTAAACTTAAATAAAATCAGCTTATTTCTTCAACACTTGCAGGCAAACGACCTAACTAGCATTTTTCTTTAAAAAAAAAAGGAAAGAAAGAATGGAGGAACCAAATATTTTACAGCATATGTTTGCCACTGTAACAAATGAAGCCTAAAGAGAAAATATTGTTAAGCGACCTATAATTGCTTACCAAAGAATTGTCATCAACTGTTTCCTTGGTGGACCACGAAATTCATCATTTATCCTATGTTCTAATATCCAAACAACTGCTCCGACAAGTAGGAAAAATGCTGCTGTGACCCCCCACATTAAAGGGGTAAATGGTCGCGAAAAAGACCAAGCACTCGAGTTCAATTGTTTAATCTGTACAAGAATGACTAGGCCCGACTCTATGTAAGGCTGCGTAAAATCCACAATCTTCGTACGGTTTGTGACAATGGCAATGTCACCGATTACAGCATCAAATTCCTGAAAAAAAAGGAGCGTATGCCTCTGAAAACTGCAGTAGCTGGGGTGCACTTGCTTATGAAACCTACAATGTTAGTTTTAAAAGTGGTTTCCAAGTCAAGATAGGCATGCTTTGAATAGCAATAAGGTTTTCTGTCTTTATTTCGAGATGCAAAATCAGTCTTAGTGTGAGCCAACAAAATTGTTTTTTTATTTTAGAATACCCTTGTTTTTTTCCCCTTTGCTACCGAAACCTGAATTCAGTACTAACACAAAAAGCTGTTGGTAATGTGTTTGGTGGGTTCGTTTGTGAAACATTCCCAAATAGATCTTGTAACGCTCTGCTGTAGAAGTTTCAGGAAGTTGCTTTAGAGTGTTTCAATAATAATTTCGCATTTGAAAAACGAAACAGAAAGACATACAACAACGCAGTTTTATCAGGTTTTATCATTTTTAATTCCAGAACCTACAAAACTGAAATAACAAACTATCAGGTAATTATAACTTTGTAACTCACATTAGTTGTAATTTTAGTCACAAGTTGACCATAGCTTGGGTTTTTCTTTCCATCACCAAAGAGAATAAACTCATATGGTACTGGATATGAAAGCAACTTAATCGCGGCATTAAATACATCAATACAATATCCTTTAACTGTACCAGAACCTTCATCATATGAAACAAAATCCTTATAACTAACACGATTTGGTACCCCGATTCTCAGTTTATTCCCATAATTTGATAGCACCCAACCACGCGGCTTAGTTGTTGTACCACCAGGCCACAACACACTCAGCAAATTTTGACTTGAAGTTGAACGATTGGCCGGTTTTAAATAAAGAATTTCGGGCGTAACAACTGATAATCCAGAATAATTTGACCAATATCCTATCTGATGGGACCCATCTTGAATCACGTTGATGATATCAAAAGCAGGGTTTACTATTGATCTATCAGAGTTGAACCCAATAGGGCCCGTTAGACCTGTCGAATTTGTTTGCAATATGTTATTTAATACATTTTCACCACCATCGAAAATGCTCAATGCACCAAGATTCAGGGTCCCTCCACTATTGAGCGCACTCAAATTCGAATCATTAGAGAATGATATAATGCCATCACGGTCCAAAAACGCTTTAATTGCATTAGCAACCACCCAAACGGTGTCATAAGCATATAGACCATAAGCATTCAACCCGATCGACGTGTTACTCAATTTGTTCCACCGAGATATAAAAGCCCTTTTCTTTTTCGAGTCAGGGGTATGGTGACGAAAAGTGATAGCCCCTTTGATATTTTCGAAAACATTTAATGGAATGTCCTTTTCAGAATCAAGATAGCTGGATAGCCAAGTTGTGGCGATCCAAACGTACCCTTGTTCCATCATGCCAAGTTCTTTAGCCAATTCGAAAACCATAAGACCAGTACTCGCATACGTATGTAAAACAATTACGCGCGATTCTAACAACCTAACTTTAATTAACTGATCTTTAATCATTTTGCGAGTAGCTCCAGAGTCCGGTGGAATAAGCGCTTTATACGAAAATTTACATCGTCTTTCTGCAAGTTTATCTCCTAAAACAGCTATACCATTTCGGCTCCCATCTTCGTCGGAGAAAATTGCAACTATTTCTTTATAATTAAAATAACTAACTATTTCTGCTATCGCTTGCATTTGAAATAGATCGTTAGGCGCCGTTTGGATGAAATAAGGATATTGAAGAGGTGAAAGGGAGGGATCAAGTGCGGTGAAGGACACTAGAGGGACGTGGAGTTCGTTTGCAAGATGAGAGAGAATGTGGGCCATAGAAGAGGATTGAGGGCCGATGATAGCGACTATGTCGGTTTCCATATACTGTAATGCTGTGAGCAACAGGGGCAAAAAATTATAAAGGCTGTATTAAGGAACTAGAATCTGGAAGCATAATTCATAGCTAGCAACTTGGAACAAACTATCATGTATATTGTAATATTTATCTTCTGTTGCTCATATATATAGGTTAAAAATGTCACACTTTCCTAATCTTCTCTATAATTCGAATTCAGAAACAAACATATGTCTGTTCATTTAAGGAAAGCTCGCAATAAGAAGATCAGGCAACAAAGATGTTTATAATATATTTATAATTCCGTTTATTAAGTTTTTAGGAACCAGAGGATCTAATGTGCGATATATAGCTAGTAAATCACCGAATCAAAAGTTTGATAGAAACATGTTTATAGAGACACTTGATCATAATACAACTACAAAATTTGATCATTTCTGTTCGCTAGTGGAAATATGTTTATAAATGTATTCAGCATAAGTCTACTCAATATACTCAAACTTGTTTACTGCAGTGCGCCAATTGATAAGCGAGGACCTCAAGAAGTGTATATGACAGCAAAAAAAAGAGTAAACAAAACAAATTTATATCACAGTAAAGAGACTTAAGATGTAGCAACATGAGAGTATGCTATAAGAAAAAGAGTGTAAAGGCGGGGGAAATTACCCCCAATTATGCCGAGAAATCCACTGTAGTTCGAATCGTGCATATATAGAGAGAGTTTTGTTCCTCCAAGAAAGTTAGGATCGGAGTTGATATCTTCTATCGCAGTGTTCATGGCAATTTTTGAAACTTTCCCATTTATTGTACCAAATGTGAAAATAGCCCCAATATTCACTGTATCCGGCTTAGACCCCGCTTGAAAAATTGCCGCAAGGAGGAGAAGAAGTATATACACCATCAAAATAATACTCATTGGTTTTTAAGTGCTATTGCCTCTGCTTTGCTTCCGAAAGAATACAATTTACATTTCAAAGACACACTATATAGTGGCACTCTATGTTTGCAAACCCAACCACAAAAGCTCTCACTGAAAAAGGGACTTCACTATACACTGAAAAAGAGAAATTTTGTCCATAGTTAATTCATAAAAGCAAAACATGAACCATAAAAGTGAAAACTTGTTCATAAACAACATACTATAAAGCATAATTGGACTAAAGAGGAAACTTGTCCTACACAAACAGCATCTCTGTGTGTACTTGTGAAACACCTAGCAAAATATATAGTAAAGCTTGGAGGAAGAGTAACTACTTTATAGTTTCTAAAGAAATAAGGGAGTATAAATGGGGAAACAAGATCACGCAAAAAAAAAAAAAGGAGAATAAAACCACAACAAAGAGAGCAAATCACAAGTGGAAAAGCAACAGTCTCACATGAAAGTGAAGGAGCTCAACACTTTCTCACAAGTACTAAACTATAGAATAGCACTATTTATATAGTACTATGTCATTATTGATTATGTTGAAAATTAGTCATCCACTTATTTACAAATGAAACGCTCATTTGACTTCAAAATATAAACTTGACATGGAAATATCTAGTTGATGACACAACACAAGGAGACACTTTGTCATATATAGTACTAGTTGGGGGATGACAACTACTACTATTAGCTAAACAATTCTAGCTATATATCATGTGTAAATTTACAGCAAACTGAAAATTTAGCTAATAGTAGTGTAGTTGTCATCTCCCTCTTAAATAAAGTAAAATGACAAATAAAAAATCCTAGTTCCCCTGAATGTAATTCAAAAGTTGCCACATGATCATATGCATTTTGATCTGTATATATAACAAGCATTTTCCCATATTAAGCTAATTTAGCAGCAGATAAGGTAAGGCAAAGAAACTGTGAGAATTCAGCCAACTCTTACCATAAAAAAGACAAATACCAAAAAAACATAAAATTCAAGAACAAAACAATATGAGTATTTTACCTATAACCAAGAAAGGGAGTATTATATATATAGAGAGAGAGAATTGGGTGTTCCACAAACCCATCGAGTTGTAGTGATTGAATGAATATATATCCGGATAAATAAAAATTTTAAAAATATATTGAGTATATAAGGTTATTATTATACAAAATACAGCTAAAACGATTTTGTTTTCTACATGATTATAATTGTTTTTAAAATATAATGATTTTTATGTGTTTTTTATATTTTGAATTAAATAAATGTAAACGATTAATTAGTAAAAAAAATATGCATATTTCTCATAAAAAAATATACAAAATTTGACATACTTATTTATTTTGGATTGAATTATATTATTATAATAATAATAACACCTGAAATATCTTTACTACATATCAGTGTGTACACGTTAGGTGATGTAATCATGAAGTAATGTACACACTGACAAAAGTTTGTACGGACGGAGTATTACATTTTGGGGAAAATGCAAATAAAATATGGTCCTGCTATTTTGCAAATTAATCCCTAGTTATTTTTTTTTTTTAAAGGTAAACTCGTTTCGCTTTTGATAAATCGAGTTTTGATGTTTCTCGCTTTCTATTACCCCTCATTTCCACAATACAAATCTTATTTTGACCGGTTTTGAACATGTAACCAAGTTATCAAAATGGAAATTTCCAATTTTTTTCTAAATAGTTCAAATGTTAAGCTATATGATAGAATTTTAAAAAAAAATCATTTCAACAATTTGAATACGAGTTATTTGTCGGTCAAAGTTGCACGTAGTTTCGTATAGAACTTGTACATGTATTGTGGAACGGAGACAGTATTTTAATTGTAAAAATTAGATTTTTATTTTATTTTATTTTCACTTTTTATGTTTTTGTTTCCCGACCTGACAACTATGAATTAATCCCATATAAAACCCGTTAATTGTATTTAAGTTATAATTAACTTCCATGTATTATCTATTTATGGTCGATAGTCCACTATTGATAATTTTTTCCCAAGTTCTTTGCACTTTTAAATTTTATTTATGCATTCAAGCAACCGAATACGACACAATATACTTTTTTAAATCAAAAAACATGTGTTTTCTCTTGTATCGATATTTTATATTTTACGTGCTTGGATAGTGAAAAGGTATACTCAATAAAACAAAAACATCCGGACCAAAAAATATGTAATTTGTACAGTTAAAACAGTAAATGTGTAAATGAAGGTTATTCGCAGAAGATCCGGTAATATGTAATTGTACCTTCTTTTACAATAAAATATGATTCACTCCTTTTAAGTTATATTCAAATTTTTTTTTTTACTTTCAGAAATAAGATCATAAGGAAATCACTATATCACCCATAAGTCTGTGTTCGGTCCGGTTCGGTTCGGTTTTTACCGAAACTGATCGATTTTTTTCGGTTTTCGGTAAATTTATTTTTTGGACCGAACCGTACCGGTTTATTTCGGTTCGGTTTCGGTCTTTTTCGGATGTTTTCGGTTTTTCGGTTTTTTTCGATACGATTTTATTGTAAATCGAAACCAACCCGAAAAAGTTTCGGTTCGGTTTTTTCGGGTTTTCACCCAGCCCTGATCACCCCCATGATTCGAATTTACAACCTCTCGTTTTAAAGTATAAGTTATGGTCACTAGCCTAACTATTGTTTATTTTGACAATTTATAAGATAATAATAATAAATACAAAAAAAAAGTGCATCTTTTTTTGAATAAACATTTTACAAATAAAATAAAACAACGATTTAAGAAGGAAAAAGTCAAAAAAAAATTAAAAATACTTATAAAAAAATCGATAACGTGATCAAAATACGAACTTACAAACATGGTCAAATGTGTACCCTGCTATATTATATACTATAATGATGACAAATTGCAAGTGTAGAATTGACATGAGAGAATAAACTAGTACATGGTTAAGTAGCTCCCAGTATTGTAACAAGTCCAAGTTTTGATTCTTTAAAGCATCATTTTTTTTATACATTTACTTTTAATTTGAACGATTAAAAAATAGCTGAGTTTGAGAATCGAACTTGTGACCTTATACAGTGCTTTACTATTATTAGACCGAAACAAATTAGTATAAACATATTTCAACATTTTACTTTTATCATTTTCTTAATGTATGTTTTATACTTAAAAAGTGCCTTTTTTTAAATTTTATAAATTAACGGGTTAGGTGTTTTAGACCATCAGACCGGTCCTGAAAATTATTTTAGTATTTATAGTCATGTGATTAATTCAAATATAGTGTTTGGTTGGCATTGATATAACAAACATACTATTTTTAACATTTACGACTTGGTTGGCATTGATATAACAAATATACTATTTTTAACATTTAGGACTTTGGAGCTCATGGGTAAATTCATGTCCAATCCTACTTAAGTAATGGTTTATTGGGTAAACAAACAAGATTTTAGGGCATCTCCAACCACAAAAACTAAAATAGCAAGATTGCGCTAAAATAGTGCAATTTAACACTATACACTATTTCATCTCCAATCCACATACACCAAACATTACACTAAAAATTATATTTTTAGAATATTCTTCTTTTTAATACAACAATGATTTTTATAAATTATTTCCTAATTTTTTTTCAACTTTTAGATTTCTAGACTAATATTGATATTTTAATTTTTACTTGTCAATATTTTTAAAAAGCCAATAATACTTTATTAAATAATATTATAAAAGATTAATCATTTTTTAAGAAAAAAATTAATTTACTGTTGTCAATCATTATAATATTTGAAAATATTTTTTTGTATGTAAAAGCTTTTTGTGCAGATGAATATCATTATATAAAGATATTAAAATATTATTATATAAGTGAATAATGTTTAGTGCGGATGAACAGTGTTACATTAAATATATATAACTGTGTTTATTTACACTAAAATAGTGTTGAAAGTGCACTATTTTAGTGCTATGTTGGAGGACCGTTTGATGCAAAAATTACACTAAATTTGGTGCTTTAGTGCTCACGTTGGAGATGGTGCGATAGTGTTTTAGTGCTCCACGTACGTTGGAAATTGCACCAAAAATTGCACCAAATTTGGTGCGATAGTGTGCAATGTGATGGAGAAGTAAGTAGCAGGACCACCTGGAAAATGCTAGTTTTTTTTGTCTTTTGCACTTTTCCTTGTATATTCTTTTGTATGTTTCAGTCGGATCTGTTTTGGTTGTCTTCAAAATATTAGGACATGCTGCCTTAATTTTATTTTAACCTATTGCATCAAAGTAAATACAATCCAATGTTAATAAAAACAATGAAAAAATTACTTTTGTTAAAAAATAAAAATTATAAACATAAACATCTAGGTAAACACGAGTATTTCATTTATTTATTTTTGAAGTAGCCGGTACGAATTCGATACTTCATTTCTAATACGGTACGCATAAACAAAAGAATAAAAATAAAATTCTTTCGCATGCCGAAAAAGTACCGTAGATGTACCGTTCATGTATTTGTCTCAAGTCGTGCCGATGTGGTCAAAGACGTAAAATGTCAACGATATTTCATTTGTCATATCAGGTAATTCAAATGGTGTATCGTACGTACCCGTACATGTTGTGTCTATGTTGCAATCCGTCTGTTAAGAAAAAAAAACATTTTACCATATTTTTTTGTTATTCCTTGATTATAAAAAAAAATCATATTTTTTATTAACCATTGGATTGAATTGTATTATAATCCAAGGGCTACAAAAAATCAAGGCATGCTCCCCTAATAGGGCAGCAAAAACAGATCCGTTTCAGTTTTTTGTTTCACTGAATACTTGCGAAGATACGTGGTTGTTTAAGTAACTTTTTAATGGGAAATTAGGCATACTTTTGCTTTATTAGGCTGCGTCTCAGATTTTAATGTATCAACTCTCAAATAAACTCTGCCCGATCGACTTATTATCCCAAACCGAGCAAGCGGAAGACCAGATATATGTTCATGATTATCTCGCTAATGCAGAAGTCTTTTTTTTTGTGATTTTTTATAAATAAATTAAGAAAAAACGGTCACTTAGGATGTAGTAACGAAAAAGTATATGAACAATCTTGAGTTCGTGATCGTTTCATTCCTACACGAATCCAACATGAACCACAATACAAAACTTGTCTAATAAACAAGACAATCATGAGGAAAACTTCATTTCAGTCCGTGAAGTTTTGGTTCTTCCGGTTATAAATATATGTTTCTTAGAGATAAAAATAAATGCTTATAATGATCAAATGTCAAGTTTTTTTTTTTTTTATAATACAATGACAATTTGATTATGTTGATTAGTGAAATTTGCTGATGGTTATGTTTGACAAAATATCTTTTGGTCCAAAATCAGATGTTAAGATTTAAAAATATAAGATTTTAGTCTTTTTAGCCTAAAAATCTGATTTTTAGAAGTTTAATAATCTGACTGGCCAAACAATTATAATTCTTAAAAAAAAAAAAACTAAAAAATATGTTTCCAAACAGACCCATATATATGTAGATAATTTCTCTCGATATACCAATATTTTATAAGTTTGCCATCATCAAACACGTGCTCATTCGTGAAAAGTTAATCGAACCAACCTTCGGGAATCAGTTTCTAACATCAAATTAATGCGGCTACAGAACCCTATAATTAACATATTTTCTCTCTCTCTCTCTATTTCTTTATATTTTTTTTCATCATCCTGTAAAATCAAAGAATCCCAAAAAAACTAAAACCCAAAACCGAAAATAAATTGTCATTAAACCTAACCATTGGTACGGTACGTTTCACTTCAATATCAACGAACTCAAACACGTACTCATTCGTGAAAAGTTAATTAAACCAAACCTCGAGAGTCAATTGCAAATATTTAAAGATACGGGGTTGATTTGAAAGCCCAAAAATCCTATAGGACCCAATAATTAACATCTTATCTTTATGTATATTTCCTTTTTATTTATTTTTCTCATCATCATTCATTACTCTAAACCAGAGAAACCAAAGCTAAAACCCAAAACCCTAGAAAATAGAAAATGACGACGAAGAAAAACAACAACAAGAAGAGAGAGAAACAAACCTTAACAGACCTCAAAACCCTAGGAACAAATCTCCTAACTTCTCGTTGCCACGTCAACAACCTCCCGATACTAATAACTTTCGTCTCCACCGAGTCGCCACCTCAGCATGTTCTCGAAGCCCTTCTCTCTCTACAATCCTTCTTCACCCCTCTCTTACCTACCTTGCCCGCCACGTCATCATCTTCTTCAGCACCGAAAGATGACCCCGAGTTTATTTACTTGTGTTGGGTTCGGTCGAAGTTTGATGAGCTTGTTGGGTTGTTGATCGGGATTTGCGTTTCGTCACAGTCCGATGAGACTTTGAGGGTGAGATAATTAATTTTATTTTAATTTTACCTGTTTTTGTGGTTTATATTAAGTGTAAAAGTTGCGTTTAAGCTGAATAAACCCAATTTAGGATTGTTTTAGTGGCATTCATAAATCAGCTACTTTGAATGTGTTGGGTCGGTCCAAACTTAAGTTGATCGATCTTTGCGTTGGTGATGAAACTTTAAGGTGTGACGTAAATTAGTGGAAATTATTTTACTTATTTTTGTGGTTTATATTATATTTGTTTCTTATTTTGTTGGTTTTGGTTCAAATGCATAAAACGTAGTGGTTTTTGTGTTGGTGTGGATTAAGTATAAAAAGTTACTTTTAAGCTGAATAACCCAATTTAGGATTGTTTAAGTGGCCTTCATAACTATCTACTTTGAATGTGTTGTCGGGTCCAAACTTAATTTGCTTGTCGGTTTGTTGATCGATTTTCACAGGCCGATGAAAGTTTGAGGGTGAGATGTTTTATTTGATTTGATTTTATGTAGTTTCGTAGTTTATATTATGTACTTATGGGCCTGTTCGGCAACAGATTTTTTGGTCAATAAGCTGAATTTTATAAAGCAATGAGAAAAAAAGTTTGCTTAAAGAAATCTACGCTACTGTAACTTCTTTACTTATAAGTGACTTGTAACTTATTTTTATTGATAAATCATTGGTCACTTATTGTAACTTATAAGTGAGTTGTAGATATGCAAAGTTACAAACATATTCCGTTGGAAAGTTTTTATTTTTGAGAAATTAAATTTGAAAAGGCTGAAAAATCCGCAAATTCATAGTGTCCTTGGTTGAGTTTTTTTTTAGCTTTTTTGACCCGAAAGATGACTTTTTAAAAGCTAGAAAGGCAGACGTACCCAACACCAAAAAAAAACTAAGAAAAAAGCTGTTGCCAAACGTGCACTATATATGTTGCTCATTTTTTATTTTTATTTTTTTGGAGTGTATTTTTTGTTGGTTTTGAAAAACCCTAATCACTAGCTCCTCAATTATTTGTTTTTTAGTTTGTCTAATTTATTTCCCTCAGTAAGTTCAACTCTATTGCAAATCTGCATCGGTGTATATTGTAAGGAGTGCTACTACTTGCTGATTGCTAAATTTGTTACCGATCATTGTATTTCCGTGTCTTTGATTTTACTTGATTAGGAAGTTGTGTTGGATACGATAATGGAGTTTGTGAAAGTCGGCAATGGGGGGAAATTTCACTCTGCCATCTATTACAGGCTCATACAGAACATTGTAAGTTGCTCCATTTTTACATCAACTTATAAACCACAGCTTGATTATTCTCAAGCCTGCTGTACTTCGTTTAGTAATGATGTTACCCAATGAGATTTCGAACTTGATGTTGTGGCATGCAAGTGTGAATTTAATCAGTTACTTTCTTTTCGTGCAGATTCAGTCATCGATGGAAATTGATATCTTGTTAGACTTTCTTGCAACGAAGTACTTCAAATATATTGATGTGTGGTATGTTTTCACTAGTTTTTATATAGATCATTTTAGAGTTTATTTAAACTCTTCTACTTTATTCTTCACTCTTCAGTATAATGTAGTTCTGAAGCAAAGGTTACTTGCTATGTTCTAGCGATAACCATCTAACTTACAAGTAAATAATTGGCATCTTAGATTTTAGCATCATTTGCTTGCAACTTGTTATATCTTCTGTTGTGAGCGTATGTATAAATTTGTTCTACATGTGATTAAATAGTGTAAAAGATTGTTATCTAATACAAAAGGTCATCGTTATGGTTTAATATGGCATGCTATGTGGCACATTGAGTGCATTTTGCTCAAGAAAATAGTTATCATTATTTTATTCCTTCCCTATCTTTGTACAGTATAGGGTTTTAACTTTTAAGCTACTGTACATTGTTTGAGCAATGCTCTCCATATAAATTAGTACTTCTTTTTGTTACTAGCAGTTGATCGTGAAGTTCTGTATATATACGGGAAAAGTCTACGATTAGGATGCCTGCGTGTGGTATTCACTTTGAATATGAATTATGTTAATCGATAGGAGGAAAATGTTGTGATTTTAGATCCATTTTTTGGTACAGTTATTTTACCTACATCAATGTAGAAAAGCTTGCTCGAACTCTTTCAGTGAAAGATATACCAGGTATTCCTTTCTTCTTTTAGACTTTTGTTTCTTTTCTCTTCATCATATCACTTTAATTTATTTGTCACATCTGGTTTATTCTGATTTCTGTCTAATAGAGTTACCGTAATTGCAGATGGTGATAACAACAGTCAAAAAGGAAGGTTAGTATTGTTTCCTTGCAATTTCATCGTACCCATCTTCTGTCTTTTATTCATGCATCAAATATATAATATGTTGTTTCTTTAATAGATTAATAATATTCTGCTCGGGGTTCTTTGTTTTCACATCATCTATTGCATAGATGATATTGCTGTTCATATATGATTCTTTAATTTTCCATGTTATGTTCTATGAACTATGGAGTAGCATTTTCTTTTTTACAGGGTATCTTTCATGTAATTCCTTCTTCCGATTTTTTTGGTCCTTTTGGATCACTATTATATTTTGGCCACTTTCCTAGAACAATAAATCAATAATCTACTTTTCAGTAACTTCAGCTTTTACCCCTTTCTAAAACATGAAAAGCTATGCAACATTGTAATGGAAGGCAAGAGTGTACTTCGACATAAAGAGTAAATCGATTATTTTACTGTTGTCTACTACTATAGTGTAATTTATAGAACTGAAATCTACTTCCCATTTTTTTGGTGATGTTTTAACTATTTATTTGCCATCTCCAGTTGTTACTCATCAATTCTTAACTTTTCAAAAGAACATTAATCCAAGTCGTTCTGTAACAACTCTGAGTTGGTGCTAATAATTACAGTGTAGATCTCTCTATGCGCAAAGTGTACCATATTTTATCTCAAATCCCCCCTCTTGAAGGCATGGAGAAAGCTGATCATGAGATGTGGAACAGCCTAGGTAACTTATGGTCTCCTTTTTTTAAATATGTTGCTCTTGTCTCCTCTCAAGTTTATCCTTAATATCTATTGTTTTAACCCATTATATGAATTCAACGGACCAAAGACTTCAGAATAAACTATAATTCATATGTTTCTCTGCCATCAAACTCTTAAAGATATTTGAATATGAAGTTTGTATATTCAGTCTGTGAGGCTTGCAATCTTACTTTTTCTTGAATCTTAACTATATACTTATTAGTCTATTGCTTCCGTTTTTCCTCTGCTTTTTCTAAAAAACTGTGAAATGTGCTTCATGCTTCTAAAGAGAATTCAATTTTAAATTCGCATATTCGTCTGTCCGGCTGGTTATGTTAACTAGAGGTTCCAGTAATGGTATATTTGGTTTAGAAGGCTAATTGTTTTTATTTGGATAGTAAGGATCTCTCTGGTGTAAGAAAAAAGTCCTTCTCTGTCTAGTGAACTTTAAATATTATGAGATCTAAGGGTTTTACTTTTACCCTTTACCAAGCCTGAACTAGACGTCCTACTGTTTTTCTTATAAAAATCTATTAGCCTTTTCAAGTTTCATTCTTGTTTCTGTTTATCAGGACTTTTCACCAAAGAAGATGATCACAAAGACCACTCCAAATCCAAGAATGGAGCAGCAAAACTGCAAAAGGTGGATAAAGTTAGTAATTATGTTTAACCAAAATAAGTTTTGAGACACTGTTTTTTCGTGCTTCGATACAGAATAGAATCCGAACAGCAACTTAGTGCTCCCTTTTATTACCTTTCTGTTCTTTGATTAATTATCTACATAAGAAATATTGATATGTTTTCGGCTGTATAACTTGATTGAGAATTTTTTTGTTACTAAGGTAATATCAGGAGTTACCATCATTAAAAAGATGAAAGCAAAGTTCACCAAAGCTTGGCTATCGTTTCTCAGGTTGCCACTTCCTCTAGATGTATACAAGGAGGTAATTACCAAACATTACCCTTGAGATGTCTTATGCTTGTTCATGTTGTAGTGGTCTAATAACACAATTATTGATCTCAGGTTCTTGTATCTCTTCATCAAGCAGTTATTCCTCATCTATCAAAGCCAATTCTCTTATGGTGAGAGACCCTAACTGGTGTATTATTTTGGTTTGTGAGTTTGTTTTTTTAGTACTTCATAAATTCTAATGACAAATTGCAGTGATTTCCTCACAAGATCATATGACATTGGAGGTGTTATCAGTGTAATGGCCTTGAGCAGCCTTTTTATTCTTATGACTCAGCATGGTATCGAGTACCCAAACTTCTATGAGAAGCTTTATGGGCTTTTATCACCGACGATATTTATGGCAAAGCACAGAGCCAAATTTTTTGAGGTGACCCCTTTGATTACCGATTCCTATTCTTTTAAGAGTGAGAGTAACAGAACTGCAGATATAAAATAGAGAAGCGAAGTAACTGAACAGAATAGAGAAGCTAAAACTGAACATTGTGTTTGTCCTCTTCTGAAAACAAGCTGTTATCTGGTTTACTTGTTTTTTCCCAGTACTATTTTTGTCTTGAAGAAATGTAATTTCTTTCCGATTTTATATGTAGCTCCTTGATTCGTGCCTGAAGTCGCCTATGCTGCCAGCATATTTGGCTGCTGCTTTTGCTAAAAAATTGAGCAGACTGTCACTTTCAGTTCCTCCCTCTGGAGCGGTGGTCACTATTGCTCTAATCCACAACCTTCTGAGGAGACATCCATCTATCAACTGTTTGGTTCATCGGGTAAACTCACAGTAAATTACTACTTTTTGTCTATTATTTCTTTTAGGAAAGTTCCAAAATGTGTGTCCATGTCTGGAAAGACTACTTAAAAATTGCACAATTTTTCCATTTTACCTTTTGTTTTCTTACGAGCTAGTCACTATTTTGCGGAGTCCAGTAAAGGGTACAGCGGTGGAAATCGAATGCATTAATTGCATTTCTGTAAAAAAGATTGTCAAAGTGAACAAATAATGTAGCATTTTACTGTTAAAAAAAGAGTAGCTTTTGGGGAATACACTATTCATTATTCTGGTAGGTGGTTTTCTAGGGTTTTAATGGATATCATCTGCTTTTTATCGATATGTTAGTCACCATCATGTTAAAATTACCCTTATAAAAGTTGCTTTCACAGTAACTAATGAGGGACTGATTGTAGGAGATGATCTTAGGCGATACCATAGATAAGTAAAAATAATTCATGGAGATGGATTATGTATGAATAAATAATGTTATAGAAAAGGCACATTAGCATTTGACATTAAAGTGACTTTTATTTATATAGCCGGTCTCAACTAATATGAATTAAAATGATTTTAAAGTTGAAAGAGACTTCAAGATATTAAATAGACGACTCCTTAGGTCCATGATGGGTCTTTGTCTTAATGGGGATTTTTATCAAGTTTCCCGCGATATATTCATATACATGTAATATCTATCTTTATATCATAGGCTAATGGACATATCAATTTTTGCAGGAAGATGTTGACGAACCTGCCAAAGATGACTCAATGGAGGGAAACAGTGCTGAAGGCGATAAGACAGTTACTAATGACGAACCAGGAATCGATTACTTTGACAATGATGAATGTAATCCTGTTAAAACTAAAGCATTGAGTAAGTTTGTAATTTAATTTATATGATTCCATCTTTAACATTGATGACTTCGGATTTCCTCGGACACATTAATTCTCCCTCGAATACACAGTACATATGACATACAAAGCCACAAAATACTTGATTGATCTAGTTTCAATACTTCTGCTTTAATTTTCAAACGCATGTCATTTGTACTCATCAGGGATGCAAGTGCCCAAAAATCTGAACTCCTACTTCATACTTTCTTGTAAATTTTAACAGATTTAGGCTTTATTTAATTAACACCTAGATACACATTTTGGCTTGTAAAAGCTTAAAGGCTTGTTTAGAAGAAAATTATCAATATATTTCTAAGATCTATCCTACAGTCCTACATTGTTTTTGAGAGATCCCTTTTTGGTTTCATGTTTTTCTAGGATTTATTTTTTCAAGGCAATTCCCAAATACTGTACCAAATTTAAATTGTAAGAAGAGGAAAATGGCTTTGCTAAATATAGTACTCTTTTTACAAGCGTGGGTGGAAATATATTTACTATAAGTTCTATGGTTCTCTCTCTCATTATAAATACGCATTTGACATGTAACAGGAAGTTCTCTGTGGGAAATCGATACCCTTCGACATCATTACTGCCCACCTGTTTCAAGGTAATACCTTTTGTATGTTCCTGTTTGTATCTTTGCTGTAAGACTTTTAACCATTATATTGACACTATCATTTTATTTGATCTTTGTTCTTAGATTTGTGTTGTCACTCGAGAATGATTTGACTGTGAGAAATAAAACAACTGATCTTGCTGTCAGTGACTTCAGTTATGGTTCTTATGCAACAATATTTCGTGAGGAGGTATGCTTTCTTTTTTGTACCCAAAGATCAATAGAGAAAGTATGGTATTTTTTGTACCCAAAAGATCAATAGAAAAAGGAATTGATGATTGAGTTCTGAGAGTTCTAAAGATTGCATAGTGAGAACTAGTGAAAAAGAACATAGTTTGGTTTTCAGTACCTTTTTCCTACTTTTTTTTAGTGGATATTTTGGAAGGTAGAAGGTGATTTAGTACTTCTACAAGAGCATTGCACCCGAGTTAACAGGTGAAGAGAATCACCACAACCTTAGTATTTGATTCATATATACTCATCATAGCAAAAGAGATACTCAACCTTTCATCAAAAAATTATCAAGGTTGTTTACCAAGCTCTTTCTTTCATTGGAAAAGCGAGTTTAAGAAACTTAAAAGCGTAGACATATAAAACAAAGTAAAATAGACTTTTTGTCATCACATTTACTAATTTCTCATTATTATATTGAATTGCAGTTATCATTATTAGTCATTATCATGCTGGTCGTATTGTTCCTCATTCTTTTACTTTTTTTTTGTTGGAAACCATAGTCAAGAGATTTCTTGGTAGCCTTTTTTCTTCTCTTTGGTGTTGTCTTGGCTGCATAGTTTTCTTCTCTTGACTGGTAGATTTCATGTGCTTTTGTATTGCCGAGGAGGTGTTCTGCCATGGTACTTGTGCCTTTTTCCGTGTTCTGAAAACAAAAAACCTGAGCACAGCATAGCTTTCTCATTTACTTTATGGAATTCATATAAAAACCAAAACACAAGCTTTTTTTTAATCTAGCTCATATTTGCTGGCTTAATATGTATTTATTTTGGAATGTAACAAACAAGCCCTTAATTATTTGTTTTGCCCTAACAAAATTTGTCTTCACCCTCTTATATATTTAATTCGTATGTGTGCAAGTACTTGTGGAGTTGTTCTACGATATGTTGATTTAGTCTATTACATTTTTTAGAATATGTAAAGTGTGAACAATTTGTGATATTTGTTGCCAGATCGGACGGAGGGTGAAACAAGTACCACTTGCTTTTTACAAGACAACTCCTACCTCTTTATTCCCAGAATCTGATTTTGCTGGCTGGTCATTCAATTACGATCAGAATGACGGCCCAGCCACTTGTAGTGATGCGAAACGACAAAAAATAGAATGTCCATGACGACTCCTACCTCTTCATACGTGGAATCTGATTCTGCCCTCAATTTTTGACCGTTGAATTTGTAACTGTAATCGATGCCTTGTTTTTAACAATGAGTTAAGGAGAGCTGCACAGCAAGTGATCAGCTGATAATCTCCACATGGTGTTGTGCAGCAGCTACTGTTGAATAGCAATTCTTTAATTAACCAGTATTTTGGAATATATGCATCTGATATGAAGCTACCGGTCTCTTAGATGTGCTTTCTAGATTTTGCCCGACATGGGGTTGCTCTAAATAATTTACTGAAAATTGAAAACTAAGCAAACCCTTGTTTTATGTATTTGAACCATACTGAGAGACAGTCAACAAGTTTTAAATGGCATGTCTTGAAATCACGTCATTCAAAAAAAAAATATCAAAGTAGTTTGATTTCAGACGTAGACTTGAATGAAGTGAGTTTCTGATACAAATTTTAGAAAATTAAAAAAAACAAAACAAGTTATACCAGTTCACGAAGAATTAGTTAGTGATAATTGAGCAGGCAAGTTTATTTACTTTAGTTCTATTGTGGGAAAAGGGGACTACTGTATAGAGAAGTCTCTTTCTTATACTTCGCCGATAGGTTCCATGGATACCATATAGGCATATATCATGCTATTAATACAAGTCAACCCAAGAGAAGACGGTCGTCAATGAGGCTAATAAATTTTACCACGAATATTCCAAATACACCCTTACCTTTTTTATGAAATTACAAAATACAACTCAATTTTTTTAAAAAAGAAACTACCTAGTGTTTTATTTTGAAAACCCAATAAAAAAACAAACCCAATGGGTAATTTTTTACCAGTGCATGAGAGCAATTTTGCGTTTTCTACAGTTTGACCAGACAATTTCGAAGACTTCAAAGTTCATACGAGAGTTCACAATTTCATGAGCAATACAAATGCATGTATTTTAGCAAGCAACTGGTTTATATGATTGTGTACAAGCAGCCCTTAAAAATAGGGAACTCGTCTTCTATATACTTGATCGCCCAAACTACCACATCAAATAAAAGAAAATTATAAGCCTAAAAAGATATTTGTGGTTTCTCAGTATAGTGATATGGAGGTTTTTCATGTGCTAAACCACAAGTTTGCAAATGTCTTAAGCTTCAAAAACAAATCCTAACCGGCTCCAGATCTGACTGACAACTAGCCAACGTTAAATCCTTTTCAGAGGCTTGCATATCACCGTTTCGTTGAAAGTCATTATCTCATAAGAAAACCTGTCAAAGAAGTTGACAAATTCATGAATGCATATACATAGGTTTGCAAATCACAAATGTTTATGGGTAAATATTAGCAATTCACTGACCTAACAAGTCATCAGGGTTCAAGTTCGATTCCAAGCTGATGAGGAGACTCTGGACCAACTAGGAATACACGTCTTGAGGTCTGATAACGGAATACTACTACTCCTTTATATGCTGCTCTAGGCACACCATCCTGGTAACATAATAACAATTACGAAAATGATGTAGCAGACTACCAAAATGACATTTTTATTCTTCCATAAACTTGGTTAATAAAACAAGATTTGGGTCTATGAAATTACTAAGTGTCACAATTTTACATTGGATCCTCATCCAATATTCCCCAAATCATCTACCAACAATTTGCATACGATTCCATATAGCAACAAAAAATGGCCCCATTATGCATCCTCCCTTTTGTATGAAATTTCATACGACAAAATCACGTATTAAAAGCATCACATGTATAAGGGTACTGGGATTTCATTTAAAACATATATGTAACTGGGATTTAAGCAAGAAAAAAATGTAATCACTGACATCCTAGCCAATAGGCACGGATCTTACAAGACCATGCGAAGAAATGAGTTTGAATTTTATGCCTAATGTAAAAAGCAGAGATTTGAGTTCAATACATCATCCATTGATTATATTTTCTCAAAAGAAGTCTTTGATGAATGGAACACGTGTATATCTGTGGTCTTTCACACGTGTGTAACTTACACCAAATACCTGCTTGCCCAAAAAATTTCATTTCTGGTATAGAGAAACCGCACTCATATTTGTTTACAAGAAACGAAGAAGAAGGTTCCCAAGAGCATTATGTAAACTTACGAGCTGTCAATATGTAGCAGAATTTAAAAAGTGCATGCAATAACTACAAACTCGTTTCCAAAGTCGGGAATCGGGATGAGAACTGATAAATCTTAATGAAATCAAGGAAAGGCAGAACTGACAGGTTATGTAAAAAACGGCAATTGTCAAATAAGAAGCACAACTACCTTCCACTCTTCGAAAATGCCAAATTGACGTGCAATTCTTTCAAAATCTTCTTGGTCTCTGTAATGTATACGCACGTCACCATCTACATTGGATGTTTTCAGGACGACACCATTTCCATTTATTGGTTTTGCATTTTTTACCATGCTAGCAAAGTGTGTATCATATTTGTCCTAATGACAAAAAAAAAAGAGAATGAGGAGGGGGAGGGGGAAGAATTAAGAAAAAGATGCAAAATAATATCTTTTCATCTTGATAGTTATTTATTTTCAATCGTCCATACCTCCATCAGGTAGCTCAAATCCCTTGACTTCCAATCAACCTTTTCAACAACAGTACAAAGTTAGCGGATGTAAAAAGGTGGGCGTGACATAAAAGTAGATGCAATGCAAAGAAAATTCCAATTAACATAAGCACATGCCTGGACAGTATTCAGCTTAATTGGCTCAAGATATTGCTTAAAGAACTGTCCCAAACTAGAACCCTGTAAGCAAACCAAAGACGGTCAAGAAAGTAAGGTTAGAAAATCTAGTTTCGAATGGAAAACACTAAGACGGTCTTTTCGTAAATAAGAAACCTAAATGCATTCTGGAAGGGAGCCAGGTAAAATTGGTTTAGTCCATTTCATTCAGTGTTTATTCACAGTACATGGCATTCCTCTAGGATTCATATTATATACAGTATGCAGACTTAGTTTATTGAAATCAATAAACATATTTTTGTTTAAAGCTTGATTCCTGACATAAATAAGCAATACTATAATACAACCTGCGCTTTAGGATATATTTGTATTTGTACAAAATCAATCCACGTCCACCCTCAAGAACATCAACAACCAAGTAATCGTCATTGAATATGCCATATGTAGTGTGTGACATGCATGCAAATGTGTCGATAATACACTTGAGATTTTAGAAGGTGTACATCAGCAAAAGGTGGTGCAGAACCATAAAATCAATTCATACTTACATGCTCGCCAAAATTATATGTTCTACACACTTCAGGACGAATAAACTGTCGACCTGCATGATTCTCTTGCAACCTTAACCAATCATCCCAGTAAGTGAAACTTCTCGTCAAAGAAATTTTCAATATGAGATATGAACGAACATGCTTGTATAAACTGCACACTCAAATGCAAGGGTGAAATGGAAAGAACAAAAAGGATATGCTTTTGGCCACTTTGGAGATAGTTCATCCCACGTAGACTTAGTCAGCATCCAGCCAAGTCCGGGAAAAAAATCTGAACGGTATAATGCATCTACGAAGTTTCACAAAAATAGATTAAAAAAAAAAGACAATAAATCAAGGGGAAAAAACTGGTTTGTCTTTGAAGATATATCCATACAGAATATAAATAAATCTAATAAATACTGATCTTGTACATCACAAGAAAAATATAACCAACAGTAGAGATGGTTTAACAACCCAGATATTAAGTACAGTTGAGAGCAAAAACAAATAGTACGTTTATTTTAGAAGGTACATCAGCAGAGAGACAAGGTATATTAAAAAGAGGTAATGATATGCACACACCTCTTACACTCCTCCATACACTTCCTTGTGAGAGGAGCAAGGACAAAAACACTACAGGACAAAACTACAATTTTGTCCTCACTCTCTCACAAGGAGTGTAAGGAGGAGTGTGCAAATAAGTATTCATGAAGAAGTATGCAAGAATAAACGACCATGACTTGCTACAAGCATCTAAATAACAAGTTCTACAATTTTGTGCTTACAAGCCACAGCTGAAGCTTTAGTCTACTTACTCAAGTGTGTAATTCTATAACTAATCCAAATAACCCAAGTATAACTGATCAGTTAACTCATATGCCGTAAATCTTGTCATTACTATTTACTGGTGAGGATGAATTTAGATACGAGTATACGACTATACAAAAATGAATACTAACGTAAAGGTAAATAATGTCATGTGAACTTACAAGAGTCACTCACAAATTGCTTTTGTCCATTGTCATTCCATGAAGAAACAGCCATAATTGACCTATAAAATTAATTTAAATGAGTGAATTGGAAGCTACAAAGCACTAGTTTTGGACTTTGAAATCGACAAAATTTCGGCACTAGCACAACTTCATAACTCACTTATCATTATCAAGTAGCTTGGCTGTAGCTTCAAAATAGTCAAAGAAGTCGGGGGCAATTTCCATATCATCTGTTCCATCAAAGATGATATTAATCCTCACAAACTTAACTAGTAATAAAAAAGAAAATGAGAGAAAAGAGGATACAGTTCTGTCACCTTCTAGTATGATGACTCTAGTAAACTTATGATCATAAAATAATTTGTCCAGAGCCCATTTGTAGTGACCTGAAACTCGTACGCGTTAAAAAAGAGTTCCTAACGAAGCAGCATTAAAATTCAAAAAAATAACAAAAAAAATTACTTGCAATTTTGTAGTATGCAATCAGTTCTCCCGGTCTCTCTGTACGCACCGGTTCATAATCCAAGTGCTGCAACCAACTGAAATTAGTCGTCAAAGTAGCCAGATTAAGACTGTGTAAAGATTTATATATCTGAATCATATTTTTTATTCATCGTAGTAGACAAATTATATAACAAAAGCAGAAACCCTAAACTCCAGAAGTACGAAGATCTGACAGTTTCATATGTATCATCAGTTGATATTCCAGTCTTACAAACAGGTAAATAAAGAAATGGAAGGATAATAACACCAGTTGAAGGGTTAAACCATAATAGCTTATAACATGTAATAAGGGATATCTCTTCAGATGGTTCTCTTTTATTCCCAAAAAGGCATCCAAATCCTACTCAAAATCAGTAATGACATGCTAAACACACAATACAACTTACTTGCATGTATGTCAGTTGACTGTAACTCAAAGCCTTGCTTCTCACCTCAGGGTTTTCTCCATCCTAAATGAATTGAAACAGTTAAATATTTTATTTACCAAGTCCTGCAAAAAGTGAGATTTGCAACCAAAATTTACCCACTAGGTATGGGTAGGTAATTTCTTTATAAAGGGGAGCAGAAATATTTCTTATGTGTCAAGTTGCCAACAAACGCAAAAATGGTCATTTTTCTCTTTCCTGGATTTTACTATGACAAATCTGTGTCATCCTTGATGTCAAAATTTGTTCTAGAAAGAAAACATGTACCTACCTGAGAAACAAAAAGGGGATATTTCGAAGCAACGGGACCTTGGTATCTGGAAACAAATTAAGAATCTGACGAAAGTGAGATAGCCAAATAACACAAAATCATACAAGGCATTATAAAGAAAAAAAAGGTGGCAAAAGCTTGTACCTTAGAATAGATTTGATAGTCCTGTCTAGATAATCAGCACGATTACAGGCCATAATAACTACTGCTGCTACCGGAACCTTCATTAACCAAAGATAATATGTCACATAATAGAAAACATTAAATGTAAATGCATAATATATTACATGATAGGAAGCAAACAAATGATACGATAACTTTCAAACAATTCAAACCTGTACTTTGTCAATAATATTCTGCAAACCCCTTTCTGCACCAGGAAAGTTTATCGTTAGAACGGTAAAAGAGATGAAGACACGTCAAAAATAAAATAGTCCATCTTAAATTAGTCAGAGCCAACAATCCTTCTTTTTGAGAAGCATCAACCATCTTTAATTTGACTTTTGAGTGACAGTATACTATTCGGGTTTTTGTTGGAAACTAAATATGATAATACCTTCCTTCTCCAAACAAATTAAGCTTTAAAGTGAGACGGTGGTGCATAGGATTGAGCAACCAGAGTTCTGAAAATCAAGTCTCACCCCTTCAAAACTTATTGCACTTGTTTGGCTATCAAAGTATGCCACAAACGAGGTGGTCTACTGAAATAATACTGACCCTCTCTCTAAGTATCTTTCCGATCTTTGGAGGCTAAATGTAAAAATCTTTTACAAAAACTCTAATCATCAACTTGATAGACCTATTACATTTTCAAGTTAGAAAAATATAATTCTGGTTTTAAAAACTAGCTACAAAAAGAAGTTAAAAACTTATAACAGTCGTAGAGATAAAGCCGCTATGTCACTAAGACTTTTTTTAAACAATGATCAAGTTTAAGGTTTGAATGATAAATGTAAATTAGCAGAAACCATTTTCCAAAAAAACTTTAAAAACAATGAAGAAAATGTATAGAACACCAAAAATTAACTCAACGTCCTAGGCTAAACGTACAATTTGTTCAACGGCTCTTTTCTCTGGGACAAATCTTCAAATGAGAGCCTTAAAATAACATTATTAGTTATTGTTGCAGACCTTTTATGAAAAGATTTTATAGTTGTGCACTCAACTGCCACTTTGAAACAAAAGTCATACCAGACAAAAAGACAGGCAATGGAAGTAACTAAAAAAAAATGTTCCTCGCTAGTACTTTTGCATGTTAATACCCATAAGAAAGTTGTTTAAGACTACTATTACAGATAACTCTGCAAGTATTTGATTTCAGAGAATAAATGATACAATGTTAAAAGGAAAAAATCATTTCAGAGGAAATATAAGAGATATGAGAGACGCAAACTATTGCATACTTTCCAGATCTTGAATAAGAGTCCTTAATTGCCTGCACTCTTGCTCTTTAACCTTCCCAGATTCTGATATATAAAGCAAGAGACTTGGTTAGACAAGCCACATAACTAACGAAATTCAAAGTATTTAAACAAGGAATAGGTATTCAGAATCGACTCACACTTTCAGAACATAGTCTGAACATACCAGAATCGGAGTATAACAGAAATCAGGCAGAACTGATATACCATGCGACTTAGAATATCGATCAAAAACTCGTTCAAAAAAAATTCTCCATCTCGACAATAATAGTAGGTTGTGTTTAGCATGTCATGGTCACATTTATGAGTTAAACAGTTAAAGGGCTAGTCTTTTCCGAATTACTACGTTTCAACTAGTAATTAAGAAGCAAAGAAAGTATAAAAACGGAATACAAGAATGATGACTAACCCTCTTCACAAAAGTTAATCTGACTCAACTGCCGAGTTTTTCAAAGGAAGATTCATTGCCTCTAAAGGGTTAATCAGAGAGAGGGAACTCTATACCTTGTAAAGTCAAAATTTGACCTTGCTGGGTGCTAATTTGATCAATTAGAGACCGCATTTCGCTAGTGCAACGATTCTCTGCTTCCATCTGGCATATAATCAGTGTAGCATGGTAACATTGCAATTAAACACACAAAAAATACTTAATTCATTGCAAAAGAAATAAAATAAAAATTCTTAATCCACTGCTTCAAACATGGTTCTAAGTAGTCTTCTAGTAATGAATTTGCAGTGCATGATGCATATCCGTTTAATAAACATGGTTCTTAGAGGAACACATCTTAAAATATTACGAGCAAGAAAATCCATTTATAAACTTAATGAATTTATTCAAGTCAATAATATCCTCTTTGTGTATTTGTATAGCAATAGTTCAAAGCTACAGACTCGAATAGCGATCATATATGAGTGTGTAAATGCAAGGACGCCTAAATATACTAAACGAATGTCTCTAGCATTGCACCTACATGTACTAACAAAAGCTCAAAAGAAGAAAAGCTAGGAATTTGCAGGTTTTTTTAGCCCTTCCACATTAAATTTTCCAAAAATTAAAACTTCCTAATAGAATGCGTTTGTATATCTACAACTTACTTAAAAGTTAAAATAAGCGACCAATGACTTATCAATAAAAAAAGTTACGGTGGTATCAAACACTACACTTGCAAGTTTTTTTCTCATTACTTTATAAATGCCGCTTTTTGACCAAAAAATCTGAAGCCAAACGGGCCCTCGGCAGGGGTCCAAGGGGTGTTTGGCGAATAAAACGTGTAAGTAATAAAATCAAGCTCGCCACTTATTTATATCAAATACTACTACACAGCTTTATTGAGTGATAATAAATCAAATTTAAATGAATAATTTAGAATTGCATATCCTAATTTGCTTAAAAATAAATAGCTAACTAAAATTAAGTATGCTAATCGCGAGATGAACACGTACTGCAGCAGCAAGGCGATCAGCATATTTCGTTTGCGTAGTAAAAAGACGCATCTGTATTTAACAATAAGGTGGAAAAATAATAATCAAGAGTAACACAAATAATTAAATCACAACAACAATAATAATCTGCTACTCAAAATTAAATAAATAATAATAAAGTACCTGGATGTAGATGAAAGCGACGGCTACGATTAAGAGAAGGTACTTGTAATCGCACCCCCATTTCGCCATTTTATTTATTTATATATTACTGATCTGTGTTTTTGTTTCTAAATAAATAAGCTCACCATTTATGTTCGTCACTTCTATTTTATTTTCCTCAAGTAAATAGTATAAAGATTTAATCAGTTTTTACGGTTAGGCACGTATTGTTTAGCTTGGATTTTAATTTCACCCAGCGTTTTTTAGTTTTGTTCAGTTTTACCCCTTTATTCTGGCAAGGCGGGATTTAAGTCTAATATATGAATAAAATGTAACGTGTCAAAAGGAAATAAATTTCTTTGAAATATTAAGTAGTACAAAATCATATATTAGACTATGTGGTCATCATCTAAGTGTGGGACGACCCTTAATATAGATAGACATCAAATGTTACATGTGAAAAAGCTTATGTAGATAAAAATGTACAAGTAACAAATGACGAAACAAGAAAGCTTTTGTATGTGTTTGCTTCGTTAGGTTTGTAGTCTTGTTCGTTTTCGTCTCGTGATCGTGACGAACAATTAGATTGACGTTTATGTTCAGCTCGTAAATAATTGAAAAAGTTCGGCTTGTGTTCAGTTCGTTTCGTGAACTCTTAATGAGTCGAATGCGATTTATAAATGCTCGTTTAAGTTCGGCTTGTGTTCAGTTCGTTTCGTAACTTGGAAGAATATAAATTAAAATAATTATATATATATATTTATATATATAAACGAACACGAGTATAAACGAAACAAACAAAGTCATGTTCATGTTCAGTTCATTTATCAGACAAACACTGTATTCTAGTTCATTATCAGTTCATTTATATATGAACGAACATGAGCCGAGTATTAACCGATACGAACACGAACGACTCATCTCATATATAGCACGAAACTGTTGAAAACTAAAAACAGTAGGTTGAAGATGCCTGGGAGCATGCAAAATGTTAAATTTTAAGGTTTGTTGTATAATTACCCTTTTTTAGTAACTTTCTCCTGTTAACATTATGTTTTGTTTGATTGAACGAAACACAAAAATCATTTCTTTGCATAGTTACATCTTTTAAAGAGATTATTGAGACATTAAAGAGTCCAATTACAAGATGTGTGCACAGTGCACTTATCATGTCATCTGATTGAATCATTAAACAATATAAGATAGATCGTACTGCAACATTACTCCAACTTAATTTCAAAGAATTACGTAGCTAATTAAGTATGAAACGGAGACAATGTTGGTCTTAATGACAAACCATGAAATATTATCCATAATTTTAGAGTATACCGGTCACTATAATTTAGAGTGCGTCATTCATTAAAAACTCAATACATATTAATAAATTCAAAAATAAATAATCTAAAATTAATTTAAAATTAAAAGTAAAAAATTATATTAATTGTCACATTTTTAATTATAGTCCCGCTTTCCTTTAATCATCAAAATTTGATGGTATTTGTCACGGTGCCTGTTTGCCACGTGGAATATTGTTTGCCACGTGTTCCAACTCGTGTCTCCCTCAGTCGGCATAATTTGACTTATTTTGTAAAAGGCCTATTTATTGGACTTATCGGGTTTTTACCATGAAAATCTTCACACTTGTTCACAAATAAATTGAAGCTAGATTTTTTCGAATAAAAAGTTGAAAATGGCTGATACCAGGGGTCATGGTGCTGTTTGTGATGAAAGATGTGGTTGCCCAGTTCCTTGTCCCGGTAGCATAGCTTGTAGGTACGTACGTATAATTATATAATTATATATACGATACGTGTCCGGAATCATTTTAGTAAATCCAGACTGAATTAGTATATTCTGGGCGTATATATGCTATACGTATCCGGAAATGTTGAATTATTACATTTTAGATATTTGGACCGATTAAAGTGGAACTATTAAACTGTTTGTACTTGAACGTTTTCCTCAAATATTACTGAAACATATCATAAATTAAATCCAAATAAATAAGGCACCACCTCTTGTCCGGTACACAAGTGACTATTGGAGTGTGGCAGTATTGTGCTAAACAATTTGTCGGTCTACAGTGGCTTGATTACACCCCAAGCGAAAGACCACTTCTTTTCGGCTATGCCTTCTTTAGAAACTAGAATATATCATCAAAACATGACCAATCCTTACGAGTTAATACTTACGTTACATCTAAATTTAGTAATCTAGGTTGATTTATCAAAATAGTGCTTATTTTCATTTTACATAACACATAGTTAGATGCACGTGAGTAAAGATATAAATTCACCGCAGATAGTCCTCACAAGTTTCACTACCACACACGTGATCCTAGTTCAAATAGATGATCAGAAGATTAACAAAAATAAACTAAAGATAGGACAGATAATATAGTTTGATTAATATACAGTAAGTTAGATCCGGGGCGATTCTTGGGATGTAATTACCAATTATAAAGAAGGGTCAGTTATAAGTCAATTGAAGGGAAACAATGTTTTGAGGCAAATAAATAATGTAAAGTCGAAATGAGTTTTTTGAGTCGAGAAACAAAATTGTGGAGTATCATGATCGACATACTCTACTTTATTATGCATTTATTCTATGTATGTGCGACGTTCAATAGGTTTATACTTCATTTATCATAGTCTTCTGTTTCGTAGTCTTTTGTTACAGTTTTAAACTGATTCCATTATTTTGTAATAGTTGCTACACCTCGCTCGGAACAGAGTCAACCGGATCAGATGATACGAACACAGAGCACAAGAGATGCACATGCGGTGAACACTGCGGTTGCAACCCTTGTGCTTGCAATGAACGAGTCGCCGCCTCTGCAGGTTGCAAATGTGGTGCGGACTGCACCTGTGTCTCATGTGCTGCTTAACTAAATATGCAAATGTTTTGAGTATGTTTGTGTGTGTGTTGGTGATATAGGGTGTCATCGTTTGTACATGTATGTATGTGACGTGGGTGTATGCGTATGTATATTACTATCTTTTTCTAGTTGCAAAAGTAATAAAGGCCCTTAAATGTATGAGAAATGGACATTTAAGGTTGGTGGATATGTTCCCATAATGTAATTGTAAAAGAAAACAATGGTCGGTAATAAAAGTAAGAGTCGATTAACATAAACATACTCTATACCTATTACATTGAAAAAACATAAACATACTCTATACCTATTACATACGTTCAAAAGTTAAATTATTAAAAATATAACTTTAATTAATAATTAATAATTAATAAAAAATAAAAAAATTGATTTTCGCTCCCAATCTCTTTCCTCGCTCTATCATCCTTTCATTCTTTCATACTCTTTCCAATCTCTCTATCATCATTCTTTTTCCATCCGATCTCCTCTCTTTCTTCTTATTCGCTCCGATCTTTCATACTCCATCTCTCCTCTCTCCAATCTCTCTCCATCCGATATTTCTCATCTTTCTTCTCACTCTCTCCGATCTCTCATACTTCATCTCTCCTCTCTCCAATCTCTCTCTTATCATTCTCTCTCCATCCGATATTTCTCATCTTTCTTCTCACTCTCTCCGATCTCTCATACTTCATTTCTTTTTTCGATCTTTCTCCTCATTCTCGTTCTATTTTTTTGATCTTTTTATTCTTATTCCTCTCTCTCTGATCTTTCTCTTTCGTGGAGATTGAGACCGATATATCTGTTGGAATGGGTGATGAGAATATAGAGTGAGAGCGAAAACTCGAGGTTGATATCGAGGGAGATGCAGTCGTCGAACAAGAGGCACGACGACGACGTGCTAATTCGAGATCGGAGTATGGGTAAGAGTTGTATTTGTTAATTATGCTAATTCGAGATCGGAGTATGGGTAAGAGTTGTATTTGTTAATTAATGTATAATGTTGATAAATAAGTGTATGAATTATGTGAATTAATGGTATGTAGTTGAAAATTATGTATATGAATTATGTAAATTGAGATATGAACTTTTGTAATAAGTGTATGAAAACTACAAACTATTGTATGAACTTTTGAGTATGTTTTTGTTAATTATAAATTTTTAATTATGTTTTTGTTAATTTAGTTTAAAAAATAGTATATTTTTTTAATTTATCCTAAAATTACTGTCAGTGTTATATGGTATATTGTAAAATTGAAGTCCAATGTGGTAAAGATCAATCGTAGCATTTTTTTGTATATGTATGAAATTACTATAATATTGCAAAAGAAAACAATCTTATGTATTTTTGTTATTTTAGCTACTTATTTGGTTTTTCATATTCTTATAGGCTAAAGTTGCGATTTAAATCACTTGATTATCATATTACCCTATCCATTACATGAGATCGTTTTACGTTTTCTTTTTTCATGGTATGGTCGGTATCATGAAAAGGTGACACCAGACTCGATAGTGTTCAACATTCGGTTTTTTGTTTTGTATTTTTCGAACATGTTTACTGACCATGGGAAGCCATCGTCAACGTCACTCGTGTGTTTCAGAATGACATAAGTTTAAGTAACAAAAAAATAGTTCCCTTGTTATGGAGAAGAATCTCATGTCATGTTTCTTTAGGGTGTGAAATTTGTATAGAACTCCAGAAATCAAAAAAGCTACAGAAATCTTGTTTGTTGAATTGGTCTACCAAAGATAATTTTTCGAAAGAATCTGTTTGATCCCCCAACGCCTAAACAATATTTTTGATTGGATTGTTGGTTAATGTTTAGTGCGATGTATGAAATAATTATTACTTCCCATCCGTTTCTATTTGATTGTCCATTATGAAATTACGTGTAATTTTGACAGATCAAGAACTTGTATCAAAATTGTCGCAATAGAAATTTTATGGAAATTTTCAAAATTTGACCGTGTTCAAATGTTAAATTTGATGATTAGATTTAAAAATAATAATTTCGACAATTTTGATAAATTTTGATACAAGATATATGTAGGTGAAAATTGCATGTAGTTTCGTAATGTATAATTAAATGAAAATAGAGGGAATAACAATAAAAATAAAATTGTAGAAGCTACCTTTACATTGTATTAGCGACTCTAAAAGAAAAAAAAAATACAGGCCTCCTAGGATATATTAGACTAATAAAAAAGCACATTGATTATATTTATAGGTCGTTATTTTTACTTGATGTGAGAGTATGTCTTAATTTTAATAAAATGATACGATTATAAGTAGCGACTATAAAGATACCAAATGCGTTGGAAGTCCAAAGTGGGGGTTTGTTACACTAAATTTTGGAGTCTCTACTAAAGGAGTGTATAGCCTAGCTAATTGCCTAAATACAAAGCCGATTTTTGCAAAAGACGAACAAACTAGTTAGCTTAGGCGTCGGTCCTTGAAAAATTAAGTTGTTTTTCCCGCTAATAACAAGATAAGAATAATTATGCTATTTGATGGCCTATTTTGTGAAAAGTAAAATATAATTTATTGTTATATTATGACATTGTTCAAAATTTTAAATTTCTAGTAAAGTTTTTTCCCCAAATTCTTAATTATTTTGGAAAAAATTTAAAAACATTGTCTAGAAAATATACAATTTAGATTGTATAAAATGCGCCAGACCTACCCCAACTAAATGGAAAAACAGTGGGATAATTTAATAGTATCATATTGAGAAACCGTAGAAATGGTCCATATTGGTTTGATTCACTAAACACACATGTTTGTTTTGACTTGGCTATATTTTCAAAAGTCTTAAGCGATGACTTGGCTAGTCTTTTAGGACCGACATGTAGGAAGAGAGAATTGTGGATTAACCCTGTTAATTGTCAGATATTGCACATTATGCACTTAATTTCTATTTTTAACATTAAGCTTCCAATCAAGAATTCATGATTTGTATGTTTTGTTACAATACCGTGTCAAAGGAGAAATTTTGTTGACTCGAATTGGTTCATTTGAAAGAAAAAGAGTAAATTTTATCCGTAATTAGGGATTTGTTTTGGTAAACATGAATCTCACATTTGGTGAGTTAATATTAGGGGTTTTATAGGTTTATTACACCAAACTATCTGCTTTTAAGGATTTGGGTACCTACCTTTCAAATTTTCCAATTTAGCTACCACACTATAATAAATTTCTAATTTAGGTATCACCGTCTAAATAAATCACGGAATCATGTCACGTGACATTTGACAAACATTAATTTGGGAGGCTAATTTGACAATTTTGCACAAAAATATGTCATTCTATAAAAACGTTTCCCTCAATTTCACACATAATTTTTTTTTGGATTATATGCTAATTTTTTTATGTGTGAAATTGGGGGGAAATTTTTTCTAATATGACATATTTTTGTGCAAAATTGTCAAATTAGCCTCTCAAATTAATGTTTGTCAAATGTTATGTGATATGATTTCGTGATTTATTTAGACGGTGGTACCTAAATTGGAAAGTTATTATAGTGTGGTAACCAAAATAAAAAATTTGAAAGGTGGGTAACCAAATCGTTAACAACACTATAGTTTGGTGTATTAAACGTATTTTTTCCCGTTAATATAATATGTTTTAGTAAACGAGAAAACCATGCAGTGTGACTCGCTGGTTCTATTGCAATATTATGTTTATTCGGCATAGTAACTCACAAAACTGACGATTGGAGGTTTCAATAATCGGGTTGGACGAAGTTAATATGTTAAGTTCAATATCAATAATTAGTTGGTCCTAGTATTTTAAGCTAATCGGTATAGTCACATAATTTGTTTTTGTTTTTTTACTGAAGTAAGTCCTAATTATTAAACAAAAAGTCATCATCTTTTATGTCAATCAAAATTGACATTATCTAATTTCTTTATAGGTGAGTTGAAGTGCTAAATCGATGTAATTGACGTGTCTATGATACCTTGGGTACGTGATTGGTAAAAATGAATAACTTGGATACTAAATATATATAAGGTAAAATCATGAGGGTGTTTTTGATGATATCCCCTATTTTATTTAAAGCATCATAGTTAATCGTAATAAAATAAGGAGACAGAATAAATATTTATAGTCAATGAATGACAAAACCTTAAGCACGTTATTTCCTTCTTGGCTATTTTCCACGCGGGAATGATAATAAAGTTTGGTCTTGTAACAAAATTTAGAGAGAGAGAGAGAGATGGGGAATTGTTGGGGTTCATCACCTGTTAACCAAAGCCCAAGAACCACTGGCCAGTTTAGCCTATCAGGTCTGGATTTTGCTGTTGTATTTTTGGTTTTTTGTTTTGTTTTAATCTGTTTTGTATTATTACATGTTTACATAGTGGTAAATGTAGTAGATTTCATTATTTCTGATAAAAGCAATGTAAGAAATTGAATAACTAGAAAAAACAACAAAGACGCAAGGTTGATTATTATGTATTTATGTGTATTTAATCATGAAGTACCTTGTTTGGACTTTCTTTTCCAAACCTGCTTCTTGTTAGTTATTCTAAGATAACACTGTAATTCCTCATACAAACAGTGGTGTAAGGAGGAACTTTTTTTTTTTTTTTTTTGTAATCTTGGGACCAAAGTACTGTAATTGAGGTTTTGACTAACAGTGAAAAATACATGGTTACATTTTTCTTGTCAATATCTGAGGCTATGCTGATGATCCCATTTGGATTATTATATGGAAATGGATGGACCTTTTTTGTAGCTCATAGTTTCTATAAAAAAAAGGTTGGTTTTAGATTTCGTGTGGCTAAATAACCCAACTTTAGCCTATGTAAGACAAGCTTTATCTTGCTTCATTGGCCGGAATAGCTCAAGATTTGGGAAGAGTGATCAGCTTTTAATTTTTGTTGTATGCGTTACTTTTCCGATATTGGAAAAAGAGAGAGAGCATGGTTTGATGGTGGCATATTATTGTTTAAATTTGTTTCTCACAGTGGGAGTAACCGAGACCTCCAGCAACTTATCATCTATAAATACGAGCGATATTTCCGGGAATAGTCATTTTTCAGCAGCCAGTGGAAGTGATGAGGCGTATTCCACCGGAGAAATCTTTCCCACATCTAATTTGAGGATGTTCACTTATTCTGAACTAAAAAGTTCTACAAAAAACTTCAGACCAGATACTGTTTTAGGAGAAGGCGGCTTTGGGAAAGTCTACAAGGGTTGGCTCGATGAAAGAGCCACGTCGAAAAGCAGCAGTGGATCGGTTATTGCTGTTAAGAGATTGAACTCTGAGAGCTTACAAGGATTGGAAGAGTGGCAGGTAATTTATACGTAAAAGTACTTCGTACGATACTCCAGTGATTAATGTGAGAATTCTAAACCGTAAAGATACTCAAGAGTGACTTGGAATAACAAGCCTTTAGTGTAAACACTATACAAGCATACAATTTTAGCAGAAAAAAAGTTAAACTAAGCACTAAAGGGACAATCTACAACCTAACTGGAAGTTAATTGGGGGAATTGGATTTTTTTATGCTGAAGGTGTGATTAACCAAATGTAAAAGATTGTTTTGAAGTAATGGTTAGTTCATAAGACAATTTTTGTGTGTGTTCAAACTCTAATACTGTTTTTGTTATCCAAAGACAGTTTGCTTCAAGACCATTGGTCTTCATAAACTTTTCTAGATGTTTTATGTTGGTAATATACCGCAATATACTCCAATGAATTGGAAAAACTAAGCGTATGTTTAATAAATGGGTTGGCCCTTAGCTGTTTAGTTGAAAAATCTTCAATTGCATAGCAAGTCATACTTGTGCTTGAGTCAGTGATAGGATACTTAACTTAATGATGCTGTTGGTGCTAACATACAGAGTAATTTAGAAGATTAATGTAATGCTAACTTTGAATTCTGCTACAGTTTTAAAGAGAACATTGTAACAGCTTACACGACCAAATAAAACGTGCGACGGCACGTGCTAAACAAAACATAACTTAAATACTTATAAAATACTAACTAAAATGCTCAATTTCTATCAAATACTTCATTAAATACAACATCAAATTCACGTACTTTACAAATACTTAAAATTTTACAAGCTAAATTGATATATAAAAGCAGCGGAAATAAATACTAAAACTTATGAGCTAAGTCTGGTCCTGACTAACTCGAGCTCAACTCTATAAACCTGAAAAATATTTTAAAAATGAGAGGTAAGCTAAACGAGTTTAGTGAGTGATAAATTTTGCGATATATAATAGGGTTGAAAATAGGCTTTAATCATTTTATCATTTTCTTTTGAAAAATTAATACTTTCAACTTTAACAAAAACTCCCAATGCTCATATTAAAACATTTTATGAAAACTGTAACCTTCTCGAACAAATAAAACTGCAAAAATGAATTAAAAAAATCTCTTTTGAAACAATTTAAAGGTGTGATTAATACGATAATTATAATGAGAAATTAAGTTGTATTAAGACTTCTCTTTATTCTGTTGAACTCAGACTCCCTGGTTCTCTTTATTAGGTGTAATCAGACTTCCTGATTCTCTTTATTCTGTGTACTTGGACTTTTCAATTATGTTTTTATAGACTTAATTCACAATAAAGTAAATATCACTTTTTTAACACAAAATTTATTTAAAACATTTGACGCTTTAAAACCTTTCACGTTAATCAACGTATCCACTTATAATTCTCATTTCATCACATCACCTGTAATCTTTGCAATAATATATACATATATATTTTTTATACTTCGAAAATATAATTTGAGCATGTAAATATTTATCAAAAACATGCAATGGGATATTTTAATAATAGCAAAAGTAAAACCACTCGCTTTATTTGATTCGGGTTCAATTATTTCCTAAAAACCTCTACTAACAAAACACCGACATCAACGATGACCCTTCCTAAAGACCTCTACAACGAAAAACCGGCATCAACGACGACCCTTCAAAGAGATTACCCGATGATCAAGCAACCGACTTCTAACATTTAATCTCATTCTCCCGGTCTCTACCTCATTCTCTAAATTCTAAGTAATATTATTATTAAAATATAAGTGGTACTAGTATTAGATAAAACGAAGGGATGTATATGCGAATTTTTCTCTGCTTATGTGTAACATTATATAAGACACAAAGCTAGGCTACTGATTTATCTAAAGGAATTTATTTTTTTATAAAAGACAAAGACTCATGGTGTTATGTGTGTGTAACTCCCACTATGAATTAATATGGCATTTCAATACAATATATAGCTAAAACATGGCATGAACTTATAAATAGTTTTTGTAACCCTCCATATGAATTAATGTGAACTTAACAATACACTTAATTTTATTAGAAACATAATGGTACTGCAATGTCATTGACATTTACACTTTGGTTTTTAGTTTTTCTCTTTCCTACGTATATGAAAGAAAAGACCTCTTGTTTATGTATGTATGTATGTAAGTCACCCTACCTGATAAAACCTTTCAACTCTCTTAAGTAATACTATGCACCATTCATGAATTATATTAATTGCTAACATCAAGCCTTACACATACGTTATACATGTTCAATGGAAAAAAAACTGAACGGCAAAATTAAACCAGTAGTTAATGTCCAATTAAAGTCACACTTTCTCATTACAAAATTTATTTACGTATATCCTATACCTATATGCATTCTAATTAACAAGGTTAATTATCACTAGCTAGTAACATATTTATGGCCAACTTTTAAATAACCCAACATTTTATTAAGAATATCGTAATAGTCCGAAATTAAATTTACTAAATCATTAATAATAAAGTAAGAATAGAAATTAAAATACTTACGGGATTTTACAAACATACCGACATAACCTTGATACAGTTTCTTATTTATTTTGTTTACACTTGTGTAGTCGGAAATCCATTTCCTGGGAAGGCTATCTCATCCTAACCTTGTGAAGCTATTGGGATACTGTTGGGAGGAGAAAGAACTTCTTCTTGTCTACGAATTTATGCAAAAAGGCAGCTTGGAAAACCATATTTTTGGAAGTAAGAGCTACTATTAATACACAAGGATGATATCTTTTATAACATTTCGGTAAATTTTCCTAGTGTTTGGGGTCTATTTGGTACTTGCCGGTTTCAGGTTGTTTATGCCTTTTTTAACTAACACCATCAGAAAATGCAAAACAATTTAAGGGTCCATTTGGCAACAAATTTTTTTTAGTGGATTTTTGGATTTTGGATTTTAAAATTTTGTGGGTGTTTGGCAAGTCAGATTATTCGGCTTCTGAAAATCTGATTTTTAGGCTGAAAAAACTAAAAAATCCAGATTTTTAAAATCTAGCTTTTCAGCGGATTCTCAAAACAGATTTATAAAATCTGATTTTGAACCAAAAAATCTGTTACCAAACATATGATAAGTAGCCACTTGACCAAGGTTTATGATTGTATCAGCTTTACATTTGTACCTTATGCTATAAAATGTGGTATTAAAAAATATTTCCCATTCTCTTAACAACAGTTTAGCTGATCAGAGTTTGTTGATGTGGCTTAAAAGCACAGCTTTAATGTGGTTCTTAGCTTTGAAGCCTTTAAAAGTGATAAAGTTGGTGTAAACAAGGAAGCAAAATATCCTATCTTTTTCATAAGGTTTTTCGCAAAATAGTTTTGTTTTTTTATTATGCTTTTTCTTTGGTTAAGTCTTTATGTTCAGCATTGTAACACGAGAATTTGTGGTTTGTTTTTGCAGGGGGTGCCCTAGTCCAGTCACTTCCATGGGACATACGCCTTAAAATACTAATAGATGCAGCTAGAGGCTTGATGTTTTTACACACCTCTGAAAAGCAAGTGATTTATAGAGATTTCAAGGCCTCAAATATATTGCTCGACGGTGTATGTTTCTGAACTCTACGAGTTGATGTCTTTTGTTCTATCAAACATTCAGAGAGGCTCTACTCGCTCAGAAATCCAGTGCAGATAAATTATTTAGCCTAATATTGTAATTTTCTTATATTGCAGTCTTATAATGCGAAGATCTCTGACTTTGGTCTGGCGAAAATGGGGCCTTCGGAGAGTAGGTCGCACGTAACGACACGTGTAATGGGGACATCTGGTTATGCTGCTCCTGAATATGTTTCCACTGGTATATTTCTTTAAGTAGTTTATAGATTACTCTTTTTAGATGCTTGGGATCTTAGTGTGGAGTCAAACCGTGGGGCTTGTTTGGCTCTAAATTTCAAGCAATCAAGTTAGCATATGCAATTGAGATATACATTTGGTCGTACAACTTATAGATTCTGTCTTGAAATCTACTAATTTTATTGCGTCTAGCTTTTTTAGGCCTGACAACCAAATTAGCTTAACCAACCAGAAACTATATAAATTATATGCGATAAAGAAAAAACGCCAGCTTAATACCTGCAAGCAAATAATGGTTTATCGCATCAGTGAACTGTTGGCAATCTTTACAATTGCTTCTTTATTCAATTTTTCTGGTCTGGAGAGACGAAACAATTAAGTTGATGGAAACTACATTTATCTGATTCTGGTTGAACACCCTTTTTTTAAAAAAAGTGTAGTACAAGCCAAAGCCAACATTCGTTTGTGCTCATTTTTTTAACAGGGCATTTGTACGTAAAAAGCGACGTGTATGGATTTGGCGTTGTATTAGTAGAGATGCTGACAGCCTTACGTGCAATGGACCCCACGCGTCCAAGCGGGAGAGAGAATCTTGTCGACTGGATCAAACCTTATTTATACGATCGCAGAAAACTAAAAACCATAATGGATTCGCGACTAGAGGGAAGATACCCTTCGAGAGACGCATTGCAAATTGCTCAACTTGCGCTAAAATGCATTGCGCCCGAACACAAAGGTAGACCGGCAATGAAAGAGGTTGTAGTGACTCTTGAGCTTTTACAAGCAGGTAATGAAAATGCGACAGTGATTAGAAAAGTGCCACGTCGCACAGCTCAGACTAGCCGACCAAGGCCTCGCACAAGGATCGACTAGGCCTATTAAACTCTCCAACAGGGAATTCCCACATTTGTTTGGTTTTTACTATTGCCACAAATCAGTTACTACATCGGTCACTATTTGTGGACTTGAGCGAAATCACAAAAACAAGTAACAATAATAGAAAAAATGTGTATGGAACGATGTAGTGGCTGAGGGGTAGTGCATATCTTCATATTTGATGATTGTGTTGTATCATTGTGTAACTATTATATGTAGCTTTAGTGTGTTTTCTTTTTGATGAATTCTTTAGACATTCGTGAGAAGAAGATGGCAGATCTTATTGTAAGGATATTTGCCAGTAGAATTTGAAGTGTAACCAAAGAAACGTGTTTAAGAAACTAAGAATTCATTTTCAGACCAACTAAAGGAGTTTATGTTTTTCTTTTCTTTTAGGCAAAATTATGTTGGAAACTTTGTTTGTAAATGCAATAATTTCTACGAAAAGAAATGGAGAAACAAACAGAAAATAATTTTTTCAAAATAATAAGAATTATAAACAAACTGAAATAAATAAACGGTATGAAAATGATATCCAAAGTATTCGGAAATAATCCTAAACGAGTCGACGGTTTCACCGTGTTCCCTTAAACCCGATTCGTCCAGACTAAAAGACTCTAGTTTTTGACGGACGCCGGATTTACAAGATAAAACGCATAATCATTGTGCCACAACGGAAGTCATTGTTGTGACACCCATCGGAAGTGTAGTGACACGGTACCCTCTCTAGAAATGATTTGTATGCATGTGAGTGTGTGTATATGTGTAAGTGCATTTGCTTTTCTTCCTTTTTTTCTCATCAAAATGTTATGCACCGGCATATGAAGATATATGTAAAAGGAGTTAAATGCATAATGGTGTGCCATTAAAACCATCAACGAGGGGGGTTATAACATGTAATAAAATAAATTGCATTAAAACAAAAAGAAAACAAAAGTTTTTTCAACAAATTATAGCTCTGACTCTTGTTATGCTTTAATTCTGTGGGGAGGGGTCTTTCCCATCTATATAATCAAGTAAACAAACGAGCGTTAACATACAATCATGGCTCCTAAAAGAAGATCATCGATAAAGATCTTGCTAAACTCATAGAGGAAGGAAAGCATAAACATATATCTACATATCATTGTACAATATACAACTTCGATCTTGTTCCTAAAGTCAAAACATAATAGATGCAAAGATAAAACACATTTTGGTTGAGAAATCTACGCTTGTACATGGCAATGTCAGATCGGCCAGCTGCTTGTTACGCCTTTGCTGGCATGCCGAACTATAACAATAGTGCTGCACAAGCAGCACAACTATAGGATGCACACTACATTGGTCCATGAAACACAACAAGCCACTTTCTCAGAATCTATCTCAACCACAAGAAACTGGGAAAACACTATCTATTACAGGTTAAGATCACTGCTCTGGAATTGCCGAATACAAAATGTTTCATTGCGGGGTTTCAACACGTAAATTTATGAATCATCTTACTTATAAAGGTATATAATGCATTTTTGTAGATATTGGCATGAGTGAATTCAGAAAAACTTAACGACACTGGTAACATATGCATATGTATGAACGATGTAATGGCTGAGGAGTAGTGTATGTGTTAGGACCAGATTTCTGGTCTAAATATTGTTTATTGTCTATTGGTTTTTACTAAATAAATCCTAACTGTTATTAAGAACTAAGACAGGATTGACAGGTTCCAAGTACCAGTTGCAACCTCAGTTACAACCTACTAAGTTAGTAGTATTAGGTTTCAAGTACTGGTTGCAACCTTAGTTACAACCTGTGGTGACAGGTTTCAAGTACCAGTTGCAACCTCAGTTGCAACCACAGTTCAACCTGCTGTTAAAACAGAATTCTGTCTTGTTTCATTATTCTACATTACTACTTGTTTAATGTTAATCATTTGTTTTAAAGTATGTAGGATATATTCTCATAAGGTCTTAAACGTGTATATGTGTTTATTGAGAATATTAATGTGTTAAGGAAAGATGTTTTATAAAAAATATAAAGAGATTAGTTTATAAGGTTATGTTTCCTTTTAATATATATCTCTATTCTTATGCTTGTCCTTATCACTTGTTTTAATATTTTGATTCTTATAATATTCAGTAAAGATATGTATAAAGATTGATTGATATGTGGAGTTAAATGTTTCATATGTTTATGAAAAGATATTATCTTTAAGAGATCATATCTTTATATGTTTCCTTTCAAAGGAAAAGATTAACTCCTACTTTCAAGTGTGTTACTAAACAGGTATTAATCAAAGATGATTAGAGTCAATCCATGCTGAAGAATCTCGTGATACTTGGAGAGATTGAAGCTAATCAACCAAGTCAAAAGCAATCAAAAGATATTGAAGATAGAAGATTGTTTTTACTTGTTTATATACTTAGTAACTTAAGCTTGTAAAGGTGTGTGTTCTAAATTATAAAGAACTTATTTTCTAGAGAGAATACACGTGAGCTTTAAAAAGAAAACAATGGTGGGATGCCATTGATTTATAAGTGATAGTTATAGAGTAGGAGCAATATAGTGATAGGCAGAAAAACATAGAGGGAGTCTAAGTTTTTCATTAAGACTTGAGTCATATATTGTAAGCTTTTTATAATATCATAATCTGGGTAAGTGCCTCGGAGACGTAGCCTAGTTAGGTGAACTCCGTTGTTAAATGTGCGTGTGAATTATTTCCAAGTACATTTAATTTTAAAACAGTTCTGTCCATTAATACACTTGGTTCCAACTGCAGTTCCAACCTCACTTGGAACCTTATACACTTGGTTCCAACTGCAGTTCCAACCCCACTTGGAACCTTACTGCAAAACTGCATCTAGAACAACGGATAGGAATTTCAATTGGTATCAGAGCTTCACACTAGATCTTACTTAGTGTGGATCCTGTGTTCTAGTAACAATGGACTTAATGAGGGAAGGAAACGCCTTCAACAAACCTCCATTGCTTGAAGGAGGAGTAAACTATGGAGTATGGAAAATTAGAATGAGGTCCTTCATCAAACAGCAGAATGAACATGCATGGAAGACTGTTATGTATGGATGGGAGGCTCCAACTACCATGGATAATGAAGGAGAACTGATTCTCTTACCTGAAGACAGATGGTCTGCTGAAGAAGACAGAAAATCAAGTGCCAACTCAACAGCCATAAACTTGATTTTTGCTGGTGTAACTCTCAGCGTATTCAGGTATATCTCTCATTGTGAAACAGCTAAAGAAGCATGGGATATTTTGCAAGTTACTTTTGAAGGAACCACTAAAGTAAAAGCTTTCAAACTTCACCAGTTAACTACCCAATTTGAGAACTTAAGAATGGAGGAAGATGAAAACATTGAACAATTTAATGGTAGAATCTGCCACATTGCTCATCAAGCTGGAACATTAGGTGAAAAATACAGTGATGCTAAACTTGTTAAGAAAACTCTTAGGTCACTCCCAGAAAGGTTTGAAATTAAGGTCACAGCTATTGAAGAATCAACTGACTTAGATAATCTTAAACTTGAAGAACTCATAGGAAATCTTAGTACACATGAACTGATATTTTTCAAACATAAAAGACCAGAAAAGGGAATAGCATTTCAAGCTAAGAAAACTGAATCTAATACCTGTGATAAAATGAGTGATGAAGAACAACTAGCTTTCTTTGCAAAAAAGGTGTACAAGAAGTTTTATAAGAAAAAGGAGGATGATACTGGTTCATCTAAAAACTTTCAGAAAAAGGATAACCAGTTTAAGACAGAGTCTAGGTTCAATAATAACTCTACAATAAAGTGGAATTCCAAAGAAAAGGATAACAAAGAATACAAATCTAAAGAGATTCAGTGTAGAGAATGTAGAGGTTTTGGTCATATTCAGGCTGAGTGTGCAAACACTTTAAAAAGAAACAAAAATGCTTATATAACCACTCATAGTGATAGTGATTCTGAGAGTAACAGTGATGAAGAGGATGGTTCAAATTTTGTTAATTTCATGGGAATAATCACTGAAAAAGAACCTACTTATGAAAGTGACTGTGAGCAGGTTTCAACCCCAGTTACAACTGCCTGTGAAACATATAGCAGTGATGAGGAAGAGCCTTCTGATGAAAACATTACTAAGCAATACCTTGTTCTGTATGAAAAGTATAAATGTCTGAGTAAACAATCTTTGATCATAAGCAAGCTGAATGTTGATCTAAAGGATGAGGTTAAAAATCTTACTGAGAAGCTTAAATTACAACTGGCTGAACTTACTGAAACTAAAAAGATAATAAAATTGCTGAATGTTTCTGCTTCAGATAAATTAGATGACATGCTGTCATATTCTAGAGGATCCAAAGATATCAGTGGTCTAGGTTACTATGGTGGTAAGAGTACAGGAAAAACTACTTTTATTGAAGCTGTTGCTAAAGCTAAAACTCATGATTTTGATCACAAGGTTAGAAGCTCAGTTGCAACCAGAGTTGCAACCAGGAATAAAACTCAGGTTTATGTAAAGAAGGTTGGAAGCTCAGTTACAACCAAAGTTGCAACCATGAACAAACTGAATAACTTTAGGTTGAAGTTGTGCAATTTCTGTAAAAAACCTGGTCATTCTGAAATCCAGTGTTATTTAAAAAGAAACAGAAAGTATATTTCCCAGAAAACCTGGTTGGCTTCTGTCAATAAAAATTTGAAATGGGTTTGGAAAGTTAAAGAAAAAGCAACTTTAGTTGCTAACAACAAAGCTGTTATTAACTCTTTGAATGCTGTTACTTCTAATGATTGGTATTTTGACAGTGGATGCTCTAAGCATATGACAGGTACTGCAAGCCTCCTAAAAAATGTCACCATTCTTACAGGTAACACTGTTGTGTTTGGAGGTGGAGATACAGGTAAAATTATTGGTAAAGGTACCTTAAACAAACCTGGAATGCCTGATATTGAGGATGTTTTTCTTGTAGATGGTCTAAAAGCTAATCTTATTAGTATCAGTCAACTCTGTGATAATGAAATGACTGTTAAATTTGACAAAGAAAGGTGTCTAATTACTAATCTTAACAATGATTTAATCATGACTGGAGTTAGATCAACCAACAGTTGCTATGTGTTTGAAAAAGCTGAAAAAGAATTGCCTCAAAGTAGGTGTAATCAAGCCATTACTAATAATGTAGATATTTGGCATAAAAGGCTTGGGCATGTGAATTACAAAACTTTAGATAAGCTTGTTAAAAAAGAATTGATAAGAGGAATTCCTAAACTTAGTGCTAAAACTCAAAGTGTCTGTGGTGATTGTGCTATAGGCAAACAAACCAAAAGTATTCACAAAAGTACTAGTCTAATCTACACTAAGAGAGTCTTAGAACTTCTTCACATTGACTTGATGGGTCCTATGCAAACTGCCAGTATAGGTGGTAAGAAGTACATTCTAGTAGTTGTAGATGATTTCTCTAGATACTCTTGGGTAGTGTTCTTAAAGGATAAGTCTGAAACTTTTGAACTATTCAAAACTTTGTGCTTAAAACTGCAACTTGAAAAAGGTTCCACTAGTGATAATATTGCTAGGATTAGAAGTGATCATGGAACTGAATTTGAAAATATCAGGTTTAAAGAATTCTGCAACTCCTTAGGAATATGTCATGAGTTCTCTGCTCCTAAGACTCCACAGCAAAATGGCATAGTTGAAAGGAAAAATAGAACCATTCAGGAAATGGCTAGAGTAATGCTTAACTCTAAGAAACTTGCCAATAGATTTTGGGCTGAAGCTGTTAATACTGCCTGTCATATAGTTAATAGAGTTTATATTACTAAAGGTACTTCCATGACAGCTTATGAAATATGGAAAGGTAGAAAACCCAATGTAAAGTATTTTTAAGTTTTTGGATGTATTTGTTACATTCTCAGAGATAGAGAGCATCTTGGTAAATTTGACTCTAAAAGTGATAAAGGGATTTTTCTTGGTTATGCTCAGAATAGTAGAGCATTTAGAGTCTTCAATCAAAGAACAAACTGTGTTATGGAATCTTATAATGTGTTATTTGATGACCTAAAAACTATTGATGAGATTACAGGTGATGATGAACAGGCTGAGACTACAGAAAAAGAGAAAGAAGAAACTCAACAAACTGGAAGTTCCAGAGTGGTTGGAAGTCCAGTTGCAACTGAGGTTACAACTGAGGTTGGAACTGAGGTTGGAACCACAGTTGAAACCCAGAATGCTGCTGAATCTGAAGAAGAAGAAGAAAGTTCTCATGCTCAGTCAACTAGCAGGCCTCGCTATGTAAGGACTCAGAAAAATCATTCTCTTGACAATGTCATAGGAGAAGTTACATCAGGTATGAAAACCAGAGGTAAAAGAAATAATGTTGTTCACTTTGCTTGTTATATCTCTCAGTTAGAACCTAAGAATATAAAAGAAGCTCTAGAAGATAGTGAATGGATTTTAGCTATGCAGGATGAATTGGCCCAATTTGAGAGAAATGATGTATGGACTTTAGTACCCAGACCTTCTAATAAAAATGTTATAGGGACTAAATGGATTTTTAGAAATAAAAGTGATGAGGATGGAGTGATTATCAGGAATAAAGCTAGGTTGGTAGCTCAGGGTTATACACAAATTGAGGGAATTGACTTTGATGAAACCTTTGCTCCTGTAGCTAGAATTGAATCCATTAGAATGCTACTATCTCTTGCATGTCTGTATGATTTTAAACTGTTTCAACTTGACATAAAGAGTGCTTTTCTTAATGGTGTGATTAATGAAGAGGTTTATGTCTGTCAACCTAAGGGATTTGAAGATCCTAACTTTCCTGAACATGTTTATTTGCTGAAAAAGGCCTTGTATGGTCTTAAGCAAGCCCCTAGAGCTTGGTATGATAGATTGACCAAGTTTTTACTTGAAAAAGGTTTTAAAAGAGGGGGAGTTGATAAAACTCTGTTTACAAAGAAAACTACAAAGGATATAATTGTTGCTCAAATATATGTTGATGACATTGTGTTTGGCTCATCTTCTAATAAGAGGATTGAAGAATTCATTTCTGATATGAAAAATGAATTTGAAATGAGTGGTGGAGGTGAATTGACTTACTTTCTAGGATTGCAAGTTAAACAGAATGAGAAAGGGATTTTTCTATGTCAAAGCAAGTATGCAGACAATCTTGTTAAGAAGTTTGGTCTAAGTGAGAGTAAAGAAAAGAGAACTCCTATGAGTACTACCCTTAAACTGTCTAAAAATGATAAAGGAAAAAGTGTTTGTCCCAGTCTTTATAGATCCATGATTGGAAGTTTGCTGTATTTAACTGCTAGTAGACCAGACCTTTGCTTAAGTGTAGGAGTTTGTGCCAGATATCAAGCAAATCCTTTAGAACCTCATCTTCTAGCTGTCAAAAGAATTCTAAGGTATGTAAAAGGAACATCTCATCTAGGCCTATGGTATTCTAAAGATACAAACCATTTTCTTAGTGGCTACTGTGATGCAGATTGGGCAGGAAACATAGATGATAGAAAGAGTACTTCTGGTGGTTGTTTTTATTTTGGAAATAATCTTGTTTCTTGGTTCAGTAAAAAGCAAAATTGCATATCTTTATCTACTGCTGAGGCAGAATATGTTGCAGCTGGAAGTGGATGCACTCAACTAATTTGGATGAAACAAATGTTAACTGATTATAATGTTAAACAAGAGATATTAACTCTGTTTTGTGATAACAAAAGTGCTATAGATTTAGCCAAAAATCCAGTTCAACATTCCAGAACCAAACATATTGATCTAAGGCATCATTTTATTAGAGAACTAGTTGAAGAAAAGAGCTTAATTTTAGAACATGTTTCAACTGAAAGACAACTAGCAGATATTTTCACAAAGCCCCTTGATACAAACAAGTTTGAATCATTAAGAAGTGACATAGGGGTATGTCATTATCAATCTAATTGAATACTTTTGCTAAATATGTCTGTATTGAGTACCTTTAATAAGTTTTATTTCTAAGGTTAAAGTCTTATTTTGAGCTATGATGTTTTTGTCTCGAAAAAGCTGCTTTTTTGGTGTCTCAAAAACAGATGTGAGGTAACTTGTCCTTAAAAAACCTCTCTGGTAATAGAGTTGCAAGCACAAAGTGCAATTTTATATGATGGTTGCAAGTTCAGTTGCAACATCAGTTGAAACCTCACACTCTCTATAGTTGGTTGGAAGTTCAGTTGCAACATCAGTTGAAACCTCGTGTTAAAAATACTGGTTGCAAGCTCAGTTGAAACATCAGTTGAAACCTCAGTCTATGTTATAGCTGTCAAGACAAAGTCTTGTAAAATTTTGACATCACTTATACTCTTTCCTTGCTGAGGTCATCAAACTAGTTTTTGTGTAGAAATAAAAACGGATTTGCTCAATTTAAGCTCCTAAAATTTAATCTTTATTAGAGTTATTCTTTGATAAACATATTTTCGTGAGTAAATTGCTAGGTTTCTTTTGTTATCCTAAAAGTTAGATATCTGTTTAAGTGTTCTTTATCTTGAATCAAGTCAAATTTCCTTAAAGCTTCAATGTTTGATTTTTTCAAATTTTGGATGAATCTGTTTTTGAAAAAGGAATGTTTATCTGTTTAATTGGCTGAATTTATCTTATTGCCAACTGTTTCTTGCGTAATCTTAGTATGATTTTCTTTTAAAATCTGTTGATAAAATACTTCCTATTTTTAAGCCAAAATATGCTCTTAATTGATTTGCATGTATCTATTTCCAATTTCAAAAAGATATGGTCCTTATTGCTATTTATACATACTTCTTTTACTATCCAAAATCAATTACTTTTTACAGAATAACTCTCTCTCTCTCATCTCTGTAAAACCCTAGGTCTGCTGTAGAAACCCACTGCAAGGTTCTAAGTAAGGTTCTAACCCCAGTTGCAACCATGTCATCAAACCCTTCTAAAAACCCCAACCTGAACATTGATGATGATTGCACTCTAAGGGACTTCATGAACAAAACTCCAACCAGTCCTAGCTCTAAGGCAAAGGTAAATGAGTCCTCTTCTTCTAAGAAACATAGGACTAAAAAACGTGCTAGGAGAAATCCTGAGAATGAGTCTCTAAAAGATAAGTTTGAGTTTGTTCCTAGGTTTAATGAAGTTGATCCTAGATTCTGGAGTAGAAAATCTTATAGGAGATTTAGGGCTTACTCTAGTAAAGAAATACATTGTGAAAGAAGGCTCAATTTGGTTAGTTATCCACACATACAAGTGTATATTGAAAAAATGCTCTCTGCTGTTGGATTAGGAGACACTATTTCTTATGCTCATTCCTACTATCCTGCTGTTGTTAAAGAATTTTATGCCAACTTAACTAGTGGTGTATTTGATAAAAGTAATTCTATGTTTGGAAGAGTCTTTCTGAGGGGAATAACTTTAGACTTTACACCTGAGTTGATCAATAACTGTTTGAATACACCCAATTCTTCTGTGGACAATGCTGAATATGATATGGAAGTTATTGCTCTGGTTCTAACTGGAAAGAACACTAGCTTTGATGGTACTTCCATCAAAACATCCTCTCTCACACTTTGTGCTGCTGTCTTGCACAAAATTGCTAGGTTCAACTGGACTCCTACCAAACAACCCTCTAGAGTTAACAAAGATATGGCCATCTTTCTGTATAAGATTATGTCTTCTCTACCCATAAACTTTGGCCATCATATCTTTAACCTTATAAGGGATTTCAGTGATGATAATTCATCATCCATTCTGCTTCCATTCCCCTGCCTAATTTCTAGTATAATTCTGGGTCAAGTTGCTTCTATGAATAGAGATTCTCCCATTAGTATCACTAATGAACCAATCACAGATTGTCCCTCTGCTCTTTATATTTCTGCCAAACTACTGAAAGAAGGACATGTCAATGACATTTCTGGGGACAAAGGGAAAGAAAAAGAAGAAGAACCTTCACCTGCTCCTTCTGCAAAGAAGAAAGGAGTAAAGTGGTACTTACTCCAGAAGCTGGCTTATAATCAAGAAAGGAGAGCTGAATTGGATGCTGATGATTATCAAATCAATAAGCTGCTGGTGGATATTATTGAGAGTGAGGATGATGATGATAGTGATGGTGTTTCAATCAGCAGTGAGGATGACAATGCAGAAGATGAAGAAGTAGTCAGGCAGAATCCTCTAAGAGAAAGACCCCCACAGTGTGATATTCCAAGTGACTAATTCCAATGGTTGCTGACAAATAGGGGGAGTGAAGTTTATGTTTTGCTGTTCAGTTTCATTTTGATGTTTTCAAGACTTTATTCTGTTTTATTCTGTTTTTCAATTATGCTGTATTAAGACAATTTTAGCCTGTTTGGCTTTAATCTGTGTGGCTTTAATAATTCTGCAGTTTCCTTCTGAAAGTATCTTGATATCTTGTTGAAGTAGAAATGTCTTTGAACTTGAAACAGGTCTGAAAACTTACTGTGTGCACATACATTGTGCTTATATAATTTGCCTGCAATTCTAAAATACAGGGGGAGCTTACTGATATTGAATTTGCAGGTGGTTGGGATGTTTTATAAACTTTATTGATTTGTCAAAACCAATGACAAAGGGGGAGATTGTTAGGACCAGATTTCTGGTCTAAATATTGTTTATTGTCTATTGGTTTTTACTAAATAAATCCTAACTGTTATTAAGAACTAAGACAGGATTGACAGGTTCCAAGTACCAGTTGCAACCTCAGTTACAACCTACTAAGTTAGTAGTATTAGGTTTCAAGTACTGGTTGCAACCTTAGTTACAACCTGTGGTGACAGGTTTCAAGTACCAGTTGCAACCTCAGTTGCAACCACAGTTCAACCTGCTGTTAAAACAGAATTCTGTCTTGTTTCATTATTCTACATTACTACTTGTTTAATGTTAATCATTTGTTTTAAAGTATGTAGGATATATTCTCATAAGGTCTTAAACGTGTATATGTGTTTATTGAGAATATTAATGTGTTAAGGAAAGATGTTTTATAAAAAATATAAAGAGATTAGTTTATAAGGTTATGTTTCCTTTTAATATATATCTCTATTCTTATGCTTGTCCTTATCACTTGTTTCAATATTTTGATTCTTATAATATTCAGTAAAGATATGTATAAAGATTGATTGATATGTGGAGTTAAATGTTTCATATGTTTATGAAAAGATATTATCTTTAAGAGATCATATCTTTATATGTTTCCTTTCAAAGGAAAAGATTAACTCCTACTTTCAAGTGTGTTACTAAACAGGTATTAATCAAAGATGATTAGAGTCAATCCATGCTGAAGAATCTCGTGATACTTGGAGAGATTGAAGCTAATCAACCAAGTCAAAAGCAATCAAAAGATATTGAAGATAGAAGATTGTTTTTACTTGTTTATATACTTAGTAACTTAAGCTTGTAAAGGTGTGTGTTCTAAATTATAAAGAACTTATTTTCTAGAGAGAATACACGTGAGCTTTAAAAAGAAAACAATGGTGGGATGCCATTGATTTATAAGTGATAGTTATAGAGTAGGAGCAATATAGTGATAGGCAGAAAAACATAGAGGGAGTCTAAGTTTTTCATTAAGACTTGAGTCATATATTGTAAGCTTTTTATAATATCATAATCTGGGTAAGTGCCTCGGAGACGTAGCCTAGTTAGGTGAACTCCGTTGTTAAATGTGCGTGTGAATTATTTCCAAGTACATTTAATTTTAAAACAGTTCTGTCCATTAATACACTTGGTTACAACTGCAGTTCCAACCTCACTTGGAACCTTATACACTTGGTTCCAACTGCAGTTCCAACCCCACTTGGAACCTTACTGCAAAACTGCATCTAGAACAACGGATAGGAATTTCAGTATGTCTTCATATTTCGTGATTATCATGTTATATATATCATTGTGTTGCTATTACATACTGTATAAGACTTAAAGTTTTTTTTTTTTGGGATCAATTCTTTAGACATTGGTGATAAGAACTAATATAGATGGCAGATCTTCTCTGGACCGGAGGGTCTTCTCTGGACTTGGTTCACCAAGACGAGAGGCTGTCTCTTTGGTAAGCTCGCTGTTCGGACGACTTCAGCATTTTCTCGTATATTTTTTTTTTCATGACTGGGTCAATTTCTTTTCATGTTTGTAGTCTCTGGTTGATGGTGATGGCACAGTGTCGTCTGGCCAGCGACCGACTCCGGGTCACGTTCTGAGACTCCATTTAAGGATGCGAGTGTTTCTCCTTTTTTTTAATAAGTTTGTTTTAAGTGTATGGTCCACTTCTGATCTAAGTGTTTTCTCGTGCTAGGTAGTTACCTCGGACGCACGAGTTAATTTTTCGACCTATTAGTCCCGAGTGGCTAGATTCCCCCTCGTCCGGTCGTGACCTTGTCCACGACTGCCCAGGATGGACAGGAGGCACACCGAAAGTGTTTGGATCCTGAGTTCAGCTTACGAAGTGTTTGGATCCCGAGTTAAGCTTACCAAGTGTTTAGATCCTGAGTTAAGCTCAGTATGTCTCAACAACCATCATGGTTGGAGTACATGTAGTACATAATAAAATGTGTATATAATTTTTTTTTTACCAGATATATTAAAGTATTTCTATGGCGTATTACATGGTCGTTTCGGTTCCAAAACAAAGAAAGCAGCAAACCTAACTGACTAGACCAGTTTATGGATTTATAAACCAAACCAACCCAACCCAACTGATAATCGGTTTGGTTTGGTTTGGTTTGGTTTTTATCGGTTTCCTTTCGATAATTTTTCCTTTTTAATTTATTTTAGTGTTAGTGATCTGATTAATTTTTAACTTGATTGAGGGTGATATAGTTAGTGACGATTCTATGTCATTCTATTCAAGTGTTTCCTTTCTTATTATTAAAGTATATTTTGATTTGATACCATAAGGAAACAATAGATCCAATCAAGATCTATTATAGTTTATAGATTAATATGCTATATAAGTCATGAATGTATTATAGGAAATGATTGATTGAGTTCTGCTATATAAGTCATGGCATGTAGATATGATCACATACGATCATGTAGGAAATCCGGCTACTTTTCCGAGAAGAATGCGAATTCTTTCTAATATAAGTTTTAAAGATGAACATAATTTTTAAATCAAATCCTTCATTCAAACAATGGCGCCTTCATTCATGGTCTGGTGGTAGTTTTATGGTAGAGTACAAACTATTTGTTGTCAGACCACTACAACAGTCACCCGCCTACTTGCTTAAAAAACAAAAACCACACTCAGACGACTTAAATGGCGATCAAGCTCTATCTACGGACTCATTTCGATATTAAAGAAAGAAAAAACCACACCACTGGTGGTAGTTTTATGGTAAAGTACAAACTCGTCCCGACATCAGTTCTGTAATCTCAGATTAGATTACGTTGATAAAAGCTCAAAAGAAATGTCATATAACTTTTTAGACACTACTTTATTAGCACACGTCTGCGCTACACTTAGGCATGTGATGAGCTGTTCGTGTAATCGTTCGTGTTCGACTCGGTTAATATTCGGTTTATGTTTTTTCATTTATATATGAACGTGATAATGAACAATGTTAAGCGAACTAAATACGAACATGGTTCTGTTTGGTTCGTCTAAACTCGTGTTCGTGTAACTATATATAAAGTTTGATAAAATATAAAACTAAATCTATTAATGATGTAACAAAAACTAATATCACTATAAAATTAATAAACTTATTTATGATATAATAATATAAATGATATATTTGTATTATTTCAAACTTATTATGGTAATTTATATCACCATACTATAAATACAGTCACCAATTTTATGATTAAGTATTTAACTCGTTAAAGTAATCATACGTATGTACAAAAAAAATTATACAATATATAAACTTAAAGTTATATGTAAATTGGTTTATCATAGTTAACAATATAGTAATATATGATAAAATTTTGAATGATTTGAACAATATATAAACTTAAAGTTATATGTGAATTGGTTTATCATAGTTAACAATATAGTAATATATGATAAAATTTTGAATGATTTGAACAATATATAAACTTAAAGTTATATGTGAATTGGTTTATCATAGTTAACAATATAGTAATATATGATAAAATTTTGAATGATTTGAACAATATATAAACTTAAAGTTTTTTTTTTTCCAATTATTGAATGATTTGAAATAAATTAGATGTTTACGAACAATATATCATGTTCGTCAAATTCGTTTGTATTTAAATGAACATGAACGAGAGTTTTATTTCATGAACTGAACAAAAACAGAGCCTTGTTCAGCTCGGTTCGGTTCGGTTCGTTTACGGGCTATTAAAGTTACACTCCTCCACACGTGTCCAAGGGGTTAGTCTATGACACATTCTTCATCAACAAAGAGTGGAAGATCAGAGGCTTCGACTTTTAATTGACCAAAATTCTGTAATGTGCAGTCTATCCTGGAAAGCTCTCTTAACAGCTGGTTTTCCTCGTCTCTTTGTGCGGTAGCCCTGAAATATTTAAGTCCTGCCAGAAGCACTCCTGATTTATACAAAGAGAGGGCATACAAAAAAGGTCCCTTTTATATGACACGATTAACGAAATAATTATTGAATAAATTTAAATAATATAATACAACACATATAAAAATATTTTTACATACATACATTTTTTACACATATGTAGAAATATATTGCTTACCTCTGGCCAGAGTAAGGCGTATAGGTTCCAAATCCGCACCTCTAGCCTCAAAATTTGCGAAACAAACATATACACCATATGGATGGTATCATAGGGTTAATTTTTCGTTTTCAAAACCAATCAATTGATGGCGGACACCAAGGTCCTAACAGATGACATCGGTTCGGTACCGGATTTTTTTATTACATGCCGATACCGTACCAAACTAGTTTGATTTGAGAATTTTTATACCATTAGCGAACCCAAAAACTCTATATACCGAACTTTCGGTATACCAAACTATTCGGTTCGATTTCGGTTTTATGCCAAATTTTAGAGTTTACCAGTGATGATAGAAAAATAGTACGATTTAGGAGAAAAAAAATAGTATAAAATTTTAAAAATAGTAGATTAAAAATATATATTCATTTATATTATTGTTATATTTCTTGTTTGTTTGCATAAAATAGTAAACACCGTTAGACATTTCTAGTAAAATTTATAAATAAATAAAAATATTATAACTATTCACTAGAAAAAGTAATATAAGTATATTATAACGATGTTAATAATTAATTGTATATAATTGTGTTTTATTTTATTTGTCTATATAGTATATTTTAATATTTCGGTTTGAATCTGTATCATACGAAACTTACCAAACGAATACCAAAACCGAACCAACTTTCAAATATATGTCCGGTTGTACCGTACCGTAATATCGGTATACCAAACTTTTGATACCGACTTGATTGGTTTGGTTCGAAAAACGGTCGGTTGGTACAAATCGGTAAAAAAATGCTCCTATACACCAACATCATGTTTTTCCTTTTCCAGAACTATCTTATAAAGCTCTCTTGCTTTCTCAATGTTATTTTCATGTTCCTCAAAGCCAAATATTGCTTTATCTCCAAAATCACATCATCGGATTGTTATCCATTAGGTTTTTTTTTTTACAAAAACAAAATAGATATTTTAAATGCCATTAATACAGTAAATACAGAAGCCAAGAACTTTACTACTATGTTTACAATAAGAGAACAAATCTTTCCTTCACAGATAAGATGACAAGCGCATAATTTAAGCTGAAATAAAGTTCTAATCGTTTAACCGGTAACAAATTTACAACTGAACTTTAGTCTGACTAATCCGGCCGCTCCCCAGGACACAAAGTCCTATAATGGAAGGTGGAGAAAGGCAATCCACCGTCAAGTAAAGAGAAAATTTTAAACTCAACGCATATGTTACGGTTCACTTCGGTTCCATCCACTTCCAGTATGATGGGACACCCACACCGATACTGGCAAATAAATATCCTAGGCATAGTTGATTAACTAAAAAGCCATTCCATGTGCCCATAAATAAAGATATAAGTCTACAGTCCACTTATCAAACAATGGCTGTATTTTGTTCGGACGATAGTTCTAGGAATATTTTGACCCGTTGAAACCTGAACCTGACGATTAGAGATAAACTTTGGGAAAAAAATGACCTTCCTCATCCTCCATTCTTCTTTAAGACTCGTGAACAATGTGCTAATCATTTTAATTTTGAGTACACAAAATTCGTTATCGACCTTTACAATAAACACTAGTTTGGCAAGTAAACTAAAGCCACAACTGACAACTGTGTCGATAATATTTGCTGAAGCAAGAAACATGGAGGTTTAGTGCATACCTGCCACAATTTATCAGGCATATTCATTGCAGGTTGTGCAATTGCAAGGTCAAAAATTGCCCTAGCCCTTTCCATTTCACTAAACGATGATTCCATTTGAGCGAATTTGATCCACGCTTCGCAATTCTCCGGTGCCCATTCCAAGTACTCTGCATACAACCTCCTGCAACGATTTACTTCACCGAGTCTCAATTCCAACTTAATATACTTCTGGAATATCTATGACCATACAAATCAAGAGAGAGCAAATAAACTTTTTTAGAATACATGTGGCCATATAAAATCAATAGAAAGCGACTTGAATTGCACGACTCTCAAGTCTCAAACGAAAACAATAAATTTGAACCAATATGCAGAAAGATGGAAAATCTACGATACTCCACCTCATCTTTGGGTGCCTTTGCAATGGCATCATCAATAATACTTCGTGTATCATTGAACTTCAACTGTCCAATCTCGAACTCAGCAGCTAGCAACCAACATTTTGTAAAGGAAAACTTATCATGGGGAATCATTGCAAGACATTCCCTGAGCCATTTAGAAGAAAAAGAAACTTGATGATATTACCAAAACATGTCCTTGTGCAAAGAAATAGCACCATGATAGAGTACATGAAGTCATCAAACAGATGTTGGGGGGGACTAAGTGTCAAAAGTTCCGACACTTTACTCTTACAGAAAACCTTACTCTTACCACTGTTTTGTATAGTTTTTTTTTTTCCAAATAAAACTATTTTAAGACCGTCATGTTAACTGTCTCGTCGTTTTGGCTAAGCTAAAACTAGCTGAGTCAAAAATAGATACTTTACTTTTTTTGAACGAACTACATAGATAACATACGACTGAAAAATTTATGATTCCGATTTCCTAGTTCATCGATTTATACTTTATCATATACTGTAATTTATGTTGGATTTGCTTCAAGTAGGGGTCTATAGTTGCACCTGGTTGACTGCAATAGGTGGCATCGCCGACATCCCATCCCATTGTTGACCCTAAATTTGAGGTCAATAAAAAATGTGCGAATTTCATTGATCTCGTGTTTTTAAAACTTACTTATTATTTCAGTAAGTGGGTTACCTAACTCAGAGTCAACATGATTCGAACTCTTTATATATATTATATAAAGTCAAAATAATTCAACAATTCATTTAAAACTCAACTAAATAAAAATATAAAGTAGGAAAAAACTATCCATAGTTATTATACATATATATAATTTTCAAAAAAAATATCTATATACATAATTTTCAAAAAAAATCTTTATATAGATCAATATCCTTCATTTATCGATTTATTTATTTATTTATTTTGAAAGTTCTATATGTTTATTTTTTATCAGTTGAGTTTTAAATGAACGATTGAATTATTTTGACTTCATATCATGTATATAAAGAGTCCCCCACTTCTATTATTTCAATACTCGTTTCACCTATTTTCTTCGTTGAAATTCAATGCAAGAGATATACGTAAACAACAAACACAACCACAACTGCACATTCAAATTTGGGTAACATGCATAAACTAATTATTTCGTTTACATGTTACTTTTCACGCACTTCTCAATTGGATTTTGTAATTTGAAAATAAAATTCAAGTTTCATAATTTTTTTATTTCTTTTTTCACCCAAAACACTCCAATGGAGGGGGTTAGGTAAACCCCGACTTATATATAAACATATAATATGAATCCGTATATAAGAGGCGGACATAAACCAAACCTCCCAAAGAAATACTGAATACATAATATTTTGAGAAACAAAATGAAATATACGCAACTGTAACAAATAATAAGTTGACACATGGAAATAAAAATCCAATGTCATCGTCTGATCTGAGACATCTGTCTCGAATCTAATGGAAGTATCGCCTTGATCCTCTGCGGAAGAGTATCAATATCATGAAAGACCTGATCAGTCTCATGCGAACACGCCCAGTTTACCATGAAATCTGCCGCCTGGTTCGCCTCTCTAAAGACGTGTCGAATCAAGATCTCATGCGTGTACAACTGACGTATACGAGATAGAGTGTAATTGTGCTCCTATGCTTCTAAAGCCGTTGAAGTCACCCAAGATACCATTGTCGCATAATCGGACTCAACCTCTAAGCTATCGAAACCCATCTCGGACGCCATCTCCAAACCAATCAAAATAGCATGTAGCTCAACAAAAATAATCGGTCTCGGTCCAAGAAATCTACCGAATGCTCTAACTACACGACCATACTTGTCCCGAAGGATCCCACCAACAGTTGATGGGTCAGGTTTGCCTTTAGAACACTCATCTATGTTGAGCTTGAGGTGACTCGGAGGAGGTCGAACCCAAGTAACCAAACGCAGAGGTCGTACTCTTTAAGGCAAAACCCTGAGAGAATCCACAAACTCCACTCATCTATCTTCTCTAAGATGTCGTGATCGGAAACCATGAGCAACTCACAACATACGAATATCCTCGACCACTTTGTATACCACGGCGTGGCTACTAAAAGACTCTGATCTCTCAAAAATATAATCATTACGGGCCTTCCAGACATGCCACATGATGTAACATGTTGTAATGAACCGTGCATGACCAATCGAGGTAAGGTCCTTGTGCCAACGCAAGAACATCCCGAGAATAGAATCAACCGGATCCGACAGAACTCCAAATAACCCACTAAAGTACAACCATACCTCTCTGGTAAGCGGACAATCGATAAAAAAGTGAGTCAGAGTCTTATAAGTGCATCTTGATGTCATACAAAATCCACGCAAAGATACCCTATCATCCGTCGCTAAAATGCCACGAAGCAGCCTCCAAAGAAAGAATGACACATGTGCTGGAATCGGGCACCACCAAACATATGAATAGACCCTACTGACCATTCTTCTCTGTCTAAAAATACTCCATGACGAACAAATCGAAAACTCCCCATCTACCAATTTGCTCCAGCGGATCCTATCAGTACCCTCTACCGGTATCGGAATCTGAGTAATCTGATCGACTAAAAACGAAGGTAACTGAGCCTCTTCAAGTCTACCCCTAACACACGGTCCGCTTATATTGAATTACCCAAATATATTGGATCAGGCTCAACACATTACTAGAATACTTATTTCATTTTGTGGAAAAGTATGAGACATACATGTACAAAAGAGTTGTATGGCAAAATAAGAGCACACTAAAAAAATTCTATACTTTATCTAGGAGTAACCTTTTTATAGCAACTTTGTAATGATCCGGTCCTTCTACCATACCGTCATCATCTGCTTACTACCATCAATACTGTCTGTTTTGTCTCGATTTTGTGATGACCCAGATTTTCATGAAGGAATTTCTGTGATGCGGTGTTGTGCGTCAGTCTCACATCGTCCAGATATGAGAGTACTCGTGTGGTATATGAGCTTAAAAATCCATTTCCTATCAACAAAGCCTTTTAAAGCCATGCGCCACAATAGCGAGGACGGAACTCCACAGACTCGCCTGAGAAGTTGTGCCAAAGTGGACAATATTGTTGATACGGGCGTGGCGGTTCGGTCCGTGGGTCCGGGTCGTTATAGATGGTATCAGAGTCTCTATCTAACCGGAAATATGGGGACTAGCATGAGTATGTGGGCCCCTGAAGGACGGCATGCCCGACAAGGACGTCATGCCTAAATGGTGGGTGATTGTGACGATCCAGATTTCCAGGAATGAATTTATATGGTGCAGTGTTGCACGTCAGTAACACATCGCACATATATGAGAGTACTCGTGTGTTATATGAGCTTAAAGATTCATTTTCTATTAACAAGGCTTTTTAAAGTCGTGCGGCACAATAGCAAGGACGAAACTCCACAGTTAAGTGTGCTTAACTTGGAGTAGTATCAGGATAGGTGACCCCCCTGAGAAGGTGTGCCAAAGCGGACAATATTGTTGATACGGACGTGATGGTTCGGTCCGTGGGACCGGGTCGTTACAGATTTCGTCATCGCTTCTCGGGCCGCATGATTTTTAAAGGTCTTGGTGATAGTAAAAGCATTTTCTAAACTTATATACCATATATGTTAGGCGATATGGGACAACAGTTTCTCTTTACACCGATATTTTTCTAAAAAAATCCGGATTCTTACAAACTTAAAAGAAAAAACCTTTTTATAGTAATTAAAATTATCTGTCCCAACTTGGATTGCTTATAAATAAGAATAAATTCCATACTGACACATTCCGTAATTTTTTGCGGTACTGTTAGTAATAATTTCACCTACTTATTGTCATAAACGATATTTCATTGCAAAATATAAAAAAATGTTACATTAAATTGAGGATGATGCAAAATAATTATTTTGAGTTGTTTGGGACATTTTTTTTTTCCTACTACATATTTCAATTTACGCATATGTAATAGCTCATAGACATATTCTTGTTGAACTCGGATTATCATATTCTTGTTGAACTCGGATTATTTTCAACTTGTTAAGTATTTTTTCTTTTAAAGTAATTGTCAAACATGCTCCTTTCTTGCATGACATGAAACATTTTTCATTTCTATATTATCATCTTTCGGTTATCTACTTTCAGTCTAATTTTAACAACGATTTATTTATCACCTAAAGCATATACATCTTGTTGTTTATTTGGATAGTTGAGAAAAAACATGCATTTTGTCACTGTAGTGAAGTTGTGTCATGTGATTAGTCATTTGTATAACTTGTATTTGAGTGTTTGACTGCCTTCATGCATTTCAAGTGTAGCTCGTATTTCATCTGAGAGTCCGGATTTTCAAGTGCTTAAAACAAGTTTCAGTTGGGCGTGGCTTTCAAATATACTTGGTTTAATTAAACTTTTCATATATTCATTTGTATATTCATATAAACAATGTACAATCTATCTTATACTCTTATCTATTTTTAAATTTACATATTTTTCATATATAAACCAGGAATAACCTTTTATATAGTAATACTTTTTGTGGTTACAATAATACCAGTGATGTTTTATTGTACAATATTTGATGAGTCATTTAGCACGAATTGTTGCGCACTTTATAGAAAAAAGCATAATTTGGGTTGGAACTCCCGTTTTATCAAAAGGCTGTCATAAAATCGGTGTACTAGGTTTTAGTGTGTCGGCTAGTAAAAACCCAACACCTATTATAAAAACAAGAAAATTGCTGCCACTCTCGCTATCTTTCTCTGCCTCTCCATATACAAAAGTGTTGGGAAAATATAATATTATGAATTAAAATTGGTCATAATAAAATTATGGAAAATTATTGGGTAATTAACACATTGTGGGTTGAAATAACTTCCTTTATCTATTTTAAATACGATTCGGCTAACAAGTGCCCCTAAGTATTGTTTAAGCATAATCCATAAATTAATGATTATATATTATTTATGGATAGTATCATTTTATTGAGATCCTATTAATTACTTAATCTAGTATCTTATGATTTATGGTAAGATTATTATAGTATATCTTAGCAAGAAAAACAAGTATTAATAATTTTCATTAAAAACCTATATCATTCATTCATCCGAGTAATAACGTGTTTCTCAGGGGGCGGATCCAAGTGGGGACTGGGGGTGGTCCAGGCCACACCGGCGATGATTTTTAGTTTTATTTTTATTTTTTATATATATGTAATGAAAAAAATTCTGATATATATACATTGATGGTCCCTCTTGGTGGTTAAACAAATGAGTTGTTGGTGTAATGGTAAAATTGGACCATAATGTAATTAATTGTTAAGTGTTCAAATCAGGTTAGCTTATTTTTTTTAAAAATTTTTACTTTGAAATTACCAAATTTTCTAAATACTCATTGTATTTTCCATAACAATATTACATAAAAAATTATTTTATTGTCCAATATCATTTGTCTTGATTTCATATTTATTTTATACTATGTTGAACATAGAAAAAAAAATATCTTTGTATTATACCCTATTTTTTTTATATTCGACATATTTTTTATACCACGGTCCCCAAAAAAATCGTCTGGTTCCGACCATGGTGTTTCTTCTCATTCAAATCAGACATATTTTTCTTTTTCTTCAGGATTATCTCATTAAATGGACGAGAACCATGTTGCTTCATCTCATTTTTGTGGACGAGATCAGTCATAGGGTTAAGTTAAACTACTAATGTCGAAAACAGATGCCAACTGAGAATATATTAGTTTATGAAAGTAGACGAGTTTATAATTGTATGTTTGTCATAACTTTAGGGATTAGGTGTACAAAATAAATGAACAATATCTAAAGTAAAAATATAATTCGAAATATAATTTAAATAACATAATACAGAGCAAAAACAGCTCAATTATTAAAAAGAAACAACTAAATCTCCATTCTTCCATATGAGCCTCAAAGTCAATAGTTTCTTTTCCGGTAGCGTCAATCATGTTGGTTTCGGCCCTTCTACCATTATGGTAGTTTTCGGCTTGTCGGGAAATTGCCCTGCAAGTCCTTTGTAAATGACCCTTACCACCTCATTTATAACATATAGTTGGCTCTTGAGCCTGTTCTCTTATTTTGGGACGACTGTTCCGGTTGTTCCTACCACCACGAGGCTGCATATGAGCCACAAGTCCTTAGTTCAAACGATTGTCCAAACCTCGTTTGGCCGGATGAGCATTACGCTCGCCCTTGTTACTTGGCTGACGGAACGACCGACCCTTGTATTGTTTCCCATATCGTGGACGAGGTCCACGACCATAATTAACATTAGGCATTGGAATTGCATTTGAACTAGCAGGACGAGAATTGTTGTTTCTCATTAAAATGAGACTATTCTTCTCGTCCAATAACAATTGGGTGATGAGCTCGGAAAATTTGATGAATTTAGACTGACGATATTGCTTTTGGAGCAAGTTGTCAGAAATAGAAAATGTTGTGTACGTCTTCTCCAGTAAGTCACTGTCAATAAGTATCTCACCACAGTATTGGAGAAGACCACGAATCATGTATACTTCAACATTATATTTTTCAACGTTTTTGAAGTTCTGAAATCGCAGATTCAGCAAATCATGGCTGGCTTATGAAGCCAAATGGTCTTTTGGTGGTCGAAGCGCTTTCTCAGGGAGTCTCTCACTATCTAGCATTCATTTCGCACGTTATTACAACTTAACGCTCATCATCATCATATATTGACGTCCAACATGCATTAGGCATCTAGATGGTTTTGAATATATTGAGTCCAATCCAAGTAGTTCTTGTCGACAGCATCCAAAATTGGAAAGTCAAGTTTGATTGATATTTTTCTAAAATGGAAGAAATAAGACTGTATTAGTCATCATATAAAACAACGAGTTTATATGTTTATGGTTTGTATAAGCACATACTTTATTTCGAAACGACATGTTCGAAAAAAACACAAAGTTTGCTTTTAAGTGAATAATTTATCATTAATCGAATGACATGTCGATACTAAAACACCAATTCGACGAATATATATCTATATAGACACATTCAGAGAAATTATTATTTATTCAACCACTTTCAGTAACTCTATTTTAACACGAATAGGAAAAACGGCGAGAGTGGTGGGCACGAAGGCCACTTATACACCAACCTTATTAGGATAACAACCATCCGCCTATATATTTACTAGACACCGTATCCAAATAGTTGAAACTATTTGAGAAATATTTATAATTTTTCCAATTTAAATATGAAAAATATATGATATTTCGCAATCTATCGTTCATAGCAATTAAATAACATATATATATATATATATATATATATATATATATATATATATATATATATATATATATTCTAGATAACCACATGTATATACAATACAGTATAAAACATATTCATGATATGTATCTAATCATACGGCCGATTTGGATTACCAATTATAAAGATTCTAACAAAACATATCAAATCAATTAGATCAAATATTAATATTTTATATCTATGGTAATATCAAATAAGATATGTTGATTCCATATCAATCAATTATCAACAATTCATTGCCATATATATACACGGCCATTTTAACATGCAATAGCAAATATTTTTAATTTACCAATCAATCATATCATGTAAAAAGGGATAAATCTATGGAACCATATCGATTTAATCAATTAACATGTAATTTTTTATTCACTTGTCTTTTCATTAATAATCCCTATTCATAACATATTCATATGATACGGATGGTATATATAATCAAAATTCATGTTAGAACAAAGACTCGTAGCACATAAATTATATCTTTAACATGCAATTTTAATGACCATACAGTTATGATATAAATATGAAGCTACACATAATTTATATGGGTTCAGTTAACATTCGGGTAACAAGCTCTAATACGCACGGTTACGGTTAACATGTGATACTTTTCATGTGTACAGTAGTGTAAAAAAAATTCTAACTTGATAATACCTTACTCCTCGTATGCTGACGAATGTCGATATAGTAAAATACTAAAATACGAATAAACTTTAACTTTTACAGTATATCCCAGAATATCAGTACTCCAATCTGTGAGTGCTAGGGGTGGCTTCGGTACGGTACCGATTTTTTTTACCATATACCAATACCGAACCGAACTTGTTTGGTTTGAAAAAAATTATACCATAACCGAACCGAAAAAGTCGGTATACCGAAAGTTCGGTATACCGACTTTTTCGGTTGGTACGGTCCGGTTTTCCGTTTTATACCGAAACATTATTATTATTAAAAGATAATTCTTGATAACAATAAAATAGTAAAAAAGTTTGTAAAAAGTAAAATGTGTACAACTATTCTTATATTTGCTATATTTATCGTGAATTTGATTAAAATAGTAAACACTTATAAAATAAGAATTCTTTTATAATATTATACAAGAAAATGGAAAAACACGAAATTATTGTATTTGGTTTCGTAAATAGGAAAGTAAGTCGTAAGAAAAATTAAAATGAACTATAAGACAATTTATATGTAACTTATAACTATGTGTACATTTGTATATATTTTATAATTTTAATGTTTGGTTCGGTTCGGTATTGTACCAAACTTACGAAATGGATACCGAAACCGAACCGACTTTTAAAATTTGGTTCGGTTGTACCGTACCGAAAAGTCGGTATACCGAACTTTCGGTACCAATTTGTTTGGTTCGGTTCGAAAATCAATCGGTTGGTAGAAATCGGTATAAAAAGTGGGTGTGCACTTATATGATAAAAAGGTATTCTAAATACAACTAATATATCGATGGTCATGAATGAATGCGTCTGATCGCCTACTAGGGTTAGAAAAACTATCGAGCCAACTTAGGCAGTAATAAAAGCCTAAGACTCGAGTATTTAGAATCTTCTAGAACAGATACATAATACGTATACACCGCGCACATATACAACATACATATAGAGAGAGAGTTTTTTCAGCTGAGAGAGGAGATAAACGGAGATAGAGAGTTGATCGGAGGGTGAGTCTGACCAGTCCGGTGAACTCAGGTGGTTGTTTTAGTATAGATATAGATACATACGTTAGATATGCATAATACATATACACGCAGCACATATACAACATAGAGATAGAAAGAGTTTTCAGCCGAGAGAGAGATAGACGAGGTAGAGGAGATAGACGGAGATAGAGAGTTGATCGGAGGGTGAGTCTGACCAGTCCGGTGAACTCAGGTGGTTATTTTAGTATAGATATAGATACATACGTTAGATATACATAATACATATACACGCTGCACATATACAACATAGAGATAGAAAGAGCTTTCAGCTGAGAGAGAGATAGACGAGGTAGAGGAGATAGAGAGTTGATCGGAGGGTGAGTCTGACCAGTCCGGTGAACTCAGGTGGTTATTTTAGTATAGATATAGATACATACGTTAGATATACATAATACATATACACGCCGCACATATACAACACAGAGATAGAAAGAGCTTTCAGCTGAGAGAGAGATAGACGAGGTAGAGGAGATAGAGAGTTGATCGGAGGGTGAGTCTGACCAGTCCGGTGAACTGAGGTGGTTGTTTTAGGGTTTCTCGGGTTTTGGCTGTTTTTGGGGACAAGGGAGAGGAGATTGATTGAGGCAGAGTGTTGATCGGAGGGTGAGTCTAGCCAGTCCGGCAAACTCAGGTGGTTGTTTTAGGGTTTTTTCGTGTTTCGGTTGGTTTCGGGTTCGATTCGGTTCTTCACAATCCAATAATCGGCGGCATGTCTGAGTGGTCTATTTAATTTCATTGATTGATATGTGTGTTGTCGAAAGTTTTTACTTATTTTCCTTTTCAATTACATTCACGTTTCGGGGGAATGGGTGTCATAGACTTGTATTAGGTGGTTTTTACACCTTCTCAAAAATACTTGTTATGTATGTCGCGTGCTTGTGTGCTACATGAACTTGCATCTAGTTAGATTTTATTGTTCAACTAATGTGCTTGTGTTTCTCTTTTGTTAATTTGATATCGTGTGTTTTTATTGTTCTAATTCAAGATTTTTCATGCTTCTTTGTAACTATAAAGTGAATCGTTTGACTTGTTGGACATATTTCGTTATCCAGTATTGCCATACTTGTATTCTGCATGTGCTTCTTGTGTTGGTGATCATTGTTATGGTGGTTTCAAAGTGTTTGTTTCTGTGGTTAATCGCTTGTAGTTATTGAAATTGAATTATAGTGATTTTTTTTTAGACTTGTTCAATGCGTGGTGTAGTTGTTGATGTAATCAAAATTCTTTTCGCCTTTCAAAAAGGAAAAGTTCTGTTCTGCTTGCTATAGTGTTTTACAGTAGGTGGAAGAACTACATGGTGGCTCTATGAACCTTCAATTCTCATATGATTATAGACATTACACCACCGCTATAGGCTTTTAGAGTATATATTTGATATTACAGCTTATTTATCCCTCTTAAATACTTTGGCCAAAAATACTTAAATATGTTTGGGAGCGAGACCAATTCCTTATATAATTTCATTTTTTGAGACCGGGTCGTAGTTTTTCCTTTAATCTTAACTGCTGCCTATGTGTGGGTAATTTTCAAAACTATATAGGGTTTTTTTGTAAATATTTGTTGTAAGAGCTCATGTATTATTATTATACATAATACATAATACATATACACGCCACGCATATACAACACAGAGGGAGGGAGTTTTAATCCGTGAGAGAGGAGATCGACGGAGACAGAGAGTTGACCGGAGGGTGAGCCTGACCAGTCCGGCGAACTCAGGTGGTTGTTTTAGTATAGATATAGATACATACGTTACATACATAATATATATACACGCCGCACATTTACAGCCGAGAGAGAGAGAGAGACGAGGGAGAGGAGATTGACGGAGACAGAGAGTTGACGGGAGGGTGAGTCTGACCAGTCCGGCAAACTCAGGTGGTTGTTTTAGGGTTTGTTTGATTCCATTCTTCGAAATCCAAGAATCGGCAGCATGTCTCTGACATTTCATTGGTTGATGTGTGTTGTCGAAAGTTTTTACTTATTTTCCTTTTCAATTATATTCATGCTTGGGGGCAATGGGTGTTAAGAGACTTGGATTAGGTGGCTTACACTTTCTGAAAATTACTTGTTATGTATGTCCCGTGCTTGTGTGCTACATGAACTTGGCTTTTATTGTTCAACTAATGTGAATGTGTTTTTCTTTTGTTAATTCGATATGGCATGTTTTTATTGTTCTGATTCAAGATTTTTGATGCTTCTTTGTAACTAGAAAGTGAATCGTTTGAATTGTTGGACATATTTCGGTATCCAGTGTTGCCATACTTGTATCCTGCATGTATGACTTGTGTTAGTGATGATTGTTATGGTGGTTTCAAAGTGTTAGTTTCTATGGTTAATCGCTCGTAGTTATTGAAATTGAATTACAGTGTGATTTTTTTATTGATGCTTGTTCAATGCGTGGTGTAGTGGTTGATGTAATTAAAATTCATTCTGCCTTTCAAAAAGGAAAAGTTCTGTTCTGCTTGCTATTGTGTTTTGCAGTAAGTGGAGGAGCTACACGGTGGCGCTATGGACCTTCAATTCTCATATAATTTTAGACATTATACGACCACTAAAGGCTTTTAGTGTATATATTTGATATCATGGCTTATTTATCCCTCTAAATACTCGTTCCTGACTCCGATCCTTTCCTGGTTTTGTCATTGTTTATTATTTTAGAATTTCGGGTTGTCTTTATGGGAATGGATAAATAATTCTAAGGCAAAGTTTGCATTATTTTTTTTACTTATATGCATATTGACCTGGACCATGCGGTTATCAGTTTAGATTTTAAGTGATGTTTATGCTATGTTGAGTCTTTGATGGGATTTTGTTTTGGTCTTTTGGGCCTGAAAGAGCATATTGTGTTTGATAACACATACAATGTGTCCTGCTCTATGGGGTTTCATTATAATGTATCTACATAATGGTTTTGAAAATAACAATTTACAGTTCACCGTGATGCAATTTTGAGTCCTCTACGGGTAATTCAAGCGAATTGATGACCGTTTGACAACCAAGTTATCAAGACAAATACTCAATACTCTTGTATAAAATAAAGAGAGGGAAAGCTTAAGCTTTATTGTATTTCTGATTAATAATTCATGAAGCCACAAACCCTACTCATAAAGATGAGAGGGTCCTTAACGCGTCCTATTCATGATAACTTAATAGGTCCAACCATAGTAAAAGATAACAATTAGGTCACACGTCTAATAACAATAAAAGAACAAAAGTTTTTTACATATACTAATAATACAAGAACGAGCTAAGTCGGACCTAGCCGGAGCTAGGTCTCATGCCGCGGCTAAGGTTTGGTACCAACACTCGCCCCCTCTTACAGATCGACCTTGCCCTCAAGGTCCTCATTGGCACTTTATTCTCTTTTTCGTTCGTTTTCCATACGTGATACAACATATGCAACAATGAAAAAAATGTTGTTACAAATAATAGTTATAGAAAACAACCAACAAATTTTCGCTCAAACAATCGTCGTCTCCGAAAAGCTATAAGATGCCCTCCCAAACTAGATCATCAAGTGATCTCGCCAATAAACTGGGGACGTCTCCCCCAAAGAATAGACAATCGTCATCCCGTATTTGCTTTCGCAAACAAACTCCGTGGATGACCAACCATTCCCAATCGAATATTTTGTCTGACATAGAAGCTCAATATTGGTATTTCGAACATAGAAAACATTATAATAAGTATAGACCCGAGTTGACGCCTCGCACAAGAATAGTCGTTATGCTCACATTTAAACTTTCCCCGATCTTTCGGATTTCCAAATAAAACTCAACACAAACCAGCAAATAATACCTTTATATAATAGACATCAAACATCAAACTCATCACTAATGCCCCTGCAATAAAACTTTTCGCAGATTCTAGTATGGCTGCGTCGTCATCGAGTTCGAGTGATGCGGAGGCCTTTCCAGAGGTAACAGGTGCTGTTATTGTCGTAGCGTATTTTTGGGATGGACCTTCCAGTTATATTTTATATGATTTGCACGAGGAGTTTGATTTATATGGCAGGGCTCAAGGATCCCATAATCCTGCCGTTGAGGGGTTTCACGCTTTACCTCGTACTCAGTATCCGGGGCCGTTTAAGGTCTGGGCTTCACACTCGAGCATATTCTTTCTTGGTGACCATGGCATCCGTTTTTGGATACTTGATTACGAGAGCTGTGTGATGCGGAGGGGTCCAATGATGTTAGACAATATGGTCCGACCGTACGTGATAGGGCATCACGATGGGATATCCTATGTCATTAGCAATGATTTACGCAGTCATCACTTCGAGTGCTATGACGCATATCACCATCGGTGGTCAGAATTAATGTATCCGTTAGTACCGGCAGATTTACCCATTATGGTAGATGCATCGGCCTTCCGTCATCGTAGTATCATTTTATCGGTATTGGATTACCACACGCTTATATATCACATAGATACCGGTATTTGGAGGAGGATTCAGTTAGGGTATCGATTGCCCTTTGAGGGGGTCCATCTTTTTCGTGGTAACATGTTTTACGGAGTGAATCATACGGATCCGGGTTTCGGAGTCTCCACTTTTTATCTAGCTGATGGTCAGATGCACATTTCTCCCCTGCATGGAGTTACACCTGATGTTGCACCTCGCCCACTCTGTAGTAGGTATATCCTAATCCATCCGGTACACATATTTGATATGACGACCTCAGGGAGGATTTGTGTGGTCCGAACTGGGTATTATCAGCCTATGGTTCTGGGTGTCTCTTATCATGATGCCATATTCACATTGTTTAGACCTGAGGGTTTAGAGGCGGTGGACGTATGGGGCGTGATATTCTATTTTCTCAATGAGGAGCACATGTTGCCGATGTTCCTTTCCGGGTGCTTCTCTTTGTGAGTTCTTTTTCTCTTGTAATTTTGTTCATGTTTTGTTTTGTGTTCCTTTAGTTGTCAATTATTGAACTCATTTGAACTAAGCCAAATATTAAGCGTGTGTTCGAAGCGGAAGCAGGGGCTGACTCAAAACTTTTTCTGACTCACTCTAACTTAAGTAATTACACCCATTAACTGAGTTCAGGTGACTCTAGGCAAGTAGGAGTCAGGCCTGCTTCCGATTTGAACCCGGAAAAAGCACGTGAAGAGGTGAATGACTTTGCCATATGAGGCGTGTTTCTCGTGTTTGTAACCCGCAGGAAATCAAAGGGAAACAAATCATGGGAAAGTGAAAGAAAACTTGCTATCCAAAAGGCAAATTTAAAAGGGTTATTTTTCTTTTACCAAAAAGTCGTGTCAAAAAATTTGCTTATGCTCAAAAAGCGGCTTAATTTGAAAAAGATTGACTAATGTCGGAAAAGAGACCTTATGTTAAGAAAAGGTAATAATTTTGAAAAATTGACTTCTTTATAAAAAAATGACTTATATTTTTAAAAAAAAACGTCTCTTTATTTATTTATTTTGGGTCTCATATCTTAAATTATCACTTTTTAAAACAGTCAATTTTCTGAAAGATTTTTTTTAAAAAGGGTCTCTTTTTAAAATTAAGCCACTTTTCTAGGTGTATCGATTTTCTTTTTCTTTTTCTTGGTGTTAGAGTCCCGAAAAATGATTTCCCACGAAATGTTTTCATTTTCTTGACATTTTCCCAGAAAACTGCCTTCTTTCCTTTTCAAAAACATCTGCCCAGGGACATTCTGATACATACATAGATAGTAGTGGTCCATTTGACAGCTTTATGAAGTTTTACTTGTACTTAAAACACTTCGTAGAAATATGGAGTAACAAAAGAATGTGATGTTGTTCTACTGTTTTACACCTTTGCCCTCCGTTTTGAGAAACTTATTATTTCAAATTTAAATGTTCAGTCCTTGGGTAAGGGAGTTTGGTGCTGATGACGGGGAAGTCTTTAATGATGGTGTTGATGACGACGATAGGGAAATTGATAGAGATTCATCTCCTATTAGCAAAAGGCCAAGGACCTCCGGTCAGTTTAGTCTTTCAGGTTTGGATTCTTTTGTTGTATTTTTGTTCCTTTTTTTGTACGGCTTTGTTTTGTATAGTAACATGTTACTAGGGGCGAAGCCATTATGAACTTTTTGTGATTGCAAATTACAAAATGTTAGTATGGGATTGCAAAACTGTACTTTCTTATAGAAAAAAAGGCATCCCTTTGTTTCCTATGGTCAATGTAATAAATTTCATTATAACTGATAAATGCACACACAGTTACAATGCGAAGAACAACAAAGACGCATTATGTGTATTTTCTGATGAAGTACCTTGCTTGGACTTTATTCTCCAAAGGTTCTTCTTGTTAGTTAATCCAAGGTGACACTGTAATTCCTCAGACAAATAGTGGCCTAAGGAATATTCACTCAAGGAATGAACTGAATCTTTATTTAGGTTTTTTTGTAATCTTGGTTGAAAGTACTGTAATTGAGCTTTTGACTTACAGTGAAAAATACATAGTTAAATTCTTCTTGTCAATATCTGAGGCTGTGCTAATGATCTCATTTGGATCATTAGATAAAAACGGCGATTCGTTAAACAACTTATGACCCCCTTTTGTATCTCATTGTTTCTATGAAGCCAAGGTTTATCTTGCTTCATTGGTCGAAATAGCTTAAGATTTGGGGAAAGTGACCAGCTTTTAATTTTGTTGTTTGAGCTATTTTTTTGTAAATTTTGTTTAAGAGGTTTGAAGGTGGAATTAAAATTGTTAAATTTCTTTCTCACAGCGGGAGTATCCGAGACCTTCAGCAGCTATTCTTTTATAAACAAGAGCAATTTTTCCGGGAATAGTCTGTTCGCAGCAGCCAGTGGAAGTGAGGAGGTAATATATCAGTAAAAGTACTTTGTACGATAACCCGATATGACTTGGGTTTGCTTCAAGACCATTGGTCTTCATAAACTTTTCTAGATGTTTTATATTAGTAATATACTGTATACTTCAATGACTTTGAAAACTAAGCCTATGTTTTATTATGTCTCTACAAACCCATGGGTTAATGTTTGACTAAGTTGTAAGAAAATGATGGAAAGTAGAACCATCATGTACATTGTCACTTTCCATAAATTTGCAGCAGGACAGAACTGTTATCATGTGACTGTTATTCATATTATTAATTGTCTTTTCTAATTTAGATTGAAACTACATCTGGAATGCTGGTGTTACGCTGGGTTAATGCACAACTCGGAAGAATTTTAAGCTGGGTGGAGCGAGCTATCCAGCAAGAGGTAATTTGTTTATTTATTTGATAAAGATATTTTCCATTATTGTGGTTTTCATTTTCATTTTTCTCATTCATGTTTGGTTCATGCCCTTATTGTGTGGCTTTCTCTGAATATAAAAGTATATACACCCCTAATTATGCAAACTCTTTGATTTGTGCAACTGATGATTGTTTCGAATATATGGGGGAAAATTCTCTGATACCATGTTGAGGCTCATAGGTTGCCTGCTAAAAGGCCAAGTAGATGGCGGACCAATTTAAATTCTTAACATTTTCATACACCTTTTTTGGGCTGTACTTCTTAAAGTAATTTGGACCTGTAATTGCATGCCTAATATTTGCCTCTTCTGCATCTCTTTTAAACTTCAGTAATTCTAATGTATTGATGCAAGTGGCATTTTGCAGCTTTGGGAGCCAATATCTACGCACCAGCGACATGGAAGCTCAATTGTTGAAGTCTTCAGAATTGTGGAAGAGGTACTCAGATGCTAGCCCCTTCGTCCCATGTTATAAGGAACAATGGGGATACGTGCAATTTTACAATGCGAAATCGGTGCACTTTAAATGTCGGAATTGAAAATTTCAAAATTTATTCATATAATTTAGCATGTTAACTATGTGACTAACTTTTAAAATTTACAATTCCGACAATTATATAACACAAATTTTGCATTACAAATTTGCATGTATCCCCATTGTTCCTTATAATATGGGATGGAGGGAGTATATTTCTTTAATTTTTTTTTTCTATTTCACAGTTATTCAGGTAGTTATATTACTGGTGTCTTAATAACAAGTCAATAGTGAGGTCCCAACAATAAAATTAAAAGAAGAGGTGTCCGTTATGCTATCTCTGGGCAGCATGCATCTTTAGCATGAAAGCATTTTCAAAGATTCAAAACACGTTGCTTCTGAAAAAAATGCTAATAAATATCTTTGCCTAGCTAGACACCTTTCGAAAGACGTGGCGTTAAAATTATGTTTGAAACTGGTACTTTGTGGTTATGTTAAAATACTTTAAATTTATCAAAACCACAATTAACAAACTGATTTGTTGGGGATTGAATTCTAATTCATTATATGCTTTTCTGCTGTGGTTGGTTGCAGACGGTTGATAAGTTTTTTGCTCTGAAGGTCCCAACAAGGCTGGGAGAATTAAATAGCCTGTTTCGCGGCATTGATAGTGCGCTTCAAGTTTATTCAAAGCATATTGTTGATAAATTAGGTAGAGATTTTCCTCCAGATGGCTCTTTACACAGCTGAAATTTATGAATCTAAAATCCAGTAGTTAGTAATTAGCATGTAGACATTTTCTAGCAAGAGGGTTTGCATCAGTATGAGCACAACCGTGTTAAAAATCGTTCATAGTGCCTTCTTCGTCAGTGTTATAAAATGTGCAGACTACTTTGAAACCATCTTGCTTGTTGTGCTTCTTTGAAAATTGTGTTCTTAGTGGGCAAACAATCATCTTTTTTGCCAGTGGTCTAGTATGAAGCTGATTGGCAGTGTTTTTCTTCTTGCATTTTCTTGTGTTTGCAAAATTATAGCGTACTATTTGCCTGAGATAGAGGGGAGTGCGTTAATGCCCTTTTTAGGTGGAAGACTTGAAGGTAGTGGATAAGTGGCTGTACGATTTGTGTAAATATAACACCTAGTTAAAAATTCCCAATTTCTATTATGCAATACTCTCCTCCCCCCCCCCCCCCCCCCCCCCCCCCCCCCATTGGCAGTGTTTTTCTTCTTGCATTTTCTTGTGTTTGCAAAATTATAGCGTACTATTTGCCTGAGATAGAGGGGAGTGCGTTAATGCCCTTTTTAGGTGGAAGACTTGAAGGTAGTGGATAAGTGGCTGTACGATTTGTGTAAATATAACACCTAGTTAAAAATTCCCAATTTCTATTATGCAATACTCTCCCCCCCCCCCCCCCCCCCATTGGCAGTGTTTTTCTTCTTGCATTTTCTTGTGTTTGCAAAATTATAGCGTACTATTTGCCTGAGATAGAGGGGAGTGCGTTAATGCCCTTTTTAGGTGGAAGACTTGAAGGTAGTGGATAAGTGGCTGTACGATTTGTGTAAATATAACACCTAGTTAAAAATTCCCAATTTCTATTATGCAATACTCTCCTCCCCCCCCCCCCATCACCATCACCATCACCAAACACACACACGAATTGTACTGATAAATGATCTGTAAATTTTGTGAATGTAATACTGCAGCGAACAAAGAAGATTTAATTCCACCTGTTCCTGTCCTTGCACGATACAGAAGAGAATCTGGGTTAAAGTCGTTTAAGAAGGAACTGATTGAAACCAGGTTGTCTAGTGTGCGGATGTCAACTGAAATTGATGTCCCCACAACATCAACGCTCTGTGTTCAGTTAAATACGCTTTATGTAAGTAAACTCATGCCTTCACATTCAAATTTTGTCACTTTATTTCTTTAGCCCCGTCCTTATATGCATATACCACTGTGATTGGTAATTGAGTGGCACAAAGAAATCCCGTGGTTTGGGACTATGCATCATTTTTTAAAGAGCTAATAATGTCTCATTATTTTGCACTCAATTTGGTTTTTTGTTCCAGTTGTTACCTTATATTCTAATGATGTTGATATTATTGGTGTAACAGCACGCAATAACTCAGTTGAACAAATTAGAAGATAGCATCTGGGAGCGGTGGACAAAGAAAAAACCACAAGATAAGTCAGCAAGTATGTATCGTTACCTCTCCTCATTATACCCCTAAGAGCTACTTTTATCAACCAATAACCTTTTAAAATAAACAGTTACTATAAGGGTGTGCACTAGCTTCCTGATCGATTTTAATGCTGCTTGTTTAGGGTCACAGTATAATCGTAAATGTATTATATTGTCATATGTCACATTACAACAGGGTTGAAACACTGAAATTACATCAATGAATGCACATGTTCATTTTGATATAATGGATCAGCTGCTTCGTTGTATTTTTACACATTCCATCCAATAAAATCATATTGTTCCTTTTCTTTTCTAGTCAAGATGATGATGCTCTCTCATGTTTGGAATCCATCATAACCTTCCTATTATTATTGTTTCTTTCTGCTCATGATTTTGATTGTGAGCATTTTCCATTAAATCTATAACTTTTTCCATGTTATATCTGACAAGAAGTTCTCATGAAATCCTTGCTTGTTGACATCTCTAGTTAGTATGACTTTTACAAATTTACTTTTTTCTCCTTAAGAGCTTGCATAATCTCACTTCTTTTGTTAACTCAGTTATCAAATTCAGCTTTATAGTTACAAAAATGTACGAACGACATGATGGCTGTGTAAAGCTAATAGAGCATCAGCCTAGCAGGATTTTGTGATAATATTATCTTCTTTTGAACAAAAAGATAGATTCGATAATTATACGCTGGAGCCATCTTTTGATCTCTACTTGGAAGTATTATGAGAGCCATTTTTTGTACTATCATTTATAGTCCATCATAAGCCAACAATTGTTGTATTTTGGCATTTCTGTGTTCCAAATTTTGCTATTCGGTTTTTCTTTTATTGTTATTTTATTAAGATAATAGATTTATTTATTACTCTAAGGTCAAAACAATCCACACCAGCCGTCCTAGCACCATACATCTTGTACATTTCTTTAAACATGGTTGTTAATTATATAAATTTATAAAATCATCCACATTTAAAGTCTGGATAATTAATTGTTCTTTACTATCCGTTAATACCCCTGTCCAACCAACAGAACGATCCGTTGATGAGCATCCAAAAAGTTCCATGCAGAAGGATACATTCGACGGAAGTAGAAAAGATATCAATGCAAATATTAACCGTATTTGTCAATTTACAGGTGATCATTCTTTTTCTCTTGGCAAGTGACTATCATTAAATACAATTTTGTCCACTCAGTTATGTGTTTAAATTTTGTCGTGTAGGAACTAAAATTGTTTTCTGGGATCTGAGGGAGTCATTCCTTGACAACCTATACAAGCCAAGTGTCTTCCAGTCCAGGATGGAAGTGCTAATCGAACCTCTTTACGTGGTATGATCTTTAGAAACAACGATCTTTGTTCTTTTTGTTTGGTAAATGCTACAACTCCCATGCATCATTAGTATTTTGAGATAACGACATTTTCTTGATGAGAAGCAATTCTCCCCCATGGAATTTTTATAACTTTGTGTTTGATGTTCTTTTTTTCCGATTTATGTATTTGTCCATCACCATGTATATAAGATAGCGATCATGAACAGATTAATTAGATTATTTTTTTTTGCAAAAAGGCATATTAGAGCAAAAAACAGCAACTTAATAGAATGGCCTCAACAGCATTCGGCTGCTTCCAGTGTATTGAATTGGACTATCTAAAACAGACTATAGAGCAAAATTTTATACCATTTCAAAGATATGTAGTCGATTGCAAAATATGAATAGTACGTGGGGTTTAAATGCAAGTTACCCATGATACATGGTGGGTGTTGCAGTTTACTCTTTTATTTTTTCTGTTTTTGTATTTTCAAATGCAACGTGCTCAATCACATTATCAATTTATATCTTAATCAGTTCCCCTTTTACGATGGACGTGCACTTTCTCTCCTTCTCCCTCAGGGTATTATTGATTGTTTCTATTTCTGCAGGCACTAAAACAAATATGTGATGTAATAATCGATCCACTTAGAGATCGTGTTGTTACAGGTCTCCTTCAGGCATATTTGGTCCGTCATTTTTTCCCTTATTGATATACTGCCATTTTATAAATCTTAAATGTATTCAGCAACATGAAACTTATTTAATTTTCAGGATGGGCTACTTCGTGTTATACTTGATGGAGGCTCATCGCTTATTTTCTCCACTGCTGATGCTAAGTTTCTAGAAGAAGATGTTGAAGTGTTAAAGGTAACAGCTGTTTTCCTTTGAATCATCATCATTTTGTAAAGGAGAAATGTTATGTCACTGGAATTCGAGTAAACCAAATAGAAAAAAGATAAAAATGAGTGTTGTATTATAACTTGTTATTCATGGTTGTATAGATTTGTTATTTTATTCTTCTCTTGTTCAAGTATTCGGTGCAAAAACATAAGGTAAGTGGTCTGCATTTTTTTGTCTGTTGTACTATTGAATTGTTTCAGCATCTGGAAATTAAAGATGCTTTGTCTATTTTAATTACTTCTATTCAGTAGACTTAGGACAAATCAGTGTGCCATTCTTCAGATGAAGATGCAATTAGTACCCTAATGCTAATTTGCAGTTTTCTGCTTTATGGTAACGAGCACAACACAAGCTATCTCTCTTGTTGATTTTTCATTGCTTATTTGCAGTTTTCTGCTTTATGGTAACGAGCACAACACAAGCTATCTCTCTTGTTGATTTTTCATTTGAAATGTTTAAAACTACAGGAGTTCTTTATTTCTGGAGGAGATGGACTTGCTCGTGGAGTAGTTGAAAATCAAGTTGAACGTGTGTGGCTGGTGGTCAAGTTACATGAGGTCAGTACTTAGCATGCTCTCCCTCTCTCTCCTCTCTCTCTCTCTCTCTCTCAGTGTACAAGTTCTTTTAACACCAGTGGTTCCTGTTAATTGACAACTCCTTGAGGTCTTAATATTTTCAGTGCTTAAATAAAATAATGTTGAGTTGACAATCACCGAGATAAGCTTGGATAATAATTTTGTATTGGCAGTGTTTAGAAACAAAACTATATTCGTAAGCTAATTATTCAATTTTTTCTGGTTTGCAGACGAGGGAATTGATCGACGACTTGAAATCTGCAAGCGGACTTGAAATGCAGGGGGCAAAAAGTGAACTGGGTGCTGATACGACATTGCTAAGGATATTATGTCACAGGGGAGACTCGGAGGCTTCTCAGTTCCTCAAAAAAGCAGTTTAAAATACCCAAATTGGTTGCTTAATTTTTGCATTGAAGGGACGCAGAAACTGGGATAACTTTTGATGTGAAATACATCTGAATCAGGTTATAAAGATGTAATCCTTTTTAATTTCTATCACATCATGGAGGGAATATCCTGTATCCATGTATATTCTCTTGTTCTGTCTGTTTTTATAATTTTCTTTCCGAGTTCGAAACAAGTAATAGGTCTCTGATCTCTCTGTCATTGTATTGGTATGTTTTGTAAATGAACTATTTTGCAACGAGTTTAGGTGAATTGACAGTATACTCTAGTATATCTTATGAGCTGGTACTCATTGGTAATATTTTCCTACTATTGAAGACTAGACCATAAACAAAAAAATTGATATCAACAACTTTATTTGGAAAGAGGAAACTATTAAGAGGTCGGATTTTTCTACTACAAATAATCTTATTACACGCACAAACCGTAGTTTAAAAATACGAACCGTATTTTGTAAGTACAGACCGTAGTTTCAGACTACGGTTTACGGTTTAGTGTAAACCGTAGTCTGAATACCTTCCTGCCCCTGCGTTAAACACTTAAAACATACCAAATAAACAATTCGACAGAAACAAAATAGAATTTCGCAAAAGAAAAAAAAAACACCACACCCACCCAAATCCACCCCTTTCACATACACCTAATCAAACCGCATACCCAAATTCGCCTCCGATTAAACCACACATACCCTTCATTAAGGTAATTATTTATTTTCTATTCCATTAACTTTAAATGTGTAATTTATATATTAAAATAAAAATTATGCAAATTGGGTTTTTGATATTTACATATTTCGGTTTTTATGCTAATTTGTTTCCTTAAATGGTTATTATTAATTGTTTATATTATTAATATTGTTTGGATCATGATAAATTATCAAAAAGTTATGGTATTTCATATTTTACCATTTTTATACAAATTAGGGGTTTTATACCAATTTGTTGATCTAAATAGTTATCACTAATTGTTTATATTATTAATATTGTTTGGATCATGATAAATTATAAAAAAGTTAGAATTTTTCATATTTTACCATTTTTTTTTAATATAAATTAGGGGTTTTATGCCAATTTGTTTCCTTAAATGGTTATCACTAATTGTTTATATTATTAATATTGTTTGGATCATGATAAATTGTAAAAAGTTAGGGTTTTCGTATTTTACCATTTTTTTATACAAATTAGGGGTTTTATACCAATTTGTTTCCTTAAATGGTTATTACTAATTGTTTATATTATTAATATTGTTTGGATCATGATAAATTGTAAAAAAGTTAGGATTTTTCATATTTGACCATTTTTTATACAAACTAGGGGTTTTATACCAATTTGTTGATTTAAATTGTTATCACTAATTGTTTATATTATTAATATTGTTTGGATCATGATAAATTGTAAAAAAAAAAAATAGGGTTTTTCATATTTTACCATTTTTTTTAATACAAATGAGGGGTTTTATGTCAAGTTGTTTCCTTAAATGGTTATCACTAATTGTTTATATTATTAATATTGTTTGGATCATGATAAATTGTAAAAAGTTAGGGTTTTCATATTTTACCATTTTTTTATACAAATTATGGGTTTTATATACCAATTTGTTTCCTTAAATGGTTATTACTAATTGTTTATATTATTAATATTGCTTTGATCAATGATAAATCGTAAAAAAAGTTAAGAGGGTTTTCATATTTTACCTTTTTTATACAAATTAGGGTTTTATGCCAATTTGTTGATTTAAATGGTTATCATTAATTGTTTATATTATTAATATTGTTTGGATCATGATAAATTGTAAAAAAAAAATTAGGGTTTTTCATATTTTACCATTTTTTTATACAAATTAGGGGGTTTATTCCAATTTGTTTCCTTAAATGGTTATCACTAATTGTTTATATTATTAATATTGTTTGTATCATGATAAATTGTAAAAAAAATTAGGGTTTTACATAAATTAGTAAGTAAAAAAAAATTTGTAAAAAAGTTTGGGTTTGTTAATATTTACCCGTTTTACATATTTGAATAAATTATTTATTTTAATATCCATTTTTTCATATAGGTTCCATATGGGTGAGCCAGGTCCAATAATTAGAGATAACACGAAGATCTTAAGGCAGACTGGTCATCGATCGGAAAAGATTTGGGCATACGGGAAGAGAGGCATGGAGAGGGGATGAGGAAATAGTAAGGACGTACAACTATAGATGGAAGATAAATAGTCATTCTAGTATATTGGAGAATATGGTTAGAGCCGGGTTCTATGGTATATACTTTATATGTAACTATAGTGTAGATTGAACTCTGATTACTGGTTTAGCGGATATGTGGCATGATGAAATGCACACTTTTCATTTTTTTTGGTGCCGAGTTAGTAATGTCTTTACATGATGGAGAGATTATACTGAGATTGAGAATGGATGGTTATGTGGTAATCCGATCTGAGAAGAATGAGAATAAAACTAGCAGATTGACTTTGATGCAAATGTTGTTGGCGATAACACCCAATGAGGCTAATGTTGATCAAAATGCTTTAACCGTTAAACTTGGTGAGAACACCCAATTAGGGCTTTACAAAAGATTTTGCGGAATTACCCTCCGATCCTAGTGAAGAGATGTTATATCATTGTAGAACTGTCATGTTATTATTGTTCGGTACGCATTTTTTTCTGATAAGAGCAGTGACCAGGTTCCAATGTGGATTTTACCCTTTTTGGACGATTTCAATACATGTGCAGAATATAGTTGGAGATCAGCTCTCCTATCTTGGTTGGAGGTCAATTTGTGCAAATTGGTTCGAGGTAAAGCTGATGGAATAAGTGTCGCGGTGATGTTTCTTGATAAGTGTGTGATTACTAGGATACGGGCAGTTAGACCGTATCTAGGTTTGCCAGGTCTACCTGATGATTACGACGCTGAGAAGGGATTGCATATTCCTCCACTCAGCTATATTTTTGATTTTATTTAATTATTGTATATGATTTCTATTATTTATGTATTTATTAGTTATTTGGTTTGTTTTTATTGTTTATCTAATGCACTTGAATCATTACGGATGGAAAATGTTGTTGCGCTCTAATTTACATGTGCTCAACCAGTTATTGTCTGAACAAGTGAGTTTAAATTTTAGCAAAAACCCTAGCCGATTATTCTCTCTCTAGTTTTCCTGCTTCTTATATATACATATCTTCGACAGTAGAAATGGCCTTCACAAACTGATTTGCAAGCATTTTGTGCAGGACTATCTCCCCAAATGCTGTCTCTAATGGCCAAAGTTCAGTGGCGTCCATGTTTAGTGCTATTCGTTGCATGTCAAGCTCAAAGCTTTTTGTCGGAGGTCTCTCATATTCCACCGATGAGCAGTTTCTCAAGGATGCGTTTTCTGGTTTCGGACAGGTGGTTGATGCTAAAGTGATCACTGACAGAGAGAGTGGAAGGTCCCGAGGGTTTGAGTTCGTCGGTTTTGATTCAGAGGAGTCTGCCAAATCAGCAATGTCGTCTATGGATGGATAGCAATTGAATGGGCGCAACATCCGTATCAGCTTTGCTAATGATAATAACAGAGGTGGAGGTGGAGGAGGTGGTTATGCTCCTCATGGTGGGTTTAGAGAGAATGGTGGTGGATATTAGCTGGTTTCTAATTTCTAAGATAATTTGGATTGTTTCACTCACGGTAATAGCATTTGCTATGCCAGACTGTTTTCTCGGTTAAGCATATTTGAAAACCAATTCAGTAGTAGTTTTATGTATGTGGTTGTAGCAGGTTCCCGTCACGTTTAATTCACAGATTCATTCAATTTTGAGGCAATTGAAAAAAAAAATGTAAGTTTAAATTTTATTAATAATCAATTTTTTGTCATATATTCAATTTTATTCTCTTTTCGTGTTGTACTCGTACTATTCTGACTTGAAAATATAATATTTATTATTTTGACTATCATGTTAGTTTCACTAATATTTTAGTACATTATATATATATAATGCATATAATTGATAAAAGTATCAAATTTAGAAGATAATATATTTATGACAATATAAGATTCAAAAATCTTTTGTTATGCTTTCGACTTGCCATTTATATTTTTTGGATAATTGTTTTTGTAGCTCATCATATGATTGTTTTTGGATTACAGATATATTGGCAGCCTTACGAGGATATTGATGAGTATCCTGAATATTGTATACGGGATCGTGAGTTGTGGCATTCGATTGTGCCACTTATATGCATGGACAGGATCGAATGGCACCCCGATTTGGTTTTGCTTAATGCATCCCTACGAATCTGTGGAAAAGCGAGTGTCACAGCAAGGACAGACGATATCTGGGATGGAAAAAAACAAAATTTCGATTGGTCTCAAATTTTTCATGGGATAGTAGCGTTGTTGAATGATCGCCATAACCGGCTTATAAATGGCGCACGAGATACGGGGACGTCACCAGAATACTTAGAATGCTACAATAATAGAATACGTCTCGTTATAAACCCACCTTTTATCGAGATTTCAGAGCATGATTTCCGGACGGATTCCAGGCCGTCGGCTATAATGGTAAAATTTATATTTTATTTGTTGTCATTTTTTATTACATAAAGTTTAGACGAATAATTTTCATTATTATTTTTTATTCCATAAATCTAATATTTAAACTTTTTTTTATTTGTTATTTTTTACAGAAACAGATGCTGCGCTTCAGTTTAGAAGGTTTTAAACATCTCGGAACTAAACATGAAGTGGATATTTAAAGAATGGTTTTGCTCAATTGAAAATGAATGCAAGTGAGTCCGAGCAAGAGACAACGGGGATGGTGATGACGATAGTGACGGTTACGATAATATGGCTAAATGTGAAGATGGTCGTAGAACTAGTAGTGCAAGTCCTAGTAGGGCTACAGGTGGACGTGCTAGTAGAGTTAGATTTATGAGTGGAGGTATGGTAGTTGAGCTACTAGCAGTTATCGTCGTGTTTCTTCCCCAGGTGACTTTCTTTAATAATATTTTTTATTCTATTGTTTAATATTTTTGATACATTACAGTCGATTTCTAGAAGATGACGAAAATGAAATTGTTGAAAAAAATGATAATGAGATCCATATCGAGACCTACTACAGGCATAGACAGTTAGTCGGGTCTTATGAGCATCATATTCAGCATTTGACCCCTGTTTGGAACCGTGGACTGACCATCACTTCACACGAGCGTGCTCGGCCACCAGACTCGCAGTGTAGAGCTAGACGTCAGAATCTGAATGATATAGAGTCTAGTACACCGACATCACATAAATTAACATTGGTCGGAAAAATGTTCCCTCTTTCGGGACTTAGGCGCTTTAAGCATGCAGGAAAAAAATGAGTTCGTGTATATTTATTTGATTTATATTACTTTTGAGATTGTGTCGTAGAACTTTTAAATAGAAACAACGCATTTATGTTATATTATTTGCAGGGTTGGAGTATCGTGTGTTTATGTACATGTTAATTATTTTGAAAATATTTGGAAACAAAAAGGTCATGTCGAAATTTTTATCGATAAAATAATATTTGTTTAAGTCAAAAAATCTGTTTACACCAATCCGTGAATGTTACGTCATCTTTTATCCTATATAATATATATATACTAAGATAAACGTTATTGTTAACATAATATTTGTTAAAGTCAAAAAATCTGTTTAGACCAATCTGCGAATACCACGTCGTATTTTATCCTATATAATATAGATATGATAAGATAAACGTTATCGATAATATAATATTTGTTAAAGTCAAAAAATCTGTTTAAAACAATCCGTGAATACCCCGTCGTCTTTTATCCTATATAATATAAATATGATAAGATAAACGTTATTGATAATATAATATTTGATAAAATAAAAAAAATATGTTTAGATCAATCCGTGTATGACACGTCATCTTTATCATATAGATATGATAATATAAATGTTATCGATAAGATAATATTTGTTAAATTCAAAAAATCTGCTTAGACCAATCCGTGAATGTTACGTCGTCTTTTATCATATATAATAAAGATATGATAAGATAAATGGTATCGATAAAATAATATTTGTTAAAGTCAAAAAATTTGTTTAGACCAATCCGTGAATGTCACGTCGTCTTTTATCTTAGAGATAAGTGAGACTGTGAGTATGTAGACGAAGAACTTACGAGTGGAGATAACGGAAAAGATAAAGCCGAAAAAGAGTCAGTTCAGCCAAGTAGGAGGACACGTAAAACGACTAAAAACCCCACTTACCCTATGAAATCATTCGAGTTACGGTGATCAAATAAGGTCTATGTTACATAACTACATCGACACCGTAAACGATGTGCATGGGGATGATCATTGTAGATTCCGAGTCGTTGCAAAGGCGATGGGGAACATGATTGATATGAAGTTAGATGTGATTTGATGCAAGAGTTTCAGGTAAGAAAAGAAACTTATTTTGATTAGTTTGAAAATCTCGTTCCGGAAGGTTTTTGATATGATTATATTCTTGAGAGTTTGAATTGGGGTGAGTTGAACACCAATTTTACCCCTCTCGGTTATTGGGTGAGATTTCCAGTCTATGGTCATCTAATTTCATCTTGTTATAATATATCACTTGTATACTTGTCATTATGTCATACTGATACAAGTTTAAAGATTATCAACACCATTTATTTAACTATTTTTCCAAAGGGCCTCGTAAAGAGAGATTTTACATCACTACTGTAATGTTGTTCTCAATAACTGTCATTATTCTGAAATTGTTTCTAAAGATGAGAACTTTTCAATGAGAGAAATTGTGAATCGGTGGGAGGAAATACACACTCAAAGATGCTGATAAATAAAATATGCCTTTTCGATCAAATTTCAGCAAATACAAAGCGTTACAAAATAAATAGGGAAAACAAATATCAAATAAAACACCATACCACTTAGGCGATTAGTTATTTATGTATGCTATTCTTTTTTCAAGTTGTAAACTGCTTTTAATGAGGACCAAATAAAATCATGTAACGTTTCATGTTAAGTTAATTTATTTTATGTAATTTATGTAATGCTTTATGAAATTTATGTAATGTTTCATATTGAGTTAACTTCTTTATTTAATGTTCCATGTATATTTAATAACTTTTTTGAAGTGTATTTCATTCAACAAAATTGGCAACTAGAACTAATAAATGAACTTATACATACAAAATAAGATAGCTATAATCAGCCCAGCGTATCATATTGAAACGATACTAAGTATCTTGTATGTACGTGAATAATGTATTTTTTCAAGTGTTATCCATTTCTTGTAGGATGGATTAACTACTTGTAAAAATAATCAAACTAAAACAATCACTGAATCACAACTTATTTGCTTCACCAAAAGGCAACGTAACCAGTTAAGTGTAAAAAAAAAAAACAGTCATGATGCAATATTGCAACGGTCGTAAAGCTCTCGTATGTACATGAAAAAAAAAATATGATTTCAATTGTTACACATTTTTTGTATGACGTACTAAATACTTATAAAAATAATTAAACTAAAAAGACCACCGAATCATAGTTTTTTTGCTTCAAAAAGGCAACATGAAAAGGCAAGTGAAAGAAAACAGCTATAATATCATATTGCAACGGGCGTAAAACTCTCGTATGTATATGAAAAATTATGATTCCAAGTGTTAACCATTTTTTACATGACAGACTAAATACTTTTGAAAATAATCAAAATAAAAGGGTCACATAATAACAATTTATTTGTTTCACTAAATTGCAACATGACAATTGTGTTTTATACCAAAAAGAATAGTATTTTTTATTTTCAATGTTACATTTAACAAGTCTATTAAGGTATATTAAAAACCACCAACATAAATAATTGAGTTTTTTTTTTCTCTATAATTTTTTATTACACAGGGGCAGGAATGTAATTTACCACACTGTAAATCGTAGTTTCAGACTACAATTTACACTGAACCATAAACCGTAGTTTGAAATTACGGTCCGTACTTACGAAGTATGGTTTATACATTTAAACTACGGTTTTTGCATCGAATAAGATTGTTTTGTGTAAAAATCCGGATTCAACTATTAATTCCCTTCAGTTCTATGTTCGATCACAATTTACAGGGCCATCTAAACTTATCTTTTTGTGTCCTCTTCAGTTCAATACCAAGTATTGTGATTCTTTCTATTATTAATATTCTATTATGTCGGGTTTTATAGCGTAAAACATGGTCAGTTTTTAAGTTGTTTAATCCAGTAAATTAATTGGTTCCATCATCACTTTGGTTTTGACAATTATAATTTTTTATGTCCGTCTAATTTTTCTAGAATCAAAGGCTAAATTATAAGTCCACCAACAACAATTCACAACCTTTTTCATCCTCAATTATTCAGTTTGTTTCAACATGGAAAATCGTAAAGTTGACGATATAACCCCAAGTAATGTGACTAGTTTGCAAACTAGACCGTGTACTTAGGGATGGCAATTGGGCCAGGTTTCTCGAAACCCGACCCGACCCGACCCGCATATCAATCCGCACATAACCCGGCCCGACTCGTTTATACCCGACCCGACCCGTTTGACCCGAAATTTTTTTGATAAGCCAAATAAGTGCAAACCATTATTAAGCATCTAACAATAATCATTTAATTAAATTAGAAAAGCCTAAAAATCTTATTTTTTTCAAATTTTTCATATTTACCTGGTAAAAATTTATAATAATCTAAATTATTCTTTACAACAATACCCAAAAAAATAAAAGGAAAAAAACTGACAAAAAAAAGAAAATAATAAGCTAAAATAAAATAAGGATATATATATATATATATATATATATATATTTATATATATATATATATTTATATAGAGAGAGAGAGAAAGCTAGTAGACAAGACTAATTAATTTGGTGAATGAGTCTCTTTTAATATTTTATCGTTGATAATTAGATTTCTATCATCTTTTTATCACTAGGCACATATGTTTTATACAGTGTATCGATGTGTGTATCACTAGGCACATATGATGTGTCATGTGTGTGTGTTGGGTTGTGTTTTATTACGGGGTAATTCCCTCTAAGTAACTCATAACAACTTAAATTACTTCTAGATATCTTGATAAGTTCACATTCCTCGTAGATAACACTTTTTAATTATTTAGTTTATTTACTAAATTGTCATACAAAGCAAAATATAATATATATATTTTATCTTTCTACAAACCCAAAAAAATAGTTTTTTATTTTTTTTGTAATTTTTTTTGTAATTTTGTGATTTTGTGATTTTTTTTTCATTTTTTGTGTTTTTTTTGTGATTTTTGTGATTTTTTATAATTTTATGTGATTTTTTTCATTTTTTATAATATTTTGTGATTTTTTTCATTTTTTATAATTTATTTTTATTTTTTTTGTAATTTTTTTAAAATTTTGTGATTATTTGTGATTTTTTCATTTTTTATAATTTTTTTGTGATTTTTTTATTTCTTTGTGATTTTTTTCATTTTTTTTTTTCATTTTTTGTGATTTTTTGCATTTTATATAATTTTATGTGTTTTTTTTTCATTTTTTATGAAATATGTGTATGACGTTTTGGTAAATAAAATAAATAATTAAAAAGCGGTACATATAGAGAATATGAACTTATTTCTAACTTCCACAAAGTTGCACAAAAGTGCAAAGTAACTCAATCCAACCCGACCCAAATAATCTTACACTTTTATCCAACCCATACCGGGTCGGGTCGGGTCGGATCGGGCCAAACCCCGAAATTGTGCCATCCCGGTGTACTACTTACCTTTTGATTATGGTGTAAGTTCATCGACCTAATTTTTAATTCTGTCTTCAGAATATTTGATTTTATCAAAAACTTTTTTATCGACCCACTTCAAAAATTTATTCTTAATATAGAAGGCTACTCTTTTCGTTCCTAAACAAATGTCACATACAAAAATACATATAATTTTAATCATTAAATTTTTCATATTAAAATTTCCAAAAAGAAAAAATTGAAAATTCTATCATATAATTCTAACTTCTAATCATAAACTACGTGTTTAACTTTCGAAAATATTTTTTTCGGCAATCTAAATATGATAAAATTGTCGGTAAAACTATGGCTGAGGAGTTGTGTATGTCTTCATATTTCGTGATTGTCATGTTATATCGTTGTGTTGCTATTACATATAAGATTTAAAGTTGTTTTCTTTTTGATGAATTCTTTAAACATTGGTGATAAGAACTAATATAGATGGAAGGTCTTCTCTAGACTTGGTTGACCAAGACGAGAGGCTGTTGGTAAGCTCGCTTTTTGAACTACTTCTGCGTTTTTTCGTATATTTTTTATCATGACTTGGTCAATTTCTTTTCATGTTTGTAGTCTCCGGGTGGTGGTGATGGCACAGTGTCGTCTGGCCAGCGACCGACTCCAGGCAGCGTTCTGAGACTCCATTTATGGATGTGAATGTTTCTCCTATATTTTTGTACTAAGTTTGTTTTAAGTGCTAGCTGGTTATCTCGGACGCACGAGTTAATTTTTCTGCCTATTAGTCCAGAGTGGCTAGATTCCCTCTAGGCCAGACGTGACCTTGTTCACGACTGCTCAGGATGGACAGGAGGGAGACCGGAAGTGTTTGGATCCTGAGTTAAGCTTACGAAGTGTTTGGGTCCTGAGTTAAGCTTAGGAAGTGTTTAGATCCTGAGTTAAGCTTAGGAAGTGTTTAGATCCTGAGTTAAGCTCAGTACATGGCTCAACAACCAGTTTATAGTCGTTTCGGTTCCAAAACAAGGAAAGCAGCAAACCTAACCGACTAGACCAGTTTATGGATTTATAAACCAAACCAAACCAAACCAACTGATAATCCGTTTAGTTTGTTATCGGTTTCCTATGGATAATTTTTTCTTTTCAATTTATTTTAATGTTAGTGATCTGATCAATTTTTAACTTGATTGTGGGTGATATAGTTCTTTAAGTGACGATTCTATGTCATTCTATTCAGGTGTTTCCTTTCTTATTTTTATCATTTCGATTTTTAATAATAAGATCTCTCTTCTTCATATGAAAAAGAAGTAGATATGAACACACGGCCTCATCACGATTGAATTGAATAAAAAAAACAGGATGATCATGTATGAAATCCTGAAACTTTTCTGAGAACGTGACTCCTCTCTAATATATATTTTTAAGATGAACATAATTTTTAAATCAAATCCTTCATTCAAACAATGGCGCCTTCATTCATGGTCTAGTGGTAGTTTTATGGGTAGAGTACAAACTATTTGTTGTCAGACCACTACAATAGCCACCCATCTACTTGCTTAAAAAACAAAAACCACACTGCAGCAACTTTAGAAACAAAAATCACACTCAAGACAACTTAAATGGCGCTCAAGCAATCTACGACTCATTTCGATATTAAAGAAAGAAAAAACCACACCACTGAATTAAGTTACTAATATACCACAAAGTTAAAGGCAATAAGTCGGTGGGCAAACTCGTCCCAACATCAGTTCTGTAATCTCGGATTAGATTATGTGGATGAAATTTGAAAGAAATGTCATATAGCTTTTCACACACTACTTTATTAGCACAGGTCTGTTACACTCCTCCACACGTCTCCAAGGGGTTAGTCTATGACACATTCTTCATCAACGAAGAGCGGAAGATCAGAGGCTTCAGCGATCAATTGACCAAAATTCCGTAACCTGCAGTCTATCCTGGAAAGTTCTCTTAACAGCTGATTTTCCTCGTCTCTCTGTGCGGTCGCCCTGAAATATTTAAGTCCTGCCAGAAGCACTCCTGATTTATACAAAGAGAGGGAACAAAAAAAGGTCCTTTTTATATGACACGATTAACGAAATAATTATTGAATAAATTTAAATAATATAATACAACACATACACATACATATAAAAATATATTTACATACATATTCATGTATATGTATATATATATAAATATAAATATATGTAGAAATATATTGCTTACCTCTGGCCAGATTAAGGCGTATAGGTTCCAATTCCGCACCTCTAGCCTCAAATTTTGCGAAACGAACATATACACCAACATGCTGTTTTTCCTTTTCCAGAACTATCTTATAAAGCTCTCTTGCTTTCTCAATGTTATTTTCATGTTCCTCAAAGCCAATGTACGCCTGGCCAGAAAAGGGAGGAATGGATTGGAATGCATACCCTTATCAGTAAGTAAATATTGCTTTATCTCTAAAATCACATCATCGGATTGTTATCCATTAGTTTTTTTTTTACAAAAAAAAAAAGGCATTTCAAATGCCATTAATACAGTAAATACAGAGAACCAAGAACTTTACTACTATGTTTACAGATAAGATGACAAGCACATAATTTAAGCTGAAATAAAGTTCTAATCGTTTAACCGGCAAAAGATTTACAACTGAACTTTAGTCTGATTAACCCGGCCTCTCTCCAGGACAAAAAAGTCCTATAATGGAAGGTGGAGAAAGGTAATCCACCGTCAAGTAAAGAGAAAATCTTAAACTCAACGCATATGTTACAGTTCACTCCGGTTCCATCCATTTCCAGTATGATGGGACACCCACACAACGATACTGGCAAATAAGTATCTTTGTCATAGTTAATTAACTAAAAACCATTCCATGTGCCAATAAACAAAGATATAAGTCTACAGTCCTCTTATCAAACAATGGCTGTATTTTGTTCGGGCGATAGTTCTAGGAATATTTTGACCCGTTGAAACCTGACGGTTAGAGAAAAACATTGGGAAAAAAATGACCTTCCCCATCCTCCATTCATCTTCAAGACTCGTGAACAATGTGCTAATCATATTAATTTTGAGTACACAGTTCGTTATCGACCTCTACAATAAATACTAGTTTGGCAAGTAAACTGAAGCCACAACTGACAACTGTGTCGATAATATTTTCTGGAGCAAGAAGCATGGAGGTTTAGTGCATACCTGCCACAATTTTTCAGGCATATTCATTGCAGGTTGTGCAATTGCAAGGTCAAAAATAGCCCTAGCCCTTTCCATTTCACCAAACAATGATTCCATACGAGCGAATTTGATCCACGCTTCGCAATTCTCCGGTGCCCATTCCAAGTACTTCACATACAACTCCCTGCAACGATCTACTTCATCGAGTCCCAGTTCCAACTCAATACACTTCTGGAATATCTATGATCATACAAACCAAGAGAGAGCAAATAAACTTTTAGAATATATGTGACCATATAAAATCAATAGAAAGTGACCTGAATTGCACGACTTTCAAGTCTCAAACGAAAACAATACATTTGAACCAATATGCAGAAAGATGGGAAAGACGATACTCCACCTTATCTTTGGGTGCCTTTGCAATGGCATCCTCAAGAATACTTCGTGCATCATTCAACTTCAACTGTCGAATCTCGAACTCAGCAGCTAGCAACCAACATTTTGTGAAGGAAAACTTATCATGGGGAATCATTGCAAGACATTCCCTGAGCCATTTAGAAGAAAAAGAAACTTGATGATATTACCAAAACATATCATTGTGCAAAGAAATAGCACCATGATAGAGTACATGAAGTTATCACACTGAAAAATAAGACTCGCATCCGAAATTCAAAGATTGTTGGAAATGCTCATACAGTGATACACAAAAGATATCATCAAACATTAGAAGAAATTATTAGGAAGTGTCATGCTGCATTGGATAGTGGTAAGCTACAACTAATCCAACAGATAACATGTCATATTAAAGATTCATGTCCCCAGTACCTACGTATCATCGATACTAAAAAAAAACTTGGAGTAATGGCTACAACACGGGTACGGGAATATGGCACCGATAATGGACAAATTTCAATGTTTCTCCGAAAAATATGAAGGAAAGAAAAATAACTGTGAGAAACTAATGTAGTCAGATGTTGGGTCAAAATTTGAGAAACTAACTGCGAGTTCCTAATGTAGTCAAATTTGGTCTTTCCCCCATTTATATAAATATATATATATATATTTAAAAGAAGGATCAAGAGACACATGTTGACACCTTGAAAAGCCACTACAGTTCTAAGTCGCGCGCCCTGGTAAACAATAGAGGCATAGACGTTAAACACATGTTTTGCTCACATCTATTGATGACCTCAGTTGGCTTTCGAATCAGAGTTAGCAGACACAAAGCACTGATGTAAAGATTAATGCAGGTGTAGAGATAGATTGTAAAAAAGGACTTAGCTACGGCTTCCGGGTAAGAATTAGCAAACGCGGAGCAAGGATATGAATGCAGGTAAATGTCGTAGATTGTAAAGAAGTACTTAGCAGATGGTCATGTTGTAACTCCGGTAGAAGCATAAACAGAACCCGGAACATTGGTAGAGAATGTAATTGTAAGTGTACACGGCAAAATTCCCTAGATTGTGTGATGCCATGGACTTCACGAGGGGTTTTCTATTACTAAAGGTTGCATTTCTTTAACATATAATTATAAAAGCAGTTTCTCAAACTAGTGAGCTGATATGATGCCTTCTCAGATTGGTGCCAGTTAAAACAGTATGTATAACCCACAAGAAACAAGAATGGGGAAAAAAAGAAGCAAGTCATACTTTACCTGTAAACTTCTCTGGTTTGGTCGAAATCTTGGGCCATAGTCTCTTCAAATAAAGCATAATTGATCCTGAATATTTTAGACGAGAGAAAGGAAGAAACAAACAAACAAACAAGCATAATGAATTTTGAAAAAGGTGCAAGTAAAGAAAGCATAAAACCGGGGGTGGGGGGAGGAAAAAAGAAAAGAGCGAGTAAAACATGCGAATAGAAAGAAGTCCTACTTACCACAGGTTAATGTAATTTTTCCAGAGCAGCTTGTCAAGAGAAGGAGGCGCGTTAGCTACAGCTTGGCGGTAGAGTTTGCGGGTTTGGTCTTTGTTGCCCAACCCTTCCACCAGCTTTGTGTAACTAACCCAAGACTCGTAATCTAATGGGTTTTTCTGCAAGTCTTGCTCGTAGCATTGCTTCTGTTCTTTAAAAAATTCCATGTTCAGCACCTCACATGGTAGCTCTTGGGACTTGAGAAGACCAAGATTGGCCATTGCCCGATCAAAACATTGATGCATCCTACCTAACGGATCCCTTTTGTAAACCTTATTATAGAATACGAGTCTGGCTTTTTCAATGTTGTCATTGTGGCGTATTTCAAACTCTGCGTAGGAGAGCCAATCATAAAAGGTGACGGGCTTGTCACAGGAGTTCAACCACTTGTCGTAAACCCTGCGTGCACCCTCCAGATCAGCCTTATATTTCTCTTCGAGAGTGACATAGGCTTGCCAGAGTTCGGAGAATATAGGAAGCAGATCAAGGGCTCGTTCATAAACGTCACGAGCTTGGTCGAAAAAGTTGTGTCTGATCTCAAACTCAGCATATTTAAGCCAAAGGATGGGGTGGCACTGATACAAGGGAGAATAGTTGATCAGTACATACGAACATACTTAATTTTCAAAACCCACATTCTCTCTCAAGTACTATTTAATATTTGGTACATATAATGTAGTAGCATCATGTAGCATATGTATGCATCTTTAAAACTGTTTTACACAGTGTGAGTTTTCTTTAATTAAGGCTCTGTTTGGGAAATATTTTCCAAATTTTCTTAGTGTTTTGCTGCTGTGAATTTTTTTCATATAAAATGTGAATTATGGAGAAGTTTATAATATCTCTAACAAACACAATAATAGAATCACGTAATAGTAACAAAATCAACATATAAAAGCTTAAAACCAAAAAAATAATAAAGGATGAAATCTGGTAGATAATTCCAACACAAAAACAAATTTTTTTTACCAAACAAAGTCTGGTGTCCTGCTATTGAGTAACATTCTAATCTGGCCTAGGACGAATCATAGAAGCTGATATTCTTAATTCAAAAATAAAATAAAATCATGAAAGCTAAAAGCAGTTGTAGCAATTTCTCATGGATATATCACCCTAGATATATTACGTAAGCCACCTCTTTTTCTAATCGTCATTTTTTTTTTTGCGAAAAAAGGCATTGCAACAGCTTTGTTTGCATTTAGCTAGTCGAATGCTGCCTCAAGTCTAACTCACAAAAACTAAGGACAGTAGAATTTAATTTATTCCGATGCCCTAAGAGACAGTTATATAAAATTACCCGAAACAAACTAAGGACTCTCTCCCAAACGGTACGGGCTTGGATCAGGTCGTTATTGGACTCCTCAAAACGTGCATACTGAATCCACATGCCTACGTTATACATTGAGGTTGTTGTTAAAATCTCGAAATTCTGTCTGTTTCGAGGAAGACGTGGATGTTTTCTCAGTAATATCTCCTCCTCGGGAAACTTGAATCTGCGCTTCAATCCTCTCTGTGTCGATGATTCTCCCATCATTCGTCGGTCCAATAATATTTGGGTCTAAACTTTTAGGTTCTGTTGAGCGCTCTCTCTCTGTTGAGCGCTCTCTCTCTCTATCTATATATATATCTATCTATATCTATCTATATATGTAGTTTAGTTTTTCTATTGTTTAAAAAATTAAAACGGAGTCTTATTAGCTCGATATATATATATATTACATAGGAGATACAGAGAGAACATAGAGAGAGGGAACAGTATGTCTTTATTAATTATGAATACAAGGGAACCCTAACCTTCTTTATATACTAGAAGTTAGAGTTATACAAGATAGAAAGCCCAACTTAGGCCCACTATGAGTAAGGCCCAATAGTCCAATAATATCTTACAACACTCCCCCTTTGGACGTCTTGAATTCTTCGTCTTCATGCAGTCGATCTGAGTCGAGTTCATTCGCAGTGCTAAACACATAAAAACCTTAGGGCTGGAAAACCCAGTGTGGAACAAAACCGGTACCTAGGAGAAACTGTGTAGCCGAATGATATAGGCCGAAATATCATGTAAGTAACTAACCACAAAACAGTGTGCCTCATCAAAACCTTGACAGAGCAAACCCAATGGGAAAATCTCTGATCGAAGGAAAAAGAGTGCAACAGTGGTAGTAGTATGGGATCAACCACAAAACAGGTGCCTCATCAAAACCTTGCTAGAGTAAACCCAGTGGGAAAAAATCTCTAGTCGAAGGACAAAAGAGTACACAGTGGTAAGAAGTATACAACAAGATACTCCCCATAATTTCGGCAATCTTAAGTGAGATATGATAGGAACGTGTCTCGCTAAAAACCTTGCCAAGGAAACCCAGTGGGAAAAAAACCTTGGTCTAAGGACAAAAAGAGTACACGAGCATGCGACTGGATGCTTCCCCTCACTTGCACATAACAGGGTGCGAGGATTTCGACTAAGTAGTAATTAGTGCAATAAGCATTCACCTGGATGCTCCCCCTCACTTGCACATGACTGGGTGCAAAGATTTCATATTCCAAGAAAGAGAACGAGCATTCGACTGGATGCCTCATTTACTTGCACACGACTGTATGCAAGAAAATATAACGTGAAATAAAACGAGCATTCGACAGGATGCTCTTAAACTTCATATGTGAAGATTCATTTCGACGATAAATGCTAAATAGCATAATGTAGTCATGTTTCTCTTGATCGATAACAACAAGTTGTCTTCTATGACAAGTGTTTTATTTGGATCGTGAGACAGAGCATATGCAATTCAAATATGGCTAATACTAGCTCGAAGCCATATACACTCTCTAGTCGTCTTATAGAGCACGAGCAGATCATAGTGATTCGTTTGGAGTCATTCTAAGACCTCCAAGATATCGCCTTATTCCTAATGGTAAAGACATGTCATGTTAGGAATATCCTTTATGCGGGTCTGATAAGTAACCAGCATCGGTATAACCGAAAAAGGGTTGCGTTAATTCGAGTACCGAAGGGGGTAGGTACACTTGATGACGCAAATGGGATAAGACAAGCCCTCATCCACAGTTACCTTAAGGTAATGGGAAATGTCTTTTATGCCATTTCGATGGCAGCGTGTTAGCGCTATACTGTGTCGAGCTATACCATTCACAGCAGACAAGATGTTCGTCCTAGTACATTAGACCAAGTACAATGATGTGCTTATTTGTACTTAGATATGAACATCATGGTTCAATATCTCTTTGTCGTCTCATCAGGGACGGACCGGGTCTATATCAATGTCTAGTGATCGAACGATCATGGGAGAATCTGACGATTTGGCGTCATAATGACTAAAATGTCATAACACCTTCTGGGTGTAGTCTGAATCATGGACTTAGATTCAATATTTACGGGACTCGATCATCAGGCCGAGTCACTACCGTGTCTTCCCAAGATCCTTCATCTCGAAGGCAAATCCAAAAATGGATCGCGTAATAAAACACGCAAGGGCATAATACTTGTTCAAGTATCCCAAGCTGATCAAGTACTCACTTAGGCGGTATACCACATCTGCTCGGATTATATTAATCCATATAGTGAACGTCTCATTAAATTGAGATCGTGTTCCGTGGTTAGGAACTACTTGATTTAAGCACATGAAGTCACACAGGGACCTTCATCTATATCTCTTTGTCTAAATTCCCATAGAGATAAAACAGTGACCATAATCACATGGCTGCATACTCAGTTTTTCGGAAACTACTAAACTGGTAAAGTAGGGGACTGTTATAATGTCCATTACGAGGAAATCAACCATCTCGTAATTAATTCCAAGGTGTGAGAGAAGCCTTGCGCTACTAGGCGAGCATTCTACAATCTCATTATTCTCATCACTCTTCCTTACGAATAACAAAATAAACGAACTCGTTTAACATTGGTGGTGTTGGAGCTACAGGTCCGAACACACTTTCGCTAAATAGTCTACTTGGATTGCAAGTTTCCATTAGGCCAGTCTATTCTACGTTGACTTCAGGCAACGGTACATGGTTCACTATCATAATTTGTTCATATTATCAGTCGTCACCGAATATATGAACAAGTAATCAATGACAGTCTCGTTTCGCTTCAATATCGTCTAAGATATCATGATCGACAGATATTTCAAGATTCTTAGGATGAGGAGGAAATCACACATCTCCTTGATCCTTTATAATCTCGTACGACAAACGATTTTCAGTTCACCACCTCTGGGGCTGAACGAATTTGGAACCGGTCAACTTCCTCATATCTTGGGAAGGACGACAGACTGACGGCCGACGGCAGCGTCCTTTGCTTGGCGGGTCCGGCCAAATCAACGTGTTACGACAGGAACACGACGTCCGACTGGGACGTCTATCCTTGCAAGCATTTTGCAGCAGGTATAAATGATCTCGTGACATCTCATAAAGTCATTAAATGCATTTGGCATTTAGTTAGACTTGAGAGAGTTGTGCACTTACTTATCACTAAGTGCAGTTTTGGGGATCAAGCTAAGACTGAGTGGGTTATGCCACGTTACTTCACGTCGTTCCTTATCAACGGTAACGTGCAAATCTCCCCCTAACGACGGGGAGGACAGTCTTAGCGATGTCACTTTCGCATATCATGCGGTAAAGAGATCGCTTGCCAAGGTTACTCTATCAAATGATAGGCAGGGGATTCATAATCGACTTATGTCCCCTTCAGAGGTCCATATTTTGAACGCTATAGCGGCTCAATCAAAATATTAAGCACTCAAACGCGCGTTCATATGAGGCATCTGGCTCATAACCAGTAACCAACTGGTACGCATTTAGTGTTTTGAGTGACTATGGGCCTCAGACGGACCAATGTAGTAAAATAGCATGACCCCACACAGAAATATAAATCTTGGTGCGCAAGACCAAGAAGTGCGTGCAACCATTTGCAGTCGCATCATCAAACTTTCCGTGAGTCCATTTGGGTCTGAACATAATCGACAGGATGTTCAATTTCAATTTCCAAACTCAAGTAATTCAAATCGAAATTTCGATTCTTACTCTTCGTAATTATCAAGTCAACTAGACTTTTCAGGATAATCCGGATCATGAGCCATCAACTTAATGATAGGGCTAAAAGTTTGGAAAGTGCTGCATTTATGTGGACAACATTAAAATGTGACCATATTGTCGATGCATCAACCATAACCATTTATATTTATGGTCCGTCTTATGGTTGGATAAGTCCACAATAACTCCTTCAATTCTTTACAAGAATTCTACGAGTTCATTTCGTGATCTTTACACATACTAGTCTTTCAAAGTGAGCATTAGTGGCATGAATTTCAGATTAATCACGAAATATATTCTCAGAAAGAATCCAAATACGATGCGATTATAAATCAAGCATCGTCTTTTGACCCGGGAATATCTCATCCGGTCAATGCCACAATATCAAAATGCTCTTATCAATCGATGACAGGCGAATGATAGTACAGACAATCATGTCTTAGCATCTAAATTCTTTATCATTCGACGACAGGCGAAATGATAAGGTAACTTTGAATGCTTTAAAGAATGTGGTAGCAACCACTTGAAAGGCATTTCAACTCCTCTAAAATACGTTTTTGAGTGGAGGCTATGTAAAGAAATTTCATTTCTTTCATGAGCTATTACCAGATAACACTGGTTTTCTCGAATATTTTATAACTCAACAAGGTACGACAGGACCTGCATGAGTATAACGCCTCATATTTGACAAATCAATTTGGCTTTACCAAAGATTTCGATTTTGGAACGACAGGTCCAGAATCGTTGTCACTGAGTGCTCTTTTAGGCAAATAGTTGGTGAAATTATATGGTACATTGTTACCCACTATTTCCAAAAAACCAACTACTCCACAAGTATTGCCTAAAATTTCATAATTTAAACTTTGGTCACATTTTTCAAAGGAATTTGCTCAAAACACTTTAAATTATTTCGAGAAATTTCCTAAACAGGCAAACCATAATCCAAAAGTATGTCCAAATGGAAAATTCATAATTCAAATGGAAAAACATAATCCAGATGAGCGAAAAAATGGCTCAATGATTTATCAAAATCAATAAAGAAAGGTATCAAACTCATTTGAGCCACAAAATCGGGGGTCTCAATAGTTTCCTTTCAATTAACTTTAACCACATTAGCATTGGTTTTTCCACCTTTATAATAGTTGTGAACTATTTAAGGAGTAACCGTGCATGACCTTTGTCTTTATAGCATAGAGTTGGCTCATTGAGCATTATCTCTTGCTTTGTGACAACAGGCCATATTGTTCCTTTCAATTACTGTCTTGAAGCCACAGGTTTTCGATTTTGACGATTGTCTAAAATCTCGCTTGGCTAGGCAATTCATCGGGATTGCGACAGTTCGAGGCAATTCATGTGAATCGGTTCTCATTGATCGAACGACGGGTCGATACTGAAATACCAATTCGGCGAAACATACATCACTATATAAACACACTCGGGGAAATTATTATTTAGTCAACCCCTTTCGGTAGCTCTATTTGAACACGACCAGGAAAGACGGTGAGGGGGGTGCGCACAAATGCCTCTTAAAAACCGACCTCATTAGGAGAACGACTTCCGCCTTTATCTTTCCTAGACATCGTATCCAAATAGGTGAGCCTATTTGGGGAAGATTCATAATTTTTCCAACTTAAATGTGAATATATATGATTTTCGCATTTTATATATGGCAATAATATTAACAGCATATATAATATCTATCTAGATTAACCACATATATATAAACAGACAGTAAATATATTTTAGGATCTATGTAATCATGCAGAGATTTGGTGTTATAAACAAATCAATTTAAGATTATCAATCAATCCATAAAGATTCTAACATATCAAATCAAATCAATTAGATCAAATCCAATAATTTACTGGCATATGTGATATTTATATATGATAATATCAAAAGATATGATTACACTAACAAGATATCAATCAATTATCTATGTTTATCTCCATATGAATAATTCTATACATGGTAGTTTTAACATGCAAGCAAAACAATATATTTTTAATTACCAATTAATTCTATATATGGTAATTTTTAACATGCAAAGTGGTTAAATATACATGGAAACATATCAATTTATTCAATTAACATGCAATTTTTATTCACTTGCTTTTTTAATAAATATATATATGCATGTGGGTGAATATTTAGACCGAATATTGACTTTTATAACACATATATACTGTTTTTATACATGTAATATACTACAGGGACTATCCGTGTAATTTCAGCAAACTATATATCTATTTACAGCATTATTACTGCTTCAGTCCATAATTTCAGACAAGTTTCAGTTTAGTCCTTGAGTAATTTCCAGAATAGTTTACAGCTTTCAGAGAATTACAAATCAGTGCATACGTTTCAGTTTGTTGCAGATTTAATCCGACAGATTAATACATGTTTTACAATTACAAGATTTGGGTTATTTTGTATGATCTTATCAATAAATATGATTTTATAATCAACAATATGTGTGTTACAATATGGAATAAATTAAGTTTTGAATTCGGTACCTTACGCACGGTATGTTGATGAAGGTCGATATAGCAAAACCCTAAAAACCCGGATAAACCTCAAGGTTTATAAATACTCAATATCCGTCCGTTTACCAAAAATCTCCAATATCCGTGAGCGTATATCCTATTCTTCGCGAGCAAAGTGCCGATAACGTGTTGTGAGTCTTATTAGCTCAGTATATATATTATATAGGAGATATAGAGAGAACATAGAGAGAGGGAACTGATAGAACATGAAAATCAGACCCGAATATTTTATTCGGGTCTGATCAACCCACTTTATAAATGGGTATCCAACGCTTAATGGGTCATCTCATACTTTTTATAGGAATTGAGGTGCTACTACCAAAAGCCCAAGCCCAGTCAAAGGGGGACCCTTGTCTGAAAAATCCCTGGGATGAAGACATTTGTCAATAATCTAGAAGGCGCAGTTGCCTATAAATAGCCAACTACCCCTCCTAGAAAAGGACCAGAAAATCTATCCAAAAAATATAGAGAGAAGTTAAGAAAAGAGAGAAACTAACCAAAGCATATCACTTCGAGAGATAAACCGAGAAAAGACATCCGAGCACCGAATAAAAGAGGAGAAAGATCAAGACGAGAGATTAAATAGTTATATCGAGCATAATTGTAAAACCGAGATACTAATCCGAGCAAATGTAATAGTCCGAACAAGGACAATAATCCGAGCAATAATAAAGATCAGGAAGTATCATTTATTCACGGTTGATTTATCATTATATCATTGTTGAAAAGCCTAACGCGACCGACCAAAGTTATGGCTTTATCAAATGGCGCCGTCTCCGGGAATCATCTAGTTCCCAACTAGTTTAGAATTCGAATACCAATACTCTGCCAGACGAGCGACAATGGTTACCAATGTAGAGGAAACCCATCCCGAGATAGTAGAAACCAATAACCAAAACACGCAAATTAGCCAACAAGACCTCGATGATCTACTCGCTATCCGCGACAGATATGAAGCTATCCAATCCGGAAACCAACCAACAACCTCCTACGTCAACCAAGAACAACCGGTCGAACCACCCCGACATTTCATCGAAGGGGTCGTCGACGAACACCCTTCGTCCTCGGAGGACGAACAAGACGTGCCCGTATTAAGGCGTGCACGAAGACGCTTAACCGGGTCCCAAGCAGGGCCGAGCTCAAGAGTCCCTTTGCCTACGGCCTCGGTCAACTCCGGTGCTCGTTTACAAGCGGACGAGGCTCATCAGTTTGGTATGCCCGAGGATCATGAACTCGGACAGTCGCCCCGACTGCCGACTAATTCTCCGAGGATGATTACACCACCCACGGTGGAGGTATAACATGTCGTTCCATTAGCCGATGAAAGGAACTACACCCAGCTACAAGCTCAGCTGGCGGCATGCATGACGGCCATGACAGCGGCCGGCATCGTATTGCCAGTTATCCAACCCAACAAAGACCCACGCCATGAAGTGGAAGATTCAGCCTACAGGGCCGCCCTGGAGGCAGCGGGTCGGCGACCCGATACGAGAGTCCCCCACCAAGGGGGCAATGTCCCAATAACTATCGTCCATCCGAACACTCATATGGAACGTGTCCACACAAACACGAAGGACGATAGATATCCCGAATACAGGATCGGGGAGGGATATGGCCCACCACCACATCAGGGAGGATACCCTCCCCCCTACCAAGTCACGGATGACGCGTTCCAACAGGCTTGGAATGTATGCCAAGAAACCCCGTGTGCTGAACAGATCACGCGGTACCGCAATCCTATGGGATTCGTCATCCCCGAATTCAGGCTCTATGACGGGAAGAGTTGCCCTATCGACCATCTGAGGCACTACAAGACGAAGATGGAACTGTGGAGTGATGACCATGCACTGATGTGGAAATTTTTCAAAAACAGCTTGGGTCAAGAGGCTTCGTCATGGTATCATAACTTACCACGGGGCTCCATTAGAAACTGGGCAGAACTGCTAAGAGCGTACTCCACCCGATACGCTGCTCATCGGAAAAAGAAGGTTAGTATCGAAACCCTTCTTAAAATGAAGATGATGCCAAATGAAAGGCTCAACGATTACTGCATACGTTTTATCGACGTAGCAAACCAGATTCCACGATATGCCAATAATATAGCCATCCAAAACTTTATCAATTCCATCCCTAATGGCTATTGGGCGAGAAGGAAGTTCATAGGCAAAAACTTCCCGACCACTGATTCCCTGCTAGCCTATTGTACCCACCTCACCGATAAAAACGACGAACTGCGTTTCCTCAACCGGACTCTACCGAGAAGAGAGTCGGTCCGCGAGGCACAGGTGGGTCGCAAAAGAGTTAGAAATAACCAGGGAGAAGCATTCCAACCGACCAGAAAGGGCAAAGAGCCCGAGGTCCATAGCAGGGTAGAGCGGCCACGAGCACTAGAGCCCAAACCGCTCCAGATCGCATACCCAACACCGACCAACGAGCATAAACCGCTCCAGCTCGCCTACCCGATGCCACCCAAGCCATTTCAACAGGTTCGGCCCCAAGAGAGGGAACACCGAAACACTTTCGGACCGGTCGAGCTGCGATACACTTTCAACCTGTCTGCTGAAGATATCCTCAAGGATATATGCAGGGAAAGTTGGTATTCCCGACCACAACCGATCATCTCTCCCCCCAATCAGAGAGATTCCAAGCTCTTCTGCGCATATCACGAGGATCACGGACATCTCACTGAGCACTGCCGTAACCTGCGATGGAGAATGAACCAGTGGGGCGATGCAGGATACCTAGCCAAGTTCATCAAAGGAGCTGGGAATAAAGGAAAACAACTGGCCATCGAGGGATCTGACAACCGGCAAGGCAAAACAATCAACGTCGTTCATATGTCACGACCCAAGGGCCCAGGCGGGGAACGATCACGACAACGGCAGCTGGCCCACTTTGGCCAAGTAGCCAAGACATCACAAGCGTCGACCTCTAAACGACAATGCACACCACGACGACATCTGCCCATTTCTTTCTCGGATCTTGACGAAGAAGGGGTGATTTACCCCCACGGAGACGCCATTAACCTCCGTGTTCAAATCGGCCTAGACACAGTCAGCAGGGTACTTGTCGACCAAGGAGCCTCTTGTGATATCATGTACAAGGAGCTCTTCGACAAGATGGAACTCAAGCTGCAAGATCTACAGCCTATCGATGTCACACTGATCGGATTCATCTCCGAAACGACCAAACCATTGGGTAAGATCGTCCTCAGTGTCACAACAGGGTCCATGTCGGTTCCCGTGGAGTTCTTAGTGGTCGACGACCACTCCGGGCACAACGCAATATTGGGCCGACCTTGGTTACATGCCATGAAGGCCATACCCTTGACCTATCACCAAAAGGTCAAATACCCAAATGATAGGGGAGCGATCGAGACAGCCAGAGGATGTCAAGAAGATTCAAGACGCTGCGAAGACATCACCGCGACTCTCTAAAAACAACGAAGCACTGTGGAACAACCCACCAGCACAAAGAAGCTGATCAACCAAATATCCAAAACCGAAAGGGTGGTAGAAGAACAAGTAGGAGAGACACTCAGGAAGGTGTATATTCCTGATATGGACGAGGAGCATTACTTCCTCCTCGGCGACAACCTTCCAAAACAGGAATCCGAGGAGTTGAAAGCATTCCTCCTCAACAACACTGATAAATTCGCCTGGAGTCCTAAAGACATGCCGGGCCTAGACCCCAATACAGCATGCCACCACCTAAGTGTGAACGCCGAGTACAAGCCAATAACACAGAGGAGCAGAAAAGTCTCTGTACAGCACAGAGCAGCTATAATCGCTGAAGAACAAAAGCTATTGGAGGCTGGAGCCATAAGGGAGGTTTACTATCCAAAATGGTTGTCCAACCCGGTCGTCGTCCCTAAGAAGAACGGGAAGGAGAGAGTCTGTATAGACTTCACCAACCTCAACAAAGCCTGCCCGAGGGACCACTTTCCCCTTCCAAGGATCGATCAACTGGTGGACGCAACAGCAGGAGCAGAACGGATGACCTTCCTTGACGCGTACTCAGGATACCATCAAATTCCCCTCGCCCGCGAAGATCAAAAAAAGACTTCGTTTATCTCACCTTTGGGAAATTATTGCTATACGGTAATGCCGTTCGGCCTACGCAATGCAGGAGCAACATACCAAAGGATGATAACACGGGTATGTCGAGATCATATAGGGAAAACAATGGAGGTATACATAGACGACATGGTCGTCAAAAGCGAAAGAGCCACATCCCACCTTCAAGATATCAGGGACGTTTTCCGAACGCTGGGCAAGCACAAACTGAAACTCAATGCGAGCAAGTGTGTATTTGGCATCAACAAAGGGAAATTCTTGGGACATATGGTTAGCCGACGAGGAATAGAGGCTAATCCCGATCAAATAACGGCTCTACGAAACCTAGCAGCGCCCAAGAATAAGAAACAGGTACAAGAGCTCACGGGAATGATGGCCGCGCTGAGCAGGTTCATTAGCCGATCCGCAGATAAGGGACGGCCATTTTTCGAATCACTCAAGAAGGATAGAAAATTCGTCTGGGACCCGGAATGTGAAGCTTCATTCAACAATCTCAAAGAGTACTTGAGGACATTGCCACTGCTAGTAAGGCCGAACAGAGGAGACATTCTGGCATGCTACCTAGCAGTTTCCTCTACAGCTGTGAGCGCGGTCATCCTGAGAGAAGAAGGTCGCGAACAATTTCCGATCTACTTCGTCAGCAAGACTCTGGTCGAAGCCGAAACACGTTATCTACCCTTGGAAAAGCTGTGTCTGGCATTGGTCGTCGCAACCAGAAAGTTGCCACACTATTTCATAGCTCATCAGGTCCGGGTATACACAAAATTTCATATTAAAGAGTCACTTCGACGGACGGATATTAGCGGCCGAGTTGCCGCCTGGGGGGTCGAGCTATCCCAATTTCATATCGAGTTCGCACCCCGCCACGCCATAAAGGGACAAGTCCTGGCCGATTTCGTCGCAGAATTCACCGAAGGCTATGACGAGCCTTTGGCACTCTCTCCACAATCACACTGGCAGATACATGTCGACGGATCAGCCACCGAGGACGGATCAGGAGCAGGGATCGTCCTAAAGTCCAGCGAGGGAGCAATCATCGAAAAAAGCATAAAACTGGGCTTCCGAGCTACCAACAATGAGGCAGAATACGAGGCCATGATAAATGGCATGCTTATTGCCCGGTCCCTCGGATGCTCCCACTTAATTACAAGCTCAGACTCCATGCTCATCGTCAATCAAGCCATCGGCGAGTACCAAGCGAAAGATGATAGAATGATCCTCTACCAAGAGAAAGTCCAAAGCTTGATGGCAACCTTCGAACAGTGCGAGTTGGTAAGAATCAATCGCACCGAGAATGCACATGCCGATGCATTGGCCACGCTAGCCTCGACATTAACATTGACCGACACCCGGTCGATCACAGTGGAACTACTGCCGACCCCGAGCATAATAAAAAGGGTAAACCGGGTGACATCGATACAGTACGAACTAGGATGGATGGAGGACATGACCCATTATCTGCGAAATGGAACGCTTCCAGTCGACAAGATAAAAGCGCTGAAAATTACAAGAAAAGCTCCTCGCTTCTGGCTATCCGAGGACGATAAACTATACAAATCCAGTTACCGGGGACCACATCTACTGTGCGTCCCGACCGAGCTACAACTGCCGGTCTTGGAGGAAATCCATGAAGGATCTTGCGGAGCACACATCAAAGGGCGATCCCTTGCAAACAAGGCAGTGACCCAAGGATATTGGTGGCCCTATATCAAGCGAGACGCCGATGCATACGTCCAACGATGCGACAAGTGCCAACGATTCGCCAAGATACCACGGCTCCCTTCATCTATGATGACCCCGGTATCAGCACCATGGCCGTTCGCTCAATGGGCAATCGATTTGGTCGGTAAACTCCCAAGAGCACCTGGGAATGTGGAATATCTGATCGTTGCGACTGATTATTTCACCAAATGGGTCGAAGCTAAACCCCTCCGAGAAATCAAAGCCAGCAACGTCAAACAATTCATTTGGGAATACATCATAACTAGGTTCGGTATACCGTACGCTATAGTCGCCGACAACGGAACCCAGTTCAAAGATGCCAATTTACAGCTGTGGTACGAGGAACTCGGTATCCGAAAATTCTATTCGACGCCGACATACCCACAAGGGAACGGGCAAGCCGAAGTGTCAAACCGAACCATATTAGACGGCATCAAGACCACCCTTGAACAAGCAAAGGGGAGGTGGCCCGAGCGGCTACTCAACGTTTTATGGTCGTGCCGAACTACACCCAAGACGGGCACCAAGGAAACCCCGTTTAGCTTAGCATACGGTGTTGAGGCCGTCATACCGACAGAGATCGGGCTACCTACGCTCCGAACAACGTTGGTCGAGCATGGAAATAATGAACAAAGAATGAGAGAAAAGCTCGACATGATAGACGAGAAACGAGAGATAGCGGCCCTTACCTTAGCTAAATACCAACAAAGCGTAAAGCAAACCTATGACAAGAGAGTAAAAGGATCTAAAGAATTCATGGTAGGAGAACTGGTGCTGCGACGAGTGACGGTCTATACCCGCAACGAAATACATGGCAAACTGAGCCCTACCTGGGAAGGCCCATACGAAATCGTCAAGCGAACAAGTCCAGTCTCTTACAAAATCAAAAGCGTCCTGTTCGCCAACAGCCGAGGGGAAAAGAATTCTTGGAACGTGGCTAACCTAAAGAAGTACTACGTATAGGCAATGCTCCGAATACAAGTACAGGTGCTACCTTACCCTTCTTGCTTAATGGCATTATCTTTCTTCTTTTGAATGAATAAAATATATTATTATGCTGTCTACTAATACTACGAGATTCTCAACATGGCCGAAGTGCCTAGAAATACTATGAAATCCCGTAAATGGCGTGTTACCGAAGGAACGTCTAGGGATACTATGAGATTCTCAACATGGCCGAAGTGCCTAGAAATACTATGAAATCCCGTAAATGGCGTGTTACCGAAGGAACGTCTAGGGATACTATGAAATTCCCAGCATGGCCGAAGCGCCTAGGAATACAATGAAAGTCCGTAAATGGCGTGTTACCAAAGGAACGTCTAGGCATACTATGAAATTCCCAGCATGGCCGAAGCGCCTAGGAATACAATGAAAGTCCGTAAATGGCGTGTTACCAAAGGAACGCCTAGGCATACTATGAAATTCTCAAACATGGCCGAAGTGCCTAGAAATACTATGAAATCCCGTAAATGGCGTGTTACCGAAGGAACGTCTAGGGATACTATGAAATTCCCAGCATGGCTGAAGTGCCTAGGAATACAATGAAAGTCCGTAAATGGCGTGTTACCAAAGGAACGTCTAGGCATACTATGAAATTCCCAGCATGGCCGAAGTGCCTAGGAATACAATGAAAGTCCGTAAATGGCGTGTTACCAAAGGAACGTCTAGGCATACTATGAAATTCCCAACATGGCCGAAGTGCCTAGGAATACTATGAAATTCCGTAAATGGCGTGTTACCGAAGGAACGTCTAGGAATACTATGAAATTCCCAACATGGCCGAAGTGCCTAGGAATACTATGAAATCCCGTAAATGGCGTGTTACCGAAGGAACGTCTAGGGATACTATGAAATTCCCAACATGGTCGAAGTGCCTAGGAATACGATGAAATTCCCAACATGGCGTGTTACCGAAGGAATGCCTAGGAATACTATGAAATTCCCAACATGGCGTGTTACCGAAGGAACGCCTAGGAATACTATGAAATTTATATGCAGGTACAATGCAAGGAATTATTCAGGTCCACTTTACGACGGCGATGCAATATAAATTGGCTAAAACAATGGAGGAGAATCAATCTAAACAACAAAATACCAACAAGAAGCATCTCCAAAACAGGAATAACGAAATAACAAATGATTTAGCAAGGAAAAATCGATCCAATCAATTAAATAGCAATACGGCAATGGAAAGGTACAAAACAGGAATAAAGAAATCACATATATAGTCCTCGCCCGCATTACGGAGGCAACAAGAAGATCAACGACACTAAAGAGATTCATTTAAGAAGAGCTACTGCAGGAGGAGCACGACGGTAATTGACCGAGCTCAATCTCTTCGTCATCCGTCGTTGTGTACCCATCAGACTCATCACCATCAAAACGCTCCTCAGAAATGAGGGCATCAAAATTGGTCGTATGAGCCCCAACACAAGTCAGCGTCTGAAGCCGCGCGTTGAACTCGGCTTCTTTGGCGGACTCGTGAGCATCCGAGGCCGCTTTACGGCGATCATCGTCAAAGGAGAGGTCACGGCGAGCTTCAATCACAGCTGCGGAAGCATCGTATCTGGCGCGGGACAAACGGAAATACTTCACCAACACGTTGGCCTTGGTCACAAGCAACTTTAATTTGCCGAAGTACTCGCCCTTTGCATGCCAATATCGATCCAAACGACGCTCCTGAACCTCAACAGCATGCTCGGCACGGCGAACGTATTCCCGAAAAGAGGCCGCCTGGGTTTTCAGCTTGGTCCGCAGTCGAGCACATTGGTCGGTCAATTTGACATTTTTGCTCATCAAAACAATGTAGGGCCACCTGTCAGGCACCTCACTAGCCGCACCAGATGAGACCTCGTCCCGGGCAGCACCAGTAGGTCCTAACCCCGGGTTAACTAGGCATGGAGAACCAGCCTGGTGCGACATAGTAGCATGTGCCTATAAAAAAAAAGAGGGGGGGAGACGAACTAGAAGAGATGAATAAACCAAACAAAAAAAAAAAGAGAGAGAAAGAAGCTACCAAAAAAAAAAAAAAAAGAAGAGAAGCGAGAGAATTTTTATATACAAGCTACAAAGAAAACAACAAAACAAGCTATTTTACTAATCCGACAACCCCTCAACAGACGCCGAAGCCTCTACCACATCGGCAAAATGAATATCTCGCAATGAATTAATTTGCGTCCCCAAACGCTCACGAATGACCGCCTCGATTCGGTTCAAGGCAACAGTGGTTTCAGTTACCCCGGCCTTCGCATCCACCATGCGCTCTGCCCGGGACACACCACTCATTCCTTTTATATGCTCCAGCACCTCTAAGGCGCGAGCTCGGGCCCAATATGCTTTGGCAAAGGATAGCAGCAGATCCGCGTCCTCGAAAACGGCCCCAAGGACCAAGCTCAAGCTCGTCACACGACCTCGGGCTTCATCACGAGAACGTCGTAGGGCACTGAGAAGTTCCTTTGCTTTACCCTTATTTGCCGTATAATGGGCGGTCTTTTTACTAAATTTCTCTCCCAAATCACGTAACCGGATCGCCAGGTTGGAAATATGAATATTCAGACCCTCGATTTCCTGATAGGCACAAGTCAATTTCGCGGTAAGGGACGCGTTAGACCTTTCCAAATCCTCCATTACGTCACCTACACTACGACTAGGCGAGGTCCAGACCACCATGGCAAGGGGGTTATTTGGTACCTGACAATATTTTGTTTTCATACCCTTCAAAATATGACGACCATCAAAAGAAATTAACCCAAGCAAGCCCAACAGAAAGAAACCACAGCACCTATATTATCACTTCCCCAAAAGAATCTGTTTCTAGATACAAAAAAAAAATAAAAAAATAAATAAAAATATATATATATATATATATATATATATACATAATGCTAGAAAGATAGTCAAGGTTCCACCTGAGGAGATGCTGGTGGGGGAACAACAGTAGCATCCGGTCGAGGAGTGGACGCGGTCGACATAGAGTGAGGACGCAGCGCTGTCGAAATTGTCTGCCCCGGTAGCCGAGGAAGCTCTTCTTCACGAAGATTCGCCCAGTCCAAGGGTTTCGGCGGTGCACCATGCGGACACGGATACACCAACTCCGACCACGCCCTATCCGACAGAGGAACATTCGCGAAATTGAGCGCCCGCACATGAGCGCAGTATACAGAGAAGTTGGCCATCATCGCTAGCTTTTTCTGCTCCTCCGCCTGTGCCGTTTTCAGGGCAGACACCTTAGCCTTTTCGGCTTCCACGTCCTCAGCCAGGAGCAAGTTCTCCTCCTCTAATTCACCGTACTTAGTGACCATGCTCTCTTTTTCCACCCTCAATTTCTCGACATCCTCGGTCAGGTGCAGGAAGTCCACCGACAGTTTGTCATAATTCTCGCCCAGGGTTTTCTTCTCGGCGACCAATTTCTCCTTCTCGGCCACCAGATTATCCTTCTCGGCCACCAGCTTCTCTTTCTCAGCCCCTAAAGCTCCCAGCTGATCCCGTAGCGCCACGGCACTCACAACAATCTGCACTTCAACACATTAGTTTCCAAATAAAATACAAGTACCAAACCTATATAGTGCAATACGAGCCCCACGTACCCTCAGCGCATCCGCGTGGGCCTGCTCTATAACTGACATTGTAGGTTGGGCAGATAGTCTTTCTGCATTCTTGAACACAAGGGGTTTCAGAGCCGTATACCCCATCTTCAACGTTCTCGGTTGATCCAGCAGTTCACCCCTACATCGGTCAATGTACCGGGTCATTGCAACCCCGTCAACCAACCCCTTCTCGGATCCGTCGAGAGCCTCATCCTCGACACCCGTCACAGCATCCCCGGCATTCTCTTCGCTGCCTTCCATTTCCACCCCCACGTCCTCCTCCAACTGCTCAATCTCAGGGGCCCTATGCTCGATCTCTTCCTCAGTACGGAGGGGCGAGCAAACGGGCAAATCTATCGGACCCTCGGTGGGGATAGGCGAGATGACCGGCAAAGTCATCGTACCCTCTCCCATGTTCGTCAAGAGGTTCATATATCCGAATACATCGTCGATCGACCCCTGAAACACAATAATACCCATAGACCGGGCAAGAGCGAGGGTAACCAATGGAGAAGTCAGTAGCTGAAACAAGATGACTAATAAAGCAAATCACTAGCGAACCAAATGACAAACAACCAAAAGACAAGAAAATCATAATACATATACACATACCTCGCCCGGAGCAGAGGCATCCTCGGCGGTATCCCCTTGAGCAGCGGCAAACACCCCCTCACCCGAGCCAACGTTAGCATCTTCCTCGGTAACCGTTGTATCGGTTCCCCTAGCCCTCTTCGTTGTTTCAATGACAGGGTCAGCTGCACTACGTTTAGAACGAACGGCTTTTTTCCCAAGCCGAGTAGCACATCGAGCCTGGATCACCTTTAAGAATTCCTCCTCGGGCTCTTTGGGGATCTCGGGTGCAGGATTTCCCCTGGTCACCGACCCCATAGGGTAACCGAGCAACATGGGAGCCGTACGACTCGCAAGATCCGGCGTAGGTCCAGGCCCCCACCATTTCCAAAGAGCTAACAGAGCCTCTACATTGGGGGCGCTGAGGTCTGGCATGATGGGAGCATTGGTCGCCGGTCCAGGAATCTGGTGTCCCGCACAACCCCATGCACCGGAAGCAATTACAATACCAAGATTACGCTCTTTATTGGTATCCGGCAAACCGATAACGAGCCGGCAAAAGGCACGCAGAGTCTTCAAATACGAGCTGCGACGCTCAAAGCTCAGACTATAGACTCCAAAGACGTCCTTCAGTTCAATCGGTATTCCGGACAACTCCGATAGCCTTTGGATACCATTCAGAGTACGGTAACCATTTAGGGCCAGTTGGGCCGGAGCAATTTGGACGGCCTCAAAGAACGAAGCCACCCAGTTTGTAAAGGACAGTCGAAGACCCCAGTGAAGAATGCCGAAGAGCGCACGGCCACCTCGCCGGCAGGTACAAATCCCAGCACCTCCTCGTCAGAAATAGGAAGCCGGATATGTATGTTGTCAGGTATTCCGGGGAGTTCTTTAAAATCCTTCTCCACGAATGTGCCAACTTGGGCCACACTTTGGGTCAAAATTTCCTATACAAAGATCATAAAAAATCCATCAATATACTAACCAAATACACAAACCAGAACCACATCAATAGAACGAGAGCCACCACCCCCCCCCCCCCACGCACATTACCTCAGAATCATCAGACATATATAGATAACCTGAACCATATACCAACGACACACCTATGACCACAACGACAAATCAAATACAACTCCTAAAAGAGGGAAGGGGGGAGAACGAAAAATCACTTACAGTAATCATTATGAGCAAGCAAGCGCGAACAGCAGCAAGTCTTCCAACAAAACCACGAAACCCTAGATCAAGCGGCCGAACTCTTTTCCTTTTTGGCGGGAAGAATATGCTTTAGAAAGAGAGAGATATTTTCTTCAGCGAATTCTGTGATAAAAATAAACAGGATTACTTGGCACAATAAAAAGGAGTGGAGTCACAAAAGGAATAAAATAATAACCGTCCTTTCGTGTAACAGAGGTTTACCTTTTTCCAACCATACAAAAGTCAACAACCGCTGCTCTTTTTAACATATACACGCTCCAGATTTCGCCACGTCAGCGCGTATCCCACTACCCAAGGCAGTTCACATCATTAGACCTAAATAAACGGCCAGTGGACCCTACCACGAAAAGCTTCTCACATACGCTACCACTACACCGAGAATATCCCCCGATTAAAGTTCCTCGACTCCCAAACCAATCCTTACCACAAGGGCACACCGAACAAGGTGGACGAAGACCGTTTCTAGCTTGATGGCAGGGAGCATCAAGTATAACAACGCTCTCCGGGGGGATAACCGGGCATATTGTTCGGTGTATGATCAGAAACATAAAAGAGAAGCGGATAACCGGGCATATTGTTCGGTGTATGATCAGAAACATAAAAGAGAAGCGGATAACCGGGCATATTGTTCGATGTACGATCAGAAACATAAAAGAGAAGCAAACAGGAAATAAAATAGGACAGAATCAAATGCAAGACAAGTTTTATTCATCCACAAAGGGGGAAACACAAACAATACAACAGAAAAAGAAAATACACCCATCCTACTTTTTCGAACTATCCCCCATAACATCCCTCTTCGCCAAAAGTTCCTCCAGACGCTCTTTCTCCCTAACCAAACGAGAAATCGCCATCTCAGCCTGTTTCAAGGCGTAAGACTGAGACTCGCATTTTTGCTCGGCCTTGAAACGAGCAGTGCCCTCCTCGTCCCAATATTGTTTAAACCTCCTCGCTTCAGTCCGGGCACACATGAGATCATGTTTCAGCCATGACATCTCAATTTCTTTTAGTTGAAGAGGAGTCAAATCCTCCTCCCCAAAGCCAGGGGGATGAGGTAGCAAAAAGGTAGGCTCCTCTTCCATAAGGGCTTTCTTTTTGGAGGCAGACCTAGTGATGGGAGCCATCTCACGCAAAAGCAAATTATAAAACAAGAGAGAGGTAGAAATTGATAATGAGATACAGGTAATAGGGAGCATTTATAGAGAATCAAAAGGCACAAAATACGAAGCGTTACAATGGTTCATAAGACAGGCACGAGACACGAAAAGATACAACTGATTCATCAAATACAGAAGATAAAACACAAATGGCAAAAGGGGAAATACAAAAGAAAACCAGCCCAATCTAAGGATCAATGGGTGGAAAAACCGAACTGCCAGACCGAGAGAAAGCAAAACGAGCAGAACAATTCAACCGAGCTTGGTAGGAATCGTTCATGGCGACCAAATCGTCATTCTCCGAGGAGAGCCTGTTGTTTTCCGTAGTAAGAACCCTGACGCGTTCCACGAGCCGAGCATTCTTTACCATTATGTTAGCTAGGCCTTGAGGAGAGTTGTCAAACTCATCTTGAGAATGGTCCCAAATTTCCTCGGCATCATACCAGGAGTTGGCCAGATGGTTTCTCTGCAGCAACAAGTGATCGAGCTGGCGACTCAGTGCCGAGATCTCGGTCCACTTCACCGTCTCTTCGGGATAAGAGCCGAACAAGCTCAAGGCCAAAACGCCATACTCTTTCTCAAGCCTTGCCATCCGATGGCGGACCCGAGATACCTCAGTATCCAAGCCCTTCATCTGAGCATGATATCTCACCACAGGTCCAGACATTCTGGGAAATTGTTTAGTACGGAAGAAAATAAAGGGCTAAGGAAGAGAGAAGCAAAAAGAAAAAAGAGATGATAAACTACCAAAGAAAAGAGAAGTACTTATAGAACGAAGAGTATGATATTTTATGACCTTGCTTGGGAAATTGCATATTTCCTGACATGCTGGGGGGCATGTGCATTTCCTGACCTACTAGGGAGCATGCACATATGTTTGACAGTGATGGGGACATCTATTGACATCTGAGACTACAGTGCAGAAGAAATAAAGACGAGATATTCAAAGATCTAGATTCCAGACAAACAACAAACCACAGGTACAATATAAAAAGAAAGGCAAAAAGAAAAGGGCAAAAATACTTTTCATTAATGAAGATGGAATACATCATTGTTCATTACATCAATAGACAATATTACATCGAGGTCTGTTACACCAAGGTCTATTACATCCGAGATAAAAACCTATTACATCCGAAAAGAAAATCTATTACATCCGAGATAAAACCTATTACATCCGAAAAGATCTATTACATCCGAGAAGAGCTAGTACAGAAGATCAAGCAAAGGATCAACTATATCAGCTGACCAAGTGAGCAGGAGACGCCAAAAAGAAAAAGTAAGAAGAAAGAGAAAGGAAAAGCAAGAAGAGGAAAAGAAGAAGAGTGCAAGAAAAGAAGGAAGTGATAAGAAAGAAGAGTCAAAAAGAAAAATGACCAACCCTAAATGTAACACAAAACCCTTTGGATCACAGGGCTGATTGTTACATCGTAGTGGTGCATAAAAAATAGAAAGAAAGAAGAAAAAGGAAGAGATGGGAAAAGATGGGGAAAAGCAGAGAAAAAGAAAAAAAGAAGGGGGAAGGTTAGGGGGAAGTCGATCGGTATCGATGAGAGGGCCCGGCAGAGACATCCCTGTCCCTCAGTGTCGGGTTCCCCCTTAGCATCTCATTCTCTTCGACTAGAGCCTGACGAGCACGTCGGCAGTAAGCCAGTTCGGATCTTAGCCAAGTTAATTCCCGAACCATCTCGGTATGGTGATAACGCATCACCTTCAATTCCTCCTCGGCATCCCTCAACAGCCTTTGTACATGGTTATAGGAGGCTTCAAAGGCCTCCACTTGCAAAGCTAATGCTGATTGGGTGAAAGGACCAGACATCTTAGGGAAATTATAAGATGAGGATCTATATATGGGGGAAAATAATATGATGAGAGGTGTGGGTGTAACCATGCTGTAAGCAGGTATTTATAGATCCATTAGACGAGGGCTGGAATTGAGAGTCGCAACCGTTCGCCAATGGGTATTCAGAAGCAATGACACTCAAAAGAGGTGTCTGTTCAAGAAAAACGTTTGGATTCCCAAAAGACTCTAAAGAGCGTGAGTAATTAAAAGCCACTCCTGTTCAAGAAACGATTGGATTCTTACCAATATTTAAAGGGGGTAAGTAATAATGGCATTGAAACACGCGTCATTTTTGGGAAAGGCATCGGTTCAAATAAATATCCCAGATCTTTTGCGCAAGGCTCAAGAGAACTCTGGTGAATAAGATTTTTTATGCACAAGGCTCAAGAAATCCTATTGGTCCCTAGATATAAAGAGTAAGAAGGTCCAATGGATAAGATCAAACGCAAGGCCCAAGAAAAGCATTAATGAGGCCACAAGCGTGCGCAGTCAAAATAAATTGCATGGGGAAAATAATTCAGATATAAACAAGAAAAAGAAATCTTTATTGATTGGTTGATACTTCGATACAGAAGAAGCACAAAGAGGAAATACAATGAAAACAATAAAATCATTTCATAGAAGGGCCCGCTTCGTCATTCGGCTTTCTCTTCGACCGAGCATACACTTCCTTAAGGGCCAATTTGTAAGCCCTCTTGGAAGCAAGCTGCCTATCTCTGGAGGCCTCGAGCTCTTTGATCCGGGCACGAGCACGAATACTGTCGAGCAAAGACCTCTGGTGCTCCTTCTCTAGGGCATCCAATCTCTCGTCTAGTTCGGCGGCCCGACGAGCTTCCACCGACAGCCGGGCAACCCTCTTCTCGAGATAACGCACCTTCTGAACTTCCTCTTCCAGACGGGCAACGTATTCAGGAAGGTTGTCACCATATTTTTCAAGAGGAGAAGCCATTTGTTCGTTAATAAAGAATGAACTGCATAAAAAATACTGGGACAGCCCCCTTTTGTAAGAAGAAACAAGGAGTAGATCAAAGGTCATCTCGAATAAATACAACCTCTTGAACTTCCCAAGAGCATTTAAGGCAAATTAACCACAATTCCAAATCCAATTAAAGTCATCCAAAAAGACATCAAGAAGATAAACAGACAAGAACAAGGAAAGGGAAATATTTTATTAATTCCAAAAACTTCGATTACAACTGAGGAGAAGACTCTCCATTCAAGAGAAATTACGACAGAAATTACAAAAGACTAATTATTTCGAGGAAGAGCCTTCTTCATCGTCATCCGAACTCGGTTTGGACCGAGCATGCAACTCCTTGAAGGCAAGCTTATAGGCCCTTTTTGCTGCCTTCTGCTTAGCCAGATTAGCCTCGAGCTTCTTTATATGCTCATAGGCCCAATCCCAATCGGCCATCGTCACATGATGGTCAGAATCCATGTCAGACAACCTTTTCTTATAGTTTGAAACCCTGGCCACGAGTTTCTTATTCGCGGTGCGAGATTTCTTGATTTCCGTTTCTAAATATGAAATATAATTAAAGGAGCTCTCACCAGTAGAACCAGAAGAAGCCATTATGTCACGGGCAAATTAGTAGTAAAATGCCTAATTATGGAGGGAGCACACCCCTTTATAGGAGTTTTCCTCGAAGAAAGATATTAGGATAGGAAACCTTAAATGTACCCCCCTGGGAACCGTCACGAGTCTATTGCGTTTCTCGATGAAGCATTGGGAAAAACAAGACCGAAGTAACGTTCTCGACAAACCGAACATGACTCCCCCGACATGGAAACCACGCCGAGGAAGTCAGGGAGCACTTGATAGAACATGAAAATCAGACCCGAATATTTTATTCGGGTCTGATCAACCCACTTTATAAATGGGTATCCAACGCTTAATGGGTCATCTCATACTTTTTATAGGAATTGAGGTGCTACTACCAAAAGCCCAAGCCCAGTCAAAGGGGGACCCTTGTCTGAAAAATCCCTGGGATGAAGACATTTGTCAATAATCTAGAAGGCGCAGTTGCCTATAAATAGCCAACTACCCCTCCTAGAAAAGGACCAGAAAATCTATCCAAAAAATATAGAGAGAAGTTAAGAAAAGAGAGAAACTAACCAAAGCATATCACTTCGAGAGATAAACCGAGAAAAGACATCCGAGCACCGAATAAAAGAGGAGAAAGATCAAGACGAGAGATTAAATAGTTATATCGAGCATAATTGTAAAACCGAGATACTAATCCGAGCAAATGTAATAGTCCGAACAAGGACAATAATCCGAGCAATAATAAAGATCAGGAAGTATCATTTATTCACGGTTGATTTATCATTATATCATTATTGAAAAGCCTAACGCGACCGACCAAAGTTATGGCTTTATCAGGAACAGTATGTATTTATTAATCAGAATGTATGAATACAAGGGAACCCTAACCTTCTTTATATACTAGAGGTTAGGGTTATACAAGATAGAAAGCCCAACTTAGGCCCACTATGAGTAAGGCCCAATAGTCCAATAATATCTTACAACAGAACTAATGTTTTTCTCATTTAAATATTTACGATACATCATATAAGAAGAGAGAAGGAACTTATAAAACACTAATACGAAGCAGCAGCCGGTGGACTATAATTATTAATGAAAATCAATATAATTTTTAATTTTTAATTAATTTTATTTTAGTTATTTTTGAGTTATGGGATGGTTTTTCAGCTGACACACCCTAAATTATAGTGCATCGGATTTACAACAGTGTTACTCGTATCGTAGGGATAATGAAAGTTTTTTTTGAAATTGATAATGGAATTTATTAACTGTAACAGTTTCTTTTTTAGGCAGTTTAACATTATTATCTTGTATAAATTCTTCCTATAAGAATAGTAACCAATAAAATAAAAATAAAAGAGAAATTGCTAATTTAAAATTGATAACATTGTTAATTTAAAACTAATGTGTTTATTAAATTTAAGATGCATATGTGTCATTTAACATATTTTTAAACGATGATGTGTCATTATTTAACATTAAAAAGTTAATTGCGGATGTTATTAGAGCATCTATAATAATAGTGTTGTTATCTCTATTGTTAATTAAAAATATTAGCTAACAATGCAATTTTGTCTATAGTGTATGTTAAATTTATAGATGTTAAAAATATTGTTAAAGATAACAATGTTTTTAGTTGTTATTATACATGGCAAAAAAGTCTAACTCACACCCAAAATTATTTGTTATTTATCACGCATATATTTTCTATCTCTATCATACTGCTATTTATTTTCTCTCAACATCATTATATTTTGAATAATTAATTTTTAATTAAAATAGATAACATTATTAAAATTAAAATTAATGTGGTTGTTTAACTTAATATACATATGCGTCATTTAATAGTTTTTAAATGATGATGTGTCACTAGTTAATAATAAAAAGTTAACAAAACTAGTGTGGATGTTCTTAGTTTGTAAATATTTGTTTTAATTATTTTATAAATACGTTGACATAAACTAATATTATAATAGCATAGTACCACGTGGGCTAATGATAACTCTTCTGCAAATATTAAATACCGAAAATAACTTGCAATCATTAGATAATACTAAAAATTTGCTAATATAAAAATAAATTGAAATCAAAGAAAATTAAATTAAATAAACTTATACACGAGGAAGAGAAAAAATACACACAAATAAACCGGTTTAATTGTATACAGAGTAGTATCGAGCAGTTATTTTTGTTTTTTAATTTAAAACTGGTTGGTTTCATTTGTAAATGACATGTGTCAAACTCTCATTAAATGGTACACCCTGTTTACCATAGTTACGTAAGTTTTTTTTTTTTCAAAGACTTTGGCAGAGACTGGACTTGTGCTTATATATATATATATATATATATATATATATATATATATATGTATATATGTAAGCATTTGTCCATACCTGTACTGAAATCTTACGATCAAGATCTAAAATAAATGATCTAACAATACTCTGTTTGACGGTATTTTGTCCTGTTTACTATAATAACGGAACAAAAGAAAAACTTGTACTTGAGTTGAAACAAATATTTAAATTAAAATAGTTTAAAAAATTACACATGTATTTAAAAATTTAAAAACTAAAAAGATGAACTACTCTACAAAAACTGCTCTTGTAAAAAAAATGCTCACGTTATAATAAACTACCAATTACGTATATGAAAACACCAAAAAATAACTAATAAATTAAGGATTGATCCATCAAAACAAAACTATTTAATGATTGGTCGTCCTATAAAATTAATTAAGGATTGATCCATTATTTGTAAAAAACTAATTAATAATTGGTCACCCACCTAATTACCTAATAAAATTAAAATGGAAAAAATAGGAAAATATCAAAAAATAAAAATAAAAATAAAATCAGAAAAATCAGAATTTTTTTAAAAAAAAAACGAAAATACACATAAAATTACATATAGGCAAAATTACACCTCTTACGCTTGTTATGTCTTACGGGGGAATTGATATCTTCTATTTTTTTTCATAGCTCTAACTTGAGAAATAGTAAAAATTAGGGCTATAAAAAAAAATAAAAGATGCTTGCCTGAGAATTGTTAATGCACGGAAAGTGTACGAGCGTGCTAAATTATCTACGATTGCCACTGATTTTCACGGTGTTCGACCAAGAACTTCTTATAATCTTCGACCAAAGTTGACATGTGAAAAACAATGAAACATGAAACGATAAGACTGGTCCTTTTATTTCGCACTAAATTATCTACGTTGGACTATTTTATGACGACAACTATATACAAATTTTATCTTCAAAATTTTCGTATCCAAATTGGGTAAAAGTTGGGGCCAATTACACTTTACAATTTCAATAGTCTATTCAGGTTTTCACATGGTTTGATAAAAACAGTAAATGTAGTGGAAAAATATTGTTCTTCCACATAGATCCAAAACTTAGCATTTAAATTATGATATTACAAAATACAAGGTTATATAAGTAAATAGTAACCCAACTTAAAAATAATTAGACTATTATTTTGGGACGGAACAAACGATATTGCAAATTAGTCTACTCACTCCGTCCTATATTATAAGTTTTATTCGAAACCACACACAATTTTGACCGGTAAATAACTTATATCCAAATTGTCGAAATAATATTTTTAAAAGTTTTATCATATAACTTAACATTTGAACTATGTATAGAGAATTTAAAAAAATTCATTTCGGTAATTTAGTTATATGTTTAAATCCGATTAAAAATATATGTGGTTTATAACTTATAAAATGAAACGAATGGACTATTATTTTGGTACGGGACAAACTATTACTTTATACATAAACAAATGCAAAAGTTCAATTCATATACAAAGTAGAATAGTTTTAATTTAAAAGAGGAACATGTAAATGGACCAAAAAGAAAAGAAGAAAGGAATATGTAATGGTAGCCGTTGGATCAGTTGGCTCTTAATTCCCTTTTTCTCATTATTTCCCAGTCTCTATATGACTGACTATATATATCATCAATAATAGTGCCAAACTGATCCGCTTGTTATGTTGTTACAGAAATCCAAACAAGAGCTAATTAGTTAAATAATATTTTCTTTACTTGGTTTATTCTCTCATGGTTTCTATAGATTTGATTGGCTCTCCTGTCAACTTTTATGATTGGCTCTCCTACGCCGAGTTTGAAATACGCCACAATGACAACATTGAAAAAGCCAGACTCGTATTCTATAATAAGGTTTACAAAAGGGATCCGTTAGGTAGGATGCATCAATGTTTTGATCGGGCAATGGCCAATCTTGGTCTTCTCAAGTCCCAAGAGCTACCATGTGAGGTGCTGAACATGGATTTTTTTAAAGAAAAGAAGCAATGCTACGAGCAAGACTTGCAGAAAAACCCATTAGATTATGAGTCTTGGGTTGGTTACACAAAGCTGGTGGAAGGGTCGGGCAACAAAGACCAAACCCGCAAACTCTATCGTCAAACTCTACCGAAACTCTACAGTTTCTCCTATAACCATAAACGTGGATGTTTTAAACACGTTAATAAAAGAGAAGAGAGAATTTGCATTTGTGCTTCAATCCTCTCTGTGTCGATGCTTCTCCTATCATTCGTCGGTCCAATAATATTTGGGACTAAACTTTTAGGGTTTTGTTGAGCGCGCTCTCTATCTCTCTCTCTCTCTCTCTATATATATATATATAATGTTTTTCTCATTTAAATATTTATGATACATAGAGAGAAGGGATGGTATAAAACACTAATATGAAGCAGCCGGTGGACTATAATTATTAATAAAACCAATATAATTTTTAATTTTTAATTTTTAATTAATTTTATTTTAGTTATTTTTGGGTTATGTGTTGGTTTTTCAGCCGACACACCCTAAAATCTCACAAAATAAAATTAAAATCAGAAAAATCAGAATTTAAAAAAAAAACACGAAAATACACATAAAATTACATATAGGCAAAATTACACCTCTTACGCTTGTTATGTCTTACGGGGGGAATTGATATCTTCTATTTTTTTTCATAGCTCTAACTTGAGAAATAGTTAAAATTAGGGCTATGAAAAAAAATAAAAGATGCTCGCCTGAAGAATTGTTAATGCACGGAAAGTGTACGAGTGTGCTAAATTATCTACGATTGCCACTGATTTTCACGGTGTTCGACCAAGGACTTCTTATAATCTTCGACCAAAATTGACATGTGAAAAACCATGAAACGATAAGACTGGTCCTTTTATTTCGCACTAAATTATCTACGTTGGACTATTTTATGACGACAACTAACTATATACAAATTTTATCTTCAAAATTTTCGTATCCAAATTGGGTAAAAGTTGGGGCCAATTACACTTTACAATTTAAATAGTCTATTCAGGTTTTCACATGGTTTGATAAAAACAGTAAATATAGTGGAAAAATATTGTTCTTCCACATAGATCCAAAACTTAGCATTTAAATTATGGTATTATAAAATACAAGGTTGTATAAGTAAATGGGGTAATTCCCTATAAGTACCTCATGATAAATTATATTCCTCCTAGGTATCTTGATAATTTCACATTTCCTCATAGGTACCACTTTTTATACTATATGAGTTTTATTAGTAATTGATTTTTTAAAAAAATGAAAAAATCACAAAAAATCATAAAAAAATATAAAAAAATTATAAAAAATACCAAAAAGTATAAAAATCACCAAAAATTAAAAAAAAAATTATTAAAAAATACAAAATCACAAAAAAATTATAAAAATTACAAAAAAAATTAAAAAATCATAAAAAATTAGAAAAAATCACAAAAAATTACAAAAAATCACAAAAAATCACAAACAAATCATAAACAAATCACAAAAAATCACAAAAAATCACAAAAAATCACAAAACATTATAAAAAAATAACAAAAATCACAAAAAATTATAAAAAATCACAAAAATTACAAAAAAAAGAATTAAAAAAAAATTAAAAAATCATAAACTTTTTAAAAAATTACAAAAAATATTTTTTTTTGTCAATATAACACTTTTTATACCGAAAAGTGATTTTTTTATACAAAAAAATAGTTTTTCCATGATAAATGTGCCTTTTTTTAATCTAAATGAGCTGAAAGTGCATCTAGTTCAGTCAAAAATACATATAATTCAGTCAAAAGCGTATATAGTTCAATAAAAATGCATATAGTTCAGTCGAAAGTGTATATAGTTAGTCAAAAATGCATAAAATTGAGTCGAAATTGCATTCAATTCAGCTGAAAGTACATCTAGTTCCGTTGAAAAGTGCATACAATTCAGTCGAAAGTAAATATAGTTCAATAAAAGTGAGTATGCATATAGTTCAGCTAAAAGTGCATCTGGTTCAGCTGAAAGTGCATCTGGTTCTGCTGAAAGTGCATCTGGTTCAGTTTAAAGTGCATCTAATTTAGTGGAAAGTACATATAGTTAAGTCAAAAATGCATATAGTATAGTCGAAAATGAATATAGTACAGTCGAAAGTGCATATAGTTCTGTTAAAAATGCATCTGATTCAACTAAAAGTGCATCTGGTACAACTGAAAATGCATATGGTTCAGCTAAAAGTGTATCTGGTTCAGCTAAAAGTGCATATGGTTCAGACAAAAGTGCATCTAGTTCAATAAAAGTGCATATCGTTCTGTAAAACCTGTATCTGGTTCACCTAAAAGTGCATATGGTTCAGCTGAAAGTGCATATGGTTCAGCTGAAAGTGCATATGGTTCAGCTGAAAGTGCATATGGTTCAGCTAAAAGTGTGTCTGGTTCAGCTGAAAGTGCATATGGTTCAGCTAAAAGTGCATCTAGTTCAATAAAAGTGCATATGGTTCAGCTGAAAGTGCATCTAGTTCAATAAAAGTGCATATAGTTCAGCTGAAAGTGCATCTGGTTCAGCTGAAAGTGCATCTGGTTCAGCTAAAAGTGTATCTGGTTCAGCTGAAAGTGCATATGGTTCAGCTAAAAGTGCATCTAGTTCAATAAAAGTGCATATGGTTCAGCTGAAAGTGCATCTAGTTCAATAAAAGTGCATATGGTTCAGCTGAAAGTGCATATGGTTCAGCTGAAAGTGCATATGGTTTAGCTGAAAGTGCATCTGGTTCAGCTAAAAGTGCATATAGTTCAGCTGAAAGTGCATCTACTACAGTCGAAAGTGCATAAAGTTCAATAAAAGTGATTTTTTTTAATGATTTTTTTGTGTGATTTTTTTCATTTTTTTTATAATTTTTATAATTTTTTTCATTTTTTTTATAATTTCTTGTGATTTTTTTCATTTTTTATAAATTTTTTATTTTTTTTATATTTTTATAATTTTTTGTGATTTTTTTCATTTTTTATAATTTTTTATAGTTTTTTTATAATTTTTTTATAATTTTGTGATTTTTTATGATTTTTTTCATTTTTTTTCATTTTTTGTGATTTTTTATTATTTTTTTATTTATTTTTTATTATTTTATAATATTTTGTGATTTTTTTCATTTTTTATAATTTTTTTTATTTTTTTGTAATTTTTTTAAAATTTTGTGATTTTTTCATTTTTTATAATTTTTTTATGATTTTTTTATGATTTTTTTATTTTCTTTGTTATTTTTTTTTATTTTTTTTCATTTTTTGTGATTTTTGTGATTTTTTTTATAAAAATACATAATTATTTTTTTTTTACAATTTTTTGTGGTTTTTTTTCATTTATTTTGAGATTTTTTGCATTTTATATAATTTTATATGTTTTTTTTTCCATTTTTTTATGAAATATGTGTATGGCGTTTTGGTAAATAAATTAAATAATTAAAAAGTGCTACCTATAGGGAATGTGAAATTATAGAAGTACCTAGGAGGAATATAATTTCAAAAGTGGTACCTATTGGGCATTAATTCTAAGTAAATAGTAACCCAACTTAAAAATAATTAGACTTGTTGTGTGACATATTAGCTCGTTATAGATATATATAGAGATATGTATAGATATAGAGAGATGTATGAGAGATAACAATAAGGAAGACTTTATTAAATCAGAATGTATCAATACAAGGGAACCCTAACCTTCTTTATATATTAGAGGTTAGGGTTATACAAGATAGAAAGCCCAACTTAGGCCCACTATGAGTAAGGCTCAATAGTCCAATAATATCTTACAACACTCCCCCTTTGGACGTCTTGAATTCTTCGTCTTCATGCAGTCGATCTGAGTCGAGTTCATTCGCAGTGCTAAACACATAAAAACCTTAGGGCCGGAAAACCCAGTGTGGGACAAAACCGGTACCTAGGAGAAACTGTGTAGCCGAATGATATATGGGCCGAAATATCATGTAAGTAACTAACCACAAAACAGTGTGTCTCATCAAAACCTTGCCAGAGAAAACCCAATGGGAAAATCTCTAGTCGAAGGAAAAAGAGTGCAACAATGGTAGTCGTATGGATCAACCACAAAACAGGTGCCTCATCAAAACCTTACTAGAGTAAACCCAGTGGGAAAAAATCTCTAGTCGAAGGACAAAAGAGTACACAGTGGTAAGAAGTATACAACATGATACTCCCCCTAATTTCGGCAATCTTAAGTGAGATATAATGGGAACGTGTCTCGCTAAAAACCTTGCCAAGGAAAACCCAGTGGGAAAAAAACCTTGGTCTAAGGGCAAAAAGAGTACACAAGCATGCGACTGGATGCTCCCCCTCACTTGCACACGACAGGGTGCGAGGATTTCGACTAAGTAGTAATTAGTGCAATAAGCATTCACCTGGATGCTCCCCCTCACTTGCACACGACTGGGTGCAAAGATTTCATATTCCAAGAAAGAGTACGAGCATTCGACTGGATGCCTCATTTACTTACATACGACTGGATGCAAGAAAATCTAACGTGGAATAGAACGAGCATTCAACTGGATGCTCTTAAACTTCATTTGTGAAGATTAATTTCGGCGAGAAATGCTAAATAGCATAATGTAGTCATGTCTCTCTTGATCAATAACAACAAGTTGTCTTCTATGACAAGTGTTTTATCTGGATCGTGAGACAGAACATATGTAATTCAAATATGACTAATATTAGCTTGAAGCCATATACACTCTCTAGTCGTCTCATAGAGCACGAATAGATCAGAGTGATTGACTTGGAGTCATTCCAAGACCTCCAAGATGTCGCCTTATTCCTAATGGTAAAGACATACCATGTTAGGAATATCCCTTATGCGGGTCTGATAAGTAACTGGCATCGGTATAACCGAAAAAGGGTTGCGTTAATTCGAGTACCGAAGGGGGTAGGTACACTCGATGACGCAAATGGGATAAACTAGCCCACTTCCAAAATTACCATAAGGTAAGGGAATGTGTCTTTAGTGCCATTTCGATGGCAGCGTGTTAGCGCGATGTTGTGTCGAGCTATACCATTCACAACAGACGAGATGTTCGTCCTAGAACATTAGACCAAGTACAATGATGCGCTTATTGTACTTAGATATGAACATTATGGTTCAATATCTCTTCATCGTCTCATCAGGGACGGACTGGGTCTATATCAATGTCTAGTGATCGAACGATCATGGGAGAATCTGACGACTTAGCGTCATGATGACTAAAACGTCATAACACCTTCTGGGTGTAGTCTGAATCATGGATTTAGATTCAATCTTTACGGGACTCAATCATCAGGTTGAGTCACTACCGTGTCTTCCCAAGATCCTTCATCTCGAAGGCAAATCCAAAAATGGATCGCGTAATAAAACACGCAAGGGCATAATACTTGTTCAAGTATCCCAAGCTAATCAAGTACTCACTTAGGCGGTATACCACATCCGCTCGGATTATATTAATCCATATAGTGAATGTCTCAGTCAATTGAGATCGTGTTCCGTGGTCAGAAACTACTTGATTTAAGCACATGAAGTCACACAGGGACCTTCATCTATATCTCTTTGTCTAAATCCCCATAGAGATAAAACCGTGACCACATTCATGGCTGCATACTCAGTTTTTCGGAAACTACTAAACTGGTAAAGTAGGGGACTGTTATAATGTCCATTACGAGGAAATCAACCATCTCGTAATCAATTCCAAGGTGTGAGAGAAGCCTTGCGCTACTAGGCGAGCATTCTACAATCTCATTATTCTCATCACTTTTCCTTACGAATAACCAAATAAACGAACTCGTTTAACATTGGTGGTGTTGGAACTACAGGTCCGAACACACTTTCGCTAAGGAGTCTACTTGGATTGCAAGTTTCCATTAGTACAGTCTATTCTACGTTGACTTCAGGCAACGGTACATGGTTCTCTGTCATAATTTGTTCATATTATCAGTCGTCACCGAATATATGAACAAGTAATCAATGACAGTCTCGTTTCGCTTCAATATCGTCTAAGATATCATGATCGACAGATATTTCGAGATTCTTAGGATGAGGAGGAAATCACACATCTCCTTGATCCTTTATAATCTCGTGCGACAAACGAGTTTCAGTTCACCACCTCTGTGGCTGAACGAATTAAGAACCGGTCAACTTCCTTATATCTTGGGAAGGATGACAGACTGACGGCCGACGGCAGCGTCCTTTGCTTGGCGGGTTCGGCCAAAGCAACGTGTTACGACGGGAACACGGCGTCCGACAGGGATGTCTATCCTTGCAAGCATTTTGCAGCAGGTATAAATGATCTCGTGACATCTCATAAAGTCATTAAATGCGTCTGACATTTAGTTAGACTTGAGGGAGTCTATGCACTTACTTATCACTAAGTGCAGTTTTGGGGATCAAGCTAAGACTAAGTGGGTTATGCCACGTTATTTCACGTCGTTCCTTATCGACGTTAACGTGCAAATCTCCCCCTAACGACGGGGAGAACAGTCTTAGCGATGTCACTTTCGCATATCATGCGGTAAAGAGATCGCTTGCCAAGGTTACTCTATCAAATGATAGGCAGGGGGATTCATAATCGACTTATGTCCCCTTCAGAGGTCCATATTTTGAACGCTATAGCGGCTCAATCAAAATATTAATTAAGCACTCCAAACACGCGTTAATATGAGACTTCTGGCTCATAACCAGTAACCAGCTGGTACGCATATGGTGTCTGAGTGTCTATGGGCCTCATAACGGACCAATGCAGCAAAATAGCATAACCCCACACGAAAATATAAATCTTGGTGCGCAAGACCAAGAAATGCGTGCAATCATTTGCAGTCGCATCATCAAACTTTCCGTGAGTCCATTTGGGTCTGAACATAATCGACATGATGTTCAATTTCAATTTCCAAACTCAAGTAATTCAAATCGAAATTTCGATTCTTACTCTTCGAAATTATCAAGTCGACTAGACTTTTCAGGATAATCCGGATCATAGCCATCAACTTAATGATAGGGCTAAAAGTTTGGGAAATGCTGCATTTCTGTGGACAACAATAATCATGTGACCTTATTGTCGATGCATCAACCATAACCATTTATATTTATGGTCCGTCTTATGGTTGGATAAGTCCACAATAACTCCTTCAATTCTTTACAAGAATTCTACGAGTTCATTTCGTGATCTTTACACATACTAGTCTTTCAAAGTGAGCATTAATGGCATGAATTTCGGATTCATCGCGAAATATATTCTCAGAGAGAATCCAAATGCGATGCGATTATAAATCAAGCATCGTCTTTTGACCCGGGAATATCTCATCCGGTCAATGCCACAAAATCAAAATGCTCTTATCAATCGACGACAAACGAATGATAGTACAGACAATCATGTCTTAGCATCTAAATCATTTATCATTTCGACGACAGGAGAAATGATAAGGTAACTTTAAATATTTTAAAAAATGTGGTAGCAACCACTTGAAAGACATTTCAACTCCTCTAAAATACGTTTTTGATCGTATTGAATGGAGGCTATGTAAAGAAATTTAATTATTTCATGAGCTATTACCAGATAACACTGGTTTTCTCGAATATTTTATAACTCAACAAGGTACGACAGGACCTACAGAAGTATAACGCCTCATATTTAACAAATCAATTTGGCTTTACCAAAGATTTTGATTTGGAACGACAGGTCCAGAATCGTTGTCACTGAGTACTCTTTTAGGCAAGTAGTTGGTGAAATTATATGGTACACTGTTACCCACTATTTCTAAAAAACCAACTACACCACAAGTATTGCCTAAAATTTCATAATTTAAAGTTTGGTCACATTTGTCAAAGGAATTTGCTCAAAACACTTTAAATTATTTCGAGAAATTTCGTAAACAGGCAAACCATAATCCAAAAGTATGTCCAAATGGAAAAATCATAATCCAAATGGAAAAACATAATCCAGATGAGCGAAAAAATGGCTCAATGATTTATCAAAATCAATAAAGAAAGGTATCAAACTCATTTGAGCCACAAAATCGGGGGTCTCAATAGTTTCCTTTCAATTAACTTTAACCACATTAGCATCGGTTTTTCCACCTTTATAATAGTTGTGAACTATTTAAGGAGTAACCGTGCATGACCTTTGTCTTTATAGCATAGAGTTGGCTCCTTGAGCATTATCTCTTGCTTTGTGACAACGTGTCATATTGTTCCTTTCAATTACTGTCTTGGAGCCACAGGTTTTCGATTTTGACGATTGTCTAAAATCTCGCTTGGCTAGGCGATTCATCGGGATCGCGACAGTTCAAGACAAATAACACTTGTCTCGGTTCTCGATTCGTGAAAAAAAAAAATGTACACGAAGAGCAATAATATTAGGCAAACAATTCGCCATTGACCCAATAGGATTAAAACTACTCACCGGGGTAATTTTTTTTTTTATCCAATAACAGATGGGCGATAAAGGAATATGGTGAATATAAATTCACGATACTGCTTATGAAATACAATTTCCAAGCTAGTATTTTGGTGAAGGATAGCTCCAATATGTCAATTTCAGACATTTGTTCACCATAGACGTCATCACGTCTCAAATGTGGCGGCGGAATAAAATCAACGCCTTAGCATTCATCTCGAGGGTAACAACAAACTCGTGTTTTACTCATCAAAGATGGCATCCAAAAAAAAAATTTGGGCATCACATTTTCACACATCAGGGTGAGTAACATGTGGTGACGGATTAAAATCAACGTTTAAACAGTCATTTCGCAAGTATGTTTTACGATTTTTCTCATCATCCAACATGTGTTGGGAGTTCTGGATTATTTATCATATAAAACGACTGGTTTATATGTTTATGGTTTGCACAAGCACAAACTTTTTTTTTCGAAACGACAGGTTCGAAAACATTAGTTTTGTTTTTAATGTGAATTGGTTCTCATTGATCGAACGACGGGTCGATACTGAGACACCAATTCGGCGAAACATACATCACTATATAAACACACTCGGGGAAATTATTATTTAGTCAACCCCTTTCGGTAGCTCTACTTGAAAAACGACCAGGAAAGACGGTGAGGGTGGAGGGCACGAATGCCACTTAAAACCCGACCTTATTAGGATATCGACTTCCGCCTATATCTTTCCTAGACATCGTATCCAAATAGGTGAGCCTAGTTAGGGAATGTTCATAATTTTTCCAACTTAAATATGAATATATATGATTTCGCAAATTTACATATCTTATACATAACAGCAGTAATAATATTACATGGCAGTGATTATTAACATCGCAATTCATTAATTAATCCGATTAACATGCAATGTTATTAACTTACCACATAAACAATTATCAAGTATATATGTATTTATGTAGACGTGGACCAAACAGTATTAATACAAACACACATCTTGTTCATTATATAGCAAACAAACTACATATTTAACATACAATTCGTGGACAGTTAGCATTAGTCAATAAACATGCAATTCTTCAGACTATATACGCGTGGTTGCCATTGGTCTTTATACAGTTAACATGCAATACATGGTAGCAATAACAAAACAATAGAACTAATTACAAGTTCTCTCATGTTACAGTAATATAGCATGTGAACAATTTCGTCTTATTTGGACGGTAGTTTGCAATATCTAATCATGCAATTTACTATAGATTTTTTGACAAACATGTGATTACAGTGATGATGTAAATAACAAATATCCCTTTGAATTAGAATGCACATAATTAAATATATACTATACAATTACAGAGGGCAATATGGCCGTAAACATATACAGAGGTTCTATAATGTTCACTAAGCTTCTTTCACCATAACCAATCAACAACCAATATGTAAGTAGTACATGTAAACATCCAATCTTATATAACATGCGTACATACAGTAGCAAAATAATAAGGCATGCAATTTTAAACCGGAAAATAAGGGTTTAGCAATTGTACCAAATTACCAAGTGCTCCAACGATTGATTAGAACAAGATATGTCATCGATTTTTATAACCCCGTATCCGAGCGTTTACCCAAAATCTCTAATATCCGCAATCGTATATCCTATTCTCCCCGAGCAAAGTGTCGATAACGTGTTGTGTGACATATTAGCTCGTTATAGATATATATAGAGATATGTATAGATATAGAGAGAGGTATGAGAGATAACAATAAGGGAGACTTTATTAAATCAGAATGTATCAATACAAGGGAACCCTAACCTTCTTTATATACTAGAGGTTAGGGTTATACAAGATAGAAAGCCCAACTTAGGCCCACTATGAGTAAGGCCCAATAGTCCAATAATATCTTACAACAAGACTATTATTTTGGGACGGAACAAACGATATTGCAAATTAGTCTACTCACTCCGTCCCATATTATAAGTTTTATTCGAAACCACACACAATTTTGACCGGCAAATAACTCATATCCAAATTGTCGAAATAATATTTTTAAAAGTTTTATCATATAACTTAACATTTGAACTATGTATAGAGAATTTAAAAAAAATTCATTTCGGTAATTTAGTTATATGTTTAAATCCGATCAAAAATATATGTGGTTTATAACTTATAAAATGAAACGAATGGACTATTATTTTGGTACGGGACAAACTGATAAAGCCATAACTTTGGTCGGTCGCGTTAGGCTTTTCAACAATGATATAATGATAAATCAACCGTGAATAAATGATACTTCCTGATCTTTATTATTGCTCGGATTATTGTCCTTGTTCGGACTATTACATTTGCTCGGATTAGTATTTTGGTTTTACAATTATGCTCGAAATAACTATTTAATCTCTCGTCTTGATCTTTCTCCTCTTTTATTCGGTGCTCGGATGTCTTTTCTCGGTTTATCTCTCGAAGTGATATACTTTGGTTAGTTTCTCTCTTTTCTTAACTTCTCTCTATATTTTTTGGATAGATTTTTCTGGTCCTTTTCTAGGAGGGGTAGCTGGCTATTTATAGGCAACTGCGCCTTCTAGGATATTGACAAATGTCTTCATCCCAGGGGTTTTTCAGACAAGGGTCCCCCTTTGATTGGGCTTGGGCTTTTGGGTAGTAGCACCTCAATTCCTATAAAAAGTATGAGATGACCCATTTAAGCGTTGGATACCCAGTTATAAAGTGGGCTGATTATGACCCGAATAAGATATTCGGGTCTAATTTTTATGTTCTATCAAGTGCTCCCTGACTTCCTCGGCGTGGTTTCCATGTCGGGAGAGTCATGTTCGGTTTGTCGAGAACGTTACTTCGGTCTTGTTTTTCCCAATGCTTCATCGAGAAACGCAATAGACTCGTGACGGTTCCCAGGGGGGCACATTTAATGTTTCCTATCCTAATATATTTCTTCGAGGAAAACTCCTATAAAGGGATGTGCTCCCTCCATAATTAGGCATTTTACTACTAATTTGCCCGTGACATAATGGCTTCTTCTGGTTCTACTGGTGAGAGCTCCTTTAATTATATTTCGTATTTAGAAACGGAAATCAAGAAATCTCGTACCGCGAATAAGAAACTCTTGGCCAAGGTTTCAGACTACAAGAAAAGGTTGTCTGACATGGATTCTGATCATCATGTGACGATGGCCGATCGGGATTGGGCCTACGAGCATATAAAGAAGCTCGAGGCTAACCTGGCTAAGCAGAAGGCAGCAAAAAGGGCCTATAAGCTCGCCTTCAAGGAGTTGCATGCTCGGTCTAAACCGAGTTCGGATGACGATGAAGAAGTCTCTTCCTCGAAATAATTAATCTTTTGTAATTTCTGTCGTAATTTCTCTTGAAAGGGGGAGTCTTCTCCTCAGTTGTAATCAAAGTTTTTGAAATTAATAAAATATTTCCCTTTCCTTGTTCTTGTCTGTTTATCTTCTTGATGTCTTTTTGGATGACTTTAATTGGATTTGGAACTGTGGTTAATTCGCCGTAAATGCTCTTGGGAAGTTCAAGAGGTTGTATTTATTCGAGATGACCTTTGATCTACTCCTTGTTTCTCCTTATAAAAGGGGACTGTCCCAGTATTCTTTATGCAGTTCATTCTTTATTAACGAACAAATGGCTTCTTCTCTTGAAAACTATGGTGACAATCTTCCTGAATACGTTGCCCGTCTGGAAGAGGAAGTTCAGAAGGTGCGTCATCTCGAGAAGAGGGTTGCCCGGCTGTCGGTGGAAGCTCGTCGGGCCGCCGAACTAGACGAGCGATTGGATGCCTTAGAGAAGGAGCACCAGAGGTCTTTGCTCGACAGTATTCGTGCTCGTGCCCGGATCAAAGAGCTCGAGGCCTCCAGAGATCGGCAGCTTGCTTCCAAGAGGGCTTACAAATTGGCCCTTAAGGAAGTGTATGCTCGGTCGAAAAGGAAGCCGAATGACGAAGCGGGCCCTTCTATGAAATGATTTTATTGTATTCATTGTATTTCCTCTTTGTGCTTCTCCTGTAACGAAGTATCAACCAATCAATAAAGATTTCTTTTTCTTGTTTATATCTGAATTACTTTCCCAATGCAATTTATTTTGACTGCGCACGCTTGTGGCCTCATTAATGCTTTTCTTGGGCCTGGCGTTTGATCTTATCCATTGGACCTTCTTATTCTTTATATCTAGGGATTAATAGGATTTCTTGAGCCTTGTGCATATAAAATCCTATTCACCAGAGTTTTCTTGAGCCTTGCGCAAAAGATCTGGGATATTTATTTGAACCGCTGCTTTTCCCAAAAACGACGCGTGTTTCAATGCCATTATTACTTACTCCCTTTAAATATTGGTAAGAATCCAAACGTTTCTTGAACAGGAGTGGCTTTTAATTACTCACGCTCTTTAGAGTCTTTTGGGAATCCAAACGTTTTTCTTGAACAGTCACCTCTTTTGAGTGCCATCGCTTCTGAATACCCATTGGCGAATGGTTGCGACTCTCAATCCCAGCCCTCATCTAATTGATCTATAAATACCTGCTTACAGCATGGTTATATCCACACTTCTCATCATATTACTTTCCCCCATATATAGACCCTCATCTTATAATTTCCCTAAGATGTCTGGTCCTTTCACCCAATCAGCATTAGCTTTGCAAGTGGAGGCCTTTGAAGCCTCCTATAACCATGTACAAAGGCTGTTGAGGGATGCCGAGGAGGAATTGAAGGTGATGCGTTATCACCATACCGAGATGGTTCGGGAATTAACTTGGCTAAGATCCGAACTGGCTTACTGCCGACGTGCTCGTCAGGCTCTAGTCGAAGAGAATGAGATGCTAAGGGGGAACCCGACACTGAGGAACAGGGATGTCTCTGCCGGGCCCTCTCATCGATACCGATCGACTTCCCCCTAACCTTCCCCCTTCTTTTTTTTCTTTTTATCTGCTCTTTCCCCATCTTTTCCCATCTCTTCCTTTTTCTTCTTTTTTTTTTTTATTTCTCCGTTTCCATCATTTCTTCTTCTTCCTCTCTTGTGTTTTTTTTTATACTCTGTTTTCTCGTACTTTTTATTCTTTTCTTTTTCCGTTTCTTTTTTGTTTCATTGACTTCCTTTTTAGTTGTCGGTCTCCTTCGTCTCTTTATCTTCTTCTCATCTATTTTTCTTCTGTGCCTCCTCTTTCTTTTTCTTCATCTTCTCTCCCATCACTCTTTTTTTTTTTTTTTATGCACCACTACGATGTAACAATCAGCCCTTTGATCCAAAGGGTTTTGTGTTACATTTAGGGTTGGTCATTTTTCTTTTTGACTCTTCTTTCTTATCCCTTCCTTCTTTTCTTGCACTCTTCTTCTTTTCCTCTTCTTGCTTTTCCTTTCTCTTTCTTCTTACTTTTTCTTATTGGCGTCTCCTGCTCACTTGGTTAGCTGATATAGTTGATCCTTTGCCTGATCTTCTGTACTAGCTCTTCTCGGATGTAATAGATCTTTTCGGGTGTAATAGGTTTTATCTCGGATGTAATAGGCCTCGATGTAATATTGTCTTTTGATGTAATGAACAATGATGTATTCCATCTTTATTAATGAAAAGTATTTTTGCCCTTTTCTTTTTGCCTTTCTTTTTATATTGTACCTGTGGTTTGTTGTTTGTCTGGAATTTAGATCTTTGAATATCTCGTCTTTATTTCATCTGCACTGTAGTCTCAGATGTCAGTAGATGTCCCCATCACTGTCAAACATATGTGCATGCTTCCTAGTAGGTCAGGAAATGTGCATGCTCCCTAGTAGGTCAGGAAATGTGCATGCCCCCCCCAGCATGTCAGGAAATATGCAATTTCCCAAGCAAGGTCATAAAATATCATACTCTCCGTTCTATAAGTACTAATCTTTTCTTTGGTAGTTTATCATTTCTTTTTTCTTTTTGCTTCTCTCTTCCTTAGCCCTTTATTTTCTTCCGTACTAAACAATTTCCCAGAATGTCTGGACCTGTGGTGAGATATCATGCTCAGATGAAGGGCTTGGACTCTGAGGTATCTCGGGTCCGGCGTCGGATGGCAAGGCTTGAGAAAGAGTATGGTGTTTTGGCCTTGAACTTGTTCGGCTCTTATCCCGAAGAGACGGTGAAGTGGACCGAGATCTCGGCACTGAGTCGCCAGCTCGATCACTTGTTGCTGCAGAGAAACCATCTGGCCAACTCCTGGTATGATGCCGAGGAAATTTGGGACCATTCTCAAGATGAGTTTGACAACTCTCCTCAAGGCCTAGCTAGCATAATGGTAAAGAATGCTCGGCTCGTGGAGCGCGTCAGGGTTCTTACTACGGAAAACAACAGGCTCTCCTCGGAGAATGACAATTTGGTCGCCATGAACGATTCCTACCAAGCTCGGTTGAATTGTTCTGCTCGTTTTGCTTTCTCTCGGTCTGGCAGTTCGGTTTTTCCACCCATTGATCCTTAGATTGGGCTGGTTTTCTTTTGTATTTCCCCTTTTGTCATTTGTGTTTTATCTTCTGTATTTGATGAATCAGTTGTATCTTTTCGTGTCTCGTGCCTGTCTTGTGAACCATTGTAACGCTTCGTATTTTGTGCCTTTCGATTCTCTATAAATGCTCCCTATTGCCTGTATCTCATTATCAATTTCTACCTCTCTCTTGTTTTATACTTTGCTTTTTCGTGAGATGGCTCCCATCACTAGGTCTGCCTCCAAAAAGAAAGCCCTTATGGAAGAGGAGCCTACCTTTTTGCTACCTCGGCCCCCTGGCTTTGGGGAGGAGGATTTGACTCCTCTTCAACTAAAAGAAATTGAGATGTCATGGCTGAAACATGATCTCATGTGTGCTCGGGCTGAAGCGAGGAGGTTTAAACAATATTGGGACGAGGAGGGCACTGCTCGTTTCAAGGCCGAGCAAAAATGCGAGTCTCAGTCTTACGCCTTGAAACAGGCTGAGATGGCGATTTCTCGTTTGGTTAGGGAGAAAGAGCGTCTGGAGGAACTTTTGGCGAAGAGGGATGTTATGGGGGATAGTTCGAAAAAGTAGGATGGGTGTATTTTCTTTTTCTGTTGTATTGTTTGTGTTTCCCCCTTTGTGGATGAATAAAACTTGTCTTGCATTTGATTTTGTCCTATTTTATTTCCTGTTTGCTTCTCTTTTATGTTTCTGATCGTACATCGAACAATATGCCCGGTTATCCGCTTATCCTGTATGTTTCTGATCATACACCGAACAATATGCCCGGTTATCCCCCCGGAGAGCGTTGTTAGTCTTGATGCTCCCTGTCATCAAGCTAGAAACGGTCTTCGTCCACCTTGTTCGGTGTGCCCTTGTGGTAAGGATTGGTTTGGGAGTCGAGGAACTTTAATCGGGGGATATTCTCGGTGTAGTGGTAGCGTATCTTAGAAGCTTTTCGTGGTAGGGTCCACTGGCCGTTTATATAGGTCTAATGATGTGAACTACCTTGGGTAGTGGGATACGCGCTGACGTGGCGAAATCTGGAGCGTGTATATGTTTAAAAAGAGCAGCGGTTGTTGACTTTCGTATGGTTGGAAAAAGGTAAACCTCTGTTACACGAAAGGACGGTTATTATTTTATTCCTTTTGTGACTCCACTCCTTTTTATTGTGCCAAGTAATCCTGTTTATTTTTATCACAGAATTCGCTGAAGAAAATATCGTTCTCTCTCTAAAGCATATTCTTCCCGCCAAAAAGGAAAAGAGTTCGGCCGCTTGATCTAGGGTTTCGTGGTTTTGTTGGAAGACTTGCTGCTGTTCGCGCTTGCTTGCTCATAATGATTACTGTAAGTGATTTTTTGTTCTCCCCCCTTCCCTCTTTTAGGAGTTGTATTTGATTTGTCGTTGTGGTCATAGGTGTGTCGTTGGTAGATGGTTCAGGTTATCTATATATGTCTGATGATTCTGATGTAATGTGCGTGGGGGGGGGGGGTGGCTCTCGTTCTATTGATGTGGTTCTGGTTTGTGTATTTGGTTAGTATATTGATGGACTTTTGATGATATTTGTATAGGAAATTTTGACCCAAAGTGTGGCACAAGTGGGCACATTTGTGGAGAAGGATTTTAAAGAACTCGCCGGAATACCTGACAACATACATATCCGGCTTCCTATTTCTGACGAGGAGGTGCTGGGATTTGTTCCTGCCGGCGAGGTGGCCGTGCGTTCTTCGGCATTCTTCACTGGGGGTCTTCGACTGCCCTTTACAAACTGGGTGGCTTCGTTCTTTGAGGCCGTCCAAATTGCTCCGGCCCAACTGGCCCTAAATGGTTACCGTACTCTGAATGGTATCCAAAGGCTATCGGAGTTGTCCGGAATACCGATTGAACTGAAGGACGTCTTTGGAGTCTATAGTCTGAGCTTTGAGCATCGTAGCTCGTATTTGAAGACTCTGCGTGCCTTTTGTCGGCTCGTTATCGGTTTACCGGATACCAATAAAGAGCGTAATCTTGGTATTGTAATTGCTTCCGGTGCATGGGGTTGTGCGGGACACCAGATTCCTGGACCGGCGACCAATGCTCCCATCATTCCAGACCTCGGCGCCCCCAATGTAGAGGCTCTGTTAGCTCTTTGGAAATGGTGGGGGCCTAGACCTACGCCGGATCCTGCGAGTCGTACGGCTCCCATGTTGCTCGGTTACCCTATGGGGTCGGTGACCAAGGGAAATCCTGCACCCGAGATCCCCAAAGAGCCCGAGGAGGAATTCTTAAAGGTGGTCCAGGCGCGATGTGCTACTCGGCTTGGGAAAAAAGCCGTTCGTTCTAAGCGGCGTGCAGCTGACCCTGTCGTTGAAACAACGAAGAGGGCTAGGGGAACCGATACATCGGTTACCGAGGAAGATGCTAACGTTGGCTCGGGCGAGGGGGTGTTTGCCGCTGCTCAAGGGGATACCGCCGAGGATGCCTCTGCTCCGGGCGAGGTATGTGTATATGTATTATGATTTTCTTGTCTTTTGGTTGTTTGTCATTTGGTTCGCTAGTGCTTTGCTTTATTAGTCATCTTGTTTCAGCTACTAACTTCTCCATTGGTTACCCTCGCTCTTGCCCGGTCTATGGGTATTATTGTGTTTCAGGGGTCGGTCGACGATGTATTCGGATATATGAACCTCTTGACGAGCATGGGAGAGGGGACGATGACTTTGCCGGTCATCTCGCCTATCCCCACCGAGGGTCCGATAGATTCGTCCGTGTGCTCGCCCCTCCGTAATGAGGAAGAGATCGAGCATAGGGCCCCTGAGATTGAGCAGTTGGAGGAGGACGTGGGGGTGGAGATGAAAGGCAGCGAAGAGAATGCCGGGGATGTTGGGACGGGTGTCGAGGATGAGGCTCTCGACGGATCCGAGAAAGGGTTGGTTGACGGGGTTGCAATGACCCGGTACATTGACCGATGTAGGGGTGAACTGCTGGATCAACCGAGAACCTTGAAGATGGGGTATACGGCTCTGAAACCCCTTGTGTTCAAGAATGCAGAAAGACTATCTGCCCAACCTACAATGTCGGTTATAGAGCAGGCCCACGCGGATGCGCTGAGGGTACGTGGGGCTCGTATTGCACTAGATAGGTTTGGTACTTGTATTTTATTTGGAAACTAATGTGTTGAAGTGCAGATTGCTGTGAGTGCCGTGGCGCTACGGGATCAGCTGGGAGCTCTAGGGGCTGAGAAAGAGAAGCTGGTGGCCGAGAAGGATAATCTGTTGGCCGAGAAGGAGAAATTGGTCGCCGAGAAGAAAACCCTGGGCGAGAATTATGACAAACTGTCGGTGGACTTCCTGCACCTGACCGAGGATGTCGAGAAATTGAGGGTGGAAAAAGAGAGCATGGCCGCTAAGTACGGCGAATTAGAGGAGGAGAACTTGCTCCTGGCTGAGGACGTGGAAGCCGAAAAGGCTGAGGTGTCTGCCCTGAAAACGGCACAGGCGGAGGAGCGGAAAAAGTTAGCGATGATGGCCAACTTTTCTGTATACTACGCTCATGTGCGGGCGCTCAATTTCGCGAATGTTCCTCTGTCGGATAGGGCGTGGTCGGAGTTGGTGTATCCGTGTCCGCATGGTGCACCGCCGAAACCCTTGGACTGGGCGAATCTTCGTGAAGAAGAGCTTCCTCGGCTACCGGGGCAGACAATTTCGACAGCGCTGCGTCCTCACTCTATGTCGACCGCGTCCACTCCTCGACCGGATGCTACTGTTGTTCCCCCACCAGCATCTCCTCAGGTGGAACCTTGACTATCTTTCTAGCATTATGTATATATATATATATATATTTTATTTTTATTTTATTTTTTTTTGTTTTTGTTTTGGTCTCTTTTGTATCTAGAAACAGATTCTTTTGGGGAAGTGATAATATAGGTGTTGTGGTTTCTTTCTGTTGGGCTTGCTTGGGTGAATTTCTTTTGATGGTCGTTATATTTTGAAGGATATGAAAACAAAATATTGTCAGGTACCAAATAACCCCCTTGCCATGGTGGTCTGGACCTCGCCTAGTCGTAGTGTAGGTGACGTAATGGAGGATTTGGAAAGGTCTAACGCGTCCCTTACCGCGAAATTGACTTGTGCTTATCAGGAAATCGAGGGTCTGAATATTCATATTTCCAACCTGGCGATCCGGTTACGTGATTTGGGAGAGAAATTTAGTAAAAAGACCGCCCATTATACGGCAAATAAGGGTAAAGCAAAGGAACTTCTCAGTGCCCTACGACGTTCTCGTGATGAAGCCCGAGGTCGTGTGACGAGCTTGAGCTTGGTCCTTGGGGCCGTTTTCGAGGACGCGGATCTGCTGCTATCCTTTGCCAAAGCGTATTGGGCCCGAGCTCGCGCCTTAGAGGTGCTGGAGCATATAAAAGGAATGAGTGGTGTGTCCCGGGCAGAGCGCATGGTGGATGCGAAGGCCGGGGTAACTGAAACCACTGTTGTCTTGAACCGAATCGAGGCGGTCATTCGTGAGCGTTTGGGGACGCAAATTAATTCATTGCGAGATATTCATTTTGCCGATGTGGTAGAGGCTTCGGCGTCTGTTGAGGGGTTGTCGGATTAGTAAAATAGCTTGTTTTGTTGTTTTCTTTGTAGCTTGTATATAAAAATTCTCTCGCTTCTCTTCTTTTTTTTTTTTTTTTTGGTAGCTTCTTTCTCTCTCTTTTTTTTTTTGTTTGGTTTATTCATCTCTTCTAGTTCGTCTCCCCCCCTCTTTTTTTTTTATAGGCACATGCTACTATGTCGCACCAGGCTGGTTCTCCATGCCTAGTTAACCCGGGGTTAGGACCTACTGGTGCTGCCCGGGACGAGGTCTCATCTGGTGCGGCTAGTGAGGTGCCTGACAGGTGGCCCTACATTGTTTTGATGAGCAAAAATGTCAAATTGACCGACCAATGTGCTCGACTGCGGACCAAGCTGAAAACCCAGGCGGCCTCTTTTCGAGAATACGTTCGCCGTGCCGAGCATGCTGTTGAGGTTCAGGAGCGTCGTTTGGATCGATATTGGCGTGCAAAGGGCGAGTACTTCGGCAAATTAAAGTTGCTTGTAACCAAGGCCAACGTGTTGGTGAAGTATTTCCGTTTGTCCCGTGCCAGATACGATGCTTCCGCAGCTGTGATTGAAGATCGCCGTGACCTCTCCTTTGACGATGATCGCCGTAAAGCGGCCTCGGATGCTCACGAGTCCGCCAAAGAAGCCGAGTTCAACGCGCGGCTTCAAACGCTGACTTGTGTAGGGGCTCATACGACCAATTTTGATGCCCTCATTTCTGAGGAGCGTTTTGAAGGTGATGAGTCTGAAGGGTACACAACGACGGATGACGAAGAGATTGAGCTCGGTCAATTACCGGCGTGCTCCTCCTGCAGTAGCTCTTCTTAAATGAATCTCTTTAGTGTCGTTGATCTTCTTGTTGCCTCCGTAATGCGGGCGAGGACTATATATGTGATTTCTTTATTCCTGTTTTGTACCTTTCCATTGCTGTATTGCTATTTAATTGATTGGATCGATTTTTCCTTGCCAAATCATTTGTTATTTCGTTATTCCTGTTTTGAAGATGCTTCTTGTGGATATTTTGTTGTTTTAGATTGATTCTCCTTCATTGTTTTAGCCAATTTATATTGCCTCGCCGTCGTAAAGTGGACCTGAATAATTCCTTGCATTGTACCTGCATATAAATTTCATAGTATTCCTAGGCGTTCCTTCGGTAACACGCCATGTTGGGAATTTCATCGTATTCCTAGGCACTTCGGCCATGTTGGGAATTTCATAGTATCCCTAGACGTTCCTTCGGTAACACGCCATTTACGGGATTTCATAGTATGCCTAGACGTTCCTTTGGTAACACGCCATTTACGGACTTTCATTGTATTCCTAGGCACTTCGGCCATGCTGGGAATTTTATAGTATCCCTAGACGTTCCTTCGGTAACACGCCATTTACGGGATTTAATAGTATGCCTAGACGTTCCTTTGGTAACACGCCATTTACGGACTTTCATTGTATTCCTAGGCACTTCGGCCATGCTGGGAATTTTATAGTATCCCTAGACGTTCCTTCGGTAACACGCCATTTACGGGATTTCATAGTATGCCTAGACGTTCCTTTGGTAACACGCCATTTACGGACTTTCATTGTATTCCTAGGCACTTCGGCCATGCTGGGAATTTTATAGTATCCCTAGATGTTCCTTCGGTAACACGCCATTTACGGGATTTCATAGTATGCCTAGACGTTCCTTTGGTAACACGCCATTTACGGACTTTCATTGTATTCCTAGGCACTTTGGCCATGCTGGGAATTTTATAGTATCCCTAGACGTTCCTTCGGTAACACGCCATTTACGGGATTTCATAGTATTTCTAGGCACTTCGGCCATGTTGAGAATCTCATAGTATTAGTAGACAGCATAATAATATATTTTATTCATTCAAAAGAAGAAAGATAATGCCATTAAGCAAGAAAGGTAAGGTAGCACCTGTACTTGTACTTGTATTGGGAGCATTGCCTATACGTAGTACTTCTTTAGGTTAGCCACGTTCCAAGAATTCTTTTCCCCTCGGCTGTTGGCGAACAGGACGCTTTTGATTTTGTAAGAGACTGGACTTGTTCGCTTGACGATTTCGTATGGGCCTTCCCAGGTAGGGCTCAGTTTGCCATGTATTTTGTTGCGGGTATAGACCGTCACTCGTCGCAGCACCAGTTCTCCTACCATGAATTCTTTAGATCCTTTTACTCTCTTGTCATAGGTTTGCTTGACGCTTTGTTGGTATTTAGCTAAGGTAAGGGCCGCTATCTCTCGTTTCTCGTCTATCATGTCGAGCTCTTCTCTCATTCTTTGTTCATTATTTCCCTGCTCGACTAACGTTGTTCGGAGCGTAGGTAGCCCGATCTCTGTCGGTATGACGGCCTCAACACCGTATGCTAAGCTAAACGGGGTTTCCTTGGTGCCCGTCTTGGGTGTGGTTCGGCACGACCATAAAACGTTGAGTAGCCGCTCGGGCCACCTCCCCTTTGCTTGTTCAAGGGTGGTCTTGATTCCGTCTAATATGGTTCGGTTTGACACTTCGGCTTGCCCGTTCCCTTGTGGGTATGTCGGCGTCGAATAGAATTTTCGGATACCGAGTTCCTCGTACCACAGCTGTAAATTGGCATCTTTGAACTGGGTTCCGTTGTCGGCGACTATAGCGTACGGTATTCCGAACCTAGTTATGATGTATTCCCAAATGAATTGTTTGACGTTGCTGGCTTTGATTTCTCGGAGGGGTTTAGCTTCGACCCATTTGGTGAAATAATCAGTCGCAACGATCAGATATTCCACATTCCCAGGTGCTCTCGGGAGTTTACCGACCAAATCGATTGCCCATTGAGCGAACGGCCATGGTGCTGATACCGGGGTCATCATAGATGAAGGGAGCCGTGGTATCTTGGCGAATCGTTGGCACTTGTCGCATCGTTGGACGTATGCATCGGCGTCTCGCTTGATATAGGGCCACCAATATCCTTGGGTCACTGCCTTGTTTGCAAGGGATCGCCCTTTGATGTGTGCTCCGCAAGATCCTTCGTGGATTTCCTCCAAGACCGGCAGTTGTAGCTCGGTCGGGACGCACAGTAGATGTGGTCCCCGGTAACTGGATTTGTATAGTTTATCGTCCTCGGATAGCCAGAAGCGAGGGGCTTTTCTTGTAATTTTCAGCGCTTTTATCTTGTCGACCGGAAGAGTTCCATTTCGCAGATAATGGGTCATGTCCTCCATCCATCCTAGTTCGTACTGTATCGATGTCACCCGGTTTACCCTTTTTATTATGGTCGGGGTCGGCAGTAGTTCCACTGTGATCGACCGGGTGTCGGTCAATGTTAGTGTCGAGGCTAGGGTGGCCAATGCATCGGCATGTGCATTCTCAGTGCGATTGATTCTTACTAACTCGCACTGTTCGAAGGTTGCCATCAAGCTTTGGACTTTCTCTTGGTAAAGGATCATTCTATCATCTTTCGCTTGGTACTCGCCGATGGCTTGATTGACGATGAGCATGGAGTCTGAACTTGCAATTAAGTGGGAGCATCCGAGGGTCCGGGCAATAAGCATGCCATTTATCATGGCCTCGTATTCTGCCTCATTGTTGGTAGCTCGGAAACCCAGTTTTATGCTTTTTTCGATGATTGCTCCCTCGCTGGACTTTAGGACGATCCCTGCTCCTGATCCGTCCTTGGTGGCTGATCCGTCGACATGTATCTGCCAGTGTGATTGTGGAGAGAGTGCCAAAGGCTCGTCATAGCCTTCAGTGAATTCTGCGACAAAATCGGCCAGGACTTGTCCCTTTATGGCGTGGCGGGGTGCGAACTCGATATGAAATTTGGATAGCTCGACCCCCCAGGCGGCAACTCGGCCGCTGATGTCCGTCCGTCGAAGCGACTCTTTAATATGAAATTTTGTGTATACCCGGACCTGATGAGCTATGAAATAGTGTGGCAACTTTCTGGTTGCGACGACCAATGCCAGACATAGCTTTTCCAAGGGTAGATAACGTGTTTCGGCTTCGACCAGAGTCTTGCTGACGAAGTAGATCGGAAATTGTTCGCGACCTTCTTCTCTCAGGATGACCGCGCTCACAGCTGTAGAGGAAACTGCTAGGTAGCATGCCAGAATGTCTCCTCTGTTCGGCCTTACTAGCAGTGGCAATGTCCTCAAGTACTCTTTGAGATTGTTGAATGAAGCTTCACATTCCGGGTCCCAGACGAATTTCCTATCCTTCTTGAGTGATTCGAAAAATGGCCGTCCCTTATCTGCGGATCGGCTAATGAACCTGCTCAGCGCGGCCATCATTCCCGTGAGCTCTTGTACCTGTTTCTTATTCTTGGGCGCTGCTAGGTTTCGTAGAGCCGTTATTTGATCGGGATTAGCCTCTATTCCTCGTCGGCTAACCATATGTCCCAAGAATTTCCCTTTGCTGATGCCAAATGCACACTTGCTCGCATTGAGTTTCAGTTTGTGCTCGCCCAACGTTTGGAAGACGTCTTTAATGTCTTGGAGGTGGGATGTGGCCTTTTCGCTCTTGACGACCATGTCGTCTATGTATACCTCCATCGTCTTCCCTATATGATCTCGACATACCCTTGTTATCATCCTTTGGTATGTTGCCCCCGCATTGCGTAGGCCGAACGGCATTACCGTATAGCAATAATTTCCCAAAGGCGATATAAACGAAGTCTTTTCTTGATCTTCGCGGGCGAGGGGAATTTGATGGTATCCTGAGTACGCATCAAGGAAGGTCATCCGTTCTGCTCCCGCAGTTGCGTCCACCAGTTGATCGATCCTTGGAAGGGGAAAGTGGTCCCTCGGGCAGGCTTTGTTGAGGTTGGTGAAGTCTATACAGACTCTCTCCTTCCCGTTCTTCTTAGGGACGACGACCGGGTTGGACAACCATTTTGGATAGTAAACCTCCCTTATGGCTCCCGCCTCCAATAGCTTTTGTACTTCAGCAATTATAGCTGCTCTGTGCTGTACAGAGACTTTTCTGCTCCTCTGTGCTATTGGCTTGTACTCGGCGTTCACACTTAGGTGGTGGCATGCTGTATTGGGGTCTAGGCCCGGCATGTCTTTAGGACTCCAGGCGAATTTATCAGTGTTGTTGAGGAGGAATGCTTTCAACTCCTCGGATTCCTGTTTTGGAAGGTTGTCGCCGAGGAGGAAGTAATGCTCCTCGTCCATATCAGGGATATACACCTTCCTGAGTGTCTCTCCTACTTGTTCTTCGACCACCCTTTCGGTTTTGGATATTTGGTTGATCAGCTTCTTTGTGCTGGTGGGTTGTTCCACAGTGCTTCGCTGTTTTTGGAGAGTCGCGGTGATGTCTTCGCAGCGTCTTGAATCTTCTTGACATCCTCTGGCTGTCTCGATCGCTCCCCTATCATTTGGGTATTTGACCTTTTGGTGATAGGTCGAGGGTATGGCCTTCATGGCATGTAACCAAGGTCGGCCCAATATCGCGTTGTGCCCGGAGTGGTCGTCGACCACTAAGAACTCCACGGGAACCGACATGGACCCTGTTGTGACATTGAGGACGATCTTACCCAATGGTTTGGTCGTTTCGGAGATGAATCCGATAAGTGTGACATCGGTAGGCTGTAGATCTTGCAGCTTGAGTTCCATCTTGTCGAAGAGATCCTTGTACATGATATCACAAGAGGCTCCTTGGTCGACAAGTACCCTGCTGACTGTGTCTAAGCCGATTTGAACACGGAGGTTAATGGCGTCTCCGTGGGGGTAAATCACCCCTTCTTCGTCAAGATCCGAGAAAGAAATGGGCGGATGTCGTCGTGGTGTGCATTGTCGTTTAGAGGTCGACGCCTGTGATGTCTTGGCTACTTGGCCAAAGTGGGCCAGCTGCCGTTGTCGTGATCGTTCCCCGCCTGGGCCCTTGGGTTGTGACATATGAACGACATTGATCGTTTTGCCTTGCCGGTTGTCAGATCCCTCGATGGCCAGTTGTTTGCCTTTATTCCCAGCTCCTTTGATGAACTTGGCTAGGTATCCTGCATCGCCCCACTGGTTCATTCTCCATCGCAGGTTACGGCAATGCTCAGTGAGATGGCCGTGATCCTCGTGATATGCGCAGAAGAGCTTGGAATCTCTCTGACTGGGGGGAGAGATGATCGGTTGTGGTCGGGAGTACCAACTTTCCCTGCATATATCCTTAAGGATATCTTCAGCAGACAGATTGAAAGTGTATCGCAGCTCGACCGGTCCGAAAGTGCTTCGGTGTTCCCTCTCTTGGGGCCGAACCTGTTGAAATGGCTTGGGTGGCATCGGGTAGGCGAGCTGGAGCGGTTTATGTTCGTTGGTCGGTGTTGGGTATGTGATCTGGAGCGGTTTAGGCTCTAGTGCTCGTGGTCGCTCTACCCTGCTATGGGCCTCGGGCTCTTTGCCCTTTCTGGTCGGTTGAAATGCTTCTCCCTGGTTATTTCTAACTCTTTTGCGACCCACCTGTGCCTCGCGGACCGACTCTCTTCTCGGTAGAGTCCGGTTGAGGAAACGCAATTCGTCGTTTTTATCGGTGAGGTGGGTACAATAGGCTAGCAGGGAATCAGTGGTGGGGAAGTTTTTGCCTATGAACTTCCTTCTCGCCCAATAGCCATTAGGGATGGAATTGATAAAGTTTTGGATGGCTATATTATTGGCATATCGTGGAATCTGGTTTGCTACGTCGATAAAACGTATGCAGTAATCGTTGAGCCTTTCATTTGGCATCATCGTCATTTTAAGAAGGGTTTTGATACTAACCTTCTTTTTCCGATGAGCAGCGTATCGGGTGGAGTACGCTCTTAGCAGTTCTGCCCAGTTTCTAATGGAGCCCCGTGGTAAGTTATGATACCATGACGAAGCCTCTTGACCCAAGCTGTTTTTGAAAAATTTGCACATCAGTGCATGGTCATCACTCCACAGTTCCATCTTCGTCTTGTAGTGCCTCAGATGGTCGATAGGGCAACTCTTCCCGTCATAGAGCCTGAATTCGGGGATAACGAATCCCATAGGATTGCGGTACCGCGTGATCTGTTCAGCACACGGGGTTTCTTGGCATACATTCCAAGCCTGTTGGAACGCGTCATCCGTGACTTGGTAGGGGGGAGGGTATCCTCCCTGATGTGGTGGTGGGCCATATCCCTCCCCGATCCTGTATTCGGGATATCTATCGTCCTTCGTGTTTGTGTGGACACGTTCCATATGAGTGTTCGGATGGACGATAGTCATTGGGACATTGCCCCCTTGGTGGGGGGCTCTTATATCGGGTCGCCGACCCGCTGCCTCCAGGGCGGCCCTGTAGGCAGAATCTTCCACTTCATGGCGTGGGTCTTTGTCGGGTTGGATAACTGGCAATACGATGCCGGCCGCTGTCATGGCCGTCATGCATGCCGCCAGCTGAGCTTGTAGCTGGGTGTAGTTCCTTTCGTCGGCTAATGGTCCGACATGTTGTACATCCACCGTGGGTGGTGTAATCATCCTCGGAGAATTAGTCAGCAGTCGGGGCGACTGTCCGAGTACATGATCCTCGGGCATACCAAACTGATGGGCCTCGTCCGTTTGTAAACGAGCACCGGAGTTGACCGAGGCTGTAGGCAAAGGGACTCTTGAGCTCGGCCCTGCTTGGGACCCGGTTAAGCGTCTTCGTGCACGCCTTAATACGGGCACGTCTTGTTCGTCCTCCGAGGACGAAAGGTGTTCGTCGACAATCCCTTCGACGAAATGTCGGGGTGGTTCGACCGGTTGTTCTTGGTTGACGTAGGAGGTTGTTGGTTGGTTTCCGGATTGGATAGCTTCATATCTGTCGCGGATAGCGAGTAGATCGTCGAGGTCTTGTTGGCTAATTTGCGTGTTTTGGTTATTGGTTTCTACTATCTCGGGATGGGTTTCCTCTACATTGGTAACCATTGTCGCTCGTCTGGCAGAGTATTGGTATTCGAATTCTAAACTAGTTGGGAACTAGATGATTCCCGGAGACGGCGCCATTTGATAAAGCCATAACTTTGGTCGGTCGCGTTAGGCTTTTCAACAATGATATAATGATAAATCAACCGTGAATAAATGATACTTCCTGATCTTTATTATTGCTCGGATTATTGTCCTTGTTCGGACTATTACATTTGCTCGGATTAGTATTTCGGTTTTACAATTATGCTCGAAATAACTACTTAATCTCTCGTCTTGATCTTTCTCCTCTTTTATTCAGTGCTCGGCTGTCTTTTCTCGGTTTATTTCTCGAAGTGATATACTTTGGTTAGTTTCTCTCTTTTCTTAACTTCTCTCTATATTTTTTGGATAGATTTTTCTGGTCCTTTTCTAGGAGGGGTAGCTGGCTATTTATAGGCAACTGCGCCTTCTAGGATATTGACAAATGTCTTCATCCCAGGGGTTTTTCAGACAAGGGTCCCCCTTTGATTGGGCTTGGGCTTTTGGGTAGTAGCACCTCAATTCCTATAAAAAGTATGAGATGACCCATTTAAGCGTTGGATACCCAGTTATAAAGTGGGCTGATTATAACCCGAATAAGATATTCGGGTCTAATTTTTATGTTCTATCACAAACTATTACTTTATACATAAACAAATGCAAAAGTTCAATTCATATACAAAGTAGAATAGTTTTAATTTAAAAGAGGAATATGTAAATGGACCAAAAAGAAAAGAAGAAAGGAATATGTAATGGTAGCCGTTGGATCAGTTGGCTCTTAATTCCCTTTTTCTCATTATTTCCCAGTCTCTATATGACTGACTATATATATCATCAATAATAGTGCCAAACTGATCCGCTTGTTATGTTGTTACAGAAATCGAAACAAGAGCTAATTAGTTAAATAATATTTTCTTTACTTGGTTTATTCTCTCATGGTTTCTATAGATTTGATTGGCTCTCCTGTCAACTTTTATGATTGGCTCTCCTACGTTGAGTTTGAAATACGCCACAATGACAACATTGAAAAAGCCAGACTCGTATTCTATAATAAGGTTTACAAAAGGGATCCGTTAGGTAGGATGCATCAATGTTTTGATCGGGCAATGGCCAATCTTGGTCTTCTCAAGTCCCAAGAGCTACCATGTGAGGTGCTGAACATGGATTTTTTTAAAGAAAAGAAGCAATGCTACGAGCAAGACTTGCAGAAAAACCCATTAGATTATGAGTCTTGGGTTGGTTACACAAAGCTGGTGGAAGGGTCGGGCAACAAAGACCAAACCCGCAAACTCTATCGCCAAACTCTACCGAAACTCTACAGTTTCTCCTATAACCATAAACGTGGATGTTTTAAGCACGTTAATAAAAGAGAAGAGAGAATTTGCATTTGCGCTTCAATCCTCTCTGTGTCGATGCTTCTCCTATCATTCGTCGGTCCAATAATATTTGGGACTAAACTTTTAGGGTTTTGTTGAGCGCGCGCTCTCTCTCTCTCTATATATATATATATATATAATGTTTTTCTCATTTAAATATTTATGATACATAGAGAGAAGGGATGGTATAAAACACTAATATGAAGCAGCCGGTGGACTATAATTATTAATAAAACCAATATAATTTTTAATTTTTAATTTTTAATTTATTTTATTTTAGTTATTTTTGGGTTATGTGTTGGTTTTTCAGCCGACACACCCTAAAATCTCACAAAATAAAATTAAAATCAGAAAAATCAGAATTTAAAAAAAAAAACATGAAAATACACATAAAATTACATATAGGCAAAATTACACCTCTTACGCTTGTTATGTCTTACGGGAGGAATTGATATCTTATATTTTTTTTCATAGCTCTAACTTGAGAAATAGTAAAAATTAGGGCTATGAAAAAAAATAAAAGATGCTTGCCTGAAGAATTGTTAATGCACGGAAAGTGTACGAGTGTGCTAAATTATCTACGATTGCCACTGATTTTCACGGTGTTCGACCAAGGACTTCTTATAATCTTCGACCAAAATTGACATGTGAAAAACCATGAAACGATAAGACTGGTCCTTTTATTTCGCACTAAATTATCTACTTTGGACTATTTTATGACGACAACTATATACAAATTTTATCTTCAAAATTTTCGTATCCAAATTGGGTAAAAGTTGGGGCCAATTACACTTTACAATTTAAATAGTCTATTCAGGTTTTCACATGGTTTGATAAAAACAGTAAATATAGTGGAAAAATATTGTTCTTCCACATAGATCCAAAACTTAGCATTTAAATTATGGTATTATAAAATACAAGGTTGTATAAGTAAATAGTAACCCAACTTAAAAATAATTAGACTATTATTTTGGGACAGAACAAACGATATTGTAAATTAGTCTACTCACTCCGTCCCATATTATAAGTTTTATTCGAAACCACACATAATTTTGACCGGTAAATAACTCATATCCAAATTGTCGAAATAATATTTTTAAAAGTTTTATCATATAACTTAACATTTGAACTATGTATAGAGAATTTAAAAAAATTCATTTCGGTAATTTAGTTATATGTTTAAATCCGATCAAAAATATATGTGGTTTATAACTTATAAAATGAAACGAATGGACTATTATTTTGGTACGGGACAAACTATTACTTTATACATAAACAAATGCAAAAGTTCAATTCATATACAAAGTAGAATAGTTTTAATTTAAAAGAGGAATATGTAAATGGACCAAAAAGAAAAGAAGAAAGGAATATGTAATGGTAGCCGTTGGATCAGTTGGCTCTTAATTCCCTTTTTCTCATTATTTCCCAGTCTCTATATGACTGACTATATCATCAATAATAGTGCCAAACTGATCCGCTTGTTATGTTGTTACAGAAATCCAAACAAGAGCTAATTAGTTAAATAGTATTTTCTTTACTTGGTTTATTCTCTCATGGTTTCTATAGATTTGATTGGCTCTCCTGTCAACTTTTATGATTGGCTCTCCTACGCCGAGTTTGAAATACGCCACAATAACAACATTGAAAAAGCCAGACTCGTATTCTATAATAAGGTTTACAAAAGGGATCCGTTAGATAGGATGCATCAATGTTTTGATCAGGCAATGGCCAATCTTGGTCTTCTCAAGTCCCAAGAGCTACCATGTGAGGTGCTGAACATGGATTTTTTTAAAGAAAAGAAGCAATGCTACGAGCAAGACTTGCAGAAAAACCCATTAGATTATGAGTCTTGGGTTGGTTACACAAAGCTGGTGGAAGGGTCGGGCAACAAAGACCAAACCCGCAAACTCTATTGTCAAACTCTACCGAAACTCTACAGTTTCTCCTATAACCATAAACGTGGATGTTTTAAACACGTTAATAAAAGAGAAGAGAGAATTTGCATTTGTGCTTCAATCCTCTCTGTGTCGATGCTTCTCCTATCATTCGTCGGTCCAATAATATTTGGGACTAAACTTTTAGGGTTTTGTTGAGCGCGCTATCTCTCTATCTATCTCTCTCTCTCTATATATATATATATAATGTTTTTCTCATTTAAATATTTATGATACATAGAGAGAAGGGATGGTATAAAACACTAATATGAAGCAGCCGGTGGACTATAATTATTAATAAAACCAATATAATTTTTAATTTTTAATTAATTTTATTTTAGTTATTTTTGGGTTATGTGTTGGTTTATTTCAGCCGACACACCCTAAAATCTCACAAAATAAAATTAAAATCAGAAAAATCAGAATTTAAAAAAAAAAAACACGAAAATACACATAAAATTACATATAGGCAAAATTACACCTCTTACGCTTGTTATGTCTTACGGGAGGAATTGATATCTTATATTTTTTTTTCATAGCTCTAACTTGAGAAATAGTAAAAATTAGGGCTATGAAAAAAAATAAAAGATGCTTGCCTGAAGAATTGTTAATGCACGGAAAGTGTACGAGTGTGCTAAATTATCTACGATTGCCACTAATTTTCACGGTGTTCGACCAAGGACTTCTTATAATCTTCGACCAAAATTGACATGTGAAAAACCATGAAACGATAAGACTGGTCCTTTTATTTCGCACTAAATTATCTACTTTGGACTATTTTATGACGACAACTATATACAAATTTTATCTTCAAAATTTTCGTATCCAAATTGGGTAAAAGTTGGGGCCAATTACACTTTACAATTTAAATAGTCTATTCAGGTTTTCACATGGTTTGATAAAAACAGTAAATATAGTGGAAAAATATTGTTCTTCCACATAGATCCAAAACTTAGCATTTAAATTATGGTATTATAAAATACAAGGTTGTATAAGTAAATAGTAACCCAACTTAAAAATAATTAGACTATTATTTTGGGACAGAACAAACGATATTGCAAATTAGTCTACTCACTCCGTCCCATATTATAAGTTTTATTCGAAACCACACATAATTTTGACCGGTAAATAACTCATATCCAAATTGTCGAAATAATATTTTTAAAAGTTTTATCATATAACTTAACATTTGAACTATGTATAGAGAATTTAAAAAAATTCATTTCGGTAATTTAGTTATATGTTTAAATCCGATTAAAAATATATGTGGTTTATAACTTATAAAATGAAACGAATGGACTATTATTTTGGTACGGGACAAACTATTACTTTATACATAAACAAATGCAAAAGTTCAATTCATATACAAAGTAGAATAGTTTTAATTTAAAAGAGGAATATGTAAATGGACCAAAAAGAAAAGAAGAAAGGAATATGTAATGGTAGCCGTTGGATCAGTTGGCTCTTAATTCCCTTTTTCTCATTATTTCCCAGTCTCTATATGACTGACTATATATATTATCAATAATAGTGCCAAACTGATCCGCTTGTTATGTTGTTACAGAAATCGAAACAAGAGCTAATTAGTTAAATAATATTTTCTTTACTTGGTTTATTCTCTCATGGTTTCTATAGATTTGATTGGCTCTCCTGTTAACTTTTATGATTGGCTCTCCTACGCCGAGTTTGAAATACGTCACAATGACAACATTGAAATAGCCAGACTCGTATTCTATAATAAGGTTTACAAAAGGGATCCGTTAGGTAGGATGCATCAATGTTTTGATCGGGCAATGGCCAATCTTGGTCTTCTCAAGTCCCAAGAGCTACCATGTGAGGTGCTGAACATGGATTTTTTTAAAGAAAAGAAGCAATGCTACGAGCAAGACTTGCAGAAAAACCCATTAGATTATGAGTCTTGGGTTGGTTACACAAAGCTGGTGGAAAGGTCGGGCAACAAAGACCAAACCCGCAAACTCTATCGCCAAACTCTACCGAAACTCTACAGTTTCTCTTATAACCATAAACGTGGATGTTTTAAGCACGTTAATAAAAGAGAAGAGAGAATTTGCATTTGCGCTTCAATCCTCTCTGTGTCGATGCTTCTCCTATCATTCGTCGGTCCAATAATATTTGGGACTAAACTTTTAGGGTTTTGTTGAGCGCGCTCTCTCTCTCTATATATATATATATATATATATAATGTTTTTCTCATTTAAATATTTATGATACATAGAGAGAAGGGATGGTATAAAACACTAATATGAAGCAGCCGGTGGACTATAATTATTAATAAAACCAATATAATTTTTAATTTTTAATTTTTAATTAATTTTATTTTAGTTATTTTTGGGTTATGTGTTGGTTTTTCAGCCGACACACCCTAAAATCTCACAAAATAAAATTAAAATCAGAAAAATCAGAATTTAAAAAAAAAACACGAAAATACACATAAAATTACATATAGGCAAAATTACACCTCTTACGCTTGTTATGTCTTACGGGAGGAATTGATATCTTATATTTTTTTTTCATAGCTCTAACTTGAGAAATAGTAAAAATTAGGGCTATGAAAAAAAATAAAAGATGCTTGCCTGAAGAATTGTTAATGCACGGAAAGTGTACGAGTGTGCTAAATTATCTACGATTGCCACTAATTTTCACGGTGTTCGACCAAGGACTTCTTATAATCTTCGACCAAAATTGACATGTGAAAAACCATGAAACGATAAGACTGGTCCTTTTATTTCGCACTAAATTATCTACTTTGGACTATTTTATGACGACAACTATATACAAATTTTATCTTCAAAATTTTCGTATCCAAATTGGGTAAAAGTTGGGGCCAATTACACTTTACAATTTAAATAGTCTATTCAGGTTTTCACATGGTTTGATAAAAACAGTAAATATAGTGGAAAAATATTGTTCTTCCACATAGATCCAAAACTTAGCATTTAAATTATGGTATTATAAAATACAAGGTTGTATAAGTAAATAGTAACCCAACTTAAAAATAATTAGACTATTATTTTGGGATAGAACAAACGATATTGCAAATTAGTCTACTCACTCCGTCCCATATTATAAGTTTTATTCGAAACCACACATAATTTTGACCGGTAAATAACTCATATCCAAATTGTCGAAATAATATTTTTAAAAGTTTTATCATATAACTTAACATTTGAACTATGTATAGAGAATTTAAAAAAATTCATTTCGGTAATTTATTTATATGTTTAAATCCGATTAAAAATATATGTGGTTTATAACTTATAAAATGAAACGAATGGACTATTATTTTGGTACGGGACAAACTATTACTTTATACATAAACAAATGCAAAAGTTCAATTCATATACAAAAGTTCAATTCATATACAAAGTAGAATAGTTTTAATTTAAAAGAGGAATATGTAAATGGACCAAAAAGAAAAAGAAGAAAGGAATATGTAATGGTAGCCGTTGGATCAGTTGGCTCTTAATTCCCTTTTTCTCATTATTTCCCAGTCTCTATATGACTGACTATATATATCATCAATAATAGTGCCAAACTGATCCGCTTGTTATGTTGTTACAGAAATCCAAATAAGAGCTAATTAGTTAAATAATATTTTCTTTACTTGGTTTATTCTCTCATGGTTTCTATAGATTTGAGTTTGATTAAATTATAAAATCTTATTCATTATTTCTGTTTCTCGAGATGAGATCTCGTCGGAGAAGATCTCTCCCAACACTCTTCCTCTTCCTGGTATTACATACTCTCTCTCTCTATATATATATTATTATTATTAATATTGTAGTTTTTTTTTTGTATGAAGTAAATCTATAGGGGGAGAAAGTGATGTAATTAAGATTTCCTGGCTAGATTACAGTATATTCGTCTCCTGATGTTTTTTTTTTTTTTTTTTTTTAAGGGTAAATTGTGCAAAACACCACTTTGTATATATATGTACATGTGTGTGTGTGTGTGACATAAACTTGCGTTTGATACTCGACGGATTACATTGAACGCCTCCGGTTTCAGAAAAAAACACAGTTTTTATTTTCCTCCTATTATAATGTTTTTATGATCTGTTTTTTTTTAAACGGTAAAATGTGGATAAACAACATATGCCCGCTATGTTATTTCATAGTTTGCGGTAAATTACTATTTGCTATACAATATTTAAGGATAAGTCAACTCAGTACAATGGCAATGATTCTTATCGAATTGTTTCTATTTTGTAAAGTACATCTTTCGGTAACGATGCATCGAAACTCCCTATGTATTTGCTTATTTAATATTAGTATATAACAGACTGCAGTTAATAAGCTAAATTTTCTGCAAATTGTGAACCATCTATTTCTAGTAATTTTTCGCTTTTGAGATGATAAGTTTGTTACTTTACTATGTGAAAAAGCTAAGTCAATTGCTATTTTGTGGTGCTTTTTAAGAATATATATCTAGCCACTGAAATTACGTTTACCTTTAATCATCGGTATTTTTGTTGTATGATATGTTGTTTTCTAGTATCTCTTTGGCTTTAATTTTGCTTCTGTGCAGGTCATGATCCACATTGCCATCGCTGATGCCGACCTGCCTTATACTGGAAAAAGGTAAGATTTTTCGTATGTATCACTACAAACACTACATATATACATAAGTTTGGTTAAGTCAACCAGGCAAGAAATAGCTTGCTTTGAAGTTGGTTGTATATCCTTTTGGTATTGTTCTGTTTTTTCTTTTGTTTTCTTCTTTAATGTTTTTCGAACCCTTCTTTCAGGAAAAGAGATTTTAAAGCACATTGGTCACTGAGTGATTGTCCTCAATGTGTTACCAGAAAGGTTTCTCTCTGAACCCATTCCCATTCATCTGTTGTAAAACAATAAATGATTGTATAAGGAGGCTTGTTATAATGCCCTTTAAATTTGCGGAAGTCTTATTTATGCCTTTTCTGGCTCTTTATTTTCATATGCACTCTTATTTTGTACATATATGTAGGTATGGCCATCTCCAGAAGCTAGAAAACTTTAGTACCTTAGCTTGAATTATTTGATGTCCATCCTCAGATCCTCTGAAATATAGTATATATTTGTGCAAATTGCATAGCGATTAATTTTGCGACTCATGGAGATTTTATCAACTTTTTTCTATTATTATCCCTGAAACCTTGCTTTTGGATTAAGAAAGCAGCTCATATACCGAAAGTTGGTCTGGCTTGTTATTAATTGGAAATGCTATAACAACACAAAATACCCTCTTACCAAGTACGATATACATAGAACTGATTCTTATCAGGCTTCATTAGAAGATAAATGATATAAAATTCCTTCTGTAGTTGGGTTATAAAACCTAAGTTGCAGTAGAGAACTCCTGCAGCAAAATAACTCAGGAGCATGTGATTACCTTTTCCTCTCTTTTGATTTTGATTCTCATCACTAAACAATTTATGTTATCAGTTTGCCCATGTTAGTTGTGTACCAGATGCTTGAAGCTCTTTTTCCTTTATATTGTTCTGTTTCCTGTTGTGGCAGTGCATGCGATTAATAAAAGAAAAGACAAGGAATAGAATAGATGAGAATGATGGATTAATATTGCAAATTCAAAGCTTCTGTTAGCACTTATTTTAAAGTTTTTGACATGTTATCAATTGATTTTTCCAGGCACTAAATCATATGACAGATGATTCAAGTGGCAATATGTTAGATAAAAAGGTAATGGGTGCCCATAACCGTAATATGTGTATTGCAGGAGTTTTTGTATTGAGGCTTACTTTTCCTTTTTAGCAGGATATTGATATTATTGTAACATACAGCGATGCTTCCGGTGCTGTTAAAATTAGAAAAGTGAAGTCCAAAGACCTGTCACAGTCATGGGTTTGGACAGATGAAAGCAATAAATACGTAAACGTTTCTAAGGTATTCCCATGCATCTTAGTTTTTTTCAGAAATAACCGACTTTGGTTTCGAACTGTTACTTTCCGAGTTACTGAAATTATATTGTTATATGTGGAATATTACATTAGCCATATGCAATTACAAAATTACTTGAGTCTCACTAATTTTAGATACATGTATTTGTTTTGCTCCCTGGACGCTGCAGAAGCCCTTTAAAGGTGATACAAGATCTGATGATAACGCTAAACGTTTTACTGAGGATCATGAGTTTGGGGGAAAAGTGCCAGCGCCACAGAAATCACTAATAAACCCAGTGAAGCTCCAACGCCTGGTAAAAATTCATGTGCTTTTCACTATTTATAATCTCAGTGTTTTGATTGGGTTGATTTTAGGGGTAATCCCCTTCAATTGATACATTCTTGGACTTGCTTCCCATTAAGTAATACTGTAATAGTGGGAAGATTTCTTCCCTTTTTAATGCCACTGCATGCTATTCATGTCCAATATCAGTTTGCTGAAAATCAATTTACCAACCAACATGCGGATCAAAGTCAGTTCATCAAGTGCATGCTCATCGAAAATTAAACCAGTCTATTAATATGATTGACCCTTAAAAAGGAGAACTAAATTGGAACAAGATTTTTCGTGTGACTAAATGAAAACTGAATCCAAGATTTGTCACTCAATTTCAAATTTTCCTTGATTTTAACATTCCATTATTTTAACACTCTTCAGAATTTACGGCGGGAAAGGAAAGCTCTCCGTACATCAGAGCTAATTCGACAAGACAAAGACACTGACACTGAGATGGAAAGAGCTGCTATTGAACGAACTAAAGAATTCGACACTACTGTTAGAGATACATACAGTATTTGGAGAATACAATATGCTAACCCAAACTCTGATTCGACATTGAAACTCATGCATGATCAGATCATCATGGCAAAGGCTTATGCAAATATTGCCAAAGCAAAAAATGAAATTGAACTGTATGATACCCTTATCAAGCATTCGAGAGAAAGTCAGCTTGCGATTGGAGAAGCAAGCTCTGACGTTGAGTTGCAGCCCAGGTATTTATTCAACTTCATTTATATATATATATGTATGTATGCATATATATTTGTGTGTGTTTGTGTGTGCGACAAGTTATGTAGACACATATCTTGACACAAAGTTGCCACTTGGCACATGGAATCTCAGATGTTAATTACATTTAAATTAATGGCTGAGATGGGTGAAGGTTTGAGTATTTGATCTGCTCTTTGATTTAAGTGTTATGTCAACTGAAGTGTTGAAATATGCTTCTATTGATCTTGCCCCTATAACTTTATAGACACGTTAGTCCAAACATACTTTTGGTTGTTTATACTGATGACTTTTTTCTGAATTTTATATGAAGCGTTGGTTGTTGGTTGTTGCTTGTGAGTAATTCTTAATTGTTTTATTAATTTCTTAACTCTGTTTGGTTATTTTACTAAATCATACAGAAGTAGTTTAGATATTCTTGATTTATCGTCATACGTTATATCGGCTATTGTGTATGAGAATATCTGAAGAAAAGCAACTTCTATGCAAATTTCTTTGACTTAAGGATTTCTAGCACAGCGTCTAAAAACATTATGAGAAGTAATTTGCCTGCTACATAATTTGACATGGCTCTGTCAGATACATACCCAAAAGCAACCCCTTTTTCCTTTTACTTATATCTGCAAGAGTACAAGCTCCATATGCGCGTATAGTTAATGTGTTCTAATATGCAAATTTTTTTCTTCGTCCCAGAGCTCTTGATCGTGCAAAAGCTATGGGTCATGTATTATCCACCGCCAAGGACCAGTTGTATGACTGCCTTGTGGTAGCAAGAAAGTTAAGGGCCATGCTTCAATCTACAGAAGTAAATGTAAATTTACTTAGAAAAAAGAGTGCGTTTTTAATCCAATTAGCAGCAAAAGTACTTCCTCGACCTTTACATTGCCTTCCTCTACAACTCACAACAGATTATTACTTAAAGGGTTATGTAAATAAGGCATTTCCGAACAAAGAAAAGCTCGAAGATACATCTCTATACCATTACGCTATATTTTCTGATAATGTACTTGCAACTTCAGTTGTTGTCAATTCCACAGTGTCAAGCGCAAAAGAGCCGGAAAAACACGTTTTCCATATAGTAACCGATAAGCTGAATTTTGCGGCTATGAAGATGTGGTTTCTGATAAATCCTCCCGAAAGTGCGACGATACAAGTTGATAATGTCGATGATTTCACGTGGTTAAATTCGTCTTATTGTCCTGTGCTTCGCCAACTCGAATCTGCTCGAATGAAGGAATATTATTTCAAGGCTAATCAAGCGTCTTCTCTATCTGTGGGCACTGATAATTTAAAATACCGGAACCCAAAATATTTGTCAATGCTTAATCACCTTAGGTTTTACCTTCCGGAAGTTTATCCGAAGTTGGGTAAGATATTGTTTTTGGATGATGATATTGTAGTTCAGAAGGATTTGACACCTCTTTGGGATGTAAATTTGCGAGGGATGGTAATTGGTGCAGTGGAGACTTGTAAGGAGAGTTTTCATAGATTTGACAAGTATTTGAATTTTTCGAACCCAAAGATCTCTGAGAATTTTGATCCGAATTCTTGTGGCTGGGCTTTTGGCATGAACATGTTTGATTTGAAGGAGTGGAAGAAACGCGACATTACTGGAATTTATCATCATTGGCAAAAATTGGTATGTGATTAGTGATTATTATCCTCTCTTTCTTGCACATATACGCACACAGTTATACACACACTGACACCCACTTCTCTTTGCTCGTGCACACATACAAATCTATGCTGTATTTTGTTGGTGAACTGGTGTCTTCAGATATTAGGCGCTATTAAATAATCATATGGTGGATTGATGATTAAGGTTAATGTATTGGACTGTAAGTCAATATTACGTGGCTAAGCTGATGACTTTAATGGCTTCGTTGCATCTGTGGATATCGACAATACCTCTTTAATCATTAGTGCTAGGACTTTCTTGCATAAATTGTTTGAAAATATTGAGTTCTGAACTGAGTGCAATATCAGGGTATTTACTAATATGGTTTTGCTAAACGGATTTATTTTCCCGTCCCCTATTACAGTTTATATGTTGTGTTTGATTTTCTAAATTATGCAATATGGATATGAGGTTGAATGTTAAAGCAGTGAGCAATAATAGATACATGTCCAAAGAGCGGTTAGTTTTTTACACGCAAAGATTTGATTTTATGGTTGTGTACTGCCCATATGAAATCATTAGTCGAAGTCGTGTATCTAGCTTATTATGTACTCATATAATAACCTACCTACAAAATATGGATTTACGTTTCAGAATCCGCTTGCTCTTAATTGGTTTTGCTTATGATCTCCTCTCTTTTTTCATTTTCTGATCCTCTTTTAAGAGTTCACCATGGATAGTTCCTACTTTTAAGACGGCCTATACCTGATGCTTATATTTACTACCAAAAACAGGTTGTCTGAACCTCTGTTTTTGTATAGATAATGTCAGAATTAAGAACCACAATTTTAGATCGCTTAAGCTGTGTGAGAGACATCGACAGTGTCTATACACAGTAGGTCCTGTTTTTGTCTAATCCTGAAGAGAACTAGTTTGGTTGAAGTTCTTATAAGCCACAGTTTACTTGGCTCTCTACTGTAAACGCTTTATTTTATTGTGCCTGAAAAGCTAGATGTTTTAAAGTGGATGAAGATGAAACCAACATTGCTATCTGCCTAAAAGGAGAGCTTATTTTTCTTAAAGAAATGCAGCCGAACAAGCCCTGAATACCATAGTGCATTTTAATACGAGTAGTAGTTTTCACTATTCCCCCTTTTTAAATAACTGGCTGATTATTTTACTCTTCATTGTTTGATTTTGCAGAATGAGGATAGAACTCTTTGGAAACTCGGAACATTGCCACCTGGGCTTATAACATTTTACAATTTGACATATCCACTGGATCGAAGCTGGCATGTGCTTGGGCTCGGTTACGATCCGGCCCTTAATATGACCCAAATAGATAATGCAGCTGTTGTTCACTATAACGGAAATTACAAACCGTGGCTGGAATTGGCTATCGCCAAATATAAGCCATACTGGTCTAGATTTGTAATGTCCAATAACTCTTACCTTCAACTCTGTAATATTAGCGAGTAAAAAATCGTTTTTTTTTTCTACATTAGGGTTACATTTTTTTTCAGTAGAAGGCCTAGATTGTCAGTATATCCCTTTACACAATGGAAATAACAAAACTAATTAGCATCTTATGCAGTTTAAAGAAATTCGACTATTTTTTTAGATACGATGCATGTGTATGTTTTATGGAATATTATACTGATATAGTGTTGTTATTGCAGTGAGCTCCAGTCTTGACCAATTTGTCCTTGTTTAGTACAGCTTTTAAGCACAGTTTTTTGCTTTTCTTAGAAGTTAGAGTGCATTTCTTTAATCTGCTAAAAACTGACATTGTGTGAGATTTTGGCTTGAAAAAAGTATAGCTCCAAGGTGAATGAGCTTGGCTTTTTTACTTCTAAAAAACAAAAGAACTCGGCATTCTCTCAACCTAAACAATGCTGCTTATTTGCTCAGCAGCTGCAACCAAACAATTCCTGAACTGTCTTTAAATGATACCTACACAATATCGAGCCTATTTCTTTAAGCTTAAATTATTACTCATACCTAATTATTAACAAGAGTGGACTTATAAGACTTGTTTGGTTGTCTTATTTCAAGCTTTTATTTGCAAGTTGATACGAATTTGGCTCCTGAACTTTCTAAGTGGAGCTTTTTTTAAAGAACAAATCAATTGAAAAAATGACTTTTAAGCTAAAACTATCTTAACTTTTTCCTGGTTAAAAAAAAAGAGGTTAAATAGCTTAATGCTGCATACTTGAACTACTGAAGTAAACCCAGAGAAGTCAATGATTGGTTTTTGTTTGGGGGTCCCGTGAAACTAATTAATCGGTTAACTATTTAATAAATTATGCTAGAAAATAAGTTATAACTTTTTGTTCGACTTCTATACCCCCACCAACTACGGTCTTATATTTGTATTGATTTAAATTGAAACAGGTGTTACATTTGTTTCAAAAATAAATAAAAAAATACTGAAGTAACTAGAGTCGTTACCGCTTATGCGTCGTGGGCCTCGTGACAGAAGATATTATAAATCCCACACTTTGACTAATGAATGTTTACTCATTTTTAAGATTTTACTGAAACGACCCTCGTCTTTTAATCTGTTTATTTTCAATTTTAAAACATTGACGGATCTGGTCTATACATTTATTAAATATATGTGATAAGATTTGCCATTATTATAAGATGTTATTAAAGCCTAATAAAAGAAAAACCACTATAAATCTAAGAAAAACTAATATACTCCGGAGGAAATTAAACTGTATATTTTGGGATGAAATTTTCTGTCTCAGATTCCATGCGTATAACTAAAAATGAGTAATAAATGAGTGTTTGAAATATTGAGACATCATCTTTAATTATTTTAAAAAAACTTGATCATCTAAGATGTGTTTGAAATCCTTTGAAGTAATAAAGGAGCAATTACATTGAAAAATGTAATTTATTTAACTATTTTTTAGTTGTGTAAAATAAAATTAGTAGTATTTTTTAACGGTCATCGTCGTTGAAATAGAAAATGTTCGCTTCACTGCTAAAACCATTGTTTTATCAGCGTCACGCATGTTTCTCTTCTAGACTCATTTGTTGTCCCACATTCCAGACTAAATTAATCGAGTTAGGTCTATACTTCAAGAGTGATTAATAATGAGTATATTTTTTTTCCAACAACAAAAGTAGTATAGAAGGCTTTATATCAAATAATCATATAATTAACATTATTTTATTTATTTTAATAATGACTTCAAAATAGTACTTAACGAGACACTCTTCTTTACCATATTTATATATAAATTAAAACTCTCACAGATACAACTTATCAAGATATATCATTCAAAAATCAATCACGTCTTCATTACAAATTTGGACCATACTTATAGAAAAACTCATTTCTCCTTTGAAAAATCGTTTTTCTCATTTCCCGGTTTCTATTATTTCACCTGTATTTTTTTTTTTCCTTTTTACAACTATTCTTTTGGACACTACTAGACTCACAATCAAAACTACGGAAACAAAAAATAACATGAGAAGAAACTACATGACCAATTATGTAATTACCACTTTGAACAAAATAAAATAAAAGAAGCTACTGATAGAGACTTGTTGTACTAGTAATTAAATATAGAAATAAAGAAAAAGCTTACTAGTATTTAAGCATTTGTCCTCATCTTCATCAATAAACCAACGAACATTACGAAGAAAAAATATGACGGTGTTTCTCTCTCATCGGAAAACAGTTCCCCTCTCTATTTTCCTTTTCTTTTCTATTTCATTAATTCAGGCGAGTTTATTCTTTAACTTTATTTACTTTTTACTATTTCTCTGTTTTTTTTTCCTTCCACTTTAAATACTTTTAACCACGTCGCTTTTGAACACTTCTCAGTAATCACTAGTTTTTACAGTTTTACTATTATTATTGCTTGATATAAGTTATTTTTTGTCCACCTTGACTTAGTTTAAAGTTTTTAAACTTTAAACCTCTCTGTCTGGTAACTGTAATACTTAGTTTTTATCCCTATGTAACAATTTCTTACTGCAATTATTTATTTATTGGGGTATATGTGCATTTAGGCTTTATTTGTTTTGATGGAAAAAAGTTTCCTAGAAAACTTTTATTTTTACTATTCCCTTATTTTCCGAGTGTTTGATAACTCTCACGTTGTAATTAATGAAGAAAATATATTTTCTCATATAATATTTTGTTTGTAAACCACTCTTAATTATGAGTTCTTTTACTTATAAATTACTCTCTAGCTTTAAGTTAGTTCTTGACTTACGAGTTACTTTAATCGAGTAAATAAGTTAGAGAATATATTCAAGCTCCTATTTTCCAATTAAGTTAAATAAACAGAGGCTAAGTTAGATTGTTTCGAGTTTTTCCAATAAAGTGGTAGTGGGAGTCATTTATTCCCATTTAGTTGTAATGGAAATTATATAAGTAGCCTTTTAGTATACTTATACAAGCAGAATCTGTTCTGTTTATGGAAGGGGCAGATTTTTCATGGCGAGAACTTCATTAATCAAATTTAAGCAACCTTTATTATCATATGGATGAACGTGACAATTTCATTAATCAAATTAAGATTATATAATCAAAGTTAAGTTACCAGATGAATATGATTTCTTACAAGTTTGGAAAATTAAATGATTGCAAAATTAAGTAAGTATAACGTGTAATTATCACCGTATATTCAGTAATATAAAATTAGATTTTGAAGTCATATATTTAAAATATACTAGAACTTAACTTTTAAGTCGTGTAGAAATTTGAAGGTAAAAGTGAGAAAAGGAGCATCAGATTTTTTATTTTTTTTAAAAGGGCTAAGATTGCCATATATCTAATTCATTGGAAAACAAGAAAAGGTGCTGTATCCAAACCCATAAGTTATAACCATCAAAATTTAGAAGGACCACTAATTGGTAAATGAAGTATGTTTTTACTAGTTTCTAGTTACTGAATGAAAATTTTCTGTTATTTAATACTTTCCTAATATTCAAGTCATTAAATGTATACACTAATCGACAATTTTGAACAACATTAATCAATGTAAGGATGGGTCCTTTTATTTTTCCCGTGTTCAAACTTCAAATAGATGTTGTTTCCGCCTCTGTATTAAACTAGTTAATCATTTCGATACTATGTTGACAGGTAACTGTGTTAGCTTCCTTAGTCTTGCCACAGAATGAGAATCCTGGTTTACTTTCTGTTTCCAGTGGGTAAGTTACTTTGATTATTTTATTTATTTATTAGTGACCATCTATTTAAATTCCCTCTTTGTCATGTTTGGTGCAAAACTTATAAATGCCATCGCTGTGTAATTGGCTGTTGATCTACAATATGAGCACAAAGTACTGTGTTCGTAACATTAACCTCTTAAAAGATCACATTTCCCTCCTATCATTTAATACTCCATTATATGCGACGAGCCCTATTCATGATTTTAGAGTTGTGGAATAATTTACTGTTTTAGACAATTATTTTGTGTTGAAGAGTCATTTTTTCTGATCAGGGAAAGGCATGCTGGAGGGTACTGTGCCATGTATGACATTTGTGGGAAAAGGAGTGATGGAAAAGTTCTTAACTGTCCTTATAATTTACCATCTGTGAAGGTAAGTTAGATGTTTTCACTTTCCCAAGTTAATGATTACATCTTCCACTTAATCCATTTTCTGCGCTTGTTTGATAAGATAAATTAAAATCACATGTCGTTCTTTAGTTTAAATGTCAAGGCCTTCTACTTTTAAGAAATTATGCAATACGCTTTTCAGCCTGATGAACTATTCTCTGCTAAAATTCAAAGCTTGTGCCCGACAATTACTGGAAATGTTTGTTGTACTGAAGCTCAGTTTGATACATTGCGGCAACAAGTTCAGCAAGTAAGAATATTGTCTCTGTTTTGGTTATTTTATCTTTACAAGTTTGAGTAAAAGGCTGTTCTATGTTTTGTTGGTTTTTCTATCTGGAAAATCATTCCCTTTGCAGTTCTTCGGCGGAACGGAAAAGTTTAGGTGTTTTTAGGCTCATTTTTTACCCTTGGACTAAATGTTTTTTTGCTAAACATGTTTCTAGGTTTTTCTGCAATATCAATAAAATATGTTATTATATGTTAGGGAGTATTGGTATTTGAAAAAGTGAATCTTGACAAAATTTTACTCATGAAATGTTATGTTCTATCTTCTTTTCCAAAATAGATTTTTTTTAGAATTTAAATGCATTTAAATTGGTTGTGATAGATACTAGTCCACGGTATCATATATTCATAGTGTACCATGAGTACTGAGTCTGTCATGGTCAGTGCTTTTATCATGTTTTCGCTGTCTATGGTACTTTCGTAGATCTTATAACCTTTGAATATTTTAAAAATATGTTCATTTTTATTACAGGCAATTCCCTTCCTCGTTGGCTGCCCGGCATGCTTTAGAAATTTCCTAAATCTTTTCTGTGAGCTTTCTTGCTCCCCAAATCAGAGCCAGTTCATTAATGTCACTTCAATATCCAAGGTCTGCATACTGGCTCCTTAATTATCACACTACTAAACTTGTATGATTAAGAGTATGGCCATTTTGATGAAGAGTATGGTACGTGTCTCTATAGGTTGCTTGTTTCATTATTTGTTATTACATTGTGTTTTAGGTCGATGGCAACATGACTGTTGACGGAATTGACTATTTCATCAGTGATGCATTTGGAGAAGGGTGGTACGACTCTTGTAAAGAAGTAAAATTTGGAACAATGAACACACGGGCATTAGAATTTATAGGTGGTGGCGCTAAGAGTTTTAAAGGTGACTTTATTTCAGTTCACATCATAATTTATATTCGAGGTTAATCACATTTTCTTACACCCTACTATCACGATTTGAATAATGCACTAGACTTTGGGTTTTTTCTCATTTAGTACGTCTAGTCACTTTTTAGGGTGTATAGTATATGTATTCCCGAAAAAGTATGCGAATATCTTTTTTTTCTATCCACAGAATGGTTTGAGTTTCTCGGTCAGAAAACAGAACTTGGTTTGCCTGGATCACCTTATTCCATTAATTTTCGATCAAATCTTCCTCTCTCATATGGAATAGAGCTCATGAATGTATCTGCATATTCTTGTGGGGACACTTCATTGGGATGCTCCTGTGGGGATTGCCCTTCTTCTTCTGTGTGTTCTGAGTTGGAACCTCCTTCTCCTGATAAGGAAGATACATGCTCCATTAGATTTTGGTCTCTTAAGGTTTGAGTTTTAGTTCCCCCTCTCGTAATATTTAGCATTGAGAAATATCATTTTTTTGAATATCAATCTATGAGCTTTTAACTATTAGTACACTTAAGTGTTCGATTACGCTATGTATTAAGACCCAATTTACACAAAATTGAACAATTTATACACAACAGTTAAATTTAATCTTTCATGTGCATGTGGATTCTGATAGGTTTGTGTACTAACTCCCAAATTTTCAACTTTTTGTAGGTCGGTATCTAAATAGTGCAATTTGATACATTGGTACACTATTTGCTTGATTTTCCGTAGAATAATGTTTAAATTTTGATTTTTAATAGGTTGGTCTACTTACTGTTAAAGAATTATAGGTTGGTATACAAAAGTGATACTTTCTCGTATTAGGAAACTGGCAGCTATTATCTACTGACAGCACTTTATTGTAATGCTATTTAACATAATTTGTTAATTATTTTGCTTTCATAAACGGTGTTTTCAGGTTAAATGCATCGATCTCTCAATGTCGCTTGTGTATCTTGTGCTGGTTTCTGCATTTTTTGGATGGGCTTTGTTTGATAGGAAGAGAGAGGGTGAGGGGAGAACATCTCCATCTAGCCTGGTACCGTTGTTGGATTCTACCAATGAACATGAAACGGAGAATAGTCAACTGCTGAAGGGGGACACGGTGTGTGCTTAAATTTTTTAAACTTTTCATCTAAATCACCTAAGTGGCTAAGTCTACTCAAATACTTTTCTTTTCACTGGTTCCTTCTCTATATATATGTTAAAATTGATCTACGTGCTATTAGATGCTCCATAGTTGTAAATGAAGGCCTCTTCTAGTGTTTACACTTTACACATTCCATCTAGGAGTATTTCATTATTTCAAATACCTAGTGTTGCGTTCTGCTTTTGTCATTTCCATTTTGGTAAATAACAATATTTTTGTAGAATTCTTATGCATGACGAGATTTATCCTTGTCAACTACATGATTTAAAGCACCTAATCTTTTTTTCTTTTCTTTTTCATCTGTTTCTTTGTTTTTTGTAAGTTTCAGATTCATGAAATGGTTCCTGAAGTGACAAATCAGATCCAGCTTTCTCCTATTCAAGGTTATATGGCGACTTTCTTCAGGTTGAGGCTAATGATATAACATATTAATTTGTTTAGCACTGGTGGTATTAAGCATAATGCATATTAATGGTATTTCCAGGACATATGGGATGTGGGTTGCGAGGAATCCTGCCGTTGTATTGTGCTCGTCATTGGCAGTTGTTCTGGTACTTTGTTTAGGTCTAATACGTTTTCAGGTAGAGACAAGACCAGAGAAGGTGAGATAAAATTATTTGTCATGTATTGCTTACTTATGCTTTGTTTGTTATGGTCGATAATTCTGTCGTTTTTAGCTCAGTGAATATTTTGATTGCTAGGATCACAAGACCTTATCAGCGAATTCTCCTTTTGTTCTGTTTATTTCCGATAAAATCTGTGTGGTCAATTTGTTTGTCCTGGAAATCTAGAGTATAATCTTTGCTCTGTATATTTGCAGCTATGGGTTGGTCCTGAGAGCAAAGCAGCTGGAGAGAAACATTTTTTTGACACACACCTTGCTCCTTTTTACAGAATTGAACAGGTTTCATACAATTTATTGCTGCTGAAGTGTGTGGCATCTTTTTTTATAACCCGGGGGTTCTTATCTTTTGTCTGCTATGTTCTGTTGTCATTATCACTGTAGATCTTAGTTTCTTAAATTTTTAGATAATATTGCAAAGTGAACTTCTAATGCACACACACGGGTAGTATTCTCTTCTTTCTGTAATTGAGACCCCACTTTTAAATTTGGTTTTCCTTCTACACATCTCATAGCACACATACTCATCATTGGTCTCTTAATAATCGTATGGCGTTTAATAAATTTTATTATTTTTAATCCCAAGCATGTGATCAATTCTAGAGCCTGAAAGTCAACTGGGTAGTGCTCTGAAAATTACGAAGTCTCAATATACACTTCAATATGATATTCTGTCTTGATTTTCTGGATATTTTCCTCTTAGTTCCTGTTAAGAAGTATGCATTACTTTCATTTATTCAAATATCTAATCGTTCTGCACTTTCTCTCCAAGCTCATATTAGCGACCAAACCAAATCTGGAACATGGAAGGGAAACCAATATTGTAACCGAGGAAAACATCCTTTTGTTGTTCGATATCCAAGAGAAGGTTCTATTTATCATAATCTGCTTTTAGTGTAGCTTATTTTCATTTTCTGAATAAAGGTTCCTGGAAATTATTTTCTTTGCTTATTCCCAAAATGACATATCTTTCGTTTCTCGGTATCAGGTCGATAAAATTCTTGCAAATTATTCTGGTAGCATGGTGTCTTTAGCTGATATCTGCTTAAAGCCTCTTGGAGAGGATTGTGCCACTCAAAGTATCCTTCAGGTCATCTTTCCATTTCCTTTTTTAAAAACATAAATGGTCTGGTTGTTGTGATCCATGCATATTGGTATGTTCTATTTTTTCTGCACTCTATTTATTTGAGTAGAGACAGGCCCGTGTTTTATTTCCTCGAGTTATTAATCATCATGTGTGTGAATGAGTATTACAAGCATTGGAAGTTTCCTGTATATATTAATGTATTATTCACGATGAGGGGTTTGCTCTTCTTTGTCTTGCACGTCCAGTTTTTCTGCTTCAAACACATGTTTTCATTTAAGAAGCTTGTTCTATTTCTTGCTGTGTTTGTCTGGTCAGAAGATGTTTTCTAGTTGAAATTCATCCTAACTTTTCTAAAATTTTAGAATTTCACTCGAAAATATAGGATGTGCATTTAGGAGGAGTATTATATGACATCTTCATTCTTTAGTTTTGAAGTGTAAAGCATTTCTCGGATTGTTATTATTTTTTTGAAATCGAGATATGCTGACCTTGTTTTAACTCTCTCTTTTTCTTGTGTCTTTTACTTGCAATTTTTAGGCCAAATGTTGTGATTTTCTGTTTACCTTTTTTGACCACACGTTTTGTAGTTATTTTTCTTCCCGGTACCAAAGTTTTCTAAATGTGGATCGTTCTTGTAACAGTATTTCAAAATGGATCCAGAAAATTTCGATGACTATGGGGGCGTTGATCATGCTGAGTACTGCTTTCAGGTAAGTTGGGTTTTCAAATTCAATCAATCATAATATTGTTTACAAGGGCTAAAAGTTACGCCCTTCTTTCCATTTTGGTTGGGCACTATTCCTTTTTTGAATGCCCTAAAATGATTTCCCCTTCCCAAACTAGTTAACAACTCTTATGATCTTTTTAAGTAATAAATTATGTATTGGAAAAGAACAAGGAGCATTACTATGTGATCTAGGATGAGGCGGCACCTGGCCATTTGTTTCACAGTGTTTGGGTATTGTTCCCATATGGTTTATTTGGAAGTCTCTCTCTGTTATTGATCTTTGGAAGTGAATTATACTTTTAAAGTATTTAACAATCAAAACTTTCCTCTTTGTTGCCAAGTCTTGTCTTAACAATTACACATTGAATTACAATAATGGTCATACATGTTTTCTTTTAATTTTTTGGCTTTTACTTTACAAACTTGCAATGGGAAAAGAATTATATATCCTACTTGATTTCCAATATATCAACTTACTAATGGGATTTAAAAAAAATATTCCAGCACTATACTTCTGCAGACACATGCTTAAGTGCATTCAAGGCACCCCTTGACCCAAGCACTGCACTTGGTGGATTTCCAGGGAACAATTACTCGCAGGTATATTACATCGAGGCTTCTTCACTTCTCTTTCATATTTTATTCTAGCTTGAGGTAGCCTTACAAGTTACAATGTGCTCATCGTTTTCTTTCAGGCTACGGCATTTATTGTAACATACCCAGTTAATAATGCAGTTGACGAAGTGGGCAATGAAAATGCGAAGGCAGTGGCTTGGGAAAAGGCTTTTATACAGTTAGTGAAGGTCTATATCTGTTCTCTCTATGTCAATACCTTTTACCTGTTTCTCTGCAGTATTATTACTTCAATTGCTAATTGAATACCAGTGTCTTCTGAGTGTGTCTAGATAAAATTGAAAAGTCATATGTCAATGTAGGTGATTTAATGCTAAGTATACCCTTTTGTGCTTTCTCATTCTTGAAAGTTTTAACATTTTTGTTAGTGTGGGTGTATCTTGTCTGTTTATCAATCCTGCTCCCCATCAAAATCTCGTCATTTAGCTATTTTTTATCTATCACTTCAAAAAATGACTTGGTACTTGATGAAACTGTAATTTGCAGATGGAACTACTGCCATTGGTGCAGTCCAATAATCTTACTCTTTCTTTTTCATCTGAGAGTTCTATTGAAGAAGAATTGAAGAGAGAAAGCACCGCTGATGTGATAACCATATTAGTAAGCCGTAAAACCTTTCTGTTGATATTTCACTATTTGTTTATGGTTTACACTTCCTTTGTTTGTTCAATATAGTAAACATTACCTGATTGACTTCTGACATCATTTTTAAAAAAAAATCCTGCCTGTTTCATACCAGATAAGCTACCTTGTCATGTTCGCTTATATATCACTGACTCTCGGAGATACCCAGCATTTATCAAGAATTTTCATTGCATCCAAGGTTTGACTATCCAGTTTCCCGGTTTTTTTCCATTCCGGTTTTTCTGTTTATGCTCTCTGTAACTTTCAGGTTATAGATGACAGTTAGAAACATATTTGAGACGAGTTAGTTTCTGTTATTTTTACTATCTGATGATTTCAATATATACATTTCTTTACTAAGTAAGAATCTCTTAAAGGCTTGAGTAAATCATGTGGTCTGACTTGTGATTCCGTAGAATACATCTTAAGAGAAACATTTACAACAGTAATATTGTCAAATGTTTGCAGGTGTTATTGGGACTTTCAGGAGTTCTCATTGTTTTGCTTTCTGTACTTGGGTCCGTTGGTTTTTTCAGTGCTATTGGAGTAAAATCGACGCTTATTATCATAGAAGTCATCCCATTTCTGGTTTTGGCAGTAAGTTACTTGCCCAGCCGTTTCAAGTATTATTTTTTTTCCTGAAAATTGAAATCTGTTTTGAAGTGGGATAACAATTTATAATAACTCCCACTCACGTAGTATTCAATCATAGAAAACCGGTTGAGAGACAAGTATACACATATTCTACAATATCTGAACCCCGTCTCCTTGAATAAGCGGATATTTTAAGCATAAATAATGCAAAATGCAAACATATGATACACAATATATTTTAGTAGTGTCACTTTTATGCACCAACCTACCAGCATTTAATGTTAAGTACGTCGTGTTAGTAAGATTCAAAACTTAGACACCAATCTACAGAAAGCAAACTGTCGGGGCCTACACATAAAAACTCACAATTTAGGCAACCAATACACACAAAATTGAAGTATCAGTACACCAACCTATCAAACGATTTAATATTGATGTATGGGTTCTTCTATCGTATGTATTTCGACGCTATGTACACACTGGCATGTTCAAACAATCGGTACATAATTAGTACTTTTGGGTTGAAACTTTGGAGCTGGTGTCCTGATTGTTTAATTTTTTTCTTCTTTGGTATCCATATTGTGAAATCGAATATTACAATATGCCGTTTGTTGAAATTTTCGCCCTTCTACAGGTAGGAGTGGATAACATGTGTATACTAGTACATGCTGTGAAACGACAACCATTGGAATTTTCATTAGAAGATCGAATTAGTAACGCATTGGTCGAAGTTGGTCCTTCGATAACATTGGCCAGTTTATCTGAGGTTCTAGCATTTGCAGTTGGAGGTTTTATCTCTATGCCAGCATGCCGTGTCTTTTCCATTTTTGCTGGTGAGTTATTCTTTTCCATCTTTGGTTCCATTATTCTTTATGCAGTGATATTGCTAGAAACCCCATTTACTATGGAATAAGGATGCTTGCAAACAACCCACATGTACTTTTGTTAGTTGCATTTGCACCATATAGTTTGGCAACCGACCCCGTGTCCAACTTTAAACTGACATAACTTTGCCCACGATAGTACATTTGATACTTATTTTTTAAACGCCATGCATCTTTTGAAATTTACGCATGCAATCAGACTGTTGGGTTGACATCAATTTTGTAAAAATATGTAGTTTTCCTGCTTCAATGACTTTTCTGCGTCATAAGACTCAAATTGAAAAGTTCTCTGAACTGCTGGCATACGTGCATAGATTGATGAGCATGCATATTTGGGTTTACTTGGACTTCTTAGTTATTTGCCACTCTACCTTTTTAAGTGGCTGACTTGTTTTTTTTGTTACTCTTGAGGACCAACTTGGTTATTTATTTTGGTGTGGGATTTTTTTTTTATCCCGGCAAATACCTGTTTATTGGATTATGTTTTGAGTATTGAATTTTGAGAAGGGTTGAACCCTAGTTTTTTTAACGATCATCTTTTCCTCTTCAATTAAAGGTGTTTTAATCTGTTTTCTCCCTTATATTCCTATGAGACCTCCGGGTTTCATCATAGATGTCGACAGAATACGTGTATCAAAACAGTTGTCACCCCTAGTCAATAATGGGGTTATACCATTTTTTAAAATGGTTGTGGGAGCTTTTTGCAAATATCAGATGCTACGTGGGGGTTCGTAGCTAGTATCCGAAGTACACGTGGGTTACTTGCAAAACATCGATAGTACATCTCTTTTTGGTTGCATTTCACCCTATTTTATGAATCTTAAACTAATTTTGACCCCATCGTGTGTGTGTGTAATGTTCTTATAGCTGTGGCTGTTTTACTGGACTTTCTTCTGCAAGTTACTGCTTTTGTTGCCCTAATAGTTTTTGATTTTCGGAGAGCCGCGGATGGTAGGGTTGATTGTTTTCCTTGCATAAAAATCCCAGAATCATCTCTGGAATATGACGAAGGTACTTATATGACAATAATTTGGCTTTTCTTATTGACTTGTATTATCATCTTTACTGTTGGTTAAGACCTAAGATGCTAGATGGTGTAAGAATTTGAAGTTTTGCATCTCAGTTACCATATGGTTATGATTATTAAGCTTAAGTACGGAATTTGGTGTAGGCAATCTTCAAACTCCTGGATTGCTGACGCGATACATGGAGGTAAACTTACTTGCATTATTAACTAACATGGTATATGGTAAAAAGTTTGAATTAATCCTCATAATAAATAATTTAGACTGCAAATGGATTATATTCTCTGGTAAAGTATTTGGTTTAGATTCCGAGGTAGGCATGTAACTCTATTTTTACATTATATCTAATGATAGATCAAGTCTATGAATTTGACCCTTTAAATTATACTTCGTACTTCATTTCATTCGTTAACAAACTTAAACAGTTCAGTATTTTGTTTGCTAGAGGCTGAGTTGATGATCTTTCCTTGTACAAATTTCTCGAAAGATTCAGCCTTTCTGGCTCTGCACGTGTACCTTTATATGTATATGGAGTTCTAATATTGCTGCAAACAAGTTAAATAGGTATCGTGTACCCAAAATTTTAAAGCCAACCCCACCGAATCTACATGCATCCTTTAGAGAATAGAAAGTGTCAACGCGCCCAATATCGTACCTGATTTGAAAACAGTTTTTAAAGAGAAAAAATATGTACCATCAAACCTATGGTTCAATTTGCAGAGATGTTTGCCTTGCTAGTTTCTTATCCTAATTCATAACTTTTATGTCATGTTCTTGATTTTGTCTTTGATGTATATCATATGCTTAATATTTATCTTACAGAATGTTCATGCACGCATTCTTAGCCTCTGGGAAATCAAAATTGGTGTTATTGCTGTTTTTGCTGCCGTTACTTTAGCAAGTATTGTAAGTGAGAGTCTCTTGTGTTCCCATTATTTTTTCTTTACTTGATTCTTGTTCTTTACTTTGGAAACACTATTATTTTTTTGTTTTGGATTGCAGATGATTTAGTTTACCTTTTCTCCCTTTAATATTAGGCGTTATGTACAAGAATTGAACCTGGTCTAGAGCAGCAAATTGCTCTTCCTCGGGACTCTTATCTTCAGGTTTGAGTAACCGTTATCTGTCTCTAGTTCCTTTATTTTAGTTGAATAATTCTTTTGTTTCTGAGGATTTGCATTTTAATTTTAGCCAATAATTCTCTTTGTTTCCTTTTCCTTTTCTCTGTCTCTGTGTAGGGTTATTTCAATAATGTGTCAGCATATCTCAGAGTAGGACCACCACTGTATTTTGTTGTCAAAGACTACAATTACAGGTAGCAATATGGCATGATCTGTTTCTCCTTTTTATATTTTTTGCTACTCTGTCCTTTTTGATGGAATTAGTTCAAAATGCAAAGAACTTGTGGATTTTCTCGTAATTTTACTCTATTAGCTTTGCTACATTTTTTTTGCCTGAATTGTTTATGTAAATTGTGTTTACATAGGTCGAATGCGCCATTTCTTAAATTTACATAATGGTCATCTAATATTTGCAGCTTGGAATCAAATCATACAAACAAGTTATGCTCCATCAGCCAATGTGACCCAAACTCTCTTTTGAACGAGGTACAATTATGTCTTGATTCGGTGTACTAATTGTGATCTATTCTGCCCTTTCTGTATCCTTTGGATATTCATACTCAATAGCTAGATGTATTTTTCATTTTTAACCTTATTTGTCCATGTATGTCAATGATGGCCTCAACTTAGACAACTTTAATTTCAGATTTTTCGAACTGACAATTTATTTGTTTCAACCCTTATACTGTCATATGTTTTGAATCTTGAAACTCATACCTTTGCTGTTTTTTTCTCCCTTTTGCAAATTCTGTAAGAGAATACCATTTTTCAAAAAATAAATTGATTATTTGTCACCAGCCTGGAAACAAGCTTTATTCGATATCTTTTATTGTGCAAAAATATTTTGTATAACTCTTAAAATTAAATTGTGTATAATTTGATCAGATTTCTAGGGCATCTTTAATACCAGATTCATCTCACATTGCAAAACCAGCTGCTTCATGGCTTGACGACTTTCTTGTATGGTTATCTCCGGAGGCTTTTGGTTGCTGCCGAAAGTTTATTAATGGCAATTATTGTCCCCCTGATGACCAGGTTAATTATTACATTTATGCCCTTTGGAAAAATAAACACTTTTTTTCTACTTATTCTTGTGAGTAGTTATCTGACTTCCCCTTCTATGGAATGCAAAATCTTAGTTACGGTGTTTGTGTACTTATTCTTGGGAGTAGGTTTTCCACTTAGAATGAATTGGTTAGATTTTGTCTGTCTATCTCTAAGCCATATGGTACATATACAAAATCCTATTGTTTAACCTTTTATTCTTCTTATTTTAAGCCTCCTTGCTGTTCACCCGACGATGACTATTGTGACTTGGATGGAGTATGTAAAGATTGTACGACAGTAAGCTTCTATAACATTATTTTATTGGTTTTTATCTTCCACTTTGCTTCTGAAAATATTCTGGTGCGATATATGTTGCTTCGTTTTTCACATTTCATGTTAAGCATTTGCTAGATTTCTTGTTTCACAAATATTTTTTCAAAAATGACAGTGCTTCCTTCACTCAGACTTGGAAAATGGTCGTCCATCAACGACTCAATTTAGAGAGAAATTACCGTGGTTCCTTGATGCTCTTCCCTCAGCTGATTGTGCAAAGGGTGGCCATGGGGCGTACACAAACAGTGTGGAGCTTAATAGTATGTTTCTTTTGTTAATTAAGTCTGTTAATAGTTGCCTAAAATGCAAATAAACCCCTGTACTACGGGTGTTTAGCAAATAACCCCCATTTACTTCCAGTTTTTGCAATTAACGCCCATCGACTGTTCAAGTGTTGCAATTGACCCATTTCTGATTTCTAATATTATAACTTAATATTTGTCGTTTCATTTTGGATTAATTTGTTCTTCTGATTCATGTCTTGGTTAATATCTTTATATATGAGAGAGTTTAACCAAAAGTCCTTTAGGAAAAATTGAAGGCCAAAAAACGTCTACTGAAGCGGAAACTGTGTTTCTGCAAAAATGTAGCGTTAAATCGTACCCGGCAGCTACCTGCATAGGTATCGACAGTATATGTGGTATACAAATAATAATTAACTATCCACTGAGCTCAAAGTTGTTCCATTTTAAAATCTGGGCACAAGGTATGATTGCAACTGTTAGATTGTTCGGGATTTTTTACAGAGCTCTGAAATATGTGGGTTATTTGCAAATCATCCGTGATACGTGGGGGTTTAGTTTACCCTTACTATTTAGATGATGTCTACATTTTTTCTTTTGGCTTAAATTTAAAGTGTAAATTGATTGCTGTTGGCTTCATGTCAGATTATGAAGCTGGTGTGATAAGAGCCTCTGAGTTTCGTACGTTTCACACACCACTAAGAAGACAAGTATGTCAGATTGAAACTAGTGATAGTTTTCTAGCAGACAAGCATAGCTCCTAATCCTGTTACACCTTTTCCTCTTGTGCATTTTTACAGAGTGATTATGTTGATTCTTTGCGTGCTGCTAGAGAGTTTAGTGCACGAGTTTCTGATTCTCTGAAGGTATGACAATTTACTTGTAAAGCTCTGTTTGAAAAGGAAATAAATAGAAGGGAGAGAAAATGAACTTGTGATTTCATTTTCTTCTGGGACAAAAAATTTATAACTTGCGAGCTACTAAAATTGTGTTACTTGTCAGCACGGTGGGGAATGGTTCTCCTTGGTGTATATTTTATGGGTTTATTTCAGATCTTTATAGCTTCCTTTTCCTTCAAAATATGCTCATCTGGTGTTGCCTCTTTTAACATGGTTTTGTGCTGTCTCGATTCAGATTGATGTCTTTCCCTATTCGGTGTTCTATATTTTCTTTGAGCAATATCTGGATATCTGGAGCACAGCTATTACTAACCTTGCTATAGCACTTGGTAAGTATTCATTCAATACGTTGCAGATCAGTTATTATGTTTTGTACTATTTAATTAACTTTCTAACTAAAATTTCTTTTGCCTCTTCACTAGTTTTTGTACATTTTCATCATAGTACTAACTTTTTAAATATTTTTCTCAAAATTACATATATGCCCTTCAATCTGATGCGAATTTGCAGTTAAATATATCTATATTGATTTATTATATTGGATGTATAGTGTTGAGCAACTTACCAACATTAAATTTCATTCATAACAGGTGCCGTATTTATTGTTTGCGTAGTTATCACCGGCAGGTTTGTTTTTACCATTTATTCCTCAAGACAATGATGATCGGTTGCTTGAGATGAAATAAGTGTTTTTTTATGATACTATTTAAGCTACTATTTTATCTTGTGTTTCCTGCAGTCTATGGGGATCGGCTATAATTATACTCGTCCTGGCCATGATTGTTATAGATCTAATGGTATACCTAATTATGTCTTTCCTTCAATATTTGATTTTCAAACATCTATAAAATGTTATCTTTCCTCTGTGTGGCTCTCACATCTCCATACTGTTTGGAAATCATATATGTTAATGTTATTATTTTTCTAATGTTGCAGGGTATTATGGCATTTCTAGATATCCAACTGAACGCTGTATCTGTGGTGAACCTTATTATGTCCATAGGGATTGCTGTTGAGTTCTGTGTGCATATATCACATGCCTTCTCTGTGAGTATTTTAACACTTGTATAAAGGGATTTTTACATTTGCTTTCCTGCCCTTAATTACTGGGGGACTGAAGCAATGGGACTGATCATTTTCTTAATGTGTCATGGACAGATTTGTCAAGGAGATAGGAACCTACGAACAAAGCATGCTTTACGTACTATGGGATCTTCTGTGTTCAGGTTAGCTTATTTCATCATTGTCCTATGCGACTGTTAAATTTGGGCTATCACGTTATATTTAAGTCCTGTTTGTTCTTCGGCTTCGATCTTTCGTGGTCAGTGGATGTTAAATGTTCTATTAGCAATAGCTGATTAGTGAACTGTAACAAGTTCACAAGGATGAAAGCTGAAATATTTTCTATATTACATAATTCCTATACCGTGAAAGCAAATAATAAAGAATGAATATGAGATGAGAATCTGTAAAATAGCAATCCCACGTAAATCTAATTGACTTTTTGCACATTCACCAGTCTTGATGAATTTATTTATTTCATTTGCATTCACCGACAGACACCCAATGATATCTTCTTGTCCCGAAGTAGAACGTAAGGCTTTTGCATCTATTGTAGGATACAACTTAGCTTCAATTAAACCGTTTAATTGTCCTATAACTGAAGTTTAACAAAAAGCTGTCAATTTTTTCGTATAATGGTTTTTAGTTGTACATGTTTGTTTGCAAATCCGATACTGAATTAACATATATCCTCTTTAAAACAGAACAACGAAAAGGTCGTTTTGTACGGTTCCTGATATACCTTTGTCCTTCCATGTTACAATTTGTATTTTGCAGTGGAATAACGCTTACAAAATTAGTTGGAGTCCTCGTTCTTTGCTTTGCAAAATCAGAAATTTTTGTGGTATGGAAATATTTTTCCCTTTTCCTTGCAGTTTTATCTTGATGGTCCATCCGTAGTAGTTAACTTTTCCCTTTGGATGTTTAGGTTTATTACTTCCAAATGTACCTCGCGTTGGTCATAATTGGATTCTTACATGGTCTTGTATTTCTTCCGGTGAGTTAACTAAGTTTTTCATATCGTCAAATAAGATTTAACTTAGAAAAACTTATTCAGTTTCGTACTTTAGATGCTTATGATTATATCTAGTTTGGAACGTGACAATTTATCCCAATATGTGCGGTCTGTGAGTTGCATTCTTCTTCTTCCTACTTACAAAGAAAGAGAAGTTTCATGTTCACCTCTTAAAGATGTGTGTTTCACTCATGTGGCATCTTATTGTATATGAAATAAGAACATTAACAGTGAAAATGGGCAATCAGATTGGATCATGGGGATCCAATTGAAATGCCTATCATGCTTATTGGCGCTTTTACTAAATGACCTTGTTTTGCGTGTATTCTTCAGGTTTTATTAAGTATGTGTGGTCCACCATCAAAATGTGTCTCGGTTCAGGCATTGGAGCAACATGCGAATACCTCTTTATCTGACTCAGTCAATGATCCGGATGTGGCTTAGTTATACTCCATCTCTTATTAGCAATAGTGAGGATACATTGGCTTCATTTGGTATATGTGTCGAAAAAGACGTGTAATGCCTCCCTTCTCAGAGTTTCAGTGCTATGTATATTTGTTGCAGTAATAGTTAATACAGTTGCGGATCCGTCTTTTGATAAATTTCGTTCTTTATCTACCTCGTCATGTTGTGAAAAAGGTTCTATTTTCCGTACCACGAAAACTAGATATACAGTTTGATAATTTTTAGTTTCGTTATACAATGTATAACCACCATAAGACTTGAATGGTTTGATAAATTTCGTTCTTTATCTACCTCGTCATGTTGTGAAAAAGGTTCTATTTTCCGTACCACGAAAACTAGATATACAGTTTGATAATTTTTAGTTTCGTTATACAATGTATAACCACCATAAGACTTGAATGGAATTGGCTCATTTTTTCATAGTATAAAATGGCTTAAACATTCATTTTTAGATATTTTAATCAAAATACATTAGAAAAATCAGTTTCCTCAAATGATGTCAACATGGAACGGGGCACGATTTCACAATTTATTCCATGCCAATTTATAACTTTTTTTCTTAAAGAAAACGGGGAAGCACTTTGAATGTTCGATTTCACAATTTTTAAACCTCTACGTTGATCCACTTAAACAGGCACAGTCATAGTTGCCAACTTGTGGTATAGTTGCATAACTTTACGCTTAACAAAGCAGTACCTACTGTGCCATGGTAAATTGTTGCCACATACATACAAAAATTATCTTGAAAAAGTATATTATAAACAATATAACCTTCATTAAAAACATTTTACTAAATGGCAAATTTCATTACAAGACTACGAAAATAAGTCTGCTTATCTCATGGGCATTACTACTATGTTACATTTTACACATTTACACTGCAAGCCACTAAAAAAATCATGTGGGTCATGCTTGCCCATGTTTTCGGTTTAAGAAAGAAAATGGAAAGAGTTAATTTACATCAAGAAAACAGCCCGATACAAAATAGTTCAATAAGCTACTATGACCCTGGGAAGGGTTGAAAATAAAAAAGAAATTGAAAACACAACTAAGAGCTACTACCAAATGAACCAACCAGATTCGAGTTAGGACCTTGATGAACAGTGATTTTGATAGTTCGACTCTTAGTTGACCTGTGTATGTCAATACATTCTTCAAGGTCGGCATCACATGTCAAAAGAACCCACTCGTCATCATCGTCAAGATACTTGAGGCCTACTTTACCATTTTCATATATACGAAAACGTCTCAAAATCTCGTTTTTCACATCACCAAAACCCCAATTCCGTTGAAGGAATAAACGAATTTTTTCCTCTCCGAAAGTGGCTTTAACGTGAAAACCACCGTCCTCTTTGAAGTTTCTATTTTCCATGGGTAATATTTTGTCGCTTTTAGATCTTACAAGAAGTTTTGTTTTTTCTTGACCATTCTCGTGTAGTTCTGTCTCGCTTAGTGCTCGTAGGGGCGGCTGCTCAGCCAATGGGGAAGTCACAAGTGTCGGCTTTTCATCTGTAGAGAAACTTGAACCCGAGCTTTGACTACCTGAAGACTTTGAAGTAGTAGTATTAGGGCTTAAGACACCGGCCTCCAGTTTGGTACTAAACGGCTTAAAAAATCGGTCTTCAAGTTGTGGTGCTGAGCTCGTAGTGGGCATTTTCGTAGTGCTTAATTCTGGGAATTTGCTATAAAAGGAGTTAAGTTGAATTGTTCCCTCAACGCCTTGTACCGAGTCGATTACGAGTTGGAGTTTTCGTAAAGAGTGACCAACTTTTTTTATTTTTCTAGAAGGCCAGCGGGTAATGCCGTGTTGCCTGCAAATCCTTTTCAATGTGGTTGGGCACACTGCAAAACCGACAAAATTACCTCATTAAATGCGTAGTTGTTATTTCTCTAATTGATGTAGGGTATCACATCCTACTATCGAATCCGAGATAGACCAGTGGAAGGGAATCATTGCACACCACACAGAACAAAAGAATGTTCAAAATGTCTCAAATTTTACATCCACTCACCACCCAAATTTTACATCGGCTCTTGTTTATAATAATAACAACTGAGGAAACTAAGAGACATCACATTAATGAGTGAACTGAAATAATCAAGGTTACAGAATGAGAGGACTGAAAAAATTAAAATACCAGTTAAAACATCAATATAATTCAGAATTAAGTAAACCATAAATCTGCAATTGACTTAGTTTACACTTTTGAGTCTTTGACACAAAGAAAGTAAGAAAGTAACCGCTTTCTTGAGATCACTTTTTAGATTTTGTGATGTATTTATAGTTCACATAAGCAGGCATATATGATCAATCAGAAAAAGAAGTGAGAGAATTTTGATGGACCTTTACTCATAGGCTGCGACTCCATAAGCTATATGCTAAGAACTGAGACATTGTTTAAAAGAAGTGATAGAATTATGATGGAGTTTTGACTCATAGGCTGCATTGGATGAGCTATATGCTAAGAACTGAGACATTGTTAATACACAAATGCCTGTCAAGTTACAATGCCCTGACTAATAATATGGATGCTGGCAGCGGAGACAAAATAATTAGGGCAATGCACTTTTGTTTTATTATTTTATTTCCTGCTAAAGACATACAGGTTCAGAAAACTTGATCCAAGTACATTTCACATTTGAATTACTATCGAAAATCAACTGGTTGGTAAAGCTTTAGAACAACTAAACGGAGTAAAGGAAATAAGAGACTACGAGAGCAAAATAGATCCTTACTGAATTTCTGAATTACTCGTGTATACAATATTGTTGTAGGTCTCCAAGAATGTTGACTGTTTACAAAAGAATTCTCACACTACTTAACCTCAACCAAACCTTCACACTTGGTAATAGAATAAGACCGGGTCAAAAATTTCAAAACCGTTAAGAGACTGGTAAAAAGTATGTGGCCATGCTTAAATGGGAACATGCAATTTAAAGAAAAAGATGCACTAGAAACATGACCTCTAAGTACAAAAACAAACAAGAAAAATTAAGATATATATTGGTTGGATTATATTCGAAATTTATCCTACCTCCAATACTCTTGGCAGCATCTTTCAAGCTCCCGGCAAAGTACTGCCGAAGCACTTCCAGGCTGATGTTTTTCTCACTCTTTGCTCGTCTCTTCTCGCCTGATTTTTTGCCAACATTTGCGAAAAAATATTCCCCACTTTCACCACTTCTTTTTGAACCAAAATTTGGATAAATCTCCTCATTAACTACTTGGGGTTTTTTCTCAAACACCTCCAACTCCCCCTCCTCGTGCTCCAATGACAAATCAACATTTTTACTTTTTCCTTCAGCGTCTTCGATATTGATCTCTCTCTTTTTAACATCTGTTTCATTGATAAAGTCGATATTCTCTCTCTCTACCTCATCGCCTGTGAGAACACGTAAACTTTTACAAACAAGCTGTAAACCAGATGATATCTGCCCCAATATACGCAACTGTTCATCAACATCTTCACATTCTGAAGGTAGAAAAAACTCCAATACGAAATCCGCCAATCCCGTATATATGCTCCGTAGGCGTATAGCTACAGACCCGTGCAAATGGAACATCTTGGCATAGTGTGAGAGAGGGTAATCCGTCTTACTAAAAGCCGCTATATCGGTTGCGAAACAAGGCTGGTTCGTCGCAAATGCTTCCCCGACGGTGCCTTCTCCTACGTGGAGACAGTGCTGAGAGCAAGCCTCATGAAAGGGCCTAACTCGTTCGTCTCTTAGATAGCAAACAGAATCGATGGTTGAGATACAAAGAGCTTGGATCTTGTTAGAGCGCATGCACTCGGATGTTCCTTGTTGAACACAAAGAGCCCATGATTGAGCTAGAGGGAGGTCGTGTGCGTCACAAATGAATTTTAAAACATATTGAATTTCGTTTAGAACAATTTGGTAGGAATCATCACAACCCTGATGGAAAAAAGTAGGCACTTTTAGCATTGAGTTTAAAAGATATTAAAAAATTGTGCGTGTTCTATAAGATTTTGTTTCTATACCTTCAAACTTGGAGGACTTGAAATTTCAGAACTTCTAAGATCAACTGCCTGCGAAAACAGGAATTATTTAGAGAATAAGGACAGGGGCAAACAGTATGTTTCAATTTTGTACGTGAAATGGACATACATTAACCAAAAATTAGATATCTCTGTAAAATATTCTACTCCTATTATCTTTCTTTCTTATGAAAATAAGCTAAACACTGCAGGCCTGATCCGCTTCATCCGAGACAAACAACCATAATTGTTCACATAAACAAATGCACCATATGATTTTCCTAACTAAAAACAAAAAGGCTTAGAATTAATTTACAGGTAAAACTAGTTAAAATTCTTTCAAGAGAGTTGACATATCGTAATCAAAATATAGTTGCAAAAAAATTAACTCTGATGAGTTTGATATTTTTCTCACATACTAGGATTTGGATTGGTTTAGCTTTTGCCATCTAGGGTATGGACCCCTTAGAGAAGATTGTTTGGAGTACATGGTATCACGCATTGTATACAGTTGTTGGATCTTTGTTTAAATCCGGCCCACAAGCGAGGATAGATAAGCATTTAAGCTCTTCTTTTTGTTTTGCTGAAAAAAATTGGGTTACCTTTGATAGATCAGCTTAAAATCTGAGCTTTTATGTTTTTTTGCGAGTTTTATTTTACTTAACTTCAATAAATCCAGCATTATTCAAAAGCGGCAAGCTAGCAAGCCCATGACCTCCGGAAAAGCATCAAGCTGGATTAGAAGATAGATGAATTTAGCTAGATATCACAGCATAAAAATGCCATATCTTACTGTGGAAAACATGATTTAAACATTTTACACATGTTCATTTAGTTATTTTAGGAAATGGGTGTGACAGCTTACATTCACAGAATTATGTCAATCCCAGGAATTATGAGATCTGATATAAAGCTAGCATAATTAACTTCTATTCTGGAGCTAGCCATTTGTATATAAAGCACATATGTATGTACTGTATAATAATCATCAAATAATAATACTCTAAATATTCTTCTTCATACTTGCTTTCCTACATGGTATCAGAGACAAGGCTAAGCCGGTTTGTATGATTGGCCACCTCCACCCAATTCGTTAATTACACTCGTTGGGGTTATCGGAAATTGACCAACCCAATTGTCCCACATCGTTGTTAGACATTGTTAAAGCCAAGCATTAATATAAGCTCCTCTCCTTCCCTACTAATAGGCCTTTTAGTGGGGAATGGACGGGCTTCTACACTTACTCTCACCCAAGTTACAAAATTTGTTATAGTTAAGCTGTAGCCTGTTAGATGAAGTAGTAGTAGCTTGTTTGGTTGCAACTTTTAAAGCAAGTAAGTTGTTTTTATGAAGTTACAAAAGAATTTTGGGTTTATTCAGCTTAAAACTTCTAGCTTTTTTAGGCTACAAAACCAGAAAATAACAGATTTTAAGCTGAGCAACCAAATGAAATTCAACTTTTAACCCAAAAAAGGAAAAGAAAAGCTTAAAAGATGCAACCAAACAAGAATTAACTTACAATTTATTAATGACAAACAGGGTGAAGAAAGAGACCTCAAGCGCTTTGCATATATTCTCGATTTCCGGCCGATAATTCATTGTCTGAGTAGTTGTTATGATCTCAACGACCCCCAAACAAATTCCACTTTCTTGTTCAAAAACAGGAAGTGCAAGAGACCCGCTAACATTACATTGATGAGCATGATGAACACGTGGATACTCTTCAATTTTAAAAAACCGAACATCCGGTGTCCACTCAGGCGATTTCTTTAAAAAAACTCGGCCAGGTAATCCAATAAAGTCTTTAGAATCCTTTTCAGCTGGGAAACTATACTTTTTAGAAACATCTCTATAAATCGCAAGACTCGTCGATTTTTCGTTATAAAAAAAGGGTTGATCATCGGTGGTCAAAAACTGTCTCCCTTCTCTTTTTATCGGTACCCAAATTTGAATAAGCACATCACTATCATTTGTTAGTTTAGCAAGGCAGTCGATAGCACGCATTAGTCTACTTTTCACGGAAACATAAGAGGTTGGATTTGGAGCAATCCATAGTCTTTTGTTTGGTTCGGTGCTTTCGACCATAATATTTTCTGATTGGTCCGAATATGATTTAGCCAAGATGACTTCCCGGTTTCTTGATTGATTTTTACTAAAATCAACCGTTTGGGAATTATGTAAAAGTGGGGTTTCGTCAAAATCTGATATTTCTACCCCTTGTCCATAGTTTTGCTGATACGGGGTTGGATTAAAATCGTGAACATTAGGCTCTAACAAAGAAAAGTTACTCTCTTCAGTAGTTTCTAACCAGTATCCGTTGTCCAAAAGTTCATCCATAAGATCATAATCAAGGTTATTTCCAGAAAATGATCCGAACATGGATATGGGTGAAGAAGCGTCATCATCCATAGCAACTTAAATCTTTAGATCTGCATTTCTATAAAGCCTATATAAGAAAAAAATATATGGAAAAGTTAGGGCCTGAAATATTTTAGGAGCATATATATAGAGAAACAGGAGGCACTTCTTGCATCCATTTGTTTGGCTTGTCTTCCAAAACCCAATCAATGCGAATGGCACACAAAAAATTCAACCAAAACTCCTTAGTTTTAACTGCAATGAGAAACTCATTTTGAGAACAAAGCCAAACATCGGTTTATCATATGCCAAAAGATAAGGGCAGTACAAAGACGATTCAACAGAAACATCAAGGAATCCTATATTAATTTATATCTTCGAAAATATTTTTTGAAAGTATCTTGACCCTTAACTTAAAAAGAACAGTTTTCAATCATTGCATACTGCAATCAATTCTACCTTCTACTGCTCTTCAGACGAAACAAAGCTAACTTAAAATTTGACCAGAGGCACAAGAAGTATGTTAAGTACTGTTTATGACTTTATGGTAGTAGTATACATTACCATCTACAACAACCAAAATAGATATTACTTTATAATATGCATATAAATATGTGTCCTTATATAAAACAAACAAGAGAGTCACTGTCTCATTTGAAGTGTAATATGAGTAAAACTTGTTTAGGAAACCTAATACTATTTAGCTCTATATTGCCCTGAATAGAAAGTTACACAGCCTGATACAAAAGTCAAATACCATCAACAAGAGTTTAAACAAATTGGAAGAAGCTTAGTTCAGCAATGATATGTCATACTATTTGAGAAGTAAATCACTTATCTAATGCAATAATTCATCAAAATTAAATTTGACTATCTGAGAAACTCAATCAGCTAAAATAACTACAAGAATATTATGAAGAGTTGAGCAGACCCTATTCTATTAAACACAAATCTGACTTTACAATTATAATAATGTATCAGATGTAAAGAACTTCACCAAGTTGGAAAATTAAAAAACCGAGCATAGAATGAGAAAATTTTTAAAAGGGGGAGTGCAGATCTGGTACCATCTGAAGCATCAAAATGAACAAAATTGTCTAACCCAATTTAACAAAATCCAATACAATACTTTCTAAACATGCAGAGGAAAAGATAATGGACCCAATTCAACTAAGGATGTATAAAACAATGGAAAAATGATAATGAAAAAAAAACATAACATATAAATCAGAATAAGAGAAGAAAGGCCTAAAATGCTAAATAAATATAACTAACTTTGAGCTATTGGTCCAAGGATATCATATTAAGAGTTCATCCAGTCTCATCAAAAGGCCTATGAACTCATATATAATCATTGGCTAGGACCGATAACCCATCGATGCGGGACAATATTCAACACACCAAGTTTAGGAAAGCCCTATACAATAAGGATCTACCTCTAAATTTGTAGCTTTTTAGGCCAACAAACATGAATTTTGGTGTCAAAATCAGAAAACAGCTTGAAAGATAATAAAAAAAAAAACCTAATAAAAAACTTTATCCAAACAAGGACTTGCTTAAGGTCCTAAGGTCTTAATTGGCAAAGTATTTGTAGCAAATAAGCTGAAATTTTCAGATATAGAAATAAAAATCAGTTTTTTGTTTTTGTTTTTTAAATTAAAAATCAGTTCATTCAAGACTTTCAAGTTATACCTCTAGAAAATGACCAACCAACCAAGTAAGGACAGCAAATAAACCAAAAAATAAAATAAACTGATACCAATATGAATATAATTATTAAAAAAAAAAAGAAACAACTAAATAAGCTCTGTATATAACAGGGTATAGATAAGGAAAACAAAGAAGGGAATAAAGGGAGTAAAAAAAAACTCAGGACTCACTTTTTTAAAAAAGGGTGTGTTGAGTTTGGTAAAGTGATAGAGAAATTGGTGAAAATATTGCTCTTTTTTTCAAATCCTTTATCCACAAGAATAACAAAATTAAATTTCCAGATAAGATGTTTTGGTGATTTGATAGTGTTGTTTCAAGTTTTATGTGAGTGAAAATATTGATTCTATGGGATATGAATGTTTGGGAATCTTTGAAGAGAGAGAGAAAGAGCTGACCTTTATAATTGAATAAAGAGTAAATTATAGCATTAGTCCTAATGTAACTTTCTAATTGAGATACTAATTTAGTCTTTATTGTAGTAATTAAGAGCATTAGCATCAATTTATCTCAAGTTAGCAAATAATAAAACCTTTTTCACTAATCTGTTTTTTTTTTCCCTTTTTGCCTCCTCTTTTATTTCTTTTAACTGAGTATTTTTAATGGGCCCACTATGTGTAAGTTAGAAAATTGAAAAACGGAGGGAAGAAAAGTAAAAAAAATAACAATACTTTATAATAAAGGTGTTAATATAGCGAAAAAATAGTATAAAGTTAAATAACTAACTCAAAATAATAAAAATGTATTATTATTATTATTATAAATTGGAGGAAAAAGTTTAGGGTATTTGATATGGTTGGTTTAAGAAACAAATGATATAAGGCGGTCATGATGTTATTATCACATCAGCTACAGTAAAAAAAAAAAAACATCGTAGCAATAAAAATCACACGAAAATAAAAAATACCAAATATGAAAATCAGCTCGATAACATATTTAAAATAACAAATACCAGTTAATCGCAGAACAAGGTCGCTAAACGAAGTTGTTTTGCAATTGAAGATTTAATTTATCTATTATTTTCATACCAAAATGACGTATTTTTTTTATTAAAAATATGCACTGGCACCAGTTTGTTAAATGATGAGGGTTTTGGTAGTTTATTTATCCAGTTCTTTAATTGTGGAGTGTGTTAATTCTAGTTGTTTAATTTTTAAAATTTAAAAACTATGTACGGAATAAAACATTACATTTGGGCTGTTTCTCATTAACTCAAATACTCATCGGACATAATATGAATATGGTAGAATCAAATATTAAATAAAGGTAACGTGCATTTATATTATATGTATTTTTAAATGGAAAATTATTATTGACTATATGAATCTATTGGGTGGTTACAAATTTGCATATACATCTTACATGATTAACAATTTACATACTTACCTATAATAAATCTATCAATCAACACACTTTAGTTAATTTATGTTAATTTTTAAAGAGAAGTTTGGTCACGCATAATCAATATGCAAATTTTTAACCACTAATAAATTAATACAGTAAACAATAATTATTCCATTTTGAAATCCAAGATTCTTGTAGTGACAAATGGAAAATATGAGAGTGATACTGTCATCTATTTATTAGGAGAAAATAAAGTATTTGTAATTGTAAAATTCTAGAATTTTATTCAAAGGCTTTTACAGGAATTATGCTTATAACTTTCAAAGTTGGATGAGATGGGATACTTATTCATTCATTCACACTTAACAATTGTTCATGTCAATAAAAAAATGAAATGATGAAGCATATACCATGAAAATGTTGAATTTATAAGATGGAAAAATTTGTAAGAAATCTATCTTTTTTATTATGGGTGAACATTGTTTTTTTAAATAACTATTGCATTATTTGTCTTTCACCTTTTGTTTTTCATATTTTAAATGCTCTGTAGTTATTAATTTTAGAACAAAAATAATGTTTATAGTTATACATATTAAAGTAATTTTAGATCGTCTATATGAAATGCCATATTTACATGGCTATCTGGATGAATTAATAATTTACCAAACGGAAATGGGTTAAAGTGCATGTGTTCGTGAAATATTAGTGGTATAAGTACGAGGAACTAAAACTAACAGTTTTAGATGTAAATATTTAGAATATCGTTGGTGTACTGTAGCAATAATTCGATTAACACGGCACATGAGCAACTTGACCACTAGATTTTGCTTCACTACCTCAAATTTTTCATTGATGACGTACGTAAACAGTTATAAATATTAAATATACAACAAAAATAGCCTATCAAGATTATAATAGCTGTTGTGGTGCATATTTAATCATGTTAAACGAGTTATGTTATCGATTTTTTGATATGTATTTGTAATTTTTTTTTTAAATCAACGTGCTATTTTATTTCTAAAGTTAGGCTACCAGGATTATAATAGTTGTTTGTAAATCAGTGGTGTATATTTGATCATGTTAAACGAGTTATGTTATCGCTTTTTTATATGTATTTGTAGTTTTTTTTGTTTGTAAATCAACGTGGTATTTTATATATATTTTTTTATATTTATTAATATTATACCATCTTATAAATTGCCAAAAATAATAAATACCCAAGAATATATAAAAAGTCAAATTTTATAAAAAAATTTGAACAAACATTTTAGAAATAAAGTAGTACGTTGATTTAAAAAAAAAACTACGAATAAATATGAAAAAAACGATAACATCGTATATTTAACACGGTCAAATTCCCCCCTTTATCTAGAACGAATTATCATTTTTCTTAATTAATTTATGTAGGCTGAAAAAAAAAAAAACAACTCATGAGATCCGTTCCAAGAAGAGAAATAGAAACTAGAACTCGGTATTACTGTTATTGACTTATTATAAATACTAGTAAAAGTCACTAATGCGTTGCATGTGAGACGTGTAATAGCATAAATCTCGTAATATATTTTATTTTGAACATAATATTAAGATTTGGTATCATTTATTGTAGTTATGCAGATTAAAACGAATTGTTAATTAATTTAGGCTATATCCGTAATTAGTAAAATACAGTGAATACAAATTGTTAATTAATTAGATTAGTTATATTGGTAATTATTAAAATATAATAAGAGTATTTTTAGTAAAATTAGGCAGACTCATTTTTTTGGGATTGACTTATTATAATAAAATGATACAATAGACATGAAATGAGTTAGGTGTGGGCTGACAGGGACTACAACCCTCGATATATATTTTCAGAAAATATTTTTTTACAGTGGAACTTTTTTTTTAACGAAAAAGAACGATTTAACCCCATATTAAAATTTTAAAATGCAGCTTCCCATCTCCACCACTGCAGATATCAGAATTTGGTTAAACTATTATCGAAATGGTGCTATATAATATGGTAAAATTAACCCTTTACTTTAGAATTTATGAAAAGTAATAAACAAATATGGAAGTACAGAATGTTAGTATTTTAATTTTGTGGTCCTTCCTGTGAGAAAAGATTCTTGCAACTTACCCAAAAAGAAAAGATTCTTGCACGATTTGCCAACTGGTCTGTGTTAATCTTGACCGTGAGATTCCCAATTAGACACCACCAAGTTGACTTTAACCCTAGTTAAGTATCTGGTTTAAAGAAAGCTTCAACGATAGTGACAAATTTGGTACTAATATCGATCTACTTTTAGATAAATAGTAGTACTAATAGACATCATTACATCAATAGCAATGTTCATAATCATTGTTAGTAACGAGTTAAGTTTGAAAAAAAAATGAAGAATAATATAAAATAATGAGACTGACAATAGTTTGATGATGAATATTTGTGTATAGCATCAACGGCAAACCTAACTGTTCGGTTAAGGGAAATAATAAACCGTTTGATTGTCAAATCATCATTTTTTTTTATAAATTTTAGTAAAGATATATTGGTAAAAAAGATATCACAATTATTGGAGTCGTGGAGGTCTCGTGTCCAAATATAATGGAATACAAAATATTTTGCGACGCGCTTTATTTTTTGAATGATGTTATAACAACCTACAAAACTTACTCAAAAAATCTATCCGATGACATAGAACAATCATAGTCACTTTTTTTGAACACGTGTTAAAAAAATGATACTACTAGTAAGAAAAAAGAGTCATGTCATTCTCAACATTAATTATTATATTAATTCTTCTAGTTATTCATTTATACATATCGTTTATTTGTATTCCTATTAAAAAACGTGTGGCCAAATTTTGTCATGTCAGTAAAAGTCACGCCACGTAATAAAAACTCAACCTACTAATAACTCAAATAAAAATATACTAGAACCCTAGTTGAGTTTACCATAAATTTAAATAATAATTAAAAAAATAAAAATTGTTCAATCTAAAAATACAATCAACTAAAAATTCAAATAAAAATATAATAAAAACTTAGTTGAATCTAACCTAAATTTAAATATTAATTAAAAATAAAAAATAAAAAAATTGTTAAATCTAATATTAATAAGAATAAAAAAATTTGATGAGTTGGATATAGCATGTAATGTGAGTTGATTTTTTAGGTAGGAAAAATGTATGAGAAAAAATATTTTGCTAATTTTTTTTAATGTGATTTTTTAATAACACATGCATTTATGCTTGGTATTTAACTACGCATTAGGTACTACGTTGAGGAGACTGATAATTTGATATCTTTAAAAAGTCGTGCGTGTGGCGTGTGTCAAATTAGTGATCAACAAGTCAGTTTTTATTAACTTAACTTTTGAATAGCATTAATTATAAATTATTGTACATTTTTTAGATTTATATTTTATAGCAATGATTAAGTATGAAAATTGTTTACATATTATAAAAGGATCAATAGATATTATTTGATAAGTGATTTGAATCGATCATTTATTATTATTTAAATTTTCTATCAAACAATGAATATACGAGTTATTTATATTCCCTTTATATATAGATTTTCTGTACGTGAAAGCATTGATCTCTTTAAATTAACAACAATAATATTTTAAGAGTGACCTTCAAAGATTGACGAACTTAGCGATGACACAAAGAAACGATATATATGCTGCAATTCAAAAAAATAAATATTTTGTAACACGATTGTAGAGTCAAGTAAAAACTTTAGTTAATGATGAATAAAATTTATATATTCCGTTTTGCATATACACACATTACATGATAAAACCCTTTTAAGAATTTTGGGAGCCATTGCCTCTCACTAAAAAAAAATAAAAAAAAAATACTCAAATAGCGACGTAATTAGTGACGGTATTTTTTGTTACGAGCTTATTAGCGACGGTTTTTGTGACGGCTTTGTGACAGTTTAATCAATTTGTGACAGATTTGTGACAGCTTTTTAAATTAACGACAGCCTTGTGACAGTTTTTAACTATCACCAAATCAAACATTATTTTGTAGTGTCCAAACGACATTTTTTTTTCGCGTCTGATTATTCACGTACGTCCTCTCTTGATCCAAAATCTAAATATAGTATTAAGTACATAATATAAGTCTAATTTTTTTAAAAAAAATAGGTACTATAAGATAAGAACAGGGTCTGTGATAGTAGTGTGATGGATTCCATGTGAGCCATTATCAGCTTTTAATTAAAAACACTTAAAAGAAAATACTTTTTGGTGCTCAGCAAAATGCTTTGCGTAAAAGTAGCAGACACCATTCATGTTACTTTCGAGGAAACAATATATTTACATGCAATTAGAAGTTAAATAATTTAATACATCTAAGCAAAAATTGTGGCATATAGATGGAGATGTGTACCACAATAAAAGAGAAAAATAAATAAATGGCACACTTTCTTCAAAGTTCAAGAGTTGTAGTACTATCAATTTCTTACTGTAAAATTTAGTAAACCCTTTTCGAATCATAACTTGGATGTTTAATGTCAACTTGCTAATTAAGCATCAGATTGTGTTATTAAATTTGAATGAATATTTGAATGGAAGTTACCCCATGCATCAGCAGTAACGCTGTGGTTAAATTGTACGTACTACTAAGTATTAACATAACATGACCGTACCACCACCAGAATTTTAATTTAAGAGAGATGGAAATTTTTATATAGATGATTATCAATATATGTTTGGGAAGTTGAAAAGGAAAAAAAGATATCTACGCACTAGAAAATAAAGTGATTAAAGAAACTCGTATATATTAAAATAAGTCATATTAACGATTAGCTTTTTAAAACAAGTTTAGATGAGATACTCGGTTATAATTTTTACCCCAACTTATTGCTTTTTAATTGATTAGTTTCCAATTACTGAACAACATTGAATGAGTCAAAATAAGCGTAAAATTAGTGTCACTGAATTGAACTCCACTCCGTACATTGATTTTATTTTCTGTAACTCGGTTGCAAAAAAATCTTACATTTTTTTTTTTAACTTATGAAGCAATTTGCACGACTTTGTTTCAAATGCTGCCTCCTTTTCATCCAACAAAAATCATTGTTGTTAAAATATTCTTAAAATTGAGAAATGTCAAACCGTATTTTGCGGCAGATCAATATCACATATCATCAGCTTTAAGTAAATAATTGTTATAGTTGAGCCACAAGTCGACAACTCAATTTCAGATGACGTACTTCTCCTAACAACAATAATTGCATATCGATACTAATCTTATTTAGAGACAGATGTTTAAGTTATTATATATTATTTTTACGTGCAAGAGTTGGAATCAAACACATATATACGGCATAACCATTTTCCCGAAAAAAGGCATCTATGTAAATTGTAAAGTTCTCCTTTTCTTTTTAGCATGGCCAGATTATAAAATTACTAAGAACTTAATTAAATGGTGAACCCGATCTCTTCGAGCCTAATATTAGTATGCGTATACCAGTGTATTTGTATTTGTAATTGTATTAAATAAATTACTCTTGCTAAACAGTTGGGTAGTTTATTTACATATCTCATAAACAAATTTAAACCTTTACAATTATGTACACTTTGAATATTACAAATTAAGACTAAGTAGCATTTTCTCTTCCAAATGTCAATTAAGATGGCCATGACACATTTTTGACAGTAAAGTATATATGAAATAATACTACAATATTGTTGCATCGTCACAAATTACAGCCTTACGCAATTGAGTGCAAGTTAGATACAAAAGTTTAAGCAAATGCAGAGTGAAGTAAGCCACCATTATTTCCAAGCTGCAAGTTAAATAATCAATGAAAGAGGAATATAATGTTAAACTATATAGCATGTACACCTTTGTGAGTTGTGACCTCATAAGCAAGTACATCACTTTATATATAATATATGCTTTCAAACAGCTATGCGTCCTTTCTTCTGTCATTATATCCCCACTTTTACACAGCTGACGATTAGTTTTAATTTTAAATCACCCACTTAAGTAATCAATAATTACTTCATATAAGTACAGTTTGTTATCTTATGGTACTTTCGAGACAGTTTACTTGGTTTTCTACTAATCTCACATGCGAGGTGTTATAATAGCACACACTACACTGACAAAACTCCCAAATTGAATAAGGAGGTTTCCCTACCGGAAAGATTAAATCAATAATTTTTTCAGCATCATTACGTAAACATACTGAATGTTATAATTGATTTTATCAACTAACAAAATAGTATAAGTTTCCTTTTAACATAATTTTGTTAGAGCAATTGCAGCAGAATAGCTAGAAGAGAGATCTTTTAGCTACTTTACCTACCAATTAACAATTACCATAATACGTATTTTTAAATAAGTCCGTAAATTTTATGTTTTTTCCCGAAAGTAAATCGATATACCATACCACAACATTGTTGTTGCATAGGTATATTCCCACTTTCTTAATTTGTTTCTCCCTTGTCATCTAAAGGAACAGGAATCCTAATGATTTTTTATAAATTAAAAACATTCCCTGAAAAATGGGTTTTCCACTTTTCCTTGTACACTTGTGAATATTGTTGGGGAGTTGGGGATGAACATGTCTGTGAATTGTTCAGATAATTGCTCATAAGGCACTAACATTGAAGATATTGCTGACAAAAATGTGCTAACTCCGTCGATCTTTGAACTGTAACGTGTCAATATATACTACGTTTGGACTTACGAGTCTGGATTATTTAAGAATAAATTCATCAAAAAATAGTTCATAAGCACGCACATGAGCTTTAAATTATGAATCTGTGTATTATTCTTTGCAAACTTTAGCACGACAAGGTGATGATTTATATATTAAAAGTAAAAGAAAAAGGTATTGTAATAAATACACAAAAGCCACAAAAACCTATTGAGCGGACCAACCTTTGAATGGAAAACTATGTTTAAGACCATTTGGTGTTTAATACTATAATCCCACATTAATGAATTTCAGAGGGATTACCCACGAAATGGCATATAAATAAAAGCCACATACCGCTACACAAATTACTTACCTGGACAGGGTCAATGGATGATCATGAAGGTTCATGGCTTAGGTTGATGACCACCATTGCACTTTGGAGGGGTGTCAATCTAAGATTAGTCCAAGTGGCTAAGTCTACGTCATAATTTGTGACGTCATAATTTGTGATAGTGGGGGCCTGTGTTCGCGCGGCCCCTATCCAATTTCCAGTCTCAAACTTGATTAATTTAGTTCATTTATGTATAAATTTGCAATTATAGTTAATTAAGCTTATTGTTAATATATATAGCATTAATGAAGATATTTTGAGTAACGTAGTAGTAGTCTTAGGAGAAACTTTTTGATAATACAAATGTCTGGATTTTTTAAAGTTATACAGCAAATGTGATCTCACAAGGTCAGTTTTGGATTAGTCTCCTTCATGTTTTGACAAATTGCTTATGTGAACGTAATGATTATTTTAGTGGTTTTAATTTCAAGCTTTCGAGCTTCTATGGCGTCTGGTGAATTGCCAAAACGTTGGTGTGTCTTTGCTATGTTGTGGTCGATTTATGTATGAGAAAACTAGTAAAATATCCAGAAGTCACAAACACTTTGAGCGGACCAACCTTTGAATGTAATACTCTGTAAAACAATTTGATGTTTAATCCTACAACCCCACATCAACAAAATTTCAGAGACCGCCAAGAAATGCATACAAGTAAAAGCCACATGCTTCTAAGACGGGGTAATGGGGAAATTACTATTAAACACTCGGACTATATAATTGGTTCACAAACCGTTTGTATAAAAAAGTATCAAATTGATTAAAAAAATTAAATTTTGATTAATATTTAAGTTTATGGTATGCCTAGGGTTCTATATTTTTATTTGAGTTTTTAGTGTATTGTACAATTTGTTTTTAATTTAGCAAATTATAATTTGTTCAAAACAGAAAAAGTAAATTAATTATTGAAAAGCTATCATCTAACCACTAATTTTCTAATCTAACGGTTGTTAAGGTGACTGTAACATAAACAGTCAAATAAGGTGGCTGTTTCAAAGAGACACTCGTTGGGTGATATTTATCTAGGTTGAAGAACTAACTACATTGCATGTTGGAGGGGCGTTCGTCTAAGATTAGTTCAAGTGGCTAAATCTACGTCATAATTTGTGACAGCAAGGGCCTGTGTTTGCACGACCCCTGCATAATCTCCCGTCTGAAAATTGATTAAATTATATTACATATTTATGGTAATTGTTGATTAAGGTTATTATTTACAATTACTGCATTAAGTTCAAATATTCTGAATTGAAGATTTTTATTGTGTGCACAGTCGAGGCAGAATTACTGATAATACTAATGTCTCTAGATTTGTAAGTTTATACAGCATGAATGTGTGGTCTGCTTTGGATTTGCCTCCTAGGTGTGTTTGACGTTGCTTATTTGAATGTATATGATAGTTTTCGTTTTGAAGCTTCTATAAATTGTTGAGATATTGGTGTATGGATTTGAGAAGTTATTTCAATTTTTATATAGTTTTAAACTAATTGTAATTGGTCTGCGCCATTTTTATCTAGTCGAATATCTCATCTCCTTCGTACCTTGCTTCACTATACATTTATCAGAGTTAACCAGTTCCTAGCTTTTTTTTTGCTTCTTTGTTCACTCCATCTTCTGCCTTTTCGTCGTTTCAAAAGTTTAACTTAACTATTTGATCAGCGACAATAGAAATAGTTCGATAATCTTATTTTGAGCGGCACAAAAAGTTCATTTAGCTGAATTTTAAACCTTACTTGCAAAAATAACAGTTGATACATCATCTTGAAGAATTGTACAAGCAGATATCAGAATTGTGAGCGTCTACAAATTCACAGCATACGAAAATTAGCTACAAAGTAACCAGTTTTATGACTTATTTAGCTAAAAGTATAAGACCTAAAACTTCATTTAATTATTTAATTGTAGTCATTAATTTCAAATCTCTATTAAAAGATGTCTATTGTACCCCAAAATATTCACAACCCACGAATATTTCTCTATCATTTATCCCGTCCCACCGTAACGTACAAGTATAATCATTTTTACTACATGTTCAACTAATGAAATTAAAACACAAGTACCTCAGTCCTGATAAATAATTATTTTGTAATTTGTTTCCCATAACACAAGTACACAACGAGACAACAGTTACATAATTCTTTTGGTCATAATCACATTACTAAATATTAATACTCTTAGCAACAACTGACTGAAATAGACACAAAAAAGTCTTGCTAACTAAATTAAATTGTTTACAAGGAGATGCAGAGACGTTTTTTTTTTGAGGATGTATTTTTCTTCAAATAAGCCATAACTAATTGTTTACTAAATAAAACTATATTAAGATCTAGAGTAAAAACAACAAAGATTAATAATAAAAAAAATAAACCCCAAAAAGGAAAAAAAAAAAAGAACAATCAAAACAATTCCTCTGGCACAAATGCAGGCTTTTAAGTCTTGTACGCAAAAACTTTACAAACGAATCTAAATCGGCAAAAAAAAAAAAAACATAGCTAAAAATAGAGATAATTCTCAGCCGATTCAGATGCGTGTGCAAAGTATTGATGTACAAAAGTACTTAAACTATGATAGCTCTGATAAGAAATAAATCTAAAAATGTTTGTAAGTGTTTGAGATCTAACTTGTTATGAAAATTGAAACAGAGGTAAAGTATATGTCCATTTATAGTGTTTTTTTGTCATTAATTCGGTTGACCCGTAGGATTGAATAAAATTTACTAGATGAGTAAATGTCAATAGCCTAGAAAAGCAGTAAATTACATATTTATCCTTGATTTCAACTTTGACAGACTTCTTTTGGAGAATATATCAGTTTTGGTGTAAAAAGTAAACCAAATTGAATCAAAACAAATCAGAAAGATAACTATTGGTTTTATAGGCGATATTTATTGTTTGAATTGACCGTTTCAGTCATTTTAAAGTGGAAACAAATTAAACCAATTTACTCACATAGTAGTATAATATATGTTGCACTGTTTAGAAAGTATCATAATGAAAAAAGTCGATAAAAGCTCGATTCAAAACTGATAACTTACGTTTTTTCCGCCTTTTAGGCCTGATAGCTTACGCTTGTTATGCTTTTAGCGTTGTTCTTGCAAGAATGCTTGCTAAGATTTCACTTTTTAAAACACAACAATGTAGTTGTTCAAAGCTTGGGAGTTTTCAGTTTGGAAAATATATACTGGAAGGAGAAATGTTTTATTTATTTATTTATTTATTATTTGAGTAATTTGAAAACAACCTTTCAGAGCCTCCTTAGAGTTCATCGGAGCCTCTCTAAAATTACGGTAAGCTTGTCGATCGGAGCTTCGCTGGAGCTTCTACGACAGCGGGTAGGTGTTAATCGGTGATGCTAGTTGCCGAAGGAATATCAGTGTGTGTAGGGGAGAATTGTTCAGCGATTTGCATGAGTTTAAAGATTTAAGTCAAATCGTTAATCGACTGACGAGCTTCTAAAAGTCAAAACTTTAACTAATTAACCAAAGAAATTGCGATTCTAAAAAAAAACCCCAAAAATTGGCTTCTTATTCAATCAGGAAGACTAACTCATAAGAAAAAACTATAACATTAGCCAAATTAAGAAGTGACAAGCCTCCTCAAAAGAAAAAAAATTTAGCAACCAAACAGACATTAACTAAATTAGGCGGCCTTGCATTCGTATCTGCCCACTGCTCAGAGTTATATACAAGTTTAGAAGTTTACACCTTTTGAAATCGTCTTAAAGCTAGTTTAAACACAACTTTGTAGGTGGCTTCGATGCCATTTCACCAAGTTATTTCTAAAGAAATGACTTTTATAAACATAAAATCTCGATATGGGTGAAAATCGGGGTAGACATTAAACTTACACCTGTTTCATTTCGAATACAAAAGGAGTAGATGGTTTCCAAAAAAAATCCCAAAAACTACACTACTTTACAACATTTATAATCTATGTATTTTCCCCATGTTAGATATGCAACTTCGCTACTAATTATCAGTTGTGCACTAATCTATGTATTTTCCCCATGTTAGATATGCAACTTCGTATACGTCAGTTGTGCACGCATGAGTTCTTGGTTTGACACGTCTTTAGAGAGGCGAACCAGGCGGCAAATTTCATGGCAAACTGGGCGTGCTTGCATGAGACTGATAAGGTCTTTCATGATATTAGTACTCTTCCGCAGAGGATCAAGGGGATACTTGCACTGCATTCGAGACAGATGTATCAGATCAGACGATGATATTGAATTTTTATTTCCATGTGTCCACTTATTCTTTGTCACAGTTGCGTAGATTTCGTTTTGTTTCTCTAGATATCATGTATTCAGGTCGCTACTAATTATCAAATCGAAGATGATTTACATCGGCCGAGAGCTCCTAGCAGGCAGCAGCTAGCAAAATATTCCCTAAATTTAGAGCAAATAAACTCAAGATTGTGATTTTTGCTGGATATAGAACAGAATAAAGAGAAGAAGTCCCCTGTTTTACTTAAAATTTTACCTACCTCGTATCGGAACATCAAAACAGAACGGAATAACAGTTTTACTCTAGCTGTAATTTTGAGCATTTGAGCACAGTGCAGGAGAGGAGAATATAAACTACCTTGTATAGACTGATGAGAAAATAGGATTAAAGGTTACTATTGGTTGTTAATTCTATTCTTTTTACTACAAATCTCATAACTAAGAAGAGAAAAACTCAAATTAGCACGACTATTGGTGGCCCGATAATAGGATTGCTCATGAAAGTGCTTCAGAAATTCATACAAAAGTGTAATTGCAATAAGACAATAATCTTACGAGGATGGTCAATCTTTTATTTAAACATAGAAACTGAAAACATAAGCAGTATAACTTGCTTTCAAGTTTACTTGTTGTCAGCAAAAGTGGTTGATAATACGGGTAACATGAAAAGCTTAATTCTGTTCTATTTCCAAATAACTGTAGGACTAGTTTCCAGAAAGATATTTGTAAAATTTATTGTAAAAACACATTTTACAGAACTAAAGCAACCCACTTATGTTGATCCTGTAATGTTTTTACCTTTCTTGTAAAACCAACAACTGTACGGAAGGACCCGAAACCAAACTACCACTTATGTTGATCCTGTAATGTTTTTACCTTTCTCGTAAAACAAACAATAATGTACGGAAGGACCTGAAACCAAACTATTGATTGGTTTTGCATTTTTAAAGATTGCATCATCCGCATCCTAACCATGGCCATCAAATTAATCTGAAGTCTTAACTACATATTTCTATTTCGTCTTTGGCAGTTTTCAACTACAAATCTTGAATTTTCATTAATTAGACACTGCCTGCTACGATCTAAAAACGCAAAATAACAGAACATACACAGTTTCACTAGATAACACCAACAATATAGCAATCTAAGAACATAAAAGAACAATTGATAATGAATAGCAAAGAGATAAATATGAAATTTACCGTCTCTCCCAACAGCTTCAAGTAGCCGGCTATGGATGTAATTTAATTTAAGCAAATAATCTTTGCTTATTTGAACCTGGAAATATATTTCGGTAAAGCCTAAAAATGTGGGTCCATACAACTTAAATTTCCTGCCTTTTCAAGCCATAAAAAAATTAAGATGGCGAAATGATTTACAACTTATAAGCAGAAACTATGTAAACTGAAAGTTTTTTTTTTTTTTTTTTTTATAAATAAAGGGCCATTGTTATATATTAGAATAGAATAATAGCAGAAGTTTTAACATGGGTCAGGCACCGTGTTGGCCATCCGGCTAAAGTCCGGTAATAAAACGAATACATAACGTACAAATTGAATTACATTATAATAGAACCATCCACTACTATAGGAGGAGAAAAAGAGGCTAAACAAAATCTTTAACCTTGGACTCTAAAAGAGTAAAATTTGCGTCCATTTTAAACACTCTTTTCTCTTTACATCTCCCCACATTATATCACCCCTTATAACACCTGATAAAAGTGATCAAAAAGGCGATAAAATAACTACCAAAATTTGCTCAAAAGAGACATAATATAAGACCTTACTTAGCAACAAAAACCTTAATAGCAGCAATAAATATCAATCAAACTAAATACAACCAAATGTTATAAAACCACTTCAGAAAGCTTGCTTCACGATGTTCATAAGCTCAAGGTGATCATAGAAAAAGAAGAAGTGAATTAACACAAGCATCAAAACGTAAAAGCTAATCTTCCATTTTAAGCCAACGCAGGCAATAACTTTATTATTAGTAGTACATATATATCAGTGTAAAAGTTTCACCAAACAACTTCCTAATCAAGGCCAAAGCTTGTCTCCCAATCCAGGGGAAGAGCTAGCGTTATCAAACAACAAACATAAATAATGGTACAATAATGACCATTATAGTATAGTATCCACAAAAACTTAGCTACTACAAACACATTACATCATCAATTGCTAAAATATGATAAGTCCACACAATTAATACCTAATCGAAACATGAGCACCATAACGCGTACAATCCAATAGCCTAGTATCTAAACTCTTCGAGCATTCTTATGTATTTCATTACCCAAGCCGCGAAAATAAACGTCAATATCATCAAATACCTAACCTTAAATCCAAAGCTAACCCCGAAGAGAAACAACCGAATGGATCACTAAACTCATTGTAATCCTCAACAGGTGCAGGCAAGTTCAAATCAAAACAGTTCAGTCCCCCTTTTTCGAAATGGCACCTCTTATGCCCCCCAAGCGCTTGCCCACTAGAGAAAATCCTCATGCAAATCCCGCACTTATGCCCTAACCCGATATTCCCCATCTCCCTTTCCCTCTCCTCCTCGCCGCCACCACCCTCTGCCATGTCAGCACCCCTGTTGTTGATCGCGAAGCACCCCTTAACGTTCTTATGGCTAGCCCTGTGCCCACCCAGCGCCTGATGCGACCCAAACACCTTCTTGCAACTCGAACACTCGAACCCAACACCATTAGGACTAACTTCCTCGTCGAAACCAAAACCATGCTTAACATTAGCATTAGCATTAGCATTACCATTAATATTAACATCCAGTTCATTTCTTCGTGACGGTCCGTTTGCCAACAAAAGCAAACAAGCCGCCACCTCATGATCCTCCGCCGTCATCACAACCCTTCCTCCTCCTCGGAAAGGTCCTCCGGAGGTTTCACCGGAATCTCGCCGGAGATTCGCCGGAGGGTTGATACCGCGCCACTGGCGCTCGGGATGGCACCTCATGTGTCCGAAAAGGGCTTTCCATGACCAAAATGTTTTCCCACACTCGGTGCAAGGGCGAGTGATTTTAGGCGCACTAGGGTCGGGTTTTCTAGGCCTGGTTAGGGTTTTTCTGGAAGGTGATGATTCTTCCACTGGGACGAGTTTGGTGCGACGTTTCTTCTTGGGAGGGTTGTAGAGGACTAATTGTCGTTGGGCGGTTTCGGAAGCGGGGAGGACGAGACGGAGAGGGGTGGCAGTGGAGACTGGTAAATGGGGTTGATCTGTCATGTTTTGGAAACAGGGTAGTGATTTGAGAGTGGGGGAGAAAAAGGGTTGAAGAGTGGGGGAATAAGTAGAAAAACAAAGGAAGAAAAGCGGTTATTTGTGTTATAGAGAGAGAGAGAGAGAGAGAGAGAGAGAGAGAGAGAGAGAGAGAGAGAGAGAGAGAGAGGGGGGGGAACAGACACGAGCCCCACTTTTTGAATATTGGGTTAGTTATTTTTCAGTTATGCGTGTTCTTTGGGTAGAATTTTACACTACTCATACTCATTGTTTTGACAATAACTGTTTCTAGTTTCCATAGCTTTTAAATTGATGACTAATAGTCTATTAGGCCCCTGTTTGTTTACAGCTTTTGCTGTCCATGGACAAAGAAATATGGTGGGACTATATTAATAAAGTCTTCCAAAAAAAAAAACCCAATCCCCTTAGTATCAAAAAATTCTCCGGTGTCGTTTTCAATTCATCCTTATTTACTAGTCCAACCCGAATAAAAAACATTATAACTACCCGTTATGGGTTCGCTTTCTTTATTGGTCATCTAAGACAGTTGTTCGGATGTGGTGACGATTTGATTTTTTTATCAGTGTTTTTTTTCCTGTGAAAATATAATGGTGAAAATATTCAGTCTGATTAATTAAGTTGCATAAAGCTTGATGTATTCTTGGCGTTGTTCAGAAATATGGCATTTCTCTGGAAGTTGTGGAACAAATGAATAAAACTTGATGCAGATGTTTAGAAATATGGCATTTCTCTAGCTTCTAAATGCTCATGTTGTAAAGAGAAACATGAAAATTCTGCTTATCATTTATTTGGTAATAGTGAGTTAGCTGTGCAGGTTTGGGAACATTTTGCTAATATGTTTGGGATAAAACATAGGCCTCAGTTATCTTGAAAAAATTTCATTATATTCTGGTGCAATAATTTCAAGGGTTTTACTCAAGTGGAAATGGTGGCCAGGCTAATCCCTTTTCTAATACTCTGGGAAATATGGATTTCAAAAGTGAATTATAAGAACAATAATAGAGATATAAAGGCTGAGACTATCATTATGAAAGTGAAGAAATGGATCCTGGATATGAATGGTGGCATAAAGACTACGAGAGTTATGAATGCATTTCAGCAACATGTATTAGAAAGTATTAATGTTTGTATTAATCCTTGTAAAGTGAAGAAAAGTATTGCAACAAAGTGGTTTTATCCTTCATGTGGGAAGCTAAAATTGAATACTGATGGCGCATACAATAAAGAAAGTGGAAATGCAGGCGGTGGAAGAGTGATTAGGGATGAAAAAGGAGACTAAATAGCGTGTTTTTGTTGCCCAATTGAAGGGAAGTCTGTTTTAGATGCTGAAATTCAATCCTTAATTGAGGGATTACTGTTGTGTTAATGTTTGAGTTTAGAGAATGTAAAGGTAGAGTTTGATTCAAAAATTATTAAAAATTGCTTCACTACGAAGGAGAAAGTTCCCATCCAATTTTTAAATGTTTGGGATGACATTATTGAATTGATGAGCCATGTTGGAGAGGATATGAAACATATCTGGAGAGAACAAAATATGGTTGTTGATAGATTGGCTAATTGGGGTTTGAGAAACAATTTTTGTATTTTCAGAAGTATTAACGAACTCCTTTTAAAAGTTTATGACTCCCTTTTCTGAGGATAAAATGGGTCTGATTAGTTTTAGAAGAAAATAATGGTGGTTGATTGAGAACAATATGAGAGGGTACTCTTGAGTTTCTTATTCCATTAGTAAAATTGTAGAGCTATGCTTTTCTGAATTCTCTAATCAAAATGAGGGTGCCCCCTTGAGATTGGAAGATTAGAAAATTCAGTGTTTCTGCAGGTATCTCATATGACGGGATTTCAAAATGAGGTTGTTTCTTGAGATTGAAAGTCATTTTAAATTTACTTGTGTATATGTTTAGTTCAAAATGAGGGGGTTTCCTTGAGGACGGGTTTCTGCAGATTAAAAACTAGCTGACTGGTTACCGATGTTCAATATTTTGGCCAAGAAGAGTCTAATAAGACTGGGCTGGAGAATGAGAACTCGGTACTTTAGTCTAACCAGAGACTATGAATGTAAGGGTGTCATATAAACCCAATGGTGACTAGTTTTTTTGTGTAGTTTGATATTGCTGTATAAGCAAGTACGTTGGTTGTAAATAGCTGTGATTTTTGTATTCTGGGTCTGGTCCCCATTTTTAATAAAGCGGGTTTTAATTATAAAAAAAAAAAGTATTCTTGGCATCGTGACTGTGGATGTAAGGATCTAATCGGGACATAGTCTAGATCATACGCAAAGTCTTGCGACTAATTAAACCTGGCCTTGTCTTGATCAGTGTTATACAAGTAGCTCATAAGTTTTTATGTTTCAATGTTTTTGTACTGTATTCTTTTTTGAATTATCTTTTATAATCGCTGTTTAAATAAAATACCGTTGATTGGACTACTATATTTATAACTTATAGAAGAATTAAATGGTGCCATTGATCCAAGGTTTCATAATTCCAAAGATGAGTTCACATCCAACTTAAACTTAAAATGGGAAACCCTTCAAAAGAGCCATAATAAAATTAAATTAATTTAAAACACTAAATTTCTTTTGGTTTAGTTCATATTTTTTAAGTGTGGACCTGGTCAACTAATTGTGTTCTCAAATGAAGACCAAAATCTGTCACATTTTGTAACTTCGGAAGTATCATTGTAGAGGAAAAGGTAAAGGGACGGAATATATTTTTAGTTGAAAGTATAAGGGTCTTTAATTGCACGTGTTATTAATTAATTTATTTTGTAAGTTCTTTTCCTGGATGATATGAAGACAAGTACTTCTAATTAAGTTCTAATTAATCAGTTGATAAGGCCTAACCTAAGCTCAAAAGCTAAACAAACTACTCTTTAATTAGCTCAAATTAACTCAAGGTTAATCTCTTTATATGATCAATGCTAAGTTTTGTAATGCATAAAATATAAAATACAGTACCGTACGTTTTGCTGTCAAAAGGTATTTTTTAAGGTAGTAAGATAAGTATATTGCTATTATAATTCATACTGATCATGTTTAAACAAAGATTTGACTTGTAAATCTTTCATTTATGTAGGCAAACTATCTTTAACCAAATAATTCTAAATAATATTAACCATGCGATTATTTAACCAAAGGGGTCTAAAAGTTACAGGAAACAACGTTATAAGGTTAAGAAAAAGATGGTAACAATCGGGTCATTACATTTAAATATTGCGTCGATTGCCTATTCCCTTGATGCAATCTTGTCCCGTCAAACCTATCGAGGAAATTTTGCACCATTGACGCCTTGTATTTTATCAAATCATCGACTTCTAGTTTCGCTGGAACTGCTTCTCCTTTTGTCAACTGCTCCATTGCATAACAGGCATATGTCGCACAATCCGAGCTGCAGGATTATAGAAAGTATTAATATGATTACATTTTCTTTATATAATGAGCTCCAAATAACGCAGGTGGTTGGCATGGTTACCTCCCGGGAGCTTGTTGTGAAAACGGAGGTTCGATGAGTTTGTATGTATCCTTTTGAATGCAATCAACATCTAATTCTTCTCGGTTTGACTTTTGGCATTCAGACAACTTTTTATGTATTTTTTGTTGTACGTAATTTTGCTACGTTTTTATTGGATCAAATTAAACAAAATGTTAGTAAACTTTACACAAGCAAAACCAAAATATTAATGTGATTTCATACTACATGTGGTTGCATGGACTTACCAGTATTTCAGCGTCGTACCTGTACGGATCGTTTATGGCCTTACCTTTATCACTGTTGTATAGCCGCCAAACGTGAGTTTTCAAGTCAAGGACAAACAATATGCAGTGACCGCACTGGTGACTATAGCCCCTTCCCCCGTTAGTTATTAAAGGGAAGAAATACAATCCGCTACATGGTGCTTTATTGAGTGCATTGTCGATGAATATTTTTCTGCTAAGCGCCATTGGATCATAGATATCTTCCATAGATTTGACAAAATACTGTATCGTTAAGAAAACATACAAGGAAAACACTGCTTTTGAGAATAATCAAAAAAATGAATATGTCATGATGTTACATGATTCTCACAAAACAATTTAAGTATCACATATCATCATCAGCAAAAATATCAGGATGTGATGCATGATGGATGACCACACGAATAAGAAAGCACTATCAAATCACAACATAAAAATTGTAATATAGGGAAATTATAAGTTGAGATCCAATAATGATTTAGGTAACAATTTGGCAATAACAAGGTTGTGTACCCTTTTGAAATCAACTTTTACTTCACATAACAATATGGATGATTCAAAAAGGAGTAGTATAGTCATACATACCCATATACCACTGTCGAAGATTGTAAACTTTTGCTCAGACAAGAGATTGTACTTTTGCATTAATATCTCAGCATGTGCGTTGATTACTCGGCCAAACATTCCTTTTCCGCCGATCAGATTATAGATATCTTCTAGGGAAACAGTTGCCTGAGGATTGTTTCTGAATACGGTTACCATGCAGTTTGCATCTTGAATACAAGATAAAAACAAACATTAGTTTTAAGTTTAAACGCGCCGCGTGGTCGATATGACGATATTAAATTAAGAAATTCGAAACACAAAACAGGATCTTTACCAAGGCCAGATTCTATCAAGGTCAGCTTATGTATTTGTGATTCAGTTAAATGGAGTCCGTGCTTCATTTTTCTGAACTTTTTTGTTGCTTCCATGGCCTTTTTTGTTGCTTGCATGGTCTTTTTTGATACAACGCACCTTGCGTACAAGGAAAAACACACGAGTTTAATTATAAATGTGGTCGGTACTAATTAATAATTTTGCAATACCATAAAGAAAAATACACTTCACCGGCCATACTTGATATTATCTAACTTGCTTGTTACAGAGGGTGCTGCAACTTTCGTGTCCACGGTTAGTATGGGAGCTTCTAAGGCAAGAACAAAGGGATCTTGGACAGTACTCATATCTTCTTGAATTTCATCAATCACAGTTATATCCGACGGAGTTTCAGTCTTATGTGTTCTTAATCTTTTTCCAATTTTCTCCCCCTCCTTCTCCGCCTCCATTTTGAGGGATGCATTTTTTTTCTTGTCCGAATTGAACGGTAGGAGAAACCATTCAGAATCATCAAGCACAATTATATCCGAAGAAGTTTCGGCCTCGTCGACAGAACTATCACTTGTTCTTAATCTTTTTTTTTTGGTTTTCTCCTCCTCTATTTGTAATTCGAGGGATGAATCAATTTCTTTGTCCAACTCATCGCAATCATCAATCACTATTATATCCGACGAATTTGGAAATGTATCTAAAATTAATGAAATGAAAACATGCGAACTTATGTTAAAATATAGGCGAATAGTTAAACTAAACTTTTAAGTGGTACTTTTGCTCGTTAAACAAAACGGAACAATAACAAACTGTCAAACTCTACAACATTTCTTAAGTAAAGCTGGTAAGTTCAAGAAAGCAAAATACAAAGCCCAATCAAGTTCTAACTTCTTTTGGTTGTACATTTATATTTGAATGTAATTATTTCATGACTATTATTAATAAAAGTTTTTAAAATTGTTTTTAAAAAAATAAAAAAATAAAAAATGCTCTAATCAAGACAGAAATTTCAATGAATCTTTTCAAATTATGAGTAACAAGAATAATTGATTTATGAGCTATAATTGTTTACGACCTGAACCTTTTCTACATAACATATCGATTCATTGTCGGGTGTTGTTTTATTGTTGGGGAAACCTATTTGCAGCTGCAATAATTTCCTACAGCATATATGGTCTGGGAATTTGACGAGATACAAAGGAAAATATACGGATGTAATTCCTACAAAATTTTCCCCTTCATGCAATGCTACATATAGCAGTGGTTTTATCTCGTCTCCAACAGACATGATGTTGTCGGGTGGAAGGAGGACTGATCTTTAAATCGCTAGTATTATTCTTCCTTTTATGACAAAATAATAGCATTATGGAACAAAGATTGTGTTTTCTTGAGCAATATATTATATCCAAGAAAATATTTAGGGGAAATGTTGACTCAGTAATTTAAAGGACACTGGTCTTACTTAAATAATTTTATTATTCCCTGGAAATTGAACAAATATGTTAGGGTACGAGTGTGAATTGTGATTGTATCATTACACGATATATATTACTAATCCGGGATCTTCAAAAGACTCTCTGGAGGATGAGCATTTCCTGAGGTACGTGACACGTAGAGCTCTAATATTTCCCTGAGCATTGTAAAAGCTCGTTCCTGGGAGCGGTTGGTGAGGAGCATATAAACCATCTCCGGTGGAGCTGCTTGACAAAGGGGCAAATGTAACTATGACTTTTTTGGAAAATGGTTTATAAGAAAAACCATGTCTTATAACTTATTTTTACCGTCTGGTTGTCCGTTTGGAACAGCCAAACCATCTTCCCTGAACCCACTGAACATATCCATCAGACGATTAATTCTTTTGTTTCGTATTCTGTGATTAAACCTTCCCTGAACCCACTGAACATATCCATCAGACGATCAATTCTTTTGTTGTTTCGTATTCTGCGATTAAGAAGAGTATTTGGAATCTAATAGACAGGTCATGCAATGATGCAAATGTATTGGCAAAAAACTTTATCCTAAGCAATCTGACCAAAAAAGAAGAAGAAGATAACATGCATAAAAACGAAGTGCAAAAAGTTATAAACCAGCTTTTTTGTTCCCTGTGAACCAACTTACCAATACATAGAACCACCTCTTCATGCATGGGATCAAATTTACATGGAAGCCTAATCTTTCGAAGTTTCTTCATGGTATTTGACTATTTTCTAAACCCTAAAACTCACTGTTATAGTAGGCAATACCAATAAAATTCCTTGCAGAATAGTAGTCTACTCTTGAAAAAATTAAGTCAAATAGATCATCACACAAAGACTTTTGATTCATGTTAAGGACGACATCCATAGTAAACACGAAGATGTCTTCAAACTTGGGAATTACCACTAATTTAATACTAATTAAAAAGTACAGGCTGAAGTACAAATTTTGGTAATTTAATTTATGGGGACTTTATTCGACATGCTTCTTAATTTGTACTTTGTAGGTTTTCATGGACGATTATATTAGGAGTGCGCATAAGTTGATCGAGCAAAGCCGAATCCATCAAAAACCAAATCAAACCGATTAGTCATTTTGAAAATTTAAGAACCGATTGAATTGGTTTAGAAACAAAACCAAACCGAACTGAATACTCATATAAGTATATAGCATATAATTAATGATTACGGAGTATTAAATAAGATATAGTTTTTATTACTATAAATTATTTATGTTTTGAGTATATCTTTATAATTTATAATATCATAACAAAAACCGATCCTGTAGACTTAAGGTTACCTATACAAATCTAAATCCTTATCCTTAATTATAAAGTAGTTCCAAGTTTCAACCATCCTCCTTTTATCTCTGCATATAATTGTTGATACTATCTTAAGCTCAAAAAGCTAAAGATATCATCAACTAACTAATTAACTAGCTAGATATAAGAAGACATGCATGTGACGACTAATAATAATATCATCAGACGTTTAATTAATAATATTTCGTGATTTGTGCCCTTTTGCATTTTCACTTCCCGATAATAAATCGTACAGTACAATTTTGCCACAAATTCCGTTACAATCTTTTACTGAATATGGCAAATAGGAAAAAGAATAAACAGAAGTAACCACAATACGAAACAGCACCTTAAACCTCGTCAAAAAGTATCGTAGCAGATAATAAATTTTGATATGTTCAAAAATAACATCACAGATATTAATAAAGTTCCAACCTTCTAAAAATTTTTGAAAAGAAAGACTAGATGCAACAATAAAAATTACTTAGAAGAAAAGCATAAGAAAGAATTAAGCAAAACCTAAATCACTGAATATATATATATATATATATATATATATATATATATATATATATATATATGGAGTTAAAAAGAAAAGTTAAAAAAATGTGTTTGTAGTAGTAAAAAGGATTGCTTACTATGAGTAGAGCAAAACTTTAAAAATCGCGCTATATAGCGCGAAATAGTATTTTTTGGGAAAAAAAACACAATAAAAAACCACTATTTGGCTGGAATTGCGCTAAAATCGCGCTATAGTGGACCAAAAGCGTAAAAGGCACGAAATTCTGGACCGAAAGCGTAAATAGCGAGTTAGGAAAAAAAATTGCGGATCTAAATAATTAATATATATTATGTTATTTTTATAAATGTGTGTGCATTCCAGATGGTTGAGACAGTGTTGTAATTTTCAACAGACCCAAATTCGAAACTCCACCTACAACCAAAAAAAAAATCGATTTTTTTTTATTATTATCTAATATAATTATACATTTCTTTTTTTATTGTTATATATTCTAAAATTTAGTGTATATTTAGGCAAAAAAAAAAAATTCGCAAAGCGCTATACAGTAACGCTATTAGCGCTTTTAGCGTTTCTCTCAAAAAAACGCTACGCTAGCGATAACGCTATTTAAAATATTGAAGTAGAGAGGGAAAGAGGAGAGAGAGAGGCACAGTGATTTTCCGGAAAGAGAGAGATAAAATGAGATATTTTATTTTAAGTATTTAGTTAGGGGGAAGATTACGGGTCCTTAATTTTTGGAAGATTACAAAAATTCCCACAACACATTTAACAAAGGGTCTTAAGAAAATAAACGTTCTTTCTCATCAAAATCTTAATCAATAATTTAAAGCTGACTTTCTATAATTAAGGGTCTTAAGAAAACAATCCACTGGTCGTCTCAAGTGCTTTTTCCCCCATTCAATAAATGATTATGAGTGTCTATATGATCAATCAGTGAACCGCTCATACGTAGGGAATGAACTAGGGGAGACGGTCCGGGATATTAATCTTATTTGATTTGGCCATGTGATTAGGTACGAGAAGATTTAGACTCAAAATTTATATTATATATGTTATTTGTTTGATTTATGTAATTGTTATTTAAGTTTTCAATCAATAATAATATAGAATATTTTCATTTTTGGTATCATATTTTTTGGGATGATTTTTGGATTTTTAGATTTTGAAAATCCAGATTTTTTTAATAGTTGTTTGGTTAATAGTATTTTTTTTTTAATTCTTAAAATCCAGATTTTTAGTCAAAAAAATCCAAAAAAGCAGACTCCATCTTTTAGGTAGATTTTTTTTGGTAAAAAAAAATCTGATATCAAACGGACCCTATATATGGTATCACGAGCATAGTGCTTATATTACTCATAGTTGATCACACCTGCCATGAATCAACATTTTCACAATGCTCACTTTCACATCGATCAACCGACATAAAACTTGAAACTCAAGTATATCGTGATCAATCCATCGGTAATATAAAGATTTAAATGTATCTCATTCTCATAAAATTCCTCATTTGATCGGAATGGTGGTTCCAAATACACGGTCTAGATGAGACGAAGAAAATTAATTCATTTCTACGACAGAAAACTGCAAACTGCCGCATCCGATCCATTATTATTTTTGCAGCTTCCTCCTCATTTTCAGCCTTGAATATACTATCTTCCCCTCGCATCCTTGCTCATCACATCCCAAACCCCATCACTATCAGTCACACTAAAATATATAGTAGATATTATAAGGAACCAAAATTAGTCCACGATTCTTTATTAATATATGCTCAAGAAGTGGCCAGCCCGTATGACCGTCGCTATATTGATATGTATTGTTGTCCATATTGAGTTTTACGAATTTTTTTTTGAGTTTTACGACTTACTAGTGCCTTATGTAGGTTTAAAATAAGTGAAGGCAAATCAGTTTCTCACCAATTTGCTCATTTTATGTATGTTCTTTCTATGTCCATCAATAACAGCGTAAAAGGTTCCACCGATTCCGTAACTCGTGTGTAATTGCAATATCTAATTTTTTCCTTGTTGAGAATAAGGGAAAGTAGTCTTTTGATTTTCGATATTAGTATTCTACCATCATTTCTCAATAACATTTTTATTTTCTTGAGTATTCTCACACATAGATATTTAAAAGATGCAAGCATAAGGAACATATAATGATAACCAGGGATGGCAATTGGGTCAGGTTTTTCGAAACCCGATCTGACCCGACCCGCATATCAATCCGCACATAATCCGACTCGACCCGTTTATATCCGACCCGACCCGTTTGATCCGAAATTTTTTTGATAAGTCAAATAAGTGCAAACCATTATTGAGCATCTAACAATAACCATTTAATTAAATTAGAAAAGCCTAAAAATATTATTTTTTCCAAATTTTTCATATTTACCTGGTAAAAATTTATAATAATTTAAATTATTCTTTACAACAATGCCAAAAAAATAAAAGGAAAAAAACTGATAAAAATAAGAGAAAGCTAGTACACAAGAGAGATGACTAATTAATTTGGTAAATAAGTCTCTTTTAATATTTTATCGTTGATAATTAGCTTTCTATCATCTTTTCATCACTAGGCACATATGTTTTATATAGTGTATCTATGTGTGTATCCATGTATGTATCTGTGTATATGTTAGAGAGAGAGGATGTGTCATGTGTGTGTTGGGTTGTGTTTTATTACGGGGTAATTCCTTCTAATCAACTCATAACAACTTATATTACTCCTAGATATCTTGATAAGTTCACATTTTACCACTTTTTAATTATTTAGTTTATTTACTAAATTATCATACAAAATAAAATATAATATATATATTTTATCTTTCTACAAACCCAAAAAAATAGTTTTTTATTTTTTTTATTAATTTTTTTAAAATTTTGTGATTTTGTGATTTTTTTTTCATTTGTTGTGATTTTTTGTGATTTTTTTCATTTTTTTATAATTTTATGTGATTTTTTTCATTTTTTATAATATTTTGTGATTTTTTATAATTTTTTATAATTTTTTTTTATTTTTTTTGTAATTTTTTTAAAATTTTGTGATTATTTGTGATTTTTTCATTTTTTATAATATTTTTGTGATTTTTTTATTTCCTTGTGATTTTTTTTGTTTTTTTTTCATTTTTTATGATTTTTTGCATTTTATATAATTTTATGTGTTTTTTTTCCATTTTTTATAAAATATGTGTATGGCGTTTTGATAAATAAAATAAATAATTAAAAAGTGGTATCTATAGGGAATATGAACTTATTTCTAACTTGCACAAAGTTGCACAAAAGTGCAAAATAACCCAATCTAAGCCGACCCAAATAATCCTGCATTTTTATCCAACCCGTACCGGATCGGGTCGGACCAAAACCCGGAATTCTGTCATCCACTTATGATACCCATCTCAGCATATATATATATACAAGATCTATCTCATCTTTATACGAGTGAGAAAACTTTAGAGCGCAAAAGTTCTTCTATATACACACAATAGCCCGAATCAAAGAAATAAAACCCGTGTCTATTGTTTTGAAAGAATCTCAACGAACTGGAGGAAATCCAGAATTGAATTGGTGTTTAATTCAGATTATATTAATTTTTTTTTTATAGGGGACTAAACTGAACAAATATTCACTTTGTTAATTCATTCAGATTTTATTCATTTGTTTTGTGTGTAAATTATCGTCAAACTAAGATAGTCGTATCGAAGAATCACTAAACTGTGTATAAATCGAAGTGAACCAAGTTTTTCGCATTGAGAATGAGAAACAAAAACCTGCTTAATTAAGCTTTCAAACCAAATTAATATCATCCGTGACAGAACACATTTTATTTAAACAAAGCAGTTTAAAACCATATACACAAACAAACTTCATAAACTATTAGATCAAATATTGTTAACCTAAAGATTGACTTGTAAATCTTCTATGCATAGTCAAACTATATCTGAACCAAATAATTCTAAATAATACTAACTTCAGAATTTTTTAACCAAAGCAAGAGAAAATGGCGTTATAAAATTATTAAAAAGATGGTAAAAATGGGGAACGTGTTGCGTCCATTGCCTATTTCCTTGATGCAATATCCTCTCGTCAAACATATGAAGGAAATTTTGCACCATCGAGGCCTTGTACTTTGTCAAATCATCGACTTCTAGTTTCGTTGGAACTTCTTTTCCTTTTGCCAACTGCTCCATTGCATAACATAGATATGTCCCACAGTCCGAACTGCAGGTTTATAGAAAGTATTAGTATGATAACATTTTCATTATAAATGAGCTCCAAATAGCAGGCAGGTGGTTGGCATGATTACCTCCCTGGAGCTTGTTGTGATAACGGAGGTTCGATGAGTTTGCATGTATACTTTTGTATGCAATCAACAACCAACTCTTCTCGGTTTGACTTTTGAAATTTACAAAAAAAAATATGAATTCTTTCTTCTACTTAATTTTGTTACTCTCTCCTTTCCTAATTAATTGTCGATTACGAAAATACATGCAATTTTGACCGGCCAATAACTTGTATTAAAATTTTCGGAATGAAAATTTTTAAAAGTTAATCATATATTTCAAATATTAAATTATATGATTTAGTTTTGAAAATTTTCATTTCGAAAATAGTGATACATGTTATAAACCGATCAAAATTACACGTAATTTCGTAGAGAACGATTAATCGAAAACGGAAAGAGTGTTTTTATTGGATCAAATAAATTGTGACACTATCCACCAAACATATGTCCTCGCTACTCGCGTTGTAAGTTTGAAAATCCATTGTCTCTATGAAAATCATGTTAGTAACTTAAAATATTGCATGATAATCATATGTAATACGTGTTGAAAACACTTTTAATTTTACAGCGAAAAACTGGCATTGGATCCTGATTACAGTGTATATGAATTTTATAAAAACGATACAGAAATAACTCACGGACAGATGTAGATCATACTTGATCTTCTGTTGTATTCCTATTATAATTCTTGCTCTTAAAGAGGTGGACTCTCAAAACTGTTAGGAAACACTAATTATGAAGTTTTTTTTCTCTTAACATATAAACAGTACTAGCGGGTGTGTCCACGCGATGCGTGGTGTAACGTATGGGTTATCGGGCTACAACACTATTGCACAATAAGAAAAAAACTTCTACCTTAGTTAAAACTCTAACCCTACTTAGATTAGTACTTAATTAATAAATATTATACAATCTTATTAACAAGATTAATATAATATTATCAAATTAATACTTTACCAATATTAGTATATTCTATCGATAATTATATTTATTTCCACTAGAGAATATAATTGCACTCTAATTTCTTCTTAAATAATATTTGAGAGCAAATTATTAAATACTTAATTTTCTCATCACGTTAAGATCACAAATATTCACCAAATAATAAATTACTGACAATTATTTTACTCGATATATTATTTACTTGACCTTTCCACTTAACTTATTTGTTGTGTCGGATATAAAATCCACTTACAAAATTTGACACAAACAAAACTTATAACCTTATCGAGTGGATATCATCAATCCTTGTTAAAAAAACGTGAATTCCTTCGATTATAGACACACAACATATAAATAATATTACTGCCCAACGTACGGGTTTGTTGACCACAACAAATCTCACTCATTGTAAATCAAAACAATATATATTATAAATATGTGTAGCAAAAATAATTTAGAGATTAAGAGTATAAGTAATCATAATAATTTCTTAGGTATAATTATTTTATCCTGGTCGGTACCATAAAATAATACCAATTTGTCATGTTCAATATACTCTAAGTATACTAGCACAAAGAGTCGGAACTCAACCGTTCCGTTCCCTATAGTCAAGACAGGCCTACTAAAACTATGTGCTACAACTATACCGATGGTTGTCTACTTCATCTAAAGTTCTGAACGATAAAAAATATATTCTGTTAGAATCAGTGATTTGATCTTCCGTGTGTAAGCCGTACTCTACACGCCAAATCACTTACTATACAAAATAAAGATACATGTACATATCATTAAAATGTACAACATTGGTCAAAACTATTCTCAAATAAATCATTCATTGTTAATAAACAAATACTAAAAACCAACAATAAATCATGTATTTTAATATATCATTCTAATAATACGATGCTTATAAGAGAAATGAGTTGGCTTATATTAGTAAAACAATGATTAAACAAGAAATATTGCTTATGTCTTATAAAACTACAAAAGAAGCAAAATTTCTTTACGCGTCCTTTGTTTTTATTGTCACCCCACTTTTGGTGGTGAATAAGAATAATATTGAGTGACGTTGCTTTTACGACAAAAAATGTTGTCTTTTAGAAACATATTTTATAAAATAAAACATGATTAATTTATAAATAATTAAACCAAATAAAATCCATCTAATTCTTCGGGAATCACAATACTTTTCTGATGTGACTACTTCAGATAATCGTTATTTTACATATACTATTTAAGGGAGACTACTTCGGGTAGTCGTAATTATTCAGTAATTACCAATTCAATTTTAACTAATTCGGGTAGGTTTAATTCTTCTGGAATTATTAATTTACCACTTTGGGTAGTCGTAATTTTTTAGGAATTGTCAATATTAATTTAATGGTCACTATTTCCTTCATGATTAATTAACTAAACATTAACTAATTCTGCTAGCCATAATTCTTCAGGAATTATTACCTCAAAGTTAACTACTTCTGGTAGCCATTAATTTTGCAGGAAATACTAATTCAGTTTAACTACTTATGATAGGTGTAATTGTTCAGATATTACTAATTCAATGTAAACTACTTTCGGTAGCAATATTCTTCAGGATTTTCCAATACTCTATAATCGTTAACTAATTCAGGTAGTTATAATTTTCTGGAATTGTCTTTTAAGTTCTTCGAGAACTATAAAATTCAGAACTCTTCAGGAGTAATTTAATATTAATTTTTTAGGAATTAATTAAGTATCAATCTGCAGGATTGGTTAATATTTATACTTCATGATAAATTTATCAATTTTCAGGATTTGCTAATATTTATTCTTCGAGATAAATATATCAATATTCAGGATTATGTACATTAATTCTCCAAGATTAATGTAGTGAAATAATAAATTGTTCAAGAATTAAATAAACATGTTTAGTATTAATTCTTTAGAATATCAAATATCATTCTTAAAGAATGATTAGTATTAATTTTTCAGTAATTAACCAAATATTATTATTCAAGAATAATTAATATTAATTCTTCAGTAATTAACTAAATATTATTTTTCAGGAATGATTAGTAGCTACTAAATAAAATTAATTCATATTTATACTTTAGGATAAATATGTCAATATTCAGGATTGATATTCCGGAATTTCAAATGTATAATTAAATTGTAGAAATGGAATATACACTTTTACAAAATATTGATGTAAAAGTATATGCTAACTCACCATAACAAAATCAATACTTAAGTAGATAATCGTGTTGATAACGTGTTATAAAAACGGCACTAATAACTTAATAATATAAGTATTGAAAATGTAAATATAAAATGAATACGGGATATAACGTGATTTGACGTCTAACACTTCAAGGTTGAGCTATATTCCACATAAAAAATCATTACATTTTATACATATGAAAAAGCGGGAATTTACAAAGTAAAACATTTTACTGACAAATCTGTGATCATAACATAGTTGAGTTATGTAGCTATTTATAATAAAATATCAAATGATAAGTTGTGATACAAACTTGATAGAAAGCACCTGGGTAAAAAACCGAAAAAATCGAACCGAACCGATAACCGAATTGAAAAAAACCGAAAAAGGCTGAAACCGAAAAACCGAAAAATTTTCAGGTCGGTTTCGGTTTTCAGTAAAACCGAACCGAAAAAGACCAAAACAGAAAAGGACTGAAAAAGACCAAAAAAACCCGAAAAAACCCGAAAAAGACCGAAAAATACAAAACAAAACCGAAAAATAACAGAAAAAAGCAGAAACTGGACCGAAAAAATCGATCCGGTTCGGTCCAAAAAATAAAAAGACCGAAACCGAAAAAAACCGAACCGAAAAATATGATCGATTTCGGTTTCGATTTTACCAAAAACCGAACCGGATGAACCGAACCCAGCCTAAAACCTAGAAAGTATAGGATTATGAGAAGTAAGCATGCACGTGAGTGGTAATCATATTACGTACGACACGCAAACTACTTTATTATATTATGTTCGCGTCTTCTTCCAATGAAAATAAATAAAAATCACAAACCCTAACATTCTCTCTCTCTCTCTGCATCTATAATATCTCTCACTAGAATAATGGGGGAAGAAGACGATAAATTAGCATCTCTAAAAAGGCTCGAGTATCTCTCTCTAATCTCCAAAATATGCACAGAGCTCGATTCTCACCTAGGGTTAAGCGACAAAACCCTCGCGGAGTTCATCATCGATATCGGCCGAAACTGCCTTGAAGTCTCCGATTTCGATAAGCAGCTCAAGGAAAAAAGTGCTGAGTTTCCTGATTATTTCGTTAAGAGTTTGTTAACTGTTATTCACGCGTTTTTTCCGCCCGATTTGAGTAATTTTATTAAGGTGAGCGGTGATGGTGGTGATGAGAAGAAGAAGGGCTTTTTGGTTTTGGGGATTAAGGATAGTAAGGATAAGGTGAAGGAGATCGAGTGGGAGATCGAGAGGGAGAATCGAGAGAGGCAAGGCAGGAGGGGTCGAGATAGATACGAGGAGGAGAGAGGAGGGAGGAGGGAGAGGGAGGGGTATGAGGATGAGAGAGGGATGAATCGAGATAAATACGAGGAGAAGAGAGGAGGGAGAAACGACAACGAGAGGAGGGAGAGAGGAGGGGGGAAGGGTGATAAACGAAGCGGGAAGAGAGATAGAGAGAGAGATAATGAGGAGTATAGGGAGGATAATAATAACAAGAAGAAGAAAAGGAGCTATAACGACGAGATTGAGTTATACGAGGTTTATAAAGGGAAAGTGACTCGAGTGATGGACACGGTCTGTTTCGTGCAAATTCTTGAATTAAAGGGCAAAGAAGGGCTGGTGCACGTGTCTCAAATGGCGAGTCCTATGATTGGGAATGCCAAAGATGTGGTGAAAAGAGACCAAGAGGTTTTCGTTAAGGTGATATCGGTTTCTGGCAATAAGGTTAGTCTCTCGATGAGAGATGTTGATCAGAACACGGGGAAAGATCTTTTACCGTTGAAGGAAAGCTCAGATCCCTTTCGTGTTAACCCTTCAGAGGGTAATTTGGGTGGGCCTAGGGATAGGACTAGGACTGGTTTGTCGGGTGTACGTATAACCGAGGATAATGATGACGTGGCTCCCACTCGTAGGCCTTTGAAGAGGATGAGCTCTTTCGAGAGATGGGAAGCGAAGCAACTTATGGCTTCGGGTGTGCTTGATGTGAGAGAGAATCCTTTGTTCGACGAGGACGGAGATGGTATGTTGTATCAGGAAGAGGGTGGCGAAGAAGAGTTGGAAATCGAGTTGAATGAGGACGAACCGGCTTTTCTACAGGGGCAGAGTAGGTATTCTATCACGTCGCCTGTGAAGATTTTCAAGAATCCTGAAGGGTCGTTGAGCCGAGCAGCTGCGTTACAGTCTGCTCTTATTAAGGAAAGGAGGGAGGTTAGAGAACAACAGCAAAGAACTATGCTTGATTCTATTCCGAAGGATTTGAATCGGCCTTGGGAAGATCCTATGCCGGAGACAGGCGAGCGCCACCTGGCACAGGAGCTTAGGGGAGTGGGATTATCAGCCTACGATATGCCTGAGTGGAAAAAAGACGCGTATGGAAAAACCCTTACGTATGGGCAAAGATCGAAGCTTTCGCTACATGACCAAAGGCAGAGTTTGCCTATTTATAAGTTGAAGAATGAGTTGGTACAGGCTGTGCGTGATAACCAGGTTTTGGTTGTTATTGGTGAGACGGGTTCGGGTAAAACGACTCAGGTCACTCAGTATTTAGCCGAGTCTGGGTTTACTACCAAGGGAAAGATTGGTTGTACTCAGCCCCGTAGAGTGGCGGCTATGTCTGTCGCGAAAAGAGTTGCCGAAGAATTTGGGTGTCGTTTGGGTGAAGAAGTTGGGTACGCTATTCGTTTTGAGGATTGTACCGGACCTGATACGGTGATCAAGTATATGACTGATGGTATGCTTTTGAGGGAGATCTTAATTGATGAGAATCTATCTCAATATTCGGTTGTTATGCTTGATGAAGCTCACGAGAGGACGATCCACACGGATGTCCTTTTTGGGCTTCTAAAAAAGCTTCTAAATCGAAGACGCGACCTCCGGTTGATTGTCACTTCCGCTACTTTGGATGCGGAAAAGTTTTCTGGGTATTTCTTCAATTGTAATATTTTTACTATACCTGGTAGAACTTTTCCTGTTGAGATTCTATATACTAAACAGCCTGAAAATGATTATCTTGATGCTGCACTTATTACTGTTTTACAAATACATTTGACTGAGCCCGAAGGGGATATTCTCGTCTTTCTAACCGGTCAAGAGGAGATTGATCATGCTTGTCAGTGTCTTTATGAGAGGATAAAAGGTTTGGGTAAAAATGTACCTGAGCTTATTATTTTGCCAGTTTATAGTGCTTTGCCCAGCGAAATGCAGTCGAGGATTTTCGATCCTGCACCACCTGGCAAGAGGAAGGTCGTGGTAGCGACCAATATTGCAGAAGCTTCTTTGACGATTGATGGGATTTATTATGTTATCGACCCTGGTTTTGCGAAACAGAACGTTTATAACCCGAAACAAGGGCTCGATTCGTTGGTAATTACTCCCATTTCTCAAGCATCTGCTAAGCAAAGGGCTGGTAGAGCTGGGCGAACAGGGCCCGGAAAATGCTATCGTTTATACACTGAAAGTGCTTTTCATAATGAAATGTCTCCTACTTCAATACCCGAGATCCAAAGAATAAATCTTGGGATGACCACTTTGACGATGAAAGCCATGGGTATAAACGACCTTTTGTCCTTTGATTTCATGGACCCACCTGCTCCTCAAGCCTTTATTTCTGCAATGGAACAGCTTTTTAGTCTCGGGGCTCTCGACGAGGAGGGGCTTCTGACGAAACTGGGCAGAAAAATGGCCGAATTTCCACTCGAACCGCCTTTATCAAAGATGTTATTGGCCAGCGTTGATCTTGGGTGTAGTGATGAGGTTTTGACGATGATTGCTATGATTCAAACTGGAAATATATTTTATAGACCGAGAGAGAAACAAGCCCAGGCGGATCAAAAGAGGGCCAAGTTTTTTCAACCAGAGGGGGATCATTTGACTTTATTAGCAGTTTACGAGGCTTGGAAGGCAAAGAATTTTTCCGGACCCTGGTGTTTTGAGAATTTTGTGCAGTCTCGGTCATTAAGGAGAGCTCAGGATGTTCGGAAACAGCTTCTTAGCATCATGGACAAGTATGTTATTTTCACTTATCTTTGTTGATTTTCCACCTCTTTGAGGTGTTTTACTTTTTACCCCTTATCTACTTTATAACACCGGATAGTGACTAATTAACAAGTGATGGGCGATAGCAAATTCTTGTATAGTAGTCATGTACGTAATCAAACTTTCAGGCTACATGCATCTTTAGTTAAATCAGTAACTGGTTTATGTGAGATCCTGTATTTGGGGATTGAAAAAGTACGAAGTTTGCCATAGTTATAGAATAATCCGGAAGTGAGGTTTAAACAGAAATTCTCACTATAGTGAAAAAGACGAAAGAGACTTGCAAGTAGTTTAAACTTATGCTGTTCTTGTTTGCTTTCATCTTATGACATCTGAACTTATTAGCTGTGTTAGCTTCAATTTTGCTATTGACTTAGTGATGGACTTCTACATACGAAAACAAGTCTTATGTATGGGTATTAGATCTAAGTTATTATATTGATTTAGAATGCGAAAACTCCTTTAGGCTTCTTATGGTAGTCTAGGTATTTGAGCGTCAGTTTCGTTTATTTTGCAACACTGTATAGTGTATACGCTGGAACCCTGAGATTATCATGTTTAGTATGGTTTGTTTGCTGAGTTGGGTTTTTCACTGGTTGTTCGTTCTTTGCTTATGTACTGAATTTTTCATAACTATGAAGCAAACTGCAAGTTATTAATTATTGAGAAGTCGGGGCTTTATACTTGAGTGATTGCCTACCACAGTTGTCTCATCAAGATTGGATTTACTCGGGAAGTTCTTCAGGTTGAGACAGGCATAATATGATTATAGGACACGTCATAATAGTTTTGCCCTCGTCTCGTGCAGGAAGATGATATACAGACTTGTATAACTCAAAAAACCTGGGGAATATGGTGTAACTGAAACTATTCTTTTTCCCCCATGTAATGTAAGGTTAGGAAGACGACTCCAGTGATTACTTACATAGTTACATGTTAGATACCTCCTCTGGAGAGTTAGTCATACTTGTAGAAGAGTCCGGTGTATAGTTAGTTACATGTTACAAACAACTGTCTGGATTTTCACTGAAAGCTCATTTAGCCTTTCTGATTTGGCAGTCCTTGAGCTGGACACTTCAATTTTTCTTTAATTTTCCTGATTGTATCAGTTAGGCCTTGGGTCATGTTTGCTATGATATGCATGCTAAGTTGGGAATTTCATTCACCATCAATTTCTTGTTATATTGGTTGTCAAGCACCTCTGAAACACACGTACGGGGGTAAGTTTCAGTATACGCTAATAATGTTAGATATTGTTTAAATATTGAATTCCAAATTAAATAGTTTCACTCTTAAATAATCTAGAAATTCAATTGAAATAGAGTCTAAGAAAAATTAACCAAACTAATACATCATAATAATCGCATCACAATCAAACGGGAACATTATTAATCTCGTCTCCACCATCGCACCATACTTACTAAGACTACCAACGTCTACCTTTTATTTGTGACTTGTCAGGCATCTATACATACCTGTGATACCCGGTGAGTACCCCTTCTATTTTCCTTCTTTGATTTGGGACAGCTGGAGTACGTACCAATAAGTGCCCTATGCCGGTACTCACGGTATACCCGGTATACGGCTTAAAGAGCATTTTTAGTGTAACCATGCTTCATAGTCAAGCATAGTTGTTCTTTGAAGTCGTGATTTCAATCGAGTTCTTTATGAACAAATTAGTACTGTCTAAAGGCCGCTTGTGACCCTAGACTTACTTGTTAAATAGGATATGGAAAATATATTTTCGCTTCTCTTGTGAAAGATATTATACAACCACTCGTAGAATCTAATATCCCTTCTTAAACAATATTGTGGCATTGTAATTATCTCTTCTTTTCTTTACTCGTTAAAGAGTGCCATGTGTCTAGACAACGTTGTTTTTTTCAAACTATCAAAAGTGTTTTTACTGTTAGTAAAAGAGTTGTTGTATGATAAGTCATTTAGTTCTTTACTCGACAGGTGTTTTGTTAAATGTGTAGCGGTTACTAGTTTAGCTTCCCAAGTCAACTACTCAATGGTCTAAGGTTAATTTTCATGATATAGATTGGCTCATGCCTGTTACTTAGATGCAATATTGCGATGCCAATCACTTATCAATGTTTTTATGACAGACCATGGACAATGTTTCTATTGTTAGTTTCTTACCCTGTTTGGATCGTGTAAAGTTGTTGTAGGATCAGTTAGTAAGTTTTTTACCCGGCACGTGCTTTGTGAATGTGTAGCCATTACTAGTTAAGCTTTATTAATCAACTTTTCTTAATTTCTCACATTTCCTTCCTGTATAGTGATAATGAAATATTTAAATGCTTTTCCGATTACTTAACATTTTTTGTCAATAGTACAAATTGGATGTCGTAAGTTCTGGCAAGATTTTCACATATAGATGCTTTTCCGATTACTAAACATTTTTCTTCAACAGGTACAAATTGGATGTTGCAAGTGCTGGCAAAAATTTCACAAAAATAAGGAAGGCGATTGCAGCAGGTTTCTTCTTCCATGCGGCTAGAAAAGACCCACAAGAAGGATACCGAACTCTGGTGGAAAACCAACCTGTTTATATTCATCCAAGTAGTGCCCTATTTCAGAGACAACCCGATTGGGTTATTTATCATGAGCTGGTTATGACCACGAAAGAATATATGAGAGAAGTTACAGTTGTTGATCCTAAATGGCTAGTCGAATTAGCCCCTAGATTCTTCAAAGTATCAGACCCTACGAAGATGAGTAAACGTAAAAGGCAAGAACGTGTTGAGCCTTTGTACGATAGATTCCATGAACCCGGTTCATGGCGTCTTAGTAAAAGGCGAGCTTGATCTCTATTTTATTTTTGTTTTGGCTTGTTGGCCTTGATCATTGTATGTTATAAGAATTTTGTATCTGAACTACCCGTTGGCAAGAAGATTGAAGGTGTTGACAGAACTGGTAGCAGATTATTATTGTGTTGGATTTTAAAATATTGAGCCAGACACGATCTTTTGCACATGACAGTGTTGAAGAGATCAAGTTAACTGCTTTAGTTGTGTGGCGGAATTGTATACGGGGAAAATGAAAATCTTTTTAACAAGGTTATTAGGAGTTTAATATATTCGGGTATTTGTAGATGTATTATTAGTACTAGTGCGGGCACGTCGTGGAAGGTACGGGTCCTAGCTCTTTATTCTTTATATTCTGCAGTACATTCGGGGAGAATTCCATTCCGGTTGAATAGCATTTCTTTATCCAGCAGTTCTCATTCCAATGGGGTTAATAAACTACATTCTTCAAATGTAGAAATACAGAATCGATCAACTGTTGTTAATAAAGAAAAATTATATTGAACGACAAGTGCATACTGTGCATTTAACAATGGACATAAGAACATAGGACTTAAATCTTCTCAGTTCTTCACTCTTTACTCTACTTAAGCTGCCATCATTTCATATTCTTTTCCTTGCTTTCCTTCTGATTTTTTAATTCACCAGAAGTACTTTCATAACAAGTGCTGCGGTTCATGTTTATATACATTGGCGATCTGTACGTAGACATGTCGATCATAGAAACCGACATTGCAGACAACAATCTGGGTTTATCCTTTTATTTCCTGTATTGATTGTTTCTTTTCTTATTAACCCTGACGAAAGCAAACAGGTTTGGTTTTTCAACAAACTCTGATTTTTATTTCCGGCATGTACATTCATCGGTTTATAACAAAACGACATAACATAAGATATTAAAGCAATCATAACATTTTATAGCGGCACCTGTGTAACTAATAGTATTTCACTTTCGATTAACAAAGGACCGTTTGAGCCTGTTTTTTGGTTTAGTGTACCAAGTTTCGAAAATGTTGATTTAGTGCCTTCAACTTAACATATTCGTTGATTTAGTGACCCAAATTTATAAAATCTTTATCTAGTGACCTTAGTTTATTAAAAAAAAAATGATTTGATGATTTATTAACTTCACAAGTTAAAAAAATTATAATTCAGCCCACATAGTTTAGAAATGAATAAACTAGCCAATAATTTGTTGAAAATGATAAAATTAACTATTTTATAATTTTTTTAAAAGACACGTTTCCGAATTAGCAACTTATCTTTTCTTTTTTTAAATTTTTTATAAAAAAAACAAATATTTTTTTCCAATAAAATAGGAGTTCTATTAAAAAAATATGTTTTCTGATAACATTACTGAATTTTTTTCTCTTTTACCGATAAGATTATGCCTCAAATTTTTTTCCAACCTCTATTTTCCTAAGAAACAAACAGAACATAAATCAAACTATTTAAAAATAAAATAAAATAAGAATATATAAGCTACTATATCTCCAGATTGTTTTCATGGAAAGTAAAGTAAAAGGTTGTTCGCACAGAATTCCATTGAGTAGAAGATTGTCAAGTTTGTTAGATTGCCCGTCAATGAAGATTGTCAAAATTATTGATGTGCAATATGACATTATGATTATAAACTTGTTATGACTTGGTTAGAAATTACTACTATGATTTTATTATGTAGTTGAATATGTACCTCAGAACAGTTAAATTAGGGAAACAGAGCCACCTTCTTATCTCTATCATATCGAATTGCACCATTTTATTCACATATAAAAATGAATAAAAATGGTATCTAAAACAAGAGCATGTTTTCATCTCTATAAGACACTGGTCTGAACAAATAATGTTACAATCCCGAAATTAACTTAAATAAAGCTTATTGACCAAGGTTTCCTAAAAGACGCTCAACCGCAGCATGAACGTTTCCTGAGGTGGCACGTAAAGCTCTTATATTTTCTTGAGCATCGAAAAAACCCATTTCTTGGAGCTGTGACAGTTGAGTTGCATAAAGCTCCTCCGGTGGAACTGTTTGACAAAAGGGAAAATGTAATTATGATCTTGCTAGGAAATGGTTAATATATTTTGTTTCGTCATTTTATAAAGAGTATTTTTTACCGTCTGGTTGACTGTTAGGAACACCCATACCACCTGCCCCGAGCCCACTGAACATATTCATCAACATATCAAGTCCTGCATTGTTTCGTGTTCGCAATTGACACAAGTTTTAGCGGTTAATATACAGGTCATCCAAATGTCTATATAGGCACATTACTATAAACAAATAGGGGAGATCAGATCAGATCAGATCAGATACCTTGAGCTCCACCAGACTGCACTCCACCTCTGGCAATAAAATAGAAAGGGATAAGAAATATAACCAAAAAACATAGATACATGATCATACCATAACAAAGATGCACACAAACACTTGGGGGGGATTTTAAACAAGCATCATCGACGGAATCATCAGCTTAAATTTACAACTGGAACTGATGGTCGTTCGGAAAACATAACTACTACTGATGTATGCTTATATGAAGTATATAACGAGTAATTAGAGTTTATTCGGCCCCGAAAAGAAACGGAACCATACAATTTTGAGGCCAAAAAATACCTATAAGCTTAACATAAAGATTAGTCAAATGTTAAAATAGTGACCACGTTTTGCTTACTGAGTGGGTTGTCTGTTAAGCTGCATAAGGGACTGCTGAATACCCATCATTTGCTGCACGAAAAAAGAATTGGCAGGGTAATACAAAAAAAATGTATGAGAAATTGGTCCAACTACTTGGTCTAGTAATTTCTATAAATTTTGGTTACTAAAACACAATGCAGAAGCTTAATAACCATAACAACAAAAAACAAACAGCATAAAGAGGCTTTAGTCGTTCAACTAAGTACAAGCAATGTTTCACAGCTCGTCTATTTGACTGCAAACCTGACTGAAACTTATCAGATATAAAAGACCACAGGTCCTTATATGGCATTGTTTGGTTGCAGCTTTTCTGTTTAAACCTGGATCATGTTTGTTGACCAGCTTTAAAAGGTAGATTTTCTGGATGCTTTTGGCCCAAACAAGCTAAGAAGCTTTCAGCTGTAAGGACCCTAGTTTTTTATAACCCTAAAAAAGCTCAGCTTCTTTTCTTAAAATATGCAAAGAATGGCTATATTACGGTACTTGTCTTTTCATTGCAAAATAGTAAGGGGTTTGAATGAAGTGAACTAAAGTGGCACTATTATACTAATCAAAAGACTAATATTTTACTAAACCTTTCATTAGAAGACAATCTGGGTCAAAAAACTAAGAAATTTCTTTGAGGGAATGTACGTTTCACATCTTCGAGAGAAATAATAAACTAAAGTACCTGCATGGTCCCGGGAGAAGTTAGTTGACGCAGAATTTCTGGGTTTTGCATCATTTCTCTTAACTGAGGATTTGTGTCAAGCATAGCTTGTAGTTGCGGATTGCTACCAATTAACTGCATTTCCAGAGAGTACATAATAAAAACATGATCAGGAATGGCTTTGTAAAAGATACCGACTAGAGTTTCATGTTATCAGTTTTCGTTTATCACCTGATTTATGTACTGGGGATTTGAAAGCATGCTTTGCATCATTTGGGACACAGCTGGGTTCTGCATGAGGTGATCCACTGCCGAGGGATCTAGCTCTGGAAGACCAAGCCCACCCAACCCAGCAAGGCCAGGTGGCGGCCTAATAGCAGCATCCCCAACAGGATTTGGTCTTGTAGTACTGCTAGCTTGAGGGCCTCCTATTAAATCACAAATCGATTAAAGCAGATGGCAAAAAGATTTGGAAATTTGTCATTCCTGTTGGAATTACAGAAACATGAAGATATTTTGTAAAACTGACAAACCCGATGCGAAAAAATTATAAACAATGGGATCCTTGTAAATAGGAGATTAATGGCCTTTCGCACAAATGAGAATAAAAAAGGTTGAATTGAAACAGAACGACTACCAATTTATCTTTTGTAATAGCAAGTCAGATCTTACTGTCAGAAACAACAATAAGCATATGGACACCTTTTTCACGAATCCATAAGAAACTGCTACACAATAGAGGATTAAAAAAAGAGGAGAGAGAGGAGAAGAAAAAGATATTGTCTTACCACCCCATGGGTTAGGAAGTGGGTTGCTATTCGGCATAGCAGACCCCGTATTTGTTTCAGATACACTGTTCAACTCATCTCTGGTTTGGGACCCACCACCCCCCAAAAGGGCCGCAAACGGGTCGGACGCATCCCCATGCCCCATTGTTTCACTAGCATTCAAAAAAGGCTCCTGAACATTCTCGTACATTCTTCTAAGAGCGTTAAACCCCTCGGGAGAAGACTCAATGTTGCTCATCGCCCTATCTGTGTTCCTCATCATCTCTCGCATCAGCTCGGGGTTCCTAGCGGCCTCCAACGTCTGTCGGAGGACGCTCGGGTCATTGATGACGTGGCCGAGCTCCGGGTTTCGGTCGATGATCTGGCGCATCTGTGGGTTGTTCATGATCATACTCTGAACCAGCTCGGGGTTGTTCATTAGGCTTTGAATGGCTGGTGTGTTCATTATATCTCTCATCATGTTAGGGTTTTGAGTAAATTGTTGTTGCATTTGCTCGAGATTTGGTGGGCCAGTTCCGAATAAACTGGTTGGTATGTTTGCGTTCAGAGAGTTTAAGTCGAGGTTAGGGAAAAGAGCTGATCCTAGGCCAATATTTTCAATAGGTGCAGGAGTTGGATTTGTTATAGTAGGGTTATTAGTGGTAGGAGGAGGAGGATTTGATGTAGTTGGAGCAAAGCCACGCACCATATGAACGGTATGATCGGCTTGTAGACCTTTGAATAAAAAAAGGATTAAACATATTAGTTAACTGTATAAAACAACAATTGGGAAACATTGACACCCCCTTTGACCATAATATATGCACCATAAACCAGGGGATGCTATAAAGTAGGGTTCATTACAGTTTTTTACACCAACCAATTGATTTAAATTTAATTACCAGCCTACAAAAATGCAATGCGTGCACCAACTTACATTTCTCGAGGATTTTAAACACTAGTATATCAACTTTGGAAATAGCATATCTTTAGGGGACTGAATAATGATAGAAACCATATGTTTAGAGGACTAAATAATTAAAAAAAATTGTTTCTATGCAACAATGTCACTGATAAATAGGTAACCGAAATAGACCACTATCAGTTCATAAACCATGGGCCTATGTAATTTTATCCAACACAAACATTAGAAGAACTATAATAAAACACAAGAATAACACTTTTTGTGCAGTTATATATATTCATCTAGTTAACTGACTTCATTTCTAATAACAGTTTATCTTTAAGATAGTTAAACCACAACACGCCAACAATGTCAGAACAAGGGGTTTATGGTCACCTTAGTATTCAAGCAAATTCAGACAGAAATAAGTCATTTTCCGCTCTCGACAAAGTAACATCACTAAGTCCAGTTTACTGAGTATACGTAAATTTGCATCGCAGTTTAAAGATGAAGGTGTTAGCAAATCATGTTATGCTATGGCTGGCAAATAAGTTGCAACTAAAGTGTAACCAAAAGTTGATCCTAACAATCATAAGAAAAAAATCGGATAAGGTATAGATCCACAAATCTGTGTTTCTTGATTGGTTGATAGAAAATTTAAGAAACATAGGATAGAGAGTGTCCTTCTTATGAAGGGATGTAGAACATCTAACGACGTCCACATATTAATTATTATCAATGCTAGACTCTCAATATCTGAAAAACAAACCAGGACACTGAAATGACCAAAAACATAGGTTTTAGATGCAAGTTCTACATCATCATTTATCTCTGTCTCCACAAGCAATGACAACTACAAGTAACCGATATGAATGAAAAGTTTCCCCATCAGTACAATTTAAGCAAAGCAAAAGCTATAAATAGCCACATTGAGTACAATTTAAACAAAGCAAAACCTCACGAAAAAGGTGGAAATATTAGGAATACATGATAATGTATGCACTTGTTAATGTGTCAATGACAGTTAGGTAATTATGAGCGGAAATTTTCATTAGTGATTTCTTTTAAAGAGTATAAAAAATTAGCAAACTAGCCTTCATAGATACTGATGGGCTTCTTTGCTTGAAGCTTGTAAGCTCCAGGTACTTTTACTTTAACTTTTAATCTTAGCTTATACTAAATGTTGGGCTTTCAATAAACTTTCTAACAACTTTTGCTTTTAGGTTCTCTAGCTCAAAAAACTACAAGTTTTAAGATGGTAAAAGCCATGTTCTATGTTTACAAAATGCAGTCAAACAAATTAAAAAATAGGGGGACTATACCAATATTAAATTAAAAAACTCAGCTTCCATCAATGTTAGCATCATAAAAATATTCAATATTAAAACCAAACTCCAAAAGGGTCTTCCAAAAAGCAATTTCTTCTCATTCTCTTAGCACATAACAATTTCTTCAAACCAGTGTTTTAAAAATCGGCCTAGGCGGCCAATTAGGCGTTAGGCGGACCATTTCCGCCTAGAACCCGCCTTTTGAAACCTTGCTTCAAACCACACCAAACAATGGTTATTAAAAAAAGCACTTACAAAATATAGTTTTGAGTAATAGAACCAATTCAGTCCTTCCAATTAAACACTAAAAGAATACCAAATTCGCAAAAGTTTTTTTTAAAAAGGATAAACCCAAATTTCCGTTTCAATCAATGGCATTTTATTTTATTTTAAAACAATGCAAAAGTCTTAGATAAAAGGTTATGTTATAAATAAATAAACAAGAGAAATGATATAGGCACCCAAAAACCTTACCCGCTGACGTGGCGGGTTAAGTGTACCAATCATTTTTGTTTCGATATTGAAATCATATTTTCATTTAATCCATAATTAGTCCACCTAGTCCGCCATGTCAGCTGGTAAAGATTTTTAGGTGGCTATAGCAAAAATAATAAAAAATGATTGGTACAAAAATCAATGCCATAAAAAATTAAACCCAAGTTTCAACTTCAAAATAATCAATGCAAAACAAAGGGTGTAATAAATAAATAAATAAAGTCTTCTATAAAGCCTTTTTTTTTCTTCATCCTATAGTACAGGTAACAAACTCTTCAAGCTAAACAACATAAGGGTTATCAATAAAGCTAAATAAATAAATAAACAACAGAATTACAAAAGGACGCCAATTCTTCAAATTAAACTCTAAAACCCTATAAGAGGTACCAAAAAATCTATAAAAAAACACAAAAAAAAAAAAAAAATACTTTTTACAATATTAAAAAAGCTAAATAACATAAGGGAGATAAAAAAAAAACTAAAGAAAAATACATAGCCAAAAGTGGCATAACGACACTGAATTCTCCAAACTCAACTCCAAAACCCTAAAAAAGTACCCGAAAATTCCCAAAAAAATTAAAAAGAGAAAAAAAGAGTAGTATTTACAATATTACCATAGCTAAGAAGGGTTTGATCGTCTTTTAAGATCCGTCCTTTATAAATCAATCTCTGTTGATCTGCAGGTATTTCTGTGGTTTGAGCCAAAATCGATTTAAAATCAATCACCGTAGCAGATAACCCGACCCGAACCGATAGCTTCGACCCGTTTGAACACCGAACATTTATACTCACTTCTTCTTCACCCATTGTTTATTTCAATATAATCAGATTAATTAGAAATATATATGTATAGAGGTATATATATATATATATTTATATATATAATATAGAGAGAGAGATATATAGATAGAGAGAGAGAGAGGAACTGACTTGAGATAGAAGAAAAGAATGAGAATCGGGTTTGGTTTTTACCTTTTTTGATTATAGAATCGGGTCGGATATTCTATTCTTTATCAACTGGGTTTAGGATTTTGTCATCTGATCCAATGGTCTTCTGCCACGTGGCTAAAACAATCCTAGGCGAAAGTTCCTTTTTTTTTTCTTTTATTAATTTTTTGTTTATTTTTTTCTTTGATGTTTTGTACTTGACGAAATAGTGAGGTTTCAATATGTACCAGTATGTTATTTATTTTAATATTTTTTTTTATATTACTACACTTTTATAAATTTAAGTAAATTATAAACATAATTTTTGGTAAAACAATAATGTTATGATAGTAATACAAGAATATTTGTAGTGAATGCAACTTTAATTTGGAAAGTTATATAATATTTAAATGATGGCATTCGTTAGCAAAACCGTTTGGAATATAATCAAAAGTCGTTACGAGTTACGACGAAGACGTTGCAAATTGATTCGAGTTTTGTTAAACGGAAAAACCTCCGTTCAGCTTGAATTGGTCAAGTAGCTAGCGACAAACTCATACGTTCTTTTGATTGTGGTAATAGTCTTTGGATTAGTTTGTTTCGATGTTTATTTTCTATCCATTTCGGCTCGATAGATTTTTCTCGTTTAACATTCGTGATGGGAAAGATGAAACAAACTTTAACATCGAACCCGGATGTTAAGATAGATTGACTAATAACTATTTTAACCTGAAACTACTAGTATATCATCGAGTTTGAATTGTATTTGAAAATTGCAACTATAATCAACTGTTTTTTATCTATAAATCAGTTATCATAAAACTGATGTTGTGACAACCATATAGTGATCTATAGCTGCTTTACCTATATAGAATATTATATTTTAAGGCACATCACTCCATCAGCTCGAAATTTCAATTCATTTGAACAAACTACCCGAGCCCAAGCCCACCCAAGCTGCCTCGGCTAATTTGCAGCCTCTCTAAGACTAGTTTGCGTTTAATGAACTCGGCGTTTTTATTTTTTGCTATAAGTTGCATTGAATTGGGTTAGTGATACTGATATTGAAAGTAAATAATCTGTTTCATGAAGAGAGCTATTACTTTCAAGAAACATGAACTCAATTTTTCTGAGGCTCAAATAGACAGATTATTTCCAGCTTAACCTCTTAGGGCAGGGCCCTAATGGACACTTTGAAATAGTCTACAAATCACATTCTCCATATTATTACATAACTAAACATAAAGCCAACCTCACCATCTCTGGGTCTACTGTTGATCTTGAATTTGGCCACTGACTCACCACACAGCTATTCTACCTTATATATAAGTTGAAAATAAGCAACACCAAACAGAAGCTTTTAAGCAAAAGTTACAACATTGGAATGTGTTCGCAGTTACTCATATGTTGCATCAACGAGTATGCTTTCCTCTGAGCTCTACTAGTTCCATTTCTCGAAATAACCACTAAATAATCATAAACACCGTATTGTAGCGCCGCCAATACGAAATACGAATTTTTCAAACCCAACTCTAACAGAACAGCCGTCGCACATTCTTTGTTCTTGGGAGTTCCATCTCTCATTATCTCAACCAAAATCTTAACAAATCCCAATTTCCCAATTTCATTTCTAGCTTCATTATGTGACAGAAGTAGTAACAAAATCGAAAGTGCCTCATCGATCATACCCAAGTTTTTATCTTCAAGTAATTTTAGTAATGGAGCTGTTATACCTGCCTTGATAGCTTTCGTCCTGTTCATTACATTCAGGGACAAGTTAAATAATGCAGTTGCAGCGTCTTTTTTCCCTCTAATTGTCCCGTTTTTCAACAATTTTACCAAAGGTGGGATCCCATTTGAGGAACCGATTATTACTTTATTTTCATCGATCATCGATAAACTAAATAATGTAGCAGCGGCATTTTCTCTTGCCTCGACTGTTCCTTTTTGTAATATTTCGACTATAGGGGAAATAGCTCCTTCTCTGGCTATAAGTCTTTTATTTGATTCGTCGAGTGATAAATTCAACAAAGCAGTGACTGTTTGCTCTGAAATATCAGAACATGGATTAGATAAAAGGTGAACTAAAGGGGGTATACCACCAACACTAGCAATTAAGGTTCTGTATTCAGGATTTTCCTTGGACAGAAACCGAATCTTGATAATCGCGTTTCTTTGTAAATCTTGGTCAGGACAAGATAGGTCTTGGACTAGTGAAGATATTTCGTCGATGAGTAACGAAGCTGAGATGTCAATGTGTTTGAAATTATCCTTTTTTGGTATTTCATAGTTGTTGTTTTCATGCCATTCTTGAATGAGATTACGAAGAGCACAGTTTGGGAGTAGAGATGAATGTTCTAAAAGTTGACCTGTCTTTGGGCACGTTTGGTGGGTTGAGTTCAACCATGTCTGTATGCTTTCTCTTTCGTAAGTCTGTAATTGTCAGCAAAGCTTGTTTCAGCTTACATAACATAAGATGCAAAGATTTGTTTCGAATTACATAACATAAGGAGAAAACATCAGCTTTTAATCAGTAAAATCTATGAAGTTCCAAAAGTATTTAAAAAAAAATGGTATCATGATAGGTTGGTTTTAAATGACGCCATGGCAATATAAAATAACGAGTTATTAACGAAATATAGAATTAAAGGAGCCTTAGTTGTACAAACTCTGAAGGATAGAACAATGATCCACTTAAAAACTATGGTATTAGAAGCTACAATGTAAAAATATGTATAACCTCACTTTGGGGCTACTAAAGTGTTTGTTTGGATGCAAAATTTAACCAAACAAGTTGGCCTATTTGAAGCCGGAAAAAATACTGAGTACATTTCGATTGGAAATTCTGGATATTTAAGTCCATAAAGCAAAAGATCAAAAACAGCTTCAAGGTGACCAACCAAATGCACTACTCAAAGGCATTGAAACAAATGCGTTTAAAAACTAGACTTATCTTCTTCATTGTATATTTTTTAACCCCCAAAAACAAAAAGTCAAAGGTACCCGGTATTCAGAGAGGACATTACCTTAGACAGCAAGCCTTTGCATCCTTAAGTATATAATTCAATTTGGACATTTTATTATCAAAAATACTTAAATAGTCGTCATAGTGTAATACAACTTTACCTGCCCAGTTGAGACAATGACCGGATCTGTCATAATCTCTAAGCTTATCGGACATAGAAACTCGTGAGGGATTAACAAAGATGTGGACTTTTCTAGTCTTTTCGAAGATACTGTATCTTCAAGAACATTGGCATCTTCAATCCCTGCAATTTGCTTAAATTTTCCTAAAAGATCGACAATTCTCTGAGTGCTCTCTCGGTTTTTAATCGCTTTATCGTTTAAAAGTTTTCTAACAGCTACAGTTTCGGTTTGCAATTCTCTGATACTGTGAAGTTCTAGTTTTTTTGCAAGTCTTTCTAGTATTGCACTATCTGCATTCCGATCATCATCTTTAGAAAATACGACCATCATATCCATAGCTAGTTCTATATCTTGTGTGTCGGTCCTTTTCTTTGCTCTTTTCAGTTGCATCCACATCAACTCAGCCTGTGAAAATACACAATATTTGTTCAGTTTCCACTGTGATTATAAAATGAAACATATCACTTCACGACACTTGACATAAACTCTGCTCTGTGCATACATTGTCTTTTAATACACTGCAAGAGAATCTAAATCTTTGAAGCATCTTCTTAAGTATAGATAATCATGACTAGTTTAGTAATACCACTTCCATGGGGACATTAAATTTTGTGATTGATTGGCTGCAGCTTTTGAGAAAATAAGTTGGCTTACTTAAAGAGTGAAAGGTGAGTAAGATTCTGGGGTCATCCAGCTGAAACCTTCAAACTTTCAATTCAGGAAACCCCAAAGAAAAAAATTAGGTTTTATGTGTCGACGTATGCTCTGCAGTTTGAAAGCAAACAAATAAAAAGGCATAACAAAACAAGCATTCTAATTTTGTTTCCATATATCAGGAAGCTAAGAATAGTCGTATGTAATTCCAAAATTCTCCTATTTACTCCTAATAGTCTACGCGCTACAAATCACTAGGACTGTTCCTTTTTCTTTTAGACAACCACTGCATTATGTTCCATCAGAACCAATGGATAAATTTGGTCACAATATTTGTGAAAGGTATTTAATTACCGTCATTCGTTCAGAAGTTAATCACATTTTTGCAAGAGACACGGAGTGAATCTTTTAGCAAGCAAAACCCGGTTTCGATTGTAGATCAGCGAGTTAGCATATGTGCTTGCTTTCTCATTTTTTTGTTTAATCTAAAGCAGTATCCACTCAAAGCATCCACAAGAAACCCAATCTTGTGGATTGGATAATTATCAAAAATTTATTATCTAAATCTTCCTAAGGTATGTTTGGTTCTACACTTTAAGCTCAATTTTCTTACAAGTTCTCCAGCCTCCTATTGGCCAGCTTCAAATCTGAGTTTTTTTTTGCCTAAAGGTATAAATGGAACTAAAAAAACTCTTTTTCTCAACCTCTTACATGCCAACTTATTTTCTTAATGCATTAGCTAAACAAGCTGTAAGTACATAGTCTTTAAATGGCACTTCTTAAAAATCTGTAGTGAAACATTACCTACAGATATAAGATTACAAGTATTAAAAAAATGTTACATAACATATAGTAAGTATAATTACTTGTTCTTTCACTTCGGCTGAGATCTGAAGCTCCTCATATGGTAATTCTTCCAATGCCTGATTCAGTTTGTCATAAACGCCATAAAATCTACTCATAATCGCCTCACTCTCAAAGGCCTGCAGAAAGACATTACCATTTATTTTCACGAAAAGAAGAAATTTACATCTACTTTAAGAAGTAGAAACTTGAAACATAAACCAATATTGAAGACATTATAATTAAAATTGGCAAAGAAAGTCATTTTCTTCAATTGTTGGATTTTACAGTTATACACCACTGGTATACTTAATCCTGAAAACTTAAGAAGACAAAATGATTAACTTAGAAAGAGACAGGCAACTACATGTGGCCAAATGCTAGCATAGACATAAGCATTTCTAATTTTTAGATGGAAAGATATGTTTTTTATTGGGATAAATACCGATATATATGAGTATTAATTTAATCAAACAATAAAATAGGAAACTAACTTTATAAGAAGAGGAAACTTTTAATTTTTGTATTAATTGAATGTCAAAACTTTACAACTGAATTTGATTTTTAACTAATTTAAGTTAAAATTTCTTATACGGAATACTACGTCTTTAACACTGCTCGCGCTCAAGATGGACAACTCCAACTATAGCAGTTCTCATTTATATTTCAAATTATGAAAATAAATAAACTACATTCAAAATATATTACCAGATAAATCTTGCTTCCCAAGTTACAAGTCTTCAACAGCTTTTTCGCATATCGAATCGCTTTATTAAGCTTACCCACACCAACGAAAACCTTAGCCAAAACCAACTTATCAATCTCACTAAGCTCTTCTAGTAAAGGAACCAAAAGTTTCATCCTCCTCACAAGGCTCAGACACTCTTTTCTTTGTGTTTTCCGGAAGCTAGTGAACGATCCTACGGTCTCGATTGCACGAATCATTTCTGTCACAGAATCTGACGGATTCGACATAGTTACACTATTTTCCTTTATCTTTGTATGTGTTGCTATTTGTTTTTACATTTAAGAATTATGAAGGAAGAAATTGGGTTAGTGGGCAGTGTATAAGTGGAAGCTTATATATATATATATATATATATTATATATGATATATATAAAGTAGAGGGAGGGAAGTATTACTTTTTGAAGCAAGTCATTTGTAACTAAGCGGATATTATGGTTAAATTTTTGACTAACTTTTCCATAAAGAAATAATAAAAAAAATGTAATGTAACACCAGGGCCACCATTAATTGAGGCGTTCAACTGTTCAAGAATTCGGTGCAAAAGTAAAAGGAACCCAAAAAAACAAAAAAACTATAAATTTTATTGGAGTATTTGTCTGTAATTTCTATGTTACGTCTTAAATGTCAGTTTGTCTTGAAGTTCAAAACACTATTCTTCTATTTTAACTTTGGAGATATATGAAGTTCAAAAGGATTTGGCGGCCCTATCATATCCCATGGATCACTCACAAATTACCAACACAAATAATAAACTTGATTGAAATAAGTAACAATTTTGTTTAAGCATAAATGTAGTCAGAGCATGAATAAGGGCTTAAATGTGTTAAAACACCCCTATATTGAGAAATATTTAAAAATTTTCCATATGTTTTGCGTAAAAATTGACGATTATACTATTTCAGCACCCACATAATTACAAAAAAATATAAATATGCAATTCAGTCTCACTTACATTGAAATCCTGATTCCACCACTGAATGTAGTAGGATTTTTTTTTCTAGTTCCTCACAAGTTTTGTATATATTCACTTAGTTACATCTCGTTTACATAAAGATAAAGTTTGTTCATGCTATGTTCATTAGTAAAACGAGCTTCTCCATGAACGATTCAGCTCAATTCTCTTACAACCCTAATTACAGGTGATCCATGGATATTCTATTATAAAAAAGATGCCGACTTATTCTTAAACCAAAAAAGAGGGCGTCTTAAATTCAATTGTCGTTTCAACGTACGTTTCCGTGTGGAAACGAGATGTATTTATGAAATTAAGCTAAAAAATGAAACAAGCTGGCAGAACATGGTCTATGAATGTTGAACTATTTTTGGGTCGGAATTAAATCACTGTTTGCTTAAAGAAGAAAGTGTTTCCAAACCAAATGGAAACAAATTGACAAACGTTACAACAGAATCACGGATATGTTTTAAATACGTTTTAAATAGTATAGAAATGAAAATATGATTGTTGTTCACGCGGTTTTGTGAAAATGGGGGATTTGGACAATGCTTACGCGTTGTCACATGGACTTAATAATGTTTGTGTTTAGGTCATTGGGACCATGGATTATTCTATCCTCTCTCTTTTTTGTGTTTTAGATCTTGCCAAGTAGATAAAATCTGAGAGTGGAGCCAACCTGTTTTAGCTAGGAAAATATATCCATAATCACAAATCTGTCTGAATACTAGATATGAATATAAAGAAAACTTGTAAATCATGCCGGGATGCTTTCGACGACTATGTTATGTGGCACACTATCAAAATATATCAGTGAAGGAAAGATTACCATGTTGATTTTTGCTAAATGAGTTCTAAATTGTAGTTCATTTTGCGGTAACTTTGTCATCTTACTATCATCGATGCTGCAATAATCAGTAAAAGTGAGCAGGAAAGGGCAGATTTCTAATACAAATTGGGCCCAATTCTGCTCCCTTTTCTAAGAACAGGACTTCAGTGTCTAAATTTAAAGCACGAGGATCAATAGAAAATTTGTAAAGCTAAAGAGACCAGTTGTAAACTTGCCATGGTCTTAATAGGAATACTTCCAGATAATCAAACATCCAAAATAAAGTGAGCTATCCATAGATCAACTAGGGATATTCAATTGATTCTAAAATATTATAACCAGGTCATCATGACATTGTAAAGAACAAAATACATATCTTGATAAACATTTGTGTATAGACATCGTTTTTATAATGTAAACATGACAAATTGTTGCTTCAGATCAGAATTAGAACATTTTTTTTGGATATACATCGTTTTCATAATGTAAACACGACAAATTGTTGCTTCATATTTTCTCTACTTCATATATACTGTACACCTATGAAACATCGATGCCCCTGAATTCATTACACAAACTCAGCACCACGCCATAAGCAGTGAACTAATTGCCAGACATCTCAAATTTAGTTGCTGAAAAGACTAAATATGGATTGATAATCACATCATTCTACTAACCTCGCCATAAGGGGATGACGGTTTATTGCTGTTATGAAGCGAATATTTACAAGGACAAAACATTTTTATTGCCGTAACGAAGCGAATGTCATGATGACAAAAAAGGTCCAGCAGTTGTTGCAGAAATAGTATAATATATCATAGTTAAATTCCGAAATGCACTTCAATCTAAATGAAGCCTTACCATTTAAATAATGGAAAGTATTGTAGCTGGTACTTTGTACTGGTTATATACTATCTAGCCGCATCAAAATTATCTGCAAAAACTGGGGAAACCACCGCCCTTAACTAGCAAAACTGCACAGTTGCAAGGCAAAACTCATTAACGAATGATATATTATGTATATGATATATATATCTATGAATTATGATATATGAGAATTAAAACTTTTTACACATGAATGAAATGAGCAAGGTTGATTAAACACATTAAATTAAGGGGAAAAATTATGATCCATGAGAGCAGTATAGCATGAATCAGTTTGGTATATAAATTGTTTCATTTAAGAACTACCCAATGGAAGACCAAAATCGATAATAGAAGTGATGCTTTCAGGAGACATGTATGTAGGGAAAGTTAAAAAATGCTCCAAGTACTGAATAAGTTCAAAAGCTTTCAACTTAGACCTATGCTTTACGAAAAATGACTGGGTAATTGCTGAAAAGAACAAAAAGAAAAGTTAAGTTGACAACATACAAACATGAAAGGTTTTATGCACGTAACCAGCATGATAGATCCACCTTTCATCAACCAGTTCTAATATCCGAAATAAAACCAATAGACAAGCCACAGATGAATTGCCAAATATTTCTTACATTTTTACGAAAGGAGCTGCTACTGAATTAGGATGACATCAAGTATTAAGAACCATTCTCAAATCTCAACCTACAGGCTGTACAATAAGTATCATCAGAGAAATAAAACCAGATGACAATGAAGAGGCATGTATTCTTACAAGAGAAAAATAGCTTAGGAGACAAGTCGCAACATTGTACATGAACATCTACTATAGATATCCATATTTATGTATACTTTCAAGCCAAAAATTCAGGTTTTACAACAGATTGCATGGAATAAGCAAGCACAAAGAAGGAGCACAAGCACAAAGAAGAAGCTTCAAACAAGCTCGTTTTTTTTTCTTCAAATGTCAATCTAGAAACTCGCCATTTGCAACTGTCAATAAGTTAATCATATATAGAACAAATGATCAGAATTGCTGAATATGATGAGCTACTCTAATTTATAATAGAAGATTGTTTGAATGATTCTCCATCTTAATTTTTTCGCTTATTTTTTGTCGATCATACAAAATCAACACCACCAAAAGACCCTATTTCTTACTCTAATGAAAATGGATCTACGATGTATGGAAAATAATTTGACACCAGAAACAAAATAAGCATGTCACATACCAATCGCAACATATCAGAGCAATCGAGCATGTTTCACCGGTAAATAAAAGTATATGCAAGCATATAAAAAAGACTACTGGAACAACTCAAAACAAACTACTGCAAATGTATATGAAGCTAAGAACAGAAAGATATTCATTAAACTACAATGAACAAAGGAAAGGACACGTAAAGATGACTTAATGATAAACCATAGTTGGAAAATAAAAATAAAAATAAAAACTTTTTTTTAGCTATGGCAACCGCGAAGTGTTACCAGCTCATAGGTGGAAATTTATTGCACACGATCATAAAGAACGGTGAAAATTAAGCAACAAAAAAACCACAAACCTCTAAACTCTTTAAATCCGTATGCATAAACCACCACGGTCCACTTTTGGACATTAACCTGAAAATGTGTCAACCAATATTAAGGAGAGGAAGAGTTCACCATGTGATGAAATCAGCAAGAAAAGATGCATAAATTCCAATTTTAACTACTAGTACACTTTCTTACTGCAAAAGAATGCAATTTAGATTACAATCTGAGACAAATAGGATCGCTAGGAGGAGAAGAAGAAATTTTTAAAAGTGACTAGTTTCCTGACCCTGGCCGAAAAGAATGAGTGCAAAGAAACTCCATTCAAACGGCTCAAGTAATGTTTCTGGAAACAAAACAAAAAAGACTAACCAACTGCCATAACCACAAAACTAATCCTTTTTACTAAAAATTCTCCCAATTTTAATAATCTTTGGCAATCATTTGCTAAGCTTCCTTTTCTTTTTTAAAAGCAATTCATAATTGTTAGTGTGTGTTTTATCAAACTGAAAGTCTAGAAGTAACACGTTATTTTTTCCGAAAGAGGCATAACCAAAATCAAATTTATTTTACGCCATGAAAATCTACTGGGACTAAAGCAGTCGAAGCCATTCCACTGCTTTAACTCTTTAACTATTCATGAAAATCATCTAACTTTAACCATGTTCCATTTATTCATATTTTGACGGAAACCTATTTAATTGACGTGCCAAACAAGACTTAAGAGACAAAAAGAGAGGTCATAAGTAAAAATGGGAAAAGATACCTGATATATCCAGACAATGTTCGTAATCCCATAAACAAAGCCAAGCCTGCCCACACCCCCTGAAGACCTAACACTCTAGGGGCATATAGCAAAAAGGTGGTAGATATTGCTCCCACAATCATCTGTGGATAACAATATTATTGGTACAAAAGATGTAACAATGACATCTGATTAGTTATCACTTAATAAGTGACGGATTTTCATTATTATTTGACAGCTTACCATAGAAGTAGCCGCATATGGGAAGTCTGAAACACCATAATGGAGTCCATCAAATATATAAGCAAGAGCATTTAAAGGCTGACTAGCACTGACAAACTGGAAATATGCGAAACCAAGAAACCAGGTCAGAGATCGCAATTTTATGTGAAACTCGGTAAAATATAGAAAACGTGCAAGTTAAATTTACCAATAACCCCATCTTGACAACATCTAAAACCACTACATCTTTGGTGAACAGGGTGGCCAAAGAACTGAAAGATACACCCAAAATTGCAGCCAAGGAAACACCTGTAAACACTCCTATCTGCAAACATATACAGAAGAATATGAAAGGAAGAGATAACATATATGATACATCTCGTTGATAATATTGAAACCCGCGCTTTATAAAGCACACAGGTAGAGAAAATATCAAACCTTTAACACAAAGTCAGCTATCTCCTTTGCTGTGCTGTAATCTTTTTTTGATATAGAACTTGCAATCATTGCCTAAGAAAAGATAAAGTGAACATTTTACTCATTCATTTGAGCTGAGACTGAGAGTAAAGGTAACTACTCCAAAATAATCGTGACATTTTCCAATTAAGTGTCCACCAAGACTGCCAGGAAATAAAATAAAATAAAAAGGTCCCTCTCAGAGCACTTCATTAGTACATATTGTTCGACTACCTAGTTCCAGATCAGACACTAAAGATTAAACCGTAGAATGAAAAGGAAACACTGTGTTGTATCTCAAACAATTATAAAGAGAAACAACTGAGAATCAAGAGAGGAATCTAGGTTTAACACATTAGATATCATCATCATCAAATTGAGCCTTAATCCCGATAACTTGTTTTTATCTTATACATAAGGAGTAAAAACAGTGCCTTTTTGTTGGATGTGTAAAATTACACTTTTAAGAAATATGTTACGTATAAGAATTATCTGTCTGTAGTGATAAAATTTACGGAAATGTATGGACATGTACCACTTTAAGTCTCTAACATCTACTAAGTTAAACCAAATAACATTTCTATGGGCCCATAGGTAGTACTAATTACTAGTATATAAATAATATGCATTGTGGTTAAATCAAAACACACTATTAACTCCATTTCTCCCCCAAAACTCTCAACATACAAAACCCGTCTCTCTCTCTCTTCTATCCCCGCATCTACAATATGGAACTAGCCTGAGCTCCGGCACCACCACCTTACCACGAGCTCCATAACCCAACACCTTGCTTGAATAACCCACACCTCACTCGATGGGTAATTTGTCCTCACAAGTCGTTTCCTATGAAAGAGGCCTACGGAGAAACACATAGATAGAGAGTTCATCCTATAATTGTGTAGGCCAAACCAATAAAAATTTAGTGTTTTAAATTTTTATAAATTTAAGGGTGGGCCCCCACTCGTCGCATCTTACTGGAGCTCCAGCGGGGACTACCGGTGGGAGCAGTTGTGGTGGGAGTGGATGGGTAGGTTGTGGTTGCATTCAAGAGAGAAAGTGTGTTTTTAGTGTTCTGAAATAAGGGAGGGTGGTTTCGCAATTAAAGTGGACAATTTTTGGAGTGGTACCTACGAGAAAGAAATATTTTTACTAATACCTATGGAGAATATATGAATATTTTGCTCTATGTGGCATTACCCAAAAATATTATCTTTTGGGTACAGAGTGGTGAAAGGTGGTTGAATCCCAACTTCCAATGTAATATAAGTGCAAAGTGAAATTTAGGAGAAACATCTTAAAGTTAAAAAAAGGTATAAAAAAAAGGTAAACCTTCTTTTGATGTCAGAAATTGAATAAGTATGCTTATGGTTTGAGAGAAACGTACTATTTACATAAAATTAAACAGTAGCAAAAAGAACTTTATGTTACTTACCGAAAACCCAATACAAAATAATATTTTAAAAGCATTAAAGTACCTGACCAGAAGATGCAAGGGCATCTGTGAGAAGAGAAACAGCCAACCAAACTTGTAAGCAAATCTGATGAGCAGCCATAGCTACTGGACCCTGACGAGCAGCCATCGATGTTGCTGTAGTCATGGTGACAAGAACAGCAAGAGTTCTCCACAGAAGAAAACCGCCTAGAAAAAACACATAAACTTGTATTATTGTCAAACATGAAAGTGGAGAATGTTTTCTGTTGACGTACTCATGTAAAACAAAGGTCTACATCAATCATGAGTATACCTAATATTCCTTGATCATGTTGATGGAATCCCATCAAATCAAAATGAATATACATATATATGTATATGTATGTATGTATATATATATATCCAAAATAGCATCAAAACTACACCTAACATGGCAAGAATGTAATGACTATCATGAAAGCTAAATCTCTTCATTATAGTGTGAAGCAACAAACGGAATGAAAAACTATGAATTACTGAGAACCAGTTAATTGTCATACGAACTAGATTAATACTTACCATATTTACAATGACGGCACGGATATGCAACATTAAACTAGTTCAAACCAACTCAAAGATCTAGATAAGCGAAAAGGAGAGGAGATGGGCCATGGGTGGGGCTTTGATTTCTTTTTTGGGTGAACAAACAAACAAAGTCCTAAAAAATCTGAAGCTAATATATTAAATGTGTAGCCTGACCGGGAGGCTATGAATGCCATCATCTGGTGAGGCAGAATCTAGTTAGACAGTGCCTCTTTTTTCTATATAAAAGCCTTAAAATTATATTCTAAACCACATCTATTATAAATCCATATGTTATTTAATTATCAGACCAAATTTAATCAGATCCTAACCCGTATAATAATAAACTGTTAAAGAGTCCATCAATTCGATTCCCGTCAAAAGGCCCTGCGATAGGATCGCGAGGAACTCATTTATTAACTATTGCCATTATGGATCCATAAGTGATGTGGGATAATAATCTCAACATAAACCTTAACAGGCTCATCCTGAATGTTCTAAAGTCTCTACATATGTCAATTATAAAACAAAAAATAAAGATAGATCCAGAAATTTAAAGATTAAAATTCTAAAGAAGAAGATAAGATCGAAATTCTGACTTCACATTAAAACCATAAAAAACAACTAATCAAGTACTGGGTACAATTACACAGATATAATAGTTGATTACTATTTAGAACATGACAGACCACTAAAAGGGGTAAAAGAAAAAGGACAAACAAAAAAATGTTTCAGTTGCATAATAAAGAACAAATAGGGTCTATGTAGTAAGGAAACAGCATACGAATAAACGAAATTGCTTCCATTGACTATGGATGTTTTTCTTACAAATGAATGAGATTGTTCTGACAGCACTATTAGTCCAGAATGATATAACCAAATAACAACAAGATATTAGGTCACGATATTATTTAAAATGAGATGTTAAAGTTAATACTCACCAGATTTCACATATCCACCAAATTGCAGATCTCGCAACTTTGGAGGCAATAGTACAACTCTTTTGCTTAATTGCCAAATCATTAGGAATGCAACTACATATCTGAAAATTTAAATATGTTCATAGCTCAATCATTCTTTGCCAAGAAGAAGAAAAAAGGCAAAATATTTCAAGAAATCACTTACTGAGAAACAACAGTGGAAATAGCAGCTCCCGTCATCCCTAACTTGAAGTAATACATAAACAGGGGAAACAAAAATATAGCAAAGAAATTGCCAATGCCTGTGGGAAGAAGACACAAACAATAAGCAAAACAGTTCATAATCAGGAACTAAATATAATGTTATGCTCAATTGCATGCCGTCGTTAATCAGAGGGAATATCCTAATCCTTTTAATGGGAACTTCTCAAACGCCCTAAATTTTTTTGGCTATATTACAGTACAGTACTAACCCGAGGTTAAAATATACCAGATTAAGTCAACCATACTCTCCTGTTACATGTAGATCTAATACATACCAAATAATAAGCATAGCTTCACATAGAAACATCAGATCAGGCATGAACATAGAGCTAAACTGATTCACAATCATAAAAAAGTATGAAAGAAAAATATTGTAATAAGTGGCAGTCTTACACAAATTTCAAGTCACAGTTTCAACTTCAAAAAAGTTGTCTGAAATGATTGACTATCCATTATATAATGATCTTAGATGTGACTAGCATTGAAGTTTTTTTATCCACAACGTCTGGGGGTCTTTCTTTATGCCACAAACAGAAACCTGAATCCTACTGTTCTTTATTTTCATAGAAATGATTAATTTGTCTGAACTTGGCTAATTATATGGATCACGACCTCAATTTCTCACCAGCACTTCAAAAACTCATTTAGAATGAGGAAGATAAAAGGCATGAATAAGAGAAGCTGAAGCTGAAAACGAGCTAGTTGCACGTGTATTATCACCAAAGAGGAAGCACGTAAAACAACACCTCACAATGAGACATTCTTTCTTATTTAACAATAGATTCGACCAAGCACTTGCCTAAACAAAATACAGGAGTTTTTGTATCCTTGAAACCACGAAATACGCCTTGAAGAGCCAAATTTATCACAAGCGCAGGTGCACCAACAGCCCTCAGACACAGAAACTTCTGTGCTGCTTGGCGCATCGAGGAATCCTGGACAAATAATAAAAGAATTACATGGCAGAACTTGATAATTAATATTAGTCTTAAAACAAAAGTAACTAAAAAGTGACAATACAGAGACTATTGAGCCTTAATGTTTCCATATGAAGTAGAGCTATAAAAAAATCGAACCTAGTTATTTATCACCAAGGATAAAACTCTGATAACTAGGAATCTAGGTAAGGGACACTTGCTTGAGATCAATATCTTATTAAGACCGTTTGACAAATTGTCATGACATTTACTGCAACTAATTTATGTTTTTTTCTAGTTCCCAAAATGGTGCTTATCATATAACAATATATCCACCTCGATTTGTCCATAGAAAACCGGTTCTGCTAGCGAAGCTAGTCCCACAATTTTCTTAAAGCATAACTTAATCTAACAAGTGCCTTGTTAGATATCTACTGATTGAGTAGCGCATCCAACATCTAAGAATGAGACCAGATTTATATCATAAGATAAGCAAAAACGCTCATTTATCTCCAGATCCATCAGAAATAAAGACTTTTTGAGCTTCCTAAGGATCTGTAGAACTGGTAATATGCAAGGATACTTAACTAAAAACTGTCACAATTACAATTCTCCATTAGGTCAGTCCCATCTAGCTCGTTATAAGCATTTTCAAATGATATCCGTAGTAGTAAAATATTACTACAACAGAAAAACTATAGAATTGAAGCAACAAATCTAGAGGGGAGTGGGGAGAAGAAAGTAAGAAGCCTAAAATATGCAAAGATTACCGCTGAAATTCCCATCAAGTTAAGAAACAGCCCAGAACCGAGAGCCAAAGCAGACGCCTCAAAAATACCAATTCCAACTGCTAAAAGTAAAGCTGAGGAAACAGACGATAATTGTTGTTTTTTATGTTCCCCAAGGAGAGGGCTACCTTTGCTACTTTCATCATCTGTAAAAAATAATTAATTCAATAAACTATAACAAGATGTTCTGAACCAAGCCGTTGTTTCAATTAAACTAGACAAAATGAGTACGAGTAGATATAAACAAAGACATTAGAAGATAACCAAATAAATTAAATCATCAGACTTGAAAGGCCAAATATCATCTGACCTGAGATTGCATTTTTGGCAATATCTTCGGCAACGAAAGAAGTAGCAACACTGAGAAGAGGCATGTTAAAGAGCTTAGATATGATATTGAAAACCGACATTGATACCCCAGCAGATGCTAATTCCACAGGACCTACAAAAGATCGGAAACTTGTCATAGCCGTATCTACGCAGGTGCAAATGTTTGCTGATTATTACAAATTGAGGACACAAATCGTATTCGTTCCGCCCACGTATATGACTTCATATTTAAATTGTAAAAACAGTATTGTAGTATATCAGGTATCAGTAGATTCATCAGCTACAGCATGTATTTTAACAATACTCATAAAGAAGGCAACAAAAGAAACATCTAATATATCTTAAATTTAGTTCTGCTAATAAGAAGATGTTCAGTTCAAGAATTGAAAACCAGCAGATGCTCTGGCAGAACTAATCTGTCTATAACAAAGAAACAAACTTAATGTCTAGGACATGGCGCATAGCATATCAATCTACATCTACCCAAATTTTAACATCAATCAACAACAACTATATGAAAATCACATTTAGAGTAGAAATGCCCAGAAATCTCTAATCATCGCATGCCATCACTATAAGACGGGACATTATATGCAGTAATATTTTTATGTTTGCAAAGACATGAATCTCCACAAGTAACAATAAATGTCTCATTAGGACTTCGCCCCATAGAAACAGTAATCTCGGGGAGAAGTGAAGAAAGAAACATACGGAGTAAATTACTAAATTGCATAAGATTAACATTTACTTTAAAATAACAAGGGCATTGTTTGGTTGCAGCTTTTAAGACTTTAAATTCATTTTTTTCCTGCATTGGTTGGGCATCTTAAAAATAGTTTTCTGGATTTTCAGCCAGACAAACTCGAAGCTTAATTCTGAAAAACCTAGTTTTTTTCTTCCTGGAACTAAAGAAAAACTTCTTAGCTTAAAAGCTGCAAAGAAACAAGACCAAAACAGAGAATTACCCAATCGACCAATATATGCTGTCTCCATTAGCTGTGCCAAAGGATCAAGAGCCTGTCCCGCAATTGCCGGCAAGGATAACATTATCAGCTCCTTTTTTGCAGACAAAATTTTTGGTTGACTAGCAGAGGTTTCAATCACATTAAATTAAAAATTAAACAGCATTAGAAACTACAACCATACCAACGGGAAAAATAAAAGAAATGGTTAATCAATATTTTTGTATAACCAACATATCATCAAGTACATTGTCGAAAACATATCATCAAGTTCCAATTTTGTACATCAACCTATAAATTAGCAATTAGGACTCTAAACTAACAGTTTTCCGTTTTCATATGTTATATAAAAGAAAATTTATAATCCGGGACTAAAAAGGAAAATGTGATAGAAGGTGTATACAACGTAAAAATATTATAAAGGTGCATATTATGTATGAACTCTTTGGTTTTGAAACTAATTAGTATCCTAACTTATGATATTGTTTTTAACTTGTACACTAAGAGTACCGAATAGTAAATACCAAGATGTGAAACATAAGTGTCCTATGTAATCAAAATCACATGATTCAATGTGTACAAAGCTGTAATTAACCATAAAAAAAAATGCAAAAAGCAAGTCACTCTAAGGACTTACATAACTCCTTCGGTTGAGTTTGATAAATATTTCTCTTCAACAGCAGAGTCCTCTTCTACATCAGAAGTATCCAAACCAGTGCCTGAATCTAAATAATTTTTGGTGACAAAATTATTCCCTTTTCTTTTCGTCCCAAACGAAGAGCAAACCAACAATGTTTTATGATTAAAACCCCCACTGCTACAAAGCCGAAAAGCACCTGCACTGCTTAATTTCTCCTTATCGAATAATGCAATACAATTACGAGTCCCAATGAATGATTCTGAACCGAAAGACCTAAAAACACTGTTTATAGAGTGCATTTCCTTTCTTCTATACAACAAGTCCCGACACTGAAAACCTCCACTTAGTTGTGCTGATGTCATGATGACAATTTCACAATCCACCCCTTTGTGTTACAATAATTAAGTCCCTGAAAATGTTGAAAAATTTATTCAATTTTCAAAATTAACAGAGTCAAAACTTGAAAGACATTCTAATTATATATTTCTCCTACACTTCTACAAGGAGAGAGTTTATCAGCCACTGAAGACATATATGCTACAAGTTCGCTTAGCAACACGATCTTTTTGTACTTTTAATTAAGTAAATTTGCTTGTCGGGCTAAGGATATGTATAAGTTAGACAACAATTTATTCTTTAAACTAGGTACCTCATCAATACTAGGACTAGCAAAATATATACTTGAAAACAAAAAGAGTCACATTTCTACCAAGTACATGAAGTGTTTTTTTCATTTCAATTAGAAGTAGAAAGCAGTTCCTTGTTTGGATGCAACTTTTAAGCTCAAAATTCCGTTCTATTTTGCTTAAAAGCTGGACTGAATTTTAGGTTGATCAGCTTAGACGCTTATCAATTTAATAATCTGGCAAGCTAATTAAGATGGATAAAACCATAAATTCACTAAAAACGAAAATAAAAAAGCAGCTTATTTGCTTAAAACCTTCAACCAAACAACCCCCAGTGACATATTATCCGCAGAAATATAATATAGTATATAGTAAGTAGACATGTTAATATTTGTGTTTACTTTTGCCTTAAAATAAACTAGAAATAGTTAGAGACATGTTTAGTAAAGATAAATAGATGATATCATAATCATCTAGCTAGTTCATCAGTAAAAGGCCAATAAAGATTATTAAAATAAATGGAGAATTATTAGTAAACAACTAGTATTTGTTTGTGTGTGTGTAGAAGAGAGAGAGAGAGGGGGAGAGAGAAAGAGGCCTGTGTAGCGGGTGAGCGAGATTTTCTCTTTCCTTAAAATAAAAGCTAGGGTTTTGGCAATCGGAGAGGTTTTAGCAAGCAAGACAAAGCGGTGGAGTGGGTTTCCATTATTGCAATTGCATAAATGAATTTTTTTAAAAAAATATATTCGTCAAATTTAACCTTTTAACTGTACATCACTTTTTGAAAATTTATACGTAAATTTTCAAATTTTCATTCTGACAATTTTGATATAAGTTATTGGTCACGTAATTTCGTAATGAACAATTAAATAATAATTGATGGATTAATTTTTATAACATTTACACTAATTTATACATTTATTTCAAAATAAATTGCGTGTAGATTTTATTTTAAAAATAATTATTGATATGTATTAATACATATCTTATAGTAATTGTATAATTTTTTTCAAATTTTTTAGAATTTATTTTAGATAAAATAAGCAAATGAGCACAAAAATACAGAGAATACAGATATAATATTTGGACTGGTTTTATATACATATATTGTAATACTATATTTATACAGTAGACCTATCTGTAAGTAACAACACTCCACCGTACAATAAACACGAATAAAAATTATAGTTTCCATCTTGATTAGTACATTTGTTCTCAAATAATTGTTTATTATGAAACTATATGCAATTTAAATCCATCAATAACTTGTATCAAAATTATCGAAATGAAAATTTTCAAAAATTAATTATATAGTTCAAACATTAAATTATATGATTTAGGTTTGAAATTTTTCATTTCGATAATTTTAATGCATGCTATAAGCCGGTCAAAATTGCACGTAATTTCGTGAAGGATAATTAATTGGAAACGGATTAAGTAATAAAGTTTCGCTCTATATAATAAGCAATATAACGATGTAAAATTATATATATATATATATGAAATTTAATATGGTTTTGCTACATTATATGTAATATTTATACATGTAAATAAAATTTTAGATAAATTTTAGATGAATTTCTACTTTTTTAAATGCATATACTCGTGGAGGAACTAGGTACGGGATAAAAATTGTTAAAGTTTTCCCGTATTGAAAATTTTCCATATATTTTGGTAAAAATTTAAAGAGTATAGGCTCAGCACCTGTGATAATTAAAAAACAGTTTACATACGTAATTCAGCCTCGACCACACAAACATCCTAGTTCCGCCACTGCATCTACTTGGTTTTCTGAATAAGTACATACTTAATCAAACTTTATTAAATATACGAGTTTATTATATTTATAATTTTTTTATCTTTTTTGCGAATCTAATCGACTCGTTTACATAGTTGAAGTAAAAATATGTATTTGTTTATTAAATATTTGTGTTAATTAGTTAAACAATATATACATGTATATTCTATTATGCCAAATATATATATTTAAATATTTTATTTTTTATATTTAAACCTCCACTTAACAATAACATCTGTATAATAATATTTTTTCCGGGCGTATGACTATTGACAGGGTCGTGTGTATATATTGTGTGCGTTTTTTTTTAAGTGCAACAGTCTTGTCGTATTGAACAAGAGTATGGACTTTGTCAACAGTTTTTGAAGCGCAACAGTCTTTACTACTCCAAAGTACCAAAGACCCGCTTATTCAACATGTTTAATGCTCCGTAAACGTACGTTTTATCACAGAAACTAACGCCTGTGACATAAGCAGTCATGGTAATGTGATTTCATAGATTTAACGACGGTCTGTGGTCAGTTCCGAAGATGGAATAGCAAACTTTCTACTCCAATATAACATATATTAGTAAGAAGACTTGATTAGAGCAATAAGAAAAGTTGATGTGTTGAAAACCAGATTCTTTACTTCAATGAAACATACACTGCATAAACATATTTTTGTTCAAATTTACACAAGACTCGGTTGATAAAATGGCAAAGCAACAATAGTTTGACCAATTTGAGGACGGAACTCGTACAACAATATAAATATTTAACGGCATTGTACGAATATACAGAAGTCTCAGTTGATGAGATTGCAAAACAACAATAAGTTGATGAATATGAGAACAGAACTAGTACTCCACCCCCGTAAAACCAGCTTTGAGGCATCGTTCTTCTTATCTGTTTAGCAGAGAAAACAAGTTTCCAGTTGATCATAGACTACAAAACACTTGTGGTGTCACTGGTGTGAATAACTATTGTTTATTAAGGACACCTATCGCGTATTCGTGTTGTTAGGCGATTGATTAGTTCAGAAAAAATATCAAGATTCTGTACTTTCCCATTTTCTGTCTATTTTATGCAATTCGCTCCTGGACATATTACTTGTGGCCAGTATGTCAAGCTCTTTGCGAAAAGTTGAGTGCTTATATCTTGTTCAATCTATATATGTACATTGCCATAAACTGAGGCTTATGCATCATACATTTTGTAACTAGTGTATTCATATTCGTAATCTAAACAGTACATCCTCTGTTTAGTCTAATGTTTCACAAATGACAACTGTCAAAAACCTTGTATTCTACAATCATTTCGTATCGTACCTGAAGCGTATGTAGAACAGCCTGGTTAGGTATTTTTTATTACGAGAAGAGTGTTTTACACAATTATATAGATGAACTTCACAAAGGAAGTACTAGTTTAGGAATCATTGCGCATTTTTATCCCTGGAAGACAAATTGTTGTGTAACTCGATTTTATTTTCTTTACAAAACTCAGAATCATACTCCTCTTTTTTCTCAATTCATAAAATCCATATAATGTATACTTCTTCACGAAAATCTCTTACACCTAATAAATCAAATTATCTACCCATGCATCTGTTTTCACCAAAAGTTTATCAACTTTTTTTTCCTAGCACTCTATATTTTCTTGAATTGACGATCATGTATATACTATATGTTAACGAAAATTGAGAATAATCATGAAAAATAAAATGAATGCCTTGCCGACCTGTACAAGTGGTGATTATCGGAGTTGCATTGATTGTCTGGTTGGTGTAACCAGTATAGGCACAAACACTGCTACACCCTGAAGCAGCTGCACATGTTATCGCGGGACAAGTTTCCCAACTCGATGATTTGATATTCGACGATTGGCATTGTAATCTAAGACACGGAAAAATGAAATTTAACACCAAAAACATGATTCAATTGTTTATATTTGTAAGTGTTACTGCAGTTCATTTCTTTTTAAAAAAAACCCATTTTCTTGTTTGAATCCTGAATTAGTCTCTTACAGTTTCACATGTTGATCTTAAGACAATGGGAGAAGGAATTTCCAAATTAACTGTTCCCTGTCCGAAAGCAGTGGATCAAGAATGTGGATAGGAATTGAAACTTTAAGAAAACTAACAAGCATAAAATTCTCTCAAAACTACTCAAGTTATTATATCTTTTGTACTGTTTTCCTAGCAACTTATACCCCGTTGCTCTTATACAAGTTGTGCAGATGTGCCTTACTAATTAGGATAAAAGATCCTTAAAATTAAGTAACGCGCTATAGAGATAACTGAGAGGTTGGATGACAAACTTACGTCCAATTGTTAGCTGCATCACATTTGCACAACACACAGTTTGTAGCAGTGAAGGTGTAAGTGCCATTTGCTAGGAGAAGTGGGTAGTCTAAAGAGTTAGTTCCCACCATTGATGTACAAGCTATAAAAAAACAACCAAGTTTGCAATGAACATAAGAAACAATCGATTAAAATAATTGGTATGTAACATGTTATGAGATTAGGCTATTTTGAATTATCAATAACGCTACCCTAGTTGACCCCATGTCTGTCAATTGTCATTGTATAAAATATGTTTACGGTACCCATTCACACGAAATTGATTGTATATAAAATTATAAATCTGTTTAAATAGCATTGTTCAGGAATTTATACTCCATTTGATATGGGCTTGCCAGCTTGTTTGATTGCAGCTTTTAAGCTCACTATCTTAGACTTTTTTTTCTCTTACAAGTTGGTGTTATCTTCAGTTGGCAACTTAAAACCGTAGCATTTAGCATACATGAGGTGGAAAAGCTAAATATATTAAGCAGAAATGAGAATCAACCCATCTATTAAATCAGCTTAATTACTTACTTTAAAGCTGCAGCGGAAAGCCGTAAATGAGTTTTCATGAATGCAGAAGCCAGAACTACTTGCTTAGCATAAGGGGAAATTATTTTTTATAGAAAATGCAAAAAACCTTTAAGAGGGACATCAATAGTAACACCAGCTAGAAGCTCCTTAGAAGAAGCTAGTCCATTAACCTTGAGCAAAGTATCGGCTGAGGAACCAAACTCCTGTGCTATCCCCTCCACTGTGCTCTCGGGCGCTACCACGTGTCCATAATGCACGACTTTCTCTCCTTCCACCTCATCACAGCTACACGGAAGTGGTATCTTTAGTTTTTGGCCAACTGTAATCAAGTCCGGATTTTTTATCCCGTTAAAAGCCTGTATCTGCTGGAATGTCACTAGTCCCGCAAATACCTTGAAAGAAGAAAAACATGACACAGTGTAAGTAATAGACAACATATAAGTTGACGAAAATGCAGATGATGGCAATCAATTTGGAAGCAAAAAACAATTATCTGATGATTTAGACTTTAAGCTCCGGTACACATATCATACATAGTTTTATTTATTTAACTTTAAGCCCCTTGATTTGAAGCATATTTCACTTCAAAAAAAATGTCTTAGGTTGACCTTGCCATCGCCCTCACAACTAATGGTCATACTAGTTAAGATATATATATATATATATAGGATCTGAATGGCGTCAGAAAAAAGTTCCAAAAAGCTACTTGAAGAATATAGTTATGAAAAAAAACTAGCTGAAAAGCAGTAATGAGTGTTTGCATGTTTGGTTTTGGTATTGGTATAAAACACACACACACATACACAAAAAAGTCTCTCATTTAAATAACAAAAAAAAGTTTGTGAATGTACCTTTTTTCTATAGAATCCTTTTTAACCAACTGAAAATTATTAAAAGATAAATAATCTTTTACTTTAGAACAGCCTACTCTTTCTTTTCCCTGTGAGTTAAAAAGCCTGTTTGATAGAAAATTAACCTTTTCTAGCTTGAAAATTTGCTTTTCAATATGCGTATTTTTAGCCTAGCCCAAAAAAAAAATTACTTGAAAAGAATGTTACAAATAAATGGTTTTGAGGATTCTATTCTTTTCGCTAATAATTGCCTAACTGTGACTTTAAAAAAATTAAAATTTCAGAATCAGAAATAAATAGGCGGTTACGACTTACGGCGAGGGCCTGTTCCCTCTTACCAAAATGCTATTTATCACCTTATATTAAGTTAAAATCTTCCAGTTATCTTAAATTCATCACCACATGATAACAGCGACCGGTTCGCCCCGATGTAGAGCTAAACATTCAACTATCAAATTTGAAAAAACCGAAAATGATACTGGTCAACTCAACAACCAACGTTTATAAGCAAATAATCAAATATATCTTTTTCCAGTAAACTGATAATAACACACACAAAAATGTACAAGTTACCTGGGAAGCAATATGGAATAGTCCATCACCATTAACAACGGTATATATAGGCGGGCTCTTCACTCGCCCAATCCCATTCACACACCCACACCTAAACGGAACCTTCACCGCCTTTTTTTCCACCATATTATAATCCAGAGAAGTATTATAGGGTAAATTATTAGCACCAAGTAATGACAGTATGTTCTTTACGCCAAAAAGTGACTTGACCGCTCCTATAGTGGTGGCATTGGACGGTACATAGCCAAGTAGACTGCTGCATGAGGCTGAAGCGGTGGAGCAGTTGAAAGAGTTCACGGAGAACGGAGCTGCGGTGAGGAAGAGGAGGGAGAGTATAAAGTGGAGAGAGGCCATGGAATGGGAATGGAAAAGTGAGAAATGAGAATGTTTCAAGTTTTTTAAGTGTTGGTGAAAACTTGAAAGGGTGTATTAAAATTTGAAATTATAGTCGTGTGACAAAAACTTGTAGTGGACTTTGAATAATGAGAACTTTCGTCTATGACCACCATTCACACCTCAACTTCCAACGAGAAACCAGAATATTCATATAGAAAGCACATAAGTTCACGAGTCACCAACTGGCTCATTGGCATAACTACAACTGTTATTTTCGCAAATTTGGGGTCGCGGAAAAACTAAAATCGATAGACAAGTAAAAATAAATATAATAACAAAATACATAAAGGATCGATTTTTTCAGGAGTGCTGGAGTAACTTTTAGCTTACTACTTGTTCATCTCGTTGACACGCTCCCGACCCTTTAAACGTATCATTACCCAGAAGTAACAAAACAAAAATTACTAAATTAGCTGCTTGGTGGAATATATTAGAAAAAAAATCATCTAGACTTTTTTTTTAATAAGCACCGGATCAACTTTTATTCGATATTCAAAAGTCTAACAACACTACGAAAAACGATAATTAAATTACAACTGCAATCCGCTAACCAAACAATTACAAAATAGGGGGAAAATTACGCTTTAAAAGAAACTTTATTTTGAAAAATCTTCCTAATACGATTCTCACATCTTATCGTGCTTAATAAACAAATCGAATGCGGATAAGCAAATTTCATCAAGATTTAAACTTGACAAGGCAGAGGTGTCTTATGACACTTCACAAATCATCAACCAGCTTGGTTTGCACGTAACTCAAACAGAGGAAACGCAAGAGAACTATTCCAGTAAAACTGTAAAATTCAAAATTAAGATCGCTTAAAGGCACAAACTCAATGAAGTAATCTTATACCTCTCATAAACATTATAAAAGCCAAAACTAAGTACCAAAAATGCAAGCAAAACTTCAATTCTTCACACTGCTGAATCCTTCCAATAATCTATAAGTGAAAGAGCATCGCCATTTTTTTATTATTAGAACGCTTGCAAAAACACTAATCCCCACCAATAAATAAACTTTTGTGTGTTTTTGTGTGTTCTAAGTGCAAAAAGCTTCATAAAGGTTCATCATTAGCTTAAAAAAATACATTGAAAATGAGTTCTTAAGTCAGGGACTGAATATGTGCAATAGCTTAAAAAAAAATTCATCATTAACTTTTAGAAAGACCTTGAAAATTCAAGATCTTAAAAGTAAGGGATAACTTCAGCCAATTGCATCATTAGCTCGATATTAAGAAATAAAAATACTCCATCTTAGGCAAGTTGTCTTTTTTTTATCCAACCAGTATATTGCATATGTATCGCTTGAAAGCTCTCTTGTGAAGAGAAAATTATCATTTTGCCCTTGAGCGCCTTTTTCGACAAGGCTATCTGCCACTTGATTTTGCTCCATGAAAATATGACTAATATTGGTGCCCACAATTCATTAGAGTTAATATATCATGTCAAATATATTCAAATTTGGGGTCATGGGATTTTTACCCCAGTTAACAATAATCTCATAATCAGTTTCAATAAGAACATTAGTGAAACCCAAATTGTAGCAAATAAAAAGTTCATTTCTCAAATCCATTAGTTATGCAAAATTGTTAGTGTTGATGCCTAGTTCACAGGAGAAAGCAAAAAAGCATAACAACTTTATCATTTCTCAAAATACCTTCACATCCACTAGAACCAGGGTTTAGATATGCAAAACCATCACAGTTTAGTTTAAGATTACATAAGGGGAACAGAGCCAAAGACTAACTTTGGTCTATTCATTCTACAGCTGATGTTTTTAAACATTAAAGAGTAAGAGCTTGAAAATTAGCAGTGGGGAATTTAAATTTGATTAGCATGTTAAGTTCTCTTAATCAATTATTAACCTTAACTATTATACTTTCACAGTTCATACATCCATTATCAAACATGCATTTGCTCTTACTTAGTCACATTTCCCAACATATAAGTAAGGAACTAAAGCTCCAGTAGACAAACCTGTGTTTTATCGGAGGAGGAGTGCCTTTGGTATAGTCTGCAAAACACTCCATGTGGCACCATTGGATCTTACAGTCTGTGGACCTCATTGTTGATCCAATGGTTCCACAGAGGAGAGTTTTCCAGACTATACCAGGCTCCCCCTCTCTTGTTTTATCACATTTGTTGCACCAATTAACCACATAACTTTTCCATGTGCCTTTCACATATTTAGGGGGGAAATACTAAAATGGTACTTAACTTATAAGTTCTTAGTGATTTGGTACCCAACCTAACACACTTTCTAATTTGGTACCCAACCTATACAGTAGTAGTAATAATCCATATTTTTTCACATGTTCATCCAATTGAATAACATGCACCAGAGCTTCCAGAACATGATTCCAAATGTTAGCAATAGGAACAATGTCATTTTTGTTCTAAAAAAAAATCATCTGACTTGAGAAGAATTAATCACAATTTTTTTTATGAAGACAATTACACGTGGTTTAATATGCTTGTACTTGGCAATTTTATTTATTTCTAGTTTTTTTCTTTAAAAAACTTACGAATGTTGTTTTGTTAGTTTTTTAAAAGTTAAATTTTTGTTAAAAAGCTGTGAGCAGAGAAGTTAAATTTCTTTTTATTTTTTACCTTTTTCACATAAACGTTATTAGATACATAAATTTTGATTTCTAGTTACAAGTAATAAGTAAAAAATGACTTATAAGTTATAAAAAACATTGATGTATATTTTGTAAAGAGGTGCTAAACACTACACCGCAACTTTTTTAAGCAATTTTTTTTTTCTCATTGCTTTTAAAGGAAAAAATATTTAAGAAAAAAATAAGATAGTAGGTTGTAATGTAAATAAAAGCACATAAACCACTTTAAACAAATAACTCAAACGAAAACAATTATCTAACTAAACCATTCTAAACAAAATTAATCCACAGAACTAATAACAATTGTCGATTGGTTTAATTTGTTTAACTATTGCGACTTAGTTTTCAAAATAAAATAAAATATAATACTGCGGCTTGTCTGTTTATCCCTGCTTGCACCATTTAATTAAGCAATTAATCATTGAGGGGGAACGAATACAAGTTTGCAAAAAAGTGTTATTTACAGCTAATTATCTTGTTGACTAATACGATTCTAATAAAATAAAATTAGAAACTGATCTCTCAACGGCGCGAATAAGAATGACACTTCATATTCGGTTGTCAAATGACACCTAATGGACACCAGATTTAAGCTTTACCAACTAGTCGAATCACAATGCCATGTATAGAGAAAATGATGCTCCTATATAGGAGGTGTTTATAAAAAAAAAATAAAAAAAATGCACGCATGTCCATTTCGGAAAATGATACAGTATATTCATAACCTACAATGTCATCCTTGCACTATTTAGGTCATCAATATTCAGGCTTAACGAGGAAAAATGGTTGGTCCAAATGATTGGTAGCTGAGTATAGCATGCTTACCATTAGTGTTCGAACTCTGTCGCCTGCAAAGTAGGTTTACCACTAAAAATAGGGTTACTAATTATCAAAAAAAATCTTGAGCCTTAGCAGTTGCTCCGGAGCAAAAAATTACGGACAACAGCCGACTATATTTTTAATATACTTGTTAGTTAAAATAAAAATATTAAATATCAATTTGTTTACAATGTGTTGTAATAACTTAAATGGTATAGTAGTTTGTTATTTAACATATGAGATTATGAGTTTGAAACTCTTAAGTTACAATTTAATTTTGTTTTTATTTTGATTTGTATTTATCGAGAAAAACAAATCGAGTCTTACGTATTCCGACATACCGGACCCTATAAAGTGTCAATGAATTTGGGCTAATTTCATGGTAATTAAATAAATTGTTATAAAATTCCCCAACATGGTGTAATTAAATAAATTGTTATAAATAATTCATCGTAGTTGTGAACCTATCAATTATCTATTCCCACAAATTAAAAGTTCAAATATTCCATCTTAGTTTTTAAGGCCTCATGAAAAAAGCACATATTTTAGAGGGGACATAATCTTTTCAAACGTGATATAAATAATGAATGAGAATGAAGAGTTTTTAACGAGACGTTCATAAGCGAATTGGTTTACCAACAACTCTAACCTTACATGAACATAGTTTGATAAAGCTTTCAAGTTACCGCACACGAGAGCCGATGCGTTTGCTTCTTTTGCATTCCCATGAGACTTAATCAGAGCGTAAAGAAAAGTTGGAGTTTCAGCAATCATCATCGACTCCGCTATCCTGACATATGTTGTTGACTCCTGAACTACCCGTTTTGTCATCAATCTTCGCATTTATCCCGAAAATGTAACATCAATTCCCTCAACACACATTGTTACAATATATATAAAGTAATAAAGTAAAGGATCTTGACACACGGTAAATAATATGGATTTGCGTATTTGTGAATCCAAATAGAAATGTCCTTTTTCTTGATTAGTAATACATATACGCCTATGTAATCTACTAATCTATACAACAAAAGATCATTTTTTTTTTTTGTGGCGGCATAGGCAAAATAACCACACTAGAAACGCTCTTCATCACACGTATAACCTATAGGCACGTCAATTTATTTTTTTATCTTAAATAAAGTTCAGAAAAATATTTTCAGGGCATTAATTAACATCTACCAATACTGGGGAATTTTCCCCTATATTAACAAATAACAATAGTGAGAAAAATTTCTCTATACGCCATTCAAGCCAAGCTGGGTCCAAATTTAAGATAGGTCAAAATATCTAAAATAATAAACATAGCCCAATATTTGTTTGTTTAATGGTCCAAAGTCCAAACTTTTGTGCGTGAGCGTCAATGGCTGTTGTAAAGGCGTTAACACGCCTTTGTTTTTTGTTTCTTTAATTTTACTTGCATGTTTAAGATAAATTTATTTTTAATTTTAACAAGTCAACTGAGAATGTGGACTAAAAGATATGCAAAAAAATAAATTAATATAGCTTAAAAGAATTCTGAAAATTCCTGATATCTATACCATGTTAGACAAACCGATTTTCTAAGTTTGCAGCCAAATGAAATGTAAGGGAATGATGGTCATTCGACTCGTTCGGAATTAAACTTTTCTAAACAAACTACCAAACAAATATTGTCACCATCTTGGACCACCGCCACCCCTCTATGATATTTCCGTCCACTAGTTCACAGTGTCCGTCTAAAATTTAGTAGCTAACCGCATCTGTTGACTTCGGTTAACATCCACCATTTCGTGTCGATCTGCAGATAGGACTCGAAAGCCATAGTTGATTATTTGTATGCCAAACAAGTAGTAAGGCAATGATCAACTAACAAAGTTTACATTTAACGGCCTATCTGCTCTACGGCCTATGCTATATAGTAGCTTTTTCCTACGTCAACTCATCAAACACTACAAAATAATGTTTGATTTAGTGAGAGTCAAAAGTTGTCACAAGCCTGTCGCTAATTTAAAAAGTTGTCACAAATCTGTCGCAAATTGACTAAACTGTCGCAAAGCCGTCAAAAAAACCGTCGTTAATAAGCTCGTAACAAAAAATATCGTCACTAATCCCGTCGCTATTTGAGTATTTTTTTGTAGTGAAAATTCAATTCCCGGTAGCTATGGCTTTTTGACTTTGTAGTCTGTACATATTTAGTATTAATATAATATAACTTAAGGAAAAGTTAAATATGTTGAATTTAGATATTTTTTTAAAAAAATACTTGTATATTTTTTTATTAATTAACATATTAACTATTTTCATAAAAAATAGAAAAATAAAAACTAATTACACTCTTTCTCACTCTTTAACCACATAAAATTTTTTGTATCCTTATATTTTTTTTCTCTAAATATTTGTATCATCATCACAATTTAGATTATTTTTTATTTCTTATATCCTATATTTTTTTTACTCTATATTTGTATCATCATCACAATTTATAACGTCTCTCACGCAACGCGTGGGTATCGTTTACTAAATACCCGTATACTTTTTTTTAATTACCATATTAACTAATTTCATAAAAAATAAAAAATAATATATACTATTTATCCCTCTTTAACCGTACAAAATTTCTTATATATATCCTATATTTTTTTCTCTAAATATTTATATCATTATTACAATTTATATATTTTTTTTATATCTTATATTTTTTTTACTCTATATTTGTATCATCATCACAATTTATAACGTTTCACACGCAACGCGTGAGTATCGTTTACTAGTATTTAATATTTTTGGGTCAGCATGATCATATTTCTAAAATTCTTAGTATATATAACACTGTAATTATAGCATATAATTATGTATATAGTATAATATTCAGTATTTTTTGGTCCAGTTTTTATTTTTTTTTATTAAGTACCTTCAACTATTTTAATCACCACCAACGTCATAAATAAAATCAGATATGAGAGCTTGACTGGTTATTTTTGGGTCTTTTATATATATATATAGTACTGGTGGCACTATACAATGATTTTCCCGCATTTTTATTTTTCATCAATATAAATAAATAAAAATATGGTTTTCCCCATCAATTATACATATATATAAAAAAAAACTATACAATGCTAACCATAAGATTAAGCTAGGTTAACCAACAACACACTACAAAGTGTAGATGTGGATAGACAGAGACTTGATACTTTCGTGTAGTTGTTAATTTAATCAGTCGTGTAAGATAATTTTGTTTTTTGTTTTATAGAATTTATAGACCTTGACACAAAATTGAGATTTCTCTATTCAATTTTGACATCCAGCCGACCAACTCTTTCCGACTGCATTAGAACGTGACAAAATATGATTCTTTAGCAGCATTTCACTCTCCAAAAATTTAACCCTTCTGTTGTAGTAGTTATGCATATACAATTATGTTTTTAATGTCTATTCCTGCTTTCCGAGTTCCGACTTAAGTATCTTGTCGACAGATACAGTTATGTGATGTTTCCGAAAATTCTGTTATTGTCTTTTTATAATATGAATTAATCAAAAGGATTTCAATGTCTTAATATAGATAAGCTGGAATACTTTTGGGAAGTCATTGGGCTAAAATATAATCACATAAGGGGAAGATGTAGAAATAAGTAAGAATTCGGAACAACTGTTCTTCTGGGAAAATATTTCACTGATCGAGCCCAAACTTGAGTAGTTGTGTGATTAAATTTGGTTCCCTAAAATGATAAAAATGCAGCCACAAAGTACACCACGGTGAGCATGTGTGTTTCCCAAAGACGATCCGATCTTCAAACCGATAATTGCGTAGATGGCTTTCTGGCATGTAAGTCTGTATAACTTAATGAAAAAAAAGTGGCCTCTGAATGACAATGGGAAAAAATTGGTAGTTCATTTTTCATACTACTTAAACTAAGTTTCGATCTAAGCTTTGACTTGTTTCTTTAAATCAGAAGATAAGAAAAATTCATGTTTGAAAGAAAGATGAAAACTGGTATAGTGTTATTTTATAAATTAAAAAATCTAATTAATAAACTTAGCAGAGTACCCAATGCTCCCAGAAAACATGACAACAGATCACACAATAAATGCGTGGTTTTCAAGGAATTGTTTAATTAGTTGTAGCATTGACATGACATACGTTAGAAATGTACTCCTGCACACACTTCTTTTGATCAGGAATATCTTGTTCTATTAAGTACACATGGCCCTTGTTTGTTTGAGTGTCGTAAATGTATTGTATTTCAAATACTGTATATATTATAAATGTGAGGTTTGGTCGACTAAATACGATAGGTATTATTAATGAAACAGAATTACAAATGATTTAGAAATAAAGTATTTATAATATTATGGGCAGTATGGTATTAGAAGTTCGGGACTACGTATGAAGGGTAATTCGTAATCACTAACTAAACCAGGATTCAATTATTGGGAGGGGTGTTAATTTTTTTTTAGTACAATAACAATAAACGGTATAAAAAACTGGAGTTTAAAACTTATCTGACTTGTCCATTGATCTAAAAATTTAAAATGTTGAATTTTTTTTGTTAGTACAATAAAAAAAACATAGAGATTAAAACTTAGTTGACTTGTTCATTGATATAAAAATTTCAAACAATGCATAAAAATTGACTACAAATACGAATTTATTAGTTTAAACTTTGTTGTAATATGACTATTAAACTACACAAAAATATTTATTTATAAAACCATGTAATAATATATTAAAAATGCAATTAATTAATGGAGAAGTCAAAGACTAAACTAATGTTAATTAAATGAAGAGTAAAAAATACACTTAAGATTCCAATTAGTGACTTTGTGACACACAAAGTTTATGTTTAATATTTTAACTAAGTTACTATTTGTTTATTTGTAGCCTATTAGTGTATAAAATTAAACTTAAATCTCCGAATTTTTCTACATAAACAAAAATTGTTTTTAAATTTTTTCGGGTGGCAGTGGCACCCCTTTTCTATCGCCTAGTTCAGCCCATGTTCGTAATCACACTTGAAATTATAGTCTCGGAACTACAAATAGCACGGAGTATTTAAGAAAATAGAATTTTTGATGCAACATATAGGACTATAGGAATAACGCAGTTACCTATCTCTCAACAAATTAAAGCATATGTATTAATACGACAGCAATGTAGTGAAGTTTTAGCAGTTAATTAATTTGCATGAAAATTTCTGTATATTTATTTATTTATTTTCAGAAAGCATGTTTATTTGTATATTTATCTTCGGAAAACATGTTTATTTGCATATTTATCTTTGGAAAGCATGTTTATTTAAAACAAAAGGCAAAAAATTAGGCTTCTTTTGTGTGGGATTTTTGGTGCCCTGCCATATTTGGACGGTGTACATAAAACAAGCAAAGACTTGGCGGACCATGTTGGGGAATTTTATAACAATTTGTTTAATTACAGATGAAAATTGCTCGCGATCAAACAACATGATGGTCGATTTCAAGTATGTTTGAAATGTAAGGGGTAATTCGCAAACTTCCTATAGTACGTGAACAAATAGCCAAATGAAATGGAGAAAAACGACACAACATAGAAACAGAAAGTTTAATTAAGGCATTGCTTTAAGTTCTAACTCATATAGCATGTCCTGTACTATAGTTTGCTTTAATTTATAATCTAAATTTATCCATGGCCCCACAGCTACATTGCATTTAAAATTTTGTTAAGTATGTTGACCACATGCGGAACTAATTACAGATTATCGGGCGGCGACACCTCTTACAATTTAGGAAATTAGGATTTTTTAAAATTTTGACCATGGTTTCACTAACTTATGTTTAAAACGATTATTTGACACTCTTATTTTTTGATTTCAATTAATTTAGTAGTTGATTTATAATGTTGGCACCGTGTATAAATCATTCATGTCTTGAACTACTTTGATATCGTTTATGGACGGAGTATTTGTGAATTCATATGACTTTTTTTGTTCTTCCATTTCTTGATTCCGAGTGACCTCTTTGACCTTTTTCTTGATTTTATGTCTTTATTAATCTAATTCAACATCCCGAACTCCCCTCGTTGACTATAAAGAGACATTACTCAAACTATAGCTACCATTACAGTAACGAATACACCAGATTTCGCGGTAATTTGACACTCAAGATCTCGTCTCTGCCGCCATATAGTTTTTGGTTTACCAATAATCATCCCAATCCCAAGCTTAAGTGTTTTAACATAAGCAAAGTCAATCCAGTTTTTCAAAATAGGTCTTCATACCTTCCTCTTAGGGGAGAAGCTAGGAAGGGGTGGCGGGGCTACAACCCTTCGTATTTGCGAATTTTTTTTTTTTTTACTGTGTAACTTTTTTTTTAACGAAAATAACGAGTTAACCTCGCATATTGATTTTTTACAATCTTGCCCCCTCATGATTTTTGCTCCACCACTGCTTCCTCTCACAGTTATGACTTGACCGTGTATTAGACAAAAATATAGAAAAATTAAAAATGTGTTTTATTAATTAATATGGAAGAAAATCTTAAGACTCTTATAAACACTAAGGTTGGAGATTTTTAATAATTCTCATGATCAACATTATTTATTTTTGTTCAATAACTTGTTGATACATATTAATTCCCCATATCACCATTTATTTGGGCTTTTCGCTTTAACTTTATGAATAAAAATAATTTGACACATTTAAGAAGTTATTTGGTTTACCAATGATCAGTCCCAAGTTTTACTATGGACAACAATATCATTTCAGTTTTTTTCAAAATGGTAATACCTTCGTGTCGTAACTATTACCTGATCGTGTTAGATATCGTTTCAAAATATATAATTTAAACTTTGGATGGCGATTAGGTAAATAATTCAATTTTCAAATCCAAATGTCACTTAATAAGTATCAAAAAATGGCCTAACTGTGTATATGTATGATTAACTTTAGAGATTCCGGCCTTATATCATTTGTTTTCTTTGCAAAAATTTAGCACTGATTGTACAACCATTCATCCCAACCTGAAATTGAAAATACACTAAAGCAGGCTAAAGATGGTAAGCTAGCCAAAAATAAAGTAGCCATGAAGAAAAGTTATATTATCCACACTCTAGAATTATGTGGGTTCACATCTACTTTGAATGAGCTTACATTATTAAATAAAGATGACTATTTTAGATGGTGGGAGACATGTCCTGACGAGATTGAATTTCACTTGCCAGCTTATAATTGTGCTTAAATATACCTAAATATGGAAAAGCCGGTTAACATCTTCTATTTTTTTTCCCATAATTTACCAAGAAAGAAAAAGTTCTTTTATCTTCTTTGGTTTTGTAACATTTTATTTTATGTTGAAGTAAGCAGCACTTTTTTTTTAATAAGGTGTAGGTTGTTTTGGTATTGGAGTATTCTTGTGTATGGTTGTACTTTGTGCTTGGTAGTGTATTTATTTGATCCGAACTTTGTATCAGTTCGGCTTATCAATAAAACAATGGAAAAGAGTGGCTATCTTACACTAAATATATAATATCAATAATAATGAACAATAATGTATTTTTCTCACAGACGGATCCATGAATTGTGTTCACGTGCACAATTAAAGCATAAGTTCACAATATTTTTGTTAGTTAGTAAATAAGTGTAACGATTCAACTTTCAAGAAAATAAACTTTTATACTATCGAACATTTTTTATCATATGCGAACAATTATTCATTTTAGAATTAATTTTTTATAACTACATCATTGAAAAAATCAAAATAAAAATATGCGTAAAGATCTTAATAAGAATTTTGGTCTAAGCAAAAAATTGTTAATGAATAATGAAATAAAAGAAGAAGTTACTAATTGATTATTAGTTTAACATGTAAATGGAAGGGACAACATTATTTCATTATTTAACAGGACATTACTAGCAATTTGAATGTAAGAAGAAAAGACAGTTTAAGAAAATCGATAGTATATAGTCAGGTAGGTGATTTATCAATTTATTATTTTTACGCTAGAAAAATAAATAATTTAGGTGAGAATTCATGACTTAAATGACAAAGTAAAAAAATCAAAGTAAAAAAATAATGTTATAAATTTGGTTATAAAAGGCAATAGATTAATTTTTTTTAAATAAAATGTTTGTGACGAGACTCGAGTTTAGGTCATGAGATAGGGAGAGAGAGATGATAACCATCTGGACAAAAATTACATTTAGACAACACATTAGTTACAACTATTATGGGGGGAACGTGCCCGTTCTTACTTATATATATAAGTTAGATCCAAAACACTAGCAAAACTTTAACATATATTATATAGTTATTGTACATTTTAGAAACGAGAGAGTTTCATGCACGTGGAATCATATAATACGAGAAGCATCTTATAGCGTCATTTTTATTTTTTAAATAATTACCGCTCTTTCCATTTACCACTCTTTCCATTTTTAATTAATTGTTCTATATAAAATTACGTGCAATTTTGATCGACTTATAACATATATCAAAATTATCGAAATAAAATTTTTGAAAATTAAACCATATAATTTAATGTTTGAATTATATGATTAACTTTTCAAATTTTGACCGACCAATAATTTTTATTAAAATTATCGGAATGAAAATTTTGAAAAGTTAATCATATCGTTCAAACATTAAATTATACGATTTAATAAAAGTTATTGGTCGGTCAAAATTGTACGTAATTTTATAATGAAAAATTAATTAGGAACGGATGAAGTAAAATAAAAGTATATAGATACAATATATGCTCTTTTGCTATCCCATTACAATATACACTACAATAAAAATTTAAGATAGCAACCGTTTATTTTTTGAAAACTGTTGGTAAAGTGAGTGTCGTTAAATTTTAACAACGGTTTGGCAACAAAAACTGTTGCGAAACTGTTGCCAAATTTAGCGACATTCACTTTACCATCAGTTTAACAACAGACACTTTGATGATAAACTGACATTTTTTACAGTGATATGTGCATGTATGAGCAATATAATCAAATAAAAACATCTAAAATATAACATTTCAAATTAAATGATGGTAGATTTATAATTCAGAAGAATGCATACACCCGAAAAATATATATGACAAAGCATTAATTAGTTTACATGATTTTCATTTCTTAATCAATATCACAAATTTATGTACGTGTTTGCTTTATCGTCACCTTGATTAAATAAGTCAACATTTATGTAGCTTTTTCTCTTGGTGAAGAATAAGTGATTTCATATTATAGATTCTAGATTTTCATGTTTGATATTATTTTTAACATGTACATACGTATGCTTAATTGTTGGGCGTACATATTAAATTAATTAACCAAATTTTGTATCTTTCTGATACATTACATGAAATACTTCAATAAATATGATCTCAGAAGTTGTATAAAGATTACCTTTAAAAATATATATATATAAAGATTATTAGATTAACATGGAGAGAGGGAGGGATGGAGGGAGGGAGAAATAGATAAATTAACGTAATTAAATTGTAAACAAATTAAATGAAGGCCATTATTGGTATAAAAATATAAAATCTGTAACTATATATGAAAAAGATTGTACTAATTAAAGTAACTAAACTACAAATATCTCAATAAACTTCTCATAACATTAGGCAGGAGTAATGGACACACAACCAACTCATATATGCACTATTTGTAAGATCAATGAGCAAAAAAACACATAATTGCAAAATTGAGTTTTTTTTTTTGTCACTTCTACGAAATCAGCTAATTAGTAAGCATATTAATCCGGATTCTAAGAGAGCAGGTGACATGGCCGGTAGTGTAAGGCCTAGTCTTTTTTATTTAACAGGACAAAACATTGAATTAATAATAGCAATTTAATTATTATGAATTCATACAAGGATTAGGAAATATGTATTAGACTGTCCAACAAACTTGAAAATAATCATTTACAAATTTTCCTTATATACAATTACACAATATTAACTGTACAAAAGAAGTCTAAATTAGACCATCTAATTATAAACAGAACATTTACCTTATTTTCCTAATATTCAATTACAGATACGTGCCCAGCTAATCAAACTAGGATTCTCGCGCGTTATATACGAGGATATGACCTTAATTAGGAGTATTTGTTTTTTATCTCCAGCTATCTGATCAAACAACGCTTTTTAATCTAAAACTGTTCCATTTTTAATAAAAACAAAACTCAAAAGACAAAATAAATACGCCTTCGTTTTATAACATAACATACAACCTTTGTACTTACAATCTTGAAGCATACAAATATAAGTACATATACATACATAGTAACATAGTTGCATATTTACATATACAACAAACTCCCATATAATAGCTCCACACCGTCTCTCTGTCTCTCTCTATGTGTTAGATGCGAATATAACGCTTTAGAACAAAATGAAGAAGAAGAAAAGGGATAGCAATAACAACACTAATGTGTTTATCCAAATTATATATGGAATTATTAGTCGACGGAGTCGTCGTCTCCACCGCCTCCTCCCTCTTCTTTCAGCTGTCGCGGGTTTTTTGCTTTTTTTCTTCGCTGTCATCTCCTTTCTGTCTCCTCCCATTGGACACGATCGGAGTCGTCACTTGGTATGGATAGTTTTTAATGCATTGGATTTGGAAATAAAATAAAATTGAGTAATTGAATGATTTTTTTTATTAATGAGGATTATTCAAATAAATTTTGCTCGATCATATACGGATATGGGAGTCGTGTATATTTTGGTATACATAATTGATGCATGTATGGTGATTCCATTTTCACTTTTTTTTTTTTTTTTACTTTTTATAGATTTTTCTAATTTTACAATGATTTATCATATGAACTAATCGTTGGGTTTATTAGTATTTATTTTTTCATCATTAGTTATTATTTTATCTTTTCATACTCGTCTGGATACTCCTTTGTGATATTCTGATTTCATTTGCTTTATATTTGACGGAAAGTAAGTAAATAAGTATTCCTTTTTCATGAATGATTTATGGTAAAACTATGTTTTTCTATAGCTACAGTAGATTTTTCAGTACTTTTTGTTTGCTTGGTTATCAAATTAAGCATCTTTTTCAGCAACTTCGGTAATTGTTTTTATCGTGACGCAAGTTTTTTCCTTCTGCTTTGTTCTGTTCCCAATATTGTAGTTTTCTGGAAAAAAGACACTTTTTTTTAATTGATGTTTTTGTCATTTTTGCAATTTTTTAGTTAACCGGAGGGAGCAAAAGCCGTGACTTATGGAGTTCAACGCAATCCAAATTCTTCTACGGTTGTAGCAATGCGAGCATTAATTTTCTACGTAACTATCTATTTCTCTATCTTATTCAAAAGTTAAAATACGGAATAATAATTTATACTATATTTATGTAGTATGTGTAAATACAAGTATCTGTTTTTCCGCGTTATAAATCCTGGTAAACAGGTGGGAATGACTAAGCACTTTTGACCTATTATCCCGAAATTACTACTACTAATTATTCTGAAAAAGAAATTTTATAGTATTATTAAACTAAATTTTCCCCTGAAAAAGAAAAACAATCAGGATTAACTGAAAGATCCATCCCCATATTTTTATTTGAAGTTATATTTGGTCACCGTAGTTTTAGTTGAAACACGTCCAAACTTTAACAAGTGACAGATTTGGTCAATCAAGTCATCTTGTATATGAAAAACCCTTCAGATGAACAATATGTGAGATATTTGTGAAATTTTACATTTAACATACTTTTTCTTGTTACTATCTTCTGTTTTTAGGTACTTTAAATTTAGATATGAGAAAAAAAAACTGCAGGATAAATCAGAGTATGCATTTCTTAAGAAAAGTGGACCGAGTTTGTTTGTATTTCTGTAACGAGGTTAGTATATTTCAACTGATCATACGGTAGTAGGGTGGTCAATTAAAGTATTGGTTGAACCTAACGGGACCACTTCAAAGTTCAGAATTAATTGTAGATTTTTTTATATAGTCACTTGAATAGTTGACTTGCTCCTGATGAAATCTAAAATAAACTGTAAGTTGTTCACCTAATACAGGCTCTAATTATTTTGGGGCCGTTGGGTTCTAATTAATTTTGATCAGATAAGATTCTCCTCATTTTAATATAATTTTGTGTTGCAGCTGCTGAATCTAAAACACATCCCAACAGATATTTGTTAATTGTAACAAGTGGAGGGTTAAACCAACAAAGAACTGGGGTAATTGTTTTAAATTTTCTTTGAATCAATTCTTCTTTCGAGGTATTCGTTAATAATTCGAATCAAATTTCGCTGGTACGATTTGAAGTAATTAAAGCCGAATGACAAATAAGCCTATGCTTGCAGTGTGCATGTTTGCTATGTTTGTTCTAATAGAATTTAAAAGAAGAGGTTGATTAAGTTAAGAATTCTAAATTGTCAAGTATAAACACATAGATACATACTTAAAAAGGATGATTTTAAGCCTATCAACCAAAAAAAGACAATTGACATAGGACATAAGAACAAGATTGTGACCCTGTGACATTGGAACTTGTATTACATTGGAGTGTGTAAACTCCTTTCCTAAACCTTTGTAGGTATATGAGAACAACGTGGTGGCATGTAAGTTATCTTGTGTTAAAAATTATAAATTTATTAATTGTATACTTTTAATACAGTTAAGTGAATCTAACCCTGCTTATCTAAACCAGGGAATAATTATGCAGCTGACCACTGCCATGATTAATATCGTTAAAAAAACATAGGGAACATCACAAAAATTACTCTTCTAAACAGATCACGTAAGTGAAATAATGAGCAAGTTGAGCTTGAGCTCGTGATTGTTATTTAACAAAGTTGTTTCCTGTTTTCACCATTTGATGACAGTAGGAAATAGGTTTCATTCATGAGATTTGAATCATAATGTCTAGTTGAGGTTCAACCGATCAAATTTGAGCTAGAATTATAGTTCCGTTCTTATTATTTACGTTTCCAGATCAAACAAAAATAAATGAATTTTAACTAGTGAGATTTGAAATGCTTATTAAAACATCTTATTGTTTTTTCATTTTATTATGACTTGAAAAAACTCCTTCTTAAGTTTATTACAGTATATATGTTCACAGAGATATCATCTAAAATCTGATTGCACTCAATATGTTCTATTCCAGGACGATAATATACTTCCCTAATCTCAATTTCTTTATTTCTACCAGAAGTAACTTTTACTCAGTCATCACATTTGTTCTTGTTTTTTGTCGTAGATTACAGATGCAGTTGTTGCTGCCTACATTCTAAACGCGACTCTAGTTGTTCCGAAACTAGACCAAAAATCATTTTGGAAGGATAGCAGGTTACACGAACATAGGATATGCAACTTATATATTCATACTCATGATCTATTACTTCTAACAAGTACTGATTTCAATATATGTGATTTTTATTTATTGGCAGCAATTTTGGTGAAGTTTTTGATGTCGATAGGTTTATATCGTATCTTTCTCAAGATGTCAAGATTATAAAAGAACTTCCATTAATCGATGGAAAAGTTATGCCGGTACATCACACTCGTGTACCAAGGAAGTGCACTGCGGCATGCTACGAAAATAAAGTCCTACCTCTACTCAACAAGAAGCATGTGAGTAATCAGTTCTTTTGAAATGGCACACTAGACATCAGTAAAAATGTACAATTTGTCTGGTAGTTATGAACCGTTTTAGCAAGTAAGTTGGCGCTTTTACTTGAAAAAGAAAAAAAATTCATCTACTTTAAAACTTCCAGCTGAAAACCAACCCAACGTTAAGATTGTCATCCCAATGCTCTGCAACATATATGCGATTAACAAATAGGCTGAGCTTAAAAGCTTCAATGAACACTGCAATCAACAAAACCCTCACTCCCGAACTATGTCCAGATCACATTTAGCTCTGGACAAAAATTCCACTTGGAAATAATGTCGTTTGAAAAGTTCAGAGCATCCGTTAACATATCATCAAAAGCCAGTTAGATCTAGCTAGTGCTAGGTAAGCTTTAAGTACATAATAAAGTGAATAAGACTTTAAGCTTGACCACATGATGAAACTGAATCTAATAAAATTATGCCGAAGAGTTATATTTAAGTATTACTTCGATATGGAGTATGTCTTTATGTTTGATATGTTTATGCTAGGCAAAGTTTAATACGATGTTATCGATCTTTAATTGTAAAAAAAAACTTTAATTGTGAATATTTGCTATTTTGCAGGCTGTCCAGCTTGGTAAGTTCGACTATAGGCTTTCGAATCGGCTAGAACCAGAACTACAAAAACTGAGATGTCGAGTTAATTACCATGCTCTAAGATTTACTAATTCTATCCACGAAATGGGTCGGAAATTAGTTAAAAGGATGAGAAAGAAAAGCAAGCACTTTGTTACCCTTCACTTGAGGTAGCACCTAGCTTGTACTTTATAACATATATGCTTGTTTGTCTGCAAACTTTTAAGCAGAAATGTTACCTTATTTGATACAAAAAAATATTGGGTTCATTTACTTTAAAAAATTCTAGCCTTCTCAGGCCAGAAAAATCAAGCCTTAAAAGCTGATGAACCAAATAAGCTATTCACAAAACATGTAGCTGGTTTTCCTTAACCTTATAAGCTACTGTGCAGTTGGATGAAGCTCAACTTCGTTTTTTCGTTTTTCTTTTTTGGTCTCGCATAAAGTTAGAACTTTAAGTTGGAGAAGTCGGTGTTTCTCCTCTTCTATGTAAAACGATTTATTTATTTATTTTTAAAAACTGCAGCCAACCATGAACTCGTCTAGCCCCTGTTATTCAAAAAAGCTTTTGCTTGATAGATTATTAAACTAATCTGACACGAAAATATAACATGATGATATTTGATAGGTATGAACCGGATATGCTTGCTTTTTCTGGATGCGATTATGGAGGTGGAGAAAAAGAAAAGAGAGACCTAGGAGTCTTAAGGAAGAGATGGAAAACATTGCATGTAAGTTGAACCTTGTTTAAACTCCTCTAATTTTGTCGAACAATTAGAAAGGTAACAATTTTTTATTTATTTTTGGAAATACAGAAAAGGAACCCTGAAAGAGAAAGAAGACAAGGAAGATGCCCTTTAACCCCTGAGGAAGTAGGTTTAATGCTACGAGCCCTAGGGTTTGATAAAGATGTTCATATTTATGTAGCCTCGGGCGAGATATATGGAGGAAATGAGACATTGGCACCTCTCAAGGCACTTTTTCCGAATATTTATTCTAAAGATTCAATTGCTAGCAAAGAAGAACTGGATCCATTTTCGACATTTTCTTCTCGTATGGCTGCTCTCGACTACATTGTTTGTGACGAAAGCGATGTTTTTGTCACAAATAATAATGGGAATATGGCTAGGATATTAGCCGGAAGAAGGTATGCCAATATGATTCCAGAACGCCAATTTAGTATATTTGTAAATTTCTTTTTGGATTATGGTCTACAAAAACTCAAAATATAGTAAAGCATTACGACAATTTTTCAGAACAAAAATAACGGGTAAAACAAAATCCTGAATGTGCTTTGATATGGTGTTGGGCAATAGGACTTCATTTGTCTCTGTTAGTAACAAACTGCTTGCACTTTTACTAATCATAAAGAAACAGCACTTGGGGAGAAAAGACTGAACTATTTTCTCGTATGTGGAAATTAAGATAATTTTTGTTACCAAAATGATGATTTTTTACAGCTATCTCAGTATACTTCCTTGTTTATAGTTGCTTAAACTTATTTGTTTTCTTGTAAGTTGGACTGTTGGAGTATATCTGGTTGATCACGTTAAAAGATAAGTTTTCCAACCCAAATAATCCAATTTTATTTGCTTGAAAGCTGCAACCATATAAAGCCTACTTGTATTCTGATGAAATAAATCTGGTTTATTAACTACGGGAATGTGTTTCTTTTTCAAGGAGATACTTCGGGCACAAACCAACTATCCGTCCAAATGCCAAAAAAATCTATCAGTTTTTCCAAAACCGAAATAACATGACATGGGAAGTATTTTCCTCGAGTATACAGAAAAATCAAGTTGGGTTTATGGGAGAGCCAAATGAGATAAAGATAGGCAGGGGTGAGTTTCATGAGAACCCTGTATCTTGCATATGCCAGAAACGAAGAAGGGGCTTAATTTCCTTAAATGAGGAGATTAATATTTCCGAAAGTAATATAAGGGATGATGAACCGAGCGACGAACAAAATAATAATGATGAACAGGATTTGTCAGATACAGATGAAGAGGAAATTAGATAGTTTATGAAGACATATCATTAATAAAGCCGATAAAAACTTTGTACATATCATAGTTGAGTTGCTATTTTTTTTCGTTTTCTTCAAGAATTTTATATATACATGATGAGAGGCGAGTGAGATCCTGAAGATGACTAGAGGAATGAGGTATAGATAATTTTTGTTTTAGTTTCTGATGGTTTTAGTTTCTGTCAGTTTAGTGTTAATATTCTTTAGTTCTTTTCTTCATAAAGTTGTAATGATAGAAGCGGGAGAAAAAAAAAGTTTTGTTTCGTTTACAGACTTAATTTTAGTTGTTGATAAGTTTAAATGAGGAATGAATAATACATATTGATTTCCTCTGCATCCTTTTGGAAACTCTAGTTTTTGTGTCACCATCTAATTCCTTCTCTAAAAAATTTGAATGACGATATGTTTTTTTATGCGTGTAGAGCGATTTTGACTGACGCGAATCGAGATAGCCATGGTGTTGCTATAACTTCGCCTAAGAAGAAATTGTGTGGTGTTTTCATAGATAAGAATGTGGTTGTCATCTAAGTCATACATTTAATATTTTTATTTGTTAGTACGTTTGGAATCCCGGAAATGAGTGACGTCATTACTATCATAATACCAATAACCTGTCCGGACTAAGGGAACAATCGACACAAACAATACAAATTTATACTCGGTAGTCCGTATATCACCAAAATGTGGGTCGATTCATTCAGCAAGGACAAATTATCAAAAACTCTAGTTATATTAAAAGGCAAATTCAACCCACGTTGGTTAGTCAAAATGGAATAATCTCTATCCGTAGTGTGCATCCACCTGAGTTTGATTCCCACCAACAGTATAATCAAGTTTTGAGTGAGAGTACAAGATGGTGGGGCCCTACGCTAGTCTTGCTTGTGGATTTAGTCGAGATGCGCGTGAACAACGCTGGTCCGGACACCACGATATATAAAAAAAAAACAAATTCTTCATTTTGTCATAACTCTCTATTAACCGTTTCAATTTAATTCATGCCAAACAGTACTTTAGAAAATAATCTTGCTCTAAAAAAAACAGTATACAAAAATATTCATAATTATTTTTTATGGTATTATCACTCAAATATTTCTACAAGTTTAGTTGAAGTATCACCGCTCATAAAAATTAGTAGCAGAAGTATTGCCACTCTGCCAGTGCCACTACAAGTATTTTACCTGATTCGATCCGTCACAGGTCGGGTAAAAATACAATTTTATTTATGTCGGATCGGGTCAAATTGAATAAAAGTGCAACTTTACACAACTTAATACTCTCTTATTTCTCTCTCTCGTGTACATTAATTTGTCTGTTTATCCTATAATAATGGTATGTAATACATATACATACATTTCAGTGGTTTTCTAAATAAATATTCTATACATTAATTAATGATATTTATGGTAAATGTTAATACATTAATAATGATAATGTTAATACATTAATAATGATAATGATACATTTCGTCATTATTTTTAGAAGAATTTACGCGAAACAAATCATTATATCAATCATATACTTTTATATTACATTTTTACATATATCAATCTTTTAATTGATGAAATTAATGAGTTCAAATTAATTCAATAAACATGAAAATGTCAAAAAAAATATTACAAAATTTAAATAACTAAATTAATATAAAAGATTATTTAATGCCGCATTAGTATTTATATATTATATTTTTAAATCAAATGATTTTTTACTTTATCATATGAGACATTTATGAGGTTTATTTATAAAAAAAAAATATTGTAACAAAGGGATCAAATGTATCGAATCGGATCGAATCAAATTAAATAGATAAAAATACAACTTTATACATCAGTACGGACGAAAATGCGACACAAGTCATCAAGGTCATGCTATATGAAAATGCGCCACTTCATTTATATATATTTAAAATAATAATAAAAGCCAACTATTATATTCCAAACTACTCCACCCAAAACAGAAAGTCCAGCTATACGCCAAAGCAACTCTTTCCAGAATCTAATTCTTTTACCAACTTTTAATTACTTTAATTCCAAAACAGGAAATAAATAAATAAATAAATAAAACACACACCCAACCCAAAAACAAAAACCCCATTATAAAAAACACGATTCGACGTAACACTGATGGTCATCGATGGGTCGAGACGGTTCAACGATCGTACCAACGACTAGTGAACCAAAGAAGAAACCGGCCGGTTCACGAAGCTGGATATTACTGAACTCAGATGGAACCGGTACCGTTTTGGACGTTGATAAATACGCTATTATGCACCGTGTTCAGATTCACGCTCGTGATCTTCGTATTCTTGACCCTCTTTTGTCGTATCCGTCTACCATACTCGGTCGTGATCGCGCCATTGTTATCAATTTAGAGGTACCCTTTTTTTTATTGTTTTTTTAATTAGTAGTATAAGTATAATATACTACTATTTGTTTAGGCTGGGGACATAATTTGTGTTTGTCCATCAGAAATTAAAGTTTTTAGGTTTTTTGTTACCAGCTTATGCACACTTATACAATACATATTTATGCATATATATACTTATTTATGCGTATATTTTAATCTTAACCATCTATTTAGTTTTTTTTCAATGGCCAAGATTAACTAAAACAAAGAAACCATCACAACCCTTAAAAACATATGTAATGAATGGTTAGGATTAAAATGTAAACGTAGTGTTTTTTTTTATGTGTCGATATATCTTTCCCCCCTATGTGTTTATATAAATAGTATATATGTAGGGGGAGTATATGTATTACATACCATTGTTTGTAAGGTTTTTACACACATGTACTAGATCGCATACCCATCGCGTGGACGGATTTTGCTAGTATATATATGTGTGTATGTCTTTATACGTGTATGTGCATAAATCTCTATTGTAGCTTAGCTATTAATCTCATATACCGGTTACAGAGGAATATTAGTGCTATGTAAACCTTCAGTGTAGCCTATCTGGTCTGATAAGTCGCAGATTAAAACAAGATAACAATTTACCCATAATTAAAAACACGGATATATCTGTAAACATGGGTGCATATGAAAGAGTGTTCATTTTCCGACTGACTAATTTGAGTTGTTTTGGGTATTGCAGCACATTAAGGCGATCATTACTGCTGAAGAGGTAATCGAAATATTCTTTGTCAATAAACTGCCGCTCCATTTTGTTTTAACTTGCATCGTTTCCTTCTCGCAGCTCATGGTTTATCCGTGTGTTCATTCTTTATTGTTGAATATCTTTTCAAATTTTCTATGAAAATTAAATTTCAGAATCATGTTTACTACTTTCTATGACTGCCTGAAGCTTTTTTCTCAAGTTTCTAGAGAAACTGCTTTTAGAACCAATTCTCATACGTGTTACCTGTAGTTTTTTTTTACTCCCTATCTCTACTCTGCGGTACCTTTCACATGCATAATGAACATTCTATAAATTTACCAACTAGTCTTTTGAAGGGTTTTAAGCTAAGACAAGTTAAATTGCTTCGCTGAACCACAAATTTTTTCATAATCAGGAAGTAAAATTCTATTTGAAGTCTATTGCTCATCAGAAAAAGATCTCATGAGTATCATGATAATGGTTAATTCCAATTCCAATGAATTGGGCTAAGTTTCTTTTAATTTCAAATTCTGATTGAAGATGTTTGTTTTGGTATTTTGAAGTTTGAACTACATGGAAGAGTTGATGAAGCCAAATTTAGTTTCTAGGAATAAATAATTATGAGAAAATAGTTTGGTCTAGTAAAGTTGGAGGATGATAAATTAAATACGAAGCAGGTGAGGACAATCTCTTCACTAGACATTGTTAGCCATAAGTTTTAATGTGCTTATACTTGGTTCAACTAAGAATACATTGCTGTTCTCTGTTCTAAATATCTACTCTAGAAGTTGATAAGTTTTATTAGTTTAGAATAGTCATTTTAATTTTGGAATTAATTTACGCATGTAAGCGGGAACACAAGCTTTCTTCTCAGATGTAGTACCTCTTTATACTCTTCCATTTCTATTTCTACATAAGAATGCCAGTAATCTCCTTAAGTTAATCTGACTTCAGCTATTGTTTTCTTATGGAGGGTATAATAGGTATTGCTTAGAGATCCATCAGATGATAGGGTTATTCCTGTTGTTAAGGAACTTCAACGAAGATTGCCCCCTACAAATACGCTTAAAGGGCAAGCAGATGGGAAAGACTCGGGTGCCCAGCATGATGGTTATACTGGTGAAGAAGATGGTGTGCGTTCAACTCTATGCTCTTCTTTTCTGAAATTTGTTTGGGTTATTTGCAGTTTTGTATTAACTTATCATCAAAAATTCGATTTGTACACCTGCCTATAAAAATAATGCATTCGTGATTTCTTAACTGATAGTTATATTTTCGGCGATTTAGTACAGCTAGTGTACAAATTGGAAAAGAAAATAGGTTCGGATAGTGATTTCGTTAAGAAACCAAATATTTGTACACTAATCTATCATATAAACAACTGTAATATGTTTTCTATTTAGTTCCCAACTATTGGATAATTTATATGTATTGTCTGAAAAATACAAGCTGTTAGATTTGGGTACTAGTTGTTTAAAATTTATAGGCTGGTGGTACAAAATTGATAATGCGTTAGTGTACAAAACTGTAGCTAACCCCATTTTCATCTATGTCAAAGTTAAATTTTGTATTCTGTTTTAAATTTTCTGTTCTTGTTTGATCTTTTTTTCCAAGTACAGTACATTCTTTTAATTTTCTGTTTTGCAAATTTTGGAGTACAGAATCACCATTTGAGTTTCGGGCGTTAGAGGTGGCGTTGGAAGCCATTTGTAGTTTCCTTGCTGCCCGTACAACAGAATTGGAGACCGCTGCTTATCCAGCTTTAGATGAACTCACAAATAAGGTATGAATTTCTTGAATTATTTCATTTGTCATTATGTTTTAAAATATAGTATGTTGAGGAATTTAAAGTGGTTGGTTGGTAAAGAAGAGGTCGTAAAATATTTTCCCATTCCGGAAAAGAACATTTAGTAAATTATCATGATTTAGAATTTATTGGTTGCTGCTATTGAGTTCACAGGTTTTTGTTAAACTTGGAATGTGTTTGGTTGATCACCTAAAAGCTGGGATTTTTTTGTTTACTAATCCGGTAAAGCTAGAAGCTTTAAGCTGGATGACCTCAGCTTCTTTCTCCATATTAAAAGGTCCATCTTATTTGCTTAAAAAGCTTCAACCAAAAAGCCCGTTAATCTTTGAGATTTGAACAAAGTTTCGTAGTTCCATTTATTATTGACACTTAAAAGTTTCTGAACTATTTTTCCTTGGCAGATCAGTAGCCGCAACTTAGACAGGGTGCGTAAAATTAAGAGTGCAATGACTCGGTTAACTGCCAGGGTTCAAAAGGTACATGTACTTAAATCTTAGTGTTCTTATCTCGCTATAGCTGTTCTTTCTCTAGTTGTAGCCTTTTAACCTCGCCTTATATTTTGAGTCCCATACTTGGTTATCTGGGCAAGTTGAGGATGGTCGTGTACTCGTGTTTTGTTAGCCATTCCCGAGTGCTTGTTTCCCATCCCTGAACTGTCCTAACATAGTCAACTTGTTTTATTCATGCTGGAAATATATATGTGAATGACTTTCAATTAAATGGTTTATTGGTTATCAACTAAGCAATCAACGAAATTTGGGACCGCCAGATTTCATTTTCATAGGAAACAAAATTTGGGATCGCCAGTGTTCATTTTTTTAGGAGACCAACTTGAAACTCTAGTATGATAAATAGTATTATTCAGATGATATAACTTTGCTATTGTGGGCTTAGCGCTATCATGAACAAGAATGACACATATCATGGGTTCTTAATAGCAATAGTTGTTGCAGGTGAGAGATGAGCTTGAACAATTACTAGACGACGACGATGACATGGCTGATCTTTACTTATCTAGAAAGTTGGCGGGTGCATCTTCGCCAGTAAGTGGCTCAGGTGCTGCTAATTGGTATCCAGCCTCCCCTACAATAGGTTCAAAGATATCGAAAGCTAGTAGGGCTAGTTTGGCCACTGTTCATGGCGATGAAGATGACGTCGGGGAGCTTGAAATGTTACTAGAGGTAATATTTTTTTGGTTTAATTTAAATGTTTTGCTACCATAGTTAAGTATATTGTCAACATATTACAGTGAATGTTTCTATTAAAGATTTTACAGCTTTTATACTAATTCATCAACAGATTTTTGAGTTTTAACATTAACCTACAAAAAATTGCATTTAGTACATTATTACATTTCTCGTTGATTCTAGTACACAACATTAAAAAAAGACAACCATGGATCAAGAATTAAGATGGAAATTAAAAATGGATATCGGAATAAGGTAGGAAAAACATGATATGATAGTAATATGAAATAGAAAAAAGATGATAGTGTAGTGTATTTACTTTTTGTTTTCGTGACTATTTAGTAAGCCAACCCACGGCCTTTTCTATATGGCACAGAAGTGAAGTAGAACCATTTGTAGGTTGGTATACAAAATCAATGTATGGTGATAAGTTAGTGTCCATAACTGTAGTGTCCATAACCATGTTTCGATTTTTGAGTACTGATGTCTAAAGGAAGCTTTTGCAATTCACAGGCTTACTTTATGCAAATTGACGGAACACTGAACAAACTGACCACGGTATGTTAGCCTGAATTTAACTTATTATCCCTTTTTGTTTTGTGTGTATTTTTCATTAAGAGGAATTGAAGCTTCGGTGTGAGTATATCTCTTGCCTTACAATGTAGATCATTAGTATTGTTATGTTTATTTATCTTGGATCTTTGGGTCTCTTTGAAATATGTGAGTACTAATGGCTTGTCTATTTTGTTCTCACTGTAAGAGTTAGAGGAACATTTGGAATATAAGTAATACTGAAATTACCAGGTGGGAGCCCTGTCTGTCTGATTATAACCCTTTGTTCCCCATCATCGAGTATAATCTACAGTAATCTCCATTATTTTGACAAAATTATGATGGCAATTACAAGAAAACTATCCAAATTTCTGTACGTGAAATAATCTTTTGATTTAAGCATCTTCACAGATATTGCCAGTGCCCTCTTGATATTTCTGACTCATAAATTGGAAAACCTTGTGATGTAGTCATCTTATCTAATTGATTTGTGCTCAAAATGTTTGCAGTTGCGTGAATACATTGATGATACTGAAGATTACATTAATATTCAGGTAACCACTGACAACCTGGAGTTTTCGGACAGGGAGATAGACAGATAGTTATGTAAATCGTATCTTTTAAGTTAATTTGCTGTGAGATTAACTAACGCTTCATATCCCTCTTTGCAGCTTGACAATCATCGTAATCAGCTCATTCAGGTACTTGTACGTTTTGGACACAGTGAAGTCATAATCAGCGGTTTTACCTTCTTTCTGTTTCTTCCCTTAAAGTTCATCCATGTTTAATAGATTTTGTATCCTCTACAGCTGGAGCTATTTTTGAGTGCGGGGACTGTCTGTTTATCTATATATTCTTTGATTGCTGGAATTTTTGGGATGAATATTCCCTTTACATGGAATGATCATCACGGTTTCATGTTTAAATGGGTATGGTTTCTAATTTGATGTTTTTCTCCTAGGGTTTTAATCAATCTTTCTCTTTTTTATGTTTTCTATACTGATGAACTTGAGTGCCCCTTCTCTTTTAATTACCAGGTGGTCATCCTTTCAGGGGTACTTGCTGCTGTCCTTTTCGGCTTAATCATTTCCTATGCCCGTTACAAGGGTTTGGTTGGATCCTGAAATCGGTAACAGGTTTTGATAATTAATATACTGGTTGCAAATGTGGATGACCATAGATAAAAAGAGGATATAATGATTTTTTTTCTTCTACTTTTTTGTACTGGTATGAAATTTTACCAATCAAAGAGCTGTCTGGCGTTGATGGATTCTATATATTTCCTAATTTTATAACCCAATACCAGTGTTCTATAAAGCGAGCTTATGCAGAAATTAGGAGGAGCCTAGGCGTTAGGCAGAACCTAAGAGCCTAGGTGATTAGGCGGATTAGCCATTATCAATCGGAATTAGGCGTTTTGGTGACCATTTCCCGCCTAAAACCAGCTTGTTTTTGTTTCCAATTGTATCTATTTAATTTTAGAAAAATTAGAAATTTGACCCGGACCTACTGATTTTTTATCGGTTTTTGGTGCTTCTGCCGTCAATATTAGGTTCTCACTTCTCGCAGTGATTGGTAAGGTATTATGTGTACATGATAGAAAAAACTGAACAATAAATCACTTATCGTTTATTGCCCGCTAAAGTTAAATCGGAATTATATCGATAGGGAATCTTGGTTCCATAATAGTGCAATATGTACAATTTTCTGTATCTGGCATTCAAACTCATCTTCAGTTTTGGTTGATGAATGTACTGATTTCTGACGTGTCTTGGGCCAATGAAATTGATAGCCAGCCAATTAATTTATCATACAAAAAAAGAGTAGAAACACCAATCACACAAAAAAGTTGAAATTAAAGTAGCTGACAATTATGAAAATGATGGATAAAAGAATGAACCAACTACTTTACATTAAACTTTTGATATTCTCAAGGATATACTCCATTAGTCCCACCATTTGTTCATTTATTTAGATTACATTATTATACTACTCTATTTGTTTACATTTAATTGTATATTATAAAATTACGTGTAATTTTGAGCGGCTTATAACTTGTATCAAAATTGTCGAAATAATTTTTTTAAAATTTAATCATAAAATTTAACATTTGAACTATATGATCAACTTTTAAAAAAATTTATTCCGACAATTTTGATATAAGTTATTTACCAGTCAAAATTGTACGTAGTTTCGTAATAGACAATTAAATATACGAACTAATATAATATTTGACTTGGTAAAATCTATTAGTTTTTCTAATAGAAAGTTCTTGCTTCCTGCGTCGTAAACTTACTGATACTGTAGAAGGTTAGATATCACAGACAAGTGATTTTGTCCATAAGATTTCAGATAAACGAGGCAAATTTCTATTCAAGTACTTACTCTCAGGATTTGTTTAAATTGTGTACTCGTCGTCCTAAGTGGGGGTTGGGAGGAACAGTGAGAGTACACTGATATATCACAGCTTTTGATTGTAAACGTTAAAAAATGACAAAAATGTGTGTCACATGATAGGATTTAGTCACATGGACAGTACATTATGAAGATCTTTTATGGTAAAATTTGTACCGTAAAGATCTCTTGATTAACTCATCATGTCACCCACCAAGCTCCTGGCTTTTTTCTGCCTTGATTAAACAAAGTTTTTGGATTTATTACACCGCCCCGTAAGTCTGACATACTTTCAAAATTTTAAATTATTGAAAAATCCCTTTATCTAATTTATCTGAGAGAAAACTGCCATTAATTTTCATATAAATACTTGTCTATTCAACATTACATTAAAACCTCTACAAATTAAATAACCTTTGTAAAAACAATATATTCCTCCAGTCCTGACTTGGGCTCATATGCTATATGGAGTACTATATATCGAGTAATTCTATTAATTAATTAATTAATATTTTATGTCTCAACTGTATTTTTATAGAGCTAAAACATTATCTTAATTGACTTTAAAAGCACCTGTAGGCTAGAGTATAATGGTTACAAGGAATATTTTCCAACTCAAAAGTGTGCAAAACGCCCATAAGGCCACGACGTATGAGATGAATCATGAAATGATGGCTATTTATTTAAAAAGCTTACTCGTGTTAGTGTCCATACTATATATATACACACAATACTCATTCACAATTATTTGTACCAACTCAACTTGAGATAGTATGATAAACGAGTTCAAAATTAAGACGGCTGTTGTCATCTATTTGAACACGTTTATGAGAAAAAAGACTGCTAGAAAAACATCTAAATTTGTTATATTATAGCCACATCCACATAACCAAAATTTGTTTTGTGTCACGTCTGCCATATCCAAATAAGTAACAGCATGATCTTAAAGATAGAAAGTGTAACACGTACTGTATATTGTGTCCTATACAGAGTTAATGTTTCTAGTTTTGTGTTAATAACTTACGTGATAGTCGAGACATAAGCATTTTCTGGGTAAGTTTTCTTAATAATGCTATGCTTCTTATTTTGTTGAGTTTTCTTAACAAGGGTCAAAATGACAAAGTTGGAACTTGGAACTATAAGAATTACTCATTGTAACAAGGGCCAGTTTAGAAGGGTGTTGAAACTTGAAAGTCCAATTGTATTTTGTACATTCCATCTGAAGAACTAATAGTTTATGTAAAAAATAATAATTTAGAGTAATGCTATATTTTTTCTAAAACTTATATGGATGTGTAAAACAAAATTTATTTATTTTTATACGAGCTAGCATAAATATTTTCTCTGAGACAACTATGAGTGTAATAACTAACAAGTTGTTGGAATATTATAAGTAATAGTTACCAAGTGTCAAGAGCATGAGGATCAATGTAGGTATACTTTAACTTTTCCTTCTTTTATTCAAAAATTCTAAAAAAGAGTGCATATCAATTACTCATCCGTTCCCAATTAATTGTTCATTACGAAACTACGTCTAATTTTACATTGCCAATAACTTATATCAAAATTATCGGAATGAAAATTTTCAAAAGTTAATTATATAGTTCAAACATTAAATTATATGATTTAGTTTCGAAATTTTTCATTTCGATAATTTAATTTTGATACATGCTATAACCCGATTAAAATTACACGTAATTTTGTAAATGACAATTAATTGTTTAACATATTTTCATCACTATACCTGCTTTAACCTATTTATTCTTTTATGAGGTGCACTTATTACACTACATTTTTTCTTTAAAAACGCTGAAACCGTAGATTAAATCTACGGTTTACAGTGATCCACTGTAAACCGTAGATTTAATCTACGGTTTGTATTGATTTAATGCAAACCGTAGATTAAATCTACGGTTTACAGTGGATCACTGTAAACCGTAGATTTAATCTACGGTTTGCATTATTTCACAGATTTTTTGAAAATAAAAATTAAAATTAAAATTCTAATAATTAAAATTAAAATACTGAATATTTTTTTCAAATTAAACATGATTTTTTTTTTACATAAAAATTCCTTATATTTAAAATTTGATATTTTTGTCAAGTGTATAATTTGATATTTTTTTCAAGTGTATAAGTTGATTTTTTTTTCAAATAAGACATTTTGTTTTTTTCAAATTTAAAAACAAAATGACTTATTTTTTAAATTTTACATAAAATAAATTACGAATATTCTAACAATCTGTAAAAATAAACACAAAATTTATACAAATTTACACAAAAAAAGTTGATTTGATAAATTTTATGTTTTTGGTTCATGTTATATTTTTGTCAAGTGTATAAGTTGATATTTATTGAATCATTAACTAAATCGTCAATTTTTGTGAAGTTTTTTTGGTTTGTATTTAACACTTGTATAACGCAATATGCAAACATGAATATAAACTTATAAATTTCATAAAACAAATTTATTAAACAAAATTTACAACAAAATTTACAACAAAATTAAACAAAATTTACAACAAAATTTCATAGAACTAAATTTCATAAAACAAATTTATTAAACATTTGTTTACATCATATAAATTTACAACAAATTGGAAAAAATAATAATTTACATAAAATTAAAAATAAAAAACCGATTATGGACTTAGGTCTATAGGTTCTTCATTTGCTTTTTTCTTCCCTGATTGCTTTTCCAGCGCCATATATAATTTGAAATTTGGTCGAAAAAGTTCCTTCCATGGCGCAGCTGCCTCAGTGCGTGTTTGTTCCCACCGTGCTATAATTCCTGGCATTGGGAAGATCCCTTCTTTAGGAATAACCTGAGCATAGTGACAACTGTTGACGAACACCATTACAGTCGGGATCCAATATGTCGTTCCCTGAGGCGGACCAGTATAAAGAGGTAAAAAAGTAGAGTTCCACACGTTTACCTCTCCATTTTGATTTTCCCATAAGGACAACAATACAATTGGCATATTGTAATGAGAAGCAATTAAAAAACCATACGACGGAAATCTCATCCATTTCTCAGAAGGTGCGGGATTTGTAGCATGATAAAAATTTAAACTTGATAAAATGTAATCATACCGGTAAGCTTCAAAGTCAAGATTCTCAAACAGCTCATAATAAACACCTTTCATTTGCTGCAGCTCTTGAAACAATTCACATCTTACCGCGTACCAATCATCTTCCCCATGCTGTTTACCCGTCGCATTTGCAACTACCCGGAACCCACAGTTACCATCCCCACGCACATCATAAACCGTTTCGATGTAACTATGTAACATGACCCATATTTGGTCACTGTACAGGAAGGTTGGCCTATTGGGGGTGGGTTTAGGGTTCTGGTTTCGCGGCCTCCTAGTTGGGTTTACCCTTACCTCCGGTGTTTCATCCGCCTTGCCTTTACCCTTGTCCCTACTAGCACCAGCACTCTGTTCCTCCACATACTCCCATCCCGACTTATCCCTCTTACTAGATTTGTCGCCTTTTCTAGGTCTCCCCCTATTTGCTCTCACTTCGGGGTCACTGACGGATGTTCTGGCTGGTACGGTTATCTCTCGGAGTTGTGTTTTCATACGCCGTTTTTCAACATTCGTTTTGCTAGCATAAACACTTTTAAACTCTTCTAGATCACCCTCTACCCCATAATCATCGGTGTTCCCATTATCATCAATTACGTCTAATTTTTTCCAGAATGGATGAATATATTCTAGAGGAAGAGGCTTCCCGAATAAAATATGTTCACTCATAATATGATGACAAGGTAAACCGTGAGACAATTTAAAACCGCAAGAACAATTCTCATCAGCCTGGCCACTACATTTTCTGTGTTCTTGGAATAATAAATCAAAGGCATAGTGTGTGATATACGACCTAAGATTTATAAATAGAGGCGTTTTTTCAGAATGTGGAAAATAAGACTTGCATTTATCCAACTTCGTCTTAATATCCTCAAACTGTTTTTCTAGAATTCTATTCACCTCTACCCAAACAGTTTCAAGCGTGCCAGTATTAGTGGAAAGGGATCTTTTCAGCTTAGCATGCTGTTGTTCGGCTCGATTGCTAGTTCTGTTACCTAGATGTGTTGTGTGGTTGGTATAGCATGCAACAAACTTTTCAGCATAATCATTTAAAAGCTTGTCTACATACTTAATCACAGCAGGGTACGATTTGTAAGAGGTATTGAAATTAGTTCGGTTATAATTGTACTCCTCTATCGACTCAGAATCAACCAATAAACTCCAATCATCTAGAAACGTTTGCCACTCCTCGTCAGGGATCTTTTTACGGCAGTTTTTCAAAACATTTTTTGCAATATGAAAAGTGCACAAAATATGATGAGAATCGGGAAAAACAACGGATAAAGCATTTGATAAGGCCATTTCCCTGTCGGTTACAAACACCCTAGGTAGTATACACCCCTCCAATGTAACTTTAAATTTTTCCAATGCCCATATATAACTTTCTTGTGTCTCGTCACTCATGAAAACAAAACCTAAACAATATGTTTGGTTCGTTGATGTCATTCCTACGACTTCTAGAAATGACATATTAAAACGGTTTGTCCTATATGTACAATCCATTAACAAGACATCAGGAAAAGCTTTGAACATCCTTATAGAATCGGGGTGTGCAAAAAACAAGTTCTCAAGGGAATGGGTTGATGGGTTCATATTATAGTAGAACGTGTATCGATGTCTATCCAACAAATTAAAAAGTTCCTGTATCGGGTTTCTACCATCTCGTTCTTTAAATTTCAGTCCGGCCAAAAAATTATGTATCGTTTTAGTGTTTGATACATTGTCAGGATTTCTATTTTTAATGGCCTCTAATATTGCACCAACTTTAAAACTACTTTGCCTTAAAGTTTTAACAATTTCTTTTTCATCTTGGGTTAAACGAGCACGTCGTGCTTGACCTTGGAGGTAAGTTGGGGGTGGGTGGTTATGTTGTCCATTTTCTACGTGACACATCCATTCACCATTAACTACGTAACCTTTAATGAAAAATGGACAGTCTTTTTTCTTTGTACCTGATTTTACGGAAGATGGTTTCTTTTTTTCGTAAACCCCCGATTTATCACACACAATATCAACATACGGTGTCCTGCTCCCATCACCCCCTCCAGACCTACGAATCGTAAGGATGAAACCCCAATTTCCAGCCACATCAGCAAGATCAGCAAGCATTTCATCCCTTGTTTCCCAAGTCAATTCATCAACTTCAAAGTGCTCCGAATAATCAGTTAGCTCATCGTTTGAGCCACTGGATGAATTCGCATTGTTGTTGTTATTCCATTGGTTGTTGTCATAACCATAGTTGTAATTCATTTTCGGATAGGGTTTGTTTGTATATTTTATTGGGGAGAAATGAGGATTTTTTAAGAGATTTCCGAAATGTGTTTGTGTTTGATTTTATGGTTTGTTAGAATTGGCAAAATTGAGTCATATTTATAGGGTAAGTTTACACTACAAACCGTAGATTACTTTTACGGTTTGTAGTGAATTTTTGGTGTAGTCATTTCGAAACTTTAATAATGCATTGAGTAGTCATTTTCGGATAGGGTTGTCAAATCATAATAATTCAAAAGTGATAAGGTGTTGTCGGAATTATTTTGATAGATATGGTATCCAATGTAATTTACACTACAAACCGTATATTACTTTTACGGGTTGTAGTGTTTTTTTTGGAGTAGTCATTTCGAAACTTTAATAATGCATTGAGTAGTCATTTTCGGATAGGGTTGTCAAGTCATAATAATTCAAAAGTGATAATGTGTTGTCGGAATTATTTTGATAGATATGGTATCCAATGTAATTTACACTACAAACCGTAGATTACTTTTACGGTTTGTAGTTTTTTTTTTTTTACGTTGTTTACGGTGATTCAGTGCAAAAAGTACATTCGTAAAACGTCGCTGCTCAAATCAGGGGTACAAACCGTACATTACTTTTACGGTTTGCACAAAATACATACAAACCGTACATTTAATGTACGGTTTGTATGAAATCTGTACAAACCGTACATTAAATGTACGGTTTGTATGTATTTCAGAATATTTAGGGTTTTTTAGGGTTTAGGGTTTAGGGTTTAGGGTTTAGGGTTTAGGGTTTGTAATTTAGGGTTTATGGTTTTTAATATAGGGTTTAGGGTTTAGGGTTTGTAATTTAGGGTTTAGGTTTTTAATATAGGGTTTAGGGTTTAGGGTTTGTAATTTAGGGTTTAGGGTTTATGGTTTGTAATTTAGGGTTTAGGGTTTGTAAATTAGGGTTTATGGTTTACGGTTTAGATTTTAGGGTTTAGGGTAAGTGGTTTGTAATTTAGGGTTTAGGTTTTAGGGTTAGGGTTTGTAATTTAGGGTTTAGGTTTCAGGGTTTAGAATTTAGGGTTTAGGGTTTAGGGTTTGTAATTTAGGGTTTAGGGTTTAGGGTTTGTAATTTAGGGTTTAGGGTTTAGGGTTTAGGGTTTAGGGGTTAGGGTTTAGGGTTTAGGGTTTAGGGTTTAGGGTTTAGGGTTTAGGGTTTGTAAAAACTCAATATTGGTCCTAAAACATACAAATCAAACATACGAATCAAATTAAACTTACGAATTTATAACGTACAAATCAAACATAGAAATCAAATTAAACCTACGAATTTATAATATTCCAACCCTAGCTAATAATAAAACTGACAAATCAAATACAAAAACAGTGCATTTATTTTTTTTTGTAACGACTAAATGTTTTAAAGTTGGACATAGGGAGCATCTTTCCCGCCGATGTTAATCTATCGGATGACGGCTCAGCAGACTCTTCGATTTCGTTTAGCTCCGTACGCCGTCTTTGTCGCTGCTGCGATTCTGGATGCGGCGCACGCTCGTGGGATGTAACTGTCAACCCTCGACTCCAACTGTCGGTTGACTGATGACTAGGATGATGCTCGAACGGGACATCATCCTGAACGTAGCCCGACCCAGCAAAAGAAGCACGACGACCATGACCGCTTGAACTCGGACCCGGACCCTGATCTGTAGTCGGGGGTCGACCTCCACTGGTTCTTCTACCGCCGCTACTAGATTCGCCTTCCCCTCTGCCTCTTTCGTCGGGACGCCGACAACTTGCCGACCTAGTGTAATTTCTTGGGTCGTAACGTAGGTCGTCATCACCATCGTCGTCGTCGTCGTCGTCATCGTCATCCTCCCCCTCCGACTGTTCATCAGCTGACCCATACGGATTCATACCCATTTCAGCGAACTCCTTACGTAGTAAGTCCACGTCCGTTTTAGATTTCAGCCGTTTGAACGATTTGAAACTGCGGCGCAACATCGCTTTCTGTAAAAAAAAACAATAAAAAACGATTTATTAGTATTGAAATATACATAAAAAGAAGTAACGATTTATTAGTAAAAAAGGATTTAGTAGTTACCATTTTATTGAAGACACCCGTATTCTCCCGGAAACCGTGAGGGGGCGGGGCAAGTTCAGGTGGGTTTATGAAGATGCGGGTCCGCTCTCTATACCATTTCATGTAACCCGGTGACGTCCCCGTGCCATATTCGCCGTTAATAAGACGGGTGTGGCGGTCATTCCACACGACTATAAATTCTCCGGTTAGTAAAGGCCAGTCGTGTTTTTGCCCAATCCCATATCTTCTATCCTTGCCGTGACCCTGTCTTGGTTTCCAGATATACGTAGGGACCCGCTGCACAAAACCGAACTGCCTCATGAACCTGTCCGCGGGGTGGTACTCAATCTTCTCATTACAAATGAGAGGCACAGAACAATGCCACATATACCGGCCCCGCGTGCAGTATTCCGGATACTGATTAAGATCCCCGTAAGGTTGCCACACTATCTGTAATCATCAAATTAGAATATATAAACAATGGTTTTAAAATAGACGAGTAATAAATTCTGCGAAGATAAGACCAATGCAAACATATACAACATATAATACGTAAGTTACATATAATACGAAAATTAAAATTTACCTGTTCAGGCGACATATTGTCAAACTGGTCACGTATGTGGACCACATTATGTCCGTAGACATATGGCGTAAGGTTAGTTTGCCGCCACATCTTCCATCTGTAATATACAAACAAAAACCGATAAACAATAAATATAACCGGCAGCTAAGTAAATGATAGATGACACAATAATATAAAAAAGCAAATCCAATTCAAAAACTAAATAAATATCATACCTGTAACCGAGGGGGAACCTAGGCAAGCCCTCCGGTGGCTCGACATCTTCCGGCAGCTCTTCACACGGTCTAACCGGCAGTAGTCTGGTAATCGCCCACATATCCAGAAACATAACCGCCCCGCTTACTCCGGTTGTCTTACAACGTACCACCCTGCATAGATTAGCCTCTAACCAGGCCAGAAGAGCTGATCCCCAACTATACTCAGCACATGTGTCAAAATCCTCTAGAAATGGCAGAGGCCAGAGTGGAATCTGATCACTGCTCTTATCCGAAAACACATGTGCAGCCAGTAATAATAGCATGGCAGCCCTAGACTGATATAGTAAACGCTCTTCACTAGGGTTGGGGGGTAATTCACCGAAGGTCTGTAACATCCAATCAAGTCTAACTGTCAGACAGTTTTGATCGACTTGATTGTCAGCCGGCCTAACACCCAACAAACTCTCCATCATAGCCAACCTGCTCGCCTTCGTGTCATTCCGCTCCGACCGGGTCACAGCAAGACCATCCACTCTCAGACCGAGCATAATCTCTACATCCTGTAAAGATATCCCCAACTCTCCCCCGACAAAATGGAACGTGTGCGACTCATCACGCCACCTATCAACTAAGGCTGTAATCAACCCTCGGTCTACGGTATAATTACCTATACTGTAAATACCGTAAAAACCAGCCCTAATGATATTATGAACTACCCTTTCAGGCGTCGGTATCTGCCAACTATAATTATAAACCCTAATCTTATTGGCATCTCCTCTACCCGCTTCTCTGCCAGCATCCCAAGTCTGATTAGAAATGTGACCGGTCTGTCGTAAAATACCCAACCTCCCTTTAATCTGTGGACCTGGGTCTGTCATCCTAACTATGATAACCAAATATAACTCAATTAATGATAACCAAAAAAATGATAACATAACCAATTAATGATAACCAAACAATGATAACTCAATGATAACCAAACAATGATAACTCAATTATAACCAATTAATGATAACCAAACACACATTTTTTCATAAACCAAACAATAATAATTAAATTTTTTTAATGATAACCAAACACACATTTTTTCATAAACCAAACAATAATAATTAAATTTTTTTAATGATAACCAAACACACATTTTTTCATAAACCAAACAATAATAATTAAATTTTTTAATCATAACCAAACACACATTTTTTCATAAACCAAACAATAATAATTCAATTTTTTTAATGATAACCAAACACACATTTTTTCATAAACCAAACAATAATAATTAAATTTTTTTAATGATAACCAAACACACATTTTTTCATAAACCAAACAATAATAATTAAATTTTTTAATCATAACCAAACACACATTTTTTCATAAACCAAACAATAATAATTAAATTTTTTTAATGATAACCAAACACACATTTTTTCATAAACCAAACAATAATAATTCAATTTTTTAATGATAACCAAACACACATTTTTTCATAACCCAAACAATAATAATTCAATTTTTTAATCATAACCAAACACACATTTTTTCATAAACCAAACAATAATAATTCAATTTTTTAATCATAACCAACCACACATTTTTTCATAAACCAAACAATAATAATTCAATTTTTTTAATCATAACCAAACACATTTAATCATAACCAAACACATTTAATCATAAACCAAACAATAATAACTCAATTTTTTAATCATAACCAAACACATTATCAACAATTCAAATTAACCAAACAAAATAAAAAAACATGCAAAAATGGGACAAATATCAACAATTATTAAAATTTCTATAATTAATATAAACAAACAACAAACAATTATATATAGCTAAGTGAATTATGGTTTTGCATATTTTATATATTTTTTCCTATTTTACAAATTAAAATTACAAAAAATAAAAAAACATGCAAAAATGGGACAAAAATCAACAATTATTAAAATTTCTATAATTAATATAAACAAACAACAAACAATGATATATAGCTAAGTGAATTATGGATTTGCATATTTTATATATTTTTTCCTATTTTACAAATTTAAATTACACAAAATACATAATAAATTAGAGAATAAAAGATATACCCTTGAATTATGGATAAGTTTGATTGATGATTTGGGGTTTTTTGTTAATAAAGTTGATAGTTAATGTGGTTGATTGATTTGGGTGATTTTTTGGGTTGAAAATTGGGGGTTTTTGAGAGAAAGAGAGAGAATGTAGTATAAAAAATGTTTTTTTTTTTAAAAAAACGTAAGTTTCTGTTTTTCAGGGACCTGCTGTGTAATTTTGGCGCAGGGACTGACTGTGTAATTCTGAAAATCAGGGACTGACTGTGTAATTTCTTCAGAAATTACACAGACCGTAGATTAAATCTACGGTTTACAGTGAATCACTGTAAACCGTAGATTTAATCTACGGTTTGTATTCATTTGATCCAAACCGTAGATTAAATCTACGGTTTACAGTGGATCACTGTAAACCGTAGATTTAATCTACGGTTTCAGCGTTTTTAAAGAAAAAATGTAGTGTATTGAGAGCACCTCTTCTTTTATACATGGATAGTCATTTTTCTCCTAAACAATAAAATAGAACAATATATATGAAACACGTGTTTATAAATAAACATGAATAGAAGAAAATATTAGGTAATTCGTTTTCATTTAATTGTTCATTATGAAACTATGTGTAATTTTGACTGACTTATAACTTGTATCAAAATTGTCAAAATTAATTTTTTTAAATCTAATTATAAAATTTAACATTTGAACTATATGATCAACTTTTTAAAATTTTAATTCTGACAATTTTAATATAATTTTTTAGCCGGTCAACATTACACGTAATTCATAATGAACAATTAAATAACAATGGAGAGAGTAATATAAAGAATAAAATATATGGTTATTAATAATCGACATGTTAGTACAGAAAAACTAGAAATGGTATAAATTAAATTGTTTACTCTAAAAATTGGGTTAATTTGAATAAAAGTTTAAGCAAATTGGTACGGTCAATCTAATTAGTTTAAAGAGCAAGTGGTTGGTAGCCATATTCCGAATATACCATGATCACCGTCAGGGTTCGAATCCTGTCAGCTACAAAGTTTCCTAAGTTTTATCTCCAAAATCTAAAGGAGGGATTAAAAAAAAAAAACTAATCAAGTAGTTAAGAGTAGTAGTGACAAGGAAAGGAGTAAAGTCCCCATAAAAAGCTAAGTCTAACAATAGTCTACTCAACGTCAAAGTTCCGTGTCAACACCAAAGACTTGAGTACGATAAACTCATGTCATCCTGGTTTTCTAAAACTTAAAGCCAAACAAATAATTAAAGCATGTTACACGAATTGAAAATTATAAAATTATCCTGTTTCTTTTATTCTATTTATGGTGAATTACTCTTATGGTCTTTAATAATTTGGACAAAATTCAAAACAAGTACATCAATTCTAATATTTTCCCATTTACATCATACAACTAGCAATTCATCAACGACTAACACATCAAAAGAAAGATACATATGAATCAAATTAGATAGATTTTTACGGCTTGAAATGGTGCGGTTTGTCTCACCTTTTAAACATTTTCTAAATTAAGATGATTTCCACTTCTCGACATGATTTTGTATCTAAATTAGCCGAGTTGGTTACTTTTTTCACTCTATAAAATTGTTGGTTGTTGGATGCGTTCGAATTTTGAGTTTATCAACTATACACAATATGACTTTTAAGCGTTGAAAAAAACCCACCTTATCACTTATGTTCCACTTTAATAGTAAGTAAAGGGGTATCCAACTTATTAAACTTAATAAATTGGTGCATTTCAATCTTACAATATTCTCCTTTAATCTAGTCCATTCAAGTTTTTGTTGCACATATTACAAGGAGAAAATAAAAAAAATTACTTTATCATTTCTCCACCATTTATTTTACAAAATATATTTATGTCTACTTGAATTTAAAACTTACCAAAATGCTACAATAACGATCTATCAAAGCGAGACTTAAAGAGTGCAACCAAACTTAATCTAAGTTATACTCCCTCCGTTCTCATTTAATTGTCCAATACGAAACTATGTGCAATTTTGACCGGCTTATAACTTGTATCAAAATTGTCGAAATGAATTTTTTTTAAATCTAATTATAAAATTTAACATTTGAACTATATGATCAACTTTTAAAAAATTTCATTCCGATAATTTTAATCCAAGTTATTGGCCGATCAAAATTGCACGTAGTTTCGTAATGGACAATTAAATGGGAACAGAGAGACCGGAAAACAAGACACTTATGTGAAGATTACAAAATAAAAAATAAAATTTACTGTGAACAAAACCAATTGGGGAACCATATCTGTAATTATCATATTCTTGTCACGAAAAAGATAATTAAAAACCTTCCATATACACACACTCCCACGCGCCGTCGATGCAGCTCTCTCTCTCTCTCTCTCTCTACATACACATGCATATACATTCACATAATATACATATAGATACATACAAATATACATACAAATATAATACAATACATAAATACATACAATATATATATATATATAATATAGTATTTCCGTATGGGTTGCACGAACTCGAAACTCGACGACCTCCCGGCGATATCCCTCTGCCGCCACCGCTGCACCGCTCTCTCCGCCGCTATCCACCACCGCTACTCCCTCTCCGAACACCACTCCTCTTATCTCCTCTCCCTATCCTCCGTTGGCCTCTCTCTCCACCGCTTCTTCGATACCGTTAACCTCTCTCTAGATTCCCTCTCCTCCCCCCACATCCACTTCCACTCCGACGATGAAGATGCTACGTCATCGTCCTCGGACTCCCTGTTACACCTACACGACCACTCCGATAATTCCTCGCCTATGCATACATATGAGGAAACTCTAGCTTCGTATCCCGTTGAGAGATTTATTAATAATGATATGAATTATATGAAGAAAGGTGTAACGCCATCGATTCTATACGAGCAGAGGCCGATTAGCACCGATACGCTACATATGCATATAGGCGAATCGTCGTACACTAACGAGACTACTAATTTTAATTATTATAATAACGGATATAGTGATAATAATGGGTTTTTTGGTGATTCTCGGGCTTATTCGGTTGGGAGTAATATTATTGGGAACCCTAATTTTAATAATTTGGAGGCTTCGTCGTCGTCGAAACCGCCGCCTCCTCCGCCATCTCCGCCAAGAGGCTCGGGGTGGGACTTTTTGAACCCGTTTGAGAGTTTTGAGAGCTTTTATCCTGTGCATACTCGGGTTGGTAGTTGGGACTCGAAGGAGGTTAGAGAGGAGGAGGGGATTCCGGAGTTGGAGGACGAGCACGAGGTGGTAAAAGAAATTTATAAAGATACAACAAAGATTTCGCAAAATAATAATATTAGTAGTAATGAGATGGTGGAAAATAAAGTGGAAGAGAAGGAAATGAGTGATCCGGTGGAATACGAAGTACACGTGGTGGAAACGAAGGTTGTAGAGGGAGGAGGAGATAAGGGGGGTGGTGACATGGCGGGGTTTAAGGCTTCGGGGGATTTGGATGTTGTGAAGGAGATTCGGGCTCAGTTTGAAAGGGCTTCGGAGGCGGGTTTAGAGGTTGGGAAGATTTTGGAGGTTGGGAAGTTTCCTTACAAGAAAAGTCCTGCTTATCAAGGTGAATTCTTTTGCCTTTCTCAAGCTTGTTTTTTCGAAGCTGATAAGCTGGTTTTTATTTACTCCTATTTGTGTCCGTTTAGGTCCATTTGGTAACAGATTTCTTAGCTGGTTTTTTGGATTTTTTATTTTAAATTTTGTAGGTGTTTGGACAGTCAGATTATTTAGCTTTTACAAACATATTTTTAGGCTCAAAGAATCTAAAAGTTAAGAATCTGGATTGGATTTTCAGTGGATTATTGGAACGGATTTTTTATAACTGATTTTAGATTGGAAAATTTGTTGCCATGTCTTTAATCTGCTTATAAAGTTTTATACTTTGATTTGCAAGATAGGAAACCAGAAACCTTAGCTTTTAGAACTAAATATTGTTTGACTAAGAGAAGTGCTGCCTATCAAGGTGAAATCAGAATTTTCATGCCGTTTTGAAGCTTGTTTGCTTGTAAGTTTAAAGCAAATAAGCTGGACTGAAGAGAAAAGCTTGGTTCAATCTGTTTATGACTTTTAGCTTTTCCAAGCCATGAAATCGAAACACCTCAGCTTAAAGATGACTAACCAGATAATTTATTATAGTCATTTTCGAAGTACGGGACTTCGCCATTTTCGAAGTACCCGTGCTTCATATTTTTATAACTTAGGAGCACAAACGCTGAATTGAAGGCCCTGATTATATTTGTACATTATCCTATAAGATAAAAGGCCACTTCCAGTGGGGGATTATTGGCCCAAATAGATAATTATTCTACAATTTTCATAATTTTGCAGGGTATACTCGAAAAGTTTTACTCATTGGCCAGAAAAGAATAAAAAGTATAACTTCGCTTTGTAATCCCCTTAAAAAACAAGGGGAAATTTCATCTTGGTACAATTTAGCCTACTTATTAATCAAAAAACACGGATCCTCAATTAGTTCGATATTGCCAAATTCAATTAAAATACTGGGCTTAATTTAACAATATCCCCATACTAATTGACAATATTGTCCCATTTTACAAGAAGCAAACAATTGATACAGATAATATGTGTCACCAATTCAAGATTACAGACCACACACGCGGAACAGATACACGTTATTAAAACGTATAAATGCAATAAAAATGAAACTTGTCTAATCCGTGCTATAGAAACAAGGTGTTTCTGACCGGTTCTCAGCAGCGTGATGATCAAAGATCTTGGCAGAGGAGGAGATCGGCGTTGACGGAGGTCTTTGTAGTGGTGGAGTATATCGGTGGAGTTGGCTAGATGTTGTTGTGGAGAAAATGGAGGAGCGAGAAAGGGGTTCGTGAGAGCAGAGCGACCATTCATCCACTGAGGGTGGGAGACGATCGATCTGCTGAGGGAGAGAGAGGACAATCACAGTCATGAGAGAGAAAGGAGAAATATACACATTAACGGGATTCCCCTTAAATTTGTGAGGGTGTAAAGAGAAAGTATCACTTGTCTGATGTGCAATTAGTTGGGGGACTTGTGTTTTTTTTAAATAAGTCAGCAATATGTACTTCGACTTAATTTTTTATCTAAAAACAACCATTCTCAGCACTGTTGTCTTTGCATGGAGCGTCTTTAGTGTGAAGTTCTCATGCTCGAAGTGATTATTTGTTGTGTATATAACCGAGTAAAGCATCCTTATTGTGGTTGGTAAACTGATAATTAAGCAAATTGCATATTTGATTAGGAGTCATTTTGAAGCCATCTTTTCAGCTCAATATATGTTCAACGATTCAATCTGTTTTGTTTACTCAGTCATAACATTCAATTCTATTAATCTTTGAAACAGTTTCGTCAAAGGTGTTACAAGTAATTTCACCTTCATTACCGCTCCACTCAAATACAGAGTCATCAGCTACTGATAGGTCGGATCCTTCATTCTTAGACGCTGATCAAGATATTGTATCAAAATCAAACAATCTTTCTTCCACTTTGCAGAAGATTTACCTCTGGGAAAAGAAGTTGTATGAAGAAGTAAAGGTATTATTTTCACTTTTACCCATTTTGTGTTTGTTTGGTTGCAGATTCAAGCTCTGACTTATTTAAATTTTTTTATCAGTTCCGAAGTCCTTTGTTCAAGTTTGTAGTGAGGTACTAGTACTAGCATTGACTACAGTGGGGTTTGGTTTTTAGGTAATGTTCGCTTTAATATGTGAAAATGGTCCTTTTTGTAAACTTTCTTTTTAGTGGATGGACTGTAGAGCGAAGTGGGGTTAGTAGACAGACATTAGCCTGCTATTACATGTGCATATCCGTCCCTTCATATCTCCTTTAATGACTGTTAGTAATATTTTGTATGATCTTTAAATGCATCTTTTGAGGTCCTTTGTCTTTCCCATAAGAGTTTTTAGGTTGGCTAGAGTATGTGCAATAGTTTCCCTCTCTTGGTCTTTATTAGCACAGTATAATTAGTGTACTTTCACCTCCCCTCTCATCATAGGGGAGTTCTTTTATCTTAGTGCAATTGCTTGATAATATAAGAGACGTGGGAATTTGGATCCCACGTCTAGCTGGCATTATTTTTTTTTTTATTTTTTTTTTCTTTTCTTTTCTTTCTTTCTTCTCGTACGTGCTGCGAATTGATTGCTTTTTATTTTCTTTCTTTTTCTTCTCTTCTCTGTATCTCTGAATTCGTCATTTTAATATATACCAAATTCTTCAATCTTATCCAAAAAATTCCCCAATTTTATCCAAAAAAAACCTAACCACCAACCATCAAATTACTTCATATATCAAATTAATATTTTTTTTTATCAAATCAACATCACTCTACCACTACAATTATCCCCAATTTTACCCAAAAACAAAACATCTCCCAATTTACCAAAAAAAAAAAACATTCCCAATTTTACCAAAAAAAAACCTTAACCATCAATCATCAAACTTCTTCATATATTAAATTAATATATTTTTTTATCAAATCAACATAACTATACCACTACAATTATCCCCAATTTTACCCAAAAACAAAACATCTCCCAATTTACCCAAAAAAAAAACATTTCCAATTTTAACAAAAAAAAAAACCCTAACCATCAATCATCAAATTCCTTCATATATCAAATTAATATTTTTTTTTATCAAATCAACATCACTCTACCACTATATTTATCCCCAATTTTAAACCAAAAAAAAAAACTATCCCAATTTACCAAAATAATATATCCCCCAATTTTATAAAAAATAAACTCTAACCATCAACCACCAAATTACTTCCTATATCAAATTAAGATCATTTTTTTTTCTCAAATCAGCCTCACTCTACCACTACAATTATAAGTAAGTATTTCTTTTTATTATTGAGTTTAAATTTTATGTAAATAGATATAATTATTAATAAGTTATAACATTTATTAATTAAAAGTTTTTAACTTTTTTTATTGACCTTTAAATATTTATCTTCAAATTTGTTTAATCACAACTAATATTGAATTCTAATTATATAATTTTATATGTTGCTCTAATAACACTTGAGTAATGAAAATAACTTAGATAAATGATTAAAAAAAATTTGTTTGGGCATGTACATGTGAACTTGTTTTGTTAGAGACATTTTATTATTTTGGAGTTTAGGTTAGTAATTAACTTCTTGGATTCTTATAATTTTTTGGAAGTTAAACGTATTAACTCATATATTTAAATTTATGTTAAATATTTTATTGTATCATTTATATTTGACAGTGATATTCAATTGTTTAGGTACCTATGACAGAAAAAATAAAATTAAATCCAGGTCCCATTGATGATACCGTTTTATATGAGCAGAAACATCATATTTGTAATATCATTTGGGGATCAACTTTGTTAGACGAAAAAAAGGACATTCGTAACTATGACATAAAACTCTATGATCATCAATTACCGGAAACCGATTATAATGTTTTTTTTTTGGTAAATTGGGAGATGCTTTGTTTTTGGGTAAAATTGGGGATAATTGTAGTGGTAGAGTGATATTGATTTGATAAAAAAAAATATTAATTTGATATATGAAGTAATTTGATGGTTGGTGGTTAGGTTTTTTTTGGGATAAAATTGGGGAATTTTTTGGGTAAAATTGGGGAATTTTTTAGGTAAAATTGAGGAATTTGGTATATATTAAAATGACGAATTCAGAGATACAGAGAAGAGAAGAAAAAGAAAGAAAATAAAAAGCAAACAATTCGCAGCACGTGAAGAGAAGGAAGAAAGAAAGAAAGAAAGAAAAGAAAAAAATAAAATAAAAAAATAATGCCAGCTAGACGTGGGATCCAAATTCCCACGTCTCTTATATTATCAAGCAATTGCAAGAACTCCCCCTCATCATAGTTCTAAAGAGAGGGGGAGAAAGATGATAAAAAAGAAATGTACTGTTGGGTCTTCCTTGGTCCCGTATTATTTATTTATTTAGATTGCATAGTATTTGCTTCAAGTGTCAGGTCCATGCTCTAATCTGGTATTTAAGTAAACCTTTTGGTTTGCAAGTTTCCCAATGGAAATGAGTTGAAAGTTTTTAACATATATATTGGTGAAAGACGAACTGGTGAAGTGTGCAATTAACGGCTGACAATTGGGGTCTTCAACCGGTCCAACCTATATTTAAATATAATATAATTTTTCCACGTATTTAAATGTTACTTCCTCCGTTCCCAATTAATTGTCCACTACGAAACTACGTTCAATTTTGACCGGCCAATAACTTGTATCAAAATTGTCGGAATGAAAATTTTCAAAAGTTAATCATACAGTTCAAACATTAAATTATATGATTTACTTTTGAAAATTTTCATTTCGACAATTTTGATACATGTTATAAGTCGGTCAAAATTGCACGTAATTTCGTAGAAGACAATTAATTGAGAACGGAGGGAGTAGTGAATGACTGCAAAATATAATTTTTGAATTGTTATATAGACTCGACTAATTATGTTATACCGAGACACACTTAAAGGGTTGTATTTGGCATGAGGTTAATGGAACTCTCAAAGAGAGATGGGCAAAACAGCAAAAAATATAGGAGTAAATATGTTGGAGATGAATCTTAACTGTTGGATAATACTTGGAAAATAATTAGAACAGCGGAGAGAGAGGGGCCTGCTATATTTCTCCAATGACTCCACCTTTTCCTTCACAGAATGAAATAAAATACTTGATACTTTCACAAAACTAAACATATTGGCGACCTTGTGAAAGTGCTAGGTGGGGTCGAGACGGTTAAGCAATATTTTAACATTTTCTTTATTTATATATTATAAATAGTGGCGTGACGGTAAAGTTGATGTCATGTGACCTGGAGGTCATGAGTTCGAGTCGTGGAAGCAGCCTTTTGCAGAAATTCAAGGAAACCGGAAGACCGTTACATTGGTCCCATCCCCCCCGCGAACACTGTGCATAGCAGGAGCTGTATCACCGGGGTTGCCCTTTTAGTAAAGATATTATAAATATAATTACTTGTTAAATTGAGCATGTAAAGCGTATAAAACAGTAATTCAATAGTAGATCCAAAAACTGCATTCGTATCACAAAATTGAGAATAAACATGTCCAGCTAACAAAGTTTAACTGCAAATTAATTTTTCATGTCAGAATTGTACCAAAACATAAACTAATAAGCTTAATTTAGTCATTTCACCATCAGTTCTCATGAGACTAACCATGTTCCTCTTCAACTTGCTTGTAACTTTTCTTTTTTCAATTTAACTTGCCTATGATAATTGGTACTTCGTATGGTGGTACTCTACTTCAATCTGCTCCTTCTCACCAGTTCTCTCGTTTTTGGATACATTATTCTTTTGATTTCTTCTGACTTTATTAGTCCCAATAGGTACTGATTAGCTACACAAATTAGCTGTTATTTAACTCTGATTGCTTAATTTGGCCTATCTTGTTTCCCTCTCAAAATCCAGGCCCATGGTTAATTAAACAAATTATGAATATGTGAAATGACGGTGTAAAACCTCAAAACAATACCAGAGTTGCTATTTAAAAATAACATGATACACGTTGACTTGTTTCTGAACTATCCATCTTCTCGGCATTCATTGGAGTTGAGACTGGACTTCCTCCTTCCCTCTTTTATTACGCGTCTATATTAGTTGCAAAATGAAGGATGTGCGTAATTCTGATAAATAGACATAGAAGTTTTGTTATCCACATAGTTTATAGTCGTTCAATGTTTTCTCTTTCATGTCTGTTCAGGTTGAGGAAAAAATGAGAGTACTCCATGAAAGAAAGTGCCGGAAGCTCAAGCAGTTAGATGAAAGAGGGGCTGAGACTCCCAAAATTGATGCAACCAGAGCTTTGATTAGGAGTCTCTCTACGAAGATTAGAATGGCTATTCAAATGGTTGACAAGATTTCCGTGACGATAAATAAATTGAGGGATGAAGAGTTGTGGCCGCAATTGAACGAAGTTGTTCATGGGTATGACCTTTTTACTTTTTATTTGTCTTTGTTTCTTTATATATGTAGGTCTCCATGAGCATTTTATGGTATTCAGTTGTGACTGGTTCTTCAACACATTTATGCATTTCTACGTAATTTGTCATGGGTTTTAACTTTTAATGTCGAATGCTTCCCTTTGTTTAGTGCCTTAGGCTTAGCTGAATTTGGGAAACGATTAGGAATATTGTTATCTTTTAAAATTGTTTAGAATCCTAGTTACCAACGACAATGATGAGGCATCTTTTCGTGCCTAATATGTTATTTCAGTAAGGCTGTATTTGACCACCCTTCTGATATGGCACTGTTTAACATTCCTTGGTTACGCCAGTATTGTTTTATTTCAGCATGTCGTATGCTAAAAGGAAAGAGGCACCTAGTTAGGGAACAAAAAATACACGTGTACTTCTACATCTGGGGTGAAATAAACCTATTCTCTCTAACAGCATATGGTTAAATGGCTGTTTGGCTGCTCTCTCGTTGCTAACTTGGTTAGACTTGGTGTATGAAGTATGAACCCAGTTTTCTATCAGTTTATAATTTCTGAGTCTTTAGTTCTTTTAGTGTTTGAAGAAATATATGGGGAATGAGAAACAAATTGACTATAACGATTTCCTTGTCTTAAGGTAGGCTTGCTTTCCACTGTACATTAGTATATACAGTCACACATGCGCCAGAGTTAGGTATTGTATCATGAATTATCTAGTATTTTTGTTTTTCACGTTTGTAAAACACTTCTTCTGGATAAGTGCTCACTTTTTATTCCTTTCTTTATGTTAGTATTCTGATTATTGGTAAACCCATTCATATATCATATTTAAAAACCTTACATGGTGACGTGGACCAATCAAGCATGTAATCTTTTTAAAGATCATGATAAACAACTTAACAGGATTGGTCTACATGCCTTGCCATGTCATTGGGGTAGAAAAAAAGTGAGCAAAATATTATGTTAGTATTATGCATCTGGGACAGAAAATCATGATTGCTTTTGTATTTGAATATTAACAGATTAACCCAAATGTGGAAGGCCATGTATGAATGCCATAAAATACAATCCCAAGCTATTGCACAAGCAAAAGGGTTAGATTCTGTCGCAATGCATAAACACTTTTCCGATACTCAACTTGAAGCTACTATAGAACTCGAATATGAGCTTCTGAATTGGACTTTAAGATTCTCTAATTGGGTCACTTCACAAAAAGGGTTTGTCCAATCTCTGAATAACTGGCTAATGAAATGTCTTTTATATGTGCCTGAGGAAACGCCAGATGGCATTGTTCCGTTCTCTCCTGGTAGATTAGGTGCACCTCCAATTTTTGTGATTTGTAACCAATGGGCACAAGCCATGGAGAGAGTTTCGGAGAGAGAAGTGGTAGATTCTATGAGGAAGTTTACGTCGTCGATTCTTCATTTGTGGGAGCGCGATAAGCTCGAGATGCAGCAGAGGTTGATGGCGAACAAGGATATGGAGAGGAAATTGAAGAACCTAGAGAGAGAAGATCAGAAGATACACAAGGAAATTCAGGCGTTGGATAAGAGGATAGTGTTGGCCTCAGGCGTCGAAAATGGTAGTCTAATGACGGGTCATGTTGTTTATCAGAGTGAGACGGGTAAAAATGATAGTTTACAGTTGAGCTTGCAACATGTTTTCGAGGCTATGGAGAGGTTTGTGTCGAATAATGTAAAAGCCTACGAGGAGTTGTTGCAGCGTATTGAAGAGGAAAGAAAGGATAGACTTGCTCGAGAAAATCAGAGAGAATCTAGTTGATAAACAAGGATGAACGTTTAATAATTTCAGTATTAAGGCTTGTTTGGTTTCAGCTTTGAAGCATATAAGTTGGATTTTTGAGTTTTGGGAAAATCTAGGTTATCAAGATTAAAATCTCTAAGCTTTCTCTGGTCAAAGTCCTGACCTTGGCTTTTAAACTGCTCGCCCGAATAAAGTCCAGCACTTAGTCGAGGGAACAAAAAGATGCAACCAGATTTGTCCTTTCCCCCTCTAAACATCATTTCAAAAATACATTGATGGGCAGACGCCGGGATGTTGTCTTGGACCTATGTGGGAAAGAAAGAGGGCGAGTCTGATGCATTTATAAACCTCCTGCGATTCTTTAATTTACGCTTGTGGCATGAGGTGAATTTTTTTTGGTTATAATAAATAGGGATTAAGAAACTCATTTGGTTTGGGAATCCATTTTGTTGTTGTACAATCAAGATTCAAGAATAAAGCCAGAATTGGCCTTATATCCATGGGAGTGGGGAGTTTGACGTTGTTTAAGTGAACATTTTTGCGGTCACTGTATTTTTCTGAATGAGGTAAAATGGGGTTATGACAAATAAGGAATATGAAACTCTTTCAAGATGTGTATACTGAATTCCAATTTGTTGTACAAGCAATAAAAAAGACGAAGATAGTCGAAGTTCTAGCATAAGCCCTCCAATAAGCAAACGCTGTGAAGAACACTAGGCATATGACTTCGTGAAAGAAATTGTACAGAAATAACTAGGACACCAGGCATAAATGTTGACCAGTATGGTTATTTTATGATGCTTGACGACTGTGTCCATGCTCTAGTAAGTTACATTTTGTGTAGGCTAATGTTAATTATTGTGTGGTGTTCTTCGTAGTTATTGTACAGAATTCTATTTCATCAACTGTAATTTTTTGAAAGCTTGTATGATAAATAATGATGGATTTCGTAATAGATGTTGAAGCAACAGCGGATAAATTTGATGAAAATGAATTAGAAAGGGAAGAAATTGGTCATCCTTGGCATGTTTCAAACTTTGTAAGAACAGATCGTTGAACTATTTATTTCTTGAAGAAGGATAATTGCCCTATATGATTGGTATTTATCGAAGAAGGGTAGGAGCATCTACAATAAACACTCCCAACTTTTACATGTTATATGAAGCCACATAAGCAAAAAAAACTAACTTTTTTTAACAAATGCTAACTTAACAGGTAGTAGGTCTGCACAATAGACGCTATAATTTTAACACCTCATTGACTCATTGTTACATATGACCTCAAATGGACAATAAAGTCAAAAAACAAAATATAAATAGTGATAAAAATGTATAATGTTGAATAAAACAATGAATTAAAACATTAAAAACGACATGTATCCCACATATCACTTGTTAATACTCTTGTTACGGTTAACAAAAAATTTAACATGACACAAAAATGTTGGTGATGTGGCAATACTAAAAGGTCAAATGTAGCTCTAAAACTCTCGCATCTAGTATATCTAATATAGCCCTATATGATTGGTATTGAATGTTTTGGACATAGATTGTATATATAGTGTCGAATTTTTATTTTCCGTATGATGAAGATTATCTAACTAGCCAGGTCTGAGGAAGATGCATGTTTATTACTCACTTCGTTCCTAATTAATTGTTTTTTACGATATTACGTGTAATTTTGATCGGCTTATAACAAATATCAAAATTGTCGAAATGAAAAATTTCAAAACTAAATCATATAATTTAATGTTTGAACTATATGATTAACTTTTGAAATGTTTCATTTCGACAATTTTGATAGCATTTATTGACCGGTCAAAATTACACGTAGTTTCTCAGTGGATAATTAATTGAGAGCGGACAAAATTACACGTAGTTTAGGATTGTTTAGGACGAGTAATAGAAATCAAATCATTGAAGAATAAGCGCGTTTTATTCCTTTTAAAACAAACAGGAGTCTTTGGCTTTATTATGGGGAATTGTTAAACCCGGAAATTAAACAATTGTTTTTAACTGGCTTTGTAATTATGGATCTGGAAAAAAAAACATTTTTCTTGTTTTATTTTATTTTCACTTTTGGGTTGGATTGTTTAAGGCGAGTTGACTAGGTTTGGTGAGTATGATACGTGATAGGTCCCTATGATGGAGTCATCTTAAAAATCATAAGCGACGAAAAAACACATTGTCATTGTGACACAAGAAAACTATAAACCATAACGTACCTTCTTAACCATATTTTTCCGAGAATGACTACCCTTATATTAAAAAAATAAAAATAAAATCTGATTACGCTACAGAAACTAAAATTATAATTATTGGCCGTTTAGCACTAGATATCTGGACACAGTTATTTCAATCAACGAGGAACTGTGTTATTTAGCTATTTCCACCCAGATTTGCGATATTAATTTTTAAAATAATGCAACATTTGTCTTTAAGTTTTTGTTTGTAGTCAAACGCGTCGCCAAATCATAGTTGTGACACATGTTGGATTTTCATTTCTCAGATTATATATATGTTTTGTTTGGTTACAGTTAGTTTTTCTAGTATTTAAAAGGTAAATTTACATTTGGTTAAACAGTTTATTAAACATGTGCCAGTTTTTAAATATTTGAGAAAGTTAAAAACGTTAAGACTCTCTGAGCGCATTTATTTCCAACATGAGACGATAATGAATACAGGTTATTATAACCATTCCAAACCATGCAAATTTAAAAAGTCTAAATTTTCTACCCTATTTTTTATCTTTTTTCGTGTATTTTTGCTTATTTTCATTTAAATTTTAAATTTTCACAACTTATACCGCAACTTTATAAACTTTTATATTATATTGTATTCAAATTTTAAAACATTTGAACATCATATTGTTTTATACAATTTTTTTAATATTCAATGTTTAATTTACACTAATTTATACATTTATTTCAAAATAAATTTTGTGCGGATTTTATTTTAAAAATAATTATTAGAATGTATTGATACATGTATTATAGTAATTGTACAATTTTTTTCAAGTTTTTTAGAATTTTTTTTTAAATAAAATAAGTAAGGGGGCACGAAAGTATGGATAAATGGGATAGAAGATTTGGACTCAAATATGAAGTATCCAGTTTAGATATAAAAATTATTTTAGATATGAAAGCGGGTATTTACTACTATACCCTTGTATAAAAAGTACGTAAAAAAGGAAAAGACTGTAGAAAAGACTGTTTTCGATTAAAAGGTGTGGATGTAAAATATACGCTCGTGTGAATAACAATTTTTTATGTAGGAAGAAAAGGAAGAAAAAAGGCAGAAAAGGCAAAAGGCAGGTAGGGCCAAGCAAGCTGTCAATTAACACAATGGGATTAATATTTTCATTTGATATTAATGGGTGTGCTTCGAGTATATCAAGTTGAATATAATATTGTCAACCATTATTAGCAAAGCACCAGATTCTTCTCTTTACCACATTCGAAGCTACTAAATGTGATTACGAAGCTATTAGTATTCTCATATACGCATTAGTTTCACTTTATCACCAATTTACCTTAAATATAATAAAATTGTTTTAAAATTATAAACGCATCAGTTTTCTTATTCATTAACTTAAATATACATGAACTCAAATATCACTCAAATATAAGTGATCAAAATGTTCTATTATAATTAAAATAATAATTTTTCTCTCTTACTTTTCTCTTATTCTCTCTCATTTATTTGTAATTTTCACATATAAATTAATAAAATAACAAAAATATAAGTTGTATAGTTATGATAGAGAAATTGATAAAAAAACTGATAATTTGTATAAATCATAACGTTTCCTTATAAGTTGTAAAAGTGTAATTTTTACTTTAAATATGAGAAAACGTCTAAGTTATTTAACGTGGTTGGTCTAGTAAATTAATCTGGGTTGAAAAAACTGATAGAAGTATATTAAAATATAGTAATATTTATGTATGATAATAAATTTGATAGTTAAACTGAAAAATGTATAAAGTTAAATTGTTATACTAAAAATATAAAAATGATTCTAATTACCTTAAATATAAGAAAAAGTGTAAGGAAAGTGGTGGGGTTGTTCTTATATAATACAGGGGTTTTATACATCCCATAGTTTTGAGAAATAAGTTATTTGGTCCTTGTAGTAGTCATAAACACAATAGACCCCAGTTCAAAAGTGGATAAAGTTCTCTGTGTGGACAAGGAGTGTCAGACTATACCTTTGATATAGTCTGAAAAACTCTTCCTGTGACACCATTGGATCTTACAGTCTGTGGACCCCACTGTTGATCCAATGGTTTCACAGAGAAGAGTTTTCCAGACTATACCAAACCCTCCCTTGCTCTGTGTGAATTCTTAATATGGGGATGACGGTGGCTTGCTTATATTTATGTAGAGTTTTCAAAAATGTTATAAAGCATCATCTTGGCTAACACAATGCCACAATTTTTGCTCAAGTCCCAACATCTGTCTAGCATCCATCTATTGTTTGGCTCAATGCCATATTTTCTCACTTAATATGAATCTGATTTGATTAGTAAACGACCATAAACTTATCCTATTAAACTGTTTAGAGCGACTTGTTATTATACCATAGTTCAACTCTCACACTTTTTAAATATTGGGAACAATAATCAATATTAATGAAATCTAATATGACTATCCAATCATGTCTAAACCCATATTGCGCCCCTAAATAGCATTTTGCGGGAACAATTGTTTTTTGACACAAAAGAATTACCCTAATTAAAATAATACTGAAAAAGACTAAAACTTTTATGGACATTATTTATCCTAAAATTTAGTGCTTCAAACCAACATATCTTTTAGATTCAATTTTTATTTACCAAATAGAAGTTGTATTAAACCAGTACTCTCTCCGTTCTCATTTAATTGTTTATTACGAAACTACATGCAATTTTGATCGGCTTATAACTTGTATGAAAATTGTCAAAATGAATTTTTTTTTTAAATCTAATCATAAAATTTAACATTTGAACTATATGATCAACTTTTAAAAAAATTCATTCCGATAATTTTGATATAAGTTCTTGACCGGTCAAAATTACACGTAGTTTCATCACGGACAATTAAATGGGAAGTAAGTACTACCGCACAATCATCAAGACACCAATTACTAGTACAGTACTACAGTCTACAGTACAACTTACTCCACCCAAGTTGTATTCAATTTAAACTACTAACCACACAATCATCAAGTTGTATTAAACCTACCCGAACCAATTTATCCTAAAATTTAAAGTGTCAAACCAATTATATATTTTAAATTCAATTTTTATTTAAATTAGTAGTAGCTATCTCTAGTATTCTCAATGTGTGTTGTGTTTCACTCAACCTGACTATAAAAAAAGAATAATGAGTAATGAATTCCAACAGTTAGAATTGTATACATGGAATGCCTGATTATGAAACAACGCCTAAGATTCACCGTAATTAAGAATTGATACAATATATCTGACCCCTTGAGATTTTATCCCATGGCTAGAAGCCTAGAACAATAAAGTTTAGTCATTGTAATTCATTATGAATTGCACCAAACTTCATGTCCTTAAAAAAGAGTGACCCAAATTTAAACAATAATCGGTAATGTACCAAACAGAAGGTTTATCAAACTAGTAACACGCAATCATCAAGTACTACAAGTACACTGCAACTTGCTCCACCCAAGCCATCTTAATTCAATTAATTACCCAATTATCATTAATCAACCCAAGCAAGTAAGTAGTAACAAACATAAATTACATTTTTACACACACTACTCTTACAAGAAAGATAGGGAAGCCTAGCTATATATTTGTATTGTACCAAATAGAATAGAATGTTAATTAAACAACCATATATAATCATCAAGTACTACTAAGAGACTAAGAGACTACAGTACAATTCACTCCACACAATCCAGCTTAATCCCTTTAATTAACTAGAGGGAAGCCTAGCTATATATTTTTATATAGTTTTCTTAACTACATCTTGTCTTCATAAATAAATGTTATTAAATTTTTATAAAGTCAGTGATTTCATCCTTTGGTTAATAAGTTACTATAAAAAAAAAATGATTTATATTTGTTTTTATAACCTTTTGTCAATTTAATTGTTTTTTGGCGTTATTCGACAGTTTAAAGAGATCTAATTCAATAGATATATAAATGCATATTTTTTTCCAATGTTTTTTGGCTTCAAGTTATGAATATATATAAATAGGGTTCATTAAAACTATTTGAAAAAAATACAATCATTTATTAAGAAAATAAGATATACTTCATCCGTCCCTAATTAAGTGTCCACTATTTCATATTGAGTTGTCCCAAAATAAGTGTCCGTTTTTTCAATATGATAATTATAATGTAATAAATTTACTGTCTTACTCTTTGTATATTTACCATTTATAACTACAACAATAAGAATTTTTAGGAAATAAGCTAACCGCGTTAACTTTAATTATGATATTTATAAGAGCAATATCGATAATTTATGTCTCAAAATTTAATATAGTTAAAAAGTACAATTTATAGATGAAACTAGGGGTGACCTTTTTGTACCGACTTGTACCAACCGACCGTTTTTCGAACCGAACCAATCAAGTCGGAACCAGAAGTTTGGTATATCGACATAACGGTACGGTACAACCGAACCGATGTTTGAAAGTCGGTTCGGTTTCGGTATTCGTTTAGTGAGTTCGGTATGATATCAATTTTACCAAAATATTAAAATATAATATATAGACTAATAAACTAAAATACATATATACACTTAATTATTAATATTGTTATAATATACTTATATTAATTTTTCTAGTGAATACTTATAACATTTTATTTTATTTATAACATTTACTAGAAATGTCTAGTATTGTTTACTCTTCTATGTAAATAAACAAGAAATGTAAAAATAATATAAATAAATACATATTTTTAATCTACTACTTTTTAAACTTTATACTATATTTTTTTTCCAATACGCACCATTTTTATATCACCACTTATAAACTCTAAAGTTTGGTATAAAAAAGAAACCGAACCAAACCAACCGAATAGTTTGGTATACTGAAAGTTCGGTATACCATTTTTTTGGTTCTGTAATGGTATAAAAAATTTCAAACCAAACTAGTTTGACATGATATGATATGTAATCAAAAAGTTTAGTATCGAATCGATACGATGCTAATTATAAAAAAAAGTATATTAGTGTAATTAATTAATCACCAAGTCAATTAATTACCACTCAAGTAACAAACATAAACAAACCAAAAAGAAGAGAGAAGTCAATTATTGCTCTGTCTCTCTCTTCTCTCTCTCTCTAGGAAAAAGGCAATGCTCCAAGGTGCCAACAAGTAACAGAGAGAAAACAATGGGATGTTGCAAGTCTTCTCTCTCCTCCAAAAACAACACAACACAAGAACAGAAGAATATTACAACAGCAACAGGAGCAACTAATGGGGCGGTGTTAGTTCCTCCGCAGACACAGGAGGCGCTGACGATGGTCCCCGCTTTCGGTGAGTTCGGGTTGAACGAGCTGAGAAAAGCGACAGAGGGGTTTGGTACGGGGTCGATAGTTTCGGAGAGCGGAGAGAGAGCACCCAACATGGTGTATAGAGGGAGGTTAGAGAGTGGGAGGTTGATTGCTGTCAAGAAGTTTCCTAAGTCTGCTTGGCCTGACCCCAAACAGTTTGCCGTAATTTTTACTTCTTTTTACTTTTTTTTGAAATTTGGAATTTTGGCAATGTTTTGGGAATTTTCTCCAAGTGAATCAGTGGCGGAGCCAGGATTGTAGAATGGGGGCTGAATTTCAATATAAAAATAAATTTTGATGAAAATTTGGCAATGTTTGCCGTATTTTTATTATTATTACTTTTTCCTCTTTTTTCTTTTTGAGATTTGGAAATTTGTCTATGTTTTTGGAAAGTTTCTTGAAGTGAATCGGTAGCGTAGCCAGGACAGTAGAATGGGGACTGGATTTCAAAATAAAAATAAAAGTGAGGGCTAAACCGCTACTTTTTTCTTTCTGGCAATGTTTTTGGAAAATTTATTGAAGTGAATCGGTGGCGTAGCCAGGATAGTAGAATGAGGGCTGGATTTTAAGAAAATTAAAATTATGGAAGGGTAAACCGCTATTTTCACAATATAAATGCAAATTTTAAACTGTTGGGTGAGGTTTTTAAAAAGACGGGCCTGTAACCTGCCAGAATGTTTTTACTGGCCATTCGTATATGGGTTATTTAAGGATGATTTTGTTGTTTTATTTTTATTTTTGGGATTATGAAGTTTCATGGTCTTATGAATCTAGTATAGTGATTCGGATGTACTAGACTTTTACCATTTTGGTACCAAACCTTTAATGTTTCTAATTAGGTCTCCGCCTACCAATATTTATCCAATTAGGGTAATGGTGTTTTATATAAATGACGTAATTGCAGTCACGTGCACTAACATATCACATTTTGAGTGCATCGAAAATAGATCCCATATGTGAGATATGTGACTGCAATTTTGTTACCTTTCGAACTGCGGACGAAAATTGGTAGGTTGAATTGGTAAAACTTAAAGGTTTGGGTATAAAGTATAAAAATGTTAAAAGCGAACAGTACAAGGTACTAAACAGTTTTTTTTCCCTTTTTAGTTTTGTTGGTTTTGAAATTTGTTCTGGCCTCCTTTAGTGGTTCTTTTGCGTTTTAAAAAGTTTTCTACTCTTTTAAGTTCCTTTTTTCGCATTGCATTTCGAGAAAAGGAGAGGTACCTTGTCATTCTAATTCCAGGTAATCTGGTGTGTAGTGGTAATTTTTCTGATGGGTCCGTCACTCGTCAAGTCGTGTGGTGTTTTGACAAACTAATTTTATAAATTTATGATGTTCATAGCCATAAATTGGTTTCTTTATTCTTTATATTGGTGGAGGTACTTTGCCAAGTTCATTTTGCAATCGTTTTCTAGATTTAGTGGCAAGTCGCTGAATGTTACCTGTATTTACAGGAAGTGGCTTGGGGTGTAGGACGATTACGAAATAGAAGACTTGCTAATCTGATTGGCTACTGTTGTGATGGTGATGAGAGATTGCTTGTTGCTGAATATATGCCCAACGACACACTCTCGAAGCATCTGTTTCACTGTACGTATATTTGCTGCCTTAGTTTTTGTCATCTAAAGTTTTTGTTTTAGAAGATTGAACTGAAACATTATGATTTATTTTCAAGATTACTTTTTCTTCATATAAAGTCTTTGTTTTAGAAGATTAATTAAAACATTGTTAGTTGTTCTCAAGTTTTAACTCATATGTTGACATTTCATGGTTACTACATTTGTTTTGGTTCAGTTCTCTGAAATTTCCGAGGAAATAGAAGCCTCACTTATAAAGTGATAGTTATGTTCCCACTTCCCATTAATGATTTAATTTACAAGACTTATCCATAGGGTGGGAAAATATATTGGAAGTAGGAGATCAGATGCGGTTCTGTGGCAAGTCAAAATAGCCACCCGACTCGGGTGATGGACGATTTTTTTATAACAATACAAAAGGGTGATTTTTTTTGTTGTGCAATAAATGTGTGAGGGTGAAAATCTTCGGTCCGGAATAAGGTGTCGGGGACCTTTGGGCTGCCACTGTAGGAGATTAGCTTATACTCATTATAAATCCCTATACCCTATTGATTTTTGGGTTTTAAATCCTAAATCAATGAAGTTGTTTTTTTTCTGGTGATCTTCAACTTAATTATCTAATAATTGAAATTGGAAAAATACTTTAGTTACCACTCGTATGTACTTGTTTGGCTTTAAATTGGGAATACCTTTACAAGTTCCTAATATATATCATCATTGGTTCAATTTCGTTTTACAGGGGAAAATCAGACTATTGAGTGGGTCATGCGCTTAAAGGTAGCGCTTTATATCGCTGAAGCTTTACATTATTGTAGTTCCGAAGGCCGGCCACTGTACCACGACCTAAATGCTTATAGAGTTCTCTTTGCTGAGGTACTTTGAATGATGATTGCGCTTATCCATTAAATGTTGTATCATGAGTGTTCTACGTATGTGAATCTGCTCATGGCAAGTTATCATGTATGCCACCAGTTTGTATATGCTCTCCAAAATTATTAATCGTTTTGTTGTGTCTCAGAGTATACATTTCCTCACGTCAAAGTTTGCAGAAAAGAGTCAATTTGGCTTTAGCTGAGCGTTTATTAAAACATTAACATTGAGTCAAATGTTACTTTATGATGAAGTGCTTCTTTTCTATTATCTTGGAGAATTAATTGACTCATAAATGAAAATTTCCAGGATGGTGATCCAAGGCTTTCATGTTTTGGTTTGATGAAAAATAGTAGGGATGGGAAAAGCTACAGCACCAATCTTGCCTATACGCCTCCCGAGTATCTTCGCAATGGTAATTCTTTTTTGTTTTGTTTTGTGAATGTGAGTTCGTCTGTTTTTGTGACAAACTCTTGAGTTTTGAATTTATAGATGAATAAATAACTCGACTGTACTGTTCGCCCCAATTAGTTGTTGGTGCTGGTCTGTGACACACAAGTGGAGACTGGAACTATGACAAAAAAATAAAATAGGAAATAAAAATTTCAGTTCAAGGAAAAAATTTGAGGTAGAGGACAATAGATTAGGTCTATCACTTCGATAGAGATTTGTTTGAGTTGATCAATCCCTTAGAGGCATTTTGTCCCTTTATGCTGCTAGGGTATAAAGAATACCGGGCTTTCATGAAATCAGTTGCTTTAGCTATTCTGTTGATACTATCTTTGTAACTCCAGTTAAATATTTGAACTGTAAAATTTCGTATTTGGATTTTGAATCCTTATGAAACTAAATTGTTTGTTGAAGGAAGGGTTACCCCCGAAAGTGTTATTTATAGCTTTGGAACTGTCCTTTTGGATCTCCTTAGTGGAAAGCACATTCCGCCTAGCCAAGTGAGTTTTCTTATATCTTTCCTAACCACTTATTGTACGTCTATTTCTTTTGCAAATAGTATATTCTGAGAACTCAAATTTCAGTGATGGTTTCTCTTGTGATTTTCCTTTTTGAGTTGTCATTTGAGTTTTTTTTTTTAATTTTCCAAGTCATACTTGATTCTTAGTTCAGCTACCAGTTCCAGAGGTTCTTAAACCAAATTCATCAATCCAGTTTCCTTTTTATGGAATGAATTTCTATCCTCAAATTCAGTCCTTTCCAAAATAAGTGAATCAAGATAATCCTTACATTTAAGATCATATCTTGTTTATAACATTTGTGTTAGATAAAGGCTTATGCTCACATTAAGTGCTATAAGTCGTCCTAAGTAATTAAAAGTTAAAAAAAGAAAAAAACACATCACTCAAGGGTGTACTTTTACATATATTGCATATTGATTTCTTTACAGTTACTCGATCTTGTGACGAATTCTTTCATAACCATATTAATAAAGTTTGTACGAGATGAGTATATGACTAGATTATGCAGGTTTTAATGATCTCACTGGCTTACACCTTATAAAATTTCATTTGCTCTGGCTCTTTGTGTAGGCTATTGATATGATACGCGGCAACAACATCACACGTTTAATCGATTCACATTTGGAGGGTAAATTTTCTACAGAAGATGCAACGGCGGTTGTTGGGCTAGCTTCAAAGTGTTTGCAACAAGAACCAAGAGATCGCCCCAGTACTAAGGATCTTGTCACTACATTAACTGCCCTGCAAAAGAAATCTGATGTAAGAAAACTTCCTTGATAGTTACAACCTTTACTTTTCCAACAATTGTCTTAGTTATTCATTATTTCCCAAGTAATTACTCATTTCCTTTCTTTATGGAGGCTAACACGAGCACATAACGAGATTGAAATTAGAGCTGAGTGCTTTGACACGTGGTTATCATTTTACACGTGTTCAGTTACTTCTGAGATACCTGCTAATCAATTTGAAAGCTTTGAGCAAGAATACTTAAGGAATCCAATATTACTGTAATTCTGGGCCTTAAGTATGTTGTATGTCATTTAGGACATCCCGCAAAATGAGGTGGCTCCACCGGTGCCGCAACGCCCTCTCTCAGCAATGGGAGAGGCTTGCTCCAGATTGGACCTCACAGCAATTCATCAAATTTTGGTAGCAACTCACTACAAGGATGATGAAGGAACAAATGAGGTAATTATTACTTTTATAATATTAAAAGTAGAGTTTTTTTTTTCCTTTTCCTGCACAACTTCCGTATTCTTATTCACTTCGAAGCGTTCCTATTCTTAATACCTAGCCATGACAGGTTATGAAAAGAGGAATAAACAATTGGGTTTTGTTTGATAATATTTCATTTTTGTGTAAAATTTTCTTCTATAGATTTCAGATCATAAGAAAAGCAAACACAATTTTGGAATGGCCAGAAAGACGATGCATAGGCCTATAGTCTCTGAGGTCTTGCCAAGATGATAATTTAAACTTATTAAAGGAAAGTTACAGAAGTGGTCTGTGAAGTACCGAACTAGTTTCTATCTGGTCCTCGTTTCGATTGCATCAATTTGTTTCCTGGTTTTGTTTTTCTGTAAAACAATTTCCCCTCGTCACCCTGAACAACTTTTACAAATAATATGCAACCGATCGTGGCTTGGTTCCAGTATTTGGGCCTTGTTTTAAAGGCTGATGCCTGTCCATTGTACAATGGCCAGCCTGTACTTCTTTCAGAATTCTAAAGTTTTTTTGGTGAGAACTTCATTGACCAAATAGAAACCGCTTGAGACTGTGTATTATTACTATTAGTGAATTTTACCCTCTATCAAACCAATGCACCAATATAATATTATAATCATTACCATGTTTATTTTCCAGAATCTGAACATTTAATCACAATGAAAACCCAACCAATCTCAATGTTTTTATCTTCCCGTTTTCTACAAGTTCCTATTTTTAACTGTGCCATACTGTTTGTGGTATTTGCAGTTATCATTTCAAGAGTGGACCCAACAGATGAGAGATATGCTAGAGGCAAGAAAGCGTGGGGATTTCGCATTCCGTGACAAGGATTTCAAATCAGCAATTGATTGCTATTCTCAGGTATACACACACTTAAACTTGCTCAAATTATTATTACTATCTAATATTCTGTCCTTTTATTTTCTTTTGTCAATACAAACGACTGCCTTTTCCTTGTGAGCTATTTGTCTGATGATTTTCCCAAATGTTGGGAATTTGAGAATTTGCCCATCAATTTGTTTTTGAAAAAAAAGAACCATGATTTTTTAGGTTGTACTATAGTTTAGTCCTAGAAAAACTGAAGAGAAGCATTTAAACAAATATTGAGTTCAATTCTACTTGAACACCTCGTAATATTTTTGGTATTATTATGTATAGGTAAGACAATTATGTTCACTTTTAACTAATCCTATGACAAAAATAGAGTACTTACTCTTGCTTTCTCAGGCAAGGTGGAACAAAGGCACCATTTAAAAAAAAAATTATAACACCGGAAGTTGTTCCAAGGTCCACTTGGAAATGTAGACATGGTAATAGTGTCCTTAAGCTTCCGTTAACGTATCAATTCTAGATTGAATGAATGACTGCAGGTTTCTAAAATAATCTTATGATTTAGTTTAGATTTTTAGTTTTCCATCGTTTAAATAATAGTTGAAATGGCGGTGTTCACAATGGTTCCTCTTTTCTGCTGGTGTATATTCAGTTCATAGATGTAGGAACAATGATCTCTCCAACAGTGTATGCTCGGAGAAGCTTATGTCATCTCCTATCCGACCAGCCCGATGCCGCCCTTAGAGACGCTATGCAAGCACAATGTGTTCACCCAGACTGGGCAACGGCTTTTTACATGCAGTCGGTTGCTTTAGCGAAACTAGACATGAATAAAGATGCGGCCGACATGTTGAACGAAGCTGCTTTGCTTGAAGAGAAAAAGCAAAAAGGTGGAAAAGGGTCATGAAATCTTGATCCCCCCCTTGTTAATTTAATCACAAGAAAGAAAACCGGTTGAAAAAAAGGAACCAATAGAGTATTGTTGTTAACACGTTCTTCGGTTTGTAACATTAAGGAATCTAAGTTGTCTAGTATTATGCATTTCTAGAACTATGGTTTAATTTCTCTTTGTATGCGGTACACATGAAGTAATATTTGAGAAAGGTGAGAAAGTAATTTTTGAGCCAAGTACTCGCGGTGTTACCTTTCTTATATGCAATGAATCGTATGCTTGCATGTTTATTGAAAACAATTCGATTTACTTGTCACATTATTCTTACAAGGCTCAAAATATTATTATGCCTTTGTAAGCGGTAATAAATGACTAATAGCCTATGAAACACGAAACAAGGTACATAATTAGCTAGTGAATAAGTTCAAGAATTTGACATCCTCATAGAAAAGGCCAGATAGCTTCTTGAATCTCAAATTTTTTTTTTTTTAAATCAGAAGCAATCCTGTTCAAGTTCAAACCGGTTGCCATTAAGATGTTGCTTTGTTCTTGGCAAATGATCTCTGAGTAAGCAGGATAGGCAGAATTGAATGAAGGTGATAATTTCTAATCTGATTTCAATAAGCGAAGGTGATGATCATCATCAAATCTAAAAGCGTTGAATGCCAAAAGTGTAACTGAATGATGAGTTGTTTTTTTAATCACAAATCAAGCTTGACATGGCTTGTATTAGCTCATTTGCATTTGTTTTCTGAAAAAGCTTTTCCGGCATATCAAAATTCTAAACGGAACTATCTTAGAAGAATTTTTCGGGTTTTTACGAACACAACACAGTGCGACCCTGCCAGTTTTGAAGGACAGCGACTTAACTCACCATATTTCAATGTTAGGTTAAAAGTGCCAACTCCGATTTACAATGGATTCTAGACCCAGATGCTCATATTTGATAGTCATGATAGTGCACGAATTAATTTTTAACGTCCTTCATGAACTTTGAAAAAATTCACTTTTTTCTTTGGTTGCATATTGAAACCTATCCTGAATAGTTACTATCCCCTAAATTAGGATTCTCCTTTCCTCTACCATTGAGGATAGGAGATTTGCAAATAATTGCCAATTTGACAATAGAAAATTTGAAAATGTATGTAGGAAATGTAGAATTTCTAAAATTCAGCCGTGTGGTTGCTGGCTTGCTGCTAGCTCATTATACAAGTTGCATTGTATAATGACTTGGAATTATTAGTTAAACTCAATCATATTGTAATAGTAAATAAACCACACGAGGAGTTTATGTTGTTTAATTGAAGGAAAGCTGTAAAGATTCGACTATATCAATGGTATTCAGAAACTAAATAATGCCTTTTGATTAAAGTTTCGTACTATCTCACATGCAACTATCGTAGTTTAACATTGTAATTACAGCTCATTTTATACTCCACTAAAAAATTAGGTGCACGAATGCCTTTACCTATGGAAGATAGTCAGATACCATTTGCTGGGTCATTTTGTGACCCTCTTCTGTAGACAATGCATAAACAACTCCACAGAAGCATATAGATCAGCATCAAATAACATTTGCTGTTGAAGTAAGGTGAAGGAAAGTCATTTGTTTTTCCTGGTGACCTTGCTATTCGAATAAACCAACTCAGGAAATTAATGTTTATGGTTGTACTAAGTTGTCAAGAATCTCATTGTCTCAAAGAAAAAACAAGACTCACCAATTTAAGATTATACTAAGGACATTTGAATCCACAGGTGACATAAACTAAGAAACAATTCTTAGTTGTTCTCTTTCTGAGGACAGTGGTTCTAGTTTACACTAATATACCAGAACTTAAAGCAAATTAATGCCTCGTTATGTGCATGGATGGTCATTTATTAGAGGAGAATATAACAACTAAGAGGTCAGTTTGTGCTCCTGCTGGTAGAGACACAACGCAAACATCTCCGTGGAAACAGATGGAGCCAGATCGAGGACACGTTGTTCTAGTAGATAAGTCATGAAGATAGAATAACATCTTTCTCCCTTAACTTGCTATATATCTATATATGTGTGCATTGAGCTTATCGTAAACATAATACTGGACTTTAGGACTTTTCAATAAACAGTCTTGTCTCCAATTTACAAAAATAAAATAAAAATGGCTTCAACCTCTTTAAGATCAAAGTCTCTTTACCATGTAAGGTCAATGAGTTTGCCCTCTTGCCATCACGTATCGACCCCTCAAGTTGACGAGCATCTAAGTAGACTAAGGTCTTCTGAATCAACATCTTCATCATTGTCATCAATAAGCAATACGTTAAATATTGTTGAAGAAATGTATGATTCTTTTGATGCTTTCCTTCAACTGTCAAACACGGAACATGCATTTGCGAAAAACGAGAAATGAGAAGAGATTCTTGATGGGTATATGAGGTTATTGGATTTATGTGCCAATGCGAAAGAATTTTCTTTGCATACAAAACAAGATGTGCAAGAGCTTCTTTCAGTGTTGCGAGGAAGAAGGGACACAAATGAGATTACAAATTACCTAACCTCGAGGAAGAAGGCAAAGAAAGGAATCCAAATAAGTCTCTAAAGGATTTGAAGAATATAATAAAGAACAAAAAGAATAAAAATGAGGCATTGGATCGGTTTTTACAGATATCGAAGAAGCTAGTACTTGTCGAAGTGTTTGAGTCTTTGATGTCATATATTGCTGGATCAAAATCTCAATCAACACTTACTAGTCTGGTTGCCAAAAAGTATTTTGGGAGAAGTGTATCATTGAAAGCCGAAGCATCATACGGAACCGAATTAGAGAAAGTCCACGAAGAATTAGAATTTGTCATTAATAAGAAGGCGGAAAAACTCGAGAATACTTTGAAGTTTTAGAATTTACAAAGCCAATTGACCAAAATGGAATGCGATATTTAAGATCAGAAGAATCGCTTGATTGTTTGTTTAGGCGACTAATTAAAACTAGGGTTTCCCTTCTCAATATTCTGAACCACTAGTAAATACTTGCAACTGATCTATGGTTTTAGAACGTTGTTTAAAGGTTGTACAGATTGTAGATGATAAATATGAAATTCCTATCCGTTGTTCTAGATGCAGTTTTGCAGTAAGGTTCCAAGTGGAGTTGAAACTGCAGTTGGAACCAAGTGTATAAGGTTCCAAGTGAGGTTGGAACTGCAGTTGGAACCAAGTGTATTAATGGACAGAACTGTTTTAAAATTAAATGTACTTGGAAATAATTCACACGCACATTTAACAACGGAGTTCACCTAACTAGGCTACGTCTCCGGGGCACTTACCCAGATTATGATACTATAAAAAGCTTACAATATATGACTCAAGTCTTAATGAAAAACTTAGACTCCCTCTATGTTTTTCTGCCTATCACTATATTGCTCCTACTCTATAACTATCACTTATAAATCAATGGCATCCCACCATTGTTTTCTTTTTAAAGCTCACGTGTATTCTCTCTAGAAAATAAGTTCTTTATAATTTAGAACACACACCTTTACAAGCTTAAGTTACTAAGTATATAAAAAAACAATCTTCTATCTTCAATATCTTTTGATTGCTTTTGACTTGGTTGATTAGCTTCAATCTCTCCAAGTATCACGAGATTCTTCAGCATGGATTGACTCTAATCATCTTTGATTAATACCTGTTTAGTAACACACTTGAAAGTAGGAGTTAATCTTTTCCTTTGAAACGAAACATATAAAGATATGATCTCTTAAAGATAATATCTTTTCATAAACATATGAAACATTTAACTCCACATATCAATCAATCTTTATACATATCTTTACTGAATATTATAAGAATCAAAAGATTGAATCAAGTGATAAGGACAAGCATAAGAATAGAGATATATATATTAAAAGGAAACATAACCTTATAAACTAATATCTTTATATCTTTTATAAAACATCTTTCCTTAACACATTAATATTCTCAATAAACACATATACACGTTTAAGACCTTATGAGAATATATCCTACATACTTTAAAACAAATGATTAACATTAAACAAGTAGTAATGTAGAATAATGAAACAAGACAGAATTCTGTTTTAACAGCAGGTTGAACTGTGGTTGCAACTGAGGTTGCAACTGGTACTTGAAACCTGTCACCACAGGTTGTAACTTAGGTTGCAACCAGTACTTGAAACCTGATACTACTAACTTAGTAGGTTGTAACTGAGGTTGCAATTGGTACTTGGAACCTGTCAATCCTGTCTTAGTTCTTAATATCAGTTAGGATTTATTTAGTAAAAACCAATAGACAATTAACAATATTTAGACCAGAAATCTGGTCCTAACAATCTCCCCCTTTGTCATTGGTTTTGACAAATCAATAAAGTTTATAAAACATCCCAACCACCTGCAAATTCAATATCAGTAAGCTCCCCCTGTATTTTAGAATTGCAGGCAAATTATATAAGCACAATGTATGTGCACACAGTAAGTTTTCAGACCTGTTTAAGGAAACTGCAGAATTATTAAAGCCACACAGATTAAAGCCAAACAGGCTAAAATTGTCTTAATACAGCATAATTGAAAAACAGAATAAAACAGAATAAAGTCTTGAAAACATCAAAATGAAACTGAACAGCAAAACATAAACTTCACTCCCCCTATTTGTCAGCAACTATTGGAATTAGTCACTTGGAATATCACACTGTGGGGGTCTTTCTCTTAGAGGATTCTGCCTGACCACTTCTTCATCTTCTGCATTGTCATCCTCACTGCTGATTGAAACACCATCACTATCATCATCATCCTCACTCTCAATAATATCCACCAGCAGCTTATTGATTTGATAATCATCAGCATCCAATTCAGCTCTCCTTTCTTGATTATAAGCCAGCTTCTGGAGTAAGTACCACTTTACTCCTTTCTTCTTTGCAGAAGGAGCAGGTGAAGGTTCTTCTTCTTTTTCTTTCCCTTTGTCCCCAGAAATGTCATTGACATGTCCTTCTTTCAGTAGTTTGGCAGAAATATAAAGAGCAGAGGGACAATCTGTGATTGGTTCATTAGTGATACTAATGGGAGAATCTCTATTCATAGAAGCAACTTGACCCAGAATTATACTAGAAATTAGGCAGGGGAATGGAAGCATAATGGATGATGAATTATCATCACTGAAATCCCTTATAAGGTTAAAGATATGATGGCCAAAGTTTATGGGTAGAGAAGACATAATCTTATACAGAAAGATGGCCATATCTTTGTTAACTCTAGAGGGTTGTTTGGTAGGAGTCCAGTTGAACCTAGCAATTTTGTGCAAGACAGCAGCACAAAGTGTGAGAGAGGATGTTTTGATGGAAGTACCATCAAAGCTAGTGTTCTTTCCAGTTAGAACCAGAGCAATAACTTCCATATCATATTCAGCATTGTCCACAGAAGAATTGGGTGTATTCAAACAGTTATTGATCAACTCAGGTGTAAAGTCTAAAGTTATTCCCCTCAGAAAGACTCTTCCAAACATAGGATTACTTTTATCAAATACACCACTAGTCAAGTTGGCATAAAATTCTTTAACAACAGCAGGATAGTATGAATGAGCATAAGAAATAGTGTCTCCTAATCCAACAGCAGAGAGTAGTTTTTCAACATACACTTGTATGTGTGGATAACTAACCAAATTAAGCCTTCTTTCACAATGTATTTCTTTACTAGAGTAAGCCCTAAATCTCCTATAAGATTTTCTACTCCAGAATCTAGGATCAACTTCATTAAACCTAGGAACAAACTCAAACTTATCTTTTAGAGACTCATTCTCAAGATTTCTCCTAGCACGTTTTTTAGTCCTATGTTTCTTAGAAGAAGAGGACTCATTTACCTTTGCCTTAGAGCTAGGACTGGTTGGAGTTTTGTTCATGAAGTCCCTTAGAGTGCAATCATCATCAATGTTCAGGTTGGGGTTTTTAGAAGGGTTTGATGACATGGTTGCAACTGGGGTTAGAACCTTACTTAGAACCTTGCAGTGGGTTTCTACAGCAGACCTAGGGTTTTACAGAGATGAGAGAGAGAGAGTTATTCTGTAAAAAGTAATTGATTTTGGATAGTAAAAGAAGTATGTATAAATAGCAATAAGGACCATATCTTTTTGAAATTGGAAATAGATACATGCAAATCAATTAAGAGCATATTTTGGCTTAAAAATAGGAAGTATTTTATCAACAGATTTTAAAAGAAAATCATACTAAGATTACGCAAGAAACAGTTGGCAATAAGATAAATTCAGCCAATTAAACAGATAAACATTCCTTTTTCAAAAACAGATTCATCCAAAATTTGAAAAATCAAACATTGAAGCTTTAAGGAAATTTGACTTGATTCAAGATAAAGAACACTTAAACAGATATCTAACTTTTAGGATAACAAAAGAAACCTAGCAATTTACTCACGAAAATATGTTTATCAAAGAATAACTCTAATAAAGATTAAATTTTAGGAGCTTAAATTGAGCAAATCCGTTTTTATTTCTACACAAAAACTAGTTTGATGACCTCAGCAAGGAAAGAGTATAAGTGATGTCAAAATTTTACAAGACTTTGTCTTGACAGCTATAACATAGACTGAGGTTTCAACTGATGTTTCAACTGAGCTTGCAACCAGTATTTTTAACACGAGGTTTCAACTGATGTTGCAACTGAACTTCCAACCAACTATAGAGAGTGTGAGGTTTCAACTGATGTTGCAACTGAACTTGCAACCATCATATAAAATTGCACTTTGTGCTTGCAACTCTATTACCAGAGAGGTTTTTTAAGGACAAGTTACCTCACATCTGTTTTTGAGACACCAAAAAAGCGGCTTTTTCAAGACAAAAACATCATAGCTCAAAATAAGACTTTAACCTTAGAAATAAAACTTATTAAAGGTACTCAATACAGACATATTTAGCAAAAGTATTCAATTAGATTGATAATGACATACCCCTATGTCACTTCTTAATGATTCAAACTTGTTTGTATCAAGGGGCTTTGTGAAAATATCTGCTAGTTGTCTTTCAGTTGAAACATGTTCTAAAATTAAGCTCTTTTCTTCAACTAGTTCTCTAATAAAATGATGCCTTAGATCAATATGTTTGGTTCTGGAATGTTGAACTGGATTTTTGGCTAAATCTATAGCACTTTTGTTATCACAAAACAGAGTTAATATCTCTTGTTTAACATTATAATCAGTTAACATTTGTTTCATCCAAATTAGTTGAGTGCATCCACTTCCAGCTGCAACATATTCTGCCTCAGCAGTAGATAAAGATATGCAATTTTGCTTTTTACTGAACCAAGAAACAAGATTATTTCCAAAATAAAAACAACCACCAGAAGTACTCTTTCTATCATCTATGTTTCCTGCCCAATCTGCATCACAGTAGCCACTAAGAAAATGGTTTGTATCTTTAGAATACCATAGGCCTAGATGAGGTGTTCCTTTTACATACCTTAGAATTCTTTTGACAGCTAGAAGATGAGGTTCTAAAGGATTTGCTTGATATCTGGCACAAACTCCTACACTTAAGCAAAGGTCTGGTCTACTAGCAGTTAAATACAGCAAACTTCCAATCATGGATCTATAAAGACTGGGACAAACACTTTTTCCTTTATCATTTTTAGACAGTTTAAGGGTAGTACTCATAGGAGTTCTCTTTTCTTTACTCTCACTTAGACCAAACTTCTTAACAAGATTGTCTGCATACTTGCTTTGACATAGAAAAATCCCTTTCTCATTCTGTTTAACTTGCAATCCTAGAAAGTAAGTCAATTCACCTCCACCACTCATTTCAAATTCATTTTTCATATCAGAAATGAATTCTTCAATCCTCTTATTAGAAGATGAGCCAAACACAATGTCATCAACATATATTTGAGCAACAATTATGTCCTTTGTAGTTTTATTTGTAAACAGAGTTTTATCAACTCCCCCTCTTTTAAAATCTTTTTCAAGCAAAAACTTGGTCAATCTATCATACCAAGCTCTAGGGGCTTGCTTAAGACCATACAAGGCCTTTTTCAGCAAATAAACATGTTCAGGAAAGTTAGGATCTTCAAATCCCTTAGGTTGACAGACATAAACCTCTTCATTAATCACACCATTAAGAAAAGCACTCTTTATGTCAAGTTGAAACAATTTAAAATCATACAGACATGCAAGAGATAGTAGCATTCTAATGGATTCAATTCTAGCTACAGGAGCAAAGGTTTCATCAAAGTCAATTCCCTCAATTTGTGTATAACCCTGAGCTACCAACCTAGCTTTATTCCTGATAATCACTCCATCCTCATCACTTTTATTTCTAAAAATCCATTTAGTCCCTATAACATTTTTATTAGAAGGTCTGGGTACTAAAGTCCATACATCATTTCTCTCAAATTGGGCCAATTCATCTTGCATAGCTAAAATCCATTCACTATCTTCTAGAGCTTCTTTTATATTCTTAGGTTCTAACTGAGAGATATAACAAGCAAAGTGAACAACATTATTTCTTTTACCTCTGGTTTTCATACCTGATGTAACTTCTCCTATGACATTGTCAAGAGAATGATTTTTCTGAGTCCTTACATAGCGAGGCCTGCTAGTTGACTGAGCATGAGAACTTTCTTCTTCTTCTTCTTCAGTTTCAGCAGCATTCTGGGTTTCAACTGTGGTTCCAACCTCAGTTCCAACCTCAGTTGTAACCTCAGTTGCAACTGGACTTCCAACCACTCTGGAACTTCCAGTTTGTTGAGTTTCTTCTTTCTCTTTTTCTGTAGTCTCAGCCTGTTCATCATCACCTGTAATCTCATCAATAGTTTTTAGGTCATCAAATAACACATTATAAGATTCCATAACACAGTTTGTTCTTTGATTGAAGACTCTAAATGCTCTACTATTCTGAGCATAACCAAGAAAAATCCCTTTATCACTTTTAGAGTCAAATTTACCAAGATGCTCTCTATCTCTGAGAATGTAACAAATACATCCAAAAACTTGAAAATACTTTACATTGGGTTTTCTACCTTTCCATATTTCATAAGCTGTCATGGAAGTACCTTTAGTAATATAAACTCTATTAACTATATGACAGGCAGTATTAACAGCTTCAGCCCAAAATCTATTGGCAAGTTTCTTAGAGTTAAGCATTACTCTAGCCATTTCCTGAATGGTTCTATTTTTCCTTTCAACTATGCCATTTTGCTGTGGAGTCTTAGGAGCAGAGAACTCATGACATATTCCTAAGGAGTTGCAGAATTCTTTAAACCTGATATTTTCAAATTCAGTTCCATGATCACTTCTAATCCTAGCAATATTACCACTAGTGGAACCTTTTTCAAGTTGCAGTTTTAAGCACAAAGTTTTGAATAGTTCAAAAGTTTCAGACTTATCCTTTAAGAACACTACCCAAGAGTATCTAGAGAAATCATCTACAACTACTAGAATGTACTTCTTACCACCTATACTGGCAGTTTGCATAGGACCCATCAAGTCAATGTGAAGAAGTTCTAAGACTCTCTTAGTGTAGATTAGACTAGTACTTTTGTGAATACTTTTGGTTTGTTTGCCTATAGCACAATCACCACAGACACTTTGAGTTTTAGCACTAAGTTTAGGAATTCCTCTTATCAATTCTTTTTTAACAAGCTTATCTAAAGTTTTGTAATTCACATGCCCAAGCCTTTTATGCCAAATATCTACATTATTAGTAATGGCTTGATTACACCTACTTTGAGGCAATTCTTTTTCAGCTTTTTCAAACACATAGCAACTGTTGGTTGATCTAACTCCAGTCATGATTAAATCATTGTTAAGATTAGTAATTAGACACCTTTCTTTGTCAAATTTAACAGTCATTTCATTATCACAGAGTTGACTGATACTAATAAGATTAGCTTTTAGACCATCTACAAGAAAAACATCCTCAATATCAGGCATTCCAGGTTTGTTTAAGGTACATTTACCAATAATTTTACCTGTATCTCCACCTCCAAACACAACAGTGTTACCTGTAAGAATGGTGACATTTTTTAGGAGGCTTGCAGTACCTGTCATATGCTTAGAGCATCCACTGTCAAAATACCAATCATTAGAAGTAACAGCATTCAAAGAGTTAATAACAGTTTTGTTGTTAGCAACTAAAGTTGCTTTTTCTTTAACTTTCCAAACCCATTTCAAATTTTTATTGACAGAAGCCAACCAGGTTTTCTGGGAAATATACTTTCTGTTTCTTTTTAAATAACACTGGATTTCAGAATGACCAGGTTTTTTACAGAAATTGCACAACTTCAACCTAAAGTTATTCAGTTTGTTCATGGTTGCAACTTTGGTTGTAACTGAGCTTCCAACCTTCTTTACATAAACCTGAGTTTTATTCCTGGTTGCAACTCTGGTTGCAACTGAGCTTCTAACCTTGTGATCAAAATCATGAGTTTTAGCTTTAGCAACAGCTTCAATAAAAGTAGTTTTTCCTGTACTCTTACCACCATAGTAACCTAGACCACTGATATCTTTGGATCCTCTAGAATATGACAGCATGTCATCTAATTTATATGAAGCAGAAACATTCAGCAATTTTATTATCTTTTTAGTTTCAGTAAGTTCAGCCAGTTGTAATTTAAGCTTCTCAGTAAGATTTTTAACCTCATCCTTTAGATCAACATTCAGCTTGCTTATGATCAAAGATTGTTTACTCAGACATTTATACTTTTCATACAGAACAAGGTATTGCTTAGTAATGTTTTCATCAGAAGGCTCTTCCTCATCACTGCTATATGTTTCACAGGCAGTTGTAACTGGGGTTGAAACCTGCTCACAGTCACTTTCATAAGTAGGTTCTTTTTCAGTGATTATTCCCATGAAATTAACAAAATTTGAACCATCCTCTTCATCACTGTTACTCTCAGAATCACTATCACTATGAGTGGTTATATAAGCATTTTTGTTTCTTTTTAAAGTGTTTGCACACTCAGCCTGAATATGACCAAAACCTCTACATTCTCTACACTGAATCTCTTTAGATTTGTATTCTTTGTTATCCTTTTCTTTGGAATTCCACTTTCCTGTAGAGTTATTATTGAACCTAGACTCTGTCTTAAACTGGTTATCCTTTTTCTGAAAGTTTTTAGATGAACCAGTATCATCCTCCTTTTTCTTATAAAACTTCTTGTACACCTTTTTTGCAAAGAAAGCTAGTTGTTCTTCATCACTCATTTTATCACAGGTATTAGATTCAGTTTTCTTAGCTTGAAATGCTATTCCCTTTTCTGGTCTTTTATGTTTGAAGAATTTCAGTTCATGTGTACTAAGATTTCCTATGAGTTCTTCAAGTTTAAGATTATCTAAGTCAGTTGATTCTTCAATAGCTGTGACCTTAATTTCAAACCTTTCTGGGAGTGACCTAAGAGTTTTCTTAACAAGTTTAGCATCACTGTATTTTTCACCTAATGTTCCAGCTTGATGAGCAATGTGGCAGATTCTACCATTAAATTGTTCAATGTTTTCATCTTCCTCCATTCTTAAGTTCTCAAATTGGGTAGTTAACTGTTGAAGTTTGAAGGCTTTTACTTTAGTGGTTCCTTCAAAAGTAACTTGCAAAATATCCCATGCTTCTTTAGCTGTTTCACAATGAGAGATATACCTGAATACGCTGAGAGTTACACCAGCAAAAATCAAGTTTATGGCTGTTGAGTTGGCACTTGATTTTCTGTCTTCTTCAGCAGACCATCTGTCTTCAGGTAAGAGAATCAGTTCTCCTTCATTATCCATGGTAGTTGGAGCCTCCCATCCATACATAACAGTCTTCCATGCATGTTCATTCTGCTGTTTGATGAAGGACCTCATTCTAATTTTCCATACTCCATAGTTTACTCCTCCTTCAAGCAATGGAGGTTTGTTGAAGGCGTTTCCTTCCCTCATTAAGTCCATTGTTACTAGAACACAGGATCCACACTAAGTAAGATCTAGTGTGAAGCTCTGATACCAATTGAAATTCCTATCCGTTGTTCTAGATGCAGTTTTGCAGTAAGATTCCAAGTGGGGTTGGAACTGCAGTTGGAACCAAGTGTATAAGGTTCCAAGTGAGGTTGGAACTGCAGTTGGAACCAAGTGTATTAATGGACAGAACTGTTTTAAAATTAAATGTACTTGGAAATAATTCACACGCACATTTAACAACGGAGTTCACCTAACTAGGCTACGTCTCCGGGGCACTTACCCAGATTATGATACTATAAAAAGCTTACAATATATGACTCAAGTCTTAATGAAAAACTTAGACTCCCTCTATGTTTTTCTGCCTATCACTATATTGCTCCTACTCTATAACTATCACTTATAAATCAATGGCATCCCACCATTGTTTTCTTTTTAAAGCTCACGTGTATTCTCTCTAGAAAATAAGTTCTTTATAATTTAGAACACACACCTTTACAAGCTTAAGTTACTAAGTATATAAAAAAACAATCTTCTATCTTCAATATCTTTTGATTGCTTTTGACTTGGTTGATTAGCTTCAATCTCTCCAAGTATCACGAGATTCTTCAGCATGGATTGACTCTAATCATCTTTGATTAATACCTGTTTAGTAACACACTTGAAAGTAGGAGTTAATCTTTTCCTTTGAAACGAAACATATAAAGATATGATCTCTTAAAGATAATATCTTTTCATAAACATATGAAACATTTAACTCCACATATCAATCAATCTTTATACATATCTTTACTGAATATTATAAGAATCAAAAGATTGAATCAAGTGATAAGGACAAGCATAAGAATAGAGATATATATATTAAAAGGAAACATAACCTTATAAACTAATATCTTTATATCTTTTATAAAACATCTTTCCTTAACACATTAATATTCTCAATAAACACATATACACGTTTAAGACCTTATGAGAATATATCCTACATACTTTAAAACAAATGATTAACATTAAACAAGTAGTAATGTAGAATAATGAAACAAGACAGAATTCTGTTTTAACAGCAGGTTGAACTGTGGTTGCAACTGAGGTTGCAACTGGTACTTGAAACCTGTCACCACAGGTTGTAACTTAGGTTGCAACCAGTACTTGAAACCTGATACTACTAACTTAGTAGGTTGTAACTGAAGTTGCAATTGGTACTTGGAACCTGTCAATCCTGTCTTAGTTCTTAATATCAGTTAGGATTTATTTAGTAAAAACCAATAGACAATTAACAATATTTAGACCAGAAATCTGGTCCTAACAAAATACATATGTATAAGATAAATCAATACACTTTTAGTTTGTTGCCAATTTCACTTCTTGCTTTGCTGGTTTTCTTATTTAAAGATGTACTGTTTCTGATTGCCAATGAACCGACTAATAGGTCTGGCTTAAGACCAATTTAGCCAAATGTATATCGCATGCGGCACGCATGATTCCTTGATCAGAATTCAGAAGCCAACACGGTATATCGAGCCTTATTTAGGGCACGAGCTGGTTACACCCATAACCCCGCATTTTCAATACGTTATTTTCTGTTAAGAGGTTCTGTACCTCAATTATAAAGAAACTGTGTTTTTGCAACCCCGAAAATGATATTTTGTACATCGCAAACCCTAGTACACCAATTGACTGGTTGACTCAATGTAGATGTCCAAGCTGTGTGAATTGATCCACTCAACTGTAAGTGCATACCTAAGCGGTGTGTCGTAATCAACATATAGCCCTCACAGGCCGGTCATTCACGCCATCAAGAGGGGAGCCTAACTATACCTTGCTTTGATCAATGAGTGTTAGAAAATTTAATTTTTCTTTTCAAAGTCACCGATTTCACCATTTTGTTAATAAGAAAATTTTGATTTTCATGTTTTTATAACTTTTTTGCTATGTTATTGTTTATTTAGCATTATTTGACATTTTTTTAAAAAATAATTCAAAATAAATATAAATGATTATTTTTTTCAATTTTTTTTTGGTTTCAAGTTATAAATAAATAAAGTGAGTGATTTTGAGAAAACGTGAAAAAAATATCCATAATTTACAAAGATAACAAGATAGTGTTAGTCTAACTATATAAAAAAATATAGCTTAACACACCTTGTCCATTCTTTATAGTTTCATTAATTTCAACTACTTCATGTTGATATAACTGTATATACCCAGACAATAAATGATGTTTTTGAGTTTTTCTTTTCTTAAGTCCATTACATACATCTATTCTAGCCTTCTTTGGCGTAGTCTCTCTTTGTAAAGACGGATGATAAAAATAAAATGTAATGTAAGGTTTTTATTTATGTAAGGTACTTTAAACAATTTCTGGTGGTTAGTTATTGGAAGTAAAATGACAAAAAACAACACACTGCAAAAAAAAAAAAGTTGGATCAGAGATTGTCCAAAATTTCTTCAAAGCAAAAGAAGCTAGTCACTAAAATTAAAAATTGCCTCCCCGAATAAAGCGTTGAGGAATAAAACATGCATGCCAACGTTTTGATTTTTTTTTTGTAGTGAACCTCCATCTGTTTAGGGAAAGATATAGTCGGGGATGGATCTACAAGGGGCCTGCGCGGCAGTGCCCCCCAGAAATTCTGAAAACGATAAATCTCCTTTGATTTTTTAGATTATAAAATTATGTTTATATATATAACGATCCTCGGGGAGCTGTAGCAGCGGCGCCAGCCACCACTTAGATTTGTGACCCCATACTGGAAATAGTCATACACTTCTAAATGCCAGATTTTTTTTATAGCATACACTTCTATATATCTTTTGTGTATAGACCTAGAGAACACGAATTTGTAAAACCTAACCTTTTCAATATGCTAGCTTTGTCCTGCTAACTTTGTACGATACAGTAAATAAAAGCTGTTTCATGAGATGGAGATACTCAAACTCAATCAAAGCGTAATTAATTAAACCACACGAGGAGGCTATGTAGTTTAATCGAGCCAAAGCTGTTAGATTTTACTATCTCAATGAAATTATTGACATTTCTATAACAAATTAGCACCCGACATGCAATGATTTGTTGGTTGTCCTCTTCTTCGAGAAACACCCTGTCATTAAAATAATTGATATTCGTATTGAAAGCTTATTTTATCAGATTAACAAACTTAATATGCATAGCTATGCGCTTGATCAATATTTCCCTCAACTACTAGAAGATTGCTTGTTTGCTCAATTTGTAACCTTTTTGTGGAGACAAATTACTCCAATATAGAAGCATAAATATAAGCATCAAATCACATTTGTTGTTGAAGAAAAGTGATGAAATACATTTCTTTTTTTCCATGCGTCCTTGCTATTTCAAAGTAATTAATTCAAAAAAAAAAAAAAAACCTGTCTACAGTTTTACCAACTTGTCAAGGATCATATATATGTGTCTCAAAGGAAATATAATTGCAATCAAATATACGATTATAATAAGGAAGTTTTGAATCTACGGATAATTTAAAACAAAGTTGGTATTGTTGGTTGTCTTCTTTTTGGCGGACACCCCTTTTAGATTACACTAGCTCGTACAAGAAAATATGAAAATTAATGCCATGTTATGTGCATGAATACCCATTAATTTACGATAGGAGAATATTATTGCAATTAGGTTAGCCCATGTTGGTAGAGTAGAGACTAGAGAGTAGAGACACAGCGTAAACATCTAAAAAACTATAATAGAAACCACGTAATTGTCTCTAATAAGTGAGTCATGAAAAAGAAAAAAAATCTAATAAGTGAGTCATGAAAAGAAAAAAAATCAATTTTCGCCATTGCTTTTTGTATATATATGTCTGTGTTGAGCTTAAGGTAAACACAACTAACAATTTAGACTTTGAGACATTTCAATTCTCATTCTTTTTCCTATCTCCGAAAAAATAAAAATGGCTTCTATTTCATGTAAATCAAAGTCTCTCTATCATGTACGGTCAGTTAGTTTGCCCTCTTGCCCTCACCTATTGAACCCTCAAGTCCACGAGCATTTGAATAGACTAAACTCTTCTAAATCTACATCTTCATCATTATCATCAATTGGCAATAAGCTAAATATCCTTGAAGAATTGTATGATTCCTTGGATGATATCCTTCAATTGCCAAACACCCAACAAGCATTTAGGAAAAACGAGAAATGGGTTGAAGAAATCCTTGGTAGGTATATCACATCATTGGATTTGTGTGCCAAAGTGAAAGATATTTCATCACAAACGAAACAAGATGTTCAAGAACTTCTTTACGAGTTGCGAAGAAGGAGAGACACGAATGATTTTGGAAGTTACTTGATCTCAAGGAAGAAGGCAAAGAAAGGAATCCAAAAGTCACAAAAAGATTTGAAGAATAACAAAATAAAGCAAAAAACAAAAGAAGGCGACACCATTGAGTTGATGTTTACAAATATCGAAGAGGCTAGTGTCGAAGTGCTTGCATCTTTAATGTCATATATTGCTGGATCAAAGTCTCAATCAACACTTACTGGTTTGGTTTCCAGAAAATATTTCGGAAGAAGTGTATCGTCGAAAAGTGAAATATCAATTGAGAACGAGTTTGAAAAAGTTGACGAGGAATTAGAACTTGTATTTATCAAGAAGGCGGAAGTAGTCGAAAAGTCATTGAAGTTTCAGAGTTTGCAAAGGCAGTTGAGCGAAATAGACTGCAATATTCAAAATGTTGAAGAAGGACTCAATTGTTTGTTTAGGAGACTAATTAAAACTAGGGTTTCCCTTCTCAACATTCTGAACCATTAGTCAAGACTAGAAATTGATAACTATTTATGATTAGAACGTAGTTGAAAGGTTGCACTTTTGTAGATGAAAATTTACATGTTAATACGTTAAATCAATACAATTCGTATTATTTCCTATTAATTATCTTCATGGTTTGTAGTTTTTGTTATTTGTATACTATTGAGTTTACATTTACTTTTATGATTTTCCCATTGCCAAAATCCTTGCTAGAGGTCTGGCCTTAAGGCGGTACGTATATAAATGCTAAACAACAATTTCTGATCCTTTGTAAAACAAATCATTAATCTAATGATCCATTTTTAGTCATAATCAAACTCCCCGAGAAAAGCCAACCTGCTATGATGTTTTTTTCTCTGTGTCCATCACATTAGACCTTTGTAGGTATCACTTTTAGTACGTGACCCCTTCTAGAGGCGAAAATGAAATTAAAAAAAATTAAAAATAAAGGAATTTTACGTTTTTAATATATATATATATATATATATATATATATATATATATATATATATATATATATATATTAAATCAATGCATCTGGTTACAAATTGAAAGCGAAAATAACATCCGTCAATTGAGGGAAAGAAATAGACACACACTTTTAAATGTTGTGTGGAGTAAATGTAGATTTTTTTCAAAACTCATGTAACCAATCAATATACTACCCTTGACCACATGAAATAAAAGTTGTTGGATGAAATGGAACGACTTAAACTCAGTCATGTTATTATTTGATAAAACCACACAAGTTTATTTTGTTATTTTAGAACTCAATCAATGATATTTCTATCACATTTTTGGAATCTCACATGCATTTATAATTAATTTTTTTAGGCCAAGAAAACATCAATTGAAGATCGAGTGAAAGCACTTCACTCGTGCTAATCATTTATAATATATATACTTGATGGTGCTGTCTTCTGCAGGAAGAAACACCTTTTATTCCAGAATTGACACTTGTATCGAAAGCTTATCTTATTAAGCACTCAACTCTCTTAATGCATAGATGCCCACGAATACACTTAAATTAACAATCTTAACAGAGCACTTGTTTGGTCAGTTTGTAACCCTATTCCGGAGACAATGCATAAATAAACTTCAAAGAAGCATCTAGATCAGCATCAAATCACGTTCATTTGTTGGAGAAAATATTGTGAAGAAAATAAATATCCATTTATCGATGACCTTGTTAATTCAATAAAAAAAACACAAAATAGTTCACGCCTATAGTTGTACCAATTAGTTGTCAAGATTCTTATTGTCTCTAAGAAAGGACAATCATTATCAAACTAAAGATTAATATTAGGAGTTCTGAATCTAAAAAACTGCAGGTTGTCTTCTCTTTGAGGACATCCTTTTTAGTTTACGCTCATATATACCAGAACATTATCAAAATTAATGCCACGTTATAACCTTGAATGCTCATTTACAAAAAAAAAGGAGTATTTAATACCAATAAGGTGAGTTTTGTTGCCCCTGCTGGTAGAGACACAATGCAAACATCTCCGAAAAAACATATATATCCAGATCAAGACCACGTTGTTTCTGATTGATGACTCGTGAAGAGGAAAAAGAATACATCTTTATCCACTAACTCGATCGCTATATAAATATGTGCTTAGCTTACTCTAAACATAACTAACTAACTAAACTTTCAGACATTTCAATACAGTCTTATCCCATCTTTCAAAAAAAAAAAATGGCTTCCACTTCTTTGAGATCAAAGTCTCTATACCATGTACGATCAGTGAGTTTGCCCTCTTGCCATCATCCATCAACCCTTCAAGTAGAAGAACATTTCAGTAGACTAAGGTCTTCTGAATCCACATCTTCATCGTTGTCATCCATTGGCAATAAGCTAAACGTCCTTGAAGACATGTTTGATTCCTTTGATGATATCCTTCAATTGCCAAACATCCAACAAGCGTTTGCAAAGAACGAGAAATGGATTGAAGAGATTCTTGATGGGTATATGAAGTTATTGGATTTATGTGCCAATGTAAAAGAAGTTTCTTCGCTTGCAAAACAAGATGTGCAAGAACTTCTTTCAGTGTTGAGAAGAAGAAGGGATACGAATGAGATCGGAAACTTCTTAACCGCAAGGAAGAAGACAAAGAAAGATATCATAAAGTCCCTAAAGGATTTGAAGAACATCAAAATCAAGCACAAAAAGAATGAAAACGAGGCCATTGGATCTATGTTTATAGACATGGAAGAGGCTACTGTCGAAGTGTTCGAGTCTTTGATGTCATATATTGCTGGATCAAGGTCTCAATCAACGTTTAGTGGTTTGGTTGCCAAAAAGTATTTCGGGAGAAGTGTATCATTGAAAGCCGAAGTATCCAACAAGAACGAGTTTGAGAATGTTGACAAAGAATTAGAATATGTCATCAGTAGGAATGCAGAAAAGGTCGAGAAAGAATTGAAGCTTCAGAGTTTGCAAAGTCAGTTGACCAATATCGAATGCAATATTCAAGATGTTGAAGAAGGGCTTGAGTGTTTGTTCAGGCGACTAATTAAAACTAGGGTTTCCCTTCTCAACATTCTGAACCACTAGTCAAGACTTGCAACTGATGGTCCTCTTTGATCTCAGAAAGTAGTTTAGTGATTGTACAAATTGTAGATGAAATATACATACATTATTACACGATTAATCAATACAATTGTCATTTATTGCCAGTTATCTTCATGGTTTCTTGTTATTATTTGTTAAAATGTGCTTGTTGGTTTCTTTTTACTTTGTTTTTCTGATTTAATCCCAGGAAGTTAAACGTATATCACATGAGTATTTCTAAATCATATAGAAAATCTCACATCTTAAATTTAAAAACTGATTTTACACCAGATATTACCAATTATGCCACTACTAAAGACACTCTTAAATTTGAGACACCTATTTTTTCTTTAATTCCTACTGGATACATTTGCTAACTATCAAGTAACCTCTAGCTTTTCCCTAAAACTTTCAGACACTGCTCGTCTAATACCCAAAAAAAAAGCGCATGATGCTTTAATTTTCTTCCCAATGCCCATCACATAGATGATAGATCCGGTGTAGCATTCTCTTTTGCAGCGGCGACTCTTAGAGGCGAAAATGAAAAATAAATTTCAGGAATTTAAGATCTTATTATATGTAATGTTAAATAACTTCATGCGATTACTTAATTAAAGAAAAAGAACAGTAGTCCTTGTTTTAGTCCTATGTAATAGGCGAGTAGCTGTTTTTATTATGTTTTGAGAATGTCTCTCTAACTTTATTTCCTATTCCCTTGTATATACCATGAGTGAGTTGATTTCACTTCAATTTTAATTGATAGTCTTTGCTTGCTGAAAGAAAAAAGAAAAAAGAAAAGTCACCCATTGGGGGAAAGAAATAGACATACTCTTACCAATGCTAGCTAGTTATTGTAACACCTTAGTAGAATAACTAGCTACTTAGGTGGCATTTGTAAGAGTAGAAATAGATCATATTATATGTAATGCATATGTGGGTATGTTGTGTGGATTAGATGTAGAATTTCTAAAACTTACACATGATTATCCTGGCGTCGGTTGGACGGCCAGGTGTTAGACGCAGAAAATGCAAGTTGTTTGATGAGATAGAAATACTCAATACTCAAATCTGTCAATCATGCGTTATTAAACAAAGTCACACGAGGAGTTTATGTTATTTAATGGAACCAAATACAGATTCGATTATCTCAGTGTAACTGGGTGAAAAGTGACATTTTTATAAAGATTGTGTATCTCGCATGCAGGGGCGGCCCCGGGGCAAGGCGAGCAAGCCTCGGGTCTTAGACAACGCAAGACCAATTTGTTTTTAAGGGCAATATCAGCCCACTCATACATTTTACCAGTATTAGAAATTTTTATTAAGTATTTAATCGTATGTAGTTGTGTAGTCTAATTATCAGTGCTGGTTGTAAGTAGTCTTTCCCAGGTTTGAATGTTACTTTTTGTGTTTTTTTTTTGTTTTTTTTTATATGCAACATTATTATAAAGAGTAAAAAAATTTGAAGATTTGGACAACCCGCAATGATTGGCCGCTGCTGCTTGCATGCAATTATCAACTTCCTGGTTGTCTTCAGCAGGGGAAAAAAAAAAACTTTCCACCCATAATTGATCCCTACAGCTAATCTTACCAAGTTAATTGATAAAGCCATAACTTTGATCGGTGGCGTTAGGCTTTTCAACAATGATATAATAGTAAATCAACTGTAAATAATGGACACTTCCTGATCTTTATTATTGCTCGGATTATTATCCTTATTCGGACTATTACACTTGCTCGGATTAGTATTTCGGTTTTACAATTGTGCTCGATATGACTATTTAATCTCTCGTCTTGATCTTTCTCCCCTTTTATTCGGTGCTCGGCTTTGTCTTTTCTCGATTTATTTCTTAAAGTGGGGTGCGTTGATTAGTTTCTCTTTTTTCTCAACTTCTCTCTATATTTTTTGGATAGATTTTCTGGTCCTTTTCTAGGAGGGGTAGTTGGCTATTTATAGGCAACTATTCCTTCTAAGATGTTGACAAATGTCTTCATCAGGGGTTTTTCAGACATGGGTCCCCATTTGATTGGGCTTGAGCTTTTGATAGTAACACCTTATTTCCTATAAAAAGTATGAGACGACCCATTTAAGCGTTGGATACCCATTTATAAAGTGGGTTGATTATTACCCGAATAAAATATTCGGGTCTAATTTTTATGTTCTATCATTAATATATAATGCTTGTATAGTTAGGCGCACGAATGCTTTCAGGCCTTATAATAACTAATACTAGCATTAGTTTGGTCAGTTTTTAATACTCTTGTCTAGACAAAGCGTAAACAACTCCGTAGAATCATATAGGCCACCATCGAAATACATTATGTTATTGGAAACAAATAATTTCCTATTCTCCATGACTTGCTGATTCAATAAACTAACCCAAATAACTTCCAGTCTATAGTTATATATACCGAGTTGTCAAGAATCTTATATATATCATGCCTATTTTTTATTTTTTTTAAAATTTCCAGATATAAGTTGAATACATTACCTATTCAGTGTGCAAAATTACTTTTGCACTTACATATTAGAAAGTATAATTCTTATAAACTTAAGATTATAATTAGAAGATTTGAATGTAAATAAGTGTAGGTTGTCTTCTTTTTAGAAACATCATTATTAGTTTGCACTGATTACTCATACCAGAACATTATAAAAAATTTGTGAGCACACTATAAAAATTAATGCCACGTTATTTGCATGAATGCTCATTTACTAACAAGGAGTATTAAATAGCAATTAGGTCAGTTTTTGGCCCTGTAGATAGAGACACAGCGCAAACACCGCCTCATAAACATATCAATCCAGATCAATTCCACGTTCGTATAGTAGATGAGTCATGAAGATAGAATAGCATCTTTCTCCCTTAACTCAGCTTTATATATAGTGTGTGTTTAGCTTACAGTAAACATAACAATTAGACTATTGAAACATTTCAATACTTAGTCATATCCCATCTTCAAAAAGAAATGGTTTCTATTTCTTTGAGATCAAAGTCTCTCTACCATGTTAGGTCTGCGAGTTTACCCTCTTGCCATCACCAATTGACCCCTCAAGTTTATGAGCATTTGAGTAGACTAAGGTCTTCTCAGGCTACATCTTCATCATTGGCATCAATAGGCAATAAGCTAAATGTCCTTGAAGAAATGTATGATTCACTTGATGATATCTTACAAATGCCACAGACCCAACAAGCCTTTGCCAAAAAAGAAAAATGGGTTGAAGGAATTCTTGATGGGCATATGAGTTTATTGGACCTATGCGCCAATGTGAAAGAAATTTCTTCGCATACAAAACAGGATATGCAAGAACTTATTTCAGCAGTGCGAAGAAGAAGAGACACAGATGAGATTGGAAAGTATTTAATTTCAAGAAAGGTGGCAGACAAGGGAATCCAAAAGTCCCTGAAGTGTTTGAAGAATATCAAGCCTAATCACATAAACGCCGAAAATGAGGCCCTTGGTTCTTTGTTTAAGGCAACTGAAGAAGCTAGTTTTGAAGTGTTTGAGTCTATGATGTCATACATTGCTGGGTCAAAGTCTCAGTCAAGGTTTAGTGGTTTGGTTGCAAACAAGTTCTTCCGAAATAGTGCATCATTTAAAGGCGAATTATCAAGTACAAATGAATTTGAGAAAGTTGATGTTGAAATCGATTTTCTTCTGAAGAAAAAGGCGGAAAAGAATACAACTAAGTTTGAGAATTTGCAAAGTCAATTGACCACAATGGAGTCCAGCCTTTACGATCTAGAAGAAGGGCTGGAGAGTTTGTTTAGGCGATTGATTAAAACTAGGGTTGCCTTTCTCAACCTTCTCAACAACTAGTCAAGGCTTGCAATAGATGTAGTTTAAAATTTATAGATTGTACAAATTACAAATGTGTAAAAAGAAATGCACATGTATTCATATGATCAATAGATATATTCCTCATATTTATTACAAATTAATTTATTTATCATGTTTGTGGTGTTTCTGCATATTTTAACATCAAGCTAAGATGGCTAATTAATGGGTTCAGGTTCTAAGACATGCGTCTAGCATTCACTTTACAGTAACCACCTGTAGATGCAAAATCAAAAGAATAGATGAAATTAGAAGGCTTTCTTCAAATGTAATATGTACCCTTTTGAAAAGGGATATACCCCATGGGTTCATGCATGCCACCCTTGAATATAAATACTTTTTTTTTAATAAAGCAAACGGACTTTTATTACTAAAATAGTGGGACCTAACCCAGATTACAACATGATACCCTTCAATAGAACTACTTAAATATTATTCGCATACAAAACATGATGTATGAGAACTAATTTCAGGGGTGCGAAGAAGAACTAATTTCCATGTCCATCACAAACTTACATAGCTTTCTCTTTACACGGTAACCACCTGTAGATGAAAAATCAAATGGATAGATGAAACTGGAGTAATATGTCTCACATTTTCCAAGTACATAATACTTTCGGAAAGTGAGTATATATTAGACACCCATGTTTGAAAAGGGATATTCCCCATGGATTCATGCTACCGTTGAATGGAAATACTTAAATTCTATAAATTTGTTATTACTTGATAAAGCAACACATAGTTACAGGAAAGCTGTAAGATTCTAATTATCTCAATGAAACTAAAATAAAAACAACGATATTTCTGTAGAATTTGGCTAACTTCACATGCTATCGACAAGCAAGGAAAAACACCCTTTGCTAACTAACTAATTTGACTTAATTTTTTTAAAGTTATTAATTCAACAATTATAATTCACAGGTATTTTGATTACAAAATAAAAATAAAAATAATTCACAGGTATATATGCTCATGAATGATTGTTATTAATGTACAAGATGATCCTTTTGGTGGAGACAATAAGCATATGAATCTGCATCAAATCACATTGGTTGTTGGACACGTGTGAAGAAAATTAATTTCAATTTCCTTGACGTAACTTTTTTCTAATTAATCCAATCCAAACGTACCTGCCTTTATTCGTTAACCACCAAAGGACTACAGCCATACACATACGCTAAGTCGCTAACCACAAAAAAGCATTCATTAGCAATACCAAGTTGTCAAAAGATTCTATTTGTCTGAAGGAAAGGCAATTTTAACGAAATAATTATGATATAATAATTCAAATTCAATTTGCAGAGCCATAAACTTAAAAAACAACTGTTGGTTGCCTTCTTTTTGGAGACAACCCTTCCAGTCTCATATACTTAGAAATACTATAAATCTAATGCCACGTTACGTTCATGAGTGATAATTAAAAGAGAATAATATTACAATTAGGTCAGTTTGTGGCTGTATTGGTAAATTGGTAGAGACACAACGCAAACATTTCCATAGAAACAGATAGATCCAGATCGAGGACACGTTTTTCCTAATGAATGAGCTGATGATGCATGGAGAAAATAAAAGAATCTTTAGACTTAACTTGGTCTATATATATGTTTTAGTCTCCTTGTAAACATAACCAACAATTCAATATTGAAACATTTCATTTCAAGTACATTCTCATATAGCAAAACAAATGGCTTCTATTACTTTGAGATCAAAGTCTCTCTACCATGTTAGGTCGGTGAGTTTACCCGCTTGCCCTCACCCATCAAACCTCCAAGTGGACGAGCATTTAAGTAGACTAAGGTCTTCGGATTCTACATCTTCATCGTTGTCATCCATTGGCGATAAGTTGTGTATCCTAGAAGAGGTGTATGATTCCTTTGATAATATCTTAGAGTCGGCACACACCCAACAACAAAACAAGAAATCCATTGAAGAAGCTCTTGATGGGTACATGAGGTTATTGGACCTGTGTTCCAATGTGAAAGATATTGCCTTGCTTGCAAACCAAGACGTGCAAGAACTCCTTTCAGTATTACGGAGAAGAAGAGACACTAACGAGATGCGAAAATACTTAACATCAAGAAAGATGGCAAAGAAGGGAATCCAAAAGTCAGTTAAGGATTTGAAGAATATCAAACTCAATCACAAAAACATCGAAAATGATTCCATTGGTTCATTGTTTATGTTTATAGCCATTGAAGAAGCTAGTCTTGAAGTGTTTGAGTCAATGATGTCATATATTGCTGGATCAAAGTCTCAGTCAAGGCTTAGTGATTTGGTTGCAAAAAAGTTTTTCCCAAAAAATGCATCCGTCAAAGGTGAAGTATCAAATACAAATGAGTTTCAGAAAGTTGATGATGAAGTAAATTCTCTTATCAACAAAAAGGCGGAAAAATTCGAGAACATAACAAAGTTTGAAAATTTGCAAAGTCAATTGATCACAATGGAGTCCAACCTTCAAGATCTTGAACAAGGGGTAGAGAGTTTGTTTAGACGATTAATTAAAACTAGGGTTTCCCTTCTAAACCTTCTCAACAACTAGCCAAGACTTACTGTAGATGTAGTTTAACAAAAAGTTTGTACAAAATGTATACGAATATATACATGAATCGTCAATGCATACACTTCTCTCAAACACAACTTTATCTTTGTGCTGTGCTGTTTGTTTATTTTAAATATGAAGCTGTTGAGTGTAAATTCTGCTATATGCATCTAGCATTCCAAACGTATACAATGGAATTTAAATTGCATAGGGAATCAATGCACATAGTTGAGTTTAGGATTTCTGATCTCCTATAATTCTCATATATATATATTTTCAGATCTTTTGATCCTTACTAATTTAAAGATGATTGTTTGCAGTAAGATTTGGCAAAATGAGTGAACATGTAATTTAATTTAATTTTTGTTAATCCAAAAGTGATCCCGTATTTATTCTCCAATTCTATTTGGTAACAAACTGACAGTCATACATAATCCTATCAGGACATGGATATAACGCCTTTTCTTATTATACAGAAAAATCTACACAGTTGGTAAATAAATACAAATTATTGAAAGAAACAAACTAATGTATGAGGGGCGACCATAAGATTTTTGTTCTCCCTTTCTGATAAATATTGGAGTCTTTTTTCCAATTGTTATTATAGTAAGAAATTTCATAATAAAATATATTAATAGTAAAATAATAAAAAATTAACTCTGCAAACAAAAAAAATATTAATATAAAAAGAATTGTGCCTTTTTATTTACTTGTAATTTTTTTACTAGCATATATTTACACTTACATGTATAATTTGTTTATACATATATAAAAAAAAAATTGTCGGCGTCTTGGGGCCTTGAAAGATTCACCAGAATCGTAAGTATCGGTACGGTCACACCTCCTGCACCCCCTCATGCCCATCCTGTAGTATATTATTGAAACAAACAAACTAATGTCAAGACACTGTATCACCGAATCCATCGAGGTGCAATAGAAATGGGTTGAACAGAAGTGAGTGGGTTGACCTGGTAAGAAAATGCCAGCTCCCACAAATCCACAAAACCCTTCCTCACCGAAATCGCTCGTCGCTTTATATTTTCCTTCAAGGAGATCATTTTCCTTCGTAAAATATAGTATATGAAGGCCATCAAACATCCCATAATTAATTTTCTGTCAGAAATGAACAGCCGTCTATTTCCCATCTTCAAGGTGATGCTATGGAACCACCAGCCACACACAACTCTTTGCTGTGACAATTTTAATATTGATTGTTTCGTATTATTTTCTCGGCTGGAGGTACATTGGGAATTCAAGGGTTCCTCCGATCCCTTGGGTGCTTTTTGTGGTTCTATAGGATAATGAGATTGGGATTCACATCCATTTGTTAATGAGGACATGTGACCTTGTGATGGCCCAGGAAAATCGGCGGAATAAAGAGATTGCAATCTCCTCAAAAGATCATGTCTTTTATCCTCGGGAAACGAGGCCTTCTCAACCCATGAAACAGCACTGTCTATATCTTTAATAGCCACAACAAGAATTGCTACAACATAAATCTCTACAATTTCTAGATACTCCTCAACTCGTACCACATAATTACAACATTCACTGCAGGTCGCATTTGATTCTGAAGTTGCAGGGATGTAGTATCCTTTATCTACGAATTTCCACTTGCTCAAATATTCCTCAACAAGTTCTCGACTTTCCTTAGAACTCCCTTTTGATAGCTGAAAACACACCCCAGCTAGGAAAACTTGAATAGGAATAGCAGTAACTGAACCAAACAACCGCAACAGCTCACTTAACGTGTCCTGTGTCCTGCCAAGACCCTTCATGGCCTGAACGAGCACCATGCCAGCTGATTCCAGCATATCATTTAGTTGCTGAGTTTTTTCAGTAGAATTTTTACAACATAAATCCTTCAAAATATGAGATGCCAGTGACGTTGCTTCGTCATACATGCCAGAGACAAGGTATCTCTCAGAAAGTTCGATTTGATCCCAACCTGCTGGAATACCCCCCATCATCGTCATCCTCCTCCTTATTCCCTGACTTTCTCCTCCCCTTCTGGAAAAAAAGGAAGATGCACCATCAACATGCTCTGTTTTAAAATTCGCGCTACATAGCGCTACGTAGCGCGAAATAGCGTTTTTTTGGTAAAAAACGCAACGAAAAATCACGATTTTGGGTGGAATTGCGCTAAAATCGCGCTATAGGAGTCCAAAAGCGCAAAAAATACGAAATTCTGGACCAAAAGCGTAAATAGCGAGTTAAAAAAAAACAGCGGATCTAAATAATTAATATATATTGTGTAATTTTCATAAAAGTGTCTGCAGTCTAGATGGTTGAGACAGTGCTGTAATTTTCAGCAGACCTAGGTTCAAAACTCACAAACAACAATTTTTTTTTTTGATTTTTTTTATGACTTTCTATACATTTTTTTTTTGTTATATATTCTAAAGTTTAGTGCATATTTAGGCAAAAAAAAAATACACCGCAAAGCGCTATATAGCAATGCTATTAGTGCTTTTAGCGTTTCTCTCGAAAAAACGCTACGATAGCGATAACGCTATTTAAAACACTGTCAACATGTAATTAACATATTTTGATAATTCTACTCCTTTCCAACTTAGTTAATTAGTCGCAATCAAAATACAACAACTTAGTTAATTAGTCCCAATCAAAATACAGTAATGTGTAATAGGTTATAAATAGAATTAGATCATATAAAATCATTGTAATAGGAAATTAGCCACTTTAAGTCTAAAAACATTTGCGACCCCGTCTTGCCGGCTTTTAATACAAATTTGCACCATCGTAAACTTGTGAGGAATTTAGGTGCAAGATTTTTTAGCACACACACATTCTCCTAAATTTCAAACTTGAAGTCATATATTACGGTCCTACTTTTCTAACCATGAATGGTCTTGTTCTGAAAAAATTCCCTTCATTCAGAAAAGTTCGTGCAGCATCGAAAACTGATTCCCTTATGAAACCAACATCACAGTATCGCACAAACTCTAATCCTTGTAATATTCAAATATTACAATCGATGCAAGAAAACGAACTTTCATTTTAGTATTCTAGCTTCAAGAAAAAGAAGAGGTAGAAACTTTTAAATGTCATTTTTACTCCACTACTAGTTTAAACTTTAAATCCTATCCTGTGTGGAAGATATGTATACTTTGGAAAACTCACCCATGTGATCATGTTAGCTTCACTCACATGAAAAAATTGGACAGTAGATACAAGTTGTTTAATGTCATGGAACAACTCAAACTCCAGGTAACTTTTACTTAATGAGACGGGCGAAAGGTTATGCTAGCTGTGTAATTGAATTTATCTCAGAATTTTGTATCTTCAGGAAGGAAGGAAGGAAGTACAGGTTGTCTAGCTAGTGCAGGCAAAAAACACTATTAAATACATTATAGATCATGTGTACGTACTAACTCATTTCTACCTGTTAACAACGATGTTAATATGCAAAGTTATGCGCACGGATGATTATTAATTAACAAACAGAAGATGGCTTTCTTGGGTCAGTTTGTGACTCTCTTGGTGGAGACAACCAGATGTCAACAGTCGTACCTAGCTGTCAAGATTCCTATTGTCCAAATTAAAATCTTAATCAGTATTAGTAATATCATAATTGAGAATCTGAAACAACAAATGGTGTCAATAGTATTTATACTTATATCACCACGTTATAAAAATTAATGCCACATATTGTGCATGAATGCTCAATAGAGTAATGAATTATTGAGAAAAAAATTGAGTTGTTGAAAGAACAAGTCAGTTACTGTCCCTATTGGTAGAGACAATAGATCGAAATCCAGATTACACGTTTATCTAATGTTATGAATATAGAAGAGCATCCCTTAACTTACTCTATATATGCTTTGAGCTTATGCTGAACATAACCATACACCATCAAACTGGACTTTTAAGGCTTCTAATTATATAGTCTTAATCTCGGACTTACCTCGAAAAAGATGACTTATTTTTCTGTGAAATCAAAATCTTTCTACCATGTTAGGTTGATGAGTTTGCCCTCTTGCCCTCACCCAACAAATCTTCAAGTTGATGAGCACTTGAGTAGACTAAGGTTTTCTCAATCTACCTCTTCCTCATTGTCATCAATTGGAAATAAGCTAAGTATTCTTGAACAAATGTATGATTCCTTTGATGCTTTCCTTCAATTGCCAAGTACCCACCAAGCGTTTGTAAAAAAACGAGAAGTGGGCTGAAGAAACTCTTGATGGGTATCTGAGATTATTGGATTTGTGTGCCAATGTCAAAGATATTACCTTGCTTACAATACAAGATTTGCAAGAACTTCTTTCAGTGTTACGAAGAAGAAGAAGAGACACAAATGAGATCAGAAGGTACTCCAACATCAAGGAAGATAGCAAAGAAGGAAATACAAAAGACCCTAAAGGGGTTAAAGAATATCAAACTCAATCACAAAAACACAGAAAATGATGCCATTAGCTCACTGTTTACAGGGATTAAAGAAGCTACTTTTGAAGTGTTTGAGTCTATGATGGCATATATTGCTGGATCAAAGACTCAATCAAGATTTAGGGGTTTGATCACCAAAAAGTTCTTTGGAAATAGTGCATCATTTAAAAGTGATGTGCCAAACACAATAGATTTTCTTGTCCACAAGAAGGTGGAACAAGTCGAGAATACATTTACGTCTGAGAATTGGCAAAGTCAATTGACCACAATGGAGTCCAACCTTCAAGATCTTGATGAAGGGGTGGAGAGTTTGTTTAGGCGACTAATTAAAACTAGGGTTACCCTTCTTAACGTTACCAACAACTAGCAAATAATTGCAATAGAAGTAGCTTAATTTAGAGTTTGTTCAAACTGTATAGCTACATATACATGTATTATATGATCAATAGATGCACTCTTCCCATTTATGACAAATTATTTCTCATGTTACTGTTTCTATAATCTAAACATGAAGCTAATGACATCAAATTTTGCTATATGCATCTAGTATCCAAGCATATATGGATTTTGTTCCAAGGGAATCAATACATGCACAACCAGAATTTTGGATTTTTAAGTAGTTTTTCTCATAAGTCAATAGTTAATGATCCCATGTTTTTATAGCACTTTCTAACTTGATTCAGTTAATTTTGCCATCAAAATCCAACTACGCTTAGTATGTTAGTAGGATTAGATGTCATAAAATCATAATAGATAATTATTTCGTTCGAGTCCGTATATCTTTTTTCTTCTTCTTACTATTAGAAACACTCCATTAAACACCCCGTCGAGTCCATATAATCAAGGAGAGCACTGCCGAAGACAGAATTTGAACGCAATAAGGGCAAAATTATCAAAATAAAAATAAATCATTAATTCAGTTTTTTTTATCTAACGAGGCATGTATATATATATATATATCATTGTTTATAAGGAGCAGAATGTACATCTGAATCACTATAAGGAGTACGGATATACAATCTATAAAATATTTGTACACAGAATAGTACTACTATTCTGTAAAAAGAAGGGGAAAAAGGTTCATTTGTTACCTTATATTCTGTAACAAAAGAGATCTAACACATTCTAATTCTTTCTCCTCGATACAACTTTAATTTTATCCACAACTTCGCAGCATGCAAGAAAATTCCGAAAATCTCAGCAAATTCCTCGCAACGATGAAATGGAATTCTTATAAACTTCCTATTAAAAAAGAAAAAATAAACTCATCAAATTATAACTTCCTATTAAAAAAGAAAAAATAAACTCATCAAATTACATATACTTAACACGACATGAGAAGATCATTATTGAATTCGGCAGCTTGTTTGTAATTTAGCTGCGGCATTTCTTCGGACAGTTTCTAGGAATTGAGATTTTAAAAACAATGGCATGTAAACCAGAAGCAAAAAGCCCTACATGCTGATTCTTAAAAGAAAAATAATGAAGAAAACATTTTTTTTAAGCCACAAAATAGTAATTAAGCAAGATAAAAATAATTAGAACCCTAAATTCTATCTTTAAAAAGACTCATATGATGCATACACAGATGCTAACCAAAGGGGCCGACTTGGTCGTCTTAGGCTGAAATCTTGACGATGGAAATATAAGTTGAACTAAGAGGTTTTATAGGTTTAGTACACCAAACTATCTGTTTTTAACGAATTGGGTATTCACATTTCAAAATTTCCAATTTAGGTAACACACTATAATAACTTTTCAATTTAGGTATCACCGTCTAAATAAATCACAGAATCATGTCACGTGACATTTGACAAACATTAATTTGAGAGACTAATTTGATAATTTTGGACAAAAATATGTCATCCTATAAAAACGTTTTCCTCAATTTCACACATACAAAATTTTGGATTATATGCTAATTTTTTTTATGTGTGAAATTGGGGGAAATTTTTTCTAATATGACATATTTTTGTGCAAATTTATCAAATTAGCATCTGAAATTAATGTTTGTCAAATGTTACGTGACATGATTCCGTGATTTATTTAGACGCTGGGACGTAAATTGGAAAGTTATTACAGTGTGGTATCCAAATTGAAAAATTTAAAAGATGGGTATCCAAATCGTTAACAGCACTATAGTTTGGTGTAGTAAATGTATTTTTTCCCGTCGAATTAACTAAGTTTAGTGAAATTTGATTTTAGAGAAATGGTACGTGACCAATATTGATGTGACCACCACCGCGTATAAATACTTTTTATTTTATTATATCCTCACTTTTCGTTTTTCAATTGGCTATAATTCATGAGGAAGATGATGATGTGCGAGTATTGAATAACCTTAAAAAGAGTATGTACGCGATAGGTGAATTATTCTGAGGTAATTAATTGCATGTTTGTAAAAGGAATTATGAAACAACGGGGAAAATAATACTCGTTCCGTCACAAAATATAAGTCTATCACGAAAAACCCAACTTATTAATAAAAAACAATAATTACATCATTTTTACACTCTTTTCATTTTTTACCCTTATTTTTATTAATGCACATTCTCCTAAAAAGTAAAAGCATGTGCAAATATATAATATTATACAAAATTCTTTTCTGTTTTTCTGTTTTGGGAAAGTGAACTTATATTGTGAAACAATCCAAAATAGTATACTGGACTTATATTTTGAAACGAAAGGAGTATAATATTTGGAGAAATGGGGCCGAGAAATGGTACCAAGTCTAAAAAAAAATGCTATGAAGTTTAGAAAAAAACAAAACAATAACGTTGTTCCGAAAAAACAAAAAAAAAGGTAATTAAGTATGAATAAAGGGAAAAAAAAGGTTATGGAATTTTTAAAAATGGTATGAAGTGTGACAAAATGGGTATGAGCTAGATTTTTTTTTTTTGGATGTGACCGCTTTTCCGGTTAGAAGGTTTTTTAAAATGATTTTAAATTTGTAGGGGGGTTTTTCAAAAACTTTAGATTTTTCATAAATTTTATGTATTTTTTTATTTTTGTAATTTATTGTAAATTTCTAGAAAGTTATTATTATTTTTAGTTTATAAACATTAAACATAGAAAGTGGATAATTGGAGTTTTTGAGTATGTTAGAGAGAGTTAGGTTTTGCCAGAAAATAGTTCGCAACAAAATGGTCTCTCGTTATATAATACTATGTGTAAATTATTCTTTGTCTATATAATACTACGAAATTCATGTAATATGATAGGAGGATCCATAAAACCAAACTCATGAAAATAACCTCTAGACACGCCCCAATATGATCGTGCTGGGCTAATATTTAGGTACTAAATGACATTTTTTCTTCTTTTAAAACAAAATCTTGATTATTGTTTTGTGTATTAGTATGATATTATGCTGTGTGTGAATTGTGGAGTAAATGTAGAATATCTAAAACTTACCCATGTGAATATACTAGCAATGGCTCATGATAGATGGAACAACTTAATCTGAATTAATCCTAAATTCATAATGTTAATAAATAAAGCCACACGAGAAGTTTCTGTAATTTAATAAAACCAATGGTGTGAAGATTTGATCATCTCAATGAAACTAGAGGAAAATAAAAATATATTTCTACTACGAATTTGTATCCCACATGCAATTATTAGTGATTGTCTTCAGCAAGGAAAAACAGCTTCCCTTCCATAATTGATACTCACAGCTCATCTTACTAAGTTAACAATAATAATGCATATATAGTTAATTATGCGCATGCACGAATGCCCTCAGGCCTTAAGAGTAGCACTTGTTTGGGTCAGTTTGTAACCCTCTCTTGTCTAGAAAGTGCGCAAACAACTCCGCAGAATCATATTGCGCGCATCACATCACATTTTGCTGTTGGGAAAAAAAAAACTCCAGTTATGCCAAGATGTCAAGAATCTTATATATTGTCTGTAAGAAGATATAATTCTTATCAAACTTAAGATTATTATTAGAAGATTTGAATCTAAACAACTGTAGGTTGTCTTCTTATTAGAAACATCATTGGTAGTTTACAGTTTACGTACACTTATGACTCGTACCAGAACACTAAAAAATTAATGCCACGTTGGTTGTATAAATGCTCATTTAATTACCAACAAAAAGAAGTACTACAATAGCAATATTTAGGTAAGTTATTGGACCCCTGTTGGTAGAGACACAACGCAAACATCTCCGCATAAACATATAGATCCAGATCAAAACAGCATTTTTATTTATATAGTAGACAGGTCATAAAAGTTAGAATAGCATCTTTCTCCCTAAACTCAGCTTTATATATATGTGTGTGTGTTAAGCTTACAGTAAAGTAGTAAACATAACTAACTAATTAGACTTTAAGATATCTCCATACTCAAACTTATCCCATCTCTTCAGAAAAAAATGGCTTCTGTTTCTTTGAAATCAAAGTCTCTCTACCATGTTAGGTCAGTGAGTTTGCCCTCTTGCCATCACCAATTGACCCCACAAGTTGATGAGCATTTGAGTAGATTAAGGTCTTCTGAATCTACATCTTCATCATTGTCATTAATAGGCAATAAGCTAAATATCCTTAAAGAAATGTATGATTCACTTGACGATATCCTTCAGTTGCCACACAACCAACAAGCATTTGTCAAAAATGAGAAACGTGTTGAAGGAATTTTTGATGGGTATTTGACTTTATTGGATTTATGTAACAATGTGAAAGAAATTTTTTCACATACAAAACAAGATGTGCAAGAACTTCTTTCAGTGTTGCGAAGAAGAAAAGACACAAATGAACTTGGAAAGTATTTAACATCAAGGAAGGTGGCAAAGAAGGGAATCCAAAAGTCCTTGAAGGATTTGAAGAATATCAAATTTAATCACAAAAACACCGAAAATGAGGTCCTGGGTGTATTGTTTATAACGATTGAAGAAGCTAGTTTTGAAGTATTAGAGTCTATGATGTCATACATGGGTGGATCAAAATTTCAATCAAGGCTTAGTAATTTGGTGACAAAGAAGTTCTTCCGAAATAATTCATCATTTAAAGGCGAAGTATCAAGCATGAACGAATTTGAGATTGTTGATGAAGAAGTAGATTTTATTATCAAGAGAAAGGCGGAAAAGATTGAAAATTCAACAAAGTTTGAGAATTTTTATAGTCAATTGACCAAAATGGAGTCCAATCTTCAAGATCTTGAAGAAGGGCTGGAGAGTTTATTTAGGCGATTAATTAAAACTAGGGTTGCCCTTCTCAACCTTCTTAGCAACTAGTCACACACTTGCACTGTATTAGATTGTAGATTAATCTATAGTTTGTACAAAATGTAAAAAAATATATATGATGGATAGATATACATTCCTCTTATAAATAACAAATTTATTTCTCATGTTGTGTTGTTTCTTGCAATCTAAACAAGAAGCTAAAATGGCTAATGCATGGGTTCAAATTTTATGATATGCATCTAGCACTCCGTGCATATATGAAATTTCTGATTTTAAAGGGAATCAATAACTAACTGGCTTCAGATTTCAAGTATTTTCTCTTCGATTCTCAGTTTTTTTATGTATATATATGTACCTTTACGACTTAAAGATCGATGTTAGTTATTTGTAACATAGGAGTGACAAAATTAATTTTTGTCTGTTTGGGGTATATGCATGACGATGTAGAAGATTAAAGAACCAGAAAGGAAGGAAAACATGATCAACAGGGGAAAAACACTTATCTTTTAGCTCCAAATTTATCTGTCCATCACAAATATAGTATTCCTTTAGTTTTCACTTCACAATAAGTGCAATAACGACATGTAGATGCAAAATCAAAAGAATATGGAAGTTGTAAGGCTTTTATCAAATGTAATATGCATACAATTTCCACAAGTTGTTTCCCAAAAAAAACAGTATATCAGACACCCCTTGTTTAAAAAGGAATATATCGCCTATGGGTTCATGCTACCCCTTGAATAAAAATACTCAACTTCTATGAATTTGTTGCCTTTTCTTTTTTTGAAATTTGTTACCAAATAAAGCTGTAGTTTATTAGGAAATTTGTTATACCTATTGCATGGTTTATGTTATTAGTTAAAGGCGCGCAAGCTGTAAAATTCTAGTTAAATTCGTGCGGCCTAAGAAGCGATGACGAAATTGGACCAAAACGTACAATATTGATGATAGGAATCAGATGGTGACGGTTCGGTCGGGAAACCAGGTCGTTACAGGAAACTAAAATAAAACATTTAAATTTATATATATTTTGCTAACTTCGATCACATGCTATCAAGTATAAGTATCAACAATGTCAGTTACAGGCTGTCTTCTGCAAGGTAAAATGCTCTTTATTTTTTTTAAATGAATTGTGGGGAAAATTCCCACTTTTTTTATTTATTAATAATAGTGAAAGTAATTAGTAGCACAAAAAGTGGCACTAATGTTACAAAAAATGAAAAATATAACTCTAAAAAACTAAACTTTACAACTTTGTTGGACTTCTTCATAATAACCTAAAACTTCAAGGACTAGATGGATATATATACTGGACTATGTAAACACAACCCAGGTATACACGTGTAATAAATCCCCCAAAATAGAGACCGCCTTCATTGAGGAGAGAGAACCTCTCCTTCTTCTCCAGTAAACTTCATCGCTGTCCCAAATTCGCCATTTTTCTTTAACAAATCCTTAGATTTGGGAGCCCTTTAGTTCATAATATTTAAAGTTATTAATTCAACAATTATAATGCACATGTATGCGCATGAATGATCGTTAAAAAATGTACAAGATAGTATTTGTTTTGTCAGTTGGTGATCTTATAGGCTGAGACATTTTTAGTAGACAGCTCCGCATAAGCATATAAATCTGCATCAAATCACATCGGTTGTTGGAACGTATGAAGAAAAATCATTTCATTTTGCTTCACCTTGCTTCAGCATTTTTAAACAAATCCAAACGCTGCCTTTATTCATTGACCAAAAAAGAGTACATCCATTTACCTTGCTAGTATTACATACGATAACAACACACACACAAGGCATAATAGCTAGTTAGCTACACCAAGTTGTCAAAAGAATCTAATTGTCTGAAAGAAAATACAATTTTAATCAAAATAATATCATGGCTAATTGATTGAATTTGCAAAGCCATAAACTAAAAAACAATTGTTGGTTGCCTTCTTTTTGGGGACAAACCCTTCCGGTTTACTCTCAAATACCAGAACATTACTATAAAACTAATACCACGTTACATGAGTGCTAATTAAAATAAAATAAAATTACAATTAGGTCAGTTTGTGGCTGTATTGGTAGAGACACAACGCAAACATCTCCATAGAAACAGATAGATCCAGATCGAGGACACGTTTTTCCTAATGGGCGAGGCATGGAGGGAATAAAAGAATCTTTAAGACTTAACTTGATCTATATATACGTTCTAGTCCCATTGTAAACATAACCAACAACCCAAACATTTAACATTTCATTTCAAGTACTTTCTCATATAGCAAATTAAATGGCTTTTATTACTTCGAGATCAAGGTCTATTTACCATGTTAGGTCGGTTAGTTTGCCCGCTTGCCCGCACCCATCGAACCTCCAAGTTGACGAGCAATTGCGTAGACTAAGGTCTTCCGAGTCTGCATCTTCATCATTGTCGTCCATTGGCAATAAGTTGTGTATACTCGAAGAAATGTTTGATTCTTTTAATGATATATTAGAATCATCACACACCCAACAAGGCTTTCTCAAGAGCAACAAATCGGTTGAAGATACTCTTGATGGGTTAATGAGGTTATTGAACTTGTGTTCCAATGTGAAAGATATCTCCTTGCTTACAAAACAAGATGTGCAAGAACTCCTTTCAGTGTTACGAAGAAGAAGGGAAACAAACGAGATCAAAAAATACTTAACCTCAAGGAAGATGGCAAAAAAGGGAATCCAAAAGTCCCTTAAGGAATTGAAGAATATCAAACTCAATTACAAGAACATCGAAATTGATTCCATTAGTTCGTTGTTTATAGCCACTGAAGAAGCTAGTCTTGAAGTGTTTGAGTCTATGATGTCATATATTGCTGGATCAAAGTCTCAGTCAAAGTTCAGTGAGTTGGTTGCAAAAAAATTCTTCCCGAAAAATGCATCGGTTAAAGGTGAAGTATCAGATACAAATGAGTTTGAGAAAGTTGATGATGAAGTAGATTCTCTTATCAACAAAAAGGCGGAAACGAAAGTTGATAATTTGCAAAGTCAATTGACCACAATGGAGTCCAACCTTCAAGATCTTGAACAAGGGCTAGAGAGTTTGTTTAGACGCTTAATTAAAACTAGGGTTTCGATTCTCAACCTTCTCAACAACTAGCCAAAACTTGTTGTAGATGTAGTTTGACAGAAAGTTTGTACAAACTGTATATGAATATATACATACATATATGAATCGTCAATACATACACTTCTCTTCTTAATCACAACTTTTATCTTTGTGCTTGTGTTGTGTTTCTTACATTAAACATGAAGCTCATGACTCATGAGTTCAAATTTTGCTATATGCATCTAGAATTCCAAACATATGCTATGGGTAATAGAATAATTTATCTCATAAGGAATCATCGGGCATAACGTCGTCGATCTGTCCTCCGACGATGTGACGCCGTCAATCTCTCTTTTTGGGGTGCATATGGTGGGGTTCGGTCTATAAAAGTTTTAAGTTTTGGGCGGAGAAATGATATTGATTCACCGAAATTGTTTGTTATTTGAAAATTTTTGAGACTAAAATCATTTGATTTGAACGATTCGTTATTTAATGCTTTGTGGGTTTTTAATTGATCGAGGGAAATCGTTTACACAGTAGAGAGAAAACCAAAAAAGAAGAATAGGACTAAACTTTACTATAATTATGTAGTGGTCCTCATAGTTTGAAGTTTTGAAACTAAATCACTTTTATCAAACGTGTGTTTGTGCTTGGTGTAGGAAAAAAAAATTCTTTATAGTCACTGTTGTTTCAACATGAACTACTTAATAGTGAGTAATTTAGTTGCTCTAGTTTTGGACATTTGGTGGTAAAGCCATGTCCAGACTCCTATACACTTTTTATGTCTTTTTTATTAACTCAAATGTATTTTTATATATACACTATTTTATACAATTTTATTAACTTTTTATGCACGTTTTATGTACTCGTATGTACTTTTAATGCACGATTCTATGCACTTTTTATACACTTTATACATTTGTATGCACTTTAATGCACTTTTTATCAGATTTTATGCACTTTTTATGCGCTCGTATACACTTTTTATACACTTGTATCACCCGTATGCACTTTTGAATTTTTTTAGATTTTAATTTTATTATTTTAGGTTTTTTTAATTTTTTTTTGATTTTTTCATATTTTTCTGAGTTTTGTATAGATTTTTTAATATTTATTTCGATTTTTTTTTATTCTTATTTTTATTAATTTTTTTTTCCGATTTTTGGTTAATTATTTTGAATTTTAATATATTTTCCATATTTTTTGATTTTTAGAGAGCGAAAGTGAATGTTTTATGTTTGAATAATGACGTTTTTGTAAATAAATTGAACATTAATGAAAATTGACCTTATGGGAAACTCAACTCTTAAAAAGTGTAATTTTGGACAATAAATTGATAAATAATGGGATATTGGGCATTTCTCCTTTTCTGATTTTGATACTTGTAACTTGTTAGGGCTGTGAGTGTGATTGTTGTGTTCTGTTGTTGTGTTGCGTAGTTGAGCATTCGATATGGTTAGTAGAGTTTTATTTTTTGGCTAAAAGTAATTACCACATTGGAGCATTTAAATTGTTTTCAATGTAGTCTGTAGTGTAAGAGGTTACACAAGAGGAGAATTTTTAGAATTCATTAATGGTATTGCTTTATTTCTTTATTCTAAAGGGATTATATGATATCATAATATTTTCAATTAAATAAGATATAATATAGGCTCACTAATTAGAATTAAAGGGTCCAATGTGTACTTGAAATACAACCTAATTTAAGTGAATATGTAAGTTAGAGATGAGTTTTTTTATGACGTGCCAACTTATGGCTAGCGAAAATTAGTGTGTCCAATGCGGATGCTCTTACCTTTTTTTCCTTTGAAATTCTGCATTTGTAGTTTATCAAGATATCAGTTACAGGTTGTCTTCTCCAAGGAAAAACGCCCTTTATTCATAATATTTAAAGTTATTAATTCAACAATTATAAAGCAAAGGTATGCGCATGAATGATCGTTAAAAAATGTACAAGATAGTATTGTTTTGTCGGTTGGAGAGACAATTGGTAGACAACTCTGTCTAAAGATATAAATTGCATCAAATCGATCGTATCGGTTATTGGAGACCTATGGAAAAAAAAATCATTTTACTATCCTTCATCTTGCTTTTAATTTTATTTTTAAACCAATATTGCAAACGCACACCCGGCTTTATTCATTAACCATCAAAGGAATACAGATATTTACCTTGCTAATTACATACGCTAACCACACACACAAAAAAGGCATAGTAGCTACACCAAGTTGTCAAAAGATTCTAATTGTCTGAAAGGATATACAATTTTAATCAAAATAAGATTGATAAAATGATTCAAATTTGCAGAGCCATAAACTAAAAAAAATAACTGTTGGTTGCCTTCTTTTTGGGGACAACCCTTCAAGTTTACTCTCATATACCAGAATATTAGTATAAAACCAATGCCATGTTACGTTCATGAGTGCTAATTAAAAGAGAATAATATTACAATTAGGTCAATTTGTCGTTGTATTGGTAGAGACACAACGCAAACATCTCCATAGTAACAGATAGATCCAGATCGAATACACGTCTTTCATAATGGATGAGGCATGGAGAAAATAAAAGAATCTTTAGACTTAACTTGATGTATATATATGTTTTAGTCTCACCGTAAACATAACCAACAACCCAGACATTGACAAGTTTCATTTAAAGTACTTTCTCATATAGCAAAACAAATGGCCTCTATTTCTTCGAAATCAAGGTCTCTTTACCATGTTAGGTCGGTTAGTTTACCTGTTTGCCCTCACCCATTGAACCTCCAAGTTGACGAACATTTGAGTAGACTAAGTTCTTCCGAATCTACATCTTCATCATTGTCATCCATTGGCAATAAGCTTTGTGTACTCGAAGAAATGTATGAGTCCTTTGATGATATCTTAGTATCATCACACAGCCAACAAGGCTTTCTCAAAAGCAAGAAATCGGTTGAAAATACTCTTGATGGGTTCATGAGGTTATTGGACTTATGTTCCAATCTGAAAGATATCTCCATACTTACAAAACAAAACGTGCAAGAACTCCTTTCAGTGTTGCGAAGAAGAAAAGAAACAAACGAGATCAGTAAATACATAACCTCGAGGAAGATGACAAAGAAGGGAATCCAAAAGTCTCTTAAGGATTTGAAGAATATCAAACTCAATCACAAGAACATCGAAAATGATTCCATTAGTTCGTTGTTTATAACCATTGAAGAAGCTAGTCTCGAAGTGTTGGAGTCTATGATGTCATATATTGCTGGATCAAAGTCTCAATCAAAGTTTAGTGGGTTGGTTGCAAAAAAGTTCTTCCCGAAAAATGCATCGGTTAAAGGTGAAGTATCAAATGCAAATGAGTTTGACAAAGTTGACGATGAAGTAGATTCTCTTATCAACAAAAGGGCGGAAACGAAAGTTGAGAATTTGCAAAGTCAACTGACCACAATGGAGTCGAACCTTCAAGATCTTGAACAAGGGCTAGAGAGTTTGTTTAGACGATTAATTAAAACTAGGGTTTCAATTCTCAACCTTCTCAACAACTAGCCAATACTTGCTGTAGATGTATTTTAGCAGAAAGGTTGTACAAACTGTATACGAATATATAAATACATGAATCATCAATACATACACTTCTCTCCTTAATCACATCTTTATCTCTGTGCTTGGGTTGTTTCTTTACTAAATTAAAGTTTAAATATGAAGCTCATGATTCATGTATACAAATTTGGATATATGCATCTAGGATTCCAAACATATCCTATGGATTATAGATTCCCAATCATTGCACGTAGTTGAGTTTCCGATTTTAACTATTTTCTATCCTATTCTCACATTTATTTCAGATCATTCTTTTTTTGAGGATCATTCATTGCTCTGAAATTTGAGAAATTACGTTGATAAGTAATTAGCATGTTCAGGTAGTTGAACTTAGTTCTAACTCCTTTTCAACTCAGCTAATTAATCCCTATCAATATCTAACAAGTAATAGGATATATGATTAAAAAATACATTATTTTTTTACACGTACATCTGTTAGCATGAAGAAATTTAGCAAAACAAAACAGATCCATAAGAAAAAACATACAAGCAAAATCTGCAAAACAACAACTTCGCCAATCAAAATCTGCAGATTCTCTTATCAAGAAGAGGCGGAAAAAAACGAGAACATAACAAAATTTGAGAATTTGCGAAGTCAATTGACCACGATGGAGTCTAACCTTCAAGATCTTGAAACAAAGGCTAGAGAGTTTGTTTAGACAATTAATTAAAATTAGGGTTTCAATTCTCAACCAGCTTCTTAACAACTAGCCAAGACTTGCTGTAGATTTAGTTTAACAGAAAGTTTTTACAAAGTGTATATAGTGTATATGAATGTATATATATATATATATATATATATATATATATATATATATATATATATATATATATATATATATATATCAATGTTTTAAAAATCGCGCTATATAGCGCAAAATAGTGATTTTTGGGAAAAAAAAAAGCAACGAAAAACCACTATTTGGCTGGAATTGCGCTAAAATTGCGCTATAGGGGACCAAAAGCGCAAAAAACATGAAATTCTGGACCAAAAGCGTAAATAGCGAGTTAGGAAAAAAAACAAAAGATCTAAATAATTAATATATATTGTGTAATTTTCATAAAAGTGTGGGCGGTCCAGATGATTGTAACAATGTATTATTTTTCAGCGGACCCAAGTTCGTAACTCACTTGCAGTAAAAAAAAAATCAAATTTTTTTTATTACTACCTAATATAACTATACATTTTATCTTTTATTGTTATATAATCTAAAATTTATTGCATATTTAGGCAAAAAAAAAAAATTACACCGCAAAGCGCTATTTAGCAACGATATTTGCGCTTTTAGCGTTTCTCCCGAAAAAACGCTACGCTGACACTATTTAAAACATTGAAATTATGCCTGACACACTTCTGTCCTTAGTCACAACTTTATCTTTGTGCTTGTGTTGTTTCTTTACTTTGAACATGAAGCTCATGACTCATGAACACAATATTTGGTATCTGCATCTAGAATTCCAAACATATGATGTGGAATGTAGAATATTTTATTTCACAGGGAATCGTTGCGCATAGTTGATCAGTTTTGAAGTTCAACTATTTTTTCTTCTATTCTCATATTTATTTTAAATCTTTTGTTCCGTTACCAAACTAAAGATGATTCGTTGCTGTAAGATTTGATCCATCTCAGCTAATTAATCCTAATCAATATATAACGAGTAATAGGTTATATTAATAAATTTAGATCATATGATTTATAATAGATTTCGTCCTACTTTTTTTTCTTTTCTTTTTTTATAATTGGTGGGGAAACCCACATTTTTATTTATTTATTTATAAAAATATGGGGAAAAACCCCCACAAAATAAAAAAGGTTCAGCACCAAATGGTACTTAAAATGTTAATTTCGTCCTGCTTATCTAACCATATATGATCTTGTTTACCACAGTCATTCCCGCTGTTCAAGAATTTTATCAGAAAACTGATTTCCCCAACCCGCCTAGAGTAGACATTTATATATAGAAGTACTAAAAAATTGATTCCGTGCAGGAAAAATCAGATTAATGAGATAGAAACAAGCTAAGGTCATTTTCTAATTTGATACTTGTGCCTTGTGAGGGCTGTGCCTGTGTTAGCTGTGTTCTCTTTTGTATTCCTTAGTTGAGCATTAGGTGTGGTTTAGCAGAGGGTTGTTCTGCTAAGTTTTCTTGTGCGTTACAAAAAAAAAAAGCGAAAGTCGAATGTTTTTCTAGAGGTCCCCCCAATTGTTAAAGATAAAGTTTCTGGTGCTGCTACAACATGGATCTGTATCATTGTAGATTGGACTAAAAAACTGTTAAAACATGAAGAAATTTATTATAGAATATTATTCAAATCTTTCCTAATCAAACTCAAAATCTTAAGCTTTCCTCCAGAGTGGTTATGGAGGTTCTCTTTCCCATTCAGATACGAGGTTCCCATGGTTCACTGTTCTGATTTCTGAAGGCATAAAGGGAGATTAGAGAGTAACACCTACAGGAGTTGGTTTAAATTATTATTAAGACTAGACAACCAAAATCCGTGACTATAATTAGACATGCTTAAAAAGTACCTTTTCAAGCTTGTCTTCCATTTACTAGTTCTAATTCTTCTGAATCCTATTTAGCTCCACATCTCATCACATAACCCTTGTAATATTCTATAAACCAATCGATTCACGAAAAGTAACTTACATTTCTGAAAACTACTTAAGGAATTTATGTATTCTAGTGTCAAATATTTCCTATACTACTTATTGAAAGCCAAATATAATCGTCACCCTTTTGAAGGAAAAAGAATAAGTAGAAGCTTTTTCAAAGTACAATTTTCATAAATACTGTGAGGATGAACTGAGGAATTTGGAAAACTTACCCATGTGATCATGAAAATATTAGACAGACGATACAACTATACAAGCTGTTTAATGACATAGAACAACTCAAACTCAGATAGAAGTGTTATTTAATGAGCCACGCGAAAGGTTATAATTGTGTAATTGAACTTGTCAGAAATTTGTATCCTCAGGAAATAAGTTATTGTATGTCGTGCAGGAAAAAACAGCATTTTTAAATTCTTAAACTCGTCTCTGTTAAAAACGATGTTAATAATGCAAAGCTATGCACACGGATGATCATTAACTAAGTAGAAAGATAGCTTTCTTTAATCAGGCTGTGACCCTCTTGGTGGAGACAACCAGACCTCCAAAGTTGTACCTAGTTGTCAAGATTCCTATTGGCTATTGTCCATATTTTAATCATAAACAATATCAATATCTTAATAAATAATCTGAAAGATTTTATTATCAAAAATCTCTGTTTTAAAATTCGCGCTACATAGCGCTATGTAGCGCGAAATAGCGCTTTTTTGGTAAAAAAACGCAACGAAAAATCACGATTTTGGGTGGAATTGCACTAAAATCGCGCTATAGGGGACCAAAAGCGCAAAAATCGTGAAATTCTGGATCAAAAGCGTAAATAGCGAGTTAAAAAAAAAACAGCGGATCTAAATAATAAATATATATTGTGCAATTTTCATAAAAGTGTCTGCAGTCCAGATGATTAAGACTGTGCTGTAATTTCCAGCAGACTGGGTTCGAAACTCACCAACAACAATTTTTTTTTATTTTTTTTTTATTACTATCTAATATAACAATATTTTTTTTTATTTTTTTTTTGTTATATATTCTAAAGTTTAGTGCATATTTAGGCAAAAAAAAATACATCGCAAAGCGCTATATAGCAACGCTATTAGCGCTTTTAGCGTTTCTCTCGAAAAAACACTACGATAGCGATAACGCTATTTAAAACACTGTCAAAAATGTTGCCACGTAATGTGCATGAATGCTGATTGAATAAATGAATTATTGAAAAGAAAAATACGAGTTGTTGAAAAATTCAGTCAGTTTATGTCTCTATTGGTAGAGACAATAGATCCAGATCTGGATCACACACGTTTTTCTACTGTCATGAAGATAGAAGAGCATCTACCCCAAACTTGCTCTATATATGCTTCTAGCTTATGTTGAACATAACCATCACCTGAACTTTGAGACTTCTAATTATAAGTTCATAATAATTAACATACCTCCAAAAAGATGACTTCTTTTTCTTTGAGATCAAAGTCTTTCTACCATGTTAGGTCAGTGAGTTTGCCTTCTTGCCCACACCCATCAAATCTTCAAGTCGATGAGCACTTGAGTAGACTAAGGCGTTCTCAATCTACCTCTCCCTCACTGTCAGCAATTGGAAATAAGCCAAGTATTCTTGAACAGATGTATGATTCTTTTGACACTTTCCTTCAATTGCCAAGTACCCAACAAGCGTTTGCAAAAAATGAGAAGTTGGTTGACGAAATTCTTGATGGGCATATGAGATTATTGGATTTGTGTGCCAATGTCAAAGATATTACCTTGCTTACAAAACAAGATTTGCAAGGACTTCTTTCAGTGTTGCGAAGAAGAAGAGACACAACTGAGATCATAAACTACTCAACATCAAGGAAGATGGCAAAGAAAGAAATCCAAAAGACCCTAAAGGGGTTAAAGAATATCAAATTCAATCACAAAAACACAGAAAATGATGCCATTAGCCCATTGTTTATAGCAATTGAAGAAGCTACTTTTGAAATGTTTGAGTCTATGATGACATATATTGCTGGATCAAAGTCTCAATCAAGATTCAGTGGTTTGATCACCAAAAAATTCTTCGGAAATAGTGCATCACCCAAAAGTGAAGTACCAAACACAAATGAGTTTGAGAGAGTTGATGAAGAAGTAGATTTTCTTATCTACAAGAAAGCGGAACAAATTGAGAACACAATGAAGTTTGAGAGTTTGCAAAGTCAGTTGACCACAATGGAGTCCAGCCTTCAAGATCTTGATGAAGGGGTGGAAAGTTTATTTAGGCGACTAATTAAAACAAGGGTTACCCTTCTCAACGTTATCAACAACTAGCAAAGATTTGTGATAGAAGTAGTTTAATTTAGAGTTTGTACAAGCTGTATAGAAATATATACACGTGTTCTATGATCAATAGATACACTCTTTCCATTTATGACAAATTATCTCTCATGTAACTGTTTCTATAATTTAAAGTTTGAACATGAGATCAAATTTTGATATAAGCATCTAGCATTCCATGCTTATATGGATTTTTGTTCCAAAGGAATCAATATATGCACAAATTGAGTTTTGGAATTAAGATATTTTTTCCGGTATTCTCTCATTTCTTTCTAGAGCTTTTATTCCTTTACTACTTATGATGATTGTTCGCAAACCAGATTTGAAGACATAAGTATTACCTTCTTGTTCCTAATACACTATTTAATTTGGATTTTTTTGTTGTTGTAATTTTTTGCTTAGTTTTCACGACTAGAAGTTAAACAAGATTAGGTTAATAGTTAATTTTCATTTTTTGCTATATATTCATCATATTCTTTAGAATAATGAATCAGAAATCTTATCAAATTCTTTAGAATTAAGAGGTCATAAAAAATAATCACAGTTTAGCTGCGGCATTTCGTCGAACATTCTGGGCATGAACGATTTTTTTAAATTGCAAAGATGTAACTCAGAGGCAAAAGCCCTATGTTTTTGTTAAAATTGTAAAGCAATAGTTGATATAAATCTCAAAGCAATTAAGCAGCCTAAAATTAAAATAAATAGATCTCTATATTTTATCTAGAACCGGGATGCACCTCACACGTTGAGGAGAGGTCTTACGTGTGCAATTCTCATTCTAGCGCTCATAAAAAGACCCAAAGTAAAAAAAAAAGAAAAAAAAAAGGCAATCAGTACCGGTGTTTTAAAAAAGTGATACCGTGAGAATAGCATTTTTCTGAGGGCTACGTTAATATCCGAGCATCCAAAGCATAAACGCGTTCTTGCGTGGTATTACCTGCAAAGATAGTATATGCAATTTTCTGAGCGCTACATTCATTCCGTTGGTCAATTTTTTTCTTCTCAGGTTGCTGTTTCCGCAATTTAAAGTATGAAGCTAATTTGATTAAATTTTGCTATATGCATCTAGCATTCCGCACATATATGGATTTTGTTCCGTGGAAGTTAATATATGCACAATTGAGTTTTAGATTCAAGTATGTTTTCACGTATTCTCCAATTTACTTTTAGATGATTGTTCCTTTACAACTTAAGATGGTTGTTCCCAAATCAGTTTTAAAGATACAATTTATTTATTTTTAAACTAAGGATCTTTTGTGTTCTAATTTTAGTACATTTCATACCAGAATAGATAGAGACTTTATTGCCACTTTTTCCACAACTATAATTGCATCCCGTATGGATTAAATAAAGATCATGCTGGCTTTGCACACTTCAAAATATTAAACAGAAAATGCATGTTGTTTGATGAGATGGAACAACTAAAACTCAGTTAGTAATTTAATTTCACGAACCACACGAAGGGTCTATATGTAATGTAATATAATCCGATCATAATTCTGTATCTTCACATGCTATAACAGCGAAGTACTGCAGGTTGTCGCCTGCAGGAAAATACCTGTAAATCCAGGTGGATTAGCATGCTTAATTCATTTTACAAGTTAACAAAATTATTAATGCAAAGTTATGCGCACGAATGGTTATTAAAATATAGCTTTCTTTGGTCAATTTGTGACTCTTGGTGGAGACAATCAGATGTCTTCAGTTGGGCATCGTTGTCAAGATTCCAATTGTCCAGGTATAATGCAATCAAAATTAAGATTATCATAAAAAAAAATTGAGACAACAGTTGTCCATCATATTTATATTTCCATCATCACATTATAACAATTAATGCCACATTATGTCCATGACTACTCATTAACTAAAGGTTAATAACTTAATACTCTTATTGAATTATTAGGTCAGTTTATGTCCCTATTGGTCTGCACAGCGCAAACATCTCCGTGAGACGTTTAGATCCAGATCGAGATTATGGTGAACATAACCATCAGACTGAACTTTGAGACGTTTTGTTTTCCAAGTCTTAATATCCAATTTACCCAAAAAAAAAATGGCTTCCATTTCTTTCAGATCAAAGTCTCTCTACCATGTTCGGTCAGTGAGTTTGCCCTCTTGCCCTCATCCATTAATCCCTGAAGTCAACGAGCACTTGAGTAAACTAAGGTCTTCTCAGTCTACCTCTTCCTTGTTGTCTTCAATTGCCAATAAGCTATATGTTCTTGAAGAGATGTATGATTCCTTTGATGATTTTCTTAAATTGTCAAACACCCAACAAGTCTTTGTGAATACCAAGACATCGGTTGAAGAAATTCTTGATGGGTATATGTGGTTATTGGATTTATGTGCCAATGTAAAAGAAATTTCTTTAGATACAAAACAAGATGTGCAAGAACTTCTTTCAGTATTGAGAAGAAGAAGGGAAGCAAATGAAATTGGAAAATACCTAACCTCAAGGAAGAATGTGAAGAGGGGGATCCAAAAGACCATACGGAATTTGAAGAACATCAAACTCACACACAGAAAGAATGGAAACGAGGCCTTTGGATCGATGTTTATAGATATCGAAGCGGCCACTGTTGAAGTTTTTGAGTCTTTGATGTCATATATTGCTGGATCAAAGTCTCATTCCAAGCTTAGTGGTTTGGCTGCCAAAAAATATTTTGTTAAAAGTGTATCATTCAAGGCTGAAGTATCAAATTCAAATGAATTTGAGCAAGTTGATGATGGAGTAGAATTTCTTATCACTAAGAAGGCAGAAAAAATCGAGAACAAAATGACATTTGAGAACTTACAAAAACAAATGACCAAAATGGAGTCCAACCTTCAAGATCTTGAAGAAGGGCTCGAGTCATTGTTTAGGCGACTGATTAAAACTAGAGTTACCCTTCTCAATATTCTCAACAATTAGTCATAGACTTGTAGCTGATGGTTATCCATGATATCATAACTTTGTACAGTCAAACGATGTAGTTTATAGATAGTACAGACTGTAGGCAAAGAAATGCATATATTATACGATTAATGAATACACTTCTCGTTCAAACCATTTTATCTCCTGTATGTTTTTGCTTTTGTTACTTACGAATGATAGCAAACTGGTGTTTGAATTTTCATATGGTGTTTGGATTTTCTAGTTTAACGCTGCAATGCTGGAGAACTAGTGCAATAATAAACAGTTGACAATGTTGCCTTTTCTTGGATGAAAATGCTTCTAGGTATGTACATCGAGAACAGAAAAGGTTGCTAGAATTCTAGCAGAAAAAGGATATAGCAGGGGTTTCTAGTACAGATTTTGATAGCTAGAGATCCTTCATGAGTGAAGCAAGAAAATCGAAATATACCTATACAATCCAATTTCTTGCTAGGATTTTCAGCTCACTTAAATTGATTCAATATATTTAATTATAGTCAGCTGGATAAAACCGAAGTTTGTTGATGAACTTAAATGAATACATTCTCCATTTGCAACTATTCTAGAATAGAAAAGGAAGATGCTACCGAGATACAACCTTTTTCCAACTGATTCTTCCATAATGTACATAAAAATTACAATATCCACGGGTTACAATAAACGCAATACAAAAGTTAATTACATTTGATGAATTGAAAAATTAAGTTTCCCCTCATCCAAGCTTATTCTCCGGCCAAATCAGTACACCCCCTAAAAAAACTACCCCAAATTCAGACTACAAAATTAGAAGTTAGCTCAAGACCCTGCCATTTTCACCTTGTAGTATAAAATTATATATGTATAATGTAAAATGATATAATTAAGCATTGTACATGACATATGAACATATTTATAAAGAATCATTCATCCCTTAAAGAGCAATCTCAGCCTGCAACGGGCTGAAGCCAATTTGGGACCGTGTATCAGCCTCCCAGTTCAAGTTAGCAACCACCTCATCCGTCACTGACACATAATCCTGCAAAAGAGAAAAAGGAAATAAATAAATATTCAAAAATGGATTGGAGTAATTGTACAAACAATAATAACTAAACCAATTGTCTTGGTTGCCTTTAAAAAGAAATCAATTTGATGATATTTGGAACGTCGGAAATTCTCTCGATAAAATTTGAAGAAAGTATATACTTGTGTTAAAGTTCCACAGTGACCAATAGAAAATAATACTAGTATAAGTTAATTGAAGAAAACTTTTTTGATGCGAAGCATTAACCTTTTTTCAGTTTCGTGAAACTGTTTTGTTTGTGCTATGTTAAAATTAAACATGTTTGCAATATGTTTTCAGGGATGCAAAACAACTTTGTATAGTTAGAAGTAAAAAAACACAAGAAAGGCACATTCTTTGTTCCTAACAAGTCCCCAACTTTACATTGTTTTTGACTGGAAAGCTTTTTCGGAGAAAAGCAGAGAAGGAAAATGAGGCAAAAGAAAAACAGATCATATAAGAAGAAGATTGAGATGTTTTTTAAGAGAAAGACCAACCTCAAGCTTCTGAACAAGTTCCTTTGCACTAGGGGCAGATACAAAAATTTGACGCTGATAGGGTTTTATAAAGCCGTCCTCCACAGCTCTGTCTATAAATGTCAACAAGAAATCGTAATATCCGTCCACATTCAGCAAACCCACCTGCATATATATCATTTCATAACAAAACAATCAGCCTTGAGAGTGAAATTTGTGAAGAAAAAAAATATATTAGAACACGGGGAGCAATAACATCGTAAACATTGTGTAAGCAGGATGTTATATTATTTGATGTTATATGTGTAAACTGACACAGATAGTTTACTGTCATTTATTCTGTTTAAAACTATTTTTTTGGAAACTAACCACTCCAAGTCTCTAAGTGCATTTTCTTTTCTGTAAACAACTATCTTATTCAAACAGAGTTTTCTTATACAATTCCGCAGGAAAATCTTTAATTTACTTTTAGGTAAAATAACATTAATGGTTGCAAAAGTGAAAAACTAAATAACCAATAGTACAAAATGGTTGTAATACTCCTATTTAAGATGAGTACTTACAGGCTTGTCATGGATACCCAGCTGAGCCCAGGAAATGACCTCCAAGAGCTCTTCTAGAGTCCCATACCCACCTATTAAAAGAAGGGAGAAGTCAGAAACAGTGTTTTAACTCCCAAAACCATAGTTAAGACATTTTCGCAAGACCTTCGCTAAAGCATAAGCTTTTAATAAATGGAAGTTTTTCGAGCTTTTTGACAAAGACTAGAGATTCTTTTTAGCTTTCAGACGAGCTACTTGTTGAAACAGAAGTGAGAAAAGTATCCAAAAACTGTCTAAAAATGTATAGAGGACGTGAGAGCAATTGGTGTTTACCAGGAAGGGCTATGAAGCAGTCAGAATGACGAGCCATTTCAGCCTTTCTTTGATGCATATCAGATACGGGCTTAACCTCGCCCATTGTCACACCTGTTAACTGTTGGAGAAAAAAAACCAAAAAAATAATAATTCAACATGTTTTTTGAATTGAATAAGTAGACCAAGAATGAGAACAGAAAGGAAGGAATGTGTTTTGTAATGTACCTCTTTGGTCATTAGGGTTCTGGGTATGATCCTGGTAGGAGGAAAAACCAAGAAGAAATTCCAAATTTTAGCATATTTAGTCATTTACGCAACAATTAATAAATGTGAAAATGATTTATGAAAGTACAAATAGTGTTTGGTGTTTACCCAAGAACTTTTCCTCCTCCATTGTAAACAGCTTGGGACACCAAACCCATAAGCCCAATGCTACCCCCTCCATACACAAGATCCAACTTCCTTGACACCTTCAAATATATTATTTTTGCTAAATGAGATAGAAAAATAAAAATAGCGCATGTCGTATTTAAATACATAAATATTTATAGTTCTCAAATTTTGAACGCAACATAGATTGATGGCTATTTACTCTAAGTCCACGAATGAGTATCCAACCATGAATATGAGCTTGAGTGCAACTTTAAATCAACGGAACGGGGTTACTCTAAATTTGGATTGAAAAATGGGGCTTAGTTTTATTTTAGTTTTCGGCACAAAAATGAACCAAATAATCACCTTTAAATTGGCCGACTGAATGACTTATAAGTAAAAATATATATGCTGGAAATCTTAGCTCTGACCAAACAAGCCCTGTGGATATACATTTTTTTTATCTTGGCACTACACAAGTAAAACGAAAAATTGATGAATTGAAGAAAAATAGGCAAGGGAAAAATATAAAGTAAGTACCAATTCTTGGCCTAATTCAATAGAAGCTTCTTTATAGCATTCTTTTTTACCGGAACTGCTCCCACAAAAAACACACGCACTCTTGAACCTTGAGAAGTTACCAATTTCCTTCGCCATTTAGGTAAATTGAAGTGAGAAAGAGAGAGAGATTAAAGTAGGTTTTAGTAAATGTTAGGCTAATTAACTTTGGTTTCAACTCACAAGTAATAAGAACATAATAAAGGCAACTATATATAAGGCTTCAAGCCCCCAAATATAATATAATAATGAGATTTGCTTGATATCCTAAATCTGATTTATATGAGTATCTACATGTATTTGTCTATAGACACATCGTCATTCTTTATACAAATCATATAAAATAACATGCATATTTGCAGAATCAATATAATACTAATAATGAGGGCTTCTTTTGTGATTTGCTAGATTTCTTATCACATCGAGAAAATATTATGTGCACACACCGGTTACACTCCTCGCTATATTCCTTGTATGATGAGTGGCGACAAAAACTTAATTCTTTTACATTGTGGGAAATCAATCCATGTCTACCTTGTTATATTTTCTGCTATGAAGCTAAATTTCCTTAAGTTCATTGTTTACTTTCCTTTCTGAATGTGTGGCTTTCTCAATAAGAAGAACAAAAAACCATTAGACAAATTGTATCCATGATTAGTTGTATCTAACAAATTCATGTCTTTCTCTTTTCAACTTATACCATAAATGTTAACTAGAAGTCAAAAATTGCATAAAGCACAACCTGTGTACCTGAAATAACTTCAAAATTTATGGTAGAATTTATAAATCACAACCTGGCTACATAAGAAACTATGACACTGTAAACACAAATGACAATAGAGAATGGACCAATGTGAGTGTTGGATCGTTCACTTTTGAGAAGATAGAAGATTTCCCAAAATATGTCAAAATTATGTGAGAATAATTTCATACATCAGCAAATATTGAATTTACAATGAATATTTTTCATTCATGCAAGATGAAGTAATCATTGTTCAAGAAACACTAATTAAAAAAAGGATGTACCCCACACTCTAGAATCCGAACAACAGAGGTTATAGTAACAATAGTAAAAAAATCATGAACCACGTAAACATAAAGACGAGCGAAAACGAATTTTTTATGAATTTCATTAATTCAAAATATTTAATAATTAAAAATTGTATTTTCTTTCTTTCTTTTTAAAATATATTATAATTTTATCATTTAGTATTATATTGTTTACTATAATAAAGTTGTCTACCAATAAATAAAACGTTAGTTAATTAATTAATTAATTTGATATCATAACATATTTTGTTAGTTTTAAGTTTATATATTCTAAAAATGTATAATTTTTTTTTTACATACGTATAAATAATTACTTTGACAAGTCGAGCACTTAACAATAAAATAGGTGACTGTATTTATACTATGATGATAAAAATTACTTTAATAAGTTTTTGAAATAATACAAGCATATCATGATTAATATTATTATACTATAAATAAGTTTACTAATTTGTAATGATATTACATCATTAATAGATTTAGTTTTTTACTTTTATCAAATTTTATATATAGTTACGCGAAAACGAGTTTAGACGAAACGAACAGAGTCGTATTCATGTTCATGTTCATGTTCATGTTCATGTTTAGTTCAATTAATAGACGAACGTTATATTCTTGTTTGTTTATCATGTTCGTTTATAAATGAACGAACATGAACCAAAACTTAACCGAGTCGAACTAGAACGATTTCATGAACAACTCATCTCATTTACAGCCCTAGTAGTAAAACCATAAACGGGTTGAATTTTCATAAAAAAAAACTAAATTTTAAGGCACGCGTGTTAAATTTACAATTTTTTTAACAATACTGAATGATAAAACTTTCAAATTTTTTTACATTAGTGCGTAGTTAGAAAGATATTTACAGTACGTACGCAATGCTGGTCCTAATTAGTAGGCACGATGGTAAATACTTTAATTAGAGGCGTAAATATAGCATTGATTTAGAACATTTCATGGATGGTCTGTGTGCTGTCAAAATTTACATCAACTACTAAATTAAGTTAAATAAAAAAATAAGTGATGTCAAATCATTGTTTTAAACGTATTTTAATAAAAACATATAATCAAAATTTTAATAAAAATATATAGTCAAAATTTGAAAAACAAATCTTTATTTTTAGGATTATGGAGGTGCCGTCACCCCCGATGGTTTGCAACTAGCTCCTCCGACCTGAAAGTACCAAAGCAGTTAGCGTCGAGAACTCAAAAGTTATCGTTGAAAGTACCCCAAAAAAATTAAAAAAAAAATTGTAACATCGCGTTTCCAGAACAACTAACAAGTAATAACAACACATTTGTTAAAATATTGTTGTTGTCACGTATACATGTGACATCTTGAATTTCTTCATCTGCAATTAGCTTGCCTGTAAATTAGTCTCTTGTAGGTAATTAGAATTAGAAGAAAAATATTGAACAGATGTGAGATCTAACTCTGCTAGCTTATAAGAGTAGATTTGGAACCTATTTATTTGTGTTCCAAATATATTTCCTAATTTATACACATCCTTAGTTAGTAAACATGACGACGTATAAAAAGCATCTACCGGAAAACCATTATTTCGTCAATTAGTTTCATTATGCCTAAGTGTGTTTCGAAATCCTAAATTACTAAGAAGATATAATACAAAAGATAAATTTGTGTGATTATTAGTTTGTCTTTATGATGACTTTGAAATAACATTCTTCGTTACATTCTATGTTTAGTGGATAGAGTTTATTAATGTCTTTATCATGCTCTTCCAAGGACGTTAAGTGTATCGACTGCATCCAAAAATTAAGATAGCAACATTTTATTTTTTGAAAACTGATAATAAAATGAGTGTCGCTAAATTTTAGCAATAATTTAACAACAAAAACTATTGTCCAACTGTTGCTAAAATTTAACGACACTCATTTTACCATCAGTTTAACAACAGATGCTCTGATGATAACATGAAATATATTTTTTTAGTGATTTACTTTGCAGTTGAAGATCTAATTAAGCTCACAAGCTATATCATCTATCCATCTTAATGAAAAGCAAAACAAGAAAATTTTAGTCAGGTATATAAAAATATACTGCTACAATGTCTTTTTACAACTTTAATTTTCCAAACGATGAAGTGATCCTCGTCTCCATAATTAAACAACGAATTATCAATCTGATCATCTCACGATGTAGCTAAAAAAAATCCCATCCCGCCTTTATTCGGAAATCGAACCTGAGGGCAATGCTGCACTCTAGCTAGGTTATACCCTTCGATAATCGCCCTCTAATTTTTAAGGAGTTGATGTATTAATGGAATTATGTAAGAAAATATTTTATATGAGGTCAAGTGGTCAACATGAGCCCCATGATATTTTTAAAAGATCAAACATAATGCTCAACCAGTACAAGTAAAAATAATAAAAATTCGTGTGAAACACTAAAAAAAACTGTCTATTATATATGTAGCTTTCATTATGTAATTTTGTATATGTATCATTTTTATTTATTTTCGCCAGCATTTATTTTTGATATGAATATATATGTGTGTGTGTGTGTTATTTGCCCTAATATAACGCAATGTCAGGACAAGAAGAGTATAAACTAAAGACCGAAAGACGGTCCATTACTTGCTAGTATTTTATTATTTAAAAAAGTATCGTACTAACACAAACCAACAATACTTCTGGGCATTTTTTAATATTATCTTTTAGATAAACTTCTTTCAGGAATTGTATGTTTCAAACTTTAGGAGCATGATTAGGAAAGCGCTTGTTGTTAAAGTTTAAAATAAAATCTAGGTTTAGATTCATGTATCCTCTGACTTGTTACTCATGCTTTCTAGATATTCTACATATTAAATTGGAATGATATATGTATAAAATATCTCCATTGACAATGTTCTTTTGGACAAATAATATGCCCCACTGTGTTTCTAATGTCTTTTGGCCACAAAGAGACAAAGAATGTTTGGTTTAATATGACTTTGTTGTATATTTTTCATGCAATTTTTTTTTTGTAATTTTAAGCCTTTAAAATCTATAATAAATATTTTAATTTTTTTTGCCTTAGAAAAATATGAATAATTTCTTTTTATGAATATGACGATATCTGCTGAAGTCGGGATATACTTTGCTGGTGACCTTCGTTTGTGGGCCTTAATAGATGGAAATACTGAAAGATTTATTTCTATACTGTCTAGTTTTTTTTTTTAATGTATATATCATAATAGTAATATAAACCAACCCAAAATAAATCAATCTGTCAAATTTTACCTATTTTTTCTAAAAATACTCATATTCTAATTTACTAATTACTCATATACCATAATGCAATTCAAATACATAAATAACTAAATAAATATGTTCATTCACACATATCAATTAATCTCTCAAACTATACTTGTATAACAATAAAATGTCATATTACTCATTATATACGATTATTAATTTACTATATTCATTCTATCATTTTTTTTGAAAATTTTAAATTCATTTGTCCGATATCATATTTATATACGTATCGCACACGTAACGCCGTGAGCTACGATTACTAGTCTATATACTCCGTATATATTAAGGGTAAAACTAACAGGTGCCACCTAGACACTAGATAAGAAAATTAATTAACTTAACAAATTTCACAACTAGTATAATTATATATATATTGAAGTATTTTTTGGAAGGAGATTTGGGTGAATGTATGTAAATCTGTAGTGAATAATTTGTTAAGAAAATGAATCTATCAATATTTTATTTCATTTATTTTCATATTTCAATTCTAAATATTCTTAGAGAGAATTTTTTTAATTTTATGGTAGTTTTATTGGGTTGGAAAACTAGTTTTTAGTTTTTTTATTTAATTAGTATTTAATTTTATGTTAGTAGAGTTCCATGTTTTTATTTGGATTTTATTGTGTTAAAAAAATATCTTTTAATTTACTAAATCATGAAATATATCAATTGTAAATACTATTAGCATAAACTAGCATAAACTATTAAGTACTTGATTAATAAATCAATAGAATTTTTACTATAATAACTACATCGATTTAAGTTATGCATAAAGACTTAAACAATACATGTGGCACTTGTTAGGCAAACCCATACATTAAACCATATATAACATTGGAATGTTTACACACTATGTATTGAGTAACTTTTAAGTATACTCGGTCTACCACATAGAATTTCTTATGTGCTGTAGCAAATCAATCATATATATATACCTGTCATTTATACATATTAACAGAATACAACTGAAATATAGTATTAAAACAATCCCTCCCATATTCTCACTACTTACTTTTCCTTCCTATATTTTTGGAAAAAAACTTCATTCCTATTTTTTTGGAAAATAAAACTCATCATACGTAGATCAAATTATTTGATCTAAATTATCAATATTCACTTTCTTTTTTAATACATAATAATAATTTAAGTTTTATTAAATAATATAATCGAAAACTTGAAAGAAATAAAATATAAGAATTAAAAAAAAACTTAAGCAAAAATTATGTAATTATAATTTCGAAAACTAAAACTAAATTTACAACTCAATAAAATCTCAAATATAATATTATAAAACTCTAGTTATAATACTATCATAAATTTAAATATTAATTAAAAAATTAATGATTTTAATATATTAGATTTTATGGAACATTACAACACAATAAAAACCCAAATATAATATTACAGAACCCAAGTTGAGACTACCATAAAGTTGAATATTAATTAAAATTTAATTTTTTTTTGATGATTTTAATATATTTTATTTATCTGAACATAATATTAATTAAATAAATTATATTTAATGCATCATATGTTACGAGATATAATACAATTAATATTAAACCAATTTATTTTTATAATATCATGATATATAAAATATATTGTGTCACAATTAATGTCTAACATGTAGCTTTTTAGTTATACTAATATTAATATTTGAAAGACAAAATTGATAAAGTATATCATGTATATGGGATGATAATTACGTAAGTTAGTCGGTTGGAAAACTTACTCATTTATGTTTTTTTGGTATACTTTTAAATTTTAAGTTACTTGTACACTTTTTCCACATGTCATGTAATTGTTGATTTGTCACACCACATAAGAAATACTATGCGGTAGAGCAGGTCTATCTAAAAGTTACTCATATGTATTTCTTTTGTACAATCACTTCATTTAACACACCAAAATTCGTTTGCATAAAAAAATATCAAATTGATATATTTTTTAAAATTTTCATTAATATTTAAGTTTAGTGTAGACCCCACTAGGGTTTCATATTTTTATTTGAATTTTTATTGTGTTGTACAATTTGTTTTTAATTTATCAAATCTTAATTTGTTGAAAATAAAAATATTAGTTATTAAAAAAAACCATCAAACCATTCGTTTTCTAATTTAACGATGATTAAGTTGATTGTACAATATACAGACAAATAAGGTAACTCTTTTAAAGTCACTGGCATACCGGGTATGTAAGAAGTAACAAGTAATATGTAGAGAAAGAACTCAATCTGGTTTTTGATCGGTTAAAATTTCAATCTAGTTTTTGATCGGTTAAAATTACACTTAATTTGGATATAGTTTGGCTGCAGTACTATTTTCATACTTCAGACAAGAATAGGTATAAACTTGCGATTCCCATATTATCCAATCTCTGAAGTATCTTTATATATTCCCAGAACTCTGGGTTTTGATTTTCTTTGATTCGCACAGGATCTGGCTTGCTAATGTTGATCATGTTTTTGTTTACAAAATCTAATTGCCCCCATTCTTAAAAAAATTCCACTATATTATTTTTATTCATTATTGTGTCACTGTTCAAAATTCGCTTTATTCCTATTTTTTGATCTCATTGAACCATCCTATTCTTTGAAATCCAAATATTCTATCCTTATTCTTTAACTCTCCTTCCTTGTTCATTTGCTTTTTTTTTACTCATATTTTAAATTTTCATAATTTTTTTCGCAGGTTTAAAAGGTTTTATGTTATATTGTATTCAAAATTTTAAACATTTGGACATAATAATGTTTTAGACAATTTTTCTAAAATTTAATTTTTAATTTACACTAATTTATACATTTATTCCAAAATAAATTGCGTGTGAGTTTTCTTTTAAAAATAATTATTGGAATGTATTGATACATGTGTTATAGTAATTGTATAATTTTTTTCAAGTTTTTTATAACAATTTTTTTCATAAAATAAGCAAGTGGTCACGAAAAGAAATAGAAAATAGGGGTAGAATATTTTGACTTTATTCTTTTGGGTAGGGACTTTTTAATTGATTTGGTAAAACTGTTATAAAACAGTCCTAAAGAAATGCTAAATTATGCCATAATGCATTACACTAATATTCACAATTCACAACTCGGAAAATTTTACATTTGCATGCCATAAATGATAGTAATTACTTGAATGTTTTCTATCGATCATTGAATTGTGGTATACTAGAAATCCATTGTACTGTTAAGTTTGAAATATCGTTTAATGTCTAACAATCGCGTCGAGAGCACTCCTAGTCTAATCGATAATTAACAGTATATCATAGGTAAAGTTGCCGTCACCGTGAGTGCATTTTATGAATTCTCAATTGTTTAGTTTCCCTTTTTATAAAAGTTAATACTTCCTCCGTTCATAAAAAACATATAATAATGTTTGACTTTTCACCGATATTTATAAAGTATAGTTAAAATGTTTAATATGTTTACAATCTTACTCATATACCCTAAAATATAGTGAAAATTGTAACTTGTAATGAAAATGATGATACGCACTATAATTTAGAACAACAACAAAAAAACTAAATGAGATTATTTTTTGGAACGGTGGAAGTACTTTGTTATATGGAAATTAGGCGGCTTGGCAACAATGGTTTTTTTTCCCCGAAAAAAAGGCGTAATATACAAACCAAATGGATAAAAAACTGTTACAGGTTTGAGTAATCGGATAAGTTCTCAAAAGAGAACATCAAAGTTTGGCCACAATGGTACATATTGAGAATGTGAAAATGGTAGTAAGTTCAGATATCAATACTACAACATTTTTTTTTAAATAAAAGAAAAGCAAGCCTTTATTACAACCAAACAATTTTATTACTATTTTTAATATTTCAGCTAAATCTGTAAACCTGATAATCCATCAAAAAAAATTATTAAGTTGCACACTTTATAACGGATGATATTTGCATCCAACCCGCCTAGCAGACTCGTTCCCTTTCACTTAAGCCAATCACTTAAACCAATAATGGTTTGACACATACGAAATATGCTAAATTAAAAATTCTCATTCTTGCTGTATTTTAATACCATAACATTTTGATACTTTTAAAAAAAAAAAATTATGTTATTACACTTATTGCTTTATATATGTTAAAATAATATAGAAAAAATTAAAATTTGTTCAATAGTTCTTGGTTGTACCCAATTAAATATTAACTCAATTTTAATTGGGTACACCAAGAAGGTGCAATTTTGATCGGACAAGAACTTGTATCAAAATTAGATCATATAGTTCAAATGTTAAATTTTATGATTAAAATTCATTTCGATAATTTTGATACAAGTTATAAACCGGTCAAAATTACATGTAGTTTCGTAATGGACAATTAAATCAGAACGGAGGGAGTATATACTCAATATATTTTAACATATATAAAACAATAAGCATAATAAGATTCGATTCTGTAAAAGTATAAAAATGTTATTGCATTAAAATATAATAAGAATGAGAATTTTTAATTTAGTATATTTAATGTGTAAAAGCACTTGTTCAGTTAAAATGGAAGGATGAAGAGTCTCCTGGCGGAGTTCATCCCTTTATACCTAATGTACCTGTTCTTTTATGATCGATGATCAGAATTTAGGATTTTTTTTTTGTAATAAAACATACTTTAAGTACGTTCTCATTTAATTATTCATTCTGAAATTACGTACAATTTTGATCGGTTTATAACTTGTATAAAAAATATTTAAATGATTTTTTTTTTAAAATCTAATTATAAAATTTAACATTTGAATTATATGATCAACTTTTGAAAATTTTCATTCCGAGAATTTTAATATAAGTTATTGGCCGGATAAAATTATACCGTCTCCGTTCCCAATTAATTGTCCACCGTGAAACTACGTGCAATTTTAACAGGTCAATAACTTGTATCAAAATTGTCGGAATGAAATTTTTTAAAAGTTAATGATATAGTTTAAATATTAAATTATATGGTTTAGGTTTAAAATTTATTATTTCGATAATTTTAATAAATGTTATATACGGATCAAAATTGTATGTAATTTCGTAAATGACAATTAATCGGGAACCCAATGAATAGTTTCTAATGCATAATTAAACAGTAAGTAACGGAGTAATAATTATTTCGACCCTGTCCAAGATGACACGTTTACAAGAAGATAATCAATTCACGCGTACTTGTTGGTTTTCTGACTGTTGCTAAAAAAGTTGCGAAATTACGAAACCATAAAGAGACAAAACCTTATTGATCTGCAAGATTGACACGTTTACTTTACAACAGACAAGTAGATGATTATTCCTAATTCAAATAGTATAACATAAGGAGCATGTGATTTTTGGTTAAATAGAATATTACTCCAATTACATTTTCGTCGGATTGCTTAGAGATGTAACATCACATTACTGTAACGTTCATGACTCATCCATTTTATTTATTTTTATAAAACCTGCGAAACTTGATAGACGACAAACTTCGAACTCTGACGGTGAGCGTGGTATACTCAGATAACAAACACATGACTACTAAACACATGACTGTTCATGTAAATATTTGTATTTACAGAAAGATGTGTCTAACATGCTTTTACGACCACAACAATAGCTTATGCATTGCATTGTAAATTGATGGGAGAGGAATATGATGTAGCAGTAAACAAGTCGAGTTTACCTATGTCGTCACGTTCCAAAATCCGTAAGACACGGACATCGAGGCATGAGATTTTTAAAAGAAAAGAAAGAGAAACTTGTTTGTACAAAATTAAATTTTTTAAAAGAAATAACTCGCGAGCTAAAGGAATATTTAAACAATTTAATAAAATTGTTTGCCAAACGCGACTACAAGACGAGATAAAATAAACGAATGTAAATTGTCCGTAGGCTACAACTTCAAAATATAAAATAAATGAAAAGAAAGCGGAAGCCCCAAACCCATGATGTTGCAAAGCAACAACTCTTATCCAAACATGTCAACCTATGTGGTACCTGAAATACAAAATTGTAACGGTGAGTCCCACGCACATAACTAGACGGGACGGCACCACAAACACCGTCACTCCATCCCATAAATGCAAGAGCTCACAAATTCTACAACTACGATAATCGACGTATAAGAAGAAAGATAATGACATTCTACAACTACGATAAATTAAATACACATCAATAGCATACATTGACCTCTCATGCCACCTATCCCAGTCCGTAAGATAGCTCATTCCCTATCCTTTCGTCCGTCTTCTGTCCCCGGAATTAGGGAGAGACAGAGACCATTGCAACATAAAAGTAGATTTATAGTGCGTACTTGGACCTCTCACGTCACTCGTCCCAGTCCGTAAGACGAGTCATTCCCTATCCCTTCGGCCGTCTTATGCCCCCGGAATTAATGAGAGAAATAGACCATTGCTAACATAAAAGTAAATAGAGTGCACACTAGGACCTCTCACGCCACTCGCCCCAGTCCGTAAGACGAGTCATTCCCTATCCCCTCGGCCGTCTTCTGTCCCCGGAATTAGGGAGAGACATAGACCATTGCCACTACAGCTAAATCACAAGGCCTCGGCCAATAATATAAAATCATCCAATTAACACAATCACATACGTATAAATATTAAGACCTCGGCCAATTATATTATACTATTCAAATAACACCATCTCATATGTCACTTAACGTAATACACATAACACATAACCACATGTACTAAATTCACAACTAGCCAAACGCTATAACAACATAAAATCACTTTCAGACATTTTAACAAACACCTTGTATGCATAAACTACAATTCACCATTATTCAACATAAATTTATCCAATTTCATCAATAATTATATAATCACAATAATCAACGCATAAAACATGCAAACCCATCCATAATCTCATTAATCCGAAATTAATATAACTAACTCATCAATATCTCCCATTTAAATAAATGAATAAAACATACAACAAATAAAATCAATTAACAAATTAAGAACATATTTAAGATAAAAGGCAAAAACCACCAATTTAAAATAATTATAAGACTTAATCCTAACATACACCCTCGTCTAGTCGCAATGGATAACTCCCGTTACTTTAGCGTGTAGAGGAGATGCTTCCGGTAAGAAACCGCTAACGTGGTCTCTTTTTCTTCTTTCTAAGCTTTGGAATCTCCCTTTTTCTCTTTTTTCTCTCTTCTATTTGGCTGAGTTTTTTTTTAGGTTTAAAGAATGAAAAGTGGGCTGATTTGAGGTTTAAAAAAACTGTTTTTAGATAGTTTGAGGAAGCGAACTATTTGATCCCCAAAGTTCTAAAAGCTAACTTTTAATCAAAATTATTAATATACTACTCAATAATAACAAATATTTAGAAACAATTTTATTGGGTCATTTTTATTAGTAAAAATAGTAACAGTTTTTTAAAGTAAAGCTTTTTGGAAAAGTTACGGTTTTTGGCTAAAAATTAGTCGAGTGACCGGTTTTTTGTAAAATTTGAATAAAACATTTTTGGATAAATTAATTCCTAATTAAAAACACTTATAAAAATACGGGATATAACAACCTAGCTAGCTAAGCATCAATATTTATGCAGATACAACAATTCAACATAAGAAGAAAAAAAATTGCAATACAGTGATTCCAATCTTTGGTCATTGCTTTAAACGCAAACTAAGGTTGAATAAATATAATAATTTAAATGGTCATACGAAATACAACACAAAATCAGAGGCATGTTTAGACAAGATGAACAAAATAACAATCTTTTTTCCTACCCCAAAATCAGCCTCCTAAACCAAGATCACTAACATAAAATGACCACATATTATATTACAAAAGAGAATTGGTTAACGGGGTCTTCCTAACCACGTTAATTTCCCATTATCTCACAAACTACATGAGAGGAAGAGGTTATTAGAAAACACAAAGTAACTTAATTAAACCCCTTTTTCATAATGTAGTTTATGAGATAATAGTACATTAGCCTATAACCTTAGTCATGATACCATATATAGAGTACTAATAATTCATGATATCTACGTGATATTTCACTATTTAAGTCATATTGAGCAGCCTTCAGAGAATAATCTCAGCCGTCAAAGGTGAGAAACCGATTTGCGGCTGTGATTCAACCTCCCAATTCAACTTGGCCACAACTTCATCCTTCACTGGCACACACTCCTAAAATAATTCCAAACAAACAATATCTTAATTTTTTTTTATTTTTTTGTGAGAAGGATTATACTCTCCCTGCCTTATTTTTGTAAGTGTTTGAAATTTAAAATATAGTGCGTGAATTTATAATAATATACATAATAAGATAAAAATATCAAATCATAACTTGTTGTGTAGTATATGTGAAGGGTAGAATAATAATTTAACTTATATTCTTTTGCTAAAAAAATGAAAGTAATCAATTATTTAGAGAAGGAATAAGTATTATTTATGATATCCAAAATCAATAATAGTAGTTACTGAAAACGATTTTTATATCCCAAACTTCTGAAAATCACACTCTGGTATGAAATTTTCAAAACATTACATTATTCCTTGTTTCTGACATTATTTTTGCCAGAACGAACATTATTACACTGGTTAAGTTGATTGGAAACGCAAAAACACGAATGTAGCACTTTTAAACCAACAAAACAAAGAAGCAATAAATTGACAGTTTATCATTCTGAAGCATACCCCTAAGTTTTGCAAATACTCAAAACATTACATTATATCTTTTCAAATTTTAAAAAGTAAAACAAAATAAAGCGACAAAAATTGTAAAAAAAAAGGGCCTTTTTCACTCTTCAAAGTTCAAACAAAGCAATTAAGCAATTAGCTGATGATGATAAAAATTACATTTTGAACCCAACTTTTAACGTTACACTTTTGTTACAAGTAAAAACAGAATATCAAGTAACAAAAAAGGCAAAATAAGATCTTTTTTCTCTCTTAAAGCCAGTTTGCAGAATTCAATTTCATGCAAAGTTAAAAAATGCAGACAAAAAAGCAAAAAATAAAACCAACCTCAAGTTTCTGAAGAAGCTCTTTAGCATTAGGTGCAGAGACAAAAATGTGACGCTGATATGGCTTAATAAACCCATCATCTACGGCTTTATCAATAAAAGTCAATAGAAAATCGTAAAACCCATCCACATTCAACAAACCCACCTGTCCACATTTTACCCAGAAAATTATCAGCCTTTAAAAAAACAAAACAAGATAAATAGTTTTTTTTTATATTACAAAAATAAAAATAAAAATAATAAATTGTACTCACGGGTTTGTCATGTATACCAAGCTGAGCCCAAGAGATAACTTCCAAGAGCTCCTCTAGAGTCCCATACCCACCTGTGGTTTATTTCTAATTATTGTTAGGTAAAAATTAATATTATATAAAGGTGGAAATTTTGTGCCTGGTAAGTGTTTGTCAAAATGTATGAGAGAAAAAACAAAAATAATAGTAATTATATATAGAGATGTTTACCAGGAAGGGCAATGAAGCAATCGGAGTTTCGAGCCATTTCGGCTTTTCGCTGGTGCATATCGGAAACCGGCTTGACCTCACCCACTGTCACACCAGTTAACTATTGACAAAATATGTGGAAAATAAAATTAGTTTAATTTGAAAAAATATATTTCTGAAATCCATCAAAAAACACTTGACAAAAGCAGTATTCAGCATTCATATTCACCTCTTTGCTCATCAAAGTTCTGGGTATGATCCTGTGACATAAGCAAGAAAAAAACAAAATTAGGAATATGAAATGACAAGTCAAAAACAAAAGCAAAAGCAAAAGAGTCAGTTTTTTTCAGAACAAATAAAAAGTTGAACCAAAAATTTGGAACACACATTAGTAACAATGCACACAAGAAAAAGACGTTTTACCCAAGAACTTTTCCACCACCAAGATGAACAGCTTGAGATACTAATCCCATGAGCCCAATACTACCCCCTCCATACACGAGATCCATTTTCCTTGTCACCTACACAAATGCATTATTAAAATATTTTCCAAGTGTTTTAAATACTCCATACATTAAAAAAAAAAAAATATCAACTTACTATTATTAAAAAAAAAAATCAACTTATTACTATTAGAGCATCTGTTGCTAAACTGATGGTAAAATGAGTGTCGTTAAATTTAGCAACAGTTTTTGTCGCTAAATTTTTTAAAAAGTAAACTGTTGTTATCTGAACTTTTTCATGTAGTTATATAAGTTAGAGATATTGAAGGTTATATATATATATGACATATTTAAGGAAATTGTAGATAACTAATGTACCATTTCTTGGCCTAATTCAAGAGCAGCTTCTCTATAGCTCTCTCTTTTCCCAGCACTGCTTCCACAAAACACACACACACTCTTGAACCTTGAACTTTCCATAATGATTTGTGAGTTTTTTTTATGAGAGAATATTAGAGTAGTTTTCTTTTCTTTTTTATACTTTTGAATACACTTTTCAGTTTTAGGGCCTGGACACAAGTAAAAACAGAATAGGAGCAACTATATATAGGATCTGTTGAACTAATTAAATAATGAGCTTGCTTGTTTATTTGTTTATATGGATCTCATATCCGTTTGTGTATCTTCTTCATTTTATTCGTTATTTCAAGTTTCACCATGGGTCCCATAGTTTGTTGAAAATTGTATTTGAGTCAATACATTCACTTGTTACACTTGGTCATCATGGTTTTAAAAACTTAAATTTGGTTTTCTTAGGTTGGATAAAAAAACACGGGAATAAGTGGATCAATGCCGTTTTCTTAGGTTGGATAAAAATCATGGTTATCGTAAATTAAATACTTTTTACACTTCATAGAGGGACGGACCAATGCCGTATTTGAAAAAAATAAGTGGATCACCTAATAATTTTTCTCTACTTACAAAAACTCGGGGACCAAATCTAATTTTTGCTCATATGGGAATAGTTGGTGAATTTCATATGCCTACAATTGGCGATAACCATATCTTTTCCGTACAAAGAACAATAGTATGTAATATAACTTAGAGACGACCTCTCTATAGGGTATACTCAGAGTCGGTCTTTGGATAGTAAGGCTAAACAACCGACTCGGGTGATGGACCAATTATTTTTTCTAAGATTTAATACAAAATATTGATTTTTTTGTCCAATAAAGAGGTAATGGTGCAGTCCGAACTAAGGTATCGTGCAACTTTGGACGCACCGGGTATACTTCAACTAAAACAACATAGAAAATAGAAATTACTTAAAACTATGTGGGGCAATATATAAAATATATTCCTTGATACAAATGCTACTATCTTGGTTAAATATATATAAAAAATAAATGTGTAGATATAGATATAGGTGTATATATCGGACTAACAAGATGTGTTGATGGAGTAAAGACAATGGGAAAATTAAAAAGATATGACAGGGGCTTCTCCTTTTTGGAATTTGGGAAGGGCTGCGTATGGTGATAGCTAACCCTATGACGACACGTGGCATACACTAATGCTACTCTTATTTAATGAAGGTTTCGTGTGTTTGGTTATCAAATTTAATGTGTCCAAATTTCAGTACAATATCCTCTAACCAAAAATTAGTATAACCTTTTCCCATACAGATCTGGGTACAAAATTCTCCAATCAAAAACTATTAGTAGTATATACAGATATCCCTTTGAATGTAAACAAATATACTGTTTATTTAGTTATTTACTCGTATCACGTTACAGATTCTTATGGCTCCGCAATAATATGAATATACGATTCTGTGCACTATACCACATACTATATGTTAATTTATAGGCATCGTAAGTAGAAATAAATCTAATATAATATAAGACGGGGACATTGGACTTCAATAAAATATATAATCACATATATCACGAGTACTATACATTAATGTTTTTTTACAGTGCAAATAATTTTGTTCCAATCGGCTACACCGATTCACATATTTAGGTTGATAATGATTCTAGAACTCGACCTCAGGAATATTGTGTATTTAGGAGATGGAATGCTATGTTGGAGGAGGATCAATTAAAATTGTTTGACAGACTCCACGACCGAATCCGAACGTGCAGCAGCAAATGAAGCGGTATGGCTAAGAGACTTTCTTTTAGACCCAGTAGACTAGTAGTATACAGTGCATTCACCACAATGGTTGTAATAGCCGAACAATTGCTAATGCAAAACAACCAGGGACAAACAAAAAGGCGCGAAAACATAACCATTGAAAGTATCACTTTATATGAAAGAACTTCGAGAGGGTATAACCATTGAAAGTATCACTTTATACGAAAGAACTTCGAGAGGGTGGACATGTTGGCAGTGTGGTCTCCGTCGTCAGCACAAATGCATAATACATTCACCTTAAATTGATTTACAAACCTGACTCAACTCCAAAATGCAGTATTATTGTAGATTAAAGCAATATATTGAGTTTCCAAAACAAATTACTATAATTAAAGTAGGGAATTGATGTTCTCGTTACAACAACCGCGTCAGCTGCTCTAAAGTTTTTTAAGTAAAATTTATTTTTTTACATATTTTAGAAGACCATTTAACTTTATACAATTTGTCAGCTAACTTATCAATTTCTTTATAATAACTATATATATATTACTAATTTATTCTCCAATTATATATATTTTCTAACTTCAATGTGATTGATATTAGCATAAGTCTACCGATGAAAAAAAAAACCCCGAAAAATTGTACCATAACCAAACCATTTGGTTAGGGTTTTTCAATTTAAAAATGTCTAAACTGAAAATCAAAAATATCCTACTATATAGAAGCAATTATTTTTTCTTGACTAGTATTCATTATTTTTTGCTTGTCATACTCATTATCTATTTATCATATGAATATTTTGAACATGTTTTGTCGCAAAATCGATTTATATATTATGTTATTTTTTATTTTCTCGGTTTAAATTTATAATTTTGTAGCATTTTTTTAATTTAAATATATTTTACAAAAATAAATCTTTTTATTGTTCTTCAATAAAATCAGGGACGGAAACAGGATTTCGGTTGAGCGGGTACACAAAACTTACAATTGAAAATGTACATATATATCTTATTTTTCTGAATATAATAAGCGTATTGTACATAATATTTCCTACTCTTCAATTACTCAATTGATTGATTATAGTAATTGTGCACATATAACATTATTTTTCAATTGCATTTTGATAAATTCAGACAATATACTTTACTTATATTTAGTACAATTAATTAAATAAAAGTCTCCCGTTTGTTTTTAGAAACTATAAAATATTTTTAGAACCATCATTTTATTGTTAAAATGTAAAACTAAAATGTTATGTAAGCATAAAATGTTATGTAAGCAAAATGTTAATTAAAAAGAAATGTTACATGTATAAACTCATTACGAAATGTAATGATCAAATAGTTTCGATTTTTATTTTATTTTAAGATCTTTCGAAAGTTAAAAAATATAAATTCATCTAAAAAAGAGAAAAATTTTGTTGATGAGTGATTTGAACCCATGACCAAAAGAACGAGAAAACTTTAAAAATCAACACTTAACCCCTAGGCTACAAATAACTTTAGTTAGATATTAAATATACAATAATAATAGTTCAAAATCCAGCGGGGACTTTAGCCCCCACTTGACGTACACCGACTACAAATAACTTTAGTTAGATATTAAATATACAATAATAATAGATCAAAATCCAGCGGGGGCTTTAGCCCTCACTTGATGTACACTGGCTCCGCCCCTGAATAAAATCGAAGTCAGACCGAACCGATGAAAGTTTCGGATTTGGTTCCACCCAAAACCGACGTAACCGTGCCCACACCTAAGCATAAACTATATTAAAATATAATATTTTATTTGTAAGGGAATGGCGACGGTTACTTTAATACGAGTAAGGATATTTTCACTTATCTAACACTTCCCTTTACACTGCATGTGAGAACAGTAAAGATAAAAACGTTATAAGATAAAATATTAAAATTTAAGTAACATCTAGAAAACGAGATGCATGATATTTTTTTCTTGATGATATAAGCCTCTTATGCATATATATGTTCTTACATGAAGACCAAGTCAAGATTTGCTAAAAAAAAAAGCCAAAACCTTATATATCACATGAGCAACAAATTAACATTAAGAAAAAATACTCGCATTTATATTTTTCTACAAAATGTTGTATTATATATGCCGTTATAAACTTTAGATTAAGAAGAAGTCTTCAATTTTAAATATATCCTGCCTTTTTTTTATCCAGAAGCGGAGATAGATAAGAAGGGATACCCATGACCTACAACATTTTAAAGAATCAGACCGACTCAACCAGACTGATTGATTATCAGACAGTCTTTTATGTAATTTTTAGAATTCTTTTGACACCCAACAAAAACAAAAATAAAACCTCAAATATAATATTTATGGAACCCTATTTGAGACTAACCTAAACTAAAATATTAATTAAAAATATTTAAAATTTTAATGATTTTAATATATTTTATTTAATAATTCAATAAAATAAAAAACCAAATATAATATTATAGAACCCTATTTGAGACTATCCTAAACTAAAATATTAAATATATGGCGAATAGCAGATTCTTAAATTTAGGGGTGAAAATGAAATTCTAAATTTACATTAAGGACTAGTGTGTTGAGAGTCTGGTTGAGTCTATCTGACTCATTAGCATTATTCTTTTAAAAAACTCATCTATAGTATCTATTTCACATACAAATTTTTAAATATATTTGATTACAACCGTTATATATTTTATGCGTTTGAATTATTATTATTTTGAAATTCAGCAAACCATGTAGAGTCCCAACGATCCACCAATGTTTCCGCCTATGTGTTACATGAAAATGCAATGGTTTATGACTTTTAGCATAAGTACCCAAAAACATAAGGTTTTATTCTATACTAAAAGGTGAAGTTTCAATCAGTAATTGAATTCCACTCCCGAGAAATACTATGAGAGATGGGCAGTAAAAAATGTGTTACAGTCTACATTTTCGTGGAATTCGAAGCATGTAAAGGAGTAAGTTAAGGTGCAATGATTACAAATGCCCATCCAATCACTAAAAGCCTTTGATAAATGTAGCATTAAAAAAATAAACTATTTGTCAGAGCATATATACTTTACTTGTATAGTACCACTACTGCCCACAATTGCCTAATAAATTTATTACTCCAAATCTTCACCGGTACCATGATAATATTACCCAAAAAATGAAAGCATGGGTTTGCCGAGATATTTTGGGAAATTAAGTTTTTTTTTTTAAAAGGATAATAAGATCATGTTATATAATTGGACAACTTATCTTTGTTATTATTTAATTATCAACTACGAAACTTTGTAAAATTTTGGTCGGTCATTAATTTGTATCAAAATTATCGGAATAAAAATTTTCAAAAGTTGATCATATTGTTCTAATGTTATATTTTTCGATTAGATTTAAAAAAAAATCATTTCGACAATTTTAATACAAGTTATAAACCGATCAAAATTGCACGCATTTTCGTAATGAATAATTAAATGAGAACATAGAGACTAATATACTTAAAGATGACGAACAAATACATTAGATATTATAGCTGCAAGAAAAATTAACGAAATATAAAGCCTACTTGAAGAAGAAGAAAAACAGTCACCTTTTTTTTCCTAAAAATATTTGAATTGGAGTAGTATCAAAAGTTAATTAGTGTTTTACGTCAAATTAGCTCAATAACATATGTGAGAGAGAGAGATAATGAGGGTCAAAACATATGTATTCAAGTGTGTTGTAGGTGTACCAAACTCAATACTCATAAGCTCTTTATATAGGCTAGAGATTTGGAGGTTACAAGCTAAATGTTAATGACAAGAAACTCAAAGGTTGTAACATACAAAGGAGCAAATGCTCATACTAAATGGACAATCTATTATTTACAACACTCCCCCTATTGGATGTCCAAAAATATATTTAATCACATTTGAGCTCCTCCGTCTTGTAGCTTGTTGGTACCAACTAACCATTAACAAACGCCTCGTTAAAACCTTGCAAGAGAAAACCCATTGGGAAAAAACCTCCAGGCGAAGGACAAAAAGAGTACGATTTGGTTAGAACAATAGGGGTAACCACATACATAAAGTGCCTCATCAAAACCTTGTCAGAGTAAACCTAATGGGAAAAACCTCTGATCGAGGAAAAAAAAGTACACTGTGATTAGAAGTATTCGACTGGATATTCCCCCTGATTTAGGCCATCATTAGTGAGGATTTTCTCGATTTAGTGTCTGAGAAATCGAGCATACATCAGGATGTTCCCCCTCACTTGCACACGACAGGGTGCAAGAACATGTCACTTTAGGATAGCTCAGAAAGCTTCTTAAGACCAATTGCTTTGACATGTTTCTGAAATGAATACTTTGACAGTGACTTAGTCAACAAGTCTGCGTGATTATTCTCTGATCCAATATGCTTAACTTCAATCTTTGGAAGCGCTTGTTGCTCATGTGTAAAGAACAACTTTGGCGAGATATGTTTGGTGGCATCACCTTTGATGTAACCATGTTTTGCTTGATCAATAACAGCGGTGTTGTCCTCATAAATAACAACTGGTTCATCAGGATCATAAGCTAGATCACACGTACTTCGAATATGGCTAATAACTGCTCGAAGCCATACACACTCTCTAGTCACCTCATAGAGCGCGAGTAGCTCAGAGTGGTTCGTCGAAGTAGCCACCAAGGTCTGTTTACGAGACCTCCATGATATCGCCGTGTTCCCAATGGTAAAGACATAACCAGATTGGGAACGTCCCTTGTGCGGGCCTGATAAGTAACCTGCATCGGCGTAACCGACAAGGGTCGTGTTATTTCGAGTGCCAAAGGGGTTGGACTCACTCGTTGACACATAAGGATAGAACAAACCCATATCCGTAGTACCCTTAAGGTAACGGAAGACGTCTTTAATACCATTCCAGTGGCGGCGTGTTGGCGCGATGCTGTGTCGAGCTAGACAATTCACAGCAAACGAGATGTCCGATCTAGTACATTGAGCCAAGTACAATAGTGCGCCTATTGCACCCAGATATGAGCACTCAGGACTCAATATCTCTTCATCGTCCTCCTTTGGACGGAAGGGGTCCTTATTAATGTCTAGAGAGCAGACGACCATGGGAGTGGATGACGGTTTTGCGTCGTGATGACTAAACCGTCTCAACACCTTCTGGGTGTAATTTTCTTGATGGACTAAAATTCCATCTTTACGGTGCTCGATCTGCAGGCCGAGGCAATACCGTGTCTTCCCAAGATCTTTCATCTCGAATTCCTTTTTCAGGAGTTCGGCAGTTTCGAAGAACTCTTTCGGGTTCCTATGAGATTCATATCATCTACATAGACTGCGATAATAGCGTATCCTGAAGTGGATTTCTTTATGAACACGCATGGGCATAATTCATCATTAACATATCCCAAGCCGATCAAGTATTCACTTAGACGGTTATACCACATCCGTCCGGATTGTTTCAATCCATATAGTGAACGTCTTAGCCTAATAGAGAATGTGTTCCGTGGCCGGGAACTACTTGATTCAGGCAACTTAATTCCTTCAGAGACTTTCATGTATATCTCTGTGTCCAGATCCCCGTAGAGATAAGCTGTGACCACATCCATGAGCTGCATATTCAGTTTTTCGGAAATTACTAAACTTTGAAATTGTTAAATTTAGTTTTTCAATGGAAATGACAAGATCGTTGTTTTTAGTTTTCAAAGTTTCATTCTCGGTTTCTAAAAGCTAGACCTTGTCATTTAAGTTAAAAGCATGAGAACTCAAAACCTTGTTTTTGCTTTTAATTTTATCGAAGGCATCCTTTAACTCTTCAAAATTTTCTAATAAATTGCAATCTAAAGAAGATGGTTTTGAAAGAGTTTTAGTAAGTCTAGAGACTTCATTTTTAAGAAAATTGATCTCGGTTGGTAAAGACTTATTTTGAATGACGAGATCATTTTTTTTATCTTTCAAGTCTTCATTTTCGTCATCTATATCATGTAAAGAGAATGACGATGTCGGAATAGACTCATTATCAATTTTATCTCTTTTCAAGGATCTTATTTCTTCATTGAGGAAAAAATTTATCCTTTTAAGAGATTTAACCTTCTCTACAAGCTTAGGAAGTTTTTCGGAATAAATTCCACACATATGAATTAATTCATCATGGGAGAATTCTTTTACCTCATCGTTGTCACTTTCGCTTGAGGATGAGAGGTTTTGTTCATGGTTGTCTTCCATGGCCATATAGCAACCAAGGTGAGCGACTTCATCTTGGTCGGAGCTATCGCTAGAGCTTGAAGCGGATATCATCTTCTTGCCTTTGCTCTTGCGATTCTTGAAGCAATCTCTAGCTATGTGCCCTTCCTTACCACAAGTATAGCAAACAAAATTGTTAGAATAAATTGAATTATTTGACGATTTACCTTTATGTTTGCGTTGGTCTTTTAGCTTGAGTATTTCCTTGACGATTCGAATGATTTGCATTGAATTTTCGTCGTCATTGGATAGCTCATCGCTTTCGTCACAAGTTGTTCCTTTGAAGGCTATCTCCTTCTTTTTCGAGATTGGCTTGTGACTATTGAGGGTGATCTCGTGAGTAATGAGTGAACCCGTCAATGCATCAAGAGTGTAGGTGTTCATGTCGTGCGCCTCTTGAATTGCGGTGACCTTTGGTTCCCATTCTTTCGGTAAGCTCCAAATCACCTTTGAGACCATTTCCTTACAAGACAAACACTTACCAAGAGATGTTAATCCATTAGTAATAGTGGTAAATCTAGCAAGCATATCGGAAATAGTTTCACCCTCGCTCATCTTAAAAAGCTCGTAGTCATGAACTAATAGTTGGAGTTTGCAATCATTAACTTGGTTAGTCCCTTCATGCATTACTACTATCTTATCCCACATATCCTTAGCGGTTTTACAAGCGGAAATTTTGTTGTACTCGTTAGGAGAAACGGCACAAATAATAGCATACATCGCTTTGGCGTTCATAGAGTAGGCTTCTAGTTGAGCGTTATATAGGTCCTCTACGGGGATTGGGTTCTCGCTATTTTCGGATGTAGGTGCGGAATATCCTACTTTTATGGTCATCCAAAGTCTAACATTATAGCTTTGTAAAAACATGCTCATCCTATCCTTCCAATATGAAAAATTTATTCCATCAAAATAAGGTGGAGTATTGGGTGATGAAGCTATGCCGGATGCGAAATTAAGTATATTAGCCATCGGGATCTTAACTCTTAAATCGTTAGATTCCTATATGCAAGAGCCTCGGCTCTGATACCAATTGTTGGCCCGGTGCGGCTAAACCTTAGAGGGGGGTGAATAAGGTTTTTGGTGCTTTTCGCCTAATTAAAATCTAAGCGCAACTACTAACCCAACTTATGCAATTCTAAGCTTAAACGTTTTAACAAGAGTTAATGAATTGCTAGAATTACTAAACGCAAGCAAGAAAATAAGCAATAATAAATATTTGCGGAAAGTAAAAGGTAGGGAAAGAAGATGACACCAAGATTTATAGAGGTTCGGCAAACGGCCTACGTCCTCTTCTCGGTACTGCCGAGTAATTCACTAAAAATAATCTTCTTTCGGATATTACAATCCTATCTAGCTCAATCGACCGATTGGCTCACCCTCTACCCGAGGTCCTACTTTTGATACAAGTGCAAGCGAACACGTTTTACGAGTCAACGACTCCCCCTCAATATATGAGTACCCAAGTGTTTAACCTATAACTTTTAACCAACACTTTGGCTTAAAAGCTTCTACCCAAACACTCACTCACAATGAGCTTATAATTTGCTCTTTACAAAATTTGTTACAACAATGTAACTACACTCACAATTTTATTTGCTTCTAAATAAGCTAATTGGTGAGTCTTTGATGTTGTTCGAGTTTGAATCGCTTTCTCCTTAATTTGCCTCTTTTTTCGAATATATTCACCAAAATGGTGATTTTTGGGTTTTGTATAGATAGAGGTTGAAGGATGATGATAGGTTGAGAATGGATGTTGTTGGTGACTTTGGAAAGTGAATTGGGGTGGTTTATATAATCACCAAAGTCTATTTTTCTGTATATGACCGTTGGAAGTGGTTGAGGCTTTTATCCAAAGGTTTTAAGCAACTTTCCAGAATAAGCTAAAATGCTGTTTTCGAAATCTACAGAAAACGATCGGTCGTTTTCTACAGTCGATCGGTCGTTTTCAGAAAACGATCGGTCGTTTTCAGAAAACGATCGGTCGTTTTCTGAGAAACGATTGGTCGTTTTTTTGACGTCCTCACTGCAATAATTTGGACAAAAAACGATCGGTCGTTTTTGTCCAGTCGATCAGTCGTTGTTCTTCTGGCAGTTTTTTTTCGGTCTTATTCGAAAGCTCATAACTCCTTCGTTTTAGCTCCGATTCCGGTTCCGCTTGAACCTGTGGCTTCGTTTTTCTGTGCTCTATCTTTCCGGCTTTCTGAAATTTACATTTTCTACTTTTGGAAAAGACAAGCATTATATCATCGAAATAGAGAAATCGTAAAATCATTAAAAACATAATCAAAGTTATAATCAAAATCAATTATTGAACTCTAAGTTCAACAGTCATTAAATGCGTCTGATATTTGATTTGCAATATTTTGCAGACCTAGGATTCTCTGCACCTCCTTATCACTGTGTGCATTATGGGGGTCGAGATGAGACATAGTGGGTACATGCCATGTTAATTCATGTCGTTCCTCATCAACGTTAACGTGCATTTCTCCCCCTAATGATGGGAAGATAGTCTCATCGAAGTCACAACCCGCATGTCTAGCGGTAAAGAGATCGCCTGTCAAGGGATCTAAATAGCGTATTATGGTCTAGGTCTTCTCCAGCAAGTCATTGTTGGTTAATGTTTCACCACAATACTGGAGAAGAGCACGAATCCTGCATACTTCAGCATTATATTTCGTAACGCTCTCGAAGTCCTGAAAACGCAGATTCAGCCAATCATGGCGGGCTTCAGGAAGCCATATGGTCTTTTGGTGGTCGAAGCGCTCTCTGAGAGAGTTCCACAGCATCTTCGGTGAGGTGATCGCTATGAACTCAGACTTCATTGCATCTGATAAGTGGCGGCGGAACAGAATCATCGCCCTCGCATTCATTTCACGCGACACTTCCACTTCACGTTCATCCTCAGCGTAGATGACGTCCAACAAGCCTTGGGCATCTAGATGGTTCTGGATATCTTGAGTTCAGTACAAGTAGTTCTTGCCAGCGGCATTGAGGATCGGAAAGTCAAGTTTGATTGACATTTTTCTACAACGGGAGAAAAATACTGGATTAGTTATCATATAAATCAACAGGTTTATATGTTTATGGTTTGCATAAGCACAAACTTGTTTCGAATCGACAGGTTCGAAAAATACTAGTTTTGCTTTCAATTGAATAGGTTCTCTTTAATCGAACAACGGACCGATAATGAGACACCAATTCAGCGAAAATACACCTATATAGACACATTCGGGGAACTTATTATTTACTCAACCCCTTTCGGTAGCTCTACTTGAACACGACCAGGAAAGACGGTGAGGGGGGTGGGCACGAATGCCTCTTAAAAACCGACCTCATTAGAAGAGCGACTTCCGCCTTTATCTTTCCTAGACATCGTATCCAAATAGGTGAGCCTATTTGGGGAAGATTCATAATTATTCCAACTTAAATGTGAGTACTTATACCGGATTTCACAAATTTTCAACTCAAAAGCTACATCTAAATGTTTAAGCTTGAGGAAAATTTCTACTCAAAAAAGATACATCGTAAAATGTTCAAATTCGAGGCAATTTATAAGCTCACGTAAGATATAAATGTCTACGGGCTTTTATGTGACAAGATAAAATAGCAATCAACAATATCGTAATATAAAAGGGCATGTCATACTCATGTAAACTAGTCCTAACATGGAGTAGTAATATTAAACCACATGAGTTATTATTAAAAACAACACTAAAGTGTGACTTTTGTCATTTTCTATGGGTAATTAATACATCTCATATGTTATATCAATTCATAGGCAATAAATGGTGGCATGCTAAGAGGCTAAATTTAGTTAATGACACACAAACAATTAATACTATCATGCCAGGGGTATTTTCTACAAGATTTCTATAAATTTTAGAAGTTGTAGCAATTAAATCTTACATCATTTGCATGTAAATAAGTATTTTCGGACTAAACAATGGGTAAACTCGTACATATATACTATTCTGTGTATAGGGAGTATCTACAGGGACTACAAGTGTAAATACATGAAACTATTTGCATTTTAAGGGTAATTACAGCTTTGGTCCTATAGTTTACAGAGAGTTACAGCGAAGTCTTACGGTTTTAGAAAATTTCAGAATGGTCCTGCAGTGTTCTAAAAGTGACAGTTTTGGTCGGACAGATTCACATACAAGTTTTAACTTGTTTTATAAGTAATATACATGGGTTATAATAGCCATTGTTTATCAAAATAAACCATCTATCATGTGATATACATCCTAAACTTGATATTTCCGGTTTTATTATAGATTAATCATGCAATTTCTACGTTTTATTACAAGTAGAAATTGTGTACCTTAATTCAGAAATGTAAAAAAGGATGATCGATATGTGATCTAGCAACCCAATAAACCCTCTTCCTAACTCGTCGAGGAAGAAATAGATCCGTATATTCACTTCTAATGAAACTATCTAGCTATTTCTTTATTCCGTTGTTAAGCAAAGTGCCGATAACGTGTTTTACACCAAATTAGCTCAATAACATATGTAAGAAAGAGAGAGATAATGAGGGCCAAAACCTATGTATTCAAGTGTGTTGTAGGTGTACCAAACTCCATACCCATAAGCTCTTTATATATGCTAGAGATTTGGAGGTTACAAGTTAAATGTTAATGACAAAAAAACTCAAAGGTTGTAACATACAAAGGAGCAAATGCTCATACTAAATGGACAATCCATTATTTACAATAATTAGTTTTTTTTTATGCACTAAAAGGGAATTTCCCCCATAAGGCAACGAACGGCCCTTAACTGGATACCTTTTTAAGTTTTTACCTATTTCCTATGATAATCTGGGTCAATTAGTTAACTTCCTCTTGACAATGCCACACTGGTACTGTCCTTGTAAATAAGTAAAACTTTTCCTGTAAAAGTTTCATTAAATGGTACTCTTATTTCGATGGTTTGTATCTAGATATTTGGCTCATTTAGTTGTAGCTTTTATGCTCGTCATTTTTTATTAAATGGTACTCTTATTTCCATGGTTTGTTTCTTTGTTATAAAGGAAAATTAGGCTCAAATAAGTTAAAAGATTGTTTGCCTCAGAGATGCAAGCCCATGTTTCAAAATTGTAAAATTAAAACGTTCAAATTCTACAATTCATGACAGATAATTGAGTCTCATTTTATAGGGAAATTCCACTGTGCTATCAAATAATTTACCAAATTAAGTTGTACATCATGAATTCATGATATATGACGAGTGAGAACTTTTTTGTTACATGGAGTAGAATGTAGAAGAAGTCTGCTGAATAAAAAAAATCAATTTAGATTTTAGATAGGGAAAAAAAACAGTGCATAAATGAATAGCCAAGGCATTTAAGACTCTCACCTAAACGAGTGACAAATTGGAGGGTTATTAATTTGATTAATAGTCACCACAACTAGAGGAGTGATTTTGGGGCGGCTGTAATTATTTTGTCGCACTGAGCTAGTATGCTAGATGTACCCGAGGGGAGTGCCTATTCCATATTTTATTTTTGATTTGAGTTTTGAATTTTAGTACAAAACTTCCATATTTCACCTCTTAATACAGAACAATAACATAGAATAGCAAGAACATATTTACTGAAACAGTGAAACCTAGACAGAAATAAACATAAGTTAACACTTCGAAAATGACGAGTGGATATTTGTATTCCTGTCCCCCGAGATACACACATCGCATAACTCATTCAGATTGTATATTAAGATCTCAAGGTCAGGCATGCATGTGGTAAACGGACGGGCTATCCACCTCAGGTCATTGCAGGGTTCCATCTCGGCGAAGACATCCCGAGTTATTTCAGTAGACAATAACATCCTATCCCGAAAAATACACTAACCCCGGGTGTAATTAATATGATGCTACGTGGCATAGGAGAACACTAGTTAACTGGACATCAAAATATAACAGGTTTGGTGCAAAAACCACGTGCCGCGCGCTGACTCTGCCAATAAAAGCAAGTCACGTGTCCATGACACGTCTGTGACCCGAGGTGCGCGCTCTACTGTCATATTAAAAGTAATCTTAACCTAAATCTAATGATATTTAAGCAAACTAAAACACTATAAATACAGCATTGATACGACCTTTGGAAAATAGTTGGTTTTCGGACACCGAAAGGAGAAACAAAATTAAATACCGGAAATCACTTTTTTTTAGAGATCCAACATAAATTAAACCAAATACTTGTAAAAAGCCAGTCCGAGGATAGATAGCATAATAGTATATTTATATATATTTCCAATATTAAAGGATTGTAACTTGCAACTTTCACCCATATTTGATCAAAGATCACCTTTCATACATATCGGTCTTTCTTTATCCTCGTAATTACCAAAAAATATATGTAACACATGTAAATTTATATGTGTTTTTGACTATTAAATTAAAATGTCGGGTGTAATGAAAATTTGGGCTAGCCAAAAAACAGGTATTTGATTTAGATTCAAATAGTTTAAGCACAACAATTATTAATTAATACGGCACACAATCAAAACAGAAAAACTTGTAGAAGTTAAATGGGAAATGGAAGAAGTTGAAGCAGATGATGGAATTTCACTCAAGTTTTTTGTTAAAAAAACAATCCAAAGCGTGTCTCTCGTTATCAGGAATTTTACATGTAAATCCCAAAATAAACAATCGTTCTGATTAGACAAGAATCAAAGAGCTAAAAGCATGTATAAAAACAAGCACAAACAGAGCAGACGAGTGTGGTTAAGGAATTAAGTTTGCCCGATTATAACTTGGTTGTCGTTTTAAATACAACAATAAGTTACATGTGATGATTAGTATTTCATACGAGGCTTGTGCCGTCGTGGCCCTCTTACGTCGTCGTCTTTTTATGATTTTATCCACTACTGTCGTTATAACCAATATACTTATATTCACAAACTCTAAAATGAGAAAATGTAAAACATGGAAACGGTGAAATTGTGGGGAACTATTTCATAAAAATTATCTTTATTCATCAACTAATATTATATCAGATAAGGGTACGTAGCAGTAGCGCAATTCTTTGTCAGGTCCTCTCGTGACATAACCATTTTAATAAGTATACTCGACATAGGCTAAAGACCATATTAACAAAAATTAAAACGTTGTACAAGTTATTGAACTTGGTATGACACGTTGGTATGAGGCTAAATTTCGCATTTATCTCTATAACCAACCTCCATCCTCACATATTGAGCAAGGCTCTTGGGCAATATCACTGATCTGTAAGCCAGAATCATAAGTTATACCAACTTTCCAATCAGCTGGGAGAACATATTTTGCCCAAATCCATTTGCCATCATATCCATATGTTACTTGTATTCTGAACTGTAGTGACCCAATTGGTGCTCTTTCTGTGGCCCAAACTGCCCCATACTTTCTACTCATGTAAACCCAACCTGATGACCCAACCTGTATATCATTCAATTCTTTTCAAATACCAAAATATATTCTCTGGATAGAAATATTCGATAAGTTTAATATAAATAGATAAATTTTCGAAAAAGATCGACTTTTTAATGTTTTGTTTACAAGAGTTTTGCTTTTTGAAAGCTTCCCTTGTTGTAATGTTCTGATAAGAAATAATTTTTCGATTCCATACACCGTCTGGTACACTTTTATTTTTGTCATAATATTTTGCTCAACGTGTTACTATGTAGTCTATATATGTAAGTTATGATTACCTGAGCAACGTCGACTCCTACAATCTCAGTCTGACCACCTTGGTACAAAAACTTAACCACCAGATTATTCGGTTTTTTGCTTGATTCTTCTACTCGCACTGCCAAATTCTGATTCTTGTAAACGCAGGGTACTCTGTTTGAGAAAAACAAATGATCAGTGAGGATTCAATAATCTAAGAAGAACAATATGGCATACATTTTTCTGAACAAAATGTTAAGTTTTTTTAAGTACCGAATTTAAGAAAATGTAAATTCGCGAGAATTTTCATTTTCTATAGCAAAAAACTTAGACGTGAACACTTCTAAGGAAAAATGGCACCAATTGACTATTGTGAATGACTAATAATTAATTTTCTTGATCTCGCAATAGTATTAAACACTTTCATGCTGGATCTGAAAACTATATATCATGTATCGAGCATATGGTTTTTTAGAAGTGTATATCATGTATCTCAATGTAAACTATAAATGACCAAAATGTAAATTTTGATACTGTCCTTTTCTATCTACTAATCTAGATTGAGAATTTATACATAATCAATGTGCTTCGTTTAAGATTGCTAAAAACCATTCCATTGTTTAATTTACGATTTAGTGCAAGAAGTTTTGACGCAACGAGTACCAGAAAAAGAAATAACAAGTTTCAAGTTTTTTCCAAAATTTATAGATCAAAATATGGTAATCATTTGCGAAACGTATAAACAACCTCATATATTCGACTTCAACATTTCTAAGTCTCAACATATGTTCTTCCATGCCCTTGTTAGCCATTGCTCTGAAAGCTCTGCTGCTGACGACAAAATCGGTGTGGTTATTGTTGTTTTGATCGGTAACTACCACTTTAGCGCCTTGTTTTGTACACACCGTGTCGTTAGTGCACCTAATCTGTAAAAACATATACCGAAAAAAAGAAGTTACATAGCATCCGACAGATTAGATTTTATAAATTCTTTTTGTTACATTTTATCATGTCAGCATTAGATATCACATATAAGCATCAAAATTCAAAGGTGAAGGGGTGTATTTTTTAATTAACCTTTAAAAAAACACTATTTTAGGTGACAGACATGAGACAACAGTATATTTTATAGTTGCCGTATAGAAGCCGCTATCTTTATTATATTTAATAGTCATGCATAAGAGTTTTATTTTCGTAATTTAAACTTCTAAGATATACTTAGGAGTAACAAACTCGTACTCCATAAATTATGTACCAATGCTCTTTTCATGACAAATTAAAACTAGAGAAAAATAGAATAAAACCTGAAAGCAAGCACCACAACCAGCACCATTCTTGTATAAGCTGGGAATAGCTGCTGCCACGTGGCCCCCATTGAATCCCATAGCCGAAGAGCCATAACCACAAGCCCCAGCTGCATCAACCAATCAATCAATCAAATAAGTAAATAAATAAAAGAATACAGTTCACTATTTGGAAGTTTATCATGTGGATTAAGTTAAATTTTGTTTTAAGATTAATTTCTATAGGGTAAATCATGCTAGTACTGTTCCGAAGGTTCATTCGATTTTTTCCGGACCTTGTCGTGATTGTTACAGTATTAGTCCCATCTTTTGGGAAAAGCCACATAATTAGTCCTCAAATTGTGACAAAAGTAGCATATTTGGTCCTCTCTATGGTACTTTCCTCTTATACAGACCAAAATTTCTGAAATATTGAGATAATACCACTATGAATACTGGAAAAATCACTAGTTAATTATGCCAAGATATCTACAGTATAAGTCACTAAAAATATGTACATTGTTAACACTAAAAGACTCATCCTACGGTTTTAATAGAGCTATGGCAAGCTATTACACAGCATTACAAATCTACTTTTTTTCATTAAGCTATTTATAAACACATAACCCAAGTTATATCAGATAAATGGGTGAAAAAATAAATAGTAGTATTCTTACATGGAAGAGCAGAAGCCTTGTTGAAATAAGTTAGTTTGGTTTGGTGCACGCAGCGATCACAAGCACTTGTTAAGGATATTATAGTAAATAGGAAAATTAATAAAAGAGCCATTTTGTATATAGAGAGAGGAATAATATGAATTATACTTATGATACAAGGTACATTAATGAGTTTGAAGATGGAGATATATATATATATATATATATATATATATAGTGTGAATGGAGTGCATGACAGCAATCTCAATTAAGTGACGAGTCAATGTTTTTGATAAAGCGTTAACTGTGATCGGGTAAGTTAAGTTTATTAACAATAATGTTTTATATCGACGATGTGAAATATTAGACGATATATTGTTCTTTCTTTATTGATCGGTGAATATCATTGATCGGATTACAATTTTGATGCTATTTATGCTCGGTCTAATCACTTGATCTTAATATTCGGTCTTTAACTTGGTCTCGGTGTTCGATCTTTGACTTGACTTCTATCTCCGTACTTTCTAGTGATATAAACTCTGAAAAGTATTTGTATTGTACTTTCCTTTTATGCTGAGAAATTAGATCCTTTTTCAGTACTGATACTTGACTATTTATAGGGGTCAGTGCGTCACAGTATGTTGACAAATGTCACTCTCATCTGTCAACTTATGAGTTTTTTAACTGTTGAGCCTCTTATTAATTGAGTTTGGATGCTAATAGATAATTATATTTATCTTTAAATAGGGAGAAAACCATTATAAAGCGGGCCCTATTAAAATTGGTTGGGTATACGTTAATAATGCATGAGTCGGTTCGTATCCGTATAAATATATTCGGGTTTGATTTGTATGTTCTATCAGGTTTGTAATCCTTGATGATCTGTTTGAACGGACGTGTAAATCCGAACGAATAATAATTTTTATCACCAAATTCACCAAGCCTTTACCCACCTTCTAGTCCGTCATATCCATCCGTCACATTAGTCACATTAGTCGATAATATTTTGTTTTGGCATGAATTTTTTTTTTAATAAGTACAACAATATTCAATTAAAATACATGCCACTGTATGATAGGGGGAAAAGTATCTTAGGTGCATAGGTTTTTGTAAGCATAATTCCATGTGGAAGTTCGAAAAATAATCAGTTCATTATTTAACTCATTCCTTCTCTCTCAGTCTCATTTGTTTATATTTTTTTATCGGAACTGATTCAGATGGAAAACATTTGTCTGCTTTCAACTAACATTATACATAGTTTGAGTGTATACATACACCTAGAAAATATCACATTTAATTTTTCAGAATTAATACATGTCATTGGATGATACGTGGAAAACTATCTTTAGGTGCATAGATTTTTGTAGACAGAATTTTAAGTTAGAAAAATAATTAGTCCATTATTTGTTACTCTTTTCTTGTCAGTCTCATTTGTTTGATTTTTACCGGAAATGTTTCAGATGGAAAACATTTGTCTGCTTTCAATTAACATAATGATTATTTGTTTAGTTTGTTCTTTGCGGTGATGTATGTGTAACGGGTACAAATCTTCTGCGACTATTTTCTATCTCATTTCGTGTCTTTTGCTTATTTTATCCAAAAAAATAAAAATCTGAAAACCTTGAATTTTTTTGTATAATTAATATAACACATGTATCAATACATTATAATAATTTTATTTTTTTTAAATCCACACATAATTTATTTGGGAATAAATGTATAAATTAGTGTAAATTAAACATTAAATCTTAAAAAAATTGTCTAAAATAATATTATGTTCAAATGTTTTGAAATTTGAATACAATATAATATAAACCCTTATAAATTTACGGAACAAGTTGTGAAAATTTAAAATTTAAATAAAAATAAACAATGAGACACGAAAATAGACAGAAAATAAGGGTAAAAGATTAATTGTACAATTTGTAATTAAAAGAGCAAATAAATAAATTTACCACTTTCTTTTTACTTTTTCTAAGAACCGATATATTATATATAAAATCTCCAATTTGGAAAGACTTTTTTCAAAAAGTGACCGCATAAAGAGGTTTAAGTCGGTAGTGGGAAAAAGCATAAAAAGGTCAATAAAACCATGAAAAAGACGTCCATTTTGTGCCACACAGGATGTGTAAAACGCGTATCAATTACAAGTATGAGGGTAAAAAAACAAAAAAGAAACATAGAGACCATAAAGTAAAACATAGAGGCCATTTTGTGATTACAAGTATATAAATATATATATTTCACTACTCTAACACTCCTTTTTATATTTATTATGAAAACGATGAGTACAAAATTTACACATTTGTCATTTATCGTTATTTTCTTCGGTACTCTAAGAAAAAATATAACGAGGAGTGTTATACCAATAAACATAGTATTACTATATTGAATTTTATGAGGAGGGGCATGCCTAATAAAGGTGAGACAGTATGGGAAATATACTTTGTGCTTGGGGTGAGTTTGGATCGGTACCTAATACGTAAATAGTTAATCCGTATTCTGACCCGATTACTTTTGGAAGTGAAAAAAAAAATTCCGACTCCGACCCGACTTCTTCGGGATCTCGTAGGATCGGGATAGGTTTATCCCGAATATCCCGACATATCTTTTTTATTTTACGACAATGTCATTTTTCTATTAACAATTTTCGTTTGAGAAGTCTAAACATGATATTAACACGAAACATAATACTATTTTAAAAATAACACTCCTAATAAATACAAAAATATATTAACATATATTAGAAAAAATAGTGTGAAACTACAAATAATGGAGTAGATAAAAAAATTGATACGTTTTTTATCAGATTCTTTTAATATTTAGTTTTATTCACACAAACAACAATTATCACACTAAATGAAATACATTATCATTATAATTTTTATAATCGGAAAATAATGATCACATATCTTTTTTAAATAACAATAAAACTTTTTAATTTAAATATATTTTTTATTTTAATAGTTTCATATCTATAAAACTACAAACATATATTATACTTATATAATTATAACTAATATATGAAACAAAAAGGGTTGTAGCTCATATGATAGAGTGCTTAAATTACATGCTAGAGTTACAAGGTTTGATTCCCATCACTTTCATTTGATATAAATTAATTTACATTTTAGCGTTGAAATAAAAAAAAAATCATATTATATAGTATAAAATATAAAATTAATTAGAAATTTTATCCTGTCCTACTTTGTGCCAAATTGTAGTCTTATTATGAAGAGTGCTGCCAATATACTCTGTTTAAGAGAAATATATCTTCGGATATTATATAAAGTTTGGAGCAAATACTATTATTTTTCTAATAAAATATAAAACATCAGGTAAAGATTATCCCGGTCAGACGGTGTATTTTGTACAAGAATATGGTAATGCTAATAAAACCGGTGATATCATACCATATCTTGCAGTTTTTTTTATTTATGGGCTACATTTATCTGATCTCATCTAGCTGTTATGCCTATGCACTAACAGCTGTATAAAAACTTCCCAATATGAGTTTGTTAACGTAATACTAGTCTGTAAAAAAAGTCAGATTGTGTATATGTTTGGACATAGTTTGTTATTACGTGGACAAAATTGTTCTAGATTTTAAGAAGCTTCACCTCTATTTCCAATGTTTAACATTTTTGGATATACCTAGAAAACTATCACATTTAATTTTTCAGAATTAATGCATATAGTTTGATGAAATAACATATTCACAAAACCGAAATAGAATTGTTGGAGTAATAATCATTATTCAGCATCCAGATTTAAAAAGGGACACACATTTGATATAAAATGATGATGTTCTCCACCCGTGAACCCCGGGGTTGCTCATATTTTTTTTTTACATGAGATGCTATGTACTTCATCTGAACCGTACATTTATCATCCTGGTTGATATTATGTATTTATTTACATTTGATTTTTTAAACTTAACTTATTATTTATAAGGATTGTTGCATCAGAAATGGAAGGCTCGGATTCTAGATGAGCATCTCATGTAAAAATAAAATAATAAATAGACGAGATATCCCACTCCTCTCAACCCTTCTGGTTTTTAGTGTACTGAACAGTCTGAACCAATGACAACAATAAGGAGTAATAAATAAGCAAGTTGAATGCATGAAGAAAATGACATTTCTATCACGTCGCAGTAATACATTTAGTTATTTTTCGCAAAACTGGCCCATCCATATTGAACAATTTGTATGACTGGCCAAGGACTATAGTCTTTAGCACACTATTAAAAACATAAAATGTGGTAAGGAATTCCACACAAGTATGATAAGTTTGGTGTTAATTATGACTTGGATAGATATGAGTATAGGGCCAATACTGTGACATATTGCTCTTAACTACATAGGACAATGCCAATACTTAAAACAGCTAAGAACAGTTGTAAAATGAAATGTGACATCTAAAAGAAATACTATCAATATGGACATATGAGTTTTTAGCAAATTGAACAACATGAATACACAAACTTGACCATAATCACCTATTTGAAATAAATTACTTTTGTCTTCCCGTAGAACGCAAACTAATTGTTAATTATATCTCTAAAGCGAGTTACTAAGTATGCCTCGCAAAAATGTATTATATTTGTTGACAAGCATAAATGCTAGTTTTTTGGCCTAAAACCCAAAAGATGTTATGAAGAATGAACCATTGATAGTTTATTTCCGACAGGTTTGATCGGACAAGTTGACCTGGTCGATTCCAATATTTTTAAAAAAATTCAAAATTAAAGGTCAGCAAAGACAAAAATAGACAGCTGTTTATTTAATTATTGTTAGAAATCAAAGGTGTAGTGACAAGGTTTTGATATCAGCTGGGCCATTGTAGGCCTAATTACGGTTCCCCTTTTTCGGGCTTTATAGTCCAACTTGATCCTTCTTCTTTTAAAAAAAAAACAAACATAGATTCTATTAGATTAAAACGAGTCTTTCAAAATAATAGACAACAAAATTACCGACTTAATTTTTGACTGAAAGTGGAAATGCATATAATTGTTTTGCAAATCTTCCAACAACAGTTCAAATCAATTGCAATTTGACCCAATTATTTACTCTTTAATTTACAGATTATGACTTGCCACTTTTTTACAGTCAATATTATGCATCACATTTCTTTCGAGAATGTAATAGCTGATCGGGGGACTCTTCAGTCTTATGTGTTAAGTTGTTTCCTTTCATAAGTTCAGGATTCCTGATAACATAAAATTCAATGTTTCATTGCAAACGCATGCATGCCCGTAGATTTTCGACATATTAGAAAAAACAAAAGCACTGATCAACGCACATAAGTTACGATTACATTCTGATTAACACTGCTCATTCCCCTCAACCAAACAAAATAAAGAAAGACGGACCAGGAGAGAGAGAGAGAATCGAGGGGGGCTAGCAGTTAGATACTTAGATACATACTCATACAAGTTCGAAACTCAAGTCTAAATGTAACTACCAGGTTCCAACATCACAAGGTGAGCAGTTCTCTTTAGCAATATCCGCAATTTGCACCCCTAAATCATAAGTAACACCACCCTTCCAACCGATCGGGATTTGTTTAGGGGCCAAAATGATATTTGTATTAAGCCCAGAGGTGACGTTAACTCGGAACTGTAAAGGACCATTTGATGCACTACTTGTGTCCCACACTGCTCCATAGTTCCTATGTAATGGAACCCAAGTTTTGGAACCAACCTACAATAAAAGCAACATGCACAAAAAGATTGATCCAAGGAAAACAAATATTAATTACCCATATAAAGCAAGTGTTACACTATAACCATCCATATGATACGTGCCTCAATATGAATTTTCAATATTTTCCAAGTGATACGTGAATTTTTACCATAAACAGTGTTTTTCTTGATGTGACATCGCTGGAACACTCGTTCATACTTGTGTAAATATAAGTATGTACTGTACAATTCACTTGTCGGCATAAAGTTATATTTTCATAGTGCAATTTTGATCACCAGTTCCTGGCAAAATATGGTACCAGTAATTTCCTTACAGTTGCACAAATAAATATATTAAATGAATGCATCATGTTCTCTTATTTTGCTTAAGATATATGATCAAACAAAAGCAAACTATTCTTTCAAGTTATCTTAAACCCAAGGGAATATACTAAAATTAATGAGTTTAAAAAATACAGCTATGAAAAAGTCCTTCAAGAATGATAATATTTAGAATGTTAAGAAAAGCAAATGCGTCAACGAACTATGCATATGATGGATGCTTTTGTTCTCAATTAATTATTAAGCATAAATCAACCCGTCTCAATTAAAATTGCAGATATATATTTTTGCTAATTGCAAGTTACCTTAGCTACATCGAGTCCAACTATTTCAGTCTGACCACCTTGGTATAGGATTTTGACTGCCAGATAATTAGGCTTCTTGCTCATTTCCTCAACTCGGATGCTCAAATTCTGTTTCTTGTACACGCACGGAACCCTATTTCACATCGAAACAACAGCAAAATGTAACTTTAGTAATGCAACATAATAACTTTTCAAAACTGCGTGCATAGTTCTGGAATTCTGTTTGGAAAGATTGATGATTAGGTCCTATAGACCTAAGAGATTTTCCTCGATTTATCTTATTTGAATGAAAACAGTGAGAAAGTTATGAAAATGTTTTGAACATATTGAGCTTGTTTGGCAGAAGGATTTTTGTACTTCCCTACTTAAAAGAACACAAGTCTATTGGCAAAGAGCATACGCTTTTTGACTTAGAACTTAATACAAATCATTTTAAAGTATATAGATATATTTTTTTAAGATAGTACTGCATAGTAATTGTCCACATTATATAAATACTTCAGTACTCGAAATACCATGCAATCATGGCATTGATAAGAAGTTAAGAACTACTATTTTAACTAAACAAGAGGAGTATTTTTTTTTTTTTTTTTTTGGAAAGTGCAAAATAAAATAAAAAAGTCTGTTATGCTACCAATAAATAGTTCAATTCAAACAAAACGATGATATCATTTTCTTAAAGGCTAACCTCTTGTACTCGACATCTACAATCCCAAGTCCTAGAATGTAAGTGTCCAAGCCTTTGTTTGCCATGGCTCTGAAAGCTCTGCTACTTATCACAAAGTCAGTTCGATTACTATTGTTATAATCAGTCACCAAAATTATTGTCCCTTGTTTCGTACAGAGGGTTGTGTTCTTGCATCTTATCTACACAAAATTGAACATAGTATTAGTTATGGAGGACAAGATAATACAGCATGAAGGGAAAGAAAACTCTCATGGTAATAATGGCATGTTTGGTTGTGTTAAAACATACAACTTTTCTAGATGCAGCTTTAAGGAAAACAGGATGATTAATTAAAGGTTGAACAAAAACGGTCATCCAAGGCTTCTTGAGTTGCAGGGTTTAAGAAAAGAAGCTGGATTCTTTGAGGTTTAAGAAAAAGCTAGGTTCATCCAGGCTGTCCAGCTTAAAGCTTCCGGCTAATGAAGGTTTCGACATTCAGAAAATGGAAAAACAAGGCCTCTAAATTAAAACTATTAGGCTTTACCTGCCAAAATAAAATAAAAAACACAACTTGTAAACAAATTAACTAATCATTGCTTCTAGTTTTATATCATAAGTAGAGGAGTATATCAAACCATATTCACACCAACAGTCTAAGAGCATATATCTATATGTATAAATATGGACCTGAAAACATGAACCGCAGCCAGCTCCATTCTTAAAAAGGCTAGGAATAGCAGCCGCTAGGTGTCCGGCGTTAAAGCTCTCAGCTAAAGCACCATACCCACAAGCCCCGCCTGCATCAAAAAAATATAATGACCATATCATATATCAAAGTATCTTTTAATGAATGGATGCTAATTTTGAAATAAATATAGCAGAATTCAGAAAAGGAGTAGTTAATCAGCTGATAGTATGAGAAAATTGAGTCAATAGCTCTTGATGTCCACGATAAATCCACTATTCGGATGCACTTTTTTTTTTTTCCTGTTTTTTGTGATTTTATTCTCTAGTTATTTCTGTCATCTGCACATGGAACTCAGTTTATCCCCTCTCATTCTTAGGAAACTATGTGCTTGTAAATTATTTCTCTTTTTTTTTATCTTAAAGCATTATTTTTGATATTTTAACTGATGGAGTGTCATAATGTATTATTTTGACATTTGTTGTTAAGATTTACAAAATCTCATGTTTCTATTAAGAACATTTTTTTCTCCTTTCAATCGTTTCAACACTCTACAAGCGAAACTCAGTTCAAACCAACCACCTAATTTTTAGCGATTGTGCACATATGATCTCTTTTTCCCTTCGAAAAGACTCAACACAGACTCGAAAGAGTCCTTTTTTTATTTATGTTTCTTCAAGCACTACTCCCCCCAATTCATGGATTTTTTGTGCAGTATATATCCACAAGGGAAGCAAAATTTGAGGCCTAAAATAAATGCAATATTTTGGAGGCCCGACACAAGTGTGTAATTAGTTTTGTTATTCTCTTAAAGTAGCAGAATATCCAAAACTTGAAAGTTTTTACTTTTTAGAACAACTTCTCAATATGTTCATCATTTTCCAAAACATACCATTTTCATATTATGTACTCCATTACATTTCAACCTACTCCTAGTTACTTCCCTGTTCCCTATCAGCAGTTGTATGATAAAACCGATTATTTTGTAGTTAGTTTGGTTATTTTATTACTTACCTGGACTATTTTGTTACTTGGTAAAAGCACAATCAGTATTTTTGAGACCTATATAATTATATGAAAACCTGAACTGATTAGTATTGTTGTAAAGGGTAAAACCCTACTTTTTTTTCTATGTTCTCTCCTAAATTTCTCAAAACCACCATACGGGTTTCCAAAATTCTATTAATATCTAGCAGAAAAAAACAATTTTCCAAACAGAATATGTAATTAAAAAAGAAGCCAGGAAAAGGGTATTTTATTTACCAGAGAGAGCTGAAGATTTGCCAAAGTAAGCAACCTTAGTTTGGTGAACACAACGGTCACAAACAGCACATTGAGAGGAAGTGATAGTGAGAGATAATGTGAGAAGAAAGAGGAAAACAGGAACCATTTTTTGAGAGAGAATGGTAAAAAAATGCAGAAAAGTGAGTGAGAGTAAAGTGATTAATAAGTGAAGCACAGAGTTATGGATATATGAGTATGTGTATGCATGTACTTTTTGTAAGTACTTTGGAGAATGGGCCTTTTTTGAAATTTAAACGGACAGCAATCCGTGACACGCGGCGCCAATCGAGTAATAATAGCGAAACCGAAACCGAAACCGAAACCGAAACGGAACAGATTTTTCCGTTTGATTTTTTTGGATTTCGGTATTTTTATTTTTTGAACCGAACCGAACCAGTTTTTTTCGGTCTTTTGGTTTTTTTTGGGGTTTTTTCAGTCTTTTCGGTTATTTTTCGGTTTTATTTTCGGTTTTTTTCGGTCTGATTTTATTCTAAACCGAAATCGTTCAGAAAAAGTTTCGTTTTTTCGATTTCGTTCCTTTTTTTTCGGTTATCGGTTCGATTTTTTCGGGTTTTCGCACGGTCCTAAAGAAATATATCAAATAAATACGGTAAAAAAAAAAAACTGCTTATTGAGTATATTGTATTTTTAACTTTTATCAATTTATTACTTAGGTTTTATGTTTTATCAATTTGGGTTCTAAACTAACTTTCGGTTTTTGTCTAATTAGGAGACCCGTATTTAACAAAATAACATATCTGGCTTCATTTTCTTTCAACCATCACTAAATGAGTGTAATTGCATTAACATCCGTTAAAATTTGATTCTTTAAGTGCAATTTCGTCGATTTATGCAATCAACCCGTTAAGTGAACAAAAATATGTAGATTGTGATCCAAATCGACAAATTTGGATAAAATCTAATATTATATGCTACTAAAAAACTTTTTTTTCTCCACAAATACGCCTAATACTATAGTATTTATTTGTTTTTCTTTGAACATTGATCATTCCAATTATTAATTTTTTATATTTTATATTTTCTCCTTCAAATTTAGAGTTTTTCTTTTATGCAATTAATTAATTAAACGACACAAAGTTCCGTTTTCACAAATAAATATTCAATTGTTATTTTTTAAAAAAAATTTGATTAATAATTAAATTTAGGTTAGTATCTACTAGAGTTCTATATTTTTATTTGAGTTTTTATTATGTCGTAAAATTTGTTTTTAATTTATTACATCTGAATTTGTTTAACATATGATAAAAAATGAAAAATTAAATTAGTTATTGAAAATGTATCATCTAATCCTTCATTTTTTAATCTAATGGTTGTAAAGATGACCGTACATTATACAATGTAACTCAATAACCGCATAAAATGAGACCCTCAACTTCGGATTGTTAGTTAACTTTTGCCACAATTTATCAGATTAATTAAGAAATACTCCCGTTTAAGAGATTTTTCATTTGGAAAAACTAAAAGAATAAGTTGGATGACCCTATATTTTCTTTCTCCCTAAATTCAAAATATACATCATGTTTAATGTTTTTTTACATAAAAGTCGAAGCTAAACGCGCCATATGTAAACAAAATGGAATCGTTGTAAGCACCATGACGTAGATTTACCATTATTTCGTTTAGCATAAGTTGGCCTTATTTACAAAACACATTTGAGAATGTGTTGTGACCGGAAACTTAGATATAGACACCAACATAAATACTTACTCCCTCCGTTTTTATTTAATTTTTCATTACGAAACCACGTTTAATTTTTATCGGCCATGAACTTGTATCAAAATTGTCAGAATGAAATTTTTTAAAAGTTGATCATATAGTTTAAATGTTAAATTTTATAATTAGATTTTAAAAAAAATTCATTTCGACAATTTTAATACAAGTTATAAATCGATTAAAATTGCACGTAGTTTCGTAATTGACAATGACATGAGAACGAGTGAGTATAACATTTCTCAATGTTTTAGGTTTACAAGGGTCTTACTAAAAAAAAAAACCCGATCATTTTACTACTCCATTAGACTGGACAAAACGTTGGCTTATTCAAGATAATTCTTTCTTTTAATTAGAGGGTCGATATGGACGTACTAGGCCCGGATCCCCTTAATGCCATCCAAATAAGGAGAGGGACACCGAAAATCTCACTCATTTTTGCACATATCTCGTTGTTTTATCTATGGGGAAGGATATATCGACACATAAAAGAACACGCTATGTTTACATTTTAATCCTAACCATCCATTTATGTTTTTTTCAATGACCAAGATTAACTAAAACAAAAATACCATCACAGCCCTTAAAAATATATGTAATGGATGTTTAGGATTAAAATGTAAACATAGTGTGTTTTTTTATGTGTCGATATATTCTTCCCCTTTATCTATTACCTGAGAATTGTTTGAATTATGTAGTTTCTTCTTCTTTTAAAGTAAAGTGTTTGACATTTCTATTAATTGTTCGAATGTGGTTTTAAACTAATGAATCGGCTTTTCTTTAATCCCCAAATTGTAGATTCATCCAGCTAATTATAATGTTTAGTGTGTTTGGACCAAAAAACAAAAGAAAATCTGTTTGAAGAAGGCGATCTAAATTATAAGCACTTATTATTAGAAACACAATTATAATACTGAAAAGCAAACAATCCCTTGCTTTGGATGAGTATCCACCTATTCTTATGTTATCTCATTTCATTTGGCATCTAATGTATCGTCATGTTTCTCATGTCACTCGCGGAAAATAAGGTCTAGCGTTGATGATAGTAATGGAACGAAAAAGAAAGAAAAAAGTTAGGTTTTTTATGTGGGTGGATAAATTTAAGGATCTTCATATATAAGACATTTAAAAGAAATATAACGTATATGCAAATTTGTTTTTTCTCTCAAAATTGCATGCATAATAATGACAAGTGAGTGATACTTTTACCATATTTTGGACTTAGCCTATTGTTTTCTTATTTATGAAATGCAGTGTATTTGGTTAAACATTTTAAAGAAAAAAAAAACCTAGAAAAGAAGATGGAAGTTCACAAGTTTGAAGTTTAGTTTTTTATGCCTAAACATCCCGAGAATCTATTTAAACAGTTACAAAATTTTCCCCTTCCAAATAGTACATCTTCCATGTTTGTTTAGGTAACAAGGATATTAAGTCTAGGTAACTTTGTTAGTTAATAAACATGTTTTTCTTTCACAATAGTATTGTTAACTAACTCATTAAAGTTAATGTTGTTAACATTGTTGTTATATTTAACACTAAAGTTAACAGCACATGTCAATTTTGTTGACTAACTCATATATTAAATACTATAATAAAACAAAAATAACACATTCTCCCTTTCTTATTTATTTACTATAATATTTTTTTTTATCCGAAATTAATTATTTATTATAAATCAATAGATAATGTTGTTAAAAAAATGCACTAATGTGACACTTGTATAGTTGTTAAGATTAACATATATATGTGGTATTTAACATGCACATGTGTCAATATTTAACAACAAAATTTTAACACAAATGCGTTTTATTTAAATGGAGGAGATATTTTTCTTGTAAAATCATCATTAGTTTGTCATAATCAAAATGGGGGAGATTGTTGAACTTAGAGTTCAATAATGATTTTGATTATAACCTTGATTATGTTTTAATGATTTTACTATTTCTCTATTTCATTGATATAATGCTTGTCTTTTCCAAAGAAGAGAAAATGTACATTTCAGGTCTTTAAATGATAGAGCATTCGATAACGAAGCCATAGGTTCAAGCGGAACCAAAATCGGGGCTCAAACCTTAGAGGGGGGGTGAATAAGGTTCTTAGGCGTTTTTCGCCTAATTAAAATCTAAGCAACTAACCACCCAACTTATGCAATTCTAGGCTTAAGCGTTTTAACAAAAGTTAATGAATTTCTAAAATTCCTAGACGCAAGCAATAAATAAGCAAGAATATAAGTTGCGGAAAGTAAAAGCAAGGTTAGAAAATGACACCGTAATTTATAGAGGTTCGGCAAACGCGCCTACGTCCTCTTCTCGGTACTACCGAGTATTTCACTAAAATATTTCTTCCGGATTTTACAAACCCTATCGAGCTCAATCGACCGATTGGCTCACCCTCTACCCAGGGTTCCTAGTCTTGATACAAGTGCAAGAGAACACGACTATGAGTCAACGACTCCCCCTCAATTTATGAGTACCCGAATGAAAAACCTAGAGCTTTTAAGCTTCACTTGCTTACAAAGCCTCTACCCGTTCACTCGCTCACAAATGAGTTTATAAAACACTCGATACAAATTTTGTTACAAAAATGTAACTACACTCACTATTCTAATTGCTTCTTAAAAAGCTAATTGGTGAGTTGTTGATGATAATCGAGCTTGAATCTCTTTCTCTTTTATTTTCCTCTTCCTTGAATATATATACACCAAAATGGTGATATTAGGGTTTTTAATGAGAGGTTGAAGGAAGTTGATTGGTATGTGTGATTGGTTGATTTGGGAGAGAGATTTGGTTGGTATATATATGCCAAACAGTCTGTTTTTCTGTATATGACCGTTGGAAGTGGTTATGGCTATTTTTCAGTGGTTTAAGCTATTTTTCAGAAATTGCTGAAAAGCTGTTTTCGAAAACTGCAGAAAACGATCGGTCGTTCTCTACAGTCGATCGGTCGTTTTCAGAAAACGATCGGTCGTTTCTGAGTTTCGACCGGTCGTTTTTTCGACCTGCTCACTGGAATATTTTGGACCAAAAACGATCGGTCGTTTTTGTCCAGTCGATCGGTCGTCTGTAATTCTGGCAGTTTTTCGGTCTTCTCCGAAAGCTTGTAACTTCTTCGTTTTAGCTCCGATTTTGGTTCCGCTTGAACCTATGGCTTCGTTATCGAATGCTCTATCATTTAAAGACCTGAAATGTACATTTTCTCTTCTTTGGAAAAGACAAGCATTATATCAATGAAATAGAGAAATAGTAAAATCATTAAAACATAATCAAGGTTATAATCAAAATCATTATTGAACTCTAAGTTCAACAATCTCCCCCATTTTGATTATGACAAACTAATGATGATTTTACAAGAAAAATATCTCCTCCATTTAAATAAAACGCATTTCCTCGAAATATATCATTTTTCTCCCCCTTTGGCATTATCAAAATGCAATAAAAAAAAAATGGGGTTATGTGAAGGGTTTTTAAAGAAAAACCAAAACATGAAAAATGTTATTATTAAGCATATACCCACCTAATCACATATATGTAGACATAAAAGTGTAGAGTATACCGAATATGTGATGGTGAGTCCGCTCGCTAATGACATTTGCATTGAGCGTTGCCGATGCCAAATAGGTGGTACCACTTGTTGGTATGCCTTCCACCTTTGTCGATTAATGGCACTTCCTTCTTGATGGTGGAGTCGATCTTCTTGACTTCCACGACTTTTGCCGGTGTCGCCAACCACTTGTTGATTTTCTCCTTTTGGATGGAGATACCTACAACACAAGTTTTGTCCTTTGGTACCCAATTTCTTTTGGGTCCGACATTGTTAGTGGCTCGGGTCTTTACTACCCATTTCAAATCGCTTCTACTAACATGAAAGCGATTTGGACATTTAGAAGAAAAATGCTCATTTCTACTACAATGTATACAATGCATAGACTTTTTCGTAAAACGAGAACTATGCGACTTTTTGTAGGAAGTTTTAGAAGTATGATGAGCGGTTTTGATTTGAAAACCTAAACCTCTTCTATTATTACAAGAGTTCGGCAACACTCTTGAAGTACTCCCTTGTGTAAAAACAACCTTTTGTATAGGCGGAATAGGAGTTGTAGACAAGCTAGGAGATTTGACAAAGCGGGTTGTGCTTGAGCCAATAGAGTTGGAATCGAAACCCACACCGCTTTTGTCATTAACATCTTTTTGACAACTCAAAATTTCGTCCAACACGGTTTTCCCTTTGGAAAACCTTGAGATTGTTAACTCGAGTTTTTCGACCGCAATGACAAGCTCATCGTTTTTATTTTTCAAAGAGTCATTTTCGGTTTTTAAAAACTCGTTTTTATCTTTTAAGTCTTCCTTTTCGTCATCTATATCATGTAAAGAGAATGACGATGTCGGAATAGACTCATTTTCAATTTTATCTCTTTTCAAGGATCTTATTTCTTCACTGAGTGAAGAATTTATCCTTTTAAGAGAGTCGACCTTTTCAACAAGCTTAGGAAATTTTTTGGAATAAATATCGCACATATGAAGTAATTCATCATAAGATAGATCATTTAGCTCATCGGCTTCACTTTCGCTTGAGTTGTCGCTTTCGCTTGAAGACGATTTGTTAGGCTCATTTTTGTCTTCCATGGCCATATAGCAACCAAGGTGAGCGACTTCATCTTGGTCGGAGCTATCGCTAGAGCTTGAAGCGGATATCTTCTTCTTTCCTTTGCTCTTGCGATTCTTAAGGCAATCTCTCGCCATGTGTCCTTCCTTGCCACATGTATAGCAAACAAAATCGTTAGAATAAATTGAATTATTTGACGATTTACCTTTATGTTTGCGTTGGTCCTTTAGCTTTAGGATTTCCTTGACGATTCGAATGATTTGCATTGAATTTTCGTCGTCATTGGATAGCTCATCGCTTTCGTCACAAGTTGTTCCTTTGAAAGCTATCTCCCTCTTTTTCGAGATTGGCTTGTGACTATTGAGGGTGATCTCGTGTGTAATGAGCGAACCCGTCAATGCATCAAGAGAGTATGTGTTCATGTCGTGCGCCTCTTGAATTGCGGTGACCTTTGGTTCCCATTCCTTCGGCAAGCTCCGAATCACCTTCGAAACCATTTCCTTACAAGACAAAGACTTACCAAGAGATGTTAATCCATTAGTAATAGTAGTAAATCTAGCAAGCATGTCGGAAATAGTTTCACCCTCGCTCATTTTAAAAAGTTCGTAGTCATGAACTAAAAGTTGGAGTTTGCAATCCTTAACTTGGTTAGTTCCCTCGTGCATAACTACTAACTTATCCCACATAGCCTTAGCGGTTTTACAAGCGGAAATTTTGTTGTACTCATTAGGAGAAACGGCACAAACAATAGCGTACATCGCTTTGGCGTTGGTAGAGTAGGCTTCTAGTTGAGCATTATCTAGGTCCTCTACGGGGATTTGGTTCTCGCTATTCTCGGATGTAGGTGCGGAATATCCTACTTTTATGGTCATCCAAAGTCTAACGTTATAGTTTTGTAAAAACATGCTCATCCTATCCTTCCAATATGAAAAATTTATTCCATCAAAATATGGAGGTGTATTGGGTGATGAAGCCATGCCGGATGCGAAATTAAGTATATTAGCCATCAGGATCTTAACTCTTAAATCGTTAGATTTCTATAATCAAGAGCCTCGGCTCTGATACCAATGGTTGGCCCGTGCGGCTAAAACCTTAGAGGGGGGGTGAATAAGGTTCTTAGGCGTTTTTCGCCTAATTAAAATCTAAGCAACTAACCACCCAACTTATGCAATTCTAGGCTTAAGCGTTTTAACAAAAGTTAATGAATTTCTAAAATTCCTAGACGCAAGCAATAAATAAGCAAGAATATAAGTTGCGGAAAGTAAAAGCAAGGTTAGAAAATGACACCGTAATTTATAGAGGTTCGGCAAACGCGCCTACGTCCTCTTCTCGGTACTACCGAGTATTTCACTAAAATATTTCTTCCGGATTTTACAAACCCTATCGAGCTCAATCGACCGATTGGCTCACCCTCTACCCAGGGTTCCTAGTCTTGATACAAGTGCAAGAGAACACGACTATGAGTCAACGACTCCCCCTCAATTTATGAGTACCCGAATGAAAAACCTAGAGCTTTTAAGCTTCACTTGCTTACAAAGCCTCTACCCGTTCACTCGCTCACAAATGAGTTTATAAAACACTCGATACAAATTTTGTTACAAAAATGTAACTACACTCACTATTCTAATTGCTTCTTAAAAAGCTAATTGGTGAGTTGTTGATGATAATCGAGCTTGAATCTCTTTCTCTTTTATTTTCCTCTTCCTTGAATATATATACACCAAAATGGTGATATTAGGGTTTTTAATGAGAGGTTGAAGGAAGTTGATTGGTATGTGTGATTGGTTGATTTGGGAGAGAGATTTGGTTGGTATATATATGCCAAACAGTCTGTTTTTCTGTATATGACCGTTGGAAGTGGTTATGGCTATTTTTCAGTGGTTTAAGCTATTTTTCAGAAATTGCTGAAAAGCTGTTTTCGAAAACTGCAGAAAACGATCGGTCGTTCTCTACAGTCGATCGGTCGTTTTCAGAAAACGATCGGTCGTTTCTGAGTTTCGACCGGTCGTTTTTTCGACCTGCTCACTGGAATATTTTGGACCAAAAACGATCGGTCGTTTTTGTCCAGTCGATCGGTCGTCTGTAATTCTGGCAGTTTTTCGGTCTTCTCCGAAAGCTTGTAACTTCTTCGTTTTAGCTCCGATTTTGGTTCCGCTTGAACCTATGGCTTCGTTATCGAATGCTCTATCATTTAAAGACCTGAAATGTACATTTTCTCTTCTTTGGAAAAGACAAGCATTATATCAATGAAATAGAGAAATAGTAAAATCATTAAAACATAATCAAGGTTATAATCAAAATCATTATTGAACTCTAAGTTCAACAACAACTATTATAGATATTCTTAGTTTTTATTTCAAAAATAAAAAGGATCTTAGTTTAGATTTTGTATTACCGAGAAAGATTTATATTCGAATGATTCCAAATATAAACATTTCGTTTGCGTTTTCTTTATAAAATGCTTATACATGAAATGAGTTTTCTCCATTGCATTGTGATTATGTGATTATCGATTTTGTCTTCATCATAAGATGTTTTCCTTATAAGCACATCAAAAGACGAATTTAAAAGGTTTAGATAACCAAGAACACCACTTTATTCGTTACAACCAGTCTCAGGTGAAGCCATACTAATGTACACTTACATGGTGAACTTATTTTTCTTGAGGATAAAACACAACAAGAAAAGGCCTAAATGAAAGCCATAATTACAATTCTTTTCACCAGCTATTATCCGCACATTTTGGACAAAACTCCCATTTAATTGCGGTAACTTTGACACCGGTATCGTAAATCATACCGGCCTTCCAATCAGCAGGGATAGGTGTCTTAGTTACGAGCATGCTTCTATCTGCCATGTGTATCATTAACATCCGGAAAATTAAGGTGCCGTTTGGTGCATTACTTGTGTCCCACACTGCTCCATAGTTTCTAAACATTCCCGTAGTACCACCGCCAGCCTACAAACAAACAAGCAAAACAAAATTGTAACTATGGCTGCGGTAATTAAGCTGACTTATTTGAAGTTATTAGGTTCGTCCGGCTGAAACCATCTATTTTTTTTGTCAGGCTAGACTAGAAAACGAAAATGAAGCTGCTTTAATGCTTCCCAACATCTTATAAGTTATAACTAAATAAGTTCATTGTCCACAACACTACCTGTATAGGGTCAAAAACTACATTCAATATTTATTAAAAAAAAATTATGAATTGGATAAGAAAAATCTATTTACTCAGAAGATTAGGTTTTATTATGAAAAGTTATAAACAATTGGGACAGACCTTCTTCTTGCCTTTGTCAAATAATTAAACAATCCAATAACAAAAATGTTGCTACGATGTGAGTTATCCAGCCGATAAGGAGTTTTTTCTTTCTCACCGGCTATCTTTCTAATTAATAAAGGTTTTTATTTCTTGGTGTCGTGACCTCAATTAATTGTGAGTATATTATATTTTTACTCTAACGGTTCTTATCCACGAAAATGACAAAATATTTACTACAACACTATAAAAAAGATGGGAGTATCCGATTTAGAATTAAATACCTGGATGACATCGAGAGCGGCAATTTCAGTCTGGCCACCTTGGTACAAGAACTTGATTGCTAGGTAGTTTGGCTTCTTACTCATTTCCTCTATTCGGATTGCCAAGTTCTTCTTTTTATATGGGCATTCAATTCTATTTCATCAGATCAACAAAAATATAATCAAGCAAAACTTTGGTAAAAGTCAAATTTAATTTATAAGAATCTAAACTGTTAAATAGGTCTGTCCCTCTTCAACCATGTCACTGAGAATTAAATAAGTACTTTAAATGAAAGATTGAAAGGTAACAAACATTGCACCCAATAATCCATTATTAAGTACTCCGTAACGCAGTAATTCGATACTTTTATATACGAAAAGATAAAAATCTAAATTACTTACAAAACTTATAAACTATGCATACACTAACTAACCTCTTGTATTCAACATTGACAATTCCAAGTCCCAAAAGGCATTTGTCCATGCCCTTGTTAGCCATGGCTCTGAAAGCTCTGCTGCTCATTACAAAATCAGTTCTATTACTCTTGTTTAGATCAGTCACTATTATTCTAGTCCCACCCTTTGCACACACGGTCGTGTTTTTGCACCTTACCTGTTCAATATTACTCACAAGTTCTAATCATAAATGTAAATTTAAATTTTCAATGTATCAATCTGTAATCCATGTTTTGACAGAATGTCTCACATTTGTACAGTACATATTTTAAACATATGAAAGGAATGATGCAATTAGGAAAAAATATAAATACCTGGTAACAGGCACCACATCCAGCTCCATCTTTGTAAAGAGATGGCATAGCAGCTGCAAGGTGACCCGCGTTCATATTCACTGCCAAAGAACCATACCCACAAGCTCCAGCTGCAAATATAAAATATTATTAAGAATGTTTAATTTTTCTTCTGGATAATGTTTTGTGGATATATAAATAACTAAACAAGCAATCATCAAAATAGTTTGAAAAGCCTATAAGATTATAACTTTTCTATAGTTTTCGGAATCTTTGGTCAGGACGGTAAAAAAGTTCAGGATGAGTTGCTATGTTGCCTACTGGATTTTAACATGTGCAACTGTATAAAAGTACTATGTGATACTGTCTATAGTTGGATTGAGTCTTATCAGCCCAAACAAAACTGATCTTAAGATGACTGTTAAGCAAAAGTCAGACTTGGACAGTTATTCACCTGAGTACAAGTGATCAAGTGATGTCAGAAACCGAGACCGTAGTGCAAAATACTACATATACATATGTGTAAGTGAATGGTTAGAAATAGTTGGGTGTGTCCTTACATGAGAGACCAGAGGACCTAGCAAAGTATGCAGCCTTTGTTTGATGCACGCAACGGTCACATGGGACGACACTAGTAGCACCGAAAGCTGAAGAAATGAGAAGTGATGAGAAGAAGATGCAGATAAAGAACTTCATCTATATAATCTGGTAGATTGATTTGAGAGATAAAATAGCTAAGGGCAGTGGAGTATATATAGTGATATTAGGAGCTTAATTGCAAGTATAATAATGGTCCACAATGTGGCTCTGTTGAATAAACAAGTTTATAGCACTGTTGAATTAGGATTATGGTTTTTGGTTTGGCTTCCCCGCAATTTTAGAACATCGGACCCTATGAATATTTTGCAAATTCTTTTGGCGAATTTGGTTGTGATCGATTCAGGCATTTGCATCCTTGTTTCCACGCGTGTATCATGGGGCATGGAGTTGGTGCGAAATTCGGTTTATAATGGTCATCAAGTCAGATTAAATAACGAGATGCATTTTTCTTTTACTAAAACTCAAACATCAAATTTTATTTATAGTGAATATAAGCCGTGGATTCCAAATATTATTATCATATATATTAATACACAATTTTAGCTACTGTACTTTATTTAGAATTGCAGCAACGCTCATCTTTCACATAAATAGCACACCCGCATATCCTTGGTATCGACACAACGTTTAAAAACTGGTCTAAATTAGATTTAATTATACTTGACAAAAAGATGATTCGTTTTACTTGCCAAACCCACTATGGTTTCATTGGTTTGGTAGCGATTGTTTTTTGTCACCTTGATTGTCTTGGGTACTAAACGAGAAAGAAACTAAGGAGACGTCCATAAATCTAAGTTTCGATAAGTGCTAGTTTTGAATTTATTTCGGGATCAACTTGAGAACTACGGATCCATCTCTTATATCCATTCGTTAGTCAACAATCATTCTTGTATTCTATATTTTTCTGCCGTTATACGATCTTGATACATTTTTCTGTGTTATTATTAATTATTTAGTTTTATGAGTGCCATGTATATATGAATAACATGCACCACTTGGGACACTAAGTCACTAACACCTTCGTTTATTATTCTACTTATACAATACGCATAAATTAGAACAAGAAAGAAGAAATGTACATGGTCAAAAGACATATGCTTTGATAAGGAAATAAAATAAGCCATGCTTTCCAAAAGCATATGAATTCGAAGATCTCGAGATACCATGTCCCCTTTGCTAGCTATAATTATATTGCACATGCACTTGCAGAATTGGAGCATTAAATTAAGGTTTAAGTACAGGATGGGAGTTGGGATGGCAAAAAATACCGAGGCCCCAAACCTGACAGTAAACCCGTCCGAAACCGCGAAATATATGTGTACAATTGTGCACTTGTACACATATTGTACTTGCACAATTGTACAGTTAACAATTTCTTCAAAAAGAACATAAATATATGTGCACTTGCACAATTGTATTTAAACCCGTCCAACCCTAATATATATGTGTACAATTGTGCCGACTAGGGTCTATGGATCAACCCAGGAGTTTTATATGTACACAAATGTACTCTATGTTCTTTACGAAGAAATTGTTAACCGTGGAAAAACTTTTTAGAGATTGAGTAGATCCATAATTCGTAATTTCTTCACTCTCTTGTAGCATTACACATGAGAAATTGTTTTTCAAAGTAATGATGGAAAGTCGGCAATTACAAAACAAGCAATTGTTAAAGTATATTGATTCTGTAAATGGACATGCTATTTTATAAATTTTGTATATAAGATGAAGAACTATTTACATTGTAAAAAAATTTTGGAAATAGTTTAGCAGATGAAAATGGGATGTCAAGCAATTCCTATGATTATGTTATATTTTAAGGGATTGCACCCAATCTTGGAACTAATACAATCATTACAATCATAAAATAACTGCTAAAGAGAAAGAAAAACGATGAATTAAATGTTATACATTCAAATTTTGAATTACAATTCTCTCTCCTAGTGTCCTGTTTGTACTTTGTAGGAAAAAAAATGGGAGTACTGAGATAGAAAAAAAAGGAAATAATTCAAAGTATCATAGTTAAAACTGTATATCTATATCTCTAATGTCAATATGTCATATATGTAAATTACTCCATTATAACCAGGGGTATTTTAGTAATTTCCAGTTAAAAATCCAGGGGGGGGGGCTGTATCCGTCTATGCTTGGAACCAAACCGAACTGATTGGTTTAACTGGTTAAACGGTGAGGAAAACCGGATATGCAACTGCCCGGAGAGGAAAACAAAAGAACAGGCCAATTTTTCTACAAATCAGTACTTCTTAAAGCCGGTGAACCAAACAGTTTATTACATATATATAACTCTTAAACAAAGCAAAACAAGTCAAAAGGGTCATCTGCAATTAAAGTTATTTTGATTTTCTTACATATAATTTAAATTAAGGCCTAATATAAATTATATGTTACAGCCTATTCCCCTTACGGTCCCTTCCGCATACCCAAACATGCTTACCTTATATTTATGGGTGACCCAGCCGCAATGAAAGAGGTATGAGTCCTATGGCCCTTGGTCATCCCTTGGTAACATAATGTACTCGTTCATATTGTTCTCGAAGACTAATGCCATGTGCCCTTGATTGAATAATGTGGCCCCAATTGTCTATCTCTAGCAGTTTGATGATGTGAAATCCATACCTGTTTCACATGTGACTCGGAACTGTACCTAGGCCCATGCCATGAAAACTTTTGGACTCGGGTCAAACGCTTGTATCTAGCAAGCCACTAATGGCATTGGTAACGACCTTGGGATGTGCGATGATGGTTGTTTCATTATTCTCTAGGCCTAAGTGTACGAGTCATAAGTAGTGTATGTAATTTTCTTCTTTTTAAGGTTTAAGTATGCAGGAAAATCACGATCTAGGGTGCCTGCACCCACACTCATAGCGAAGGTAAAACATTAATTGCACTGCTTAGTGAAGAGTCGTAGTTTCCAATGACAAGGAATACACGTATCCATATGGCCATTGCGGTCAATCTAAGCTTCAGTTTGTATTATGTTACAATTTATTAATGTTGGGTACTCTAAGGTTGCGGAAGGGGACACACATGAGGAGTGGAAGCTTCGGACTGATTTTTAAGTCATATGAGAATCATGTGCATGTTGAGTGCGAGTCATGTGGGTGTAATATGCATGTCAATGAATGATTATCGATAGAACGTTGAACAAAAACAAAAAGGTTTTATTGATAAATCGGAATTATTGGATGAAAGATATACCACACTGACAATGTAAAACTGAACAAACATATTGATAAACCAGAATTTTTGAAAGTTAACAACAAAAATGACAAGAATGAGCGAGCCAGGAGAGAAAAACTTGCAAGCTTGTCTAAAATTACTCATACAAGACCCATTAGTACTCCACTAAAAGTTATCATTTGCCTTTTTCTATATTTGATTCACCTCGTATCACTTAAAGGATGGTTCAAACCATTCTTATTTCACCATTCTTCCGATTAAGTCGTCAGATCAGGGCACGCTCAAATATGGAGTTTTCAAATAACCAAACTACCCTCATTGAGTCCTTGCACGATCTTAAAGTTGAAAAATCCGCAATAGAAGAGAAAGACACAGCCTCGGCTAATGCTTCAGTCTATAAAAAATAAGCTCTACTGTTCCTTTCTCCTTCACCATTTTCATGGCATATTTGTTCTTCCTTGACCCACAACTAAAGTACATTTTCTTATCTTCTTGGTCCCTAAAAAGTTTTTGAGAACAAATGATTGGTAAGATATGAAAAAACAGCACGTAAAATATTTTCCTTTGTAATATAAAGGGAAGGGAAACAATGATATCATAAATTATGGGTTTTGTATGTTTTTATATCTTCTACTTACATATTGTTTTCATTTTGTATCATGTACTTACATTTGTACCGTTTAGTACCCCATAATTACACATCTCTCACTGTTTGATACCTCTCCGTTAATTAATGGACAAAAATATGACGTGTCAGTGACGTCATCACTGCCATACCATCAAATTATGTGACCAAATTACCCCTAGTGTTAACGGAAGTTGGTCACGTGGCAAGCACATGTTACCTTTCTCTCCATGAATTAACGAAGAGGTACCAAACAATGAAAGTCGAGAGATGTGTAAGTATTGGATATTAAATGGTACAAATGTAAGTAAATTGTATCAAATGAAAATGGAGTGTATGTACATGATACCAAAACATAAAAACCCATGAATTATCAAACAGAACTAGTCATTAATAATCAATATAACTAAAATGAAGGCTATATATTATCTATGATATTAACTGTGACGGTCTTTGTATTCTAAAAAACTACCCGACCATTAGTTCTTTATACTTTTAAGATTTTCTTTGTATGTTCCAATCGACTATGAACGGCTTTGTCTTTCTATGGAATATGATTGGCACCGTCAAACTTTCAAAGCCCAAAAAAATGGTTTTGGAGCTATAGTATTATCAATCCAACAAGCGAACTCTTGTCATAAAATAAAATAAAGGGTCGATGCCAAAAATATACAATCAACCAAAACATATAATATTTAGAATTTTGTTTTTAAAACATACAAACATACAATTACACATATTTATTATACTTGTATATTTTGAGAATAAAAGTTTTGATTTGTAATTTTTGTTAATTAGACTTGAAAAGTCATATATTTTGATAATTTTTCCTAAAAAAAATAAATAGCCACAGAAGTATGGACCCTTTGTGTTTATAAACCATTATAAACTAAACATAAATTAGTTTACAGCACTGTAGCAACAAACTTAATTACAGCTTTGAGAATCGCCAATTACCCGCCATGTACTTAATTACTTACATAGTACTTCTCATCTAAACATGAAATATTTTTTGCATCTCTAGTGCATTAATGTAAAGATCTACGTACAAACTTTTGGTATTTGATAGAAGTACAAGACCAATTCCTAACTAGGACCCTTTTTGTGTTCTTTACAACTTAACAGTAAACATATATAAAATGGTTACAATAATATGACAACAAATTTTCCAGCTAGTTTTTACATAAACAGTGCTTCTCATCTAATAATCACATGGATTTGATCCGTGGTGGACAAACACAAGGTAGATGCACATTGAGCAAAATTTGTTGGTCCAAATGGTTGGTACCCGAGTATACCACGCTCATCAACAGAGTTCAAACTCTGACGCCTGCGAAGCAGGTTTACCTCCAAATGAGGGTTTCTGAATTATTAAAAAAAAAAAAAAAAGGGGTAGGTGCACATTTAAGACAATGTTGTTTGTCCTGAATACATACACGTACCCACCTAATTATATCTTTGCTTTTCCATCACCCAAAAACGAAAAATATTTACTTACACACTTTATTGTTTTTTTTTCAGTTAATATCAAAACCACAATCACAATTCACCCATGCTCAGTTGTTCAAAGAAGCTTATCAACATGGCAAGGAATTGGAAGAAATTGGCCATGATTAGAAAAAGAATAACTTTTGATGGTGTAGTTACACAGCTGTAATTCTTCTACAATCGATAAGGGTAATTTTGTCCTGTACACAACCCACCAAATGTGTTTTGTATTTTCTGTGTTATCTCAACACTGGGATATTTAAGGTGCTTTTAGAAATAGCAGAAGAAGAGTATGAACACCAAAATGAGGGGCCTATTACGTTGCATTGTGATTATCTGTGTTTGGAGTATGCGATCTCTATGATAAGAAGACGGGTGCCTAAGGATTTGGAGAGGGCATTGCTAATGACTATTACGAGTAATCGATGTGCTTTTTATCCTCGAATTTTCTAGAGGGACTAAATCAACATCAACGGCTAATCTGTGGCTTTTGATCTTGAGTCACTTAGGGACATTCTTGGATAATAGACTGTGTAATTAGCTTAATAAATAATGGATGGAATTTTGGGAGTTAATTCTTTTGTTTCTTACTAATATCATTTCCATATCACGTTTTAGGTTTTTACTCTCAATAAGTATGAATGAGAAAACAACCTATCATCGACCGTGCAGTGATATGCTCTATATTGAACTCTTCGCATGAAATGAGATGATCTAACCCAGTGGATTAGGTTTGTGTACTTATTTAATAAACATAATTGATTTGTTGGAGCAAGATTTGTTTGTTTTTTGCCAAACATGGAGTATTTAGAATTCCTTCAGAAAACTAACCTTTAAAACATTTGAGATTACTCTTTTCCTCAATAGTGGAAAAAACGTTTTCCTTTTACTTTATGTGCTCGATGAGTAAATATTGATATGACGTTGAACATAAACAAAAAGGGTCCTATTATTAAATAAGAATTACAAGGATAAAATACACCGCACTAGAAGAGTCGAACATAAGAACGCCAACCAGAAAGGAAAAATTACAAAAAGAATGAAACATTTTGTACAAGCGAAAAGAGGAGCAGAAGAACTGTAGCGAATTTCTAAAAAATACTCGTCCACTAATTAACTATTGTAGCCTGCGATTCAGGATCCATTTATGAGACATTGGATTAGTCCTCCATTAATTCTTTTAGTAGTGTTGAGTCATTAATTTAAATTAAATTCATGAACACTAATAACCCTCATTTTACAAAAAAGATTAATGCAAGCTGCTTTAGACTAATGTAACACACCAAAATCCATTAACTACAACTTAGCAGAGAAGGCTTGTCAGTACTTACCCAAAATTACACATTTGCCTTTTCTGACACATAAAATCAACTGATATCTTAAGAGGATGGAAGGACCTTAAGGAATTCACCATTCTGCTTTTAGTAAACCAAGTTCCTCACAAATCAAGACGAGCTTACATTTGTGGTTTCAAACATGACGACTTTCCCAATGAGCCGTTAATGCACAATCTGAAAAAGGTGTGAGAATGAAAACCCTCAGCTTGTTCGTCGGTTTATGTCAACCACCATCTTCATGGCGTGTTTGTCTTCATTGCCGTATGACTGCTATGTTTTTTTTCGTTACCTAGGTAATGTCTGAAAAACAAAGATAGGTTACAAGATACCGAAACCGAAAAAATTGCCTAGATAATACAGAGGGCGGACGGGAATTGACAGTGATATATCAAACTATCAAATAGAATTTGTTAAAAACTACCTTAAAATGAATAAGAAAGTAACATTATAATAGTTTTATTGTATAAATATAATAATTCACGTTATTAATTCACATTGTCAATCTAATAAGTCTATGAAATGGTATTGGAACCCTAATGGCTAGAAATATCCACACATACAAACTATTTGTATTGCTATTTGATGGCCACAGGTACAATACTACCACCTCCTAACTTGGACCCTTTGTGTTCTTTAACCACTTGACAGAAGACACAAATGGTTACAAAATGATTATCACAAATTGTGAGCCATTTCCCCACCACGTAGGTAAACAGTGCTTCTCATCTAAATATCACATGGTTTTGCTGCGTGGTTAACAAACACAAGGTAGATGCACATTTAAGACAATGTTGATGACCTTGAATATATATATACACACCTTAATCTTTGCTCTTTCATCATCCAAGCACAAACACAATTTCCTACTATTCCAAGAACTACTCTTACTCTTCAGTTAAAATCTAAACCAGAAATAGAATCATGGTCAGTTCAAAGAAGCTTATCAACATGGCCAGGAAGTGGAAGAAATTAGCCATGATTAGTAGAAAAAGAATCACTTTTGATGGTGGTGTTACACAAAACTGTGACACTTCTACATTTAACAAGGGTCATTTTGTTGTGTACACGGCCGATCAGAAGCGATTTGAATTTCCCCTATGTTATCTCAACAATGATATATTCAAGGAGCTTTTAGAAATGGCAGAGGAAGAATTTGGACACCAAAATGAGGGGCCTATTACATTGCCTTGTGATTCTGTGTGTTTGGAGTATGCAATCTCTATGATAAGAAGACATGTATCGAAGGATTTGGAGAAGGCTTTGCTTATGACTATAGCGCGTGATCGGTGTATTTCAACCTTGAGTGTTTTTGAGGGACTAAAACAACATCAATTGCCAATATGTGGATTCTGAGATATAATCAATTAGAGATTTGGATAGTAGGCAATCTAATTAGCAAACATTTAATGGATGGAAATTTTGCAAATTATTTATATTGTTTCTTCCTAGTGTGTTTTGGAGTTTTCTTTATACCCGGGTTTTGATCCAATTAAACCTCTGAATTTTGACAAGTATGAAGCAGAAACTAACCATGCATTGACCATGTAGTAAAGTTGAAGTTGTCACTTTTAACGAATGGGTCTTAATTAGGTAGACTTGGTTTAAAGGCGGAAGAAATATAATTTAGAAAACATAAAAACAAGAGAATTTGCCTACCTGAGGGACTGCAAATGTGCATAGATGGATACTTTGAGTCTCAATGTGCCCACTTCTGTCTAATGTAGTATTACTATAACTCATGTATTATATTAAAACTTCTAAGAACTTTATATATAAATATAAAGATATTCTTACAAATTATATGCTGTATTATCGTGTTAGGATTATGTTTTATTTTCTGTATTTTGCGAGGTTTTTCGCATACGTCACAAAGAGAACATTTGTAACTTTAAAGTATAAGAAAGGTTCTATAATAAACGAAGACGAAAAAAGCACTTCAGTTTAAGTGTAATATAAAATAGTTAAGATAAGAAAACATGAACTAAGATGACTTGAAACCCACAAGAAATTTGGAGAGACTATATATACCGCATAATTTAGGCTTTGTTAATACTTTCGAAAAAGCATATTTAATTTTATCAAAATCACCTGACAACACCAAACAGATTTTACAAAGAGTAATCTCTAACATTCTTATTTCTCTTTCGGTCAACTAAGTTTCCTGGAGATCAGGACAACTGAACAAGCTAACATTCAGGTCTTCAAAATTGATAAATGCTGCTCACGAGTCTGCATAATCTAACAATTTGAGAAACATACAATATTTCCTTGAAAAATAGAGCAAATCAGTGTTTCCAAAACGATGACGGGTAAAATAAGGAAACCAACAAAAAAAAAGGTTGCCTTGAAAATATAGAGGAACGGGAAAGAATGATATACTTAGTAAACCGCTATCAAATAGAACTTGCATTACCTTAAACCAGTGTTTTAAAAAGAGCGCTAAAAGCTCGATAAAACTATTTGCTAAATAAAAATGCTTACGTTTTTTTCGTTTTTTGGCGTGTAAAGCGCTATTAGTACGCTTTTATCACGCTTTTATTATACTTTTTATGCTTTTTCAGGATTTTTAGTTTTTTATTTATTTATTGTTTGTCAAAAAACAACGAAAATGACGCTAATTTAGGTTTAGCAATTTCACGAAAAATATAATTTCTAAAAGATTCTACTACATGTGCTAGTGATACTTAATCATTCATTTTAACGAATTACAACATTTGAAAATTTTAAGTAATAAAAAACTTAAATCGGCACTTTTTTGCTATTTATAAATTATTTTATTTTTTTTATATAGAAAATCGTTAAATGGTGTTATCAAAATATATATTAAACATGTATATTTTTTTATATTCTAACCTCTATATTTAATACTATAAAAAGTTTACGTTTTACGTTTCAAATCTACGCTTTTAGCGTTTTAAGCGTATCTCTCGTTAAAATGATTTGATAACTTATCGCTTTTTAAAACACTACCAGAACAAAATTGTAAATATCATAATGGTTTTTTTGTATAAAAAAATGATTTTGATATTATAATTCATATTGTCAATCTAAGAAGTCTAGAACATGGTTTTGGAACCCTATTGGCTAGTATTATCCACACAAAAGCAAACTGTTGATATTTGATAGCCACAGAGTACAATGCAACCTCCTAACTTCGACCCTTCTGTGTTCTTTAACCACTTGACACAAAATATCGACTGGTTATAATATTGTTACAACATATTTTGAGCAATTTCCCCACCACGTACCTAAATAGTGTTTCTCATTCATAATCCAAATATCACATGGTTTTGCTGCGTAGTTAACAAACACAAGGTTGATGCACATTTAAGACAATGTTGATGACCTTTAATATATATATATATACACCTTAATCTTTGCTCTTTCATCACCCAAGCACAAACACAATTTCTTACTATTCCAAGAACTACTCTTACTTTCAGTTAAAATCTAACAACATGGCCAGGAAGTGGAAGAAATTGGCTATTGCTAGTAGAAAAAGAATCACATTTGATGGTGGCGTTACACAAAACTGTGACACTTCTACATTTAACAAGGGTCACTTTGTTGTGTACACGGCCGATCAGAAGCGATTTGAATTTCCTCTAAATTATCTCAACAATGATATATTTAAGGAGCTTTTAGAAATGGCAGAGGAAGAATTTGGGCACCAAAATGAGGGGCCTATTACACTGCCTTGTGATTCTGTGTGTTTGGAGTATGCGATCTCTATGATAAGAAGACATGTATCGAAGGATTTGGAGAGGTCTTTGCTTATGACTATAGCGCGTGATCGGTGTATTTCAACCTCGGGTGTTTTTCAGGGACTAAAACAACATCAATTGCCAATTTGTGGCTTCTGAGATATAATCAATTAGAGATTTGGATAGTAGGCAATGTAATCAGCAAACATTTAATGGATGGAAATTTTGCAAATTATTTATATTGTTTCTTCCTAGCACGTTTTAGAGTTTTCTTAATGTTGATCCAATTCAACCTCTGAACTTTGACAAGTATGAATTAGAAAGCTGAAGTTGTTACCTACGTAGTTTGGATAACATACTAATAAAAGAAATTACCTACGCGAGGGACTGCAAATATGCGATAGATGGATACTTGAGTCTCATTGTGCCCACTTTTTACCGTGAATTTTCACTAAAATATGTTAAAAACGATGATTTGACAACTCTTATTTCTTATTTTACTTAATTTAGTAGTTTATGTAAATTTGACACCTTGCATAAACCATTTATGGCTTTGCCCCTACTTGCTTCTAGTTCTCTCCCGTCTCTACTCTTATATATTTTTAAGCCACAAAGCATGGAAAATTGGATTTAAAAAGCTCCATACAATTTCACCAAGAATATAAAGATAAATGAATACAGACTATGATTTATAGTTCATCGTTGCTGGTAACTCATTAAAATTTTGAAACTTCCAAGTCTAGGGCTGCTTGCTTGGTTTTCAGGTTTCAAAGAGTATAGATCATTATCGACTCTCAATTTATTGTGATTATTCAAACGATTCGGGCTTTAGCTGGAGAAGAATCGGAACACAAGCTTACCTTGCTCTAACAGAAGACAAATTAGCTAGGAAATAGGTTCCTGGTTACTATGAAAGAATTTTAAATACAAGCTCGTAAAAAAAAGGTTTCCTGGTTACAATGAAAGTCTTCTTTTTCTTCTATCTGTGGGCAAATCTTAGATCAAGCACATGGTTTGAAAGCAAACTATTGGCACTCGATAGCCACATAAGTACAAAACCATCTCCTAACTTGGACCCTTAATGTTCTTTAACCACTTAACAGAAAACATAGAAGGCTTACGATATTATGACAATAGATGTTCCAGCTTCCTCATAGCCATTTCCCCACCATGTGCTTATGCAGTGCTTCTCATCTGAAATCACATGGTTTTGCATCTCGGTTAACAAACACTAAGTAGGTGCAGATTTAAGACAATGTAATTTATCTCTAATATATATACCATCCAATATCATTGCTCTTCCATCACCAAAGCATAAACAATATTTTCTAACACAAACTAATCTTCTTTTTCAGTTAAGATCAAAGCAAGAAATAAAATCATGGTCAGTACGAAGAAACTCATCAACATGGCAAGGAAATGGAAGAAACTTGCTACAATTAGTCGAAAACGAATCACTTTCAATGGTGTCGTTACACAAAGCAGTGATTGTTCTTCTGTTGAAAAGGGTCATTTTGTTGTGTACACGTCCGACCAAAAGCGTCTTGTATTTCCTTTGTATTATCTTAACACTGAAATATTTAAGCAGCTTTTGGAAATGGCAGAGGAAGAATTTGGGCACCGAAATGAGGGGCCTATTACATTGCCTTGTGACTCTCTGTGCCTGGAGTATGCAATCTGTATGATAAGAAGACGTGTGTCTAAGGATTTGGAGAAGGCTTTGCTAATGACTATAACTAGTGATTTGTACTTTTCACCCCCGAGTATTCTAGAGGGACTGAAACAACATGAATTGCCTATCTGTGGCTTCTGAGATTCAATCAATTAGAGACTTCAGAAGTAGAATATGTAACTAGCAAACATTTAATGGATGAAAATATTGAAAGTTCTTTATATTGAATCTTCTTAGTTTCTTTTGGAGTTTTTCTATGCCGACTATATCTATTATACTTTTGAATTTTGATAAGTATGAACAAGAAATTGTCGAATCGGCCATGCATCGACCATGGAGTGATGTTTAAGTTGCAACTTTTAATGAATAGTTTTAAGTTTTAACTAGGTGGCTTTCGTTTAAAGGTGGGAGAAACATTTGGGCTTGTAACTTTCTCATAACTTGGATAAAACCCAAAGAATTTTTTTTACCTACTTGAGGGACTGCAAATCTGTTATAGATGGATAATTGAGTGGCATTATGTCCACTTCTGTCTATTATAGTATATCTTTACAAGGATATATCCAAACCTTTAAATACTTAAACCATACACTTCAAAAACTTTTAAGACGGACTATGTTGTATTGCATTAGGGATCTGTTTCCTTTCTAATATTGTGCCAGAGTTTTCTCAGCAGACATCAGTATGATAAAAGTTGTAACTTTAAGGCATAGACGAATTTTATTTTATCCATAATGGAAGAACACCTTCCCTGATGTCTCGATTGATAGGCAAGGATTCTAAAGACGAAAGACATCCCACTACAAGTGCAGAACAGGAAACTGGTCTAAAAAGTCACTTTGTAAATCCACATTAAATTTGGAGTAAACGCAATTTAGGATTGTTAATTCATCTCAAAAGGATTTTCCAACCTTCTTATTTCTCCTCCAGTCAACTAAGTATCTTGCAAATCAGGGAAAATTTAACACTTGGGGATTGGATATTAATAAAAGTATAAAACTCCCCATGAGTGTATACACAATCTAACAATTTAAAGCATCAACTACCCTCAACTCATGCATTGGTCTTGTAAATTTCCTTGAAAAAAAGAGCTAGGGAAGCAGCGCTACTTCGAAGTATAAAATACTTAACTACTCTATAATTAATAAACTCTGGTAAAAATAATAATTAAATGATAGTTATTCATTTTTAAGGACATTTAATTGTTTTGAAACTCTATTATTATCTACACAGTACATATCTATACAAGCAAATATTTGCCATTTGATAGCCACAGAAATACAAGACCATCTCCTAACTTGGACCCTTTGTGTTCAATAACCACTTAACAGAAGAAAAAAAATGTAGCCAAATCATGGCAACAAATTATCCAGCTTTCACAAATCCATTTCCCCACCACGTACTTAAACAGTTCTCCTCGTCTAATTTTCACATGGTTTTGCTGCCCGGTTAACAAACACATAGTAGATACACATTTAAGACAATGTAGTTGATCTAGCATATATAATCCATTCAATATCATTGAATTTTCATTACAGAAAAGCACAACCAACATTTTACTTATACAAACTTCTCTTCCTTTTCAGTTAATATTAAAATCAGAAACATTATCATGGTCAGTTCAAAGAAACTTATCTACATGGCAAGGAAGTGGAAGAAATTGGCCATGATTAGTAGAAAAAGAATCACTTTTGATGGTGTCGTTACTCAAGGCTGTGAAACTTCACTAATTAATAAGGATCATTTTGTGTTGTACACGACCGACCAAAGGCGTTTTGTACTTCCTCTGTGTTATCTCAAAACTGAAATATTTAAGGAGCTTTTGGAAATGGCAGAAGAAGAATACGGTCACCAAAACGAGGGGGCTATTACATTGCCTTGTGATTCTATGTTTTTTGAGTATCTAATCTCTATGATAAGAAGACGAGTGCCTCAGGATTTGGAGAGGGCATTGTTAATGACAATGATGAGTGATCGATACTTTTCAACCTCGAATGTTATAAATGGACTAAATCAACATCAATTACCAATCTGCAGCTTTTGATGTTCAATCAGTTAGGGATTTTCTTAGATAATAGACAGTGTAATTAACTAAGATAAGCTCGACTAAAACTATAGCTCATTTTTTTTTTCTTACAGATCTTCTGGCTATTTTAGTACCAGAGGGGGTTATATCTTTTAACCATGAGTATGTCGATTATGATAATGTAAAACCTCTATTTAACCAAATACAGAATTAGAAGATTTTCTCTATTCTTATATTGTGTTATCAGACTTCAAGATAAAAATATATATATACAACAGAAAAAAAAGAAAACTTCTATAGCTAGAAGCTCGTAAAACATCAATATTTGGTTTTTCTGAGCCCTAGATTTCCTGTTCTTTTAGGTTTAAACTGATCCAAGAACTACTCGGATTGAGCAAAGAGGTTGGTCTAAATGGTTGAAACCCAAATATAACCCCCCGCTCACCACCATAGTTCCTTTTTAGCGCCCACAAAAGGGTGTGTCATTCTTGTGTTTCTAATAACATTATGGAATTTCTTCAACATGATATTTTTATTTTCTTATTTTGGAAAAAAATTGGTTTGATGAACACTAATACTACTATTCCGTCTACTTTCTTGTGATATAGCTTGCATATGATGCACCTTGTGTATCAAAATATAATTACTTAACAAAAAAAAATATAAGTTAAAGAAAAAACTAATCTAATAAAGCTGTGATACCTTAAAAACCAGCAGTTGAGTCTTTAAAAAAGCTGGGCTTCTGAGATGCAACCAAACAAGTTCTAACTGTACAGACCAAGCTCGTGATGATTTTTTTTTTAGGGGCCGATTTTTAATTTTTTTTATACATGTAATTAAAAAAATTCTGAGATTTTCAAATCATATTAGCTTATTTTTTCTAAAATTTTCTCTTTTTTACTTTGAAATTAGCAAATTTTCTAAATAGCCATTGTATTTTTCCAAACAAGATTACATAAAAAATTATTTTATTATCCAATGTATTTTGTCTTTAACTTCATATTTATTTTATATTATGTTGAACATAGAAAAAAACAAGAAAATTGTATTACATCTTGTTTTTTTCTATTCGACGTATATTTTTACACCACGGCCCCCCGAAGAAAATTATTCTGGTTCCGTCCCTGGGCAAACCCATTTTCATTAACAAATGGGACCGAACCCAGCATTACAAAAGCAGAAAACAAACAAACAGACCTTTGCGTATGAGTTCATCATCTTTTTCATGGCAGTTATATCTTCCATCCTTTATTTATGATACTCTCTGATATTATTATACTTAATATTTATTATTTATCGAGTAGATTGAAGCTTTTCCAAATGGGTATGTGAAAATCGAAACATGGCCGAAGGGTAAAAACCCTAATTGGCCAGTATGGAAGATTACAGACAGACTGTTATTGTAATATTCACTCAAATAAATTTTATGTTAATCCCCTTCATTATTTAAATGTGACGATTAAGTCCACTACTATTTCATTTGTATAAATATATATCGGTGAGATTTTTTGGTTTGGTTTTCTTTTGTCGGAAATACCATAAAATACGATTTAGAATTAATTAGTTCGGTTTGGACTAAACAAATAATCGAAAACAAAATCAAACCAACCCAATCATGAATGGTTTAGTTCATGAGTTCAGTCCGGTCATTTGCACGACAACAATTGCAGGCATCCAAGAAAAAGTTTCATCGACTACTTACTATAGCAAAACAAAAAAACAAAAAAACAAAAAAAAAAAGATAATTAATATTTAAAACAAAAGCTAAAGGTTTGCATAAATCGAATCATACATTGATTAAACACATAATTTAAATATATAATAGCTACCTATTAACCTTATAGAGTAGGTTTATACATCATATTTCTTATAGATAATTCGTTTGGTCAGATCAGGTTTCACCACTAAGACCACAAATAGAACTAATTATATTAGTTTTTGAACTTTTACTCTGAAACATAACATGCAAATTGCACATATAAAAAATTCAAATACTTCGGCAACCATAACATACAAATTGCACATATAAAAAAATTCAAATACTTCGGCAACCATATATAACATACAAATTGCACAAATAATTTTATTTTATTTTGTTAACAAAATCAATAAAAAGGTCCAACATATCCCATTTCAAACCACAGCTGTTGATCCGGGTGAAATGTCATAAGTATAAAGTTTGACCCATGCATTCCCTTAATTTCTATATTTATCTTATCTCTACGTCTCAAAATAAATGATAATATTGTATTTCATGATGTATCTTTTTTTTTCAAAATCGGACAATCAATTAAACTTTATTATTACGTCTAAAAAATATGACCATATTTCATGCATAAAAAGTTATGAAATAATTCCAAGAATTCACAAATGCAAACTACAATAATTTTCTAATTAACCCTTGGCAAGTAGCATTTTTGGTACTTGGTTTTAATTGGTCTACTAATGTGAATTGTGTGACTAAATTTAATTTTGCCAACTGTTGAACTGGTGGTAATGGGTTGTCGATACCTAGTAACGATTAAGAGAGACGTAAATTATCCCCGTGAGCCTATAATACCCTCGATGAAATAAATTGACTGAAATTGCACAAATGTAATAAAAATATTCAATTAGACTTTCTAATCACGTAACGCGTTTGAGTGTACCTTAAAGATATGTTATATGTATCAACATGTGTTTGGGCCTTGGCCAGCAGATTAATTTATTGCCTCCTAAACTTGTTGAAATAGTCAGATCTAAAAAAATAATAAGTATGATTTATTCATTGATCTCTGTTGGGTTAAAGGCTTGTTGATTTGAAACTGAGAGGAAAATAAGTATAATTTTACTAGCTTTTCCAAGAGCAATAACCAAAATGAATGTTGATTATTTTTAACCTGGCCCCCAAATATGTTGCTACTATAAGCAAAATACCAATAAGAGAATAAAACCGACCGCCCCAACTGCTGCAGTCAACAAAGAACTAACTAGGTAACAACAGTCGGAACTGTAACCCCATTTTGAAAAACATTACTGAAACAATAGATTTTTTTTTATCTATTTTGATTAAAATCTTTAAATTTTAGTATTTGAGACTCCCACTCCGTAAAATAATTTCATATAAAGTATAACTTTTTTTTATATAAAAAATAGTATTCATTTCACAATACTAATTCTGTCATGTAAAGCAAGGGTGGCTTGGTGTTTCTCTCCTTAGTTGCATATGTGTCGTTGTAATGCCCTTAAGTAAATATTCCTCATCATATATAAGCCACGTATTTATGTGCAGACTAGATTGAAACTTATTTGTTTGTGATGGCTATATTAGATTGCTGAAGTTGTCCATTTTCCCTTATTTTAATGAAAGACTTGGTTGGAGTGTAGGAATTTACAAAATAAAGTGTGACGTAGTATATAATATCATGCATTTATCACTCGAGTCCTTATTCTCATATTTTCTGTCCCCTTTCATACCCTCTTACCTTTATAACACAAAATTTGAAAAAAAAAAATTTGAAAAAAATTCTACAATTACAATTATACATATATTGATACACTTTCACAATTATTTTTAAGAAAAAAAGCCTCACACGATTTAATTTGGAATAAATAATAAAAAAAGTAATAAAATTTAATTAGTAAAATTTTAAAAAATCATTTAGAGTAATATTATGTCCAAATATTATGAAATTTGCATAGAATATATTATAAAAGTCTATAAAAGTACGAAAAAATTTGATTTTTTAAAAAAATTGGATGAAAATAAGAAAAGATGCACGAAAACAGGAAATAAAAGACAGAGTATCCGGGCTCTGCATTTATATATGCATCTTATGTAGTCTTTTTATTTTCGGTTCCATATGGAAGATTCATTCATTTGTGATTAAGTTAAGGGCAATCGTAATTTTGGTAGAATTTTTATACAATCCATTTATACAGATTCTTAGAATAGCGTCATTTTGATCAATGCATATCAAAATAAATTAATGAAACTTATTGAGTCTTTATCGACGTTTGTAAAAAATATCTACTGTAAAAAGTATCTACCTACATCAACACACTTCAATTTTTAATTTTAATAACGGTTTTAAGTTACATTAATATAGGGGCTTTCTTGCCTGGTAACTTGTAAGTATTAATTAATCGGCTCTTCTATTTGTGGCTTCTTTCTGGAAATACTTCAAGTTTCTTAAGCAGTTGAACAAGGATAAAGTTGAATCAATTAAACTTTGAAGATAAGCAACTATTTATATTGGTATAAACAAACTGTTTACTTAAAGCAAACAGGTTAACTTCGACTTCCAACTTCCGCATTTTAAAGTAGAAATAATTTACGCATCATTGCTTGAGTGGTTATAAGAGATATTTCACTTCACTTTTAATATCTATTTTTGGAGGGATTATAAGAGATTATGCTGAATATTAATGGACATAATTAATTAAAAATTTATACTAATGGCAATAGTCAAACTTGAATATATCATACTATTATTTATTTGAAAATAGATTATGAAGTATTGAAACAATTATTTACAAAAAAAGCATCTTGACTTAATAACAATTACAAATAACTCAATTTGTGCTTAAATAAATATAAATAAGCAACTATCCATATACTTTTTCAAACTGAAAATTGTTACTGCAGTGAAATAGCCCCCTGACCTCATATTGAAACTGTTTCAAATTACTCATTCAACATGTATTTATCTATGTACTCTTACGGTTAGTTATTTGATATATATATAATAATTTTTTTCTTTATAAACAATTAATTTTTTTTAGATTTGTTGGTAATTATTTGTATTGTTTAGTTAATGTGTTACATCAGGGTTACTCGATAACACACGCATCGCGTGGACGTAATTAGCTAAGTATATTTAATGTGGTCTCCGTTGGTAATTATACTTTTTTATGCCTCTTACTCAATTACAAAAATAATTAAGAAATTTATTCTCTGTTAGTTTTAAAAAAAAAATATTATATAAATCTTTATTGACTAGATTATTAAAACCAGATTTTATGGGACCATTTGGCACACACCGCGTACATGACACCTGGTTCCGTAGTTCCAATCCCCTCTTAACGGTTTTTTTTATTAAGTTCATTCCCGCGTGTGTTATATTTAAAAATGAGTTGCTTTATTTCAACAAATAATTGATTTAGATCACACTCTTTCAATTGAAACACTTATGGTACTAGTATTTGATCAGATCAAAGATGAGCCATAATCTATATACTGTATTGATTAGGGTTAATTTCATCTAAAATTATTAATTATAAAGCATGGCATAATGAAGTTTTTTTCTTCTTTTTGGTAATTTAGAGGGAGTTGTTAACTTGTTATATCCTTGCATCACCGCCTACATTGTTATACTTTCATTGATATTAATTTATTTTAAACCTTTTCATTCATCCTAATTAATGACATAATGTTATCGCAATTAAATAATTTTATAGTAAAACAGTGATTGTAATCTGTAAATCTATAATAATGGTTAGATCTATTATTTTTGTATGATTTGGGTCAAGCAAAACCAGTTTTAAAAAAAAATCGATCGAATTTAGTCTAGTGAAAAATGTGAGAGAAAAGTAAAGTATTTCTTTCATGCATTTATCTTATTATGAAAATACTTCCGCTAAATACTGTGACAAGAAAATCTAGGGCAAACGTATCATTTTAAATTACAAGAATTAAATAGTATTTTTATTCAATACAAGGACCATAAATGTGATTCACCCTACCGTGTCTTTACAGTTGTTTTTCGTCACGCTCTCTTTTTACCAAATTTTAATCAAAAATCGCCATTACAGACCCCCTATAAAACCTTTATGGTTGTAGTAGCCTCTTAAATTCACAAATCTATATTTATTTTGTCTCCAAACTTTCTCTATATCTCCTTCTCCCTCTGTATCTATTTATATAATATATATATAGATATATCAATAAAGTATATATTCAATTAACAATGCTCCTAAACTTAAGTCTTCATGGTATTACATTCTACCTCTGTGCCATTCTTTGTTTTTCTGGTGGTATTGTTATCGCAGAGGATCCTTACAGATTTTTCACTTGGCATGTAACCTATGCTAACATTAATCCATTGGGTGTTAAACAACAGGTTTGTAATTTCTTTATATTTCAATTTTGATCTTTCTTGTTTACTTAAAATTTAAACTTCTTTTTTTTAGTGAATCCATATATTTTCCATGTGTCACTCAAAAAAGTTTTCCGGAGCGGATGGCAATCTAAGTTACTTTTTAAATCTCACGTTCGTGCACTTATATATCCGGAGCGGATGACCTCTGTTATCCTAGTTCTATTCTGTCTTAATAATACCGTTACCGAACATAAAGAATAAAAATTAAGATAGTTATAGGATCTTATATAAACTACGATTATAGAAGCACGTAGTTGAATCGGAAAATAAAATTGGGAGTAGTTGTCGTAGAAACTTTATGTAGCTGTATGAGGATTTCTTAAATCGAGACCTATATCATGTTCAAGGTACATGTGATTACTGGAAAATCAAATGATCGGTCGACTTGAATGAATTGGACTTCCTTAATGAAATTAAAAAAATAATTTGAGCTGGAAAACTTTACATCATTTCTGAAAAAAGTAAGCAATTTTGTCAATATATATGTTAAGCCATTATTGTACGCAATTAACCAAATGCAATTTTAATTAGGCCAGAGTTGAATATGTACGTAGATGAATATCATTTATTGTGCTGCTTGTACTTATACTTATAGCTGACTCTATAAATTTTCCTAACTCGTTTTCTCTTGCCCACAGGGAATACTTATTAATGGTCAATTTCCAGGACCAAACATATACTCAGTCACAAATGATAACCTGATTATTAATGTATTTAATCATTTGCCGGAACCATTTCTCATTTCCTGGTCAGCTCTCTATTCTCTATTTTTAATTCTTATGATGTATAAATACGTACATAACTTCTATACATGAGTATTCAAACAAAAGTGTCGCTTTTATTTTTCTTATGATTATATTGAAAATTCAATAACAGCAACAGGGAAACAAAATATAATAGAGGGGATACACAAGGAGCTCATGTACATCTTTATATATTCAAATAATTATTCAAGAAGAAAGTTGACTTGTTTTCGACAAACTTAATCACTGTAAATATCACTATTTATGGTATATAGTTTAACTTTATCTTCTGGGGTTTAATTAAAGCTGTAAGAACTTGAAACAAAACAAACAATATGGGGTAGTTGGGAATCGGAATCGATTGGGATTTGACTATAAATGAACTGTTAGCTTGATTTGATTTTGAAAAGTAGAAAATTGTTGATTATAGCGGCTCTTGAATCTGATTACATATCACTTCTTGAATACGTCTAAACCCATTCAAACGGAAACGGCGAAACGCGATATTATTTGATCAAGAAAAAAGTTACCAGTATGTAAATTAAGTTTATTCGATTTTCTTTATTTAAACTCTAAAATGCCTATAATATTTTAATTTTAAGCAAGAAAAATCGTATGAAGCATGGGTAGTGTAGAGTATCCGAAACAGCTAAATCTGAAATCACGAATCCCAAACTAAGTCTCTCAAACTTGATACTTAAAGGAACCTAATCAACAGCTGGGTTTGCTGATGCCCTTTTGATCAATTTGCAAAACAATAGCGGTCGAGTTTGTTTGGGTTTCGGAATTAATTCAATAGAATCAATATCATTAATAATGGATCGGTTCTATTTGGCGTAAACCTGACCGTACTGGATTGCTGATCTTAGTTATTGTATATTTGTATTCATATGCATCATGCATGTAATTTTGTGCTTCATATACATGTGGACATGCGTGTATGAGAGACAGCGTATATATCAGGTCATTACTAATTTAAGGATTAGAGATTTGGTAGTTATATAGTGTAATTGGATTGGTAATATAAAGTATTATAACAAATGGGTAGCGTACTTTGTTGACATTGGAAGATACGTGATGTGTAAGCAAAGGGGAAAGTTTTAATTAGTTTATTGTAATTTTGCAAATTGGTAGGTTAAGTACTAAAAAAGGGACACTTAGGATGAGAGATTTTTTCTTGGTTAAGACTAAAGTTTACACTACAAAGTAGTATATATATATATCCCTTGAAATTTAAAATAAAGTCACCGGGGTGTTATAACTTACAAGCAACGCCTTAAATTCCCTCGACTAACCTAGCTATTACTACATTAACATTGTTTGATTTTGTTCAAGTCAGTGAAGGATCGATAATCACATATAGAGGATTGACTTGGTAATTTATTTATATTTTTATGATTTCATAGCCGGCCTCAAATGTTTTAGATAAAGGCGCAACTTGATGATAACGATACTCCGTTGACATTTAAAAAAATCTCCGGTTTTAGGTTGTTAAACCAAATGTACTACTGGATCTTATAAGAGAAAAAACTGAAGGACCTAACTCAAAAGTTGAATCAACAATACTTATGACTTGCCCTCTATTTTTAAAATTTTCTTTTCTTTTAACTAGTCATACTTAATTATATATAGTTTATATGACAAATTTTTTTCCTTAAAAACGAACAGGAACGGAGTACAAAATCGGAAAAACTCGTTCCAAGACGGTGTATACGGAACCACATGCCCTATCCCACCTGGGAAAAACTATACATACACATTGCAAGTAAAAGACCAAATAGGCAGCTTCTTTTACTTCCCGTCACTCGCTTTCCACAAGGCAGCTGGTGGATTCGGTGGGATTAAAATCCTTAGTCGACCCTTAATTCCCGTTCCATTTCCCACACCCGAGGACGATTACACAGTTCTTATTGGTGATTGGTACAAAACAGATCATTCGGTGAGTTAAATGTAGTACTAGATATCAGCTATCAGGGCATGTAAATAATATTGGCGCTTGTGGTGACCAAAACGCTAATTAGGTGGTCGCGATTATCCACGTCGACAATAGTTTCTCCAATCCTCAAACATAAACAAAACTTATAAATATCTCAATTTTACCATTTTATTATATTGTAACGACCCATACACTTAATATTCTATTATATTAGACATGTTTTAATGCTCTAATTAATTGCAGAAATTGAAGGCCATTCTGGACGGAGGACATAGGCTTCCCTTCCCTGATGGTGTTTTGATTAACGGTCAAGGACCCAAGGGTCCATCTTTTACAGTTAAACCAGGTGAAAATTATACCAAAAAAGCGAAAACTACCTAATTGTGTACATGTAATAGGCATATATAGTTGGTAAAAAGTCACTTGGCTTTATAATTATAATCTGTCATAAAGTCACAACATAAGATATAAATTAATTAGCAACGATTATCGGTGAACTAAAGAAAGTTTCTGTTGTTATATATTGGCAGGTAAAACATACAGACTCAGAATATCTAATGTCGGGCTACAAAACACGCTCAATTTTCGTATTCAAGGTCATTCGATGAAATTAGTTGAAGTTGAAGGGACGCACACCGTCCAAACTATGTTGTCTTCTCTGGATGTACATGTGGGTCAATCGTATTCTGTACTCGTTACAGCAAATCAATCGCCACAGGACTACTATATCGTTGTTTCGACCCGGTTTACAAACCAAGCGCTTACAAACATAGCCACGCTTCGATATAGCAACTCGAAAAAACCGGTTTCTGGGTTACCACCCAGTGCACCGACCACCACCCAATGGTCATTGGCCCAGGCCCGGTCCATCAGGTATTTTTACTAAAATTGACACTTGGTTTAATTTCTTCTTTTTACGTTTTTTGAGTTTTCTATAAATAAAATAAAACATTGATTTTGCATATTGGTTTCGGCATTTAAAGTTTTAAACAGGTACCCAAATATTTTTTAAGTTCGAAAAGATAAAAGGTTCATTCAGTTCAATTTTCCAAACTTTTTCATTCCAAATAAGTCTGGATCTTAGTAAAATAATGTTGTCAATTGCACTGGAAAGCTATGCTTGTGTTTGTCAAATGGAATATTTATTTTTATACTATTAATAAGTGGTTTTCTGATTATCTATCTCGGTTTGATTATAGGACCAATCTCACCGCAAGTGGACCGAGACCTAACCCTCAGGGCTCGTACCATTATGGCCTCATCAACGTCACTCGAACCATCAGACTCGCCAACTCAGCTGGCATGTTTAAAGGAAAACAGAGATATGCCGTAAACAGCGTCTCTTTTATCCCCAGTGACACGCCACTTAAGCTCGCTGATTATTTTAAAATCAGCGGTGTTTATAAATTGAATAGCATTCCTGACAGCCCCAAGGGGGGAAATATCTACACCGACACATCGGTGATGCAGACAGATTATAGAGCGTTTGTGCAGATTGTGTTTGAGAACACTGAAAAGATTATGCAGAGTTGGCATCTTGATGGTTACTCTTTCTTTGTAGTTGGGTATGTACTTTTTTCAAACATTCTTCAAGATATGAACCTCTATAGTGCACAATAGACCTCTATTTTTTATTATTAATTTTGCCGTATATTACAGAATGGGCGACGGTAAATGGAGCCCTGCCAATAAGAAACAATACAACTTGAACGATGCGGTCTCACGGTGTACGACACAGGTTTGTGAATGATGGTTACATATAACTCAGTACTTAGCACTAATTAGTTTCATTAAGGAATTTTCTAACTCAACCATTCATTTATGCTACAGGTGTATCCCAATTCATGGACCGCAATATATATACCCCTAGACAATGTTGGAATGTGGAACTTGAGGTCCGAGTTTTGGGCGCGGCAGTATTTAGGCCAGCAGTTTTATTTGCGTGTTTTCACAACTTCCCTGTCACCGAGAGACGAGTATTCTATTCCCCGAAATGCCCTCTTATGCGGTAGAGCCAAAGGAAGAACTACGTCTATATGAGCAACCTTGGTCCGAGATCTCTTGGAGGGATTGGAAGAAATATATACATGGTCTTATACAAGGTTGACAATTAGGTGTATTTCTTTGTTCATTGAATTGTGTGAGCTGATAAGAAGACTCATCATAAGTATAAGTTTACATATATATATATCACGTTAACATATTGGTGTCTGTCTAATGAACTGATAATTAACCTTTTTTAGTGTTGAAAACATTTCTGGAAAGCCTCTTATCTTAATATATGATATGATATGATCTCCACGGAGACTTTCACATAGTGATAAACCTCAGACAAATAAAAACTCTAGTGAAGACATCACTTTGACAAAATATAGTGATTCAATTCAGACACATCAAAATCTTTCGACGCACTAAAAGAATGTGTCGTGTTTTAAGCGTCATGGCTACTAGACAAATGTGGCAACATCATTCGTATAACATCACAAAAGCATGATGAAACTGGCGTACTGAATTATTGATCGCGTCTTTGACAATCTTTGTTTCTCAAAAGGACTTCTTCAAATTACTGCTACCTTAACAATTACTATCCCCAAACCTCTGGGAACAATCTGGCTATTGGTGAACGTTGCGTTCCAACTATGTCTTAGACCCCCGTCTATAATTGTATCAAAACAAGTGATAACTACTTAATCCAAGACGAAAGACTAGAACACAACGTAACAAAATTAGAAAGCCCACAACTATTCCGAAACAAAAAAAGTTCTATCCGCGGGTCTGCGGGTCTTGAAGTAGCACCGCCATTATTTCACATACTAGGATTGGTCAAAATAAACTCACTCTTAACTAGAATATAGTTGCATCTATAGCCGCCTTTTTAAGAAGAAAAATAAAATTGCAGGCTTTTATTTTGGAAACAAATCAACAATAAAAACTTAGCTTATAAGCTTTTATTTTGGGAATGAAAAGTGGAGTCTCAGACAAACTTTTAAGTAAACTGAATTTTTTGTGGTAAATTGTATGAGAAATTTAGAAATACCTATTGGGATATGTTTTTAATAAGTATATGCAAGTTAAGCCCTCAACTTGTTAGAGTGTGACATTCGATTTCCTTTTTACGTTCTTGTATTCACTTATCCCTTCCGTCAGGGGCTTTCCTCATTTATTAATATAGTTAGTTTGTTTAATTTTTTAAAACAAGTTTACTTAAACACAAGTCAGCATCTATAGCCGCCTTTCCCAAAAAATGAAAAAAAAACTAAAGTTATTTTTCTTTTTTGAAGCAAATAAGACTTATATTAATTTAAATTATTATAAAGGTAAAACCATAGTTGGTAGGGCATAAAAGGTGAACAAAAAGTTACAAGTTACTTCATATCATAAATAGTTAGCCGATCTATCAGTTTTAGTCTAAAAAAAAAATAAAAAATTCAATACTTTCGGACTCTGAGTTAACAAGACTGAAACAAAACGTAGCTTAAAAGGGGGAGTTCTTTTTTATATACCGTAATTGCTAGGAAATATAAGGGACGTGAGATTACTAATCCCACGCCTACGTGGGATTACTAATCCCACGTCTACGTGGTTGATTTTTTTTTTTTTCTTTTCTTCTTTTCAGTGCAGCCATTGCGAAATTAATTTTTTTCTTATTTTATTCTTTTATTCTTTTCCTTCGTTTGTTCTGTTATTTTATTTTAATATATCAAAAAAATTCTTCAATTTTACCTAAAAACTTCCCCAATTTTATTAAAAAAAAAAACCCTAACCATAAACCATCAAATTGCTTCATATATCAAATTAATATATTTTTTTATCAAATCAACATCATTCTACCACTACAATTATCCTCAATTTTACAAAAAAAAAAAACTTCTTCCAATTTACCCAAAAAAAAAAACTTCTCCAATTTTACCCAAAAAAAACTCTAACCATCAACCATCAAACTCTTTCATATATCAAATTAATATATTTTTTTCTCAAATCAACATCACTCTACCACTACATTTATCCTCAATTTTACAAAAAAAAAAACCATACCAATTTAACAAAATAAAACATCCCCAATTTTACAAAAAATAAACCATAACCATCAACCACCAAATTACTTCCTATATCAAATTAATATCATTTTTTTTCTCTAAGTATGGATAACAATTATAATATTTGGGAAATGGATCTTAATTTATCTCCTTCGGATAATACTTCCCAAAACACTCAATCGATCGTGTGTTCGGAGGAGATAAATTAATATACATTCCCCAAATATTATAATTGTTTTAATTTTACCAAAAAAAAACTCTAACCATCAACCATCAAACTCCTTCATATATCAAATTAATATATTTTTTTCTCAAATCAACATCACTCTACCACTACATTTATCCTCAATTTTACCAAAAAAAAAAACCATCCCAATTTACCAAAATAAAACATCCCCAATTTTACAAAAAATAAACCCTAACCATCAACCACCAAATTACTTCCTATATCAAATTAATATCATTTTTTTTCTCTAAGTATGGATAACAATTATAATATTTAGGAAATGGATCTTAATTTATCTCATTCGGATAATACTTTCCAAAACACTCAATCGATCGTGTGTTCGGAGGAGATAAATTAATATACATTTTCCAAATATTATAATTGTTATCCATATTTAGAAAAAAAAAATGATATTAATTTGATATAGGAAGTAGTTTGGTGGTCGATGGTTAGAGTTTATTTTTTGTAAAATTGGGGAGGTTTTATTTTGGTAAATTGAGATAGTTTTTTTTTGTTTGTAAAATTGGGGATAAATGTAGTGGTAGAGTGATGTTGATTTGAAAAAAATATATATTAATTTGATATATGAATGAGGTTGATGGTTAGAGTTTTTTTTTGGTAAAATTGGGGATAATTGTAGTGCTAGAGTGATGTTGATTTGATAAAAAAATATATTAATTTGATATATGAAGTAAGTTGATAGTTTATGGTTAGGTTTTTTTTTTAATAAAATTGAAAAAGTTTTTAAATAAAATTGAAGAATTTTTTAATATATTAAAATGAAATAACATATAAAAAGGAAAAGAATAAAATAATAAGAAAATTAATTTCGCAGTGGCTGCACTGAAAAAAAGAAAAAAATAATAAAATTTACACCTTAATCCCACGTCACTTGTATTTCGCAGCAATTACTGTATGTAAAACAGAACTCCCCGCTTAAAAGCTCGACTCTTTCCTTTAACTTAAACCCATTGTATTTATATCACTAAAACAGCAGCCAAAATCATAAAACCCTCTCTCTCTCTCTCTCTATCTCTCTCTCTCTACAATGGAAAGATCGAACAACAACAGTAAAGGAAGTAATAACAATCCAACAAAGAAAAAAACGAAATTCGGAGGAGAAAATCTAAAAATATCAGAAAACAACGAAGTATCGTCATTATTAATAGGTAGAATAGTGGAAAAGGGTATTGATGGAAATAACCAGTCTCTCGCTAATCCACCTAAACCCACTATTCTTCCTTTTCCCGTGCCACGTCACCGCTCTCATGGCCCTGTAATCACACCTTTCTATTTTTACTTTTTTTTTTATGTATACCTATTTATAAGTCTATATGTACTCATTTGAAATTAAATTGGGTGTGACGTTTCTTTAAAATAAAATATTGGAGTGTATGATAAATGTCTAATCATAATTATAGATTTTTTTTCCAAATATTTTGAGTTAAATAGGTAAGGGGTCACGAAAGGGGACAGAGGATCAATACCCGGCTATATGCATATGTAAATATAGGCGCGCACACACACATACACACATAAGTAAATGAGGAAGGCTTGTTTCTGTAAAGATATTTTGACTTCTCTACTTACTAAAAGGGTCGGTTCATGAAAATATGTAGTATATATAAGTGAGTAGAAGAAGGTATACATGGTATGTAAATGTGTATGTACAAGGGCGGAGAAGAGGGCACTAGTAAAAAAAAATGAGAGGTTCCAGACTTTCAGTTTATATATTTCAATAAAATTTACAACAAAAAAAGCATGTGATTTTTTTTATTTTTAAAATGCGTGTTTAGTCTGATGGGGTGTCGTGGATGGCCCCGGATTGTCACCACCTAGCTTCTGCCCGTGTATGTATATGTACTATGTACTATATGTTTGTGTTTAGAGCTTATTGGGCTTCATCATCCCCATAATAAGCGAATATTAGTTTTTACCAGTGTTCTAAAAGCCGAGCATAGACGGAGCCTAGGCAATGGTATTTGATATTTCCTTAATCCTTCAGCTAAGTGTAATTGTAATTTTTAACAAAAATATTTACATCTTTCATATTTTTGTGCCTGAAAGTTTTATGTAGTGTTTCTGTTTAGTGTCCTAGCACAAAGTAAATGAAACCCATGTTAATGAGTTTTTAGGTGAGAGTCGAGTTAAGTATCGGAGGATGATGATGTTCATTCCCGAACTAAGATAAACCTTACTTCCTTTCATGCAGCTTGCCATCACTATCATGCCCCTGTCAAATACAAAACTTTTCAAAACATCTATTAAATATGAACTAAAACGTTATAGATTAATTCTCATTCGGACTGCTTGTATTAAGGTGCTTGTTTGATAATTTGTTGTTCGAGACAAGACTATATGGGTATATATCTGTGTATAAGCATATATATCATAAATTTCCATGTAAGAGATGGCATTAGATACTACTACAAATTTGCAACACGTGAATCAAGTTTATGTTTTCGACCTGACATGGTTTTATTTGTTACTAGATAGGTGGCATCCTCTATTAGCTACTAGCTACAGTGTATACAAGAGATAATCGTAGGGAATTTTCTACTTTGCTTTGTTTTGCGTCGACTGTTATTTATTTATTTGGTGATTGCAACTTGTTAACTGAATAATTTATGTTATTTATCTTGACTTGCAGCATTGGGCTCCTGTGAGAACTTATAATACCGATCACAACGATGATAACACGCAAAATGAAGATCTAAAGTCATTTGACAGAGCTGCAACTTTTGCTGAACCGATTAAAAGGAAAGATAAAAAGGGTTTGGATTTAAGTAGGTGGAGAGAACTGTTAGCTAATGATGATACTAGTACACCTCATGAAAAAAGGGAAGAGAACCGTATTGGATCTAAAGACCTAAAGAAGAGTAATGGTACATTGCAAAAGATAATACCATCTGGCGAAACTGGAATTACTCAAGATGTAACCGTGAGCGAGAAAGAACATTCAGAGATAAAAGACGAGATTATGGGAGAGGTGGACGTTGATTTATTAGAGAGCTCAAAAGGGTATATTCAAGGAGATAGAGAAAAAAACATGAACTCGACATCTCACTCATTTTTAGGTGATAAACTCACTGCAGGAAACGAAGAAGAGTCGACAACTCTTGAGAGTCAAATAGATGATGAAAATCGTGCCCGTTTGGAAAGTATGTCAGCCGATGAGATTGCAGAAGCACAAGCCGAGATATTAGGGAGAATGAATCCTGCAGTAATTGAGGCTTTAAAAAAGCGTGGACAAAATAAATTAAATTTACCGAAAAAGGTGGTTGGTAATCAGCAGGATACAAGCCAGACAAGGAAAAAAGAAAATCTACATGTAAAACCTAATGGTGACAATTCTCTAAAATTCAAAGAGGAAACATCAACAGGGACGAACATGGTGGTCAATGTTAAGAGCAGTTCATGGAATATTTGGAGTGAGAAAGTCGAGGCTGCCAGGGGACTTAGGTTTTCTTTGGATGGCAATGTTGTCTATAATGGATCTCCTCAAGTAACAACTGGTAATGTTATATGCTATACTTGACTTTAATTTTTGTTTCACTTTCCAACTTCATCATGGTTAGTGATACCGTGATACAATTTTACTGTTAATGTAGTTGTCAGCCCTGTCTCTTTTATGCTGCGTCTTTAAGGACCTTTCTTTGAGTTATTGGTTTTTCTGTATGCTTGCTCGTGAGTTAATGCGTAGCAGCATGTTGTAAATTTAGATTTTGCTGCAATAAGAGAAGCTTCGGCAGTAAAGCACTTGTCATGTAGGTACTTTTAGATCTGAATGAAAGATCATTTGCTTAGCATTAGCTGCATTGCTGCATCTTATGTCCCGACTTTTGCAGAAAATAATTAGCTTATTGGGTTAAATATGTTACTCGTAAACTAGCACTTTATGGCTGTGTAAGAAAAAAATTCATAATGGTCTTTGCATTGATTGACCATTAGTCTTCACATGCTTATCAGAAGTGTGGATGGCAATCATGGTGACATTTGGCCAATTGCATCAGTTCAAAATTGGTTAGGAGAAATGGGAATGGTTGTGATAAAAGGGTTAGTCAAATTGTTTGCAAATTAGGGTGTTTGGAATTATTTTAGGTGGAGCACATGTGGATAAGTTTTGTTGACTTCTACTGGCTGTGGAACTCAAGATTCCCTTGTGGAAAAGTTTGTTTGTTTTTCAATTATGAAATTCGGGTTTAGTTTTTGAAATTGTTGTTTTAAATCCTGCGGTGGTTGTGCATTAAGTAGGCTGTTTGACGACCTGTTTTTGTAATCATTTCCTAGGTTAACATCTGACAATAAACTATTGTTCTAGAAGTATTGGATGTTCTAAAGAGTAAGGTTGTTTGTTTCTATTCTAGTGTTCATGTGCAATATGACTAATTGTTTCAAAAATCAGGGCAATGGTGTCTACATTAAATTATTTGGCATGACAGTTTCATCTGATTAGAATCTTTTTTTGCATATCTGTTGACCTCGAGCCGTGTTTCATTTTTTGTGTTTAAAAAGGATCTTCTTTTTATACTTCATGATAATTAATAGGATTTTGGGTGGTGGTTGATACATTATTCTTTAGTAGCAGTTAATACTTCCCTTGATGTTTTTCCTTTACTAAAACATTTGTTCAGATATTTTATCCTTATACTTCGTTTTAGGTGATAAATCTACTCACACTGAGTATACGACCATAAATGTTTCTGAACGTGACTTTCTCCGAACTGAGGGAGATCCCGCTGCTGCTGGTTACACTATCAAAGAAGCTATTGCTCTTGCTAGAAGTGTGGTGAGTTAATCATAACCTTCCAATTATATATTTACAACATATCTATTCCTCTTTTTTGCAAACATAACATGATATTTACCATTTGACTTGTAATTTTATTGCAAACTTCAGATTCCTAGCCAAAGAGCTTTTGCATTGCATTTGCTCGCATCTGTGCTTGACAAGGCAATACACAACATTTCTCAAAACCAGATTGATCATAATGTGAATAATAGCTCCAGTAATGTTTGTCACTGGGATGCCGTTTGGGCTTATGCACTTGGCCCTGAACCGGAGCTTGCTTTATGTCTGAGGTAAATTACAGTATTCGTCTCACTTTTTTTTACCCCTTATTCAAAAAATCTAGAGAAGAAAACATTGGTTTAGATTTGCTTACATGCCTGAATGACTGTCTAGTATCTATGTACTCTGAGACGCAAAATAATGTTGTTGCTTTTAACCAAACGTTTGCCACTTTTCAGGATGGCTCTTGATGATAATCACAATTCTGTTGTTTTGGCCACTGCAAAAGTTATTCAGTGCATACTCAGCTGTGAGATCAACGAGAGCTTCTTTGACATCTCAGAGGTAACCAAGTTCCTCATTTTTTTTTCTCTCATTGCATAGATATTATTTACTGCATTAGTCGTGTGTGAAAAAATAAAGTCCATATTTTGTACCCAGAAACTGACAGCCTATCCAAGAGACATCAATACTGCTCCTATATTCAGAAATAGACCGGAGATTCATGATGGTTTCCTTCAGGGTGGATTTTGGAAATATAATGCTAAGCCTTCTAATATTTTGCCTTTTGGTGAGGAAGATAATGGTGTCGAAGAAGATGAAGGTGAACATACTATTAAAGATGATATGGTGGTTGTTGGACAAGACTTTGTAGCAGGTCTTGTTAGAATGGGTGTTCTCCAAAGAATTTGCTACATATTGGAGGTAAGTATTAAGAATGTGATTTTAGTTGAGTACTTTACATATCAGAAGCAGTAAAAATTCTTTGCGTTTGGATTTACTTTTTAGCTTAAAATAACTTAATCTTATTGTTTTTTCAGTATTTTAGTATTTTTGTTCCAGTGGCTTTTGTCAATCTTAATTGCTTGGTATATATGAAGTTGTGAGCTATATTGGTTGTAAAGTTTCTGATTTGTTAAGGCAGGCAATTTTTTATTATTCAGCAAGGAGCAGGTATTCATTATGTGCTTTGTACCTTGCTCATCACGGGTTAGTGAAATTAACCATCTCATGATGCCTAGTTGACATCGACTAGAAATACTCCAGATATGAAGTATACATTTTAGATCTGCAAATACTAGACCCTCGTATTATGTTACTTAACTTACTTCAATCAATTTTCTTGTGAAGTATTTTCAAGCTTTCCAATTTGAAAAAGTGAGGTGAAGGTTTTACGTCGTTATGGGATCAGACCACGTGTTACTACTTACTGTTACACTAAATTTCTTCTTCTGCATAATATGACTGATAAACTCCCAATAATTTGGCTGCTGTCTATTTCTGACCTGTAATTTAATTTTTTAACTATATGTTCATGGTACAGTCAGACGCTTCCGCAGCCTTGGAAGAAGGCCTACTCTCAGTACTTGTTGCAATTGCAAGACATTCTTCTACTTGTGCCAATGCAATAATTAAGTGTGGAAGGCTTCTTCAAACAATTGTTAGCAAATTTACAACAAAAGAGCCTCTGGAAGCTCGTCCTTCCAAGATAAAATCCGTTAAGCTTTTAAAGGTTCGGGGTTTCTTTTCCTTCATTTTATTACGACTCAAATCTGTCCTTATATTTATTTTATTTAAATAAATAAAAAAATTGTTTCATTTATAAATATGACTTTTTTTTTTGGGTAACTTACAAATAAGGGTTGTACTATACAAACTAAAGGAGCAATACTTATTTCAATAAATAGTACTAATAAGGGGAAGTACTCTTATGTGGTTCGTTTTGGATGTAATTTCTATTTAGTGGTACAAGGAACTCTTTGTTCCTATTTAGTGCTACTGCACTGCTAGTTAGCGATCACTCAATGCATTGAAAAGAATGTACATCAAAAGTGAAATGCAGTCAATTTAATAGCATTCCAATTACAAGTCAGGTTATTAAATCTGTGTTTTGAATTTGTTGCTTCAAAACGCCTCAAAGCTAGCTGTTTTTCATATACGCAGAACAAAAAGAAAAGATCAAAAGCTTACTTTTTGTATCGCTCCAGAACATAAAATGCTTGTGCTTGAGTGAAGCTCTTGCAAAAACACTTTAGCTACTTTAAAATCAGTCTAATGAAGTGCATGCGATCAAACTTAGCATTAATGAGAATAAGCTTTTGTTATTGACTTGATGGCAATTGACTCCAAATTGGAGCAGGTAATAGTAATTTTCACTAATAACTAAGTGTCTGCGATTTTTTGGTCATATAAAGGTGTTGGCTAGATCAGAGAGGAAGAATTGTATTGCTTTTATAAGGAATGGAGTTTTCCAGAGCACAACATGGCATCTTTATCAGTGTAAATTCTCGCTTGATCAGTGGATAAAAATGGGAAGCGATAAATGTAAACTCTCTTCGGCGTTACTAATTGAACAATTGCGCTTTTGGAAGGTCTGTATTCAGTACGAACACTGCATATCTAATTTTTCAGATCTTTTCCCTTCCCTCTGCATGTGGTTAACGGTACCAAATATTGTGAAACTTATCGAAAATGATATCCTTAGCGAATTTTCAGCCATTACTGAGGAACTATTCCTACTTTTGGGGACTATGAGTAGAACCCTCCCAAATATTTATGCTAATACACATTCACCCAATCAAATGTCTGATATTTCTGATGAAGATTCAGAGTCTTGGTGTTGGGCCCATGTTGGTCCAATGGTGGATTTCGCTACAAAGTGGATATCATTGGTGAGTAATCCTGTCGAAAATAAAATCTTCGAAAAGCCGATGTTACGGGTGATATCTTCTGTAATGCTCATGCTATCTGGTATATTAGATAGAGTGATCCCAGAGGATACAAATAACATACCATGGCTGCCCGAATTTGTCCCGAAAATTGGACTTACAATAATTAAAAGTGGGGTTTTAAGCTCTTTAAGGGCGATTGACATAGAGAATGAAAATGACATGTTAAAGTCGGGCTCTTTTATTGAGAATCTGTGTCTGTTGAGACAACAAAGTGAATGTGATATTTCGATAGCATCTTCTAGTTGCCTTGGTGGATTAATAAAAATAATGCTATCTATCGATAAGTTGATTGAACTAGCTAAATTGGGGGCTCATGTGCAATCACTGGAAGGTCAAATTACAACGAAAGACGGTCAGATACTTGCAGGTGGAATGATCAAGTTTTGTAATTCAGGAGTGAGAAGGGTATTAAATACTTTCATGAATCTAAGTTCTTGTGAATGGAAACTAATTCAGTCAATCGAGGTGTTTGGTAGAGGTGGTCCAGCACCAGGAATTGGAGTTGGTTGGGGTGCCGTTGCTGGAGGTTTTTGGTCTAAAAATATCTTATTAGCACAAGCAGATGTGGGACTTATCATTCCTTTGCTTGAGATCTTCCAAATAGAGATAACTACGAAGGAAGATATGGCTTTTACTGTGCAAAGAATAGTTACTGCATTGTGTTCTTGCGTAATTTTAGGACCAAGAGATGGAATTATTTTGGAAAACACTTTGGAATACTTGCTCCAAGTCCCTGTCCTAAAGTTTTTCAATCATTGCGTACGCCATTACGTGAGCCTTAACAAAATATCAGATCCATTTAGGTGGGAATACGAAGAAAAAGATTTTTACCTCTTCAGCAGGACTTTGACTTCTAATTTCAAAAAGAGATGGTTAAGTGTGAAAGAGAAGAAGAAGAAGAAGAAAATTACAGTGACAAATGAAAAAAGCCACTCATTGGAGACAATTCACGAAGACTTAGAAACCTCAAATGATACAAATACAACGTTGACAGTTGAATGGGCTCACCAGAGACTACCCCTTCCCACACATTGGTATCTAAGTTCAATTATTTATTCGGATACCAAGAATCAAGGGGTTGTCGATGATTTTGTCGAAGTTGCCAAATCTGGGCTTTTCTTCATTTTGGGTATTGAAATAATGACATTGCTTGTTCCTACTGAAATCCAATCCCCTGTTAGGAGTGTACCGTTAACTTGGAAATTGCATTCTTTATCAGCTAGCTTACTTGCTGGTATGTCAATGCTTGAAGAAGACAAAACTAGGGATATATATACAACTTTGCAAAGGGTTTATGGAAAATTGTTTGATGAGTTATTGCTCAGTGTAAACAAAGACGAAAAATCATTAGCAGAAAATGGTGGAAGAGCCAGGTTTGAGTTGCTCAGGTTTGAGTCGGAGATACACGAGAGTTATTCTACTTTTGTGGAAAATCTGGCGGAGCAGTTTGCCGCTGAATCTTACGGTGATGAGATTTATGGTCGACAAATTTCGGTTTATTTACACAGTTGTGTTGATACTCCTGTACGGCTTGCAGCGTGGAATACTTTATCTAATGCTCGTGTGTTGGAGCTTTTGCCACCTTTGGAAAATTGTATCGGCAATGGTGAAGGGTATCTTGAACCTGCTGAGGTAATTTATATTTTTCCTGTTATATATACTTTTTTTTTAAAAAGTTGTTATAGTACTTCATTAGGCTCTGCTTGGTTCAAGGGTATTTCAATGGAAAATACAACAGAGAAGAATGACTCTCCCCACAAAAGAAATACGAGAACGATATTTAAATTTTCTTCTCTTTAATTTTTTGATGTGAAATCCCTCAATCAAATGGAGCCTAACAATGGTCAGAATTGTTCTTATATAGCTGCATAACTCTTGCTGCAAATTAATCATTGAATATGTGGTGTATAATTAAAAACTGTTTGGAATCAAGATTTGGTAACTTTAACGTTACGAATTGTAGAACCAATAGCGTGCAGGCAATTTTTGTTCAGAAAAGCAAGTTAACATCCAATTGTAAATTTATTTTTCCATTTAGTTGTATGGTCCCCAAGTCTTTTACTGTGAAGCTCTATTTGTATTAGTGTGTTGCTGGACTGAAAGAGTCTATTATGATTTATGAGGTGTAGTTTAAAATTGGTTAAAGTGAATTTCGTAATTTGAACAATGAACGGTAATATTTCCAGCGATAAAATCATGGTTTTATTAATTAGGAAATCAAGCTTACTCCTAACCTCAGACAGGATCTTGTATTAGTTTTTCTTATATCGTATAACATTGAATGCATCTTGTACTAAAATTTGGCTCTTGGGTAGAAGCCCCTCGTGGGAGATTATATATAATTTAGAGTACCGAAATTTTGGATCTGTATTGAATTGTATTTGTTCAATGTCTCTGGGTAATAAATTTGAATTTGTGAGTCATGTTTTCTTCTTATCCAGGATGATGAAAGTATTTTGGAGGCTTATGTGAAGTCTTGGGTTTCTGGTGCCCTTGACAAGGCAAAAACTCGTAATTCAATGGCTTTTACTCTTGTTTTGCACCATCTCTCATCTTTCGTTTTTAGCCTTTCCACTGATGGAAAATTCTCTCTGCGGAATAAGATTGTCACGTCTCTCTTGCGCGACTATGCTCGGAACCAGAATCGTGAGGTATGCATGTTATATTCCTTTTTTCCCTTTGTAGTGCTACACCAACAACTCACCTTAGAGAAGGCAATTTATTAATTCTTGCTCAGTTTGTTGCGACTTGATCCATTCGTTCCGATTTATAAGTCCAGTACGGAAAATCCCCCAATTTAAGGGATCATGATTACCCTACTTTTACACCTACTTTACAAATTTGCACATTACTTTTTCACACTTATTTTAGTAAAGTTGATGTTTTTTCACACATTTTAGTAAAGTTAATGTGGAAAGGACAAATATGTAAGATTGCCTAATAAATTGTTTCTAATGGAAAGTGAAGTTACTAGGCTCTGTTTGTTTTATTGTAAAATGGGTGTAAACAATCATTTACGGGTAAAATAAATTTTCCGGTTGATTGGGTTAACGTAAAACAATTTTTTTCGGAAAACTTTTCCCACATATCCAGTAAAATTGGGGGAAACGGTTACCCCGCAAATAAAGTCATAAACGGTTTACGGAGGCTCTCTATATTCTTTCTAATACTAGTATTGTAACCATTATTAAGTATAGGTTACTCTTTCAAAATTATTTAATATTCAGTCCAATTCCATCTAATTAACCAATAAAAAAAGTAAAAAACAGGAAATTTTCTAAAAAATAAAAAAAAATGGAAAAAAAAAATAATCTGAAATTTCTAAAAAAACCGAAGAAAATTTTAAAAAGCTAAAATCTAATTAACCAATGAAAATAAAAAATAGGAAAAAATCTAAAAAAAATAATAAAAAGTGGAAAAGTTAAAAAAATATTTAAAAACCCAAGAAAATTAAAAAAAAAGGTAAAAAATAGTCAATAATATCTTCTATACTTCTAATTTTATGAGCTTATAGGTTGAAAATTATAAGTTATCACAAGTGAGGTATATGAAAGAAAATATGCATTTAGCTAAATTTTCTTTTATATGTTGCGATTTTTACCAATTATTTGTTTAAAAAATAATTTGTAAAAGAAATTAATTTTTTTATAAAATTTTAGGTGGAAAACTTTTTATGCACCAACCGCCCGTAAATGAAATACAAATAAAAGTTTTCATTGTAAAACTTTCTCATGGAAATATTTTCCCCATGTAAAACTTTCTCATAGAAATATTTTCCCCATGTAAAACTTTTACTATGAAACAAACGGAGCATAAGCGAATACCCCAAAATGAAAACATGGACTTATAATTTGAAATGGAGTAGAAAGTTTCCAAAGGAACTGTTTTAGACTTAAATTGGGCTTCGAGGACTATAAACAACAGTTCAGAACCAGCATGCGTTTAACAAAAAGAAAATTTCATATCTATACAAATAGAGCCCTAGTAAACATTTGCACAAATAACCTTGTGGAGCTCGTCTGTTTATCTAATAGAAAAAAATAATAGTAAGATTGAAGAGAATGCCTTACAGTTTTCCTATATTTAACGATAATCTTTTGGTCCTCCGAAGCATGTTATCACGCACAAGCACGACACATGTCTTTCTCATATGTAAACATGACTACATCTCATAAATATCATTATTTTGTGTTTATTATTATCATAAGTATCATTATTAGACTTGATTTTATGAAGTCCCTGGGTTTTACCTAAGTTTTGTACTAAATTTCTTTCCTGAATTGTAATGACAGGGGATGATGTTTGATTTAATCAAATATCAGAAGGGTGCGAAAGTGCAAGATTCTTCGACAAAATCATATGATGACAAATTTCACTTATTAACAGAAGCTTGTGGAAGAAATTCGGAGCTGTTGCGTGATCTGGAAAAGATAAGATCTTCCCTGCAGAAAAACAGCTTGGTTGCTAGTCCCTAAAACACCCTTGTGTACATATATGCATTTTTGTGTAGACTCTTAACAGGGGATGACTAAATTATCAATGTGGTGTGTTAGTGGAGATTTTGCTCATGTGGTGGTTCGCTTTACTAACCACTTTATCTAGTCTTCAAGGTTATTTTTGCGGGTAAGTATTTCTTTTAGGGTTTCACCGTGAGGAAGATTGAACGAGAGAGAAGTTCTTATATAACTTGAGTTGGTCTTTTGTAAGGGAGGAAAGATACCTTGTGTTTACTTCAGTTTGACATTGTCAATGTAGAAACTAAGTTTATAGTTATTCTGGTATTAACTTGCTGCGGCTTTTCAGTGAAGAAAAAAAGTAGAGTGACAAGGGAAAAGAATTAAATCTTTTGCAGATTAGCAAGCTTACTTTACCTTTATTGATGTCCGCTTCTGGATAGTAATAAGGTGGAGTGCTGCACGCCTTATGACTTCAACTTGAACTATCAGATTTAAACACGGATGCCTGTTGATTACATAAACAGTAATGAAGAAACACCTTACCTCTAAAATTTACCAGAATTTAAAATGTGTTCAATCTTCTAACTTCCAGATCTTAGTTCACGAAATAGTTTTTGACAAGTGCACTGAAATCTTTTGTCCAATGTGTATATAATCTTATTAAGTATAATCAACAAAGCAGGGACCATGCATCGAGTGATATCGTGGGATAAATATAAAAGGGATATATCCGGATATGTCGATTATTTTATATCTTGCCTATTATCTGGTATATTTAACATCTCAACTGTTTAAATTTTAATCCAACGCCATGATACAAATTTTAGCTCCTTATTTTTACGATAATCTCGAGCATGTCAGAAACTGCAGTTAGGTAAAATAGAAAGTGTATTCCGGTTTGTATGAAGTAAATGATACTGCCTTTCTTTTACTACACCAACAGATTTCTAACAAAGGATACTGTGGTTTGCTTGGACACAAACGTAGAACAGCTTAACTTAAATTTTATCGAGATTTAAAATGTGTTCGAATTTGCCCAGTGCTTAGATCGTAATTACCGGTGACCTTTCACATAATAGTTCCCGACAAATGCATTGCAAGCATTTGGTTAGTGCTTATTAAACAATAAAAGCACAGACCATAGTATGTCATCTTTAGATCAAAATAAAAATAACGGTCAAGTTTTCTCATCTTTTTTTAATATAACACTGACACTAAAGTTTTACAAGGTGCAAAGTGAAGTGCAAAACTGACATTTTGTATACTTGTGCTAGAAAGAAATAAAAAAATTTAATTTTTATACGCTACTAGTCCGCTAGTTAAAATAAGGCAAAAATGTGAAGTAGTAGATTTGTCCCACATCGGTTCCATTTCAGCTAATGTGCCTACTCTCGGTATAAAATGAACTCCAATTACAATTTCTTAAATCACGCAGCTGTGCAGTAATTACAAAGCGAACTATTCTTTCGCCTTTTACTAAAGAATACCGTGTAATTGCTGCAATAAACAGCATACGCCAATTTTTGGAGAAGACCTTCCTTCCTGGTTGGTCTTCAATAATACTAGTGCTAAAACTTTTTGCAATCTACTTTCTACAGAGTAAATTTGAAACCTCTCACCTTAAATGAGCCAGTTATATATTAGTAACTTATTTATCTTGTTGAGCACTTGTTGTAATGTAATCCTTGGCAAGAATTCTCAGTGATGAGTAACTAAATGATGGAAGTTTTTGATTTAGCATGGAATCGGAGATTTCAAAATGGTATATATGGACTATCTAATCTAACATTTCAAGGTATTTTCCCAGTATATTATACTGATATGCAAAGTTGTAAACTTGAGAAGTGCAACACCATTAGAGACTTCAGGTCAATTCAAAATTCAAATCAGTTTAGTATGCATTTGAATCTCTCATTAGGCTAACACAGATACAACAATCATGATCAATATGTAGCAATTTGTTCATGGTTCGACTCGAGTTTATGATTCTTACGAACTGTTACAATTGACTTAATCCTGGCTGTGTGTATTTTAGAAAATCCACGTATTGATAACTTAACTGGACTTGCGAGTAATCCCACTTATAGATCTACTTTTCTTGCTTTATGAACCGCCGGGCCTTTTCGAAGGCTTGCGTAGACTATAAACCTGTTCACATTTTACTCAAATTCACATATACTCTATTAATAACGATAAATTATCAGGTAGGTTCAATTTCACGACTAGACAACGCTAGACAGGTATTTGGTTCCACAGTTAAATATCAAATGTTTCAACTACAATTCCAGTTAGTATTAGCTTTTCACGTGTCAATTAGTACTTTAAAGTGTTGCAATCTAAAATAAGACCAATGACGAGTTTATGATAAAATCCGCAAGTGTTGGGAAAATTTAAACGAGAAATAGAGAATTTAGGAAAGATAACAGACTAGGGTTACACCATTTTTCATAACTAATCAATTCATAACTTAAAAATGAGAGATAACTCTCTACATATAGTCTAAAAAATAACGCAAATAACAAAATAGCAAATAAGTCCAACTAAATAATAATGATAACAAAAAGAACCGGTCTTATCACTTTATATATCGAATCCAAAGTACGTTTTATTATTATTTGGTGCAATATTTTATGAGTGCCAGGTCACGTAATGCACTAATGCAAATCAAGTCTGAAAGACGCAACTCAAGTATGCAAGATGCAAATAAAGAATGCAAGATGCAAGTCATGTGTGCGATATATACAAATTACCCATTCAAATCTTGATACGTGATTTGCAACTCGTGAGTGTTTGGCATCTCCGGTACGTGCAGTAAACACAAAGCGAACTATTCTCTCGCCTTTTACAAAAACATAATGTGTGTAACCTGAAGAATACTTTCCATTTTGTTTTCTACAGTATCAGTTCAAGTTTCGTTAGACTGGTCAAGTTTGTTTGTTTTTATCATGTTTGATGCTGTACTGTCTTAGTTAATGAGTACATGTATTACTATTTACTATTGATAATCAGTGACACGTTGGATCAGATAATAGTTCCGCCGATGAACACCCTTACGCTTAGGAAACTAATGATTCCGCTTGGGGAAAGTTCACCAAATTCAATATGAATGTGTTACTTTTAACATTCTTACTTACCGCAGCTAAATCATGCTCTATAATTTTATGTCTATGATCGTTGGCCTTTAACTTAAACGGAAAACTGTTTTATATGATCTTAGGATTAAAATTAGTTAAATTGCATTTTCTGTGGAATGCTAGTGCTAAAACCCTTGCTATTAGCGTCTTTATACTTCATTAGTCCATGCATTGCACTACAAAACGGTGGTTAAAGTCGTATTGCCATACTCGAGCTAGTGATTACTATGGTTAAGTAATTATAGCGCAACAAAGTTACGGTTAGCAAGCCATTCCATAATGTTCTTTTTAGATGGTGACATTACAGTTTATGTAAAAGTATATGAAATCCATAACCGAAGAGCAAAACATTGTCACTGGAAGCTAACTACCATTCTTCGATGTGGTCCAGCTCAAGTATCTTCCAATTTTTATTTACAAGAAGATTGGTAAGAACGTGTAGTATGAATTAAACTGTGCGTAAGGTTTCTGTGTGTTTCTATAACAGTAGATGAAGAGAATGGCATTATGCATTAACATCTTTCTAGAATAATGAACTAATAGTGTATTTGTCCCGCATGGGATGGAATTTTGTAGCACAATGTATCAATCAATCGCAATTAGCATCCATGCCGTACCATTTGTACCGTACTTGCGGTACTACCGCACATATGGTACGTTATTATCGTACCACTCAATTTAGTGACAAGGTAATCGGGTAATGTAATCGATTTTGGATACCATTATATTGTACCAATAAACCACAAAATGGGCTCTTTAAGCCCAACAAACCACTGACCCATAAAAAACCCAAATACTGTGTATTCTCTTCTCTTTAAAGTGTCCAATACGTATCCGTGAAAGTCTGTGTACGAGAATGGAATGTACGTGCATCAATCACGGGTACGCCATAAAATTCAGTCCGTTCTGAATTAGGGTGTAAGTAATCAATAGTCCCAGTAAACCATAAATGGACTCTTAAAGCCCAACAACCACTGGCCCATAGAAAAGCCCAAATATTCTCGTCTCTTTAAAGTATCCAATGTGTATCCGTGAAAGTGTATGCAAGAGGATGAAGCGTACGTGCATCAATCACGGATACGCCATAAATTTCAGTCCATCCCGAATGATGGTTGTAAGTAACCAATAATCCCAATAAACCACAAATGGGCTCTTAAAGCCCAACTACTATCCATATAAAAGCTCAACAAAAAGCCCAATAACCCAACTTAAAAATCTCTAGGATTTTTGCCACTATATCACTCTTAACACCCAAAATTTTGAAATTCACAACACAGCCAGGACACAGTGAACCATCAAAATTTTGAGATTCACAACACGGTTAGAACACGACAATTAATATATTAATTTTGAACTTTTTTGTAGTACAATTTGTGAATTATCGTCTCTTCTTAAAGTGTCCAATACACAGGGACGTCACAGTACTGTTGGTTGCCCAAGTTCCAGTCCAGTTTTTTTTTTTTACCAAGGCTCGTTACCAAAAAAAAAAAACACTTTTTTTTGTCCCAATTCAGTTTTTTTTTTATCACAGCCCAGTTTTTATCTCAGGTTAATACTTACTGGATTTTGGTCTGGGCCGCCCCTGTGGCAATACATATATGCGGAAGCGTCCGTCGAGGAAGGGTGTTGTGTCCACGTTTTTTTTGCTTGAAATGTCCCAATAAACCATAAATGGGCTATTTAAGCCCAACAATGAATAATCCATTAAAAAGCCCAAATAACCAAAGTTAAAAATCAATCTAGGGTTTTGGCCACTATATCACTCTAACACCTCTCTCTCTCTATCATCTCTCTCCGCCTCTCTCTCTCTCTAAAATCCCATTTGTAGAGCGAGATTAATCGATGGCACCCAGAGCCGCAAAAACGAGCCGTAATCCAGACCTAATAAGGGGAGTTGGAAAGTTTTCTAGGTCGAAGATGTATCACAAGAGAGGTTTATGGGCTATCAAGGCTAAAAATGGTGGCGTATTTCCACGTCACGATAAACAAGTCGTAGCTCCGGCTCCGGCTGAGAAGCCACCTAAGTTTTACCCGGCTGATGATATTAAAAAACCTGTGCCTAATAAGCGTAAAGCTAAGCCTACTAAACTCAGGTATTTTTCATTTCTTTATCTATCTATCATATGTTTATGTATTTATTTATGTCACGTTATTTATTATTTATGCTTAATTATTAGATTTGTTGTGTTAAGACTATAAAGTAATAGAAAATAGTATGATTAAATTACATTTTGCTTAGTTGGTATCATTATTGTATGTAATGAACTAAAATGTGTGATATTTATAGAGTATAGTACATTCAAGTGTGGTGATGTTGTTATATTTGGTCATATGTTTGTATTTACGTATACAGGTTGATGATTTTTATCGTTTATGTCAAGTGGTCTATTATTAGTTTTTGACTTATGCTTAATTGTTTTTACATATTAGAAGGGTTGACAGGTTTTCATTTTTGATTCCAAAATTTAAATAATTACAAACTAGCATGCTTAAACTACGATTTTAACTAGTTGGAACTAATATTGTATGTCGTGGACTACAATGTGTGATTCGTATAGTATTTTTTTATATAAAACAATAGTAATATTATATTTAACACTTGAAATAGTATTTATATAAAGGCATGTGTTTTGTTGCTGTTTGACTTAGGTTATCGCAATAAAATGTTTTGTTCTTCAATTGTAGGAGAAATAGGAACTTAAGTACATAATGCGTGAATTGCGCTTTAATTGGGATCTACTAATTGTTTCTCTATTTGTATTTATTTATGATGGTGGTGTATGTTATGTAGTCTACTCCAATCTAAAGCTGTATTTCTTTGTTTTGAGTTTGATTTGGACTAAAATGCGTAAATAAGAGCTTATGGCATAAATTATGAGATATTTATGATTGATGTTACTGTTTACTTTGGCTATGGCAGAAGTTGAAACGATTTATCTTTATTGTTGGTCGACTGAAATATTAAATACCTGATTTGTGATTTAAACTAGGATTAGTTCTACTAATTTCTTTGTCTATTTGTATGACATTAGGGTTGCTATTCTTTCTAATGCAGAGTCTGAGTTGGACAATTTTGTTGTAAATTATGCTTTGCCTATAATTAAGTGCTTATTTAAATTGTATATATGAGCTTAACTGTAAAAAAGTATTTAAACACTTGCTCCTAAGGTCTATCATCATTCTTACATGTGATTATGCTGGTGGTGTATGTTAAGTTCAGTTCCTTGTTATACATTTATTTGCAGGGTGAATTGCGTGTCTTTAGACAAAACATGTTCATGTCTTTTATCGATTAAATTCTTTTGTCACGAGAGAATACACATGTCAAAGGTTCAACTATGGTTATAACTATATGAGCGTCTGTTGAAAATTTAATCCACTTTGTTTAGTTTCAGTTAGTGAATGCTTGGCAAGAGCAAGGCTGATGCTGATAAGTTCAGTTCCTTGTTATGTATTATTTATCTGTTGGATTAATTGTGTTTGATTTTCGATTCCCCACATCAACCTGAAAAAATCTACAAGTAGCATGTCAATTCTAAAATTTCTCATCCACTAAGGTGATGAATGTATGGGTATGCTTTAGACTTAAATGTTATAATTCGTGATGATCAAGTTAAAACACTTGATAAAGTGTGGCATACAGTTATGATTAGTTTTTTTTGCTTGTTCTAGCAGAAATTGAATTGTTTTATCTTTATAACTGTAGGTTCACTGAAAACCTAAGCATCTAATGGGTGATTTTCCGCAGTATTGTAGTATATCTACTTATTTCTTTATCCGTTTGTGTTTGTCCTGTTGTTATCCTTGAGACTTTGCATATGTTATGAACTTATTGTTATACAGTCCTGGTTTTTTTAGATATAGGTTTGTAATGAAAGCTTGCTCTCGGTTTCACTTAGATGACAGAAGTTACTTCCTAATTAAATTGAATACACGGAGTATTATTGTGATCATCGAAATTAGTTCTTTCCAGGTTTAGGGCATGTTTTATGTAGTCAAATTTAATTGCGTCCTTTTAGGTTGTGTGTGTATCAGGAAACGGTTTCATAATTTTTTGTTGTGGATTGCTTTGTTGTTAAAGATTAGCTAGCTGGTTTGGCATACCCTGATGAGACTTTTCAAGTTGTATATAGTAGTAGTATACTCTTATGGTATAAAAATGACATTTTAAAAGTATTTTGGTTATTGCGTGATCCGTTAGTATTCAGTTCTTGCCTAGTAATAGTAATGAAATATGTTGAGCTGTTAATTGTGAGAAGGCTTGAAATTAGACTTGGTTGTCCTGACCAGATATTGGTTTAAGTTTTAATGAATTGTGATTTTCATGAATTACCAAATGCTTCTTTTAATCCCATCTTGTGACTTGTGAGAATGAAAATAAAAGAAGTAATTGCTATTAGTGTAACATTAATGAATGTTTATATCTCATCTGTACTTAGTTAATTAGCCTAGTTGTGTTTGAAGCTTTGTTTTAGAGGAGAGATGAATATATTAGCTTACCAGGTATATTTACTCACAAGGTAGAATCTTGTTTTATTAGTGGTTAGCATGTGCTGCAAGGATAAATTTCAAGTATCACCCTGATGAGTCATGGTTAGATTGAATTAGCATGTTGATTTGTTTTATAAATTGCTGTTTGATCATTAATAAGAAAGATATGGTAGAGATTCGTAGTCTTTGAATAGTAGTTGTGTTAATGGATAGTGCGGCTAGTCTGCTACAGTTGAATTATTTAATGAAAGTATCAAAAGACGGTTATGAGATGTATGTTTTTTTTTTTACTCTAAATGATTGGTTGATGTCATATTGCAGGGCTAGTATCACTCCTGGTACAGTTCTGATCATTTTGGCTGGGAGGTTCAAGGGCAAGAGGGTTGTTTTTCTCAAGCAGCTTACTTCTGGCTTGCTCCTTGTTACTGGTAAAGAGTTTCCATCTGCATATGTATTTTTATGTTATTGTTCTATGTATTTTCAGCAAAGTCATATTTGGGTTACACAAACATTTCAAATTCAGGGTAAAAGTACCACATTGGTCTACACTTTAATTTGGAAATGTGAAACTATTTCTTTGCATCCTTTTGCCGTTGCCTTTTGCATGCAAAGATACTCTATTTCAGATGCTATGGCTTTTTTTTTCTTTGCAGCCTTTTGCTTTTCTTTCACGAAAAATCTTGATCTATTTCATCTGCTTAAAAGCTCAGCTTTGTTGTTTATTGGCCTGAAAAAGATAGAAGCTGGATAATCTAGGGGTTTTTTTGTCCGAATAAAATCCTGCTTATGCAAACAAGAGTACAGTTGATTTTTTTTTTAATGTAGTAGACTAGTAGTCATGCTTGAATGAATTGTTATCAGATATCAACTGATTTTTGTTTTTGCTAACATAATCAAATTGTTGTGTCACTATTTAGGACCATTTAAGATCAATGGTGTCCCGATCAGGAGGGTAAATCAAGCTTATGTTGTTGCCACATCGACCAAGGTTGATGTAGCTGGAGTTTCCCTAGACAAGTTTGATGACAAGTACTTCGCCAAACAAGCCCAGAAGAAGACCAAGAAGGCTGAAGGAGAGTTCTTCGAGGGAGAGAAAGAGGTGAGCTTATAATCACTGATATCTTTTTAATGTCAAATTACCATTTTCACTAGTACTGATTTGATTTTATATTTTGGAAATCTGTAGGAGAAGAATGTTCTTCCACAGGGCAAGAAGGATGACCAGAAAGCTGTTGACTCGGCTTTGCTCAAGGCCATTGAAGCAGTTCCGGTTTTGAAAGACTATCTTTCTTCTAGGTTCTCTCTAAAGGCTGGCATGAAACCACATGAGCTTGTGTTTTAGAGTGGTTTTGTTTGGTCCCATGGTTCTCTCTTTTGATAGAACTTGTGTTCTCGGTACTTTGTTAGCCTCAATTTCTTTATCTAAATTTTGTTTTTGGTTAGTTGATATGACCTTAAATGGACGACCTGCCCCTGTTTTATTATGGATTTATAACAATATTCAGCATTTTTTGTTTTACCAGTGTTTTGTGGAATGTGTTATCCTCTTGGTCACTCTATGGGTATCTGAGTTTTGCTTATTACTAATGCCTTGTGATCCTGTTTTCTGTTGCTACCATGTCAATAGTTCTATATATTTTGCTTTGTGCGAATATGAACCGTTTTCCCTTTACTTGGCTTCGATTCTGAATGTTAAAAGCAGCATAAAATTACTGTTCTTTTACACACAAGTACTTCATACTTGTGTACCGATCTTATACTTAGAAATATGTTACTGTTCTTTAGAATCCTGTTTTCATTGTTTGGTAATACACAAATAATTGTAGTTTAAGATGAGACAAGTACAACTGAATACCTTTTAGAAATAAATTATCTTTATTACATCTTACACTACAATCAATACTTTTCACAATTTCTCTTTAGAAAAAAGTAAAACGTGTTTCTATTTTTCATCAAAAACATTTACTTTTACTTGGTGTACATTTGGTAACACGTATATTTAGCTGATTTTGGATTATTTTATTTTAAAAATATGTGAAAACACGTATGTTTAGCTGATTTTGGATTATTTTATTTTAAAAATATGTGAATGTTTGGACAGTAAGATTAATTAGTTTTTAATAATAATTTTTATGATGAAATAACTAAAAGATTGTAAAAATTAAAAAAAATGTATTTTTATTGAAATTTTCAAAACTTAATTTGTGGACCAGAAAACATAAGTTAAAATGACAAAGAAACCTGACATGTGCAAAAGGATTTAAGAAGAGTGGACAAACAAAGCAATTGAAAGCTAATCTAAACTAACTAATCCAGTTTCACATTGCATTTAATCAAAGAGTATAATCCCTCTCATCACCCATAAAACTCTATTATATTTATACGTATAGTGAGAGAGACTGATAAGAGATAAAAATGGCGTATCTAACGACTCTATCACCGTCAACCACCCACCGCCTTTTCCACCCTCAATCCAACCGTCGAAACCTCCTCTGTCACTCTCAATCTACACCGTCCATCTCCTTCGACCTCAAATCCTACTGGACCAAACTTATATCCGAAATAAACCATGAGCTACACGAGGCCATACCCGTACAATACCCGCATCAAATCTACGAAGCTATGAGATACTCTGTTTTAGCACCAGGTGCTAAACGCTCCCCTCCTATCATGTGTGTCGCGGCCTGTGAGCTGCTGGGGGGTTTACGTCGCTCCGCCTTCCCCACCGCTTGTGCCCTTGAAATGGTACCTTCTTTCTTTCTCTCTATGTCCTTAGTTGTTATGATTCTGTTATTGTTATCCTCGATTGTGATTAGCTTTATACTGTAAGGACTTACTGTGTAATTAGAGCTGTGTATATAAGCTTCTGCTGTAACAGAAAAAAAAACGATCAATTGAATAACTGTGTGTGACGGAACCACTGAAAGTCTATAAATGTTTTTTTTTCGTAATTACAGGGGTGTTGAAAGACTCAAATAAATAAATCCAAGATACATTGTAAAAGAGCGGTTTTATCTCAATTTGGGGTGTTGAAGTTCCTTTTAGGCTATTACTAGTTCCTCCATTGTTTCTAGGAGTAACGGAATCAGGAAAGTTGAAATGTTAATGAGAGGGCTAATATTGTATATGATCTTTTTTTTAATATAATTTATTCTTTGTTTCTCATTTTCTTATAATTGTTTTTTTCATCAATTACGGGGTGAAAGACTAAATCCATAAAAATATTCAAGATACATAGTAAAAAGAGCGGGTTTTTTCTTCTCAATATTAGGGTGTTGGAGTCACTTTTAGACTACTAGCAGTTCCTCCCGTGACGGAGAAGAAGTTCAACTGGGAATGGGACAGGCAAAATATTGTAATATGATTTTTTATGTACATTTTAATTTTTAATCAAAATACATGGTAAATGTTTATTAAGTCAATTTTTTTATCAATATGGGAGAGCTCTAGCCGCCGACTCTGACTGCACCTGGCCCCTTCCTTGGTTGCTAAAAGCTAGTTCGGTTTTCGGGACGGATTTTATCATGTTTCTGCCCCCTTTTGTTATTTCTATCCGGGAAATGCTAAATATGAGTCTTTTGGATTCCTATATTATTTTCAGATATTCATACATTACTTCAGTAAACTTTCAGCCGAAAACGAATCATGATTCACCAAGTTCGTAAAAAAAAATGGTTACTTTATATATGTATATGGAAAAGATTGTTTTTTGGACTTAAAATATGTCAGTAATTGTAAAACTATTAAAAAATGCATTCCAAAGGTTATTGACTTGTTTATGAAGTCATAAAAAGTGATAATTTAGCCAATATGAACAAGGAAACAGAATATGAGGCATTTTGAGGGGGCAGAAGATCTTCACTCGTCTGATTGACATATTAAAACAGTATGCTTGGCGAAATTCTTTAAGGTCTTCAACTTTTGTAGTTCGTTAATGGTTTTTTACTACTTGTACCATATGTTATTTGATTGCCAACTAGTTGGAAATCATAGGAAAGGTAGCTGCAGTAGATTGACGTATTTTTGTAGGCCTGCGGCGCCTGCCTAATGGTGTTGACCTTTTGTCTTTGACTCGATTACGTCAAAAATGTGACAAATTTGAGTGGTTTGGCATATTGGATAACGACCAAACTGTCACATCTTTAATCCTATCCAAACCATTAACCGAACCAAAACAGATGGTTCCGATAAAATCACTGTTTCCAGTTTCAGCTGTACTGTTTGGAATTAGACTGAGTAAAACCAAATTTAATCTACAAGAATGTTTGTCCTTTTAAAGATCTAATAGCGAATAGAGCAGTCACGACTGATACGGACCAAACTGTTCAGTTGGAAATTCTGCGAAAATTATTTTACGATGCTTGTATGCCTACCTGGCACCTCAAAATATTAGTGAAGGCTTTTATAATGAGTTGATGTATTGTAATAGACTTACCTACACTTCAGTAAGTCGGGGTACAAGATAAATGTGCAGTTAGGGACCAAACACTGGGCCATTAATATGTTCTACTTGGGCTTAAAGCATCATAATGAAGGGATGGGTGGTTAAATGCGATTCAACATATATCTTATCCTACTTTAGGATCCATAATTGGGGAGAAAGGTGACTAAAATGAGTTAAAATTTCCTCGTATGCCGACTTATACGCAACCTCTAATAAAGGAGTTCACAGCTAGAAGGCAAAAGCTGAACCTTTAACACTGTGTGCTTCTCTTTTCTTTCCTCGTACATCATCTGATAAATGAGTGGTAAATTGCACTCTGAGTCTGAGTTAGATTTTTAATAAATTTGACGTAAGTTCTCGGTTATGCAATTGTTGGTTCTTGAAGCTACTATAATTTATCGGTCCCTGGGTAGATGAAGGCTTTCTTTATGTTTCCATAATTTATCGACTCCTGCGTATATCAAGGGGTTCTGGTAGGTTTCTGGCTGTTTACTTCTCAGAGTAGAGATTATTAGGTTAAAATAACTTGCAACTCTATCTGGAAGTAGAGATGAATAGCACATGACTCGCTTGTTGTAGGAAGTCTTTTCAGATTTTTTCGTAGAAGCTGCATATATTTTGGCTTACATTGGTCTATCGCTAGGCAGATGTGCTTGCTTAAGTGGAAGTAGTTTAAAACGGCACAAGTAAAACTGTGTTCTACCTTCAATTTTTGAAATCGGGTAACTTGAGTTCAAACAAATACTATGTCATTCATCCCACTGTCAGTAAACCAGCTACTGGGACAAAAGTCTGTGTTTCTCTACATTTTCCATAAGACTTTATTCTAATACTGCTTATGGCGAAGTCTGGTTGCAACTTCTAAACTCAGTTTTTTGTTTTCTGGTTTTGATGCTTAAAAGCTTCACTGTAATTAATGGACAAGCTTAGATGAGTTTTTGGTTTTTGGCACCTAATAATCTCATCTTTGTTTGCTTGTCTGCTGCCAACAAACCCCAATCTAGAAATCCTTTTGTATATGCTTCAAAACTGCAACAGGAAAGCTAATGTATCCCAGCTTGTAATTGACCTATCTTGTTTATCAGGTTCATGCGGCTTCACTTATACACGATGACTTGCCATGTATGGACGATGACCCTTCGCGTCGAGGTCAGCCCTCCAACCACACTGTTTATGGCATCGACATTGCGATCTTGGCAGGCGACGCCCTCTTCCCATTGGGATTCCGCCACATTGTCTCCAATACGCCACCAGACCTCGTTCCTCAACCAAGACAGCTCCGAGTCATAGCCGAGATTGCCAGAGCCGTGGGATCCACAGGAATGGCTGCTGGCCAGTTCCTCGACCTCAAGGGCAATAGTTCCGGCTCTAAGGTAAGACAAAACAGAAAGCTACCGAGGCAATTAAAAAAAACGTGCAAGAGGGAATAACCCCATATTATGTTTCTAAGAGAACCTGTCTTGTAGCATTACTACATTAAATTTCATAAATTAGTTATTCATGTACAAAAGATCGAAGAATTAAGACGAGGGTTAAATATCCAATTTAGAAGCACTATTCATAGTTATGTAATAATTGTATTTTTTCCGCATTGGTTTTTAAATTGTGAATGTTGATAGCTTAGTATGCTAAAATCTCCCGATTTTGTGTCCATTGATGTCTAATTGTTAATTATAACAGTACGGTGTCTAATAGTTGAAAGCTTAGTAGCTCACATGTAGGTTCTGTACAAAAATGATTTTTTCTTTAATTCATTGTTTTACTATAAAGAGGCAAAAAAAAAATTGACTAATATTTTGGCTTCCCAGGACGGGCCCAACTCCATCGAGTTTGTCCAAGAAAAGAAGTTTGGAGAAATGGGGGAATGTTCCGCCGTTTGCGGGGGTATTCTAGCAGGGGCAAATGACGATGAGATCCAACGGCTAAGAAGGTATGGGAGAGCCGTTGGGGTACTCTATCAAGTAGCTGATGATTTGTTGAGTGAGGAAACAAAAACAAAGGGTGAAGTCGAGGAGGAGAGAGAGGGGAAGAAGGGGAAGAGTTATGTGGGAGTTTACGGTGTTGAAAAGGCATTGGAAGTTGTTGAGGAGTTGAGGAGCAAGGCTAAAAGAGAGCTTGATGGGTTTGAGAAGTATGGTGAGAAAGTTTTACCTCTGTATAGCTTTGTAGATTATGCTGCTGGTAGAGGTTTCAGTATTGGTGATCAAGTCTAGTTTGCGAAAAATTGAGGTGCTTGTAGTTTCTTTGATAAGGTTTGCAGTGTTGTATTGTGGTATTTGTAGTTTCTTTGATAAGGTTTGTAGTGTTATAATTTATGCGACGGTGATTCAAGTTTTTAACCATATATGAATACAGAAATATTGTGAAGGAACTAAAGCTGAGAAAAGCCTTTGCAGCTAAATAATGTAATAGCTTATTTATTCATCATCATCAAACTACGCATTTGTCCCAAAAAAATTGGGGTCGGCTATATGAAACTATATAAGAATTTATTCGTTCTCGCAACAATGAATTTTCCTCCGCCATAACTGTAATATATTGCTTATTATTTCTAGATATTCCTTACAATATTAAAAAAAAGATCTACATAAAGTTGATAAATGATAATCTTCAGTTCTTCATAAGAGTGAATGCAGATCATCCTTCTTTGATTTGTGAACGTAAACTAGCATGAAGACTGGATTCACTTTCTGTTTCTTGGAACGGATGATGCTAACATTTTTTTGGGGCGTGAAATTTGGTGTTTTTCCGACTCTTTAGGGTGGTTCAGTTGAAGGTTTACTGTTCGGTTTATCACTTTAGCTTAGAGGATTTTTACGCATGAACGCCAGTTGATGTATGAGAATGTATATTACTTTCATTTTATTTAGTGTGAGATGATACAAAAGCACTTTAACCAGTTAATCTACATCTCTATCTTAGATCGCCTACATATTGCTTTGGCTACGGTAAAATTGTCTGATTGCAACGGCTCGAGACATATTTTATTATCTCCTCCCGTAATCTGATTCTATGCAATGCTTCAGATAAGTCTCTTTTAGGACTCATTTTTAGACCATAGTTGACAAGTTGTAAATTTTATAACAACAAATCATTACAGAGTTCCAACCTTGCACAGACATAAATTCGGTGCACTAAGGGGACCTAATAAATAATACTAGTATATGTGTCCATCCGTTGGTGTTGGAGCATTTTATTGAGGAAAAAAAAAAGTTGATACAACTAAGTTATCACGAGGTTTTGAGTCACCACCACTTACTGTTTTTGATGATAGTCCCACTCCCCCCTCAAGTGTGGGAAATGAAATACTCATTAAAAACACCTAAGGAAAAAAGTAGCTCCCACTAACTTGAAGTTTATCCAAATATTTTCTAACATCATCTGCTGTCTGGATGAGTTGATATATACATGGACCACATGGTGGACCCAAATAGAAACTACACTGTGGATTGAACCTTAGTTGGTTCATTTGGTCATGTCCTTTAAAAAGTCCAATGATATATATAATGTACTATACTTTTTTTAATTGACTATTGACCAGGAAAGTAAATACTAACGGTATAAAGTGAAACGGATACTTATTCACTATATACAAAAATAAATTCGTTATTGCACAACTAAGTGGAGCTCTTGTCATATATTTAGGATCGAATTCTACAAGATTGGTAATACTTTAAATTTTGCACATGTGACAGAATCATATCTTGCTATAAGAGTTGGCAACAATTCATATATGAATGTTATCTAAATATTCTTGAATTATAACTACAAATCGTTTATTGATTGTCCTGTATTGCAAGATAAGATTATGGTGATTGGTGACTTGATCTTGTTCTTATTAGAGGCTATTAGAAACTTGAAGACAGAAAAATGGGTGTATCATGTGAACTGCATGTAACATTTCCTCATTAACACTAGACAGTCTAGACAGTTAAGTAACATTATTGATGAAATGAAAACTAGTTGAATTATAACTACAAATCGTTTATTGATTGTCATGTATTGCAAGATAAGATTATGGTGATTGGTGACTTGATCTTGTTCTTATTAGAGGCTATTAGAAACTTGAAGACAGAAAAATGGGTGTATCATGTGAACTGCATGTAACATTTCCTCATTAACACTAGACAGTCTAGACAGTTAAGTAACATTATTGATGAAATGAAAACTAGTTGAATTATAACTACAAATCGTTTATTGATTGTCCTGTATTGCAAGATAAGATTATGGTGATTGGTGACTTGATCTTGTTCTTATTAGAGGCTATTAGAAACTTGAAGACAGAAAAATGGGTGTATCATGTGAACTGCATGTAACATTTCCTCATTAACACTAGACAGTCTAGACAGTTAAGTAACATTATTGATGAAATGAAAACTAGTTGCCAGTGCAATCAATAAAGTACCCTTTTCTCTGATTTTTTTTCAACTTTTGTAGTATCAAATTTAACAATTTACACTTATATATTTACCGGCGGGCGAACTTTTAAAATTATATCCTTCTTATGATTAGATCAAAGAAAATGAACCGGTACATTTTGCTTAACACAAACAGCGACAAGCCATTAAGCCAGCCGTAAAAGTGAGGTTTAGCGAATATCAGTGCATATATACTGCATTTTATCACAAAGAGAGGTGATGTTCGTACAGGTTGAAGAAACAAGGGTAAGTTGGTCCAGCTTTTGCAGAAATTCTCAAGTTACAAAATTTTCAAATATCATACAAATTAATTTTAGTTATTATGCATGCTAATTAAGTTGAGTGATGAGGAGAAAGAGAGGCGTCCAGGTTCACCGAGTACTTAAGCAAAAGCGTCCAGATACGTACTTATTTAATTATAATGTGATTCTACGTGTATTTAAATTTTAAAAAACCAACCAAGCACCAATTTATTAGGAGTAATATTATATCATAATATCATATCATCATCATACTATTAAATATTAATATAAGCTAACTCAATAAATATTGAAACTACCCAATTTTATACATTTTTTCAAAAAATGCTCATATTCTAATTTACTAATTACTAAAATAACTTAATGCAATTTAAATAAATAAATATTATTTTTTTTCCACATATCAAATCATCTCTCAAACAAATCATCATACATGTGTTTTTATATTATTACAACAATAAAACATTATATTTTTACGATATTCATCCAATTATTTTTATAAACTTTTTGAAAATGTTAAATTTATTTATGTCGGATCATATTTATGCAACTACGTGTCACACACGCAACGCGTGCACTACGATTATTAGTTTTAATATAAGCAAACTTAAGAAAAGTTGAGTCTGCCAAATTTTATCCAATTTTTTTAAAAATACCATCACTCTATTTTAATAATTACCAATGTAACCGATCTAATTAATTAACAATTTGTCCTCACTATATTTTTCTAATTACGAATGTAGCCTAAATTAATTAAAAATTAACTTTAACATACGTAATTACAATAAATTATACCAAAAATATAAATATAATATTTAAAATAAAATATATTATAACATTTATATCATCACGTAACGTGTGGCTAATTTTTACTCGTTAATGTTTGATGGCATAAGACTTTGCAAGTTATTATTAATTGCCAACCAAAAACGTCTACAATAGAGCAGTTCCATGAATCATGTGAACAGTGAACTCATTATACCGACTTTAATATAATTTAATTAAGTAAGACAATAAAGGTTATCCGTTTCTTTTATTGGGGAGGATAGGGTCAGATTTAGAAAAGAGACCAAGATAATACGATTTATTGGTAGGAATATGGTTGAATAACATGCCAAACTCTCTTCAATCTTGAATATATTCTCTTTAAACTATACTCCACTAAGTATTAAAATTAAGACCAGATATTGATCACTTATATTACATTTTTAGTTCCCCTTAAATCATTTATGGTAACTTCAAGGTGTAAAGTTAAATAAAGTATAGACTTGCATGCACATGGCACCAGAAAAAATAACAAATAAATTAACCTCTGTCAATTTTTTGAACTAATGTATTTGTAACTGTCTAACTGATACGGTGAACAAAAATAATGCATGTCCACGCACATAAATTGTGATCAGAGACTATGAATTTTGATTATACTTATGTTACACTTGTTCAAGAATTAGACAATGGAGAGAGATCGCATATTCGCACAGTCATTTGCCGAAAGAGAACGATATGTAACCTTTTGCTCCGGTGGGTGGCCATAGTATATATATATATATTCGAATTATTGTGGTAGTAAAGAAACGGAAAACCGAAAATCATACAGTTTTTTTTTTACACAAATAATAGGAATCGTATTTTACGCCTCTAACAAAGCACAATCTCGAAACAGAAACATATTAAATATTTAAAGCTACTCCCATATGATAGGAAAAAAAAAACTGAGACCTTGATGTTTAATTATAAATTTAACTATTTATTTAATAAGTTTACGCCTTATCCATCTCCATATTCTAATGGATATTTCAGCGGCGACTACTCGCCACTTAGCTAGCAAACGTTGTTTCATCCATGTTGCATCTGTTCCCCATGAAATTATAAAAAGGAGAAAGAGAAGATGTGTATTTTTTATTTTATTTTTGAAAGGTGAAAAGATGGGTATTAAAGTAACAAAAAATGTTACTTTATTAAATGAAATGCCCTTTGATGAACCCAAAGGCTCATTTGCCAAGTAGGATCAACCCCATCCTTCCACGTCGTCGCCTTGTTGTGCTAATTGGATGAGATCTAATCTAATTCCTAAATCTTCTGGTCACTAATTAGTCATTTATGCAATGTCATACTCATAGTCATAGTCTATACCCTAGGTATGTAATTATTTCATTAACTAATGTCAAACTCCAGGGTTTCTTCTTCCAAATTTAACTAAAATATAAATTTATATTAAAAAAAAATAGTTAGTAATAATGGATTAATTTTAAGGTTTCATTTGGTTCTGAGATTACTAATCTTGATACCAACAACCTGATAGTATGAATGAGTTTAAAAAAAAGTCAGGCAATTGATCTATTTGGAACTGTACCATTTATTTATCACCCTCATATGGCATTGTAAACGCTTCACATGAACATCATCAAATGTCCGGACCGGACATATAGTCCGGATTTAAATCGGATTATCAAAAATAGTATTTGTGAGATCAATCTGACTTATAGTCCAATCCTAAGTTTCATAATGATACGATCAAATAAGTTCTAAGAGTATGTATGACTGGATCGTAAATAAAATGACGAGAATTGCAAATAATGTCTAATTAAATATCATCTCAATTTACTTTGATTAATCATGTGTTACTCAGTCCGATGTAAAAATCTAAAAATATTTGAACTGTGAGTATATCGATAGAAAAAATCGACTAAAAAAATTGAGGTTTCTTTTTGAAATCTGAACATTTTCACTGCATAGCTTTAATCCGCATCTTGATGTACGAATATGCTTTCAACCATTCAGCTAAGTACATTGTGTTAGCATGACTTTTGATAAACTAGGTATAAATATATACAAATGATGTCAGGAAGCATTGATTAACTCTAGCCAAACTTAATTTAATCATTCAATATGCTTGTTTATGGTACCATTTACGAAGTTTGTTAATTTAGAAGTCTTCTTAAGAGACATGAGCAGTTGACTCGTTAGTTTATCCTGAACGAGTACTGGAAACATTATTTTACCATAGTCTATTGGGAAGATTATGTTATTAAACAATGTTAAACATGGTTTATTATTTTATTCCATTTAAGGTGCGAATCCAATTAACTAAGTACATGTGAAATCACACTTCGGGATGATCCTCTATCACGTTGGCCACGTGTACGTGTCTGCTCAACGGTTCCTCCCATCACGTATTATAAAAATTGTGCACATCAATTTATTCTGAAAACTTCAAACTAACAAATTACTTTTAAGTTTATGGGTTAATTCATGTTTTCTGTACCAAACTATCGCTGTTTAACAATTTGCATACTCAACTATTTTTTTTAACAATTTACATACTAAATTAACATAAATCGATCAATAAGCATACTATTGGTGACATGTCATCAATTAAACACACAGTTGGCAAAATTTTGCTTATGTGGGCTTTCTGGCCTATATTTGGCGTCAAAATCACTTACACCCCAGAATTCATTACACCCAGCCAATTCTCTCACTAACCCAAAACCCATAACCCTAATTTTCAGACAGCCATTCTCTCACTAACACTCTCTTCAATGGACTACCACTGTCATTGTAGGAAAACCACAAAACTAAACACATCATGGACTGCGGAAAACCCAGGTCGCAGGTTTAGAAATTGTAAAACCAACTCTTGTTCATTTTTCTTATGGGTTGATCCCCCTATTTGTGATCGTGCCACAAAAATAATACCAGGTTTATTGAAAGGAAAAAACACCTTGGAAGCTGACATGAAAGAAATGCAAAGAGAGAATTCAAAAATGAAGAAACAAATTAATGAATTGCAGAATGAAAAAGCTTGTCTAATGCAGCTGGTTGAAGAATATGAAGGTGCGAAGAAAAAAGATATGGTGAAAAACATGAAGCAAGTGAAGAAGAAAAAGGGAAAAAATAGTAATGGTTGTATACTTGCTGTTTTTGTGATTTTAATTATTGTCCTGTCAATGGTGTACCTGTTTGAGAAAGAAAAAGAATGTTTAATGTAATGGTTTCATGTAATGCTATGTGTATGAATGAATGAAGGGTTAATTCATGTAATGGTATGAGTATGAATGAATGTGTTGTTTTCTGATATCACAAGTACCCAAATCTCAGTCAAAAAATGAACTATTCCGAGTTCACAAAAGCCCCATTCTGAGATGGCTATAAGTGGACAATAATCAGTCCAAAAATTGGTCAATTCTGAGATCATAAATACCCAAATCTCATCATAAAATGGACAATTCAGAGATGTTTTCATAAGAGCTCAGAAATACCTAAATCTCATCTCATTCTGAGTTCATAAGAGCTCTTTTCTGAGATCAAAAAAGACTGTGTTCTGAGCTGTTTTCATAACATATGAGGATAAAATTACAGAACAAAACTATAACATCTCTCAGTACAAAAACATCATTGAGATGTCAACATTTGTAAGATCACAATGGTCATCTCTCAGTACAAAAACATCATTGAGATACCAACATTTCTAATATCACAATGGTCATCTCTCAGTACAAAAACATCATTGAGATACCAACATTTATTATACACACTACTCAATAAAAACAGTAAATCAAATAACTATAGAAACAAAATAACACCATTAAATTGCCAAAATAGATACTTCATTCATAGGCCAGTAACAGACACCAAAGTGTTACTATTCATACAGTAGCAAAGCCATTATAGGCCACCAAAATAAAAACAAAAGCAATAAGTACATTACAGGTCATTCAATTCATTAGCAGGTCTTCTCAAACCAACAAAAGAAAATTAAAAGTAGTTTGAAGTCTAATAAATAAAATATTTCTTACATAAATGTAGCTTACTACAAATTAGGGCCAGATTGACTCTGTTTTGCTTTCCATTGTTTCTTAAGCTCCAACTCAAGTTTAAGAGCAGCAGGTGTGAGATACATCTTGCCATCCTTATAAATATGTCCCTTTGTTGACTTTCCACCACCTTTTGTTTTGTTTAAGATGCCAGCATGAAGTGTGTCACTGCCACTCTCACCATACTTGGTTAAATCCTCAAAATCCACAACAACAGGCCCTTTTTTTGGTGAATTTAATATTCTCATGCTTCTTCTCATCTTTAAACAATCAATAAAAATAGCAGTTAGAATATATTAGCACAAAAGCTACTAATAAAAAGCAATAATGGTTTTAATAAAATAAGAGAATTTACTGGTATTTGAGCTCTCTTTTTTCCAGTAAAGACTCTCAAAGGTTGACTGGACACTACTCTTGATGTTTGACCCACTTCATCCTGTTTTTCAGCTATATCATTTGCACTAAGGACCACATTATCACAGAAATCACCACTCTTATTCTCTCTCACAGTAGCAGGGCCTTTTTTTGGTGAATTTATTATTCTCATACTTCTTCTCACCTTTATACAGTCAATAAAAATAGTAATTAGAATATATTTTACAGTACCTAAGAGTAATAAAATAGCAATTAGACCAAAAACCACTAATAAAAAAAGTAAATGTTTTATGAAATTAAGAGAACTTACTGTCATTTTAGCTCTCTTTTTTCCAGTAAAAGCTCCCGAAGGTTGACTGGATACTACTCTTGATGTTTGATCCACTTCATCCTGTTTTTCAGCTATATCATTTGCACTAAGAACCACATTATCACATAAATTATCACTCTCATTTTCCCTTTCATTACTCACACCATTTCCACCATATCTCACACCATCATTTTCCATCATATCTTCCACCACATTAGTTTCAACACCATCATTTTCTACCATATTTTCCACCACAGTTTCAACACCATCATCATCTTCCTCATCCATACCAAAATCATCATTGTCACTGTTACTTTCATCAACTAAATGTGGAATTGCCTTTGGTTTTCTCTGCCTTGTTCCTCTCCCCTGGCTTTTTTCTTTTGGAGGTTTACCACATGTTCTGGAGTTATGACCAGCTTTTTTACACAGTGTGCATGTAATTATAGTACCAACCCTACCTATCTTATGAGAGGGTGTCCTAGGCTCATCTGCAGCTCTTTTTCTATTCTTTCTTGGTCTACCAGGTTGTGTAGTAACCACTGGTGGTAAAATTACTGGTTTGTTGGTTTTGGGCCATAAATCAATTCCATTAATTGGTACCAAAGTGTTACTATAGGTTTTGAGATAAGTTTCTCTTGTATAACAACTATGTATATAATCCTCTGGTTTGAGACCTTCACAATTCATGGCACAAATACTATGAACACATGGTATCCCAGCTAACTGCCATACATTACAAGCACAAGTTTTTCTAGCAAGGTCTACTTGATAGCAAGAATGGCCACTATCAACCTCATAAATGAGATTACCATTCGAATAAGGTATATAATTATGTGATCTAAGTTTAAAACCTTCAAGCTTTTCCTGAATTTTAGGACATATGTGAAGTGCATTTTTCTTTTCCATAGCAGTTTTTTTTCTCATAACTAAATCCATGAGATACTTCCTCATATCCTCAAGCATACTCAAAATAGGTTTTCCCCTAGCTTCTTTTATGCAAGCATTAAAGGATTCACACAAGTTATTTAATAGAATATCTGATTTTGGTTGAAAACAGAAATGAGACCTAGACCAGTTCTTACCTGGTTTGGATGACAACCAAAGATAAGCTGGTTCATTAAGGTTTTTCATCTCTTCTAGGGCTTTGGTAAAGTATTCCTTAGTGCTAGCTCTAGCACATTTCCAAAGTAGATTCTTTAATGCCAACCCTTTGTGGTCCTTTTTGAAGTTATTGTAGAGATGTCTTACACAAAACCTGTGCTCCACACCAGGTAGCACTTCCTCCATGGCAGCAATAAGACCCTACAGAATAAAATTAAAGAATAATGACAAGTTATTGTTGCAAAATAAATAAATGATAAATTAATAAATGAAAATTTTAATTACAAGCCTAACCTTTTGTTTATCAGAAATGAAGGTATAGTCAGCTGCAGACTGAATGTTTAGGTCCTTAGAGAGCAACCTCAAGAACCACCTCCAAGTAGATTGTTTTTCTTTCCCAACAACTGCATAAGCAAAAGGATACATGCAGTTGTTGGGGTCTATTGCCACTGCAGTCAACATTATACCCTTGTGTGGCCCACTTAGATGACACCCATCAACACCAATAACTGGTCTACAACCTTCTAAAAACCCTCTTTTCAAGGCCCCCCAACAGATATAAATCCCTCTGAACACATATGGAGCATCTAAACTTGGTCTATTCTTGGTTTTCACCAAAAAAGTACTACCTGGGTTAGTTCTTTTTAACTCAGCAATATAGTCCCAAAGTAGTTTGTATTGGTTAGCAGAAGTGCCCTCAATTTGAATTTTTGCAAGTTCAAAAGCCCTATATGCTTTGGCAATAGTTACCTTACACTTTGTTTTTCTTGCCACAAACCTTTGAAATGCTTTTGCATCCCACTTAGGATTCTCTCTAATATCCACTTCAAATTTTTCAGCAATGTATTTTGGTGTAAGATTTGAATTCACCAGTGTGCTAGAACATGTGTGTCTGTCCACAAAAGTTCTTATCTGTACTGTCTCTTCCCATCTCATTCTTGCACCATATATCAACCAAGGACATGGGTTATCAGTACTTCCATTTCTACAAATACCATACATTTTTAACTTGCAGTTCACATTCAAATAAACATCCTTTTTTCTTTGAATTGCATATTCCCTTACAGCTTTTCTAAACAGAGCAGCACTAGGAAATTTCATTCCAAGTTTAAACTCTATAGGTTTATCTAAGTCTGCTTCACCAAACACTGAATAACTAACTTTAACTCTACTTTCATCCTCATCAGACCCTACATCACTATCAAATTCTGACTGTGACACATAACCCTGATCCATGTCCTCATCATTACCCACATTATTGTATGCAGCTGCAACTTTAGATTTCATAGTGACACTAGCTTTGTCTTTACATCTAGCCTTACTAGTACCAGAACCACTAGCTTTGCCACTGCTGTGGTCCACAGTAATGTCAGTGTCAACTAAAGTATCATCTTCCCCACCAATATCATCATCAGTACCAAAATTATTTTCTAAATCAGAACCAACATCATTTTCAACTTCAAATTCATCACCACTACTGTCTAAGTCTGAATCTATTTCATTGTTATCACACTCAGCATATACTTCCACAACTCTAGTAGCGCTATCAACATAGTTAACAATATGATAAGCATCCCTATCAAATCTAATCTGAAATTCAGTTTCCTCAAATGAAGTTTCCACTTTTTTACAGTACAACTTGTTAACATTTAACCAGCCTAATTTGTAAGCCATTCCTACAAGTGCTAGATAATTGATTTCTTTTTCATCACAAAAATCAAAGTAATCAACTCTACCATTCAAATATTGCGTTCTGTTACCTCGAGACATTATACCATCATGATGATAGGCTACGGTGAACATGAAATTGTTATCTGCAATTTAAAAAGTATACATAATTAAACCCATACTACTCAAATTAACCACCACTAATTAACAATATTTAACCATAATCCCTAAGTACGTAAACTGAATAACTCATCTAAATAAATTGATAAAAAAACCCTAATTATAAAATTAATTAATATACAATTAAAAATCTCTAATAATTAAAAACTCGAATAATGTAAACTGAATAATCCAAAAAAAAAAAAATTATAACAAAAACCCTAATTATAAAATGAAGAAATATATAATTAAAAAACCACTAATTATAGATAGATAAAGAAATTGACTTACCGTATTTTGGAGGCTCTGTCCCATCACGAAGCATCCAACTCATGTTTAAAAATTATTTATTTCAGTAATTGTTGCTTAATTTGGACGTTTTTTGAGAGAATTATACGTATAGACAGAGTTATACGTATAGAGAGAGAATGTTTTGGTTTCATAGACACCTGTTCGTTCCTTTGCTGCCGTGTAATATTGATAAGCCCACGTATGTAAAATTTTGCCAACTGTGTGTTTAATTGATGACATGTCACCAATAGTATGCTTATTGATCGATTTATGTTAATTTAGTATGTAAATTGTTAAAAAAAATAGTTGAGTATGCAAATTGTTAAACAGCGATAGTTTGGTACAGAAAACATGAATTAACCCTTTTATTTATATATATTTGTACGGTAACATTACCATAAATCCTATTCATTATGATTTGGGTGAGATTTGTTATTGAAGAATTTACCGTGAGTCACACAGCTACTACCGCATCGGCAGCGAAGGTAGAGAAACATGAGAAGGTCTGTCAAGAGAATCAGCATAGTTTCATACCGTTTGCGTTTGATACATTTGATTTTTTAACTACCGAGTTTGTTAAATTTCTCAGGAGAGTGCAGGAAGTTATGAACATAAATGTTGACTTCAGTTTTTTATGAATATGTATTTACAAGGTTAGTATTTATATTCAGAGATGTCTAACGACGCAGTTTGTTATCCGCTTATCTCAAACTCATATGTAATAATTTTACTCTACTCACCCTTATTAATATAACTTAAAATTAATGAATGATAACAAAAATTAAAACTAAAAAATTCTATTAATTAACACCCTTAATTATAATGTACCGAATTTATATTAGTCTTTCTCATATTCCTATAGTATATTACATACTGTACTTCCATGTATTAATTTGTTTGGTGTTATGTACCATAAACTTTACTTGTAAGATCATCTACATCAAACAAACTAAATTAACTAAATTTCACTAGCTAAATGTTGACACATACTCTTAACTAACACCAACACCCATTAGTTTTAATTTTGTCCTACATTAGACACTATATTTGCATATGATTAATATATTTTCTTTTTTTTAAAACCTCCATAATAGTATGAGGAATTATTTAAACCTACCATGGATAAACAAAGCATTTAAACACAATATAAAAGGTACGTCTGTTCGCCAAATGTCTTGTTACAGTTAGCATTAACCTTACATAGTCTGATACTAACTAGTGACTTTAGATGGTATCTTATGTAGTCCAATGTGAATAAAAAACTATTATTTTGTTAAAATAACTCTAAACGCCGACACAAAAAGATAATTTATATAGTCTATTGTTGATGCTCTGAGTATAAATTGTAGTTTCGTTGCGGAATAAATTTACTCCATAGCATACTTTCTGAAAATTCAACAATTGCTTACTATTATCTAAAAAAATGTTTTTTTTACAAACGTTTTGGTTGTATCCTAAAATAATTTAAAGTTCTTAATTATAGTTTCAGTTGTACTAAAGAATAATAAAATTTTAAAAGCTATTTTTGAATTTTTATGTAATATATATATATATGAATCATTCTTATTTGGTTTCTTTATATATTTTCATACTTTTTATAAACTAAAATGTGAATGATTTGTTTAATGCATTTTCATAATATTTTATGTGACGTATAAAAGTATTGAATGAAAATATTTAAATTTTCAATGTACGCCATACTAAATCTGTCATAATCTTGAAACTACGATGGTTTACAACCTTGGATTTTTAATTAGTAAGTCATGGAAATCGACTAATACCAGACATCATATTGTTAAATTGTAACACACTGTTTTTTTTATTTATGAAAACGGTTCTTTTAAAATACAACGAGGTTTGTATACATTAAGTTGATTTTACCTTAACCATTTTCTATGATTTCACTAGAAACCTTACCCTAAAAAAAAAAATGTCAGATTACCATCGAAGTGTCTGTTGCTAAACTGATAGTAAAATGAGTGTCGTTAAATTTAGCAACAATTTTTATTGCTAAATTGTTGCTGAAATTTAGCGACCCTCATTTTACCAACAATTTTCAAAAAGTAAACTGTTACTATCTTATAAAAAAAAACCGTTACTATCTTAAAATTTTCTTATAGGGACAGTCTATGCAATGCATGTACGACGTGTAGCGACACGGATTTGTTATACTCGTACCCACTTTCATAACATTTTATCTGATGATTATACGAGGGATAAAAAAAATAAGAAATAAACAAATCACAATATCATTTTTCAGGAAAAGCTAAAACGAATGAATAATAAACTATAGAATCTGTTGGAGAGGAAATTGTACCTGAAAGAAAGAGAGCAAAGCAGTATAAAGATAAGAGAGGTTTTAAATTTAAAATTGAAAAAGATAAGTTACATAGTGACAGGGAGACAAATTGGAGCCAACAGTTTGTTTTTTTCAAAACTGTGAGAACGTGTATTTGATTTGATGCGTATGTGTAATTGATAATAAGAATAGAGACTTTTTGTAAAAATGTCATCTTTAGCAGGTTGAAAATAACCGATTTTTTATGATAATACTTATTATAATAAAATAGATATATTTAATAATCGAGCTTACAAATTTATATTTGTCAAAATTATAGGGCCTACTTCAAAAACAATTTATAGTTTCCTAAAGTGGTAAGTATAATATACTGTACTAAACAAATACACTTTGTAAAAATAGAAATGACCATTATATCTTTAATGATAACAAAAAAAGTTTAATAAACCTAAATAAACCAATAATTCTGTCTACGAATAAAAATATTACTAGCAGTATACTACATTAAAAATAATTATCCTCTCGGTTTATGAAGTGTAAAACTATTTATTAATAGAAAAAAATAAAGTTATCCATAATCTGACAATCCACGTAGGAATGGGGTTGGGCATAAGGCGCTAAATATTCTCCCAACCCTCAACGTAAAACTTTCCACCTCACAAGTAAAGATAAACACTATAATTAGATCAATTACACTATTGGTTCCATGAATCTAGATATACTTCTATTTTGATCCTGTAAACTTATAATTTGCCTTTTACAAGAAAATCATTTTTCATTATACAAGTAAGTTGAAGCAATGCATCACAATTCACAAGTTATCATTGAATAAGAAAAACAATATGCGGTGATGTATGATTTACCCACCATTATTTATGCTTCATACTTTGAATGGATGACATAATGAGTATATTTTCATGCCTACTATAAATTAAAACGACGATCTATTAGCGAAAATGTAATTAGTACTATATTAGTAGTAATTTTGTCAAATTAAATTCACTTTAAAAAACACTTGCAAATATATTATATTTAATTCTAAACAATCGGATGATATTTGTTACTATTTTAAATATATTTCCATATAAGCAAGAGAAGACAATCATCTGGGATTCTATATCATTCATTGTGATTATTTAATAAATTGGAGTACAAGACGTTATCATCATTATCACAATTAGACCCTTTTTATACGTGACTACCACTATTTGAATACTTAAAATAAGAACTATAAAACGAACTATCATGTCAATTTTTTGTAGACTCGGAGATTAGTTATATAATTTCTTATTAAATGTTTCACCTTTTAAGTAAGCGGTGACCATTGTGAGCCACGACACCCCATCTGATATTTTTTTATTTTTATACCTGTCTTTTTTAGGTTAATAATCTAGTGTTTTTGTTTACTCGTATCCGTATGTAAATATATAAAACTTTTGGGGTAAGATTCGTGGCTAATATATATATAGTGTATAAAGCAATGTAATTAAAACTACAAGGAGCATACAAGAATATACCTTAAAACCCCACACACATGGTGTAAAAGTGTGCAGAGAAAGCAATTATCCTGAAAGACGGAGATGAAATTAAAATAAAAAGCCATCACTCTCTCTCTCTCTCACTATATCTATCTATATACTCAAACTACTACTATAATAGAGTGATAAACATATAAATAAATATTTCCTAATATGTCGTAACTCCTAATTAAATCTCTCTTTCTCTCTATCTATAATCTATTTATAACCGTCCCATCTCCGGATCTCGCAGCCGAATATCTCCTCCCCCCCCCTCTCTCTCTCTCTATCTATATATATATATATATACATATATAGATATCTGTATCTATACATCGATATATGAATGGCGATGGAGGATAATAATAGCGAGAGCTGTGGGAGTAGGGCGACGGAGACGACGGTGGCGACGACAACGACGGCGAGGCGGAGGGGGAGGAAGATGGAGGTTTACAATGAGGTGTTACGTAGGGTTAAGGAATTAGGGTTAGAAGATGCTAAAGAGCCTTCTTTTGATGATGAGCTTTGGGATCATTTCTACCGCCTTCCTGCTCGGTATTTTTACTTTTACTTTTATTTATTATTATTATTATATTACTATATATATATAATAATAATAATACTATATATGTATATATATATGCAACTTTACCTTATCTGCAATACATACATATGTTTCTATATCTATATGTGTTTGCATGCGTTTTTCTAGTTATTTGTTTGGCCATTTTCTAGGATTAAATTATTAGTTCTTAAAGAATATACTGATTTCTTGAAATTAGAAATATAGAACTAGGATATTAAATTTACAAGGCATTGGGAAAAAAAATGTTTTCGATGATGACTTTTGAGATCATTTCAATTGTCTTTACCTTTGCTTTATCTGCATATAAGTGTGTACCTATCTACATAAGTTTGCATGCATTTTCGAAATTATATGTTTGGTTGATTTTTAAGTAAATTATCAGGCATCATAGATAAACAATTGATTTATCGAGATTACGAATGTAGAATAGTTGTTCAGCCAATCTCAGAAAAGATGAACGATTGGTTATCGAAATTAGAAAGGCAGAAGTAGGATTAAAATTGCTTTGCATGTGTATATATAGCTGTATTATTCATTTATTTGTAAATGCATGTTCAATCCTTATCCTCCATTTTGTTTTTTTTAAATCGAAAATAAAATAAAATTTAATCCTGATTAGGTTAGATCTACACGCTAGCGTAATATACACAAGATTAGTCAAACTATTGGATAAAATATGTTACATGCAGATAAAGTTATAAGATGTTTAGGATAAGATTACAAGATTGTCTTGCTCTATGCAGCTTTAGAGTTAAGTTTATTTGTATTTTTGCTTATAGGTTGTTGTGAGTTTTGTTGGTTTTCTGATATAAGAAAGCTAGAGAACAAAAGTCCTTTTATAATGTCCTTCTCTGCACAGACATATGTATTTTACAAGAGATTGATAAATTAGAATTTAGAAGAAGGTTAACAAAATTGCTAGATCTTTTTTGAACCAGAAGAGATCACAACTTAACATTTTAGTTTTCTGTTGGTGGGGTCATTTAGTCGCATGCATATTTGTTCTAGATTTCATTAGATTTTACATCAGGCCTGTATTTCAATTGTTTGTTTGGCCAAGCTGTAAGATAGAGTTCAAAGATACCACAGAAGATATTAGCATTTTTTAAACATTGGTTTGTGAAGATTAATTTGCAGAAGCCAGAAAACAAAAGAAGTGAAAATTCAGAAATTGAATGAGATTAAAAGATTTCAAGTTTTCACTACAAAGATGACTTAATATTTTATGTTATGTGGTTTTTGTTTGATCTCTTCATCAAGCCTTTCCCCCATTTGTATTTGTGGAAAAACTGTAGAATAAATTGTAGGATTCACAGAATGGATAATCAGTTGAATTATCAAAAAGAGTAATGAAGAAGCAGGACAACAATATTATGAGAAGATTGTGAAACTAGTAGATAATAAATATCATAAAATTTACACCCATTTTGTAAAAAATATGACCAGTTGCATATTGTTACTAGTTACTGTGTGATTGTTACTGTATAGATTAATAATTAATTTATTATAGTTAGAAACCTCAACGCAGAATGAAAAACTTGGTAGGTAACTTTTGAAAGAGATGAGATTTTTCATTTGGAGTTTTAACGATAACGATGACAAGTTTCATTTATGCATGTAAACGTATTCTGATTTTTGTTTGATTTCCTCGTAAAGTTTTTTTTTTTTTTTTTTTTTTTACATTTTTATCTATTAAAGTCATTTTCTTCTCCCCTTTTGTTCTCTTGAACAAAAATCTCTTGGTTTGACTTGTGTACTAGTTGTTTGGATGCGTTATATGGTGAGATAAATGTGCTTTGTTCTTTTATATGTGGATAGTGAAGTGCTTCAATTTACTTTCAAATTCTAGTCTTTACCCCATAGACATTCGAGTATATATAGTCTATATCATACATAGATATCAGGAAACACTCACAAACTTGCCTGTTACTACAGGGTTCAGTCCCGATCATCCACTTGGGAATTGGGATTATCAAATTAAAATTATAAACCCACTTTATCTCTTTAACTGAATGAATTAATTATAGTTGCTGACTTTCGGTCTTTTGGGCTTCTGCATTTCAGTTATGCACTTGATGTCAATGTAGAGAGGGCAGAAGATGTCCTCATGCACAAGCGTCTATTACATTTGGCCCGTGATCCTTCTAATAGGCCAGTGATCGAAATTCGCTTGGTGCAGGTAAATAGACTTGCAGTTTGTTATCCGCATTCCTTTTCAGCTATACCATGCCTTGATGCCCTTATATAGTATCATGGAGAAGCAAGTTCATTCCATTATAATTAAAAGTTGTATTTCTATAATTAAATTGGTTTTTTTTTACCTGGTATGCCAAACACCAATCAAAGTTAGTAGTACTCAGATTGTGTAATGTTGCATCATATTTTTTTTAGGAAACAAATCTTGTCACTATTCCTTAGATTTTCAGGCATGCATGAGTCTTGACAAAATTCTAAATAATATTGGGCTGGTATGATTAATTATTTGGTTTGGGGGATCATATTAATTACAATTCTAAACATGCTTCTTGAGAACTTTTTAAGTACTTTGAAGTATCGATAGTTTCGTAAACCTTCATTTCTTCATTGGAATCGCTAAGTTTCACCTATGATGCTTTTGAATCATTCTAATTTCTGCGTGTAATCATTTTAACTTTCCAAGTGACATCTTTCTTTTCTTAAGTGTGTTTGTTTCCATATGCTCCATTATTTGAAAAGGATAAGACAATTAAATTACACGACTTGAATAATTCAAGGTTATTGCATTTCGTGTATGTAATATATTTGCGCGTTGAGCATGCAGGTTCCTCCGTCCTCTGATGCAAATACAACTGATTCTGCTTGCTCGAGCTCTGTGAGGCATGAAGGTGCAAAAAGGTCTGTTTCTTAACTAACTAATTTATAGTTACATGTGAGTGGAATATATGGAAAATGCTGGATTATAGTTATCTTTTATTCTTTAGTAACCTTTTCGGCTGTTGAAGCAAATTAACTTGTTAAATAATCTTACAGATATTGATGTAAATGCTTGTATAATGTTTCAGTATCCATCCACCGCCAGCTTTTGGTTCATCTCCCAATCTTGAAGCCCTTGCACTTGACGCAAGCCATTCTGAAGTTCGTGCCCGGTAAACACCGCTGAGATTAATTAATTTTCTTTTGTTTTTTTGGATTTTATTATACCTTTTCTTTTGTAAATAATTCCTGCCTTTTTTATTTTGGGGTGTGTGTGTTCCTATTTTATATCATGAGCTTATAAGTGCCAAAAACTCATGCAGGCCCATGCACGAAATTACATTTTCAACAGATGACAAGCCAAAGCTTCTGAGTCAGGTGATTGGCATGCTTGATTACTTGTTCCAGTTTTCACTTCATATCAACTGAGGTTTCTGGCTTATTTTTTGCAGCTGGGTATTTATCCCAGGTCACCATTTTCCCAGTTTTCCTTGTGAAATCATGCATTTTATTTTGTGTTGGCTAAGGGCCACTGAGATACACAGTTACCAGAAGCATTGTTATTGTATATATTGGTTTCTGCTTCTGTAATTACATGAAAGACATCCCTTCTTTTTTTCTGTTTAGGTGGTTACTTATCAGATTGATTTAGTTGTTCGTACCAAGTCAGTTCTGCCCTTTCGATCTATAAATATTTTTCAGAATGATGGTTGTTGAGCTTCGGCTAGTTATGTCCTTTCTTGAACGATTTAATATTTCGTGTAATGCTACGAAGGAAATAATGAATCTGGTACTAGGTCAAATACACTCAACAGACAAACTCAAAAAGTCTTTTGTTTGAAGTTGTATGATGAATTGGTTAAATAGCATATATGTCAGTTGTTTGCAGCTGACGTTATTTCTAAATTTACTGCCAAAAATTGAACTAAAAGCATGTAGCTCAAACGGGAGGATAGATTCTTTTAATTTTGTTATTGGTTTCAACAGTTGGGTCGCTGATTTATAGAAAATCTGCAGTTGACTTCATTACTTGCCGAGGTTGGATTGAACATCCAGGAAGCACATGTTTTTTCCACTGTAGATGGGTACTCCTTGGACGTCTTTGTTGTTGACGGTTGGCCTTTCGAGGTAATTTCCTACTTTGCATAAGAATGTCATCCATTTGGTTGGTACATCATTTATTTTGGGCTGATGTATTGTTATTTTAGGAAACGGAACAGCTTGAAGCTGCAATACAAAAAGAACTATTGAAAATTGAGGTACATTTTGCTAATTTATTTGCATGTCCACTCTTTTATAATAATTGACTTATGCCATAGATCACTAGTGTAGTAGTGTGTCTTCCTGCTGATACAGTATGAACTTCAGCACTGGTGTCTCAGCGTAGAACTGCTGGGTTTTCCTACTTAGTTTTAGATGATGCTAATTTTAAGAAACACGAAAACGACGAAAAAACAGTCTTCCTATTTACTTTTCTCACTTGTATCTTTCTATTGGATTGCTTCATGGTATACATTGGTAAATATAGGCAACATGCCAGGAAATAAGGTGCGTTGAATAGCTTTAGTATTTTCTTTTAACTCGATTTGGCATTTTTTGTCATGAATTTCCCTGCATTATTATAAAATTTATAAAAATATTCCAAGGATAAAGATATATCGAACCAAGACTTATGGAACAACCTGTCTCTAAAAGTACAAGCATGCTTCCTAACTAGAATAAAGTGACCAAGTTCATATTATGTTGCTTGTTGGAAAGTTCCGACTCATATCTTGTGTGTTTAAAGTGTGTTTTTATGAACTCAGATTTTAATCGTTTAATTGCCATGATGATGTTGGCTTTTAACTTAACAATTCAAATTTTCTATGCAGAAACAATCTCGGCCAAACCATCGTGTGTCGTCTATGGTAGCCGAACCCGAACAGATCAGTACAAGTTCCAATTCCGATCATCTTAGAATACCTAATGACGGGACAGATGTTTGGGAAATTGATCCTCAGCTTTTAATATACGAAAATAAAGTTGCATCAGGATCATACGGAGATCTGTAAGTTTGTCGTTTCTGCATGTGGCTATTAAGTATTTGGTATTGTTGAGATTCTCTATAACTTATTTTCCACTCCTAATTTTGTAGATATAAAGGTTCATACTGTAGTCAGGAAGTAGCTATCAAAGTATTAAAGACTGAGCGTTTAGATTCAGATTTGCAGAAGGAGTTTGCCCAAGAAGTATATATAATGAGGTTTGTCAGTGTTTTAGATTTGGAATTGAGGTATATCTGTTTTGATTTTCATTTTAGGATCCACTTTATCAAGTAACATGTTACATGTGTCATCCAAAGCGATTTGAGTTTTTCGCTGGAAACGGCTGATTATCAATTTATATCCGTGCCCCCCACTCTTCGACTCTACTTCTCATAGATACAACCTTTTGTTATAATTCACTAGTACAGCTATATATTCCTAATTCCATCATCAACTTCCCACTTATATATCGATAAATCTGGTAATTAAATGGTGTCCGTGTCATACAGTGAAGACCTAAAAATTGTCGTTTGGAAATTGTAGGAAAGTTCGGCACAAGAACGTTGTACAATTTATTGGCGCATGTACTAAACCTCCAAGTTTATGCATTGTTACAGGTATCTGCCAATGTGTCTATTACATGTCTGTTAAAAGGAATTTGAAAATGCTACATCACTACTTAATAGCTGAAGTATTTTGAATTTTGATTTTCCTCCTCTTCTACTTTGTAGGTTTTTCTTGTTGATAAGTTGCTACTTTTAAGTTTTGACTCTTTTTCGGTACTATAAAATTTGTTGCAGAATTTATGTCTGGTGGAAGCGTGTATGATTATCTTCACAAGCAAAGGTGTAGTTTCAAATTACCAGCATTACTAAGAGTGGCTATTGATATATCTAAAGGAATGAACTACCTACACCAAAACAACATTATTCACAGAGATTTGAAGGCTGCCAATCTCCTGATGGATGAGAATGATGTATGACTCAGTTATCGTGTTATGTTTTCCAATTTCAATCCACTTTATCATATACTTAGCGTCCTTTTCTTTATGTTAATTTGTGTTTCTCAAAATCGTGAACCTTTTCAATAAACTTACTTTTCCTTACTTTATGAACTCATTCTTCTTCTTCCGTTGAGATCCAGACAATAATTATAATTATAATTATGTATAGATACGTAATTAGGCGACAGCATTGGGTAATGTGTGCCCAGATTAGGCAATATTTTTAATGAAAACGAGGATCCGTGTAAGTGTAACAAAGAAAGATTCATTTGAGAAAAAAGATGACTTTGGTGGGTCTAATTTGACAGCATTGGCTCTTCTAATTATGTACTAGTATTTTCTTGATTAAGTAGTATTGTACTGTATAATTAATTAGCAGTATCAAAATAATTAGCTTTATCAATGCCTCAACGATGTGGGACTATTCCAACACTCCCCCTCCCTCGTGGGTTGGTCAATTTCCGATAAGCCCAACGAGTGCAATCAACAAATCGGGTGGGTTGGTCAATTTCCGATAAGCTCAACGAGTGCAATCAACAAATCGGGTGGGGGTGGCCCATCATACAAACCGGCTTAGCCTTTGGCTCTGATACCATGTAGAAACCCGTCCATTTCCCACTAAAAGGCCTATTAGTAAGGAAGGAGAGGGGCATATATTAATTCTTGGCTTTATCAATGCATAAACGATGTGGGACAATTTCAATAGTAGTAGTATCCTACCTAATTGAAAGAAAGATAGGGAGTTCGTGTATTTTTGTTAAATAAGTTAGCCAAATTGTACCTTGGTAAAATTATTAAATATACTGCACCTCCCTAGTGTATTAAAAACGCAGGATAAGATATGACATCCATACATTTTTATTAATGAAAGTCCACATAAAACAAAAATAAATCACGAGCTACTGAGTGATTTCTTTCCTGTAGTTTCATTTAGCAAACAGAAAATGTCTATACCAAAATCTTTTAAGTCGTTTAAGTAGACTTATTATGGGAAAATTCTTCATCATTTCTTTGATCTTGTAATCTTTTTTTTCTGATCTTGTAATCTTTTTTTTCTGTCAAACTAACCTTTTGAGTGAGGAACTCAGTTGCCTATAGGATCTTTCTATTTATAGATTTGAGATTATATGTAAATTTATTGAAGGTTTTTTCACCTCAAAACTTGTTGCAGGTTGTTAAGGTTGCTGATTTTGGAGTAGCCAGAGTGAAAACCCAATCAGGAGTTATGACAGCAGAAACTGGGACGTACCGCTGGATGGCTCCTGAGGTGAGCTGTCTCCAGCTCATGTATTGAGAGTTTTTTGTATATGTAATTACCTTGGACTTGTAGTACAACGATTTAGTTCGTTTGCAGTTTGAGTGCCAGGTTTTTTTGTGTTAGTTTGATACAACCTAGACATAATTATGGTAAATTTGATGACTTCACAATCAAACTCTTAACATCATTCACTGTATTTTTCATTATGATGTTAATAGTTGATGAATGTTTTTTAAATGTCATTTTTACTATCTTTTATTAATTTGTCTTACTTCTTTTGTATTTTTTTGTTTCCTTTGAAGGTTATAGAACATAAACCCTATGATCACAAGGCTGACGTTTTCAGCTTTGGAATAGTTTTGTGGGAGTTGTTGACTGGAAAGGTATCATGTTCAGGTCACATGTTATGTAATATCTATGTTATTTAGTCTTTTCTTATTTTATATTCAGGACAACTTCATATTTGGTTTTTCCAGCTTCCATATGAGTATTTAACCCCGTTACAAGCTGCTGTTGGAGTTGTCCAGAAGGTAAGTGTTTACGTATATTATTTATTTGTATTTTGTGGAAGCTATTTTTTGCGCCATTAAACTGCTTTGCGGTGATCAGTGTTATACAAATTAGGTCCACATTGTTTTCTTGGTATGCAAAATATCCATGCAATCAATTGAGTTTTATAAGACAAATGAGATATTCCTTTCAAAAAAAAAAAAAGACAAATGAGATGTTAAATCATTGGTGTGCTTTGCATGGCTAATTTCAAATGCATGGTATGATGAAAGTTCTAGAATCCCAGCCACCAAGCATGATTTTTCCATAAAATAACTGCAGAATACAATATTTTAACTAGCAGGTCCTTGACTTTGTTCATTGTTTTCTTTTGGTAGTTTAAACCCTTACAATATGAAGTGTGTTATATAATTTTGCCTGTCAGGGTTTAAGGCCTACAATCCCAAAGAACATTCAACCACAACTTGTTGAGCTGCTTGAGAGATGCTGGCAGCAAGACCCATCTTTAAGACCTGACTTTTCTGAAATAATTGATATACTACGGCAAGTAGCCAAGGAGGTAATTTCTACAATTTAGCACTATAAAAAGGGGTCACAAGTTCCAATTCGAGTTGCCTATGGGCAATAATGCTGTAACAAGCTCTACTCATGTTTGAGCTCACTTTACTGCACTGCACTCCTTTTGACAATTACCATTTACATACTATGGATTTTCCCGACTCTGTGTCACTGTCCTCGAAAGCTTTACGTTCTTAAGCAATAAGCAAAATGTTGATTAATGCCAAGAGTTACGTACTATTTTCAACATCGACACATCCTTTGTTTTATAATGGAAAAACTAGATTAAAATAAACCCCAATAGAATATACCAACAATAGTAAAACAGTTCTATAATATCCGATTCGAAAACTAAAACTAAAACTAATGCATAGCTCGAGCTTTTTAAGAAGAATCAACATATTGGTGTTGGGTGTCTATCTAGCAATTATCTAACATTGGGATAATGTGAATCAGGTTGGAGATGATGCTGGAAAGGAGAAATCTTCAGGCGGTTTCCTGTCTGTCCTTAGAAGGGGACATCACTGATACAAGAAATCAAGTATAAATAGAGATTAAACAGGGAGCTAGTTATTGACAACTACTATACAAACTCTTTGATCAGTACATTGTTTGTTTTTCTCTTGATCTGTGTCGTAATGGTTTTTTCTCTTCGTCCTTTGCATTTTTCAGTACCAAATCACTTTTACCCAATCCGAGTTAATTCATTTTACCCAAAAATTCCTTGTTTTTTGTTATGCATGTGCTTATAATTAGCTTCAAATGGATAAGTGTATGATGAGTGATTCCCTGGAGAAATCTAACCAGGGCCACTTAAGTAAAAGTAAGTACCCAATCAACAGAACTACTCAAGTCGATATTTTTATCATAACAATTAGGTTTTGGTGCATAACGAAATGTATTCTGGGGAGTCGTAAGATAATTAAACCACATCAACATACTGTATGATGTTGAAGAAACTTGCTTTACCATAGCCTTGGTTGGGAAAATAGCCACCTGCATCGCACCCTTGTGCAAGTGCGAAAACAGATTAGACCAGGGAAGGTCCGAGGGAACTATGCGGAGACAGCCTCCTTTGAGAAAAATTGATGAAAAAGAAAAAAAAACTATGTTTTCGACCATAATCGTCAAGAAATAGCGTTCACCAACCTCCCATTATGGAAAAAACTCGTATGATATGGGGAAAAAAACAGCCCTTCCCTCGGCCAATATTCTGCAATGTCATCCCTGTACTTTAACCACCAGTGGCCTGTACTCGAGTCCTACCAACAAAATAAAATAAAAAATATAGTACTACCCGAAAACTCGTCCCACATAGAAGCTAACTTAAAGCCCATTATTTAAATTAGTGCTTCGATCCGGTTTGTTTTTTACAAAAATCCGGACCGAAGCAGTAAAAAATAATTGGTTCCTACCAAAATAATAATTGAAAGAAAACCATACCAAACCAATCGTAATCGGTTTGGTTCGATCGGTTTGAACTTCAACGGAAAAAAGTTAAAAGTTTGAAAGTAAGATTAACACAAGAGATTTTTTACTTATATTACAATTAAAACTCCAAATTAAAAATATAAATTTAACATAGAATATATATTTACAAATAAAAATAGCAAGTAAACATGTTTTGCCAACTTATATATATATATACGTAAAATAATTATATGTAGATGAAAATAATACAAAAGTAATCGGCATGTTTTAACCAAGTTCATAAGTATATACGTAAATGTTCAATTCCCCTTTTGTATTATAAACACGATTTATTTCTTATGTTCACAAATTTTTCGAAAGCTCCTCATATATGATTTTTTAGAAGTAAATAATTCTCAACACGGAGCGAACATATAGTCACCGCGTGCCCAACTCTAAATAATGGTCCAATACAAAACTCAAATTAAAATTTAGCATTTAATTTCAAAAAGAGTAACAACCTATGGGGAAGTCACATTATTTATCCAAATATATGGGAGGTAATTGTAGTTTTCTAAAAATAATACTAGGTGTTACGTTAAGAGTTTCTATTCCCATAACTCCCCATTCCAGTTGTTTTCATAACTTCGGTTTCAAGTTTCAAATATTTCCTTTCTCATCTCACAGCTCCAAAAAAATCTATATACATATTCACTTATACGCGCCTTCATATATATTTCCCCAGCTGTAGTTTCCATATTTTCAATGATTCCCCAAATGCTAAACTATACATATTCATAACCAAACTCATAGTCATATTCATGAACTTCCATACCTCTTTCAAGAAGAAAACCTTGAAACCAAAACTTTACGAACAAGAGCTCATTCTTTCAAAACACCACCACTATACCGACACCATGACCCCTTCCGACGATGAAATCATCATCGGAAACAGCCAAACACCAACTTATCAGTCTTCTAGAAGCCGTACCTTATTGGAAACCCAAAAAACCGAGTATGGGTCTGGGTCTTGGTCCTCAGAGGGAGAAGTTCCGGAAGGCCCATCAAGGCCCATGACAGTGTCCCGTTTATTAGACCCATGGACAGGACCTAAAGTTGGCCGGAGCAGATCCGGCACATTAGAGGGGGATGAAGAGGAAGAGGACCCTTTATCGGACGATGATGTTCCGGATAAATACAAAAGGACCCAATTTAATTCTCTTACTGTTATCCAATGGGTCAGTCTTGTTTTGATCTTAGCCTTCTTAGTGTGTACGATTTATTTACCAGGTTTGAAAAAAATTAAATTTAAGGGTTTTGGCCTATGGAAGTGGGACATTCTGGTCCTTGTTTTAGTATGTGGTAGATTAGTGTCCGGATGGGGGATTAGGATAATTGTTTTGTTAATCGAGAGGAATTTTTTGCTAAGAAAAAGGGTTTTGTATTTCGTTTATGGGTTAAGGAACCCGGTTCAAAACTGTTTATGGTTGGGTGTCGGTTTGATTACGTGGCACTTTCTGTTTGGCGTTGGAGAGAAAGGGAGCAAGTGTTTGGAGTTTTTGAGTAAAGTTTTGATTTGTTTGTTTGTTGGGACTTTTGTGTGGCTATTGAAGACTCTTTTTGTCAAGGTTCTGGCATCGTTGTTCCACGTCAGCAGATTCTTCGATCGTATTCATGAGTCTGTATTTAATCAGTACGTCATTGATGCCCTCACAGGTCCTTCGAAATTCGAGAACGTAATTGTAAATTCAGATGAAAACTATTCCTTTTTTTCGACAGAAGGGCGGAAGTATTTTGAGATGGAAAGTGATAGGGACGATATGGGTATAGAATCGAGTGAAAACGACTCTCCTTTTGGAAAACGTTTGTGGAGGAAACTCAAGAGATCGCGAGGAGGGAAATTCAGTAAACTGCATAAGATTCACGATATAGAAAGCGGAGGTGAAGATTTGGATTTTAATGCGAATGCAACTGGTTTGAAATTGAGGAAAACAGCGGGTAAAAAAGAAGAGAACGAGATTTTGTTGGATAATTTGAGTAGAATGAGTTCTAAGAATGTGTCCGTGTGGAGTATGAAAAGGTTGATTAAAATTATTCGCCGTGGTTTTTATTATACTTTGGATGAGCAGATACTAGATTCGACAAGAGAGGATGAAGCTACTCAGAAAATTGAAAGCGAATACGAAGCAAAAATTGCAGCTAGGAAAATATTCAAGAACGTTGCGGAAAAGGAGTCCAAGTATGAAATTCAGTAACATGGTGTCTATTGGCTGTTCATGGGTTTTGATTTTTAGCTTTTTTTCTCGTAATTTAGACTTGTTTGGCTGTTGCAGCTCTCAGAGTCAAATATGTTTCCTTATTAATTATTTTTTGGTCAGCAAAAAACTGAAAACTACAAGTCTTCACTCTTCGGCTAAATGAACTTAGTACTTAACTCAGAGTCAAATTAGTTGCTAATAAGTTGCAGACAAACAATGTCATTGTTGAATGCTATTATATGCTAATTAAGTTGACATTAATGTATGTATAAATATAGTACTGTTACTAGTAAACTTCTCCTATTTAATTAGCCATATGCCATGTATAGAATCATTTTTAACTTTTTATTCATTTATTGTTTCTGTTTTGCTTTTATATTGTTGCATGTTTATTTACCGTATGCCATTTTCATTATACTTCTCTCCAAAGTTCTAGTCTGGTTATAATAGTTCAGTAAATTCAGAAATTTCTCCCTTCAATTGATTAAGTGTATATGGATTTTAATTTTTTTGTGTGACAGGTTTATGTACTTAAAAGATTTGAAGCGTTTTATTGGAGAAGACGAGGCTTTGAAGACTATGAGTCTTTTGGGGGGAGCACCCAATACTGAAAAAATCAGCAAATCTATCCTCAAGAACTGGGTGGTAAGCACAAATATAACACTAACTTGAAAATTAAATAGTTGTTTATTGATTTCAGTAGTGAGCTTTTAAGCAAATAAGCTGGCAAGTGTTTTAGCTGCCAAGCGAATTGCATTGTGGCTTGCAAGCAAAACAAGTAGAATTCAAAACTGCATCCAAACATTACTTAGAATTGGCAAAAACCGCCACACACCTAGAATATATATGAATATGTCCATTAATATTATTGTCTCTTGAATAATCGTTCGTGCCAGTTTCACCGTTAATTGTCGTTCTGACAAAATTTAAATTGGGAATGTTAACTACATTAAAGTTTTTCTCATAAGTTCAACAATATAAACCAGGGTATTCAAAAGGCCCAGATGTTATAATTTCGTTCAGTTGAGTCATATCGGTGAACCTAGAAAAGAGATTAAGGGTTGGAACCGATGTAATTTACGATTTCTTCAAAAGTTATGTCCCCACATTATTAATCACAATACTTTTTGTACTTTTTTTGTTTTAGGTTAATGCTGTCAGAGAACGACGAGCACTAGCTTTGACCTTAGATGATACAAAAACAGCTGTTAACACGCTTCATCGGATGGTGAATGTATTAGTCAGCATCATAATAGCAATCACTTGTTTTCTAATACTCGAAATCTTAACTAGCAAATTTCTACTCTTCATAAGCTCACAAATCGTTGTTTTGGGTTTCATATTCGGAAACAGCTGTAGGACCGTGTTTGAGTCTATTATATTTTTATTTGTTATCCACCCGTATGATGTTGGTGATCGCTGCGAAATCGATGGAGTCCAGGTACACAATTATTAATCAATTGTGTTCCTTATATTATCCTATCAGCGTCACTTTAGTCCTGTTTTTGGATTATACCAATTATGTTTTGGACTTTAACTATGAAATTACATCCTTACGCTGCAAACATCGGCTGCTTTTGTTATGTTTTAGGTTTAAAAGATCCTATATACGTTCAGTTAATAGACTCACAGAGTGGTTTTCAAGAAAATTACTTCGGAAAAATCCTTCTTAAATACAGCAGGAAATAGTAGATGAAAACTCCATGCGTCAACTCAAACAACAGAATTTCTAAAAAAGACCAGTATGCAGGTCAGACCATGAAGAAAAACATGTCCATATTTTGTTGAAGTAGTTTACATAGATCAAGATTTTAAAACTGGTCTTCATTTTTTTTTTTAAATGTGTAGTAGAACACATCTTTCTTCGGTACCCTATCATACATACAGACAGGGCTGCCAAGTAGCATACAATATAATTGTATATTTGATGATTCAATTATGTTAACTGTTACACCTCTTATTGTAACTTTTCTTTTCTCTCATAGTTTCTGGTTTGCCCATCTAATCTTGTTTCCATTTCCCTTTTTTAGATGGTAGTGGAAGAGATGAATATCTTATCTACTGTTTTTCTCAAGTTTGATAACCAAAAGGTCGTATATCCGAATAGTGTTCTTTCAACAAAGCCAATAAGCAACTATAACCGGAGTCCAGATATGGGTGATTCGATCGATTTCTATGTTCACATTGCAACTTCAACTGAAACTATTTCTATTATGAAGCAAAGGATAATAAGGTACATGTTCCTCTTAGTTTGCTTCTTTATTTTACTTTGAGTTACTATTGCTAGAGTACATAATATCATAAATTGCTTAGGGCTTGTTTGATTGCAGCTTTTAAGCCCATGTATTTTGCTTCGAAGTTGTTCTGCATTTGATAGGCCACTTAAAATATGCGAATCTTTTGTTTCCTCGTCTGGAAAATCTAAAAGTTTTAAGCTGATTAAGCACTTTTGTCTAAATGTATTATGTATGGACTTGTGTTCTCTCGTAAATGTCAAAGTTTTAAGCTAGTTTCTATCTTGATTGTAAATTTTAAATCATGTGTAGTTTGCAACAACTTATAGTTTAAAGGCTGTATGATAACCCTATAAGTGGAATAGAATCTTAAAGCATTACATTGGTAGCAATAGCATTTAAACATAGGACTTGTTTGATTAATGGTTTTAAGATCCGCTTATTAGCTTTTCTGCTTGAAGTGCATTAGGTTGGCCAGCTTAAAAGTGGATATGTTTAATTTAAACATCAATCGGTTTTTTAATAATTAGACCCATCTTTAGTCCACACATACAAACCAGTTTACTTACCCAAAATCTGCACCTAAACAACCCGGTATTAAATTAGAAAGTGAAGGTTATTCTGCTGTGGAAGTGTGAAAACTTCATCTTTTCAAAACAAAATATCGACTGACATGGTAAATGTTAGAAAACTACTGGAGCCTTATAGTGTCTTGTGGATTAAGATTGTTTTATCGACCTTGCTATACAAATCATAACGCATCGAGTTTGATTTTAAAAAGAATGGACGCTCATATGTTTTTTGTATATTATTCTGTAGCTTTATTGACAGCAAGAAAGAGCACTGGCACCCTTCTCCAACTATCGTGTTAAAGGACTTGGAAGAGCTAACAAATATTAAATTCTCCGTATGGCTAATGCATCGGATGAACCACCAAGACATATTAGAAAAATGGGCAAGAAGAGGACTCGTTCTAGAAGAAATGATTAAAATTTTCGTCCAGCTCGATATTGAGTACCGATTTTCTCCCCTTGACGTTAATGTTTTGAGCATTTCTCAATCGTCTAATCCTACATGAAAAGCTCTTGATTGACGAGATCGAGCTAGGTTAGAAAGTTTACCGCTTGGAATTTAGGATTCTTATAACGAGAGTTTCGTACTTTTGTCGGAATGTAGCAGAGTTCTTAATTTTGTGTCCCATAATCAATCTTGTAAAGCATATTAACTTGCTCTTTCGGAATGGAAAGCCTACACAAGAAAGTCTTGTAATACGGTATTTAATAGATCTTGGAATTTTACAATACAAGAGCAACCGCATAAGGTGTATCAAAATTTTCTGTAAATATAAGGTGCACTTCATTTTTTTACATCTTTTAGGAAACTATTTAACTTTATATAATTTGTTAGGTTTTTTTTTATTATCAATTTCTCTATTATAATTATATTATATTATCCATTGTTAATTTAGTCTACATTCATACTATATTTCACAACTCGCACATGGGTCTTATTAGCATTATCCAGGATGAAAGTAACAATTTTTTAATTTAAGGGAATGATATTGATTCGTTAGATATATGGTGCATTTTAAACAACTTTAGATTTAACGGAATGAGAGGTCGGAGGCATGAAATGGATATCATAGTCAATTTTTTTTTTCTATCACCAAATGCTGGTGGAAATTTATTTAATACTACTGTTTACCAATTTTGGATAGTTGAAACCTAATATGAAATATCCCGAAATCGTAACAGTATATTGTACACTCATAGCCTCCGTTTGGCAACGATTTTTCTCATAAAAATCAACTTTAAATGATCTATTTAAAAATCCAACAAAATCCATATTTCCCAGTTTTAGATTTTTTAAATTATTTTGCCTAAATATATGTTTTTTAAAAACTAAATAATATAACCGTACAAACAACTACTATTAGTCTTCAAAATCAAAAATCTAAACGTAAGTAAAGAAAATATGTTATGCACATACTACTAAGTGAACATTATTTAGAGCAACCTATTCGTTTTCTTATATCACCAATTTACCTTAAATATGAAAAAATTGTTTTAAAATTATACATGCACAAGTTTTTTATCCATTATATTAAATATACATGAACTCAAATATGCATATCAAATAAGAGATTAAGATATTCTATTATAATTAAAATAATAATTTATCTCTCTTACTTTTCTCTTATTATCTGTCATTTATTTGTACTTTTCACATATAAATTAATAAAATAACAAAAAGATGAGTTGTATAATTGTGATAGAGAAATTGATAAAAAAAAATGGATAATTTGTATAAACCAAAACTTTTACTTATAAGTTGTAAAAATGTACTTTTTACTTTAAATACGAGGGAACGTCTAATTTATTTAACGTGGTTGCTCTAGTAAATTAATTTGGATTGAAAAAATTTGATAGAAGTATATTAAAATATAATAATATTTAGTTATGATAAGAAATTTGATATGAAAGCCGAAAAATGTATAAAGTTAAACTGTTATCATAAAAATATAAAAGTGATGCTAATTAACTTAAATAATAAAAAAATGTAATTAAACTTGTAGGGTTGCTATTACAACATAAGAACTTGAATTTAAGTTGCACATAACCAGAGAATAAATTATTTACTCCATATATTTTAGCAATAAGATACGAATAACGGAATAAGCACAAGAATTGGGGGTTATTTTACACTTTTTACTTATATTTTGAAAAAGGAGGGAATTGAAACAAAAACAATAAACCTAACATGCATACACACACAAACACACAGAGAGACTGTATATACATACATACCCACATATGTAGAGATAGAGAGAGAGAGAGAGTGAAAAAGTGAGAGGAGAGTTTCGATGGCGAACCTCCTTCCGAGTCTGATTCGGGAGCTTCGAGACCGAATAGCCGCTACGTCATCAGCACAACAGAGGGGAGGAGGAGATGACGGAGCCCTCGAAGCTCGGTTCCGCTCCGTTCTCCCTAATCTCCTTCACACCTACCTCATCCCCTCCCTTTCAGGTCCCCTTTTTATATATACATATTTATTTTGATGAATTTATTTTAATTAATCAATACCTAGTTGGAGTATTAACTTAGGGCCGGTCTGACGCCTTTTTACACATAAGCCTTATAACTTTTTAGGCGCTTTTTTTAAATTTTTTGTCTGAAAAAATCCATATCATGATATTAAAAAAAAAATCCCATAAAAATATGAACTACTCCGTATTTTGTGATAAAAACAAAGTATTGTCTTTTACATTACACAAAATAGACCATCAAATAATGTAGGTTCTTCGTGTATTGCATCACGGTTGAAAACAACTTCATTCTGTAAAAAAAATTAAAAAATTTAATCATTATGTTTTTTAAAATTTTCGCGCCTATTCAGGGACCGGCCCGGTAACTTAAAAAAATTAAGTTACCGGGCTTACTTGGCTTATGCCAAAACCGGCCCTGTTAATTGACTAAACTGAAGATATTTTTTTTGTACATATATACATATTCATACGTTTTAGGGTAGATATTGCGGAAACACGTTTCGGAGACTGGTACGGTACTATTTTAAAATTTTAATAAAAATGTATTCGAAACGTTTCGGAAACTTAAGCAATGCTTCTCGGAAACTTCAATAAAACATTCAATAAACTTGCAATTCATATTATTATTTTTTGAAATTAAGTGCAAAGAAATTTCATTTGAAATATGATGAAATCAAGTTACTGAAAAGCATATATGATACAGATATTTTAAGAAATCATCTCTTATTATTCAAATAATTAGCTGTTATATCTCTTAAATTATAAGAAATTAAATGTTTGTTCAATTTATTATTGTGGAATTCTTAAAATCGGGAGAGTTTCAGAAAACATTTCCTACATATTCTATCACTTTAACATATTACTAATTCTAATAAATGTACTATCAAATTCAATAAAAATACCACTATTATTTATTTTTATTATATTATTTTTCAATATTACTATATTATTTTTCGATACTACTATATTATTTTTCGATACTACTATATCATTTTCCAATACTACTATATTATTTTTGGATACTACATTGTTTTTGTTGAATTTGGTAGTATTTTCTTTTGAATTTGGTAGTATTGAGTCTATTGACCCAAGTTAAAGAAAGATTCTGACTAAAGTGAAATAAAGATGGAAGACCTTTGTTTTTGCTAAATAAGTCTAGTAGATCGTACCTCAACTTAAATTAAAAAATGTAAAGGGTAGTACTTTTTCGTTGTGTTTTCAGAAAAGTCCCATGTATATATATAGTTTTGAATGTCTAGCATTTTCCTTAGTGATTGATATTTAATCTTTATCAATTGTAGACAACGAGAAAGAAGTTTCTGCGGTCCTGAAAATGGTGATTCACACGGCAAAAGGTTTCCCAGGCGTTTTCTATCATGGCAAAGCTTCTGCTGTTTTACCTTTCATTCGCTGCCTTTTGCCCTGTTTCGCTGAACCCACTTTCCGGTCAGTATTTCTCTTAAAAACTACTGTGAAAAAGGTGGTGGTTGATTGATAAAACAAATAGAATTTGCTTTTATGCTTTTAATCAGAATTTAAGCTTCCTAAATACCTGCAATAATTTTACTGTGAGGAGTGGGGTCTTATACTCTTATGAATAGTTGTTATGCGATGTGGCTAATTCATGCTTTTGATCAGAAAACCGAAATATTGTCACGAACCTGCACTTATTTCAATTAAGTTGCCTTTCCTCTGAGCTTTCTTGAGAATATAACATGAGAGACCAGAATGGATAATTGTTTTAGTAGCCAGTGAGTATGTATCCGCTAATTATTATTTTTTGGTTGCGAGTTGCTGGTCGGTTGAGAACTTCGATCATGCACCATTACCTTTATCTTCTGTGAGGATTTAGGTTCCTTGCAAAAGGTCCTAATCTTAAATAATTTCTGGTACTCGGCACTCTTGTACTCTCCACAATATCATCACTTCGCTCATAAATTTTTTTAATCTCTTTTGGAGTCGAATCTTTTTTGAAAGTAAATGTAGTTATATGTTGGTACTATATAGATATTAGGGTATATTGGCATCTCAAATAAAATTGTGGCCTTGTTATTGGTCTGGATTACTAGCACAAATTTTAAAAACTATGTCAAACTACAAATAAGTAGGTTGTCAGTTATAGTAAGTGGCAGGGATTTTGTGTGACAAGTTACTTTCTCTTGGTTTAAATAAGAGGAAAAGAACGACTTTTGATGTACCCCATCATATAAGTTTGTCATTGTTAACAACACACTTGGTCATTTTCTTGCATATCAGTCTGTTTTTGTTCCAAATCAGGACCATCATCTCTTTGCTTTTGTCTCTTTTATTAGAATTTAACACGTTTTATTTCAGCTTGAAACATGGAGTGATACTTGAAACAGTCGGTTCTCTTTTATCCTTACTACGCACTGGAGATCGTGATGCATATCGTCAGTTCTTTGTAGATGTTATGCTTGTAATTGAAGGTATGTAGTGCACCTTCCAAAAAGTTAAACGTTCTAGTATATTCAATGTTCGCAACGTGTTCCACCAAATGTTAAATGTGTGTTTGACCTATGTGGTATTATTCATAGAAGTAGTAGATCTTTGCTCTGTGTGTGCGGACACGTGAACTATCTCTTTCTGTTGGTCTTGTTAGAGGTTAAGGGGCTAAGGGACAAGACATAATATCCATCATTAGATTTTCCAGATGCACGTTAACATTTTATTTTTGACAGATTTATTAACTTTTTACTAATACAATCATAACTATAAGGGTTTATTACAATTTTGTACACCCTACTGTCATGAAATTTTCTATTTAGTAGTTTCAACTTACTGTCTTTTTATGTGTATCATCAAATGATCAAATACACCCATCACTTTTCCTTTTTTATTAGAATTTTAAAATTTTGTTCTTACTTAGTACATTGCGGTTACTTTTAGCATAACACTGGATGTCATGCGACAACAAAAGAACGTTCTCCTATAGGATTAACTACAGTAGTACACCCAAGTCCCAAGTATCATAATATTTCGGTTTGACAAAGAATGTGTTGTGGGTGTATTAAATGAAAATAATAACGCAAAATTAGTGACTACTTGGAAAAGGTTATTAGTTGTGTTTATAAAATCGGAACACCTTGATAGTATGGTGTGCAAAACTGTAACCCTAACTAAAATGACCATGTTTTCACCTTTTTACTGTTACGTATATCCTAAGATCTAATATCCATGATTATAGCCACCTTGTTAATCTCCATGCAGATCTTTTGTACGTAGCTTCACTCTCTGAGGAAGAATCAACCACGTCTTTATCAACCAAAGTGTCATTGAAGTGCTTTACCGAGTCGTTTAACAGAATCTCTTCTGACCATTCTCTTATTACTGATTTTCCCACCTGTACTGGAACTGCCGATGGGCCGGGAATGATAATTAATTTGACTGGAAAAGAACGGTGGCAGCCTTTTGCGACTTGGCTGATCAGACTTGCTTGTAAATGCTTAACTGAAGGAACTCTGTATATTGAAGGGCTTGTTGGCGTGTCATTCGTCTCGGCAGCATGTACTCTGTTGTGTTATGGCGATACTGATTTGCATATGGTATGTAACTTATTCGTTATAAGGTTTTGAAGTGTATCAATTTACCATAGCAGCTAACAAAGATATATTCTCGATTTTTGTCTATGTGTGACTTGAATAACTGACTTTTCCCTTGTGAAATATGAATTTTGTAAACTGACCCAGCAGCGACAAGGGGTGGAGTTTTTTTTTATCAAAACGAACCAACCAACCACAATTATTACTCATACCATACAACTTGTACCGCACTTTTGTACTACCATATTTGTGGTACGGTATTGCTGCACCGCTCATATTAGGGGTATGGTAATGGTGATCGCTTTTGGATAGGTATTGTGCCATTTGTACCATATTACCATTCAAGCATTCATATATAAATATAAATTAATAAGAGCGGTGACCATTTAATAATAAATGGACAGATATAACTATATAAGCATAAACCAACATGCATGATAATGCAGTCACGTTCTATCACCTATCACATAGTACATAGTGAGTGCAATTCCGTCAACATCCGTATTAAAAAATCCCCAAATGTAAGATATAGTGACTGCAATTTCATCGATTTATTGGTAGATTGGGACCCAAAGTGGTAAAACTTAAAGGTTGGGTACTAAAAAGCTAAGAGCCAATAGCACAAGGTATTAAACAGCTTTTTTCCGTTTGTTTATGTATGTGTTTGTGAAATTTAATTTTAACTCAAGTTCCTGAATCCTGATACATGTGATTTTGTGAAGGCATGCTTTGATTTTGCTCGTATCATTGTGACGGTTCTGGATTCTGAAATCATTTCTAGTGAGAAACTAATTCGATCTATATCAACTATACTTAGTGAAGATGAGGACGGCCTTCCGGTGTTCAGGTATTTCTCTAGTCACTTAAAGTTGCGACCTGTTGCTGATATATTTTCTGGTGTCCATGTCCTCCTGCAGAAATTTGCTTATAATAACGGACAACGGTAGAAACGTGATTTAGAAGTTTGCGGTTAATACCTTTTTATTTCCTTGTTCTGCTGCTTCCGCATCACTTTCAAGATTTTGAATATTTTTATAGTAATTAGTAGAGTAGCAAAAGAAGTCTGTCTCTGTTATAGATTATCTTGCTCTTTTGAAATCCCGTTCTTTTCCCCTATCAAAAACAGTACGATTAGTCTACTACCATCACATGTTGCAGAGATATTGGTTACGATGCTTCAATTGGTAACTGTCTGCATGCAATACACACTAGTTGTCTTGATGATGTTGTCAAGTTGACTGCTTCAGACCTGATAGCTGTTTTTCCGGATTCGATGCGAAGGACAAGTAGTTCAGAACTGAAGGTTAATCTGATCTTCTTTGATTTCTTGCTAGAATTTGATTATTGATTTATGATAGGGATAGTTTGGTTGTATTTTATAAGTAAAAAAATGTACTTATTTGATTGAGGTAGAAACATCTTTGGTGATAATTTATGCGTTTGCAGGGTAGAAAATGAGAAGTATGCCTTTTGTATTGGGAAATGTGAGAAATATTTAATTGCAGTGTAAAATAGGTGAAATGTTTACTCTTAAGAAAAAAGTATCAAAAACTTTACTTTCTAAGAGTATACTTTTGCCGTGAAAGTAGAAATAAGTACACTTTTTAGGTGGTGCACCAAACACACATTTTACTTGGAAGTAAAAGGTACACACATACACCAAACAATAACCGAGTGCTTCGAAACTTATTGAAGTACGACCGAGTTTTGATTATGATTTCAAGTAACAGTATATTTTTGAACTATTGTTTTTGGACATTGGTTGAACCAAAGTATCAACGAGAAAGGGCATCCTTCATATGGACTCTCTGTTTAATTGTTAAAATGCATTTTCACTATCTGCTTTTACACTGGTGTAACTTTGGACTTAATATTTCCCCCCATGATCACACCAGCTTTATCCATCTTAGTTTTAGTCTTCATTTGCAAAAGTTGGTGTAAAAATGAACGAGTCTTTGATTGATGTTTCTGCTAAATATTATATCAAACCTGTAAGAGACGCTATTGTAGAGTTTGTTTAAAATTAAAGTACATTCCTATAGGTAATTTCTCTTTGTTATTTTCGTATCGTCTGCTGAACATGTTGAAGATATCAAATTGTGTTTAGCCTCCTTATAAATGGTCAGGCATTTTGGTGACTTGATTTGATATTTTAGATTCAGTTTCCAGAGACTTAAGGTCAAGTCTTCATGGGATTTAGTTTGCTGAGATCCAATCAAAATTAAAGTTAACTACGCATATCAGACTCATTAACTCATTCTTCTTGTTTGCAACTGATGAACTTTTAGAGTCACTTCTAAAGGATATAACAGACACATATCGGTTGCACAATATTTTTTTGCATATGCTTTAAATTTTTTAAGTTTTTTTTGACTATTTTTATGTGTGTTTGCAGATTAAACTATACCACATTCCAAGTATATGATTTGCTTACAATATAGATAGCTTGATTCATACAAAGATATTGAATTTCCGTTTTTAAATACTCTTCAGGACGCTTTGAGTAATGCATATATCCGAATTGCTAAACACTGTCCACCTAATATATGGAGGCCAGAGCTTCTGATTCATTTACTGCGTTCCTCAAACGCCTCTTTTGCATTGGTTGATTGCTTACGTATGGCAGTGTCTAAAATTGATCCTGAAGTTGAAGAAGTAACTGTTGCAAACATGCAAATTGATAATTGCATTATGAGTCCTAGAGTTGGAAAAAAAAGACCAGTTCAGAGTTTTGACAGTTTCAGGACAAAGCGGCAGAGGGTTGATCAGAAAATTGGAATTGCTGATGCTACTTCTCATGGAAATAGCAAAGGTTCTTGTCGATTAATTTCTACAGTTGAAAAAGAGTACGCTGAAAATTTAAGCAAAATGTTATTTGCATTCGTTGAGTTGTTGGATCCTCCTGGTGGAGAAGCAAGTACATTACGAGTAGAAGTTGCCTTGACAGCTCTGAGCACGTTATGTCTTGTTTTCTGTACAAACCCTTGGACAAAGATTACACATTGCATATTTAGGCAAATGAGTGATTGGATCCCATGGATTTGTGAGCAGGTATGATATAAATTTCTATTTGTCAGTCAAAATGTATCCTGCTTTTTTATATATCTTGTATTTATACATTTTGATGTTGAAATTTTCAGGCAGAGCTGCGTACGACCCTTCGACTTGATCTAAAGATCTTTCTGGAGGCAGTTCATTGTATCTTGCTTGTGGAGAGTGAGTTAAATTTTCAATGTTAACTCTGAAGTATAGATTCGTAACTTATCTGTAAGGAATATAGGATAAATACTGAGAGTGTATGTAAATCGAGCTGAAGAGTAATTCAATTTTGTGCTTTGGAGGAAACTGAAATTGTTTTGTGGATGTAGGGAAGTCATCCTACATACTCTGGCAAATCCTGTCTGTTCTGTTTTTTATATATAAATTAGAATGACATTCACATGTGCAATGAACTTTTTGTAGTTTATTTTTGTTCAATTAGTATTTAAACATTTAGGCTACTTCCATAGAGTCTTGGACATGCGTCCTTGTATTTGGCCTTTTACAAAAGAAGTACCTATTATTAATTTTCTCTAATTTTAGAGGAAGTAGTGCATGAAGTTAAATATGTTTGTCATCCCTTTGGCATGAAGGTAGCATATATCTGAAAAGTTTTTCAAAGCCCTTGTTACTGGTAAAGAATTGATAATAGTTTTGTCAATGTAGAAAAATCGTACTCTGGATGCTGCTGCTTCTTCTTTACTAATAACTTTCCTTATTCTATCCAGTTATCAAATCTTTAACAATAAGATTAATTCTTCCAGTATTCTATCTTTGCATGTGATAATTTTCTTATGTTATTAATTTGTAAGGCTACTCCCAAAAATTATAAATCTTATACATGCAGCTCCTTAGCTTTGGGTTGTTTGTGTAGGAGTAGATTTATGTAATGTTTTACTAAGCTGTATTCTTTTATCTACTTATGCTACTTGGCAATCTTTCGCGGGTCTAAGGTGAATTATTAATGTAGGTTTCCTTCCCGAAGAGAATAGGCTATTTAAGATTGCTGGTGATGGTACAAATCGTTTACAGTTAGTGCTAAAGCTTCCATGGACTCACAATCTTGCAATAGATGAACCTACATGGAAGATGAAGTGTCTCTCTGTCCAGATTTTATCGAAAATGGGACAATTATTGCAGAATGAAAGTGATATAATGGTTTTGGATTTGAGTCTTAGAGACGAAGTACCTGAGGTAAGAGCTGAGGCTGTTATTTGCATTCCAGCAGTTCTCTTGTTGTCCGGTTCTATCATGCTGGATTATGTCTTCAAAAGGCTTCAGTAAGTGTCCATGTATATATCTTGCGTGCATAAATAGTGTTTGTAGGTTTCTTGGAAAGCAGATCTAACGAAATAAAAGAAGAGCACAAAGAGAAAAACTCAATGTAATATTTTGTAGATTAGTGCATAAATGATAGAGCGCATCACGGATCTTATTTTTTTTCGTCTCACTTAATTCTTATTTTGGGTGAAACTTTATAATATCTCAGATCTTACGTGGGCTTGCTTTAATTTATGCTCTCTTCTGTGAAATTTGTTTTATCAGTGAGACAACATAACTTGAAGTGATATACTTAACACCAATCATATACATTAGTTATCGATTAATCAAAACTGAAAGGTTATGAACAACACTCAGAGATTCCTTTTTTGTTAAACTTATAATGTTGAATTTTCTTATCAGTAGCCATATATTTCTAATAATTCTTGTGATTTAGTAATCACATGATCACTTATAGGAAGGAAGCTATTTATAAACCAAGGGGTTAGTCGTTATATAATTGACATGTGGGACAGACGACAGACTATAAAACTAGAGCTCTGGTTATATATTAGAGCTCATATACCTTCCCGTAAAAGGGCATATTTAGGAGAAGGAAGAAAGCTATATTTATAAACCATAGGTTTAGTAAATACAAAATTGGTGTTGTATACACAACAAACCCTATTGGTTTCTGTTTCTATTTATTGTAACGTCCCTTTGTAGCTTTTAAATTTCTAATGGCAGACCTTGTAAAAACTACATTGGCTCATTCATCTGTGACTTTACCCATCTGTAGAAGATGTAAAATGTCAACCTGCATGATGGGCGTTATAGACCAACAAATGCATGTGTATTTACCTTTTCATTAAGTCTAGATTTATTTCCCAACATAAGTACATTTACAGGCATCTAGAAACTAGTATCCTAATTATGAGTTTAAGTTCCAGATATGTGTCTTTAAGTATTTATCAAAGAGGACCCTTGTTCACAATTTTAGTTTATTTTTCTTAAGTTGATGCTCTTTTCACAAGATCTGCAAAACACAAACTGTTCAAAAGATAAATCTGCACTTAATTAGAAGTGACAATTTAACCTAACGTTGTGACTGCTACTTTCCAGATTATTGGAGAAAGAAAAGAATGAAAAAGTAAGAAAAATGATCTCTCTTTCTCTTGGCTATTTAGCATGCATTTTTGGAGCATTTAGTGATGGTGCAGATCTTTCTACTAGTGATTGCACGCTATACGTTGCTAAGGATAATCTCAAACATTATACCACGGCAGATCATCTAATGCAATGGTTTTCATGCCCAAAGTGTGACAAGAAAGTTAAGCAAAACCACAACTTAGATTCGACGGTGGTGCATTTACCCATCATTCAAAGCAATCTATCCGGTTTACAGTCTGCCTTTTTTTATCTGCAATCTCTATTTTTCATGCTTATTTATGACGAGTCGTCAGAAGACGTTCTAGTTGCTTGTGTGGGAATGATTCAGCGTATACTTTCTCATTCAACCAAGGATTTTCTGCTTGAAACCAGATTTAAATGGGTTGAATGTTTCTCATATCTTCTTCTTCATAGGGAAAGATCTGTCAGAGAAGCATTTAGCAAACAGGTGGTCTTCTTTCTCCAAGGGCATGTGTTGAATTGTTTGTTCTTCGATGAAGAGGAATTTAGTAAAACAAAGGAGCATAATTTTTTTGCCAAGATTAAACATGCTTTGGCAGCAGCTGATGATCCTCTTATAATCGAGACTATTTTAGGAGCAACGGCTGAAATTTTGGTTTCGGTTGATATCGAAAGTCAAATTTTCTTATTCTCTCTATTTTTGTTAATTGATCAGCTTGATAATTCACATATGGCAGTGAGACTAATGGCATCGAATTTAATACGTCGATCTTGCTATTTTCACCATAAAGGTGGACTAGAACAAATTCTATTAAAATATATTCCTTTTCGAACTTCATTATATGAATATTTATGTCGGAGGCTGGCTAATCGTCCAGAAATGGTGAGGGAGTTCGCGGAGGCTGTTCTTATTATTCAAACCGAAGAACTTGTAAAAAAAATGGTTCCTGTTGTTATACCTAAACTCGTGGTTACTCAACAAGATAATGATCAAGCGATTTCTACGTTATACGAGTTGGCCAGGTGTTTAGATACAGACCCGGTGCAGTTGATTGTGCGCTGGTTACCGCAAGTACTTGCTTTTACTCTTAGCCATGCTGATGGAGAAGAATTAGTTTCCGTTTTGCAGTTTTATCATGAACAAACTGAATCTGATAGTACAGTAATATTTTCAGCTGCATTGCCTGAACTTTTGGATGAACTTGTGTGTTTTATTGATGCTGACTTGGAAAAGGCTAATGAGAGGTACATTTCTTTCGTTCTTTGTAAACATAGAGATACCGAGGTATCAACTCAGTTGTCGTCAATTATATAGTCTACATTACTAGCCACGCGTCTTACATGGAAATTATTTTTTAGTTTTAAGACCTTATAGTTTCCTCATGATTTAAAAAGTTACTTCCTCTTATCTTTTTTGTTGGCAATTTCGGGAGTGTTATTTTTTGTGAAGATGCAATTAATGTTTTGTCTGGATGTTAAATCACCAAGTATACTCTTCATTGAATAGTAAAGCATTTCTTCTCTACAATCACTTCAATTCGGTCGAATAGGACGGAGACTTTATTGGGAAAATTAATCATGCTTTATAGTTTATTCTGAATTTTTAAACATGGTCAAACATTTTGGAACTTCTTAAAAAGGAAGCAAGGGTAGACACAAAAAGGAAAAGCGGGAGTTATCGTCGTGAACTTTGATTACATAGAGATTGATTCACAAAACTCTCTTTCTAATTTATTTGAGTTTGTATAATTTTAATAGTAGAAAAATGTCATCCATTTTCTGACCTTAGTGCTAATCTAATTCGAAATGTAGTTGGTCGGTCAAAGGTGAGAGGTTCCTTTTGCTGATAACTATGTTCAGTTTATGTTGATGATTAAAAAAAACACTGCTGTTTTCTTATTTTTATTTGAAATGTTTCCTTGCTGTTGAATTTTTGTAATTTACAGGTTATCTATGGTGCCTCAGATGATAAAGCAAGTTGCTAGAACTTTGACTGGCACTGAGGATCTTCCAAGCTTCTTGAAAAATCACTTTGTTCGTCTTTTAAACAGCATAGATAGAAAAATGCTTCATACAGAGGATGGCTCACTGCAAAAGCAAGCAATGAAACGCATCGAAATGCTAATTGATATGATGGGTTCTAATATAAGCACTTATGTTCCCAAACTAATGGTACTTTTAATGTATACAATAGACAAGAAATCACTTCAAGCTGAGGGTCTCTGTATTTTGCATTTTTTTGTTAAGAAGTTAGTAAGAGTATCTTCATCTAGCACTAAGCACATTATATCACAAGTTTTTGCAGCCCTTGTTCCCTTACTGGAGAGAGATAATGAACATTCGTCTCCAAATCTATGTACAACCGTGGATATCTTGGGTAAAACCGTGGAGATCTTGGAAGAGCTTGTTTTTAGGAATAAGGATATTTTAAAACAGCATATTCACGAGTTTCCCCCTCTACCCAGCATTCCCGCATTAGATGAAGTTAACAAAGTAATAAGAGAAGCACGTGGATCAATGACTTTAAAGGACCAACTCAGAAACATTGTTGCTGGGCTAAATCACGAGAATCTGAATGTGAGGTATATGGTGGCTTGTGAGCTCAGCAAGTTCTTAAGCCTGAGGAAAGAGGATGTTACGTCGTACGTTTCTGGGGAAGTTGGTTCCGAGATGGACGTTTTAAGTTCTTTAATTACGTCATTACTTAGAGGCTGTGCAGAGGAATCAAGAACTTCAATTGGACAGAGATTAAAGCTGGTTTGTGCTGATTGTCTTGGAGCTATTGGTGCGGTTGATCCTGCAAAAGTAAAAGGATATGTAACCCAGCGTTTTATAATAGCCTGCTCAGATGATGATTTGATATTCGAGTTGATTCACAAGCATTTGGCTAGAGCTTTTAGAGCTGCATCTGACTTTATAATCCAGGTAATGTAGAATCAGAGAGAAAGAATTGAGAATGAGAAACAAGAGAGAAGGCAACAATTTTACAAGTCTGTATTCTAATTCATAACAAGTCGGAGTTTTCCAAATTATATACACCCTTATTAATACACAATTATTATACCCTGTCATTTCTAAGGTTCCATCTCTTCAAGCACTAAAGGTCATATTCCTTAGCCATCTATAAGTCGCAACTTCTCAAGTTAATTAAAATACGAATTTAACTTAGATGTGAATGGTTACATCTGGAAAGAACGGAAACTATTTATAATTAATATATTTCTTTACATCGCCAGGATTCAGCTGCACTAGCAATTCAAGAGCTACTCAAAATTGCAGGATGTGAGGCATCACTTGACGACAGCCTTAAAATGTCATCTGGCGTCATAAAAAATATGTCTACAAGCACAGAGATTTCCCATTTATTGAATGGAAGGGGGAAGAGATTATGGGACCGTTTTTCTATTTACGTAAAAGAAATAATCGCCCCTTGCTTGACTTCAAGATTTCAGCTCCCTTACACGGCAGATTCTGCATCTGCTGGTCCTATTTATCAACCTTCTATGTCCTTTCGAAGATGGATATTTTTCTGGATTAAAAGATTGAGCACACACGCAACTGGTTCTCGTCGAGATATATTCACCGCTTGTCGAGGTATAGTTCGACATGATATGCAAACAGCTATATACCTTTTGCCTTATTTGGTGCTTGATACTGTTTGTCATGGTACGGAGAAGGTGCGAGATGAAATTAAGAAAGAAATATTATCTGTTTTAAATGCTGCTGCTGCTCCAGAAAACAGTGTGGCGGCAATACAGGGGAACAATTCAAGGCAAAGCGAGGTTTGTATACAATCTGTATTTACCCTTCTCGATAATCTCGGGCAATGGCTTGATGATACTGAGCAGGAAATAGCTCTTTCCCAGTCTATTCAATCGTCAAACCCTAAGCAGCAGGGGTCCAAATCAAAAGAATTATTAAAGAACTCTACGGTGGATTCAGACCTACGATGCATGCAATGTAAATATGTCTCTGAGCTTTTGGTTAAAATTCCGAAAGTGACCCTTGCTAGGGCATCCTTAAGGTGTCAGGCTTATGCCAGGTCATTATTGTATTACGAGTCTTATGTGAGAGACGAGTCTGGTTCCTTTAACCCTGCTGCTGAAAAAAGTAGCATATTTGTCGACGAAGATGTGTCCTTTCTAATGGAAGTTTATAGCAATTTGGACGAACCGGATGGTTTATCGGGCTTGGCTTGTTTACGCAAATCTAGAACCTTACAAGACGAACTTTTGATTCATAAAAAGGCAGGCAATTGGGCCGAAGTTTTAACGTCATGCGAACAAGCTTTACAGATGGAGCCCAAGTCTGTTAATAGGCATTCGGATGTTCTTAATTGTCTGCTAAACATGTGTCATTTGCAAGCTATGGTTACTCATGTAGACGGGTTAATTTCTAGGGTTCCTCAGTATAAGAAAACATGGTGTATGCAAGGTATTATAGATATTGTTCTTTTTTAATTTGTTAAACATCACATTTGTTTCAAGAAAATGATTGATGCCCCACATATACCTCGAAAAAATGACACGCCCGGAGGTGGGCGCTGGACATTGATCCAACCGTTGTTTGTTTTGCAAATGTAGTAAACTATAGGGACCAATTTGCAAAATTCTGATTTGCACTTACACTATTTAAGGTAAAATGGAGGGACCTTTTCAAGAAAGTATCAATGCTCTTATTTCAATTGATCCACATGCCTATATTTATGTTTATAATTTATCCAAATCCTCCAATAACGTATACTTGAAAATCCTTTCCCTTCATAGTCATGGTCTGAAGCATTATGTATGCAGTGCTCTTTTATAAAAAATATATATACGATAAAGCAATCTTTATTTATCCCCCCATCTCTCTTCTTTTTTTCTCCACAAGGTGTTCAGGCTGCATGGAGGCTAGGCAGGTGGGACCTAATGGACGAGTACCTTGCTGGTGCTGATGAAGAAGGTTTACTATGTAGCAGTTCCGAAAGCAATGCCTCGTTTGACATGGACGTTGCGAGAATTCTCCAAGATATGATGAAGAAAGACCAATTCTCAGTTTCAAAAAGAATCGCACAATCAAAACAAGCGTTAATTGCACCTTTATCTGCTGCGGGAATGGATTCTTATATTCGAGCTTACCCTTTTGTTGTAAAGCTCCACATGCTGAGGGAATTGGAAGATTTCCAAGCTCTACTCGACGGAAATTCCTTTCTAGAGAAACCATTTGGTGTGGACGAACCTAGATTTTCGAAAATAATAAAAAACTGGGAAGATCGATTTAGATATACACAACCATCGTTGTGGACGAGGGAACCGCTTTTAGCTTTTCGCAGACTAGTATTTGGTTCTAGTAATCTCGGGGCACAAGTTGGGAACTGCTGGCTACAGTACGCAAAACTCTGTCGTTCTGCTGGTCATTACGAGACTGCAAATCGTGCTATTTTAGAAGCAAAAGCATTGTTTGCACCTAATGTTCATAAAGAAAAAGCTAAGCTTTTATGGAGCACTAAGAGAACTGATAGTGCTATTGCTGAGCTTCAACAAAATCTGCTAAACATGCCTGCAGAAGTGTTAGGCTCTTCTGCAATGGCATCTATTACCAGCTCTTCTCTGGTACCAATAAACTCTCCTCCTTTACTTGAAATGGATACAAAAGTTTTTATAGAAAATATAGATACGGCAAAAACCCTTTTGCTGTACTCGAGATGGATCCACTATACTGGACAAAAGCAAAAAGAAGATGTTCGTAGTCTTTATGTTAGGGTGAATGAATTGCAACCTAGTTGGGATAAAGGTTATTTTTATATGGCTAAATATTGCGATGAACTGCTTGCTGATGCTAGGGAAAGGCAAGAGGGAAACTTAGAGCAAGGTCCTCGGATTGTTCAGTCGGTACCTGGAATCATTCCTTTGAATAAAAATAATGAAAAACATTGGACGTTATTTTTTACTGATGTGTGGATATATTATGCAAAGTCCCTTCACAAGGGTCATAAGAATTTATTTCAAGCCCTACCGCGGCTGTTAACCCTTTGGTTTGAGTTTGGGAGCATTTATCAAAGAAGTCCTTCAGCTCATAAAGAGATGAAAAGTATCCACACAAGAGTAATGAACTTGTTTCCCTTTTTTTGTTCAGATAGTCTACAAATAATCTCCATGTACTTTTATAATTTTAGTGCTTGCACTTAACCCTCTTGTACTGTATTTTTTTTTTCCAATCAGAACCCATATCCAACGTTCTCATAATTTTACTCTATGTAAGTAGCTGAATACGGGGTGAAATCAGCTTTTTTGGGTAAAAGAAATGTGCTTTTCCGCTTTGATAGTTTTTTTTTTACCTGAACTGTAAATACATAGGTATCAACAAATTACAAGTATTACAACAATCGCCCAAAACGTGCCATCAAGCACAAAGTTATATAATAATATTTCTGTTTGTTTGGAATTAGCACATGCGAGTTAAATGCTAGAAACTGAAGTACATGGGGATTATTTGCATTGTCCCTTTCATTTTTATGATTGACCAAGCCGTGACTAGAGTGGTCGTCGGGTCTTGGTACATGTGACATTTTTTTTTCCTAATGTATTCTCCAATCATTTCATGTATAGGGATTATGTGTCATGCGAGGGTGTTTTAAAGACCTTCCTTCATATATGTGGTTAACCGTTCTTCCGCAGTTAGTTTCTAGAGTTTGTCACCAAAATTATGAAATTGTCCGCCTAGTCAAATTCATCATCACCTCTGTTCTACAAAGATTCCCACAACAAGCTCTTTGGATAATGGCTGCAGTTTCAAAGTCTACAGTTCCTTCAAGGAGAGAAGCTGCAGCAGAAATTATAAATTCTGCTCGAAAAGGTTCTATATTACTGATAACCGTACTGACTTATCTAGAAAACGAACTACAATAAAAGCTAGCTACATAACTTCTTTCCACCCAACTAACAGCAACTAACTTCTAGATAACTCTACTAACTTATCAGGGTTGTACACCAACCTACCAACTTAATAATTAGTACAATTACTATTAATACTTCAGAATTTTGGCAACTATGTTGTATTCGAAATCTCGCAATTAGCAAGCTAACTATTGAATTCAGGAGCGCATAAAACTTCGTGACATTTTTGTATTAAATGTTCGATAGTATGTTGTACTAATTGTTAAAAGCTGGTGTTTTGGTGTATGTATTTCCCTAAAAAAAAATCTTACTCAGATAATATTTCTTACACAATATTATCATTTTGAACAGGTTTTAGCCAGGGAAACGGTAGCAGCAATCTATTTACTCAATTCGCTACACTTATTGATCACATGATCAAATTGTGTTTTCACTCGGGCAATTCAAAGGCAAGGGTTATTAATATTTCAACTGAATTTAGTGCGTTGAAGAGGATGATGCCATTGGGTATCATAATGCCCCTTCAGCAATCCCTCACCGTTAATCTACCTACAAATATAAATGACTCTCAAGAACTTGATATATTCTCAGCCACCGAGCTTCCTACTATATTAGGTATTGCGGATGAGGCCGAGATCCTCTCATCTCTCCAGCGACCCAAAAAGGTAAGCTTTGTAGTTTGTGCATATAATATTCTGGTTAAAATTGATTTTGACAAATATCCATGTGCATACTTTTTGCTCAACATTTTCTCATTTTGTAGTTACTTACTAGTTCACTGGTACAATGTATTAATAATTAATAGCCACCTCAAGCTGCAAATAAAATTGATATTTTCTTTCCTCAAATATAATGGTAAACCCCTAAATTTTAGCTCATGAACTTTCAGTGGGCAATACACTTGACAGAATTGCGTTGAAATTCCTCTCTGATTTCCTATGAAGTTACGAATACTTGTGCTGTAAGCTGGTTCTTGTACCATAACTAGTGTCTAGATTTGACACTCTTCCTACTCCTTAAAAAGATTGGCCACGTTATTATTTCTTGTGCCAAGTTATAGGCCTCTTTCATCTAGAAAATCAGAAGTTAAAAGATTACCGTTGTATCCTTAAAGTTTTTTGAAGTTACCAAGAAGCTATCTTTTAGTTTGTATATTATTCCGGTGGTAATTTCACGTAGAGTAAAGATGGAGAAGTACTAATTAATATTAACTTGCAAACATGTTGATTTTCCTTTCTTAATCTGTGTGGAAAACCAAACTTGCCTATCTATTAGGAATAGAGGGACTGGGAGTTTAAAGTTTCCTTGATATGTGTAGACCCGCATAGTAGGAATTGATTGAGTTACATATTACGGTTGGAATATGTAATCAATCGTTTTTCTTTCTAATTTTAAATTCATTTTCATTATCTTGACAAAAATTGGATCCTTTTGCTTTTCCAAGGTTGTACTTATGGGTAGTGATGGTATCCAGCGCCCATTTCTATGCAAACCTAAGGACGATCTAAGAAAAGATGCCCGCATGATGGAATTTAATGCCACAGTAAATCGATTATTATCGAAATGCCCAGAAAGCCGTAGAAGAAAACTTTATATACGCACGTTTGCTGTAATTCCACTTACAGAGGATTGTGGAATGATAGAGTGGGTCCCCCATACTCGCGGGCTCCGACACATACTTCAAGATATATACTTAGGGGCTGGGAAATTCGACAAGAATAAAACCAACCCTTATATCAAGCGAATTTACGATCAATACCAAGGAAATTTGGCTCCGGATGTGATGCTGAAAAGTAAAATACTTCCTCTTTTTCCTCCGGCATTTCATAAATGGTTTTTAAAAACATTTTCCGAACCCGCGGCTTGGTTTAGAGCTCGAGTTGCTTACGCACATACAACTGCAGTTTGGGCTATGGTTGGGCATATTGTTGGGTTAGGAGATAGGCATGGTGAAAATATTCTTTTTGATTCTACTACGGGTGATTGTGTTCATGTAGATTTTAGTTGCTTATTTGATAAAGGATTGCAGTTGGAGAAACCTGAGTTGGTGCCTTTTAGACTTACCCAGGTAAGAAAATCATTTGCGATGAAATCACGGACTTCTCCCATTGCTTTACTGTTCAATTCTGAAAAAATCGGCGCTGATTTAATGTTAAACTACTTTTGAGTCATGTGCTACTGTACTGTTTGCTCATTTTTTTAATAAGTTGAGCATAAGGTGCTATTTTCATCATTGCACAAGAAGAATCACTTTGACCTATAAAGATTAGGGACAAACTTTGACCTACAAGATTAGAGACAAAATGTCTATAATCAATTGTTCGTTTCACCCAACAACTAGTATGATATAGTTTTTTTGTAAAATTGTTTGCTTACTTGTTTGATATTACTGATTAGTTAAATTGAATTTAAATAATAAAACTAATGTGTTGTAGAAAACAACATTGTTACATTATGCTTTTATTTACATATAGGTAAATATAATATACATTATGTGCATCATAGTTTTGTATTCGTTCCATATTTAACGTGCAACATCCATTTTATTTCCAATTGTTAACTTAAGTTTGTTATATTTTGAGTTTTCAATGTACTCAAGTGATTAAATTTTTGTATTGCTAGCTAATTTAATCATCTATAATTATGTGCAGAACATAATTGATGGATTAGGCATTACTGGATATGAGGGTATCTTTTTGAGGGTATGTGAGATCACACTTTCAGTACTTAGGGCCCATAGGGAAACTTTGATGAGCGTTTTGGAGACCTTTATACATGACCCTCTTGTGGAATGGACTAAATCGCATAAGTCCAGTGGGACCGAAGTGCAGAATCCCCATGCACAGGTTAGAAACTGTTTTCTGTTCTAGCAAAGCTTTGAAACATTTACTTTGCTGAAAATCTGGGCTTTTCTTAGCAAATTTAGAAATCTGCTATTTATATAAAATTCACATTACGAACTTTTGCGGAAAATATAAATGAGTAAGCTGGAAGTATTCTATTCGATTGTTGCTCTTTTTGTCTCTCATTTGACTACTTCGTGATATGGTATAACCGGGAGTGTCTGAATCAGGAGGGTTATTTAACTACCAATTAGTAAAGTTATAAAGTTGAAGATGATTTTTCTGCTCCAAGAATATGGTCTTGTAAACTAAGCGGCTCTTATGACTGGGTGTACTTGTTCCAATTTTAGTTTCACATTAGTGACAACTGACATTTAGCAATTTAGATTTGTTTGTAAGGTGTTCTCTTTCGTAATCTTTAAAAAAAAAACTTTATTTATTTTCTGGTTAATACTGCAGCGAGCTATAAGTAATATAGAAGCACGGCTGCAAGGAGTAGTCGTTGGTGTAGGAGCAGCACCGTCTCTCCCTCTAGCTGTAGAAGGACAAGCAAAGCGTTTAATTGCTGAAGCAGTTTCACACAAGAACCTTGGTAGAATGTATATTTGGTGGATGCCTTGGTTTTGATGAACTAAAACCCAAAAACTGTTTTATAAGGATACAGTAGGATATGTTGCTGGGTTCTACTTTAGTAAATAACTAATATAAATCGTAGTGTTATCTATCTTGTTTATTCTCTAGTACTGTTACTACATTCTAATTCTCAATCGTAGAACATCTATATTGTGATACTTACCTGACCTTTGTATATGCTCAAAAGAGTCTATAGTCAATTTAATGCTGCCACTAATATTTCGAATCAAATCACCCAAGAAGCTCATAGAGCGCTCGGGAACATTCTAATCTTTGTAGATGGTATAGACTTGCAAATTGAGCTGCTTAAAATGAGAAACAAGAATACGTAGTCCGGAGTAGTGATGTTCGTAGATTGTTGTCTATGCGGACTAGTAACTGTTAGGATTATTTGGCGAGGTTAACCTATCGGTGTCTTCGGCTGAAAGCGTCCTTGACGAGATTCTTATGACAAGTTAAGCATGCGAAAATTTCAACATAATTTGACATTGATGATTATGCCTAGTAGTTTCAAGGTCATTAATTTTAATCATAACATTATGCTTAAGAGTTAAGACACCTTAGTTTGAGAACATAATTTGAGGCCCTTGAGGAACATGTCTGTTTAAATTTCGAACTTTAAATTGACGTATGTCTTCTTTTAGATAAAAACCAACTGTTGCTAAGGAAATAGCAAGCCACCTAAAATTTATTCTTCCCGACTCGATTAAACTTAATTTATAATCTACCAGGTCTGGTAGCTCCAGATTGTGTGACGACCACAGTATCAGTCAATGCAAAGACCTCAGATGAGCTGATAAACACATGTTATTTCATTGAATATGGTGGTATTACCACACAAATTAGTCAGATTCAGGTGCTAAAGGAACAATTTGACTTTTGCCATGTGTGAAAGTCCTCATCACTGAACCTGGTCGAGAAAGAGTTGCAAGACGGAAAACAAAAAATATGTGGATGGGGGCGGGCATACTATGTGTAATGATTCTAGCATCAACGATAAATAATAGATGAAATAAGGTCATTCCATTTCGACCAAAAGCCTACACCCGAGTTCCATAGCTTTGGCCCGAGGGCAACTCGTAGGATACACCTATCATTATGGAGGGAAACTATATTAAAGATATTTATATCCACGTAGCCAAACTGTCAAGTGTCAACAGCGAGGATTGCTGCTCGCTTTCCATGCTTAAAGTTATTAGTAACTGCATTAACGCTCTTTTTATTTATTTATAGAATTTCTGCATTACCGCTCTATACCATATTTCTTTGTAAATCTCCGATTCCATAAGTGAAGGGTGTTTTGGAAATGTTGCACAAAGGTGGCAAAAGTAGCTGACGATATAATTTAAGCTTCTGTAACTTCTTTTGATAGAATTCTAGTAATTATTCTTACCAACGATGTACTCATGTACTTGTTGCAACTTACATTTCTGCAGAAATAACAATTTCTAGTTGGCATAAGTCGAGTTCATAAATAAGTTTGACTTATGATTACAAAATAAATAAATAAAATTGACTTAATGACTATTGTATCAAATAAGTCTAATATCTAAGAGTTAGTGACTAAGGTTTCAGAAGTCTATAGACGGACTAGAGACGAAGGTGGGGTCTGGAGGCCTATGTGAATAAGCGAGGCCAGGGCGGAAAATTCATATTTTAACATTTTTGGGGAGTTTTTGGATTTCCAAAAGACATATATGTTGTATATTTGATTAGTAACATAAATTAAGAACTTAAATATAATTAGTTTATCAGTATACCGTCATAGATTTAACAAAAGGTATGTAACAGTATATGTAAAGTCGAACATGAACCAAAACATATATATAAATGTATTCAAAGACAATTTTAAAGTGCAAATTTTGATTGATTATCAAATATCAACATATTTTTTTGGACCAAGCATTTATAAGTTTTTTTTTTATAATAAAATTTCCAAATTATGGCCGGGTTTGACCATATCAAGGCAAATCAAGGCGGGAACTTTTGGAAACAACAGCCTCTCATTTTGTTGGGGTTCATAACTTATCCTATTATACTCTGCTTTTTTGCAGGAGTGCAATTCTATGACTCTTGGCTCAACTGTGAAACTCAGATAATTCGTGAACAAATGGGCTGATTCCAATTTCCTCCATATAATGTCGCCTTCCCTAAACAGTCATCATTTACCCCCGCTAAAACTCACTTTCTAAGTCTCACCGTTAAACATACTTTTAAGTGCCAAACGCTGCAACCGAAAGACATATCTTGAGAACCTCCTAAAACTATTACTCTTATTCTCGACATGACCAGTCTTTCAAAGCTCTTCCCTTTCCAATAAAACACCCAATATTTGTACGGTCAATTCTCATTGGACAATCCATCCGAACCATCATCTGCTTAACTAAACCTTTCATCGGTGACTCACCCCTTTTTGCACTATGCTTTCCCAATCCACAAATCACTGTGAAGTCCATTGGAATGATACAGTTCTCATTTTTCAACCTAGATTTTAAAGCCTCTTTCCACTGCAACAAAACCAAATAAGCACAACTCAAGTGCATTCCATGTAGATCCAATTTTCCCTCCTTCAAATTCCACTCAATTAACTCCTCCAAAACTGATGATCCAATCAACTCTTGCACCAAACGACCCTCACATTCGCTCAAAGTCTCCATTAACTCCTTAATCGAAATAGGAACATTTTGAATATCCCCAAGCATTGTTGTGATCATTGGGCACGAATTCAAGACGGAATTATAAGTACGAATTGAAAATTTAATCCCTGATTTTTTCATTCTTTGTAACCACGAGGCCATCTCTAAGAGCTCGCCGTGATCTCCAAAAGAGGATATCACCATATTCGAAGAAACTGTATCTAACTCGAATCCCTCGTTTTCCATTTCGACCACACATCTGTTCATGTCATCGAATAATCCTAATCTCCCATATGCATATATCAAACATCTATACTCAAACACAGATGGTTTGCCTGTCATTTCTTTCATCAAAATTTCAGCTTCAATTGGTGAATCCATCTCGCAGAGTCCGCTGATCATTGATTTATAACCACAACGTTTTACGTAAACAGACGATGAATTAGAAACAAATTGCTTTAAACTTGCATAGGATTTAAAGAATCCTAATCTTGATTTGCGTGTAGAGTGAGATTCGATCAAATTGCAGTAGAACTGAGCTATGTCCCTTTCTCGATACCCTAGTTTGAAAAGTGATTCGGAAATTAGGCTTTCTGCTTTATCAGATTGTCCTTCTTGATGGAGGAGAGAGACCAAGTCAGCCACTATCTTGGGGTTCCAATTGAACCAATCCGCTTTGCTTATTTCATTATATAACTGGGAAAAAAATATAAGAAGGTTGAGTTATATTACGTAAGGTACTCCTAAGTTCGAATGATATATATTGAAGTGAACGGCAGGAGTGATTCTGAACTAGCCTATCTCAACGCCAAAGGACTGATTCTGAACATCAAATCACTAGTTTACTATTCATATATAAAATAATAAAACATAATTAGAAAATAGATACTAGCCTATGCAAAGCAACAAATCAAAGTGATAAAACAACAATACAAACATAGTCCTTCTAAATTATCTAGATTTTAGGTCACAAGGCTAAAAAGCAGAAGCTAGAAATTCGACAAACAATAGAACATGTTTTTAAATTTACAAGTCATTTTTAAGTTAAAACAAGAGAAAATTGACTTATCAATAAAAACAATTTAGAAATCACTTATAAGCAAACGAAAGCTAGCATGATGGCAAACACTACATTGTAAGCCTTTTTTCCAATTGCTGCTTTTAACCAGATTTTTAAACAAAAAAAGTTGATACCAAACGCACTCATACGAGCAATGGTCTGGTTTGTCCTTGGCTAGTAGTAAACTCTTACAATTAAACACATAATCATAAATATGTAGATCATCATACTATTATAATAAGATAACCCAATAATTGGGCGAGGCTGCCAAAATTTGCCACCATTTTTCCAAAAATACCCTCACTCTCGCTCTATTTTCCTAATTACCAACGTACACTAATTTAATTAACAATCGGTTTTAACTTAGGTAATTTCAATAAATGATACGGAATGAGATTATTGTGTTCATATTAAAATTTATCTCATTACTAGTAAACATATACACACACATATACATTAAAGGGGGGGTAAAAGGGGCATACGAGAAGGGCGAGAGAGGAGAGAAAAGGGGTGGGAGAGAGATTGGGAGAGAGGAGATGACAGAGGGCGTTTAGCGCCACGTGCTTCGACGAGGACGATTTTACGAATTTCCGTATTAATCGGTCTGTGACGGCGGGGTCGCCGGAGACGGCGGAGGCAGTGGAAAGAGAGGTTAGGAAGCGGTGTGCTTGTTTCGATACGGCGGCGTAGGTCACCGTCGTACGGCGGCGGAGGTGGTGAGCTGGTGGTGGTTGTGAGTGGGTGTTTAGAGAGAGAGATTTCGCTGCTGTTAGTGGGGCTGTTAGTATCATTTTATTTTGGGAAAAATGCTATTTAGTACCCAACGTATCAGCTTTTACCAATTTTCTATCCAACCTATTTGCTTTTCTAATTTGGTACCCAGAGTAATGTTTTTGTCTCCAATCAAGGGTCTGTCTCCGTTTTCAGTCACCAGAATTAGTCAGAATTGTACGTTTACAATCTTACCCTTTAGTTTTCCCTCCAAAACCAACTTTCAGTTTCCCTCCACTTTTTCCCTTTCTATTTAACAACTATATAACCTATACATATAACCTAAAAAAATCTCACTTTTCTGTAACACCCCTCTCTCTTTACTTTCTCTCTCCTCTCTCTAAATAGCCATGGATGTTCTCTGTTTCTGTGGTAATAGATCCAGAATGACAACCTCATGGACCCCAAGAAACCCAAGAAGAAGGTTTTTTGAATGTTTTGACAAAAGATGCAAATTTTTTAGGTGGTTTGATCCCCCCATGTGTGACAGGTCTGTTGCAATAATACCTGGATTGCTGCGCACCAAATCCACACTTGAAGAGAAAAACAAGAAACTTAAGGACAGAAAAAATGATCTTAAGAACCAGAACAAGATGCTTGAAGAAAATATCAAAGCACTTGAACAAAGGATCCAGTCAATGGGTGAAGATGTTCCTGTGAAAAAACAGGAAAAAAGAAGTGCTAGAAATATGTTAAGCCTAGTAGCATTTGTGATTTTGATGATTTTTTTTTTTCAAAAATGGTGCAAGTGATAACAAAAGTGAGTTGAATGACCTGAAATAAGTTGTGTTGTGATTTTCATTTCAGTTGTAATGTTGAATGAGTTGTAATGTATAACTATTTTCATTTCAGTTGTAATGTTAAATGAGTTGTAATGTTGAATGATTTGTACCTGAAATGGAGATCATACTTGAGCAAAAATGTTGCTCCCATTTGCCTTACATTTGCCTCATTTGTTTTGTAACCTGTAACCAAGACAAAAACAAGTACAGCAAATGTTAGAACTCAGTAAATAAGCACAATGTGATCAAAAACTAACCAACACCAACACAGTAATACATGTAGAAAAAAACCACAAACTGTTGGCCTGAGTTTGATCAGAAATCTGATCAGAATTAAGACCACCACCCCAATAACACACCTGTTACAACAACCAACAACATAACTACACATGTACAACAAAACCAATAATTTTAATCAGTAATTCATTCACAACAACTACACATGTACACACACTGAATCACCACAAAATCACAAATTACAAAATATGTCTTCTTGATAACATAATAGCAGTTACAAAATAATTACAAAATATCAGTTACAAAATAGCAGTTGTCAATTAGCTCATAGCCCATAATAGAACAAAATCACCACAAGTTCATAATTTACATTTTTGGACTGTATTTTTTTATTACATTACAGCTCATTATAGCAGTCACTTAGGATTAATAATATAGTATATCATCACTAGTCAAGTTTTGCCCTTTTTGCTTTCTTTTGTTGCTCCATATCAGCTAGTAGTGCTTGTTGTGTGACATATCTCTTTCCACCCTTTTGTATATGTCCTTTAGGCAAATTATGTCTAGCTTTTGGCCTTTGTAAGATTCCAGCATGCATTGTTTGTGGCTCCACATCAATTGTTAGGTCTTCAAAATCAACTGTCACATGCCCTTTTGGAGGAGAATTTAATATTCTATTGCTCCTTCTCACCTATAAACATAAACAAAGAGTGATATTAAATTAAATAAGTATGAAAAGATGTGTACAATTACAAAAACTTAGACATGACAAATTTAAATGTTTTCCTACTGGTTTCTTGGGTGTGAGCTTCTTGATACCAGTGCCCACTTGTTGAAAGCAAGACAACTTGCTTGTATTTGGAGTTGGGTTATTTATCTTTTCAGCTAGTTCTTGATCCATTTCATCCCAAAACGCATCATCATTAAACATTTCACCCACCACAGCATCTCTCACATCTACTTCATTCACCACAGCATCTCTCCCCTCTACTTCACCCACCACAACATCACTCACATCTACTTCATTCACCACAGCATCTCTTCCCTCTACTTCACCCACCCCAACATCACTCACATCTACTTCATTCACAACAGGCTCACTTATATCCACTTCATTCACATCCTCTCTCCTCTCAACTTCATTCACTTCATAATCTGCTTCATCATCTCCCTCATCCCCACTACTATCAGTCTCATCTACTAATTGTATTGTCTCTTTTTCTTTTTTCTTTTTTATTCCCTTGCCCTGCACTCTCACTTTCTTTGGTTTTCCACAAGTTCTTGAGTTGTGTCCTGGTTTTGCACACTTTGAACACTTCATAACTAGGCCTGCCCTGCTTATTTTGTGTGGATTAGCTTCATTTGGTCTTCTCCTCCTTATTGTGGCAGGCCTGCCTAATTGTACTTCTTTTATAGGTGGAGGTAGAAGTATGAGGTTAGTTTTACTTTTAGGCCATAAGTCCTTGCCATTCATTGGTTGCATCACATTGGAGTACAATTTTTTGTATGTGGCAATGCTATAACAAGGATGTACAAAATCTTCAGGCTCTTTACCTTGATGATATAGGCAAGAAATTCCATGTACACAAGGAATTCCTGTTAGTTGCCACCCATTACAGCCACAAGTCATTTCTTCTAAATTCACCATTGTTGATCCGTAGGAGTCTAAACCTTAGAGGGGGGGGGGGGGGGGTGAATAAGGTTTTCGTACGTTTTTCGCGGAATTAAAACTATGGGTATTTAACTAAGTTAATTAGTGATATTTATAACCTAAACTCTTTTGTTACCAAATTAACGCTAAGATGATCTAAGCAAGCAATAAATATAAGCGATAAATGAATATGGAAAGTAAAAGTTAAGGGAAAGAAATAACGCAAGATTTATAGAGGTTCGGCAAACCGCGCCTACGTCCTCTCCTCGGTATTTTCACTACCGAGTGTTTCACTAAAAATCTTCGTTTCAAGGTTACACCTTAACGAGCTTAATCAACCGATTACGCTCCCCCTCACTATATGAGTATCCCGAATAAATGACCTAGAGCTTTTAAGCTACACTTGCTTAAAAGCCTCTACCCAATTCACTCGCTCACTAATGAGTTTATAAAATACTCTTTTACAAGTTTGATTTCGAATCGCTCACTAACAAATATTATCTCGATGTTTATACGATTACAATAAGAATATACTCGAGAATATTTTTGATTACAAGTGAGAAATAAGTAGTATAAGCTTGAAGGATTTAATTGCTTAAAAGTTGTGAATGCTTGGATGATCTTCTTCAAAGGGATTGGGAGCTTTTTGTAGGGAGAAAAGCTTCAGCATTTAATATCAGACCGTTGCTGGTTGTTGGCAGAATTGAATGCAGTGGTTCGCCCAATTTTCAGGAAGAGCTTAAAAGCTGGGATTTGAAATTCTACAGAAACGATCGGTCGTTTCTGAAAAACGATCGGTCGTTTTTCAATTGGACTTACTGGACAAAATGTGCACTGAAACGATCGGTCGTTTCATACTTATGATCGGTCGTTTTTGCTGAGGGCTCACTGGACAAAAGTATACTAAAAAACGATCGGTCGTTTCCTCTTGGCGATCGGTCGTTTTTACGTTGAGCTCACTGGAAGAAAATTTCACTTAAATGATCGATCGTTTCCTTTATGGATCAGTCGTTTTTGTTCTGGGCTTGTTTTCGGTTTTCTCGACAAACTTCGAAACCCCGTAACTAATTCGTTTTGAATCCGATTTTGGTTCCGCTTGAACCATTGGCTTCGTAATTATGCATTCTATCATTTAAACCCCTTAATACACTTGATAAATGATTAGTACGCAAAACGAGCTTTTATCATGTTTTACAAATGTTGTTATCATCAAAATAATCGATTAGAAGAAACTACGTTCAACAATCTCTCCCTTTTTGATGATGACAAAATATTGACTTCAACATACTATAAACTCTTTTTGTTTAAACAAGTATAACCGAAATGTATAGATGACGCTTTACTTGTATAAAAGTATTTTGAGAAAAAGCAAGTAAATGTCATAACATCCGATTTTAAAACGATGTAAACACAATGCTAAACGATTAGGGATAATGAAGATCGAAATGCAAGCGAAAAATTTGGCCATAGTTTTGCCTAAAAAATGGTCAATCGCCACAAAAGAAAAACAATATATATAATCCAATCAACTAGCAAACTATGCGCACTAAATGCAATAATATCAAATAAGTTACAAACGCATAGTTAAAATCGCAATCACACAATGCCATATGAACAAGAGCAAATGTAGGAAGAAACGCATCATAAAAAATCAAGTAAAACCGTTTCCTACCTATTACATCAAAACAACTTGTTCAACTCAAAGGAAATAATAGAAATACAACGCAAAGAGAAATAAAAGAGAGGTATCTCTCCCCCTTTGACATCATCAAAAAAAAACAACTATCCGCCTAGTCGCGGTGGGAAGTCGCATCATCTTCGTCGTCGTCGTCGTTTGGAAAGAATTCATGAAATTGTGCCCTTTGCTCGGCGCTTTCACGATCAAGTCGGTCTAGCTCTTCTTGTCCTGGATTCATGAATCGAAACATTCGATGAGTCATTTGCGCATTGTGGTATTGGTTGATGTAGAGAGAGTCATAGAACTTGTCGGAGCGCGGGATACGAGAAGAAGATCCCGCCTGAGCTTTCCCTTGTCGTCGAGAAGGATGAGAAAATGTAGGGTTATCGACGGGGGGAATGGAATCTGAGGAGATAGCGACGTCCTCATGAGTGGCACGCGGTGTGGCCTTGGGGCCAACATACTCTTCCTCTTCGGGGGAAAGAGGAGCATAGTTGGGGCCGGATACCCGCTTACCGGACCATGTAATGGTTTTATCGGCATTGTGGAATTTAATGGACATTTGGGAAAGATATGAAGTGTCCCAAATATGTTTGTCCTTATTTTTGAATAAGGTTCCACCGGGAACGAGATTGAGGTCATTTAAGATGGCCGAAATGAGAGCACCGTAGGGTAACCCATTTTTGGATTTCGTTTTAAGCGAATCCATTTTAAAAAATATGAGAGTCGCGAAGTCGAGTTTGACTTTGCGATGGATGCATCCTAGTAGAAAAATGTATTCATTTGTGACATCCGTAAAATTTGAGGTATGGGGTAGGACGATATGCGATAGGATGTGATAGGCTAATTTGTTGCGGAATAAGAGGCCATGGGCTTTGTTGGATTGATTGTTATGGACGGGATGAAAAATTTCGGATTTGAGATCGTTGAAGTTATCGATCTCAAGAGTCTCACATAGTTCCTCACTCGACTCATGTATACCGTCGTTATCTAGGCGTAACAAATGTCGTAAACGGTCTATACCGTAAACGAATGGTTGGCCGTGAAATGATGAACGCAAACGAAGTGCGTCATCGGAATCCCTATCTAGAGCTAGGTTGTGATAAAATTCGTATACGTTTTCAATGAAGAATGGCATTTTTAGAGTGAGAATGGTATCGAGTTTTTGAAAACTTAAATCGAGCATAAGAGCGGGAAATCGTTCCCGGAATAGAGACATATCTAGAGTGAAATTTGACAAAATACCTCTTTTATCCATCGTGGGGGGATAGAGAGGAGGACGAGAGCCGGATGAGGCACCGGGGCCCGATGGTGGAGCGGTGGAGGAGGCGGTTCGGCGACCGCGAGGGATACGAGGACGAGGGGACGGAGGCACGTATGCTTCGTCATCTTCATCTACAAGAGAGGTTCTTTTTGTGCGAACCATAGTGATTTTTGAAAAAAATGGAAAATTTGGGTGATTTTGGAGGAGGAGGCGAATTTTTGAGAGAGAGAATAGTGATTATTGGATTGAAATTAGGGTTTTGGAATGTTTTGTAACACTGGAAAGCACAAAAACGATCGGTCGTTTTTGTGACGATCGGTCGAATTTGGAACAAAAAGTTCCAGTGAGTAAGATTGAAAAACGATCGGTCGATTTGGTGAAACGATCGGTCGTCTGTAGCTAAACGATCGGTCGTTTTAGCTGACGATCGATCGACTGTAAAATAGGTACAGAACAGAAATTTTGGTACATTTCAACACTGATTTGGCAAGAAAAAAAAATATGCAAAAATATTAAAGTATATGACATTAATCAAATACACATATATATGTATATTTCACACATCAAACATGCCTAATTCTCGTCGAATAAAACAGAATTGTTCCTCATTAAGGGGTTTTGTAAAAATATCGGCTAATTGCCTATCGGTACTTATATATTCAAGTGTAATATCCCCTTTTTGGACATGATCCCGTAAAAAGTGATGACGTAAATTAATATGTTTAGTGCGAGAGTGTTGGATCGGGTTTTTAGAAAGGTTTATAGCACTAGTATTATCACACAAAATAGGCACACTATCAAAAGATAATTCAAAGTCGTTTAGTTGTTGACGCATCCAAAGGATTTGTGCGCAACAACTACCCGCGGCGACGTATTCCGCCTCCGCCGTGGAAAGCGCAACCGAGTTTTGTTTCTTGCTATGCCAAGAAACTAAGGCGTTTCCTAAAAAATGGCAAGTGCCACTAGTACTTTTTCTATCTAATCGACAACCGGCAAAATCGGCGTCGGAATAACCAAGCAATTCAAACGAAGTATCATGCGGATAAAACAATCCTAAATTGCAAGTACCTACAAGATATCTAAAAATGTGCTTAACGGCTATAACATGCGATTCCTTAGGGCAAGATTGATACCTAGCACACAAGCAAACACTAAACATGATATCGGGTCTACTTGCGGTTTAATATAAGAGGGATCCAATCATACCTCTATAAAGCTTTTGATCCACGCTTTTACCCGATTCATCCTTGTCTAGTTTTGTTGCCGGACTCATCGGAGTTCCTAGCGGCTTTGCATCGCTCATGTTGAACCTCTTGAGCAAGTCCCTTGTGTATTTGGCTTGATTGACGAAAATTCCGTCCTTTGTTTGTTTGATTTGCAACCCAAGGAAGTAGGTGAGTTCACCCATCATGCTCATCTCGAATTCACCTTGCATACACTTAGAAAACTCCTCGCACATGCGAGCATTAGTAGCACCGAAAATGATATCATCAACATATATTTGAATTAAAAGCATGTCTTTTCCATCCTTTTTAATAAAAAGAGTAGTGTCTAAAGTACCACGAGAAAAACCCTTTTTAATCAAGAATTTACTAAGTCTTTCATACCAAGCCCGGGGTGCTTGTTTTAAACCATAAAGTGCTTTTCGAAGTTTGTACACATGATTAGGAAACTCGTGATTTTCAAAACCGGGTGGTTGTTTTACATAAACTTCCTCATTAATAAAGCCGTTTAAAAATGCACTTTTAACATCCATTTGAAATAATTTAAAACGTTTAAAAGAAGCATAAGCAAGCAACATTCTAATGGCTTCTAATCTTGCTACGGGTGCGTAAGTTTCATCGAAATCGATGCCCTCTTCTTGATTATACCCTTGAGCAACTAGTCTAGCTTTATTTCTAATGACTACCCCGGATTCATCCATCTTATTGCGAAATATCCATTTCGTACCTATAATGGTTTTCTCACGCGGTCTAGGTACTAATGTCCATACGTTGCTACGCTCGAATTGATTTAATTCGTCATGCATAGCTAATACCCAACTCTCATCGAGTTCCGCCTCATGAATGTTCTTGGGCTCTAATTGAGACAAGAATGCAAAATGATTAACTATATTTCTTAATGATGAACGTGTATGCACTCTTTCTCCCGGGTTACCCAAAATTAAATCTTGCGGATGGTGATTGGCAAAACGCCATTCTTGAGGCAAATCCTCATGAATATGTACGCTAGATTCTAAGTCCTTTTGAAGTCTCTCTATAGTGACTTCTTCATCAACGGGTTCAACCTCTATGCTAGGCGTTGAATCTAAGCTAGATTTAACAAGATTCGAAGAAGATGCTTTATGAAAAATATCATCATTAATATTATGAATAATTAAAGGCTTATCAATTGTCGGCACATTCTCATCAAACGAGACATGTACTGATTCTTCCACCAATAAAGTTCTTTTATTAAAAATACGATAAGCTTTACTCGACATAGCATATCCAACGAAAATTCCTTCGTCGGACTTAGCATCGAATTTCCCTAGATTATCCTTACCATTATTATGAACATAGCATTTACAACCAAATGCACGTAAATGAGAAATATTGGGCTTTCGCTCATTCCATAATTCGTAAGGTGTCTTTTTTAATATGGGCCTAATTAAGGCTCTATTTAAAATATAACAAGCGGAATTTACGGCTTCGGCCCAAAAATACTTTGGCAAATTATTTTCGCAAAGCATGGTCCGTGCCATTTCCTCTAGGGTTCTATTCTTTCTCTCTACTACCCCATTTTGTTGGGGAGTACGAGGAGCCGAAAAATTATGATCAATACCATTTTCATCACAAAAAGTTTGAAATGGAGTATTCTCAAATTCCTTACCATGATCGGTTCGGATACTTTTGATCATATAACCCTTTCGTGTTTGGAGCTTTTTGCAAATGATAGAGAATTCTCTAAATGCTTCATGCTTATGAGTTAAAAACAACACCCACGTAAAGCGACTAAAATCGTCAACCATGACGAAAGCATATGCACGCCCGCCAAGACTAAGTGTCCGGGAGGGGCCAACTAAGTCCATATGAATGAGCTCCAAACAACGAGTAGTAGAAATAATATTTTTAGACTTAAAAGAAATCTTTGTTTGTTTGCCTAATTGGCAAGCGTGACAAAGTTTGTCCTTTATATAAGGAGTTTTTGGTAAACCTATTACCAAATCTTTACTAGAAAGTTTAGCAAGTAAATCAAGACTTGCATGACCAAGTCGTCTATGCCACAACCAACCATTGTCGTTGATAGTAACAAGACACTTGACCTCATCATCCACCGAACTATTCAAATCAATCATATAGACATTATTTTATCTTTGACCCATAAGAATAGTTTTATTATCCGAAATACAATGAATAATGCAATGCGATTTTTCAAAAATGACTTTGTGACCCAAATCACAAAGTTGACTTATACTAAGCAAGTTATGTTTAAGACCATCAACAAGCAAAACATTATCAATAATGACATTAGATGGTTTGGAGATACTACCAATACCGATGATTTTGCCCTTGCTATTATCCCCGAAGGTCACAAAGCCTCCGTCTTTAGGTGCAAGAGTGGTGAATTTTGTTTTGTCTCCCGTCATATGTCTTGAGCATCCACTATCTAGGAACCACTTGTCCTCGTTGATTTTTGATCTCAAGCATACCTACAAGACAAAACGATCATTGGTACCCTAATCCATTTTTGGGTCCTTGAGGGTTAGAGTCTCGACCCTTTGGAATCCAAACCAAATCATTTCTACTTACTTTATACCTATTAGGGCAATATATATAATCCTCATAGTGGTCACTACGGTTGCAAGTAATACATTTTATATGCGAGATAGGTTTAACAAAACGATTATAAACTAAGTTACTTTTATATGAATTGTTCTTACGGGAGTAACTTGGGGTTCTATTTTCATTTTTCTCCACTTGTTTGGTGAATAGATTTTTATGCTTAGACGCTAAGAGAGGGTTGTAACCTACACCGGTTTTATCATATGCGCCTTGTTGAGAAGCTAATATAGTACTTAGCATTTTGCTTCCTTTAGTGAACTTAGAGAGAGTGAGTTCGGCGCTATCCGCCTTAAGTTTACATGACTTAAGGTCATCAACTAACTTATTATTTTCTAGGGTGAGTTCGGTATTTTTAGTTGCGAGTGTGTCATTTTTCATAGCTAAATTTTCAAGTTCGTCTTGTAGAGTAATTAGCAATTTTCTAAAAGATTTGTTCTTACCTCTAGCTTTTTCTAAAGATTCTAACACATCATTAATATCAAGACAATCATCACTAGAAATAGAGGAGTTAGAGGAGTGATAGCTTACTTCCTCGGAATCATCGTCTCTAGCCATGAGACATAGATTTGCGACTTCTTCATTGTCGCTATCGGAGCTATCATCATCGCTCCCCCATGCGGCTAAGAATGCCTTCTTGTTTTCCCTTTTCTTGACGAACTTGTCCTTTTTCTTCAAGGGACATTCGTTTTGCATATGGCCGGGTTTGTGACATTTGTAGCAAATGATTTCGTCCTTTTTGCTAGATTTTTCGGAAGTCTCTTCCTTATATTCCTTTTTCCGAAATCGTTGTCCACCCTTCTTTTTCCAACTTAGGAATTTGTTGTAGCGTTTGGCAAAGAGAGCCATCTCATCATCCTCACTAGATGAATCATTTTCACTATCGTCATTTGTTGTGCATTTGAAGGCAATGCCTTTCTTCTTTTTCGAGTCATCCTCATGCTTTCGAGTCGTCATGTCGAGTTCATGAGTGCTTAGGGATCCAATGAGGTTGTCGAGAGAGAGAGTGTTCATGTCCTTGGCCTCTTGTATGGCCGTCACTTTTGATTCCCACTTCCTTGGAAGACTTCGAAGGATCTTCGTCACCATCTCCTTGCTAGAGTATACCTTTTCAAGTCTCTTAAGATCATTAGTAATCTTAGTAAAACGAGTGTACATAGAAGCAATAGACTCGTCATCATCGACTTTAAATAATTCATAATCATGAATAAGCATCTAATTTTAGAGTCCTTAACTTGACTAGTTCCTTCGTGCATAATAGCTAGCTTATCCCACATTTGCTTAGCGGTGTCACAACCGGAAATCTTATCATATTCACTAGGCGAGAGCGCACAAGTGATAGAAGTCATAGCCCTACAATTTAGGGAAAATGCTAGGCGTTCATCGGTGTCTAGTTCCTCTACAAGTTTATCTTCGCCATTTCTTCTAGGCGTTTTATAGCCTTTACTAATACTTATCCATTGGTCTATTTCAAAACCACAAAGGAAATTTTTCATAAGGTCTCTCCAATAGGGATAGTTAGTACCGTCAAAGAATGGTGGCCTAGTTATGGATTTTGAGTCGGCGTATGAAGACATAGTGGATCTTTAAACTATAAAATCGTTAGATTTTTATGAATAGAATAGCTAAGCTCTGATACCAATTGTTGATCCGTAGGAGTCTAAACCTTAGAGGGGGGGGGGGGGGGGGGGGGGGGGGGGGTGAATAAGGTTTTCGTACGTTTTTCGCGGAATTAAAACTATGGGTATTTAACTAAGTTAATTAGTGATATTTATAACCTAAACTCTTTTGTTACCAAATTAACGCTAAGATGATCTAAGCAAGCAATAAATATAAGCGATAAATGAATATGGAAAGTAAAAGTTAAGGGAAAGAAATAACGCAAGATTTATAGAGGTTCGGCAAACCGCGCCTACGTCCTCTCCTCGGTATTTTCACTACCGAGTGTTTCACTAAAAATCTTCGTTTCAAGGTTACACCTTAACGAGCTTAATCAACCGATTACGCTCCCCCTCACTATATGAGTATCCCGAATAAATGACCTAGAGCTTTTAAGCTACACTTGCTTAAAAGCCTCTACCCAATTCACTCGCTCACTAATGAGTTTATAAAATACTCTTTTACAAGTTTGATTTCGAATCGCTCACTAACAAATATTATCTCGATGTTTATACGATTACAATAAGAATATACTCGAGAATATTTTTGATTACAAGTGAGAAATAAGTAGTATAAGCTTGAAGGATTTAATTGCTTAAAAGTTGTGAATGCTTGGATGATCTTCTTCAAAGGGATTGGGAGCTTTTTGTAGGGAGAAAAGCTTCAGCATTTAATATCAGACCGTTGCTGGTTGTTGGCAGAATTGAATGCAGTGGTTCGCCCAATTTTCAGGAAGAGCTTAAAAGCTGGGATTTGAAATTCTACAGAAACGATCGGTCGTTTCTGAAAAACGATCGGTCGTTTTTCAATTGGACTTACTGGACAAAATGTGCACTGAAACGATCGGTCGTTTCATACTTATGATCGGTCGTTTTTGCTGAGGGCTCACTGGACAAAAGTATACTAAAAAACGATCGGTCGTTTCCTCTTGGCGATCGGTCGTTTTTACGTTGAGCTCACTGGAAGAAAATTTCACTTAAATGATCGATCGTTTCCTTTATGGATCAGTCGTTTTTGTTCTGGGCTTGTTTTCGGTTTTCTCGACAAACTTCGAAACCCCGTAACTAATTCGTTTTGAATCCGATTTTGGTTCCGCTTGAACCATTGGCTTCGTAATTATGCATTCTATCATTTAAACCCCTTAATACACTTGATAAATGATTAGTACGCAAAACGAGCTTTTATCATGTTTTACAAATGTTGTTATCATCAAAATAATCGATTAGAAGAAACTACGTTCAACAACCATGTAGCTCTTATTATTAGGCCCAGATAATTCAAACCCATTATCACCATTGAAACTTGTTGACCACAAGTGAGAAAACCCTTTTAAAATGTCTAATTTTTTTCTTATTTTTGGACAGATAGACATATTTGTGACCCTCTCTATGGTTAATTTTTTTTTTCATCACTTGTTCCATCAACTTCAATCTGATTAACTCTAGCATGGTAAGTATTGATCTGACCCTAAACTGTTTGATACATGAGTTGAAACTTTCACACAAGTTATTCAACAACAAAGGAGATTTAGTATGAGTAGAGAAGTGAGACCTTGACCAGTTTTTACCAGGTTTGTTTGCAAGCCACTTGTATGCTTCTTCATCCATATTTTTCATTTCTTCTAAGCTCTTTTCAAAATGTTGAATGGTGGTGGCTCTTGCAGCCTTTTCCAGTAACTCTTTCAAAGCCATTCCTTTGTGTTTTTGATTGAAGTTGTTGTAAAGATGGCGTACACAATATCTATGTTCAATGCCAGGTAACAATTTTCCTACTGCCTTGATCAACCCCTGTCACACATGAAAGAGGAAATATCAAAAAATAGAAGAGCTAAAGTTATTAAAGTAAGAACAAAATACAGTAAAAAAGATGATAATGTACCTTTTGTTTATCAGAGATGATGGTGTAATTCTCAGGAATTTCAATGTCTAGATCACTCACCAGTAGTTTCAAAAACCACTTTCATGTTCTATAATTTTCTATATCCACAACAGCATAGCAGAAAGGGTAACAACAATTATTTGGATCAATACCAACTGCACTTAACAAAACTCCTTTGTCTGGCCCACTTAAATGACAACCATCCAACCCTATCAAAGGCCTACACCCCTCCTTAAACCCTCTCTTCAAAGAACCCCAACAAATATAAATTCTCCTAAAAATAGCAAAGTCATGGTTAGGTCTATGTGACACTTTCATAACTGCTGTAGTACCAGGGTTTGACCTTTCCATTTCTTCTATATAATCCCACAACACCAAATACTGTTCAGCATTAGTCCCTTGTAGTTTAGTTTTTGCAATTCTTATAGCCTTATAAGCTGTTTACATTGTCACTTTGCATTGCAAATCCACATGTACTTGATTTTTGAATGAAAGAACAGCCCACTTAGGATTAAGTCTAATTTGATCCATGTACTTCTTGGCAATAAACATGGGCTTACAAGCACTAATGTCTTGTGTCCTAGGGCATGTGTGTTTATCAATAAATGTCCTTATTTCAATAGTTACTTCATCCCTCACAGCAGCTGCATATAGGTACCATGTACACTTTACCTTAGTTCCTTTTCCTTTTTTTGTCTGTTTTTGTGTCCCATTAAAGCACCTAGCTATCAACTTTCTATTTGAATTTTTTGTAAACTTACAATCTTTACCATTTTGAAAGCAGTACATTTTCAAAGCATCCCTAAAATTATTAGCAGTGGGAAACAACATTCCTAACTTGAATTTCACATCATTCAAATCAGCTTTACCAAATGCAAGAGAGGAGTCTTCTTTTTCACCTTCATTGTCAGTCTCAAAGTCATCTGAATCTACACATCCCTCATTCAAAATTGTTTCATCAAATACTATGTTTGGAGTCCATTTAGGCACAGTTACTTTTGGTTTTGGTTTTGGTTTAGGTTTAGGGTTACTTGAACTTGTAGGGATACTTGAACTTGAAGGCTCAAAATCTGTTTGGAAATTGACAGTTAGGTCTATAAGACCATCATCTTCATTTCCTTCATCTTCACTACCATCAAACATTGGAATATGACCAATGTCACCATCATCTACAACTTGTTCTTCTTCACTATCATCACTAGTATCACTAGCTCCAAAATCATTTTCACAACCATCAGCATACACTTGAACAATCCTATCATTGTCAATAAATTTTCCTAGGCTCACAACATCACTATCAAGCTTAATCTCACACACACCAGTTTGAAATTCATCCCCAACCCTTTTAAACCAAAACTTTTTAACCTCTAGCCATCCTACCTGACCAGCAATAGCTTCTAATATCTTCAAAGACATTCTTTTTGGATCACAATAATCAACATAATTTGCTAACCCATCCACATAATCAGAAACTATCTCTCCTTCATATATAAATTTACCCCCATGGTGTAACTCAATTGAAAAAAGAGTTGTCTTGGGAGCTGCAAATAAAATGTACAATTTATTTAATTATTTTAACAATATTAACAACTCTATCAGTGACAGTTGTATAAGCCCTAATTTTGTTTATATAAACCAATGTACAAGCCCTAATTTTTTATAATTCGCAATGTAATACATAGCCTTAGTTAGCAGTATAACGTAACCCTAATTAGCAGTTTAATACCCAATTTAATATACAATTGATTTCAAAAACCCTAATTAGCTGTATAACATTGCCCTAATTAATAACCAATTTGATATACAATTGATTTCAAAACCCCTAATTAGCAGTTTAATACCCAATTTAATAAACAATTCATTTCAAAACCCCAGTGTAATACCTGATTTAATATACAATTGATTTCAAAATTTATTAACAAAAATCAGTGAACTAACCGTAATGCGGAATGAGTTCATCATTCCGGCGTATAACCCAAACCATCTGATTGTAACTTGATGTTGATAGAGAGTGTAATAGCAATTTTGGTAGTAATTTTGGTTTCAATTTATCTGTTTATGGGTAAAAGATTGTAAGAGAGAGAGTTTGAAAGAATTAATACATATATATTTATTTGGTAAAATGTCATAATATATATTTATTTGGTGAAATGTTATAATTGCCCTTTTTCTTAATCGTTTTCGTTAGCACGTGACAGCACGTACTAATTCTGGTGACTGAAAACGGAGACAGTCCCTTGATTGGAGACAAAAACATTACTCTGGGTACCAAATTAGAAAAGCAAATAGGTTGGGTAGGAAATTGGTAAAAGCTGATACGTTGGGGTAGTAAATAGCATTTTTCCCTTTTATTTTAATTGTAAAAGTTTCGTTGTGATTGTTTTTTTAATTATAAAAATCACACCCAATTTAATTTAAAATAAATAAAAAAACTAGCCGTATAAATTAATCAGTGAAACTAAAAAAAATTGTTTGGAGCAGTTTTATATCTAAATATTATGAAATTTACATATAATGTATTATAAAGGTATGTAAAAATGCGACACAATTTATAAAAAATTTAAAATTTGGACGAAAATATGCAAGGGGGCACGAAATGAGACAAAAGTAGGGGAACAGAGGATCCAGACTCGGGAAATAGAGTGAGCACACCCCAATAAATAGTAATATCTAATATACAGCCTCTTCACCTTTTACCAATTTGGTTAGAACTCACCGTATAAAACCGATTAAGTAAGGAGGGACGGTGCTGATAGACTTATATAGCCGGACAGGGTTGTCAAACAATTACAAAAATACAGAGCCACAGTCGAACAACACTGAAATATAGACACAAAAGGGAACTCAACCCGTACAATAGGGATGAATAATGAAATAAAACTGTGGCACTTTACTTCTTGAAACTACTAAAGTACCCCCTCAATCTATTTAACTATACGTAATAGTATTATCTATTTTGCCATTTATCTCTCTCTATCTCAGGTATCTATTGCTCAATTTCACTTTCAAACTTTTTATTTATTTAAATATATTTCTTTCTTTGATTGATACTATCGGTAGATATGTTCTTATTATTGTAATTTGGAGTAGGAAATTCAAATTTCAGTCTATTAGGGCTTTAGTATTATCTTTTATTTAATTACAATTGAGGAATTTGACATCTATTTACTAATACTCTGTGTTTTTGTATCTAGGGTTTGGACTGTAACCGTTTAGTGTAGTTATTAGTATTACTTTTTTAAATTATTATCATCTTTTTTTTGGGAGTAGTTTCTGTAAATTTCGAAAGAATAATAAAAAATATATCTTTAAATAAGTATTTGAACTACTAGTATTTTGACCAGCTAGCACTGTTTACAATATTATTCGGAGTAGTTTAAATTGGATTATATTGTCATGTTTGTAACCATACCTACTCTTTTTTACCTTATTTTACTGAGTTACGTCTAAGTAATAGCATTCCTTGTATTTTATTTTCCCAAACGGGCAACTTTGATGCATCGAACGTGAATTAACGTTTTGATTTCTCATCAGAAAAAAATATCAAAATTTGAATTATTTCATGTAAAAATTGGTATTTTTTTGTATTGGTCGAAGTTGGGAATTTTTACTAAATTTATTGAGCTTGGTGTTCTTGGTGTTTCTCTTCTAGTAAAGATTAATATTGAAACTAGATACCGGAACTCATTGGTTTCTATGTGCCTTTTCCTTAATATACAAAATGAAAGCTTTAGGTTGTCCTTTACTGTGACTGCTATGATTAAATCATAGTTAACTGGGGCTCTATTTTTCTATCTTGTTTTAAGGCTTTTGCTTGGTTTCCACTGATAATTAGGGCTTTTGTTTGCCTTACATTGTTAGTTGAGGCTATGAATAAAATAGATTTCTAATACTGGTATTCATATCAAATTAGTGTGTTTCGGTAGTAATATGCTTGGCGTTTTTGTTTGTATAATTTCTTTCATCTGTTATTGGAAAAAGAAAATGGTGCAAGCATAAATAAGCCAACAGTTCTGTTGTGTACATTGATAAAACATATTTTATAATTTGATGAACGAGTTATCATGAACTTCTAGCTCTCCATGTGTACGATAGTAGTAACTTAAAATCTAAGGTATGTGTATAGCTATAAGCTCTTACACACAAGTAGGTCCACTCAAGAAAGACCTACAGAATATACATTAAACCCAGATGCTTTCGTTAAATAATAAAAGTTACCAGGGTCTATGTTTTTTCTATCTTATGCCTATATTTTGCGGGCAACACTTCTATGTATGTGTTTTTTTTTTTTTTTTGAGTAAATGACAAGTGGATGCGAGTTTTACCACTAAAATATGAACAAATGCGTTAGTGACTGAGTAATGTTGTCGATATCTTGTTTCTCTGTATACTTGGACTCACCGTTTTGAATACTTCCTTCTTGTGACTGAGAACTACTGTAAAAGCAAAAGAGAAAGAACAATTGGGTTAGTATTTATCTTTCTCTTTTCCTCGTGAATGCCAATCTCTACTTAATATTTCTGTTGATAGATTTGATACACTATGGCGCTCATTTATGGGTCTGTGACAGGTTATGCATTTTCTCCAGGTACCTTTCTTTCTGTTGGTTTTTATTGATTTTCTGTACGGCCATACTTGATTTTAATATGCTTTATTTTAGCAGGTTTGGTTCATAGAAAACTACATCTCCATATTCAGAACCATAACAGAAGCTGGCCTATAAATTACAGATTCACTCAATCAGTTGCTTACAAGGTAACATATGCCTTGTTTGGATGCAGACATAAGTACGTTTTATTTGTTTCTTAGCAAACCTTCTTGGCCAGCAGACTTGTGGCAATGTTATTTCCGATTCGAAGTTACGAACTAATGTAGAAAGCGGTCACTTGCAACTAGTTTACTTTTGAAATACCACATCTTGTTGTTCGTGAATACTTATTAAACAATTTGAAGTTTCGGAACTTTCCCAAAAAGAAATAAGAAACAAAGTCTCGAAACCTTTGTTTTAATTATTGGTTGTTCTGTTGGTACCGTCTCTACTTGTGTTTAGATATTACAACACCCATCTGTTTCTAAAACTGCAAGTTTTCAAATCATCATGAACTTACGATTACACTGTAGTTCAACGCAAAGGTTGCAAACTTTAACAAAGTTAAATTTGTATAGGGTACCCAAATTTGGCTTGGAATTATTAAGCTGATCGTTACAAATAAAGCTTAGAAAATTATTTTTTGTTTTATAAGAAAGAGCAATACACTTAAACTTGCTTGGCCACTTCTGAAATGAAGCAGTGGCAGCAATACTATGTTCAAGTATTGCCAATATGATAAATTTTTACTCTACATGAAAAACAACTTAAAGGTTGTGACTTAGTGATCCTTCAAGATTGAAGGTGGTACCGTAGTAACAATATGAATATGTAACTATTTCAAAAAAAAATTATATATATATATATATGAAAATGTAATGATGTTGGTTTTTTTTCCCGTACTTGATAGATTCATAGACCGAAGATTCATTATGATGCAGTTATGCGTCGCAACAAATATATTGTCTATGCTGAAAGAAATCAACATCACTTCTACCACAATGATGTTGTCAATGAGTCGTTTTGGTCAGAATCAACTCAAGCTGTTTTACGGTACTAACTGTTATAGACGCTTTTCTTTTAGTGTACATGATCCTATCAAGTTATTTGCACGTGCCTTCTCCGTATTGCTGATTTTGCAGGTGGTCCTGTTATTTGTAAATGGCAATTGTCTGTTTTTTTAATTTCATTACTCAAAATTTTGTGTCCGTATGTGGAAAGGAAGCAATAGATCCCTGAAAAAGCAATGCCATGTTTTCAAGCCAATAATTTCACTCTATTTTGTATATTATTGTCAGCATTGGTTGATGTTGTAACCTTTTACAGGGGTTTGAAATCTTTCTTTAGTTTCCTGCTGGAGCAGCCTAGCCAGCTACAGTATGTTGAATGGCCAAGCTTCCAGAGCACGGTTAGTATCTATTCTAATTAAACTTATCCTATAGTTAAATAGAACACATCTCCAAACTTTGTCATCCACATGTGTGGTAAAAGATGCAATAGATAATATCATAGCCACTGTGACCATGATTTTCTATACCTTTGTAATAAAATTAAATTAAATTTTATTAATGACAAATAAGCAATTTGTATTAAGATTAAAATGCAGTTACAGTTGATATTTATAGAGAAGGGTTAATCTTGCTGGCATGCCAGGATAACTTTTGTCTTTTGTCACACTCCTGTATCTGTCAACAAGATAAATGCGGACATCTAAATATTTTACTTTTTCCTATGTATACTGATCTCATTTACGAAATTCCAACGAAGTCTTGAGAACATGCAGATATCTCTTATTTTCAACCAATATTCATCAAGTATAATAGTAAAAGGTTTGGGGTTTTCAGTGGCAAGAAATAAATTGCTGATACATTTTTCCCATGTCTATTTTCCTCAGCGTGTTGATTAAGCTCCATTATTGCACTGTCTATATTTTTATGGAAAATATTCTCTTTCAAGATACGTGGACGCTTAAGCTGTTAATTAATAGTGCTGTGAACTGTTTATATGCTCTTTTTGTTTTTGTTTTAGCTGAAGACAGCTACACTCACTCTGATTCTGGTGGCACTTCTGATAGTTGCTCTTGCTTCAGTTGACTCGGCCCTTGCCTTTATCTTAGCCACGCTTCTACGAAAACCTGCTTGAGATTGTCCTTGAGAAAGCTTTGTTATCACCTCAACTTGTTCTCTTTCTGGCTTTAGACAGTTGGATCACTTTCTCGAGGAATTATGAAGAGGACCGAACGTGCATACTGAAAGGCTCTATTTAGGTGAAGAATTCAATTTGTTTTTTTTTTCCTTTTGAATAAATGAGAAATAACTAGAGAAGCTTAGATCATAAAAGAAGTCAAATTGCACAAATGTCGATTATTTTTTGTAATGCTTCTGTTTTGTAATTCTTATTTGTCAGTGAACTGTACCTTGGAAAGTAGAAAGGGTGAAATGAAGCTTACAGTGGGAAATTTCTTGGATGTTTTGCCTTATGAATTATTATGTGACCTTCTACAGTTATAATCTGAAAAAGATAATGTTAATATTGAACAGTCTACTGATATTATAATCATGAAGATCGCACTTTTACCAAATTTACAGATCAGTATTCATGTTCCTATCGTTATTTTCATATTGGATAATTTTTTAAATTTTGGATGCGCAATTTTAAGACCTGCCGATTTAAGAAAGAGCTTGAGAAAAGTTGTTGACCTCTGTTGGTTTGATATCAGTCATTAGGGGTTCCTTAGACCGAGGAAGAACCGAAGAACACTACTTAACACTTGAGTCGGCTTTAGATAACAGTATTTTAACTTCTGTTATAGCATTTACGCTTGTCGAGGGTCAGTCATTATCACACTCATCTTCCTTTCATCTTTATAGGTGACTCTCATCCAAAGCTTGCAATTTACAAACATGAATTTTGACTTATTCTGGGCCACCTTTTAGGTGGTGTTTAGCCTTTATGCACTGATGTTTACCATGTGTGACAATGGGAGCTTTTGACATTATGTGTTCTTAGGTACAACTGTACTAGATCTCAAGTTCAGATCGTCAAAAAATTTGTTTGATATCTCTGCAACATCATTTATTTAGAACAAAAGGTTTCATAATGATTTCTATAAGCTCCATTTGCATGCCTATCATGTAATCTATACAAAGAATTCAAAAGCCAAATGAGTCGAGAGTCGTAAATGATCTAACTTTAAAAAGAGAAATATGCCTTTTAGTCTTTTACCCAAACAGTTTGGCAAAATCTGAAAATAAGAATGATACGTCTAGCTACAAAAAAAATAGATCGAATGAGAGATGAAACAGCAACAAAAACGAAGAATTACAATGTTAGTTTCAAATGGCATGACACTGTTGGGTGAAAATTGACCTATACGGATTACGAATGTTACGACACGGTTTAATGGTTACTCTAACAAATAGGTTCAAACCAACCTTCACGGCCCAAGAAATGCTCACCCAAGACAGCAAATATCACTGATAAATGAGCAATCAAAACTTTACCATCTGGATTTAACTTATACTAAATCACCGATACAACTTGGACTAAGCTAGAAAAATATAAATCCAGAGCTTTGTTTGGATAACATTCAAAAGTTTGTTCGGTGGAAGAAGTTCCGGAACAAAGGTCCGACTTTGAATTATACATCATTTCAAACCATGCCAGTCCAATTAAAGTCTTTAATTATCAAATAAACAATTGCTCAACACCTATCTGGTTTGTTTGGTGGAAGATATTCCGGAACAAAGGCCCAGCTTTAGAACATTTCAAACCAAGACAATCCATTTTGAAGCCTCGAATTAACGAATAAACATTGCCTCAACAGCTTAACAGAAGTAGGGAAAGCTCTTTGATCTTTTCTGATATAGGGTGTATTCTAAAAGAAGAAACACTATGATCTGTGTATTTTTACGGCTGAACTAATGAAAACCGAACACAGTATATACAATTATAGATTAGTACATATCTTTCAGTGGATTCTGGTTTGACACAATCAAAAACCCAATACTAAGTTGATCTCAAACTTCGACAATTTTTGCCCACCTCAACGTTCAAGGGTTAGCTCTGGACGACGACTTCTGCTTCTCTCCAGCCTGGCCAATTCCAAAAAAGAAAAAAAAAAGAAAAATTAAATATTAAATATTAAGTTTCAAATAACTAAAGAAATTCCAGTGGAAGAAAAGGGGGAACGATATAGAACTTCACTTGCCACACCACAGAGTAACTAAAAGAATTTTTAGTTTCAAGGATGAGATAACATCAATTGATACAAGGTACAACATGCCTAAAAATTTAGCTGAGGAAAGTCATCTAGTAAAAACTAAAAAATACACCATTCATGCAAACATCAAACTGCCTTCAAGAGTGAAATATAAATAAGGTTTCAGCAATTAAAGTGGATGGAAATCAAGTACAATCCTCCGAGTCATTCACTTGATTCCAAGAAAAGCTTTCATTTCCCTCTGCTTAATAAAGACGTCCAATACAAGCTAAACAAAAGTTGCTGAAGTCCACTAATCCGATGACCTGGAAGCTCAAAAGCTCTCTGAGAGCTATTGACCCTTTTTGTTGACTGTTTTATGTTGTATTAGACAGAATAGGGAAGGAAAGTATATATTCCCTGAACGAATATCGTAATAGCTAAGATCATTTCATACAACAAATAATGCATAATTCAAGCCATTTGCACTTCAGACAACTATCCCGCTATTACTAAAAAAAACTATCACACAATAATATGTTCTTAGTTACAGTTAGGTTAGGAGTCTTTAAGTTTCTTTTCAATTTGGAGCATAACAGGTGTCATGACTAACAATGGTACCTCTAAAAAAGAGGCTTAAGAAAATTCAGTCTAGAACTGCTGGTTATTTGCCTTACTGAGACCTTTTAAAAACAAGGAAGGTGAAAGAAACCCCGTAATTTTCTTACTTTTCTTTTAAATAACAAGGATTCTTTTTCAAGATGTGTTCTTAGTCTGCAAAATTACATTCTTATAGAAATGCCTCCTTTTAATTCAATGAATAATGCTACTGGACTCGTATACTTTATCTCTGTAAAGCACAGTAATTTCGTTTAGTGTGTCAGTATTTAAACTATGTACAGATATCCAAACAAACTGCAAAACTGATCAGCGTACCAAAATACCATGACCATAACTTCCGAAATCAAACCCATTAATCGTCTGTAAATATATCTTAATCAAGATGTGTTCTTAGTCTGCAAAATTACATTCTTATAGAAATGCCTCCTTTTAATTCAATGAATAATGCTACTGGACTCGTATACTTTATCTCTGTAAAGCACAGTAATTTCGTTTAGTGTGTCAGTATTTAAACTATGTATAGATATCCAAACAAACTGCAAAACTGATCAGCGTCCAAAATACCATGACCATAACTTCCGAAATCAAACCCATTAATCGTCTGTAAATATATCTTAATCAAGAGCCAAGCTCAGGACTTATGCTCATTATGTTCCTGTTTAAATTTTAGTTTAAGCTGCCTGTCGTGCCTAATAGAAACCTAACATCATCTATACAAAAAAGGGACCGTGACAACAAGATACTCTCTCCACTGCACTTAGAAAGTATCAAGGCTCATTATCAACCAACAACTTTTATGCTCTGAAAGGGCACCGTAAGAGGGAGTGATGCAACTGTTAACGGGGGTTAGGTCGACGTAGCGTTACGGAAAGGAAGGGGTGTTGTTAGGGTTTTTGTGTTTTAGCTGAAGGTCAATTCTGTATCTATGACCATTTCCTATAGAGTGAATGTAAAGTTGACTGAAACAAAATTTACACCGAAGAAATAACAAAAATAATGCCCATTGCCAACAGATAAGTGAATCAACCAGTAAAAGTTCGCAATCAACAAAGGTAGAGCTTTTTCTTTTCGGTTTTTCTATTAAGCTATAGCAAAATAATTCTGAAGAGAACATCGTGAATATGATCTGAAAGTGGCATACCTTTCGTAGTTTATCTAATACAGAAGCTTCAAAAGATGTATGGCCGGTGCCAAAAGCTGGTGCTGCTCTGGGAATTTCAGGTTCCTGGGATTTTGAAGTACCAGCAGTTTCCACTGGCTGAAGAGGCAAAACTAATAAAGGATTTGAGATATCCCCAAGCACAAAACTGGTAGCAGCCGCCTACAAAATACTAGCTATTATTAGAGGATATAACATGACAAGCTCCTAAAAGAATAAATTCAAAAAAAAAATTAATCTGAGAAATGTAGTGTGGCATGGATACAGGTTCAAAGACACTGTATTTCATAAAAATACAAGAGACGCAATACAGCAATAATATGCCAGTAAATAGTTCATGTATACGAGAAAATCATAAATAAAACGGTTACTAAATTCTGTACAAACACGGCATGGACATGCCAGTTGAAAACATTTCTATGTGCATTTCAATATATAAGACAAACTAAACTGGCAAGGGTGTATCGTTATATTTTAAGTAGCAAACAGACCATATCTGCGGCCGAACTTAATATATCAATTAGACCAATATATTTAAATACCAAACGGACCATATCTGCAGCCTAAATCTAATATAACAATTTTATTGTGCTCCCATCACATTCCTAAAAGTCTAAAGAGTAAATGTATATTCTGGACATTAAGTGGACACCGTGGACTAAATTGAAGGTATCCATTGAGTTTCCATGGAAAATAAATCACATGACACGTTTAAATAAGTCTCCTGACATATTCAGGTGTTTTCATGATCTTGTAATTGACACGGTTATGTTGTGAAATTAATGTGTATGCTTTTACTTGACTGTAACAAACATACACTTGCATCTTTTGAAGACATTATTACTAGGGCAGATCCTTTCTTCTTTCTGTTTCTCATTACAACATCCTCAACTTCACCAAATTTCTCAAACAACATCCTCAATTTTTCAGCACTGTAATCCACACCAGATTTCTCCCAAGACACCTGTGGCACAAGAATTAATCAGCAAAAACTTAAATGCACAATAAGTTTAAAATTAAACATATGCTACCATATTAACATTTCTCTGAATTCGGATTCAATGCAAAAAAAAAAAAATTGGAATTTTCGAGTAAATAAGTTTTTAAGCAAGCATTCTGGACTTCATGTTGCAAAGTTTAGCTTATTCATTAGGTGAAAGTACGAGAAAAGCAAAGCTTTCGAGCTGGTCAACAAACTGTAGTCCAGCTTGTAAGCAAAAGACTGGGTTTGTAAGGTGCAAAAAATCGAAGCTTTAATCAACTCACAATTAGTCACGGCTAATTAACTTCGATTCTTTTGTTTATTTAATTTTTCTTGTAACATTTAAGAGCTAGGCAACGGAAAACAAGCTTTCACACAACATATTGCGCTTGTTTGGTTGCTCCGCCAAAAAAGCTGGAGTTCATGAGGTTCATAAGAAGGTATGTTCATCCAGCTTAAAGTTATCAAGGCCAAAGAAATAACAAATATCATCTCATAAGATAGTCAACCAAACATAATCAATCTTTTAAGAAAAACAGCAAAAAAAACTTGTAACGTAAATTGCAATCAAACAAAGCCATTAATTAAAATATAAGCTCACATTCAGCACCCTTTCCTTGTCCAACCCACTTGTACTATCTTTTGCTGTCGTCCCACTTCTTGAATCTTCTGTGGGAGATCCAACTTTACCGGTCCAAGAAGCTTGACTTCTAGCGGCAAATTCAGCTCTTATTCTTGCAACCTCCTCATTAAACTTTCTCGAAATCTGTTCTTCTTCTTGTCGAGCTTTTGCTTGCGGGTCGACAGTAAAATCACCCCTCTCTCTTCTTTCAAGGTCAGACATCATCCTCTGTCGTTTAGAATCATGCTGCGCATGCCTCCGTTTCTTCTCGAGTTTCGCTTTGATAAGATCATTAAACAACTTTCTTGCTTTTTCGTCCTTCAGTATAGCATGCGAAGCATTAAGATTTTGAATGTCGGCATGTGCTTTATCGCGATCGTTGGGTCTCTTGTCCGGATGTAACTCTAACGCCTTTTTCTTGTAAGCCTTTGTAATTTCTTTTTCGGAAAGTTTGGCACCTTCCTCACCAGATGGTAAACCAAGAATAGCATAGTGGTCGATCAGCTCCTCCATATCTCTCTCTCTCTCTCTTAGTAAAATAACTGCATTGCAAAAGATTCAGTAACGAAAATTCGTCGATGGAAGACAATAAAGGATTTTGATTAAAAAAAATGTTAATAAGACATATGAAGTAACTAGCTCCACAGACTTACTCAGGGTACACATTTGGTTGTAATGTAAAGTTAAAAGCTAGTATTTTTTTATATGTGGAAGAGAAGCTAGTTGTTGTATCATACACAAGTATTAGCAAGCAAACTAAGCTGGTTTATGGCATAGTTGATGAAAACAAATAGAATATAAGATCGGTCCTTTTAGATCTAATCCGGACTTACCTTATAACCCTAGCTTACGTAGCAATCAAATTACTGTAGATCAAAACCCTAATTCTTTTCCACCCATAAACCCAAAAAATTTACAATGTGGACCACCGGATGAAAATTGTAACTTTCAAGATAAAAGCTGAAAATTTCAAAAAAACTGGTTTATTTCACATATGAAAAGCACAAAGACGAATATGAGATCAGTCTGTAATCTATTGAAAGCTAATTCTGACTTCAATTGCAACCCTAGCTTGGATTTTCAATATCAATTCACTTCGACCGAAACCCTACCTTATTTTCCACCAAAAATCAAAAAACCCTAAACTCCTGAAATCGACTGAACCCAGTTACTAAATTACCATCATCTACCAGCTTATTCAGGGTTCGATTCGTTTATAATAACTTTTAAGAAAAATCTTAAGGGTGTATTTGGAAGCCGGAAAATGTCACGGAAAAGAAAAGAAAAGGAAAGTAAAACCAAGGAAAATTAACTTGAAATCATTTTCCGGTCATGTGTTTGGAATGTTGGGAAATCAAGAGAAAATAAAATAAAAAAAGAGGAGAGAGAGCGAGCTAGTCCCACTTTTCCCATTTGCTTTCATTTTCCTCCCACCACTTTTGGAAGGAAAATGGTTTATCTCATTATACACAAAAAGTTTTCCCTCACTTTCTTTTGTTTCTTTTTCATTGGTTTTCCTATGCAACCAAACACAAGAAAATATTTTCTCGGAAAATCATTTTCATTTTCCCATAAGTTTTCCGGGTTCCAAACACATTTTCAACAGATGGTAGAAAATCTAGGTTAGTTCGAGTGATACTAAACAGTATAATACACAATTGATAGCCCTAACAAACAAAGCTGGCTTATTACATAATTGAAGAAAACTAGAGATGAGATCAATTCACAATTAATTGAAAGCTAGACTTGAATTGTGACCCCGTGTTGGATAATTACAATATCAGATGAAACCCTAGTTTTTTTTATCACCTACATAAAATCAAGGAATATAAAAAATTAGAAAGAAGAGCACACCTTAATTGATTAATCGGGAGATATACAGATAGCAGAAGCTATATAAGCATTCGCGATTGATTAGAGGGAGGGGGAGTATATATTATTTTATTTATCTATCTAATATCTAATACTATATGTTTAGATGGCTTATGAAGCCTTACAACAAATATTATCAAAAAAAACCCTATTAAATAAACAAATTACAAATACAGCCAATATTTAATACACGGATAAAATGAATAACTGCTACACTTTCAAAAGGAAAAAACATGTAATATTCCCTCTGCCTCTCTCTTTGTTCTCTCTCTCTCTCTCTCTCTCTATTCTCTCAATTCACAAACGGATTGGGTTTGTTAAGAGATTTACGACACTTCTTTTTCAGGTAATTATTTATATATTTTAATGTTATTTAGGTTTCTAAGTTTGTGTATGCCTTAGTTTTAAATTAGTTTTACACTTATTTTCTCCAATTGAATTCCAATGTCTTTAAGATTAGGTTTCATAAATACAAATTCAACACACAAAACCGAACACGCGTTACGCCACGTATCGCATCGCATGGGCGACGATCGCTAGTATGTATATATATATATATAGAGAGAGAGAGAGAGAGAGACCTGCTGAACTAATAAAGTCTAACGGGAGCGACTGCTATTTCAACGTAACATAAATAGAATAATACATCATTAAAGAAAATCTCCATTAAACTTACTAAAGATTAATAAATTAACGGGAGCGACTACACTAAATAATAATAAACTTATTAAAAGCATCTTGATTAAAGATTTTTTATTTTTAAAACATTTTATATATTTATTTTATGAATTTAAATAGAACAAAATCGAGGAATATAAAGAATAGAAAGAAAGGCACAAACCTTAATTGATTAATCAGAAGATACACTGATAGCAGGACTGTATACACCTTCGCGATTGATTAAAGAGAGGGGGAAATATATTATTTTATTTTTGTATATGTATTATATATATATATATATATTGTAGTGATTCTCTCTCTCAAACCCTAATTCGCCATAGAAGGCAGCTGTAGTGAGAGAAAATACGAATGTGTTTATTACTGTATTAGCTTATTAGGTATTAGTATTTCTGTTTCTGTTTAATTCGGTCCAAATTTTATAAAGTTCACGTTTTCAAGGAGGTTTCAGTTTTTTCATAGCTATTGGTACTTTTTTTGGTTTTAATTTTATAAATATACTTGCTATTTTATTTTGAAAATGTTTATTCAACAAAATTTGTAAAATTTAAGTTTTATATATTTTTTAATGTTTAATTGTTTGTTTGACAAATTATATGGTAACAATATTAATAAATAACAAAAAATATATAAAATGTCAAAATTTACAGTTTTTTTAACAAACACTTTAGAAATAAAATAATATGTTACTTTACGAATATATATGAAAAATCCGATAAACTGATGAAATATGACCATTCGAACTTGATAAAATTTGAACAATGTTTAATTGTACTATTATTAAGGGTAAGGATTTAACTTACCGAAACAAAGTGTAAGGATTTATCAGAACCGTACGATTACATGGTGTTGTAATAATATCAACCGTTAGATTAGATGAGAAGGGTTTGGCCTGGATTGCGACACGTGGCCAGATCTAAGGGTTAGTATAGTAGTAGTTTCTTAACTGCTCCTAACCACCCTAAGTTTCAAAATGTTTCAAATTTGTATACATAGTAGCAGTTGTATCAGTGTCAAGATTTTGTTCATAAATATAAAACAGTACCTTTTCGTTTTTTACGGGTCCCCATTTTGTACAGTCATTGAGTTAGACTGTACAATGTCCAGTCAACTTTACAACCATTAGATTAAAAAATGAAGGTTCATATGATACATTTTCAATAACTAATTTAATTTTTTAATTTTTATTATATATTACACAAATTAGGATGTAATAAATTAAAAACAATTTTTACAACACAATAAAAACTCAAATAAAAATATAGAACCCTAGTGAATACTAACCTAAATTTAATTATTAATCAAATTTTGAAAAAAAATAACAATTGATTTTTTTTTTAAAACGGGACTTTGTGCCGTTCAATTGATTGACTACGAAAACCTCGTTTTTTACTATTCAATTCCGATTGAATTATTGTTTCTTTGCCTAATTCCATCGTAATATATCTGTTATATATCATATATATATATATATATATAACGAAAAGTCCAAACCGGAAAAGGAAAAGAAAAAGGAAATTGATTTCCCAACCCTTGAAGTTCAAAGTTTTTGAAAACACTCCTTGCCAACTAGTTTTACTTTCTATTTACTCACATTAATGTTACTAATTCAGTGGCTCCAATGAATCAATTGGAAAATGTTTTTACAAGTTTCATTAGAAACACTGAACAAAATACTGAAGTTAAATGTAACGTTGTTTTTATATCAATTAACAGGAGAGAAATGTTGCACTCAGGATGACAATGGTTTGATAATCAATCTGATACTTCTACAATCATATTTTTCGATCCAAAAACCAGACAATGACACAAATAAGTAAATAACATATAATCAGATGCACCAGCTCATTAACACAGTCACAGACTGATATTCATATTGAAACTAATGAATGCGATGAGTAAACAAACAACATTCGGTAGTCATTCAACACCAGTTCAAAGAAACAGACCCCGCAAAAATGTAGCCCTTTGTGTCGACCGAAATGGCTGAAATTTACCTAAGAACAACTGCTGCATTCCTAAGGGCTAAATACCTTTGTACATACTCATTTGGAAGTGATCTTATTTGCTTGAACACCTCAGTATTTGCATAACGAAGGTGGGTCCTTGGATCGGAGTACGGTGCCTGCATGTAAAAGCATAAATTCAATTTATTCATTTGTTCGGATTTTCAGATTAGGATCTGGTTCTTGATTTCACTATAATTTTGGTTTCTGAGAATATGAGGCTTTGGGAATAGAGCTCATTTCGTGTTATTGAGTAAAAGTTAGTATCAATGAAGCAATAAAAACATCATATCCAACAAACAAGCATGATCTTCACCAACCATTTAGATATCAAACCATGTCCATGTACTCGTTCATTGATACTAACTTTTACCATATCCAACAAACAAGCATGACCTTCACCAATCATTTAGATATCAAACCCTATACGTGTACTCATTCACCAAAAGGTCTATTTATGTTCAAAAGTAAAAGGTAATTACTACATATATATAGCCATTGCCATCAGTCAACATAAGGGTCTTCTACATTATGAAGCTTATAATCATGTAAATAGAATTAACTTAACGTATCCAGAAAGGAGAGACTTCGGATTGCTACCTCTGAGTTATACTTGAATAAAAACAACCAGGAAAACCTATACATTCTAGTTTTTGTTCATTTGGCACCCACAACTAACCAAAACCACAAAGAGCATTGAATATATTTGAAAATTACCAAAATATTTGGTACTATTTGGAAAAGAAGTCACTTCACTTCCCATACTTTATACTTTGCAAATGAAAAGAAAAAATTGAATACACATTATTAGATCAACAACCTAAATATCTTTCCGTTTGCCGAAAGAAGCAATACACATGTATTTAAAGGATCTGAAAATTCCAGTTAGCACACAGATGTTGCTAGTTAATATTAAATTATTTTTCAAATTCATTCCCTCCGTGTAGAAAAAGAGCATTTTAACTTGGAATGGTGAAATAGGTACACTACCATATCTAAAATGCCCTATATGAGTTCTTATTTAGAAAAACTAATGACAGCAATATACAGCACTAGTGCACTCTTATTTATTTTTATTTTCCACAAGCTGTAAAAGATCAACTGATCAAGAGATCACCATAACAGCCACCATATTTTCTTGTACTAACTATAATCGTAACCTCATATTGATCTGATTCCAGAAAGAACATGAAAAATGGGTGATGACTTGCACCTTCTCCGTTACATACAGCTTTTGATCAAAATCCTATCGTTTTGGTTCAGCAAAAGTTGACATAAGCTGTAATGGAAGAAGAAAAGAGAGAAAACTGGGAAAAAAACTTCTCTGAAACAAGACAGGCAAACCATACTTAGTCCTCACTCCTCAAGATATAAAACCACCCTAATCCAGAACGTTGAGTTGACAAATGCATACATGCAAAGGAGGTAAGTTCAACAATTCCTTCATTTTCTAAATGGTAAGATCAGCTTGAATTACTACTGCCACCAGGTAAATATACTGAGATACATGAAAGGATTCCTATTAATCTACCGGGGGAGAAATGAATTTTGTAATGATGTAGTTGGGCACCTAGATCTATTAATGAGAGTATTAAAAAAACTATGTAGCAGGATGATAAGCAGTAACCAGATATGCTCGTCAAATGATAGGGTCAATACCTCATATCCTGTAATATCGCAAATTCGTTTGCTAGGGTGCATAGATGGAGGTGTTTCGATGTTAACATCTGCAAAGAAGAAGTAAGAATGTGTATTACTGAGATTTAAAATGTACAGTGGTATAGAAAAAAAGAAAGATTTCCGATGCAATTAAGTAAACTAACAAAAAAGAACAGGAGTTGAGAAGCTGGTTAGAAGCGACAAAGAAAAAAAAGTTGGAAAAATACACATGTTTAATAGCTTTAGTCTGTCCAGATCATAAAATTGGTTCTCACATTTTACGGTAGGTTACATACTAATAAAACAATTCAAGTCTAAGTCATTACAAAATGCAATAACAGAAAGACTAATTAGAGAAGCCAAGGGTGCAGGGCATAGAAAAAAATCATTTCCACGCATTTATGTGTACCTAACAGAAAATTTTGAGACAAGACCTATAATAGTAAAAGAAAAGGTTGGAAATCAATATGAATATATGATCATGCAAAAGGGGTGGCTGTGGTAGTCTTTCTTGTGAAATTTGTCGAGGTGAGCGTAAGTAAAGTTATAAATCGTTTATAAAACATGAAATTCCCGTCTCTGGTGCTTATTAGGCTCCTTGTCCAAATAAGCTGGTGATTGAAGTACAAAACAATCTGGATAGCACTCCAGCATTTTCTAATCTTGTAAGAAAAAGAAAAACAGCCTATAAACTAGCATCCAAATGCATTCAAACCCAAAACTAAATTTTACAAAAGTTCCAATCAATCAAGTCTAGTACACATTTACTAATAGATTTAAATAGGTTTAGCAAAATAAAAGAAGGGACAACTAAAACAGCTTTAGAGAAATAATTAAAATGAAGATATGTTCCTGCATCTTACAATTTGGTTCATTAGGTGGGTAGTTTTGGTAGTTCTCTGCTTGGATAATCTGCTTAAGATGTTTCCAATGTCTTCCCCTTGCTTGTCCTTTTGGGTACTTCTCGTACATTTGCACTTTTTTAAAACTTAGGTGAACTGGCAACACTATCTCCGCCTCAATAATTTCTCGCTCCATCTGTAAAAACAAAATAAAACTCACTCAGTAATTAATTAATAAAAGTCAACCCATTTGTGAACGTTCTCATACATAATACAAGCGTAACTAGACATACTCACTATGAAAAGTAACATAAATTTCCATCTACAATTATGGTTTATGACAGTTGACTAAAATAAATTAAGTGATACAGTAATAAAAACAAAGCAGCCTATACTTTTTCTAATTTTTCATAAGTCTTTAAGAAGGATACCCCTTCTTTTTCGCTTGTGTTATGAAGACAGATTACAATTTTTGTTCTAGAAAGTTCATTTTAATCTTTTGTTTCAGTATATTTGGGATTGAAAAGACTAAATTCTTATAAATCTTCATTGCGCTCATATTATTTTCATTTTGTAAACAAAGGATTTTGAACCAGTAAGCAATAAGGTTTGTGTAAGTTTACCAGAGTCACCAGACTGGCGAATCTTCAAGAAAAATATCTATAAGAAGCTTTTAAAAATTTCAGAACACCTTTCCACGTGAGTACTGCTTTAAAGATTAAAAATAATCTAACTAAAATCAAACCAAAGGTAAGATCTAAATTTCTGATCCTGTACCGCGCTTCCTATTGCTAAAGGAAATATTGGGGCATGTTTGGCTAAATATTTTGAGAAAAAGCTGACAATATTGATAAAAGGGGGGAATAAACTTGGGTAATTTAACTATACAGACAAACAAGCTGGACTTGATTGATTGGCTGCACTTTCAAGCATGCATAACTAGTTTGGGAAAAAGCTGGGTTCGGTCAACTTCAAACTATAGCATTTCTAGGGCCAAAACGCCTAAGGTTATCAGCAAAAAATAACGAAAAAATTCAGCATGAAAAAAACGGAAAATAAAGGCACAAAGCTAAACTTCTAAGCAGCAAAACACACAAACTAAAATAAAAGAAAAAACTTTTCCTGAAAAAAACCGGGAAAAAAGTCGTGCAAAACTGAAGAAAGCCATTGTATGATTTACAAAAACCTAATTACAGAGGAATTAAATCTAATAAAGACTTTCATATAAAAGAAGCAGCAAAATTTACTAGTTTGTAAACCTGTTTTTGTCAGAACCCTAACCTTTAAATATAAGCATATCAAACAAATAGATTTTAGATTATAATCCTAAATTTTGAGCTATGAGCTCAACTCTTCCACTTAATATAATCATATCACTCGAAGCTAGCTAGCCAAAAACTTAGTGATTATAAGAATAACTATTTTTCCTGAGAATCGAAAGAAATATACAGGGATATCTCAAATAAGCGAAGTTTATAACTGAACCAAAAAATACTTTATTTCCAAAAAATCAAAAAGACCCATAAATTTCATAACACTAACTAAAATTTAGTATCATGTACATATAAAATCAAAGCTAAAACAATCAAAGCTAAAACAAAGATACGATTATAAAGAATGATCAGAATAGCTCTGAGACCTGTCTTTTCGTCAATATTTAACCTCTGATTCAACCAAAATAGGTTTCTTTCAGCTCCAAACGCTGTAACTATACCGCTAGGGGAATTTTAACTAGGTACAATTTACTCAACTTATTTAGCAAAAACACAAATCTTTATATCTTTCTTTCAAATAGGTCGGTACTGTCAAATTCAAATAATGTACTGCATGATTCGTAAGCATACTGTCAAATTCAAAAACAAATGAAACGCATGCACTGTCGGATTCAGTTGGCTACTAGCCCATTTGAAATGTATAATTACATATTTATATACAATATACCCCAAAAACATTGTGTAAACACATGTAATCTATCAAATTTTAACAAAATATACCGTTAAATTCCTATTTTACTTTCTTTCACCAACAGAACTATGAACTATCAACGCTAAAAAAAATCTGAAAAAATTCAATTCCATCTAATTTAAAATAAAAAAATCACCCAACTAAACCTAATTTTGTCCAATTAAAAGATCAAAACCTGCCAAGTTTTACTGTTACTTTTCCGATTTGTTTGCTGGACAAGGCCGCAGTGGTTTACCAACAGGAGAGAGAGTGTAGAGAGAGAGGCGGCCCAGCCCAAGTCAGTAAGGCCTCGGCTTATAATTGATCCTAACAAAAATTACAACAGATAATATTTATAATATACATGCTATTGAAAATAAAAATATTAAACATCAATCGGTAAACCCGATGTGTTACGATAGCTAATGGTATAATAGTTTGTTATTCTTTAAAACTCGTAAGTTTGTAATTTAATTTTGTTTTGATTTTAATTTATATTTATCGGAAAAAAAAAAATCAAACCTTAAACATTTTGATTCAAGAACATTGTTTTAATTTTTTAAAAGAAGAATGGCCCCAAACTCCACCAAACTTTTCAAACCCCCCTTTCCATCATTGGATTTCATTTATTTATTTTAATGGCCAAGATTATATTGACTTTAACACACTTCAACAAAATAGAAAACTCATATTTTTGGGAGGGAAACATAAGAATATGAAAAGTTAATGCTAAGAATACGTTATAATTAAGGTTGTTTCAATGAATATAAATTTTTTAACTTTAATTTTGAATTAATTTTAGAGCATTTATCTTTTTGATTCAGTGATATGCGTTGTGTTTTTAGTGGATGTCACACCCTAAATTATAGTGTATCGGGTTTACGGTACACTACAATAACCCTGGTGCATTATAATTGAGGGTGTGACAACCAATAAAAAAATTTAGTTTTGTTGTAAGATTATTGGACTCTTGGTCTTTTACTGATTGGGCTCAAGTGGGCTTATAACCCTACCCCTCTATCTATATAAAGAGGGCTAGGGGTCTTGTATTTTATTCATTCAGATATTCATTCATAATAAAGACGATACGGTTCTTTCCTCTCTTTACTTCTGTCTCCCTAAATACGTAGCTAATAGTTGTATTACAACACGTTATCAGCACTGCTCTCGGAGATCGAAGTACGGATTCTAGATTCAATAAACCTTGAGGTTTATCCGGGTTTTATTAGGATTTTTCTATATCGACCTTCATCAACATACCGTGCGTAAGGTATCCGGATATAATTTTTTTTGAACCGTACACGTCATATATAACATGTTATATGATATGATGACGTTACTACTACATGCTTGTATGTTCACTGTATCTATGCACGAATTGTTGATTATCATGTTAAAACAAAATCACATATGCTATGCTTAAATGGATTTTTTTAGCAGAACCTATTAACAGAACCTACTATTAATCACATATGCTGATTATCATGATACGAATGTATAAAAAGGCCATTTAAGGATTAAATATGATTTTTGCTGGGTATAGAAGGCAAACCTTGTCCGTTCCAAGATACTGGACTATGTTCTCATGCTTGAATTGGCTTAAGAAATATCTCCTGAATCTGTAACATAAAAAAAAAACAGTAGGACCAGTTTGTAAGTTTCTGTAAATTGTGGATTGTACTGTTAATTTATCAAAGACCAAACTGTAACTTTTCTGAAAGTATGGACTGAACATGTAATAACGCTGTAAATAGATATATAGTTTGCTAAAATTATACGCATGGTCCTGTAGTATAATACTTATACGAAAACAGTACATATGTTTGATAAGATACAATATTCGGTCAATATACACACACATGCATATTTTTTTTTTTATTAAAAGTCAAGTGAATAAAAAAAATTGCATGTTAATTGAATAAATTGATATGTTTCCATGTAAATTTAACCTCCTTGCATGTTAAAATATTTTTTTACCATATATAGAATTGATTGGTAATTAAAAATATATTGTTTACTTACATGTTAAAACTACCATATATAGAATTATTCATATGGCGATAAACATAGATAATTGATTGATATCTTGTTAGGATAATCCTATCTTTTGATATTACCATATATATAAATATCACATATACCAGTTAATTATTAGATTAGATCTAATTGATTTGATTTGATTTGGTATGATATAATCTTTGTGATTGATAATCCTGAATTGATTTGTTTATAACACCAAATCTACTGCATGATTAGATAAATCCTAAAATATATTTACTGCCTGTTTATATATATGTGGTTAATCTAGATAGATATTGTCTATATTGTTAATATAATTGCCATATATAAAATGCGAAAATCGTATATATTCACATTTAAGTTGGAAAAATTATGAATCTTCCCCAAATAGGCTCACCTATTTGGATACGATGTCTAGGAAAGATAAAGGCGAAAGTCGTTCTCCTAATGAGGTCGGTTTTTAAGAGGCATTCGTGCCCACCCCCCTCACCGTCTTTCCTGGTCGTGTTCAAATAGAGCTACCGAAAGGGGTTGAGTAAATAATAATTTCCCCGAATGTGTTTATATAGTGATGTATGTTTCGCGAATTGGTGTTTCAGTATCGATCCGTCGTTCGATCAATGAGAACCGATTCAAATGAGAAGCAAAACTAATGTTTTCGAACCTGTCGTTTCGGAAAAAAAAAAAAAAGTTTGTGCTTGTGCAAACCATAAACATATAAACCAGTCGTTTTATATGATAAATAATCCAGAACTCCCAACACATGTTGGATGCCATCTATGATGAGAAAAATCGCAAAACATACTTGCGAAATGACTGTTTAGACATTGATGTTATTCCGTCACCACATGTTAGTCACCCTGATGTGTGAAAATGTGATGCCCAAAATTTTTTTTTGGATGCCATCTTTGATGAGTAAAACACGAGTTTGTTGTTACCCTCAGGATGAATGCTAAGGCGTTGATTTTATTCCGCCGCCACATTTGAGACGTGATGACGTCTATGGTGAACAAATGTATGAAATTGACATATTGGAGCAATCCTTCACCAAAATACTAGCTTGGAAATTGTATTCCATAAGCAGTATTGTGAATTTATATTCACAATATTCCTTTATCGCCCATCTGTTATTGGATAAGAAAATTACCCCGGTGAGTAGTTTTAATCCTATTGGGTCAATGGCGAATTGTTTGCCTGATATTAATGCTCTTCGTGTACATTTTTTTTCCACGAATCGAGAACCGAGACAAGTGTTATTTGTCTCGAACTGTCGCGATCCCGATGAATCGCCTAGCCAAGCGAGATTTTAGACAATCGTCAAAATCGAAAACCTGTGGCTCCAAGACAGTAATTGAAAGGAACAATATGGCCCGTTGTCACAAAGCAAGAGATAATGCTCAATGAGGTAACTCTATGCTATAAATACAAAGGTCATGCACGGTTACTCCTTAAATAGTTCAAAACTATTACAAATGTGCAAAAACCGATGCTAATGTGGTTAAAGCTAACTGAAAGGAAACTCTTGAGACCCCCGATTTTGTGGCTCAAATGAGTTTGATACCTTTCTTTATAGATTTTGATAAATCATTGAGTCATTTTTTCGCTCATCTGGATTATGTTTTCCATTTGGATTATTATTTTTCCATTTGGACCATACTTTTGGATTATGGTTTGCCTGTTTACGAAATTTCTCAAAATAATTTAAAGTGTTTTGAGCAAACTCCTTTGAAAAATGTGACCAGACTTTAAATTATGAAATTTTAGGCAATACTTGTGGTGTAGTTGATTTTTCTGGAAATAGTGGGTAACACGGTACCACATAATTTCACCAACTACTTGCCTAAAAGAGTACTCAGTGACAATGATTCTGGACCTGTCGTTCCAAAATCGAAATCTTTGGTAAAACCAAATTGATTTGTCAAATATGAGTTCTTATACTCATGTAGGTCATGCCGTACCTTGTTGAGTTATAAAATATTCGAGAAAACCAGTATTATCTGGTAATAGCTCATGAAAAAATTAAAATTTCTTTACATACCCTCCATTCAATACGACCAAAAGCGTATTTTAGAGGAGTTGAAATGTCTTTCAAGTGGTTGCTACCACATTCTTTAAAGCATTTAAAGTTACCTTATCATTTCGCCTGTCGTCGAAATGATAAATGATTTAGATGCTAAGACATGATTGTCTGTACTATCATTCGCCTGTCGTCGATTGATAAGAGCATTTTGATATTGTGGCATTGACCGGATGAGATATTCCCGGGTCAAAAGACGATGCTTGATTTATAATCGCATCGCATTTGGATTATCTCTGAGAATATATTTCGCGATTAATCCGAAATTCATGCCATTAATGCTCACTTTGAAAGACTAGTATGTGTAAAGATCACGAAATGAACTCGTAGAATTCTTGTAAAGAATTGAAGGAGTTATTGTGGACTTATCCAACCATAAGACGGACTATAAATATAAATGGTTATGGTTGATGCATCCACAATATGGTCACATTTTAATGTTGTCCACATAAATGCAGCACTTTCCAAACTTTTAGCCCTATCATTAAGTTGATGGCTCATGATCCGGATTATCCTGAAAAGTCTGGTCGGCTTGATAATTCCGAAGAGTAATAATCGAAATTTCGATTTGAATTACTTGAGTTTGGAAATTCAAATTAAACATCCTGTCGATTATGTTCAGACCCAAATGGACTCACGGAAAGTTTGATGATGCGACTGCAAATGATTGCACGCATTTCTTGGTCTTGCGCACCAAGATTTATATTTCCGTGTGGAGTTATGCTATTTTGCTGCATTGGTCCGTCATGAGGCCCATAGACACTCGAACACCATATGTGTACCAGCTGGTTACTGGTTATGAGCCAGAAGTCTCATATTAACGCGTGTTTAGAGTGATTAATTAATATTTTGATTGAGCCGCTCTAGCGTTCAAAATATGGACCTCTGAAGGGGACATAAGTCGATTATGAATCCCCTGCCTATCATTTGATAGAGTAACCTTGGCAAGCGATCTCTTTACCGCATGATATGCGAAAGTGACATCGCTAAGACTGTTCTCCCCATCGTTAGGGGGAGATTTGCACGTTACCGTTGATAAGGAACGACGTGAAGTAACGTGGCATAACCCACTCAGTCTTAGCTTGATCCCAAAACTGCACTTAGTGATAAGTAAGTGCATAGACTCCCTCAAGTCTAACTAAATGCCAAACGCATTTAATGACTTTATGAGATGTCACGAGATCATTTATACCTGCTGCAAAATGCTTGCAAGGATAGACATCCCTGTCGGACGCCGTGTTCCTGTCGTAACACGTTGCTTTGGCCGAACCCGCCAAGCAAAGGACGCTGTCGTCGGCCGTCAGTCTGTCGTCCTTCCCAAGATATGCGGAAGTTGACAGGTTCTTAATTCGTTCAGCCCCAGAGGTGGTGAACTGAAACTCGTTTGTCGCACGAGATTATAAAGGATCAAGGAGATGTGTGATTTCCTCCTCATCCTAAAAATCTTGAAATATCTGTCGATCATGATATCTTAGACGATATTGAAGCGAAACGGGACTGTCATTGATTACTTGTTCATATATGCTCGCCTAGTAGCGCAAGGCTTCTCTCACACCTTGGAATTGATTACGAGATGGTTGATTTCCTCGAAATGGACATTATAATAGTCCCCTACTTTATCAGTTTAGTAGTTTCCGAAAAACTGATTATGCAGCATGTGATTGTGGTCACTGTTTTATCTCTATGGGGATTTAGACAAAGAGATATAGATGAAGGTCCCTGTGTGACTTCATGTGCTTAAATCAAGTAGTTCATGACCATGGAACACGATCTCAATTGACTGAGACGTTCACTATATGGATTAATATAATCCGAGCGGATGTGGTATACCGCCTAAGTGAGTACTTGATCAGCTTGGGATACTTGAACAAGTATTATGCCCTTGCGTGTTTTATTACGCGATCCATTTTTGGATTTGCCTTCGAGATGAAAGATCTTGGGAAGACACGGTAGTGACTCGGCCCGATGATCGAGTCCCGTAAAGATTGAATCTAAGTCCATGATTCAGACTACACCCAGAAGGTGTTATGACGTTTTAGTCATCATGACGTTAAGTCGTCAGATTCTCCCATGATCGTTCGATCACTAGACATTGATATAGACCCAGTCCGTCTCTGATGAGATGATGAAGAGATATTGAACCATCATGTTCATATCTAAGTACAATAAGCGCATCATTGTACTTGGTCTAATGTGTTATGACGAACATCTCGTATGTTGTGAATGGTATAGCTCGACACAACATTGCGCTAACACGTTGCCATCGAAATGGCATAAAAGACATTTTCCCATTACCTTAAGGTAACTGTGGATGAGGGCTTGTCTTATCCCATTTTGCGTCATCGAGTGTACCTACCCCCTTCGGTACTCGAATTAACGCAACCCTTTTTCGGTTATACCGATGCTGGTTACTTATCAGACCCGCATAAGGGATATTCCTAACATGGTATGTCTTTGCCATTAGGAATAAGGCGATATCTTGGAGGTCTTGGAATGACTCCAAACGAATCACTCTGATCTCGTGCTCTATGAGACGACTAGAGAGTGTATATGGCTTCGAGCTATTAGTAGCCATATTTGAATTACATATGCTCTGTCTCACGATACAGATAAAACACTTGTCTTATTTGAGGACAACTTGTTGTTATCGATCAAGTGAGATATGGCTAGATTATGCTATTTAGCATTTCTTGCCGAAATAAATCTTCACATATGAAGTTTAAGAGCATCCTGTCGAATGATCGTTCTATTCCACGTTAGATTTTCTTGCATCCAGTCGAGTGCAAGTAAATGAAGCATCCAGTCGAATGCTCGTACTCTTTCTTGAAATATGAAATCCTTGCACCCCGTCGTGTGCAAGTGAGGGGGAGCATCCAGGTGAATGTTTATTGTACTAATTACTACTTAGTCGAAATTCTCGCACCCTGTCGTGTGCAAGTGAGGGGGAGCATCCAGTCGTATGCTCGTGTACTCTTTTTGTCCTTAGACCAAGGTTTTTTCCCACTGGGTTTTCCTTGGCAAGGTTTTTAGCGAGATACGTTCCCATCTTATCTCACTTAAGATTGCCGAAATTAGGGGGAGTATCCTGTTGTATACTTCTTACCATTGTGTACTCTTTTGTCCTTCGACTAGAGATTTTTTCCCACTGGGTTTACTCTAGCAAGGTTTTGATGAGGCACCTGTTTTGTGGTTGATCGCTACTACTACCATTGTTGCACTCTTTTTCCTTCGATCAGAGATTTTCCCATTGGGTTTGCTCTGACAAGGTTTTGATGAGGCACACTGTTTTGTGGTTAGTTACTTACATGATATTTCGGCCTATATCATTCGGCTACACAGTTTCTCCTAGTTACCGGTTTTGTCTCACACTGGGTTTTCCGTCCCTAAGGTTTTTATGTGTTTAGCAATGCGAATGAACTCGACTCAGATCGGCTATATGAAGACGAAGAATTCAAGAAGTCCAAATGGGGAGTGTTGTAAGATTATTGGACTCTTGGGCTTTTACTGATTGGGCCCAAGTGGGCTTATAACCCTACCCCTCTATCTATATAAAGAGGGCTAGGGGTCTTGTATTTTATTCATTCAGATATTCATTCATAATAAAGACGATACGGTTCTTTCCTCTCTCTACTTCTGTCTCCCTAAATACGTAGCTAATAGTTGTATTACAACAAGTTTTAATTTTGAATTAATTTTAGTTTATTTATTTTTGGGTTCATTAACATGTGTTGTGTTTTTAGTGGATGACGCACCCTAAATTATAGTGCATCGGGTTTACGGTATATGAACCGATGCACTATAATTAAGGTGTGTCAACCAATAGAATTTTTTAATTTTAATTTTGAATTAATTTTATTTTAGTTATTTTTGAATTCATTAAAATGTGTTGGATTTTTTGAATTCATAGTCGTATTTACATATACGGAAATTTGACTTAATTGACTTTTTAAAATAAAAATTATTTATTTCATTTAACAACAGTTCCCACCTCTCAGCATTTTTCCACAGAATGTCCAATTATCTACTGTTCAATCTTTTCATCAAATTTTTTGTGAGATCAACTCTATAACTTAGCTTTCTGTTATCTTTTATTTTTAATTGAAAACTCAAAAAACTTGTTATTTTTAAAACATCCACTTAAAAAACTCATTACTATATGCCATTGTTTGATTCAAATCAAAACATCAAATTTTCTAAGACCTTTTTATATGTGTCAAAAGTAACGGTGGAATTTTGAAGAAAAATGTCGAAAATTGACACATTAGTTGATTATGAATTCCACCCCGTGGATTTAGATTGGAGGGGGAAAAAAGGATAGAGAATAAAGTAGTGAAAAAAGCTGAATCTATAATGATTGTGTAAAAGCTCTATTTTTTGTCTGATAAATAATTCATACCCTTAAAATCTCGAATAGAATATGAAAAATATATATGCGATATTTAGAAATATTTGGAGTAATAGAGAAAAAATTTGAGGATGGTGGTTTGGAATATAGGAAAAGAGTAAAAAAGAGGAGTTAAGTTTTTGAATATAAATTAGTGATCCCCATGGCTGTCACAGTGCCAGCGAAAGTGTCTTAACTTCCATGTATGAAGTTGAATCTGGTCTTACGAGACTTAGACTATAATAAGATATATTTGACGGTAAAAAGCTGCTGCCATATAACATTTATTTTATATCAATACAGGTACATATGTAACATCACCGACAGCTACAACTCCGGTGAAAGAAGCAAAACGATTCATATCTACTTGATTTCTAGTCCTTTGTACTAATGAATAGACCGTTCTCTTCGTCGACCTTGAAATCCAAATGAATCTCTTAAGCGTTGCCTTGCTTAACGTAACTTGCTTCGTATTCAAATTATTACAAGAAAATAAGTATGTTTTTCAATTCCATCAATCTTGTAGTAGCTTGATATTTTATATGAATGAAGATTGGGCTTTATTAAAATCTTCAACAACATTTTCTCGAACACCGTCTACACTTGTTTTTTTTTTTTTCTTATTGTGGCATCCTGTCAAACATGTCGGTACACCCAATTAATCAATGATAGGCAAAATTGCAGGCAGGGATCAAGTGTAACAAAAAGAGAAAAAAACGAAAATAATTTTAAAAGAAAAAAAATCTTGTTGGCTTTTGCTCATTTGGTATAGAATTTACGACAATAATTGGGAGTGGATTGAGGCGGAGTGGTGGACATTTAAATTGTTTTCTCCGGTGGATTGAGGCGGAATGATCTCCGACGCCACTTTTTAGCTTGTATGGTTGTATGCATCTCGTTTATATATACAATACAAAGTGTTTTCTATTTTGTTTAACTGTTTTAAAGTCGATTTAATCTCAGTCATTAAAAAAATAAAATGAAATCCAATGATTGAAAGGGGGAGTTTTCCAAACTATTAAAGTTAGTTTGGGGACCTTATCCATTTTAAAATATCATTGATGCATTTATTCCAAATATTTGGGATCAAGTTATATGAAATTATATAAGAATTTATTCGTTCTCGTAAAGATGAATTTTTCTTCATCATACGTTTCTATTCAATGCTATTTTTTTATCGATTTGTCTTGTGTTCAAGTCATGATTACGAATGACTTGCATCCAAATTTTTAACAGTTTGGCTCTATTTTTCTTTTGGTTTCCTACGCTAATACTTCCACCCTTTCTAACGGGAACATCTATAGGTCTATTTGCCACATGCTGAAACCATTTTAATCGGCTATCTCTCATATTATACTCAATCGGAGGCACATTTAACCTAGATAAAAAGGAAATATTTACGGTCTATTTGGAACATATTTTTTTATTTTTAAAAGTCATGTCTATTTGGCTTGTATGACTTTTAAAATTTTAAAATCCAGATTTTTGCAAAAATAATCTATAAAGGCTGAAAATCAATAATCCAACTAGCTGATGGATTTTTATTTTTATTTTCTCGCCACCTTTAAAACACAGGGTTAAATTAAATACGTGGAGATGGATTAAAATACCCTTTAAATTTTAGCAAAATTAGGCACTTCTATTTATAAGTTAATGATTCAGTTTACTAGATAACTCAACATTTATTGCAAAGAGAGTGAAGTTATACTATAATTATTTGACTCATTTAAAATATAAAACGTATTTAAGGATACTATTTAATATTATAGGAACTAACATACTATTGCATTTAATGATCATATTTACTACTCATGTTGTAATTTACTATATATTTTTTAAATTTAGGGTAGTATAATTTATTTTTATTTGACCTTTTAATAGGTTGAAACGTTAGTTCTTAGTTTGTCAAATTATAATTTGTATTTTAATTATTTCAAAAATATTTTTTTTATTTATAAATTCTCATTACTATTATCTAGTTAATATTTATTAAATTATTTTAATAAATAACATTTAACGACAAGCTAACCATTTAATGTTGGTATTAATTAAAGTTATAAAACCAATACAAATTATTATTATTATCCTAACACATTAAAAAAACATATTAAAATCTTATCATGTATAGGGGAGGGAGGGGGTATACATTAGCAAACATAATAAAACCACTTTATCAACTACTGTTATTGATAAACACTAATATAAATCGGATGCACTATAATTAAGGGTGTGTCAATCAATAAAATATTTTAGTTGTAATTTTAAATTAATATAGTTATTTTTGAATTTATTAATATGTGTTGTGTTTTTAGTGGATGACGCACAGTAAATGAGAGTGTATCGGTTTACGACAATGTTAGCCACTGTTATTGGAAGTTCAGACAACTATACTTGATTGAAATAGAAACCAATGGCCAATGGGTGCTGACTGACCAATAATAACGGAAATATTATAAAGGTAATTACAATTTCATCCTTTTAGTTTAAAGTATAAACTCATTTACCCCTCTATTTAAACTATATGCAAATAACCACCTTGATTAGTATTTTCTCTCACTAAACAATGGAAAGTGCTTTTAACCGTACCCTCTCACGTGCTAGCCGGAGAAACCATCATCAAAACCACCATCTCAAAGGTTATATATATATATATATATATATATATAATATAGAATAGTAGAATATATGTTAATTGTGTATAAATGTTGGAAAGTATATACATGTATCATAATTACTCACTCCTTTTCTAGATAAGTGCATTTCTTTTTCTTTTTTTGTTTCTAAACTGATTAAAGAATCTGATATAGTAGTATATGGTAAACATATAAATGTTTTTTTTATTGTTTTCTCACAATATTACCCATGACTAATAGATTCTTAATATTTTTGTCGATAGGAATATTTTATTTGTTGATAAAAATGCACTTTTTGAGCTAAGGAAAATCGACTATATACCGGAACGCGGCCAAATTGGAAATATAGGCTGTCAATTAGGAATGGAGGAAGTACATTTTGACATGTAAAATGATATTTATTAATATTTTTCACATAAATATTTTTACTAATTTTGCTGAGAAAGTAACTATTCTATATTGGAATTCTTGTTCTTGTTATGTTTTAAAATTTATAATTTTCACTACTGTTACATCATTATCAGTTAAGTACAACTAATCCAAGTTTAGAAACTATATACCATGTTTTACAGAATACCAAGAACCAACGACTATGTTATACACTTATACTAAATATACTTTCGAACTCGGAACTCAACTAAATGCGTATTTTTATGTTATATGCAACCAAAGAATCCCATATTATGGACTGAATTACATGTGCAGATGATGAAAGAGGGTTCTTTTCTCCCGGGTTATTATCACATGATTATCCAGTGAGGATTATTTGGAAAAAAGGCATTATAAGGTTGATTCTGGTAGGGGGGATAGTATGGATGATGCTTATTCTTGTTGCGTTGTTGTTCCATGTTTGGTCTTGCCAATCTTCATTATCTTTCTTCTCAGGTAATTTCCGAAATAGTTTTTGATAATAGCCTTTCTGTAATATACAGTAACTTGGGTTATATTAAACTAGATGGTTTTTGTTTTTTCAGAAGGAAATATTAAATTAGATAGGAATACAGTTAGTTTGACATAAATAGTTAAGGGTACTCATTATAAAGGTGACCGGGAAGAAACTTGTAGTCTCTTGAACGTGTAGTGGAATAAGATTTTCTGGGTTTCACAATCTGCATGTTAAACTTGGCTGATTTTTAAAGACGAAGTTCTCCCCTCAAGGAAAGGTAAAATCCGATTGGGAGAGTGTAAGTGACATTATACTTGTAATAAAAAATATCAGGGAAAGTAAATCTTTTTTGGTCTAAGAAGTTTTATGAAATAATTTTTCTTTAGAATTCTCACCTCAGCGAAATTATTGCACCCTGTTATAGCATTAAGTTGTGTTTCCTACTTTTAATTTTGGAGTTTATGAGTATAATTTTTTAAAGAAAATTAGAATATTAGTAGTTGTTTGAGAATGCAAATACTTGTAGCTGAAATCTTGTCAATCTTGGCGCAGTGTATTGGTGGTAGAAATGTGAATCGATATATTCAATTTTATACCCCAAATCATAAGTGGGGAGTAAGCCATGAGATGCTACCTAAATTTTGATTTCATAAACATTTGAAACTAACTATTCTATTTTTGTTTGATAAACAGCTATTTGTAACAGAGACAGCAAAGTTTATACAATGTTAGACACGATGGGACTTATATCAAAACCAGGGCATCGTAAGTTCATATCGTGCGCTCTTATTTGAGTTTCACACCTCAGTTTGGAGACGATGAATGATTTTGATTTTTGCAAATATTGGTTTATTAGGGTGTTCTATTCCTCTTGCTAATGACCCGGAGAAGATTGTAATTCCAAAGAGAAGAACTCCTGACACAATAGTTCAGCATTTATCACATGTTCTAAAAAATGAGGCAATTAATAATCCATTTAAATCATCTCCATTATTTGGAGGCCATGAGAGCTGGACACAACGAGAGGACACTTTTAAACTTAATTCCACTATGAAGGTATATGCGTGTTGATTATTCTTTAACATATACGCTTGAATCATACCCGCTTCAGCTGCTATCTAGATCTCTCGATTGCAATCCTAATTACGTTAAAATGAAGTCATGGACTCGTGTTTATAACAAAAGAAAATTTAAAACCCAGAAGTTATATTCAGAAACATGTAGGCAACTATCTCTTTAGCGAAGTTATAAATTTACATAGGTCAGTTTATACTTAAAAAGGTGACTCTTTAGCTTAGTAGCTAATATGGAGTATCCGTTTTTAGTGAATGGAGCTTTATTTTCTTTTCCATTAATGAAGAGAGTTTTAGACTGCATTACATTTATTTCTAGCTTTCAGACAAAACAACTCACACTTACTGTGGAACTTTTTGTTATACTCTTTTTTTAAGTTAGTTTGCGCCGTGTGATTTCAAGAAATCGTGTACTGTAGGTTAGAGAGGCAATGCTTATTTTTCCTTTTCCTATTTTCATCATTACATCGCTTGTGGTTCTGGTTTTATGTCAATGCTTTGTCATGCTTGCATGCTCATCTTACATTTTTATTTTTTCCATTTTCTTAGGTGCACTGTGGTTTTATTCATGGTGGTGGTGCAGAAATGGCGGCAAAAGATATTAAATACGTAAATAAGTGTAGGTTTGTAGTCGCATCTGGCATTTTTGATGGATATGACACGCCACATCAGCCTTCAAATATTAGTCCACGTTCTCAAAAACTCTTTTGTTTTCTCATGGTGGTCGACCAAGCATCTAACGACTTCATTAAGGAAAATGTTACAGTTCGGGAGGATAATGAGGGTGGAAAATGGGTCGGTATTTGGCGGCTTATTCTATTAAAGCAACAACCCTATGATGAACCGAGAAGAAATGGGAAAGTACCCAAGATATTGACACATCGATTATTTCCTCAGGCACAATACAGCATTTGGATTGATGGTAAAATGGAGCTAATAGTGGATCCATTACTTATTCTTGAAAGGTACACTAATTGTTTAATCCTAATATTCTTTCTTTGTTATCTTTTAATTTCTCATCTTGTGTGTTTGAAGTGGTCCTATGTTTCATAGCACGTTTTGAGATAAACTTCTGTAATGTAACCATATGTGAACTAAGTCGGTATCTGAGATGAATGACAAGAATGGAAAATTAAAATTCTGCTTCTCACTTGTATTAATTTCCCATGAGTAAATGAACTTTGAAATATTGAATTTATTTTAGAGTCGGTTCATAACTATATATTCTACAATGTACAAGTTCACTGCAATTGCTAGTGTAATACTGCTTAACTGCTTAATCCAAGCAAAAATTGATGCTCCCTCCGTTCCTATTTAATTGTCCACTACGAAACTACGTGCAATTTTGACCGGCCAAAAACTTGTATAAAAATTGTCGGAATGAAAATTTTCAAAATTTGATCATATAGTTCAAATGTTAAATTTTATAATTAGGTTTTAAAAAAAATTATTTCGACAATTTTGATACAAGTTATAAGCCGGTCAAAATTGCACGTAGTTTCGTAGTGGACAATTAAATGGGAACGGAGGGAGTACGATTTTTCTCATATCTTCATTCTCCTTTCTTTCATCAAGTAGTTACATCTCGAAGTATTGGTTCTTTTAGGGGATACCCGTGCACAAAGCTCCTCCTATGCGCAGGGTCGTGGGAGGGGTCAGGCCCTATGGCCTATTATAAACTGCTTCCCTTGCATTTTCATTTTATAGCATCAAAAGACATTTGGTTCTTTTCCTTAGAGACTATATTACTCGTGATTTTGCAGATATTTGTGGCGGGGAAAATACACTTTTGCAATTGCTCAGCATAAGCATCACCGAGATGTATATGAAGAAGCTGATTCGAACAAAAGGAGGAAAAGATACGCTCGACCTCTTATTGACCTACAAATGAAAATATACCGTTACGAGGGGATGGAGCCATGGAGTCCAAACAAGACGACTGCTAGTGGTAAGACAATGATTCAATTTTTTGCTTACTGGTTTTGCTTTCTGATGATTAGAGTGTTCTCTTTATTCAGGCTAGAGATTTATTGAAGGATATGATTTTATAGAGTATAGGTTTATTATATTTCTGCTGACATATGTTTTTCTTATTTAGAAGATCACCTTCTGAAACTTGTTAGTGTTAGTATGGAAAATGGATCTGTTACATTTTTTAATTTTGACAAGCAAGTGAAATATAAAGAACAAAAAAAGCAGGATAACACAGAGCGTAAACTCAAGCAAAGTCGGGGAGTAGTTCAAACAATTACAAACAAGGAAAATATTGGAAAGTGGAAACAACTTTAAATACAAAACTTTTAATCTCATAATGTTAAAAATAGGGAGATCTAATTTAGAAATTGGGAAAAGCTCAAGTTCCAGGCTTTATATGTAGCCTGTCAGTAGTACCACAGGGCTCTTAAGCCTCTCCCGATTCGAACGCCAATGATTGATATGTAGCCTGTCTTCTAGCAAAAAGAAAATACTTTGCTTGCAAGATCTTCACAAATAATTTGAGAGCCACTGCATGGCTACTTGTAAAATTTAGGCCTGAAGAGAGTGACAATTGTCATCCTTTAGCTTGTGGCAAAGGATCTGTTACATTATGATGGACTCTTTTGAAACATCTCGATCCTTTTACTGTGGCATACCTTATGTGTGGGTGGTTCTGTTATCATTTTTTCTTGTTTCGTACTCTTTTTTGTTTTACTAGCTGAAGACTGAAAACAAATTAGCACACGAGGAAAACTTTTTCCCATTGTTGTTGGTGTTTTTTTGCAAGATAAAAAAAAAGTCAAGCTTCTGCTGCTCTGAATTTTTTTATAGTCACTATTGTGGAATTTTTAAAAGCTGTTTAGGGCCAATTTGCCTAACTAGTAACTACTTTCATGCTAAACTCTGGATTTAGAAATAGAGAACTAATGAGACCAAAACGCAACCTTAGCAGCAAATGCATGTAGCCAAGACTCTTGGCTAATCATCATCTATATTTCTCAAGTTTTTGGCTTGTCAGGTTGTGTTACTACTGATAAAGTTTTGCCCTAAATGCAGATGTACCAGAGGGAGCTATTATAATCCGTGAACATACGGCAATTAATAATTTATTTAGCTGCTTATGGTTCAACGAGGTCGATCTGTTTACACCCAGAGATCAACTAAGCTTTGGATATGTTGTCTATAGATTAGGAAGTGCCTTCAAGTTTTTCATGTTCCCAAATTGTGAGTACAATTCCATCTTTTTGTTGCATCCTCACACACGTGAACATTCTTCGAAAATTGAGTGGGTGAAATCTTTGGAAGAGTTTAAGAAAAATGGCAATTTGAAAGAGAGTAGGGGTGGTTTGGGGTTGTGGACTCCTTATCCAGAAAATTTGAAGCATGTTGTAATGCCACCTGTGGCCAGAACATCTAAAGCAGGATGAGTTTAACCTCATGAGTTTTTTTGTTAGGTTAGGTTGCTTTTGTATAATTTATAGTTTTTAGAAACACTCAGATTGGTTATTGATTGACCGATGTGCCAAAAGAAAGATTGGTTATTGATCAATTAGATTTAGAGGGTATTAATCGGGCACGTTTGCCATTTTAGAAGTACCTGAAACGTGTTACTTTACAATTTGAGTTTTTTTACCCAAAATTGCACCTTAGCTGGCTAGCAAAAAATCTTTTCATAGAGTTTTCATCAATAAGTTTGAAACCATCTGTGCTATTTGTACATGAAGGGGAGTTGACAGCGACAGGAAACTAGAATATCATCAGAGTGAGATGGCAGTACCACTTATGTTTTAGCAAATTTATTGCATGTACTCTATTATGTTTTAGCAAATTAATTGCGATGAAAATCTTCCGTTCAGGATCAATTTTCCTCTGAGATTTTGTTCCAGTAACCCTTGCACTTAAATGAACCTTGCTGTATCATCTTCACTAATAAGAAATTCCGAATATCATTTGCAACAAGACAGTCGAAGAAATGAGTGCCGTAAAAAAAGTCAGAACTACTGATAATAATATTAGTTTACGTATCAAATCAAGATTCTATACTATCAGTACATTTATCATGTCCAGTTTGTAGGGAAAAATTCGGTGCATGCTACATGCATGATGTCCAGTGGGTCTTCTTGCATGAGATTTTTGGTTTGACGCAAACAATTTTAGTAAAGACAACTTTAGACGGGCAATTTATTATAAAACAATCTAGTCTTATTGTCTCCAGGTACATAGGCCGAGATATATATACATGGAAAGAATAAAAAGAACATGCGAAGCAATTATGTCATTCCAAATATTGTACAAATATGATGGGATTACAAGATTACAACAGCCAGAATACTGCGAAGGTCTATTAGTAGGACTCTTCGTGTTTCTTTTTCCCTCTTGTCAGGAAGAGGAGGCTTTCGTGTCGAACATTAGACTTGGTGTTTGCAATAGATAAAATACATGGTGGAGATTTGAAAAGCATTGATACGAAATGATAGTACTTCACATTTTACACAACACAGTACTACGAGAATTTAAAACACCTGATATAGGCATATAGGCTATAGCCCAGCAAGAATCCAGAGACCAGAAAAGATGAAACAAATAAACAAATATTATTGTATATTCCTCTTCATAATCCTTTTACACAACTTTGAAACCAAACCCTCTCATATCGAGATCCAACAAAATGGATCAACAACAATAAGTTTACTGAGAGAGAAAAAACATATTACACAATCAAAGTGTCCCATAAAGAATATCATCCTTCGACTAGCTCGATCGCTATGGTTTACAAAAAAAGATTTGATGAACACACCTCTTATTACTTGAACGGGGAGGAGAGAAAAACTTGACCTGATAGTATAACTTACAACTCATACCATGTCAAAGCAATCAGAGAGGAACATGGCTGCTGTATATGGATCTTCTCTGGGATTGCTACATTTACAACTCACTGTTTATTTCCAAAATAAGTATAATGGTTGTAAACATAGATTTACTATGTTTTTCATTAATGAGACGCATCTCGGCTATAAAACTGATCAAGGGTCTTCGCGGGTATACGGTGGAGAAGCTCCCTAGGAAAGATCCGAAGCAGGGTCCATGCCAGGTCAAGCGATTGGAAAATGTTGCGGGTGTCGTAAGCTCCTTGACTAACAAACTTCCTCTCAAATTTGTCCAAAAACTCCAAATATAGCTGTAACAACAAATTTAATACTGTTATTTAACAGATTAAACAAGATAAATTGGTTTGTCTTTTTCAATATCACTTGAGTCTCCATGTTGATCCTCGGTTTTAATTTTCTCTAATACAGTATACATTGTCCAAGTAAATTTAATCGAACTCTTAGACACAAAGACCAGTCTAATCAAACCACAAAAGGCAAAAAACTTGACTTGTGTATGACTTAGCACTTAGTAGCATAAACTTTTTGCCACAAATGCAACCAATATTGCATAAAGGGCAATTAATTGCCATTTAGAGGGTAAAAAAAGTTGACCACAAGGTTAGAGCTTCGTTTTAGATGGGACTGGGAAGTCTGTTATACAGTAACTCAATTACACAAAATTGGAAATATGAGGATGAAAACTGAAGGATAAAGTTCTTTACATAAACATGGAACATAAAAGCAAAGGCTATCAGATAGTACAACTCGAGACATATAAGAGTTAGTAATCAGGTCGAGGTAAGTACCAGATCCTCTGAAGAAAGAGCTTCTTCTCCAACCACGGCTTTCATAGCCTGGACATCCTTTCCAATGGCATAGTTTGCATACAACTAAAACAACAATTCGTAAACAAGTTAATAAACAATATTAAGAAGCGGTGATTATGGTTAGAAAATCAAGGCGGTGAAGAAACCGACCTGATTTGACACATCAGAATGATCCCTACGAGTCATTCCCTCACCAATGGCACTCTGTGGTAAAGAAAAACAAAGGTTAAGGCATGCCAGCAATCACACTGATACTTCAATTTTCCAGTGATGTTCATTATTCATTTTCAGTATAAGCTAACACAAGTCATCTGAGAAATCATGTTTACACAAAAGTATTGTTTCAGAGATCACAAGAACAGTGCACATGTCGTATCATGTACGAATATATATGAAACACACGCAAACACGTAATGGCTCAATGCAAAAGTAACATATCATTAACAAGAACAATTACGATAATGATGTATTATAAGCTAAATAAGGTCAATAAAACTATTTTCTTACCTTCATCAGCCGTGATAAAGATGGAAGAACATTGATTGGTGGGTATATCTGTAACAATCCAATCAGAGGAAAAGATAATGAAGGCTAACATCAGTTGACTTTCAATATGCAAAAAAAAAAAAAAAAACTACGCATCCAAATTGGGATTAGAAATAGGATAATAATTGTCCGTTAAGACTCCCTTTGATGAACACACAAACATCCAAGTCACTTTAGATAGACAGAGAAAATTGTACAAGGAGTACCTTTTAGATAGTCACTAGACCAGTTATGCATGCACGCATAACTAGACCAGTTATGCATGGACGCATATCTAGACCAGTTATGCATGCACGCATAACAGAAATTTATTTTCAAAAGAAAATGACAAGTTCAAACACAAGAAAACAATTTCAAGTCTGACCTGTCTATTATGGAGTTGTCTATCAATGTAAATCTGTCCCTCAGTGATATAACCAGTAAGATCCGGTGTAGGATGTGTGATATCTGATAAAAAAACAAGTCTAGTTTATGTGAAGGAAAACAACTTTGGTTCAAAACCAAAAAAATATATACTAAATAGGTCTTATACGATCTCATCAAAACCAGGGGGGTTGGCCAATTCTAATTTACCATCATTAGGCATTGTCAATATTGGAATTTGTGTAATGGACCCTTTTCTTCCCTCAATTCGTCCAGCGCGCTCATAGATTGTTGCCAAATCGGTATACATATACCCTGGATATCCACGCCTTCCAGGAACTTCTTCTCTGGCAGCAGACACCTGAAAAGGCCATAATAATGATAAATTGAAGACTCGCCCCGTTTAATAAGATACATTATTAATACTTATTTGTTTAATAGTTCTACTATCTACTATACTGAGACGGACAGGGGAAAGTTTAAAATTGCATTATTAATTACCTCACGAAGGGCATCAGCATAAGAACTCATGTCTGTTAAAATGACAAGAACATGTTTCCCACATTCATAAGCCAAATATTCAGCTGTAGTAAGAGCAATTCGAGGAGTAATAATACGTTCAATTGTGGGATCATTTGCCTGTTCAAAGAGAAAATTGTAAAACATTGTTAGATCACAGCATTACATTAGCGCTATTTTTATTGTCGAAAATTAGTTTTATGAAGTTACCAGGTTCAGAAAAAGGGTCACTCTTTCCATTGATCCATTTTCCTCAAAATCACGTTTAAAAAACTGTGCTGTCTCCATGTTGACTCCCATTGCAGCAAAGACAATGGCAAAATTGTCGTCTTCTACGTCCTGTATGTCAATAGTTCCAGGCATGAGAATTCTCAATATTGGTAAATGGTTTAACTGAACAAAAATCAAACCATCGTCAGATGAAAGAAAGGTAGAACCAAATCAAAACCTAATTGAAAACCTTAAAAAAGTTATAATTTGACAATAAAGGAAACAAATACTAAATCCTTAAAAGACAAAACATTAAATTCCCCACTCAGTCCAGTTGTCCTTCATGATAAAACTACATATTTGGAAGTTTTGACATACCAACATAAAGGATTCACACTTCCACCACAAACGTAAATTTAAGGGACATCAAATTCCTACTTTTGTTATTAATCATCAAATAAAAGAATCAAGTGATTCAAAGAAAGCCATTGAGGGGGAAAAAGGCATCATGTCCTGGAATCGTTATTTCCAGATCTAACTGCTAAACTAGCCACCGTACGACAATAAAAATTATTAGGATGAGCTAATGTGACTATTGCCAAATGTACCTCAAGAAGATTTTCGGTTTTCTCCAAACGCTTCACTAGACCAGCTTGCCGACATATTTGGGCAGCTATTTCATTATGTGGAAGACCAGCGGCAGAAAAGAGGGGGATTTTCTGTCCTCTAGCAATTGAATTCATCACATCGATAGTGGAAATCCCTGTTTGTATCATCTCTTCAGGATATGTCCTCTCACTAGGATTAATGGAACTCCCTGCAAGACTCGAGCCAGAGTGAATCAGCGAAAACGTAAGGCAAAAGCATAAATATTTTGATAGCTTTATTTATAAACCGCTGTTGCCGCAATGGCACATACCAGATATATCCAAATAAGCCTCAGGCAAGATAGGAGGACCATTGTCTATGGGCTTCCCAGATCCATTAAAAATACGACCAAGCATATCCAGTGATACGGGCGTTTTTAAGACCTGAAAAAAAAATTAGACATCAGATTTGAAAGAGAAACATAAACAGAAAATTTCTTTACAATATGTGAACTAAGCCGGACATCAAGAGATGACAAACAAGAGAGGTTCTATACTTGGTTGAGCAAGCAAAGATACGAATTAATCCAGAAATGGCAAATATAAACAGACAGTATTTGTCTTGATATAAGGAACACGTAACAAACATATAGATATAATAGCCGGTATACCTCCCCTGTGAACTGCACTGTGGTATATTTGTTATCAATTCCAGAGGTTCCTTCAAACACCTGTGTTGCACAAGACAATGAGTCGAAATAAATTTAATTCGGAAAGTACGTAAAACATGAGTGGAAGGTCTACATAATGATTAATGAATGCAAGTTAAAAAATTCCTAATGGCAGCTTAAAAAGCTGCAACTACACACAGTATATGCATGCATCAACGGAAACAAGAAAAGAAAAAGAAAAAATCTAATACACCCACTCCCGTAAAGCATAACCAAAATATCAAGTCAATATATAAGAACATCGGAACAAAGCTCTATAAAAAAACAAGTAACCACCTGAACCACAGCCTTCTCTCCATCAACTTCTAGAACTTGGCCACGTCGTGTTGTCCCATCTCCCAAACGAATATTCACAATCTCTTGATACTTGGGTCCCTAAGTTATTGAAAATAAGAAAGAAATCATATTGAGTATATACAAAATGACCTGCCAGAAACAAGTTCATCAAATTTTTAGAACTACAATACCCACCTTAACTTTTTCGAGAATGACAAGTGGTCCAGCAACTCCAGAAACAGTTCTGTATTCTGCAAAACACCAAGCATTATGAGGGAGAGAAGCATAACAAAAAATGCAAAGGACAACAACGATAAAATCCATCCTAACCTATAATATTTTTCGCTGTTGTTCATTTTAAAGCCTACTGATTATAACATAAATTGTCCTTTGCCAATAAGAGGGTTCAGAGCCCACCAAACAGAAATAACATCTTATAGGAACCAAGTAAAAAATAGAGAAAGACTATTTAATACTTAAATAAACCAAATGTCACCAGGATCCGTAGGACCGTAACACTTGTATAAATCACGAATCAATCCGTAGATGAGACCAATGGTAGGGTTCCCAACGGGATCACCACAAAAGAGCGGTCTCATTGAAAAATCAAACATAAGTTCAAAAAGCTCTAAGCTCTAAGCTCTTTGCACAGTCTACTGCAAACTATTATAATATGCTCTAGTTACACATATTACATATAGCCTATGAAATTTCTAGTGTTTTATTAATATAAGGAGTTCTGAATAATGGGAGGGTATCATTTTCTTTGACCTGATTAAGTGTAGAGGGTTTTTTGGAAATCTATTATATTTCAAAAATCCTCCCTGGTTATATGCCATTGTGTCATTTGTATGTTCTTGCTTTTCAGTCCCCGCATTATATGCATTTTACTTTCTGATAAAATTAAAAGAAACATGCAGCTAAATGGACGTCCAACCCCACCGGCATGACACACAGATAATTTGTCTTGTACATGATTGACTCGATGCACCAAAGGCGTACAATAATTCGGACCAGAAAGCAAGTTCTGTCCAACTAACATCACACTTGACCAAAGAGGCTAAACTTAAAAGAGTATCACGGTGTAGATCAGGTAATGTGTCAAGGACCACTATTTTTATACTGACTGTAGCATCAGCACTAAGACTGTTTGTACTTTTTACTTTCTATGGAAGAGACCCATGATCAAAAGGACACAATGAGGCTGACATAAAAAAATAAACCCATTAAGTCCCCTGATTAAAAGTACACACATTTGGGTAATATTTCCTAAAAATTAACATAACACGGTTTCCATGATCACACTATTGCGGAACGTTATATGCACAAAGCTCTTGGAAAACTATAATAAGCATCCTTTAACTAGTTGCTTGGATTACCTTTCATACATCATACTCAGCTATTGAAACCACCATCAACACGATATATAAACAAATCCATGAGTTTGGAATCTTACCCATGCCAACCTCCAACGTCCCTTCCTCCATATCAAGATTATTCGTTACTGCAACCATAATTTACCTGCATATATTAATTAGTAAGTTCAATGAAAAACTAATAAACACCACATACGCCATGTTGATCCGCAATTCCGCAATCACTAGTGTGTAGGCATCAATGCCTTTCAACAAGTGAAGGTGAACTCAGCCAGGTCAATTTGTCTTCCACATGAGGGGACTTAAATACAACAAGGATGCCCAGATACATACATCAAGAGAAGGGATAACATACCTTCCAGTAATCAGGTAATCAATATAAACAGTACACAAGTGTCTATGCATACATATTACTTGATTATACCTACTTATATAATGACAAGTACATGAACTCAAGGATGAATCATTTAGCAACGTAAATTCGGCTCAAGGTGAAAGAAACTAGTATTTTTTTAATGAATATTTGGTAGAAACAGCAATGTGTATAACTATAAATACATACAGAATCGTCACTGTGTCAAAAGTCCCTACTTTGCTCTGCTTAGGCACGGCGCGCTTTGATATGGGTCAAACCCAGATTAAACCGGTCAAAACAGGTTAAATTTTTTTATAAAAAAAAACTTATAAATATTGAGTCATACGTTGATAATCAATCAAGATTTGCACTTCAAATTTGTCTTGAATACATCTTTATGTTTATATTGTAATCATAGTTTCTTTTGAATCTTGATAGTATAAAAATAAATAATTGATGTATACTACTTACTTATTAGATTGTTAATTAAACTTAAATCAAAAATCAAAAGAGAATAAATAAAACCCCCCAAAAGATATGGGTTTCCCGCCTAGTCCCTGCTCTTCACCTAGGTTCAAAGGTACTACCTAGCGACTTTCAACAATTTAATTTATAATTTTATATTATGAAAAAGTGTTTATAACACGTAGCACTTGATTACGTATTTATAAACGACAATAAGTAGATGATCTCAAACTCAAATACAAACTACCCAGCTAAGAAAATTCAGGTTCTGAATGAATGGAACTAGCCAGTAGGTATGTTAAAAAAATATCAACACATAAAAACACAAACCAATAACTCATTAGCAGCTCTACAAACGTGACAGTACGTTAGTCATTTCCTTATTCTATGAGATCCAAATTTCATAAACAACCAATCTACGTTAAACACAAGTAAGAATACACATGTATCACTTGATAATGAACACAACAAACACATAAAAACAACAAATGCGTATATTTACACATACATAGAGAATCCATTAGCTGTTGTGCTTAATCGTAAGTATTTAAATCATTTTCTATTTCGATTATAGAGGCTCCTAGCTTCAAAACAACCAATGTTTCCGACAAAATTAAATTCCGAGTAAACAAGCTCGCTGTAAAATTTGGTCAAATCATAATCAAGTGCACAATTGTTTGTTACATGAGAACAAGTAGATAACTCTATGAGAACAAATTTGTATCTATTATTTGTATCTATACATATTACATAATCAAATTTGATCATGACATAATCCAAAACAGTGCACTATTGTATATACATATCATTTGATTATTGATTATGTATGTATATATACATAAGAACGTGTAGATAACTCCAAATCAAGTACGAAAAGTTCAGCTAGGTTAAATTTGGTCCCAACTTAATGGAAATGCATTTGATTTAATATACAGATATGAGATATACGTACGTATATAAAGAGAGAGAGAGAGATCGTTAGGATATATTATATAATGGAGAAAAAATGTAAAATAATCGGAGATACCTGTTTCACTGATCTGAGATGAAACGTCGGAGAGAGAGAGAGAGAGAGAGAGAAGGGGTAGTACTAATGTAAATAAATTATTTTCTATTTGATTGAATGATGCTTACCAAAAAATAAGCAAACCCAAAAATCAATTTCCTGGTTAATTGTTATATATTTTGCGGTTTGAAAAAACCGCGATTTAATCCGGTACGATCCAACTCGTAATATATATATATATATATATATATAATTATAATCTATATATCATCGTGCTATTAATATAAGAAAACTCAAAAAAAATTAGTCTGCACAATTTAATTATTTTTTTTTCAAAAATATCACTATATTTTCTTCTTAATTACCATATTAACTAATTTCATAAAAAATAAAAACTAATTACACTCTTACTCCCTCTTTAACCACACAAATTTTCGTATATCCTATATTTTTTTTTATCTAAATATTTGTATCATCATCACAATTTATATCATTTTTTTTTCTTATATCATGTATTTTTTTTACTATATATTTGTATTATCATCATAATTTATAGCGTCTCACACGTAACATTTACTAGTATTTATATATGCATTGTGCATATTTCAAGATATCAACTTTCCATTCTTGTTATATTTATTATATTTAGGTTTCTTACTTATTTGTGAATATTCTAAATGTAATTTGATTAGTTTTAATTTATATTTCTCTTTACAAGATTTATATTTTAAAATCTATGTTAATTATGCAAACTATGAAAAATAAAAGAACAAAATAAAAATTTAAGAATCAACCCAAACTCAACTCGCAATTTATTTTGTGGGTTGAGTTGTGTTGGGTTGGAGTTTTAATTACACGGGTTGGGTTGAGTTGAAATTTTACAAATCCGTCCTAATACATCCCACAATTTATTTTATGAGTTGGGTTAGTGTTGAGTTCAATCCGTTCCGTGCCCATCCCTAGAGCCAATAATCAGAAAAAGTACTATTGTAAATAAATATTTACTATTGATTGAATGATGTACGTAGTGGTGTACCATAATCCATAAATAAAGCCAGGAGATAATAAATCAGAAATAGTACTAGACTACTAGTGTAAATAAATCATTTGCTAGTATTGATTTGAATGATGTATGTAGTAGTAGGATACCAAAAATAAAACCAGGAGACAAATTATTGTAATTCATGATAAGCGCAAATAAGAACCGGTACACGACAGATAAGAAGAGTATGTGGCCACGAATAACTTAAGAGCAAGTGCATATACTTATTTACGATATTGTTCGAGTACACGTAACCGTTTTTATATATATTAATTTAAATTTATATTAAATCAAATATAAATCAAATACAAGAGATCAATACGTTTCATTATAATTAAAATAATAATTTTTTTCTCTTAGTTTTCTCTTATTCTCTTTTATTTATTTGTACTTTTCACATATAAATTAATAAAATAATAAAAAAATGAGTTGTATAATTTTGATAGAGAAATTGATAAAAAAAAAACTTATAATTTGTATAAAGCAAAACGTTTACATATAAGTTGTAAAAATGTACTTTTTACTTTAAATACGAAAAAACTTGTAAGTTATTTAATGTGATTGTTCTAGTAAATTAATTTGGGTTGAAAAAAATTGATAGAAGTATGTTAAAATATAATAATATTTAGTTATGATAATAAATTTGATAGAGAAGCTGAAAAATGTATAAATTTAAACTGTTATTCTAAAAATATAAAAGTGATGATAATTAAGTTAAATATGAGAAAAAGTGTAAGGTAACTGGTACGCATGCTCTAAGTATCAGAAATAAAAGAAGGGAAATACTATTGGGTACACCAAATAGTGAAACCGTGAAACTTTACTAAATTGTATGGTTTGGAATCTTTGGACTTTTGAGTGAATTGATTGGGATTAGAATAGTTACGGATTGGACTTGGATCCGGGGAAAACGAAAACATCAGTAATGGTCGGACACCGAGTCAACATCCTAAATTTCTCCCCGAATGGTCTAATCGAAGGAATAAAACCGACTAGCACAGTTGGTAAGTTTGGACTTGGATTCAGTTTTTTTTTTTTTTTTAAATCCTTAATGGCCGGACACATATTTAACAGTTTAAATATGTCTCGAGTTGTTCAATCGAAAGTCAAAACTATAGAGTCGTCTGGCACCGTTGGTCAGTTTAAGTCTTGTGACCCGCATAACTTGTAAGCATCTAATAGCACTCTTTCGGTCTATATTATAGAGTATATATATTAAGATAGTCAAATAATCAAATTCTGTCCTTTATTGAGATAAAAAAAACATCTAATTAGTACCCCTTTGAGTACGGTCTAAAAACTGGTGGAAATCGAGTATGGGGGCAAACATCATGGGTAGAATATTGTGTAGCCGGAAAATGATGGGATGGAGGTGAGGCTTCGGATAGGTCCGTGTTTGTGGGGGATAAATTAAAATTAAGATTAATGGTATCCCTAAAGCCGGTTTCGTTTTGGACGAGAGTGTTAAGATGGCACTTTTTTTGTTCCAAACGTTATTTGCAAGCTCATGACAATTGACAGCAATGTTTTGGAATAAAATAAACAGCAACTAGACCGACCACTTTTATTTTTAAACTTAACATACGGTGGCATATACAATTTTATAATAGCTTTTTTCATCTGTTATTTTGAGGAAACACGCAAGTAGCAACAATAACGATCATGAGTCATGACAATGAGATTCATGTATAAATTTATAGTGTAGAACAGTTTTTATTTGTCATTATCACTTTTTCCTGACATTGTGTTGGTGAGTGACATGGTAGTTATAATTTATAAACGATGACCGGTTAAACAGCTGAAAAAGAAGTGAATTACGAGGTTGAGGCAACAACAACAAAAACATACACGGTAGTCAAATTTTTTAAGAGTGAAAACAGTTCTAATTTCAGTTTTTTAGCCACCAATATATTCTCTTGGTGGAGAATAAATGCAGTTTAGTACAGAAAAAGCGGAGCAGAAACATTTCTTCAATATCATCAAAATCATAATTTACATAAGCTAGAGAAAAGAAGTAAAAGAGACTTGCCTGAGACTACTACTCAACGCGAAATAAGAACAGTAAATACAAGGATACAACCGTATTGAAGTTCTTTTTCCTGGGTTCAGAACCTAAACCCAAGACTAATAGTTCTGGTTTTGAAACATACAGTGTAAAATAAAATTTGAGCATATGTTCGCTGTATCCTTAGAAAGCTACATTAGTATTCACACGAGATAATAGCGCAACACTTAATAACATAGAGGAATTTTTCCTCTAGTATCGCCGGAAAGGTATCCATTTGGTATTGCTTATTTTTCAAGTAAAAAGGATAAAAATTGGGGAAATCAGCTAAAGGTACAAATTAGAGTACTTAGTTAGCAATAAGCCAAGTAGGATGATCTTTCTTTCAAATCAGTCATTTATCCGATATAGCTTTGCAGTATATCGGTATGATCTAGCAGTATACCTGACTAAATAGAAAAAAAGATTAGCCACTTCGACTTTTTTTACTAAATAAGTCTAGTAAATTATCCCCAACTAAAGTTCCACCTAAAAAGTTTCCTCCTTAGAAAAATACGTAATACCAAACAAACCCTTAAGTGGAAGGGGCGAGGGAGTTGGAACGGAGGCTCATTCCGGCACCTTTCACCGACAAGTTTGGACTTCTTACTGAGCTGGCATGGCTCACGAGGTTTGAGTCGAGGAACACCACGATCACGGTGATGTCATCGTGGAAATGGCGACGAACCCCTCGTTCGATTTTCTTCAAGTCTGAATATCTCATTTCCCTTTTCTTTGCCGCTTCTTGTAGAGCGACTTTCACTAACCTCTTAGCACTTCCCTACACAAGTAGCATGCAGCTTAACACAAGTAAAATTTCAGAATTGACACAAAATAGTAGATTAAAGTTCAGATATTTTCTACTCTGTACTTGCTCTTTGAAAAAACAAAAGAACCCTGTCTGATACCGACATATCGTTTATATTTTTCTGTGCTACCATTCATAATTGAACAAGTCCATTTGAAGGAAATAATATGAGTAAAAAAAATAGACAAGATTAAAGGTAAGATGCCTTACACTGCGTGGGTGATCTTGAACGATATTAGTGGCTTCTTGGTTACTTAAATGCTCCCAAAGCCCGTCCGATGCTAATATTATAAACTGATCGAGTGGCGTCAGCTGGTGAACTGAGATTGTGGGGTCCGCACTCAATATCGGCTTTTTAAATGGCTCCCGCAACCGAAATTTGGCATATAATGGTTCTTTATTAAACTCCGGCTTCTTTAAATAAAAATCACCAATAGATCTTGAAATCTGAAAAATAAAACGAAGGCAAAGCTAAGGAACCAAGGTTGAGTTTGGATTTATGAATATATGATGAGTAAAAAGGAACCCAACTTTTTAGACTGGTCAGGCGAGTAATAATTGTATACATATTATTTATCATCTGTTGGGTATAGTAACAAATGTCAACCATATGCACCTAACAATTGTCAGCAGATCACATATCTGAGAGTGTATATTCTAGAGAAGTAGAGAACCATTATGTTTCCATATTTATGCTTCGAAAATGGTAACCTTTTTTTTGTGGGGGGGGGGGGGGGGGGTGTTAAGTAAAATATGGTAACCTAGATAAAGTAAAAGTCCACAAAATACAGAACATCCTCTAGCACAGATGGTAGTATATGCTACTATGCTTATATATAACTTATGTATATCATTTATGATCTATGTAATCACCCCAAGAAGATTGATGCATAAATGGATATAACAATTTTGATGACATAAATACGTATATATATTGAAGTGACAACTTTTCAAATGCATCCAATGTTGAAGTAACAACTCTACAAAAGGAAAGATAACGTAACAACGAATAGAGCACTACACTAGCACCCTATGTTGCACGGATACGGACACGGGTATCTTATCCGATACGATACGAATACGCATATACGGATTTTTTTTAAATTTAGTATATGATACGGCTAGGATACGGCAATTATTATTATAATAAAATTTATTATATATATATATACAAAACATACTGCTACAAATTAATTTTTACTTATCAAACATTATCTGAAAATACAATTCCCCAAAAGGTGTTCTATAATATGCAAGTATTTATGTATATTTGTACTTTCTTATGAATAACAAGGATATACTTTATACTAATATAGCATGTATGACCCATTACTTTAATGAACTTATAATACTTTGTCTTAAAATTGTAAATAAATATCAATTTCCAATTCTGCGTATTTTGAAAACCTATCGGTTAAGCATCTGTGAAGTATCATTGAAGTATTGGATAGGTCAAACTTTTGAAAAGTCAAAAATACGGCATTTGGAGTATCCGATACGGGTATCGAATTAGTCAAACCTTTGAAGTATCGGGGGAGTATCGTATCCGATACGGCAAATTTTAAAATTTTTGGAGTATCCGTGCTACATAGCTAGGACCCAAGGCTCCAGCAGGCAGAAGGCTACCATAATAAAAACACCAAATCCAAAATAAAGAGAGAGCATAAACTCAATTTCTCAAATCCAAACACTTCTAAGGCATGGTAATTAATTAAACTACCTGTATAATTCCCTTGACACGCCAAACATTATGCTTTAATACGACTATTTGCGAATCATTGGGATGCATAGAGTGCAACTCTTGTCTCACAGACTCGATAGACGCATTATGCTCAGCCGAGAGCTGTAACGCTACAACCTCACCAGTTGCCCTAACAAGCCTACCTAATACAGCGCGAGAATCTCCAACATTGGCAATATAGAGGGTCCCATTACAGATCACACCGACCAGGCAACACGACCCAACGGCTGCAATTTGAGGCTGCATCGGCCACTGCTTGGTGACAACAGAGAGAAACCCCTCTTCTGTTGCTTGGAATGCCTTACGTATCACCTCCACTGACATAGATTGGTGCTCAAAACTAAATCCTGCATAAAATTACCAAAAACAGGATTTAATAGAAATCAGGTGTAAGTAACTTAGTTGACCAGATAGAAAATCTATTCTTTATTTTCCAATATTGAATTTGTCCATCCTACAGCTTTCAAGGGAAAAAACACTGAAAAGTTATATTCATTTATTGAATTGTGAACAGGTGAAATAAAATTCTAGACTAAAAGTGAATATGAAACACCCTGAACTGACACTCAACTTTAAATTATGTTGAAAGGTCCAAAATTCAATTTTTATAAGTATATTTTAACTAACCTTGCTTTGACCTCAGAACTAATGAGTTACACACTTCCACTCTTAAAATCAAACCTAAAGGCTAAAAAAGCTAAATAACATACAGCATAATAGATGAAGCACTGGAGTTCAACAATTAAGACAGCGAAAGTGGAAATAATTTATTTCCAGGTTCTACAGTTCTGATGAATGGATCCCAAATTCAATCGATTTTTTCTTAATTTAGTTGTAATTATACTGGTTTTGCTCCTTCAATCCAACCAAGTCTAAATTTATACCACAAAGGACACATCACGACTCAAATCTAGAGAAAATAAAATAAAAAATTGAAAGTTTTAACCGCACACACTTAATGACCATCCTTTCCAAAACGGGTCACAGAAATACTCAACTCACTCACATAAAACTGCCAACAAATAATCATCTTTTATTTACTTTTTCAGCTTCCTTGTCACATACTAACTTATTATATATATACAGAAAACCTTATATAAGAAACCAATACAATGATTTCACTAGATCTTGACTTACTCTTGAGATGTTTAAAAAGGTGTTCATTAATAAACCGAGCTGTCTCGGGTCCACCATGCCCGTCATATATTCCCATAAAAGTTCCATAAGGTCCCGAGTCATTCGTACTTAAGCACCCACTCTCAACTTGGCTATGGTCTTCGAGTAAGTTATTCGCTTGAACCACAGCCATTGAAAATTCACCATTAACGTGCTGACCTGTATCTTTGTACCATAGAAGCCCCTCTTGTCGACCACCTGTATCTGAGCCTGAGTGTACGTATCGACCTGATCTCGGCCCAAAACAGGCCCGCAAAAAGTTCATTAACCCGGATAACATCCCTCATCTCATCCAAAGAACTCTATAGATACTCCACATCTAATAAAAGCTATATGCACACAAAACCTCTGAATCCAAATAGGCGAGTTTTTGAATTGGTTGTTCCTTCTTTGGCTGCACAAAAGAATATACCACGAGTAGATTAGATGCCTTTAACCAAATCAATGAGCAACTTAAATTGACAAAAAAAGGCAAAGATGAAAATGTAATGTGGAAAGTGAGGGGAACTTGGTATATAAAGTTGAGACTAAAGAAGTTAGTAAGCAAAATCCAATAATGATTCTTTTTATCTACACAAGACCATGACCAACACAGCCGTTAAAACTGAAAACTTGTCACCTAAGAAACAGGGACTTTTCTGGAAACAAAACAAATAAAAATGTGTCAAATCCAAAACCAGTAGTTGAAAGTTCAACTCTTTTGGCCGATACAATTAAACTAACCTTAAATCTCCCTGAAAATAGATCAAGTTTTGAATAGAAATTACTCCAGGTAAAATGAACAACTAGCATAATTTTTCAGTAATAAATATAAAAGGTACTCAAGCCCATATCGCCATTTCCGAAGTCGAATGCTCTTTTATGAAACTGCCTCAAATTCAAAAGAAACTACCACAAAATCCTAAATTGCAAATATCCACAATAATAACATACATAATAAACATGTGAGGTAAAAAAACTTATCCAAATAAAAAAATTAGTCAACCCCAAACTCATGAATATATAGCCCGTGAGACAAAAACTGTTATTCAAAGTAAAAAGTTTAGTCAAACCCAAAAATCACCGAAAACTCAACTGTTCTTTTCCTGCAAGCATCCCACATTTACAGAGGAAACAAGGCATAAAAGTCCCAGATATCCAAATCATTACAAAAAAATGAAAAAAAATCTAAGCCTTTGGGGGAAAAAATCAATTAGCCAAATTAAAGACTTTAGTCAAACCCAACACCTATTACCAAAACTCAACTTTTTTGTGCAATAAGCTCACATTCAATGATGAAACACTAAAACCCTAATCCCAAAATACCCAAAACATAGAACGCAATTAAAAAAAATTATTCAGTTAAATCAAAAGGTCTAGTAAAATTTAAGATTACCTCCAAAAAACAACCGTCTCCAGGAATGGTTTCACATTCATAGGTGAAATACCGAAAATCCTTATCCCCAAAAGCACAAGATACATAAAACATGACAAAGTACTACTAATTAGTCAAATTAGAAACTTTATTCAACAGAAAAAACACCACTTTCATAATCCAACTGCTTTCTACAATGATCTCACATTCTTAAATGTAATACACAAAACCATATTCCCCAAATACCCAAAAACATCAGATAGTACTAAGTACATACATATAGCCAGGGATATAAAAAGAAAGATTAATTGGTCCAATTAAAAACTTCATTCAATAAAAAATCACTTTTTTTTCATAATCCACAACTTTCTACAGTGATATCACATTCTGAAAAGTACTCCCCATTCCCCAAATACCGAAAAATATCACATATTACTAACAACATACATATAAGGAATATAAAAAGAGAGATTAATTAGTCAAATTAGAAACTTCATTCAATAAAAAAAAAAACACATTTTTCATAATCCAACTTGCTTTCTACAACGATCTCACATTCATAAATGTAAAACACAAAAACCTATTCCCCAAATACCCAAAAACATAAAAAAGTATGATAGTACTACTTACATATAACCAGGGATATAAAAAGAAAATAAATTTATCAAAAACTTTAATCAAACAAAAGAAATCACCTTTTTTCATAACCCAACTGCTTTCTACAATGATCTCACATTATTAAATAAAATACACAAACCCAAATACCCAAAAAAAATCACATAGTACCAATAAGATGAATATAAGTTATAACCAGGGATATTGAAAAAAGATGAATTAGTTAAATGGAAAAAGGTACCTCTCTTATCCAAAGGCTTGAAGATCTAACAGTGATAAGAGTTGGATCTAAAGATCAGCTATGGTTTGATTAGATTTAATTATTAAATAAAATAAGGTTATAAAAAGAGGGAGAAAAAGAGATTATAAAGGGAGTGGTCTCTCTCAGGAGACAAAATACAACAATGGAGAGCTATAAGCCAGCAAAGCAAAGGACCAATCTTGGGCTCCACTTATACAGAGAGAGATATATATAGAAGACAAACTAGTTACATATATATATATACTTATATATATACTTATATACTTATATACTGTATGTTTGTATTGTGTATTATTAGGCATTAGCTGTTTTTGTATACGTATAGTACAAGGAAATGGTGGGATTTAGTCAAGGATTTCCCATTCCTTTTTTGTTTTTATAAATTAAGTAATTATACCACATTATAAACCGTTCTTTGTTTAACGGTACAAGTATTTAATATACAACTTGTTTATAGTAGTACTCCATTAGCAATTAGACCATTCACTTCACATGTTTGAAGGAGTGTGCATATTACTGCATATTTTTTCTCTTATTCTGTATCTCATTTTATGTCAATTTGCTTATTTTCGTTTAATTTTTTTTAAAAAATAATTTTTTTTGTATTTTTTAGACTTTTATAATATATTCTATACAAACTTCATATTATTACTCTAAATGATTTTTTTTTAATTTTACTAATTAAACTATACTAATTTTTTTTATTCTAAATTAAATTGTGTGAAACTTTTTTCTTAAAAATAATTGTTGAGTGTATCAATATATGTATAATTGTAATTGTAGACTTTTTTTTTAAAAAAAATTATATAACTATTTTAGGTTAAAAATTTAAGGGGACAGTAAATAGGTGATAGAGTGTCCGGACTCGGTTATAAGTCATAATAAAACCACTTAGATAAATTTAACTTAAAAGTGTAGTATTATATATCAGGCTATTCATTAGATGACTATTTTTAGTTTTAGCGAGACATGTTATTTGTATTTGAAGAGTTAACTTGCTAGTTATATTTCTCTTCTCTTGCTTTTCCATGAACATTAATCTAAAGAATGATACATTCAATATTATTTTATTGTAATAGTTGGATTATAAAAATATGATTTTTTTTTTTTTTTTTGAAATAGCAGCGGATAACTAAAACCAATAAAGTGTATTTTTTGTGTCAAATTTAGGAGCGATTATAAGTTTATAATTTGCCTGATGTGTATATGTACTAGTAATAAATAAGTATTAGTTATATGTTTTAGTAAAATTTTGTTTTACTTTTAAGCCAGGCTTAAAAAACCATCAGTGATGTTGCATATTATACTTGAAGTTTCACATGCAACTTCCTAACTTCAACATATAAGTAAAATTTGTCATTTGATATATGAAGATAATTTTTGACATACACTCTCGCATAAACTAATTATGCACCGTTGATGTATTCCATATACATTGATCCAACAGTGTACAGTTAGTCTCTACGAAAATTTATGTCAAAAAGTCTGTAATTATACCATCACTCTTATCATTTACCATCCAAAAAGTGAAAAAATACTACAATGCTTAAATTTAAAGGAAAATCAAAGATGCAATTAAACAAGGTCAATGAACTTTTATTCTATTGAACTACGAGGAGAGTGGTCTATTAGTTATGCAATATTGCAATCCACTTGGTGATTCATATGCTTAGTTTTGAAAAAACAAGAAAGAAACGGTGATTCTTAAAGATGCAAGTCACTGTCTTTAAATTTTCTTGTTCACACATTAAATAGCTCAACTTTTATAAGGCATGAAATTCAACCCGTTCAAAAAAAGTATTGCTGCAACCTTACAAGCGCCAAGACTTAGTAATTAAGTACTCTAATATTAATTCATATATTTTGTAGTAAAATCAAACCAGAATTTCTATTCGACTTTCTAACATTACTCTTTGATTTTCATGTTCAACTTAAGTAAACTGTTGCGCTGACAATTCTATAATTGAAATGTTTTCTAATTTGTAGGTCTGTTTGATGTGTTATTGTAAATAAAGATCATATCGTGGCTTGGCAATTACTATTTAAATTGACATGAGTTTATTGAGTTATATAGTGTTACAAATTAAGATTTTGGAGAATTAAAATTTTAAGAACATTGTTATTCTAAAAATTGGATTGCAGGAATTATGTAAAAAAAACCCAGTCATGTGCATATTTGCAACTTGTTCGCAATTCACGTGGCTTGGTCAACTAACTTGATGATTTTAATTTTTAGATACATATTGAACTTTAGGAATAAACTCCTTAATTATACGAAGAGTTAAAACTAAACCATATTCCACGCCAACTATTCATTTCTTCCCAAGTCTTTTCAATTCTAAATTCACCGAGTACCTAGAAAAGCTCTATATCCACTTCTCTAAAAAAAGATTATGTTTATTATTTTAATTTTTGAGTATATAATTTATGCGTACAATATATACTACTTCGAAATTAGTTGAAAGTTTGGCAAGTCGGTCACTTTTTAGAAAAATAATCAATGCATCTTTGAAATTACAATAAAAAATTTCAAGGGTCAAATTAGTTTACAGCAACTTTTTTATTCTAAATGACAATAAACTAGAGACTAAAAGAGTTGTAATATATTAATTTCAATTTTAAGAGAAGTGATTTGTCAAAGCTATTAACGAATTGAGACGGAATCAAAGCAAGTTATACAATAATCATATAGAGCAGATCAAGTATATAAATAAAAGTAAAAAAATAATTTAATTAACCGGCCGGAACAATCAAAAGGGAGAAAAACAATATAACCAATACTGGAATCCCCACATTTGGTACAACAAGATGTATGGCTATTTTTATGGGTATAAACAAAATTAGAACATCCATGATAGTTTTGTTAACTTTTTAATGTTAAATAGTGACACATCATCGTTTAAAAAGATGTTAAATGACACATATGCATTTTAAATTTAGTAATCACATTACTTTCACGTTAACAATGTTATCAATTTTTAATTAACAATTTCTCTTTTATTTTATTGGTCAATATTCTTAATGGAGAGAATTTATAAGAGATAATAATGTTAATTGTGCCATGTGTTTTTCATGTCATCAGTTACAAACATTAAAAGCATTGTTAATTTTAACAATTTTTTTAACATTTATAAAAATAACGCATACTTTACCACAACTAAGAACATCTACAATAGTGTTGTTATCTCTATTGTTAACTAAAAATGTTAGCTAACAATACAATCTTGTCTCTCAATTAATTGTGTTAAAGTGTGTGTTAACTTTATAGATGTTAAAAATATTGTTAAAAAACAATTTTTTTAATTGTTATTAATTGATAACATGGTAAAAAAGTCTATACACACCCACAATTAATTGTTATTTTGTCACTTATATCTCACGTATATCTTTTATATCTCTACAATATTGTTATTTATTTTCTCCCAGCACCTATCCATGCTCCTATATTTTGAATAATTAATTTTTAGTTAAAATAGATAAAATTGTTAAACTTAAAAATAATGTGAGTGTTTAACTTAATATATTTATGTGTCATTTAATAGTTTTTTAAATGATGATGTGTAACTAGTTAACAATAAAAAATTAACAAAACTATTATGGATGCTCTAATGGAGATAAAAAATTATATTATTAATTAATTATTTTAGTTAATAATAAAAATAACAACGAATATTGAAGATGTCTAATATGATTATATCTACTCCCACAGTATCCATCAATAACTCAGTTGTGTTCCCACCATATTTGGTAGACACCTTATTTCACTAATTAGCTATTGAAAGAAAAAAAAAAACTTTCTATGCACATGCTTATACAAGTGTAAACTATAACAAATGCGCAAGTAATAATAATTAAAGCAATTAGGTAACTTCAACAGGTCATGCAATATAAGATGTGCATGGGATCGAGGATTATGGTGTGAACAAAGATGAGTGAGGGTATTCCAATGTTACACTACATGATTATACCAGCAGATTTGTTAGGGCCTGAATGTCATTCCTGTAAAACATGATAAGTAAACCAGATTAACAAAACACAAATAAAATAAAACTGTAACGACTAATGAGCCAATGCGTCTACTACCGTACGTTTGAAACCAAGGTTCGAAACAGTATTTACAAAAGTTACATGTGGATATAACATTTGGCGTGGGTACGTATATCGCAATAGAGCAATACTTCCATAATTAGTACAAATACGTAAAAGCATGAATGATTGGCATGGATATTTCAAAAGATTGAAACACAACATAATCAAGATTGACTTATAAAACAACATTGAAAACGAAAATGAAAATGAAATTTTGACTTATGAAATATCAAGCTGAGGGAGGTCATGCGCACACGTTGGAGTGGCCCGAGGATGCTCATTTTGTTGTTTGTTTTTTATGTTTCTATCATTAGGAAGAGGCAATGGTCAGTTTCTTTGTTTCTATTTTCATTGTGTTCGGAAACAATTTTAGTAATGATGGATTCACATGCTAATATTTTAGTTAAGTAGAAAATTGCGTACTCATTTAATTTTCCAATGTCAAAAGTTATAAATAGTGATGCATGTAGCACTGTGGATAAATGGAATCAAAAAGCAGAAAATAAGATACCAGAAGAAAAGTAAATATCTTAAAAGTTTTCATGAACTTGTCAATTATCATTGGACCACAATGAAGATTGTTGATGTTGCCATATTGTTAAATTCCAAAAGTTCACACGAAATTACATAGAAAAGCGGAATAAAAGTTTCACTACAAGCATACCATAAACTCAGTACTCCACATTTCATTCTAGTGCCGTTCCTGAATGGTCCATCTCTAGTATAGAATTATAGATCGGCATGAATAATTAGCTTTGACCAATGACCATTTTGAGAGAGTGGATTTACATATAGAACCAAGGTAACGTGAATAATATGCAAATTGACTTTTGACTTGATTATATATTTATATTACATGTTTTGGTAAATCTTAATGGTTAATTTGGTATTTTTAGTTGCGTAATTTGACCGCTAGAGTAAGAAGAGTTAGGCTCTGCAGAATGAAAATATAGTTGTAATTTTAGCGGGTCGTGATAAAAGTAAACAAACAACTTTCTAAATTTTAATCCCAATGAGAGCACATGAACAAATAAATAACGCGAGGACGTTACAATAAGCCTAACATCATTTTAGATGCTTAGACGCGTTTGTGATATATATTTAGCACTTGCTCAAGCTAAACCGCAAAACCCCGACAAATAAGCCTCTAACACCATAATTAATGTGACCTTTTCAAACAAGGCAGTTAATTATAAGCTTCAAGATAGCAAATGCCTCATGAAAATTTGTTACAAACCCTTTCCAGAATGGATATGTCATCTAAATAATAACTCGAAAGGCTTAGCCACCACAGATATTCATATCATTTATCAAATCCCCACTGCAGAAAGATACTTTTAGACTTTTAGTGAACAAAATACTAGTAGGGTATTATATATGTTGCATATGATTAAGCCAGTTTTGGTAGAGCGATCGAGTAACATGTTACAGAACCACTACCAGGCCATGCATATTAGATCGGTAGATTTTTAGCGGATTAGCAAGACCGATCTGATGGAGCTAAACTACTGTATACGAAGGACAACGCATAAGCTGGATAAGAATTCGTGAAAGGTTACTTTGCCATGATTTCGGATAAGTGTTGTAAAATATTGCTATTCTGACTTGGAGGTTGTGGAAACCTCTTGAAATGTTAAAATTCTATTGGATTAATCATTATAAGGTTCATTCGCTTGGACACATTACAGTAAAGTTTTTGGAATATTATACACCTGCAGGACTTCAGAGTTTTGTTTCGCTACAAATAAGATTGTTCAAAATTCATTCTTCTTTATGAGAAGACTGATTTTTGGAGTTCTCTCGTGTGATTTTTTTTACTTGGCTTCCTCTTCGCGGCATAGAAAATAAGAACTTAGACAACTTCAATTTTGAATAAGCAGACTTCATTTCGGTTTTTACTTTTGACTCTGTGAAGTTAAAACCGAATTTTGTGTTCTTCAATTCAAGAATTGATAAGCAAGCCTTGATTGAGGACACTATCTAAAATACTGGAATTAGATGGGACGTAGTACCTATATCATAACTGTGTCCTATGGTCCATATTTTTGTCCTGTTTCTGAATTATTTCTGGCAGATCCTTTGCACCAACATAATTACAAATCATTATCACCCTTCTCGAAAATACAGTGAGATCACAGATGATAATTTGAAAAGGAAGTTGTTATGGCCCTTATGGATTTGGCTCACTTCTATCCTGTCTCATTTAAATATTTCATTTTCTATACAACAGCTAGCCTATAATCTAACCATCTAGGAGGTAAAATTGCAATAGTTGAGGCTTAAGGCTTGAGTCTTAAGTGTAATATTCCATAAACAAAGTTTACAGGTAACGTTTCAAATTTATTATTATGGAAACCTATGAAAAATTGTTATACTATCTGAACAACGTGATAAATAACAACAAATAGGATTTTTAGGAAGAGCTCAACATCAAGGTTATAAGTTCTTATGAAGTTCAACTACTGTTAAACTCGAACTAGATCAGTAGACACTATACGCAGTTCTGTAGGTATAGTTATTTTTGGATGTGGGACTTGAACACTATATTCATATTAGTCGTCTAGTCGGCAGATAAAGTTTTATATTACTTATTTTAATTTCATCCAGGAAATACGTTACGGATAATAGTAGATAAGGTCAAAGGGATATATTATCCTCTTTACCTAACAAAAACTTCATAATGTTGGGTTCTTTACATTGAATGGATTGGTTGATACACTTGCATAGCACTTAAAGGAAAAATGAAATGAAAAAATAACATAATTATACATGAGAAAGGGAAAGCGGGATCGCCGGGATGTCAAGTTAGTTTACACTTTACAGTCGTCGTTGAAAAAGGCAGACAACCCAGTTTTATGTAAAATTGAGCCTTCATGCCGCCACGTACAGGAACAAACGGAAACATTTCCCCTTTCACATAGTCTGTGTAGGGAATGTTTATGGAATATATAATAAGTAAATCTTAGAATGATAGCATTAGTAATTAAGCTGTGCATGACATTTGATTACTTGGAATTAAGTACTTACATAATTGTAAAACATGGGATTTATATAAAATCTTGAGGAATGATTGTAGATTTTCATGAAGCTTATAAAAATATTGTGATAAATCATAAGTTATGTTAACAATTCGTTTTATGTTAACACGAACCTTATAATTGAAGAGAGATGAACACACGTGCACTCTCAAGGTTTGGGACGTGCAAGACTAATATTCTCAGAGTTTGAAATTTAGACTATTTAGTGATTTTTTCTACTATTTTCAGTAATTACAAATGGAGTAGTCATTACATACCTAAAATTTCCTAATAGACTCATTGGCAATGATTAAGTTTGCGAGAGTTAGTTGTGCGGTTAAACAAGTTACTAATCAAGTTGTTAAGTAGTTGTAAACTTACTCAACACCGAGTTTGAGAGAAACATTCAGATATATGATATACCTGTAGTTTTACTTCTCAACTAAACCACCTTGGTTCACTTGAATGTCTCATTTTCTTTATAACTAAACACACTTTTTATATAGGAAACAGAACACAGAAAAGTCCTGAATCAAGCTCCGAAAACGGTAGCAAATGACAAAAGTATAACTCGGACAATGTAAACTGAAGCATATCTAAATGCAGCCAAACACTAGAATTCAACTTGAAACAATGCACAATACGATTAAATCATCACTCATATAAAAGCCAACACCAAAATATTTTATAAAAAAAAAATGAGGAGCAAGAGCAACTATCATTTAGTTAGCACTCTATTGCTTCAAGTAACTATAAAGGAATAGAGTGCTTGAACTTACCTGCCTTCATCTTTTTTATCACAAAAAATTTAGGGATGGCAAACGAATCTATATAAGCAAAGACCAGACCTGATCGATTAGGTCTGGATTGGGTCGGATAACTCGGATCCTGTGGTTAACGATAAATCTGTATAGGTCAAACCCATTGACTGCTCTATGCTGACTGAAAGCTTGATGGCTTAAACTTTGGGCCAAACAATATTAAGTATCATTCATGCATGGGCTTTTGATCAAGCGCTATATTGAATATTAAGACCTTGTGAAAACTCATATAATGTTAAATCGGATCGGGTTAAACAGGTCCGATTAGGGGAATCAGATCCATTTGACGGTTGTTTGGGGTCGGATATCCGATGATCGACCATTCTATTCTATGACATGCATATACCCATTTATAAAGTGTCAACATTTTTATAATGAATTATTTTTCAAACCTCAGCGATGAGAAATCATTACATTCTAGCTAAAGCACACACAGCACCAAGTCCAATGGGGCAACTCAGAAGGGGTGAATTTATAATTTTATAATTATAGTCAACATAGATATGTCATTTAAACTAGCCTAATATACTCTCAGTTGCAACTGATGATGCTAATTAATTAAAAAAAACTTGCCTTATATCCAAGCAGGAACCTAGCTTTTCTCTTAGTGTTACAGTCGTTTGATTAAAAACCATGAAAATAGTTGGCATGTATACACTTAGTACTCCTATTTAGTCCCTTTCAGACTTTCAGTTACGTTGGAAATATAAGAATTTAGGTCACTTGATTCGCGTGTATGTCTTTTTTTAGTAACATTTTAAAGTGTATGTCTTTTTTTATATATAAATATTTTTAGTGTATGTCTCTCTAGGTACTTAAAATCAGTGTTTTAAATAGCGTTATCGCTATCGTAGCGTTTTTTCGAGAGAAACGCTAAAAGCGTTGCTATATAGCGCTTTGCGGTGTATTTTTTTTTGCCTAAATATGCACTAAACTTTAGAATATATAAATAAAAAAAAAGAAATGTATAGATAGTAATAAAAAAAATCAAAAAAAAAAAAATCTTGTTGGTGAGTTTTGAACTTGGGTCTGCTGGAAATTACAGCACTGTCTCAACCATCTGGACTGCAGACACTTTTATAAAAATTACACAATATATATTAATTATTTAGATCCGGTGTTTTTTTTAACTCGCTATTTATGCTTTTGGTTCAGAATTTCGCTCTTTTTGCGCTTTTGGTCCCCTATAGCGCGATTTTAGCACAATTCCATCCAAAATCGTGATTTTTCGTTACGTTTTTTTACCAAAAAACGCTATTTCGCACTACGTAACGCTATGTAGCGCGAATTTTAAAACCGCGCTTAAAATCTACTACTATATACAGTATGGTAACATGGCTCAGAATGATGGAGATGTTTCTTTATGAGCTATGAGTTAAGATTACTGAAGTGTCTAAATAATATATTATTATGAGCTAACTATGATATTTTGGACTAGCAAATAAGAATGGGCATAAAAGGGCCTTTTCTTGATCTAAGTATGAGCTGTACTGTGCCCTAACTAACTCCTAAATAAAAAAATTATCACTCAGATAATTAATAATCAACCTTAGCTCTAATTAAATTGTGGTATTCCATTTGTCCATATATGCAAAAGTCCGAAGAGCGAATTAGATATTATTTTGTCATGTGATGGACAATTACGCAAGGGAAGACATGGCTACGTGAAGAAATTGTGCCATTGGGTCCCTTGGATCATTAGAGTATATTACCAATAGTTAGTAACTAAAATAATAGATAAAAATTAAAATGTTTTTTAAAAAATATTATAGATTTATAGTTGAAGTACAAAACAAAACATATAATATATATATATATATCATTTTAGAAGTATTATAATTAACAACGGGTAATTATTTTAGTGTGATACACACTACATTTCTTTGAAGTTTTGTATTGGTTTCTTTTGACCCTATATATGAGACTATTTATGCCTCCATTTTTCTCCTTAATATCAGCACACTCTTAAATTGGCTGTTAATATTTTTGGAAGATTTTCATGCAACCACGTGCTTTAATTAATCATATATACGAGGCTAGGTTGCATGGAAATCTTTTTGCACATTTCTCTCACTAGTTTTTAAAGTAATGATTGTTCATAATTAACTCAAACAAGTTTCAATTCCCAGTATTGTAATTATTGAACTGCTTCTTGAGCACCCTTGAGTAGCCTGTGTGGATCCAAGGTTTTTGTGTTGGTTTTCATTTATTTCTTGCTTGTCGGGAAATTATATGTTATCAATCAAATTAATTCCTTACGATCATATATTTGGTAAATTGATGTTAGATCACCTCACTTGTCCCCTAATGGAAGTTAAATTACACTTATTGGGTCCGTTCGGATTTAGTTCAGCCAAAAAATGAGGAGAGTGTTGAGTTTATTATCCCAACTACCCCGTCCCATAATGGAAGTTATATTACACTTGTTGGTCCCATTTAAATTTCGTCCAGCTCACAAGTGTGGGAGGTGTTGAGTTCCGTCCCAGGAAGTTATATTACACTTATTGGTCCCGTTCGAATTTAGTACAATTTACAAGTGAGGAGAGTGTTGAGTTTATTATCCGAAAATCGTGGCATGTGTTTATTCGATGGTTAATTCTTACTATATCATATTGATCAATTTTCAGTAAAGATTTACAACGAAGAAAAAATTCATTTAACATCATAAATTTTTTTGAGTTATGTTGCTAAAATGGTTGTGGCTAAATTTTAGTAACAATTTTGCAACAAATAGCAACATAGTTTGTTACTAAAATTTAGACACAACCAGTTTAGCAATATAACCGAAAAAAAATTATGATACTAAATAAACTTTTTATTATACTGAAAATAGATAATAACAACAAATCTGAAATATGGATCAAAGTTGTTGAAAGTACTTTTTGTTATATAATTAGGTACAACATCACTTCAGTTTAATGGATAAGGTGAGATCATTCATCCTCACTTGCATCTAACACATAAAAAAAAAGACAAATTGATAGTCTCACCATATCATCCATGATCGTTGCATCTAAATTAATTATCTAATACATTCTCAAAAACACTCTAATAGCATCGTTTAATTTATTTTAATTTATATTAAATTTCATCCCTCAAATATATAGCATCAAGCAATCTATTAAGATTTCTAAGCCGGATGCCTCATCGAACAATCATTGAGGACGATCTCAGCAACAACTTTCTGGCAATTATCCGTAAGTTGTTTCTGGGCGTACACGAGGCAATTAGAACAACCCAATTGGGAAAGGGTTGATTTACAATCAGCATGACGGTACGCTGTGTTATTGTCGGAAGGAGGATGATTGTTGTAGTAATAGTCTTTTTTGCATAGTGCAGTCAAGTACAAATCTATAATAACATACTCCACATTAGCAGCAAATGGACCACCTTTCTCATATTCAGCGCCTTCGCACTTAGATGACACTGTGTCGCCGTGTCGGTGTTTGGCACATCGTTTAAACTTTAAAGCAACAACACTCACTAACACAAGAAACAATGTTATAACAAGTATACGTACTTTCATTGACACAAGAAAATGCATAATTTTTTTTAGGATTTCTCTATTTCTACTAAACTACTAAGTTCATCAACTTTATCAACTACTATTTATATAGGGTGCTAACTGCTAATCAAATCCATTGCATAGCTAGAATATTGTGATGATTCACCATACTAGAGGTGAGGTAAACTTGCAGTCTCTTTCGAATTATTTTAGGAGCAATATATTTGTACTTTATATTATTAAAGACAAATGTGTATGCAATGAGAGGCAACTTATTTTGTAAAAGATCAGAAAAGGTTACATTTCATCATATCTCAGTTATAAACATTAATGATGTGAGATTTGTACAAAATCTGAAATTTGTTCTTATGTTTGTGCCTACTTCAAAAGGTCCATAAGGAATAAATGTTTGATTGACAAAGAAGCTTATGTAAAAGAGAAGAACTTTTAGTCTTGTGATCCACGATCTAGTTTATAAGTGTTACGTATTTAAAGTACTCATTGCTTATATTGGCCGAATGTGACACACTTATAACTTTGTACGTAGTTTTTCCTTGTGGTTAAATTCTTAGTAAATTGTAGAGATAGCTTTTGCTTGTTAGTGGGGTGTCTTTGTTGATGAAGAACTGAATGAAATTGTACGAATAATATGAAACGTATGCGGTTGAAGTTTGATCCGAAGCCTTTAAATTAAAAATCTATAGTTGAGAGGTAATGTAAAAAATAAAGTTTCAGCCATTGGATTTTTTAATCCAAGAACTCTTGATTGAAATTTCAATGTGTGATCTCCTAATTAGTGTTGTAATTATGCATTTTACATTGTTTCAGTATAAAAGGGCACAAAAGCCTAGCCTCGCAGGTAACGATTCGCCTGTTCATGTGCATTCGGTGATGTCTAGTTGTTGTCTAATGCAGCAGAACTCATTTCATGCGATACCTGTACATTTTGCTGTTTGATCGGTTGGAATACATCCGTATAAACATCTTTCTTTTGTTTAATTTTGGATTATTAGTGGTGGTTAACATTTTTTTTTATCCCTAACATAAACCATCTTTTAACGTAATGGTTAATCACTTAATCATATTCATTTAGTTTGATTTTGTATTAAATACTTTATTTTGTATTTTCGTTGAAGCACAAACATTATCTGGCATATTTCTTTATATTATAAATCTACGTATTTGCTCATGTGTAAATTATATATAAATGGTAAGTATTTTATTTACACACACTCATAGATATAACGATTGAGTACAAAATTTATAGTTTTTTTTTTTACAACTCACTTTTATTTGTAAGATTGAGTAAAGTATGTTCCTTATTTTTTGCTCAGAAAACTTATTTAGTGAGAGATATAAACCATAAATTAAGAAATACTCCATTATATTTTTACTTTGTTGCTGAAGATGTATTCGCTTTATACATGTAATAATTGTTATTGGTATCACTTGTTACTAGGAAAATAATAGTTACTTATTTGAATAAGTGTTTTGTATTATGCAAACACAAGCTACTGAATGTATAAGTCACTCGTACTTTTTGTAGTTCTGAATTTGACCAAAAATATATAAATAAAGGAATACATCTTACATGCCTTTTCCTTTTATTACATAATATTTCATGAGCAAGGCCGGCCCTAGCACCTAATTTTAGGGAAAATATCGATGCCTTTTTCTTAGTTTAATTCTGGAAAAAAAAATGTTGAGTATTGAAAAAATAGCAAATGTAACATAAAATTGTTATTTGTCAACATGATACAAATAAAAGTTTTAAATTAAAAATAGAGTTATAATCTTTAAATTTAAAACTTTTAAAAAGACTCGAACTCACCTAGCAAAATGGAAAGATAGATAGACACAAAACTTTAATTACCATTAGAACACACTTTGATATATGCTATTAAACGACTAAGTTTATATATATACACGTTTACCGAAATTTATATAAAGTAATTAAAATTACGATTTTTTTTTTGGAACCTATCGATCCGACGGCACCTAAGCTTAAAAGTTTATTGGGCTCACAGTATCACAACCGTGTCCATAAACCAATTAATAGGCATATTCTTTTTGTTGATAAAAAATTGAAGTTGCTAACTTAATTATCATATCAAGACATGTTATTTGCCTTGCATGGGGGGCACTTACACAAGTAACTTGTAAAAACCGATGTTTGTTTATTCTAAATAAGTCAGCCCAAATTATAAATAAACTTGATTTTCCCAAATAAATACTGCTCATTTTGTAAAATGTTAAAATAGAGGGGTCTAAATATAATTAAACTATAGTTGTTTTCTTTTCTTAGGGGAAAAGCCAGAGTGAACAAAATAGCTACCATAGCAATCAACTCTCTCATTTATTTATTTTCTTAGGGCTTTTCTTCTCAATCGAATCGAAACAGCTCTCTCAGGTACATCTCTCTCTCTCTCTCTATATATATATATACATAATTTTATTCATATATCATATATTTAATCCTTGTTTACCCAATTTTATATTCATACTATCTTTACTGTTCCGATCTGGATTAGCTCAATTGATTCTATTTGCAATTAACCAGTTTAAAAACTGTAACTAGGGTTATGATTGATTTTAGTTTTAAATTTTAATAGAAAAAAAATGACACAAGATGTGGAGATGAAAGAGAACCAACCAGCAGTAGCAGCAGCTCCCTCTAACTCCGTTGTATCGGCTTTACCATCGACTCTGCAGGGTAATTATTTAGTTTTTTAATTTAATCACTTTATTGTTTGCAATTTGTTTAGGTATTACTAGTATTATCTTGACTATTTATGTGCCGTGTTTGCTGAAGACAAAATTTGGTTAGTTGCTTTTTGACCGTCCCGTAAATTGTATGAACAACCTTATTTAAAAAAACTATAATTTTTGAGATTTTATGTTGTTAAAATTTGGGAGTTTTGTTTAAATATCTTAGCTATGGAAACAATAAGAAGGATTTGATGCATAAATATTCATAAGTAGATATAGATTATAGACATACATAATAATATAGTTGACTGTCACTCTTCCGCTTTATTATAGCAAAAACACTTATGAAAAAGTGCACCCATATTGCGACTAACCCTTCGTTAGACTGATATTTAATAATTTTTTAGTAAAGAAAATAGATAAACATCTGAGTTTAATATATTCTGATTGAAGTATGAGTCCGGATCCTCTATCCCCTACTCTTTGTTCCCTTTTGTGCATTGCTTGTTTTTGCCCAAATTCTAAATTTTTACAATTTATTTCGCACTTTTATAGAATTTTATAGTATATTCTATGCAAATTTCATAATATTTAGCCATAATATTCCTCGAAACGATTTTTTTTAATTTCACTAATTAATTTATACTAGTTTTTCAATTTATTCCAAATCAAATTTTGTGTGACTTTTCTCTTAAAAATAATTGTTGGAGTGTATCGATATATGTATAATCGTAATTGTAGAATTTTTTTCAATTTTTTTTATCAAAAATTCTGGGTTAAAAAAGTAAGGGAGTACGAAAGGGGACAGAGAGTAGGGGACAGAGGATCCGGACTCTTGAAGTATACAGAACTGCTGCTGCCGTACAATTTGTAACCACCCAATTTCTATATTTATAAGTTGCACCGAAGCATACAAATAATTGGTTAAAACTAGTTATTTGGGAAATTTATAGGGATACTTGTATTTTCTATGATATCTTGAGAGATTATTTGTTTAACAAAGGAAGAAGAGGAATGCAAAAGTTAGGATTAAAAAAGGGGCAATTTTAGCTAAGTTGCTGTTCGTTTGGATGTTTTTATGCATGTGAAAATGTTAAAAAAGTTTTTGAAACATCTTTTTCAGTAATCATTCTTGGCAAAGCTCCCCCATTGTAAGGCGAATGTTCAAAATCAGGATTACATGAGTTTCTTTTCGGCAAGGTTAAATTCTTTTGGATTTTAGAGTTATAGTATTCGATTTTGCAACCTTGGCTGAAAGATATTCTACGTAGGCTTGTGAAAATTACAAGAGTGAGCGAACATAAGAGATTATCAGTCTTCTAATTTTTCAATATATAAATTCAGAATTTGCATTTTTTTCAGTTTTGAAGGAGATTTCATCATTGATTGAGACTGGTGCGTATGCCCGAGAGGTGCGCAGAATTTTGCGTGCCATTCGACTGACACTTGCGCTGAGGAAGAAATTGAAGGCTTCGATTTTGTCTTCATTTTTGGAACATGCAATTGTTCCTGGGTCTGAGGTTCACACTCGGTTGATCTCTTATCTTCCCAAGGTATTCTTGGTTTTTTCAACTTCTCGTGCTTCTACCCTTCATGGTGACTTTCCATGATTTCCTACATTATTAACTGAAGTGTTCTTTATTCCCCTCTCCCGTCGAGATATTCGTTTTCAAATTTATATACTCGCACACACACACACACACACACACATCAGTGTATGTGTATTAGTGTGTGTGTACGTGCCTGGTTCAAAATTTTCGCTTTAAATCTTAAATAGTTGTTTGACTCGTTTATCTGAGAAGCCCAAAAAAACCTATGTTTTTCTGCCTTTTTTTTTTTGCTCTTTAGCAAATCGCTTTATATATGCTTTCACATTTAAAACATTGAAACATGTATGCGAATGCTTGAACTAGTTTCCTGCTTTCTTTACATAAAAGGAAGTTGCGCCTCTCTGAAGTTCCAACGAGAGCCATTAAACACAGATTTGAGTTAAACTTGAACTATTTGACAAAGAATTATCTTGATATCGGAGACGATTGTTAGGGTCAGAAAGAGAAACCTGCTGGTTGACATTTTTGTGAAGAAATTTTGGTATTGTTCCGTTCTTTTTTAAAAGCCAAGGTGTTCATGTGTTCAAGTTGGGTTATAATTTTTTTAGCCGCCATGAAATTCACCATTTAATCTATATTCGAGCAGTACTTGTATAATTGTATTTCTGGATTGGAATCCTTTCTGGGCGATGGGGATTGTCCATAATGACTAATGTCTACAACATTGGAAAAAATCCAGATCAAGACTGTTGTTTATATTTTAACCCTGGACAAACGTTTTCCTGTGAATTTGGTCATGCATTGCTGTAAATGAGAACTTTTACGCACGAGCTTGCCCCACCCATGAGTAAATATTTCTCTCAGCTTCATTTTTGTTTACCAACATATTTGCTACGGTAGTGATTTTAGTATTTTACTGAATATCTCATTCCATTTGCATTCTGAATTTAAACATGTATGGCCTTTAGGAGGATGACCATGACATGGAAGTTGATACTGCAACCTCTTCACCCCAAGCTCCTTCAAAGCATCCCTTGCCCGAGCTTGAAATTTACTGCTACTTGCTCGTACTAATATTTTTAATCGATCAGAAACGATATGATGAGGTACTATAAGACTCCCTTTTACTTCATGCTTTCTTCAATTTCTAATTAGCGGTCAATCTTTTTTATGCTGAATGCTTGTTATTTTCTAGGCTAAAGCATGCTCTTCAGCAAGTATTGCTCGTTTAAAGAATGTGAATAGGAGAACTGTCGATGTTTTGGCTGGAAGACTTTATTTCTACTACTCCCTCAGCTATGAGCTAACTGGCAAGCTTTCTGAGATTCGAGGGTGAGCCTTAATGTTAATGTGTTCCAGTATTCTTTACTGACTTTGTTGTCTTTCATATATGCCCTGGGATTCTAGATTATTGTACTTTTTACGGGTTTGTATGGGTATGTCTTCATAAACCTAACCTTTTGGCGGCGTTCTACATGTTGTCATGTAAGTAGTCTTCATAGAACGCTAATAATACTTGAGGTACCCTGTTGTCACAAACTCTAAATCCAATGGTTGGTAATATTGATAAAGGAAGCATAAGAAACTTATCCCCACCGAAAAAAGTAAATAAACATAAAAAAAGAATGAACGAGTTAAAGATTTTTGGGTGAGTTTGAGTTTCCCTAAAATGGGGTGAGTTACGGAGGCAGTTACTATTCGATGATCTTGACAGCTTGTTCAGGTGTTGGATTACAGTTACGTTTAGAATACGAGAGGGAAAGTATGGAGGTTGATGGTACCTGCTGGATGGCTAAGGATAAGAATGGTGAAAGTTTAGCTGTTGGCCATTTCTCTTTCCCATCCCATTTTCATAGGAATGTTCGAGTGTTTAAGAAGATGAAATACTCGATGCATTTCATCTATAAAAAATTCAGGACAAATTAAGCATAATCCCTTTGTCTTTGAAAACTAATCAGTTAGTACAGTGGCTCAATATTTAACAGCATTGCTGATAGCAGTCTCCTTTTTTATTTATTTATATATATTTATTGATTACCAAATCTGGTGGTTCTTTTTATTATCTAATATGATTCACCCAAACTTACAGTACTCTCCTTGGTTTGCACCGCATGGCTACACTGAGGCATGATGAGTTAGGACAGGTATGAACAAAACTTTTTACGTGTTTGTAATAAATATGTTATGCCTCAGTGCCTCACTTTCATTGCGCTGAAATAATGTATTGCAGGAAACACTCCTGAACCTGTTGCTTCGTAATTACCTTCACTACAACTTGTATGATCAGGCGGAAAAGTTGAGGTCAAAAGCACCCCGATTTGAAGCTCATTCGAACCAGCAGGTAGCTCTTGTTCTCATTCTCTTTCATCGTTCATTAAAAAGGAGTATGATTTAGTGTGTGTTCTCCTTTACATAGAATGAATGGTTGATATTTCAGGCTTAGAGATATATGACTCTTCATTTTAATGTTCGTTTTAGAGGAACATCAAATAGTATGATTTAGTAGTAAGGTATCAATTGAAATAGATACTGCGGGTCTCCTTCTAAAGAAATTCCAGTTTTTTGGAATTTAGTTCAGGGTTCGTCCATGCTTACTACATCTTGATAATTAAAGTTGATGATGAAGGTATTTGTAAGAAATATAGCAAAACCTTCACTAGCTAGGGGTGCTATTTTGTAAAGCTTAAGAAAAATAAATAAATTCCAGCAAGGTATCTATACCAGGAAGTAATATGATTTTGCATTCACCTTTTCCCATCTTTTTGTGTTTTAGATCTACAGCTCTTTGACTAAAGATTGTTAGCCCTTTGAAAAACCATAGTTTATTAGATTAATGGGTCTGCTGACCTTTCAGGTTTTTTCAGTGTATAAGTTTTACAGTTAGCTATCACAAACCTTCACTGGCTAGGGTGCTGTTTTGTAAAGCTTAAGAAAAATAAATAAATTCCAGCAAGGTGTCTATACTAGGAAGTAATATAATTCTGCATTCACCTTTTCCCATCTTTGTGTGTTTTAGATCTACAGCTCTTTGACTAAAGATTGTTAGCCCTTTGAAAAAACATAGTATGTTAGATTAATGGGTCTGCTGACTTTTCAGGTTTTTTCAGTGTACGAGTTTACAGTTAACTACCACAAACGTTTAAAGCTAAATTGACAAGGTTAGAAGAACTTGGTTTCAACAGATCTAGTTAAATGTAGTATAAAAAGTAAACTTCCATTAAGTATTCCGTTCTAGACTCAATTCCCAATTACTTGAAAATTAAAACTTAGTTTCACAGTTGCTGCTACTTTTAATCATGCACCCTAATGAACTTATCTTCGGTTGCCATGCTCTTGACGAGCATTTCAATGAACTGGTTCTTGTTTGGCAGGCTATTGTTTTTCACTTTTGACATGTATTCACTGTAACTAAATTGGATTACAGTTATGAATATTGAATAGCATGCAATTATACTAAATTGGAGCGAAGAACTCCTTGGTACCGTGTAATAGGTGTTAAGTCCAAAATGGATTACTTAAAAGGCGCTTTCCATTTTGGTTACTCCTTTTTGTTAGTATTTAATAATATTTTTCTGCTCTGATCACTGCAAACCTCTTCATATTGAGTGTTCACTCTAAGTTTGTGGTTACTTTGTCATATTGCAGTTTTGCCGTTATCTGTTTTATCTTGGGAAGATCAGGACCATCCAATTGGAGTATACAGATGCAAAAGAATCGCTCCTTCAAGCTGCTCGTAAAGCGCCAGCTGCAGCTCTTGGTTTCCGGGTGCAATGCAATAAGTGGGCAATTATTGTCCGTTTATTGCTTGGAGAGATTCCTGAAAGGACTGTTTTTATGCAGAAGGGAATGGAGAAAGCTTTGAGGCCATACTTCGAACTTACTAATGTGAGTTATTTTTTTCTCGTTTACAGTTTCAATTATTTGAATGATAATGTCCATGTTTCATTGCTTTAAGGAACTATGCTTTAAATGTTCTAACTTATGAGTATATAGGTAGGGATTTTTAACAAAGATCTTTTCCCATTAAGTTTTTAATGAAATGGTATTATTGGGGTGGTTGGTTTTCTTTTGGGGAAACTTCTATGGTCAAAAGTTCTCAATTACGTGTTTTGGAGGATTGTCGATTGAACAAATAAACAAAGCCTATTGAAAGAGGGTTCTCTAAAAAGATAATAACATGAGTCCCAGGTTATAAATATCTTAAATTGAGTTGTTTTTCACCAATTGTCTTTTTCAACAATTGAAAGAACTGGCTACTAAAAAATGAGAGTTGTAGCAAAGAGCGCACTTGATTACGCATGAATGGTCAAACAAGTTGAATTTTTTTCCATCTCTGACAATAAAATGCTTGAATGTTTTGATCGAGGCCATTTAGCTAGGGTGTTTATGATGAATGTTCCACAAGTTTTTCTCTAATGTTTGCGAGATTAATATTTTGTATTGGGGGTTAACAGTTCGTCATTGTCTGGTAAAAACTGTAAAATGGTTCTCAATATTCGAATTCAGAATTTTTTCTTACCAATACCTTGTTCAGCAACCAGAAGAACTGGACAAACTAATAATAGAAATCTCTAGCAAAGTGTGCTTAGTTTAAATTGGAGGTTTCTGTTATTTGAACGTAATACATCTGTATGTTGTTAGATTTGTTCATATACTTCCTTACAACCATCTAATCACTCATCCTTCTTAGGCTGTTCGGATTGGTGATCTGGAGCTGTTTAGGAACGTTGCCGAGAAGTTTTCTACTCTTTTCACTTCAGATGGGACCCACAACTTGATTGTTAGACTTCGACACAATGTCATAAGAACCGGGTTGCGTAATATTAGCATCTCGTATTCCCGCATCTCTCTAGCTGACGTGGCGCTGAAGCTTAGATTGGACTCTGCCAACCCCGTGGCTGATGCTGAAAGTATTGTGGCCAAGGCAATTAGAGACGGTGCCATAGATGCTACCCTTGATCATGCAAACGGATATATGGTATCGAAAGAGATGGGTGATATATACTCAACGAATGAGCCTCAAATCGCTTTCAACTCAAGGATTGCGTTTTGTTTGAATATGCATAACGACGCTGTGCGGGCTCTTCGGTTCCCTCCGAATTCCCATAAGGAGAAGGAAAGTGCTGAGAAGAGGAGAGAGAGACAGCAACAGGAGCAAGAGCTTGCAAAGCATATAGCTGAAGAAGATGACGATGAATTTTGAGTTAAAGATCATCTGTTTTCAAGTCCTTTGCTGTTATTTATTGATCTGAATGACTAGAGAAACAAACCTGTTCGTGCTGTTTCACTTTAACTTACAAGTCTTCCTGCGTATTTGGCATTTTTATGTATCTTGAGAATTTTTTTTTTTCTTGGTGGCTCTTATGAAGCCTGTATTATGTTATCCTTTTGATAATCTGTGGTAGACTGAATTGTGTGATTATTTAGTTACTTGATGTTTGGCGTCCCTTAACGTAGCTTTAGTAGTTAAGATTATGAGGTGTTCGTTCTATTAGATTCTTATACGAGATGCAGTTAAAACAAAATATGAAAAGATAAGTTTGGACTAGTAGGGTTCAACACCACCAGATCAAGATTTGCCACGGTGTCGATGGGATTAGATTATGCAACCAGATCCTGTCCACAAACAGAGGTCCTTTTTCCTGATGGTTATTTTTCTCCTTTTCTGGTTCAGGTGGTACAAGACACAAAACTCTATAAATGCTTCTAATCAATCAGCTTGACTGGCCCCGCATCTCCTAGTTACTATTACCATCTAAATGAATTTACACTAACTCCATTTGACAAGCGTCAGTGTTTTTGTCATTGATTACGGATTAGTGTAAATCTACTCACAAGAACTAAATAAACAATTATAAAACAATAAAAAAAAACTAACTAATAGTATAATGACATCAAGTTGGGGATGTCTTCACATGGAATTTTGATCCTTAGATAAAGTTGAATCGGCAACTGGAACAAAGGAACCGGTAAACATAGTAGGCATAACAGCAATTGGAAAAGAAACAAAAAGGGAAAATTTTGATATACGAAATTTGTTCAGGAAGTCTTTACAGACAGACGGATATAGCGAGTACCATGACAAATCTGGATCCCTCAGTCTCATCAATTATAGATCCCTTCTTAGCACATGTTTATGTATACAATAATGAAGGTATTCTTTTTAACTTTCAGTTCCGGACAGCATTGCACAACTTAAACATGTTAAAAAGCCTACGACATCAGAAACATCTAACCAGATGAGGTCAACCCAAAAGACTTCACAATGTTGCTCACCCTTTCAGCAAAAGTCTTGGAGGTTATCTTTTTACCCGGAACATGAAATGGGTTTGAAACGGCATCCACATATGCGGCGTGGAACCTCCTAAAAAACTGTTCACACAAAAAAAATCACAGATGGGAAACAAATTAGCTGTCATGTCTAAAAATAAAAGGTATCCAGAGAGCAACGAGGGAAAATGTAGATACAGTGATGCAAATGGAAACTTATGTTTATTGTAAAACTTTAATGATTCAGCTCTGTTAAATGAACCAAATAAGTGCTTAAATGTAATTTGTATGTTCAGCACCTGTGGAGTTTGGGGATTGTGGTGGTTGGTTTTTGTCGGTTTAGAAAACATATTGAATGACAAGAAAAACATTGGTTTTCTCCACAAATATTTACCGTATACAAGTTAAAGGTTTACGCATACAAGTTTAAGAAGATGGTACCTTTCTTGAACTTGAAACTAGAAAAGTTCTGCTTCTATTACAAAAGTCAGGTTTTAAGAAGTTTATTAATCTATGCATACTCCCTATACAAAATCCAACTTTATAAGGAGAACAATTACTATACTCTGGAACTATAAATAAAAAACTCGCATCCAACAATATCTGGATATTGATCTACCAATGCAGTTACAATCAATTTTCTGCTTGCCAGAACCAAAAGGAAACAGTTAATATGTATCTTTCATAAAAGGGGGCATACTTACATTTCTCACATCTGCATCTCGGATGTCAAGATCAGTGGTAACCAAAATAAACTTTACCTTGGTATTTGTCAAATATCCATATCTGCAGAAAAGCAAGAAAAAACATGGATACCATAAGAAAAGTGGAATCCTTGTGTATAATGGGGCAATTAAATGACAAAAAAGGATCTGAATTTACTTACACTTTGTAGTTTTCCGTTGGATAAAGCAACCCGAGAAACGTCTCGTTCAGAGTTGGACCAGATCTTTTTGGATTATTCACTGCAACATGAAAAATTAACCATATCCATTAAGCCGCATGGTTAATTCATCGTATATAGTGTTCAAAAGCACAGACAAGATGATCACTGCAATAACATTCAACACTTCAAGGGTAATATTCATGTTTTACTAAATGGTGTTCCATCCCACCCCCAACAATTATTATATTTCTAAATTTTTTTCTTATCTCCACCCAAACAATACCATTGTATCGCTCATAAGATGAGATATTTCAAACATTGATGGATGGACTAGCAAGTGTTGTGTTTGAACTACATGTCTCCAGTGTTAAATGGACTAGAAAGCCAACCTTGACATAAACGTAGTCCCTCTCAGTTCAAGTCGGAAGACAAATGCATATTACATAGAGTGATCAAGTCAAAAAGATAAGAAATTTATTACATTAATCAAAATGCAGTTTAAAGAAATGCCAAGGTTGGCTTTCTAGTCCATTTTGAACAAGAGACATATAGTTAAAACCCAGCACTTTGTACTAAACTTAAGTTGGAGGTGAGATCGGAGATAAAAGTTTCTTTTGGTTACTCATCAAAGAACTTTTTTTACATTAAAAATAAATAAATAAAATCAGAAATAGCAGCAGACTGAAGAGTTAAATTTGGGGTGTAGTGTCAGCAAACAGAAACATTTTCTTGCACTTTGCAAAGACACTTCGCCTGATAAGGGTCTATGGACTATAAATCTAGACTATATAGTCGAATCATCTACAGTTAAATGGTTTTACCCAGCAACCTCTCATAAATAATAATACAATAGCAACAAGCCAACTCTACTGCCTTTTCCATCCCTTAGTTTATTACTTTTACCATACAATCGCAACAACAACGAAGTGATCGTGGAATTCTTATTTCGTTTAGATTGTACCATTAGGCATCTACTAAGCTTGGAACTGTGTTAGTAGCCCAAAATTCTGAAAGCAAATTAAATAAATTACAATGGAACCAACGTTAGTAGCCCAATCGACCCTAGGCCTATTCTGGATCTATTTCATATCTTATTTCGAAAAATCAATTTAACTGACCTCCTCGCTGACCCCAAAACCGCCATGTTGGCTATTCAACAGAACAAAAACGAAACTAACAATATATAATGTTGAACATATAAATGCATTTATATTGATACATAAAAAACACAAAAAAAAAAAGAAAAAGAAGAGGGAGACCTCTTTCATCGACGACGTCCAAGGAGCAATGAACTATGTGATGAAGCTTCAGGGCATCATCACCCTCAGTGAAGCTCTGTATATATAGAGGATTGTTCTGTTTAAAGTGCATTGCAGTAATTTGTCAGATCATAACGATAATATATAGACATTTTGAAGATTGTACAGATGTAGAGAGATACCAAAACCAAAGGAGTAAAAATTCACACGAACCTGGTGACCAACGACGGCAACACTCACAATCATGTTTTCGGTTGTATAGCTATGAGAAACCAAAAATATAATTAATTAGTGGTAGAGCGTAAATTATTCTCTTTTCCTTTTTTTTTGTTTTGTTTTGTGTTGGGATTGGCCAACTCAGGAAGCACTAGGTTTGACTCGTGATCAAAATTGAGCATTCATAGATCTCATGAAATAATTCATAGTATACCTACCAGTATTATATATTTCTAAATCTAGAAATGACTTAAAAGACTAATCCAGATACTGATATTCATATCCAGCAAAAAAAAAATTTGTCAAAAAAGATACCTTAAATTTTTGACTAAACTTAAATTCTTCTTTTCCTAACAGATGAAAGTTTTCTAGTTGTTGAAGAATCAATACTCTCTGTATCTCACAGGAATCATGATCATTTTAGCATTAATTCTCGAAAAAACTATTTTAAGAATAACTCACTTTCTAAATGTCACGAAAAAGCCGGGATATTTTTACCAAATCCGACAAAAAATCTCTGCTAAAAGTGGCAATTAAGTTCCTATATGGGATCATTGCCAGATTGTCACTCATTTCTCTCTTTCGGTCTTTCATACCCTTAAAATAAAAAGGAAAAATTAAACAAGAGACTAACCAACTAAGTGCTTGTAACTAGTTCATTAAGCTAAAAGCTAAAAGTTTTTTTAAAATTGAAATTGAAAAGCTTTCAAATGCTTTATTTAAGTTGTATAATAATACTCAATCACAAGTAGCCTAGAAAAAACAAGGTTTATTGTTAGATTATAAGAGAAAATAATGAAATGGATAATGAGATCGATCTACAATAGTAGTTACCCTAACTCGGATTTTCAATATTAATCCGATGACATTAGTTTTTTTATACCAAAAAGAAAGCGATAAATACGGATATTTAAAAAGAAGAACACGCACCTTAAATCGGTCACTAGAGCAAAACCAAGTGAAAAAAAGCTTATACGCTTTTTGTAAAACCAGACGAGTATTTATATATTAGAGAGAGAGTAATGTTTACCTTTTGGAAATTAATTTGTGGGTAATTAAATCGGTAAATAAATTAACTTCATTGGTCAGGTCAGTCTCTCTTTGTTTCAAGGTAAAATTTTGTTTTATAAGAATAAAAACCTAAAAATTAAACAAATTGTTTTGTTTATAAATTATTATTTTTAACAAATAAATTGTTATTTGGTAAAACTCTCACGCATAGGAAACATTAGTTACACATTCTCTTGTTTTCTTTGCTATATTGTAATAACTTTCTATCTATAAACTCATAAAATTAGAAATATAAAATATATTGTAAATTATTTTCAATTAGATAGATATATAAATAATATTGACTTTTTTTTAGTTTTTTTCTAATTTTACGGTATTTTTATTGGTTAATTAGGTGAAATTGGACTAATTATTAAAAAGTTTCGAAATAATAGACCTATAATTAACTATGGAGTAGTTGCAATACTAAAATAAAAAAAAATAATGTTGTGAAAGTCTCCGTAAACCGTTTCTAACTTTATTTGTAAAAAAATCATTTCGTCCAAATTTACTGGATATGTGAAAAAAAAAATCAATAAAATTATTTTACGGTAAACCAATCAATCGAAAAATATATTTTATCCGTAATTGTTTTTTTACATCAAAACAAACAAAGGCTTAGTTTCGGTATAAATCAAACCAATCAAGATAGGTCCAGTTTGATTATTGTCGGCTTAATCAGTATAAAATTTAACTAATAATTAAACTAAAATATATTTTTAATATTGTAAAAAAATACTTCTAACATCTACAACTTTATATTAGAAACAAGAGAAAATTAAGGATTGGTCCACGAAAACAAAAGTATTTAAGGATTGGTCCAGCTATAAAATTTATTTAAGGATTGGTTCATCATTTCTGAAACTAATTAAGGATTGGTCCATTTCCACTAATTAACAAATAAAAATAAAAAAAATCCGAAAAAATAAAAAAATTCCAGAAAATAAAAATGCAAAAATGAAAAAATAAAAAAAATATGAAAAAAAAAAAATAAAAAAAAAAGAGGCAAAACCCCGAAAAAACACGATTTTTTTTTTAAAAATCTCAAAAAATCAAAAAAAAATCCCAAAAAATCAACAAAAATCTAAAATTAACAAAAATCCGAAAACGCAAAAAAAAAAACAGTTCAGACTGTTTTTAAAATAGTTCAGAATGTTTTTAAAATAGTTCAGTCTGTTTTTAAAATGACTTAAAAATAGTTCAGACTGTTGTTTTTAAAAAAAAAGTTCGGACTGTTTAAAAAAAAACAGTTCGGACTGTTTTTAAAAAAAAAACAGTTCGGACTGTTTTGAAAAAAAACAGTTCGGACTGTTTTGAAAAAAAAAAACAGTTCGGACTGTTTTGAAAAATAAAACAGTTCGGACTGTTTTGAAAAAAAAAACAGTTCGGACTGTTTTTAAAAAAAAAAAGTTCGCAATGTTTTGAAAAAAAAACAGTTCGCACTGTTTTAAAAAAAAAACAGTTCGGACTGTTTTAAAAAAAAAAGTTCGGACTGTTTTAAAAAAAAAAAGTTCGGACTGTTTTTAAAAAAAAAAAAGTTCGGACTGTTTTTAAAAAAAACAGTCCGGACTGTTTTAAAAAATAACAGTCCGGACTGTTTTAACTGTTTTTAAAAAAAATAGTCCGGACTGTTTTAAAAAAAAAACAGTTCAGACTGTTTTTAAAATGACTTAAAAATAGTTCAGACTGTTTTTAAAAAAAAACAGTTCAGACTGTTTTTTTTAAAAAAAAAGTTCAGACTGTTTTTAAAAAAAACCAGTTCAGACTGTTTTAAAAAAAACAGTCCGGACTGTTTTTAAAAAAAAAACAGTCCGGACTGTTTTAAAAAAAAACAGTCCGGACTGTTTTAACTGTTTTTAAAAAAAAGCAGTCCGGACTGTTTTTAAAAAAAACAGTCCGGACTGCTTTAAAAAAAAAACAGTGCGGACTGTTTTAAAAAAAACAGTGCGGACTGTTTTAAAAAAAACAGTTCAGACTGTTTTTAAAATAGTTCGGACTGTTTTTAAAATGACTTAAAAATAGTTCAGACTGTTTTAAAAAAAAAACAGTTCAGACTGTTTTTTTAAAAAAAAAGTTCGGACTGTTTTGAAAAAAAAACAGTTCGGACTGTTTTGAAAAAAAAACAGTCCGGACTGTTTTAAAAAAAAACAGTTCGGACTGTTTTAAAAAAAAAACAGTCCGGACTGTTTTTAAAAAAAAAACAGTCCGGACTGTTTTTAAAAAAAAACAGTGCGGACTGTTTTAAAAAAAACAGTGCGGTCCGGGCTGTTTTAAAAAAAAACAGTGCGGACTGTTTTAAAAAAAAAAAACAGTCCGGACTGTTTTGAAAAAAAAACAGTCCGGACTGTTTTGAAAAAAAAACAGTCCGGACTGTTTTAAAAAAAAAACAGTTCGGACTGTTTTAAAAAAAAACATTTCGGACTGTTTTAAAAAAAAACAGTCCGGACTGTTTTAAAAAAAAAAAAACAGTCCGGACTGTTTTAAAAAAAAAAACAGTCCAGACTGTTTTTAAAAAAAAACAGTGCGGACTGTTTTAAAAAAAACAGTCCGGACTGTTTTAAAAAAAACAGTGCGGTCCGGGCTGTTTTAAAAAAAAACAGTGCGGACTGTTTTAAAAAAAAAACAGTCCGGACTGTTTTAAAAAAAAACAGTCCGGACTGTTTTAAAAAATAACAGTCCGGACTGTTTTAACTGTTTTTAAAAAAAACAGTCCGGACTGTTTTTAAAAAAAACAGTCCGGACTGCTTTAAAAAAAAACAGTGCGGACTGTTTTAAAAAAAACAGTCCGGACTTTTTTAAAAAAAAACAGTTCAGACTGTTTAAAAAAAACAGTTCAGACTGTTTTTAAAATAGTTCAGACTGTTTTTAAAATGACTTAAAAAAGTTCAGACTGTTTTTAAAAAAAAACAGTTCAGACTGTTTTTAAAAAAAAACAGTTCAGACTGTTTTTTTAAAAAAAAAGTTCAGACTGTTTTGAAAAAAAACAGTTCAGACTGTTTTTTAAAAAAAACAGTTCGGACTGTTTTGAAAAAAAAACAGTTCGGACTGTTTTAAAAAAAAACAGTTCAGTCCGGACTGTTTTAAAAAAAAAACAGTCCGGACTGTTTTAAAAAAAAAAAAACAGTGCGGACTGTTTTTTAAAAAAAACAGTGCGGACTGTTTTAAAAAAAACAGTGCGGTCCGCACTGTTTTAAAAAAAAAACAGTGCGGACTGTTTTTAAAAAAAAACAGTCCGGACTGTTTTAAAAAAAAAACAGTTCGCACTGTTTTAAAAAAAAAAACAGTTCGCACTGTTTTAAAAAAAAACAGTCCGGACTGTTTTAAAAAATAACAGTCTGGACTGTTTTAACTGTTTTTAAAAAAAAACAGTCCGGACTGCTTTAAAAAAAAACAGTGCGGACTGTTTTAAAAAAAACAGTGCGGACTGTTTTAAAAAAAAACAGTTCCGACTGTTTAAAAAAAACAGTTCAGACTGTTTTTAAAATAGTTCAGACTGTTTTTAAAATGACTTAAAAATAGTTCAGACTGTTTTTAAAAAAAACAGTTCAGACTGTTTTTTTGAAAAAAAAGTTCAGACTGTTTTGAAAAAAACAGTTCAGACTGTTTTGAAAAAAAAAAAGTTCGGACTGTTTTGAAAAAAAAACAGTTCGGACTGTTTTGAAAAAAAAACAGTTCGGACTGTTTTAAAAAAAAAACTGTCCGGACTGTTTTAAAAAAAAAAAAAACAGACCGGACTGTTTTAAAAAAAAAACAGTCCGGACTGTTTTTAAAAAAAAATAGTGCGGACTGTTTTAAAAAAAACAGTGCGGTCCGGGCTGTTTTAAAAAAAAACAGTGCGGACTGTTTTAAAAAAAAAACAGTCCGGACTGTTTAAAAAAAAACAGTCGGGACTGTTTTTAAAAAAAAAACAGTTCGGACTGTTTTTAAAAAAAAACATTTCAGACTGTTTTTAAAAAAAAACAGTTGAGACTGTTTTTAAAATGACTTAAAAAAGTTTAGACTGTTTTTGGTTCAGACTGTTTTTGGTTCAGACTGTTTTTAAAATGACTTAAAATGGTTCAGACTGTTTTTAAAATGATTTAAAATAGTTCAGACTGTTTTTTTTTTTGCGTTTTTGGATTTTTGTTGATTTTAGATTTTTGTTGATTTTATGAGATTTTTTTTTTATTTTTTGGGATTTTTAAAAAAAAAAATCATATTTTTTCGGGGTTTTGCCTCTTTTAATTTTTTTTGCATTTTTTCATATTTTTTTTATTTTTGCATTTTTGTATTTTTATTTTCTGGAATTTTTTTATTTTTTTTGATTTTTTACATTTTTATTGGTTAGTTAGGGAAAATGGACCAATCCTTAATTAGTTTCAATTTCATGGACCAATCCTTAAATACTTTTGTTTTCATGGACCAATCCAAAATTTACCGTAGAAACAATCAGTTCTGTTATGCTTAAGAAAACGCTCTAATCGTAAACTAACTAATTAAATAATCTTTTACTACATTTTTAAACCAAACCAAACGAAACCAAATAATAATCCGTTTGGATCGCATTTTTATCGGATTAGTTTGGTTCGATAATTCTGGTTAAAAAACAGTCTAATTGGAATAAAAAAGGGTTTAGACCCGAGAGTGTGAGAGTGAGCTATATATATATATATATATATAGAGAGAGAGAGAGAGAGAGAGGAGTTTTGCCTCCAACTAAAGGTACTCTTAACAAATTGGGAATTATTCTCATGTTATTTTTCTAAGCTAGTAATATTCCTTCATTTAAGGATTTCAACTTTGGAAGATCGAATTTTTTAATATACATATTTTATTGTATTTAATTGGACAGATTGAATACTAAGGGCTTTTTGGTTTCCTGATCTGAAAATCACAGAAATTTAAGCTGATTTCACTTTTTACAAATAAGTCAGCTTATTTGGTTTAATTTGCATATGTATTTATAAGAAGAAACATGTTCAACGGTTGATACAACATTTCTAAGCAACTTTCTCCTAAAAACTATTGGTATAGAATTATTTTCATGTTAAATGTCGTTTTTTGTCTCCGAGCAAATGAGGAAAATTACGTTCGTTATTATATTAAGTGAAACTCCGATTCACGCCAGGTGTTTGATGAAATGTCTATGCAAAAAGTTGGGCTGTTTTCTCTGGAAAATCTTTTTTGTCGCCTAAGTAAGATTTTCTGGGTTTATAATTTGGACCAACAACTAGAAATGGGTTCATTGCCCTGACCCGAGACATTAAAAAAGTGAATACTTACTAGGTTATAAAACTAAAATTAATCACGATGATGCACTCGAGTACTAGAGTAGCTTAACATATTCGATTTACTGCCTAGTGTTTTTCGCTTTGAACTTGTCCAGTGATTACTTAATTAATTTAGGTGGAGTTTTAAAATGGTCTGATATATGTGTTTAAGTTCGAAGTACTCTTATCAAGTATTCTCTTGATGTTATTTAAAGAATAGTTGCTCGAGTATACATTACTTAGGAGGTGAAGGAAAGAATGTTAAGAGAATAGTCTTTGGTTTTCGCGAATTACCATCTTTCGGGTGAAAATAATGTTCTCTCGGTAAAATCTTACTCATGCTACATTTCTCTGTTTCTTGACTGTTGAAATCTTGAACTTGTCTGTGCCAAAGTCTTCATTTAAACGTCGATGGATTTTGGAATTTATGTTAAAACCATTAAATTAATATATCTTGGTCCTTGGTTATGATGTTTACCAGAGGAAAATTGTCAAGAATTTCGCCAAGCGGTTCTGGAGAATAAATGTACACTAATAGTATCTTTGGTCCTTGTATATTGTCATGCGATGTTGTTATGTATTCACTTTGTGGTACTTTTTGATGGGTCCATGTTATTTTCATTTTTTAACTTTTACTCTCTCAGTGCAATTACAACCTAAACTAGTGTTCACAGGTATAGTGTAATGAGCAAATTTTTCGTAATGTTATTTGATTGTTGGAGTTTCATACATTCATACTGTTCACGTTTTGTGAGGAGTTCGTCACCGTTCACTTGCCTTTCTACATATTTGTTTGTGTTTCATTGATGACAATTTTCTGCACATTTTCTGACAATTATTTTCTTTGTTTTAATTCAATTCAGGTTCTTTTGCTGACAGTGGAGTTTCACCAATTGTTGCTACCAAAGCTCAAACTTTAAAAGTAATCAAGCCATGAAACGCGGAGCTCTTTTTATGAGGACCATTATCTCTCCCCCTCCCTCAATTTTCAAACCCGGTGAACAAACTTCAGTTGTTTCTCGCGCTGTGTTGAGTTGTTCTCTGAGGTTCCCTAAGTGGTTTTCTTCTGAAAGTGACTCCACTACAAAGCCTATCACCGAATCTAAATCCGAAGCTCCTCTAGAAGTAAAAGACATGTCTACTGAACTACAGAAAAAGATTGACACATCTGCTGCTGTTGCAGACATTAACAATAAAGGTGCTTAATTGCTTATGTTATTGGCTTTAGTAGCGTGTTTATTTTTTCGTGTTGGTGGTGTTTGGGAGAGGGGGTTCATTCTTCTTTTAAACTGTAATGCTTTTTGATTGGGTTTTCCAAAGTCAAAGAAGCAATCTGCAGTTCTACAATTTCAAAATTTGTTTGTAAGAAACATCCTATTGCCTCTACATTGTTTTCTTATGCTCTGCTCTGTTTTCTTATCCAGTTTTATTTTACACGCTATTTACACTTTGCTTACAGTAAAGAAATAAATGGTTCAAATCTCTGGGCATCAATATTCAAACTTTGGTTGAAGTTGTATCTCGTGCGTGTAACACTAGCGTGTTTTACGTGTTTTTCGTATTATTGGCTATGGTTAATTTCACTTTTAGTCACCAGTCTGTTTTTTTTACCACTGATATTTAATAGTGGAAGTGTGCCTTGTGTGGTTAACTCTACGTGATTTGTATAATATCTTGCTTGATCTGGTATCCAAACTCTGCTTTCTTTATGGGTCTCTCAATTTGCTATTATTTCAGTAATTGCTTCTAGTGTGTTAATAGTCTGCGAGATACAAAAATTCAGTTACATAATCGTTTTAGATGTAAATTATGTAATGCTATTGAAATTTTGTTTTGGTTGCAGAGTTAAAAACGAGAATGGAAAAGTATTTCAAGGGCGATGAAGAGGCCCTCCCAGAGACAGCAGAAGCAATTTTTTCTCGAAAATTAGCAGGAAAGCACGACGAAACTGATGATGAGTTGATGGATGAGCTGCTCTTGAAGCCTATCAATGACGTTACGGCCGAAGAGTTCCAATCTGATTTCGAAGACTTCCATGAGACCGATGAGGAAATTGATGATTTGTACAATGCACCAGAATATGTGAAGGAAAAGATGGCAAAGGATCCCTTTTTTAACATGGATGATAGAAAATGGGAGGATATGATCAAGGAGGCAACTGATCATGGGTATTTGAAAGACACGAGAGAATGTGAGGCAATTTTAGAGGACATGCTTAGCTGGGATAAGCTCCTCCCTGGTACATGACTCTTTTCTCTCGCTACATTGGTTTTGTGTAATTGTAAGGAAAATTAGCTTAGATACGTGTTCATGTTTTTCCAATGACTTATATTCTGGATAAAATTTTAAGGATTGAATCTTTTTTCTTTCCACTTGCTAACTCAGAAATTAGATCATGCCTTCCATGATTTGCTTGAAATATTTGTTTCTGTTCTGATAAGTTCTATCTTCTAATTTTCTTCCCGTATGTTATCCCCTCTTTTTCTTAAAGATAATATAAAGGAGAAAGTAGAGAAGAAATTCAATGAGATTGGCGGAATGATAGAGCGTGAGGAGATTGACGTAGAAGACGGTTATAAACTTTTCAAAGAATGTGAAGACGAAATTGTCATGGAATATGCCAAGAATGCGGAGGCTGAGGGACCCACAGAGCCGTTTGAAGATATATCTATTTCTGATAAAAAGAATCCTGCAGATGACCCACCAGGCGAGGGTCCGATCCTACGGTGGGAAACTCGTGCTGTATTTGCTCCTGGAGGTGATTCGTGGCATCCAAAAAACAGAAAAGTGAAAATGGCTGTTACTGTCAAAGAGCTCGGGCTTTCGAAACATCAATTTCGACGTCTTAGAGAAATTGTTGGGAAGAGGTATAATCCAGGAAAAGACGAGTTAACCATCACAAGCGAGAGGTAAATCAATAATGAATAAATATAGGTTTGATATTTTCAATTGATTAGGACTAGAAACGTTGTCAAAACTGGTCAGTGATGGTTTTTTGTGGTGCAAAATAATTGGTTATGGAACTTCATGTAGACCTTATTTGGTTGAAACTTCTAAAATCATCTTTTTTTCTTTGCTTAAAAGCTGTACTGTATTTGGTTGGCAAGATCAAAATTGGAGCTTTTCTGAGTTTGTAGCCTGAAAAGGCTAGGAGCTTTAAGAAGCTATAGATGAATCCAGCATTTTTCTGAACCCGTGTCCTGCTTGTTTACTGAAAGCTGCAAGCCTGCAATCATACAAGCCTCTATAGTGCTAGTTTTTTTAAAAGTTACTGTTTCCTTTTTTTCGTTTTTAACTTTTGATAGAAAACCCAAAGACGTGTTTTGTATAATTTTGCAAAAGTTGCAAATTGGAAATTCTGATAGTATAAGTTTTTCAGACTTCTTAGAGAACCCATAGATTAAAACAATACCAAGCACCAGACTCTTAAATCCCATATCTAGACTCTTCTCATATTCTTGATCATCCACAAGTCATTTTCTTGCCTTCTTTGGGTGAAGTAGGCCTTATGAATGCTGAGTGGTTATCTTTTTGGTTGTTACACATCACATAAATACTGGTGCTCTGATCACCCTCATTTTCTTTCTTTGGTAGAATGGCAACGGGGAGTCATATAAGATTATCAGTCAGAGAAGTCAGAATGGACTATATGTCATTATGGTAAAAGATTAACTGATAGGGAATGGAACCAGGGGGGAGGGAGACATTTCAAACAAGGAAAAACTTGCGTAGCAGTGAATTATAGTTGAATGATAAGAGGAATCAGCACCCAACTTGGGACCGAATTGGGGTTGCCGGTTGCGCATGGGTAAATGCTGGAGTGATAAGGGGAAATTGATGCATTGACCTTTTTAAGTTTTTGTATGATAAGGTTCGAGCTATTTTATTGACTCCAGATCATGATTATAACTTTTTTGACTAATTTTCCAGAAACGTGATGTTGTGTAGGGAATAACTAGATGGTGACACGGGGGAGACACCCCCGGTGATAACTAGTTGGTGACATGGGGGAGACACCCCCAAGAAAACATTATGTGCATTGTTTTCTTCTAAAAAAATCTTCCAGTTTTAGCACTCTGCCCCTCTCCATAATAGAAAAACGTTCCACATGAATTTCATCTCTTTCCCGAAGTGAATTTGGTTTGTCATGGGTACCACGTCTAGTTTGGAAAGATACTCGAACTATTGAATTTACACTTATTTTGTTTAGTCCAGTTAATTTGAAATCCTGATATCTGTTAACATGTACATACAATTGAATTTTACTTATTTATGGAACTTAATTTTGTTAGGTACGATCATCGAGAGGAAAACAGGAAGGATTGCCTGAGGACTCTGTTTGCACTTGTTGAAGAAGCTGGAAAAGCTAATAAGCTTGTAGAAGCGGCTCGGGCAGCTTATATAAAGGAGAAACTTAAAGTCGATCCCGTGTTTATGGAAAAGCTGCGTGTGAAGAAAACAGAATCCAGTACTTTGCCTGCTTGAACAAGTGGAGAAAAAGAGAGGATATTTTGGCTTTAGGAACTTACATATGCTTTTGAAACAGTCATCCAAACAACCTGTTTGTTTCATTCACAGCGTCTCTCCACATTTGTTTTGTTTTTAGAAATGAAAGCTTTTTTTCTGATTCAAGCTTTGATTACAGCATTTTGTCCCTTTCAGTTAGTTGGAGGAAACTTCTGGGTTACTTTTAACATTTTTGCAGGATTGTGTTTTGAGTTAATAAAGGTCATGACAGCTTAACTTCGGCAGATTTTGTAGAATTTTCTAAATTTAGCTAGTTAAATGTTGTAATTATCGATTATATGAAATGATTTTAGCTTAATATCCTCTCCTCTGAGGGACTGAGAGTGGAATTTTCTCTAATTGTCCAAATTTTTGTGGGTATCCACAGTTCACGGTTACACATACAAAGAAGTAAAAGAACTCTTAGAAAACCCCATTCAAAATCTGACGGGTTGGCCAACTGTCATAAATTTTCAATTTGTTCTCAAAGTAAAGCAAAGCAAAAGAGAAATTTAGTTCATAGACGAGCTGTAATCTCTAGTTAGTTCCAGCAAAGAGTCCTTAATATCATCTGCTTCAATTATCTTGCTATCCTTCATCTGGAAACCACAAATTAAACACATCAGGTAACTTCTCAAAAAAAAAAAAAAAACAGGCCAGTGGAACTTAGCAAAAAAACCTCAAACTTCCAGCTTTAAATTTAAGATGTAAATACATTCCTACGTTGTAAATGGCCATGGCTGAAATGCGGCTCATATTAGAAGAAAAAATATGCATAACGTCTTTTCCTATACCACCGAGTTTATGATATCCAACTACTCTTATGTCACTCAAGAATTTCGTCGTCAATAAAGTTGATGCCCTTTTCAGGACCGTGTGAACGGTGTGATAGAGACTATAAATAGATTACCAAAGAAGCGGGTTGTAACCTAGGGCCGGTTTAGCGTTTGAATGTGTGAACTTAAAAGTGAACTATATATTTCTTGGAAAACACAGAAGGTTTAGGCTTGATGATGAACCCAGTTTCCATCAAACTCCTTTTCTACAATCATAAGAGAACAGTCAATGTCTCGATTATTTTTGTTTGTTTTAAAAAGTACCAAGTTTCTTATATGTAGTCAAGATGGATATTAAGCAGAGGCACAAGAAGTCTCAGACTCCTTTTCTACAATTATAAGAGAACAGTCAAAACTGTCTATATATCATACTTGTGGTGTGTAGAAATATATATTGTTATTGTGTTATGTGTAGTCTTTCATGTCTTTAAGTTTAATGGGATCGTTATATATATTTACAATACTCGTATATACAATTACCTCTAATCTGAATACGTTGGAAACCAAGGATCTGAAGCTAGTTATAGTGACATTTATCACTTCTAAGCCAAGAGAGCTAAAAGCCTCCATCAACCTCCCTAAGCCACCAGCCTTGTGCTCACAAAACACCTTCACATATAATTCATTGCCTTCTAGTTGTACCACTTCCACTTGCGGCTATGAAAAATAATAATAAAAAATTCGCCAACCAAATAAATCAAGACTTGTTACAGTAATGATTAAAATCCTTTTGCCTAGATTAAGGAATTTAATTTTGTTAAACTAACAGAAAATTGAGTTTGATTCACTTTAAGTTGTTTATTACACGTCGTAAGTAATCATACCTCCATTTGCCTTGGCTTGTGAACATAAGTGGTTAACCCATCTTCTTGCTTTAAAGGTGTGGAAACTTTTCCATTTTCAGTTTCTGCACAATTTTGGATCATGAAATCTGCTTGGTAACCATTGTTTTTATTGAAATCGGTATCAATATTATCATGACCGTCTTCTGAATGGGATTCAAGATCTTGTTGGAGCTCTTTAACCTGCTTTTGCAACTCCTTCACGTATAGAATTGCATCTCCTAGTATTGAGGCTTTATCCATCTATTGGACAAGAATTACCAATTTAGCATATGGCAGGGTGTATGCAATTTTATACGAAAATGGTATTATTATACCAAAAAAGTTATATACAAGAAAAGTTAGCAAGATCTACATTGGGGTTGGAATATTTTCACGCTTTTCCTGTTTCATACATTCAATTAATATTGTCAAAATCTAATATAATAATCAGGTAGCATAAAATGGAAAATAATATCTTATTATTTTTATTTTGGTGGAATTTTTCCTAGCAGGGATACCATGAAGATGGTATCCTTTGCATTCATGATTTTCTGGAAAAAGCTTCGCCTTTCAGGAATATGATCACCTTAGTTATAAGAGGAACCAATGCTCTTAAAGCAAAGAGTCTATCATTTAGCTTTTTCCTTCTCTTTCTCTCAGCCATTAAGTTTTTAGAGTGATGCTCCTTCTCATTTCTCTTCTCATTCTTTCCACCCTCTCGTTCATCTTCGCTACAATCTGAAATAGATTCAGAGTTTCCATTCTCCCTCTTTATCGAATTCTTGTTTTCTAGACACTCATGGTTTGATAGTTCCTCAAACAAGTTGGTTGTTGTTTGGGAATGAAAATCATATGGGCTTTGGAAGGCAGTTAGGTCATTTTCTTGATTATACGAAAATGGTTTTGAGGATATTTCATATGTAAAAATTGGGTCAATGAAACTTGGGTTTATAGCTTGTTGATTTAGTATAGTGTTGCATTGGGATGTCACAAACTCTATGGTTTGTTGATCTTCATGTACCTACATAAAAAATTGACAAGCTTCTTAATATTTGGATAATGTTTTATTTGTGGCAACAAATATTTTCTGTGATGAAATTACACAATACAAAAATTACCAGGTCTCCACAAGGAGAGTTACCTTCGATAATCAATACCGGTTTATTTCAGATATTATACACAATGAAGCAGTGGCAATGTGTAAAAAAGAACAATTCGCCAAATAATTCAAAAGTTTTAACTATTGTTATTAGCTTTCCCGATAAAGAATTGGATAAGAGATTTTAAAGAACATTACACTTTTAGGACACAGGATAAGTTTATTTTGCAATCTTTTCATCACTGTCTTAAGTTTTGGCTTTTCTACTTAGTAATTACTTAATTTTCCTCTACAAACAAAGTTGAATTTCAATGTTTATGACTACTTAACATGCTAATATTGTCATTCGGGAAAAAAAAGTCTAAAACTTGATATGACAAACTTCAGTATTAATTTTCTACTCACATGCTGAAGAAATATTATCAATCTTGTTTTCCCTTATATCACTATTTAAAGTTTAGTGTAATGAACAAGGACAAAGGAAAAAGCAGATGCAAATGCAACACGTACTTGTTTGGTAACAAAAAGCTCAACCAGTCCAATCGGCAGTGGAACCAATACCCTAGTGCCAAATGTAATTTCCTGTAAAATCCAAAAAAAAAAAAAGAGAACAACTTGATATAATTGATTTTATAAAATTAGGCTTGGTACCCCTTAGCATTATGTCCATATATAGGTCACCCCTGTATCTTTTTGAAATTCATTTTGTCGAGTGAATTCATCTCAGTTTGATTTTGTTATATTTCTTGCAACCGATTATGAAGATCTCAAAGAGTCATTAATTTAATGATTTAAATGTGTATATTTAAGCAAAAATTTTAACAAATACAACATACATTAAGTAGAATTTAATGAATCTATCTTAAATTTGTTAGAGAAACCCAAAAACAAGTTTGCCTGTTAAATAGATAAACGAAGTAGTAGAATATAATCTACAAGGGAAAGCACAATAGTTGAGCTTGAATGTGCAACAAACAAGTTCAGACTCACTTGTATAGTTGAATCTGGTCTTTCGTTACAAAAGTTCAACCAAATTGCTTGGCGTGACGTTAAGGTTTGAGCATAAATCCTGAAAATCAAAACTAATCAATTGGTACAAAACTAAGGTAACAAAAATAAGGACATTATCTTGAAAGGATCTTGTGTATTCTGAGAGTTTTTGGAAAGGATGTTTTATCTTGAATATATCATGTTCACATGACAGTTTATTCTCGTGACAAATATAAGGACAAGATCCTGTTGCCCCTTACATATCGGGAAAAAATCGACTTTGACCATGTATTTTGATCTAAAACTACAGATTACATTCTTTTAGCCCCCTTCATGATAACAACAAAAAAAGTCTAGTTGAAGTGCCGTCCGGCCTTTTTCACTCGTCTATTCTGGTTCGTCCACTGTATGTATATATAGAGAGAGATGATAAGGATACCCGGAGTCTAGGGAAATTGATGAAGGTAAATCAGCAAGAAGAAGGCAAGTAAGGGTGGTTCTTGGGTGTTGCAACATGAAATCTCTACAACGAGGTATTGAAGAAAATGGATAGAGAAGATTTTCTTGGTCACTTTCACCTACTCCACCGTCATTTTCATTCACGTTTTCATCATTGTAGCCACCGCAACAACAGCAATTCACCCATTCAAGAAACCTAAAACATATGATCATTAGAAAGTTGGAAACAAAATAGACATGTTTTTCAAGTTTGATACACTGCGTTTTAACTTTCGAGTTTGACATCAATGTTTCGATTGGGATGGTTTCGTAACTTATTACTCTAGCCCACAAAAGGTGAATAGTCGGAGCGTTTTAATACATTACCCCTGAACTAATTCTGATGAAAGTATGTCTGCTGTGTTGAAAAAGCCACAGATGCCACCTTGGAAGAAATGCTAGCTACTATCATTATATATGGATTCTCATTTCTAATTTACTATATCACTTTCTGTTTTGGTCTCATATAACAACTCGTGTTCCTGCAATTGGATCCATACAGCTTATTGCAATGGGATTGGAAAAACTGTTAGAAAACTTGCGTGCATAAAAATGGAAACCAATAAAGAGATAGGACCAAAAGCTCGGGAAAATAACAAAAACATGTGTATTTGTATTAAATACTACGGACCTTTGGTCTTCGCTCAATCTCCAGATAACACAATAATCCCAATTTTTTGAGCTCACCAATGGTCTTAGCTTCTCCATGAGATCTCCTCCGACAATCATGTCTTCTACAACAAAAACATAGAATGTAAAAAAGCTTATATAGGGGAAGGGAAATGCATATATATTGTATGTCATGAGTTATGGCGTTGCTAATTGCTTAAAGGAGATTAAAATTTCTTATTTCGATTTTTTGGCCATGAAGCAATGAAATTATCATGATGAAAACTAGAATTGCTTAGTTGTATATTTGTATTCAAACATTACAAATCAAATTATATCACTAATGCTCCATCTTACCGTTTACACTGTCGAAAAAACGTCAGAAGAGTTCACAACAGAAATCAAAATAAACTAAACTATTTTTATTTTGGTCTACTGGTTGCTTAAATAAATGTAAAGGATAGCTATATCCATACCCACAAAGGCTTTTTTGGGGGGTTTATTTTAGCTGAGAAAATGCGGAGAATTGGGATGTCTTTTGGTAGGTAAACTTTAATCCAGGCATGAAAGAGGGGGATGAATGCATGTAGTATATATACTTATATATAGAGCAACAAATTCTGGAATTTTATGTAGATACGACAAGTCACTTCCATTTCTTTTTTGTCAAATTCTTTTTATCAATTTCTTCATTAATAAAAAAAATTACATGGCATAACACTAGGTGATTTATTCGATATGGAAAATATATTAACTACCACCATAACAAACTATACACACACGAAAAAAAGCTTTGTAACTCTGTTCGAATTTGGAATCGCCAGTAGTGGTTCTGTAAATTTATTTGCGTAAAAATGTATTTTCTATCAATTTTTAGAGTGTGACCTAACATTGAGAGAATCTCCACTTATATATAGATGGCCTTCCTTTAGAAGCAAAATATTAAGTTGGAAAGGTAAAACTTTAACGGAAATTATACAACAGAATATATGCCCTCTAAGTCATATTAGTCTTGGATTTTAATCTTTTAATATATATATATAGTAACTCAAATGGAGGATGATAATACGTTTTGTGATTGGTAATGAGAATACGAAATATAACAATGTGTTTTTGTTCATATTACAATATTTTCACGGGGAGAAGCATATATTGCGTGAGCTATGATGGCGCAAAGACAACCAATTACCTACCTGAATTTGTTGGTTTGTTTTCAAATGAACAAATATAATATGAGGAATGCTAGCTGCTCAGCTTGCTGAAGAAAATGCAACATTTAGAATTTAAAGAAACTTGTCATTTAGGAAAAATGTAACACTTTTTGGTATAAAAAAAATTTCAGACAAGAAATATTTGTTGATGGCGTGAAACATACCTACAAATATTAGCTGCTCAGTCTGGACGATTAATAGTCAACAATGGTAATCTCGATTTAATAGCTTTAGGCGATCCAAACATAACCACATTCTAAATTGCTAGTTTAACAATATGGAAAATAATAGTGTATTTAAAAAAGCATAGACACATTTGATGGATTACAATTAACAAAGAATCTATTGGAGCTAATCTAAACCTGAAGCCAGTCGATGTTTTTGTTTGCTTATTGATGTTTCACTTTGAATCCTATCTCTCACTTTGCATATATGGTAAGACGGGAGTCCGGGAAATTATTTGCGCTTAAACTTCTCCATACACTGATTGTGAGACGAGTAAGGACAATAACGCACCTATAGAGTTGTTGATCTCACACTGTACTCTACTACTCTAGTCTAAACATTCCAGTTATAATACTGGATCATAAAGGGAAACACCAGAAATGAATTCCGGTTAATTAGGGATTTCAGAACAGGATTGCATCATAAGTTTTTCAGATAAGCCAAGCTATCGAGGCACACATGTTTTTCAGATTTCTTTTTTACAAATGACCTCACCAACCTCCAATCGCAAGCTGGATATTTTTAAGACCCTGGCCATTACATGATTGCTTAGTCAACACAAAAAATATACAAATTTAAGTGAATTAATATGGGACGCAGATAATGAGAACATTAACATGCATAAATCTCAAGGTTCCAATGCACAAAAGCAGATAGTAAGATGATCCCCTTAATACATAACAAAGACTCTAAAATTCAAAGTCCTTTTACCACCAAGAGAACATAAAAGGAAAATGTCACATAGCAGGCGTTACCATAATAAGTACGATAATATTATTTTACAAACATCAGGTTTACTCGAAAGCCCAAGCGTTCTCCCTACGAACCTCCTCTTCCTCTTCAGGGGTAAAGTCGTTCTTGATGTTGAACGTCTTGCGAATCTCTTCTGGGGTCTTACCCTTTATCATATCAGCTACCGTCTGGCAGGTCAGGTCTAGCAAACTCTTGATGTTCAGATAATTTGCAGCCTGTCAATATTATAAACCAAGATAAATAAGCCACTCATAACAAAAATAAATAAATTGGGTGTGCACTGTGCAGTTCTTGGACAACCCAAAAAGGCAAATACGTATTCACATTAGTAAATGTGTTTAGCTTGTGGTGTAGGGAAGCAGCTGAGATCTGACACATCCTCAATCTGAATCGCCAAACCCACAAAGAAAGATGGACATATTCACACACACACAAACATGTAATTGCTAAAACAAATCCAGATTAGGGAACACTAACTAATAAATTCATCATCATCATCATCATCATCATCATGCTATGTCATAATCCCACAAATTTGGGGTCGGCGAACATCAATGAATGCACAATAAAGTAGATATATTTTCGAGGAATAAAAGCCACCATCAGATACAATCAGGAAGAGCAATCTATTATTCTAATAGTGTAGAATATAAGAGTTCATAATAACCAGCATGATTTGATAATCGATAAAACACATCACAAGTATAGTAAGTACAAAGAGTGTTGATATTTATCATGCCTCCAGCAAAAACATGACTTGATGATTGATAAAATTCGTCACAAGTTATAGTTAGTTGAAAGAGTGTCATGCCTCAAGCAAAAACAAAAAAATAAACGACAGGAAACAATATTAAAATTTCATTTTTACCCATCCTTAAGATGGAATTCAAGTCCTCATAAATCTAAAAGAGGACCAAAAACACAAATTTTTGACTGCTTTCAGTCCACCTGGAAGGCTTCCAATGTTCAACAAGGTGTGAGAAAGAGGAGTTTACAACTAGGAAATGACTAAATGCCAAAAGTATCAAGTTCCCAACTAGAAAATGAGTAAATGCAAATTATACAATGATGACGAGTTGTCAAACTTCAGAACAAACGGATGTATACTGGCAGGATGTCAAAGTTAAACTCATAAAAAATATGCAAATACTGGAGCAATTGAAAAGACTATTCAGGGCGACAATAGTTCGATCACTATAAATTAATTCATATGCATCACAATGAGACTACGAGCGTATACCAAGAATTTTAAGTTGATAATATATTAAACACAGATGAGAAAAGTTCACATGCACACAAAAGTCAATTCACGTTTGTAGTTTGCCCAGACATAGACAAACACAACCCCTTGGAACAAACCCCAGATCAGTTAACAAATACAGATGCGAAAAAATAAATTTAAATTTAATGTTTAACACAAAACTGCACTCACAATATCTTACTAATAAAAATCTATATAACAAAAAGGGAATCCTCCCTTTAACCAAAACAAGATCAACAAAACCCTAGACACATCCATACAATGAGCGTAAGAGAGAACTACATTAAGAAGAAACGAGACAGAGCATCGACTAGACCAATAGAGCATCTACACAACCACAATGATCAAATTAGACTAAAACCCGAGGCTACGTCTAACCAGAGCCGATGCCAATTGAATTTTTAAAAATATGCAACACTTGCAATAACAAATACTGACTTCCGTCTACATCTAGATATACCCAACAAACAGATACACCACAAGAATACCCCAGAAGAGAACTATACATCAAACAGAGTGTCTTTGCTGGACCTTATCAAACCCTATAGAAGAATTGGTCTATTCCATATTACTATACTTATCTACAATTTATAGAACAAGAAATTATTTGGCCCTCCAAGAAGACTCCTTCAACACACTTTCTAACCACACATTCAGTGGGTCTCACAGTCTTACATAATAAAATATATTAAGTGTGTGGTTAGAAAGTGTGTTGGAGGAGTACTCTTGGAGGGCCAAATAATTTCTCAAACGAAAAAAGTACCAAGATGAGATCAAAGTATTAAACAATGTGCCCTGGTCCACTTTCAGAAACTCCATATCAAAAACTACAGAACAAAACTAGTCTAACAAGAACCCAGATCAACCCACACACTTGTAATAAATTACATAAATCCACGCAAATATCGACACAGTGAGGGCCAAACCGAGTAATATTAGCACATGCCCACAATGGATTCGAGACCCCCATGACCTTTAAAGACCAAAAAAGAGCGCTGGGAGCCTGTATTCAATTATTCATTGTCTACCATTGTTTTGAAAAGGCTCTATGCTTTAGAATGCACCAATATAAAATAGAACAAGAGCTGAAAATAAATTATTAGTAGTAATTAGTGGGTCCCATTCTCAAAATACAGGACAGTAATTTGTAAATTTATGAGGAACACTTTGCTTCGTCGCCTTGGAGGGAATGCATGATTAAAAAAAACAAGTCAAAAGTCACAAACTAAAACAGAGAAAAAAGTGTTTAGTGCATTAATGGTTATCTATCCAAATATATTCGGCTAGATAAACATGGGTCTTCAACTAAAGGAAAAATTGCATGTCAACTAATGACATCATATAAGTGAAGCCAAGTAAACACACATTCTATTTCTAGAAAATGGAAGTAAACAAATTATACATTTCCAAATGAGTAATACCCATGTAAAAGATTACCATGTTCAACACAGTTTTGAGGACTGCTCCGGTTTAATTTCACCCTAATGTTAAAAAGGACAAATCTTTTTACTTGGAGACTACTCAATTTGAATGTATCTATTTGGAAGAAGAATGTGTCTATATGGCATGGCATCCATGAACGGAAGAAGAATGTGTATATTTGACTTCCACGATGTCATTAGACATGTAATTATTTCTGTATTGGGAAACCATGTTAATCTGCGAATATTAGGGGTGGCTTCGGTTTGGTAGTAAACTTTTGGACAATATTCCAATATCTAAACGAAATAGTCTGGTTAGGAAAACATTATACCATTACAGAACCAAAAAAGTCAGTATGCCGAACATTCAGTATACCGTACTTTTTTGGATGGTTTAGATAATATTCCCCTTTATACCGTATATGTACATCATTAGATGATACTTTTTAGTAAAAATTACATGAAATAAGTATGTATAGAAAATAAAGTGGCAAAATCCCCCCTTAACTAACCCAGATCAGTAAAAATTACAAATACAACATATGTTATTTATCTCCATATGGTTATACAACATATCCTTTCAATAATGGTTACACCACAAATAAGTATTAAGGAAATAGAAGAAAACATTTGAAATTTGAAATTTGAAATTCTAAAAGTAGTATAACTGCCCATATTCGCCCACTACATATTTCCATTCACTTTATTTTAAAACTTTATAACTTTTTATTTGTTATCCTTATCTCTCTCACAGGTACAATCCTCATTTTTATTCTATTTTTCGATTTTAAATGCTTATTAATTTGATTTATTCTTCAAATTAATACATATGTGGTCGTTATTGTTTCTTTTTTTACATACTTTTATAGTGTTGCATAAATTCACGCGTTTCACCATGCATCGCGTGGGCATGTTCACTAGACAATCAAGGGCCACTGTTGACTTATTTTCTTCTAATAATTCAGTTTTTAACCAGGCTTTAGTTTCGGCTATTACTAAGTTGGGTCGTGTTGGGGTGAAGACCGGGAACCAAGGCAAGATTCGTCATGTTTGCTCAACTGTTAACTAAGCTATTCTCAACATATGTAACCATTTAAAATATTACGATTTCTCGATTAGTTTACAAGTTTCCAAAATATGCATGTAACCATTATTCTTCATATTTTTCTGGTTGCATTATACATATATATATATAGAGAGAGAGAGAGAAAGCTGACCAAATTGGAATAGAGATTTCTTGGTTACATATGTTTGCTCAACTGTTAACTAAGCTATTCTCAACATATGTAACCATTAAAACTTTTTATTTATTGTCCTTATCTCTCTCACAGGTACAATACTCATTTTTATGCAACATAGAAACATAGAATAGCCAAATGAATTTAAAAGTGGGATGATAGTTAGCGTAACATAGCAGTTTTATTTTGCATTCTGCGTGTAAAACATATTTACTTTATTTGCAATTTGTGTAATTAAACGGGTTTTTTTGTAAATATTTGTTTCAAAGCTTCATAAGGGGTGTTGACATAAACTAAGTCTAACTATCTAAACATAAAAACAGATCTAGATTAGTTCAAGTTGCATAGAATTAAACCCAAAATCAATACATAAAAACTAATTAAGAATTTCAAAAAACTCTTATCTTGTATATATTAACTAGGGTTTTTAAAACACTAATCTAATTACATCACAGAACCCACCAGATCGAAATTAATTCAAATAGCAATAAGAGAAACCAAATCAATTAGTAAAAAATATTACGGTTTTTCTATTTCTAATTACTTTACACAAAACAGTAACCAGATAGAAATATTGTATAAAAATAAATATGTAGAAACTAAATAAGACTCAAATACTAGATCTACGTAATTTATTGAAAAAGGTAGAGTTTAATTAAAGTTGAAATTAAAAACCCAAAATCAATCAATAGAGACTAATCGGTAATTTAACAGTAAAGTAGATGTGATTTAGATTCACATAAAAACAGAGACAGAAATCGAATCAATCTAAATAAACCCTATAATAAAATAAAACAATAATACAAATAAACAGGGGATGATAAAGAGTAGGTGATTATTTAACCTAGCGAAGAAATATATCCACCGTGGATATATCTATAATATTAGTTTAATAAACAAAAGGCGCACAAAGAATAACGCTGCAAAGGTATTAAATAATCGCCTAGGTTAAATAATCGCCTACTCTTTATCATCCCCTGTTTATTTGTATTATTGTTTTATTTTATTATAGGGTTTATTTAGATTGATTCGATTTCTGTCTCTTGCTTACGTTTTTATGTGAATCTAAATCACATCTGCTTTACTGTTAAATTACCGATTAGTCTCGATTGATTGATTTTGGGTTTTTAATTTCAACTTTAATTAAACTCTGACTTTTTTCAATAATTTACGTAGATCTAATATTTGAAAGTCTTATTTAGTTTCTACAGATTTATTTTTATACAATATTTCGATCTGGTTACTGTTTTCTGTGGGTCCTATGAAGTAATTAGATCTAGTGTTTTAAAAACCCTAATTAATATATATAAGATTGGTTTTGGATTTTAATTGCAACTTGAATTGATTTCAATCTGGCCATTGTTTTCGTAAAGTAAATAAGATATAGTTTTTTGAAATTCTTAATTAGTTTTTATGTATTGATTTTGGGTTTAATTCTTTGCAACTTGAACTAATCTAGATCTGCTTTTATGTTTTGTTTAGTTAGACTTAGTTTATGTCAACACCTTATGAAGACTTGTAACAAATATTTACAAAAAAAACCTTTAATTACACAAATTACAAATAAAGTAGATACTAATTACAAGCAGAAATCAAAATAAAACTGCTATGTTACATTAACTGTCATCGCACTTTCAAATTCATTTGGCTATTCTATGTTTCTCTCTCCTGTTCTCTTCCTATCTCTCCAAATTTTTTTACTATTCCCAAGTATGAAAACTTCCTTTTTTTTTTTTGCAATAATATTATTATTATTAATTTATGTGATTTCACACCAACACGATGCGTGGCATAACACGTAAATGTGTAAATTGTTGTGGAGTATCAAACAAAAATACTCAGCAACATAAACTCAATTTTAAGAAAGGACAGTCCTATAGCCATAACAAATAAAAAAATACCTGATAGGAGAAGATAGAATGCAGAGAACAGGGAGAAAGGGTTGTTTTTTGGTGTTACTGAAATATTTAGTTTTTTATTCTTAATCGTGCATTTTGAGCAGTTTTATTAAGCAGTTCCTTTTTTTAAGTTTTTGAATTTACTTCTAACTAATTTTTAAAACTATATAGTGTTTTTTATAAATATTTGTTTCAAGGTTTCATAAGAGCTCTTGTCATAAACTAATAGTATAGATATATATAGATAGAGAGAAACGACTAACGAGAGAGGGTGAGGGGAGCTGTAAAAGTAGTGTAAGTGCCCATATCCGCCCACTACATATTTTCATTCTCTTTATTTTAAAATTTTACAACTTTTTATTTGTTCTCCTTATCTCTCTCACATGTACAATCCTCATTTTTATTCTATTTTTCGATTTTAAATGCTTATTAATTTGATTTATTCCTCAAATTAATACTATAGAATTGTTATTGTTTCTTTTTTTACATATTTTTATAGTGTTGCATAAATTCACGCGTTTCACCACGCATCGCATGGGCACGTTTGCTAGTGTGTATATATATATAAAGAGAGAGAGAAAGAGAGAGAGAAATTAAAATTGTATTGAAACTTTAGAATAAAACAAGTAATTTGGTATTTGGCTGTGGGTGGTTTTTTTTTAAATTTAATTTAAGTGTGGAATTTTCTTTGCATGACTTTTAAGTTTCCCTTCTTTACATATTAAAATTACCATAATCATTCAAAAATATACATAAAAACTTAATTTTTAAAAATCTGGTTTCTGTTTTAGATTTGGTACCTAAAAGGTAGCATAATGAGTATCAAAGTTAAGAACAAGATTAAAAATAAATATAATCATGTAGCATATGTAGCAGTATTATTTAACATATATACTAATTTTTAAAATTGTTTTAGAGTGTATGTTTTATTTAATTAAATATCAATAGTATGTTCATGTTCATTTGTTATTTAATATATAGCTTTTATTGAATTTTAATTCATGTCGGTATATCATTGCTTGAGTAGTTTTGTTTGGTACTTTGGTTGATTAATCTAATAATGTCTTCAATAATGGGAGTGTGATATTGCTACCAAAATATCCATTTATAGCATTTTTAATGATAATAAGTAGACTTTTTTACTTAACTTTTTTACTGATGCAACAAAATATCATGTTAGTTGAGTGCTTGCTTATCTGCATACAGCATATATCATATCTTCGATGATATTGTATAGAGTTCAACCAGTGTTTTAAAAAGCGCAATGTTAGGTAAAACGTTTTTGTAAAAAATATACTAAAATCGTAAGCTTTAAGCACCCTAAAAAACGAAAAATCGATCTTTTAAGATTTTTTTAAATTTTGAATCGAGCTTTTATCAAGGTTGGAATCGAGTTTTTTCACTACGCACTTTTTAAAACAGAGTGTTCAACTAATAATAATGATAGATGTGTTAGTTTATGTTTGAACGCGTAGCTATAATTATATAAATAAGATATTTTGACACACATTCGTGCATCGGTGGATGTTTTGATCAATGTATAACAAGATATATCAAATGCTATTTACATGACACGTTTGTAAATTATTTATTTATCTACATGACTTACATGTTAATAATTTTACGATTGGGAGTATTTTTCAAATATCTACATGTTAAAAATTACATGAAATAAGTAAATATAGAAAATAAAGTGGCAAAATCCTCCCTTAACTAACCCAGATCAGTAAACTCTAAAGTCTAAACACATCAATAGGATGAGAGTAATACTGTACGACATTAACAAAAATAAAATGTTACAATAGCAAACACCCACTTCCATCCACATCTACATATACCCAAAAATATAGACAAACATCCAAGAATACCACATGATTAAACAATAAATTATCAAATGGAGTACCTTTACTAATTAGAATCAGTATATTCCATATTAGTAATTACCATATTCAACACGTTTCATGCCATAATACTGGACAACCTCTGAAACAATGCCAATCCGCAAAACCCAAAATAAGATTAATTAATAAACAAAAGGCGCACAAGGAATAACACTGCAAAGGTATTAAACAGATTCCCTTAATAAACCATCTACATAAAAAAAGTAGTGGGGCAAAACCAAGTAATTATTTAGTCTTCCAAAAACACCGCCACATGGTCCTCCACACCACTGTATATTAGTTGGCCCTCCACACATGTGACCGGATTTTAGCGTTGTTGAGAACCATATGGCTGTCCTCCTGAGGACTAAATAATTATTGACAAAACCCTAATATTAGCACATGTCAAAACGCAAACAGCAGTAGTAGTCTACAAAGAACACATATCAGGCGACATTAACAGCCATGTATAAAACAGAAAATCAATTATATATATGGACAGATATACAAAAAAATGGAAACCAGATACAAATAAATAAAAATCAATATAAAACATCTCAAGATCCAACTCATAAGAAATCAAACCCAGATCAAACAACACTCGTAACATTTTAAGTTCCCTCATACATACATAATCACGGTGGACGAAACTCCAATATAAGCACTTATCTTAACTCTAACGGAGCTAGTTTTAATAAGAACCAAGATCAAGCAATGTCATGTCATCAACAACAATGTACGGAACAGCAAATCCAGACGTAAATATACACAAAATAGATAAATACACGATAAATTGATCAGAAAAATAATCCATAAATAAATATACACAAAACAGATATACATACAGGCTACAGCACATCAATAACCAAATAAATGCACATATAACATAGCTTAACCATACATATTCCCAGAGATACACAACCCTAGACCAGAACTGGTCGAACCCAAATCGACCACTACTTATAAGTTATAACAATTGTTGATGACACACATACACAACAACATAATATAAACACAGAGAGATAAATAAAACTTATACACATATACGGATTAAAAAAGGCAGTACCAACACCCATAAACTAAGCAGATAATCCATAGATCATAACTTATTAACATATCAGATACATCCACACATGCATAAACATAGGGAAACAAAACCCATAAATTACCACATATTAGAACCCTAACAACAGAGCTCGTTCAATAATAAACCAGTTCGGGAAATATCAACACTCATGTACAAAACATATAATCCTTGCATACATATACAAAAAACAGAAAAACACACATCAGAAAACATTTACCTGCAAATGCAAGATAACATATACAAAAAAAAGTTACAAAAACAAAGGCAAGCAGTACCAAGATGAGATCAAAGGGGGTGCCCTGGTCAACTTTAACAAACTCGGTATCGAAAACTTTAAGCTCCACAACTATGCAAAGATGTCATCGGAAATTACCAACATGAAAATACAGCAAATAACAAAGATAATTTATCACCAGGATTTCTACAAAATGTATGGGTAAGGATTTTGGGTAAGTTCTCATAGAATACTAGTTTAAGAGGATTTCAAAACCCTAACAACATGGCTAGTCTAATAATAACCCAGATCAGGCAACACCAACTCCCTTATACAAAACAAATCATCCATAAATTAACATATACTGTAATATAAATTACCAGATACATCCACACATACAATTTTTTTTAAAGATTGCATCCACAAATACATAAACATAGAGAAACAAAGCCCTAATCAATAACCCTAACAACACATCTAGTTTTATATAAAACTAGAACAGGCAGCATCAACACAATCCAAAACTATAATACATACATAAATACAAAAAAAAATAAGATCAGAAAAGCAGATACCTGAACATAAAGCATATCATATACAATTTCAGTTAAAAATTAAGAAAAAAGCTTCAAATATGATTTTTTTTTTTTAAACCATTTACTTGCTTACAACGTGAATTTATAATTGTAAATTTAATAGTATGATTTAACTATAAAAAAGGGTATTTCAAAAGGACAAAATAAATTTACTAAAAAGGAAAGCAGTACAAGACAAACTTATACATAAAATACACATGGATACATGAAATGATACAATACATAAATTAAATGAGAACACATAAACAGAAGTATAAAAACAGTTAACTTCAGATACAATACAGCTTATACATACATACATACATAGAGATACACGAAATGATGCAGGACATTAATAAGACGAGAACAGATAAATAAGATTAGCAAAACAGCAACTCTGCAGATACAATACAACTTATACTGTTATACATACATAGTTACATACATACATACTACATACACGAAATGAAACAAATCATAATAAGATTAGAAAAACAGTTACCTGCATACCTTCATATACAACACAGCGTATACATGCATACATACATATAGATACAAGACATTAGTAAAGACGAGAAGACATATATAAGACTCGGAAAAAAACAGTTACCTGCACATACAAGATGAAGGAGTTTATATATATCATTCTATTATAATAAGTCAAGCCAAGTCAAATGAGGCTGCCCAATTTAGCCAAAAAAAATTCAAAAATACCCCTACACCTTTATATTAATTACAATAATACCATACTCCCATAAAAATATAAAAATTAAAAACTAATAAACTATTTATCTCTCTTTAACAAACAAATGTTCTTTTAAATCTTAAACTATGTTTTTTTGTATTATACATATATTTATATCATAACTATACCTATTTTCTATATTTTTATTGCATTACGCGCCGCACACGCAACGCGTGGGGTACGATTACTAGTATATATATATACTAGCGGGCGTGCCCACGCGATGCGTGGTCTAAATCGTGATTTTCCGTAATACCTAAAAATATGTAAAGTAGTAAGCAAATAATAACTCCACATTTGAAAAATATAAAATCAGATTAAAAAATATATACCAAAAAATCCAAGATATGTAGGAAACAAAACCAGTTATGAATATATTCCGTAAAAGATAAAAAGAGAACGAATTGTTTTCTGTAGAAGAATGTACAGACGGGGAGTTAAAAAGATACTTTGAGAGAGAGAGAGAGAGAGAGGGATTTTTGACAGTTAAGAAAGAACGGTTTATTGTTTTTGAATTCTAACCGTGTATTTATTAGTATTTGATTTATTCATACATACATAAGATTAGATAACCAATTACCTGCTCATACATACATACATAGATAGATACACGAAATGATACAAAACATAAATAATACGAGAAAAACTAAATAAGACTAGAAAAACAGTTACCTGCAGATACAATACAGCTCATACATACATATATATAGATACAAAATGAGAGATGAATAGAAACATACCAAAATAAGATCAAAAAGAGTCCCCTGGTCAACTTTAACAAAGTCGGTATCAAACGCCTTAATTTCCTCTTCAGCGGTCTTCTCGGCCCCATCGCCAGTCGCCTTCGGCACAGCCTCCACGTGACGCTTACAGTATTCGATAACCTTAGCGAGGATCTTGCTGGTGACGTTCGGTACCGGGATAGCCGAGTCGGCACAACCGTCTTCGATCATATGCTTGATCGTTTGTGACTCGAGTGCGACGACCTCTTCGACCTCGAAGGTCTCTCCGTCTGATGAGGTTAAGACGATCATCTTCTTTGTTGACGAGTCTGTTTCTGCCGCCATTGATTCTGATTATGATAACCCTGGTGTTTAGAGAGAGAAATATAGATAGATAGAGAAATGTGGATGGTGAGTGTGGGGACCGGTTTGGTTTTGTTTTGTTTTATTTTACTTTGGAATGTGGCTGAAATGGGCCTTATGAGTGTTAGGCTTAAAACTATGGATGGTAAACGGATCCGTCCGAATCGGGTTGGAATCCAAGGATTTTCAAACGATTCGGATGGGTCGGATCATAACGATATAATTTTGGACTATCATGCCACATTGGATCTTCTAAACATGTAGAATTATACATGCACTTCGGTTCGGTTGAGGGGGGTCGTTTTAGGAATGTGGTGGAAATGGGCCTGGCTGGGTGTTATGACTGTAGGGCCTCGTGTTGTGATAGTGTTGGGCTTGCAACTATGGATCTATATATGGATGGCAAATAGATCCTATTTTGCAAGGACCCGACCTGTTGGGATCCAAGGATTTTGGATCGATCGGAGTGTAAAAATATAGATTTGGACTAGTTAGTCACATTTGGCTCTTCATAATGGATCGGACCGTATACATTTCGGTTCGAATCTTTCGATCGGGTAGTGAAAAATTTGCTTCTGCCAGGTCGGATCTTATTTTTCTAGATCAAACATGTTTACCATCCCTATATGGACTCTTATCGGGATTCAGACATGGCTATTGATGTAATATGTATCTACTTTGGATTAAATTTTAAGATGGTAAACTAAATTGATAATATAAAAAAAATGTTGGTATTCTGTTGCGGGTTTAGTAGCCGTCACTATAGCCACATAAGAGAAACAAAACGAGTGTTCGTATTTTACTGTAGCGGCGTAAATCAATGAATGTATTTTTAATATTGTTAGAGCACCCATAATAGTTTTGTCAAATTTGTCTTGTTAAATAATGTCATGTATGTACGTTAAATGCACATATGCATTGTGTCTTTAACCAATATTTAAGTCTCACATTACAGTTAAACCTCGATAAATGAATGCTCTTGGGACCAGCAAAAAATATTCGTTTAGTGAGTTTATTTACTTATCGATAAATGAATATATTATTCATTTATCGATAAATGAATTTATTCATTTAGATAGTATTTTTACATTTTTATTTTTTCGTATGATTATTTATTTTACATCTAATGTAGAAATACGTATATAGACTATGTACATGCATCATGTACTTATAAGATTCTATGTATGGAATACTTAGAGTCTAAATACATGCAACATGTACTAATAATAATATTCTATGTATGGAATACGTATAGACTAAGACAATGTACCTAACCTACCTACAAACTAATATATATATTTTTCTAGAGTCTTGGTTTGGTAAATAATTCATTCTAATATTTCTTAATATTCAGTCTGATGGCTTCCGATCACCAGTCAAAACCAACAACAAAATCAACTTTGACCGACCAGATAAGGAGGGCCATATGTGAGCATAAGAAGGAACAACCAATCTTTACGCAAAAGGATATGCAAGCATGGCTGAAGGAAAAGTTTGATTTGGATACCAGCCAAACTACAATATCAAATACACTCAAAAGATCAGCAGTGTATTTGTCAGAGGAGATGAAAAATAGCGATGCTAAGAGGCACAAGTCAACTAAGTACCCCGATTTAGAGAAAGTTTTATATGAATGGATTCTTCAAAGACAAGAAAAAGTGAATATGTCAGGAGAAATGATCCAAAGCAAAGCAAAAGAGTTTTTTCAAAAAATGTATGGTGAAACAAATCAAGAATTCAGCTTTTCGAGTGGATGGTTAGAACGTTTCAAGGCAAGATATTCAATCAAGTCCTACCGACGATTCGGTGAAAGCGGTTCCGTAAACATGGAGGACATTGAAAATGCTTTACCTGGAATACGGTCAAAATTAGACCAATTTCAGTTGAAAGATATTTACAATATGGATGAAATTGGATTATTTTATCGGTTAGAAGCTGACCATTCACTTGCCACAAAGCAGCTTGAAGGACGAAAGAAAGACAAGGAAAGAATCACTGTTGCGGTTTGCTGTAATGGTGATGGATCCGACAAAGTACCCCTTTGGGTTATTGGTAAGTATGCAAAACCTAGATGCTTTAAAAATGTGAACATGAACAATCTTAGTTGCGAGTATCGGTTCAACAAGAAAACTTGGATGACTGGTTTGCTTTTTCAAGAATTTTGCCATTGGTTTGATAAGAGAATGAATGACAGAAAGGTTCTCTTGTTAGTAGATAATTGCCCAGCTCATCCAAAGGTTGTTGAAGGGTTGAATAATGTAGAGTTATTTTTCTTGCCCCCTAACACAACGTCTAAAATTCAACCATGTGATGCTGGGATTATTCGGACATTCAAACCTCATTATCGACGTCGTTATTATTCTAGCATCTTACAGAGCCTTGAAGTTGACTCATCAAATCTTGAAAAGATTAACATTTTGGATGCTATTAATTTTGCTACCATGGCTTGGAGATTTGATGTAAAGGAAAAAACAATTGCAAATTGTTTTCGGAATTGCAAGATACGGTCTGAAGATATTGATGTTCCCGAAGAAGAAGTTGATCAACTAGAAGAAGATATCCAAGGATTAACGAATGTCATTTCTAATTTACGCTACAGAAATGTGATGGACGTCGAACATCTTTTGAACTATCCTAACGAGAATAATGCAGTTATGGAATTGCCTACAGACGAAGAAATTATCGACTCCGTACTAAATGATGAGAATGATCCAGAACCAGATGATAGTGGCGTCACACCAAATGTGTCATCAAAAGAAGCCTATCAAGCAGTAATCACCCTACGAAACTATTTGCTACAGCATGAGCAGAATATTCCAGAAGTTGTGTTTGCACTAGAAAAAGTCGCAGATGTGATGCATTTTGGTGGAAGGAAAAAACAAACAACTTTAGACGCTTTTTTTGTGAAGAAATGACTTCTTGTATGAACATTGTTGATTGGAAGAAATATTTTTGTTTTTAGGATAAATATATATATATATATATATATATATATATATATATATATATTATGAATTTTAATGATTATTCATTTATATTTACATGGGGTCTTTAATGATTCAAAAAAAATTATTCGTTAATGTATTTAGCGAGGTTATTCATTTAGCCCATTTGCCCAAGTCGGGACCGGAGAAAATTATTCATTTGGCGAGGTTATTCGTTTATCGGACATTCATTTATCGAGGTTTAACTGTAGTTTGGTTTCTTTTAACAAAGTTATCTAGTAATTATAATAAATAATTAATTTAGGAAGATAATTAACATTAGGACCCTTTTTTGTGCGGTCAGTGTGTTTGACTGCACATTATACCGTTAATTTGTGGACCGTTTGATTACTTTAAATTAGATCTGAACCGTAGAATCTAAAACCTTATTAAAAAAAACTTAAATTATTATTCTATCGTTAAATCTTACGGTCTAAATTTAAAGTAGATGATCCAGTGATCCTCTATTTAACGGTACTTTGTACCGTTCAATGTAGAACGGCACAAAAGAAAAACTTATTAACATTATTGTAAATAAAACAAAAGAGACAGTGTGATTTACTACAGGACTTGGTCAAACCAAATTGCCACGTCAACCGTTAATTTTTTTTATTAAATTTAAGAAAAATGTTAACAATATTATATTTAATGGGTTCACTACCAACGCTGTTAACTAACAATTTTATTAAGTGAGATAATACCATTATTGTTGTGAATGCTATATTAATCTTCAAAATATGTGTATCTACTTTTTTAAATTTCTTGAAGCTAATATCTATCCACTTGGAACTCTTTTTTCCTGACTGCTGAAGTCTTGATGATGACTGGTAAAAATATGTTGGCTGCATAATGAAGCATATGTGTATAGAGTCACAAAGTCGAATGTGTTTCTTTTACCAAGTAATTTCAACAATCTAGCTAATATTTTCAAGAATACTACTGCACGATGGACCGGTCTGGCACGCCGTGTGGAAACAAAAACAGATCAAACAAATATCTCAGCCAACCTTTTGTCTTTTTCCTAATCCATATCTCATCCTAAAGTATTAAGATACTCCATCCATCTCTTTTTCCTAAAGTGTTTATATTGTAAATTTTATTTTGTTTTCTAAATTACATGCATGTTGAAACGTCATGACTGTGTGTCTGTCTAAAGGAAGAATTGGATTATTTACCTGTGTTTATAACCTTTAATGGAAACTATCAATCTCACCCTATATATTATTAAACTGACTCACCCTAGCTATTGAACCTACTTATATACAGACAAAACACTTGACATGTAAATACTGATTTAACTTCATTGTAGAGAAAATGGAATGGATTATTAACAAAACAGCTGACTCAAGAAAAATGTGAACCATCAACTACTTATGGGGATGGAGAAAGTAATAAAACGTTAGCAACTACTTTTGTAAAAAAATCCATATTTTGGTTTGGTCATTCATGAATCACACTCATTGAGAAGTAAAGATAATAATAGACCGTTTGTCTCGCTATAAATCTACAATTCTAGAATTGTAACTTTTTCAACCATGTGACCACATGCAAAGAACTTTGAAATTAAACTGTATGTTGACTCACGCTAGGAGTAATAGTCAGTCATGAGACTCATGACTCATCTCTAACCTCCTTATATTATGGCTTGTTTGTTTGTAAGCAAATAATTAAGCTGCCCAAATTACGTCCAACAAAATGTTGGGTTCATCCGTCTATAAATTGATTATATGCAGGCCGTCCAATTAAATTTAAGGCTTATATTAATTTGACTGACAATCAAGTTATTTAAAATTCTCCTCAACTCCTCAAGATATCATAATTAATATATCACTTAACGCTGACTGTGCTGTTTATAATCAGCTCAATAATGCATATTTACATTTTAAAATATCTGCACAGTACATGATTAATAGATGAACAAGTAGCTTTAGATATATAGAAATGAGTGACATAAAAATTCACATTGATATGATGCAGTTTAATTACTATGAATTTTATATAGCTAGGCTCATAATTCTTGGAAGTTAATTGGAAGTAAGATTTAATTTAATTTAATTTTTTTTAAAATGTGCTTTGAGAGTTATTAGACCGGCTTCAAAGACTCAAATTGAATCTCAGCAAAGTTTGAAGAGCTAAAGTTTTTTTGTATTTAATTTACGATGATTAATACACCAATCTAGTGTATATGTATTTGATTCATCCTTCATGCTTGATATATTTCCGGATTGAATGATGAAGAGTCGTAGACGGAATCCATTCGAGCCGATGGCTGTGGTTTTGGATTATATGGATTTTGGTTGGAGAATCTGATTGGACAATTATACCCGTCATTCTTTGATAATCATTTATAAATTGCTTCGTTTACTTGGTAACCTCTACACTTAAGAAAACAAATAATTAAGATAGAGTTAAAAGCAGAAAGTCAGGAACCAAACCGGCCCATCACATTGAATAATTGTTTGAAAATACAAGGATAACTCTGAATTTCTGATGACTGATCCAATAATTTAATCACAGAATGAGCATGTGGTATCCCATTTGCATACCACCTCACCTCACACACTAAATCATAAATGCTTCACAAGAAAGAAACGTAGGAGAGGGAGAATCCTAGGCTCTCATACCTGTTCACTTTCTGCCATCGCTAGGCTGTCATTTTAACTATGTTCCTCGTAATTTCAAATAAAAATTTCATGGTTCTTAATTTCTAATTGTGTTGATACTAGTTTTACACAGACTACAAAAACCTTTCTTCACTTATTCAATTAATAGCAGTTATATTCATGTCTGTATCAAGGTATTGATAGAACATACAAATTAGATCCGAATATGTCTATTTGGGTATGAATCGACTCACACGTTATTAAAGAGTACACAATGCTTGAATCCATAAAACCATGGTCTAAAAGTTCTTTCCCAACAGACCATTATCTATAAAGGTTTTAGCCCAATTAGTAAAGGTTCACAGTGGAAAAGCCCATGAGGTGACGCATGAGATGGGGACATTTGTCAACATCCTATGAAGCATGATTGCCTATAAATAGCCAAGTACTTTCACTAAAATAAGGACCGAAAATCCATTTCCAAAATATAGAAAGAGGAAGATAAAAGAGAGAAACTTGTCGGAGTTTATCACACTAAAAAACATACCGAGCAAGATTAAAAACCGAGTACCAAAGAGAAGGAGAAAGATCAATATCAAGGTTAAATTATTAATCCGAGCACAAGTGTAATAAGAAAATTGTAAACCGAAGCAAGTATAATCGTCGAGCAATAATAAAGATCAAACAAGTGTTCAATAATTACTCTTTTTAATTAGATACTATCATTGAAAAGCATAACGCCACCGACCAAAGTTATCGCTTTATGAGGTGCTTATCATAAAGATTAATCTATATCTTTAACTAAGGCCCTAACCATTTAACAATTAGAATACAGTATAACGTACTTGATATGTTTTTGCAGTTAGCAACTTTTTTATTCATAATAAGGACCAAACATAAGTCTGGTAGACTGCTACACTCGTAGAATTGTTAGGTTATTTGAACTTGAGAAATAGTTGGTCTATTCAGCTTAAAGCTTTCAGATACTAAAAACAAAAAATGGTTAACCAAGCGCAATGCATCTTATAAGTGAAATGCTCGTGACCTTGAAAGTTGTGAATAAGCTCATGCTGCTCAAAACAAGTGAACTATCACCGTATGAACTGAAACAACGGTGACCTATAACCGAAATTAGATGAAACTATGGGGTCCATTAATATGATGACTAAACTTAATCAAACCACGATATCTATATATACCCCCACAAGCATCGTGTATCTAAGCACTCATTCAAAAGCAAGGTCTTCCTCTAACAGCTTGTTTCTTCCGAAAACAGAATTGATTAATTCCTTAAATTACCGAAACCAAGTTATATACGATGGCGATGGAAGCGCAGTATGGTAGAGATAATTACGGTCTTTCTGTTGGTCAATCATTTACTTTTGTTAATTCTCAGTTAGAGGACCAAAGGCGAGAACTTGATCGAGTAGTCATTTACCAGGTAACGGGAAAATGTTAAAACTTAAATTTTAAAGAAAACAGGGCTGTGCTTTAATCAGTTTGAATGTTTGATTTCACAACGTCCTTGTAAATGTTATCCAGCTTAATTTTATCCTAAAGACATTTTTATTTACTCGACCGATCAGATTACGACGGCACTAAGATAATAGTATTCTTTACATTGTCAGTTCATACTAGTGATTCAGCTAGAAATTAACTAATAATCAGTTGCTAATAGTTAGACAAATACAAGTTACAGCTTTTATGTTTTAACTTTTTTTATGATAATTAACCCTCACTTTGGAGCCGTCAAAGCTTCAAAGGATCTAATCGTGGCAATAAGCGGATATATACTCGTACTCATGTGCTAAGCAAAATGAACAATCCAATTTGCTCATCGTTTCTACTGTATCTAGGTTATGCAGTATAGGAGTTTATTTCCCTTTATTGTTCTCTGTCATTACATTTCATTCCATACTTTACATCACTCGACCAAATAACCTCCTTAACATATTTCGTTTTTCTACTTTTGTTTTTCCTATGAGAGTTAATAGTCAGAGACTCAAGAGTGTTACAAATGTAAATTTGTAATTGTGATACGTTTTACTACTGTTATTAATAGGAAAGGGAGGAGGACAGCAACCTTATTTATTTACTTATTTGTAAAAAGAATCACTTTTGTTTATCCAAAGCTTGACAATTACTGTAATTCTTATTTCTTACTCCTGGAGAACAGAATGAGAGACTGAGATTGGCTGTGCAAGAACAGGGACGGCAACAAATGGCATTGATACTAAGGAATTACAAAGCGAAAACAGTAAACATATTGAAACAAAAGGATCAAGAATTAGCAAAAGCATTCAATCGAAAACTTGAGCTCGAGAATTTCTTACAAAGAATGGAAATCGAGTGCCAAAAATGTCAACAAGTGGCAAAAGAATATGAAATTATGACAGAATCTCTTAACAACAGGATCGAGTGGTACAAAGAAAACACTTATGTTACAAACCAAGTTGAAGATTCCGAATCTTGCTGTGATATAGAGGCCAAAGAAAACAATGTAAACTTGGTAAAAACGAGTGGTGAAAGTATTTGCAAATGCTGCGGATTTCGAATCTCCAGGGTCATTTTGTTTCCATGTAGGCATATCTGTTGCTGCAAATTTTGTGAAGGGATGTTGGGCACTTGTCCAGTATGTGGAGTTGTAAAGAAAGCTAGCATAGAGGCTCTATTCTGAGTACAAGTTATGTAAATCGTATATATCTAAATGTACTACCATGTCTAATACATAGAGTAAATTACTAAAATTTCACGTCTTTATTTAAGCACCATTAAGCACCATAATGTTTTTATTTTAAAGGAAATTTATGTTTAGTACGGTGCTATCGTCTTGATGTTGGAAAAGCCAAAAATGTATTTCTTATTTAAAATTAGATACATTTTAATTTAGCAAATACGAAAATAACCCTGCTCCTAAATCTCTCATATTCTCTTTTCTCCATAAATATTGGAGTTTTCAAATTCGAATTAACTACTCTTATTTTTTTTAAGATCACACAATAATAATATTAAAAAAAACATATAAAAAAAGATAAAGACTTATAAAAAAAATATAGAGAGAAATTTTAAATTTACAAAAAAAAAACATATAACATCATAGAGAATCAAATAAACAAATAAAAAGTCAAAAATAATGATAAAGGAACATCATATAAAATCAATGAAAAAAATATTATAGAGCATTTAGAGCAATACATAACATCATAGAGAATTAAACAAACAAATAAAAAAAATTAAGAACGAAAAGGGAGCATCATTTAGCATCAATGGAAAAAATATTATAGTATTTTTTAGCAATATATAGCATAAAAAGACTAAAACTCAGTTACTAAAAATCAAACACCCAGATACTAAAAACTACAATTAAAATAGAAACGATATGAATAAACACGGAGCAACACAAATCATTAATGAGTGAGAATACATAGCATCACGGAGCATTAAACATTATAGCATCACGGAGCATTAAACATTATAGCATCACGGAGCATTAAACATTATAGCATCACGGAGCATTAAACATTATAGCGGAGAAATAGTATCAATCATCAAACTAAACGTCCAACCACCGTAACATGAAAATGAAGAGCAACTAACATCACCAAAAAATAAAGAGACACAAATTTAAATGTGTCAAACGAAATATTTAAAACATCAATTAAACCAAATATGTAATGGCATAGAGATCCAAAAATTGAAAATAACATAAATCAAAATATTATAAACATCAATTAAAGATAAAATTAAAATCAAGAACATTAAACTAAACAGAACTTAATAAACTAGAGGAAAAAAAACAGAAGATGGAGAAACGGAGAAAAGAAATACTATACGTATCATACGATGGAGAGATAGAAACATGGACCGGATGATAAGGGAGAAGAAAATAATGGATTGTTATTTTAAAACTTTAACGGCAGATAAGATGCTAATTCTAGGATGCTTAGAATAACTTAGGGGTAATATGGGGTTATTTTTTATGCTATGTACTTATCTTTAAATAAGATTTGAACCAAGTTTTTATGATAATTAAGTTGTTAAAAATGTACTAAACCAGTATTTCCCCTTTATTTTATAATTAAGGACATAACACTTTCTAAAGGGGAGGCTAAGATACTCCCATCCAAAAGTCAAATACATGATGAGACCTATATGAATATTGAAATTGTACTGGCATATACTCTACCAACGGAGAAAAAGAATGGTCTAGAGATATAAAAAAAAATGCCAAGGGATAATTAACAATGAGTAGAAAAGCAATAGCAGCTCCATATAGGAAAAGTAACAGCAGCTTCATATAATCAAAATATAGCCAAGCAGCTTAGTTTACAACGTTCATTACTTTACAGAAAATTAATGCTATTTCAAAGTCTTGAGTTACAAAACATCCTAAACATCACCAAGTGAACCATGGATATTTAAAACGCAGATTACGTTCAGCTCAAGAGATAAAAAAAAAAAGGAAAAAAATTAACAAACCAAAGGAGCCGGGGCAGGACGGGCCGAACGAAGCAAAACCATTATTGAGAGGCGCAATGAAATATTGATAACAAATTATATCCGACAAGGGGCTCAAGAAGCTATTGTTGCACGTTTGCCTGAAATAGATAAAGAAGAATAGTCAAAACACTCACGTTCATTGGCTTATGAGCAAAGTTTAAAAAGCACAAGCATAGCTAATGCTTTTTGCAATGGTTTCACTATATTACAAGGATCGATGTGTAAAGCGTGTATTTGCATAAAGTTAATTTAATTATCCAAAATCAACTGTATAGCTGAATCGGCACTGAATAGTTTACATTCACAAAGTCAAAACTTAAGAGCAACAAAATACCAACTTCATATAATCATGCAAAAATATTTATTATAACCTCCAAAGTTTATCAGTGAAATTCAATAAAGAAACACAATTGTTGAAGGTCATAAAAAAGCTTATGATATACATGTTCCGTCATTTTTCAACTGTTACGATTTTCAGAAAAAGCAAAGATTGAGATTTTAAGCTTTGGATTGCAAAGAGAACAGCTATTCAAAGCGTAAAGGTGTAAGCTTAGAGCTTCTTTTTTCAGTAAAATGTACCAACTGTTTTTCATCTTTACAATGAAGCGAGCTTTAGGCATTTTGAAGCAATTCTTTTAAAACAGATCTTTAAAAAAGAAAAAAACAACAAAAAGTGCATTGAAAAAGGACGTCCAGTTCAGGCTTTCAATCCGGTGCTGCAACACAAGGAAATCTTATAATATGAAATGAATCAACTAAGGACATCTTCCACTATGAGTGCATAAAGTCTCTTAAGTTTGAATTAGACTACCGGGTTTCGTTACAGTTGACTTATTCCAGAAACTTCAAAAAAATATTAATGGATAACTAAATACTTCAATGGTTTTAAAGCTTGCAGTAGAGGCTACAGATACGAACCGTGTCACAAGATTGTTATAAGCATAACATGGAAATAATTAACTCAGAAAAAAAAATAGCAATATTTCTTTACCCTTTCTCTTGTTTGATACAGGAGGCTTGACTACAGGGTCTCCATTGTTGACCCCACACCCTGCATTCTGGTTCCCAAAACACTGCAAATTCTCAAAATCACAACCATCAATGCCATTACCATTCATCACCGTCGCAGTTTCTCCACTTTTGCAATAAACCTGGTCGTCACATTGGAAATTACATGGATTCATTACATAACCGCCGCCTAGATTCTGATTACCCATGTTTGTATACATATTGTTAACGTTCTTAGCAGGCTTTTGATAAGGAAAATTTCCAATCTCTCCATCTAATCTGCCTCGAATATCAACAAGTAGGCACTTAAGCCTCACAATCTCAGCCTCTAATGCATTTTGATCACGTAAACTTCTCATTAGTTCTTGATTCTCGGCCTTCAATCTTGCCACCTGTAATATAACTGGCTTAAATGAGATCATTATGAATTGCTAGAAAAAGAAGAGGGTTCAATGCGAAAAATATGGGTGCGATTCTGGGGAAAGTGACTCAAGGGGAGGTTTCGGAATATAAAGAAGAAGAAAAGAGAACTGGCATAGTTTCAAAAGGATGGAACAATTTGAGAGTTGAAGTTAGAGTTAACAATGGAAAAAAATAATTTCTTGTGGAAGTGGGAGCTATCTTACTCCCTCCGTTCCATTTGGTTTGTAATTTTTGAAAACATAATTTCTTACATATCAAACTAAATGCTTTATCTGGGTGTTAAATTATCCATTATACCCCTGATTGGGTTCTGTTTATAAGTAATTTTCGATTTTGATTTTAACATTGCTCATACTAAAACAAATTGTAAAATTGTTCATTTCTTAGGTTTGACTTTTCAAACATGGACAAATGATTTGCACTTCCTAAAAGGCGAAAAGGAATAATGGACAAACAAAAAAGAAAAGGAAGGAGTATTATCGTTGCAATTTTCTTTCATTTGAGAGTTTAATCAGGAAATCTACCCCATAAACAATAACTAATCTTTCTTAATTTTCATGCTCGGTTTGATATTGAAAAGTAGTATCGTTACGCCACCTCATCCTCTAAAGAGGCAGTTTGTGCTTTCTTCTTCTGGCGATACTTACGCACAGCTTCGCGGTTACCAACCGGACGTTTCTTCGATTTGTTTGACTCTGCTGAGTCATCATTTGAGACCTTGTCTTCGTCATCATTTGGTCCGGGGACAAATTTCGTATGTATGTGTAAACAAGTGTGTGTATGTGAGTAATCAGGGCCCGAGGGGTTGCAAGTGTGCGTATGAGTACATGCATGCGTGTCGTTTAGGATATCATCAAAAATGCTGTCCATTGAACAGCTGTTTGGCAGTTCCATGTTTGAATTTGGGAACATCTCCTGGTTCGAGAAATCAACTTCCCCATCGTCATTCATCTTCGCAGATTAACTAAAACAACAAAAAGTTAAAGTATGAGCATCACCTAAACTAGCTAAGGTTCTTGCAATTTTGAGATTTCATCTCAATGACCGAATTGATTATAAGCTGCTCAAGCAATTACAACACAACGGCTTCTTTGGTTGTATCTAGCAAGTATAATTTTACTCTTTCCTTTGATGTTCAAATCCAAGCCTTCTAGGATACTACTTATAAGAAATTATAAGTATGTTTGCTGAAAAGTGAACAAAGTATACTTTCCATACCGGTAGTGATGAAGTACTTGATTCTTGGTGTAGACTAGGTGCGTAATTGTGTTTTAAATATACATTTGGTTGTTGCACCAAACACCCAACTATTTTTTAATAGTTAAACAAGTACCCAAAAGCATACTACTCGATGCCAACCAAAAAAAAAAGTCAACCAAATAAACAAGCATCATAAGACCTTCATCGGCCTATTCATTTCATGAACCAGCAAGGTTACGGATTCGTTAAAGGGCTCATTATAGTAGGTCCCTAGTAATGCCACATTTCTTTCGCTCAATTACATTATAATACTTGGCAATTTTAGCTAACACCTTGTCTCTAGCCCCATTAATTTTTGTCACAGAAAGAGCTGGACTAAATTTTAATTATGGAACTCAAACAATCAGCTAGGGTCTAACCAAGCTAAGATCCTAAATTAGCAACGGTAGTAGATTTTTGAACCCTAGAAACAGCAAATGATCAAGCAATTGCAACTCAGATGATAAACACTTGCTAGGGTTTGATTTTCGTCTCGTTTAGTCAAGGGTCCTAATATAGTAAGATGTTTGCTCACAACAGCCTCGTGATTCATAAATTAAATGCCAGTTCAAGCAGTATTCTTTATATACATACGTAAACGTCCTTACGTGCATATCTGATAATCACAAAACTCATATAGCTCATAAAGGTGAAAACTTTTGAATACTGTAGTAGATAAAATAACTACAGTATTTTTTGTACTTAAGCAAAAAAGCTAGGTTTTATCGCTTGGAAAAAATAAAGTTGAACTTATCTCACTTAAAACCAAATTCGCAATCTGATTAGAAAAATACAGTCCAGCTTTTAAAAAATAAATAAAAATTAGCCTAATCTTTTTACAAAATAAGCCACAATATTAAACTGCACCTGTAAAAGCTAGCAGAATCACAACCTTTGTAATGCAATAATAAATAAACAAAATCACTTAATTGCAATAGCAGTATTTCCAATTATTGCATGCATTCAAATTAAAAAGGAACTTCCAAAATTTTACAAAAAAAAAACAGAGTATTAAAAACTAGAAACACAACACAAACCCAAAGAATTAAATAATTAATCAATAAATACAAACAATTCATAAATCCAATAACAGTGTCTAAAATGCACAATAAACAACTAAATAAACAAATTCTCATTGATAATTGATGATCAGACAGATACCGGTTCTTAGAAAACCCTAATTTTCGCATAAAAACAGAACATAGAATCAAATAAATTACAAATAAAAGGAAATTCAATAAAATATAGTATTAGCATTTAAGAACTTACCCAATGAATTGAGCGGTAATTCGAATCAGTAAAATCCTTAGTTACGGAGAAGCGGTTAAGAGATAGTTATATATCTATATATATATATATATATAGAGAGAGAGAGAGAGGCGAAATAGTGAATTTATAGAAAGGGGCGAAACAGAGGAGCCGTTGATTCCATTGATACAGTGATTTAGATATATAAGAGAAGTGCAATCAAATTACACAAGATGATTTTCCCATATCTTAAATTTACGTTTTAGATAAACTCAAATCGATAGTCAAATAAATATCAAATAATAATTTATCTCTTATTATTTATCATTTATTTATATTTTTTATATATAAATTAATAAATAAATAAAATAAGTCGTATAATTTTGATATAAAAATTGTTAAAAAAAAACTGACAATTTGTATAAACCAAAACGTTTATTTATAAGTGGTAAAAGTATATTTTTTTACTTTAAATACGATAAAGTTTGTAAGTTATTTAACGTGATTGTTCTAATAAATTAATTTGGGTTGAAAAAAATTGATAAAAGTATATTAAAATATAGTAATATTTAGTTATGATAATAAATTTGATACGAAATCTGAAAAATGTATAAATTTAAACTGTTACCCTAAAAATAGAAAAAGTGATGTTAATTAAGTTAAATATGAGAAAAAATGTGAGGTAACGGGTGCTCATGCTCTAAGAGATACATAGGGAGGTTTTTTTTTTAATCAAATTTTATATTAAAGTTAACTTAGTACTATATTTATCGATTAATTTAATACTACTCCATCAATTAGGGTTCATTAATTATGGCGACAATTGTTTCAACAATATTAGCTATTATGTCCATAACTTTTTTGTAATAGTAGTACTTAGGTTTATGTCCATGAATTTTTTATGATGGCTAGGTGAACGATAGGGGTGTAACTAGGCCGAGCCGAGTTTTGGCAGGTTAGACTCGGTTGGTTTGCTCAAAATGTCTGATCTAGTTTGAGTTTGGGCTCGTGATGAGCTTGAAGAAACAAGGTGGAATTCGGTTCGTGAATTATTTGAAAGCTCGTTAAACTTTAATGATTTGATCCAAACTCGGTAAGTTCGGCTCGTATTTTTTTTTTATATATATGAGGTGTATTTATTGATTGTGTGTGTGTGTTAGCGAGTCGAATATGAGGTTTTTTATGAATAACTCGGTTTATTAACAACCATAACAACATAAAGATACTTGGAGTTAAATGTTATACTAAAATTGAAGTCTTGCAAATTGACCATGTAACTATATAAGTAGTGTTGCTTCCTAGGATGAGTGTGGCCATGATTAGTTTGACATAGAATATTTATAGCCTTGTAGGTTTGAATAATTATGCTTGATTTTCAAAGTCTTGAGATTTGACAACAACATTAGAATAAAAGAAAATAAATAAATTAGTATACTGTATCATCTTAAATATACTGCATTACCAATTTTAACAATTGAGTTACTAATATATAAAATTTATCACAATTGAGGGTCTATCTTTAAACAAAATAATAAAATGTCACTCGCGTTCTATTGACTATCACATGATGAGTGCAATTTTGTCAACATCCGTAAAAAAATATATTATCTGTGAGATATAGCGACTGTAATTTCGTCGATTTGTTCTGTTAGTCCCTTAATCAGACGAAATTTCGTAGTTCAGTACGTCAATTGTTAAAAGTTGTAGTCCAATAGCTAAATCATTAATCACTGATAATACACTACACTTTTTCCGAATAAGGGTGTTAACACCTAAAAATTTCTCCAATTGTTTAGATCCAAATCCAATCTTGATAAAGTCTCATGAAATAGTTGGTCGCATTTTATTTGATAGTAAAAATTGATCCCGATTAAAAATGTTTTCTCTGTATTCTTGTGTATTTTTTGTAAATTAAATATATTATAAAAATATTTTCATGTGTAATGGCATTTTTTAGTACGATATTTTTTGTCCTTTTCTTTATTTGTTACATTTAACAAAACAAAAAAATCCGAAATATCAACGTTATCTTTCTATTGAGTGTGAAAAACTAAGAGCAATTGCATCAATTACCCTGCTTTTTACTTAAACTAACACAAGTTAACAAATTTAGAGTAACAATTTAACCTTATATCCGTATCAATCTCCTTATTTTAACATACCTATCATAACCAAACATATATTTTAGACCCGTTAGAAATAGTTTAATTTTTTGGTTCAAATTTATTATAATAAGGAAATAATGTGATTTACACGAAGCAAGTGCTCTAATAAGATTACCAAAATCCAACAGGGTAGTGGTGTGGATTCTTTAACTATGTACTCTCTCATTTGTTGTATGTTAATCATTCATTTAAATTGCTTTCAGCCATTCGTTTTACACCACTTTATAAGTGAACCTGGGAAGATGTGACGGGACTAACAAAAGTGCCCAAGTTACATGATATTTTAAAAAGACAAAAGTGAGAAAGTGGACATAAATTGCTACATGTCGAAAATAAACAGTACAAATAAGTACTAATATAAAAAATTTGAAGACTTTAATCACCTCACATTACAACATTAAAATCTCTGAGGATACATGCTCTTCCATCATAACATTACAACAGATGGGAAAAAGGAAAAACAACACTAATTCTACACATTAATCACCTCACATTTGGGCGCAACCTAATTCTCAAAGAATACAAATACAAACTACCATTATTTTTGCAAGCTCAACTCACACCATAGTAATATTATTCTAAAGCAGATTACTATCATCATTATTAGTATTATTCATTGGAAAGAAAAAAATCATTCCAAGCTTGATGATCTGCTCCAAATCTCTCTCAAATAACCTTCACATGAACTTCTACTGCTTCGATCAACGCTAATAAAAGATGGTGACGTGTCTTCTTCGACATCAAGTAACGCAAGACTTAGATGAGACTCCGCACACGACTCAGGATAAACTTCGTCATCATTATTTTCCTCGTCGATGAAGTTTTCATTTTGCGAATTCACCGAAATATATTCGTCACTAGACCCTTCTAAAATTTTCAATATCTAAATAATAAAATCAAGTAAAATCTGTTAGCTTGGTAGAAATTCAATGTATGAATATACAAATCCTTTTTAGTTTGATAAAAGAAAATCGGACCACAAATAATCATTGTCTTCTAATGACTTTTACGGTTTTATCTGACTTATTTGTATGGTTTTTTTAGTGGGGGATAGATGAAAAAATTGATGTAATGGGAAGACAGTAAACGGCAGAATATGATAAAATAAGCATGAATAAAACCTGAACATGACTTACCTGATTCATTTTAGGCCGGAGACGAGCTGATCTAGTGAGACATAATCTAGCCGCAAGAACCATTCTTTGTATTTCAATTTCGTCAATATTGTCCTCGAGATTAGAGTCAATAATGCTTCTCAAATCTCCAACTTCAAGTTTTGATTTTGACTGGATATAATAAAGAAATTGATTATACAGATGAAAAAAGGAATGCTGTTACTACCTATCACTTAAAAATATTTATTATTCGAAACATGGACACCACGCTGAAATTGGTTAGATGGTACTCTAGAAAATTATTTTCTGATTTTGGAAACAGGAAAACAACTTCAAATGTTTGAGAATTAATTCCCAGGAATAATTTCTATTTTGCTTTTTTCCATAATCAATATAAGCCTCTCAATAAAGACCGAAAACAGATGTTACGTTAGTGCCCGAAATTTTCTGAATCAAAACTGAAATAGCAAGGAAAAGAAAGAGCTTCTACAAGTATCGTTGATATTATCCCATTACTTGTGAATCCAAAGAGATCAGAAACCAAAATATCTGAGAAGTGAGAACACAAATAAATTGACCAAATTCTTGTACAGAAACTTAAGGCTTATTTGACTGCAGCCTTAAAGAAAATAATCTTGCTTATTTAAGGCTGCGCAATAAGCTAGGTTCAATCAATTTAAACCGTGTACATTTTTTAGGCCAGCTGAATGCAGTGCGACATGTTAGCAAACAAGCAAATGTTCACACGCATATATTGTTCAATAAGAGAAGCCTTAATGGCCTTTACAAAACGGAAAAGGGTGCCTGATTGTATACTCCGCTTTAATTGTTTCCATTTATCTTTCTTTTGGAAGGGAAACAATAAAACTTTCAAAAGCACTAGACAATTTTTTCCATTTTCATACAAAATCAACTTTAAGTTAACAAAAAAGGACTTTCTGTAGGTTCCTACTATAGATTTCAGAACCAGAAAGAACAGCTTTTTAAAACCGCAACCAAACATACCCAGGAAACTGTGAAAATATGTAGGACAAAACATATCATAAGTATCAATTAAGAGAAATGATCCTTACCCACATGACCAGACTTTCTCGGCCTTTGTCAAGCTCAGAACTAATAGGTTTTCTCCCTGATAACAGTTCTAAAAGAACTACACCAAACGAGTACACATCAACTTTGTCGCTAACTTTGCCATACATAAAGTACTCGGGAGCTAAATATCCAAATGTCCCTGCGACGTCGTTGTCTGTCAAAAAAGACGAACTAGTAGGGCCCCATATCGCTAACCCAAAATCCGATAGCTAAAACAGAACAACAGAAAATGCGGTTAATAAATGACGATGAAGAATGTTCTTTATTAAAGTTTTGTAAACTATTACTAATTTTGTAGGTTGTCTAGAACATTTATAATATGTTAAGCCTAATATATTTTGCCATTGCAATACCTGTGGTTCGAACTCGTTGGATAGTAGAATATTAGAAGACTTGACATCTCTGTGAATAACTGGTCGAGAACATTCATTGTGTAGGTAATTCAAGGCCTCGGCAACTCCAATACCTATCTTGAATCTCACTTTTGATGACAAAAAAGTTTTTCCTTCATTATTACCTGCCACACAAGATAAAATAACACCTAAGACATTATACCATGGTTTGGCGATCATATAAAAAAGAAGATCAATTACACTACAATCACAAAAGTTTCAATTTTCTACCTGACAGTGGTAAAATAAAGATTTATTACACATTTTTTTAAAGTTAGCTTAATAATTTCATCCTGTCAGTTAAGTTAAGCTTACACCTTATTATTTTTCTTTTTTGCACGATAAACTACAACAGTTCAAAGTATTTATGTCATTTTATTAAATGACTGACGGAATCCAGATTTTGTAAATGATAATCAAGTCAAGGCAGTATACTAAAACTTACTATAATTTAAGCAAGATAAGCATAAAGCTTGGAAAGGAAAAATGTTACCATGTAAATTTTCTTCTAGGCTTCCTCTATGTAGGAAATCATAAACTGAAATTAGCTCGTTATCTTCGATACAGACCCCGAGTAATGGTATGATGTTTTTGTGTTTAATCGAGGTCATGATACCAATCTCCAAATTAAAATCCTTTTTCGATTGCGTAGTAGATTTGGAGACTTTAATAGCAACGGGCTCCCCATGACGAAGAATGCCCTTGTATACGCGATTACTTGCTCCTTTACCAATTAAGTTATCTGCAAAACAAACAACATTTTTTAACGGGAAAAACTCGACTTTAGGCTTGTTTGGTTGATTTTTTTTTAAAATAAGCTTAAAATTTTGATAAAATGACCTGAAGAAAATCAAACAGCAAATTGTACTAAAAATCAATTTGCAGCTTATCTGCCATGACTTTCAAGCAAATAAAACCATTTTTTTAGGTTGACCTGGGTTCATCTAGCGGTTAAGTTGATCAACCAAACATTCCTCTTTTACAGAAGATCTGCGCTAAAGAGTTGCAAGCAAGCAAGTCTAATACAAGTAAGAAAACTTTGAGGATTTTTTTTTAATAAAACTACCTGAAGAAAATCTTAGAGTAGATGTTTTCATAACATCGTAGCTAAACCATTTCCATCCAAACGGATTAGCTCTAACCAACTTATCCAAATCCTCTATGAGCTCAATATTCTTTGGGGAATTAGTATCTATCGAGTCCACTGAACAAGTCCCCTCACGGGAGAACAAATTCTCAATATCGATCGAACTAAAACTTGCCCTAGATTGAGGAGTATCGGGTGGAGACCTGTTTGGCAGACTCAATACCCATTTAACCACTGACATTTTCCGAGCTTCTTTTGATCGAGAGGTCAAAGGGGTCGTTGATCGTAGCAGAGGCCAACCTGGCCCTTTCTCTGAAAAATCCTCGCTGAAAAAGGAAAACGAAGACGAAGGAAGCGTTTTGACTTTTTCTAAACGCTTTAAAATCATGTTGTTTGGGTCTCGACTCAGAACTGCTTCATGACTGTGCCTTGTGGAGTCAGATTTTTCGGATTCACTACGGTCGGAATGGGTTTCGGATATTGTGAGGTTTCGAATGAGGTTTCGAGTGAGGTGAAAACTTGGCCTGGGATCTCCTTTAGTACCTGAGGTTAACGCTTTTAAAAATTAATATGTTATTTAATAAGTCTGCATTTATAAGCAGAAAAGCCTTGAAGTTTTAGGGTTAAGAAAAAACTCTGCATTCATCCAGCTTCAAGATTCTAGCGTTTACAGGTCAAAAAACCAAAAAATGCTAATCTGTAAACCAAAAAATACTAATCTTTCAAGCTGGTAAACCAACTATGTTCTAGCTTTTAAGTAAAGCACTTAAAAGCTGCACTCAGGCATGGCCTTGTTTTGCAACTTCATTCATAATACTTTTTACTTAAAAGTATTAAAAGTGAAAATGATTGTTTAGTTCTCGCCGAAAAAAATTAGTTATTTGTGTTTTCGAGGCAGAATATAATTTTCTTAAGTGAAGAGTTTCATACTTCTTCCAAAATACTATACATCTACACAGTAATACACTACTACCAACCAATTTTCACTAGTCCGGATATACTTTTTATACTTTTACCAAAAAAACTTACACATACTTATGTTTCAGTAAGTATATCTTTCAACTACCCTCAATAACTTTTGTAGTGATAAGATGCAACCAAGCAAGGTCAATCATGCATAAAAGGAATACTTATACATTTTATATCACTCGGACCAAAGTTGTGAGGAAAGTGGGAGCTCTGCCATTTCATTTTCTTAAGAGTTGAAAATGTTCTTTTGCTATAACAAAATCGAAATCTTAGCAAGAACATAAAATCATGTATAATTCATAAACATGCAAATCTTTGTAAAGTTCAACAAGTAAACTTTTCTCAAATATTAAGGAGGGTTACAATATATTTATTCTCAAGTATTAAGGAGAACTATCTAGTTAAGTTTAGATTCTACTTGAAAAAAGATTCCCATATCTTTCCCCAACGCGATTTTGCATCCATGAAATTTCTAACAAAAATACTACTCCTATAAAAGATTAATTCCCACATCAGTACCAGTTTATTTGTTAGTTTCTCCCCTAAGAAATTCCATATTTAACAGGCTTGAAAAACAGCTTGAAGGAAGAATAGATTATACTGTACAAAATGCAAGAAAAGGAATCAAAGATGAACCTGGTATTTGATCCATCAGAGACCTCTTGAAGACCACTTTCCCATTGTGAACTGCAAAAACATCAGTGTTTGGAGGCAAGTGCTTTGCACAATATTTGGCAACAGAAGACCAATGCCTGTTAAAATAGTTATAGTTAAATTGTAAAATCAAATTATCAACTGAAATTGAAGGGATCTTTCTATTATTATATGTAAATATTTCATATTTGTTTATATCACCCTTACCCAAGTGTTCTTTTTTCTTTGCTTATTCCCACAGTTACAGACACCGCGTTACGATTCGTAGCCTCTCTCACTAGAACTTTTCGTATCGAACTTCCTGTCAGGACTTGTCCCGTAAGATCTACCTGCAAATCGAACAATTGTCAAAAGTAAAAAAAATTACTTCTAGATACGAAACACTACTTCCACGGGAGGGAAATTTTGGGTTTTTTTCATTCTTACTTCCAGAATTTGTTTTAATTTTTCGCTGATTTTGAGAATCTTCTCTTCGAACAATATCCTGAATTCAATAACCTTCTGTATATACGTGCTTTTTTTCAAAATATATAGCTATTTTTTAATACACAACAAAAAAGTTACAAACCCAGCTTTATCGTGCTATCATATGAGAGACAATTACACAAACCTTTTTAGCATTGCATAGTTCTTCATAAACTTCTAAATAGCCATCCAACAAGGGTTTAATTCTCGAAGCAGAACCTAAAAACAAAGGAAGGAAACAACCAAAACGGAATCATATTTTGCAGTTTCATTCAAAATATGTATATTCTCCTTATCAGTAGTAAAACCAAATTCCTTTTGAAGAATTGGCCCCAGAGATAAATTCCACCTTATTTTCACAGTAAACCTAGATTTCGAAGAATTATCAAATTACAAATCCAATTACATTTTCCAGCAAACAACTCAAAGTAAAACTGTTTCTGGTTCTCAATTCTCAGACACTGCTGGCAAGGCAATTGGTATATAAATTTCCAAAATATTCTTTTGTCTTTGTTTGGTTTCAGCTTCTAAACTCTGATTCTTTTTCTTCCAACTTATAATCTGAACTGCATTTGGTTTTGCAGTTAAAAGCCAGCTTCTTTACTTCAAAGCTGCAGACAAGCTAACCCTTAACATGAAAGTATAAAGAAACCAACATGTATTCTATTTTCGTACTTTTTAAAAGTTCTATATAGAAGAAAAACTGAAAACACATCGAAAACCGAAAATCGAGAAAACTAAAAGACACCAAACAACTAAACTTGTGAAGGCATACAAAAACTAAATAATTCCTACGCAAAAACATCATGACATAATCTTCGTAAGTAAATTGGTTAGGGGTATAAAATTACCATAATCTCTACATACATGAAGAGCAATAACATGATCTCCTGGATCTGCAACTTTCACAATAGCCCAATTTAGCAACTCTTTTCCATAACTATCAATTCTTATAGCCACCACTACATTCTTCGCCTCAATCGTCATTTGGTTTTTTTATAAATACTTTTCAAATAATCAACGCCATATTCTTTTGCATACCATTTATTGCAGAAAAATTGCTAATAGCATACCCTTGATGAATATCTGCACCAAAAAGGAACTCAATTTACTTACTCATCATTGCCCAGACAAGTATGGAAAAACATTAATAAATAAAAAACTAAAACAGAAAACAGATTACTAAGCACAAATATAATACAATCATAAAAAACAAAAGCTCAGTTCCATATTTGCGAAAAATATCTGCAATTTACTTCTCTATATCCAATTCTGCAGCTCAAATTATCACTACAACAAAACTCATCCATTCAGTATATTACATAATACATGATCATTTTTTACCAACATATGAAGAAAGAATCGATACCGAAGTTCAAATACAGAATAATCACAGAAACTATTTAGCAGAAAAGTACAAGAAATTGGAGATAAAATCTCACCACCACAATGAACTATGAGAAACAACAAAACAGCAATCATGAATAATTTAAGAGGTTATCGCCTATCCAGAAACTAACTAAAACCACCCATAATTTAAACCAACAATGAACTGTGAGAAACAACAAAACAACAATCATGAATGATAAAAGGGAGATTTCGCAAAATTTAAGGCGTTATCGCCTATCCAGAAACTAACTAAAAACACCCATAATTTAAACCAACCATCTCTAAGATAATTTTGTTTCCATATGCATTACATTATAACACCAATAAAAGGAGACAAAAAATAAAAAGATTACCCAATATAAAGTAAACACAAGAAAAATCAATTGGCAATATACAAGAAGAGAAAAAACAATACCCAAGAGAAGATTATAATAAGGTAATATAACAAGGCAAGAGTTGCAACTTAATATACCACATTGGTAATAAAATAAAAGTGACCCACAAAACACACGAACCACCCATAAAAATAGATATAAAAATGGATCATTATTGGATTACAAAATCTAATATTTCGGAACAAATTAAATACAACATGACAAATATGATAAAATTACCTAACAATTGACCCCATTTGTTACTTCAAAACATAAAATATTTGTTTGTGTTTTTAAATAAAAATTGCCGCCTAGTATCATCATTGTACCCACCCTTCACCAAACAAATTATATAAAATAATTGGTGACGCCAAAGGTTTTGATTTTTTATGATTGACTAATCAAATATATAAAATAAAAGAGTTTAGAAAAAGGGAAAAAGGTGTTTTGACAGTGGAAAAGGTAGAGAGAGAAAACCGTCGGTAGAGAGAGAGAGAGAGAAATTTGCCGCGAGAAAGTTGGATAGTTACTATAACAATTTGCATGGTAATAACGTTTTTTTTTAAAAAAAATTCAATGTATTAAGCTAACATGATATTTTATGTAATGTTTTAATTAAATTTGAATCTAGTTTTATAATTTCTTAATATGTGTTGGTTTTTAAGATTTCCAAATAAAATAAAAATACGGAGTAAATTGAAAGGGTGGAAGAATTGAATAACTCATAAGAATGCTTTTCTGTTACACATTTTTAAGCACGTTACATTTACATGACAAGAACACACAATAGTTAGCTACATTTATATATAAAAAAATACTCCATATACTATATGAATAAAAAGGTTATGTAACGAACCTGCATCAAATTCTTAAACCAAACATAAATGAGAAAGAGGACATATCTCCAACTAAATAGAGTCTCAAAATATATAATTGAAAAGGGGAAATAGATATGCAATAATGTATGAACTAAGTATTTCTTAATTAGTAGTAAAAGAATTACCAGAGAGTCTCGATTCCCCTCAATTATTTTTGCATGACCAACAATTTATGACCAAGATAAAAATGGTATTTCAGCATTTGCAGTGACCTTTTAACGGAGACATAGTACCTGACTCTGAGTCAGGATTACTCTGCTTCTTAGACCATTGGATATGTTATTTTATCAATACAGTATTAATAAAATACAGATCCAATGATTGGGAAAGCAGAGTAACTCTGACTCAGGGTCAGATACTCTGCTTCCCCCTTTTAACCATTTTTAGTGTGAGACAGACTGTTGATCTTATTTATTTATTTTTGGTTGAGTAACATTAATTAACAGAGTGAGAAAATGATATGGTAAGAATAGGAGTACTATATATACTTCAACAGTGCACATTAATTTGGTTATATTTGTAAGATTATTTTTTATTTTATTTTTAAAGTATTTGTTAAAAAAATAAGTAAAATTTAACTTTTTAACACAAAACTTAAGATTAATCTAGGCCATCCATATCGAATGATTTGGCTGTTTTGCACTGCAGCCTGCTGGCCTACATGTATACTTTTATACAACTGAAGGCCCCCTACCCTATATTGAGCCATTTGCACGAAACATAAACACGGATCATGGCGAAAAATATGTTTAGGAACGGATCAAGTCATTTGTAAAATAAATTAATTTTAAAGATTAGTATATATACTTCAGGACGTACATTTTTAGACTTTCACCATGCACATGAAAATTGAGGAATTTGCAAAATAAATTACTAAAAGGGAAAATGTATCTAATTTTGGTATTTAATTAGAAAATTCATATTTTAAAATACTTTTAAAGATTAGTACATATACTTTAGGATACTACTATACAGGGGGAAGCTAAGTGGGGACGATCGGGTGCCACGGCACCCCCCATAATTTTAGAAATCCCAAATGACGCAATTTTTTTTTAGTACAATTTCTTTTTAGGTGTAGATTTGGCACCCCCATAAAAATATGTTACTTGTACATATATTTTGGCACCTCTCATTTACACATCCTAGCTTCGCCCCTGCTACTATACTACATGATGGTACACTTTTTTTTATTCTTTGCTTTTAATTTTAATATGCTAAATTATATTATATGTACAAAATCTTAAGTAAGAGTTAAGAATTCATGTTTTTAGATATTAAGTACGCTTTATCTATTAATCAATGACTCTCCTTTAAAAAAAAACACCCGTAGTGCAAAAATTTATGCTGGGGAATGCGTTTTTACTTGAAAACCCGAAGGATCAATGATTATAATTTAGAACTTGAAAAGAACCAGACCAGAGTTCCAAAGAAAAGTGAAACAGTGCCGTCAATCACAGCTCTCATCATAGTTACATATATAAGATTATATATACTAGTTTTGCTATATAGTAAACAAGAACAAACCAGAAAGATTCAAAGTTTCCAAGGCAAGCTACAACTTTTCCTGGATCGCGGCCTACCGAAAAAATCTGTTAGAAAGTTATCTCTAGTTCTCTACTATTTTCGACCTTTCACCCGAACTGTATGGTAAGTTAATGGAATAATTTATATAACAGAAAACAAAGAAAACCCAAAATCAAATTTTTTTCGAAAATAACATTCTTGAATATCAAAGTAGGTAGATTCTAGAAAAATCGAACATATCTAATTGCACGAACCTTGCCCAATTGAAGCCACCCGTAACACAACATATACAGTATAGTAATTATGTATTCAGTGTAGAGATCACAAGAAATATGTCATTCAGCCAACCATGTGTTTTTGAGTTTTTCATACATATACGTGTTATTACATGTGCAACAGCAATTAAACGTCAACTTCATGTACATGTTACAGTGAAATAAATTGAACGTGATTATTAGATTCTGGTCCCCTTTTCATTTAATACTATCATTTGATTTTTGGGTGGTAGTTAATTCTGATGTGTAATCATTTAACAAATGACATCTATAATTGGCATCTTTTCTTTGTATTTACTAAAAATGAAAACCAAACCAGTACTTTAGAAAAATAAAAAGAAAAAGGAACGGAGAGGAGTTGTCAAATAAGAGTTAAATTCCAAATATGGTGGCACCACATAATCGGTCTAGCAATAATGCTGACACATTGAGAATCCTCCATGTTTATAACCATGCATGTTCATGTTAAAATTTAATGTCGTTTCTCAAAAAGTATACTGTTATCCATCAATGAATTTAGCATCTCAATAAACATTAGCGAATATAATTCCCCTGTATAATTAACCATGTTCATGCCATCAAATTTAGGGGATCAGTTAAGGTTTGGAAATTACGTCTGTATGATAAAGTTTTATCTGATTAGCTATACATGACATATTTGACTTATTGGAAGAATGATTTTGGTTTTCTCAGAAAAGTGGATAAATATTTCTCTTTTGAAGAACCTTGTGAATTAATTTGGTTTTTGAACCATTGTTTTATTGATAAAACTAGAGAAAATTGGGCCAATGTTTATAGCTTTGTATTGCAGCTTTTACACTTCCATTACTTCCTTTTGGTTTATAAGCTATAGAAAGTCTATTGGTCAACTAAAAAGCTGATCAGTGTTCTAATTTTATTCTCAGAGAGGGATCTCTTTTAGTTTAAGCTTTTATTTAGCCTCAAAGTAATTAGGCAACTTAATTTCTTGTTACAACTAAACTGTTCCATAGAAACAGTCTGAGCTGTTTTAACTTATTATCTGGAAAATTATTATGTGGGTCGGTACGTAGTTGCATGATGCGTGGCATCATATATATTTGGTTAATAACAACTTAATTAGCTGATTTGAACTCTATTAATCACATGTTTACTACTCAACTCCTTTAGCAAGAATGTGGACTTGTTCAACTTGATATACACAAAAGTTTGTCAAAAAAATACAGTAGTGTAAGTCCAAGATAGGAGTAAAAATGGGCTGCTATTCTGTGGGGTTTGATTCTCAACTTTTATGTTTAGAACTATATTACTAGTAATCATGTTTGCTTTCTTTTCAAAAGATTCCCCAAAAGGGATTGTAAGTATAATTGACCAATTTTAAAGGATGGTCTAAAGCTAAGAAGGAATAACTTTCTGGTTTTAATCAATTTGAAACCACATCAAAGACTTGCTTAAATTATTTCGTGAAGGTACGAAGCATATGTCACAAGATTTGCCAAGTAGAGCACAAATTCAGACTGAATTGCTAATTCTTGACTGCTGTTTCCTTCTTGAAAAAAGACCTACCACTTCTCAATGGTAATGGGTGAATAATCAATGGTAATGGGTGAATAATCAATTGTCAACTATATTATGAACAATACAGTCTTTGTATGCATTATGCTAGGCACTGTTATGAATCAAGAAAAAAATATGCATAAATAGTTACTATAGCTGTGAACAATAAAATGGAGACTGGTTGTATTCTTTTCTGTGTTATTAGGACATTAAATGCTTGTTTGATTCAGCTCACTTAGAAGCTCAATCAAAGCTCAAAAGTAAAAAATAAAAATTGGCAGAGAACTTAGTAAAAATATTGACGCCTTCGCATAGCAAAGCACTGGTTGGTTGTAACTTTTGATTAAAGAAGCTATTTTCTCATATTGAGATTGGGTCATTCTAGCTTTGCGTAGTTTACTTGATTTAGTTTAAAAATAAAGCAGCTGCTTAGCAAGATGCATAAAAAACAATCATGATTCTATTTTTGAAACATAGATCAGTTAACATACAATATCTGTTTTGAGTCTGTAAGAAAATCAATTTGCTTAAAATAGGCATGCTTCACAGTTCAAAGTGTAATATCGGCAAGGCCGAGTCTAGACATCTGCTGAGCAAGATTTAGATGAGATCTTTTTTTATTTACAACGAAAACAGGTCAAGAGATTTGCCAAACAAGCTTATACAACTAAAAGTAAAAAAAAGTATTTCAATATTATGGGAAGATAGACTTTATTACAACCAAGTGCTCAAATTACAAGACGATGTTCCTTTTGAAAATTTGGTTTTTAACCTTACAACCGGAGAAATAACAAATGTTGATTACTTATGTAATTATCCCATAGCATATTTGTGAGTCCAGCCCCTAGCAGTGGAGTCGTATTTGATTTTATCATTTTTGCACATGTGAGCAATCTCAGGTACAAGGGGATCATCTGGATTTGGGTCTGTAAGCAATGAGCATATCGACAATAAAACCTGCAATAATTCAACAGTGATAAATAAATACACAATCACATTACAAACATGTATTATTTGTAAAACAAAATTTTAAGAGAGAGATCACCTTGGATATTGTAAGAGCAGGGCTCCATTGTTCCTTGAGTATGTCCAAACATATATTCCCGTTGCTGTTTATGTTTGGGTGGAACACTTTAGTCCTAAACGCTACCTGCATCCCAATTATAATTTTGATAATGAAATTAAAATATGAACAACCCGTTAAGGAAATCGTGTTTTAATATCATGATTTCTTTCGTACAAAATACAAGCTAGAAATCATCTTTCGGATTAGTGTCTGTAACTGCATCTCAACTGTCATATTTAGCCTTCATATTTATTTTCCATCATCAAAGTATGTATATCCAATGTTACTTGTTAAGAAGAGATATCTTTAAGTTTGCTTTTATGCACGTTATGTCAAATAGCGGTGTTAATTCTTCGGGTAGATGATAAATAATCACAAGTTGGAAGGTTTTTAAACAGCGTGCCAATTAAGTACAAGTGAACGACAAAATTTGTCACTTAAGTAACAATTATAAAAAGAAATCGAAAGTTAATACATATAACACATGTTTGAGCGATATTTTGTATAAGCATTAAGCAAGTAACAATAAGATCATTTTTTAAGGAAGATTAGTGTTGAGAAAAAGGCCAAAAAATAAGCAAAAGAAGAAGTGGAAGGAAAAAAGTGGGAAAATTAGGTCATGTACCTTGGGAGGTTTGAAAGGATAATCAGTGGGGAAGTGAATGGTGACAACAAATACACCACCAGAATATGGGCTGTCATTGGGACCTATGATAGTTGCTTGCCAGTGGAACATATCCTCTCCCACAGGACCTATACATACATGCACATGTGCTACATAATGTTACATGAATCTTGCAAAAATTTGAACATAATTAATGTTGTAGCAGAAAGTGTGACAGCAAAGATCAACTTATACAGATATGATCCTAATTTGCAGGTTCAAATCTTGTAGTTTTTGGAACTAGATCATGTTTGAAAAAGCATATGCCCAAATTCCGAGTACAGTTTTCAGTTGTAAATACATTTACAAATGAATATAATTAAGTTAATGAAAAACATTGAACGAGACGTTTTTAAACGGAGTTTTACATGATCAACTTGTCCACATCTCCGTAGCCCTCACTCAGTATTTATTGATATTGAAAGTATTGAAAGGAACAATGATAATACTCGAGACTTACAATAACACGACTCTCTCACGTATATGTCTATCTTACCATCTCTAACTCACAATTATCAATCTCTAATGGCATTTCGCCATGATGTTTGTATGAAACTACGAGAATACTGCTTGTATGAAACTACGAGAATACTGCTTGTTTTAGTAACTTTTTTGTTGCATAAATGTACAATAGTCATATTTGTTCACAAACTCCACTCAATATGTACTTTCTAAGTTCTATAAAAGTGGTAATTCTTGTTAAATTAATATAAATTCCAGCCAAATATCTTTTCTCATTATAGATAATTCAATATCATCAATTTATCGAAAATAAAAACACAAACTGTCCTGGCAACACAAAAAGGAAGTAAAAGTATTAACCAAGTAATTTTTATTTCATCTCAACTTAGATCTATAGTCTACTCTACTTTACTTTCACAATTCCTTGTGATTAAAACCTTTTTCTATAATACTATTAATTTTTATATGTTAGCTAACCTGCACTGCAAGAAGTTGGTGGGTCTCTCTGCAAGTCCCTTAATTCCTTTATAATTCTTTTTGAAGCCATCAGATAGCAATTTTCGTAGACAAGGAATTAAAGAAAGATGTTTGAATTTTGAAACAAGGATGAGAAAATTATAGGAGTTGAGTATATATGAGCACTGCAAAACACAAGTACCCTATTTAAAGGCAAAAATTGGCATATATGCCAAAAAATATTTTAAAAAAATGATAGGAGATATGACCTTCTCTTTTGATAACTTCAGAATAGTCGTGTCATATATTCTTCATTCCATAGAAGAGAAGATAGGAAGAATATTTTTGGTTGAAGTTGAGATTTTATAAAACAAATTGATTTCCTCATGTCTAAACATCCAATAATATATAATTCGGCTTTTATTTTGGCTTTTAGTACAAAAAAATATGGATTTCGTCACTTCATAATTCATACTTTCTTAAAAATAATATAGACTTTTTTTTAGTAAAGTTTAATTTTGGTTTCAGAATAATATCTTGAAGGAAGACATCTACTGAAATAATATTGGGAGTTATATATGCATGTGATTATGTTCTATTAGACTATTACACTTTGGTTTTCGAAAGGATGGGAAAAGTTGTTCCTTATTGGCTCAAAACCATACTTACAATGTGGTAAATCCTATCAACAAACCTTTTAATGGAATATATCTTGAAAAGAAAACACCATTACTAAAATCGGAACATTGTAACACAACTATGAGAATCAACCCCCACGGAATAACACCCCTTTTACCCCCTATCTTCCTCTTCCACTCCTTTATTCCTTTCACAGATCTGTGTATGTCGTTGTACAAGTCCTTGTTCAACATTAGTGAGACTTTAGTGTACATCGCCTACCACCATGGTTCGATTCATTAAGCCTCCAAAATGGGGATATCTTTATAGTAAAAGCTACTTATATAACAAAAAAGTCCAACGAATCACCAAGTAACATAATTAATCCCCTCTTCTATGCATATTAAGTTGCCTCAGATTAATAGTGTTGTACTGGCAAGGCTATGAAAGGGCGAAAATTGTTATATGATTTGCAATAAAGTCTAAGGAGTAGCGAAAGATTGAGAATGATCACGGAATGAAGAGGAAATAAAGAGAGTTGGCATAAAATCATTAAAAATGACTAATGAACTTATTTTCGTAAAAACAAAACTCATGATAACTCGGTCAGAGTTAAAGATGTACGTTAATTTTTACAGAACACGTGACCGAACAGTCAATTGTTATTTGCTACTCAATATAAAGCATTAGGACGTCAAACTGAACGGTAAACAATACAACAGGCAGTAAATTACAGATAGCAGGGAGGTTAAGTCGGCACTGTTCTAGTTTTCCAGAAACAATCTATAATCTATTTCTTGAAGCACTAATATGTTATTCATGATGAAATTAAACCAGATAATTTGGTTGGTGAAACTTTAAAAATCAGATTTAATCATAATGAAAAAACTAGACTATCATACAACACTTACGAGAAAGTCAATCTTAAAGGCTTGTCTGCGAATACCATTCAGTTAGTAAACTGGTTTATTGGAAGCTCATAAAAAAGAACTAGTCTAATTAATTAATTAGCCACAATTAACGTAAACATACTTTACACTTATTATATTAACAAAAACATACCATTAAAAGTTATATTATAAAAAATATATATTCAATTAATAATTAATAAAAAATATCATTAATTACTCCTATATATCTTTCATCTCTCTCATTCTTTCACTTTCTTTTCTCTCTCTCCTCCTATCTCTCACGGGAGTTCTTTTTTACATAGTCTAATTGCTGAAAACTATAAGGGACGTGGGATCTGGCTGAATTTTTTTATTTTTTTTATTTTTTTTTCTTCTCTGAGTAGTGCTGCGAAATTAATTGTTTTTTTTTTTTTTTCGCTTGGTTTGTTATGTTATTTCATTTTAATATATCAAAAAAATTATCCAATTTTACTCAAAAAGTTTTCCAATTTTATCCAAAAAAAAACTCTAACCATCAACGATCAAATTACTTCATATATCAAATTAATATATTTTTTTATCAAATCAACATCACTCTACCACTACAATTATCCCTAATTTTAACAAAAAAAAAAAACCTCTTCCAATTTAACAAAAAAAAAACTTTCCCAATTTTACCAAAAAAAAAACTCTAACAATCAACCATCAAACTCCTTTATATATCAAATTAATATTTTTTTTTCTTAAATAAACATCACTCTACCACTACATTTATCCCCAATTTTACCCCAAAAAAAAAAACATATCCCAATTTACCAAAATAAAACATCCCCCAATTTTACAAAAAAAATAAACTCTAACCATCAACCACCAAACTACTTCTTATATCAAATTAATATCATTTTTTTTCTGGAGTATTGATAACAATTATAATATTTGGGGAATGGATATTAATTTATCTCCTCCGGATAATACTCCCCAAAACACACAATTGGTTGTTTTGGGAAGTATTATCCGGAGGTGATAAATTAAGATCCATTACCCAAATATTATAATTGTTATTCATACTTCAGAAAAAAAAAAATGATATTAATTTGATATAGGAAATAGTTTGGTGGTTGATGGTTAGAGTTTATTTTTTTGTAAAATTGGGTTATGTTTTATTTTGGTAAATTGGAGATAAATATAGTGGTAGAGTGATATTTATTTGAGAAAAAAATATATTAATTTGATATATGAAGAAGTTTGATGGTTGATTGTTAGAGTTTTTTTTTGGTAAAATTGAGAAAGTTTTTTTTTTGTTAAATTGGGAGAAGTTTTTTTTGTTTGTTAAAATTATGGATAATTGTAGTGTTAGAGTGATGTTGATTTGATAAAAAAATATATTAATTTGATATATAAAGGAATTTGATGGTTGATGGCTGATGGTTAGGGTTTTTTTTGGATAAAATTGGAAAAGTTTTTGAGTAAAATTGGACAATTTTTTTGATATATTAAAATGAAATAACATAACAAAAGAAGCAAAAAAAAAAAAAACAATTAATTTCGCAGCACTACTCAGAGAAGACAAAAGAAAAGAAAAAAAAAAAAAAAAATTCAGCCACGTAGACGTGGGATCTCAGATTCCACGTCACTTATAGTTTTCAGCAATTACACTATGTAAAAAAGAACTCCCCTATCTCTCATCCATCTCTCCGATCTTTCATCATTTCTCTCTCTTTCTAATCTCTCCCTTCTTCTCTTTCGTTTTTTTCGATCTTTCTCTCTTAGTCTCTCTCTCTCTCTGATCTCTCTGTTCAGTGAAAATTGATACGGAAGTATCCGTCGGAGTGGACGACGAGTGTGTAGAGCGAGCTCGAAAATTCGAGATTGATGCCAACAGAGATGCGGTCGTCGAAAGAGAGACCCACGAAGGCGACGTAAAAGTTCGAGATCGGATAAAGAGTAAGAGTTGAATTTGTTAACTAGTAAATAAACTTGAAAAATAAGTGTATAAATTATGTGAATCAATAGCATAAAGCTGAAAATTATGGATATGAATTATGTAAATAAATATATGAATGTTGTAAATTGGAGTATGAATTTTACGAATTAGTGTATGGAATTTTAAAATAAGTGTATGAAATTTTAAAATAAATGTATTAACTTTTAAAATAAGGGTATAAAATATACAAATTAGGGTATGAACTTTTAGATATTTTTTGTTAATTAATTTTTTTTTAAATATACTTTTTTTAATTTAGTTTCAAAAATAATATGTTTTGTTAATTCATCCTTAATTAAAACTTCCACCTGTCTGGATGGTCAGAGAACTCTTACAAAGCACCAGCGGAATGCAGTAATAAGCAGCACAGTACAACTAACAAGTAACAAATTTTTAGAAGGTATGCTTAGAAGTTACAACCAAACAAGCCTTTAAACTTTCTTATTCTCTACACGATGACTCAAGGTAGGCATCTATGTAGCATTGATATTTCCAGTTGATCCAAGGACTTACATAATCATTACCTATGCATGAGATAACGAGGCAAAAAGTAAGAAAGTAGCGTATGTCACAGACTCACAAAGTAGATTTGTAAATCATAGACGTGTCTCGTCCATAAACATAAAACTTCTCAAACAAATTGAATAGCAACAAAAAGAGACAAGAGGCTTCAATGTGTCCCACAATCAAGAGGATTTGGTTAAAAGTAATTAAAACACACTACAAACCAAGTGATAACAATCTTTTACACCACTAGGCACATAATCTGAACCATTAATATACAAATCAGCAAATAAGAGACGAAGTGATAACCAAATACTTTTGCAAGAAACGCCAGCGTAGTTAGCGAACAGATAAACCCACGATTGTCTCAAACCAGAAAGATAATGCAAGAACAACAGGATATAAGAAGCTAACGAGTAATCGGCTAATGAGTTATATCTTTTCATTTGGTGGCAACGCTTACAAGATATTGCAACTCTTTTGACCTTTCTTCTTCTTTTTCTTCTTCTGCTTTGGGGGTTGAAGAACCACTTTTATGGCCGCGTCAAATACAGCTTTCACATTCTGTAAATAGATATTCATACTTATTTTCAACCTTGCGAAATTGAAATAGATTACAAGGTTCAGAGATATATCATGTCAAGTTAATGTTTACCTGTTGAGTTTTAGAACTACATTCAATATAAGCGGCTGCTCCAATAAGCTTTTTTAGCTCCTCTCCCTATATAGAAAGAAATCAATGACTCAGGTTACTTCTCGAAAAGACCAATTAATAATAAAACCCCCCCAAAGTGGTATAGCATACACAGGTGGAACCGTATACATGGTTTAGCTTACCTGAGCTGTTGAAATGGGCACGGCACCAGGGTGATCCGCAAAGAACTGTTTATCTTCTCGAAGATCTGTAGAAGACAAGGTTAATACATACGCAAAACGAAACAGAAAAAAACATCATCGCATAATACTTCCTAGGATTTGATATACAAAAAACTTTACTAAGAAAGACTCAAACATACTCGTGTGTCAATACTGCATAGGTAGCTACTTTTATAACATATCCAATGCATGAACGACATGGATATTTATTTGTGTATCATTAAAGAGCAACTGTGGCAATTAAAAACTAAGTTTTCATATAAAAGTGTACCGGCATCTCTCTATTACACGTAATAAAAACACTAAACAAAAATGTACTGATTATGAACGTTAATAAGTCAGATAGGTTTTGAAAGTTAAAATCAACCTCAAGACAGGTTAATAAAGAAAATCAAGTTATTACAGTCACTTAAAAGACAGCTAATAAAACAGCAAAAGAAGTGCTATACAAATGCTAAAAAACAAAAGAAGAAGAAAACGAGTAACTTAAGCATATAAAATAAGTGAGTGATTTTGTATGTCAACTGCACACAAAAAAGTACACAATATTTTTTTCTTCCAGACCTAACCTTCAGAAAATCCTTCAATACTGCACAACACGTTATTATGGTCCTTGGAAGTCTGTTTACTTGTTTCGCATGGTTTTTAGTTCTAAGTTACCAGATCTGGTTTTACTCAGCCTTCTTTAAGTTGGCTTATTGGCTAAGAAAAACATAGTGGTATGGTTCAGAGCTCTCCCTCAAACATAAAGAAAAGGAAAATATACTTTCTGCAATGGATCCTCAGAAAAAATGGATATTGAGGAATATGTCAGGTAACTTTTAAATAGCCTGAAAATATCTAGAGCTTATGTAATAAATAAATCTGAAAAAGAAAATTAACTTGCATGGAAAATAGAAATTGAGAATTAAGCTAATAGCATTAATTTTCTCATATAAAAAGAGGGTGGGAGAACTAACCAAGCTTTGTTCCAACAATAACGATAGGAACCCCAGGAGCATAATGCCTCAATTCAGGAATCCACTAATCATTCAGAAGAGAAAATGTAAGTAAATTACAATTATATCAAAAGACTAGAATAGGAAGAAATTCTAGAAAGGAGAGTACATTATGAATATGAGTATCACATTATGCTACCTTCTTTGAAATGTTCTCATAACTGGCCTTGCTGATCAGAGAAAAGGCAAGAATAAAGACATCGGCACCGCGATAGCTGAGAGGCCTTAATCTATTGTAATCCTCCTGGCCTGTCCCATATAGCAGACGGTCAAATGAAGCATGTAAAAACGTAATTTACATTATGTCACACTATAATTTAACTATTTACCGGCAGTATCCCACAACCCGAGGTTGACGGTGCTTCCATCGACTACCACATTAGCACTAAAATTGTCAAACACGGTTGGCACGTAATCCTGCACATTTAATCAAGATAACTTAAGTTTCAACAATATGACATTTTGAAGTCAGAAAATGAAACTTACTTAGATTGGCAAAAAAATTACCTAGATTTTTACATAATCCAAAAGCTAAATGTTACTATAAAGAAATTTCATTTTTTCTTCTAGGACCTGAGTTCAAGTTATATTATAGAACTCAAAAATTTAACCAGCATCTCATCCATAATAAATCTATTACTAACGGAAGAGAAAAAACAGAGTACCAGACATTTCCTTCCATTAAATCTGACGCTTATCGCTTTTCTTTCAAAAGGACAAGCGAGAGACATTTTCCAAGCAGATCAAGTTTAATAAATTTAAGGCCCAAGATTCTGTTGTCCTTCCACACAGATAAAATTTACCATACAAAATCTGATTAATAGCACTAGCAGCCATTAGGCAGCAAGAGTACAGCAAAGAGAGAGCCTCAAATACTCTTGTCCCTTATATCTTCTCACAACTTCCTCCCTCCCCCTACTTACCTATTAAAAAACCTTTTAAGTTACAATTAGAGCAAAAGACGATCTTCTAATTTCGCCAACAAACCCTGATTCGGCCCCATTCAGGGCCTCAAATGCACTGCCAATTGATAGTTACAGTTAGAAACTGCAAAGTCTTCCCCAATTTACTTGAACAATATCTCAGATAAAATACACAACCAGTACAACAAACAGCAGAAAGATTTCCTCCAAGAAATAGCATAATCAAAAAAATCTAATTTCCCCCAAGTTAAAAGACATCTCTTTTACTAATATATCTGTACACAGACTCTGAATTCTATCCCCATTTTTACTCAAGAGAAAGCATCAAACATCAGATTATTTCCTTTCTAGAAGACAACACTCTCGTTCATCCATTTCGAGGTTTCTGTTTCACATTCCGCCCAATAACATGAATGCGGAATAGAACAGAACCCTAATACCCAATTTAAGGTCTCGAAATTTCATCATTAGTTAGAAAAACTAAAACCAATGAAAACAAAGCCCACTAATTCAAGCAAGTCAAGGCCTAAAGTTCCAAAATTCGTTCAATAAATTACAATCCAAGGTCTTAATTTTCACAGTTCACTCAGTAAACCTAAAAACCCCAACCCACTAAACACAAAGAAAACCCTAAGTCACCCAATTCAGACAATTCACAACCCATTTAATTAAATCTAAATTTACCCCTAAAACCCCCTTAAATCACGTAATGTAGAAAAACAAGAAAATAAAAGCAACCCAGCTAAGAATTCCAGATCTGTTACTCAAATTGACTAAAAAGCCCTAATAATATATTTATATAAAAAAAAAAAAGCAACTCAATTCAAGAATATACGGTCCGTTCCACCAATTGGGGGAAAAGAGCCCTACTCACGTAATGCAGAAATAATAATAAAAATTTAACATCAACAAAATTAGGGCAAAGAAAAGCAAAAAGAGCAAAGAGAATAAAAAAAATTCACAACCCGGTCAATTTTTTAGCAAGAAAAAAAAAACAAAAAACTGAATGACGTAATTAAGCAAATGAAAGCAACTCAGTTAAGGAAATTCAAGATCTATTGAATTAAATTGAAAATTAAGTAGGAGGAGAAAAGCCCTAGTCACGTAAAGTAGAATAATTAGCAACTAAAAACAACAAATTAGGTCAAAACAAATTAGCAACTAAAACACACATACATATACATAGTAACATATACATATACATATATATATAGAGAGAGAGAGAGACTAACAGTGGGGAAAGTGTTGCTAGTGTATGAGATGAGCATACAAGTTTTCCCAACTGCTCCATCTCCCACTGTTACGCATTTTATGAACCGTGACGCACTCATCTTTCTTTCTCTCTCTCTCTCTCTCTCTCCTCCGGAGAGATTTTCACTACTACTCCGTTCAACGTGCTCTCCACTTATCTATCTATCTATCTGTGTGTATATATATATATATATTCGTTGGATCTATTTTTATCTCTCTCTCTCTCTATAGTGGAAATGTGTGGGGGAGTAATAATGATGGAGTGTTAGTGGGAGAAGATGAATTAATAGTTGAATATATATAAATTATTAAACCCCTCCTTTCTTTATTTTAGTAAAATTTTGAGTGTTAAAAATACCAACAGCAGTCTTTCACCCTTTAAATATATTTTATATATTTTAATAAAAAGTTTATATTTAAATAAAATTTCAGATTTCTTATTAATTTAATTATAATAACCTTATATTATTAATTTTTTATTTTTTTATTATCATTTAATAATCATAACAATATTACAACCATAAAAATATGGACTTCATGGTATTTTATTACTATTATATTCATTTATGCATGTGTACACTAAAATTTAGCCAATTTATAGGGTTTCTGATTCATGCTATTTTTTATAGCATAATCATCAAATTTTATTAAAAAATATGTTTTGAGGTAGTAGATATGTATACTCCAATGATATTATGAATTGGATAAATTGCAAATAACCCCCATGAACTTTGTATTATTTGCTAATTTGTTCTATGCCATCAATTTTAACGTAATTGGCATAAACTGTGTCAAATATTAACGTTTGTGCCTTAGCCTTGGATTGGTTTTTCTAAAACCACGGGTACTAATCGTTACTTGCACAAATATGAAGGTACTAATTGGTCCATGCAACTCAAATTATCAAAGTGTGCTGACACTGTATATGGTCGTGTAAAAGCATTTCAAATAAGTGTTTTATGTTGACAATTAGTATTAACATACACGCCCAAACATTCCCATACCTTAGCCGAATTAAAAATTCACTCTTCGTCATATTATCCAACAAAAAACACTCTTTTTTGAAAATAAAAGAAAATAACCGGAATCTCATCATTGCTGACCAAATAGTCATATAAAGCAGAGCATTCATAAGTATTTGTAAGAAATATATATATATAATTTAAAATGAACTAATCAGTAAGTATGTCATTTTAAAGATGTATATCAGGGATAATTATAAATCTTAGATTTCCCTTCATTCATCGTTGTTGGTACAAGAGAGGCAATTTTTTGGAGCACTGATATAATATTTACTCCCTTGACATTTAATTATGCGTTATGAAAATACGTACAATTTTAATCAGTTTATAACTTATATCAAAATTATCGAAATAATTTTTTTTTAAATCTAATCATAAAATTTAACATTTGAACTATATGATCAACTTTTGAAAAATTTCATTCCGACAATTTTGATACAAGTTCTTGATCGGTCAAAATGGCACATAGTTTCATAATGTACGATTAAATACGAAGTACTTTGTTTCCAATTTTGTAAATGGTTGCAAATGAATTAACTTCTTTCCATTTTCCAGTGAAGCTTGTGAGTAACAAATATTTATATTTGGACTTCACCCAACTTATTATTCCAAAAATAAGTCTCATAAACTCATATGCGAGGCGAACAAAATTCTAAAACCAATTTGATAATATATGTTTCCCCTGGACAATATCGGTTACAACTTATGATAACCAAATGTCTAATTTTCATTTTTAGGAGTTAAAATTCGCAAAAAGTAAAATGTCTAATTTTCATTTTTAAGAGTTAAATTTTGAGTATAAATAGGTTTCCTTTTTTACGAAGCAAAAGCATAATAAAAAAGTGAAAGGATAGTTGGATATCTTGGCTTTCAAGAAGAACAGCTAATCTAGAGCTAGACGCAACATTAATAGTTTAAATTTTAATGTACGTATAGTGTTTGGTGGATTAGTTAGGATGCTTTCTTCAAAATAATCAAGTGGACTTATATTGAAAAAGAAATGATTTATGAACTGCTCCCATAAATTTTCTTGGTTCCAGTCGTAACAAATGTCAAAATATATATGTATTTTAAAAAAAAAAAAAATTGTCAAAAATATGCGAAGAAGTTTGCTAGTATTCATTTAAACATGTAACCCAACAAAAAAAGGTATTCATTTAAACAAAAAAAACAAAAACTTCCTGATGTAAAATTGTTGTTTCTGTTTCTTTAGAACTTATTGTTGGAAAAATGTAGGAAAACATGTATTTTATACATGGTTGTTTCAAGTGGTCAGGGACCATCTTTGAGTCAATTTTCAATGCGAATCCTCAGTTTTTCTGAGGCCATACTCAATGCGGTTGAGTAGCTCGTGCGACTAGCTTCGCAACGGTATATCGCATGACCTATTCGGAGGAATGGTGTGAATGATAATTGGACTCGAAGGTTGGTACTCGAAAGAGGCAATAAAGCCAATGCTGGAAAATGAGAAAAGAAATGGGATTTAACCCATGAGGATTATCCCACATTGGAAAATCATGAGTGATTTTTACAATATATATACTAGGGTATCCCATGTGGATATCAAGTAGTGTGTCCATATACACATGTGTGTATTGTGTACCAAAGATGGGCTTGCTTGCTCGATGGGCTTGCTTGCTCGATGGGCTTGCTTGCTCGATGGGCTTGCTTGCTCGATGGGCTTGCTTGCTCGACGGGCTTGCTTGCTCGACGGGCGGGCTTGCTCGACGGGCGGGCTTGCTCGACGGAAAAAGCGCGTCTGTTCGGGAAAAGCTTCCAGCAAAGCTGTAACTGTTGCAATAAATATGATTTGATTGCAAAGTTAATACTGCAGTTTCGAATTTCGAAAACTGACAGTAGTAAAGTGACCTTAATGGCTGAGATACTCAGCAAGCCTATAAATAGGCAGACCCCCCACATGTCAAACAGACAACATTCTGAAATAAAATACAGAAGCATATATCATCTCTCAAAAACAGCATTACATTTTAGAACCAGAGAGAACCACTCACCAACAGCTCGACCTTGACTCGTCGCCAGTTTCCGGCGAGTCATCCGAGACGTTGTACCTTGGGATCGAAGCGCCAACGCAACCAGAAACCTTAAGGTGGTTGGGCGAATATCGGTTAAGGGCATACTGTTAACAGTAGCCTCGTCTTATTTTATTCTATTCTGTCCATTTCATTTACGTCTTTTAATTCTGTCCATTTCATTTACGCATTCAATTCTGTCCTTTTTATTTTAGTATTTCAATTGCTGTCCTTAGCTGTAGCTTTATATTCTGTTTGTACTTATCTGTAATTAGTTTAAAGTTCTGTTTTTTGCTGTAATTACTATTCTGTAATTTAATTCTGTAATTAGAATAGTTTCAATTCAGTCATGTAATTTCAATTTCAAACAGAACAGTCCGGCTGTTAAGTTTGTACTTTCCAGTCCGGCAGTTTCTATTTATTGCAATTCAGTACATCAAATTATTAATTAATAATAATCTGATAACGTTTGCTTTAATTATTTTCAGTACCTACATGTTGTAATCAGTTTATTGTATTTCATTTGGAAATTAATAAAGATTACACTGGTTTTAATTAATTCTTGTTTAGTCCTTTTATTATTATTAATTGTTATTTCGTACACGGAAACCAACAATCTTAACCGATATTCCTGTTGTTTCTTTCGTGTATTGATTAATACAATTATTTAATTTTTATAAGGAATAATGCTTTCTTGTTTTCAATTCTAAATTATATTAGAAATTGAATTACAACGAAAAAATTCCAAACAGTTTTAATTTTATTTTTGAATCTTGTTGATACCAACCGTATTGGTATTCAATAAGAATCGTTCAATCCTTTTAATATCAACCGTATTGATATTTAAAAGGATAAAAGTTTAATTTTATTTTGTTTGGTAATTCTTTTACAAACTCAAATATCAGTTTTGGTGTTTGTTTATAGAATTTATTGTACACGTATCTCATACGTTTTGTGTTGTCGTTTCAGATGACAAACACATCGCCTATTCAGTTGCCTATCGGAAGTGAGCATGACCCAATGGTTGGTGGAGATGTCCATAACATTGGGGGCGATGCGATTGTGGGGGCTACCGCCGATGACGTGGCTGCAGCGGCTGAGGCCGCCGCGGCTGCGGCCATGGCGGATGCTACGGCCAAAGCTGAGGCTGCGGCCGAAGCAGCGGCCACAGCCAAGGCCGCAGCTAAGGCTACGGCAAGAGCCAAGGCTGCGGCCAAAGGCAAGGCACCTGTTGGCCCCGGTGCGGCTAATCCTTAGAGGGGGGTGAATAAGGATTTGGCGATTTTCGCCTAATTAAAATTCTAAGCAACTAACCACCCAACTTATGCAATTCTAAGCTTAAGCGTTTTAACAAGAGTTAATAAATTGCTAAAAAAAAACTAAACGCAAGCAATAAATATGCAAGAATATAAGTTGCGGAAAGTAAAAGCAAGGGAAGAAAATGACACCGTGATTTATAGAGGTTCGGCAAACGCGCCTACGTCCTCTTCTCGGTACTACCGAGTATTTCACTAAAATGTTTCTTCCGGATTTTACAAACCCTATCGAGCTCAATTGACCGATTGGCTCACCCTCTACCCGAGGTTCCTACTCTTGATACAAGTGCAAGAGAACACGACTACGAGTCTACGACTCCCCCTCAATTTATGAGTACCCGAATGAAAAACTTAGAGCTTTTAAGCTTCACTTGCTTACAAAGCCTCTACCCGTTCACTCGCTCACAATTGAGTTTATAAAACACTCGATACAAATTTTGTTACAAAAATGTAACTACACTCACTATTCTAATTGCTTCTTAAAAAGCTAATTGGTGAGTTGTTGATGATGATCGAGCTTGAATCTCTTTCTCGTTGATTTCCTTCTTTCTCGAATATATTCACCAAAATGGTGATTTTTAGGGTTTTTATGAGAGAGGTTGAAGGATGATGTTATGTATGATAATTGGTGATTTGGGAGAGAGATTGGGTTGGTTTATATAGACCAAAAGTCTGTTTTTCTGTATTGTGACCGTTGGAAGTGGTTGAGGCTATTTTTCAGTGGTTTAAGCTATTTTCCAGAATAAGCTGAAAAGCTGTTTTCGAATTCTGTAGAAAACGATCGGTCGTTTTCTACAGTCGATCGGTCGTTTCCAGAAAAACGATCGGTCGTTTTTCAGAAACGATCGGTCGTTTTTACAGCGTACTCTCTGGAAGAAATTGGTACAAAAACGATCGGTCGTTTTTGTCCAGTCGATCGGTCGACTGTTCTTCTGGCAGTTTCTCGGTCTTCTAGCTATTCTTCGAAAGCTCATAACTCCTTCGTTTTAGCTCCGATTTTGGTTCCGTCTGAACCTGTGGCTTCGTTTTTCTGTGCTCTATCTTTCTGACGCTGAAATTTTCATTTACTTCTTTTGGAAAACGATCGATCGTTTCATAAAACGATCGGTCGACTTTTCGACCTGCTCACTGGAAGAATTTGGACCAAAAACGATCGGTCGTTTTTGTACAGTCGATCGGTCGTTTTTGTCCTGGTCTCGTTAACCTTCGAATGCTTGTATCTTCTACGTTTTAGCTCCGAATTTGGTTCCGCTTGAACCGTTGGCTTCGTTTTCGAATGCTCTTTCTTTTTAAAGACCTGAAATATACATTTACTCTTTTTGGAAAAGATCAAGCATTATTTCATTGAAATATAAAATCATTAATTCATAATCATACTTATAATCAAAATCAATTATTGAACCCATGTTCAACAGCACCGATGTATTCGGCTGTGCCTACTTTGCCGACTTCTCATCTGGAGAAACCGGAAAAGTTCAGGGGAGACAACTTTAAACGTTGGCAGCAAAAGATGCTGTTTTATCTCACGACCCTGAATCTGACCAGGTTTCTCAAGGAGACTGCTCCCGTCCTAAGCGAGGACGATCTGGACGAGCAGTCGTTCTCTGTGGTTGAGGCATGGAGACATGCCGACTACCTATGCAAGAACTATATCCTGTGTGCTCTAGATGACACGTTGTTCAGTGTTTTCGAGCCCAAAGCTACTGCAAAGGAGCTATGGGAGACTCTCGAAAATAAGTACAAAGTGAATAACGCTGGCACAAAGAGATTTGTTGTCACGGACTTTCATGAGTACCGTATGACTGACAGCAGGGGTGTCATGGAGCAAGTTGAGGAGCTCCAACTCATTTACCATCGCCTTGAGGCTGAGGGGCTAGTGATAAACGAGCCTTTCCAGGTGGCACTCATGATTGAGAAATTGCCGCCGTCATGGAAAGACTTTCAAAACTACCTGAAGCACAAGCGGAAGGAAATGAGGTTGGAGGGGCTCATTGAGAAGCTCAATATCGAGGTGAGCAACCGTCGCTCCGTGAGGAGAGTCGGTGGTGCTGTCATCCCGATGGCAAAGGCCAATGTGGTCGAAAGCTCCAACGTCAAACGGAAACGTTTTGACACCGGAGGCAGTGCTGTTGTCGTAAAGAAATTTGCGGGAACCTGCTTTGTGTGTAACAGGACCGGCCATCGTGCCGCGGACTGTTATGACAATAAAGGCGCTGCTAAGCCTAAGCCCCCTCCGAGGAACTTCAAGGGCAAAGGGAAGAGGAAAGCTCCAGCTCAGGCTCATCTGGCTGAGGGAGGACGAGATGATGACCACTTTACTGCTGTGGTCTCTGAGATCAATCTCGTGGGGAGCAACCCCAAAGAGTGGTGGCTGGATACCGGCGCCACAAGCCACATCTGCTCAACAAGGTGGATGTTTAAGACCTACGAAGCAGTAGAGGGAGAAAGCTGCTTCATGGGAAATTCTGCTACTTCCAAGGTGGAAGGAAAAGGAATGGTGGTGATGAAGATGACCTCTGGAAAAGAGCTGAGGTTGACAAATGTGCTTCACGTTCCGGATATCCGCAAGAATCTGGTATCAGGATCGGTGATGGTGAAGAACGGGTTCAAACTAGTTTTGGAATCCGATAAAATTGTAATCACCAAAAATGGTGTCTATGTAGGCCGTGGCTATATGACCAACGACATGTTTAAGTTAAACGTAGGGACACCTGCTCCCAATAAAGGTGCTAAAGCTGAGACTAGCACTAGCAATGTAATGACTGTTGCCCAAGAGGCCAATAAAAATTCTGAGTTTAATTATTTATTTGAGTCATTTCATTTGTGGCATGGTAGATTAGGTCACGTGAATTATAATTCTTTAAAGAAATTAATATCACTAAAACTAATACCAAATTTCGTTTTTGATAAGTAGCACAAATGTGAGATTTGTGTAGAGGCAAAATTAACGAAATCATCGTTTCAACATGTTGAACGAGAAAGTGAACCTCTCGGTCTAATACACACGGATGTATGCGACTTAAAGTTTATACTAACGCGAGGAGGGAAAAAGTACTTTATCACCTTTATAGATGATTGTACTAGATACTGTTACGTTTACTTAATGAGAAGTAAAGACGAAGCAGTAGAGAAATTCGCTCTTTATAAGACCGAAGTTGAAAATCAACTCAATAAGAAAATTAAAACATTGAGAAGTGATAGAGGCGGTGAATATGAATCACCGTTTGAACAGATATGCGCTGAAAGCGGCATTATACATCAAACCACAGCCCCATACACTCCCGAGCAAAATGGAGTTGCTGAGCGTAAAAATAGAACGCTAAAGGAAATGATGAATGCTATGCTAATCAGTTCTGGTTTACCCCAGAACATGTGGGGGGAAGCGATACTTTCCGCTAACTATGTTTTAAACAAGTTACCACATAAGAAGCGAGAAAAGACTCCATATGAATTATGGAAAGGTCATCAACCCAGTTATAAGAACCTGCGGGTTTGGGGTTGTCTCGCAAAGGTCCTAGTTCCCACTCCTAAGAGGATGAGAATTGGTCCTAAGACGGTGGACTGTGTGTTCATCGGATATGCACAGAATAGTAGTGCATATCGGTTTCTCGTGCACAAGTCGGACAATCCCGATGTACACGTAGATACGTATATGGAAAGCCGAGAGGCCTCTTTCTTTGAAGATATCTTTCCCCGGAAATTACCTACATCTGTACCAACTGAAGAGTTGAACAGTGAAGGAAATGTGGGGGCAAGTGAACCGACAGAGGAAGAGGAAGAGAAAGAGCCTCGGCGCAGCAAAAGGGCAAGGAAGGAAACTTCCTTTGGACCTGATTTCCTAACCTTCATGATTGAAGGCGAACCGGTGACATATAAACAAGCTATGTCAACACCGGATTACCAATATTGGGAAGAAGCTATTCAAAATGAAATTGAATCAATCATGCAAAACCACACTTGGGAACTAGTGGATCTTCCGAAAGGATGTAAGCCCCTAGGTCACAAGTGGGTCTTCAAGAGGAAGTTAAAGGTTGACGGCACGATTGAGAAATACAAGGCGAGACTTGTAGTGAAAGGCTTCAGGCAAACGGAAGGTGTCGATTATTTTGACACTTATGCTCCTGTCTCCAGGAAAACGTCTATCCGAATCGTCATTGCTCTCGCAGCTTTGTTTGATATGGAAATACATCAAATGGATGTAAAGACGGCGTTTCTGAATGGAGAACTGGAAGAAGAAATTTACATGGAACAACCGGAAGGGTTTGTAGTTCCTGGTAAAGAGCACCAAGTGTGCAAACTTGTAAAGTCTCTATATGGACTCAAACAAGCGCCAAAGCAATGGCATGAGAAGTTTGATAGAATTATGCTATCAAACGGTTTTCGCATTAATGAGTGCGATAAATGTGTCTACTCTAAAGGAAGTGGAAGAGACTGTGTTGTAGTCTGTCTCTATGTGGATGACATGATCATAATTGGGAGTAATGATAGAATCAGCTCCACAAAGAAAATGTTATCACAACACTTCGATATGAAGGATCTGGGTATAGCTGATGTAATTCTTGGTATGAAGATTACCAAAACATCAGAAGGGTATGCCTTGTCCCAAAGTCACTATGTTAAACAAGTTTTAGACAAGTTTGACAAGGACAGTAAAGCTATGTCAAGAACCCCAATTGAGTTCAACTGTAACCTGAAAAAGAATTTCGGTAAAAGTGTGAATCAATTAGAGTTCTCTCGAGTCATAGGCAGTCTCATGTATATAATGAATTGCACCATACCAGACATAGCAAACTCAGTGAGTAGACTGAGCAGATACACCAGTAATCCAAATGAGGAACACTGGAAGGCCATAATGAAACTTCTCAGGTATATGAGGTTTTCAGCCGATTACGGGCTGCACTATACCAGATATCCAGCGGTACTGGAAGGGTATTCAGATGCCAACTGGATATCAGACTCCAATAGCACAAGATCCACGAGTGGATATGTGTTTATAATGGGAGGAGCTGCTGTGTCTTGGAGATCCTCCAAACAGACATGTATTGCAAGGTCAACTATGGAATCTGAATTCATAGCGTTAGACTTAGCAACCGAAGAGGCAGACTGGCTGAAAAGTCTATTGGAAGGAATTCCAATGTGGCCGAAACCTATTCCCGCAATAAGCATGCATTGCGATAGTCAATCAGCAATTGCTCAGGATCATATGTATAATGGAAAGTCTCGACATATACGTCGAAGACATAAATCCGTAAGGGAATTGTTATCCAACGGTGTGGTATCCTTAGATTTTGTGAGATCAAAGGAAAACATAGCGGATCCATTAACAAAAGGCTTGACTCAAGTAGGAGTCGAGACGTCATCGAACGGAATGGGATTAAAGCCCATTAAATTGGTGGCCCCAACATAGGCAACCCAACCTAAACGGAATATTTCCTGATAGGTTCAAAGGGAAACTGAACTGTGAGGGCAACTGAACAAAGCACTCGGGAACCTGGGGTTCCCAGCCCATTTCCGCGATGACAGAGTGATAGACCTGTACCATTGTAAGGGTGAGCTTGAGGCTCTTAATGATCCAAGTAACTCGACGTTCGAGTAAAGTGAGTCAGGACACTTTCGACTTGGAACACCTATAACGAGTGTGTAAGGCCGGTACCATGTGATGAGCTTGGGCTAATTCACTAGAGCACTCAGTTGAAGTTGCCAAGGCAGTCCAGGCCAAATATGGAAAACAACTAAAGGGCCTAGTACGTGGGTAGAGAGGGCACTGTGCGGGTGCCATTCTGGGATACACAAATCTTGATGGTTCAAAGCTTTACAGCTACCTAATAGAAGTATTCTGGGTGGTATTCCGCTACGGCAGGTTCAAGGCGCGCGCTACCTGACCTTAGGCAGTGAACTTTTGCGGTTCTCTTGATTTGCATTTAGGACATGGGCTTTCGAGCCAATTGCATTCATGTGGGGGATTGTTGGAAAAATGTAGGAAAACATGTATTTTATACATGGTTGTTCCAAGTGGTCAGGGACCATCTTTGAGTCAATTTTCAATGCGAATCCTCAGTTTTTCTGAGGCCATACTCAATGCAGTTGAGTAGCTCGTGCGACTAGCTTCGCAACGGTATATCGCATGACCTATTCGGAGGAAGGGTGTGAATGATAATTGGACTCGAAGGTTGGTACTCGAAAGAGGCAATAAAGCCAATGCTGGAAAATGAGAAAAGAAATGGGATTTAACCCATGAGGGTTATCCCACATTGGAAAATCATGAGTGATTTTTACAATATATATACTAGGGTATCCCATGTGGATATCAAGTAGTGTGTCCATATACACATGTGTGTATTGTGTACCACACATGGGCTTGCTCGACGGGCGGGCTTGCTCGACGGGTTTTTAACTCAACGGGAAAAGTGCGCCTGTTCGGGAAAAGCGCGCCTGTTCGGGAAAAGCGTGCATGTTCGGGAAAAAGTGCGTCTGTTCGGGAAAAGCGTGCCTGTTCGGAAAAAGCGCGCCTGTTCGGGAAAAGCTTCCAGCAAAGCTGTAACTGTTGCAATAAATATGATTTGATTGCAAAGTTAATACTGCAGTTTCGAATTTCGAAAACTGACAGTAGTAAAGTGACCTTAATGGCTGAGATACTCAGCAAGCCTATAAATAGGCAGACCCCCCACATGTCAAACAGACAACATTCTGAAATAAAATACAGAAGCATATATCATCTCTCAAAAACAGCATTACATTTTAGAACCAGAGAGAACCACCCACCAACAGCTCGACCTTGACTCGTCGCCAGTTTCCGGCGAGTCATCCGAGACGTTGTATCTTGGGATTGAAGCGCCAACGCAACCAGAAACCTTAAGGTGGTTGGGCGAATATCGGTTAAGGGCATACTGTTAACAGTAGCCTCGTCTTATTTTATTCTATTCTGTCCATTTCATTTACGTCTTTTAATTCTGTCCATTTCATTTACGCATTCAATTCTGTCCTTTTTATTTTAGTATTTCAATTGCTGTCCTTAGCTGTAGCTTTATATTCTGTTTGTACTTATCTGTAATTAGTTTAAAGTTCTGTTTTTTGCTGTAATTACTATTCTGTAATTTAATTCTGTAATTAGAATAGTTTCAATTCAGTCCTGTAATTTCAATTTCAAACAGAACAGTCCGGCTGTTAAGTTTGTACTTTCCAGTCCGGCAGTTTCTATTTATTGCAATTCAGTACATCAGATTATTAATTAATAATAATCTGATAACGTTTGCTTTAATTATTTTCAGTACCTACATGTTGTAATCAGTTTATTGTATTTCATTTGGAAATTAATAAAGATTACACTGGTTTTAATTAATTCTTGTTTAGTCCTTTTATTATTATTAATTGTTATTTCGTACACGGAAACCAACACTTATTGCTGCCCATCTTAGTTCCTAATAGATTTCACTGTCTTTTATGACTGATAACTTGGAAAAAGAAATTACCAAAGGAAAAATAAGCGTTAATGTATATTATAAAAAAAACGGTCAATGTGTCACATATCAACATATCCAAAAACATATTTCCGGTTTAAATAAAGTTATTGATTAAAATAAATTTAAAAAAAAGTTTTAAAATATTCATTACTAACTGCAAACTTTTACTCCTTTCCAATCACACGTTGATCATACGTGAAAATATGTGATGTCTCCCGACATTTGTGATGTTACTCCTGTATCTATATAAAGAATAGGAATGTATCTATAATCTATTATCTGTATATTACTTATAAACTCAAAGCTTGATTTTGGAAAAAGGACAGGAGAGATCGAGTATATATATATATCCACAGAAGACAAGTCCACAACCATTATTCTTTTTGTAAATTGAATTTAGAGAAATTACGATTTTTTTTGACATAAACACGTAGTACTAAAATGATCTATGAAAAACTAGTGGCTAGTAGTGGCTACACTACGTACTGTAAGTTATATGATCCAACGAATTGATTTTATATTAAATTTGCTAGACTATTTGCATAATTTGTATTGTTTGCCTATCATTGTTTTTAGTTATTTATGTAATATATATCTACAAAGATGGTCACTGATCGTTACGTTTACTGACTAGTGTTTTTTCGTACATACACATGGCATACTATAAGCTTGTTGGTAAATTAGTAGCTGTAGTGGAAGCTGGTTACTTCATCATTAACTAACATGAACTACTAATAATAGTAAAATATATTCAAACTTTGTGTTGGTTGCCTAATTAGACATCATATATATCTTGTTAGTTGAATCACTTAACTTTAAAGCCATTACTGTCAACTTGTTTATAGCTGACGAATACTTAAGATACTAGTATAAGATAATTAGACATGTAGCATTTTCTTCAATCCAAATGGTGCATTTGATCTAAATCAACAAGTAATTTATAAATTGATGCGGCAATTATAATAATGTCGAATTTTAGTAAACAAAATTAAAAGTTACTGCAGAATAGTAAAACATATCATGTGGATGATTTCTTGTAAGGTTGCTTTCCGATTAACTAAGACGGTGTTTATGCATAACGTTTTAGTAACATAAATATCTCACTTTTGGTTCAGTTAACTCTAGTTCGGAATAATTACTCAAAAGAAACTTTATTTTCCAACTTGCACAATAGAAACAAAAAATAAGATTACCCGCACGCACATGGAGGGGGTTTATTTGGGGTATTTGACAACACATTATTTGATCCAAAATCATATTTTAAATCTGTTTTGAAAATTCGGATTTTAAAAATCTGATTTTTTTAGCTTATTTAGTCTAAATATCTAATTTTGATAAGTTAAATAATCCAACTGTCCAAAATCCACAGATTTTTAAAATAAAAAATCAAAAAAATTCACTAAAAAAATCTGTTAGCTTAACTTCATGTGCATGGACGACCAACTGTACCTTTTTTGTCAATTTTTTTTCTTTTTCTTTTTTCTTTTACCTTCTTTTCTTAAGATTCATGTATATATTCTTCTTTGAACCATAAATTGATTCTAGGAACGACTTTTGTCATTACATAATAAGCATACGTGAATTACATTTTGTTTCTCATCTTTAATTTTGTATTCTTTAATTAAAAGATGCTACACGTATCACTTCTATATTTCTAGCGAGTTGAATAAATGAAGTAAATTGAAAAAAAGTTCCCGCTAAATGCACATGGTCCACTGTCCACATGGAGCATTTCCATTTTGATATCCATATAATCCAATAAACTTAAAAAACATGCCAATCCACTAATCAAGCATGCCAGAGAATCTAAAGATTTGTACTCTTTAATCTGAAAAAACTTGATGTTACTTTTATGATGTCATCAAAAGATATAACCATAACGGCTAGGCCAGAACTTGGGTTCAAATTTTGGGGAAAAAACAAGGCAAAAGGGTACATAAGTATCTACTGACTACTAGTAAACAGGATGTCTATTACCAGAACACATCTATAATCAATAAATTTTGTAAAAAAGAGTTGTTTAAATACTGGCATGTTATCACCATTATGTTAAAGTAGAAGAGGAGCTCAAACTCCACACAGAGTGCTTGTTTGGTTGCAATAAAACAACTCAGCTTGAAAGGTAGACAATCAAATGCACAAAATAGATGAGCTTAAATTTGCAGTCAAACAAACTTTTACTTTTAATGCATCAAATCTGGTTAACAGTAGGTTTACAATATGAGTAAAATGTAGCTTCACAGCCGTTAGTATATTTCTCATATTTAAGCCACACAGAAAAGAGACCAGATTTTCTCAAATTTGAAAAGAAACAACAAAAAATATCTATAATCGCAAAACTGAAAAATAACAAGTGACCTTGCAATGGCAGTTTATGTATCAAACTACACAAAATAAAACAAATGTTATTGAGGCATCTCACCTTGGAACAACAGCAAACAAATTACCACCTCATTGCATTTTTTGAGAACGATAATATAAACTTAAAAATACAGTCGTTAATTAAGTGAGTTTTATGTTTCCACGAGATCAGTTCGAGTACAACAGATTCTGAAAGTTATTCACTTAATTAGTGTTCTCACATATCTTCATCTGAGCTTATGAAATCTAACTCAATCATCTTTTCTTTTACCTTGGTTTTTCCAGGTGACGGCTGCTTATTCTCTACTCTTCTTCGCTTTGCATTTAGTTGTTGGCTCTTCAGAGCAGATATATCCATCTTTGTTTTCGAAGGTACCCTAAAAGGGACAGTAAAACATGTTCAGCAAATCAAAACTCACCGATAAGAGGCCCAAATTATATTTTTATTTTCTTGTGTTCTTTACCTTTTATCTGAAGCTTGATGTTTTGACAACTTGTCAGGTCCTTTTGTAGGTTCAGGACGATAATTCTCTGTAATCAGATGAAAGAAATTTAAGAAAATATGAACCCGAAAATACAAAGTCCTACTTCTTGTGTGTCAATGAGTAGATAAGAAGTGTTTAAAACCTGTGACTTCATTAAGGAATCGTATTCCTTGTGAGTGGACATTAGTTGTTACTTTCCCTGCATTGCTGTTTAAAGAAGAATTTGAAGGAATAAACCACCGGCTTAAATATTAAATTCCGCTATATCTCAAAATGATAAGAAGAAATTGCTATATTGTGGCTTGGGAGTTGTCGTACTACGTTGTCTAGAAAGAAAAAGAAAGGTAATACAGTAGGAGTCTGGGAGACAACCATCAATTGTTGAAAGCATTTTTATCCGTAACTTGGATGCTGTCTCATTAACAGCAAAAATATTTCCTTGATTATATTAAGGACTGAAAGTTTTTGTGGAACAAACCTTAAAGCCTTCTTTAGACAATCTACAGACAAGAGTTTAAGCGGTTGATTGGACTTTAATTTGTGTTTTTTGTCTGCAAAAGGATCAACCATGTAGACCCCTTCTGGCTGACGGAAATCCTTGAAGGCTGTCCTTAAATTCCTGTATATCATAATAAAAAATATAAAAACAGTAGCAGAACGAGGTTAAAAAGTACCAAATTCTGTAAAATTATCATCAAGGAGTAACCCACCCTCCTTTATATTCATTTCGAGTAATCGAGTACTTTTGAGTCTGTTTCTGTAGAGAAAACATTAATACGACTTTAGTTGTAAGTTTGAGTATGCCAAGCTAAGGTTTAAGAAATTCATTCTCACCGATTTATGGTATTGGCAGTACATTCCACGTCGTCTGCAATTAAAATTGTCAAGTTAGTGCTGGAAGCTGGTAATAGAATAACCTACATAAACAGATAATAATACAAGGATCTGTTCAGATCTTTTAGTTTGGGTTATTGAAGATTTTGAAAGTCGTAAGGAAGTGAGACTAAATATGAAGGAGACTGATGTGATTGTTGGTAGTTTAGATAATAAATTCACATTTCATTTCAAATATTTACTAATGAAAATATCAAATTGTTAATGTATACACGTCATTTCATATACATCACGTAGAAGGCCAAGTGCAATGCAACTATAAATTTCAAAAATCAATACACTCTTGGATTGACTACTTAAAAATAGACAGAGAAAGACATCCAATTTTCAGGTTCCCAAGCAGAACACATTTCTCGTATCATACATAAATAAACAAGGGTCAATGATTCAGGAAAATAGAAATCGATTAAAAAAATACCAATGATCATCTCAATGATGCAGTGATCTCTCTCCAAAATGGCAAAATCCCCAACTAAGATGTTTATATAGACTGTCAATACAGAACCAAATTCAAAAACAATACGGGTATAACTGTTACACTCAATTGTTCCATCCGCCAGGTTAAATTTGATATTTTAAAAAACAGCAAAAGTTCCATAAGTACTCCAACTCTGCAATATCCTCAGAAGCTATCTCCTGTGGATTCCCACAACTAACTAGAATAAGGAAACTATGGCCCAAAGGTCAAAGTAATGCGAGCAGCAAACTTTGCATATCTAAAATGAATGACTTGCTGAAAAGGTAGTTATATAATTCACTCAAAAGAACTCTTGATATTTTCTTTCTCTACCAGTAAAGTTAGAAAAGGTGAGAAAACAGCAAAACCAAATATTAAAAAATCCTTTCAAAAGTTAATCAGCCATTTAGATTTGGCAGATATGAATATATGATGGCACATTCTATTCTCTTTATAGCGCAATTGAAACTGTTACTGGATCAAACTTGTAATAATCAGGTACTTTGCCAAAAATGAATATAATTCTTACGAAGTCCTAATATTTTTGACGAAAGAGTCTTAGTTGCCAGAAATGGGGACAAAGATTCCAACCAAGACTTGGGATTTCCTTATGATTTGGGAAATTAGAAAAGAGATTAAATTCAAGGCATAGACAGATGTCGAAATCATATTTTATTCAAAGGGATTCCTGCTTTACATGCAAGATGAAGTAGATAACGTTATTAACACTTTAGCGAAAAGTGGTAACAGGTTGAGGGTCTTTACTTTTATAAATAATCAAATCATTTGTTCTTTGCAATCATTGATGATGACAATAGAGTAACCAAGATTTGTACTTTAACGAGTTTAAGAATAACTGGATAATTGAAGACGAAAAAACTTTTGTACCTGTCTACGAAACGTCGAGAACCATTATATCAAGTCATAATGCAAATCCAATGACAACACATTGACTTAACATTCTATTAGAGAATGTCAAACTCCACGTTTGGATGAAAGCATACAGGCAACTAGATATCATTCTATCTCATGGAAATGACAATAAAGAGAGGAAACTAAGACAAGCTGTGTAATTGGAATAAAACTTAAACTTCCCCTAAATGATGGGATATATGGTAAGAAAGAGGATTTAAACATACTTGTTGATGCCGATAGTACAAGCATTTCCATCCGGCTTTTTACCATTGCAAACTCCAAAATCTGTAGAAGTTCCAATCTTCAAAATATTCCCAGCAGAATATGCACTCAAAGAAAACCCTTCCCCCTACCGGACCAAGATAGAGAGAGAAATTACAAAAATCCACAATTTGAATTATATACTACAACTAGCATTTTGCATATTTAGATTACAAAAAAAAACATTTTGCATATTTATAAAATGTACTGTTCAATTAGAATTTTTTGGGGTAAATTCGCTATAAGCGGTCAAATCTAGACTTGATTTTCAATGAGTACTACAAGGAAATCGCATTCGCATTTGGTGTCACGTTTAATGGCAAGCAGTTCCATAAAACTGATTACTGTGTTTCACTTTTGACTTTCATTCTCTCCTGTATACTGATTTTGATACGAGTACTGAATATCATGAGTCACCGTAAATGGATTTAGAGATTTTCTTCTACAACTAAACTGGGATTAAGTCCGAAATTGGCCACTTGAAGGGAAGTGGCTCTTTAAAAAAAACATATAGCAGCTGTTACCAATAATTATGTCAATGTAACATTATTGGAATTTAATGGGCTCAGAAAATAAGAAGAAAGTACCTTGTTATCCTTGCGAACATCACTATTAAAAAGACCAAAGATGGTTCCAGCTTTCTCAGATGAGTACTTTGTATAAGCATCACCAAACATGAAAACAGAAATTGTATTTTCATCTAAACACCCAATTTTCCATATAGAAAACTTTTTTCCAGTAGAACTTTTTCTGGTAATCCCGATCTCGACCAGAACTCCAATAGTTGCCCAACAACCTGAAAGTATGTCCCCTTTTAACACATTCCTGAAAAATTATAAAATTAATGATAAATAATAAATTCATTGTTGCGAGAACAAATAAATTCTCATATGGTTTCATATAGCCAACCCCAAATCTTTGGGATAAAGGCGTAGTTTGATGATGACGATGATGATAAATAATAAATAAACTAGAGTATCTCGCCCTCAACTTAAGACAGTGGACTTACTTTATTGATTGTAATCTAACAAACCGAATATCAGTCAATCGATTGCTCAGTTCCATTGGGGAAACAAGTTGATTCCTGCACAAAAAATAAAGCAAAAGATAACAAAGAGAATTAGCCACTTTATTCTCAAAACATGTCAAGCTTATTATCCATTTATCACCATTCTGGTGCAGCATTTTTAAAAGACAACACTGATTATGAAAAATACATGTCACCTTTTAGCTTAGCCTTATTCTTCTCACTTATTGGAATCTTAAGCTAGAAAATTAAGGAATTACACAATGCGAATAGTGAGATAGAGATAACTCAGTTCCATATGAGCACATTTTCTAGTTCATACTAGGTTCTATTTTTATAGAAGGTTGTATTTTTATAGAAGGTTGTTAAATAAATGTTCGTCTCTGGACTGAGAAACCTCATAATAAAGTCTCTCAATTTTAAAAATAGTGAAGATTTCAGAGTTGCTTTTGAGAGTAAAAGGTAAATGTGATGGTAGACTCTGAAATTGCTGAGAAGATGAGAACTTGCAGCAAGTTAGGCCAAATTATGTAATTGTCAACAATAAATATGTCCCATAAATCTGGTTTATGACACCTCACAAGGCACCTCTTTGTTCCATGAAAAATTTAAAGAGATACTTGTTCCTGTTTACATCCTTGCCTGATCTCAAGGAATTGGTTTGATACACTGTCTAGGGTTGCATCTATTTTGAAACTATCTATCAATTTGTTCTGCAAAAAAAGAAAAAGAACTGCCAAGTTGCATCTCCTCTGGTTGTTCATAATTCTTTTCTTCCAAAAATTACTTTCTTTCTTTCTTCCCTTCTTTCTTTCAGTTGATAAACCATGAACCATTGGATAAAACATGAACTGGTAAAACAAGAATACTACAAAAAATGAAGGTACTTAGCAATTTAACTCATCAATAACTCAAAATTTATTTAAACAATCTTTATGACCTTCAATTTTAGCATTAGAGGACACAAGTTTCAAAAGCAAACGGAATATTCTCAACCATTGTTCCGTTGATATAGTGCTAAAGCTAAAGGATCGTAAAGAAAAAAATGTCAAGTTAATAAGAAAAAAGAGCAGATATGTCTAAATAGATATTTATGTACGCACAAATCAGGTATGGGAGCAAGCCACTCATACATTATTTATCTGGTTCTAGCTTTTTTAACCTCAACATTTTTGCTTATAACTTAAAAGGTATATTGCATGTGATTGGTCAACTTAAGAACTGGGATTTTCAATCTATGGCATGAAAAAGCTAGAAGTTCCGATTTCAAAGACCTGCTTATTTTTTCTAAAACTCAATATGCTAATTTGCTTAAAGCCTGCAGCCAAACAAGCCTAAAGAAAACACTCACGAAAATACATCATATTGCACAAATTGTCAAATACTGATAACAGCTTGCAAATTTGATATTTTCACAAAATCAAGTATATAAGCCTTGCTCGGTAGCAACTTTTAAGCTCTTTTTTGTTTACATTTTCCTTAAAAGCTTGACTGTATTGGGCAGACAAGCTTAAAAGCTAAGTTCTTATTTGACCTGAAAAATATTACATGGCTTTTTTCACAACCCGAAAAAGATCCAGCTTTTACACTTAAAGGCTGCAGCCCAACAAGACCCTAGTGTTGAATGCACACATAACACTGAATATCAACTAATGCAGTTTTTGAGTAACCACTGGTAAATACCATCAAGATTCAAGAGTGTCGTTTAGCTCGAAATATCAATTTTTAATGTTTAACGGGCTAATAGGGAAGTTGGAATACATATTCTAAGTTCTAACATTCCGATTATAATTAGGAATTGGTATTGCATACACACATACATACATACATATATACCTAATTCTTAACCCGGAAAACTTTTCAACCTCGGCCTCTTTAGACCCCTTAGATTGCTTCGATTGAACAGGTTTAACAGCGTTTTGAGGAGTATAATCAAGACAGTCTTTTACAGCATTACGAAACACCGACATATCCACGTCTTTGCCCGATCTTCTTCGGGGCGACCCATTGTCCGAATCATATCCTATAAGTTATATTGAATTAAATACTGAAAAGTAAGTAATTTAGAATAGGATGAAAAATAAAAATAAAAAGTGAGAATTTGGTAAGTGGGTTACTTGGAGAAGAAGGAGGGGTTTCGAGTACCCGGTCTTGATGTAGAGAGAGAAGGAGATCCAGGTCATCATCGCTTTGCTGTTCTCCTGCCATTATACATATATGTGTATCTATATATCTTTGTATGTATGTATTTATATATATATATATATATATATATAGGTATAGAGAGAGAGAGAGTTTTGTTATTTGGTGCAAAAATCTGAAGTGTTATATGAATATCAGTATTTGTATTTCTCTGTGTAATTTTTTAGGGTTTTGTGGCGGCTTAATTTCCCGCGATCTTCTGAAAATTTTGAAAGTTTTTTTTCTCTTTCTAAATTAAGGAATGTTGGTATAATATTATTAATATAGTCGCTATACAAAAGTCTTATTACGTGTATAAATTGTAATTTAAATAAAACTATCTATTAAATATCAAAACAAAACTAATTGATACACAATTTTTGATTAATATTTTTGGATACCGATATTATTTCTATAGAATATTTGGCAAATTTGGTTTGTGTTGAGTATTGTATGGTGGGAAGAGCCGAGGAGCAACGTTACTATTCTGGAATTGCCAAACAAAAAAAATTATTTTACGAGGTTGTTAGTTTTAATTTTAATTTTAATTTTATTCTTGTTATAACTTATGTATTATCCATTTAAGTATAGCATTTACATAGCATTTAGTATGAGCATTTGGTCCTTACAGCATGTTACAACCTTTTGAATTCTTATATTTAATATTAGGTTATAATTTATCAACTTCTACCCTATATACATATATTTTGAGACAGCTACATTACACTTGAATACATATATTTTTGTACTCATTATCTCTAATTTGGTTAAAAACAATTATAATAAAATCAACATTTTTATGTTTTACAGGTTGTGACTTGTGATGGCAAACTTTTGTCCCCTAAGAGCTACGCTCGTGGTTCAAAATAGATTGAAATTCTTGAAAAACAACTATAGATCACATGGAGATAAATAATTGTATTGTGGCTATAAATGTTGCTATCTTTTCTAAATTTGAATGTAAACGGTTTATGGATTTTTTTAATGTAACTTTGGTATAATAAATATTCATATTGGATGAATATATCAAATTTCCAACTTAATAAACTACTTGATCACCCAAATATATTAACAACCTAAATATATTAACATGCTCTCTAAGATTCAGTTGGTAGTAAATTAGTGATTCATTTGAACTCATCGTCATCAAACTATGCATTTATTTTAGAAATTTGTGGTCGGCTTGATTCATTTGAACTAGTAAAATGTATTACTTTCCTTGCTGTATTCATTATTAATAAATAATTTTGAAAGGCTTTTTTTTATCCTTAACGGATAAATACAAAGCCTTGTTTGATTTTATAAACAATTTTATTCATTGTCCGAGCTGATGTTACTTTTCGTCGATATTGTGATCCGGTTATGCGCAAACCCTAGGATTTTCTCCAATTAACATACAAGGTATCACATGAAATTTGGAATGAACTACATAGACCATTAGCCTCATTAACCCGAAAAACTCTTTTGTTCGAACAAAGAGATCTACACATTTATCCAAGTATTTCATTACTCTTAAAACCATTTTCTAATGACATTAAGATACTTAACATAAACTACAATAAAATGCTCCCTCCTTCCAAATTTAATACGAAGTTTAGGAATACGTACAATCCGCAATGCAAATTTGGTATACTTAAAAAACCGGACTTGTAAACTTCAAAATTAGTATTTCATTGCAATCGCAGCCGTCCTCGAATTTCGTATTAAATTGGGACTGAGAATGTGAAATAAAGGAGTTCTAAAGAAAGAAATAACTAGTTAGTACTAATAACCATATTTTTTGTTCCACTTCTTTAAATTAAACAACACCTATGAAGAGATCTAAATATTTGCCCATGCTATTTCAATAATATTAAAATACTTTTATGATGACATCAAGATAATAACATAAACTATACTACAATAAAATAAAAGAGTTATAAAGAAATAAAGGACCGGTTAATAACAATAAGTTAAAAGAACATTCATATTACGTTATTTAAACTCTTTTGAATCTGATAAGTTTATTTGTAAAAAATTATTCACATCACCCTCATACTAAACTATTTGTTATCAAATAGTATCGTTATCACTCTTTATAGACGAAAAAGAATAGTTCTTCTCATCAGACAAAAATTAATATTTTTTATCACTTATTTAAAATAAACAACCATTACTCATTAAACTAAACATACAAGGACCAAATAAAGCAGTTTTAAACCACGTTAACCATTTCGTAATCACCCTTTGTCTGAACATATAATAAACACACAAATGTCAAACAAACATTACTAAGTGCAATTTAGTTACTGTAATTTACATACACCATAAGTTACTAAGAGAGAAGGAGCGTGTAAACCGTAGCTAGAACCCCTCACCTTCACATACCAAACAATATGTTTCTCTATAACAACAAACCCTTTCATTATTTCCATTTTCCAGCTCCTTTTTTCTTATATTACTTTCCTATACGAGTACCTCCTCCGTCTTCGGAAGAGGTACCGTACATTACATTACATACATAGATACATATTACCCACATGGCTAGCAACCGGTTTTTACCGGTGGTCCTTATTCTGTCCCTGTTGCTTGCGGGGTCCGTTTACGGAAAAAAGAATAAGAATTTTAGAAACGAAATAAAAAAGGTGACTTATGATGGACGGTCGCTTATGGTTAACGGCGAGAGGCAGTTGCTGTTCTCCGGCTCTATTCATTACCCACGTAGCCCGCCTGAGGTTATTTGGTTTATTTGCTTTTTGATCCTTTTGGTTTTGTTAGACTGTATGTTCGGAACTCGTATCAGGCTAAAAGTGACTCGAACACTCCCATATCGAGACAAAACTGATCTTTGTCATGCATCATTATATATTTTTTGTGTAGATATGAGTTAGGGGTACATAACATACTGTTTGAATACGTTTGGACCATTGGCAAGCTTAAGATATGTGTGGCACTCGGATCAACCCTCCGCAAGTATTATGGGTTCTAAAACGCTATATGCTTGATTGGATCCTTGAATTTGCTTATTGGCATTATGGCACAATAATCTATAGGATACAAGGATACCATAAACGCTGGTTTAATGGGAAGTAATGAAATGGGATAGTTATGGTTAACAAAATAGAAATATATACATATCCAGAGAAATACATATATTGGGATATATAGATGAAACATGTGTGCATAATGAGGATGCCTTTAATGTAGATCAACCTATATGGCAACCACAAAAACCTCACTTTTACTCATTGCCATCAATTTGCGTGGTTTTTAGCTACTTTATTTTTACAAATGTGGAGGAGTAATATTTTTTTCCTTTTAATTTGGAATAGTCTTGGGTGGATATCATAAGGAAATCTAAAGCAGGAGGCTTAAATTGCATCCAAACTTACGTCTTCTGGAACATTCACGAGCCTGTTCAAGGCCAGGTACTGCAACTTTTTTCATTGTTCCTTTGGGCCTCTAATAAAAGCTCGTTTTGATTATTAAGAAGAGCAGGCTTTAGAAACGAGCTATTTTCATGTCATTGATATGCTTGTTCTCCACTTATGCAGTTCAACTTTACCGGGAACTATGACTTGGTTAAATTTATCAAGATGATAAATGATGAAGGTATGTTTGTCACTCTTAGGATTGGACCCTACATCGAGGCTGAGTGGAATTTCGGGTATGATTAAGTCTCTTTTTTTTGTGTTTTACTTTTTTTTTTCTGGCTTCTTTAGTTCATGATATATTTCAATTCTTTGTGTCTGATACTTTAAACAGTGGATTTCCATACTGGTTGAAGGAGGTCCCAGATATCATCTTCCGCTCAGACAATGAACCATTCAAGGTAGTAATCGCGGAGTCAATTTAAAAATTATACATATGTACCAAGTTATAGATCAAACCCTTTCTTTTATCCTCTCATAAACCAAACACCATTTATGATTTATTTATTTTGCAGTACCACATGCAAAAATTCGCTACAAAAATCATCGATATGATGAAAGCGGAGAAGCTATTTGCTCCCCAAGGCGGACCAATCATCATGTCGCAGGTCTCATTTATTGTAATTCCAAGAAGATAAATATTGTCTCATTTTTATATCAAGTAACTTTTCTTAAAATAATAAATTGCAGATTGAAAACGAGTACAACAACGTCCAGCTGGCGTATAGAGAAAAGGGACATTCATACATTCACTGGGCAGCAAATATGGCTGTGGCTTTAGATACAGGAGTCCCATGGATCATGTGCAAACAAAAGAACGCCCCTCCTCAAGTGGTAAGGTTTTTTCATGTCTAAACTTGGTTATCTTCATTTTTTTGAAATAAGTATAAAAAGTTTTTTCTTTACATTTACAGTAGTTGCAATATTTATACGTGTACAGGTAAATACATGTAATGGTAGACACTGTGGAGATACGTTCACTGGTCCAAATGGTCCTAACAAGCCTTCTCTATGGACCGAAAATTGGACTGCTCAGTACGTATTATTATGGTCTTGTTTTTTTGCAGCTTTTCAGCTCAATTTTTTTTAACTTTTAACTTAAAGCTGGAGTAGATTTTCTTATTTTTTCCCCTTCTGGTTCTGGCCTGAAAAGGCTAGAAGAAGCTTTAAGCTGGGTGAACCTTGCTTTTCCCTGAATCTCAAACCACCCAGTTTATATCTTTGCTATACCGAAACAAGCTATATGTGGCATGCCATTTGAAATTGAACTGTTTCTAAAAGTTACATAGTGTTAGCTTTGCTAACTCCACAATATTCTTTATTCTTTTTAATTTTTGTAAACAGATACAGGGTTTTTGGAGACCCACCATCTCAAAGAACAGCAGAAGATATCGCATTTGCAGTTGCTCGTTTCTTTGCAAAGAACGGAACTCTCACCAATTACTATATGGTGCATCAGTTTTCTCAGTTATATATTTGTTTTACTATCAATTTCTTTTATTCATTTAATTTTCTTACTGAAAATAACCACGATGAATACTATGTCTGCAGTACCATGGAGGAACCAATTTTGGTAGAACCAGTTCCTCTTTCGTGACCACTCGATACTATGATGAAGCTCCTCTTGATGAATTTGGTATAGCTTGAAATTTTCAACTACTGTATAACTCTTTTATTGATCTTGTTATTGAAATTTATCTAGTAAGTTTATCTTTTTAGCTTTGCCGAGAGAGCCCAAGTTTAGCCACCTTAGAGACTTACATACAGCACTGAAATTGTCAAAGAGGGCATTGCTTTCAGGGACACCTAATGACCAAAGAATCAATAAAGGCCTTGAGGTAAGCATACTCCAGTATTTCTAATAATTTTTTTGGATACTTTCACAAACGGAAATCACCTGATATCAGTGTTACTGTGCAGATTCGAACTTACGAGCAGCCTGGGACTAATATCTGTGCTGCATTTTTAACAAATAACAACACATTTTCAGCAGAAACTATTAAATTCCGAGGCCGGTCGTTTCTTCTACCCCCCAAATCCATTAGCATCCTACCTGATTGCAAGACTGTTGTTTATAACACCGGATCGGTAATTTTTAAAGTTTTAGTACAGTTTTCTCCTTTGGAAAGCGAAAATTATGCTTATATTGCTGAAATGCTTTACACTGGAAGGGGGTCTAATTCGTTCATCCTTTTTTTTATTTATTGTCAACAGATTGTCGCACAACACAATACAAGAAACTTCCTTGAGTCTAAAAAGGTAAGAAATCTTAAATGGGAAATGTTCTCAGAAACTGTTCCCGAGAAAAAGCAGTTGGTTAAAAAAAGTAAGGCTCCACTGGAGCTTTATTCGTTGACTAAGGACACTTCAGATTACGCGTGGTACAGCACCAGGTAATTGTACTTTTACAATAACTAATGATACGATTACATTTTTAAATTTGTCACCAAAGCAATTTCTTACTTGCATCTGATTCTAATTTTTAAAAAATGGTTTCAGCCTTAATCTGGAGCAGGCAGATTTACCATACCGCACTGATATTCGCCCAATCCTTCAAGTTGCGAACCTTGGTCATGCGATGGTTGCGTTTGTTAATGGCGAATATATAGGTAACCTCAAAACTTACAGTAGGGGTTTGCAATACAACAGCGTTGTAGTTTATTAAAAATATATATCTGAAACTATTCATATTATGTTATCAGGATCTGCTCATGGAAGCAACATTGAGAAGAGCTTTGTTTTGCGGAAGGCCATAACTTTGAAGCCGGGAACTAATCACATAACATTTCTGTGCATGACAGTTGGATTACCGGTAAAACAAACATATATAGATTGCGTCTGTTTTGTTTTCTATTTGTTTTCTGTTCTTAAAAATATAAAAACATGTCGAAGCAGATTTTTGAAACTTGTACACATTGGATATCAGTTTGAGAAGCCTGCCAAGTTGTTTTGGCTATTTTGCAGGAAATTTTGGATAAAAGCATGGCAAACAGCTAAGGCTATTTTTATTTTTATTTGGAAAGTGACTAAGGCTATTTTTTTGAAAGTTCCAAAAGCCTGATAATTGACTTGCTTTGTCCTGAATGCCCATTTAGTTGTACTGCATATCTAAAATCAGTTTTGCAAGTTTATTTCCATCAGAAGTAGAATTAATTAATTGAATAGAATCAATTAGGAAAAAAGCGCATTTGAGTCAATCCCATCTAAAGTGAAGTCAGTTTATTGAATAAGTTGATTGAACTATATCTGATTAGAATTACCACTAAATTAGGAAACAAGTTTTTCTCTGTCGCTTAGGGGTAAATCTTTTAATCATTTACTATACCTTTCTGAATGCAAGAAGAGAGACTGACAATAATTATTTGGTATTGTAGAATAGCGGAGCGTTCATGGAGAAACGATTTGCTGGTCCTCGAGCTGTAACTATCCAAGGCTTGAGTAGTGGAACCCTTGATATTACGTTCAACACATGGGGACACGAAGTACGTGTCATTTTATTTATCTATAAAATTTTAAAATACATTTGTGATAAGAATTTTGTGCTAGAGCTTGTAATTTTTTTTCCAGGTGGGCTTGAAGGGAGAGAAGGCACAAGTATACACAGAAGCAGGAGGGAAAAGGTTAAACTGGACCCCTGCTATAAAAGAAGGGCCAGCTGTTACCTGGTACAAGGTACTTTTGCCTCTATTTTACTAAAATTAACTTTCATGAGTTAATTACCGATTACTTATTAACTTTTCATCAAGTTTCGGTTTAGTACGCTCAAGTCTCAATGGTGCCAAATGGAAAATAATCGTATGTTGAGAAATTAAATAGTTGTGAAGCCTATGTATTTCTACATAACTCTATCATGCTTTTTGCATTTTATATACTAATCTCTCACGCTTTTTCTAATTTGGTCCCCAGTCTATAAGTTTGTTCTATGTAATAATATACACAAGCGAAAGAAATATTTGCTTAGTGTACTAATCGTTTATTGGTGTACACAATCAAAATATGATGATTCATTGGTGTAGAATACTGTAATTAGCACCAACTTTTATTTCAGCGCTGAAAAAAAAGTAGGCTGACAAACTAACAAAAAGAAAGATTTCTGTTGTTTTAAAACATACGATGTGAGCAAATGGTGCTTTCAGAACATTTTCCTTAAGACATTTCAACCAATATAAATCAGATAATGAAAACAAGATCCTCGTCTTTTTTGGAGCAGCCACTGAATTAAATTTCCTTTGTGCAGACATACTTTGATTCTCCTGAAGGCAATGATCCAGTTGCTCTAAAGATGAAACATATGGGAAAAGGGATGGCTTGGGTCAATGGCAAAAGCATTGGTCGTTACTGGGTCAACTACCTCTCACCTCTCGGAAAACCCACTCAGTCTGAGTAAGTAACGTTTTAATACTAATACAGGCTTATTTTCCCTTACTGTCCCCGTTTTTATTGTGTTTGGTACCATCCAGAAAAAAATCGTGAGTTTTTTGAACATTTTTCACTTCTTGAAAGCCAATCTCATTTGTGAATAAAATTATCAATTACTGTCTCTTATTAGTTAACTCTATTTTATTTAGTTACGACTTATGAGCAGATAAAAGATTAAGTTCTATTCTTGTTCACATCAAACATTCCCCTTAGCTAAGTAAAAAATAAATAAATAAAACATTCGCTGCTCTTTTCTAGTGGTGTGTGGCACCATCCAAAGAAACAATTGAGCTCCTAAATTTTTTCCAGTTCTTGGAACCGATCTTTTTCCCTTTACAAGACACATTATTAGTTATTTTCTTATGCGTAAGTAAAAGTATAAACCTTTGGCTACTTGCTAGTGATGCTACAAGTGACGAAATGCGAAAAAATTCACAGAAGCCTTTGTTTAATTGCAGCTTTAAAATCAGCTTTTATTTATTGCTTAAAAGCCGAACTCTGGGTTTTTTAAGTGGAAAAGATAGAAGTTTTATAATAGATGAACCAAGAATTTTCCCCAATCTAAAAAAATCCAGCTTATTTTCTTAAAAGCTGCTGGCACATGTAGACATAAATTTTTTTAACTTGCAAATTTGTCATGTTTTAATGGTTCAGGTACCATGTCCCAAGAGCCTTTTTAAAGCCAGGAAAAAATCTTCTAGTTATCTTCGAAGAAGAAATGGGTGTTAACCCAGAAAATATTGAAGTCGTACTCGTCAACAGAGACACAGTGTGCAGTTTCATAACCGAGAATCATCCACCAAATGTCGAGTCGTGGGAAGCTAAAGGAGGACAGTTTAAACCTGTTGTTGAAAAGCTAAAATCCGGGTCTCACCTGAGCTGTCCTTGGGGTGAAGTGATTGAGAGGGTCAATTTTGCTAGTTTTGGTAATCCTAAGGGCTTTTGCGGAAGCTACTCTTTGGGATCTTGCAATTCTCCCAACAGCCAGAAAGTTGTTGAAAACGTAGGCTCACTCACTCATTTTCTCATTTTGCAACACTAATGATCCAATCCTTTTGCTTTTAAAACTAATTTTTCCATTACCTAATATAGACGCCCGTAAGTCACAAAACAAGACCTGGTTATCTTTTCAAAACTGAATTATTTAATAGGAACATGTGAGACACTTTTGGTATCTTTCTGAGTAATATTTTGACGAGTGCTTTAAAAATTAAAACCACTCGTAAGTAAAAGTATTTGGTCACTTTGTCGTAAATATGACAAAGAAAGAGGACATTAAGTTATTAATATATATACAAGAAATTTCTTCTGTTTAACTGTATCCGTTTAGTCCTTACTGTTTTCGTTCATTTCATTTTCTGGAAATGTCATTTGCCTTATCAAACTATGGAAAACGGCTTCATTAAATAGTTTTTCTATGAACGACTAAATTCAAAATCTTTTTAAGGATTTTTTGTTGTAGTGTACTTAAATCCAGATCGTATCATATCTTTTAGTCCTGACAATTTTTCACAATATCGGTATCAGAACAATCAAAATTTCTTCATTCTAGACTAGCAAAACCAAAAAACCAACATTCTGTATACCGGCACTTATCGAAGTTTTACATGTGCATGCTAATGTTGTTGGGTTTTATGCAGCAATGCTTAGGAAAGAATAGCTGTTCGATTCCCTTCGATAGGAAAGTTTTTGGAGACAAATGTCCCGGAACCCCAAAGGCACTGGCTATTCAAGTCCAATGTGGCAACAGTGCTGGTGAGAAGGTGGGAGAGAGAGAAATTCCAGTATGAGAAGTTGAATTTTTGGCAATGGGTTCTGAAAATGTGAGAGCCATGTTTGTGGGGGTATCAACATGTATGTAATTTGATTTCAATAGCACGCCTTTTTGGGAATTGAAAAGGCAGGTTTGTGTTGAGAGGCTAGGGGTTCACGGTTAGTTTGCAAGTGTTTACCCCTTTTACCTCAAAATGCTATTTTCTCAATAGCTTCTGGCATTTCTTTCTCATCGTGTATCTAACTTCTGTCTAAATGACTGCGAGTTTTTGAACAATTAAGATCGGAGTCCATTGCTACTGATAATTTAATTCTGTCTACCAAACGAACTGCGCAACAAGAATTAGACGCCGCTGTCTGGCTATAAAAAATTACTAATTATTTCAAAATATGCGCTCCTTCTTTTTTCTGTAACTTTATAAAAAGCTGCTATGTAAAAAAATATAAGTATGTACAATCCTGAGCAGGTTATTGTAATAAATACATGTACGATAACAACGCCATTGTAGAAATAACTGATTTCAGAATGAAGTACCAAAATGGTCACATTCTAGTTTAAAATGGTCACAAAACCACTAGAATACACGGACACTCAGGGAAAAAATATTTGAAAAGTCGGACACGGACACACTTGGGACACGGCAAATCGCGTGAAAAAATGAGCTTAATTTATAATTTTTTTAACATGAAAACCATCTAAATTGAGTTATAAAAATATAGACTTAATATAAATATGTAATTGACATATTTGGTTTAATTCTAGGTCTGGTCCCACTTGTCAATATATCTGGGTACTGTCCCTTCGCTTAAAAAAATAATACTATTATCGTTTCTTTGTTTAAGTAAAAAAATATGTCACATGAAAAATATAATCATATACTCTATCAAGTATCGTGTTATTGTCAAGTCGTGTCCTAATTTTAGAATTTTAACGTTTTGACGTGTCCGTATCACACGCAAGCTCTCATAGCAAAACCACCACCGGGATACTTACTTACAGTCACATAAAACTAATACCTACAATGATTTCAAAACGCTAAAATATTATTGTAAATGCAATCGGCATGATAAGTGCATAACTTAATATACCAAATTTACTAACCAGCACAGCGTAATGTACACGGTCTGGTCTGTCTTTAATTTTTTTTTCGGTCAGGTGCCTCTCCAAGGGCTTAAAGAAGCATAGTATCAAAACATACTGAAGTCTAGTTTCTCTTCAGAAAAACTAGAAAATTGAGAAGACTGCAAAATGACCTATCAAAAACCACCTCCACGACTTGGACAGACATTCGCAAAATGAGACGGATCATTACAAATAAAACAGCTCCTCCCTGCCGATACAGGATCACCTGTCGCAGATACAAACATCGTCGTATCACCACCTCGACCACCCCTCCCACCTCTACCTCCTATCTCATTCCTTCCTCCTCTCCCTCTAGAACTCGTACGCCCGCCCCCAACATTATTATTCCCCAAATTATCCTCCCACGTGAAAAATTTGCATGGTAGGCAAGAGTAAAACCTCCTCCCCCTGTTATTCTCTGTATTAGCTGTCCTCACCTCTAACGAAACACCACATGTATCACAATTAACTGAAGATTGTCCACTTTGTTGGTTCATATTCGCCAGTGACCGACCCCTAGCCTGTGTCGGGCAATTACTCAACAAATGACCCAATTGGCCACATTGAGGGCATGCACTTTGCCTTTGAGTACTCGTGGTTTGTCCTCGTCCACGTGCAGGGGTATTAAAAGTATTTCTTCCCCTTGCGGGTGTGGTCGAAGTACTTCGAGACCCGGTCCCACAAAATTCTATTAGTTCTTTTAAGATATCGTCGCATCCGCCTACACAACCCAAGTGATTGGAATTGTAGTTCGGTGGGATCGCTTGCCGCTTAAATTGAAACTGGATCTTAAAAACAGGGGATGGTGTACATATGGTGCATATATTAGCGGTGACTGTCGCCTCAGATACACAACCAGGGAGCCAAACGACATTTCTGCACTGTGGATAGCCCATGCACCCAACCATGAAGTTGCCACCTGCTTGAGAATAACTTAAATAGTTAAAGAACTTAACCCTACAAACAATTTAAGCTTTCAGTAAGATTGGTAAATTTGACATGGAATTAAAACAAAGACAGTGGGTTGTATAATCAGCAGATATCAATCACCGTTCTGGTAATATTATAACATGAAGTGATAAAGCAAACAAGATAAAGAGAGAGAAAAGGTACACTTGCAAGGCCTCCCTAAAATTGGGTCGTCTTAAAATGAGTTTCGTGTTCACATCAAGACGAGTTTTGGAGAATAATATAAAAGAAGTTTCCATTGTTGATGATACATTGATAGAATTAACCCAGAGAGTAGTTTCTGAAAATAATAATCTGTCCCTCAGAGGGACTGAAAGGGTAATTTCAGAAATTACAATCTCGATTCCTCCGGGGTATATCCTTGGCAATTTTCCGGGTAAGAAGCATTTTATGATTACTTTTGGGAAGTACAAAATATACTAATTGAAGTGTCGGGGATCACCGGCAGCAGAAACAAATGGTAAATCCTCCAAAGCACATCCCTTATGATTACTTTTGCACTTCCAGTTTCGGCAAGTTATGAAAAATAATTCTCTCGGTGCCTCGATTCAAGTGCATTTTTTCAATACAAATTATCACACATATGCTTGCACCTTTCTAAAAAGTTACTTTTACTACCAGTTTGAGCTTTTCGTAGAATTTGATAATGTAACACTACCTGGCATCCGCTTCAGCACCATGTCGGATTCTCGGCAAGTGCCACATCTACGAACAACTTCTCCAACCCCGTACTGATCATCTCTCCCTGCTGGATAGGCATTTCTCTCGAAAAATATCTCCATCGCCTCGAATAACTTTGCTTTATTCACCCTCGCATCTGAAAAACAATTCTTCATCTGTTCCAAACACATTGCCAAAACCTGAGCCTTAGTCTTGGTCCCGGCACTCACCGCCTTCATATCGCTTTCCATCATAGCGCGTAGATACGGTTTCCATAATTCGTATCCCATGTCATCATATCCCATCACTAGCGCTTGGCCTAAATTGGTCGGCAAAAATCGAGTATTTGCATCTTTTGTGGCGTAAAATCGGTCGAGTAATTTCTTGATATGATCGTGCATTGTTGCATCTGTCCCAATCCCAGCCTTGTCCATACAAGTTAATAAATCGGCTTCACTCAAAAGCGCAGGTGGCCTGTAAAACATGGAGGGGTGAAAACATGTTCGAAAAACTGCAACTATAAAATAACTAAAGGATAAGGGTTTGAAGAAATTCAACTCTGTAGCAAAAAATTGTGATCGTTGCCTTGATACAAGGTTTACGGATTTTCTTCTTCGTTGTTATAAAGGTTTACGGATTTTCTTCTTCGTTGCTACCTCTCTCTTCGATCTCTCCCTCTCTTCTAAATTCTACATTAGGCTTGTTTGGTATAACAAAAAAAAAATTACATTTAAATACTTTAGCTCCCAAGAAAATTGTAAATTTAGCGTGCCAAGAAAAGCGAACTTATGAGTTATCTATAAGTTCGACTTAAAATAAGTTTCTACTTTTTAATAGTATCTTCTTTGATACATCTTTTTAAGAATTACTCTTGCTTCTAATTTGCACTTCTAGAAACTGTTTTCTCCTCTCCAGATATAAAAAGGTATACTTGAATTTTCAAAAACACGTTTAAAAAAGCGCCTAAAAGTTACTTCTCTACACAAAGTACAGCCAAACGAGCCCATTACCTGGTAACTCCAGAACCGAGTGTCAATGTAGTGGGTACAAACTGTTGTCCAGGTGTATATGTAGGTATTACTGAACCTCCCCAAGTCTCAAACCTATACACATCAAGGTAATTCTTCTCTAAAATAACTCTCCCAGAAGTTGAAAAAGATTCCCCAGCAATATCAATTTCCACAACAGTTTCGGCTCCGAGTGCAGGTTTAGATACGCAAGCTAAAAAATGCCGAACAACCAATTCGTATACTTTTATATGATCTTGACTCCAATTGCTTTCACCAGGTGAAAATTTAGTCGGATGGATCGGAGGGTGCGCCTTGTCATCATGCCCTCCATTTCCCGGGTGTTTCCATAACCCACTTTGAGGGTCAAGTAAACGAAGGGCGTAGGGTCCCCATATAGGGTGCCCTTGTTGCTCGTTCACGATACCACGTAAATCTGTTCTTTCAGAAAAGGAGTCGGTTTCCGTACGAGGATAGCTTATAAATCCCTTTTGGTAGAGATCTTCGGCTATTTTCATGGTTTGTTCTGAACTCATACGAAAATAGCGAGATGCACGCTTTTCGAGCTCGATTGTGCTTAGAGGGTAAGGAGGGTATTTGTATCTCTCCTGCTGCGTGACCTTTGTAACCTGGAAAGAAACATAACCTGCAAGTTTAGCCCATACATAATTACATGATGGAAATTAATTGTGGTGACGGATGAGAAAACTAACTTAACATTGCCTTTTAAATACTCTGTGTCACAAAATGGAGGGGTAATTTTTTTTGACTGTCCAGCCTAGTTTTACTTCTCGATTTACCAGTACATACACTTATCTATACTTACAGGCTACAGCTATGGGTGCAAGCTGCAAATCAGCTCAAAGAGAAAACCATGGTTTGGAAAATAACCCGGTGGCTCTTACATAAGTCACAAACCAGGTTTTTCCCTATTAGAACCTACCGGCATCTCAAATATTGGCCTTGCTTGTGTACAGCTTTTTAACAAATAAGCCGACTTATTTGAGGATGAGATAAAATAAGGGTCTATTCGGCTCTAAGATTCTAGCACTTCCATGGCTAAAATGTCAAAACTCAACCTCTAAGCTGACCAATCAAATTATCAAAGACACCTAAACCTTCAAGTTAGAAAAGGACTGAGCTTAGAATTACCTGCAAGCTAAGGCTTAAAACCCCAAAGAGTTAAATATTTATCAGTGTCTATAATCTTTTAAAATGGACTTCTTTTAACAAGTTAGCAGCTCCAGGTTAGGGTAGCGGACTAGCGTAGAGATGGACTGGAATTTATATGTACTTCCATGTTTAAAACTATGCTTTCCTGATCACATGGCAGGTCATAGATCTTATGAAATTATGAATCTGCTTTCTAAGGCTATATAACAATTATCAACCGTTACCTCTTCTCATATAACATTAGTCGGCCTCAAAAGAAAATTATGATGTTTCTGTGATCTTACATCCCTCATATATGAAATAAATCTGTCATTTTGAAGAACATATCGAGTATGAGGTAAACTCACATTTGCTGTCGATTCTTCAACACACATTTCGTAAAGTATCACTGCACATGTGTAGTCAAATAGATGACCGCGCCTACAATAACGAAAAGAACCCATTAACTTATAAACGAATAACCAGCGACAAATAAGTAGTTAGGAGGGGAGAAAAGTTTGTGATACATACATCCAATTAAATGTCGCAATGCCTTCGTCTCCGGAATTGTGAGTACAGTTTATTGTCCAGAAGTCTTCAGGCTCATGAGCTTGTATCTCCCAGTACCGTTCAACTATAAAGCCTAGAGTAGGGAACTGCAAGAGTGAAAAATAAAAGCAAGGCATTCTTTAATTGAGGAGAAAAATGATAAATAAACCCTGCACTCAAAAAAACTGCAACTTAGATTGAGTAGGATATAAGCATGTAATAATATGAAATTACATTTCTAAGAATTGCATTACCTGACAAGGACCATAGCTCAGGACAACATTACGGTCTTCCGCAAAATCAAGAACAAAGGCATCTCTTAATAGCATAGTCTGGAATCTGGTGAAAGATGCACCTATTCGTAGATCTATTTCCTGCAAAAGACTATAATTTAATTCATCCAACTCAAAATTACACACATACATCAACACGTAAGGTGCAGATTGCACCATGGGCTGAACACATTATTAGGGCGATTTTGCAAGATGCAATATTTTTAAAGAATTTTATCAATAACTTCAAAGAACACATTTTGCTAAATCATTTATATATGCCTGTAATTTCATTACATACTAACTAAACACACGGTTTAAAATCTGCAAGGAATTCTATATTTGCCTTCAAAATATATTATAGGATTTCGTCATCCGCATCTTTCAAAAAAATAAGAAAAATATTCCAAAACTGAAAAAAAGCAGGCTTCTAACTTTCCAGGCCATATACCAAGAGAGCAATCTGGGTACTAAACATAAAAAGAAGAAGAAAATATTAAGCTAAAAAGCTACCACTAAATAAGGCATATTATTATCCAATTAGAAAAGAAACACTAAAGCACCCCAAAGCTCACCTGTCTAACATCTACGGCATCTGCAAAATATTGATTAGGCCGAACGAGGGCCTGTACCGACTCATGAATATCCCTCTCAATTAATGCAGAAAAACGAGCTCTCCAAATATCTAGACGAGAATTTGCTTGCGTACATACATCAATTACTTCGTATGCAATGTTTTCCCCTTCTCTGTCACAATCGAGCCATAAAACGAGCCACTGGCATTGCCTAGCTTCTTCTTCCAATGTCCTTTTAATATCCAATTTGTCCTATAACAACAGCACATGCATACATGGTGCTTGTAAATGTAATGTCTTAACACGCAAAATCCGTACCAGTTAATTTAGTTAAAGACGATTGTCGGACAGGTATTATCATAACAGAATACTTACCCAACCTCTTTGCGTATAAGTACTCTTAGACAGATGATGGGTTTCTCATTAGTACCCATTCCACCAACAATTGAACAATTTCTAAATATTTGATTGATAGTTCTTGCCGTTCTTCATAATCCATTTTTCATATTGGAAACACTCTTTTGTACTTTAATTTTAATTCTTGTATTCCTCCTCAGGCAGGTCGACATGATGTGCACAGGTAATTTGGTTAAACTGAAATACAGTGTTTATCAGTGAACTACAAATACTCTATTTTACATACATTCCTGTGATCTTAAGGTCTGATAGTTTAGCAAATACATTCTGTGAAGGGATGCAGATATGAGGAACGTGTTTGCTTGCTCATTGATTAAATAAGCAAAAAAGATGAACTTAAAACTGCTGCAGGGTTTTTCCAATAAGCATAAAAAGCAAAAACAACAACAACAAAATTAGGTTAATAAATTAATTTTGCGTATCTTTTTCTTGGGAGTTAAATCAGCCTCGCCAATACATACACATATAATAACAGAGTCCAAATCTTCTACCCCGCCTTCTCTACCCGTTACGTTCCCCCTTACCAATTTAACCCAAAATATTTAGTCAAAAAAGCTGGAAAAAAATCCACAATTACAATTAGACACGTCATATGTGTCAATACATTCCAACAATTACTTTTTTACAGAAAAGTCATACATAATTTATTCTGAATAAATGTAAAAACTAGTGTAAATTAACATTAAATCTCAAAAAACCGTCTTGAGCAATATTATGTCCAAATGTTATGATATTTGCATAGCAATATATTATAAAAACTTGTAAACGTGCGAAAAAGTAACAAAAATCTAAATTTGAGCGAAAATAACCAATTAGTTACACATACACATGTAACAATACATTAGATAAACAAAAATATACCTGAGGGACAAACTTTTTAACAGGAGCCTGGTAAAGCTGTAGAGGGTCACAAGAGTGCCATTTACGGTACCGATCGTCAAAATCTAATTCCATTAAATGACCCGTAACAGAAGTGAATAGCATAAGACAGTTTTGACCACGAATCGTGTAATTAAACTCGAATATTTTGTTATACCTTGACCTTCCCTCTCTCGTTCTTATTAATTGGTTTCCGGAGAGTATTCCGGCTACGGCTTTCGCCACCGACGGCTTCTCCGCCACGTTCAGTACCCTTATCGTCATTTTTATTTTTAGGGGGGATTTTGTGTTTTGAATTTTAAGAGTACTCCCTTCCACAATATAAATACCCTACTAAAAACCCAAAAAACACGGTCATGACCTTTTTACAATATTATTAATGCACAGTTATATTTTTATTTTGCTAAAAATTTAAAAAAACAGACAAACATGTAATTTTATATAGTATTATTTTCTATTTTAGTAAAATTACAAAACAATCCAAAATATTATAGTAACTTACATTTGGAACCGAGAGATTATTTAACCGTGCATTGTTTGATTTTTAGTATTTTGGTGTGGGTTTTGGCCCTTTGGTGGGATGAAATTTTTAATTACAGAAACGATACCTATAGATTTGGGGGGAAATTAATTTCTGCTACTGGTACGTACCGGACTTAATTATTAAAAACTTTAATCGGTTTACTTTAGGAATTGATACACCTCCATCCGTATTAAATTAAATGAAAGTTATTTCATGTATGTTACAAATTAAAACAAACTTTACTAAAATAGAAATCTAATACACGACACATTTACACTATTATCTTTCATGCGAGTACGTGCATACACAAAAATTATTATTTTAAATAAAAGTAAGGAAGTTTTGGACAAATATACGTGAAACTATCAACTTTTCATAAAAGTTTGATTCCCCAAACATACTATATTAATGTTCCTCGTAACATAATTGAGGACCAAATAGTAAAAATAAGTAGCATTATTAAACATTTATATGTAGTATGCCATGATTTGTTAATAATTCGGGTACCCAGTATATAATTGATATATTTAAATTTTAACTATTTATATTATATTTATATCTGTATTTTTAATTCAACATATTAAATTAGAGTTAACTATGAGTATTAAAATAGTAATTTAGGTTCGTATTTTTTAAATTAGCCTCATAATAATTTTTCGGTTCCATGCCAAGCTAGTCAAGGCTAAAGTTTTGGGCCTAAAAAAAAACTTTTCTAGGCCTTAATATTTTTATAATTATTAGTATATATCACAAAAATGCCCTTTTATTATTAATTCCTTCTCACATATTGTTGTTGATAAACTTTTCATATGTTATGATGTTGGTGAGAAAGAAATTAAGCAAAAAAAAACTACATAACTTTCCTTGTTTTGGGTCTAAAAAAATGTTAAAGACGTCACTGATCACTTTCACCATGCTACTTGCTTAAATTGTATTTAAGCTATTTATTCTTAAATTGTAGTTTATATATGTGTTTATATATGCTAATTGTTTCGTAAATTTGAACTTTATATGTTCATCATTTTGGGTGATGAACACATAAAATGCACACATTCTCGTAGAGTTATATCTAGTCAATGTAAATCGAGATTTATTAACGAGCCTCGATGAGCTTTATATGAGTGCGTCACAGTAGTGTACTTATATTGTCACCAGGGGAGTAAGAGCATTCACAGGTGAAGTGATATATCTTACTAAGCTAATTTAGACATAGATTTCTCATGATTCGTTAATGGCTATGATATCACATTACTGTAGTATCTAGAATTTCTACAGTAAATTGCTATGATATCACATTACCGTAGCAAGTGGTATATTGGTGGCCCACTGATTCTCTCTCCATTTTTTTCTTCTTCCTAGCATTATGACTAATTTTTAGTAATAATTTATTTTTAAACACGTTAGAATTAGAACATTATTTATATACCAATAGTTAAATAATTATAACAATTTAGTATGCTTTATTCGCTAGAAGTTCTAGTGTGCCCCTGCCATTTACTTGTGTATGAACAGTGTGCTAAGTTTTTTTTTTGTTTTTTTTCAAAAGTATCCAAATTGTAACTTATGAAAAAGCATACTTTTATCCCATTTTCTTTACTTAATTGTATGAACATTTATTTTTTAAATTTTAATTAAAAGAATTGAAAAGTATACTTTTTAATGTGTGCCAAACAAGACTATCATGACATATATACAAATTTGTCCACACGTGAGATAGCTTTTCTAAACTTGTCCACATATTTGTTTGAATGTAATTAAACACTCAAACAAAACACATGTCCTTGCAACCATAAATAAATGAACATAATAAATATTATTTTAAGTTGATATTATCAAATTTTATACATACGGTTGTGCAACCATGACCTGTATAACTGTTAGCAGTATAAGACCATGAAATTTGGACAAATTTTATACAGACTATTGTGCAACCATGACCTGTATAACTGCTAGCAATATAGGACCATGAGATTTGGACAAATTTTTTGTAATCAAACAGTTGAGAGATACTATTTGGTAACAAATTTTTTGGTCGGAAATAATATTTTAAAATTATGTTTTAAGAATCTACTGAAAAACTTTAAAAATCTATATTTTTGAGCATTTTGAACATAAAAATCAGATTTCTAGAAGAATTAATAATCTGTCTTACCAAACACATATAAATTTTTAAAATATAAAATACAAAAATCAACTAAAAAAATATGTTATCAAACAGACTCATAATCGAACCCATCATGTTCCTTCCTTAAGAAAACAAAAAATAGAAAAAGAAACTACGGGGACCATCGATATAATTATCTCCAAAAAGTTTTATTGGGTTGTGGCTTCATCTGGGTTATTATATCATCATTCGTCGTTCTATCTGAGCTCAACCAATCAAAACCTCTATCTCTCTCTAGAAAAAGAGCGATATGGCGGTAGTAGAGAAGGAGTATTTGAAGGAGATTGAAAAAGCTCGTCGTCATCTCAGAGCTCTCATATCTTCTAAAAACTGTGCCCCTATTATGCTTCGCTTAGCGTACTCTCTCTCTCTCTCTCTCTATATATATATATATATATATCTAATTATCTATGTATATATATTTACATACGTACATATATATGTCGCTCACTTGCTTTTAATTGACAGACTAAATTAACGGACCGATTATACATATTTACAATTATGTTATTTATATATACGGAGTAAATGTGTGATTGTGACTTGCTATAGTTGTAATTGATGAAATGAATGTTTAGACTGTTTCACCGTTTGTTGTTATATATAGTATAGTGTAAATCGAGTATATGTAATTATGTGCTAGTATATGTATTACTATTTATCAGTGATCTGCATGTAATTGATTAAATGATTTTTTGGACCGAGTCAGCCACTAGCTCGTAATTTGTAATTAATGAAATAAATGTTTGATCGGGTATGTATACATTTATGTGTGTGTCTGTGTATATATATATTCTCGGTGTGTGTGTGTGTTATATATATACACGTACATATACAGAGTAAATGTATGATAGTGACTTGCTGTGGTTGTAATTGATGAAATGAATGTTTAGACCCATGGGCGGAACTAGGATGATATCATTGGGGGGCCGTAGAAAAAAAATTGCTACTAGAATTTTAAGAAAAACAACGTTTAAAATAATCGAAAACTGAGTTTAAAAGTCTATTCTAAAGGTTAAAAAAAACGAGTTGGTAATTGTAAAAAACACAGTAAATTTAAAATTATAAATATTTTTTTCTGGCTAACATCAAAATGAAGAATTCGAAAAACATTTGTAGATTTTAAGAAAAAAGATGGAAATATAAGGATGTTGTTGAAAATAATGAGCAATGAAGTGTTACTTATGTAACTAAATGAACATGAAAGAAAAAAAAAAATTGTGATGGTAAATAATCGAATCAAGGATCTCTTATTCAATTTTAGGTAGCATTACCATATGAGCTAAGCATGATTATATATCTTATGGGGGGCTATTAACGTATATAACTTAATTTTCTGAAATTTTTCCTATAAAAAAAATCGTTTTTGAAATTTCTGGGGTGGCGGCGGCCTGCCCTGCCTGCCCCCCCTAAATCCGCCCCTGTTTAGACCGTTACACTGTCTCTCACTTGCTTTTAATTGACATGCTATATGTATCGATTGTTTTTAATTGTCGACTAATTGACTTACCGAGTACACCCAATGCATATTTGATGCATAGTATATGTATATGTGTGATTTGCTGTAGTTGTAAGTGATGAAATGACTGTTATCGTGTATATATACCACTACAATACTATATGTATTATATATCAGTGATCTGGGGTTCACGCGTAATTGATGAAATGAATCGTTGGACTACGTCAGTCACCAGCTCGTATATCCTAATTAATGAAATAAATGTTTGATCCAGTATTTATACATTTATGTGTGTGCCTGCGTATGTATATATTCTCTCTGTGACTGGCTTGTAATTGATGAAGTGAATTTTCGGACTGAGTCGGCCACTGGCTTGTAAATTTGATGAAATAAAATAATATGTTTGGACTGGTTTGTTATAAATACCTACATACATATATGCGTGTGTGTGTGTGTGTGCAACTTGCTTGTAACTGATGAAACAGAAGATTGGACTGGTTCGTTTGACCTTTTTAATTTACGTATGTATATATATATATATATATATATATATATATTAATCACTTGTAGTTGTAGTTGATAAAGTAAATATCTGGACCGAGTCATGTCATATATCATGCGTTTGTGTATATCTATCTGCGACTTGCTTGTAATTGATTAGATAATTATTTGGACTGAGTCATTTATTTGCCAGGTGGCACGATGCTGGGACCTACGACGTGAACACGAGGACAGGAGGAGCTAACGGCTCGATCAGGAACGAGGAAGAGTTAAAGCATGCTGCCAATAGCGGCTTGAAAATCGCTATTGACTTATGCGGTATATTCCTTAATTATTCTATTTTGAAGTTATTAGTTATCATCAAAACTTAACTCTGGTTGTTAGGTTTAGTATCATCAAATAATGCTGTGCAGCGTGCATTTTGATCCGACTGGAGAAATGCTGCTCGTATGTAGTTATGTATGCTTATAATGGCGTGATAATACGTGTTTGTACTTTTCTATGTCGAATCTGCAATTTCGAGAGCACCTCATTTGCAGTTGCAGGTCTAGTTCCAGGTTTTTTTATTATGGCTTTAGCCTAAGGTGACAATTTCTTAGCCTAGCTTTTATAGAGACACACCCATGCATTCCGTAATAATAGTTTTAGAGGATAATTTTCCCTTGCGCACTAGTTATCAGAACAAACATTAATTAAAAAAGTACTAGTGGTTTGATGATTGCATATCTCATGGTACTATGTCATGCTTGGAGCTTGTTCTAAATTAATTAATATATCGAGGATGTTGAGATGACATTTGCCAAAATTTGATAAGAAGTTTCGATGCTTTTGTGAATCCTGTGTGAGATAGAGTCTTCTGTTTATGGCATCGTTGTACAGTGATACCACATTCTTTTGATTTATTTGTTCTAATAGTGTACTGTGGTGAATCATAATATGTTTATGTACTTGGTTAATTTTGGGGGATATTCACGCCCTTATGAGAAACTGAAAAAGAGCGTTTGGCATGTTATTCTGCATGCTATCTAGTCTGACTGGCAGTGACGAAATCTAGAAGGTGTTCAGGGTTACACAATCCTTTGCTTTGTCTAAAGAAAGTAGTATCAACTTCATTTTTTTTTAATGCAGCTCAGGGTTCAAGTGCCTTTATTTCCTGTCTTGCAAGTCAGAGTTTGTTTCTCTTAACATTTTATCAGGGTTTACAGCTATTTGCATGTAGTTTCACTATTTAATTAACTTATAGATAGGGATAAGGGAGAAGAAAAAACGAAAAAAAAAACTAGAGGTGGAATTGCTGTAGATCAATCGTGTTTAATCACTGATGTTTGGCCCGAAACTTGGCCCTAATATGTATATTTTTACCTTCTTGTAATGCGTTGTAGTTTGGCCTTATAGCTTAACGCTCTAAATTATGATTTATGCTTCTCTTTCTTCCAGTTCTGTTTTTCTTTGATAATCTGTCTAAAGTTTTTTTAATTTTTCTTCTCTGGTAAAAATGATTTTTTCAAAGAATTATTAGATTTTACATTTCCTTATACTCTCTTTTGTCTGGTTGCAGAAGACATAAAGTTGAAATGTCCAAAGATTACATATGCTGATCTTTACCAGGTGACTATCATTTATAGACGAGTAGAGTAATATATGTACTCTACGGTGTTTTTATTGTCAGAAATCGCTTTATGGATTTAATAATTATTAATTAAGAAAAAGCTCGAGCTTAGCCCTCTTAGTCAAGCAACGGAGGTTATGTTTAGTCAAGCATTTTACCCATTTACTCTCCTCATGCACTGTATGCTGATTCATAATTTTTTCCTGTTGACCAAATAAAGACACAAGCTGCCACGATTCATTTTTATGGCAAGATTATTTAGACCGGCCTCAGTTAACACTTTATTCTTTAATTGAGACACTATTGAAACAATTGTTGATAAATAAAAAATTAGAAGATACCGTATCGGAAAAAACTACAGAAGGTCCCCTGAGAGCCAAGCCTATCCTTTCTTTACAGCTTTGTTCTAACGTAATAGTCATATAACTTATGTTTCATACTTCATCCTGTAAGGTAGGAATATAACTTAATATCTATTTCTGTAACAGTTGTGAATTCGGCTTATCGGTAATAAGATGTTTAAATCAGCTTGCATGTAACTCAATAAACGTGGAGCTCTGAAGATTAGTATGTATCTTGTATGCCCAATCCCTTTGTTTTTCACAAATATTGAAAAATATTATCCATAAATTCTGTTATCTAAGTATTGTAACATTGAACTTACGAAGTGTATGAAGCTCCATAGTAGACCTCCTTAAAAGAATTTATTTAATCATCACTGTATAGATAGCAAGTTTAAGCACTTTTCTTTTTCTGCCACTTTGTTCAATGGTTAAGGCGGTTGTAGTTCACCTATTTAGGGTTTCGGGAGTTTATCCTGAAGAAAAAGCATGTTGCAATTAGATAATGCAGAAATGTGAATGTAGTAGAACATTGGGTGGGAGGGAGGGAGGGGGAGGTGTTTGTTTCGTTGCTCAAATCTGTTTGCCCTAGAAGAAAACCAAGTCTGCTTCCTAAGCTTTATACAATTTCTTAAGCTCCTTTAGCTTTGTTCTATACTTCTAATGTTTGATTTATCAATCAAATCACCGCGGTTAAACGCTCGAAAAGAAGTGTGATGTATATGTGTTATTGTAATGTCATGTATGCCTGTTACCTTTGCTTTTCATCAAAGATTATTTTCTTTTTTGTTTTTCTAGTTATTTATGCATCAGAATTCATAGTAAAACGCCTATCCATTTCTTATTATATCAAGCTAACTATTATTAGCTTTCGAATTTTCTGTTATTTTATTGCATGGAAAGGCACTAGAAAGTCCCCTGATATGAGGTGTTACCTCTTTTAACTCTTGATCATTAGAAGATTATGAACCATGTATAGAGTATCCGGATAGTGAGAAGAGGAGAGGAGAGGAGGGGTGGTATGTTATGAAGCACAATATTGTTACTTGTTACTTTGGTAGTCCCCTCAGAAGTTTCTGATCTTAAATTATTAATGAAGATATGTACGTGTCTAGTAAATTTCCCCCTTTCCTTTGATACTATTACTGCGAAGTGTATCTCTGGAAACTGTCTAATCGAATAACAATTTTACTGTACCTTCAGCTTGCTGGAGTTGTTGCTGTGGAGGTTACTGGTGGTCCAAACATCGACTTTGTTCCTGGTAGAAAGGTAAGCTGTTGTGTATAAATGTATATGTAACCAACCAGCTTAGATGGTTCTTGCTACCTTTTATTAAGTGGTTTTTTGTTTCTTGTAGGACTCCAAGGTATCTCCAAGGGAAGGACGTCTTCCAGATGCCAAGAAAGGTACGCATTTGCTTCTGAGAAAGTAATGCACAAGTCTTGGATTTATCAGCAGTAGTTTTCTAGTAACATGTCTAATCTCAAGTTTTTATATTTGATCGGCCCAAAATCGGGTTCTCTTGAGGTACTTAAACGCATGTTTTTACACTGTTTGTCACCAGAAAGTATTTCTTAAAAATATTTCTACTGATTGAGGATCTCACGACTTTCAAACACTTTTAAACTCTATTACTATTGCTGCTACAAACATAACTAGGAAAACAACTATATTTCCCTTGCACATGCATGTACCCATTTCCTTATGAAAATTTATACAAAGTGGAAGCTTGATGACTGAGGAGAAAGTACTTCTATGCACAAATGAGCGGGCTCATGATTTACTCTCTAAAATCTCGCTATGTTTTTGTAGGAGTTTCTCATCTAAAGGACATTTTCTATAGGATGGGTTTGTCCGATATGCATATTGTGGCACTCTCTGGCGCCCATACTTTGGTAATACTATCTTTGTGACAAATTTTTTTTGCTTTTACATTTAAATTCTCTTTAGTGAGCAAACACAGTATTTTTGTTTCTTTTTCTGGTTGGTCGCAGGGGAGGGCACACTCAGAAAGATCTGGTTTTGATGGCCCTTGGACTAAGGAACCTCTTAAGTTTGACAACTCTTACTTTGTGTAAGTATGATATTCTCTGGTTGATTGTTGTTAGGCTAGAGTTGTTTTAATATTCATCGTAAATCTGCTCGAGATTTACCAAAAATGGAACATGCTTTGCATCAAATATTTACTCGAAGTTCTACTGTTTTCGTGATTATAAAGGTCTTTGAACTCATCTTTTCTTTAACTTGAACCTGTTGTACTTAGGGAACTGCTGAAAGGAGAATCAGATGGGCTTTTGAGACTCCCAACAGACGCTTCTTTATTAGATGATCCTGACTTTCGGAGATATGTTGAGCTTTATGCAAAGGTAATATGAGATTTGCTTGGTCTGTTTAACATTATAATAATATACATTATATGTAAAATAAAATGTCACAATTGTGGAGAGATTATTGATGTGAAAGGTAAGTAAATATTTTGTCAATTAACTTTATTTTTTGGTCAAGGACTCGTATGGCTAGTCTATATCCACCTTAAGTGACAAAACACCAACCTAGACCTACCAAAATAGCCACCGTTTCTCATATCTGCATAATCCACTTTTTTAGCTGTCAAATTCAGTATCGTTTCCATTGCTCCTAAAATTCTTTATTCCACTAGTATGGGTGGCTCGCATATAGGTCCACCTTTTAGATGAGATATGGGCTTGAGAGCTTCTAATCTAAAAAGGTGTTAATAGATATGCTAAATTAGAAAAGAAACAAGAGGAAAAGGAGGAGCTGAATATAGAATGATATCCGTTTGGCCTTTTAACTACTCAGTGGTTGTTTTAGACGACTTAGCTGATTTTGCTTTCTAAATGAACGCCTGATTTTTTGTAAAAATTACTCAAAATATACGCCATGTTTATATTAGGAATGTAACATAGAATCTCTCCACTTGCTAGAGAGAAGTGCCTAGAACAGTTGCCAAGATGTAGTATATGTTGTTCAACACTGCCAATCAAAACTATTCAATAAACTTGGTAGGCTTATATATCTCGAATTGCAAACATACAGTCAGTGCTACATATGTAGCACTAATTTTCCTAGCAATGAGTCTGTTATATTTGACGGGTAGCATTTGATACTTGAGTACTGTTTACCCCGTTTCCAGTCCGGAGGATTAGATGAAAGCATAAACCATACTTTAAACTTTTTCGTACTTCTAACAGGGAAAATTGCTAAAACAATCTCATACTGCAATATCTAAAACAAAGTTGTTTTCTGGTGGGTTAATTTCTTTTTCTCTTTTGAATCCAAAACAACGACCGAAAAGGATTAAAGGTGTTTATTAACTTCTATCTGTTTCATGCTGGAATCATCAGAAACAATAATGAGAAGTACATAATAAAATATTTTGATTATTTAGTTGCATATCACTTTTTAATAGAGATTAAAATTGTTTGTTTATTCTATTTTTTATGGCAGGACGAAGATGCGTTCTTCAAAGATTACGCGATATCACACAAGAAGCTCTCTGAGCTGGGGTTTACTCCACGCTCTCCTGCTTCTTCAGCAATCTTAAAGGACACTTCCGTATTGGCCCATAGCGCCTTTGGTGTAGCCGTTGCTGCTGCTGTTGTCGTCCTTACGTATATACACGAAGTTGGAAAGAAGAAATGATACAAACAATTTCAATTATTTATTTTCAATTTACGACTCATCCTATTGTATGAATAATGGTTTCGGTCTGTTGGGTAGTTTATACCACAGGAAGAGCCAACATGGTGTCATCATTGTATTTTTCATACACCAAGTTAATAATGAGGTGATTTATTACTACTTAAAACACTTCATTACTGTAAGCAGTGTCAGTACATTATTTAAAGCTATCATCAACAGTGATCTATTTTCAACAAATACAGACACATACCTGTGTTCCGAGACTAATTAAGAATGCAACAGACAGGAATGGCCCCCATCTATTGAACCCCATAATTATATGGCGCCACTTTCGTCCCCTTCATGGCTAAAACAATAAAATAAGACAGCACAGAAAGATCCCATGTCAAACTATAACTTGGCTCCTTAAAGGCCGAAGACAGGCAGGCATCTTCTCTGGCAAGGAACCCTTTGGTTTGTTAAGTTACTTTTGCATCCGAAACGAGTCAGGTAAAAGAGCTAAGGAGATTTGAAGAAACGAGAGTGATTATCCAACTACAAAATACAAAAGACAGGGCACTAAATACAAGATATATTTTCCCAATACAGGCACGATAATAACTTATAAAATTACAAGTTCACTCAAACAAGGGGAAAAGTATATCCAGCACTAAAAAACAGAATATAAAAAAAATTAGAACTAACACGAAAAATGCAGTAGCACATTTAAAAGGAGAAATTATTCGATCTGCTGTTTATTATACTTGGTCTTCAAATCTGAGGAATTTGCTTTAGTAGCAGCTTTGACAAGAGTGGTTGGTTTTATAACACTTTTCGGATTAATAGCTTTTCTAATCTTGAAGACGGCCCAAGCGGTCCCTATTGCATGACCTGCCGCACCAAATCCTACGTTGGTCACTTTACCAGCTTCGTCTCCGTACCTGTCACCGAGTTAAAAAGAATTAGAAATGTAATTACATAACTGTACCTTTATCGAAAAAGCTTTTATCGAAACAGTAAAAGTCTGCATATTTTAATCAGAACTCAAACTACCATTAAACTTAGTCACCAAACTGAAATCCTGATAGCTCGGTCTGTATCCAATGGTGTTCTTACACGGTTATCAAGTTCATGAACACTTTTGATATATATAAGCTTGGCTTCTACAAATATAATTGGGTTATATATTTTTAAGTTTCATCACAAAAACAGATACTTCAATACGTAAAAGCATCCAGTCAGATTGCAGTTGTTACTAAAACTCCTTAAGAGAGATGAACTTGCAAAAAAGGAATTACAATGGCTACAAAAATGACAATAATTCATGAATTTTCCATTACTTATGTTAAATGTACCTCTGAGAAACAAGTCCCGTACTAACTACTGATGTCGTTGACATTACGTTCCTTCCAGCAACTTCAACAGCATCAAAGACTTTATCTGTTTTTGCATCCAAAACATAAAACTTATAAGCACCAATAATAAATGTAGAAAAAACTTTAGCTATAGGTATGGAGATATTTAAAAGGTGGAAATTAAAGTGACAAACGCACTAAATCCATCCAAGGATGCAAGAACTATTTCGCCAGGTAGGAGGCTAAAGAATTTTTTCCCCACTGTTGAATTCACAATGCAACCTGTGAAGAACCCAGAGACTTTTACCACCCCCGAGAGAATCCCAGTGGCCACATCCTCGCACATCTTTGTCAGCTTCTTAACCCTGGACATGGTAACAGCACAAGGTTCGTCATAATATGAAGAAGGGATAAAAAAGGGGTGGGTAAAAACCAATATAAAAGGCTACATCAAGGTTTTTAGAGGGAATTTTTCAGTTTATAGACCACTCGCGCCCCAGGTCAGTATTATACGATTCCCTTTGTTCTCAAAGTTTTGGCTAGGTTCAGTTCCAGATTTAAAATTGTCGAGATAAAAAAACCAAACAATGTTTTCTGCTTCAAATCCAAACCGATAACTGTATTGAATCCAGAATCCAAACCCAACTAAATCGTGTTTTATTTCACGATTCACTCACAGTCCTATTTCTTTAAATTCCCTTAAACCATAATCCGACCATTGTTTGTAAACAATTACTCTTAAGCGTATTCACATTGAAAGCACAGTCTAATCAAGCAATATCTCATTTACACAGACTTGTAGACATATTGTTTAAGTTCTACCCCCAAAAAAAGGTTTCCAAATAACAGACCAATTAAAGTTAAGAAATGTCAAGACTACCATCCTGTATCCACATGAGAAAATATATATATATATATACTAGAAAATAATTATTACCTCTCCATCCTCTTCAAACCCTCAGGGCTAATCTCACTAGAACCCTCCTTTAACCTCCTCCTCATAAACTCATGTCCCCATTTTAGCTTCTCCACACCTACATCCCCACACCACAATATCCCTTTCGCCACATGTCCCGACCCTGCTGCTATGGCCCTCGCCACTCCTGAGCTATACTCCTCTACATCCTGACCCACACTTGTCCAATACTCCCACTCCGCCACGTCATCGCCCGTTACTTTCCCAACCGAAAACAAACTGTATTCCCTCAGTACCTTATCCAACTCCTCTGAATAGTTGAAAATTCATAGTCAATACGAAAACATACAAACAAACAAGACTAGAATGAGAGAAAGAGTAAAAAAAAGACTAATTACCGTTTACATGATTGGAAATTAAGATTACATAGTCTAAAAATACTAGCTATATAATTAAACTCATATACGCCTTTGTTCCTAAATAATAATAATAATCTCACTCTGGGAATCAAATTTGTTAGCAGATACGGTGATTATACTTCAAAGAGAACTAAAATAAGCTTTCTTTTACTGGTCAAATCACAAATCACATTTCAAGTCCTAGATTTGTAATTTGTACTTTTGTTCCATTTTACTTTCGTAGATAAAGAGCAAATGAAAAATTCCATCATTTTAAATTTCAACTAGGAACATCATAAAATAAAAAATTGCTCAATTTAATTATTGGCATACTAAGTGTCTAAAGTGTTTAAAAATAAAGCTTTTCAAAATGTTAATCACATAGTTGTTGAACCTATAACTAAACGATCTATAGCCAGTGGCTAGGCAAGTCAGACCGGCTGTCTGGGACGCAAGCACGGCGCCGGCCCAACTTTTATTTTTTATTTTTTTTACAATTAAAATGTAAACTTATTGAAATTAAATGGAACCTCATACCTCTTGGTTGTTAAGTGTGCGCTCTACCATATGAGCGACACCACTTTCTTGTTACAAATTATTAGTTTTATTTATTTAACTATAATATTAGTTTATGGGGTGTGCGCTCTACCATATAACATTAGAAAAGAAAAGAACACACTTAAAATTTGGATCAAAATAAAAAATAAAAAAATACGCATATAATTAAAAAAATTTGCTTCATAAAAACACGTAAAAAGATGCATTTTCCGATTATTATTTTGCTTTGCAACAAGTTTGATTTTTTTAAAAAAAATTAGAGGTTTTTTTTTTTTTTTGCAAGACGGGAAAAAAATTCGGGTGAGGCGCACGTAGGCCTAGGACCGGCACTTTCTACAGCATAAGGATTAATTGGGTTTTTTACCCTTTAATGTTGCGTTTTTCTTGTTTACTACTTTGATTATCAATTTTACTATTTTGTACCATGTATTAAAAAAAATCTTTGAACTTTACCATCCGATTCCGGATGGAAAACCAGTAAAACACAGACGGAAAAAAAGTTCAAAAAAAAAAACGAATTTAAGGTACTAATTGGAAAAAACTAACAAGGTAAGGTACTAATCGAGAAACACGTAACAGTACAAGATACAAAATTGCTAAAACCCCAAAATATAACAGCAAGCTTAAACAGCACTCGGTTTAAACAAAAAAAACTCAAAACAGAAAAAAGAGTTAAATGCTAAAAAACCAAAATACCGATATTGGCGTGATCCCCAACAGTAACCCCGTAGTTCAACACGCTCTCTTCCCCACTCTCCTCCTCCGACGGCACCCTAAGCGAAAAAAAGTAATGCAACTCATCAAGCTTCACCGCTGCCTCGTCCTTCGCCAACGGCCACTGTATCTGATCCCCGATGCGTGCAAGGACGGCAATGACCATCTCTCCCTGGCGCAGACGGATTATTGAGAACTCTCCCTCGGCTAGGGCTACGGACTTGGTTTTGTCGATTAGAGTGACTTTTGTGTTTGGGATTTTAATTAGGGTTTCTTCTGATGGGGAGTTTGAGTTTTGGGGTCCATTTTCTGGGAAAAGATTTTCTGCTATTTCGTTTAGTTGGGTTGAATCTGGGTTTGTTTGGTCTATTTCTGGGTATAGAGATGCCATTTTTTGGTTGATTTATTTCTTCTGTGTGTGTGTAAATGTGTGTGTGTGAAGCTTTTTATGGGTTAGTTGGATTGGTGAACAAGAAAATGATTTTGGAGGGGTTTTATTGTGGGATACTGGGATTTTATGGAGAGATTATTGTAATGGTGCCCAATGTTTGTAGATATGTTTGGTTTGGTATCTGTGTTTTTGGATTGAGTTGGCTGTGGTGCTCGGTTTTGAAAAGGTGACAAATTTAGTCTGTTTTGCATCATAAATGAAGAAACTAGTTGGATATATTCATGGTTACGGTCCACCTTCCACAGCACTTTTAATAAAACTTGATAGATAGGGGGGGGAATCCTATATATTTTGATCAGAATATTGACAGGAAAAAAAAACTCATTTGGATATGAAAAAACTTATATGGAATATCGTCCATCTCATTTAGAATTTGTGGTTCCGTCCATAGGTGTAAATGATGAAACTTGTAGTTGTAATTAAATTCCTATGGTTTTTTTTATAGTAATTTTTACATGATGGTATATTCCACGAATTCAATAACAAGTTGGACTATACTGTATCCAAGAATATTAAAGTTAAAAACCTTTTTCTTTTATTTATTTTACAAAAAAAAAGAAATGACAAACCAATAGAATTATGGAAAACAGACTATCATACTAGACTGAAAACAGGAGGATATTTTGTCAATATTTAGTTTCTCCTCTGGGAAAACCCAAATGTACCACACTGAGATATTTTCATAAGTTTGGAGTAATAGAAATTCAGGTGAAATATTTTAGACCGTAAAGTTTTAAGTTAAAATTATCAGGGAGGATTTGTGTAGTTAAACCGTGGCTTTATCTTTTTGGCTAAGCAACAATAAATGCAAAGAGCGTGTCCAGTGACGTGGAGGACACGTGTCTGTAGCTTGAGTAGGCGCGTAATTGCCGTGGCTTCTGCTAATTGCGCAAATATTAATTACGATATTTACAAAATTTACATTCTGCTTTAAGAACAACTCGACAATACACACACATATATATATTTATTTATTTTATTTTTATTTTTATTTTTTTGAAAGGAAGACACATATTCTTTACTGAACCTTTACTGGGCAATTCAGTAATTAATCTCTAAAAAATTCGTAACAACCACTGTTTTGGAGTGAAAGGGGCATGTTAAAGCATCTACTATGTTAGAAATAATTTTAATATCATAAATTAGCAAAATATAATTTTTAGCTCTATATTGGTTATATTAGCCATGATGATGTGACAAACAAATACTAACAATACTATTGTAGATGCTCTTAGACGAAAATAGATTGTTTAGCCCCTGATCAATTCTAATTCTGTTTAATTCACGTCTAGTCACTGAATTCCACCTAATCCGTAGACGCCTAGCTCCAACCAATTTCCGTTTAGGCTTGTCTTTTAGAACATTGGCAACAAGCAACAACCAAGCAAGCCCTAAGATCATATAGAGAGATGAAAAGTGGGTGAGTCACTTTGGTGATTCGTTGCCACACCTTATGTTGCATATGGAAGAATGTAACGTCTTTAACTAAAAACACGAAAAGGACACCATGAATAGAGCATCTTGGTATTGATCGAATCGGGTGATGAAAGTAAAAGAAGGTTGGATTATGAGGTTATTTGTTAGAATTATGCTATAATCAGACTGAACGTACAATACGTTTGTCCAATAACTGAGCAATACTGCCAGCAAAAGATAATACTCCAATACAAAAGATAAAAACAGCACAAATTGTTTCTTAAAAGTCTCTAGCATAAACGCGAAGAATAATTAACTGGAAATGAGAAGCATATAGATAATATCTTAAATTAATATGTGAGAACGGACATCCCACAAAACAGTACAAGCGATATAATATAAACTTCATACTAACTACGATCTAATCCACCACTGTACTCACACAAACCTCTTTTTGTTTTTATGATGAAGCACCAGTCGAGCTTTTATTTTCGTCTTCCCATTCACTCTTCGAAATTTCTCCAGAATCGGCAATAATTACCTTTTTCCTCGGCTTTCCACTGTAAGTACCAGCTCCCCCTTCAATTGCGTAAACCGTGTCCATCCCTTCGATAACCTTGCCAAACACCACGTGCTCTCCATCTAACCTGCAACTTATCCTATTTCAGCCAATACACTGAGATAGATATATTTTCCACTTATTGCTGTTAACACAGGAACATATAAACACATCGCTTAAGTTCTCCAAAGAAAAATGACGTTGATAATCGTCAAACTGATATAATACGAGTTATAGCCACATATAGATTAAGGTAAAAACATGTTTTTTTTAAGATTTAAGGTAAAAACATGTTCATCTGGTCACCAGTTCACCACTCTCAATTCACACAAATAACAGTAAAATCACAAATGAATTAAACAGAACATGTCATCTTAACATGTTAGGAAATTTAAACGTACAACTGAATAAGCAAACATGTCAACTGAGGTTGTAGTGGTACAAATGTGAACAGTTTCAACACAAATAGCACAGCCTAATTTCTCCAAGTTCCAAGGAGAAGAGTATTTCAAGTGTCTCCCATTTGTCTTAAGAAAGTGATGGATGCATCATGCATGCATGTATTATTTAGACCAAATTAAAGGACCGACTGGATGACAATAGGGAAGTTAGAGATTTTAAGGCAAATATGAACCTAGAGTGGAGAGAAGGCCCACAGGGTCTACAATTATGCAGTAGTTTGTTCATTCATCCAATGTAAGTCGAAATCGTATTTGACATACAAAAACTAAACTGGTAAAACATAACCACGCAGCATGCCTCAAACCACAATATTCAAGGTTAGACCGTGGTACGAGATATAACAATAACAGCTTAGAATTTCGGATTTAAAATGATTGGATGGACTTTCTTACCAACTGGCTTTGACCGTAGTGATGAAAAACTGTGAGCCATTGGAATTAGGTCCTGAATTGACCATGGATACAACACCTGCAAAAAAGCAAGAATTTTGAGGGAAAGAATGGAAACTAATTTGTCCAAATTTCATGAACAAAAGAAACATGGGCAATGGAAAAAATGGGGAAATACCCCATAAGTTATATTTCAGAATTATTTCCTATCAAGTGGTAGAGGGAACTTTTTGTTTCCATTTAGTGGTAATGCATACTTCATGCAAATTTATTAGAGTTCATCAACATAAAAAAAAAGGTGAAAATATTGAATATAATGCCAATCAAAAATCAGTTAATTAAAGCATAAGCACTTCAAAAGTGAATTCAGTTTATTAATTATATGCGAATTAATTTAGTTCATTAAACTGTATCCCCATCAATCATGCCACTAGATAGGAAACAAGTTTTTTCTCGTGACTAACTGAGATTTTAGTCCAATACCCCACTTAATCATACTTTTCTACAAAATAAATAAATTTGTGTATGGATAAAGTTTTAGAGGACCTGCATGGGAGTGTTTTATCTTAAAATTCTCGTCAGGAAAAGTGCCACCATGTATAGATTCACTTCCTTTACCGTCCCCAGAAACAATATCTCCGCCCTGGATCATAAATCCTGGTATCACACGATGGAATGGTGTTCCTTTGTAGTGTAAGGATTTTCTCCTGGCACTCTTGCCCAACTCACCTACATTTGAACAACGTAAAACATAGCAGATTCAGGGTCTATGGCTGTAGCTTATAAATTCAGAATTTTTGCTTAAAATTTCTGGAAAACATTTGGTTGACCAGCTTAAAAATGAACCTTACAAATTTTTTGCTTTTTTGCTTAAAAGCTACAATTAAAAATATAAATTGTTTGATTGTACGAATAAAAGAAATGCAGCATTTACCTGTACATAATGCCCTGAAATTTTCTGCAGTAAAATAACTTGAATGGTTAGGAACAATTAAACGGAGAGAAAAAAAAAGGAATTCTTCGAGAAAAAAATGATAGCTGGAACAAGTGATACTTCTTCACTGTAAGGTAACTTTAATAAATAATGACTGTAAGTATAATCAAATGGGTAAAGAACTAATATGAGTACTAAAACAAAAAACGAAAACAGCATACCAACAGTTTTCGGGACATCCTTGCCAAATAATCCAATTACTATCCTACCTGCAGAACAATAACTTTCAAGTCAGAACATAATTAAGTGGATCTAAATGTAAAAGAAAAGAAAATTTAAAGCTGGAATCATGAAAGGCACATCATAACAAGTTGAACTTCTTAAAATCAAACAGTAGCGTAGCCTACTGCTGTAGTTTTCCCCACTAAGATTATAATGCAAAATCAGGACAACTAATCCTCTTCATAAGCTATAATGAGCAGCCATGTCCACATTTCCGGTTCTGGTCATTACAAAATTACCATATTTTAAATTTTGAGAGCCAAATACGTCCATGCACGTGAACAAAACCTGTATTCTCTAGAAGGGGTGTTTGCATTTCTTCAAACTCAACTTGAGCATAACATGCAACATAGTTACTTATGTAGCCAGCTTCGGAATATAACGACTTTTTCAATATGGACTATGGTGTTTAAATTGCATTTGTCTAAACTCAACTTCACCAAAACATTTGCTGACTGTAGGAAAGTGGGGAACATAAGAGAAAGAAACTCGAGGAAGTAATTAAAAATTGAACAAAAGCTAAACATGTGATTCAAAATACTAGCACAAATGCACAGGAAAGCAAATGCAAAAGCCTGAAGCAAAGTTCAGAGTTCAGACCATAGTTACATACTGGTCAGTTAAGTCAAAAAGAAAAGAAAGAGTGAGTGAAAAGAAGTTATATACCTACACGCTGTTTGTCAATATCAACATCTAAATAAACCCTGTGGGTAATTTCATAAACCACGTCAACCTTCTCTTCCTCCTGAACATGAATTTTATGTCAGAAAATACATACAAGTTATTAGATAAAAGATAATAATAGGAGATCGTTTCAAAGAGAACGGCTTTACAACAACGCAAACTGAAAAGGATAAACCATGCAGGATCCATTATATCACACTGAACATCTATACAAAGTCCTAAACAAAATAGAAGTAAATTTAGGCGGCAAATATTATAATACACTATTCGAAGATGACAGAGACCAAGGTTATAACATGAGTACACATCTAATACCAGACTTATAGAAGTATAAGCATCTAAAGTCCAATTGTCATAAGCACAGTAAGGCATGTATTTTCATATGACTATGCTACGCGTAGATTGTTAGTTCATTCCAGTCCTTCGTTTGTTTTAGTTTTCTGCTCCAAACTTAATAAACAGCTAACTTGCTACAATTAATGGTGTTTTTAAACTAAACCAGTCAAATAAATTAATGGTAGGGGTTTGACTATTAGCCCATAGTCTAAATCCCTTGTTTGAACAATTACAAATTTACAATACAAACAGTCAGTCTAATGACAATTTTGTCTTTTGACCATAAAAGAAAACCCCCCTTGTTCATAACCTGACTACGTTTACTCTTAACTATAACCTTTTTTGTGCTCGTAATAAGGCTCGACAAGTTAACTTTCTAGAATTTAACTGCTAGGAACTAATGTAGACCTTTGCTATTAAGATGAGATAAGACAACTAAATATTAAGAAAGAAAGAAAATTAGAAAGGTACCCTATGTAGAGCGCACCAAAATCAGATAAGAGGCACATTTCAATTACTCAACAAGATACTTTTTTTTATAACACATCAAATATAATTTTTCCAATAGCCTCCCTACAGGAATAAGCTGAATATGCTCTATTTTTAAAATGAAAAAAAAAACTAATCCACTATTATTCAAGATCAATGCTCATAGTCAACAACAGAAGATGCAAATCGACACAAAAAGATGGTCCACCCACAGCTAAACAATTTCCATTGTATGTAAATCAAGTACACCTGGATATTGGGCGTAGTGTATACCTTGGGTATCTAATAATCCTCATAAGTATTGCCCTACAACCATTCCGGTAGGTTCACATCCAATGATGTCCACCCTACTAAATTTATAAAACTTAACAAAACCCATCCAGCAATTGCTTTATCTATATATGTAATTTGGATAGCCATACATATATGTAATCTTTACACCAAGAATGAAGTTGGCCGCACTCATGTCTTTCATGTCAAGCCTACTAGCCAGAATGTGTTTAGAATATTTTGGTGACATCGCTATATGTTTTAAAAGCTTATACTAACTAGTAATGGTATCGCCCGTTTTCTAGAATTTGACAAGATTTTGAATTTCAGTAATCTTCCAGTAGTCCTTTCGGTGTCAATCTAAATTTCCCCAAAAGTGAAATAAAACCCATGATATTCACAAAAGATCAAAGTCTAATTCTTCACACTCCACGATATTAAGTGCGAAATACAGAAAATTACATACTTTACATATTCATTTTTTATACATAACATGCCATAGATAAACGTAAACAATCCAACAGTCACCATTCGGGTGTAGCTCAAGCCTCAATCTTTTCCAAGTTTAAAACCAGCAGACCCTAATTCATATCAAACACATGTCCAGTTTTCGCTTTAAACTTAAAACCCAACAAAAGAAAACGTACAGCTCACCCAAACAAAAAAAATGCCGCATTATACATATAGTTAACCATTATAAGTTTCTTTTAAATACTTTGGCAGTTACCAAGATTCAATTTTGCACAAAAAAACATCAAGGATTATTCCAATAATCTCTTTTTAGCTTTCATGGTCTAGCTCAAAATTTCCCAAATTTGAGAAAAGATATCAAGCATCAATTCACAACAAATCGAATCCCGAATTTTCAGTTTAAATAAAGCAACACAAAATCTTATACCATCCACTGTTTTTAAAAGTGCGCTTCGTACTATAAAAGCTTGAAAAAAGCTCACCTTTTCAGGTTTTTAGGCAGCTAAAAGCTTAGGTTTTTACGCTTTTAGCGTAGCTACTGGAAAAACGCTTTTTAAACACTTGTTTTATCAAGAAAAAAAGCCAAATCACAACAGATTAGAGTCCAATTCTTCAAACTCAACAAAAACACATAAAATCCAAGCTAAAAAAAAACTTAAAATTTACAACAGATCCACTTCCAAATATTTCTTCAAACCCATCAAAAAAAATTCGAAAATTAGGCAAAAAAACAATCGAAATCACAGTATTAAAAATAAATAAAAAGGGGGTGGAAAGAACTTACACGTTGAGAAGAAGAGAATGCAACGAAAATGAGAGTTAAAGCAACGATTAATATAATTAAGCATCTAGGTTGAAACAAAACAGAGATCTCTCGCCGCATATTTTAGCTTTAACTTTTAAATGAATTATTATTTTTTCAGCTGGAACTCTTTTCTTTTCTCTTCATCAATATTCTCTCACTATAAGTTTATATCTATATTATATATATATATATAAAAATAAATAAATATGTATGTATAGAGTGAGGGTTTGACGAAAGGCAGATTGACAATGGAGTGAGAGATAGAGAATGGAATTGCTGTCTCTTCCGATTAACTCGCTGATCTCATGTGTACTTACTTAATTACTTTGTTTGATGGATTAATTGTCATCTAATCTAGTTTTGTACTTCTCTCTTGCAAACCTACATGTTTTACTTAATTAGTTTGTTTGTATGTAATCTAGTTTTGTACTGTATTTTACAAATGTACTTGTTTTACCTAATTGCTTGTTTGAGGGATTATTTATCATGTAATCTAGTTTTGAGCTTTTGCAAATCTATATGTTTACTTAAATATTGTTTGTTTTAGGGATTAACTATCATGTAATGTAGTTTTGAGGTGCTATCTCTTGCAATTCTACATGTTTACTTCATTGTTTATTTAAGGGATTAATTATCATGTAATGTAGTTTTGTACTATCTTTTGCAAATCTACATGTTTACTTCAACTAATTACAAATAATAGCTATTTGACCCCCGCTTGTTCGGATTGGTGCAAGTTGGACCCAAACCAAACCAATATCTAAGTACATTTTTTTTTATGGTTTTGTGTGGGTTGATTGGCGAAATTCCGAGTTCCTAAACTTTTGTAGCGTTTGGCTTCAGGTTAGATATTTTTTTTTCTAACTCGGTTCCTAAACTTTTGTAGATTGTAAGATTGACCCTAAATTTATGAAATCAAGGTTGATCAGGAAAACAAAAACTGAGAATCTAAACATTCACAAACTATATTTTAAAGTACTTGCATGTATCAATGTCAACCGCGCACCAATATTCGTGTTTGGCTCTCGTATCATGTTCTTACATTTGTCTTTAAAGGAATTGATAATGAAAATGAATATATAGTGTATTCGTGTGTTGGATATTTGTTTTTTTAAACATGAACATGAACAATTTCTTTATTTAATAAACATGAACATTTATATTAACAGAGCTCGTCTCGTTTCGGATCACTTACAAGTTACAACCAACTTGGATGTACCAGTATTCTATGACATAGTTATTTTACAATAAATAAAAAATATTTTAAATTAAATACAGTTTAGTTAGGTTTGAAAAGCGAATTAATTATGCTAACTCAACCTGAAGCAAACCAATTTTTTTAATGTACTTCGGGTTGGGTTCATTAATTTTGTTACCTCTAATTCCGACCCAACTTGATGCAGGTCGAGCTGGGTCAAGGTTTTGGCGGCTTAGGTCGATTTTCTGCCTACCCTATTGTGACAATGTTCCATTTCTACAACATGCAGCATATTTTCTAATAGATTCCCAGGCATAAATGGCACAGCACACGTGTTCCACAATATGGACTGCATGTAAGAATTATTTTATGCATGTACTTTGTGAATGTTTTATCAACATTAGATAGTCGTGGATCGTGTATTGAAATGTTTACACAAGAAAAGGCATTACTTAATATGAATAATTCTTTGATTTTTCTAAAAGAAAACATTGGTTTCAACCTGGATTCTGTTACTTGTGTGAATGAATAAGTAAACAAGCATCTCATCAGTTCACAACTAGCACAATCTTTTTCTTTTTTTCTATCGGACCAACTTTTATTAGTAACTAGCACAATCTTATTAACTAACCGTAACGTTTAATGTCATGGTTGGTTGGCGAGAATTGATGAAGAATCGTAAACAAATACGTATTTAGGAGCTGTCAAAATGGCCCAGGTAACATTGGTCAATTTAACCCAACTTTTATTTATAGCCCATTGGGGTTAGCCTAACCTATCTTAATTAACTTCCTTTATCTTGGCACTTTTTATTAATTAACAAGCCATCAACGATGGCACAAAGGTGCAGTTTCATGTCCGCCTGTCCCTCCGATGGGGTAAACCGTTAAACGTATAGATTTTCTAGATTGTTTAATTACACAATAATGGAATATTCAGGCTAATTCGAAGACAAGAAGAAAAGTTTGGGATTAAGGATTCGAAGATCATATATATATCACATACGATACCGATTTGGGTAGCTATTGTTTGAATCACGTAGTTATTGTTTAAATTGTGTACGTATCATGCATGTAATTTTTATGGCGATTCTTGAGTTTTTGTATATATAATGGCGCTACTATTCTGTATAATTTATCAATTCAACAAGGCTTAAATTTTTTAGCTACATGTTCCGTATTTGGTATTTTCATATTTTATTGTTATATATCATTTATTATACACACTACACCATGGAGGCATCAAGGCCTTGCAGGTCCACTGGAACAAGCCTTTTGGACTGCATTAGCAAAAATGGTATCGGTCGCATTCAAAATGTCGTTAGCCGATTGAGTTGTCATTTTCAGTCTCTACTGGTCACAAATTTAAGCTAATAATATAATTCATCCATTCCGAAATAATTCTTTTTATTCCCAATTTGTGATGTACCAAACTAAGTATCTAGGGGCGGAATCAGTGGGGGCAACGGGGTGCCACCGTTACCCCAAAAATTTTAAAAATATTTTTTTTATATAAAAAAATTCAGAAATTTAAGATTTTATACATTAATAACACTCAAATGAACAAATAATAACTTAAAGTTTTGTGTGTACACAATGTTTCTAGTTCAAATCTTGTAATTATTTTTCACTTTTCATTTAATTAACATTATTTTTCTTTTTAACTTTTCCATTAATTAATTACGTGTTTAAGATAATATTACAATATTTTATAAATAAATATTTTTATATAGTTTTATATTCGTATTACAAAAAGTTTAAACTAATATATTAATATTTTTAGTCAATTTTTTTTTATCAGTGGACAACTCAGTTAAATATTAAGCTCCAAGTTTGTTTTGTTTTTTATACCGTTTATTGTTATTGTACTATAAAAAATCAACGCCCTCCAAGAATTGTATCATTGTTCCGCTACTGTAAGTGTCCACTTTCCATTTTTAGTAAATTTTTTCATTTTTATTTTTTTAAAATATCATTTTTTTGCATTGAAATCATATCAGATTTAGAATTATAATCTCATATTATTAGTAAGAAATAGTTTTATTTGAATTTTTTGATTTTTTGATTTTTTTTTTGTCGAATTTTTAGTAAAATTGGTTGGAATCCTTAAATATTATTCACTGTTTTTTTTTTTAATTGTCCATTACGAAACTACGTGCAATTTTGAACGGCCAACAATTTGTATCAAAATAGTCGAAATGAAAATTTTCAAAAGTTTATAATATTGTTCAAATGTTAAATTTTATGATTAGATTTAAAAAAAAAATTCATTTCGGCAATTTTGATACAAGTTATAAGCCGGTCAAAATTGCACGTGATTTCATAGTGGATAATTAAATGGAAACGGATAGAGTATTGTTTTCAAAGCATGACACTTATGTCGAGACAGTTAAAATAGTATGAGCAATAAAATAAAATAAAAACTAAATCTAAACACGTTTGTTGTTTGTAAATTATAACAGGCTGGAAAATTTGATTTGCCAGCAATAATGCAAACAGGTTCGTAGATGCGACAAATGAAATTATTACTGTAATTGATAAGCACGGTGTAGTACGACTAATGGACCCTAGAAGAAAACGTATCGTTGGTGCTAGCTGTTTCAAATAATAAGATACTGAGAAAAGGAAAAAAGACTTGTAGTAGGTACAACATGCATAAAAAATATACTTATATAATTCAGACTTTAGGAGTAATTATTAGAAAATGAAAAGGCAAAAAGACCTAAGATTTGTAATGGTTTGTATAGAAAAGTGAACGATGTTCTATCATATGCACTAAAAGTTTTGTAATGGCCGGGTTGTAGAAAAAAGTGATCAATGTTTTGTAATGGGGTATGATATAATTGAGTTTTTTTGGTTTTTGTTTCCCATTTGTAACTGGCCCGTCACTGAATGCAGACTGAAACTTAAAAATGAGCATAGTATTATAATGATTTTGCAACTATAATAAAGACCAATGTCACATGTACGAAGTAATTAATATATTTTCGATGCTTTTACATTTGTTCACTCCTTGTCATAGAAAAAGGTAAGAGAACTGAATACAACACTACTCTGTAAAGAAAAAGAAAAAAGAACTACTACATACTGTACTGGTTCGAACATAATTTTCCTTATCATTGTTGATAGAACAATTGAAAAAATCGGCTGTATTGAAATTTGAGCTATCAAGTTGGTAGACGTAACTATTAGAAATCTCTTATCAAACCATAGCCGTTCACTTGCCTCTCGAAAGCGATAAGTTGATAAGCTTATAATATAGATTTCCCATACATATTCAACAACAAAATCACATCTTATCATAGTGGGGCCGTTAATAATACTAGTATTAGGCCGTGGACTTAATTAACTGTTGGATTTTAATTTTATCATACACACATACAATTCACGCAGGATAGGCAATGCTGCTCTTTTATCATTTGTTATCTTTTCTAAAAGAACATCAAAATATATGTTTGGGATCAATTAATCTTTACTACCAATTACATTAATTGGCGAACTTTTCAAAATATTCAATTTGCAAACTTTTACTGTATACGATTTTATTTTTTCCCGTACATAATATACTTGTGAAAATTTGTACATGGAAAGTTTTGAACAAGCCGATTACAATATGGTCATGCATCTTATAAGAGAATTTAACATAAAATAAAACAGATTGGTGGAGACCAAAGTGCTCAAAACCATCGGAACTGAACAAAGTATTTCTCGAGCAAAAAGGAAGCCAACAAAAAGGGATCAAGTGGTCTAAAAAAGATCTCTACATATCTTCTATTTTAACTTTTAAATTATACACAAAAATACTACTATTGAAAATGTAAATGAAGAAACTATTTATATATATCTTTTCAGCTTTTAAGATTTGGAGGTTTGATAGATTAATCCTAAAACTTATTGATTTTTTTTTTTATCATTGTCTAGATAGATTTGCTATCTTTTCTACATTAAGTTATTGTAAATTATCGCTTTATAATTTGATTTAAATAAATATTTATTAGAGAGCCTCAATACAACCTTGATGATACTTATTTAGAGAGGAAATTTGTTATTTATATTTTAAAAGTGGTGATTTTGATGATATACTTCCATTAAATAAATTTTGAATGGCAGAAAAATCAAAAACTAAAATACTTTACATGTTAAGTAGCTTTTTTATAATTCTTATCTCAAATTTTCTCAATTTTAGAGTTATATGGAGACTGAAGAGTGAAGAGTATATGATTTGAGGTAGTATATAATAAAAAGGAATGAATTGATACACATTAAAATATTTTTGTGAGAAACTTGCTATTGTTATGAATCCATGTGAATGAATACTTTGAATAAAATATGCTGCTTCCCCATATGCTTTTGAGAAAACTAAGAAGGATTGCTTCTGGGAAAACAAGAGTTTGTGTTCAATAGCAGTGTCGGCTTGTTCTGCTATATCTTTTATTTTCTTTTTTAAGTTCGGATGATAAAGTGTACCTTTCGATCTTTGCTTCAAATTCTAGTCTTTTACATATGTAAGTTTTGGTGAAAATTATTTTAAAATATATTTTCTAGAACCAAATTTTTGTATGTGCAGTGTAGATTAATTATAAGTTTTACTTGAAAAGGCAGTTTAATTAGAAAATACTAAATAGCCAATAGTTTTTTTGATCAAGTCGACAAGCCGCTGAATAAATTATAGAACCAGTTGGCCACTACTAAAAATGGTGGGACCATTTATAAAAGTACTTCACCTTGTATTTTATATATTATTGATTCGTTGGAGACCAGAGTGGCGTGCTGCATGCAATGGTATCAATTACCCCATTGTTATAAATTAATTATACTTTCATGAAATTTTGTGTAATTTTAATTAATTTATAATATTTATTAAAATTATTAAAATAAACAATTTCAGAACCAAATCATATAATTTAATATTTGAACTATATAGTTAAATTTTTTAAAAAATTATTCTGACAATTTTTATACAAGTTATTGATCAGTTAAAATTACACGTAATTTCGTAATAAAAAATTAATTGGAAACGGAGTAATTACTATCAAAGGTCATATACTTTTCCCACATGTTCTTATTAATTAAAACAAAGTAGTACTTAAAAAGTTAATTTCTACCATATGAATGTGACGTATACACAAAGGCGTTTCAAGCAATGTGAGACGACTTTGATCTCTTCAAGTTCGTTAATGTATTTCTATTCGCAATCTTCACCAAAAAAACACACAACAAATGGGCAGTGGCCGGGCAAACCCGTTATGGATAAAAAAACTGTTGTACAATTTGAAAATAAATTTACGACTTCAAATATGGTGTCGCGTGCAATAGCTGTTATTGTGTTTTAGAATTTGTTTTGTAATGTTGCACATGCGTACGACGCCATGAAATTTTAGCATGTTTCACTTTTCAAGAGAATATGATCAAAAAATATTATTCTCCCAAAAACGGCTAGCGGCAGGACTACAGCTGTCTCAGAAATGCTACGTCTTGAAGTTTTTTTACTTCATATACATAACTTGTTAAAGTAATTATGCTAAATCGACTAAAATATGATATAACATGTGATTTATTATAGTAAATTAATATGAACTCAAACATGGTATCAGAGCGAACCTAACGATGTTGGGCACATATCCACCAGTTTAATATGTCCGCTCATATAACAATTCAAATATCGGGTCACGAGCGAGGCAAAATATTAGAGTAATTATCGCAAATCGACTGAAATATGATATATCATGTAGTTTATAATGAGTTATCCATCATTACTATTACGATTCATACATATTATAATGTAATATTTTTTGTTTTTCCAATTGCCAAGTTGAATCCCCCCATCACTGCAAATAATCCAACCATTAGAAAATGTTGTCTACCCACTTCCACTCAAGTTTTCAACCATAGAAGTTTGGTATCTTAATCATTAATTAACCAAGGGTGCATGTGAATTATACTATCATACCTTCTCATTGTAAATTAATCTACTCAACGATCTAATCTCAATCTGTTAAAGTATTTGAGTTAATTAATAAGCTTACTATCTTAGTTCATAAGAAACTTTTCATATTCAAGAAAATCATTCTCACTCACTTACTCCATAACAATGAAACACAACGTCTATTGTAACGAATGACACAATTTCCACTTATATACTTTTTTTACACATCCTTTTTTCTAAATTTTACAAGTGGTATTTAAATTAGCAACTATGAATGTACATATAAAATATACTGACTGTATCCAATCATTTATTTAGAGTTTTTGGATTTCTAGTTACGATACTATATATCGAAACCACCACTGTATATGTTCTTTAGCTAGAGAGCAACATCTATGTCTTCAAAATCCACTTTCTTCAAAATTTAAAGAGTTAACCTTTAAAAACTCATTCAAATCTCAATCAAAACCAACTCTTCATTTTTAAAAATGGCTACCATTAATCTTTATAATTAGAGAATAAAATGGTTCATTTCAAAACTAAAAAACAACAATACGTAGATCCCAATTTTACTCATGTGTTCATTTTAGCTCCAAAAAATAATTAAATATTAATAGAGATAATGTTTTAGAAAAACTGAAAAAAAATGCAAATAATTCTCCAAATGCCAAAAACGTACAACTTTCATTCTCTATTTTGTTAAAATTATAAAGAGTTTGATACAAATGATCTTACCAATACATCAAATTTTCACAAAACCAGATTTATCTTATAATATTTCAAATCAGTAAGCATGTGGTCAGATATAGACTAACTTTAAACTTTGCTTCGTCCAATTTAATAGCACTTTTGGGAATACGTGCAATTTCATAATTATGTAAATTTGGTGTTTTAAAAATATCTTAATTAGAAAATTTAAAATTATTCATAAAATTAAACATGTTAACTATGACTATATTTGATAACAAATTTTTTTGTTTAAAAAGCAGATAAAAAAGTCCATTCCAAGAATTCATTAGAAATCCATATTTTTATTTTTTAGATTTTTTAACCTAAAGATTTGATTTTTGAAATATAAATAATCTGAGTGTCCAAACATCCACATATTTTTAAAATAAAAAAAATCCAATAAAGTAATAAATACGATAACAAACAAACCCGCTAACTTAATATTATATTACAAAATTGCAGGTGTTTCCAAAATTCCGGACAAAAATGAACGATAAATAATCAATATTTTTATAATAACACAAAACTCTAAGGACCAAAGATGTAATAATTTCTTTAAATACCCGCACCGTTCCATCCCTTTTTCAAGCGACTTCCGCCACCTCTCTCTCTCCCTCTCTAAATATACATAAATACACATATATATATATATTATATACAATTATACATACATAATATTTAATTTCCATGGCGTCAGTAAAGTCATTATCTCCGTCGAGTCCATCAGCAAAATGGTTAGGTTTCGTAGCAGCAGTATGGGTACAAGCAATATCAGGAAACAACTACACGTTCTCGAACTACTCAGACGCGTTGAAGTCGCTTATGGCGTTAACTCAGCTACAGCTCAATAACTTATCTGTAGCGAAAGACATTGGAAAAGCGTTTGGAATACTCGCCGGAGTTGCCTCCGATAGGGTCTCTCCTGCCGCTATGCTGCTTATTGGGTCGGTTGAGGGGGTCGTGGGGTATGGAGTTCAGTGGCTCGTTGTTAGCCAGAGGATTAGTCCTTTGCCTTATTGGCAGGTCCGCTTTTTTTTTACCTCTTTTTTAGTATTTTAAAACTGTTAGAGCGAGCATCGCTAAATTTTAACAAAATTTATCGACGTAATATGTAGCAACATAATATGGGGTTCAGTGACTCGTTGTTAGCAGGAGGATTAGTCCTTTGCCTTATTTAGTTATTGTTTAGTATATATTTACATACTTAATTATCAAAAACATAAATTGTGTTTTTTGTTTAATATTTGGTACGTATTATATAGAGCGGACTAAAAGAAGTATCATTGTTGAAGTTTTGAGCATATGTACCTTTACCTTATTGGCAGGTCAGCTCTTTTAGTATCTTGGGAAAGTTTTTGTTTAGTACATGATTTCGGACTTAAGTATAATCACAATTGCGGATTGTGGTTTTTGTTTAAGATTAGGTACTCGTATATATAGACCTAGTATTAATGCGCATTAAAATTAAAAACAGAGACTAAATAGAAGTAGCATTATTAAGGATGTTTGTCTTATCGTTAAATTTGACTATAATTTGTTGGAAACAATGAGTTTTGAAACCTCCAATTTTGTTTTATGTTAACGTTGTTTCCTATTTAAATTTGACACGCTGACTGAACATGTATAAAAGACTGGTTAGGGGCAAGCTGAGGAATTGTAATGCGGTTTTCGGATTTTATATAAAAATTAATGTCATTTTAAAAAAAAATATTACGAAGGGATGACATATTAAAAAAAAAAGCAGATTACATTAAGTTTACATTTCAAAAAATGAAAATTCACAATTATGAGGTCTCTGATGGTCTCTACTTAGCTTCGCGGTGACTGTAGTGTTTTTTTTTAATACATTGGAAATTTTTGAAAAAGAGAGTGAAATTTTTAGCAGTAAATTAATTAGGAATCTGAATTTTAGTATTTCGTATTCTCTCAGTTTCTGGAAAGAGGATACTGCAGAAAAATCAATTAGGAATCTGAATTCTGATTGGGATTTTTCTTTCTAAATTGGAACTGCTTAATTAGTTAATATTACTCTTGTTATTTTATTTACTCCAATATGTTTAAATTATTGATTACTCTTTCCATACAATTAGAGATTGTAAAAATTATTTCACTTCAATCCGAAATCTGTCGAGTAAAATATATTTTTGTAACAGAATTTTATATTTAATTAATATTAGGAATTGTAATAGTGGCCTAGTGGGGGAAGTTGCAATTAAAATGCGCTTACAACTTTTACACACACCCCTAAAGCATGAAAAGAGTCAAAATCATACTATGCTTGCAAATTTACAAGGGACATGTTTGATTATAAAAATAAAATAAAAAATTACAAGGGACATGCTTTAAGAATATCGTTGATTGTTGACTGGTTGGTTGTTAATTGTTATGACCCCCTATGTTTAGTAGCTTTCTACTTTTGAAATGTTGCTAATTTAATTATTTCTGAATCAACCTTAATAAAGAGTTTTAATCAACACTACATATCTAAAAACGGTAGCTTGCTTATGATATTATTCTAGTACTAAACATTTTGAAGATTTCTCTATATTTTCCATTTGTATTCATTGATATGTCCGAAGAATGCTGTGCACCATAGTCTAAATATTAATAAAACAGGATCCAAGATTTGTACGTGTCATATGGGGACATATTCATGACATAGAAGAGGCAGTTCTGGTCTTTTTATTTGATTAGTACAAGTAGCTTCTATACTCATGAAATTGTCTTTGCCACAATTTAAAGCATAAAGCTAAAGCAAAAGATTGAACTGGACTGTTAGTCCAATTTTAAGTAGCATAGCCTTTTGGAGTAAAAATCTCTGTCATAGTAATCTTAATTGAGAATTAACAAGGATGAATATTTTTTATTTATTTTTATGTGTGCTTTAGAAGTTGTCTGGAATGCATCTGCCGTTCGAATAACCGGTCTAAATAGAACTCAATGTCTAGTGGAAGTGGGAGCTCCCAAAAAGAAACATTTTATGCTACATTAACTGTTTGTTTGGTTGCGCTTTTTTTCAGGGTTTTTTTAAGTTCGTGAAAAAAGTTGGGTTCTTGCTTTCCAGGCAAAAGACCCAGAATAGCTGAACTTTTGAGTCGATAAACTAAATGAGATCCAACTTCTAAGCAAAGAAGACGAGTTTGGATTCTGAATAGAAATAAGGCTTAATTAATATTGTAATTTACTAAGTAACTTGCAATGTATTTCTATATGTGGAGTATTTTCCCTTTTTCTTAACGTATTTCTATTCTTTCATGGTTGTAGATGTGCATATTCTTATGCATGGGTGGTAACAGCACCACATGGATGAACACGGCCGTCCTCGTCACCTGCATGCGTAACTTTCGTAAGAATCGTGGACCTGTCTCAGGCATCCTGAAAGGATACGTAGGCCTAAGCACTGCCATTTTCACTGACCTCTGCACAGCCTTGTTCTCCGACGACCCAGCAACATTCCTCCTTATGCTCGCCCTCGTCCCATTCCTCGTCTGCCTCACTGCTGTCCTCTTCCTTCGTGAACTCCCCCCATCCTCATCCCCCTCTGAAGAGAAACAAGAGACACGTTACTTTGGGATATTCAATATAGTCGCTGTGATTGTGGCTGTGTATCTTCTTGTTTTTGACACTACTGGTTCCCATAATCGTCTAGTCTCCCAGGCGTTTGCGGTCTTTCTTTTGATCCTCTTGGCTTCTCCTCTTGCTGTCCCGGTTTACCTAGCTGTTCAGAAGTTGATCCGCTCAGATTCCAAAAAACCCTTAGACATCGAGGGTAAAATTGTAGATTCCGAAATAACTGACTCGTTGCTGGAGTCGTCGAAGGTCGTTGATGAGGTGGTGGAGGGAGAGGCGGAGGTTGGGGAAAAGAGGTTGCCTGTAATTGGGGAAGAGCATACAATAGTCGAGGCTTTGAAGACGGTTGATTTTTGGATATTGTTTGTGTCGTTTTTGTGTGGGGTAGGGACGGGATTGGCGGTGATGAATAATATGGGACAGATGGGTTTGGCGCTCGGGTATACAGATGTTTCTATATTTGTTTCGCTTATGAGCATTTGGGGATTTTTCGGAAGGATCGGTTCGGGGTCGATTTCAGAGTACTTCATCAAGTAAGTTCAACTAATTCAGTTTTTACTTTAAATTGCTTTCGTAGATTTTTTGTTGTTGGTTCTTTAGTCACTGTTGTCCATTAATTCCTGATTTGTGAAAAAGTTTAGTGTTCGTTGACATAAATTAGTTAGGTAGATAAATGTGACATTATGTTACTCAACAAATAATATACTCTTTGTCATTTTAAAAAGTTCACGAAATATCTCATCTTGACTTTTAGCCCAGGCCCGCCTAGTTGTACGTACTCGTGCTTTAAATATTTTGTGATTTTTATATTTCAAGTTGAAAATCCTTCCCATAGGGACCCCTAAACTTGAAGGGACCATTTATTTTTTCAATTGACCTCACCATGTGTGGTGGTCCTTCTAGATTAGTATGAAGGCCAGTGGTCCTTCTAGATTTTTACTTTGGGTATCTTTATTTAATCTTTTGAAGGACCATTAGATTAAATGTTTCCGATGGAGTTGTATAGTTGAATTCTTCATTTATCTTGTACCTTTCGTCTTTTGCTTAATTCTAATTAATTACTCCTGGTGTAAACACCTAGGGAATTGGTAACAAAGTTGTTTCCTCCAATGAATATAAATTAAGCAAAAGAATCGTAGTTGGACGGAAATTACTTTTTAATTATGCATACTTGCTGTTATATGTTTTTGACTTTATCAACCTGTAACCACCCCCCTAAAAGAAACCATTAGCAACTTTTTGACCATTCTACTACGGAGTAAAACCTTTGTTTTTCCCATTGTTTTTAAGCTTGATTTTAATTTAATTTAACTTCGTTGTGCATTTGGATGTCCGCTCCTTTAATCGAGTTTTCTGCTTTTTCCGCCCCTAAACAATTAACTACAATCTTTTAAACTTCTCCTCAATCTAGAACAGAACTGGCTCTTTTCCAAATAGAAGATGCAACCAGTCACTTAGTATGACACAGGTTAAGAACTGCAGTAGTTGATTAACTAGTTTTGGGACCATTGCATCTTATTAAGTTTTATAGAAGAAAACTTCAGCATTTACTTTAGTACTATTTCAAGAACAACACTGAGTTGGTTTCAATATGTTAAGAACTTGGTAGTTATTTATTTAATTCATAGGGACCTTATATTTCTATTATATTAGTTAATTTTACTCGTAACTTGATGCAACGTAGTATGCTTTGATTAATTGGAGAAAATCAATTGATGAATCAGTGAAATTATAAGCAAAATTCAAAGTTGAGAAATTTCATACGTTGCTTCTGTTGGAGTTGCTCTAAAATACAACTGTACGTGGTCAATAATTTCTTACATGATACAACTTGCATTTGAGGTCAAATATGTGGGGAAGACTTGGAAGTTACTGGCTAGCCTCAAAACAAGAATATACCTTTCGCACCTTATTTCTGTTTTAAAGTACGTTTTTCACTGTTTCACATGTTACATTTTTTAAACTGCCTTTGGTTTCTAAATTTGTCTAATTTTATTGTACATAATACTAAGTCTGGCACCATCCATATATTCAGAAGTTAATGTACTTTTTTCTTTTCTTTTGAAACTGGCTTATTGCGTTAGTTTTGAAAAAAAAGGCCTACTTAGTACTCTTATGTTACTTAGCTTAAACATACATATTATTCGTATAGGTGATGACTTGGGCATCTAGTGTGTATGGTCCTTAGCTTCAAAGGATAAATTTGCTTTGCTTGCAACTTTATACTATATTGCTCGCAAAGAAAAAGATTACATTATTATACTTTTTGCTTGAATGGAACTGTTTTATGGGCATAGTTTTGGCCGTTTATAAGATCCTTTGCACATGCTTCAAAAGTTGCCAATTTCTTTATTTTTATTTTCCAGCCTTTATTTGCAAGAAAACTAGCCCATAGTTACAAAAACGGATGGCTATTTCCATTTGAATATGTAACTTGTAAAATCTAGTAGTGGGATCCAATATCAGGACATTGCCAAATGATGTTTCATATCAGTATTTTTTTTTATATTTCTTCAAAAAACGGATTTTGTTTTATGTAGGAGACCCATGATTTGATACATCATAGGTAACGAGTTTGTTGATACTATTGTTGTGTGATTCTATTTGTATACAATTGCTACCAGCCATTTGACTTTAAAATACAAAGTGATTTCACTGACAAAAAAAGTTATTATTTGCACCCATTACATGATACCTGTATGTCTGTTAGGCTGTATATAATTCGTTCCTGAAAACGATTCAACTTATACAGCAAAAGTAAAATTAGATAGAGGTTTTATTGTGTAAACTGAAGGATGGGAATTTTAAATAGGAATGAGTGTGTAGACCTCAAAGGGGTCGACTATAGCCGTTGTCGCTTAAACTAGTTGGGAAAATCAAGGATGCATAGTAGTTATTATTTTCAATGAAATTTTAAGTGAAACTTTATGTGGTTGAAAGACCTTTGCAGTACTGGTTTGTAAATTCAGTCTTGAACTCCAGAAGAAATCAATTTATTTGCTGAAAAGTTATAGTAGCAAAATCTTTTTTGGACATTGATGTTATAATTTCTCTCTATTTTAGTAAAGAAATGAGATGATTAGCTAGCTCTAGACATTCATAAATGTTGTGCGTTGTTATAATACTACATAGAATTCGGACTTGTAAGATTATTGTTAGCGGAGCTTGTGGCAAATAAAATAGTTACTTTTCATGTGTTTGTATGCAGATGTTGAATAGTTATTTTTTAAATTGTCACTTTAATTCTACATGTCCAATCATAATCCATTAATAATGATTATATTTTTGTTTCTTTTTATAAAACCAGGAAATCTGGAACTCCAAGACCCATATGGAATGCGGCCTCGCAAGTCCTCATGGCCGTCGGATACATTCTGATGGCCATAGGTCTCCCTGGATCGCTTTATGTGGGCTCCATAACTGTCGGCATCTGCTACGGGGTCCGTTTGGCAGTGACGGTTCCCACTGCCTCAGAGCTGTTTGGGCTCAAATATTACGGTCTCATTTATAATATTTTGATTCTCAACCTACCCCTCGGCTCATTCCTCTTCTCGGGTCTACTAGCAGGGTTTTTATACGATGCGCAGGCGACTAAGACACCAGGTGGTGGGAATACGTGTATCGGACCCCATTGTTATCGGCTTGTTTTTGTGGTTATGGCGATTGCTTGTGTTGTCGGATTTGGTTTAGATGTTTTGCTGACTTTGAGAACAAGGAGTGTTTATGCTAAGATTTCATCGAGTAAAAGATCTAAGAAACCTATTATCGTGTCGGATGGTAATTAAAGCAACTCTGGAGTAAAAAAGAGACTTGGGATTGAGAGGTTATAGTATTCCCGATGATGACCTGGGTGTATTATCTGTTGTTAAGGATTGTAGAAGTTGCTTATCTTTTGATGTTTTCCTTTTCAATTTTCACGTGTTGTAGAAATTAAAATATCCATTTTTTGTGCAATATATGCACTAATTGTAATTTATGTGATTGTTTTTAGTATACATTCATGGGAATAAAGGTGAATTGGAGTTGTCTATGTACGTGAATTCCAGTTATACTTTTTTTTTTTCTTTTAATCAGAAGCGATTAAATTTATCAAGCTAGACTGAGATACTCCAGTATCGAGAAAAAAACGAGATATTGAGAAACTCGCATATCAGTTCTAGCGTGATTGCCCAGAGAGTTAGCATGGTGATTTACTAAGTTTTCAACTTGAAATATAACAGGATGCCATTCCCTTTCTAACTTAATCAACTCGAGTAATGCTTGAACCAGTTAAATGTCATCAAATTTGCTAGTTAACATATACCGATTAGATAGTGTTCCTGAATAGTTTTTACTCGGAATGGGTTCTGAGGCTTTCTTGCCTGTAGAATGGAAATAAAATGGAGGCATAAAGTCCTCCTTATTGATTTGAAGACGAATTCAATATAGTAAAGTCCCAATCATGATGCCTCCTTAATCACGTCAGGTCGAGATGAGTATGATCAGAAGTAAATAAGTTAGAAGTCAGCGCAGGGCAAGGAATCATGCCTCCGTGTGGTGGTCTTTGCTGTAAATGTTGGTTCTACCGGTTTCGGCCAAAAAAACGGCGCCTTGGATCGGATGCATCTAGGAAATACTTCATCAATATTATATGAAATGTGAACCCCATATATACGAATCAACTGAACACCTATGTGAAACCTTCCTATCGCACGAACCTTGAGCACCAGTGCTCTATATCCTCCCCACCCTTTTAACATTCTTACTACTGATTGATTAAATTACAAGGGAAAATACAAGCTAATTGTACTTCCAACCATCTAGATCCAAACTTCAAACACGGGTGTGAAATACTTTGTTGCTTGTAAATAGTTGTAATTAAATTCAAGTATGAATTTAAGGTTTTATACAGTGGCCCTTTTGTACATGTTTATTCGTGGTATGTGGTCCGTGTAATAGTATTGAGTTATGCAGGCATGTGAGTTCAATATATGAGTACTACTTTCACCATGCTTGATATGAGTACAGAGTGCACTCAACACTTTATTGTTCTTTTAGTTCTCATACAGGTAAGTATCATTTAATCAATCATGAATACATGCTTACATATTTATGTAATCTTTATAATTCAACATTACCTCTATACGCACTACATAATGCATATATCGGCAACACATGAGTAACTAATACGATCGACCTGAGATGGTAACACATCTACCAACATGTTTTTTCATGCCGCCATTGTGAATTCGAACACTTAATCATATCAGTCTTGAACTCAAGAGAAAAAATTGTGAATTCAAATGTATTTTAGAACGTTATTTTGGTCTTTTGATGATTTTGTAATAGGTTTGATAAGTTTCTACTAGAGTTTTCCATATTTTAAAAAATCTCCCCTCATCTGAGAAGAAAGGGACGTGTATAACTGAATGTGACAACAGATTAACATATCCTGTAAAACCCATATAATAATCGATATAAATGAACTTAAATTCGTCGTGACTTTATGACATACGTTCACAATACAGAATAAACTTCTCAAACTCTATTGTAGTTGAAATTATACTGACTAGATGGAATAAAATTGCACCGCTTTTTTGTGCATATTCCCAATTCTTCGTAACCAAATAGACGATGGGCTTGTTTGGTTACAAAATACTTTTAACCCCCAGAAAAAAAATGTAGTCGAGTTACCTGGTTTTCAATGAATATTATATTAACAACCTGGATCGGATCGCACTAATGTAAAACCACACCCCATTACAAAGCATCACAAAATTTGGTGCCGGGTCGCACTTCACGAAATCAAAAACATCGGACCTTGTCAGATTTTTAGTCCTATTCAAAATGATGCAACCAAACAAGCACATAATGTTTGGTCTTAAAATAAATTTGTAGATGACAGGACAAGACAATAACTGTTGCATATTCTTAGTGATTTTGCTCATATTGATAAATTTAATGCATAATTCACAATAATGGAGTTGTCCTCACTTTACCGTAAAAGTACAACCGGTTCCTTATTTTCAAAACCTCTGAGCATATAATGCTAATCTTGGATAACATGTGACAAGTTCTTTAAAAAAAGGTATGGAGCTTTTTAGCCTTTTTGTTAACACTGTTCCCTTGTGATACCCACCTCACTCTCTTTATTGTGCTGCTTCTCTATTTTTTTTAGCATTTTTTCATTTACTAACACATTAATTAATAGCAATGAGAGAAACTAAAATTATAGAAATGCTAAAAAAGCATCCTCTCTTATGTATTTACATAATTGCATTGACTGAAAATTAACTGATATTCAATTAGTAGAGCATATATGGTAAGTGAGTGGAGATGGTACTGTATATTCAATTAGTACGAGTATTTAATTATCTTTAAATAAGTAACGATTACATGTATGATGTATCTATATTCTATATATCATTGTCTTTATATATAGCAGATTCTTCGTGAACAAACCAATATTATAGTTTTATACGACTGTTTTTCAAGTTTTATTTCCTCAAAGCAAAAGCACAAAGAGTATGAGAGGCTATCCATATTTTTTCTCATGCCTTTTCCTCTCATTTGGCTTTATTTTAGCTTCGTCTTATGGTATTTCCTTCTCTCTTTTCTTTTTTTTTGGGCAAAGTTAAATAGTTTTCCTTCTCTTTCTTTCCCTTTTCCTCTGGTTGCAATTCTTCTGCTAAATAACTTGTAATTAATTTTCTTTGAATGCTACAGATGGGCCATTATACGATTCTACTGCCTATACAAAGGTAATTGACAAAGGAGGAGTTACACATGTCATTCTTTGTTGTGTGCACAACTTATTTACTTTGTGGAAAACTATGAGTACATAACACAGGTCTTAGTATAATGTTACAGTAACTATATATACATAATTAACTTGCCGAGGGCGAATGTGTGATATAGTCTTTTACGACAGTCTTATAAACCTAAGTCTTGATCGATGGTCATTGTTAAACATTTTGATGAACTCCTAATTGTACAGTGCAAAGAGCAACCAGAGGAGCCACTATACAATGGAGGGGTGCTTAAAAATGAATCTCCTGTGCTTAAATCCGTTGTTGATGAACGTGGAACCACATCTTATGTTCCTTCTTTTATCTTGAAAAATCTCACTCAAGATACCATTTACTGTTTCTCCAGTTAAGTTTTATTTCATTCAATAATTTTTCCAGCATAATAGTACTAAAGATAAACTGCGAGACCTAGGCTAAAACAGCTGCAGCTCTAGGCAAAAAAAAACTTTCTTAGGACTAAGAAAAATGATTTCAGCCCAGAATACCCAAAAAAAGGCCACATTAAGCTGAAAATTTAACACGAATCTTATAAGAAAACTTGATATTGTAAACATACAACCAAAAAGGTCGTCCTAACAGTTATGTAGTCTGTAGACGAGCTGCACGTCTTACCTTCCCAGAGATTCCTCAAAAATCCATTTATATGCAAATTGTATTCTACTTGACTATAACATATGGTGGCATGAATTTACGAACAGGTTGGGTGAAGATCGACGGTGCAGATTCATCTCATATAAGAGTAAGCTTAGAGACTGATGAAACAACTTATAACTGCATAGGAAGTGTTATTGCCAAACAAGGCTGCTGGTCTTTTGTCAAGGGTGGATTTGTATTAACTTTGTCATCAAATCTGTCACATGTATACTTTCGGGTAAGTAAGAAGAAGGCTGACATTATTTTGCTTCACTATACACAAATTTGTTTAGCTAGTATTTCATTCTTTTGAAAAGTTCTTTTTTTCTAATTGCTTAAACAGAATTCGGATGGCAGAGACATCAATATTGTAGTAGCAAGCTCTTCTCTACAGTCTTTCACTAAAGAACAATGGAGTTTGAACCAACAATTAAAAATCAATACAGTAAGCAATATATTTGTGCTTGTAGCTTTTAAGTTCAGAGTATTTGTTCTTTTCTTATACATTTCGGAGAGGTTGGTTGACCAGCTTAAAATGTTAGTTTTTTCACTTTCTCGCCAAAAACTAGGAATTCTTAAAATAGATGAATCAAAATTTCCCAGCCTATTTGCTTTAAAATCACCGGACAACGGGACAAGCGAACCCCAAGTCCTAACAGTCTGTAACTTCTACAATAATTTAGTGTAGACACTTTTACTTAATTAGTTTTGTATCTAGGAAAGGAAGCGCGCTATGACACTACATGTATCTGATAAAAAGGGACAAAAATTGCAAGGAGCAAACATCAAAATAGAGCAAATCTCAAAACAATTTCCATTGGGATCCGCTATAGCCAAGACGATCCTTGGAAATATACCTTACCAGGTATTTTGAGAAAATATCATACTAGTATTTAATGCCACTTGGTTACATCTTATAGCCTCAACTTTTTATCTCAGACTCAAGTAAACCAGCATATTTGGTTAAAATTGCAACAGATAATGCTTTCATAGTAATTATCAGACTTAAATGGAAAACTAAGCGAGCTGTGCTCAAACTGTTCAGAAATGGTACGTTGAGAGATTCAATGCAGCAGTTTTCGAGAATGAGCTCAAGTGGTACGCGACTGAACCTAAACCTGATAAAGTAAACTACTCTGTACCAGACCAAATGCTAAATTTTGTACGCGCAAATAATATTGTCGCGAGGGGGCACAACATATTCTGGGAAGACCCCAAATATACCCCACAGTGGGTTGTTAATCTTACAGGCAAGGATCATTATTTCATTTTTCATATCTAGGACATGTTTTTTTTTATGAGTTTTAAATTTATAACGTTTTATGTATTTGACTTGTTCAAAGTCTAAGCTTTTAAATCTCTGGTGAAAAAGCTAAGTTTTTGTGCTTAACAGTTACTATTTCCAATTTGATTAAATGATACGGTAATCAACTGGAAGAATAACATTGTTTTCAATAACTTGAAGTTGGACTGTTACACTCCAAAAAAAAAGTTGGAATTTTGGAAGTTTGGTCACTTTGACATGGTTTGAAATGGGGACTTATGTACCCCAATCAAGTTTAAACGTATTCACGCCCACTCGGAATATGTTAATTGTAAGCATTTTGACACTTCCCCATATTTTTTTAAATCTAGTTTTTTTTTTTTCGAATTCTGATATTTTTGTATCGGGAAGAAAAAGAAAACCGTGTACAGAATCAAGTTTAGTTATTTTAAAGTATCCCAGTTTTTTCAAAAATAGTTTTAAAGCCAATTTATACAGCACTTACACATCAAATAATGAAAGCAAATCCAAGAATAAAGTAACCAGTTTTGTGTGTACTAAAAATTTGAGTATTATTGCATATCTTAGTTCTTAAAAACAGATCCTACAACTGATTGAAAGCCTATACTATTTCTACAAAATATATCCATAAATATAAAACGGTGAAACATATAAAAGCTTCAATATCTGCGTTTCATACAGGCGTCGAACTTCAATCTGCTGTTAGCTCAAGGATACAAAGCCTAATGAGCAAGTACAAGGAGGAATTTATTCACTGGGATGTTAGCAATGAGATGCTACATTTTGATTTCTATGAGCAAAGGCTGGGCCCTAAAGCAACGATTGATTTTTTCAAAATTAGCCGAGAATTAGATCCATTGGCCACACTGTTCATGAACGAGTTTAATGTAGTCGAAACTTGTAGCGACGAAAACTCTACGGTGGATATTTATATTTCAAAAATGAGAGAACTCAAGGAAAATGGAATTTTGATGGGTGGCATAGGCCTAGAGGGTCATTTCACAGTGCCCAATCTTCCCCTAGTGAGAGCTGTGCTCGATAAATTAGCAACTTTGGGGATTCCGATTTGGCTTACAGAAGTTGATATTAGCAACAAAGTGGATAAAGAAACACAGGTGAGAAAGAATTTTTTCCCCAACTCCTCTTACTTGTCTATTATTGCCTGCTTCATGCTTGAGTTTTGAAAGCTTGACAAAGTCGGTCCCTGTCAGCCAAGTTTTGAAAGCTTGTAAATGGTAAAAATCAATTAAATCAAGCCGGAATCTGGCATAATCAACTGAATTGTATAGGAATCGTTTGCATGTGTAGTTGGAACTAGCTATGTTCTTTGAACTTTACACACAAATGCTTGTAATTTTATAGAATCGCTTGCATGTGTAGTTGGTATTCGTTCTCTCTTTGAACTTTACGCACAACTGCACATGCGTAGTTGGTCTTGGCTAAATTCTTTGAACTTTACGCATAACTGTTCAAGCATAGTTGGTACTGCCTGTATACTTCGAACTTTAGGCACAACTGCACAAGCACATCTCTCTACAATTATATTATTGTTACAATATGACACAGATCCTCATCATAACTTGCGTATACCCACGCAATGGACCATAAATTGTTTTCCCATGCAATATCGTGTTTGACATCATGTACCATGCTAAAATCTACCATCTAGTCATCTACATACATCTGCAATATACCGAATCGTCACGTGCACAATCAGGACACTCAATTAACTCTTTTTGTTCCTTTTATCTTTTGTTTACAGTCTGTCTATCTAGAGGAAGTACTTAGAGAAGGCTTCTCACACCCTAGCATAAACGGGATCATGCTATGGACTGCTCTACATCCGAACGGCTGTTACCAAATGTGCCTCACAGATAACAAGTTCAATAACCTCCCAGCTGGAGACATTGTTGATAAGCTCCTAAATGAATGGCAAACTAGGGGAGAACACGAACTCACCGATGAACATGGTGCTTATAGCTTCCATGGGTACTTAGGGGAATATCAAGCAAGTGTTACATTTGAAAATAAAACCATCAATTCAAGTTTTTCATTATCTAAAGGGGATGAGACAGCACATTTTAATATCCAACTATAGGAAAAAGAAATCGTTGTATTAGCATATATGGTTTTAAGTTCAAATGTGGCCTTATTTCATATCTTTTAAGGCAGGTAAAGATTATACACTGGTTGCACATGCACCATTTCTCAAAAAGATCACAATAAGTAAAGGACACGAGCAGGAAGAAAAACCATTACTGTGAAGGCAAACAATAGCATATAGAAATGCACAGAAGTTTGACTCAGGTGTATCATAATTCATTGGCTACATGGTTGTTGGTACGATGCGCGGATAAGAGAATTTCGGAATCTAAACTGAATATAGTTTACAAGATTTAAGTCCAATCCAACCCCAATCAGTTCAGTATGATCGATAACGTAAGCTCGAAAACTTCAATTTCACCCAAACACACTTGCATACTTACATAAAAATTTGCTTTCAAGTAATAGGGATCCTTTGAAAAAATGTACTAGTCATTCGCAATCATAAACCCGTTTCAATTATTCGAATGGTGCAATGTGGTCCAAATTTGCAATAAAAACATGATCAATTCCAGTTAAAATCCAATTCACCTGTAACATTTTGTTCACCCCTAATAGCTAACAAACAGACCAATATACTGGTATGGGCCTAGACTCTATCATCTTAAACAAGAAACAATAAATCATGCATCCAACTAGACACTTGCCCAAAAAGATGCAACCTAATGTTCAAAGTTCACCCAAACACGCTTGAATAGTACTTAAGATTTGTTTTCAAGTATTAAAATCCTTAAAAATATGTACTAGTAATTCGCAATCGTAAAGGGTAAACCCATCTCAATTACTGGAATGGTGAAATGTGGTCCAAATTTGCAATGTAAAACATGGTTAGTAACTTAGTTCCAATTAAAATCCAATTCACCTGTCAACATTTAGTCTACCCTTAATAGCTACGAACAGACCAATATATTGGTATGGACCTAGACTATATCAATCTTAAACAAGAAACAATAAATCATGCATCCAACTAGACACTTGCCCAAAAAGAATACAACCTAATGTTCAAACAAGACCATGCACTGTTATTGAAAGCAGAGTAGCTAACCACAATAGCACGTGAAAATCTACTGCAATGACCCTGGAGAGTAGTTTGGTAAACTCCTTTACTGGTTCTTAAAATTCAGAATGGATAATCGTCGTTCTAATTTTCATATGTTTGGTTATTAAGCTTTTCAGTAACCGATAACCAAAGTACTCAAGGACATACGCTTGAACTGTAACTGAATGCAGAAACTAACAACTACACATAGCACGTGAAAATCTTTGAAAATCTACTGGAATGACCCTCAAGAGTAAATTAGTGAACTCCTTTATTGGTTCTTAAAATTCAGAATGGGTAAATTCTAATTTTCAAATATTTGGTTATTAGTTTCCAGAAATCAATAACCAAAGTGCTTAAGCACATACGTTAAAACCGGTCTTCCTGATTCACTTGTAAAGAACCAAGCACTTGAACGAGTGTCTTTAATATTCCCACAAGGTCAGCTACACATGCTTTTTGTATATAAAAAAACACACATGAAAATGTAAAGAGATAACCATAAGACTACCTAACAATGTAATGGAAAATACAGGAGTGTCAATTTCTGGAATGAAGAATTGGATTTTTATCATTCCACTTGAAACAAGCCTGGATACTTACTACTCCATGGTCCATAGTAAATCAATCAGTTATAACATGAAAACAAAAGGCAAGTACATCCCAACTATAGGTATTAATCAAAACCCTGCTAAACTAAGTTAAAATCCTGCAACATGAGAATCAACTTACACTTACCGTTATAAGCACAAGAACATTCCCCCTGGACTGTTAAATTAACAAAACTAAAGACGAGAGAGAAAATTTCAACCACTGTTAATTACCCAAGTACTACATATTTGGCTCAAGAGCTCTCCGAATGTTAAATTTGTTCCGCAAACACTAAAACCACTAGCAACGAATCACCCGACACCCTCAGTAAATTGGAGAGAGCTTTGAGGAAATGGACAAGCCAATAAAATTGTAATCGAGACTAAATGTTGTATTCGATGGCACAGGTAAAGACTATTTATACATAATCTAAAATCAGTGTGTCCATTTAAAGAGAGGCTAAACACTAACCACTAGTTAGGTCCAAATTAATTCAGATTCATGTTGAAATTTTTGTGTCATCAAAGGGACTTGGTGAATACTGGGAGTTTAGTTAAAATGCAACTACAATTTAAATATGTTTGGTTGAAATACAAGTAGTAGAATTTATGTGTAAGGGCTAAAAAGTAATGTGTCCCTACTTAATTCATGTGTCTCGTAAGACATGTGACCATACATACAAAATGAGCACCTGGAAATAAATTTAATACTCCTCGGAACTCACAGTCACAATTATCCATAAGGAAAACATCGAATACTTCGTCCACAGTAATTAATGGGTCACAAAAGATATTAAAACTAACAACAACTAAAGCAAAGCACAACTACCCATAAAAATCAACAAATTACTTGATCAGCAGCAATTAAAGGATAATACTGTGTAACATTGAAACTCACAATCACCATTTTAACAAAGCACAATTATCCATAAGAAAAAAGTAATTAATGGATGATAAAAAAAAAAAAGAGAACATAAAAAGGCACAACCCAATTTTCCATAAATTAAAACAGTTGATCAACAGTAATTAATGGATTATAAAAGAGATTACAACCATCAAACTGTCAAATTTCCCCATTACCCCAAAACAAAAACAAAACTTTAACTAAAAACCCACCCACCGACTCAAATAACCAAAATATAGGTGACCATATAAACATCTTTTTTTGTCCATCAAACCACGCAAAAACGCAATTAAAAGTCTTATCCAGATCCGGTTCACCAAAAACACAACTTGAAACTTAAATTAAAACCCAGAACATAATAACCAACAGAGCAAACGGTAAAAAAAGTTAAAAAGTAAAAAAGCGAAAAATCACTTTTTACTTTTTTACTGTTTTACCAACTCATAACTAACCCCTTTGGTTAGGGCAGTCACGAGAGAAATGGCCCTCTTCACCACAGCTATAGCAGCTTCCTCCGCCACCTCCACCACCACCTCCGCCGTACCTCCCACCACCACCTCCGCCGTACCTCCCACCACCACCACCTCCATAACGGTCTCCACCACCACCTCCTCCAGAGGTACAATCACGCGAGATATGCCCCTCTTCACCACACTTGAAACACCCACTCCCACCACCGCCGCCGCCACGTCCTCCATAACCACCGCCGCCGCGTCCTCCGTAACCACCACCTCCACCATATCCGCCTCCACCTCCACCATATCCGCCTCCTCCGCCACCGTAGCGATCTCCTCCTCCACCACCGCCGGAGCTGCGATTGGAGCCTTGGACAGCAACGCCGCCGGGTCCGGTGACGTCGATGGCCTTAGTACGGCCGTCGTCACCGGAGCTGATGGTAAACTCAACCGATTCACCTTCGGCTAAGCTACGGAAACCGCCATCGGAGAGGATCGAGGATTGGTGGACGAACAGATCCTCGTTACCATCTTCAGGTGTGATGAAACCAAACCCTTTGGTATCATTAAACCACTTCACCGTTCCTTTCATCTTCTCACCCATCACTCTCACAGATCTAGCAAACCCTAACCGCCTCTCACTCTCTCTCTATATCTCTATCTCTATCTATATATATATATATATATATATATATATATATATATATGATATGTATTTATTATCACGCGATTTGTGCTTTGTAGCGGTGTGAGATGGGCCTTATTTATATTGGTTTACGAAAGAGACGTGCTGTTGGTTAGGGTTGACACGTGGGAAATTAAACGGCGCCGTTTGGGATACTTTTTCGTATGGGGGGGAGAAAAGATTTGTCGTTATCCTTTCCTTGAATATTGTGTGTATTTTATTTGATTTACTTATATGGAAGATTTTTTTGTTGGAGATTTTTACTATTTTATTTTCTGCTTTTTAATTTTAATTAATTAATACACAAAAGGAGAAGATTGTGTACCCATTTGAATTCGGTAAATATTAAAAAAAAAATCATTAATTACATTTTAAAGTTATAAATATAATATCAGTTTAATTTAAATCGCTATTGTTGTTAATTTTTAGAATGTATTTATTGTAATATTTGATTATATTATATTAATTTTATCATTTTTTCATTGAAAAATTAGTAAATTGGACATTTATTTTGGAACAGTCAAATATGCAACAGTGGACACTTATTTATGGACGAACGGAATATAATTTTTCAACACTAATTAGTAATTACCTTTTAATGATCGATGAAAAAGGTAATACTCATTTAATTGATATTACTTTGTTTTCACATTCGATCTCTCCAATCCCGACTTCTAACTCGTGACTAAGATTGCGATAGAGTTACAATGATCCAATAGCGCTTATCGGACTTATTACTCTTGATTGAGATTGCGGTTTAGTTGTAGTAATTAATTTCGTAAATTACAAGTAAATAGTAATCGGTTTATTTTTGTTGCACCTAAAGACGAATTTTACTTGGTGTTTAGCTTTAGATCTACATATATTATTTAATTCTTTTGTAATCAATTTATCTATATTTTTTACTATGTTTCTATAATAATCCGTAAATAAATTCTATAGTACGAAAAATGTGCAAATATTATAAGATATGTAATTTATCGTAGTCTATACATTGTCATCCACCATTTAATAATAGATTCAATGTATTTGTACATTGTTTAATATGATAGTTTGATTAATACGTGTTTGCATTCAAAGTACCATATTTCTTGTTTAGTGAAAAATCAATGTAATATTTATTATTGAAATATTTATAACTTATAAGTCAAAATGATATGAATCTAAAATTCATGAAAATATTATTTGTCGTAAATTGAAACCATTTTTTTTTATTACGAGTACATAACACTTGTGATTTTAGGTGTGCATGAAAATTACATCCATTGAATACTTAGTTAGATTATTTTTCTTCAATTTAATTATATTCTTTCTTTTCTTGACTATTTTTTTTTACCAAACAATACCATTATGTTTTTGTATCAATTGTTTGTCGCAATATTTACATAGAATGGATTTGTATCAAGTTCCTATCATTTACTACCAATTATGTGTGAAAACATGTTAAATTTTTATGTCGAAATTGTAAATCAAACAAATTAATTGTAATTGCGCTCTATAGACCCTTAGTCGAAACCAAAACAAAGCAAGACATCTATAATTGGTTTATATCATAAATCAATATCGATCAACCAGAAGTTTTATTGACAACTAACAATAGATAATTGACAAATCTGTGATCTTATAACTTGTAATAGATCTATTTAAAACATAGATAGTTTATTCAAATGATTATATTTAATTAGTATGTAATTATAATTATATGTAAATAGTTTATTTGACTTATGAGTAATTTGATCGGTTTTGTTTTGTTTTTAAAAGCCTAAAAAACATAGTCAAGGATGTGGGTTGTATTCGTTGGTTTAGATGGGGGAGCCACAGTTGAATTTGTGAATAGTGACATATCACGTTTATGAATTTCAGTTTGAAAGTGATGATGCTAAATTGTCGTTATCCATTCCTTAAACAGTGTGTGTACACCGATTTTGATTTAGGTATATGAAAAATGTTTGGTTGTAGTTTTCATTATTTTATTTTATTTCCTACTTTATGTTTAGCTAAGAACTACGATTAATTATTTAATTATTTAGTTTGACTTATTTTAGTTTATTTCGAATAAAATTGTTGTTTCACTTTATAACTTGCTTAACTAGTTAACTTCATTGAGTTTTTTTTTTTTTTTTTTTATATAATTTAGTAGTTTATATTGAAAATAATATATTTGAAAGTTTGTCGAACGATATTATTATGCATTGTTTTCAAGATATGGGTGACCGTACGAGTTGATTGTAAATTAAATAACAATGTTTGACCTTTTGCAGTTTTATTTTTTTTAGTTTTAATTTTTTTTATTTTGTCAATATTTTGACCCCCTGTTTTAAAGTTATGGCTCCGTCAATATTTATACTCAATTTATCTACTTTATTTTATATTTATATAATAATATGTACATAAATTATTTATTGTATGAAAATGAGCAAATAATTTATTGCGGTTTTCAACATCACCAAGTACAATATGTCTATAAGAAATGCAATTTATATAGTCTATAAATTATTAAATTGTCACTTAGTCCGCCATTTTGGAAGAGATTCAATGCATTAGTACATTGTTTAACGATAGTTTGATTAATGTGTTTGCATTCGAAGTACGGTATTCCTTCTTTAATGAAAATTCAATGTATTTTTTGTTATTTAAATCCATATGAGTCAAAATGAAATGAATTTAAAAAACCATGTAAATATTATTTATGTTTTAAATTAAAATCAATATTTGTTTTTATTACTGTGCATAATACTTATGATTTCAAGAATGCATGATCACATCCTTCCAATACGTAGTTAGATTAATTTTATTTAATTTACTTTATTATTTTTACTAGTTTTTTACCAAACAATATCATGGTGTTTATGTATCAATTTACATAGTGGATTTGTATCAAGTTTGGAGTGCATAAAAAAAAATTATTTTTTATTTTTGGACGGCCTCCGACTGTTCTTATCTAGTTCATTCTCTAATCCAATTCAAGCCAATTTTAAAATTTCATAATTCAAATAAAACCAATAGTCAATCGGTTTGGTCTGATATCGTTTCAGCTTAATTCAACTGACTTTTACTCACACCATATATTTGGATTAATTGTGGTGCATGATATTTTGTTTCTTCTCTAATTCAATTCAAGCCAATTTTAAAATTTCATAATTCAAATAAAACCAATAGTCAATCGGTTTGGTCCGATATCGTTTCAGCTTAATTCAACTGACTTTTACTCACACCATATATTTAGGTTAATTGTGGTGCATGATATTTTGTTTCTTCTCTAATTCAATTCAAGCCAATTTTAAAATTTCATAATTCAAATAAAACCAATAGTCAATCGGTTTAGTCCGATATCGTTTCAGCTTAATTCAACTGACTTTTACTCACACCATATATTTGGGTTAATTGTGGTGCATGATATTTTGTTTCTTCTCTAATTCAATTCAAGCCAATTTTAAAATTTCATAATTCAAATAAAACCAATAGTCAATCGGTTTGGTCCGATATCGTTTCAGCTTAATTCAGCTGAATTTTACTCACACCATATATTTGGGTTAATTGTGGTGCATGATATTTTGTTTTTTTTTCATTTCAAAAAAGCAAGGCATGTTTCTTGATCACCATTCTAATTTTAATTGAAGTATAATTTAAAAAATACTTGCCCAAACTAATTTGTTAATTATTGTATTACTTATAAATTTATAATATAGCAAATCATTGAACTCGATCTTAATAGTGAAATCGTTTTTTTGTAAAAGAATGTACACAAAATGTGGTGCTCGACTAGTTTAAGTTTATAAATCAAACGTGAACAATCTCTGCTTTTAGTGGAATGATTGGACGGTCTAGTTGCCAGTGATTTGGGAGGACTAGTCAAAATTTGATAATTTCAAATGTCAGACCTTCCTTGACTTTACTTTGACTAGTTTTCTTTTTTTATAGTTATCCCTATTCTAGATACTGCAACTTTAAATATACATTAATTAAATTAAATTATGGAAATATCGATTTTTAAAATTTATTCATATAGTTTAACATTTGAATTATGTGATTAACTTTTAAAAAAAATTATTTTGACAACTTAGATATGAGTTATTTGTCGGTTAAAATTATACTTATATAAATTATTGAGAAGTTGGAATTGCTAATTTACATGTTTATAATTACATGATTTTCATTTTTGGAGTGACAATTTAATTAATTGATTAGGCTTGTGGGTAATACTACCATTTCACAATGGCAAATGATAACTTATTCTTCTAAGGCATAAGTTAAGGGTTGTATTTAGTACGTAGTTCTATCATATATTTAGAACATTTATGACAATTATTATTGGAAGTTATATATATTAATTATAGAGTTTTTGAAAATATAAAGTCCAGTGAACCACCATAATTGATCTTGTAATTAACTAATATTATGATTTATGACTCAATTTTAGAATATAAAGAAACATAACCAATATAATAATATATATATGTATATATATTAATAATGCTAGATGTAATAATTTTTTATTTTTAATTAATATTTAAATTTAGGGTATGTTCAATTAGATTTTATATTTTTATTTGGAATTTTATTACATTTTGTTCTTACTGAATTGAATATTTTATATTTTGTTTTATCAAATTATAAATTGTATTTTAAGTAATTAAAAAAGAAAAACAATTATAAGAAAACATAACATATTTAGGTGATCTATAGGGTATGTTCAATTAGAGTTTATATTTTTATTTGGAATTTTATTACATTTTGTTTTTACTGAATTGAATATTTTATATTTTGTTTTATCAAATTATAAATTGTATTTTAAGTAATTAAAAAAGAAAAACAATTATAAGAAAACATAACATATTTAGGTGATCTATTATTTTAAAAAGAAGTATTAATTGACCTAATTCAATTTTTGGGTGAAATATTGTTGCTATTATCATTGTAAAATTTGTGTTTCGTGTTTCTTTACAATCAATAAATGATAGAATATATAACCATATAACATTGGTCAACCACTTTGATTAAATGTTTAACATATGCCCCGGAGCATACGTTAGCAAAACCAACCATTTTACAATATACAAACAACTATTTTGTATGATGTTTTACCATTCACTTACTCTGTGTGCCATCTTATTATAAAGAGTAACTAAGTTACCAAATCAATATAATTGGTTATATATAAACTTATATATCACTACAAAATAATGTTTGATTTAGTGAGAGTTAAAAACTGTCAGAACTCTGTCACTAATTTAAAAAACTGTCACAAATCTGTCGTAAATTGACTAAACTGTCACAAAACCGTCATAAAAACCGTCGTTAATAAGCTCGTAATAAAAAATACCGTCACTAATCCCGTCACTATTTGAGTATTTTTTTGTAGTGTATATCACTATTACTTAGGGACGACCATTGTTTTTGCTTACCCAGTACTTAAACCATTGTCTAAAAATATATATATTTTTTTTTTTTTGGCTCCAGCTCAGTTTTTTTTTTTTGCCACAGCTCAATCTCTGTCACAGACGTATACATTTATTTTCCAAAGAAACATTCATTGCTAGATACATACATTAATATTGCTAGTATAATTACATATAATTGTACCAATTCATAAAACAATCTTACCTTTGTTCATTTCAAACAAAAAAATCTCACTTTTGTTGTACAGGAGGTATTTGTTTTTTATGCTATAGTTATTTAAATTCACACCCTGTTAACATATGTGTAAATTTATTTTTAACAATAACATGTTTATTATTGATAATAACGTGTACGAGTACAAGTTTCACCATATTTGAAACAAGTTCCAAATAACTAGAAAAGCAAATACATAGCTAAACAAGCTACTCAACTCTAAAAACGTCACCTAAAACATCGTACCCAAGAAAATTAAACGAAATCAACCATCGTAAAACGTAAGTAAAAATATAACTCTTCTTAACAATTTACACGGTGCAGTGAAATATTATCGAACGAGCCAGTCTGAATAGACGAAACGTTAAGAAAAAACAAAACTAGCAAAGTAACGGACAAGGTGCAGACGAAAGTAACTCAATGAATATATAATATTTTATTCGTTGCAGCTCAATAATTATTATTAGGGTGCCAACACATTAATTAACCGATTTAAAGGCACGTACAAAGGCTGGAAATTCAAATCATAACTCAATGCTCGAATTCACCATTAATTACCACACACATTTGCCGATAAGAGAACCACACATTAAATCAAATCCCTATTTTTCCGGACGAAACAAGTTTGGATAAAAAAATATGTACAATAGCCCAAATTTAAAAATATATACCATAAACTAAACCGTTAACAACGAGCTCGGTTTTTTTTTTTCGCATCTCATTATATATAAGTTACTCAACCCATTATATATAAGTTAAATACCTAACCAGAGTGAGAGTAGATCCACCCAATAAATTGGGCCCGATTCACGGGTAGTAAAATGCTTCTGTAATTTGAACTACTATCATTAGTAAAATGTTTCATAATTACATATCCTTTTAATGAATTAAATAAATTAAAAGAAATAATTGAATTACAGTATTATTATTATTACTTGGGCCGTAAAAGTCGGATTTAGAGCCGTTACAAGTGATTTGCCGCCTCTATGTATCGATATATACCCACAAAATCACCACCGATATTTTCATCTCAATTCTCTTTTTCTTTCTCTCTCTCTCTCTATAACTATATTATTCCGGTCAGATAAAACCCCCCCCCCCCTTAAGTTCTGTGTATTTTTTTTTTGTCCCAGGCTTTATTATTTAGTTTAATCGAGTTGATTAGATAACTAATTTATTATGCGATAGATCTAGTTTAGTGTTTAGTATAAAAGTTCTTTTATTATGATTTGGGTGTTAATTTGTTCTCCGATTGTTCCTATTTACACAGAATTGACGAAAGTTTTTTAATCTGGTTCATAAAATCCCATTATCTTGTAATTATGTGTTTTTTGGTTTTAGAATAATACTTGAGTTGGGTTTCTTTTCATTATTTGTATGTTATTCTTGTTGTTTAAGGTTTTATGAGTTAGTTTATTTTTATTCACTAAATAAAACATTTAGGATGTGGTAAATCTAACTCAGGGTTTAAATATCAAAGTAATAATTTCTGATTTGGGCGTTAAATTTTTTCTCCAATTGTTACTATTCAGACAGAGTTAAATAAAGCTTTTAATTAGGGTGATAAAAGAGCCGTAGTTTTATATTCGAAAATTTGAGGATAATAATTGGGTTTTTTTACTAGTTTTTATGTTATTCTTCCTTTTGTTCTAGTTTTATGATTTAGTTTAGTTTAATTCACAATTCTACTCAAATAAAACGAGTTAATTACCTAATCTAGGTTGTGATAGACTAGGGTTTAATCTCACGTATATGTTTTATGATCTGGGCGTTATTTTTTCCCCGACTGTTCCTATTTATGCAGAGATACCGAAGCCTTTAATTTTGTTGATAAACAAGCGCTTGTCTTATTTCGTAATCATATTTTATTGTAGACCTTTAGTTCTGGTTTGAGGGTAATTATTTGGCCTATGTTATTCTTCTCGTTCCGGGTTTGAATTATAGTTTAATTTAATGAATCAATCAAATAAAATAAGTTGGATAATGGATATCTTAGGATGTGTCAGATTTAATATAGGGTTTAATTTGACCTACTAGTTTTATAAGCTGAGCTGAGCGTTAGTTTGTTATGTTATCCGACTGTTCTTAGTTACTCAGAGATAACTAAAAGCCTATAATTTGGTTGGTAAACAAATCCTAAATTTATGTAGTTGTTCATTGTTTGGTTTGAGGATAGTTTTGTGGACATATTGGTTGTGTCTGAGTTACATATTAGATAGAAATTGAATGATTCATTCTTATACAATTTACAGCTATATACTACGAAAATGAGTTCAACATCTAATTTAGGGCGTGAAAGATCCAATTCAGGGTTCAACTTTACATATTGCTCTATGAGTTGGGGGTTAATGCAGAGTTATATAAAAGCCTTTAATTGGTTTTTAAAACAAATCTTTATTCTATTTTTCTAATCCTAAATTGTTGTAATGGTGTATTACGTATCTTGGGATGTTTGGGTTCTATATCCCCTTCCTTATATGGTTTTCAAGTCTACATTGAATAGATAAGTAATGATGTATACATCACATTGTTGTTTCCATGTTTTTTGAGTTACTTTAGTTTAAGTCTAGCTTTGGTGAGCATGAGGATTATTGCTTAGCGAGGGGTAAGGCTGACCATCCCCAAAACCCGTAAAGCCAAGGCTTGTGCACCAGCTAGCTCTTTTACTTTTATAATTCAATTATGTATTTAGCAGCCAATTACTCTTGTAGATTCCATTAGGACAACCAATTATTCTGATTTGCTATGGTTGTGTGTCATATATGTGGGCTGGCTGAGTTTAAATCCCTGTTCATTACTTTTTAATTTTTTTTTATATGAAATGTATAATTAATGATCTAAGCATCAATATTTCTTTATTATTCGTTTGTAATCTACTTTGTTTGGGGCTAGTCTCTTGGTGCATGCGGTTTTCGGTTCATATTCACAGGGTATGTCTGACCCTTCATAAACCAGAAAAGCTTAAGCCCTGTGCACTGGTTCACCCTTTTATTATTACGCTAGTATTGTGTAGTTGACAGCCAGCTACTCTTATGTCCCCCCCTTTCATACTCTTTTGATTCAATATCATCAGGCTCTAAGTATAACCTTTACCAGAAGCGTAAGATAAATAGTAACTTGAGATGTTATTTATAATCTGAGAATTTGGTTGGCAAATACGTTGCAAAATTATGTACAAAGGGTAAAGCCAGTGCAAAAAGGCCTGCACATTATGGGGTTTGGGAAGGGTCTTACTAGTCATACATGCTTTTTTAACCCATAATCCGCATGCCATCATGCTTTTTTAATTTGTATTTCACGTTTCTTCCAATTCTTTTTCTAATTGGCAATTCAACCACGTTCAGTTCACGGGAATGTCCAGAGTTTGGAGAGATGTTTGTAAGTTTCCTAACTCTTATTCGATGTTTGAAGTCATTCTATTAAAAATTTCCAATCCTTATATCATGATTAAAGCTCAGATTGGTGTTTTTCCTTTTCTTCAAGGGTTAAAATCAGAAAACTGTGACTGAGAATCTGATGAGGGGTTCACTTGTCCCTTTAGAAAATTGTGTGGCCGCCGGCCAATCAACGTTTGTGTTCTTTATTTATATAAGCATTTCCTTGGGTTGCCTTATGCATATGCTTTTTAAGTGACAATAACTTCATGTTGTACAGTCAAGTATTTCAGGTTTATAATTTCATGAAGTCATTTATAGCTACAGAAGATATTTTCACTTTTATTCTTAATTTGGTTTTGACAGTGGATAATACTAACATCAAATTTGTTTCTATTGTTTCTGTATTTATATTGGGGAACTCTTGAGATATTATTGAGAATAAGTACCTGTTAGGCCTTGGAGCATGGTCACCTTAAAATCTAGAATTGACTGATGAGTGTAAGTTGTATAAGATGGCTGTTTTTTTTTATAGATTTCATTGCTGTCTAGTATTATACTCCACTATGTATGGTCACTTACACAACCTTTAATTGCAGAGTATTATCTGCGGGTCCTAGCTGTGAGTCATTCTTTTTGAAAAATTCTGTCAGCGCTAGCCACAAAAGATCTTTTTGAGTTATAAGGCATTGACGGCATTAGGTAACCTGATCTAATGCTTCTTAAGTTTACTCTATTCTCCTGGTGGATGATATCATTTGATTGCTGTTAATTTCTGTAACGTCTTCATGTAGTGATGATTTCTGCCTTTTACCCCTTCGTATGTGTAGTAGAAATAATTGAATTTCGGACATGACAATTTTCTTTTGTGTTGCTTCATCTTTGATCGCGAGGTCGTGAGTTTTACATAAAAAGGTTATTCGTCAGAAATGGTCCAGGTGGTCTCTAGGTATGATGTTCCGTTTGCTTTTACAACTTAAACAAAATATTAGTTGGTACTCGTAACCCTCTTCAATCTTTGGTTTCAGTGGTCTATAATAATTGTTGTTTTGCTTGGTGAAAGGAAAGCATGCAGAACCTGGAGGGGTAAATATGATCCACCTTTAACATCTTTTGTAAAGCTGCGTACGTTATCGCCGTGTAGCTCACATGGCAGACGAGGTTCTCTCTCTCTCTCTCTGTCTTTACAAATCATTTGGAAATCAAGGTCAACTTTGGTCAAATAGATACCTGAGAATGTGACTTCTGGTTTATGTTTATGTTGAAAAGTAATTTGTTTACCCTTTTGAATGCTTCAGATATCCATGTATGCATCTCTTTTGTACGGAGTCGTTATTTTATAATAAGAACCTGACATAGACGAACTGTATATGCATCTCCCTTCGAGCATTGTCACTTTAAAATGTAGAATTGGCTGTATGGTGCTGCTTTATAAAGTAAACTACTTTGAAGAAACTGATAGGGCAAATAGAAATTAGAAGTTACACATTTAGCTCATATTACCTGGGTTTAGATCTACATGTCTTATGTTGTCACTCGTCTCTACCTTCGTTTCTTCTAATGTGCAAGTTCTTATACGCCATAGTAGGTGTAAGTTCTGTTCAAGTTAGATATGCAGCAGGGATAGGAAACGTCAGGTAATATTCCCACATTTTGTATCTTTAGATTTACGTTTACATACATGTCAAGTTCTAATATTTTATCAATCTAGAAAGGGTCTTTGCTAGTAAAAGTTAGTTAGACATGTATTCCAGAAAAATATGTTTGTACAAGTTTGAATGAAAAAAGGTCACAAACGGGAGTCAAGATTCTTACCATGTTTACCTTGCTTTTATTCGGTCCCAACTCCTTATAATTTAGTGCAGTAGGGTAGTCATTATTGGCATCAAAACTGGCCATTAAAGTAAATGAATTGGCTTCTAGTATGTGTAGTTATTGGATTTATTTATGATGATATTTTTTTTCTTAATTTTTAGTTAGTATTAATTTGTTTTCTTCATGTTACCTCCCTCATACCCTTTTTCCTCCTTTTGCACTTTTAGGTTTACAGGAAATGCCAAACAACATGAATTATACTTTATACTCAATTCTTTTTGAAACAGCCAAGGTAGGACTTGTATCTCATTTGGGCGGAAGTATGTTGCAGGTAAACATTAGATCTGAATTTTTCTGGGGTCCAATTTCAGCAATCTCCCTCCCAGAACAAGGGACGATAAATCAGATAAGCGTGTTTGATATTTTCCTGCTATGTTTCCGCTGCAGTATGCTCCTTTTTTTTTGAAAATTTTCTGCGAATCTCTGTCCTTGATATGTTTTGAATGTTTAGTTGTTATGATTGATCCACCACTTAAAGAAATAAAATGAGTTTAAGAAACGAAAATATAAACTGCTGGAACCCTCAACCCAATAAATTAACAAGTGGTGACGATTACTGTTAGCTACAATTTGTGCTACTTTTTGTGAGTTTAAAAGTTGTCATATGTGTGCTTATTGTTGTGAGTGTCCTCTTTCGTTGTTTTAGTTTGATTAGAGAATGGTAATCGTTTTGACTGATATCTATTAAGTTTGTGTTCTTGCTTCTTAGCTATGAAGTTTTGGTGCACTTGAAAACAAGCTATCAATTTATCAGATTTCAGCTGGTACCGTGGTACATATATGTAGTTGATTTGGACCGGTATTTTTTTCAGCTGTGGTATGTATAGTTTCCATGTGATTCTTGATTTTCATTTAGAAAACAGTTTGTTAGATAACATGCTAGCTGTGTTAATTTCAATTACATTTTGTTAGTAGACAATAGAAGTGTTAGTGTTTTCATTGGTGCATCATGGTATGTCGTTGCAGGATTCTGAACACTAGAGATTATTTGATTGGTTGCCCCTTTAATTTATTTGCACGCCAGTGAAAGTTCTGCTCTTGTATGATTGGTTGCTCCTTTAGTTCTATATTACACGTGCAAATTCATCTGCTAGTCGAGTAATTATATTATGCTAGTCAAATTATCACTTTTTTATCTTTTTATACTTGTGGTCAGTCAGTTTGTTATTTACTCAGCAGTGACAGGATTGGTGATGGGGAGGTCTGATTATCTGGAACCGTGCTCTGCCTATCAGGGCAAGCCATTTGTTTCGTCAGTTTTTTATTTACTCAGCAGTGACAGGATTGGTGATGGGGAGGTCTGATTATCTGGAACCGTGCTCTGCCTATCAAGGTAAGCCATTTGTTTCATCACATATTATGTTTGCATGTCTATGACTTCTTACTTCTCAGCCATTTTGCCTTGTCACCTTATATAATCTTTTTTAGTATTAACCGAGAGAAGTGATTTTTTTGTTTTTCCAGTTATGGCTTATGAGTAGGTAGGTCAACTAGAAATGACTTTTGAGGGCTTAATATTTCTTTACAGTTATAAGTGATAGGACTAATAGAGCCTAATAACCAACTGTTTTTTTAAGGTAGACTTTCTATGTTTATTTCATTTCATTCTTTCCCTTAGAAATGTTTCTTGTTGAAATTAAGTTCATTTTGTTCAAGAGTTTTTAAAGATAGAGCATCCACCTTTCTCCACTATCTTTAGACCGCATATCATTCATATTTGACTTTTATTTTGTTAACTCACTTAATACCTAATTTCGCCTTTTGGTTGGCAAACAGAAACAAACTTCTATTTTCCGACAAGTGTTTTCTACTTGCTTTCCTTTTTTCAAAAGTTTATTTTAGTTCATACAGTTCAAGAGTCTTTTCAGGATGGAGCATCCACCTTCCACCGCTATCTCTAAACCGTTTATCCTTCATATTTGAATTCTTTTTGTTAACTCACTTGATACCTTATTTCCTGTTTCGGTAGGCAAATGGAAACTGACTTCTATTTCTCTGTCTGCTTTCCTTCTTTCCATCTTTTTTTGATACGGTGTTGATTGTCAATGAATTACTTGGTGCAATTCTGAAGGAGGCTGACGATGTTTTGGGTTCAGTTGACGGAAAATATATCCCGTGAAGCTTTATAAACATTGCATCTTACATTTTAAGATCTTTCAGGTTAGTTATTTTATAATCACATTCCTATATGTGCCTTCTGCCGTGTTTATGAATTTTAAAGTTAAAGAAGTGACATTTTTAATTTTTTTAGTGTTAATTCTTAATGTATCAACTAACACGATTTGCATAGATTTGAGTGTTCTAAATAGTATATTTAGAAACCAAATAATAAATTTATTAATTATTGTTTATTACTTGTTATTAACTTTCTGTTGCCTTCTAAAACTGCAAATTAGCGTGTTTTGACTGCCATCGTGGTTGCTGCTATGTTTTTAGTTCCAATATATATATATATATGTTGCATGTACGGTACTTGGTTAAGGTTTAATAAATGGGTTTGTTCTGTTTGCGACCAAAGACGTTACAATTTTTGTTTTTCTACCGTGTAGTAAAAATTATGTTCATTGTGGTATGCAAAAAAGAAATTTGACTCTTTTGTACTTACGGGACAGAATAGTGCTTTTTATGTAGATACATTTTAAAGAATAGAAATGTCAGAAATTATAAACTACAAACGACGACTTTCCACTGCCAACACCATAAGGTGAACATGTCAATGCTATTGTTCAAAATGTGTGTTCTTTTGAATTTTTTGTCATAAGTTTAGACAACTCCGATAGTCTCTACTTTCACAATAAGGATACTATAAGCTATAATCTTTCACTTTTCTTGATAATACTTGGCAGTGGTGTTTATTGGTCTTACCCAAAAGTTTATGTTGGTTCTTTCCGTTATATTGTTGCATGTTGTCTTAATATGCCTGATAGGGTTGCCATTATATGGTTTGAGAAATGAATGAGAACAATCCATCATCAAGCATGAGATGCGCACCAAGTCTGCTAAACAAACACACGATGTTAATGATAAGAAGGTACACCACAATCAGACTCCCTACACTTTTCTGTTACTGTATATCAGTGTTTTAATACACGAGATCGTCAGAAAGAAATAGCGTTAAAAAAATAGAACTGCCAGTTTCCTCGAGTTTTTCAGAAAAGATTTTTTGCATAAACAGGTAAGAACGAGTTTTAGAGCTTTGAAGCAGGTTTCTTTTAGTGTTGGGCTATTCATAGAGGACCTTATGTATTTAAAAATATATGACGAAAGAAGACAAATAAAGACCTGGTGTTTGGTTGCAGTTTAAAAGCAAAAACGTAGTATTTTTTTCGGTTTTGGAATAAAGTTTGGTGACTATTTTTTAGCTTATTTTTTATTTTAGGCCAAATAGACAGAAAGAGCCAGCTTAAAAGCCAAATTTATAGCAAATTCCTTAAAAAGGACACAGTATGCAGATTGGTACTGTTTGGTTGATTTGTCCAAGTTTGTGGTTGGTTTTTTAGTGCACAGGACACATGGTCTTGATTATTTGTCCAAGTTGGTCTTCTTAAATCGGTATATAAATTAAAACAGAATTAGGTGTTTGGTTGCAACAGAAACTTGTTTTAGTTCTCTTTTCTGCTTCTGGGATTTCAATAAAGATAACATGTCTAGTTGTTTATGTGCTCATTTTCTTTTACTCAAAGATCTATTGTCTTTAAATTAGTGTTTGCAACCAGTTATCGTGAAGGGTAACCATTCTAAATATTTGGTTGACATTGGTTAGGGAAACATCCATTTTGCAAATTTCAAGATTTTTTAATTTTTAAAACTTTTATGAGTCCTCTCTCTATATTGCATTAAGGTTTCCTTTCTAAGTTGAAATTTTCTCATATCGATCTGTCCAGTTGTTCTTTATTTGTTCAATGTTACCTGATTTTCGTGTTTTAGTGGTGGTTTGTCGTCTCATAAATATTTTTTGAGGTTTATAGGCTAGACCGCTAGAAAGTAGTGAAAGGGTCACACCACTGCTCCTTGCAATGCTGAGACTCAGGTCCTTGAAAGCTGTAATCCTTTCGTTGTGCAACATGATGAACGTAATGTAAAATAAAGTTCTTGGTATGGTAACCGTAATAACAAGTTTGTATAATTAATTTTAATAAATAATGGGTGATGTTTTGGACTTACATGGAGCGAAGTATTTGATTTTCACGTCTATGGAAATTTGTAGCTTGTTCGAATCAAAATACCTATTTCCACAACCTCCCATTATACCAAATGTTTGATTATCTCTCATGATAATCTGAGTTCCAACTTCATTTCAAAATCTGTTTTTAAGTTGTTTGATTAAATTTTGGATTTAATTTTTTTTGGAGAGGGGGGATGAGAGTCGATTACAATGAAGGGTGGAAATTGTCTTGCACTTTATCATGTCCCGACCCATGCATCTGTTTTTCAATGTTTTTTTGGTCATTTAGTTTTCAGATTTTAGGCGTCGATGAGTTTTTTTTATAACATCTGGACATATGGCTTGTTTATGTCTTGAGGTTGGAACATGGAAGTCAATGGAGCACACGATGCTTGAGAGATATTCCATTTGTTTATGACGAGATAGAGAAGATTCAGACCTCGGATCCTCATGTTATGTAATAAGTGCCTTTATTTATGTAATTCTGGTATAGGAAGTTCGGATACCTTGCATGCTCATTTCCTTATTTGCATTTCTGTTTGCAGATTGTGTAGTCACTAGTCAATGATTGCCTAGGGAATCGTCCAAGTAAGCTCATCTCCCACTCTAGGAAATCATCCTTTTTGTAAGGTAAATCTTTTACTACCAGGACTTGTTTGTCTGTTAGTTTTATTTTTGATTATTTCTTGGTATTAGTATACTTTCAAATATTTGATGTTCTAATGTTTGAGTTCTAAAAAATCCATGCTTTCATCAAATCAATAAACCTACATCTTTTAGAGTCCTGATTGCTTGCGGTCTTAACCGAACCTTATGTCCAAGTTTTTTAACCTAATAAGTTATTCTCTTATATTCATTGGTAGGATTTTATACCGTGTCAAATAATAGTCTAGTAATTCTTTTACTTGTTTTTAAATCATCAACTTTTTCCTGCCTGCAGTTTTAATTTTTTTCATATGCTTTCTCATCTCAATCTCATGCCTCTTCTCCATCCATCTCTCCTCTGTCCCTCCATGTTATTTTTTGTTCTGCTTTCAAAGTCTCTATATTAGCATATTTAAGAGAATAGGATAGAAGGGCATCTGGAATGATAAGAGTTAGTATTGAACAAAAGTTTTGTTCTCCTTTTGCTTGCATTCAGGTTTTATTCAGCTTGCTTAAATTAGTTGCGTTGTTACGTATTGTACATCCTTGGTTCATTTACCTCTTAGAAACTTCCAGTTCCATATAGAGAGTAGGGATGTAGGAAATGTCTAAGATTGCAGGAATCAAGGCTGAGCAATCATCGCGACAACAAAGCTGGGAATAGACACTTTAACCAAACTGAAGAGATAACCGATACTGGTGAGTGCATTTCTCTTTATACATGTTTCTCTTTCTTATATTTATACATGCCCATTAACTGCCTGGAAAAATGTTTATTAGAACCCAATCAACATAAATTTGAGTGATTTAATGTGATATGTATTTGTACTTGAATGTGTAATGGATTTTTTTAATTAATGGTGAGGAATACCCACTATTTATTTTAATTGATTTTAAAATTAACGTGGATGAAAACCCCCACAAAAGTACTACAACAGTTCGTACAGGAAAATAAGGAACTAAAAATGAAATAAAATGAAACTTGAGACCGTCGCAGCAGCTCTATAAAACATAAGGACTAAAATGAGAAATCTAAAACTAAAAGTCTTAAGACTTCCTGTAGTTAACGTCATCTTCCTGTCTTTGACTTTCCTTCTCTCTCCTCTTCCCATAGCCCTAGTTTTGGCAGCGGCCTTCAAAATTCAAAGTCTCACGTTGCTTCTCGTATCTCCAATTTCCTTGAGGTATTTTCTTCCTCTTTTTCTACTCTTAAATTAGGAACTCCTTTTGAATTCATTTTAATCCTTTCACCTGATTCTTTGGGAAAATCTTCCATGTTTGCTGAGTCGATTTGGAGCTTCTTATCTTTCGCCTCCTTTGCAAGATAATCGGCAGTTGTATTTGCCTCTCTGAAGGTATGTTTAATCTCAATTCCCTTTTTCTTCTTAATTAGATGCATAATTTCTGATATCACCGGCCTTAGGCTTCCAATTATAGTCTGCTTTGCTATTATTTATTATGTTCACCATAATTTGGGAGTTTGTTTCTATACTAACTTCATAGTAGTCATATTTACTTGCCACTTTGATACCCTGCAGAATAGCACTTGCTTCTAAATATAAGCTGTTATTTCCTTCACAAGCCATAGGAAAACCTTCGATGAATTCTCCTCTATTATTTGTGCATATGCCCTCTATTCCCCCGTCGTTTAGATCCTCCTTATAGCTTCCACCCACATTAATTTTCAAAATATTAGGATTTAGGTGGTCCACGGAATAGCTTGTACAGCAGGTCATTTCTATTTTATTGAATTAGTAATTGATAGAAAAGATAGAAGTGCTGTTTATAATCAAATGTTTTTTACGGTTGGAATATATGTCTAGACAAATTTATACTCCCTCCGTCCCAAAATATTCGGGCTATATGTATCTACGTGCAACTTTGACCGACAAATATCTAGTGTTTAAATTGTTGAAATATAAATTTTTAAAATTTGTTCATATAGTTTAACATTTGAACTAGGTGATTAACATTTGAAAAATTCGATTTCGACAACATAGATATGAGCTATTTGTCGGTCAAAATTGCACGTTGTTTCGTATAACCCCAACAATTTGACCGACAAATATCTAGTGTTTAAATTGTTGAAATATAAATTTTTAAAATTTGTTCATATAGTTTAACATTTGAATTAGGTGATTAACATTTGAAAAATTCGATTTCGACAACTTAGATATGAGCTATTTGTCGGTCAAAATTGCACGTTTCGTATAACCCCAACAATTTGGGATGGTGGAAATATTTCTTAAAGATATCTGTTCTGTTCATGGACTTGTTGCCTTGTAGCTGTTATGTATTTGAAATGTTTTTCTTTCCTTTCAAGTCTTTTTGATACGAAATTTTGTCTTCTAAATTTGATTGCTAATGCTTACTGCTTTTAGTACTCTGTTAACTATAGCTTCAATACTCTACTAAACTGGTGGATATAAAAGAGGTTTTTGTATCCTGTACCCATCACATTTTAGATATGGCTAAAATTCTTATCTTTAAACGACCGGCAATTTTGAAAAGGAGCCTAGAAAAGCAGTTAAACGTTCCGCTGGGTTCTTCTTTATGATCTCTTAAAACCCATATTATTATCATTTCATTTAAGGTCAGTTGATCTTAAAACCAGTGTGTTTTAAAAATCGGCCTAGGCGCCAGCTTGCCGCCGGGCCTAATTCAATTCGTTTTCAAGCAGATCAACTCTGTTCAACGCATGTATAAAGTATTAAAAAAAATCTATTTTTTTTAAATACTCAAAACCCTCAATTAGACTAACTTTACTCTCTCACCTAGAAATAATAAAAATAATAATAAAAGTTTATGATTTTTATATATTTTTTTATCATTTTGCTTTCAGCAATACTTTAAAAAATGGATTTTAATAGTATAACTATAGGCTAATAGACTTGAAATGTTCAATTTAATTTGGTAAATTTATTTATAACACGTTTATTGTATGAATGTCTAAGAAAATTATGAAAAAATGGTCTTGCCGCCTAGGCGCCAGGCACCCCCTCACCGCCTAGCGCCATTTGAAACTTTGCTTAAAACTTGTATAGTCTGTCATTCTTCTAATTGTGGAAACAGAAAATAGAAATGTGAGCTTATTTGATTCTTCCAACTGCGGACACAGAAAATAGAAATGTGAGCTTAAAACTTTGCTTGTTCTTACTTGTTAGAATCTTTGTTCTTTTCCATACTTAGCTTCAAATATTGTTGCGAGCAATTTACCTTTGTATGAATGTCAGCTTATTTGATTCTCTTTACATGTCACTGTAACATGTACTCAAGATAAGACCAGTCATTAGTTTATATAGCAAGGAATAGTTTTAGTACCCCTGTCTATCTTATGAGCATAAATCATTTTTTTTGAATTAGAGTGGAACTCTATCTTGATATAGTAATACCATAATATTTTATATCGTTTTTCTGTTTTACTAATTTCAAGTATTTGAACTTTTAGTGTAGGCTGTATCTATAATACTCTACACCTTTTTATAAAAGTGACACTGGTAAAATAATGACAAATTGTTCTTGTAAGATTTTTCTGTTGTTGCAAATATAGTATTTTTTTAATCTTTGTTTCTCCTCTACCTTTAACTTACCTTTTGTACTTTTTGCGCTAGCACTGCACTTGATGTCTGTTTTGGTGAGAAGACATTTGTTGCAGTTAACATGTGAAATGTGACATTTCTTTTCTCTCGTCAAATTATTTTGTGTCCAGGTTACTTTGTGCTTGTGGTTTCAGTTTTTTAGTTGTTTGTGTTTGTCGAATAAAGGTTTTGGTTGCTGGTTCTGATGGGGTTTGGATACCTTGGGACGTTTCCGTTGTGTTCTCTGCTTCTGTTAGGTGAACAGAAACTGTATCCCTATAGCAATAGCTTTGAATTTTGCTCTGTTTATTCTTGTTAATTCATTTGATATTTGAAAGTTTTTTCGAGTGAAAAGAGTTTTGTTTACTTCATATGACAATGTTTTAAAAAATTTACTTGTCTCGGTTATAGGAATTAAAGTTTAAGTGCCATCACAATTTCTGAACAAACTAGACATTGTTTGTTGATGTCTTCTGGAAGTCTTCCCCGTTATTCTCACGGGGATCGTCCACTGAAAAAAAAGTAGTAGTTAAGAAATCAATAAAAATTGTGTTTTTAGTTGATATATTTTTAGAATTAATTCAATCAAAAACCTTTCAAAATTTAAAGATAGTTTTTCCAGTTAAGCAATAATGTTTTCAATTAATCAATGTAGTTTTTTGTTTTAATAAATATTTAGGATTTCCTTTTTATGATTTATTAGAACAGCTAAAACGAAGTTGTTCTGTAGCTCTCTTACTTTAATCTTGAGTTGTTGCTCCCCTATAACAGGAGTTGTGATTCCGAGATTTGAGTTGTTCCCTTCTCCTTCCTTTAATAATATGCTTGTAAGGCCTTTGACGTTGTCACAATCCCTTTTCTAACAATTGTAAAATCAACAAATACTGACCTGTTAGTCACAGTTTAGTCCGCAATAAACTCCATTTTAATACTTTCTCATCCTGCTGACTGCTGAGACTTAAAAATGAGAACTATTGGTCTATAATATCATTTATGCATATGCGTATTAAGACAATATATTCTTTTGAAGTATTTCGTTTCTGTGTTGCTCGTTGTATTAGCTCTTTTTAAATGTACTATTTAAATATATGGATGAGGAGTATAAATGAACCTTTGTTGTTGAGAAAATTAATGTACATATTTTATTATATTAGTTGGTTTTAGAAAAAAATTATAAAATATTTTACAAGTTACTCGGTAGATTATAAATTAAATATTATTTTATTGAATAAATTGAAAGTATAGGTTTCAAAATATTAGTTGGTTTTAATAAGGGTTGACCCTGTAAAATACAATTTTTGGATTGTTCCCAAAACATCTCACATTTTCGGAAAGGTTGTCTTAGTCTAAGACACTAGGTGCTTTGGCTTAAGTTTAACTACCTGACCAGAACCCCCCCCCCCCCCCCCCCCCAGTGTAGCACTCCGTATTATATTGTGGAAGCTTTAATAATAATACCAAGCGTATAAAAGGCTAAAAGCGAAGTAGCTAAAATTAGATTTTGACGCGTTACAGTCAAGTAGTCAACTGGGTGCTTTAGCATAACTACTTGATCACAGACCAACCCTGTCCTAGTACAGTATTATGGTAGCTTTAAGAATAATGCCAAGCTAGTATAAGGATAACAATGAGTCGTAGCTAAAATTAGATATTGATATTACAGTCAAGTAGTCAACTAACAGATGTAATATTTCATGATTAAATTTATTAGCTTAATTATACTTCCGCTCTGTAATTGCCAGGTGTACTTTACTTAGGTTTGATGAAATAAAACCATGTAAGGATGATTTGATGTGTCTGCATATTTCTTATTCCGAAATCATCTTAACAGGACAGGTCTCTCTCTCTCTCTGGCCTCTGCTAGTCCTTGTGTCTCTTGTTTCTTCCAATTCTTTTTGTAATACCCCTGTAATGTACATTTATAAATATATACTATAATATTTGTTGAATAAATAAATGTCTTTATATAACTATTTTTTTTTTTAAAAAAGGAAACAAAATGGATATATATGTATGAATATCTTCGGTAGTAATAAAATAAGTGGGGGTCCACTTTATTTTTATCAGTTCACCTCTTCAGTTTTTTAACAGATATACATACACCAATACACCGCTTATACACAAAAAAATACGTAGATATGTACAGAGAGAGAGGAAGATAGAGATAGAGAAACATATAAACACACTCTTTAAATCTCGTTTTCTCTCAAATTAGTTATCCGTTTTTCAATCCGTCTTCTCCGTTGAGTAGCTATCGCAAGGGAGACTGTATCGAGCTATATTTTTTGGTATTTCTTCCCTCCTTCCAGGCTATTCTGAGCACTTTCAAAAGCTGAAATACTTGGTTTGTTAGTTGGTTCTTTTCGGGTTCTTATGGGTTGATAGCAAGTGGATTTTAAGCTGAGTTTTGAGGCTATGCGCGAAAAGTCTCGGCCCTCCTCGTTGCGTGTTTGTTGCAGCTCATTTGTAAAATCTATTAGCTTCGATCCAGGTACCGTTTCGGTACTAAAAATGGGTGTTACTAAGCCCGTTATATACGTGCTTACGCTTGCATATTATTTTTCTTTAAGTTTATATTATGCTAATTATAGTTTGATGGCCGATTTTTGAAACCATTCAGTAGAATCTTCAAGCATGTTTATGTGAAGTTATACGATTTGATAACCCAAGTTTCGACATCTAGAATAAATTCTGTTATTTAATGTTAATTATTATTTGATATCTGAAATTCAATATCCAGTAGTAGTATAATAAAATCGCTATCGGCTTACTATGTTGCCGATATCAGTAGGTTGCTGATATTGTTTTACTATGTTATTTGAGCAGGATTTTTCAATGATTATTGAACTGTTGCAGCTTATGGTTGAGTAATAATTGTTGTTTTGAAGTATATAAAACCTTTACTGTTTTATATGGTATTAATGAACTAAAATGAGGAGTTTAATCGGGGTTGGCGGAGGTAGATGTGTCTGTGGTCAGTCAGTTGTTGTCATAGAGTTGTTACTGGTGAGTTGGTGTCGGTCTTTTACATTTCTTTTAAGGATCACGTGCTCACGTATCCGTGCGGGGGCATGATATGATGTCCACCGGATATACGGCAACGCGTATGACCATACGTGGAGGTGTTAACCAGCGTATAGATTTCATGAGTAGTTGATTCTATACGTGGATCTGAGTAGTGATCCGACACTGTGATTCCGACTTTATACACATTTGAGTCGTGGGTTGAGTCACGCCACTTGGCGTTAGTAGTTGAGGTTCAGTAGTGTCGTGATGGTGTAGAAGTAACAAGATGAATCTTTTATTATGAATGCTTTTAATTTTATTAATATGGTATTGTATCTTTAGATTTACATTTACATGCATGTCAAGTTCTAATATTTTATCAATCTAGAAAGGGGCCTTGCTAGTAAAAGTTAGTTAGAGACGTATTCCAGAAAAATATGTTTGTATAAGCTTGAATGAAAAAAGGTCACAAATGGGCGTCAAGATTCTTATCATGTTTACCTTGCTTTTATTCGATCCCAATTCCTTATAATTTAGTGCAGTAGGGGTAGTCATTATTGGCATCAAAACTGGCCATTAAAGTAAATGAATTGACTTCTAGTACGTGTAGTTATTGGATTCATTTATGATGATTTTTTTTTCCTTAATTTTTAGTTAGTATTAATTTTTTTTCTTCATGTTACCTCCCTCATACCCTTTTTCCTCCTTTTGCACTTTTAGGTTTACAGGAAATGCCAAACAACATGAATTATACTTTATACTCGATTCTTTTTGAAGCAGCCAAGGTAGGACTTTTATCTCATTTGGGCGGAAGTATGTTGCAGGTAAACATTCGATCTGAATTTTTCTGGGCTCCAATTTAAGCAATCTCCCTCCCAGAACAAGGGACGATAAATCAGATAAGTGCATTTGATATTTTCCTGCTATGTTTCCGCTGCAGTATGCTCTTCTTTTCTGAAAATTTTCTGCGAATCTCTGTCCTTGATATGTTTGGAATGTTTAGTTGTTATGATTGATCCACCAATTAAAGAATAAAATGAGTTTAAGAAACGAAAATATAAACTGCCAGAACCCTCAACCCAATAAATTAACAAGTGGTGACGATTACCGTTAGCCATACCATTGTAAATTGTTTGGGGGTTCAAGTGTTTAACGATCCTTTGTTTGGTTTTAGATCTAATAATTTTATAATTAAAATAGAAAGAGTATATTATTACACATGAGTTTGAGATAAGCGGGCAACAAACTGCGCCGCTAGTCCTAGGTTGATTCAAGAACAAGAGTCTCTTAACTTTACTCCTAGGTTGTTCCCCAGTAGCTCAGTGGTAGAGCAGTCGGCTGTTAACTGAATGGTCGTAGGTTCAAATCCTACTTGGGGATAGTTTTTTGCTTATAGCTTTTCTGACCTGGCTCAGTACGAGTTTGTAAGACAAATGAATTGATCTTTCAAGGCACACATGTTATTCTTTTAAACTTATGTACCTTAATTAACAAGAAAATATACATGACAATAATTGGACAGCCACATATGTAAGCTTTTTCAACACCTTGGTTGGCATAGATGTTCAATGATGCTGGTTCTCAAAATAACTAGTGAGATGGTAATTCTCTAAAACACTAATGAGTTCCCAGGCCAACTATTGTATTTAACTAATGTCTTAGTATTTTAGTTTATGGAGCACGGTTATCCTTAAGCAAGTTTGAATTGTTATGAAGTTACATCAAGTGATCAAAAGCGCCCATTTTACATATGATTGACATAATTCATTTCCCTTCCAACTCCAACAAATACCTCTCTCTTTCTCCTGCCGTGAAGGCTCCCAACATCAACATTTATCGCCGACCACAAAATTTGATGTCTAACGCTTTTCGCAGGCAAACTTTGTGTTGTCAGGTATTAAATCGTATACTATCTGTGGTTCTAGTTTATTTATACATTTAGGGATGAGTTTGTTATTGAATTAGTTTACCTTTCATTCTTTGGCGTGCCAAAGTACAATGTTCCTGTTGGTTCACTCGCAATATTGTTGTTTTATTGTAATCTATGACTGTTGGCATTTGCGTGAACTGGAATGAGGAACTAAATCTGTCTTTGTAACAACTAGCAACTTGTGGACAAAACCATGCAATCGCATCACATTGTAACTTTATTTGTCTAGTCTTCCAGTGCTTCTACTTTCAAAAAAAGAAAAAGACTTCCAGTGCTTCCCTAGTTTTCTATTCCGTATTTGAAGATCTTTTTTTTAAATAAAAAAAATAGTCGATCGTAGAAAAGGAAAAGAATAAAATTTTCGCGTCAACAATGAAAGATCCAATTAAAATACATTTTCTAATTGAAAGAGTTCTAAGATGATGGGTCTACAAAAACCTCGTTCTTTGTTATACTTAGTGGTGATTAGAAGTCAAACTTTTTTAGCAGGTGGCTCACTTTGTTTGAGAATTTATGTGGCACAATATTTTTTTCTGAAATAAATCTACATGATATCTCTCGGAGGTATTTTGACACTAATCCGTACTAATTGTAAATATAATAGACTGCTTATGTCGCATTGAAAATGAGCAGTTTTGAGGCTTACAAAGTGGTTGATACAAGGGCCAACGTTATTATTGATACAGGCCAACAAAATCGCCAGTATGTGTTACATTGGCTGCATAAATGTTTAATTGAGCAATTATAAGTATGCTTAAAAAATAACATTTCATTGTAAATGGTATGAATTGTTTCCGACTTAACATCACAGAGGTTGACATACAATGAAATCAAATTTCACTAAAAAATAAAGTCAGAATATATGTCGAAGTGTCCTGAAATTTATGAACAAAACAAGTTACACTGCTTTTAAATTTAGCGACACTCGTTTCATCATCAAAATATCATGAAATTTTCTTACATACAATAAAACCTCTATAAATTAATATTGTCGGGATCAGAGAAATTTATTAATTTATAGAGGTACTAATTAATAATTTATCATTTTAAATAAGTTTTTATTGGTTCAGTAAATATACTCGTTAATAACATAAAAACTCATTATATTTACTAAGAATACTCGTTAAACTCATTAGAAAAATGCAAATAAACTACTTCACTTACTAATATATAAGTTTTGTTACATTTTAAACCGTCTATCAAACTAATAATAGATATTTGATACATTAAACTAGAAGCAGCTCCAACTAGATTTAAATTTTAATAAGAAGAAAATGACTGTTAAGTCATATTTCACTAAATCGTCCTATTATTGTTTGTAATTTTGAAGAATTATTATTTTATGAACGGGACCAAATATTTATATAACGATCTTTCAAAAATTTATTATCTTATTAATTTACCGAAATTAGCGATTTTTTACCTTGATCCGGACCGGAAGGAAATTATTATTTTAGAAAGTTTATTAATTTACCGAGTATGAATTTAAGGGAAGAAATTGGAGACCGGTACCACCTAAGGAGGGTCTACTGTATACTTAATTGTATTATTGAGTTGATTTAACTCATTTCAATTCACCTAGAATCGTAAACCTATGGATTGTAGACTTAATAGTCCTCTGGTCTGGTGTTTACTATTGTCTATTGTCCATCTAAGATGGTCACAATGTGCATCAGTTATTCCTCATGTTAGTGAGAATATTAAAGACGTGAGATCGACTCCCATAGTAAATTTTCAATAATATATGCATACGCCACTTCTAACTCTGTCTATACACCCCAAAACCAAATTAAAACAAGCAAAAAGAAGTGAATTAACAAGTTCTTAAACATTTTACTCCTGAGTTAAAACAATACTGTACACATTATAAATTGATGAATTAGTTAAATCCTCTCCCTCCTCTAGATTGATAAAGCTCCAACCTAGTCTTAGCATCGGTTAGCAAAGAATCGATCATCGGGTCCTGTATCAAATGCCCTTGCTTCGCAGCCCATTCTATCACAGTCAACACTTCAATACCTACTGTATCCGGCACATGATGAGCAATATAACCGAGCAGTATCACAGCCGAAGGTTGAACTATTTGTTCCCCAAAATAAACCAATTGAATTAAATCTTTAACTCCTCCGGCATCAATAATCGCCTTACAATGGTCCATATGTAAATAATTATTATGCTTGGCAAATTTCGTAAGTGAAACTATTGCCTCCCGTGTAACATCCGGTTCTGTTTCACCAAGCAAACGAACCAAAGGAGCAACAATCCTTGTTTCCGTAGCCCTAAAAGTTCTTGTTAAATTCCCAATCGATCTCACACATGGGATCAAAAGGTCCGAATCACCCTTCGTAATAATCTTGAGTAATTGATCGACGACAGCTTTGCAAGCTGGAGAACTGGGCTTAAAAGCTGATCTCCTAAGCTCAGGATTTTCCTCTGCTACAGCGGTTATTTCCGTCAAAACCATCGCTGAATTATACGGTACCTCATCCATACCCTTCTTCATCAAAACCGCGAAACACAAAAGCGCTATTGATTCTGTTATCATCTTACAAACCGGGACATTTCCAATGTATAAGTACAAAAGTGCCCTTGATGACATGACTTTCATCTGTGCCTTTGTCACCGGGTCCTCATGTTCTCTCCCGTTTATACTACTCCCCGCTAATGACATGTAACCATAGTGGTTCTGATGAGGGTTTTTCGAGTGGCTATTGTTATGTTTCGATTTAGTCTTGATCGTCATTGTGTTTTCCACTACGCTCTGCATCTGGTTGTCATTAGACACCGGATGTGTGATCTGGGCCGCGTATTGCACATCTTCGTCCACTTTCTTAATATTTGTATTCATGTTTGTGTTCGCATTCGTATTCGCCATTACGACGGTGTGTATAGAGTGCTTTCTTGGGATAGTATACTTGCTATGCTCTTGGATAGTCTCGAACGCGAGGTCGCCTATGAGGAGCCGAATCATATTATTCTGAAGAAGATGGTCTTGGCATTTCGGGTGGTTCATAGCAAGTTCCGAGACTGTCCATGCGACAACCACTTGAACCTTCATGTGCCCTTCTTTAAGTATCTTTGCGAGGACAGGGCAAACGCTCGCGTTAACAATACACTCAACCGATTCCGGGTCCCTCCCGAGGAGCCCGATGGCTCGAGCAGCATTTTCTTGCCCCTCGAGTTGCCCCTCCTTCACTAGCTTTAGTAGAGGGGGAATTCCTCATTCTTCTATAATAAGCTTCCCGTAGCGGTCGTTGTCCCTGGCCAGGCTAACCAAGGACGTGGCAGCATCTGCTCTGTACTCGATAGACCCAGAGCAGAGCACGGCGATCTGCTTCCATATAAGACACAATATCGGCTCATTGGCAGCTATGGGCGGCAGGCCAAGGTAATCATCGTCACGATCGCCAGCAGCTGGGGTGGAGACACGGAGGAGCCAGGAGACGTCGCCTATGGAATTTTCTAGCAGCTGGGAGGCTTTTCGGAAGGCAGTTTGGGGGATGATGGTGAAGATGCGGCGGAGGCCGTTGGCTCGACACTTGAGGACGAGGGTTAGCGACTTGTCGAGAACCTGTCTCAAATATAAAATTTAGGTATAATAGATTCATTGTTTTAAAACAGGAGCGGTCATCAAAACGTGAGATTTAATGTCTTGAAACGTGATAGCATAGCTAAAGTAGTTTTGAATAAATTTGCCGAATATGAAAGCATGTCGTGACTCGTGAATCGTGAACACCTGATTCGATTAGTTTGTGCTGAATCAAATTTTCATTGTGATCTAATAACTTTCATCTCATTTCGTTAGTGACTTTTTGTGTTGTTACTTTAGCTTAGGGATGTTAAGTTGTGTGACTTGTGTCTGATCTATAACTCCTATATATATACTCTTCCGTATATGTTTTACTAGCTAGAGTTGGTATAAGTTTTGGTAGAAAACAATCATTAATTTCCAAGCTATACATCAAATATATATAGTGAACTTATCGGTTAATACTCTATCTAATGGAAAGAAGTTATTTGCTGAGTTACTAATTCTTTACGAAAGTCAAATTTTTTATACAATAATCTAACATAAACTTTACATACTGAGTTTTATTTTTTCTTGTATTTCTTATTTTGTTTTCTGATTCATGATTTTTGTGTGTGTACAAGCTAATTATAAGTTAGTATATGCAAACCTGTTAATTATCAGTTCTCAAGTAATTTACCTGCTCGGTGTCATTAATAATGCGGCGTGTAGGGTGTTCGTAAAGGTCTGCACTGGCACGAGCGGCCTGACGGAGGAGGGTGGCGAGTTTATCTGTTTTGGCTTTTATTTCGTTGCATTCAGAGCGGTTATAGTTTGCCAAATCGGCCTCTTTTGACGTTTGGTCAGCTAGTTGTATCGGACGGGACAGGATGTTTTTCGCTATGTCCGTCATTGATGATCATCAAGGTCTAGATTTGCTTATTCCAAATAAGATGAAGGGAAATGCAGTGATGAGAGTAACTATGTGCAATGCTTAGATTTTATTGTAACGGTGGAAAAATTCAATGATGGGAGAGGAACGGGTCTTTTATTTATGACAATTTATAACAAAGTTTGGGTAATTCAGCTAATATCACAAAACTGCATGAAAATTTTGCTTTTTCATTTCTTAAATCGACATAAAGTGAAAGAAAAAATTGAGAATGTGGGTTAAATGGAGAGTATAAAGGGGTTTGGTTTTACATTTGCTCTATGATATTTGGTTTAAAATCTCATGATTTTTACTTTTATTTATGTTTTTTCCCCATAGATCGGATAAATATTCTATTTGATTCTCTTAGTTTTGTTCATAATACAAATTGTACCGAACATTTGAAAAAAATGATGTTTCAGGTCTCCACTTTTTTTTAAGAAGGTAGTACTTGTCCTGGGTCCTGATTAGGGGTGGACACGGTTCGGTCCGGTTCGTTTTTGGGGTAAACCGAAACCAAAATCGAGATTTTAGTCGGTTAGGTTTCGGTCCGGTTCGGTTCAAAGTTTCAGTTCGGTTCAAACTTGTGTTTCGGTTCAATGGTTTCGGTTTATGTTTAGTACTTTTATTTTCTTGTTCATTTAAACAAGGTAAATTTTTTATAACATTTTAAAAAATCATATTTACATAAGTAGTAACATTAGTAATATTATACAATATAACTAAAGCAATTATCTAGTGTATGCATACTCATATAAGATCGGTTTTAAATCCGGTTCGGTTTTACATTTCGGTTTCGGTTTTAACTTCCGGTTTCGGTTCGGTTTTCGGTTTATTTTCAGATAACCGAAACCGAACCGAATTATGGTAGCGGTTCCGGTTCGGTTCACTACATTGTAAATTTAAAACATAACTGATCGGTTCGATTTCCGGTTTGGTCCGGTTTTCCGGATTTCCCCCCACCCCTAGTCCTGATTATAAATTGTTCCAAATAGAAGAATATAATGCAAAATGTATTTTCTAGAACATAAACTCATATTGGATCGGTCGTATCATTTTAATGATTTAATAAGACATATGCTAGAATTTTCACTGTTACAATTGCTAAAATCCATTTTGTATTTAGGACATGGTCCCATGTGTACGTGCTTTATTGGAGTAATGGAGTGTTCCATTGCACGACCTGATTTTTGAATTGGAACTTATGAGAAATCAAAAAATAATAAATTCACTTAACATATATCAGTGACGTCTCCGTCAGTATTTGGATATGTTTGTGTTATCTCATACGTGTTTTCAACAAATTTTGGAAAAAAATGGAAGAATGCTAAAGATTTGACTCAAGTTATGTAGATGTTAGTCAAGGCATTCTGAAGGTGGAATACACTGTACTGTATACACAAGGATTGAATATAAAGTAATACATCCGCTAATATGTAATTGTTTATTACGAAACTATATGCAATTTTGACTGGTCAAGAAATTGTATCAAAATTATCGGAATAAATTTTTTCAAAAGTTGATTATATAGTTCAAATGTTAAATTTTATGATTAGATTTAAAAAAAATTCATTTCGACAATTTTGATACAAGTTATAAATCGGTCAAAATTACACGTAGTTTCGTAATGAACAATTAAATGGGAACGGATGGAGTATAGGTAATCAATTTTAATTAACAATTTTTTAATTAAGTTTGCCAGGAAAGTTTTAGGTAGGGAGTATATACTAATATAAACATGTTATCGTGTTGATTTTTTTGGTTTGCAATACTAGTAAATATATTTAACCAATTTTAATACTGGTTATATATACATAATAGTCCACTTTCATGCTATATTCTTCTGTAACACGATATCAATGTCACTCACATTAATTACTCTTGCTCTCTAATTAGAATTCTATATATGCATTAAAACTTTCAACAACAACAACAACAACAACAAAAACTCTAAGCATTAAAACTATTTTGTGAGTGCCACTTCAATTTTTTATTTTTGGGTTAGTTATATTTCATTTTATTTCTCAGTTGAAACATTGAGACTTCGTATTTCTTAGCCTTCAAAATTATTATTTTTCAGTAATGCCTCTTTTACGTTCAGGCAAACGATCCAAAAACTATATTAATCTGACGTACAGTGTAAGACTATAAGCTAGTCGACAAATGTTCAAAAACAAGTATATTTAATATGGCACGACTCAAAAGACACAATCTTCAACTCTAGCTTCACTTTGAGAAAAAGTACAAAATAGGAACAGAAAAATAGGTAGACGTACAAATTTGGTAATTGGTATGTCGAGGAATCAAGATCTACCATCTCGATCCCATATATGGTTAATCACTTAAATACCAAATACACCAAAATGTTAGTAAAAGTGAGTGACAAATTATGAAACTAGGAAGGATTAATATACTCATGATGAAGCAAAAAAAATTCCTGAATTAATCGACGCTTCAAGTAATTTTTTCTAATTTAAATTGTAATTTGATACCCTCAACTAAACTGTAATTGATGTAGCGTTATCGGAATGCATTTGAGAATCTAGTAGTCAGAACCCTAGAAGCTTGGAATATTGTGCCATCCATTAAGGTTCAGAAAAACTTAGCTTTTAAACATTTTTTTTAAGTTTGTAATCTATTTTTAAGATTTAAAGAAAAAAAGGCATGTCAAAGCAAATGAGCTGACATTTAAGCATACTAGCATAAAGTAAAATAGCTTTAAATGATCGAAAAATTGAAATTCAGGACAAATAATTAAGCACATGATTTAAGCAAATAATTTTTAGGGGGGAATAATTAGTTGATCACAAGAGATAGCAACAATCTTGTTTATATCCAAGGCACATGATTCACTGGTTAATTTTGGTACACTGGAAAAAAGCAATGCACTTGTATTGTGTTAAGTGTTTAAGGCCGTTATATCTTATTCTATGCAGCGAAATCGAACCATATATTGCCATATATAACAACTTTTAATGTAAAATTAAAAATTCTGAGTTCATTTTCATCTAAATCACCATTTTTTCCCGGCTTTCATAATGAATTTAGCATTTCCAATGCTCCGAAGGTTACGAACTCACTCACATTCTCAATTGTAAGTTACAGGGCCGAGGGACACTTCAATTGAGATGCAATGTCGCTCACGTTATCTTGAAACACTTTAGCTCAAGTGAAGTATTTGAAGTTATAACAATAGCATGAGTTACTAATTATTATCAAATTAATACAAAATATAAAGTAGATTGAACTCTATTTATTACTGAGTTTTTTCTTTACTATTTAGTTGAGTTATAAGTAAGAACTGACAAATCTTTTATCAGCCATTTATAACACAAACCCATTTGTAAAATCTATCCTATATATAAGTAAGAACATACTAGTAAAAAGTGAGATAAATAAATTTACAAGAGATTATAAAATAAATAAAAATAAAAATAAATAAAAAATCCATCACTATGTTTTTTTCGGTTTCGGGTTTTTATCGGTTTCAAAACCATACACCGAACCAACCCAAATTTTTATTCGGTTTCCTTTTTGTTTTTAAAACAAAACAAAACCGAACGATTTAGTTATCCATACTGGTTTGTGTTTGCGGGAAAAAAATCCTACCCCTAAATTTACAAGAACATACTAGTAAATAGAGAATAAATTTACAAGCAGCCAGTTCATAAAAAGATCCAAAATCTGGAATAAATTGGATGCCTTGATATAAAAAGTGAGATCCAAGGGGGAAGCTAAGTGGGGACGATCGGGTGCCACGGCACCCTCCATAATTTTAGAAATCCCAAGTGACGCAATTTTTTTTTAGTACAATTTTTTTTTAGGTGTAGATTTGGCACCCCCATAAAAATATGTTACTTGTACATATATTTTGGCACCCCCATTTACACATCCTGGTTTCGCCCCTGCCAATGGTTGGATTTTTTTAGGACGGACTACCTTAAATTTTATAGGGCAGCAAAAACGCATCCGAGCATCTAACCATCTACTATGAATTTATCACCTGAGTTACCAAAGGGAGTTCATTGTGCATAGCATTTGGCACAATGACTCTGCTTACATTTTCTTTACACTTATTAAAGAAAGGTCTAGTCAAATTTACAATTGACAAGCTCTTCATTAGGATAGTGTAACATGTCAGAAAATTTGTAAATAAATTTCTTGTTTCTCTGTAAGTGGTCCACAATTTGATCAGGGGCGGCCGGGACCGTGCGGGAGAATCGGGTTTAGAAAAAATGAATGGCCATATTTAGATTAAAACAAATATTAATATACAAAAATAGTGCAAAAAGTTCGGATATATTATTCTTTTCTCAAAACTATCACTATAATTGATAGTAAACAAATGGTTGTAAGAATGTTAAAAGGATCTGAAAGTTTCAAGTTCGATACTTTTTAGCGTTATTTTTTTTTATAATCTTTTTTTCCTATCTATATTTAGGTATACATATAAGCGCTTTATAGTTATAAAACAGGTCTAGTGAATTCTTTGTGCTTATCTTTTGGCAATTGAATTTACAAATAATAATATATTTGGTCCATATATTTGTAATTGACAAAGAAAAGATATTCCATTAATGCGAAAACATGAAAATTCTTTATGTTTATGGAAATTACATAAGCTGAAACATATTATTATAAAAATATATTTTTAAAGTTCATGAGTAACAACAATGGTGGTGCTTATCGGACTTTAATTTACCAAACATGTTAGAAAATAATAATCAAAGAAAAGAAGAAAAAACGTTTTGTAAAAAATTACGACTTTTAACATTTCACGTATTTGAACACAAATTTCCGGTTTTTAGTGTTTCAAGAAAGTGACATTTTTCAATTTTTATTTTATGTTGTATATAAATTATGTATATTTTAATACAAATATTAAAAACGATATATTTTTTTGAACATTTGCACCGTAAAATTCCTGACCATACCTGAATTTGATATTCACAAAGGTGCACACGAATTATGACATAAAATTCTGACCTATTCAAAGGACGGACTGAGATTCTCTGTCTACTCCCGGGGAATGGGAACAAAGTTTAAAAGGACCAGTTATTTTACTTATTTTTACTATTTAATTATTCAAACTAAATACAATTTTAATCGGTAAAAAACTTGTATCAAAATTATGAAAATAAAAAATTTCAAAAATTTTAAAATTTGATTATATAGTTCAAATGTTAAATTTTATGATTAGATTTTAAAAAAAATCATTTCGATAATTTTAATACAAATTATAAACCGATTAAAATTACATATAGTTTCGTAATAAATAAAGGATAAAGTATTGTTTGTTAAGATTAGTTCTCATAAATCTTTCTAACCGGTTGTCACATCTCATTACTGTTTTACTTTATTTAAAATATTGAATCATATATATTGCTATTACAAAACCCGCCCATTTATAATAATATTATCGTCGTCAACGCTAGTTCTCAAGTACTTCAAAGGAGCAATTCTACGTTCATCATGCTTTCTAAACTTACTTATCAGTTGTCATTCGCCATTGAGATTTTCTTGTTCCAATTTATATATATATATATAGTTGGGGATTAAAACAAAAAGCTAAAACAATCTCAATATCAGCAATCAGGTGATTATATTTCAAATACTAATACAGAACACAATTAATGACTACGAGTTGCAAAATTAATACTGGAATCATGAACTAAGTAGGAACGGGTCCCTCCATTTTGAATATTTTTAATGAAAAAATAGATTTTTCTTATGTATTTTGATAAATATCTTTAAATTTTAATGTTTCAGTCATTCTCCGTTCCGTAAAATAATTTGATATAAGGTATGATTTTTTTTTTTTATAGAAAATATGCCCCCCTCATTGTAGAATCTTGGTTCGGCCAGTGCCTATATATACAAATCATATTTCGCACTTCTCTACCAACACTGGTCCGTTTCCCAATTCGGACGGGAATAGCGAGGAAATCCAGTGTTTACCCCAACTGAAGCTCCTCTGGTCATATTTGTGGCGTATGCCGACTCAAACGAGCTAAATTTAGTTCGTTGTTTGAAAATATCACGGTCATAAACGACGCGTTTATTCGGGTCCGACAAAGTGGAGTAAGCTATATTGATTTTCACAAACTCATGCGATGACATTTCTTTTTTACTAATAGTGACCACATCAGGATGATATGTTCGGGCGAGGTTTCTGTAGGCCACCTTGATTTCTTGTCGGGTGGCATTCATCGGAATCCCCAAAACTTCGTATAAAGATGCAAACGATGCCATGTTACTCGATCAAAGAGAAGTTGATAAAAATATAATAAATTTGAGAAGAAAATTAAAAGCAGAACGAACAATGCAAGCTTAGTTTTGTTAGGAATAAGGATTTGATAGATTGCGTTGTTGAGTTGTGCTTATATATATACACAGGTGTTTGTACAAAAGTGAGATTTCAAGTTGCAAAATTCACAAAACTTATCCATTCCAAATAGATAAATGCTGAGTCAGCGAATTATTCATATGGATAGAATTGATTAAAAGAAGATAGAAGAAAGCTTTTAATTGATCACAGTACATGTCACTTGATACAGTTGAAATATGCATAACATACAACAATACAAGCCAGTTGCGGCACCAAAGATTTCAGCGATTAATAATGGCGAAATATATAAATTGACTTTGTTTAGATACTTAATAACTGTATCAATTTTATGCGTTAATTATAATATTGTTAATTGAACATAGAGAGGATGAGCAACTGTTCATCACGTGTCATATCATCAAATTTATCAAATTCCAAATTCGCACAGTTTTATATTCACTCGTGGTATTGTTGACACAATATTATACTTTTAAACTCATTTTTTCGGTTTTATATATGTTTATAAGTCGTCGAATTTTATGACCATCTTAAAAACTGAGATTTTAATGTTTATAGTTTATACAACCGTACTTAGAGCATTCTCAACAATACATATAAACTTTCTCTATATCTATAAAGTTATATGGCTAGATAATACTATATAATCAAAAGTTGCACAACAGTCATCTATAAGTCTAGTATATATCACATTAAAATAATGATTTTATTTTTATTTTATTTATTTTTGGAACCTTTATGGTTCCTTCTTCACAGTTTAGCAAAAGGGTAAAAAAACCCCAATTCTTTTCTAGTCCGATTCATCACATATGAAGTCTTATATCATATAGAGAGTATTTCTTATCTTACCTTCACTCTGATAATTCAGATTCTATACATCGATTTGGGTGTTTAAACAGATCAATTTTCGTACATACGCGCGCACACACACATATATATATATATATGTATATATATATGTGTATATATATATGTGTGTGTATAAATATAGAAAGAGTTTGTGTACTAGCAACCTAGAAAACTCATACGAGTAGTAGAAGGATGGAATTATAATAGATACGATTATAAAGAGAAAGAGCCGGATGATATAACTACGGCGGAGATATCGTTTATCAGAAGTGTATATATCAACATGTAGTGATAGAAAGGAAAGTGGAAAGTGGAAAGTGGGAAGGAGATGAGCAATAAAATAATAATTTAAACTCTTATAATTGTTTACCAAAACTCTCTGCATCTAGAGAGAAATCCAATAAAATTATATATTTATAGAATTTTTTAAGCTATAGATGCACCGATAAGTAGCATTTCGTGAATATATGGTATAAAGTTATACATATAGAATATTTTAGTTGGACGGATGAGAATGCTCTTACAATTTTTTTAACCTACAGTACTTAAGCCGGACTAACATAGTTTTTTCAACGCTACAAAAATGGTATAGTTTCATACTATATACACCGTTAACATTACTCACCCCGTTCCCTATCAAAGATACACGCAACACAGTTTGTTGCTAAACTGTTGTTAAAATTTAGTCACACTCATTTTAGCAACATAACCGGAAAAAAAAAATAATATACTAAATAAATTTTGATTGTAGTGATTTATTTTACTTTCGAGTTCACAATGGGAAATTCTTTTTACCATACTCATATTACTTAATCATATAGGTAATTCGGGATTGACAATCATGGGTCTACGTGGCATGTGCTACGTGGCTGACAACTTTACCAAGTTGTTTTTTTTTCTTCTGTTTTCTTTCCAACTTTTCTTTTCTTTCCTTTTTTCTTTCTCTTTCGTCTGTGTGTTCTTCTTTTAACAAAAAAAAAAAAAAACTCATCCAGAAAATAAAACCTCCCCTAATTTTACTTCAAAAAAAAAAATTATCTTTCAATTTTATATATATAAAAAAAACATCTCTATATAAAGAAAAAAGGAAAGAAAACTGAAAAAAGAAAGAAAATCAAGTTGGTAAAGTTGTCAGGGACCCGAAATTAGTAATTTCGGATTCGTTATAGGATCAATTAATATGAATATGGTAAAAAAAATACCCTCTTTCACACCACCAATTTTCCCTTACTCCTACCCGATTGTATAGGTAGGTAGTAGACTATCTTTCTAGGCTCTCATTTGGACCAATTATTGATTGACACCTATAAAAGAGACTAAGAACAAAAAATTCTTGCTAGCTCATACTTGCTACGTCTCTGTTCCCAATCAATTTGATCGGGTTATAACATGTATCAAAATTATTGAAATTTTTTTTTTCAAAATTAAATCATATAATTTAATGTTTGAACTATATAATTAACTTTTAAAAAAATTCATTCCGATAATTTTAATACAAGTTATTAGTCGGTCAAAATTGCACGTAGTTTCGTAGTGGATAATTAATTGGAAACACAGGGAATAGTTCGTTCGTCCCAAATTATTGGTATTATACTAAACTACCTGCATTTTGACCGACAAATAACTCATATCTAAATTGTCGAAATTGAGTTTTTCAAAAGTTAATCACATAGTTCAAATGTTAAATTATATGAATTTTTTAAAAAAATTTACATTTCAACAATTTAAATACGAGATATTTGTCGGTCAAAGTTATGCGTAGATACATAGTGTCGCAATATTTTGATACGAAGGGAGTCTAAAAAAAAGTTATATCTTAATTAATATTTATGTCAAAATTATATGTATTTATAATTTAACAAATTATTCCTACATCTCATATATATTTTTTACTAAAAAATAGCAATAAGCTAAAACTAAAAGTTGTAGAATAATTGTCTCATGCACCTTTTCAGTGCACTCAAATAAATATTAACTCAATTAGTTTGCAATCTATTTTTTGTTATTTTGAATATAAATAGTCTAGAACGAATTTTATAAAATAGGTAGAAAATATATATTTAACCTAATGTTTTTACATCATTAGTTAAAAACTTAAAGCTAAATAACTATGTTATAATCAAATATCATTTTAACATTTACAAAGCAATAAGTATAAAAATGTAGTCATATATGTATTTTAATGAAATAATTATAATTTGTTATATTTACCGGCACTAGTTAGTTAGTATTTGAAGTCATATTATATAATTTATAAACGATCATATGTTCACTTATTAAGTTAAAAATTTATATATAAAATTATGTAGTTTTGATTTATATAAGGAACAACATTGTTATGATAGTAAAATCTTTTTTAACATTTAATTGAGTACACCGAGAAGGTGCATGGGACTAAAAATAATTTAGTAAAAATATATATTAGATGTAGGAAATAATTTGTTAAATTATAAATACATATAATTTTGACATAAGTATAAAGATATAATAATTGGTCCGATTGAAAGGGTAAAAGGGAGAGCCTCCTACCCCGATAGAGGCAAGTTTCATCATTTTCCCCATACCGAACTAAAAACAGAATTGTGTGACTTTTGATCTCCGTAGTTATAATTATGTGACTTCATCTCTGTAATTTAAAAACGGTACATTTGGTCCCCTAAATTGTAATAATATTATTAGCTTTTGACGTTTGTGATGTATGTGCAGAAATTAATTCACCCTGTGAAAACCAACTAAAATTATTTTTTCAACGGTCGACAGGGGCGATTTCAAAGTTGGGTCAGACTATATATGGGGACTCTTGATGTAACACGCAAAAAGAACCACGGAAGGATGAGCGTCGTACTTTATTCAAACAACGGAAACCAAATCTCTTATAATAAGCATTGCGGGAATCAAATGGATAATTATTTTCTAGATCAGTGAAGTCGATCTTTCAATTTTTAATTTTTTTTTTTGCAAGTCCAGTCTCGAAGATTTAAATTCTATAATGGGACGTTTAATCGTCTTATATATCTTATTGACCTTATTTTGATGTGTTAATCGCACATGATGACTTTTCTAATAAATACATGATCGTTTTTATAGCAATATACCAGTAGCATATAACATTTTATAAAACAGTATATCACGTACTTACATGGCATATACCTCGGGTCATGCCAAAATTGTTCTTACGACTTTTAATCTCTTCTTAAATTGCTTCAATACATTTTTAACGATACTACATGGTAACCAACCCCTGAGTGATTAGCTTTTATCTGTATTACGTGGTAAAATCAACCCTTCATTGATTTATTTTGTCTAAGTAATAACTAAATCGAGCTTGTTTGATTGGATCGAGTTTTTCGATGACCCTTTTGAGGGTTGTCGTTGTTTTTACCGTCATCGAGCTTCACTCCACGGTGACGATGACAATTGAGTTTGGACAGAGTTTTGCAGGTTTTCGGCGCTATTTTCATATTCATTAGCTGAAACACTTGTTTATGTTTATGTAGAAACGAACGAATGTTTGACGGTTTGACGAGCCGAACATAAGCTGTCCATGAACGTTTTATTTCATTTAAAATATTCGATAATTTTTAAAAATAAATTCTTTCCTTTTCAAATATATTATAACTTTATCATTTATTATTATATTATTACTATAATAATTTGAATACATATAAATAAAAACTTAATTAATCAATTTATTTGACATTAGAACTACTATCTGAAAAAATAAAATATTAGACACGCATAGATTGTTGCGCATGACTTGATTATCACGCTACATACCAATAAACCCCACTCAATCTATGTTCATTCTCACTTTCTCTTATTTTTGACGTACTCTGGTTTGTTTTTTAGGGTTTCGTGTTTGCAAAAAATTGGGTTTCTATTGTTAGATACTCAATGGGTGAATAAAAATTGCTGTTTTATATTTGTTTTGGGTTGTGTGAATAAATTGTTCTGGATACCAAGTTTTAGTGTTTGTTTGGTTAAAGTTTCAAACAACAATCTATTTTTTTCATTTTGTCAGAAGAGCTAGGTCTAGCCAGCTCTCAATGATTTGGCAACATATTTTTTGGTATTAAATAATTTATTTAAAAAAACCCACTGAAAAATCATATTTTTGAATTTTAGATTTTTTAGCCTAAAAATTAGCTTTTGAAAAGCTAAATAAAGAATGTCCAAACACACCAGCATATTTTAAAAACAAAAAATTTAAAAATCAGTTTTGTTTTTACCAAACGGACCCTTATTCCATAAAAGTGGAAAATCTCAGCTTAGAATCTTGGCAAGTGAAATCTAAATACGCTTCAGTGTAAATAAAGCAGATAAAAATAGAAGAATACAACAGTGGAGCTAAAGAGCTGCTATAGATTAGGGGTTTTAACTTTGTCTAATCTGGAGTCGAAGTTTTTATTTTGTCGATTGTTTTCTCTGAAATTAAGTTTTTTTTTGGATTAATTATCGTGTTAGGTGAATTTGTGTATTGGTCATTGTCTTAATGAGACATACTTAAGTATAAGTTTAGAATGCAGTATGAAGGAGAAGGGGACTTGGATTATTGGGATGATTTTTAGTCAAGTATGGAGAGATTCGCTTGTTTTTGTTCAGTATTGTCTTTTAATTAGCACTTGTGAAAACTGCATAGGTGATACCTTGATTTGTTAAGTACTTGCATTGAAATGGTGGGTTTGATGCATAATAAGCAAGTAGTAGTAAAGATAGAGATAGATTGGTGTGTGGTTTTCTGTTCCAATCTACTTACCAGGTGCAAAGCAATTTGGTCTTGTTGCTAAAATAAACGATTTACGTGTTTATGGGTAAATCTAGCAATAGCTGGTCAGTCCAAATATTCTGTAAGAAAATATTTGTAATGGTGGTCGAACCTTTTACTCCCTCCGTTGTCCACTTTTATAATTACAAAAAAAAACTAGGTCAACCCAGCTGAAAGCTTTTCTGTCTAGTTCATAGAATTAGAAAAGCTCAGTTTAGAAGCTTGACAAATGAAAGCAAATACGTAGATTTTTAAGTAAGAAACTTTTCTTCATAAATAAGCTAGAAAGCTGCTGTAGATTTAGGGAGTTTTTATTTCTCTAATTTGAAGTGGGACTTTTCATTTTGGTGTTTATTTTCGGTGTATTCATGTTTTCTGAGGCATAAATTAATACTATGAAGTGATAGCAGTTCTCAAAGGGATTGTTGATTCTTGTGATTTCTATTGAACATCTTGCTAGGTGCCATTGGTGTATTGGTCATTGTTTTAGTGAGAAATTCTTAACCAGGAGTATAATTAAGTTTAGAATGTCATTTGATAAAGAAGAAGAGACTTAAGACTCCTTGTTTTCAATTCACATCTTCTCGTTTGTTTATTTTGTATATTGGATTTGATACATACATAGTGGGAGAGGTGGCGCTATTATGTGTCTGATTTGTTCTCACTTCTCATCCACTAGTTAGGTGCAGAGTGATTTGATGTATTTTGTTGTTAAAATTGGTCTTTTTAGCAACGAAATATCCTTCAAGAGTTAACTCTTAATTGTTTCCATTGAAATTGACGAACTACAATCCACTTGTGGGTAGCGTTTGAGCCAGCATTTTCTATTCTAGGGTTGCTAAATATAAATGTTGTTTTGCGGGTTTGCAGAACATAATATCAGTGAACTACTTTGAAAACTCCTTATAGAAATATAGCGTACTTGTAAATTGCAGGGTTGCAGCATCAACTCTCAGTATCCATGTAGCTCAGCCCATGCCCGTTCATTTCGTAAGGTGCAAACTTACTTCGAGCAACTTCTTAAGTTTGTTGACCTAAAATCGGGGATTGTATAGTTTAGAGAGAAAAAAGAGCAAAAAGCTTCTTAGTATAGTTTGAAGATGCTACCCTGCTCGTAAAGATGAAGGAGACCTCTTGTCTAATTAGCAAAAAGCTCATATGCCCTAATATACTTATTACAAAGTCCAACTAATATAACAACTAACTAACTAACCAATCTTGAGTTTAAGAAAAGACAATACAGAGGTTCAATGATAGATGAAGAAACCAAAGTTGTAAAGCCACTCTAGCAGAGCAAAGTTCACCAACCATGTCATGCCTGTCTGACATTTGTACCCTTGGAAATCATTATGATTGGAATTGGGCATGGGGTGCTGACATGTCTTACATCGAACATCTAATTTCTCGTTACTTGCCACATTGATTTAGTTCTTCTGTTGTTATATTGTTCTTTTGTTGAATAATTGTCCCTTTGTGATTAGTCTTTTGTTTATTTGTTTTTCACTAGATGCATAATTGGGGAGGCATATCAAAGATAATTTGCGACTTGCCGTCGTTAATCTGGGTAGAGAATTTTGGTGTCTAGAGTGTGTGAAGTGAGTCTTATTAAGTTTCAATATTTTCTTTGTTGCTTTATTGTCGAAAAATCATTCGATGGCCTGCTCTTTCTTTCTTCCTTCCAGTTTTCCGTGTATCCACTATCCAGGCTTATGGATATACAAGTTCAGAAAGTCCTTTTAAATTTTGCACAGGGGAATTTGTATAGAAAATCTTGCTAGACCAGGAGTTGGTTATTATCTTTAATTTCTTATTGTTTTCCTTTTTTGTTCTTTGAACATTCTTGTTTTGACTTGCTTTCGGTTATTTGTTTCAACGAACTCAAAATCAGGAGAAGTATTGTGATGAAAAGCGGTGGAAAAGAGAGAAACTGGAACTCTTATTATTAGTCACACCTGGCTTAGTTCATGACCAACTGAATGGAAAGGCCGAATCTTCCTTGAAGGAGATAAAAGAATATCGGAAGGTAAACCACCAATCACCCATTTATGATGACGCTACAACTAAAACTGTTGAGAAGATTCAAGAAAAAGCATCTGATATGGGAGTTGAAAGAGCTGACTTTTCTCAATTTTGGGTTGCTGATAAATCTCCAAAGTCTCCTAATGATGATACCAAAAATACTGAAATTCCAAATACTCCAGGTAAAAATGAGCCAGAAGAAACCAATCCCATAACTAACATGGTTAACAACATTTCCTCTTTACCAGCTAGTCCACCTGACATTGGCCGTGCTTGTCTATTAGAAACTTCTCCCCACATTGTGCACCTGCCACGTGTCAACACCAAGTCATCTCATATACAAAGCCAGATAATGGAAGACTCGGAAAATGAAGAAACCGAGGAATGCGACGAGATACGTGAAAACCTCCAAATGATAAGGGTGACATTTTTTAGACTTGCTCATAAGCTCGGACAGACCCACCACAACGTCAGTAGCCCAAGTTTTATACCGAATCTGGCTCGCTGAGCATTTCAGAGGACGGAGAAACGAAAGGAGTGTTGGTAAGTTTAGTTTTGAGAAAGCTAACACGATGGCTGTGCCTCGAGGCAGCTGGGGAAATGCCGCTGGATTTTTCTTTCACAATCATGGTAATTGGGAAAACTGGGGTCGGTACCATTAACTCAATATTTGACGAAGTTATATTTAACACTGATGCATTTCAAAATGGTACAAAAAAGGTTCAAGATGTTATCGGAACGTACAAGGAATAAAGATCCGTGTGATCGACACACCCGGCCTACTTCCTTCTTGGTCTGACAAGAGAGAGAATGAGAAAATCCTAAACTCGGTTAAGAGATTTATCAAGAAATCTCCCCTGGACATTGTTTTGTACCTTGATCGGCTAGATATGCAAATTGGAGTTTGTAATGATATGTCGTCGGTAAGAACTATAACCGATATTTTTGGCAAGGGAATTTGGTCTGACACTATTATCGTTTTTACTCATGCGGTATCTATTCCTCCGGAGGGCTTAAATGGCACTGATACAAGCTATGAGATGTTTGTCACAGACAGGTCTCAGTTTTAACATATTCGAGCTATATTTAATTGACTCATATATTCAGTGAAATCAATTATAATTCAAATGGTTCATATGATATACAAGTTTAGGATAGTATATTTGTAACAGAGGAAGCAACAGATAATGCTGATTTATACTGTTATGACTGTATTAGAATTAAAGATTTGTCTGTTCTCTGTATATTTTGTTGGTACACGTTAATAGATAACGATTGCTCAATTTTATAACAGGTCTCATGTCCTCCAAGAAGCTATTCGAGTAGCAACTGGTGATAGGAGGCTCATGATCCCTCTTTCGTTGGTGGAAAATCACTCAGTATGCCGAAAAAATAGGTGAACAAAAAATTGGAGTAAAAAATTAGCGTTTTACCAAAAAGGGGTTTTTTGGATACCAAATCCAAATATAAATAATAAGTACCAAACTCTTCAATTTTATTCCCAAAAATATCTGATTTACAAGTCGCCTATATAGAATTCTAATGACACTTTCCAACCTAAAAAGATACAATCCTTTAATGACATAACTAATTGTTTGGTTACCACTCTTAAGATTTAACAGATAGATATGAAATGAACCGAAAACTTTTTTAAATACAATACAGTTGGTTTTTAGCTTAACTTTTTTTTAATTCCGACAAATCTGCACCGACAGGTCTGGCCAGAGAGTGTTGCCAAACGGTTATGTTTGAAAACCCCATTTGCTACTTTTATCATGTGCTTGTAAAATTTTGGCCGAGGTTACTACCCTTTTGAAGTTGCAAGATAGTCCACCTGGCGAGCCTTTCCCCACTGGAACTGGAGCACATTCTTTACTTTTGCTTCTCTCAAAGCTTCTCCAGTCAAAGCCAAAGCTAAAACTCTCAGAAGAACAGTTTGGTGATGACGAGGATATCGATGAGTCATTGAGTTCAGAGGAGGAGAGCGAATATGAAAAGCTTCCACCCTTTGAACAGCTAACGAAAGACCAGCTAGAAAAACTCACCAAGGACCAGAAAGAAGCGTATTCTGCTGAACTAATGTCAGGGGAAAACTTTTTATGAAAATACAAAGGAAGATGATGAAGAAAATGGCAGATTCTGCTAATGAATTAACGACCGAGAACAATGATAATATCAAAGAAGAGAGTGGTGGTCCTGCATGGTTTCTGGTTATTATGCCAGATTTAGTGTTACCCATTTCTTTTGATTCTGATAATCCAACTTGTAGATATCGTGAAATTGATTATCCTAATTCATGGATTTTGAAACCTGCTTTTGAGCCTCAAAGTTGGGACCATGACGTTGGTTATGATGCCGTTTATGTAGAAAAACTCTTTCTGGTTAGAAAACGGTTTCCCTTCTCTTTCTCCAGCCAGATCAAGAAAGATAAAAAAGGAGCAAATATGCCAATGGAATTGGCCAGCACTATAAAACACAGCAAGGGGAAAATTACTTCTTTAGACCTTGAAATACGTAATCTGGGAAACAACATGGATTTCACTTTCCACAGCGAAACAAATTTATGTAATTATAAAAAAAATAAGGTCTTGGCTGGCTCTATGGTTACTAAGTCAGGAGATGAATTATCTGCCGGATTTAAAATCAAGGATGGACTTGTTATGAACGAACGGCTGGGCTTGGTTTCATCTGGAGGTGTTATGATGTGTCGTGGTGATATGGCATATGGGTGGAACTCCGATGCTACTTTAATAGATAATAATCATCCATTGGGTATTTCTGTAATGGGTTTGCATGGATATCTTTCTATTGCGGGAATTTACAGTCTCAAATCCCAGTTGGGAAATCTACTAACTTGATTGCTAGTGCAAATTTAAATAACAGTGGGTTTGGGCAAGTTGGCATTTGTTTGAACAGCTCAAACATCTTCAGATAGTTTTGATTGGACTCATTCCTTTGATTAGGAAAGTATTTGGTCAGCGGTCTGAGTTTGGACCATGATGATAAATCGGCAACTTATTCCACAAAAGCATAAGATGTGAGTATTTCTGTTGCTGCTAATTCTTGCACATTAATGCTTTTAGCCTTTTGTTGTGTGGTGGTGTTGTTATATTTCTGTAAGCGGATGATTTTGTATTAAATAGGTTTCTGAAAACAATATTTGCTGCTCTTTTAGTATATCTTTTGTCACTGACTATTCAAAAAGGTTGTGGACAGTAATTGCAGTGTCCATTCCGAGTCTTGCATTGTTTTCCATTTACTCTTTATAGTTTGCGTCGTTATTTTCATGCGATATCATTGAATTTCTCATCGATATTCGTCACTCATAAACATCTGGTTTAGTATTTAGTTGGGGTATATAGTCTGCATCTTACTTGCACGGAATGGCATTTACTTTCTCATCGATATTTACCATTCATATGCTGCTCGTTTATTATATGTAGTTGAAGCTATATAGTAATATGCTAGTTATGGTGTGTGGTACTTGTTACAGCGATCTAAGGACATGTACCTGTACGATTGTCGTACACTTTTAGCTGACGTGTTACAATTTGCGCTTTGGGGGATGTAATTTTTAACTCGATATTTATGTATAGGGAAAATTTGTGTTTAGTACAACTTCAAGGTTTAAGTACACTGTATATTTAGGGCTGCTCAGGGTTTGTTTGGCAACTTGGATACGACTTTTATGCAGAGAAGCTGGCTTATTTTAAGCTAATTAAGAAAAGAGCTGGGTGTATTTCGTTTAATTCTTGAAACCTTGTCATTCTAAAACCCAAAGGATCTCCGTTGACTAGCCAGATGCACTACAAAGGAGAGGCAAAGAAGTAAATTTGTTGAACATAAAAGCTGAAAACCCTTTCTGCATTTCTATGACAAATGGCGAGGAAACATCTCGTTTTACATGTTTTTCACATATATGTTTTGTATTTTCTGGTGGTTTAGTCAATAGCTGCCACGAACGGGAATCACTATAAGCTGTGTATTTTTATTTTGTTTTTTGTAAATCAAATCCTGGTGTTCCAATATTGTTATCTGTTAGGACCATATTTCTGGTCTAAATTCTACTTGTTGTCTAATGGTTTTCACTAAATAATCCTATCTGTTTATTATGAACTAAGACAGGTGTTGTTAGGTTTCAAGCAATGTTGCAACCTCAGTTACAACCTATGTTGATAGGTTTCTAGTAATGTTGCAAGCTCAGTTACAACCACAGTTACAACCTGCTTAGACAGCATTGGAGGTTTCAAGTAATGTTGCAACCTCAGTTGCAACCTCAGTTGCAACCTGCTGTTCAGCAGAATTCTGTCTAGTTCTGTTATTCTGCATAACTGTTCTTTATTAATAATTATTTGTTTTAAAGTATGCAGGATATATTCTCATATGATCTTAACAGATTTAGTATGCGTTTATTGAGAATATCAAAGTGGTAAGGAAAGATTTCCTAAAAGATATAAAGAGATTAGTTTATAAGGTTATGTTTCATTTAAATATGTATCTCTATTCTTATGCTTGTCCTTATCACTTGTTTCAATCTTTTGTTCCTTATCTATATTCAGTATAATTCGTTTAAATATTGAATGTAATATGGAGTTATGTGTTTCATATATATATGGAAAGATATTATCTCTAAAAGATATTATCTTTATATGTTTCCTAGTTATAGGAAAAGACTAACTCTTATTTCCAAGCTAGTTATTTAACAGGTATTAACTTATGAAGATTGGAGTCAATCCTACGCTGAAGAGTTTGCTCATACATGGAAAGATTGAAGCCAATCAAAAACAAGTCAAAGCAATCATAAAAGATCTTGAAGCAAGAAGATTGTTTTACTTGTATAAATAGTTGATAACCTAGCTTGTAAAATGTGTGTGTTCTAAATTATAAAAAACCCATTCTTGAGAGAATACACGTGAGCTTTAAATAAGAAAACAATGGTGGGATGCCATTGATTTATATTTGATAGTTATAGAGTAGGAGCAATATAGAGATAGGCAGAAAAACCTAGAGGGAGTCTAAGAGTTTTTCATTAATACTTGAGTCCTATATTGTAAGCTTTTATAATATCATAATCTGGGTAAGTGCCCCGGAGACGTAGCCTAGTTAGGTGAACTCCGTTGTTAAATGTGCTTGTGTTCACTTTAAGTACATTTAACGTTTTACAGTTCTGTCCATTAAATACACTTGGTTCCAACCTGTGGTTACAACCTCACTTGGAACCTAACTACAAAACTGCAACTAGAACAGCGGATAGGAATTTCAATTGGTATCAGAGCTTCACACTAGATCTTACTTAGTGTGGATCCTGTGTTCTAGTAACAATGGACTTAATGAGGGAAGGAAACGCCTTCAACAAACCTCCATTGCTTGAAGGATGAGTAAACTATGGAGTATGGAAAATTAGAATGAGGTCTTTCATCAAACAGCAGAATGAACATGCATGGAAGACTGTTATGTATGGATGAGAGGCTCCAACTACCATGGATAATGAAGGAGAACTGATTCTCTTACCTGAAGACAGATGGTCTGCTGAAGAAGACAGAAAATCAAGTGCCAACTCAACGGCCATAAACTTGATTTTTGCTGGTGTAACTCTCAGCATATTCAGGTATATCTCTCATTGTGAAACAGCTAAAGAAGCATGGGATATTTTGCAAGTTACTTTTGAAGGAACCACTAAAGTAAAAGCTTTCAAACTTCAACAGTTAACTACCCAATTTGAGAACTTAAGAATGGAGGAAGATGAAAACATTGAACAATTTAATGGTAGAATCTGCCACATTGCTCATCAAGCTGGAACCTTAGGTGAAAAATACAGTGATGCTAAACTTGTTAAGAAAACTCTTAGGTCACTCCCAGAAAGGTTTGAAATTAAGGTCACAGCTATTGAAGAATCAACTGACTTAGATAATCTTAAACTTGAAGAACTCATAGGAAATCTAAGTACTCATGAACTGAAATTCTTCAAACATAAAAGACCAGAAAAGGGAATAGCATTTCAAGCTAAGAAATCTGAATCTAATGCCTGTAATAAAATGAGTGATGAAGAACAACTAGCTTTCTTTGTAAAAAAGGTGTACAAGAAGTTTTATAAGAAAAAGGAGGATGATACTGGTTCATCTAAAAACTTTCAGAAAAAGGATAACCAGTTTAAGACAGAGTTTAGGTTCAATAATAACTCTACAGGAAAGTGGAATTCCAAAGAAAAGGATAACAAAGAATACAAACCTAAAGAGATTCAGTGTAGAGAATGTAGAGGTTTTGGTCATATTCAGGCTGAGTGTGCAAACACTTTAAAAAGAAACAAAAATGCTTATATAACCACTCATAGTGATAGTGATTCTGAGAGTAACAGTGATGAAGAGGATGGTTCCAATTTTGTTAATTTCATGGGAATAATCACTGAAAAAGAACCTACTTATGAAAGTGACTGTGAGCAGGTTTCAACCCCAGTTACAACTGCCTGTGAAACATATAGCAGTGATGAGGAAGAGCCTTCTGATGAAAACATTACTAAGCAATACCTTGTTCTGTATGAAAAGTATAAATGTCTGAGTAAACAATCTTTGATCATAAGCAAACTGAATGTTGATCTAAAGGATGACGTTAAAAGTCTTACTGAGAAGCTTAAATTACAACTGGCTGAACTTACTGAAACTAAAAAGATAATAAAATTGCTGAATGTTTCTGCTTCAGATAAATTAGATGACATGCTGTCATATTCTAGAGGCTCCAAAGATATCAGTGGTCTAGGTTACTATGGTGGTAAGAGTACAGGAAAAACTACTTTTATTGAAGCTGTTGCTAAAGCTAAAACTCATGATTTTGACCACAAGGTTAGAAGCTCAGTTGCAACCAGAGTTGCAACCAGGAATAAAACTCAGGTTTATGTAAAGAAGGTTGGAAGCTCAGTTACAACCAAAGTTGCAACCATGAATAAACTGAATAGCTTTAGGGATAAAAATAACTTTAGGTTGAAGTTGTGTAATTTCTGTAAAAAACCTGGTCATTCTGAAATCCAGTGTTATTTAAAAAGAAACAGAAAGTATATTTCCCAGAAAACCTGGTTGGCTTCTGTCAATAAAAATTTGAAATGGGTCTGGAAAGTTAAAGAAAAAGCAACTTTAATTGCTAACAACAAAGCTGTTATTAACTCTTTGAATGCTGTTACTTCTAATGATTGGTATTTTGACAGTGGATGCTCTAAGCATATGACAGGTACTGCAAGTCTCCTAAAAAATGTCACCATTCTTACAGGTAACACTGTTGTGTTTGGAGGTGGAGATACAGGTAAAATTATTGGTAAAGGTACATTAAGCAAACATGGAATGCCTAATATTGATGATGTTTTTCTTGTAGATGGACTAAAAGCTAATCTTATTAGTATTAGTCAACTATGTGACAACAAGATGATTGTTAAATTCAACAAAAATAGGTGTCTAATTACTGATCTTAACAATGATTTGGTCATGACTGGAGTCAGATCAACAAACAGCTGCTATGTGTTTGAAAAAGCTGAAAAAGAATTGCCTCAGAATAGTAGAGCTTTTAGAGTCTTTAATCAAAGAACAAACTGTGTTATGGAATCTTATAATGTGTTATTTGATGACCTAAAAACTGTTGATGAGAATACAGGTGATGATGAACAATTTGAGATTGCAGAAAAAGAGAAAGCAGAAGTTCAGCAAACAAGCAGTCCCATAGAGGTTGGAAGTCCAGTTGAAACTGAAGTTACAACCGAGATTGTTACAGAGGTTGGAACTGAGGTTGAAACCGAGGTTCAAACCCAGAATTCAATAGAATCTGAAGAAGAAGGATCTGCTATGCCAACTACAAGCAAGCCACGCTATGTAAGGACTCAGAAAAATCACTCTCTTGACAATGTCAAAGGAGAAGTTACTTCAGGTATGAAAACCAGAGGTAAAAGAAAGAATGTTGTTCACTTTGCTTGTTATATTTCTCATTTAGAACCTAAGAATATAAAAGAAGATTTAGAAGACAGTGAATGGATTTTAGCTATGCAAGATGAGTTGCATCAATTTAAGAGAACCCCTATGAGTACCACCCTTAAACTGTCCAAAAATGATAAAGGTAAAAGTGTCTGTCCCAGTCTATACAGGTCCATGATTGGAAGCTTGCTTTATTTGACTGCTAGTAGACCAGACCTGTGCTTAAGTGTAGGTGGTTGTGCCAGATATCAAGCAAATCCTTTAGAACCTCATCTTCTAGCTGTCAAAAGAATTCTAAGGTATGTAAAAGGAACACCTCATCTAGGCCTATGGTATTCTAAAGATATAAACCATTTTCTTAGTGGCTACTGTGATGCAGATTGGGCAGGAAACATAGATGATATAAAGAGTACTTCTGGTGGTTGTTTTTATTTTGGAAACAACCTTGTTTCATGGTTTAGTAAAAAGCAAAATTGCATTTCTTTATCTACTGCTGAGGCAGAATATATTGCAGCTGGAAGTGGATGTACTCAACTGATTTGGATGAAACAGATGCTAAATGATTATAATGTTAAGCAAGAAATATTAACTCGGTTTTGTGATAATAAAAGTGCTATAGATTTAGCAAAGAATCCAGTTCAACATTCCAGAACCAAACATATTGATCTAAGGCATCATTTTATTAGAGAACTAGTTGAAGAAAAGAGCTTAATTTTAGAACATGTTTCAACTGAAAGACAACTAGCGGATATTTTCACTAAGCCCCTTGATACAAACAAGTTTGAATCATTAAGAAGTGACATAGGGGTATGTCATTATCAATCTAATTGAATATTCTTGCTAAATATGTCTGTATTGAGTACCTTCAATAATTTTTACTTCTAAGGCTAAGTCTTACTTGAGCTATGATGTTTTTGTTTTGAAAAAGCCGCTTTTTGGTGTCTCAAAAACAGATGTGAGGTAACTTGTCCTTGAAAACCTCTCTGGTAATAGAGTTGCTAGCACAAAGTGCATTTTTTTGGTTGGTTGCAAGTTAAGTTGCAACATCAGTTGAAACCTCATGCTTTCAATAGCTGGTTGGAAGTACAGTTACAACTCCGGTTGAAACCTCGTGTTAAAAATACTGGTTGTAAGCTCAGTTGCAACATCAGTTGAAACCTCAGTCTATATTATAAATGTCAAGACAAAGTCTTGTAAAATTTTGACATCACTTATACTCTTTCCTTGATGAGGTCATCGGACTAGTTTTTGTGTAGAGATAAAAACGGATTTGCTCAATATAAGCTCCTGAAATCTAATCTTTATTAGAGCTATTCAATGATAAACATATTTTCTTGGGTAAATTGCTAGATTTTTGTTTTTCTGAAAAATTAGATATCTTTTAAATGTTTTTTTTGTTTTAACATGTTCAAAATTCTTTCCTAAGCTTCAACTTTTGAATTTTCAAATTTTGGATCAATCTGTTTTGCAAAAGGAATGTTTATCTGTATATTTGGATGGATTTATCTGTCCTTCGTGATCTTGCTGTGATTTCTTTAAACTGATTGATAAGATATTTCCTAATTTTTCGCCAAAATCTGTTTCATAATTGATTTGCATGTATCTCTTTCCAATTACAAAAGGATATGGACTTTATTGCTATTTATACTAAACTCTTTTTAATATCCCAAAACAATCACAATTATCAGTATTACTCTCTCTCTCTTTCTATTAACCAAAAATCCTAGTTTAATGAGGTTGATCCTAGGTTCTGGAGTAGGAAAACGTATAGGAGGTTTAGGGCCTTTGCTGGTAGGGAAATTCACTGTGAAAGGAAGCTTAGTTTGGTTACTAGTTTGTCTGGCTTATGACAAATAGGGGGAGATGAGTTTATGGTTCACTTTAATGTTTACAGTTTCAAGCTTTAATTTCAATGTCAAACTTTATGTTGCTGTTTTAAAGTTCAGTTACAATTGTTGTATTAAGACTACTCTGTGCCAGCATTGTTTTTGAAATTGAATCTGTTCTGAAACTCTGTGAATGGATATATTGTGTGCTTATATGATACCTGCTATTCTAACTTGCAGGGGGAGCTAAATAGGTGTTACAAAAGCACTGATAAATGAAATACAGAAAAAAACTGTACTGCTAACTATTTGCAGGTGGATTAGTGTTTATATAAACTTAGATGATTTGTCAAAACCAATGACAAAGGGGGAGATTGTTAGGACCATATTTCTGGTCTAAATTCTACTTGTTGTCTAATGGTTTTCACTAAATAATCCTATCTGTTTATTATGAACTAAGACAGGTGTTGTTAGGTTTCAAGCAATGTTGCAACCTCAGTTACAACCTATGTTGATAGGTTTCTAGTAATGTTGCAAGCTCAGTTACAACCACAGTTACAACCTGCTTAGACAGCATTGGAGGTTTCAAGTAATGTTGCAACCTCAGTTGCAACCTGCTGTTCAGCAGAATTCTGTCTAGTTCTGTTATTCTGCATAACTGTTTTTTATTAATAATTATTTGTTTTAAAGTATGCAGGATATATTCTCATATGATCTTAACAGGTTTAGTATGCGTTTATTGAGAATATCAAAGTGGTAAGAAAAGATTTCCTAAAAGATATAAAGAGATTAGTTTATAAGATTATGTTTCCTTTAAATATGTATCTCTATTCTTATGCTTGTCCTTATCACTTGTTTCAATCTTTTGTTCCTTATCTATATTCAGTATAATTCGTTTAAAGATTGAATGTAATATGGAGTTATGTGTTTCATATATATATGGAAAGATATTATCTCTAAAAGATATTATCTTTATATGTTTCCTAGTTATAGGAAAAGACTAACTCCTATTTTCAAGCTAGTTATTTAACAGGTATTAACTTATGAAGATTGGAGTCAATCCTACGCTGAAGAGTTTGCTCATACATGGAAAGATTGAAGCCAATCAAAAACAAGTCAAAGTAATCATAAAAGATCTTGAAGCAAGAAGATTGTTTTACTTGTATAAATAGTTGATAACCTAGCTTGTAAAATGTGTGTGTTCTAAATTATAAAAAACCCATTCTTGAGAGAATACACGTGAGCTTTAAATAAGAAAACAATGGTGGGATGCCATTGATTTATATTTGATAGTTATAGAGTAGGAGCAATATAGAGATAGGCAGAAAAACCTAGAGGGAGTCTAAGAGTTTTTCATTAAGACTTGAGTCCTATATTGTAAGCTTTTATAATATCATAATCTGGGTAAGTGCCCCGGAGACGTAGCCTAGTTAGGTGAACTCCGTTGTTAAATGTGCTTGTGTTCACTTTAAGTACATTTAACGTTTTACAGTTCTGTCCATTAAATACACTTGGTTCCAACCTGTGGTTACAACCTCACTTGGAACCTAACTACAAAACTGCAACTAGAACAGCGGATAGGAATTTCATTATCATTTCAACAGAGTATATTGCTTACAAGAGGAGCGTAAAAAAGAAAGCAAAAGTGTTATCATTTCAGCAGAGTATATTGCTTACAAGAGAAGCGAACAAAAGAAAATAAAGTGTTTATTTACTCATAATGGAAGATGCTCCTCTTGCTAGACTTTATCTTTTGGCAAAACCTTCTATTATTATGAATTTTATTAAAATATGGTATATGAATATAAGAACTCGTTACAATAGTTTTATCCTTTTGTACTCAATCAGCCAAGTTCCTATTTAACAATGCACTTTCATGCTTCTAAGGTTATTATTAGAAATAATTTTCGGCTGGACAAGAAGGGCTGGTAATTACAAATCGATAACAACTTAGGTGCCGGATATCAGAGTATTTCATGTCGCACACAAGTGAACTGTTCCATCAAATCTAACAGCCCAATTTTGTAACGATTTACGTTTCCACATAGTGCATTATTGTTTATTTTACTTGATTGTGGCATCGCAAACATGGACAACTTTTCCATTCTTCATAAATCATTAAAAAAAAAAAAAAACTTGGTTATTATTCTTTTAAGCCACACTTATCTTTTGTACCACATCATCAAGAACAGGGGGTGCTTAATGGTCTGTATGACTATTTGCAGTATAAATATTTCTGATCGTATTTTTAATTATATGATTAGAGGATAACATAAAACTGATACGAGTAAAAATCTCATAGAAAAATGATATTTGTATAAATTTTGAAGATATAATCGACATAATACTTGGTCCGCTGGCTATTAAACATTGGAAGAATTTGTAGACCATGTTACACCAAAATAACTGTACCAACACTGAATATGGTTTATATTTTTTTATATGAGAATCATTTTCCCCCGGCATAAAGTACTTAACAACGAAATTATTTGCTCCATAAAGCAACAAAAAAGCACCCCACGCATCAAACAAGAAAGACAACTCGGACCCTATCAACACAAATAAACAATAATTATACCTGCACTGATATCATATTGATACTTTTTAAGTTGGAAAGGAAATATGTGTTGGGTAGCACATTCGTATCATGGTCATCAAATATTTATAAATAGGTAGTGAAATTTCAACTTTTTGGTATTTAGAGAGTATGTACGTTTTATATTCTTATCAAAACATACTCTATATCAATAATTAATTATTTTAATATTATATTTTAATTTTTAATTGATGATGCGAACTATTTAGTCTCTATTTCTAAATAGTTATAGTGGTATTATATAAGAATAAAGAGTTGGTTGTGAGTTTGATGTAAGAGATTTTTTGAAATAAAACTCATCAATTATAGAGAAAGTATAAATTGGTATGTGAAATGTGAATGTCCTTGGCTAATTAAGGGTTTTGCTTAATCCTAATAATGATAATTTCTATTTTCAAGCTTGAGTTTGATCTTGATCTTTTGTCTATTGATCATATTAATCATGGAGCAACAAGGGAGCTAAAAAGGTTTGAACCGACAAGGAGACGAATAAAAGTTTTATTGTGGTAGGTTTGGTTTGGAAATGATGGGATTTGCATTATTAGTCCTATAGCTTTTTCCCTCATCTTAGCAAATTTTGGCCTAGTTCTGTATTTCCAATCAGTTTACCCGTAATTGGTCTCTTTGTTCATTTTGGTTAAATTACTAGTGAGTTTTGGAAGAAGCTATTATGGGTGCTTAACCCATAAACAATACACTTCTCTTTTATGCAATAAAAGTGCAAGGCCCGATACTTTACAAAAAAAAATAAAAAATGTGTTATATTTGATTATCTTCCTCATGAAATTTCTGTTTAAAACACAACCAGACCAAATTAGTTCCTATATACCAATAGCAATCAGGATAGTCGATAATATTCCAAATTTTGCCAATACCAACATCCGGTATCCATTTGATTTTGTTTTTAAAGCGAATTCTAAACATCACTCTGCTATGGTAGTGTTAATTGACGAGCTTTCCAGTCTCGGAACAAAGCTTTGAACACACCGTGAGAACACCGCATCATGAAGCTGAATCTTAGTTATGATATTAGGGCATCAAAGGAATATAGGTACGTACATGTAGTTTTTTTTTTCATATCTATGGGTTCAATTTGTCACATACTGATCAGATCATGACTAATCAAACTGAATCCAAACCAACTTCCTAGAAGTTTTATGGTATAAATGTATAATATACAAGTTCAATATAATATACACAATTTTTATTTGGCATATATATATACTATGCATTGTATAGTCTAGACCGCGAGACTATCAATTATATATGATGCGGTTTTTAGAAAATATACTTGACACGGATAAAAACATTTTAATACACTCACACTTCCTGAATTTGAGTTAGTTATTGTTCTTTATTTCAGAAAAAGAAAAAAAGTTAATTATTGTTCTAGACCAAACCTCAATTTTACTAGCCCACGTAGTAATTTCGGATTAACAGAAGACTGTTACTAGCCATCTTAAAACCATTTGATCAAGGAATGGTAAAACTAATTATCCAGCTGGAGCTAATCTTGAAATGCCATGACGAAGAAAGTGTGACAATGATACTCATAATAAGGTTATTACTATCGCCAATGTGAAAATAAACCTTATAATAAGAAAAGAGTGTATTAAATTGGACATGTAATAAGAAAAGAGTGTATTAAAATTAAACAGGTAAACATTACTCATCAGTCATCACCAAACACATAATAAGAAAAGGCAAACTAATGATCCAAAGACATGAAGGTGCAAACCAAACCAACCATTTAACTATTTCAAAATACAAAACAACCAAGATTTGAGGATATAACCCATAACCGACAGGACCGAAAATAGTTGCATCGTTTTTTAAAAAAAAATTGCCACAGCTTTAAAAAAAAACTCAATAATGTGTTATAATGAGACTATGTTCCACAATAGCATCGCCTGAGGTTGGATTTACCCAATACGTTTTTGCGGTTACAATGCCACGAGCTAGACGGAAAACGCCGGTCCCACCAATAATTGGAAACTCCCTGTACTTCTCCATAACCGGATTCCTACCCAGTACACTAAGAGTGCTACCTTTATATTTTCCATTAGTAAATACATAATCCATGCTCATGAGGAGGCTCAATTCGCCAATCCCAGCCAAACCGTAGAACCCTTGGGCTCGGCCTACTAGTGTTGAGTTGGGCTCATGCCCAACTGTTAATGGGTCATCCATCACAAATAGTGTTCCAAAAAATGTGGGTGAACTGGTTGTCGAGTTAGCGCGTGCTACCATAACAGCTGTCCGATTTTTTCCACTTTGCGTGTCGTGGAAGAAGAAGTGAAGTTTTGTTAGCTTTTCTTTTTTGTGACTTAATGTTTTGAACCATTTTTCTACTTTACTAGGGCTTTGAGTAGTGGCATGAACCATTGGCATGGCTAAAACCATTGATGATAGTATGACTAGAACTATAGCTAGCCTAGTAGATCCCATCTCTCTATTTTTCCTACTATATTGTGAGTGATGGGAATATGAGTACAGTATATTTTTATAGAAGGCTTGTTTGTTCTCATAGTTTGGAGCTAATCTATAGACAAAACAAAGTTGGTAAATGGGGTCATCAATAGGTCACCCTAAGAGTGCTACATTTATATTTTTCAATATGTGACCGAGAGCTGGTTGATGTATACATGTACCAGTATACTGCTGAGCTTACAAGTGATAATGGGAGGGGCGGAACCATGATTTCGATTGAGCGAGGCACAATATAATGAATATTTATATTACTATGTTTTAGATATATATAATAATTTTTTGCAGATGATGTTCTAAATTCTAATAATTGATTAAGTACATTTGAGAATTTTTTTTCACTTTCATTTTAATTATTTATGACCATATACTTTATTTTTAATAAAACTACATGAGAAGCACTGCTAATAATTTTAGATTTGAATATTTCTAAAGATTTTTAAGAAGCTATAAAAGATTTTTAGAAAAAATTATTTGATTATAAAAATGTAATAAAATCAGACAATATACACAATTTATATTTAATACAACTATAAGAGAGACGTGTACTAATGGTTTTCGATTTCAATATTTCTAGTGATTTTTAAGAAATTATAAAAGATTTTTAGAAAAAAATATTTCATAGTGAAAATGTAAAACAAAAAAAGTGGTGAATTTCTCCAGCTGTGAGGCTCGACCCCACAACTCGCACCTCGACCTCATAACCTTTGGCCAGAACTGAACTTTTAGTTTCAGCATTTAACCACTAAGCTAAACCACTTGTTTGATAAATAATACATATAAAACGGTACTTGTTCATATTTCAGCGGGGGCAACAGCCCCCACTAGGCGTACACCGTTTCCGCCCCTCACTATAACTCTAATTTTATAAAATTATATGTATAAAAAATATTTTAAAAAATTCTAGGATGGCTGCGGCACCCCCTAAATCCGCCCCTGACCAAACCTCAATTTTACCAACTCACGTAGTAATTTCGAATTAACAGCAGATTATTACAACCTATCTTAAAACCATTTGATCAAGGAATGGTAAAATTAATCCAGCTGGTGCTGTTAAATGTCTTTGAGCGTGAATAAGGCATAATCTTGAAATGTCAAGACGAAGAAAATGTGATAAAATAATAGTTTTAAGATTGTTATACTATCGCCAACGTGAAAATAAACAGTGTTTAGTTATTTCAAATAGTAAAGAACTGGACATGCATGCATGTAATAAGAAAAGAGTGCATTAAAATAAAACAGGTAAATATATACCTATATGTCGTCACTAACACGTATTTCATCTGTTCCCATTTAATTGTCCATTATGAAACTACGTGTAATTTTTACTGGTCAAGAACTTGTATCAAAATTATCGGAATGAAAATTTTCAAAAGTTGATCATATAGTTTAAATGTTAAATTTTATGATTAAATTAAAAAAAAAATGACAATTTTGATATAAGTTATAAACCGGTTAAAATTGCACGTAGTTCCGTATGGAGGGACTAATAATTAAGAAAAATCCGCAAACTCATCCAAAGACATGAAGAATATGGCAAACCAAACCAACCATTTATTCCAAAATACAAAAACAACCAAGACTTGAGGATATAATATCAATGCATAGCCAACACTAGTTGCATCGTTTTTTATTTTGTTTTTTTAATTTGTCACACCTTTTAAAAAAACTCAATAATGTAGTACGATGAGACTATGTTCCACAATAGCATCGCCTGAGGTCATATTTACCCAATACGTTTTTGCAGTTGCAATGCCACGAGCTAGACGGAAAACGCCGGTCCCACCAATAATTGGTAACTCCCTGTACTTCTCCATAACCGGATTCCTACCCAGTACACTAAGAGTGCTACCTTTATATTTTCCATCACTAAATACATAATCCATGCTCATGAGGAGGCTCACTTCGCTAATGCCAGCCGAACCATAGAACCCTTGGGCTCGGCCCACTAGTGTTGAGTTGGGCTCGGGCCCAACTCTTAATGGATCATCCATCACCAGTAGTGCTCCAAAAAAGGTGGGTGAACTGGTTGTCGAGTTCGTGCTTGCTACCATAACAGCAGTCGGATTTTTTCCACTTTGCGTGTCGTGGAAGTAAAAGTGAAGCTTTGTTAGCTTTTCTTTTTTGTTACTTAATGTTTTGAACCATTTTTCTACTTTATCAGGGCTTTGAGTAGTGGCATGAACCATTGGCATGGCTAAAACCATTGATGATAGTAGGACTAGAACTATAGGTAGCCTAGATCCCATCTCTCTATTTTTCCTACTATATTGTGGGGAATGGGAATATGAGTAAAATTCTAAAGAAGACTTGTGTTCTTATGCTAGATTGGAGCTAATTTTAGAAATAAAATGGGGACAAAATAAAGTTGGTAGACGGGGTTCAAATGACCATTAGGTCACCCTAAACTCTTTATTTTTTCTCCTCTTGTGTTTTAAAACGATTGTTGGTAATGAATGCCAAAAGGAATGATTCAATAGTTTTGGACATAAGATTCTCATATGTTTTTTTTAATGGAAAGAGTTTATCTTAATCTTATTGCATCAATTAATTTCATTTTATTTCGACATGCATGACGGTGCGATAGTTGGAATTAACGATTGAGAGTGGTCTTCATAACATATGCATGGGAATGTTAAGTTTTTCGCATTCTCAAGATTGATTAGAGATATTTATGACGAATACAAATCTTCTATTCCATTTCTCTATCCCTTCCGTACCCCCTTGCTTATTTTATCCAAAAAAAATTTCTAAAAAACTTGAAAAAAATTGTACAATTACTATAATACATGTATCAATACATTTCAATAATTATTTTTTAAAAAAAATCCACCCAAAATTTATTTTGGAATAAATATATAAATTAGTGTAAATTAAACATTGAATATTAAAAAAATTGTTTAAAACAATATTATGTTCAAATGTTTTAAAATTTGAATATAATATAAAAGTTTATAAAATTGCGGTATAAGTTGTGAAAATTTAAAATTTGAATGAAAATAAGCAAGGAAACACGGAAAGAATAGATAATATGAGGTAGAAGATTTGTACTAATTTATCACTCTCTTTATTTTCAGCCTTATGTTGTACGTAAATCTATCATACATGTTTGTAATCCAAATCTTTTCCCCTTCGTGCTCCTTTTACTTATTTTCAGTCAAATTTTAAATTTTCACAACTTGTTCTGCAAATTTATAAGCATTTATATTATATTGTATTCAAATTTTAAAACATTTGGCCATAATATTGTTTTAGACAATTTTTCTAAGATTTAATGTTTAATTTACACTAATTTATACATTTATTCCAAAATAAATTGCGTGTGGATTTTTTTTTTAAAATTAATTATTGGAATGTATTGATACATGTATTATAGTAATTGTACAATTTTTTTCAAGTTTTTTAGAATTTTTTTTAGATAAAATAAGCAAAGAGGTAGAGAATAGCGGGTAGAAAATTTGGACTCCTTAAAACCTATATTATCATTATTTGATTTAAGGTCGGTTGATCTTAATGTAAATAAGTTATTCCAATATGTATATATTTGAAAAAAGATATTAAAAAGATATATTCCGATATCACTTTAGTACATATTCTTGGAATATATATCGGAATATATTTCATGTGGAACGTTAAGATATTGTATAGTTTTGAATATTATTTATTTTATATTATCTGTATAATGTAAATAAGTCAAACGAATAGACCAAACTCACCATGTTTTGTTTGATTTTATTGGATTCTAATTATAGAAAAGTACTAAAGGGATATCGGAATATATCTTTTTAATAAAAGATTTATGAATTAATTGAAGCGCTATCCACGATTAGGGACGGTAATTTCACGGGTTTCAACCCGACTCGAAGACAAACTCACACTTTTATCCATTTGAACCGACCCGATCCATTTGCCCGTTTTTAAAAAAATATTTTTTTTTCTCTTTTAAAAAATAAACTTCATAAATGTCAAAGATTTCAAAAAAAATTTGTTAGGTAGAGTAAAAAATTATTTGATTTAGAAAGATAATATAAAAAACGTGATATTAAATATACTTTCATATTAATTTACGGATTTAAATTTTGCATAATTCTGTTTGATATTTTCATGTTTATTGAATTAATTTCGGCTCATTAATTTTGTGAATTAAAAGATTGCTATATGTAAAAATATAATATAAATGTATATTATTGATATGATTATTTGATTTTCCGTAAATTATTCTACAAATAAAGATGATAATATGTTAGTTATTAATTAATATAAATAAATTTTATTCATATTTACCATAAACATCGATTTATTAATTAATAAATTAACTGTATATAATTTTTTTTTTAAGAAACCCACGGAAATATATGTTATGTATTACTATATGATAGAGTTTAATATATATGAGAAGAAAAAAAATATAAATTATTAAGTTGCACTTTTATCTATTTAAACTATACAATAGTGAGTTCAATGTATATAAGAGAGAGAAGATAGATAGTGTTAATTTGCATTTTTTAATTTGCATTTTAGCCATTTAAATGTATACTCTCTCTTACTATATGAGAGATAATTTAATATATATGAGAAAGATATACGTGGGAGAGTTTTAACTTACACTTTTTAAGTTGTACATTTATTCATTTAGATCAGACCCGAATATAATTGCATTTTTACCCGACCCTCGACGAGTCGGGTCAGATCGGGTTGAAACCCGTGAAATTACCGCTGCCCGAGACGAACTCAAATATGTAATTTGATGAAACGCATAAACAGAATGTACATCAAAAAAGATATTAGATCTGAAATCAATCAACTTATATAAAAACATGTACTAAAACTTAATTAATAATAGTTGCGGTTGGGATGTATACTTCATTAAACAAGAGATCTTTTTATTCAGTAAATTAAGCACAAAACAACGTGAAAACAGTACACCGACAGATATAACTTGCAAAAGAGGGTGACAATTAGACTAACAAAGTCTAGTAGTGTAGAACAACTCCATGGACCTCAACTGTAGCATTACCTGCAGTGAAATTTAGGTAATAGTTTTTCAATGTAACAATCCCTCGGGCAAGTCGGAAACGACCCGTTCCACCAACAATAGGAATTTCCCGGTACATATGTCGAGGCGAGTTATGTCCCAAAACCGAGAGAGTGCTCCCTTTGTTTTTTCCCTTGGTGAAAACAAAGCTTATACCACATAAAAAGCTTACTTCCTCTAACGAGGCCGAAGCATAAAACCCTTGAGCGTAGCCCAGTGAGCGGGACGAAAGCTCTGGGCCTGTTGTCAGTGGGTCATCCATCATGGTAAGCAGGCCGAAGACGGTGGGTGACGTGGCAGTCATGTTGGCTTGAGCCACAATCGCGGCACTTATATTGTTGCCTTGTAGCAAGTCATGAAAATAAAAGTGAAAATTGTTGATTTCCGTGTACGAAATAACAATTAACAATAAATAAAGGACTAAACAAGAATTAAACAAAACCAGTGTAATCTTTATTAATTTCCAATTGGAATAGAAATTACTGATTACAATATGTAGGTACTGAAAAGTAATTAAAGCAACCGTTATCAGATTATCATTAATTAATAATCTGATGTATTGAATTGCAATAAATAGAAACTGCCGGACTGGAAAGTATAAACTTAACAGCCGGACTGTTCTGATTGAAATTGAAATTACATGACTGAATTGAAACTATTCTAATTACTGAATTAAATTACAGAATAGTAATTACAGCAAAAAACAGAATTTTAAATAAATTACAGAAAGGTACAAACAGAATTAAAAGTTACAGCTAAGTAGAGCAAATTAAAATACTGAAATAAAAAATACAGAAATGTAAATTGCTGAATTTTAAATAACAGAATAGAAATGGACAGAATTAAAAAAAATTAAATTAGACAGAATTAAAAGACGAGGCTACTGTTTAACAGTATGCCCTTAACCGATATTCGTCCAACCACCTTGATATTTTTGGTTGCGTTGGCGCTTCGATCCCAAGGTACAACGTCTCGGATGACTCGCCGGAAACTGGCGACGAGTCAAGGTCGAGCTGTTGGTGGGTGGTTCTCTCTGGTTCTAAAATGTAATGCTGATTTTTGAGATATGATATATGTTGCTGTATTTTATTTCAGAATGTTATATTTGACATGTGGGGGGGGGGGGGGGGGGGGTCTTGCCTATTTATAGGTTTGCTGAGTATCTCAGCCATTAAAGTCATTTTACTACTGTCAGTTTTCGAAATTCGAAACTGCAGTATTAACTTTGCTGGAAAGCTTTTCCCGAATAGGCGCACTTTTCCCGAACAGGTGAAACCCAAACATGACGAGCATGCCCGTCATGCCCGTCCGACGAGCATGTGCATGTGTGGTACATAATACACACATGTGTATGTGGACACACTACTTAATATCCACATGGGATACCTTAGTATATATATTGTAAAAATCACTCATGATTTTCTAATGTAGGATAACCCTCATCGGTTAAATCTCATTTATTTTCTCATTTTCCAGCATTGGCTTTATTGCCTCTTTCGAGTATCAACCTTCGAGTCCAATTATCATTCACACCCTTCCTCCGAATAGGTCATGCGATATACCGTTGCGAAGCTCGTCGTACGAGCTACTCAAACGCTTTGAGTATGGCCTCAGAAAAACTGAGTAGTCACATCGAAAATTGACTCAAAGATGGTCCCTGACCACTTGAAACAACCATGTTTAAAAACATGTTTACCTACAATTTTTCCAACAGAAATTTGTGGTTTTTTGTTGAGCAAATCTATGGTTTTTTATCCACTCTTCTACTTCTATTGGTCCATCACCTACACCATTAACAATGGGTTTGGTGATGATATATAAAACAATTACAGTTACTAGGAGTCTTGTCATTTTTTCCTATACTTGTATTTCTCTTTATCAAGTGTGTGTGAGCAAGATGCTAGAGCTTAAGAGAAGTAGGCATATATATATACACGAGTGATATGTAACGACAAATTTGACTATACTTTGGAAAGTTGAGAAAATACGATATCTGTTTGTAAATGAAAATGACTGGCATATATTAATCGGAACCTCATTTTACATAAACAGTAAGTGAGAGTGAGTTACTATTTTTTCGCGAGATCAACAAAAACTATATTGTGTATATATATATATATGAAATACATGTGAACTAACTGACTACACTAGGCTAAAATACCAAAATACTATTACTTGGGTGCGATATATTTTACATGTTCTGGGGTGTATCGAATGCTTGCGAGTCAAAATCAAGATCATCATAATTAGATAAGATCCCCGGAAATAAATTGGATGTTCCATCACACACGCAATCAGAATTTGAAAACGTGCAACTTTCTTCATATTTCCTAAATGATTATTTGATTTCTAACATCAATCTAGGCTCATGATTTCATCGATATCAAATTGGCTGATTAATATCAGAGTTTTAACTTACACTTTTTAAGTTGTACCTTTACCCATTTAGACCCAACCCGAATAGAATTACATTTTTACCCGATCCGCGACGAGTCGGGTCAGATCGGGTTGAAACCCGCGAAATTACCATCCCTACCCGCGACGAACTCAAATATGTAATTTGATGAAATGCATAAACAGAATGTACATCAAAAAAATATTAGATCTGAAATCAACCAACTTATATAAAAACATGTACTAAAACTTAATTAATAATAGTTCATTAAACAAGAGATCTTTTTATTCAGTAAATTAAGCACAAAACAACGTGAAAACAGTACACCGACAGATATAACTTGCAAAAGAGGGTGACAATTAGACTAACAAAGTCTAGTAGTGTAGAACAACTCCATGGACCTCAACTGTAGCATTACCTGCAGTGAAATTTAGGTAATAGTTTTTCAATGTAACAATCCCTTGGGCAAGTCGGAAACGACCCGTTCCACCAACAATAGGCATTTCCCGGTACATATGTAAAGGCGAGTTATGTCCCAAAACCGAGAGAGTGCTCCCTTTGTTTTTTCCCTTGGTGAAAACAAAGCTTATACCACATAAAAAGCTTACTTCCTCTAACGAGGCCGAAGCATAAAACCCTTGAGCGTAGCCCAGTGAGCGGGACGAAAGCTCTGGGCCTGTTGTGAGCGGATCATCCATCATGGTAAGCAGACCGAAGACGGTGGGTGACTTGGCAGTCATGTTGGCTTGAGCCACAATCGCGGCGCTTATATTGTTGCCTTGTAGCAAGTCATGAAAATAAAAGTGGAAATTTGTGGTTTTTTGTTGAGTAAATCTATGGTTTTTTATCCACTCTTCTACTTCTATTGGTCCATCACCTACACCATTAACAATGGGTTTGGTGATGATACATAAAACAATTACAGTTACTAGGAGTCTTGTCATTTTTTCCTATACTTGTATTTCTCTTTATCAAGTGTGTATGAGCAAGATGCTAGAGCTTAAGAGAAGTAGGCATATATATATACACGAGTGATATGTAACGACAAATTTGACTATACTTTGGAAAGTTGAGAAAATACGATCTCTGTTTGTAAATGAAAATGACTGGCATATATTAAGCGGAACCTCATTTTACATAAACAGTAAGTGAGAGTGAGTTACTATTTTTTCGCGAGATCAACAAAAACTATATTGTATATATATATATATATATGAAATACATGTGAACTAACGGACTACACTAGGCTAAAATACCAAAATACTATTACTTGGGTGCTGTTTTGTGACATATTAGCTTATATATATATGTATATAGATATAGAGAGAGACAACAACATGATCTTTATTAATCAGAATGTATATAAAGTAATGTGAAATAAAAGACCACTAACTCTCTTTATATAGATAGAGTGATAGGGTTATAAGCCCACTTGAGCCCATAAACTATAAGCTCAAGAGTACAATAATATTCTACAACATTCTCTATTTAAACGTCTTGAATTCTTCGTCTTCATGCAGTCGATCTGAGTCGGGTTCATTCGCAGTGCTAAACACATAAAAACCTTAGGGACGGAAAACCCAGTGTGGGACAAAACCGGTACCTAGGAGAAACTGTGTAGCCGAATGATATATGCCGAAATTCCATATAATTAACTAACCACAAAACAATGTGACTCATCAAAATTTTGCCAGAACAAACCCAATGAGAAAATCTCTAGTCAAAGGAAAAAAGAGTGCAACAGTGGTAGTAGTAGAAGATTAACCACAAAACATGTGTCTCATCAAAACCTTACTAGAGTAAACCCAGTGGGAAAAAATCTCTAGTTGAAGGACAAAAGAGTACACAGTGATAAGAAGTATACAACAAGATACTCTCCCTAATTTCGGCAATCTTAAGTGAGATATGATGGGAACGTGTCTCGCTAAAAATCTTGCTAAGAAAAACCCAGTGAGAAAAAACCTTGGTCTAAGGACAAAAGGAGTACACGAGCATGCGACTGAATGCTCCCTCACTTGTACACGACAGGATGCGAGGATTTCGACTAAGTAGTAATTAGTGCAATAATCATTCACCTGGATGCTCCCCCTCATTTGCACACGACTGTGTGCAAAGATTTCATATTCCAAGAAAGAGTACGAGCATTCGACTGCATGTCTCATTTACTTGCACACGACTGTATACAAGAAAATATAACATGAGTATAAGACCTCATATTTGACAAATCAATTTGGTTTTACCAAAGATTTTGATTTGGAACGACATGTTCAGAATCGTTGTCACTGAGTACTCCTTTAGACAAATAGTTGGTGAAATTATGTGGTACACTGTTACCCACTATTTTCAAAAAAAAAATCAACTACCCCACAAGTATTGCCTAAAATTTCATAATTTAAAGTTTGGTCACATTTGTCAAAGGAATTTGCTCAAACCACTTTAAATTATTTCGAGAAATTTCGTAAACAGACAAACCATAATTCAAAAGTATGTCCAAATGGAAAAATCATAATCCAAATGGAAAAACATAATTCAGATGAGCGAAAAAAATGGTTCAATGATTTATCAAAATCAATAAAGAAAGGTACCAAACTTATTTGAGCCACAAAATCGGGGGTCTTAAGAGTTTACTTTCAGTTATCTTTAACCACATTAGCATCGGGTTTTTCACCTTTATAATAGTTTTGAACTATTTAAGGAGTAACCGTTCATGACCTTTGTCTTTATAGCATAGAGTTGCTTCCTTGAGCATTATCTCTTTCTTTGTGACAACATGCCATATTGCTCCTTTCAATTACTGTCTTGGTGCCACATGTTTTCGATTTTGACGATTGTCTAAAATCTCGCTTGGCTAGGCGATTCATCGGGATCGCGACAGTTCGAGACAAATAACACTTGTCTCGGTTCTCGATTCGTGAAAAAAAAATGTACACAAAGAGCATTAATATCAGGTAAACAATTCGCCATTGACCCAATAGGATTAAAACTACTCACCGGGACAATTTCCTTATCCAATAACAGATAGGCGATAAATGAACATGGTGAATATAAATTCACAATACTGGTTATGGAATACAATTTCCAAGCTAGTATTTTGGTGAAGGATTGCTCCAATATGTCAATTTCAGACATTTGTTCACCATAAACGTCATCACGTCTCAAATGTGGCGGCGGAATAAAATCAACGTCTTGGCATTCATCCTGATGGTAACAACAAGCTCGTTTTTACTCATCAAAAATGACATCTAAAAAAATTTTGGGCATCACATTTTCACACATCAGGGGTGAGTAACATGTGATGACGGATTAAAATCAACGTTTAAACAGTCATTTCGCAAGTATGTTTTTTCGATTTTTCTCATCATAGATGGCATCCAACATGTGTTGTGAGTTATGGATTATTTATCATATAAAACGGCTGGTTTATATGTTTATGGTTTGTACAAGCATAAAGTTTATTTCGAAACGACAGGTTCGAAAAATAGTTTTGCTTTTAATGTGAATAGGTTCTCATTGATCAAACGACAGGTCGATACAGAGACACCAATTCGGCGAAACATACATCACTATATAAACACACTCGGGGAAATTATTATTTAGTCAACCACTTTCGGTAGCTCTACTTGAAAAACGACCAGGAAAGACGGTGAGGGTGGAGAGCACGAATGCCACTTAAAACCCGACCTCATTAGGATATCGACTTCCGCCTATATATTTTCTAAATATCGTATCCAAATAGGTGAGCCTAGTTGGGGAAGGTTCATAATTTTTCCAACTTAAATGTGAAAATATATGACCGCAAATTACCATATTTTACACAAGTGTACATGACAGTAAATAAATACATAGATCGTACCTGCTTGCATGATTAAATAATATAGCATTAGCATATTACATATTTCCTAATAAGGAATCCAAATTAATGTAATCAATCTATATTAGTATTTACCAAAATTACACCAGCAATATCTAACACAATATATTATTATTATACTACTATATGTGTAGGTTTTTATTCATGCTAACTAAATCATGCATGCTAGTAATATATTTTATTTACCAATTTTACAGTAGCAAAATATAAATTAATATTATACAAATCTATTGCTTTTATGTGTAAGTTTTATACATGATAACTAAATCATGCAATATTAAATTTATATGAAAACACATCAATTTATTTAATTAACATGCAATTTTTTTTATTCACTTGCCTTTTTAATAAATATATATATGCATGTGGGTGGATATTTAGACCGAATATTGACTTTTATAACATATATATTATTTTTATACATGTAATATATTACAGGGACTATCCATGTAATTTCAGCAAACTATATATCTATTTACAACATTATTACAGCTTCATTCCATAATTTCAGACAAGTTTCAGTTTACTCCTTTAGTAATTAACATGCACAGTCAATAGTTTCAGCGAATTACAAAACAGCCATACAGTTTTCAGTTTGTTACAGATTTAATCCCACATATTAATACATGTTTTACAATTACATGATTTCCGATTTACAACCACATTATGTCTCTTACTGATTTTGTTTGTATGAAAATATAATTTTACAGTACACTATACATATTACATATAAGTAGTTTTTATAGACAGATTGATCATGTTAGACAGTGAAAAAAATCTATCACGGATAATTTTTTTTTTTCAACAAATATATGCAGTGGGTTATTGTGTATGGTCTTATCAACAAATATTATTTTATAATCAACAATATGTGTGTTACCATCATATATAGTTATACATACAAGTAACAAACTCTAATACACATGGATTATATACTACGGGATATATATTTATCATGTTTTAGTTATCCATAAAATAATACGTGCGATCACATATATGAAATAAATTAAGTTTTAAATTCGGTACCATACGCACGATATGTTTGTGAAGGTCGATATAGCTAAATAATTCAAAATTTCGCCGTATGTTTATAACCCAGTATTCGAGCTGTTCTTTGAACAAATATCACAATATTCTATTCTCCGCGAACAAAGTGCCGATAACGTGTTGTGTGACATATTAGCTCATATATATATATATATATATATATATATATAGATATAGAGAGAGAATATAGAGAGAGACAACAACATGATCTTTATTAATCAGAATGTATATGAATGAATGTGAAATACAATACCCCTAACACTCTTTATATAGATAGAGTGGTAGAGTTATAAGCCCACTTGGGTTCATAAAGTACAAGCTCAATAGTCCAATAATATTCTACAACAGGTGCGATATATTTTACATGTTCTGGGGTGTATCGAATGCTTGCGAGTCAAAATCAAGATCATCATAATTAGATAAAATCCCCGGAAATAAATTGGATGTTCCATCACACACGCAATCAGAATTTGAAAACGTGCAACTTTCTTCATATTTCCTAAATGATTATTTGATTTCTAACATCAATCTAGGCTCATGATTTCATCGATATCAAATTGGTTGATTAATATCAGAGTTTTAACTTACACTTTTTAAGTTGTACCTTTACCCATTTAGACCCGACCCGAATAGAATTGCATTTTTACCCGACCCGCGACGAGTCGGGTCAGATCGGGTTGAAACCCGCGAAATTACCATCCCTACCCGCGACGAACTCAAATATGTAATTTGATGAAATGCATAAACATAATGTACATCAAAAAAATATTAGATCTGAAATCAACCAACTTATATAAAAACATGTACTAAAACTTAATTAATAATAGTTGCGGTTGGGATGTATACTTCATTAAACAAGAGAGCTTTTTATTCAGTAAATTAAGCACAAAACAACGTGAAAACAGTACACCGACAGATATAACTTGCAAAAGAGGGTGACAATTAGACTAACAAAGTCTAGTAGTGTAGAACAACTCCATGGACCTCAACTGTAGCATTACCTGCAGTGAAATTTAGGTAATAGTTTTTCAATGTAACAATCCCTTGGGCAAGTCGGAAACGACCCGTTCCACCAACAATAGGCATTTCCCGGTACATATGTAAAGGCGAGTTATGTCCCAAAACCGAGAGAGTGCTCCCTTTGTTTTTTCCCTTGGTGAAAACAAAGCTTATACCACATAAAAAGCTTACTTCCTCTAACGAGGCCGAAGCATAAAACCCTTGAGCGTAGCCCAGTGAGCGGGACGAAAGCTCTGGGCCTGTTGTGAGCGGATCATCCATCATGGTAAGCAGACCGAAGACGGTGGGTGACTTGGCAGTCATGTTGGCTTGAGCCACAATCGCGGCGCTTATATTGTTGCCTTGTAGCAAGTCATGAAAATAAAAGTGGAAATTTGTGGTTTTTTGTTGAGTAAATCTATGGTTTTTTATCCACTCTTCTACTTCTATTGGTCCATCACCTACACCATTAACAATGGGTTTGGTGATGATACATAAAACAATTACAGTTACTAGGAGTCTTGTCATTTTTTCCTATACTTGTATTTCTCTTTATCAAGTGTGTGTGAGCAAGATGCTAGAGCTTAAGAGAAGTAGACATACATATATACACGAGTGATATGTAACGACAAATTTGACTATACTTTGGAAAGTTGAGAAAATACGATCTCTGTTTGTAAATGAAAATGACTGGTATATATTAAGTGGAACCTCATTTTACATAAACAGTAATTGAGAGTGGGTTACTATTTTTTCGCGAGATCAACAAAATAAAAAAATAAAAAATAAAAAAAAAATATATATATATGGTAAATGTTATATGAACATCAACTTAGACATTAACTTGGACATTTTTTCGTAAAAACGCTCCAAATCAAAATTTGGCTAATGCAAATCTTCACGGTTTCACGACGGGAACACAAATATGCGTCTTTTTTTTTTTTTTCTGAGATGTATAATGACATGTTTTCGAAATTATGGTAAAATTTAAAAATTCAAAACATGTCATTATACATCTCAGAAAAAAAAATAAGACTCATATTTGTGTTCCCGTCGTGAAACCGTGGATATTTGCATTAATCAAATATTGATTTGGAGTGTTTTTATGAAAAAGTGTCCATTTTGGTGTTTTTTTATGGTGTTCATATATCCGTCCATATATATATATATTTATATATATGAAATACAAGTGAACTAACTGACTACACTAAGCTAAAATACCAAAATACTATTACTTGGGTGCGATATATTTTACATGTTCTGGGGTGTATCGAATGCTTGCGAGTCAAAATCAAGATCATCATAATTAGATAAGATCCCCGGAAATAAATTGGATGTTCCATCACACGTAATCAGAATTTGAAAACGTGCAACTTTCTTCATATTTCCTAAATGATTATTTGATTTCTAACATCAATCTAGGCTCATGATTTCATCGATATCAAATTGGTTGATTAATACGAAATTATGCAACTTTAACTTGAGTTTTTTTTTTATATAATCTAAATCTTAAAAGTGAGACTTTTTAAATTTAACTACATAATTTAGTATTTAAAATTTTACTTAAATTTTGGAGATTTTGAATCTAGATATATAGGAGATTTCGAATGTCAAATATTTTTCACCTGGTTTCATAGTGGTGATCACTTAACATGGGAATGAGCAAGTATAAGAGTGACGAAGTAAGAAATAGACCAATAGAACTTAACAAATGTGACCAAAGTAAGATTGTGACTCATAAAATCCTTAGCCAATTCTAGTCATTTGTAAAATCATTCAAGCCATACCATATCTGCATTCTGGTGAATAATTATATATACTTCATCTTTGTTACGTATAAAGACGTCATTACTAATTACTATATTCCAACTTCCAAGCAAAACGTACAGCTAAAACACCAGAGGACATACAATAAGTTAACGTCCGAAATTGCTGTCTTCTAATAATACGCATGAGAACATTATAATTTCAGTTTTTCTTCTTGTTTATGTTCATTCTGTTGTTTCTTTTGATTAAAAACAATTACAAATTTAGTATTTGATACAAACACGCCACATAATAACGGAAAAAATATTTTCATAAATTTCATCAACTAGTGACTATACTTATTTAAATAAAAATACAAACACATCCAAACATTTATACACCATGCTTGACCCGCATCCATGATTAAACCCATATTGTTTGGTTATGTTTGATAATATATGCATCTTTTTAATGATCAAGCAAAGAAGTTAAATTGTATCACTGACACAAATAATTCCCATAATAATGAATGGTGGATAACCCACTATTTCATCAATAATGAATGGTCGCAACGAGCTTATTACAACAGAAATTAAACTTAAAACCCATAATAACAAGAACTAGTTAAACAAAATGTTAGAAAGAACTTGTTTTGTACTCCAAATTTGAGAAAGTGGGAGGTTTCCTAACTAACGTAGCTTGTTCAAACCCATAAGCAATCTCAATAAGCTTAGGCTCAGATCCCTTAAGCCCACTAAAACAAATCCCGAATGGCATACCATTTGTATCTTCGTAACCTGCTGGGACTGAAATTGCAGGGTACCCTCCGATTGCCAGGACTGTGGCCACATTAAATCCTGGTGTTACCACCGCATCTAATTTATTCTCAATTATCAGTTTCTCGAAACCATTTTTCGAAAGATTTTGCATCAGCTCTAGGGCCCCTTTTTCTTGCTCTCCTATCCCATTAGTCATATCTGATAATAGGAATAGCTCTTGGGGATACACTTTGGTGCTTTCCTACAATAAGTCAAATTCAATATTGCAATAGAATTCAGTGTCACATATTAATATCTTATTTATAGAGGAAAAAGAGTCAAGATATAATCATGGATGAAGTTCACATTAAATATATTCCACGGCTGATAAGCTTGCAAAAATAGGTGCAAGTACTTGTAATAATCATTACTGGAATATTAATGAGCTACCTGGAAGTGTGTTTGCTGAATATGTTTTGGAGAAAATGGAGGTAGGAAAGTTTAGAAGGAAGATTTAAAATATGGAGGGAGTTTTTGAATATTTGAAAAAATGGAGACTAATAGTTTTATGTCCTTTAGCTATTAGCATTTCTCGGACGAACTTAAGAAGATGAAGGCTAAAGTTCAAGAACTAGAAGGAGGCATATCTATATGGTTTATGCAGCCTGGAAATGCTAGTAGTTTGGATGTCTAAATTTCAACTATATGTAGCTAGCAGTTTGTTGTAAGCCAGTGCTATAATGGCTCTAGAATGATGTTTTCTTTTTGCTATGTTAGTCCTAGTATGGTTATAATTAGTCCTAAAATGTACTCTGGGCACAGTCCCAAATTTTTAATGGAAAAAAAAAAACACAATAACTATTCTGGTATAAAAAAAAAAAAACTTTAGCGTCCAATTTTCAAATATGGACCTTTGGGTTCCGAGGTTGATATTCATTCAAGACTTTGCCTTACTTTCTGAATAATTCTCGAAGGTTGGATATCAATTTTCATGACAGTCAATACTTGGACATAAGTCACGCTTTAGTTTAGTAAGAAAATTCAAGAACGGCCTTTCTGATTAATATAATCAAAGGTGTGCATCAATTTTTCATTCTACAGACTTTTAGGTGTGGGTTAAGTCATTTTGGCAGTTCAGGCAAAGCCATCTTTGGTTCTAAGGAAACTTAACTAGAAACAGCCAACCTGACATTAATCATTTTGCGATAAATTTACCAAATCAATAGAAGATGTAAAAAAGATTAGTACCAAATCAGGGTTATTGTTTATGAAGGTAATAACATCTGATAACGATCGAACGGGAGAAGTGATTAACTCATTTTCCAGATAATCCTTCAGGGCCAACTTGAATTGAGTTAATAGAATTAAGGTTTCGCCGCTCTGGAATGGATTCAAGATCACCTCTATGTTTGATATCTCCAAATCATCAACAATGGTTGCCCCCTTTTCCCTTCATATTCACAGAAAAGAAAATAATTATATGCCTCATTATCACCTCTCAGTAAAATGATCTTAGTGCAATTCTTTTCAACATATAGTAAACGAACCTTCTAAATTTTTATTGTATCAAGATAGTTATCTAAATCTCCAATAGATTGGTGAACAATTTTTCTAGCCGAGAGTATTACACAGAACAATAGGACTCGAATGCAAATACAACTCACTCTTGTCGAGATGATGCACAGGTTTAAGTGGTAGGATTGTTAACGACAATATATTACGTCGTATATTTTAAACTGAAAAGTTTAGGTCGGTCAGTAACATAATATCTCTACCCAACTTAAGAGCAATGTTTCTGATTTGAATCTCAGTCACCCACTTAAAAACTTCAATTACGATAGTTGGGCTATTTTAAACTGAAAATGTTTGTCTCACTAATTGCTTCTGTTTTTTAGACGATATAGTAACAAGTAGATATTACTACTAGCTTAATTGACTACAAGATTACCTCATTTTTTTAAGATGATGATCAAAAGCTCCAGCCTCCTTGGACCTGTTTGAGAGAGCCAAAAATGGGTTCCTTACCACACCTATTCTCTTCCCATAAAGACCATGTTTTTTGAGGAATTGCAAATAACCCCCTGCAGGAATAAATTTTGAAGCCTCTTTTGTTGCTTCGTAATCCCTTGGATCGAATCCCACTATTGCGTCGAGAACATGAACCGCGTCTGATACTGTTCGACATATTGGCCTATCATTCATAAGTCATTAGTTACTTAATGGGGTTTGGAAACTTGCACTTGTTCAAAAATATGTCTTTGTTATCTTGTACTAGATATAAATTGTAATAATTTCCATTTTAATGTTTTACCTCTTGATTAGGAAATATCCTAAGAAAAAATGTACTCTAGTTCAATAATTTTTTAAAACAAAATTGTCTTTTACATGGTGTACTAAAGGTTGTTTGTACTTTGTATTCACTAAACATGAATTCCATAGGAAGAGCCTTCCGAAAGTAACACCTTAATTTTTTTTATATATATAATTCATTTTGGAAAGAAAATCATGGCTCTGTGTTGATTGATATGAAAACATACCCAATTGAGTCCATAGTGGGTGAAATGGGAACCACTCCAGCTCGGCTAGTGAGTCCGACGCTGGGCTTTATCCCCACAACCGAGTTTAGATCAGAAGGGGCAAGGATTGAGCCATCTGTCTCGGTCCCTAATGACACTGCAACCATATTTGCAGCTACAGATATAGCTGACCCGCTACTAGACCCTCCCGGACTCCCAGAACTCGCATATGGGTTCTGCATTTGTTTGGTCATAGTAAGCTATAAATTTATATTGTTCCATCTTCGATCAGTATTCAAAGATCTTCAAATATTTTTCAATATGAATGTTTTTTTGTTGACGATTTTCTAGTTGTTGCAATTTGGTTATTCAGGTATTTTTAGAATTGTAAAATAATTTTTTTAGTACTATATGCAAGTTACTTATAGTAGTGTCTTTAAAGAAGAAAGTACAAGTAAAACGATGGAACAGCTTTGTCTTTGATACACAAATTGCTATTTTTCGACAAACTATATGAAAGAATATAATCAAGCATTTAAAAAAAAAACTTATTAGATAGGATTAAAGTCTATCGCGTCTAACCATTTTATGATTTTAAAATCTTCACCTTCTAGTCGAAAGTTATGTCTCACTAGCCTAACTCTACTGAGTAATTAACTAGCGACGTTTATTCACTGAATCACTATGCTAGTCAAAGCGTTTTGTCCTATTTGTTTTGATGTTCCCCTATGCGTTTGTTTATTTTGAATCTTTGGCCGGCCGACACCAACGACAACAATAAGAATACACTTTGCAGATATTTCAAGTGTCCTATCATGGTATTGGCTTTCGTAGATGCCAATAACTCTTATGTGGCAAAGCTAAGTGCAACTATCCTTTGTGCAGACTGCCGATTGATGATATCATAGTCCTCTAATGCTTAAACATTATCCATGTCGTATCCGCAATGGAATTCATGATATTTTCGGAATACAGTCTCTTTGATGATCTCAAACCCGAGGGATTGAGTGTAGGTTGCCAAAAACTTAAGACTGTATGTCTGCCATCGTCTTGAAAGTCATTCTATGCAATTCTTCTTTTATTCTTCCAAATAATGAAACGTAATACAAACGTTTTGAAAACAACATCACTCTAATGATCCCATGGTTATTAATCTTATTTTATAAAAGTATGATGGAATGTCCTAAATGGTTATTAATCTGGTTGCTTTTAGTCTCTCATTGATAAATGTCCTAAATGCTCAAAGTAAGAAACAAGATCAACCATATAGAATTCGACATACGTAAACATATCCTAAGACCATCTCCAACGCTACACACCATTAATTGTACCATATTTGGTGCAATTTTTGCACAAGGTTATCTAAGGTACCACTAAAATAGTACGATTTCGACACTAAATTAGTGTAAATGAATAGTGTTGCACTATATTTAGTGTAACATTATTCATCCACACTAAACACTATTCACACATTATAATGTTTTGATTAATATCTTAATATAATATTATTTACATACATTAAACACAATTTACATACAAAACAATTATTTTCATATATCTTTACGTTTTACGATTATAATATAATATTTTTCTGAATATATGACTGATCTTAATAAATAATTTTATTCATAAGTTTTGACAATATTTGGTAATTATAAACTAAAATATTAATATTAATCTCGAAATGTTATTATATGTTAAAAATATATTATAAGATATTTTACAGAATTAAACTTATAAAAAATAATATTTTAATGAATATACGTTTTAGTGTGATGTTTAGTAGTTGGAGATAAAATAATTTATAGTGTGAAAGTTACACTATTTTAGTGTGAAAATGCAGTATTTTAGTGTTTATGGTTAAAGATGACCTAAAAAAATCGAATTTTTAGCACTATTATATTCATTTAACGACTTTTCGTCATATGGTAAATATCAGTTTTTACCTGTTTTACTTAACTACTTCATTTGTAACTATGAGGGTAGAATAAATTTTTAAATGAAACAGTGGAAAGTGTACTAGATATTTTTAAAAATGTCCCCTGAAAAAGGAATCGCTTAATTACCAAGCTCATGTATTCTTTTAAAAAGTTACTTATAAAAGGTAGTATTAATTAAAACAAAATTCTGCATTATATATATAATATATATTGGGTATATTTCTTTAACTTAAGTTCAAAAAAAATTTGTTACCACTCCCTGGCCGGTTCGAGGACACCACCCTTCCGGTATGCTTTGCGATCTAACATTGTACCATTCACTCACACTCGCTTTCCCAATAATCACCGCTCCTGCCTTCCTTAATCTCTCCACAACCGTTGCATCCCTCACTGCCGTTGATCCCAGCAGTGCGTAAGATCCGACGGTCGTGTTCATCTTGTCCTTGGTGTTAATACTGTCCTTGAGCAACACAGGAACACCGTGCAACTTACTCCTGATCATCCGACGGTCATGATCACAGCTCTCCCTCTGCCTATCTGCATGGTCGGCCTGGTCCCTTGTATTTGAATAAAAATAAAGAACCAAAATTATTTACAGATGTAGGAGTATATCTTAGTGTGACATCGTCGCTAATAAAGTATTGATATTTGCTATACGTACTACCATCTACTCTCTTATCCGAGTTCAACTGGAAAAAATGAGTTCGGCATAATCCAAAACGTTAAAGCTTCAAAATAAACATTCGAACAAGGCACTACGTGTAGCCTTATAGATGTAATATCGTTTTCTGTCCACTATTGGCTAAAATATCTAGCGAAACATAACTATCGCTTTTTTCATATATGCTAGATTCTAGGTTCTAGATGCAACTAACACGGCATAACTGCACTCAAAACTTCAGGTTTTAAAAATTTCAATACATAATTAATAACTCTCACGTTTAACAATTATCTGATCATGACCCAGGTATAAGATTTGAATAAAGAATATTCAGTCAAAAAAGTTCAAGTACCTTGCGTCCGGGTTGACCTCTATGACACTACGTAGTACGGGATTCAGGGCCTCGATTCGGGCAATGTAGTGGTCAACTAGCTGTCTCGAGGTGAGCTTTTTTCCGGCAAATGCTCGTTGGATGTCATCAACCGTTGCCTCGGTGATGGTGAAATCATGTCCGTTGATCAAGCTGAGTAGAGCGGAGAGGAAGAGGAAGACGAGGAGAGAGATGTTGGCTGAGGACCTCATTGTTTGTGGGTCTGGTTTAGAACTTGCCTGTAACAAAATGCAATAAAGATGTCTAGATTGTGTTGTCAATTTGTATTGGGTTCAAATGAAGTTGACTTTTAAGCAGTGTTTTAAAATTGGGAAATCTTAGCTTTAAGGCGTTTTTGCAGTAGGCTAAAAACGCAAAAGGCCAAAAAAACTAGCTTTTTTGAGTTATTTTTTAAGTTTTTCATCGAGATTTTATCGAACTTTGAATCAAGATTTTTTTACTACGAAGTCAGCCTTTTAAAACAGAGCTTTTAAGTGGCTTGAGAATGGAACTGTCCAGTTTCAGTGTTTCAAAAATCGAAAAGTTTTCTAAAAGTTTTTTCGGGTTGAGGTTTACTAAAAGCGTAAAGAGTATAAGTTTATGCTTTTATTAAGTTTTGGATCGATACTTCTAGCTTTTTCACTTTGAATTGAACTTTTTAAACAATATTCTAATTCAAAAATCTAGGAAACATGAAACAAATGCTAAGTAACAACTATGTTTGCAATTTATACATCTGAAAGAGTCAGCAACTCAACGTGGCTTTGTTTAGTGGATAATTGCATCGTTATTAGAAAAATATTAGTATATTACATTTATGGGCTATCGATTACGAAGGAAGCACTTGGTTCATTTTGTTACTATTATTTGTCGTTCACACTTGTGTTTTTTACTTTCAGCCAAAAACTTCCTAACATGGTTAAATGAATATGTTGATCAAGCACTTGCTAATTCCGAGAAGAATATAAAATAAATTATTGACCCGTTAAGTGTGCAAGGAAATGATGTATAACTGAAGCCATCTGGCTCTTGGATTATAAAGTAATTTGAATATTATCAAACTAAACACACCTTTTTTTTTTTGAAAAGAACTAAACATACTTGAATAATTAAATTGTTGTTATTAAAAAAATTGTTGTTAAAATAATTAAATTGAGTTCATAATGTGTGAGTCGGTCTATGCAAAATTAATTAGAAAAATCAGCCGTCTGGAGACGAGAGATTAAACGTGACCATAGACCCTTCAGTTCACAAAATGGGGAATGCCTAAAAAAACAATCTACTGGCATCGTATTACTCTCTTCGTATCGAAAGATAGGTTCCATTTCGTTTTCCGGCTGTACCAAATGACAGTACTGTACATATCATTTTCATTTACCGCCTGTTAGTTATGGTTTAGTTGTTTCCAAATATTCCCAAATGTCCATTTCGTTTTCCGGCTGTACCAAATGACAGTAACATATCATTTTCATTTACCGCCTGTTAGTTATGGTTTAGTAGTTTCCAAATATTCCCAAATGGACATCAATAACAACTATTAAATATTCATATTATTCAAATAGTATATTAATTAAAATGTAAGGGTTTTAAGTATTATAACTAAACTTTTTTAGGTGAGAATCCAAATAAGACCATCTTTTTAATAATATCACAAGGAAATATAGATAGCAAATTGTACTCTGTTCATCAAGTATTTTATCCCGATTGCAATTATACCATAGGAAAAAGATACTAGATAGCAAATAGTACTCATTAAGATCATCAAACATGATATAATCTCCATTATTATTACAATAAACGGGGGCACTTCAAAAACACATAAAAGTCTGCAGTGAACCACCAGACCCGATAGAAACAACCGGAACAACAGATATTACGAAACAAGCAAATACACCTTGAAACAAGATCTAGAGCTGGCCGCAATCGGCAATGACCACTGGCTGTTTAGTCTTACCAGAACGAGAGCCAACCTTCTCAATTGCCCTAATCACATCAAGTCCCTCAACAACCTGCAAGATGTACAAAAACATAAGCAATAAATTAATTATCTTTGTTACCGAATTACAAACAAAAGGGCTTCGGGTCACGACACATTAAGCGCTACAGGCTACAGCTCAACACATTGTTTGGATGGTAATTTTACACAAGGTGTTTCTTAGGATAAGTTTTTGTGTGAAAGATAAGCATGATTTATTAAACCCATACCAAAGCAGCTGACCAATCCAACAGACCAACCGGAATAGACCTTAAACAAACAATTCCGACAAGACCGACTTAACTATGTTGGAGCTAAGTTTGGTAGTGAATTAAGAGTTAGCTTGAATCTGTACCTATCCCTAATAAAATTGAAAAACTTGTGTCCATAAAGAACCGCCGCCCAAACAATACAATCTTCTTATTTACTAGGACAGACCAAATCAGAATGGAACCGGTGTGACCCACTTTTCCTTTTTATTCTATCCCAGCAAAGTTTTTATAAAATTACTGCAATAAGGGCAAATTACTAGCAGTAATTGATACAAGGTCAAATTATTTGCTCAAACAACAGATCAGTTATGCACAAGTCCGGTTTCAATAATAGTTAAGACGAAGATTTTTCTTGAAGGTATAATTTCCAAAGAACAGTTTCATATTACTATTCTTTCATATGCTCTCATTACACCGTTCTTTTCTTTAAATCGGAATTCAAAGCCTAATTTATGATGTTTTAACTGAATCTTTTAAATCCTAAACTCCAGATTTTCCTTTTTAAGTGAATTTGGAAGCAATCCCACCCACCATATTTTAGTTTATTTGTACTTAATCTGAATTAAAAAGACCAAGTTTCATCTGGATCTGTGCCAGATATGGATGAATTTATGTACGTTTATCCAGAAAGAAGTCTTATTATGAATGAAGGCAACAACAATATATCAGTTTTTCAAAATTTCCGAAACCACCTCCGATATTTTCAGTTTGACAATATTTGAGTTGCAACTAAAACGATAAAGACCAATTAAGCTTTGGCACTTCCGAAACCACCTCCGATATTTTCAGTTTGACAATATTTGAGTTGTAACTAAAACGACAAAGACCAATTAAGCTTTGGCACAGACCAGGTCAGATAGGGTTATTCAAGTTGAACAGGCAGCCAAATCTATCGATTTTTGGTCCAAGTTTTGGAGACTAAACTTCATTTTAAAATTACTTAGCATTTGTGTGGCAACTACAACTACAAGCCTACAAGGTTAAGTGGTTAACTATTAAAAATGGTACAAGGATGCATTTATCCAGAAGAAAGGCTTGACGCTGCAGAGGACCACCAGATCAATCGTATTTTCCTAATTTCGGTACCAAATCCGCATTTATCTGAGCCTAGGTGGTCTACGTATTAATAAAATTGAAGGACTGGATCTTTCATTAAAGGCAAACAAGTCTTCTTTTTTTTTTTTTTTTGCAAATCTCCATACCCAGTTTGCTTACAAACAAATCTAAAGGAGCTAACAAAACCTTGGTCCATAGATATACATTAACCCAGATGTCAGGGACCAAGCTGTGCATTTATTTAACTACTACTCATGCTTAAAGCCTTAAACTAAAACTACAAATACCAAATAGAACTCGTTTCAAACTAAAGGCTCCTTCATATCTACCCATCAAAATAGCTGAACTAAGCAAAACAAGCTACAAAAACAAAGGGATAAGGAGGATCCTCACCCGTTATTGCAGAGGCACCATCCGTATTTAGATATATCGCACTTTTAGTCCTCATAATTCTTATTAAAAATTTAGTCGCCTGCTGGTTTTTTAGTTTTTTCTTTGGAAGATAAAACTAAAGGAACCTCCGTCTACCGTTGAACATAGCAAAACAAGCTACACAAACGAAGGTATAACAATCCTCTCCCATTATTGCAGATGCATCCGTATTTAGCTATATTGCACTTTTAGTACTTAAAAGTTGTTATTAAAAAAGTAGTCGCCTGCTGGTTTTTTACTTTTTTTTGGAAGATACCAGCTCTCTTTCTTTAAATTCTTAAAAGAGTATTAAATGAAATAAATAATAAGTTTCATTTACCTAAATCACTGTACTGAATTTAACCTGAAGTTGTTGTCTCGCTATATTCCGCTTCGGTTTGGTTAGAGCATAATTAACCCTCTTTTAAACGCAAACCATAATTAACATACTATAAACATGGTATAAATTATAACATTGTTTTCCTACGTGTAGTGTATTTTCTTCCGTATATCTTGTGGATGTCTAATTATGAAGTATTGTTTTTCTACGTGTATTTTCTTCAGTTAAACTAGTCATCTCTTAGGATTAAATTTGCAACATAAAAAAGTCTAGATACCAAACTGAATAAGTTCAGTAAATCCTAACCCAGACAACTTCAAATATGTTAGATTGGGTACACAAATCTAAAATCTCGCCAACCCGACCAAAACCGCAATTAATTTATTTTGCCTAACAAATATAGATACATATATACAATTAGAAACTAGTGTATATACGGAACCTGGCCAAAGACGACGTGTTTGCCATCAAGCCATTCAGTCTGCTCAGTACAGATAAAAAACTGAGATCCGTTAGTCCCAGGTCCCGAATTCGCCATCGACAGCACCCCAGGCCCCGTATGCTTCTTCACAAAATTCTCATCCGCAAACTTCTCTCCGTAAATACTCTCTCCACCCGTCCCATTCCCAGCAGTGAAATCTCCACCTTGACACATGAACTCAGGTATCACGCGGTGAAAAGTTGAGCCCTTGTAGTGTAGCGGCTTTCCGCTTTTACCGATCCCTTTTTCGCCTGTGCAAAGGGCTCGAAAGTTATCGGCGGTTATGGGAACCACGTCAGAGAAAAGCTCCATTATGACCCGACCCTCTGGGGACCCTCCGATCGTCATGTCGAAGTACACCTTTGGGTTCTCCATTTTCAATTATCTGATTATATTTTATATGTGTGTTTTGTGTTTGTGTTTTTGGTGTGTGTTTATGTTTGTGTTTTTGAGTATCTAATGGGGTTTATGTAGGGATATTGGGGTGATCGTGACCGTTGAATTTGGACACGTGTTTGGAATGGGGATGTGTTAAGGACCATTGGTACTCAGGTTAAGATACTGGGAATTTAGAATTGGATATGCTTTGCTTTTTTTCCATTTTATTTATTTATTCGGTTTATTTACATTTTACACCCATGGTCTTGAAGTATATTACTAGTATGGTTTTAGGATTATAGCCTATAAGTTTTTGAATAGGAACAAATTTAGTTTGTTGTCGATGGATCAGAGGTATGATAAGACTTTAATAGATAGGGACTCTAGCGGTAAGAAAGAGCAACTCTAGTGAATCCGCGGATCACACACCTCGGTTTATTTACACCCAAGGTCTCATACTATCGTGGTTTAACATAATTACTCATGTGTTTGCTTATTATGTTACGGTAACGCTCAATATACGTTCTTTTTTATGATATTTTCTTATTCGTATAAATGTACATTGCCTCGTTGTTGACATGATTGAATTCTAGCACAATGGCAGATATTTAGAAATGAGAAAGCTAGGTTTAAGATGAGAACAACATAAAAAATTCAAAAAATCTGTTTTTATATTAAAAGAACCGCAAAAGGAAATAAAAAATTATGAAAGGTTGAAGTAAAACCATCTATATTTCTGCTCTTTGGTTTTGCTATTGTTAGCTATATCATGTCATGTCAGCAAAACAAATATTTTTTAACTTAAAAATATATCCACTAACTTTTAACTTTAGTATGTACTCCACATTGTACAAACTAAAAATATATTGTAATAAATAACTTAGTTGTTAAATAACAAAGGGAAAAAAATAATTGAATAGAAAATTCGGAAGCCACGTGAAAAAGTGAAGTAGAAAACAAAATGATGAATTTGATTAAAGGACATAATGGAATGGTTGTTAGATGTGGCGAGTGAATTGATTTCTTACATTGAATTGTGTATTTTGTGAGTGTCTTAACTTCTTCATTGTATATTAAAATTCAACCTTTTGATAATTATACTGAATTATAAGTACAATGCTCTTAGAATCTTAAAAGTGTAGATTTTACTATCAAGTCAAATAATGGACTCGTAAAGAAGTTATGGGTATAAAATGATATTTTTTTTAGGATTCATATACCAACCAAGCAATTTAGTTTTGTAATTAAAGTAATGTTTCTTTCTGTCTTAATGAGTTTTTAATAAATACGCACTGCGTAGGTTATAAGCAGATAAGAGGAGATAATGTAGCTGTTATTAAATCGTGACCGTCGATATTGGATACGTGTTGGAAGTACATGGGGAAGGAACCGCGGTTAAGGACATTGGAACTCTGGTTAAAAACAACTGGGATATGCTTTTATCTGGTTTCAAGAAAGAAATCTGATGCTTTGTGGTGGGGGGAATGGTTTTGCCTGCCTTATTTTTTGTTAAGACAGTCTTTTTTTTTTTTTTAACCATTTAATAAAATGCAAGTTCATTTGGAAGTTCAACAAAAATTTTGAAAAAATTTGTATATTCTATTAACATAAAAAAATAATTATATAAACCCGATGCTCTATTATTTAAGATGTGTCAATTAATAATTATTTTTTAGTTTTAAATTTGAATTAATTTTAAAATAGATATTTTTTTGTTCATTAACGTACGTTAGATTTTTAGTATTTTTTAGTTTTAATTTTGAATTAATTTTAAGATAGATATTTTTTATTTCATTGATATGTGTTAGGTTTTTATTATGTGACACCCTAAATAACAGTCGACTCGATTTACAATAATGTTACTCGTTCAGTATTTATTCTAAAACATTAAAACCAAAATAAAAACCAAATACATATATGGATCTAAAAATTTAGGTAGTAATACATGTGATTATAACTATGGCACGCTGTGTTAAAAAATTTAAGACAACAAAAATGTATCCGTGGTTGGGATCCATGTTTTTTTTTATCGATTATTTGGACGTAAAACCTGTAAAACTTTGCAGACGACAGGATTCGAACTCTGACAGTGATATGGTCGGGTAACAATGGCAACCACTCGGTGTCCATGCTTAATAATTGACTAATGGAAAATATTTCATTTCGAGGGTTCTGGTAAATCGATTATTAAGTGCAGAGATTTGGGTCCATCAAACAGAGAAAATAAAAGGACTGATGTGCACCCGGACCAATCTTATTTTATTTTTTATTATACATACATACATATATATATATATATATAATTATGTGTATAGAAAAGTTGATTTTAACACTAAAACGCACTAGCTTATGGATTTCTAGACACAACCGATGATCCGATAGATTATCGATTTGGTTTGGTTTACGGTATGCTCCATAAATCAGTTCGGTTTTTGTATCCCGCTATTTGCATCCCTACCATTGTCCCATATTTTACTAAGGGAGTAAATAAACAAATTCATTTGAGCGATTTAGATTTTAAAGATTTTTTTAAGTCAAAGTTGATTCCGTAGTTATGACTACTTAGCATCTGACGACGTTATTCATTTTCATAGTCAAATCACGCTACCTCCAAGCATAAAAAATATCGTAAGACAGTATGAAAGCATCCTTTTAACTAGTGCTATATTAGTGGATGACTGGATGGATGAAACGAAATTTTACGCAATTGAATAATTATTTTGTGGTTAGGAATTTTACGCAATTGAATAATTATTTTGTGGTTAGGAATTTCTGATTTCAAATTTTTGTATGCTACGATGTGGGCTCTGAACGTTCTTTCTTTACTTTCAGTCGTTCAGAATAGACTTTTCACCACGTGCAATGTAAAGATTCGGCTTGCATTTAGTGCTAGGAAGGAGATAACCAAGTGCACTTTTTTTGTTTTAAAAAAAAAAAAAACAAGTACACGTGATCACTTTAAAGGATAAGGCATTCTTAGCTACTTCCTCCAAAGTTTTTGTTGGATAACGTTCAGTAAACTAGTATCAGTAGATTCAGTACCAGTACTGTTTTGTTTGCTAACAAAAGTAAATGTTTTTCACCAGGTTACAATTGAAATTTAGGATGTGTTCAGTAAGATTTTTTGGTCCAAAATCAAATATTAAAAATCTGTTTTAAAAATCCACTGAAAAGTTGGAAATTAAAATTCTGCATTTTTTAATTTTTTTAACATAAAAATTAGATTTTTCAAAGATGAATAATCTGACTTGCCAAACACCCACATATTTTTAAAATCCAAAATCAAAAAATCAAGTCAAAAAAGTTGTTTCCAAATGGACCCTTAGATTGCCCTCCTTTTGTAAATGCTATTTACGTTTCATACTTGCCAAACACTCACATATTTTTAAAATCCAAAATCCAAAAATCAAGCAAAGAAAGTTGTTTCCAAATGTACCCTTAGATTGATGCCCTCCTTTTGTAAATGCTATTTACGTTTCATCTCAAAATTAATATCCAGGGAAGAAAAACCAGCCTTAAAGGAAACCAAATAACAATCAGAATTCACAACACTGGTATATCACCTCACATGAGAACATTTTTTTTGTTGCTAGATGCTAATTCAATCGTTTTCTAATTACAAATACATGGCCAAGAGAAAAACAGGCAGATCCCTATCTAACCAATGAAAATCTTACAACAGGTTTATCACTCTCACGAGAAGCCTTCAGTCTGCAATAACCCAGGATATACATATGCAACTATGTTTCTCAAGGATTGAACTAATTCTTTGAGAAAAGCATGTCCCTCAGTAGCTGCAAACCAAAATAATCAATGTTAACGCTCTAACATTAGCCATAATAATAATAATAAAATAAAAAAAAGGTCCTGGGGGCTTGCAATAAAAACTACTTTCATCTGATGGGCCAAAGTTCAAGTATATCCGCCAGCAAACATTTGATAGCAGAACGATCCCCTTAAATCTTACACCATTATTTTTCACTTCCAATAATGGTGCACTCTTATTCTCCCAAAGTAGAAGATAACACTTGTAGTAGTATAATTAATGCACACTAGAGACTACCATTAGACACATATCAAGAAAGTAAAATATTTAAAGGATTTAACAAAAACTTGAACACAAGCACAAAATGTAGGGGATATTTAATCAGTATCAAAGGAAGGATGAGTACCTTTGAACAACAATCTCAGTTTCTTCGAAAAGTCTTCAACATGACCGGATACAGGTCTTAACCCACAAATTTGTGATACACAAAATTCCAAGTGTAAGGACATCTCTGTAATTTGTACTAGCAATATACATACACCCTGAACTTCAGAAGGCACCTGCTTCATTTTGCTGGCTTCACACAATTCAGTGACAATTGAAATTCCTTGATCCTGCATAACAAGGAATAAGGGGATAGGGGTTTCAACAAGTTTCAAATGTATAGGACGAAGTCACTTTGACTTCAAATCATCATCCATAAAGTTTACATGGAATAAACAAGATCATGGAGACCATTAAATAATTTCAACAGTACCTGAAAACAGGTAACAGCAGAAACAAGGATATCTCAACAAGGCCTAAATAGGGTTTTAAAAACTAATCTGAGCGAAAATTAGCAAAAAAAGCTGTATGCAGTCATGCATTTTAGTTGAATAGAGCTCAATATATTATATATAACAATACTATCTTTCTAGTTCTAAAACACCAACCTTGGCCGGCTGGGCCTAAAGTAGCAAGTTGTTTGCATAGAGATATTCAGTCACACACCTAGGTATTGTAACAACAACAGAATTGCTGTCAGCATTTTAGTAGAAAATGAAAACAGTGTGCAGTAACAGGTTTGAAAATTCCTTGAAATTCTGGAGCTGCTAGGTTTTTTCCAATGTAAAGCTAATAGGTTCCAACATTTAGCAAGAATGTGCAACTAAATAATCTTAAAAATTCAACCAAAAGTAGCATTAAAATCCGACTTCAAACAATTAGTAGTCAAGACTCGAAACCTTGCCTTACAATTAACCGATTAAGGTTCCAGATAAAAATTAAATGTAAAAATTTGCCAGCATTGAGAACCATTTCAGACTGTTTCGTGACATACAAAAATATCAGATAACTATGTAAAAAAAGAGAGAGTAAACCGCGCATTTTACCTGCAAGCCATGCAAGATCTCAGGCATAGGAAGCTCAGGGAAATGAACAAGATCAACAAACCCCACCTCCTCTGCCCTCTTAACTGCACTTTCAGCTTGGAGGCAAAGAAACTTCAAAATAAGAAGAGAAATTCGATATATACGTATCGCAACGGTATCTGAAAAACATGTATGTGAAAGTGGATCGACAGACCGACTCCCCTGATCTCTTATTACTAAAGTAGTTGATTTTGATGGCACTGCAGAAAACCCAGGAGTTACCCCACAACAAAGAGAAGAAAGAGCAAACCAGCCTCTTCTACTGTTAATAAACGACGGCTTTTTGGACAATTCAAGCTCTTCTTTTAATATAGGGTGGCAGACAAGGGGTGCAGTTTTTAAAGAATTTTCTCTGAAAGGCAAGTTTCCTCGGCTAATAAAGGCCAACAAATGAATATTTCTTTCTCTCAACTCTGAATCTACTTGTTTCATGGACTTCATCCATAAGTTGCTATGTTTTGCTAATTCACAAATTAACAATAATGTACTTTCTTTATCTTTAACGGCAGATAAGGACGTAGGTTTTTTCTGAGTCCAAGCCCTTTTCTCGTCGTAATCCGTAAACTCTGGTATGGTTAGATAGTAAGAGATTAATTCAACTTTCTCCAAGAAGAAGTACGTAATGACGTTGTCCACAATATCAGCACAGAAAGGAGTATCCCGTAAGGAGTAAATCATCGCAACTATCACTGCCAAACCATATCTCCATATGCAATCTTTTGTATTACCTTTAATATTATCTTCTGCTAATTCACCTAACAATGTACTTAGGGAATGGAGAAAACCAGCAGCGAAAAGCATAGCAGCCCCATCTCTAACACGGGCAAGAGTCAAGAAAAATTTCAGTATTATAGGAGAGAGAGAACTTTTATCTCGAAGTTTCAGAATAAGATGGTGCAAATTAAGATTCTTCTTGATGATCGGTAGCCAACAGTTGGGCATTGTAAACCCTCTTATTATAAAGTCAATTATAGTGAGCGACAATGTGCAGTGTATGTCACTTTCAATGCAACTGCAGAGAATAGGTAACATCCCCAAATTCAAATTAGAAGCATCCGACAAATCATTAATTGTTTCCATCTCAACAATCCCACTTGATCTAGAACTAGCACAACTTGATACAGTTGACGATAAAAAAAGCATGAGTAAAAGCTTCATCGCGTGTCCCTTACCAAAAACGAATGCCCTTAAATCACTTAATAGTTTAAGGCCAGAACCGGAAATTTTCAAAATAAGTACGCACGTCGGAGAAGAGAGATTTTTGTCGGCGTATTTAACAAGATGCAATAATAGTTCTGCTTGAGCTTCAATAAAGTTTATGATTTCTTCGGAATTATCAGGGCGAGAAGCTAATAAGTTTATAGTGTCTTGAAGACAGTGGCATACATTATCTATAGCCGAGAGAACGAGTCGTGTTGAGATCTTCTCTCCGATAATAGCCTCCATCTCACCTGACTGCATGATTAGATAATTAATGAAAACAAGGATACCTAATAAACCAATTGAAGGAGAATTTTGAGAACAAAAATTAACAGTTTATAACGATTCATCTTTAACTTATAACTGCCAAGTAACAGAACTCGAACTAGAGTCATTGTAGTATACTAGTATATGTAAAACTTTCACAAGCTTCAGACTGATTCACGTCAAACAAATATAATGTAACTCCCTCCTTTCCTTTTTGTTTGTTCGTCATTTCTGTCAAGGAACTTCCACAGCAATGCACATGTTTGAAGAGTTAACCTAAAGAATGAATGATGTTCCCATTGTACCCTTGATTAATTTTAAGTTAATTAAAGTCATTATAAAGTTAGCTATTTTATAAATTTCATTTAGAAATATAACGGAAAAAAGGTAGACTTACAGACAGCAAGAATGCTTGTCTAGGAGCAATTACTTTAACAAAAAACAGACAAACAAAGTTGGACAGGAGTGCTAAAATATACTACCAAAATTCAAAACGGATGAGATAGTAATACAAACACCAAAAACTCACATCTTCCATGATCGTGATTAGAATTGTTGTCAAGGATTTTAGTGTAGACAGGCTAGAACTTGCAAGTATAAGCATAGAATTAATATCCTCCAAGCAAAGCAACATTGTTTCTGCAACATTTTTGGATGCTTTCCACTGAGAAAAATCCCATAGATCCAATCCCAAATCTGTACGTAAACGGCAGAGATCATACAAGTACACCATCTCTCCATGGACAAAAGTATCCCCTTCATATTTTTGCTGGTAAAGTTTCAAAGTATCCGATTCGAGGAGATACTGGCAGAGTTCTTTAAATGGCCCGTGAGCAACTTCACGACCCTCAAGCTCTCCTTCTAAATGATAGTACAGATCTTGGAGTACTAAACACTGCAATTTATTTCCTTCACTGCATCAATATGAGCAGAAAACAAGAGGGAATGAGAAAGAGAAAAGGATAGAATCGCAAGAAACATCGCCTTCTTTTTGTGAGACCCATTTTTTTTAAACGCCGATTTGAAAAGCTTGCTTTGAAGCTGAACAAGCTCGGTTCAAAGCTCGAAAGTGCTTTGCAAATAAGCTTATGCTTTTGGTAAATCTCTTGCAGAAATCCTTTGCATTTTAACACATAGAAAAAGAAGAGAAACATCAACTGCAGAAAACAGACTTTATAAACAAAAAACAAAGGAAACCCCCAAGTATATGATATGAAATAAAAGAAACCTGTAGCCACGTTTTGAATATTGAGAAACTAGTTCCGCAAAAGCAGGAAGCTCAGTCAACTGTAAAAGGCAAAATATGAAGAGTACTAAGTTAGAATCGACCTACTGGAACAAAAAGAGTGAATGCGCAATCGACTTATCCTCCCAATGAACTGTTTTATAAGAAAGCATAACCGATAGAAGCCACAACTCAAATGAATTTATCTTTTAAGATATGTTAAATCAGCTTGGCAGGATGAAATACAAATTCTCGATGCATTAGGTTGACATTACCTTATTTGATAAGCTGCATATATTTTCAGTCAAAGAAACAGACAGGCTGCCAACATCACCAGATTTCAGTTTGTCCATCATGTGCACAAAAAACAGAGCAGCAGCACTCTGCAGAATTAGCCAAGAAATAAAATACAAAAGCCCTCTTTCATAAGCATAGCAAATTCAACCGCACCAAGTTGGCAGTGGGAAGGTCGTTAATAGCAAGAGAGGAGGAGATGGGGGGAGAGAGAGAGTAAAGAAAAATGGAAGGAAAACACACCTTTCCACGAAGATATAAGTTATTATCATAAGCACATGATGCATAGGACTTAATCAAGTCGCCGAAGATTGAGCTATCTTGCACTTTCAATAAAGCATCACTGAGACCAACTAGACTTGCATCTTTCGATTTAGCAATGACATCTTTAGTCTCCATTTTCTGTTTTGCAAGTGAAAGCTTCTTCTGTATAAATGACTCATAAGCAAGAATTCGAAGAACCGCTGACTGGCATTGACACCTGTATGCAATGCTGTGAAAATCTATTTCCCGAGAATTATTTATCCCCCTAGTTTCAAGACCAGCCTTTTTCAAAATGTTGGAAATATTTTTCCATAGGTGATCTGAGTTCCTCAGCAAGTCCAAAATAGTAGTGAACTGAGCAGCTCCACACCATAGCTCCTCTAGGAAATTCAATGCTGCAAGTAGTGTGCGTGGCTTGCTAAAAGAGAGAGCAAATCACCCAACAAAGATTTATAAAAGCTAATGACATTTTTAAATTAAATTAGAATTATGTTAGCGTTAATTATGCTTATAGCTGACATGAGTTTTGGCCAATTTTAAGATTGGTGACCTAACTTTAAAAAATTCCGTTTTAGTGACCTAAATTTATAGTTTGGTTTGTTTTAGTGATCTGCCGTTACATTTTTTGGATTGAAACCGTTTTGAAGTTTCAATTTGGTCCGTATAGTTTAAAACTTTATGATAAACACTTAAAAATTGTAGAAATTACACACTTATATAAAGACACTTAAATTACAAACTTATATAAAACATGTGTTTAAGTGGCTTGCACAATTAGCAAATAAAATAAATAGAAGTATCGAACACCATATGAATTGTATTAGTTGGGATGGTATACATATATCTTTACAAATCTAATGAATTGAAAGGATAATTACTAACAATTCAATTTTAATAATTTATTATTATTTTTATTTCTTCACGTATAATTAAATATACAGAATAATGTCAAAACTTGTTAATATCATCCTACATAAATAAATTTGGATCTAATAAACCCAATTTTGAATGGGTTAGAATCTAATTAGACATTATTTTATTTTAGCATAAGACTAATCAATAAAAAAAATTCATACCTCTTTAATAAGTTTAATAATGAACTTACATAGCAAAAAAAAAAAAAAGAACGGTTTAACTTATATTTATTAGTTTGTAGCACGTTGTTTGATAATTTTATATCATTTTTAAATTTGCATTTATAAAACTCAGTTCTTTTTGTATAAGTGTGTAATTTATACAATTTTTAAGCGTTTATCGTAAATTTTTAAACTATATGGACCAAATTGAAACTTCAAAACGGTTTTCATCCAAAAAGTGTAATGGTGGTTCACTAAAACAAACCAAACTATACATTTAGGTCACTAAAACGAAATTGTTAAAAGTTGGGTCACCAATCCTAAAATTGGCCAAAACACAGGTCATCAAACCATAATTAACCCCATTATGTTATTCACTCTTAAAGCAGCATCATAACTAGTATACCTGCTAAACAGATGACTATCTCCAACATGTTTAACAACTGCAACCATAATATTTGATCCATCTGGCTGAGTCACACCATTGGCAGTTACATTTGTATTTTGCGTGGCAGCAATTAGAGCAACAAGAAACGCGGGCTGCAATATTAAAATGAACCAAGAAAACACTAATTTATAATTAGATGTACATGCAAGTGTATGCTTTTTGTCCTTTAAAAACACAACACAAATATAAGCAGTTAAGGTTATCACAGTTTCTTATTAGACAATATCCACTTGTTATATACCTTTCACAAAGATATCTAGTTTCATATTATCCATTTCCGTGCAGGCAAGGAGGTTTTAAAAAGGTAAGCACACCATACAAAATGTCATTAGCTCATAATGCAATGTCTAGGAAATCAGCTATGCATTTCAATTAGCTAATACAGATAGAAACTAATACTCCATCCGTTCCAAAATATAGGTCCATGTTTCCAATTTGGGCTGTTCCATTTTAATTGTCCACTATCCTTAAATAGAAACAACCTTTCGGTAATGTTACTTAATTGTCCTTTCCACGTTCAGTTTACTAATATGTGTGAAAAAGTAAAGGGCAGATTCAGAAAGTAGGTGCAATATTATGGTAATCACGATGTTTCTTTATATTGGGGGATTTCCCATAGTGGACTTAAATTTTGGAACGGAGGGAGTTCACCATATTAGCAGAGTATCCGAGTATAATATCACCTCTAAGAGGAGAAAATGTCGAAGATACGAGTATCAACTCTAGGGTTACTCTAAGTAATTAATCCATAAAATATATCAAAGCCTATTATAAGCCAAAAGGAACAGAAGTAATTCTACTCAACATTTTACCAAAACTTAAATCCCAATCTACCTGATAATTTGTAGCTGCGGCAAGCAAATTCAATGTAGCAACGCGGAGATCTTCATTTGAGGATAACTCTTCACACAGTATTGTACTGATAGACTGCCTGAGATAAGTTATCTGGTAAAACAATTAATAATTTTGATTATGAAACCTAATTAAATACATTACCATTCAAGCAAGCAAGTGTTTTAAAATAACTGAAACCTGCTTTTCATCTAGACCAATAAATGGATTTCCAGATGCATATGATTGTGAAGAATCCGTGAGACTAAACAACCTAGATAGCACTTTTGCAGCCCCGACTTGTATTTTCTGCATGGTCAAGTAGAAAACAATTATAAAATAGCATACACGTCAAATAATAATAAATACACCAACAAGAAAATAAAAACAATCATACAACGCTATTAATTAGATAATGAACAATCTGCCACCAACTGATGCAAAGCATTTACAAAAATGATAAGAGTTCTCATTTGTCTATCCAAGTTTTTGTTATTGTTGTAAATCCTACGTAGTTTTGCATGTAAACCAAGTACAAATTAAAATACCACAGGGATGTTTCTCTGATAAAAGGATAGAGATACCCCCATTATAAATTTGGAGAAAGTCCTTAGGGGCATTCGAGTAGTCATGCGCATGTACCAGTACCCATTCCACTATATGTCTTAACCACAAGGAAACAATTGGTGAATACTACTGTAAAACCGAGCGCAAAATATCATGTAATTTCTAGATCTGTTTTATTTGATGGTTTAATCTATCAATGCATGAGTACATCTTTAGCTTCTGAGGTCATCTAAAGCTTCAATTGGCAAGAGACATGAGAAAGGTTGACCTAGTTCATAACCATTGAAATTTTATATGTAAAATTCCAGATCATGCGCGTATATATCATATATGTCTGCATACATATATAAACATGTATAAACAATTAAATAAGTACATGAGAGCAGTCATACAGGAGAACGTAAGCAAGAGAGCAGGGATATCATCGCATTAATAACTGGAATGGGCTTTGTTGCTGATGACAACACTATTTGAGGAAAAACTGGAAGGCTGGGAAAGAGATCCTGGAAAAGTTAAAAGAACCGAACCTTTATATGAGTGTCAAAATGCTTCACAAAATCAGAAGAACAATTAAAACAGACATTATCATACTACAATATGAAAAATTCGAACACATAATTTTATGCAATGAACTCAAGAAAAAAGTATGTCTACCATAGTATGTAGCAGGTTTTTAAAAAAAACATACAAACTGACAGAATACTGCTGTATTTGTTTATCCACAGAACACGAGGAAAACTGACATGCATCATTTGTGTAAGAGGGAGGAGGATAAACAAATTTACATCTTCATCACATTAGACTTCAAATATCAAGTAGCCAGTCATTTCAAAAACAAAGGATAAAACGAAGACTCGAAAAATAGTAAAGTACTCAAGAAATGAAAACCCTTCAGTAAAACTGTAAAAGAATAAAACCAGGTTGCTATGGTTCTTAAAAATTTAACTTTTTCTACTAAAAACCAGAAACTCATATCTGGCACACAGTTATAGTTCCAAGTTTTGTGAGAACGGGTCCAAAATTTAATGTATGCTAGTGTTCATGTCAAAGGAAAAAGACAAAAAGGAATCGGGAATGGAAAATGATCATGAAAGAAAAAACTTCAGAGAGAGTTATACCCAGATTAGTGTGGTTTTTTAGTGTGAGACATGCTTTATTAAACAAAGAAACTCTTATCGACTCACAGTTTTATTTGTGGGTTTTCAAAAATTGAGGGTCCTTAAATAAATCAAATACTACTACTATTTAACAGTTAAATTTTTTTTAAAAAAACATTTAAAAACTCAGCTCTAAAAGAAAAGAAAAAAAAAACTTTAACAAAAGTAAACACCAGAAAATTTCTGTAACCAAAAGTAAATCTGGTATTGTAAAATGTTTCTCCACAATTAAAGCTGTCAAAAAATAATATAAAAAGGCAAGGGATTTCAGTGACACTGATTCACAATCCAAGTACCTGGGAAAGATTAGATAGCATGCTACTAAGGATATCCATAGCAGCAGAAATAGACGATTGTATCCCTTCTATTTCCTTCATCTCATAAAGACGGCTGATGTAGAGTTTCTAATAATAATGTAAAATGTCACAAAAACAGATAATAATTGCAAATAATTTAATCTTCTAGTTAAAAAGGAAGCATGAGCTACCTCCAAGTCTTGTGAAGTAATACACACAATTCGAAACAGAGCATTGTGGACGGAAGTATCGCAAAATAATAGATCACGTACTACCTCACCCATTTTACCACAGTAGGGGATTGATGAAATGCATTTCTGTATCACTTCAAGCACCTAAAGCAAAATAAGCATCCCAAGAAATGAAAACCCAAACGATTTTTAAAATGATATGGTAAATCCAAGCGCCAAGCTACTTGGTCAGGTGTTTCAATAATGTGAATAATGTCTTTATGGGAAATAAGCATCCCAAGAAATAAAAACCACGATGGTGAGTTTTTTTCATTCACTTTTTTTAATTAGATAACTAAAAACCGTAGAAAAGTCGTAAACCTAAGAAGAGAGATCAATACATTATAACTGTACTTGCCAGCCATAAGAAGGTAATCACTAATCACATATGCATATGAACTAGTAACTACCATAAAAATGTGCATTAGAATCAAAGCACAACCATCAACCCATCCCAGTAACATATAGCATAAAGTTAGCAAATGAAGTCCAGTCATTTTTTTAATTTAATTATCTTCACAAAAGTTTTGGCAACATGGCGGAATTCAATTGCAATTGGAAATCAACAAAAAGTTGCAAATACCAGAGAACATAGCATCTTGATTAACTAGTGTCTTACCCCTTAGAATCACAAAGATGATCAATTTTAGTAGACACGACATGTCTGAGGCTGTATGATATGATAAAATTCAAGGGAAAACTTGAAACACTAAGAGAATAAAAATGGTTATTCCTTGAATAAATAAAAGTACCTTTAACGTCACTTTCCAGCGCGCATGCTTTACTTTGTATTTCCAATACGTATGGTTAACAAACACGTATTGAAGAGAAAAAACAAGTAAAGCCTGGACAACATCATTTACTGCTTCACTCTCCACAAGCTGCATAGTGAATTCTAGCACTGCAGAACAGATAATCACATAGATACAGTAAAGAGCAGACTAGAGGACAATGTGAAAGCATGTCGACTAAAACAGGGTTAATTTTAAAAAAAAATTGTTACAGTCTACTATCTTGATTATTGATTCAGTACACCCATGAACAACTAAAAAAAAATCATTGGTGCAGCAATTTTATTTATTTATTTATATCAGTTAACACTTAACACATCCCTGGAACATTTTCTGTCAAACTTAAGAGGGCAGCGAAGTCATATGGAATATGGATGTATTCTGTTTAGTTCATGAAACTTGACGGAAAACGTGAAAGAAGTGACTAATTGTGGTTGTGGTTTTGGTGTGTGTGGGTGGGGGGGTTGGGGGTTAATAAAATAACTGATTGTTAGGATACAGATTTGGAAATTTGCCATAGTAGGGTGTATAAAACTGTAATTATTAAAAAAAATCTGTCATAGACTCCCAAGTACAACAGCTGGAGAACATGTCAGCACAATAAATTATAAAACAAAAAATGGCAGACATAATGAAAAAAATCAAAAAAAACAAAACAACTACCAGAGAGAGTTAATGCACAGCAGCTATCATTGTGTTCACAGTCAATTAAAAGCATATTTGCCAGTCTTCCAGATAGCAACCAAGAGCCACTACAATTACCACCAAAATAAAAGCACAAATAATTCCGATAAGAGAACTGGCATAGTGTCAATATCCAGATAACTATTAACAGTCAAAAAGTTTTACGACAAAGAGAAAGTCGCGCTCGAAGGAACTAAAATGATTTTTCAAGGCAAAATTATACAGAAGATTTACCTCGATATACCATCAAAGCGGACATTGAACGGATTTGTACTTAATGCCACATCAAATATATTCATGTTTACAACTGCTGCAATGACATAAGATGGGAAGCTGCAACAGGATAAAACAGTAGAAGAAGGTCAATTTTAACACTGTATATACAGGGTCGCCACAAAAAACATCTTTCGAATAATCAGGTCAAATAAGGGAATATTAGACAACTGATAAAGGAATATTTCAAGCACTTTTGAACACTTGACCATGACTAATTATAGCTGTTCTACATATTACATGTCTCAAAAAAATTCGAACAAACAAAAGCAAGGGAATCAGCTCATGAAGAGAAAAAGGAACATGGCTTCTCAATCCTTCCTTAGTCCACACCATGATACCCCCTTTTTAAAGTCAAAAGAATGATACACTAGAGGTCAATGAACTTTCACGTTACTCAATACTCAAAGGTAATTGATAGGTAAAACACTATACAAGAAATACCACTACGTTGGAATACATGCAAATAATGAATAACTTGTGCGCCATACCATTTTAACATATTTGCCAAAATGTCAACACTCATTGACATCATTAAGGCACCGTGGCGATCAGGAGAAATTTTCTTCACCAAACTGCAGACGATGTCAACCACATTGAAACTGCATATTGGAAGGTAGATTTCTTATTACATTGGAAGTCGGTATAAAACCCATTTAGAAGGTCAAACTCTGTGAAATAGTTAGAAATAAATCATTTTCCCGGGCCAACAATACCTAAATATACTGTCTGCTTGTCGGTGCATGTGACCGACTTCTTTGTTGAAGGAGTTACCAACTTTGAACAAGCTAAAACAGATAGCCTGAAAATATCATATTCTCAGCAATAAACATTTTAAGGACTACTGTACTATTGTATATTTAAGGATTGAGGGAGTAGAAAGCAGACACACAATAGAATCCATAACAAATAAGTAGCAGTCAATAACCATATCGAAGACAAAATTGGCAATATAATAAAAAGAACATCAGTAATTACCGTGTTAAAGGACACTAATCGACAGAGCAAGTTCAGAGTAGCAAGAACTTCCACAGTTCTATCCAAATAAAGGTTTTGTGCCAAACGCAAGAGCAGTATGAGAATTCCAGATTGAGCATACTGTACATGTAAAATTAATATACATACATTCAACGGAAAAAGGATCAATAATATCTAACAGCAGAAAGAATGCCAGTAATAGCACACAGTGCCTGTTTGAGCACAGCTTTAAGAAGAGAAACTGGGTTTTTTTCAGGTTAAGAAAAAAGCTAACTAATCCAGCAAAGACCATTCAGGGGTGCATAATTAAACCTAAAACGTAAAAGCTAAAAAGCCTAGAATACTAAACAATGACCAATTATTCATGCATGCACATAGATTTAAAGTGAGAGTTCTGAGATGGAAAGCTAAAGACAATAAAGGCAAAAACTGAATTACTAAAGAATTTCAATTACCTCCCACCGAACAAGAAGGGTATTTTCATCAATCACTTTCAGTACATGCCCACGCGTGTTACGTGGAATTACCATACCTTCAACCCCAGGTACGCTCAAAGGAAGGCGAGTTTCAACAGCCTGAGAAGCTGTATCGATTAAGGATTCATTGTTTATCTCAAACAACGACGATACACCAACTGACTTATCGAGAAAATTGTACCTGTTTCATGAGTTAAATAAAAAGGAAATTTCAGGGTGTAACACAATGCCTAAGGATCAGATATTAACATTTTTAGGGTGGATCACAAGTTGCCGGCTGAACTCCTGATAGAAAGTAAGTACCCTATTACGAGTCCTTAAATGTAAATAAAACAGCCACCAAACTCCATTGTTTATCTATAAACGTAAAAAGCAAAGACCACAAATTACATTCAACATAAGTATTGACTCTCTTCTTCCTTGGCATATAACTAGAGTTGAACCAAACAGAAATTTCTCAGTTCTATATTTCTAACCAAAAGCCACTGCAGGCTCAAAGAAAAGGTTTCAATAAGATAAAAAAAAAACTTAAGTGGTAATTATTGTTGTGTGAATGAGGTGGCATTTGCATGACTTCAACAAGTATAGGAGAGGTGCTTATGTATCTATGAAGTTATAGTTTACGAATTATAAAAAAAAATGATTTTTCAGATTCATACCCAGTGTGGCTAAAACCAGGACAACGGGGACGTGAAGTTGAGGCATTGTATTTTGATTATTTAATTTATCCAGAAAGGATCATACTATTATCTTAAAAATCGCTGATAACTGGTTGCAAACTACATCAAGCCACACAAGGGATCTCAGGGAACCTTGAAATTTTGCTTTCACAAATAAACACTACCCAACCAGATTGAAAACACCTATACACATGCAGAATAAGCGTAAAAGAGTAAATATATTTACATTTAAATCACAAGTACAACTTACACGCATTCAGCAGGCCAATTTCCTTCTGCTAATGCTGACAATAAGCGAATAAGCTCCAAAATCCTGTATGGAAACTCTCCCTCTAGGTTGCATAGCAGACAACGAATAGGGCCATCAATGAAACTGCCCTTATCCCAAAACTGCATACACAGTGACTCCTGTACCATTCAAAGGTTTTCGTATAAAAAATGAAAAATTAAAAACTATATTGTTATGCACAATAGAAACTAAATAGAGAACATGGCATCCCAACCTCTCCCTGATAAATTTTGCAAAGAATGTCCAATATGAGTATCAATGTGGTTTTCGTATAAAAAATGAAAAATTAAAAACTATATTGTTATGCACAATAGAAACTAAATAGAGAACATGGCATCCCAACCTCTCCCTGATAAATTTTGCAAAGAATGTCCAATATGAGTATCAATGTGCTGTCCTCCAACTGCACACAAAGAAAAGAATGTAAAACAAAAAATTGCATTGCAGACACAGACATATAGTCATTCTGAGAGAGATTGGCAATTTAAATGATGAAGTTACCTGAAGACTGATCTCGTATGATGCAATGAATGCCGATATAAACGTCCTCAGAACACTTCGATAGCCAGCAAATGGGCCCTTAACAAATTTAATTTCCACAATGACTCATCGTTAGCCCAAGTAATTAATAAACTTATTACTAAAAATCATCACTAGCAAGAAAAGTACAGCAGGGGTGAATGTCCTTTATGTAAAGTAAAGAAGGATTGTAAATGCTCAAATATGTTTGAGATACTTACGTCAGAATCCTTCAATATGTCACTTTCGAGAATTTCATCCACACAATTTAAAGCACCAGCCTCAAATGATAGGCGTACATAAGCAACGTGATCAAAATCCTAATATACATATAGAATAACATTATTTGAAAGAAAATTCTGTAAGTGAACACTATAAATTATAATAATAAAAAAGAAATGTTCCCCTAAAGCAGCTTACCATTATCATGTCCATTTCCTTTGTTTTTGGTAGAGAGGAAACGAGACAGAGAAATACAGCCCATGATAAAATTAGTGGACCTGCTTCTTTAGCTTCAAAAGCATTGATATTAGAGATGATTGAATCCAAATCTTGAATGTCGGACAAGGAAAATAGAGCAGAATCCGCCCTGACAAAAAACAGATAATTGTTTAAGAGAAAGAAGAAACAGTGGAACCTATAAAACAGTCCTTAATCCCCAAGTAACAAGCTAGTATATACTTCTAGGTTTATTGTATACCAAATAAACAAACAAACAAAAACATATGCTTTTAGTAGTTCTTGTTTAATGTAATAAAAAAATCAAAAAAATATACTAATAGAGTTCTAGGGTTCTTAGACAAATAAAAAAAAACTATATTTAAACAACCACATTGCAGATATCCTTGAAGAACCGTCTTTATATTTATCCAGATTGTGAGGGTATCCATCCACTTTTTATCGATGATTGAGGAAGCCACTAGCTAGTTTTTGAGTGTCTGGAGTTTTTGAAAACAATTCCACTGCCCGAACTATAAGAAATGTACTAAAAAGAGGAATCTAACTACTTCCAAGATACCTGAAAGGCATTCCATCATGAACCATCTGTAGAAGATTTTCCAAGTCCAATGTTTCAATAAGTATTAGTAGCAACTGGACTTTTGCATGATTAATGAACCTATGAGCTTCGGCTGATATGGCTAGATTAACGAAGTTAGATGAACCGGTTATGATCCTCTGGAAACAAATCAGAACACCAATAAGTTAGGAATTCAAACATGAAAAGAAATTGTAAAAATCACCACAGGGTTAGACAATACCTCATAAATTAAGCACAACTCCTTCCATTGTTTGCCACTACGAGTACAATATGACTCGTAGTAAGCAAGGAAAAGAATATCAAGAATTAGATTAACTTCAATCAGTATCTCCTCTGCCCACAAAGAAAAGAGATGTCCATCCTACGCATATTGTGAAATCAAATGAAAAGTCCAAGCAATAAGTTGAGCATCCATTAAAAAATACTAACTTGTAAAAGCATACACATCACATGTAAGAATCATCCATTTGCAGATATGTAACATTGAGTGCCTTTGGAAACAGATTTTTTCAGCTTTTTTAGCTTTTTGATTGACTAAAGCTATGGGTGTTTAGCATGTTAGCCTTTTTGGCTTTTAAAAAGCTAGCTTTTGGGTAGAAAAAACTCAAAACAGAGAAGCTTGGAATTTGAGGGTTTTTTTTTTTTTTGCTTTTTCACATAATAATTACCAAAAACTAGTAACTTTCCGATTAAACCATTTTGTATATTTACAAGTCACTTATAAAAAATAAGTAAAAAATGACCTACCAACAAATAAGTTATAAGTTACAAGTAAAAAAGCTAAGGTGGTGCCAAACAATACATTGCAGCTTCTTTTAGGCAAGCTTTTTTCTAAATTGCTTTTTAAGCAAGCCACTTAACCTAAAGGTGAAATAAATAGTTTAAATTTTACAAAGGTCATTTCACCATTTGTACCAAATAAAAATCTCAATGCAATTTCAAAACACTAATCTGACTTGAGTTCAATTGTCAAAATTGCCATAATGGTTACAATCATAGGGTTGCATGTGCGGTAAATCTTTGCCCTGGGGATCATGGAAAAAGACACTGTAATTTTTTCCATCGTTGAAAAAGACGCTGTAATTTTTTCACTTTTTTTTACCTAGGCATATAAGTCTTCTTTCACTTTTAGTCATTTTAAATATATATGTTTTGCCCAGCCTCCTACCCAAAAACAAAAACAAAAAATGAAACAGAAGAAAACCAGCATACTGAAAGGAACAACAAAGAAAACTTTGTTTCAATGCAAGAACCTCATAAATATAGCCAACATAATATGCCTTAACAAAGATACCAAACATGTCAAATTAATTCATCAATCCAATTTTTAACTGAAGAAAAAAATATCATCAATCCAATAAACTTACCATGTGATCTGGATAACTTGCTGACAAGAGATCTTGAAGTAGAACTAGCAACTGATTTTCTAGCCCACCAGAAATCAGCTTTCGGGCCTCCTCCTTCACCTCTCCATCTTCTTCTTGTGAAGTAGCAATATTTACTTCTATCACAATACCAATATTAGCAAAACGTAAACTAAACAATGCACAAAATTGATAATCCTCAATATATGAATAAAAGTGAGGAAGAACAAGAAATAATTTTCTATGAGAACTACTAGATACAGGATTATTCATGAAACCAGAGCCAGTAAGAAGATTGGTTTCATGAAATTCAGGGGCTGCATTGCCATATACCGAAGTACTAACATCTTTTTTCTTTATTATGTACTTCATTAACACCAAAATGAAACTACTTTAATCAATTTACTTCTGCAGCCCATTTTACTCCTGTAAAGTCTGTTTTAGTTCTATAATTATAAAAAAAAAAAGTGCTCTTTTATGTTTGCGTGTATGCTATGAGCTTTTACCTTTTCCATAAGATAACCAGTTCGAAAAAAATCAGCGAATAACTCATGTAACCAACATATGTATAGAGATGAAAAAAACACACAGAGAACAAACATCATTGATAACTCGGTGAATGGACCAACAGACTTACAGGCATGTACAATAAGCTGGCGTGTACATTTCAACAAGCATTGCCGTTCAATGTAGTAGTTAAGCATTATCTTCATGAAAACATAGACAGATATCATAAGTACCATGTTAGAAAGAAAAAGAAGAACCCAACTTTCTGATGGATTTTCTTAGATAAATGTCTGTACTACTGTGTTGTGTTGCATACCAATTAAAGTAGATTGAAAAAAACTGATAAAGTGAATACTTATTATGCAAGTTTCAGTGGGCAGCCATTAATGTGCCAAGTATCGGCATTATTTCCATTCTTGGAAGACTAACATTGAGTGCTCTACAAATTTCTTTTGAATAAAATGACACAGAATGCTCCACAATGATTCTGTCAATTTATAACCTCATCAAATAAAACTATAGGAATACTATAGCTGAATGGTGTCATGTGTTGATAAAATTGAACAAATTTATCTCTATGATGTGAAAAAAAATTCTCTTTGGCTATCAGATCATCAAATACTTAGTGACCTATAACTGCACACTATCTTGTAAGAAAGATGATTCTTGACCTGCGAACTAAATCGTAATTCAAAAAAGTGTTACTCCGGGAAGGACATAATTGTTTTTTAAAATTTTAATCCCCAGTTGTATGTACGATAAATAAATAAATAAAGTGGGAGAGAGTAAATACACTTACCACGTGAAGAGCCTCCTGAATTTTAAAATCAGCTGCAAGAGTATTCTGCTCCAGCGATCTGTGCACAAGAATGTATGCTTGGACCTCATTTAAACCCTGGAGCCATGAGAAGTAAATAGAATTTCAATGAAAAATAAGCATATGCTATTTCTGTAAATATCAGAAATCACTAGGCATTGATAGATCAATACCATCTTATGTAACAGTTGAATGCGAAACATCAACCCCCTATTTGTTTCACGTTACAACAAAGCGTGTGACCTAAGTACATTGCATGTCCTTCAACACTCGGAACTAACTAAATTACTCAAAACTTAGAAGAAGTCTCCTTCTATGTACTTTAGGTTATCTTATAATTCATACAATGAGAAAAAAGGGCACATTTGAATTACTTGTCCAAACAAAAATATAGTCATTGATGGAAAAGTTCCCAAGGTATACCAACAACAAGAACAACACAGCAACATCTTATATCAAATGGGGGACAGATGCATCTAGATCCCATACTAACGATGTGGAAAAATGCATACAACATTACATATGTTTAGGAGTATTTTTTAAGCACCAAACGCGTTTTACGACCACAACAATTAAAGCTTTTTTTTTCTCTTTTGTGAAAGACTCAACATGAAGGAAAAGTAACTAATACGAATAAAACAAGCATCACTGCAACAACACCAACGTTAAGAACTAAAAACAAAAGACTTATTAACAACACTACCTGCCAATGAACAAACTAATGTTACATTCTAATAAACATTTCACGCATCCACTATAATTGAAACAAAGACATTAAAAACAAAACCCTAAATTAGCAAGATGTGAAAACCAGATATTCATACCAAGACCAAACTTATTTTCAGCGCCACCTCTTTCAACTCAGGCTTCACAACCAGCTGATGAGAACCCACATTAACTTGCCTGAAATTCAAAGCTTCTCTAGACTGTTCATTTGGGAGTTTAAATCGAGATATAGTTTCAAGGAACCATGAATTATTCTCTCTCAACTTCTTCACCTGGATGAAAACAATAATCTGTCAATAACTGTCTTCATCAAATCTATGCATATTCATATACACGTTATTATGATAGATCTAAACTTGTAGGCTAAGTTTAATTTGTTTTGGTTTCACACTAGCCTACCACCACCAGATAAAAAATTCACAAAATAACTTATGCATACATGAACTAGTATCATACTTCTAAATCTAAACATGTAAATGAGTAAATCAACATCTAAGGCCTGGTTTCCTAGAAGGGACCCATCGGCAAATCAGCATTCAAGAAGAAAAAAAATCAATCAAATTAGCATGTGCATCCAAGTTAAATGCATGTGCTAATTCTTGGTTTTGCAACAGGTTTCCATCAAATACATAAATACATACATATCTACCGATCAGGTGATATGGATCCTAGCAACAATAATTAAAAACCAAACCAACCAGAACAAACAACAGATATAAAAAAAAACGGATATGCGCCTATCAATCTGTGTAAAATTTATAGTTGTGTCAGGACAGAGACGGAAACAGGAAATTCAAATGGGAAGGGTTGATATTATATATGATTTTTGTTATACTCCGTATAATTATTATTTTCATAATATGGGAGGGGTTGTAACGCGCCAATTTTTGAAGATTTTAACAAAACACACAAAAAAGTAGCATCGAATTTTATCAAAATAAAAGGGGCTGCAGCGGGGGATCAAGTTGGTGGGTTGCCAGCTATCGTAAGGAAATAATCGAGGTATGTGTAAGCTATTCTGGGCACCAAAATCCAGAAAATAAATAACCGCTACTCAGGTTCAATAGCCGAACTCAAGCAAACCAGACACAGGCATACAACAACATTGCTAAAATTAACAATCAATCAAATAGATAACTGCTACTAAGGTTCCAATTACCGTAACTAAATAAATAAAATACAGGCATATAACAACATTGCTAAAATTAACAATCAATCAAATAGATAACTGCTACTACTAAGGTTAAATTACCGCAGCTAAAGAAATAAAATACAGGCGTATAACAACAAATACATACATATATAGATAGATTAGATAAATAAATGAATAAGTGAGATTAGGGTTTTTGGACTTACTAGATGTGCGGGGGAATCGGAGGAAGAGAGAGAGTAGTTTTCAAGGTCGGTGAGTAAGAGAGAGAGAGAGATAAATACACACATATAGTCTCAAATAAATAAATGTTAATCAGGTTTGATAGCCAAACTCAAGCAAACCAAATACAGGCATATAAAAACATTGCTAAAATTAACAATCAATCAAATAGATAACTGCTGCTACTAAGGTTCCAATTACCGCAACTAAAGAAATCAAATACAGGCATATAACAACATTGCTAAAGCTAACAATCAATCAAATAGATAACTACTACTAAGGTTCCAATTACCGCAACTAAAGAAACCAAATACAGGCATATAACAACATTGCTAAAACTAACAATCAATCAAATAGATAACTGCTACTACTAAGATTCCAATTACCGCAACTAAAGAAATCAAATACAGGCATATAACAACATTGCTAAAGCTAACAATCAATCAAATAGATAACTGCTGCTACTAAGGTTAAATTACCGCAGCTAAAGAAATAAAATAAAGGCGTATAACAACATTGCTAAAATTAACAATCAATCAAATAGATAACTGCTACTACTAAGGTTAAATTACCGCAACTAAAGAAACCAAATACAGGCATATAACAACATTGCTAAAACTAACAATCAATCAAATAGATAACTGCTGCTACTAAGGTTCCAATTACCGCAGCTAAAGAAATAAAATAAAGGCGTATAACAACATTGCTAAAATTAACAATCAATCAAATAGATAACTGCTACTACTAAGGTTAAATTACCGCAACTAAAGAAACCAAATACAGGCATATAACAACATTGCTAAAACTAACAATCAATCAAATAGATAACTGCTACGACTAAGGTTAAATTACCGCAGCTAAAGAAATAAAATACACGCGTATAACAACAAATACATACATATACAGATAGATTAGATAAATAAATGAATAAGTAAGATTAGGGTTTATGGACTTACTAGATGAGTGGGGGAATTGGAGGAAGAGGGAGAGTAGTTTTCGAGGTCGGTGAGTAAGAGAGAGAATGGGTCCCACCACAGTGATCCCTCCACCGACTTAAACCCGCTCTCCGTCGTCGCCGCCATTAAAAGGCGAAGTGGAGCTGTTAAAACCCTAGCGTCGTTAGCTCAGATATATATATATAGAGAGAGAGAGAGAGAGGGGGGGTAGTCCCGCGATTGTTTTGTAACTTGAATTTTTATTTTACTGATCTGAGTTTATTATGCTTAAATCCATCCTTTTAATAAAGTTTGGTATTTCAATAGTTAATGTACGGAATGTCACAAATTCCCCAAATTTTGGGCTAAATTCAATCTTTGTTTTGCGTCCTGTTTTGTTTAGTTTATCTGGTTTCTAAATAGTGTTATCAAATTAACATATTTTTTTATTTAGTGATCTGAATTTATTAAAAAAAAAATTAGCAACCTTAATTTATTATAAAAAATTAATTTGTGACCTACTAACTTTATAAGTTTTAAAAAACTACAATTCAGCCCATATAGTTTATAAATTAATAAACTATCTACTAATTTGTATAAAATGACAAAATTAACTCTTTTATAAAAAATTTTTAAAATAAGCAACTTTTCTTTTCTTTGTTAAAAATAAATAAATATTTTTTTCCAATAAAGTGAGAGTTTCTTTTAAAACAAAAGTTATGTTTTTGATAAGTTTACTGGGTTTTTTTCATTTTCACTGATAAATTATGTCTCAAACATATTATTTGAAATTGTTTACCTTAACAAAAAAAATTAATATTGAAAAAAAAAACGATTTTGAAGATAATATATTCAAAAATGACTTTCAAGTGATTATTTCCTTAGAGAAAGTAAGTTTTTTTGGGAAATTTAAAATATTTTGGAAAGAGAATATATTAAAAAAATAGAGAATAAAACCTTTCTAAAAAAAAATTGCCCGTAGTGTTTAAAAAGACTAATAGTTCTTTTAAAAATTTATTCAGTAGATTTGTACATCTTTTGCAAAAATTATTAAATAAATTTATTTTTACAAGCTCTTGAATCATTGGGAAAACTTTCAATTTAGTATTATGCTAAAATATATAATATGCTCTTCAAAGTATATTTTTATCTAATATTCTATTAAAAGATGTGAAATATACTGATTAACTTTTTAAAAGAATCACTAGTTTTATAAACACTAAAATTTTATTCTTTTTAGAAAGGTTTTATTCTTTATGAAATTTGTTTAATATAATATTCTCTTTTCAAAATATTTCAAAATTCCCATTTTACTAAAGCCATTTTAGTAATATAAGTTTGATAAATTTAATGTTTATAATTAGTTAAATTACCCCTAAGCATCTTTAACGTATACGTTTGAATTCATGTTAACTAATAAGATCTAATTCGTAGTAAGTGTCATAACTGTTGAAGTCGTAAATGGCAATGATATGAAATTAAATTTTGGGGTAATTACTAATTTAAAGAGCAGATAATTTGAATTCTACATAAATTTTGGGATACGAATCATCGATACTTAATTGTGAGCCAAATTAGTAATAATTAATTACCGATAACAAACGTATCATCATGTGACATGTCCATGTAGTTTCGATTTGTATAATAGGATATCGATGGCAACATTAGTAATAAATTTTCATATCAAAGGGAAATATAAATATTACATTTGTAAGCAAACAAATAAAAGATCTGTAATGTACATGCTTCAACCATCACACCGTCATTCCACATAAGATAAAAAGATAACAAATTACACATCCCACTCATTTCAGTCACCTTTGCATCAATTTATTTTCTTCTTACACTTCAAATATTGTTCTATATTTGTAAGGTTTATACTTAATGGTAGCACGCACTTAAAAGATCCAAGCAAATTCTTACTTCACACAAAACAATAAAAACAAACAATTATTGAAAACATATGATGGTTGCTCAAGGAGAATGTGGAGGCCATGGTGCAAAAATGGGATGGTGATAGTACTTTGGTGGGATCTTAGGGTAAGGAGGACAAGGAAATGGTTTATAAATTGGAACTGGTTTATAAATTGGAACTGGTTTATAAACTGGCACAGGTTTATAAATTGGCACAGGTTTATAAATAGGCACAGGTTTATAAATTGGCACTGGTTTATAAATCGGCTTTGGATGAGGGAATGGCTTAATGTAGACCGGTGATTTTGGTGGACATGGCTTTACGTACGGAGGAGTACTAACAACCGGTGGTTTTGGTTTTGGTTCATAAACTGGCGGCTTTGGTTTTGGTTTATAAACGGGTGGTTTAGGTTTTGGCTTGTAAACAGGTGGTTTGGGCTTTGGCTTGTAAACAGGTGGTTTAGGTTTAGGTTCTGGCTTGTAAACCGGTACGGGTGGAGGCAGTGGCTTAACATAAGGGGGGGATTTGTAAACCGGTGGTTTGGGTGTTGGTACATAAACCGGTGATTTGGGCGTTGGAACATAAACCGGTGGCTTCGGTTTAGGTTTGTAAATCGGCACTGGAGCAAGTGGTGGGCAAGGTTTTTTGAAAAAGGGAAAGTGTTTTTTCCACTTATGAAGTAACGGGTGCTTAAAATATGGCCAATATGTAGCCGAGACACAAGTTGTTGGGGAAAATTTAAGTTTTTGAGATGTGGTAAAAATGTGTTTTCCACTTGAAATTGTTTTTAAAATAAGTTTTGATGAGTCAAGACCATTTTGAGATGGGCATGGTGTAAGTGAAGCACTGTGTAGTTGTGCAAAACACTCTTGTTTAAGTTTTCCATTTTCCAGTATTTCATTTGGAAGTGAAATAGTGAATTTTCCTTCATTGTCTAATTTCCCTTCCCCTTTTGTCTTGAGAGCTCCATTTGGGGACTTGCAATCAATGGTCACACGAAGACCTGCATTTGAATGATTCATAGTATGAGTAAGAATTGTATTAACCATAATAAGAAGACTTCTATAGGTAAATGAAAAAATGATGTCGCTACGTACAGATGGTATCAAGAAGACAAAACTACAGATCCTATGACATTTCTTAATTTGAATCAATATTACATGCATACGCATAATTCCTAAATCAAGGGTTAAAACTTAAACCCAAAATGCATGAAATATTATTCCCACACGTTAACGTACCTTCAATATAAGTTCTACCTGTTCCCAAACTTTCATATGCAACTACCAAGTAAAAAGGACACATGACTAGCTTTTATTATCAGTGCACATTAAGGTTCCCTAAGAAATAATGAAAATCATATAAGCTGGAGATACGTGATGTTTTCTCACAACAATGCATGGTTTTAAAATTTTAAATTAATTATTTCGGCTTGCTATTACGATCATAGTACTATATTAAAGAAGAACGGACCAAATCTTATAGTCCAACTAAATCATTTTAAAATTTTATCCACAATTTAGGTATCAAAATCTGGTACAAACTTAGTATTGCATTTCATTTATATTCGACCAAGAACAAAGACAAAAAGTATGTAGATTTATTCACCTGAAAAAGCTTCGCTAGATTTCATGCTACTCTCGGCGCAATCTGCACAATCTCCATGCCCTACTACTTCAAGGAAAGTTTTTTCATCTCCATAGCACAAACTTGAAAATAACAACACAGAAAACAAGAAACAAAGGGAGTAAATCCCCATTGGAGTTTTCATTATGGCTCTTTGGAATGAGCCTCAATTGAGTGATTTAAAAACATGTAACAAGAGTTGTTTATATAAGGGTTGTGAAGGATAGTTCGACAGGTAGTTAAGGGTCTCACATGAGTTACTAGTCCATTGAAATAGACTTGTGTGATTGAGGGACAATAATGAAAATAATTATGGTTGATAAAGTAAAACTCGCATTAATTTTTTTTACGCACAGTTGAAGAGTAATACGTACTGTGATATTAATTAAAACTTAGTAGTGTTTTAAAACTTGTTGGTTTCGTGTACGAAATAACAATTAACAATAATTAAAAGACTAAACAATAATTAAATAAAACCAGTGTAATCTTTATTAATTTTCAAATGGAATACAATAAACTGATTACAACATGTAGGTACTGAATTGTAAATAAAACAAACGTAATCAGATTATTATTAATTAATAATCTGATGTACTGATTTGCAATTAAAAGAAACTGCCGGACTGGAAAGTATAGACTTAACAGTCGGACTGCTCTGTTATGAATTTAAAATACAGGACTGAATTGAAACTAATCTAATTACAGAATTAAATTACAGAATTGAAATTACAGAACAGAAACAGAACTTTAAACTAATTACAGAATAGTACAAACAGAATATAAAGGCTACAGCTAAGGACAGAATATTAAAAAACTGAAATTTAAATACTGAATTGGAAAAAACAGAATGTAAAAGACAGAATTTAAGTGCGGAAAAATAAACGGACAGAATGTAAAAATAAACGGACGAGGCTACTGTTAACAGTATGCCCTTAACCGATATTCGCCCAACCACCTTAAGGTTTCTGGTTGCGTTGGCGCTTCGATCCCAAGGTACAACGTCTCTCGAAAGACTCGCCGGAAACTGGCGACGAGTCTAAGTCGAGCTGTTGGTGGGTGGTTCTCTCTGGTTCTAAATGCTATGAAAAAATTATGCTGTTTTAGAGAGAAGGTAGACTGTTTTCGAATGTATGAAATGTGAAGGGATGGCTGCCTCTTTATAGAGGATTCTGAAACCGCAGAATTGAATGTGGTCATTTAATTCTGGGAGTTACATCTAGGGACTGCTCTTGCAAATATGCAAAAGTCACTTTTCAGATTTAGTACAAGACCCGAGACCCAAGACATTCCCCAAATTCCAAATCCCGCGTCCCGAGGCCCGAGCGAGCACGCGCGTGTATGGTACACACTAACCCACTCATGGGTATGTGGACTTAATTAGTTTACCAACTACATGGGATGAGTTTGTATATATAGAGTGAAAATCAACCTTGATTTTCCAATGTGGGATAACCCTCATGGTTTATTCTCACTCTCTACTCCATTTTTCAGATTTCGATTTTTCCCTCTTTCGAGTAGCAACATTCGAGTCCAATTATCATTCACACTATTCCTCCGAATTGGTCATGCGATATACCGTTGCGAAGTTCGTCGCACGAGCTACTCAAACGCATAGAGTATGACCTCAGAAAAACTAAGGAGTCGCATTAAAAATTGACTCAAAGGTGGTCCCTGACCACTTGGAACAAATATGTTTAAACTATATATTTTCCAAATTTTCCAACAAAACTTTACAAGAATGTACGATACTTTTCAAAAAAAATAATGGTGTACGCGCCTTTTCACTTCCATCTTTTTCAATTGTAACTTGACACGATGACACTATCAGGTGAATAATCACTACTAAGTGAAGTAAAATACATTAATTTAATTAGATTTGTTTAACCTCATACTTCAGTGAATTAATTCTATGCAAAATACAAATGTAATAGGGCAAAATACCCAACTTGTGCGTAGATCGTACTTTTCAAATGGAAAGTTAACAAGTTTGAAAGCATGAACTCATCAGGTTATACCATTTTAATGACATTTTCCATCAAATTATTGAGTAGCCCTAGAACATTGATATGATATGTTTTCCTATTCTTGTGTAATGGAATTTCGAAGCCATTCTTAGATTTGTAAAAATGTTAATCGATGATCACGAGAGTGCTGTTTGATTTGATTTGATTGACAGCTTAAATTCAAAATATCTGTCAAAAATTTCTATTTAAGTCGACTTACCTTTAGCAAATTCTAATACTGACCTACCATTTTGTTTCTGATTGTTTTATACTTGCATAGATTTACAAAAGGAAGGGAAAAAAAAGCGTGCCGATAATTATAATTGCAAAATTGTTAATGTTGGTGCTAGCTTCTGAACAATAATTTTGTGAACATCATTTTCAAATTAAAAACAAAGTTTTCATAAGTCTTGGCAATTAGTTTTTCAATGAATGAGATCGCAAGTCTCAACTGTACAACTGCACCTCTTTTTAGCAACATATATACACTATTATGTGGACTCTAGTGTAGTTATTATTATACATCCCTATCTGCAAACTAATTTATCAGCTGATATCATTAATACTCTCTATTCTAATGGCATTCTTAAATCTTAATCATACATTCACTTTCTAGACTGCAAATGTAGGAACATAATATACTTCCCGAGTTGCCGAACATTTATATATCCAAGCACGATTTACAATAGACCATCCAAAAGATTTCAAGAAGTTACAGATTAGTCTTTTGTTTGGAAAATCCGAAAATTAATAAACTTAGACAATTACTATAGCTGGTTGGAGAAACAACTTAGTTATTGAAGATTCCAAGTTGAACGCAACTCGGTAGACATAACTTGAGGGCTTGTTTTGGTTCATGTTATTTGAGCTCAATTATTAATATATCTTTTTACAAACAAAGACACGTCTGTTTGTTAAAATACGAAGTGGGGCCTAGTTTTTTTCCTTCTTTGTTTGGAAAAAACTACTACTACATAAAATTTAAACTAGGAATTTTTTATTTTTTTGAATTTCTATCTTAAGGTAGCTTATACAAAAAGTTGGCATGTGTGCTGGGCTAGTCCATGAACTTGTACTTAAAACAGAACACACGTCATTTTTATTAACATTGTGTGTTTTTGTAGTATTTTGTTATGTTTCAGGAATACATGGACTTGATTGAAGTATTCAGTAAACTATAGGACAGCTTGTGAAACTTGGACCAGATGTGTCATCTTATAGAATACATAGGACCAATTTGAATAGTCTGTAAACTATTGTATATATATATAGTCCAGGGGACTAAATAGAATATAACTTTATATATTTCATCTCTCTCTCTCTCTATATTGGCGACAGTTTTTCATATGTATATAAACAAGATCTTCAATATATATTGATGATCATATTATTTGTAAGTTTCATAGTTTCTACATGGTATCAGAGCGTATTATAAGCTCGTTCTTCCGCTATTTCACAATACTCACAAATTAGGGTTTCTCATAGAGTTGGAAATTTGGGGTTTTTTGTTTTTTTTTCCACAAAATTGGAAAATTAACCTGGTTTGTAAGGGGTTTTATTTGAAAGGGGTTTTCTTCCTCAGAAAATCGGGTAATATCTATATCCATACTCTCTTTTATTTTCTAGGGTTCTTAGTTTTATTCTTGATCATGTCTGGAGATAATACAGATTTAGGTGTTAATCAACCTATTAATACTATGCATCCATATTTCATTGGTACTAATGAGAATATCAGTACTAGTTTAGTAAACCCTAAATTAGCAGGGTCTAATTTTCATTCTTGGAAAAGGGCTATGGAGATTTCAATAGGGGCTAAATCCAAATTAGGGTTTATTAATGGTTCTTTAAAGTGTCCAGTAGAGAGTGATGTCTGGTATGGTGCTTGGATGCAGTGTAATTTGATAGTAATGAGTTGGATAATAAACTCTGTTAATAGTGAGATTGCTCAATCTATTTTATATGTTGATACTGCTAGTAAAATGTGGAGGGAATTAACAGAGAGGTTTTCTCAAGGGAATGAAGCTAGGATTTATGAATTGCATCAAGAATTACATAGTACTAGTCAAGGAGACATGAGTGTTGCTTCTTATTTCACTAAACTAGAAACATGCTGGAATTCTTTAAATATTCTAAGTCCACTTCCTAGGTGTAGTTGTGGGACAATAGGAAGTTGCACTTGTAATTTCATGAGTGCTGTTATTAGCAGAGAAAGTAGGGTTTTTAAAATGACATTCTTGATGGGATTAAATGAGAGTTATGCTATGGCAAGGGGACAGATTCTTCTAATGAAACCTATGCCAACTATGAATGACATTTATGTCATGATTACTCAGGATGAAAAACAGAATAGTGTTGGTAAGAATGTACAAGTGCATAATATGGCTTTGGTTGCTCAGTCTTCCCAGGATAATAGTAAATTTAGGCCAGGTTCTTATAATTTTAGGCCAAATTCTGGTGGTTTTAGACCTAGTTATAATTCTGGGAAGGGTGTTATGAGGTGTTCTCACTGTGGTTCTGATAGACACACCAAAGATAGGTGTTATAGGGTTCATGGTTATCCACCAGGGTGGAGACCTAGACCAAGGGCTGTTTTTGGAGGACCTAGGTTTAATGGTTCACAACCTCAAGCTCATCAAGCTTATGCTCAGTCTCAGTTAGGTTTTCAGCCACAGCAACAACAGCAATTGTTTCATTCACCTTACCCTATACCAATATCATCTCATCAGAGTGTTTCTTCTAGTTCTGAACAGACTTCTAATGTTTCTGACCAAATGACTCAGCAAAACACATCTTTCTCTGATGTTCAGCAAGCAACTCCTTTTTCTAATTTGACTTACACAGGAATGTCAGGTACATTTTTACCTGCTTCTTTTGCTTTTTCTTCTTTATCTACTTACAGTAATATTTTTGTTAATAAAGACAAAGTAAATACAAACTGGATTTTAGACAGTGGTGCTAGTGAACACATGGTTAATAGTTCTAATTATTTTTCAGAAGTAAAACCCACCAGTATACCACATGTGAATTTACCCAATGGGAATATTGCTTTAGTAACTCACATAGGAACAGTGTACTTTCAGTCAGGATTAGTATTACATAATGTACTATGTGTGCCTTCTTTTAGTTTTAATTTGGTTTCAGTTAGTAAATTAGCAAGAGATTCAGCTTGTTCTATAGTTTTTAGAGATAAGTTTTGTTCAATACAGGACCAGGGCTCCTTGAAGATGATTGGTAGTGCAGAAGAGCAACATGGTCTCTATATTTTTAAAAATCCAATTGTTATCAAGTCTTCTTATAATTCTAGTATTTCTTGTAATAGTGTTTCTATTCAGAATAAGCCAAGTGTGTGGCACTTTAGGTTAGGACATCCTTCCCAGTCTATTCTTAGACTTGTTTCAGTTGAAATCAATGATAACAGTTGTATGAATAATAATAATGAAGTTTGTGAGTTCTGTCATTTTTCTAAGCATCACAGGTCTTCTTTTCCTGTTAGGAATACTATAACTACTTGTGCTTTTGAAATTATTCATTGTGATTTATGGGGTCCATATAATGTTGCTACTCATGCTGCAGAACAGTTTTTCTTAACAATAGTTGATGATTATACTAGATGTACTTGGATTTTCTTGTTAAAACATAAGTCTGAAACTGCTACAATCTTGCCTATTTTTCATCAAATGGTTTTAACACAGTTTGGTTCAAAAATAAAAGTATTAAGATCTGATAATGGTAGTGAGTTCAATTTGACTTGTTTTTATGCTAACAATGGTATTATTCATCAAACTAGTTGTGTGGAAACTCCACAGCAGAATGGTGTGGTGGAAAGAAAACATCAACATATTCTTAATGTTGCCAGAACTCTTATGTTTCAGTCTTCTTTACCTAATATTTTTTGGGGAGAGTGTGTTTTAACAGCTGTTTATTTAATAAATAGAATGCCTACTCCTTTGTTAAATAATAAATCACCATATGAAATGTTGTATAATAAAAAACCTACTTATAATCACCTTAGAGTTTTTGAGAGTTTATGTTTTGCCAGTACTCTGTCCAGAAATAAGTTTGATAAAAGAGCAAGAAAGTGTGTTATGGTTGGTTATGGTACTAGTACAAAAGGATACAAACTATATGATTTGGATACACATGTTTTTTTTCTTAGCAGAGATGTAATCTTTTATGAACATATATTTCCTTTTCTTAAAGACATAGATGTTGATAGTTTGCCTATTTTTCAGAAAGATGAAGTCCTTAATACAAATGATAACAATGGCACTAATGATGACAGTCAGCTTAATAGTAATGACAGTACTAAAATTGTGGAAAGTGTTAGAAATGATACAGTTGCACAGGTACAAAGGAGGACAAAGAGGGTACATAAGGCTCCAGGTTATTTACAGGAGTTTCATGTTCAAATGAACAATGTTGTAAGTCACATTAATAAACCTACATATCCTTTATCTTCTTTTTTGTCTTATAATAATGTTTCAGGTAATTATAAGTCTTTTTGTCTTTCTATTTCTGCTAATATAGAACCTAAAACTTATAAGCAAGCTCAGACTAATCCTTTATGGTTAGAAGCTATGGAAAGAGAAATAGAAGCTTTAGAGGCTAATAAGACATGGTTCTTAACTGAATTACCAGAAGGAAAACAGCCTATAGGATGTAAGTGGGTTTATAAGATTAAGCATAAATCTGATGGAACTATAGAAAGATATAAGGCTAGGTTAGTTGCAAAAGGTTATACTCAATTGGAAGGAATAGATTATGATGCTACTTTCTCACCTGTTGCAAAAATGACTACTGTTAGGATTTTTTTGGCTATTGCAGCATCTAAAAATTGGTTTTTGTCACAAGTTGATGTTAATAATGCTTTTCTACATGGTGAGTTAGATGAAGAAGTTTATATGATGATTCCACCTGGTTTTCAGAAAAGTGAATCACCATCTTTGGTTTGTAAATTACAAAAGTCTTTATATGGTTTAAAACAGGCTTCAAGACAATGGTTTTCTAAATTAAGTATGGCCTTGATATCTTTTGGTTTTAAACAGTCAGTAGCTGATCATTCTCTGTTTACTTATAATAAAAATGGAGAGTTTTTGGTTTTACTTGTTTATGTAGATGATATTTTGTTAGGTAGTTCTTCTTCTTGTTTGATTGAACAGGTAAAGATTCTTCTCAATACCAAGTTTCAGCTAAAAGACTTGGGTCCACTCATGTATTTTCTTGGACTTGAGGTAGCTAGAAGTAGTTTAGGAATACATGTTTGCCAAAGAAAATATGCTTTAGAACTTTTAGAAGATACAGGACAATTGGCTGTTAAGCCTTCTTTGTTTCCAATGGACACTAAAGTTAAGTTTACTTCCTATAATACTAATTTGTTAAGTGACATTACTAAATATAGGAGGTTAATAGGAAGATTGTTATATTTAACCATAACAAGACCTGACATTAGTTATGCTGTACATGTTTTAAGCCAGTTTTTATCTGCTCCTAGTACTGATCATTATAATACAGCTATTAGAATTCTAAGATATATTAAGAGTAATCCATCACAGGGTATTTTCTTTTCTTCTACCTCAGGACTTACTTTGAAAGCCTTTACTGATTCTGATTGGGCTGCATGTTTAGACAGTAGAAGGTCAGTAACTGGTTTCTGTGTCTATTTAGGAGAGTCTCTTATTTCATGGAAGAGTAAAAAACAACAAACTGTATCTAGGAGTTCTGCAGAAGCAGAATATAGGGCTATGGCTACAACAAGTTGTGAGATTGTATGGTTAATAAGTTTGCTTAAGGATTTTGGTATAAATCATGATAAACCTGCCATTCTTTATACTGATAGCAAGTCTGCTTTAGCATTAGCTAATAACCCTGTCCACCATGAAAGGACTAAGCACATAGAGGTGGATTGCCATTTTATAAGGGAGAAGATTTTACACAAAATAATTCATCCAATGCATGTCTTTTCTAGTAATAATCTAGCTGATTTATTCACAAAAGCTCTTGGAGCTCCTATGTTTAACAGTTTATTACTCAAGATGGGTGTGCTTTATTTGCACAATCCATCTTGAGGTAGGTATATTAACATTGTGTGTTTTTGTAGTATTTTGTTATGTTTCAGGAATACATGGACTTGATTGAAGTATTCAGTAAACTATAGGACAGCTTGTGAAACTTGGACCAGATGTGTCATCTTATAGAATACATAGGACCAATTTGAATAGTCTGTAAACTATTGTATATATATATAGTCCAAGGGACTAAATAGAATATAACTTTATATATTTCATCTCTCTCTCTCTCTATATTGGTGACAGTTTTTCATATGTATATAAACAAGATCTTCAATATATATTGATGATCATATTATTTGTAAGTTTCATAGTTTCTACAATTTTCAATTCCAGCCTGTTTCTTTTTTAAAATCTAAGATGATTTTGCATTTTGGCCAAGTACACATTTAGTGTCAGAGCTCAACAAGTTTGGCTTGTCGAGCATCAAATTCGTACACATTGGACTATACATGTATGACTCGTATGCTTGAGTTTGTATTGAAATGGGATTAGGATAGATGAAATTAAAAATACTGTCGGATCCATAAATATCGCGTTTGGTACGAAAAGTAAAAACGGGACTATCAGTAACCTGAGATTAGAAATAACAAGAAATATGGGTATTTGGAGTAATATGAGAGGTGTGCTATTGAAAAATGAGAATATTTGGAGTAAATGAGTGTGTTGTATATATATATATTAAAATCATATATGTATATATATATATATATGTGTGTGTGTGTGTGTGTGTATTTTGTAATTTTATTTATTATGAATATAAATGTAAATTTGTAAAATACTACAATCCCAATAAAAATCAAACAAACACTTTATTGATATTTCATGTCTATAGTGTTAATCCGGCCTTCATTTGTTATACCGTCATAGTATGAAGGTATTGCTAGTCTCATTACTATTAATACCGTAAATAAACAAGCATATTGCTACACTTAACAAGTTTTTTAACGAGTGAAAAAGTGGGGCATATGCCATTTTTTTTATTAGTATACTGTATACTCATTTATGTTTTAGAATCAGAGAACAATGTATATATCAAAAATTGATCAACGTATAAACATGGACTAAAACATTAAAAGACAAAATATGACTAAGAATCATCTTATTACTGTAGACTAACTAAAAATGATAGAAAATTTTAAAAAAGATTTGATAAATGAGATGTGACTAGTAGGTTTTTTCAATAGTAATTTTTTTTTTTCAAATATACTATTTATATTTCTTCATTTTCCATTAAATTTAATGACGGTTATATTATACCTTTATACTATATCTTTTATTTATATGTTTCAAACATATAAAAATAAACCTAAAGAAGGTATTTGTATTCATTATAATAATACATTACTAAGAATAAAATAGTATATTTGTCACATTGGTAGATAAAACTAATGAGTCCAGTTAGTGTGGTGTATATATACAAGTTAAAGTTAACAGCCAAATGTGTAAGTTAAGGAGTAATTTTTTACCTACGTATCAAGTTATAGCTAGCGAAAATTAACAATTTCAATGCGGTTGGTCGGAGTCCTGCGACTCTCCAACTTTACCAAAACCATCCATTACAACACTCTTTAACTTTAATCTATGTGATTTTGAGTCTTCAAATTCAAATTTGCTTACAACTTGGTCACCTTGACAGTGAAAAATTGATGGCATTAAATGTGATGGATGACATGATGTATGTTTAGATCCCTTCAAAACATGATCATACATTTGCAAGCTACACTTGTAAGAAAGTTTTCACGGCAAGACTTTATTTTTTAAGGACCTAGACACTCCATATGGCGCGGTCGAACATTGCTTGACGAGGAAGGCGATTCTTGTTCCATATTCTTATATGCGACCATATAAATACCATATTTTATAGATATGGCCGAATAGATAATTCAAGCGTTTATCATTATGAATTTAAGTGGGATATGTTGTGGATGGTTTATTATCATTTCGTGAATAATAATGGAGGTGTTTGTAGGCGGACTTGGAGATCTCAATACCAAAAAAAGAAAAAGGAAAAGATAAATTATTTTCATACGAAAGGTAAAATCATGTCACTTGCAACGTGATTTCAAAAAGGAATATGGCCAAAAGCAAAATAAAAATAAAAAGATAACGTCATTTCTTGATATGGCCTGACGCATGAAAGATAAGTAGATAACGTATCATTATACTACATTCCATTGTAATTTTAATTCCACGCCGACACAAATATAAACTTTTTAGCTACATAAAGTTATTTTATGCACTATAAAATAATATTTTATTTAGTGAGAATCAAAAACTGTCATAAGTTTGTTACTAATTTAAAAAGATGTCACAAATTTGTCACAAATTGATTAAATTGTCACAAAGTCGTCATAAAAACTGTCGCTAATAAGCTCATAACAAAAAATAACGTCAATAATCCTGTCGTTATTTAAGTATTTTTTTATTTATTTTTTTTAGTGATGTCAGGGCCATAGACTATTGGTACATCATACATGAGAATCTTAAGTCGTCAACTACATGATTTTTGAATAATTCTCTTTCACGCATTTTAATTGAACACTCATAACATGGCTTAATGTGTAATAGTATAATTGAAAATCTGATTTCATCATTATGCATTTATGCTCTAGGAATATAAAGAAGTGTTAAGAAAAAGAAATATTTTGATAAATTAATCTGCATGCTAAGTTAGTAATTGTCCACAAAGTGACAAGTTGGAAGGTAGATATTCTGGTTTTACATGCATGTCTCCTTCTTATTGATTTTTTAAATAGGAAGTGTATGATATGATAACGAGACATAACAAATCTGAACATACAAAGTTTTAATTAGACATCAAATGATGAAATGATTTGAGTGAAATTAGAGCCCAATTAAGTGGTGTCGGCAGTGTCCCTCACAGTATATATATATATATATATATATATATATATATGTAAGTCCATGACTTGTTTGCTAGATATCAATTAAATAAGCAAAAGTTTAGATATCAATTAATTAAATAAGCAAAGTAAAGATAATAATTTAACGCTATACATTGTGTCAAGATCTTGATAGGGATTAGCATGTGATGCTACTATAAGAGTGTGGACATTATCATCCAACAACAGCTCAAAATTAGTTAAGACTACGTAGACTTGTCCAAGCCAATACATAACTGTAGCCACCAAAGTAGGTGATATATTTTAATATATTATTTCTTAAAGCTAAGTGGGTGACAATATCAAGTAACAAATATCACTATGGATGTGACTTATGCCTCTTGCTAATGATTATATTTTCTTTGTAAAAATTCTTGCGATACAAACCCTACTTTTGTACTCAAGTAATGGTGCACAATCACAGTACCAACCAGTAGAGGAGTTTTGAGGTATAACTAACGACATTTTGGGAAAAGTCGATAGGGTTTTTTGCAGTTTTGTAATCTAAACTATAAAATTTATGTGATTTTGTATCCCAAACTACGTATTGTATTTCTCTTTTTAAGTAGTCAAACTATGTGTTTTTCTCTAAATCAATACTTTCCAACCAAATTAAAGGAAAAATCTGACATCATCAGACATTTTCCATCCAGTTTGAGGGGCAATCTGGTCATTTGCCTCTTTTTTCGATCCGTTAGATATGATCCAACGGCTAAGAAAAAAAAATACATATATATATATGATGTATGTAAGCATCTTCTTTCTGGTTATACCGATTTTCTGACTCCAACAAATTAGCAAAAGAAAATAAACACAACCCAAAATGGTGCAAAATAAATAAATTAAAAAAAAAGTACTTATGGAAACGCAGTATTTCTTTAATGGATCTTTGCATGTTCTCATAGATGATGCATTCAATCTATTTACTAAATATTTATTTTTACATTATTTTTCACTATTTATATTCATTTGACCTTCTTATTATTTATGAATTCCGATATACATATACATTTATATAAATACATATAATTAAACCCGCTTGCAGACTTGCAGCGGCGGCATGCTCGCCGGTGAAGCTCACAGGTGGGTCATCCTCCACCACGTCGCCACTCCACTCCTGATGTTTCCGAAGGATCTAGTTTATCGGATATATATATATATATATATATATATATATATATATATATATATATATATATATATATATATATATATGTATATATATGTATAAATATTTAAATATATAAACCTCCGTACGGAGGCAGATGGGAAGGTGGTGGCTGTGGGCCCCACTTGAAGCGGATGTGTTAGCTGCGGCAGCGTATTTATGTATGTATATGGCTGATGTGTATATGTATGTACATGTATGTATGTATAGTATGTAATTAAGAAATTTAAACGAGGGTATTTTAGTAAAATATAATTTTTCATCAAAAAAAAAAACGGAATATAATGATTTAGAATGAAGCACGTAATTGAGATACTTAAAAATAGAAACACGTAGTTTGGAGTATAAAGTCATATAAATCTTATAGTTTACGATACAAAACTACAAAACTTAAAAAAATTGATATATTGTTTTTTCATTAAGTAAAGCTTAGCATACGTATAACTTCCCTAACCCAAAGCGAGAACGGGAATATATATATTCATGAGATATTGTCATAAAATAATGTTGCTACTCACTTTTTTGCTTGTTAGATTTGTAAGTCGAAATATTAATCGTTTCTCCCTCTCACTTTTATCGAATTATCATGTGCAATTATTGTAAGTATTGTAAGTATTAATTATATTTTATTAAGTGGGAACTCCACTTAGTACTTTAGTAGTCGACTGATCTCACCCCCTACCAATATCAACCTTTATTGCATTAATAATAAGAATGATGGCCTGTTTAAAAAAAAAAATAGAAAATTATTGCATTAATTTTCGAAATAAAGCTAATGTGTCATATTAGTGAACACCAAAGTCGTTCTCCCAATAGTCTTCAAGTAAGCATGCAATCACTTTCTAGAAGCCTAGAAGGTTAGTTTGCTTAAGAGAATAGAATTTTGTTTCACAAAAATATAAATGTAAGAGACTTTTTTTGTAAACAAAATAAATTAAGTAGTTGGCTAATTTATTTTATCTCCACTGATTGGACTCGATTTTTAGTAAGAAATTAACATCACAATATTACGAAATTAGGTGAACGAATTGCGTAATGTATAAGAATATTTGTTTATCACAATATTTGCTCTGAGCTAGTTCTCGCAAATATTCTTTCACTTATATATTGGTACGTACCGTACGTACATAGCTATATGGCATATTGGTATGATTTCTCATCAAGTAGCCGTTAATCATGGCTGTTTTTACTTGTTTCTGCATGCATCTATTTCAAATGAAAAGATTGGTCGAGTGACTCGAGTTTTACATAACAGGTCCGGTTTTTCTAAATTGATTAACAAAGTTAATGCTAAATCAGTAAATTTGTGTTCTTAACATCCAACAATTCAATATGTAAGGTCACGCAATCTTACTCGTGTCCATTTCCACGTCTGAAATCGAATGACCTATACGTTATGCAACAATTAATCCATATGTATCACTGATTACAAAAAAGAAAAGAAAAAAACACATGTATCACTTCCTAGTTCCTAATTTACTCCCAACCAAATGTGGATAGAATTTGAGTTACATTAATTCTGATAATGAGGCAAATATATTGACTTTGCTAGTACTGATGAGTGATAAACATAAAATTATGCAAGAAAACCTACAACCAAACAGTCCCTTGATTTTATTTTCTGCTAGGTTTAAGCTCGTCTATTTTTCTTTTCCTATATAAATCATAATGTATTTGTTTCGCGAACTTAAAGAGGGTGAAATCACACTTGTTTGTACATGAGAAAGACAAGTAGCATTCTTTTAGAAAAAACAAGAAGGTAGAACTGAATTCGTGTATATATATATATATATATAATTAATCGTATCTCACGCGTTGTGTGTGTGTGATGCGCAGTGCAATTAAAATATAGAAAATAACTGTATTTATGATACAAATATATGGATAATATAAAAATATATGGATAATATATAAAAAATAATAATATAAGAGGATAATATTTAAAAGAATTTATTTTTTCCAATGAAAATTCATTAGAAAATGAGTGAAAACACCTCACTCGTGGTATATACAAATGACATGTTTGGTATATACAAATGACATGTTTGATTGTTAAAGAGTGGTAAATAATATTATTATTTATAACTTTTTATATTTTTTTATGTGAATATGATATTATTATGATTAATAAAAAAAATATATGAGTATTTTTTTTTAAATAATTAAATTAAAGAATCATTTGACTTTAATTATGTTATTTTAATAAAATGATATATGGGCATTTAGCTTCAACCTAACCACACTACCATCTACTTTTTTTTTTTATATTATAATATGGGGACACTTGGCATGTGACGTTATCATTATAATATTATAATAAGTGACATACATTTAGAGCCTTAAATTCTGAGATGAACAAACAATAAAAGAACTCACATGCTAACACAACCCAAAATGGGTAATATATCCAACCACATGTATCATGTATGTGACTGCTTTTGGAACACAAATGGTGCATAATTGATGACAACCCACTTCTTGTAATACAAACCCCAACTAATTTTTGTTAATAATCTACAATATAATCCCGTGACTTAAACAATCAGACAGGGAGCCGGAAATGATGCTATAAACGGTTATATATTTATGGAAGATGCCGATCAGGACCGATTCTGAGCAATTTGAGTTCCGGTGTAAAAAAAATAAAAAGATCATTTTCGTGCAATTAATAAACTCAAGTGTTCGAAAACAATTTAAAATAACTAAAGAATTAAATAGTCATAATAGGAAATATAACCTTATCAACCTCACGTTAAATGAGTTTCTAAACCCACAAACTCGGTGAAAAAATGTTAGACACTAACAAGTACAACTATCATTCGTTTAGTTTTGTTATCTTAAATAACATATTTACCAATTATTAAGCCTTTTTCTGTTATAATTTAAAATGTGAGGACTAATAAGCTATTTGTGTTAAACTACAATGTTGAGTGGTGTTAAAAATTATCTGAGATGGCATCATGTTGACGGATGAATTGAAAAATTGATTATTTCACAAGTTGATCCTTTAATTATTTATGTATATTTCAAATCAGTATATGCCTAACTTAACCAATATATGTAAACAAGAGAGATTTTGGACTCTCTTTTTACCCGGCTCACTGCACCAACACTGCTTGCACATGCCGAGAACCGCCTCTTATGCCAATCTCCTAAAATTTCAAATATTATATAGACAAAGTTATGCATGAATTCAATGGTTTTTAATATGTGAAGGTGTATCACCGGCTAGTTTGGAGTTTGGACTAGTCAATAAACAAACAAAATATAGAGTAAAAACCTAAATGATCCATGAAAAAAACAAAAAGTTTGAATTTGTTTAGAAACTTAAGTTTCAAAGTAAAGGATGTAAGGGTAGGATGAATAGGATTTGAAAGAAAAAAAACGATGGAAGACATGATTACTTAGTTAGCTTACATCGAGCAGCTGATACCCGAAGGGTCGAGTTACAAGTATGCATGGCACATTCACAAGGCAAAAGTTTATTGTAGACGTACAGATATATGCTAAATACATGCGAAGAGATATCGTGTGAAAGATACTTCTGGCGGTGACATCGGTGCGGACTCCTGGAGTATAGGACGTGTGTGTTTAGAGATCTTTTCACTAATCTTGGATTTGATCGTAATCACTAGTCTTAGACTTGACACTAAAGAAGGGTGTTTACCATACCTACACAAACTGGTCAAGGCCACTTTTCAGACTGTTACGTAAAAAAAAAAGGGGTACGTCAGAAGACTCGGCCAAAAAAACATTATAGGGGCTGCGCACACGCAAAACCGTTGCACTTATTTATGAAAGCAAGTGATATAACTTATAAGTTACCTACGTAAACTGGTGTCTGGGCACGTCAAAGCTACAGAGTTTTTATTTTCCATCCTTTTAAGAAACGCCCATCTCATCTTGGGGTAGTAATTAGAAAAAAACGCCCATCCCATAATTAGGCCCTAAGCAACCAATTTGTTTAATGGAGGTCAGTCAACACTACCAGAAAACTGGGGTAAATATTGATAATACCTTTTTATCCGAAACAACATGAAGAAGTCGATCTAAAACACAACTATGTGATTTTCCGGTGCGACTAGACTAGGTATACATTGACGTGGACAAAAAATATTATTCATGGCAAATTAGGTTAATGCACTAAAATAGCTCTTAATTGTGTCTATGCATGATACCACATCACTCCTTTTTTTAAAAGATTAAACGGACCAATGGAATTTAAAAGGAAAAAAAAATGCCGAAAAGGGCAATTGAACTAGTATATGACCAAATACGAAGAAGAAGAAAGGAGTTTAGCCGTCAACAAATTTGGGGATTAACCCCATACACTAATTAAGAACTTGTGCATTTACATGAGATGAACAACAGCATTTATATGATAGACTAAGCAAATGGAAGTAGAGCTGGTAAATGCTGGGCATTTTGTCCAAAAAGGCTGGTGGCACAGTAAAAAAAAGCTCCTTCAATCAAAGAGAACCGATCTTTTCTTATAGCACAGAAGTTATATTTTAAGTAGAGACCTCTATCGGCAAGAGGGAACGCGAATGAAATGCTTATAAAATTATCCTCTTTAATAGTAAAAATTATCAATATTATTAACTACGAGCTCTTTTATCCAAACTTTGCCACTAGATAAAACCAGGATTAAAGGTCTCGAGGGAATTGTACATTGATACATCAACAAGTAAATGCTTACAGTGAGGAAACTGAACTTAACTCGAAAAGTTAATAAAGAAAAGTATTGAGGGATTGGACTGCAACTCGTGAAAAAACTGTATTATCTTTACTCATGACCCAACCCTACTTTAATTTACTTCAAAGGGAGAAATGAAGAAACAGAAAGGGATTAAACTTGTTCTCAAAATTTCATTGTCTACCAAAATATCAAGTAATGTAAGTTTCTTTCTCAAGCTACAAAAGTGAAACAAGTCTTCCCTAAGCCTGCTTCAACTACGTCCACACCTGTAATCTCAATTGCGTTCCATCAACGTAGCCAACAAGAACACAATCTTCTACTTCTTCTTTTTTGATTTGTTGGACTGGGCGTATGCGGTTCCCTGACAAGGAAAGACATGTTAATCAACTCAGAGAGATCCCACTGAGCATATTATAAAATCTTGTTCATCAATAACATATGTACATACTGAATTTCCAATTTTCATAGCAGGAAGGGAAGCCCTTTCTACTCGACTACCCTTTAAAAACAATCATTTTGTGTATTTGAGAAGTCAATAGCAAGTCCATGATCCATATTTTAGGATTTAACATAAATGAACTAAGCTTTAAGCAGGCCTGTGAACTTATGGTATGCCCAACGTGTCTGAGGACAACGTCAAATGAAGTGATTTGCTACGTATTAGCAAAAAGGCAAACCAAGTTTGAGAAAAAATAACATAAATCAAGAACACAACACCGTATTTAAGTTTGACATCATACCTCCAGCCACTCATCCATTGAGGCATCAGTAGTCTTCGTCCCAACTTCTACCTTTGGTGCCCTCTTTGTTTTCTGAAATTAAAGGTGCAAAATAAGAAGGGGGATAGAGGAGATATATCTTTTCCATCACACAGAAAAAAACAAAAGTAGTTATTGAAACCTAGACCAAGAAGTTGTAGAGAGAAACTTCATACACGATGGTGGAGAACAGAAGATAGCTAATACATGGATCAGGAACAAATAATTAAAGGAAACTACCAGCATACAGTGGGGGAAAAGGTAACTGATTATCTCAAAAACTTAACAAGGGGAAGATTTATGATAAAAATCAGCCACAGCCACTTCCCCAGCAACTTGCTGTCTCAACTTGCTATCTTTACATACTACCAAATACCATACCAATATGGAGAGATGCATTGATGAATCTACTGATATGGACATACTAAGCAAACAACCAGGAGTCTGGATATTTGCATAGCATATCAATTGGTAATGAACATGTATATAAATTTTATGCATACATACCACACAGGGTATCATGAAGTGAAAGGACACATTGCTCAAAATTTCCAATGGAAATTGATTACAAAATGTGAGAAAAATGATGAAAAAAATCAGGTGTCTATGGTAATATCTTTAGAAAATGCTAATCAAGGAACTCAATAAGAAAACAATACGTATAAAGCGTTTGCACAGAGAGAACCAGTATAATTCCGGTAATGACGGTTTAATGATTCTAAACTAGCATGGCATATGCTTTGCTTCCTAATGACAAACTTATCGAGGTTACCTTTTTCACAGGACACGAAGTATAAAAATCTCTGGAATTAGGATCTACTAAAAAGCTATAGAAAGATACTTGAAAGTCATTCTCATCACCAACACCATATTTATATCGTTTTCAAATAGCAACTAGCAAAAAAAAGCATTACAAATCATTAAACAGAGTTCAAGGATACCTTGGAAAGATTCTGTATCTGACCACGGATCCATATTCCGAGTAGACCAAGAAGACCAATTCCAAGGCAAAACAGAAATAGAGACTCCACACTAAGAGGGCCACTAGCTTCAGCAACTTCGATTGTACCATTGTAGAAAGTGCTCTGATGTGGTTTTTGGTCTATCTCATAAATAATGGTTCCAACAAGATCAAAAGTTCCGGACTGCAAAAAACAAAACCCGGTTTCAGATTCTAATAAATGATGCATGGAGCCAAGAGCTTGTTATTACAGTTAAGGTTTTCAAAAAAGGACTGTGTTTGTTGTACAAAAAAGTATACATGTGCATACTTCGAGGCAAAGTTATATACTTAAAGAATCAAGATCCATGTTCTTTTTATGTACAAGATATACCGATTCATCTTATTTGCACTATGATCAACTATTTTCCATTACTACAAACAAAAAAAATTATAATAAATAATTACCAAACACATTTATAAGCAAACTTAACAGTATACTTTTTGATCCCACCAAAAAATTACAATTTTGTATTTAGAGGATACAACCAAACTATCCCTAAAACATTGTATATGGAGTTATAGACTGATGTATATTACCTTTAAGAATTTGCTGACAGCAAATATGTATGGAAAAGTAGCCTGTGCTGAAGGAGGAACTGATGCTTTGTTAAAACCCTAAGAAAAATAAGCATGTAGAGCAATCAATAACTTAAATCAGATTAAGGCACTCAATTTGCAAATGCAAAGAATACAGCTCAAGATTGGAAAACAATCTGCTAACATGTATGACAAAATGCAATAAAAACATGTGTAATAATCAAATTTGAGCATCAAACTTACCTGGGTGGAAAGATTTTGAACCAGATAACGATGATCATAAGGAAGATGAACGCTGGCGCTGATAGATATAACATTCACACTTGATATCCCTGTTTCCACAGATTTCAACTAAAAACATAAGTCCTAAATAAGCATCCAAAACATCACATAAAATATTCCTACACACCACAGTGATGCAAATTCTTTTATTTAAGTTTCAGACTGGGCGAAGCAACGCTTACACTCAAGAAGCTTCCCGGAATCAATAGGAACATATCAGAAAACCGAAAACAAAACAAAATGAATTAACAAGTACAAAAGATACCTTCATTTTTCATGGCAACTAATAGTTCATTTTCTTCTCCTGCTGTCATCACTGTATATTGAAATAAATATATTCAAAAGTGGAAGTAAAAGAAAAGAAACAACTGCACATGAAAACTACAAAGAGAAACAATAATTCAACAAAAAGGCAGTAATCATTAAAAAAAAAAACCGTACATCTTGATGGATTTTTAGGGAAAACGCAAACTGTTTCGACACCAGGCGCTGGACCAAAATTTACATCCCCAAAATCAGGTATATCGTTTGCAGCAGCTTCAGCCAATACTTCAGCAACTTCTGCGTCTGACTCTGACTGGCATCTAGAAACTGTTTCCTCACAGACAAAGAAAAGTATTAGCAAAGCTGTTCCACAATACCACAAAGTAATTACTTCTACTCAGTGCAGAAAGCATAAATATATTTCTTCTCAAGTTCTTATACTAAAAAAATTAATAAGAACAATTATCAAATTGGACAGGGAAGGAGAACACAAGGGCCACAGGGATTAGGGCATATCAAGAAAATCCATGAAATATAAGAAAGGGACAACATCAACTTCATTATTGTTTTTCACTATAGCCACAAGCCCGCAATAAAGGGGAAAACGAAGTGTTTTAATGTAAAAGCATTCATGTAAATGCCGTAACCCACATACAGTACATACTAATTCACATAAAATCGTATGAACAAAAAATAAGTAGACGGTGCCATGATAATTTTACCCGATTTAATTTCAATAAATCTAAATTAATTACAATAAGCGAGCCAATTCGGACCTAGGCAACATACTAGAAAAGATGACCAGGTCACAAAATGTAGGCACAACTCCAGACATGTGGGGGTTGGTAATATTTTCAACATAAAATTTAAAATTACTGCTACCCAACCCGGCCATTATACACACCCTAATACCATCTGTTGAAAGCAATGTTCTAAAAGGCGTGAGGCGGGCAGAAATAGCTCACCTAGAGCTTAATCACTGCCTAATCAACTAGGCGCCTAGGCTCTGCCTACCGCCTAATCTCTGCCTAGCGCGCTTTTTAGAACACTAGCTGAAAGGATAGGGTGATACGAGAAAATACAAGACATAGGATACCAACACGTCAGAGATATTATAATTGAAAATATAATTATCTAAATAATAATCTGCTTCAAAACTTAAGACACTGTCTTAAGTCTCACTATAAACATTTCAAACACAAAATCCTTAATTCACACAGGTCACCCAAAAAAAATGGTAGAACTTAGAAGTACAACTTTGGATTATAAAACTATCTACAGCATTACTTGTTTGAAAGAAATGTTTCTAATGAAGCACACCAAGCGTCACTCAAGCATTTTCAACGAGTCAATGCGTATATAGCGCATATTCATGTGTCATATTCGTTTTGACATCCTACACAGGATATGCAGTCGTTTAAAAATACCCATGGATCATAGGCAAGTAACCAAATCCGTAAAACTAGTAGTAAAATTCAAACATAACACCAAACTAAACCAAGGTAAATTCAGTCTTTTATTACCAGAGTTCATGTGCAAAGGCACTGCTAAAGGCCACCGTTAGTATGTGGGACATCCTTTACAAGGGTACAAATCTACGCAATAATTTCTTTTTCGTAAAAAAAAAAAAGAATACTATAATACTATAAAAATCAGAGGACATAATACGTCAACACATGCAGACCAAATATTCACCTCCCCTATTTAAAATAACACAAACATCACATAATCATGGATACACATTTTGTAATTCAATGCATAGAATTATCAAATTAGGCCCTTAAAGTTGTATGGAAAAAAAACATGCAGCTACGCCATATCCAAAAGAAAAATACATACAGAATACGCAATCCAGGCTTTAAAATAATAATTACGCAATCTTAGATACATACACGATAAATCTAATTCAGTTACACAAATCAACAAATCAAGCCTTGTAAATCTAACAACTAAAGCGTCCTAGCCAAAACTATGCAATCACACAAGATTCGAAATAAACAGATACATGCAAATTATACAAATTCCACCTCTCCAATTTTGAAATTCAAAAACAAAAAAATCACGCAACACGAGATAAACTAAATCTAGTTCAATTACACAGAGACCACGAGATTAGGTCTCTAGCAAACCTAAAATCCACAAGTGTAATGGTAAAATATGAACATGCAATGATATAACTATGAACTTTGCAAAATCAGAGACGCATAGCTATATATACAAAGAGAACTAACATCGGCATCTCAACATTTAACTATTAAAAACAAATAAATAAATAAACAAAAAATAGATACATAGTAGTCAATCCCCGGTTTTTAAAAATAATAATTAGGTAATAAATTGGGGATTATAATACATAAATAAATTGATAAACAACAAACAGAAACGGAAATCTATCAAGTGTAAGTAGATCTGAGAATGGAGATAACCTTGTAGAAAAGGGGCGGATAAAAAGAGGAGAGAGAGGAGTATGTACAAACTCCCAATCTTCATTTTTGTTTTTTTTTTTCTAGAGAGAGATTAAGAGAAGGTGCCGGCTACTACTTACTTACTACTACTTACTAGTAGAAGAATACAAAAATGTTTTATGTTACTAATCGAGTCCTATTTTCTTTTATTTACTGTGAAATTTAGGAGATAATGCTGGTAAGTGAGAATTACACTACTGGTCCTCAAAAGTACATAAATGATACTCTCTAGTATTATTTATTTTATGAAATTTGGGGTGTTACCGCTTCGAGTCAGTTGGCCTGTTTACGGAAAATAGCTTTCGAGTTTTGAGAAAAGGGTAATGATGTGATAATTGTTTACGGAAAATCAGAGTACTGAGAAAGAGTTTTGTTTTGGGATAGTATGCAAGTAGTCCAGCAAACTGCCGAGTTAATTCACATAACAGCCACTAAAACTCGTAATCATCCATATTGACAAGTTTTCTGGATAATCAAATGTACCACTATTATTTTGTGAATTAGGGAATATCATGCTCGTAATCAGGTAAAAGTACATTGGTGGTCACCGTCTTAGGGATGAAAATCCTATTCTTTTCCAGAATTCTGAAGGTTAATAGTTTCAATGTTGTGAAAGTAGTTACAAAGACAGTTTTACTTAAGAAAGGAATTCATCAAATAAATGTTGATCCCAGTTGTGTTTTTTTTTTTTTGTATCAAGACAATACACTGGTTCTGTCGATTTTTCAAGTTCTGGAGTTTTTCCTCCTCTTTTCTCGAAACACGGTGACAACTTGTGGTGCAGGTGAAAACATTCATGGAACTCATTTTGAAACTATGGCAACCACTAGCAATACTCCAAAAACCCCAATAAATTATTGGATCACTGCCATTGTCTGCCAATCGACATTTGCCATACTAACCTTAAAACTTATAGGACATCACGTCGCTAGAGCTTAATTTTCTTTTTCCTGCGATCTTCAATGATTATTTGGCACTAAAAGGGGTAGTTGAGGTAACACAGGAAATTACATAAACTGATTTACGAATCGGTAATACATTTGACACAAGTTCCGCACCCTCATGCTAATCAAGTTCGACAAATGTATAGCAAGTCAAGGGATATCCATGTATCAGTCCAAAGCAGAAACCATCTCAAAATTGTTTCCTTCCTTGACACAATTCAATTGCTAGGTACTATCCATCGCATGCATCAATGATAAGATGTAAAAAGGCAAAATGCTAATTAAGAAACTCTATTAAAACCAAAAACAGTGTCTGATTCGATAAATAGGCTTCCCCAGACTATCACCGGAAGGTAGTGAGAAGGATCAAGGTATTCTGCCATTAAGTCAATCAATCTCCGTGGATTGTATACCTCTCCCACTTCTTTGTTGGGTCATATATCTGCAATAATCCAGAGGATAGGTAGACAACATATTAGGATCAAATAATCAACATGCCAAACACATAAATTGGAGGGAGGGAGGGAGAGAGCACCTCCCATCGCGAGGCGGGGAATATATGCTTATTTTTATCATACCAGTGACGCTCAACAACTTTACCAGCATGCGACTGTGGATAAGGAAACAAGATGTAAGCAAAAGCAACTCAGCAAGTACACAACACTTGCTTAAAGAAAAAAAATAGGCCGCAAGTGCGTATAGCAAATTCAAATTGCTACATACATCATAGTGTACTCTGGAAGTATATGACCAGGCAAAACCCTTGGGTAGTTGGGTGCATAGAAGAGCACCTTGTTTTTTCAGAATAAGATCCTTAACAATAAAACCAAGAACATACTAACATATACTAAGAAACTGTTTTAAGACACTGGTACCAAAGTACAACGGAATGTTCATAGTCATACTCTACTTGTTAGCTAAAAAAAGGGAAAAGTAATATATTGCAGTTATTACTTATAGATGCAGCAAGTATCTTTGGAGAAAGGTGAAAGAGTAGGCCACGCAAACAACTGACAAGTAATTATGTGGCAAAAGTGGAGGCTGGGGCATACCAAAATGCTCTAAATCTCAATTAGTTGGCTGCAATTACGGCATTCTGTACAGATATACACTATAAAACTATGAATGGGTAGGTAAAATCCGCATGGTGAAATGTAATACTTTTTTTACAGTTCCAGTTGTGGAAAATAAGAGAAAAAATGACGAATTCTGCTTGATATGGATGATAAAGGAGACTAAAACATCCTGTGAATTGTGCAACTACTACAGCTAGAAGAATACATAATTTCCATCTAGTCTAGTAATTAAACCAGTGAGACGTACCAAAGTCTCACACCACGTATTCAAAGTAAAAATTACTCCAAGCAAGCAAATAATTATAATAAAAGTATGAATCTTATAAGTTGAAGGGTCTTATAGATGAATAGAACACAAACAAATTCTTAATAATTTTTAGTAGTAATTCCATCCAAGTAAAACAAGATTGTGAAAAGCCTCACAGATACTGACCTCGTCTTTCTCTATTGTTGCATCAGCAGTGGTTCGTACATCTTCATGTACATCAAAGTGGAAAAGCTGAGGGAAAAAGAAGAAGATAGTTTAAAAAATGTCAACAGACAGACACTAAGATATGGCAATATGGCATGAAGAGATTACACAACAAAAAAACTTGATACAGTATCAGCAGTAAATGTAGGGGCTTCTTGATCATCATTTAGAAAAGGAGGCCAAGAAAAGTACAATTTCACGTGTTTAACATACAATACATTATTTTCAAAAAAAAAAACATACAGTACATTGGTCAACTGGTAGAAAATAGACACTTACTGGCCCACTTTTACCCCGCGCCTTGTTTACAATCAACTCATAGAAACTATGTTGCTGCATTTGAATGACCACAAACTCTGTTAGCAAACATCCAAAAGACAAATAAAGTATGATACTAAAAGCACAAATGGAGGTCCTCTCACATGGGGAATAATAAGATCCTCTTTTACATAAAGTAGATTCTCCACTGAAGTTGTGCGGACCTCTCGGAACTCAGGTGCAAGTTGCTGCTGAACAGCTCGGAGAAACTCTCCTATGCTATCACCTTTCCGAACCTTATTACAAAAGAAATAGGAGAGACAAGGGTCATAAGAAAGTAAAACAGAAATGCTACTCTATGTAGAATCTTAAAACCAATTCAGATGAGGTGTCAATAGAAAATTGTGCACTACATGGAGTTCAAAACAATACTCCCATTGTTCCACATAATAGTTTTTATTGCAATTTGGGATATTCGAAAATACTTGGAACTTCCCAAAAAAGTAGTAAATAACATATAACCAAATGACCTAGTGTGTGATTTCAGTACAAAATAAATCAAATACAATCAAACAGGGAAAGAAAAGGTCACATTTAGAGAGGTGATTTTGATTAATTAAGTAAATTAATAACTTCTTCAAATGATGAATCCCTAAAACTTTCATCCAATTTGGGATGACGGAGGTACTACGTAGTACTAAAAAAATATACCCATAAGGCCATAAGTACCTGAATAGCTCGCCGATGGCCTGTTCCATCCCAATAACTATACGTGATTTGAAGAGGCTCACCTGAACAGTGTAACACAAGCATTATAGAAAAATTAAGTAACAAACTAGAAGTGTAAACAAACAAGAGCAGAGGGAAAATATTACTTCGTATTTGTGCCTGTTGTTTGCGCCACTGTTTCTGCAGTCTCTCACGTTCAGCTTGTTCTTCCTCTTCCCTCTCTCTGAAAAAATGCTTCATAGCCCCCCATTACAGTGTTAAGGTCAAAAGAGGGAGAGGAGAGAAAGAGACTGATTTATAAGAGAGAGAGAGAGAGAGAGAGAGACAGAAACAAACATATATACCTGTCAGGTAGAAAGCTCGTTTCTACTGTAGGATCTTTCCCAAGTTTCCCACATAGTTTCTTTGGTTCTTCTGCAAAGTGGTACAATATAATTGCATTCTTAGCATAGGGAAAATAGAGAATAATACTGCAGTAATTGACATAACTGTATGATGAGCATAAGAGTAGGTATGTGGTATGATAGCGTTTGTGATATGCAGCTTTCAGGCCTAATGCAACATATATTTTTTTTACGAAGGATGACTATTCCCTTATCTTTTATTCTAATAGGGCTAACTGTCCAAAACATTGTTGTCAGACAGTCAAGAGTAGTCATACTACAAAGGTTTTCTCCGAAAATGTATGTTGTAGTTGAAAACATGCTTCAGCAACAATTCTAGAAAACCCATGTTGTAGTTAATAGCTAATATATTTGAAGTGCATTTCCATAAAAGAAACTATTGCATGTAAAAATAAATAGAAATACGATACTAGTATTCTTTCCATATGGCATATTGTCTGAAAACACAAGAAAATCTTGTTAAGTTGTTATGCAGAGAACATAGAGGACAACTCCAATCTGAAATAATTCTTTAGCAAAATTTAAACGAAACATTTTTTGGAATTTGCAAATGTCATGTATGTTTGTGAGAGAACAATGAAATTACAAATATTTCAAAAACATTTGGAATCAAATAAGAAACAATTGGACAGTCAAGATGTATAGCTTTTGTAGTTGACACCACTTATCAGACTGCATATGCCATGCATAAAAAATAGAAGTTGATTAAAAGCATGACAATCTTATCTAACAAACAAGCTCACCTTTTTCCTCTTCTTCCTCTTCACTTCCATTATCAATATCATCAGAAAAAGATAATCGGGAACCACCTCTTACCTTCCGCTTCTTCCTCTTTTGTGCTTGAAGCTCATCTTCCCTAATATAAAGGAAAGGAGAGCAAAATTTAATAACATAAATGATAAACACTAACACTAACACTAACCCTAACCAAAATCCAACAGCTTAGTGACCATAAGAACGTAGATAAGCTGTATGAAGATGTTCACTCACTCTTGTTGCAGTTTTTGCAGCCGCTCCTTTTCTTCTTCCTCTATTTTGGTTCGGATTGTGACCCTCTGCCATACAAAGGTATAACTCAAAAAAAGATCTCAGCTGTGATAAATAGTTTAGGAACACCATCAAGAACCTTAAGAGTACCTTCTCAACGTATTGTTCTCGAGTAACCAAACCAACCGTTTCCTTCTTGAATGCAGTCTCAAGAATCTAAAGACAAATTCAAAGGATCGCATTAACATAACTTATACCCCAAAAGAAGAAAAAACCAAGTCAAACTTACATGTGAGAGAAGTCAGTCACCAAAAATAGTAGGGAGAGAAAATTAAGTTTACTCACACTCAATTGCCCAAAATGACACGAAATGAACTGAAAATTGTAGGAGAAGATAGGAAAGAAACAGAGTGGAATCCATTTTATGTTATGGATCCTAGCCAAATAAGTTTTTTTATCAAATGTGAAATATTTTACCTTTGAAAATCTTAGGTTAAATCAGCATATCCTAAGTGACAGTGTTTGGGCAGATAACTAAAAAAACTCAGGGCTAGCTGGGTTCTAGATATTAAGCTCATTTTATGCTTAGACTCCCTAACAGAGTTTACTCATAACAGATTATGACTGTCATTTAAAGATGCTGCATATTAAGTTGATATCAGCAAACCTGAAGTCGAACCAAGTTCACCAATTAAGAACCATAGCTTGGAAAAATACGAAAAAGGGAAATCGCGGAAAACACCAAACCCGACATAAATGGACGACATAAGAAAAAATTATGGAACACTTGTGGTTTTAAAAGAAGCAACCAACTAACAGCCCAAGTTCACACATAGAAACCCCAGATTTGGGAAATAGGCAAATGAAAGTAGAGGAAATATTTAAAAAAATTTAACTCTGCAATTATGAAAACGCTGTGCGATAAAAATGAGTGTAATAATCTCAGAACTATTACATTACATATTATCCTAACTCGAGCAACCCACAACCTTCCCAAGCTCGCCAATTAAAAACCCTGGATTTAGAAAATAATTCAATATTTGGAGAAATTTAGGCAGGCAAACAAACTATCCAATAGAACTGTATGAGATAAAAAAATGAATCTAATCACCTTTAAATACTTCCAATCCAGATTTACCAATTAAAACCCTATGTTAGGAAATTAAGCAACTGTTTGGGAAATATTAGGCAAATAAACCCTAGTACAAACTGTATTGATTTGAAAAATAGGTGTATTAATGATTCAATAATTAAGTCTATCCTAAACCAATAAACCCACTTCTAATCCAAGTTCACCAATGAAAAACCCTAGGTTAGAAAATTAAGCCAATATTTGGAGGAAATTCGCCAAACAAACCCTAGTACACAACTTAATTGAGATAAAAATAAAAAAAAGTAGGTGTATTAACCTTTGAATAATTAAATCACAGTTTGTCCTAAACAATCAACCCAGTTCCAATTCAAATTTACCGATTAGAAACCCCAGGTTAGGAAACTAAGCCAATAATTGAGGGGAAATATGCAAACAAACCCTGGTACACAACTGAATTCAGATAAAAATGTGAGTATAATAACCTTTAAATAAAAATATCACGGATTGTCAAAAATCAATCAACCCACTTCTAATCCAATTTCACAATTAAAAACCCTAGGTCAAAAAATTAAGCCAATATTTGGGGAAAATAAGGCAAACACACCCTAGTACAAAACTTTATTAATATAAGAAAACATGAGTGTAATAACTTTAAATAATTATATCACGGATTGTCCTAAATCAGTCATCCCAAATACCGATAAAAAAATAAGTAATAACTTTAAATAATTATATCACGGATTGTCCTAAATCAGTCATCCCAAATACCGATAAAAAAATAAGTGTAATAAACTTTAAAGAATTATATCAAGGATTATCCTAAACCAATCAACCCACTTCTAATCCAACTTCACAATTAAAAATCCTATGTTAGGAATTTAATCCAATATTTGGGGGGAAGCAGGCAAACAAACCCTAGTACAAAAGTAACAAAACTTAAATAAGCTTCAAATAATTAGATGACGAATTATCCTGAGTAACCCTAAGTTAGATAAGCAAAGCCAACAAAATCAGGGATAAATTTAGGCAAAAGAAAAACCTCATATAAGACTCGTAGTACAAAACAGTATAGAGATAAATAACAATTTGGGCAAAATTAATTATATCACGGATTGTCCTAAATCAATCAACCCCCTTCCAATCCAAGTTCACCAATTAGAAACCCTAGGTTAGAAAATTAAGTCAATATTTGCGAAAAATTAGGCAAACAACCCCTATTACAAGACATTATTTATTAAAAAAATATGTGTGTTAACAAATCGGGGATAAATTTAGGCAAAAAGAAAACCTCTCTTAGTACAAAACAGTATGTAGATAAATAACAAATTGGGCAAATAATAACTAATATATAAAACCCACTTCCGATCCAAGTTTACCGATTAGAAACCCTAGGTTAGAAAATTAAGTCAATATTTGCGAAAAATTAGGCAAACAACCCCTATTACAAGACATTATTTATTAAAAAAATATGTGTGTTAACAAATCGGGGATAAATTTAGGCAAAAAGAAAACCTCTCTTAGTACAAAACAGTATGTAGATAAATAACAAATTGGGCAAATAATAACTAATATATAAAACCCACTTCCGATCCAAGTTTACCGATTAGAAACCCTAGGTTAGAAAATTAAGTCAATATTTGCGAAAAATTAGGCAAACAACCCCTATTACAAGACATTATTTATTAAAAAAATATGTGTGTTAACAAATCGGGGATAAATTTAGGCAAAAAGAAAACCTCTCTTAGTACAAAACAGTATGTAGATAAATAACAAATTGGGCAAATAATAACTAATATATAAAACCCACTTCCGATCCAAGTTTACCGATTAGAAACCCTAGGTTAGAAAATTAAGTCAATATTTGCGAAAAATTAGGCAAACAACCCCTATTACAAGACATTATTTATTAAAAAAATATGTGTGTTAACAAATCGGGGATAAATTTAGGCAAAAAGAAAACCTCTCTTAGTACAAAACAGTATGTAGATAAATAACAAATTGGGCAAATAATAACTAATATATAAAACCCACTTCCGATCCAAGTTTACCGATTAGAAACCCTAGGTTAGAAAATTAAGTCAATATTTGCGAAAAATTAGGCAAACAACCCCTATTACAAGACATTATTTATTAAAAAAATATGTGTGTTAACAAATCGGGGATAAATTTAGGCAAAAAGAAAACCTCTCTTAGTACAAAACAGTATGTAGATAAATAACAAATTGGGCAAATAATAACTAATATATAAAACCCACTTCCGATCCAAGTTTACCGATTAGAAACCCTAGGTTAGAAAATTAAGTCAATATTTGCGAAAAATTAGGCAAACAACCCCTATTACAAGACATTATTTATTAAAAAAATATGTGTGTTAACAAATCGGGGATAAATTTAGGCAAAAAGAAAACCTCTCTTAGTACAAAACAGTATGTAGATAAATAACAAATTGGGCAAATAATAACTAATATATAAAACCCACTTCCGATCCAAGTTTACCGATTAGAAACCCTAGGTTAGAAAATTAAGTCAATATTTGCGAAAAATTAGGCAAACAACCCCTATTACAAGACATTATTTATTAAAAAAATATGTGTGTTAACAAATCGGGGATAAATTTAGGCAAAAAGAAAACCTCTCTTAGTACAAAACAGTATGTAGATAAATAACAAATTGGGCAAATAATAACTAATATATAAAACCCACTTCCGATCCAAGTTTACCGATTAGAAACCCTAGGTTAGGAAATTAAGCCAATACTAAACAAACCCCAGTAAAAAAAAACTTAAATGAGGTTTAAATAATTTGATCACGAATCATCCTGGATAACCCTAGGTTAGATAAACAAAGCCAAGAAATTCAGGCGAAAAACTTAAGCAAAAGAAGAACCTCTCATAGTGACTACAAAACAGTATAGAGATAAATAAGAAATAGGGAAATTTTAATTGAACAAACAAAACCTCGGAGGTGCTGGAACCGAACTGGAGAAGACCGGATTGACCTTGCGAAGAAGCGGTTTTATCTTTAAGGTCTTGAATCTTTTTTCTCTCAGCTTCTCTTTGTTTTTCTAACCTCCGTATCCTAACCGCGTCTTGAGCCGTTCCCACGTATCCGTCTCCCATCCCCGCCATTCTCTCTCTCTCTCTATACGTATCGCTAACCACGAGTATGTATCTATTGTATCGTATCCTATTGTATTGTATTATGATGTGTTCCAAGTATGGTCCAATAGTTTTGGAATGTTTAGTTTTTGTTTTATAGTTTGTATTTTTATTTTTTTTCCGAGTGAGTGATGTTGCGGGAAGCGGAGATTTTACGAGGAATGGAAACAAAAGAGCGAACAGAGAGGAAAACGAAAACGAAAACGTAAAAAATGTAAAAAAATAATTTCAGATTAACATGTGAAATTATGGAAGACGGAATATGTGAATTGGAAAACAAGAAACAGTAAATGGGATGAAGATGGAAAATATGATGGTCAATCTTTTTTTATAATAATTCAACCCGCGAATTTTATGGATTCTAGTCAAATATGATGGTCTTACGTACTTTTAAAGGGATATTTGTATCGAATTATTATAAAATATGATATGGTTTCGTATACTTACCCTGCTAAATAACATTGAATGAGCGATGCATATTTGTTACTTATGTTTGCTTGAACTCAATTACTGCGCTCATCTCTCATTGAGGAAATATAAGTTTCATCATTTTGGATTATGACGACTTCTCTACTAACCATCGTCGCACGAATTGGATTCACATGTATTAATTGGGTAAATCAGTTTGCATACTCAATTTTAATATATAAAAGGTGCAGACTATTATATTAAATTTTTTAAAAAATGAATGAATTAGATAGATACAGTCGGAACGTACACTCCTCCATTTTGATAAAATTCGATGAAAATTTATTTATTTTTTCTCTCTATTTTGAAACCGTATATGTTATGAAAAGAAAAACTTATTAGTATAGAACATCTGCTCGTCTCATTTACTGATCCACTGGTTAAAATTAAATTGAAGTTATAACTTATATGTAAAGACCGATAGATTATATTAAATGTCACATAGCATATAGATGTGTCATGGGTTTCGGTGTATGGGTGTACATATCTATCACACGAAATAACTAGAAAATGGAATAAAAGAATGAAATGAGAATAGTAACTGTGCAAGACAGGCCCACCTTACCCCCCGCTGTCATGCATTTAGATCAATACCATAATTAGTCATTAGTTTTACATTTATAAAAAGATAACCCAATTAGTCATTAGTCTACTTTTGATACCATACTTGTATTTATTGACTTTCATAAAACCCCCATGTCACACAATTTATCATATACGTAGTATTTTTTTTTTACATGAAGTTGCCTCTTTATTCGTGTCTTGTATTAGATGTATTTTTTTTTCCAAAACTATGATTAACAAGAATTTTGAATTGCAAACTTATTTTATATATATATATATATATATATACCTCATCTCAATAGTTATTGATTTAAGAAAATAGGAAAAAAAAACTTTTAATTTCTATATATAATTTGAAAAGTAGATACTTAAACTAATATTATGTGCTTAATAAGTAACTTTGTCAACTGTATATTTTTAAAAATATTAACATGTTATAAAATTTAAATAAAGTTATACTTGAAGTTGAAAGTTGTACAAACAAATTGACAGAGGAGGGGACAGGCCAAAAGATCTTGACTCGGTTAACATATGATTCTTAGAACAAAACCCTTACTGAATTACATTACTTTAAAATTTTAAAACAACTTATTGAAGTTTCTGTTCATTCATTAAAAAAAATTACTCTGTTGGTGATTAGTGACTACGTTATGAACCATAGTATTGTATATTATCTTTTGCAAATGTTGTTATCTATCTATGTAGTGTGAGTCGGAAGCTAAGAAATACAAATATTTTCAATCATATGGGTGGGAAAAAAAAAGGAATAACAGAATCATACCGGAAAACCGATCCGTTGAGTTCTAATCGAACCAAACTGGGATAATATAATTCGATTTGGTTTCAGTTCATGAGTTTGAAAACCAAATATACATTTATTTGACAATTATAGCTCATCCATACGCTTATTATAACTTGAGTTGGTAAATAGTAATAATAAATCACATCTTTCAAATAAGGAGGCCCGCCAAAAACTAATATGAAAATTTATAAGAAAATGTAAATTCTTCATTTAATTTGAGTAACATTTTGCTCACTTGGGTTATTTAGGGAAAATATGATGGACCTGTTTTTTTTTGTCACGAAGTGACATTTTTTATCAAAATATGATTCAATTAAGCCACGCTACTCTATCAAGGAGCTTATGTGTGTGAATTGACAAAGTTAAAGTCATTATCACTCTCCAAATATGCACAATCACGGCAATAAAATAATGGACACCTTGACATTCTGTCATAACTTTAATTTTGCTTTTGATTCACTCTTTATCCCTAATTGAGTTGATGGCAACGTTTAACGACACTTTTTTTTTTAATCCTTTTTAGACACAATGTCTGTTTCCCTTCTTTTGAAAATATTTCATATAACTTTCAAACTAAGACAACTAACTACATGATTGAAAATTAAAATTTCTAGCTTGAATATATATATGCTTTACCACACGGAGTGTAAATAAAGTACATTTGCACGTCGCTTAATGAGTACTATGACCGGTTTAGCAGCAACCGCTCTCCAGTTTCTAGGCAGTTTGTATCTAGTTTGTTGTAAAACAACACGATTTCACTCCTAACAGAGTTCAAATAAGGTTTTCATCGCCAACTAATTAACGTACTGCATAACTTTCATAGTAAATTTGACTAGTGTTACATGTTTACAACAATCTCTTACTATAAAACCAGAAGTAGTGTAAAAGCAGCTGCGACACCTATCTCATTTTCTAGTAAAATTAACCAAAACATTACAATAATCATATAATAAATTTAATAACACCACATGTACAGTGAAGTTTGATGATATATGTAGAAACCTGTTGATATTGACTCGCTAAGGAAATCCTATTTACCTCGATAAACATTGATCTATTTATTGATCGAATGACACAAAAACCGTAGTCAAACCAACTTCCAGCACCCGCTGAACCACGACTAGCGTTAACCCCTAAAATTAACTAAGTTTGCACATACAAATGATCTAACAAACATAAGACACCAAAATTATACAAATAGTTTCTCATAACTAAAGAAGAGAAAATAATATTGTTAATAATAATTAATTATTTTCTACACATAAAATGTAAGAGAGGGATTTATTTTTTATTTTTTTTATAGAAACTCAATGGACCATTATATCATGTACATGATCCATATTAAATATCTCCAAGAGTGTCTATAAAAAAGTATATTCTTATATAGCCCCATCAAAATGTTAAAAGAGTATATATTAATAACAAGTAACAACCAACATATATTCACAAGATTATACTCAAACTAATTAGCAAATAACTACAAAAGTAATTAAAAAAAAAACGTCATCACTGAAACAAGCTCACTTGAAACTGGGCCAAGTACAAGTATATACAGAATTAGCCACTCCCCATGTCGACCCTTCTTTCGTAGATAAATGATTTAACCGAAACAAAAAGACCAAAATATGGGTATTATTCATAGTGTCTATCTCAAAATTACTACTTAAAAAAACTAAATACTAGTAGTACCAAGTACGTATCTAATAATAAAGACTAATTTCGCATATACGTATATGCAAGTTGTAACAACCAACATACACATACACATACAAAATTATACTATCCGTACGTAGTACTCAACTATTTAGCAATACACTTATCATTAATTCATTCAAACAAGGTCCCTTGAAACTGGACTAAAACAAGAAGAAGAACTATCAGCGCCGCCACTCCCCACGGAGACCCACCGCCCTCACCCGAAGACTGCGTCCAGTAGCTCCTTTGCCTCCTATCATACGCGGAACCCCCAAAAAACCACCCTCCCCCTAATCCACCGCTGCTCTCGAAACTCGATAGCCACTTCACAAGAAAAAGCAAGGCAACAGGTGCGACAAAGAGGGCCCATCCGAGGCCCTCTTCAGCTGACTCGACTACGGATTCGTAGTCGGTGTACCATTGGAGACCGAGGAAGAGGGAGATGACTAAGAGGATGATGATGACCGGATATGGGAGCGGGTTTAGTGTGAAGTTGTCGAAGAATGAAGGGGATCTCTGACTACCGTAGTATGCCATTTTAGAGAGAGAAATATTGTTATGTGTTGGAGCTTGAAATGTTTTCAAAGTTCTTAAACTATAATGTAGCTTTCACTTTTTTTTTTTTTCTTTTTATCATAAACCTTTAACTAAAAAAAAAATTTTCAAAATAACGACCGGATTATTAACTTTAATTTTTTGTATGAGCTTATTAGCGACGGTTTTTGTTACGGTTTTGTGATAGTTTAGTCAATTTATGACGGTTTTATGACATTTTAGTCAATTTGTGACAGGTTTATGATAGCTTTTGATTCCCATTAAATCAAACATTATTTTATAGTGTTTTTTTTGTTAGAGTTAAAACTTATTTGTAAACAATGGAATACTGATAATGAGTAGCTATGGTTTATGTAGCTTTCACTTTAATAAGTGAATACGTGGGAGTGTCCAGCCAAAGAACTAAAGTGAACACTAGCTATGGTGTACAAGTAATTATCATGGTTACTGGTATGCACACTTTTCTTTTCCTTTTAACTTAAAACAATTAGCGGTCGACATGTATATTATATATAATGTGAGCCCATAACAGTTTAAACCGAACCAAATCGATTAAAAAATCAAACATAACTAATCGGTTAAGTTTGGTTTAAAATTAAGAAATCGGTTTAATTAGTTCAACTTATTGTTTAGGTTGTTTGAACCATGAAGAATCGATTAATCTTATTTACATTTTTTCAATACATATATAATTATGTTGATAACCTTTACATTGTAAACATAATTTTTTTGTTCAACAGATTATTAGCTTACTTGTTTTTTTGACTTAGAATTTTAAATGAAATTTAAGTTGGAAAGATTTCAAGCTAATCTTACTTAGATTTTTTTTCCCCTTTAACTAATCCAAATGGAAACAAAACGGCTTCCACTAATTTGGTTTGGTTCAACTTCGATAATTCGCTAATCTTTTTGTAGATTACCTCTTTCTTAAATCCCAAGTCTTATTAATTATATGGAGTACTAGAATGGATAAATTTATTTGTTTCAACTTACGTCATATCACGAGATTGAGAATGACACTTGACGATTTTACTCATCAATATGATGAAAGACTAAGTGATATTAAGTGATATGAGATGAAAATAATACCCGATAAGTGGTATTCAGTAATGACCCGACCCATATATTTTTAATGGATATCCATCGCATCAGACATGGAAAGCTTAATTGGTATAAGTACATAATGGTCTTTTACTTTATAAAATAGGAAAGATAATTACCCGCTGGACTAACCGTAATAAATAGAAACTCATCACGTAAAAAGTTCATGATCTGACAAATGATCATGCGATGCATGCACCCCTATAAATAGAGTCAAATAACAATACAATGGGAGGATATGATTTCTAAGCAGAAAAAGACATATCAGTACAAAGACTTTCAGAGTTTGTATCACTAGAAAATACACATATACAATAAGTAAAGCCGAAAATCAAAGATCTATTCCAAGCATTAGATAAATTGAAACTATTGCAATAAAAGTACATTGTAAATCAATCAAATAATCAATAAACATATATTCTCGTTTAAACAGTTATTTTTAACCATTTAAATAATTGTTGTTGAACAACCCGGCTTGACCAAGGAAAGTCCATGATTTATGACCAAGTTTATTTTCCTTAATTTAATCATATTGATTTGTTTGGCTGTAAAATGTGACATATCATGGCATGATACCATACTTTTTTCCGGATTAAATAAGATAAGGAGCGAGTTTAGTGACTATGTTGCTATTATTTGAGTAACCCCACTATGGTCTATAAGTCGGCCAATTACTGGAAAGCAAGTGTAAATCCAACATCGCATCATGTTATAAAATGTCAATTTACTTTCGGCCACATGAATATACTGTAGATACTTTCAAAAGTATTTTTTTTTGTTAGTCGGTCACCATGTGTGGCCATAAACAATTGAGCACTATTGTTATCATAACATTTGACCATTGGTTTCGAAAACAAAAGGATTATATTATTAGTGCTTATAAGATTGATGATAAGACCGTCCCATCTAATTAATCAAAATATATTTTTTTTAATTTAATTATACTATAAAAAATGACATGTATCAGGAATATTATAAATTATCTAAATTTAATAAAACACAAAATTCACATCATATATGAGGAATGCATATGATTCTCTAGATTAATAATCCCCCGTTCCTAAACAAATGTCCCCTACGAAAATACGTATAATTTTGACCGATAATTTTTTCATATTTAGATTGCCATAAAACATTATTTGAAAAATTAATCACGTAGTTTATGATTAGAACTATATGATGAAATTTTTAATTTTTTAATTTTGGTAATTTTGATATGAAAACTTTGATGGTCAAAGTTACATGTATTTTCGTAGGATATATTTGTTTAGAGATGGAGAGAGTATAATAGTAATAAACTATCATGTGGTCCACATTTTTATGGTTACAATATTGTTATGATTATTAAAATATAATAAGCAAATAATAAAAAATAATATAGGGTTATTATAATGAAATTAATAAGAAAGCTGAGATTTTGTGTAAATGTAAATAATTTCTTAAAATGTATAAAATATGTTAGGTTTGAAAAAATGGTTGAACTACTGCGGATGGTCTAAGTTGGTCAAACTTTATGGAATTCCGATTTTGTTTACAGACGTTTTTGATATAAGTAAATTAGTAGTTTATTCCAAGCTCATCAACACTTCACGTTTTTCCCCTTTCGATCCAAGATCACATAAATTCAGATTTTATATGTACAAAGAGTGATCCATATCCATGTTTCAAATGTGGCAACGTGAATTTTAGGGTAAAATAGGTCATATAATTTTTTATTAAGGAATCTAGGCTTTGCTTACCGTCTAAATTTAGTCTAATTTCTACACAGTCTCGGCTTTTAGAACACTATTCCTACCCGATCTATAAATAGAGTTTTACATTATTGAAACTTTAACAAATTTCACAGTTGCTTATAATAAGCTAGTTAAAATGTGTTAATACATTTCATAAAATAACAGTAACTACATTTCATTTAGTATAAATTTAGAGACCTAACTTCTAAAATCTGATCAGATCAGATTACATAATGTATCATTTTGATTATCTTCATATGCGAGTATTTTGAAATAATCGATGAGCTTGTCGAATGTCGATGACAGTATTCATAACTGCACGGGGAAAATCGTTCGTCCAACACTTTGGCCGAACTCGGTTCTTGAGGTATTGTTTGTACGATCAAGCCTTTTTCACCACCTTTTGTCGTACTTTTCCATATGAGCATAAGCTTCAAAATGTTAGTCTTCGGTCGAGGATTTAACCGACCGACCACCCTCGATCCACGCTCAAGTCGATAATAGCCCTAAGCAAGTTTAGAGATAAATTAAAATATTGAACATGAGTAGTGAATGTTGTATACATGATACTTATGAAGGGTGGGATTGTGTTTAGGCTGTGTTTGTTTGAAGTATTTGGGGGTGGGATTGTACTTAAAATAATATTGGGCCCATACATGTGTCATTTGAGTTGGTATTGCTAATATCATTGGTACATGGTGAGAGATGTTATTTCCAATACCTATGAAGGGTGGTATTCAAAATTTAATCACATCCAATTTTTTTAATGACCAAGTTATCTTTCATTCTTTCAACATCTCATACATAAATATGGTGACTGAGCTGTAATTTTTGTTGTCCTTTTTACTGTATTTGATAAGTGTTACTGTTTTACATTAATATTTTTTTTTTCTAGTTCTATAATGTTATCTTTTGTGCATAGTATTTTATATTAGTTATGAATATTACTTCAAATCTGATGTGAAACATCTTAAATATAGTTACTTTTTGAAAAAAAATCATTATGCATGAAGTAAGTCTCGTTAAAAAGGTAAATTAGTTAAATAGTTCAACCTTAATAAGAATTAAACAAACCGTTCATTGGTAGTTCATGTATATACTATTAAATACTAATTTCATTTTTTTTTATCCCGCTATAGTCTAAATATATTGATTGTCCAATTACTACTAATACCGCAAATAAACAAGGCCTTAAAGCATGGGCTTTTATCGGCAAAGGGCCGTCATTTCACAATTAACGGGCTAGCGTATGGAGTATCCACAATACAATTAATACCACTTATAATTCTAACGGCATTATCCTTTCTTATCACCCACTAATTAAGGATCAATCCTTATCCTGTTGACCAATTAGATAATAACAACTCTAATTATCCCACAACTTTGACACAAATACATCAATCTGCCAATCAGAATTAAGTGCAATACAAACAATAGTTTCCATTTTTTTATGACAAAATTGGAAGAAATAGTACCTATCAATCCACTAGTCACATACTATAATAAATTAATAAGATTGACTTTAACAATTTTATTTCTAGTACATGATCTTTTTCTATAATTTATATCGAGAAAAGTTTTATAGTCATATTAGACAATCATCGAATTATAGAAGTTTTGGATTAGTGACTTATTTGTGTGTTTGATCTTGTTTATTTTTTAATCAAAAATATGACCATTTAACAAAAGTTATCGTTCACCCACCATTTATATTTTCACCCATGATCGTATATCATTACAGAAGGAACGATTATTACGGTCCTACAAATATGTCAGCGGATTTGGTAAGGAGACAAGAATCTTACTAGTCATATCGGGTTTACTTGTAAAGAGTACCAACTCAAAAAATTGTACAAATGAAACTTTATTCAAGTTTTTTCACTATTATTATTTTGGAATCGGACTTTTTTAAATTTTATGAAAATATGCCTTCTAAAGAGGATGACATGGACCACATGGTAAATGTTCACATGCACAAAAGGACCTCTCTTATGGCAAAGTCAATAGACACCAAAATAATACTGTGTTATTTATCTTGCTAAAGGCAGATAGACAATAGCCAAGTTAATAAACACCAAAATAATTAGGTCATACTAGAAACATGGTAATAAGAAGACAAAAAAAAACTCTTGTTGAAAGCAGCGCGTGATACAACTCAAATGAAAGAATCAAAAATGTTTCTGGAAAAACATTGTGGTTTTTTTATATGTTCCTTACTTTCAATTATTGAATGAATATACTCATCTGTTTTCAATATCATGTTTAGTGCAAGACAAGCAGTAATCGAATGGTGGTTGTTTTTTTACTCAAAAGTGATTTTTTGACTGTTTTATAGACCACAATTCTCTAGTCTAAAGTTACTTAAAAGATGAAAATGATTTACACAGTAGCTTCATTTATGTTAATTAATCTTGATGTCACTACTCTAATTTAGTGGCTATAAGTACAGTTTTTCTCTTTTTCCGATTCACTTCTACCGTATTTGTATGCCTTTTGTTTATTTGGTATTTTCCAGATTGACTAAAACAACAAGAATTACTTTGACACTTGTGTAAATTTTTGCAATTCACGTAAAAATGCTCCGTGTTCTTCCATGCATGTCGAATGTGTGACATAGTGAGATTAATCATATTATCTTAGTTTTGTTAATATTAATCGTATCAGCCTTCCCATAATACATCGGTGGTTGTCGATCGCATGGATGCAGTTTTGCTATGATTTTTCGCAGCTTCGTGTATCAAATTAATTGTTCCCAAATAACCAGAAGAGCTATCGAGCCAGCGAGTCAAGGCTATCGAATAACAGTTGTCAGGTTACCAGAGGATTGTAAATCTTGGTTGTTACATGGGCAAATTAACCAACCCGAAAATTACAAACATGGACCATTGCTAGCTAGTTGGTCACAAATTTGATGCCCGAATCTCAATCGAGAATGATAGCTCTTGAGGAAGACAAACAAGTGAAACCCTTCATGAACAGATGATCTTCATGAGAGCTTTTAGCTTTGGATTTCTCTCATGTTTTATTAAAGTAAGCATTTGGCACGTAGTTTCTATAACCCCTTGGCCACATTTATTAACTGAAGTTGAAGTATATGGTAATGGCAATATATTGCTGGAAATTTAGTCGTATCGAGCTTAAGATAGAAGCTACCATGTATGATTTTTATTTTTGCCAAGTATAATGCAATTCAGTCCCTAAGACACTTCCAAGGGAAATACATCATCTAAAATCTTGTGCTTTACGATCGAGTGGGCGACATGTCTGACAATGCGACATGCCTAAATTAGTAGATATTGAGAGATCCACTAGTTTGGGAAAAACACCCCTTATTAATTCTTATGTCATTTAGGACGATTACATTCAAAATATTTTCAATACCGCCAAACTATTTTGCAACTACTATCGAAACTTTATTTTTTCCACTGTATATATATATATTTACCTAAAGTACACCTTATTTAGATACTTTTAATTCCAAAATTTACTTTGATTGCCAAATCATAAGAGGGAGACGAGAGAAATAAAGTCACAATTGAGTTGCAAGTTACAGATGTATCTACTTGGAAACAAGTATCACTTGGTGAGTTTTTCATCATAAAGTACCAAACTATGTATCTAAATATAATTTAGTCTTTATCCTAGATTACAAGGGAATACTCACAAGTTCATTACCAATTAAAAATTGCAAATATTACAATGTGGTTGATGGTCAATACCTTATTTAGTATATTTACACACTATTTTTCTGTTTTCATGGCACACCAAATAATTTGTCATTGGTAATGACAGTTTCACAGCTTACACGCTACAGACATTATCAAAAATTTCATGGAGGGATCAAAACAAATTACACCAAAGACAATTCAAAGGTTAATAATTTTAATTTAGTTCAGTTTCGAAGGCTAAAAGTGTAACATTTGCAAACGTATCATTATTACCACCGATACATGTAGTACTAATCAGAACATTAATCATCTCCAAATCCACAAACCAAAACAATAATTAGAGCTAACAACTCACTCCATCACAACTCAATATCATCAAACCAAATGGAATCCCAAATCTCTCTCTCTCTCTATATATTCTACGTCGACTCGATCGGACTAAACAATGAGACCCAGAGCCGGAGCTAGAGATTTAGAGGCCATAAGACTTCCGAGAAAAACGGAGGCTTTTTTTTTTTCTTACAAAAAGTCAATAAGAATATTTAAGTCACATAAAGAATTCATACACCGATAATAACATTTAATACAATTAGTTGAAACTAAGATAAAGAATTCACATAAAGAACTCAAACTTCCTTATACGCGTCATAATAATTTTTTCGCCAAACCTAATTATTTTAATAACACAAAAGAAATAGTTAAACTAAGATAAATTCATACAAAATATATAATCTAGATTTCAAACAGAAAATTGAGCTTAAAACTTATAAGTTATACCCAACTATAGCACAATCTTATATCAAAATTAAGGTAAAAATTGTGAATATTAATAAATTAATCATGTTCCATAAATTTGTACAATGATATATTTATATTTTCAATCGTAAAAGGCTAAAATTAAAAATTTATATTGAAACTCTAATCGAATTAGAAAGACAATTTAAAATAAAGTCACTCTAACCTAGTCGGATTTAAAGGCAAAAATATAAGTTATATAAACCTAGATGATAATTGATAATTGAGAAAACAGAGATCGTTATCCGGATAGATAGTTATTCTTTTTACTTTTATTACTCTTGTTTTTTTCGTTAATCTCAGTAAAGGTGCGTTGAAAATTGGATAAAAATTGTATATGTATGTACAACAATAAATTACTTGTTTCATTATTAATATAAAGAATGGTATATTTTTAATTTACTATATAATAATTGGAGGCCTCTAAAAATTATGAAAATTGGAGACCATGACCCTATACCCATTAATATAAAGAATGATATATTTTTAATTTACTATTGTTGTGATACATTGTATGTGGTTGTCCATATTCATGTATCGGTTACATACATTGTGTATAACCTTTGAGTTTATGACTTATGACTTTCTAGCTTCTCACATATTCATGTATCTTGTTCCACCCCTCCACTATATAAAGGGGTTGAACTCTTCATAGTTGAACACATATTCATACTTGAATAAGACGATTTTACTCTCTCTCCATACATAGCTTGCTATGTCGATACTTTGCTAATAGTTGTCACACAACACGTTATCGGCACTTTGCTTAACGACGGAATAAAGAAATAGCTAGATAGTTTCATTCGAAGTGAGTATACGGCTCTATTTCTTCCTCGACGAGTTAGGAAGAGGGTTTATTGGGTTGCTAGATCACATATTGATCATACTTTCGCATTTCCGAATTAAGGTACATGAATTTCTACTTGTAATAAAACGTAGAAATTGCATAATTAATCAAGAATAGAACCGGAAATCTCATGTTTAAAATTTATATCACATGATGGATGTTTTTTTTTGATGAAAAATTACTATTGGAACCCATGTATATCACTTATTAAATGAGTTATAACTTGTAACATTAGACATAATAAACTGTCGGACCTAAACTGTCATTTTTAGAACATTGGAGGACTAATCAGTGACTTACCGAAACTTTAGGGTCTCTCTGTAAATCTCCTGAAATTATAGGACCAGCACTGAAATTACCCTTAAAATGCATATAGTTTCCTATATTTACACTCGTAGTCCATGTAGTTACTCCTTATACACAGAATAATATATATGTACGAGTTTACCCATTGTTTAGTCCGAAAATACTTATTTACATGCAAATGATCTAAGATTTAATTGCTACAACTTCTAAAATTTGTAGAAATCTTGTAGAAAACACCTCTTGCATGATAGTATTAATTGGTTGTGTGACATTAACTATATTTAGCCTCTTCGCATGCCACTATTTATTGCCTATGAATTGATGTAACCTATGTGATGTATTAATTACCCATAGAAAATGGCAAAAGTCACACTTTAGTGTTGGATTAAATAATAACTCATGTGGTTTAATATTACTACTCCATGTTAGGACTAGTTTACATGAGTATGACATGCCTTTATATTACGATATTGTTGAATGCTATTTTATCTTGTCACATAAAAGCTCGTAGACATTTATATGTTACGTGAACTTATAAATTGCCTCGAATTTGAACATTTTACAATGTATCTCTTTTGAGTAGAAATTTTCCTCAAGCTTAAACATTTAGATGTAGCTTTTGAGTTGAAAATTTACGAAATCCGGTATATGTATTCACATTTAAGTTGGAATAATTATGAATCTTCCCCAAATAGGCTCACCTATTTGGATACGATGTCTAGGAAAGATAAAGGCGGAAGTCGCTTTCCTAATGAGGTCGGTTTTTAAGAGGCATTCGTGCCCACCCCCCTCACCGTCTTTCCTGGTCGTGTTCAAGTAGAGCTACCGAAAGGGGTTGAGTAAATAATAAGTTTCCCGAGTGTGTTTATATAGGTGTATTTTTGCCAAATTGGTGTATCAGTATCGACCTGTCGTTCGATCAATGAGAACCTATTCACAAAAGCAAAACTTGTGTTTTTCGAACCTGCCATTTCGAAACAAAGTTTCTGTTTATGAAAACCATAATAGACATATAAACCTGTCGTTTTATATGATAATTAATCCAGAACTCCCAACACACGTTGGATGCCATCTAGGATGAGAAAAATCGTAAAATATACTTGCGAAATGAATGTTTAAACGTTGATTTTAATCTGTCACCACATGTTATTCACCCTGATGTGTGAAACTGTGATGCCCAAATTTTTTTTTGGATGTCATCTTTGATGAGTATAACACGAGTTTGTTGTTACAATCAGGATGAATGCTAAGGCGTTGATTTTATTCCGCCGCCACATTTGAGACGTGATGACGTCTATGGTGAACAACTGTCTGAAATTGACATATTGGAGCTATCATTCACCAAAATACTAGCTTGAAAATTGTATTCCATAAGCAGTATCGTGAATTTATATTCACCATGTTCCTTTATCACCCATCTGTTATTGGATATGAAAATTACCCCGGTGAGTAGTTTTCATCCTATTGGGTCAATGGCGAATTGTTTGCCTGATATTAATGCTCTTCGTGTATATTTTTTTCCACGAATCGAGAACCGAGACAATTGTTATTTGTCTCGAACTGTCGCGATCCCGATAAATCGCCTAGCCAAGCGAGATTTTAGACAATCGTCAAAATCGAAAACCTGTGGCTCCAAGACAGTAATTGAAAGGAATAATATGGTCCGTTGTCACAAAGCAAGAGATAATGCTCAAGGAGCCAACTTTATGCTATAAAGACAAAGGTCATGCACGGTTACTCCTTAAATAGTTCACAACTATTATAAAGGTGGAAAAACCGATGCTAATGTGGTTAAAGTTAACTGAAAGGAAACTCTTGAAACCCCCGGTTTTGTGGCTCAAATGAGTTTGATACCTTTCTTTATTGATTTTGATAAATCATTGAGCCATTTTTTCGCTTATCTGGATTATGTTTTTCCATTTGGATTATGATTTTTCCATTTGGACATACTTTTGGATTATGGTTTGCATGTTTACGAAATTTCTCGAAATAATTTAAAGTGTTTTTGAGCAAATTCCTTTGACAAATGTGACCAAACTTAAATTATGAAATTTTAGGCAATACTTGTGGGGTAGTTGATTTTTTTGGAAATAGTGGGTAACAGTGTACCACATAATTTCACCAACTATTTCCCTAAAAGAGTACTCAGTGACAATGATTCTGGACCTGTCGTTCCAAATCAAAATCTTTGGTAAAACCAAATTGATTTGTCAAATATGAGGTCTTATACTCATGTAGGTCCTGCCGTATCTTGTTGAGTTATAAAATATTCGAGAAAACCAGTGTTATTTAGTAATAGCTCATGAAAGAATTAATTTTTTTTTACATAGCCTCCATTCAATACGATCAAAAACGTATTTTAGAGGAGTTGAAATGTTTTTCAAGTGGTTTCTACCACAATTTTTAAAAGCATTTAAAGTTAACGTATCATTTCGCCTGTCGTCGAAATGATAAATGATTTAGATGCTAAGACATGATTGTCTATAATATCATTCGCCTGTCGTCGATTGATTAGAGCATTTTGATATTGTGGCATTGACCGGATGAGATATTCCCGGGTCAAAAGACGATGCTTGATTTATAATCGCATCGCATTTGGATTCTCTCTAAGAATATATTTCGCGATTAATCCGAAATTCATGCCATTAATGCTCACTTTGAAAGACTAGTATGTGTAAAGATCACGAAATGAACTCGTAGAATTCTTGTAAAGAATTGAATGAGTTCTTGTGGACTTATCCAACCATAAGACGGACCATAAATATAAATGGTTATGGTTGATGCATCGACAATATGGTCACATTTTACTGTTGTCCACATAAATGCAGCACTTCCCAAACTCTTAGCTTTATCATTAAGTTGATGGCTCATGATCCGGATTATCCTGAAAAATCTAGTCGACTTGATAATACCGAAGAGTAAGAATCAAAATTTTGATTTGAATTACTTGAGTTTGGAAATTGAACATCTTGTCGATTATGTTCAGACCCAAATGGATTCACGGAAAGTTTGATGATGCGACTGCAAATGGTTGCACGCACTTCTTGGTCTTGCGCACCAAGATTTATATTTCTGTGTGGGGTCATGCTATTTTGCTGTATTGGTCCGTCATGAGGCCCATAGACACTCAAACACCATATGCGTACCAGCTGGTTACTGGTTATGAGCCAGAAGTCTCATATTAACGCGTGTTTAGAGTGATTAATTAATATTTTGATTGAGCCACTATAGCATTCAAAATATGGACCTCTGAAAGGGACATAAGTCGATTATGAATCCCATGCCTATCATTTGATAGAGTAACCTTGGCAAGCGATCTCTTTACCGCATGATATGCGAAAGTGACATCGCTAAGACTGTTTTCCCCGTCGTTAGGGGGAGATTTGCACGTTACCGTTGATAAGGAACGACGTGAAGTAACGTGGCATAACCCACTCAGTCTTAGCTTGATCCCCAAAAATTGCACTTAGTGATAAGTAAATGCATAGACTCCCTCATGTCTAACTAAATGCCAGACGCATTTAATGACTTTATGAGACGTCACGAGATCATTTATACCTGCTGCAAAATGCTTGCAAGGATAGACGTCCCTGTCGGACGCCGTGTTCCTATCGTAACACGTTGCTTTGGCCGAACCCGCCAAGCAAAGGACGCTGTCGTTGGCCGTCAGTCTGTCGTCCTTCCTAAGATATGAGGAAGTTGACCGGTTCTTAATTCGTTCAGCCCCAGAGGTGGTGAACTGAAACTCGTTTATCGTACGAGATTATAAAGGATCAAGGAGATGTGTGATTTCCTCCTCATCCTAAGAATCTCGAAATATCTGTCGATCATGATATCTTAGACGATATTGAAGCGAAACGAGACTGTCATTGATTACTTGTTCATATATTCAGTGACGACTGATAATATGAGCAAATTATGACAGGGAACCACATATCGTTGCCTGAAGTCAACAAAGATCAGACTGACCAAATGGAAACTTACATTTCAAGGCAAATTCCTTAGCGAAACAAAGTGTGTGTGGACCTGTCGTTCCAACAACACCCCATGTCTAAACGAGTTTGTTTATTCGGGTATTCGTAACGAAGTGTGATGAGAATAATGAGAATATACATTGCTCGCCTCCTAGCGCACGGTTTCTCTCACACCTTGGAATTGATTGCGAGATGGTTTATTTCCTCGTAGTGGATGTTATAACGGTCCCCTACTTTATCAGTTTAGTAGTTTTCGGAAAACTGAGTATGCAGCCATGAATGTGGTCATATTTTATCTCTGTGGGGATTTAGACAAGCGATATGGATGAAGGTCCCTGTGTGACTTCATATGCTTGAATCAAGTAGTTTCTAACCACGGAATGCGTTCTCAATTGTCTGAGACGTTCACTATACGGATTAATATAATCCGAACGGATGTGGTATACCCGTCTAAAGTGAGTACTTGATCAGCTTGGGATACTTGAACAAAGTATTATGCCCTTGCGTGTTTTGAAGCAATCCATGTTTTGGATTTTCCCTTCGAGATGCAGGATCTTGGGAAGACACGGTAGTGACTCGACCTGATGATCGAGTCCCGTAAAGATTGAATCTAAGTCCATGATTCAAACTACACCCAGAAGCTGTTTTGACGCTTAGTAAGTCGTCAATTCTCCCATGATTGTTCGATCACTAGCCATTGATATAGACTCATTCCGTCCCTGGAGTGACGTTGAAAAGATTTGAACCATGATGTTCATATCCGAGTACAATAAGCGCACCACTGTACTTGGTCTAATGTGCTAAGACGAACATCTCGTCTGCTGTAAATTATATAGCTCCACACAGCATCGCGCTAACACGCTGCCACGACAATGGCCTTAAAAGACATTCTTCCATTACCTTACAGGTACTATGGAAAAGGGCTTGTTTATCCCATTTGCATCATCGAGTTGGCCTACCCTCATTGGCATTCGAAATAACGCGACCCTTATCGGTTACGTCGATGCATGTTACTTATCAGACCCGCATAAGGGACGTTCCCAATCTGGTTATGTCTTTACCATCGGGAACACGGGGATATCTTGAAGGTCTCGTAAACAGACCATAGTGGCTACTTCGACGAACCACTCTAAGCTACTCGCGCTCTACGAGGCGACTAGAAAGTGTGTATGGCTTCAAGCAATTATTGGCCATGTTAGAAGTATATGTGATCTAACTTACGATCTTGATGAACCAGTTGTCATTTATGAGGATAACACCGCTGTTATTGATCAAGAGAAACATGGTTACATCAAAGGTGACGCCACTAAGCATATCTCGCCAAAGTTGTTCTTTACACATGAACAACAAGCGCTTCAAATGATTGAAGTGAAGCATATTGGATCCGAGAACAATCATGTAGACTTGTTCACCTAGTCACTGCCAAAATATTCGTTCCAAAAACATGTTAGAGCGATCGGACTTAGGAAGCTCTCCGAGCTTTCCTAAACGACATGTTTCCATGCACCCTGTTGTGTGCAAGTGAGTGGGAGCATCCTGACGTATGCTTATCACCATGTTGTGTGTATCTTCACATATGCTTAGCACCCTGTTGCGTGCAAGTTCTCACTAGTTATTATTCCCGCACCCAGTAGTGTGCATGTGAGGGGGAGCATCCTGATGAATGCTTGTGTACTTTTTTTGTCCTTAGTTCAAGGGTTTGTCCCACTGGGTTTACCTTGACAAGGTTTTTAGCGAGACACATTTCTAATCCCGTTCTCACTTATGATTGCCGAAATCAGGGGGAGTATCCAGTTGTATACTTCTAACCATTGTGCACTCTTTTGTCCTTCGATTAGAGTTTTGTCCCACGAGGTTTTCTCTAACAAGGTTTTAATGAGACACACCATGTATGGTTATTTCCCCCGCTACTACTGATAGTTGTGTACTCTTTTGTCCTTCGACCAAGTTTTTTTCCACTGGGTTTTCTTGGCAAGGTTTTGATGAGGCACATATTTTCTAGTCAGTTCATTAACGCACTTGTATAGCGTTTCGGCCCACTCCATTCGGCAACACAATTTTGTCCTATGATCCGGTTTTTGTCCCACATCGGGTTTTTCGGGCTTGAGGTTTTATGTGTTGACACTAGCGAATGCGACTCAACAACTCATCAGAGTCTATGAAGACAAGGAAGCTTGCGGTATGTTTGGACACCCAAGGGAGAGTGTTGTGATACATTGTATGTGGTTGTCCATATTCATGTATCGGTTACATACATTGTGTATAACCTTTGAGTTTATGACTTATGACTCTAGCTTTTCGCATATTCATGTATCTTGTTTCACCCCTCCACTATATAAAGGGGTTGAACTCTTAATAGTTGAACACATATTCATACTTGAATAACACGATTTTACTCTCTCTCCCTACATAACTTGCTATGTCGATACTTTGCTAATAGTTGCCACACAACAACTATATAATAATCGGAGGCCTCTAAAAATTATGAAAATTGGAGATCATGACCCTATACCCAGCTGACCCATCCGTAAAAATGGGTCTGATGAGACCCCACGGAAGAACCATATCCACGACGTATCTGTATAGGTTCATTACCATTTCCACAAATCAAACACTAGCCGATCACATAACACAAAACATCAATCTTATCTGACATAGATCCAATTTCTTTTAACCAAAATCATTCAAATTTTAATGATTTAAAATTAAGTTAGCTCGATTTTCAACCCAAAGAAATATAAACAAAGTCGTAACATCTGTGAACGTGTCATTACCATTTATCATTATATCCTAATTACTCCATTATCCATCACCAAATCCACAAAGCCAACAACCCACTCTTATTAACCATCAAACCAAACCGGACCCCAAATCAAAAAAACTCTCTCTCTCTCTCTCTCTCTCTCTCTCTATATATATATATATATATATATAATCTCCGGCGATGAGACCACCGCGTAAGAACCCGATCCACGGAGTATCTGTATGGGTCCGACGACAGCCACCGAAGGTGAAGGCCTTCCTCGCCGTAGTCGCCGGAATGGCAGCACTCGTCCTCCTCCGCGTAATCGTTCACGACCACGATAACCTCTTTGTCGCAGCCGAGGCCGTTCACTCTATCGGAATCTGTCTCCTTATTTATAAGCTCATCAAGGAGAAAACCTGTGCAGGTCTATCATCATCATTGTATACATTTACATTTACATACATATTTACATTATATCTATCTATCTATACCTATTTATCTGTCTGTTTGCGATTAGCATGTGCGTATGAGTCAAAAAATACAGGGGGTGCCAAATTATTAATTTCAACAAAATATGTTGAAAATTTCATGTACAGAAATTAGTAAAAAAATACATATTTAGTGTATATGTATATCTATCTCTATTTATTTACATCTATTTGTCTCTTTATTTATAAGCCCGTCAAGGAGAAATGTGCAGGTATCGTTGTATACATACATGTTTATTGTGTATATCTATCTCTATTTAACTTACCCAAATAAAAATATCTATACCTATTTATTTATATCTATTTGTCTCCTTATTTATAAGCTCATAAGGAGAAAACTTGTGCAGGTCCATCATCGTTGTATACGTACATGTTTATGTGTATATCCGTGTCTATTTATTTGCATCTATTTATCTCATTATTTATAATCTCATCAAGGAGAAAACCTGTGCAGGTCCATCATCATCGTTTAGATTAGCATGTGCAGAGGAAAAGCCAGATGGCGTGAGTAAAATAAAATAGGGGGTGCCGAGTTATTAATTTTAACAAAATATGTTTAAATCGCATGTACAGAAATTAGTAAATAAGATACATTTTTCAGTTTGTTGGGGGTGTTGTGGCCCTATGGTCACCACTTAGCTTCAGGGATGGAACGAGAAACTTTAAATGGGAGGGGATGAATCGCTACTTTTGGTAAATGGGGGGCCAAAACACTAATTTTGATAAATGGTGGACTGAAATGCTAATTTGTCAATATTTTAATCAAAATACATATGAAAAATTTATTTGCTGCCGACTTCCCCACCTCGTTCATTCCCTACTTAGCTTCCTATTAGTATGTCCATTTGACTTGTTTTATATATGTATATATTAGCGGATGTGCCCACGTGATGCGTTGGTGTAACACGTTGGTACCCTATATCCATTAAATTATTGATTGACTATATCAAACAAATCAAATAAAATTAAAATTAAAATTAAAATCCGTAAAACCAAAATCGACATTAAAGTAATCCATAAATTACTAATAATATTATTGCAGGAAAGGAAGTAGCCCATACCTCTAATCAGTAAATAAATTAGAGAGACGGGGAGAGAAATGGAGAGAGAGAGAGAGTGGGGAAGAAGTTTATGGGGAGGAACGGTTAACTTGGGATTTATTTTGTTTTTGAATTAATTAGTTGGTATTTTTGGTAATTCTTTAACTTGTCAAGGGTATTTTTGGAAGTTCCAAAATTACACGGCTTCATAAAAAAAAACTGTCATTTTTTGTGTTCACATATTATAATGGTATTGATATAATCATTTTTGGTTGATTTCTTTTTTATTGGTCTTTGAAGAATTTAGGGCTTTACCCTATATACGTGAAGTTGATTCTGACGTTTTTTTTTAAAACAAAGTTATACATTTTATGTTCATGAATAGAACTGAATTTTCAATGATCAATCTAAAAAGATTGGTTTCAGTAAAGTTAGAGGGAGCTGATGTCATCGATAAATTTGTACACGAAATTACGAATTGACGATGTCACCGAAATCCTGTGCAGGTCTTATATCTCTGTGTGTCTCTGTGTGTGATTTTTTTATTTTAACATTTATGTCTCATTAAGATTGGGGATTTGTGTATATATAGGTGGAGTTTATTCCAACTGACAAATTCGGGTTGTTTATAGGGCTGTGCTTGTGTTTATAGACATGATTAGAGCTTGAAACGCCAATTGATCTATCCAGAAAGCTTGCTTGCAAAAATGTTAAACATGTTGAATTATCAAATGCACATGCTTTGGCCTTATCCTATTTTATATTTGTGGATGTTTTATTTTTTCTAGGTCTTGGAAAGATTAGGGCTTTTTTTCTGTATATACAGGCGGAGTTGATTCTGAAGGGAAGATTGGGTGCTTTTTATAGCTATATACGTGTTAATATATACATGACCAAAGCTTGAAGTGTCAAATGATCAATCTGGAAAACTTAATTGCAAAAGAAGTGATAGGGAGATGATGCCTTCGATAAATTTGTATATAAATTCAATAGATGATGTTACGAAAATGCTGTGCAGGGCATCATATGGTTTAGGTATATTTTTGTGTGTGTCTGTGTGTATAAATGTTTACTAGATATGTTGTGGATGTTTTTTTTCTAGATCTTAGAAAAAGTAGGCCTTTTTCCTTATACATGTGTAGTTGATTCTGATGAAAAGATGGGGTCCTTCTTATTGCTCTAATTGTGTTTATATACATGATAGAGCTTGGATTGTCAAACGATCAATCCAGAAACCAAAGATTGCTTGCAAAAAAGTTATATTTATTGAATTGTCGAATGTAATTTCCTTGCTCTGTAAATATTTGTTCTCGGAAAAAGTAGGGATATTTCGTATTAAATGTAGCTGTAACTATGCCCTTCTAATAGCTGATTGAAAAGTTAGGCCCTTTTAATAGTTGTAAATGATTTTATACACACGACTGAAACTTGAATTGTCAAACTATCAAGCCAAGATCCTCTTTGCAGAAATCTAGTGGAGATGTTGGCATCAATGAAAATGTAATATCTTGCCTTGTTCTATATATATTTGTGGGACTTTTCTTTTTCTTAGCCGTGGAAATATTAGGGCATTTTCTGTATAGATAGGTGTAGTTGATTCTGATGGAATGATTGAATCTTTATTTTAGAAGTAAATATGTTTTCTAAGCATGACTAAAGATTGAACTGATAAATGATCAATCCAAGAAGTTTTCTTTTGGAAAAAGTTGCAGGGGAATGACGTCATCTATAAACTTGTTTATGAGTAGATGATTTCGCGTAAATTCTACCCTTCTCCTGCCCACTGATCAAACTGAGAAGAATTCAAATTCGCTGAATTATGACAGAGAGCAAGAAAGCAGATGCAGTTTTGTAGCTTTTCTAGATCATTGCTTTTGTAGTTATCCAAGTGATGCACATAATTTATGTGTAACACCACTAACTTCACACTTCTCTATTGATTATTCGTGTTGTTTACAAGAAACACATGCATTTGTATGGCTTGATCTACCACATCAACAAGACGACATGGTAGTCCTGTCCATTGCATACAATGGAAAGCCATGGACCAGTTTATAAAGCTCATAATTACGTATAACAAAATGGTGTGATATCGATGATCATGTTTCTGTGTACTGATGTCAATGCTTTACATCAGCTGCAAACATAAAGCTGTGAACTAAACACAAAGTGTAGGGAGGGAGAAGACAAACATAGAAGAGAGAAAAAAAGTTATATCCTTAAGAATTATTTTGAATTATAACTGAATGTGATTTATGAATTGTTTGTTTCAGACTTTGAGCAGATCTTTTATTGTTATCGGATGTAGAAAATATTTAGGATGGTATGTTGGCTTCTTTAAAAGAGTCCAAACATGCTTTCTTCATTGCAGACTACCTAGGTTCTTCGAATTCAGAATTTCATATGGTCCAGAATATCCAGACTTTTATAAAGCCTTTAAGGTCCTTAGAATAATGTGTTGGTGAAGGTATCTGTGGATGATATATCAGCATGTTCTTAGTGCAAACCATGTGAACTAACACGTAATGCACTCAGAAAAGTAACAACCAAGCCCCCTCTTCTCTCCCTAGCATTCTTTCTTCCCCTTGTTTTTTCATTTGTATAGGCACTATAATCGTAATATAATCGCCTGATCCTTTTAGCCCCAATTATAAAGCACACATCTACATGTTAATGGAACTAAACTCTAGAGCTTTTCAATTGTCAGTTTATAAGTTGAAGAGTGCTTTTGTCAGGGCATATTCTTGTCGGGAATGGTTCGTTTTGAATATATTATATGATTTTGGGAATTTGCAAAGTCTCATCCGGTTATTTTATGTAAGCGGTGTTTAGTGTTACTTTCATCGGGCATGTGCGTACTTTTTTTTGTCTTTTCAGGAAAACTTTCCATAAGCAGGTGATTATTATGCATCATAAGTAGTCAAAAGTGGGAAAATCCACATCCATTAAAGTTATCTAAAACACTGGTGATTTTGATATAATATTCCCAATCTAGACCATCAATTGTTTGCTATCTTGGTGTTTTTGCTATAAGTATATTATTTAATGCGCATGTCATTACTGTAATTTATGTATGAATTTTCCTTCTTATAACATCATAACCTCCACTCAACACTAAGATACTGAACTTAGTTTTGTTCTATGTCCGTGTATTGCAGGACTCTCACTCAAGACCCAGGAGTTGACAGCCATATTTTTAGCTGTTAGGTTGTATTGCAGCTATGTAATGGAATATGACATACACACCTTGCTTGATTTTTCCACGTTGGCTGCAACTCTATGGGTTATATATATGATTCGTTTCAATTTAAAGTCAAGCTATATGGAGGACAAAGACAATTTACCTATATATTATGTGGTAAGCTTTTCGCATTTAAACCTACGCTTTGCTACCGGTTACCCTTGTGCTTCTTTCTTCAATTTGAAAGAATGATCCTTTTTTCTTTCACGGTGTGATTGGTTCAAAGTATTGAGTTTTCAAAAGTCGCTAGGTGTATCAAGGCGGAGAGGTGGGTCTGGGCGAGCGTTATTTAACATTTTATTGGTGTTTTTTGGATTCTCGTACAGTAGACATCTTGTTAATATAATGTCAAGCTAAACTTACTAACTTATAGCTATTCAGTTGAAGTTTAAGCTAAAACTTTGATAACAACATAAAAATAGTTGTATATAAACAAATTATAAAGACAAATTTGAATAGATTGATCTTAACTTGTGTAGGTGTATTGACCTACATCAAATTAATTATTAATTGAAGATTAGTAAATAAATTGGCAAACGAATACTCCACTACTATTTACGGTGAAGTTATGTATGAAATGGGTGATGCAATGGTTAAAAATTCCATGTATGTAATAGTTTTCAGTATTTAGATAGTTAATCGATACTCCACCATTAATGTATAATACTGTTAAACAAATATCAAACCAATATGCAAAGTTTGCTTGATTGATTCGTATTCACTGTAACTAATAAACAGTGGCATAAAAAATAAGTTACCAAGTGAGAAGTTGCATAGTTCTCCTTCCATCATTTTCTACACTAGTCTTAAATAGGGAATAGAAAGACTGGTGTTTGACAATGCCGAGATAAGACCTGTCGTTGAAGAGAGAAATTAGAGGTGAGAGTCCGAGACAGGTTATTCATTTTTATGTTTTTTTTATATCCTTATAAAATAACTTATTTTGACCAAGTTGACATCTTTGTCTCTTATCGACCCGGTATCAAAACACCTAGTATTGATCTCTGTGGGCAAATTATAAACTTAGCTCACACAGGAAGGTGGGGATCAGACATAAGACTCCTATCCTGAATGGGGACCTATATAACTATGCTTAGGTGTAGAAAAGGCCGAAATTACTCATTATGGAAAGGATTATTTGTAACCCACACAGGGTATTATGATGATTGACAGTAGGTATTTGGTCTATTACTGACGGTTTGCTACACATGTGGTTTTTGTGAAATGGCCTTAATTTTTACCTGTAGATCATTAGAATCAGTCGGTATATGTGAATATCGATGAAACTTGGGAAAAGTTATGATGGGCCTTGTACATTTAACATAAAAGGGGATCTGAGCGAGGTAAATATATGGGATTACTCTGGGATTACAAGTTAAGAGTCTTTCATCCAAATTTGCAGGAAATGGAATTTAGGCAGGGTAAATAGATGTGATATTTGTGGTCTGGTATCCACATTCTTGTAGAATTTACTGCAGGATATCTAATCTTATTCCCCTTGATACTTTACATATCCCAATTCCCATCTATGACCTTCATATTCAGTGTCTGCCAAAGTTTCAAAAGTCAGCTTAAATGTTGAGCTCTATATTTCTGAACCATTGTTTTTTTTAAACCAAGGTTCTATGCTAAATAATGGGATCGTGACGAGTGCTATACCTTCCTGAGTGGTTATACTCTGATAATAGATTACTTGATATTGAATTTTGTATCTCGGAAATTTTCTTTTTATTGTTCGCATTGAAGGAAATTTAAATTGTTTCGAATTTTGCTGCAGTTGGCACCCTGTGCTGTGTTGGCTTTTCTAATTCACCCATCAACATCGCATCATTTCATCAACAGAATTTTCTGGTCGTTTTGTGTGTATTTAGAAGCAGTGTCTGTGTTACCGCAGCTACGTGTCATGCAAAATACCAAGGCAAGTTCTTCAAATGATGATTCTGTTTTTTAACTTTTATGTATTGGTTAATATTTTCCTTAGAATATATGCTGACTTGTAAATCTTTGTACTGTCAGATTGTTGAACCGTTCACAGCTCATTATGTGTTCGCCTTGGGCGTTGCCAGATTTTTGAGCTGTGCTCACTGGGTTTTGCAGGTTTGGTTTTCACACTCAAGATACATTAACTGGTGGTTTTTGTTTAACTTGTAAAACGTGTCTTTAGTTTGATACTAAAACTGTAAAACAGTAACTAATTACACCTTCTCGATTACCTACTTTGTGGGTTGACTTTGGCGCAAGTTATAAAGTAATTTATAGGTCATTATTCTTATGACATTACTAATTCTGCCAGAAATTTGTATGCTTATTTTAGGTACTTAAGCTGCTCGATGTCTGTATAGGTTGAAAATGGTTGATAATTGATAGTCTGCTTGAAATTTTGTTAGATTTTATGTTCCCTAAATCTAAAAATGACATAAATTCTATGTTGATAATGTAACTGTGCCATGACTATATTTCTGTAGACTAGTTAGAATTATAATTGCGACTTGTGCTGCTGTGGTTTTCAACATAATTATTCTGTACCCAGTCACGCTTTAGTGGAAATGCTAGACTTTAGTGTTTCGTTCTAAACATGATCGTTGTACTATATTACTATACGTTGTAGAATATGAACAATACCGCTTTTATTATAAGAAATGCAATCAGCTCGATTATAAAGCTTATTAACCAACACAAGAGCAACTTTTACATGGCATGACTCAAACTCAATTTTACTTATAGACCTCGGTAAGTCTATCACATTATCCATATAATTAACAAGCAAATCCCTTAGCGAATGACACAATCTGAGGTTTCATTTTAAAGTTTGCAAGCTTACAAGTAATGATTCTCGTACCTATTTTATCTGCAATAATTCCTTTAATACCATTGAGTAAAATCATCTTATATTCACAATAGCTACACTTTTGGAGAGATTAGCTAGAATCTTAATTGTGACTTCTGCTGTAGTTTTCAACTTGATCACTGTGGACCAATCATTTTTTGGTGGAAATGCTAGTGTCTTCCGTTCTAAAGACCATTCTACAATTTGTTGTAGAATCTGAACACTTGTCGTTCTTTTATCTGATTTTAACAGGTTTTGGACACTCGTGGGCGACTGCTTACTGCTATGGGTTACGGGCTATGGCCCTCCATGGTTCTTTTATCTGAAATTGTTCAAACATTCATATTAGCAGACTTCTGTTACTACTATGTCAAAAGGTTTGAAGAATCTTTTTTTGTCTTGTTCATCTTATGCATAACGAATAGTTAAAACGACATTAAAACCTTAATTGTTATTTTTGTTCACGTGTGCTTTGCTAAATGCAATTAAGTGTGGTAATTGACATGTGAACTCGGGTGTGATAATGACAGTTGTGGAATATGCCAGTCACATGATTAGCACCGCTGAATCCACTCAAGACTGCTGTACTAAATTGCACTTTAGTATTCCACACTGGAAAACAAGTGCATGATAAAATTTGTGCTCTAATCCTGTGACAACTCAACTGTTTATTCTTACTTCTCGCACCTGTATGTCATGTTTTACTAGTCATTGTACGAAATAATTTATTTAGAAACGTTTAAAAGCTAAACTAGTTTTTGACCATTGACTATGTGTGTCTGCAATACTAAATACATATATACGCCAAATTTTCTCGCCTATCTTTAACTTTTACTGGCCTATTTTGTGTGCTGCAGTGTCTTTGGAGGTCAGCTTGTGCTTCGTCTTCCTTCTGGAGTTGTTTAATGGAAGCTGTAAAATGGTGGCTACATCTAAAAAGCTTGGGTGCTCATATTTTAGTTACTTGTGCTCTATACACAGTTCATTTTTCTCAAAATTTTATTAATGTTAGTCGATGAAATTAGTTCTGTATATTCTGAGGAAGGAAGAAGCTGTAAGACCTATCACTTAGAATTTTAACTTTAAAATCTAAAAGAAGATTTGGATGTCTGATTGACATTTTTAAGAGTTTAATCTAGTATTTTGTCAAATTAAGTTATTTTAGCTTTAGAAGATTATTGCAGATTGAATGAAGACTGTCCTGAAAATGTTCTGGAAATATCACATCTTATTAATTTTAGTTGTTACTTGAAATCCATCTGGAACTTAGGAGATCTATTTTTGTAAGTATTAGTAGCATGTCATGATTTTCATCCCGAGTCAAAGGGAGCGTAAATTGAACAAATTTGCTGGTGAGTACTTCTGTAATTTAGAATTATATACCATATTTATTTAACAACTCAAAAGATAACTTTGTTCATTCTAATCCATACTACCAAACTGTTAGTACATTATTGCGCTGAGCTATACATGGATTAATATATTGCTCTTGTTTAATCCAATCTAATCTTTGATTTGTTTATTGGTTGGGTTGGTTAGGTTGCACCGGCAAATATCCTAATGGTGCCATACTAAATGGTTTAACATTTAGCATTAGACCCAAGAACAATTATCCACTCTTTATCCCTCTTTCTAAAGAGACCTTCACACCATTATGAGTTGTCACCAGCGGTTGAAATCCGTGGTGACCCCGATTGTAGAGACCCGGATCATTTTTTTTTTAGTTTTTCAACTAACATTAGTTTTTATTTTTGAAATTAAGACTAACCACAGTTTGTTTTGCTAAATTTGGACCTAAAATAATTTAAAGACCTTGGCAGTTTTTTTTTTTTAAACAAAGACCTTAGTAGTCGATTTGCTAATTATTTAGAATTTTTTTTTTGAATTGAAGCTATGTTATCTTATTCTCTCATAGATAGTTTTTATGATTTTCAAAATTGTTCACCTGATGCTCTGCAATGACAAATCAATCGGCTTTTCTTTCTGAAATCGTGTAGATAAGAGTGCGATTGGCCTAAACCTTCAGTCAATGATTTATTGCGACCTGCTCCAATTGCCGTCGACAAGTTTATCACATAGAGCATATCCCTTACAAAAAGTTAGAAATTTAACTATTAGTCCTTCCTTTAAGAAGTTTTCGCCTTTATCAATGTCAGCTAAAACAAATTGATGACATCGGCGGTTTTGAAAGACGAATTTTGGTTACAACTATACATCCAGGAAAGAAACCAGGTGAAGTTGGTCGGAGTCCGCTGCACATCTCTAATTCTGTAGATATAACAATTTGTAAATTTCTTTAAAGTTTTACAAGTTCAGAAATTTAAAACCACAAAAACGTGTAGAAAACTTCAATACAGCTGGAAGCCTGTAACAAGAACTGCGAGTCTGCAATTGCTAAAAACAGACAACTATTACATTCCATCACTTTTAGGCTTTATCTGTACAGTCAATGGATTAATTTGGATCTATGCGTATGTTCATCTCCTATGTAATTTCCCTTGTGGCAGTGGGAAAATTGTTTGTGTAGCAAATCCCAAGATTGTTCCATAATATTCGTCAATGTGTGTTAATGTGCCAATGTCGAAGTTTACTAGATCTTAGTGTATGTAATGTTAATTGACCAAGAGATTGAATAGGAGATGATAAGATCCATCATACATATATAGTCAGTTGCATCCAATTTTTCGGTTCTGCTAGTTTCATTTGATTGAATTTACGTTCACCAACATTTTATAAATATTGAACAGAATTAATTGAAAATTGTGGAATGTGACTGGAGTTGATGAACCGCAAATCTAGTCATATGTAGATTTAAAAGTCTGGATGCACGGGTAAGAAGATGTTCAATTATGTCTGCAGAAACCTTAGTTAATGGCCTCATTTGGTAGCTCATTATTATTGTTTAGTGGAACTGTTGTGTAACATAAATTATTAAGATAATAAAAAGAATTATTCTGTACTAACTCAAATTAACCTCCTAACTAAAGTTATGGATAAGCCAGTAGGTGGACTTTATAATTGCTCACTCCAATAGTTCAATGGTTGACTGATCCTAATAAATACTATGGGTTATGAAGGTGGTAATTTTAATCTGAATTTGATCTAATGGTTTGGGACATAAGGCCAAGATTGACAGCTTTTGCTTCTTATCCTTTTGTTATTTTTTGCTCTTTTTCTTCTTTGGCATGGTTTTCCATGCAATGCCACCTTCCATGTACTTGCCTGCTTGAATAGCTACCCATTCCCCAACCTCTTATCTTCTCTACTATATATATGAACGTCTCATGATCCTTATAATGATACCACCAAGCAAAAATATTAGTTTCCACACTTGAAAAAAAGTTTTCCAATGGCTTGTTCTAAAACTCTCTTTGTTTCACTGTTTGTCTTTCTACTTGTTCTCCATCTTGTGCAAGCTGTGGAACCAAAGGTAATAGTATAATTGGTTCGTTTTTTTAAGCCAGGCCAACTTATTTGTTTTTGAATATATGTTCATCACAGAAGCTAGGTGGTTACTAATGGGGCTGTAGGCCTCCTTCATCTTGACGAAAAATGAGAAAATTCAGTATATTACCATGTATTTCGTTATGAATTAATGTTTGGTTACTAAAAGGAAAATCTTTTGTTGTGGATCTTGTTACTTTTATTTGGTACATAACATGTGTATTTTTAATTGTAAAGCAGGTCAGCGGTTCTGCAACTTATACAACTCCTGAATACAATCCCCGCATTGGTACGTTAAATAAATTTTTTGACGTTCATTTGTCGTTTTTCCGTTCATTATGTATTTTGATTGAGAGTAATAGTAGGTCAAATAAAAATAATGAAATGTAGTATTGTTTTTACTACGGTCAGCATCCAATACTACTTTTGACTAATCATTTCAGTTTTGGAATGTTTGTGTTTGTTTGGCCACCTTTTAAAAACACCACGTAAAAATTTGGTTCTCCTTTTCAGTTTCATTATAACAACTACATACAAATCCAACAAGTAATTTGGGAAGTGTAATTAGGCTGAACTCTACCTGTATATATCTCAAATAAAATCATGTACGAATTCGGAGCGGGGCTATAGCCGCATTACACCAATTAATGCTTTGGGAAGTATAATCAAAATAACAAAGTCCCGCTAAGATAATAAAACAATAAAACTAGAAACAACAGTTTAATAATTCATACATTAATATCTAGTACAATCAGCCGTCTGGTTTAGACGTGTTGAAACAGGATTTTCCAGTGGACACAACTGCCGATGCACGCTAAGAGTATTTCCAATAACAACCCACCAGCCCGGAAAATATATTATCTTTCATCTTTACTTAATTTACTAAACATCGCATTTATAAATTTGTCAACTTTCATATCATAGATTGTGGGGGAGCTTGTGAAGCAAGGTGTTCTCTGTCATCAAGGCCGAGGCTATGCAAGAGGGCATGTGGAACTTGCTGCTATAGGTGCAAATGTGTGCCACCTGGGACCTCCGGCAACCTAAATGCCTGCCCATGCTATGCTACCATGACAACTCGTGACAACCAACGCAAGTGCCCATGAAAAAGTATATATGCCGTGTATTTGTTATAATGTCCTAATATATGTTTTTCTAGTGTTGTGGTGGTGGAAAAAAAGTGCTTTAAATAAGAGGTGATTCACATGTTTGTAGAGAATAAAATGACTGATATCTTGAGAGTTTTGTACTGTAGCAGTGCTCTTGATGGTATCACGGAAATGGTTGTAGATGAGTGTTTTTGTAATAGATTTGTTTGAGTTCATCATATGACTACAAAATTTAATTTTCAATTTTTCTAGCTGAATAGTTATTCTTTCAAGTAGTTATCTTGACTCTTGAGTTTCATAGTATAATTGGCAGATGATAATAAGTTTTTGTGTTGAGAGTAATGAACGAGTTGTATTAGAAGTGATGTATCAAGAATCTTTTATAAACATATTAGGAATAGGACAAGCAATTCTAGTTTAGTTGTGCAAGCCAAGAACACAGAGAAAGCTCAAGATATATCACTGAATTTAACATGAAAAACATCAAATTAGCCCGAAAAAATACAAACACAACTGAATATTCTAAAATGTTATCCTTAAAGTCACATACTGAAATGCATACACAATTCTCAAATAAACTAGACAGTGAGGTCTCTAGCAAGAATGCCTTCAAAGCTGATACCAGGACCAAAAGCCAATATCAAACCCCACTCATTCTTTTCCATTCTTTTCTGTTTTTTCATCTTCAAGTTATCTTCAAGCATATACTCCAATACATACACAATTGTGTTGCTACTGGCATTACCAAAATCAGCAAGTGCTCTCCTACTTGCTAATAGTTTCTCTGGTCCCAAACTTAGCCTCTTCTCCATTTTGTTCAAAATCGCCGGCCCACCTGTGCCAAATGAATTAAATTGTCGGATTAGGATCATGTTTTACGGTAATCACATGGGTTTTGATCACTTTTGTAGCACAAATGATTGGCATTTTCTAATTATAACTTTCCGCGTTACGTACGAGTTAGGCCTAATACTTTTGCAGCTTTATTCTTCTTTTTTCTTTTGAAAGATGAAATTTATTTGGTTGATCAACTTAAAGGTTAGATTTTTTGTACTTTGCCCTGAAGTAATAGGAACTTTTTTTTGGGCTAAGTAAATACTGAGGACTGAACTGGACAAATCCAACTTTTTTCTCTGTAACCTCAAAAATCAAGTTTATTTACTTTAAAGTTGCAACAAATAATTGCTTCATTCACCAAGATGCAATGAACTTGGCTAGTAAGTATACTTCCTCATATTATTTGACATCTTAACATGTGATCTCACGAACAGACATTTCCAGTTCTGTCGAGGGTATTCTTATTGATTTGTTCAAAAGACAATGCTCTCGATTTTTGTAGTATCTTGAAAAAACTGAAGCATCAGAGCAAAAAGTAAAGTATAACTGACTTGTTCTCAGCTAAGTGAAGACAATTATATATAAAAAAAATTTCTCGAAAAACTGGAAACAAACTGATTATCTTACCGGGATGAACAGCCCAAAACAACTTGTTGTAATCTTCCTCATTATAGCCAATAATATCCATCAACTTCCCACAAAACCCCTCAATATTATCCACAATGACTTGTGGTAACTCTTTCTCTAGCTTGAAGCTGATCCCCTCTTCCGTTAATCTCCCATCAATAATTTTCTCAGTATCCGGTAAAAAATGCTGTATAGCGGTATGTAGCTCAAATAATGGTTTTTCGATTTTTAGCATAGGGTCGGATCCGATTATCATAGCACCAGCTCCATCACCAAAAAGCGCGGCTCCTACTAAATCATAGGGTCTCTCGGCACTTGGTGGCTTAAATCCAATTATTGTTGTTTCAGAAGTTGCTACGAGGACTCTGCTACCTGGATAACAAGGAAAGTTTTGGTTGCCAAGTATCGAAATATGAGTTTTGATGCACAAAAAAAAAACAAGGTTTGGTTTAGACCTTGTTTGGTTGCAATTTTCAAGCTCATTGATCCTAATTACACCTTGATCCCAGAGAACTTATACCAAAATGTACAAATGTACTAATTACTAAACAAATTCCCAGTTAATGGCTCCTTTTCTAATGGGATTTTAATGTACAGACAAACAGAAACTTGATAATTATTACCTGGATTATTTTCAGCAATATCTTTAGCAACTCTTAGTCCAGCGACACCTCCAGAGCACCCATTGAAGTAAAGCATTACTCTTCTAGTCTCTGGGCTAAGCCCGAGCCCTTTAGCCAAGTACAGGTCACCACCTGGTAAACGGGCCTCGCTCGAAGACACGTATACTAAATGGGTTATGCTGGAAATGGGCCGGGCCCATTTATTTATGCAGGCCCGAGAAGCTTCGACCGCCATTTGTGTCACAGCCTTGTTGCATATCTCTAGCCTTTGGGTAACAGTTGGTGAACCTTCGATGGCAAGGTCGGGGTACTCTTTTAGTATCTCTTCGGACATTACGACGTATCTTGTTTTTACTGTTGTTGTTTTGCCTGTCCAAACAAACAAAATTGCGTCGTCGTAGAGGTGATTTACTATGAGCTTGTTTGCTTGCATCTTTTAGACAAAGGAAGCCAGGTTTTGAGTCTTTTAAAAATAATACAGGTTCATCTTGCTTAAAACTTTGAGGATTTTCAGACAAGTAAAAAATTAGAAAATTATAGGTAATCAACCATGTGTACTTCAGATTTTGAGAAAAAACACGAAATGAACTGTTTTTAAAAACTGCAACCAAATAATGCCAACGGAAATTGGTAAGTCGAGTGTTTATTTTGTGGTATTAAGCGGTTATGAGGAGGAAAAGAATAGAAATTCCGTTCGTTATTTTTAAATCTTGGTGTAAAGAAAAATATTTTCAAAACCACTCAGACATGTAGTTGTTTGCTTATTTCGTTGAGAATTTAGATTCAGCTTATTTCCCTTTTCTTTCTAAGCTGCACTGCTTTTGACGGGAAATCTTATTGAATTTTTTTCTGTAAAGACAGTTTGTAGCATTTTTTCTCTCCGTCTCAACTCTCAAATAAGTCAGCTTAGTTTCTCAAAACTTCAACCAAACAAGCTTTACATATGTCTATTAAATTAGGTTGTTTTAGATGCCAAAAACAATAAAAATCAAGAAATCACACATCTGAGTAATAAAATCATATAATAATTTTCAAAAGCATAAAGAAATATACTACAACAAAAAAGAACAAAAAAAAAATGATGAAAGAAAGTAGCTTCTTACAAAGTCTAGTCAGCTTTTGTTTAAGTTCTTGATCAACACACTTGGTGTTCTTGAAATACCCATCAACAAGGAAGTCCTGCATAACAAGCTGGTGAGGAAAAGCCTTGCCAAAAGCTAAAATTGTAGCTTTTCCCGGGTTTGGCTTTTTTGAATCCCCATTAAGGAATTCTCCGCTTCCCATTTTAGAATCTCCATTAAGAAATTCTCCACTCCCCATTTTATCTTTTTCTTTTTACTTGAAGAAAACAAGAAAACGAGTTAGGCCAGATGATGTTTTATCCTTGATATGAATCAACGCGTAGGATACTGACAATATATACATGTCTACATTTAAGAAATTGAAGTATTGTTTATTTTTTAACATTTCATGTGCGAGGACATACAGGTTGTATAATATGTCATGCAATGGGAGTTGAAACTGGTTTGCTTGAAAACATGAAGTTTGTGTTTCTAGTTTTCATTTCTGGTGAAAATTGGGTTAGGGGGTGTTTTATGTGAGGGTATATTGAGAAGTCAACCAGTAGAAAAGGGCCTTTCTTAATGAGGTTGCAATTTTGGATTTTTATAATCTCACTTAGTTGAGGTTAAGAAAATAGCTAGTTCTAGGCCCTGTTTGGAAGCGGAAAACATATGGCAAAAGTAACGGAAATGGAAAAAGAAACCATTTTCCGTTCATGTGTTTGGATGTGTAGGAAAACACTGAAAAATGAAATGCATACTTTTGTGTTAAAAATCTTTCAGTTGCTTATAAGTTGGTGTTTACGTGAGGTTTCAGACATGCTTCCATATTATTTACTACCTTACTGGTAACCAAGAGTTGCTTCAGATTGCTGAAATTTCTTCAGGTGCAAGTTCCTTGTAAATGAGTTTCTTTTTATGAGTTATGAAGAAACCCAAAACTATATATTTACCTTCATTCGGAGCAGAACTCCCGGAGCTGTATTTAGTATGGTTAAAATTTAGGAAATTGGATATCTTTTATTTAAATGAATATAAAATTAATTCAAGCTTTTATAAAGTGGTACTTGCAAGAGTGACAAGACCATCAAAAAGCTTTAATTATGATTTCATCTGGCTTCAGACTACTTGGGATGATATAAAAGTGTTACCACGATTTAATTTTTAAGTAGCACAAAACTCGAGTGAAGTCAAATACAAACAGCGAGCCCTGGAAGTGTTGCCACTCACCGGAATGCCATTCTTCTAGCAAAATGATTTTAACAATCTATCTCAACCACTAGGAAGTTGAGTTCATTTTGCAAGGTGTCTTATTTACAAACTCAAACATAAGAGGAAGCAAAAAAGATATACTAATTGAATGAGGAACAAACTCAAACAGAAGAGGGAGCAAAAAAGATAAATAATTGAATGAGTCAAAATTCCTCGGAGTGTAATGTAATATCATTTTCCATCCCCATACATAACAATCAAGGCAACCAACTCCGAACCTTTCTCTCGTTGTAAAGTTTAAAACTTTAACGCAACAAAAAATTATCTATAAACAAAATTAACTACACCTGACACCATCCAAGAAAATACGAAACCATTTATGTCTTGATAAACAACAAAGGTAACAAACTCATGAAGCTGTTTTATAAGAATTAAGAAAAACGAAGTCTATCTCTTCTTTTTTCCACCTTTCCCAGATTTTGAAGATCCTGCTCCTGATGTAGTTGCAGCAGCAGCAGTTTCCTGTTTTTTGTTTCTTCCGCTATGTTTCGGTACCAACTCTGCTACACGCATCATTAGCTCTTTCCCTGCAAACCCCAAAATATGTACATAAATACATAGATTCAGGAGACGCCCAAACAAAACAAACAATATGATAAACTTTCATCACGGACCGTATTCACAGTTAATGTAATTACAATAGCAGGGAATTTTAAAAGCCAGAACATAAAACTTTTAACGTAGTATTTTTTCCCTTCATTATCCAGTTGATTTTGGTACAAACTACAAAGACCTTAAACTTAGTGGAAGAGCTAGGAGGAGTATTTGGCAGGGGCAGATTGCTATGCGGGCCACTTATAATCATATTGTTTTGTTCATCGAAACTCTAGCATGATGAGAGAGTGTCTAAAACTGCCTCACCTATATTTCATCAAAAAAGTCTATCGCTGATCGTGTCCAGCTAAAAATTGAACAAGAAGAAGAAACAAGAGATGGCAAGGAAATGGGGTTGGAATTCATAGGCTTATTAAGTAAAAAAACAAGAGAATGGAAATGTATGCCTGAGCCAGCTGTAGACAGGAAGGATATTACTTTTGGTTTTTATTTAGATTTTGAGTTTAAAGATGGGTTGAAAACAAAATAACAAAATAACAAACTTGAGTAGCTAGTCAAACAGACAAAAACTGCACATATACTCGTTTTCGACAAGTAAATCCAACAAACGAAAAGCATAGCAAGCACAAAAATGAGCAGAAATAGGTACTAGAGTAACATTCTTACTCGAAGATATGGCTGGATTTGTTAACGTTCCATCCTCCCTTTTTAGCATCACTCTCACCCTTCCACGTTGCATAAAATCACGTGGATATGCCTTGTCAAGCTTTCAACAAAGCATCACAGTAAATAAAACAAAAAACTCAATAAATTAAGAAGTTTATCTAAATGCCATTATGCCATCTGATGATTGCTAAGGAAAGGGAGAGTAGTCATACCTCAATTGCATGAGGGAGTTTGAGGTAACTGCAGCTATCAGCAATCTCAACACAAGTAGGATTCTCGCATGCTTTGGTTGTACTAATTCTTCTCCCTTCCGCTATGGTTTTCTTCGAATTTATGTAAACAGGATAAATTATGATCCACTTCTTGATACTGGATACATCCATGCTTTTCTATAGGAAGAACCACAAACATATTTTTTTGTCAAATAAATCAAAACACAACCTTTGCAATGTCAAGGAATTGAATCCATAGTCCATACAACGACCGAATAGATTCCCGTATGTAAGAGGCTAAATTCTATGTTGCATTTTTCTTTTTCACTATGCATGGGGATCAAAAGGCTAGAATCGGTAACTTTTTGCTAAAATACCTCGTAAAAGATCGATTCTTTTCTCAGTTAAAAAGGTGTTATATCTCCTTCCTACTTCTAGGCCTTTGGTTGGATCATTTGGCCAATCAAATTAGACACCAAATGCAAGTGGGTCCAAAAAAATCAATGTTTGGTTGCGTAACATGCGTTGGGATTATAAATGATGGATGTAAACTAAGTGATCTCGATATATGTGTTTGGAAAGACACGATAGGGTAAGATGCTGTTAAATATGGAGTTAATCAGTGTTTAAAAAAGCGATCCTATGCAGAAATTAAGCGGAGCCTAAGTGGTAAGTGGATCGTAGAAGCCTACAAGATTAGGCTGGATTAAGCGGTGAATAAGTAGAATTAGGTGGAATTAGGCGCTAGCGATCAATATCCGCCTAAAATTGCGCCTTTATGAACATTGGCACTAATAATCCAACTATATTTCCAAAACGCACTCGTTATGTGAACCAGGTTGCTACTCCCGGACTAACAGCCTCGCAACCAAATATTCAATTCAACGTCTTTAACGTCTCTAATCCAAAACCAAAACATAAAACTTTGGTTTCATTTGGCTTAGTTAACTAGATTCTACACATAACATCTACATCAGCTTTTTGTCTTGAATAAATTAAATTAAAAACACTTGCTTTTAGGACCTAGTCGCAAAACTTCATCTCGTATAAATATATTTAACCGAGTCTAATTACTCTACTACAAGGTCGGCTTCTTCATTTAACATATATAAAAATTCACTTTTTATTTATTTATTAAATGATCCGACTAGTTCAGGTTTGTTGGGATGTAACTTTTAAGTTTAAAAGCTACAACTTATTTAGTTTAATTAGAAAAGCTATCAGTTGTTTTGAACATAAATTAAGCTGCCAATTAGAACAAGACTGAATAAAATAATAATAAAACTGGTGACGAAATAAATCGATCATCAAATTGGAAGCGATTGTAATTTCAAAAATATTCCAAATATCGATTATATAATGGAGATTTAAAAAGAAGCACATACCTTAATTGATCGATCTCTAGAGCGAGACAAATCACGACGGCAAAATAAATAGTACAGTACTATAATAATAATATATCTTTTGAAAATTAAATTCTACTACTATATTTTCCAACTTTTATAAGATTAGAGCACAGTTCGACCCACTTACAAAATATTGAATAAAATTACAGACGCATCGGTTTTCAACCTGTATAGTTAATAAAATAATAAAAAAATAAATTGTATAGTTTCAATAGAAAAATTTATAAAAAAAAACTGATAATTTGTATAAAACAAAACGTTTACTTATAAGTTGTAAAAATATAATTTTTACTTAAAATACAAGAAAACTTGTAATTTATTTAATGTAGTTGCTCTAGTAAATTAATTTGGAATGAAAAAAATTGATAGAGCTATATTAAAATATAGTAATATTTAGTTATGATAATAAATTTGATAGGAAACCTGAAAAATGTATAAAGTTAAATTGTTACACTAAAAATATAATAGTGATGCTAATTAACATAAATATAAGAAAAATTATAATTGGTGTGCATGCTCTCGGATATAGTATATATTAGTATCACCTTTGAAGGTTATTTAGTAATTTTACGTTTGTATTGCTAAAATAGATATATTATAACTTTATTCCTTCACATTTTGTCTATGAAATCAGAAAAAAGTATGATACGCTACTTAAATGATTTAGTTTATAACTATTCAATTAAGACACTAAGTCAAGACCATTTTTAAAGACTTAATCGATTCAATTACACTAGTTTTCTTAAATAATATAAAAATAAACAATAACACGAATACTTTGGGATATATATTATTTAGATTTAGTATTTATCTCTAATATACTGTAGTTTACATAAACAAAAGTCTAACGCAACCAATTGGTGATTTTGGAAGCGATAGTTTAAAAAAAAAAAGCGGTCTAATTATCAAAATTCACGTAAAAGAAAATTCATAGTATTTTTTACTTAAAGATACATAATAAGCTCTTCAATATCTACCCAAGGTGATTACCTAGGGATGACGATCAGGTTTCTTGAAACCCAATCCGACCCGATTAGACCCGCACATCAATCCGCACATAACCCGACCCGTTTATACCCGACCCGACCCGTTTGACCAGGAATTTTTTTGATAAGTCAAATAAGTGCAAACAATTATTAAGCATCTAACGATAACCATTTAATCAAATTAGAAAAGTCTAAAAATCTTATTTTTTCCCAAATTTTTCATATTTACCTGGTAAAAATTTATAATAATCTAAATTATTCTTTACAACAATATCCAAAAAAATAAAAGGAAAAAAACTGACAAAAAAAGAAAATAATAAACTAAAATAAAATAAGGATATATATATATATATAGAGAGAAAGCTAGTACACAAGAGAGATGACTAATTAATTTGGTGAATGAGTCTCTTTTAATATTTTATCGTTGAAAGTTGACATTCCTCATATGTATCACTTTTTAATTATTTAGTTTATTTACTAAATTGTCATACAAACCAAAATATAATATATATATTTTATTTTTCTACAAACCCAAAAAAATAGATTTTTATTTTATTTTTGTAATTTTTTTAAAATTTTGTGATTTTGTGATTTTTTTTTTCATTTTTTGTGATTTTTTGTGATTTTTTTCATTTTTTATAATTTTATGTGATTTTTTTTCATTTTTTATAATATTTTGTGATTTTTTTCATTTTTTATAAATTTTTTTAATTTTTTTTGTAATTTTTTTAAAATTTTGTGATTTTTTGTGATTTTTTCATTTTTTATAATTTTTTTGTGATTTTTTTTATTTCTTTGTGATTTTTTTTCATTTTTTGTGATTTTTTGCATTTTATATAATTTTATGTGTTTTTTTTTTCATTTTTTTATGAAATATGTGTATGGCGTTTTGGTAAATAAAATAAATAATTAAAAAGTTGTACCTATAGGGAATATGAACTTATTTCTAACTTGTACAAATTTGCACAAAAGTGCAAAGTAACCCAATCCAACCCGATCCAAATAATCCTGCACTTTTATCCAACCCGTACCGGGTCGGGTCGGACCAAAACCCGAAATTCTGCCATACTATGATTACCCTTTAATAATGCTTTTGTTTCATCATTATAAAATAAAAGGCATGCATCTGCTAGTCTTATTTTATCAGTATTATTGGTGCTCTTAAATATTTTATATCGTTAATGTTTGTTTGCTAAGTGCCAGAATGTCCATTATATGCTTTGCTTGTGCTTTGACTACATATTTCCAATAAAGTTCTCCTCAACAAATTTTAAGTTGTCATATGAGTATTTACACAGAAATATAATCTTACGAATTACTTTTAAGTAATCAACGTATACATTGCAATTTATAAGGACTAGAAATTAGTGTGAAATATTTCTTTAGGAATGTAAATTAATGCCAAGTCTACTAGTGATTAGACTAACCAAAAAGTGACGAAAAACTTATCTGTGGAATATTCTATAATCGTTAAAATAAGTCGAAACTAACCAAAGACAAAATGAGACAGAAACTAAAAATGTTTCCTCTCGTTACGGAATACTTTAGTAAGTCTGCACTTAGATGTCCTAATATTCTGCTAAATATTTTAGTTATTTTTTAAAAAATACAAGAGCTTTCCAAGAAGCAATCTTCGTGCCACATTATGCATTTATGCCTATTGACTTACCAGCATGCCTTGTGTATTTAAGCATTCCAAGAGTGGCTTTGTTGGCCGGATCGTAGAGAAGATTAAAAATAGTTTAATTGCTAAACAGCTGATAAACCATGTCTACCAATTCTTCATTCATTATAGATGTTGGGGAAAACGAATTACGTGGTTCGAACCGAAGCAGAGTTTTTTCTTTGCCCATATCACCAAAGTGAGTGATTCCTTCAATTTTCTCATTGCGCTTTTTGAGTTGTTTCGCTGCAACTTTTCAGTACAATCTTTGAATGTACTGTAATAGACTATCAACTTAATACTAGTCTATCGAATAGTTAGACATAGCGCCTCAAAGAAACCAAATTGTTTGCATAGGAGTTTCTTCAAAACAATCTTGTTATTTCTAGATCTTTTTAAGTATTGTTTGTTTATGGTGTGTTAAATATAAACACTCACGCTTTCATCAGATAAGATCTGTGAGCCGGAATATTTACAAATCCTAACATTGGGAATGAACAAATATGTTTAATTTTAATTGTGTATTTCTTCTGCTGAGTTTATTTTACTAGTCTTCTGCAAAATTATGATGGCCTATTTTGTTTCTCTATTGTTTTGGCTTTGCATAAGTGAAAGTTGGGATCATGATCGGAAGAGTTTTCATCATGTGGATGAAAAAGAGCAAACCAACGTGATCACTTTGGGTGAGAGATTGGGTTTTGATGATTTCTTTTCAGCTAAGGTTAGGTTCTTTACACTCTTGGCATAATACTATTTAATACCAGTATTACCGAATACTACTACTAAAAATTTTCTTGTTACTCACTTTTAGCTTTTATAAATATTGCCAATTATTACTCTATAACAGTTCAAGTATGAATGTGACTTGAACATTTACAGGCTAATGCTAACATTCAGACTATATTTGTCAATTCAGTTTAGTTCATAGTGTTTGCATTACAAATATAAGATGTGTAAGATTTTTCATGGTCTCTAATTAAATCAGAGATGCTGTAAATTAAAGAAAACCATTGTCATAGGTGAATATACTTTTTCTCCGGTTGAAGAAACCAATTACAGAACTTATGCCTCTATAAAACCGGTGTGTTCTATTTTGACGTCTTAAACTAGTTAGTAAGAAAACTTTTATTAGGATAATAGCAGTCATCCCAAAAATGAAATAGCATCTGAAAAGTTGCATACTATTGTTGTATAGGATTCTACATTGGAAAAAATTTCCTAACAATTTCTGGAAGTGTCTGCATATATGATTGATATATAAACTTTACCTATAATCCCCCCTCCGTCTCAATTAGAGGTGAATGCTTGTTGCTTGTTTTTCGACACATTGGTAATAGTATCTGATATTAATTAATAGGTTTTACCACTAATTTTTTCCCTAATATATACCTTTCACTGAATATGTGAAAGTTACAAGTTGTCCATTAAATAGAGAATAGATGCGAGCAAGATAGTAAACTGCTTATTTAACTTCAATTTTAAATGAATTTGACTTAAATAAAAAGTTTTGCCATCAACGAAGGTCAGAGGAGTTATTTGGACAAATTTAATCATAGTTAAAACATAGAAATGGACAAATAAGTTGACTATCATTTCTTTTACTCTATTTATTTCTCCCAAGATCCAAACTTGTGCTCTCTTTAAACTCTGATTGTAATTTTTAAGTTAAAAAACTGGCTTCTTTGAGACCGATAATTATCTTTAATAATCAGGTGTGGCAAGCAGCATTAGTGGAGCTCCTGGGCACCGCAACTTTAATCTTCTTAACCGATGCAATAGCAATCTCTTCACTTCGAACCAACATAGGTGGTGCACCAACTCTAATAATGTCTATTCTTATTGCCCTTACACTTTCACTTATAGTCCTTGCCACTATGCCTGTATCTGGGGGACATGTTAACCCAGTCATTAGCTTATCCGTCGGGCTAATGGGCCTAATATCTCTTTCACGGGTCTTTATTTACATTGTAGCCCAATGCATCGGTAGCATTTTAGGGGCCGTAGCCCTAAAGGCCGTGCTGAATAGCGATATCGAACGTAATTTCTCACTGGCAGGATGCACAGTGACCGTAGTCGGTTCAGGCTCAGATGGGCCTGAGTTGATAGGACTTGGGCGGGCCCAAGCCTTTTATCTCGAGATGATATGCACTTTTGTTTACCTGTTTGGACTTAGATGGATAGCTTTTGACGAGAAACAAGTGAAGAGATACGGCCTAATTTTTGTTTCTTCGGCAATTGGAATTTTTATAGGCCTATGTATTTTTGCATCCACAACAGTTACGGGTGTGAAAGGCTATTCGGGGGCAGGGATGAACCCTGCGAGGTGTTTTGGACCCGCAGTTGTGAGAGGTGGGCACTTGTGGGATGGGCATTGGATATTCTGGATTGGGCCTACCGTTGCTACTCTAGTTTTCTATATATACACGAAGATTGTACCAGACCCGGATGTTCGGCCAGTAGAAAATGTTCATGATTTTGCCAATGTTTTAAAAGCTTGTTATAAGGTTATCACTACTAAAAATGTGAAGTGAAAAAGAATTAGCTCAGAAGAAGATGGTGATTAAACTATTCATATATCTAGTGTGAATTTTGTCAAGAAATATTTTATTTATGCAGAATGTTTGCTGAAGAGGAATTGGTAAAAAGATACCAGTTTTTCTATATAATCCATGCATATATATACCAATGAGAACTTTTCCTTTACTTCTACACTTCTTCTACTGCACAGACGTTTCCAATCCCGGATGAATAAGTACAGTCGGGTTCAGCAGCATAGACTGCTATTGGTTATAACTTACAGTATTTGTTTGGATCATATGATAAGTCAGAATACGTTTGCTTTTGTCTAATCGGTCTTAGTTTTCAAATTTTAGACAAACGTAAGTTATTCATTCTTATTAAAAAAAGTTATTCATATGTCCTATATTCAGTGACAGATATTTCAGTCCAGTAGGAGTATATAATACTTATATTTTAGTCTTCAAGTTTATGTTTTACGTTGAAAATTGAGTTTTATTATCGAAAAAGAATGCTACTGGATTAAAGAAATAATAATCAAATAATGCCCGATATGTATCACTTTTGAACATATATTACTCCTAGCTACCTCCATAAGTTCATATTTCCTATAAGTAACATTTTTTAATTATTTATTTTATTTACCAAAACGCCGTACACATATTTCACAAAAAATGGAAAAAAAAACACATAAAATTATATAAAATGCAAAAAATATCAAAATAAATGGAAAAAAATCACAAAAAATTGTAAAAATAACAAAAATTATAAAAATGAAAAAAATCAAACAAAAAAAATAATTTTTAAAAAAAAAAATCACAAAAAGTCACAAAAAATGAAAATAAAAATAAAAAAATCACATAGAAAAACAAATCACAAAAAATACAAAATCACAAATTTTTTAAAAAATTACAAAAAAAAAATAAAAAATGAAAAAAATCACATAAAATTATAAAAAACGAAAAAAATCACAAAATATTATAAAAAAAATAAAAAATTTATAAAAAATGACAAAAAATTATAAAAAAAATGAAAAAAATCACAAAATTATAAAAAAATTAGAAAAAATCACAAAAAAAATCACTTTTATTGAACTTTATGCACTTTCGACCGTACTAGATGTACTTTCGACTGAACCAGATTCACTTTTAGCTGAACTATATGCACTTTCAGCTGAACGAGATGCATTTTTAGTTAAACTAGATGCAGGTTTTACAGAACGATATGCACTTTTATTGAACTAGATGCACTTTTGTCTTAACCATATACACTTTCAGTTGAACCAGATGCACTTTTAGTTGAATTAGATGCATTTTTAATAGAATTATATGCACTTTCGACTGTACTATATTACTTTTCGACTAAACTATATGCACTTTTGACTTAACTATATACACTTTCCACTAAATTAGATGCACTTTAAGCTGAACCAGATGTACTTTCACCTGAACCAGATGCACTTTTAGCTGAAATATAAGCATACTCACTTTTATTGAACTATATTTACTTTCGACTGAATTATATGCAATTTCAACAGAACTAGATGTACTTTCAGCTGAATTGAATGCAATTTCGACTCAATTTTATGCATTTTTGACTAACTATATACACTTTCGACTGAACTATATGCACTTTCATTGAACTATATACGTTTTTGACTGAACTATATATATTTTTAACTGAATTAGATGCACTTTCAGCTCATTTAGATTAAAAAAAGAGTACATTTTCATGGAAAAACCATTTTTTTGTATAAAAAAAATTCACTTTTCGGTATAAAAAGTGTTATATTGACAAAGAAAAATTATATATTTTTTGTAATTTTTTAAAAAGTTTATGATTTTTTCATTTTTTTATAATTCTTTTTATTTTTGTGATTTTTTCCATTTTTAATAATTTTTTAATTTTTTCTGATTTTTGTTATTTTTTTTATAATTTTTTGTGATTTTTTGTGATTTTTTATAATTTTTTTGATTTTTTTAATAATTTTTAATAATTTTTTGTGATTTTTATAAGTTTTTGTGATTTTTTATGATTTTTTATAGTTTTTGTGATTTTTGTGATTTTTTTATGATTTTTTTTTTGTTTTATAGAATTCTGTTGTAATTTAAAACTATTTTTTTGGGTTTGCAGAGAGATAAAATATGTATATTATATTTTGGTTTGTATGACCATTTAGTAAATAAAACTAAATAATTAAAAAATAGTATCTATGAGTAATATGAAATTATCAAGATATCTGAAAGAAATATAAGTTGGTAAAAGTACTTATATGGAATTCCTCCAATAATAATTATTGTCAAAGGACCGATTCCTTTGATGACAGAGGGAAGCTTCTTACAGCGCGATGAGAGTGGGTGTGTCGTTGATGCGTGAAATAGAATTGTTTTCTAACATCAACTGCTTTCATGACTGAATGAATTAGCATAGTTTTTTTCTCTTTCTCTTGAAGTTTTGAGCATTATAGACAGCGGCATTAGCCAAAACCACAAAAGCAATACATGTAAAAATATCCAAAAACTTAGACCTCAACATAGAAAATATCAAGATAGCGATTTAGATTCCAACTACTCTTAATAAATTATTTTCTAATATAGTTCTTGACATTTGCATACTAGTTTATGTTCACAATGACATGAGAATGAACAAGGCTGAAAGTAATATCCGGGCAAGATGCCATGTTCTTCTCGAAGTAAAACGCCTTTGTTCTTGTTTGATGGAGGAAAAATAAATTGACATTGCAGATATGAATAGAATATTTATTTGTTTAGGCGTATATATTACGCGTTAGTTTATTGACATTTTCCCATCCATTTGAAAATTGATATTTTATTAACATTTTATGAAAAGACATATAGTTATACCAAAAGGCCTTTATTTTATTGAGAGAGACAAAAGCTAGAAACTAAATTATTATTCTCTCATCCTCATCATTGATTCGTTATCAATATGCGACAAGAGGGTAGAACAACGTAGAGTTATAGGCTGCGATAATTCCAGAACTAATCGCTCCAGGAAAAGAAATATATTCAATCTTTGCTGGGTTTTATATGATAAAATGCTTCTTGTTCCGCGTTATAGTTCTGAAGCAAACAACTTGATAAATCTCTTTTAAAGGACTCAATCACTTCGAACATCACCACAACCACATTTTCGTTTAAGTATCTATATGAGTACTATTGTTTAAATGAGTTGCATCAAAGTTCAACTCACAAGAAGACATAGGTTTACATTATAAACATAAGTTGCCAGAGAAACCAAAGAAATTAACTCATCGATATTCCCGTTTTGAGCATCTCTTTGAACATTTTTTTTTCTTTTTATGCTTTACCTGGATACCGAGAGACCTGCATGCATTTATTATAAGTATACCTTGTACTATGTCACGAAAAGAGGAAAAAGGTTTATCTGACTGATCTTTTTGGTAAACATGTCCGATCATTCAATAGTTATAGATGTTGAAAATGAATTGTATCGAAGCAAATTCTTCTCCTTCTCAATACAATCAAGGTGAGTGATTTATTTTGTTCTCTCACTACCATTCCCTTCCCTTCTTGTGTTGTTTGATCATAATATTCATGCAGAATCTTAGTAAAGAAATATATACCAACGGTTCTTTATTGTTGTATGGCCCCCTATATATATACCTTTACTTCAACAATGCCTTGTTTGGTTGTGATTTAGTTGAGGTTTCAGATACCATTCAGTTGTGATTTAGTGTTGTTTGCTCATATTTTTTTTGAGTTGTCTACTTGTTTTTCTTCTCTTTTACCATTGTGTCTGACCAATTTTTTTCAATAGTGATCTAAAGAGGGGAAACATTTCTAATATTGTTAGGGACTTGTGGTGATCTCTGAACTAAGTGAGAAAACGTTTATTTTGTCGTCAGATCAAACCGGATTAGATCTGTTGGTAACCATTTGTCAAATGTTAATGTACACCCTCTCACATTTTTCGGTTTCATGTTTTTGACAAATCTATAAGAAAAGACTTTTGAAATTCCTATCCGCTGTTCTAGTTACAGTTTTGCAGTTAGGTTCCAAGTGAGGTTGTAACCACAGGTTGGAACCAAGTGTATTTAATGGACAGAACTGTAAAACGTTAAATGTACTTAAAGTGAACACAAGCACATTTAACAACGGAGTTCACCTAACTAGGCTACGTCTCCGGGGCACTTACCCAGATTATGATATTATAAAAACTTACAATATAGGACTCAAGTCTTAATGAAAAACTCTTAGACTCCCTCTAGGTTTTTCTGCCTATCTCTATATTGCTTCTACTCTATAACTATCAAATATAAATCAATGGCATCCCACCATTGTTTTCTTATTTAAAGCTCACGTGTATTCTCTCAAGAATGTGTTCTTTATAATTTAGAACACACACCTTTTTACAAGCTAAGTTATTAACTATTTATAAGTAAAAACAATCTTCTTGCTTCAAGACTTTTTATGATTGCTTTTGACTTCTTTTGATTGGCTTCAATCTCTCCATATTGCACGTCTGCCTTTTGTAGGATTGACATCAATCTTCATAAGTTAATACCTGTTAAAATAACTAGCTTGAAAGTAGGAGTTAGTTTTTTCATATAACTAGGAAACATATAAATATAATATCTTTTAGAGATAATATCTTTCCATATATATATGAAACACCTAACCCCATATTACATTCAATCTTTAAACTTATCTTTACTGAATATGATAAGGAACAAAGATTGAAACAAGTGATAAAGATTTGCATAAGAATAGAGATATAGATTTAAAAGGAAACATATTTTTATAAACTAATCTCCTTATATTTTTTAGGAAACATCTTTCTTTACCACTTTGATATTCTCAATTTACGCAGGTTTAAGATCATATGAGAATATATCCTGCATACTGTAGAACAAATAATAATCAATAAAGAACAGTTATGCAGATTTACAGAACAAGACAGAATTCTGCAGAACAGCAGGTTGGAACTGTGGTTGCAACTGAGGTTGCAACTGGTACTTGAAACCACCAACGCTGTCTCAGCAGGTTGTAGAAACCTATCAACATAGGTTGTAACTGAGGTTGTAACATTGCTTGTAACCTAACAACAGTTGTCTCAGTAGGTTGTAACTGAGGTTGCAACATTGCTTGAAACCTAACAAATCTGTCTTAGTTCATAATAAACAGATAGGATTATTTAGTGAAAATCATTAGACAACAAATAGAATTTAGACCAGAAATCTGGTCCTAACAACTTTTAAAGAGAAGAATATATATTGATAGAAGTAGATACTCAGTATATTTTTGGAATTTAAATACTCATCAACTTTTTGAAATTTAGGTCTGTCTCTTTTATTCATTTAGAACTAGTCTTCTTTAGGAATTAGGTAGGAAGAAAACAACTTATTACAATCAATTTTCTTTGCATCAGTGGAAATTCAGGTCAGGGTAAAAGTGTCGAGAAAGAAAAGAAGCATGCACCACAAGCTAGTTTGGGTGAAAGGTTTGAATATTCAAATCAGGTGAAAGATGTTGAGGAAAAGCAGAAGCAAACACCGCAAATAACTTTAGGTGAAAGGTTGGGTTTAAGCGACTTCGTCTCCGCCAAGGTTGATTTTTAGTTCCCGCTTCCCTACACATGACAGAAAAGGAAGTCACAAATCCATTTATATAATATAATTTGATTCAACATAATGTACTGAAATCACACAATAGTAACAGACTAACATTCATGTCGAACAAGGGCAAACTATATTGAGCAAGTACAAATTAATAACTATCTCTGTTTCCTTGAATGTCTTGATATAGTGACTAATGAAATCTAATATGAAATCAAAGTGGTCTACTGTGCTTTTGGTTTTTTCCTCTTAGCATTTTCCTTTTAGAAGAAGACATATGAACTTGAATAAGACATATCACAATTGACAAGTTTAACAAAAATAGCAACATCAATAGTAATTTGAGTTATAAATTAGAATCATATTCCTTTTGTGTTTATGAATGGAAGCTTGTAGCCTGTAGCTGTAGCAATAGTCGGAGAGAAATTTTAATCTTACTCTTCAATGGTCGATAAGAGGTGACTCCGAGGGGTTCGAGGGAGAAGTTTGGCTTTAAGTTAAGGCCTAATATATTTTTTTATTTTACATGAAGGTTAGATATTAACTGAGAATGGTTTGATTGTACTTTAGTTTGTGAGAATTCAATCTCTAACTGTATACGGTGGTTTTCATTTTTAAAGAAATTCCTATGGTAGAGAGCGTTTAACAAAGATGTCTAAGGAGATGAAATATTAACAAAATGGTAATTAATGTGTTGTATTGTATCTTATAATAAGTTCTCCATTAGGTGTACTCTTTAACAAACCGTCTTTCCCATTTCTTTTTATGTATCTTTTTCCGTATTAATTTCTTAAGATCACTACAGACCTCAATTTTTATTATTAGGTATGGAAAGCAGCACTAGCGGAGCTCATGGCCTCGGCCATTCTTATATTTCTGAACGGCACGATAGCCATATCTACCCTTGAAACCGACATTGGGGGTGCACCAATTCTCATAATGTCGATCCTAATGGGTACTACAATTGCATTTCTAGTCCTTGCCATTATGCCCATATCCGGAGGACAACTCAGCCCAGTTATTAGCCTGTCTACCGGGCTTATGGGCCTTATTTCTCTTTCACGGGCCTTAATATACATTTTCGCTCAATGTATTGGTGCCACTTTAGGGGCTCTAGCGTTGAAGGTAGTCTTGAGTAGAGATATCGAAAGTAAGTATTCGTTGGGAGGTTGCACGATAGGTAAACTTGGATTGACCCAAGCCTTTTACCTTGAGCTCATATGTTGCTTTGTTTACTTATACGCTTTGAGATGGATCGCCTTTGATATAAAAATAGCCAAAAAATTTGGTGGGATTGTGGTTAGTGCCGCCATTGGAATAATTGTGGGGATTAATATTTTCATTTCGAGTACAGTGACGGGTGTGAAAGGTTATTCGGGGGCTGGGATGAACCCTGCGAGGTGTTTGGGCCCCGCAATTGTTAGAAGTGGGGAATTGTGGAACCAGCATTGGATCTTTTGGGTTGCACCTGCCATGGCTTCCGTAGTATTTTTTGCATATACGAGGATCATAACGGATGACCACTTGCAGCCAGATGAGAATATACATGAATTTGGGAATATTCTGAAAGCGTTAGCATTAAAATTAAGATCTTGATCGATACAATTACTAGCCGTTAAAAGGGTGGGAACAGTTGTAGCGCTAATTAGCATATATTGGAAAGAGAAATTGAACTGTTTTACTTTAACCTTTTTTTTTACGTAGCTATAGTTTTTTTTTATATTTAAGTTACGCTTGTGATATCCTATATAATATATGCATGTCCATAAATAAATGTCATATGCGGAAATATATATAACTATGACATATAATTTTTTCATATCTAAATTGAAGAAATAAAAAGTTTAATAATTTGATCATATAGTTTTAAACTTTTAATCATGAAATACGTAATTTTTTTTTTTTTTCTAGAATCTAGATATGAAAATTTTGTAGGTCAGTACGTATTTTTATAAATGACATTTATTCATGAACAAATTTAGTGACTAAATGGAGACTTTAGTAGCGTAATCCATTACCTATAGTCCTAACAAATTAACAAAACCAATGAGATATGTTTTGTTTATTGAAACATGATAAGAGATGAGGCTAATAGCAAGAAATATTTTTCAAAATAAAATTTCTTTTAAAACATATTTCTCCAGTTTTGTAATTGGGTTGATTACTGGTTTCCGGTTGTAATTTATCGCTTTTCAAAGTATTGTAAGACTTTTAATTTCTAATAAAAGTTGGTTTGTATTAAAAAAAAAAACCAATCAGATACTGATACCTATGTTATTTGTATTCGTAATTACCATTTACGTACCAATAAAGAACAACTTAAATCAATAAAACAACACAGAAGAAATATTTCCTCAATACGTCTTTAAAATAAAGTTTTATACCATATATATAGTCATGTCATTTTCTCCATTCAAAAAAGTCAAAGTCGTAAATCAGAAGTCACTTTTGTAGTACGGAATGGTAAGCTATTTTAGTATATATATTTTCTTTAAATAACCTATCATAGTCTCGATCGGTAACTCTTAAGATTGATTTCGTGTCCTACAAAGTCCAAATTCCCAACTAACATGATACACGTTTGGAGGGGAATATAAAGAAACGGAAAATATGATGATAGTTTCCTCTAGAATCAAGTGCATGTGACGACAATATATATATGCTTGAAATGACTTTTTGATGTGGAATTAATGGACTCATCAAAACATCATGTCCATGCAAAATTGATTTTGGTTGTAGACTTGTAGTTCCTGGATTATGATTTCACACTTGTACACCAAAAGTCCGGCATATGGTTTTTATTAGTAACCCTGTAAATGCATTGACATCAATTTTTCCAAAATATTTATCCAAAAGGAGTGAAAATCTTTTTTTTTTTTTTTTTTTTTTTTATGTTTAGAGAGTCAGTTAAATTTTAATTGATTTTTCAATATATTCAAAACACTCTCTCTATTAATATTTTATTAATTTTTGTATTGTATTTTAAGACTTAATTTATTTATTTTTTGTTGAAATAATACATGATTGAAGGTGCATGTGACCCAAAATAAAATATTACTTTTTGGTTGATGAGTAGAACTAATTTTTTTCATTTATAAAGAGTGATATTGATACTTCTTGAAGATAGAGAGCTTAATATGAGGGTGATGTGAATGTTTTTTTACAAATAAATTCATCAAATTTAAAGAAAATTGAGTTTAAAGAGTGTGATGTGAATGCTCTTATGATGTCACATCCAATATTTTAAGGTGATACAATGTTTGATACTCTCTCCATTATAATTTAATTTTTCATTACGAAAATACGTGTAATTTTGGAGATCAAATACGAAGATGAGCTAGGAGGCAGATTTTTACTGGGATTAAATAAAAAAAAAGTAAGCTATAGCGAGTCACGGCAGCCTAGTGTTCAACGAATTAATATGTGAGAAACTAAGGAAAACATATAGCGAAAAAAACAAAATGAAAATTATATGAAAACGTATAGTAATTTACATGTGAATTAAACTTGATAATGAAAAAAGAAGAAGCGAAACTAGAGCTTGAATACTGGAACAAACATGTCCAGTAGTCATAGATCATTTAAATTCGGCTTTATTTTCGTTTTAGGTGTAGGATTTTCCCGTTAGTCTAACAGTATCTGTATATTATGTTTCAAAAGTAGCATTCCCACTTGTCCAATTTTCACATATAGAGTGTTGGAAAAATTGAAGTTATACAATTCAACTTTTGGCTTAGAACTGACTTGGAAAGCTACATAGTTTTTTTCTAAAAATATAACACGGTTCATAATACTCTCGACCGATTGCCAATATGGCAAGTTTACAGATTATCTCTATCACATGAACTCAAATTTATGTTGATTTTATTTATAGTATGATAATACAAGCTTATTTATGTTTGAACATATAGTACTCCATATTGTTACTGCTCACACATGTAACGTTTGTTCCAGCAGCTAATATGTACAGATACGTGTCACTTTGAGTTAAACCCGTGCATAGTAATTAATGAATAATGATGATCCACAATATGTAAATTAAAGAAATAGGCCATTTAACTTAAATGCGCTTTTCAATTCCAAAGAGAAATCTAGCCATTCGTGTTTAAATGAAAATCCATATAGATTTAATATTGTTGGTTTAAAAACAAACAATTATTCAATTAAATAACCCCAATTTCAAATAGTTCTATTCGAGACCAAATTTAATTCATAAAACTAATTGTTTCAACCCTAAATCACTTTAATAATCAAAACGTGTTACAAGCTACTTTATTATCATCTGGTTCGAAATGAACCATCGGGGAAAATATTTTAACCAAAGCTGGCCAAGTTACTGTAAGTGGCTCTACCGTACATAACGAATCAAAACAAAAGACTCAAAGATTTATATGGACTATGTGGTACATGTATAAGAATTTAAAAAAAGTAACATAAATATGCAGTGATAGAAATAGGATTTAAAGTTGAGCGGGGCTGAATTGCATGTTTGTATTTTATTGTAATTATAGTGGGTGATAAAATGATATAATCGTCAACTTCTAAGCAAAATCTGTGAATTTTTTTCGCAATTTTCTTAATATGGAGGTGATTTAGTCACCTTTAACCCGCATCTAGTTACTCCCTTGTAAATATGGTTAAATCATAGCATATGAGGATAAAATAATTTAAAATACACAAATGCATCATAGCAAGTGTCTGTAACTCCATTTTTCTCCATTCTTTCATGTTAGATGAAAACTCAAATCACAAACAATATTCATCAAACTTAAAAGACAAATTATCTAAAGTTATTGAAATCTTAAAAAGAAACTCAAAATAATTTGGAAAATATTTGATCTATATTTTTGAAATTTTGAATAATCTATTTTAAGAATTTGTCAATAAACTTAACTTACCTTTCTACTTCTAATTCATTTCTAAATACAAATTTTGTGCAAATCAAAAGTAAACATAGGTTTAGGTGTGAATTGGCCTGAAAAACGTGTGTATTTAATGAGACAGAATATAATAATTCGGGGAAGGAGGAGATTATAGACACAAGAAACAGAGAAAGGGGTAAAGTTTTTTTTTTTTTTTTTTTTATGTTTTATTTCTTTCGAACCACATCTGTATATCACCGTTAGATTGAATATAAAAATATCAATGGTCCAGAAAAAAAAAAACAGTTTTACTGACGATATAAAATACACGGTCAGATGCCCCCTTTCATAAATATTGCAGTTTGAAGAGGTTGTCACAGCACAAGAGAACATGCATTTATGTTTTATCTGCCATTGCACTATTTAAAACTTATTTTGACATACGTATCATGGTATGTACGCTAGTACGGGAGAAAATTAAGCAGTCAAGTATTTCATTGAATATTTGGTTGGTATAAAATAACTATTGGACAATGTTATCACCTTCATCTGTTTACACATGTAATCGTGGTCATGCGTATGTTACGTATACGGCGTGTAATACAATAAAAATATAGAAAATATATATAGTTATGATATAAATACGTGGATAATACAAAAAAAAATATACAAAGATTTAAAAGAATATTTGGTTGTTAAAAAGTGATAAATAATTTTATTAGTTTTTACTTTTTATATTTTTATGAAAGTATGATATTATTGTAATTAATATAAAAGTGTATAGTTATTTTTGGAAAAATTGACTAAATTTGGCAGGCTCATTTGACTTGGGTTACTTATTATAATAGAATGATATGATCCGGGTAAATAATTTTTTAAAAAATATATTGATTGAATGAATATATTAAATTAGAAAACATGAGTAATATAATATTTTTGTTATACAAAATACACGTAAAAATTTTGTTTGGTATAATATTATAATTGTTTTGAAAAGATCATAATTTTTGTCTGTTTTTTATATTTTGAATTAAATAAATGTAAATGAGTAATTAGTAAAAAATAGTAAAAGCATTTTAAAAAATAAAATAAAATTTGATAGAATCATTTTTTTTTTTTAAGTTGACTTCTATATATAATAAGATGATATGGATATATGTGAAATGGTATTTACAGTTTAATTAAAATAGTAGTATGTTCTTTATGCGGGGAAATGGGATTTAAGCTAACATCGTACTCCACTTTTAATCGTTTCTAAAACCAATATGATCCTTGATTTGAAGAAAGTTTATTTGTATAAGGTTCAAGTTATTTGACTATTTCATTTCAAAAAAAGAAGAAGTTATTTGACTATTTGTGTTTATATATCCTGGGCAATTTAAAACACCATTAACATTAATTATAAACTTACCAGTGTAATATGCTAATATGACTAATAAATGAAAAATACTTCAAACTGGAAAAGGAGAAAAAATAATTTTTTACAAAAGATCCCTTAATTAGACCTAATTCAATTTTATTTTAAAGGATTTTTCTTCATTAAAGTCAACTATCAATATCATACCTCATATCTGCTGACTTTCGGCTTCATTTACTGAAGTTGACAACAAACAGTAGGTTTATATTTAAAACGGAAGAATTTTCTATGGGATGCATGGCTAGCAAGAGAAGTAGAAATATTCTATCCCATTTTTTTAATCTCTTTCATGTCATTTTATTTATTTAAAAAAAAAAATCTAAAAAACTTGAAAAAAATTGTACAATTACTATAATACATGTATCCATGCATTCCAATAATTATTTTTAAAAGAAAATCCGCACAAAATTTATTTTGGAATAAATGTATAAATTAGTGTAAATTAAATATTGAATATTAAAAAAATTGTATAAAACAATATTATGTTCAAATGTTTTAAAATTTAAATACAATATAATATAAAAATTTATAAAATTACGGTATAAGTTGTGAAAATTTAAAATTTGAGTGAAAATAAGCAAAGATGCATGGAAGGGGTAGAGAATAGGGGTAGAAGATTTGGACTCATAGCTAGATTGGACACCTAGGGTTAGGTTAATTGGTTGTTGTCAAATAAATAGAGAATTATTGATTAGTACGTTAAAATATACTTAATATCAAAAACTCCATATTTTTAAATCTTTCTTATCATTCCATACATATGGAATATAATAGGACAATTATACCCTTATTAGTCATTAAACACAGCATTCCATAACTTCTCTTTAAATCTTTATATAATATTATCTTATAATTTCTTATTAGATATCTTATAACATTTTCATAATTTGCTCCGTAACTTGACTAGTACACCTCTCAACTAGATCAAATTGTCAGCATTATGTAGAATTTTTTTATCAAATTAATACTCCAGATTGATTCGGAACTAAATATAACAATATGAAAGACATGAACCACATAATATTACGGTTAACTAGCTAATTAGTATAATATAGCACATGCCTTATGACGCGGAACGGTTTAATAATATTGCCACTTGAAAAGAAAAGATATCACACGTCTGATGATTAGTTAGGAGCTGTCCATGTTTTCATCGTTTTGTTTTCTCTTGGAGTTATAGCACTGAGATCGATTTACTCCATGATCTAAGTACTATATGATTTTTTGATTGAAGTGGAATATATATGTATATGCTTTTTGTGCAGCCAAAGGATCCACCAAGGCTTAAATGAAGAAAACGTGTATTTTGCCAAACTTTAGCATATATAAACTGAACCACAGTCCATAAATTAGATCGTTTTCAATGGATATGTGAACTTTTAATATTTTTATTTTGCCATATGTTCACTTAAAAGCCTTTTTTGTTTTTGATTCGAGATTTAATATTGTATTTCCAACACGAATTAAGAAGAGAGTAGTTAGTAAAAAAGTGAAAGAGATACTAGTACATTTATGAGGAAACTCATCCAATTAACCGATGTATCGGTATAAGTGAACCGATGCGAGCTTTATTACCATCATTTCGAGACAAGAGACCACTTATTTTTTGAGTGTTCTTTCTCTCGGCGTATTTGACATATTATCCTATCAAAGTCCGGTTTGGTAGCGTAAAATGAACCTTGGAGTTTTTGGGTAAAATGAGTTAACGCTCACTTCAAAAGAAGCACGGTGTCCGACTCGTTAATTGGTATCATTATCGCTTCTACGGTCTATTATATATAGCGTGAAAGAAATGCTAGATTGTATCGATAAATTAAATCCATTGCCGGAAATATTATCAAGGGGATTGGAGTGTTTTTTGCGAGTAATTTTAATAAATTCAAAAATGTAAAAAATAATTCTAAAAATAAGTTTATTTGTAATGTTTGGAGGTTAGAGTCATCCTTCATTAAATGAGGTGCTTTTTTTTCTATGATTTCGTTGTAGCCTTCCGGCATTATGAGCGTTTGACTTTATAGACGCTTAATCTCAACAAAAAAAAAATGAGAGAAAATACTTTTTGTTACCATCTCAGTCTTGGAATCTATCACTATTAAGCTCGTCTTCTGAAAAGGTAATATATATAATTGACCCCCCCAAAAAGGTAATTATATAGCATTTGCCCATACCTTTCGACCCAAACGATTTAAGACCTGGATGACTTTAGAGAAAGCGCGCAAAAAGAGATTGCACATACTCGATTACTTTAATGGCAATAACAAAGTGGACACCCCGAAAAAAATGCATCACTAGCTAGTATGACGACGTTAATTAATTAAAGTTTTCCGGCAAAAGAAGTAAGTTATATATAATCTCCTTAAGAAAGACTTAAGATAAGCATTATATTAAAAAGACACCCAGTAAAGTAGGAGTAGGTAAAAAAGTAAGTTAATAGATGGGGGCATTTTCAGGCCCATATATGGAGTATTAATTTAAGTTTTAGAAAAGATTTTAAGCACGTTTTTAACAAAAAGACAACTTAAATCAAATTTGAGCAATTACCGTACTGATTAATAACGGCAAGTAAGGGGAGTACCAACTTAACCCATAATTTTTACAAATCCTTGCTGTCCTTTTCTTCATAAAGAAAAAAAATGTCAACTGTGTTGGTAAATGTTAATCTATTAACCTTTTACTGTATATACGGAACCTAGAAATTTACTGTATATTATTTCTTGCATCTTACTATATAATTAAGAGTATATGACAAGAAAAACTAAGACTATCTATTATCATTCGTTAATACTCTCTCCGTTACTTGATTGTCCATTACAAAATTAACTTTAATTTTGATCGGTTTATAACTTGTATCAAAATTGTCGAAATGAGCATTTTTTAAAATCTAATCATAAAATTTAACATTTGAACTATATGATAAACTTTTAAAAACTTTTATTCCAATAATTTTGATATAAATCCGATTAAAATTGTACGTAGTTTCCTATTGAACAATAAGCAGGGAATAGTAATTACATAACATATGTCTGGATTCAGATCCTCTGTCATAACAGCACGTGCGTCGGTCCTTTTCTATGGTCATTGTATTTTTGTTATATATTAATTTAGTTATTTTGTCTTTGATCAATTAATCTCTTACTCTCATTTCTTAATTTTTTTTGGAGACCATCTTGACTCTTCTGTATGCTTTAATCATAAATGTTGGAGAAAATATATGTGCTTATATTCAAGTTTTATCAAAGTTTTAGATGAAGACTAGACGATAGAATTAAATTCTCGTGAATAGAGAAATTCTTTTATATACATACAATGAACGAATATTTGTTAAATTGTATATTGTAACAACACATGTTATAAAGTATATGTATAATTATATAAATAATTGTACTTTAAAGTTTAAACCTATCTAATTCAAATTAATTAGAAAGAGAAAATGGTAGAGCAAAAATTAATAATAGCAAAACTTAAAGCATTACTAGAGAGATTATAATTGTTTAGCAAATGAAGTGAAACGTTGCCGTTTTATAAAACAGACGTCTATGCAGTCTTTATTTAACCGCAGAGGATCTAAATCCCACATGCCTCATAACGCGGATACGAGTCATATAGAAAACCCGTTATTAATATTTCCCTTAAATGTATTTCCTCTTATAGCGATCTGTTTATTTTCCTATCATACTTTTTTTTTGCTTGCACTTGCTGCCAGTCTGCCAAATGTTTACAATAATATTACTGTAGCTCCTATACTAATATTAAAAACTCACACAAGTTACGTCCCCTAATGTTTACTATATTATATTGCTGACAGATGTTCACACTTTGTTATAAATTAATAAAAAAAATCAACCCATAGCTTGTACTAAAATATTATTTGGTGGTCATGATAGAGTCATAGTGTCAATTGTAACAAAACTCTTGACCCTCAATTTTGAATAAATAAATATTTGGTTCCAAATTTTTGAAAGAAAAGTGCATTTGTTTTTAATTTATAGCGGAACCATAAAATGGAAATTAATGAAAACAGCCTGACATTCTGAGTTAATCTTTTTTCATACTAATTTATTTTTTGTTCAAATTTTGAAGGAGACCGATCGAAGTGATAATTATTGATAATTTTTCTTCCAACACACACTGGGAAACTTAATTATTTTATAGCATCAAATTTTATCAAGATTAGTGGTTAGGGAAAGGAGGATTACGGCCCCAGTGACCAGCATCATGTCCATTACAGTCCATATATATATATGTATGTATATTAATATATAGTACTGTATAATAGACTAGTAGTCGAGCATATATAATGGCAGAATAACACGTTTACTGTGTTTTTTTTTTTAAATGAACTAAATATATAACCGAAATACAAAACAAATTTGATTACAAAACTAAAACTATTTAACGAGGAAAAATGTCTGATAACTTGGTTTTCACCGCGCAATTAGAAGAACTTCATATATACATGACTTTTCTGCTTCAAACGAATTATTCAGTAATTTTTGAAAAGTAAAGAAGTTTCTAGGATAATTTAATTTAAATTACGGGGACTAATAATATATTTACCCTTTGTTAAAAAAATGATGAAAGTTTTGGAAATATGGTTGTCCCTCATTAGTTATCAAAAATATGAACATCGACCGTACGTAGTACATATCATAGCCTGCCACTACGGACCGCACCAAACGTCAAATATACGTACATGCACTATCAATTATTATAGCAAATAATTCAAATTTGTTATACGCTTTTAACTTTTTAAAACTCCGAATAACATTCGATTAATAGTAGTCAACTTTTGCTGCTAAATCTCCACATTTGCCAACTTCATCATGTGTATATATATGCAAGACCCAATGCTCCTTCCATTTCATCAAACTAACGTGTGACTTACTTCAAAAACTTATTAAGAAATCGGTGATCATCAGTTGAGCTTATTCCCTCTAGCGTTTTGCCTTAAAACTAAAGATATTTTTGTAACTAGCTAGAGATGGAGATGGGTTCTGTTGTTATAGATGTCGAGAATTATCATAGCCAAAATGGAATCTTTGAAGTTTTTCATCGAGGTCACCATGGAATTGTAGAAGAGCATCATCATGATCACGAAAAAATTGTTGAAGAGCATCATCACAACAAATTTTCCGATATGCACCGTGGTAGTAGAAGAATTGTTCCGGTATCGAATGCACCAGAAGAGTGAGTACATTTAACTTTTAGTTTTTTCCTATAATAAATTGCATATTTTTTGTCTCGAAGTCATTTCTCTACTTAAGACAGTAAAACTACAAATATCTTAGTTAACAGATGGTCTAGAAGTCCTTTTTCTACTTAAGACAGTAAAATTACAAATATAGAAAACAATTATAAATATAAAAATTTAAATATAGAACATATATATACCATGATATTGATGGTGATGTGTCCTTTTTTTTTTTTCCAGTGAAATTCTAGAATTACGGGAAAGCCTTGAGGAAGAAAAAGATGAAAAGGAAGAAGATGAGAAAAAGGAGGAAATTATTACCTTAGGTGAAAGGTTGGGTTTAGAAGAAGTATTTTCTGCTAAGGTACGTTCACGTTGGTACCACATTCTCATGCATTCTTGGAAATTACCTTGGAGTATTATATACTATCACGTGGCAACTATGATATCCTGCATTTTGTTTTATTTTTTCAAAATTACATTCTTGGAAATTGATACACATAAGGTTGTTTGGCGCGCAAGTATAAGTACGTACTTTCTAATGTTCGTCTGTGTTAGCCAAAAATATGTTTAATCAAAATTTCGACACATAATAAGTATAAACTAAAAATTCAAAAAAAATTGATACTATTTTAAAAGTATATTTTCACATGCATACACATCAACCATTTTCAAATAATAATATTATTATAAATTTACAGTAAGTAACTGATATCTAACTAACGATCCATCGAGTAATACTCTTTCTTTGAAAATATCTGTATAGTTTGTTGGATGAGCAGAACACAACAATTATCTGACCACTCTGAGAAAATTCAAAATAATAATATTTTTCTATGAAACTCATGATTTAATTTCGGGAACTTATTATTTTAAATCTATTATTAAAAGGATTAATTTAGCGAATTATTTAACTCATTTGTTGTTAAAGTATGTTAAATTGTCGGTTCTCATTCGAAACCAATAATCATTTTATCATATATATGCAATATAATCAACATTTTTTAAAGATAATTGCACTGTTTTATTTCTAAATATCTAAAACTGTTTAGGTATGGAGATCATCGTTGGCAGAGCTTTTGGGTACGGCAGCCTTAGCCTTTATGACTGACGCAATTACCATTTCTTCAAGCAAAGTCGAGACAGAAGCACGTATACTAATTCCGTCAACCCTAATCCCTATCATCGTCGCTTTTCTTGTTCTTGTCACTGTCCCCGTAACAGGTGGGCATATTAATCCTATAGTAAGCATGTCTTTCGGTCTTATGGGTCGTATTCCACTTTGCCGGGCTGCCATTTATATTCTGGCTCAGTGCACTGGTGGAATTCTAGGTGCCCTAGCGCTGAAGGCTGTGGTGGATGAAGAGGCGGAACGTACTTTCTCACTGGGAGGTTGTACTGTTGCTACGGTCACCTTAGGTCCAGATGGGCCCATCACAAGTGGGATCGGTACAAGCCGAGCTTTTTATCTTGAGGTCATATGCTCTTTTGTATTCCTCTTTATTTCAAGATGGATGGCTTTTGATGCAAGAAAGTCGGATATGTTTAGCCGGCTTATCTATTGTTTTGGTATTGGAATTGGCGTCGGTTTCAATGGGTTTGTGTCGAGGACAGTAACTGAAGCGAGTGGCTATTCTGGAGTTGGAGTAAACCCGGCCACGTGTTTCGGTCCCGCGGTTGTTAGAGGTGGACAATTGTGGGATCGACATTGGATATTTTGGATAGGGCCAACTATTGCATCAATGTGTTTCTATTTGTATAGTAGAATTATCGTTGTGGATAGTGTTCGACCTAAGGAAAACAAACATGATTTCATAAACTTTTTACTAGCATGTAACAAGGCGATCCATCATATGTAAAACTTTACTGTGATCGTGATATAAATAAACATGATGTAATTAACTTTCAAGTAACCTCATTGCTCAAATTTTGGAAAGGTCATAGTCCTAAAAGAGCATTTCAAATTTTCTAAGCAGTTAATAATTACTTGAATTAGTTAGATAGAGTTGGTTTGTCTAAAAAATATATGAAACTAGTATAAATGTATAATCACGATGACAATTTTCGTTTAACCACGAAGTCAGCAGTGCCGGCCCTGTAGTTTTTGTTTTTCGGTGGCAAAAAAAATATGAGGCTCTTTTATCAATTGTAATTTCCTTCTATGAACTTTCATAATGAAATATTTTAATAATAAAATAATTCAGAATCAACCCACAAACAAAAAAAATCATTTATATAAGCAAAATATCAACTTATCTACAAAAAAAAAGTCAAATTATACAAAAAATCATATCATATAAATATATTTAATTCACCACAATCATTTAAGTGCATTTTCAGTTCATTTCATGTGCAAATATTTTCACTTAATTATAATTTTTTTTACACACAGATAAATATTAAATTTTTATTTGTCGGCATAATAAGGCTCTGAACAATTTTTCGAAGTCGTGAGGCCCAGTAACACCGCAACTCCTGCATCTCTTCAGGGCCAGTACCCTTGGAAGTCAGTTAAGTGTAGTATCCCGATCATCATTCGTCAAAATCGCAAATCATTAATATGTATGCATTATTTCAAATCTAACTTAAATAATATTGAAAAAATTAGTTTATGAATGATGTTGGGAGGACATACCTCCGGCTTAGAACTAAGATTATCATTTGCGTTATACGTGTACCTGTGTAGACAATTGAGCATTGTATACTTTTTATGCTTAAGTTTATAAAAATATATGAAAAATGCACTCTCTTATAACAAAAAAATGTCATATTCTTTGTAGGGTTTACGAATAATCAACTATCTTAGTCTTAAGATTTTGTAACCCAGAGCCATCATGTTCTTCAAAAGTCCAATCCTTAGCTAACATGCATATATTTTATGCCAGATAAGGTCTTGCGTAATTTATTTATTTTATTTTTTGGTTCCATAATCAAATAAGATGACTCAGAATGGAGTCATGAAGACCTGAAATTGATTTAATTTATTCAAAGAAACTGTCATCAGTTTTTTTTATTTAAATTTACAGAGGAGTTATTCCACTACGAACATCTATATCAGCTATCTCAACCATTTTCTCAAACCTAACACATTTTATACCTGAAACCGTTTACATTTATACAAAATTTCAGCTTCCTTATTAATTTCCTTGTAATAACCCTACATTATTTTATTTTTATTTTTTTATTATCTTTTAATAATCATAACATTATTACAACCACAAAAATGTGGATCACATGATAATTTATTACTATTATACTCTCTCCGTCACTAAACAAATATTCCATACAAAAATACATGCAATTTTGACCATCAAAATTTTCATATCAAAATTACCGAAATGAAAAAATTGAAAATTTCATCATACAGTTCTAACCATAAACATTAATTTTTTAAATAATTTTTCCGACAATCTAAATATGAAAAAATTATCGATCAAAATTGGACGTATTTTCGTTGGGGACATTTGTTTAGAAACGGAGGAAGTATTAATCTAGGGAATCATATACATTCCTCATATGTATATGAGTTGAATTTTGTGTTTTTTTAAATTTATGAAATTTATGAGTTTCTGATACATGTCACTTTTTATATCATAATCATCAAATTTTAGAAAAAATTTGATTTGAGGAAGCAGATGCGGATGATCTAATTAGAACTGGGAGGCATGAATACAAGTATACAACTATAAGCAATATCAATCAATTAACATAGAACTAAAAAAATAAAAAATATAACTGTGAACATTTACCGGTAAGGAAAATTGGAATTTTCTTAATAAGTTGAATCATTTCTCTTTTAAGTGTAGGGATGAGATTAAAAGGAATCGACCATAAAATAATAGAGTAACTTTCTCTCTTTCTTGATTACAAAAGAAATTTCCCCTATCTTTATCACTCTAATCTCAAATCAATAAAACACAGAATTATTTTTTTTTAAAATGTAGATCTATTCGATACTATAGAGTCTCGAAATACAGGTCAATATTTCGAAATTTTCTTTATGTATACTACACCTTGACGAATTGTTTTGTTGAAAACAAGAAGAACAATTGATATATTTATTCTATTTTTTTTTAATTCAAACCCTGAAAAATAGATTCACAAAGGATTGATGTACTCACACAACCTTATGAGAGCTTTTTTTTTAAATAAACCCCAGGAGAGGAGATGGATTAGAGAGGAAATAAAGAGAAGTTAATCTCACAATCGTTGGATCTATAACTCCCAATCCAACGAGTCAAATACAAAGTCAGTTATTCTAACCGTTAAATACACAGTCAGACACTTCGTATGCTCGTATAAAATTTTATCCGTTTTAAAATATAAGTGCAGTATACTATTTTGGACTGTTTCACAATATAAGTTCACTTTTCCAAAATAGAAAATAATTTTACGTAATATTACATATTTGCCTATACTTTTACTTTTTAAGATAATGTGCATGAATAAAAAAGAGGGTAAAAAATGAAAAAAAGAGTGTTAAAATGGTGTAATAATTGTGTTTTTTTTAATAAGTTGAGTTTTTCGTAATGCAGTTATATTTTGGAGCAGATGGAGTATTGATTTTTTCGTTTAGATACCTTTTCGTTTTGCGTTTGCCGTTACCTCTTGAGATTTATCAAATTTACATTTAGACACCTTTTCGTTTTGCGTTTGCACTTAGTGAATGCAAGATGCCTCATGTCCAATAAGATATTTACTATCATCCAAATTCAAAAAAAAAAAAACGAAAAAAATTATTTAACATCATAAATTTTTTTGAGTTATGTTGTTGAAATGTTTGTGACTAAATTTTAGCAACATAATTTATTGCTAAATTTTTTCTAAAATTTAGTCATAAGGATTTTAGAAAAAAAAATTAAAAAAATTATGACACTAAATAAAATATTTATTCTACAACGGCTCATTTGTCTTACATCTTGGTATTAAGTGCACTGCATGTCTGCAACACACATCACCGTAATGGCACAACAAAAAAGATTTATCTACTTCACTAGATGGAAGGATAAAATTTTATTTTGTTTTGAACTTATCTTGATACGTGGATGATAGGAGAGATGAGAATTCGTGTTTCATTTAATTATTTAGTCGGTATATAAGATGACCATTTTTGACCTTATCACCTTCCCATCTGTTTGCACATGGATACGACTTACGAGTACTATGAAATGGTATTTGCGGCAGAGCAGTATAATTTTATTTTATTTTTTCATTTTTCCCCTTCAAGGAATGAGGTCCCAAATCAGAGCAGATATAACTTAAAAGTGGAATACCTCAGATAAACTAGTACGTTTAATTCTATTTGAGCTTTTTCGAAAGGGGAAGGAGATAAAAATGAGAAAAAGAATACGCAAGTATAATGAGCAAAGCCATGTTTGTTTGCAATGCAATATAATGTGCTATAATTTGTAACTAAATACTATGAGTGTTATGAATAATATCATCATATATATACTTACTGTTTACTTAATATGTATTACACACTTAGTATTATACATTATAGTAGCTATTAGTTACGAATTGTGTAAACAAATATGATATAAGATGGGTACTATGGTACTATTAACACTATATACCACCCCTTCATACTACATCACCTTTTATATAATTTAGTGGAAACATCATCTTAAAAACATTTTTAAATTTTAGTACATACTCAAAATTATAAAATTATTTTACTTTAAATCATGTTATATGTCATCGTTATCTCTCCCAATCCCTTATAATGACAATGTGTGCCAAACTATAATATTTTTGTATAGTTAGTCTAACATTAACTTGTTTTCTAAATAAAAAAATTCAATTTTTCTGATAATTACGGATTATATTTATTTATAACTTGAAACCAAGTAAACATTCATATTTCTTTTTGAACTGTATCTGTTTAAATGGTCAAATAATATCAAAGAAACGATTAAATTGCCAAAAAATATATAGAGTTACGTACTAATCGATTCTCCCTATAGTTACCTCTCCTTCTTCAAAACACAATATCAGTTTTTACAGCTAATAATTAACCAAGTATTGTATGTGTGCATGTTTATGAATAGTCAACGAGTTGCCAAATAAGAGAGCAAAGTTCTTTGTTGTACTACACAAACAAATAGAAATTTAATTTGAGCAACTCCCGTACTTATCAATGCCTGCCAGTACGGACAGTACCTATAATGCAAATACATAAATACACTTGCAATGGTAAGTTTCCACGCAACATCCATTTTAAATCTAAGGTCTAACAATATTGTCCTTTTCTTCACATGAAAATGTCAACTTGGTGATCATCTGAGTTATCATTCACTAAACTCCAATAATGCACACGAACCAAGAAACTTATAAACTTTATTTTTGTTTCACATTTAATATGACAATAAAATGATAGATCGTGTATCATTTGTCGATAAATAATTGCATACTACATGTTCCCCATAACGCGGGTGTATCATATATAATAATTTTCCAAGGAAATGCCATGCTAACCCGAATTGTTAATTTAATAATTTCCTATTAGTTTCTTTTGCTTTCCCAACCGTACTGAGTTTTTGAAAATTTAATGTTCCTTCAAGACTAAAAAAAAACTTGCACTAAGGCTTCCACAATGTTTTGCATTCAAACTACAAATTCACTTTATCTGAACAAGCAAAACCCTCTCATGACCTAAACCCACCCAAACACAGTGGCCCTGTAGATAAGACTAAAATTGTATTTAGTCCTCATGATGTCAAATGGACACTATACTAAAACTCCTCAAATTTTGAATAATCCCAAAATATAGAACAAGTGATACATCTTTTATAATGACCATAGTGGATATAGTAGAAAACTATGAAAGCTTAAGTATTCCAATTTAAAATTCTGAAATTTTAACGTACAATTGGATCGTGACCACAGGCAACCCAGTTATGCTGACTTTCCGGCTTCACAGGACCAAATCTGTAGCTTTTCAAAAAATAGGTATGATGTTAATTCTAAATTAGAAAAGCTGATGACTTTTATAGCAACTTTGGGACTGTTTAGTAAATATACCTTTGTTTTCTAAAATAATGACGAAACTAATTATAAGAGCATGTCCATATACAGATGATCAGTAGATCACCGCTTGACATGCTAACCAACTCACCACACCAAACACCGAATATACAAACAATATAAATAAATTGATAAATAAAAGTCAACTTTTGCTAGAAGGATATTTATTCGCATATGCCAGCTTTATGGTGTGTATATGTTAAGTTCCAATACTACTTCAGTTTCATCAAACATAGCAAAGTTTCCCACTTAATTAGATTTGCTTAGCTACTGCTCATAATCAAGTTAAGCTTATTTCCTTTTTTAGCTTAATAAGCAAACATAATTTTATAGATATGGAGATGGGTTGTGTTGTTATAGATGTTGAGAACCATCATAGCCACAACAAAATCGTTGAAGCATTTCATCAAGGCCACAACAGATTCGTCGAAGCATTTCATCATTATGGCCGCCATGGAATCGTAGAAGAACATCATCATGGTCATGACCAAAATGTCGAAGAGCACCATCATGCTCACAACAGAATTTTTGATATGCACCATCATAGTAGCAGCAGAATTGTTCCACTATCCAGTACACCAGAAGAGTGAGTAATTTTTTTTTCCAGTTACAATGAAATAATTTAGCTTTGGTCTTTGAGTATTTCGTCTACTTAAGACGGTACAATAATAAATATGAAAAACGATAATTTTGTGCGGAGAATAAGCATTAACCATTTTGCTAGGAACCGCGCGTTAAAAAGATGAATATATATATATATATATATATATATATATATATATCGTTGGAATTCTTACTTTGAATGGCATAACAGAATAAAGTATATGCTTGTGTAAAGATTAGAAATTATCGTAAACCAGTCGACTTATATTATAGCAGATGATGATGTTTTTTTTTTCTACTTCTCTTCAGTGAAATTCCAGAATTACAAGATGAGGATCGAAATCATGAAAATAAAAAGGAGAAAAAGGAGGAAATTACTTTGGGTGAAAGGTTGGGTTTAGAAGAAATCTTTTCTGCTAAGGTTGGTACAACTTTTATTTATTACGTTCATGTGGCATTTAATCTTCAATAATTGCTTAGAAAAGACTGACGGTCGAATTACCATTGTCAGATACTTTTTGACCTCGATATATACCGATCAATTGGCACTGCCGATACCTAGTATGTCATTACCCTTATAAATATAATGGTAAAGTTATCAAGAATTAAGTCACCTAAATTGTATACTAACAGACTTTTAGTATGATAAAAAATCATCCTAACCATGCAGATTATAATATTAGACTCATCTCCACGACTTTTTTTTTTTTTTTTTTTTACAATTTCTGATCTTCAAATGTGCAAACTATCTAGGTCTGGAGATCATCCATGGCAGAGCTCTTAGGCACGGCAGCTTTAACATTCATGTCTGACGCGATAACAATCTCTTCAAGTAAAGTCAAGACAGAAGCACGCATACTAATCCCGTCAACCCTCATACCCGTCATTGTCGCTTTTCTTGTACTTGTCACTATCCCCGTAACTGGTGGGCATATTAATCCCATAGTTAGCATGTCTTTCGGATTCATGGGTCGTATTCCTCTTTGTCGAGCCCTCATTTATATCGTGGCTCAGTGCACTGGTGGAATTCTAGGTGCCCTAGCGCTGAAGGCTGTGGTGGATGAAGAGACGGAACGAACTTTTTCACTGGGAGGTTGTACCATTGCTACGGTCACCTTGGGTCCAGATGGGCCCATCACCAGTGGTATCGATACAAGCCGAGCTTTCTACCTTGAGGTTATATGCTCTTTTGTATTCCTCTTTATTTCTAGATGGATGGCTTTTGATGCACGAAAGTCAGATATGTTTAGCCGTCTTATCTATTGCTTTGGTATCGGAATTGGCGTCGGTTTCAATGGGTTTGTGTCGAGGACGGTTACTGGAGTGACTGGCTATTCTGGAGTTGGAGTAAATCCGGCTACGTGTTTCGGACCCGCGGTTGTTAGAGGTGGACAATTGTGGGATCGACATTGGATATTTTGGATTGGGCCAACAATTGCATCGATGTGTTTCTATTTGTATACTAGGATTATCGTATTGGAAGACGTTCGTCCTAAGGAAAACAAACATGATTTTATTAACTTTGTAAAAGCGTTTCACATGGCGATCCATCGATCATAGATAAAATCTTTAATGTAACTATATAAACGAACATGATGTATATATTTTTCGACTATCTCAATGCTCAATTTTGGAGAAATTGTAGTCATAAATAATAGATCAATATTTCTGTTTCGTAAAATGATCATTTCACCATGAAGTATTGGAATTAGATATACAGTATTCTTGAACAACTAAATTTGGCATGTAGACATTGAAATGGGTACTAAAAAACCAGGACGTATGCCTAATAGGGGTGTAGAAATAAACGTAAACCGGTGAATCCTGACCGAGCTGTTCGGTTTGGTCAGGTTTTGAACCTATAAATAGTGGGGTAAAAGTTGAAAAAAGTGGAGCTCATTCTTAATGGCCTGGAATAGTGTTAGCTTATTAAAATCCGGACCAAATCAATCTAGATCAAATTTTTAAATCTGTTTCGGCCCGTTGGAACGACTGTTAAAACCCGCTAAACCCGATACAACCATTTGATAATATAAGTTAATTTACAAGACAAAATTATGTGTCACCGATAGTTCTAAACCTAAATTTTGTATATACACTTGTGAACTTAAGGGGAAAAGTCTATGTGGAGTACGGTCATATAATATTACATTATTTCATATTTGCTAGACTATAAATGAAATAATTCTAGAATCTTAAGTAATAGTTTGAATTATTATGAACAATCTTTGATTGAGCATGGCTGACTCTTTCATTTATGTAGCTTTTTTTAACGTTAATAACTTTGTATTGCTAAGAGTTATAATAGTATTTCATAGTTTAGTTATTCCTTTTTTTATTTACATCATTAACAACTTATAAGCCATACCGGCTTATTGAACCCGAAATTGATACGGAACCATCCGGATTGTTGAGTTGGTTTTGTCCATGTTCCAAAATAGTTGCAGTTCCGTCATGATTCTAATATTTTAGCTCCTTTAATTGTCAGAGCTCTGACAAAAAAAAACAGTTTCAATCCGGAACATGTACACCCTAACGTCTTGTCTTTATCATGTCTGACCACGAAGTTAAGTACATCCAGTAACCCAATTATCAAACCCGTAAAAAAATTACCCACAAAAATCTGTTTAATTAAAATAAATGCAATTAGTTTCTCATTTTACTTACCAAAATAAAGGTGAAAGAAAATGAGCATTTTTTTAGGTTAACGTTGGAAAAACATACTTGTGATAGGTACAGTTGAGCATATTTTAATGAAACGTCATTTTCTTTGTACGGAATAGTCAACTATCTTAGTCTTAATTAATTAACTTCTTGTCACTCTCAAAAGATTATGTTCTTGAAAGTCCATGTTCTCCAACTAATATGACGGATGCGTAATGGAGACATCAATACAGCAAGCAACATAAGAAAATAAAGAGAAATTAAGTCTTTGCAGTTGCAACAATTTGGTAAAATATTTAGCAAAATTTCAAATAATTCACCATATATATTTAGAATCAGTCAAATAACTTGTAATGGACTCATTATCTGCTTCTCTTTTTGCCTGATCTAAACCGAAGACAACCAAATCACAAACTCTCCGTTTTTCTATATATGCTCTGGTACGGCGGTACCCTTCGGTCACTTCAGCAGCCACACGTATACGTACTCCACCACTGCATGTACGTTATTTCCCGTAACTCTCCCTCTCCTCTCTCTCTTTCTCCAATGCTAACCTAAACAGTTATACCCTTTTCTGCCACCTCCGACTACCAGCACCACCTGTGATTTGATGTCCGACGATGGCTTGCTCATGACGGTTAAATTTAATCTAGGAAGCATAGCTGGTTCCGATTTTTTCAAGGCCTGGTGCAAAGTGAATATATGAAGCTCTTAGTTTAAAATAGTACTTAACTTCAAAACTCTAAGAATATGAAACAAAATTAAAATTTAACACAATAAGAAATTACCATAACTTACAAAGAATAATGTATTTTTCTCGAGTATTTAATCCGAGTCCAGATAACACCTCCCCTACGAGAATCGAACCCAAGTCCTGATAATCTATCTCTATATTTCGTACTCCTTTTTGTGTCCCATTAGCTATTTTGCTCAATTTTTAAATTTTAATAACTTTCTATGTTTGTTTATAAACTTTTACTACATAACGTAGATAAATATTATAAAATTTGGATATAATATTTATTTTACATGATTTTTTTAAGTAATATTATTTTACACCAGTTTTTTTCTTTATTCTATGATAAAAAAAATTGACTTTCTCATAATTTCTTTTATTGAAATATAGTAATACATGTTTAATTGTAGTTGTTGTATTTTTTTTCTCATTTTAAATAGCTAATTGAGTTTAAAAGGAGGCGAGGCACATAAATGGGAGTAAAAGAGCGGGGTAGATGTAGGAGGGAGAGTCTAACTATACAATATTTTCACTAATATATGTTATTAAATTTCATTACTTTTTTTGTAAAGCCAATGATTTCATCATTTTGTTAATAGTTACTTGAAAAAAAAAAAAATCTGATTTTCATGTTTTTATAATCTTTTGGCAATTTAAGATATATAATTCAAAAAATATATAAATGTTTACTTTATTTCAAAAAAAATTTGGTTTCAAGTTATAAATAAATATAACTAGGGATTATTATAAAAATTGAATATAATACAATAATTTATTAAAAAAACAAGATAATGTTAGCCTAAATATATAAAAAAATTATAGTTTGACACACCAAATTGGGATAGATGATGGTCGAGACTCATGTCAGCTCATCAAAAGTTTAATGTGGAATTATCCATCAAGACCTTCCATTTTGTTGTGTGTTTTATTTTAGGTTATTTTTTCAGTTTTTCCCCCCTAATCTTTGGTTGTAGTGATAAGTTAATAGGATGGTTTAATTATCATAAATATTAAGTCAATATATAGTGGGTTTGTTCCCACTTTTACTTAGATACCGAGTATATAAAAACAACACATGAGCAGTATATAACTCAGCTGTAATTTCTTTCTCCAAGCAATGAAAAATTTATTTTCACAAAGAATGTCCCTCTTTAGATGATTCCGTTATGATTCCATTAAAACAATCAACTGTATCACAAGTTTAATATTAAATACTAGTATAATAACGGTTGAATCAAGTGAAAAAATGTGATAATGAAACACGGGGTGATGATATAGGAAGAAACATACATTTATACACAGGCTCGTAGTTGACTGTTTGATGCTTGGATAGAGAGAGAGAGAGAAAAGGCGACATCCGGCTATAGCCAGGGTTTTCTCCGATCATCTTCAAATCCCCTTCTCTCCCACTCCTCCCTCTAATATATTATCAGATCTACCCAATAAAACACCATCTTCTCTTAAATTTCCCCTTTTCTCAATTCTCCACCTTTTTTACACATCAGATTTAGGGCTTTAGCCATGAGATAAACATCACTTCAAATGATTGAAGGATTTAACACACCATTGGAAGGGGCTAATCCAGCTATGGAAGGTAATAAATCAAAGGCTGGAGACTCCACCTCACAACAGGTACCCTCATATGCTGCAATTCTAAAAGGTAACAAGGTAGGTATAAATTCCGACTCCCTTCTATGTAATAAGCTAGATCTGAATACGATAGAGGTTTATGATATTTAGCTTCCTCTTCGTCAGCCTCATGTTAAAAATTCTAAACCAGCTGTGATTTTTTCTTCCATTGAAATTCAAAGAGCTGAGTTACCTTTACAATATGCGTTAGTAGCCAAGTTTAGTAGGGGTAGGCCCAAGATGGAGGTTATTAGAGACACTATTCTGAAAACTTGGGGTCTTAGTGAAGCTCCTGTTGTTGGTCTTATGGATAATAGACATGTTTTTATTAAGATGAGACAATCGGGTGATTTTAATAAGGCTTGGATTAGGACTAATCATGAGATTGAAGGAGCCCTTTTTAGGCTTTTCAAATGTTCTAGCGATTTTCCCCTTAAAATTGAATCTCCTATTGCTCCTGTATGGATTAGGTTTCCGATGCTACCTATGAACTACTGTTACTTGCCCTATTTAAAGGCCATTGTGCATGCTATGGGCTATAAATTTTTGGATACTGATTTAGCTACTTTAACCCATGCTAGACCTATGTTTGCTAGGGTTTGTGTAGAAATGAATCTCTCTAATGCAAAGGATGACTTTATTTGGATTGGCACCTCTACAGCTAATGGAGAGGGTTATTGGCAAAAAGTAGAATACGAGAACTTTCCTTAGTACTGTAGTAACTGTTTTTTACAGGGACATGAGGCTTCTGTATGTAAGAAAACAATAGCTAATAATCAATCCCGCAATGATAACAAGGAGGTACACACTGGTATAGTTAATAGTGAGCTAAACAAAGCGAATAGTAATAATGAACCTAATAAGGCTCAGGTAAATGATAAAAATAGTGCGCACCAAGAGAATAAACAAGATGGTAATAAGAAACAAGACAAAATCCTACATGAGACTAAAACTCCACCAAAGGTAGATGCTACTGACAAGGAACAATTTGGTACTAGAATTTATTACAGAAAAGATGGTAAAAAGTGGTTGCCGATTAATATGGATCAAGAGTTTAACAGCTGGAACAAAGAAAGAAACAGAAAAGGTAAGCTTAAGGAAGGAGAGAGTTTAGAGATTATAGAAGAAGACGATACTGAGACGGATCCTTCACTTGATAATAAAATTATCACTAATGATACTTTGGTTGATAAGGATATTAACGACACCGACTTAAATAATGTGAAATGTTGAACCATGGGGTTCAATAATTGATTTTGATTATAACGTTGATTATATTTTTAATGATTTTATGATTTCTCTATTTCGATGATATAATGCTTGTCTTTTCCAAAAGTAGAATTTGTAAATTCCAGAACACCAGAAAGATAGAGCACAGAAAAACGAAGCCACAGGTTCAAGCGGAACCAGAATCGGAGCTAAAACGAAGGAGTTATGAGCATTCGAAGAAAAGCGAGAAAACAGAGAACGACCGATCGTCTGTAAAAAAACGACCGATCGTTTTTGTACCAAATTCTTCCAGTGAGCAGGTCGAAAAAACGACCGATCGTTTCTCAGAAAACGACCGATCGTTTTCTGAAAACGACCGATCGACTGTAGAAAACGACCGATCGTTTTCTGCAGAATTCGAAAACAGCTGAAAGTTGCTTAAAACGCTGAAAAAAAGCCTCAACCACTTCCAACGGTCTGATACAGAAAAACAGACTTTGGTGATTATATAAACCACCCAATCTCTCTCCCAAACCATGAATCACATCCATACATATCCATAATCAATCCTTCAACCTCTCTCATATACATAAACCCAAAATCACCATTTTGGTGAAATATTTCGAAAAGAGAGAAATTGAAGATAAATTGATACAAGCTCCAACAAAGATCAAACATCATCGAAACCACAAATTAGCTTATTTAAGAAGCAATCAATTGTGGGTGTTGTTTTAATTTTCGATAAAATTGTAAAGAGCGTTTTATAAGCTCATTGTGAGTGAGTGTTTGAGTAGAAGCTTTTAAGCCAAAGTGTTGGTTAAAAGTTCTAGGTTAAACACTTGGTTACTCATAGATTGAGGGGGAGTCGTTGACTCATTAGACGTGTACGCTTGCACTTGAATCAAGAGCAGAAATCTCGGGTAGAGGGGGAGCCAATCGATTGATTGAGCTCGATAGGATTTGTAATCGGGAAGATTATTTTTAGTGAAATACTCGGTAGTACCGGGGAGAGGACGTAGGCCGTTTGCCGAACCTCTATAAAATCACGGTGTCATTTTCTTTCCCTTCCTTTTACTTTCCGCAACTTAATTATTGCTTATTTCGTGCATGCGTTTAGAACTTTTAGTATTATATTAACTTTTGTTAAACGCATAAGATTAGAATTGCGATAGTTGGGTGATTAGTTACACTTAAGTTTAATTAGGCCAAAAACGCCTAGAAACCTTATTCACCCCCCCTCTAAGGTTTAGCCGCATCGGGGCCAACATGAAAGAATTGGAGGGACCTGTTTTGGAACAGATTGTTGATTATGTTCCTAATAGTAATATAGTTGCTATCTCTAATACTAGTGTTAATGAAAATGTTTCAACAGGTACTGAGGAACCTAATGCTAATGCAACCATTAATATAGTTGCTACCTCTAATTCTAGTGTTAATGATGATGTTTCAATAAGTACTGAGGAAAATAAAACCTTTAATGGACCGAGTCTGGATGATAATCCAATCTTAGGTACATTAACTCCGACTAGTGCTAATGAAAGTGCAGGTGACTCTGGATGACTGCTCAGAGTAAGAGTGCAAGAAAGAAAGCAAATCAGAAGGCTAAAAGAGCTATACCAGCACAACAAGCAACTGAAGGCATGAATAACATGGTTAAAAATTTAGAGGAGGTGACAGTTCATCGGACTGCGGAGAAGCTGCTTCAATCCCTTAATCTAGATTCTAGTGTAAGCTTTAAAGTTTCAACAAAGGGTCCTATTCCGAGCAAAAGGGTAGGGAATCCTCCTCAAAGATATTCACCTCCAGGTATAGCTACCAAAAAGGTATCTTCTAACTCAAATTAATGTATAATTACATGATTTGGAACATTAGAGGTATTGCAAATACAATATCTCAGGCCCAGTTAGTTAGATATGTAAAGAAATTTAAATTAGATTTTGTGGGTATTTTAGAACCTATGATTAGTTTTACTAAGGTTAGCCCCATATTGAGAAAATTAGGTATGAATTATGTTATTGCGAATGAGAATGAAGGGGGAAAAATTTGGTTCATTTATAATTCTAATATCTCTTTTGATATTGTTCAGATGACTTCTCAATCTATAACTCTTAACTTAGGTAAGAATAGTTGTTTCTTTTTAACTATTGTTTATGCTAAGTGTGATTACATAACTAGAAGGAACTTATGGAATGACCTTTCTACTTTGAACTTAGGATGCTCCCCTTGGCAAGTGGTGGGTGATTTTAACACCATCTGTCTTGATACGGAAAAACTAGGAGGTCACAATAGAACCCATAAGGATAAAGAGGACTTTAGGGACTTTATTGCTGATAATAATATGTTTACTATGAATTTTGAAGGTTCCATGTACACTTGGTATTGTAATAGAAAGGGAAATATTCAATTTGAACAGCTTGATAGAGCTTTGATTACTTCTTGTTGGGAAACAAATTTTAGTAATATTAAACTTAAGGTATTAGAGAGAACCGTTTCTGATCATTCTCCATTGCTTTTTAATATTATCACCGCACCTACTTTGGGCCCTTCTAACTTTAAATTTCAGAGGATGTGGCTTAAACATGGTGATTTTCTCAAAACTGTTGAGAATAATTGGTCTTTATATAGTCATCTCCAAGGTATGGATTCCTTTACTTATAAGTTAAAAAGACTTAAATTATGTCTTAAGGAGTGGAATAAGGTAACATTTGGTAATGTGATTAACAAGGTTGCGCAAGCTAATGATGAGCTTATTTTTGCTGAAAACCAACTTACGACTTTAGGCACTAGCTATTTAGACACTTATAATAAAGTTCTTAATAATTATAATACTGTTTTGCTGCAAGAAGAGATTTTTGTTAAACAGAAGTCTAGGGTTAAATGGCTCGTTGAAGGTGACAGAAACACTAAGTTTTTTCATCTTATGCTTAAACATAAAAGGTCTAAGAGCAAAATAACTGGTATACAAATGGCTAATGGCAATTTTACTAATGATTTTAAGGATATGCAAAGAGAAGCCGAGGTTTTCTTTAAAAATTAGTTCACTGATAATGGCACTTCCCCTAATACTTCTTTGCTTGAATATATTCCAAAATTGGTCACAGATACTGATAATCTCTATTTATTGAAGGCACCCACTAATGAGGAAATTAAAGATGCAACTTTTGCCATCCCCATGGACTCAGCACCTGGCCCAGATGGATTTTCATCCAGTTTTTACATTGAATGTTGGGAGATCATACAGAGCGATTTAATCAAAGCTGTTAAAGGTATTTTTAGTGGTAACAAATTTCCTACTACTGCAGTTTCGGCTTTATTAGTATTAATACCCAAAATTGACAATCCCTTGACTTTTCTCAGTTTAGACCAATTAGCCTTTGCCAGGTTCTTTACAAAATTGTATCCAAAATTACTACAGCTAGGCTTGCGACAATTCTCCCTAGAATTATATCACCTAATCAGAGCGGCTTTGTAGAAGGTAGGATCATCACTGATGCCATTCTACTCTCAAAAGAGCTTTTAAGGCACCTCGGGGATAGTAGTGTGAGAGGGGGCAATGTTGTTTTTAAGTTAGATATGGCCAAGGCCTTTGATACGATTAGTTGGAGTTTTTTAAGATAGTTTCTTTCTGCTTTTGGCTTTAGTAACTGTTGGGTAAATTTTGTTCTTAATTGTGTTACTAATGCTAATTATTCTATATGTTTAAATGGTACCACCTCGGGATTTTTCTCCTCTACTAGAGGACTTAAGTAAGGCGATCCTTTATCTCCCCTTTTATTCATCATAGCTGAAGAGGTACTAAGTAGAGGTTTGAGTAAGTTAACCGATAATGGCTCTTTAATTCCATATAAAACTGTTAGCAATGCTTCCCCTATTTCTCATATTCTTTTTGCCGATGATGTTCTTATTTTTGCTAATGGCAGTAAACAGAACTTAGAAACTCTTGTGAATTTTATTAATGATTATGAATGTGTCTCTGGGAAACTTTTGAATAGGAGCAAGAGTGTTTTTCTCACTCATAATCAACTCAAGAATAGGAAGGATATCATAGCTAAGGTTACTGGTTTTACCGAAGGGAATTTTCCCACTACTTATTTAGGTATTCCTCTCCACCACACTAAACTTACAGCTACCATGTATGAACCTCTCGTTAATAAAATTTGCAAAAAAGTTGCCACATGGAAAAGTAACTTACTTAATAATGGAGCTAAAATTGTTTTAATTAAACATGTTTTGTCCTCTATTCCCATGCATATTCTTTCTGCTTTGCAACCCCCTAAGCTTGTACTTGATGACATTGAAAAAGCTTTTGCTAATTTTTTCTGGAGGGATCATAAGGGTAAGAAGAAACATCACTGGATAAAATGGTCTAATTTGACTTGTCCCGAGTCCGAGGGGGGTTTAGGTATTAGGAGTTTAAAAGACACTATGGTTGTGTTACATAGTAAAATGAGTTGGAGACTCTTAGATAAAGATTCACCCTGGACCATTTTTATGTATCAAAAGTATTTTGCTAATAATTATAACTGGGGTAACCCAGTTATTAATTCTTCTCACTCTTATGTTTGGAAAAATTTCAGTTTTTATTTCAAAAACTTGGTTGATAACAGCAAGTGGAATATAAAGGAGAGGTCAATTAACTTTTGGTATGAGAATTGGTCTGGAGATGGACCTCTTTGCAATTCCTTCCCGGTGGTTTTTCCACATGTGCTCCTTAACCAAGTTTATAGCTCTAATGGATGGGATACCAGCTTATTGACAATCATGGGAGGTAATGAGCTTATTGTTAAGGTCTCTTCTGCTAATTTATTCTTAAGGAAGGGTGAAGATATCAGGTTTTGGCCTTATACTTTTAATGGGACCTATACTACTAAAAATGCTTTCGCTTACTTTAGAAATAAAAAACCCAATTTTCAATTTGCTAAGTATATTTGGAACCATAACCTTCCCCCTAAAATCAGCATTTACTTCTGGAAAGTTTGATTTTCTGCTGTTAAATTGGATGAGGACTTAAAGAAATATGGTATTAATATGGCTACTAAATGCTCTTGTTGTAAGAATCATGCTACAGACTCTATTGATCATCTTTTTAATGGCAGTGATATTATGTTTGGTGTATGGAAACATTTTAGTTCTATTTTTGGTTTTCCTGAGTTTACTGGCAATTGGAGAAGTTATGTCGCTATCTGGTGTAATCATTGCGATCAAACTCAAGTAGGACAACTTGCGGCACTTGTTCCTTTTCTTGTGTTATGGGAAATTTAGATTAGCAAGAATAATGCTAGGTTCGAGAACGTTGGTATGTCTGTCAATGATATTGTTCATAAAGTGAATAGGTGGTTAAGAGACCTCAATTTTTTACTTAAGCCTAAATTACCTGCTCATCACTTTCAGATTTATACTCTTCAATCTCTTATTATTAATCAAGTAGTGTGTAAGATGAAAAGGCCGAAATTCGTTTCTTGAAAGTGTCCACCTTCTGGTAGATTAAAGTTAAATTGTGATGGTTCTGCATATGGTAACCCAGGTAATAGTGGTTGTGGGGGTATTCTAAGAGATGACAAGTGTTGCTTAATCTTTGCATTTAGTAGTTATCTTGGCAATCAAAATAACATTTATGCAGAATTCATGGCTATTAGAGATGACTTGCTTATATGTTACATGTTAAATATTAGTAATATTTGCATACAAACGGACTCTGAACTTATTGCCAATTGGTGGAAAAAAGGCACCAAACCAGGGCCTAAATTTGATACTTTATGGTTGGATTTAGTTGAACTAATGGGTCTTGTGAGTTATGATTTATGTCATATATATAGGGAACAGAATCAGGTGGCAGATGCTTTAGCAAAACAAGGAGCGCACGGCTCCAACAAGACCTTTTTCTCACCCATGGAGTTCACAAAGCTCACTTATGCTGCATATGTTTTGGACCAGAGCGAAGCCCCTTGTGTTAGAGGAAGTACATACAAAATTCAAGATGTAGCAGTATGAAATCTTTCTTCAACAAGTTTGTTTAAGTGAGATGAGAGTTAACTCGTACTAAACTGGTGTTTCAATTGTTATTGCATACTTTGGACTGGTTTTTTGCACTAAATTAACATGGCCAATCTCCTTTTTAAGCAAAAAATTTGCTCTTAAACTTGTTGTTTAGATCACTGTGATCACGGCGATGTATAGGAGATATAAGGATAGGGGACATAAGGAGTAAATAGCAAGTCATCAGAAAAAAAAATTTGCTTTGAAAAGTCGAGATTAAAAGTGTTAATTTTGTTGTTTTTCGCCATGTTCTTAGTAAAATAGGTTCATTAGCACTAGTTGCCTTTTGATTGTAGGTCGCAATGCCATCATTTTCCGTTAATGTATTTTTGATTGGTAACGCTATCATGGGGGCGTGACTCATGAAAGAATAGTTTTGCAATTTTATTAATAAAATGGATCGGATATTGAATAAAAAAAAAAATCGTGCTAGATCATGATACATAGTAAGTTTATGAAAGAGTACAAATAGTATATGTTATCAAGTTGGAGGTGTTTTCTTCCTGAATCTGATATTAATATATATGCATACTTTAAAAAAAAGGGTCATAATAACCCAATAGAAGTTTCAAAAAATAGCCGAAAACTTGGAACTAAATATTTTGATGTTGATCACTCATTCTGTAATCCCTACAAATAAACTTTTCATAAATCACGGTTTGATTTTTTAGCGGTCTCTATTAGTACTTTCGAAACCAACACAGTCCAATTTGGCAGCTTTCACATTATAGAAAGTGGTTAAAATTGGAAGTATTTAATTCAACATTAACACTATATGGAGAGTACTTTGGCTCCCCCTCGGAATAGTCTTTCGAAAAAATAACATTATTTGTTTAGGTACAACATTTTTCAGATGTTTTGACTTGTGTGTCAAGGAAGAAAAAAATGAATGCTACTTATGAAAAGAAGACCACTCTACATGACATAAACTTCAAATCGTTCGGAAAAACAAATTTTACAAGAAATGTTCTGATTTTGATTTCAAATGACCACTATAAAATAATATTGATTCTGTGAGAGTCAAATTTGTTACAAATTAACTATCATGTTAAAATCTGTCACAAATTGACTATTATGTTACAAACTCGTCATAAAAACCAAATCTAATAAACTCATCATAAAAAAAGCCGTCACAATTCCCGTATTTATTTGGACATCTTTTTTATAGTGTACTTTCATGTTAATATTTAAATAAAGTGGTTCCCAGGCATTGAAATTTATAAATGATACAAAGGTGTCGTTAAGGTGATCCAGACACATTTCTAACATACATATTCATATTAGTATGATGATACGTACATTAATGTATAGATCGACTTTGTTTTTCTTATTTGTTCCATTTGAGAGATATATATTCTGATATAGATACGCGCATCTGAAAAATTATATAGACCTTTTAAATTAATACAAAATTTTGATAATGTTTTTTTCTTCTCCAATAAGAGAAACTACTCATTTTATCCCAAAATAAGTGTCTTGTTTCGGAAACCGTGTTATTTAAGAATTTGAAACAATTTCGGTTAAAACTCAACAAAAAAGCATTAAAAAATTAAAATTTTCAAACAAAAATTAATTTTTACTTAAAATGTGAGTATTAAAGTATAATTTTGATACGTTTAAACTAACAAAAAGAGATATTTCAAAAGATAAAAAAGAGAATATTTATTAAAAATGAAAAATGTATACTTATTTTGGAACGTACTAAAAAAAAACATAACAGTTATTTCGAGACGGATGGAGTATAATACAATGAATGCAATACGCAAAACTTAAGAAGGAGAAAGGTGTTTGCATATAGTTTATTTGTTCCAAAAAATCTCCAATTATGTGGTAGGCATGATTAGGACTTCTAAGGTATGGCACAACAAATGTTGACATGTACGGGCGTAAACGAGTCAAATTTCCAATTGTGAATTTTCTTATAAGACCCCCCTCTGTTGATGTCCTTTGAATAATTTTTTATTAGTTAATTATAACTGATCATTTCCAGCTTGATTCATTATGTTTAAGTAACTACTTAAAAAAAATCACTTTCCAAAACTATATTAAAAGGCAATATTAAAATATGATAATATCCGGTTAAATTTTATTTCGAAAAATACTAAGTAATACTATATATATAAATAGAACAGATTAAGTTCAATTGCGTGAAAATATGCCCTTATTAATTAATTTATTATATTGAACCGGTGATGGTTCGTTAAAACAAGTTTGTTGTCAATTTCGTGTTTTATCTTTTATTATTATAACTTTACCATATATGTTGCATCCTGTACCCCATGGCAAATGGCGTTTCAACACAATTTAAAAGAATGATGGTGAATGATTGGAAAATCCATTTTAACTGCTAACTAATCGCCCATATTACATTTTGCTGGCATTATGTAATATAATGTTGTTTTCTGCACAAATGATCCTTTTTTGGTCCCGATAAATAATCACTGCTCCCATGAGGGGATTACCGTGGATTGTATATTTTGTTGTGATGCTTGTCATATCACAAAGAACAAGAGCTTATATATTTCATTTTTACTTATGAAGATACACTAAAAAAAATAAATTAGATCGCAGACGGAATTAGTAACAGATTTTACTTCCCAACACGCTAATCAGGAGCGGCATAACGACAGATTTTAATTTTACTGACAAAAATGGTCATTCACTGATAGATTTCTGACAGATTTGATCGTAACGGTTTGAAACTTTTTTATAGTGATAGTTAATCATTTTGTTTCGAATTTATCTAGCCATGTTTATAATATGAGATAATATGTAGGCCGTTGTTATTGATTAGTTATAGTGCTTACTTGATAATTATCTGTCGCTCTTATCACGTTGTATGTTTGCACATGTGAATCCCTGGTCTCATATGGACCGAGTCATTTTCAAATGTACATTTAGACTTTTAGTTGTCGAATGACTCCGTTATATTTATTGTATTTCTTTAAAATAGTTTATGATTCTTCAACCAAACGATTCTTAGTTTTGAAATAAGCACACACAATCAACGAATGGGCCACTTTATGACAAGCTTCAGCCAATTAAAGAATATCCTTGTTTAGATTCTAATAAAGTAGAATACGTTTTCACACACGTAATATATTTAATTTTTTTTAAACATCCAGAGCCTGTGACGTCACTGAGCTATCATTTTCAAATGTTTCTTAATTAATTAATCCTGTAAATTTCAAATTTTCCTTCTGTGTTTAGAAAATTGTAACGGCCTTGTTTTTTAATCTAACGAGTAACGACTCTGACCTAGCTATCATCACTCAAGTCCACATCGAATAATAGTTTATTTTATGGTCTTTAAATTTGAACATGGTAGGTGACATTAGGTTTGAAGGCTATATAAAATTCATGTTTTTACCGCTTTGTTACAGAGGAAATATGACTAGCTGCTAACATTACTTAACTCTAGAAGTATTTGTTGATAAACTAAATCTGTCAGTTTTACTGTTGCACCTACAGAAGAAAAAACTTTATTATAGCCCCAAATAATTTGTATGCTCAATAACATATTTACTCTTTTTTTATATATATAGTCGAAATGTTCATTATAATTAAAAAAAACAAGTGTCAATAGCATTTTTATTTTTTATTTTTTATTTTTTTATTAAAGGAAGTTTTTATTGATCGGAGAAGAAAAATGTCAAAATACATGGGACAATACCCCCACGATGGTAATCAAATAAACCGATTACAAATCGCTAATAACACACCATTTATTAGATTTATTACAAAAAAATTATAACAATATATTGAGGAAAAAAAACGCAAATAAACATCATTCAAACCCCATTTTTAAGAGAAATTGAGCTCCAAAAACGTCACTTTTCTCCTTATACCCCATATCCTTATTACTCCTCTTATTCCTCCAAGATCAATTGTGATCAAATAAAAGAACTTCTAATGAGAAACAAATTTTAAATTAACAAGGTGCAAAAGAGATGTCTACAAGTCATAAAAAACCCCAAATATATATTTTATCAAGACAAATTAGATATTATAATGACTTCCTCTAAAGGAAGGGATCTTCATCTGATCAAGATAATAAGCTGCATTGACCTAGTATCTAATATTAAAGTGGTCCAATTTACACCACCAGCTCCCTGTTTAGCTAGTCCATCAGCGACTTAATTTTGCTCTCTGTAAACATGCACTAAATTCACCCCAATAAAATCCATTAAATCACATATATCTTCCCATAAAATATTAAACTTAACATCAGTTAAAGATTTATTATTACACCGGTTAACAATTATTTACGAATCGGATTTCACATAGATATTACTAATATCCATGCTATAACAAATTAATAAACCATTCTTAAGTACAATAAATTGAGTAAAAATGTTAAAAGACTTATCGAGTGAACAAGAAAATGCAAATATAAGTTTAACTTTCTTATTTCTCAATATATCCCCACATCTACCCTCACCAGAACTTAAAGCTGAATCCGACCCAAACTTACAACAAACAATGATAAACTAAAATGCAAAAAAAGGCCATATGTATTTTGCAAACAAAGATGTCACAGTCTTGTTTTTGATGGCTCACCCTACTCTTTTCCGGTTTTCCTATGCTCTATAGGCTAATGTCCAAACTTATCTTAAATTGTGATGTCAATCTAACCCTTGGAGTCATTTCAAAAAAAAAATATCTAACCCTTGGAGAAACATCATATAATATTGACTATTCTAACGAAGGATTAATCAAAATGGTAACCTTCTTGTTTCATCAGTGCTGAGATCACTTAATTATTGCTTGGAGAAAAAGAAAATCTGATTTCATTTTTATTTTTGTATAATTGTGGGGAAACTCCCATTTTTTTATTTATCAACAAGGGGGAAAATTAAATGTGGGGGAAATAACTGATTTTATTATTAATTACTAAAATCACATGATAAAGTTACCGCGTTCAGAGTTCGAGTATTATAAAGAGCTAAGCGTGACAGTACAGTTTTCTTTAATAAGGTTTTAAGTAGATAATCAAGAAAAAAGTAGTAAATTGTAAATGTAACAAAGTAACTCTATACTCCATCCGTTCACAATTAATTGTCTTCTATAAAATTACGTGCAATTTTGACCGGCATATAATATGTATCAAAATTGTCGAAATGAAAATTTTCAAAACTAAATCATATAATTTAATGTTTGAACTATATGATTAATTTTAAAAAAATTTATTCCGACAATTTTGATACAAGTTATTGAACGATCAGAATTGCATGTAGTTTCGTAGTGGACAATTAATTGAAAATGGAGGGAGTATATGTTTTTTCCTTCCTTTCATTTCTTTTTTCTGTAAGTATGGAGTATGAAACTAAGGAAGGTTGTTCTTCAAATTGAACTCAACATATAGACATTAGCATAATTGTCTGTATAAAAAAAGAGATTGGAAGTCGAATTATTGTTTTTAAGTACGTCAGGCAAGCTAAAAATTTGTTCTAATATAGTAATGATGTAAACTCGTACACTTTTCTGTACATAAAGGATTTTTTTTTATCAAACACACAATCAGTTGGACCTAACCCAGATTACAAAACATCACAAACCTTGATTACAAAAATACATTTTCTAAACCAAAAGTAACAACAACTGAAAACTCAGTTAGACAAACTGAACTCCAGATTAGCATAGAAGCATGCTAGCTAAACATAGATCTTCTTGGATATTGATAAACATAGTAAGCTTTACAAACCAGTTCAAATTTGTAACTCGTACAGCAAACTCACAAGTCTCTGTAACTCAAACGAGACATTCAATTAGTCTCTGTAACCAACATCGAATATAAATAAATAAATAAGATAAAATAAAAAATGCTAGTCAATAAAGAGACATTCATTCTTAATTTCTTATAATAGTCAAAGATTGCTTGGAGCTAGCTATTTCCAAGCATGTGCCAACTTTAAGGTGTCTATAAATGTAAGCTCCAATGGTCCTCCAGTATCATCAAACATTACAAGGAACTTACTTTGGACTTGTTTGGAAACTCCTTGTGAATTGAGTTTACTTACCTTTTTAGTTTACAAAGTTGAGTGATATCCCAGTTTCCAGAAACTAAAAAATCCTGTTTTTTTGTGGCTATAAAACTTGAAGTTTACTCGCTTCATCTAGCTAGCTAAGATCTTTCTGTATTTGAAGAAGTATCCTTTTTCTACCAAAAATATACTAAAAGAAAACAGTTTATTTGTAACCAACTAGAGATCATGGAGATGGAGTCTGTTGCTATAAATATTGACAACCATCATGGTCACAACCGAATTATTGAAGCGCTTCATAATGGCCAAAACATGATCGTTGACGTGTTTAATCACGGTCACCATGGAATTGCGGAAGCACATCATCGAGGTCATCACGGACTTGTTGATACGCATCATCATGGCCACCAAAGAATCAATGAAACTCACCATCATGACCACCACAGAAACCATGAAATAACCCATCATCATGGCCGTAAGAGCCATAAAATCGTCCCAGTAGCTGTCACCCCACCCGAATTGTGAGTATTTTTGTTCACTCTTGTAGTTGTTTGTTTTTTTTCAATATTATATAGTAGATTTGTTTCTAAGACTACTGATTGTCGAATTTACTCCTTGAAAGCGGACAAGTTATCCAAAAGAAGCTTATCAAACCTTTATATCTTACTTGGTAGCAACTTTTAAGTACAACTTGTTTGCTTCTGGTTTTAAGCTACAGATTTGGTTGGCCAGTTTGAAAAATTGAAATTTTCTTTTTTGGTTTTCTGATTAAGAAAAAATGCCAATTTTTTTTATAGAAGCCAGGCCAGTTTTTTGTTATATTTGTATATGAACAAGACGATAAGTACTATTCCTTATAAAACTTTTCCGGTTTCACAATACTTAGGCGGGAGACTAGCATTCATACCAACTACCAAGAAAAGATAACCAAGACTGTTTATATGATAGATAAAATATAGGACTTGACCAAGTTTTAATTGTTTGATCCACAATTTCAGTTTATTTTTTATTTAGTTCAAATACAATTTTATGTTACAATCTTCTCTGGGCATAAGCAGTTCTTCTAAATCAGCAGATGGTAATGATCGCTTTATTTTTTTGGAACAGTGAAATTCCAGACCTGGATTCTAGCCAAGAGGAGGAAAATGAAGAGGAAGAGGAAAAGAAGGAAAAGGAGGAATTTATAAGCTTTGGTGAAAGATTGGGTGTACAAGAGATTTTTTCTGCTAAGGTGGGTGCCATTTTTATTCCTTACATATCATGTCACATTAAATCTTATACCATTGTAAAATGTAAACTATATGCATACAACGTCATACATATATAAATGTATGTGCACCCCATCTTTTCGTTCTTCATGTTAGGATCTGTAACTTTGAGAATACTATAAAGGCACAAAGCATGAGATCACTTGTCAAAAATAAAATAAAAATCACAGTTATGTTTCTAAATTCATTTGTTACTTTTCTCATTTCAAATGTGATTTTTTTTACCAGGTATGGAGATCATCGATGGCGGAGTTCTTGGGTACAGCAGCCTTAGCCTTCATGACGGACGCAATAACTATTTCTTCATCTAAGGTCGAGACAGAAGCACGAATGTTAATCCCCGCAACCCTAATACCCGTCGTCGTCGCTTTTCTAGTTCTAGCTACTATCCCCGTAACTGGTGGGCATATTAATCCAATAGTAAGCATGTCTTTCGGGCTAATGGGTCGCATTCCCCTTGTTCGAGCTTTCATTTACATTTTGGCCCAAAGTACCGGTGGCATCCTAGGTGCCCTGGCACTGAAAGCTGTGGTGGACGGAGAGACTGAACGAACCTTCTCCCTCGGTGGTTGTACTGTTGCAACAATTACAATGGGTCCGGATGGGCCCATCACTAATGGGATTACTACAAGCAGAGCCTTTTACCTCGAGGTCATATGCTCGTTTGTGTTCCTCTTTATTTCAAGATGGATGGCTTTTGATGCGAAAAAGGCGGATATGCTTAGTCGGATTATCTATTGTTTTGGAATCGGGATAGGCGTTGGGTTCAATGGGTTTGTCTCAAGGAGTGTTACCGGTTCTAGTGGTTACAATGGAGTTGGAGTGAACCCAGCAACATGCTTCGGACCTGCCGTTGTTAGAGGTGGACAATTGTGGGATCGACATTGGATATTTTGGGTCGGGCCAGCTATTGCCTCGATTTGCTTCTACTCATACAGTAGGATTATTGTTGTGGAAAGTGTTCAGCACAAGGAAAACAAACATGATTTTTTTAACTTTTTGAAAGCATGTTACCGGACTATTAGGCATAAGTAAGAGTGTAATGAAATATTGAAATATATACGTACATGATGTAATAAATTATGTACAATTTTTTAGGCCAGTTTTGAAGAACCATGCATAGTGATAAATGAAATTAAATTTATATGATTTGATTAGACGATTGCTACCGTGTACTCAGGGGCGGAAAAAAGGGAAGGGGTGCACTGCCACCCTACAATTTTAAATATAAAAATTCATATATTTAAGGTTTTATAGCCATAAATAAATAAATAGTAACTTTATTCAATTCTTAAACATAAAATTTTTATGTCACAAGATCAATAGTTCGAATTTTGTGGCTATTTTTTACTTTTAATTTAATTAACATTAAATTACTATTTAAATTCTTCGTTAATTAATTGCATATTTAAGCTACTGTTACAAGATTTTATAAATAAATGTTTTTGTTTAGTTTCATAATCATATTACAATAAAATTTAAACTAATAAATTCGTATATAGTCAATTTTTCTGTATCGTTTGAAATTTTTAGATCAATGGAAAAGTCAACTAAATTTTAATCTATAAGTTTTTTTGGTTTTTTTACCGTTTATTGTTATTGCACTAACAAAAAAAATCAATGTTTTAAATTTTTAGATCAATGGACAGGTCAATTAAGTTTTAAAATACAAGTTTTTTTTATTTTTTATACCGTTTATTTTTATTGTACTAATTAAAAAATAAATCACGACCCCACAAAAATTGAATACTGGTTCCGCCACTGATTGTACTTAGTTAAGTAGTTAAATAAATTTGGGCTGCTGTTAATTTAAATGGTAAGATTACAATTATTTAATTGCTTATTTTCCTTTTGTTTGCCTTTGCCCACCGTCGGTGAAATTAACAAGCATTGATCGGAGGGATTTTGGTTATACTAGCTAGTCCCCCACGTGCATGTCTTTATATTCGCAAGCGACTTCTTCCAAGGCCCAATCGGTATTTTAATTAATGCATATCTCATGTTTCAAAAAAATATCAATTATTAGATTTATATATCATTGTGCTTGAAATATTGTTCATCCACCGAGTTTGAATCTAAAACCGGAAAAATCACCATCTTTCTAGGCTTCCTTATTACTAATATATTTTTGTGTATCTATTTTTATTTTTTTTATTTTTAATCAATAACGAAAACCTAGGTGAAATTGGGACATAAACCAGATATACGATGAAGAACTTAAAGAGATAGTCCAAGACAAGATGATGTTCAGACCTATAAACATTTACCAATGTCGCAACTTGATAATAAATAAAACAAACAATCTAATTTGTATCATGTATAAACTAGTATACTCAAGAAAATGACATCATCAGTTCAAACTCTGACAACCGGTATCCATCTAACAAAATATATCGCAGAGTAAGGGGGTTGATGAATCCTGAGTCTCATGATTTTTTTTTGTATCTATATAGCATTAATTAATTATTTGTCCGCGAAAAAAGGTGGAGTATTTTTTTTTTTTAATCCACCTTTAACCTTGGCAACAATGTAACTAACAATCTATACGGAATTCTCATACTCTAATAGGTTTATATCCATCTTGCTTAATTAAACATTCTATAGATGGAAAAAAAAATTACCTACCAAGCCAACGTCGAGTATACATGCATAATTGCATGCAGCATCAATTATAACAAAATAAGTATATATGATTAACAAAAAGATAGGAGTATATATTTAATAAAGCACCGTCTAATAATAGCTTTTGCTGGTATTGTGGGATTTTTCACCACATTTTTATTTTCCTATGTTAAATACATAAAACGTGGGTTTCCCCAATCAATTATTAAAGAACAAATGTCTAATAATAGCCAATTAAACATTTGCTTGGAGCTGGTCTATCGCTTGTGCCAACTTTACGGTGTTTATATATGTAAGCTCCAAGACCCTTCAGCTAATTCTTTGAAAACTCTTGGTGAGTTAAGCTCACTTCCTTAATTAGTTTCTAAGTTGAGTAATTGTATCTAAGGCTAGATTCGGTTCGGTTTTTAGCAAAAACGAAACCGAAACCGAACATATTTTTCGGTTTCGGTCTTTTTAATTTTTTGGATCGAACCGCACCGGTTATTTTCAGTTCAGTTTCAGTTTTTTTCCGTTTTATTGAAAATCGAAACCGACAAAAAAAAATAATCGGTTTTTCGGTTTCGGTTTTTCGCCCGGCCCTACCTATCTATGCATGTTTATGAATGATAGTCAACGAGTTGCCAAATAAGAGAGCAAAGTTCTTTGTTGTACTACACAAGCAAATAGAAATTTAATTTGAGCAACTCCCGTACTTATCAATGCCTGCCAGTACGGACAGTACCTATAATGCAAATAGATAAATACACTTGCAATGGTAAGTTTCCACGCAACATCCATTTTAAATCTAAGGTCTAATAATATTGTCCTTTTCTTCACATGAAAATGTCAACTTGGTAATCATCTGAGTTATCATTCACTAAACACCAATAATGCACACGAACAAGAAACTTATAAACTTTGTTTTTGTTTCACATTTAATATGACAATAAAAACATATAGATCCTGTATCATTTGTCGATAAATAAATGCATACTATGTACATATGCCCATAACGCGGGTGTATCACTTATAATAATTTTCCAAAGGAAATGTCGTGCTAACGCCAATTGTTAATTTAATAATTTCCTATTAGTTTTTTTTGCTTTCCCAACCGTAATGAATTTCTGAATTTTTATTTTTTTAAAAGAAAAAGAAGCACTGAAATAATTTTTTTAAAAGAAAAAGAAGCACTGAAATATTGTCAAGAACGTCAATCGAATATCGGATCAAAAGATACATAAGGTCTTAGAGAACCCAATACAGACTAAATCAAAGAAAGCTCCGTCGGGGTGTCAGCACACTAATAAACATCATCTAAACGGATCAATCATGTCATAAATTTCAAAAGCAATCTATCCGTCCACGATTAAGACAAATCCATATCATATAAAACGTCATAATGAGTATAATAAACTAAATGCACGATTTTGATACACAAACAAAACAGTCCTACTCGGTGTAAATAAATTTTGCAAACTCCTATCAAGGCCTAAGATACAGATAACATACCAGACCACGAGTCTGCGAGCAGAGAGATCTCCAAAAGTATCCTAACAGGTCTGTCTCTGAAGTATCGATCGATGTGCCAACACATTAAAATAACCCGATCTCTCAAGTCTACGAGGTAGAAAAACCCAATAAACAGCTCACGCCCCTAACCCAAACTATGGTGACTTTACCCGTTTCGAATCTAGCCGAGACCTCAAATGCAAAAATGCTACAACCAAATAAGGCAACCTTCGATATCAATCAAATCCTAAAAGGGAAAGAAATCGAAGAGGATGTGGGGATAATAAACTTGTGATAAAGATGGTAAAAATGATTAAAAAGAGTGAAGAGGTGCGCGAAGAAATTGATAGAGCAAATAAATGTTAAGGACGCAGATGAGTGGAAGAGGGGATGAGAGACGTATATGGAAAGAGTGGATGGGGAGCGTTGAGATGAGGAGGGATGTGGGGGTGATGGCCTAGGGCAAGAGGTGGGCCGGAAAGTGTTGAGTTGTGGAGCCAAATGAGGTTTGACCATGTTTTCAATTATCCCACATCACTTGGAATTGTAATATGACCCACTAAGGGTCCTATTTATATGCCCCAATATCTTGTATTTTAATTACACCTACACAAACACCTCTATATTATAAAGAGAGAGTTCTATTTGCGAGAGAACAATAGCTTTGTGTTTAGCTAGATTACGTTTGTAATCCTCTTAATAATATTAAGTGCCACGTGTAGCGGCCCGGAGACGTAGCCAATTTGGGTGAACTCCGTTATCAAAGAGTGTGTGCTCGGTTTAGTATTTCTGTCTTTCATTGATTCGCCTGTATCGACCCTAACAAGTGGTATCAGAGCTCGGAAGATCGATGGCGAAAGAAGACAGAACCGCACATGGGATCGAGAAGTTCGACGGGAAGGACTTCGCATTCTGGAGAATGCAAATAGAGGACTACCTTTATGGGAGGAAGATGCATCAGCCACTTCTCCTTGAGGAAAGGCCGACCACGACCACCGAAGAGGCGTGGAAACTCTTAGACCGTCAAGTGTTGGGAGTGATCCGCCTAACACTATCTAGGAGTGTCGCACATAACGTCGCAAGAGAGACGACGACGATGGGGATGATGAAAATCCTCACCGACATGTATGAGAAACCATCCGCGAACAACAAGGTACATCTCATGCGTAACCTGTCGCGAGTCACGTGAACAAGTTCATCGACACCGTAAATCAGTTGGATGCGGTGGAGATAACTTTTGAAGACGAAGTGAGAGCCCTTATACTGCTAGCATCTCTACCGAACAGTTGGGAATTCATGCGAGCTGCTGTTAGCAACTCAATTGGAAAGGAGAAACTGACTTACAACGGCATCCGAGATCAAATACTCGCTGAGGAACTCAGGAGATTAGTTATGGATGAATGCTCAAATGATGGAGTAGCCTTGAACATGAGTTCAAGAGACCGGGGTAAAGCCAGGGTATGGGACGTTAGAGGACGTTCACAATCCCGAGGTAGAAGAGGGCTAAGCCGAGGAGGCAAAGATAGCGACCGAAGTAAGAAGAATCTTCGGTGCTATAACTGCCAGGGTATGGGGCACTTCAGTCATGAGTGCAAGCAGCCGAAGAAGAGTACCGGCCGTGATCACGGGGCTAATATTGCTAGCGACGAGGATTCGGGTGACTGTCTAATGCTTGTCGTGCAGAGAGATATAGATTCGTGGATTCTAGACTCTGGGGCATCATTTCACACGAACGCTCAGAAGGATTTACTCTAAAATTACATTGCGGGTAATTTCGGTAAAGTGTATCTAGCCGACGGAGAAGCGTTGGATGTTGTTGGAATGGGCGATGTGAAAATTCGCATTCCAAATGGATCGGTATGGAAGCTGACGAAAGTAAGGCATGTTCCGAGATTGACCAAGAATCTGATCTCAGTAGGTCAACTCGATGCCGAAAGGCACTCCATTTCGTTTAGCTGTGGAGCTTGGAAAGTTTCACGAGGAGCTATGGTGATAGCCCGAGGGAGTAAGGTCAGTACATTGTACATAACGACCGATGAGGAGCGTACAATTGCGGCAGCTGTGTCGCAAAACTGCTCGGAACTGTGGCATCGACGGTTGGGTCACATGAGTGAGAAGAGTATGAAGGTGTTAGTGAAGGACAGCAAACTTCCAGGCTTGAAGTCTGTCAACCTCGACATGTGCGAAGGTTGCATCTTCGGGAAGCAGAAGAAAGTAAGCTTCCGGAAGGGTGGAAAAGCTCCCAAGGAGGAGAAGCTAGCACTGGTCCACTCAGATGTATGGGGACCATCTCCAATAACCTCACTGGGAGGAGCTCAATACTATGTGACCTTCATCGATGATTCGACGAGAAAAACATGGGTCTACTTCTTGAAACACAAGTCTGAGGTGTTTAAGAAATTCCAAGAATGGAAGGCCATGGTCGAACTAGAGACCGGGAATAAACTCAAGTGTTTGAGGTCCGACAACGGCGGAGAGTACATTGATGCGAAGTTCATAGAGTTCTGTGCCCAGAGAGGCATTCGAATGGAGAAGACCATCCGAATAACGCCACAGCAGAATGGCATGGCCGAGCGAATAAACCGAACAATCAATGAGCGTGCTAGGAGTATGAGACTGCAAAGTGGGTTGCCCAAAGCCTTGTGGGCACATGCAGTAAGCACGACGGTTTACCTCATTAACCGCGGACCCTCAGTGCCAATGGAAAAGAGAATTCCCGAGGAAGTCTGGATAGGAAAGCCTATCTCGTATGAACACTTGCGAGTGTTCGGTTGTCTATCATATATCCATGTCGACATAAATGATCGTACCAAGCTTGACTCGAAATCCAAAGTGTGTTACTTTGTGGGGTACGGTGGAGCTGAGTTCGGATATCGCTTCTGGGATGGTCAAACAAAGAGGATCATTCGCAGTAAGGATGTCATCTTCAACGAAGACATTTTTTACAAAGATCGACAAAGTGCAGTGGTGGAAGAAGATGCGCTCCCATCCGAGGAAAGTGGTATGATCGACATGAATGTGTTTCCAAGAGAGTTGGAAAATGACACTGAAGATGAGCCAGTGGTGCTCGACAACCCTCTAGCAGATGCTGAAGAGGACGAGGAGCTGCCCCAAACTCCCCGACTTGAATTGGGCCGAGGTCATCGCGAGAGGAGACCTCCTGCCCGATACTCTCCTTCCCTGCATTACATACTGCTCAGTGATGCAGGAGAGCCCGAAAGTAGAGAAGAAGCTCTGGAGCTGAAAGACTCGAGCAAGTGGGAGCTCGCGATGAAGGATGAGATGAAGTCGCTCGAGAAGAATGTGACTTGGCAGTTAGCCGAACTGCCCAAGGGAAAAAGGGCACTGAGCAACAAATGGGTGTTCCGTCTAAAGGAGGAACAAGATGGCACGAAACGGTATAAGGCACGCCTAGTAGTCAAAGGGTTCCAGCAAAAGGCAGGAATTGACTACACCGAGATCTTTTCACCAGTCGTAAAGTTGACGACTATTCGGCTATTGTTGAGCATTGTTGTAAATGCGAATCTTCATCTCGAGCAGTTAGATGTGAAAACTACCTTTCTCCATGGAGATCTCGATGAACAAATTTACATGCTCCAACCTGAAGGGTTTGCCGAAAAGGGAAAAGAGAAACTGGTCTGCAAACTGAGGAAAAGCCTGTATGGGCTAAAACAAGCACCACGGCAGTGGTATAAGAAGTTTGACAGTTTCATGGCGGATACCGGGTTCGAAAGAAGTGATAGTGATCATTGCTATTTCGTGAAGAGATTTGCGAACTCTTCGTACGTCATACTACTTTTGTATGTAGATGACATGTTGCTCGCCGGGTCGAGCCTTGTTGAGATTAACAAGGTGAAGCAACAGTTGGCGAAACAGTTCGAGATGAAAGATTTGGGTGCCGCAAATCAGATCCTCGGTATGAGGATTTCCCGAGAAATGGATGGGTCTTTGTTTCTGTCGCAAGCCGAGTATGTAAAGAAAGTGTTGGCACGATTTAGCATGAGTGATGCCAAGGCTGTAGGCTCACCGCTAGCCGCACACTTTAGCTTGTCGAAGAAACAATCACCCTTAGACGAGAAAGGAAAGGATCGTATGTCGAACATACCCTACGCTTCAGCAATTGGTAGCTTGATGTACGCTATGGTGTGTACAAGACCGGACATTGCCCATGCAGTGGGAGTTGTCAGTCGTTACATGAGTAACCCAGGAAAGCACCATTGGGAAGCTGTGAAGTGGATATTGAGATATCTCTCGGGTACCGTGAGTTTGGCATTATGTTTCCGAAAGACCTCGGAAGGCCTGCACGGCTATGTGGATGCTGACATGGCCGGTGATCTGGACAGCCGAAAGAGCACAACGGGATGTGTTTGTACCTTCGGTGGTACTGCTGTGAGTTGGACATCTAAGTTGCAGAAGATTGTTGCATTGTCGACCACAGAGGCTGAGTACGTCGCGGTGACGGAAGCAAGCAAAGAGATGATTTGGTTGCAAGGTTTCTTAAAGGAGCTCGGTCAGAAAACCGATGAGGGAGTTCTGCACTGTGATAGTCAAAGTGCAGTTCAGCTAGCTAAGAATCCTGTATTCCATTCACGCACAAAGCACATACAGATTCGTTACCATTTTATCCGGGCTGTTCTGGAAGATGGAATCTTCGCGTTAGAAAAGATTGAGGGCGCTAAGAACCCCGTCGATATGCTAACGAAGACTGTTACAATCGACAAACTGAGGCTGTGTGCAACCTCAGTAGGGCTCCGAGCTTGAGGCTCAGGGTCGCCGCTACACTGGAAGAATGAGTAACTCGTCGATGACGGCAGAGTATCAATTACTATACAAGGATACCGATGGGAGCATTCTGCTCGGTGGAGCACAATGAGTTCGGTGATCGGGGATAAGTGGATTTCTTTTGAAGCACTCGACATTTGACTCCAAGTGGGAGATTGTTGAGTTGTGGAGCCAAATGAGGTTTGACCATGTTTTCAATTATCCCACATCACTTGGAATTGTAATATGACCCACTAAGGGTCCTATTTATATGTCCCAATATCTTGTATTTTAATTACACCTACACAAACACCTCTATATTATAAAGAGAGAGTTCTATTTGCGAGAGAACCATAGCTTTGTGTTTAGCTAGATTACGTTTGTAATCCTCTTAATAATATTAAGTGCCACGTGTAGCGGCCCGGAGACGTAGCCAATTTGGGTGAACTCCGTTATCAAAGAGTGTGTGCTCGGTTTAGTATTTCTGTCTTTCATTGATTTGCCTGTATCGACCCTAACAGAGAGGTGGCGGGCGCCACCTCCTGGTCTAGATGGACTGAGCGACGGTTAGGGTTTCTTTGAAAAAGGAGGTAGAGAGAGAAAGGGGTGTGGGTTCTGAGGAGAATTTTGGTGGAGTTTCTGAAAACTTAATGCTCCTTCAAGACTAAAAAAAAGTTGCACTAAGGCTTCCACAATATTTTGCATTCAAACTACAAATTCACTTTATCTGAACAAGTAAAACCCTCTCATGACCTAAACCCACCCAAACACAGTGGCCCTGTAGATAAGACGAAAATTGTATTTAGTCCTCATGATGTCAAATGGACACTGCTAAAACTCCTCAAATTTTGAATAATCCCAAAAAGTTGAACAAGTGATACATCTTTTATAATGACCATAGTGGATATAGTAGAAAACTATGAAAGCTTAAATATTCCAATTTAAAATTCTGAAAGTTTAAGGTACAATTGGATCGTGACCACAGGCAACCCAATTATGCTGACTTTCCGGCTTCATACGACCAAATCTGTAGCTTTTCAAAAAATAGGTATAATGTAGTTAATTCTAAATTAAAAAAGCTGATGACTTTTATAGCAACTTTGGGATTGTTTATGTAAATATATCTTGTTTTTAAAATAAAGACAAGGAAAAATTAACATAAATATTCCCTACAGCTATTATATTAACAAAATCATACATTAAAAAATTAAATTATTAAAAACATACTTTCAATTAATAAAAAACAAAAAAGTTGATTCATCACTCGCAATCTATTTTCTCTCTCTCTCCTCCTCTCACCTTCTCTCCAATCTCTCTCTCGTTTTCTCTCTCTCCGATCTCTTTCATTCTCCTTCTCACTCTCTCCGATCTTTTATCCTTCATCTTTCATTCCACTCTCTCTTATCATTCTCACTCTATATTTTTGATTTTTTTCTTCTTCTTACTCTCTCTTCCGTGTAGATTGAAACGAACACATCTATCGGAATGGGCGGCGAGTGTACATCGAGGTCGAAAACTCGAGGTTAATATCGACGGAGATGCGGTCGTCAAATGAAAGACTCACGACGGCGACGTGATAGTTCGAGATCGGAGGACGGGTAATAGTTGAATTTGTTAATTAACGTATATTGTTGAAAAATAAGTGTATGAATTATGTAAATTAAAGATATAAAGTTGAAAATTATGTATATGAATTATTTAAATTATGGTATGAAATTTGAAAATAAGGGTGAAATTTACGAATTAGGATATGAACTTTTAAAATAAGGTTATGAACTTTTAAAATAAAGGTATGAAAAATATAAATTAGGTTATGAACTTTTAAAATAATGGTATAAAATTTTGGAATAAGGGTATGAAAAATACAAATTATGGTATGAACTTTTGAAATAATGGTATGAAATTTTGGAATAATGGTATAAAATATACAAATTATGGTGTAAACTTTTGAAATAATAGTATGAACTTTTGAAATAAGAGTGTGAAATATACAAATTTGGGTATGAAATTTTATGTATATTTTTGCTAATTAGAAATTTTTGAATATGTTTTTATTAATTTAGTTTTAAAATTAATATGTTTTATTAATTTACGATAAAATTAATTATAAGAGCATGTTCATATACAGATGATCAGTAGATCACCGTTTGACATGCTAACCAACTCACCACACCAAACGCCGAATATACAAACAATATAAATAAATTGATAAATAAAAGTCAACTTTTGCTAGAAGGATATTTCTTCGCAATATGCCAGCTTTATGGTGTGTATGTGTTAAGTTCCAATACTACTTCAGTTTCATCAAACATAGCAAAGTTTCCCACTTTAGATTTGCTTAGCTACTGCTCATAATCAAGTTAAGCTTACTTGCTTTTTTAGCTTAATAAGCAAACATAATTTTATAGAAATGGTGATGGGTTGTGTTGCTATAGATGTTGAGAACCATATCATAGCCACAACAAAATCGTTGAAGCATTTCATCAAGGCCACAACAGAATCGTCAAAGCATTTCATCATCATGGCCGCCATGGAATCGTAGAAGAACATCATCATGGTCATGACCACAATGTCGAAGAGCATCATCATGCTCACAACAGAATTTTTTATATGCACCGTCATAGTAGCAGCAGAATTGTTTCACTATCCAGTACACCAGAAGAGAGTAATTTTTTTTTTCCAGTTACAATGAAATAATTTAGCTTTGGTCTTTGAGTATTTCGTCTACTTAAGACGGTACAGTAATAAATATGAAAAACGATAATTTTGTGCGGAGAATAAGCATTATCCATTTTGCTAGGAACCGCGCGTTAAAAAGATGTTTTTTTTTACAATTTCTGATCTTCAAATGTGCAAACTATCTAGGTCTGGAGATCATCCATGGCAGAGCTCTTAGGTACTGCAGCTTTAACATTCATGTTTGATGCGATAACAATCTCTTCAAGTAAAGTCGAGACAGAAGCACGCATACTAATCCCATCTACCCTCATACCCGTCATTGTCGCTTTTCTTGTATTTGCCACTATCCCCGTAACTGGTGGGCATATTAATCCCATAGTTAGCATGTCTTTCGGATTTATGGGTCGTATTCCTCTTTGTCGAGCCCTCATTTAATTGTCAGGGCTCTGGCAAAAAAAAACACCAGTTTCAATCCGGAACATGTACACCGTAACGCCTTGTCTTTATCATGTCTAACCACGAAGTTAAGTACGTCCAGTGACCCAATTAACAAACCCGTAAAAAAATTACCCACAAAAATATGTTTAATTAAAATAAATGCATTTAGTTTCTCATTTTACTTAGCAAAATAAAGGTGAGAGAAAATGAGCATTTTTAGGACAATAAAGTTGGAAAAACAAACTTGTGATATGGACGTAAAGTTCTAGATCTCTGTATGAACAGTTGAGCATATTTTAATGAAATGTCATTTTCTTTATACGGAATAGTCAACCATCTTAGTCTTAATTAATTAACTTATTATCACTCTCAAAAGATCATGTTCTTGAAAGTCCATGTTCTCCAACTAATATACATGTTTTTTTCTTAAGCAAATATAACGGATGCGTAATGGAGACATCAATACAGCTAGCAATATAAGAAAAGTAAAAATCATGTTTAGTATACCAAACTATTTTATCAATTTGGTTAGCACACTATAATAAATTACTCAATTTAGGTATCACTATCTAAATTAATCACGAAATCATGTCACATGACAGCACGTACTTAATAAATTTAAACGTAAGAGAGTAATTTTGTTATTATGCATCAAAATATATCATATTAGAACAACGTTTATCCCCAAATTTGGATCATGTGCATATTTTTATTATGTGTAAAATTAGGGGAAATGTTTTTCTATGATTATATATTTTGGTGTAGAATGACAAAATTACTATCTCACGTTAACGTTTCTCAATCACGTGTTGTCACGTGACATGATTTCGTGATTAATTTAGACGGTGATAACTAAATTGAAAAGTTCTTATACTGTGGTAGCCAAATCGGAAAAATTGAAAGGTGGGTAAATAAATAGTTAAAAACACACCGTTTGATATAGCAAACGTATAAAACCTGAAAAGAAAATAAAGAGAAATTAAATCTTTGCAGTTGCAACAATTTGGTAAAATATTTAGCAAAATTTCAAATACTTCACCATATTTATTTAGAATCAGTCGAATAACTTGTAATGGACTCATTATCTGCTTCTCTTTTTGCCTGATCTAAACCTAAGACAACCAAATCACAAACTATCTATTTTTCTATATATGCTCCGGTACGACGGTACCCTTCGGGCACTTCAGCAGCCACACGTATACGTACTCCACCACTGTATGTACGTTATTTCCCGTAACTCTCCCTCTCCTCTTTCTCTTACTCCAATGCTAACCTAAACAGTTAACCCTTTTCTGCCACCTCCGACTACCAGCACCACCTGTGATTTGGTGTCCGACGATGGTTTGCTCATGACGGTTGAATTTAATCTATGAAGCATAGCTGGTTCCGATATTTTCAAGGCCTGGTGCAAAGTGAATATATGAAGCTCTTAGTTGAAAATAGTACTTAACTTCAAAACTCTTAAGAATATGAAACAAAATTAAAATTTAAGACAATAAGAAATTAAAATAACTTACAAGAATAATTTATTTTTCTCGAGTATTTAACACGAGTCCAGATATATAACACCTCCCCTACGAGAATCGAACCCAAGTCCAGATAATCTATCTCTATATTTCGCACTCCTTTTTGTGTCCCATTAGCTATTTTGCTAGATTTTTAAATTTTAATAACTTTATATGTTTGTTTATAAACTTTTACGATATAACGTAGACAAATATTATAAAATTTGGACATAATATTTATTTTACATGATTTTTTTAAGTAATATTATTTTAGTTTTTTTTATTCTATAATAAAAAAATTGACTTTCTCGTAATTTCTTTTATTGAAATATAGTAATACATGTTTAATTGTAATTGTTGCATTTTTTCTCATTTTGAATAGCTAATTGAGTTTAAAAGGAAATGAGGCACATAAATGGGAGTAAAAGAGCGGGGTAGATGTAAGAGGGAGAGTCTTACTATACAATGTTTTCACTAATATATGTTATTAAATTTCATTACTTTTTTTTAAAGCCAATGATTTCACCATTTTGTTAATAGTTACTTGAAAAAAAAAATTGATTTTCATGTTTTTATAATCTTTTGTCAATTTATTTGTTTATTTGGTATTATTTGACATTTTAAAGATATATAATTCAAAAAATATATATATGTTTACTTTAAAAATAAATAAAATTGGTTTCAAGTTATAAATAAATATAACTAGGGATTATTATAAAAGTTGAATATAAATAATTAATTTATTAAAAAAAACAAGATAATGTTAGCCTAAATCTATAAAAAATTATAGTTTGGCACCCCAAATCCGGATAGACGATGGTCGAGACTCATATGTCAGCTCATCAAAAGTTTAATGTGGAATTATCCATCAAGACCTTCCATTTTGTTGTGTGTTTTATTTTAGGTTGTTTTTTCAGTTTTTTTTTCCTAATCTTTGGTTGTAGTGATAAGTTAATAGGATGGTTTAATTATCATAAATATTAAGTCAATATATAATGGGTTTGTTCCCACTTTTACTTAGATACCGAGTATATAAAAACAACACATGAGCAGTATATAACTCAGCTGTAATTTCTTTCTCCAAGCAATGAAAAATTTATTTTCACAAAGAATGTCCCTCTTTAGATGATTCCGTTATATATCCTACATGTCATGGGGTTGAAATTAGAAGTATTAATATCTTCCATATAAGCACTATGAGTTTATGAATGAACACATGTATCAGGTCTCCAGTGGTCGACCATGGTGTTGTAAGAGTATCTATTGTACATTTATATACGTGCATTGCATCTTCTCAGCACAGTACTAATTAAGCCTTGTACCCTGTCCAATTTGTTGGAAGCCCACTCCACGAACAATGACTCGATATGAAGAGTTTTAGCACGGAAACAGAAACTTTGCGAATAGCGATCGAAGAGTATAATATTTCATTAAAATAATCAACCGTTCGACAACTTTAATATTAAATACTAGTATAATAATGATAGAATCAAGTGAAAAAAATGTGATAATGAAACACGGGGTGATGATATAGGGAGAAGCATACGTTTATACACAGACTCGTAGATGACCGTTTGATCAATGTATATCGCGCTAGATCAACGATACATAGTAAGTTTATGAAAGAGTACAAATAGTATATGTTATCAAGTTGGAGGTGTCTTCTTCCTGAATCTGATATTAATATATATGCATACTTTAAAAAAAAAGGGTCATAATAACCCAATAGAAGTTTCAAAAAATAGCCGAAAACTTGGAACTAAATATTTTGATGTTGATCATTCATTCTGTAATTCCTACAAATAATCTTTTCATAAATCACGGTTTGATTTTTTAGCTGTCTCTATTAGTACTTTCGAAACCAACACAGTCCAATTTGGCAGCTTTCACATTATAGAAAGTGGTTAAAATTGGAAATATTTAATTCAACATTAACACTATATGGAGAGTACTTTGGCTCCCCCTCGGAATAGTCTTTGGAAAAGGTAACATTATTTGTTTAGGTACAACATTTTTCAGATGTTTTGACTTGTGTGTCAAGGAAGAAAAAAATGAATGCTACTTATGAAAAGAAGACCACTCTACATGACACAAACTTCAAATCGTTCCGAAAAACAAATTTTACAATAAATGTTCTGATTTTGATTTCAAATGACCACCATAAAATAATATTGATTCTGTGAGAGTAAAATTTGTTACAAATTAGTTATCTTGTCATAAATCTGTCAGAAATTGACTATCATGTTACAAATCCGTCACAGAAACCAAAACTAATAAACTTATCATAAAAAAAGTCGTCACAATTCCCGTATTTATTTGAACATCTTTTTTATAGTGTACTTTCATGTTAATATTTAAATAAAGTGGTTCCTATGCATTGAAATTTTTAAAGAATGCAAAGGTAAGGTGATCCAGACACATTTCTAACATACATATTCAAATTAGTATGATGATACGTACATTAATGTATTGATCGACTTTGTTTTTCTTATTTGTTCCATTTGAGAGATATATATTCTGATATAGATATGCGTACCTGACAAATTACATAGACCTTTTAAATTAATACAAAATTTTGATAATGTTTTTTTCCTCTCGAATAAGAGAAACTATTTACGCATATTCATTCAATCTCAAAATAAGTGTCTTGTTTCAAAAACAATGTTATTTAAGAATTTGAAACAATTTCGGTTAAAACTCAACAAAAAAACATTAAAAAATTAAAATTTTCAAACAAAAATTATTTTTTACTTAAAATGTGAGTATTAAAGTATAATTTTGATACGTTTAAACTAACAAAAAGAGATATTTCAAAATATAAAAAAGAGATATAATACAATGAATGCGATAGGCAAAACTTAAGGAGGAGAAAGGTGTTTACATATAGTTTATTTGTTCCCAGAAAATCTCCAATTATGTGGTAGCCATGATTAGGACTTGTAAGGTATGTCACAACAAATGTTGACATGTACGGTGGCGTAAATGATTTAAATTTCCAATTTTGAATTTTCTTATAAGACCCCCTCTGTTGCTGTCCTTTGAATAATTTTTTATTAGTTAATTTTAACTGATCATTTCCAGCTTGATTCATTATGTTTAAGTAACTACTTAAACAAATCACTTTCCAAAACTATAGTAAAGGGCAATATTAAAATATGATAATATACGGTTAAACTTTATTTCGAAAAATACTACGTAATACTATATATATAAATAGAGCAGATTAAGTTCAATTGCGTGAAAAAATGTCCTTATTAATTAATTTATTATATTGAACCGGTGATGGTTCGTTAAAATAAGTTTGTTATCTTTATTATAACTTTACCATATATGTTGCATCCTGGACCCCATGGCAAATGGCGTTTCAACACAATTTAAAAGAATGATGGTGAATGATTGGAAAATCCATTTTAACTGCTAACTAATCGACCATATTACATTTTGCTGGCAACGGTAAAACTGCATTATGTAATATAATGTTGTTTTCTGCATAAATCATCCTTTTTTGGTCCCGATAAATAATCACTGCTCCCATGAGGGGATTACCGTGGATTGAATATTTTGTTGTGATGTTTGTCATATCACAAAGAACAAAAGCTTATATATTTCATTTTTACTTATGAAAATACATTACAAAGAAATGTTAGATCGTAAACGGAATTAGTGATAGATTTTGCTTTTCAACTCATTAATCAGGGACGGCATGACGACAAATTTCAATTTAACTGACATAAATGGTCATTTGGTGACAGATTTATGACAGATTTGACCGTATCGGTTTGAAATTTTTTTGTAGTGATAGGTTATCATTTTGTTTCCAATTTATCATGTCATGTATGTAATATGAGATAATATGTAGGCCGTTGTTATTGATTAGCTATTAGTGCGTGCTTGATAATTATCTGTCGCTCTTATCACGTTGTATATGTTTACACACGTGAATCCCTGGTCTCATATGGACCGAGTCATTTTCAAATGACATTTAGACTTTTAGTTGTCGAATGAATCAGTTATATTTATTGTATTTCTTTAAAATAGTTTATGATTCTTCAACCAAACGATTCTTAGTTTTGAATAAGCACGCACAATCAACGAATGGGCTACACTAAAAAAAAAAAAATTAAATAGCGACAGGATTAGTGACAGTATTTTTTATTACGAGCTTATTAGCGACGGTTTTTGTGACGGGTTTGTGACAGTTTAGTCAATTTACGACAGATCTGTAACAATTTTTTAAATTAGTGACAGCCTTGTGACAATTTTTAACTATCAATAAATCAAATATTATTTTGTAACGCGACTTTATGAGGAGCTTCAGCCAACTAAAGAATATCCTCGTTTAGATTCTAATAAAATAGAACACGTTTTCACACACGAAATATATTTAATACTTTTTTTTGTAAACATCTAGAGCCTGTGACGTCACTGAGCTATCATTTTCAAATGTTTCTTAATTAATTAACCCTGTAAATTTCAAAATTTCCTTCTGCATTTAGAAAATTGTAAAGGCCTTATTTTTTTAATCTAACGAGTAACGACTCTGACCTAGCTATCACCACTCAAGTCCACATCGAATAATAGTTTATTTTATGGTCTTTAAATTTGAACATGGTAGGTGACATTAGGTTTGAAGGCTATATAAAATTCATGTTTTTACCACTTTGTTACAGAGGAAATATGACTAAGTACTAACATTACTTAACTCTAGAAGTATTTGTTGATAAACTAAATCTGTCAGTTTTACTGCTGCACCTACAGAAGAATTTTTTTTATTATAGTCCCAACTAATTTGTATGCTCAATAACATATTTACTCTTTTTATATATATATATATACTCGAAATGCTCATTATAATTAAAAATAACAAGTGCCAATAACATATTTACTCTCAATTGAGTTATGATATGCCCTCTCACAACCTCAATCCGACCCAAACTTACAACAAACAAAGATAAACTAAAATGCAAAAAAGGCCATATGTATTTTGCAAACAAAGATGTCACAGTCTTGTTTTTGATGGCTCACCCTACTCTTTTCCAGTTTTCTTATGCTCCATAGGCTAATGTCCAAATTTCTCTTAAATTGTGAGGTCAGTCTAACCCTTGGAGAACCATCATATAATATTGACTATTCTAACGAAGGATTAATCAAAATGGTAACCTTGTTGTTTCATCAGTGCTGAGATCACTTAATTATTGCTTGGAGAAAAAGAAAATCTGATTTCATTTTTATTTTTATTTTTGTATAATGGTGGGGAAACTCCTATTTTTTTTTATTTATTAATAAGGGGAAAAATTAAATGTGGGGGAAATAACTGATTTTATTATTAATTACTAAAGTCACTCGATAAAGTTACCGCGATCAGAGTTCGAGTTCTATAAAGAGCTAAGCGTGACAGTGCAATTTTCTTTAATAAGGTTTTAAGTAGATAATCAAGAAAAAAAGTAGTAAATTATAAATGTAACAAAGGAACTCTATATATGTTTTTTCCTTCCTTTCATTTCTTTTTTCTGTAAGTATGGAGTATGAAACTAAGGAAGGTTATTCTTCAAATTGAACTCAACATATAGACATTAGCATAATTGTCTGTATAAAAAAAGAGATCGGAAGTCGAATTATTGTTTTTAAGTACGTGAGGCAAACTAAAAATTTGTTCCAAAATAGTAATGATGTAAACTCATATACTTAAGTCGTATTTCCTGTACAGATCAATATCTACCACGCTCAATATAAAGGTTTTTTTTTTATCAAACACACAAACTTACATTAATAACAGTTAGGACCTAACCCAGATTACAAAACATAACAAACCTTGATTACAAAAATACATTTTCTAAACCAAAAGTAACAACAACTGAAAACTCAGTTAGACAAATTGAACTCCAGATTAGCATAGAAGCATGCTAGCTAAACATGCATTAATAGTCCCCAAATCTTCAACTGGCTCAAAACATAGATCTTCATGGATACTGATAAACATAGTAAGGTTTACAAACCAGTTCAAATTTGTAACTCGTACAACACCCTTTGTATCCGGATTCGTCATTTGGAAAAGGAAAACATGTGAGAAACCAAAAAAAAGAGTATAAGATAATCGGATAAGCTGTTAGAAGATAGTCATAAAATAAGCAGCAAAGGAGTAAAAACCAGCCTGTGAAAACTCAACAAACATTATTAGAAATAAGATATGAAAATTTCATATACAAAAAATGGAAAATTAAAGATAATGCAAAAATTATTTCATAAATATGAAATTAGGTCTTTATGATAAATCCATTAAATGATTAGTTAGAGTGCTATTAGGAAGATCAAAACTCACATAATAAGTAGAAGTTATTCCATTAGAGCCTATTTTAGCTAGGTTGTGAGCTACACTATTCTTCTCTCTATAAATATGGACAAGTTCTAAACTAGTAAATATGGCAATGTTGCTAAGCAAGGTCTTATACTGTATCTCTTTTGAGCAAATTTTGTTAGTTATTTTATCGCTCTTTTGATCACTTTGATCAGGTGTTATAAGTAGTGATAAAAGGTGGGGAGATATAAGGAGAAAATATTGTTTTAAATGGACGCAAATTTTGCTCTTTTAGAGTTGAAGATTAAATATTTTGTTTAACCTCTTTTTTCTCCTTTTATAGTAGTAGATGAGTCTAGTCTGATGTAATTCAGTTTGCACGTTATGTATTCGTTTTCTTAAAAAAAAAATAAAAAAAAATTAAACTAATATAAAGGATTAGTACGTAAATAAATTATAACTTGTATATAAAGGATTAGTAAAGCATCTATACCTGCCTTCCAAAAATATATATTTTGTATGTATTAACAATATCCATCGGCAGCCAACACGGTTGATCAACCCTTACTCTGTAAGATATTTATACAGTATATAACAATTAACAATACGTCTATACCTTATAACTATATACAGTAGCAAGTTTGTTACGGAAATAAGTATGACGACATAACATATACATATACTGTATTTCTATTTGTTCACAAATTTTGGCCCACCATATGCCTCACGACGTACGCGGATTATGACTAAATTTTCAGAAATGTAATTATATACCTCCTTTTTTCTTGTTTTGGGTTCACTTTCTGTACTGAATTAGTTTATGATTATTTTACTCTAGCTCTTACAATATTATAAACTTACATTTGGTTCACCTAGAACTAAATTTTACATTACATATTCAATGTTGCAATCTAATAGTACTAGATCTTTTACAAGTTGTAACTAGTGGGACTATTGTCTAAATGACTCTAATCAACACATTTCTAAATAAAATGAAAATTCGATTTGAGTAACTCACAGATCACCGCCTGCCAGTGCGGACCAGACCCAACACCGAGTATAACTAACATCAAATATAAATAAATGAATAAGATAAAATAAAAAATGCTAGTCAATAAAGAGACATTCATTCTTAATTTCTTATAATAGTCAAAGATTGCTTGTAGCTAGCTATTTCCACGCATGTGCCAACTTTAAGGTGTCTATAAATGTAAGCTCCAATGGTCCTCCAGTATCATCAAACATTACAAGGAACTTCCTTTGGACTTGTTTGGAAACTCCTTGTGAATTGAGTTTACTTACCTTTTTAGTTTACAAAGTTGAGTGATATCCCAGTTTCCACGAACTAAAAAATCCTTTTTTTTGTGGCTATAAAACTTGAAGTTTAATCGCTTCATCTAGCTAGCTAAGATCTTTCTGCATTTGAAGAAGTATCCTTTTTCTACCTAAAATATACTAAAAGAAAACAGTTTATTTGTAACCAACTAGAGATCATGGAGATGGAGTCTGTTGCTATAAATATTGACAACCATCATGGTCACAACCGAATTATTGAAGCGCTTCATAATGGCCAAAACATGATCGTTGACGTGTTTAATCACGGTCACCATGGAATTGCGGAAGCACATCATCGAGGTCATCACGGACTTGTTGATACGCATCATCATGGCCACCAAAGAATCAATGAAACTCACCATCCTGGCCACCACAGAAACCATGAAATAACCCATCATCATGGCCGTAAGAGCCATAAAATCGTCCCAGTAGCGGTCACACCACCCGAATTGTGAGTATTTTTGTTCACTCTTGTAGTTGTTTGTTTTTTTTCAATATTATATTGTAGATTTGTTTCTAAGACTACTGATTGTCGAACTTACTCCTTGAAAGCGGAAAAGTTATCCAAAAGAAGCTTATCAAACCTTTATATCTTACTTGGTAGCAACTTTTAAGTACAACTTGTTTGCTTCTGGTTTTAAGCTACAGATTTGGTTGGCCAGTTTGAAAAACTGAAATTTTCTTTTTTAGTTTTCTGATTAAGAAAAAATGCCAATTTTTTTTTATAGAAGCCAGGCCAGTTTTTTGTTATATTTGTATATGAACAAGACGATAAGTACTATTCCTTATAAAACTTTTCCGGTTTCACAATACTTAGGCGGGAGACTAGCATTCATACCAACTACCAAGAATAGATAACCAAGACTGTTTATATGAAAGATAAAATATAGGACTTGACCAAGTTTTAATTGTTTGATCCACAATTTCAGTTTATTTTTTATTTAGTTCAAATACAATTTTATGTTACAATCTTCTCTGGGCATAAGCAGTTCTTCTAAATCAGCAGATGGTAATGATCGCTTTATTTTTTTGGAACAGTGAAATTCCAGACCTGGATTCTAGCCAAGAGGAGGAAAATGAAGAGGAAGAGGAAAAGAAGGAAAAGGAGGAATTTATAAGCTTTGGTGAAAGATTGGGTGTACAAGAGATTTTTTCTGGCAAGGTGGGTGCCATTTTTATTCTTTACATATCATGTCACATTAAATCTAATACCATTGTAAAATGTAAACTATATGCATACAACATCATACATATATAAATGTGCACCCCATCTTTTCGTTCTTCATGTTAGGATCTGTAACTTTGAGAATACTATAAAGGCACAAAGCATGAGATCACTTGTCAAAAATAAAATAAAAATTACAGTAATGTTTCTAAATTCATTTGTTACTTTTCTCATTTCAAATGTGATTTTTTTTACCAGGTATGGAGATCATCGATGGCGGAGTTCTTGGGTACAGCAGCCTTAGCCTTCATGACGGACGCAATAACTATTTCTTCATCTAAGGTCGAGACAGAAGCACGAATGTTAATCCCCGCAACCCTAATACCCGTCGTCGTTGCTTTTCTAGTTCTAGCTACTATCCCCGTAACTGGTGGGCATATTAATCCAATAGTAAGCATGTCTTTCGGGCTAATGGGTCGCATTCCCCTTGTTCGAGCTTTCATTTACATTTTGGCCCAAAGTACCGGTGGCATCCTAGGTGCCCTGGCACTGAAAGCTGTGGTGGACGGAGAGACTGAACGAACCTTCTCCCTCGGTGGTTGTACTGTTGCGACAATTACAATGGGTCCGGATGGGCCCATCACTAATGGGCTTACTACAAGCAGAGCCTTCTACCTCGAGGTCATATGCTCGTTTGTGTTCCTCTTTATTTCAAGATGGATGGCTTTTGATGCGAAAAAGGCGGATATGCTTAGTCGGCTTATCTATTGTTTTGGGATCGGGATAGGCGTTGGGTTCAATGGGTTTGTCTCAAGGAGTGTTACCGGTTCTAGTGGTTACAATGGAGTTGGAGTGAACCCAGCAACATGCTTCGGACCTGCCGTTGTTAGAGGTGGACAATTGTGGGATCGACATTGGATATTTTGGGTCGGGCCAGCTATTGCCTCGATTTGCTTCTACTCATACAGTAGGATTATTGTTGTGGAAAGTGTTCAGCACAAGGAAAACAAACATGATTTTTTTAACTTTTTGAAAGCATGTTACCGGACTATTAGGCATAAGTAAGAGTGTAATGAAATATTGAAATATATATGTACATGATGTAATAAATTCTGTACAATTTTTTAGGCTAGTTTTGAAGAACCATAGTGATAAATGAAATTAAATTTATATAATTTGATTTGATGATTGCTACCGTGTACTAGTTAAGTAGTTAAATAAATTTGGGCTGCTGTTAATTTAAATGGTAAGATTACAATTATTTAATTGCTTATTTTCCTTTTGTTTGCCTTTGCCCACCGTCGGTGAAATTAACAAGCATTGATCGGAGGGATTTTGGTTATACTAGCTAGTCCCCCACGTGCATGTCTATATATTCGCAAGCGACTTCTTCCAAGGCACAATCGATATTTTAATTAATGCATATCTCATGTTTCAAAAAAATATCAATTATTAGATTTATACATGATTGTGCTTGAAAATTGAAATATTGTTTATTCACGAAGTTTGAAGCTAAAACCTCAAAAATCACCATCTTTTTAGGCTTGCTTGTTGCTTACTTTGTCCCAAAATATTGATACTCTATTTATCTATGTAAAACTTTAACCGGTAAATATCTCGTGATTAAATTGTTGAAATGTAAAATTTTTAAAAAATTTCATATAGTTTAAAAAAATCGATTTCGACAACTTAAATATGAGTTATTTATCGGTTAAAATTGCACATATTTTGGAACGGAGAGAATACTAATATATTTTTGTGTATCTATTTTTTTTAATCAGCAATGAAAACATATCATATATGAAATTGGTTCCTAACCCAGATATACAATGAAATACATAAGGACCCAAGACAACATGATGTTCGGACCTATAAACATTTACCAATATCGCAACTTGTTAATAAATAAAACATATAATCTAATTTGTATCATGTCTAAACTAGTCTTTTCAAGAAAAGTACACCATCACCTCAAACTCTGTTAACCATGATCCATCTAACAAAATATATTGCAGAGTAAGGTTAACCAACCGTGAACCTCATGATTTTATTGTATTTGTTTATCTATATAACATTAATTAATTATTTGTCCCTTATATATATATATATATATATATATATATATATATATATATATATATATATTTAGTTCACCTTTGAACCTTCGCAACAATGTAACTAGCAATCTATATGGAATTCTCATACTTTAATAGGTTGATATCCATCTTGCTTAATTAAACATTCTGTAGATGGAAAACAAAAAATACCGACCAGAACCAACGTCGAGTATACATGCATAATTGCATGCAGCATCAATTATAACAAAATATGATTTTAACAAAAAGATAGGAGTATTTAATAAAAGCACCGTCTAATAATAGCTTTTGCTGGTATTGTGAGATTTTTCACCACATTTTTATTTTCCTATGTTAAATACATAAAACGTGAGTTTCCCCAATCAATTATTAAAGAACAAATGTCTAATAATAGCCAATTAAACATTTGCTTGGAGCTGGTCTATCGCTTGTGCCAACTTTACGGTGTTTATATATGTAAGCTCCAAGACCCTTCAACTAATTCTTTGGAAACTCTTGGTGAGTTAAGCTCACTTCCTTAATTAGTTTCTAAGTTGAGTGATCCATTTTGTGGTGTCCAGGTTTTTCAAAACTTTATGTTTTTTGCCTGAAAAACTAAGAGTTTGAGCAAATCATCTAGATTTTAAAAAAAAAATTAAAAAACCTTTTTGTTGCCTAATAGATGGGAAATAAAGCATTTCCTATAACCACCTAGAGATGGAGATGGGATCTGTTGTTGTAGATGTCGAAAACCAACATGGCCGGAACCGAATTGTGGAAGCGTTTCATAACGGTCAAAATATAATAATCGAAGCGTTTAATCATGGCCACTACGGAGTAGCCAAAGCGCATCGTCGCCACCACAGCCACCACGGAATTGTCGAGACGCATCATCATAGCCACTACGGAAACTCTGAAACACGTCATCATGCTCACAACCAGAAAATTGTTCCGGTACCCAGTACACCACCAGATTAGTGAGTATTTTCTTGTTAATTTTTTTTAATTAATAATTTATATGGTTCCTTTTTTTCCTCTCTCTTCCTTCTTACACTTTATTTTATTTTAAAGTTTGTATTTGACTCTTTCCTACCCAGTCAGGAGCATCACTTTTCATGCCTTCATTTAGGGCTAATCACACCATTTTAACTTCCTCAAACTTACAAAACAATTTATAATTAAGTTTTTCCAACCTAAAATGAATTTTTGGATACCGCTCATAATTTATCTTTGCCAAGAATTCGCCTCCATTGATTATTTTATCCAAATATAATCGTCAAGAGGTTTTTTTATAGTGGTAATAGAAAATATTGGATAAGAATCAATTGCAATGGACTCTTGGAGTTGCACCATCACCAATTTTGGTTAGGGCACAAACAATTTTTTTCTTTCCAATTGGGCAATGATTCTGCAGGATCCATCCTATAATCAAGCAAAGTACTGCTGAAAAACTGAAAAAGAGCATAGTAGGGGAGATTAATCGTGTAAAACAAAAAAAATATTGAGACAACAGATATAGAAGCCCAGAATCCCAGAATCCCAGAATCCCAGATCAAAGAGAATTTTGAAGGGAAAAAAACAATCAAAATCTTCATAGCTCACGAAAAAAAAAGAAGGAAGCAGATTCCTAACATGCACCAAGAACACGCATACTATTAATTAGCACCATAAAAAAAGGCTAGAAAAGACTGAAAATTAGGCTCTAGGTAAAATGCAAGCTTGCACGGCGCATAAACTGACATCTCATCTTAACCTTGGTGAAAGCTTTTGTTGCTTTACATGTTCTTTTGATAAACTTGCTGAGGGAGCAACCCCATTTTTCACCTTGAATTGGTCAAAATATATGCGGACTTTCTCGAAATTGCATATAGCTTGAAAATTGAAATAAGTCGTACTAGTCAATTTCAGATTAGGACAACTCATCCTAAAGAAACAACTGAGCTTAATTAGTACTAATCCTATACCAGATCTTCTTGGTGATCATTTGAAAAATGAGATTTCTTTTATCATTAGTCGAAATTATGAACAGTTTAATTTAGTCTGAACTCTGAACAACAGCATATAGTCCAACAAAGATAAACAAATTGTTCACAAGGATCAAAATGTCAACTTGACCAAACTTGACAACATGGTTTGGTTTTTCTATTGAATGCCATTACAATGCAAAACTAGATATGAAAGCATACTCAACTTTTCCAATTATAAGAAATGGTGTTTTTTTTTTTGCCAGTGAAATCCCAGATCTATGGGATAGCAATGAGGAGGAAAAAGAAGAAAAGGATGAAATTAGTTTGAGTGAAAGACTGGGTGTAGAAGAAGTCTTTTCTGCCAAGGTTAGTACTACTTCCATTTTGGACCATTTTCTCAAATTGTGCAAGTTATCCTTTGTATAGGGGCTACGACAATGTTCTTCGAGCGTTCCAATTTTATGAAATATCCGAAAGGAACTCGTGATTATACAAAACCTAACACATGAAACATGTACTACACATAATATATAGCCTTACTAAGTAAATCCGAAAAAATATAAGAGTTCCGAATAAAGTTTCTTCTTTTGCTTTTATGCTTATAAACTTTCTTTCTTTCCCCTAAGCAACTTATTAACTCTGATTGTTTTCTTATAAATGCAATTTTCATCATTTCAGCCTCCGTCCATAACAGTAATTAAGTTAATTCTTTTTTTGAGAAACCATTTAGATTACTCATTTTGTAGTAGCCAATTGGTATAGTTTAATTACTTCTAAGGAATGGATAAAGAAGTGGATGAACCATTATTTTCTGACGAGATATTCTAAATGAATACAAACATAAGATCGGCAGATCGCCTAGCTATTTCTATCACTTGTTCAGGGCAATTACTTACTTTTTTGACACTTTATTTGTTACAATTACTATTGTCTCCTTTTTTTTCCAAGTTAGAGAACTTACGCTTAAATTTGGGAATAAGGTTTCATGTTTTAAGAGTCGATGAAGTAATGAAGTTAGCTTTTTTGACACTTTATATGTTACTATTGTCTCCTTATTTTTCCAAGTTAGAGAACTTATACTTAAATTTGGGAATGAGTTTTCATGTTTTAAGAGTTGATGAAGTAATGAAGTTAGCTTTTTTGACACTTTATAATTTATACTCCGTATGTTACTATTGTCTCCTTATTTTTCCAATTTAGACAACTTACACTTAAATTTGGGAATAAGTTTTCATGTTTTAAGAGTTGATGAACTGTTAGGCATGGAGATCGTCATTGGCAGAGCTTTTGGGTACAGCAACATTAACCTTTATGACTGATGCCATAACTATCTCTGCATCCAAGGTCGAGACAGAAGCACGAATTCTTATCCCTGCAACCCTTGTTCCCGTCGTCGTCGCTTTTTTAGTTCTTGCCACTATTCCCGTGACTGGTGGGCATATTAATCCTATAGTGAGCATGTCTTTCGGGCTTATGGGTCGCATTCCTCTTTGCCGGGCTATGATTTACATTTTGGCTCAGTGCGCAGGCGGCATTCTAGGTGCCCTGGCATTGAAGGCAGTTGTAGATGAAGTTACAGAACGTGACTTTTCGTTGGGCGGTTGTACTATTTCTACAGTCACCTTGGGTCCGGATGGGCCCACCACTATCGGGCTTAATACAAGCAGAGCCTTGTACCTTGAGGTCATATGTTCGTTTGTGTTCCTCTTTATTTCAAGATGGATGGCTTTTGATGCGAAAAAGGCGGATATGTTTAGTCGGTTTATCTATTGTTTTGGTATTGGAATAGGGGTTGGGTTCAATGGATTTGTCTCAAGAAGTGTTACTGCGGGTGCGGGCTATTCTGGAGTTGGAGTGAATCCAGCTACATGCTTCGGTCCCGCTATTGTTAGAGGTGGATTATTATGGGATCGACATTGGATATTTTGGCTTGGGCCAACTATTGCGTCGATTTGCTTCTATTCATATAGTAGGATTATCGTAGTCGAAAATGTTCGACACAGTCAAAACAAACATGATTTCATTAACTTTTTGAAAGCAAGCTACCGGGCCATTCGATATAAGTAAGAGCATAATATTAAATTTACGATGTAGTTAACTTTCAGAAACTGTAAGGCTAAATCAGAAAAGCCGTACTTATGAAGGAATTATTAAATCTCTCTTATTAAATCATGATCTGATGATTATCACCGTTGTAGCATTTGAGTCGCTGAATAGACTAATTGGTCTCTCGTGTAAACAGCAAATTCTCAGGTTCTGTCATGATTAATTTATACGTTGTGGTCAATCCACAGTGCGTGGCTAGTTAACATAAAACATTTGGTCCTCGCGCAATCAAAACATGTACAACTTTTGGAATCCCAATTAAATGCAACATAAATATTTGATCTGTTGAATTATATATGCTCATTATTTCATCCATTGAATATATCAGTATCAATAGCGTAGGTTGTGGCGAAGTGTTATAGTGTAGTTGCAATGTTGTGTAGCAGATTTGTAATCATGGCAGGGTCTTTGTGGTGCTCTCGTGTGTCACGGTGGGTCGTATGGTGGAGACGGCAGCGGTCTGAATCAGCCAACGAGGCCAAAGCATCTTAGATTCTCTTTGATGATTGTAAAAACCCGGATTTTCGTAGTAAAATACCGTGGTCAATAGAAGTGAGCTATCTCAAATCGTATAGATATGTATTACATATATGGTATATATAAGGTAGAAGTATACTCCTTATTATCACCAAGGCCTTTTAAAGCCGTGCGGCCCGAGAAGCGAGGACGAAATCGGGGCAAAGCGGACAGTATTAATGGTAATAAGCAGATGGTGGCGGTCTAATCGGAGGACCAGGTCGTTACAACTACATGATCTTTATATTTCATTATCTAATCTCATTCCCGTATGTATATATAATGTATATATAGTGCCCGGGAGTCGGGACTACCAATCCCACAACCGAACGAGAATCAAATGTGTTATTGTGTTCTACTTTTTTTTTTTTTTTTTATGAATGCTAGGAAACCCACATTTTTAAATTTTATTCGTATGCTGATGGAAATTAAAAATGTGGGGAAAACCCCCCTTACAAATAACATGGTCTCATTGACCAAAAGGAGTAAATCTAAAAATATCTAAAAAAGAGAAAATGAAGCAATTACAGAAGAAAAAAAGCAACTATCTACATAAAAAGGAACTACGTGTTGCATCCCCTCAACAGTCAACTCAAAACGATTGAAGAAATAAGGATACTCATTAATGCCTAATATAGTACGGAAATTAGCATAGCTTCATAGAACTATACGTACGTAAAAGAACAATATGCATAATACCATTGGTTAGAATGTTGTGAACGTCACAACCGGTTATACTTTTAAAATAAAATCACAACTTCTTATCAACAAATGTCAAAAAGTGCTAAATAGTTGGAACAATTTTGTCAACTCTCTACATGTTAGCTTAGCTACTTTCAAATTTAGCTTTCTCGTTTGTCCACTTTCTATAAATAGCATCGCAAATTGAAGATATATATGTTGAATTCAACATTGAGGTTAAGATTTGGTTTTGCTATTAAAAAGCCGACTTTGAAAGAAATTTCTAAAACTAGAACTCGTCTACAGGTACCTTTTGACTAAATTAATTGTAACTAGGACCGTAAATGACACGAAACGAACCGAACAACCCTCTGTTCATGTTCAGTTCATGAACTAAAACTCTTGTTTATGTTCGGTTCATGTTCATTTAAATACGAACGAACATTTGACGAACATAAACTGAACATTTGACGAGCCGAACACGAGTTGTTCGTGAATATCTAATTTCTTCCAAAACATTTAATAATTGAAAAAAATATATATTTTTCTTTTTTTAAAAATATATTTTTCTTTTATTATATATTACTATATTGTTAATTAGGATAAACTAGTTCACATATAACTTTAGTTTATATATTGTATAAATTCTTTTACATACGTATGATTACTTTAACGAGTTGAACACTTAACGATAAAATCGGTAACTGTATTTATAGTATGATGATATAAATTAACATAATAAGTTTAAAATAATACAAACATATCATTTATATTATTATAACATAAATAAGTTTATTAATTGTGTAATGATATTAATTTTTGTTACATCATTAATAGATTTATTTATTTTATTTTATCAAACTTTATATATAGTTACACGAACACGAGTTTAGACGAACCGAACAGAGGGTTGTTCATGTTCAGTTCACTTAATAGACGAATACTATATTCTTGTTCATTATCGTGTTCATTTATAAATGAACGAACATGAACCGAGTATTAGCCGAGCCGAACACGAACGATTTCACGAACAACTCATCTCATTTACAGCCCTAATTGTAACGGGACAATTTTGTGATATTAATTAATAGCGTCCACTCTTTTTATCCCTTTCTCTTCATATATACATATCAAGTCTTTCTTCCAAGTAAAACTACGTTGGAATAATGTCATCGTAATTATCCTTTCAAGTTGATACGTTATAAGGTGTATAGGATTCTTTATCAAGCAGCTTGTATCTTAGTTGGTTTAATTTCATTTAACATTGAAACATATAAAAATTTAATCTTGAATTTGTTTAGTTACTAATTAATAAAATGAAGGTTTTCCCTACCATGCAAATTGTATATTAAAAAAAATGTGAATTTGTAAAAATATACTAAAAAACGACATGATGAGTAACATATTTGATACAAGCTCTAGAAGTGACAAACCGAGAACGATAGTATTTTCATAACTTTGTATTTCTAGTTAATTAAAAAACACACCACCATCCGTTTCTCGAGTAATATGTGGTTAATTCGATATTCATATTTTTATATTTTAGTAAAATTAGTCTCTTCATGATTTAATCATATTCGGTATGATTATATATAATTATTTTATATTTTGTAGCTTTATGGTTTATCACATTGAAAATAAATAATGAAACTAACCAATTTGGTCAAATCTCATTTTGGTATATCAACCTTTCGACATATTTCAATTTTGTGCACAACATTTCAAATTTTTTATTTTGTACACCAACCTACAGTTTTTCTTCGATTTTGAAAATTTCCATATAAATTAACGGTTGTCAGTGACCTCACCAAACGCTTATCATCTAACTTCATGGGTAAAACAGTCATTTTAATCTTTAAACAAATATATTTCATTTATTCCAAGTCCATGGGCCATAAAAATAGTATTGGGAAACTCCCATGATTAAGATTAGCAGTTAATTAGTTAGTACTTTTATTTCAAACTAGCCAAGTGTTTAATTGGACAAAAAAATAGTATTGGGAAACTCCCATGATTAATTTACTGGAATGCGTTTTATTGGAAATAAAATAAAATATTACCATTAAACTAGAGGATAGGTGATTTTTAAGTACACAATAGTAGAATTTTGGTTTGATCACTACATGATACAAAAGCATAACTCTCTGCCTCCAGCGAATTCAACACAAAGTAGCAAAAAAATCTGAAAATTAGAGCTGATAAGTGAAAAATATTTGCACATAGACTTTTCAAAGTTAGATTTCCCACTTGTCCACTTTCAGGACGTTATAAATAATGTTGAAAAATTTCGACATTAAGACTACAGTTTACTTTGACTAGAAAAGCTGACTTTGAAATATCTTAGTAAAAATTAAAACATGCTTTAAGATACAATGAAAAAATATGTTAGTAATGGGGGAAATTGCAAAATAATGAAATTCACTAGACTTTGTTTCCTATTGTATCCAACTCTCGCATGCATATCCTTCCCATAATCATGTTGGTAATTCTATAAAATCTTCGACGAGTCTCCTTTACTATAGTAAATGAGCATAATTAAAAAAAATCAATTCAAAATTTTGAAAAACTTCAAGCAATTTTCGAAAATTCAAAGTATCCCTAGTATCCTACAAAATAATGAGGACAGAAAAATTATCGTCATGATCCATGCATTAATTGAAAGAGATCATTGCAGGCTTGTGCTGAAACCTTATGATGATAATTGTTATATTTGATTTATTCATTTACCATAAAATATAATAAAAATGTGGGTTCCCTACACAATTAATTTTACGGAAAATAATTATTCACTCCTATCTAACGACTAACATATATATGACAGTCGTAGCCACACGTACACTTCGAAGTAAATAGTCAAACATTCAATTTTAAAATCTTATGTACCTAAAATTAATTAACAAGTTGGTCTTATATATAATAATATACACTATGTATTAGTACTTATTAAAAATGTATGCATGTGACCGGGTGCGGGGCTACTGGCTGGTACATTAAAAACCTCTGCTAGCTATATTAATTTTTAGGCAAATGTTTAATATCATGGATTAGGACTCCCTTAATACTTTTTTGGAATTTCATCAATTATGTGTCGTAGCTCCACCAATTATGTGATAAAAACAATTTGTGCTTTGCAATTTTTACCGTACGTGAACGTCATTTTCTCATAAAGGAATTGGACATGTAATATAATGACATAATCTCGAAAAGGGTTTTACAGAATAATTGTCATCTTTTCAAAAAGGGTTTTGTAAATTAAATGTTCATCGTTCCAAAAATGGAGAAATTATGATAGAAAGGACTCCTCCACTCATGCCCAACTACATATACATAACTGATAGGGGATTATTGACCCTATGGTTTCTCTGTTTTGATGAAAACATAGGGTGTTTTAGTGAAATATTAATTAGGGGGTTATAGAGGGTTGCATACCCTCTTGGTCCTCTCATGTCTAGTTCGTTGTAAAGAACCGGGGAATCCGACTTGTACATACTTTTCATGTATGTGATTTCTTTCTTGGATTAAAACAAAACTGATCAAGGACTCTCTCCAGAGCAGTTATCTTTTTCGCCAACGTTGAGCAATCCGCTTGTTGGTTGTGGCCAGATTGTTGACTAACTTGAGTTTGTAGATCATTTATTTTCTTAACAGGAAGTTAGGATCAGTTATGACTTGTAAGACGCATAGCTTTCTTGCATCGTCGCATTCTGACATTATTGAGACAAATGCTAGGTTATATAATGCTTACTTTTTATTTAAACTATTAACTCATCAACTCCATCCCACCATAATTTCCCCCAAAAATAATTTTTCTCTCTTTTCTGTCTATATTATGATGTAAAACACGCCAAAATATTTAAATCAAAAAACTTCATTATAAGCCTTATGAAAATACTAACATGTCCAAATATGAATTGTTTTTCGGATTTTCTTTTAATTTGAAGTTTTTATGAAATGTTTGGTCTAATCTTTTAGCTTTTGATTCCAATTAAAAAAAAAAGGTTCTTTACTTCTTTTTTTCTTTCTGAGATTACTTCAAATTTTCAAGACTTGATCAGCACGAATTTGACTTCACAAAATCTCTTTAACACAATCTTCAGAGACTGATCTATAGCCGGTCTTCAGTTGTACTTTTCAGTTGCGACTATATGAACTTAATTAACAACTGAAAACTTGTTACACAATGGCTGTTTAATTTACAATGACAGTTTAATATAAACATTATCAAACTGCATTGCCAATACGATAATGAACTTAGAGGTTACTAGTCCCTAGTACCTTGGACCTAACAGTGTCGGAGGGGTGGGAGTGAAATGCTTAAATCCTTCGGGAAATAAACATGCATACCGGATATCATAACGTCAACACATATGAGTGGTTGAATATAGATGAAGGTCGGGAGGCAAATTAATGAGCAGAGCGATTGCTTCTCTTGTTCGCTAGAATTAAGTTTTTTTATATTTGTTCAAGGAACTAATTATAATATGGATCGAGCCTAGCTAAACAAAGTGAACGATTTCTCATCATAACTTTGACTCATTTTGCAGCTCTATGTGATCCACATATTCCAGTTTGTTCGAAAAAAGTGTCTAGGCTTATTTTTAGTCCAACTGTAGTTCAAGTTTTTTTGTTTTTTTTTTTTGATTCACACACATTTTATTTTTCCATGATAACTTCCGAGAAAAAATACGACTAAACTCTGAGATATAAGCTGGAGACATTACATATTACAGAAGGGTCCAAATGTGCAAACATAAGGGGAGAAGAGGTAAGATTTGCCTGACATACTAGAATTTTCTTTTAACTCAAACACAATTGGGATCTTGGAATCATTGTGCATGCTCCTAGCTCACCCAAAAGGTTCAAGAAAAGAAACTCAGTAGCCAAACAAATAAGACAACAAAGACCTTACTTTTGCACTTACAATAAACACCTCAAATTTGAGGTTACTACTGGAACAAAGCCTTGTCAAAGTGAGACCATCAGCATCATTTTTTACAGTGTTTATCTAAGGAGACTTAACTGAGTAGTTGTAAACTTGTATAGTTCTAAATTGTCATTATGCAAACACATCTAACCCACATACATACCGAGAGTAGTCTTGAAGAAAACAACAATCAACAGGAATTGCTGTGTGTGCATTGCTTTAAGTCCCTTTTCAAAAGATACTAGGCAGTTAATTTGAGGAACACAGGTACAATGGATTAATCATTTCTCAAGTATAGTGATGAGTCACCTTTGCTATTTCACCAAAGGTGATGGCGTTCTATATGCCAGAGTCTCATAGTATTCCACAACTTTAAAACCAGATGAGTCAAGTGATGTTTGCGTTGTATCTTCTTCTAATTCTTTTTTTTACAGATTGTTTCTGTTTAATAGGTTGAATCCATGCATGTTCTACTTTTTTTTTGCGTTGGGTCAAATGAAGTTATATGCTTAGGCAGTTAGGCTGCTTTGAATTATGTAAGTTTTTCTCTACGGAATTAATGTACGAAGTCCAGTCTCTTTTTCAAAATAAAAATAGAAGAAGTCCCAATGTTAGGACTAGACTAACTATATATTGTGCCACTGGTTCTTTCCTGGGAGCTATATTCTAGCCTGTGCCAACTTTATGGTATCTATATATATATGTTAGCTCCAACTTCATTTTATCTCATCAAACATAACAAGAGATTAATTACGTTGTCTTTGATTGGATATTGCTCATAGTTGAGCTTATTTCCTTTATCTCTTCCTTTAAGCGGAGTGATCTATTCTCATGTTCATTTTCAAACTCGGTTTTTCTTTTGCCTCTTAGGTAAAAAGCCACAAGTTGGAACGTATTTTCTAATTAACTAATCCTGAAATAAAAGAAATTAGCTTATTTTAATTATTAAAGATACAAGAAAGCTTTTTTTTTTGTAATTAGCTAAGCATGGAGATGGCCTCTGTAGCTATTGATATTGAAAACCATCATGGCCACAACAGAATTGTTGAAGCGTTTCATCATGGCCACCAAAAAATTGCTGAAGTGTTTCATCATGCCAACCATGGAGTCGTTCCCATATCCAGTTCACCGGAACAGTAAGTCGTGTGCTCTTATATATATTATAACTTCCTTTTTGGAAACTTGTAAAATATTTTAGACATCTGAAAACTAAACCTAAAAATGTTAAATTGCTATTTTACGTTTTGTCTTCTTTTGAGCAGAAAAAAAGTCCAAGACTTCATTGAAAAATCTTGCGTGGGAGATTAGCAGTGAATACAATTTTTAAAAGCAAGAAAGGATTGGTTCTGATGATGATAAAATTTTTTCTTTTCTCAGTGAAACTTTAGATGTATTCCAAAAGGAGGATAAGGAGAACAAAGAAGAAAAGGAGCAAATAAGTTTGGGCGAAAGGTTGGGCGTAGAAGAATTATTTTCTGCGAAGGTACGTTAGAAACTTAGAACCATTCACATTACTTACATATCATATGGTTATGTTCCATCCAATTCTGGAAATTGAATCACATACAATAGCATACATAATAAATGTACCGATATATTAGAATAAGACCTAATCTAACCTTTTCCACCAATTAATTAAGGGCCCAGAACTATTCAATATTCGTCTTAATTAGGTTTTATTCCATGTAACTACACGTTATCACTCTGTTAATTTTGGTAAATTAAGATAATCGATCTTTACTGTGAGTAAAATACTATAACAAGATTTATGCATATCATATGACCCATCAACAACTTATTTAGGAAAGATTGTGACTGTGAGAATAAAAAACCTAGTTTTAGGAAAACCAAAAAAGTATGAATCTAAATTCTCCCCTTAAACTTGTTTTTCATTGCATGCAGGAGTAAAAATAATAGTTACATGTAAAAGATAAAAAAGGTCTAAATTTTAGACTTTTTATGTATTAAAACACGTTTTTTACGCTCTAAACATAATAAAAAGCTAAACCTTGATAGATTTCTATGAAGAAAAAAACAAGTATAAGGGAGCCATGCATGTTTTTCAATGAAAGCGTTGTATAATCCATCATGTTCCGGGGATTATACATCTTATTAATATTTGGATTTTATTTCTAACTGCATAATTTTATTGAGTAAAAATCAATGTTGTTTCTCTATGTTATTTATATGAGTATAATTTAACACCACAAGAAATAAGAAAAATTGAGACCAAAATTTGGAGACAAAACTTTAATCTATCTCTAAATATAATAGAATTGGGGACTAATTTCTTTTTTGGTTTTTAAAAATTCACATTTAGAGACTAAAATAGTTTTGAATTTTGATGCATGTTCTAATTATCTTCAAACATGTCAAACTGTTAGATATGGAGATCATCAATGTCAGAGCTCTTAGGTACGGCAGCCTTGGCCTTCATGTCTGACGCCATAACTATCTCCTCGTTCACTGTTGAGTCCGAAACGCGAATACTAATCCCAACAATCCTAATACCCATAATCGTTGCTTTTCTGGTTCTTGTCACTGTCCCAGTAACTGGTGGGCATATTAATCCCATAGTTAGTATGTCGTTTGGGCTTATGGGCCGAATTCCTCTTTGTCGAGCTGCCATTTACATTTTTGTTCAGTGCATCGGGGGCATTCTAGGTGCCGTAGCACTCATGCTTGTAGTGGACGAAGAGGCTCAACGGTCTTTTTCGTTGGGTGGTTGTACTGTTGCTACGGTCACCATGGGCTCAGATGGACCCATCACTAGCGGGCTTGGTACCACCCGAGCCTTTTACCTTGAGCTCGTTTTCTCCTTCGTATTCCTTTTTATTTCTAGATGGATTGCTTTTGATGCACGAAAGGCGGATATGTTCAGTCGGCTTGTTTATTGTTTTGGTATTGGAATAGCAGTTGGATTCAATAGTTTTGTGTCGAGGAGTATTACAGGTGTCGTTGGTTATAGTGGAGTCGGAGTAAACCCAGCGACCTGCTTTGGACCAGCTGTTGTTAGGGGCGGATACTTGTGGGATCGACATTGGATATTTTGGATTGGACCGGCTATTGGTTCGATAGGCTTCTATTTATACACTCGGATTATCGTTGTGGAATCTGTCCGGCCCAATGAAAACAAACATGATTTCATTAACTTTTTAAAAGCATGTAAGAGTTTGATCACAAAACATTTCATGTAATAAAAATATTCAACTCTGGCAAAACCTTAATCATAAATATATTATCAATTTCTCTTACAGTGTAATAGGAATCCAATATTTTCATCTAGGCGAAACTAAATTTTAATTTCATCTAGAGTTATAGGCTCTATGTATGTTATTGTCTATTTTGTAGTACCAAGTCTTCTTTTAACCGTGTTTCATTTGGTGACTTATCGGAGCTACTTCCATGAGAGCATGTCTCACGGTTAACTTTGTTACTTCATTTATAAGGGCATGTTCTTTGCTTAAGAAAAAAGTATCCAAGGTCCATCCATGCAGATTGCTTTAATCTATCATTAGGCGATTCATTTGTTACGCCCAATCTATATTTCCAAACAGTACAACAGTTCTCATTGCGATATTCCAATTTATCATTGTGAAAGAAAGTTGCACGAAGTGATCATCTTTAGTCAACACCGAAATGTATCACCAATATTGCATTAGTACTATATGAACTAATTTTCACTATCCTATAACAAAGTATACTCTCACTCAACATTAATTAAGCCTATATATATATATAGGAAATCAGACGTAACATCTGTTGTAAAACTCATCACGGAGGAGACGTCTGTAAATTACTTATTCTTTATACTAGTTGCAGACATAAAATTTATACTAAGTAAATAGGATATTCTTATTACATATTGCTCTCGTGAAAGGAACATGTGTGCGGACCGCTAGGCCAAAAACGAAATAATCATGACCGAAGAAATTCGAGTATTCGAAGAGACCATTAGGAGTTTGACAGATCTGTTGTTGGAAGACATGAGTGATAGCGTTTCGCGCGTGTTTTGTTAAAAAAGAATTTGTTTTTTTTTTATTTCCGTTACAACGAAAAAAACATACAACTATAGTTATAACGAGTGTTTTATTCTTAGACAAAGAAGCACTTATAACTTAAAAGTAGTTGCAACAGAATTGTCAGAAGATGACCTATAACTTATACGGTAACATGGCTTTGAGTATCAGATTCCTATCAAATGCATCGTCAACGTCAATAAAAAAGCAATGTGTATTTTGTTGATTATCAAATTTGTGGATCACCGCAAATCACTAATTAACCACAAACATTGGGGACCCGTTCTTAAAATTGACTTGTATTTTCGAACTATCTATTCAACCAACAAATTTTCTTATCAGGACTTGGCTTGTTTTTCAAGCAGACCATGTTCTTTTTTTTTTTATTTTTTTTTAATCAAGCAGACCCAAAATTATATTGAAAAAACAAACATTATTCATGCCATGGAACAAGCCTCCATAGCTAGCTAACATAAGAAAATGAAAAACATCAAAGAACACCGCAAAGCAAAATGCTGATATAACAAGAACTGATTCCCAAAGAAAAACTACAAACTTAAGAGCTTCAGATGCATAAGAGTAACAACTTAAAACCAGCAAGGTTTTATAAAAGCTCCCATCAAACTTCAAAACAGGCCTTCTTGTTCCGAGTTCTTAATTATTAGCCATTACTTAATGTTGTTATAACAAATGAGTGTTTTAACATGCATGTTGAGTTAGTACACATTTTTTAAGCCCTTTCTATAATGGTTTTTTGGAAAAGAGATTTATAATGTTTATTTGAAAAGTAACTACAATTTATTTGTATTTTTGGATATATACTAAACCCTCTATAAAGTCATATTGTTGTGACTACGAAAAAATATTATTATAGAGAGATTATTCTTATACAGAGGTTACATATAAAAATATATAAATTAAAAAAATTAAATTAAATAAGATACATGTACATTGTATATATTAACATACAAATAAAATATATAAAATTTTAGTTAAACAAATACAACAAGGAGAAGAATATAATCTGGAGGATGATAGTATATAAATACAAAATGTTTCATATCAATAAGTTTCAAACATAGTTGATAAGTTAAAATTATTTTGGATTAAACAATAAGATATCCATGTCGACGAGCTATTATGTTCTTGCACGTTAAAAGATGTAGTAGTAACGTAAAGAATCAAGTCATCGTAACAAACTGTTTTATATAAGTATTTTACATCATTCTAAATTTAATATATAAAATAATATTTTTTTGCAAGGAAATATTATTTATTACTACAGGGAAAGGTGATATTATTTATAACTAACGAGAATTCAAAATTTCACGAAATATGATAATAGATAGTTTATTGTTATTTATAACTAGTTCGAGATGTGACCGGAATTTTGTATGACAGGTTTTTCTATACAGAGTATTTTTATATATTTTTTAAAGAAGTTTTACTGTATAAGCATGTATATCGATATTGCAAATAATTAAATACCATAATATGTATATATATCGTTATATTTTCTCCACGTATTTTTTCAGCCTTAGAACATGGAGTACCTGTGTTGTACTGTTTTCCAGTGGGCACACAGTCTTGTCCCGCATCTATATAATCTCAATTTGGATGCTTATAGATTGAGGACCATTTCAGTTAGATATTCCTGATTATTAAAACTTAAAATTTTATTCAAGACATATTACTATGACATCCCACGTACGTACATATAGTTTGGACCAAAATTCTAAGGTTCTCATCATTTTGTTAAATCCTTAGTTGTTTTTAATTTCTAAGAATGCTGGATTCTGTCTCCAATATTATAATAGTAATTTGTTAATTTTCATAAATTTATTTTGTAACAAGCATATGATATGGAGACCCAGCAAAGTAGAGATCAAAGCGAGGAAGCGTGCTGCAACGTATCGGTTAGTTATTGGAGTATAAAAAACTTAATGACACCAGGTTATAGCAAAAGTTCAAAACACATTTTTCAATGTTATATTAAGATAAATAAGGCCTGTGTCCGATCTTGTTCTAACATTCTCTATTACCCTTGTAAATTTTGCAAAGGATAGAGCTGATTTCACCGTTTTGAAATGGAAAACTTATGTAAGAATTATCCGAAATATAATGGGCATTTAAAATGGGACGAGGGAGTTTTTTCAAGAGCATTGTTTACGAAACCCCTTCATTTTGTATCAATTCTTACAGCTGAGGTTGTGAAGGTCGTACAGGGAAACTCCCTCTCACTTTCTCCGTAAACCTATATAGATGACCCTTTCAGCCTTAAAAATTGTTACGGGTGGGGAGACAAGTTCTATAGAGTAATTATCGTCCCAAATCTTTTACGCTAGCTATTGCTTCACGGTGCACTACCGTCATTAAAAAAATGTTGGTTTGTCATCTCATATTTTTCTTTACGTCGTGTCTTAGATATGTAGTGTACGAGGTGTAATAATTATTTGCACACAACTCTTACACTACTTCATAAATTTCTTCCTAACTTTAGTAAGTACAAAAATTCAACTTTTACCCTGCAACGTTTTTGTGTTTTCACAATTGGACTGAGGAGTACCAGCTAAATATTTTATTAAGTTTTACTATTATTTTTTCTTTGAAAATATTAAGTTTTACAATTAGAATAATATCTTTCGCTCACTTGCTTAAAATATTAGTTGTACTTTACTGTACTGGTCCCCTCCTTGTCCGTATTGTACCCATTGCTCGTTGTTCATAAATACCCATAACAATGCTCTATCCGATGATCACCACCACTACTGATTCTTCTCTTTTCCAAGCAAATACATTATCTTCCTATATACCTAGCAACTTCCATATTTTCTAAAACCAAAAAATGGCAATCAAAAAATTAAACATATTACAACAAACTTTGGTTCTTAAGAAAATCTTCAAAAGATGCTCGAGCTTAGGGAAAAAATACGACTATGAATACATTGATGGCTTTGTTCTAGATGTGCCCAAAGGCCATTTTGCGGTTTATGTGGGAGAAAATAGAACTAGATACATTGTACCAGTCGCATTCTTGTCTCATCCTGAATTCCAATCCCTTTTAGACCTGGCCGAAGAAGAGTTTGGGTTCAATCACGATATGGGTCTCACTATTCCTTGCGAAGAAGTGGTTTTTCAATCTCTAACATCCATGCTGAGATGAGATATATAGTACCTATGGAATTTGTTTGGGGAGACTGGAGAAAGATGGCTAAGATGAAGCAATAATTATGTTGCTTCTCTTTTTTTTAACGTTTTTCTCCAATATTGCTAGCTAGTTATTTTATCTTTTTTCACTTGTAAAAAGTTTTAGATTTTTCATCATAGAGTTGTGATGCGACACTCTTTGAGGGAATTGAATGTGAACCAAAGTATCATTTCTCACGTTAATTTCTCTACTTGCCTTCATTTATTAATTTTATGAAAACCGTTTAATAGACGAATGAATAGAAAAAAATTCAGTACAGAACAACAGATTACAGAATGGACGATTGCATAAAATATAAGGGTCATGTTAACATCTGATTGGAGCTTAAAAAAATATACGACTTTTACTCGCCTTAGAACGAAAACACATTTTATACAATTTTTCAGCACACCACATTTTACTTTACTGACCATAGCTCATTTTATTTCTTCATTCCAACGTTTTGATCACCGTGTCCAATTGAACAAGTTGTCCAATGCCCCGTCCTTAAACGATAGAATAATATGTCACACTTAAGACTTAAAAAAATTGCAATATCATATACTAGAAAGCATCCAAATGTTTTTTTTAGTCAAAGTGGAGTATTATGTTTTGGCCTTGCCAAAATTTGAACTTATAATTTGTACGGGGCTTGAGAGTACTCTGGTACTGTATACTAGTTTATATATCCACTTTTTTTTTCGCTACAGGCAAGTCACCAATCAAGTTCTTACGTAATTTATACCATCCCCGAAAAAACTTCAGTGCAACATATTTCATTATATAAGTACCATCCGTCTATTCATTGCATTAGATAAGAAGTTTGATAGAACATAAAAATCATATTCGAGTATACCTATTCGGATACTAACCAAACAATGCGTTATAAATGGGTATCCAATGCAAAAAAATAAGACCCGAAGTATAACAGTACTCTCCCCAATTAAGGATAAGGGCAATTATCAAATAAATGTCTTAGCCCAATTAATGAAAGTCCATAATGGAAAAACCCATGAGATGACGCATGATATTGAGATATTTGTCAACATAATATGAATTATAAATGTCTATAAATAACGAAGTATCTTCACTGGGGAAGGGACCAGAAAATCACAGAGAAGAAGATAAAAGAAAAATATTTGTCAGAGTTTATCTCACTAGAAATCAAGCCGAGAGAAATTAAACAAAAGACCGAGCATCAAGAAAAAAATACAAGATCAAGGTCAAGATTTAACTATTAGACCGATCATAATTGTAATGAGAAATTGTAATCCGAGAAAGTATAATTATCGATTAATAAGAAAGAATAATATGTCCAATATTTATCTTTTTTAATTTACTTTAATATTGTTGAAAAACATAACAAAACTCGACCAAAATTATTGCTTTATTAAAGTTGGTGTTACTACACAACTACTGTTAATCATTTCCACATATAGAAAATATAATCCCACTACAATCTTACTGTCTTTGTGCCCATGTATATCCCTATTATAAAAGTTCAATTAGTTTCTATTACTCAACCCGTTAGAAATAATTTTGGTATAGGATTCGAGTATTATTAGACGGGTAGATGTGAAATATATTAATCCACTTTAATAATATTTATAAAAAAAAAAAAAAATTCCATTACTCTCGAGATTTGTGGCATCTGCTATTGGAAAGAATCTCTACACAAAGCATTAACCAAAATAAACTCGTCCCTTTTTACCATCTTGACATTTCGTTTTGTACATGTAAAGTAACGTCTTTGGGGATGAGGATCGTTTTGTTAAAAATGCCTTAATTTCATTGTTGTGATGCTCAGGGGAAAGTTAAGTGGGGACGATCGGGTGCCACGGCACCCCCCATAATTTTAGAAATCCCAAGTGACGCAATTTTTTTTTAGTACAATTTCTTTTTAGGTGTAGATTTGGCATCCCCATAAAAATATGTTACTTGTACATATATTTTGACACCCCTATTTACACATCCTGACTTCGTCCATGGTGATGCTATAAATTTCAGGCCAAACTAGAGATCGATGATAAACATTTGGTATTCTAATAGGTCCTACATGTGGTGGAAGGGTCATCTCAACATCATTAATTTGTTAATAAGCTCGTGGCTTGTTATATGATAATACCTAGTTAGAATCCTTATCGATAGAGCAATAGAAATATTTCGCCTAAATGGGTCCTAATAAACCGAAGCTTTGGGATATACTTATGATGTAACACCAGTTCAAGAATTTATCAATAATGGCCTTGTTTTACTCACGAACTTGGTAATACTGAAACTTTAAGTCCTGAGTAATCAGGGGCGGAACCACGATGTAACGGGTGATACCGTCATCCAAAAAAATTTTTTTTAAAAATTATATAGAAAAATTCAGATATTTAAGATTTTATACATTAATGGTCTCCCAAATAAACAAATATTAACTTAGCTCAAATGGTAAACATAAAATTTGTGTCAAAAGGTCCGTATTTTGAATCTTATGATTATTTTTTACTCTTCATTTAATTAAAATTAACTTACTATTTTACTTTTCCATTAATTAATTGTATGTTTAAGGTACTTACAAGGTTTCCTATATAAATGTTTTTGTTTATTTTCATAGTCATATCACAACAAATTTTAAACTAATAAATTTGTATTTGTATTCAATTTTTCTGTATCATTTGAAATTTTTAGATCAATGGACAAGTCAGCTAAGTTTTAAACTCCAGTTTTTTTGGTTTTTATATCGTTTATTGTTATTGTAATAAAAAATCAACGTTTTAAATTTTTAGATCAATGGATAAGTCAGCTAAGTTTTAAACTCTAATTTTTTTGGTTTTTTATTCTATTTATTATTATTGTACTAAAAAAAATAAAAATTAACGGCCCTCTAAGAATTGAATCCTGGTTCCGTCACTGCGAGTAACTGGCTTCGGCTTCGTGAAACAAATCGGCGCTGCTTTCTGGGAGTTTTTCATACTGTTAGCAATGCTCACAGAAATATAACAAATAGTCTAGTTTAGTCTAATTACACTTGCTAATCTTCAAAAGGTATCCTCTTTTAAGAGTAAAATCATTTTTTAATTGCAAATTATATCATCTACTGTAACTAGTATTACTTATAATGTTGTCATAATTCTCTTTTAACCTTTATAACTTTTAAGGATATCTCTATTATATTAACAAAAATATACCCTAATAATTTAAATTATCAAAAACACACATATATATACTTATTTGATAAAGCCATAACTTTGGTCGGTCGCGTTAGACTTTTCAACAATAATATAATAGTAAATCAACTGTAAATAATGGACACTTCCTGATCTTTGTTATTGCTCGAATTATTATCCTTATTCGGACTATTACACTAGCTCGGATTAGTATCTCTGTTTTACAATTGTGCTCGATTTGACTATTTGATCTCTCTTCTTGGTCTTTCTCCCCTTTTATTCGGTGCTCGGCTTTATCTCTGCTCGGTTTATTTCTTGACGTGATATGCTTTGACTAGTTTCTCTCTTTTCTCAACTTCTCTCTATATTTTTTGGATAGATTTTCTGGTCCTTTTCTAGGAGGGGTAGTTGGCTATTTATAGGCAACTATGCTTTCTAAGATGTTGACAAATGTCTTCATCTCAGGGGGTTTTTCAGACATGTGTCCCCAGTTGAGTGGGCTTGGGCTTTTGATAGTAATACCTTATTTTCCTATAAAAAGCATGAGATGACCCATTTAAGCGTTGGATACCCATTTATAAAGTGGGTTGATTATTATCCGAATAGAATATTCGGGTCTAATTTTTATGTTCTATCATTATTATTTCTCTAATTCTAATCAGACCATAATCTAGCATCTCTCTCTAACTGCAACTCTCTCTCTCTAATCACACATTTCTCTCTAACATGATAATCGTAAATCTTTCTAACGCGTGCTAATCACTCATCTATCTCTAAAAATGACTAAAAACTCATAAAATATTAATATGATATAATTATAAAACATCATACCCTAATTTTGAAATTTCATACCCTAAATGTTCTGGATCACAATCAAATATCTAAAAAACAGTTCATACCCTAATTTCAAAACTTCATACCCTAATTTCAAAACTTCATACCCTAATTTCAAAACTCCATACCCTACATATGGATTTCCCCAATACTGTACATATGGATTCTCCTTTTTCAACTTTAAACACATAATGTTTACAATAGTCTCAAACCTCAATAAATAAGAAACAATCTCACAAATTTCATATATTTTTCATATATTACGGGGTATCAACCAGTGTAATATTTGTGTGTTACGTATGTATATATATGTATTTATATGTATATGAATGTTTATATAATTTAGATGTTGTTCGTTAGTTAATGACGGGTTTTCGTGGTGGAGGAGAAGAGAGAGATAGAGTGTGATATGAAAGAAATATATAAAGAATAGTAGAGGAGAGAGAGAGTAAGAATTGATGAGAGAGAAGAATAGAGAAGAGAGAGAAAAATTGAGGAGAGAGAGAGAGTAAGATGAAAAAGAAAGAAAGAAATAAATAAATAGCATTAAATTTGTTTGGTATGTTTTTGATAATGAGAAGTTTTTTTTGTATGTTTTTGTTAATTTAGTTTAAAAAGTATTATGTTTTGTTAAATAAGATATAATACAAAAATAAAGAATTTTTTCTATGTTTAACATAGAATAAAATAAATATGAAGTTAAGACAAATGGTACTATTGGACAATAAAATAATTTTTTTAGTAATTTTTGTTTGAAAAATACAATTGTCATTTACGAAATTTGGTTATTTCAAGGTAAAAAACAGATTTTTTTAGGAAAAAACAACTAATATGATTTGAACTAATAACCTTTCACTACCTTAAAAGCCAATTTCATCACTACACCAACAACTATTTTATATAATTAGAGGGTATCAATGTTTATATGCTAGAAAATTTTAAATTACATATATAAAAATAAAATAAAAATCGATGACGGAAGTGGCCGAGGTAGCCACGACCACCCCCATCCACCCCCTGTCCGATATCTCTCCTGACAATAGAAATTTTACAAATCCCCCAAATAATTTAATTTTGTAGAGAAGACATTTTTTTGCCCCCCTCCTTTAGTACTTATACTTTTTTACTTTTAGTGTAGTTTTGTTATTAGCTTTTTTTTGTTATCTTTTTTAATCTTTTGATTTTAAAAAGTCACATGCTTTTGGTATCACTATTTTTGTTAGCTTTTAAAAATCTAGATTTTTAAGAAATATAACTAGAAAGGATTAAAAAAAATACACATTTTGAAGATTTTGGTAGCTTTTTCACCACCATTTTAAGAATTTAAATGAATATTGATCTTATCTCAACTAAAATTTTATTCGTATGTTTGACGTGTTACTTGCTCGTTTAAATATGATATTTTAAAATTTTATCAAAAAAATGTCTTATAAGTTATTTTGATTGAGAAAGTAAAACGTTATTGTTAATGTCGAAAAATCAATATGTTGAAAGTTAGTTTTTTTAAGTTGTTGGCCCGTGTGGCTAAACCTTAGAGGGGGGATGAATAAGGTTTTAGGCGTTTTTCGCGAAATTAAAATTCTAAGCGCGACTAACAACCCAACTAGCTCAATATATATATGCGATAATAAATATGCGATGATATTGTAAGAATAAATTGAAATATGCGCACAATCACAAAAATATAAGTTGCGGAATGTAAAAGTTAAGGAAATAAATTGACACCGCGATTTATAGAGGTTCGGTAAATCGGCCTACATCCTCTCCTCGATATTCAAGCTACCGAGTATTTCACTAAAAATCTTCTTTCTGATTTTACAAATCCTATCGAGCTCAATCAATCGATTGGCTCACCTTCTACCCAATGTTCCTACTCTTGATACAAGTGCAAGTAAACACGTTTACGAGTCAACGACTCCCCCTCAATCTATGAGTATCCAAGTGTTTAATCTAGAACTTTTAACCAACACTTTGGCTTAAAAGCTTCTACCCAAACACTCACTCACAAATAAGCTTATAAATTGCTCTTTACAAAATTGTCGAAATTAAAACAACTCTCACAATTTGATTGCTTCTAAATAAGCTAATTTGTGATGTTTGATCTTGTTTGATCTTTGTTTGAGCTCGAATTGCTTTCTCTTCAATTTTCCTCTTTTTGAGCATTTTCTCACCAATGGTGATTTTAAGTGTGTAGGATGGAAAGAGGTTGAAGGATTATGATTTGTATATCTTTGGATCTCTCAAAATAATGAATTTGGGATGTATTTGAATGATAAATAGCATTGTTACCGTTGTATGAGGTGTTATGCTTTTATCCATTGGTTTTAAGCAATTTTCCAGAATAAGCTGAAAAGCTGTTTTTGAAATCTGCAGAAAAACGATCGGTCGTTTTCTGCAGTCGATCGGTCGTTTTCAGAAAACGATCGGTCGTTTTATAGATTCGACCGGTCGTTTAAAAGACGACCTCACTGGAAGAATTTTGGACCAAAATGATCGGTCGTTTTTGTCCAGACGATCGGTCGTTTTCTAGCAATCTTCAGTATTCCCGCTTTAGTTCGAATGCTTGTAATTTCTTCGTTTTACCTCCGATTTTGGTTCCGCTTGAACCGTTGGCTTCATATTTGATTACTCTATCTTTCTGGCATACTGAAATTTACATTTTCTCTTTTTGGAAAAGACAAAGCATTATATCATCGAATAGAGAAATCGTAAAATCATTAAAAACATAATCAAACGTATAATCAAAATCAATTATTGAACCCAAAGTTCAACAATCTCCCCCATTTTGATTATGACAAAATAATGATGATTTTACAAGTATAAATAAATCTCCTCCATTTTAATAAATCACATTTATCTAAATATCATTTTTCTCCCCCTTTGGCATTATCAAAATGCAATAAAAAAATTTGGGGTTATGTGGAGGTTTTCAAAGAAAAACCAAAACATGAAAAATGTTATAATGATGCATATGCCCCAACTAATCACATATATGTAAAGATTATAGAGTAGAGTATACCGAATATGTGATGTCGAGTCCGCTCTCTAATGGCATTTGCATTGAGCGTTTCCAAGTCCAAATAAGTGGTACCATTTGTTGGTATGCCTTCCACTTTTGTCTATTAATGGTACGTCATTTTTGATGGTGGAGTCGATTTCCTTGACTTCCACGAATGTTGCCGGTGTTGTAAACCAATTGTTGATTTTCTCCTTTTGAACGGAGATACCTACAACACAAGTTTTGTCCTTTGGTCCCCAATTTCTTTTGGGTCCGACATTGTTAGTGACATGGGTCTTTACTACCCATTTCAAATCGCTTTTACTAACATGAAAACGATAAGGGCATCTAGAAAAAATATGCTCATTTCTACTACAATGTACACAATGCTTAGACTTTTTCGCATAACGAGAATTATACGAAGTTTTGGAAAGGTTTTTCGGAGTATCCAATTTGGTTTGAAAACCTAAACCTCTTCTATCATTAAAAGATTTTTGAAAAATCTTGGAAGAACTCCCTTTAATAAAAACAACCTCTTGTTTAGGCGGGGTAGGAGTTTGAGAAATGTTAGAGGCTTTGACGAAGTGGGTTTTGTTTGAATTAGAACTAATGCAATCATAACCTAAACCACTTTTGTCATTGAAATCTTTTTGACAACTCAAAATGTTATCTAAAACGATTTTACCTTTAGAAAACTTTGAAATTGTTAAATCAAGTTTTTCAATGGAAATGACAAGCTCATTGTTTTTAGTTTTCAAAGTGTCATTCTCGGTTTCTAAAAGCTTGACCTTGTCATTTAAGTTAAAAACATGAGAATTCAAAACCTTGTTTTTGCTTTTAACTTTATCGAAAGCATCCTTTAACTCTTCAAAATTTTCTACTAAATCGCAATCTAAAGAAGAGGATTTTGAAAGAGTTTTAGCAAGTCTATAGACTTTATTTTTAAGAAAATTGATCTCGGTTTGTAAAGACTTGTTTTGAATAGCGAGATCATTGTTTTTATCTTTCAAGTCTTCCTTTTCGTCATCTATATCATGTAAAGAAAATGACGATTTCGAAATAGACTCATTTTCAATTTCATCTCTTTTCAAGGATCTTATTTCTTCATTGAGAGAAGAATTTATCCTTCTAAGAGATTTAACCTTCTCTACAAGCTTAGGAAGTTTTTCGGAATAGATTCCACACATATGGATTAATTCATCGTAGGATAAATCTTTTACCTCATCGTTGTCACTTTCGCTTGAGGATGAGAGGTTTTGTTCATGGTTGTCTTCCATGGCCATATAGCAACCAAGATGAGCGACTTCATCTTGGTCGGAGCTATCGCTAGAGCTTGAAACGGATATTTTCTTCTTGCCTTTGCTCTTGCGATTCTTGACGCAATCTCTCGCCATATGTCCTTCCTTGCCACAAGCATAGCAAACAAAATCGTTAGAAATAATTGAAGTATTTGACGATTTACCTTTATGTTTGCATTTGCCTTTAAGCTTTAGTATTTCCTTGACGATTCGAATGATTTGTGTTGAATTTTTCTCGTCATCGGATAGCTCATCGCTTTCGTCACAAGTTCTTCCTTTGAAAGCTATCTCCTTCTTTTTCGAGATTGGCTTGTGACTATTGAGGGTGATCTCGTGAGTAATGAGTGAACCCGTCAATGCATCAAGAGTGTATGTGTTCATGTCGTGCGCCTCTTGAATTGCGGTGACCTTTGGTTCCCATTCTTTCGGTAAGCTCCGAATCACCTTTGAAACCATTTCCTTACAAGATAAATACTTACCAAGAGATGTTAATCCATTAGTAATAGTGGTAAATCTAGCAAGCATATCGGAAATAGTTTCTCCCTAGCTCATTTTAAAAAGCTCGTAGTCATGAACTAAAAGTTGGAGTTTGCAATCCTTAAGTTGGTTAGTTCCCTCGTGGATAACTACTAACTTATCCCATATACCCTTAGCCGTTTTACAAGCGGAAATTTTGTTGTACTCGTTAGAGAAAACGGCACAAACAATAGCGTACATCACTTTAGCGTTAGTAGAGTAGGCTTCTAGTTGAGCGTTATCTAAGTCCTCTACGGGGATTGGGTTTTCGCTATTTTCGGATGTAGGTGCGGAATATCCTACTTTTATGCTCATTCAAAGTTTAACATTATAGCTTTACAAAAACATACTCATCCTATCTTTCCAATATGAATAATTTACCCCCATCAAAAAATGGTGGAGTATTGGGCGATGAAGCAATACTGGAAGTGAAATTAAGCATGTTAGCCATCAGGATCTAAACTCTTAAATCGCTAGATTTCTATGTGCAAGAGCCTTCGCTCTGATACCAATTGTTGGCCCGTGTGGCTAAACCTTAGAGGGGGGGGTGAATAAGGTTTTAGGCGTTTTTCGCGGAATTAAAATTCTAAGCGCGACTAACAACCCAACTAGCTCAATATATATATGCGATAATAAATATGCGATGATATTGTAAGAATAAATTGAAATATGCGCACAATCACAAAAATATAAGTTGCGGAATGTAAAAGTTAAGGAAAGAAATTGACACCGCGATTTATAGAGGTTCGGCAAATCGGCCTACGTGCTCTCCTCGGTATTCAAGCTACCGAGTATTTCACTAAAAATCTTCTTTCTGATTTTACAAATCCTATCGAGATCAATCAATCGATTGGCTCACCCTCTACCCAAGGTTCCTACTCTTGATACAAGTGCAAGCGAACATGTTTACGAGTCAATGACTCCCCCTCAATCTATGAGTACCCAAGTGTTTAACCTAGAACTTTTAACCAACACTTTGACTTAAAAGTTTCTACCCAAACACTCACTCACAAATGAGCTTATAAATTGCTCTTTACAAAATTGTCGAAATCAAAACAACTCTCACAATTTGATTGCTTCTAAATAGCTAATTTGTGATGTTTGATCTTGTTTGATCTTTGTTTGAGCTCGAATTGCTTTCTCTTCAATTTTCCTCTTTTTGAGCCTTTTCTCACCAATGGTGATTTTAAGTGTGTAGGATGGAAAGAGGTTGAAGGATTATGATTTGTATATCTTTGGATCTCTCAAAACAATGAATTTGAGAGATATTTGAAGGATAAATAGCCTTGTTACCGTTGTATGAGATGTTATGTTTTTATCCATTGGTTTTAAACAATTTCCTAGAATAAGCTGAAAAGCTGTTTTTGAAATCTGCAGAAAAACGATCGGTCGTTTTTGTCCAGACGATCGGTCGTTTTCTGGCAATCTTCAGTATTCCCGTTTTACTTCGAATGCTTGTAATTTCTTCGTTTTAGCTCCAATTTTGGTTCCGCTTGAACCGTTGGCTTCGTATTTGATTATTCTATCTTTCTGGCATACTGAAATTTACATTTTCTCTTTTTGGAAAAGATAAAGCATTATATCATCGAATAGAGAAATCGTAAAATCATTAAAAACATAATCAAACGTATAATCAAAATCAATTATTGAACCCTGTATGATGAGGGGTTGTCACGATGTAACCTTACAATTTTAAAAACTAAATTTTTTTATTAATGTTTTTCATAATAATTTATATATACGATATTCTGACAATCCCTTAAATATTTTTTTTGGCAACCTCTCCCAAAATTATATATTGTTAGTGTAATAAAATACCATAATTTTGTATGTGCTGATAATATATAATTAATACTTAAAAAATTAACATATGCAAGTGATTATAAAATATATTTTACACCAACTTATCATGGTTGCACACATCTTTAAAAAAAAATTAAACAAAAATAATAATTAGAGTAGTGGTGAGTGCAAACAAAATTTATAAATGATTTTTTGGTGGTTTGTATTTTAATTGAAGTGAATATACTGAAATTGTATAATTGATATTTAATTGTTCGTATATATATCTATTATTTAATATATGTTTGGTTTTTTCATATTTTTTTTTAAATATTTGTTTACCTTCATATCTTAATCTTTTTACTTGTTATATCTTAATTTATTAAATTTAACTTTTGTATTTTTTGGCTTTCTATTTTATTTATTTTTTAGTCAATTTTGAAATGCTGAAACTTTCGACACATGACTGCATGCCACATTACTGTTGTGGGTTTTTTTGGGAGTTTGAAAATAAAGTGAGCGAAAAGAAAAAAAAATAGAAATCAAATACATTTTAATTAAGAAATCAAGGTAAAAAAAAATAAAGAAAATAGGGTAAAAAATGTACAAAAATCCGGGTTTTCCGTGTTTATATTTTATAAAATATTATGTGTTTTTATTAATTTTGGTAACACCACACATTTGTTTCTGGTTCCGCCCTATCTGCACACTATGCAAGCAATGGATTAAATATAACTCAATTAGCTTTAGCTGAATTAAAATTACAAGTAAATCCTTTGTATTTAATTAAGCTAAAACTGAAATATCAGGAGGGTTCATAGTAACATGGCCTTATAACATGCCAACCACAAGAGAACTGTTTCTATCAACCCTAGTAAATGTGTTTTGTTGATTAACATCCTTGCGGATCACCGCATTTCACTCACTAAAACATCATTGCCCCACTCTACATCTGTATTTACAAGACTATCTATTTTGTCTATAATTCTTATTCACATAACATGGATAGTTTCATCAATTTGTTTTTATAAAATATACTGTATGATAGTTGTTTTACATACAACTTGTGTGACTGTGTCTGTATATTAAATAGCACTATAGTTGGTTTATCGAAATTTTGTATTACCATTATCCTAGAATAATGTTTTATCTTGGACATTATTATATTTAGTATAAATTAACAAAACATACTATTTTTAAAACTAAATTAATAAAGACATACTCAAAAAATTTTAATTAACAAAAACATACTCAAAAATTCATACCCTAATTTGTATATTTCATACCCTTATTTCAAAATTTTATACCATAATCTGTATATTTTCATACCTTTATTTCAAAAATTCATACACTAATTTGTATATTTTTCATACCATTATTTTAAAAATTTATAGCCTAATTTCAAAAGTTCATATATTAATTCGTAAATTTTATCTTTATTTTCAAAGTTCATACCTCAATTTACAGAATTTATATCCTTACTTACATAATTTATATCCATAATTTTCAACTTTATATCATTAATTCACGGAATTCATACACTTATTTTTCAAGTTTATACATTAGTTAACAAATCCAACTCTTATATGTCGTTCGATCTCGAATTATCACGTCATCGTCGTGAGCCTCTACTTCGACATCAATCTCGAGTTTTCGACCTCACTCTACACACTCGCCGTTCATTTCAATGAATATCTCCGTCTCAATTTCCACCGAAAAGATAGATCAGAGAGAGAAAGTGAGGAGGAAAAAAAATCCAAAAGATAGAGGGAAGATGAGAAGAGATATCAAAAATAGAGATAAATGATGAGAGATCAGAGATAGTGAGAGTGAGCAGAAGAGAGATCGAAAAGAAAAATAAAGAATAAGTGATCGGACAAAGGGAGAAAGAGGAAGTGAGAGATCGGATAGAGGGAGAAAAAGGAGAAGAGATCGGATGGAGGGAGAAGAAGGAAAGAGAGAAAGAAGAAATAGATTGGCATGGATGAATGGATTTTTTATTTTTTTATTTTTTTATTAATTATTAATTGAAATTATGTTTTTGATAATGTAATGTTTGAAGATATGTTTTTGTTAATATAATATGTATAGAGCATGTTTATGTTAATTCTCCTTATATTTAATGTGTTTTTTTTCGATAAGTTTATATTTAATTTTTTATATACATAGCCAAGTCGTTTCCCTCCTAATTACTACTGCACTCTGTTTATTACTAGTAATTTAGTGTAATTTGCCTGAAAGAACAGTATAAGAGGATATTGAGATTTTTATAGACATGGCTCGAGATAAGTTTTGAAATATGTTCTACCTCCCTCACCTTGTTCATACTTCATAGTGAGAAGAGAACTGTACTAATTGTGACGTGAATGTATCTTTAATTAGTATCCATTTATATTTTAAATATAGCATTATTCTTCAAGTAACAACTTCAGTGAATACAGATCTCACAGCCTTCCACGACTCGAACACATGACTTTCACATGACAACAATTTTACCGTCAAGGTTCGTCCTCATTCGCGGAACATGCATATACAGATATATTGTATGTATATATATATAAATGCATGTTAATAGATTTTCTGTTAATTTACTTGCCTGCTCATAATTAGAACAATCTCAAACAAATTAAAGGCAGTATTCCTTTGGTCAAATGGTAAATTTTTGAAAAGTTGGTTGAGGAAGGATGAGCTGAAGAGTGCGTCTGTTCGACCATTCAAAAGATTGGTGCAAATGGCTGGTAATTAACAAAAATCAGAAATTTGCCCAGGTTTACGAACGGAAATGGAAAAGTACAAAATTTTGAATTTGGGTCGACTTTGACAGACTATTCTTATCCCAAGAAAACTTCATGATTACAATTTTGAATCGTTGGAAAGATTAAAGGTTTCATTTGAAGTGCCGGTGGTTATGAATGTAATTAAATAAATTAATATACCGAAACCAAACTAGCTAGTACGAAACACTTTTATTCCAGCTATGATCTTAACTATCCGATTATAGAGATGTAACTAAACAAAACCTGATCGATGAAGATATGAACCAATCAAATTAATTAGTCTTTTTCTTTAGACTTTTTATTCTAACAAAATCAAATGTTTCGGAACCAATCGAGTCACAAATGTATTTTGATCATTCTTATATGGATTATAATACAGTAGATGTGAGTAAAATAGGAATCCGGACATTACCGAATCAAGAATAAAATCCGTAGCTTTTGAGATTGTTAGATATGAGCCTTAGAACATGGAGTAGCTGCAATGTCCTCTCTCTGTCTTGTCCTTACATTTAAAGTTCTTCAATTTCGCTATAATTGTGTTACATTTAGCTGGAGAGGACCACTTAAAATAAGTCACTTTTTTACGGTATAATTAAATTACCTCATCTCCACCCTTCTATCTCGATGAACTTTAGTCTAAAAAAAAATCAAGTTACACTTGTTTGATATGGTTTGATATTGGGATTGTAATCACTATTTCAAAAAAGATATACGTACCAATTGATTTAGTATATCGAAGTTGAATTTTTTATTGCTAAAATTGTTGAAAGTATGAATTAGTTTTAGGACAATATTTTTCTACCTCTCTACATACCTGATATGTGTAAAATTCTTATTGGTCAAAATCTATAATAAACAATCTAATTCTATTTAGCAGGAAAAAGATTTAACCAAATCTTTAATAATACTATTTAATATTTAAACATTGAAGAGTAATATTCATTTCTCCTTTTAGCTTTAAATTAAATTCTCAATGGACACAATGTTTAGAGATTAATATTACTTGTTATCATGGGCGAAGCTAGGATGTGTAAATGTGGGGTGCCAAAATATATGTACAAGTAACATATTTTTATGGGGATGCCAAATCTACACCTAAAAATAAATTGTATTAAAAAAAATTGCGTCACTTGGGATTTCTAAAATTATGGGAGGTGCCGTGGCACCCGATCGTCCCCACTTAACTTTCCACTGCTTGTTATACTCATAAAAGTCAACTTGGGAAAAATATATTATGTGTAAGTCTAGTTGATAAAATAGAGAGTGGTATCAATTTTAGACAGAGGAGTATGTACATATTTGTAAATAATAAGTTAAATCACGAAGTTGGAGACAATGGCCTCTTATGACCTAAGAGGTATTGATGAAAACTATTTAAATATATTATCTTATTTTTTTATGACTGCGAAGTTCTATAAATAAAAAAAAGACAAAATAAACTAACTGCATGTAAACATTGTGTTGGCCCCGATGCGGCTAAACCTTAGAGGGGGGTGAATAAGGTTTTTGGCGATTTTCGCCTAATTAAAGACTAAGTGCAACTAACAACCCAACTTTCGCAATTCTAAGCTTAAGCGTTAATTAATTCAAACGCAAGCAAGAAAATAAGCAATAATAAATATTTGCGGAAAGTAAAAATTTAAGGGAAGAAGATGACACCGTGATTTATAGAGGTTCGGCAAAACGCGCCTACGTCCTCTCCTCGGTACTACCGAGTATTTCACTAAAAATCTTTTTCGGATATTACAATCCTAACGAGCTAATCGACCGATTAAGCTCCCCCTCACTCTATGAGTGTCCCGAATGAAAAGACCTAGAGCTTTTAAGCTTCACTTGCTTACAAAGCCTCTATCCGATCATTCGCTTACAAATGAGTTTATAAAACACTCTTTACAATTTTATCGAAAATTGAAATAAAATTTGTTACAATAATGTAACTACACTCACTATTTTAATTGTTTCTTAATAAGCTAATTGGTGAGTCTTTGATGTTGGTCGAGCTTGAATCGCTATATCCTTGATTTCCCTCTTTTTTCGAATATATACACCAAAATGGTGATATTTAGGATTTTGAATTAGAGAGGTTTTAGGATGATAGATTGGTGTATTGATTGGTGGTTTGGAAGAGAGATTGAGCTTGTATATGTAGACCAAAGGTCTGTTTTTCTGGGTTATGACCGTTAGAAGTGGTTGAGGCTGTTTTAAACTATTTTCCAAAAAAAGCTGAAAAGCTGTTTTCGAATTCTGTAGAAAACGATCGGTCGTTTTCTACAGTAGATCGGTCGTTTTCCAGAAAACGATCGGTCGTTTCTGAAAAACGATCGGTCGTTTTTTCGATGTCCTCACTGGAAGAAATTGGGACAAAAACGATCGGTCGTTTTTGTCCAGTCGATCGGTCGTCTGTTCTTCTGGCAGTTTTTCGGTCTTCTTCGAAAGCCCATAACTCCTTCGTTTTAGCTCCGATTTTGGTTCCGCTTGAACCTGTGGCTTCGTTTTTCCGAGCTCTATCTTTCTGGCGTTCTGAAATTTACAAATTCTCTTTTTGGAAAAGAAAAGCATTATATCACCGAAATTGAGAAATCGTAAAATCATTAAAAACATAATCAACGTTATAATCAAAATCAATTATTGAACCCCATGGTTCAACACATTGTATATTTACATGCCTGAAAACTATCAAACAGAAAACTAATAAAATTACAAGATATAGTAAATAAAACAATTGAGATAAATTTGTAACTAAACAAAAATTAGGATGATTTTTAAGATAATACTCGTTATTTTTTTTTGTTATTCAAAGTTAATTAACTCAATAAACACATAAACTGTAAACAATGCAAACGCTAAGAGTAAAAAAACTAAAAGATAGCAGTTTTAATTTTTTCGGTAATTAAGAAATAAATAAAAAAAACTGAAAGTTCGTATAAGATTTAGTATAATTTATTGACCAATCGGAATTATACACATGGGTATGTAGAGAATCTCTATAAACAAGGTTGTAGGAAAATATTGTCCTTAGTTTTATTTCTTTTTTCTGTTCTAGTTTCAGAAAATAAAGAACAGACTTTGCTAGTAAACACACGCTTTGGAGCTAGTCTTCTAAATAAAGAAGGAAACCCTAATCTAAATATGACTTCGTATAACATGCAGCCCTCGGCATGAAAAGTCGTCGGTGCGTTGTGCGTTAATATTCGAAATTATAAATATCGATCTCTAGACTCTAATACGTAGTAGATGACTTGAAACTTGAAAGTTTTAAATAAATTAACATACTATTACTAAAATATATATTGAAGTAATAATAATACGGAGTACTTTAATAATGTACTGGAGCTAATTATTGTTGCAAGTAGAAATGAAAGACAAATCTGGGATGAAGGTGGACCAAATAGTGAAATATATATAATTCACATGCGATAGACGTAAGTTTGGTGGTGGAATAAAGGATATTATCTACTTCAGGTAATACCATAATACTTTATATGGAGTATCTAAAAGTACAAGATATAGCTGCAAATATTCGTATATAAAAGTATCTAAAGACGTTACTCGTAAACTATTCTTTGCAATTTGCAAACGACCATACTTTTCATGTCCAAAACATTTGGATTTAGTTCAAAAATCGCAACTCTGGGTTAATAATGGTAACTATGAGTAACGAATTTGACTTAGTTTGTTTTGCATAGCTTACTACTGCATCGTCTGCATGTAGCACTTGAAAAGATTTGGTGAAACCTGCTGAATAGATAGATATGAAGTATAAAATCGAAGATGATCAAGGAAATCATGGGTCACTGTTGTTTTTTGTATCATTCTTTTTTCACCAAATTAACTTATACTTCCTCCTTCTCGAAATAAGTGTCATGACGTTCCAAAATATAAGTGTCCGTTTTTATTTTTTAATAAAAATTTTCTTTTTTCTTTTAAAAAAAAAAAACTTACTTTGTTAGTTTAAAGATGACAAAATTATAATCAAAACCTCATATTTTAATTAAAAAGTAGTTTTTGTTTGAAAATTTTGATTTTTTAATTTATTTTTTTTTACCGAAATTATTTCAAATTATTAAATAACACGGGTTTTCAAGTCCAACACTTTGGTACATATGTTGTATGATGTGTATATTGAATTAATATTTCTCTAGTGAACTGATACCTTTGTTGAACTTGGCCTGGTAGAAAGAGCTAGTAATTCTCCGTCCGTTTCACTCTTGTACCATCCATTTACTTACCAAATATTTTAAAATTTACTCCTAAAAATTACATGCTAAGGCCTCGTTTATTTGAAGGTGTGATTAGACATGAATCAAATGGTCTCAGCACCTATTTAATTGGTTACGATAGTATAAGATTATAAATACCATCTTATAAGTATCGTGTTTGGTACGAAAAATAGAGGCGGACTATTAGTAACGTGAGATTATAAAAGATGAGAAATAGAGGTATTTGAAGCAATAAGGGGTGTGGTATTGAAAAATATAGATATTTTGAGTAAATGAGGTGTGGTATATATATATTACCACATAATTTTACTCCAAATACTCTAATTTTTCAATACCACACTCTTCCTATTACTCAAAATACTCTCATTTCTCATCATTTTTAATCTCATGTTACTAATAATAACGCCTCCACTTTTCATACCAAACACGGTATTTGTGGGTCCGACGGTATTTCTAATAACATCCTATCATAATCTCACTCTAATCACATCCTATCAATAAAAATCAAACAATTTTTAATATTTTTTATCAGGATTGTAAAATAGTATAATCCCAATAAAAAACAAACAAACACGTACTATTAATCTTAATTTTATTTATTATATAGTTATATTTGGAATGTATTTATATGACGGTTAATCCTAATGGTAAGAGGCCTAAATATTAAGTACAAAAAGGTATTGTAATTGGAGTAAAAGGCACAGCTAGACAACTGTTTATGCACATGGGTTGTGTAAAAACTGTGTATTACTATGAGAATTTTTAGCTGTTTCTCATGTGACACTTGCTCGCAGAATAAATTGATTAACCAAAGAAACAATCATATAAGACCAAACTTCAAACTGCAAAAGTAAGTTGTACTATATGGTACATGATGATAAAGCACCCGGTTTCTTTGTTATATGTATCTTTAATAACTTTTTCATCTGTACTATTCAAAAGGTTCTAAAAGTTGTGATATTTAAAGAGACATGGTTTAATAATCTTAGGTGACAGTTTTGTATGCGTGACGCATTTCCATTCTTTTTTGTTAATAAATGTACTATATATATATATATACGTTATACCAACATAATTATGATTATTCATTATCATTTTATTTTATAAACTTCAAAGGGGTTACAACTTACAAATAAAAAATCTATGATCACAGACCAGTTGAGATCAGCGCTTTAAATAGCACGCACAACGTTGCGCAACTAACGTTTAACTGGAAAAAAAACCCTACGCAATAGGGCTATTTTAGAGATAAAGCGCAAATAGCGCAAAAAGCGGGAGAAAAAACATAAAAAGCAAGTTTTTTTTACTAAATTTATTTATTAAAAAAATAAATGGATACAACTACATCATTGTGGGTCACAACTTATTTCTTTACATAAATATACATAAATAAGAGTTTTAATATTCTTATTTAGGATTATATACGTAATAAATAGCACATATCATTTTGCTTTTATTTTCCAATCTAGTACTTGTATATGATTATATATTTGTAAGATTATAATTTTGTATTGGATTATATATTTACAAAATTATAATGAATTACACATTTTGCTATTTTTAAATTTTAAAGTATATTAACATAATAATCATCTGAATTATATGTTTATATAGGTTAAAAAAAAATACACCACAAAACGTTTCGTTTTACGCTATTTTATTCTTTTAGTATAAATTTTAAAAAAAACGTTATATTAACGATAACGATATTTAAAATATAGGTTGAGGTAGGGTCATGGTGTCATTTAGAGGACAAACAAATGTGGTTATATGCGAATGGCCTTTGGCCCCATGTTGTCCTTGGATACCTACATATCTGCATACATTTACCACGCTAACAACACCCTTTGGTCTGTCCTCCAAGTCCAACCTGGCCTCTTTCTCGCTCCCCCTCTAAGTCATCTACTTATATAAATATAGCCACCACACTCTTCTCATAATTACCACCTCACTAATTACAAGCATATCTCTCTAGTTTTCTTCTTAATTCAAACCAAAAATGGCAGTTAAAAAATCAAATAAAGTTACACAAACTGCAGTTCTCAAACAAATCCTCAAGAGATGCTCTAGTTTAGGAAAAAAACACGTTTGCGATGACGAATATGATCTTCCCCTAGATGTGCCAAAAGGTCATTTCGTAGTCTATGTGGGAGAATATCGGACTAGGTACATAGTCCCGATATCGTTCTTGACTTATCCTGAGTTCCAAACACTTCTTCGACGAGCGGAGGAAGAGTTTGGGTTTGATCACGACATGGGTCTCACTATCCCTTGTGAAGAAGTCGTTTTTCGCTCTCTAACAGCAATGCTGAGATAAGAGAGATTTGAGTCGGTGACTCATTGTTTGGAGAAAGATGACCAAGATGAAGTAGTACTATTTTGTATTGCCTCTCTTTTTTTAACATCTTTCTTCACTACTAGCTTGTAAGGGTTTCTTTTTATTCTTTTTCAAATCTTTTCTAGGGTTTGATGGTTCTAACTTAAGATCCTTCTGTATGTTCTTTTGGTTAGATATATGTAAAAAGTTGATTTTCCTCATTGAGGTGTGCTGTGACACCCTTTGAGAGAACCATTGTGTCCAAGAAAATTAATATGGTTTGCCTCCTATGTTCTCTTTAACTCTATATATATCGTCTCTTTATGAATGTGACATGTTGGATTTAAAGAAGAAATAACAAATTTGTTACTTGTTAACATACATGATCGGGACAGGTACTGATAAGAGATACAAAATCCACAAGCGATATAAATCACCAGGCCTGCAAAATGTATACTCAATAGGGATATTAAACAAAAGATCTTACCCAAAAGAATCATCGATCCGTTGCCTCGTTGGTGTACGTAGACGTATATGTACACCAACTCTTTAATTAAAAAGTGAATGAAGCATTCATTCATGCATGCTTCGGTCTCTTCGTATACAATAGACCGAAGATAAGAGAAGACACTTTTCCTAACCTAGCAGACTATGTTTGCCCTTATATGTGACTTCCCACTTTAGCCATTTGTTTCACCTACAACACAAGCCTATAGAACCAGACTTAGAACAACTTATATAGACCTAATCCACCTTTAAAACCCGCATTGGAAAAGGAGATGTTTATGCATTCCGCATTTTTTAGACATAGTTGTCAACCATTTATGACTTTTACGATCAGGGGCGGATCTTCGAGCTTTTCCAAGGGGAGGCATATCAACGAATACATGTTAGTTTTAAATCTTCAACCTAATAGAATTCATTTCTTTTTGCAAATGTTAGATTTTTTTGACATTGTTTAATTTGACTAAATGACAACAAATATATTTTAAATGTAAATGAAAAAAAAAATCCCATCTATAGTTTTAACCACGAAAAAAAAATGAGTTGGCTTAAAGTGGTATTGGCATCATTTTTCAAAAGAATTGTGGTTTTTTGGATAAGAATACAAAATATAAGATTTAAATTAAATTAAAAGAAAACAATAGATTTGATGTTTGTGAAAGTTCAATGCAATTAGATAAGCTATTATTACTGAGGATGTACTAATATGACAGCAAAATTGAAATGCTTGGACGAAGTACCAAAACTCGAGACCTACTCATGATATGTAGTTGGAGATTACGTCACTGAACTAAAGTTGCTCGATTTGTCATATTTACTTCAAAAATTGTATAAATATAACTACGTGTAATATATTTTTTTTCCAAAATCCATGTACTGAAGGAGGGGGTGGCACTTGTCGACCCCCTTCCCCCTAAGACTCCGCCCCTGTTTAGGATCTGCGTTCTTTGTAACCGATCGAAAATGTAAGTTTATAAGTACAATTAGCTCCGTAAGCACAATGGGTGTATCGGTTTTAAGTGATTCCTATAATATGTTTACATGGGGACTCATTTCAAAGTTGAAAAATGTAAGTTTATAAGTACAATTAGCTCCGTAAGCACAATGGGTGTATCGGTTTTAAGTGATTCCTATAATATGTTTACATGGGGACTCATTTCAAAGTTGAAAAATGTAAGTTTATAAGTACAATTAGCTCCGTAAGCGCAATGGGTGTATCGGTTTTAAGTGATTCCTATAATATGTTTACATGGGGACTCATTTCAATGTTGACCTCTGTGTGACCAGAAAAGACCCTGGTATAAATAGACAGGACATAGCCGTATCAAGCATTAATAATTGTTTAGATATTTGAAATTTTCTTAGCCTTGGAACATGGAGATGCATATGCTTTTTCAATATGGAGCCTAGCTAGATAGTGCAAAAACTACGAACACCGAATTAACTAGATAAGGAGAGTCAGGCCACCTCTCCATTTTGGAAAATTAATTATAAAAAATATTTTTTTTCTATATATTTTAATTAAAACATTTAAATCTTAGTGTTTCAGTACTTATTCCGTAAAACAAGTTCATATAAAGTATAAAAATATATATACATAAATAGAAAATCATCCCTCATTTCATAATTCTGATTCCACCACCGACTGCAAACATAAACATATATGGTGTTCATTTCTCTAATTTGCAGTGGGCTCTTCACCTCTGGCATCGTCTTTATCATAAGTCCGGATCTTCTACCCTTCGATTTGTACATCATCCTATGCCCCATTGGTCGTTGGCCCCTTGATTGTTTATGTCGTAAATTAAACATTTTGATTGCACCTCTTGGAATACAAGGCACTGAACAACATCATAACTAAAAAGGAGTAATAAACAAGCGATTCTCTGGTAGTCAAATACATAAAATGAAGCTCGAAAAGAAAATTTCATCAAAAAATTGAACGTTCAAATACATACCAACTTGTTTCAAATCATAGATTTACACCTCCAAATTTAGACGACGTTCTAGGATGTCCAAGTCTCCAAGATAAGCAAATATATAAATGGAGAATTGTAGATATATGTACAACAGAAAAAAAAAATCTATACTTGTTCTCAAAGGTAAACAAAAGCAAACTCATGTGTTATTCAAAAGTCACAAATAAGTCAACAAAAATAAAACTCTTGCGAAGCAGTACAAGAGGATGAAACAGCTAGAAATTTTCCAAAAATTATGTATTATTCTTTCATGATCTCTATTAAGACAACTATCATAATTGTTGTCAAGCTTCAATATTGGTCCTTTAGGATGAATAAACATCATCCAGTTACGATCTATTTTAATTACAAATAATGTTTGATTTAATGAGAATCAAAAACTGTCATAAGCCTGTCACTAATTTAAAAATTTGTCGCAAATTGACTAAACTGTCACAAAAACCGTTGTTAATAAGCTCGTAACAAAAAATACCATCAATAATCCCGTCGCTATTTGGGTATTTTTTTGTAGTGATTGTTTGCCCAGTTAAAATTAGATATAAACTGAATGTGGTAGCGCAAAAGAAAATATACGTTCTCGAGATGCACTAGCGCAGGACTAAATAAACCGTCATATATTGAATCGTATATTACCAACAAAACAGAACTAAAATTAAGTAGGCAAAAAATGAAATAAATTGTGTAGCTCATATTATTAATTATTTTACTTCCTCTCTTCCCATTTAATTGTCCATTACGAAAATACATGTAATTTTGACTGGATTATAATTTGTATTAAAATTATAGAAATGAATTTCTTTTAAATCTAATCATAAAATTTAACATTTGAACTATATGATCAACTTTTGACATTCTAACAATTTTGATACAGATTCTTAACCGATCAAAATTGCATGTAGTTTCGTAGTGGATAATTAAATAGGAACGAGGTATAGAGTAATAGGCAAGCGACTAAGCAGGGAGTTATTTTTTCATTACCCATATTACTCAGCACTATAACATACCCGGTATTGGCAATCCCGGGTCTACGTGACAGCATTTTTTTTTATTCCCAAATAAATAAGTGGATGAAAAAAATGAACGTAGAACCCGGACTTTTCAACCCCACACCCTACGTGGCTATTAAGTCATATTAAATTGAACTATTCGTGTACTTTTCAACCCTACGTATTATTAGGTTCCATTAAATTGAATTATTTGTGGTCTTTTATAGTATAAAATGTATTTTAATTTATCAATTTAGCTTATTAATAAGCAAACAAATATTTCTCAGTATTAATAAACAAACAATATAAATTGGATTCATCGTTATATTGTTGGGTTTTTTGGATTCATCGTTTATATTGCTGGGTTTTTATATATTTGTTTGTTTATTAATAAGTTAAATTGATAAATTAAAATGCATTTTCATACTATAAAAAACCATAAATAATTCAATTTAATTGGACCTAATAATACATAGGATTGAGAAGTACACGAATAATTCAATTTAATATGACATAATAGTCATGTTTTTGGGTTGGAAAATCCGGGTTACACGTTTATTTTTTTCATCCACTTATTTATTTGTGAATTAAAAAAAAATGCTGCCACATAGACCCAGAATTACCAATTCCGGATCTGTTATAGTGCTGAGTAATATGGGTAATGAAAAAATAACTCCCCTGCTAAGCAAGTACATAAATAAATACCATCTCTAGGTTAAAAAAAGTAAACATTATGGCACTAGAAATTTACTTATGAAGCACCTTCAATTAGACAATTCAATTAAAGAGGAAACAGTTAAACATCTAAAAAGTCACAATATTCTATAATCGTCTCTCAAAATTATCAAGACGGAAATAATAGGTCAAATATGTACATGCATATTTAAATACGGCTGGCAATATCTTTCCTAGAAAACTTGATTAGAGAAAAACTTAGTTTCATGAAGCAAATAAGTTTTTTTTCAACAAGTGTAGCAATGAAGTTAAGTAGACTAATCTTCCAAACGAAATGTAAAGTCGATTACAACATAAAAAAAACTCCTTTACTTGTTCTCAAAGGTAAACAAAACCAAACTCATGCACCCTTCAAAAAAAAAAAATCATGTATTATTGAAAAGTCACAAATAAGTCAACAAAGATAAAACTCTTGCGAAGAAGTACAAGATGATGAAACTGCTGGAAATTTTCCAAAAATTATGCATATTATTCTTTCATGATCTATCATAATCTGGAAAAGAAAAATATCCACATTCAGTGGTGTGCCTTCTCTTCTGCCTTCTTGTGTGATTTAGCCTGCGCCTAGCAATGAAACCAACCAAAATAAACACTATTAGATGTCATTATAATTTATAGATATTAAACCAATAGTCTACAGGTTGACAGTAAATTGGTAAAAAAATATGGAGACTGGCAATATTGGATCCTGTTAATAAGACCATAAAACATTGTATACTAAATAACACTCGACAAAAATATATTCAGTGTGATTGATCAGGGTAGAATAAAAGGTTAACAAATATCAAGTTTAACAATAACATGAAATAAGTAAATAAATGAGGAAATGCACAGCCTCTCAATGATGTATTGACATGATTCTATTTCAGTAGATAAAGAATAAAATGGATATGTAGACAAGACGGATTAGAAGAGCTTCATAACCGGGAAAATGGCTTCTTCAGAATGAGAAAAGAGCTGAATCTACCAAGCTTAAAACACCAGTTGTTAAGTGGTAAGTGGTTTAGGCTTGGTATTTCTACATAACAAACAAATGACTGATGTGATTTAACAAAATTCAATTTTTATCTGATATTCGTTTTGCCATGTCCCCACACTAACTTCATCGACCCTTTAGCATGGTAAACTAAGCTACACCTGTACCCTTTAGCATGTGCGGTTCTTTCATCCCTGCTACAAATCAAAGAAATCGGAGAGAAAAAGTTCATGGAGTTGGAACAGGTAAACATCTATCTTAAGATTTCCAAATGTAATATGAAATTCAGTCTTCGATATAATGTATAATAACTTGCCAATAATTAAATCATAGCGGTCTTCTATTTAAATAGAACTCTTATGTGAGTAATCACTTGATTGTATTAGTAGATGTGCTTTATCTTCATATGCAATATGAATTATGAAAAATCATATAACAACCAACACGTAAACATTTATCTTAAGATTTTCCAAATGTAATGTGAAATTCAGTCTTCAATGTAATCTATAACAGCTTGCCAATAATTAGATCACAGCGTTCTTCTATTTAAATAGAACTCTTATGTGAGAAATCACTTGATTGTAATACTGTATTAGTAGATGCGTTTTATCTTCATATGCAATATGAATTATGAAAAACCATATAACAACCAACTAATCATATCCACTTGATTCCCTTCGCGGGTACACGGGGGTATGTGTGTGTGTGTGTGTGTGTGTGTATGTATGTGCCTTGAAGGTCTTTCTTAATGAAAGAGAATAAAAGGCCCAATAACGGAGGCTATGCGAGCACCAATCTCATATCATCTTATGTAGATCACTGTTTTAAAAAATTCGATTCGAAGTTAAAAAAAAGCATAAAAATCTCGCTTTCCACTTTTTACTCTTATAAAGCTTACACTTTTATCTCTTACAAAAACGTCTTAGCTAAGTTATCACTTCTTGAAACACTGATTTAAATATATATTGCTATTTGTTCTTATGAAAAGTAGTTTTTTCACAACTGTGCATTAGCCCTTACAAAGGAAGGTATCAGTAGTATAACTGTATACCAGGGGAAAACATATAACTAGGATGCCTATTCCCTGCACCCACGATAAAAAGTTGTTTCCCAACAACATTGGTGAATAAAGAACTTCGGGAAATTATGCAATCTCATAAATAACTAAAATTAAGTGCATAGCGCTCAGGTGATGCAGGATCTTCGAAGTGACATTTGACGGTTTTAAAGTGACTAGATTTAATTTAAAAAAATCAATCTTTTCTTTAACAAAAACATATTACAGTGTAACCTAAGTTAATTGTGGTATAGCACATTTCATTAAAGAAGCTACTAACTATAGTATACATTAGTTCCTGCACAAACTATCAAGCCTCTAAACTCGCTTCTCATCAACGCAGGCCCTAAAAAAGTTATCTAAGAGCATTCTCAACAGCACTCTATTACCCGCAGTATGTCTATAAGATCATATAATTTGGCCAAATGTGGTGCCCATCAGTAGTCTATAGGATCATGTGTATCTATAAGTCTTATAATTTTATACGTTTCCTCTCTACATTCATACAGCCAACGTAAAGAAATATAGACATTTTTTTAATTTTTTATTCATCAAACAAGACCATTGTTTACTATCTTCTCCCCTCACTTTGTCACTTCTCTCTCTCACTAGAAGTTAATCTGGATACCTCCATTTATCTCTATCTTAACTATGATTCTCAAAACAAAAACAAAAAACTATGATACTATCTCCTTCATCTTCATCCCCCTCTATCTGAAGCTCTCCTCCATATATTTCTTCCAAACATTTACAGGTAAACATATATACAATATACAAGGCCTTACAGGTAAACATATATACAATTTATGAGGCCGTTGAACCCCAAATCGACACATCAAAATCCGGGTCTTGGAAACAATTGTTCTTATTATCACCCATGGAAACCCAATTCTTGGTGGACTGGCTGACGATGAATGAGATTAAATGGACCAGGATGCAGATCCGATGTGCTTTAGTAATTAAAATTTAAAATATAATATTATTATAATAAAATATAATGCATAGTTGAAGTATATCTATATGTGATAAGCTATATAACTCTATGTTTATAATTTTATACAACAACATTGTGAACCATTGTTGAGAATGCTCTAACAAGTACTGTATTACAATGGAAATACTAAAATACGTCTGACCAGAGTGTGTCAACAACGAAGACTTGGTTTGATTAAAGCATGATTATAGGAAGAGGAAGGGAGAAACTTCAAAAATGATGGGAACAACTTATGTTGCTCAGCGAGCAATGGACAAGGTCATACATTGATGGGAGTCGGGCCATTTTAGTTGTTTAGTCTAATAAATTCCAAAGTAACAACATAAAAAAATCATTTCACTAATTAAAACTTAAACAACTTAGAAATAAATAAATTACATTAGCCAAAAAGAAAACCGTTACATTACTTAAATTACAATATGCCCTAAAATTTAATCAATCAAACGGAAAACAATTACGTTAACAAAAGAAAAGAAAAGGAGTAAAACAATGATAACATCTAAAAGAAAATACTAATTAAAAAATTCTTTTTTAAGTTACATAAAAAAACTGCTATGCTTGTTCTGATTTTATTTTATTTTGTATCATGATCAAATTTGTTTTTCTGGGGTATTAGTCTGATCATGGAATTCATTGCTATAATTTTGGTTTCTTATGCTGTTATTTTCCCGATTTAGAATTATACCAAATCGCTTTCGGTTTTCTTATTTTGGCTCCTTATCAAGACTTCTAGTTTTTTTTGGAATTCTTTTACCCAATATCCAAATTCTGCAAAATATTGATGCAAATTATGGTGGTGTACCTCGATGCCCAACCTACAGGAGAGGTGGTATTGGCATGGACTTATTTCCAAAAGCTTTTTTGGCTTTGATCATTGTCAATGATGGCATCATCATAAATATTGACAGAACAAATGGAAAGCTTGGTATTGGTCCAGACTTTCCGTGTTGTATCTCCTTTGAAAATATAGGTTTCTTTTAATTTTTCATGACTTTTGGCTTTTGAATTTGACCGCTGAGAGGAGGTTTGTTACGGATGTTGAGAATGGAACTAGGGAGAAGTTTGGGAAGAGCAAAAATCAATTATTCAAATGCAATAGAGCCATAAAACGAAAAGCATTTTTTGTCATTTAGATAGCAAGCTGAATAATGTTAGTTAGAAATAATGGAAATTGTCACACTAAACTTAGTCATATGTAGGTTTTGGAAATTATAGATAAAGAATTGATGTGCTTTGGATGATATGGGGGAAGGTGAGCCTCAGTATCCCACACACAAGGTTTGCAACTTTGTGATGCAGAGGCGTTGATTCGACATATAAGAAAGTTCAATTCAAAAGATAAACAATTTGGACCATCAGGTATGGTTTTTTTCTTTTTGGTCCCTACAATTAGCAAGATGAGATTAATTTGCCTGTAACGGCTAGTTTTAGTAACTAAATTGGTCTGTCTTTTTAAATATTCAAAAACAAGTCTATAACGACTACTATTATTAATTTATATATTTTTTTAAAATCAAAATTAAACCCACTCTTCCCTACATAAGCTCATTTCCATTACTAGTCAAACCTGACCATTTTCTCTTACTTTGCTCTATATCTTACAAAACTTAAAAATGGCCAAGTATATCATAATTATCGGATCTGAACCGAGATTAATTGATCTATCATCTTACCAATGATATTGCTAAGGATTTTATGGACCATTCACGTTTGAAAACATTAATTTTTCGTCTACTCAAAGTTCCCCACAATTCCATTCTCAACCTTCCTATTAATTCTCAACTTAACATTCACAACCAACTTCCACTACCAGTAACATATTACAACTGATATACATGACTGATTTGATTCCACTTTTTCTCTCGTCTCTCTTTCTCCCATCTTACCCAAAATGATCTCGCCTAAAATCTCTCCAGCGGTTATTGATTGCAAGCGCTAAATAAATCTCTTGCTGCCGGGAATTTTGCATTTCTCCTAACCTTCTCTATTGCTCTAGATCTCTATCTTTCTATACCCATATCTTTTTCAATTCTACATCTAGATCGTGGAGCGGTTGGTTGTTCAATGGTTCCCCGAGCAGTTTTGCTATACACTAGCAGGTGTGCTTGATCCCCCCTACTTCTATAAGTACACTGGTCCGATAAATTTTGGACTAACTCAAATTTAAATATGGTCTCTGATAACTAAATTCACCTTTGAAAGTTGAATAAGTTATTAAAACCAATCTTATTGATATTTAAAAGTATCACTACAGATACACCAAATATTTACATGCGCATAAGTCATAACCTTCAACTCTCAGCACTCACAAACTAAGGGTATGTACAATAGTAAGAAAATGAAACTGATAAACTTGTTTGGGAAATAATATAATGAAAAATCGGATTGGCAGATAGGAGACGAGCAATCCAATGCCGAAAGGGTAATTACCAAACTAATTGTGGTTATCAAGGAAAAATGCATGTGAAACAAACTTAGTTGTAGGTACTGATAAATAAGAAATCTAATGAAGTAAACGATTCAGGCAAAAACAAGGCACTGGTAAAGTGATAAGAACTATCACGAATACTATGGGTCCATGAAACAAAATCATAACAAAAGAGTCATGCATTTTTATGACACAAAAGTTCAAGTAAAGGATGAAACAACGAAAGGCATAAAATTTTTTGCAATTACACAATGATCATATCTAATTGGTAAGTCTGTAATATGGTTGTTACTTATTATGCAATTTTGAGGGCTCTTTGTAAATGAGCTAATATTGTTTGTCAACTAGAATGTATAAAAATCTTAATTTCGTACGCATAGCACAATCAAAGATTGATGAAGATGAACTATGAGAGGAGTAAATGACCTTGTAGATTCCCTAACAAATTGGTATTTTCAAGGTTAAATAGGCTATATGAGATAATCTTACTGCCATAACTTATACCAGTATCAAAGGGTTGGCTGCCTTACGAGGCCATTTTTAGTCACTATAGCGGAGAAACTAGTAGTATATCACTCTCGTATTGATAAAAAGAGACGACTTTTACTATATACTTATAAAAAAGTTACTTATCAATTTTAGCCCCTCGCCGCCCACACATAATTATAAAAAAAATATATATAGATCTAGCTCTGCCACTCACCATAGTTTAACTTTTGAAGTGTACCATTATGGTTTTTAGATGTCTATATTTATATAATGGTTAGGCTCGTTAGAATAATTATTTGCACATAGCTGTTACACTCCTCCATACATTCCTTGGTGCAAAGTGAGGACAAAAATGCAGTTATGTCCTCAACGTTTTCATCCTCACTCTCACGAGGAGTGTATGGAGAAGTTTAAGGTGTGTGTATATCACTACCCCGCTCGTTAGGGTCAACTTCTTATGACCAAATTAGTGTGTTTTGAACCTTTCTTGTCCTTTTTTTGTTTGGGTTACGAAATTTGTACAGATATTATAAGACTTTTAAACCTATAGACACGAAGAAAATTGCCTTCAACTAACGAAAGGGGATTCAATCACAATCGCTAGCAAACGACATCGAAAGTACAAACGAATATATATAAATTCAATGAAAGGTACCTGAAGATACTTGAGCTTGATTCCTCCATAAACAAGGCCGAAAGAGAACACCGATGCACGAGTCACCTAATTAAATGACCATAATTCAACTTCGATTACTATCATATCACACAATTAATACAAGTGAACTCAAGAAAAGTTGAGTCTGCCAAATTTAGTTGTTTTTTCCCAAAAATACCCCTACACTTTTTTCTTAATTACCATATTACCTGCTTTCATAAAAAATAAAAACTAATTACACTCTTTCTCTCTAACCGCACAAAATTTCTTATATCTTGTATATTTTTTTATCTAAATATTTGTATAATCGTCACAATTTATATCATTTTTTTTCTTATATTCTATATTCCCCCTCTTCCTATCATCGCCATAATTTATAGCGTCTCACCCGCAATACGTGGGCATCGTTTACTAGTTTATTAGATCCATACATATATATAAACACACACATATACATATATAAGCACACACATATATATATATATATATATATATAAATATACATACCAAGGCTAGGGAACTGGTTCCGGAATAAGGGCCAGGTAGCGGAGCCATCTCTATGAATATTGATTAGTCTTTTTTTCTCTCTCTCTGACCTATCTTTTTACAGGTGGGCATGATTTTAGATTTATGGTTAATTATATAATTAGTAGAGTGTTGTCTACTCCAGTAGTATGAGTCAGTCGTTTAACCTTTAAATATATATTTTTATAATAATTTTTAATATTGAAAAAATAATAGTTATTTAGTCTCTCGTATTAAAATTCTAAAATACTGACTTCGCCACTAATTAGACTGTATATGTATAAATCTATATTTTTAACTTATATATACATGTATTTGGCTTTGATTATTAATTTTCAGGAAAAAGAAAATTAAAAGCACCAAACATGTTAAATTGTCAAGGGTTCAATATTTTTAGTTTTGTTTTGAGGATTTTTGAGTGCATATGCACATTAGATTATATATCACTAGTTGTGATACTCTCTCCCTTCTCTTTTATAACTCTTATAGCAAACATTTACAACTCTTATACGAAACCATGTGAAACTTTGAACTTTATAACTCTTATACGAAACTATGTGAAACTTTGAACGATTTTGAACATTTAATTAAATTATCGAAATGAAAATTTTCAAAATTTATATACATTGTTCAAATGTTAAATTATATGATGGAATTTAAAAAAAAACGACAATTTATATATGAGTTATTTTCTAGTCAAAATTGAACGTGGTTTCGTATGGAACTTATAACGTGGGACGGAGAGGGTAATATACTATTTTGATTTCATTATTAAATTACAGGAAAACAAAAAGATTAACAAGTCGTGAAAGAATCTTTTCTTCAGACTACTACTTAATAAAAATATAAAATTTCAGAGTTTGGATTGCAGGTGAATAAAGTTTATAATCATGACCGCCCAAAATTTAGGCCTTTGTTATATAAGGAGTACTTTCTAACGGTTATAGGTTAAACAAGTTTCGATATAAATATTGAAGGAATCGTCACCCCTTTGAAGCCCACGTTTTTTTGTATTGTCTACAATGTCAGTATGTATTATGTCCCACGCTAAGTTGGTGGTAGTGAATTTTCCAGTTCTAAAACCTTTTTTTTCAGTTTCCGGTTCTAGTTTCACCTTCTTCCTTCGACCCGATTCCAGTTTCACTTTCTAAAACTCTTCCGAACACATTATTTGTCTCGTATCGCTTTCGATTTTAGTATTAACAACCATGGCATTGGAAGTCACAATAGTTCGGCCTTAATTGTCATAGTTTTAGTATCATAATACAGCATTGGGAATCCATTTAATCGATGAAGGATGGAAACCATGCAACAGAAGACAAAATTTCATACTCACTAATTAAGTCGGACATTTGCACTTAATTTACGTATCCTTTTATAAGATACTTTTGTATACTTTTGATGGATTCCTCATATCACCTCACACATAGACCAGATATACATGATAATCACTCGGCATGATTTGATTGTTTCGCCCCCTCATGATATAAACGATCTAGAATAGATTATTATAGCGTAAATTGTATCTGTCAAAACAACTTTGACAAACTTTTACCAGAAAAGATGAATTTCTAATGACAGCAAAACACCCATAGATGCTACTGACAACAAGTGACAAGCAAAATTAGTCTTATGTGGGATGAACCTATACGAGATATGCAATTTGGTTCGTTTGATTTGCGTTTTAGAGCACCACAAAGAACAAAACAAATATTACAAAAGTCATTTTCCATTTGCTTGGTTAATATGTATCTGAATTGATAGCTCTTGACCCGTACATTTGTTAGCCACTTTTATTGGAGTGTAAAGTTTTAGACATCCTTATCAAGTGTAAAAGTTAAAAGGATAGCACGAATCTATACTTCCTCATCAACAAGAATTTTGATTCTATTAGACTCCATGGTTTACATTAATTGGCTATATACTTTCAATTACTAGTATTTTCCATCCACATAACATTGTGAACTATGAATTATGATCACTTGCTTTGCCAATTTCTTTTGATTATGGATAGAAAATATTTGGAAGATTTACAAATAGATACATACCAATTAACTTAATTACAAAAAATTCATTTACATGTACTTATTTACAATTAGGAACATATGTCATAAAAAATAACAAAATATACAAAAATAAATATAAAAATAAAAAAATAATTCGAAAATAAAAAAATAAAAAAATTGTACATGGTATTAAACATGATTAGACATGATTAGATCGGATTAAACGAGATTAGACATACAAGATTTGACATGATTAGACAGGATCAAACATGATTAGACATGCATGATTGAACATGATTAGACAGGATCACACATATTTTTTGTATAAAAAAAGTATTTTTTAAAATTTTTTAAAATTTTTTTTGGATTTTTTAATGACATATGTACTTATTTGTAAATAAGTTCATAAAATATGTATTTTTTTATAAAAAAATCATCAAGTTTAAAACAACCGAGTTTTTTATAAATAATTTTCTAAATATGTACTTAAATCGTCATTTTCCTAAAATATTTAGGGATCCTTTAATGAACTTTCTCCTGTTTTGTTTTCCCATTCCATGGGTTATTAGGTTTGACAAAATGAATTCAATTCATTGCTAAAGTCTATGCACTTGATAATATATCTGGAAAATTATGTCTTTTACAATTTCCCACTTAGTCCACTTATTCGATAAAGTTAATGGAACATGTTCATATCATTATGCTATTTCATGAATCATCTCTTCCTTTTTCTCCACCAGTCGAAAAAACTTTGTTTGATTGTGAATGTGATTAAGTAGTTTACAGTAGTCTTAAAGCAACATAATTTCACACAGCTCTAGATTTGAATCTTTGTAGTTTATGCGGACTCAAACGAAGACAAAGATCTCCTTTAACTTTAAATATAATGTTGTACCATGTACGCCTAGTTGCCTACTTGTACACTAAGTCCATTGACTTGACCCACTTTTTCAACTTTTGAAAAAAAGTGAATAATTACGAAACAACTAACTTATCATTTAAATAATAAAAAATACTGCTCTAAATTAATACTCTTTTGTTCATTTATTTCTTTCCTGTCTATTTGTTCATTACAAAACTTGTATTAAAATTATCGGAATGAAAATATAAATTTTATGATTAGATTAAAAAAAAATCATTTCGATAATTTTAATACAAATTATAAGCCGATCAAAATTATACATATTTTCCTAATGAATAATGAAATAGTAAATTTTAAACTTGTCTTCAAACGGTCAAAGTGGGTAAAAGTATTAATTTAATACTATTTTTAAGATTTTGAAACAACTCAACTCCAAATTGATCAGAATTTCTAAAGCCCATAATTTTGAAAACAAATCATTTAAAATTTCAGATGTGACTATAAAAGTTTTTTAAATAATATTTCACTACTAAAATAATATACTTAGAAAAAAGAAGTAGATAAAACTAACTTAAAAAAGTAAAACATACTCTTATTTTGGAACATCTAATAATGGATTTGTATACTACAGTACTAAATAAGGATGAAATGAGTACATTGTTTTTTATAATATCTCATAGAATAAGGATTCACGTGAATGAAAACTATGCTACTAATACTTTTTCCACTTCTTATTTCTAATAGAAAAACAAATTTATCAAAAATCAAATACGTCTCTTCAGGAATATCATTAATATCAACCGATCCTTATCTTTAGTAATATTTTCTGTAAATAACAACAATTTCAGTCAAATTCCATGACTCGAAATTAACAACAATTTCCTCCTTTTCCTCTTTTTATATACTACTATAATAGTAGTAAATATAAAATTGAAAAAGTGAAAATATCAGACTACAAAAGTGTGAAAACCTAGCCGAACTCCTTTGGCTATTCACAGCCCACACGCCCCCCCCCCCCCTCCTCTCTCTCTCTCTCTATATATATATATACAAACATATATATATATACACACACACCGCCACCATGTCCGCCGCTGCCACCACCACCACCACCACCACCGTCTCTCTCTCATCCCTCCCTACCACCAAAAAACCCACCTCTCTCCACCACCTCTCCCCCCTCCTCCTCCGCCGCCACACCCTCTCACCACTCTCTCTAAAATTCTCCGCCACAAGAACCTCACCTGTACACGTAACTAAAGATAAAGAAGAAGGAAACTACTATACTGACCCTGAGTATGATGACAAGGTGAGGGAGGAGTGCGGGGTAGTGGGGGTGTACGGTGACCCGGACGCAGCACGGATGTGTTACCTGGCGCTGCACGCGCTGCAGCATAGGGGTCAGGAAGGAGCCGGGATAGCGTCCGTGAATGAGGAGGGGAAACATAAGCTCATTACGGGGATGGGTTTGGTTTCCGAGGTTTTTAATAAGTCAAAGCTTGATGAGTTGCCTGGTGAAATGGCCATTGGTCACAACAGGTTGATTTTTTATTAGTACTTATTTACTACAATAGAACTCTCTATAGTAATACTCTATATAATAAACTCCCTATAGGAATAAAAATGCTCGGTCCCAACTCGGGTCAGTTCAAAATAAGAATAACCTCCGTATTGTAATATTCCATTATTTTTTATGGTCCCGCCTTAACAAATTTGCCTCCATATATGAATAAATTACATAAATGTCTAAAATTATTTATATGTCGTTACATTAAACTTAAGACGATTTAAAATATTTATCTAATGTAGTGTGTGATATTGTCTTGATTTGTTGGGTTGTCACCATATACTTTAATTTGCGGGTACGTGATGTTAGTACTAATTACCCTTTTGCTCAGTTTTGGTGGTGATGTCCTTGATATTTGTCTGTATTGTCTAACTTATGGTATTTATGAGCTAGTTTGTTTGCAACTCATGAGTTACCAAAGTATATTTAGTATAGTTTTTTGATGGATTTGACAAATTAGTACTCCTGTTTATGTGTGTAAAGATTTATTTTTTGTTTCCTGTAGAAGTAGAAAAAAGAATACTTCTGTGTTCGTGTGATTGAAGTTTAAGTTTAGCCTGCTAGCTAAAAAGCTGACTTTATTTTGTTTTCTGAATGATTGACTTGTTAACACAGTAATATAAGCCGGTTCTTTCTCTTTAAGACTGTGAGGTTGCAACATGACAGGGTTCATGTGTTGGGGTAGTGACAAATAAGATGTATTATTGTAAATTAGAAGGAAAAGAAAGCAAAAATAAGTTAATACTTCAATTTAAAAAACAAGTAGGATTGGGAGTTGGAGTAAATATCTAAATATACACCTTTAAGGAAAAATAAATTACTGGTATTATTGTTGTGGTTAGTAAATAGTACACAAGTACAAAAGTATTAAGTATGGGTGAATAGTTGGAGACATTTCACTTTAGACCAATTATGAATAGTTGTACATTTATTTCAGTAACAACATTAACATATTGTGTCACATATTGACCATCTAGGGGCGTCCTTAGCCACTTAAGTTGCTTGCTCAAATTCTTCACCTGGGATAATTACATCATTTGTGTGTAGTCCTGTATTCGGAATGTTCGGCGTTCACCCCTCAACCAACAAATGTAAAAAAAACTGAAATCTATTCACTCATAAGCTAGCATATAAGAATTTACACTTAAAGCAAACATTTCTTAAACTTCTTTTGGCATGACTGAAGATAATACCAATTTGCAACAAAGGTACTTGCTTCAACATAATTACACATTTATACCTCAATTTATGCGAGTTACCCTTATATAAATTTCAGTACCTTCGATTGTAGTGTGTAGAAACAATCCCGTACACAACCTATGCTTCATGTTGTTTCAGGTGTCGACAATTTAGTTCTGTTTGGGATTTTAAGTGACTCCAGCTTTGGAGTCCTTTTTGAGTATTTTTGTTTAGTATATGAGTAAATATTCGTATCCCATAATAAAGTAATAGATAATAGTCCAGCCTGTGTAAAAGATAGAGAAAATATATTTTGGAAAGAAGGCAACCAATTTTCTTGTGTAGCTGCTACACTAAAAATCGGATTTCGGAGCATAAAACAACAATTTTCATTCACAAAGTTGTGTCTATATGCTGCCAGTTATCTAAACCGCCTGTAGCCTTTCCTCTGGATATTGGTTTAAATATGTTAAATAAATAGGTTTGTATTCGATAAGCTTTCGTAAGCAGATGGAAATAATTTGATATATAAAATAAAATTGAGATTTGTATGAACTTTTAATCTTACAAAACTGTAATTACAGGTACTCCACTGCGGGCGCTTCCATGCTAAAAAACGTCCAGCCTTTTGTTGCAAGCTACCGATTCGGCACCGTTGGGGTTGCACACAATGGCAATTTGGTAAATTATAAATCTCTTCGAGAGGAGCTGGAAGAAAACGGTTCCATTTTTAACACAAGCTCCGATACAGAAGTGGTTCTTCACCTCATAGCTGTATCAAAAGCTAGACCTTTTCTCTTAAGAATTGTGGAAGCTTGTGAAAAGATCAAAGGGGCTTATTCAATGGTTTTCTTAACGGAAGATAAATTAGTAGCTGTTAGGGACCCGTATGGGTTCAGGCCATTAGTTATGGGTAGAAGAAGTAACGGGTCAATCGTTTTTGCGTCCGAAACTTGTGCTTTAGATCTCATTGAAGCCACGTATGAGAGAGAAGTTAGCCCTGGAGAGGTGATAGTGGTTGATAAAGATGGTATGCAAACCCTTTGTTTAATGCCCCACAAGGAGCCCAAATCTTGCATTTTTGAGCATATATACTTTGCTTTGCCTAATTCAGTTATTTTTGGGAGATCTGTTTACGAATCCAGGAAAGAATTCGGGGAAATTTTAGCCACGGAGGCCCCTGTTGAATGTGATGTTGTGATAGCTGTACCAGATTCTGGTGTTGTAGCTGCCATAGGGTATGCTACAAAAGCTGGGGTGCCCTTCCAACAAGGGCTGATAAGGTCACATTATGTTGGTAGAACTTTTATCGAGCCTACGCAAAAAATTAGGGATTTTGGGGTTAAACTCAAGCTCGCACCTGTTAAAGCTGTTTTAGAAGGTAAACGGGTTGTGGTGGTTGACGATTCTATAGTAAGAGGAACAACTTCTGAGAAAATCGTTCGATTGATTAAAGAATCTGGTGCAAAAGAGGTTCACATGAGGATTGCAAGCCCTCCGATTATAGCCTCGTGTTATTACGGCGTGGATACGCCTAACTCCGAGGAGTTGATATCGAACCAAAAGAGCGTTGAGGAGATACGGAAACATATAGGCGCTGATACACTTGCGTTTTTGCCTATGGATAAGCTTAAGAACATGTTGGGCAGTGATTCTCCTAATTATTGTTATGCTTGTTTTACTGGGAAATACCCAGTTGAGCCTGATGAGTTGAAAGTCGAGAGTTCTTGATGAGATGAACATGAAGACACTGGGGACTTCTTCCGATGGTGCATTAATTGGGAATATCGAAAATATTATTAGCGGTTGGTCCAAGAAGCAGATTAATTAGAAGCATCAAACAGAGAGTTATTTATCTTCTTGTTTTTAAAAGTTTTGTTAACTTCTTTTTTCGGGCGTTGTGAAACTATTACCCGATTTAGTTCGCTTCTTTTTGGTATTAAATGTAGCGAATGTAGGGTTATTAGTTTTGGGTTCTGTATGTTTCAGTTTTGATCTTTATATTTATTTTTTATATATATGTTTCTATTTGGATTGCCGCATGTGATAATTTCTCTAGTTACATATTATTTTGTCGCTGTTTTAAATACGCTTTATGGTAACAAAGTGAAAAGCAAATCTTTTTTTGCGGATGATGTATTCACATATTGGGGTTTGGCTCTTTAGGTAAAAACATCGATTCCAGAAAAAAGGGAGAGAATCAGGAGCATTTCGTATTTTGCCTATATTATGTAGTCCTTTTTTGACGATTTTTTGGCAAAATGGCTTGATTTGGACAGTATTCCATGATTTGTTTTGGATTTAGATATGGGTAAATTATGATCTGTTTTTGTTAAATCATACCGATTGATATGCAAACCTTGTTTACCTCGTCAGCCTGAAATATCAGTGGAGCGTCCTTGCTTTCGAAACATAATAAACTGAAAGCTACACAGGCAATATTGCTTTCTGTTATTTTGGTAAGTGGGTAACTCAAAAATCCTTTTTATTTATTTATCTATAGTTTCTGGTTAATGTGCTCAATAAATTGCTGGTACTTGAATACACTGATAAACTGATTGTATTTTTTATAGTATATACAGGTTTCGTTAGTGACTATTGGTTTGTTTACGAGAGCAACACTATTTTTTCTGTCCGCAAGTTCATAGTTTGCGTCATGGTGCTATTTGCTTATGATTTGTTCTTCATGGCTGAAGGTGCTAGCTGTTTCCCTTTCGGTTCGTAAACTATTCCTTCTATAACAATTGGGCATTATAAACAAACCCGCTTCTTGTATTAGAGGGTATAACTAAGAATCTGGGAATGATAGCGATAGTGGTTGATGATGCAAATATCTGGGAACATGGAAACTAGTCGTATACGATCTCTAATTACGGTGATAGAAGTTTATACAGTGTGTTTCCACGACACTGCGACATACCTTGTAATTTTCTAACAACGAGATTATGTGAGGAGTATGTGCATTATAATATAGGTTAGGTCTTTTGGAGATTTCTAAGCTACAAGTTTGTTTCGATATAGCCTGGGACATCGTTGGACCGTTTTTACAAATGCTGTATGCTTCCGGGAACTAAAAATGAGTAGTTAATTATGCGTGTAAAGTTCTCTTAAGAGCATCTTATAATCTTATTTTCTAAGTAAATTAAAAAAAGTCCTTTTTAATAAAAGAGGGGGAGCTGATAACATATTTAATTTTATTCGTTAAGAAAAAAAGATCAAGGGGAAAACCACAAAAATTATTGTCAGAAGTGGGATTTGAACCCACGCCCTCTCTCGAAGACCAGAACTTGAGTCTGGCGCCTTAGACCACTCGGCCATCCTGACATTTTTGATCAATATTGATAAACATAATTATATATACATAATATAAGCATCGCTACAAGAGTTCCCATAAGAAATATTTAACTGCCAGACTGTGTGACAATTAATTAGTCGGCGTGCCAATCTTCGAGTTTAGGTATATTTGTTCAATAATACTGATTATTTTTTCTGGGTATTCGTTATGTACAAAACTATGCATCGGATTATTGATGTATATGAAAACTCTTAAATCTCGACATCAAGTTACTAATTTAGAATATTTATTCTAAATAACATAATTTGTTTGATAATGATGTGCCCAAATTGTAGTTTGTAATTTGGCACGCCATTGGAGGCTTAGACCAACCTATGCAAACAAGTGCATATGCTCTATCGAGAAGTGTTATATGCTAGTATATAGATTTATTGTCGCATTTAAATTTAATAGCATACCTAATTAAGCTTGTAACAATTTTTTCTCAATAATTAATAACCCCATCTTATGAGTGTGGTATATCATAATCACAACTAGTTGGACCAACCACTCGCAACAAACTATGTACTTATGCCGGTCTTTTTAAGATATAATTAAGCTGGTAACATATTACATAGTTGCTATCTTTTGTAATTTTTTAATAAATCATTACAACATTGGTAATATGATTATAATATCTTTGTATACTCCATTTATAATTCATTCAACTAAAGGGTGATTAATTAAATTATTAGAAAAATAACAATTTATTATATATTTAGAAACTTATTTATAAAAAAATCCGGTTGTTTTGAACTTTGTGACTATTTTTAAAAAAATACATATTTTGTGAACTTATTTACAAATATGTACATATGTCATTAAAAAATCCAATTTTTTTTAAAAATTAAAAAATATATTTTTTATACAAAAAATATGTATGATACTACTTGATCATATATGTCTAATCATGTCAAATCTCTCATGTCTAGTCATGTTCAATTCTATATAATTATATCCACTCATGTTTGATACTATCTACAAATCTTTAATTTTTTTTTAAATTTTTTTTTCCAATTTTTCCAATTTTTTATTTTGATTTTATTTTGTACATCTTCTTGTTTTTTATAACATACCTAGCTAATCGTAAATAATTATATTTATATAATAGTAAATATTCGGTTAATTATTTAAAGGGAAATTGTTAATCCTAATTTCCACGTCACCAGTTGCTACACCGTCATGGCGTGAATAAAACGCACCTAGAGCTTTTCGGTAAAGTCATAACTCTGTTTGATCCCTCTCTCTCCCTCTCTATCTCTCTCTCTCTATATATATATATAAAGAAATAAATATAATATTAATCCCTATTCTCAATTACTGTTCCTTGGGTTTTGATCAGCAACTCGGTATGTTTATTTTGTTTATTTTGTTTTCAGCATATATTTACACATATCTCTCTAAATTCTTATATGTATGCTTTTTTGCATTGTTTTGCTTTCAATTTGTTTGTCCTTAATTATTTATTTCTTCCAGTTTAATCTACTTTGTACGTACATGCATGAATCATGATCATCGTTGATTCTTAATCTAATATTCTATTTTAACTCTTTTGCAATATGCTTTGTTTTGGTTCTTTTTGTTAACATAGCTAAAATTAATTTAAAGTCAATAGGGTTGTTAAACTCTGTTTTTTATGTTCTTATCTGTATCAGGTAGATTTGTGTATAAGTGTTTGATATGTATTGGAGTATATAAGGAGTCTTTTGCATTGTTTTGATATTTCTAAAATAACCAAAAGAATTTAGTTTTTACTAGGCTTCTTAGAGTTCTGATTTTTTTGTGCTTATCTCCTTTTATTTTATCATGTTTAACATATAATTTTGTTAAAATATAAGTATCTTGAGTTAGGACTTGCGAGTCTTTTGCATTGTATAGGTTCTAATAAGTGTTTTAAAAAGCGAAATCTTACCTAAAGCGTGCGCTTTTGCAAGAGCTATGCTATAAACGCAAGCTTTTAGCGAACTAAAAAGCGGAAAAGCAAGCTTTTAAGCTTTGAAACGAGCTTTTATCGAGTTTTTTTTGCTATGAAGCGCGCTTTTTACAACAATCACTTCTAATTACATATCCTGAAGACAATCAGTACATAAGAGTTGTTGGAGCTTTGATTTTTATGTGATTGGTAGATCATGTGCTTTGGAAATACTCGTTTTAATTTATATGTTTTGCTATATACTTTATATTGTACCTGTAACTCTGTTTTTATTTCTATTGTTTTTTTTTTGTGCTAATTCATTCTTCAATCAGGTTTTTTCATTCCACTTCTGCTGTGAGAATCAGAGACGGGAAAAAATATGGTAAGTTTACTAAATTTGGGTTGAGTTATTATTTTAAGTGTGATCTGTTGCATCTTATTTATGTGCAGTAATTTGATCGTAGGCAGGTATGCTTAGTTGGTTCAATAACTCTTCGTGTGTGTTTCTGCTGTCACATATATCTAGGGCTTGTTTGGTTGCAGAAGCTCGATTTTTCAAATGAGAAAAAGTTTGAGTTCATTCATTTTAAAAGTCTTGCTTTTTCAAGCCAACAGTGCAAAAAGTCTAACCAACTGAAGCAAAGACAAGAAAAAGAAAAAAACTTAAAAAGCTGCAATCAAATAAGATCCTTATTTGAGGTCTAATTTAACTTATTGGTTTTGAGAGAAAGATTAATATATTGCTGGACCAGATGTTATTTGTTTGTTTTTAGTAGAGCGTTTTGGACTATGAGCTCTATATATAGATCGTAGGTAGAGGAGAGATGTAAGTCTTGACTTTTGAGGATAATGGCATCTCTTTCCGTGAACTGATATCTTACTAGAACTGTGACTTATATGAAAAGTTGAAGTTTTAAAGGGTCTTCATATCATGTGATTTTCTCGACTCTTTGAAGGATTGAGAATAATAATTTATAGTTGAGATTATTACATTGTTTTGTGAAAGCAAGAACTTGTTTTCCATTATCACATTCTGACTGGAATTAAGAACAACCCATGAAGTTGACTTTTTTTAACAGGCTGCTGAAAAGTGCTCTCTGACTGTGTTTTTGTATATGTTGTTTTCTCCATTTATTGTGCTGCTTGTTTCATGTTTTGTTTGAGATTGGTACAGTAAACTAATGAAATAGATTCGACTCCATCTTTTCACAAATTTAAATAGTAGCTCAATTTCAGTTACGTCTGTGTGTAAAATCATAGGAGAATAAGAAGAAAATCACCAATTCTTCTCTTGAACTGTAATGTGCAGATATGCTGGTTCTGCCTGCAGTTTCCATTTAATCTATTGTTAATTTTAGCTACTTGCAAAAGTCCTTCCGAGTCTGTACAATATCAATTTTTACCATGGGTTGAAGCCTAATAAGACATGTATGTTGGTCGATTCACTTTTTATATTAATTTGGTTTTGAAAATAAATGAGACTATATATTTAAAACGTTGTCTGTTTTTTGTTTTTCATTATAAATTGAATTGTTCTCTTGTTAGCCTCAGTATTCTCATAATCTTTATTTCTGGTGCATTACAGAATTTCGGTAGATATGGATATCGTGCAAGTTCCTTTGAGCAAACATACCGGTGCTACCCTGCATCTTTTATTAATAAGGTTTCAGAGCTCTCTTTTCATGAATTAGTTCAATTTGTTTGCAAATTTGTCACCTACGTAATCCTTAATTTGCCTCATTCTAAAACACACAAGAAATAGAATTTTTCTTACATAGTTAGAATAAAAACAAGTAGTTGTGAAAGTTCCACAAACTTTTGAAGTCATATCTAATTTATATTATGTTTTTTTAAATCTTGCAGCCTCATCTTGAAAATGGTGACAAGAGTAAGTCATTGTTCATTCTCTTTTTTCTCTATTTCTTGATTGTTTTCTTTTAGTTTGCAGTTACTAACTTGCTTTGATTTTTTGTCTGCAGTTATAATGCCTCCCTCCGCCCTCGACCGTCTTGGTTAGTTGTCTCAGATAAAAAAAAAATTATAATTTACCACAACATAGGTAGTGGTCTTTCTAGTTTCGTTTGATTGAAATTTAAATCTGATTAAATTTGCAGCATCACTTCATATTGACTATCCTATGCTTTTCGAACTTACCAACGCTTCTACCAATCGTGTTTCTCACTGTGGTGTTCTCGAGTTCATTGCTGATGAAGGGATGATATACATGCCTTATTGGGTATGCATATAAAAGGGTTTCTAAGCCGTTGCTTGCCTTTAAGCTCATATTTTCATAATTTTTTTGCTTCAGTGCTAACTGCATTAGTTAGCCAGTTTATAATATGTTTTTTGGGGGGGTTTGGTTGCAAAAAGCTAGAAACTTTGAGCTGGATGAACCTAGTGTTTTCCTGAACCTCAAAAGTTTTGGCTTATTTGCTTAGGATCTGCAACCGAACCAACCCTAGTTACGTACTCTGCATTAACTTGTTTCTCATTCACAAGTAAAATGAACATGCTAATCACATTATTTGAATTTATGATTTTATAAGTGATCTATTTGCCTTTTTGTAGATGATGGAAAACATGCTTTTACAAGAAGGAGATTTTGTACATTTGAAAAACGTAACTCTCCCAAAAGGAACATACGTTAAATTGCAGCCACATACAAAAGACTTTCTGGATATTTCTAATCCAAAGGCCATGTAAGTTTTTTTTTGTTTTACTGTTTAGTTCTTGTGTTGGTGGGTGTAACATTCGATGTCATCTGCCAACAATTAATTAGTGGAGTCTTACAAAGTTCAACTTTTCCGTTATGCATAGAAAGTTTAACAGTTAGTGTTTTGTTTGGGGATTTTGGTTACCTAACAGACCTTGTTAAACGTATAGAAGTAGCTAATGAGATTTCAATTCTTAGTTTTGAATTCTTGTCTTAAAATCATATTTTGAAGGATTTAGTTGGTATATATAGGCAGTCTTTTCCCCCATAAGGGGTCTGAGATGAATGGTGCAGCTTTCAAGTTGATAGTTACACCCTTGTAAGGATCAATATATACGAGATGTGTTTAACACAGAGACAACTTATGAGGAGATTATTTTCAAAGTCTGCGATGAAAAAGTATTAGTAGTTTTGAGATTAATGTTGTAAGGAGATAACATAGTGACTTAGTTTTGCATTGTTTTTCTTTTTGGTGGACAATTTTATCCATATTTTGATAATTTGGTTTTTTTCTTATATTGCAGACTGGAGACAACACTGAGGAATTATTCTTGCTTAACCACCGGGGACAGTATAATGGTGGCTTACAATAATAAGAAGTATTACATAAATATTGTTGAATCAAAGCCTTCTAATGCAATTACTATTATTGAGACTGATTGTGAGGTGGATTTTGCGCCTCCGCTTGATTATGTGGAACCTGAAAAGCCTGCCGCAGCTACTCCTTCAAGTAAGAAATTGATGGAAGATTTGATTGTATTTACTGCTTAGTTTCACGAGATAACAGTACGTAGTGTCTTGAGCTGATGCTCACTTTCCCTAAAATTCTGGGTATTGTTTACTATTGTTCTATTTTGATGGATGCTATTCAAAACATCATTATGCATGTGTGTAGTAACTTGTTAGCAGCTTTATATCCACTTACTTCTAATAGCCTAAAAGTTTCTTCCAATTTACAAAACTGACATCACTATTTCACTATGTACCTACATAAGTATGTATGCCAATATGTCATTTTTCAGGAGTTTTCATTTCATTATCGTCCATTAATTGATGACTTGGCTGATTCCATAGTTATCTTATGAATTTTCTTTAACCCTATTTGTAACATCTTATTTGGGTAGGTTAAAGCATTGTTACCTAATGCACGCATACCCTCTAAGTACCACGTTCCGGACTTCCAGTTACCTCACATACTGAAAGTGGTACTCTCATAGTCTCATGTACCAGAAGAACATAGTTGGTGACCCTGCAGATCACAATTTGTTGCTAGGTTTCTCAGTGGCAAATTGTAAAAGAACTAAATTAATTAGGTTAAACTTGATTATAATGGAAAGGTGAATTCATACAGTTCATCAATTGTCAAAGTTTACATATCTGGACAACTCGCATACCACTTACCATTATGAATGGTGATCCAAGCGACATTGGTGTTAATGCAATAATAGCTAACTTGTGAATTTCGAGCTGTATGTTTTGTTAAAATTTGTTTCCATAAGACCAGTAGCAACACCTTTCTTGATTTGTATGTATTCATAGCATTGAGCCTAAACCTAATTATTCTATGACGTATCAGGTCAAGAGGCTGCGGTTGAGCCTGAGCCGAAATTTAATCCGTTTAGTGGGTCAGGAAGACGCTTGGATGGTAAGCCCTTGACTTTCCAGTCGCCACCTGTATCTTCTCCTTCTGGTGCTTCCAACAGCAGTGGACAGTTGCCACCTGGCTCAAGTTCACAAGGAACCGGTCGCAAAACTCAAGGCAAGCTTGTGTTTGGTTCTAACACAAATCGTCCCAAGGACGCACAAAAGGTATAGCGTAGAAAATGGAAGCTTATTTTGTCAAATATTTACATGAGATTTTTGGTATTTACAAAAACAAAATGAAGTTCATAAAACTTAGATTTTCAACAAAACCTACAGATGGCGGGCGCAAGTATACTGTTGTGGGAATGGCCCGTTACGAGCCATTTGAATCAGCATTGTCTAATTTGTTATAAATAAGTGTGAAACCCGTGTTTGTTCTTTACTATAGAGAATATTGTTGCTCTTCTCTCTTTAAAGAGTTTGTTACCACTTACTTGAAATTTTCCGTCTCGGATTGTCCTTATTTTGGACTGTTCTTATCTTTCTATTTCATTGAATCATTTTACTCTTATTACGTTAGAAGTTCTAGTCCTCTAGATATGGTTGATCCATCTCTGTGTAGATGCATATTCTACCATCCTTAACCAAATTGGTTGGTTCTTGATCATTCTGATAATCTGGCTTTTTAAAATCGTACTTTCTAATTTATGCGTGGTTGGATGAAAAAAATGATGTTGGCTCACGCCCGCATGTTTTACTAAGTACATTTAGTTTCTCAGAGCACGTGGTGGAAATAGTCTTAGTCATAACATTATTGTGGCGTTGTCCATTATGTCGTAGGTTTCTTCTAAATGTGTGTGTATATATATGTATATACAGAATGAGACACTTTGTTTTCTTTAATTTCTTGTAAATTCATTTAATCTCGATTGTGTTTTTTTCCGAAATGGGAATATCCCTTTCTGGGGTGAGGTACTGAGACTATACATAGCATAGTATATGTATTTCTTTTTTGTGTATTTGACAATAATGTTGACGTGGTAATTGCTTGCTCGTTTTTATCTTGTTATAGTAATTTTTTTTTTCGTTTGCAGGAAGCTGCAAAAGAACATAGTATACAAGAGCAGCCTGAAAAGAAAGAAGAACCAAAATTCCAGGCTTTCTCTGGGAAGAAATACTCACTGAAGGGATAAATTATCAATCTTATTAAGTAATCGTGTTGGTCCTTGATTCTTATTAGACTTAGAATAGGAAATCAATTTAAGAAGAAAAATCGTTTGTGCTTGTGTGTATATTTAGGCTTTCTTTTAGGTAGATTTCTGATAGACTTTTGTTTGGCATACATTTGGTTTTCAAGTATTTATCGTTTATTCACTTCTTATACTAATAGTACAAGTTGGCCATGGAAAAAGTTGATAAATAGTCTATTTGTGTGTAAAAGTTGATAAATAGTACATAAACAATTCATGGTACACTGACGGGGAATGGTTGGCGTGGGTTGCGAGTGTGTGAGTGACGATATTGTTTAATTTGTTTTTGCAATATAAGTTGTATGTATTGTCACAAGTCACTCATACATAAGTAAAAATAAGTCATAAGACACTTATAACTAAAAAAAGTTAAACTCGTGCCAAACAACCACAATCCACTTTTAAGCAACTTATGACCAATTAAACCAAAAAAATCACAACTCACTCATCATCTGTCCAAATTAAGATCATGATATATATCTGTAAATCATAGGGATAGAGCTACAACTTTCAAGAATAACTCGTATCCTGATTCGATCAGGACAAACATCAAAATTGTCATGAAATGAGACACGCTTCTTGTTCTGGATTTATCTGCCGTGTTGTTACTTAAATAATAACAATTATATGTAGACATTTTCAAATTATTCACATGTTATATAAATGTAAAGCTAAGAAACATAGTTATCAGATTTAATTCCAAGCCACAAATTTCGACTTTTGACACATTTATTTAAATTGCATTCAAGGTTATTTGTCTTTAATTAAGTATTAACATTAAAAGAAATATACTAATAAAAACTGAAAATAAAATAGGGACCTGACCCTTGGTAATCGTTTTTAAGTTGGCCCATACCATTTAAGTGGATCCACTCTTTTCTCTCTCTCTCTATATATATATATATAAATACACTATATAAGGCTGGATTTTTCTACTATAATTTATCTGTTTCCATGTTCAAACCGTAATTTTCTTTTACGAACCGTAAGTCAGATTTACAGTTTTGACTATAAAATTACCAAATTGTCCCGGCGTTGAAAATTTGAAAATTTTTCATAGGGCTTCGCCGATCGATCGGCCAAGCCATCTGGAAAAAAATTCAGAGGCCTGAGTACTGTAAATTTGGCTACTTAACCCAAAAAAATATTTACGGATCGTAATCGTGAGTTACGATTTGATAAAAGGTCAATATATTAATTTGTTTCGAGTAACATGATAAAATGTCGTTTCGAATACTAATCATTTAAAAAAATGGTTCATTTGTTTAAAATAAAATTTGACTACTTAACTCAAAAAAAATATTTACGGATCGTAATCGTGACTTACGGTTTGATAAAAGGTCAATAAGTTAATTTGTTTCGAGTAACGGGATAAAAGCTTGTTTCGAGTACTAATCATTTAAAAAAATGGTTAATTTGTTTAAAATGAAATTTGCCTACTTAACTCAAAAAAATATTTACGGATCGTAATCGTGACTTACGGTTTGATAAAAGGTCAACAAGTTAATTTGTTTCGAGTAACATGATAAAAAAGTCGTTTCGAGTACTAATCATTTAAAAAAATGGTTAATTTGTTTAAAATGAAATTTGTCTACTTAACTCAAAAAAATATTTACGGATCGTAATTGTGACTTACGGTTTGATAAAAGGTCAATAAGTTAATTTGTTTCGAGTAACATGATAAAAAAGTCGTTTCGAGTACTTATCATTTAAAAAAATGGTTAATTTGTTTAAAATGAAATTTGTCTACTTATTAACTCAAAAAAATATTTACGGATCGTAATTATGACTTACGGTTTGATAAAAGGTCAATAAGTTAATTTGTTTCGAGTAACATGATAAAATGTCGTACTAATTATTTAAAAAAAATGGTTAATTTGTTTAAAATGACAGACGATTCAATAATGAACATAACGGTTGAAACGGAACTAAATTTGGAGTTAGTCCGAACGAATAAGTTATAGTTCCACAATACACGATATCGAAAAAAAAAATATGAATAAGTCAAACTGTAAGTCACGATTACGGTCCGTAAATATTTTTTTTTTGAGTTAATTAGCCAAATTCACAGTACTCAGACTTCTGAAATTTTTTTCAGAGTCTATCAACTCCGATCGATCGACCGATTCCTATTTTTTAGATTTTCAATACAGATACAATTTGATAATTTTACTTCAAAACCGTAAATATTTCAAAATTACGGTTTTTTTTCGGGTGTAAAACCGTACCGTAAATTAGGTTCGTAAGTTGGTTAAATAAATTGCAGTCCAGCCTCGTATATCTACACATATCTATCTATCTATCTATCTATATATATCAGGGTTTTGGGTGGCGAGATGGCGACGGTGATACATCGATTAGCGGCGGTGGTGGCGAGAAGAGCGACGGCGACGACTGAACGTACGTTTTATCTACCGGCGGCGACGATAGGGGCGGCGGAGGTGTGCGGAAGAGGCGATAAGAGGACGAAAAAGGGAAAAAGATTTAAAGGATCGTTTGGTAACTCGAGACCTAAACTGGATAAGAAGATCGAGAGGATCAAAGATCGAGTCGAGGTCCCCAAATCTACCCCTTGGCCCCTTCCTTTTAACCTCATTTAATTTTTAAAATCTTATCTATTTTGTTATGGAATTAATACTACTATCTGGTTTTGTGTTTATGTGACTCTCAAAATTAGTTTTGAAGTTTCTTTAATTTTGTTGTATGGATTGTTAATTAGCTTGATCTTATGTGGCACTGCAATTAGAATTTAATCGATGTTATAATAATTGTTTCTATTATTTACTGTTAGGTTCTGGATCAGTAACGAGTAATGACTATTCTCTTTTATTTGGCACTATCATGATTAGTCATTTACATTGGAAAATTTCATGTTCCTTATTATTTGTTTGATGGGATTTGTGTGGTGTGTGTGTGTGTGGAGATGAAATAGACAACCGATTCGAGTATGGGATGTTCTAGTTGTACATGATGTGACGATGCAATATTATGACGTCACAATACTGCTCGGATTTCAGAATTTCGTGGTTAAAACATTATAAGATTCATATTCTCCCTTAGAACTGATTTTTTTCAAAATCTGAATGTAGTCTGTATAAAACATACTATTTAAATCAATTAAAGAAAATTTATGAAACATATTTACTCAACCTGATTTTTTGTTAATTCGTTTGGTCTTGTGTGGCTCTGCTTTGGTCTTATTGACTTGATGTTATAATAATATCCTGAACCTGTTTTTTGGTTGATTTTACAGTACTAGTGTTGAGCATGTTTGGTTGGTGAACTGATATAATATGCATCTGGAAAGGAACAATTCTGTAGCTTTTTAAGAACTGGGGACCGTTAGTGTTGATATTGAAACTAGAGGGACCAAATAGAAATGCTATCGAAACTAGTAACTGCACTGTCTTATGTAGCTCTGCTTTTATCGGAAATCAGAATACTATTCTCTTTTATTTGGTACAATTTTGATTAGTTATTCACATTGGAAAAATTCCAAATTCCTCCTTTTATTATATTTCTTTGATGGGATTATTTTTGTCTGTGTGGAGATGAAATAGACAACCGATAGAGTATGAGACATTCTAGTTGTACATGATGTGACAATGCAATATTATGAGCTCACAATATTGCCCGATTAGTTTGAGCGTCGGTTCTGCAATTTTGAGTCATTTATAGTTTAGATTAATCTTTAGATTAGGTAGTGTTACTTATTTTGTGTAGCCTCTATCTGATCATATACTCCATATATAGACTATTGCATATTAACCATCATATATCCACAATACAAGCTATTGGTGTCTTATTTATGTAATGGGTACTCTTTCCTTTATATCTACATGTGATTTCTTGTATGTACTAATTTGGTTTCATAGTCATCTAGTATGTCTTCCATGTCAAACGGTCTATATTTATTATAGTATTATGCATCTGGTTGCGGAACAAGATGGTTGAACCAATCACACACTTTGGTTTCTGTTACATAGTGGATATTTTGCAAATAATTTTCTCCCTTTAACGATATATGTTGTCTACTTTAGATTTTTTCCACTAAACATTTTCTTAATGTTTGTGTCGCATGTTTAGAAATTGCTTTTTACAAATTTGAGGGATTGATTACACCTGTAAAACTACTAGTACTATATTGTAAAAATATGTTAGTGTTGGCATCGGTTTTCCCTTGATTTTCTTTTTACCCTGGAATTGCAACATACATGTGTTTTTGTTGGGGCTAGTATAGATTTCTTTTAGTTCCCAGCCCTTGGAGCGTTTCTTTAGGCTTCGGTGCAAGGAATAGCGTGATAAAAAGCGTTTGAAAGGAAAATTTCTTTACCAAGATTCATGGTTGCAAGAACAACATTAATTTTCCGTCACTTTTGTTGAGGGGTTAATCCTTGCACGAAATGTAACCGTAACAAACTGTGGAAGATTCTTGTCAAAAATTTCGTAATTTGTTTCTCTTAACAGGGAACCAATTCTAATACCAGTTGATTCTTGTTACTTGATAGAGAACTTGTTGCTATGTGGCATGTATTAATGATCTCATGAGGGGAGTCGGTGCTTTGATGAGTATTTAGAAACTTTCACATTGTCAGGGAATTTGGGTAAGTGAAGTTAAAATTTAAGAGGAAGAAAAACTGGAAGATTGCTCATTTTAGTGGAACTGTTTATCTGGTTGCAGCTGACTGGTTAGATTTAGTACCAAATCAGCTAATTTCACAGATCAACAGTAAATAGACATTATGCCTAGTAAAGGTAGTAGTGGTGGTAAAAATTCTAATTAGTGTACTAATCGTTTCTATGCTTTTGTTGGCAAGTCCAAGCTAAGTTTACCTAGTGAATAGGAACATAAAGATAGATAATATTTAAAACGACCCTCATAAAAAACTCAAAGATTTTCTTGAGTTTTCACGTATCAACAGTAATTAGCTACTACTCCATATAGGAACCTGAACATAGATAATAATTACGACGACCTTAATCTCTTCAAGATTTTCCTTTCCCTAGTTGTTTGCCTATTAGAACATTTATAATTAGTGATTCTGTCTCTTTTCTTGAAACAAACCTATACTGTTTCTTTTACGAGATCAATTATGCGTGATCGACCATGTCTATTACCAGATGATGTGGGGGGTTTTCTGAATTTTCCTTTTTTTTGGTTTTAAGGAAGTGAATTCGTGTGATCATGTACGCGTTTTCTAGTTTTCACAATTTTAGTTTTTTGGCATTCGAGTATGGATGATTTTGTATGTGTTTTTTGGACTTTTTCATGTGGTTTTTCCATTTTAACAAGACGATGATGCGGTTCGGCGTCTATATTGAAAGTGAGGATGTGTTTTTCTAGTTGTTTTACTTCCATATCTTCTTGTTTTCTATGCTGTTTGATTACGCAAGGCACTAAATAGAGAGAGAGAGAGGGAGATGAGAATTGAGGAAAATGAAAACTGTTATGCCCTGCAAGATCAACTAATTTTACCCCATGTACCTATCAGGAAGAATGAACACAGAAAGTATGTTAATTACAATATAGATGATACATAAATACTTGATGTGAATTCCCCGGAATTATATTGAATGATATAGTTTTCAAACATGACAAGTCAGCGGGCAATTGTTTTTAGCACAACCCCTCAAGTGTCGGCTCGATTTGGACTCTGTTCATATTCTTTACTTTTATTATAATTGAAACAAATTTAAATGAATATATCCCCGTTTGTTAAAGAAGCTTGAGCGAAAGGTTCGAGCTCATTGAAGGATACTCATTTTGATCAGTCTATTTTTTTACTGGCGTATTTGGGTAGTACAATCAATATTCAATGCATAAAAAATGTGAAAGAAAAACTATTATGAATGTTTAAGAGGGTCCTGGGTTTCAGCTGGAAAGTGAGCGTGTTTAGTTGGCATGAGCAACAAAAGTTCTGATAAATAATCTGAAGCCGAAACAAAGGTTTTTTTTAGAAAGAGTTGTCCTAACACCACCTAGATCGTCTAAATCTTGAAGTTAACCTTTGACTCGTGATTCGCAGTGAAACAATTCTGTGTTATTTTCTTGGCAAGATACGGTTAAATCATCACCAGCTTTAGCTGCGTCGCTAGATTGAAATAAGGGTGTTACCATTTGGTTAGCTTATGACTGTACAACTTAATATAGAAGGCGAATAGCGACTTATGAAATCAATTGAAAATGTCGATAAATAATTGAAGAACTGCATCATGGGAATGGACAAATTTTTGATAGTACACCATCGGTGCATCGCGTCATTTTGCCATTTCTTGATAAACTTTACGTAATTACTAGGAGCGGTCTCAATCTATTGGAAATTGACTGCTTTCAGTACATAACACCGGAAACATTTCTCATAGAAAGCATTTATTTTATTTCACTGCAAAAAATATTCATATACAGTCGAGGTTCACAAAATGGGTTTAAATTTTTAGTAAAAAGGTGAAAAATTCAAGCTATGACAATCACAAATTTATAGATAACCTAACAACATCACTAATGCGGTCGTAAAATGGTTTCCTATTCGGGGGTAAAAGTGAGTAATGGTCATTTTCCAAAGAAAAAATCAAAAAATGAATAATGGTCAACAAACAAATCCAAGCGATTTTTTAGGGTGCCCAAGTAGCTAAAACCAAAACACTTTAGAAATTGAAAAAAAATGTCTAAAAAATACCCAAAGGTATAAGAAGAATAGGATGCAAGTTGGTCTATGTGCAAGGCCGGCCCTGTTTGAAGCACTTGTTTTCTTATGAGATTTAAACAAGTTTTTTCTTCGCACGAACGATGTCCTTGCTTGCACCTCGATTTTTCAGCAAAAATCTAATTCCATGAAAAAGATGATCTGCGTTTACTCGTGCCTGAAAATCCGAAAGAGAGACCAAACATCTCCTTGAGAGTCCCACATTGTTTAGTGAAACCAATCAGATGTCCAACAACTTCGGCACTTTCCATAATATGCTGTAAATCATTCTTTTTACTCCATAAGAGATTGATAAATTGTCGCTTCCTTTGCTTCGATGCTAAGTTGATAGCCCAAATCTTGTATAAATTCTCTCTTTCTGATCTTGAAAATTTCTTTAGCAGTAGCCTGGCTAGCATCTCTCGTTCACGGCAAAGAGCCTCTATACTGTATTTTATTAAAAGAGAAATGTGTGTGAATGCCAAGTAACTGAATCTTGCAAAGCTAATTGATAAAAACTGTTATCGGAAATTAAGAACCGGTTGTTATAAAAATATGCAATGAAAGACTACTTACCACTTTGTAATGTGTTTATTTCAAAAATCTCAAAACGTGGACAGGCAAGTTTGGCTGCAACTCTTTAGTTTTTTGTTGGCTTTATTCAGTAAGCCGCAAGCGTGCAATGCCTTTGTGAATAAACAAAATTTGTTCCTTTTCTGCTTTGTAATAAACTAAAAGATTTCAGCCTAATGAACCCAACTATTTCTTAGGCTTAAATGAGCAAGAATTATTTGCTCAAATGCTGCAGCCATACAAACACTTTTGTGTTAGGTTCCCAATCCTGATCACAAGAGCTGGAAATGTAATTACCAATTGAAGGAGAAAAATATAATAAGCTATGATTGTCTCTAAATTTCTGAGCAATCTGCTCCTTAGTCAATCGTAATGAGGTTAAAAATATTATATCACAACGCTGTAATGGTGCACTGCCGCACTGGTGCTTACGATCCCCTCAAAGTATCAAGAAACTAGCGACTCATGCATTATTTACAATTGCGAGTGTTTAAGCTTCTGTTTATAGACATCTAATCAGAATTGCACTTCATTACTCTTAATATAAAGCCAGGTCATGAAAACTTTTCCAAACACAAACCAAAATAGAAGGGGCGAAGTAACCTTGATTCTAGAGTCAGAGTTTGACCTCCATCCATTGCGTGGTTACCCTTGGAAAATGCTTCTTTGAGGTACGAAAGTCTCCTGAGTTCAATTTCCATGTATATAGAATCGTGTTGCTCGCCTTTAAAGAGCAAGAAGAAATATGTTCGATGAACCAACGAAATATTGCAAATCTGCCAAAGCTCAAGTATTTGTTTCTGCAGTCTCACAAATACGACAGCCCAATTTGTATTTGATTTTTCGGTATTTTGTTCATTTTCCTGAACATATCATACACATCAAAATCGAAAGATTTAGAGAAGGTTTTACATGAAAAGATAGAAACGATTCAAGATCACTGAGTCACAGCAGCAAAATTTGTCAAATAGGAATGAGAATCGCGAAAAGAAAGGATCATATTTACATCTAAGATTTCGTCATTAGAAATTTACTTCTTGTTCACATGGAGATTTCGATACGCACAGTAACAAGCCCTTTATTTGTAAAAGATGAAACAGAACAGAAATCATACACATTAGACTACTTAAATATCATATTCCTGATTTGGTATATAATTATTACAGTGTTTGTTTTCACAAATGAAAAGTAACAGATGGAATGTAAGGTTGCAACTTGTTTTTAGAAAAATAAACTGAATTTCTTAGATTGAGATAGATTGAGAAAAATGGGTTCGCCTGGCTTAGTTTCTTCTTCCTTCCTGCCAAAAATCCAGAAAATCTCAGTTTAAGCTGATCAACCAGATGCAATCGAAAGTAAAGTAGAAAGAAAGCTACAGATCTGCGACAAGAACGAAACCTAAATATGCAGTAGTAGCCTTCCTAGTAGCAAAGGGTAAACAGAAAAGTATTCTTTTCGTTGGCAATATTCAGGCTTTGATAAGCTTAACGAAAATAAATAAATAAATTTTCATTCTTAGCTATGAACTTGCACATGACCAAATGAATCCCAAATACAGTTCAATACTAAGGCGACACTAGTGGACAAATACTTAAACAAAGAAACCAAAATGAAAATGGATGAAATCAAATGGTTCTAAAAATCGTTATTTTGACAAAAAATGACGGAATTCAATTTTTTACCATGTGATTAGTTAATATCTTGCTGTCATATGCCTTTTATCCTCCCAACTCCACACCATAATAATAATAAGTTCGAGACGTTTATTCCAGCTGTAGATAATTAAATACTCATATATACCGGGCAATGTGAAAGTTGGTTAATCATGTATTCTGACCTGTTTTTTTGCAACACCTTTTTCATACTCGAGCTTGACACTCGCTTTTAGTCCGGCCACAAAGTTTTGAACACTTGGAATATTCTTCTCCCGTGCAGTTCCACTACTCATTGAACTTGTCTCATCTATAAAAGCACCCGTGAGAGAAGAGAAAGAAAGTTCCGTAGACAAACTCGGAAGCAAGCTGATAAAACCATCAATTTAGTTCTTAGTTACAGAATAAAATAACAACTTATGGACATTTAGAAGATACTAATAAGGCGGATTAGATAATAAATAATGGGATAGGAGTAACAAATATCAACCTCGGGTTATGGCTTTTTGTCGACGACTCTGAAGACAAACTTGGTACCGTTAGATCCATTGATGAGCTAAAACTTGAGATACTCGTTGAAGATTGATTTCTCATTGTTGAATTGGGGGTCTTATCATGGTCGTTGCCGGTTAATGTGGCGGCAGATTTAATTATCTCTTCGTCGCTAGATTTGTATTTTTCACCCTAAGTGAAATTAAGAAAGACAGAATTAGCACATATAAGTGAAGTTTGCACATAAGCGAAAACCAGGAAAAGAGTCATGAACTGCTTCAAAATCTTTTTTTAAAGTCTGCAAAATACAAAAAGTGCAAATCTGAAACAGTCAAAAGGTTTTTGTGTAGATTCTTCTGTAAACAACTGAGGCTTAGACAAGATACTGAACTGTTTTTTTCTTTTGAATTGTTTTATACTGAAAGTAGTAATAATTCTAAACCTGAAGATCAGCAAAATTCCATTGTTCTCTGTACTTTGCGATAGCTTTTTTTTCTTCTTCAGAAGGGGATGATGACCCAAATTCTTCATTGCCATCGTTATGTACATTCAAGGTCAAATTCTCTTCGTCACTAAAATCATCCTTTTCAGTACATTGATCTTGCCATTGGGGAGAATTACCTCTTTCACACTAAGCAGATTTTTTTTTTCAAACAAGAGCTATTAGCATTATTATGTACGCATTCAAGTACTAAAGAAGAGTTGTTACTTCATTTAAGTATGCCAAGAAAATACAATCTTATTCACGCATTCAAAGCTCTCCGCAAGAAAGGAACATCCTGATCATTTTGTTCGAAACTCAAAAAAAAGGTTTAGCGGAGAAATTGAAAGAGATCCACAGAGCCTTGATGTAGAGGCTCGTTTTTCGATAAATTTATGAAACCTTTTCTCCGGATGCAAGAGTATTTATATTTGTGGTCAGGTGACTATGTGATTGTGTTATGTGTTTTAAATTTTTTATATAGGGGTTAATAATCCTACTTAGGATATACCATCTAGAGTCCGTAACTTTATTTGGATATCTATATTTATATTTTAATTTTTCAAACAGAACGTGAATATATACGCATTTTTTGAACAAGAATACTAACCAAGTCTTGAGTATCAAGTAGCGAGTCCTCGACCCTAGATTCAGAAGGACCCCATTGCTGAAATGACATTTGATTTCCAAACTTTGGGTCAGTAATCTCTTTTTCATAAGGAGATGACAACTCGAATGCTTCATTTCCATAGCTACGGACCGTTAGCGATGAAATCACCTCATCGTCGCCAGTTGATGTGGTAATAAATTCGGACATTTCCTTCTGGCTAGACTCATCTGTTTCGTCACATCCAACGTCACTAGATTGATCTTGCCATTGAAGAGAGTCATCTCTTTCGACCTAAGTGAAAAAAAGGAAATTAGAGTCGGCAATTGAAGCTAGAGACAGGCACAGATAAATATTACACAGTTAATTATACAAAAGTTAAATAATAGCAATTTTTACCGATTCCCTTGAAGATCGGTAATTCTCAATTATGAGTTGCAACTCCTCAACACGAGATTCGGCCAGATAATGCTGATTAGTTAGATCACTGATCTCTATCTCCAACTGTTGGGTTATAAAACTAGGATTAGAATTCGAGAAACAATAAGCTGTTGTATAATCGGCAACATAATGATATGGAAACATGTTTATGTTCTACAGGTGAATAGAGAAAATAAGAGGTGCAAACTCCTTAAAATTCAACTGAGATGATTTGTGTCTCGAAACAGGTAATACAACCAGTGGTATTGGTTCTAGACTTGCTTGAGGCTGGGGAAAGTTTCTTCCATTCAGCTTAGAACTTCTACATTACCACTGCAGCTTATATACTAAAAATATAAACATAATGACCTTTTCAATATGCCGGTCTTTTTCTAGTAACAACTCCGCACAGTCGCAAGACAAAGAAGGTGCAGGTATTCTCAATTCGGTCTCCAAACGCGCCACCTCTCTCTGCAAGCGTTTTAGCAATGCCTTATCTGAAATGACAACATTGACCTTGGCATTCGTACTCACTTCTTTTGCACAACTAGCAAAGAAAAGCGTGTTTCTAGACTGTTCCGCATGGACTCGGGCTGGGCTCAGAGTGCAAATTATGGCGGTTCTTGCATTTCCTCCTAGGGAAGGTTGTAATATGCGCGTTAGCTTAGAGTCTCGGTAGCTTACATGTCCATGTCTTCCCTTGCTGCCATGACATTATACAGAAAAAAATATCATTTATTTAATATATGAAGTCTTATTTTGCAGTAGGTAAAGAGGGGAGTCTTCATTTCACTATAATCATATTAGTTTGTAGTTAATGGTCTAAACTGATTGTTTACGAATACCAGATACTAGTGGGATAGCCCAATCGCCACTAGAGAGTGTCGTCTGAGACTCCCCAAACCAATTACTCGGTGTATTAATTCCGTAGTCCATGTGACTGAAGGAAAAAAAGGTTTGTCTCTTTGAACATTTGCTACAAAATTTTAGTAAATTGTATCTGACTGAAATTTCGCTTATTAAACATGAGTACTACGCTTCATGAAAAAAATACCCAAGATTCTGTATTTTCGATGTCTAATTGCTTTGGATAATATGTTTTAGCTTTGTCAATGTTTTCTATTGGCCAAAACGTTTTCAGTGTGATGAAGGACTCCTTTCATTTTTTACTCAAACAATCCGACCCACCCCAGATATGGTTAGACATCAGCTCCTTATGGGACCAATTCACTAAAAGGAAAATAGAGAAATTATACTCCATAGTTCATACACAGTAAAAGAAAACAACATCTACACTTTGATCTACACTACGGGCTGGTTTGATGCGACTTTTAAGAAAATAAGCTGACTTACTCAGAGCCGAGATAAAAGTTAGAAGCATTCAGCTTGAAACTTCTAGGCTTCTAGCTATTCAAATTCGAGAAACCAAAAAAGTAATGTGATGTTTTTAAGTTGGTCAAGCAAATTTGGTAAAACTTACAGAATCGAGCTAAACAACTGCAAAGCGTACCTTAAATGTCACTTCAGTCTCTAATTTTCTAGTTGTAGCGTTTATGTTTTTAATTTCTCAACTTGGTCCATTCATTTCTTTTTTCCCGAGAACGCATCTTACAAGTTACACGAAGCCTAGTTATTCGGTTGAACTTTCCAATTTCCACTAGGAGTTTCTGATAAATAGATAGTTTGAAAGAATTAAATAAAGTGACCACAAAACCTTAGTTTGCGAATAACATTTCCGAGAGTGAATAAACTACTATTGATGTGGCACCCTTCTTTCATTCTCTCTCCATCAGTTGATATCTGAGATGTTCGCTCGCTTCCTGCTAGATCAACAAAATTCTGCCAAAAATAACACCAATTAAATTGAATTCGTAACGAAAATAAGTAATTAAAATCAACTAATAAATACATAAATTTGACAAATAAACCAAAAAGAATTAACCATACCAAGCTTGCTGAAAGTGCTGCGGAATTTTCCTTGCTTAAAGATTCACGTGGCGAACTCTCAACTGTCTATTCAATTAAACCAACACCATAATAGAAACTTTAAAAATTTCATCTGTTTGTTTGGAAATGTTGCCTAGATAAAAATTTGGTCAACCCAGCTTCAAGGTTTTAGTCTATTTAGACTAGAAAATCAAAACATCAGTTAAAAGATCTGGATAGTGAAATTGTGAAGTCCTATAAAGAGGCCAAAATAAATATTACCAATCTCACGATTTGATGAGATCGGGAGCTTGATTCGTTCAGAGAAGTTTCCCCCATCCTTCTTTGTGCTACAAGAATGAAAATATATATACAAAAACACAAGGCCTTATTTCTATTTCAAACATGAACTAATCATTAGAAAACTCTTCAATGTCAAATGATTTTCAATTTTACCTTTGCAGATAGACAAAAGCTCCTTCAGATGTCCCCAATCTCTTAAATTCTCCTCGGTGAGATTCTCAACAAAAGCCCCCTTCTACTAGCAAAAACAATAAACTTAGTAAAGTCTCTTACAAATTTTGCAATGATTTGTCATACAAAAACGTTATAGGAAAGAATATGGATACCTCCGGGTTATCTCGAACCCTGAGTGGTGTATTATCTGTGCTTAGAAGATCTCCAACAACTTCATTGTAAATTTCCATAGCCGAAAACTTTATATTAAATGCTCTTTCCTCATGCTAAACAAAAAATAACTGAACTATTAAAAGGATAAGGAAAGGAAGATCATAAAGTGGAATAAAGCTTAACAAATAGAACTCGCATCGTATTCCGTGTTTGGTTGCATCTTTTAAGCAAAAAAAACTAGCTCTTGTAAGACTTGAGAAAAAACGGTTAATCCAGCTTAAAGCTTTAACACTATATAGACCACATTGGCAGACTAAAAGCCACAACCAAAAGTACAACATTTCAAGAATGAAAAAGCTCAAAAGTTGCACACAAACAAACTATTTTTATTCTTACCTTGATTATATAATCGTAAATGTCGGCGACTGCGTACTCCGTTATGCCACTCATTGTGTATGTCTTTCCGCTGCTTGTTTGCCCGTAAGCTAAAATACTTGCTGAATTTATACAAGTACTAAATTAGTTTTCTTCAACATCAAGTTCTAGCAGGAAGAAATGACTTATTAATGAAACGTACAGTTAATTCCGCTGACGACCGAAAGAGCAATTTCCCTTGTTCCTTCCTCATACACTTGCCTTGTTGAGCACTCACCATTGAATACTCTGTCTATAACATCCGAGAGGCTTTATACTTGGTAGAAATATACCGAACAAACAACTTAAATTGAGGAATACTTATAGTTCACTAGAAAATCATTAGCCACAAAAAAAAGGCGCACATAGGGTTATTGCAGATCTTAAGCATACAAGCTGGTCTTTTTTAGGTTAAGAAAAAAGCAGGCTTCATCTAGTTTGTAGCTTCTAACGTTTTCAGGCAAGAGAAGCAGCTAAGCGTTTAAGCTAATAAACCAAATGCAGGCCAGTTTAAAGGATAAAAGAAAATACAAGGTCTCAAGACTCTCAACGAAACAAGGGTATTACAAAACTGAAGACTCGTGATTAGTGTTCTCAACATATCCTGCTCTTTCGTTGATCAACCAAACTATGTTGCCATTTATTGGGACACAATTAAAGCCATTACATGAATCAAATTCAAGAGCAATTTATGATGTCGCTAAACTCTTAGTTGGTCGCAGAATTTAAGAAAATAAGCTGGACCTTTTGAGGTTATATCAAGTAATGTCTCCTTACCAAATTTATAAGTTGACGGTGGAACGGACCGCTCTTGAAGGCTGTTTTGAAACACAATGGTCTTCTCATTCTTGTACTCCAAATCTGAAATTTCATTATCGTGTCTCTCTTTTTTACTTAAAGGCCTAAGCCTTACCACTACAAGAATTTTCTCATCACTCTTGTTCAACTCTTCCCCGCCAATCGCCACCATTTTTTACCAGTCTATTTTGTTTTATTTTGTAAATTCAGAAAAAAAGATAACTCTTTATAAAAACAGACCTCCAGTAATCTAAAAAATGAAAAACTACAGTTTAAAATGCTAATTCAAGATTTGCTCAAAGAGAAACTTCCGTGTTCTTATTAAGCTTGGAACTGTTCAAATATGTTGTTATCTCACAATTTGTAAGTATTTGAATGTCATGACTTGTTCTTACTTCTTATGGTTAATTATGTTATAATGATACGTACGGCAGGTCATGTATTAAGAATGCAAATTATGTAAGGCGATGCTTTTTTAATGAATATGAGTCTTTTGACATCTTTGCAAACGAAAATCTATGTTTTGAAGTCATAATATGATTGCCGCCTAGCATAAGTACTGTTTATGAACAATATTATTTATTTGAGTATATTAAAATAGAGTCGTTTGATTCCTCAAGATTAATTAATTAATTAATTAATTTAGTCGAAGTTTATATATAAACACAAATACTAAGTGATTTTATTTCAAATAAATAAAATAAAATAAAATAATAAGTGATCTATTCTAAACTACTTTAAAAAAATGTTAGTGGTAACTATTCATCTACATTTTATAATATTACATATAATGCTATTCAGTATTTACATTTTAAATCAGTTTGCGAAGTATTATGCTAATTGTTTATAAAGTGTATACACAATAAAAAAAAAAAAAATACATTAACCTTTGGTTTGGGTTTGGAGATTTCTCTCTTGCTAGGTGTCAAAATCGGTTTGAGTAACAACGTACTTCACAAAATTAGTGTTTTTAATATAATAAAAATCAACAATCAGTGTATTCAAGATTATACAAATACATCAAGATTAGTGTTTTTAATATTCTAAATTTTGTTAGCAAGAAAGTGGAACGCGAGCACCGAAGGACAAAACTGATTTTGTTCATAACATGACTGTAATTGTAGTTAGATCACCAGGATAAACATTTATCACACTTGTTCGGTTTAAAGAAGTAATGGTACATTCACAATTACCACACTCATGTCCCCAATGTTGTCTAGTAGAGATCAAAACGGATTTACACTAAACATATTTAAGTGTTAATGAGTTTGTTTTAATTTCGTTTCGACCTCTATGAATATGGTCACGAGCATGAGAATTGTCAATGTATCATTAATCGGTTTAAAGTGAGCTAATAAATAATTGGGCACTTCTAAACCGCGTGGAACTACTTTAATGAGAAGTGGAATTAGCATCAAACAAAAACAGTTGAAAACGCAAAAACCAGACCAGAATCGCCAAAACAAAACAATACTCGTTTTCTTGCAATGTTTATGCATGTCTTTATCAGTGAAAATTAAGTTTTGATGAAAATGAAACGAACTAGATTACAAAAGGACAGAACATAAGCATAACAGTATCAAAATATTTGCAGTTTTTGAAGTACTTTATTATTAAAGTCGGCCATGCGGTTGACTATGTTCATTTTGTTTTTTCCCCATAGTTTACTTAAATCTGGGACATTTGTAAGCACGATATGGATGGTTAGTTGATTGGTTAACGTTGTAGTACTACAGAAATTGATGAAAAGAAGGAAACTTGTATATGCTTACGTTACGTCAGTTAATTTGTAAACTGCGTGACTCTGCTAGTTCTAAGAATTTGGCAAACGATTGGCAAATATATATATTTTTCATGATATACATGTATAACACTACAATAAAATGTCAGGTTACCATCAGAACGTCTGTTGATAAATTGATCGTAAAATGAGTGTTGCTAAATTTAGCAACAGTTTACCAACAGTTTTTGTCTAAACTGTTTCTAAAATTTAGCGACACTTACTTTATTAACAATTTTCAAAAAGTAAATTGTTGTTATATTAACTTTTTCTTGCAGTGTAAGCATGTGTGGTATTATTGGCAGTATCAAACTATAGTTATTGATGTTTCAAAAGAAGAAGAAAAAACTATAGTTATTGAAAACTCGATATCGCGTTATTTTTTCCAGCAACGTGTTTTGAAGACGGGTACACTACTATTTAAATTTTAGGAGAAACGTATACCAAAAGTTTCGGAAAATTAAGTGAACTTTTAAAATCTTAAATAATGCTTCTGATCAGAAATTTCATTAAAGCATTTAATAAAAAAACGTTATTGTAACATTTAATCGCTAAAGTTATTTTATATTATGATATTATTAAAACAATAGCCTATCTTATTGTGAAGTGTTTGGTTAGCCAAATTAAATCAATTTTATATGGAGTGGTTGTCGCATGAAACGAGGAGGGTCATTATTTAAGATTTGTCAAATTTTAGTGTTTGGATTTAATCAAATTTCAGAAGAAGTTTACTAATTTTGTAATTATAGAGTAGTTGTCACATGAAACATTTGTCAAAATCTAGCCCCAACATGCTCGAAGACATTGGAATCTCAAGTGATCCAACCCTGAATGTAGAAGATGGTAAACAAACCATATGATTATCGACTCATGTTCAATATTCAATGGGGTGTAACAATTTTCATTCCCGTTTGTTCCCCCTAACTCCACTTTGGAAGTCGATTTCACACCAGACACTACTAGTTGGATTTGGACAACATTTGTACCGTTAGTGCTCTTGTTGAACTTCGATTCGGCATTAGCCACAAACCATTTTGTGAAGTTTAGATTCTTTAAACCGGTCCGTGAAAGTTGGACAAAACCATTTTGTGATAAACTAAATTCCAACAATTATTACCCTTTGAATATTTCAACGTCGCCGTTTTTCTTCATTATCCAAGGTTGTTAAGGATGACAATGTCCATTAGGTGTTCTCTTCTTTTAACATTGATTTTGTTTCTCATCCGCCCTCCTTTATCCTCTCACGAAAAACATTCCTTCCATAGAGTTTTAGTTTAACTTTAATGTAGTTTATCCTCTCCTATATTTTTTTCTTTTTCGGAAAAAGGAGACCTTTTTGTGATTAGCTGAAAAGCAAATATCTTTCGTTTAAAAAATTGCTTTCACTATGAAAGTGATAATCAGGATTTCTATCTACTGAAATATGGATTTTGGTCAAATTAACCCACAACTTGATTACTTGATATAAATAATTTTATCTCACAATAAAACATTTTCCTCCTTATGAGGATCAATTAGCTGTTGAAATTACCGTTTATGAAGGGAAACATCATGCATCTATCAAACAAGTGCCATTGCCCATGACATTTTTTACTTCCATAATAATAATGATTAACTCTGATATAGTAGAATTTCCATATCTAGAAATTTTCTCTTCATTCAAAAATGTTGTGAATCCATATATATACCATCCATGAAACAAGCTGAGGAACTATACTGCTTCAATGTGAAACCATCATGTGAGTAACAGTTTTTCTCTCGAAATCATGTTATTGTAAATGTGAGTCATGTGAGCATACGAGATTATTGCTTAAAATATTTATTTACGCCAATGTAAAAAATTAAACTGATTGATTGGTATATTTTCATCATTTATTTGGGTCCATAAAACTAAGAATAGAGATGCACTTGCAAGTGCATTCAGTTGAAACAATGGGCACCGTCCAAGTCACTACGAGTCTACGACTTTGCTATAAAAAAAAAATACCATAACAATTAAAATATATCTAAACATTAAATTGACCGCTTCATCGATAATTTTCGTTAAACTAAGAATAAAGATGTAATAACACAAAACATGGTGACTTACGAGTATATTAAGCTGAAACTATGAGGACCGTAACTACAAATTTGTTTTAAAAAAATACCATAACAATTAAAATACATTTAAACATTAAATTGACTGCTTCATCAATAATTTTCGTTAAACTAAGAATAAAGATGTGATAACACAAAACACGGTGACTTACAAGTACATTCAGTTGAAAATATACGTCACTATAAATTTGATTAAAATAAAATGTTCCGTTGCCGGGACTTGAACCCGGGTCTCTCGGGTGAGAGCCGAGTATCCTGACCAACTAGACTACAACGGATTTTATTTATATATTCCTTTTTTAAATATTAATCACTAACTCTAAATAAACCATCTTTTATGATACATGCAAAAAAAATGTTAATTTCCAAACATCACTCACATTAATTAATAATTACACAAGTTTGATAGTACAATTTATAACAAAAATAATAATTTTGTCAACTCATTTATCAAAGTTGATTTATCAAGTTTGATGCCGTACAAAATTGTTCTTTAAATGACTAATATTTTTAAACATATACTATTTTCGTTTCTATTTACTTGTTCGGTATTCCATTTTGTACCGTTTCGATTTACTTGTATAGTTTCCTAAAATAGTAAAAGTGGTTATTCACTTTTAGCTTATTAATTACGCATATACTTTATAACTTTAATATTTGTTTATTACATGGGTTCACCCTAAAATAGTAAAGAGTGTTGCTATTGTAACCCAAAAAATCTACCTAAAATTTTTACCCGATAAGATGAGTTGTCTAGTCATACTCATATAAACAATATTATAGTTTCATGTAAGTCTAAATATATGAGTAATGTGTTATAAATATTGATAACAAAAAATACAACTACAAACTAAGAAAAAATAAATAAGTGATAATTGTATTTTAAAAAATAGTGTTGTTATTGGCACCTTCAAATTCAATCCGCTGAGCTGAATTTTCCTAATCACACAATCTATAGTCTAGACTCATAACTTACACACAACTTACACACTCTATAGGCTAATAAAATACATATTTATCCGTCCAACTATACATAAAATTCTATAATTTGATAAATCAAAATATAAATATTCACATAATAAAAATACAATCTACTAAAAACTCAAATAAAAATATACTAGAACCCTATTTTAGTCTACCCTAAATTTAAATATTAAATAAAAAATATATATAAAAATTCAACCCACTAAAAACTCAAATAAAAATATAATCGAACACTAGTTGTTAGTTGAACTTAGCCTAAATTTAAATATTACTTAAAACTAAAAAAAAATTTGTTAAATATAAAACTCAACCCACTAAAAATTCAAATAAAAATATACTAGAACCGTAGTTGTGCCTATCCTAAATTTAAATATTAATTAAAAATAAAATATTAAATCTAATATTAATAACAATCAAAACTCTTGATTAGGTGGATATGTCATGTAATGTGACATATCAGCGGGTTGATTTTTTGGCTAGGAAAAATGTGTGAGCAAAAATATTTTTTATTTAACATAAATTATTAAATTATTACTATTTAACATTAACAATTAAAACTCATTGGTGAATTTGCCATGTGTATATGCCACATCAGCGGGTTGATTTTTTAGATAGAAAAATAGGTGAGGAATATCATTTCCCAATAGTAAAAGTGGTTATGGGTAAAGCAAAAGTTTGACAAAAACAGAGTGTGATGTTTACTTTTGTTAAATAGTTGAGTTTTACACGATACATTGAAACGGACATATTATATAATTTGGTTGGTAAATTATACTATTGATTACTTAATGCTGGTGACAAAATTTCATATCATGATCAAAGTAGCTCTTACTTTTTAATGTGTTGCTCTAATCACTTGCCTAATTACTGTTTTGTCGCTCGATGTATCATATTTTCTCTTGTCGATGTCGAGTCCATCACTTAGACCTTAACCCATAAGTATGGGCAGCCCTGAGCGAGTGTTCTCTGTTTGATCACGCATGAGGCTCTTGAGCAATGTCATAGGCTTCAAAACGTTAATTTATTTCTCAAGGTACCAATCTCGTATTTACGTATATGAGTATATTTATATTGTATTCAACATTATGATCTTAACATATTTTTAATTTTCAGTTTTATTTTATGTTTTGTTAAACATAATTTTACACCACAGCCCCCCGAAGAATTTCATCCTAGTTCCGTTCCGCACCTGCGTATATCTCTATTGTGTTCGACATTAAGGCCTTAACATATAGACACCGGTGTTCCTAAACAAGTATCGTGTGTGCAACCATAAAAGTCCGCCAAAATAAAAGAGGCACTAAAACAAGCGAACTCGTATGTAAAAATAGTAATTTTCGCTAGTTTGCAATTGAACTTGTGAGAATCATATACATTACAATTTCATCCATCATCGGAGTACGTACTTTTTCCATCTTGACAAATTAATCATCGGACTTGTTTCTAAATTAGAATGCAAATTAAGGGTACCAACTTATAGATTTGCATAATATATCAAAATTTCCAGGAACAAACTTATGTAACTTAACCGTATAGCGAATAAGTTGAACTCCTCAAACAACAGGATAATCAAATTTCAGTAACTTGTATGTTTGATAACATTAATTTGTCTAATGTCGATAAAGGCAAAAAAATTAGACACCAATTTTTTTTAGTCCTAGTTCTAGTGAAATGATTTCCTCATGTACCAACGAATCCAGCAAAAACATCGTTTGTTGAACTTCTCATAAAACACGAGAGAGTTGCTTTTGACCTGATGTCATACGATGAAAATTTTATCTAACCGCTGCTAAATTTTTGCCACACTAAATTGATCAGCATAATTTGAAAAAGATAGAAAATCGTTGATATGCGGGATGTATATTATACTATTAATATAATCAAACTCAAGAAAAGTTGAGGCTGTCAAAATTTGCCAAATATTTTCAAAAATGCACTCACTCTATTTTAATAATTACTAATATATCTAATCTAATTAATTAATAATTTATCCTCACTATATTTTACTAATTACAGATGTAGCATAAATTAATTAACAATTTATTTTAATCTGCATATAACTACAATAAATGATACCAAATCTGAATATTATGTTCAAAATAAAATATATTATGAAATTTATGTCATTACGTGTATCACACGTAGCGTGTGAGTAACTTTTACTAATATAACGCGTTTTGAATTTTTAAATTTTAATTTGATGTGCATATATATTCCCTATATATATATATATATATATATATATATATATATATATGAAAATGTTATATAAACATCAACTTAACTTGGACACTTTTTCGTAAAAACGCTCCAAATCAAAATTTAGCTAATGCAAATCTCCACGGTTTCATGACGGGAACACAAATATGCGTCTTGTTTTTTTTTTCCGAGATGTATAATGACCTATTTTCGAAATTATGGTAAAATTTAAAAATTCAAAACATGCCATTATACATCTCAGAAAAAAAAAACAAGACTCATATTTGTGTTTCCGTCGTAAAACCGTGGAGATTTGAATTAATCAAATATTGATTTGGAGCGTTTTTACGAAAAAATGTCCATTTGGATGTTTTTATGGTGTCCATGTATCCTCCATATATATATATATATATATATATATGAACTATACCAAAATATCTTTTTCCTTTATCTACAGTGGTATACACAAGATTAGGCCAATTACTTATTACTTACTATTCTTTTTATTACTCCAAATTGAAATTTTACCCCCTTAAACCCAGTTTAACTTCCAACTACGACAAAAACAATGGCACAAAAGACATCATGTATAGGCAAGACAAATAGAAGGTTAGGATCTTGCTATACAAATAGATAAGTGACAGACTTAGATAATTATGCATACAAATGATATCATAACCAAAACTGATTTGTAAGAGCATCTGCATCAATTTCTCTATCATTCTTATTAAATATAAAGTGAAAACACCATTTGTATCAAATTAATAACTGCATATAATTTTCACGAAGCATTAGTATCTCTAAAAGCCGTCCCTTATTATTATTATATCAGTTTTCTTCTTTTGTTTAATATAGTCTGTAAAAATGTTGTTATTATGCGATGAGTAGATGGAGTGGAATGAACTAATGTTCAATGATTAATAAAACAGTGATATATAAACTTTTGAAGGATAGTGGGTTTTCGGGGGTATATGAGGGAGATACTTGGCCTCCTTTAAAGTGGGGGACATCATAAAGAGACTTATGTCATGACCATTTTAGTGACAAATCTATAATTATAAGGAAAATGTGCAGCTGCTCTAAATCAAATTGGATTGTCCAACATGGTTAGGATCTCATCTCATTATCTCAATATGCCCTACTCGCCGGTCGCCACCACAATTTCAATAATCATTCTCCTTAGTTCAATCACTTATTATCTAATAAGTGAAAAATACTATAAAAAGGTTCGTACTAATTTTAAGGATTGTTGTGATGTAGCGAAACTCGTCAAACTTTCCTTAGAACATGACATGACATGACATATTGGTGTCAAATATCATATATTTATTCTAATATTGTAGTAAGGCTAGGGAAGGGAAATTGCCATTAGCTTTGAAAATATGTAAAGAATGATAGAAAAAAATGTAAAAAAAAAAATATTGATCATATACTTGTATGTATCAAAAGAAAATTCAATGTGTACAATCCATTTATTTTCTTTTTTGAAAAGGGAAAATTAATGAATTGTACACATTGAAATACACAATGCACAATATATGGGGTTGATTGCAAAAGTTTAAAAAAAAGATACACAGTAGTTAATTACTAATATATAAAAAGTAGACAGGGCTTATTTGCAAAAAACAAACAACTATAGCTATAGTGACCATTACACTATTACAGTGTACTATATACATATTCTATTTTCGGACAAATTTAGGACAACTCTCCAAATTTCTCTCTAGATCTGTAGTCATACTACTTTCAGACACACACACACACACACACACACACACACAGAGAGAGAGAGAGAGGTATGGAGAAAGAGAATGAGAAAGAGGAAGAAAAGGCTAAACCAAAACGTAAAGAAACAAAGCTAAAAGTGTGTAAAGGAGGATTATATCATTCTTCAACTCGCAAATCCAACTCTAAAGACCCTTTTTGCCTTGGCTTTTCTGGAACTTATTACCGAGGTTTTCTTTTTCTTTTCTACCCCTTTTATAAATTGATTATATACTGATTAATGTGCTTTTTATCGACTTCAAATTCAAAGTTGGGTCTTTTTTGTTTTGCATATTTACTGATTGTTTGGTTACTGATTAAGCTGATGAGTGTTGGAGTTTTGTTTTTGTGCTTAAAGAAAGTATCTTTGTTGCTTTTTTGGCCAAAAGATGTAAACAAGGTTCAGGGTAAATGCATTCGGCTTTTCTGTTTTGCGGTTGTTTTTTTCTTCATTTTTTTTCTGATTGTTTGGTTACATATCAAGCTGATGAGTGTTGGGGTTTTGTTTTTGTGCTTAAAGAAAGTATTTTTGTTGCTTTTTTGGCCAAAATATGTAAACAAGGTTCAGGGTAAATGCATTTGGCTTTTGGGATTTTCTGTTTTGCATTTTTTTATTCATATTTACTGATTGTTTGGATACAAATCAAGCTGATAAGTGATGGGGTTTTGTTTTTGTGCTTAAAGAAAGTATCTTTGTTGCTTTTTTTTGCCAAAAGATGTAAACAAGGTTCAGGGTAAATGCATGTGGCTTTTGGGATTTTCTGTTTTGCAGTTTTCTTTGATTTTTCATATTTACTGATTTTTTTGTTACAAATCAAGCTGATGAGGGATGGGGTTTTGTGTTTGTGCTTAAAGAAAGGTTTTTTGTTGCTTTTTTGGCCAAAAATTGTAAGCAAGGTTCAGGGTAAATGCATTAGGCTTTTGGGATTTTTGTTTTGCAGTTTTTTTATTCATATTTACTGATTGTTTGAATACAAATCAAGATGATGAGTGATGCCTTTTTGTTTTTGTGCTTAAAGAAAGTATTTTTATTGCTTTTTTTGCCAAAAAATGTAAACAAGGTTCAAGGTACTGCATTAGGCTTTTGGGATTTTCTATTTTGCATTTTTTTTATTTTTCATATTTACTGATTGTTTGGTTACTAATCAAGCTGATGAATGATGGGGTTTTGTTTTTGTGCTTAAAGAAAGTGTTATTGTTGATTTTTTGGCCAATAAATGTAAGCAAGGTTCAAGGTAATGCATTAAGCTTTTGGGATTTTCTATTTTGAAGTTTTTATTTTTATTTTTCATATTTACTGATTATTTGGTTACAAATCAAGCTGATGAGTGTTGTGGTTTTATTTTTGTGCTTAAAGAATGTGTTTTTGTTACTTTTTTGGCCAATAAATGTAAACAAGGTTCAAGGTAAATGCATTAGGCTTTTGGGATTTTCCATTTTGCAGTTTTTGTTTTTATTTTTCATATTTACTGACTGTTTGGTTACTAATCAAGCTGGTGAGTGATAGGGTTTTGTTTTTGTGCTTAAAGAAAGTATTTTTGTTGCTTTTTTGGCCAAAAAAATGTAAACATCAGGGTAATGCATTAGGATTTTGGGATTTTCTGTTTTGCAGTTTTTTTCTATATATATTTATTGATTGTTTGGTTTCAAATCAGCTGATAAGTGATGGGGTTTTGTTTTTGTGCTTAAAGAAAGTATTTTTGTTGTTTTTTTGGCCAAAAAATGTAAACATCAGGGTAATGCATTAGGCTTTTGGGATTTTCTGTTTTGCACTGATTGTTGGTTTACTAATCAAGCTGATGAGTGATGGGGTTTTGTAGTTGTGCTTAGAGAAAGTATTTTTGTTGCTTTTTTGGCCAAAAATTGTGAACAAGGTTCAGGGTGAATGCATTAGGCTTTTGGGATTTTCTGTTTTGCAGATTTAAGTAATTAAGATCGATATATGTTATTATGATTTGTTGTATTGTACATAAGGTTGTTTCCCGTTTTCTTTACATATTAAAGGATTTATGGGGTTTGAATTAGGTCCTTTTTATTTCCTTGTTTTTAGTGCTTGTATGGTTACAGCTTAAGCTGTTGGGTGTTTTCTTGTTTAAAGACAAGTTTTTTGACCCAAAAAATTGTCTAAAAACAACCTAAAGTCTTTGGCTTTTGGCCTTTTTTTGTTTGCAGTTTTAAGCTCAATTCTTCTTCTTATTGTCATTATTATTTGTTGCACCCAAGTAATATTGTTGCCATATTATTTTCACATTTATGGCTTCAAAGTTACGTCCTTCTTCATTTTTCATGTTTAGAGCTGTTTGGTTAGCATAAGCTGATGGTATTCGTAGTTATTTTTATAATTGAATTATTTTGCTATTTTAGTCAGAATAAGTTTTGAAGCTCCAACTTCCAAGTTAAAGACACTTAGTTTTCGGGCCCGTTCTTTAGCACTTTGAAGTAGCTTTGGCGCTTGTTTGTTTGCACTTTCCAGTAATTTTTGGTTGTTAATGAAACTCGAGAGTTTTTAGAGAATTGGACGAGAAAACAAGAAAACAATATTACCTCAATTGAAGAGAAATCAAAGAGGAACAAAAAGGGAGAAAAAGAATGGGGCTCTTCTTATTCCATAAAACTCAACATAAAAGAAAATAGGTTTACTGCAGTATTATTTCACTGCTTCTCCCAGAGGACTAAAACGTTATAAAGAAATAACACTCATGATCCAAACAATTAAGCAACTAGCCTAAGGAGCATAAATAAACAGAGTAACACAAAAGCCCGACAAATATAGATATAATATTAGTCACGCAAACAGGCGGGCAAGCGCATAACCCGACTGGAGCGCCTAACCGTGGTGTGCTCATCAGTTGTACAAAGACTATTTGGTTGATCAGGTTAAAAGTCCAGATTTCATTGTTATATTAAGCCAACCCAGGAATTTGCGTCTACAGTTTGACCTAACCTGACATTACCAAGATATCAGCAGAGGTTTTCGGTCCCCTTTTCTTAATAGTCAAGCTTTGTGTGTATTTAATAAAAATGGTTGTATTCTTTCTTCATCAATTAAGAGACTCGTTTTGGGAAGCATCACAATCAGTCAATAAGGAAGCTTTCCAACTTTAAATCAACAATGCGAAGTTGATATATTAACCTAATACAACCTAAAATGGTGAGATTATATATTGATTTCTCAAGTTAGAATGTTACATCAAACCTAGACTAGATTTTGAAATTAATTGAGTAATTTAAACAGTGTGAGAATCCTCACCTTTGTATCTTTTCTCTTTAATATCTTCTTGATTTTCTCTCTCCAAATAACACGAGATAGAGAGCTTGTTGAAGACTGAATAGAGCATTGTTCTATCTAATACAGGAACACAATATATTTATAATGTGACGGTGGTTTCTTGATTATTTTCACTAACTCTATGTTTATATATTCGCAGATCTAGGGGTAAAAGACGAGCCTGTAGCAGCTGCTGAGAAGAGGACTTATAATATTTCTTACTTTAAGTACGGGTGCATTGGTTACTCGGCTCACTTAGACAAAGATGACCCTTGGCAGGCACAACGCCATGAACCAGCAGTTTGCCTTGGTTTCGAGGTTTTCTAAATTTCCTCCTTTTTTAATAAATAAAATAATCCGATTTGCACTTATAAGTATTTTTTGTTTGTTTGTTCTCTTTTTCATTTTCGAGCATGTGAACGGTAGTTTGGCAAGTTCAATATTTTTTTGCTTTTACAAGCCAGGCTTACTTTTTTCCAGCAGCTTAAATTTTCTGTGTAGAAGATTTTGGTGATCAGTAACTTTGTAAATGTTAATATACTGATATTCAGTCTTTGTAACAGCTTATAGTACGCAACTGGTCTGACCGTGCTCCAGCTCATGTTCATACCAAGCAAGGTACTCTGTAAAATCTTTCTCTTGCTTCCTTTTACTATTATTCTTTGTGTCAGACCAATCAAGTGACTTCTAGAGAATAGATGTGTTTAAGTTACTCAGCATAACCCTTACTCCTTCATAGATGTTCTTGCGAATTTAATGGCCTTAAATCGGTCCAGAAATGATATATATCCTTGTTTCTATCTAGGCATGTGCTCAGATAGATGGTTTGAATCTAGGGCTCCTCCTTTATGGACCTCGTATCCTTTAACATACAATATAACCATTATCGAATTAACTCCTGAGAGCTATATATATGCTTAATGTTGTGAATAAGTTTTCCTAATATTGGTTAAGAATAAGTGCATGCTTATGCTACTTTAAGTCTTGCGCTGCAACTTTCAAGCAGTGTATTCTTTCTTAATAGATGGAATAAGTTGTACTAACATGACGAAATCTTAAGCGAAATATTTTCATCCTCGTAATTGTTGAGCCAGTATTTGTACATCTTAAATGTGATTTTGGTTTAGTTATTGGTTTAGAAAGTGCATATTTATGTTTAGGTCTTAGGCTTTGTTTGGTTTCAACTTTCAAGCACAGTTTCAACTTAAAACTGGGATGCATTGCTTGATCAGCTCAACCGTTAACTTTTATGTTTTTTTTTTTTTGTCATTGAAAAGCTAGAAGTTTTAAGCTTTTCATGAATCCATCTTTGTCTCAATCTATAAAAGATCCAAGTAATTGCTTGAAAGCTTCAACCAAACATGCCCTTATTAACCACTAGTTCATTGTGTATAAAATATAACTGCTTATTTCTCCTCTTGGAGTGATGGTTCCTTTACTTCATATATCTCACATTTGTTATGTAAAAGTTCTAAAATGGATGATTTTTTACAATTGTAGAGGCTCGATCTTCCCATTCTCAATCCGATGAGACATCACCTGCAGTTGAACCATCTCCCTCTCCTTCGTATGATTTTCAGAAAAGGCAAGTCAGCAAAATCTTCATTTGGTTATCTCTTATTTTATAGAAGTGATTCTAAATTGTCTGAACAATATAACTGTTCAAATTTGTAGAAGCTGAAACCTCTGCAACAAGTTACTACTCATAATCGGTTTCAGCAACAAGTTACTACTCATAATCTGTTTTACTCCTAGCTTTCAGTCTTTTAACGCTCTTTAACTTAGAAATTTTAGATATATTATAAAAAGATGGCTGTCTGTGAGATGTGTCAGAAAGAAGGGAAAATGTCTTTTCTATTGTATTTTGTAGCAATGATTTGCAACAAGGCTAACAAGGCCACTTTTAACAAACTAATAAACTTCAGGAGTTATTTTCCAAGTGAAACTTGAAGACCAAACTAAATTAGTTCAAAGGATGAAAAGTGTTGTGTTTCGTTGGCCATACTTCTTCGCTGTTTATTTAGTTTTATGGATTAAGAAACTTGTTTGGCACCATCATTTCCCTAACAAACCAATACCCATGTAAAATGATTGCAGAGACTCAATTTTAAACCCATGTAAAACATCCAACCCTGGCCTAAAAGAGGAAAAAGGCGTACTAAGCTTAAGATCAGGCAAATAATTTTGTTACAAAAAATGAACTAGAAAAATGATCTTATAACTGCTTTATATATTTTCTAACAACGTATAATATATATATATATATATATATATATATATATATATATGAAACAGACTGATAAACTGAACTATTCGTGTAGATTAGCAAGAAACTTGGGGGTGGTTGCATCAGGTGTTGGGAACAGTGCAATTAGTATTGGCATTCGCATTAAGAATCGTCTGATCAACGCTATTAATCCTTTCGGAAAACGTGACGACTAAATGCCCCCCTAAAAAGATGCAGATATCATCAGCTTCAGAGAAATGTTGTGGGGGGAACTAAATTTGTATCTTCGCTTTTTTCATCGCCTCGTCTCCCCATATAAAAAGCACTGATGATTCTCTTGTTTGATGGGTGGTAGTCTGTTCATCTATGTTGATGTAAATGTTTATGTACAAATTTATTTAGTTTTATCTATGCAATGAAGGGTTAGAGCAAATATTGAGAACGTTAGGTAAACAATGTCTATTATGGTAATGATCAACTTGAGGAGATTATGTTGGTCGCATTTCACCCGAACCTAGTCGAATGTAGCTTTTAGTCTGTCTCATGTCTGCTTGCTTATAAATGCAGTGTGTTAGGGACTGTGTTTCAAAAAGCGAAAACTTAGCTAAAGCGTTTTTGTAATAGCTATGCTAAAAGCGCAAAAAACTTGAGCTTTTAGCGGCCTACAAAGCGGAAAGATGAGCTCTTTAAGTTTTTTTAAGCTCTGAATTGAGCTTTTTTTTACTAAGAAGCCAGCTTTTTAAAACAGAGGACTCACTTAGGGTGGCAGCTTTAAATATAGTTATTGTTGGCTTCATCGATCCGCTGAAAATAGGAAAGTTTTTTTTTTTTGCTGGGTGAAACAAACTTTTCTTTCAGCCACAAATTAGTCAATTTTTTTATTCAGAGTTGCAGCCGAATTAGTCTTAAGAGTTAAGAGTAAGTTTCGTTAACCAGTTAAAAATTACAATCATTAAGCATGTGGTTATCTAGCAAATCTATTTGATTGATTATACTAGTTAACTAGCCAGCTCTTTAGCTACCGCAGATAAGCCTCGCTTCGAATGCAGAATATGCTTCATTTTCTGTGTAAACTAGTTTGTTCTTGTAAATCATAGATCCTTAGATGATGATTTCAATTTTTACATTCTTACGAAGAGAAATGAAATGTCATAGGTGTTCTTCATTCTATTTCGGGATAACTGTTTAGTGTTTATCAAGGAAGATGTACGATTAAGAAAGTGATATATGTTGCTTATCAAAAGAAAGAAAGTGATATATGTTGCCATATGTAAGCATTACACGATACTGCGATAGCATTCATGTCAACCGTTCCATTTCTCGGACCCTGTAGTTGTTGAATTGGGAGAGATTTACTTAATTGTTTATCCATCTAGTTATAATCTTTGAATTTTGAACTCATCCCTCATTCTTACTGTGAATACTGAACAAGTAATTTGTGAAAATGAGCACCTTAAAAAGGCTACCTTTTTACCATCAGAAAAAACACCATGGATATATACTCGTGGTAAAAGACTAAAATCCAATCATTTGTATCATGCCTCTCTTGTCTTCTTAAAATAGTATGTCATATACTACAGTAATATAGAAGGCGAATATGGAACCACCGAACGAATATAATCTTTCAATTCCCTTAATTTTCCTTTTTTATCAACGTAAGCAATATGTGCCACATAATGAAATATGAGAGTAGTAATTGTTTATTTCCTCAAGGTCAAGGAAATATAAATAATTCAAGTAAACCTAATTTGGCATGGAGCATGGACCCATCATTTAAAAAATAATCAGTTAAATAAAATAAAAAGTACTCTTAAGTACACATTTAACTTAGGCGTCACCCCTAACAACAGAGATGGTACAAAATAGAAATTTATAAAATCACCTAAGGGTTTCTAAAGTAATCTTTCGTAAGTGACACTTTCTATAGGGGTACTTTGGCCGTTTAATAAAGATTCAACGATCGAGATCATTCCAAATAATCCCTCTTACTCCCTCCCATTTTATTAGGACACTGTAGAGAGTAACAAAAAATAAGAGAACATCATTATTGCATTGTTTTTTTGCTTAAATTAACTTATTTTCCCCAGCTTATTGTTTCATTTTTTTTTTATGTTTGGAAAATGGTAAAAGATAGAAAGTAACAAAAAAAAAAATAGTTTTCATTTTAGGAAAGTGCCTAATAAATTGAGACAGCCAAAAAATGAATATTGTCCCAGTAAATTGAACGGAGAGAATATTTTATTAACACATCTTGACCATTATATATATTATCCAATGACCGGATCAAAATTTCTAACATTTGCGTTATTTACGTGTAGGCTTAGCATGACATTACAATACGATGACAAACTTCCCTGTGCATAACAACGTACGTTATCTCAGATCTTGCTTATTTATGTATACATATATATATAGCTTTATTATTTAACCTTCCAATCCATACTTTGTTTCTCTCACTCTCTTTCTTTAGTTCATATTCATTTGGAAATCTTGTCAAACAAATAATATGGGAGCTTATAAGAATGCTGTTCAATTAGGGTTTCGTTATGGAAATTCATTATCCAGACTAAAAAGGACCACGTTCACCGGTAGAAACTGCCTTAACAGTACTTGGCAATATAGAGTTAACAACCAAATGGATTTCGAGCGTCGACAAATCTCTCACCTCATTATACCTGATGGAAAACGCGCCTTCCTTGTCGACACCCTCACCCTTGTAATCTTTCTCTCATTCTATTTTCTGTATACAGTATCATATACATATGTATATATGCATCATGCATGTGTCTGTTTCTGTCATCTATTGTTATGTTTACATAGGCAGCATTAGTTTCTCGTGATTGTTGATGATAACACACGAAAATGTCAGTGGCGGATCTAGGAGATCGAGGTCTTAAAATCCATGCAAACTTATTTTTAAAAATATGGGGTGCAGAAATACAAAATCAGTAAAAAAAAACATGGAAAAAAAACAGGTTTCTAGATCTTAGCAGTCCCCTTTCCTGTAAAAATGTGATTGAAGTAGAATTATTGTGAACTGTAGATTACGAAATCGAAGAGTCGTTTTCCTATAAAAGAAAATGTGTTGCCACAGGGTGAGTTATGATTTGATTCTCTACAAAACGTGTTGCTTTTCCAAGGAATATAGTCCAGAATACTATTCGTCATTAACAACCAAGTAAAAAAAATGTTTCAGTTCTGAAGTTTTTTGTCGAAAAAGAGTTATTTTCTAATAAAAATTATTTGTTCAAACAATAATCATAAGATGTAGTCAGTCCAAAGCTAGTGTAATTTGACTCCTAATAGAGGGTCCTTCTATTTCGGTAATTCAATTACAGCAACATGTCATTTAGTGAGTTTATGGGGGAGGGCCGGAGGGGTATAGACATAGATTTTCGATAAAAATTTGAAGAAAAATTGTTATCTTACCCAAAACAACCTGAGTCTTTCCTGTATTTATGTTCTGTATTATACTTCATATTGATTAATATTTAATATACTCTTTTGATTTTTGACTAATTGTTTCATATTGAAGAATTTATGTTTGATTTAGACAGGTGCGAAATTTAGAAAAACAAGGAGTGCCTACGAAACAGGCAGAGGCGATTACTGGTGCTATTACTGAAGTTCTAAATGATAGCGTGGAAAATGTGGGCCAGTCTTACATTTCGAAAGTAGAAATGGAGAGAGTAAGGCATTTGTACCACAATTTTGCTTCATAGTGGCAGTATGTTTGTACATTTACGCGTATTACTTTGAATGTGAGACTGAGAGTTATGGATAAAAAGTAATTATGTGCGAAGTATTTTCATGCTAATATCTGTGTCACTTTTCTTGTGATTTTATAGACCGAGATGGTTCAAGGGGCAAACATATCCAAGTTTAAATCTGAAATACAAAGTTCTCAGGTACTTGACTGATCCACTCTTTCTTCTCACCATATCTTATATTCTTACTGCAATATTTTGCTGTTATAATAACAACATACTAAGTAATATACCCGCGTTAAACTTTGGAGTAAATATTTTTAATAAGACTGAAAAACTGATTGTTGGTGTGGATTTAAATTAGGTGCCAGAACTGGTAATTGGACAATAGTAATTAATTTCAGCTGTAAGAAACACATCTTTGCAGGCTCAACATTAGGACAGGTTAATTGGAAGGCAAAGAAGACACGATGGAAGTTGCTCTCCATATATATAGCCTTAGGTGTAATTTTTAATTGATGATTAACTTGCCAAGTTCTTAGGGTAAATAAACCTAAATTTTCAGTCATATCAAGGACCTTGATGAATAGAATCATGAACTAAATTGCAGTTTAGGATTAGATTAATGTTGTAACTAACTTGAGTGGGAATATCAGCGAGTCCTTGTGAAATGGATAAGAGGAAGCAAAAAGCAAATAGTGAGGGTAGATTGTTATGTTCGTGTAATTTTTGTTAGCTTCTCCTAGCTCGAGGAACAAAACATAGCCCAAAGTTAATAAAGGGGAAATTGCTATAAGTATGGCCATTTAATTCTGATTATAGGCGCTTCACAACGACAGGACCTACTCGAAGAAATTTATACTCCTATATTTGATCATCTGCTTAGTAAAAGTACGTGTAAGAGTATAGTCTCGAAGCTGTTTACAGAGATATTATGGATAACTTTTGACAGCCTTGTAAAACTACTTGCGTTTATTCTAGTTAAGCTCATTTTTCTATCTCCTTCAGATTTCTTTGGTCTTCTCCTGCTAGGCCGCCTCGTATGCAGTAAAAGCCAGCTGCTAAATCAAAAAAATTTAGTGCCTTTGCATTGGCAATCTTGCTTACTTTTGTATGGGTTTATCATTCGAGTTTACCTCATTAATTTTTTTGGTGTATGAATAGTCTTATAATCCTCATTATGGGTCTGATTTCTTATTTTAGTAGTAGTTTATTAACTTTATAGTTTGATGTTTTCAACAAACATTCGATTGTACGTGATTCAGGAGCATCATTTTTCGCTATTACAACGTGAGACTGAAAAGCTTCGAGGCGATATAGAAAAGATGCGCAGTGAACTTAGGTTTGCCTTCTAAGATGAATTTTTACTATGTAGTATATACTCTTCCCATTTATTTGTTTCACCACAGGGTTTCTCATAGGAAATGTTGTTTTTCCTGTCAAATAGGCATGAGATAGACAAGGTCACTGCTGGCCAACGTTTGGATCTAAATCTTGAAAGAAGGTGAACATATTATCTATATTCATTTTTTTCCATTTCGGAATTTCCCCTACTGCTTAGAAAACGTCAATCTGGAGGTAGATTTGAATATTTATAGTATCTTTTATCAAATATTAGTACAGATTCTGCAGGGAGTTTGCCTATATTTTAAAAAATGTTAATTTTAAAAAATGCGCTTACCGGATTGGTCAGGTGGTCATATTTTTGATAATTTTCACGACACCACTTGTTAAGAATCATACAAAAAAATTACTGATCATTCCCGCTTCTTTTTTATTTTAAGCAACAGTAGAAAATGGATTTCTTAGATGTATTATATCCTTTTCACTCTTAAACTGAGTGAAACAAAACCAAGAGCAAATATCTGGATTTTTTACTATCAGAGTCATTCTTGTTAAAGACTGATCATGCTGAAATGGAACTTGATCTCAAGACAAATAAAACTTGTTTGGTTTAAATGACATGAGATACTACGAAAGGGTTCAGTTTACCTTGTCCATAAGTTTTATCATACTGTTGCGATAAGTTCATTTTTTTTATTCAAACCTCTTTGAACTTTTGGTTACATATAACTGCAGCCGCATAAGAGACGAACTCTTAAATCAGAAGGCAGAAACCACCAATCTTACAAACAAGCTTGACCGAGTAAGCATTACCTCCAACATTCGTTATAATGTTTTTCTTTTCTTTTGTAAAATTGTTAAACTTAAAGAAAGTACTCTCTTCCCGCAGGAAATCAGTGGATTAAGGCTCCAGTTAGAAGCAGGAAAAAGTGAAGTTTTGAGATATTGTGTGGGTACCCTTATCTCCATATTCGCAGTTGGTATTGGTCTATTCCGTATTATGGCATAGGACTCAGATTTATAAAATGCTATTTATACTATTCTTTTTTTGCTTCTTTAACGAAGCAGATATAACTAAAAGAAAAGACCGATCAACACGAGTTTTTCGAATTATCTATTTGCCTTGCGGTTTAGTGTAGGTCCCTTAAAAATTTCAACTTGGGGGTGCCAAAGTAGCCTTGTTTCATTTTGTCATAACATAGCATGCCAGGACTTTTATCTCCTTTCGGAGGAACAATAATTTGATACTTTGTTTCTTTTTTCCACTATAAATTTATATGTTCCAACTTTTTATGCATGTCGTCTGGGGTAGGAGATAAAAAAAATTAGTAATAACTGAAACGGGTAAATTAAAGCCACTGGATCAAACTTCACTGTAAGAGGTAATGCTCACTCGGTCAAGCTTGTTCCTAATATATGGGGAAAAAATACATTTAATCTAGTGTACTATATGTTTTTAACGATTTAGATATCAGACTACCAAAATTAACAATTGACGTACTGAACTATCATAATGTTCACAATTCAGATACCACCGTTAAATTAGTTGGATGTAAGTTAGGTTCAATTTTCATTTTGGTCATATTTTTTGTAAGTTGTATAAATTTAACCCTTCATTTTTTGAAACGTCTCATTTTACTATAAATTCAAAAATATATAATTATATCATATATATATATATATACAAACGCACGCGCACATATATATATATATGTTATATTAATGTATGTATAAAAATATATATAATATAATGCATGTATACATATTATTGTAAATAATGTAAATTCTAGTTGATATTTGTGTATAAAAAGAAATTATAAATATTTAACAAATATATTCTATTTACAAAAAATGAATATTTGTTTGAAAAAAAACAATTTGTTTGCCGTTTTTTCATGAAAGTATTCAAATAATGATGTTGGCTCAAATAATTTTTGCTCCAATGTCATAAACCTAAAACTTACTTTATTTTCGTTTTAGAAAAAGTGTAAAAAAAAGCTATAATTTTTTTTTTTATTTTAGAAAAAAATTTAAAGAAAATCTAATCAAATAATATGTTTTTTAAACTGACATACTTTATTATGTATGTATATGTATGTGTTTTAATATAAACATTCTAAACTGTAATGCTTCGAAAAGACAATTAAATTTATACAAATTACAAAAAATATGACCAAAATGGAAAGTGAAACTAAATTTCATCTAACTAAATTAATATCAGTACCTGAATTGTGAATATTATGATAGTTCAGTACGTCAATGGTTAACTTTGATAGTCTGGTACCTAAATCGTTTAAAAACAAATAATACAGTACAATAGATGTACTTTTTCCCTAATATTTGCATCTTTACTATCAGATTCATTCTTCTTAAGACTGATCATGCTGAAATGGAACTTGATCCCAAGATAAATGAAATTCGTTTGGTTTAAATGACACGAGATACTACAAAAGTGTTCAGTTTACCTGTCCATAAGTTTTTTTATACTGTTGCGATACGTTGATTTTTTTTATTCAAACCTCTTTTAACTTTTGGTTAAATATAACTGCAGCCGCATAAGAGATGAACTCTCAAATCAGAAGGCAGAATACACCTATCTTACGAACAAGCTTGACCTTAAATTCACAATCTGACTATCTTTAAGGTGCTAAAATGATAGAATCCGTTCCACTAAAAAACCAATCCTGATCGGTCCTTTACAGTTTTTGTCCTTTTAGGTTCCATATGTTGGACGAAACATATTACAAATTGAGATTGTGTGCAACTAACGTTTATTGAAAATGCCAGTGGCATCACTGAACTTACTTTCCGTTTCCTGTTTAAAGGATCAAATGCACAAGAGAATGAAGCAATCTTCGTTTGAGATTTGTTTTACTGACATCTTCTATTTCTAGATGCTGCGGAACGATATTCATAATATTTTGAAAAATAAATGCATTATAGATTTATCAAGAATTTAAAATCAAGCTTTAACAAAATATTCTTCAATAACACCACCTTGGTACTAAAGAAACAGCAAAACATTACAAGGGGCAATTCAGAGGTTTGCATGTCACGAAGAATTTAACAAATACTAATTAGTAGGTAACAACAAAATAATGAGTTCTTTAGGACAAGTAACCTTTCCGATAGATAAAAAAACGTCACATCGAAGGATCTTTTTGCCTAAAAAAACACTTTACCAAACTACCGACATTCGTAGGTAAGTGACATAATGCTGATGAGTAAAAAGCAATCCTGAAGATAAATCAGAGAAGCAATATAAGTTTTCAGTAACCATCAAATAGAGAACACGTATTGATTCGCAAAAGAAATACTTACACATAATGGTTCTATTAGCAGACAGATAGGCGAATAAGATGGCCAGTATCACAAATACCATGAAAACCTGCAAAGAGATTGGAATATGATATGATATGATAGAATTTCAAAAAAAGATTGGAATATGATAATTGATTAAGGATTTTTAGTAGGTAAAAATATCTAACAGTAAAAATCAAGATAACAACTCACCAAGGCAGAATTGTATGGAGGTTCATTCTTGATAATGTAAGATTTCCTGGTGAAACCAAAAAATTAAGTCGGGGGAGAAAAAGGTCAAACAATAATAGACAGAATTAAATTATTAATGGTGGAGACAAACAAAAGTATTAATGAATAAACCACAGACCTTTTGTTCAGGGTGCCTGATTCTCTACAAAGCTTCTGAATAGCTTCAATCCTAGTCAATGTTTTTGTAGCATTGGGATCATCCTTGTTAACCTAAAATTTCAACATATTTGTACTTTATACTTTATAGCAAAGTGCAACTGTAGAAACACCAAAAACGTGTCGCCAAATTGAAAGAAAATTTGAAATCAAAAAGCATTTAAATATAAGTATAAGAAAAAAGCTAATGGTTGACTTATTGTGGAATCGAGTAGATTCCAAGTAACTTCTTTTGAAATATGTCTAAGCAATAACATATAATCAAACAAATTTACCAAGTACAGAAATTTGAAAAAGAAAATACTTTTTTCTTTGCGTCAAAAAACTCAAATATGATTATGAGAGTCGTAAGTTGGTATACCTTTGACCTCAGCATGACAGAGAAGTCGTAGAAAGCACCATAAACATCTGACATAGATTTTGTCCGGTCAATAACTTTAGCAGTAAGACCTGGAAAAGGTAACAAAATCAAAAAAGAATAGAGTCAACAAAGAAGACATGTTTATAGTTCTAACTCTTTGTATGTTGGTATAGGAAGTACAGTTGGGAAAGATATGATCTGTAAACCTTAGTGTTATGAGATTTCTTCTTAGAAGGAGAAAAGACAAATAAAGCAAGCAGAAATGTCAACAAAACAGTGTTTTAAAATGCGAAACTCACTATGATTTTACAAGAGCTTCATTAAAGCGTAAGATCCATGAGTGAAAAAGGCGAACATTCAGTTTTTAACAAGGATTTTTTTTCTTTTGTGCCAAAATAAGTAAAACCGAGCTTTTTAAGCTTTGAAACCAGCTTTTTCAAAATGAAGCCACAAATACAACAGTGCTCCCAATATTTGGCTTACTACCACATTATACGCATTGGCTTCATATATGTGTGTGACTAGAACACAAGAATAAGAAACCATTAGCTACCAAATGATCGGATTATCGTACCATTTCTAGAGTGCAGAAGAGGAAATCTTACCGCGTCTCATTTTAACAACACCTCTAAAGACTTCAATGTTGTCGTAACATATTGCTAAGGTTCCAATTGCCATTATCTGGTAAAACATAAAAATAAGATTCAGAGAAGAAATTTTGTTCACAGTATGCGAATAAAAAAGGTTTGAAAGCAACTTAAATTCCATTACAAAGGAGAAGTTCTGTAAGACCAAAAATGCAGGAGGAGGAGAATTATGCATTTCAGTGCAAAACAGCAAACGACACAATAGCATAATTAAATACCTTGGTTATGGTTATAAAATTAACATTTTGATTGGGTAAAAAATGTGCCAATGATACAAAGTGTCAAAAGAATCAAAAATGGGAAAGTAAAACAAAGATGACATATGGAATGAGCCTCAGACTATGTTATATGAAACACGTGAATCTGAGCTGTTCAAGTTTTAACGTTTCAAAAAATCAAGGTACCAGGTCCATTCCAAAATTGGTGTCAAGCAAGCCTATGATAAGCCGATTATGATAAATCAATCACACAATTCTGAAACTGCAGCTTTTAAAAAAATCGCATTACATTAATAGTATATGAGTGCTGATTTACTGCCGTTTATTCAAAACAAAATTATCTAATTACATATCCGTAAAACATCAAATTAAATAGCCATCCAGATTTTCAACTATTTGTACTAGGCATAACCGGTAGTTCTTTTTTAAAAAAAAAAAAAACAGTCGTTCTTCTCAACACTTACAGACTTCTGTTAAAAGCTTATATCTTACAGAAACAAATAATTTCTAAGAGTGACAAAAATTACATCCCATCTCTTTCAGTTCTTTGTCTGTACTTATTATCAAAAAATGGTGTCCAATTGAAAATCAGTTTATCATATTTTACACAAAACAACCGAAAACAACTGGCTGCAAGAAGTACCCAAGTCATTTAAATCACATACCTGAGGGATTGCACAAAATCTAAAGATAGCAGGAGACTTCAATGCCAACATGTAAATTAAACAATCCTCCACATGTATCAAAGCATTTGTGACCATGTCATTCAGACATTGCACTGCTTTGACCGAATTCTCCTCATATTTTAGATCCTATAAACAAAGATAAAAAGCAATGAATAAGGGAAAGAAAAGCCATAAATATCAAGACTGTACACCAACCCATTATTCATTGTTGAGAAAAGGCGTGATATCTCATATGGTTTCGCATAGCTGACCCCAAGTTTTGGGGTTTGAGGCGTAGTTTGATGATTATGATGTAAACCAACCTATTAGCTTTTAACAACTACTAGTACACCGCACAATTAAATTCAATTTCTACACCAATGATTACAATATGAAACAATTACTACATATCAAGATTTCAACTCAAAAGCACAAATTATGTATTGATCGTTTGATTATGATGATGTACTACTCACCAAAATGCACAAAATCTAACAGTTTCTACACCAACATTAGACAAGTTAGTTTTAAACACTCGAAGATTTAGATAGTTTGGTGTACAATAGTGAGATTTTTCCTTGTCTACAGGACTAATGCTATCTAACAAAGGAAAGAGACATACCTCAAGTTTGTCAACGTACTTTCCCCAAATCTCGCGGGGCCAAAACATGCGCGATTTTGGTATCTCGTTGATATCTTCCAGATAGTCTCGAATGATGTTAGTTTTCTGTAAAAAAGATAATAACTAAATTAATTAATGAGAAGGAAGAACACTGATGATAAAAATACTCAAAAATTTTATCGAAGAGAAACCTGAAGAAATAAACCCATTGAGTTGGATATAGAATCCGTCGCCAGATCTTCGGTACCAGAAGCATGGAAAAGCTTTGATAAGCCTAACCCAACAAGCCCTGCTACATAATGACAATATTCATCATAGTCATCTATTGTCTCGACCTGCAGGAAGATAAATCATGATTAGCCCAAATTCATTTTTGGGTTACAGAAATGATAAAATAATGATTAGCTCAAGATCCATCTCACGAATTAATACAAACCTCTTTGCATATGAACTTTGCCATTCCTGCTCCCATTCTCATTGTGATATCCTCAATTGCCTCCTGGAAGCTGCAGAATAGTTGAATAATCTAAGTTAAACCCTTCACCATTATATATACCAAAACTACTTGTCAATTGACCATTATCCCTTTCAATTGATTAATATTCAGAAAAATTGCCATAAATCTCAGAGAAATGTAGATTCCTCACTATCTACCAGTTTTCACCAGAATATATCCATATAAACTGAAGACAAGAAGAGAAACTAAAACAGAACAAACCCTTTTTCAAGCTCCAGAAAGGCAGTAGCAACATGACGGAATTCGTCCATGAGCACCTTGTAGTGTTTTGTACCACCTAAATACATAAGTGTCAAGGAACTGTATCAGTGGCCAAGATCTGTTTATGTTACAAGAAAGTGGCAGCTTTTCTAAAAGGAAAGCAAGAAGAAAGACGCAGAAAATCTATGCACATACGTTCTACCATTGATACTTAGACTCTTACTAATTAAAGTGGTCATTAAATGGATCGTATGTTTTGGAAATTGTTAAAGAAAATTTAATGCGTAGCATAGTACAATTAGTTACAGATAGCAGGAGAGAATGAAAAAAGTGCAACAATGCAAGAGAAATACTTACATGAAAAATGCCAGTCAACATTATATATGTATTGGTGAAAAGCCATGAGAATGGGTACTTTAACCTCTGTCAGTATGCTTGTATCGTCCTCTACAAAAGAGCAAGAGATGTAATGAGATATACAGTAAAAACAAAAATAAAATAGAATATCGGCAAAACCCGATGATGGGCCTTGGTATATGATATAATGCCAAAACATTTGAACTAGAGTTGAGGCTTCAATTTTGGGAGCATGAGCCCTCTGCCTATGTTCTCTTTTAAAAGCGCAGTATTATGAATATAAACAACACAGAATTATTTCTATGGAACAAATAATGACAAGAAACAATAACTTGAAAAAAAGAGCATACCGACAGTGTCAAGGGCTCGAAGTACCAAATAGAAAATGCATACCTGAAAGATGAAGAAGATGCATACTTAAGTACCAGGAAAGGTTAACACATGGCAAGACTAATTGAAGAGAGACCAACAAAATACACACACACCGACCGTTACGAAAAAATGAAATTAAACCAACGATGCCGTTGGTTCCTGATTTCTTTTTATAATAACAAATACGGGGAGAAATTTGAACTCACAGCCTTTATATATCTATAAATGGATGTATTGAAAATTTATTATATTTATTCCTTACAGCATTGCGGAGGTTGGTGTCTAGCTGCTGAATAACAAGGCCGAAGCTGCGAGACACCTTATGAAGCATGGTGTAGCAGAAGGCCCAATGGGGCTCTGGCGGAATTTGCTTCTCTGCGTGCCTTACCGCCATCTTCAGCTTCAAAAGCGGGTAAAAATCGTCTGGATTTTTCAGAATCGCCCCCAATGTACCCATCTTCAATATCTTTGTTCTGTTCATATCACAAACATAAAAATAATTATATAAGCAAATAGAAATTTCATGATCAGTAGACATTGGGCTTCATTTCGTTCTCCAAATCAGTGACCATTGTATGTATTAAGCTATGAGCCATGCCATCATTTCAACATAACACATGAAAATTATCTAGTTGGTGCAATCATCTGCTCAACTAAACGAATTACCTATGAACTACCTCAACGGCTCAAAATCACGTCCATTATGTACATACAAATAACTTATGAAAGCATTTTCCATGAGTTGTACATCAGTTGGGACATGTTCTACAAAACATAAACACAACGGGTGTAAATTTATTTGGCTGCTTCATAATCAAATTAAATTGAGCATTATACATTCTTCAAATAAATAAACATTGTATGTATTATTTTACGAGTAGTGCTACTCTTACATAATTATATACGCACATGATCTAGTTAGCATGCAATCATCGATTTAGTTAATCCCTATAAACTGCCTAAACATTGAGAACTGCCAATTTACAAAATTATCATGGACCCGGCATTCTGTAGCATTTTCCATCTGTTAAACACTTCTCAGCCTGTTTGATAACACAAATCGGTCGAAATAGTTTGGATATTTCACCACAAACTCTTTATTAGCATTTTTTTCTTTTATTTCTGTCGCAAACATACCAATTAAAGATGATTTCATATTTTGAAGAGTTGAACCATATTGAAAATCCATACACAATACAAACCGACCGTTACTGATATTCTCCAATCCAAATCAACAAACTCTACGTATCATGTTATAAGGGTCCCCAAACTCCCATATTCAAGCCTACACTTTTATTTAAGTCTCGTGAAAAAATTAGTAACATGATAACATCATTACCGGTAAACAGAGATGTTAACTAGGGATAATTTTTATATCACAAACATAACAACCATATAAGAATAGAATAATAGATTTCACTGGAGAAATTTGAGAAGTATCCACAATAATAATGTGGATACTTTTTTATCACGCAAATTATAAATATAAATCTCAACGGAAAATTGAGAATTAGTCTCGTCGATAAAATTTGAGAATTGTTGACGGGTAATAAAGGGCGGCTATTTTTTATAACATAACAATCAAATTAGTATATATTTTAAATGTCATAGAAACAAATCGAGAACGGTCTATACTAACCTGTGCTAGATGCTAATAAAAAGTAATTATTATTCCATCAAAAAACAAACAGAATCAAATAGAGTTATTTAAATCTCATCAAAACAAATTGAGCCATTGAGGATTATTTAAATAGAATTATTAACATTAACCTGTGATAGATACTATTATACTAATTATGAATAATAATTATTCTCTCACCAAAACAAGAAATTTAAATTTAGTTTTAAGGAAATCGAAATAATCGAGAATTCTTAACGTTTGATGATAATAATGAGGGATGATTGTTCTATTGCAAACAAGTTATAATACAAAATCATTGTCAAAACCAATCATGAATTATTGACGGTAATTTGAGAATTATTAAAATTAACCTATACTAAATACTAATACTATAAAATAATTTTCCAATCTCAAACAAGATAAAATCAAACACATTCCTTAAATCTCATAAACACAATAATTTATGTCATGTTTTATTGTTAAAGACATCGAAATAATTGAGAAATCTTAACGTTTGATGATAATAATGATGGATGATTTTTCTATTACAAATACAACAAAATTGAAATACAAATTCATTCTCAAACAAAATAAAACAAAACACATTCCTAGAATCTCATGAACACAATAATTGAGGTCGAAAAAGTGGATATTAATAGTGAAATCATCAATATAACGAATATTAGAATCGAAATAAGGAGAATTTGAAGATTGGGAATGTGTTTTTACCTATTAATCTGAGAAATATGGGGAGCCTTTTTGTTGTTATATGTATTAGCTCTATGTATATGTATATACGTATGTATTATGTAGATTCTTTAAATAACAAATCAAATTTGTGCGTGGTTGAAAAAGAAATATAGATAGATAGAGAGAGAGCAGTGAAATATTTGTATCTACTGTACTATATTAGATACTAATAATAATAATAATAATATGGTACTCGTACTATAATGTGTATGTGAGAGAGAATGATTTATTGAATTTTAAAGAATAAATAAAAATTGTTCGGCATGAAAAGCGTGGGTAGCGTGATTTTGGATCTCCCTCCTCAAAATCCCAACCATTCCGCGTGTTTTTTTTTTTTATTATTGTAAGGTGAATGTTATCTTGATTGGTAACTTAAGTCTTGATTTTTTTATTTTAACAATTTTAATAAAAGTTAATGAAACCTAATTTCATAAGATACGATTAAATAGAAACAAAATTAATAGCCGTATGGATTAGAGTTGAGCGGATTGTAATAACGTCTCAGCCCCTAGTAAAATATCGTCAAATATTCCGGTATATTAATAAAAAGAATGATGTTATTGTAACCTTTAAAATCAATCAAAAATATCAAACCGCTGAGATGGAATTAATATTGGTATCTCATTAATTAAAATAAATTAAAATAATAAAAGAAAAAAATGGACAATTAATTCAATAGTATTTAATTAGTGACCAAATTCTTTTATTATTTATTCTATTTTCGTTGTTTAATAACATCGCAAGCAACTCAATATTTTTAAAATATTTTTTGATATATTTTTTTCAACATTACTAACCAAGTAATGTTATACACACAGCTCACACACGATCCATAATCAAATAAAATACATATTTATTCCTCCAAATATACATAAAATACAATCTATAATTTAATAAACTCAAATATAAATATCCAACATAATAAAAATTCAACCTACTAAAAACTCAAATAAAAATATACTAAAACTCGAGCTTACCCTAAAAATAAGAAAATTTGTTAAATATAAAAACACAACCTACTAAAAACCCAAGAAAAAATATATTAGAACCCTATATGAGTCTATCCTAAATTTAAATATTAATTAAAAATAAAAAAAATATTAAATATAGTATTTCTAATATATATACATGTATATTAAGAGTTTATGTTGATTAGTGATTGGACATACCATGTGTGTATGACACTTAAACGTGTAGAATTTTCGGATAAATAAATGTGTGAGTAAAAACATTTAGCTAATAAAAAGTCTACCAGCATTGTTATAACTATAATAGGTATATTAACAAATAGTCATACTCTTAGAGTTGTGGATGTAGACAATGTTTTTCAATGGCTAATTTATTTTTTCTATTTTTAATAAATTAGAATTTGATATCTTAAACTTAATTATTAATCAAAATTTAATATTTTTTATCTATTTTACATATTTTTATGCAAACGGGTTGTGAACGATGTATTTATCTAGTAATTCCCGTCTTTTTTGTCAGGTTGCTATGGGAATTTTAGTGTAGTAACATGTTGAATCTCCATTGATTTGGAATTTGGATCATCTCTTAATTTTAGTGTAGAAACATGTTCAAACCTCCTTATATTCGGATAATTTCTGTACTAAATTATGGATATAATTCTCTTACTTTTTCATGGTCCTCATTAGTTTATTAGTCGTATTGTCTTCTAGTATAGTCTAGTTTAATAAAACTACTCTGGAAAATGGGAGATTATTCTGGTTCTTGTACTATTAGACATAGAACTCTCCGCCAAGCAATTTTTATGGTGCAAAACGGAAATCACTTATCATACAAAAAACTCCAGCTAAAAGAATCACATATTTTCCCTGTATCCTTGTGGTGCTTAATAAAAGTCCCCAGAATCATATTTTATACTAGCAGTTTCATAAGTTGGGGGAATCTTTTTTGGGTATATTTTGCTTTCAATTTCCCTTTTAAGAATTCGTAGAGTTTCTACTGGCAATTTTTACAATTTTCAAAAAACTAGGGGGAATTTCAGAAATCTAATAACTTGAGGTTTAGATAAGCAGTGCGAAGCAAAGATTATGAAACAAGAAGATTATGTTTTTGATGTAATTTTTTTGACGGCACATCTATGAGATTAGAACTCCATATAAGAACCAAACGATCAGAGTTTCGATATCATATTTTCTATGAGATTGTAGGAGGAAGCGCCTCGAATACAAAATAACCGAAACACCCTGTGTGAAGGAAGACGACTTGTGTGACCATCATTTATGAAACAGAATAACGGACATCTCTAGAATAGATTTTGAAAAACTGGTGCTTGGTAAACATAAGTTGCTTTAGAAACTGCTTGTACTTTTAGTTGTTAATATCTGCTACCAAACTAATACTTTTGAACACTTAAGAAAAATTAAGATTCAATGGACCTGATAATTTCATAGACTCTCCTTCCTGGTCTAGTTTTAGACTTATATCTAGATTCTAATGTAGCTTCATTCTCTCTATCTTGACTATTATTTTATAAAGTATGTACTTGAATACTAAAATAACAAAAACATATCTGGAATTGGTTGTTAGCAGCTTTTAAGCTAAATGAAATCAACTTTTTTACTCAATATCAAATAAACCAACTTATTTGCTTAAAGTTTTTGTTTGGCTCAACCTTTAAGCAAATAAGTCATCATTGTATAAGTAAACTTCATATAAGCCAAAGTAACAAAATTCTTAACAACTACTTCACTTAATATAAGATTTAGAAAGATAGCATTCACATTCAAAACCTCTTCTCATACTCCTACATCAATTTATCGTACATACAAACATGTTCTTCAACACTGATATCCTTGTCGATCTTCCTGCTCTCATCATACATCTTTGAAACTCAAAACTGAGATGTTACATATACGACCAAATATTCTGTCCTGGTTCAGAGTCTGATAGCAATTAATGACTAGCCAATGAAGAACTACAAAGAGAACTTCGCAAAGAGTTATGAGGGGGTTGAATATCTGCTACTTCCTCGACGACCACGCCCATTTTCTTTTGACAGTAGCCCTCTATTCTGCAATATTCACCAACAAAATAGCAAATTCAGTAAACAAGGACCTTTCTATTGGTATGAACTATGAAGTGACTACTAAGGTCGTTATTTTATTTCTTTTGGGAATGATTTTCCATGAATTTTCCCCTTAGAATCTGAAACAAAACGAAAGGCCTATTGATAAATATGGCTACAATAGATTTCATATTTGGTTTTTGGTTTCAGTGGTGGAAAAGGAACCATGAGCTGAGTTTGATGGGCAGTTGCAACCAGATTGACATTTTTACAAACTTTGGCATAAAATTTAAAAGCTAAAGAGCCAAACAAAACACTTCCGCAAGAACAAGTTCCAAAAGATATACCAAAATAGTCAAGTTAAACTGAAACCCATGAAAACATGTAGTTTTGAGATGCCACCTACACCAATTTTACAAATCTCTGCCATTTTTCGTTTGACAAAAATGAAATGAAAACTGATGCAGCATATAAATTTGATTTTCATTTCAAACACCTGAAAAAGTGATTCAGAAAATGATACGACGTCCTACCAAGAAGGCCCTAAAACGTCTACTCCCAAAACACTCCATCCTTTCATTTCAAAAATCCTAAATGTCAATGAGAGAAGAAAAAAAGCTTTTGCATCTGATATTCTGCATATCATAGAAGAGTAATAATAGACCAACAAAGAAAAAGGCAAACATAAACAGATACAGGCTGATGCGCCGCTAAATTTGTATTGGATTCGGTGTGAAATCGGAAATGGTGAACAAATACCTTCTTCATAAAACAATACAATTGTTTGTGTTTGATTTGTTTGCCTATCCATACTCTTGATAGAAATACAGGTTTTATACACAAATATTAGAAAAACTCAAATACAGAAAAAACAATTTACAAAATAACGTACCTCAGAGGAGGACTTGAAAGTTTGCCGTCTTCTCGAAACAACTGCTTCAGCATGTTTCCTTTTTTCTTCTGCTTTTAATTTGGTCATGCTTGGCCTGTATAGTATCACCGTTCGACCGATCTGTCCCACGACCACAGACCCTGTCAATTCTTCCAATCTCTTCACGTTATCGTCGATTTCCCCTGGACAGTTATTGTGTATTTTAATCTGAAAAAAGTTTTAACAATCAGATATATTAAAAACTCAGGGAAAAGCAAAAATTTCATAGGGAATTAACTTTTGATTCTGATAATGAAGAAGATGTCAAGGATACCTCACCTAATTCTCTTTTTTAGAATATTTTACGTAAAAACCAACAATGGGTACATCATACTACCAGAATTCACAGCTTAGACACCAATCCACACAGAAACAACCAATTAATATCCCAGCATGATCAAGCAACTAGTATACGTGATTTTGATTTGAAATCTATAGTTAACTTTATGCAGATTTTCCCCTAAATTGTGAATGTAATTGTATACTCCGCAGTATACTAATTGTTGAAAAGTGATAGGCCAGCATTTAACAGGGTTATTCATGCTAAGGTACCAACACAAAGCCGATTGGTTAAGAATCTCATTCTTCTACCTGATTAAAATGCAACTTAAGCATCACATCCCACAGTGAACGGTAAATAATGAACAATTTAAACATCCATTTCAAACCTAACTATTCTTAACAAAAATATGCAAATAAGCACAAACATATAACTCAGACAATGCAAACAAGATATAAAAATATATAGTGCCTGTTTGGCAATAACTTTTTTTCTCAGCTTCTTTAGCTTTTTGATTAAAAAAGCTACAAGTGTTTGGTATGTAAGTTTTTTTAGCTTTTCAGAAGCTAGCTTTCGGTCATAAAAGCTCAAAAGTAGAAAAGCTAGTAATTTAAGGATTTTTTTAGCTCTGACATGTAAAAATATCAAAAGCATAAATTTTCCAATCAAGTCACCTTGTATTTTACAAGTCACTTATAAGTTAAAATAAGTAAAAAATTACTTATCAACAAAAATAAGTTATAAGTCAAACAAAACTAAGGTGGTACCAAACAGTACACTGCAGCTTCTTTTAAGCACGTCTTTCTCTCATTACTTTTTAAAAGGAGTTTTTTTACCAAAAAAACCGACGCCAAACGCGCCCATAAACACAATACCAACAAATCCGAGTATCAGAAAGTACCTTAAGAAGCTCATAAGCATCCATGTCAAACCTATGCATCAACTCCGACGGTGAACACAAATATTAAACAATTTATACATCTATGTCAAACCTTTAACTACCCTAACAAAAATCCACAATTAAGCACAAACATATAACCCAGACGACAACACAAACAAATTATCAAAATATATAAACACAATACCAACAAATCCGTGTATCCGTAATAATACCTTAAGAAGCTCATAAGCATCAACTCCGACGGTGAACACATATTAAACAATTTACACATCCATGTCAAACCTTTAATTACCCTAACAAAAATATTCAAATAAGCACAAACCTATACTCCACTCATACAAGAATACAAACAAAATATCAAAATATATAAACACGATACCAACAAATCCAAGTATCTGATAGCACCTTAAAAAAACACATAAGCATCGACTCCGACGGTGAACACGAATATTGAACAAAATTTATACATCCATGTCAAACCTCTAATTACCCTAACAAAAATCCTCAAATAAGCACAAACATATACAGGGGAGGAACTAGGTACACGCTAAAAGGGGCTACAACACCCTTCATATCACGAAAAACATGAAAATTTTCCATGTATTTTACTGAAAAGTTGACGATTATAGACCTTCAACACCCCCCATAATTATAAAATAGTTTATACATATAATTCAACCCCACACACATCGAAATCCTAGTTCCGCCGCTGATTACATATATATACACCACTCATACGAGAATACAAACAAAATATCAAAATATATAAACACAATACAAAAAAATCCAAGTATCCGTAATAGTACCTTAAGAAGCTCATTTTTCTCAAGGCTTTCGACTAAGGCGACACCAACAGCTTCGGTAACACCCCCTTTCCCGACCTGCTGCGACTTAAGCTTTTTCCCTAAGCTATGAGCATACGAACCGATCTCTTTCTTCTCCTTCACACTCAAACTCGGTAGTTTCACCCAACCAACATCCTTTTTCGCTAATTTCACATTATTATTATTCTCTCCGTTTTCATTAATTTCTGATACTAAAAAACCCTTTTCAGTTCCTGAGTAACTCTCGATTACTTCGTTAAATAAATCCCCATTTGGTAACTGCACATTATTATTATTATTAATAATATCTCCGTTTTCATTAATTTCTGGATGAGGGGAGAGATGGGAGGTAGAGAGAGAGAGAATGGGGCGGAGAGATTGGAGAGAGAGATAGGGTTTGGAGGAGTAGAGAGAGAGATGTGTGGGTTTAACGAGGAGAGAGAAGGGACGGAGGAGATGTGTAGAGAGAGAAGCTACCACCGCCATTGATATAATATTATATACACTGTGTAACTAAAAAGCTAATCTGTAACTGGATGTGGCTTTTATTTTATTTTAATTTAAAACTGGGGATAAAAGTTATTTACATCTTTCTTTATGAGTTCTCATTTTGGCCTTATTTTTAATCACTTTTATCATTTTGGCCACTTCCCTTTCTCACATTCTTCTTCGAGTTGCAAAGTGATTTGTAATGGCATTAGCGTAAGAAAAGTCGATGATCAAAATAGCATTTGATAGAAATATATGGCGGAGGAAAATTCATAGTTGTGGGGAAAAAAAGAATTTCTCGTTTGGTTTCATATAGCGAAATTAGCGAAAAAGGATATTGGTTGGGTGAAAATATTTTCAATTCCAATATAATAATGATAATAATAATAATAATGTGAAATTAGCGAAAAAGGATGTTGGTTGGGTGAAACTACCGAGTTTGAGTGTGAAGGAGAAGAAAGAGATCAGTTCGTATGTTCATAGCTTAGGGAAAAAGCTTAAGTCGCAGCAGGTTGGGAAAGGGGGTGTTACCGAAGCTGTTGGTGTTGCCTTAGTCGAAAGCCTTGATGATGATGATATTAGTATCATGATGATGATGAATATACTATTTTCAATTCCAATATAATCATGTACTTTCATCCTTGAACAATTCAGTATATGGATTTTAAGTTGTCTGGGAAAGGAAGCTTCCATAGTTATATTGAAATAAAATCTATGATCTTTAAGCATGTAATTTTGAAAAAGTAAAATTTAGTAGTAAAATGCTTACTTGTCTGGTCTATATAACCGTTTAACTTCAATAAGACTTCATTTATGCATTGCGTGAAAGATGTGGTGAAAATGTTTGTGTGAAATATTAAACTTTGTTTTGATATTAATGTGAAGTTAGCATAACAATAGAACGAGCATATAGGGAAGGGGATACCGAATGCCTCTTTGTGTAGCAGCTGGGTACAGAACATGTATCGAAGAATTATTCAAACAGTCCTACGTACATCGATTCACTTCGAATAGATGTAACATAGTGGCAAGGGGAAAGGAGACCTTGAATAGAAGCCTTTCAAGGTTCATATAAAGAAAATTATTACTACTAAAATAGTAAGACTGATATCTTATCGTGACATTTTTTACTGATTTTTCACGATTGTCGCACTACACAGCAAATAATACTTGCTCTACAAAACACTTTGGTCTTTGGGAAAGATCTGTTTTATGTACACACCTCTTTTTTTACTCCTGAAACTATACACATTATGATGCAGAACGGAAACGTACTAAACAAATATAAAATATGTTCGTTAATCACGAACGGGATTTGCTCGAGTTATCGCTCGAACGGACGACAAACAAGAGAGTTGCCAACAAGCAAAAACTCTTTTAAGGTTTTATTAATATCAGAAGTGAATAATAATGAAGGTCTAATGCCTTATTTATAGAGTTCTAGCTAGTACATCCCCAAATAGGAATAAGACTTAAATATAAAATCTTAAAACAAAAAGGAAACAAATTCCAAAAGTAAATTCTAAGATAGAAAGGAAACAAACTCTCAAATAAACATACTCCTAAACTGAAAAGGAAACTAATATGGAAACGTAATTTGACCCACTAAAATAGTTCTATTATTCCATCAACTGCTTATCGAATTTTGCCTCAAGCTCAAGCTCATCCGTATCATTCTCTTCTACTTTAAAACGACTCGACCCCGAGTCGTAATCAGAATAAATCGGTTTTCCATCATCAGCCACATACTCGTATAAGTCAGCCACATTAAACGTCTTTGAAATCTTCATATGAGGAGGAAGGTCGATGACATAAGCGTTATCATTTATCTTTCGTAAGATCTGAAAAAGACCATACTTTTTCGGGTCCAACTTCTTCTTTCCACCACCCCGCTCTCTTCGCAAAAATATCATGACCATATCCCCTACTTTAAACTCCTTGAACCGTCTACGCTTATCCGCATTCACCTTATATTTCGCATTTGATAATTGTAACCGTTTCTTTACCTCTTCGACAACATCGACGTGTTGTTTAGCCATATGCTCCGCGGCAACACTCTTCTTTTCAATCGTCGGTATTTTTGTCAAATCTACCGTCAATGCAGGAACCTTTCGATACACAATAGAAAAAGGAGACACACCTGTGGAGTTATTTGACGCACTATTGTAAGCGAACTCGGCATGTGCTAAGGCCTGGTCCCACTGCTTCTGTTTTTTAACACAAATACACCGTAAAAGATTACCTAGCGACCTATTCACCACCTCTGTTTGTCCATCGGTCTGAGGGTGAGCCGTTGTGCTGAATCGAAGCTCTGTATGAAACTTTTTCCACAAAGTACCCCAAAAATGTGCCAGAAACTTTGTATCCCGGTCAGAAGTAATTGATCGTGAAACGCCATGCAGTCGAACAATCTCTGAAAAAAATAGTTTAGCCACATGTGAAGCGTCGCTAGTGCTCCGACAAGAAATAAAATGTGACATCTTGGAAAATCTGTCAACTAACACAAATATCGAGTCTAAGCCTCGCTGAGTTCGCGGTAGACCCAACACAAAGTCCATAGATAAGTCCTCCCAAGACTGCTCTGGAATAGGTAAAGGCATATATAAACCTGTATTCTGCCCATGTCCTTTATATGTCTGACAAATAACACATTTTCGCACAAATCTGCTTGTATCTCGTTTTAGTTGTGGCCAATAATATCGTTCTTCCAGGAGACTAATAGTTTTGTCTCGCCCTAAATGGCCTCCTAGCCCGCCAGCATGTAATTCCCGCATTAATTTTTCTCGTAGGGATGTTCGAGGGATGCATAATCGCGTACCTTTAAACAAGTACCCGTCCTGAATAAGATATTCCCCTAGTGACTGTCCAGTTAAGTGCTTCTCCCATGTGTCCCTGAAATCCTCATCTTCTTCATACAATTCTTTTAAGAATTCGAATCCAACCACCTCGGTACTTACAGTAACCAGTAATGCCGCACGTCTACTTAGTGCATCCGCAACTCGATTAGAAACCCCAGAACTATGTTTGATAACGTAATTAAACTGCCCAAAATATCCAGCCCAACGCACATGCATCTTATTTTTCAAATCTCGTTGACTTTTGAAATAAATTAGGGACTGATGGTCAGAATATAACACAAACTCTCTTGGTAGCAAATAATGTTCCCACATCTTTAATGCCCGAAAGACTGCATAAAGTTCTTGTTCGTAAGTGGACCACTTCTGCTTAACTTCGTTGAACTTTTCACTAAAATACGCCACTGGTCGCCCTTCCTGTGACAAAACCCCGCCAATACCAGTACCACAAACATCACATTCAACCTCAAAAACCCTCTCGAAATCAGGTAGTACTAATATTGGGACGCAAGTCAACTTTTGCTTAATTTCCTCAAAGCTATTAGCCGCCGCTTCGGTCCATTCAAAACCCTTTCCCTTTTTCAGACAATCTGTTATAGGCGATGTAATACTACTAAAGTTTCGAATTAATCTCCTATAAAAGGTTGCTAGACCTTGAAAGCTACGTATTTCAGTAATAGAACGAGGAGTAGGCCATTCCTTAATAGCCTTTATTTTTTGCTCATCGACATGAATCCCTTCAGCACTAACCACATAACTCAAGAATAATACTCTATCCGTCATAAATGTGCATTTTTTAAGATTCACAAATAATTCGTTCTTTAATAGAACTGCCAATACTTCACGCAAGTGACTTTCATGCTCCTCTCTATTACGACTATAAATGAGAATATCATCAAAATACACAACGACAAACCGCCTCAGAAAAGGTTTCAATACCTGATTCATTAAGCGCATGAATGTGCTAGGCGCATTAGACAAACCAAAAGGCATCACTAACCATTCGTATAACCCTTCTTTCGTTTTGAAAGCCGTTTTCCACTCGTCACCAGGTTTAATATGAATCTGATGATATCCACTCTTTAAATCAATTTTTGAGAATATTACTGACCCTGAGAGTTGGTCAAGCATATCATCTAATCTTGGAATAGGAAATCGATATTGAACTGTTATCTTATTGATAGCCCGACTATCCATGCACATCCTCCATGATCCATCCTTCTTAGGAACAAGCAACGCGGGAACCGCGCATGGACTCATACTCTCCTGAATATGCCCTAAGTTAAGCAACTCCTCAATCTTCTCCTGTAAAATCTGCCCCTCCTTTGGATTCATTCGATAGTGCGGCAAATTCGGTAATCGGGCTCCTGGAAGGAAATCAATCTGGTGTTGGATGTCACGCATGGGGGGTAGCCCGTTAGGATCATCCACGACCCCTTGGAATTCTTCTAACATTCGTCGTACCTCTTTCGGAATTTCAGATTCGTCATACTCAGGTTTATTCACCAAAGCGAGCAAACCGCCTGAATACTCTACTCCTTCAGTCAGTTCCTCAATTGATTGTGTGATAGCAAGGAAAGCCTTTCCTTCCACTTTAGTGGTCTTTTGCCCCGTTCCAGATGGAACAATCATAATACGTTTTCCTTCCCACTGAAATACATAAGTGTTCTCGCGGCCGCGATGAGTCGCATCCACATCATACTGCCATGGCCTCCCCAACAATATATGACAAGCATCCATCTCAACGACATCACATAGTATTTCCCAAGTGATATGGGAACTTTGCAAACCTTAGTTACTCGTATCGTCGGCCCCTTTTGAATCCACCCAATCTGATATGGATTGGGATGTGGCTCGGTTGATAGGTTCATATGTTCGACAAGCTTTTGGGCTATAAGATTCTCACAACTGCAACTATCAATGATCAGATTGCAAACAGACTGATTAATTCGACATTGTGTTTGAAATATGCGTCGACGTTGACTCAATTCTTCGGTTTTGGGAGAACATAAAGTTCGTTGCACCACGTAAACAGGGGTTTCCATATCTCCACCACATAAATCATCACAGTCTATTTCATCTTCGATGTACTCTTCTTCTCTATCCACCTCGTCCGTGTGAAGAACAGGTTGTCTCGCACGACATTGGTGGGATTGGTGTCCAGGCTGTCCACACTTCCAACATGTTCCACCTCTAGGCCTTGCATACGGGTTGTTTGTTGGCGGTTTAGTAGTCGCAATAGGCTTAAGATTTGCAGCAGCACCTACTTCCTTGCTTTCGGCGACAACCTTTGACCCATCTGTTGCCCTACGAGTATCTTCCCCATACTTTCGAAATGTCGGTCGTTGAGACAAGCGTGCCTCTGCCCTTGACGCCATATCTCTTGCATCTTCCAGAGAATAAATTGCTTGGACACCCATCTTATCTTGGACGTCATATTTTAAACCAAGAGTGTACCTAGCAATTTGGTGGTCCTCAGACTCTGCAACATTACACCGTGACTGTAGTCGCATAAATTCTTCAGTATAATCAGCAATAGTACGGGTCCCTTGTTTGCAATTCATGAACCGTCGATATAGAGTTTGCGAGTAATCTCGTGGTAGAAAACGCTCTTGCAGCATCTGTTTCATCATCGCTCATCCTCTAACTTGCGGTAATTGTCGTTTACCACGCTCTTCCCTGACATTCTGCCACCATGCTCCAGCACCTCCACGCAATTTATAAGCCACAATTGATACTTTGCGTTCATCTTCAACTTCCATGATTTCAAAGAACCTTTCTACTTCATTAATCCAATCAAGAACTGGCTCAACATCTAGCCCGCCGTTAAAAACAGAAATTTCAGCTTTTACCCTATAACTATCGTAATTTCGTTGGTTATTATTATTTGGTACAAGCACTCTATTACCATCCGGTGGTGTTTGAGGTTGACGGCCCCCAGGTTGCAAATTGACCAACATCTGCCCAATCTCTTCCAAACTTGTCTCGAGAGAATCCATACGGGCCTCCATACGAGCCTCCAATTCTTGAATCTGATCGTCAGCCATTGGCTCTGATACCACCTGATGCAGAACGGAAACGTACTAAAGAAATATAAAATATGTTCGTTAATCACGAACAGGATTTGCTCGAGTTATCGCAACGGACGACAAACAAGAGAGTTGCCAACAAGTAAAGACTCTTTTAAGGTTTTATTAATATCAGAAGTGAATAATAATGAAGGTCTAATGCCTTATTTATAGAGTTCTAGCTAGTACATCCCCAAATAGGAATAAGACTTAAATATAAAATACTAAAACAAAAAGGAAACAAATTCCAAAAATAAATTCTAAGATAGAAAGGAAACAAACTCTCAAATAAACATACTCCTAAACTGAAAAGGAAACTAATATGGAAACGTAATTTGACCCACTAAAATAGTGTTATTATTCCATCAACTGCTTATCGAATTTTGCCTCAAGCTCAAGCTCATCCGTATCACATTATATTACTGTGCACCCTTTAGTGCCAATAATGCAGCTCCATAAGCAGCTTCAGTTTGAAGAGCCTTGATGACAGGCAAACCGAGCACTCTTTCTCTAATCTTTATCCACTTTTCATTCTTCGCACCACCTCCTGCTGTCAACACTTCTTCGACCTCCGTTGCCCCTAACTCCTTCAGCAAGCCGTATCCCTTTGCCTTAAATTGAAAAGAAAAGAAAAACTTAATAAAATCAAAAATGAATGTAAAGATGCAAAATCCTAATTCAGGTCCACTTTTAAAAATTAACTTTAAAGCGCTTGAAACGAGCTTTTCATCGTAAGAGTAAGAAAAGTTTGATTTGATATGCTGAATAACGAAATCAATAAGTTCAACCAAACAAGCACTTCGTTTTGGTTATTCTAATAAAAATTGCCTTGGTAAAGATAAGATAGGTTTTTTGGAATTTAATAAACTCTGCAAATTTCCTGTATGCAAATTCTGCCTTTTGGAGCACATGTTGAGTTGTTTAAAAGATAAAGATCCAAATCCATGCTTGCATACAAATACTTTAGATGCATATGGAGAGAAATATAATGTGGAAGGACAGCAAACCTCTATACGTGCAATAGACTCGAGGATTCCATGTAGATACGCGACATCATCGTCCGGGCGTGGGTATAATCTACACAAGTAGACAATCAGCATAAGCTCTTAATGAGTGAACACTACGTTTGTAACTTTGTATTGCTAAGGTTTAACAGTTGCAATAAATATCTCAAATTATCCCCAATTTATTTGGTATAATCATCCCTGAACATTAGCTTCTGAACCGCCAACCTCATCTAGCACACAAGAATATGTTTGGCACGGAGTTGATAGAAGTACACGAAAAGTGACTGTTCGTATTGGTGCATATGTAAATTATGCTCATCAAAAATTACAAAATAAAAACTTGCCTTGGCTCCATCTTCGGGTCTGCCAATGGGAATCTCTCGCCAACTGTTTGTAGTGGATAGTAGTCTAAAGGTGAAGGTTCCATCGGATTAATTTGTTCGCTTAGTTTCTCAAGTTGCACATCAGTAAAAAGTTGTCTAAGTACAGCTCCACCGGTATTTGAAGCTCCTCCAACGAGCCATTTGTCATCAAGGCGATGGCTATATACCCCATACCTTGCATCGTCGACCCTTTTGGTGCTTAATAGTTTTATCGCAAGAGTTGATCCCAAAGACGTAACCTAATTAAATAAACAAGCATAAAGTAAACAGGTATGCGAAGCAAATAAATCCGGCCTATTGGTAGCTGGGAAGATAATGGACCCAAATGGTTTACGTTTTAAGTACAGCTTTCTAACAGCCGTTTGAACGAAGTTTGAGCAAATACGCTTAGCTTTTGTGACTGAGAAAAGATGGATTTTTATTCCACAAGGGACTTCTAGCTCTTTCAACCAGACATCCAGAATGCTCAGGATTCGAGTTGGAAAAGCAAAAGGTTTATAGTTAAGGCTCCTTTATAAGCTGGGGGGGGGGGGGGGGGGGGGTATGTTTTAAGCTGGTCAACCAAATGCAGTATAACTTAAAAAGAAAAAAAATGTTCAAAAAGCGGAGTTTAGGACACCATTAAGCAAGGCCTAAGTGCGAGATGGAGAGAGATATCTCACAGCTTTCCCAGGTTCTGTAGCTCTTGCCGCAAGAAAAGCAGCTATGCTATCAGTGGTCCCCGTGCAGACAGCACAATCGATTGCAAAACCTGCAAGAGTATTGCTTTAGCAACTTTTTTTTATTTTTGCTTTAGCAACTCTGACCAAGGCAAAAACATCTTCCAGATAATAATTCAAACGCATGATAATCTGTATCGAGTAAAAAACATGAAATAAAAATACGGAAAGGTTGCTGTTTTATTGTAACAAACAACAGAGTTATCTCAAGTATTCGAGTTCTTAAAAAGGAAACATTTGAATATGTAACATGTCCAAGAAGAAGAAAATGCAACGCCAATTATTAGTAATGGAATGCCTGGGAACATGATAGTAACAAAATGAAGAGATAATTATGTTATGGTGTTATGCATTGCTACATTGTATAGTGACATCATACCATATTGTGTTCTAAAGACCTCTTTTACATGTCCTATATAAGTTCCCGGAGCCTGAACAGAAGGTAAAGCACGTGAATATGGCTGCGAAATAAGCCAATTTGGATAGCAATCAAGTTCAGGATCAAAGCCGACCTGTACAATTATCATGAGTTCCGAGTTTATTATCATAATAGGAAAAATGAAAACAGGAATAAAATGCAATAAATAAACGAAGTTATGAAACTTGTACCTTTAATGCGTTGTTGTAATCAGATATTCCAAGTTTCCCATGAAGAAGCCATAACAACCAATCAGCTTGGTGCAACAAAATAGCAGATTGTTTATTGAAATAGTCACGATTCCACCAAGAAACGAGCTTGCATAGTGTAGAAGATCCTGAACAGACCGTGTGGTTCGTTGGAGCTATGGCCTTAACGTCTGATATAGCATCAGAACAACTCTCATTGTACAAGAAAGGTTTAGCCACTGCTTCTCCTGTATTACTACATTAACAGCATAATTGTCAATCTCAAAATGTACAACTTGTAATCGTAATGATATGATTAAAAAAATTCTGCGATTTCAATTGGTTCATATATTCTGCCAATACATCCATAATATATTGGCCAAGTCTATGGAAGGGTTTTTTGGCTCTAGTACAACCAACTGAAGTCTCATTTCCTGGGAAGTTGCTAACCGCTTATATTTCAAGGCTATTAGATAACTTACGTCTACTGAAGAGATAAGAAGGGATTATTTGGCTGCTGCTTTTAAGCAAATAAGCTGGCTTGCTCAACTTAAGATGAAATGTGATTCAGCTTGAAAACCTAGCATTTTCAGGTCAGGAGTATACAGAGCCCTCAACTGTTAGCTGTCCAACCCTATGAAGTACAACTTATAAGCACAAAAGCGAAAAATAGACCTTTAAATTCACAACCACAGTCAAGACAATAGTGCCATATAGAAATAAAACTTGAAAAGCATGCATGACAAAGGTGCACGAGTTAACAAGGATTTATTAATATTTCAAAATCATTCAAGGGGTAACTCATTAATTGTAACATGATTCTTTAAAATTGGAAACATAAAGGTCAGATAATAACACTTGAATGGTGGACAATGGTAAAGTACGAATTGACTTGATAAAAGTGGATGAAAACTCACGAATGACGTATGAAACATGTGTAATGAGCAGGTTTATAAGTTGTAAGCTATGATAATATACCCGTCTAATATTATAGTTGTAGCGGAAGTTCCATCTATAGAGATAGAAGCAATCAATGGGCGGAGACTAGCTGGAACATCTTCAAGAAGCGAGTGAAGTGTTGCTTTCCATGAGCTCAACCAATCCACTGTACCACCGCTCTGTCTAGACATCAAAAAGAAAAGAGTTTGTTGTTTCGGTACTAGTAAATTTTTCAAGTTTTAAACCGAGTAAAAAAGATATTCAAATTAAATCGTCAAACAGGATTCAGCTTTCCTAGAAACAATACAAAGTCTTAGACTTCAAATCATAGTTTTCAGGTTGCGAAGTCGATAAACTAATCAAGTTAGGGTTTGTTTGATTGTAGATTGTATGTAAGGTTATCGTCTTCGTTCTTTGGCAATTACGGTACAATGCACTTGGTTGGTTAGCTCAAACATCGAAGTTGGACTGAACCCGGCCTTTCTCAAACTAATGCAAGCCAAATTTATTGCTTTAGCAACTAAATGAAAGTACAAGTAGTCAAGGAGTGAATTTGGACGTGCATCCTTATCATGTGAAAGATTAATGAAAATGGTAGAAGAATTTGCAAATTTAGTTGATGATATTGTAAAATGTTACGTGGCTGTTTGGTCGCAACTTTTAAGCTCGGATTTTCTTTCTTTAGCATGAAGTTGGGTTGATTAGCTTAAAAAGATGGATTTTCAGATTATTTTTGCCTGAAATAGCTAGAAGCATTGAGTTGATGAAGGAACCCATCTGTATTGTTGGCATTGAGAAAATTTAGCTTATTGCTTAAAGCTGCAATCAAACAAGCCATTTATCAAGTATCCTTATATTCTAAGTTGGAACATTTTGATTCCACTATAAAACCTACAGAACCTTCTTGCCTTCTTTGTGTTTATGCCTGATACAAGTGTAACTCATCCGAACAAAATCCAGTAGTTTATAAGGAAAATATTTTGGAAATGTCTTACCATATATAATGGGTACTCTCTTTTCCCTTCGCCCTTTATAACCCCTTCCTTGTCTATGACAGCGTACCGAGCTCCAGAAGTACCAAAATCCAAACCGAGATACAATCTTTTACTGCTATTGACACTAATGCGCTCTTCACTGCTAGCGAGATCCATCATTCCTTTGGTTCTTGTATTAAGTTTAGTTCCAAAAGTTAGCCTCTTGGGATTTTGATGACCTGATATATGAACCATTTTCATCTGTTAATGAAATGGTAAAAGATATATGATAGTAAACACAGAACAGTGGGCCAATTAAACTAAATACACACAACTTTCTAGCATGTTGACAACAATTATCACTTATCAGAACTGCATTAGCAAAAAAGAAGACAAGCCCTCCTATGCAAATATACATTCCTTCCTAATGCTTATTGTTTCAGTTAAATTAAAATATATTTTTAAGAATGAGCTGCTTTTGTAATCGGATATCTGATAGCTTAAATTAAACATCATCACTGAAGTATGTATAAGGTTTACAGGTCATTTTTGCCATCGACTTATACCAATTACCTCGCCAAGACAATACTGCAAATTGTACTATAAACCCACTCAGTACAAAGGTTTTAACCAAAAAAGCAAACTGTTTTAACTTTTAGTGATGTTTTTTAAGTCATAGTGACTTTGCGTCATAATACTAAATCGTTTCATGAATACTTCACAAATAAAATCTATACATTGCATAATTTCATATGACTGGATTAACTTTACTTATAGTATTAGCCCACAAGCAAAAAGTATGTAGGTTGTTTTGTATGGTCCAAAAATAGAAAAAGAAAAAATTAAGGTTACCAAATGTTGGAGGTTTAGGGAAGAGAACCAGTGAGGAGCAAGTAGAGAGAACCAGGGCCACCATTTTTTATGGGACTAATTTTCTATGCGCAGATAAAAAAATAAGTAATTATCAAAAAAAGACCCTGAGGTTTGCATGAGAATCAAACACACCCCAAAGGTTTTATTTTGAATCAAAGATATCCCAGAAGTTTCCGTGCAAGACCTAGATATGGAAATTCTTAATTCTGGAAGTATCTAAAGCAGATTCATTATGAAAGTACATCATACGTTATAGCGAAAAGATGCTAAAATATTTGCATTTTTCTTGTTTAGATCCTTTCTTTTCAAGTTTAATCGATGGAACTAATTCAAGTGATGCAAGGCAAATAATACTTCTGCATTTTCTTGCATTACGTATACTTGAATAGACATGTAATGGTAAGACTTAAGAGCCTGGTCAGTAGACTGGTATGAGGTTATCCAGAAACGAATTGATGTTTCTTAGTTGGCTCAGACCTTGTTAAAATCGCGCTAAACCGGGAAACAGAAATTTTTTGGTATAGAGAATCCAATTTTGGAATATTTTGATTCCTTTTTTTTTTTTACCATGAAAGCGTACATTTGAACTGCTGCTTTGCTGAGCATGTCATAGGGGAAAGAGAGGTTCCAGTTTACAAGTCAGCTTATTGTTTATTTGCTTGAAAGATGCCGAAGATTTGGGGGTTTTATTTTATGTTTGCTTTGTTTCTGGTTTTGAAAAGTTAGAAGGTTTTTTCCCACTGAGACCAACTTTCACACAGCAGCCATGCTCATTTGCTTAAAAGTTGACAGATTTCGAGCGACTAAGCTGGAATTTTTCAAGGTCATAAAGGGTTCATCCGGCCCGCGTTTTCTACTTTTCTTAAACACAAAAAGAAAAACAGAATACTCCATTTAAAGCTGATCAACCAAATTCAATCCAGCTTTGAAGCAAAAACTTCAAAGCTGAAACCGAACAAGGACCAATTCTGCAGCAAAACAGCAGCAATCAGCATTGTTTTTGGACAAAATGTACTCGTGAGTCTTTTGTTTACCAAACTTAGAAGTTTTCACTGTTCAGTTTAATGAACCCAACTTCCTATGCGTCAAATAGACCATGCTTGCTTGCTTAAATCTTCAGAACCATCGCAACTGTTACAGTCCTTCATTTGTAATCTCTTGATCGGAAAAGGCAATCATAAAAGTTTTCAAACCTTGTTACCTATGGAAAACTTTCTATTCTTAGAATATCAATTTCTGCTGACATTCTTGAACCACACATGCATATATTGTTTGACAAATAATCATTCCCCCTGTTCTCCTTCATTATCTGAATATCATGTTAACGAATACTCTGCACGGTGAATATTAAGAAACAACCATGTTAACAACATGATTCTGCATGGGAAATATCAAGGGAAACGGTGATAATAAATAGAAAAGGACAATTAATTCAGATATATCTATAAGCATCACATGGGAGGAACAAGTAGTAGGCTATAAGGGACTACAATACCCCATATTAAGGGGGGAAAAGATCTTATACGATGTGCTTTGATAAAAATTACCGATTTTGAGGCTTTCAACACCCCGTAATTACAAAAAGTAAAGATATCAGTACTTCCCCCATTAAGCAAACAGTAAACACATCCAAACAAGTCATATAAAGAGAGAGAGAGAACATTAAATTCAACACGTACACACAATATCAGTTCAAGCTTAGGTATTGTAAGAACCAGCCATAGTAGAATCTGTGGCAAATTAGGCATTCAATAACTTAGGAGGAAAAAAAATGAGAAAATGATGAAAAGGTACATATAAGTAGTACTTAATTATCAAAAATCCGGACTCGAAAACACTGTTAAAGGTTAATACATATATACATGATGCTACTATATGTGCAACATGATGCTACTTATTTTTACCCTTTGTTTTTAACCTTGATACTACATTATATGTACCAAATTTTAAATAAGTTTTGAGAATCCGGGGTTTTGAAAATTAAGTATGTTTTTATGTACTAATCAATGATTTTCCCAAATAGAATGTGGGAAACCAGCCAGGTCATTAATCAACATTTCAACACTGTCCCCCTTACTTTGAGCCTTCAACTTATCTTGACCACATGGTACCACGCCATTGAATCTTCCACAGTCGCTAAGTTGTACAAGGTTTTCCACGAAATTGTTTGCATATTCCACAAGACTCATTGTAGAATGCCATTCGATAGTCGTATTTCTGTTAGTCAGTCATACAACAAAATATTTCCCTTGAAGAAATCAAACAAAAGGATTCTCTTGCCAATTTCGGAATAAGCTAAAGGACAAACGGTAGAGTATGATTCCCTTATAGAAAACATTTTGACCCATGATTCTTTCACACCATAGTCTTTTATAAGCCACACAAAATTCTTGGTGCCAATAATACCTCTAACACAAAAGCATCCTTCGTATTCCGCTATACTAAGTGACTCCGCTGTGTCGTATGACTCGTATGGCATAGGCAAGACCCTGGTCTCTCCTATATTGCTTAAGTCAAACGAAATAATAGTCCAACAAATATCGGAAGGTTGTACAACAAATTCTCTAGTCTCTCTTTCGGGTTCCAACCCAGTGCAGAGAACCACGAACAAACACATCCATGCACAACGGAAGAACATATAAATCATGATCAAATTTTTGCCATGAATCTGACGTAGGAGAGTAAACAGCACAAGCATTTTTGGAATCGAACGGCCAAGTGGCCTTAAGTGAAGGAATCAGGAAAACCTTATAGTCATCACCGACAGAGTCATAACAAAAATCACAAGATACTTCTCTAGGAAATACTTCTGTTAACTCTTTACACTCCTTTGTCGATGGATTCCAAATGGCGTATATAATAAATATCTGAAAGTCCCAAGTAGGAACAAGCCGTTACAAAAGCGCATCAATTGTGTGGTATTAGGAAACAAATCGTTGCAAAAGCGCTTCACTTGTGTTGTTTTAGAAAACTGCTCCAAGAAGTGACTGCAAAGCTCGATATTTCCAGTGTCATTAAACCGGAGAGTGTATAGGCGGTGTTCACTTGCAGAGAAAAATATACCGCGATTGGAGTTATTCAGGACGGACAGCTTGAAGTGCATACTAATGAAGTAGTGGCTACGGATGAGCTTATTCCATGACTATGACACGCATCTGAAACGGGAGACATCTTTCACGGGAAGCCGGGAAAGGATGTTGGCGATATGTTCTTCTGGAAGATGTCTGTTTGTGCAACTCGTTTTCCTCATCTGCAGGGTCAAACATTGAAAAAAAGATTTTAAAATCCAAGCAACGATAGAAATATCATTATTATCAAGGTAGGCTTCAATTTGGGTTGTCGTTAATTGCCAAGATTTTTGCCTTAATGAACCAAAGAAAAAGGTCTTGTCTGTTAGCTAGGTCCAAGAATTTCTTTGAATTTCTCAAGTTTTTGACCTTTTTTTTTCTGTGATAGTAAAACGACGTTTTTTGGACAATAAACTTAGGTAAGATAAAAACAATCGGATAATATGGTTCAACAATTCAAGAAGATACAATATTATTTGTAAATTTGCAAATTTTATCTGTATACAAAAATACATACATAGGTGCATACATGCATAAATATATATAGTTATTTTATTATTATTATTTTGATGACTTGAAATAGGGCAGATAATCTATGGTTCCGATGGGGTGCATTAGTGTTTGGTCCTTGAATTAAGTTCATCATTTTCATCTGCGGGTACGCATATAAATTAATTTCTCTCTCTTTATTACAAGTGTGTATATGAATTTTCTAGCTACGATTTTCAAGCATTCATAATTCCTTAGCAACTAAAAATGTGTATTCACTGGGACAAAGATCTGCCTAATCTGAACAGAAATTACGGTGTTTTAAGAAATAATGACATACAGATCAGGAAATACTACAATTGCATTTCACGTTAATTTGTAAATTGAAAATCAAGATTTGCACATATTTTTCCAAGACTCAACGACCAACGATAAAAGATAATTATGTGTAACAATATATATATATATATATATAGATATAGAAAGAGAGAGAGAGGAGTAACCTGGAGGAGTTTTTTTCCAAAATGGTCTGATTGGCATGAGACAGTTTGTGCCCGAAAATTGTTTCAAAATTGACAAGTTACACAAATTTGATTTTTGCGGATATCATAACTGGCTTGTTAAGCATCAGAAGTTTATCGACGTGTGGGCAGATAGAATTAGAGCTGTCAAGGCTAGCGAGCCGTACTACCAGAAAATGGCTATTGACGATCCTTGCATGGTATGGTATAGAAAGTTCTAACCATCACGTAGTATTAGAGCTTGTCAATAGCCATTTTCTGGTAGTACAACTCGCTAGCCTTGACAGCTCTAATTCTATCTGTCCACGCGTCGATAAACTTCTGAAGCTTAACAAGCCAGTTATGATATCCGCCAAAATCAAATTTGTGTAACTTGTTAATTTTGAAACAATTTTCGGGCACAAACTGTCTCATGCCAAATTGGCGTAAAACTCTGTCAGGATAATGATAATCCACAATGGCACTCGAGCACGCCAAATTTCTTTTCCTGCAACGCAATGCTCGGGTAGAACGCCAATCACCGTTTCGTATGGCCGCCACACTGCAAAAAATAAAAAATTCACCGTTTAGTTTAAATATGTTTTTTTTCTTAAACATGAGCCTTTTAATACTTTGATATTCTGAACCTAAAGAGAAAAACCCCGCACCGAATAATATTAACAACTAAACACTATGAGAAAAATGAATACAAATTAATTAAATACTCACTTGCTTCTCTTGCATCATATCAAATTGATCACGATAATGTTTCAGACTATTCTTTACCATATGTTTAATATCAAGGGAAGCAATGCGCCATCTGTCAAATAAATTTTTATTACAACTCATAAATTATGAAAATAAATCACTTCAAAAATGATTAAAAAAACATATTTTACCTATAGGCGTAAGGATACACAGGCAAATGTGGTGTTCCTTCTGGAATGGAATGTCTGTAAGGATAGATATGGAGATCGAAATCTTGAGGTCGGATCTGTGTAAATCTATTCCAGGCCCATATTTGTAATAAGGCCAGTGGACTAGTAATTCCTTTCGCGTTTTTTTCGCATGCTTTACACAATTCTCGATATAAATACGCCAAGATAGCGGAACCCCAACTATATTGGCCACATTCTTCAAAATTTTCAAGTAGTGGGAGGTATAATAACCTCACATATGCGCCAGACTTATCAGAAAGATATTATCCTCCAAGAATCAACATGATAATAACCCTCGTACGACACCGCAGAAACTCATCATCAACATCATCAGGCAACTTACCCAAAAGACCACTAAGCCAGCTAATACTTATTCGGTTACTTGATTTATCTAATACGTCTCTATCTGGTGGCTCTCCAAGTAAACGATGGACCATATCTTGCCATTGGTCCGCTGTACGTTTGACAATATGACAAATAACAGGCTTACCATCAACTCTCAACCCTGCAAATCACCTCTATATCTTGGAGTGTCACAGTACACTCACCTGGTGGTAAATGAAACGTGTGTGTCTCATGTCGCCAACGTTCTACTAATGCGGTTAAAAGTGGCCAATCACACCTTACATATCCGACATGGTATGATCCATAAAACCTAGCCAAATGCAAATACCATTGCACTCACACATCTTCTTCTCTCTTATATAGATTGACAAAAATATCGTTTTTACGACAATGCAATTTTTCCTCCACCTTTTAAATAATTTAATAAACTTAATACAACATTTTTAGTAAAAAACATTGGAAAAAAATAACCAAAAGAACCTTACCCTTGTGTCCCAAATGTCTTGTGATCGATGGTTTTCCTGTAAATACAATAAATTTTTCTCAACTGGTCCTGAGTTGGAGTTGGAAGATCCGGCGCGCGTGTCCATTAATACCTCTTTTTACATTTTTTCAAAAAAAAAATTAGTATTAACCAAAAAACTCATCCACTACAAATTTGGGTATCAAACTATCAATTTTACTCAAATAATACTCCAACAACGCAAAAAAGCTAAATTAATACATTCCATAGTTGGAAAAACAAGTCAAATGTGATGAAAATTAAACATAAATAGTGTTTAAATAGTTGTATGTTACTACTATGCATTTTTAGAGATATATGGCTATAAGTAGTATTTAAATTAATGTTTAAGCTAATTTTAGACTAAATCAACCATAAATCGAAACATAGCTTCACAACATATAGCACATCTAAGAAAAAAAGGCAACAATCAACTTGGTTTCAAGAGTAATCAACTAAACAGGGAACCAATAAAACTCATAATAATAATAAACTCAAATGTGAAAATCGAACACATAACCAAGTAAATAGGCCACAAACAACTTGGTTATTAATTTCAAGGTAATTAAATAAACACATAACCAACACAGTGTATAAGTTAATAAACAGACAACTCAAGTAAGCTAATAAACAGCCGATAATAATAATTAAACTCAAAAATTATGAAAATCGAAACAATCTGCTATGATATAACCGTCCTTTATCAAAACACTGTTTAAGCCAATAAACGCCAAAAATCAACACAAGGCTACATAAGATACGTATATTCATCAATATGCCGTTTCATATGACTGGAAAAAAAAACCTAACAAGCTAGATAAGATTTTGAGCTAAAAATCAACCGATTTAAATCAACAAAATTACAAAAACCTTATTTGAAACCCATTTTAAGTGCTTATTTTAACAATTAGAAAAATAAAGAAGTTGCATAATGATGACGAGTTACTTACATGAAAGGGACGGAGTAAAAAGGAGATGATGATGTAACGGAGGTTTCATGGTGGAGTGGAGGGATTTGCCCTCATCTCTTATTTGGGGAATAAGATGTGTGTTTATAGTCTGAGCCGAATTTTTATAAACTTCGTGAACAGTATTATTTAATTTATTTATTTTTATTAAGTTCATACTGTTATTTAATTTTTTTTATAAACTTCGTCAATTTAATTAACAAAATAATATTTAATTTTTTATAAATTTCGTCAATTCTATTAACGAACATAAAGATGTAGACCATATTGAGAATTTTAAAGAGATGTAATACATTCTGATATTTTTGAGTACCAATCAGACCATTTTGGAAAAAAAACTCAACCTGGAACAGAACGGCTGGAAATAGAGGGGTTAGCGCCGGCTTTCTAGGGATATTATATATTTATATGTACAAGTCTTTTTGCTTCTTTTTTTTAAGATTATTATATATGTTACAAGTTATATGTGTATAACTTATTTTATTGATTTCTTATAATTTAAGAGATTATTAGCTAACTTCTTTTTTTATAATAAGAGATAATTTATTAAAATATCATTTATGTAATTTTAGGAATTAGTTTCATTGATCTTAAATGAGGTGGGCTTAATACACTGCATAATTTCTTTAAAAACGCACAGACCGTAGATTTAATCTACGGTCTACAGTCAATCACTGTAAACCGTAGATTAAATCTACGGTCTGTGTGTTTTCACAGATTTTTTGAAATTAAAAATTAAAATTAAAATACTGAATATTTTTTTCAAATTAAACATGATTTTTTTTTTTACATAAAAATGCCTTATGTTTAAAATTTGATATTTTTTTCAAGTGTATAATTTGATATTTTTTTCAAGTGTATAAGTTGATATTTTTTTCAAGTGTATAAGTTGATATTTTTTTCAAATAAGGCATTTTGTTTTTTTCAAATTAAAAAACAAAATGACTTATTTTTAAAATTTTACATAAAATAAATTACCAATATTCTAACAATCTCTCAAAATAAACACAAAATTTACACAAATTTACACAAAAAAAGTTGATTTGATAAATTTTATGTTTTTGGTTGATGTTATATTTTTGTCAAGTTTATAAGTTGATATTTATTGAATCATTAACTAAATCGTCAATTTTTGTGAAGTACATTTGGTTTGTTTTTAACACTTGTATAACGCAATATGAAACATTAACTAAGTCGTGAATTTGGTGTCAATCGTCAATTTTCTTGAATGAAACAATCATAAATTATATAAAATTCATAAAAGAAATTAAGTCAATATGCAAACATGAATATCAACTTATAAATTTCATAAAACAAATTTATTAAACAAAATTTACAACAAAATTAAACAAAATTTACAACAAAATTTCATAGAACTAAATTTCATAAAACAAATTTATTAAACATTTGTTTACATCATATAAATTTACAACAAATTGGAAAAAATAGTAATTTACATAAAATTAAAAATAAAAAACCGATTATGGACTTAGGTCTATAGGTTCTTCATTTGCTTTTTTCTTTCCCGATTGCTTTTCCAGCGCCATATATAATTTGAAATTTGGTCGAAAAAGTTCCTTCCATGGCGCAGCTGCCTCAGTGCGTGTTTGTTCCCACCGTGCTATAATTCCTGGCATTGGGAAGATCCCTTCTTTAGGAATAACCTGAGCATAGTGACAACTGTTGACGAACACCATTACAGTCGGGATGTAATATGTCGTTCCCTGAGGCGGACCAGTATAAAGCGGTAAAAAAGTACTGTTCCACACGTTTACCCCTCCATTTTGATTTTCCCATAAGGACAACAATACAATTGGCATATTGTAATGAGAAGCAATTAAAAACCCATAAGACGGAAATCTCATCCATTTGTCAATAGGTGCGGGATCTGTAGGATGATAAAAATTTAAACTTGATAAAATGTAATCATACCGGTAAGCTTCAAAATCAAGATTCTCAAACAGCTCATAATAAACACCTTTCATTTGCTTCAGCTCTTGAAACAACTCACATCTTATCGCGTACCAATCATCTTCCCCATTCTGTTTACCCGTCGCATTTGCAAGTACCCGGAACCCACAGTTACCATCCTCACGCACATCATAAACTGTTTCGATGTAACTATGTAACATGACCCATATTTGGTCACTGTACAGGAAGGTTGGCCTATTGGGGGTGGGTTTAGGGTTCTGGTTTCGCGGCCTCCTAGTTGGGTTTACCCTTACCTCCGGTGTTTCATCCGCCTTGCCTTTACCCTTGTCCCTACTAGCACCAGCACTCTGTTCCTCCACATACTCCCATCCCGACTTATCCCTCTTACTAGATTTGTCGCCTTTTCTAGGTCTCCCCCTATTTGCTCTCACTTCGGGGTCACTGACGGATGTTCTGGCTGGTACGGTTATCTCTCGGAGTTGTGTTTTCATACGCCGTTTTTCAACATTCGTTTTGCTAGCATAAACACTTTTAAACTCTTCTAGATCACCCTCTACCCCATAATCATCGGTGTTCCCATTATCATCAATTACGTCTAATTTTTTCCAGAATGAATGAATATATTCTAGAGGAAGAGGCTTCCCGAATAAAATATGTTCACTCATAATATGATGACAAGGTAAACCGTGAGACAATTTAAAACCGCAAGAACAATTCTCATCAGCCTGGCCACTACATTTTTTGTGTTCTTGGAATAATAAATCAAAGGCATAGTGTGTGATATACGACCTAAGATTTATAAATAGAGGCGTTTTTTCAGAATGTGGAAAATAAGACTTGCATTTATCCAACTTCGTCTTAATATCCTCAAACTGTTTTTCTAGAATTCTATTCACCTCTACCCAAACAGTTTCAAGCATGCCAGTATTTGTGGAAAGGGATCTTTTCAGCTTAGCATGTTGTTGTTCGGCTCGATTGCTAGTTCTGTTACCTAGATGTGTTGTGTGGTTGGTATAGCATGCAACAAACTTTTAAGCATAATCATTTAAAAGCTTGTCTACATACTTAATCACAGCAGGGCACGATTTGTAAGAGGAATTGAAATTAGTTCGGTTATAATTATACTCCTCTATCGACTCAGAATCAACCAATAAACCCCAATCATCTAGAAACGTTTGCCACTCCTCGTCAGGGATCTTTTTACGGCAGTTTTTCAAAACATTTTTTGCAATATGAAAACTGCACAAAATATGATGAGAATCGGGAAAAACAACGGATAAAGCATTTGATAAGGCCATTTCCCTGTCGGTTACAAACACCCTAGGTAGTATACACCCCTCCAATGTAACTTTAAATTTTTCCAATGCCCATATATAACTTTCTTGTGTCTCGTCACTCATGAAAACAAAACCTAAACAATATGTTTGGTTCGTTGATGTCATTCCTACGACTTCTAGAAATGACATATTAAAACGGTTTGTCCTATATGTACAATCCATTAACAAGACATCAGGAAAAGCTTTGAACATCCTTATAGAATCGGGGTGTGCAAAAAACAAGTTCTCAAGGCAATGGGTTGATGGGTTCATATTATAGTAGAATGTGTAGCGATGTCTATCCAACAAATTAAAAAGTTCCTGTGTCGGGTTTCTACCATCTCGTTCTTTAAATTTCAGTCCGGCCAAAAAATTATGTATCGTTTTAGTGTTTGATACATTGTCAGGATTTCGATTTTTAATGGCCTCTAATATTGCACCAACTTTAAAACTACTTTGCCTTAAAGTTTTAACAATTTCTTTTTCATCTTGGGTTAAACGAGCACGTCGTGCTTGCCCTTGGAGGTAAGTTGGAGGTGGGTGGTTATGTTGTCCATTTTCTATGTGACACATCCATTCACCATTAACTACGTAACCTTTAATGAAAAATGGACAGTCTTTTTTCTTTGTACCTGATTTTACGGAAGATGGTTTCTTTTTTTCGTAAACCCCCGATTTATCACACACAATATCAACATACGGTGTTCTGCTCCCATCACCCCCTCCAGACCTACGAATCGTAAGAATGAAACCCCAATTTCCAGCCACATCAGCAAGATCAGCAAGCATTTCATCCCTTGTTTCCCAAGTCAATTCATCAACTTCAAAGTGCTCCGAATAATCAGTTAGCTCATCGTTTGAGCCACTGGATGAATTCGCATTGTTGTTGTTATTCCATTGGTTGTTGTCATAACCATAGTTGTAATTCATTTTTGAAAAGTGTTTGTTTGTATATTTTATTGGGGAGAAATGAGGATTTTTTTAGAGATTTCCGAAATGTGTTTGTGTTTGATTTTATGGTTTGTTAGAATTGGCAAAATTGAGTCATATTTATAGGGTAAGTTTACACTACAAACCGTAGATTACTTTTACGGTTTGTAGTGAATTTTTGGTGTAGTCATTTCGAAACTTTAATAATGCATTGAGTAGTCATTTTCGGATAGGGTTGTCAAATCATAATAATTCAAAAGTGATAAGGTGTTGTCGGAATTATTTTGATAGATATGGTATCCAAAGTAATTTACACTACAAACCGTATATTACTTTTACGGGTTGTAGTGTTTTTTTTGGAGTAGTCATTTCGAAACTTTAATAATGCATTGAGTAGTCATTTTCGGATAGGGTTGTCAAGTCATAATAATTCAAAAGTGATAATGTGTTGTCGGAATTATTTTGATAGATATGGTATCCAATGTAATTTACACTACAAACCGTATATTACTTTTACGGTTTGTAATTTTATTTTTTTTTACGTTATTAACGGTGATTCCGTGTAAAAAGTACATTCGTAAAACGTCGCTGCTCAAATCAGGGGTGCAAACCGTACATTACTTTTACGGTTTGCACATAAAACATGCAAACCGTACATTTAATGTACGGTTTGTATGAAATCTGTACAAACCGTACATTAAATGTACGGTTTGTATGTATATTTCAGAATATTTAGTTTTTAGGGGTTTAGGGTTTAGGGTTTAGGGTTTGTAATTTAGGGTTTAGGGGTTAGGGTTTGTAATTTAGGGTTTAGGGTTTAGGGCTTAGATTTTAGGGTTTAGGGTTTAGGGTTTATGGTTTGTAATTTAGGGTTTAGGGTTTAAGGGTTAGGGTTTGTAAATTAGGGTTTAGGGTTTAGGGTTTAGAATTTAGGGTTTAGGGCTTGTAATTTAGGGTTTAGGGTTTAAGGTTTAGGGTTTAGGGTTTAGGGTTTGTAATTTAGGGTTTAGTGTTTAAGGTTTAGGGGTTAGGGTTTGTAATTTAGGGTTTAGGGTTTAGGGTTTTGGGTTTAGGGTTTAGGGTTTAGGGTTTGTAAAAACTCAATATTGGTCCTATCAATTAAAATACAGAATATTTTTTACCCTAAAACATACAAATCAAACATACGAATCAAATTAAACTTACGAAATTATAACGTACAAATCAAACATAGAAATCAAATTAACCTACGAATTTATAATATTCCAACCCTAGCTAAGAATAAAACTGACAAATCAAACATAGAAATCAAATACAAAAACAGTGCATTTATTTTTTTTTGTAACGACTAAATGTTTTAAAGTTGGACATAGGGAGCATCTTTCCCGCCGATGTTAATCTATCGGATGACGGCTCAGCAGACTCTTCGATTTCGTTTAGCTCCGTACGCCGTCTTTGTCGCTGCTGCGATTCTGGATGCGGCGCACGCTCGTGGGATGTAACTGTCAACCCTCGACTCCAACTGTCGGTTGACTGATGACTAGGATGATGCTCGTACGACCCAAATGATTGTCTATGATGATCGAACGAGACATCATCCTGAACGTAGCCCGACCCAGCAAAAGAAGCACGACGACCATGACCGCTTGAACTCGGACCCAGACCCTGATCTGTAGTCGGGGGTCGACCTCCACTGGTTCTTCTACCGCCGCTACTAGATTCGCCTTCCCCTCTGCCTCTTTCGTCGGGACGCCGACAACTTGCCGACCTAGTGTAATTTCTTGGGTCGTAACGTAGGTCGTCATCACCATCGTCGTCGTCGTCGTCGTCATCGTCATCCTCCCCATCCGACTGTTCATCAGCTGACCCGTACGGATTCAATCCCATTTCAGCGAAGTCCTTTCGTAGTAAGTCCACTTCCGTTTTCAATTTATGTTGTTTGAATGATTTGAAATTTCGGCGCAATACCGCTTTCTGAAAAAAAAAAACCAATCAAAAACGATTTTATAAGTATTGAAATATACAAACAGAAAAATAACAATCAAATATTAATGAACTTTAATTAGTTGTTACCATTTTACTGAACAACCCTGTATGCTCCCGGAAACCGTGAGATGGCGGGGCAAGTTCAGGTGGGTTTATGAAGATGCGGGTCCGCTCTCTATACCATTTCATGTAATCCGGTGACGTCCCCGTGCCATATTCGCCGTTAATAAGACGGGTGTGGCGGTCATTCCACACGGCTATAAATTCTCCGGTTAGTAAAGGCCAGTCGTGTTTTTGCCCAATCCCATATCTTCTATCCTTGCCGTGACCATGTCTGGGTTTCCAAATATATGTAGGGACCCGCTGCACAAAACCGAACTGTCTCATGAACCTGTCCGCGGGGTGGTACTCAATCTTCTCATTACAAATGAGAGGCACAGAACAATGCCACATATAACGGCCCCGCGTGCAGTATTCCAGATACTGATTGAGATCCCCGTAAGGTTGCCACACTATCTGTAATCATCAAATTAGAATATATAAACAATGGTTTAAAAATAGACGAGTAATAAATTCTGCGAACATAAGACAAATGCAAACATATACAACATATAATACGTAAGTTACATATAATACGAAAATTAAAATTTACCTGTTCAGGCGACATATTGTCAAACTGGTCACGTATGTGGACCGGACCACATTATGTCCGTAGACATATGGCGTAAGGTTAGTTTGCCTCCACATCTTCCATCTGTAATATACAAACAAAAACCGATAAACAATAAATATAACCGGCAGCTAAGTAAATGATAGATGACACAATAATATAAAAAAGCAAATCCAATTCAAAAACTAAATAAATATCATACCTGTAACCGAGGGGGAACCTAGGCAAGCCCTCCGGTGGCTCGACATCTTCCGGCAGCTCTTCACACGGTCTAACCGGCAGTAGTCTGGTAATCGCCCACATATCCAGAAACATCACCGCCCCGCTTACTCCGGTTGTCTTACAACGTACCACCCTGCATAGATTAGCCTCTAACCAGGCCAGAAGAGCTGATCCCCAACTATACTCAGCACATGTGTCAAAATCCTCCAGAAATGGCAGAGGCCAGAGTGGAATCTGATCACTGCTCTTATCCGAAAACACATGTGCAGCCAGTAATAATAGCATGGCAGCCCTAGACTGATATAGTAAACGCTCCTCACTAGGGTTGGGGGGTAATTCACCGAAGGTCTGTAACATCCAATCAAGTCTAACTGTCAGACAGTTTTGATCGACTTGATTGTCAGCCGGCCTAACACCCAACAAACTCTCCATCATAGCCAACCTGCTCGCCTTCGTGTCATTCCGCTCCGACCGGGTCACAGCAAGACCATCCACCCTCAGACCGAGCATAATCTCTACATCCTGTAAAGATATCCCCAACTCTCCCCCGACAAAATGGAACGTGTGCGACTCATCACGCCACCTATCAACTAAGGCTGTAATCAACCCTCGGTCTACGGTATAATTACCTATACTGTAAATACCGTAAAAACCAGCCCTAATGATATTATGAACTACCCTTTCAGGCGTCGGTATCTGCCAACTATAATTATAAACCCTAATCTTATTGGCATCTCCTCTACCCGCTTCTCTGCCAGCATCCCAAGTCTGATTAGAAATGTGACCGGTCTGTCGTAAAATACCCAACCTCCCTTTAATATGTGGACCTGGGTCTGCCATCCTAACTATGATAACCAAATATAACTCAATTAATGATAACCAAAAAATGATAACATAACCAATTAATGATAACCAAACAATGATAACTCAATGATAACCAATTAATGATAACCAAACAATGATAACTCAATGATAACCAATTAATGATAACCAAACAATGATAACTCAATTATAACCAATTAATGATAACAAAACAATGATAACCAAACAATCATTTTTTCATAAACCAAACAATAATAATTCAATTTTTTAATCATAACCAAACACACATTTTTTCATAAACCAAACAATAATAATTCAATTTTTTAATCATAACCAAACACACATTTTTTCATAAACCAAACAATAATAATTCAATTTTTTAATGATAACCAAACACACATTTTTTCATAAACCAAACAATAATAATTCAATTTTTTAATCATAACCAAACACACATTTTTTCATAAACCAAACAATAATAATTCAATTTTTTAATCATAACCAAACACACATTTTTTCATAAACCAAACAATAATAATTCAATTTTTTAATCATAACCAAACACACATTTTTTCATAAACCAAACAATAATAATTCAATTTTTTAATCATAACCAAACACACATTTTTTCATAAACCAAACAATAATAATTCAATTTTTTAATCATAACCAAACACACATTTTTTCATAAACCAAACAATAATAATTCAATTTTTTAATCATAACCAAACACACATTTAATCATAAACCAAACAATAATAATTCAATTTTTTAATCATAACCAAACACATTTAATCATAACCAAACACATTTAATCATAAACCAAACAATAATAACTCAATTTTTTAATCATAACCAAACACATTATCAACAATTCAAATTAACCAAACAAAATAAAAAAACATGCAAAAATGGGACAAATATCAACAATTATTAAAATTTCTATAATTAATATAAACAAACAACAAACAATTATATATAGCTAAGTGAATTATGGTTTTGCATATTTTATATATTTTTTCCTATTTTACAAATTAAAATTACAAAAAATAAAAAAAACATGCAAAAATGGGACAAATATCAACAATTATTAAAATTTCTATAATTAATATAAACAAACAACAAACAATTATATATAGCTAAGTGAATTATGGATTTGCATATTTTATATATTTTTTCCTATTTTACAAATTTAAATTACACAAAATACATAATAAATTAAAGAATAAAAGATATACCTTCAATTATGGATAAGTTTGATTGATGATTTGGGGTTTTTTGTTAATAAATTTGATAGTTAATGTGGTTGATTGATTTGGGTGATTTTTTGGGTTGAAAATTGGGGGTTTTTGAGAGAAAGAGAGAGAGTGTAGAATAAAATTTTATTTTTTTAAAAAAAAAACGAAAGTTTCTGTTTTTTCCAGGGACTGTCTGTGTAATTTTCGTGCAGGGACTGACTGTGTAATTTTGAAAAGCATGGACTGACTGTGTAATTTTGAAAAAAATGATACAGACCGTAGATTAAATCTACGGTCTCTGCGTAAAAACAGAAATTTTGTAGTGTATTGAGAGCACCTCATCTTAAATACATCTTTGGAATTTGTCTAAAAAAACAGTTTTTTACGAGTTTGCTAAATGTTTTATTGAGGTTTGCGAGAACCAATATGTAAGGTTTGTAACGTTTCAGTTTATTTTTCCGAATCGTTTTAGATACGTTTTTTCTAAAATATTTAAATAGTACGGTGCACATCTCTGAAACGTGTATATCAGTCAACACAATAACTACGGTAAATCAAGTTCTATGGTAACAAATTAACAATGGGGAAATCCCCAAAAAATGAACAAAAATAGTCAAACTTGAAAGAAAAACTATATTGGAAATTTGAGAAATCAATTTATAAAATAAGCTATCTAGAAAACGAAATTATAACATCAAGAACCAAACTTGAAAAAGTTTTACCTATGGCTATGCCAAATAGGCAGAGCCAGCGGGGTCAGCTTTTTATAGGAGTATTAAACTACTTGGCAACGCAATAATCCCAATTCGATCCCACAATCTTGGCGTAGTTCATTTTTTGTGTTCTTTCCATATTCGAGTGCTTGTCTATGTTTAGAGTCAATAGCCATTAAGTTAACACAATATATGATTATGTAGATCTGTTATTATTTCATTGATTACATTACTAGGATTGTTCCTACTTCCTTTGACTTATTTCGACCATTTTGCTTAAAAATATGAGTATAGACAATATTGGGAACACATTTAAGTACTTTCTTCTGCTTAATTAGCTTCTTCAAAATTATAAGTTATTCTTATTACTTTCTAGCTTTCCCAATAGTTCTAGTATGAAGTTAATGTGGCTAATTATAAGTTAGAATCAATGATGGTCGGTTAACGACTCGTTTACTTGATTGGATCAAATTCTAGCAACACTAATAGTTAAAAATTCGTGAAGATGTATATTTTACTAACAACCAACCCTTCAGTAACTTGACAATTGGCATTGATCATTGAACACATTTGGCTAATCTGGATTCTGAACTGCTGCTTTGCTGAGCATTTCATAAAGCATTGTTTCCACTGAGACCAACTTTTCTCAGTCACACAGAAGCTACGCTTATTTGCTAAAAGGCTTAGAGCTTCTGAGCGACTAAGCTGGATTTTATTGAGGTCGCGAAATAGCTGGGTTCATCTGGCTCGAGTTTTCTACTTCTTTTAAACCATTAAAACCAGCAATTCTCAATTAAAGATAATCAAACAAATTCAGTCCAGCTTTGAAGCAAAAATTTAAAAGCTGAAACCGAACAAGGACCAAATCTGCAGCAAACAGCAACATTCTCTATGGACAATTTACTCTTGCATGTTTTCATTGTTTAGTTTAAAATTTTCTATACGCCAAATAGACCATGCTTACTTTCTTAAATATGCAGAATCATTGGAACCGTTATAGTCCTTCATTTGTAGTATCTTTGTCTGGAAAGAGGCAATTACTCGAGCAAAAAATTAAAAGCTGAAACCGAACAAGGACAAAAACTGCAGCAAACCAGCAACGAGCAACATTCTTTCTGGACAATTTACTCATGCGTGTTTTTGTTTCAGATACTTACCAAACTTAGAAGTTTTCACTGTTCAGTTTAAAAATTCCTATGCGTTAGTGTTTAGTCCTTGATTAAGTTCCTCGTCTTCATCTACGGGAAGGCCTATAATTTAATTTCTATCTCTGTCGATGTGTGTACAAGAATTTTTTAGTTACTACTTTCAAGCATTCATAATTACATACCAATGTTTTTATCAGGCTAGGCTTGACGTACGCTAGAGTTTCTTAGGTTTCGCTTAACAAAACAACAAAAAATGTGATCGTTCGTTAGGTACAATGATTACCTAGATCTGAACAAAATTTAAGTTTTTTTCACATTTCCTTTTCAATATGGTGTTTAGGAATAATAACATACTGAATATTAGGAAATATTACAGTTGCATTTCACGTATATATGCAAATTGAAAATCAAGATTTGCATATATGTTTCCAAGACTCAACTACAAAAGATTCTGAAAAAAGTATGCGTATTAGCGTATAGATATATAGAGAGAGGCAGGGACGAATCTGCATAGATTCAAGGGGTGGAAGCGCACACCCTTAGTTCGGTAGAAAAATATATTAAAAAATAATTTTTTTATTAATTTTTAATCATTTATTTGTAAAAACAGTTAGTCAATAGATAAAATTAAATGCAAATTGTAACAAACTCATGTCCTTGGTGTAGTGGAAAAGTATCTATTTAATGAATAAAATGTCAAATTTAAATCTTGTACCACACTCGATTATTATTATTTTTTATTTTATTATTATGAGTATCTCTTATGTTATTGTTTATACATTTTTCCAACTAAAATTGGTAAGTACTCATTACTTTTTAACTTGCTAGACTTCATTTCGATATTTTAAATTTATTTTGAGTTTAGTTTTTTTTCTTAAAAAGGTTCGAAGATACCGTGTTTTTAATGTGAAATATTAAACAAGGATATTTTGTTTTACAAATTAAATAAAAATTGCTACATGACAATATTATTTATTACAACTACATCATTATCAACACATTAACCTAACATATCTAGTTGCTTAATGAGTTTTCCCAAAATTAAACAATTTGTTTTTTTGAAAAATCGAGACACAAGTTTATATAGAATCTTATGAACTCATATATTATTATTGATGTTTATTGGTTTTACTCTTGAGTATTGATATAAAATTAAAAAATAATAGATCACATATTCATATAGATTGTTGCGTTTTGTTAAAAAGTTTACATACGACTTGCCATCACTTGCTCAAAATCCTGAATTCGTCACTGTATAGAGAGAGGAGTAATTTGGAGCAGTCCGGCCAAAGAGAGAGAGTGAAGTAGAGGGAGATTGGCGGTTGTAGGGTTGAAGTTTTTATATTTTATGGTTATGTCCCGGTAAAAGTTCAGCTGTCAAAATTTTAATAAGTCCGTACTATAGCTAAAAAGTAAAAACTGTATTTTTAGAATCAATTCCAATTTGGTATGACTTCATAATTAATGTAATGAAAAAGTCATACTACCCAAAAATGTTACACATTTGATGCATATTTAGCGTTTCACGCCGCGCTATCTCCATCCAACTCCTACCAATCATCTACGGTTGGTCATACTCTGCAACGGGCCTTCCCATCCACAAGAATCATTCGTTGCCGCTTTTCTGACTAAAGAGACCTCTACATCCTGTTTTTGTACTATAATGATCAAAGTCACAAAATTCATGGACCACTCATGCATTGTAGATTTGTAGTTGTCATGTGCCATCAATTTACCATCAAGCAAAAGGCTCACCATGTGCATTCTTTACTCCTCCGAGTTGCATAAGTGAACTATTTGAATTGGAGAATTTGCCTAACTCAAATATTTTGGTATTAACATTTTTTTTATGCAAATGACGTTAGCCTTACTCTTTATATCTTCTTACTATATTATATTTCTATTTCTAACTAGAGCAGATTTAAATTTTCTTACTGAAAAAAAAGTACTACGAGAATGACTAACATGTCATCTAAAGAGTAAAACAATGCATATATAAAACGGTAAACCAATAAACTCAGATAGCTAACTACTTGAGCAAAAAAAATCCTCTGGCTAAACAGACATGCAATAGCCTAGATGAGATGGAAAAAGAGCTAGAAAAGGTAAAAACCATGTAGTATTAAAGTAGTTTGCCGACGAACTTTATCAAAAGCGAAACACATGTTAATGGATTTTCGAAAATCTTAACTGAAAGTGTTTTGTTTTTTGGGTTAGGTGCTAATTATTATAGCATATATATTGGCAGGTCAGCCTCATGAGGGTGTCATATATATGACACCATGAACCACTCAATCAATAAACTACACATACCCAGTAAATTAACATGCATAAAATTGAAAAGGACAGCCATGTGAGACAGTGAGAGAGAGGAGTTTCTTAGCATAAGTAAATTTACAAAATTGAAGCAATTAACTCAATTTTGTCAAAATAATATTAGTTATGATTGATCCATTTAATTTTTATGTTTGCTTTGTTTCTGGTTTTGAAAAGTTAGAAGACCTTATTTCACCGAGACCACCTTGGACCGTCAACACTAGGATGAACTTTTTGTATCGATTTGTAACAACCGATCGATTTTTGAACCAAACCAAACATATTGGTATCGAAAATTCGGTATACCGACTTTTCGGTACGATACAACCGAACCAAACTTTAAAAGTTGGTTCCGTATCGATATCTATTTCGTATGTTTAGTATAATACCGAACCGAACCGAACAAAATATTAAAATTATAAAATATATATATATAAATTTACACGGTCATAACTTACAAATAAATTGTCTTAGTTTAGTTTAATTTGTCTTACGAATTATTTTCATATTTACGAAGTGAAATACAATAATTTCATATTTCTCCGTTTTCTTGTATAATGTTTTAAAACAATTCTTATTTTATTAATTATATTTTAATCAAGTTCACGATAAATGTAGCAAATATAAGAATAGTTGTACGTATTTTATTTTTTATAAATTTTTTTGCTATTTTATTGTTAACAAGAATTGTCTTTTAAAAATAGTAATATTTCGGTATAAAATGGAAAACTGAACCGTACCAACTGAAAAAGTCGGTATACCGAACTTTCGGTATACCGACTTTTTCGGTTCGGTTATGGTATAATTTTTTCAAATCAAACAACTTCGGTTCGGTATTGGTATATGGTCAAAAAAATCCGTAGTCAACACACTCCTAGCTCCATTACATAAAAAATGTTCAATTAGGGACGATATTTGTGACATTTTTCTCCAATGCTTTTGTTACATACGGAACAATAGCGAGTTTTAATTTTATTGTCGGCTTTGTCATTGTGACAGATTTCTGACATATTTGAACTTCTCCGTCACTCTTTACTTATGATACATATTGATATTTATAATTTATTAAAAAAATACGATTACATTTGAAATAGCCAAGTTTAGAGTATATATTAAACATTAACATTTCCGCATATCAAGTACCAATTAGAATATCGAACGGAGTAACTACTATTTCATTACTATGGTGTATGGTTGCGGTGTTCATAAAATCCGTAAATTCGAACCAATCCGTTGGTTTAGTTTGGATTGGTTCGGATTTTTCATCAAATGAGTTGGTTTAGAATTAAAAAAACTCAATCCGTTCTTAATGGATTGGTTTATGATTATAAAGTGGTAATCCAAACCAATCAAATCCGTTCAGTCCGTATCAAATCCGATAAATTAGAATGTTTAAATCCATACTAACCCAACCCAACAAAAATAAAAAAAATCTAAATATAGCATATCATATATAAAAAGTCTAGTATGTGCTAACTTATATAGATTATAAACGTTTAGTCCCATTAAACAATGAATGTGTGTGTTGGTACAATTTGCAGGCAAATACGATTTTGGCCGCTATTCAGCATGTGAAGTCGTCGAATATTTATATGCGTATTATTTATATTTGTTTTTTTAGGAACATAGAGTTTGTTTTTATTATTTAAATACTCACTATTGCTACAATCAAGATTGTTTAATAGTTCTCAAAATTACACATTTTATGACATATTTTTTAAGTTTTGTTGACATTTATTTGGATGGTTTAGTGTTGTTTTTTTTACTTTCGCTTACATTTTTTTATTATTATGTTGTAATCATTCGTTTCATAAATCTGAATTCAATATGAATCCGATCCGATCTGTTGAATCCTTAATCCGCACCAAACCAAACTGATCTGTTGGTTTGGATTGAAAGTATGAGTGGTTTGGTTCGAATTAAAAAAATTACAATTCGTTCTTAATAGATTAGATTATGATTGAGTTTAATCCGTTAAAATTCGAATCAGGTACATCCCAAGTGTAGGTTAGTAATAAGTACTATAACTACAATTCCATTGGATTCTTGTTGGTCTTAAATGTAATAACAAGTAACGTACCGGCTGATATTGTAAATATATTTCACAGCTCTAGGGGTGGGCACGGGGCGGATTGGGGCTGATTGGTCTCAATCCTAACCCGCCCCGTAAAATAAATGGCGGGACGGATTGGGGCGGATTAGTGAAATTCAAATCCCAACCCAACCCAACCCATTATAATTAAAACTCCAACCCAACCCAACCCATTATCAAGCGGGGCGGATTGGGTGCGGGTTGTTTCTTGAATTTTCATTTTAGTCATTAATTTTTCATTATTTCGCATAATTTACCTAAATATTTAAAAAATAAATTAAAATTCAAATAGAAATATAAACTAAAAGCCAACCAAAATACGTTTAGAATGTTCGGAACAAGTAACAAAGCTAAAACAAAACAAAACAAATTGTTATTCATCAACATAATCAAAATAAAGTTCAATAGCTAATTGAATCCACAAGTTCAATAGCTACAGATTTCGTAATAACTTTATATAACTTCATATTTGGCTATACTCTATACTTCAATTACAAATAAAGTTTTTAAAAATAAATTAACCACCCATACTACCTAGACCCAGATTAAAAATTCCTTCTTTTTGTAAGTACGAGATAATACATTGAATTTATAAGACAATATATCAATCGAATCATTAAGCTTAAGTTTGGACAATCCAAAGATTTTTTGTCTATATATATAATTTTTCTTAAATCAATACTATTATAATATAGAAACTCTTATTAAAAAAGATATTGAGAAAATTTATATATATATATATATATATATATATATATATTTATGCGGATTGAAACGTGTTGAGGTGGATTAACCCGTGGTTTGGAAACCCCAACCCTAACCCAACCCACGAATTTTTTTACGGATTGGGGCGGGGCGGATTTAACTTTTTTTAACACCCAACCCGCCCCAATCCGCCCCAATCCGCACGGATTGGGTTACGGGGCGGGTTTGCGGATTTTTTGCCCACCCCTACACAGCTCTACTAAATTAATTTGATGAAGTGCCAACCCATACGATTCCCGCTCGCTTATTAATGCCTTGGGTTTTCAAAAAACGATTTGCCTTGCTAAAGACGGGCCGACAATCCTTCCACGTCACCATCAACTTACACATAAGCCTTAAATATTTCTTAAATTTGAATTTTGTCTCTTACCAATTTTTGAAATCATTAATTTCCAAAACTATATGAGGATGGAACTAAACAAATGCAGTGGATTAGTAGAATACTATGCTATCGTGATTTCATTCTGCACATAATCTTTATAAAAAAGAAAACAATATCCAATTTTTGAGAGCAACTTATCAAATTATACATGTCGATAATTCCGACATGTATACCGTTAAATTTCGATACGTCTACTTGAACAAGAAAATTACTTAATACATGAACACACGTACACTTTGATTATACTTAACACATGGACAAACGCACTTTGATTGATACAGTAACGATTTTGTAATTATAAACTATTCCTATTTGCCTTGTCTCTTTTTAAAATGGAGATAGACTATACAAAGTTTATTTTACATGTGCAATAATCAAAGTATGTTGATGTGTTACAATGACAACTTTCCAAATAAACTACTAAACTTTAATCTTCATTCAATTCGGATATCTATATAACAAAATTATTGCATGTTGTCATTTGCAAATTTATAAAAGAAATAACTAGTCTATCTGATTAGCCGTACTTGTTATCATAATTTAATGTTTTTTTTTTCACCTATCCACAAATAATTTGTTAGTATCTCTTACGAACTTATGAATAAAAAATTATTTGTATAAGTTTTAAATATGCCTATACTTGTATATGCATGTATATATATATATTACGGTAAGTATAAGTATAGTAATAGCTTAAGAATAACACACTTATATGAGCTTGAAGTCGAACTTACTATAAAATTAAAAAATTACATGTTTCAATCATATATAACTAAAATTCAACCATTCACCTTGTAGGTTAAGCTCGCTTTGTAGGTTAAGCTCGCTCATAATCTGATAACACGATTCGTCAAGTGAAAATTACGTCCAACAACGAAATGAAACAATGTTAGTTTTTTAAAACTCTTAAAAACCAAACATTCCCCAATTCCTTTTACTAAATAAACTCAACGCATATAAATTTTCTCAACAACCCAACTAAAAGTAATCAATCAGGCAGATAGAATTAAAGTCAAATATTTCCCCAATTGCCCAATACCTTCTTTAATTTACTTTAAGTTTCTCCTTGAGTCCAAATCTATCTTTTTTTTAATTCCCTACTACTTTCTGTTCGTTATTTATTTTATTAAAAAATTTATTTTAAAAAACTTATACAATTACTATAATTCATGTATCTATACATTTAAATAATTTAAAATAAAAAATCACACGCAATTTATTTTAAAATAATGTATACATCAGTGTAAATTAAATATTAAATCTTAAAAAATTTGTCTAAAATAATATTATGTCTAAATATTTTAAAATTTGAATACAATATAATATAAAATATTATAAACTTTCAAAAATTTAAAATTTAAATAAAAATAAGTAAAGAGACACGAAAATATAAGATAACAGGGGCAGAATATTTGAAATACATTAAAAATAAAAATAATAAAAACTAGTAAAATTTGAAAATAATAATAAAAAACAAGTATTTCCAAATTCCAATCGTCTTCACACTCTTCCCCTCACCATCCCACCAGTTATTAGATTCCCTCTCTATCTCTCTCTCTCTCTCTCTCTCACTTTCTACTCTATTTGTCTTAAACCAGACGATACAAAACAAATACCAGTCCACAACAAAAAAGCAAATAATCCCCCCTTTTTTTAACCACCAGTAGAAACTTCCATTTCACTCTCACTAGATCTCTCTCTCTCTCTCTCTCTTTCTCTCTCCCATGTAACCCTTTCTCTCTTTCCCAATCTCTCTCCCGACTCCCGACTCCCTATGTCTTTCTCACGTGGCCGGAGCTCTTCCCCCTTTAGTCGCCGTACCAAACCCTCCTCCCCTTTCTCCTCCTCTTCCTCCGCCTCATCCTCATTCATGTCGGGTCGGCTAATGCCCCGTTCATCCTCGACCCGACCCGTTACCCCGACACGGAACAGGACTTACGGAGGGGATGCGCCTGTCGATGACGTGGCTCTTCCTGAGCCGTTGGATGTGGTTAGATCCGGCGGTGGTGATAGCATCTCCGTTACCATCCGGTTTAGGCCTCTCAGGTAGTTATTATAACTTATTTTTACTTTATTTTATTTTTAGATCTGTGTTTGGGTTTGGGTTTAGATCTAACGGCTGTTGTTTTTTGTTCCGCTTTTTAGTAAGTAAGGTTTAGTACTTAATTAGTTAATTGCTTTTTGACTAAAAAAACAGCGGAGTTAATATTCTGTGATAGGTACACCGACCTCTAGTTATTTTCCTCTATTTACAAATTATTTTATATTTAGTTGTACACTTTATACTGCCAGTTTATCGTAGAATTACACTTATTTTGAAAAACATGGCGTTTTTTTTGTTGTTGAAATTGAACAAGTTAGTTAATTTCCTTTGACTAAAAAAAAGAGTCTATTTAATATACTGTGATATGTACACCGACCTATATTTAGAAAAAAAAAACATGTAGATTTGTTTGTTAAATTTAATAATGATGTAGAGAAATAACTAATGTCACTATACATGATTATTTAGTACTATTTACTTAAGTTTCGTAGTCTATTTTTTTATAAGGTTTTGTACTCTAACCTTACTTAAATAGCAGTCCTGTCACACTAGACCTTAAAAAAAGTCGATTTAATATACTGTGACAAGTAACACTGATCTCAATTTATTTTCCTCTATTTACAAGTTACTTAATATTCGTAGACTTGATACTGCCACATGTAGATTATTTTTGAAACTGAACCAATGTTACTGTACATTATTGTTTGTATCCTCAAGTTTCGTAGTTTACTTTTAATAAGGTTTTGTACTCTCACTTGTTAATTAAATCGCAGTTTTGTACACAGACCACAAAAAAAGTTGGATCTCGTGATTTTCTATAATAAGTATGCGGCCTATCTCCCCAAGACTTATTTTCTTAAAAAACTGGCAGTTTATTTAAAAAAATACGTAAACACTACTAGTAGTATTTTAGCCCTTAAATTGGCCTGGGATACAAACCTGAACAATCGTGCTCAAGAATAATTAACACGAGTGTAAAATCGACATATACTCGTTTTGAATACATAAGTCGAGATTTTTAAAGTCTATTAATAATATATATTATAGAAATTGCGTGGAAGTTAAGTGTATACCTTAATTGTTTGTTTAGGATTTGAATTTGGAATGTTTTGTTGTTTGTAGTGAAAGGGAGTATCAGAAGGGAGATGAGATTGCTTGGTATGCAGACGGAGATAAGATCGTGCGTAATGAGTATAATCACGCCACTGCTTATGCATTTGGTACAATTCTCAGCTCTATGGTGATATGTTTCGTTACTAATTTTAATTTGTAGATTGAGTTTAGTTATATCAGGGTACACTATTTATCATTTGCTTTGGCATCGGCAACTTTTTAAGTTCTAGTAGACTAGTAGTATACTGTGACTTTGAGTATTTATGCAGTGTTCCTAGGGATGGTAATTGGGCCGGGTTTCTCGAAACCCGACCCGACCCGCACATAACCCGACCCGACCCGTTTATACCCGACCGACCCGTTTGACCCGGAATTTTTTTTATAAGCCAAATAAGTGCAAACCATTATTAAGCATCTAACAATAACCATTTAATCAAATTAGAAAAGCCTAAAAATCTTATTTTTTCCAAATTTTTCATATTTACCTGGTAAAAATTTATAATAATCTAAATTATTCTTTACAACGATATCCAAAAAAATAAAAGAAAAAAAACTGACAAAAAAAAAAATAATAAGCTAAAATAAAATAAGGATATATATATATATATAGAGAGAGAGAAAGCTAGTACACAAGAGAGATGACTAATTAATTTGGTGAATGAGTCTCTTTTAATGGTTTATCGTTGAAAGTTCACATTCCTCATAGGTACCACTTTTTAATTATTTAGTTTATTTACTAAATTGTCATACAAACCAAAATATAATATATATATTTTATTTTTCTACAAACCCAAAAAAATAGTTTTTTTATTTTTTTTGTAATTTTTTTAAAAATTTGTGATTTTTTTATTTTTCTTTTCATTTTTTGTGATTTTTTTCATTTTTTATAATTTTATGTGATTTTTTTCATTTTTTATAATATTTTGTGATTTTTTTCATTTTTTATAATTTTTTTTATTTTTTTTGTAATTTTTTTAAAATTTTGTGATTATTTGTGATTTTTTCATTTTTTATAATTTTTTTGTGATTTTTTTATATTTTTTTTTCATTTTTTGTGATTTTTTGCATTTTATATAATTTTATTTGTTTTTTTTCCATTTTTTATGAAATATGTGTATGGCGTTTTGGTAAATAAAATAAATAATTAAAAAGTGGTACCTATAGGAATATGAACTTATTTCTAACTTGCACAAAGTTGCACAAAAGTGCAAAGTAACCCAATCCAACCCGACCCAAATAATCTTGTACTTTTATCCAACCCGTACCGGGTCGGGTCGGGTCAAAACCCGGAATTCTGCCATCCCTAAGTGTTCCCCCAAAACCAGCTTCCATTTTTTTTTTAAATCTTATTAAAGGTGATCAAGGGATTTCACACCTACCCCGTTAACAAAACTCGAACCCTGCACCTCCTATTTGATAGTGTGGGCTCTAGCCCACTAGGCTATTCCTAGTGGGTTAAAACCAGCTTCCATAACTAAATTATATGTTTCTATAATGTTCGTATAGGGAATGAGTCTCATTAGTTTTCCCGTTACATAATATATTTCTAGTTGATTGTGCTATTCATTAATATTATCTCTGAAGTTTGAGAGAACTTTGGCCATAGCTCCTAATCGGATGAATAGATTATGTTATGATTGAGTTTATGGTTAGGAATTAGAGTTATTTATCCCTAATGTCCTATTTGACCATGATAGATAGAGTTTTTGGACCCTCTACGGTTTCCGATGAAGTATACGACGTTGCTGCTCGACCAGTTGTGAAGGCTGCCATGGAAGGTGTCACTGGTATGTTACAAATGCTTTCCAATGTTTTTTTTTACTCCGAATTCTGTTTCAGCAGTTATTATGAAAAGATGTCCCTATTTACCTTTTGATCCATGGCGTCATAATCAATTTTTACAATTGTTAAGCACTTTCATTGAGGTCACAATACATTAAATCAAAATGGTTTGAAATACTAGCAGAGCACACGTCGCCTGATAGGAATTTCGCTACACATATCGAGTGTGTATGAGTTGTCTGATCTGACTAGGCGTGGAAAATGTTGTATTGTTGATTGCTGCGATTCTGAACCTAGAACCTCTAATTCATTTTAAATAGTTTGCTGGTTTTGCTCTTTTACTGCTTCGAACTATCATTCAACTAACTGTATGAGCAATTGAGTTTTGTTTGTATTTCGATGCTATTTGACCACATGAAGTAACAATATTAATTTTAGCTCCAACTGACTTGATGCAGGAACTGTCTTTGCATACGGTGTCACTAGTAGTGGAAAGACGCATACGATGCATGTAAGCATAAAATCTAAACATGCCACCACTAACACTTCACTAGTAAAGTGTCTTAGAGTTTTTCAAAATGGGAGAACTTTGAAGGGACCTTTCTAAGTACAGTTACGAATCTTGGCAACTTAAAGCACGATATTGTTTATAACTTAACTGTTTGGGGTAGTGATGTTCCATTCTTAATCACTTCAATATCCTCAATCATCAAAGCTTTAAGAGCTCCTTTGGATTTATTGCAGGGAGATCAATTTGCTCCTGGTGTCATACCATTGGCAATTAAAGATGTTTTCAGCATGATTCAAGATGTAAGTGATGAATTTATTATATATTGCTAAGAAGAATCATGGTTAGTTTGTAGCAAACAATGGCTTTCATGTATGTCTTTTCTGGTATTGGAATAACCGTTTTAACTTTACACTTATCTCGAGTCGATGCCACTTCTTTGTTTTATTTTCCAATAGAAATTAATGTCGACGGGGGAGAAGCTAGTAGGGGGCTGGCAGGGGCTACAGCCACCCCCATATTATGTTAAGCCACCAGTCAATGTATATTTTACATATAAATTTATAATAATAGTGGGTTAGCACCCTATATATTTTGTTGGAATTCGAGCCACTCCTATTCCGAATCTTAGCTCCACCCCTGTATGTCACCTGGATGTTCTTGCCTATAAGAGAGTATGATGTAACGTTCCTATCGAGTTATACACCCTTATGCTTGTACAGTATAATTCCGTGCACTGTTGTTGAGAATGCTCTTCGTGTACGAGGACATGATTTATAGTTTTGGTAATCCAAGATCAATCTAGGTTGTTAAATAATTGATTATTGACCAAATATTGCTCTTAAGAAGTAGATCTCGGTAGTTGTATTTTTTATTATTGATGAAATATTTCTCTGAAGAAACTTAATTGCTCGTCTAAACTCTTAACATACTATTATACTGTGAATAACTTAACTTTTGGTTCAGACTCCAGGAAGGGAGTTCTTGCTTCGAGTGTCATACCTTGAGATATATAACGAGGTCAGCAATGCCATTTTTTGATTACTTCCATTAATTTAATTGCTTTGTTTAGGTGGCATTTGTTTATGCCCATCTTTTTCTTAACAGGTGATAAATGACTTACTTGATCCAACAGGACAAAACTTGCGTGTCAGAGAGGACGTCCAGGTTTGTATATACAATTTAAGTACCATTGTTGTCTTTTACCTTTAATTTTATTTGAGTTGTTGTCCACTGTATTTTAATTTCTTCTGCTCTCTTCCGCTCATTCCTAGGTTGGTTAATAATTTTTCTTGTTCTTATTCACTCTACTGTTATTATCCTGTTAGTCGACAGTGCAAGTCTTAACATATACATAAAGATATTTTTCTTTAATGCTAGTTTCCAGATTAGTTCGTTGCTTTGCGGTTGCTGTTCATTTTAATGAATCATAAAAATTTACCTATTTCACTTTGTGGAGATTAAATAATCAGATATTTGAAGTCTAAACCTTTTGCTATTTTCTGCTAGATTGTTAAGTATATTATCTGAATTCTGGTCGTGTATATGCAGGGTACTTATGTTGAAGGTATAAAGGAAGAAGTTGTGCTATCGCCTGGGCATGCACTCTCTTTCATTGCTGCTGGGGAAGGTATGTACTGTTAGCCAGTTGCTGCTTAATCTCTTGTTGTGCGATTGCTGATGGATTGAGGTTCTTATAACTATCTAAATAATATCGTGTTGCCTGCAGAGCATCGCCATGTTGGTTCAAATAACTTCAATTTGTTTAGCAGCCGTAGTCATACAATTTTCACTTTGGTAAGTTTCTTATCTTTACATGAGTTGTCCTGCATCAAGTTCTTTTTCTTAGGAAACTAACGTGTTGGCATCATGTATTTTTTTAACTGTGGTTCATGATCAAGATTTTAATGCTAATTACTACTTCCTCCGCTACTTTTGGGACACTTTTCCTTTTTGGAAGTTCCACTCTGTTGTTCCACTTTCTCATAATAGTAATCAAATTACGAGTTTTCAATTACTCCAAATACAATTTCCATCTAGACACTAAGAGCATACCCACAAAGTAAGAAATAACTCATAAAAAGGCAAAATTCGACAATAGAGTTCTGCAGCGTCATATCTTCCTTAAATATTTACGTTCCCTAGATTAGAACAGGTAATCAGAAGATTCAGAACTGAGGAAGTACTTGTTGATCTACTAGGTCTTTTTTTCCGAGTTTTTTGTTTTTGGTATTACTTCTTGTGTGAGGATGACTGTGAATGATGAATTTGTTCAATCAAAACAACAAAACTTTCACATACGATACTGAAGGTATTTCCTGTTGAAAATTGAGAGTTTAAGGAGATCAAAATGAGCTATGAACGACCTGGTTGGCAAGTATTGGATAACGGAATCTTATACAGTGAGGTGTCAGTCAATGGTTGAAAGCCGTGGTATATATTGGATTCCCTTTAAGTGAACCATTTTATCATTAAAGCACCTTTGCAAGTTATAATCATAAAATGCTGCCACCAAATCTCTTAAAAAGTTGAATTCCCACCAAGAACAGTTTTTAGGTTAAAGGAGTATTGAACTTCATATGCATTTGCATCTATGACACATTCCTTTCAAGGATGTGCTCTCCAGTTCTTGTACGTTTTCAGTTCCTTTTTATTATTCATGGATAACTCTTAGCCTGCTCTATCGCTACTTAGGCACATTTGCTATATAATTTTAGGCAAATTTTCAATGTACTCAGTCTCATACTTCATTACTAACTACTTACTATCTATCTGTTTTCAGATGATTGAAAGCAGTGCCCATGGGGACGAATACGACGGAGTTGTTTTCTCTCAGCTTGTATGTTTCATTTTTTTGAGTTATTCTTCTACTATAAATCCTGGTCGCTGTAAGATAATCATAATTTTTGTTGGGTCTTCTATTTTAGAATTTGATTGATCTTGCTGGTTCGGAGAGCTCAAAAACTGAAACAACTGGGCTGAGGAGAAAGGAAGGAGCATACATTAATAAAAGTCTTCTTACACTTGGAACTGTAAGTACCTTTGCTACACACTAGATACATAGGAAAAATTATTTTGACAATTCTTTTGAACTTGATTCCTATTGATAGTTTCTGTATTAATTTTGTAATGTTTTTTATTCATATTTATATGTTTTAAGTTCACATACTCCTTTTGATCTATTTGAATTTTAGGGCAATAGTATTCAAGTGCATTGAGTCCTCTATAAGTTTTGGTTGAGTTTTTCTTCCGTCATTTATTTTTACTTTTTTACTTTTTTCAGTCAACTGATTTGGATGCATATCTTGAGTTCATAATTGGATGGGTCTGTTTTTATTCTTTTTTGCATGAGTAGGTAATTGGGAAACTAAGTGAGGGAAAGGCATCGCATGTTCCATATCGAGATTCCAAGCTTACCCGTCTTCTCCAGTCGTCACTGAGTGGCCATGGACATGTTTCGGTGAGTATGCAAGCAAAAGATTTTATTCCGTTTTGTTTTCTCGGCATTAATATCTGTGTGGTTATCAGTAGACGCGTTTTTTCAGATTTTGTCGGGCAATCTAATATTAGTAAACAGACAAACTTTATGAGACTATTTACATTTCTTCCTTTTCTTTGTGCTTATTTGTGCAGCTTATATGTACAGTTACTCCTGCATCCAGTAATATGGAGGAGACTCATAATACTTTAAAATTTGCGAGCAGGGCAAAGCGTGTTGAGATCTTTGCCTCACGCAATAAGGTGCTACTTGAGAGGAAGATGTTATTGATTATTTAAATATACTTTGAACAATTAATGCTGAATTGATATCTTGTTTCCAGATCATTGATGAGAAGTCCTTGATCAAAAAGTATCAAAGGGAAATCTCAACCCTCAAAGAAGAACTTGATCAGCTAAGGAGGGGAATGCTTGTTGGTGTAAATCACGAGGAGCTTTTGACTTTAAAACAGAAGGTTCTATTCCAAATATTTTCTTTTCTGTAGGAAAGGAACGGATCAAATTTTAAATTTTTTTATTTAAGCAATATCTCTTATTGCTTTAATATCCTTATATTTTGTTTTTAATTTAAATAGTTGGAAGAAGGCCACGTGAAGATGCAGTCACGACTAGAGGAAGAAGAGGATGCCAAGGCTGCTTTGATGAGCAGAATTCAAAGGCTAACAAAGCTGATACTGGTTTCGTCAAAGAATACAATTCCTGCTTCTATAAGTGACTTGTCCAATCAACAATATGGTCATTCCATTGGTGATGATAACGTAAATTCTCTTATCTACTCTAGTCAATTTGGGCTCAATGTTTTTCACTTTTTCTTGCATTCCTCTCTTATTTTCTTTGTGTTAATAGCTGACCGTAATTTACTAGGAGACTATTGTACATATATGATTATCTGGAATCCATAGTTTTTCAGCCATTTTTTTCTTTGAAAAATATTACTTTCATACACCAAACTTATAATTTTTTAAGTTTTTACAGTTTAGAGTTTTGACACCAATCTATATAAATCAAACAATGTGCGCGGGTGCAAAATTAACATTTATAAGCAATAGTTTTGTATTAACTGTTTGAATAGGTATAGAGACCTAATTCGTCCAAAGTCTGATAATTAGTACACAATTGTTAAAAATTTTAACTTTCAAGTAATTGAAATTTTATAGGTTAGTCATTGGTGTACTATCGTTCGATTTTATGTAGACTGATGCATAGATTGTGAATTTTGATAGTTTGGTGTAGTTATTGTTTGATGTTTGTAGATTCATGACTAGATTGTGAATTTTAATAATAGGGTACTAACGGTAAAAGATGAAATTTGGTGTAAAAAAATAATATTTTCCCCATATTCTTGTGCATTTGGTAGATGGTCAACCTCTTTCTTATGTTAGCCAGACAGTCTTGCCGTCTCTGATCATTGTCAAATCAACAACAATGTTTTGTCTTTTGTTTTGGGTGTTTTATTTCATTCTGGAAGACTTAAGTTTGTGAATTTCTCTTTTGTTATTTCAGAAAGTGGATATTTTGCACGGTGGGCCTTTGCTCACGCCAATCAAGTATTTAGAAGATTCCCCATCTTCAGCCCTAGTAGATCCTACATACACTTCTAATGAATCTATTCAGAGAAGCTCTTCTAGCAAATGGAATGATGAGCTGTCACCAGCTGGAAGCTCAGTCACTGAATCAACTCATGTGAGTGTAGCTGCGATTAATCTGTATTTGTATTACCGTTTTTCTACTTTCTCCACCTTCTACAAGGTAAAACTGAACTTTACTTTTCCTTATTTAGGCATATAAATATATGGCGATCAGTACATAGAAATACTTAAACCGATGGTATAGTAGTTTCAAGAGGGAATAGGTTCTTCATGCACTGTACGCATTCTAAACATAGTTATAGCCATCTATACTTTAGCTTGCCATAAGTCCCCATGGCGTAGTATATACAAGATGCATCTGCGGAAGTTTATTAATTATTAAAAAAGTGTTCATTTTTTTGTTATAAATTACTTTCTCGCATGTTCGTTTTATTGAAATCCTTAAATCTCATTTCCCTTATTGTTAATTCACCCATATGATTGTAACTGTCATTAAGCTTAATTGTCCACAAAAATATTTGAATTGATAGTACTGTTAATGAATGGCGATCTTTGCAGGGGGTTATGACAATGGATCAAATGGATCTTCTTGTCGAGCAAGTTAAGATGCTTGCCGGAGAAATTGCATTTAATACAAGCACTTTAAAGCGTTTGGTGGAACAGTCTGTTAATGACCCTGGCAGCTCAAAAACCCAAGTAAAATATTACTAATCCCTTCATAGTTTATTGTATAGTTTCTTATTTGAGCACTTTTTTTTCTTTATGGAATGAGTAAGCGGCGTATGGGATGAATCGAGTTGCAAAATGGGTGTACAGTCAACGTTTTTTTTTTACTGAAACTGAAAGGCCAAGTTCATACGTGCAGTTGACCTAATTAAAACATGTGAATGGAGTCATGGACACATTTTTCAGAACCTTTTTACACCAAATTTTGAAATATGTCTAGAAATAGAAGGATACAGTGCTAGAAACTGCAGTTACATATCCTAATACAAAATTAAAGCATCGAGGTAGCTTCGTCTAAGTTGAAAATGGTTTAGAGGGGTAAAAGTTACCTCTATACTATTTCAACCCAGTTTCATTTCAGTTTTATACAAGTTGGAGAAGCTGAATAGGTTAATGATACCCAATTTAGGATGGTAATGGAATGAGAAGTTTTGTGTATTTATTTTGGTCCAAACTCCAAATAACTTATTACGAATTTTGCTAGAAACTTCGAGAGGGTTCCCTCGGTTGTACAGTGATACTAAGACCGAGTGAAATTAATTGTTAGATAACAAGTGTTTAGTATATCCAGTAATTTTTTATTTTATGTTTCAAACTGTGTAACCACTTCATTAAGTATGAACAATTATTTGAGTAGTAATTGATCCCTTCTTTTTAACCCAAAGCACACCTCATTGGTTAAAAGTAGTATTTTCCCACTTTAGCATTTTTTTTAACATCTCTGCTTGTGCCAATAGAGAAAACACTATATTGTTATTATTCAAGCCTAACACAAATCTAATGTTGTTTAGTTGTTTGGTAGTATTTGCGACCACATGTACACATGCTCCGGGCTAATATTATTATTTTTTAATGGTTATCGATATGTCTGATTGTTACACTGTCTTCTTTCTTGAGTACAGATACAAAACTTGGAACATGAAATATTAGAGAAAAGGAGGCAAATGAGTTCGTTAGAGCAGCGAATTAAAGAGAGTGGCGATGCTTCAATAGCCAATGCTTCACTAGTTGACATGCAACAGGTAATTTTTGAAATTATTGATTTACCTCTTGTTTTTTCTACAAGTATGCGGTATGCTAATCAATTGGAAAAGAAACTAAACATTGTGCTTTTAATACAGACACTTATGCAACTTATGACCCAGTGTAGTGAAAAAGATTTTGAGCTAGAGGTAAGCACTCCAATATAGTTTATATATATGTATACCCTTAGCCCTTAGGTAAATCATCTTAATCATACCGTTGCTAAATATAATTGTATAATGCAGATAAGAACAGCTGACAATCGCATCCTACAAGAGCAACTACAGACTAAGGTCGGTATGAGTTTAATCAGTTAATCGCCTCTTGCACTTTTTGATTTGCTCATTACCTTTTTAAATTTTAGGGTGGATTACATCGATGATCCCATGCTTAGAGGCATTTCTAAATCTGGTCCCCCCCAGTTTCAGTTTTGGTCCCCAAATTTTGAGTAAGTTACACGTGGGGATACACCTGAGGTCCCTTCCAAGGGGGACCAATAGTGTTATCCATGGGACCCCTTATGTAACCTGTTTAAAATGTGGCTTACTCACACTATGAGACCACTACTGTTTCAGTTGAGACTACGCGACCAAATATAAAATTTAACCATAGTATGGGGATAATAGTGTTGCAACCGAAACTATTGAGGTTCAAACAGAATTTTGATTCAATGTATGGGAACCAGTGCTGTTCTTCACCCTAAATCTTATTTCATACAACACAATATTCATTTTTTGTAGATTTCTCTTCGCCTTCTTAATTAATACAATTACCTTTTTTCCTATCAGTGTGTAGAGAATAAGGAACTGGAAGAGAAACTCTCTCTCTTGCAACAGCAGTTGACTTCAGGAGGTCGGAATTACTCACAAGGTTCTGAACCATATCCATCTGAAGAATATGTTGACGAGTTGAGAAAGAAGATTCAAGCTCAGGTTATTCCCTATTTATTTTTGTATGTTCATGATTTCGCTAATACACACTCTTGGGTGGCAGTGTAGGTGATAATTGGCTCTGTGAGTTCGAAATCATCACCCTCTGATTAAAAATTTCATTTTCCTGGAACCTTATAATTGCATTGTAATAGGGGACTAAAAAACATTCTACTTGGTAAAAATATTCGATGTAATTTTTGAATCAACTTTCTGCAATAATTATTAATGATTTTTTTAAAACTTCCATTTTGGGAGACTGTAATGCTACAATTTTGTGCACTGTCCAATATGTTTGAAGCTTGCTGGAAAATTGTTTCTGTTTTCTTTAGTGATCGTTGTTACCATCATTTGTGTCCTGAAGTCCCCTTTGTCAATGTTTTTATACTTTTGAAGATGTTTGTTGCCAGATGGAAGAAGTAATAGAAAATCTATATCTCTATGACCCATCACACCATTTTCTAGGAACTTCTTATCACTTGTCTTTATCATACTTCATTATTTTGAAACCTGCCTGAAGTGTTTTATAACTTTTGATTAATAGATAAAGTAATACTATGCTGTGATATTCTTTATCAGGAGATTGACAATCAAAAATTGAAGCTAGAGCATGTACAAATTTTAGAGAACAATAGTGGATTACATGTGCAAAATCAAAAATTATCTGAAGAAGCTTCCTATGCAAAAGAACTAGCTTCTGCTGCTGCTGTCGAGCTGAAGAATTTAGCTGGTGAAGTAACAAAACTTTCCGTACAAAATGCAAATCTTGAGAGAGAACTATTAGCTGCTCGAGAATTGGCGCATTCTAGAGGTGTGGGTGCCAATCGGAATAGACCGGGGAGAAAAGGACGTTATAATGACTTTGACTCTTGGGATCTTGACTCCGATGATCTAAAAATGGAGTTACAGGCAAGGAAAAAAGAACTTTACACCCTCCGTACCTTTTTAAGTGTCCTCTATAAATCTACGTGCAACGTTAACTAGTAAAAATCTGGTATCTAAATTGCTGAAATAGAAATGTGGATCCGAGTTTTTTACATGTCAAAATTGCGCATAGATTTATAAAAAAACACTTAAATGGGGACAAAGGTAGTATCTTAATTAGCTCTTGCAATGATCGACAAAATATTAATTACTAGATTATAACCTGGTTACTATAAGATTAACTCATACTGATATCAAAGATTACAATATTGTTCTATTTCATACGGTCGAAATAAGCTTGTATCCCAAGTAACTTACACAATTATTTGTGATTTAGTTGATGGATATGGCTCTGGTTAGGATAGTGGTAAATGGTAACAACTTTAATACCTACATACTCCTTGACGCGTACTATTTTGATTCACAATGGTTTTTTTTACTTTTGAAATGCAAGATTATGAAAATATTTTTATTTAAGGGTTATTTATCTTCTTACATTTAAGGGTTATGCAAGAGTATGATCACTGAGTATGCTATTTAAAATACGTTCTGTTAGTCTCATATTTGTGTTAGAAGTGTAACAAAAAGTGCTTATTTTTTCCATATGTTCCCAAGTTTACCCATCTTTCCCTAATGCTTAATACACCCTTTTTATTTTCCAAAGCTAACGGACGTGGACCATAAAAAAAAAATCCTGAAGTGTACAGCATGAATGTATCAAAATTAAAAAATTCTTTATCAATTTTATCATAGACTTGAAAATATTTTTAATTTATGCTTCACGCCAGTTTTTCTGCTTGACAAGTTATTCAGTTGCTATTTTTCAACAGATTTGGAACACTTTGAAATCGTCATGGTAATGTTTTTTTTTTCTTGGGTTGCAGGTGAGAAAACAGCGAGAAGCAGCACTTGAGGCTGCGTTATCTGAAAAGGAATTTATTGAAGACGAATATAGGAAAAAAGTTGAAGAAGGAAAGAAAAGAGAGGCAACTTTGGAAAACGATTTAGCCAATATGTGGGTGCTCGTCGCTCAGCTTAGAAAAGATGGAGTAGCAACCACTGAATTACCCTCGAACGGGAGAAGTAATAATTTAACAAACCATGTGAATGATGTGAAAATAGATGATGTGGAAAACACCAATGGAGTTCTCAAAGAGAGACAAGTTATAGACGTAAGGAAACCGGTTCAAGATGGTTTGGTAGAAGATTCTCTTGTTGTTCGTCTGAAGGTACCCCTCTCTCTCTATACATCTAATTCTGTTAAATAATTTCAACTTCTAATTCGTGTATAAATTTTAGTCCCACTTCAGAAAATTGAACAAGTAAACTATTATGGTTATACTTAAGGACTGCCAAAATGGCTTTTCTCTTTTTAGTCAATTAAAATCACATCTCATTTAAGCTCTGTTTCCTTATCTTTTCAATAAAAGGTTAAAATAGTACTTTAATAGATTTTTATCTACCATTTTGGTAAATGAATCGATATGGATACCGGATAACCAATTAGGGATAGAGGAGGGACATGTCGAAATGGCAATTATACCAATAAACTTTTTTCACTTCAAGAACATTGGGCAAGATACAGATATTCTTTTAATTTGGTTTCTGAACTACCACTTCATCAGTAGACAGTTATAATCCTTCTAATTTGCAAACTTAAACTATTTCTTATCGAAATCGATTCCCTTGGATTGGAACTTGAGAGAGATGTGTGTGTATGACTTAGGAACTCCAGAAAGATTCGTTTGCGTAATATGCAAACCTAAATAAATCCATTAATGGCTTAACAAATAAGAATTTGGGCCAGAAAATAATGAGGGCATAAATGAACTTTTGTAGACATACAACCTGTGCATTTGTTTAGCCACTCCTTGTGAGAGGGATTTACAGATAAATATGTAATAAACTAAAAAAAACCTCTACCTTCTCTCTCATGGACTTCTTCAAGAAGTGTATGAGTGTATATATAGTTTTTTTTTAAATGCAGTTGTATATATAGCTTGATGCAGCATAATGTGTGCAATAGGTATACTAGGGACTAGGGAGCCATCGTCTGACTCCCGAAAAACGAGGTCCACATATATGTTTTGTGCACAAATATTTGAGACGCCCTAATTTTGCAGTATTTTCAAAATACATGCATTGTAATTAAGAGTAGTACTTTTTACCAGCATTGACTCAGATTTTTGTTTCTAGTCTTATATAAAACTGAGCTTTGTTGCATGACAATAGCTTATATCTGATTTCTTTTTGGTAATTCTATGGTTGCTGATTGTATTATTGCTTTCAGGCTCGAATGCAAGAGATGAAGGAAAAAGAACTAAAATATTCGAGTAATGGAGATGCAAATTCTCATGTATGTAAAGTATGTTTTGAATCACCAACTACTGCAATGCTTCTCCCTTGCAGACATTTTTCACGTAAGTTAATTGTAGATTCAACTTTTACTTTACTTGGTGATGCTACACAATTAACTTTTATATGTATATTTTGCAGTGTGTAAATCTTGTTCACTTGCTTGTTCCGAATGTCCGATATGCCGGACAAAGATTACAGATAGAATTTATGCTTTTACTTCATGAGGATGTGCGGACCCTTTAATTTAAGGTTCGTATCCTAATTCTCTTCCTTTTCTCATTCTCTTTGTTTCGATATGTTTTCCACTCAAGGCATTAATGTTAAATGGTTATTTCTACTTATTTGGCAATTATTTTGAATTCGTAGTGAGCATGAGATGAAACGTTTATTGTCTGATAATATTAACAATGTACCTGGCTCAACTTTTTCGTAATGGTGTATCAAATTGAAAAATCTTAGCTCATAAGTTTCATTTTTTGAATATTTTGTTTTTACTTCTCGACAGTATCTACTGTCTATGTGATTGAGGTTCAACGGTGTTAGGCTGTTAGCATTCTCTCTTTCACTTTATTTATCTGATCTTGCTGTTTTATCATGTTGCAAATTCTCGTCTCGTATTACCCTCACTTCTGCATTCATAGCGGTTGTTAGTTCCCCTCTTCTCATTCTGTCCTACCATCAAGGGCAGTTGCCTTTTATTTTCATCAATTCAAATCACAAAAATCATCTTCCTCACATTTCTCTCTGTTCCTGAATTTGTAGAATGCTATGCTAGACGAACTTCGTTTACTTATTTTGGAGTATAATTTTTACCTTTTTTCTTTGCAGGGATTTATTATCTTTCACCTGCTTGCAATTTCTGTTAAGTGTGGGTGTACCATTCTTTTATTCGGCGAGCTTGTATGTATTTGTTGAAAAGGTATATTTGTTTGTGCAACTTTAAAAGAACAAACTAGTGGAAAAGAACAAAATGATTTAATTGAGATTGTAAGCCATAACAAATTCAGACTAGCCTATGTTGATTGTATCCAAATACTGTCCTATGAACTTCCCATGCTGTGTATAGAACAATGTAAGCGTAACTTGGACTTTTTGGAGTTATTTTTATTTGTTGGTGCTATTGAACTTTCATGTTCAGAAAGCCTTCTCTCTGAGTAGATTGTTGTTGTCTTTACGAGTCCATACTTGGTAAAAGAACAAATACACCTTCATTTATTTTGAGCAAAAAAAATCCTTTCGGCTGGATAATAAATATTCCATTTGAAATAGAAATTAAATTCCCCTTAACTATGCTTCGTGTATGAATTGTCATTGTTTATCACAACAGCTGAGGTCGTCTATGAATGTGAGATTTAAAATATTTTGCAATATGGGGTCGACACTGAAATACTCCATGGTCCAGGTTTTTCATCATATCAAATTTAGTTGGGTTTGTTTTCTCACCAAATTTTCATCTTGAAAATCTTAGTCGTTGATGTGGTGGATTAGGTGGACCAATCGTTTTGTCTGTTATTTTAAAAAACAAATTTTATTAAATAAATGATTGATACACATAATCTTCCACATTAAGATTTCCGGGTTGAAAATTTGGATGGAAATAGCAACACTCTTTTCCAAAATCCATCTATTGACTGCTAATGTGAAAAAAAATCTGGTAAAAGATATTGACATGAGTTATCATTTAATTTGTATCACAAGCCTCGGCAGTGTAAGCCAGAGTCTTCATAAATGTATCGGTTTGTTGCGGATATTGGAGATCATATATACCCCTGTAGTTAAACTGAGAGCTTCAGCTTTGGTTTGTGTACAGTATGTAGTTAAGACTTAAGGGTATTGATCTGGTTAAACAAAGATGTTTACTGATACTCTAAATAAACCTGCTACGTGTAAAAAGCATTCACATTAAGCCTATTCATCCTACTATCTCTTAAGTTAACAGTTAACACAACTACAGTTTCCGTAAATTTAGCTTATCATTTTACATTTAGTCAAAACCCCCAGCCTCTCTATCACGCTCTCTATTTGAATTACTTACATATTATTTATATTTTATACTTTTCTCCCCCAAAATTACTTCAATGAAAACTGAACTTTCAATAATCGATTCAATAATTAAAACTACTCATGTACTAGCAAAAGGTTCAAATACAACTCCATCAAAAATTGACATATTTAAAATCAAATCAAATATTAATGAAAAAGAGTAATAATTGTTGTATTTTTCGTAAAATTTAGACGTAACTAGACAAATCTAGTTTTGTAATGTGTTTTAATTGCTTTGGAACTTGGGGAAAAAGTTTACAGAATACTAGTATATGTTTTAATGTCCATGATTATAGAAGAGGATTAATATATGGAGAGAAATAATGAATTTAAATAATCTCTACTTTAGTTTTGCATTAGCACACTTGCACTACTAATATTGGATGACTATCCAAGATTAGACCAAACTAACTTTACGCAATGTTAAAAAAACGTTATAGGTGACCGACTGGTCGGCGTCGCTTGTCGTTGCCAATCTGAATAGTCGGCGACTGATCTCTATTGGTCATCCATTAATTAGTCGGCTCGGTGAGACTAGGTTTGTTTTGGAAAATAACGTATTAAACACACACAAAAAGACTCATCCACCTCCAGCTTATAGCCTCTCATCGCCCTCCCTATGTACTCAACATTGTACTCTTAGCTGCATGCAAATCTCTCTCCTCCCCCTCTCTCTCGCCTGTGTATGTATTTATGTTGGCTATTATTTACACTTACTAAAAAATCGTCAACGATTAGTTAGGATTAGTCGGTGACCAGTCGCGTACTCGAAGTAAGAACTGGCGAGCCTGATTTTCTTCCCAAGCTCGGTTTAATCAATTCACGTCGGCTCCGATCTTCCGAGGTATCTGATACGGATATTATTGCTGCTTTGGTGACGAGGCGCTCTTCGTGCCTGCACAAGAAACGAACAGGGGCCCGGGGTTGGTACCAGGTTTTTCCTCTCCAACGATCAAGTCAGTATTTGTAGAGACCGAAAGTAGGAATACAATTAAGGGTGAGGGATCGGGCCGGTTACAACGGGTGGTGTCGGATGTCAGAGATCGTGTTTAGGCGGTCCGGGTGATTTTTACTTTATCTCTCCTCTCTGTCTTTTTCTGTCCCTCTTCTAAGTAGTATTAGAGGGGGTATTTATAGTGTGATCAGAGGTACATTAGCCCTTGGATCACTGTACTGTCAAGTGTTGATCCAACGGCGTCAGGTCATTTATGACTCTGACAAGGGTATTGTCCTTTGTCGGGGCCCACAGGGCTGGTCTGTGATTGGGCCACGTCGATGAAACACATGAAGGGTCCCCCAAGGGAGCAGCAGCATTAATTGAAAAGGCGTACTCGACACGCTTCTCTAGACCGGCGTGATCAAAGACCGGTCTCTCCAGATCCGGGGTGATGCGTGGCCTATGTTTGACAGACCCGGATAGCATGCTGTGATGACGGTATTGCCCCGAACAAGGAGGTGTCGACATTCACTCGCCAAGAACTCCCTCTCACTACCTTGAGTATAACTAGCTTTAAATGTTAAATAAATGTGCCTAGTGGCCTATTCTCTACTGGTATTTGGAAGGAGGGGGGATGCATATATTGCATGTATGTTCAATTGTCAAAACACTAGTTGTGGTTTATATTCAATTATTATTTATTACTCCTTCGGACTCCGTTACTATTTAATTGTCAATTATGAAATTACGTGTAATTTTAATCGTTCAAAACTGTTATCAAAATTATCGGAATGAAATTTTTCAAAAGTTGATAATATAGTTCAAATGTTAAATTTTATGATTAGATTTAAAAAAAACCATTTTAACAATTTTAATATAAATTATAAATCGGTCAAAATTACATATAATTTTGTAATTGACAATTATATAGAACGGAGTCACTTATATTTTTCTGAAGAAAGACCTTTTAATTAGGCTCTAACCTAAACGGAAGTAAATGACCGAAAGGGGCCCATACAATCTTAAATACTAAAGCTAGTGTGGTCGTAACCTTTTAGTCAAAAGAGTTTTGGTAATGGGGCTTTGATCGTGTGATTTAGTAAATCATTTGTAGGGCTTGCAAGTGGCCGTAGTAGACATGATGGCAAAGAAGTTAATGTGTTGTGGCGCGTTAATTCATATAATATTAATCTTTGACGATTCAGATAAGGTAGTATTTCATAGTACTGCTACTTTTGTTATAGATTTAGTTAAAGTTTTTTTTTTTTTTTTTTTTTTTTTTTTTTTTTAAAATATGGCGGAGGATATATGAACATCATGAAAAACATCCAACTAGACACTTTTTCGTAAAAACGCTCCAAATCAAGATTTGGTTAATGCAAATCTCAATGGTTTCACGACGGAAACACAAATATGCGTCTTGTTTTTTTTTTCGAGATGTATAATGACATGTTTTGAAATTATGGTAAAATTTAAAAATTCAAAACATGTCATTATACATCTCGGAAAAAAAAAACAAGACGCATATTTGTGTTCCCGTCGTGAAACCATTGAGATTTGCATTAACCAAATCTTGATTTGAAGCGTTTTTACGAAAAAGTGTCTAGTTGGGTGTTTTTCATGATGTTCATATATCTTTTTTTTATATATATAAAATATATATCGACTTCATGTATATTTAGATTTAGTTGACAAAAAAATTAAGGTATGTACAAAAGTGGCACGCCAATTTTGCAATTATAAAACATTTTCATGTGTAGTTTTTATTTTGGATTTTATAGTTGTGTGATTGTGGAGTACAGTAGATGCTTTGGAAATCCGTTTAAAATTTTATATTAAAATGTTTGTTTAACTTTTGGAATAACCAAATCACCATATTTTTCTAGGGGGAAAATGGTAAAAAGAAGTCTATGTATACATGAATTTCAGCCTCTCACTGGACAATATTGTGGTAACCACTTTATATATGCAAACGTTTTGGAAGTAAGCACTGTGTTTCTTTTGTTGAGGAGCCAATGAACCTGTATCAAAAATTACAGAACTGTAAGATAGTGATGTTACTCTAGGTTTCATAATTATGTATAACAATACTAGAGGTTCACTATAGTTTTATGTCACTTACTTGCTCGACCATTATATTTTTTCCATGGTCGAAAAGCAACCATTCGTTCTTCAAGATATTTGTCATGTTAACTATAATTAACCAAATCGGCGCACCAAAATGCAAAAGCAACGATGATACAAATAATCTAATCGTTTTGCGCCTTTGTGCAAAACTATCGAATCACAAACAATAGAAAATCATAATGTTGGTTGAAATTCCTATCCGCTGTTCTAGTTGCTGTTATGCAGTTAGGTTCAAAGTGCAGTTGCAATTAAGGTTGGAACCTAAGTATAATGATAGACATAACTTGTAATGTTAAATGTACTTAAATTAAATCACACGCACATTTAATAACGGAATTCACCCAACTAGGCTACGTCTCCGGGACACTCACCCAGATTATGATTTTATAAAAACTTACAATATAGGATTCAAGTCTTAATGAAAAACTCTCAGACCCACTCTAGGTTTTTCTGCCTATCTCTATATTGCTCCTAACTTATAACTATCATTCAAAATATCAATGGCATCACACCATTGTTTTTCTTTTAAAAGCTCACGGTGTATTCTCTCAAGAATGAATTTTTTATAATATAGAACACACTTTTTTACAGCAAAATTATCAACTATAAATAGGGGTAAAACAATTTTTTTTCTTCAATATCTTTATGATTGCTTTAAACACTTTTGATTGACTTCAATCTTTCCATATTGCTAGAGATACTTCAGCGTAGCATTGACCTCAATCCTCATAAGTTAATACCTGTTAATAACTAGCTTGAAAATAGGTGTTAAGTCTTTTCCTAAAACAAGGACCATACAAGATATTATCTTTTAGAAATAAAATCTTTTCTGAATATATTTTGAAACATTAACTTCATATATTATTAAATCTAAATAGATCATACTGATATTGATAGAAAACATAGATTGAATTAAGTGATAAATACTTGCATAAAAATAGAAATCTAGATTGCCTAATTAAAAGAAACATATCTTTATAAACTAATCTCCTTATTTCTTTTAGAAAATATCTTTCCTTATCAATTTAATATTCTCAATATACACAAACTAAATCTTTAAGAACATATGAGAATATATCCTGCATACTTTAAAACAAATAATCAGAATAGTAATGCAGAATTACAGAACTGGACAGAATCCTACAGAACAGCAGAATCCTGCAGAACAGCAGGTTGGAACTGTGGTTGCAACTGAGGTTGGAACCTCACTTGAAACCAAAAACTGTCTCAATTCTTAACATACAACTGGATTTATTTAGTTCAAACCAATAGACAACAAATAATATATGAGCCAGAAATCTGGTCCTAACATTGCTCCTAAACACAAAAACAAGAAGAGAAAAAAAATGAAAATGAAAATTTAAGCAATTTATTAGCAAAAATTTCTTGATTTCTTTAGAGAATGGCTGGTTTGAGGAACCATTGGCCTATCTCCATGCCATTTTCTGCTAAGTTTTAACGTTTTAAGTTCATCTTTAGAAACTTGAGAAGGCTCTTCTGGTACCCAAATCCCCGAATTTCCAAATGAATCATATGAATTGGTGTTGAACACATGATACGAACCCGAAGACCAGAGGTTATCATTCTGCAAGTAACTCCAAAATTAAATGAATATATCTGGACTAGTGGCAAATTAAACTATGTTTACGTTCCACGTTAATCATTCTCTAAGCTTTGGGTTTAGTAATATGGTGTGCCTGTGCACTTTTGAGATCGGAATTTTCTTTTAATTTAATTGGACTTAAAAAGGCAATGTCAAGACTTGAAATACTATGTAGTGTTGGAAAATACTACTCAAGTTTTGAAAGAAAAATACTGATGAAAATCCTAAAATTGCAAAATGCGTACCAAAAACTACGGCAATATCATTGCCACCAATGTTTTTCTTTACCAAAATGCACAACAAAAGTAGAATTGAAACTATGTAACTCTAACATAGTTTCAATGATAGTTCTAGGGGAGAGATAGTATTCACAAGTACTTTTTTATGTTGAAACCCTAACACAATACTATCGTTTTTATACATAACTAAAATTATTTATTTGTATCGATGGAAAATTATAAAAGAAAGTAAAAGAAAACAATTTACTACGGAGCAACGCAAACCTTACAGATACCATGAGAAGAGGGGTCAAGAAAATCGTCCACTTGCCATCCTGGCAAAGTCTCCATCAAGTACTCCGATAGACTACTTGTCGACATTGAATTTTGGTTTTGTAAACTGTTTGTAGTACTATAAAAGTTTTGGTCATTACTCGAATAAAGTTGATTCGAAATGGAGGTTTTTATTTCGGAATCATTTGAAGAAGAAGAAGCGGCACATGAAGAAGAATGTGATGATGTCGATAGTGGCGAGATCTTAACACCAGTTAGAAGAAATCTGTTGTGTTTTTGTGTGTGTTGGTTTGATAGATGAATTGGTATGTCACATTCTCTACATAGAATTGCTCTATCTTCCTGGCAAAACAAAAATGCACGTCTCTCCTGTATTGAAAAAAAAACCGGTTAAATTTAAAATGATCTTTATAAATAGTACTATATGTTCTTCCTTATTAATATACTTACGTTTTGAAATTAGGGAGTACTAAAAATAGTTGATTTATCACTGATCAATTGATTGTAGTGCAAAAGAGATGATTTGCTTTTTGGAAAGATTGAGAACCAAGCTTAAAAGATATGTATTAGTTAAATTTTTTATGTCACTGTCGATATTAGAAATTGGCAAATATTCCTTCCACATGTACCAAATATATGTAGATATTTATTTTATAAAAGTAAACATCGTAATAAAAAATTCATTTAACATCATAGATTTTTTTCGGTTATATTGTTAAAATAGTTGTGGATAAATTTTAGCAACAATTTACTAACAAATTATGTTGCTATTTGTTGCTAAACTGTTGCTAAAATTTAGCCACAACCACGTTAACAACATAACTCAAAATTTTTTATGATACTAAATTAACTTTTGAAATAAATTAATAAACAATTGTAACCTTTTGTGTTTGGCAAAAAAATTATCTTATCAATCAACCGATATTCACATTACTGTTATCATTTTATTTCTAAGTTTGAAAGTACCAACGCCTCAACCATAATTCATACTCCCATCCACCAAAAGGTCCAAAATTTGAGCAGCTACCCAAGAAAAGAAAGGCAATGATGTTTTTGACAGAATATTATACAATGAATTCTATATGAGGAAAAAAAAATGGCATGAGTCATAACTAAATTTGCTTTAGATTTTCATTAATATGCCATTATAGATACTAATTACATATCATTAGACCTAAAAGCATCATAAATTCCAAATTAGGTAAAGGTCAATTTTAATTTTCCCACTCATATACAAGAAGAAGAAAAACGACCAGGCCTCTTTTTTCCTACTAAGAAAGCACCATTAATCTAGAAATGACCTAATTAGTTGCAATTAAAACTGAGATAACACTGGATCACCAAATAACATAAAAAAAAGTATGAAATAATGGAGTGGTTAATTTGGTGAACTGTTTTAACTTTCAAACAAGGGTAACTACACAAAAATGTTGGTAAAAAGGTGAAACAGAAAATACCATGCCTGTATACTCATAATTCCCGGTTTACAAATAAATAGTTGGATACGCGCGGTAGGTTTGAAAATGAGAAGCAGGAGACGAGATCGATGATGAGATAGGCCGTAATATCTTCACTAAGTGCATTAGATTTTATTTTACAAAATACTAAAATATTAAAGTATTAAACAACAAAGAGTTTTAAAAAGCTCTAAAAAAAATCAGTAGAATTGGAAAAAGTATGGTGAAACATAAATAGTTTTGTGTTTCAGAGGATTTAGTAGAACTAATCAATTTTTCTGAAGATTCTTCCAGTTTCCATAACAAACAGTTCTGGACCTTCTGGTAGATTTTACGTTTAACAGAACTAAGTTCTGTACTATGTATTTAATATTTCAGTAACTTTTTGTTATATGTAATTGTACTAGTAACAAAAACTGTAAAACTTTATGTACCTGACAAATATCACAGAGAGGTGAATCTTGAAGAGAGGGATTGATGAGCGAGAATCGGACATGTTTTCCGGCCAGTTTATTTGCATGATGAACCCTTTGGTCACACTCATTACATAGAGCAGCTTCATCAGCAGCACAAAATACACTAGCCTCTTCTTTTTTACACACATCACAGCATATCTTCATTTTTATTCTTTTTATGTACTTAATTTCTAGATTTCTTATTCGATATTTGACTCTTTGTGGGTGTGAACTGTGAAGGAACGTAAAGATATTTAAGATACCCAAATATAGAAAGTTCCTAATTAATCTGAGAAAGGGATATTTGGCATTTTATAAGGGTAAAATACACTAATGGATCGCATAGTTTTGACAAGACTTTTTTTTAGTCTTTTTAGTTTAATGAAATAATTGTAGTTTCCTGATTGTGAGAACGTGAGTATTTACAAATCTAGAATTTTTTAGTCTTTTTAGTTTCATGAAATAGTTGTAGTCTCCTGATCGTGAGAACGCGAGTATTTCCGGATTTAGATTTATTTTAATGGTCATGGTATGAGCTCTCAGTTTATATTGTATCACTCCCACAGGGCGCACCCGACAAGAAGACACCGGTCTAATAGAACGATGTTGACGATTTTTTGTCTTCTTTAATTTGTTCTAAGAATTTTAGAGACTTATTTATAGTTTTGTTTTGATTTAAGACTTATTGGTCATTCCATTATGGCCTTTGGGTGTTTTCTAATTCCTAAATTATTCTTCTCTTATGTTAATGCAAAAATATCTCAATAGCATTTACGTTTGGTGCAATTTCATAGAGCCATTACGATTTAAAATGCAATATGGGTTGGGTGTCGGAAATGCATGACTACCGTCGTTTGACACCCGAAACGGTCGCAGTTGTTCTACTACTTCAAGTATCCCTTCACCCTATGCAATAAATAGGGGTTTTATAGGTTTAGTACAACAAACTATCTGATTTTAACGATTTGGATACCCACGTTTCAAAATTTTCAATTTAGCTATCACACTATAATAATTTTCTAATTTAGATATCACTGTTTAAATAAATTACGAAATCATTTCACGTGACATTTGACAAACATTAATTTGAGAGACTAATTTGACAATTTTGCACAAAAAATATGTCATTCTAGAAAAATTTTCACCCAATTTCACATATAAAAAAAATTAACATATAATCCAAATTTTTGTTATATGTGAAATTGAGGGAAACGTTTTTTTTATGATGACATATTTTTGTGTAAAATTGTCAAATTAACATTTCAAATTAATGTTTGTCAAATGTCACGTGACATGATTCCGTGATTTATTTAGACGGTGGTAAATAAATTGAAAAATTATTATAGTGTGGTACCTAAATTGAAAATTTTAAAAAGTGGATACTCAAATCGTTAACCGCACTAAAGTTTGGTATAATAAATGTATTTTTTCTCGCAATAAATATGATTCATATTCATTATAAGATAATCCCTATTCACGCTCATAGAGCTAAACCAATGAATTTAACTGGTGACATTTGACATAGCAACATGTGTGAGCCAATCAAACATTTTGTGTTTTTAATCAAGCTCGACAAATACATGACAAAAAATTTGGGTATGATTTATGGTGATAAAATAATTATTACTATTATAAACAGTAAAGTGACTAAACTGTCCTAAGCCTTATGGGCATGTGAGGAGGTTTGCCCAGCTAGCTCTGAAGAGGATAGAAAGCCATAGATAGAAGGGCACTTTTATCTCAACAGTTCAACTGTCTTTAGGTTCCTATCTCTATCAAGACAAACAAGGGACATAAGTCACATAATACTACTAGTTGGGGATTATTTGAACTTGAAAGGGTTAAGATAGCTAAATATGTATATGCTATTTATTGTATTCTATCCTAAAACGGGGTAGGTTCACTTTCAGCTCTGGATGCTATAACTTATAAGGGCCATAGGTGTATGGGACAAAAGAAGGGTTTTTATATCGCTACATTTATTGCATGTTCCAACTAGGGATCACTGGGTTGTTTTTTTGGAAGGTAGCAATTTACTAAATTTGATTATTGATGAAAGCTCTCACCATAAATCAATTCATAATTATTACTATTACTCATGACGTCCTTTAAAGAATTATTGATATGAATTAAGTAGTGACATATACAGACTTATTGATATGAATTGATTTTTTGGTTGTTGAAGTATTATGACAACTCATTTGTAGTAATTATAAATGTGGTTATTGTAGAAAAATGTAATATGAAATCTCATGTGCAAAATGTAAATACAATTATTTTTACCCATCAGCCGACCCTTGGCAAGTTTAAGATCCATGTTTCAGACCAAAGTCTTTAATTTTGAAGAACGGGTGACATGTCCTAAACTACAAAAAAATATTATCGCTTGATTAAGAGGGTCATTTGACCTGTTTAAGGTATGGGAGGATGAAAGCTAATTACGTGTGAAAACCTTGTGATAGTCTGGTAATGGTTTCAATCAAAGACCGGTATCGTTCTATGAGCAAGAAGAGAGTGACAGGCTTATAAGTTTTTTGCAAGAGAAGGAATAAGTAACCTTATAACAAGATTAATTGTGTAATCTTGAAACGAAATGTTGACATGAGGTTCCTTCAATATGGGAATCGGTTGAGAATTGGCGTTTGATTAAAGTGAGTTTTAAACTGGTTAGGGAACTGGTTAATTCCTTGTGTCGGTTTTCGCCAAGGACAACGATCTGTTAGATTTCCTTGAGTTTTGTTAATATTATATAAGTCCATTTATGTGACCCCAACTTACAATAATTAGTATAGCCAGGAATTCTAAAATAAGAGCGATCATTCAAAGTTTCGAGAGTGAAAAGTCCCACAATTAAAGGAATTTTAACCATTGATTTCATTTCACTATATACTAAACTGCGCGCATTTGGTGAGGAATAACCATAAATAATTATGAACTTATAAATAACTAGACATGACATTTAATGTGTTTTGTGTGCGATCAATTTTTTGTTCCTTGATCATGATTCATGTGTGTTTGATATACGTTTTTTTTGGAGTTCCATCCATCAGATTTTGAAAGAGCCTAAGATTCAGAACAATTTCATAATATGATATTTAATTAGCCCCCTACACAAATGATAGATAGATGATCACAGTCGTTCAAAAATACACCCACCCCAACCCTAGCTAGTCCGTCATTATTTTCCAAACCCGACCCACCTAATTTATTAATGAATTGGCTAAAAAACAATTAGTTAGCTTCCTAAACATATGTTTTGTACGACTAAAAGAACAACTTAATTAGTCTTCCTAATTAAACGTATGTCGGTATGTGTTGTATGACGCAAGCAGAATACACTTATATATAAAATAATGATACAGACGTCTTGCGTGTGAAATGTTATAAATTGTATGATAAAAATGTATAATAAAAAAAATTTAGTATATAAGAAAAAAAATATGATATAAATTGTGATGATGATACAAATATTTAAAGAAAAAAAATATAGGATATAATAAATTTTATGTGGTTAAAGAGAGATAAATAGTGTAATCGGTTTTTATTTTTTGTGAAACTAGTTAATATGGTAATTAATAAAAAATTATATGGGTATTTTTGAAAAAAAAAAATGGCTAAATTGGAAAGACTCATTTGACTTGTGTTGACTTATTATAATAGAATGATGCTATTAACACTACAAAAATATATCCAAATAGCGATGGGATTACTGACGGTATTTTTTGTTACGTGCTTATTAGCGACGGTTTTTATGACGGCTTTGTGACAGTTTAATCAATTTACGACAGATTTGTGACAGTTTTTTAAATTAACGACAGACTTGTGGCAGTCAAATATTATTTTATAGTGTAAAACGGAAAACGAAACGCACCGATAGTGAATCGTTCGGTATGAGGGTATCATGAAGTATTAATAAAGTAATAAGTAAGGTTTTTAAAATAAAATAAAAAAGAGTATACGATTAAGATGGAGTATAATTTTAATTAAAATTACAGTAAAAATTACATTCAGCTAAATGGTTCAGTATCACATAAAATAGTGATCCACTTCTCTAAATATAATATGGAATTCACATGTCAATTTGGTAATGCCGACAAAGTACACTTTTGAAATGAACGAGGGGTGTCAACGCTTTGGGAATAAACTTTCATATGAAAAACAGAAAAAAGGACTTTCTGAAAAAGTACTTATATTCTTATTTATACCCTTACTGGAATAATATCCCGTCGAATATGATTTCATTTGAGCAAATTAATGCATAATGATATGAGATAGTTGGCGAGCTTGATTTTCTTCCCAAGCTCGGCTTAATCAATTTCGCGTTGGCTCCGATCTTCCGAGGTGATCAGGTATGCTCCGGCGGTCAGATGGTCTTCGTGCCTGCACAATGAACGAACAGGGGCCCGGGGTTGTTGCCGGGTTTTCCCTCTCCGACGATCAAGTCAGTATCGATATTAAGTGAAAGTACGAAGTGTAAAGAGGGATGAGGGTCCGGGCCGGTTACAGTTCGGTATGTCGAGTGGTTCAGATAGCGTTCAGGGGGTTCAGGTTGTTTGAGCTTTATCTCTCCTCTCTATTTGTGCGTCCCCATCTAAATAGGATTAGGGGGGGTATTTATAGTGAGGTTCCGATGTATACTAACCCTTGGATCACTGTACTGTGAGATGCTGATCCAACGGCGTTAGGTCATTTATGACTCTGACAAGAGTACTGTCCTTTCCCGGGGCCCACAGAAGGTGTCCTGTGATTGGGCCACGTCGGTGACACGTCAGGAGGGTCCCCCAAGGGAGCAGCAGCATTAATTGGGGAAGCGTACTCGACACGCTTCTTTGGGCCGGCCTCACCGCGGCTCGGCCCTTCCAATCCGGGGCATCACATCATTAAGCGTTGATGAGGCCCGGACGGCCCGGTATGGGGACGTTATTGCCCCGGACGAGGGGATGCTGCCATTCCCTCGCCAACAGCTCCCTGTCCGGAGTCGTTGCTAAGGACGAGGTTGGCGAGGATCTCTCGTCGTTACGGGGGCTCCGGTCATTTTGTTCTCGAGCTCGTCGGTGCAGATATGCTCATGCATGGCTGTTTTATGACACGTGTGCAACCATTCATGGTTTTCTTACGCGTGGACATGAGGCGCCGTATCTGTCTCTTCGATTTCTACAACGTCATTAATGCTAAAACGGCTGGTGAGTGACATTTGGCAGATGGCATCTGCAGGCTGAACACGTGGAGGACATTGATTGAGTGGCGGCGGTTATTTGTGGGAGTTCGTGCAATGAGCCGTCGCGTCTTTTCACCTTCTGGTAAACGTCTTTTCACCTTCTGGTGGGGGTTCTATAAATACCCTCAGTGAAAATTCATTTTCACTTTCTCAATCTCTCTCTAAAATTTTCACAGCACAACCATTCTCTCTCTCTTCATACTTAGGAGATTTCGCCAACCAACCAACCATCATGGTTATCAAACACGGAGCCGGAAAAGGCCCGATGGTTGCCCCGCAGCCACGGCGTCTTGACGTGATGGCAAACGCCCTGCCATTCCGGGCGATGGTTATCGACCCCGCCATCTCCGTCGCCGTAAACGACAACAGTATTATGGTCAGGCAGCACGGGTCTGACCTAGAAGAGTTTCGTCAGCTCTGCGGCATAGGGGAGGAGTTCCGACTTCGAACCTGTGCGACCTCGGACGAGGTGAACGGGATCGTGGCTGATCCCAAGAGTATGGTAACTCTCTCCCTCTCTACTCTTCTATACGGGGGCACCCACCTCCCCATTCCGGAGCTACTGGCGGAGCTCTGCGCCTGGACGCAGACTCTTCCATGCCAGTGGCCTCTGCAAGCGCACCGCATCTGCGCCGGAATGGAGGCCCTAAGTGCCTTGTTGGGCCCGGACATTCCGGAGCCATTGGGGCTTAGGGAGCTCTTGGCCTGCTACGAATTTTTGCAGACCGAGCCGAGCTCCCAATCTAAGAGCCGGCAGCCCTATCTGAGGTGCCGGTCTCACAACCAGTTGATCACAGGTAACTCCGATTCGAATCGGGGTTACACACAAGACGTGGTCGTAGTGGAGGGCCCTTGGCTCCTTCGTGACGACCTAATTCTCCCGAACAGGCCGGGGAGGGTGCTGAGCACCAAGGAAAATAAATTCACCGTGGCCTCTAAGCTCGGGGGCCTGGGCGAACCCAACACACAGTCGTTGGAGGTGGCCCTAAATTGGTGGGGTCCGGATGGGACCGATGTGGGGGCACGCGATGCGGAACGCCTGCTACTCTGTGACTCCCCCACATCCTGCAAGGGGAACACCTTTAAGTGGCCCCACAGGACCTTCTGTCCTGTGGGATACTCCAGGGAAAGGTGGGAGAAGGAGAAGGGTCTGGAGTCGACCCTCCCTCCCCGGGTGGTTGAAGGTGCCGAAGCAGCCCTCCCTCCCAAGGCTTCGAAGCCAAAGCTGAAGAAGGGCGGTAAGGCGAAGGCAGCGAAGGCGACGACCGTGGCCTCCTTCGCTCCTTCAACGGCCGGGGTTCACTTTGAGACCCGGTCTGATGGTACCGTTATCTACTTCCGGGTGGGGGCGGACGGTAGCCGCACATACATCGATGCGCAAGGGAAGCCTCTGACAGAGGTTCCTCCCTTGAGCTCTAGGGAGCCCGCTGTGGGGATCCCCCTTCAATTAGAAGACAGCCCAACTGAGGCGGAACCATCCGGGCCTGCCTTGGGCACCTCGCGGACCAGAGTAAGTCACTCCTTGTTTTCTTCAAATTTTCGTTTTTACACTTAGCTAGATTTAGTTATAGTTAATTTCTCTAACTCTAACTCCTTTCTTGTGTGGCCTGTGTAGGTGGTCCGTTCCGATGAGGAGGAGGAGGCAGATGAAGAGGCTGAGGAGGTGGTAGCTGAGGTGGTTGAGGTTGGGGGCGAAGAAGAAGAAGAAGGGGCGATCGAAGGGGTTACTGAGGCGGGGGAGCCCGAGGGGGTAGTGGTCGTTGTCGAGGCCGAGGGGAGGGATGTGGTGGTGACGGGGGAGAGGGAAGTGGCGATCCTGCCTCCGTCGGCTGGCCCGGACGATTTGGCAGCCCAAGCCAGACTCGATAGGCTGGCCCGCAAGGCCCTATTGGGGAAGAGAAAGGTGGAGGGGACGAAGTCCCTCCAAGGGGAAAAGAGGGCCAAGGTCGGGGGGAGTAACCCCTCCGAGGTTGTGGTCGTTGAGGGGCCTAGGGAGACGTCGGGCCCCGCTCCAGGCCCTACTCAAGGCTCAAGCTCCAGTTCTGCCTCCCCGGCCCACAGGATGCCTGTGCAGACTCCCGAGGAGGTGAAGGCGGCCACGGGTGTGAAGAGCATCATGGAGGCTCACCCCTCTGCCGGGTTATTAGCTTTGGCTGCGCTCCAGCAGCAAAGCGTCGAGGCTGATCACCGAGGTCGTGACCTCGCCTCCTCCATGGCATCGGCCATGGCTATGATACCTCAGGTACGTGTAGAGTGTTTTGTATGTTTTCACATGTTTTCACATTCTTTCCATATATTTTTGCTAAGTGTTTTGCCTTTTCCCTTGTAGGCCTACTTAATGATGAACCAATATGTCTATCATCAAGGCCAGCTGGTGAGGTCATGGGCCGCGAAGGCAGAGGCTAATGCCAAGCTTGTGGAGGAGGCCCAAAAAAGGGTGGAGGAGGCCCAGAAAAGGTCTGAGGAGGCCCTACTCAGGGCGGAGAAAGCTGAGGGCCTCAATGCCACGGTTGAGGCTCGAAGAGTCGAAGCCGTGAAGGCCAAAATGGAGGCCGAGGAGCGTGCCCAGGCTGCGGAGGCAGCCCTAAAAGAAGCCGAGGCTGGCATCACGGACAGGATAAAGGCGGCGGTCCAAACTGGCCAAGCCGAGCTGAACGCCGCCTGGGCCCAAAAGACACAGAAGGACTTCAACTCCTTCTACGTCGAGGGGTGGTCTGAGGCGGCTGCCTTTATGAGGGCGGGACCGGATCACCCGGTATGGAACATAGAAAACATTATAGTTCCCGTTCCCTCAGCTCCCATTCCGGATGTGGTGCCTTTGACTCCTCGAGCTCTCTCGGATGAAGAGGACGGAGCTAGCCAGAGCTAGGGTAGATTTAGGCTTTTGTTTTCAGTGTAGTTTCCTATTTTTGTTTTTGATGTAATCTTCTTTCTACACTTTAGCTTGTAATAGCTTCTCTTATGAAATGAAATGAAAAACAATTTTGGACTTGTCTTTTATTCTTTTGTTGTTTACTTTTCGTAACACTAGGTCTTCCTCTTGGAAACGTCTGGCGTTAACTCTTTTGTTATAAGAACGCCCCAGTTCGTTTTTATATTCGGCGTTACGGATGGCCGCAACCTCCCTTCTTTCTTCGGCGTAGTCCAGCTCTAGCCCCATCATCTTTTCATTAAGCCCGTTCTCCACCATGTCCGTCCTTAGAGAAGGAAGCCCGATTTCTAAAGGGATGATGGCTTCCATTCCGTAAGTGAGGCTATAGGGTGTCTGTTGAGTGCCCCGTCTTCTCGTCGTTCGGTAGGCCCAAAGGACGTGATGCAGCTCCGCAGCCCATCGTCCTTTGGACTCGTCTAGCCTCTTCTTGATTCCGTCGAGCACGGTCTTGTTTGATACCTCGGCTTGCCCGTTGCATTGGGGGTACGATGGGGTCGAATAGTAGTTCTTGATGTGATATTTTGCATACATCGCTTTTAATTTGACCCCGGTGAACTGTCCCCCATTGTCCGCGACGATCGAGTAGGGGATTCCGAATCTGGTGATCACGTCTCTCCAGAGGAAACGTATCACTTCGGCCTCTGTGATTTTTGCTAAGGCCACGGCCTCTACCCACTTTGAGAAGTAATCGGTGACCATGAGGAGGAACTTCTTCCCCCCTGGGGCCACGGGGAATGGTCCGACGATATCCATGCCCCACTGCGCAAAGGGCCAGGGCGAGGTCACGCTGCTCATTTTTTGCGCCGGGGCATGGGGTATAGGTGCGTACCTCTGACACTTCTCGCACCTGAGTACGAAAGCTTTGGCGTCTTTCTGCATGAGGGGCCACCAATATCCGTGGGTCAAGGCTCGGTTGGCCAGCGATCTGCCCCCGGTATGGCTCCCACACGTCCCTTCGTGAATTTCTTCCATGACCCTTATCACCATGTCGGGGTGGACGCAGAGTAAGTAGGGGCCAGAGAACGATCTTTTATAGAGTTTGTCGTTGGGAGCTATCCAGAATCCCAATGCCGTTCTCCTTATTTTCTCGGCCTCCCTCTTATCATTGGGAAGATCACCGGAGCGATGGTATTCGATTATGGGGTCCATCCAGCTCGGCTCCGGCGGGAGGTCAGTCACCATGTTAATTGTTGCCTTAGCCTCGATGCTAGGCGAAGGGACATATTCTATGGTGATGACTCTCTCTTTCTTATCACTCATGACCGAGGCTAGGGTCGCTAGTGCATCGGCGTGGGTGTTCTCGTTCCTATTGATGTTGACGATTTCTTGGCATTCGAAACTTTGGAGTATTCCGGAAGCGACAGCCACGTAGCTGGCCATTCTGTCGTCCTTCGTCTGAAATTCACCACTGATTTGGCTGCTGACTAATTGAGAGTCCGTATGCACCAGTATCTTTTTGATTCCGAGGCTTCGGGCCATTTTTAAGCCGGCGATCACGGCCTCATATTCGGCCTCGTTATTGGTGGCTCTGAAGCCAAGTTGGATTGATTTCTCGATCACATCCCCTCGTGGAGATCGGAGCACGACGCCGAGGCTGGACCCTTTCTTATTGGCGGCTCCATCCGCGTGCAAGGTCCAGGTCTCGGGAGCACAACCTATGATGTCGGGGCGTCGAGTCGTCCCCGTAAATTCTGCCACGAAGTCGGCCAGGGCCTGTCCCTTGACGGACGTTCGCGGCGCATAGCTGATGTCGTAGGCGTTCAGGTGGCAGGCCCACTTCATCATTCGTCGAGAGAGATCCCCCTTTTGAAGTATTTCTCGCACAGGCTGGTCAGTATAGACCACAATGCTGTGTGCAGAGAAATAGTGAGCAAGTTTTCGTGAGGCCACGACGAGGGCTAGGACGAGTTTTTCCAAAGGCATATACCTAGCCTCGGCATCGAGGAGAGTTTTGCTCACGTAATAGATAGGCCTTTGCTCCCTGTCGAGTTCCTTGATGAGGACGGCGCTGACGGCTATCTCAGACACGGCCAGGTATAGGGTAAGGACATCGCCTGGGTCCGGCTTGGTTAGAAGGGGCGGGCTTCCGAGGTAGTCCGCCAGCTCGATGAACGCACGCCGACATTCATCGTTCCATTCGAATTTCTTCTGAGCCTTTAAGGCCGTGAAGAACGGCTTGCATCGGTCCCCGAACCGGGCAATAAATCGGTTGAGGGCGGCGGCCATCCCGGCTAGCTTTTGTATGTCCTTTCTCTTCTCAGGTGTTTTCAAATTTTTCAAGGCAGAGATCTGGGACGGGTTCGCTTCGATGCCGCGGTGGGTCACCATGAACCCCAGGAATTTGCCGGCGCCTACCCCGAAGGCACATTTAGAGGCGTTCAGCTTCAGGTCATGCCTTCGTATTGTTTCGAACACCTCTCTCAGGTCGGATAGGTGGTCCCCCTCCTGGGTGCTTTTTACCACCATGTCGTCAATATAGACCTCCATGGTTCGGCCTATGTTCTTAGAGAATATCTTGGTGACCATTCTCTGATAGGTCGCCCCGGCGTTCTTAAGTCCGAAGGGCATCACTTTGTAGCAGTAATTTCCCCTTGGGGTGATGAAGGCAGTTTTTTCTTGGTCGGCCTCCGACATAGGTATTTGATGGTAGCCGGAGCAGGCGTCCAGGAAGCTCATTCTGGCGGCCCCGGCCGTGGAGTCCACTATTTGATCGATTTTGGGCAAGGGGAAAGGATCCTTTGGACAGGCCTTGTTGAGGCTCGTATAATCGATGCACACCCTCAGCTTTCCGTTCTTTTTGGGGACCACTACGGGATTGGCGAGCCATCTGGGGTAATAAATCTCCCTGATGGCCCCGGCCAAAAGAAGCTTCTCTACTTCCTCGTTTATGGCATTGGCATGCTCTGGACTGACACGGCGCCCCTTTTGCATCACGGGCTTGGCATCCGGGTTGACGTTTAATCGGTGGCAGGCGAGGTCGGAACTGATGCCTGGCATCTCGCTTGGACCCCATGCGAAATTGTCGAGGTGTTGGATAAGGAGTTCGACGAGTTCGGTGACCTCTGGTTTGGTAAGCTTTGCCCCCACCATAAAAAAGTGGTCCTCGTCATACCCCGGGATTTGGATTTTTAGCAGTCCCTCCTCCACCTTGTCTTCGGCCTCAGGCCCCATCTTCTTGTTTAGTTCCCTCAGCAGCTTAGGGTCCTCTGCCTCGATGTTCATGTGACTTTGGGCCGGCATCATCTCTTTGCCGGAATACACGGCCATGGCACAGCTGCGTGAGACTTTCTGATTTCCTGAGATGGTCTCCACACCAGAATCAGTTGGATATTTAACCTTTTGGTGTAAGGTGGAGGAGATTCCATCTACTCCATGGAGCCACGGTCGCCCCAATATCACGTTGTAAACAGAGGGGACATTCACCACCGTGAACTCCACGCTCATAACTTTCGTACCAGTTTTCACGGGCAAGGTTATGTTTCCTTTAGGCCGGACCGCCTCCGAGTTGAATCCATATAGGGGGGGGACGTCGGTTTCCAACTGTTCCTCTTTGAGTCCCATCTTTCGAAAGAGGTCTTCGAAGAGTATATTGACCGACGCTCCTTGATCAACGAGGATCCGTCCTACAGCGCATAGGCCTATCTGTGCCGAGATAACGAGGGCATCAGTGTGGGGCACGTCCACCCCCACCAGGTCAAAGTCAGTGAAGCTTACATCCGGCTTGGAATTGCGCTTATATCTTTTCCGAGGGCTTGAGCTTTCTGCGAGGCAGACGTGCTGCTTCATCAATGCTTCCCGTGCTGAGGTTCTTTCTGCCCCATTCTGGATTGACCTTTTGGGCCCAGAGTGAATGACATGACAGATCATCACAGGTGGGGGGAGGTCCCGCTGGCTCTCGTCGACCCTTTCTCCATCTCGGTCAGATTCTCTTCGTGATTTGACATATTTATCCATCAGGCCATCCCGGACCCATCCCTCGAGCCTGGCCTTCAGGCCATGGCACTCGTTGGTATGATGGCCTCGACCCCTATGGTATTCACATATTTTGTCGTTAGGCCCAGGGGCCGGCTCGTTCCGTAGCGGGAGAGGCCAAGAGAAGAAAGGCTCGTTCTCAATCTGGTTAAGAAGGTCGACGAGAGGTAGGCGAAAGGTAGTGGAATAGGCAGCGCCCGACCCCGAGGCGACAGGGGTTTGATGCCCAGGTCGGGGATCCTCTTTTCTTCTTTTCGGGGCCGGTTGAGGGTTTCTTCCCGTTCGTGGCCGCTCCATCCTTTCCGCTATAGGCCGGTTTCTTCGAGGGCTCGTCGTGATGAACCGATCCCTTGGCTGGTCGATAAGAGCTACGGAGCGCGTTGCCCCAGCCGACCTCATGTCCTTCTCTATGTCAATGTGCTGCTTTATGAGGGATCTGAGCTGGGGGACGGAGCTGGGTGGAGTCGCTATCATCTCGTTTCGGATTCTGCTGCCCACGACCATATTTTGTCTGAAAGCAGCTATAGCGGTGGAATCGGGGCAGTCCGCGCACTCCGCGTGTTTCAACCAGAACCGACTATCGTAGTTCTCAAGGGTTTCTTTTGATTGGACCCTCACTTGATAAAGCTGTTCCGGCTGAGTAACCCTCTCTTTCAAGTTTATGAACCTATGAGCAAAGTCGTAGGCTAGATCGTCCCAACAATGGACGGAGTTGGCAGGCAGGGACTGGAACCATTTACTAGCAAGCCTCCCCAGGCTGGCGGGAAAGCACCGGCACATCAGTTGGTCGAGGTGGGACCAATGGTTCATCTGATATCGATAGTGGCGCAGGTGAGCTTCCGGATCGGAGTCTGCATTGAAGGTCTGGAAGACGGGGGCGACGAAGTTTCTGGGGGGAGCACTGTACTCGATATCATCCGAGAACGGGGTGCTACGGGTGGAGGCTACGATCTTCATTGCTGCCTCACCGGCCGCATCGTGTCGTCCACGGCGTCCCCGCCTTCGCGTTCGGGGAGATTTGTTAGTTCGGGCTCGACTCGATTCCGGTCGCGAGCTTCGGCTGTCCTCGTGCCTATGGAGTCGGGAATGTATACTTCGCTCGTCGTTTCGATGGGAATTCCCTTCGCGGGAGTGCTCCGACTCCTCACCCCTAGTTGGCTCCCTGGGAGTCTCTAGGGGGGGTCGTCGGCGGGGTCCTAGACGGGACATCACACTCTTAGTGGGTCTGGGGGCCGGTTCGCCTTGGCTTACGTCTTGGAGGACGGGCTCGGGCTCCGGTGCCATCAGCGTGGCTATCAGTGCCTTCTGGGCCGCAAGCGCGACGAGTTCCTTCTGATGGATATCGAGCATCATTTCGGTCAGTTCGGTTCGCGTTCGGGGGGTCGCAGCTATTGCCGTTAAGGGGGTCGGACCACTCGTACCCGCGGTTCTGGGAGTCTCATCAAAGGAGAGTGTCCTCGGCATTCCGAGGACGTGAGGGGGTCGGGACGACGGAGTATCGAAGCGATTGTTGCCAGACATGTTTTATTTAGGTCCCGTGTGTCGGAGCTAACGCGTTTTTCGGTTTCCCACAGACGGCGCCAATTGGCGAGCTTGATTTTCTTCCCAAGCTCGGCTTAATCAATTTCGCGTTGGCTCCGATCTTCCGAGGTGATCAGGTATGCTCCGGCGGTCAGATGGTCTTCGTGCCTGCACAAGGAACGAACAGGGGCCCGGGGTTGTTGCCGGGTTTTCCCTCTCCGACGATCAAGTCAGTATCGATATTAAGTGAAAGTACGAAGTGTAAAGAGGGATGAGGGTCCGGGCCGGTTACAGTTCGGTATGTCGAGTGGTTCAGATAGCGTTCAGGGGGTTCAGGTTGTTTGAGCTTTATCTCTCCTCTCTATTTGTGCGTCCCCATCTAAATAGGATTAGGGGGGGTATTTATAGTGAGGTTCCGATGTATACTAACCCTTGGATCACTGTACTGTGAGATGCTGATCCAACGGCGTTAGGTCATTTATGACTCTGACAAGAGTACTGTCCTTTCCCGGGGCCCACAGAAGGTGTCCTGTGATTGGGCCACGTCGGTGACACGTCAGGAGGGTCCCCCAAGGGAGCAGCAGCATTAATTGGGGAAGCGTACTCGACACGCTTCTTTGGGCCGGCCTCACCGCGGCTCGGCCCTTCCAATCCGGGGCATCACATCATTAAGCGTTGATGAGGCCCGGACGGCCCGGTATGGGGACGTTATTGCCCCGGACGAGGGGATGCTGCCATTCCCTCGCCAATAGTGATTTAAATCAACTAGTAGATAATCCTCTTGATTTGATATATGTTCCAATAACCAACAAGTGATTAATTAAAGAAAACATAGAAATAAGGAAATATTATAAATTAAATGTGATTTCAAGAAAAAACTAAAAAGCACAGGAAGTGTACGTCAAATTATTTTATGAAATTGGTTTTATGGAAAATTTGTATTCCTCTGAAAGTACATAAGCAAGAACAAGAGAGGCATTTGGGAGCAAATCAATTTTGTCGTGCTGATCTTACAACAATTCGCTTTTATTACGTTCAAGATTTGCTTCAATTATCTTCACGTTCATGTATTTCAATTAAATTTCCTAACTCACAAGGTCAAGGTGCCTCAATATTTGCTAAATTATTCAGAGGAGATCGAGGTTTCTAAAGCCCCCACATCACGTTTGACACAAAGTATGTGTTCAAATTAAATTGGAATACAATAAGATTTGGTATTTAATTTAAACGAAAACAGAACACGTAGGTCCTCGAGTACTATATGACAAAAGACACCTTTCCTCGAGAGATATGGATGATCTCAAGAGAATTAAAATAGAAAATTTACTAGTATTAGTTTACGGATTCACAAGTTGATGCTTAAGTAATAGCGTAATGAGATAAGGGTGGAATAAATAATAATCCATTTTTTTCTGAGTCCCAAAGCACCGTCACATGGAAAATTGATATGCGGTTATATCACGCTCACCATCAGTATTCGAACTCTGACGTATGTGAAGCATGTTTACATCCAAATACAAATAAGGGTTTCTGATTATAAAAAAAAAAAAATGTTCATGCCTTATAGATACACGTGTGAATGTGTTCTAGGAGATAGGAACCATACGTTAATACCTCTATTTTTTCTAATTTCCAGTTTTCATTTCTTGTAGAAGTATATATGTAAGAATTATTATCATGCTTAAAAATAAATAATAAATAAATAAATGGAAGAATTATCAGAAGTTATGAGACTTTTCTTTTCTATGGTCTACTAATTGAGAAGCCACGTGGCGAGGGAATGTCGACATTCTCTCGTCCGGGCCGATATCACCGCAGCAACAGGCTATCCGGGCCTATCTACCATGGGTGACTCATCACCCCGGTCCTGGAGAGACCGGGTCGTGCCTAGGCCGGCCTAAAGAAGCTTGTTAAGTACGCTTCCCCCATTAATGCAGCTGCCCCCATTGGGGGACCCCTTATTTGTTTTGTCGACGTGGCCCAATCACAGACCAGCCCTTGTGGGCCCCGACGAAGGACAGTACCCTTGTCAGAGTCATAAATGACCTGAAGCCGTCGGATCAGCACCAAACAGTACAGTGATCCAAGGGATAATACACATCTGATTACACTATAAATACCCCCACTAATACCACTTAGAGGGGGACGCACAAATAGAGAGAGGAGAGATAAAGCTTAAACAACCCGGACCCCTAGAACACTATCTGTACCACTCGATACAACGACCTGTAACCGGCCCGATCCCTTACCCTTAATTATATTCCTACTTTCAGTTAACACCGATACTGACTTGATCGTTGGAGAGGGAAAACCTGGTACCAACCCCGGGCCCCTGTTTGTTTCCTGCGCAGGTACGAAAGTCCCCTCATCACCATAGCCAACCTGGCCCAGTACGGATACCTCGGAAGATTGGAGCCGACGCGAATTGAGTAAGCCGAGCTTGGGAAGAAAATCAGGCTCGCCAATTGGCGCCGTCTGTGGGAAACCTACACGCGTTAGCTTCGACTCCCCGTCTTTAAAGGAAACATGTCTGGCAATAACCGATTTGACACCCCGTCGTCTCGGCCTCCCCCCGTCTATGGGATGCCGAGGACGCTTTCCTTTGATGAGACTCCTAGAACCGCATCCACAAGGGAGCCCGCTCCCTTGATCGCGATAGCTCCCGCACCTCGATCGCGGGCCGAGCTAACAGAGATGATGATCGATATCCACCAAAAAGAGCTCATCGCTCTGGCAGCCCAGAAGGCCTTGATAGCCTCGTTGATGGCGCCAGAGCCCGAGCCAGTTCAGGGCGCAAGCCAAGACAAATCAGTCCCTATCCCCGTTAAAAGCGTCATGTCCAGGCTGGGACCCCTCCGACGACCCCCCCTAGAGACTCCCAGAGAGCCAGCTAGGGGTGCGGAGTCGGAGCATTCCCACGAAGGAAACTCTCGTCACAATAACGAGCAAAGTATACATTCTCGGCTCCGTTGGTAGGAAGACAGTCGGGACTCACGACCGGAATCTAGTCATGCCCGAACTGATAAGTCTCCTCGGACACGGAGACGTGGCCGCCGCGGACGGCACGATGCAGCCGGTGAGGCAGCACTGAAAATTGTGGCCTCGACCCGTAGCACCCCGTTCTCGGACGAAATTGAATACAATACTCCCCCCCGAAACTTCGTTGCCCCTATCCTCCAGACCTTCAACGCGGACTCTGACCCGGAAGCTCATCTCCGACACTATCGATACCAGATGAACCATTGGTCACACCTTGACCAATTAATGTGTAGGTGCTTTCCGGCCAGTCTGGGAAGGCTCGCTAGTAAATGGTTCCAGTCCCTGCCCGTCAACTCCATCCACTCTTGGGACGACCTAGCATATGATTTCGCACACCGGTTCATAAACTTGAAAGAGAGAGCCGCCCAACCGGAGCAACTCTACCAAGTGAGGATCCAGTCCAAAGAGACCCTCGAGAATTATGATAGTCGGTTTTGGCTGAAGCATGCAGAATGCGCGGACTGTCCCGACTCCACCGCCATAGCTGCCTTCAGGCAAAACATGGTAGTCGGGAGCAGGATCCGAAACGAGATGATTGCGACCCCACCCAACTCTGTTCCTCAACTCAGGTCCCTCATAAAACAGCATATCGACATAGAGAAGGACATGAGGTCAGCTGGGGCAACACGTTCAGTAGCCCTTATCGACCAGCCAAGGGATCGGTTCGTCGCAACTAGCCCTCGAAGAAACCGGCCCATAGCGGAAAGGATGGAGCGGCCACGAACGGGAAGAAACCCGCAACCGGCCCCTAAAAGAAGAAAAGAGGACCCCCGACCGGGGCATCAAACCCTTGTCGCCTCGGGGTCGGGCGCTGCCTATTCCACCACCTTTCGCCTACCTCTCGTCGACCTTCTTAACAAGATTGAGAACGAGCCTTTCTTCTCTTGGCCTCTCCCACTACGGAACGAGCCGGCCCCAGGGCCTAACGACAAAATATGTGAATACCACAGGGGTCGAGGCCATCACACCAACGAGTGCCATGGCCTGAAGGCCAGGCTCGAGGGATGGGTCCGGGATGGCCTGATGGATAAATATGTCAAATCACGGAGGGAGTCCGATCGAGATGGAGAAGGGGTTGATGAGAGGCAGCGGGACCTCCCTCCACCGGTGATGATCTGTCATGTCATTCACTCTGGGCCGAAAAGGTCTAGCCAGAATGGGGCAGAAAGGACCTCGGCACGGGAAGCAGCGATGAAGCAGCGCGTCTGCCTCGCAGAAAGCTCCAGCCCCCGGAAAAAGTATAAGCGCGATGCCAAGCCGGATGTAAGCTTCATTGACTTCGATCTGGTGGGGGTGGACGTGCCCCACACTGATGCCATCGTTATCTCGGCACAGATAGGCCTTTGCGCAGTAGGACGAATCCTCGTTGATCAAGGAGCGTCGGTCAATATACTCTTTGAAGACCTCTTTCGAAAGATGGGACTCAAAGAGGAACAGTTGGAAACCGACGTTCCTCCCCTGTACGGATTCAACTCGGAGGCGGTCCAGCCCAGAGGAAACATAACCTTGCTTGTGAAAACGGGTACAAAAGTTATGGGCGTAGAGTTCACGGTGGTGAGTGTCCCCTCTGTTTACAACGTGATATTGGGGCGCCCGTGGCTCCATGGAATAGATGGAGTCTCCTCCACCTTACACCAAAAGGTTAAGTACCCAACTGAGTCTGGTGTGGAAACCATCTCGGGAAATCAGAAAGTTTCACGCAGCTGTGCCATGGCCGTGTATTCCGGCAAAAAGATGGTCCCGGCCCAAAGTGCCATGAACATCGAGGCAGAGGACCCTAAGCTGCTGAGGGAACTAAACAAAAAGATGGGGCCTGAGGCCGAAGACAAGGTGGAGGAGGGACTGCTGAAAATCCGAATCCCGGGGTATGACGAGGACCACTTTTTTATGGTGGGGGCAAAGCTTACCAAACCTGAGGTCACCGACCTCGTCGAACTCCTTCTCCAATACCTCGACAATTTTGCATGGGGTCCAAGCGAGATGCCAGGCATCAGTTCCGACCTCGCCTGCCACCAATTAAACGTCAACCCGGATGCCAAGCCCGTGATGCAAAAGGGGCGCCGTGTCAGTCCAGAGCATGCCGATGCCATAAACGAGGAAGTAGAGAAGCTTCTGCTGGCCGGGGCCATCAGGGAGATTTATTACCCCAGATGGCTCAACAATCCCGTAGTGGTCCCCAAAAAGAACGGGAAGCTAAGGGTGTGCATCGATTACACGAGCCTCAACCGAGCCTGTCCCAAAGATCCTTTCCCCTTGCCCAAAATCGATCAAATAGTGGACTTTACGGCCGGGGCCGCCAGGATGAGCTTCCTGGATGCCTGCTCCGGCTATCATCAAATACCCATGTCGGAGGCCGACCAAGAAAAAACTGCCTTCATCACCCCAAGGGGAAATTACTGCTACAAAGTGATGCCCTTTGGGCTCAAGAACGCCGGGGCTACCTATCAGAGGATGGTCACCAAGATATTCGCTAAGAACATAGGCCGAACCATGGAAGTCTATATTGATTACATGGTGGTAAAAAGCACCCAAGAGGAGCACCACCTATCCGACCTGAGAGAGGCGTTCGAAACGATACGAAGGCATGACCTGAAGCTGAACGCCTCTAAATGTGCCTTCGGGGTAGGTGCCGGCAAATTCCTAGGGTTCATGGTGACCCACCGCGGCATAGAGGCGAACCCGTCCCAGATCTCTGCCTTGAAGAATTTGAAAACACCTGAGAAGAGAAAGGACATACAAAAGCTAGCCGGGATGGCCGCCGCCCTAAACCGATTTATTGCCCGGTTCGGGGACCGATGCAAACCGTTCTTTACGGACTTAAAAGCCCAGAAGAAATTCGAATGGACCGATGAATGCCGGTGTGCGTTCACCGAGCTGGCGGACTACCTCGGAAGTCCGCCCCTTCTAACCAAGCCGGACCCAGGCGATGTCCTTACCCTATACCTGGCCGTGTCTGAGATAGCCGTCAGCGCCGTCCTCATCAAGGAACTCGACAGGGAGCAAAGGCCTATCTATTACGTGAGCAAAACCCTCCTCGATGCCGAGGCTAGGTATATGCCTTTGGAAAAACTCGTCCTAGCCCTCGTCGTGGCCTCACGAAAACTTGCTCACTATTTCTCTGCACACAGCATTGTGGTCTATACTGACCAGCCTGTGCGAGAAATACTCCAAAAGGGGGATCTCTCTCGACGAATGATGAAGTGGGCCTGCCACTTGAACGCCTACGACATCAGCTATGCGCCACGAACGTCCGTCAAGGGACAGGCCCTGGCCGACTTCGTGGCAGAATTCACTGGGACGACTCAATGCCCCGACATCACAGGTTGTGCCCCCGAGACCTGGACCTTGCACGCGGATGGAGCCGCCAATAAGAAAGGGTCCGGCCTCGGCGTCGTACTCCGATCTCCACAAGGGGATGTGATCGAGAAGTCAATCCAACTTGGCTTCAGAGCCACCAATAACGAGGCCGAATATGAGGCCGTTATCGCCGGCTTAAAAATGGCCCGAAGCCTCGGAATCAAAAAGATACTGGTGCATACGGACTCTCAATTAGTCAGCAGCCAGATCAGTGGTGAATTTCAGACGAAGGACGACAGAATGGCCAGCTACGTGGCTATCGCTTCCGGAATACTCCAAAGCTTCGAATGTCAAGAAATCGTCACATCAACAGAAACGAGAACACCCACGCCGATGCACTAGCGACCCTAGCCTCGGTCATGAGTGATAAAAAAGAGAGAGTCATCACCATAGAATATGTCCCTTCGCCTAGCATCGAGGCTAAGGCAACAATTAACATGGTGACTGACCTCCCGCCGGAGCCAAGCTGGATGGACCCCATAATCGAATACCATCGCTCCGGTGATCTTCCCAATGACAAGAAAGAGGCCGAGAAAATAAGAAGAACGGCACTGGGATTCTGGATAGCTCCCAACGACAAGCTCTATAAAAGATCGTTCTCTGGCCCCTACTTACTCTGCGTCCACCCCGACATGGTAATAAGGGTCATGGAGGAAATTCACGAAGGAACGTGTGGGAGCCATACCGGGGGCAGATCGCTGGCCAACCGAGCTTTGACCCACGGATATTGGTGGCCCCTCATGCAGAAGGACGCCAAAGCTTTCGTACTCAGGTGCGAGAAGTGTCAGAAGTACGCACCCATACCCCATGCCTCGGTGCAAAAAATGAGCAGCGTGACCTCGCCCTGGCCCTTTGCGCAGTGGGGCATGGATATCGTCGGACCATTCCCCGTGGCCCCGGGGGAGAAGAAGTTCCTCCTCATGGTCACCGATTACTTCTCAAAGTGGGTGGAGGCCGTGGCCTTAGCGAAAATCACAGAGGCCGAAGTGATACGTTTCCTCTGGAGAGACGTGATCACCAGATTCGGAATCCCCTACTCAATCGTCGCGGACAATGGGGGACAGTTCACCGGGGTCAAATTAAAAGCGATGTATGCAAAGTATCACATCAAGAACTACTATTCGACCCCATCGTACCCCCAATGCAACGGACAAGCCGAGGTATCAAATAAGACCGTGCTCGACGGAATCAAGAAGAGGCTAGACGAGTCCAAAGGACAATGGGCCGCAGAACTGTATCACGTCCTATGGGCCTACCGAACGACGAGAAGACGGGGCACTCAACAGACACCCTATAGCCTCACTTACGGAATGGAGGCCATCATCCCGTTAGAAATCGGGCTTCCCTCTCTGAGGACGGACATTGTGGAAAACGGGCTTAACGAAAAGATGATGGGGCTCGAGCTGGACTACGCCGAAGAAAGAAGGGAGGTTGCGGCCATCCGTAACGCCGAATATAAAAACGAGCTGGGGCGTTCTTATAACAAAAGAGTGAACGCCAGACATTTCCAAGACGAAGACCTCGTGTTACGAAGAGTAAACAACAACACCAGGATACAGTCCGACGGCAAGATAGGCCCCAATTGGGAAGGCCCCTATCGAATCCTCGGTGCAGTAGGGAACAGGGCCTACCTGTTGGGTCATCTTCCCAACGACGTCCCGGTGGACCGACCTTGGAACGTCAACAACCTAAGGAAGTACTACCAGTAGGGCTCGGCCTTTATGACTTTGTGTAAATAAGAATGTGGTGTAAATTTATGCCTGTGGGATTTATAAATAAAAACTGCTGTTATTTCAGTTCATTTGAATTTTCTCTAAGTGTTTCAAAACACGAGCCTATACGGCATCCCGGTTCATATTTACTTGAATTTTTCAGTTCATTTAAATTTTCTATGTGTTTCAGAACACGAGCCTATACGGCACCCCGGTTCATATTTACTTGAATTTTTCAGTTCATTTAAATTTTCTATGTGTTTCAGAACACGAGCCTATACGGCACCCCGGTTCATATTTACTTGAATTTTTCAGTTCATCTAAATTTTCTAAGTGTTTCAGAACACGAGCCTATACGGCACCCCGGTTCATATTTACTTGAATTTTTCAGTTCATCTAAATTTTCTATGTGTTTCAGAACACGAGCCTATACGGCAACCCGGTTCATATTTACTTGAATTTTTCAGTTCATCTAAATTTTCTAAGTGTTTCAGAATACGAGCCTATACGGCACCCCGGTTCATATTTACTTGAATTTTTCAGTTCATTTAAATTTTCTATGTGTTACTTCGGTAGGCAAGTTATGAGTTGTATAAAACGAGCGCCCCAACGCCGAAGCACTAAGGCCCACTCATTTGGGAGCGTGTATACAATGTATAAAACACAATGGAAGTAAAGAAATAAAACACAGAAGAATAAAAGACAAGTCCAAAATTGTTTTTTCATTTCATTCAATGGAAAGCTATTACATGCTAAGTACAAAAAAGGAAATTACATCGAGAATAAAATCTAAAAACCACAAAAAGCCCTAAGATGCCCCCTCATCATCATCTGCATCGGCGTCCGAAAGGGCTCGAGGGGTTAAGGGGACCACCTCGGGAACGGGAGCAGAGGGGACCGGAACAAAAATGTTTTCCATGTTCCACACCGGATGATCCGGTCCCGCCCTCATAAAAGCTGCTGCCTCAGACCAGCCATCGACATAGAAGGAATTAAAGTCCTTCTGTGTCGATAGCTCCAAGGCGGCGCTCATCTCTGCCTCGGCGGCTTGAACCGCAGCCTTTACTTTTTCGGCCACCCCGGCCTCAGCGTCTTCGACCGCAGCTTTCACCTTATCGGCCACGCTCGCTTCAACCTCCTTCAGAGCCGTTACCGCAGCTTGGGCACGCTCCTCGTCCTCAGCACCGGCCTTCGCGGCCTCAGCTCTCCGAGCTTCCAAGGATTCGACGAGGCCCTCGGCCCTCTCCGCCCTTTTCTGGGCCCCCTCCGCCTTCTTCAGAGCGTCTTCGGCCTGTTTAGCATTGGCCTCAGCCTTCGAAGCCCACGACCTCACCAGTTGCCCTTGCTGGTAGACGTATTGGTTCATCGTCAAGTAGGCCTACAAAAGAAGAGAAACACTTAGCAAGAATTTAAGAAATAAACAAAAGACAATGGCACAACGAAAACAACGTTTTACCTGCGGGATCATGGCCATGGCCGACGTCATGGCGGAAGCAAGGTCGCGACCACGTTGGTCGGCCTCGACAGTCTGCTGCTGAAGCGCGGCCAGAGCAAGCAGGCCAGCAGAGGGATGGCCCTCCATAATGCTCCGAACCCCGGTCGTTGCCTTGACCTCCTCCGGAGTCTGAATAGGCATCCTTGGGAACGGGGAGCCAGAGCCTGAGCTTGAGCCCGAAGCGCTAGGCATCGGACCCTTTGCCTGAATGGATGACACCGCTCGCTCTTCAGCAACGACCACATGCTCCCTGGCATCCTCCCTCGGCTCAGAATCCCCGGCACGGGCTTTCTTCGCATCCCGAGGGGCCTTCGCCTCCTCCCTCTTCCTCTTGGCAGCTTCGGCTGCTTCGGCTTTACGAGCAGCTCATTCACGCCTCAACTGCCCCGCCAGGCCTCCCAACCTCTCCAAAGTCTTTACCTTAGCATCTGTGGGAGCCACTTCAACCACCTCTTCGTCCCTTGTCCCGACGACCCCCTCCTCCTCCTCCTCAGCCTCGGGCTCCAAAGCCTCCACCTCTTCCACCTCCTTGTCCCTTGCCCCGACGACCCCTCCCTCACCAGCCTCGGGCTCAATAATCTCCGCCTCCTCGCCATCCAACCTCGCCTCCTCCTTGGCCTCTTCATCCGCCTCCTCCTCCTCATCGGAACGGACCACCTACACAGACCACATAAGAAAGGAGTTAGAGAAATTAACTAAATCTACCTAAGTGTAAAAACGAAGATTTGAGAAAAACAAGAAGCGACTTACCCTGGTCCTTGAGGTGCCCAAGGCTGGCCCGGAGGGTTCTGCCTCAGATGGGCTATCTTCTAATCGTAGGGGGCTCCCCACAGCGGGCTCCCTAGAGCTCAAGGGGAGAACCTCTGTCAGAGGCTTCCCATGCACATCAATATAGGTACGGGTACCGTCTGCCCCCACTCGGTAGTGAAGGACGGTACCATCAGACCGGGTCTCAAAGAGAACCCCGGCCGTTGAAGGAGCGAAAGATCTCGCCTCGACGGCCTTCGCCCTGGCACTCGGCTTCGGCCTCGATTTCACCACCTTCTTCAAGGTTCTTTCAGCAGACCCCTCGACTGCCTCAGCTTCCTTGAGAGTATTAGGGGGTAGGGTGGACTCTAGCCCCTGCTCCTTCTCCCATCTGTCCCGGGAGTATCCCACAGGACAGAAGGTCCTGTGGGGCCATTTGAATTCGTTCCCCTTGCAGCTGGTAGGGGAACCACATACCAACAACCGCTCCGCGTCACACGCGCCGACGTCATTTCCGTCCGGGCCCCACCAGTTTAGGGCCCTTTCGAGCGACTGGACGTTGGCTTCGCCAAGGCCCCGCAGCTTCATGGCGACCGTGGCCTTGAAATCCTTGTTGCTAAGGACCCTTCCCGGCCTGGTGGGTAGAACCAGGTCATCTCGGCGGAGCCAGTCGCCCTCCACCACGATCACATCTTGGGTATAACCCCGATTCGAATCGGAGTTACCCGTGATCAATTGGTTGTAAGCCCGGCACCGCAGGTAGGGTTGCCTGCTTTTGGCCTGGGAGCTCGGCTCGCTCTGAAGGAACTCATAGCAAGCCAAGAGTTCCCTAAGCCCCAACGGCTCTGGCAGGGACGAGCCCAGGAGTTCGTTGAGGGCTTCCATTCTGGCACAGATCCGGTGTGCCTGCAGTGGCCACTGGCACGGAAGAGTCTGCGTCCAAGCGCAGAGCTCCGCCAGTAGCCCCGGAATGGGGAGGTGGGTACCCCCATAAAGAAGAGTAGAAAGGGAGAGTGTTACCATACTATTGGGATCCGCTACGATCCCGTTCACCTCGTCAGAGGTCAGGCACTTGCGGAGGCGGAACCCTTCGCCGATCCCGCAGAGCTGGCGGAACTCTTCGAGATTGGGCCCATGGAGCCTCACCATGATGCTGTTGTCGTTGAGGTCGACGCTCAGGGTCGGGTCTAGGACCATGGCCCGGAAAGGAAGTGAGTTGGCCATCACGGCTAGGCGTTGTGGTCTAGGGGCAACCATCGGGCCCTTGCCAGCTCCGTGTTTAATAACCATTTTGGCTGGGTGTTAGGTAAGTATGAGAAGAAAGGAAATCTATTTGCTGTGAAAATCTAGAGAGAAGAAGGAGAAAGTGAAAATAAATTTTCACTGAGGGTATTTATAGACCCCCCACCAGAAGATGAAAAGACATTTACCAGAAGGTGAAAAGACAGCGACGGTTCATTACACGAACTCCCACTAATAACCGCCGCCACTCAATCGACGCATTACACGTGTACATCAAATAGAGGTCGATTGCCAAGTGTCACACGTCAGCCGTTTTAGCATTAATGGCATTGATAGAGTCGAAGAGACGGGGGCGGCGCCCCATAAATGCACACCATGCGTGCTCCACGTGTGAAGAATTCATAAATACCAGAGACACATGTCACACGACCGGCCCTGCATAGGCTTCTCCGCACCACCAAACCTGGGAACAATAATGACCGGAGCCCCCGTAGCGACTGGAAGGTCCTTGTCAACCTCGTCCTTAAACAGCGACTCCGGACAGGGAGCTGTTGGCGAGGGAATGTCGACATTCTCTCGTCCGGGCCGATATCACCGCAGCAACAGGCTATCCGGGCCTATCTACCATGGGTGACTCATCACCCCGGTCCTGGAGAGACCGGGTCGTGCCTAGGCCGGCCTAAAGAAGCTTGTTAAGTATGCTTCCCCCATTAATGCAGCTGCCCCCATTGGGGGACCCCTTATGCGTTTCGTCGACGTGGCCCAATCACAGACCAGCCCTTGTGGGCCCCGACGAAGGACAGTACCCTTGTCAGAGTCATAAATGACCTGAAGCCGTCGGATCAGCACCAAACAGTACAGTGATCCAAGGGCTAATACACCTCTGATTACACTATAAATACCTTCACTAATACCACTTAGAGGGGGACGCACAAATAGAGAGAGGAGAGATAAAGTTTAAACAACCCGGACCCCCAGAACACTATTTGTACCACTCGATACAACGACCTGTAACCGGCCCGATCCCTTACCCTTAATTATATTCCTACTTTCAGTTAACACCGATACTGACTTGATCGTTGGAGAGGGAAAACCTGGTACCAACCCCGGGCCCCTGTTTGTTTCCTGCGCAGGTACGAAAGTCCCCTCGTCACCATAGCCAACCTGGCCCAGTACGGATACCTCGGAAGATTGGAGCCGACGCGAATTGAGTAAGCCGAGCTTGTGAAGAAAATCAGGCTCGCCACCACCCTCATAGAGAATAGTTCAATCTTGCAAAAAAGTAACCCACCGAAAGAAATAAAAATGCAAAAAGTAGTGCCGGCATAACTTGACATTCGAACTCGATGTAAGATTTGGAGGGCGGAAATTTAGATTAATTTCGAGTATGATTTGCAAGTGTAATTGTCGACTAATTATGATTGTTAGCATACAAGTCCAAGTTTGCATTAGCTACTAAGTAAACAAACTTAACCCACGTTTCGATGCTGGACTAATATTCATGTGACCAACGACCTCGTTTCGGATAATGATCAGTAGATTCGTAAATTTTGAAAATATGGTGGGATTATTAGTTTCAGAATTGACTACACCACTACTTTCATGGAATTCCAAATACAACCACTTTGAATTATCTGATGTCTGACTTATGGTATTCAACAAAATACGGGTTTTGTGAACCCGGCTGCATTTGGTGTCTAATCTGAATGACCAAACGCTCAAGATAAACAAGACCTTAGAGGTGGCCGACCTTCTATGATCCTTACTAGATAGTGCTATCTTTTGGCAGTGCTTCCGACTCCGGGACCATTTCTTGAGTTGTCATATGGAAATCAATTACGAAGAAAAGAGAGTATGAATAAGAAATTAAACACTGGTAGACAATAAAGGATATTGCAACACCAATTAGTTTTAAATGGACATAGTTACTTGTACATCGAAGTTGTACTATGGAAATTTGAACTCTTTCAAAGTTCTTGCAATTTTCCTTTAACAAATATCTGGTGCATAAGCACAGTTTTAAGCAAATAAGCTGCCTTATCGAGACTTCGGTGCTGCTGGATTCATATAGATCGAGCAGTTTAAGCACTGAGATTTTTGGTTCAAATTTTGATTCAGTCGGAACTTAACATTTTTTGGGAAAGAAAAAACAATTTATAAAGTACCTTAATTGGATTTATATTTTTAAGTCGTAAACAACAACTTATATACTGAAACCAAATGCAATGAAACTTAAAGCCAAAAACATAAATATCTAGGCTTTAAAGGTACAAATATTTGAATAAGTTACAGTATTTCATTTCACTCAGAAAATTACGTCCAACTGGATTCTTCGGATCCATTTTTTTATGACTGAAGCAGCAAAATATGTAAAAAAATAAAAAATAAAAAAAATAAATTGATGTATTATGTATGTTACATTTTTGTTTTAATGTATTGGAATCAATCTCGAACGATTAACACTACCATGAATCTAGTCAATTATTATTTAGCGTGTGTCAGATATTAAAAACCTAACACATATTAATAAAACCAAAAATATATATTTTAAAATTAATTCAAAATTAAAACTAAAAAAAATAATAAAAATCTAACACATGTTAATGAACCCAAAAATATCTATCATAAAATTAAAACTAAAAAATAATATTGGTTGGCACACCCTAAATAATAGTGCATTTTGAATGAACACCGAACGATTAACACTATTGTGAATCTAGTACACTATTATTTTGGTTGTCATATACTAAAAATCTAATACTTATTAATTAACTCAAGAATATACTAAATGGATCTAAACCGGATTGGTTTTGCTACGTTAAAAATGTAAGACAGAATACTTTGAATTTTTCATGATAACCAAAACCAATCCGGATTCTTCTGTTATTTTTTGCTGGAGCGTCATTTTCCATTACCAAACGTTACCAAACAAATAGAAGTCTAGAAAGTAAATGGATTGTGAGCAAATCTTTTAAGTTTCTTTTTATTAATAGTTGGAAAACAAAACCACGGCACCACTTTGAGATTCAAAAGATTGAGAATAATAAATCTTCAAAAAAGGATATTGAGAATAATAAGAAAGTGACGTGATGTATGCCATACTTGGCCCATAACGTAGGGTTTTTTATAAAGGTAAAAGACAATTTAGTGCAGAGTTTTCATGGGTTTGTAGATTTGGTTCCTAGATCTTCTTCTTTATCCTACGAAGTGATTTGTTTATAAACAAAAATAACTAGAAAATATATTTTCTAATTATTATATTTATTTGGGTCTATTTATGCAAATAAAATGAACAATTTGTGAACAAAATTATTGTTTGGCTTGTCAAATACAGTATATATTACATTCATGTTTGTGCCTTTTGTAAATGAGTTGAACACAAACTAAAACATTTAACAATTGAGAAGACCTTGAGCAAAACATATGCTTCGTTCGTTGGTTCGATCTCATTAGGTTAATAAACTTTAAATTAGTAACATACTCTTTTTATAAATGAATATGGGGTAGTTTATTAAAAATACAAGTATAATATAAAATTAAAATTTTCAATAGTCTTATAAAATTATGATAATATATTTGTATATATTGATTGCACATGAATAATGGATTGTGTAAATATTTATACAGACTACTTTCTTAAACCAAGACAGTAATAAACCTTTACGTAAATAGAAACTCAAAATGGACTCGAGTTTTTTCTATAAGAAAATTTAGATTTGAGTTTTCACTTAGGGTACCGTTTTTTTTGTGTGGATAAACTTTGGGTACCGTTGTGTTGGTGATTTGTTGCTTTATTCCCACTTAGCCGACGAAAATATTTAATTGCACTACTTTATTTTTCCGATTGCACAGTCGTTTTTCCTTATTCCTCATTATAAAAGATTCTCAACTATGTTATTCATTCATCTTCATTAACACTTGTATTTCGATACAATTCCTCCTAAGTCCTAGTACTCCCCGTGCTATCACAACTTTACACTCCCATTGTGCGTAATAATGTCTAAATGATCACTACGAAACTAATTTTGATTTGTAAAAATCTCATATGCCAAAATAAATAAAAAATCATAAGCGATCGAGATACATATATGCAGACTTTCAAAAAAAAAGAAAGATACATATATGCAGCTATGAATAGTTAATAAGTACTCAATAAATAGAACCGGTTATAGATTAGCAGCAGAACCAGCGGTGTCATTCTGGGGTTTCGAAACACAAAATGTAATTTTCCGAGCTGCAAAACGAAATACAAAGGAGATGCATTTCTAAATCGGATTTTTGTCCACATACCCACTGCGGCTAATGTTGTGGATGAACATCAATTAGCACTTCTCCTGAACAGGCACACTACATGCAGGCACAGCAACCGTAAAGCGTCAAGGGGCACATCTGAATTTTCTGTACCCAAAGTGTTTGTATTGGCAGTGTATCAATGTTTGCCGGATTCTTATGATGTATATGCTTGTTCTTCAGTACTACTTCCACTATAAGTCAACAACAAATTTAAGAAACCATACATTTCTAGTTGTACAGATAGCTTTCTAATTTCATACCCATTTGTAGCGGCTGAAAAGAGATGCAGAGATTGCAGTGTATATACATCGTTTTATACTTGCAACAGATAATGATACTTCTTTGTGTTTTGCTGCGATACCGCACATTCGGTTGCATGTTAATCTTTTACTAATATTTATTCATGAAAAGAGAATTCTAAACATCTGGTTGGTAACTAGCAGTGTATATGTTTTGCGTGTGAGATCAAACAATTTAGTTCGTTAACTTCGTTTAGATTCAGTGTTTGGTGTTTGTTAATGTTCAGATATAGCTTCAATTCAATCTTGAAAATCTGAAAAAGAAATCATAAAAAAAAATACCAGATAGAACAACAACAATTCAATTCTAAAGATAAGTGCACAAGGATTTACCCTCTTGATTTTATAGAAATCAGCCAGTTCTACAATGTTTGAAACATGGGAAAGCAATACAGATTTTGAATTGCATATTTACAAATAACGTCGAGCAATAAACATCAGAATATTGCCGTAAATCGGTTATTCTATTTTCTTAGTGAGCAGTCGTATGAACAGCAGCAACAGTCGAAACCATAGAGTCAACTCCGCATACATTTTTCCCTCGGCATATTTTGTAAAAACCTTTTTCTCCCCAACTTGGGCCCCACGAGTTCTTTATGATCCAATATGGCTTCTCCTTCATTCTGATAGGGGAATAACCAGAACCATAGCCTACCAACAATACACCATGGTCTAAACGCTTCGAGCATATGTAAGGGCATGAGACTCCCCCAACGTACGTTTGCATATAAACTGCGTTGATAGCAACTGCAACACAGAGCAAATAATCAAGTCTATTGCTTTTAGGCTTTGCTGGGTGCAGCTTATAAGCTCAGCTATTTTGCTTAAAAGTTAAACTGTGTTTGTTTGACTTAAAACCTGAGTTTTCTGCTATTTTACTGACAATAAGCAAGAAGCTTTATGACCCTAACTTGATATTAACCTCAAAAAGTCAAGTCATATGCCTACAAGCTGCAACCGAGTAATCCCTCAGTTTCTTTAACACCAAAAAGCTCAGAATCAGCAGCAAATAACTTTTGCTAAGGTTATAAACAAATATTTTTTCACATAAATTTTATAATAGCTATATTGACGGTCAATCCAACGAAAGTATTGTTTCAAATTAAAAAAACCTGAGTTACCATAAACTCGTGGCCTAACTTTCCTAACCCTGAATTTACTTTCAATCTTAACTTGGTCCCAAATTACGTGTTTCCAGACTTTTTACCATAATGTTGAAATGAAAAAGCAACCTGGTTCACTAACGTGTCTACTCTTAATATAGAAAGTAAGGACCAACATTAGATTGAGTTTAAAACCGTGACGGTATATAACGCATATCAGTAAAATGCTTGTACTTAAGATTTATAAGCCAACAAATGCTAATGTCAAAAGCGAATGTGCTAGAAGGACACCCAATGAACATAGCACTCGAAGCACCATAAAAAGGTACTGTTCAGTTTTTTCATAGAGAAAGATGAAGTTGCAAACCTGCAAGAGGGCCATTCTTGACGAGATTAGCAGCAATCTGATCTTCATCAAGGGAGACAACACTAAAGTTAGACACCTTTGCGACAATCTTGGACTTGTCGAATTTGCAAGTTCCACGGTCTGTCCCTATGTAAGGATAGTTTTCCTCACTCATGAGCCCACCGGCTTTGAGAGTGTACTCAAATGCACTGTTCATCAATCCACCATTGCAACCCGCGTCACATGAACCAGCTTCCTCAGGGTCACACTATGGAAAGAAAAATACTAAAGTTAAAAAAGAAAAAAAAGCTCTTATACATATGACTAGATTTGTAGGTTCTCGTTGCCACACAAAAAAAGGAGGCCAAAAGCAACAACAATCCTGATTATGTCACTAAAAGTCGTAGAACTAAATTGAAATCAACAGCTTAGAAATAAAATAGTCTATTTGTCCGTCATGAGTATCATTTATACATACCGTTACTTAAGCGTGTATGTTAATAGATGCCGATGCATGAATAATTGAAACCTACAACATTACTGAAGGTCTCATACAATTAAACCATAAGCCATGATTACACACCCTGTTATATGCTTAAATTTCAACAGTGATGTTTGATGTGTAAAAGATATAAGCAGAACGCTTAGGTAGTTCACACAAAATTCACCATTCAATGGTTGTAACTACACAAAAATCACTTCCACACCCAAAAGTAAAATCGCCAAAACCAAGACTGAATCAAGCATCATTGGAAAAAGTAGCTACCGAAAGCAATTGTTGTTAAGTTATTTCACGAACGCAAAATCGGTACGAGTCTAAATTTATCGACTTTGAAAAACATTAGCTTCACCACCAATCCAAATAGTGAAACACCAGTAACTGAGAGCTAATTTAGAATTTCAAACCAATTCAGAGATACAAAAGAATAATCTTCCATGTATGGCTTTTGAAAAACCAGAAGCAACTGAACCTATCGGTGTATTGTGGCTACAAGCCTGCACTCATAACTAATGTTTAGAAACCAACTATGATTTATGTGCCCAAAATTACACCCTCAAGGCTCCAGATTAATCATTCAAACAATATACAAGTGAACAGATTTACAATTAATTTAGCCAGTAATCTGACAGTTTAACAACCAATCCTATCAAACAAAAACAACCCTTTAAGAATATAACATCACCAAAAAGAATGTGAGGCATACCTCATGATCACAATCCACAAGCTGTTGCTCACTAAGGCTCTCAAGTTTCCCTGTTGCAAGATAATTTGCACCTTCCAATGCTCCTGTGGTACTAAACGACCAGCATGATCCGCAAGAACCCTAGTAACCAATAACAATATAAAATCATTATAATGTGTAAGGGTTCCTGCAAAAATATTACAAAGCCAAACTAAGTACTCTAGTCGATTCACTTAAACTTATGATCCTTATAGTTTCAATCATACGCGGCCACGCAGGTGCCCTCCGTCCTGAACTATATTTGAATAGTATTTTAGTGAACGTGGACAAAAAAATTGCGCAGAGGTGGTACAAATTTTAATCCTCCAATTTCTTAAAAAAAAACGAGTTTGTGAACCAAGCAAGAATAAAGCTTGCGTATCTAAAACAGACCATTTAGCGTCAGAAAGTAACCAACTGATTGACATAACCCGTGTTCCTCATAGATATTGGTAACCAACATTTTGAAAGCAATCGACTATTTTATAGATATTGATAAAATTAGAAATAATTTTTTAATTTTACAAAAGAAAATTGTATTTCGAATTAAGGTTGAGCCTCTAAAATTCCCATCTTTCCTCACAGTTCACCACGGAAGCAAATCGTTTCATCTATTTGCGACTTCTTATAATGGTCATATTATTAAAGTATCGCTAACTAAAAGATTATCAAAAGACAACAATTGGACAAAAGATATACATACACATTTTGATAAATTAAAGAACCATGTTACAATAAATGAAGCAAATTTAGGCAAAAATACAGTAACTGCCAATCTGTCAAACTCTAAAATCTTAAACAAATAAAAAAGGCACAATCAGAAAAGCCACAAAGGTTAGTTAATAACTACTCGCAAGCCAAATTTAGATATTCTGATTCTCAATTTTTGTGTGTGCGCAATAATCGGATAAAATACAAATCTACCAACCTAACAAAGCCAAAAGGTAAATTACTAATTCCTACTACTCAAAAGCCTAATTCAGTTATTTAAATTCTATACTGGAATAATTTACAATAACTAGAAAAAATATAACCTACCAACCTTAACAAATCCTGAAGGTAAATTAGTAACTACTACTATTCATAAGCGTAATTCAATTATTTTAATTCTATATTGAAATAGGAGTAATTTACAATAACTGGATAAAATTGTAACCTACCAACCTAACAAAGCCAAAAAGGTAAAATTAGTACTTAACTACTACTACTCATAAGCCTAATTCAATTATTTTAATCTTATATTGGAACAATTTCCCATAACTGGATAAAATTCCGGGTAAACTAGTACTCCGTAACTACTAATCTACTACTCATAAGCCTAGTTCAATTATTTTAATTCTATTTTGGAATAATTTACAATAACTAAATAAAATTCAAACGTACCAACCTAACAAAGTCTAAAAGTATAGTAAAACAAACCTAACAGTCAACAAAGCTAACAAGTAACAAATATCAGCAAATTAGTTACATACATATATTATATAAATATAGATATACATAAGCATGTATTGTATATTTGTATACCTGATTCTTGACAGGTGTAACCGCCCCGTGATCCCTCCAGTCCAACCCCTCCGGAAGATTCTCCGTTGGCAGGATCGGAGCCTTGTTAGCATCCGCAGGAAGCCTGAGCCTCCGGTTGATCCCTAGGTGCATTCTCCGGAACTCCGTCGGAGTCAGATCGGAGAACCTCGTCACCCCATGCTCCGCCGTCGGGTCCATCCTCTGGTTCCTCCTCGCTCGCCTCATGTTCGATTTAAACACGCCGAACCTGTAGTCGTGTTCCGATGATGTGGCGTAGGCCTTCGAGAATCGGGTCTTGAACAGGCTGAAGTGGTGGTGGTCGTCGGAGGTGGAGGAATCTCCGTCGGTGACTTGCCGGATTATGACGTCATTGGCCTCGGAGGCGGCGAGGATGAGAAGGAGAGAGAAGGAGAGGAGGAGAGGGAGACGGGTATTCATGGTGGGTTTATATTTATCTGGTTTCTGATTATCTCTCCGAAAGGGGTATTTATAGAATTCGATATGTATATATCTTGGGTAAAATGCAAATTACCCCTGTAACTATGGGTCATTTGCAAATAACCTCAAGAAATTTATCAATTTTTGCAATTAGCTCTAAAAAACCATGAGATTTTTGCAATTAACCCCATGATCATCTTTAATATAACATTATTTTTATTTATTTGTTCGTTTTACAAAGTTATTTGTTTGATATATGTACTATGTAGTTTGTCAACCTCGTACGAGGTAGGGTAACAATTATCCTAAAAAAGTGACCGGAGATCGTTTTACGTAAAAAAATATAGTTTAGTGAGAAAAACTATTTTTTTTACATCATGGTGTAAAAAAAATACTTGGCATGGATAGATATGAAATAACGCATTACAATAAGGTTCCGTTTGGTATGAGATTTTTTAGGCTGATTTCTAGATTTTTAAAATCTACGTGTGTTTGGTTTCTAAGATTTTTTTGATTTTAGAAATCTAGATTTTTGGTCAAAATACACTTAAAGAATCTAAAATCCAATAATCTAACTATTTGATGGATTTTTTTATTTTTCCACCACCTTTTTAGGGAGCTAAATAAAATTTACATAGATGGACATATGTACCCATAATATCTTTGAAAATTTACATTATTTATTTTTATAATCAAACCGTAAAGAAAGGAAGGAAGAAATATTTGGGAAGTAATATTCTATTTTAGAATAGTCATGTAATTTTGCATTAAGATTCTAAAATAAAAAAAGTTGTGATTTTTGTATGCCAAACACTTTTTAGTAGCTTTAAAAAATCAAGATTTTTTGCAAAAAAAAATTAAAATCAGATTTTTGACTAAAAATCTAATCCCAAACGGACCCAAAATGAAAAATCGCCCAAAACAGACCATCGAGCATAAAGTTATACCATATTAAAAAGATGAACTTAGGGATTAATTGAAAAGGTTTGATGGGTTATTTGTAAATGACTCACAGTTATAGGGTGTTAGTTGCATTTTACCCTATGTTTGTATTATGTATCTATCTATCTGGGATGTATTGGGTGGGACATGCGAATGAGAGGATGACACGTGTCGAGAAGATATAGGTGAAAGGGGAGGCAGTTTGCTTGCGTGATGGGATGGGTTTTGTTTAGAAAGCGTCTAAAATGGGGAATGGTGTTCATTTCAAAAAATAAAAAATAAAAATGGGGAATGGTGTGTAAACTATATATATTTTTTTTAATTTACGCTAATTATACACTGTTTTCTTTCTAAATGATTATATTTTTTTCTAATTTTTTTTAATAAGACTTACTTATATATATTTATAACTTGAAATGAATTTTTTTTTGATTTATATCTCTTTAAAATGACAAATAACGTTAAAAGATAATTAAATTAACAAAAAAGTTATAAAAACATGAAAATGGAATTTTTTAAAAAGTAACCATTAACAAAACAATTAAATCACCGACTTTACAAAAAAAAATATATAATTTTATAACATTTATCAGTGAAAATGAGGTATAGTTAGAAAAATTATACAAAAATGTATAGTTAGCTTCCCACTCTTGTACAAGATGTGACATGATTAGGGTACAATTGCAAATAAGGCCCTTGAGTTACAGGGGTTTCACAAATTACACCTAAAAACTTTGAAGTTGTCAAATTTATTGTAATGAAGAATTTTGAATTTAGTTTTTCGTTCTATATTTTGTTTGATATAGTCGTCCATAGAAAAAGGATCAATGTAGGAGGTGCTATAATTATTATTTTACCTCTTAATACCACTAAATGATATATTGGCCTAACAAATTGGAGAGATGATAATGAACCGAAAAGACAATCATGCATTTGTTCGATTTTTTCTTAATGACGAATAATAATTCACCTCATGCGTGACTACCTAACATGAGTTTGTTCATGAATGTTACATTTAACTTAAAATTCTTTAGTAGAAACAAGTGAAGAAAAAAAAAAATCCATTTTCCTGTTTGCTAGCAGATTATAAACTTTTAAAATTAACACAGTGGGTGCTATCCACAAGGACCACAACCAAAAATAATTCTTACACACCCAATTGGTATGTAATTGTACCTACTAAAACGATCTTATTTTAGCATATTTCACCGTTATCATATGGGCTCCAAGTTGGATTTACGGTTGAAACTTGAAACCGTATTACAGAAAATGAGTTTTTTTTTTTAATTTACTAAAAAAAAATTGTTAATGTATATAATATTGGATTGGTTTTGACTGTCTTGAAAAATTCAAGACAATCTGCAAGGCAGCGAAAACCAATCCCTCTTGGATCCTTTTAGTATATTTTTCGGTTTATTAATAGGTGTTAAATTTTTAGTATCTCACACACCCAAAATAATAGTGTATTATATTCATAATGGTGTTAATTGTTCCATATCATTCCAAAATGCACTATTATTTAGGGCGTGTCAATCAATAGTATTTTTTATTTTTAATTTTAAATTAATTTTAATGTATATATTTTTGGGTTTATTAACATGAATTATATTTTTAATATTTTTTAGTTTTAATTTTGAATTAATTTTAGAGTAGATATTTTTGGGTTCATTAATGTGTGTTAGATTTTTAGTATGTAACACATGATAAATAATAATTGACTAAATTCATGGTAATATTAAAACAGAAAGATACAAAATTAATGTTCAAGGCAGAAAAATGTATCCTTTAATATCAGACACGCAACATGGAATTCTGTTTCGCAATGGCCCCGCGTGTACGCAAGTTTATCCCCTGTTGCTTTGTGTATTTTTCAGGAGGTGCTCTTAAAGCACTACAAAAATTCTGTATCAACGCACAGACCGTAGATATAATTTACGGTCTGGATCATTTAATCCAAACCGTAGATTAAATCTACGGTTTGGATTAAATGATCCAGACCGTAGATTATATCTACGGTCTGTGTAATTTTTTTGAAAATTACACAGTCAGTCCCTGCTTTTCAAAATTACACAGTCAGTCCCTGCAAAAATTACACAGACAGTCCCTGGAAAAAACAGAAAGTTACGAATTTTTTAAAAAAAATTAAATTTTATTCTACACTCTCTCTCTTTCTCTCAAAAACCCCCAATTTTCAACCCAAAAAATCACCCAAATCAATCAACCACATTAACTATCAACTTTATTAACAAAAAACCCCAAATCATCAATCAAACTTATCCATAATTCAAGGGTATATCTTTTATTCTCTAATTTATTATGTTTTTTGTGTAATTTAAATTTGTAAAAAAGAAAAAAATATATAAAATATGCAAATCCATAATTCACTTAGCTATATATCATTGTTTGTTGTTTGTTTATATTAATTATAGAAATTTTAATAATTGTTGATATTTGTCCCATTTTTGCATGTTTTTTTATTTTTTGTAATTTTAATTTGTAAAATAGGAAAAAATATATAAAATATGCAAAATCATAATTCACTTAGCTATATATAATTGTTTGTTATTTGTTTATATTAATTATAGAAATTTTAATAATTGTTGATATTTGTCCCATTTTTGCATGTTTTTTTATTTTGTTTGGTTAATTTGAATTGTTGAGAATGTGTTTGGTTATGATTAAAAAATTGAATTATTATTGTTTGGTTTATGAAAAAATGTGTGTTTGGTTATGATTAAAAAATTGAATTATTATTGTTTGGTTTATGAAAAAATGTGTGTTTGGTTATGATTAAAAAATTTAATTATTATTGTTTGGTTTATGAAAAAATGTGTGTTTGGTTATGATTAAAAAATTTAATTATTATTGTTTGGTTTATGAAAAAATGTGTGTTTGGTTATGATTAAAAAATTTAATTATTATTGTTTGGTTTATGAAAAAATGTGTGTTTGGTTATGATTAAAAAATTTAATTATTATTGTTTGGTTTATGAAAAAATGTGTGTTTGGTTATGATTAAAAAATTTAATTATTATTTTTTGGTTTATGAAAAAATGTGTGTTTGGTTATGATTAAAAAATTTAATTATTATTGTTTGGTTTATGAAAAAATGTGTGTTTGGTTATGATTAAAAAATTGAATTATTATTGTTTGGTTTATGAAAAAATGTGTGTTTGGTTATGATTAAAAAATTTAATTATTATTGTTTGGTTTATGAAAAAATGTGTGTTTGGTTATGATTAAAAAATTTAATTATTATTGTTTGGTTTATGAAAAAATGTGTGTTTGGTTATGATTAAAAAATTTAATTATTATTGTTTGGTTTATGAAAAAATGTGTGTTTGGTTATGATTAAAAAATTTAATTATTATTGTTTGGTTTATGAAAAAATGTGTGTTTGGTTATGATTAAAAAATTTAATTATTATTGTTTGGTTTATGAAAAAATGTGTGTTTGGTTATGATTAAAAAATTTAATTATTATTGTTTGGTTTATGAAAAAATGTGTGTTTGGTTATGATTAAAAAATTTAATTATTATTGTTTGGTTTATGAAAAAATGTGTGTTTGGTTATCATTAAAAAATTTAATTATTATTGTTTGGTTTATGAAAAAATGTGTGTTTGGTTATCATTAATTGGTTATAATTGAGTTATCATTGTTTGGTTATCATTGAATTATCATTGTTTGGTTATCATTAATTGGTTATGTTATCATTTTTTTGGTTATCATTAATTGAGTTATATTTGGTTATCATAGTTAGGATGACAGACCCAGGTCCACAGATTAAAGGGAGGTTGGGTATTTTACGACAGACCGGTCACATTTCTAATCAGACTTGGGATGCTGGCAGAGAAGCGGGTAGAGGAGATGCCAATAAGATTAGGGTTTATAATTATAGTTGGCAGATACCGACGCCTGAAAGGGTAGTTCATAATATCATTAGGGCTGGTTTTTACGGTATTTACAGTATAGGTAATTATACCGTAGACCGAGGGTTGATTACAGCCTTAGTTGATAGGTGGCGTGATGAGTCGCACACGTTCCATTTTGTCGGGGGAGAGTTGGGGATATCTTTACAGGATGTAGAGATTATGCTCGGTCTGAGGGTGGATGGTCTTGCTGTGACCCGGTCGGAGCGGAATGACACGAAGGCGAGCAGGTTGGCTATGATGGAGAGTTTGTTGGGTGTTAGGCCGGCTGACAATCAAGTCGATCAAAACTGTCTGACAGTTAGACTTGATTGGATGTTACAGACCTTCGGTGAATTACCCCCCAACCCTAGTGAGGAGCGTTTACTATATCAGTCTAGGGCTGCCATGCTATTATTACTGGCTGCACATGTGTTTTCGGATAAGAGCAGTGATCAGATTCCACTCTGGCCTCTGCCATTTCTGGAGGATTTTGACACATGTGCTGAGTATAGTTGGAGATCAGCTCTTCTGGCCTGGTTAGAGGCTAATCTATGCAGGGTGGTACGTTGTAAGACAACCGGAGTAAGCGGGGCGGTTATGTTTCTGGATATGTGGGCGATTACCAGACTACTGCCGGTTAGACCGTGTGAAGAGCTGCCGGAAGATGTCGAGCCACCGGAGGGCTTGCCTAGGTTCCCCCTCGGTTACAGGTATGATATTTATTTAGTTTTTGAATTGGATTTGCTTTTTTATATTATTGTGTCATCTATCATTTACTTAGCTGCCGGTTATATTTATTGTTTATCGGTTTTTGTTTGTATATTACAGATGGAAGATGTGGCGGCAAACTAACCTTACGCCATATGTCTACGGACATAATGTGGTCCACATACGTGACCAGTTTGACAATATGTCGCCTGAACAGGTAAATTATAATTTTCGTATTATATGTAACTTACGTATTATATGTTGTATATGTTTGCATTGGTCTTATCTTCGCAGAATTTATTACTCGTCTATTTTTAAACCATTGTTTATATATTCTAATTTGATGATTACAGATAGTGTGGCAACCTTACGGGGATCTTAATCAGTATCCGGAATACTGCACGCGGGGCCGGTATATGTGGCATTGTTCTGTGCCTCTCATTTGTAACGAGAAGATTGAGTACCACCCCGCGGACAGGTTCATGAGGCAGTTCGGTTTTGTGCAGCGGGTCCCTACGTATATCTGGAAACCAAGACAGGGTCACGGCAAGGATAGAAGATATGGGATTGGGCAAAAACACGACTGGCCTTTACTAACCGGAGAATTTATAGTCGTGTGGAATGACCGCCACACCCGTCTTATTAACGGCGAATATGGCACGGGGACGTCACCGGGTTACATGAAATGGTATAGAGAGCGGACCCGCATCTTCATAAACCCACCTGAACTTGCCCCGCCCCCTCACGGTTTCCGGGAGAATACGGGTGTCTTCAATAAAATGGTAACTACTAAATCGTTTTTTACTAATAAATCGTTACTTCTTTTTATGTATATTTCAATACTAATAAATCGTTTTTTATTGTTTTTTTTTTACAGAAAGCGATGTTGCGCCGCAGTTTCAAATCGTTCAAACGGGCGAAAATGAAAACGGACGTGGACTTACTACGTAAGGAGTTCGCTGAAATGGGTATGAATCCGTATGGGTCAGCTGATGAACAGTAGGAGGGGGAGGATGACGATGACGACGACGACGACGACGATGGTGATGACGACCTACGTTACGACCCAAGAAATTACACTAGGTCGGCAAGTTGTCGGCGTCCCGACGAAAGAGGCAGAGGGGAAGGCGAATCTAGTAGCGGCGGTAGAAGAACCAGTGGAGGTCGACCCCCGACTACAGATCAGGGTCCGGGTCCGAGTTCAAGCGGTCATGGTCGTCGTGCTTCTTTTGCTGGGTCGGGCTACGTTCAGGATGATGTCCCGTTCGAGCATCATCCTAGTCATCAGTCAACCGACAGTTGGAGTCGAGGGTTGACAGTTACATCCCACGAGCGTGCGCCGCATCCAGAATCGCAGCAGCGACAAAGACGGCGTACGGAGCTAAACGAAATCGAAGAGTCTGCTGAGCCGTCATCCGATAGATTAACATCGGCGGGAAAGATGCTCCCTATGTCCAACTTTAAAACATTTAGTCGTTACAAAAAAAAATAAATGCACTGTTTTTGTATTTGATTTCTATGTTTGATTTGTCAGTTTTATTATTAACTAGGGTTGGAATATTATAAATTCGTAGGTTTAATTTGATTTCTATGTTTGATTTGTACGTTATAAATTCGTAAGGTTAATTTGATTCGTATGTTTGATTTGTATGTTTTAGGGTAAAAAATATTCTGTATTTTAATTGATAGGACCAATATTGAGTTTTTACAAACCCTAAACCCTAAACCCTAAACCCTAAACCCTAAACCCTAAACCCCGAACCCTAAACCCTAAATTACAAACCCTAAACCCTAAATTACAAACCCTAAAACCTAAACCCTAAATTACAAACCCTAACCCTAAACCCTAAACCCTAAATTACAAACCACTTACCCTAAACCCTAAAAGCTAAACCGTAAACCCTAAACCCTAATTTACAAACCCTAACCCCTAAACCCTAAACCCTAAATTACAAACCATAAACCCTAAACCCTAAATTACAAACCCTAAACCCTAAACCCTATATTAAAAACCCTAAACCCTAAACCCTAAATTACAAACCCTAAACCCTAAACCCTAAACCCTAAAAAACCCTAAATATTCTGAAATACATACAAACCGTACATTTAATGTACGGTTTGTACAGATTTCATACAAACCGTACATTAAATGTACGGTTTGCATGTATTTTGTGCAAACCGTAAAAGTAATATACGGTTTGTACCCCTGATTTGAGCAGCGACATTTTACGAATGTACTTTTTGCACTGAATCACCGTAAACAACGTAAAAAAAAAACTACAAACCGTAAAAGTAATATACGGTTTGTAGTGTAAATTACATTGGATACCATATCTATCAAAATAATTCCGACAACACATTATCACTTTTGAATTATTATGACTTGACAACCCTATCCGAAAATGACTACTCAATGCATTATTAAAGTTTCGAAATGACTACTCCAAAAAAAACACTACAAACCGTAAAAGTAATCTACGGTTTGTAGTGTAAACTACATTGGATACCATATCTATCAAAATAATTCCGACAACACCTTATCACTTTTGAATTATTATGATTTGACAACCCTATCCGAAAATGACTACTCAATGCATTATTAAAGTTTCGAAATGACTACACCAAAAATTCACTACAAACCGTAAAAGTAATCTACGGTTTGTAGTGTAAACTTACCCTATAAATATGACTCAATTTTGCCAATTCTAACAAACCATAAAATCAAACACAAACACATTTCGGAAATCTCTAAAAAAATCCTCATTTCTCCCCAATAAAATATACAAACAAACACTTTTTCGAAAATGAATTACAACTATGGTTATGACAACAACCAATGGAATAACAACAACAATGCGAATTCATCCAGTGGCTCAAACGATGAGCTAACTGATTATTCGGAGCACTTTGAAGTTGATGAATTGACTTGGGAAACAAGGGATGAAATGCTTGCTGATCTTGCTGATGTGGCTGGAAATTGGGGTTTCATCCTTACGATTCGTAGGTCTGGAGGGGGTGATGGGAGCAGAACACCGTATGTTGATATTGTGTGTGATAAATCGGGGGTTTACGAAAAAAAGAAACCATCTTCCGTAAAATCAGGTACAAAGAAAAAAGATTGCCCATTTTTCATTAAAGGTTACGTAGTTAATGGTGAATGGATGTGTCACGTAGAAAATGGACAACATAACCACCCACCTCCAACTTACCTCCAAGGGCAAGCACGACGTGCTCGTTTAACCCAAGATGAAAAAGAAATTGTTAAAACTTTAAGGCAAAGTAGTTTTAAAGTTGGTGCAATATTAGAGGCCATTAAAAATAGAAATCCTGACAATGTATCAAACACTAAAACGATACATAATTTTTTGGCCGGACTGAAATTTAAAGAACGAGATGGTAGAAACCCGATACAGGAACTGTTTAATTTGTTGGATAGCCATCGCTACACGTTCTACTATAATATGAACCCATCAACCCATTCCCTTGAGAACTTGTTTTTTGCACACCCCGATTCTATAAGGATGTTCAAAGCTTTTCCTGATGTCTTGTTAATGGATTGTACATATAGGACAAACCGTTTTAATATGTCATTTCTAGAAGTCGTAGGAATGACATCAACGAACCAAACATATTGTTTAGGTTTTGTTTTCATGAGTGACGAGACACAAGAAAGTTATATATGGGCATTGGAAAAATTTAAAGTTACATTGGAGGGGTGTATACTACCTAGGGTGTTTGTAACCGACAGGGAAATGGCCTTATCAAATGCTTTATCCGTTGTTTTTCCCGATTCTCATCATATTTTGTGCACTTTTCATATTGCAAAAAATGTTTTGAAAAACTGCCGTAAAAAGATCCCTGACGAGGAGTGGCAAACGTTTTTAGATGATTGGGGTTTATTGGTTGATTCTGAGTCGATAGAGGAGTACAATTATAACCGAACTAATTTCAATACCTCTTACAAATCGTACCCTGCTGTGATTAAGTATGTAGACAAGCTTTTAAATGATTATGCTGAAAAGTTTGTTGCATGCTATACCAACCACACAACACATCTAGGTAACAGAACTAGCAATCGAGCCGAACAACAACATGCTAAGCTGAAAAGATCCCTTTCCACTAATACTGGCACGCTTGAAACTGTTTGGGTAGAGGTGAATAGAATTCTAGAAAAACAGTTTGAGGATATTAAGACGAAGTTGGATAAATGCAAGTCTTATTTTCCACATTCTGAAAAAACGCCTCTATTTATAAATCTTAGGTCGTATATCACACACTATGCCTTTGATTTATTATTCCAAGAACACAGAAAATGTAGTGGCCAGGCTGATGAGAATTGTTCTTGCGGTTTTAAATTGTCTCACGGTTTACCTTGTCATCATATTATGAGTGAACATATTTTATTCGGGAAGCCTCTTCCTCTAGAATATATTCATCCATTCTGGAAAAAATTAGACGTAATTGATGATAATGGGAACACCGATGATTATGGGGTAGAGGGTGATCTAGAAGAGTTTAAAAGTGTTTATGCTAGCAAAACGAATGTTGAAAAACGGCGTATGAAAACACAACTCCGAGAGATAACCGTACCAGCCAGAACATCCGTCAGTGACCCCGAAGTGAGAGCAAATAGGGGGAGACCTAGAAAAGGCGACAAATCTAGTAAGAGGGATAAGTCGGGATGGGAGTATGTGGAGGAACAGAGTGCTGGTGCTAGTAGGGACAAGGGTAAAGGCAAGGCGGATGAAACACCGGAGGTAAGGGTAAACCCAACTAGGAGGCCGCGAAACCAGAACCCTAAACCCACCCCCAATAGGCCAACCTTCCTGTACAGTGATCAAATATGGTTCATGTTACATAGTTACATCGAAACGGTTTATGATGTGCGTGGGGATGGTAACTGTGGGTTCCGGGTAGTTGCAAATGCGACGGGTAAACAGCATGGGGAAGATGATTGGTACGCGGTAAGATGTGAATTGTTTCAAGAGCTGCAGCAAATGAAAGGTGTTTATTATGAGCTGTTTGAGAATCTTGACTTTGAAGCTTACCGGTATGATTACATTTTATCAAATTTAAATTTTTATCATGCTACAAATCCCGCACCTTCTGAGAAATGGATGAGATTTCCGTCGTATGGTTTTTTAATTGCTTCTCATTACAATATGCCAATTGTATTGTTGTCCTTATGGGAAAATCAAAATGGAGAGGTAAACGTGTGGAACTCTACTTTTTTACCTCTTTATACTGGTCCGCCTCAGGGAACGACATATTGGATCCCGACTGTAATGGTGTTCGTCAACAGTTGTCACTATGCTCAGGTTATTCCTAAAGAAGGGATCTTCCCAATGCCAGGAATTATAGCACGGTGGGAACAAACACGCACTGAGGCAGCTGCGCCATGGAAGGAACTTTTTCGACCAAATTTCAAATTATATATGGCGCTGGAAAAGCAATCGGGGAAGAAAAAAGCAAATGAAGAACCTATAGACCTAAGTCCATAATCGGTTTTTTATTTTTAATTTTATGTAAATTACTATTTTTTTCAATTTGTTGTAAATTTATATGATGTAAACAAATGTTTAATAAATTTGTTTTATGAAATTTAGTTCTATGAAATTTTGTTGTAAATTTTGTTTAATTTTGTTGTAAATTTTGTTGTAAATTTTGTTTAATAAATTTGTTTTATGAAATTTATAAGTTTATATTCATGTTTGCATATTGCGTTATACAAGTGTTAAATACAAACCAAAAAAACTTCACAAAAATTGACGATTTAGTTAATGATTCAATAAATATCAACTTATACACTTGACAAAAATATAACATGAACCAAAAACATAAAATTTATCAAATCAACTTTTTTTGTGTAAATTTGTATAAATTTTGTGTTTATTTTTACAGATTGTTAGAATATTCGTAATTTATTTTATGTAAAATTTAAAAAATAAGTCATTTTGTTTTTAAATTTAAAAAAAACAAAATGTCTTATTTGAAAAAAATATCAACTTATACACTTGAAAAAAATCAACTTATACACTTGAAAAAAATATCAAATTATACACTTGAAAAAAATATCAAATTTTAAATATAAGGCATTTTTATGTAAAAAAAAAATCATGTTTAATTTGAAAAAAATATTCAGTATTTTAATTTTAATTATTAGAATTTTAATTTTAATTTTTATTTTCAAAAAATCTGTGAAATTACACAGACCGTAGATTAAATCTACGGTTTACAGTGATCCACTGTAAACCGTAGATTTAATCTACGGTTTGCATTAAATCAATACAAACCGTAGATTAAATCTACGGTTTACAGTGGATCACTGTAAACCGTAGATTTAATCTACGGTTCACGCGTTTTTTCAGAAATTATGTAGTGTAATAAGTGCACCTCATTTTTCAGATTGTTAATTCAACCCCAATGCGTAATCACACTCAAAACTATTCTAACAAACTACCACTTGGGCCAGTCACAAAATATTGATGGGTATTCTTTTCACTTGTGCATTTTTGAGAGATAACACATTCCGACTTCTTCTTTTACATGTTTGCAGTTTTGACTTTAAAAAATTAGGAAGTGAGTTAATAAATGTTACAGATTTCAAAAAAGCACCAGGTAGGAAAAAAAATGTGAAGTCTGGATCTCGTGTGCGTTTTGCCCATCCTAATAACCAATATGCTAATCAAGTTTTAAACAAAACAAGCCAAAAACTGAGTTTTATTTCTTTAATGTCGACTCCAGGGGGCGTACACATACATTTGTTTTTAAACTTTTAAGTTCACAGTATATTTCAATATACACATGATCATGAAACTTGATAGGGACAACTTGATTTCTAAAGAGTTAGAATGTAGTGATGCTCGTACGGTCTAATTGTTTTGGTTTTTGAAGTGCACTGAATTCCTATTCTGCATAAATTTCTAGCCTGTTGTATCTCAGGAGAAGAAATATAGCGAAGACCACGAAAGATGCTCTCTGAAAATCACTGGTCAGTTTTTAAAAAGTGATTTAGTGTCACAGATGTAGGAAATTCTAAATGGAGGAGGTCATCGACCACGGTTAACAACAAATCGTAAGAAATATAAATCCGCTTAATCTAATGCATACAGTAAAATTAGCATATCAGGCATTATTAACTTTAACTCATTGCTTTGTTTAATAAATGCATCTCGCTTTATTTCATCTCTGAGTAGAAGAACAAAATGTAATCAGTATGTCGCCTCTAGTTTCTTTCTATACGTAATAAACAGACTAATAAAGCAGTCTTTATGCGGATTAGTGGATTGAGGGAGTGAGATAATATATGCACTTTTTAGTTCCTATACAGTAGCTTGATGCGAGTATATAGCATCATGTATCTTTGAACCTTGGCTGAAATTCTGAGGATGGAGATATATCATGTATATATATCGTAAAGTACTCATGTATGCTTCATTTGGTAAGCCGACGTAGTGCTTCAAAGAAGAAGAGAAGTTGCAAAATGACGACAATAGTTATAAGAATCCTCAGGCAAACAACCCTCCACAACATGGTACGATCACAGTTACACCAGTGCTGATTCACCCTTCGGCCACACTTGTAGCAAAAACTAGTCCCACACCTTCAATCGCAAAAAACCAAACAAATTAAAAGTAAAAGTAACACATGAAATCAACCGCTATAAATCAGATAAGAAATGAGAACAGCAGGGTGGGTTGAAAGTTATGAGATCGGTTTCCAGTTACAAGCAAAAACAAACCGGCAAATTCATGTAATATTGTGTTGTAGATCAGGATTCAGATGATTAGTTTTATAGATAGCAAAGTTGATGTTCTGTTTGTATTTATGGATAAAAAAAATAGTGGAGAACTGGAAATGACATATGAAAGATTGCACTTTTACTAGTGTAGGGGATAACGTTAGTTTCTGGGTTTATGTTATTTAAAACTGAAAAGTTGGCAAACAAATCTTGGCGAACAAAAAAACCATTAGATTAAATGAACTTGGTGTTTGATTTTGAAATATATAATCTACATGTACAAGTAATTAGCATAAAATCCTCTCATAACACCTCACTTATTTTCCCTACAACTCTTTCCAAGAGACATTAGAAAATTGCTAAGAAGATCTTACTTGATGTGATAAACAGATAAAGTCTCCATTCAAGTAAGTAACTACGCATTAAATTAATCCGTAAGCAACCTTTTTAAATTAATCAAAGTGTCTGCATACAAGTATATTAATACGATTTGCTAGGTTCTTAACTTAAACTCCATACCACACATCCAGGAAATGAAGAAACAGAAAGCTTCCTCAAGTAGCATAGAGTTTACTATATTTAATTCCAGAGCATGCCACGTTTTTATGGTGATGTCGAAAGTGGACATGCAGTTTTATTGCTTCAAAGTTAAAACTCTAGCTTTATCAATATATAGAGAGAGGGAAAGGGGAGACCTGCACTTGACAATGGCGCACCCCTCAATGAGCTCGATACAATGATGGCACCTAGGACATCTCATCCATTTCCTATTCTCAACAAGTTGCCCAAAAACAATATCGTTTCGATCTCTCATCTCACCACTCTCCTCACACCTATACCCAGCATGCCACGGTACCGCGCACTTGAAACAGAACGCTCTTTTACAATCAGGACATGTCACTTTCCGTATATCTCCCCCACACTCGCTCACAACCATCGCCGAGCAATCCCTGTTGGGGAATAGCAATGTCATTTGACAGAAATTGTTTCATAGTAAACCGGATCAAAATCATATTCAACAATAGTATATCTAACAAGAAAGTGTGTAGTGATTATTTAGGAAGATTCTCAAAAGCAATAACAGGGATTTTTCAATCTAGTGTCGGCGTATCTCTATGGTTTACTTGATGTTGCGGCACTCACACTTCTAGTTTAGTGCATCAATGTTTCACATTGAGTTTCCGCTCCGAATTACGAGGAGGATAAAATCAAAATATGTTATATGATGAACTCATATGGTATTTTTATGAGCTCTATAAGTGACAGCTTTGTGTACAGGATATCATCGAGTCTCTTTAAGACACAAAGTATCTCAATTTTTTTCAAACTAAATCTCTGGGATTTTTTTACTTCATGACTTTTCTTCTTCTTCACTCAGTATATGGTACAAATACTCTTCACCAAAACTCATAAACAGGTCACATGACTTATCTGAAACCAACTCTAACGACATTTACGATCCGCCATCCAATTGATCAATTGTATCATATGTTTGGCAACAAATTTTTTAGTCCAAAATCAGCTTTAAAAATATGTTTAAAAGATCCACTGCATATCCAGTTTTTTATATAGATTTTTTTAGTTTTTTAGCCTAAAAATCTGCTTTTTAAAAGCTAAATAATATGACTGTCCAAATACCCACAAATTTTTTAAATCAAAAATAAAAAAATAAGGTAAAAAATATGTTACAAAAGAAAACCTTAAATTACTACATTTAACAAGCATAAACATAGAGATTTTAATATCATATTCAAAAGAGGAACTAGCTAGTGAAAAAGGCCACAGCCCCACATTTCTTAAAAAAAACATCAATTTTTTTACCAACCAACTGCCAAAATATCCCATCTATAGGTGTAGACACTACTATATCCTCTCTCTTTTTCAGTAAAAATCGGCGAAAAGGTAATTCTTTTACACAGCATGTTATATGTCTCTCGATCGAAATCCCTAAAAAATAGTGTTTCACACCCTTCCAAATTATGAGGAAAAAATCATAATTCAATATCATCGTTATTGTAGTGCATAATTGAAAAAAACAGACCCCCATAGATAAACGACAGTTACTATATCCATCAACTCCACCGAGTAAATACTGTTACCAGTAATACTATTCTTAAACTAATAAGTTAAACAGAAAAATAATTATCACATTTCGGTAGCTCAATAAACACCTGTTAGGGCCCTTCCAAATTATCGGGGGGAAATCATATTCAATATCATCGTTATTTTAGTGCAGAATTAAAATATTATATATATATATATATATATATATATAAAGACCCCTATAGATAAACGGCAGTCATTATTATGATCTTCATCCACCCCACCGACTAAATACTTACCAGTAATACCTTAGTTGCAGGAAGCTTCCAAATTGCCGACGCTCCCGCCTCGGAAGCTCGCAGAAACTTCCACATCCATATATAACCCAACCCTGACACATCGGCTCATATGCCTATGATAACCTGAAAGAGTACTACATTTTTCTTTTCTATTTTTTAAGCATCGGAATAATTATTATCGTTTAATAGTATTTTATTATATAAAACTATAGAAATAAAAATAAAAATTCTCCTAGACGCTTCCGACCACGCTTCCTCACTTCTACACCATCCGCTTCCTCGCTCCCGCTCCCTCTTCCTTACATGCTTCCACTTCCGCTTCCGCTTTGTGCAACTATGAGTAATACTAATCTTAAATTAATAGTAGAATATTTATTTTCACATTTCTGTGGAAGCTCAGTAAACACCTGTTATATTCTTATATGTATCTTGATCGAAATCGCTAAAAATAGTGTTTTGGGTCCTTCCATAGGGAAAAAATCATCTGCAGTATTGTCGTTATTTTAGCGCAGAATCAAAATCGTGAACAAAACAGAAACCCCACCGACTAAATACTGTTACCAGTAATACTAATCTTAAAACAACAAGCTAAACAGATTATTAATTTCCATATTCATCAACTCCACCGACTACATACTGTTACCAGTAATACAAATCTTAAATTAATAAGAATATTAATTTTACATTTTTGGTAGCTCCCTGTTAGGGCAATACCGACTATATTGATCAAAATATCTTTAAAAAATAGTGTTTCGGGCCCTTCCATATTATTTGGGAAGAATCATATGCAATATAGTCGTTATTTTAGTGAAGAATTGAAATTAACAAAAAAGAAAAGAAAAAACAGACCCCTATAGTCAGTAACTATAATGATCTTCGATCATCAACTCCAAATAATACTAATTAATCTTAAAATAAAAAGCTAAAAACTAGAATATTAATTTCCAAATTCCGTTAGCTTGGTAAATAAAACACACCTGTTAGGGCAATACCGACGGTCTAATCCGAGTATCTCCTTCTCACAT